>HG992025.1:612500-10612500 GCA_905220475.3 Ennomos fuscantarius
GTGAGTGAAACCGCGGGGCGGAACTAGTATTTAATAAAAACAACGCTGATTAATAAATGAAAAATTAAATATTATGTATATATTCAATAATCCATTATATTATATTATATCATCAAGCACTCGTTGACGATGCACCAGAGAGCAAACCGAAAATAACTGCGGAACTCAGCAATCAGACTATTTGATATGTTTTATATCAATTTTAATTTTAAGACATATTTTTGGTATTCTATTTAAGCATTTTATTTTGCATTTTTGTATTTTTTAAGCACAATGTGGGTTTTTTCACCTGAAATAAAGACATTTTATTTTATTTATATTATATTTATATTTTATTACCCATAGTACGTGTTAGCAAGTCACATTTTCGCTTAAATTAACCAGCTCCAAGAAATGTGCAAACAAAATTCTAGAGAAAACAAAGCTTCTGAAAGGAATCCGGATTGCACCGGCATCGGGTAAATTCACCGCGGCGCCGAGAAACACATATATTTCCGTAAACGACTCGTGCGTCTAGAATGGAAAGCTCGTTTTCTTTTTAATAGGCATTTTGTTCCACAAAACTGGTACATTTTGTTTAATTTACGGCCGTGAATATAGAAAATGGAATAATTAGAAAAATGTAATTATTCAGGCCGTTTTTTGCAGGCGTTCGTTGTTGGCACTTAGGTAAAGTAGATGATTGCTCCCACTTGAGCCACGGACGAACTCTTCCATTATACCATTACAAAAATATTAATTGTTATAATTATATCCTTAGCCGTTAACTTAGTGAAACTAAAAAGAAATCTTTGTTTGTATTATCATATATATTATATAAAATATGTAAATTGTTTATATGTTCACAATGAATTTCCATAAATAATATTTTTATTATGTAAAATGACTTGCCCAGTATGACAATGTGTTATAAGGCCAATAAATATTTCTATTTCTATTTCTATTTCTAATTTGTTTGTGTGACTTTCAGATCAATACAGCCAAAAATATTTGAATGATTTGTACCACATTACTTACACACAGATAAGACACTTTTTGTCCTGGAAACTAAATGTTGCCGCCGAGAATCGGGTAAATTATAGGCTTTCTTTAACATGATACTGTTTTGTGTAGAAAATAATTATTTTGGATACTGATATTGTGGCCCATATCTAGATTATATCGTTTTCTGCAAAGTGCGAATTCTTGCAACGATTTGCGTTTCTTATTCCAGTCATTGACATTCACCATTTGATTCCACTTTTGTTTCAAGCGTTCTGTATCAACGATGAACCTTTCTTGAGACTTCATGATGTTGTGTCGATATGACTCCCACAACGTTGACGATTTATTGTCTAATAAGATGATGTCCTTGTTTTCGTTGAAGGTGATGAAGAGGAAGCCGATAGCAAACACCGTCATGAAGAGAAACAGATCTCTGAACGAGCCCATGTTCGGTGTACAGTAGTCCCGCGGTGCGGAACATACTAGAAATTTGAAAACAGCGTTTCCGTATTTGTTACAATTTCCCATCAGTTACACTAACAAATTAATATATTTAATTCGTTCCAGTTTCATAGTTCTAACAGTACAGTGTTCGTATATTGGCACGTTTAGATTTCTATTCAATGTTCTAAATAAAATAGCCAATTTTATGGTTGATTGATACAGTTGAGAGAAGCGTGATATTTTAATGATAATGTTTGCACCGACATGTCCAATATATACAACATTGGTAGCTTGTTTAAATGTTTCATAGTTTAGATACTAAGCCGTGGTATATATATATATATTTTGATTAAAGTCCTTTAATTTTTTTATTGACAGATGCTTTTTCATTCATATCTATATTAAAATTTATTTTGTAATAGAAATCTTCATAATCATTTTATTCTGTTCATTCAATGGTAAATGGTAAGAAAATCTATTAGGTACTTATAATGAGGCAGTAACCAAAAAACTATATATGAGAACGAAGAGAATAAAAAAAACGGCTGTGCTTTAGACCACACGACTGAGATACAAATTCTTTAGCTCCACCTCTCTTGCCCCTACAGTAATAGTTAAGAAACGTAACTTTATCTTCCTATATTCACGTAGAATTACGTATAAGTAAATATTCCTCTTAACTTCCGTTTGCCTGACCAGCTTACACCCAAGTCAAGTTTAAAAAAAACACTTTTGGAGTACTACAACGTGAAATTGTAAAATCCAGAAATATCGGTTCTTGATTTCTCGTCATTCTGCTGTCTGATTTTCAGAAATCGACCGCTGGAATGTTCAGGCCAGGCTCTGAGCATCGGATTCACACTTTTGCTTCAAGAGTATTAATGTTTTTATTCTAAATTACTATATCAAACTAAATAGAAGCCAATAATCACCCCCTCCCTGTTAGCTGGCGCTAAAACATCGTAAGTGCGTGGGCAAGTAGATTACAGCTAAGTCCGGGGTATTGCGGCTTCTTAGCCGGCTAGCTTTTAGAGGATTTAGTGGGACCCTATCTACGTGATTTCCTGCTCTTTTTGCCCTTTACTAAAATGTGTAAATTGGGATATAGAATATCAAACAAAAAGTGTCTAAGTATTCTATCGGTTATCTGGCTCCCATAGTCTAAGCTTTGTTTAGTTTGCGGCTAGATGGCGCTGTGTGAAATATCCACAGCCATTTATTTATTGAAGTAAAACTTCTTTACGCATGTTTGACTTGGGGGTAAGCTGGTGAGGCGAACGACGTTGAGAGACATACTTCTATCTCCCTCTCCACGTGAAAATAGAAAGAAAGAGTTACGTTTCGTATATTACTGTAGGGGCAAGAGAGATGGAGCTAAATAAGTTTTACTTCAGTCGTGTGGTCTAATACACACTCGTTTTTTGAATATCAATATTTATTACTAGTTCGAATAGCTCTCTATCTGCTTTTATGAAAAACATAAACTTATCCTCCATCATTGTCCTGCAAAACTCACGCCCGCTGACAACTTCGATTCGAATCTCCATAAACCTCGGTACACGCGACATCATCAATTTGCAAGCATTTGAAGTGACGAAACGCGCTGCGAACAGATCTCCCGAGACGCGCTCCACGTTAGTAGTGTTGCAAAGCGAACGGCAACTCCCGCCGCTTGACGGCTCCCGATCGGTACAGGAGATAGCCTGCTCCAATGGGAAACCCTTGACCGCCATAATAGAGCAGTCCCACCATTTTCTTTCAACAAATACACCTAAATAAAAAGTGAACAGATAATAAAAATGTTTTTGAAGTAACATGGAGAGTAAGCTGGCGAGGAGAATGGAAGTTGAAAATAGTTGTTTAACGTAGATCTCCATTGTCAACATAACTAAGTCAAAAATTTGTATTATTATATTGGTATGCCCAGTAAAATGACAATTTACAATAATTGTCAAAATGGCGACATTAACATTAAAAAAAGTTATAGGTACCGGCCGATAGGGCTAAACTAAAAAAGTTATACTTTAGTCGTGTGGTCTAAAACATACTCTTTTTTTTTCATGTTTTGGCTCCACATTTTTGTGTATTTAGCCAGTGTCAAGTAATTGATAATTTTTCAAGTTAATGATATTTACGCAAATATGTGTCAAGTCACAGTCGAAGTCATAGTCAAGTCATAGTCTAGTCAAAGTCATACTCCTAGTAAAGTGATGGCAACTTTACTTGAAGCTTCTATGGAGTTCTGGAAACAACACGAAAAGAAACGTTTCACCATCATTACACCACTTTCCCACACTCACGCCTGTAATCCAGCACGTAAAGAATAGAATACCACCAATTTTATGCACTAACAATGAAAATAACACAAGTTTTGGAAAATAATACAATGCGACGACGCCATCTTTTTCGCGTTCCCGCCAAAACCCATACTCGTTATTTCTACGTAGCAAATATAACCGTTTCGTAGACTTGGTTGTAAAACAAATGCGCTCACATAAAAAGTTTTATATAAACGTAATTTGGACGTCACTCATTGGGTACTTGTCGTAGGAGAATTGAAATATGATGCATCGGTAGTCATAAGATATTATTTTTGTTTGTATATTGTTTAAACTGTGGTGAATATGACAGTAAGTAAAGAATGTTCCGCGAGAATGTGTAATCGAAAACTGAAACCCTAAATATTATTAAATACTTTTAGATGACTTCTTAGCGGAACGCAATAATTTTTTATTGGTATTTTGTAATCAAAATAATGTCGCACCAATGCTAGCCGTATTGCTTGCAGTGGCAGCACAGGTACGACTAAGGCTACGTTCACGTTATGAGCGGTAACGAAGTGCATTGTGGCCGGGGGAACCCGTGCGCTTACATGCATCCATATTTTGACTCACCTATGGTAATATGGGAAATAGGTAACGTATCACAGCTGCAGGACCTTAAAATTTGAACAGTGAAGTTTTTGAAGTAAAACTTCTTTACGCACGCTTCACAAGTCCCCAAGGGGAGTAAGCTGGTGAATGTGTGACGAGGGCGTTACGGAAACTGATCAAGCGAGGCGAACGAAAGTTGGGAGGGCAATACAAGTTAGTGAAGATAGACAAAGAGAGAGAGAGTGACGTTTTGTATAGAGTCGTGTAGTCTAAAGCACACTCGTTTTTTTAGTGTATCGTTTTTTAATAAACATGCTATTCGGTCACGCTTATCTAAAACATGTTGTTTTTTATTTTCGTGTGAATGTATTAAAGACAGGTGGCAATATGGTTCCGGCGGTGCGTGACGACCACTCCAGCTCTTCCCGGTAGAAACGGTATATGGAATATCCATGGAATTGGGCAGGAGCTTCCTCGGCTAATTATAATTATCCGCCTCCCAAGCATTGTGATTATGGTAAATAGTACATATGATAAGCATCTAAAGTGGCTTTTTTTATTGTTTCATACTCTTGCGTTTGACCACTATCGCACCTGACAAGTGATGATATGGTCTAGGATTTAACACGCTCGCCTAGATGATACCTGTTCACTCTCGATTTGAAGCCATTTTACGGGGAAGGCATGTGTTTAGCAATGGACGCCTTCCGGCTGTTTATTTGATGCAGATATACGTTTATTTAGCTCAACACAAATTAATATCAGTTCTACTGCAATCAATTCACACCTAAAACAATCCTCTATATTAGTTCCACGGCGGGCGCTCCGCCATTGCGTGTGTATCGCCAATAAGTCGCGCTGTATCGCGATTCCATCGCTGCGGTACCACAGACTAAACAGACAAGGGCTGCTCTCACCAGCGGTATTGCAGTCGATTGTTTTTTTATTTAATCTGTGGCTTTTACAGTGATTATTGTACTCAGTGGCTCAGTGGAAGTACATAAAACTGTAAACTTCCCATGGTCCAAGCTTTGCTTAGTTAGGGACTAGATGGCGCTGTGTGAAATGACCACAGATATTTATTCTTATATTATAATATCAAATTTTCTGGCAAAGTAATAATCTTTGAAATAGAAACTGAGCTGTAAATACATACACTAAGAGTCGTCGCATTTATATATGACGTTGCCCTAGTCTAGTATTTTCGAATATTTAGGGCACACAGGCATAGATTAAATGATTACTTTGTTACCTAATAAATGTTTGACTAAAAAATTAAATACAATAAAATCACGAAAGTGTAGATGATGGTGAAACTCATAATAAAAATATGAAACAAAAAAAAACGAGTGTGCTTTAGACCACACGACTGAAGCAAAACTTCTTTAGTTTAGCTCCATCTATCGGCCGGTATAACGTGTTTTTGCTATGTTTAATGTTAATGTCGTCATCTTGACAATAATTGTAAACTGTGATTTTACCGTACATACTAATATAATATTAAAATTTTTTCACTTTGTTATGTTGACAATAAAGATCTTCGTGAATCAACTTCAACTTCCGTTCGCCTCGCATTCACCAGTTTACTCCGCAAATCAAACGTGCGTTAAGAAGTTGTACTTCAACAAACGCTCGTGTAATGCTTGCATGCAACGGTGATGTTACACAATACGTAAGTACGAGCTAATCCCTACTCCGCAGTTGATTTACCGAGTTGATCGTATCGGCAGGTGCCGACCGATGCAGCGTTGATAACCCTTTGTTAAATGTCTACGCCGTCAACTGATCAAGGGTCGAAATTAAATTGAAAGTTAGGCGATTAGTTGAATTTTGACAGCGACTAATTGCTGGCTGGTTCGGTGTTACATGATTAGTTAATAGTTACACAATACGTCTATTGTGCATTTTTGAAACTTCTTTAGGCCCGTTGAGCACTTTTTGGGTGAACAAAAATCATGGAACTCGCGTCATCATCACCGAACGCTTTCCATGAGCTATATGTTACTGGGTATAATGTGACGGCGGCTACGTCCAGTTATAAACTCTATGCACAGCGATCGAGCACCGTAATTTACCCTGTGGTGGCATTAAATTTATTACAGTGGCAGCACCGGCAACTGTCATGGCGCCCCTACCTGTCTGGCTATATAAAGGGATCGCTCGGTGTACTGCGGATCATTCTTGTTGCAGACACGGCGCGGTGCGGACAAGCTGAAGGCCTATAGTTATATAGGTTGCAACCTACGCGCACAACCCGTTCCTGCCCACATATGTATATTTTTGGGTGCACAAAAAGTGTAAAACTCGCGTCATCGTCACCGCATGCTGCCCATGAGCTATATTCAATAATAATAATCTAATAGCTCGACGATACATTTCACAAGATGCTTAGTTTTTACTTCTATCGGCAGTCCCCGAAGACTGTCCCGCATGTCTTTTGAAGTAAAACTTCTTTACGAACGCTTGACTTAAGAAGTAAGCTGGTGAATGTGAGGCGAACGGAGTTGAAGTTGGTTCACGTAGATCTCCATTGTCAACGTAGCAATATAAAAAATTTGTATATTATGTTGGTATGTCCGGTAAAATGAAAATTTACAATTATCAAGATGGCGACATTAACATTAAGGAAAGCAAAAACTAAGTTATACTGACCGATAGATGGAGCTAAACTATAAAAGTTTTACTTCAATCGTGTGATCTAAAGCACACTCGATTTTTTCTCACGATACTAAACTTCATTAATTATAACTACTATTTTAACAGATATTTCGCATCTCTACAGCCTAAAAATGTGTAGATAAGTTTTCTACCACGATCCACGACGCAGCTGCGGACTGGAAAGTCATAGATAGCTACGATTCACATTCTTATAAATGCGTTTTCATACATAAATATAAAATATTATATTACGAAACAGGAGATATTGTGGACAAGCATCGATAGCTCGACATAATGTTAATAAAATGTATTTTAAAACTGTCTGTTAGTATTTTACTTAAAGAACATGTGTCGTTATGAAAAATAAAAATATTACCGGCTAATTTTATTACGCTGCTGAAACAATAAATGCTTAAAAAGTTGTAATAAAAATGTTATAAAAAGACTAGCTGTCAGAACATCAGCGTCATGAACCCAAATTGCCATAAAAATTAACAACGTTTTCATATTAAAATTTCACAAAGTAAAAGCTTTGACAAATTAAACTGAAACGTCGCATATAATTAAAACGTGAAACTTAGTAACAACAAAATAAAAACTCAGCCGCAACCATCTCCAAAAACAACAGAAATTTTATTCCCGCTAAATAAGGGCAGGGCGCAGACACTTGTCATTTTAATATCGCCCTTAAGGGTTATTCACAAAATTAACGCTAAATATAAGCCGGGCTCCAGATAACGGGATTATCGTTAAGCGTTATTAAATTTTGTATTCTATGAATTTCGGCTTAGTCAGTGAAACCAGCGCTGCTGCGCAGCCTTTGCATAACCAACTTTTAGGGTTATTTAGAATTTTAAACGACCAGGGATGAAAAATTGTTTAATTAATTTAAAAGTTTCTGGGTGATTTTAGTCCCAACAGAATTATAACTGAGTTTATTTCTTACAACAACTTATACGTACATAATTATACGAAGTAGGTCAACTTCTTTATTTTTGACAGTATCTACTTTCTGCAAAATAAATAAATGTGTGGGCATTTCACATAGTGCCGTCTATTCCCGAACTACACATAGCATACTGTAGGAACTATAGATAACTAACAGAATACTTATATTGTTTGTAAATAATTATAACCATCATCGGTATTTATAACACAAATGTTTACACTGCGTGAGAATCGAACCCACAACCAGTGCAGAAAGCACAGCTATGAACTGAGTTATGAGGGAAAATACTATCCAAGTTATGGTATCACTTACAAAGATTAAAGCTATGTTATAATAGTTCCTTGTTTCTTGCAAGTTGCCACTCGCTGTCGTGTATCCGTTTGGCGTTTGAATTATGAATTCACGTCGCGTAGTCGCGAGAACTAATGGCGGCGACGTTGCCGTCCCACAGGCTATATGCGAAACTGGTTCCGGCCGGTTCTATACAAATGAAATGACCGGTTCATTCTCAATTAGGTCCTCGGTTATAAGGGAACTACATGTTGATTCCTGGAAACTATCGCAGTAGTGTTATGGCTTAGATTTGACAGTTTGAAATTTAGAAACTTAAACAAAATATTGATCAAAAATGCTTTGCCGTCCCGGCGTATAAATAGGATCACCCCATCTTTTCCCATAGGCGCCGTAAAAGCCAGCTAAGAAAATATCCAAGGAATGAGCAGCAACATTCGGCTCGGTCTGCCGTATAATCTACTGCAATCACCAAAACGTCTGACAAGCGTGGTGATTATGGCAAAGTCCCCAATGGGGAGGCCTATGTTCAGCAATGGACGTCTTTGAGCTGTTGAAGTGATCATATTTTGATAACCAGCGTTTAGGCAGTAGGCGTAACCTGCGCCTGCAGCATTTGCTCTTTTTACTTGTTAATAAAGTGTTGCAGTTTTTCAAGACTAGTAAAATCGTTAAGGCAAGTCGAAAAATAGATACAAACAGAAAGACCCGACGGCGATAACAAAAAGGCGGTTTGATTTCTACTTGATAACAATAGGCGGGAACGTTTGCCCTACTTTTCAAGTTTACACTAACGACTCCTTCCCTGCTCTAGCAATCATTGCTGGTGCGAACTGCTGTAGCGAAAGGAACTAGATTCACAAGCAGCATTGTACGAAGAAAATGTAAAACTTACTTTTCAGGTACTACGTAGTTAAGTAACATCCGGAAGGCAAAAGGTTAACAACATAGTTGTTGATTAATCATTGTGAAATAGTATCGCACAGATTAAGTGTGGGCAAAGTTTGTATTTGAGGGTTAATTTAGTGAGCACCTACCCAGCTGGGTGAATATAATAACATCCCCAGTGGGGCGAGCGCTCGATGGGGGTGGCGAACTTATTTAGTTCTAGATGAACCTGACACACTTAGCATGCTCGCAAGTTTTATTAACTCATGTGTTTGAATATGTCAGAAAATTGGCAGTTATTTGGTGATTGCGTTTTAAGATCGTTTGTTATATATAATAATAAAATATAATAAATTTGACTGGCTATGTGATTGACTAACTGACAGACAATGTACACGCCAAACCACTGGATATAGAGATTAAAAATTGAAAGGGTGTCTTCCTTTTATTACGTAGGAGTGTACTAAGAAAGGGTTCTTGAAAATTCAACTCCTAAAAAGGTCAAATGCGGTGCTCAAGATGCGATCCACGAGCTGCCTCTTACTAGTTCATAAAGTTGTTATTTAATCTACTATGGGTGAAAATCAACACGGTTGTTAACCATCCAAAAGATATGTTAAAAAAATAAAACCTTGTGTTTTTGCGTAACATCTAGTTCTCTCATGCGAGTTTGTTTTCATAATTCCTTTTGCCATCTAATATTTTATTTTCTCCCGGTGGCGGAAAACTCTGCATGCGGGATGATGGCTCGAGTTGAGTTGAGAGTGATTACTCATTCAAACACTCACTAAGGTGATGACATGGATACAACTGTAATAACTACGTGCTATGATTGAAATTTCCTTATGTGCTATCGACACATTGCCGTCTTCTATAACAGTTAAATAAACCTGTATTTTATATAGTCACTATGTAGTCTAAAGACAATAAATTCGTTATGACTGCTTCGAGAAGTTTCTAATCCAATTGGCTCTGTAGTCGGAATAACGCCTGGTCAGCAAATTGGCCCTTTTCACGACGGAACCCACAAATTGGAGCATTTGGAAAGCTCACCTGGGGCTTAGCGACGGGATGAAGATCCCTGCTTTGTCTTTGCCAATCGAGTTTGCAGATTGTTTGATGGTTTTGATGGAGTAAAAGTTAGTTTGTTGTGTTCAAGAATGGGAATTTGGAAGAAAAAGAAGAACAGTGGAAGGAAAATAATTATAAAAGAGTAGGAATGGAGTATAAAGATTAGTGGTTATTATGTGAAATATTAATATGAGTAGGCAGGATATTAATACAGCAGTGTAGTCATTATGAATAAAATAATGTTGGCGAAAAAATAATAAATAAGACTGTATATAGCGAATGAACGGAGTCCATTAAGACTTATTTAATAGAATAATCCCTCGCAAATTATCCAATTCAGCATTATGAGAAATGGAACGCTATTTATTTTTTGTTTAATCTTGTATTCACGGACGATTTTATTAAATTCCTCTAGTTTTAATTAAGCGGGAGATATTTTAACGGGACTTTATTAGTATTAGGCATTTTCGTTCCAAAAAACCTTTTTTGAACGAAAATAATGTGCTTCATTTGCGAGCATATTTAGGGTGGTACTTAATTACACGTTTCTCTATCCAATTCCACGCGAGCAATTCTTGCGTTGGTGAAAATCACGGGCCAAGGGTTTTGGGTCTTGAAATCGATTTGTCATGTCTCGGGGCTATACTGAGGGGTGGTCGTTATCTAGTCAGTTCTATAAGTTGAATTGTCTATTTAAGAGGATTGATTAAAGTTGCCACTTTATGAATGCTATAAAAATCATTCGTAATTTTTTAGCATTAATTACCTTCTAATGGTTTCTGTCAAGTTTGTTCAAGCTACTAACCAATTTCACAGATATTTTATTTCACAACCCTCTTTGCAACTTATTAATATGGCACTACTTAAACTTATTCTGACACCACGTCGGAGAATCATAAAAATAGATTTAAAAAAGCATTGTTTAAAATTTCTTCTCTTCTCCGTAGGTATTCATAACCCACCAAACAAGGTAGATTCCGTCATCACGCTTTACTTCCGGGTAGTAATTTAAAACCTCCCTGACCCAACAGCACCGAGCAAAGTAGAACCGTCTGCAAAGGGACCCGCTACTCAAATATTTACAGTGAGCCTCTAATTAATACGTCTCCGGCGAGATATTAAACGCCACGAGCTCCGCGTTGGATAATTAAGAATTCCTGATCTACCTTTTGTGTTATTGTCCTGGTAATACATGGATAAAGTTGCGAACAATGTTTGCGGGCTTGTATTTTGTTAGTTTCTAATATATTCTGACCCACTTGGATTCCCTACAGGGAACTAGATCACCTAGTATTATCTGATATATTTTTAAAAGCAGATTATATTTATAATTATAATGTATAGTTATCACCAAACTTTCAATCGAAGATTGCTTTTGTCTCTGTTTTATTATATTAAGAATTACAATACTAATTAAATTATTGTAAAGTGTGTGTAGTGAATTGTAAAGCTATACGTATTGTACTTCAATAGAATTAATATCTTGAATATTTTTTTCTTACCAACAATTATTAAGACTAAGACCTACACTAATTCTACTAGGAAATATGTGAATATTATTCTTTTTTTTATAAATCAAATAAGCTTACGTTTGGCCACAAATTACTTGGTGGGTTGACGAAGTAGCACGCTCACTTTGAAGAAACCAGTTTATTCTCGTCTTGAAAACTGTCAGATTATACTCGTACCTTGCTATTCAGATGCTGGTAAATCTCGCTGGTAACTCTAAGTTAAGCTATATTAGTAATACCTTTACGATTTTTTTATATTAAAAAAATGGTATTGTCCCTTCTGTATTGTATTTATATTCATGTTAATAATAAGCTAAAGTAATCAAAATAAAATAATACAACAAAAAGCACGGACCCAGGTGCCTGTGGTAATGCAGCTAGAAAAAAAAGCTACCAAGATTCCGGCAATATCTTTAATTAAATTCAAAGCCGAATCATCATCAGCCTCAGTTAGTGGCTGCTCAGTTAGTAGTAGTGAATATAAGTCGGACTTATGTCCAGCAGTGGACTGAGTGGAATGGAAAAGGATTAATCCTTTCCCATTAAGGTACGCCATTGAGCCTGGTCTTCGCCGGCCGAACAGCCAATGAGTCAAGCAACTTGCCGACGTCCTTGTTTCTACCTAACTACAATCTCAGTCTTCAAGTCAAGAGTGAACAGGTATATTATAGGCAAGTATGGTAAACATTTTTTTAAAACGAGTGTGCTTTAGACCACACATCTGAAGTAAAACTCTTTTAGTTTAGCTTAATCTATCGGCCGTTGTTGTATTGTTAATGTCGCCATCTTGACAAATGTAAATTGTCATTTTACCGGACATACCAACATAACAGTACAATTTTTAACTTTGTTATGTTGACAATGGAGATCTACGTTAACAAACACTATTCAGCTTTCCGTTCGCTTCACCAGCTTACTCCCCAAGCCAAGCGTGCGTAAAGAATTTTTACTTCAAAAACTACTGCCAGCTATACATATATCGGCCGAATAATCTTACCAATAGCAGCCTTCCTTGCCGAAACCCTGCTTCTACCTAACAAACGCAATCTCGGTCCTTGCAACCAGACCTCCTTGTAGCTAGACCACCCCAAACTTGTATGGCGTCGTAACTGGTATCAAATTGTATCAATTGACCCCCCCTCTTCCTTCTTGGGCAATTAAAGTTGCGCGGAGACAGAATCAACAGGGGGGCTCGCCGCAAACTTAGAGCTTGGCCCTCGTTGCTCGAAATCGCAGTGTACTTGTAATAGTAGTAATCGTGGTAATGCATCATCATCATTATCATCATCGTCTACCGCTACGAGTATAAGCAAACATATAAAATCTGTCTTTCTTTTCCCTTTTTCCAAGAAAAGTACCGACTTAAGTATAAGATTAAGTTTAGTTTCAGAAAGTGGAACATAGAATCTTCACATGTTTAAATGGGTTTGAGTGTATGGTAAACTTATTATGTTTTTTTTTTTTTTTTTTCAAATTAAGAGTGAAAGGCAAGCGTGTTACATCCTAGAACACATCTTCACTTAACATGAGAAGCGATAGCGGTCAAACGCAAGCAAAAAAAAGGTCCCACTTTCTGAAGCTAAACTTACATAACGTACGTACGTGAACGTGAACGTTCAAGAGACAAAACCTCTAGTACATAGGTCAATCACTGACTGATAACTACATTGTACCGAATTGGTACAAACTTATCCAGCTTTAGCCGTTCCCGAGTTGGGCAGTCCCGCCGCCCAACTATCCGATCAACTCACAAGAGCTTACGAGTAATTTGTTTAGCAAAACTCCGTCCAGGTTTAGTGATGAGATTTCATAAGCAATCTGTTTGATGAGTTCTGTGGACAAGTGGATAATTTTTAATAATTTCAGATTATAATATCATGCTGGTGGTATTTTCTCATCACCCCGAATCAGGTTGATCTTAAATTAAATGTAAATACCTTTCTAAAATTCTGTTTTCATTTTCATTCGCTGTGTACACCTAACAGTTAAAGAACATAAAAATGTAATTCGACAACTTTTCTATACCATTTCCTTCCACATTTTAATGTAAAATTAAAATTTCAAATACTTCGACGAAGTCGCGCGAATCAAACTTTTCACTTCATAAAAAATAGTTCTCGAGGCAACTTGTACCATGAATATTCTGTGAGGGATGCGTGAGACGCGGCAGCGGCGGAGGCGCCATCTGAAACGGTTCTTATGTACCTCGCCTTTTACATTTTAAAAGTATTTACACTTTAGTTTACTTGTGAAGTTTGAAAAGTTGAAAGCTTTACTGGTACCGGTACCAGTCGAAGTTTGCATTTTTCATCAAATTTTTACAATATTATTAATTTTATATTTTTAACAATTTTATGTAAAGAAATCTTTAAAAGTCAAGTAATAAAAACAGAAAAGTGCTGCCCGTGCTTAGAAAAGAACCAAACGGAAAACCGTTAAATTAATTTCTAATTCTATCCACCAATCTATTGTCAAATATTATACCTACTCCTAAGGTATTGAATCTGGTCTGGACCAAGGAAAAGTTTTCAAACTCCAGTCAATTTCGTGGGAAGTTACAAAACGGTCAACGAAATTAAACGGCAGAGATACTTTGCTTTACTTGCAGTCATGGAGTAAGTAACCGGTCAAAGGTCTCCCTTTGTTACCAGCCTGCTTCTCATTGAAACAAAACTTCACCAGTACCCAGCTCGAAAACGTGCTGCTCTGAATGGTTGGCACATTGCTGTGATAGGTACTAATAGAATCAAAATATCAAACTCGTATCCAAGATGATTGGCGGTCACTTACGCTACAAATAGCGTGTTTTTGGTGACTGGGAGGATGCGTTATTGGAGGTTAGAGGGTTATTATTGAGTCTTTCTTCAAAATCATTAGTTTATTTGTAACAAGATATTGCTATGCTTCTTAAGTAATTGGTTTTCGAGAAATTCCCAATGTGGTTTTTCTGTTTTAGATTAATTTGTCGAGAGTGGTTTAATAATCCCTTTAAATCTAGGTCTCAGACAAGAAAAAACTGTTAACCTTAAACCTTAGATCTAGATAATAATATATACATTGTTTGAGAAAGGTAAAGAAAATTGAAAATAAATTAGTTCTGTGAACAAGTAAAAAATGGTATTATTGCCTTCTGCAAGGTCAATTTTTTAACGCAACTTCAATAAAAGAAGCCTGTTCTCAATCGATTCGATTCTTTTATTTATAGTGTACTGGTGATCCCATATAATATATATCCCCGTATTTGGTTAAAATCAGATGGACCCGCCCGATGACGTTGTAAAGGTCAGAAGAAACCAACAGGCTGTTCAAAAAAAAATTGAATATCAGATTAATATCGGAAACACAATTGGTAACAGCAAATGCGTTGCAAATCAGTTCCTATGTATGAAAAATTGCTAGGAAATAGGGACCTATTAGTAGTCAACTGAACTAGCAAAGTTCGTCTAGGTAGGTACCACCGCTTTGTCAGTATATTCTGCCGCCAAGCACTACTATGTTCCGGTTTGAAAGGCTTTGTAGCCAGTGAAATTACTGAGCAATTGAGAATTAATGATCTGATCTCACAGTGGAGTAATCTTATTACCCGACGTGATGATGTCTCAGGATGATGTGCGCAGTGCAGTGTCGCGCGAATCTATATTTTAGAGTTCTGAGTGACACTGTTCTGTTATGGGCGGCCACGTCGCTTAACATCAGGTGAACGACTTGCTCGTCACATTCATTTTTCACATTTCATTCACATCATTCTATAGTTAAGTATTTTAGGTAGGAACAAATATTATATTTTTGTCCCAATATTAGTTAAGATTTAGGTAGATTAGATAATAAGTTAGGCTTAATTGTAAATATTATATTGAGGGGCTCTCCTGACGGTAAGGCTGCGCCGTAGGATAGAAAATGTACATAGTTTTAAGTGTCACGTGACCTCTGACGTCATAGGGGTCTCCAGAAAGTAAAGATCCGAGGTAGCTCAGGCAGACCCAGATTTTTGTATATAAGGCAGGCTGATTTGGAATAAACAGAACATTATATGGAAACCAGAGTCTCAGTCGTCCTCCAACCTCCGACCTACTCGCACCTCCATCGCTCCAGCCAATCGCCACTATATCTCTCGGCACAACGCAACGACAAACATAAAAAGCCAATTTATATATTACTATAGGTATTATTTATAAAATTAAAATGTGCTTAAACAATTAAATATCTATATAACATAAAGTCTAATATCATTACAACATAACACGGTGCTACAATCACGAAAAGTAATAAAACTTTCCTCCTTTACACATATTTAACATTTTATTTCTGAAGCGACCGCAATTGCGAGATTCATTCGAAAGCAATGTACAACAAATTAATTAGGAGCTGGCTGCTCATCTATACATATAATAAAACTGTAACCGGACCAAATCTGTACAGTGACTATTTAAAAAAAAGTCCTTTTCTTTGTCGATGTAGAAGTAAAGTCAATATTTTGTTAGTTTCACTGTTTCTTTAAAAGCGTACCAGGCTGAAACTGGACGGATTTCGATGAAACTTTGTATGGTTGTAACAATTTTTTGAGAATAACATTAAAATAAGTTTATATTCTGTTAAGCCACTACTTATCCTGTCGAAAGGAAGAGAGCAGGAAGGGTGAAAAAGATAAGGACGAAAGGATAAATGGATACGATTGAAAATGTATAGGGTGTAAAAATAATCTACCCGTACAAAGGAAGCCAGGGTGAATCGCTAGTTTTTAATATTTCTGTTACTGGCCTCTGAGTTTGACCATGCACGTGGAAATTATCTACAGGAATTGATTATTTTGTATTTGCTTTGGCAGGTAAAAGTAGCTGAATTTTTTTGTAGGTTTTGTTGTTGATTTTATCTCTTTGATTGGATGTTGAATATATAAAAAGCAAAAGACGTTTCCCGAAAATATAACTTTACTTTTATCTTCCTTAAAACTTACAAACCCTTGCATGTTTAGATGAAATAATTCCCGAGTATATATAGTATTTTGTTAATCCCATCTCTCCTTGCGGGTACCATAAGGAAAGATCTAGGCATTGCACAAAAGCATTCACCTCATTCTGCATTAATCTACAGCAATCACAAAACCCGTATTAGTAATTCCAAAAATATCTGTGGTGTGGTGGTTCAGCAGGTCGGCTCATAACCCGGATGCGTCGCGTTCGATTCCCGCGGCAGGACTAGTATTTGTAAAGTATTTGTGTACATTAAAAAAATCGAAATACTTGTTCTGAGTCTGGGTGTTGTGGGACCATGGTCCTTGTAGTTCCTGGGTCCCTAGACACAAGAAGTCCTAGTTAGGGTCTAGGATCTATGTATGTGATTGTTGGGCGTTATTATTATTATTATTATATATCAACCTCTCCCTCCTAACGGCTCTATGTTTACCAATGGACATCTTCCGGCTTATAAAGTAAGAATGAACTATTTCCTTTGTCGATATTCAGTTTAAACATCCATCGTAAAGTCCTTAAATATCAACCCAATTAGCAACAATACTCATTAATTGCCATCCCACTGCACGCATCGTAAGCTTAAAGTTTTAATTACAAACAGGCGAGCTGCTAGTGGGCAGTGTTTAGCTCGGGACTGCAATAAATGCCGTCCGTTGTCTCTCCTGCAAACTGCACGGCTCTCTGAGTAGGACTAGTGAGGGGGAGGAAGTATGGACTGAGTAAGACTTAAAGAGAAACCGAGATTCTAACAGAAACGCTAGAAATTGCCGTATTAAGGCAGTACTGGTACGTGTGGTCGAGGTTTCCGAATAAGAGTACCCTATCTCTTCTTGTGAGTTCCGTAAAAGCTGGCTAAAGGGAATATCCAGGTGTTGGGCAGCAGTATTCTCCTCGGTATGTTCTGTAATCTTCTGCGATCACCGAACCGCCTGCCAAGCGTGCTCATTGTGGGAAATCCTGTCCTATGATAAACGTCTAAAGTGGTGTTTTATGGAAGAGGCAATACTGTAATATTTTAAAGTTTTTTTTATGTTAAGGGTGACGTGACGAACAAGTCGTTCACCTGATATTAAGCGACACAGCTGCCCATATCAGTAGCAGTATCACTCGGAACTAAAATATAGAGGTTCTAGTTCGTGACACTGCACTGCCCACGTCATTCTGAGACATCAACACAGTCTAGTGGTAAGATTACTAGATGGTGAGCCAAACCAAAGCACAGTAGTACGAAAGAACAACTGCTTGACGGCAGAGTAACTGGGAAAGCGGTGATACCTACTTAGACGAACTTTGCAGAAAAATACTACCACCTTAGGTCTTTTATTATAACATTTTAGCTAATATAAATCGTTAGCAATGTTTGCTAATCTTTCGCTAAACAAGCGCAAATACTTGTTCCATTTATGGGTGTTGTGGGACCATGGTCCTCGTACTTCCTGGGTCCCTAGATACAGGGAATCCTAGTTAGGGTCCAGGATCTATGTATGTGATCGTTAGGCGTTATTATTATTAACAATTACCGTGTATTACAACAAATTTAAACGTCGCATTACCACCTAACGTCATAGATAATACTTACACTAAATATTAGAGTATAACTGTGAAAGAAAACTTTGGTGCTTGTGTAGTTTAGTTTACAGCCACTAAACAATTAACTACATCCCTTCGCACCCATGGTTTTGATATTATTTTTCCAACCTATACAACTTAAATATTTATTACGCATTTCATGTAAAGACAAAATAGAAGGACCGACCTACCCGTCTCTACCGCCGTTTGAAATTCATTCTATCTCTTCGCTAATTAAGATTTTGCTAGTATTTAACAAAAGGATTGTTTGTGTCTGTGTTGCTAGAGTTATACGGCTCTGTATATTCGTTTTAACAAGTGTTCTCGTAAACAAAACTTTGTATCTATTATAAATTTTACTGCTTTGCAGTTTTAAACATACTCCTTAACAAAACTCTGTTTTTACTGTTATTTGAGAATGGTTTTGAACTGGTTTACTAAAATCAATCTACTGTTAAATAATAAGACACTACAAACTACACTAAACATTAGGTCTTTTCCCAGACATTGCGACATTCATAACTTTAATACTAGGAACAAAAATAAATTGAAAGTTCCAAGACTCAGACTGCAGAAAGTTAATGGTTCATTCATGGGAAACTGTATATGCTTTTATAACAAGTTGCCTGACGGTATCGAACAATTGTCAATGCGTAAATTTAAATTATTCATAAAGTCAAACTTAATGAAAAAAGCCTATTACACAATAAATGATTATGTGTCGGACAAAAAGCTTGGCCTGAATATCCCAAGCTTAACGGTATGAAATCTTAGGTACTTTGCCTATTGCCTATTCCTATCTATAAATTCAGTTTCTATTTGTAATGTTTATTAAGATAATCACGGTATTTTTCTTGCACCGGTGTGACGTGGTGGTTACTTTTGTAACATATTCATTATCTCAACTGTAATGAATTATATACATTGTAAAAGACAGTAGAAAGAAGAAAAAAAAATACATCACTGTAAAGTTTCTTGTAGCTTCTTCTTTACAGTTGTAATCGAAGCTTCGGATCAAAGTTTTCTATTCTGCATTGTGCCGGATTGCTTGCACCAGTAGTGAGAAAGTATTGTAATGGGCTTGCTATATATTATTTGACAATAAGCACTTTGTAATTTTATATGTTTAGTGAAATAACTTAATTTTAAGTACCTAATATAATTTTGACTTGTAAAAGTGCTAAAATTACCCTATTTGCAATAATTATTTTGACTTTGACTTTGTACATAAAAAATAATTTAAGGCAAGGAGAATTGTTACAGGTTAAAATTATAAAATCTAAGTACATTATATTACATGAATTTTAATGTGTCCATAATAAATATCTCATCTAGAGATCGATTCAGTTCTTTTCAGCTACAGTACAAAGAAACAAATGAAAATAAAAATGTATTCTCTCAAATAAAAAGCTGCAGAAGACCGAAATATGTTTGTAATCTTATTAAATTTTTCCTTATACCTATCATATTTTAATGTTCTGAAGTTATCGCAACTGGGTTACGAAAATGTTTGCATTAGAAAATGCTCCGGGGTAAAAGGTTTTGTTACGTCAAACAACAGGAAAGGAACAGTTGACGTCTAATGATATACATATACTCAAGTATATATATATGCTCAAGCATTTCTTCCGTCAATTTTGCTCCTTTCCTCTACACAATAAAATTCTAAATTATATAGAATAATAATCCTTATAACATACCTTTTTTAAGAGTTTAAACGGACCTCGATCACTTTAATTTCATATTTAGAACATATCTGGATAATATTATATATATTACACATTATTTCCAGTTATTTTGGTTTAAAGCAAAACTACTGATCCGATTTTGATAACATTTGTAGGGACCAATCATTTCAAATAAAAAAGATTTTTGTAGTCGGTTTAAAATTAAAAATAAAACACATACGACCGAATTGAGAACCTTCCTCTTTTTCGAAGTCGATTGAAAATATGGTATCGTCATCTCAATCATAATTCTAATGTTTATCTATATACATATTTTAACTTTGTAAAAAGTAAAGTTGAATAATAATGTTAGTAGATGGCAATTATCTCGAGTACGATTTATTTTAAATTATTTTGACTCGCCCGATAGCTCAGCTGGCCTTCTGAACTTCTGTTGTGGGTTCGATTCCCACCCAGAAAAAACATTTGTGCGATGATCATCGATGTTCATATTGTATTCTATGTATGTATTTATAAATAAAAAGTATATAAGTATTGTTTCCGTTATCTGGTTCTCAAAGTACAAGCTTTGCTAAGTTTGGGGTTAGATGGCGCTGTGTGAAATGTCCACACATATTTATTGTTATTATTATTATATACTGGACAACGACCACACTTCCAATAGAAGGAATGCTACTACTACTATTCAACTCATTATATTATATATCTCACAAATAATGTCTATGCTTAAAAATTTATTAAGTTTCCTATTTGAAGTTTTCAAACGCATAAATTAAATCCATAAAAATGTCATACTACAGCATATTCTCCCGTCCATGCGACGTCCACTTATCACAATTATCATCACTAACTGCCCTTCACAACGCGTCCCCAAGTCCGTACAACTTCCCGTTATATCCCTACAAAAAGCTCGTTATTTTTCCGTAACGCGTGGGCTATATCTTCCACACACGTCCCTAACCAGTCATGTGTGTAAAATAGAAGGCAAGTTGCTCGCGTGGCAGACCTATTCAAGAAACAAGTCTTCGTAAGTCGGTCCTAGCCGGGCTGGGCTGAGAAGCTACTTACGGCGTACGATGCGATGTCGTGGAGGTTTTTGTTAAAACAACTGAAAATCGTACATTTGATCCTATCAATTATAGAGAGCTACGAACTTTTAATAGAAACCGGGGCTAATTACCCAATACTAAATATAATTAGTCCGATGGCATGACCACCTACATCAAGAAGAAGATCAATCCAATTTTTCATAACTTTTTTACATCTATATGACTAATCCGATTTTTTATATCTTTCTCAAATTAATAATGGCGAAACTCACGAGAATCGAAATTAGTTTTCCAAGTTTTGGATATTTTCGATGCCCTTCTCCTGAGAGCCAGTTACTAACGCAAGACGCGGCGGCTTTCGCGATCTTTTTGTTGTTTTGTTTATATAATAATAATATAATAAACGCTTTTTTTTTAAATAAAAATAAAAAATAATAATAATCGCCCAACGATCTCATACATAGATCCTGGACCCTAGCTATGATTCCCTGTATCTAGGGACCCAAGAACTACGAGGACCATGGTATATTTGTTTGGCTCTCATCACTGGTTACGATTCATATCGCATCGTACCGTGTAACTCGACCATCCATATTCCGGGAGGCCCTCAAAAATGCAATAAGCATGCCTCGCGGTCCACTCCACGTGCATGTTTGAGGCGCGCCTGCAGGAGCCGGCTGGTTGTTACTCGACCGTAAGAAGCATTTCAAAAAACTTATGTCGAAAAATTTCACTTCAATTTGAGCGTCTTGCTTTTATAAATATGTAAAAGATTTTTTTATTGTACTTTTATATTATCTAAATATATGTAACTTATCTAAATATATATAACTCAGAGGTAACTGACTGTCTGACATAGTGATCTATTAACACAGAGCCCAAACTACTGGACGGATCGGGCTGAAATTTGGCATGTAGGTAGATGTTATGACGTAGGCATCCGCTAAGAAAGGATTTTTCGAAATTCCACTCTTAAGAGGGTGAAATGGGTGGTTGAATTATTTTCCCATAGGCCACGCCGCGGGCGAAGCTGCGAGTAGAAGCTCGTCCTGTAATATAATTCTTCTTCTTCTCAATCGTGTCACTGTTGACAGTGGTCGTGGTCATCACGAAGAGGATGATGCAGCTCACCTCATGACATTTCACCATCTCTCCCTACTGGCGGTCATTCTGGTACACTCATACAAGGGACCGCCCACCACAGATTTGATCTGGTCAGTCCATCGCATCGGCGACCTTCCACGCGGTCCGGTGCCCTCAACTTTACCCTGTACCACGAGACGTTCGATGGAGTCATTGTCCCGCCTTGAGACGTGTCCGAAGAAGTTGAGTAAGTAATATCTTTCAACTTATCCCTAATACCTAAGTATAATATTGTGGGACAGTATTCTAAAAACTGAAATGTTCAATATCTTTTAAATAGGAGTAGTGGCACGCTGGGAAATCAGTAAACTTAGTGAAGAATCATTGCGCCGCACGGGGGCAAACGTGATAAATTGTTGGAGCCAGCAACTGTGCAACAATTTCATAAGTTAATATTGCTCAAATATTGATGAAGTCTTAAATCTAGATACGGCCTTGACTTATTTAAAGTATTTAAATAAAATTATCCGGTACTTTTTTGGATACTCTACACGGTTTATTTATTAAAGGGATGAAATAAAAAACGTAATCTTTTTTTAATTTTTGTATTTTACTGACGAGCTTACAAAAATGAAAAAGCCTTTATTCATATGTAGATAATGTAGATAACATAAGAACTCAAAATAAATAATAATTGAAGAAAAATAAAGACTAGACTTATTAGATCTCTTGAACACATACGATTTTTCGCCGTATAAACCTACGGCTAATTCGCCGTGTGTAGGTGCGGTCGTCGGCGTTGTATGGATCACTGTGAAGCTGAATTGACACACGAGACGGGCTTGTTGACTAATAAATGATATATTTAATTTTGAATCAAACGTGGTAGTTAATTTTTTTTATGCTAGAGAATGATGTCACAAGGTCGTCGTCGTCGTTCGTCAAATGCTTGCACATTACTGCTTGGCGGTTTGATTGTATGGATTCATTTATTTTCTCGCAATCGTATTGAAAAATATACTGTAACACATTTTAGTGTGAATAATTTAACTCAGTTTGTTAATCAACACAAATTCAATTTATTGAAATAATAAAACTTAGACACTGAAAACTGATAAAAAATTTACGTAGCTAGTGCATCCAGAGATTTATATCTTCGTTATTCCCGATATGTACCTAAGGGAAATTATCGGAATGATATCCGCGAAGGGGGTAAAGGGGGAGGTGTACCTTTAATTTAAACATCTTCGTTGTAACGTCTCAGGAATGCCCCCTAGGGCATCGAACTCGAATTAAAAGAGAATATTTGTATCGGAATAAGGTAATGAAAGAGTAAAAAAAAATATGGCTACATGTGAAGCTGTTGATTTTACCACACTAATGATGCATAGTGACAAATATTAGTGTATACAAAATAAACACTATGAAATGTAAGGGCGCACAGTCGTAACCCCCTTTTTGAAAATTAATTTATACAAGTATTTGGTAGTAGCTAATTAACTATTACTCTTAAATATATAAAAATTGTCTCTATTTCCCTTGGTTATCACATCACGCGTGAACGGATGGAACATTTTTGCAATTTTTTTTTGTCTATTATTGCCAGAAGAAGGTAAAAATTAAATAAATCATTAAGAAAGAAATAATATAATTTAATATTTTTATACAAATGTAATTTAATTAAAAAAAGAAGAAAGTTGAGCGAAAAATTAGGAAAGTCTCACCAAACGGGTAAAACCGCGGGGCGCAGATAGTATAAGATAATTATCCTATACTAATAAATGATGTCGTTACTTTATCTGATAACAACACAAAAGACTTTATTTTCACCCGACTTCCAAAAAGGAAAAGGTTCACAATTCGGTTGTATTTTTATGTTTGTTGCCTCTGTTGTTTAACTGTTTGCTGTTTGACTAAATGAACCTATTTTGTTGATTCTTTTTTTATTTGAAAACTGATGCTTCCCGTGTGGTTTCAATTTGGTCCAGTTCTGTAAATGGCATCCATGAGAATACCATATAAATTTGTAGTCGGTTTTTTACGCTTTGCGTTTGTTTATTATTTAGTGGAAAATATATTTTCTAATAAATTCCTAGTTACTCAGAAAGGTTTACAAAAATTAATTACTAGGTGGTAGGACTTTGTTGCAAAGTTCGTCTAGGTAGGCACCACCGCTTTGCCAGTTATTCTGCCGCCAAGCAGTAGTGTGCAAGCACTACTGTGTTCCGGTTTGAAGGGCATTGTAGCTAGTGAAATTACTGGGCAATTGAGACTTTATGATCTGATCTCACAGTTGAGTCATCTTATTACTAGACTGTGCTGATGTCTCAGAACGATGTACGCAGTGCAGTGTCGCGCGAAACTCTGTGTTATTCCGAGTGACACTGTTCTGTTATGGGCGGCCGTGGCGCTTAACACCAGGCGAACGACTAGCTAGTCACATCATTAACTAACATAAAAAAAAATGTAACCCCGTGAAACCGTGAGCTGTGGTTGACAACAAAATCACAACCTGATCGTCATCATCAACACCGACATCATTACACGTTCCCACTGTTGGGACACGGGTCTCTTCTTACACAGAGAAAGAGTGTAGTTGTTAGAGCAGGATAGAGTGATTTGATCTGAGCCATATTCCCTCGTAGCATCATCAAAGCTACGATATTATCACCTTTTGATCCGCACAGTAAGAAAACCTGCCAAAACGAATTGACATTATCCGAATAAAGGAATAAATTAACTCGAGTTTCCTCAACATTTCCCGGTTTGTCATCTGCCGAACCACTCAACTGGTGAGATCGCGAAGATGCGCAGACTCGCAAACTTTTTTAATTTCTTTTAAAGAAACATGTTTGGAATTCGGTTCGGAGAGTTTACGTTATGTTATTAACATTATTAATGAAAAATATTGACTTCAGAAATCGTTATGGATATCTTTAGATTGTAAGTTTGAAAAAGCCTCGTTATACGTTCCAGGCAGAATCATTATTCTAATAAATGTAACTATGTTAATGATATAAGACTTTTTATTTACCTTAAATCTAAAGGCATTTGCTGGATAGTAACTAAACAACTAATTCTTACATAATCTAAAACGCAATATAAAGAGATGAAGTATTTGCAATAATTTGCATCTACAAGAACAGAGTAATAAAATTTCCGAGAATGTTATTTGAAATATTAACGAAAATGAAAGTTTAATATGGCGAGGGCTTACCTTCGTTTGCTTAAAATTCTTCTCAAACAAGAAATCAAATTAATTTACGTGCAAATAACAAAAGTTGCGTCTCAATTTACCGACACACCAACAAACAAATAAGATACAAACGTAAATATTAATATTTTATACATTGCTTTGTACATTTAGGCTCGTAATGAAAAATTCTCCTTTGTAACAATGACATCACACAGTTTGCTGACCTCTTGCCTCATCATTGGTCATTTCGTCCATCAACCCAACAGCTGCGAATACACTAAGCAATGGTAGGACTTTTCTGCAGACTTCATCTAGGTATACGTAGGTTTATTCTGCCGCCAAGCAGTAGTGCGGAAACTGAGCTGCGTTTCGGTTTGAAGGGCACTGTAACTAATGAGTTTGGCAGCCTCTGTGCTGTAGTGGTTAAGCAGGTTAGCTCATAACCCGGAGGCGGTGGGTTTGATTCCCGCGACAAGACAAGCCCAAATACTTGTTCTGTGTTTGCTTAAAACACAGTGGTAGATTATAAACAATCTTTATAAATGAAAAAGTCAACACAACAACATTATGGAACTATTGAGATCATTATTTATTTTTAGGTATTCTTGAAGTTAAACGAATCAATTATATTTTCATTCTGAAACACTGTCATTTTTTTTTAGATTCCAAACAAACTAATGTCCTTTTAAATTTGCTTTCTAAAAGCCAACCACCCGGTATGTCTGACTGACATGAGATCACATTTGATAGTGTTATGTGCTGACACAACTCTTTGGTCCATCACTGCTTAAAAAACGCAATAGACGCATTTCTATAAACTAATCCGTTTGACACATTGCATGCCATAAGGCACCCATTATTGTTACTTATTTATATATCATAAATATATATATAAGTAAGTTTTGTGATCGGCTGATCTAGATAAGCCGATCACAAAACGGCACCAATTAAAACAAATTCAACCGTAATAAAATATTTCTTTCGATGCCACCCCCTATTACGAGTAACGACCAGCGCGACTGTCTGTCGGTGTTGGTCGATCTGCCTTAACGAGAGATATTTGAGTCAAAGTTAACAGTGCTATATACTTGTGTATATATTGAAAGGAGGGCAACCTTCGTCAATAATTAAGTGGAATTGGTGGATTTTGAAGAGTTTTAGTATTTCATTGAGTATTTAATTAATTGCCACCGTTTGCATAGATAGCTAATACCTACTGCATGAAAAAACCATTTGGTCGCACGAACTACTCCCCCACCATGAACACAGTATGCTTAATTACAGCATACTTCAGTGCAGTTTCTGTTTGCAACTGAACTAATTCCATCAATGATTTTTAAACAACCAATCAGGAACCTTATATTTGATTTCAGAACGTCTAATAGCAACCGCAATCAATTTATCTTGCCCCGTGCGATGTGAAAACTTGTATTTTAGTAGACGTTTTTATATATTTTATTTTGTTGTTTGACAGGCTTGCGTTTGACCACTATCGCATCTGATGGTAAGTAACGATGCGGTCTAGAATGTAACACGCTTGCCTAGATCTATATCTGTTCACTCTCGATTTGAAGGCTCTAAGGTTGTAGTTATCGGGAAATACGGACGCCGGTAAAGCGTTATAAATATTAATAATAATCATTATATGCTCCATTAACGGATTTCCTGATATGTGATCATCTTTTGCGGAGAGTTCTTACAACGCCTCGTTAGTTGTGGCTATATCTAAAAGTGGGCGTCTTTCGGCTAATGCTGACGACAAAGAAATCATGGATGCCGGCTGCACGCATGAATTGTCACGTTCTGCCTGAGCCGAGCATGCAAGCGAGAGCGCGGAACGAGCGACAGAGAGGCACGATCGGCCTGACATTATCACGTAAAATTATCGTCCGTAAAGACGACTTTAAAGACAACCATTTCTTTTACTCATAAAAGTAAAAAAATGGTACAAAACTATGATACAAATAATTGATAATTATGTAGGTACTAGGTATCTATAAAGATACCTACATAATTATAAATTTTTTGTATCATTGTATAAGTAACCCAGCTTCCGTGTTTTTTTAGTATCGACGGTCCGGCGAGTTGGTAATCTACCGAATACGTCGAGCGAGCACTAGCAGTGAACGACATTACTTTTACAACCAGTGAAACAATTTCCTCTCTATCGTTTCCGATCAATAATCACTTATTGAAAATGATAGCGTGAAACTTATTGTCACACAAATGCTAGCTGAAACTATTTGCAATCTCATACAAAGACTTTCAATTCACAAAAATGAAATATCTTTTTGTGAACGTACTTAACTTACATCCGTGAAACGTACTGACTAGGTCTTTTCTGTGTTCGCCTTTAAATATATATATTCTCAGGATACACTACAATAGGCCGGGGACAATACGGTTGACATCCAAACCCGTATCAAAACTAATGGACTTCTACACAGCAGGTTTATTCCGGGATAATACGGAATGGAAAAGACGTAAACAAAACGGAATAAATAATTGTTTTCGGTTTAATACTGTTCTGGCTAGACTGACAACTTTAATGTATTTACAATTTATTTAGTTTTTCTAAAAAAAGTGTTCCGCAAGGCTGTATAGAAATTGTACTTTCAGTCCAGTCCAGTCCAGACCACCGCTTAGTTTCTGTTTATAAGGCAACAACTGAAAATTAGCTATGTCAGTAGATATTCATCCAATCAATCCAAACTACTGGATAATAATAAGCTTTAGAAAATATTAAAGAAACAAAACGTAATTATTTTACACTGGTACGAGTACAATGAATAACCATAATGTTTACCACCTTTAAATTTCAACTGTAACAAAATCACTACGGTGCCGCCTCGGTGCCACCGCGACGAAATACATGAAAAACAAAATAAACGCTCGCGAGGTATTCTCGTGAAATTTCAGTCGCGTCGTGCCTCAGCAGCGGAAGTAATGTTGGCTTATTTTTCGAGAATACCGCAACAAAGGTGCCAGCCGCGCTTCCAGACTGACTGCAATTTGCTGCTTACAAGCCGTTTACGGTCAACATACTGCTTTGACGTCTAGAAATTACGACGGAAGGGCGATGAAGGGTAATCTTTCGTTATTTTTGGATAGTGGTTATAAGGAGAAAAGCATTGAGATAAAATAGGAAATTGGGCAAAACTGATCAAGCCAATGATTCAATTGGCTGTGGCTGTGGTTTTGAGTCCCATCCATGGCAAAACATTTGTGTGTAGGTGTTTGTTCTGTGTCTGGATGTTGTGAATGCGAGGCGAACAGAAATGGGTTCAGATAGATCTCATTTCGATACTTGGTCTGCCAAATTGATACGAATTTAACTATCGTATAAGAGAATCCGGGGATAGTGTTGGTTAGCTAAGTTGTATTTTAATAAAAGTTGTAAAAGTGCTAAGATTAGCCTATTTGCAATAAATCTTTTGACTTTGACTTTGAATAGACTTTAGTATATATGGGCATAACATACTTATCGAAGCAATTTATAGACGGCGCAAACTGCAGTTTAAATATTCACATATATAAGAAAACACATCGTACCGGTTGTAAAACGCACCGCACCCATTACCATGCCATTACCGTAATACAACCGGAATATTGCCGGAATATTGCCAAAATATTACACACAATCATCGTCGAATTACGCGAGGTGCGATGAGTAATAACTTTCGAATCGTCTGAGCGGCCTTTTATTGTTATGTTGCTCTCCAGTTGATGGAAGGTGATACAATCATAGTATAGTAATATATAGCACGAAGTAATATATAGCTCGAAACCTTGTATAGCAATACAAGGTTTCGAGATATTTGTAGCGTTAATTTGCTCATGGAGAATTAAATTAATCTACAGATTATAATCGCAGACATATCGTCATCATTCATTATGATGAATGCGGTGAGATCACGTTATTGTTTTTTTAAAGTAAAATTTCTTCACGCACGCTTGACTTGGGGAGTAAGCTGGTGAATGCGTGACAAACGGAAGTTAAGTTGGTTCACGTAGATATCTATTGTCAACATTACAAATTTAAAATTTTGTATTGTTATGTTGGTATGTCGGGTAAAATGTCGCCGACAATTTACAATTGTCAAGATGGTGACATTAACATCAAACAAAGCAAAAACAAAGTTATACCGGCCGATAGATGGAGCTAAACTAAATAAGTTTTAATTCAGTCGTGTGGTCTAAAAAATACTAGTTTTTTTTTTTAATTTCGCGTCTTCTTATCCGGTTCTAGCTGGCAATCCTACTTCTATGAGTAGTAGGCACGGCTAGTATTGTATAAAGAAACGCGGCTGAAACCGCGGGCTCTCTCATAGCATCGCATATTCTACTTTTTAGTAAAGTGACAAATTTACATATACAACCAGATGTGTAATCTAATAAAATTACATAAAAGATAGTTGCAATTCGTTTACATTTAAAACTTGCATCCGCATCCGTGATATATTAAAAAGCTTTGGTTAACAAGGTCGGCCATTCTTCAGTCAGAATGCCTCAGCTGGTAGAAAGCCTGCATTATAAACACGGCCGATCTCCGCTCCAATCACTGCCCGCGGGCGCCTCTCGTACTCGTCTCTCACCGCGAACAAACAAGAAAATACACCGCTACTTACTTTCGCAGTATAACTTATTTATTGCAAGGAAACGGCGAAGACGCGCGACTCGGAGGACAACAGACATGTCTTCATAGTGTGTGTTCAGCACTCTGCAAGTAATCAGCTTATAATCAGACAAGCTTATAAGAGTCAGGGGATAGTTTAAAACCCTTGTGTCATGTAAGTTTTTTATTTTATTTAACAGGGCTTTTTCGATATGCGACTACATCGTCTAATCGGTTTACAACCTAATTAATTCTATGTTCTACGGTAACTTTTAAGCAATTTATACAGACTATAGGCTTCTTCTAACAAGGAAGATGATAAAATACTGTTGCATAGTCCTATATTAAACAAATTCTCGGTTCCTAAAGTACTTGTCCTTCTGTCGCTGGCATTCCGGACGCACTCCAACAGAATATGTTGTTATCAATGGACCCACACTCTTCACAGTTTAGTGATGGTACTTTCTTCATTAAAAAGGAAAATTTATTTGATGCAATGGAATGTGTCCGGAGCGCAGTCTGAGAGCGGTAACTAGTATATTCCGGTTAAGTGTTTTGTTCAATCCATTAATGCGTCATAATTTCTGGTTGAATAGTCCGATACCAAATTCCGTTTTCTGTCGATCTCCTATCGAAATACTCTTGCATTGTGTCTTAACATTGATTTTTTAACAATCTTAATGCGAATGCAATGCAGTAACTAACAAAGGTATACCATCCGCACCAGCCTGTTTTGCTAATAGGTTGACCTTATCATTATTTTCTAGTTGGTTGTGAGATGGGATTAATTGCAAAATAATAACTTTATTTCTTAATTTTAGTTGTAAAATTGAATCCAGTATTATTATACTGTACTGTGTAAGCAATCGTTGTGCCTCGCACGTGACAAGTAAGCTTCAACTCAAGATGTGTAAAGCATACATACATACAGTAAGAGTCTGTCGCCGCACACTTAACGGTATTCCGGCAGCTTCACTTGAGGTGAGGCGGAATGAGTGAGGAGGACTCCAGGCGTAGCGTGGCGCCATTTTCGATTATTTAGACTCTTTATATCAACAATTGAAAATTATTCAAATGCTATCCTTTTTGATATAAAAATATTAAAAATTGGTATTTTTTTATATTAGACCTTAATAGTACCACTTGACTAGGCAAAACTATTGCAAGTCATTAAGCAATTTGGTATCAGTTATTACTTCGATAATATCACTTTTGATGATATCTCCTGAGTAAATAAAGACTCGGAATATGGCGTTCGTGTCCCCATATCATCATATCACCTTACTAAAATTTTACTCCAACGTAAATAGATCGAACAAAATTAACCGCCGCGTCTCAAATGCGATATGTGAAAGGGTGTAAGGAATATGCATTTAGGTGCAAGGTTGCGGAAATCGGGTCACGTTTTAGTGCGGCTATATTTTAATGTAAAGGCGAAAGCGCTGCGTTCGCTTCGCTCGCTTTGAAAAATACTATATTTGACGTTTAATCTAGCTCATGTATAAAAGTGCGGTAAATATAGATTAAACGTTTCCTTCGCTAGTGTTCACCTACTTTATACGATGAAAATTCTACTTAAAATAATGCAACATTTTACAGGCTTGCGTAAAATAAACCTTTGTTTTTTTTTTAATAAGCCTAAACTCGTATCTATTTAATTCTTTAAAACCAACATAAATTAAATACTCAAGCAACAATAGAGGGGAAAATTTAAACATTCCTTAATAGTCATTGAAGCCTTTTCTTTTATCGTAATGTCGTTCCAAATGAAGAGGTCTGCCTTCGAATTACAAGTTTAAATCCGATATTAGAAAGGATTCTAGCCTTTATTTACAAGGCTGTAAGGTCAAAAAGAAAAGCAGATGGTGAACAATGGGTAAAAGAAAATCAATCGCCACGGAAAACGAGATTTTTTAATCAAATGGACTAGAAAGGGGCGTCGGCGTCGACCATTAACTTTAACGAGGCACCTTTGTCATATTTTCTTTTGTAACCGGCATCCAGTAATTTGGGAATACAATTAATCTATCGATTGAGATGACCCCTTTAATTATTCCATTGGATTCGACGGTAAAACGATAGGGTTGAATATTTATTGAAATGTGTCCTATTCAATTTCACACACATCAATAATTGGCTTATATTTTGTATTGGAACAATCCTGATTAATTCTGATTCCATAATATCTTTTAGCGATTTAAAGTCTGCTAAAGTTCTAATTTAGGTAAGTAATAAACGAAAGAAAAACTACAAGATGCGGTCTTCTCAACAACTATTTATATAGACTACTTTTATCCCATAAAAAATTATGAGCTCTTACCAGACAACAGTTAAATGGCGGGTAAACTATTTATCATGACTATAGTTTGACATTGTTACAGATCTCGAGCACCACGCAAAACTAACTTCGACAAAGCATAAACTTAAGACAACTCGCAATATAATTTTAAAAGCCACTAACCCTTTGTCTTACTGACATTTTAATTAACCTTTAATTAAAGCAACGAGAACTCGACCTAATTGATTATTGAGAACAAAATAATTGCCGCTAATCTGAATTGAAGTGGGGGTGGCAGTAAATTTATTTTATTTCTTCGTCCAGATTGTTGAGAAGACCGCACCTTGAAGTTATTCTTTATTACGTAAATTAGAAGATCCTCTAGCAGACTTAAATCGCTTAGAGATATTATGGAAATATAACCCCCATCAATCCGAATAGTCTAACAGGTTTGTCCAACAAGAAAAATATCCTTGTAGTCAAATTGTTTTCTGTGTCAAATCATCATCATCAGCATTGTTCCACTGTTGGATATAAGCTTCTCCGAAGGTACGTCACTGACATCGGTCTTCAGCTATATTTCTTTCAGATCTTGCGTATATCGCTGCTCCATCTCGTGTCATGGCGTACCTACTGGGTCTTTCGATTTGCGATCTCCAGAACACCTACTCCAACAGCTATCGGCTCTTCTGCAGCTATGATCTTGTTGTCAATTACCTTACTCAGTCATATCCTTGATATATTACGTCCACTGGCCCGACGTGATTAACAACCAATCTTTAGATGAAGCAGTCAGCTCTGTTTATAATACCTTAAATCACCACGTGACACTTATTCTCTATAAAGTGGTATTTCTCTATGGTATAAATCTCTTCGAATAAAAATTTTAAACGAAAAAAAATTGCATGTTGAATAAAATAAAATAAGGTATATGATATTTTAGTTCTGTTATGAATTCCATTCGAGGCGGAAAACGCAGCAACAAGATATTCTTATACATTGGTACAAGTATGAAACGCATTCATTTTCTGTAAATCAAACAATAAACTTTCTAGTAGTTATAAGTTGGTACCTAAATCGGTTACAAGTACACCAAAAAAAATACAAAATATTTATTGACATATTTGGTTCCAAAGTTTCGGTGAATCCATAGAGTCCCGAACTAGTAGAAACTGTGCGAACTAGTTCAAATGGCTTTTCCTGAATATTCAAGTGTATTTTGTGTGTGTGTGTGTGTGTGTGCGTGTGTATTTCGCAATTAAATAAGACTAGCTACGCCCCACGGTTTCACGCGTAGATTTAAAAAGTCGCTTGTGTTAATCCAGTATATAGGCTACCTATCCGTTTGAGCTTGAAACATCCATACAACAAACATTCGAATTTATAATATTAAGTCAGATTATTTTGTTTTGTCTTCCATCCAGCTTCTCGTAAGATAAACAAAAAATAAGAACATCAAAAACACCGCACACACCTCAATGTCAAGTAAACAAGACAGCCACCATAGAACTTTACATATTAGCCCCATAAGTCGAGTGGAGGCGGGGACGATAGGCCATAAAACCCAGGACGCACTGCTGTCGGCAGGTGCTCGCCGCATTTCATCCGCTGTTTACATCACGTGTCATCACGACGCCGCGCCGGTCGCTGTTTCACGCTCCGCTCGTGTGAACGTGAGCTTCACAAAGTAATTAAAAGCTAGATTACAACAAGTTACGTGTTTTTGATTAATATTGTCTGCATTGGTTGAGAGCGGAGCGTGAGCTGTAGAGGTATGCTAAGCTTCAGACCGCCCTGTCAGGTGCAGGTGGGAGCCGCGTTTCAACCACGATAGACGTGTCTCTGGAACTCGTGACATGCGTGTGAACCCGGGTTTATTCACAAATGCATTCTGTAAGTTTGTGTAAATTTGCAGTTGCAGAATATTATAACTATAACTAAAAATGATTATAATGCTGAGAAGATGAATGATTTAAAATTAAAATGAATTGATGAATGAATGAAATTTAAAAATGATTTAAGATTAAAATGTTGCATACAAAAATTGCATACTTAATATCTGCAATTATGAGTTTTCTTTTATTGATATCAACAAAAACTTAGCTATGTTTATAGGTAGATGGATGTATAATAATAATAATAAAAGCCTTTCTTCTTAAGATCTTAAGTAAGTTACATTTCATCTTAATACTATTTGTGTACTACTATTAAGAAACATGACTGTTTATGAAAGTAACGTAATTATATTTCTTTTTTTTTTTTATTAGACACCGGTTTCGCGATTGTCTTGCTCTTTGGCATAGGCCTCCCCAAGTGTTCTCCCCAACGATCTATCCCTTGCTATTCTCATCCAGCATGGTCCTGCTACCTCCTCCTGTCCTGTCCTGTCCTGTCCTGTCCGGTCCTGCTAGAAGGATTTATACTAGGTATTATTATATAGTATACTTTCAGTAAACTCTCAGTAATTAAGATTTAATTTCAAAAGCTTTATAAAATGTAAAACAAAGTTTTCCGAGAAGCTTTGGCGGTAACCTGTTTATTTTTGCGCTTGTATACCTTTTCAAAAAGCTATTTGTTAACAACTTTAATATCCTACCCAACATCGTACATAGAGGTTTCAGCAGATGTTCAAAAAGCGAAAAATTAGCTATTTCACCCTTGGGCGAGTGTTCCTCAAAGTGAGCCCATAAAATAATAGTCCATTAGCCGCCGGAACAATACCCTACAAACAACTAGCGATAACCCTAATCTGTACCTACTCCAACTTACTCCGTAAACTATGTACAACTTAAAAGTACATTACGATAATTTTGCATTTTATGGGTGTTAAAACTACTAAATTGAACAAATGGTTGTACAATACAAATGGATCATACAGTTAATTAATTCGCAATTTTTTTTAATTATCATCTTGATACGTCAAATCGGTCTAGTGATGACATTTGTAGAATGTCAGTGCTGCTAGGCGATAATGAAACTTGGTTGCAACAGAAAGAACTAGAAATGTGTATGGTTTTGACAGGTTTCATGCGCAGTTTAGGTTCATAGTTACTTGGGATATTTTCAAATTAAGAATGAAATTACTTCTGTTGCATTGCAATAAAAGTTCCGTGATCGCTCCCCAGGTCATAAAATGTCTTTTACCAAGCAATTTCAATATTAATTCCTTCAAACTGGAACACAGTAAAGATAAAGATGCAAAATATAGATAGTTACATATCTAAAAAAGCTTAGACGAATTCATTGAGAAAAGTCCCACCACCTAGTGATTTTAAGTCCAAAATAGATAAAACTTTCAAAGTTACACAAACTGATTGCAAATTGAAACAATTAGGGAATAAAAATAGCGTACGAAAAATTATTACATGTGTAATGATGCATTTGTTGTGTTAGCTATAAATAATATGAGGATTTAAGTTGCCAACAATTTTAAATAAAGTTAGAGGAAAAATACAAAAATGTTTATTGACATGAATATCAGTACATTAAATTAATGAATCCATAGATTCATGAGCTAGTTTTTAAACTATATTTCAGGAATCAGTGGCGTCACCCAATATTTTAAAATGTTAATATTAGGTCTTTACCTATGAAATTGCCGTTTTGTTTGAAAAAAGTTAAAGTATTTTTTTTTCGAACTTATTTATTTCTTTTATTCAAAGTAATCGCCCCTGCAATCAATGCATCTTTGCCAACATTGTGGCAGTTTATTGATGCCCTTCTTGAAAAAATCAGCAGGACGGGAGACAACAAACTCTTCAAAGGCGTTTTGTACTGCCTCTCGGGAATTGAATTTTTTTCCCGCTAAAAAGTTGTCCAAATTTTTGAAAAAGTAATAGTCGGTAGGCGCAAGATCTGATGAGTATGGCGGATGAGGAAGAGCTTCCAAACCCAACTCATGCAGCTTAGAGACGGTCTGTTGTGCAGTATGGGGTCGCGCGTTGTCGTGAAGTAGCAGTGGAGACGACCGATTGACCAAAGCTGGTTGCAGACGTGCGAGTTTCGCTATCATTGTGGTCAGTTCTTCAACAAACACATCTGCAGTAATGCTCTCGCCGTTTTGTAAAAAGCTATGATGAATCACACCAGCACGAGACCACCAAACTGTGACCATCACCTTTCTAGGGGTCATTTTTCGTTTTGCACATTGCTTTGGTACCGAACCAGGATCTAACCAACTTGCTGAGCGCTTTCGATTGTCAAAAAGAATCCATTTTTCGTCGCACGTAACAATTCGGTTCAAAATTCCTTCATTTCTGTGCCTGTTAAGCAGCGCAAGGCAAGTCTCGACGCGTACGTTGCGCTGGCGATCGTTAAGTTCGTGGGGCACCCATCTATCAAGCTTTTTTATCTTGCCAATCTGTCGCAAATGGACCAATATTGTTTTGATGCAAACATCAAAAGCTGCTGTCAGCTCAGCTGTAGATTGAGATTCATCAGCTTCCACAATCGCCTTTAATTCATCATTGTTGACCAAAGTTTCCGGACGACCACGAGGTTCATTTTTGAAGTGAAAATTCCCAGAACGGAACCGAGCAAACCAATAACGGGTTGTACGTTCGTTTGTACAGTTCTCTCCTTAAACGTCGTTGATGTTACGTGTCGTTTGTGCCGCGTTGGTGCCACGACGGAACTCATATTCCATAATTACACGAAATTTCAAAGTATCCATTATGAGGAAAAATGTTGAAATGTAATGAAAATACAACGCTAATCAATAAACAAAAGACTTATATTGTAAATAGAATGTCATATTTTTAAAACAAAATTAATTTGAATTTAGAATTCATAGCCAATCAAAACTTTTTTTTGTTTGAAAAAGTCTGTACTGCAATACGGCAATTTCATAGGTAAAGACCTATTATTATGTCATACAAAAAACATACAGTGATATCTAGAGAAAAAAAAAACACTTATAGTGTAGTAAGTAGTTACAAAAAAAATGAATTTACACTGCAACACTCATCGGTATCAACGCGTGTGTGTGTGTGTGTGTGTGTGTGTGTGTGTGTGTGTGTGTGTGTGTGTGTGTGTGTGTGTGTGTGTGTGTGTGTATATATGTATGTTTATGTGGGTATGTTTATACATTAATGTGAGCAAATAGAATATAGTTATGAGATTAACGAATTATACATAAATTAGAAATAGATATTTTTTTCTGAATGTTTTGTGTACTCCAACAAAAATAAAAGCTTGCCAATCTTTCTACTTTTCTAATGTATCTTTAGCAAAGATACCAAAGTACTACTCTGTCAAGAAAATACCGGGAAAAGATCAATAATACACAAAATAGCTCAGTTGGTAGTATCCCAGCCTTCTGAACCGCAGGTTGTGGGTTCGATTCCCACCCAGTACAAACATTTGTGTGCTGAGCATCGATGTTTGTTTTGTGTCTGGGTGTTTATGTTGTATTCTATGTATGTATTTACAAATAACAAGTATAGAAGTATTTTATCCGTTATCTGGTTCCCATAGTACAAGCTTTGCTTAGTTTGGGGCTCGATGGCACTATGTGAAATATTCACACATATTTATTATTATTATTATTATATATTCGACAGAATGTATAGCAGTTTTTGGGTAATCGCTCATGATAAAAAAAATCCTTAAAGTTTTACAGGTAGCAGAATAAATCACGATCAAATATACCAACTTGTACCATAAACAAACAAGTATTAAAAACGCGCGTTGGCAACAAGTACCCCATATGGGTACCAGTACCGATACCCGATATTAGTACAAGTACCGATACCCGATATTTGTAGCGACATGTTACGGTAACGCGTATCGCTCGGCTATTATCGTTATATTTTATGTTCCGATGTCAATAACGAGCCCTCGGTGTCTCGAAAATTATGCAATAAGAATCGGACATGAGGAGAAATCATAATGGCGGGTAAATACGTATCTATTATTAATACGTATGTAGATTTATATATATGATATATTCTACAATCTTTTTTTATGTTGAATGATGTGATGAGCTAGTCGTTCACCTAATGTTAAGCGACACGGCTGCCCATAACAGAACAGTGTCACACGGAACTCCAAAATATAAAGTTTCGCGAGACACTACACTCCGCACATCATCCTCAGACGTACAGTCTGGTAATAAGATTACTAGACTGTGAGATCAGATCATAAAGTCTCATTTGCCCAGTAATTTCACTAGCTACAGTGCCCTGCAAACTGGAACACAGTAGTGCCTGCACACTATTGCTTGGCGGCAGAATAACTGGCAATGCGGTGGTACCTACCTAGACGAACTTTGCAAAAAAGTCCAACCACCTAGTCACCAATCTAATAAGTGTATCCAAAAGAAACACCAAGGTCCGTATTACAGAACGATGCTCAGTCATCGATCGGTGCTCAAGCAGAGATTTCTTTCATAAAGTGATCAATTAGTGAATGAAACTGACTGAGCATCGTTCTGTAATACGGACCTAAGTATCAAAATATTCAGTCTTAGATATCCATTATGTAACCAAAAAAATTCGCAGCCGGTAGGATTCGAACCTACGCTCCCAGAGGGAATCTGATTTCGAGTCAGACGCCTTAACCACTCGGCCACGACTGCTGTACAAGACACGGCCTATAACTTGTTTATATCATAAAATTAAACTCCAAGAAAAATTGATTTTAGAATATCTATTGAATTTATACATTGTCTACAAACAACTGATATAATAAATAATCAAAACAAATACAGGTTTTGGCCTCAGATTAAAATAACAACGTAGATGCACATAAAGCCAAAAACAAAAGTTATTTAAATAATTTAGATAGATAGATAGATGGCTAAAACTCTTTATTGAAACACCACATTACGGGAACAATTTACAAGCACAAACTTAAAAATTAAGTGTCACAATGGGTGGCCTTATCGCTTAATGCAATCTCTTTCAGACAACCCTATGTAATATAATGTAAACTCATGCTGAGTCGGGACCTGGTCATGACATCACACAACGTTACATCTGTTATATTGTCTATTCTTTCTTTATAAATTATACTGTATTCTTTTATAATGTAATGTAATGTTGTGTGGTGTCCTGAATAAATGTATTTTTTTTCTTTCTTTCTTTCTTCAGTGCCTATTTTACGAATACATAACTGTGCACTATGAATAAATCATTCTGCCCGTAAAGTTCTAGAATCGTTATACTCGTACTTTGATAATAATAATATTAGTAATGACAGGCTTAGGAGTGTAAAGTCGCAATCCGTACAGATCTAGGAAAGAGAGGCGGACAAAGGGAAAGTTATACATGCAATAATAATAAAAACGCCCAACAATCACATACATAGATTCTGGACCCTAACTAGGATTCCCTGTGTCTAAGCACCTATGAACTACGAGGACGATGGTTCCCACCACCCAGAACCAGATCAATCGTTTTTTTGTGCACAAATACTAAATACTTCTCCTGTCCCGGGAATCAAACCCACCGCCTCCGGACTATAAACGACCTGCTCAACCACCACACCACAGAAGCTGTTCTATCTAGTGACGTTTAATTAATACAATGCTTATCTATTTAATTAATTATTATACTAAGGTCCGTATTACAGAACGATGCTCAGTCATCGATCGGTGCTCAAGCAGAGATTTCATTCATAAGCTTGACTTGGGGAGTAAACTCGCGAGGCGAAAGTTGAAAGTTGTTGGTTAACGTAGATCTCCATTGTCAACATGAGAAAGATAAAATTTGTTTTATTATGTTGGTATGTCCGGTAAAATGACAAATCACAATTGTCAAGATGGCGACATTAACATTAAACAAAGCAAAAACAAAGTTATACCGGTCGATAGATGGAACTAAACTAAAGAAGTTTTACTTCAGTCGTATGGTCGCTTAAAGTAAGCACGCTTGTTTTTTTTGGTATTTCTTTGCATGGTTTCATCTTACAGAGTAGCTGAAAGTAAAGTTTCATTCGTCCTGCGCACGTTGTTTGTGTTCTGAGGCCCCCGTGTGGCCTGTGGGGCGTAAATTTGCGGAAGTATAACCCGACCAGGGTGTCAATAGTCGGCCGGGACCCATAACCGAATGGCATTCGGAAGCTCATATAGTAAAAAATACAGGGTTACCCCTGCACGAGAACTGTGGCATTAATGATACACCAAATGCATTACTAACCGACTTCAAAAAGAAAGAGGTTCTCAATTCGACTGTTTAACAAACATTTAAAAAAATTACCTCGGAACTTTCGACTGGGTGAACCGATTCTGCTGATTTTTTTTTATATTTGAAAGCTGGTGCTTTTCGTGTGGTTTCATTTTAATTTGGTCTATTTTTGATAACGGCTTCCATGAGAGAACTGTATAAGTCTGAAGTCAGTTTTTTACAAAAAAGCGTGAAAGTGCTAAAAATAGCCTATTTGCAATTAATCTTTTGATTTTACTTTTACACTTTGCGTTTGTTATTTTTGCTTTAATAATACTAACTCGCAAACGGATTATTCAATTATATTGTTAATGTATGAGCCGTTCCACATTGACACTTTTCACTTTATTTATAGTATTTTGCTTCCTACTTCTAACAGGCGCAGCGGCGCGCATTTTTACTTAGTGCCACCTTTTTCCATAGCGTTTTCATTTCCATATGAAGTATGTTAAGATAATTTTTGTCTGACGCAAAAATAACTAAGTTCATGCCCCAGACACCGGTGCAAGGAAAACACATTTTCTTCATCAGCGTCCACAAAATCGTAAGTGGGTCAGGGCAGCTCTCGCAGTTGTGTATACAATGTGACAGCAACGCCACGCTGCAGCCTGACGCGTAGCAGCGAGCTATTTTTAATGTATTCAATAAATCTACAATACCTGCTTTGAACTTAAAACTCGACCTTGAAGGAATGTGATATGTTTATAGCAAGATGTGTATTTCAATCATGTGGAATATCATATACAGACAATAACGTGTGGCCATAATCATTATTATCTTTTTTAGTTTGAAAACTATTGTGAGTATGACACATTTTGTAACATAAATAAAGTAACAGCAGTTACGTGCTGACGCTCGCTTGCGTTAGTAACTAGCTCCCAGAAGAAGGACATCCAATATGTCTGAAACCGGTCGGAGTAATTTCGACTTTTGATTGACGTGAGTTTAGCCGTTATTTATCTTACAAAATCATTACTATCGTTTGGAAGACTTTAAGCTTATATACCCCAATGAACGCCACTTTGAGCATCTTAGTCAAAGTCAAAGGATTTATGCAAATAAGCTATAAGTTATTGTACTAAGGTGCGATTTTTCAAATTAATATTATATAGCAAGTCCATTAGTGATGTTGAAATTGGCACCAGGCTATGCCTTGATTGGCAACAAAATAAAATTATAATGCACAATTGAATATCCTACCACCAACCCTAACGTTTTTACTAAGTTTTAGCTCCTCGAGCTCGTGGTAACTGCAGAGTTCTAACCCGAGACATACGGATCGTAAGCCAAACACGTCATTAGTTAACACTGTTGCCGATTGACCATCCATTTTATATTTCGCTTTATTATAATGATATTCAACTAACTTTGTTTTGTCTGTCATACTACTACACTTACAAGATACTACAGTTCTAGATGCAAAAGAGTGTGCTTCAATTTAGTTTTGATGAATTATTTATGGTGATCCAGTTTTATGTATGTAAATTTTTTATTGGCCATGCTTGCTACAAAATCTTTTTAGGTTTTATCAATTTATAGCATCACAAACATATTTTAGTAGCTTGAAACAGTTGATTATTTCAACCTTTGACAGTTTGCAAAAATTGATTAATGTTTTTCTTATTTTAATTTAGTTATTAACATTTGAAAACCACCCGATCTTTGCGAGCGGTCATCATTAGCCATTCAGTTCAGTGGCAATACGCACCGGCTCTGCTCCGAATGTGCTGCCAGCTAAGTGATGTTCCGGGATCCGGATCCCGGGATCTTGAGATCTCGGCCGACAGATCCCGAAGTTATACCGAGATCTTTAATGTCCTTTGGGTGCTGCAAAAGTGATGTAAGAAAATTAGTAGAAGGAAAATAAATGCAAATCATCAGATATAGTTTTGAGCTGAGTTTGTCTTACCTACTCCTTAGCGTGCCCGGCGTGCTCACTACTACTGTGACATACTACTGGGTTGCTGTTGCATTGCTTAGTAAAAATCAAATTGTTCTTTGTTATATATCTCGATTGAATATTCAAATTTAAGAATATAGACAGTCCAAATGCTGCAGCCGATTACCAGTGTTACCAACATGCTGGCAGCATTGCCCCGTTAAATTGCAATGCTGATTCGCTGTGCCAAATGAATGTATAGTATTATTTTCAAAAACACGATCCCATAAAAATAACTATTTCAGTGTGTGAGATATAAAACCTCAAGAAATTACAATTTATAAAGCAGCGACTTGTTAGCTTTGCGATATTACATCTTTGCCACGTCTCCAAGTAAGTCATCGTAATTGTTTTACTGCCGGCAATAAAGTTTGCGACGCGACGTGGCGGTAATCGTGCGATTTGTAAACAACAGTCGTGCGACAGTCGCGTCTCCTGTGGGACGGTAAATAAGTCGTGTTGACAATCGCGGCCATCACTCGAGAACAACAGATAAGCTCTGATGAATTGCCATTGTGAAATTTGGATAATATAATATTATGGACTTTTCCTTCAGCTTACTGGTTATGTTTTATCTACAAATCATTTTATAGATTGTTTATACGCAATTTTATCTTCTAAAACATGGTTATCTAACAAGACAACGTACCAAACTTAGTAGAAAACTATAATCGTAAACCAACAAATTTATTCTACACTGCGAGTTGGTCTCCCTTATTAAAAACACTATTTTAGAAATGCAGACATTTTAAACTTCTAAAAATACTGAAGAGACTCTTATAGAATTTTTATTAGGTAAACATTTGGACCGTCTTTAATGTAGTTTCAATAAAATCGATTTAATAAAAAGACACAATTTCAAAAACAAAATGAGTTTTCTTTTCATCAAATAATTTTCTGCCCACACTTCTGCACACGCATGACCTGTAGGAAACGAAGAAGAAATTTTTTCACAGATAATTCAACCACCCATTTCACCCTCTTATGGGTGGAATTTCGAAAAACCCTTTCTTAGTGAATACCTACACTTCACAAAGAATACACCCTCAAAATTTCAAGTTTCTGGGACCAGCGGTTAAGGCTGTGCGTTGATATATAAGTCAGTCAGTCAGGACTTTGAATTTTATATGTATAGATGGTTTGAAATGTAATCTATTTGGAAATGGTTTTCTTTAAAAGATCTGGTATGATGTGAAATAAGTAATTTTGAGACTAATAAGGGCGAGTAAGCTTGAGTAAGTGTGGGTGGCTCAGTTTTGAAGCCATTAGCGCAAGTAAAATATCAACGTGCCCGACGATCCTACCCTTGCACGCAGGGGCGGACTTGGAAATGAGAAAATGAAGATAAATGGCCATTAACGTTATAGTTTCTCTGTTAGATACTGTCATTACAATAAAAGGTGTTATAAACGCTGAGGAATTTATGGAGTGGCCACATACGGATAATATCTACTATGGATATCACATCACACTAAGGCGAAAGTTTGTATGTGTGTATGTTTGTTACTCCTTCACGCTCAAACGGTTGAATGGATTTGGAATTCGGTACATTGAATTAATAAACATATAGGCTACATTTTATCCCGGAAAAGTGAAATATTCCTGTGGGAATTAAAATACTTTTTATCGCGGGTGAAACCGTGGGGCGCAACTAGTTATATAATAATCTGTGACCATGAAGAAATGGGTGCCTCGATAGGATATTATAATTTATCATTAGGCGCTGGATCTTCACTTTTTTGTACTTCCCGCGGTTTCACCAGCGATTAAAAATAATACTACGTGTTAATCTAGTGTAAAAGCTATTTCTATTCCAAATTTCATTCAAATGTGTTCAGCTGTCGGACGACCATTGAGTCGCTTTTTCTCTCCAAAAACTCAAAAATTAAATATTTATTTATTTATAAAAATAATAAATAAATAACTTACAAATCTGTACTTTTTGCTTAATGTTCTCCTTTCTCGTTCCGAATCCGTCCCTCTCTAGGCCTCCGTAATCTCCCATTCCGTTGTGATTACCGTTCCGCTCCGGGACTGTAAACTTTACTCAGATAAGGATTACTACAACGGATGAATTACAAAGTACCGACGATAATGCGCGGCAGATTAATAACAAGTTTGTACCGGGAATACGCAGTGCTTCGGTATTGTGTGCTAAGGATGAGCTTTCGAGCTAATGGAATATCTGGTACATTGTAGACCTCGTTTAGGTATTTTGGAAGTAAAAATAAGGGTGAACAAAAATCATGGAACTCGCATCATCGTCGCCGAACGCTTTCCATGAGCTAGTATGTATACTGAATATAATGTATGTATACTATTGGGTGAAAAAACACGTGTAACTCGTGTCATCGTCACCGCACGCTTCCCGTGAGCTATATATCACAAGTTACTTAGTTTTCACTTCTATCGGCAGTCCCCAAAGACTGCCCCGTATTTTTTTTTTTTTCAGTTTTAGCTTGTAAAAAGGAAATTGGATATCAGCCGAGAAGTATAAACCATACATTTGAATTTCCACATTACCTGACTTAATTTGGAAATGTAGTGCTAGGCTCTACAGAAAAATCGTACTGGTATCAAAAAAATGTGCATTCATTGCAAACATTCAAAACACAAGTAAACGGTGTACGTTTGGCATTGATTATTGACTGATGCTTTAAACTATAAACCGATATAAGCCGTTCTTTACACTCACACTAATATTATAAAGGCGAAAGTTTGTATGTGTGTTTGTATGTGTGTATGTTTGTTACTCTTTCACGCTCAAACGGCTGAATGGATTTGGATGAAATTCGGTACCAAGATAGCTTATACACTGGATTAACATATAAATCATTTTATCCCGGAAAAGTGAAATGCTTCCGTGGGATGAGCAAATAATTAAATTACTTTTAATCCGCGGGTGGTCCGCGGGGCGCAACTAGTGTTAGATAAATGATTATGGATTACCGTTGCAGCAGCAGCATATTATAACTCATTTGATGTAAAATGTATTTTTGACACAAATCAAATAATTTATTGTAAATAGGCTATTTTCAGCACTTTTCCTAGTCGAAATCGGAATACTTAAGATATTTAATTTAACGTACTGTTATGTTGGTTAATTGCATGTACAATTACAAAGTGCAATTATTTTTATGTTAAGGAATCACATGATAAGCTAAGCGTTTACCTGATGCTAAACGACACGGCCACTCATATCAGTTGCAGTGTCACTTGCAACTCTAAAGTATAGAGTTGTGCGTGACACTGCACTGCCCACGTCATCCTGAGACATCAGCACAGTCTAGTAATAAGACTACTAGACTTTGAGATCAGGCAGTAAAGTCTCATTTGCCCTAGTAATTTCACTAATTACAGTGCTTGAAGGGCACTGTAATTAGTGAAATTACTAGGGCAAATGGAACACAGCAGTGCTTGCGCACTACTGCCTGGCGGCAGAATAGCTGGCAAAGCGGTGGTACCTATCTAGACGAACTTTGCAGAAAAATCCTACCACCTGGTACCATTTCATTGATTTCCCATAAAATTTTGTTAATGATCTTATTATTCTTGTTAACCAAACGAATGATTATACAAAACAAATGAGCATCGGGCGCAGTGAGTGCTCAGCACTCGTTCGCATTGATTCAGGAAAGGGGAAGCATAAACTGTGTCCCGATTGTTAAAATGTCGTTACTCGCGATCGTAATGTTGAGTCACGTACACCGGCTTTATTGTATTTCTGTATCGTTTAACAAGACCCTTTTTGTTAGCAGTCTTAGCGGCTCTGTGATTGGGTAGCTGGAGATCCGTTCGGAACAGCTCATTGCGTATAGTTTGGAATATAACAACCAGTGGTACCTAATTTAATTACCTAACTGTTACCAGTTATTCTAACTGTATATCTACATAATTATTATTAAATACTGGTCGGGCGGGAACCATGAAGGTAGAAACCAAGCGGTTGGAATGTATGCACGCTTGTTGGAGGATTTTTATCTAGCATGGAATTATTATTACATTTTGTCGGTGTCAGCAGCGGTGAAACGTCTGATAAGGTTTTTAGACGTAATATTCTGGATGATTTCTTTATTTTAAATATGCCGATGGACTAATAGAGTTTAAATGTAATAAGGCCTCCTCTTCGTCCTAGGTCACAGGTTTATTATTTTACACTTAAAAAAAAAAGCAAATTCTATTGTATGTAATTCAAAGGATTGAAAAATATCTTTGTATTTTTAAGTTGTTTGTGAAGAGATTATTTTCCTTTATACTTTACTAATCTCTTAACTGAGTGTTTAGTTTTTTCTTAAAAATGAAACGAGACCGAGTAGAATAGATAATCTTTGCTTTATAGTTTTTTTTAACGCTTCAAGAGTTTATACTTTTGTCTCTTACTCGGGTACCTTTTACAGTGTCACCCGGGCAGCATTAAGAGGAGGCCTGACCCCAGATGAACTGGGAACATAGACAGGAAGAAGAAGACAGTATCACCGGGCGGAAGGACGGTCGCAACACCCCGCCGTCAGAAGTGTAAGACAACTAGCTTAAGAGCACTAGCTTCGACTGGGACCGTGACCGGGAGGTGAGGATCGAGAAGACTACGTCTACTGGACCCAATGAAAAGACACGATCGTTCTTTTTTCTAGTTTGTGTTATTAAATTACAAACATCGGTGATGGAAGTTAGATGAATTTAGATGAGTGGTATTTTCAGACGTACCTAATATATTATTATACTAGCGGCCCACCCCGGCTTCACATGGATATTTAACAAAAATTTCAAAATTTTTAAATTTAATATGAAGTGATTTTTTTGGATAATTATTAATACCCAGGTTCGAATAATGTGGCCTAGTTTGAACCGGCATTACTATTGCATATCCTCTAAATATATATAACTCAAAGGTGACTGACTGACTGACTGACATAGTGATCTATCAACGTACAGCCCAAACCACTGGACGGATCGGGCTGAAATTTGGCATGCAGATAGATGTTATGACTATGATGTAGGCAACCGCTAATTTTTCGAAATTCCACCCTTAAGAAGGTGAAATGGGTGGTTGAATTATTTTCCCATAGGCCACGCCACGGGTGAAGCTGCGGGCAGAAGCTCGTTTTAATATAATCCCTAACTTTTCGAAAATACTGCCTATGTTCATCAGAAATAGTGTAGGATACAAATGGTAAAAGACATTTTAAATCGGTTCAGTAGTATCTGAACCTATTCAATGCAAAAAAAAATCAATCAAATCTTTCCTCCTTAATATATAGATCCCTATATGACACTGTACTATATGTTAATACAACAAAATCGCGTTGGTTCGTTTGCGGCGCGAGTGTCAGGTGCGGACTACGCCGCCGAGAGTATGTATGCAAACTACGTGCACGGAGCAATGCGACTCCTGAAAATCCTGAAATATTCAGTTTTCTATTTGCCTACAAACGAGTTCTAAGTGCGCAGTATCGTATAGTTTCTTATTATTGCAGAGAAAGAGAATGTTTTTTGATTTCACTAGAATTTGAATTGAAGTTTAATAAAATATAATATTGTCCGTGCTTCTTTGCTTAGAATAACAAAAATGCAACCAACAATAATTGAACTGCATAGATAGAAACTTTTCATCAGAATGTTCAGTAGAAGTCTCATATTACCTGTACCGTTGTTAATTCTTAAGATTAATGTACATAAACATAAAAGGGTAAATCAGGGAAAAATCTGTACGTACAATGAAAGATAATAAAAAACAAAGACCATATTTTGTAAAAAAATTAGTGACGTAATATGTAATGGATGAATTTTAGTGCTGTTTACTAATATGCATTTTTTGGTTTTCTCAGCAGGCTCTTACGTTTGTTTCATCAAAATTGATATATTCATAAAGTATTCTACTTATTAATAACATAATCTTCTTATTACTAATAATAATATGATAAGAAAAATTTAAATGAATAAGAATAATAATGACAGTGATATTGATTTCTTTATTTATTAATTATTAATATAGAATAAAAATAAATAACTTGTGTATGATGTGCCATACACAGTTTCACACGCACAAGTGTATGTGTGTATATATGAAAGTGTGTGCGAATGTATTTGAATGGTTTTCAGAATTTCATAAATATGTTTGTCTTGTATGTGTAAATTCTGACCAACAACAGAGGACTTTTAGCAATACTGTGTAAATGTATTACATTTTCTATTTCTCTTCAGATTATTTGTGAATAAGCTAAATGCTTGTGCTTATTTCTGCTGACGGCTGTTCTCCGGGATGTTACACTGTAGAAAATATTGACAGTGTAAACCAATAGATCGCAGTCTTTTGAAAACAAATAATAACTTTCTGAGTCGAGCACAGTCGCTAACAAACACTAATGTGTAAGCGGAGTAAATATAGAAGCGCTTACGATAGAGCACCGATGTGATGAATTATGATCGAGATAAAAACATCCTCCTTATAAATTGTTAAGCACCGACAGACTCGGCTCGAATAGTGATTCAGTTGTAACGACCGTCTGGCTCAAATAAAAAGAAATCGACGAAAAGTATGAATATTTATCACTCTCGGCTGATTTGTTAAAAGCCGAATATTTTTAAAATCCATTCCCCATTTCTCTCGATTGATAAAAAAGTTATCAGAGATAAGATGGCGCCGCGCGATTGACTCGGCGCGGCGACGCCGAATGCATTCAAATTAGTGAATTTTACTGAAAAAATTGCTGCAAACATGCGGGGAATATTCAAGCGAAATTAACGAGCATTCCGCAAAAACAGCCTACGCTGAGGTAATAAATTTTATTAAATGACGTAGGGGGTTAAAAATAATGGATGGTATTAAAGCATTATCCGTCAATGTGGGAAATATTACGTATCAGGGATTGAGAAATATCGGACCTTATACATTTAAAGAAGATCACGGAAGGAAATAAATTTGCTGCCCAACATCGTTGATTAACTCCGTGGAGTGCGAGTGAATGCCGTGGAGCCCATCTAGCTTCCTTTAAAAGTTTCCTTTTAGTAGCGTCTAATTTAAATAATATGGTGCTGATATAAAATTTATTGTACGCTTCTAATATGGTTAGGAATTCATACAACTTCCAATGACAGGTCTAAAGCACACATATTTTTTTTTAAATGGATCCGCATTAAATAAAAGTGTGCTTTTTTAACAACCAATGCCATAAATGCCAACATAACAATACAAAATTTTAACTTTGTTATGTTGACAATGGAATTCTACGTGAACAAACTTCAACTTCCGTTTGCCTCGCATTAACCAGCTTGCTCCCCAAGTCGACCGTGCGTAAATAAGTTTAACTTCAAAAACACGTACTCTAATGAAAAACGACATCACAGCGATGAAATACATTTCCATCGCGAAGCCAACAAAAAAATCAGTACATCATGCCTCCTAAAACACGTTAGCCTCCCTCCGCGTCCCATCAACAAGTGAAGAGACAAACGATTGACAAAACGCCTCATCTTCACAAACAGAGAACAACGCCTCGTATTTTTCCTCGAAGTGCTTACCTTAAGAGGATTACCGAGGGGAGGGGAGGGGAGGTTTACCAAGAAATTCGCGGCACCAGTAATTTATCTCAGTAATGGCTCGGGCCGTTTTCTCCGCCTTTTTTGGATCTCGAGGAAATCAAGGGCAGAAGGCACGAATTTTAAACCGGCGCGAGTTTTCCCAAGACATTAATTTATGGAAAACATCGGTGATTTAGTGCTAAGTGATTCTACTGAGCGCGGACTACGTGGTAGAGGGCGGATGTATCTTACTAAGTAAATATGTTCTATAGCCCAAGCAAAACTTTATGAGCTCTCGGAAGTTAGTCCCGGGTACCAAACTGCGCGTGGTACGATTGAGTGCATTGTAAAAGCGGCCATACAGTAACTATAATTTGCGTACTGCGCAGCCATCCGCGCTAGCTTCCGAGAGCTCATAAAGTTTTGCGCGAGCTATACTAGTGGCACCCATGGTTTTACTCTGGGATAAATGTAACACAATTATAAGTATCTACACCGCCATGGCTCTGTAATCCCGGTGGTGTGAGCATTGGACCACCTCATCTCTTCCATCATTGTCCTCGGTACATTAAAATCTTCTGCAATCACCAAGTCGCCTGCCAAGCGCGGTGATTATGGCAAACCCTGTATGATAAGCATCCAAAGTGGCGTTTTGTGGGCGAGGCCTGTGTTTAGCAGTAGACGTCTTCCGACTGTTGACGAGTGTGTGTGAACCTATCTACACGCAGTATTTCAACAAATCCGTACAACTGCGTTGAACAGGTCGGCTCATAGCCCGGCGGTGGCGGGGTCAGTTCCCGCGACAGAACTAGTATTTGTGCTCAGAAAAAAAGCGCATAATTATACTTTTCTTTACTTTTGTTCTGTGTCTGGGTGTTGTGGGACCATAGTTCTCGTAGTTTCTGTTCCTAAGAATAAATATGAATAAGAACAATAATGTTACGAAGAATTGAATCCTAGTTAGGGTCCAGGATATATGTATTTGATCGTTGGGCATAATTATTATTATTTAAGTAAAACTTTTTTAAGCACGCTTGACTTGAAGAGTAAGCTGGTGAATGCGAGGTGAACGGAAGTTGAAGTTGGTTCACGTAGATCTCCATTGTCAAAGTTAAAATTTGTATTATTATGTTGGTACGAATATAACGGTAACGAAATAACGACTTAACTCTAGAGACATCTTTTCTGAATAAATACAGGGTCATCTACTCAGGGACTGGTTAAAGTATAAACCGGAGAATATTAAGAGCATTAAACCAAGCTTAATGCAGATATGCTAATAATATTTTATGTTCCATAGTTTAACTTTCTTTGTCTTTCCGTTAACGACTCCGTTACCCTTTCGCTTCGGGGTATAATAAAATGTTCGGATTTAATGACGGAGAGGTTCTATATAATCGGAATGGTGTCCTTGTATACCTCTTGTTAATATTTCTTTATTCTTTGTGGACGATTCTTATTACATGGGAGATAGCTTCAGCGTAAGCCAAAGGAAAATAAAAATCACAATGCGTATTTTTTTTATCCATGTTTGTAATTTAATTTAATTAATAAAATGAGTTTCATCGGATGTATTCACATTACAACCTAAAAAAGGGTTTTTTTGCGGGAAAACGAAAAAGATCGCGTCACCGCATTGTATTATTTTCCAAAACTTGTGCTATTTTCAGTGTTAGTGCATAAAATTGGTGGCATTTTATTCGTTAAGTGCTGGATTATAGGCATGAGTGTGGGATAGTGGAATAATGATGGGGAAACGTTTCTTTTCATGTTGTTTCCAAAACTACATAGAAGCTTCTAGTAAAGTTGCCACCGCTTTACTAGGAGTATGACGTGACTAGACTGTGACTTGACTTGACCATTATATAATAATTATTAGTTATGTAACTTGAGAGATTATCAATTACTTGACACTGGCTAAATACACAAAAGTGTGGAGCCAAAACAAAAACAAAAAAAAACTTAAAATAGAAATTCAAAATTCATTTTCTTTTTTTTTTTAATGAAGAGAAGAAAATGTATATGCGTTTGTTCTGGTGTCTGTTATATTGTATTCTATGAATGTATTTACAAACAAAAAAATTATATTGTATTATAAGTATTGTATCAGTTAATCAGCTTCCATAGTACAAGCTTTGCTTAATTTGAAGCTAGATGGCGCTGTGTGAAATGTCCACAAATATTTATATTATTATTATTTTATTAAACATGTTTAATAATATGACATTTTCTATAAGAAGTCCTATTTGAAGGAGAGAAGCCATAAAATACAGTGTTAAACTAGTTCAGGAGTCAATGGAGTCTTACCACACATGTTAACCTTTTATGTCAATAAAATATTATTTGATTGATTGGTTGATTGGGTTGCCCACTTCAGTTCTGGAAATTTCGACCTGAAAATTTTAACGGGCTTTCAAACGGGTTTTAACGGGACTACTTAACGGGTAAAAACCTGAGAGGTTACATAAATAATAAAATAACACTGTCATTGTATAGTTAATACAGCCGCAAATTAGACTCTTGCCATAAAAGTAAATAACCTAAGAATAGGTACGTAATCAGGTCTGCCAGGGAGGTAGTGTGCGAGTTGTACCTAAATCATATTGGTACGAGCCAGGCTTTAGAGTAAACCCGTACAAGACTCGACAGCCGCTGGTCTAACTTGAAAGCTGAAACGATATTATTAACTATTGGTTCAGGTCATCAAATATTTGCAGAAGCGATGAACCCTTTATTTTTCAGAAATGAAAATGTCTTATTGTTTAACTTATTTTTTTTAAATAAAACAGATCATAAAGTAGTCTTACTACTTATAGAAGAATCTTTTTATTGTACAATATTAAGTATCTAATAATAATATCTAGCTACATTTTTGATAAAAGTAATTTTATTGTTGAAAATGATGTATTTACATCATTTTCAGTAATTACATCGAATTTTACAATGTATCTGAGATAGATGTATGGTTCAAAAAAATTACAGCCGTAAAAATATTTGAAATTAAGTATTTAATTATCAGTTTTTATTTAATAGTTAATTACTATAAGGAGTGCATTTTCCGCACGACAGATACCTAGGTCATTACCAATAACACATATTTGATTACTTAAACCACACGCGACAAGATGTCTCTTCATTTTACACCAAAAATAAAATCTTTATCCGGGGATTAGAAAGCACCGGAGTCCCGCGGAGTCGGGCGGGCGGGCGCGGGTCCTGGGGGCACCGGGGCACCAGACCCGCTATAATTTATCTCACTAATGGTTTTAAAGCTGACATCTGCCCTTTTAGGGAACCATGAACGGCCAACGGTTTATTTTCTTGGCGGAGAAAGTGCATTTTTTCCAACGGCGTTATTTTGTTTATGATGTTTACCGCTTAAATTGTTTTTGGAAGGAAATGAAGGGACTTTATATTGAAGGGGCATTCATGGGGCGTCCCCGAACTGAGGCGGATGTATTACAACGGGAGATTGGTGTACATCTTACGTTACCCTTTGGGAAACATTCTTGATTTAACGGAAATGTTCACTACGATTGTAATAGATTACTGAGGTAGTTGGTTTTTCTTTTTTTTACTTAATAAATATGGTTAAAGGTTTTCTAAGTTGAATAATTATGTAAGTTAAACTACTTACTACAAAATAGTTTTGGAGTTGTAGTTTGATAAGTATCACAGATTTTTTTTTTAACCATAATTTCATTTTCTTCCCCAGCATCGACAATGCTTTTTAAGTTTTAAACTAAAAATAAACGTGCTATTTATTTATTCATCCATAAAGTTGTTTTTTAACACACAGCAAAACTAGCAGCAGCTTATTGCTGCAGAATTTAATTTTATCGCCGTTTACACTTCAGCTTATAACAAGAAATTGCAGTGTCGTAATCCAGTAATCCAGTTCCATGCGATAAGCGGCTGTGGTGATACGCAGATACAACGACCCGACAGCCCGCAACGATACGTCAGCCGAGCAATATGCCAATCCGCTGTAGGTACGCCTGCAGCATCCTTTATCTCAGCTAAACTGGTTTTACTGCAGGATAAGTCTGTTGTCTTCACTGGGTCTTGAAGTGTGCAGAGCAGTTGGTGTGTCTACTAATCCAGCTTTTAGTAATCTGCTATATTGAAGTCAATTGTCAAAACAAATATGTATAATATTATGCTAATTCCATTTATGAATAAATAAATATATGTGGACATTTGACACAGCGCCATCTAGCCCCAAACTAAGGAAAACTTGTACTATGGGAATCAGATAACTGATAGAATACTTATATATACTTCTGTTTGAAGACAAATTTGTTTGTTTGAGAACAATTGAGAACAAATTCTTCATCACGCAAATATTTATCCTGGGTGGGAATCGATCACACAACCTACAATTCAGAGCTACTACCAACTGAGCTATCAGGCCAGTCAAAAATGTACGAATGTTTTAGCCCTGAGGCAAACAGTTACACTATAATTGTAATGTGCCTCTGTCCATATGAACAAAATTTTTGGCATCGTAGAACCGATTTTGATTCTTTTTTTGTTTGAAAGGTTATTTGATCGTTCAAGGTGTTCAGACTACTAAAACGTTTTATGTGACAATGTTTAATGTATCAATAAGTTTTTATTATAATCAATCACCGTATTTTAATTATAACACATAAGTGGTACCAATAATGTGGTTATGTGTATGTTAAAATAAAAAAAAATTGATCCAAAATGTATTTTGTTTTATTTTAATAATCCTACTATGAATTTTATTATAAAGCGATATACTTTAATAACACTTACCACATTTCCCATTTCAGCGAGATTCTACTATTAAAAGGAAAGCCCGAAAATTTCGCCACCTGACTCATCTTCATACCTCAGTTAATTACAAGGAATCAGCAAAAACTAAGCTCCAACTAAGGGCCAGCGAAATTATAATTAGCAAAAACTCCGGCTCCGGATTAGATGGAGCTGACTCCGGAATTCGGTTAAGAAGCTGGGGAAATTGGCAAAGTTGGCAAGATGGCGGCTCGGTACCTGGCGTCTTAGTACTGGCCGCTTGGTACCTTGTCTCGAGGTTACGTTGCTTATCCCTCGGCTGCCTCGCTGGATAGTATTATAAGTATTATATATATTAAGGTAGGTAACCTTGCTTGTTAGAATTACTTTTATAATATTGAATTAGAGTTCACGGCACTATCAGCATAGTATTTGACTAAATAATAATATTAATAAAAATAATAATAACGCCCAACAATCACATACATAGATCCTGGACCCTAAAGGATTCCCTGTGTCCAAGAACCAAGGAACTAGGAGGACCATGGTTCCACAACACCCAGATTCAGAACGAAATTGGTGCGAAAAAAATTCGATATACAAATACTTGTCCTGCCGTGGGAATCGAACCTACCACCTCCGGGCTATGAGCCAACCTACTCAACCACCACACCACAGAGGCTAGATTATATTACAATAATTTAATCTCCACTGCAATGCAAGCTTGTTAAATATTTCCCTCTCCGATGACCCAACATAACAAAGACAACCAACGTGGTTCTTTTTTCTTGAAATTATTAAATTTCCCGCGCAGGTAGTGGGCGGTACAAAGAGCGGAGTGTGTAATATGAGTTTTTCTTTAAAATATAACGCGCAAGGGAAAGAGTAAAAAATCGCCGAGGGCCGTCCGCGCGTTATAAATGGCCGGTAATTAGGACACACCCCGCCGGTTTTCGGCCGAAGCGCACTGGGAACCGATCACCGGTAATTTTACTTAAAATTTTCTAATAGTCTTCATGTAGTTTGGTTTCCAGATTAATATTTTTGAAGCATATCTTCTTTACGCATGCTTAACCAGGTGAGTAAGCTGGTGAATGCGAGGCGAACGGAAGTTGGTTCACATAAATCTCCATTGTCAATAAAACATAGTTAAATATTTGTATCATTATTATGCTATGCCCGGTAAAATGATAATTTACAATCGTCAAGATGGCGACAAACAATTACCTAAACAAAGCAAAAACAAAGTTATACCGGCCGATAGATGGAGCTAAACTAAAGAAGTTTGATTTCAGTCGTGTGGTCTAAAGCCCACACTTTTTTGTCAAATCTATGTCTCCGTGAATGTTTATTGTTTTTGCGTAAGCTATCTAAATATAGCAGCTGCGTCTTTCGAAATCAATTGAAGTTATTTTATTATTGTCTGCTTATTTTTGTCTCTCTCTCGCTCCGAGTACACATCCACCCTTATAGTAAGTTAGTACTCTCTAGTGTTCCAGCATGTTATCCGGTTAAAGCGAGTCCAAGCGACTTTTTGTGGATATTATCCTTTTAGCACCGGCCTATTATAACAAACGTTAGGTAAAAACTGCGAAGCCTTAAATTGTGGAAACCTCGCCTTTAAAATGTGGGTTTTTTCACCTGCGGTTGAGGCTGGCTTGGAAACATAAGTACCACTTGATAAGTTACTTTAAACACTGGTTCGTAAACATAGAGCTGCGCTCTATCCAGTACATAACTCGATTTTTTTTTATTGTTTGATAGTCTTGCATCGGGTGAGTTAGTAGTTGACCAGTATCTGACCTGATGGTAAGTGACGATGCGGTCAGGAAAAAAAGGGAAAATGGATTTCATAGAAATTTGATCCTTAAATCGAAAGGAAAAATGGAGTTCTATGAAATCCATTTCATGAAATCACATTCCTTTCGATTGTTATTGTTGAATAGGCAAAATGGATTTCATAGAAATTCGATTTAAGTATCAAAACGAGAGTGCAGATTCTTCTGGGCAAGCGTGTTACTTACTTATGTAACGACATAGTTTAAAGACCAGAGCTTGTTTAAGATGATTTTGCTCTGCTACCCGCGCGTGTGTTAGAGATAACAGAGCCCATGACGGAATACCAACATTCTAGCGTTTCGGGGAAAAATGGTTTTGTCTCTCTAAATCTTAATTTTTTTTTTGGGTCTGTTCTTTGGATAGATTATCTATGCGTATCATTTTACGTTTTTTTCTGTAATTTTTTGTATTGTATATACAACTAGTTTTCTACGTTATAATTTTGACGCAGAAAAATTCGTCATTTTGCGTGGCTCTATGAAGTTACTGCAAATCTCAAAAAAATGAAGACGCGTGAACATAGTTTTTTTACAGACAACATACCAAAAATCATTGATTTGGATTATTTAGGGGTATAAATCGTGGGCGCTTTTTATTATGAAATATACAAAAATACCAAGAAAAAAGTATCTACCTAAATTTGTCTCTACAGTCGATGATACAACACTGTTCCTCTCCCCAGACTTCCCTTTATTGTGTGCAACAAAAACAAATATAGAGCTTAAAAGTTTTATCTCAAGCTGTGAAGCCCAGCCATGTACCACCGCTATCAAAACTAGGAGATAAACAGAATGCAGATTCAGCGCGGCCGTATTATGAATATTGCATCTCCTTGCGTCCACGGCCGAGAGGGCAAATCCACAGCCAAAAGGCCAAAAGCCAAATGAAAATTTAATCTGAAATGATCGCGGCGCTAACACCAGCGGTAGTGCGGAATTTATTCATACGGCCACTGCAGCGACGTGGTAATAAGTAAAAACTAACAAAGAGCCGAGAGAAATATGAGTAGAGTGCGCCATTAAAACAATAAATGTCCGCCGAACAAAACCGTCCGTGGACGCGCCGCGCCCGCCGCGCTCCGGCGCTGGCTCGCCGCGTATTCTGCTCGACTGGCCTTCGATCCTTTTTTTTTTGAACGAGCTAATGCTATTGGTCTCTACCGACCTTTACAGCGTTACCGGGCGGGAGGGCAGGCGCTTAAGGTGCCCAGCCGACAAAAGTGGGAGGCAACTAGCGGGATAAGAGGATCGAGAAGACTACGTCCACTGGAAGAGTGGACCCTATTCAAATCAAAATCAAATCAAATCAAATATATTTTATTTCAGACAACATGATCCATATTATTTTTAAGGTAAAGTTAAAGTTAAAAACCGATTAAATTAAAATTTTTATTTTACCTATTGAAAGTCGAGACCGTTCTGGCTAACTTACGGGGGGTACGAAAGGCCTTCGATCCTATTAATTATGTTAATGGTGATATCATCAGATTTTATTATATTATATTATTAAATTAAAAATTAGACAAACTTTGCAACAAAGTCCTACCACTTAGTTGTATTACAAACTTTTCCCATGGGATTACTGGGTCAAAATAATGTAATATATAGTAGTACATAGTATATGTATAGTATACATATTGTATATAGGTCCGAAACATCGATGTCCCTTGTCCCATTAGACTGCTGGTTCGAAATCATTCGTCCCATCATAATAAATAAAAAAATACAATAATATCATGGGACAACATAATGGGAGTAATCCATTGTGTCGTTCCATGATATGAATGGGGTGGACCCATTGATTGGGCGGTGACTGCACTAATTGGTGTATAAAAACACATTAAATATTTCGTATCATTTTCAGTGCAGAATAAGGTCTCCCACACACGAGGCGAGTGCCCTCGAGGTGCAATGTTCAAGTAACGCTTTGCGCGTACACACTTGTTTCTTTTATTGGGAGCTCTTGCCCCCGTTTGTTCCCAGAGCGGTTGTTTGCGAGTTTTTAATGTGAATTAAGATTTGATTGCTTTTTATATTCCCTTGGCAATATACTGACCGAGAGAGAATTAGGTCCATAGATTTTATATTTGACTTTGTTTGTTTTAAATCAATAAGTCGTTTTCTTTATCTATCTACACTAATATTATAAAGAGGAAAGATTTGATTGTTTGTCTGAATTGACTAGGCTCTGAAACTACTGGAACGATTTGAAAAATTCTTTCACCTTTAAAATTCTGTATTATCCTTGATGAACATAAGCGATGGATTATGTATATGTTTATAAAATACCCGTGCAAAGCCGTGGCGGACCACTAGTCTTAAATAATTAAGGTTGGAATCAGCATGGATACTAGCACCTACTAATATTCAATAGTCGGCACCACACCGGCGATCCACCGCGCCCGGTCGCTAATGACCACGACAGCTGACCATGCCATAGCTGTCGCGCGAGATCGGAGTACGGTGGTTCGTCCGGTGTGGACACGGCTAATATAATACCTAATACCTAAGTGTAAAGTATTATTCACAAATAATGAAGTATATCATCTAAATTCTTAATGAACAAAACAAAATAATTCTCCGATCTAACCAATAAAATCGATCTAACAATTTGCCTACAAGAAAAAAAGCAGTAGATAGGTTACTAGGTATCCAACAAAATACTTTGGTAGATAAATAAAAATGTAACTTTACGTTTTTAGAACTCTTTTGCACTACAAACAGAATTATTCCAAATGTTTTACTCATATATTTATATATTTCTCGTCTAATTATTACTAGGTGGTAGGACTTTTCTGCAAAGTTTGTCTATGTAGGTACCACCGCTTCGCCAGTTATTCTGCCGGCAAAGAGTAGTGCGCAAGCACTGCTGTGTTCCAGTTTGTAGGGCACTGTAGCTAGTGAAATTATTGGGCAAATTAAACTTTATTACCTAATCTCACAATCTAGTAATTTTATTACTAAACTGTGATGTCTCAGGATGACGTGTGCAGTGCAGTGTCACGCGAAACTCTAGAAGAATGAACTTTAGTGTAACATACTACTGACATGGAATACATAGATAGGTATTTACAAACGCGTGTTCACCTAATATTTCTTTTTACATCACTACATCAATAAGCTTTTTGATATAAATAAACAACGTTCATCAAAAGGTAATGGAATCATAAAAATTCCATCACATAAAAGTACGAGACATGTGTGAGTGGAACGGGTACCTATACACTAATACACATAATGTATGTATAGTATTATTATTTATGTATAGGTTTGTGTGTGGTGGTTGAGCAGGTCGGCTCATAACCTGGAGGCGGCGGGTTCGATGCCCGCAGCAAGACAAGTATTTGTGCACAAAAAAAAGCGCAAATACTTGTTCTGAGTCTGGGTGTTGTGGGACCATGTTCCTCGTAGTTCCTGGGTTCCTAGACACAAGAATCCTATTAAGGGTCCAGGATCTATGTATGTGATCGTTGGGCGTTATTATTATTACGATATAAATCTAATATTAATAATAATAATAATAATAATAATATGTGTGGACATCTCACACAACGCCATCTAGCCTCAAACTAAGCAAAGCTTGTGCCATGGGAACCAGATAACTGATACAATACTTAGATACTTTTTGTTTGTAAATACATACATAGAATACAATATGACACCCAGACACAGAACAAACACCTACGTTCATCACACAAATGTTTGTCCTGGGTGGGAATCGAACCCACAACCCACAGTTCAGAAGGCAGGGCTACTACCAACTGAGCTATCGGGCCAGTCAGTATTATATCTAATAGATATACATCTAAGAGCCATTGATAAATTGTAATATACGAGTAAATTGATATCACTTTAGAATATTCGTTTTCAGTAACGACCAAAATAAAAAGTCTTATAGGTGCATATTGTCCATTTTATGGATGATGCACCTGACTTATTTGAATCTAAATTGTTCGCTCAAATTGGAAAAGTGGTGACTTTGTCAGGGGTAAACAACCTTTGATGCTATCATATATAAATTATATAAACTGTACATATACCTATAGAATACTATACTCTGCGTTGATCTCACCCATCAGTCACTCGGTCACGACCTTTTCCCATCTCTCCACTTAAATGAAGAGTCCGAGTCTCTCGAGACGGGATTCTTCATTAAGTAGCGTTAGTATACATTATGATAAGTAAATATAGATTTATCATTATCACAGAATACGTGGTTTTTATAGAGCAGCTTCTACTTGGCTTGCTAATCCGACAGACAGTCTTAAGCCACCCGTAATAATGCTTCCCTGGGATATCGGCACTCATTATTGTGACCAATGCAGGTGAGACTGACGTGTACTTTGCATAGCTTTAGATTGATTGAACAACACGAGCTTTGTAATACAGTAAATTTGTATTGTGTTTATAATAATATTAATTGACTAATAATTAACTGACCCGATAGCTTAGTTGGTAGTATCCCTGCCTTCTGAACTGGTTGTGGGTTCGATTCCCACCCAGGACAAATATTTTGTGTGATGAACATAGGTGTTTGTTCTGTTTGTGTGTGTTATATTGTATTCTATGTATGTTTACAAACAAAAAGTATCTAAGTATTGTATCAGTTATCTGGTTCCCATAATACAAGCTTTGCTTAGTTTGGGGCTGGATGGCGCTGTGTGAGGTGTTCACACATATTATGATTATTATTATATTATTATTATTAATAAAAATAAGGCCCGCATAACTAACGATCCCATAACTAGATCCTGGACCCTAAGTAGAATTCCCTGTGTCTAGGGACCCAGGAACTACGAGGACCATGGTCCTGTAGCATCCAAACTCAGAACAAGTATTTCCGTTTTTTTTCTGTGCACAAATACTTGTCCTGCCGCGGGAATCGAAGCCGCCGCCTCTTGCTATGAGCATACCTACTCAACCACCACACCACAGAGGCTGTCAATTTTTATGTTTATGTTTACTATCAATAAATAAAAAAAAAATATGCTTGGACATTTCACACAGCGCCATCTAGCCCCAAACTAAGCAAAGCTTGTACTGTGGGAACCAGATAACTGATACAATACTTAGATACAATACCTGTAATAAGAAAATATAAAGTTTTAAATTTATAATTGCATTTAACAAATCCAATAGCTAGGGGCCCGCGCGGATGCCAATAACGAGCACCGCACTGGGCGGGACAATCCTACCCAGGTCCCATTCGACCCGGGACAATGAGCGCAAATCGGGACACTTTGGGCGCTGTCGTGCACATCAGGAGACATTTTTGTCGGATCAGCGAGCCGCCGACCGGCTCCCGACAAATGTACCGGAAAGATAAACCTAACGTTACAGCTTCGGTAACCCCACACTATATGTTATTACAGACATTATGGCGTGACGTCATAGTGCCAGTCAGGGTGACTGAACATTTCAGCTTTTTTACACATTTTCCTGATAAAATAGATACTATAAATCTGGAACGAGCCAACCTCGAACACGTTGAGGCAACCCGTTATGGTAATACCAGCTGCATCCCGCGGTTTCACCCGCGGATAAAAAGTAGCCAATGTATTAATCCAATATAATAAACCATTTATATAGTACGAGCTTCTGCCCGCAGCTTCGCCCGCGCGCTTATAAACTATCTATGTTTCAAATTTCTTTCAAATCTCTTTAGTATTTTTTGCGTGAGAGTAACAAACATACATCCATACTCACAAACTTTCGCATAATTATTATAATATTAGTAGGATTTGTTCCTATGATTTAATTAATTTACACAACGCCTATCGTTAGGTGTGCCATTCAAATTAGTTTTAATCAATATGTGGGCGTTAAATCAGCTTGTTCAAATATATGTTAATTAACGTTGAATGTTAAAATGCACAATGGAATGCGAATGTTTTATATAATGAATCCTGCAGCATTCGCTACAGTAGAACAATGCTTGTTTAAATGGCTTGATACGAGAGGCTCCCTCCGATATTTCCATTTAGCTAATGACGCACAATCTGTTAATTAATTCCGAGTTATAGGTACCCGGCGGTAAGTGGGCGCGTTAAATTCACGAGAACAAATGTTGATTTAGGTACCTCAGCTAAACACACAATGAAATATTGTGCGGTGGGTAAAGTATATTCTGGCCGTCGCCTATTGATTTTGGAAAAAAGGATCTGCCTGTACCGTAGCCCGTAATACATCGCAAATGATTGAGTGCTGAACGCTTTTTAGGGACCCATACATCTTACATGTTTCAGTGAACGCGGTGTCTCTATGACATTAGGATAAAAATATACTCTTCGTTGTAATCTAAGCTTCATTTAAATGATAGGAAACTGATAGCTATCGCGTAATGAAAACTTACACAAGGACACATACATACATACATACATACATAACCAACGATCACATACATAGATCCTGGACCTTAACTAGGATTCCCTGTATCTAGAGACCCAGGAACTACGAGGACCATGGTCGCACAACACCCAGACTCAGAACAAGTATTTGCGCTTTTTTTTCTGTGCACAAATACTTGTCCTGCCGCGGGAATCGAACCCGCCGCCTCCGTGTTATGAGCCGACTTGCTCAACCACCACACCACAGAGGCTGTCAGGATAAAAGATAACATACAGTTTGTTGTGAAAGTAGTTTAAACAACCCGACCTCGACAAGCCACGTTGTGTGAGAGCAGTTGGTTGCCGCGGTCGACGCAAATTAATTAATTTAAAGTTCTCTTAACGATAGTTACAGCGATCAACCCTCTATCGCTTTGACTCTCTTAAAGTGCAAATGAACGCGAGAGGGTCTCTGAAGCCCGAAACCTGAAAAGTGACGTCGGAAAATTTATGAAAAGCTACCATGTTATTAATTTATGGAATACCTATTTTTTATATGTATATCTAATGATGTCATAAAAACATGTGCTCTATATATATCTGTTGATTATATTTTATTTAGCCTTTGAAATAGTCTTTACATGTATATACACTATAAAACAAAGCCATGGTAAAACTTATAACTCAACGGCTGGACCAAATATTATGATTTTTGTGTTTTTGGATTTATTTTTATCCGGAATAGGATAATAAGTAATAAAGTTGCTAACGTAAATAAATAAAAATTAAATTCTAAACATACACAGGCATTGACTGTTAGGCGGAGTGAAGTACAAGAGTCAGCTAGTTAAAAATATAATAAGATTTAGCCCACTTATTTCAACCAAGTAACTAAAACTAACAGAATCGTTAATAATTTCGTGGTTCAACCACTTCGGCTCTAATTTACTCATTTTTAACCTAAATAAACTGAGCCACAAGACGTATTTATAGTGTATCGCAAGTATCAAAACAGAACGCCAACCGCCGCCATATTTCACCATAAGCCCCACTCGTCCAACTATGAACGCGAGATAAATGCGCGGTCGCGCTGACCCCAAGTGGCCTCCCGCGGGTTAAGTAATAAATATGCAAAGTTTCGAGCATTTCTAGACAAATCCGCATCTATAAGGATGACTTCGACTCACAAATTTCCGCAGCAGGTGTGCTTAATATGAATTTTAGGCTAAATTTATCAGCTATCAAATTTATATACCCTTGTTCATATTAAAATCGATGAAACGTTTTACTAAAATATTGATACTAAGGTAAGACTTTTCTGCAAAGTTCGTCTAGGTAGGTACCACCGCTTTGCCAGTTATTCTGCTGCCAAGCAGTAGTGTGTAGCAGTAGTTTATCTATATATCTAATAGAAAATAAATTAGTAATCTTAGATTTATGGTCAGATATAATATTGAAGCATTTTCCAATAAGATACATGTATAAGTTCTCACATGCCCATACAATGGAAAGTGCCTCTTTCTCGGTTTGTGAGTAACGTTGTTCTGTGGGTGACAAAACTTTGCTGATGTATTTTATTGCAATGGGCTGAATCTGCCAATTTATTGATTGATGTTGAATAAGCACTGCAGCAATTCTAACTGAACTTGCATCAGTTACCACTGTAGTCTGTGCATTTTTATCATAATAGCCTAAAGCTGGAGCTAGTCTGCGTAATTTTGAGTTCCGAGTGATACTGCAATCCATTTCACCGCAGGCAGCCGTGACGTTAAACATCAGGCGGATGACTAGCTCGTATGTCATCCGCTTACATAAGAAGGTAAAGGTTAATAAAAAATATAGAATAACAAAGAATCAAGCAGATTGTCTACGATAAAACACACCTAAATATGATAGCCTCCCCTTTATATAGGTCACCAGATACAACAGCGATCAATTATTTTTACATTCTTCCTTTTCTTAGTTAACTTTCCAATGCACTACTAAAACTAAAAAAAAATTGTAGAACTTACTCAATGTTAGCGATAATATAGTAACACGAGCTTCTGCCCGCAGCTTCGCCCGCGGCGTGGCCTATGGGAAAATAATTCAACCACTCATTTTACCCTCTTAAGGGTGGAATTTCGAAAAATCCTTTCTTAGCGGATGCCTACGTCATAGCATCTACCTGCATGCCAAATTTCAGCCCGATCCGTTCAGTGGTTTGGGCTGTGCGTTGATAGATCACTTTGTTCCTTCACCTTTGAGTTATATATATTTAGATTTCAAGATTCTTTTCACACTTTGTTCAAGTCAGCTCTCCCAGTAATAAGTATTCACCCGCGGAACCGGAAGTGATTAGCTGCCGGAAGCGGGTGCAATGAGCTTCCCCCTAGCTCTAATGTCGCCTTTGATACCCATAGCTCTGAGCGGACGCCTTATGTCTGACTCGCGGATAATAACTTCTATATCGCTTAAACGTTTTAAAAGCAGTTAAGTTTAATTACAGTTAAGGTGGAAGTATCACAAGCCCTGTAATATCTAACTATAGTCGTTATATTTGTAGAAACGCCTCAGTGGCTGTCCTCTGTGTCAGAGACTATGGTGTGGTGGTTGGGCAGGTTGGCTCATAACCTGGAGGTGGCGGGTTCGATTCCCGTGGCAGAACAAGTATTTGTGCGGAGAAAATAAAAGTGCAAATATTTGTTCTGTGTGTGGGTGTTGTGGGACCATGGTTCTCCTAGTACCTGGTTCCCTAGATACAGGAAGTCCTATTATAGTTAGGGCCCAGGATCTATGTATGTGATCGTTAGGCATTATTATTATTCAAGTAAAACTTCTTCACGCACGCTTGACTTGGGGAGTAAGCTTGTGAATGCGAAGTGTATCTATCGCTACGCGTGCCAGCTCCAGCCCTCTCCGTCATCGCAAAAAGGTTGGTCCTTCAAACTGTCACAGGGCAGAACCCTCTAGATATTGTTAATTAAAAATAGCCCCGGTTTGGTCGCTGTTTTGCGATAAATTTAATTAAAATGCCGGGGCTGCGGTTGCCATCTCGCCGCCGCCGCTGCCGATTTATTGAAGCATGGACTGCTTCATCTGGTGAAGGGATTTTTTTTTCAATGGTGCTTGTAAGGAACGAGAGCTTCGATTGTTTTATTTTAATGGGTGTTTGAAATATTTTTCTTGGCGATAATTCTTTATCATGGCTCTATAAAAAAAAAACAATAATGCGCTAACTTATCTTTTTTAGAAATAGACCAATATATACATCCCGCGGTTGCACGTGCATTTCGTCGGATGATTTTTAAGTCGGATTTCTCGAATAGAAGTAGATATCTCTTGTAAATCACGCAAATGTCCAATGTGTAATCCGCGAGTTAAACTGCATCCAAATCCGTTCAGCCTAATTTGTTAATTTAATTTCTAAGACAACTTTTTCTCTTATGTACCTAATGTACAAGTACTACCACAAATAAACTCGGAATGCTTGCACCAGTAGTGAAAATGAGAACTTCTTTTTTTTCGAACTACTCGTAACATATTGTAATGGGCTTGCTATGTATTATTTGACAATAGCAACTTTGTAATTTTATATGCTTAGTAAAATAACTTTATTTTAAGTACCTAATATAATTTTACTTGTAAAATTGCTAAAAAATAGCCTGTTTTCAATAAATCTTTTGACTTTGACATTGACTTTGAAACAGTCACAGTCATCTATAGGAAAGGATTATCATTTTTGCAGAACTTGTGTAGAACTATAACCGACTATTTATAAATCACATAGACAATAAAAATCATAACGAACTATTATGAAGCCTTGAACGTTATTCATTTCAAGTGCAGCCAATATAACAGAAATACTTCAAAACCCCAATTAAAAGTCCATTAAGTAGAAAAAGCCAAAACAAATGAAAGTGCAACCCGGCAGCCGCGCACCGAAGGAAATTAAAATATTTTATGCGAGGAGTGTGCAGTCTGAGAAATAAATTGAAATTCATTATTAGCCGCCACGGATCCGGCTTAACATAATCCAGTTGATGCCGGATTTACATATCGCCGGGTGATTTTAATATGGAGATAATATCTCGGCCGATATGCGTAGTCGCCATAATCGCTAGAGATGTGACTCAAACGCGGGGATTTTTCTCACATAATTTCAAAACTTGCTAAACATATGACGTTTTCATTTATTTCAATAAAAATAACTTTCAGTTAAGAAAATACATATTAAAATTATTTCTTTATTTTTAAAAATGTATGTTCGCCTACAAGGTATTTATAAATGTTGATGAAATTAATGATTAGTGGTATAAAATTTATAGTTAAAGGTATTTTAATAAATCTTGTTCTATAAATGTAAATAACCTTTCTCTAAATGAAATATGCAATATTCTACTATCCTCTTAGTTTCCAATAACAATAGCAGCGCGATCGTAAGCCAGTGTATTTAGCAGACCGAGATCTCGGGCCGTACGGTCTATTTGCGGGACATTAATAATTCCCGGGACGCTAGACGGGACAGGAGCTACGTATACCTCGCACTATATACGGTGACTTACGTGTTGCTAGTCTAACATCACCCTGTACCGGCTATTCATTACTCAGTCCCTTAATACTGTGAGCGGTCGATACCAACCATGGGAAAATTGTATTCTGGAAATCTACAAACTAGAGCTGTAGTAAATCGTATCTATTCGTTACTGAATAACGGGTACTTCACCTGACTGAAAGGAATGAAATGTTACTCGCGAATGAAGATCGTTACTCGCATTTTTCGTATTGACGAATTCAATTTGATTTGACGAACCAATGATTTGACGAAATACAATATTTTATGTTCGCGCATGTGCCGTTGATGCGTGAATTGAAACGTTTTGCTGATACTTATTTTCGTTATTTGTTAAATTATTTGAAATATAATTAATTTAAAGCCTTCGCACAAGCGGAAGATACAAAGTTCTATCCAATTTACCTATTAATTTAAAAACAGCAAAGTTTAAAAATAAATACGCCATACACAGCTAGGTTAGTATACTCGTAGGCATTTTTGTATTTAGTGTTATAAATATAATATGAACTACGCGATGTCATACTGTATAGCTGTCCATGCACAAGTAACAATTAAAGCAACGATAGGTGATCTGGGTAAGAATCGAGCCCAACCGATCTCTCTAATGTTTTATTAAGTACTTTAACAATACAAATAATCTCATATCTAAGAAAAGCTATTTAAATAGAAAGTGGCTCGCAAACTAGTTGATCGTCGGCTGAGACACGTACAGTCTTATTACAAAACGTGGACTAAATAGACATTTAAGCCTGGACCAACTAGTCCTAGTTTGTTACGGTACTAAGTAGTTAGACCTTGACTTTATTACAAAACGGCGACTAACCGAAGATCAGCTGATACCAGAGATAGTCCATGGCTTAAATATTGAACATAGACTAAATACGAAAAAAGTATGTTCATTTGGACCACATTTATTCACACGATCCTTTTTTCACGTTTCATATATTTAGATTTTTTGTTTTCGTCTATAATATACGTGCATTGGCCTTGGAAAGCTTATTGTTTGCATATTTTTTAATGAATAAATAATCAGATTCATAAAAGTCAGCTTTGCTACAATGATTTTCAACTAATAAAACTATTAAGTTTTTATAGTTACCAACGAGGCTTGCGAGAATCAGAACGTAAATATGGCATTGCTTAACGCACGAAAATTGATATTTCTGTTTATTGTTGTTATAACTGTAACTATAATAAATATCGTAAAAATGAAGCAACAAAATATAAAAATTGAACCGAGTAGATATATTTTATCAAAGACCAAGACAACCTCAAAATCGTGTAACAAAGAAGGTTGATAACCCAACATTGGCGTTAGGGGCGTAAATAGTTTTTAATCTTAAAAGTTTCATTTTTCCACCACCGTGGCGCTAGATTCTTTGCTTTAGCGAGTTAGTACCATAGTTAAACTAGGGTCGTCGGAGGACTAACTTTAGACCATGGACGATCCCCTTATCAGCGATAAACTCATTTTTGTAATAAGGTTTTTAAATAGTCTAGGTTTAGACCCAGTACTAACTTTAGTCCACGCTTGGTCTGCGTTTTGTAATAAGACGGCGAATGTCTAGTAATTTTACCGTGCCTAAATTTAGTCACTTTAGAGTGCCTGAATTTAGTCACTTGAGCGTGCCTGAATTTAGTCACTTTAGCGTGCCTGAATTTCTATAAAATTTAGATAGAGGCAGGTCAAACTAGCCGCCTCCGTGCTTTTTTATGCTATAGGGAGCCGCAGCCGTCTTAATGGGAAAAGGTCACCGTAGTCTATAGACATCTGTAACACTAGACGTGCCAAAAATAGCCTATTTAGAACTGTTAAACATGTACTTTCCTTTCACGAGTACCATCTACAAGATAATTTATTATATATGGCTCGAATGGTGTTAGCCGGATATTCTTTTTTTAATTTCCAACATTACCTATTACAAAAGCTACAATATTCAAATGTACCACAAAAACTACTATGTAACTAGTTATAACCATTGAAAGTATTGCATACATTTATCCAATACAAATGTGGCAGTGTACCGAAAAGGAAATACGTCCAAGGCAATAAATGTAATTTGGTAGAAAATATGAAAAATGCCATGATTTTACCGATTACAAATTATCAACAGGCTGAACAGAATTCCATGGCATGACTTGACTTCTTGGTTTATAGCCACATGTTCCTTAATCATAACTAAGAACAATTACAATATGTCAATTTCACTTTAAAAAAAAACCATTCATCCGTTTGGGGTCTACAACGTAATTAAAAATACCTGTGTGTTTTAGTTGTTCTGAATATTGCATAATGTTTAAATTACGTCATTGCTACGAGTACTTAGTCCACCAGCCCGGCAACTCCAGCACAAAGCAATAAATTGTTCCTCTAACTTCATCCTCCGAAACGACGGACAGATTTTAGAGCGAAGAATGGATTCCAACTTTTTGATAGTTTGTTATCTGAGAAAGGACTTTATGCCCTTAAACTTATGCCCTACGATAGTCAGATTTTTATCACTTTAGGGACGTCGTAATGGCGCATTATGTTTGATTGTGTTAGAAGACAGTTTTTAACACAAGTAGGTTGATACACAAACGTTGGATGGTAAATACTTAGAAACTTTGTCACGCACGTTTCGTTCAAAAAATATATTAAATTTTTGCTCTATTCAAATATTTACTATTTAGAATATTTATTACCATGGCAGAGAGTGCAAAATAGCATTTTTTTCACAAATATTTTTATATATATATAAATAATATTATTTAATTTTATGTATTGTTTTTTTTATATTTTAGATACATCGTCACTTATCATCAAGTAAGATAATGGTCAAACACAAACCTACCAAACAATAAAAAAGGTTCACCAAGCAGGCTCTACACTAAAACAATTGCCTATAACGCTTTTCCTTCACGTCAGTTAATATTTTAAGAATAAAAATAAGCGTATAGTGAATATAAACAACAGTTTTGTAATCTGAAAAATAATTCATAACAATATGATTGCGTAAGCCGCGCGCGTCTGCAATCTACACTGCGTGAAACAGTGTGTTACATTATATAATATTGTTTGAACACGTCAATTAATAGCATCGGTGGTTCAGTGGTAGAATGCTCGCCTGCCACGCGGGCGGCCCGGGTTCGATTCCCGGCCGATGCAATTTTTTGTTTTTTAATTTCAAAGCTCTTTTGTGGATTATTAATTGTATTAATTTCATTTCCCTTCTAATTCGTAAATATATGTATGCTATTTTTTGGCAATATAGTCATTCACGTAATTATGAATGTATGAAATCGATTAATTATACTAAAACAGGTAAAATCCGGTTTTACACCGAATAGAATTTAGAGTATAATGCAGATTTTAATTAATGCCTAGCGCACATTAGTGCGCTAGGCATTAACCCCGCCTAATGGTTTCAATAGGAATTAGGATTTACAGATGGAACCTAACCTGAATAGGATGCCTAGATTACAATTCAAGGGTTGAAAATAAAAAGGGTTTAACTGTCAAATTGATAGTTTCAAGAAAATTGACTTTAAACTTCAACGGCGTCATTTCAATGTAGAGTGCTTATAAGGTAATAGAAAAGGTTTATGTAAGTTTCAGTTGCTTGAAAATGTATGATTTCTATTTTAAAATATAAAATATAGACCTAATTCGTAAATTTACTGTAAAAATATGATATAATAAAATAAATATAATAATGTTTTTATGCTAAGCGAACTGTATTCCTGTGACAGCTAAACACACCTTTTTTAGACAGTTTTTAGACTCAAAATCTCGAGACACAAGCCTCATTTCGGTATTTTGAGAATGTATTATTGTAGATAATTTCACGCTGAATCCAGTGATAGTGACCCATAAGTCATTTTGTGAAAAAAATCAGTTATACCCTTTTTGTTCTCATCCCTTCAATTGTGAATTGAATGCTGTAACAAAAGCTTTTCAATTCGTATGTTTTTTGCGGAAAAAAGGAAACGCATTGTTGTTATTTTTGCGAGTACTAGTTTTGCCCCGCGGTTTAACACACACACCTGCGATTACTGATCGCTCAATTTTGTAAGATAAAAAGTAGCCTATATGTTACACCAGGACTTAAAGTATATGTTAATGAAATTTAGTATCTACGTACTAAATTTCAATTTTGATGAAATTTAGTATCCGCATACTAAATTTCATCAAAATCCGTTCAGCCGTTGCAGCTTTGAGTAATTGTACATATACCTACATACAAATTTTCATAGTAACATTTACACCTTACAACCTAATAGACAATCAATATTATCTATGAAAATTTTTCTTCTTCGTTTCCTATAGGCCACAAGGGTGAAGGTGAAGCCGCGGGCAGGAGCTAGCAAGATACATTCTTTGTTGATACATAAATAAAATAAGAAAGCATTTGTAAAACCTAAAATAACTATAAAAATAAAAGGACAACTTCATAAATTAAAACTAGGTGTTTATTTCTCAATCAGTAGCTGTAATACTAAAAAAATACATAAATTGTAATATACAGATTTAATATACATTATTTTCGACCATAACGACATCATGAAGTTTAATATTTAAGCAGGTGTTAGTGCTCATTATAACCTTTTATTTTCATACAAGTACTTGGTGGTAAAATTCCAATACAAGTATATTCGGAACAGTAACATTTTGGACAAATTACAAACTTTAATGGAAATGTTCATATGTTTGGCTAACGTATTCAATAAATTAGGCTTTGTATAACTATCCATTTCATCGAATACATCTATTTATCCATCTGTAATATATTATACAGCGATACTGAATAACCAGTCAGCTGCGAATCCAACACGCGACGACGGGCCTAGCCTCTAGGATTACGCTAGGGTTGCCGCTAGCTGCAGGGGATACCACATCTTTGTCCCTTATGCCATGACTTCGTGATTAAAATTGGTCCGGTAATATTAAAGGCCGCCCGTTGTTGAAGTAAAACTTCTTCACGCATGCTTGACTTGGAAAGTAAGCTGGTGAATGAAGGAAGTTGAAGTTGTTTTACGTAGACCTCCATTGTCAACATAACAAAGTTAAAAATGTGTATTATTATGTTGGTATGTCCGGCAAAATGACAATTGTCAAGATGGCGACATTAACATTAAACAAAGCAAAATCAAAGCTATACCAGCTGATAGATGGAGCTAAACCAAAAAAGTTTTACTTCAGTCGTGTGGTTTAAAGCCGACTCGTTTTTTTCTGCCATTCTTTTGTATATACCTATTTTATTAACTTGTTTAGAGTTGGTCATAAACTGGCGAGCGTGGAAGTGGTGCGCACGAGTTGGCACTAGGGCGTGCAGTTTCATAGATTTTCAGTTTCGAAATTGGCCTATGAAATTAGAGTCATGAGTTTCGAAATTTCGAAATTTCGAAACTCATGACACTAAAGTAATTCTGTAGTACAAATTGCACTTCTTTCTATATCGTTTTGCGCGAGGATAGTTTTAGAAATGGGCCATTCAAGAAGTAGACCAAACCGACCGGAGGGCTTTATTCTTGAATTAAAGTGTAAAAATATATACATAGGTGTGCCTAGAAAAAACAAAATACATTTTTATTCACTGATGATCAATGATCAAACTCATCATTATCATCAGCACCATATATTAATCCACTGCTGGATATAAACTTCTCCCAAGGCACGCCACTGAGTGAGAAATGTACTCGTCATTTATGTTGATGCCACAACTCTTCCAGTCCAGCGTCTTAAACATTTTGTCCAAAGCGATTATAAATAATTTCGAGGATATAACATGTCCCTTGTCTCACTCCGCGACGCAGTTGGATATGTTCAGATGGCTGGTTTTGTAACAGGACTGTCACCGTTGCGGCATCATACAGTTATTTCAGCACATCTTTGTATCGCCAATCAACTTGGCGTCGCTATAAGGAGTCAAGAACAGGCCAAGTTTCAAATGAGTCAAAGGCCGTATAGCCCACAAACGCTAAGCACAGGGGTCGATTGTACTCTTCGGTCTTCTATACAATCTGCTGCACTGGTCTATGGTGCTATATCCGCTATAAAATCCGGCCTGTTCTGGAGACTCGTCAAGCCTTCGCGCTAGACGATTCGTGATGACCCTGGAAAACAGCGTGTAGACATGGCTCAGAAGCGATATTGGTCGATAATTCTTCAAAAAGTTTTTACCACCCTTTATTAAGAACAAAACGACCATGCTTCTATTCCATGCTTTCAGATTTCGGCCAGTAAAGAAGACGAGAGTTAAAAAATGCCTGTAGCTCACTGAGTACTGGAGCCCCTCCAGCTTTCAAGAGCTCAGTCGTCACTCCATCCTCACCTGAGGCTTTTCCATTTTTGGGCTATTTTAGGGCCACCACGATCTCGTCCTGGCTGACTTCAGGCAGCTCTTCTGTGTAGTGGCATGTTAAAGTGGCAATACAGTCCTCTGAATTAGGGTCAGATTCAGAAGCACGTGATGCGAAAAGTTGGCCATAAAACTCTTCGACTTCCGAAAAGATCTCGAGCTTTAAAGAGACAAATTTCCCTGTTGACGTGGTTATTTTCGTCACATGCGCTTCTTTCAAGTTACTAATGGACGAACACTTTTGACCCCCGATTCTGCTCTATAGGTCTTTCGATTTCGAGCGTATTGAAGGGTCGGAGCTCACCTTGTACCAGCTTTTTAATTTATTTGTTGAGATTCTGCTAGTATTCTGATTAAGTAGACTGGGGGTTTACACGTCGTTTCTCTATAAGCTTCATAGTAACTCTTGAAAGCTTAGACTTTCTGCGAGTACGCTGCTTTGCACAAAACTTTGTGCCTTCTTCGCTGAGGACATCCACCACTTAGTTGAGCTTCTTGTTCACATCATCTGTGGTTTCCAGCCGTGAATTGATTTTCCAGTTTAAGCTGAAATGTTTCAGACTCTTGATGATCCGTGCTTCCATGATTTGGACCATGCTCGGTCGGAGCTTGGGCTTCATTAAACGAGCTCTTTCCAGCTTAAAGTCGATATTCAGAGTACCTCCTGCCTGTGATCACTTAACCTAGTGATCACTGAGTCATTTCGAAATATACGCCGTTTGTCCGCTATAATGTAGTCGATCTCATTTTCATCATGCGATGGAGGCTCTGCCACGTCCACTTCCTTTGACCTAGCAACAACCTACGGTACGCGACGGCTATAAGCAACCGCAACGCTACTTTAACTAGACCGTTATCGAAATAAGAGTAAGTTTCGAAATTTCGAAACTTAAGGTATCAATTTCGAAATTACAGAACATGAAAAAATGGTCCGAAATTTCGAAACTATGAAATTTCAAAATTTCGAAATGCATGCCCTAGTTGGCACCAATTTGACCTGTTTTTATCGTCAAAAACGTTCAATTACATCTTATATAGGTGCCTAGTTTCTGCCCTGCCAGTGTGTGTTTCCGGCGAAATATAACCCGGGCGTGTTCAAGAGAAGAGTGAATAGGTATTTACTTAGCTAGCATGCTACACCTTCGACCACATCGTCACTTCCCATCACGTGAGAGCGTGGTCAAATGCTAGACAAGTTTGAAGTAAAAATAAATAAAAGTTTCAATGTATAAGAATGCGATTTGAGTTTAAAATAACCGAAAATATAGTTTTTGAAATGATTTAACCACAAAAGATTTAAACAAGCCTTAAGCTAGTTTTAAACCTTGTTTATTTATTTGTGTTAATATGGATAAAATTTAAAAAAAAAACATGAAAAATAAAATATATTTGTTATTATTCTAATAATAATCAATCAATAAAGTATTATTGCATATATAAAATGATATCATCTATTTTTTTATTTAGCCGTACTCCAAAAGTTGGCCTGGGTAACCCTATTTAGATACAGTGCAGTCTGTCTTTGTGTCAAAATGTTAGCGTCGGTAACCCTATCCCGTTACAGCAGTTTATATTGAACAATAGTACTACTGTTTCGAATCATTAATTTCGTTATTTTTAACTGTTTTGTAAACTTAATTGCAGCACAATTAATAAGCAACCTCCAGATATGTTTTCTGTTTTACAATATATCGGTAATAGTATCGTGGTAGCCACTCCGCTGCCGAAGGCCAACTGAACTCTACTGACAATGTTCGTCTCTTTTTAAAGAGTCGGCGGAACAAGTTCCCTCCATAACAGTCGACAACAACGCCACCAAGCGGCGAGTCCACAAAACGACCACAAGTCAATTACACTATTTAATATTATTTTCTTACGATACATTTTGTAAATAATTTGACTAACTGTGGCAATTCTTTTACATTTTATGTGTGTAATTCGTAAATAATCCTTTATTGGTAACAGTTTGTACACTAGTTGCATTAGACAAACTAATAGAAATAATCTTCTAAAATCAAAAGTTGTCGAGAGAATTATACTATACTTACATGCCAAAGACTACTTCTTTTGGTTGATAGTTCCGTTTGGTTCTGGTTGGTGAATATGAACACCCTTTTTCTTAAGCGCGAGCGTCGTAAGAGCTGGGTAAGGGAATGGGCAGCATCATTCTCTTCGGTACATTAAAATCTGCGGTCACCAAGCCATCTGTCAATAGTGGTGAGTTATGGTAAATCTCCCTCTATGACAAGCGTCCAAAGTGTCTGTGTGTGAGTCTTTCGACAGATGATATGATGCCAAATAGATACTGTGGTAGCTATTGTTGGTACTAATACTGAAAATAAGGTAAACAGCAGTTAAATATGTATAATAAAAAAAGGTCTAATTTACCTAGGCTTTATGCTTGGGGTCTATAATGAGCCTACATAAATTTCTTACTTAATTAGTTGCGTACCATCTACACACTATGGAAACTATTAAATATCTGTATTTGCCTAGTGTAATCTACTGACTACTAGACTCTGGTTTCACTACCTTCACCTGCAATTCACTAGTTTTTCCTCGAGATCTTTTAGTTTTCCTTAACAAAATAATTTCAAGTTTTCTCGTTAATTTACGCAAGGATACACCCAAATCGGTTGAGCTTTAGCATCAAAACCAAACAAACAAACCGACAACGTTTCACTTTTATGCAATAGTATAGGAGCAGGATTGGGATTAATATTCCCAAAAAGAACGCACCTAAAAGATCTATCAGCATTACCTGAATTAAACACTTCAAATATCAACAGCTGTCTTCAGATTCAGACTGTATTATATTTTATCCAATCTCGGCTATGATTGTAATATCTCCAGAAAATAAAGCTAGCAAGTTGCGGCAGCTAAGTAAAGGGTTTATCTACAAGCAGTCGGTAGTAAAGTCTCGCTTATCTCTCATTAGGCGATACAACCCGCCCATTAAACCGGTTATGGTGCAATAAAATTCGCGATAAATTCGCTCAAACCCCCTTCGGTGAGCTGTATCGCGGCTCAGTAACTCCGGGGAGCTAGTGCTTGTAAACTTCAGATTCCGTTGAGCTTAGCCGAAAAGAAGCAAAACGACACACATGACCTGGCCTTGCAATGAGTTACGTCCTTGTGGTTTTTACAAAGTACATAATCTTATGGATATTGGTGAGATATTATACCCTGTATAGCCGCTGTTGTAAGCTTTTTTCACCTATTTAGTAAGTAGCTTGTTTTGAGTAAGTACCATCTGTCAAAAACCAGGTTTTCAATATATAGTATACATAAAATACGGATGCATTTAGGATTCTTGTAATAAAGTTGTGCTGAACGCACCTCCTTTTTATAGAAGTTTATTTTTTTACTATTTTTAAATGTTTTTTGCTCTTTTTTTGTTTTTGATACGTTTGTCAGTCAATATAGAACTACCACCAGAACACCAGCGATTTTCCTCAATTTTCTTTAATTTAGTTAAAATAAGCTTCTGTGGTTTATAAAAGTTGATACAACAGCAAAATTGACCACCCCTTGTACCTTTAAATTTTATCACTTACCTATACCACAATTTTTAGGTGAAGCTACTTATAAATTCGTGCTGAATTGACGTCACAAATATTATGGTTCTAACGTCACGCTTAGAGTTTTATTTTGACGCCCCAATAACAATTTTAATTTTATAACGGTCGTTAAAAACTGGTGAAAATTAAATGAAGCGGTACAAAGAAGCATTCGCGTGGAAAATAACATTGTAACATTCAATTTCAGGCTTACCTTACAGTGGTGGTAACTCAGTATTAAGGGATCTACCAAAAGTTAAATTTGCGGTTAAAATCGGAACAATCCATTAATTGCAACAAGCAGTTTTTCGATGACTAATAAAACCGCGGGGAGCCAATGGATGCAGGACAAACGGACGCTCTAGGGGAAGGCTTATGTTCATCAGTGGACATATTCAGGCTGATATAAATTATACCTACCCGACATTTTTGCCTTAGAGAAGCTGTCAGATTATCAAAAATTATAGCTTTCTTGGCTTCCAACCACGCACTTTATGTTTAGTCGACGAAACATTGGTTATGTTTCACATATTCAAACTCGAAGTGCTACAATTCCTCTCTCTTCTGAGTCCCGACTAGCGCTATACGCCGGCTTCCACCACCACAATGTAGTTGTACATAAACCTACAATACTTTCAAATCGTCTGAGCGTCATTCAAGCAGTCGTAAAGCCATAACCGGCTCCTGAGGCCCATAAACTGCTTTATCGACGCCAGAAAGAATTCAATTTTAGTTGAACAAGCTCCTCCCTCCCCGCAGCTCCCTGAACGAAATTCTGCATGATTTTATTTGGAACTTTACCTCTTGGACTACTTAGTAATACGTTAGCTTCTTTGTAAAGCTGGACTGGGGAAATAAGCTTAAGTTTTAAAGTACAGTTTTTCTGTTTGTTTTAAACGTATTTGAAATTTACATTTACTAACGTGGGTCCAGCTATCTCCAGCGAGAGTTAGGCGATTGTAAGTTTTACAACGAATATTAATCATACAGAATTCACCCTATTTATGATACTAAATTCTATGAGTAATTACTGTATTAAATAAAGAAAGAAAGAAAAAAATACATTTATTCAAGACATCACACAACATTACATTTTTACAATAAGGCATTTTACACAAGACAAATCACACGAAAAAAAGAGAAACTAAAACGTGACGTCATGGTGTAGGTTCCGACTCAGCATGCTATTAAGGTCGCAAGACCTTAATAACTGATTTTCAGTCGGAACCCATATTCATGCCATCACGAACCTCAGAACACAACTAAATAACATATATACAAAAACCAAAAAAAACCGTCATATTATCAACGAGCTTCTGCCCGCAGCTTCGCCCGCGGCGTGGCCTATGGGAAAATAATTCAACCACCCATTTCACCCTCTTAAGGGTGGAATTTCGAAAAATCCTTTCTTTGCGCATGCCTGCGTCATAACATCTACCTGCATGCCAAATTGCAGCCCAATCGGTCCAGTGGTTTGGGCTGTGCCTTGATAGATCACTATGTCAATCAGTCAGTCTGTCAGTCAACTTTGAGTTATATATATTAGGTCTTTACCTATGAAATTGTCGTTTTGTTTGAAAAAAGTTAAAGTATTTTTTTTTTTCGAACTTATTTATTTCTTTTATTCAAAGTAATCACCCCTGCAATCAATGCATCTTTGCCAACGCTGTGGCAGTTTATGGATGCCCTTCTTGAAAAAATCAGCAGGACGGGAGACAACAAACTCTTCAAAGGCGTTTTGTACTGCCTCTCGGGAATTGAATTTTTTTCCCGCTAAAAAGTTGTCCAAATTTTGGAAAAAGTAATAGTCGGTAGGCGCAAGATCTGGTGAGTATGGCGGATGAGGGAGAGCTTCCAAACCCAACTCATGCAGCTTAGAGACGGTCTGTTGTGCAGTATGTGGTCGCGCGTTGTCGTGAAGTAGCAGTGGAGACGACCGATTGACCAAAGCTGGTTGCAGACGTGCGAGTTTCACCATCATTGTGGTCAGTTCTTCAATGTACACATCTGCAGTAATGCTCTCGCCGTTTTGTAAAAAGCTATGATGAATCACACCAGCACTAGACCACCAAACTGTGACCATCACCTTTCTAGGGGTCATTTTTCGTTTTGCACATTGCTTTGGTACCGAACCAGGATCTAACCAACTTGCTGAGCGCTTTCGATTGTCAAAAAGAATCCATTTTTCGTCGCACGTAACAATTCGGTTCAAAATTCCTTCATTTCTGTGCCTGTTAAGCAGCGCAAGGCAAGTCTCGACGCGTACGTTGCGCTGGCGATCGTTAAGTTCGTGGGGCACCCATCTATCAAGCTTTTTTATCTTGCCAATCTGTCGCAAATGGACCAATATTGTTTTGATGCTAACGTCAAAAGCTGCTGCCAGCTCAGCTGTAGATTGAGATTCATCAGCTTCCACAATCGCCTTTAATTCATCATTGTTGACCAAAGTTTCCGGACGACCACGAGGTTCATTTTTCAAGTCAAAATTCCCAGAACGGAACCGAGCAAACCAATAACGGGTTGTACGTTCGTTTGTACAGTTCTCTCCGTAAACGTCGTTGATGTTACGTGTCGTTTGTGCCGCGTTGGTGCCACGACGGAACTCATATTCCATAATTACACGAAATTTCAAAGTATCCATTATGAGGAAAAATGTTGAAATGTAATGAAAATACAACGCTAATCAATAAACAAAAGACTTATATTGTAAATAGAATGTCATATTTTTAAAACAAAATTAATTTGAATTTAGAATTCATAGCCAATCAAAACTTTTTTTTGTTTCAAAAAGTCTGTACTGCAATACGGCAATTTCATAGGTAAAGACCTATTATAATCAATTTATCATGACGATAACTACAAAGTTTGAGGTAATCCATGCACTAATATTATATTCCATTATCACACATACTTAAGTATTTATTCATGGAACACTTCAATGCATTTATTGCTATTAATTTAAAAACTGTAATGGTATTCTCTATGAAATCCCTCGGCCCGAGCCGGCCGGCACGGAGCCGGCTTATAGCGGTGACATTCATTGTTTCCCACACTCGTATATTTAATGCCTTCGCTAGTTTTTTCTTATTACGAGCGTGTATGATCATAATAAATCCACGAGCACAAAGGTCGCAGATATTCCAGCAAAAAGCAACGGGTTTTCGCCGAAAGTATTATTTCGAGATGGTAAAAAAGGGCAATTAGCCGTAGCGTTGAACGCGGCTGCTTTAATAACTGCTTTTTCAACGGTTTTATAGTTATAATTGTGCTGTTTGGTGACGGAAAAAAAGATGTGCAATAAATTATTAAGTTATCATTACGGTAGAAAGAGTTTAATGACTCTACTAACTGTAGAATAATTATTCCTAGCAGGACTTCTATATTATATAGACTTTTTGTAGTAAGTTGTTAAGAATAAAATCTGTGATATCACTTTTCGGCACGTGTTTTAAGTGACACGTTCTACGGTATGGAACATGGTTTAAATGTTTAGAGCCATAATTGAAGGGGTGAGAACAAAAAGGGTTTAACTGATTTTTTTCACAAAATGACTTATGGGTATCGTTGGATTCAGCGTGAAATTATCTACAATAATACATTCTTAAAATACCGAAATGAGGCATAAATCTCGAGATTTTGAGTCTAAAAACAGTTTACCTGTCACAGGAATACAGTTCGCTTAGCATAAAAACATTATTGTATTTATTTTATTAAATTATATTTTTACAGTAATTGTATGAATTAGTACTATATTCAGTATTTTAAAATAGAATTAATACATTTTCAAGCAACTGAAACTTACATAAACCTTTTCTATTACCTTATAAGCATTCTACATTAAAATGACGCCGTTGAAGTTTAAAGTCAATTTTCTCAAAACTATCAATTTGTCAGTTAAACCCTTTTTATTCTCAACCCTTCAATTATGCCTACCTACTCCCAAAATGGAACATAATATCAACACAGTTTATACATACTATACCAACAGAAATATAATGGACTAGTTGGGCCCCGTAGTTACTTCCGTGGTTAAAAAATGTTTTGTATAGTTTTGTCTAACTATGTCCAAATACAGCGTATAAGCTATCTGGATTCCAAGTTTCATTAAAATCCATTTAGTAGTTTTGGCGTGACAGAGTAAAAAACATCAATTCATACAAACTTTTGCGTTTATGATATTTGTAAGGAATTAAGGATTATCACTGTCCCATCGTCCCCCACGTAGCTGCAATTACTAGATTTTGAACAATTAAAATATATATACATATTTATAATAATAATACACTATTTTTGTCTACATTAGCTTACCCGTCACTACCATACAATTCCGCCTTGAATCACAGCCGTTTCTTCAGCATTAAAGCGTATTTTAATCAGTATAATTTTAAATAAGCCTTATTAATTTCCCTGGCGAAATGGAACCTGGAAGACGCAGCCAGGCTCCCAGCTGGCCGTCTCACCACAATAAATTAGTTGCAGCACTTACAGCGCTAGAGAACACACAACATCTTACTTACAGCTCTTATTAGTTAATACAAATAAAACGGGGTAGAGATGAAAGGATCGAAGTAGATAGCACATTGAAGTTTGGTTTACTCAGGTATAAACCAACCACCATATGCTTTTTAATTGGTTGTACAGAAAATATAAATAAAAAAAAAAAATATTTGTGGACTTTGGTAGCTCCAAACTAAGAAAAAATTGTACTATGGGAACCATGACTGATACAATAATTAGATCATTTTCATTTTTATTTCATACATGGAACAGACATCGATGTTCATCACACATATGTTTGTCCTGGGTGGGAATTGAACCCACATTGTATTTATCTTCTTTTACAAAAAAATATCACAATATTCCTTAGAAGTGCGTGAATTGTGGTTGCCTCCACTTAGCGCTATTTTTGCACCGTCGCTATTTTTATTCAGATAAGTGACGCACAGCAACTCTTTCTAGAACAAACTTTTTAATTATGCACAAAATATTTAAGTTTCCCGAAGTCGTAGTGTTTAAAAAGAAACGTTAAGCAGGCGCGCATTAAACGCCTTCAACTTTAGTCGCAGGAGCCGAGCGCCAGCGGGACATAATTAAGCACGACGGAGAAAATGCTCAAACACAACATTCCAGAGGAAACTCGGAATATTACATTAAAATCTGCGAAGGAAGGAGCCTAAGTAATGCACTTCCGGCACTTCATCCCACAGAGTCCCATCTGCGCAGCGCGGCGCGAGCTAATACAACCTTGTCGCAATCACCCGAACACAATGAAGCGACCGAGGGAAAAATGCAGGAAATTTCGAGAGTACAGAGCGAATTAAAATAAATCGAACCGACATTGAATTGTTGCCTTTCAGACCTCGTAATGGCTCGTTTCTTAGGGTACACTGGATGAGACTATATTATCGATTCTGTGCCTTTTCTTGATTTTCTCGTGAAGATTTATAGAGAGACGTGGTGATAAGAATTGAGCCCGTTTAGCCTTGGAGTGGTAATACATGAGGCAATGCAACATGCGTTTAGATGTGAAAGCTCATTTAGAAATTATGTGATCTCTATAAAAACATGTTTTTAAATGCATTGAACAGTTATTAAAGAAAATATTTATCTCACATGCTCAATGGAGCTCCATCAGCGTATGGTTTTATCTGCCGATTAAACATTTATAATGACGAAGAACCATGATACAATCGCACAAACACTTATAAATTAAATAAAAATAATTAAAGCCTAGAAATATTTTAGACACAAGCTATTATTTGGGCAGAGATGTCGTATCATTTATTTAATCATTCAATCTTCCTTCATTCTTCATTAATGGAGAAGATGATACGTCCCATTCATACGCCTATTTTTATAGCTTTTTTACGTACATTAGTATTTTAACATATTACCAAGTTTTATTCATATAAGAGGTTTTACTTCTTCACATTATAACTTGTGGATTTTGCATTATTTAGCTGGCTGTCAGACATTATAAAAAAAAATTGACGTCATCTCGACATTTTGTCATCTCATTAATTCGAAATTATTCCAATCGTTTTGATATAATCAGCAGTTTATCTAAACTCGGCAGATCCTAAATCTGTCAACTCGTTGAACTAAAATAGCATTATTTTCGAGATTTTCATTCAAAAACGTCATTCCATTCGCACTGAAAGTGATGACAGTTTACTCCCACGTTCCAGTCGAAGTAAAAATGCTGAAGATGCCACCGAATTATAGCTTTTTTACCCAAACAAGTTGATGGGTCAAATGGATCAACAGTCAAACTTTGATGTTGTGGACGAAAGAAAACTTCGTCGATCTTCATCAGTTCTACTTTTAAAGTACCATAGGAAGCTCATATCATCGGATATACATTTTTTATGTCATTTCATTTCAAAAATTCTTTATTTTAATAAATATTACATGTTACGTACAACTTAGCGCTAGAATCTAAGCAATAACTGTCTTAAAATTAATATGTTTTACAGGCTAAAGACCGCCTTTTTAAACTTTTAGTATAATACGTAAAAAAATTGAAGTTCTCATTAAATCATAATCGAGGGTAGTTACATTAAGTTTTAACGTAATTATTATTTCTACGTACTACTGAGTTACTTCATACGTTTATGTACTAAGCGGATATACAGCTCCATGCAAAATTTCGACTCAATCAGATCGATGGAAGTCGTCCCAAAAAACAAACAAACAAATAAATAAATGAATGAATGCACGTGAACTCTTGACTCCAAACAGGAATAACGAGTTTGTCTAAGTTGTAAGCCGAGACGTCAGCGCAAGCAATCATAATTCTGAACTAGGCACCGCCCGCTGTCTCACTCGAGCTCGAGCTTCTCGAGAGAGCTGTAAACAGCAGTATGATCTGCTCTCGAAGTTTTCAACATTAATCTTACAATACAATATAGAACTTTTCATTGTAGAACAATCATATTCTTTTATTTCTGTTGTTGGTGGTATGAGTGATAGAACCAGAAGTTTTGGCGGGAAAACGAAAAAAAAAAACACGTCACCGCATTGCATTATTTTCCAAAACTTGTGTTATTTCCAGTGTTTGTGCATAAAATTGGTGGCATTTTATTTGTTAAGTGCTGGATTACATGCATGAGTGTGGGAAAGTGGTATAATGATAGTGAAACGTTTCTTTTCGTGTTGTTTCCAAAACTCCATAGAAGCTTCTGGTAAAGTTGCCACCACTTTACTAGGAGTATGACTTGACTAGGCTAGACTAGACTAGATTATGACTTGACTTGATGACTTGGACTGTGACTAGACTTGACACATATATATTAATTAACTTAAAAAAATATCAATTACTTGACACTGGCTAAATGCACTAAAGTGTGGAGTCAAACCAAAAACAAAAAAAGTGATAGAGCCAACAATGTGTGTCTCACTAATACGATCTTGTTATGTGCTGTGATACTTTAGAATAATCATAGGTATTTTATAGTTGTTCCTAAAAATTTTATAACCATTGAAACCGCGTTTTCACCCTGTGAACATTTTGATTCTCTTATTTTTGATATCTCATAAATATGTAGTTTACCTTGAAAATGAGTAATAGAGCCTTGCTGTGCCAAATTAAACGCGATTGGTCGTTAAGTGGTAATAAACAAACAAACAGACATACGGTCAATTTAAAGTTTATAATAGATATAATCATAGAATACAAAGAGTATATAATAATGAAATTAATATATCATAGAAAATGGAAGTCTGTATAAAAGCTCTGTAGACAAAATAAACTATCCCATTAATTCTTTAAATAAAATCTGTTTTTGTGAACATAATCTTTTTTTTGAGGGGTTTTGAATTTTTCACATTATCCATCTAAACAAAACACCATTAATCAAACCCAACAACTCATCGATGTCATATTTATACCTACCCAACATCACAACACGTCTTCATCCCTTCCCAAAGTTGTCCCCCTTCGCAAACAGGACAATAAAAGTTGCGATCCCATGGCGACGACCTCACAACATTGTTGTTTGACGACAAAACATTCGGTGCCGATGTCAACTAATAACTTGTAGTTCTGTTTTATTGGTCTTTGTAACTTTGGCATGGTCTGAGGTACGAGCACAGAGCAGAAAAATAATGTGCTTCGGACCACACGACTGAAGTAGCTCCATCTATCGGCCGGTATAACTTTATTTTATGTTAATGTCGCCATGATTGAAAATTGACATTTTACCGGACATACCAACACATTACTACAATTTTTTTACTTCATTATGTTGAAAATGGAGATCTACGTGAACCAACTACAACTTCCGTTTGCCTCGCATTCACCAGCTTACTCCCCAAGTCAAGTTTTACTTCAAAAATTTCGCTCATCCCCAATAGATGCGCCTTTTTGATACTTTCCATACAAGTCAAATGTGTCACATTTTAGAATAAAACCTTGTAGTTTACCCGCGCGGATGACATAAAATGTATCCAGTCGTGTCATTAGTATGCGCTCGGCGCCTATTGCTCGGCACAAATATTATTAATACTTTCACCTCTATCAAGGTGCGAGCGTGATTTGTTTTCCTGCTTTGTGGATACGAGCAATGTCACTGAAAAAAGTGAAACTTAAGTGTTACTTGCATATCACACCTAATATTACTATATGATTGGCCTGATAGCTCAGTTAATATTAGCTCTGCGTTCTCAACTGTAGGTTGTGGATTCAATTCCAACATAACCATAAATATTTGTGTGATAAACATAAGTTGATTTTTTTTCTGTATCTATAGATGTTCTATCATATTTATATTTGCTTCGTTTGGAGATGATGCTGTATGTATGCGATCGTTGGGCGTTATTATTATTATATCATTGTCCTATGATTGTTGTCACATCTATACATATAATGTAATTTCAACTATGTACACGTTAAGTCTGAGTTCAAATCAACTCTAACCCTTTAAAGACGCAGGTAAACAATACCCAAAACAAACCCCTACGATATCAAAGAAACAGAGAGCGCACGATATTGCAAAACGCAGGCGAGATTAAGGCATACATAGTTAAAGGGTTAACTGCTGGAGATGCTCCGAGTCGCGCCTGCAGGACGCGCTTAGGTCGGAGGCATACTCCGGTTGAAAACAATACAAATACCTGAACGACTGAATAAAACTTCTTTAGTTTAGCACCATCTATCGGCCAGTATTACTTTGTTTTTGCTTTGTTTAATGTTAATGTCGCCATCTTGTCGATTGTTAATTTATATTATACCGGATATACCAACATAATAATACAAACTAACCAACAACTTTCAACTTCCGATCCCGTGCCAACTTAGCTCCCCAAATCAAATGAGCGTAAATAAGTTTTACTTCCAAAATAAAACAAGTACCTACTTCATTTTTACTTCGTTTAATTGGTTTTTTTCGCATTAAAATAGTTATGTAAAGAAAAAATTAATGTTCTCTCAGTGTGTCACGAGCGTCCTGCATTCGAAGCACATCCATAATTCATGGTTCACACCGAGCGGGTCCTGACTCCTGCCAATTCCATTGCGTTATACCTTCAGTTGAAATAACTGGTCCTACCTATCTCTACGCAATACTCATCATATTTTTACTCTTTTTTAAATTCTTTTGTTTATTGTAGGACGCACTTACGCCTTATTAACTCTGACTTTATAGAGCAAGGCAGATAAATACTAACTTCTAAAAGTGACTCAGAGATAATAATGCACCTACTTTGAAGACTAACCAAATTGAGTTGAAAAGTATTATTCTATGCAAAATGTCTAATTACTTTAAGTATGTTATTGTATGTTGTTAATAAGCATTGCAATTCAACGGTGCAATGCTGCCAGCATGTTCGGTACGCTACCTTCTGGTAGTGGGCTGGAGCATTTGGACTGTCTATAGGTCATCGCGGCCAGTATATAGTCCAAATGTTTCTTTTTTTGTAGTAGGTAGTTTTTAGTATTAGTTATTAAATCATTGTACCTAGTATTTAGAAAATAAAGGCAATTTGCCGTGTTAGAAAAAAGTATGTTAAGATCTAGGTAAATTGTGTTCTAGCAAATAAATAAATAAAACGACCAAGCGACAAAAGACCAATTTTTTTAAGCCCTATCGGACGGATATCGTTTGTTTTGCCGTATACTTACCAATATGAGTTTCATTACATTCCATCAGTTCGGAACGCTAAATATACGCTAAAGTATTATTACCAGTGGGAAAATTTCCGTCTATCTCCCGAAGGGAATAAAAAGTTTTATCTGCAATATTTAACTTCAACATTTTTTTTTTCTTAGAGAACTTAGACCTTTTGAAAAAACCATTTAATAGTCTATGTCACATTCCACGTCACATAACACCATAACGCCGTCGCGAGTAACTCCACTTCATTTATTTATCAGAAGCTGCTGGTTTACGAGGACGGCGCGGCGCGGCGTGTCATCGGCAGTCCAGTGCATTTCCAGAGTTATGGCGATGGCCGAATAAAAAATATATTTATTTGATAGCGTGCACGTCTGCGTTTGATAGCATGCGACAAATAAATTATGTAAGTTTAGATGACAGTTTTATAGGTCCGTCCATAAAAATTTAGCGGCTGTAAACTCTAAACAGCTCAAATTCTGAACGATGATTAAGAATTTACTTTGCGCTGAGGTGATGGAATATTTTGCGAACGTTCGTCTAGTTGATGAATTAAGAAAGTGTGGTCTTTCAGGCCAAAAATGGATCGGAGCATTTTGGAAATATCTTACTGGCTAGAAATATCTTATAGCTGGTGTAATTTTCGTCGGTGATTTTCTCGAAATTAGTCATATTTTTTCCATTAAATGGAAAACAGGACTTTTCTTATTAAGCGCGATTTGTCAGTCATTCTGCCGCCAAGCGGTAGGGTTCAAGTATTTTTGTGTTCCAGTTTGAAGGCCAGTAGCTAGTGAAATCAATTTTCCTTGGGTAAATTAAACTTTGTGACCAGATCTCACAGTCTAGTAATCTTATAGCTAGGCTGCGCTGATGCCTTAGGATAACGTGCGCAGTACAGTGTCACGCAAAACTAAGTGAGTGACTTCCAAGTGACTGCATTTGTTACGGGCGGCCGTGTCACTTAGCAGCAAGCGAACGACCAGCTCGTCTCGTCATTCATCAACATAAACAGATGTAACTGTACAAAAAATTATGAATTATACGTTTTTTATACAACTTATTCATCCAAACTTATTTTTCTTTTAGCTTTACGTGGTGATCCAATTTATTGGTCGTGATCGATAGCTGATGACGTCATTTATTGCGGTCCGCTGCGTTACCCTTAATGTCATAAAGGCTACCTATATAGCTTGGAGTTTGATTACCAACGGGGTTTAGGAACGAACACAGCAGGGATTGCCCGTTAAAATGGCAGTTTATTTTCCAAAACTCGTTTTTGCTTTATTTAATTAAAAAGTATGTAATCAATACGTTGTTTAATGTTAATATCGCCATCTTGACAATCGTAAATTGTCATTTTACCGGACATACCAACATAATAATAAAAAATTTAAGCAATTTTTGACTTTGTTATTTTCACAATGGACATTTACGTGAACCTTTCAACAACTTTCGATTTTCGTTCGCCTCACCAGCTTACTCCCCAAGTCAAGAGTGCGTAAAGAATTTTTACTTCAAAAATGAAACTAGAGCGCCTGCTAGAGCGATTGAATCCTCTAAGCTATGAAATCAATACAAATAAAATGGAATCAGAACAGGATCCCGTTAACGGTGATTTGTTTAGAGTCGAGCCTCGCAGAAACAAACCACTAGCGCCATCTATCGTGTCACTTGTCATGAATGCTTTTTTATATTTTCCGCGGCCACGGGCGTCGCTCCATGCGGCCGCGATGCGGATAGCCTGCGAATGAACGTCGGGTATTGTTTATGGTGCCTGTTATTGTCCTGTCTCACGTTTACCGCTGTTATTTTAATTTAACGCAGCCAAAAACGAGATGAGCTTTTTAAAAGCCGGCCTATTAAGTTTAATAGTAGATATAATGCGGCTATTGTAAATGAGAGTAAGTTCGAAACAAGTATAATGTTACTTTTAAAACGTAATATCTATAAAGGTAATGTTTAAACGCTTTATTACTGTTTCGCGTTTCATGTAAAACATTATTGTAACTTAATTTTAATGAAAAGAAAAGTTTGTATCAGTAGCGATATTTAGCCAGCTACTTATATATACTTAGCCAGGACATGTATTAATTATTTGCACATTTTTTGAGGTAAAACTTCTTTACGCACGCTTGACTTGGGGAGTAAGCTGGTGAGGCGAACGGAAGTTGAAAGTTATTGGTTCACGTAGATCTCCATTATCAACATATAAATTACTTAAAATTTGTATTATTATGTTTGTATATATGTCCAGTAAAATGACAATTTACAATTGTCAAAGTGGCGACATTAACATCAAACAAAGCAAAAACAATGTTATACCGGCCGATAGATGGAGCTAAAGAAGTTATACTTCAGGGGGTGATCACAAAACTTTGACTGTGATGCAACAGGATAAATTTCCATACTAACTATGCACATAAACTGAGTATTTAAACTGTCAAATCCATTCAAATTTGTGTTTCTAAAGGTTGCAATTGAGTTACCTGGTCGCCCAGCAGTCGTGTGGTTTAAAACACACTCTTTTTTTTTAAATTCTGTGTTATTTAATATCGCGCGTGACTGTGGTCAAAACTGCCCTGTCAAAAAAAAGTCGATATCGATATTTGTGACATGATTCATTATTTATTCTTGGCTTATTTTAGTTTAGATCATGTGGTCTATATTGTTTTCCAAGTCTGAGGTTTCACCGCAGATCGATGACATAAAAGCCCTCTGAGCCGAACACAATCAAGTTGTTTTCGTATCATCTCCATACATAAGTGGCGGCCTCGGTGTCTTCGTCACGGTGTTGTCGTTTCACTCATGCCTGCTTATTTAGGACCTTCGGATCAGATAGCTCAATCTGGCCCTTGTTTAGTGTTTTTGGGAAACAATAACTAAATAAATACATACCTACATAGTTGGAATTATCTATTTAACATTTTTATTTCACGGAAATTGCCTTTATTTTTTACCAAACACTACATTGATATAATAACTAATGCTAAACACTACCTACTACAAAACAAAAAAAAACATTTGGACTATATACTGGCCGCGATGACCTATAGACAGTTCAAGTGCTCCAGCCCACTACCAGTAGATAGCGTACCCAACCTGGTGGCAGCATTGACCCGTTGAATTGTAATGCTTATTCGTTGTGCCGAATAATTGCCAGCATTTTGGTCACGCGTAGCATCGAGCAGGCGCTTTGATAAACTTTTGAAAACGCGATGAGCTCCCGGCCCCCACGGAATTATTCATCTAAATAATTAATCATCTATTTTACAATTTACTCTTACACCTCTTAAGAGGTTCTTGTTATGTGGATGCAAAGTACTCAGTCCTGTTATTGGTTGGATTTGAATTCATGCCATCTAGCCTAGCTTGAACACTGATTAATTATTGCCATTTTATCAAAAGCGTTAATTGATAATACCTATTTACGTACGAGTACGTGTGTACGTGTCGGGTGAAGTGTATCACGCAGGACTTTATAATTTATAGCTCTACGTGAAATGTTTCTGCATTTCGTAAGCATTCACATGCCTATAATTTTTCGCTCGCTACTTTTACATCTACGGAGCGTAGTGCTACGAAACTTCGTAGAGCAGCTACAAACCCGCAGCAATTTGTATAGCTATATCCGTAGCAATACGCTACGCAGCTACATAATATAGCGCAATCATCCGATTGGTGTGTTTGCATGAAGCAATAGAAAATGTTAGTATTCCCGAAACTGGTCTCTCGAGGGAGCGGGGACATACGGCTAGACAAAAACATTGGGGAAATGGAACAAAAGGTTATGTCATTCCTTTTGTAATGTTTTCCTTTCTTGGTACAATATGAAATAAGAGAAATGGATTCAAATGTACAGGTTTATACGAAACTTATATTTCAATCGTAAATGAATTCGAGAAAATGAGCTAAGAAATTGAGTAAGTCGATTAAATTTTTTCAAGATTTACACAAACTGATGAAATTATTAATACGTTTTCATATATTGAGACAGCCGCACCCAGTGAACTGAGCTCCGTGTGAAACAAAAACGCCCGAAAGAGTACAAGCGGCACATCAGCACCCTTTATCGATTCGAATTCATGCCATCTAGCCACACATCATCACAGGTATACAACCTAATCTAGGATCGACGTTTCGTGAGTAACGGTCAGAAATACATTAATAAAAAAAGTCATAACAGAAGATGACCATTATTGCACATGAGTCGCTCTCAGTAAAGGGGGGCTCGCTATAACTAGCACGCTATCTTCAACACACACGGCTTAACCACAAAAGATTTAAACAAGCCTTAAACTAGTATTTAACTACTCTTTTGTATTGTTAAATACACGTTTCTCGTTTGTTTAAGCCTTGTTTATGTATTTGTAGTAACACGGTCACTTTTTAGTTTTAAAAAAACAGAGTTTTAAGGGATTTATAGGAATCAAATTGCGGAGTGGATCCTAAACTCTACGACCGTCAAGCAAAGCCGGGAACTATGGCTATGGCTCTATCGGGCGGCATGTTTGGTTAGGTCGCCGCTCTCTCCGCAAATATCATTTGCCACCGCATTCTCCTCTAATAGATTTTTATTGGGCCTATTCTAAACTAACTAGCCTCTGGCAATGTTATTGCTAAAAGCTTTGTCTTCCAGGCTAAATGAGACGGTGTTATTATTAGTATTATTATTTTATGTTATAAACGTGCTTCGGAGGCCATTGATTTGTTGTCGTAAAACATCTCTCGTTAGAATATAATGAACGTATCAAAAGTGACTTTGAAGTTGAATGAATGTGTAGACAAAGAAGAATAATATATCCCCGTATCTTTAGATGCTTTTCTTTTATTATAATAGTGAGGAAAAAAATTGAAAAAAATGTGACTACCACGTAAAACTAAATTCCAAATATTACTGTAACATTGAAAACAAATAATTTTACTTATGTGCTTGAAATGCGTACAACAATAGCTTATTCAAGTTGCGATTTCAAGTGCTACTTAAGCAACAAAACTCAATTTTGAAACTTGGATCTATGAACGTCTAGACTGTAGAAGATACTTTCTTAGAAGTACTACAATTACACAATTACGTATCTACTAAATTATAAAGTTGAAAGAGTTAAAAAGTCCTCTATTAATTAGCTCTAAAGTTAAATGAAAAGACGTCGCTTCGTCTTCATCGAAACTGTCTATACGTCAGCCATTTTGAAGGGCTAAACTAATTATGCCGACTAATTCTATTTTAATTTGGGAACTTTTCGCAGAGTTTTGTAAACTTTCCGTCATAAAAGTCAATTTAACCGCAGTAATTCTGAAATCCTTCAATTTAGCGGTAATTAGCTAGGTATTGATATTTCAGTAAGATGCATGGATTAAGTAACTAGTGGAGTAAAACTGACTGAGTTTTTTTGTAGACACATAAGTCACCATCCAGATTGCGTTCATCCAAAGTCATAAACAAGCCGGCTATGGTTGAATAATACACAATAAATAGTCGTAAAAAAGCCTGTCGGTGCCCTAAACAAACTACTCAGAAATACCAGCTGACATATACGCTTAATAAAGCGTACCTTTTGACAACATAGAGATCGTCATATTGACGGTTAAGTAGTTAAATAATCACTGGTAAGAAAGAAGAGAAGTTGCGTCGCTTCAAAGCGTCCTAAACACACAGCAGCCAGCGCCCGCCACTTGCCAACAATAATGTATAACTGTCGAATAGTCAACAATGTTGTGTTTGATTTCACTACTTCCGATAAAAGTTGTGTGTGCGTTCGACCGTACTTTTCGTTTTTGAAGGTTTGCTTAGGGTAACCTGAGTTTGAAGTACATTCGATGTTTAATTAATTGAACTGTTTAACATTTATTATTACTGTTGTGGTTAAGCAAGATAATTCATATAAAATAATTTTATTGGTTATATATTAGAGGTCAAATTATCTCTTACCGGGTGACGTAATGTTGTAAATTATCTGAATAGAATAGAAAGACATTTATTCAATACTTGCTACAAAACAAGTTGTATGAATGTATTTATGCAATCGTTGGGCGTTATTATTATTACCTATAATCTAAAAATAATGAACAAAAAACAGGTATGGAATGGGCATCGGTTATATATATTGCTGGTTTTTAATAACATCCAGTGCTGGTTTTCATCTGTTAATTTGTTTTATAAAAATCTAAGCAAAAAATACTTAAAAGTCAGCGTAATCTCCGTAAGCTTAAGCAATGATTTACGTATAATGCATAAGTGATGTGAAGCTGGCCAATTTTAGTTTCCCGTTAATCCTCGATATGACTGCAAATATCCAGCATTCAGTTATCGGGTCGGACTCCGTGGAACTGTCCTGCAAACAGTATCTGGCGGGACATAATCACGCGCTAAGCTGCTTATCGGATGAAGTGATAACCAATCACAACAAACCGATACAAAGTTAATATCCCGGATTTGATTGAAGAGATACATTGATAGCCTATAGACCTATCAACCAATCTAAAAGATAAATAAAATAGATTTTTTATTCGATTTATAAATGACGGTGATTTGAGGTGACAAAAATAAAAAATAGATAATAATATATCTAAATTGAAAACAAAATGTCATATTTTAATTTTGACAACGTCTAATTCAATTGTTTATTCATCTTTAGACATATTAATGTTCTTAAATAAGTTAGTAAAAAATTGCTGTGTATAATTGTAACACCCAACCAACAGAGATGCAAACAAAAGAGGCAAGGCACTAGCTTCTCAAAAAATTGCCCGCTTAAATTAGGTGCAATACACACGGTTTGCAAAATAAAGACCAATACGCCAAGAGCGTCAAGAACTCAAATCAGGACTAGTTTATGAATAACCGATGTGATAACCACATTTTCTCCTTTTTATTAACATATTTTTACTGTCCCAATATTTACTTAATGTTACCACTTCAGCAGTTAAATGTTGGTTTATATCCCAGTATCTGGCAGCACCTGGCCGCCCCTACGTGATAACGAGCGTTCATGCCCGAGTATGAGCCGGCTAGTTACCTTTCACTTAGCGAGCGGCGCACTCCGCCACCGTCGAGTGTTGCCACTTGCAGATATTATGGAGCTTGTAATATTACGACTTGATGAAGTTTGGTACAGCAAGCGAGAGTCTTGAGTGTTGTTTATTACTTGAGACAACTTTTATTTACAATTTCAAACTATTTATTTTTACATTATGGCATACATGATTGTTTTTTTATAGACAGAGTGCCTTTATTCTTTCAATTAAAAACTACAATTAAACACTACCTACTATAAAAAAAAACATTTGGACTATACACTAGCCGCGATGATCTATAGATAGTCCAAATGCTCCAGCCTATTACACAGCTACGAGTAGATAGCGTACCCAACATGCTGGCAGCATTGCCCCGTTGAATCGCAATCCTGATTCATTGTGCCAAATAAGTGCCAGCAATAATCAGTGCATTTTTTGTTTGGTAAATCCTATCATAACCTACTTTTATCATACTCCTATTTTTCTACCCTATCATATATTTATATCAATTGTAGACCCTTTTTTATGTACTTGCTTCTGTTAGTGTGCTATTCTCCATAGGTGTGCCCAGAAAAAGATCAAGAAAACGTTTATATAAATTAAATAAAATATATTTTAATTTTTAAATTATGTTTTGTTACTTATTGTATTATGTTATACAATTTAATACACTATGATGGTACAACAATACATTTTTGTTTATGCCAAAATTGGAACACATCAGTATCCCAATCAATCAATCGTCTGCTCAAGTGTACGTTGGATAGAATGTGACAATGGCGCGGCCGAGCTTCTTATGGCATTGCTAACTCCTCGGCTTCGGCTGGTAATCGATTCCAGATTCCTGATACCCCCGACCTTTGCTTCTATTTAATCTGATCTGCGAGCCGCTGCTTATTGTGGAGGTGTTAACTTATAGGAGTCGGTGTATCGACCATACAGTTTTTTACAGTGTTTTTTTCAACCTTTTTAATAATTATGAATTTTCTCACATCAAATCATATCCTTCAACCACGAGTGGTTTAAAAATGAATTTTAAGAATGTTCTATTTAATTGTTCATGTGATGAATCCACGGAATGTTAGACGTACGACGCTCGTGCGGATTTTAATTGTTAATCTATTATCATATAAAACGTCAGCATCCAACCGGTAAAGTACAGCCAAATCCCAAAAAATCTGACTTCTATGTTAAGGCTCTAATTCAGTTGGTCTCTATCATCTTTCAACTTTCAACTCTATCAACTTTTACAATAAAGCGAAGTTAGATACACTTTTGTTGTAATAGAAGGAGGTCCATGGGTTTGCTGAATTAATGATATGCCGATTGACTTTGTATACGATATATTAATTAAAAAGATATTTACAAAAACCAAATGCGGAAAATAAAATTTTCTCTAATGTGAAGTCTATATCAACAACATTCGTTGCCCCTAGCAACTAGCTGGAAAAGTTCTCTATTAAACTGGTATGTAAACTTTTTCGTGGGCTAGCACACCACATCACCCCCCTCCAGAGACCGTCCTACGGGCGATAATATTCTGGAAAACGCACTGTTCGTCCTGATCGAGTGGTGGTCACTGGAGCGTCTCGGGTCTCAGGTGCTGCCACGGCGGGAGAATGGTCCAACTCACGAAGTATGTAGGCAGGTTTAATGCGGTCGACTGATACAGTGACTTCTTTGCCTTTTATGCGGAGCTTGAAAACTTTATCCCCTCGTTCTATCACCTCATGCGGGCCTGTGTAAGCTGCTTGAAAAGATGGGTGCGAGGTGTCATCTCTTAGAAAGACGTGGGATGCTGTTGCTAAATCTTTGAAAATGAATATGGAGCGGTTATTCCCATGGTGAGAAGTTGGTAATGGCAACAAATTTTTGGCGAATGTGCGCAGTCTTTCAGTGTATACTGTCAAGTCCTCTGTGCCATCAGCCGATTGACAAAAAATGTCACCTGGAAGTCGTAGTGTCTCTCCATATACGAGCTCAGCTGGAGTCGCTTGTAAGTCTTCCTTAAATGCCGCCCGGATTCCCAGTAGTACAAGTGGAAGTGTTTCAAGCCAGCTGCTGGTCGCATGACATGTAATAGCGGCTTTAAGCTGTCTGTGGAATCTTTCGACAAGTCCATTGCATGCTGGATGGTAGGCTGTAGTTCGTCTGCGTTGAAATCCGATGATGTGGGACAGATGCTTAAAAAGTTCTGATTCAAACTGTCGACCACGATCAGTGACGATATCTTCAGGGCAGCCGAATCTGGATATCCATCCGTGAACTAAAGCTTTTGCCACTGTTTCAGCTGTTATCTCCTGTAATGGTATAGCCTCGGGCCATCGTGTGAAGCGATCTACACATGTGAGACAGTAACGATACCCTTGTGAGAGAGGTAAAGGTCCGATCAAATCTATGTGGATTTTCATGAATCTGGCTCGAGGTAAGCTGAATGATGCTAACGGAGATGAGACATGACGTGTTATTTTTGATCGTTGGCATGCTAGGCAGGAACGAGTCCACTCTCTGCAATCTTTCCGCATACTAGGCCATACATAGCGTTCCGATATTAGTTTCGTCGTCGCATTTATGCCAGGGTGGCTAAAAGAATGCAAGTTTTCGAACACTTGCCGTCGCATGTCTTTGGTCACATAAGGTCTGGCCACATTGCTGCTCTTGTCACAATAGATTTCTGTGTGAGATCCAGGCAGTTTGATTTTTGTCAAGCGCAGAGAAGTATCGCTATCCAAAAGTTGTTCTAGTTCAGGATCTGTGCTTTGTGCTTGAGCAAGCTTGGATAGATCGATGGGCTGAGTAATCTCTTCGATGCGTGATAAACTGTCAGCCACAACGTTATCCTTTCCTGAAATATGCCTGATATCTGTGGAAAACTGTGAAATAAAATCCAGATGTCTGAACTGTCTTGGTGAGCACTTTTCTTTTCGTGAATGAAATGCGAAAGTTATGGGCTTATGGTCAGTGTAAATAATAAAGGCTCTCGCCTCCACCATGTGACGAAAGTATTTTATTGCTTCGTAGATGGCGAGAAGTTCCCTATCGTAAGGCGAGTATTTCTGTTGACATGGCGAAAGTTTTCGAGAGAAAAATGCTAAAGGTTCCCACAGGCCGTCTCTATGCTGTTGTAAAGCTGCGCCCATTGCTGTGTCTGAAGCATCGGTGACTATAGCGAGCTTCGCTTGGCAGTCTGGATGAGCGAGTAGTGCTGCTTGGCAGAGACTTTCCTTGCAGGTGATGAATGCTTTAGTAGCTTCTTCTGATAAATGCACGGGATGTGAACCTTTAACTGATCCTGTGAGCAGTGCATTCAGAGGCGCTTGATGCCGCGCTGCGTCAGGAATAAACCTTCTGTAAAAGTTCACCATTCCTAGGAATCTTCGCAGTTCTCTAACGGTTTTCGGTGGAGGGTAATTCGCAACTGCTTCTACCTTCGATGGTAACGGCTTAGTGCCAGCTGCTGAGATGCTGTGTCCTAAAAACGTTACCTCTGATACACCGAATATGCACTTGTTCGTGTTGATTACCATGCCGTATTCCTTGAGTCTGTTGAAGAGCAGATGAAGGTGCTTCTTGTGTGATTCCTGATCAGGTGAGAAGATCAAAAAATCGTCCAGAAACGGGAAGCAGAACTCTTCAAGGCCCCTAAGCATCTCGTCCACAAATCGTTGAAACGTTTGGCCAGCATTACGTAGTCCGAACGTCATGAACGGAAATTCGTATAAACCAAACGGCGTCGTGATTGCGGTCTTCGGAATATCCTCAGGGCAGACAGGAATTTGATTATAAGCTTTTACGAGATCGATAACCGAGTATACTTGACAGCCGGAGAGACAATGTGCAAAGTCATGTATGTGCCGAATGGGATAGCTGTCTGGTACGGTTCTAGCGTTGAGCATTCTGTAGTCACCGCATGGACGCCAGCCGTTATCTTTTTTAGGCGCAAGATGAAGTGGTGATGACCATGGTGACTTTGAAGGTCTGGCTGTTCCGTTCCTCAACATATCTGCAAACTCGTCTTTTGCAATTTTTAATTTATCCGGTGCTAGTCTTCGTGGTGTGCTGCTAATTGGCGGTCCTGCAGTAGTCTGTATATGATGCATGGTATTATGCTTCGGAACACGGTGGACACCGGAAGGTCGAGTAATCTCAGGGTATTCGCTTAGTATGTTATGATATACGGAATTTCCAGAAATAACTTTTACCGATGAAATGTTCCCAGTTGACTGTGCAGGTGAAGCTGGGGACGTAAGGCTTGTGGTGTTGTCGATTAAACGTTGATTTCGACAATCCACGATGAGGTTGTAAAATGATAAAAAATCTACACCTATTATGGCCTTTGTAACGTCCGCTACGATGAATCGCCAAGTAAAGTCACGGCGCAAGCCTAGGTTCAGCACTAAATGAGCGTAGCCGTAAGTAGAAATGGGTGTACCGTTTGCCGCACACAGCTCATAATTTGTTTTCTCACGACGTTCCTTGAGTGCCGATCGGGGGAAGACACATACGTCACTGCCAGTATCGATGAGAAACTGCATCTTCGTAGCGCCGTCCGTGACAAATAGGCGACCGGAAGTTTGGCAATCGGTCGTCGCCATTACCGACTGCTGTTCGCGTTTCCCGCATGGTAGTCGCATGGTTTTACGCACTTACTTGCTTCATTGCCGAACTTACTATGATACCAGCACACAGGAAATTTTCTATAGTTCGACTGTGATCGTGTGGAGCTAGAACGACCGCGCGTTTTCTTGTTTGAACGATTCGGTGCACGTGAATGCCGGTTCACCTGCGCAGTTAGAGCTTGCACTTGTTTGGTAAGTTCAGCAATCTGTTGGTTCATGGCTTCTAAAGAGCTTCCTGGTATGGCACTTGATGTTGATGCTACGTGCGCTGTAGGCGACACAACGTCATGGATGCGGTCAGCGAGATCTGCGAGCGCTTCCAGCGAAGACGTCATCTGCGAAGCGATTATCGTTTGCGTGCTACTTGGTAAGCGACTGGTCCAGATAGTACGTAGAAAATCTTCGGGAACTCCAGGTCCAGCCAAATGTTGCAAATGTCTTAGAAACTGAGATGGCTTACGGTCTCCAAGTTCTGCGTGCATAAGTAATTGCTTGACCTTCTTTTCTCGTGACGCGGACAGTCGTTTGATAAGTTCCGACTTCAATTTTTCATACCTGTTGGTGTCGGGCGGGTTGATGATTATATCTTCCACCTCAGAAGCATACTGCGGGTCTAGTTGGCCGATAACGTAGAAAAACTTCGTATTGTCCGTAGTAATGTTCGATATCGCGAATTGGCCCTCGATCTGCGCGAACCAAATGGCCGGCTTTTCAGGCCAAAACGGCGGAATGCGCACGCCCACACGACAAATATCTTCGTTCTTATCGGTTGAGAGCGACATCTTTATGTGAATCAGTATCAGAATTATCGCAATCAGCAACAAAATCAAAATCACACACATTTACTGCAAACGTGGACTTTCGGTTCAAAACAGGTCACCAGTAAAGCGAAGTTAGATACACTTTTGTTGTAATAGAAGGAGGTCCATGGGTTTGCTGAATTAATGATATGCCGATTGACTTTGTATACGATATATTAATTAAAAAGATATTTACAAAAACCAAATGCGGAAAATAAAATTTTCTCTAATGTGAAGTCTATATCAACAACATTCGTTGCCCCTAGCAACTAGCTGGAAAAGTTCTCTATTAAACTGGTATGTAAACTTTTTCGTGGGCTAGCACACCACAACAACATCATCTCCATGTAATTTAGATTTAAATATTTAATTGCAGTTAGAAACCACATTTCTCCTGATGGTAAGCGGCACGCTCGTCAATAAAAGAAATAATTCCATAAAGTGTCATATGAACCAAACATCATTTCCAAATGTTTGTAACAGAACTTGAATAATCGGACTTAACAATTAAATTAATTCTGTTTTTTTTTTATTATGCTGCTTTACCATAGACTCCTGGGTCCGTGATCTTTTTTAAAATACTAGTTACATATTTTTAGTTGTGTTATTATTATTATTTCTCAACAAAATCAATACAGGAATTAGTTCTGTTTTAACCCGCCTACATTTTGGTAGTAGTATAACATGCACAGCGACACAGCTAATTACATACTAACATATTGATAGTAAGCTGTAGCTACCATCCCACATTCAAATTCAACCTGTGCCGTAAGGAAATTACCCCGAAATCATCATATTAATGTTAATTGCTATATAATACACAATTATGGTAAAATTTACTCTACAGATAGAAGGAGATAGCACGGTAGCGCTACATGTAGGCTTACCTCGCGCGTAACGATGCAATTATTGCGTACAAGCACTGTCGTGACCGGAATACACCTCCATATTATTATTCATTTGCCATTAAAGACTGGCTACGAAGCTGTGACTTTCATGCGGAAAGAATGCAATACCAGTAGCAAAAAAATTGGCTATTGTTTTGTAACATTTCTCGCTTCATTCCGTAGTTGCTAATTGTTGGTAAGGGAAAGTGATTCTAGATTTCCAGAGATTTTCGTGAGTCCGTGCGGTTTATTTCAGCCATACTTAGAGTATTCCTACAGCTCCTTTGTGACATCTACTATACGATACAATAAGAATACAATACACATACACCACCCATAACAATTACAATGCCATTCGGAATTCTCTATTGATAATAAAGTTTCATGTTCAGTCACGTACGTCATCTTAAGACATCAGCACAGTGTAATAATAAGATTTCTACACTTATATAAATATAGTCATCATAAAGTCTCATTTTCCCAGTAATTTCCCTTCAGTGCCTTTCAATCTGGAACACTAGTTCTCAGCGGCAAAATATCTCGCAAAGCAAGCAAGCAAATGTATGAGGTCGCCTAGGTAGATACCATATCTACTACCTGTATCTACCTAGGCGACCTCATGCATAACCGTCTTAGCAGTCTCTACTCAGTCTATTAGTCTTACTAAGATATTTTTGAATTATAAAGAATTTATTTAACATCAGTTGAGAGCATTCAAACTTATAATGGAATTTTGGACATTTGCAGGTACAATGACGAGTTGAAGAGGCCAATAGTGGTCAATAATTATATTTCCAGTCGGTATTGTGCGGCTACAATGTAATAATTATTGGCACCGGCGGCGGCCGCTGCGGCATCGCCTTCCTTCCCGGAGAGAGCCGCTCTCATTGTGCCGAGGAATCTAATTTATTTCTATGAATAGAGAGAGCCCTTTTATGTAATATGCTCATTATGAACCCCCAGAGTACATTTAATAGGGTTGCTAACAATGAGCCGCTGGATGGATACGATTCCTCTTTAACGACATACCGCACCTTTTTGTGTGTACGCTCCGAATTATTCACGTCGATACTCCACAGAAAAACGAATAACGGCACACATTTGTTTCACGAGACTCGTGAAATATCACAATTGTAATGATCTCAGAATAACGTATACAAGGTCAGTTTAACGTTGTAATTCTCTGCAAATTAATGTTTATGTGAGCTGAGTTTGCGAGCCGTCGAATAAACTAACAAGCAAAAACAGTGGAGGCTCTCGGCGAGGATGATATCTCATTAGTGGGGGTATTCAGGTGGTCCGTCAGTCCGTCATAACAGTTGACGGCCCTGGCGGGCCCCAGCGTGGTAACGAGGGCCATCCGCGCATTAGCGCTGCGATGTGTGGCCCCACAATGCAGGGAACCCTCCGCGAGATTATTCAACTAATGTTGCTTTTGTTTAATAACGAGCGAGCAAATTGTTTCGGAGCTTCCCTTTGTGTGTGGAGGAAGTTTAGTTTGACAGCGGATTTCAATATATCCGAGATGGTTATTAAAGTTCGCGGCGCGGAAATGTGGGAGTGGGAAGTTAACGTGTTATTTTGATTTCATTTTGAGAGGTGCTACTATCGGCTTTGTTTATAACTTGACAGAACTGAGACGGGAGCGATGATAAGATCCACCTGTTACAACCCTAATGTAGTTTTTCCGCACATCGTAATAATTACCGAGGCAAACTGTCAATCATCAAAGGTATGCTCAGCCAGTCAAAAACTTATTAGTATGCGATTAGTGGCTACTAAAACCCACACACTCTTTTACTATTCGAGCATTCTGCCAATTATTCTCCCCAAATGACATAATTTGTATTCCTCACAACCAATAGCTTATAATTCGAGTGCGAGCAATCACATTATTTATACAGCGTGTGTTTTCAGCAGGCGGCGCATCTTCATAATGTTTTTATTATGAGTGTAGTAGGTATACAGGGTGTTGTCCTGGCGGCCGGCCGCTCGTTATTGCCGGAACGGCCTCCATTACACCGCAAACTACTTCACTAAATAATAGGCTCTGACCGCTACACAGCACCATGTATATAGTATTTAACACTAATAGTAATATATGGGGATATAAAAATGTTCCCTTCGGAATTAAGTGATGCAAAGGTGTGCTCAAACGGTAATGGTTTTTTGAAAGAAATATGGGCAAAGAAATATTTAATGTTAAAATTTAAAAATGTTTCTGAAAATTTTCACAAACTTAAACAGTTTTATAAATATAATATAAATTATAGACGGAACTTTATAAAGATAAAGCTTCGCGGTTTCTACCATAACTTACCCTATTTACCGCTGGAACTCAGAATTTCTAGGAATAAAAAGTATCCTGTGCTTATTTTGCATAAAAATTCAGTATTAAATTATATCTAAAGCTATTTTGAATTAAAAACCACACAAAAAAATAGTTTTTTGCAATAAACAAAGCCAAATGAGACTGAGCAATTACAGTAACATTTCAAGATTCAAGATATAACGCGTATATTGTAACAAAAAATAAATTGTAGAGAAAGCTTAACAGCTCCCGTGTAAATGGGCCCCGGGACCTATTTAGTTTTAAAAGTAGCAATCTATTTAACGAATCACCTCTCTCGTAGGCACCTGCGCCTTCACGTAGAGACGTAGTCTATGATAAAGTCTACATAGGTTCTTATTATTCTGTACAATAGGCTCTCTAGATGCCTGGAGCGTGTCTTACAAGCTATTTAGAACTGAGGGTACTTAGATGGATAGGTAAGTTTGCTGATTTTGTTTGATGTGTTTGCGTAAATGAATTTCTTATGATTTTAGTAAGTCAAAGAATATATTGGATCGCTATCGAAAGATAAAGTGTCGTATGTACCAATTTAATGCTATATTGAGATTTAAACCACTCCTTATTTATATATTTCTATCAAAATTCAACTCAAGCCATTATAAACTTGATTAAAGAGATATTTCTATGTATATTATAGGAATTGGAGGAATTTATTGTGGATTAATTAATTAATTTTTTTGTGGACTGTAGATCCATAGGTCGCTGGTTCAGATCCGGCTCGAAGGAAAATTGTAGACGATGCGATGAGGATGGTCACAAAGAGGCGGAAAGTGGGTAAAGGAAAAGAAAATTATAAATTAATATTTCGAGGCGCCCGTAAGTCAGTCGAAGCTATCGAGAACTGTTGTTGTTTTAAAGGTGACGTACGGACGCTAAGCTTTATTTAAAAGAATATATATAAAAAGGTAGGTCGTAGTTGCTGCGAAGGTCTGTAGTCAACAGTATGGATAAAAGGCAAGTAGTTAGAAGTAAGAAAACTTATCAAGTCAATGTCAGACACATTTTTCAGTAATTTATTGTAATAATTAATGATCCAAAATTTCGCATTATTCTTTTTTTATTTGAGACTTCTTCTATCCTTCCTACTAAATTATAAACTCGAAAGTTTTTGTGTGTTTGATACCACTAATCTCCGTAACTTAATTATTCAATTATAATGAAATCTCAAGTACAGATAGCTTGTACGATTAACAAATTGGATACTTTCCATTCACAGGCAAAACTTCAGGGTACTAATAGTTAGTCATATAATAAAGAGTTGTCTATCTATCTACCCAAGACCAACTCAACTAACTCAAAAAATTCAGGTGCGACAAAAGAATCAGATTTATTCAGATTTAACCCGGCTACCTGAATATTTAAAGGTTTAAACTGTACGTTTTAAAATTCAGCAATGAGAATAAAAAGTGGCAAAGTCGTTGCACCGACTTCGGTCGTTAACGGCGGACGGCAAATAAAATTATGTTGGTATAATTGATGGCAACATTCGATCAATTAATTCTGCCATTAATATTCACGCGCTCCGGGCGAAAGGATAAAAAACAAAAAAAAACGTAAAACCTGCCCCATTTACATTGGAGGTGGCTTACATAAAATTGTTTGCGTTTGACTCTATTTACATGGCATGGTATAGGTTAATATGGTGCTACGATGTTTCGTAGATGTGCTACGTACTTCTACGAAATTTCGAGCTAATAGGCGACTGGGACCGCTTTGAACGCGAGGTTTTGGCATTCAAATTTTGTTGTTTTTAATACTGAATGAATATATGAGTTTTAAGGTAAATAGAAATATAGCTCATTGGTCTTTTCGTTAGCAACAACTTGGTGGGAACGTCATCTAGGAATTTCAATTAATATTTTAGTGCAATAAATTTCTTCAAAGGAAATTCTATAGATTTTATAATCGTTCATACAAAACTAAACTAGACCTAATAATTTAAACTATACCTAAGAACTTAATATAAATTAAAATTAAAAAATTGTTTGTGTAAAAAATTGTTGGTGTTGAGAAAAGTGCCCAGAATGCTGGCAGCATTCATCAGCAGTAAAATAAAAGCCAGCATTTTGATCATCTAATACTTCAACTTAACGTTTGCCCAAATTCTATATGTTTCTATGGCAGCCGGTATAACATTAATAAATAATAATTACTTAATTAATTATCAATTGTTCATAATTGCAGTGTTTTATGTTACGTCATCGTAAAATATCTTTCCTTTCTCTTTATTCGGTAACTGCCCTAATAAACCTTCATAATAAACCAACTACGATGATACTGCCTCTTTATACCATATGTGAAAAATAAGGACTTATACACACAAGACGTTTTCAAGACAGTCCGGTTTCTATCTGGAGATCAGTTGTCACTACGGAGCCTTTCTCACGAACCGGCGGCTGGCTAATAGAGAAGGTAGATTCGTCACACGAAACCAGGGCGGTGGCTCTCAGTAGCGCCAGCACCGAATATAAAACGGATAGTATTGATATCTTCTCATGTGTATAAGCCTTTGATCACCATCCGGCAGTTCACGCACTTGTCGAAGTTATGTTATATGACTCGTAAAAACTTAGTCTGGATTGCTGTGGATAGGCTGCGTGCCGGAAACTTAGTTTAATTACACTGGGTAATGGCGAAATTGCGGAAGACGAAGTTTATATTAATCCTTTATAATAAAAGTTATAACATCTTATGAAGACTGATTTCTATTTACCTACTAATTAAAGTATTTATTTTTATCATAATGTTAGCAAGTAATTTTCTATTAACATATAGATTCCCTAGGGCTGGGCTGACCTTTAACTACTACGATCTCGGACTAGCTGCTCTTCAACAACGTTGTCGACTTTTTATCTATTTTTTTGCAAACAAAGGAACATTATTCCATTCAAAAATCCTTAAAACCCCTAAACAATATTTCGGAAAACACATCGGCTAGCAATATTATCTGCTTCACGTAATTTTCATAAAAAGCCAAATAATTCCTGACCTTTTCAAAGAAATCATTTTCCTAAGGAGCCAAATTCCGGCATGTTTACGGAACCCTTGGCTCGCGAAACGCTCTCAACCTTAAAATCGGTTTGTAACAAATGTTATATTCTAGTTCTATACTTTTGCGTTTGAGAAAAGTTCTCGTTGTTTTTCCACGTAAAAAAAGCTCATCATTTTGAAAGATTGGAGCAGAACACAACTCCGAAGCGCTTATATTAAAATAGGTTCCATGTTCGCTCGGTACGGTAACATGTACTCCGCCTAATTGCAACGAAACAAATAAAGCTGCGGGGAGAACAAACGTAGCGGAACGGCGACAGCGTGCGACACATAAATTATTTTTATGCTTCCTCTCCCGGCGCATCGCATCGGCCTCGCGTGGCGGCCATGTCTTACAGAATTAACAATGCCCGCCTAGATTCACGCATGGCCGCATGGCTGCTTTCAATGCACTACCACCGCTGCACGCCACCCGCGCTTAAAATATTATCAACTAAATATCTGTAAACCAGCGAGAACATTATAATGCGAGAAAATTTTAAATCGTTGCTTAGATGGATATCCATTGTCTCAGAGTTTCATATTTATACGATCGCTTTGTTTGTTATGAATAAAGCTGCGGAGATCGGAAGCTATTAAATAATTTTTTATTGTATTTTAATCTCCACCACGACGACTGCCGTTTCGTAAAAAGTGACGAGCGCATTCTTAGCATTTCAATAACATACATAAAATATTTTATAGCTATACATAAAAATGATCCCGAACATTTCAAATTGCTTGCATAATCGAACGGCAACCCTCTCGCACAATTTCAAAAGCCCTAACTACATTAAACTCGAAGACGTAGATGATATAACAACGCCGGGGGACCGGAGGCGGCACGATACAATTTACATATTTCCCTCCTATCTTCTGAACATTTTAATATTATCCACATTTCATGGAGTTCACATTTTACACTCGAAACTCCTAGTCCGAATATTCAGGACGTATTCCCGTCACACATGAGAAATAAAGAGGAATTTAATAAATGCAATACGGGTCAACGCAGGAGTGGGCAGTGTAGGCTTTGCAACGATATGGCCACTGCATGTTGCGCAGGATGTCATTAAAACTTGAGCACCGGAAGTGCCTCCGCAAAACGAATGCAGTTTTAAAAGGTTGCGGAGACATGCCTACCCTCTTACGAGGCCTTGTAGAACTTTGTTACACATTTTCTCCACTCGCTCAGCTCTTGTTACGCGTCTACGTAAAACATTTCTGTTTATTATTGTAGCAAACGTCGTGTTGTACACAAAATATGATCGCAGTATATTTTTTACGGCTATAACCTAGACTATACAACATTTTTGATATCAGGCTCACCTGGTTCTTCGTGAAGTATCGATGCTATTTTGTTGATAAAATTTAAAAAAAAAACTGTTACTCGATTAAGGTATTTGTGTGAACGCAGTTAAGGACTTCGCAACACGCAATTTAATTTTGATTTCCAATATTAGCAAATATATGTACTCCAAATTCCGGGACTTGACATTTTAACGAAGAGATTAGGAGCGTTTGACCATGAAGGCATGAGTATCGTAATCAAAATGCTTAATCCTCTCAATAAGTACATCACATATCAATCGGAGGGGTGGGGGAGAGGGGGAATAGGGAAGGTCGGCTGGGGGCGACGACCCAAAAACTTGTGAAGGCCCTGATGTGTGAAATCAGAGGGTCATTCCGATGTGTTCGGACGTGGCGCAAATCAAACACATTAAAACTTGCGATTATATTAAGATTTAGAAATAGCCAGGTGCTTTTGTTTATATCATTATATACTAACGTTTTTCGTACAACTAAGCTTGCGGCTTGAAGTTTTAGAGAAAAAATATCCACCAAATTTGATGTTTTCTAAAACCAGCACAGAGTACGCAGCTATAAAAACGAGTATGCTTTAGACCACACCACTAAAGTAAAACTTGTTTAGTTTATAACTTCATCTATCGGCTGGTATAATTTTGTCTTTGCTATGTGTAATGTTAATGTCGCCATCTTCATAATTGTTAATTGTCATTTTACCAGATATATACCAACATAATAAAACAAATTTTAAACTTTGTAATGTTGGCAATGGAGACTACGTGAATCAACTTCGGTTCGCCTTGCTACGGATTCACCAGCTTACTCTCCAAGTCAAGCGTGCGTAAAGAAGCTTCAAAAACATACTTACTGGTATATCTATGGTAAGTACTGCATTCATGCTCAAACATTTATCCCATGGATTAATGGATTTGACAGTAATCGAAGGCCAACTATTTTACTGTAGCAAGAATACTATAGCAATGATGAGGAATCACTCGTTTTTTTAATCCGTTTGGTTCCATTTTGTGAATAGTATCAGCCCATCTCTTCCCGTAGATGCCGGCTAAGAGAATATCCAGTGAAAAAACAGCAGTATTTTCCTCGGTACTTCGAAATCTTCTGCTATATGCAACTATTAAAAGCCACCTGCAAAGCGTGGTGATTAAAGAAATTCCCTCCTATGATAAGCGCCCAAAGTGGCGTTTTATGGGAGACGCCTATGTTAAAGAGTGGACATCTTCCGGCTGATGTAGCCCCCGTAGGTTAGCTAGAACGGTCGCGACTTCCAATAGGGTCCACTCATCAAATGGACTTCTCGAGTATGTGTGATGTGTGACTCGTATTATACCAACTTATATCAAACAGTTTAGGTTTATATTAAATGACTCTATTACGTTGATAAGTCTGTGATTAAAACTTCCTAAGCCGAGGTAAAACCCCTCTAGTATGATACACGTTGCCTGCATAATGTGTATACTGCATACCGCATAAGCTGTGGCATAAGGTAGGGTACACAGGACACCAAGCAATAAATTACCGTTTCTTGCCCGTTATTACTACTGCGGTAGTAAGTTGTTACAATAGAAATAAAAAAATGCCGGTGTTACTACTTTTACCAGTTACCTCTGTGTTTCTAAAATATCTACAAGTAGAACCTATATTTCTGTAGATTCTGTAGTTTCTACAGAAGACCAATTGGGCGATCACGTTAATCGATTGCAACCGATAGAACACAAATTTGTACGAATTTGACAGTTTGAATACGCAGCTAATTAGTTAGTATGGAATTTTCTCCTGTTGCATTGCAATCAAAGTTTCCCGCACCCCTAGAAATACAGACAATTGCGCTTTACTACAAAAAAGTTAAACTAAAAAAAAATTAAAAATCAAATTGTATGTAAATAGATTATAAGATTAAAGGAAAATCAATTAAATTCTGTGGCATGTACGTACATTTTTGTGGTGAGATGAGCAGGTTACTGTTTGATGCGTCGAGATACGTAAATGTAGGTACTAACCTACCTCACACTCTCAGACTTTTCTGCTTTACTTGTTTAACCTAATTTCTGTAACACGCCTTCAAACACCACCTCCCTGTATCTACTTGGATCGTCATAGAGCTTATTTCGAAGTAGCAAAATTCAATAACGAAAACCTGCAAAGTTTCAGACTTTCAGTAGGCCAACTTTGTCGAGAACTGCGAGGGAATATAGGCTGTATGTCGTCACGGTAAGGGTATATATTGTAAGTGGATAAATTTTGTTATTTATTAAGAAACGTTAAAGCGAACTCGTCGCGAATTTTACAAGAAGGCCGAAAGGGCAAGTTAGATTAAAATAGTTGCGCCTCGTCGGCTCTCATATGACACCCCTATATAGCAGACATGTTTATTATCCCTGCGGAAACTTCCGGAACACAGCCTTCCAAGACTCCAGCCTTTTGGTAGTTCGCAGATGTAGGTTCACGTCAGCTTCACGGAGGAACTCACGTTATGTAAAAAGCATCACGTAGAGCGTACATATGAAAACAAACAAAGTTTTACTGAGCGGGACTTCTTTAAATAAGATAAATGGTAGCAGGCACTTAATACTTTTGTGTACGTGTGTGATCTTTTTTGTGAGTACCTTTTTCTTGTTTGTAGGGGTGGAAATGCCCACGCATTTCTCTGCCATCACGGGGGTGATGGCAGGGAGTGTTGGGTCTCGAGCCCACTAAAACCCCCCAGTGATCTATCCGCCACCCGGACGGGGCGAGATGAGATCGCGCTAGCATTCAACATCTCTCTCTAACGGTAGGCCCTTTCGGGCCTCAGTGTCAGTGGGTGTTTACCCGCCAAAGAGGTGGGGCCGTGTAAGACTCTCCAGTACTGAACCCACTACGGCAGATGTAGGAGGCGCGCAAAACGCTGCATCAGTCCCCTCGTCCATCTGCTCTGGAGCGGGTCAGGGTTGGTATTGTCCACCCTGACCCGCTCCACGGTCTCTTTCTGCATCGTCACCGCTTCGCAGAAGGAGACCGTTGCCTGCCACGTTCTCTGTCCCGGCCAACGACCGCTGAAAGTTGGCACCGCTCGGAATCTCAAGCACACCACCAGCGTAAGTACCATAAATCAAGTCGATATTACCAACTTCAATATTATCAAAACTTAAGGTCACAAAAGTATTACGATTGTCTGGTTGTAATAGGTATATTTTAAAAGTTTTCACTTTCAGTTGTAATGATTGGATTGAATGAAAATTTCAGGTTTTAACATTAATTTGAGACAATTTTGAAATTGAAAAGAGTGAATAACGCTGCTCGGCTCGTCTACATAGTTCTATCAAATGACAGCCACGCGTTACTGAAGATATCGTAAATCGAAGACTATATAAGCTTCCAAATAATTCGAGTACGGGGCCTAATATATTAGACCCACGTAGTAATATATTTAGCTTAACCACAGGCTGCATTACTGGCTCCCTATTTTGATTCCATCATCCGAACTACCCACGCCGCCTACACATCAGTATAATCTCGTATGTATTACTGAGTCCGCCCAGGGGATGAGGCCGACAGCGCCGGATTAAGATATGTAAATGAAATTGACACACGGCAACGCAACACGTGCCTGAATATCAACCTGGGACTTGCACTACGACATACCATAGATAACGTAGGAGCAGTTTGGTCTCTCTCACGCATGAAAATGGGAAGTGGTTGAAGAAGAGTGAAGAGGTCGACGGTAATCATTCGTGATAATGCCATGTACGTTGATCTAACAAAACGTTGTTAGATGGAGGGAAAGAAGAAGGGACGGCAGACGTAACGACGTCTGCCGTCCCTTCCACAAAACTGCCGTAAAAATTTGAAGTAATGAGAATCTGATCAGACGAACGAATAAGCGAACTATATTTACTTATAAAACACACAAATGTTAATTGCAATGCATAATGTAACAAATTAACAATACAATGTAGGTATAGTTTTTGTTCACTTTTCCTGGTTGCCCAGGATACCAAGCTACTTAGTGGTTTTTAACTAGAAGCACACACCCTTCCTATCGTTCTCGCTGCCATCGATTTTCTTGTCGTTAGAATTTTCGTGCTGTTCTATATATAGGTGCAGTTTGTGGAGGGCTCTATTTGTCGTTGTCGTTTAACCTATTTATAAAATCTAAATTGTGCGTGTTATGTTGTATATATAAGTAACTCCCGCATCCATTCGAGACGGTGTGAACGTCATTCGGAACAGCCGCTGTGCTGGTCAGGTAACCTAAGCTCATTCGGAGGTAAGCTAGGGAACCAAGGTTTAGTGGAAGGTCTAAACACCTACCACAAATACTCGCAAATCCTGAGGAGTTGCACAGTGTCTTACATAAGTCCTAAACTTTCTAGTTATCCTATTTTCCCATTTGTATGTATAGTATACTTATATCGGAATACATTGTCGAAAAGAACAGCTTAATTATACAGTTAGGAATTGCACTTTCAAAAGTACTTTGAAAACCATTTTCATTAATAATCCCCTTTGAATATTCATTAATGACTTCCCTCTATGTCTGCACTTAAACTAAAGTGGCACTTGTTAAACTCTAAGCAGGAAGTTGCACTGCTAAACACCCGAATGCCTCACAACACACACAGGTAGCCGCCTAAATTACCTGGACTTGACGACAGGCGATCGCAATCACACCAAAATGGCAAGAGCTGAGGCAGTTGGTAAATTCTAAATGGTTATGTAGCGCCTGCGTCGCAACAGTTACCGCTTACCGATACTTACCTTCTGCACATACCATACCTCAAACCAATTACCAGATTACCAGGATACCAAAAGAACCACATTTACCTCAATACCATTACCAGGATTACCAGGATAACCAGAAGAAACAAGACACACTTAATTCAACATTTATTGAAGCCTGAATCCGATTGTTTATCTGTCACATGAAACAATGAAGACTATCGCCAGAGAAACTAAGATGTCGCCCTGAAAAGGGCGGTTTCAATTGGGATAAATATTCGCTCTGAAAAGAGCGAATATTAATCGTATCACCAGCACCTCATCACAGTTCCGAACACCATCAATCAGCACCAGTACAGAGCACCGATAACGTTACGCAGAGACGACCGCACAGTTCGTTGCCCCCGGCGTTATGAAAGAGAGAGCTCGATGCCACCTATATTTAAGGGAAACAGCGCGCCATGCTCACCTGTCCTAGGAGGGAAAAGGACAGCATAATCGCCGGGAATTTAATAACACACGCATTGTAAACAGAAGAACGTTATTTCATTGGTCAATTAATCACGTGAAACAATTGGTGTAATTTTATAATGTTATTTTCTTATTGGACAATCCTAGGTTAAGCTTTGTATAAATATAGGCATTTTTCTTTAATAAATATATTCCGCTACGCTAGTTCTACTGAAACACTTCAAATTGAGTTTTACTAACGTCCTCGTTATACCTACCTACAACAACGCCAAACTGGTATCAACCTTAAACCCGAGGACCTTAACGGTGACAACACCATTAAATTGGTGACATCGCCGTTAAACTGGTGACCCTCTCTCCAGCCTTACTACAAGGAAGAAAGAACACGTGAAGATGCAAGATTCCTCGACCACGGACACGTCTGCCTCTACTTCTACCAAGAGCTCGCAGCAAGAACTCGCCGGTATTGCACTGTCTATGCGCATACCACCATTCTGGCGCGACAAGCCGCGCTTATGGTTCATCAGCTTTGAAGCCGCTACCAGCGACCAGAAGAGAAGCCAGGCTCAGTTGGCGCAAATGGTGATTGCACAACTAGATAAAACGGATGTCGAACAACCACAATACCAGCGTCAACCGTATCAACAACAGCGACCATTCTTTAGAAGAAACCGTTCGTTACGTCGAAACACAGATAACAACGATCGCTCACGAAGCCAAACGCCGTCGCCGTACTGTTATTATCACCGACGATTCGGATCCGAAGCAATTCACTGCACGACGCCTTGTTCATACAAAAATGAAAACATGAATAAAAAGACGGAAAACTGAAAATTACGCTGGCCGCGGCGGAGTCTGGCGTAAAAGAACATTCATACCGCCTATTTGTCACAGACAAGAAATCGAAGTTAACTTTTCTCATCGATACAGGCGCCAACATATCTGTCATACCAAAGAAAAAAGGCGACTCGCCGAAACCACTTAACTTTCAACTCTACGCTGCTAATAATACTATCATCCCGACCTACGGTGAAAAAACATTGGAGCTAGATTTGAACCTCCGTCGACCTTTCAAGTGGAAGTTTATCGTTGCGGAAGTCAGCAAACCTATAATCGGGGCCGACTTTCTCAAACATCACCAGCTGATAGTCGACATCAAGAATAGAAGACTAATCGACGGAATCACGAAACTAACGTCAACTTCATTCGTGCAAGCCACAAACATACCTACGATCCGCAGTATTGACGTCGGCAATTCATATCATGACATCCTAGCGGAATTTCCCGGAATTACTCGACTAACTGCGATGCAATTGAACCCGAAACACAACGTTGAACATTTTATTGAGACAACCGGACAACCACTACACTGCCGCGCTCGACCAATAGCGCCACACCGATACGAACTCGTAAAAAAAGAATTTGAAAATATGATTGAACAGGGTCTCTGCCGTCCAAGCAAAAGTCCCTGGTCATCTCCACTACACGTCGTACCAAAGAAAAACGGAGATCTACGAGTATGTGGCGACTACAGACGACTTAACGCTGTCACGATACCTGACCGCTATCCAATACCTAGAATCAAAGATTTCACATTCCAATTATCAGACAAGACTATCTACTCTACAATCGATCTCAACCGAGCTTACCAACAACTGAAGATCCGAGAAGAAGATATAGAAAAAACTGCAATCATAACACCGATGGGTTTATTCGAATTTCCGCGAATGTGCCCAGGACTTATGAACGCAGGACAAACATTCCAACGATTTATTCACGATGTACTGCGTGGTCTCGATTACGCCTACGCGTTTATTGATGATATTTTAATCGCAAGCCCGTGCGAAACTTCACACAGAAAACATCTTCGTGAAGTACTAAGAAGACTAGAAGAAAATGGCATCACTATCAACCCTGCCAAATGCGTGTTCGGCCAACCGGAAGTCAAGTTTCTCGGCTATACCGTCAGTAAAGACGGAATCAAGCCGCCTGTTGAAAAAGTCGCTGCAATTCAAGATTTTCCGAAACCAACGACAATCGAAGAATTAAGACGTTTTCTCGGAATGATCAATTTCTACCGTGACCACCTACCTAAAGCAGCCGAAATGCAAGCACCACTTCATGCATTTCTTCATAACACGAAAAAAAAGGATAAAACATTAATTCAATGGAATGACGAAGCACTTGAAGCATTTGAAGCTTGTAAAGTTGCGATTCAAAATGCAGCTTTGCTCGCTCATCCTGTACATGACGCTGCCCTCGCAGTATTCACTGACGCATCAGACCAATGTGCTGGAGCCGTCCTACAACAATTCATTGATGGAAAATGGCAACCACTTGGCTATTTTTCAAAAAAGTTTTCCGACACTCAACGCAACTACAGTACTTTCGACAGAGAGCTACTTGCAATCTACATGGCAATAAAGTATTTCCGGAAAACATTTGAAGGACGCCACCTCATTGTATTCACTGACCACAAGCCACTGACCTATGTGCTGCAAAAGCCACCGTCAGCGACTGAAACACCTCGCCGTGCAAGACAACTTATCTTCATAAGCGAATTCACAACGGATATTCGTCACATCTCTGGGGATCAAAATCAAGTCGCCGACGCCCTCAGCCGAACAAACGTAGACAGTATCACATGCCCAACGTCACTCAACTATCAAAAAATTGCGGAAGCGCAAGAAAGAGACAGCAATATCATCCAGCAACTCTTACAACAAAGTAACTTAACAATAAAAAAGGTTACTATGCCCGACACACATACTTCAATCTACTGCGAAACATCGACATCACACATGCGACCCTACCTACCTGAAGAATTCCGACGACTCGCATTCGACGCTGTACATAACATAAGCCACCCGGGTGTACGCACAACACGCAAGCTTATGACTCAAAAGTATTTCTGGCCTTCAATGAATACCGATGTTGGAAAATGGGCAAAACATTGCATACGCTGTCAACAATGCAAAGTTCAACGACATACAATGAGCAGCGTATCAACTTTTCCACCTACTTCGGAAAGATTCAGCCACCTACACCTAGATCTGGTTGGACCTCTCAGCACCACTCCTCAAGGTTATCGCTATCTGGTAACCATGATCGACCGAGTAACGAGATGGCCTGAAGCAATACCTACTGACGACATATCCGCTGAAGCCGTCGCGAAAATAGTCTATGAACATTGGATTACTCGCTTCGGTATATGCAAATACTTAACAACCGACCAAGGCAGAACTTTTGAGAGTCAATTATTTGCCAAACTCACCAATGCAATGGGAATCACGCGCATTCATACGACACCGTATCACCCTCAATCGAACGGCATGATTGAAAGATGGCACCGATCGCTCAAGACAGCATTGAAAACTCGTCTATCGGAACATAAAACGTGGATCGACGAGCTACCAACCGTCTTAATGGGCCTACGTGCAGCTGTGCGCACCGATAATGGCGTAAGTGCCGCCGAACTTACCTACGGGCAAAGTTTACGTCTCCCAGGAGATTTTTTCAACGCCCCACTTGAGTCGAACATTGACTCCGGCTATGATTACGTAAACAAGCTGCGTGAGACCATAAACACTTTGAAGCCCACCCAAACATCAAGCCACGGAAACAAACGACCTTTGTTCGTGCATCAAGATCTTCAGAAGTGTGAATATGTTTTTCTACGAAATGACGCAGTAAAGAAGCCACTTCAACCTCCCTACGATGGTCCTTACAAAGTACTACAGCGAAACGATAAGACTTTTGTACTACAGCTACCAGAACGACGGTCATCTACTATTTCTATCGACCGACTCAAACCTGCCTATATCATAAACGAAGACGAGGATAATTCATTCAACTTACCATCATCAGTACCAGACAAGCAAATTACCTTATCACCACCTGTTACCTCGTCATCAGACTACAGTATTACCTCACCGAATCAACAAGATGTTTTACCAAAGCCAATACTGAAGACACGACGGGGGCGCACCGTGAAACTGCCGGTACGCTTTCGCTAGGGGGTGAATCATGTAGCGCCTGCGTCGCAACAGTTACCGCTTACCGATACTTACCTTCTGCACATACCATACCTCAAACCAATTACCAGATTACCAGGATACCAAAAGAACCACATTTACCTCAATACCATTACCAGGATTACCAGGATAACCAGAAGAAACAAGACACACTTAATTCAACATTTATTGAAGCCTGAATCCGATTGTTTATCTGTCACATGAAACAATGAAGACTATCGCCAGAGAAACTAAGATGTCGCCCTGAAAAGGGCGGTTTCAATTGGGATAAATATTCGCTCTGAAAAGAGCGAATATTAATCGTATCACCAGCACCTCATCACAGTTCCGAACACCATCAATCAGCACCAGTACAGAGCACCGATAACGTTACGCAGAGACGACCGCACAGTTCGTTGCCCCCGGCGTTATGAAAGAGAGAGCTTTTTTTTTTTTTTGAACGAGCTAATGCTGTTGGTCTCTATCGACCTTTACAGCGTCACCGGGCGGGAGGGCGGGCGCTTAGGGCGCCCAGCCGTCAAAAGTGGGAGGCAACTAGCTCAAGGGCACCCCTGGGGTGCGAGCCTCGGCTTGGGCCGTTGCCGGGATAAGAGGATCGAGAAGGCTACGTCCACTGGAAGAGTGGACCCTATTGAAAGTCGCGACCGTTCTAGCTAACCTACGGGGGGTACGTCGACCTCGCCGGCGGGGTCGGTGTCTGATTGTGTTACGCTGGTATCCTATACCGGTGCCGAAAGCGGTACCTGAGCCAGAAGGGCTAGACTGGTCCGGTGATCCTAGCGCAGCCGATACTACGGCTGCTATAGGATCATCCGGGTCGCTCAAGACGTGTCTCGGGCGGCGACGACGGGGTGGCGAGTCTGTCGTGTCTGTACAGTAGTTTGAAGCTCTGACTACGAGAGGGTTGGGGTGATGAGGTGCCGCATCAAAATAGCGGCGGGATGCATCCTTCATAAATTGACGGATGGATGGGAGTTCGAGATCGCAGTGGAGGTCGGAGTTTCGCTGGTACCAGCGAGCCCCGACCACCTTGCGGACAAAGCGGTTCTGGATCACCTGAAGTCGATCCAGATGTACTGAGGGAGTATGAGCAAACGCGACAGATGCGTAGGTCATAATGGGGCGAACGCAAGTTTTGTAAAGCGTCACCTTATTTCTAAGGGACAGCTTACTACGCTTGCAGATGAGAGGGTGGAGGCGGCCTAAGACAAAGGCAGCCCTATCGCGCACTCGCTTAATATGGTCCTTGAAGTTGAGTTTGGTGTCAAGGGTAACCCCCAGGTATTTGGTAGACGAAGCCCAGGGAATGGGCTTGTCGAACAAGGACAGTGGTTTCGCTGGCGGACCACGCTTGTAGTCAGAAAAGTACATCGCTGCACTTTTATCTGGGTTAACCGTGATCCGCCATTTCCTGAACCAAGCACCGATCTCGGTGAGGGCTCGTTGGAGGCGACCACGCATGTGAACTCTCTGCCATCCGGAGCAGTAGATAGCGGTGTCATCCGCAAAGAGTGCGAGCTGCACACTGGGATGAAATGACCGCGGGATATCGCTGGTGTACAGCGAGAAAAGCAAGGGGGAAAGCGCGGAGCCCTGGGGCACTCCGGCTCTGATAGGATGGGGAGACGATCGCTCCCCCTCGACGCGGTAGCGAAAGCTTCGATCCCTAAGGAAGTCTTGTATGATGTGCACAAGACGATCTGGCACGCCGATGTGGTACAGCTTGAAAATCAAGCCGTCGTGCCAGACTTTGTCGAAGGCTTTCGCCACGTCTAAGAAGACTGCGAGAGTCCCTTTCGGTTTTGGATTCGCGTTGAAGCCATCTAGAATGTGCTCCGTGATGCGGTGCACTTGTTGAACGCAAGAGTGTCTAGCTCTAAAGCCAAACTGCTCGTCGGGAAGGAGTTTATGTTCGTGGATATGGGACCAGAGACGCCTCCGAATGAGACGCTCGTAGATCTTCCCCAGAGTACTGAGGAGACTGATGGGCCGGTAGCTAGAGGGCTCGGTAGCCTTCTTGCCTGGCTTGTGGATGCCGATGACGTCGGCGGACTTCCACGCAACGGGGAAAGAGCAGTTGCTCATGGCCGCATTGAAGATGCTGACTAGGAGATAGATTAAGGGGACAGAAAAGTGTTTGACCACTTTGTTGCTGATACCATCAGCGCCGGAGGCTTTACGGATAGCGAGACCCTTGATGACAGACTCAACTTCGGCGGCCCTAATAAGCTCGAGCGGGGGGTCGGAAGGTGGTAGGGAGCTGCGACGTTCGACTTCATTGACCACCGTATGGAGGTGGGCAGGGTCAACGTGATCGGGGGAAAGGTTGCACTGGGCCTCGAGGCTCTCAGCCAAACACTCGGCTTTTTCCTCATCATCGAACGCGGGGACTTGGTTTGGCCTATCAAGAGGGGGCATCGTTCTAAGTGTGTCACTTTTCAGAGTTCGAGCCAGCCGCCAGTAAGCCTGGTGGGTTGGCTCGAGCCCTGAAAGTAGGTCTGTCCAGTTCTGGGCGCGAAGATCACTTATGCGTTTCTTAACAGCACGCTGTAAGAAATTCAAAGTGGATTTGTTATCACGGGAGGGAGCCGCGTCATATGCCCTAGTGGCGGCGTTCTTTGCTGTCAGCAGTCTCCTCACGTCCTCGGGCAAGTCCCAGCGGTGGTCCACCACCGGTACCTGCTTAGAAGACTCACCGATCACAGTGCGGAGGTGACTAGTGAGAGCATCGATCGCGGTGGAGACGTCATCTAGTGTCTGTATGTCGTCAGGTACCTTGTCTAAGTCTGGTGAACTGATAGCTTTCAGGGATTCCCCCAATCGCTTCCAGTCCACCACTGTCTTAGTCTGGGGTATCAGTTCAGTTGGATCCGAGCCTAGTCTCATGAGAACGGGGCGGTGGTCAGAGTCAAGTTCGTGGAGCACTTCTATCGAGCTTAACCTGAGGGCTACGCCTTTTAAAAGTGCTATGTCGAGTATGTCTGGTCGTTGGTCGAGGTTCCCGGGGAACCTGGTCGGAGTCATGGGTGCGATAATGTCAAAGGTGTGGTGGTCTGTGTCTGGTCGTGGGTCAGTTAGCTGTTCAAGTATCCTACCGTTGGTGTTGGAGGTGTGACAGTTCCACATGACGTGTTTGCTGTTGAAGTCTCCCGCCAGTATGACGGAGCTTCCCAGAGAAAGTAGCGCGTTGATATCACTACTGAGCAAACGTTTATCAGGGGGAAGGTAGCAAGACGCTAGTATGATCGGTTCGTGGCCGTTCATAGCTAGGCGACAGCAAGACGCTTCTAAGTTGATTAAAGATGAGGGAGTATCAATTGGGATGCAGTGAAGAGACCTTCGGTAATAGATAAGCGTACCGCCTCCGGCATTGGTAAGCCTATCATTACGAACCACTACGTAATTGGCGATCTTAGGATCCCGCTTACTAGGTTTCAGGAGGGTCTCCTGTACAAGCATCACATCGACCTGATGGGTCTTACAAAAGTTATGAACCAAGTCGCGTTGACGAGTGAGGCCGTTTGCGTTGAAAAACGCTAACGCTACGGAGCGAGGTTTAACCTTTTTTGGTGTACTATCCATATTAGATAGTACTAAAAGAAGGTAAGGGGCAGCGCATGATAGCGTCGAGAATGCCATCGTGCTGGACCAGGGCACAGAAACGGTCCTCGGGAGTGGCGGCTGAACGAAGTTTGTGTGCTAGCACACGTACTTCCTTCAGATCGATGGCTGATAGGCTCTGCTTAATCAGAGCCAGATCTTCCATCAGGGAAGTTGTAGCCTGGCCAGAGGGACCAGACTTAGAGGCGGGAGGGCTAGTGTGGGCTACAGGCAGCGCTTCAACAATAGCTGGAGCGCTGCTAGGTGTCGCTGGCGCGGCCTGCGCCCGGACCATGCTCGGGGGCTTGGACCAGGCGTTGACTACGGGAGGCGGTGCCTGAGAGGGCTGTGTGCTGCTTGCCGAGACAAGGGATAGCTTAGAGCTTATTCCTTGAGCGCCAGTGGTAGGTGGATTGGGGCGTGATGGCGCGCGCCCGCTAGTCCTGCGTGTGCTGCGCGGTGCCTTCGGGCAACCACGATAGTTCGCGGTATGCCCTGAGTTTCCGCACAGAACGCAGCTTGGCGGGTCTGGACTGTCCCGAGTGCGGGAACAGTCGGCGGTGCCATGATCCCCAAGGCACTTAACACAGCGGGGCCTGGCGTAACAAAAACGTGCCGCATGCCCATAGAGCTGGCAGCGATGGCACTGGGACGGAGTACCGTTTCGGTGTGGGGCCTCGACCGTGACCGCTGAAAGTTTGTCTACCTCCTTCAGATTGAAGATAGACTTCCCCTTTGCGGTGCGGTCGAGCACAACCAAGACAAGGTCGAAGGCAGTTTTGGTACGACCACTGTATAGGCGGTGAACTTCCCGAACCGGGAACTCCTGGGCTTTGAGGTCCTTGAGGACAACCTCTTCCTTCACCTCCTTCGGTATTCCGCGTAGGACTACACGAAGAACTTTCTCTTCCTCGAGAGCATAGGTATGAAAACCTATTTTCTCTTGGCGGAGAATACGGGTGAGGAGACGATGGTCGTCCGAGGTTGCCACTTGGACTTTAATGCCCGAGTTGGTCGGTCTGGCGGACGTGTAGTTCACCTTCCTGGTGGTAAGGAGAGATGAAACATTGCTCCATTTCTCCTTTTCCTGGACGTACAGAGGTGGAGGTCGCTCCGGTCTCGAGGCTGATGATCCCGAGGAGGGCACATCTACCTCAATGGCGGGTGATCCTCTGCGGTCGGAAGGGCCGCTTATTGCCCCAGGACTGGGGCAGGCTGCCTTGGACGGGGGAGGAGAGGAAGCTGTCGCGGGGCGCTTCCTTCCTTTAGTGACTGTGATGAAGCCATCATCATCAACAGGGTCAGGAGAGGCGGGACTTTCGCACTCCATCAGTGAGGAAATTACCTCTACCGACGGAGTGGTAAAAATAGGCGAGCGGGAGCGCGGTCGCTCGCGGGTTTCGCTGTCACAGCTTCGCGGTGACGGGGTCGGGGGGGGTCCGCGGATGGCGGGGGAACGGGAAGTGTTGCGGGAAGCAACCTTCTCCGTTTTGCGTGCGCGGGCAACGCTAACTGAGTCAGCGGGTGGCGGAGGCATCACCGGTGATGCGGGCTCACTGGTAGCCAGTGCGGATGGAGTAGGAGTCTTAGCAACGAACTTGGACCAAAGGTTTTTAAGATCGGGGTTGAACCGGATGGCCCAGTCGAAAAATTCGAACAGTTGCCTTGCGGCAACGTCCGACGGGATAGACTCCATCCCGGCGTGCTCCGGGATGGAGTGGGGAGTAAGCAGTAACGCCCCGCCTGTGAAGGCGGAGCGGTGTGTACCTAAAGTGTAGCCCTAATTAGCGTACCGTCTGCAATGCAGCACGGGTGAATACCTGAACGCGGATCCCTACGTCTTCTGCAGCTCCTGCTGCGCCGACGAGTGTACCCGGACGCGGCGGCAGCCAGTCACGCGCACGAGCGCGGAGGCTACGCGGCGACGACGACAACGCACTCGGGCCGCGGCACACGCTCGGACGTGGCGACGGCGAAACGCGCACAACACTTCACTCGCGGCACTGGTAGCGACGGCGCTAATTGTCTATAATGTCCAGCAAACAGTCTCTTCACTCACGGCACTCGCGAGACGGGTGGGGCCCGGGAGGGGCCGTCGGAGACGCGCGGGGCGCGCGGGGGCGGCCGCTCGGCGCGGCGGCGCCGGGCGGACTGCGGTTGCGGTGTGCTGAGCACAGCGCGGAGGCGGGGAGCGCGTAACGGAAGCGCTCAAAGACGACCGCTCGGGGCGGTGTCGAGAGTCGGACTGAGTGTAGTGATGAAAGAGAGAGCTCGATGCCACCTATATTTAAGGGAAACAGCGCGCCATGCTCACCTGTCCTAGGAGGGAAAAGGACAGCATAATCGCCGGGAATTTAATAACACACGCATTGTAAACAGAAGAACGTTATTTCATTGGTCAATTAATCACGTGAAACAATTGGTGTAATTTTATAATGTTATTTTCTTATTGGACAATCCTAGGTTAAGCTTTGTATAAATATAGGCATTTTTCTTTAATAAATATATTCCGCTACGCTAGTTCTACTGAAACACTTCAAATTGAGTTTTACTAACGTCCTCGTTATACCTACCTACAACAACGCCAAACTGGTATCAACCTTAAACCCGAGGACCTTAACGGTGACAACACCATTAAATTGGTGACATCGCCGTTAAAGTTATGTAGTGATGTATTCAATTAGTGAATCCTAGTTAGGATCCAGAATCTATGTATCACGTTGGGCGCTATTTTTATTATTACCATAATAACATTACAAACCAGGCTATGCAGGTCACGGAATGCGTTGTTGCTACGAATCGTGGTGTAGGCTTTTTCACTTAACTGTACGCAAAAAGTGTAGTGAACGTACCTAAGTACTAGACCAATAAAAAAAAATTAAAGTCGTAAATAAAGATTGTTAAATGTACCGAAGTTGTTTTTTTTCAATAACATACGCATTCCTATTTTGGCATAAGTTATATATAAACAGTGTAATTATCTCAGCACAGATTCAGTACTGAATCATTGATGCGGCTCAATACATGAGTTTCTATCAAAAGGACAACACAAACGTTTGTATCACACGAAAATTAAGCTGAGTTTACCCATGCTCTATCCCGCTTCCAGTTACAATATTGTCATATAATAATAGTCCCATAACCCCAGACCTCATGTGTCCCCGTATCACATTGTCAATGTTTATCACTTCCGCGCCAAGCCGAGTGTTTGCACGTAATAAGCACCTCCACGTTTGCACGGAACACAGCGCTGATTGGTTTCGCTAAATATGCCGCCTGCTGGATTAATAACTACGAGTATAACGTATATGTGTGTATAATCGTGTAACCGGAGATAAAACAATAATGTTGCAGAACTGAGATAATTCGGTAATGTGTAAATTAGCTACTTTAATAAATAAATGAATACTTGTAAATATTTCACACAGCGCCATCTAGCCCCAAACTAAGCAAACCTTGTATTTTGGGAACCAGATAACTGTGCAATACTTCATCTGTGCAATATAACAACCAAACACAGAACAAACATCGTTCATCACACAAATGTTTGTCCTGGGTGGGACGAACCCACAACTTACAGCTCAAAAGCCCCGCCTCACTACCAACTGAGCTATCGGGATACGGTCGGGGTAGTCAGTTAGGGCTAAGGTTCAATTTATGAGATGAGAGTGATGCTAGGAAGTCATAGCTCGTGAGTTAATGTATGAGTACCTACACCTTTATTTGAAAGCCAGCTTCTAATTCAAGTATAGTTTGGTGCCACGCTTGGCCCCTGATAGCCCTGATAGCTGAGAGCGTAGTCATGCCACCGCACAGAGCTTAAGACTATTTGAAATAGCAGACCTACCTACATTATTAGTACATGTTGAGAACCAAAGCCAACCAAATCACAAACACTTTAGGTGTAAGCGCCTTAGTTTTGGGTGAGTGAGTCAAACCTACGTTATTAAAGTATTTTAAGTTGAGAAGTTACTTACAAGAAGGTTAACTATTAATAAAGCTGAAGGTAGCTTTCATCCCTCTCCGTTATCCATCAAAACAACTATCAGTTTATCCTGTGAGCTTAGCTTAGTTCCCTCGGCAGGGCAGGGCAGGGTAAAGGGCCGGGCTGCGATCATCGGATTTGCATAACTTAGATCTGATTGGACGCCCTTTGATGCCCTACTGTCCTCCCATCTCGGCCGGAGGCCGAAGAAATTAGGTTGTAGGCATAGACGTACTTAAAAAAAGAGGGAAATTAGGGAAGAAAATTCTCAGTGGTCTGTCTAAAATCGAATGCGTACACCATTTGTAAAAACAATGCATACCATGAAAATCGATAGTTGTAGGTCAAATCGGTGCCACGAGTAAAAAATATGGATTTTTTAACACGCACTTTGCATGATGCAATGAATATTAAAGAGGTTTGTACCTTACGGTTGAGCCTTTCGATTGGTATCCTATAAGGATGTTTATCTTCTACATGTGGCGGGACTGACTCTTTGCTCTGGCAAGTGTTTTAAGTAAATCTATTCTTTTTCTTTATTTATTTTTCTTTTTCCAGTAAAAATTTGCCAACTTCAATATTTAGGGTGGGTACTACCAGTTTTACGGCGATTTTCATCAGTTATTGTAGACCGATAAATCTCGTTCCCATATTATGTGAATAAGTCCTTCTAATATACGGGCAGTATCCACGTAGTCGGGAACGTTGATTCAGATGTTAATTAGCAAGCGATATAATCAAGGCACTGGCACCACACACCAGCAAATTAGACCGGTAATGGATCGATCCTGCAAGCCATCCGCATACATATCACATCACTAGTCTATCTGAAAATGGAACACCTAATTTAAAAGTGGATTGGAACAAGAAAGATGGGAATTTTGGATTCGAAAGTATCGATAGTCGGAAAAAATTGGAACTAAGTTAAAAAGTTCTTAGTTAAATCTTTTTGGCATTTTAATGTTTGTCAATGCGAGAATGTGTATTTAATAGATGTGGAGTCATCATATAGGAAGGTAGGGTACTCGGTCTAATTATATACTTACCTAATCCATAATGTAGTATGCAATTAATTTCCCAAATTACATCCTATCCTTCGATGTATGGATGTATGTTTGTTACTCTTTCACGCAAAAACCACTGAACGGATTCGAATGAAATTTGGAACACAGATAGTTTATAACCTGGATTAACATATAGGATACTTTTATCCCTATAGTATGTTCCCGTGGGACGCCCAAAACTACTAAACAGATTTGGATGAAATTTGGAACACAGATAGCTTATATAAACATCTAAATTAACTACCTAAATTAAAATTTATTTTTAGACATTTTTAGCGTTCCATACTAAAATGGTAATAAGGAATATTTGGAATATAGATAGCTTACATAGTGGATTAACACATTGACTTTTTACCCGCGGGCGAAACCGCGCAGCTAGCATTACAATATCTCTCTTAATTTTCCTGATTAATATTATAAAATATAGAGTTAAATACTTGCTTTACAAATGTTTATTCGTCGCCATGATGTGTGTCAAGTAGGCAAGGTAGGTCGAACTAAGTATGTACAAGCACGCAGCGCAGCCTCCGAGCAAACGTTAATGATGGCATTATCTCGAATGATCTTCGATACAACGGCTTATAAACTCGAGAACATCGTATCGCAGCTCCAGTTAAAAGATAATGCCGACTCCTAATAACATTTGCATATCTTAATGCGGGGAGCACTTGGGCTTGTATACGAGTAACCGAACTTCCGATACCTACTAATATTGGCAAAATAAACAACGCGCGCCTTCCAGAGCTGGCTGGTTATACAAACAAGGGATAAGGATACGAGTCGCAATTACAGATTAATTATAATGGATCCGGTGCTGTGTAATTGTTGAAATATGTAAATGGAACGCCTCTTAGCGGGCTGTTAGTGTTTACTGTGAGGATTTAAAGCTTGATCCGGGATAATAACGTAACGGAGGACGTATTAGGTGTACGATCACGATCTTCTCTGCGATCCTGTGGTGGGAACGTAATCTGAAATACATTGAAATCGAGTCCTTTTTCGTTACAAGCAATTATTGAAGTCAAACTTCTTTACGAACACTTGACATGGGGATTAAGCTGGTGAATGCGAGGCCAGCGGAATTTGATATTGTTTTTTTTTTTGTGTGAATTTGATGTTGGTTCTCGTAGATCTCGATTGTCAACATAACAAAGTGAAATATTAGGATTAATAATTTGATGTGTCCGGTAAAATGACAATTTAAAGTTATCAAGATGGCGACATTAACATTAAACAAAGTTATACCGGCCGATAGATGGAGCTAAACTAAAGAAATTTTACTTCAGTCATTTGTTCTAAAGCACACTTGTTTTTTTTTTTTTAAGAATAGTTATGTAGTGGCTAAATACACAAAAGTGTGGAGCCAAAATACAAAAAAAAACTACCTACATGGTCCAATTCCCCATCATCATTCCTACCGGACAACGAGACACTCGGCTAATGGCATCTGCACGGTTGAAACAATACCCATTCGTACCCAACGCTTTGATTCCACGTCCATAATTAAGATCAGCTAATCAATGCTATCTGTGTTTCCGGCAAATTATGACCTGACCTGTGTTCTACTTAGCCTGAGAACGTGGATAAATACTAGTCAGATGTAAAAAAAAAAACTCATTTTCCAACCAATAGATTTCACTAATTTTCATAGTTTCGTAAAAAATGCACCACAAAAACTGTGCATCGAAAAATTGAGTAGAAAGCTTCAAAGGAGTCTATTCACGTGATACACAATGATCGCAGCATGTAGGCGAGTGAATGCGCGTGCTTTCTATAACATTCAAAAATGGAACGAATAAGAATAAAGAGCGTGGGTTATATTATATTCTGGAAGCTTTCTGGAAGTTTTGTCGTGCCGCAGCAGCGGCGTACGTATAGGAATTTGCTCCAGCGTGTTTATTAAAATGGATGGAACATAGGTACGACCCGACTACTTGTGTACCGCGTTATATTACATTTAATTTAAGCAGCCCATGACTTTATTGGAGGGTCACAAAAGATAGGTAAGTATGTATGTTAGGTATACATTAACTAGTAAGGACACTTAGAAGAATTAATAATAATAATAACGCCCAACGATCACATACCTACATAGATCCTGGACTTTAACTAGGATTCCCTGTGTCTAGGGACCCAGGAACTACGAGGACCAGTGTGATACAGCACCCAGACTCAGAACAAGTATTTGCGCTTTTTTTCTATTCTTTTTTCTGCGCACATATACTAGTTCTGCCGCTGGAATCGAGGGTTATGAGCCGACCTGCTCACCCACTAAACCACAGAGGCTGTGTGTGTTGGTGGTCTCCATCTGAATGACCTTTTCGCCGAGACAATTGGACTGAAAGTACAGCTGTTGAAGATTGCTCTGTAATAACGATATCTAAGGTAATTTGAAAACTAATGTGTCATCAACAATGCTAGGTCTATCTACTTATGCAATAAATATACACAGAACTTAAAACATAATGTTTGGTTTATTTGCCCAGCTTTTGTTGTAGCGATTGTTTTGTTTGCCCAGTACTAGTCTTTGGACTTTCTTGTAATGTAAATTTCTCACGTGACAAGACCAAAGACTAGTTAGTCTTTCCAAAATGCATGAGCGCCCTTACTCATTACAAGTAGGTAGATATTGTTCCATAGAGTCGCTACTCCATTCCATTATATGTATTACCGAACTCGAATGAGCCTTCGAATTAATCGCATTCCTTATTCTGAATCGAACACGAATTTTATTACATTCTATGTCCGGATGTTCCGGCTCGATAAACAGCGAATTGGTGTCCTTTGCCATCAGTCGGCTCTTTCGGACTATTTAGATATTCGATTACGGCGAATCTAAAAGAAGGTTCTAAGTAGATTAATTTATGAGCAATATAAAAGTTTGTTAGCCTTTATTAAATCTGGGCATTGTATCCGAAATATAGTAAAAATATACCTAATATGGGGCACCCTTTCTCTATCCCTACTAAGTACTACATAAGTAGATAGATAGATAAACTGTTTATAGTACACACAAAATATATGTTTACATATTTCAAATAAAACAATGTAAAAATGTCTGTATTTTTAAATTGACAACGCTTAAGTTGAGCTACAAAATATGCAAATCGAACTGTACTTATTTGGAAAATTAAGAATTTGATCAATTTATAATAAAATCTGACAATACAGTAATCGAATTGCAAAATTTAAAAAAAAAAATTTTTTTTCTTTAGTTTTGTATTAACGAATATTGAAGCAAATAAATATTTGATTTGATTTGTTAGAATATATTATACCTGTTTATTTTGTATTGTAAAAGTGCAAAAAAAGCATATTTGCAATAAAATTATTGTAAAATTATCTATTTGGAATAATAATATTTATTACATATACTTTATAAAGTGGTTAAACCAAAAAGAAAATGTTGCTATTCCTACCTATTTAGATTTATACTAGGTATATAAAATATTACATTTAGAAGCTTTTATTCGAATGTTTAATATTAATTAAACATGTAGTGTGTAGTAGGTGCATAGTTTTCTGAAGAAAATCAAGTCTTTATACCTATACAAAAATGAATCTCCATTTCCTCGCGTGAACGGATGGAACATTTTTGCTAATTCTTTTTTGTTGTTTATTATTGTCAGAAGATTCTTATAAAAGAAAAAAATTAACGCGGGTGAAACCACGGGGCGCAGCTGGTAACCAATAATTATATAATCCTTACCTGAATGTACATGGCCTATTTTTCTGCGGCATAGGTATAAATGAAACGCTATTATTGACATATTACTCTTTATTAGAGAAACGGACACAAACGAGAAGAAATGTTAGTGAATTATCTAACATTTAATTTGATACTTTGGTTTAAGTTTCTTAAATAAATAATAATAATAAAATTATAACAAAACCTGTAATGGATACAGTTAATATAAATTTTAAAAAAACAAGAATATTACTATTAAAGCTTAACATAAAATTATGATTTTGAGTTCTATAAAATGTGAGATCTTATCTTAAATTTTAGATGAGTTAAATTGTAACACTACAGTGAATTGAATACTAGTGTGCAATAGTGTGGCACAATTCTTTGATTATATTAAGATTATTAATATTGATTTAATTAAATGCTTAAACATGGGACTAAAATCTATTAAAACATCATACAGTTAAATTAAACTAAAATTTCAATAAATAAAGATATCAATACTTTATCATTAAATGCGTATAATAAGGATTTTAAAACGTTGATTTGAATAATTCTAACTCTAACAAACATCCCGCGGCAGAACAACAGGACCAAAGTTTGCTATCTTACTTACTTACTAACTACATTTTTTTTACCAGAAGCAATTCTGATAAAAAAAATGTAGTTTTTCTCACTCACACCTTGTCAAAAGTGTAGTGAAGAATGAGAAAACAATAGAAGTGTCATGTTCCCACTTTTCTTTATAGCGCATTTCATTCACTTCGTACATATATGTTCATGTATGCCTAATACCTATGTTGCATTTTCCCTCTTTATCCATTTCCCTACTACGTCTTTCTTCCCTTTCCTTTCGTTTCATTCTAGATGTATCAGTAAAGATGGACAGACCTATAAAATAAACACCACATAAAGAAGGCTTAGACAGACGTAAAAAACAATACCACAACAGTAGTTTCACACTAGTTTAAGGCAAGTTTAAATCGTTTGTGCTTAAACTGCCAATCCTTAACTCCCACAACTGAATAACTACAATCGATTGCGATTAAAGCGCAACCACCACTGATGTTAAGCAAATTTAGATCGAGTTACAAATACAATAGTGTTGAAAATCAATCCCGCGTGGTTGAAGGTTGTTTACATAGAAACGTAATTCTTCTCTCATATAGACGGGATCATAGGAACTAAAAGTTAGTTCTAAAATTAACTCTCGATATTTGTATAGGTGGCGCTTGAATCGCAACGGTAATAGCTACTTAGCTATTGATAAAAACTTTTTTATAACTGACACTTTTGACTTCCCATGATTTTGTCTATCTATGTCTATCCCAGGAAGAAATTATCATCTTTGTTTCACCATCAAGTATCTCTGAAGTAAATATTTAAAACCTACGGTGGACTTACCTAGTGGAATATAGAATATTGAGTATTTACGTGCTTAAACTACGAATCGTAACTAGCTCTAACATTTACACATTTATTGATTAAACTTATTATGGGAAGGAACCGATCCTGGAATGTTAAAACGATGAAAGGCGGCGTCGGTTTGTAGTGAGCATAATAGATGTGGGTACGTTGAAAATGTTTGTGCCAAACTTCTTTCTACCTTATCCGTTAGCTGTTTCAATTTTTAAGCGCGCACCGGATTTTGAATTTCGAGTGTCTTATACTTTGACAATCTGAAAAGGATTTAAATTCTGCTTAAATAAAAATTAGGTCTTATGTTACGTGACCCTTGCTAAATCATATACTGAGACGTTTCTTTATTGCAATTCACCAGTGAGAAACCGGCCTTTTGGTTTCTCGAACCAGTTAAATACGATAAAAGTATTCCTTTCCTCTTCCCTGTTCTTCGCATTTTCTTCGTACCCATATTTCCCAAAAAGTCTCTGCACTTTTGGAGACGCTAGATCAAATTTCACGAGCGGACGAGCGGTCAATGTCATAAGTGCAATAAAAAGCGCAAGACTTTGCAATTCAAACGGCTTAACGGCTGTTTTCTCAAACTATACAATCCTATTACGTCACATAAGATCAGCCGTTTTCCTCCCCATCCTTCCCCCTCTTTCCCCCCCTCCATTTACTCCCCCCGGCTGGCCTGCTCGTGCTGCAGTATGTCGGCAAGGTTGACGATCTCTATCTCCTGCACGTGGCGCCCCGAGAACTGGATGTAGTCGTGGGGCGGGGCGTCCACGCCGCGCTTGCGGACTGGAATGAACACGATAAATATAATTATACTACAATACATATATACAAACGAGCTTCTGCCCGCGGCGTGGCCCATGGGAAAATAATTCAACCACACCACATTTCACCCTCTTAAGATTTCTGCCCACTACACAGTATCATACTATGACCGTGCTATGGACGTCGTATGTCAGGCAAAAAAATATTCTCTGTATTAAAAAGTATGAGAGCATGCCCACTAGCCCGTTCCGTTACCGACCAGCACCGTAGCGTGCCATGCACGGAGCGGCAAGTATTGTCGGCGAGAATATTTTGCCGGCGGCGATACGCTCTGTGCATGACACGCGACGTTGCCACACCGTGCACCGGTGCGCGCAGGCGGCAAAACGGTGAGCACCCCCGTGAACCCAGTAACGCCTCGATCGTCTGTTATTTTCTCTTTCTTCCTCGTCTAAAGCAATGGCTATCATTGCCAATTCCCTCATTGTCCATTTTCTAAGTGCCATCGTATCATATTTCCTCTCAAAAGATCTTGCTGACGCGTCTGCCTCACACGGAATCAGGCGAATTACTACAAAGGCGACAACAGCGCACAGGGACCACTCGGATATGGCACTTGGATGATACGGAGATGATATGCGGACCCTCCCGTCACTAAAATCGTTACGCACGGGCATATTGCCCGGATGATAATGAGTTGATATGCTGACGCTCCGGTCATTAAAGCCGATACATACGACTTTGATACGTAATTGTTACTCTCTAGTGGGCATAGTAGAGCGTATCGTGTTGCTTGTCGTGTCTGATACGTTCATAGCACGGTCACGGTATGATACGTTGTAGTGGGTAGAGTCCTTTAAGGGTGGAATTTCGAAAGCCTAAATTTGTGAGTTATAAAAAAGACTTCAACACCAAGGCGGTTGTTTTTTTTTTGCGGCTTCTAGCTTAAACCTTAATTTAGCCTTACCATGGGAACATGATAGAATATTTTAATCACTTATATTATAATCAATATATTATAAAGGAAGAAATACCTAAGTTCATAACACAAAATATTTGTGTGGGAATCGAACCCACCACCTATAGCGCAAATATATTATCACAACAAACTATCTAAAGAGAGCTGAAAACCTATATAATTTTCTCACTCCTGCCTGCTGTCAAAAGTGTGGTGGGAATTAGAAAAAAAATAGTTTCACCTAATTACACAAAATTATAGAATTAAATAATTCCATCGAATCATTTTTACCCTTTAATTTAAACATGCACATTGTAGTGTGTGAATGATACACACGGTACGCAGTTTTACATACAGCGAGCGTGTGTTTGTATAATCTAAATTGTTACTATGAGACTATAAGAGTTATTTTTGTTTGAATGGCATCCGTCGTTACGATACGCTACGATAGTACGTACCTAAGCATTTTCCATTATCTATGGATATTTTCAACATAGCAATTTGTTAATGCGTTGTCGACCTTACATCATCTCAAAAGCGATATATTGGAACCATAAAATCACATCCGTATTATAGAATAAAAACAAAATTTTAAGATTTTTTTAACTTTTTTACTGAATTTATGAGATTTTTTTTAAAGAGAAGCGTTTCTAGCTTCATTTATAGTATGTGTGTAATGTTATTCGAATGGTGTACTTTATCACTGGACTTTTGTTTGCCACTAGTTCTTTGGACAACCTGTGTACTCACACTCGGACTATCAGTTAAACGCTTATTACGCCAAAATTAAACGAATTCATCATTTAATCAGCTGTTCACTGATAGTCATTTAACTCCGCTGTAATACGATCTTTGTTTTAGATCAATGTTTGCAGCAATCGTTTTTGAGATAAAACCAGCGACCTGCACGTGTTATTGAGTACGAAAGATAGTTCTAGGTTTTGTTTTATTACCTATTTTTTAACAGCAACTAGTCCCCAAAATAAAATAAAAACAACACAGAGCAGAAAAAAGAGTGTGCTGTAGACTACACGACTAAAGTAACGATCACATACATAGATTCTGGATCCTAACTAAGATTCCCTGTGCCTAGGGACCCAAGAACTACGAGGCAAGACTATATATCATTTTATCACCTAAGTTACTAATACTGCTACTAATAAACCAATCAAAGTTATATTCTAAAACGTGACACGTTTGAATTGCATGAAAAGTGAGCGTAATTTTCCTCTGGTCTGCGAGCGATACTCACTGATGAGTCCCTCGTCCTTGAGCAGCTGGTAGACGGGCTTGTCGGCGCAGCGGTCGGCGAGCGCGGGCGGCGCGGCGCGCGCGGCGGCCAGCCGCTGCAGCGCGGGCAGCGCCGCGCGGAGCGTGGAGCGCACGTGCGACACGTCGAAGTCTCCGCCGCCCTCGATGCTCAGCACGAACACCTCGGGCGACAGCACCATCGCCGGGTCCAGCTCCATCGTGAAGCAGCGCTCGGGGTCTACTATACCTGGAATAGGTACAAACTAAACGTAGAAATTGTCTTCTGAAGTAAAACTTCTTTATGCACGCTTTACTTGGGGAGTAAGCTAAGTGAATGCGAGGCGAATGAATGTTGAAGTTGGTTCACGTAGATCTCTATTGTTAACATAACAACGTTAAAAATTTGTATCATAATGTTGGTATGTCCGGTAAAATGACCATTTAAAATGGTCAAGATGGCGACATTAACATTAAACAAAACAAAAACAAAGTTATACCGGCCGATAGATAGAGGTAAACTAAAGAAGTTTTACTTCAGTCATTTGCTCTAAAGTACACAAATTTTTTCATAATTAGTTAGATTTATTGGTTCTGGTTGGCAACACTGACTGGCGCGCCATTGGACGAGATGGTGAGTCGGGCGGTTGAACACAAATATTCATGAAAGTAAGGACTCCTCCTGAGAGGAGTTTTGGCGGGAAAACGAAAATGATCGCGTCGCCGCATTGTATTATTTTCTAAAACTTGTGTTATTTCCAGTGTTAGTGCATAAAATTGGTGGCATTTTATTCGTTAAGTTCTGAATTACAGGCATGAGTGTGGGAAAGTGGTATAATGATGGTGAAACGTTTCATTTCGTGTAGTTTCCAAAACTCCATAGAAGCTTCTGGTTAAGTTGCCACCACTTTACTAGGAGTATGACTTGACTAGACTATGACTTAACTTGATGACTTGGACTGTGACTTGACTTGACTTGAAGTATTATATGATATTAATTCACTTGAGATATTATCAATTACTTGACACTGGCTAAATACACAAAAGTGTGGAGCCAAACCAAAACAAAAAAAAAAGGTACCCTGAGTGATTTCGGCCATATTATTTAGGTACAGCCTAGATTCTTTGCAAGTTTTGCAGCAACACGAACCTCGTTGCGACAAGGCGATACAAGTAGAGGGGTAAAAGAGAGTCAAGGTTGTAATGCAGAGCACGAATGCCACCGAAGACCAACACTCACCAGTAAGGTTAGCTTCAAAGTCGTGAATAAAGTCGACATTGCGTCCGTTATCGACGACGGAGATCTTCTCGACAGCTTCCCCGATGTCAAGTTCCTCTCGCAGCGCGTTGACCAGGTCGTCCGTGGAGTCCTCCTCGGCGGCGCTGAACACCTGCACGTCGGGCTCGGCTGACCAGCGCAGCGGCATCACGCGGTAGTTCGGCTCGTAGAATGCTGGATCCTGGAGCGTTGCGACATTCAACGGTGAAAAGAAAGAGCAGGCGATGTAAAAGCTGCGCATTTAAATTTTGATCCAAGTTATACCAGACTATACAACACTCGTACACGTTTTAATTGCGAAACGTCAACATTCGACCGTTACGTTGCCTTTTCAATCTAAATATATATAACTCAAAGGTGACTGACTGACATAGTGTCTCTATCAACTTACAGCCCAAACCACTGGACGGATCGGGCTGAAATTTGGCATGCAGGTAGATGTTATAACTCACCGCTCTTAAGAGGGTGAAATGGGTGGTTGAATTATTTTCCCATAGGTCACGCCGCGGGCGAAGCCGCATCTTCGCTTTCATTATTCAACGAGCTTTCGTTAGAAACATAAGAAAGAATAAGTGTCAAAATGTGTCTCAGCATAAAAAATACATTTGCACTCACAACATTGAATGCAAATATATGATTGCTTATTTGTGACATTTTGTCACAAATCGGCCCCAAATCAACATACATCGGGACCACATGGCCTAATGCTGGTCGTAAAACCAGAGCTGGGGCATTACCGCGTAAGTCTGGTGGAGATGGTAATCGTGTTCTCTCTTGCTCGCACTCGTGGACTTGTTAATTGGCGCGTGCAGGATGGCAGGCAAAGCCAATTCCTAGGACAGTTACGCGGTAGTGGTGCTGGTCTTCCGTTGGCGCCGTCATTTGTGTCGTCATTTATATAACCTACGTTTACCAATAGCAGCTTTCGTCGTGCAGAATAGCTAAATCTCTAATATTTATACCTATAAATTTAATTGTTCTAACATTTATATCGTATTTCACCAATGCGATAATAAATTATACATTTGATATATTACTATTATCCGTCCGCATTTATATGACTGTAAAAGTAGGCGGATGATTATGATTTGGTATCTCTACTCGTGAATGTCCACTGATGGCGATCATTCTTCATCGTCAATGATGATTCTTGAGGATGGCATACACGTCGGGAGTCTGGACTAACCGTAAAATAGCCAAATCTAACTAGCGGCATGATCTGAAAGACACCTAAACTAAATCATTAATTAATATAGGGTAATGGCGAATCATGGAAATAACAAGTAGCTAGGTGTACTACAAGAAGGAATTCCTAATGCATAATACTGTTTAATGCGCCTCATCAATTATAATTATCTTTATTTCAGCAGTCACAACACAAGAGTTGCGTTCAATTCGTCTCCACATCATAACTAGGAACATCATAATTAGGAATGAGACAGCTACGAGACCTTACATATTTTAAAGGTGCATCGAAGATATTTTAATCATAGTGGAAATATACTTCAATATGCAATATTCTGTATATACCTAACTAGGTTGCCGACTGCAGAGGGAAGGCTAGGTGTATCGACCGGCCCCTCTCCGCGGCGGAAATAGAAAACTTCCACGACATAATTGGAGCGACTGGCGCGGGAATTTAAAAGGTCGCCGATGTCACGGGTCGGATGCATTATGGAGAGGCCAAACTGGATCATTTGGCGATTGGTTCCTTTTGTCTGGTAAAATTGGCCGACTGAAACGTATACCTAGGGTTTTCCTATGACTTATTGTCAAGGCATTCCAAAGTTACCGGCTGACCGTATATGTATAATGAAACATGCTCTCTCCAATCACTGAACAAACACATTTTTTTAATCAGAATATACTTAATTTTGCTGTAGAATGTTTTATAAGCTTTATTTTTTAGAAGTAGGCTGAACACTGACGTAATTTCGTACCATAGAACAAAGACCAATATTAATCACGATGTTAAGAAGTAAAGATAGGTAAGTAAAAGCCAAGGTTCCCATTTCTGAAAATAAAACCAAGTGGATGGATGGTCCAACCATACCATCATACAGTTTCTATCTTTTTTTTAAATGGTAAAATGAGCATGCGTTTGACAACAAGTCACCTGATGGTAAGTGACGAAGTTGACTAAGGTGGGGCACGCTTGCCTATGAGATGCCCATTCACTCTCGACTTAAAAAGACCCAGGGTACTGACATCAGGGTAAGCCAGATGTAAGCCCACTGAACGTGAGTCACGTTTCGTTCTGTCCGCATGACAAGACAACAGAAATTATTTGACGTTTTAAATAGTCTCACCTTAACATTGATAGGGATGGTGCAGAAGCCCTTGTAGCGATGAATGGACATGGAGCGGACGTAATGGCGGTACATCAAGAAGCCAGTAGCGGTGCCAATCAGGGTCACTAAGAATGCAAGGAGCGTCAAGAATAGCAGAGAGCTGAGCCTCATCCGTGACTCGTTGTGCCAGTATGGAGTGGGGGGCTGGACTTCAATCACCTCCTGCGTTCAAAAAATATAAGTTATTAACACTTAATCAGACTTACATAGGTGTGTACCTACACAATGAATGCAAACCTATGTTTATCTATTTTGGGGGCTACATGACTTGGGGGTAAGAGGGGAAATCGGGGGTGAGCTGGCTGGACTGCAGTCTCGACCCCTTCTCGCCCCGGTATGGCGGACGAGGGTTCATGGGGGGTTTTAGTGGGTTCGAGTACCACATACCCCCTGCCACCACCCCCATGGTGGCAGGGAAGTGCGAGGGCATTCCCCCCCTCAAAAAAAAGGGGGAGATACACAACTATACATTTTTGAAGTAAAACTTCTTTATGCATGCTTGACTTAGGGAGTAAGCTGGTGAATGTATGACGAGAGTGTTACGGAAATTGTACTGATTCACATAGATCTAAGTTAAATTACTTTAAATTTAATTATTATGTTGGTATGTCCAGTAAAATGTCAATTTACAATAATTATCAAGATGGCGACATTAACATTAAATAAAGCAAAATCAAAGAAGATAGAAAGAAAGAGAGTTATGTTTCATATATTATAGTAGGGGCAAGGGAGATAGAGCTAAAGAAGTTTTACTTCAGTCATGTGGTCTAAAGCATACTCGTTTTTATTTATTAAGTACAGATTTTATTTAGTCTTTATTAATCTCTACACAAAACAACATAGAGTAGTAAGAGTACCAATACCAGACTATCACAATGCAACATGGAAATCAATGCTGGTAAATCCCTTGTAGATGGTAGATGGCCATTTTAATAAATTATATTTGGGGTTTATTTCAATTTAAATAGCTCAGGTTTCTATGGTAGGTTAGAAATTTGATACAATATTAATAATGTTCTAACATTATTCAGGCTGTGGGTGTTAAAATAAAAAGAGGAAAGTATAAATACATATAACTAAACAACCACAAATTTGAAAATTATTTTGGAATAAGAAAACATTTTTCTTTATTATTGACGTACCTTTGTCACATTAGAGAAGCAAAATCCCCTGCAATTATATTTTTTATCCCGCAACAGTCTAATACTCTTATTGCTCATCATCTTGATATTGCAAGCACATGGTTGCATATTGTAAGTTAATAAGATATTGTTTCTAAGTAACATCAACTACAATCTGAACACCCTTATGGATAAAGTCATACTGAAAGTTCCAAGCCACTGCCGCTAAGCACGGTGTAATGATCCTTTTCTTGAATAATTAAAGGCTTTATTGATTTTTTTACCCGCATGAAGAGTGTTATGGGCATAATGCAGCTGTTACATGCAGTAGACGTCATAAATCATTGATACAAATCAATAAAAGCATCAATCCTGAAGATAGATTCAGGTGTAGCACTAGGTGACTTTGGTCTACCTTTGTTTATCTATACTTTATACACATATCAGCGCATGTCATTGGTCATATTAGACTACCATACATCATTATCTATATGTAATGTACCTACAGATTACATTGCCCTAGATTTAATTAAACTCAAATAAATTATTGCAATTAGACTAATTTCAGAATTTTTCCAATCAAACAATCGGAAACCTTACAATACTTCAATTACGATATTGTTCTAAGCATATAAAATTACAGTGCTTAATTAAGTAGGTGTATCAAAACAGTAACACATAGCTTGAATTTAAAGCCTGATAGTGTGCCATCTAGCCTACTACCTTTAGACAATGTGTATTTAAATTGATTTAAAAATAAACGTACATAACGCAACGGAAACGCCTTAAGTTATTCGTGTGGATACTACTACAATACAATATACTACAGTATGTTGTAATAAAAATAAATCAATTATTTCTAAAAAAAATATACTTACTTCGTCGCATTTTCCTTCGATTAAAGGCGTTTTCTTCACGATAAAACTAGGCTTCGTCAGGAAAGTCATGATGATCTTTTACACACCTTCGCACTTAATCTCAGTAGGGCCAAATTGTTTATTTATCCACAATTTTAGAACTAGAATTCGGAGATGAATGCGGATCTGCGGATTTACGAAACGGAAATTCGGAAAAGCTCATCAATACATTTTATGCTGCCAGATCTAAAAATACTTTTGACTTTTTTTGAAGACAACACTATAAATCGATAATTTTAGTCTCCTTCACAGACTACCAAGGGATACTACGCATGTCTATTTAAGTAGCACCTGACTATTATTAGAACTAGTATCCTCTACTTAGTCTGTGATTAGAACATGGCAGTTATAGCTATGGTAACACTGTTGATGAAATTGTCTATGGACAAACTCAAACAAAAAAAAAGAAAGAAAGAAATTCGAGGAGGAAACGGAGATTTTAATCGTGTTGTTGTAGATTATTCGTTTAAAAAGAGGTTATTGAGTCAGCAAACTGCGCAGTGCTGTTAAATCATGTTCGATTAGTTTGCCCGTGCATTATTTTATTTTAATCCTTTGTTTCATTGTGTAATTACCACGTATAAACTTCCACGGAAAGAACGAATATAAAATGGCGACTGATCAAGCGAAAAACCGCATGCATGTCTTCAAGAACACAGGCAAAGATGTCGACGTAAGTATAGCATAACCACAATCCGCATCCTGGCCGCCAGACCGATGTATTCACCGCCATAAATGGCGCACTGACGGTGCTCGCATGCTATTTTCAGGAAATGCGCAGACGGAGGAACGAAGTGACAGTGGAACTAAGGAAAAATAAAAGAGAGGAGACTCTCCAGAAACGGCGCAATGTACCTATCAGCTACTCTACGGACGAAGAGGAAATCGAGCGGACGCTCGCGTCCACCGACCTGAAGGAGCTGGTGATGAACGCAGCCAACGCTGCGGAGCCCGCTGTGCAGCTGGCGGCTGTGCAGCAGTGTCGCAAGCTGCTGTCGTCCGACAAAAACCCACCCATCGACGAGCTGATTGCTACCGGTATCCTGCCTATCCTGGTGCAGTGTCTGTCGCGTGCTGACAACCCTACGCTGCAGTTCGAGACTTCGTGGGCGCTCACCAACATAGCGTCTGGCACATCCGCGCAGACCAACAAGGTGGTTCACGCGGGCGCCGTGCCAGTCTTCCTGCAGCTGCTAATGTCGCCCCACGAGAACGTGTGCGAGCAGGCAGTCTGGGCGCTCGGCAACATTATCGGAGATGGCCCTGTTCTGCGAGACCTTGCCATTGAGCTCGGTGTTGTCAAGCCACTGTTGAGCTTCATCAAGCCTGACATCCCTATTTCTTTTCTCCGCAATGTCACATGGGTCATCGTAAACCTCTGCAGGAGTAAGGACCCACCCCCACCTGTCAAGACTATCCAAGAAATACTCCCGCCTCTGAATGTGCTCATCATGCACTCTGACATAAATGTGAGTCTGTTTCACTGTTTACTTGTTTGTAGCTTATGCATTTTTTTAAAGTAAGCTTTCTTATTGTACAGCTGCACTTGGGTTTGCAGTTGGATGTCTACACAAATATAGTATGACAACTTTTCTATGAATAATAATAATGTAAGCCCTCGAATCTTCTATTGTAGGTATATATATATTCTCAAGATAAACATGATGATGATGATGATGATGATAAGAGATAACACTGTTTATTTGCCTAATTTTTAGACTGACTATTTTGCTATCAGCCAAAGACCTAAGAGCATGGAAGAAATGTTATAGTAACTAGGTTGTTTACTAAAGAGAAGAAACACTATATTTATACTTATAAATTACAAGGGCATTGATATAATATACATTAATCAGCTAAACAGCAGCAAGGGTATTATAAATAATAATATGCTGGACAAAAATCTAAATAACAGCTATTAGAATCTAACCAGAAGCACAGAATACTTAATAAGTACCTAAAGTTGGTGTACATAGAAAGTGTGTCAAGTATGCCTTGTGGTTTGTTGCTACTTATTTTGTCTCTAGGACTATCTTATATGTGACTAGAGGTGCTAGTGGTTTCATTGCCAGGTTACCCAATTAACTCTAAATGTTTCAGGATTATAAGTACTATCTTATATGTGACTAGAGGTGCTAGTGGTTTCATTGCCAGGTTACCCAATTAACTCTAAATGTTTCAGGATTATAAGTACCATATGTTGATCTTCATACTGTTAGTGATTAGGGTTTTTCAGTGGGATGCTCACGGAAATGTAATGTGATGGAATGTTGATTGCAATGGGATAGAAGGAATTTCATTCCTAATTTGAACATATACATAGTAAATATGGACATAATCAATGTATTGAAGCTAAAATACACAATTTGATTAGATTTGACAGTTGTGATTCTATTGGTTGCAATCAAGTTCTAGGATTGCCTAGCAGCTTTAACACAGTTCTTTATTTTTATTTAGTGCCCAGAGAAATGTCTATCCCATGGGATAGCATAATCAATACAAATAAAACAATTATTACTCATTGTTAAAAAATTTCATAGAGAAATTATTGGGCTTTGGAGCTGATGTCATACATAGATGAGTCACTAGTATGGTGCTGCATGGGTCTTTGAAATACAAGGATGACAACACTGTTATTTGCAGACATCGAATTACTTAATTCATTTTATTGCTGTGACATATATTTCAACAGCCTCTGTGGTGTGGTCATTGAACAGGTCAGCTCATAACCCAGAGTCAGTGTGTTCGATTCCCGCGGCAGGACCAGTATTTGCGCACAGAAAAAAAGCGCAAATACTTGTTCTGAGTCTGAGTGGTGTGGGAATGGTCCCACCATGACCATGGAAATGCAGGACCATGGGATCCTCATAGTTCCTAGGCCCCTATACACATGGAACCCTAGTTAGGGTCCAGGATCTATGTATGTGATCATTGGGCATTTTTTTTGCTGGTTGTTGAACCCTAGCCATGTTTAAATTACATAGTTATTTAATGTAATTTGTAGAGTGCTTATATTGTAATAGGTTAAAATTAAAGATATTCAAAGCTTTACGAAATGAAGTAAAATTTTGCAAACAATCTTTTCAGGTTTTAGTAGACACAGTATGGGCAATCAGCTATCTAACAGATGGTGGCAATGAGCAGATCCAGATGGTGATTGAATCCGGCATTGTTCCCAAGCTCATCCCCCTTCTCTCCCACAAGGAGGTTAAAGTACAGACAGCAGCCCTTCGAGCTGTCGGCAACATTGTCACCGGAACAGACGAACAAACACAAGTTGTACTCAACTGTGATGCTCTCTCACACTTCCCTGACTTATTGTCACATCCAGTAAGTGTACGAATGTGTACTTAATGTTGCCAGGCTATCATTTTATAGTTTGATGTTCTTATTCTGCAATAACATAATAGAAATAATCTAATTAAGCTATTGAGATTGATCTAAGAAAACAAGTTCTGCACTACCAGCATAAACTTGAACAACACGCCACACACTCAAAATCTCATCTTCTTCACAGAAAGAAAAGATCTGCAAAGAAGCAGTATGGTTCTTATCAAACATCACAGCAGGCAACAAGCACCAAGTTCAGGCAGTCATCGATGCAGGCCTCCTGCCCAAGATCGTGGAGAACCTTAGCCGGGGAGAGTTCCAGACACAGAAGGAGGCTGCGTGGGCCGTCTCCAACCTTAGTATAAGCGGCACCAAGGAGCAAGTTGGCACCCTCATTAGCTGCGGAGTCATACCACCATTCTGCAATCTGCTTAGTTGCAAAGATACGCAAGTTATCACTGTAAGTATTTAACTTTTATACCTGCTGGGTGATCACATAACTCAAATGCAACCGATAGAAGCTCAATGGATTTGATAGTTTAAATATGCAGTTTATATGCATAGTTAGTAAGGAAATTTCTCCTGTTGCATTGCAATCAATGTTTCGAGATTACCGACGCTGTAATCATATTCATATTGACTACTGGGAATCTGGTTAAAAATCAACAAATTATTTATGTGTATTACATTATAATTTCAAATCAACCATCTAAGGTAGCCTTATTGATTTCTCACCACTAGAATCGATTTTTCTCGTTACGCTTTTCCATCCTTGTAACTTGCAAGGTCAATATTTCAGAGCCATACAAAATATTTTGAGTGGGTATGATTATAATGTCATTTCACGTTTTAAAATAATTAAATAGTAATGATTAGTGGTAAGGTTAGGTAAGTCTCTGTTCACGTGCCTTATCAACAACATTCAAAGACCTCTCTTATGTACCTCCCTCTTTGAAAACATTAAGTAATTCATGTTTCGTAACTGAAGCATAAAATCACTGAACTCGGCTGATCCTTATGGTTTTAATAGCAGTATCGCCTGCTTAGCGTAATTCCGTTCGTGATTCAATTTTTTCCTTTACATAATCTAACGAAGTAACTTTCCTTGAGTCAAGGGAAAAAATAAATATAGAATAATTATTGTTGTTGTAATTCCATTACAACGGTGATCGTTTGTGTAGTGCATTAAAGCGTTTTCCTTAGAAACAGACAACTGAATATATTCTAGTTTTCTCAAATGAAAGTAACGCAAATTTCAACCTTATTGTACATGCTGTTATTTTCGCGGTTCTATTTACAGTGATGTGGGCGAAGTTATGAGAACGTTTTGGGCGAACTATCTGCAATATTTGCACTCGGAAGTAGATTTTAAATAATGCTTCACTATAAGAAATACGAAATAGATTCCATTTTGAAGAAAAACTTCTATTACTAATACGAAATAGATTTTCTTTTTTGAAGTAAAACTTCTTAACGAACGCTTGACTTGGGGAGTAAAGTAGTGAATGCGTAACGAGGCGAACGGAAGTTGGAAGTGGTTGGTTCACGTAGATCTCCATTGTCAAGATAACAAACTTAAAAATCACTTAATAATTGTATTATTATGTTGGTATGTCCGGTAAAATGACAATTGTCAAGATGGTGACACTAACATTAAACAAAGTTATACCGGCCTTATACCTATTACCGGCATCTATCGATGGAGCTAAAGAAGTTTTACCTCAGTCGTGTGGTCTAAAGTATAGGTACTCGTATTTTATCATAACAAGTGAATATGCCAATAATATGTAGATTTTGATGTTTTATTAAGGCATTACGGCGAAGTTCTGAAATGAGCGGTCATTTCTATTGCTGCCTCTTTTCCACTATACTTTCGATCTAGTCGTGGGAGTGAGAAATAATATCTCAAAAGCGTGCGTAGCGGGAAGTTGGAAACGATTTTTTATTATTATATCGATATCCAAGTAATAATTCCTCTTCAAAAAAGGGTTTTCATCATCAGCCTGTATCAGTTTACTGCTGGAAATAGGCCTCTCCTAAAGATGCCACTGGGCTCGGTCTTCAGCCCTTCCCATCCAATTGCTGCCTGCAGCTTTTCGCAGGTCATCACTCCACCTGGCTGGCGGGCACTACGCTTGCCGAGTCGTGGTCTCCACTCAAGGACACGCTGACCCCAAAAAAGGGTTTTAACCAACTTCAATTCCAATGAGAACATCATCAATGTAGTCGTTATCGAAATACGCCTTAGTTATGGATATTTTAAGGATAACTCAAAAACTACGTGTCAAATCTTGATCAAATTTAAATGCGACAACACGGGAAGTCCTAACTTTTAAATAAAAAAAGATCCATCAAAATCAGCTCATCCAGTCGAAATTTCTGAGGTAACAAAAAAGGAGAAATATAATACAGTCGAATTGAGATCCTCCTTAATCGGTTAAAAAAGCATATCTCAAACTACAATTGGTTGCATTAAAAGTTGTTTTTGTATGTAATATAACACCCTAATGTTTACACTAGAACTATAACTAGCGGTTCCGTCCGCAGGTGGTACTGGACGGGCTGAGCAACATGCTGAAGATGGCGGGCGACAGCGTGGAGCAGGTCGCCAACATGATCGAGGAGTGCGGCGGGATCGACAAGATCGAGGCGCTGCAGAGCCACGAGAAGGTCGAGATATACAAGATGGCCTACGATATCATCGAGCAGTACTTCGCTGGGGAGGTCAGTACACTAGACTCATGCCTGTCTGTACTCAAGTTTGACAGCTCCTAAGTTCACACTGCAATACATTTGGGTATGACTTCAGTACAAATAGGCATTAGAAACATGCATCACGTTAAATATCTAAGTACGAATTCTATCAGTTCATTCCAGTAGTACAAGCTTTGCTTGTTGGAGGCTAGTCAGGCGCTGTACGACTTCTATCTATTTTATTGAAAATATTCATTTAATTCATAAATTAATCTGTTTACTATTCACGTCGAACCTAACATACCGCAAGCACAGCCGCGAGTGGAAGCTGGTATAGCTCGCGCAAAACATTATGAACTCTCGGAAGTTGCGCAGTACGCATATTAAGTAAAAGCGGCCATACAATAACTATAGTTAGTTATTGTATGGCCGCTTTTACAATGCACTCAACTGTACCATGCGCAATTAGGTACTGGGGCCTAACTTCCGAGAGCTCATAAAGTTTTGTGCGAGCTATATCAAAAGAAACAGGATTTATATTTTTAACACGAGTTTAAGTCGTTTTGCCTTGTAACTGTGTTATGTACTGAGAGCTTCCAGATTTAAACAACTGATGAATCGAAAAGCCAATATTTTTGTTCTGTTTATCTTTGTCTAGAAAGCATGTCGACTTAGCATGTCTTGTCGACGTCAGAATGTTTTAAATAAATGTGACGGCAGCTGTAAACACGGATTGCGGTTCTTGAACTGACCCACTTGTTTGTGCCTACTAGTGTTTGTGGTATTATTTTGTAGGCATTTACCTTTTTACTTAATTACTAGCTGACCCGGTAAACGTTGTTTTGCCATGTAAATTAAAAAATAGGGGATGATGGAAGAAGAGAGAAAATTTAGTGTTGTATGTTTTTTTAATGCAACATCATAAAAAATGCCACATAATGAAAAATAGATAACAACCTTCTCTCAATTCTCAGACCTACCAAGTTTGAATATAAAATTAAATCAAAATCGGTTCTGCCGTTCTGGAGGAGTATGGTAACAAAAATTGTGACATGAAATTTTTATATATATATAAACCCTAGGTAAGATGTATGAAAAATATAAGTTTATCGCTTTCACGCTTCACTCTTCGTTGCTCGGCGAGATCTTTGTATATAATCATAGAATACTTACAGAAGCGGTATATCTACTACAATACATATTTGTATTACCCATTTCACTTCAGTCTAGTCAAAATGAAATAATCGACATTTATAATTTGCATTTCTAATCAAGTGTAAAAGTAGGTACTAAATATTGTTTTAGTTGCAATAAATTCGTTTAATGTAAAACGGACTTGGTCTTTTGCCAAATAGAAAAAGATGCAGCAACAAGTAATGTAATTAACAAAAAAATGTAAAACTAGTCACAAAAATAACACTTTACACTTGGCAAATGTGTTTGCAATGATGCTAGTCCATAGGCATTCATATATCAGCTGAAATGAAATGAAACAAGACCTTCATCATTGTAATCTTTATTAGATAAAAAATATGTCAATTATAATGATCCTAATGCTAGTGGTTGAATATATAGACTAAATCATAAAATTGTTTAATAAATAAAACAAATATGTTCATTGTTCACAGTGAATAGACAATTTTAATGCTAAGTAATTGGAGCTTTATATGAATTCGCAAGTCAGTCAGTTTATATGAAAATTACAAAAATGGGGATCTTGCCAATAGTCTTACCAGTAGATGAAATATTACATAAACACCGGGAATTTACTTCCAAATACACTTACTAATTAAGGATCGTGTATTGGACCCACAGAGCAGGAAATATGAAAGTATTAATAATATTCTGATTTGAAAAAAAATCTTATATGAAATTTTACAATTAAATTTTAAATAGCGTGTAATAGTAAGGTGATTTGTGCAGGAGGAGGACGCGTCGCTGGTCCCCGCGGCGGCGGAGGCCGGCTTCCAGTTCGAGGCCGCGGCCGCCGCGCCGCGAGACCCGTTCCGGTTCTAACCGGCCCCTCGCCGGACCGGGCACCCCCGGGACCGGATATCGTTTCTAAATATATGAAGTCGTTGATGGCCGCCCGCCGGCCCTATTGTGATGTTTCAAATTCTTTCATTTGTTTTCGTAATGTAATTAGACGAAGGACGATGTGGGTAGCTTTAACGTTAAGTGTCGCGTACGGACGTACGCGTACCACTCCGCTTGCAGATCGACGCTTTTGATATAACATAGTATTTATGTTTCGTTTTAACTCGAGTGTTATGTACTCCACGCTGTGGCGATCGGATGCGTTCCGGTCGATGGAATTTTATTCTGACATTGAGCCCAATTGTATCTATATACCAATAAATTCTGTCCAATATTACAATGATTGTGTTTTATTTGACGTTTACATGGTGCTGTTGGAGTATATCGAGGGAAGAGACTCTTGGTAGGATTTCTGTCCATACAGCTTGAGATTCAGTTCGTATTTTTTCTGAAAAGCAATTCATTTGATTTTTACATTTGTTTAGTTAACAAACACCACTTGGGATTTCATAATAGAAATAGTGGAAATAGTCAACTCTCACAGAGCGCTTAGAACTCAATACATGACTATTACTATGCTTATTAATAGTTTTTAATTGAAAGAAAGGTACTTTACTCGTTTAAAAAAATTATACGTTATTGTATCATTTACAAACATCGAAAATTTTAGGACGTAAAAAAAATAAAGGCATTACTTTTTTGAGATCACACGCGTAGCATTTGACATTAGAGTAGGCCTCGTCCGGCGAGTCCCGCGGCGCCGAGCGAGCCGTCACCTTGCTGCTCAAGGATTCCACGTCGTAGAACAAACCCACTTTGTGCTGGAAACTAGAAGCAAACATCATTAGGGATGGTATGAAAAAATGACAGAAATAATATGTTAAACTTGCTTGCTTTAAATCTTTAAGATTTACATAAAGAAAAAACAGAAACTGCAGTTTTGACAGCATCTGTGGTGTGGTGGGTGAGCAGGTCGGATCATAACCCGAAGGCGGCGGGTTCGATTCCCGCGACAGGACAAGTATTTGTGCATGAAAAAAGGAAATACTTGTTCTGTCTGGGTGTTGTGGGACCATGATCCTCGTAGTTCCTGGGGCCCTAGATACAGGGAATCCTAGTTAGGGTTCAGGATCTACGTATGTGATTGTTAGCCGTTTATTATTATTATTAGTATTGAGAACGTTTCACTTTTTACTGTCAAAGGCTACTTTTCATAGATTTACGTCCACTACTGAGGCCAATAACGGCCACGCGATCCTATTAAAAACGCGAACTTCAAAGTCAATGCAAAAAAGATAATTTTAACGCGATAGCCACATAAAACTAGTATTAACGGTCACGAAACGAGTCTTACTTAGGCAAAGGCTTCGTCCAATGGTTATCGAGTCGGTTGACCTTCATAATGGCAGTGAGCCGCTGCAGTAGGCAGTAGTTGTCGCTCTGGATCTTGTTCTTCCTGTCGAGCTCGCGCTGGCATTTCTTCAGCTTGAGCGCCACGTGCGGGCGGGCGGGGGGCGCGCGGTCATCTATGGCGGGCAGCGCTGAACGGACCTTGGACCAATCACCATCGTTACCACCAGTCCCTGCTGGACAAGCACCTAAGGCACACCACTGAGCATGAACCTTAGATATCTTATAAAAGCCAGCGTTTGAGATAATACCAGTATCGAGAGTAAAAACGCTCGGAAAATGCAACTAATTTGCATTGAAAATAATTTTAAATTTTTTGACCGCGCTCTTTTCTTGTACAATCTTTATCTACAATATTAACTTTAGTCAGGCATTCAATGCCGGTTAAGGTCCCAAGACACGACTATCTTGTTTTAATTCAACTTCGAAAAAAGATTATACATATTTTCAGACGGTGTAAAAGCATTTTCTATGTATTTTCCTAGAATATTTCAACACAAATCACCTTAGAGCGATGGTCCTTGAACCTCCTGTCCTCCCACGGCTGAACTAACAACTTATCTCGCCGCGACAACATTGCAAATCAACTTCTCAATTGCAAATATCACGACGCGTCACTCGGCACAACGTGAATGTTGTTTGATCAATAACCGTTGCCATGAGGTTTGGAAAAGTAGGAATTTATACATTGATTCCCTGCTGGCTCTCGATTCAGGTCGATTTTTTGTGAATAGGTTTAAGGTAAATCCTAACGAATTCTGCTATGTTGTAATACAAATAAACTTTCTAGTTATGTTCAAGTCTATGGATTGTGTAAATAAAACGGCTCCCAGCAAATGAATAAATAAATTATAATTGTTAAATATAATACACTGCACTTACAATGGTATCATATCATGCTCGTTACATCAGAGAGTATACACGAAAACGTACAAACACATGGTCATAAACATGTTACAAATCATAAAATTATTATACTTTGTTGAGCAATATAAAAATAAAAAACCGAATCACGCTTTACGTCTAAAACTATTCTATCAACGAAATACAGATACGTAGTTTAGTAAATTTAGAAAAGCTTGTAGGTCGGTACTTTGGTACCCGTTACTTTAAGCTATATTAGAAAGTATTTCCGTAAGGCCTAGGAATGTAAGTCAGCATTGTTTAATGTTTCATTTGATAAGTAAAGCTTTTACATTAAAATTAGTGCATCCATAGCCTTCTACCGAGGCACAGCTCACAAACAGACACTCCAGCGTTATTAATTAAAGATTTCTCGTAAAAAGTTAGACACTAAAATTTATTTTTATTAATGTCCACATTGCATTTGTCATTTATAAAACTGTATTTTTTTATTCAGTTTCCATCCTGCCATAGTCTGTTCACATTCAATAAATCCATTTATTCCGCGTGAATTCTTTGTGCACTCTTGTGTAAACGCTTTCTCGTGCTGCCTTGTATTTCAGACTTCGGAAGACATCGAAATAATACGTTAATGCAGTCTTCTAATGAAAAGCGTGGGATAACCGAACTACAGAGATCATATCTGCGTACAGAAGTTTACAGGGCTCTAGAATGTGGTTCCATCTAAACTTCGATTACACTACACTGACTCTGCCTCACATTAAATCCTAATTACATGAGTATAAAACGTATTAAATACATCAAAAAATCTAGTAACTTACGAAATGCGCTTTGAGATAGGGCTAGCGTTTCAATATTTTTATAATACCCAGATTTCAGTATTTGATACACTATACAAATTCTGCAAATTTAGGTGTTTTGTATAAACAAAAGCCATATCTCAAAAGTATCACATGTAATTGATTGTAGTGCGCCGTTTATGCCGATCGTGACATTAATTTTTCAAGGATGTTTTCCTATGAAATGTTTTTTGTTCGCAGTAAAGATGTATAAAACTACTTTTCACAAACGGGGGTTATATGGAAGTATGCATAACACTCAAGATAAAATTATTATAGTTATGTATAACAGTTAAATGCAAGTAAGAATACAATAGTTAATGGAAAACACCCTTAATACACAGTGGAATTGTACCCTAACCTTAACTAAGTCTCGCATACAAAACCCTACACTTGGTGCATAAGCCTGACCTGCCGCTGTTAAACAAAAAATGCTCATACAAAAATAAATCGTATTGTTTAAAAGCTAGGTAGTAGATAATACTTCTTGTAATGGAGTGTCTTATTTTTCTCAAACAAAAACGCTTGGACGTTGACATTTTACTTTTCTCCAAAGTAAAATCAAACAGGCGTATGAGACGGTATCTTTGTTCGAAATGTTATAAACTTAACTTAAAGTAACATAAAGTTGGGTGTAAAATCAATGTGATTCGTATTTAATTTTTTATATTGGTTATGTACAAAAACAAAATAAATATAAATGAAAAAATAACAACAAATCAGCTGCCACAGTTATAATTTCACAACTATATTATTAAAATCGCACAATTCAAGTAAAAGTCAGGGTTACCATATGGCATATTTGTTTATGGATATTTATGCGATTCATACGATTTCGTTGACGGCAACACTATGTGCCACTCTGAATAGCTTATTTATCCGTCATCCAATAACACCTATATCAGCAAATCATGTTGTGGTAAAATTAATATAATCTTGGATTTTATGGCAGACAGATAAACAGAATTATAAAGTTCTACATTGAGAATACAAATCTGAGAGTGTGGGTAGATAGATATAAAAGCGATAGCTCTTGTGATGCCGGCGTATATGACTAGCGATTGTCACATCATTGGAAATCGACCGATATGAGATTCCAATCCTACAGATAAAGTCCAAATGGCATTGCTGAAGATCTATCCTCTACAAGACTTGTCATTGGCAGATAATTGGCTGTTTTTGAACAATGTGATATTGTTCTAATACATTCTACTTTTCCTTTTCTATGTGATCAGATCTGTAGAGAAGCAAATGCCATTTATACTTCATCCGTACCTTAATTCCATACATGGGATACCTAATTCGTTGTCAAATAGACTCAAGTATTTAGGAAGATAGTATTTAAAAGAATAACAAAAGAGACTACACGCTCTCGCACTAGTCAGACTTCAAACGTGTAAACTGGTCATTATCACGCTTAATATTATGATAGTATAAAAACCGTGATACCCGCGACTATAAAAATGTAAAAAATCCCACTTTACTTCATCCCTAGACGATCCACGATAATCCATGAAAATGACTTATATTAACTTACATACCCAACATCACACGTATGCATACCGGTATACGTTCCTAGTTATTATATTATGACCGCGCCGAGCTAGTGAGCGAGGACTCTTATTAACTGAAAATATTTCCTAAATCACCAGGACCACGTGAAAAACAATATCAGTGGTTTATTTATCACAGGTGTTTCATAGTAATGGGTCAGTATATGGGGAAGTCAGAACTTAATTATACAGTCTGTAGAATAGAATAGAATAGAATAGCTGTTCTAAGCCATAACGATTTTAGGGTAAAAAAAAAAAACATTTTTCCACAGACCGATCGCGATGAAACACCTGCATTCTGTATACATTTTATCTGTGATCTTCTTTTATCAGAATATTTAACGATATTATTCAGTTAATGAGCGCCGTTCGTCAACTCACCGCGACTCCTATTATCATCATACAGGTAAGAAGCGTTCCAACTATAAAATAATAATTTCCCTCACATTTCGCTTCAGTTACATGAAACGCGGTTAACTTCAGTGATATAATTAACGATATCTATGTTTAACTATAAAAAACTCATTTAAATTACACTACTTACTGGGTTCTTACCTAAAATAATATGTAGAAATTGCTCTTATACAATTACAGAGATGCATCAAAGAAGCCAATTTTTGGTTTATTATTATTGTTTATTTAATTAATATATTATATTGTAGTAATTATAATAAATTGGGCATTGCATCAATGCCGAATTATACTAGACATAAGAGTATATTTTAGAGGTTACTTTGGGACTGAACAGATTCCTATAACCTTGTATAATTACTAGAGATAAATAAATAGCCTTTCGTACTGATTTCGTTGTACCAAATCCTAACTAAAATTAATTTGACAGCTCTAAAACTGTCGCAGTCCTTGTTACATGAAAGGGACAGCAACATTTTTTTGAGCAAAACTGTGGAATTAGTTTTACGTTAAATTTAGCACAACACGGTCGACTGAGGTCGAAAATTGAAACTGTTTCTACCGTTGATTGGCAGTGAAAATGCACTATTCCAGGAATCCGTTCAGTTCAAACAAATTCATGACCTACTTTGTTTTGATCAGCTGCTGCATTATAATCCATAATGCCGATTGCAATAAAGTTGATAGTAGCAGAAACTATCTACCTTTACTTTAGGATCAACACATATATTTTGAGATATTTACGAGTCCCTTGCATTTTGCTATCTTCAAAGTTTAGCTTGGTTTTTGGGTTTTCATGGTTGTGACATAAAATAATGAGACTTTCAGACAGTAAAAAGTCTTCTAAATGCAAAAATGCTTTTTCTAGGGTAAAGGACCTACAAACGAAATTTTTGCAAATAATTTGTTTTTAAAAGAACTATTTAGACGCAATGAGACTCGTAAGCGTCGAACGATTAATCCACATCGAAGATTACCGGGTGAAAATTAAAGGTACCAATTGGTCGCTTCACAACACTACAACTAAAATTACCGACGGGGCGTTTACCAAGACTACAGGACGTATCAACCCTAAATATACGTAGGTAATATCGATCATTGAAAGAAGTCCCTTTTTGGCAACATTTTTCAAGAGATCAACCGAAACAAACATGTAAAATTGTCACAGGATTTTAGTTCTTTGGATTACTTGCTTTGAAAAACAAAATGGCACTCACATTATCGACCTATTCATTAATTGTAAGTTCTTATAACGTACTATGAATATGCTATGAATACATGTATTAGAAAAAAAAACTGAAGGTTTAATATTGAAAAGTATATATTTATATAATGTGTTATTTTGATCAGCTATCTTTATAAGCAGCCATAACTTACTAATTTATTTTAATTTTTTACTGATGATGATAATGATAAGTTACTAATTTATTTTTAAATATTCATTTTATAATTTATTTTATTTATTAAAGTTGCCCTACAAAATCCTTTCCATCATCGATATTACACACCAAGCCACTATTATCTTAGCATTAACATAACTCTCGTTTCGAATTACACATTTTGAAACGTGTTCCAAAACCAACTATATCCCGGTGAGAATAAATACCATATTGACCAAGTACTCGTTTCGGTGAATAAAGTATTCCTAACTACAACTATTACACGGCTAACACTCACGAGATACAGTCGAATAACTCGACCGGTGTTCGGGCAATAAAGATGCCCATCCTCAAGGAGTACGCGCGGCGGCGGTGGTGGCGGCTCGGCGCTGACTCGAGACTCGAGACTCGATCAAAATCCTTTCCATCATCGATAGTGGGAGTGGTGGCGGCTCGGCGCTGACTCGAGTCTCGAGACTCGATCAAAATCCTTTCCATCATCGATAGTGGGAGTGGTGGCGGCTCGGCGCTGACTCGAGTCTCGAGTCTCGAGTCAGCGCCGAGCCGCCACCACCGCCGCCGCGCGTACTCCTTGAGGATGGGCATCTTTATTGCCCGAACACCGGTCGAGTTATTCGACTGTATCTCGTGAGTGTTAGCCGTGTAATAGTTGTAGTTATGAGTACTACTCACGTCAGTTTCTATAATAAAGTATTCCTCCCAGTGAAAACTGTCTGTTACATTAAATACTCATCAGTAATAAACATCGTCAACTAATAAACGGAAATTATGGCTAGGTTGATCTGTTATATCAAATATTTGATTTGGGATCATAAGAGTAACAAAACGTAAACAAACAGTATTTGTCCCAGTGAATACAATATTCATCCCAGTAAACTTTCATGGTCAGTAACAATAGACACCCTAAAAAATAAATGACATGTGAAGTATCCCGTTTCAATGATGAGTACCGTCCCGGTGCAGGCAGCCCCCCCGTCAGCGCGGCGTGCAGTGCGGGCTCAGCACGGCGGCTCGTGGCGAGGCAGCGGCCGCACCAGGTATAACTTCTCTCCCTGTATTATAATAATGATTCAATTGATTCATTCACATACCTCTTTAAGTGAGGATGTTATTGTTATTGTCTTTTTAATGTTTATTTGAACGAATGAATGATTTAATTGCGAAAAACTTAGCCTAAATCACTGTGAATGTATTTAATTTTATACAAATATCACAAACTTAAAGAACATGTACTTGATAATGATACTTATACTATGATTTATACTGTGTTAAAGATACATACTGTACTGTTATAACTTGTTACAACGCTCAAATTAGTACGGTATTCATTTACATTCAGTAATTTATATTATAAAATAAAAATAAAAACTAACGCAACAATCCAAATATTTTCTAACATAAATAGATCGTTTCTTACCTAGATAGTGTACCTGCTTGTTGGTGTAGATGTGTACCTGCTTGTTGGTGTAGATGTGTACCTGCTTGTTGGTGTAGATGTGTACCTGCTTGTTGGTGTACATGTGTACCTGCTTGTTGGTGTAGATGTGTACCTGCTTGTTGGTGTAGATGTGTACCTGCTTGTTGGTGTAGATGTGTACCTGCTTGTTGGTGTACATGTGTACCTGCTTGTTGGTGTAGATGTGTACCTGCTTGTTGGTGTAGATGTGTACCTGCTTGTTGGTGTAGATGTGTACCTGCTTGTTGGTGTACATGTGTACCTGCTTGTTGGTGTAGATGTGTACCTGCTTGTTGGTGTAGATGTGTACCTGCTTGTTGGTGTACATGTGTACCTGCTTGTTGGTGTACATGTGTACCTGCTTGTTGGTGTAGATGTGTACCTGCGTGTTGGTGTACATGTGTACCTGCTTGTTGGTGTAGATGTGTACCTGCTTGTTGGTGTAGATGTGTACCTGCTTGTTGGTGTACATGTGTACCTGCTTGTTGGTGTACATGTGTACCTGCTTGTTGGTGTACATGTGTACCTGCTTGTTGGTGTACATGTGTACCTGCTTGTTGGTGTAGATGTGTACCTGCTTGTTGGTGTACATGTGTACCTGCTTGTTGGTGTACATGTGTACCTGCTTGTTGGTGTAGATGTGTACCTGCGTGTTGGTGTACATGTGTACCTGCTTGTTGGTGTACATGTGTACCTGCTTGTTGGTGTAGATGTGTACCTGCTTGTTGGTGTACATGTGTACCTGCTTGTTGGTGTACATGTGTACCTGCTTGTTGGTGTACATGTGTACCTGCTTGTTGGTGTACATGTGTACCTGCTTGTTGGTGTAGATGTGTACCTGCGTGTTGGTGTACATGTGTACCTGCTTGTTGGTGTACATGTGTACCTGCTTGTTGGTGTAGATGTGTACCTGCTTGTTGGTGTAGATGGGTGCCCGCTGGTAGTGCTGCACGAGCTGGTCGAGCGAGGTGAACTTGCGCTGTCCGATGCAGTAGAGCGCCCCCTCCACGTGGACGCGGAAGTGCTTGTTGCGGCCCGGGGCCTTCAGCGACACCGAGAAGTCGCCCACCTGCGCGGATATATTGTTAGTCGGCTGATTGTGGAAGTCTTCGTGAGGTGCTTATGAAGCATTTCTCACTCAATCCACGTTTTCACAGTATACGGCAAGAAAGAAAGGATGAATCGAGTCGCGTGTGATATCCACGACTCAAAAATTTATGTGGAACAGCTTTTTTTTGAGGTGGCGAGATAAATACTCGTAGATACACTGTAAAATTAAATAGGACATTTTCTTGAAATGTATGTACACAGTCCATGCTATAGATTATAGATCGTTCGTATATAACTAAACACAAAAAGTATCTTTAAAATTAAACCTAAAAGCCCTAGGAAACATTTAACTATAGCACTCGGCCGGTGTCTACGATGCGCGTAGTGCGTAATAGACATTTCTGCTAAAGGCGAATAATCTTTAGGGATTGTTTTTTATTGAACTCTGTAGAATCAACGTATCGCATGGACCGTGTAAATACATTTAGGAAGTCATCGAATCGAGTGCGCACATTGGTCTCGGAGTCCCGGATGAGGAAGTCCCCGTCGTGTCCGTGCTGGTTGAGCAGCGTGTCGCAGTGGCCGCGCGTGATGGCGCCGTAGTACCACGCGCGCCCCGCCGCGCCCCCCGCGCCCCCCGCGCCCGCCCCCGCCGCCCGGCCCTCGCCCGCGCTGCGGCACGGGAAATTGATGGGTTGATCAAACTGTTTCATGAGTTTTGGCGGAAAAACGAGAAAGATCGCTTCACCGCATTGTATTATTTTCCATAACTTGTGTTATTTTCAGTGTTAGTGAATAAAATTGGTGGCATTTTATTCGTTAAGTGCTGGATTATAGGCATGAGTGTGGGAAAGTGGTATGATGATGGTGCAACGGTTTTTTTCGTGTTGTTTCCAAAACTCCATAGAAGCTTTTGGTAAAGTTGCCACCACTTTACTAGGAGTAAGACTAGACTATGAGTTGGCTTGATGACTTGGACTATGACTTGACAGATATCCACGTAAAATATCATAAGAAATTATTAATTACTAATTATTAATATTAATTACTATTACATCTTAAGAAATTATTAATTACTTGACACTGACTAAATACACAAAAGTGTAGAGCCAAAATATAAAAAAATCTTAAACAAATCGCGATAGTACAGGAACAATCGACAATCACAAACTTAAAACGAATGCCCGTTTGTACTAAAGATTGACCACTCCTAAGTCTGCACTTATCACTCTATGACATACCTACTGCAATGCATATGGGCATGACACAGAGGAATAAGTGCGAACTTACAAAGGATTAATCTTCAGTTCAGATGGGCATAAATGTTTGGCCAACATGATCTTCATAAAAACGATCATAAAAGGGAAAAGAGGGAGACCTAAAAGGGCTTATGCAGACCTAATAAAAAGGGTTAAATGACTTCAGTCACCTTAATTTCATACTGGGAGATACTTAGATGATATTACTATCTATATATTTTTCCCAGTTAATTTGATTTTTAAACCATTTTCAAAATCAATTCGATTTTGATGAAATTTCTGAGGAAACAGTCTGAAAGTATGTCCATTTTCCTTATCATATACCAAGTATATGAGAAAATTCTTTTATTATCTAATTTATATTTTAAATTGGTATACTAAATGAAGGACTTCTGAAATAACAAACATGAAAAAAAATACGAATATTGTAAAGTTAATGTAAAATATCAAAATAATAATGCAATCTACTCACGGCATAGTCAAATAGTCGGCTAGCTCTTGGAGATAGTTCCTTGGCACAAGCCCCACATTCCCTCTTGCGTCCCGAGCTCGATACCACTCCGGGTCGGATGGGGGCCGTTCAATGATTTCCAGCCGGTCTCCCTTCTCAAACGATAGCTCCTGCTCATTGTTGGATGTGAACGAGTAGAGAGCCACCTGCAACATTATTGGAGTCTAAGCCCCAGTTATGCGAGCTGTGGATAATTGTTCATTGTAAAATGGTGCTTATAATGTATGTGTTGTATTATGGTGGTATGGTAGAAAAAATTGGGGAAAATTGTGACGAATTTAAGATGTTAAATAGCGTTAAAAGTCCAATATATATGCTAGAAAAATGTTTAGTTAGAAAATGTCTAATTCATATCGAATTCAAGAAGTTTTATTAGCTTTAGTGCAATAAGTAAATATTGAGAATATTAAATAAATTATATTTAATTTTTTGTTGAGTGTACTCACCACAATGTCGAGAACATTTTCAGCCATAGCATAAGTATGGACAGGATCCTCTGCATCCCCTTCTTCACTGGTGTAGTTGGATGGAAACCTGGTGACAATAAAGTCAAAGTCAAATCTTAATCTTGTCCTTTTTATTCACCAAAAAGGTTAATCTAGATATACCTTGAGCTGTGCTGAGCCGTGGGTTTAAAAAATCTCCATACCAAATTTTGCCAAAACCAGTTCAAGCATTTAATCACGAAAAACAAACAAAAAGACACTAACATATTTACGACTCAACTAAAATTGATGAGGGAATGTTATTCGTTCATTACTCGTGCACTTTTTATAATGCGTGCATATAATAGGTCTTTACCTATGAAATTGCCGTATTGCAGTACAGACTTTTTCAAACAAAAAAAAGTTTTGATTGGCTATGAATTCTAAATTCAAATTAATTTTGTTTTAAAAATATGACATTCTATTTACGATATAAGTCTTTTGTTTATTGATTAGCGTTGTATTTTCATTACATTTCAACATTTTTCCTCATAATGGATACTTTGAAATTTCGTGTAATTATGGAATATGAGTTCCGTCGTGGCACCAACGCGGCACAAACGACACGTAACATCAACGACGTTTACGGAGAGAACTGTACAAACGAACGTACAACCCGTTATTGGTTTGCTCGGTTCCGTTCTGGGAATTTTGACTTGAAAAATGAACCTCGTGGTCGTCCGGAAACTTTGGTCAACAATGATGAATTAAAGGCGATTGTGGAAGCTGATGAATCTCAATCTACAGCTGAGCTGGCAGCAGCTTTTGATGTTAGCATCAAAACAATATTGGTCCATTTGCGACAGATTGGCAAGATAAAAAAGCTTGATAGATGGGTGCCCCACGAACTTAACGATCGCCAGCGCAACGTACGCGTCGAGACTTGCCTTGCGCTGCTTAACAGGCACAGAAATGAAGGAATTTTGAACCGAATTGTTACGTGCGACGAAAAATGGATTCTTTTTGACAATCGAAAGCGCTCAGCAAGTTGGTTAGATCCTGGTTCGGTACCAAAGCAATATGCAAAACGAAAAATGACCCCTAGAAAGGTAATGGTCACAGTTTGGTGGTCTAGTGCTGGTGTGATTCATCATAGCTTTTTACAAAACGGCGAGAGCATTACTGCAGATGTGTACATTGAAGAACTGACCACAATGATGGCGAAACTCGCACGTCTGCAACCAGCTTTGGTCAATCGGTCGTCTCCACTGCTACTTTACGACAACGCGCGACCCCATACTGCACAACAGACCGTCTCTAAGCTGCATGAGTTGGGTTTGGAAGCTCTCCCTCATCCGCCATACTCACCAGATCTTGCGCCTACCGACTATTACTTTTTCCAAAATTTGGACAACTTTTTAGCGGGAAAAAAATTCAATTCCCGAGAGGCAGTACAAAACGCCTTTGAAGAGTTTGTTGTCTCCCGTCCTGCTGATTTTTTCAAGAAGGGCATCCATAAACTGCCACAGCGTTGGCAAAGATGCATTGATTGCAGGGGTGATTACTTTGAATAAAAGAAATAAATAAGTTCGAAAAAAAAATACTTTAACTTTTTTCAAACAAAACGGCAATTTCATAGGTAAAGACCTAATATTATCATATAATTAATAGCGTCCGATGGGATAATAATATCAATGTGGTATTTCATACACGACTTACCATCCAGTATGGGCCTGGTACTGCCCCCTCCACCAGCCGTCGTTGCTCTTCTCGAGGATCAAGATGCGCGTGCCCTTGGTGAGCGAGAGCTCGTCGGGCTGCTGCGCCTGGTAGTTGTACTTGACGAGCGCGGCGCCGAGCGCCTCCGCCGGCTCGGGGGCGCCGCCCGCCGCGCGCCGCGCGCCCGGCGACTCCGGCGCGCCGCGCACCGGCGAGCTGTTCGACGGGAGGGTCTTCGAGCCCGACCCTTTCTTCACCTTCTTCTTAATACTGGAAGGATTGAGATAGATAAATAATAATAACCCCCAACGATCACATACATAGATCCTGGACCCTAACTATACAAAGACTAGCTTCTCCCCGCAGCTTGGCCCGCGTGTCCTATAGAAGTAATTTTTCATAGATGATTCAACCACCCATTTCATCCTCTTAGGGGTAGAATTTCGAAAAACCCTTTCTTAGTGGATACCTACACCTTACAAAGAACACACCCTTCAAATTTCAAGTCTCTAAGACCAGAGGTTTAGGCTGTGCGTCGATATATAAGTCAGTCAGTCAGTCAGTGATGTTCTGTGTAGGACATCACGGATGGAAGATGCTGCTTCATTAGGAAATAACGGAATCCTAATGGAATCGCGCCTTAAGTAATCTGCGCGACATAAAATGTCATCATCATCATCAGCCTATTTCTCACTGCTGAGCATTGAGCGTGAGAATGGCGCAACCAAGGGGAAGCCTCCCTTTGATTGCGTCATACGAAGGGATTATAAATTCGGCGTTCGTTTTTAGAATAAAATATAATAAATATTTATTCATGGCAAAAGGCACAAAACAATAGGCAATGGTGTACGAATATTTGTATCTATTGCTTCAAATTTCCAAGCCAATATATATTTTATTACTTTATTTTTAATTAAATAATCAGATAAAAAAAATTGTGAATTTATTCATTTATTCCTCTTTAGAAATTAAGCTGATTGAATTGATTTTTCTGGTTGGCAACACTGCCTGGCGCTATATAGAATGGGAGTCAGGCTGTTGTTGAGTAGAAAAAGCGATCAGTCTTTCATTCATTGGCTTGCAAGTGATAAGTTACAATGTATATGAAATTGTATAAGACGTGCTCATGGTTTTATTCTAATGATATTACCTGTATCATTACAAGTCTAATGTGGTTATGATATTTTTATTGATTACTTTATGTACCTACTTATGTATGTGTGCATAGTAAATGGCTTCAAAGAAAATAATCTATGCTTTTTTTTTTCTTCATAGTGATTCAATAAAATATGCATAATATAAATTATTTGTTTAAACATATTATTCTTTTATCTGCATTATACTTATAATAATATCTATATTACTCATGCTTTTTTATTCCTATAGAATACATACATATAAATAAAATAATAACTGAGCCACATTATTGACACATAATATAAAACTCAATGCTATGGTTGTGGTTTTGGTTACATAGTGATATTTTCCCTTTTGTAATAATTATTCTCAGAATTTGGAGAAATATAAAATATTGTACTTAGAAAATGACACATCTGTAATTTACTTGTTTATTTGACGAAAACCTTGTTATACAATCAATAATTATCCTTATGCCTTGTATACACATAAGATGAAGAAAAAAATGAATGATAAAGTTCCAGGGCAGATTAAATAAAAATTAATACATCTAGGTATGTGATATTATGATTTATACTGTGGCAGGAAAACATAATTACCTAATGAATACCAACTTGTTTAATGAGTAGGGCTGCAGGAGAACTAGACAGGAAATGAATGAATCATACTAGAATCATGAATGAATCTATTTCATGTATGTAACAGAGGCCATATAAATTATTAGTTTTCTAATTTTCTGGGCTATGTGCATGTTCAATTTGTTGCGAAAAATGAAAGTAAAATAAACAGCTTTGGCACTAAGGTATATATGAAGGTGCCAATCTTCAAAGTTATATAATAAAACTCAGAATATATTGGAGGTTTGGATATTGAATCTTTATTTTGGCATAATTACTAAAGTACAAGTGAGTCTGCAACTAGCGCTAGTTTAAGGAGCATTACAAAGTAGGAACAGTGCAAGAGCGAGTGAACAGAGTGCGAGTGTGACGGACGCAAAGAAAGAGGTGTGTGAGCGAGAAGGAGCGATAAAAGTAAATAGGTTCTGTGCTGTCTAAATAACTTGCTTGTTCCTACACAGCTATACAAGGACTCTTTTTCAAAGCAGTTATAGAGTGTGGCCTTTAACCTCATTACTTAACATTAGGTGACATCCAGACAAAAGTTAAAAAAAAGAAGCACTTTACTAACCTGTCAAATAAGGAAGGTTTCTCCTTCTTCACATAGTTGCTGGGAACATATCCTGACTGGCTCCGAGCATTCTGCACCCTCCACCAGTGCTTCGAGTCATCCAGCAGAAGATATCGCTCATTCTTACGAAGATCTAACTCCTGTCCACCTTGAGCTGCATAGTCGTATTTTGCCACTACATAGCAGACATCATCCTGGAATCATAATTGACAAGCGGAGTGAAATTTTAGAAAAGTGGTATATAAATTATAATAATAGTATAAATCATTATGGTAGCCTGTGCTGCTAACATACTGGCTTAATTGCCAGCTGGAAGTTAGTATATGCTTTTGGACTGTATAGTCATAAGCAGTAATTATATTGTATGAAATTTCTTTATCAGTAAAATAAACCCGCAGTACCTATTTAATTTCTTCTAACTAGGTCTCTTTTACAGTAAAGTGTGTAACGGTTTTTTTTTATTATTATTCATAACCCATAGTCAAATTGGCTTTGCTAAGTTAACCAGGTTGCAGAAACAATTTTCTGTGTTAATTTTAATTGTTTTTTTTTATTACAAAAGCTTCACTTTTTATTACTGCCAACTGTGCCTCCCTATTGTAAAAATGTTAAAAATATAAACTATAATACAAGAATACATAGAATTCATAATAAAATAACTATTGCAGCAATGATGACCAGTACCTCCTATAAGCAGTGATTATAGAGACATTTTTATAGAAACTATTATTAACTTCTAACAATAAATTATGCTTTCTATATTGTAAAAGTGTTCAAAATAGCCTATTTGCAATAAATCTTTTGACTTCGACTTTCCAAATATGAGTAATTAATTAGATTTGATTTGCGTGGGTTTCAAGGCAAGTTCATGAATTGAACTTTTAGAAAGGGGCCTCATGTATTCTCTAATGGTCAAAATTTGTGGTGAGAGGAATGTGGAGGTAACTGCCATTAGGCCTTATTTATTATTAGATACAGATGTGTTGGGCACTTTTATAAACATTTATAATATGAATATCATAATACTGTATGTACAACCTCACATTGTTTGATTTTGGTAAACACAGTAAAATCTTAAGGATTTTGTTTATAGGTAGAGATTATTGAGATATAATATTTGAATACAATCTGTAATATGCTGTTATTAATAAGATATTTGGTTTAAGCAGTCCAATTATTCATTGTGTGAGTTAAATGATTATAACTAAGAAATCATTATACTCAAATGTATTTATAGTAAATTGTAATTCCAGTTAAGTGTGTGGAGAGGAAGTTTCCACAATACATTAGGATATACCAACTTTTTTATTTTTTATGTTATTGAATGATATGACGAGCTAGGCGTTTTGAAATTGGAACCTACAGCTGCATACACTATAAAGCCAATAATGTGGTATCAAGGCAAGAATCAAGCTAGATTTCAGAGACCTTGTTGTATAGACGAAACTATGTGAGAGCACTGGATGACTACCACTCACTCATTACCCCCATTGGTGACTACCAATGGGGGGTAATAAGTGCATGATAATTGATAAGGCAGGACTGCTATTCTCACCTGGGCATTTTTTCCGTGCCTAGGGTTGGCCATGGCGTGCGGCGCCGGCAGCGGCTTGTTCGCCCACACCGAGTCTGCGGCGCGCGCCGACCGCGTCTCCAGCATGACACCCCAGCAAGGAACCTTCGGTCACTCCTTGCAGCCGCCGCTAGGCGACCTCACTGGCACATCGCGCCCACCCACTCACTGTACTGCCTTGCTAAATAGCTACCACCCTTCTTACGCGATGGATCAGCTGCACCAATGCACCACTACGTCTGTTTATTGCAGGAAATGCGAAACCCAACAGAAAGCTAGCGATCAACTTGAGCTTCGCAACAATCAACCCTTTTAGCACTACCTATTATTTGTTAATTTAATTTAATCAGTGATGACAACACCCGTACTACGTTTTATTTACATTTATATGAAACTTTGTACAGTTTTAACACAAATTAATGATTTTTTGTGGAAATTTTACTATTCGGTGGGGCAAAACGAACGACGAATCAATAGACAAGTTTTTTTTTCTTTTCTTCTAAGCACAGACTACGAAGCATTCGAGCAAGAAGGTTAAATCCTCAACTCTTGACAGCAATCAACACTGAAAAAACTATTACAATGTAAAAAAATATGCAACACATATTAGTATTGCTCATTATACTTTGTTACATTTTTTTTTTTTTTTTTTTTATGGCAATTGTTTTTACATTTTTGCCAGCATCATGTCAAAAGAGAATCAAATACGGAATTTTGAATTATGAGTATCTGAAACAAAAGAAAAATATCCTATAACTACAAACTACGCTACATTACATTATATTACATACATTATATTACATGAGAAAAACATAGGTAATTAAATAATACTAATCATAACATAAGAATGAACATTATTAAATAAATGTGTTAAATGATAACGACTACAGTTTAATATTATTTTCAGTAATAAAAGATGATAATATATCAATGGAAATAGAGTCTATATTACACAAAATATTGTCTATGTGAACTGGGAATGGAAATTTATAATGAAGTAACAAATTGAATAATGAACTATGATCAAATTTGGGACAAGAAAAGAAAATGTGATTCAGATCAGCTTCATCCATACCACACTCACAGATAGATGAATCTCTTATTCTAAGTTTCTTCAGGTGAACACCAGAACAACAATGGCCAAATCTCAGTCTAGATATTATGGAACAGATTTTGTTACATTTTAGTGAATTCCTAGTAAATTTTTGTCGTTATTTTTCAACAAAAGCAACCGTTTGTCAGACTTGTCAATAAAAATTTGAAATAAAAAATTATTTGACTATGACATTTTGTAATTCGTTTCATTGTTTGACGTTTTATTTTTTCTGGCAAAGCTGCAATGCAAAGTGCTGCCAGAAAATTACTTTTAAAACCATTGTAGTAACTTTTGACGCCGTCTGGTCACTTCCAAGTTACATGATTCAAAAGGTTACTTACATTAGGTGAGTTTTTGGGACCAGGCTCTTTTTGTAGAGTTGCGTAAAAGGGATGTCAACGTGCTTACATTGATTGCTTAATCTGTAGACGATTTAAGCGATTTTAACATTCGTCGAGAAATTGAGAAACCAACTCAATAAGTCTCAACGAACGTGAATTAAAGTCAGATGTAATTTAATCAGATATAAAAATATATAATAAAGTAAATAGATACCGTAAGGAATAGTAAAATGTATTTTATGTATTTTAATTAATTAAATGTATTTTTGCTTCAACTCGTTAACTATATTGACTATAACGATAAGTAACGATTATAGTCCTGATTATGATTATGTCATGAATACATGCAAAAAGATTTTCTACGCCACGACAAAATTCAAAAAGTGCTAGTGTTTTTTCTTAATATAAATAATTGCACTTTTTGAATTTTGTCGTGGCGTAGAAAATCTTTTTGCATGTATTAGGACTATAATCGTTACTTATATAAATATATATATATATATATATAAGTGATAAAATTGAAATAATAATGATGGTAATGACAAAAATTTTAAAAATTGACAAAATTCAAAAAGTGCAATTATATATATTAAGAAAAAACACTAACACTATTATATATATATTTTAATATATATATTACATTATATATATAGATATATATATATATATAATGAATAATTGTAGATATTTCCACAGTTTAATGCAACTCGATGTCTATCGACTTTTAATACCTTAATACTGAAAAAAGGTTACTTCTCAAGTTCTCAGAGTAAAAGGTTACTTTTTATACCTATGAGGTAACTATTAAGAATACATAGCTGGCAGCATTATTGTATTGGTTGATTTGGTGAATTTAGTGCCGATTTTCTCTTCGATAAAATTGAAATAAATGGGTCAATATCCTTAATTATAACTAAACAGAGAGAATGTCTGATTCGGAAGCCAGTAATTTTTCGGGAAGTGGTTCAGAGGCTGGCAGTGTAGCCTCGAATCGTTCTCGAAGAAGTGCTGCTTCCAATCGGTCGGCGAGGTCGCGTTCGGGCTCCCGATCCCGTTCAGGCTCTAGATCGCGGTCTGGCAGCCGCAGCCCTTCGAGGAGCCCCTCTCGGTCGCGCTCCAGGTCGCGCTCTCGCGCGCGTTCACGATCTAGGTCTCGGTAAGTCTTTTACGATCGATTTTGATACAATACTATAAACTCAAAACAGTTATGTTAACGTGTTGTCTCGTGGCAGGAGCCGCTCTGTTGCTTCCGATGCAAGCCGCAATAACAAAGATGATGAAGCTAAAGAAGCCTCCGGTGATGAGGAGGTTGAGGTAGGTACTACTTTTAGGATCTAATTTATACACTACTCCATATGTAATATGCATAGTTAAGTATATTTTTATAAACTCACTTGTTTGTATCTAATCATATTCATCTGGTAGAGTCCTGCAGTTTCACAATCTACATGTTTTCAATAATGCTGTAGGAAATTTGTGTTTTCCAGTATAGAATAAGCTTTGCCACAGTGCAAGAAATCAATCTACAAAATCCCATTACAAGACAAGTTTAGTTCAGCTGAAAGCCACAAAGACAGTGGTATATGAAATAACAAATGAATAATGTTCCATTATTAGTTATTGGCAGGGATTTTGCTCAACATGATCCTTCTGAATCATATTTTGAAGAATCTGTAGTAATTTAATGAAATGTCATTAATCAACCACTTACAAATATTCTCTTGCATTGTTAAAGTTTATACTGTAGATGTAATATATAGATGCACAATCAACTCCTCAATATTAAGTTCAGGTCATAATTAAAAAAACTACAATTTGTTAACATCTCAGCATGTTTATAATATGGTAATAAGATTCATTTTTACATATTTATTTAGCTGATGACAACATTATTTGATGATAGGATGAGCAAGAGCCAGAAGGAGAGGATTTGGTGGACTCTGAGGAGTATGAAGAAGATGAGGAGGAAGAAAGACTGAGAAAGAAAAGGAAGAAAGACAGCCGCTATGGAGGTTTCATTATTGACGAAGCAGAGGTATGGGTTCCTACAATTTATCTAAAGCAAAATTAATTGATACATACTCTGAAGAAGGCGGTAGGACTTTTCTGCAAAGTTTATATATATCTATCACTGCTTTGCCAGAGTTATTCTGCTGTCAACAGTAGTGTACAAACTACTGTTCCGGTTTGAAGGGCACTGTAACTAGTGAAATTACTGTGCAAACGAGACCAATAATTTCAATTTAGTAATCTTATTACTAGACTTTAATCTTATTACTTAGACTGTGCTGATGTCTCAGGATGATGCGTGCAGTGCAGTGTCAGGAGAAACTTGTATTTTATAGTTCCAAGTGACACTGTATTTTTTTATGGGCTGCCATGATGCTTAACATCAGGTCAACAATTAGCTTGTCACATCATTAATTTTCATAAATTAAAAAAAAATGCAGAGAAATGCATTTACATTCTAATTCTATTTGGGGGCGGTAAGGCCTGCACTGATGTCCCACATGGGGTGTATTGATGCATTTACATTATTAACCCTTATAGTATGGCCCCTGGCAGCATGAAATCAATGTCACATGATACAAAAATAAGCTGCATGGAGCACTCTCAGGGACATAGAGGACATCTACAATTAAACAGTAAAAATGTTGTTTTGGCTGAAAGTACCAAAAAAACTCAAAATTGACAATAAATAAAATGCATCCCGTATTTACGTCATCTGATGCAAAAATAATAGTGATGGCATCAAATAGCGCTTATTTTCGCATAGTTCTTGTATGGACGAAAGTACTTGGCTGATGGCTTCAAAAATGCAATCCGGAACCTACCTAAACCTACAACATCACAAGATGAAACTTTAGTTGTTAAGTTTAGTTGTAAGTTGCAAATGTTCCAAATATCTATTTGGCTCTTGTACTATTAGTAAAAAAGTTATTTAGAAAGCAGCATGCTATGAACATATATTATTTCATGTAACATTGATATTTTTTCATGTTTGGTTCGACAATATCAAAATAAAAATACGCCAAGTAAACATTGTTAATTTTAATTATTTTTAATTGCTTTTTGTAATCTTGTCTAACATTACACCATATTGAATTTTGAAACTTCACTGTAAATTAGTAAAACCTTTTTCTTTTGTAGGTGGATGATGAAGTTGATGAAGATGATGAATGGGAGGAAGGTGCCCAAGAGATGGGCATTGTTGGGAATGAAGTAGATGAGATAGGTCCTACTGCCAGGGAGATTGAAGGTCGCAGGAGAGGAACCAATCTGTGGGACTCTCAGAAAGAAGAAGAGATAGAGGAATACTTAAGAAATAAGTATGCTGATGAGTCAGCAGCACTCCGGCACTTTGGGGAAGGTGGTGAAGAAATGTCAGATGAGATCACACAACAAACCTTACTGCCCGGAATTAAGGACCCCAATCTATGGATGGTCAAATGCAAGATTGGAGAAGAAAAAGCTACAGTACTCTTACTTATGCGAAAGTTTATAGCATACCAAGGTTCAAACGAACCTTTCCAAATAAAGTCAGTCGTGGCGCCGGAAGGTGTCAAAGGCTACATCTACCTGGAGGCTTACAAGCAGACCCACGTCAAAGCAATTATAAACAACGTCGGCACGCTACGAATGGGCATATGGAAGCAAGAGATGGTTCCGATCAAGGAAATGACAGATGTCCTGCGTGTGGTCAAGGAACAGTCTGGTTTGAAACCAAAACAGTGGGTGAGATTAAAACGAGGGCTGTACAAGGACGACATAGCTCAGGTGGACTACGTGGATTTAGCTCAAAACCAGGTGCACCTGAAACTGCTGCCTCGGATCGACTACACGCGGCTCCGCGGCGCGCTGCGCACCGTGCAGAGCGAGAGCGAGGCGGCCAAACGGAAGAAGAAGCGGAGGCCCGCGGCCAAGCCCTTCGACCCGGAGGCCATCCGCGCCATCGGCGGAGAGGTCACCTCCGACGGAGACTTCCTCATCTTCGAGGGCAACCGGTACTCGCGCAAGGGGTTCCTCTACAAAAACTTCACCATGTCCGCCATCCTGGCGGAGGGCGTGAAGCCGACGCTCACGGAGCTGGAGCGGTTCGAGGAGCAGCCCGAGGGGATCGACATCGAACTGGCGGCGCCGTCGCGGGACGACCCTGCCGCGCTGCACTCCTTCTCCATGGGAGACAACGTGGAGGTCAGCTCGGGGGACCTCGCCAACCTGCAGGCGCGCATCGTCGCCATCGACGGCTCCATGATCACCGTCATGCCGAAGCACGACGCGCTCAAGGACCCGCTCGTGTTCAAGCCGAACGAGCTGCGCAAGTACTTCAAGCAGGGAGACCACGTGAAGGTGGTGGCCGGCCGCTACGAGGGGGACACGGGGCTCGTGGTGCGCGTGGAGGCGCACCGCGCCGTGCTGGTCTCCGACCTGACCATGCACGAGCTGGAGGTGCTGCCGCGCGACCTGCAGCTGTGCTCCGACATGGCCACCGGCGTGGACTCGCTCGGCCACTTCCAGTGGGGTGACATGGTGCAGCTGGACCCGCAGACCGTCGGTGTCATCGTGCGCCTCGAGAAGGAGAACTTCCACGTGCTCGGCATGCAGGGCAAGGTCATCGAGGCCAAGCCGCAGGCGCTGCAGAAGCGCCGCGAGAACCGGTTCACGATGGCGATCGACTCCGAGCAGAACACGATCCAGAAGCGGGACATCGTGAAGGTGATCGACGGGCCGCACGCGGGCCGCAACGGCGAGATTAAGCACCTGTACCGGAACTTCGCGTTCCTGCAGTCGCGCATGTACCTCGACAACGGCGGCATCTTCGTGTGCAAGACGCGCCACCTGCAGCTGGCCGGCGGCAGCCGCGCGGGCGCCGCGGCGCCGCAGCCCGGCTTCATGTCCCCGCGCATCGCGTCCCCGCACCCCGCGCGCGGCGGCGCCTCCCCGCGCGGCCGCGGGCGGGGCGGCGGCCGCGGCGCCGCGCGGGACCGCGACCTCATCGGCCAGACCATCAAGATCACGGGCGGGCCCTACAAGGGCAACGTGGGCATCGTGAAGGACGCCACGGGCAGCACGGCGCGCGTGGAGCTGCACTCGGCCTGCCAGACCATCTCGGTGGACCGCGGCCACATCGCGGGCGCGGGCGGGCCCGGCGCGGCGCCCGGCGCCGCCTCCTTCTACTCGCGCACGCCGGGGCGCACGCCGGCGCCGGCGGGCGCGCACACGCCCACGTACCGCGACACGGGCATCAAGACGCCCATGCACGGCTCGCAGACGCCCATCTACGACGTGGGCGGGCGCACGCCGCACTACGGGTCCGCCACGCCCTCGCACGACGGCGGCCGCACGCCGGCGCACGGCGCCTGGGACCCGTCGGCCGCCGCCACGCCGGCGCGCGCGCCCGACTTCGAGTACGACGCGGGCGCCAGCCCCGGGTACGGCGCCGGGCCCTTCACGCCCGCCACGCCGGGCACCATGTACGGCTCCGACCACACGTACAGCCCGTACCGGCCGTCGCCGTCGCCCGGCGGGTACGCGGCCGCCACGCCGTCGCCGGGCGGGTACTCGCCGCGGTCGCCGCCGGCGGCGGGCGAGGAGTGGGCCAGCGCCGAGCTGGAGGTGCGCGTGCGCGGCGGCGCCACGGCCGGCGTGGTGCGCGGCGTGTCGGCCGGCTCCGTGGCGCTGTACGTGCCGGCCGACGAGCGCGTGCTGACGGTGGCCGCCGACCTGCTGGAGCCCGCCGTGCCGGCCGCGGGAGACCGCGTCAAGGTCATCGCGGGCGAGGACCGCGAGGCCGTGGGCCACCTCATCTCCATCGAGAACCAGGAGGGCGTCGTCAAGTTCGGCACCGACGACATCAAGATCATGCAGCTGCGGCACCTCTGCAAGATGACCGCCGCCTAGACCCGCCCCGTCGCGACCCTCCGGTTCGACCCTCGGAGTTACGTACTCGTAGACGCAAGTACTAAGATGTCAAATATATTTGTATAAGAGTATGCGTGTTTATGAAATTATAACCGTAATTCTATGTATTCATGTGTTACCCACAGACTGTGCTCAGACAGAGTTGTTCTATTAGCACGATTAAAGATTATTTTTCTTTAGCAAGACCGAAGCTTATTATTATGTATATCAAAAAGATATCAACCGCTTCCCTTAAACTAGTTTAGAAACTGAACAACACGGAATATGTATTTCACTTAACTTGGAACCCCCAGAGAATATGTCTTTTGTTTTTATCTTACTCCATGCTCCATTCTGCAGCTGTTCCTACCTACCACCTCTAGATCCATTCTCGCTCGACCCGCAATAATTATTTGAGAATGTTATATGGAATGTCACTACGGAAAACATCCGCAACAAGTAACAGTGGTGCCATTAATAACTATAATAATATATAATAAATAACCCAGCGGTGGAAATGTGGATTAGTATTAACTAAAATACTGCACTTTTTCCAACATACCAATACTATTGTCCAACTCCCAAAATACTTCATAATGTATCTTTAATATTAGTATAATCACAAATGTTGACCCAGGCTTATTTGGTCCAACTTCATCGTGCTCATGGATCTATGATTAATGAAGCGAAGTTCCACTGATGCTTTGCTTAACAACGCACGCGCATGTTCTGTCTAAGTTGTGGATCAAAGATACTGACATGCCCGAAGAGGGAATGTAACGCTTCGTACTTACGCAGCTACATAGACCTATACTTTTATAACGCCAGTCTAGTAGTGCACAACCCAATTATTAATAATGTAATAGTATAATTTAACACACTGTTTTAATAATAATTCTCAATGAAACAATTCACTCTGATTTTATTAACATTTATTGAATAAATAATACAAAATTGGTTTTCAATTGCAATTTTAGGAATTCAAAACAAAATGCAGGCACACAAACTGAGCAAAGAACCACTAATAACTGCAGACCTACAGACACTAATAACTGTAATCAGTAAATTACACTATTATCCAAAACTATTACATCGAAAAATATGTTGCTACTTGATACAGTAACATACATTATTCCAACATTTAAATACATCTATGGAATTTATATATTAAACATTTAACTGATTGTATTATCGACAAATACATTAATATAGATATACATTCAGGGATGTAAATGCTCAGCAAAATGCGGCCAGAAATAAGAAATGCCTTAATATGATGGGATAACATTCGAAGTAACACTGACTAGCCTTGCGGTCCTGGTGTTGGAGACACTACTATAGAATAGCCATGATTTTTACAAATAAAACTAATCAACAATTTTATAATCCGCTTTGGAAGCGTTGCCACCACCATCCTCCGAGTAGCTAAGCGATAAATGTATAAATATTATCACAGAAAAATAATATTAAAGATGATCTCCAGCTGTCACACCACACTCCGTAGTGAAACGTTGGCGAGGAGTAGTGGCAACGGTTCCTCTTCTAACACAAGAACTAATTAAACCATTTGGCTACAAGATTATGCAGTGACCTTATCACTCACTCCTCTTTCAATATACACAAACTAAAGATGCTAAATTATTGCAAAAATTATTAAAACATTGGCAAACTCTACCCCATACCCTCTAAGTACTAAACGTTAACTTATCCTACTGAGTTTGCTTTACATAATGTTCCACGAAACGTTACACGTTGTCTTTTGGTAGTAGGAACGAAATGCTGGATAGACAACCGTCATGCATTACGACGCTAGGCCAATATTTACGGACTTCCGAAAGTATTATACAGTCAGTCACACGAACCATTCATTCGCGAATACCGTTCAAAAGTCAGATCTAACGTTATTACACAAGAATCTCATTAAAAGTTTGAATTATAAACATACTTTATAATATAAAAAGAGCATCCATCCGCTCGCAAACGAGCTATCATTTCCGCACTAAGATAATACAGACTACGTTAATTAGAGACAAAAAGTAATAAATATGTACAGGACTTATCAAAATTATTACAAACTTAGAACCGATCGAAGCTTCGGGTGATTTTGAGTCGACTATTCCGGACATACGCGGCCGGTACAGACCGATATACAGAAAACTATCAAATTTGATCAACGACTCGGCGCGTGGAACGGATAACAAAAACGAATGCGAAAATGATTTCCACCGGAAGGAGTCCAAGGTCCAATACCCGAAGCCACCCCCCGGGCGCGGCGGCAGTGTTCGCGGGGCTCACGAGGCGTACATGCGCTTGATGTCCTCCTTGTACCGCTCCTGGATATCTTTCCGCTTGATCTTGAAGGCGGCCGTCACCAGCCCCATGTCCGGGGACCACACCTCCGTGCACAGCTTCACGGCCGCGGGGACCTCGAACTTCTCCAGCCCGCCTGGAACGACGCGGACGGTAGTAGCAACCAACTTCTGACATTTATATATAGAACACTACAGGCGCCCCACGGCTTTCCACATATAACTTTCAAATAAACATTTTGAGAGAAATATGTTGATCTCAATATTGTCAACAATTTGTGTGTAAAATTTCAAGCCAAATCGGTTCAGCAGTAGGGGTGTAAAAGTCTCACAAACAAGCAAACATTGTTTCACATGAGTAGAGATTATTATGTAATATTTTAATTTATCTGGATGCGTGAAAAGTAGCTGGTCAGCATAAAATATATTTTTATAAGAGATATTTCAAGGTATTGATATTAAGAGTGTAAACCTTTTCGCCTGCCCTTTCATGTTAATGAATTACGTGACATCACTAGCTACAGTGTCCTTCAAACCTGAACACAGTAGTGCTTGCACACTACTACTTGGCGGCAGAATAACTAGCAAAGCGGTGGTACCTAGATGAACTCTGAGAAAAATCCTACAACCTAGTATAAGTTTTACAATGGCAAGATTGCCCAAAAATTGACAACAAACAGTGATCAGTATTTTTGAGAGCACAATAAATAATTCTCCCAGCACACTCACATTTCCTGGCATGGTCCGCGAGTTCCTTGACCACGGCCTTCTCGACGGCGGCGTCGGCGCACAGCGCGTCCAGGTCGCCGGGCGGCGCGCCCACGCGCCGCGCCAGCTCGGCCAGCTGCTGCGGGTGCGGCACCACCAGCGCCACCGTGAACGACTTGCTGCTGTCGCCGTACACGCAGATGTTCTCCACTATGGGGCACGTCTTCAGCTCCGCTTCCACCTTCCCCAGAGACACGTATTCGCCGGCTTGCAGTTTCACTAGGTCCTTCTTGCGATCTGTAATTAGAAGTTACGGAGACAGTGGGTTAGGAAATCAATGGCTATCGTGAGTAATTTAATAGGTTGTGCATGATTCCATTATAGTCAGCCCATTTTAAGTTCACTGCTGTACATAGCCACGTTTTCCACTTCACTGAGCACATGCTCATCATCCTCTATTCTGTTTTTTCCATCCTTGAAAATTTTGGATAATACAAGAAATGTGATGACATTTGTGCATTCATGATCATTATCGACCGAAAATTGTTCACTGTTGAACTGTCTGATCTAAAGACCGCTACAATAAGCGGCTGTTAGAATCGAACAGCTTCTAGCAACTATAACTGGATTGATTTTTCGATTGTTATGGTTGCCCACCCCATCACTTCACAATAAAAAAAAAATAGCAATGCAGTTTGATATGGAATATTTAGTCAGCAAGTTAAATTAAATCATCAAATTTAAGTTGTAAAATTTGACAGTTCTGAATTTGCACTTATATCTCTAGAACGTATCTAAATGCGTTGCAGGTACGTCAAACAAAAGAAGAAACTGTCGTCAAACTGTATTGCAGACGGGCCTCACAGTGAGCAAAACATACCAATAATCTTGATGCACCCGTCATGGTGCAGTTCCCCGATGTCCCCAGATTTGAACCACCGCCGCCCCTCCACTTCGATGAACTCCTCCTTGGTCTTCTCGGGGTTGCGGTAGTAGCCCTCCGCGACACAGTCGCCGCCGATAACGATCTCACCCTGGAATACGGAAGGGGTAGGTCTAGCTAGTTATTAATAGGTAACACTTTTTAAACTTTCGCGACTTGAACTCATATTGTAAAGATAAAAGGGGTCCCCTCGCGACCGCGGCCAATGTAACTTGGTCGAATCGTCGAGGTTAGTCAAAATTATGTTTTGATAATTTTTGTACGCGAATAGACCCGTTTTATCTTTACAATATAAATAGGTAGGTACTCTTATCGTGGGACCCGTATTACACGCGGTTTTGGGTTTTCTTTTTTAACCGGATAATGCTGTTGGTCTCGACCCTTACAGCGTCACCGGGCGGGGCGGTTTAGCAGTGATCGTCATGTGATGGATGATGCGCGTCAAGTGTCGTAAATAAGGTTCGGTTATAACATTCTGGCGAAGTGCATTATAGAGGTGTCCGAGGTAGACGCTTAGCCTGTCTATCAATTTTTAACCTATTTCAAAGAATGCGCACAAGAGCTGCACGAGATGATTCCGTCATCTACAAGTCGGCGTAGAACACAAAGCGCGGCGCAGAACTGTTTCACCCTATCATGTATTGACATGCCGCACCAAGCATTTCGCCGACTCTTTTATCAGGAGAACTCATTCCCATCTTTTTTTCCTGACAAAATGACTAAGAGTGAATAGGCCCTTCACAGACCAACAAGCTACACCTTTGACGCCATACGTTGATCTAATCATACATCAAAAATGCTATGGTATGCCCATCTACACCCAAGCAAAACTTTTATAGATTTTTAGTGCAATTTTACTTGGGGTAAATTCAGTGTAAATAGAGATTTTATGAACAAATCGAAAAATAATAATACCTACTGGTAGTGGGCTGGAGCATTTGGACTGTCTATAGGTCATCGCGGCCAGTACAAATGTTTTTTATAGTAGTAGTAGGTAGTTTTTAGTGTTAGTTATTAAATCATTGTAGTATTTAGAAAATAAAGGCAATTTGCCGTGTTTAAAAAAAATCAAATAATATATATATTTTTTTTTACATTATATTATATAAGAGCACGGACCCAGGAGTCTGTGGTAAAGCAGAATAAAAAAAAAATCTAAAATAGTCGAATATAATGACCTGCGGGAAGGGCTTGTTGGAGACGCGGTAGCCGCCCTCCTCCCAGTTGAGCAGGCGCAGGTCGGTGCCGACGGTGGGCGCGCCCACGCGGCCCGTGGAGCGGTCCTGCACGTCCATGACGGTGGCGCACGACGTGGTCTCCGTCAGGCCGTACCCCACCACCACGTCGCAGCACAGGCAGATGCGCACCTGCACACGGCCAGCTGTAGCGCGGCGCCGGGCGGGCCGCCCCGCGCCGCCCCGCCCCGCCCCGGCCTACCTGCGCGTGCGTGTCGGGCGCGAGCGGCGCGCCGCCGGCGATCATCATGCGCAGGCGGCCGCCCAGCAGCGCGCGCGCGCGGCGGAACACGGCGCGGTCGAGCGCGGGCGTGGCGTACCCGCGCCGCATCCACGCCTGCTTGTACGCGTACGCCCACTTGAAGAACGCGTGCGCGAACTCTCCGCTGCGCGACACCTTCTCCGTGATGCCCTTGCTGATGCGGTCCATTATCAGCTGCCAGGAGGAAATCGTTGTATGAGAACTGTACGGCTTCGTTTAAGCCCACCCACACACGGCACGATCCGTCGCTTCAGACCGATCGAAGCTACGGATCTGTAGAGTATATTTGCTTGATCGCAGCCGACATCTGAGATCGCAAAACCCGTGCAATTTTGAATATCTTATTGATAAAAAATATGTAATGACCGTGTTGTCGTTCCGTTTCAAACGAGAAAATGACCGATTCGCACCGTGCATGGGGGGGCTTCAAATATTCAACCGTTAAAAGTGCAAGGTAAATAAAGGGTCGAGAGGAGAGGATCAAGAATATGAAAATGAAAAACGGAAACTATACTACTAAACATTGTAAAATATAACTTTATCGCTATACAAGTTATGTTCACGTTATTGGTATGAAAGCTAAAAACATTTCACTTTTTAAACTTTCGGGACTTTAACTTGTAAAGATAAAAACGGGTCTATTCGCGTACAAAAATTATCATCAAAACATAACTTAATAATTTTTATACGCGAATAGACCCGTTTTATTTTTACGATATTTCTCACTTCCACTATTATATCAAAGGACCACAAAAAAATTATGAGCTTTTCATAAGAGAAATATAAGTTACCGGTACGGTGGTGATGCAGGTCGGCTGTAGAATGGTGGCGTCTCCTTTAGTTCCCTTCATGATCTTGCTCGACGTGTCCAGCATCGTCAGCGGGGTAGAGTACCCGATTGGTACACCTGACGGTTAACCGGATGCAATAAGTAAAATCGGATGTGGAAATTTTAATATTAGGAAATTTTACAGAATTGTTCTTTATTCAAGTGATGACCGCAGTGAACCTTTAGGAATGACGTACTTCGCTATGAGCGTTGCGTTGTAGTTTTAACCCGCGTCATTAGAAAAGCTGTTCTGATGCAACAAAAAATTAATTGTACACTCCAATATTTGTTTATGTATTATGTCGCAAATTGTAGTGAAGAGTGAAATAGCTATAAGAAAATCCTCTCAATTGTCGTATATTACCCCCAAAGAGACACAGGCTCTCGGCCAGCAGCTCGAACACGTGCGCCAGCGGCAGGAACCCCATGAGCACATCTCCGTCGAAGATGGGCATCGCGTCCGCGAACGCCTTCAACGTGGCCAGCATGTTGCGGTGCGACAGGATCACGCCCTTGGGCACGCCCGTCGACCCCGACGTGTACATGATGATCGCCGTGTCCAGCGGAGTCGGGGGGACGGATTCTGCGGACCGATATCATAATATACTTCTTCAACAACTAATTCTACACGGAATTAATTTTGAAATGTAAACCACAAAAGTCTAAGTCAAAAGATTTATTGCAAATAGGCTATTTTTAGCACTTTTATAAAGTCAAAATTATATTAGGTACTTAAATTATTTTACTAAGCACATAGAATTACAAGGTGCTTATTGTCAAATATTACATAGCAAGCCCAAGCCCATTACAATATATGAGTTGGAAAAAGAAAAGAAGTTCTCATTCTCATTACTGGTGCTAGCAATTCGGCACAATGCAGAACAGAAAACTCGGATCCAAAGCTTCGATTACATCTGAAAAGAAGAAACCACAAAAAACTGATGATCCCTTACTAATAAACACTGCATGACAGTGAAATAGTTTCGTCAACTTTTGATTTGGCACGTTCGTTGCAGTACAGTGTTTATTATTGTGGTTGCAAAATGTTTAAAACTAACGTTGTAACAAACAAGCACGGTAGGCCGATTTTGACGTTATATACCACATTCGCACTAGATCAGGCCCCTAGTCTTCTGTTTGAATTGCGATTGCATTGCTTTACAATTGTTGTTTTTTATAGAATTTATATAGGATTTTAATAGGAAATCAGTAAAAAAGTAACAATTTTAGAACAGTTCAATTGCAATTTAAATAGTAGACTTGGGACCCAGTTACGCGAATTGCCATAAAGCATTATCTTTCTTCTTTTCATTCCGATCTAGAAATACCACAGATATATCAGATATGCCTTATAATATTGTAAATGACTCGCCATCACAAGCAGCTGCCATAGGTCAGTCCCATGCCAACCCAGTTTGTTAAACCTTTATCAAATACTTAAGCACAAAACCTTTTTAAAACTCTTTAAGCATTAATTATACACAGCACAATCACAAAGTCACTCACCAATCTTGGAGCTGATCCCCATCTGAACCACCTCCTTGTACCCGAGGATCCTGGTCCCCGGCTTGTAGCCATCCTTCTCGGTGGATTTGAGCTGGTCTTCCATGTATATGATGGTGTCCACGCGCGGGGTCCGCGCCAGGATCTTCTTGAACTTGGGGAGCAGGTCGTGAGACGTGATCACCGTCGACACTTCCGTCTCGTTGATGCCGTGAGCGATAGCCTCGTCGCCCAGCGTCGCGTAGATTGTTACAACTGTGGGGGATACAGGTACGTTTTGATAAGGTTGAATAAAAGAATTGAAAATTTGTCTTATATTATTATATTACTGTCTTCGCTAATCATCCTGATGTCATACTTTATAAGCCATTTATGTGAGATAACTTTTGGTCTAATTCACAAACAAACGACAAAACATTAAGAGAGGAGTTTTTGCGTACAAACGCTTCGTATAACGGAGTGGCTGACAAACTTTCGTGTGTGATTTCAAATATTGTAATCAAAACCCTCTTCAAAACTGCCTCAAAAATGATGAAATCGTAGGTTTTTTCGTGTCCACCCTATGCTGCAGTATACTGCATAAGGACCAGCATTACGATTCACAGTTAATCTACCGGAGAAGTTGGTGTGTAGAAGCAGCTGAGCGATAATATCACGCCGCGTCGCGCTACAGTCCCGCGTACGAACCAGTCCTGCCACCTCTGGCGGGGCTCCGGGCAGCAGTGTACACTGACCAGGTATGCTCTGCTTGAAGCAGCCGTGCGCGGCCAGCATCCACTCGGCGCGCGTCTCCGCGAACATGGCGACGTTCCCGCGCGGCTGGCAGCCGAGCTCGCGGAGCCCCGCGCCGAAGTGCGCCGCCTCGCGCTCCACCTCCGTGTACGACCGCCACTCGTAATCACCCATGTTGAACTATAACGTACACAGTGACTGATAAGTATTCATTCACATAATAGGCTATTTGACTACTATATTTTTATTACATACATAAATAATATACCTCAAAAAATAGATAACTGTGAAAACAAAACTTGAATATCTCAAAAAATGACTAAGTTACAGGCATTTTAAAATACAGAAATAGAAAGAGACAAGCACGCAGTGACGTCAGTTACCAGTCCTCACAGTAACTCATTACTAAGCTGTGGTAGCTCTACATACAATCTTTTTGGCATGTGACGTCACAAGCCATGCCTCCATAGTAGCTGTGAGGAAGCTCAACACGATCTCTGTTTTGCGAGAAAGGGACAGGCGATGAAACTTTAAAAGCGTACTACTCCGTGATTAATTTACCGATTTTACTTATTTTTAGAATGATTACATTCATTTTTAACCTACTTTATGAAAGTAATATTTACTTGTTCATTTTTAATAGTAGTCAAATAGCCTATTACTGATCTCTAAATCTATGGTAATAAGTAACGCTAACGTTAGCCAAGTAAGCTAAATCTCTCTTGCAAAGGATCTATTAATAAGTGATGACATGCAACCCTTTTAGTGGTCCCGGAACCGTGGACTTCTTACTTTAAGGGTGATTTTCACATCATCATTATCGACATAGGCGCTCAAATCACAATCCTCCACAGAGGAAGAATAAGGTTTGTTAAGAGTTTCCACCATCAACAGCCTGTAGATATCACTTATAGAGTGCCATTTGAGCGGCTGCTTGCTTCTTGCATCCATCGATTTGTTTTTTCTTTGTTAATGTATGAAATACTTTGTGTGATAATTGTAATTGATTTTGTAATTTTTATCACAGTAAATAAATAAACAAAAATAAATATAATCGGCTCCCAGCGATTTTGCCCAGGTCGTCGGTCAACCTAGTGGGGGGGCCAACATACGTTGAGTCTTCCGGTTCCAAGTTTCCTTTGGGTCATTGTATATTGTGTAAAAACACTATATCATGCTGAGATGCGAGAAACAACCCTTTCTTTAAGAACCGTTCCGCCAGATTTCTAATTAAAAAAATATAAGCATGAAAACAAAAAACACGACAAGCTGCAATGGTTCGTTGACAATAAGTCCACTGACCTTACCGTCTTGAACTAGAATAACAAGACATAGGTCCGTATTACAGAACGATGCTCAGTCATCGGTCGGTGCTTAAGCAGAAATTTCATTCATAAAATGATCAATTATTGAATGAAATCTCTGCTGTAATACGGAGCATATACTAAAAGTGTTCCTTCAGACCAAGATGCTAGACGTGTACCTTCTTGAAGACGCGCCCATTAGGCTGCGGCTCGTCTTCCTCCCCGAGCACGGCGCGCGTGCCGAGGCAGTGGCGGGCGCCCCAGCGCGCGGCGGCGGCGCGCAGCATGGCCTCCATGGAGGTCACTCCCTCGCGGATCAGGCGCACGTGCAGCTCGCACGGCTCGGCCACCGACCGGACCGTCACGCTGTCCGGCGTTGTGCTGATTATGCGGGCCTAAAAGTAACACATTATGTTGTGAATACAAGTGTTGACATCAATGTATCGCTGTTGATTGCAGCTATCATCTTATATTTGAAATTACTTTGCGGACTGTCCGAGTTTAAAACTTACTCTTTATGTAAATATAAAATTGCGTAGACGTTATTTTAGTTAACTATCGCCGTGACAAAGTAGGCGTGAAGGCAAAGGCGGTATTGTGAGCAGTTATAATTAGTGTGTAAGTATAAAACGTTATGGTGCGCCGGATGACGTGATACGAAATCGATATTTGCTAGCTGTGCTCGATATCGTCAGTAGATCTTACTATAGCTCAAGGATCGGTTTGCTTTCGCCATGCCGAAAAATCACTGGCTGTAATGTTGAGCAGAAGTAAGGAATATGATATCGATGTAATAGCAGGATCAAACAAAGCTTGGATTGCCCTAGAATGCCAAATTGTTTGAGCCTCTGCGTATAGTAACATATTAATTCGAATTCGAATCAAGAGTACATTAGTACTCTTGATTCGACCCTAACGAGGCAATCAATCATTGGACCAAAACTATTGATAATAAAAACCATATTCATATATTTCGTTGTTGTTGTTGAATATTAATAGAGTATCTAACGCACATCCTGATCAGAATGGAATTGAAACTTTCGGAAACAAAAAAAAAACTTTGCAGCCCGATTGAAGGCCTATAATCCGATACATGGGTTTATCTTTAGGCGAAACACTCAGACATAAGGTATTGAGAAAATAATAGTGAATTTCAAACTGAGTAGCGAGGAAACATATCCACGTGGGTGCTTCCCACTCTCGAACAACGAGCATTAGAGAATTTAAAACAGGTCAACCGAAAATAACGGTCCCACACAACATATTATGGAGTTTGAACACTTTGCTTACGTATTGTTTGCACTGTATGGGGCACAAAGCGTTTGTCAATAATTGTCAATGGTCCATTTGAATTTGGCCGATGGGGGACATATTTAAAGGGCACGCTGATTAAATGTTGAGACATTGGCATAACACTTAAACACTAAGGAAACTTAGGGTTGAATAAATTGCAGAAAGCTATTATGTAGCCCACTTATTATTCATACTATATTTAAATTATTTAAATTACCTTGATTCTTCTGGAGAGCGCACGCTTCCGCCATGGTCTCTGGTATATGAGGTGGACGGGGAATGTGATGACGTCGAACACTAGCACCACAGCGCGGATGGCCTTCAGCACCACCGATACCCACCATGACTCCGGCCTGGAAGTAACGAAAAGCAGATTAATAGCCACAATCGTCTGCTTGCAGAAGTTCTGTGAAATTTAAGCCACGTTATTTCCAAGAACAGATTTTGACCGAAGTTCCATAAAACGATTGAATGTTTGCTGATATAGTAAGATCTAAAGAGCTCTTTACTTTAATACGTAAAGACAATATAACCTTTCACCTAAAGTAATCCAACTTTGTTAATATTCCAGCACGTAAACAGATGTCAGGGTGAACTCGAAATAAGTTACATGGAAGTCGACCTTCGGTAAATAATTGTGGCAAGTTTCAACGAAAACTTAATGAATAGTCAATCACCTGTGCCGAGAAGGTTTAGGACTTTTAGGTAGAAATAAGATAGAAGGCAGTTTACAACGAACGCAGTTAATTGGATCACCTCAAGGCACACAAGTGGAATTATTTGCCTTGATAGCTTACGCCCGAGCCTAAGGATAACCATCTAGCTTCGTAGTAATTGTAGGGTAGTATGTTACTTATGTGTCTGGATCTCCACATTTCGGTAAGGATAATTGGGTTCCATTATTAGGTGTAATTACTTTAGGCTTTATTACTTTTGGTTTAATGAATCTTGATTAAGAAGGTTAATGGCATTTATTGCTGTAATCTTTTAACTATTAAACATTATAATAGAAATAGGACTACAAAATAACTTATCGGAAAATAAATCTAATGTAAGTTAAGAAAATGTAGAAAGTAAAAGAGAGACGATGGCAAATCAACAGATATTTAGCAGCTAATTAAAGTAAACTGCCGTTTATAGATAGATTGCTCCAGGCCTCAGTAACACAAACCATGTTTATTCAGTGGCTAAATTACTCTTAATAATGTAGATCGGACGACCCAGGATACGAAAACGATCTCTCAAATTTATCATAACTGTATATCTGGAAGATCTAATAGAAAGCTCTTCGAGATAAATGTTAGGATGTTTTCAGCATCAAGACTCGCAAGATATCTTTAAATATGTAACTAACCATTTTATTTCCAATCTACCAGAATATATGTGTGAACAGAAAGAAAATTGTTTTGTGAAAATCAACCCGATAATCAGGCATAATAATAATACAATTATTGCACAAAATACAACATATGCAACGGTTTAATACCTACTTTCTATAAGTAAATGCATGCCGATAATAAATCTGGCGTCCGAGGCCGTATGATGCAGAGGGCAGATCGTAAATGATAAGGAACATGAAACATAGCATAACATCAAACAGTTTTAGCAAACGTGACGAAGTCATGTGCAGTCCTTCCCTTGTATTCTTTGTTGACGAACAACAAAGAAACGTAAGTAGGTATAGGTACGTACAGTTTTCATATATCAAATCTTCGTTGAATTGTTGTTGCCGTAAAACCACAGAAGTACAGGGTAAAGTACCTAAACTGTACAATCAGTGGACATTGTTGTTGTCGTCAAAACATGACATAATAACCAAAGGGTTTAAACCAACACATAACCAAATTAAAAAGTTCACAGTGTGAATAAAGACAAAAGATGATTTTTATTTTTTAGTGGCAGTATTCAAGAAAGCCTAGCAAAGACCACCTTCGAAATAATGATAAAACCACCGCGTTGACTCTGTTAAAATAAGTTAGTGAAAGGCCCATAATAATTATGCGTCGGGAGTGTAGATAAAGAGTGGCATCGGGAACGGATGCATCTGTTGACACGAGCACGAGCAGCCATGACCTGCCGGGTGCTGCCGGGTAGAAGGTCACGCATGCGCCCGTGCATCCGGATGCGACGGGACCCAGCGAATTGTAATACCACAAAAAAAGTACACTCGTAGGTGGTAAACGTCAACCGCATCGTACTGCTAGATCCAAAGACAGTCGGACTTTAGATTATCTCACCGGTGATGACCCAGTAGCACATTTCATTGATTATCACTGATAATCTCATTCATACCCATGAAGTCATGGAATTTCTCATAGACAAAGATTTATTGATAAGGTTAAGGATAATCTGATTAAACACGAAATTAAATGCGATAACTACAATACTAGCTACTCATTCTATCAGATTAATAAATATTTGGTACTGGATATTGGGGGTGTCATATACCTCTCTCTGCACTAGAAAGTTATACGTGGCAGGGTTGCAAAGAGAAAACTTCTTAACAAAATAATTCATTCAATTTGCTTAAAACGAAACAAAAGGTAGGTATTAAAAGCGATGTTTGCAAATACGCTACCACTGGATGCATCTCGTGTGAACCTTGACATTATGGACGAGGTCAACAGCCGGTTTGTGCATAGTATTATATCACCATAGCTTAAATTTGATTAAGCTCCAAAACATATTTTACGAACAATAATACTACTATATACCCTACTATATCATTCTGACAAACGAAATATAAGGAGACGAAGGCAGACCTAAAAGCAGACTGATCTAAAACAAAAATAAATTACCTAAGTAGCATAAGCATCGAGTTATATCAGATGAAGCCCGAACGCGAAAACTGACTTACTATTGAGTAATCCAAATAGTTTATTTGCAAATAAAACACGGTTGTCGAATATTCATACAGATGGTAAGTACTTAAATAATTTGTTGCGTTCATATATTTTGCTATCACAGAGTAGGCAAGTAGATAATTATAGAGGTCTGTCAAGAGTACCTACTGTATGGACTGAACCGTCTCCTTGCGATGAGAACAAACGCGCGCAAGGTGAGCCAGGCCAGACTGCGAGTGATATATCGAAGGATCTCCACGCCGCAGAAGGCGAGATATTTATATACCGGCTGACGCATAAAAACTTGGTATCTGAGGTGAACATGAACGACGCTGAGAATTTGAGATGTGGTAGTCCTATGGTGAATTCCTGTTGATGATGGTTTGGCTATTGCCTAATAGCTAACCATGGGAACGTCTGTTGTTCGTTAAATATTGTAACTGCAAAACCAGCGATTAATTACCCGGTAGGTACAGACAGACTTGTCTATATTTTTCCGATTTTGGGTAAGCCTGTCGTCAATTTGTTTTCGTTTAAACTAAACCAACATAAAAGTAAACAAAATGTAAATACAATACAATACAAATCGCTTTATTGATACCAACAATAACATGTAGAAATGAGAATTACGTAATAAGATGGGTACAATGGGCGGTCTTATCGCTTATAGCGATCTCTTACAGACAACTTAGATGGATATAGAAAATAATTAATCATACCGTAATAACAATACTGATCGATGATTATGAATGACGTTATGGTGTAAATAGTTAAATACATATGTATGTACGATTGTTGCGTGGCAAAACGAAATCACCGGACCTGATTCTTTGACAACGACAATTACGTGTCCTTTTTAGAAGTAGCTCTCCAAAAAACAATTTTAAAACAGTCATCTACGAAATAAAATGTAATGATGATTCTTGCGATATTGTTTTAAATAAAAATTACAATTCACGAAAATTCTTAAGTCGGCATCAAACACCAACAATGTTCATGTTATCGAAGAAGCGTTTTCCCGCGACGTGACACAATCGTAATACCTACATGTTACAAATTTCAATAAATGAGAGAAGATAAAATGTAAGTGTTCTATCAAAATTTAATTGAATAATTTTGTGTTTCATACGACCTTTGCAAAAGTAAAGTACTCGTAGTCTCAAAAAGTGGTAACAAAGCAATAACAATATATATGACTAGCGGCCCGTCCCGGCTTCGCAGGGGTGGAAATTTATTTTTTAAACATTTTGGCATAAACGTACTGTAAATTCAGAAATAATGCATTAGCAATGTGTATCGCTGGCTCCCTTTGGGTACGGGACTTGATGATTGAAAACCACAGATAACCTATCTGTGTTTAAAACAAAATGATAACAGAATAAATGACATCAGCGGGTAATTTTTATTTAATTTATTTATATTTTATTAAACTCGTAAAATCTTTCTAATGGAATGTCCGATTTTAATAATTTAAGAAGTAATTTATACAAAGGTAAGGTCGGAATTCCTCTTAAATTTTATAATGTTAAAAAGTGGTTATAGTGTCATAACTACAATAGTTAGACACATGCTACCGCGACATTTTTTGTAGATATTGATACGTTCTTTAATATTGTGTAACATTTTTTTGTTCTATCATCAATAGTTTTCGCAGCGCATGCGATGAAAGATATTTTATAGGCATATTTTTTACACCTTGGGTAACATTATTGTAGTTTTAGTAGGGATCCTTTTTTTTCTTGCAATTTAAATAGCCTATATTAATCAGTGATAATGTAACATTCAAATGGTGAAAGAATTTTTTAAATCGTTCCGCGGACTTTTTGAGCCAATTCTTTACAAACATACTTACATACAAATCTTTCCTCTTTATTATATTCGTATAGATATAGATTAAAGGATGGCGTCGCTATCGAGAACCAAAGGGTAAATGAACATTATACCAACCAAACATTTTTTTCAGAATGTATATCTTTTGTCTTTATCGCAAAAGATGTACAAATATACAATCTCATGTTATTTTGCGTAATTATAACTACAAATGCCAGATGTCTGGAAACTTATCTTTCTAATTACCGATAGTATACTTTGATTTGAAACTAATAACGTGGCTCCAAAAAAATTCCTAATAATGTCACGTCAGAGACTAATTTCACGTGAAATCCACGTTCGAAGTTTATTACCATTCATTAATTCTACCAATTATCTGAGATAAGATATATAGCTTCTGAATCATAAAAGCTTCACTTTTGATCCAAAATTATCTAAATTTCTGATAGAAGTAAGAGTACAGGTACAATTTTATAAATAATATCCAAACGCATTAATCTACCGATAAACATAGCCACTTTAATCGACAGATTAACAGCGCATAGATACAGTTATATGGAATTACGAAATCTTTCACGTAGATAAACATTTCTTCACGATAGTGCTACAAATATGGTATAACCTCTACTGTTTAGTCTCGATATAGCCGTTTCATAATATAATTATTATTTAAACGGGTCAATTGAATAGGTAGGTCATTGAACAATATTTGTCGGTCCAATTTTCGATCTTCGCGGTCCAGATACGGACTCGGCCTCCTATTGCAAACCGACACATGTAAGCTACATCGTTGTTTATACAAAATATAATATTATGTAGGTATAAGAAAACTAGTGTTATATATATTGCTACTAAATATACTTTGTAAAACGTATATGTTCTTTGGTAGACACCTTTTCTTTTCACAAAATAAGTATCTCTACCACATAAGACATAATAGTTTGCCCTTGAATTCAGTGATAACAGCGTGAAGTGAACGCCCAGTTAAATATACAGCAGTAACAATGCGACATACTTTATTTAAATTTATCTTAATTTACTAGTCCACTAGTCGACTACTATCGATAAATAGAGTAGGGACCTTGGGAGACACCTTGGCGGGCGTACTTTACACCCACTCACATGTCGGCGTTTTCTTGGACGGATACTCGCGGAAAAACTTCATACGCATATATTTTGCTTTAGGAGAAAGTCACCAATTTTTTTTTAAATCACGTAGCCTATTTGGTACCATTCGCGATCTAATGTAAAAATAAAAATGGTGAAAGTAAACAATGCTACTACAGTTTATATTTAATTCAAATCGAGAGGGTAACAGGTATCTTCTAAGCAAGCGTGTTACATCCTAGACCACATCGTCACTTACCATCAAGTGGTAAAACGCAAGAGTATTAAACAATAAAATAAAATAAATGTGATACAGCACCATTCATTTCTAAGAAATGGTTATAGCGGGAGAAATAAAATTACAAAGATGGTTCTATCAATTAGCTCAGGTGAAAATTGAGAGTTAACTTTGTTTAACGTATCTGTGTGAAAATTATAAAATTTCGATTATTTTCCAAGTCATGATCATGCACGACCTATTCCAAATATTTAATCTATAAAATTATTACTATATAATATTATTACCGCGTTAATTAATAATTGGGGTTATAATACCACAAATAGAAAACGATGTCAAATCGATAAATCTACATTATAAGCGTTGTACTTTAAACCATGCTATCACCGTCTTATCAGATTGATATATGTATATTATTAATAGGTTTTAAGCATTGAATAAATAATAGTATAAGTCTGCGTTAGTATTAGCGTTTCCCCCTTTTTTTGATTTTTTTTTCGAGGGCGGAGAAATTGGCTCGTTCTTCCCTGCCACCACCCCGTGGTGGGGTGGGTATGTGGGTCTCGAGCCCACTAAAACCCCCCGTGAGCCCTCGTCTGCCGTACCGGGGCGAGAAGGGGTCGCGTTTGCAGTCCAGCCAACTCGCCCCCGATTAGCGTTTCCTCCTAATTTAACAAAACATGTTAATGAAGAATCAATCGATAGTGAACAGTATAATTCTGTCCAATGGAAGAAAATAATAATCTGTAATGTTGTTGATAAGATCAATAAATAAAATGTTATGCATATGGAGCGTAACAATCAACATTTTTAGAAAAAAAACGATATAACCTTTAAAAACCTAGAACAATAGAGTATAATTTACAGAAGCATAGCATGTCACATTAATCTGAGTCTATATATCTACGTACTAAATTGTATTTCATTGTTTCGTCCAATTTTTCATTTCCATCCCGGCAACAACACGCAAAATGTCAAAACAACGTGATATAGAAAACCAATCCCGGAATAATTGAATATCTGGAACCGAATCATCTAGAATCAGAAACAGGATTACGTATAGTAACCGATACGAATCACAGCTTTGTACAATGTACATACTTTTATCATAGACAAGGAATGAAGAGGCGAACGGGACTGGAGTGGAGGAGATTCAAAATTAACGAGATCGTCATAGGTCATGGAACATTTAAAAAGGTGGAATGGATAGAGAAAGTGCAGGAATGAAATGAAATTTATGTCATACACACATAAATTATATTGTGATATTTGTGATAAAGACCTGCACTACATCTGCGTGAAGTATTCTAATTCAAACAGTGCAATCAGCCTGTTAATAACAATAACTCATGGTTATCTAATTATGAGGTCAGAAGATTATTTTCTAAAAATGTCCGGTTTGATTTATCAAAATCATGATGTCAGTCAAATATCTAATATCCAATTTTGAGGAAAGTAAAAAGTTCGATCGTAGGGCGAATCGACGTATAGGTATCATAAATTACGTAAATAATTACCATAATATCCTGATTGGCAACTGGGTTGAACGCAGTCGACTTATAACATAAGTCTTTATACACAGAATAAGGAAACTAGTAGTGTCTGATACCAAACGCAGGAACGAGTCGGCTAACCAGTTGTGTGCAGTGAAAGTGGTTTGTTCACAGACGTACAGACACGACAAAAAGGTATAAGGGCAAACGAAACGAATCCACAAAGTTAAACAAGGAAAGTAAATACGGAATCTAATCTGTCATTATTAAAAAATATTCCATTAGATTTGCATGACAAATGTCGAATTCACAAGCGAAAATTTATTTAACAATTAAATGACATATCGACAGCCTCTGTAGTGTGGTGGTTGAGTAGGTCGGCTACATAACTCGGAGGTAACGTTTTCGATTCCCGCGGCAGGACAAGTATTTGAGCACAGAAAAAAATAAGCGCAAATACTTGTTCTGAGTCTGGGTGTTGTACGACCATGATCCTCGTAGTTCCTGGGTCCCTAGACAGGGAATCCTAGTTAGGGTCCAGGATCTATGTATGTGATCATTGGGCGTTATTATTATTATTTATTTATATATTTTCATTCGTTTAACAGACATTCCTTGAATAATATGTTATCCAAAGTATTACAGTAACAAAAAAATTGATCATTGAATCTTTTACCAACTTCTTTTTTTGAGGGGTGAAATGCCTTCGTACTTCCCTGCCACCACGGGGGTGATGGCATAGGGTATATAGGACTCGAACCCACTAAAACCCCCCCTTGATCCGTCCACCACCCGGGATGGAGCGAGATGGAGTCGTGCTAGCATCTCGCCCCGGAAACTTTTACCAACTAATTTAAGTAAATCTAACTTAGGGTTAAGAGCGACTCACATTTCTAAATATCCCATGATAATATCACTTCACTACACAAATATACACAAGCTACTGTCGGCACTGATCGAAGCAAACTGTTCATTAGGATTAACAGATAAACTTTATATGGTCGTGATATCTTTACTAGCACACATGAATGATAAGCTGCTCGGCGCGATAAAGGCGGTTAGACGGATCAAAGACTACAATAGGATATAATTATAGCGATTAGAAAACACTTATCGAACATTAGTTATATTTAAATTGACTTGGCGTTTCTAGAAGTATACGTTATAATAATAAAATTTGCACTGGTGTAGGTACATACGAGTATATATAATGACGATCGCAGAAATAAGGAAGATGAAAGAACAGAAAATTTATTTATGGTTTTTTTTTTTACTTTCGTGAGCATTTTCTAATAAGTAAATAAAATATCCATAAAAAAATCAGTATCGGCAATCTACCATATCTTTTAATATAATAATTTTATGACTGGGACAGATGTTTGAGAGATACTACGTTACAATGATACCTACGTTAGTTCCATCAGATTTATTCAGTCTTATTAATAAACACGAACTAGCTTTAGACTAGTTACACCACCTTTTGTCTCTTTCGATCCAGCTAAATATTCCAGTAGCAAAACAAGGACAAAAGCTGAAGTAACTAATCCGAGACTAATACTTGTTTATTAATAAGGCTGATAGGGTTTAATTTAAGTGCAGGTATATTAATGTTATAGGTATGTAGATGTGTTTTTTTTAAACCTTATTAAACATATTTTATGTTACTAATCATTACTTACGTACTTAATTATGACTGTATTGTATATTTTTGCCAAGTATTTGTCCTGTTACTAATCATTTGGCACGAAAAATCACATTTAACAGTTATGCATGCATTATACCTTCTCCTTGCTCACTGTCTATGATGAGTACGACGGGTTTATATTAGGTCTTTACCTATGAAATTGCCGTTTTGTTTGAAAAAAGTTAAAGTATTTTTTTTTCGAACTTATTTATTTCTTTTATTCAAAGTAATCACCCCTGCAATCAATGCATCTTTGCCAACGCTGTGGCAGTTTATGGATGCCCTTCTTGAAAAAATCAGCAGGACGGGAGACAACAAAGTCTTCAAAGGCGTTTTGTACTGCCTCTCGGGAATTGAATTTCTTTCCCGCTAAAAAGTTGTCCAAATTTTGGAAAAAGTAATAGTCGGTAGGCGCAAGATCTGGTGAGTATGGCGGATGAGGGAGAGCTTCCAAACCCAACTCATGCAGCTTAGAGACGGTCTGTTGTGCAGTATAGGGTCGCGCGTTGTCGTGAAGTAGCAGTGGAGACGACCGATTGACCAAAGCTGGTTGCAGACGTGCGAGTTTCGCCATCATTGTGGTCAGTTCTTCAATGTACACATCTGCAGTAATGCTCTCGCCGTTTTGTAAAAAGCTATGATGAATCACACCAGCACTAGACCACCAAACTGTGACCATCACCTTTCTAGGGGTCATTTTTCGTTTTGCACATTGCTTTGGTACCGAACCAGGATCTAACCAACTTGCTGAGCGCTTTCGATTGTCAAAAAGAATCCATTTTTCGTCGCACGTAACAATTCGGTTCAAAATTCCTTCATTTCTGTGCCTGTTAAGCAGCGCAAGGCAAGTCTCGATGCGTACGTTGCGCTGGCGATCGTTAAGTTCGTGGGGCACCCATCTATCAAGCTTTTTTATCTTGCCAATCTGTCGCAAATGGACCAATATTGCTTTGATGCTAACATCAAAAGCTGCTGCCAGCTCAGCTGTAGATTGAGATTCATCAGCTTCCACAATCGCCTTTAATTCATCATTGTTGACCAAAGTTTCCGGACGACCACGAGGTTCATTTTTCAAGTCAAAATTCCCAGAACGGAACCGAGCAAACCAATAACGGGTTGTACGTTCGTTTGTACAGTTCTCTCCGTAAACGTCGTTGATGTTACGTGTCGTTTGTGCCGCGTTGGTGCCACGACGGAACTCATATTCCATAATTACACGAAATTTCAAAGTATCCATTATGAGGAAAAATGTTGAAATGTAATGAAAATACAACGCTAATCAATAAACAAAAGACTTATATTGTAAATAGAATGTCATATTTTTAAAACAAAATTAATTTGAATTTAGAATTCATAGCCAATCAAAACTTTTTTTTGTTTGAAAAAGTCTGTACTGCAATACGGCAATTTCATAGGTAAAGACCTATTATAAGAATTTAAGATTTTCATTAATTATTTAAGGTTTTAAATTCACTACTTCTTACTGAAGTAGAACATTACGAATATTGTAATACGTCACGCGCAGTGCAGCTTCAACATCTGCCTGGCCTCTTCGGTTGGGACCTTATTATTGTAAATAGATATATAAATTGGTTATATTAGCCATGTGACCCAAACGTAACATCAAACTATATAACTGAAGAACACAAAAAATAGTTGTACCCGATAACCGCTAGGCATAATCATCATCGTATATTTCTAAATAACTTCTTTTTTCTAATTATTTGTATTTTAAATGTGTATTAAATATTTATAGAAATGAAAGAACAAGTTTTGAATGGTCACTGGTCCGGAGTTTTGTAATAATGCTCCGTTGAGCAATGTCTTGGTTGACTGGTGAACCGTGGTGAACCGTGGTGAACCGTGGTGAACCGTGGTGAACCGTGGTGAACCGTGCGCACGACGCGGTTACTTGGACTAAAATGTAAACAAGTACGTGCTTCTGCATCAAATCTCTTTGGTGCCAATAAACATTTATAAAAGATTGTTACTCTGCGTTAATCCTACAAAAGAATTCTGGTTGGTAAATTGCATAAACACAATTAGAAAATTCAGATACTTATTGTATCTGTATAGATCTTTATGAATTGTTTGTTGAACATTATCAGCATTGCATTCTACGACGACGTGTCAATTAACTAGTGCAAAAACGACATGCTTCATCGTTGTTGCCTGCAGTCATAAATACAAGAAACCTTCAGGCAAAGAAAAAACCCGGCGTCAGTTCGTCAACATGGCCGCGAGCCAAGATTCAAGATGTCTGGAGATTCTTGAAAAAAAAAAACTCAGGAGTAATTCGAATAATGCAAATATACCAAGATAACATTTTCTGAACAAATATGTCCGGTTTTAGAAGTCAGGGAGTCAGAAGTTAATCTAGCATTTCATTGTCTGAGCACTCGTGGAGGCATTATTTTTAATTAAGTATAAGTGTTGGCGTTGGGGTAAAGGTTACGCCAATTAAAATGGTTATTATTTCCGGAGTAATGTTTCATTGCAGAACCAATGTAAGAATATACATATATATATAATCGTATATAGGTGATTGTAAAGCAACACCCACACGCTGCATTCAGAAGCGGCCCAAAGCAATAATGCTATTATTATATTATGATACACCATACAGTTTATGCGAACGAACATTGTAATCTATACATATAAAATTCACAGTCCTGACTGACTGAATGACTTATACATCAACACACAGCATAAACCGCTGGTCCTAGAGACTTGAAATTTGGAGCATGTGTTCTTTGTAAAGTGTAGGTATCCACTAAGAAAGGGTTTTTCGAAATTCCACCTCTAAGAGGGTGAAATGGGTGGTTGAATTATCTATGAAAATTTTTCTTCTCTGGATCATTTGGCTCGAAAATTTATACACAACATGTTCTTCAATTAAAGTTGTAAGGTAAACACACACGTGTATTAGTTTTACCAAAATCATCCTCCAACAGAGGCAAAAAGTGAGAGCGTTTATAATGTATGTTTCACCAGAAAAATATGCCATTCGTTTTCTATAGGCCACGCGGAGGAAGCCGCGGGCAGAAGCTAGTACTAAATAAAACACTACATTTAACCGGGGAAAATATTACCTAGACAATCCAGGCGAATGTGCGTCACCACAATGTGGCGATAGGAATTCAATTTGGAAAATCCTAGAGTATGTTATTTTTTCTCGAAAGGCCACGTTGATGGTGCTTTTAATTACGAAGGCACACAGAAATTGGTAACAATATGTACCTAACCGAAGTGTAAATTGTTATTTGCGAGTTATATCAGTGCTAATAAATCATCTTACATGGGAACTGGCAGACTAAATCTTGATTCATTTGTTTGGCTTGCTTTTGAAGAGTATAAATTTTTTAATTTACCTAGAACACTGGCACTAAAGAAATTGAAATCAAATGTGGTGTACTCACGTTTCATTCTCGTCTATAAACATTTCCGTGTGCTTCGACCTGTAACAAATGAGAGATATCATTATATTCGCTAAAACAAATTATACCAAAGTTTCCTCGCAGCCTGGACTAGGTTGACGCTTTTGCTTGTTTTAAAACTTAAACGGAACGGAAACATTGGAGAATAACTTGAAAAGCGAGATGAAAAAGCGAAATTGTACTCTAGGACCCTTTGCCCCGCTCTGGATTCAAAGAAACACTCTCGCCTTAAAAGTTGTTTGCTCCCTTGCTAAACATAAACAATCTACAAATTTTATAGCACTAGGTATATTTCCAATTCATATATGTAATTAATGAAGCGAGATGAAAAAACATTTCATAACACGTCGATAACGTGAGGAATTCACATAGTGTTGAACCTTATTTACAATAGTGTTGCTCCCAAGGTGGACAATACTTTTTATAACCCTCTACGAGAAAATAAGTAAGTGCAACTTATTTGTATGTTTTCATGCAGTCGTCGCTGTGCTGGCTAGCACAAACTAAGAAGAGGGTATTACGTATCTGGCCATTGGGATTATTCTAAAATAAGGCTTCTAGACTAAAATAACATCAGTATTAACTCTTTTTAAATACGAGTATTTCGTTCCAGGGGGCAACCAGGTCAAGAAAAAAAAAGATTGGAGAACTGACATTGTATAAGTATTAATGAATTTTCAATGAACTGGCGGTATAGAAAATGATTGAATAGAAAGGTTCGAATTTTAAACTCTTATCCCCGTCTGTACCGTTTGACAGCTCCTAAGTTCGTACTTATTCTTTAGTGACATAGCCAAATGCATTGCAGTAGGTGTGTCGTAGAGGGATAAGCTGTTCAACTTACGTACAGACTGGCATTAATCTACGCTAGTTAATAAAATGGAAAATTAAATAATAAAATGTTCTGACATTTCCAGTAAGCTTAAAGAATAAGTTAAAGAAATGTTAAGTTTCTTATTAACTTGTAGCTAGTAGCAGTAGCTGTAGCAAGTACGAGGTTAGTCCAGCCACGCCCGCGTCGAGCCCCTTCGTGGCGTGTGGGTTAATTTTAGAACTCGTGAAAATTGTAAGTAAATAGGGCGCGTGATGACGACCTCCGGAATCTAGGTCTCAGGCCGAGTTATGCGGACACACGCGAGTCTAGTGTCACTGCACTACGAATACGCTAGCGACTCGAAACGCCACTCATTCTTTGAAATTGCTTCGTAAGATTTTTATTGTTAGTGGTACTATTATTTTATCCGTATTTGTATGTACGATAGGACCCTATTTTACATACTAATCTAATGCACCATTTCAGTAAGGTTTATCTACGGTCGTTATCCTAAGCAGTTTATTGCGTGTTTTTAGAAAATGCAACTCCATTTCACAAACATTTTGAAATGGAAAAGGATGCTGTAATCTCCAGAGACTAGACTGTATCACGTTACAGAACAGCATACACACATACTTGGGCAAAATAGCTATGTGCATCTTATATGATGAGAGATGTTGAATTTAAAAACAAACTCGTATTTATTTTCATTGGTAGTGTTCGTATGTAAAATGTATTATATGTAATTAAATATATTTTTAACAACTTAACATTTTGTTTAGTAATTTAATGTTTATGAAAGAAAAATTATTCCACACAGCACAGGTATCTAACATAAAGCACGCAAGACTTAAGTGATCAGGATTAAATTTTAGTATCTATGATAATTTAAAAAAATGCAATCATGAATAAAGCGGTACTCAGTCGGTTCGGTCACTTAATTAAATAATCTTTATCACGCGTGAGAAAATAATAATTTTACATAATCTAATCAAAATGACACATCGAAAAAGTTTGAAAGGGTTCGGCCTGTCGTCATCGTCCGATATTATGTCGGCGCTGGATCCGCTGATGATGTTAATCATCAATTTGTCGTTAACTGCGGAACTCTTGGTGCCCTTGATACAATGACCGCAATCTTAGCGCAGGTAATTGAATTAGCAGACTTGAACGACACCGTTTTACTCAGTGCACCTAGTTTAATACAAAATCGATGATCTATGTGTTTTATGATTGTCAATTGACAGAAGATGCTGACACCATGAGAAGTTTAATAAACACTTATCAACATATATATATATATCAATATACAATTATCTATAATGAAACGCTATGAGAATTTTGAAATGTATGTTGAAGATATATTTATCCAAACGGTACCGAATAGTAGGTACACATATATAATTATACATACAATAAATTAGGTGAAGTAACATACCACGGGTTATGGAAGTAGACTGAAAATGTCATTATTTTATTAATTAATGGACTCTTACTGAAATAGGATGGAATTACCATATTATTACAGAATATGAGAATAACAATATGATTTTGCGAAAAACTGACCTGTTTCTGTGACCACGAACGAAACCGCATTGGAACAAATCAAGGATATTATTTACAAGTTGCATTACTTCATTCAACATCAATTACTCAATAACATATTATTATCATACTAACCGACCAAAGTCTATAATACCAGGAAATTACTAGATCATAATTACGTATTCACATTTTTACTCCTGTGATGTGATAACTAATAGCTGACCGTTTTCATTGAGGACAATACGAAATATCATGAATGGTGTGGTGTGGTGTCCTATTGCGAAGATGACGTCAAGTGTTCTCCCAGACGGTAAGTAACCAGATAGGGGACAATTAGCTCAATTCAAAGCGTTAAATGAATTCATTAATTTAAAAGCAAAAACTTTGTGCTACAGGATGGTAAATAACTCATATTAAAAGGGTTATTTTGATATATCTATGCCAGCTTATGCTGCCGAGCTTATTGATAGTCTTAACACAAGTGTCCTAACTTTAAAAAGAAAACTTCCTGTAGCGGTTGCGACTCCTACAATATTACAGCGCATGCATCAGGTGCTGTGAAAACTTGGTTGTTTAAAATATTTGCATTTATAGTGTATAAAGTAATAATGTAATATTAAACAAGACATTTAACTTATAATAATAATAATTTATTTATTCAAACAGTAAAAAAGAAACATGGTATAGGGTTGATCCCTGGATCCCACACTAGGATGACCTGTGTCGTGGGATTTAGGAAAAACAAATCGCAGTCCCAATCTTCCGCGATCTGAACTTTATCAATACAATACTGACTAACCCCGCGACGTTTCAACCATCATTGATCTCGGTGACGAGGGAAACTGCTCTGTTAAAGTCCCATCTATACGCATAATAAATTCGAAATCGTACGCGCTTCGGAACGAATTCATTATGGATTACAGGCAGATTTTTGCCTTATAGCGCTCAGCATACGGAAAATATCGTAACCGCGATTCAGAACTTCATACAAAGTATCTCAAATTCCATAAAAACTATGCGTTGTCATTGAAACACTAAAACCAGCACCATCTAGAGCATTTGTGAACGAATAGAACATTTTCGCTAATTCTATTTTTATTGTGTTTATTATTTTCACTTTATATAAAAATGAATTTCAATTTGCCTTGGTCATCGCATAACGGGTGAACGGACAGAACATTTTCGCTAATAATTTTTTTTATTACGTTATATTATTTTCAGGAGGTTCTTATGAAAGAGAAAGTTAAGAAACTACGGAAAACGTTCACCACGCGGGTGAAACCACAACTATCTAATTAATGATAAAATTAGCTAATACAGAATTCAAATGAATAGAACTTACGCCATAGTCACTGAATTTAACGATGCCAATGCAAAAGATTGTATAAAGTTAAGCAAAACAATGTAAGGCAGCTCGCGGTATCATATATGGGAGCAACAATAATAACACAAACAGGCGGCCGGCACGACGGTGTTTCACAGGGGAATAGAGACAACACATGATCGTTTAATGCCTGTGCTGTGACTGAAATAGAGGCCGATTCACATCCTCACTGTGAATTATAAAACAGATCATTAATATCTTACTTGCGTATAATAATTATAATGGTACAACTTTAACAGTTGTTACAGTTTAAGCTTTGCCAATGAAAGTAAATAGATTTTATGGTACGAACAAAAACAAACTAAAAAGAAGTATCTAAATAGACACAGACTGTGTGGAGTTCTCATTTATTGGCCAAGCATATGCAAAGTCCACCATGACATCTTTACGTTAAACTTTTTAAGTGTGGTAGCTGGTATGTACACAATTATCATTACGGAAACCAACGAAGCTGGAGTTTCCTCACTAAACAAAATTGATCTTTTTTAAATGTAATTTTTTCAATGCGGTTAAGTACTCGCTATTATGTACGCGGCCTATACCAAGCACTACAAGCTTGGACAATATGGTCCGAAGTCCACGGAGCAATTGTGGCGTAGCACGAGAGTGGCCGGTGACGACACTTCGCTGAATTACTCCCAAATAAAAACATGGACTTCGAACCTATTGTGGATTCCACGACACACTGACCATGAACTAATATTATTGAAGTAAAACTTCTTTACGCACGCTTGACTTGGGGATTATGCTGGTGAATGCGTAACGAGACGAACGGAATTGAACGGAGTAGATCTCTATTGTCAACATAGCAAAGTTAAAAATTACTTAATTTGTATTATTATATTGGTTGGTTATCAAGATGGAGCTAAAGAAGTTTTACTCGAGTCGTATGGTGTGGTGTGAAAGCACGCTTGTTTATTTGCAATCGAACCTGTAAAAAAATCTGCTATTCTGTGATTGAGGCGATTTATTGAGGATAAATTTATGCAATCTATACGCCAGATGTAAGCAAAGAACTGCTATTGTCACTTAACAATAACATAAACAATGTTTGGAGGTCTTTTTTAAAATTGATGTGTGAAGTATATGCATCTGGAATAAATGAGGGTCAAATCCCTTTTTTTATTCAAATTTTGCCTTTAAATTATAATTAATCTGTTCTTTAAAATTAATTAATTGTGAGAATGGTACTAGGTACTTACAAGTCAACGAACTTTTCGCTGTGTTGTCAAGTGTGTGACTCATAAATTAAACATACAAAACACATGTTGGAATTTGAATAATTTGCATGTAGGCGTCAAGATCGCCGACAACGGAACCAAGAAGCAACCCTACCTGATGAATAAGCTGCTGACAACAAGAAACATTCAGAGGACACAATCAAAAGAGTAGGTCAGACGATGACCCCCTGTCAATAATAAAAGAAGCTTAGAAAAATTACACTTAAACAAGTATGTGTATTAATAACGATAATGTAAGTATGATAAAGAGTAATTTATGCTCATCGCAAAACCTAGGGTTGTCACTAGCAAGATACTTGCACAGAGTACAAAAAGTTACTGTTTCAATATTTCTGCTACTTTTTAAGGTAACTCCCCTAAAACTGAAATATTTTACCTATATAAGGCCAATAGCTAACGATTGTAGCTATATTCACAAATAAAATATTAAAAACACGATACATAAACACGTTGAACCAATAAAATTAATAATATAATCCAAGCATTTGATAAGGTCACCTTTGAACTAGACGAGAATAAAGTCAAGTGAAAGACAATCACTAGAGCAATCGTGAACATTGATAGGAGTTTCGAAAACAAAATGATAGCAGGTGAAGCAAAAACAAGTGCTTTTAGAAATAAATTTAAACTGGTTGGTATGAGACCGGCATAGTGAATCATGTGACGGCTTGCCTTAGAGAATTTAGCTACTTTTTTACGTGACGATAATAACACACCGTATACAGAATTCATCGCAACCACCGCAAATAAGTTAGATAAGATAAAATTAGTAGTTAACACAATCAAAACATGTTTAGCTAACATCATACAAGGATAGAGAGAGGAGATATCAGCATCCGCTAGGCGACCGTCAAATTCCGATCTATGCCTCTCTGGAGCCAGTGGCACCAGAAGCGCAGGCCATCGGGTTATCGGAATACGGTGCAGGGGCTAACGAGCTACAGTTGAAGCTACATTACAGATAACCTTATTAGCGCTATCCACTCGCTTTAAAGGTCACTTTATTATTCCACGAGAGTGCATCGGAGACACTTTATATTTTTAGTGAAATTGGTACACGCAAGATTGCAGATAAAGGAACAACAACGATGAATGAAGCAGAGTCAGGCGATAAACAGACAGTGAAGTATTTAAAGCGTACCCTACAGTTCGACATATTCGCATAAGCGAAAAAGCTCTTAAAATAAAGAATAAAAAAGGCGATAAACTGCTCTACGCTTTGGGATTCTAGAGTATGTTGCCTTACCATCCAAACTGGGAGTAAAGGGAAAAGCTTCTTTATTTTAGAAGGATTCTAGGGGTTTTGCGCTGTCTGTGTTATATTTTAATTTTTAATTGTTGCCTGTAGTGTTGCCGCTATCTTTTCGTGGCACTTTCCTTGCATAGCATGCCGACATATCGCGGATTGACATATAAAATAATACAAGCATTGCAAGTCTGGTCTGGTTCTGCGTTATCGTTCATCATGACATTATCATGACAATTACTGCCAGCACGCAATGTTTCTATCAGGTGGTTCGTGTATTATGAATGTTAACCATTGCACCATCTAAACGCAGTCGTTAAGTTTGAGCAACAAAATTTGGTGTCGAAATTTGACAACTACACTGCCATTATTTTATACTATCCATAGTTATTCACAGATCAACGAACCTTCGCGAGGTCTCATCATTAGAGCCTGTGTCTCCGGGACACCCTGTGCTGTGTGAAGCCAGCACTCGTTATTCCACGACCTACGCGCGCCACCTCCACGTGATCTCATATCGCTTGGTACTCAGACATATGTACGGTATGCTCTGTCTGTATCAACACCGGTATTATCTCTCCACTTTTGTACCCGCGTTTTTAGAGCTACCTTTCCAGAGATTACTGATGTTTTACTTTGTTTAACGTTTAAGTGAGCCAACGAACGATTGGCGCAATCCGTACTATAACAGAGTAAATGTTCCAATATCTAAAGGCAGCAGACAGGCACTCGACCGTTCAGAATTGTTTACGCTCGAGTCGACGAACTCTCGCCGTAAAACTACAAAAACTTGCGATGATCTAACTGAACCGGCGAGAAATAAGACGTAGAACTGGTACAACTTACATTCAAAGACGTAAACTACGTAGTACTATTATGTATTGTGCTAAAACACGCATATATTATACATGCCGTGCGATTCGGGCAGTAGTTGTGGTCCTCGATTGATCATGAAATAAGACGAGTACATAATACCCTATAAAATACCGTTTCTATTATGTAATCGGTGATAAAATGAGTACTCTACTCGATTATCATACCGAAGTAAATGTGTAGCAGTTTATGGACACCATTTTTAGCAAAGAGTTAAATATTTTCTACACGTGTGTTATAAGTTGCATTGTAGGTGACGCTAATAAAATATGCAGAACACTTATAAAATAATTATAGGTAGTACACCTCTCGAGATTCAACGTAGGATGTCTCAATAATTTAGTGAAATTTGAATTCGAGGATTACAACAAAAAACTCAGTGATAAATCTACTTTATATACTTGATTCTGTCTCTCTCGAACTAATTATAATATTTGAAGTTATTTAGTTTCACACCGGTTTTAGTTTTCTATAAAAACCAGCATCAAATCTAGTCCATATACTTTAGGAAACACTCGTTTAAATTACAAAAATTTGAATGAATTTAAAAAGATAAACATTACTGAAAAATAATAGTTCAAACGTCACCTCTTTCTCTACGATTACAATGCCATTTCTCGCACAAATTTCTCTAAATCTGCTGAATTGCAGATATACGTAAATAGACGTTAATGATAATGAAGAAAGAGAAACGAGCCTCTGACGGCTACTTCCTCATAAAGTTTAAACTTTGGACTCGTTGCACGTGTTCAACATAACTGAGAAGCATAATATAAAATAGCACTTACCAAGAAAATTATTAAAAGTACTATAGATAATATCACTTAACGACTATCACAGCCACTTATAATAATAAAAAAATATATTTAGGAGACACGCAGTCAGCAGATGTGTTGCCGACGCGAGCCGCGTTCGGAAACTGAATCAAAATTCAAAGTGGCGAGGCTGTGAAGTGAAGGGACGTACAACTGCTACTGCCGGACAGGCTGCGAACTCATCGCGCAACACCGGCTTGGAAATCTGCTGACATTTCTACTGGTACTCGAGATAATAAATGTCAATTGTTAGACAAGCTAAAGGGGGCGAACTAGCGTGCTTTCGCGATGTCCTTGACTATATTTTGAAGGTTCACGTTTTTAATCGAGGTGAAAGTAACATGACTTTTCAATTTCATTTAATTAGTGTCTTAATATTATGTCAGTATCTACATCTAATAAGTTGATGAAGTTTTATAAAGTTCAAATTCATGAAGCGAACTCTTTGTGCCAATGCTATCGATATTCGAGTTGGAACTTTGGGATATGTTTCATCAGCTTTTTGCAAGCAGGCGTATCTGCTATGAATCAAAAAAGGTTGTTAGTTAACAGTGACACACGTTTAAGTAGCAAGATGTACCTTTCGACCTTAATTGTAGTTGTGAATCTATGATTTACGGTGATAATGGTAAATACCATATGTATTTAACTATCTATTATCTTACATGACTGTGTATTTATACAAAATAGTTGTTGAATTTACATTGTCATGCGAAATAATATAGCATTTATAGTATATAAGCACCGAGTAAACAAGGAGCTATTAACGTCATCATGTTATGTTCAATTACAGAAGTCGTACAGTCGTAAGTACACCAGATTAGTGCAAAATTCAGAAGTGCTATAACGTTGAATTTAGATAGATGACATATTTTCCAATGGATATGCACCGAAGTATTATAAAGCAGATAAAAAAAAGTACTGCAAAGCAGACAGAAGACGCGTGTAAATGTAAACCAAAATAGTTTGGATCACTCAGGGCGTCTGCACCCGCCAGACCGAGGGACGGGCTGCAAACTGAAAATCAAAGCAAGATAAGAGGCGAGAGATACAATCTACTCTGTAACTGTAGCATCCCAATTCGTTACGGAAGGTCGCGGCGATCGTACGACAACACTGCGCAATAAATATAGGTGGGAGCTTACAAATACGTCAGTCAGGAACAGGAAGCGACGCTGTAATACTTAAACTACTGATTGACGTTTTTGCTATAGAAAATTGTTGCTTTTTTTGGGGACAGTACAGGCAAAGAATCTGACCATTGTCTCGCACATGGTCTAAATGGGGCATGCTTGCCTAGAAGTACCTGTTCACACAGGAAACTGGCAAGCTGTTCCATTCATTAGCTGTTCGCGCTATATAAGTTAGTAGCGAAACGTTTATTGCGTGTTGAAGGAATTTCAACCATATATGGATGCCGTGTTTCTGTGCGTTTTTAGTCCGATGAACGAAAGGAGATTGAGAAATTGGATCGTGTAATTCCTTCGCACTCTCTCTGTCTCTGAGCTGATATAATTTGGCCTGAGTTAATAAATATAGGTGAGTAGATTACTACCCCATTGTTATATTATAAAGGTACCGCTATTTAGGTGGAAGACTGTGTTTCTCTGGACGTAAAGAGAGTTATATAGCACCATTTCAATTATATTAACATGGATAAATAACAATAGTGCAAATGCAAAGGATAGGTGAGAGCCACGTCTCCAAAATAGTCTTGAACTTGAATATAACTGTTAGTAATAGTCATACTGACAGAATGGGTGGAGAAGAATAACAGGCCACTCCGACCCCAGTGAAATGGGATAAAGGTTGGTGGATGATGATATTTTGTACAAAATAAACTAGTTTGACATCACATTTTAATGTATAAATATTTTTATATCGATATTACAGAAATGTTATTATTTAAAAATACCTATATTATCAAGCGCGCGTGCTCGGCGCTCGCTCGTTTGCGAAATGCAAAAAGCCCAACAAAAGCCGGACAGGCCGGACAACGTTTATTTTGGCCGGACACGCAACAAAAAGGCCTATGTCCGGCTTTATCCGGACGCCTGGCAACGCCATTTGTACATATATATATCATTGTTCATAAAATGCTTCCTTGCACTAAAACACACCGGTTTTAAACACTAATGCCAGCTTATTACAGACGATTTAATCTTGATATAGAAACGTAACGGAGGTCTAAAGTCTAACACTAAATAGAATAATACCCCGAGAACAGACACGCAATTATTGCATCCTGCTTTGTTCTAAACCACGCGCGCCATTGCAAAATCATCTCTAATGTCGTATACTTTAAAAGTTACAAATGTCGAAGGATTTTACTGACAATGTTATTTGTTGCCAAGTCCTATAAAACTTCCTACGTCCTACACACGTGAGCGAATGAGTACAACGTGATGTAAACTACCTAGCGACCCGTATAGAGGGTCCAATATTTTTGGGGCCACCATGGAATTAGTTTACATATGATTGAATATGAGCAACGGTACACTCTGGCTGCCGGTGTATCGACGCATTTTCCTATATTTTTTTTGGGGGCCTTTGCAAGGAGATCGCTGCAAAGAGTAAAACAGCAGTGATTTTAAAATAAATCATGTTCACGAAACCTGAAGTTAAGTATTTCAGAAGCATTCTTATTTTAATTGTGAAAGTCTAATGTTATATTAATATATTGAGAGATAAGACGTCAGCGGGCGTCACCCACGTTACTATCCAGTAATTTCCACCTTCAATAACCCACTAAATATTAGCAGTAAACAAGCTGTCAATCTATAATTCACTCTTTGTCATAAATTAACAAAGACTTCTGTATTGTTATAACACGTCAAGTTGTCAACATATACGATACGGTGGCGGTACAAAATAATAGAAATACTTGCAACATAATAATATATTTACCTCAAATGTGTACGCTTAAAGGTAAATGACACTCTGATAAAATTACACTTCAGATAAACTGCTTTGTGTTGACAATCAGTTTTTTAATGGCTTTCGAGTTCCTTTAATTGTTTAAACTAAGCACTACTATCATACTACAATAATTATAAAGCTGCTGAATGCATACAGACTACAACAATTATTTTTAAAAATCGCTTGGTAGTTAGTATGGTCACAACACAAGATAAAGTATCAGGAAAGCGCCGCTCGCGCGGTCCCAGATCGGATAATGACCACCAGCCCACCCGAGAGCGAAGTCCAAACGTGTTCCAGTGCCGCTCGTCACGTCTACCCTTCCGGTAATAATAACACCCGCAGCATTTACTTTAACTCATGTGGGACTTGGAAATCATCTCTTCGCACTCATTGAAAATTCTTAGTACAATGGACGCTGTTGGTAAACCCAATTCAAATTATGCCATAGAAAGGGATGCTCTACTTTCCGCAATTACTAACGAGCTCCGATTTTCTGCAAAAACCTTTCATAAATTGATTCCTAAATTTCTCAAAGCCATAGTTTGTACAAATAATAATTTATTTGAACAAAGAAATCAACACAATATCTAAAGTTTGTGCATTGAAGGTTGTAACAGTATAAGAGGATATCATATGTAACGAAACTGAACCATATAGTGAGAATAACGCTTTTTTAGACGGATCATGGTTTAGGCAGATTGTTGTTTTCTGTGGTTTTGACAGCCGTGATTTTTCACTTACGGCAAAATGAGAATAAGATTACTGCTATGGGCTATATAAGGAAAAACGTAATATGTTGAGATTGCCACACAAAATTCTAGTAAGCGAGTATAACGCAACTCACAAAATGACGAGATAGATATCTGGAGCGGAGGATTGATTGACGTGGTAATACATACTATGTACTCTTTTTAATGCCAAAACGAATAATCTCTATCTTCTTTACGATTTATCATTTGGTCCATTGCCATAATTACAAAAATCACATTATTGTTAACTATAACCTAGATGTGAAGGAATTGATTCCATATCATGTGTCACGGGCCAGTGTCGTGGTTAACTATTCAATATTTATGAGCAAACAGTATAAACTCGTCAATAACTATCGCCCTATTAGGATAAACTTTAGCTTGTGACATAGAGTTGCATATTTACATTGTCCCTACCCTACCTTAGCAAACATTGCAGTATACTGTTAGTGGCTTTGAATGCCTTGGCAATATCACACATCAATTACTGAGGTTGCCAACAAATCCTGACCACCCTTGTTCTTCTTCTTTTCAAATCATTAGGATTTCAATTAAAAAAATATATACATATAATTGAAAAAAGCCTGGTACAGCGCATAATTGCCCCTGGTACAGCAGAGCAGTGACCGGTGCCAAACTACATGTGTTCACGTTTCACGAAGATACAAAAAACATTATTCCTTCCTAGTCTTAATAATATTTGCGTGGCTTACATTACACGCGTCAATACGATACTTTGGACTTAGATTTGGATGAAATGTGGAGATTCCTTACACTACTGAGAATGCTACTTATTTTGTTCGAAAAATGATGTTTCAGCGGGTAAAGTGCGAGTAAAACTGCGGAGTGCCTCTAGTAAACGATACATTTTTGCTTTTACTTTCGTTTCCAGTATGCCCTGAAACCAGTTCCGCGCCAGACGAGCCTTTCTAGAGTTATTGACCGAAAGTTCTCGCTGCTTTCTTCTATTTTATATTGTAATGCAATATCGTTGATGTTCTCTTCAGAGGCAAGCGCTCTTGCAAATAAAGCCTTCAACTCCGTTTTTTATAAAATTACATGTGTTTAGCAACGAAGTAGTCGTTGTTTGATAGCATTTCTTCATAGCGGCCGGCGCGCGGCGCGGCAGTGCCTACAAAGATTGGCAGATCCGAAGTTTTTACAACAAAACAACTTCCCGCTTGGGTCAAGTTTGATTGAGGTTTTACAACTCAGATTGTTGTTCTGGTGCTCATTACACAATAAAGTATTGTACTTCTGAATTTATATAATATTCGTTTGGTTTACGAACGTGGTTGTTTACAGATGACGTGAAATGTAATTAGAAATGTTTAAATGACAATAACTTTCGTTTGTTATCACAGATGCTGTAAAGTTCTAGAACAAACTAAAGCAGCAGTAGCAACGGTAGTAGATTTTTGTCTACGGGACATAAAAAAAGATAATGTTCAGTGCACAAGCTATACCCACCTAAATCTGTATATGGGATGTAAGAGTCAAGAGCACTCCAGCTTATCACGCGAATCTCAGCGGCTATTTCTGTGTGATAGATAACGGTACTCAAACATTGGAGGCTGGCAATTACATTGAGTGCGGTGTATGGAGATGGAGACACCGATAAAAATGTTACATTGAGTAAAAATTGTACAGCAATCGATGTTTGAGATTGATTCATATTTGATGTTTAATCTGAAGTATCTCAATGTTTCGTACAATAGATAAAATACACATTATGTGCTTTTAAATGGTATCTGATATTTTGGTAAAAAGTTAATTACTTATTTTAAATGCAATTAGGTAGGTGCTATTAAATATAATATAATATAGCTATTATATTGTAATTATTGTAAGCCTGTACTTTAGACTGTTACGAGTTTACTACTAGTTTTATCAACACAAACAAGCTGGTTGTCAGAGGAATAAGTTTATCTACAGAAGTGGGTCAGACTTCGCCTGATGTCTGGACTTCACCCTTCACAGCACACGTCACAACAAAGTGGTGACAAAGAGTACAAAGACTGCATAAGTTTCATTAAAAGTGGAATTTTAATCACATCTGAAAGGCTAAATTAGAATTTATTTTTAGAACTAGTTTATTACCAAACCAAAAAAACTTATTCCAATCCAAGACATCCTTATTCCAAGGCAGACTGATGTAAGACAACTTGTAGACGATAGGTACTTTGGATTTCACACTTCGCTTTAGATAAACAAAACTCACGCGACGACCATCGTCGGACCAAACAACTGCACATAAATGGTGCTGAGGAACGTGACTCAATTGTCGGCTTTGTACTCAAAAGCGATAAATAGCACGCTCATCTGTTTTAAGGGAAGCACAAAGAACAAGTTCGAAATGAATATAATGAAATACGATAATATAAGCATACGCGGTACATTCCGGACTTTACCTACATTATAGCAATAAAATAAATAAATATTTATGGACATTTCACACAGCGCCAACTAAGCAAAGCAGGTAACTGATACCATACTAAGATACTTTTTGTTTGTAAATACATACATAGATGACAATATAACACCCAGACACAGAACAAACACCTATATGTTCATCACACACATGTTTGTCCTGGGTGGGAATCGAACCCAGTTCAGAAGGCAGAGCAACTACCAACTGAGCTATCAGGCCAGTCAAACATAGTGACGTGGAGATGGACCTACGGACAGCCTTCTATGTAAAGGGTGCCTTAAGGAAAGACACACGTATTGAGGTACTGCATAGCCACAGAGGAAGTAAGATACAACACATGAGGAATGCTAACAAGAAATGACACAAAACCCTGCTCCAAAATTATCAAATGCCTCATTATCATTACAACACCCAACATCAGTGCCACTGGAGCAGCTGTGCCAGCAGCCTCGAGCCACACTCCATTATGTGAGGACATTGGTACCTACCTCGTTTTTCCCCTTTTAATGAAGTACATCAATCTATAACCACTAAACATACTTTGCAAAGCTTCAGAACAAACTTAAAGTAGGTACGCAGTGTGAACTAGTTCCATACTAGGTAAGCTACGTAAAAAACTTATAAGACCAGACTCCTAACTTGTAAAACCTGTTTACCTCCCTCCCCCCTCGGCAGTTTTATTACAAGCGCTAAGTGTTATTATCGAATCTTTTATGTATAAAAATAAATCTCTATTTCCTTCGCTCATCTGAAGGTTCATATATATGAAAGAAAAAATTAAGAAACTTGACCGGAAAATTTAAACATGTTCACCTAGCGGGTGAACATGTTTAAATTTTATGATTTCAGAGAGCGTAGCTATTGCCATAGAGGGCAGGAAGTACAAAGTGTGCGTATACGCAGTCTTGTCTTACTAAGCACTACTCTTACCAGTAAAGAATACGGGTCATTAGCAAAAATTGTAATATCTCTGAAAGTTTAGGCTTATTTACTGTAGGTGTTGCCGAACCACATCGGTGCTGACAGCACGCGGATTTAGTACAAAGTACTAAAATGCTTAGAAATCACGTATACATTATTTTCCATTAATTTTATTTTCTATGAAATTAGAAATCTTTATTTCGTGCATTCACAGCTTTTAACTTTTAAGATTTTTTTTACCAACTACAAGATAATCTATCAATTTGTGTTTATTCCATTATGCTAGCAGTCTTGCCCGTCTGTACTAAAGTTTGACAGCTCCTAAGTCCGCACTTATCGCTCTATGACATACCTAGTGGACATTTGGGTATGTCACAGAGGAATAAGTGCGAACTTAGAGGAGCTGTCAAACTTTAGTATAAATGAGCATCAGTTTCGAAGATATTAGGATTTTTGCTACCAATCCAGATTATTTTCTCGCGAGTGTATACAGGATGCCATTGAGTTTATTAGCATAAATTGAGTAAATAAATGCCCATAATTTTTTGATGGTTTAAAAAAGTAAAAAGTGCTAATGAAAAGCAATTTTTTTTTACTAGAATCAAAATGTTGTGCAATACAATGAAGCGAAAACTTATAAAAGGGTGCTGCCTCAAGTAATAATAGCAAGAGTGGGTGTGCAGGCGTATTGTACTATAAATGTACCTATATTTCCTAGGATCCAATGTTTTTAAGTATTTTTTACTAAGTATTTAAAACCTACTTAATCACCAATTCGAAATAAACACCTACCTACCTAATCAATTATTTAATTTACCAACATTCCCTACACTCTTCTACGAAAACATACCGGGCGGTAAAAATATTGAATAATAAGTACATATGTAAATAGGGCGAATTCTGTGGTTTTTAATTAGGAATCGTCATAAATATATATAAGATTTTTTTTTATGTTAATGAATGTCGTGACGAGCTAGCCGTTCGCCTGATGTTAAACGACACGGCTGCCCATATCAGCTGCAGTGTCACTCGGAACTCTAAAGTATAGTTTCGCGTGACACTGCACTGCGCACGTCATCCAGAGACATCAGCACAATCTAGTAATAAGATTACTAAGCTGTGAGATCAGATCATAAAGTCTCATTTGCCCAGTAATTTTGCCCTAGCTACATTGCCCTTCAAACCGGAACACAGCAGTGCTTGCGCACTACTGCTTGGCGGCAGAATAACTGGCAAAGCGGTGGTACCTACCTAGACGAACTTTGCAGTAAAGTCCTACCACCTAGTAAAGTAAAGTTTCACAGAATTACATTATTATTATGCCTCATTACTATCGTTTTATATAAATGGTGGAAATATGAGGTACAAATCATAAACTCCTCCTTTTTGGAAGTCTTGAAAATTTAAAACATTAAAATTATGCATTCAGACAGTGATTTCGATGATAGATGATAAATCAGCTAAACATTATGGCTTTTTTATAAATTAATAGCTGTGCCCCGCGCTTTCACCCGCGTGGTGAACATTTTCTAATTTTCCGCTCAACTTTCTTAACTTTTTCTTTCATAAGAACCTTCTCCTGCCAATAATAAATACAACAATAAAAAAAATTGCGAAAATGTTCCATACATTCATGTGTGATGCGATGACCAAGGGAAATAGGGATTAATTTTCGTATATAAATTATTAAATACCGATCAGGCTAAATAGGATTCTTTCAGTTGGATAATAAGTAAATTTTGATACTATCAAATCAGGTAGCTACTTTGCCTATACATACCTATGTGTGTTCTCTAGTAAGTGATAAGTGGCAGATGGTGACCTTAAATAACATTGGTCAATATCAAGCACATAGTACATTAAATAACATTGGTCAATATCAAGCACATAGTACATTAAATAACATTGGTCAATATCAAGCACATAGTACATTAAAATAACATTGGTCAATATCAAGCACATAGTACATTAAAATAACATTGGTCAATATCAAGCACATAGTACATTAAAATAACATTGGTCAATATCAAGCACATAGTACATTAAAATAACATTGGTCAATATCAAGCACATAGTACATTAAAATAACATTGGTCAATATCAAGCACATAGTACATTAAAATAACATTGGTCAATATCAAGCACATAGTACATTAAAAAGTTTAAGTTTACATAATAAGTGCAAGCTGACAATGGGGTCACGCATTGTCATAATATTTTTTATTAAATTTTAATTTTACAAATATAGAAAAATACAAATAATGTGCCTTAATGGGGACTTTCATTTGGTGTCCTGCACATGGGAATATCTGTTACAGCTTTAATAACTACTTGAGTTTCCATGCATTGTTATCTGTAGTTACATGATAGCTACACTATTTTCCCCTGAATCCTTTAGCTTACACCCACCACCCGGGGACTGTTCAGCTATTTGTACTATCATAGAAAATTAGCAGCACCCTGCAGTTTCACATGGACTATTTTTCATAATGAAAAACATTCTAAAAGTACTTTCTAAGTAAGCACTTAATACTTAACAAGAATGCACAAACCCTTTATAGGTCATGTGGTTTTCAATGATAACTGTTATAGATAGAAGACAAATAAGAGTAAATGGTTAATCTACATTTTATAAGAATAAGTTTAAGTTAAATAAATACCAAAAGTTAATGTAATAGACATACTCAATTAATATTTTTACTAATTGTAATAAGAGTATGTAGTTACAGTGCATCATGTTACATAGGCAGGTGTTCGTTTTTTGGGTGGTGTGGTACTGATATTGATCAGCAACACAATAGTTTTTAGAAATCTACAAATTTCCAGGAACTGACTGCTCACTAAGACCAATACACATATTTAGCAAGCTTTACATATATAAAATTAAGAATCTAACATACAATATGCCTATATGACAAGATTATAGAATGTGTTTATTTACTAGTATTGTATGTGGGCAAAAACTTCAAAAACTGACTAACCAGCATTGAAACACAAAAGATATTTAATTTAAATAATTGAAATATGAGGAACATGCGGAATTTTGTTTCACATGCGGGTGCTAAGGGAATGCGGGTGTATACAACTTTCTTTACGCAATTACTAAAAATATGTAAAATATGTCTTATATGTCCAAATAAGTAGCATTGATAAATGAATAATAATTGATAGTAGCATTGATATTTTATTTGCTATAATTATAAGAGAAAATTTATACTAAATAAGAAAGTATTCTATTTTTTTGAAGAGGTTAGGCCTTTTCTTAATCCGTAAAAATAACGGCGAGTTGAAGGTATAATTATTGGAAAAGTACGTACTTTAAATCTTGTCAAAGATCCGTAAATAATATTTCACTGGTAAATTATCACTATTTTTATACAAACTACACGAAAAATAAACACTGACACCACTCTTCAGCAAAAACGCAAAAAACTGCACATTCTTATTTCTTAGTGTTGTACTGAATGAAGTTGAACCATGAACGAATTATGAATTTGATGTGAAATTACCAGTCGATTATAATCGATTTGCGTTCGATTGAAATCGAAATATTATAAGCATATTACATTTAACACAGCAAAAAATGTTTTTTTACTATATCACATACCTTAGTGTATATAATTCAAATGACACGTTTTCGCAAACCACTTTTGTTGCAAGTTTTTTTATTGAAGTAAATGTTTTTTACGCATGCTTGACTTCGGGAGTAAGATGGTGAATACGTGACGAGAGCGTTACAGAAATTGATCGCACGAGACAAACGGAAAATTAGAGTGAGATAGAAGTTAGTGAAGATAGAGTTACGTTTCATATAGAAGTTTTAATTCAGTCGTCTGGCCTAAAGCATACTCGTTTTTTTCATATATAGATTTCAATGTTTCTACCTAAGACGGTATGGTCTTAAGACTTTAACCTGCCCTAGACAAACCAATAACAATTGAATATAGTTTTTCATGAAGCAAGCATAGACTTAGAAGCGTATTGTCATATTTTATTTATTTAATTTAATATCATGAATGAATAAATAAATAATAATAATAATAAAGATTGTAAATACTTGTGGACATTTCACACAATGCCATGTGATAAGTACTAGTTGCTACTACTACTAGCTAACATACTACAACAAGCATTTGGACTGTCTACTAGCCGCGATTACCTTTAGACTATCGAATTTATTTATTTATTTAATTAGTACGGTTACACCAATTACACTAATTACTACATAATACAATTACAATTTGATGGAATAAATTACAATTAAATAAAAAAGAAAGAAATAAAACATAGATAATAAAAAAAAAGTCAATTCAAAACGGTCAAAAATAAATTGGATTGTACAAAAAAAAAAGAAAATACATATGTCATATTGTTTTTTGAAATATACATATGCATAGTAAATAATAATCAAAAGTAAAATTAATGATACATAGTCGCGGGAATAAAACAAATAATTTAATACGTTATACGAATACTTAAGGATGTTTAAAGTTGCAACTACAAATAAATAACATAATCAGAGATTGAATCCTATAACATCGGAACCAGAATCGAATTCATGCAGAATGTGAGTATCACATCACTAGACATGTTGAATGTGTCGAATTTTTGTTTGGAGTGGGGATGCCAGTAGATTCAACCAATCAAAATGCAGACACCGGCACGACCAAGGTGGCGTGATCGCTACGTCACAGCCTATACGCCTATAAAATATATACTTGTTTTGGCTTTCTAGAGCATTTCATTGATCAATACTAAAACTATGCTACGTAGCCCGTATCACAGAACGATTCTCAGTCATCGATCGGTGCTTAAGTAGAGATGTCATTCATAAAATTTAATGCCATCAATAACAAAACTTAAAAAAATCCAAGTCTGCAACTCAGTTCTTCTACCGTAAAAAGTTGTGAGATCCACGAAATAGAATACTAAAATAGAAGTAAAAAAATCGTCTTGGTCGTTGCTTAATACTTACATAACTCAAGCTGGGTATTGTAAATTTAAGTAAAAAGAAATATTGTTATTATGAACCAAATACGTTGTGATACAATCAAAATCAAATGATCCAGGCGGGAATAAACTTTGACATAAATATATATGGATCCAGGCAAACTTATATTTTTATTCCAAATAGATCTCTCTACACGCCCACCGCGTTTGGCTAATCCTCCACCAAACATACTTCCTTGGACTTATGTCATCTTTACGATCTTATGATCGGCCCGTATTATGAAACTACGTTCAGTCGTATATAGCTGCTCAATAGATTTCATTCTCAAAATGACGACTGGGCGCAGTTCTTTAATATGAGCTTACGCTCTGTGAAAGGAAATAATCAAAGAGTATATAACCGTTACGCCTGAGAAATAATCGTCTCCAATGAGCATAATAAGCACTACAGTCACATCTTGGTAAATCTGACCTATGTAAATAGGGCGAATTGTGTATCTCGATGATCCTGGTTTATTTTTTTATTATTTCCTTCCCTACCCGTATTTATACTTATATTTCCGTAATTTAAAAATAAAATGTTCAAACACTACAGAGATCTATGCGATGTTGTCTCCCTGCTTGTGTATTGTCCATCAGAAAAATCCTACCTTCTCACTAAACAGGCTAATGGCGAATTCTGGATACCTTCTAGCAAAGTCGAAAATAACTGCTGGAAAATCACTGCTCATAAAATAAATTTTGAGGTATGTCCTTACCTTAAATTACTTCTCCCGAGCTCTACGTACTCTGTGCCACTAGAGAGTATATTCGAAAATTCAAATGTACTGCTGACTAAAGGCGGCAACTCACTCACTTGAATGAGCAATGCTCGCATCTAGCGAAGGCTTATTGGGCATTCGCTTCTGCTTTAAGTTTCGCTTTCAAGTCAAATATTCGGTATTCGGATATGAGTACAGCTCTAGGTAGCTATACAGCTGCCTAGAGTTACCATAACTTATAGGTAGATACTTAAGTTTAAACAATTTCCAGTTATTCGGTATAGACGCAGGTTCGCAATGCACACCGCTTCGAATCTACAAGATCTGGCTGCCAAAACACCCGCAGCTGTGTCTCTTCCATGCCGTCTATAAGGTGGCTATAAAGGCTGACGTCAAAAAACGGACTAAGATGAAAGCAGTTAGTACCTATATCGTTATTGAGACTGTTCATCGTGCCTGTGTTAGTCCACTGCTGCTGGACAAGTTACTTACGCCACTAAGCTCGGTATTCTTCAGTTCTTCTCATACAGGTAATTTCTGCCACATGACGAAAGACGCAAGTCATTGCTCTCTACGTAGGTAGTCGGAGAGCGCCCCTTCGTTTGCCACATAAGACGTGGTTGCTACTCAAGAACACGTCTATGCCTCAGGTTGTCGGATAGGGAAACGTGAATCCGGACACATTTTTAATTTTTGCTCATGATGTTGTAACTTGTATGTATGTTTGTAAATGGTATTATGCATATTTTAGAAAAAAAAGGCGAAAATGGCCAAAAGTTACGAAAATTATTGAGTAGCTATCAGCTTTTGATTGCCTTTCGATTCGAGTTCTCTTTTCAATAATGATGTTTTCAGGGTATAAGAAATCGTCTTCAGTGGTTCAGCGCATTAGAATTGGAGAGACAGCGGGTTCACAATACGCTCAGAAGTCCGGAGGTGGCAGTCTTCGCCCTGATGGCTATTGGAGACCAGCCAAAGGACATTGAGGCACCGGTAGGACTCCGACAGTTCTGTTTTGCGTAACGTCAGACTAGACATTCCATATTTACGTATAAGCAGTACTTATCCAGTATCGATCCTGTCGCGAGAATCGAACCCACAGCCTCCGGGTTATGAGCCAACCTGCTCAACCACCACACCACAGAGGCTGTCAGTATTATCTAAACCTTGATTGATGTCAGCTACGGCTAACTATACGACCTGAACTGTCTGTGAATGTTACTAGGTGGTAGGACTTTACTGCAAAGTTCGTCTAGGTAGGTACCACCGCTTTGCCAGTTATTCTGCCGCCAAGCAGTAGTGCGCAAGCACTGCTGTGTTCCGGTTTGAAGGGCATTGTTGCTAGTGAAATTACTGGGCAAATGAGACTTTATGATCTGATCTCACAGTTTAGTAATCTTATTACAAGATTGTGCTGATGTCTCAGGATGACGTGCGCAGTGAAGTGTCACGCGAAACTCTATACTTTAGAGTTCCGAGTGACACTGCAGTTGATATGGGCAGCCGTTTCGTTTAACATCAGGCGATCGGCTAGCTCGTCACGTCATTCCTTAACATAAAAAAAAAATGAAGGGTATGTTAAAACCTACAGCACAAGATTATTTCTTTCTAGTAAAATTAAGCACGAGCACGACACAAAATAGAGCGATAATACAAGCTATAATAGCTTTGTCTCAGAAACTTGTGCACATGTGATTATTATAATGATTGTATATATTTTTGTGAAATATAATTATGTATATGTTTATTTACGAATGGGTAGTTTTTTCTTTAGAATCTATTATATTTGTGCGCATGGTTACAGGAAATGGAAACTGGCAACTTCATAGAAATATGTGAAGAGAACGTGATTCTAGGAGCTGACGTGGCCGGCGGTGCTGTCGCCCTCGCCTCACCGAACTTCCAGCTCGTTCAAGCTGCTGGATACACGAGAGATGGCAAGTAAATTCTACACAACCTATATTAAGAATATAGGTAGGCGACGCGAAATAAGTAAATAGGATGCGTTAATTTCTTTCTGCAGTAATTAATTTTTATATGCCATATTCTGTTTCAGATCAAACCCGATTGTACCGTGAGTTTGTGGTTATGGTATACCCAGCGCTGTACATGAGTCCTTACGTCTTCACACAGTTCATGCTGGACCTTGGCTGGCAACGGGCGCAGTGCTCCAGCTTGTTTAGGTAATTTTCGTTTTCAAACAGGCTTTGCGAGGTCTAGAGCCCCCCGAAATAGAAAAATGTACTTGTTACTTCAGAGCAGCAGACGTGACTGGCAGGGGAGGGCTGTCGTTCCTAGAGCTGATGTTGTGGACAGCAGCCTTGGAGCCCTCAACAGCACATAGCGGCTTACCGGCGGAGATACGCTGCCGATACATCTTCAGGTTATGATGGGCTTTTTATAAAATCTCTACTTCTACTAGTTTCTTCAATGCATTTTGTTATTGTAACAGGTATTTTGATGGCAACCGTGATCTAAAACTGGAGTATGTGGAGTTTAAGGAGCTAATTGCGGCTGCTCGGGCTGCGAGGCAACTGCCAGTTGACGCTCTCAGTGTGGCTAGAGACGCTGACGTCTGTCTCAGGTAAGGATCCAACTTTACAAATAGAAATACCTACCAAAATCATCGTTATCTTATTTGGAATTTCGCTGGAAAATGTAAGGCCATAACAAATGACACATAAGATCGTCACTTATGAGAACTAGGTGGCTTTTCCTACGGTAGTTATACCGCCTGCACCTCGGCACGTCATCTAGTCTCTTTTTTCATTGGATTTCACTGGCTTTAGACAATTGGGAATGCAGCCTAACTCCCAGCTGCCTTTAGCCGAGTTTCTCCGTGGTGTTGGAGAATTACGTCTCCGAGGTACCAGCTCCTTGCTACGAGCCCCGCGTAGCATCGTCGGTTACCTCATCGATTTACAGTAAGTTTACCAAACAGTACAATAACAAAACTAGCACGACCTCCCTTTGAAAGTTTAAACATTGCTTTTTGTGATTTAAGATCCCTTTTTGGCTGTATTATTTTTTGTTTACAGAGAACGCGATAACGAACTTTTATTGGGCGGTCCAGTACCTTCAACAACTAAGATTACCTCCCAAGGTCCTTGCATAAATAAATAAGTATATACCATTATATTATACCACTGAATATTTCTCTCGTCTCGTCCTTTAACATTTTCTGCCACATTAATTTCACTAAAAAATTCATTAAAAAATCAACATGCATTGTGGGATTTGTAGTTTTTCTCTAAACTACAAATCTCCCGGGAAAAACTACGTAGTAGTAGTAGTAAACTACGTAGATTTTGGACCCTAAATATGGTTCTCTGTATCGAAGGACCCTGGAACTACGAAGACTATCAAATGGTCCTGCAACACCCAGACACATAACAAGTACCTATTTGCGCATTTTTTCTTGTACACAAATACTTGTCCAATCGCGGAAATCGACCTCGCCGCCTCTGGGTTATAAGCCGACATGCCACTACCACAGAGGCTATCAAGACTTACCTACCTACTGTAATTCATCTTTCAAATCATTGATGGATGCTATTCATGCATATATGGACCATATATTAAAGCTCAGACAGCTAACATGTGAACAAATGGAATAGAATCGCAGCGAGGACGGTGGAAGTATGGACCATACCATAATTATTATGGTTCTATAGAAGCGGTTGTTGCGGCAGATCGGCCGGTAGGGCACTTGCCCCGCTCATCTGGGGGAGGCGCTAGCGCGAGCCGACGGGTCCCTTCTCCGCCTCCGCCGGACTACAGCGTGGCAGTATACACCGTCAAAATAGGGCGACATCCGCCTAATGAAATGCTGGAACTTACCGGGTTTGATGGTAATATTATTAAACCAACTCAAACTTACCCTCAAATCGTTTTGGCCAGTTTTTTTCGGCAATATCGTTTAGTCTACAAGCTATGTATATACGAGTCTTCAGTCGGGTGGGCAAGGAGCTGTTAACAGTTTCCAAACTTGAAAAAATTGGATTTAAGCAGGAATCGATTTGCTTCCTGAAGGCAGTTTGAATAGAAGGAGATTGGTTCATCTATTTATACTTACTTGCAGAAGATGCAGTAAGTCCTTCTACAATTCGTTTGTACGCGGGCATGGTGACGTCACTAGACGTTCTCGGGCCGGCGTCGACGCCGGTCGAGGCGTTGGCGGCTGTTCACTACTTTGCCGTGCCCATTGAGAAACCAGCCGGAGTGAGTTGAGCGAGATATACGTACATGGAGGCGAAAAACTGACGTAAAATAATATAGAACCTGTGTCAAAAGAATTTCTTGTAAATATTGCGATATTTAAAAAGAACGGTACGTGCCACTAATTGCTGCAATTCATTATAATGCGATTTAAATTTACAAAGATATCATATAGTTCCTAAAACTTTTAGCACCCAGCGGGATTTGAACAAGCGCTTCCCGGATTAGAAGCTTTTCTAGGTATGGTCGCATGCCCATTGCGGGGCCTGCGAGAATATTTAGGATTATATTTTGTTCCGACTGCAAGCTTGCGCGGTCCCCCTTGGTTCCAGAAGCGGGCGTCGGTAGCCAACGCGGCGCCGGGCAAGGCGGCGTGGGCGTGGGGCGGCGCGGGCGAGCAGGCGGCGCTGGGCGCGCTGCTGCTGCGCCTGGCGCCCGCCGCCGCCGCCGCCTGCGCCGCCGAGCCACGCCTGCTGCGCCTCACCGGCCCCGTCTATGCCATCGGTACTGCGCGCGGCTGAACCGACGATCATACTACTGATCATATTCATATACGTAGTTTTGTAATACGAGCGTTAAGCTTAAAATTTCAATTTTGACTTGAGCACCGATTCACAAAACTACGCGCCGTTCTGTACTAATAATACCTACGAACCTACTTCCACTCCTGAGGATGTCGGATAAAAGTGGAGTCACTTGAGTTGAGAGCGAGGTTCTCGGTCCGGGTGTAACGTATCACCAAAATTTCCTTTCCACTTTCGTCTGTACTAACAATTTTACTTTCTTTCTTTTCCTACGTGATCTATGGTACCTGTTGTGGTGCCGTTGGCTACTGTTCGACTGCTGGCGATAAAATAAAACTTGAGGTTCAATAATTCGTGCTTGAAGTGAGACGGATGCCAATTCACTCTTCACCTCCGATAATTCTTTTTGTGACATGTTAAGATGATTTCTTTTAGCGGTCGTCGGGGTCACCAAATCATGTGGCGGCATGCAACGGACGTGTGCATCGGCTGGCGGCGCGCTGCATTCTGAGGGCACGCAGCTCCACCGTATATTTATATGGACGCCGACTGCGGCATTCGATGTAAATATACGGTGGAGCTGCGTGCCCTCAGAATGCAGCGCGCCGCCAGCCGATGCACACGTCCGTTGCATGCCGCCACATACCTATTACATATTGGTAATGGTAAAATATTTGGCGAAAAAAAAGATGTCAGCAAAAAATAGGAATGATAGTAGAATTCTCTCATTCTTCTTTATGTAATTGCATTTTATAATTGACTAGCTTATGTCCGCAGCTTCGCCCGCGTGGCCTATAGGAATTTTTAAGAAATATATATAAGATTTTTGATTGATTGATTGATTGAAGAAATTCAACCACCCATTTCACCCTCTTAGGGTGGAATTTCGGAAAACTTTTTCCTTTGATACCTACTTTACAAAGAACACACCCTCCAATTTTCAAGACTCTAGGACCAGCGGTTTAGGCTGTGCGTTGATATATAAGTCAGTCAGGACTTTGAATTTTATATGTATAGATTTATCTAAGAATTCGAGATTAAGCGGCGGGTGGCACTTGCTACTTGGTGTGCATATTGCGTCAGGGTGGCACACGCAATGTGCGCAGGCGACCTGCACGGCAACCTGGGCGCGCTGCTGGCGCTGGAGGCGGCGCTGTGGCCGGCGGGCGCGGCGCTGGCGCCGGCGCGGCTGCTGTTCCTGGGGGACTACGTGGACCGCGGCGCGCACGGCGCCGAGCTGCTGGCCTACCTGCTGGCCGCCAAGCTGCAGCGCCCGCGCGCCGTGCTGCTGCTGCGCGGGAACCACGAGACCCGGGACATACAGAAGATGTTCACCTTCTACAGGTACCTTCGGAACTACCGGTCTGTCCGTGGAGCACCAATGTGGAAATTTTCTATTGGAAACCATTTTTCATTCTGCTTTTCTGATTCCTGATTTGGCTTAATGAATCTCTTGATGACACCGGGACCGATGGCGATTACCATTTCACCCTCTTAGGCGGGACCGATGGCGATGCATTCCGAAGCGCGGTAGCGGTGGGTTGTAAATACCACGTTTTGGAAGTGATCTATGCTATGCTATATAGCTATGGAGCGAAAAATGAATAATAGTGTTGTAGGTGTCCAGACGATTGTAAACGCATCCCTCATCGTTGGCCGTATTCTGCTAGACTATCACTCGTAAAGGTTAACATAATAACAAACGCAAAGCGTTAAAAACCGACTTCAGATTTATATTGTTTTTTTCATGGATACCATTGGTAAAACACACATTCAACCAGCTTTCAAATAAAAAACGTATCGTCATATCTGTCAACCAGTCGAAAGTTCTGAGGTTACAAATATTAAAAAAAACCAATCGAATAGAGAACCTCCTCCTTTTTTTAAGCCGGTTGAAAAAGCTTGAGAATCTAGAAAGTAGTCACATTTGTAATAACAGACTGCGGACTGCCACTGAGGACGATGATTTTTAATAATGTTAGATGCCATCCTTCGGATTCATTCGCTTGCTTACTCCCAATGCGGCTCCCGTTCTACGATTTCTTCAAATCAAGCCACGATCTTGTCTTACATTACGCAGACTGCATTCAATCAGTTACAAAATACATAATAATAAAAATAATGGTAGGTAGCTAAATAAAACTTATATTTTTCCAGTGAATGTATAACCAAGTACGGAGAAACAGAAGGTCAGAAAATATGGAACGCCATCAATAACGTTTTTGATTCTCTACCTTTAGCTGCTGTTGTGGATGACAAGGTATTTCAAGATCAACAAAGATCCTAATAACTTTTCTTCTCCAGGGTTCAAAGTCATCTCCATATTTATCAAGAACAGTTAAACTGTTTATTCTTAAAAGATAACAAACATAATAGTTTTTCAAAAAGATGAATTACTTACTAAGCTTATTTTCCAGGTGTTTTGCTGTCACGGAGGAATCCCGCCGCCGTGGGTGTGTCCCCTCATATCAGCCATTGACAAGGTCCCTGTTCCCTTGACCAGACCGGCGGAGCAGAGCTCTATCGCCTGGGAACTCATGTGGAATGATCCTATCAAGTGAGACTGCAGACATTTTTAACCACCTTTATAAAACTCATAATAATAAATAACTGATAATCGTCACGTGAGCTTACCCGAAAGAGGGAGAAAGACCGCGTAAGTGCTATCGCGGGGGATCACGTGCGAAAGCCTGCCACGTGCGACTATCTTTCTCACTCTAGAAAATGACGATCCTGAGAGATAGAAAAGGACATAGCCCGAAAAAAACGATTCTGTGCTGACAGATGTGGCCCAAAACCCTTACAGTTACAAATATATAAACGCACTTTATGTTGTTGCTTCACGTCCACAGCCGGAAGACGTCCACTGCTAAACAAAGGACTCCTCCATGAATCGCCACTGGTTTATCATAGGAAGCGTTTGCCGTAGTCACCTCCTGATGCCCAATACCTGAATATTGTCTTGTCGGCTCTTACGGCACCCAAAGGAAGAGACGGGCTGGTCATATGCGCACACGGTCACTGTTACGTTGCTTATCGTGGATCTATCGTATTACTGAAGCTACCTTTGATGAAATGCTGATGACATGGTACCGTAGGCAAACAAGCTATTCGGTACCCGCATTTGACCTCCGACTGTACCATCCCAGGCCTAACAAAATGACGGCGACGCTGGCCCTAGAGCTGGCAGCCAACGAAGGGTTCGCGGCCAACTCGAAGCGCGGCACGGGCCACGTGTTCGACCAGACGGCGCTGGACCGCTTCCTGCTCGCCAACCAGCTGTCGCACGTCGTGCGCGCGCACGAGATGCACCGCAGCGGGTTCATGGTACGGCCACACCCACCCTTGTAGTTACTCACCCACACTTTGGCTTTGCTCATCCAACTGCTGCCAGCTCTACTCAGTCGAAGGGCGTTCATAAAGAAAAGATCTGGAAAGCGCCATTTTTCTTTTGCTGTTTCACAACCAATGCACTTTAAATTTCTATAGCTTCTGGGGGTTCTTGATGGTGGCAGCGAAAGGGTAAAACTGAATAATTTTACGTAAACAGACCATTGCTTCAGCGTCATTGCTTGGAAGAATTAGAAATTCGCTGCACTAATGCTCTCTTTTATTACTTGCTTGTACTTTCAATGAACGTGGCATAACCTACTGCTCTTTACACTTTCCTTGCATCTTAAATTTAAACCGCTCCTATTTTGTTTCAAGCTCCTAACTGCTTCTGATTACTTCCCGTTGTTTCGTGGTTTAGTACCTAGTTGAAACAAAGCTCTCCAAAACACGTAAGGACGTATTGTGATATTTAGAATTGTCACTCTTCCATCCAGTGTCAACTACGAGGGAGACTGGTGTCAGTGTTCTCTTCGTCCAACTACTGCGGAGGCACCAATGATTCTAGCGTCGCCTTGCTTGACGGTGGGAAGCTGAGACTGATTCGCGTCAACGTAGACTGAAGTACTGAACTATACCATCTCACGAAGCCCTTTAGTCTATGATTGTTAAGCTTAGACAAATCTCTAGGACTGAAAGGACCTCGCGAGATGGACAGCTCATAATTTGCCGCGTTGCCCATGGTGCAGATGCGTTGTAGTCCTGAACCAAAAACTGTGGAAGCGACTAAATAATTATGTTTTCATAATATTGTTTTGATTGGTTTTAATTTATTATTTTATTGTTAATGTGAGTAATTTTTGTGCTGATACCTTCAAATATAAAATACAAATCGATTTCTTATTCTTTTATTATTATTCCATCACTTAGATTTCAAATGAACCCTCTCAACTCTGGTAGTACACATATTTCATGAGTGCACTTACAACAATGTTTTTACAATACACAGAAAAACTTATGCTATTAGTACAATAAGGTTTCGTGATAAAAAGGACAGAAATATTATGTTTAATGCTTCTAATGATTTTCCTAAAAAATCTGATGGAAGGCGATATACTTAGATAGTGTATACACATAATAAAGAGAGGTATGACAAATATACAACCCAAAAACGACACCTAGCCTATAATACGACCAATTACTTGTTCAATTTTAACTTATTTTCATTACCTCAAAATGTGTTTTACACATACACACATTTCGTATACATCACAAGTCACAACGCTTCACACACACATCCTAAGAGTAATTATCACAAAATAAAAAAAGTGTTTCTGCCTTTTCATCACGGACCGATAGATAGCAATACTTTGGAAATAAAACTGCTACAATTGAGATTTGCTTTTGAGTCGCATTTTTTTTGTTCTATGATCGAAAATATAATTGTTTACGTTTGAAATGCATGATAAGTTTGTCATGCTTTAAGATTTTGGAATGATGACTTCCAATATATCTATAATAATGAGTTTGTTTTTCTGCCTGTAGATAAATAAATATGATAAATTAAACAGAAATTAACTTTCTTTATTAAACTACAATTTAAACCTATGGCCTTAGCAAGTTAAACAACTTGAGTTGTCAAAAGCATTAGATATTTCGATAGTGGAACTAATCAATAGAATATTCTGCTTATCTTACACATGGAGAACGTTACCTGTCCTTTTAATTATTTACATTATCGACTTAAACTAGAAGACTAAATCATCCAGCTACGTTTATATGAAATCTATGGGAATTTAGCGTAAGAACAATGGTAGAAAATGATAAAACTTACACACAAAGTTACAAATACATTCAGACTTGCGTTTAGTCACGCGACCAACGAAACTGGCTCTGTCTAGAAACGTAAGCTCAGATACATCACACTAATATTATAAAGGCGAAAGTTTATATGTGTGTATGCGTGTATGTTTGTTACTTCTTCACGCTCAAACGGCTGAATGGATTTGGATGAAATTTGGTACCAAGATAGCGTAATGCACTGGATTAATATATTGGCTACATTTTATCCCAGAAAAGTGAAATTTTCCCGTGGGATTAGCAAATAATTAATATACTTTCTATCCGCGGGTGAAACCGCGGGGCGCAACTAGTGTATAATACATTTCTGTAAACTCGCATTAAAATCTAAATGGTGTGCGAGGTGAGACCACAATGCTGGCCTCTACTTAGGCCAAAGACTGAGCATTTTGGGCATATTGCCTACTGGTAGTGGTTTGTTAGATTAGGTTTTTTAATCAAAACTTCTTCACGCACGCTTGACTTGGGGAGTAGGCTGGTGAATGCGAGGCGAACGGAAGTTGAAGTTGGTTCATCTCCATTGTCAACATGACAAAGTTAAAAATTTGTATTACTATGTATGATCGGTAAAATGACAATTTACAATTGTCAAGATGGGTTAAATAAAGAAAAAACAAAGTTATACCGGCCGATAGATGAAGCTAAGATCAGCGCTGGTCGTGCGACCAGCATTGTGCTGAGTTGGGACCGGTTCGTGGCGACTGCCAATTGTATTTGTTACGAATACTTAGTATAGTGTAGTATAGTGTTGTTGCCATGAATAAAAACATTTTTCTTTCTTTCTTTCTTTCTAAAATAAATAATTTTTACTTCAGTCGTGTGGAATAAAGCTCACTTTTTTTTGTATTATACAGTACATTTTATAGTTTAGTTCTATTAGGTACTTGTCATATGATTTGTTATAATTATTTAGTGTTCTGTAGTTTGGTTTGAAATTAAAATACATTTCTATATAATAAAAAAAAATTAAGCAAGAATGTAAGTTATTTTAAACTAGTCTTCTCGGAAAATCATTTGATATTGTGGGCGTGCACAAAAAGTAAATAGACCGCCATCTTGGGCTTTCCGCCATATTGGATTTACAATGACGTCAATTAACAACCATGCGTTGTCATCGAAACTAAGGCTGTAAGCAAAATTTCATTTCAATCGGTTGAGGTTTACTGCCTTAAAATTCAATTGCAAGATTCGATCCGAACATCCATACGATATACAAACATTGCAAATTAAATAAAAGCCTAATAAAATACGTCAAATCCAAGTAGCCACCTATATTTTACGTTTGGCACTTAAGCGAGTCGTGACGTCACACTCACCCGCCAAAGAAATATTTGATACAAAAGCGACATTAATTTTGTATGAGCGGATCTAAATTTGTACAATAAGTCTTCAAACCTAAGTAGGTTTAAAGACGTGTATTTAAAAATACGTTTCTGGCAAAGGCCCGGACTTATATATTTTTAAACTTATTTCAGTGAGTCTCAAACAGTCAGCCGATCTAAGCAAATTACTGTTGAGCTTTGCGCTCGCGCCCTTACATTTACTATAGAAAATTAAGACAATATTAATGTTATTAAAATAGCTAAATCAGCGAGTCATAATTATTAACAAACCAAATCGAAACACATTTCATTTAAATGACGATAAGAAATTAAGAGTTCGGCTTTTTTTGTAAACGTTTTTACTATTACAATTATTGGAATGCTTCTAAGTACATTTTGATTACTCCTACGTCAAATATACCAAGTAAACATAATTACAACCAAGTACCTAACGAAACAGAAAAAAAGGACAAATATAATTACATTAACGTTTTAGATCTCGATATCTCTCTTCTATCTAATAATTAAAATTTGCGTTTGCAGTATACAATTAATTACTTACTTACCATTACATTGCCAGTCTACAATTACGAGCTACTAGTCCGCCAGTCTATGGTGATCTCGAGCCAGTTTGCCAGTTCGCAGCGATATCCAGCCAGTTTGCCAGTCTATAGCGATCTCTAGCGAGCCAGCCAGCCAGCCAGTCTACAATAGTAGTTTCCCGCTGAGTATTTCTAGCGCGGCTTTACGTCTCAAGTAGGGCATGTGCGCCTGCGTGAAGGTGTAGGGCGCGTTGCGGGACGAGAACTCCGCGAACGTACACGCGAACATGCCGCAGTCGCTGCCGTTCATTTGCTGCGGAATGTCCTGCAACATTGAAATGATTTATATGAAATATGAATAAAACGCTGATTTGAAAAGTACCTATTCTAAATAAAAGGTTGACATCCTTAACATCATCTTATTCTTATTTGTTATATCTTATTCTTATTCTTGTTCCTGTAATGTAGTGTTTCAATAAAAAAGGTTGACATCCTTAACATCATCTTATTCTTATTTGTTATATCTTATTCTTATTCTTGTTCCTGTAATGTAGTGTTTCAATAAAAAAGGTTGACATCCTTAACATCATCTTATTCTTATTTGTTATATCTTATTCTTGTTCCTGTAATGTAGTGTTTCAATAAAAAAGGTTGACATCCTTAACATCATCTTATTCTTATTTGTTATATCTTATTCTTATTCTTGTTCCTGTAATGTAGTGTTTCAATAAAGAGTTTTATCTATCTTATAGACCGTTTATTTTCTTTAACATCATATTTGTTTCTACAGCTTCTGTAGCCTCTGTAGTGTGGTGGTTGAGCAGGTCGGCTCATAGGCCTGGAGGTGGTTCGATTCCCACGACAGGACAAGTATTTGTGTACAGGAAAAAAATTGCAAATACTTGTTCTGTGTCGGGCTGCTGTGGGACCATGGTCCTCTTACTTCCTAGATCTAGAAGTATAGGAAATCCTAGTCAGGGTTCAGGATCTATGTACGTGATCATTGGGGTGTTATTGATTTATAGATAGACTAGGGGCATGGGTGGTTTTGTGCATATATATAGGATGTAACTGTTGTGATATCATGGATGTCAAACATCATACATCAGCACCCATTTAGTTATTTACCCACATAGGTAATTTATCCTTGTTTTCATTCTTCCTTTCTGTACCACATACACAATCAACTGTTTTGTTACGATGAATGCTGTAAATAAATTTATTAAAATAACCCAGTAAGTTTAGCTAATTGTATGTAAAACCTTACCTTCAAGCACTCGGTCTTCCAGCCATCGTCATCGAACGGCTCCCCCTTCTTGTCCTGGTGCTCGTCCCGCAGGTACTTGAGGAGAGCGGCGAGGCAGGCGGCGTTCCGGCCGCCCATGCTGTCGAGGTACTGCACGCGCTTGGCCCTGAAGTCCACGATGCTGAGGCACCAGTGCACGCCGAGGTGCACCGGCACTATCATCAGCTCGTGCGCGAATATGTCCACCTGGCCACGGGATACTTACAGTACGGGTACACAACATTCACTCCGCAGTCACTTGAATAAATAGCAACTCAAAATTCTTATAACAACGCAATACATTGTGGTTCAGCACACACAGCACTACAAGCCTAAACATTTGCTTTCCGTTCCATTGGAACTTTTTTTTTACCATACCTAAATTATTAACTTTTCTCTTGAACACCATTCCTTAGCCATTCTAATTAAGAACGTTGAGTCAAATCGCTTGGTACGAAGGGGTGGTATTTCGACCACGAAGAGATGGCGCTTAGCCGAGCGTCTAGTACTAGTGACGCTACTCCTAGTGAGTAAACAGGTGAGCCAAGCACACTCAGAATTGACTCGGCTCTCAGGGTGTTTTCACTTGGTCAGTTGTCAGGTCGGATCATTAAAACAAAATGGCGCCATCGAAGAATCAGTCATCTTGATTTTACAAGGAGACATAAACGAATTGGAAGAACTAGCAATCTTGGATAGGTGATATTTACTAATTTGGAATTTATAATTGAGCTACATACCATAGAGTGCTTTGGAAAACAAAACTCATCCATAACGTTTCATTTCAATATTTTTGATTATCATGAATGGCAAAAAATGCCATAAACTTAAAAAAAAATTCAGCACCACTCTATCCAACCAAATATCAATATATTTGGTTGAATTGAGTGGCACTGCCTGTTTTATGGGGTTGACTTTTACATATTAATAGGAAGGGATATGATAGCCAGGGAATGGTAGCTTCGACTAATGGACCATCCACAAGTCGATATATTTTTCATTACCTTTCTTGTCCACCGACGTAGGCCAGCCTGGCCACTCTGCATCAGCTTGGGGTAGAAGAATGTATTGGCTGCATACACCCGAGGAAGATCCTTCCGCTCCTCACTTCTCTGCATCAGCAGGTTCATATAGAAGTTTATCACTTCATCATTCAGCCAGTTCAAGCCCGAAAGGGTTTGCAGGTCACGTCTAGAAAGCCAGTTACTCTTATAAAATAATTACAATTTTAATTATGTACTTTTTTTTTTATTTTTAAGGTTTTGGCTCCACACTTTTGTGTATTTAGCCAGTGTCAAGTAATTAGGAATTTATCAAGTTAATGATATTTCACGCAAATGTGTGTCAAGTCACAGTCGAAGTCGTCAAGTCATAGTCCAGTCAAAGCCATACTCCTAGTAAAGTGGTGGCAACTTTACTTGAAGCTTCTATGGAGTTTTGGAAACAAAACGAAAAGAAACGTTTCACCATCATTATACCATTTTCCCACACTCACGCCTGTAATCCAGCACTTAACGAATAGAATGCCACCAATTTTATGCACTAACACTGAAAATAACACAAGTTTTGGAAAATAATACAATGCGGTGACGCAATCTTTTTCGCGTTCCCGCCAAAACTCCTAATTATGTACTTATGTAGATTATATTTGACTTAACACATTCAGGCATATAAAGTAGTTTTGAAATATGCACACAACCACCAATCTACTGGTGAGTGTGATTAACCTATAATAATATCTTTTTTTATGCACTCACCTGTGTATTCTTAAATTAAATTTCTCCACGAGCAGTTGGCCAGGAGGTCCAGGGCCCAGGGCCCTATTCACTAACTTCTCTTGTTCGAGAGTTAAGGGAGGTAATTCTACAGTTGGTTGGGGCTCCTCAAACAGACTTTCAGGTATGCTAAGCTCATACTTCAGTTTATGTTCTAATTGTGCTATTTTCTGCTCACTGTTAACCTTAGATATAATTTCAGATTCTCTTCTTGCATCTTTGAGTTTCTCTTGTGTGTCCTGTTTTTTCTTTTTGTACTTAGTGTCCAACTTTGCAAGCCAGTCTCCAGATGTCACATCTTTACCTCGATATGAGTCTTTTAATGTGTTTATTGGGTCAATCCTTGCTGATGATGAGGTGGAAGCTTCGGAAGCAACTATTTCTACTTCTGAATCAGATGAATTTATAGAAGCAACTGTGATTGGATCATACTCAGTAGTTACATTATTTTCTTTTTCAGCTCTAAGACCTTTCTGTACTAAATTGATTTCATGTAATGCCTTCTTTTGTGATTTTTGAGTGTTTCTAAAAGATGCCATTTCTTCCGCTAAATTTATTAATTCTAAGGGTTTTCCAAAGGTTGCAGGCTTCATGGAACTGGCAACTCTTTGGATTAGCTCCTGATAATTTTTCTTTTCATCTAAATTGAATATGTCAGAGATTGTAGACTTGATGTTACCATTCAAGCCTTGATATTTATTCCGAGATAAATTTGTGGGTTTTGGTCCTTGCAGCCACCTAGACACTGGAGTGGGAGCTTTTTTGTATGATTTGGTTATTCCCGGTGGTGCTATAAATTTGCTGTAAGATTTTAGTGACCCTAAGCTCTTATCATTTGTTTTCCGTGTTAGCCTGTAGTACTTGGGCTCTTCAGAATCTGTGACATCCCGGTCCTCACTTGTGATGAAGTATTTGTAAGGTTTGATAGGAGGTGGACTTGTGACTTTCTTGACAAAAATAACATCATCGTCATGCTGGTCATAGTCATCTTCATAATCATCCAAGTTCACATAGACTTTAGGTTTCCTTTTAACTTCAGGTTTAGCTTCCACAAGTCTAACCTAAAACACAAATGGAAATAGAGAATATTAACAAATATAAAAATAAAAACCTACCATCTAATTATTACACTCCAAAATAAGCTTTTCATAAAACTGTGGCAACATTAAAAGTTCTGTGAAGTTGTGAACTGTGTGTGATTTATCAAGTCTGATGATCATGTATAAATGCTTATTATTATTTTGACCAAAACATTTGCATGTAGCAAATATTTATGAAGCTTCAAATATTGCTTGTGCAAGCCTAAGTTTTAGTATAAATATGGGGTGTTAGAAGAAATAGAAATATTTATTGGCCTTTGGCCTTATAACACATAAAAAAAAAAATTTTTCGAAATTCATTGTGAAAATATAAACATATGGCAAAGAAAATTAAAATATTACAGAAATACCACTAAAACTGTTAAACCTGCTGTAAAAGAGCAATAAAATAAAATAAAATGAAAAAATTGAAATAATGATAAATTATAAAAATTAAAATTGAATAAAATTGTATCAAAATCTAACAAATAAAATATAATAATTATACTAGGAATATTCCGCATCCTGCAAGAAACAAAGAACATTCAGACTTGAGCCGTAGAGCCATTCAGAGCTCCCGAGAAAAGACATGTATCAATCAAGTAGACCTAAATAAATGATTGTAAATTGTTTACTGGACTTAATGATGTGATCACCGTGGTGACCTTAATGACAATAGTGACTTCAGCATTGGTGATATCACCATATCTAAAAAAACCTTGGAGCCAATCTGCTCCATCACATATATAAATATCAGTCAAAGCTCAATTCCAGTAATTGTGTATATTTAAAGAATTCCATTATGTTGATGACTTTGATTAACTGTATATTGCCCAACTGGTTAAACTGCATCATAGTTATCTTATATTATGACATACTCAAGATGCAGTGTAAGGCAGTGACAGCAATGACATGTTAGCAACACCGCATGCAGTTTGCCACTGCTAAGAAGCAATTTTAACAACCATACATACATAGGTAGATAGTATCATACCTCTTGCTCATCATCATCATCATTATCCAGCACAGCATGCATGATAGGTGTATGGTTTCTTGGTTTCCGAGCTGGTGTTGATGGCATATTCTCTTTCACACCTTGTTTTATTGGTATAGAGCGCACTCTTGCTCCCAGCTTAGTTGTAGACTCCAAAGGTGTAGATGTGCTTGGATGACCATATTCTACTTGTATAGGTACATAACGGACATTGGACTCCTTTTCTCTTTCCCAGCCATCTGAAAATATTTGATGTTTTACTTTATTGTTATTTTACCATTGTGAGACCGAAAAAAGCTTAGTTCCTTAAAATTTGCCAAAGTGGACAACATAAAGTAATATAGAACCTAATAGACGATCAAGTTAATTTGCAAAACTTGCTAGTATCAAATGCTACACTCAAGCTAGCTATAGATTTAGTATTTAATTTACTTTTGTTACCGTTCGTGGCCATAGCAGCTGGAAATCTAGTTTTCAACAATTGTTTAGGTCGTTTGAGCGCCGGCGTGTCATCGTCCGAAGAAAACCCCTCATCTGCCCTGAAATATAATAGACGTAAATACACAACGGTCTTACAAGCATGCAGACTTCTTATCAACTACCCTTACTTCCAGAATTTGGAGGCCACTTTTAAAGGCACCGAAAACATGTTCTATGTTGGTTTTCTAGACCAGCAACATAGATTTTACACCGACTTTGCCGCCATAACCCAAGTTGTAAACATGAAAATTCATAGGAGTACCTGTCCCGTTTGAAGCTTAGTCTGTTCACCGGAGATTCATCACTCCATCCCAATAGATTTCGGATATAAGTCACGACGGACTTCATTTTAATTATAATAGGTTTCCATCACCCACCTATTTAGATTTTAACATCAAAAATTCTAAAAAGAAACTCAACTGAACCTCAATAAACCTCACCAACCTCAAAATCAAAGAGTATTAGAGTATGTAACGCTACGCTGAGATCAAAATTAGGTCTTTACCTATGAAATTGCCGTTTTGTTTGAAAAAAGTTAAAGTATTTTTTTTTCGAACTTATTTATTTCTTTTATTCAAAGTAATCACCCCTGCAATCAATGCATCTTTGCCAACGCTGTGGCAGTTTATGGATGCCCTTCTTGAAAAATCAGCAGGACGGGAGACAACAAACTCTTCAAAGGCGTTTTGTACTGCCTCTCGGGAATTGAATTTTTTTCCCGCTAAAAAGTTGTCCAAATTTTGAAAAAAGTAATAGTCGGTAGGCGCAAGATCTGGTGAGTATGGCGGATGAGGGAGAGCTTCCAAACCCAACTCATGCAGCTTAGAGACGGTCTGTTGTGCAGTATGGGGTCGCGCGTTGTCGTGAAGTAGCAGTGGAGACGACCGATTGACCAAAGCTGGTTGCAGACGTGCGAGTTTCGCCATCATTGTGGTCAGTTCTTCAATGTACACATCTGCAGTAATGCTCTCGCCGTTTTGTAAAAAGCTATGATGAATCACACCAGCACTAGACCACCAAACTGTGACCATCACCTTTCTAGGGGTCATTTTTTGTTTTGCACATTGCTTTGGTACCGAACCAGGATCTAATCAACTTGCTGAGCGCTTTCGATTGTCAAAAAGAATCCATTTTTCGTCGCACGTAACAATTCGGTTCAAAATTCCTTCATTTCTGTGCCTGTTAAGCAGCGCAACGCAAGTCTCGACGCGTACGTTGCGCTGGCGATCGTTAAGTTCGTGGGGCACCCATCTATCAAGCTTTTTTATCTTGCCAATCTGTCGCAAATGGACCAATATTGTTTTGATGCTAACATCAAAAGCTGCTGCCAGCTCAGCTGTAGATTGAGGTTCATCAGCTTCCCCAATCGCCTTTAATTCATCATTGTTGACCAAAGTTTCCGGACGACCACGAGGTTCATTTATCAAGTCAAAATTCCCAGAACGGAACTGAGCAAACCAATAACGGGTTGTACGTTCGTTTGTACAGTTCTCTCCGTAAACGTCGTTGATGTTACGTGTCGTTTGTGCCGCGTTGGTGCCACGACGGAACTCATATTCCATAATTACACGAAATTTCAAAGTATCCATTATGAGGAAAAATGTTGAAATGTAATGAAAATACAACGCTAATCAATAAACAAAAGACTTATATTGTAAATAGAATGTCATATTTTTAAAACAAAATTAATTTGAATTTAGAATTCATAGCCAATCAAAACTTTTTTTTGTTTGAAAATGTCTGTACTGCAAAACGGCAATTTCATAGGTAAAGACCTATTATAAATAGATATAGCTAGAGGTGAGCAATTGAGCATCGATTCAATGAACTGTTTTTTTCAACAGCTTTTTATCCCTCTAGGCATTAAAGTTTTTTTTAAATATATAAACCAATCGAATGTTAGAAACCCGTTTTTTGGTTAATGCTAAGTGCAATGCCGTTTATTTCAACGCTTTCACCTAAGAAACGAGTATCAAGTTAATGAAATGCCTTTTTATTTCAGTAGTATATCTTAGCGTTCCAGTTATATGCTCTTTGAGAGAAGTGTGTAAGTTATGATCAATGGACCAAGGAATGTCGATAAACTGGCTTTTCCCCCGATAAAAGAAATGACAAGCTATGAATACTTCCTAGCCATGTACACGGATTCCTCATTGCCTGTACAGTGTCACGTATAGAGTTTCGTGATAATTTCGCACTAAATCCTGAGACATCACGGTCTAGCATTAACTTTACTAGACTATAAGATCAGATCATAAAGTCTCATGTGCCGAGTAATTTCACTATCTACATTGCCCTTCAATCCGGAATACAGTAGTGCTTCTGTTTAGTGACAGAATAGCTGGCAAAGCGGTGGTACCTACCTAGACAAACTCTGCAAAAAGTCTTACCACCTAGTACAGGTACTGCCCACACAGGTACCCACAGGTCGTACAATAATGACCATGCATTGGTCGCGCATTTCTGGCTGTTCAATAAAGTGACTCGTTAATACTAAAGCCCGTATTGCAAAATTGTGCTCAATGGTCGATTGATGCTCAAGTCTTGTCGATGTCTTCTTGAGTAGAGATTCAAGATTGAGTGTAGTTGTATAATACGGGCCGTAGTATTTGTACCTACTCTGTGGTTTGTGGCTAACACTGAGTAACACAGACTAGGTAGAGATATCAAGTCCTAGGTCCGTATTACAGAACGATGCTCAGTCATTGATCGGTGCTCAAGCAGAGGTTTCATTCATAAACTGATCAATTAGTGAATGAAATCGCTGCTTGAGCACCGATCGATAACTGAGCATCGTTCTGTAATACGGACCTGAGTAAATTAAATAGACACTGCGCTAGGCTGTGGACTGTCACCATAGAGTACATTGAACTGCGATTACATACTCTTTGGCGTCTCTGTTGGTTACATTCACAGAACACCTTACTTACTGATTTATTATTTATTACACTTACTTACTTACTGATCTGTGCAGAATACTAATACTTCTCCCGGTTATATGTAGCTACATGAGTTTTGGCGGGAAAATGAAAAAGATCACGTTGCCGCATAATATTAATTTTTAAAACTTGTGTTATTTTCAATGTTAGTGCATAAAATTGCTATCATTTTATTCGTAAAGTGCTGGATTACAGGCTTGAGTGTGGGAAAGTAGTATAATGATGGTGAAACGCTTATGTGTAAACTCAAAACTCCGTAGAGGTTGCTGGTAAAAATGTCACCACTTTACTAGAAGTATGACTTGACTAGACTAGACTATGACTTGACTTTGATTTGACTTGATGACTTCGACTGTGACCTGACACATATTTGCGTGAAATATCATTAATTTGATAAATTATCAATTACTTGATACTGGCTAAATAAACAAAAATGTGCAGCCAAAAAAAAAGCTTGCTACATATTACTGACGTTACATACTCTTTGTTAGTGATCTGCGGTTATATAGCGTTATAGGTTATATAGCGGTCATACTCTTTGGTTATATCCACAGAAAGAATACTATGGCCCGTATTATAGGACGATTGATTCATTGATCGGTGCTCAAGCAGAGATTTCATTCATAAAGTGATGAATTAGTGAATGAAATCTCTGCTTGAGCACCGATCGATGACTGAGCATCGATCTGTAATACGGACCTATTACTTCGTTATAATATCTCTAATTCTCTATCTAGTTTGTGACTTTGTGGTTATAATTTTCATAATGCTGCAACCAGTGATGCATATTTTAAAACAGAAAAACATTATTTTGGCGAGTGGGTCTCCTCGACGTAAAGAACTCATCGAGAACATTGTACGTCATCAAAAATTAATTTATCCCTGTAAAAAATTACAATACGTAGATACATACTTTGTAACTCTACGTATTTTAATAATTCTAAATCATATTTAATTATTTTAGATGCAGGTACGTATTAACGACAAAAGCAAGTGTTTCTATTTCTCACAACTTCTCACTCTGCTAGGAATAATAGTGTTGTCTCACACTCCCGTCACTTTATCCTTTTTATCAATAAGTATAATCACAAATTATAAAGTAGAGTATAATAATCCATTCATCATAACTATATTCTTGACAATGTAGTAAATTTTCCACTGGAGCCTCGGAAATGGAGCTAGCTTAGATAAGTAGGTACCTCACTTAGATTAATTAAATGTGTGGTCTTAGAGAGTTGTAATTTATTACCTTTCAAAACTTTATCACTTACCTTAGGTACTTATACAGAATGTGGTGTAAGAAAAAAATTTAAAAAATTTTAGGGCCTAGAAGTGAGATTATGCCCATCATTATTTGAAGAGAACTTAGATCCAAAGAGTTTCAACAGCTACTCTGACTTTGTAGAAGAGACTGCTCTTCAGAAAGTGGTAGAGGTGGAAAAGAGACTCAAAGGTGCCGGGGAAATGGTGGATATTGTTATTGGTGCTGATACAATGGTTACGCTGGATGGAGAGATGTTTGGCAAGCCTACTTCTGAAGCAGATGCTTATGAAATGCTATCAAGGTACCTATATTTAAAATGATCATCCATATGGTGTTTGTTGTGTTGATTACCAAACTGAATTAATGTTACTGATATAAATATTGTTTCCAGACTATCAGGCCGTGGACACACAGTGCTCACTGGAGTAGTAGTAAAGTCATTGAACAATGTAGTCAAATTCACTGAGAAAACAAATGTAATATTTGGGAATATGGATGAGGCACAGATACGAGGCTATATAGCTACTGGAGAACCTATGTATGTACAATGTAATAAATATCCTAATATGGTTTAATCCAATGGATGTTGGACATAAAACAATCAGAAAGTTATAGTCGAAGGATTTATTGCAAATAGGCTATTGTTAGCACATTTACAAGTCACTATTATATAAGGTACTTAAAATTAAGTTATTGTACTAAGCATATAAAATTACAAAGTGCTTATTGTTAAATATTGTATAGTAAGCCCATTACAATTTGTGGGTTTGAAAAAAAAAAGAAATTCTTTTACAAGTGCAAGCATATGCATTTTAATTGTTAATCTATTGTTGCACGAAATATCAGCATTCAACAGGATAAACCTGAGATATATTGGTTCTCGAATAATAAATCTTGTGATAAAACTTTCTAGCATTTTCATTGGTCATGATTATTTTTATAGCTTATGTTAGCCCTGCTGCTTGCTATTATTTCAGTAAAGGGCAAAGGCTTGATTTCATGGTACCTTATCAAAATCAATGGGCAAAAATTTGTAGTATATCTATTTGGTATATCATTTTGGGAAGAGTTTATTTAGGCTACTAGCAATACCCAAACAAATGTTTTGCTAATCCATATTTTCATCATTTCCAGGGACAAAGCAGGAGGCTATGGCATCCAGGGCATTGGAGGCACATTTGTTGAGCGAGTTGAAGGAGACTATTTCACCGTAGTTGGGCTGCCTCTGTTCAGGCTTACATCGGTGCTCTACAGTATGTTTAAGGAGCAATAGAGTATTGCAAGGTTGAGATAAATAGACACATTTACCTAGCTATCCTTTGTATTGTTGTATGGCATAGTTCATAATAGTTTTTATAAACTATTGCCAAAACAGTTCATGTTATTGCCATCATAGGCAAAATGTTATGGGTTTGAACATCACTAGAAGTTCTAATGTAAAAAAAATCCTGTCATAGCACCTTTTTTTTGACACTGTCTATATCTCTCTGTTTACTGTTTACAGTTGATAATCACAGATCATAATTTGGTGTCAAACTTGGGTCTGCACATGAAAATCTGTTAATTTTGCATTTTTTTGTGGTTTACGTAAAGTATGGATATCAAATAAATATTTTATCTGGTCATTCCTGTAGGACACCAGTCTGGCTATATAATTTGTAAAAAAAATTATATCGCTGAAATATTACTAATAAATATTTTGAGTTATTATGTTCATAGAGTATTTTTATGGGTCATTAGAAAGATTTTATTTTAGAAAAGTAAAAAAAGCTATGTTTTGTTTGTTCTGTTTTTGGTGTTATTTTTCATTCGCTCGATTTTTTTCATGTTATTATTTTTACACGTCACGTCACTCACATCAGTGATGTCAAAAAAGTGCGTTTTGTTGATTTCGGGCTTGCACTACGGCTTAAATGTAAAACTAGCTATCTAACACATTCTATTTGTATTTGTAAATAGTTTCTAAGTAAGTATCTACAAGATACCTATTTTTGTACAGTTATTTCATATATGCGTCACCTTGTTTTCGTATTGTGCATAACAATATCGTGTTTTATTTAGCTTTATAGTCATCACCATTGAACATTTTCAGCAGTTGAAAATAGCTGCCGGTAATTTTTAGTTGCATTAGATGACTTTTTGCATAACCAGAAAGTATAGTCAGATTACCAATAATAATAACTAATAATATTCTATTACAAATAGTAGCTTTAAATTGTATGAAAAAGATTCCATGAATAAAGATATTACCTATGTACCGTCACAAAATAAATAATAGTACAAGATTACAGTGTTACAAACACATGCATAGTTGTAAGAGTAATATTAATTTTGACAGTTTTTTTTTTATAGTAAACAATTATGTACTCGGATGTTACTTATTTTGTTCTCGTTCCTATTAAAAGTTATAAGCAAAAAATGAAGCCATATGATATGTATAATTATGTTGTCTATAGATTTTTTTTTTACATTGTTATTAAAGTTAAAATTACATAAAGCATAAATTTTTTACAAAAACAAATTTATTAAAATAGAATAGCGTAGTATACCCAATTTGAAAAATAGTTATACACTATAGAAATCATCATAAGTATATGCAAAAAAAAATATTTCTCGATAAAACAGTCGTTGAGCCTCATTGTTATTGTTTTATTTATTTTGATTTTAAATATCGTCAAAAAACGCGATAGCCATTTTGTGACGTCATTTGTCAGTAAACACGAGACTCAAGTAACCGAGTCAAATCCAAGTTTTTGCTTGCATAAAATTCAACTTTTATAACCATAGCATGCTATTTTGCACAAATTTCATACCAACACTATTTATAATTTATAAGTTATTCCCGCTGGACCCCACGTCATAAAAAAATGCTTTTTCAGAGGGTAGGTACCTATGTATTAGGGAAATTTTAAAGTTAGATAGCTATCAATTTTGTCCGCACCTTTGTCAAAGGTAGCCAAATGTCATATGTACATATTAGTTAAATTGGAAATTAAGCGTAGATAATGTTTAGCGTGCACCAAACCCTCTAAAATAAATGGAGATTAAAATGACAATAGCTATAATAATCGTATTTAAATACTTATTACCACTTCTCCGATATAATTACGCAATCAAAAGACTAAGAAGATATTCAAGAAAGATACCGATACAATTGACTTAAAGATTTCCATTCACTTGAAATTCCATTCACTTCCTTATAATGTATCAAAATCTAAATATATTAGGTCTTTACCTATGAAATTGCCGTTTTGTTTGAAAAAAGTTAAAGTATTTTTTTTTCGAACTTATTTTTTTTTTTTATTCAAAGTAATCACCCCTACAATCAATGCATCTTTGCCAACGCTGTGGCAGTTTATGGATGCCCTTCTTGAAAAAATCAGCAGGACGGGAGACAACAAACTCTTCAAAGGCGTTTTGTACTGCCTCTCGGGAATTGAATTTTTTTCCCGCTAAAAAGTTGTCCAAATTTTGGAAAAAGTAATAGTCGGTAGGCGCAAGATCTGGTGAGTATGGCGGATGAGGGAGAGCTTCCAAACCCAACTCATGCAGCTTAGAGACGGTCTGTTGTGCAGTATGGGGTCGCGCGTTGTCGTGAAGTAGCAGTGGAGACGACCGATTGACCAAAGCTGGTTGCAGACGTGCGAGTTTCGTCATTATTCTGGTCAGTTCTTCAATGTACACATCTGCAGTAATGCTCTCGCCGTTTTGTAAAAAGCTATGATGAATCACACCAGCACTAGACCACCAAACTGTGACCATCACCTTTCTAGGGGTCATTTTTCGTTTTGCACATTGCTTTGGTACTGAACCAGGATCTAACCAACTTGCTGAGCGCTTTTGATTGTCAAAAAGAATCCATTTTTCGTCGCACATAACAATTCGGTTCAAAATTCCTTCATTTCTGTGCCTGTTAAGCAGCGCAAGGCAAGTCTCGACGCGTACGTTGCGCTGGCGATCGTTGAGTTCGTGGGGCACCCATCTATCAAGCTTTTTTATCTTGCCGATCTGTCGCAAATGGACCAATATTGTTTTGATGCTAACATCAAAAGCTGCTGCCAGCTCAGCTGTAGATTGAGATTCATCAGCTTCCACAATCGCCTTTAATTCATCATTGTTGACCAAAGTTTCCGGACGACCACGAGGTTCATTTTTCAAGTCAAAATTCCCAGAACGGAACCGAGCAAACCAATAACGGGTTGTACGTTCGTTTGTACAGTTCTCGCCGTAAACGTCGTTGATGTTACGTGTCGTTTGTGCCGCGTTGGTGCCACGACGGAACTCATATTCCATAATTACACGAAATTTCAAAGTATCCATTATGAGGAAAAATGTTGAAATGTAATGAAAATACAACGCTAATCAATAAACAAAAGACTTATATTGTAAATAGAATGTCATATTTTTAAAACAAAATTAATTTGAATTTAGAATTCATAGCCAATCAAAACTTTTTTTTTGTTTGAAAAAGTCTGTACTGCAATACGGCAATTTCATAGGTAAAGACCTATTATATAACTCAAAGGTGCAGTCACCTTGTGTGATCTATCAACGCACAGCCCAAACCACTGGACGGATCGGGCTGAAATTTTGCTTGCAGGTAGATGTTATGACGTAGGCATCCGCTAAGAAAGGATTTATCGAAATTCCACCCTTAAGAGGGTGAAATGGGTGGTTGAATTATTTTCCCATAGTCCACGCCGCGGGCGAAGCTGCGGGCAGAAGCTCGTTATCTATAAATGGGCACTAAAATTGGAAGCGGTAGAGCAAAAACTCACGAATGTGCACTTTAACGCGCATCTTTAGCGAGTAAAATAAAGTCCTTATATATTATCGCCATCATTTTTATTTCACTATTTTCAGACAACTTGTAAGTGGGCTAATCATTCAACTTACCTACGCATTGCGCATAGTTTCCTTACTTTTTCACAAGGAAATGTCTGTTTTCCCTTGTATAATAGCACACTAATGATTATTTTCCGCGTTTATTACGTATGCCATTGTTACATAAGTGCGTATCATAGGTACACATACTTTGACTTCCCTGTCATGTTATAATTTACATACATATTTATTTAGGCCATGGACGTATCAGAGGCTACGATAGATGGAGAGGTTAGAGAGGAGAGGACGTCCAGAAGATCTACATACTGTTACCATACACTGTTCTGTTATTGGCGGCCGGGCCGTGTCGCTTAACATCAGTTGAACGACTAGCTCGTCACATCATTCATTAACATAAAAAAAACAGCAAGACGCCTGCATGCGTGCAATGGTGATTATGGCAACCCTAATGGGGGAGGCCTATGTTTAGCAGTGGACGCTAAAATACTGATGACGTGGGTACCTACATGGTCATGAGAGTGCGGATTGAAGTAAAATTAGGCACTTAATGGGGCTAATGTATATTTATGTATGGCGTTTTATATACTTAGGTAGGTAGGTGGCTACCTACATTATAATATCTTTTATCCTTATCTTATCGGTAGGAAAATTATCGATAGTAACAATAACCTATATTACAGTTAGTTTTGGCAGCTGATTGAATAATCAAAGAAAATAACTTGGAAGCCTATATCCTAAGTACTGCCGTAATTAAACGGGCGTTTTTAGAAGTAGATAAGTAGGTACGTACTTACCTAGTTAACACCAAAACATCATAAATCCATATCATACCTAATAATTATTATTTTCTCGTATTCTTTACTTTTTTCTTAAATTCTCAGAGTAAATAGGTAAGCCGGCACTTACAACTTTACTTTACTTTAAAAAATATTTCGAATTGTGCATTGGTTCTACCCCCTCTGGGTCTAGGCTGGGTCTAAATCAGCGCTGGGTGTCTTCGATGATCTGCCATGCTAAGCCGACTCCCATTCCATACTTGTTTTTTGTTAGTTATGTACTTACATATTATGTATATTAATACAACCTGGTTTTGTACTTTAATTTTGGGCAAGTATTGAATAAATATCTTCCTATTTCTATTATAAAAACAAGCCATTGTGAGATGATGTGGGAACGTCGGCATCTCGGAGCCCGTGAACCGGAGCACGGTGGCAAGGCAACATGCCACCTGTCAGACACCTATCATTCGCGCAGGTTTTGTAGAGAACACTCACGCCAACATATTGCTGCTTTTTGTCGAGTTAGAAAGATTTATTAGAATACTTAATTCTTGCGACAATTTCGCTTGCATTGTGATTTTATAACGCGGATTTATTGATCTAGATACCATTCACGTGGGATTATATCGTCTGCGTTAAGTTTGGGCTAGTTAAAAAAGTCTTTAAGTACTTTTAGTAGGGTAAAGCACAGTTTTTTAAGGGACTACGTACTGATCTTTTTCTGTGTCTGTACCTACTTCCTTTGCCTACAACACAGCTCTTAAATTCGCACCTATCCCAATAATTATGACCATTTGGGTAGGTACACCATAGAGATATGAGAAAGAGAGCGAACTTAATGGTGTCAAACCTTAGTGCAGATGGGCATTACCCTAATATTAGCAGAATAATGAACAGCTAAATAATATCTAATTATTATTCTAGCAGTATAAAGGACGGGCGGGACGGACAAGTGACCCCAAAAACTAGTATGTATTTACAAATACCTAACCTGGCAGTTATTATTACCTAACTACAGGTAAAAAATAATAAGGCCCTTGTTTCCGATCTCGCCCCCGTATAGCTTCCGAGCGCTCAGCGTATGTATCATACAAAAAACACTCCTTATATCCGACAATTTAAAAAATCAGCGCTGGGGTGTGGGAAAAATCGACAGATGTGGTCTCATCTACAACATAATACACACCTACAAAAAAAACTTCTGATGAATCCAATAAGATTTGGCTTAAGATGTGAGACGTAGAGGTATGAATACTAATTACAAAACACAATACTTATAGTAGGTACTTACAATTATGTTGTTCTAAAACTGTTGAAAACGATTTTGAAAAACTACTCCTATACTGGGATCGACTACTTTGAGTTCGAAGAACCCAAATTTAGAATTGTGTCTATAGCAATTGTTTCTCGTGTGTATATACGTATGTATATACTTAGACCCGAGATAGTGAGTGATCCATAATTTTACCTACTACTAAATGCAAAACTAAAAGAATATGGTTTAAAAAACCACTTTTTATTATTTACGTATGCCCTTATTATACTATGCTTGAAATTAGCACAAAATAAATAAGTACCTGCAAATTCGTACAGGTAATTAATTGTACGTTGTATTCGTAAGTACTTAATAAATAATAGCTAATCTTAGTTGCAATTTTATTATCTAACTATGAAAAAGATTACTGTTCCGTGATCCGTATTTAGTAATTGTAAAGGAAAGTCCTCATATTAATTAGCCGCATTTCTATTTACGATAATGACGATCATCTGTCGCGCCTCGGCTCTCACGATCCATCAACATTAATTCGAATAAAAACATTCCCGTTTCCTATTTCTTGCAGTTGTGGAGTTGTGGATGTGCAATAGGAATTTAATTGGAGGAAAAGAATGTTCCATGCAATTTATATCTGCTCATTCGTTTGGAAAATGGTGGACCCTATAGCACCTCCGTCTATCATCTCTGTCCATCCAAAAATTGCCTGAAAGAGAGCTTTTGAGCGATAGGACCGCCCATTGTAACCTACTTATAAAGCTTTCCTGTTTTGTCTGTTCTGTCAATATAGAGTTTATCTATCTACCTGTATTTTGTTATATCGGACACTGGGCTATTTGAATTTGCCTACGATCTCATTTATGGAAGTGGATAAATGCTCGAAGGAGCTGTAGAGCTATAGATGTAAAATAACATAATTATATATACAGTGAATAACTAATGTTAAACGAAACTTTGCCGCTGTAATACAACTGTAAAACACAGTATTTTATGTCTGCAAGCAAGCGCTAGGGCTAACTCAGAATGGCAAATTTTCATTGTTATCACTGTAAGCGACACGGAGTTTAGAGTATGTGGCCGCCTTTTGATCGCTTTTTTACTTGTTTTTTAGAATATTAGGTTGACAAGCATATGTTGGTTTAGTTTTTCCACTAAATTTTTAAACTTTTAATTTAATTTTCGCCAATTAACCCGCTTCTTAGATACATCTCTCGTTTTACGGTAACACTTAGTCGTCATCAGCAAAAATCACTGTAGCTTAGATTATGAAATATTTAGAAGGTCTGGGATATTTCTTCATTCATGGTCGTTTATGTTGGCAATAGACGTCCAGACACCTGAATTACACACACACACAGACACACACCTATACGTAGCTTCACAACTATATAGCTGACTATAGGTAAATTGGTCTTCCCGCCCTCTAGTAAATTGGTCTTCCCGCCCTCTAGTAAACACTGGCTATTTTAGAAACGTGGTTAACTACAAAATTAGTTTAAACAGTAACAGTAATGTCCTTCCTCGAAACAATGTTACCCCTTTGGTCGTTTCCGGCGTGGGCGCTGACTTCCGGTCGTAGAATAGACAATGTCAAGTTCGCATGCGCCATGTGTGCGACGTAAACCGTGCGTACAGCGCAATGATTAACGGAAGTGCAGGGGAAGCATGCAGTTGGGGACAAAGGTACCGTTTTCAATGTTTTCAGATGAATTATGTTCAAATTGTGCACTGAAAATTAAACGACTTAATAATGATTCACAAATAACTGCAAGAAAAATCAGGCGCTCATGTAATTATTATTTTATATAATTATTATATTAAACTTAACTAAACCAGCTTCCGATTCAGAATCCGAATTAATAACATGGTAAGATGGTAATTAACGTACATAATCTTTTGCAATTAAGCGGGAGGTAGATAGGTAGGTAGGTACCTAGAGACTATCTAGATTGTACCAATAGGACTGGAAGCGTTTTGAAAAAGCCTCAGTGGTGTGGTGGTTGAGTAGGTCGGCTCATGACTCGGAGGTAGCGGGTTCGATTCCCGCGGCAGGACAAGTATTCTGCACAGAAAAAAGCGCAAATACTTGTACTGAGTCTGGGGGCTGTGGGACCGTGGTCCTCCTGGGTCCTCTGGTCCTCCAGGGAATCCTAGTTAGGATCCAGGACTATATATGTGATCGTTGGGCGTTATTTATTAGTAAATCATTTAGGTAATTTTCTTTGCTCACCAATGTAATCACACAAAATTACTAAAATTTTATTTTAATAAGATTCTATTACACAGCAAGCGTCTGCCCTTTCTGCAACTAGCTAAGTACCTCCCAAAATTAAAGTCACACTTTACTACATTCATTTAATGATTAGGTACCTACTATCTATTAATAGTTATATCTCTTTTAGGGACGTTCACGAAATGCGCCATGTTGCCGGATTTGTAGAGATGCTCGTAAACTGTGACAGTAAAGTTAACGGCTCGTAGAGCTGGTTCACTAAGGTGGTCGGTATTTTTAAGCATACATCTTCGGCTCGTCAAAGGATTTGTCACATTAGTTAGGGGATGGTAGAGACGCTGCATGCTTTATGTGCAAACGGGGCTAACTTCCCAAACTCTAGTTTACCCATAGATATTGTAAAAAAAATTAGTGTGCTTTAGACCACACGACTGACGTCAAACTTCTTTAGCTCCATCTCTCTTGCCTCTACAGTAATATACAAAACGCAACTCTTTCTTTTTATCTTCGCGTAGAGTGGGAGATATAAGTATGTATATCTTCATCTCAACTTCCTTTCGCCTCGCCAGCTTACAATCAATTCAAGCGTGCGTAAAGAAGTTTTATTTCAAAAAGTTTATTTTATAGAGGCAGGTATCAAGCATCGGTCAAATTATATTATCCTATTCATCGTTCATATGATGCGTGTTGAATAGCGTAATTAGCGTAATAAATATATGGTAATTACGAGGAACTGAATTTACTCGTGGTCACAATAACTTCGCGGCCCTTCATTAAAATGAATCTAGACTGCACCATGTTTTTCTTCATTCAGATAATATTAATTGATTTTCATACGACATGACCACAGAGTCGGCTTTGTTGCGCTATAGCTTTTATAAATTCAAAAACATTAGTATAGGTAAGTAGGTATTATGTATATTTAGTTAAATTTTATTTTCCTTAAACAGAAAATAATGTGGGAGTGTGATTATGATTAAAGCATTAGGTACCTACCACTTGTCTATAATATATTACAAAACAGTAAAAAATCTAATCAATTTAAATTATCACCTAAGCCTTCCCGCCCACTATGTTATCAGTACGGTGGGCGGGCGGCTTTCGTAAGGCCATAAGTGGCAATGTGTTGGAAGGGCCTTTCAAGGCGTCGCCCACGGAGCCCTTCGTCCTACGACGGACGCCGGATATGGAAGAATTGCCAAATGGAGCTTTACTGATGTTGAAGAAGCTTTGATTAACTTTACCTACTGTGGATAAGTTAATGATCATAAAATAATGACTGTTTTATCGTCAACAGGTGAGTTTCTCAACTCACCCATCAATTATAAATATGATTTAACTATTGTGTTTGACAGATAGTTTACTCGTAGCTGTTTTTCAGCGAGATATTTTTAATTTTCCAGCTGGAAAGCAGCCTAATGCAACTAAGGGGGCGTCCATAAATTACGTGAGGTGTTTAAGGGGGGGAGGGGGTCGAGTCAAATCTCATCTAATCTTACGTTGGGGAGAGGGGGGGTCTCGGCAAATATCCGAAATTTTTTTTCTGATTGAAACAAAAAAAAATTATACTATTTTGGTCTATTTAATCCAGATTGTACATGCTTAAGATTTAATCTTAAGCGTAATCGTAGTACGATTAAGATCATTTACTAATTCGTTCGAAAGAAAATAATTTTATTCATACTTCGACGTTATACATTTACTGACTGTCAAACCACCATATTTGTTTTATACCAAATAGCTCAATTTAATCTGAATTTACGGTACAGTGTAGCCCGTCCTTTGTTTTCGCGCTACTGTCAGCCGAACGCGCGACTCGATGAACGAGAGCGTACGAGCTGAGTGGCAGCGACACACGGACAGGTTCCAACCTGCTTTGTTTATTCTTGTAAATGTTTTACTCGACTCAGTGCATGCTCTTACTAATTTAAAATGAGTTATCAAGATTTTTATAACGCATACGTCAAAAGATACGTCTATAAGACGAAGAAATCCTGCCAGGACGATGTAATAAAATTGAGACCGTGCATGATTCTCCATGGACTGAATTAGAGTAGATATTCTTTTTTTAATTACAGTATTTACGATTTAAGTATTCTATTGTTAAATTTTTATTACACTTATAATTAAACTCTCAGCAATATTGATTACTAGTCTTAACTAGTCGTAAATAAAAGGACGATGAAAATTTGTTTTTTTATTTTTACAATAACAATCCAACGCGTTTACGTAAGAAACTCACATTTTGAAAAATCTCACGTGAGATTCGGGGTTGGGGGAGGGGGTTGAATAAAATCTCACGACATCTCACCAGGGGGGGAGGGAGGGGCAGAAAATTTAAAAAAAACACCTCACGTAATTTATGGACGTCCCCTAATTGCATTCTAAAGATAACCTAGATTAAAAGGCACTAGGTACTAAAGCTACGTTTTCCGTATCTTTCACAGCATCGGGAGTAGCAAAAGTTACTGAAACAAAATGAAACTATTTGACATGTTTAGCTTCAGTTCGGTTATAAGCTGTAAAGCTAGTGAAATTATAAATGTAAGGTAATAGTTTAGTATCATTTAGGTCTTTACCTATGAAATTGCCGTTTTGTTTGAAAAAAGTTAAAGTATTTTTTTTTCGAACTTATTTATTTCTTTTATTCAAAGTAATCACCCCTGCAATCAATGCATCTTTGCCAACGCTGTGGCAGTTTATGGATGCCCTTCTTGAAAAATCAGCAGGACGGGAGACAACAAACTCTTCAAAGGCGTTTTGTACTGCCTCTCGGGAATTGAATTTTTTTCCCGCTAAAAAGTTGTCCAAATTTTGAAAAAAGTAATAGTCGGTAGGCGCAAGATCTGGTGAGTATGGCGGATGAGGGAGAGCTTCCAAACCCAACTCATGCAGCTTAGAGACGGTCTGTTGTGCAGTATGGGGTCGCGCGTTGTCGTGAAGTAGCAGTGGAGACGACCGATTGACCAAAGCTGGTTGCAGACGTGCGAGTTTCGCCATCATTGTGGTCAGTTCTTCAATGTACACATCTGCAGTAATGCTCTCGCCGTTTTGTAAAAAGCTATGATGAATCACACCAGCACTAGACCACCAAACTGTGACCATCACCTTTCTAGGGGTCATTTTTCGTTTTGCACATTGCTTTGGTACCGAACCAGGATCTAACCAACTTGCTGAGCGCTTTCGATTGTCAAAAAGAATCCATTTTTCGTCGCAAGTAACAATTCGGTTCAAAATTCCTTCATTTCTGTGCCTGTTAAGCAGCGCAAGGCAAGTCTCGACGCGTACGTTGCGCTGGCGATCGTTAAGTTCGTGGGGCACCCATCTATCAAGCTTTTTTATCTTGCCAATCTGTCGCAAATGGACCAATATTGTTTTGATACTAACATCAAAAGCTGCTGCCAGCTCAGCTGTAGATTGAGATTCATCAGCTTCCACAATCGCCTTTAATTCATCATTGTTGACCAAAGTTTCCGGACGACCACGAGGTTCATTTTTCAAGTCAAAATTCCCAGAACGGAACCGAGCAAACGAATAACGGGTTGTACGTTCGTTTGTACAGTTCTCTCCGTAAACGTCGTTGATGTTACGTGTCGTTTGTGCCGCGTTGGTGCCACGACGGAACTCATATTCCATAATTACACGAAATTTCAAAGTATCCATTATGAGGAAAAATGTTGAAATGTAATGAAAATACAACGCTAATCAATAAACAAAAGACTTATATTGTAAATAGAATGTCATATTTTTCAAACAAAATTAATTTGAATTTAGAATTCATAGCCAATCAAAACTTTTTTTTTGTTTGAAAAAGTCTGTACTGCAATACGGCAATTTCATAGGTAAAGACCTATTATTATCTGTGGTAAGGTTAAGGTTATACGTAAGTCCTTTAATAGAAAGACAAATTCGAAATGTAAAAAAATCTTTGAATCTCGTATCATACTGACATTTAACCACATTATAGTAGACGAATTCCTGATTTGTAATTCTATAGCATAGGTATTATGCAAGTATCGATTCGATATTAACCTTTCGCTCTCGGTCGAACTGTGGGCGAGTCGCCTACGATCCCACACCAATATGGAAAAATACTTAGACACATTAATTTGTCCTATTTAAGACAGATGGTCAGATAAATTTCGTGCCTTGTTTGTGTCTTGTTATTGAATTTTAGATAGATTTTTTTGTAAATATTTTGAATAATTTAGTATTTTTCATGTGTGGGTAGCGTCATCTACTGGGATATAATTTTGTACCAGTTTTGATTCTACTACCGTAATCAACGTAGGGTATTTTTATCCGGTATAAGTATAAAAATTTCCGCTGGAATGGGCGGGCGTCTGCATTGTTCTACTCTACATAATTTGAAGTCGTCGACTATAAGTTTTCACGGAGAAAATTAATGAAGCTTGGGATTAAATCCTGTAGAATATTTCATACATAAATTAGTTTACCGATATAAATGTTCAATGTTATATAGTGTCCAAAATTGTAAGAAAAAAGAAAAAATATATGTACCGACTGTACATATTGATTTTGTCAAAAAACAAAAAACATAAACAAATATGTAAGTAGTATATAAAAAAAAAGCACGGAGCCAGGAGTCTGCGGTAAAGTATCATTTAAAAAATTATGTTACCGAAATAGCTTTGATTAGTTGCTTGTATAAAATGCCCTTATAAAGGAGAAGTAGCGAATTTCTGTACTATTCCTTATTATGTGCAATAAGTTCTCAGTCCTTTCGTAAATCTATACTTTAATTACAATAAGACTTTCCTGAAATTTATTTCGCCACGAGGTTATTAAAAGTGCCCTTTACCTGCCACTACAAAGGCCGCCCAGTAACGACCACGGAGGCGTTATGTCGAACTTATTACCACCGCGGTCAAGTCTCTTTTTGTTTAGTAAAATAACCTCTATTGTGATGTCTGTAAAGTCTTATAATATTTTTGGGTCCAAGTGAGACTTGGGGAATGAATTAATAGGAGTTGTTTACCAACAAAATTCGGATATAATTTATTAAATGGTTGCTTTTTTTTACTTTTACGAGAGTGTATTGAGTAGGGCCTTTTTTGGAGATGACTGATTTCATCTTTTGGCCATGTTGAAGTAACTTTGTATTTTATTTATAACTAGTAGGCAGAGCCGATGTGTCGGGGATTGGAACTATTATTATTGTTTAGGTTCTGGTCTGTGTTTGTCTTAGTTTTATTAATATGGAACTAGATGGCGCCCGCCATTTGAGATACTTGTTTCTGAATCGCGGTGGCGATGTTTACATGGATATTTATGTACCTTTTACCAAACCTGAATAAATTGAGTCGAGAATGCTCTAGTAGCAACGGAGTTTCATTACCCGGTTCTACGACTCCACCCTCACGAGGACGTGTGTATTTATACATGGTCCTTCGTGGCCGAATATCGGCAGGATCCACCCATCGAAGGTGATTTTTGAGGCGGCACAGAAGTCGCACTTGACTCAGTCGAAGACGCTGTGTCAAGAGGGCGTTACCGGGAGTGTAACGTAAAGGGGGCTACCACGGGTGTTGGTAACCTAGAACGAGGGGACTACTGGTGTTGGTAGTCTCGCAACGTCAACTATCTTCCAGGAGAGAAGATTGAGTGAACGGCAAACTTGCCGTACCATTTGGTGAAATAATTGTGGCAGCAATAATTGGTTTGGTGATATTTGTGTGTTAAATAATTGGTGGTAAACAAGTCAATTGGTGCAAAAATAATTGGATTGGATCTACGCAGTGAGTGAAACTGGACAAATTGTAAGTACTTTCAAGTTTATAAGAATCGAGTCAAGCTAAAGTGAACTTTATTTGTATGGTTAAAATAACTTGGTAAATTTAGTATTGTTTGTATTAGAATAAAATAGTAGTTGAAAATTGTTAAAGTTAGTTTAAGGACTTAGAATAATTTGCTAAAAAACGAGGGAACGGGGAACCTACGCCCGAGTTCAGCCAGATTATAAAGTCCCAAACACTTAGAAAAATTTTGAAGAAATTTCATAGACTTATATTATTTTCATTTCTTGTTATTGTTTTAACTTAGAATAATTTTAGGGTTCTGTGCTCAGTAACACTTGTCAAATATTTGGTAAAATTAATCACATAACTTAGTAAATTTACAATTGTGTCGGTCAATTTCAACTTATAAAATGGAACAATTAATTAATTTTCAACAAGATCTTTATGCGCGAATTACAAAGGCAAGAACTAATTTTAAGAAATCGCCGAAAGACAGGTTATCAAAAGAATACGTTGAAGGTAAATTAGAGTCAGTCGAGCAACTTTGGTTTGAGTTCACAGCCGGGCATAAAGATTTGATGAGGAACTATGACGCCGGTGCTCTAAATAAATCTGACTATGTAAAGACCGATATTTATTATCTATGTGATGAAGTTTATATAGAGTACAGAAGTGAATTAAAGTTAAGGTTGTCAGGTTTTGCTGTATCTGTGTCCGATCCAAGCAAAGGTCAATCTCCGCCGGTGTCTCACTCAAGGGTTAAGTTACCTAAGGTAAATATTCAATCTTTTTCGGGAAAATACTCGGAATGGAATACTTTCCGAGACTTATTTCAAAGTTTGGTTCATAAAAATGATGATTTAGATAATGTCCAGAAATTACTTTACCTTAAAGGTTATTTAACCGGTGAGGCCGAGCAATTGCTAAGCAATGTTCCAATAACTCACGACAATTATGCTAGATCTTGGATGTTGTTGGAGGATAGATACAACAACAAAAGATATTTATCTCATCAAATTCTCAAAAGATTGTTGAGTCAAAAGAACATTGCTTACGAGTCAGCCAGTGGGCTGAAGGAAATGTTGGATACCACGAATGATTGTTTATCGGCATTGTCTAATATAGGGGTTAAGACGGAGAATTGGGATGTACTTGTAATCCACATGATTGTTCTGAAGTTGGACCCAGAAACTAAACGGCAATGGGAATTCCATGCTGTTGACGGTAGCTCATCAGAGGAATTGCCCACATATAAACAATTTCAGGAATTTCTAACAAAGCGCTACAGAGCGCTAGAATTTCTAGATTCTGGATCCACCTCCAAATCTGTCCCCAAAATTAGAACAATGCATGTTGCTCAGAGCCAGTGTCAATTTTGTTCAGAGGAGCACAAGCTTAATTACTGCAAGGCTTTTAGAAAGATTTCAACAGAGTCACGGCGTAGCTTTGTTCAAAAGAACAATATTTGTTTCTGCTGCCTGGGAAGTAATCACACTGCCAAAAACTGCCAAACAAATTTCAAATGTAACATTTGCAAGAGTAAACATCATGCTCTTTTACACCCGTCTAGTGAGGGAATTTCTAAGGGTAATGATGCCCGTACTGCGACTGCAAATTCGAGTACGGACAAGGATACAGAACCGTCAGGTTCATCATCAGATACTGATGATAGGTTAGAATCTACTTCGGTTGTTTCGTGTTTTACACGGAAAAATAATCTGATATTATTAGCAACGGCTTTAGTAAATACTGTGTCCAAAGGTGGTCAGTGTTGTACTGTTCGTGCGCTGTTAGACCAGGGTTCTCAATCGTCGTTGATAACTGAAGCGACAGCCCAACGATTGGGCTTAAAAATGACTCCTAACAAAGGGCAAATTACAGGAGTAGGTGGAGATAAGAATTTAATCTCCAAGGCTACTGTGAATATCGACATAGTGTCTCGCAGTGATCCGAAGGTAGTTATAAGGGTTAAGGCACGCGTGCTGAAGTCCATTACCACACCGTTACCAACAAATAAGGTAAGAGCACTGGAATGGAAGGAATTACGACAAATGAATTTAGCGGATCCGAGTTACCATACACCGAGTCCTGTGGATATGCTTTTGGGAGCAGAAGTATATGGACAAATCCTGCAAGATGGTGTAATGAAAGGTCCAAATGGCTTAACGATTGCACAATGCACTTCTTTTGGATGGATATTGTCAGGTGCTCTTGATGTATCTGACGGATCATCTGAAATTAAGGTTTTGCACATGGTCGAAAATAATAGTTTTAATTCGGAACAAAGTTCTGAGAATGTTTCTATATGTAAAAAGGGGTTACAAATAAAAGATGAAAAATGTTGTGAAGAATTATTTATTAAGACTAAAAATAGAGGTGGAAAAAGTAGCTATGTTGTGCGACGTCCACTAACGAGTCTAAATCTAAAAGTGGCATTAGATGAAACAGGATCAGATTTATTTGAAAGAAAATTGGAGACCGGTGATCTGAAACAAAAATGCAAAAAGGTAATTAATGAATATGTTCAGGTGAAACATATTGTACAAAACACTTTCAATGAGGACAAGCAAACTGCGGAGGATCCAACGGTTGTAGATAATTCATGCAGTTGCGATGTACTAACAGAAGTTAAAAATGTAGAAGAAGACATGTTGACAATAGATGAGAAAGAAAAGGAAATAGATGAGAGGACAGGAAAGAAAATAAAGGAAGGATTGAAAGTAAGGACATTGGAAGGTGCAAAGATTGTTGAACTTACCTGGTACCGTAGTGATGACTCATTCCGCTATAAGGAAGATATAGCTGAAGCTCCCGAACCTGCAACAAAAAGAACAATTAATATGAGAATTTATAATGTAAAAGAACTTAAGATACTTACCGACGTTGAAAACTTGGCAGTATTGTGCACACTTAGCGACGCGGTGAAGGAAGTTTTTGCAGCTTTAGTAAATGTCCATGTACTTTATTCCGAGGGACGCATTAATGTGCAATAGTTTCTGCAAAGGCTCCAATTAGACAAGTCCTTTGGCTTGAAAGGCATGATGCTGTTTGGCTCATTAAACTATTTCCAAATACTAAGTTGACATTTATGAATATAGGAAATACTTATCTGTATCATTGTCAGGTTTCTACCGGCAACAGAGTATACGAGGTTACTGCGAGTTTATTCTCATCATTGGTCGCTTGTCCCTTCTTCTGCAATGAAATAGACGCGGCATCGCGAGGTCAATCCTCATTTTATGATACATCTTCATTTGAAGATTTCTGGTGTCAATGGTCTTGGCGATATTGGACCGAATTTTATAAGAGATATCATTGGCGAACTCGAATGCTTTATTTCATAATCAACGATGTAGTGGCAGTACAGGTAGGCTATTTACCAGTGTTTCTATGGCTTTATGGCAAGGTGATTGCGACCCATCCAGGATAGGACAACGTGGTGCGTGTAGTAACGTTAAAGGTAAAAATCGGAACGATCAAACGGCCTGTAAATAAGCTGTGCCTACTGCCAGTCACACACTAAGTTAAAAAATTGTAAGCAAGAATTATAGTTTGAAATCAAACTAGTACTCTTGATTTAATCGGTTATTGTGTTTAGTGTAGGTCAGCACTTTTGTCGTTTAATATGTTATATTTGGTTTAGGTTGTAATGTATTTAAAGTCAAATTTAGGCTATAAAATTGTAACGTTCATGCCTTATGTTAAATTCAGGTTTAAGAGTAACGTTTTGGTTAAATTTTAATGTACAAGGCTAAGCTTGTCCATGGTGGGCGATGTATGTTGAAGTAACTTTGTATTTTATTTATAACTAGTAGGCAGAGCCGATGTGTCGGGGATTGGAACTATTATTATTGTTTAGGTTCTGGTCTGTGTTTGTCTTAGTTTTATTAATATGGAACTAGATGGCGCCCGCCATTTGAGATACTTGTTTCTGAATCGCGGTGGCGATGTTTACATGGATATTTATGTACCTTTTACCAAACCTGAATAAATTGAGTCGAGAATGCTCTAGCAGCAACGGAGTTTCATTACCCGGTTCTCCGACTTCACCCTCACGAGGACGTGTGTATTTATACAGGCCATAATAATGAGTGGTTGCATACGATCATTTTCAGGGCTTATGTTAAATAAGTATAAAATACTTATAATAATTATTATTATGCCCCTACTGAGTACATTTATCGTATCATTTATGTATCTACCAATTGTCTCCATTACCTCCATCAATTTAAACATTTTGTCACGATCCAATAGCTATGATTATATTCATAAAAAATATTACATACATACCATCGTTAGTGTTATCGGCAATAACAGAGCTGCTGTGCTGCGCCGGGAGTCGAACCGACACCTCTCCCATCCATTTACAGATAAAGTAACCAGAATCATTGGAGTTGTTTATGTTGAGATCATGCAAGATGCTCCATTTTGATATTAACTGAATTATCAATTAAAAATATGATCTAGACTCTAGACCAGCAACGATCTGAATCACTCTAGATTCTAGTTTCTAAAGTGATTAGGAAACGTCATTAGAGTACGTACGTACGTACAAGTAAGTACCTAAGTACTTTCTACAGTTCTAGCTTCAAAGCCCGCGGCTTCGCCTGCGTGGGCTATAGGAACCGAAGAAGAAAATTTTTCATAGATAATTCAACCACACATTTTTTATATATACCTACACTTTACAAAGAACACGCCCTCCTAATTACCTGCATTAGATGTAGAATAGATTTTTATAAATGTAGGTAGATTTAAATTGTAAATAGGTAAGAAGTTTCGGTTGAGTTGACGGGATCATCATAACAATGTGTGTAATAACGGACACAATGATTGCAGGCTTTGAGGTTTTCGTATTGTTTTTGTGACACCGAAACTACTCAATTTGCGCCCAATTCTCATTACTGTTGGACATTACCCCACTTACTAGCTGGTATTCTGCCACATTGTCAGCGGATTTTCTTTTTTGTTATTTATGTAATACTAGTTGCGCCCCGCGGTGTCACCCGCGGATAATATATGCACGGATAATATTTTAACTATATGCTCATCCCACGGGAAAATTTCACTTTTCCGTGATAAAATGTAGCCTAAATGTTAATCCAGTGTATAAGCTATCTTGGTACTGAATTTCATCCAAATCTATTCTGCCGTTTGAGCGTGAACGAGTAACAAACATACACACATACACACAAACACACATACAAACTTTCACCTTTGTAATATTAGTAGAACGTATCGATTACTAGTTAGTTACTATTATTATCTACTACGATAATAATAGTAAGTACCTAACTAAGTTACTTACCTAAGTATAATATGATCTGTGATTATGTGTATATATCTTGCTATATTTGGTTTTTGGTATTTCGGTTTTTGTAAAATATTAATTCCTTTAACAACTCGCTTTCCGCTTTTACTCCGCCCTGTCAACTTCATCCTCAATAGGTGCTGTACCAAATGGTGGAAGCGAGGGTTCCCACGCGGCAGCTCGACCTTCCGGAGACAATACTATCAGCTGCATCTAACGGTGGACTAATATTTTTATGGAAGTCAGAGGTCAAGCCTAATGTTGTTAATTTTGAACAGTTTGAAACAAATTCTTAATGTACAAAACAAAGGGTATGACTAGAAATCGTACCCAAAAAAAATTGCATTAGAAAACGCCTTATAATGATTATTGATTCTTTTTGTTTACAATTTTTTTGTTTAAAACCTACATTGTCGCGCAAGCATTGCGTGGTGGACGGATTCAAGGGGGGTTTTAGTGGGTTCGAGTCCCACCCCCCTGCGATTACCCTCGTGGTGGCAGGAAAGTGCGAGGGCATTCTCCCCCCCCTCATAAAAAGCCTACACGTTAACTAGATATAGGTACTCACTTAGTTATTTAAAAATTAGACATTAAAATTTTAAAATCTCAAAAGGAAATGAACCTAATTTGCTTATCACAAGAAACACGTGTCTTTGTAATAGACCGTTATATCACTGATAGGAACTTACTAAACTAGAACGGATATTGCACATTTTACACAATTTCTTCTCTCCATTTTAACACATAAATTCATGTCTTTAAAGTCCATATTTGTTGTGCAATTATAATCTAAGATAGAAAGGAACAATGTTGCTTTGGATCGATGTAATTGAGAAATGTCGGCAACTAGCACAGTTTCGTTGGACAGGTATCTATTACCCATTATTTAATCAATGCAACAAATTGCTGATGTCTGATATCAATTTCAAATGTTTGTTTTAAGATTAGATGACTTGATAAGTGCTGTTGCAATTGAAAAAAAACCTTATGATACCTTTGTATATAGATGCTTACTACTATTTTGTGATTAAAAAGTCCACAGTTGGACAAAGACATTTCCCAAGGCAAGTTCAGTTCAGTTCAGAAAATCTTACTCAACTAATGCCGGCTATTCGGTGCAAGTCATAGTTCTACCAAAGTCAGAGGGCACCTCAGACTATGTTTGTCAAGCCAAGTCGTGTAGTATACACTCAAGAAATCTACCACATATGAGCATTGTGTATCTAAAATCTGTGGATCAGTTGTACTGATTAAAAAGTAACTTACAAGCAAATTCATGTTATTCACGTTTTCAACATTTTACAAGAAAGAAAGACCTGTGTTTTAGAAGTAAGTGTACCTACCTAACTTCAACACTAAGTATAGGACAAATCTTACAAAGACTGATAAACCACTACCAAAACTTTAATAATGATTAGTTTGGCCTTCTCTAATATGACTTTCAACCGGCCGGCTTTTAACATTCTTCAGAACATGCCTCAAGACGATGAAAATGTATCATTAAGTTTCTTTTCTCTTAAAAGTTTGTGTTTAATTCCCAATTACTTTATAATAATGCAATTTAACGGCAAATGACGTTGATCACCCATTAAGATGATCATGGTGTTGCGTAAGGGAAGCAAGCAGACAGAGCTATAGCACAGTTAGGCGACCGGTTCTTTGGTACACGAGGTCTGCCGACTCGCATGATGTAGTTTACACCGTAGTGAATCACGAACACATTTCTATGATGCCCGAACTGAGAAACATGTGATTTCAAAGCACAGTTAAAAATTAAGTACTTAATAGTATGTATTCTTAAAAGATTAATACCGAGTCATACATTTCTTTTTTTTAATACAGATTGAGGAAAGATGAATTCTTGAGGGTCAGGTCCTTCCGTGTCTTAATCATTCCTTTAGAAAACCTACACTTCTTACAGACGCAATAGTAGGTACATACCTACTGGTCAATCATTTATTTTTTAAATAAACGGGGAATAGTTATATCTTAATGGTAGAAAACATTACGGCAAAGGAATGAAGGATGATAAGATTATAAATTAAGATTATAAGCAATCATTTGGCTACCCGTCTAACCGATAAATGATTTTCATTTCAATATGCATTTGTGACTGCGTCTTCAAAGAAAACTTTTGTTATTTTATTCACCCGCTCGCTTCGGTGTAAAGCATTTGTCTATGACCTCACAAGGCCGTGCATCCGTCGTGTCGGAGGCTCGTTATTCATACGGGTTTTGTGCCTTTTTTCGTACACTTTGAGCCTTTAGCGGTATCGAACTTTTTGTAGCATTCATTTACGGGGCTGGATAATTTATTATGGATAGTCCTGATTGCAATCAGTTTTATTTAGTTGCTAAAGATGGGAATTGTTTAATGGAAAATTAACGCAATGATTGTGATGTTAAGAGTAAGGTTCTTATTTGTTTTTTTTTTGGTAAAAAGTCAAATAAGTCAGTGTCACTCGGAACCAGCATTGCAATTCAACGGGGCAATGCTACCAGCATGTTGGGTACGCTACCTACCGGTAGTAGGCTGTAGTATTCGGACTGTCATCACGGCTAGTTTATACTCCAAATGTGTCATTGTAGTATAGCTATCAGGTAGTCTAGCTAGTAGTAGATGTTATATTATTGTAGTAGTTAGTTGAAAGAATAAAAGCATTGTGCCAGTTAAAAAAAAAACAAGAAAAGTGTCACCACACTGCGTGTCAGATTATGAATGAATCCAATAATTTCTTAAATTTATTTTCGGGATTTTATAACGTTACACATGCAGACAGTTTACGAATTCACGGAAATAGAAATAAGAAAAAAAGTCTATAATCTGACTTTGTATTAGAAATTAGTCATATTGGTCTGTTTTCATACCATTTGAGTCATCCCACATCTCGGAAAGGAAGTTGGCCAATTCGTAGCAGCAAACAGATCGTTACGTCTACGGAATGGGCACGCGTCGCTTCAGCTACAGCCGGAAGTCACAATCGTTGGCGAACCGTCGCTTTTAAATGAAGCTGTTTAATGGGGATGGTGAGGATTTAGGAGCTTTACGTTACGCTTTGCAGGAATATTAAGTAGCTATGCCTGACCCGTTTATCTCGGTGTTCATTTGTTTGGGGTCTACAGATAATAGTATTTGTAGGGCAAAACGGTTTTAAAATATTAACGTAATTTAACTTGAGTTAACAACACCAATTTGAAATAGTTCTAGAAGCACATCGCGTCTGGTCCAAAATACAGGGAAAAGAAACAAAAGAGTTAGGTATAGTTACCAAAATACAAAGTGCGTTTGGTGTCGTGGTTGAGCAGATCGGCTCAGAACCCGGAGGCAGCGGGTTCGAATCCCGCTGCAGGACAAGTATTTGTGCACAGAAAAAAGCTCAAATACTTGTTCTGAGTCTGGGAGTTTTGGGACCATGGTCATTGTAGTTCCTGAGTCCCTAGACACAGGGAATCCTAGTTAGGGTCCAGGATCTACGTATGTGATCGTTGGGCGTTATTAGTATTATTATTATTATTACTGATGACATCTTCAACCAAAACATCCGCCATAATTACAGCAGTGTCTAAGAGGAATTTGCTAACACACAATGCTTTATCACTGTCTATTAATCCCATTCACAAATAACAGGTTGTCACCACCGTAACGAGATCGTTGTGGATTACCAATCGTTTTGTTTGGGACCTTGGGTAACACAGCACCATGTCCAATCACGTCTATTGTCTATCCGTTTGTTTGCCTGTCTGCACGTGGGAAGAATCATTGAAACAGAATGTGAATAGATTAGTTAGATATGTTTTGGTACGATTTTACGGTCTGCCAGCTTACTATACATCGTTAGAAGTAGAACTTGGGAACTATAAAGAAACTAAATGAAGTTTTAATAGAGTAGGTAAATTGAAAAGGACCGCACATTTATAAGTTGTTCTCTTTTTACGTCTACAGCAATATGCTGAGCCGACGCCCGTTCGATACTTGTTTCTATTCGTTATGTACACATTTATAACCTGTTTTTGTACCTTAGTTTTAGTTTTAGGCTTGTATTGAATAAATGTATTTCTATTTCTATCTACTTCTATGTGAACGTGATAAGCAGTGGAGCTATTCTAAAAAGAGCATCGATTCTTAAAACACTAAAAGATAGGAATTTGAAAATTTTCAACTTCAACTTCTTTATTATGGCTTCTGTGGGGCTGCCATATTTTCACCAATGTCCCATGGATACAGATAATAAAACGAAGGAGATTGATCGATAGAGACAACATGAATTATAATTTCCATCTATATTTCATCTGTAAAAATACGACAACGCAAAAGATACATAAGTACAGAAATGAATACAGAACGCGGTAACTCAAAATTTTTGAACGAATGTAAGGTAATAATTTTACCTATAGGATATTTGCCTTAGGTACTTACTATGACAGATTGAGGATAAGAAATATCTTAGAATGTTTTTTTTTTTTTTTTATGTTACCGAATGATTTGACGAGCTAGCCGTTCACCTGATGTTAAGCGCCACGGCTGCCCATAACAGAACAGTGTCAATCGGAACCCCAAAATAGAGTTTCGAGCAACACTGCACTGCGCACATAATCCTGAGACATCAGCACAGTCTGGTAATAAGATTACTCGACTGTGAGATCAGATCATAAAGTCTCAATTGCCCAGTAATTTCACTAGCTACAATGCCCTTCAAACCGGAACACAGTAGTGCTTGCGCACTACTGCTTGGCGGCAGAATAACTGGCAAAGCGGTGGTACCTACCTAGACGAACTTTGCAACAAAGTCCTACCACCTACCACCTTTGATGTTCTATCATTTTGCAAACAATTAAGGTCTACTGTGCCATGGTCCATTTGCTATCTGTATCGACGCCGACGGGTCATCCAACAGGTATTGAGCTGAAGTGGTTCACACCGTCATTCCGGTAGCAGTTCTGTGAAAGCTCAGGTATCCGACACCCATGAGATGGAAGTCAAGTGTCCGATGTCACATTGCTGCTCGCACACCATGACCATTTACCATCTCGGGTCATTGGTATGGAGTGAGGTCTCCCACAGGTGTCGGATGGTGAGTATCCGTGGACACTCAGCCTATGAGGTCGTGAATAACTGTATTACTTTCACTATGCTTGTTTATCACAAATCTATCTGAATTGTTAAGATGTGAAGAATCGACATGAAGGAATTGGAAGTTGACAGAAATGTTTTGGGCATTTGTACTAGGGATAACTAGGGGTTTCCCGTAATTTAACAACATGCCTGTACTCTCAGTTTTACGGAATATAAGGAAAAAGTAGTTTAGTAATACGGTAGTGTAAGAAACAATCAGTGTAATAGTTTCAGCATTTGCGGCATGAAACCTAAACAAACAAACAGACAACGTTTCACTTTTATATATTAGTATAGGGTTCTTTAGTTTTTTCTCTAAGTGTGACTTTATTAAAAACTAGGGGCCCAACCCGGCTTCGCACGGGTGGACATTTTTTTTCGATGAATAATATTTTATAGACATTTTTTTTACACCTTGGGTAACATTATTGTGTTTCAGTAGGGATCCTTATTTTTTTCTTGCAATTAAAATAACCTATATTACTCTGTGATAATGTAGCATTCAACGGTGAAATAATTTTTAATATTTTCAGTAGTTTTTGAGCCAATTCGTTACAAACATACTTACATACAAATCTTTCCTCTTCATAATATTAGTATAGAAGTAATAAAACAAATGCAATTCACAATCTAGTTATGTACCCATAACCGGCCTCCTCCGGCCGCTGCCTAGAGTCACGCCACGGTCCCAGACGCATGATCAGCGGAATGTTATCGCATCCGTCGCTGGAACGGTGGCCAGAGCCGATCGGAAGGCAGTCGTTCTTGTATCAAATTCTACAGACGGTCGCTTACTGTAAAACTCTATTAATATTAAATAAATTTCGTAAAATCCGAAATAATAGTTTTAAAAATCACCTCAAAGCGCTCCCGAAAGTTATCTGGCGCAGCCGGTACGATTGCTGGCCGTCGCCATCGCGAATAGTAGCGCTAAAGTTTTCGTGATATTCGGAAAAGTGTGAAAAATCGCGTGTGGTGACTAACAGTGAGAGTGTTATAAAATATATATGTATGCCTAAAATCGGTATCGCGCTCTCCCCGGCAATCTATACGAACCAAATAAAATAAGATACTTAGTGGGACCTGGAACGTGATGACTATGGCGGTTGGACAGTGAGTAATAGAAGTAAAATCCTTCTACTTTCCTTCCCTGCCTAATTCCTAACTGGTGTTAATATTAAGTTATTTTTGGTTAGATATATTTTGTGGTTGGCTAAAATCGCACCATTTAACTAGACTAGTAAGACGCATAAATTCTCTTATATTATATTATATTATATTATATTATATTATATTATATTATATTATATTATATTATATTATATTATATTATATTATATTATATAGTGTGTATTAAATAGTTTAAAATGGCTCAATCTCAAATGCAAGCTATGGCCGCGCCCTCACCTGCCTCGGTACCGCAAAAGCCTTCAGAACTGCAAGTACCACGGGATGTTTTAAGTTTAGTACCAGAGTATAATGGTGAAACTAAGACTCTAAGCTTGTTTTTAAGAAAATGCAAATATGTAATTGAACGGTACCAGGGCACAAGGGCACGTAATGAGTATTTGATGCAGTGCTTTACTAGTAAGTTAACTGGTAAAGCAGCGGCACTGATTAGCGAAAGAGGGGATTTTGAAACATTCGATGAGCTTCAATCACTGTTGATTCAGCATTTCGGAGACCCTAGGAGTGAAGAATGTGTTGCTATAGAGCTGGAGACCCTTAAGATTAAGCCTAGTGAATCTTACCTCGAGTTTTGTGGCCGGATCCAGGATATTCGCGCGATCCTTTTGTCCAAGGTCAATCAAAGCTCCTCACCCACATTACGGGAAGCGAAGCGAGTAATTTACAATAATACATCACTAAATGTATTTTTATACAATTTATCAGAACATATGGTTAGAACAGTTAGAATTAAAAATCCGAGCTCGTTAGAGGAAGCGTTACAACATGTCTTGGAGGAAGTTAATTTTCAAGAGCAATATAACATGCGTTCTAAAATGCTGCAAAGCAAACCAGTGCAAATTAACTTTAGGCCATCACCTCTGCCTCAAGGTCAATTTAAATTTGGTATACCAAATAAGGCAAACAGTTTCGTGCGTCCTAATGTACCCAGCTTTGCATATCGTGCACCGATTCCAACACAATTTGGATATAGACCACAGTTCAATACCGCACCAGCTCAACCACAGTTTGGACAGCGACCACAATTTGGCTTCAGACCACAACCGCAGGTAGGTCAGACTGGCTTTAGACCGCAAGCAGGACAGTTCGGGTACAAGCCGCAAGCAGGTCAGTTTGGTTTCAAGCCACAACCAGGTCAGTTCGGGTATAGGCACCCACAGCCACAAGGTTATCGTCCACCTCATCAATACTCAAACGACGTGTCTATGCGAACAGCCCCAGCAAGACCCCAGCAGTTACCTGTAAATGAAACATATGCGTTAGAAGGTCAGTACTATGATTATTATTATCCCTACGAAACTTACGAGACCTACGATAATATGACTCCCGATGCGTATGATGGTATGTATGGTTATCACGAACCTTCAGTTGACCACCCCGCTGAAAATGATAGGGGCGAAAATAGTGAGCACGGTGTTACGCCCTCAGCAACTAATGAGCAAGAGACAGTCAATGCTCTTGAAAATTTTCACGTAGGTGTATTTCCAATGACTACGAAATGATAGAAATAAATTATGACGCCTCATTAAAATTACCATATATATACGTACCGGATATAGACGGAAAGTTCATGCTGGACTCTGGAAGCACGCGATCGTTTTTAGGTTCTGCAAAAGCCAACAAACATTTTGCGGCATTAAAATCCCATGAACCATTCATGGTAACAAGTACTCATGCCTCCAGTATCCATCATGAGGTGGTTAACATTCCAGTTTTCTCCATTTTCCAAGAAAACGGTGAACATAAATTTTATGTCTATGACGTTGACAATCGTTACGATGGAGTGATAGGATGTGACCTGATATCACGGCTTCAAGCCAAAATAAATTTAAAAGATAAGATTTTAGAAACCCCACGAGCTAAAATACCGATCATTTATAATGATGACCACATTATCACAATTCAGCCTCGGTCAGAACATAGAGTAAAATTGCCAGTAAATTTAGAAAATGGCGACGCTATTTTAAATTTCAAACAGTTCTACGATGGCGTACGTATGCCAACGGCGATAGTTAAGTGTAAAAACTATTCTGCTACTACGGTAATACAAAACATCACCGAAAATTTGATCATACTAACAATAACGGCACCTTTTACAGTAACTGAATTTAACGATGACATAGCGTGCGATATAAACTATTCTGAGCTTACCGACGTAGAAGTGGATGACCTCTTGACCGACAATTTGACTAAGTTGAGATTAGACCATCTTAATGACGAAGAGACTAAAGCAATTCAACAATTGTGCCATGACTATAAGGACATATTTTATTGTGAGAGCTTACCTCTCACCTTTACGAACCAGGTGAAACATCGTATTAGAACGGTTAATGAGGACCCAATTTACATTAAACCCTATAGGCAGGCACCGGCTCAAGCCGAAGAAATCAAACAACAAGTCGAAAAGTTGCTCAAAGATAATGTGATTAAAGAATCGCATTCTCCTTGGAGTGCACCGGTCCACATAGTGCCCAAAAAGATGGATGCTTCGGGTCAGGTCAAGTATAGAATGGTCGTGGATTATCGTAGACTTAACGAAATCACAATTGATGATAGGTACCCCATCCCAAACATATGTGACTTGTTCGATAAACTGGGTAAAAGTAATTACTACACCACTCTCGATTTGGCATCAGGCTACCACCAAATCGAAATCGAGGAATCTGATAGAGAGAAGACCGGCTTCTCAACCCAAAATGGACATTACGAATTTCTCCGGATGCCATTTGGCTTAAAGACGGCTCCGGCAACCTTTCAAAGAACCATGAACAACGTTCTGAGGGGCCTGCAGGGCATTCATTGTCTCGTTTATTTAGATGATATCCTGGTCTATTCGAATGGTTTACAGGACCACCTTCAAAAACTACGAGCCGTATTTGACAGACTTCGACAAACAAACTTTAAAATACAACTTGACAAATCGGAATTCTTGCGCAAAGAAGTACAGTACCTAGGACATACTTTGACTAAAGATGGACTTCGACCAAATAACGACAAAATAGAAGCAGTTCTGAAATATCCCGTACCACAGACACAAACTGAAATAAAGCGGTTCTTAGGATTTGTCGGTTATTACCGCAGATTTGTTAAAGACTTTTCTAAAATCACCCAACCTTTGACAGCTTGTCTAAAAAAGGGCAAGAAAGTAGTGACAGATACCAAGTTCATAGAATCATTCGAAAAATGTAAGGAGCTATTGGTTAATGCTCCCATATTACAATACCCTGACATGACTAAACCGTTTATCTTAACGACTGACGCCTCCGAGGTAGCAATCGGTGCAGTACTATCGCAAGGGCCAGTAGGTTCGGATAAACCAGTTGCATATGCAAGCCGAACCCTAACAGAAACCGAAAGGAGATATAGTGCGATCGAACGCGAGCTATTAGCAATAGTCTGGGCGACGAAACACTTTAGGCCCTACTTATATGGCAATAAATTTACCGTGTACACCGATCACCAACCCCTTGCATGGTTAAATAAGTTCAAAGAGGTCAGTAGCAAATTAACACGTTGGCGATTACGTTTATTAGAATACGATTTTGATATTACACACAAAAACGGAAAACAAAATGCAAACGCGGATGCACTATCTCGCATACAACTAAACGCACTGGGAAATGACGACAACGCCTCCATGATTGTTAACATTGACGATAAAGAGCAACGACTCCAGGAACATTTGCAACAAGTGACGGAACAAAGCTCGACTTTAGCAAAACGACGTGATACCAATGACTCAGGGACTATAACGATATCTGACTCCGACAGGACGGCTACCGCTAGCCCTATGACTATACCAGACTCAGACATAGAAGAAACACAGGAGTATCCCATACGATCAGAATCTAGCACTACACAAACGATTCATTCAGCTAGGGATATGGAATCATTGGGCATTCCCATACTTCATGAAGCAGTAGACACCAAACCTAACCAGATTCTAGTGTTCAGCTGGTTCCGTAATAATATGCAAGTCCGCGACTTGTCTAGGAATAATCAGAAGGTAATCGAGGTCTTTTTACCCCTTCATAATGAGGAACTGATAAAAGAGTTTTTAAAGAAATACATTAGGCCGAAAGTCAAGTACTTTGTCTACTTTGAAGATCAAGAACATCGGAAAGATTTTAGCAGGGTTATTATAGCACTATTTAAGAGAGGGACAGTAAATTTCTATGAATGTACGGAAAGGGTTATTTATATAGAGGATGAAAAAGAACAAAAAGCGATAGTAGATAAAATGCATGACGGAAAAACGTGTCACCGTGGAATCACGGAGACCATTAAGAGAATTAGGCGTACTTACCACTGGCCTAACATGCAGGAAACGGTGGCGGCTATGCTTAACTCCTGTGAAAAATGCAAAACTTCTAAGTATGATCGTAACCCTATAAAACCGGTACTACAGCTTACACAGTCGCATGACTCTCCATTTCAAGAAATATTCATTGATATATTTTCAATAGAGTCTAAACACTATCTTACTCTCATAGACGCATTTAGTAAAATTGGACAGGCTATTGAAGTACCATCGAGATCGACCCCCGAAATAGTTAGGGCATTGTTAAAATACTTTTCATTTTATGGTATACCGCGAAAAATAAGCTGTGATCCGGGGACTGAATTTAATAATGAACTACTCAAAGAATTGACAAACCTTCACAAAATACAATTACACATAGGTACGCCCAATAACCCTAATTCCATGGGCATGATAGAGACATTCCACTCTACAATAATCGAAATATACCGCTTAGCTAAGTATGACAAGAAGTGTACAGACGCTGCGTCTGTAATGACATACGCTGTTATGGCCTACAATAACACTATACACAGTGCAACAGACTTAACGCCATTTGAGGTTGTATTCGGACACACAGATCTAAACTCTGCATTCGACATTGACTTTGACAAAGCGTACAGACAACAGCTGATAAAAGACCACAGAAAAAGAACACACGAACTGTACAAACACCTTTCTGACAAGATGGTTAACTTCAAAAATAAGGTAGTAACTAAACGTGGTGGTGAAACAGGACTAGATTTTAACTTAGGGCAAACAATATTCGCAAAGGCTGTAAACAAAAGGCAGTCCAAGGACAAACCTAAATTCCAAAAAGCCATAGTAACTGGTCAGGTCGAACGCAATGTTTTGCCAATTAAAATAAATGAGAGGCAGACCAAAGTCCCAATTAAAAATATTAAACGTCCTCCGCAGGTGGTGCAAACTCCTGATATGGACGTCGATGATCAGGACCATCATTTGTCAAGTTGCCCCCAGCCAGAACCTTCAAGTGATAAAACTTGAACAAAATCCTGGCATATTACCGGTAAAGCAGGGTCACGCTTTCCTGCAACACGATAAATGGTCGATTGTTAAAACTTACAGCCTCAAAGGCATTATAACCGATTTGAACTATAACATAGATAAATATTCGGAGTTTAATAAAATTATTAGCCAGAATAAGTCATACGTCAATGAGATCCTGGAACTAAAGACTCAGGTAGATTACCTCCGTGACGAAACTACGAACAAGATTCAGCAATTAATTCCCTCCAAGAGATACAAGCGCGGTCTCATCAACCCCCTCGGATCTGTCATTAAAATTATAACCGGTAACCTTGACCACGATGACGCAATACGTTATGACAAACTTATTACAGGACTCAAGACTCGAGAACAGGGCATATCAAATAAAATTACTCTTGTATCCGAAATGTTGGACCACTTCCTGAACTCTACTCAAGTCATTGATGACAATATTAATGTAATGAATGAGCGTTTGCGACGCATTGAAACTATTGTAGCAGATTTGTCGAGAGAGAACATGTATATCTTTATATCATATTTGACTAATGTATTGAATATGTTTATTGTTAATTTCAGAACTCTATATATAAAACTTAATGAATTGGAAACTGCTATTGCACTCAGTAAGGTATCCATATTACATAAATCTGTGATCGATTCAAAGGAACTCTTAACCTTGCTGTCCGAAATCTCAAGATATGATAATTTGATGTATTCTGTCACTGAGCAAAGTCTAGTTAATATAGAAGAAACACTTTCAGTGAAAACTTGCCTTAAGAATGATGAAATAAGATTCATAATTGATGTTCCATTAGTTGCTAACAGTACGTATAATTATTTTAAATTGTACCCCTTACCCATATCACGTGACTCTCAAACCTACGTCATTGTTCCCGAATTCCCATTCCTATTAGTAGAAGGTACGAAATATCGTCCAACCGCTCGCCAATGCCGAGAAATAACGGCCGAAGAATACTTATGTTCCCAAGACGACCTCGTCCCATATGCTCCAGAGACCTGTATCGAGCAGCTGATGGAGTACCGGCGCAATTTATCCAGATGTTTCCCACGTAGAGTTCTTTCAGAGGACCTGAAATTGCAGAGAATAGCATCAACCCGTTGGATATTATACTCTAAATGTAATAAAATATTGACACAAACCTGTGGTCATGACGTAGTCCGTGAAGCCTTACAGGGAACATACATATTAACTACCCCGGAAGCATGCGATGTTTCTATCGATGGCGTTGTAATATACGGACGACGCTACCACCCACTGGATACCGGATATAAACCTGTTCCGCTTCTTACTCTACCTGAAGTACATGAACAAAAGCAGAACCACCTGGTGGAGAATACCGAACCTGTCGACCTCAAGGGAGTTGACCTAGAAGACGTGCATCACCTAAACTACCTGTTGAAGAAAAGTGTAAAAAGTGTTGAAAGTGATAATGGGCAATATAATAGTGATCAAATCAACAGTGTCAGTGTCGCGACTATAGTACTTTATGTTATCGTCTTTATATGTGTTAGTTATTTAGTCTACCCTAGGCTTAAAAATATAGTTATAAGAAAGTGTGGAAGAGGACAGGTCCATGATGATCAGCAAGAGAACCAGCCTCAGCCACCCTTATTGTTAATTTCACGATAAATGTTAACGAAGTTATTGGAAAACTCTGTATTCCCAATAACTTCGAGCTAAGGGGGGAGGAGTTATGTACCCATAACCGGCCTCCTCCGGCCGCTGCCTAGAGTCACGCCACGGTCCCAGACGCATGATCAGCGGAATGTTATCGCATCCGTCGCTGGAACGGTGGCCAGAGCCGATCGGAAGGCAGTCGTTCTTGTATCAAATTCTACAGACGGTCGCTTACTGTAAAACTCTATTAATATTAAATAAATTTCGTAAAATCCGAAATAATAGTTTTAAAAATCACCTCAAAGCGCTCCCGAAAGTTATCTATCTCGATCGTTACAAAAAAACAATAACACCTGTGGGACAACCAGTCGATGGGACGATGACGGTCGACGTCACGGGACTGCAGGTGGGTTGTGTGACCACGTTGCGGTTTCCACTGCTGCGGAGCTCCCACGGACTGGCACGCTAATCCTTGCGATGTTCTTGTTGCATTGTTTAATTGGGTCTTTAAAAACACGTTCAATAATTTAATGCTAACTTATGGTACCCCACGATCGTTTTCTCGGGCTTGAATATTGTTTTCTGCTATGATAGGTTTTATTCTTAGAGAATTTTACCCTCGTCTTAGGGCTTAATAAGCATAGGTTTTAGGTAAGTACTAAGTAGCATAAAGTTGTTTCAGTGAAAATGGTACGTATATTCATAGACGTATTTAAAACTAGTCGCCCTCCCCGGTTTTGCTCGAGTATTATATATATGCATATGTTCTATCGCCTATGTTCATCAGGGATAATAGTGATATAATTATTCAAATCGGTCCAGTAGTTTCATAGCCTATTAAATGAAAAGAAACAATCTAATCTTTCCTCTTTATAATATTAGTTTAGATTTATCACGCAAATGTTATGTGTCCAAAATTTTGATCACTAATCGTCAACAATTAAAATATATTGTTCATACAGGCAGCTGTGAGAAAGCCATGTAAGCGTTTCAAGTTGCAACCGAATTGAACAAATCCTTCCAAATTCCCTAAACCTTCCCCAAAAACCCTATCAAGTATCAACCGCAAGCTCGCTGTTCTCGTCCTTTCGTTTTATTTGGTGCACGCTCAAGTGCCTGGAAGCTACACCCTCGGTTCCCACCTCGCGTCACAGACTCGATGGTGATACCTAATGAATATTATGGTTCCCACACTCGCGTGTCGGTTTATTGGCCTATTGTGCAGGTGAGGGGAATCGATTTTACGCTTCCACTAATCGAGGTTTTGAGAACGTGCTATAGGGCTTGGTTTTTAGAAACGTGCTATAGTCTGTTTGTGTGTTGTATAGTCTTATGTAGTATATACCTAATCCTTGTTATTTGTTTTGTAAAATTTGATTGGAGGTGAATGACGTTAAATAAATAATCACTTTGTGGCTTAGGCACATTCGGTTCGTCAAACACCAAGCCCGTGGCCTTAGTCTAAGTGTGGAGGTCTGACTAACTATGTAGTTGCCCTAAGAGCTTTAGTCTACCACGAACGGTTTTATATAACAACTTTTTTGCGTCTCTAGTTTCTTCCACTGACCATCAGAGGTGATAGGATACGTCGTAAGAATAATCTAATAACTAACGGCTACTTATATGGACATCTTCCTGCGGTTCTGAGGCGGCAGTTAGGCTGAGGAATTGCATTACATCAGAATAATCATATTAATAGGTTTATAGAACGAAGGAACTTTTTAACATTCCATCGCATTGCTCTGTCTAACCAAACTTAGACGTGAATCTGAACTAAAGCGAGCAAATCTATATGACTATAATTACCAATGTAGGTACTATAAATTAAGGAGTTGCATCCAATGCTTGAACATTGCTACAGGCTGTTGATGAACACTGCCTTGTGCAAAATAGCATAGGGATTAGGTATTGTCAACAGGCGGGTACTGCCGCGTACGTGCCTTAGTAACGTAGCTGTACCTACGATCATACTTACTCAGGTAGCTTTATACGTGATATCCGGCATGGTTACGTCACATACTCCAAAGCTTATTCCTTTTTTTTATATTTTTGTATTAGATAGGATATAGAGAAGCAATCCCTAAATGACAAACATAAACGCTAAAACCGCGGCCAATACTTACTAACTAGTGACTACCTATTTACGGTTAAATTTGTTTTTTATTTGTTACTTATTTATAATCAAAATGCCAGCAGCGTTTTATGCGTCGATAAAACGGGCTATTTAGCTTTATGAGCTTGTTTACGAAGTAGTTTGCTTACGAGTTAACAGCAAATAAACGAATTATATTATATTAATATTATATATTCTATTAAGACGACTAGTAATCTAATTATAACTCTATTATATTTATTGAAGTAAAACTTCTTTACGCACGCTTGACTTGGGGAGTAAGCTGGTGAATGTGAGGCGAGCGGGAGTTGATGTTGGTTCACATAACAAATTCAAAAAAACTGTATTATTATGTTGGTATGTCCAGTTAGATGATGGTGACATAAACATTAAACAAAGTTATATCGGCCGATTAGATGGAGCTAAACTAAAGAAGCTTTACTTCAGCCGTGTGGTCAAAGCACACTCGTTTTTTTTTCTACACAGCACAATAAATTTCACAATGACTTTTTCTGGTACAGCCTAAAATTATTGCTACATTCCTTACAGAAGACTTGTCTTAGAATAACTACCTTATCTATGGTAGATAAGGTAGTTATTTTAAGACATAATTTTTCTCAATCAGAACCTCTTATATGCTAGACCAGTTGTAAAATTGCCTTCGAAATAGGGACGTGGCTTTGACTCCTGGCAGGGCGTGTTGGCAGTAAACCCTAAACTTGTTACAACCGTCAATTACATCGTGACCACGCGTAACGAGCCCCGAAATAACTATGATCACTGGTAACAAGAGCGCTAAACGCATAGTTTAGGGGCTTATGCTTTTATTTATCACTAGTAGAAAAAATCTGATACTTGTAATGCTGAAAATAATATGAAACGAACCGTCTAACACCTTTAATGTCAATGCAGTACCTATTTGGCAGGGTGTGGCAGGTAAAGTAAAATATTTTTATGTACCCTAGTATAAGATAATTTATGTTACTTATGTATGACCAACGGACGAACGGAGCCGCCTGCCGCGGCGGCGCGCGGCGGCGCGATGTACTGGTAATGGAAATGACACGTACCTACCTGTTATAGATTGCAACGCAGCGCAGGCGTGTTGAAATATTTTTATTATCTAACCTGAGATTGAGCGTCTATTCAATTTTATTTTTAGTCTTTTGACCGACGCTTTCACGAGTTGATCATCGTTGCTAGTGTATTAACAGTTAACCCATTTTCAATATAAGCATACACGCCATTGTAAGTATTCTGTGCCGTTGGCTCCCACACTAGATACCTTCGAGTGCATAAACTATGAATTGGAACAGGCGAAGTGCATAGCTCTGAAACGTGACTGCAGCCGCGCAGGGTTCCACGTATGAAATACTGCCAGTTTATCGCTTCCGGTACTTCCGGTAGGGTGACCAGCTCGTTTAAACATGAAAGAGGCCACCGTCAAGGGTAAAAGTTTATTTATAATAATATCCTTTAAAAAGGGTTGAACTGACTTCAATCGCCTTGAAAAGTATTCAGATGCCATATTTTTCCAGTTACGTTGATTTAAAAACCAAAATGTCGAACCGATTTTGCAGTAATTTCTATGGGAGCAATCTAAATACTATAGCAAATCAATTTATAAATTATGGAGTCCTGAGGTGACAAACATTTAATAAAAAATACAACTGAATTGAAAACTTCCTTTTACACCGTCGGTGGAAAAGTATCAAACATGATGCAATTTAAAATGTCTTTGATAGAAAATGACAGCAGCTATAATGCGGAATTGGAAAGGCTTAACTTAAAGTCAAACACAAAGATGATACAAACTAATATTACAATTCTAATATTACAACTGTAAAGTATTTACACATTATTATTTATTACGACTGTCCGTGTAGTCACCCTATGCCCAGGTGGTATAGCGAGAGTGCGCAGCGCACGCGCAGCTCTATTTTCAGAGCAATTTAGGAAAGCGCGCGCGGAATCTACAATCTCCGATTTCAAACGCACGCCGTATTTCAAATATCGAACTACTTCTGTTTATGCTCGCATCTCGTGTTGTTGGTTAAATTTTATTTCTTTCTGTTGTGCGTATCGTAAAAATTAACCCAGTTTTTATCGGGCTTGTTTTCAAGACTGTTTATTCACAGGCTATTGTAGCAATAGAATAGTGTTAATTATACAATACGTAACAATTATAATTGTATGATACATATTGTGTAGCCTTTTCTGTTATTATTATAGTTTTACTAGGTGGTAGGACTTTACTGCAAAGTTCGTCTAGGTAGGTACCACCGCTTTGCCAGTTATTCTGCCGCCAAGTAGTAGTGCGCAAGCACTGCTGTGTTCCGGTTTGAAGGGCACTGTAGCTAGTGAAATTACTGGGCAAATGAGACTTTATGATCTGATCTCACAGTTTAGTAATCTTATTACTATATTGTGCTGATGTCTCTGGATGACGTGCGCAGTGCAGTGTCACGCGAACCTCTATACTTTAGAGTTCCGAGTGACACTTCAGCTGGTATGGGCAGCCGTGTCGCTTAACATCAGGCGAACGGCTAGCTCGTCACGTCATTCCTTACCATAAAAAAAAAGTTACTAAGTACTACGTATTTATTTATTTATTTGTTATTTATTTAGGTAATAACAGCGTGAATAATACAATAGACAGTAAAAAATTTACAAATTTAAAAGAAGGAAATATTTAAAAAAAGCACATTATACTTTACTCTGATGCCCTTCTGCAATCAAGTTTGACAGCTTAGCAATTTATTTGGGTACATCCTAGAAAGATAAGTGCGAACTTAAGAGCTGTCAATTTCAGTGCAGACGGGCATAAATGTTATGTACAAGTCGCCAGAACATTTCTAGAACCTATCAGTCGTAAAGTGTGGTCGCTCGAAATTGTTTTGATACATGCTATGTTGAAAACTTTTTATTCCTATTTTATTGTATTTCATATTGACTCTATTTTATTTTATTTAAATTATATTACAAAATCCACAGCCCTTAATTAACAAAGTTTATAATTTACATACTAAACCTACATCTATTATTATTTATGTTCTATTTTAATTCTTAATTCAAAAATTCATCCACTAGTCACACAGGGATAATAGACTGACTGGCCCAATAGCTCAGTTGGCAGTAACGCTGCCTTCTTCTTCTGGTTGTGGGTTCGATTCCCACCTAGGGCAAACATTTGTGTGATGAACATCGATGTTTGTTCTGTGGCTGGGTGTTATATTTTATTCTATTTATATATTTACAAACAAAAAGTATCTTACTATTGTATCAGTTATATGGTTCCCATGGTACAAGCTTTGCTTACTTTGGGCTAGATGGCGCTGTGTGAAATGTCAATTAAAAAAGACGTAGTTAAAAGATTTTAAATAAACGTATTACTTAAAAATACCAAAAACTAAGATTTAAAAAATAAGCGCGTGCTTCGAGAGCAGACCAATCATGATACGTTTTTTTACTTCCACCCTACCCGTAACCAATGCTACAGCCCTGCCTACATTACTCCGAATAAAAGTACTACTTAGATAGAATATAAATTGAATTGAATTTTAATGTGACGAAATTTAAATGTATGAAATTTTAATATATCTTGGTAATTTAATTAAGGATGTGTGTATTTTATAATACTTTGAACTAGGAAATATATGCTCCACTCTAAAGTGCAACGCCCTCGCAAGGCTCATACAATGGAATATTTGGATAAAATACCTACTATTTAGATTAGTTAGACTAAGTAACGATATTGTATGAAGGCATGTAATATTAATAAATAATAACAATAGAACGTAATTTCAATAGCACCCATTTTAATGACACCAAAACTATTTGCACTTAAAAAAAAACGAGTGTGCTTTAGACCACACGACTGAAGTAAAACTTTTTTAGCTTATCTCCATCTATCGGCCGGTATAACTTTGTTTTTCTTTTATTTTGTTTTGGCTCCACACTTTTGTGTATTTAGCCTGTTTAAAGTAATTGACAATTTCTCAAGTTTATTAATATTATATAATGTGTCAAGTCAAGTCATACTCCTAGTAAAGTGGTGGCAACTTTACCAAAAGATTCTATGGAGTTTTGGAAACAACACGAAAAAAAAAGTTTCACCATCATTATACCACTTTCCCACACTCATGCCTCTATTCAGCACTTAACGAATAAAATGCCACCAATTTTATGCACTAACACTGAAAATAACACAAGTTTTGGAAAATAAGACAATGCGGCGACACGATCTTTCTCGTTTTCCCGCCAAAACTCTTGCTTAAGTTGCTTTGTTTAATGTTAATGTCACCATCTTGACAATTGTAAATTGTAATTTTACCGGACATACCAACATAAAAATACAATTTTTTATCTTTATTATATTGACAATGAAGATCTACGTGAACCAACTTCAAGTTCAGTTCGCCTCACTAGCTTACTCCAAGAAGTATTACTTCAATAAAAAACAGATTGGTATATAATACTAATAATTCAGAGCACGTCATGGTCCCGTCAATAGACCTATTACGTAACTATCAGCTGCATCACTTCATATTTAGTGAATGAAGCAACCAAAGATAACATTACGGCCCTGTCTAATATTATAACAATATAAGTAAACCTTGACATGTGGGAGCGAATTCAAAGAAGCGGCCACATCTGTGTAATGTTTACCTAATACACAATACAAATTATACATAATGTGGTATATACTACCTCTATTGTTGCAAAAGGCTTAAATAATAATATATTTGTTAGTTCTTTATAAATACCATAACTTCCGGTTTACATTACAGTTTTCAAATACGCCACTTGAGGTATTAAAAAAAGAATGCCCTTTCGATTTGATTTAACTTGGATGACGTGGATTACTTTAAATATAAAAATTGTATGGGTGAACATTAAAATTCCGCGGATTGGATACGAGCAAAAAATTAAATATATTTACTTATTATGGAATAATCACATAGTTGCCTAAAATTTTTTTTATTTTATATCTATACTATTAAATGGATAAATACGTAATTATGTTTATACCTGACCGAGTGTTCCTATTATTATAGGTACTACCTTACAGATTTTACGTTAATTCTAAACTTACTGTAAAACTTCAACACCAATTAGTGAATAGTTTTTTTTAAATTAAGGTTTTGGCTCCACACTTTTGTGTATTTAGTCAGTGTCAAGTAATTGATTATGTATCAAGTTAATGATATTTCACGCAAATATGTGTCCAGTCATCAAGTCAAGTCATAGTCTAGTCTAGTCAAGTCATACTCCTAGTAAAGTGGTGGCAACTTTACTTGAAGATTCTATGGAGTTTTGGAAACAACACGAAAAGAAACGTTTCACCATCATTATACCACTTTCCCACACTCATGCCTGTAATCCAGCACTTAACGAATAAAATGCCACCAATTTTATGCACTAACACTGAAAATAACACAAGTTTTGGAAAATATTACAATGCGGCGACGCGATCTTTTTCGTTTTCCCGCCAAAAACCCTAGTGAATAGTTGTGGAGGACATCCATCTTCAATTTTTTTTGAGTTCATTAATTCTCTCACAGAAGGTGAATCACTAACAAAATAGGTCGGCTTATAATAACAAACCTACTTAATATAAAGTTCACATGGTAGTGCTAAAGCCAGTCGGCTTTTTTCAGTAAGATACATGAATATATATATCAATGCATTAATAAAATTAAGTTTTGCGTACCCGTGTATGAAAATTCATAGTTGCGTATGACTGTAAATATGTGTTTATTATTTGGCGTCAATAGAAACTACACCAACAGACACCAACGAGCCTAACATCGCTTTACAAATCTTACAGTTACTTATCCGTAGCTCTCGACCTATGATCTCCATAATAAACATCAAACAGGGGAGCATTTATTCCGTAGGTGCCAGGCGAGATATCACAGAAACCTTTCTGTGATATCTCGCCTGGCACCTACGGAATAAATGCTGCGAATTTGCCATTATTTCACCAGATCATATAAACCTTACTTTTGTGGCCGATATGTGTGTACACAGGTGTTGATGAATCACCAACTCCGTAGCGACCTGCAATATCTTTATCTGTGTTAAATTAATGTTTTGTTTAATATTTATCAGTGATGCGCCGAATATTCGGTAATTTATCATATTCGGTATATTCGGCATAGTTTTTTCATGTTCAGTTAAAGTGCCGAATAGTACCTAAACAAAATTTTTTTCGCCAGTCTCTGTGGTGTGGTATAGTTGAACTTTCGGTTTCGCGTTCGATTCCCGCGACGATACAAGTATTTGTGCAAAGAAAAAAAAAACGCAGACTTGTTCTATGTCTGGATGTTGTGGGACCATTGTCCTTGTAGTTCCTGGGTCCCACACCACACAAGTAAACACAGGAAACGCTAGTTATCTATCTAGTTATCTATCCGGGATCTATGTATGTGATCGTTGGACGTTATTATTATTATTTTATTAAATAGTTTATACATTGGCCATTAGGCTTAGCCGTCCGTAAAATTATATATCATAGGTATTACTTTCCGTTCAATACAATACTTTATGTACTTTTACGGGAACTTATTCCAAAGTCAGAACATTCAGTACTTTTAAATCAGTTTTCTAAATAAAACCATACTACGCGCGTGATCAGGAAGTACACTGTATGGTGGTTTTCATTATTCGGAGCGCTCCAATTACTGAAATGCATTCACGCATAATATCGCGTTATAGTTTCAATTATTTCTATGTTTTTTTTTTAATATTAGCAATTTTTCATAGGGAATGTTTCTACAATTTTTCATTAATATTATAATCAGAAATTATATAAATTGCTGTGGAGCTTTTCTTGAAATTTCAGTACGACTTACTGTGTAGATTCGCGTAATATGAACAGAATACTTCAGTCAAATATTCGGATCGGTAAGTGCTGGGCCGGTTCGATTCACAAATCCATGTTCGGCGCATCCCTAATATTTATGAATTCAATTTAGGTACTTTGTAGTACGTACCCACCAAAGAGAATGTAAACACTACGTTTGTACCTACTTACTTTGTATCATTAGATTAATTAAATCTAAAAAAAAAAATTGTTGTAATTTGAGCCTTATCCAATGGAACGTTATGGCTAGTCTCTCCTAAGTGGCCTGTGCGTTATGGGCTGATGAAAATCGTGACAACGCATATTTTGTGCATCTAGATTTAGGTCTAAGATTGGAACAGAGCGGGAAGTGAGGTGTAAGTTACGCTACCTATATTTCTGTCATGCTTACAATACGAGCACAATTCTAGCTAAAATATCCTCGCAACAGAGAACAGGTGCCTATTCCCAAAACAAACCACATTGACGATGCAAGGGACGAGTGAGGGGGCGGATTTCGTCTTCAAACCCTCGCTATTTTCGTCTGCAAGCCCCTAATAATATCTCCAAAATCTGTGTTAAATTTTATGAAGTTCAGGGGAAAATATTGACACTTAGACTACGCGATTCCCCTAATCAGCCCCTGGCTACGTCCACCTGCGGCTTACCGTGTATAGCTGCAGGATGTTTTGCCTGCAATGCGTGCGAGGGTTTGTACGCATGCATTTCTCTTTCCGTAGTATTTCTGCCATTGTTGTGTAAACACTTTCAGGAACAGATGTAATATTACTATACACTTTGAAATTAACTGTTATGTCAAGAAGGTATATACATCTACTTAATCGCATTATATTATAGAAACTGACGTGAGTAGTACTCATAACTACAACTATTACTATTACACGGCTAAAACTCACGAGATACAGTCGAATAACTCGATCGGTGTTCGGGCAATAAAGATGCCCATCCTCAAGGAGTACGCGCGGCGGCGGTGGTGGCGGCTCGGCGCTGACGCCCGAACACCGTTCGAGTTATTCGACTGTATCTCGTGAGTTTTAGCCGTGTAATAGTAATAGTTGTAGTTAATCGCATTATTTACCGATCAAGCCAGATTTGTAGACTAATTATTTATTTTAATATTTGAGGCGGAAAACGTCCACTGCTGAACTACCCTATCCTAAGCTTTAACTCCCTTTAACCGCCATTTTGAGCAGTTGCGCTTCTTTCATACAAAGCCGTGGATTTCACCAGTTCATCTGTTCACCCAGTGGGGAGCTCGCCTTCGCTTGATTTTCCGGTTTCTAGCCGCCACTGTTGAGAACACCCCTCGGTTTTTGGCTCTGCGAGTGACGTGGACTGCTCATTTGCCATTTTAACACTGATACATTTTGAGAGCTATGTGCTATGTGTGTTTATGCATAAAATAGACAAAATATACTCAATAAAGTTACGTCAGATGGAGGATGCACAAGAGATACTGTGATGTGGTCTATATTAAATTAATCTATATTTGACGTTCAAATATTACATGATGTATTTTGCTAGTCCTATAATCTAAGGTGGAGCTTCCAGCCCCAATGCCGGGACTGGAATATCCATTCAAAAACGTGAAATGACATAGCTCTGCTGCGTCGAGACACGCCTGGACGGTACCAGTCGTGGTGCGCTGTGGACTGACGTTACACGATGGCATGGTTCATGGCAAGCAATGAACATTGTTGGTTTTGTAAACATTGTCTGTGTGGTAAACAATACGTTTAGTACGGAAATCACATTTCTTTAAACTAGTAAATAGAAACAATCAAACTTGCATTACTTATCAAAAGTATCTATCTAAGTGAAATTACTGGGCAATTGAGACTTTATGATCTGATCTCACAGTCGAGTAATCTTATTACCAGACTGTGCTGATGTCTCAGGATGATGTGCGCAGTGCAGTGTCGCTCGAAACTCGTATGTTTTCTCGTAAGACACTGTTCTGTTATGGGCGGCCGTGGCACATAGCATCAGCTCGTCACATCATTCACAAGCATAAAAAAAAACAGCTCTACTTCTTCACAAATGAAGCCGTTGTAGATAAATGCGCATAGGGACGTCAGTGCAGGCCTTAACGCCCCCAGAGAAAATAAGAATAAGATATATGCACGTCGTATCATACATGACGGTGTTTCATTATTTATATCTACATAATATTTACAATAACGGTAGCTAACGAAACCCATGTAGGCGATAATGGCGCCATCTCTTGATAAAAACGCGTAGGCGTGGCCCAATATTAAACGAATGGTAAAGTCGTAAGTAGCTAAAGATCCAAAAAATTTAGAATTATGGATATAACCTTCTTGTAGAGACTTATGACTTTGGTGTCAGTTTAATTTAATGAATACCTACTGAATAAGTGAAAAAGGTTACATCCTCATTTTTTTTAAAATATATAATGAAAAAAAAAAATACATTTGACATAGGAAAAAAATACACAATCTCAGCGAGTCATCAAGCGAGTTGGCTGGCAGTCCAGCCAACTCGCCCACTGGCCAACTCGCCCCCAAACAAAATAAACATAATTGTAGCGTGCAATGAAAGACGGAGTCCGGTTGACAACTGTTTTTAATAGGTCTACCCACAACATAACAAAAGTACAAAATATAAATACAGTAAGCAACTACCCACAACATCTCCCCTTTTAACAATTGAACATAAATAATAACTTTAAGATAGGCAATGAATGACGAAAGACATATTTAACTAAACTTAATCAAAAATAAACTAACCGTATGTATAATGTAATAAAGTAATAATAATAATAAAGATACATGAATAATTAGCATTATCTATTTCTTCGCTTTACTGCGAGTAAGAGGAGGGGTATATTCTGATAGATCATGCGCCTCCCTACTCGGCTCATACAGGGTATCATCCTCCTCACCTGACAAGAACCTATCCATCTCATCATCGGATATAACAATAATACCTTTATCAGCACTATGCTTCCTTTTTAACAGATGTTCACTATCAGAACTTGTCTTAATTAAATGTCGGCGATTGCGACGATAAATACCTTTTTTGTTTTTTAATATGTAAGAGCGTGGAGTTGATGCTTTACTTATGACCGTGCCACGTATTCTTTCATTATTATTTTCCAACATTATGACGTCATCGCCCACATTTAACTCAGGCAAAAGTTTTGAATGTTGATCGTAATACATTTTATTTTTTATTTGTTTGTCCACTAATATTTTATGTTGCATTTTATCATCAAATTTGTTGTGTCTTAATAAATCTGGATGAACCGGCAACCTACATTTTAATCGGCGTCCCATCAAGAGCTGTGCTGGAGAACTCAAACCATCCCGGGGGGTGTTTCTGTAACTTAGCAAGTTTAGATGAAAGTCGGTTTGACTGTCAATAGATTTTTTTAACATTTTCTTAATTGTTTGTACCGCTCTTTCGCTTTTACCGTTCGATTGGGCATAGTATGGAGATGAAGTTAAATGATCGAAACCCCATTCTTTAGAAAACTCATGAAATTTTTTACATGAATATTGAGGGCCGTTATCGCTTATAACTGTTTCAGGAATACCATAGCGAGCAAAATTTTCTTTCATTATATTAATCACAGTTTTGACACGTCTTCAAATTACAATTTGAAGACGTGTCCTTCAGATATCCCGTCTCGATAAAACCTGAATAATAATCAACTAAAATCAAATAACTTCTCTTTCTATATTCAAAAATGTCTGTCCCAACTTTGTTCCACGGCAACTGCGGAATGGTAACCGGTAACATTGGCTCCCTGCTAGGTTTGTTTGAATTCTCCTGACATACTTTACATTTTCTCACATATTTTTCTATATCGTGCGATATACCTGGCCAAAATAGGACTTCACGTGCGCGTCTTTTACAACGATCGATACCTAAGTGGCCGTCGTGAATAATTTTTAACATTTTATTTTGTAAGGAAGTGGGAATTAGTACCTGTTTATTTTTAAAAATCACTCCGTTTACACAATATAATTCATCTCTCATAGATCTAAAACATTTCAAATGATTTTTTACATCATATTTTTGCGGCCAACCTTCATTAATATACATCATTAATTGTTTTAATGTTTCGTCTGTAGCAGTTTCCTTTTTAACAATTGTAAGTTTGTTTTGCGACATTGGTACATTACCTATAACCATTTTAAGTTGGTTTAATATTGACCTACTGATCTTATCGTCACACAAATCTGGAAGAGGCGCACGCGACAGTGTGTCAGGTATATACATAAACTTTCCAGGCTTATATGTAATCACTAAATCATAACCCTGTAATTTTAACATCATGCGCTGTAAGCGCGCTGGGATCGAGTTTAGAGGTTTTTTAAATATACTTTCGAGCGGTTTATGATCGGTTTCTACAACAACTTGTTTCTGTCCATAAATGTACTGATGAAACTTGTCACAAGCAAAGACAATAGCCAATAATTCCTTTTCTATTTGAGCGTATCTGACTTGTGTGTCCGTCAGTGTACGCGAGGCATACTCGACCGGCCGTCCTTGCTGCATTAGCACGGCGCCGAGAGCCACGCTGCTCGCATCTACTGACATTACTGCAGGAGTGCCTACTTCGTACAATGACAAAACCGGCGCGTTACAAATTAAACTTTTCAAGTTCGCGAATGCATTTTTGTGTCCGATTTCCCAGCACCACGTAACATCCCTTTTCAATAACCTTGTTAGTGGAAAAATGTGGTCCGAATAGTTTGGTATGAATTTAGATAAATAGTTAATAGCCCCCAAAAATCGCTCTAAACTTTTTCGATCAGTAGGTTCAGGCATATTATTTATAGCCCTTACTTTCTCGACATCTACTTTCATTCCGTCTTTATTAAAAATATGACCTAAATATGTCACCTCACTTACGCCTATTTTACATTTTTCTTTGTTGAATTTTAAATTTATATCTCGCGCTCTTTTAAACAATTCCTGTAAACGTCTATCATGCTCCTGTTTATTAGCCCCCCAGCAAATAATATCGTCGATAAATGAATCCACTCCTTCAAGGCCTTCTAGCAATTGTTTGATCTTAGCGTGGAAAACTTCAGGTGCACAGTTTAATCCGAATGGTAAACGCAAGTATTGATAACGTCCAAACGGCGTATTAAAGGTACATAGGTCGGCACTCTCGTTATCTAATTTTACGGACCAAAATCCAGAGTTTGCATCTAGAACTGAAAAGACTTTAGCGCCATGAAGTTTGGTAGCTAATTCATTTATCGTCGGCAACTAAAAATGTGCACGCTGTATAGCTTTGTTTAACGGCCTTGGATCTAAGCATATACGTAAACTACCGTTTTTCTTAGCGACTACCACAAGTGCATTTACCCATGGGGTAGGGTGATTAACCTTTCTAATCACACCTAACTGAGTCATCCTATTCAATTCGTCATGTAACTGGTCGCGCAACCCTAACGGTACCTTCCTCGGAGCGCATACAACCGGTGCCACATCCCTGTCGACTACAATATGATATTCCCCCGGTAAACAACCAAGCCCACTAAACAAATCCTCGTTCCCCGGCAAATGTAAATCGTGAACTCTTTTTATCAAGCCTAAAGTTAAACATGCTCGAAGTCCCAGCACGCTTTGGCAGTCAATGGTAGCGATGGCAAACTTTAAATCGTATTCCACATTTTTATACCACCACTTTAAATTACAAATGCCTCTGATCGGAATAAAATCACCGCTATACGATTGAATTTTAATATTATGATTCGTATTAATAATTCTAGGATCGTAACCAAGTTGAACCAAACGCTTATGCGACATAACATTAATATCGGCTCCGGAGTCTAATTTAAATTTTTCATGACCGCTTTCCCCGCGCAACACCTCTGACCAGTCCTCGGATGACGATTGTATCTCGGAGACATTATGTAAAGCAGAAATAAAAAATGACTCACAGTCATCCTCCTCCGATTGGTTTTCAGACACCTCGATGTCATATAACTTCTTCACACTCTTTTTTACCTTACACATCCTAGCAAAATGACCATAATTTTCACACACATAGCACTGCACAGATATAGCCGGGCACTCGGTAGCGGCGCCGCATCGACCTCCGCACCTATAACAGGAACTGTCGGGACGCGCCCGCGACCCCGTGTTGACGCGGCCGCTGGTACTGCCAGGGGCGGCAGCGCCGCGGCGGGCCCCGCCAGCGCCACGCCAGCCAGCGCGAGCGCAGCCCCGGCCCCGTGCCGCGCCGCCGCCGCGCAGCCCCACCGCGTCTACGTGCGACGGCCCCGGGCCCGACCCACGCAACTCCAGCAGGCGGCTACTATCGTGCGACAATTCGTCTAGTTGACATATTTTTATAGCTTTTTCTAAGGTTAATACTTCCGTTCTCAGCAGCCGGTCTCTCACCACGATGCTATTTGTGCCGCAAACGATGCGGTCGCGAATGAGTTCCTCCTCCAAGGTTCTAAAATCACAACTTTTTGTCAAAAGTCTCAGCGCAGTGACGTACTGGTTGATAGACTCGCCGGTCTCTTGATTTCGTGTGAAAAAATTGTATCTTGCTAGCGTTATATTGGTTTTGACGCCGAAATACTCATCGAATTTTTTCAACACTACCTTAACGTCATCTCTCTCTTTGTCGTTCACAAACGAAAAAGTCTGATAAACATCGAAGCCCTCTGGTCCGATTAAGTTAATCAACAGACTAGCTTGTACTCCATCCTCTTCTTTATGCACCCCAGATGCTTTTAAGAATAGATTAAACTGCGTTCTCCAACGCTTCCATGCGTCAGCCCGGCTGACGGAGCTGCCTTCCAGACTTAATTCCGGCGGTGGTCGAGCGTGTTCCATTATGAAACACAAACAAATGTTCCACTGCACAACACTTTTACACTAAAATATGCAAAAATTTACTCTTAAACGTTAAAAATTTAATTTTTACACCGCTGTCACCATGTAGCGTGCAATGAAAGACGGAGTCCGGTTGACAACTGTTTTTAATAGGTCTACCCACAACATAACAAAAGTACAAAATATAAATACAGTAAGCAACTACCCACAACAATAATTACATTTTGTAGCCTAAAAATCAGCAATTTTCAATAAAAAATAATAAAAGTCGAATATCTCGAAAAGGGTTAAGTTTAGGCTAGGGTGTTTCATAGTAAAATAAGTCAGAAACCATGGGTACTCCACGCCCTTAACGGATCTAGGACGATTTTTCCTGTAACCCTGTAGATCAAGTAATTTGGGCATTAAAAAAATAATAGGTATACCTTACCAAAACGACTTTTTGTATTGTAGGGAAAAATCACATTGAAACACAATTAAAAAAATGCAAACAATACCGCAATAAAAATATTAATTCTTCATTAAGTACATACGTACATTTGCATTATTATCTTTTTGTTCCAAAAGAAGGTTTATCTGTACGGGCATTGTTTGGTTTTTACAGAACTTTAATTATAAGAAAAAACGCACATCTCATTATGAAAAATACATTATATGAAGTTGCATTTAATGACTGAATAAGTTATTTGGCTCTACATCAGATATAAACTGCCACTCAATTAATTTTGAACATGTCTACACTTCATTAGTTAATAGGAAAAACATTTTGTAATCTAGATCGCGAGTAAAATACTTACATAGTATCTAATTCTCAAAATTCATCAAATACTGTCCAGCCGTTCAGCGCTTAGTCATATTTTGTAATTTTTTTTTTGTATTTTGTAGATAGATAGATAGACAGAAAATACTTTATTGCACAAACAACAAATGTAGGTACAAAGGCGAACTTAAAGCTAGAGAGCATTATCTTCCAGTTAACCTGGGTGTAACATGAAAATTTTTGCAGGGCCGTGCAACGCAGTTTAAATATGATTGTCTAGATAACATATTAAAATACTAACATAAATTTAATTTTCTTGTATCCCTATTCACATACATAACTACTTAATTACTACTAATTTTACAAACTAGCAGTTAGTGTATACACTAAACATTATCTATAACATAAGTACAGGTAGGATGTATGTAGGTCAAAGATAATAAAGCCCCATTAATAGTCATATATAAATAGTGAATTTATAGTCCACGATGTAGGTATATACTTATATCCAGGTAGCAATCTTCGTCATATTAACGTCTATGTAAAGACATTTAGACGTCCTATAATGACGAGCCAGAGTACCAGAAAAGTTTTGTCATAGCCTCACGGCTTCATTTCAGGGCGTGAATGCGACTTTGTGACGTTCCTAAAAACGTGCTTTGGACCTCATTTTAGAGGAGGTTGCAGTTGGCAATTTTACTTACTCCTTAAATGAAATCTATCTACATTTAATTTCGAGTTAGTATGGATTTATTTCATTTACAGAGAATAACGTTTTAGGTGGGCTACATAACGCTGTTCGTCTCTACTGACCTTTACAGCGGGCAGAAATGTAAAGTTCCTGTAGTAGGTATATGTGTAGAAATTGGAATACGGATTAAAAATAACAGTAACGTAAAAAGGTATCTAGTGATATCTAAATAATATACCTACATCAGCGTGCTTAAGTAAGTTCTTTCTTATCTTCTATTCGCATCATCCACAATAGCTGCGCCTGCGCACGCTAAGCTAAGATGCAATCTCAAGATGGCGGACAATGACGACCTGTTATTGTCCGCCATTGCTCATGGTTATTACCGCCAGCTATTCCTAAACATAATAATATAAATAATTAGGCTTTATTTAGCAAATGAATTGCCAAGGTCTTTAAGATCTCACGCTGATTCTAGTGATGTTAACAAATTAATGAAATAATGTGAGAACTGCTTTATTTGTTCAACGATTCAGAAATTATAGTCTAATGTTCATTGTTTTTCTAAGTCTACGGCGCAATATGCGCAATAAGATAATCACTCTGGGACTAATAATGGAACTTAGAGAAGTCTGTGAATTATAATATATAAAAGCTCTATTACCATGCATGTGGTTGACCAAATACAAGTGTTTGTCTTTCCCTCTCTTTTCAACTCTCTATCTCTGTCAACCAAATTACCTACGTTTTTCGCTCTCCATTTGGTGTATCTTGATAAAAATTGTTATATTCTAGTTCATTTTAATTTTATTTTTTACCAAATATTTGTCAAATCTACACCTACCTTATAACAAAGATGACCTGGTAAAGATTTCAGAACCATTCATAAGATATATAGTAATTATAATAACTATGATTAATTTGTTCCTATGTAGGCACAAGCAGATCGTGTAGACACGAGCGGTCACACAAGAGTACCACCACTCCTACAACAATAAAAATAGTTCACGCACTCTGCACACTGTATAATGTTCAATAAATAATCAAAGGGTCAAACAAACGCTACCCAAGTTTAAAACTCATTCTAATCTCTTCACCAATAAGTTAAATTCTGACATTCTAGATACTCATTGCCTGCACGAGAATAGGCATGAAAAGATTATCCAAGACGCTTAAAAAGGAAATAAATTACAATTGAAGGGGTGAGAACAAAAAGGGTTTAACTGATTTTTTTCACAAAATGACTTATGGGTATCGTTGGATTCAGCGTGAAATTATCCACAATAATACATCCTCAAAATACCGAAATGAGGCTTAAATTTCGAGATTTTGAGTCCAAAAACGGTTTATCTGTCACAGGAATACAGTTCGCTTAGCATAAAAACATTATTATATTTATTTTATTATATTATATTTTTACAGTAATTATATGAATAAGTACTATATTTAGTATTTTAAAATAGAATTAATACATTTTCAAGCAACTGAAACTTACATAAACCTTTTATATTACCTCATAAGCACTCTACATTAAAATGAAGCCGTTGAAGTTTAAAGTCAATTTTCTCGAAACTATCAATTTGACAGTTAAACCCTTTTTATTCTCAACCCTTCAATTATGTGCCACATTCTGTCACTTTGGATTTAATAAGACGAGGAATAAAGGTCATTGGTGGCTAAGCTACAAAGCCTTGCACCAATTCAAAGTGGCGCCTATCGATCTTTTCGATCGGTCAAATGCAAGCCTATTATAGGTAAAAAGTAATGTATCATGTAATTTATATTACGTACTTTCAGTGTATGCTTTATATTTATCAGTCAATATCAATAAACCAAGAGTGATTCTTCCAAGGCTTGCTTTACTTTATCTGGTATGACAACTAGAAATATTCCAACCACGCATTGCAACATCAATAAGTATACATACGTTAGCTCCACCAGTGGAGCCTGGCGGTGGATTAGGTGGCCGGAGGGAGCCAACGTAAACTTCAAGAGAATTAGTGAGAATGAGTCTGCTAGAAATTAGTCAACAATTATTCTTATTGATGCATTTAGTCAAATAGTTATTTATGGCTATTGGTTTTAATAATTAACAAATAAAAACGTTTCTAATCCTCATACTCTCCATACATTCAAATCATAACAATTGGAAGGCAAAACCGTTCACACGAGCCTAAATCAACCTTTTAATATCCCATCAACACTCATAACCCATTAGAATAGTTATTACTTTGATCACCTTAGCGGCACCCAAAGCATGGTTTACTTCCGTAGTAGATGTGTTTATTGGTATGCCAGTGATGGCCGCTTAGCTGCCGGATCACGTGGGTATGGGCATTTCCCTTTCCGAAACTCGGGCTGAGGCCAAAGACACGGGATGCGCCTTCGATTTAGTGATACGTCATACGGATATAGGTACACACACAAACATGACGGCTTTATGATAGTGGTGAAAGATACCGGTTTGATATCTTTGGACGTAAAATTCCCGATGGCTGATGGATAAGTGTGTATATTTACATGGCAAACCTGTCACAATTATAATACAGCAGATCGTCATCTTGTCCCCAAACAAGGACGCTGTTGCACAAGTCTATAGGATTTTTCAAATTTCAAATTCAAATCATTTGTTTTTTGATACACAGGTCATAAAACAGATGTTACAATAAAAATATGAAGTCCATACTGCGATCAGCCGCAACGGCATACAAAAATTACAAATAAGCTGAAGCTTTTAATATAAAAGTGTCACTTATAGCATTATTAAATACTTAAATTAATCAAATTACATCACAGATAAAAGTCAATAGGTAATAAATAGTATTTAATTTTTTTTTGCTGAGATGTGTATCAAAATAACCATTTAGGTATGTAGATATTGTAATAGTAACGGACGGTACTAAGTACCAACCGGCCGCACCGTCACAGGCCGCAGGACTCGCACAATGGGACCAGCGCACGCGTGCATATAATTATAGAGGCTTGGACTTGCGAGTTTGATCTCTAGGTAGTTATAGGTACTGTTTTTTTAACACGGCAAATTGCCTTTTTTATCTAAATACTGCAATGATTTAATAACTAATACTTAAAACTACTACTACTAAGACAAAAAAAACACATTTGGACTATATACTGGCCGCGATGACCTATAGACAGTCCGAATGCTCCAGCCCACTACCAGTAGGTAGCGTACCCAACATGCTGGCAGCATTGCCCCGTTGAATTGCAATGCTTATTCGTTGTGCCAAATAAGTGCCAGCATTTTGGTCACGCGTCGCGTCGACCAGACGCTCTGATAAACTTTTGAAAACGCTATGAGCTCCCGGCCCCCAAGGACCCAGGGTTTCAACACCAAACGGCTCAAATATGTAACCGCTACCGAGATTACTATATTTGCGCCGTTTTAGGTGCTCAGCCGAATCAGCCGCGGCGCCCTAACGTGTGTCTCGGGAAGATGTGACGGCGTCATAGTGTCGACCCCAGTAGCGTCCCACACTAAGGGCCGTCCCATCTTCCAGGGAACCAGTCATTCCGTCAGATCTTTTACCATCGTCACGTATGAGACCATTCCGTTCGAGAATGGCTGCAACATTGGCGGTGGTAAGAGCCCGGCGAATGATGTCATTGTTACAATTTTTCGGCTTAGTTAGTTAAAATAATAAAACCACTTTGCCCGTTAAAAAATACATCTTTGACTCCCGACGCAAAAAGTGATCTTTTATAATATGTGTAGACGGATGTAGTATGTAATATCGATGCCTATTAATATTTATGTCTGCACATAGTTAACTACTCTAATAATATAACAACTACTACTGCTAAATAATATTAGCTTCACTACCTATTACAAACAAATGTGCGGGGCAGTCTTTAGGGACTGCCGATAGAAGTGAAAACTAAGTAACTTGTGACATATAGCTTATGGGAAGCGAGCGGTGACGATGACGCGAGTTTATGATTTTTGTTCACCCAAAAAGTGGTCCATGAGCCTAAAGAAGTTTTCACTTCAAAAGACATTAATTTGGACCGTACCACGATGACTCAAATTGAAGGGTTATGGGTGAAAACTACAAATAAAAACATCCAGGATTGATCGGACAAACAAGATATATTTCAATTGATGTGTATATTGGTAAAAGTAACATGGGTAGCCCGACAATGGTAGACGAAAGAGAGAGAGAGCGGAAACAGCATAGATCACAGTCTAGTTTTTTTTTTACACTTACAGTAGCACTGACAGTCTATGGATTGAGTTCACAATAGTTTAGCATACAACGACAGTTTTTTTAACACACAACTATTTTTTAAACGTTATCACAAATGATGCAGCCCATTATATAGATAGCGTAAAAGTATATATACATACCTATATTGATAAAGATTTATATATTGTTATAATTGATATGCTTAGCATCTCTGTGTTAAGTCTTTAATTTAGCTTTGCTTTTGCGCAGTAAGCAAGTACGAATTGTTTTGTCTACAGTAAATGGTAATGTTATTAATGTGGTCACCACCGTGACGGCTGTCAAGGATGGACATCCAAATTAATAGCCGAGGTCTAGGGTTCCGCATGGCTCGTAAGATAAAATTGTCTAATCACAAGTATTGTATTTTATTCTACTTAACAAAATACTAAACTTGCTTACTTACTGCTTCATAGCATGAAGTCCTCTTTGTACATTATTGTGTGCTAAAGTATAAATAAATGAATAGATAAGTACTTACTTTTACATTAATAAAAAAACACTAAAAAAATCTGTTTTGTGACCAGATGTTTAAAACTTTGTAATAATTCAGACAGCCTCTGTGGTGTGGTGGTTGAGCAGGTCAGCTCATAACCCGGAGGCAGCGATTCCCGCTACAGGACAAGTATTTGTGCATAGAAAAAAAAAGCGCAAATACTTGTTCTGTGTCTGGGTGTTGTGGGACCATGGCCCCCGTAGTTTCTAGGTCCCTAGACACAGAGAATCCTAGTTAGGGTCCAGGATCTATGTATGTGATCGTTGAGCATCAGGGTAGAAGAAATTAATACAACTATACGAGGATCTAATGCGGACAGTTTTACCAGCACCATAACGATTATATACCATTATATAACAGCACCAATAGAATATTAAATAATTTGTACGGATCTCTCGTGTAATTAGTATCAAAACAGATTTGCCGGTTTCGATACCACCCGAGGATATAAATATCCCGGAAGCGAGCAGCATTGATTTGTTATTCATTGTTTTGTAATCCATTCTTTGCTGGACTCATATTAAACCATTGTTATAAAACCGTAACAAACAATAAAGGCTTCATAAAAGTATTTAATATTACAAAAGCTAAATTAAATCTCTGCCAGGATGGTAAGGGACTATTAGGAGAGGCAGATGTTCTCTGCAGGCAGCATAATTAGGAGTGGGAATCAAGGAGCTTATATTATTAACGACTTCATATTTTTGAAGAGGTTCTCAATTCGACTGTTTTATTATGTTTGTTACCTCAGAACTTTCGACTGGGTGAACTGATTTTAATGTTTTTATTTTATTTGAAAGCTGGTGTTTTCCGTGTTTCCATTCCATTCCAATTTGGTCCAGTTTTGACAATGGCATCCATTTAAGTCTAATTTAGGTTTTTACGTTTTGCTTTTGTTACTTTTTGGAAATAAACATATTATTATTATTACTTGTTATTGTTCCAAAAGTGAAATAATCAAATCAATATTAGATTATGTTACTTTTAAACTCTTGTAACTTCGGGAAATAAATATATTATTATTATCATTACTTATTATTGTTGCAGAAGTGAAATGATCAAACAAATATTAAAATTATGTTGTTCGGTACGAGTAGTGGGTATACCATATCTATCCGTGTCTACTATTGGTTGCATAGATTAAACTAACTTGGCAATTTTTTACAGTCGAGCTAAAACTATTAATTACCTAATGATGACAAAATTGCTAATTAGGAAGTCATTTTATTACAATGACCGTGTGTGTCAATTTGCGAGTTAATTCAAATTTCAGTGAACGAACTTTTAATTAAAACTAATTAAAGGTGTTATTGTGGTTTTTGTTTACTATAGAAGTATATCATAAGTGCGGTTAGATATAAAACCTGAAAAAATTATGCGCAGCGCGGAAATTTATTTTTAGGCCGTTTTGAACTCTGGCAGTAAATACATAATGGTCCTAACAATAATAATAAAAATATGTGTTAAATGACACGCACAGCCTCTATGTTATGGTGGTTGAGCAGGTCGGCTCATAACCCAGAGGCAGCCGGTTCGATTGCAGCGGCAGGACAATTATTTGTGCACAGAAAAAAAGCGCAAATACTTGTTCTTAGCTTGGGTGTTATGGTTATGGGTCCATGGTCCTCGTAGTTCCTGGGTCCCTAGACACAGGGAATCCTAGTTAGGGTTCAGGATCTATGTATCTGATCGTTGGGCGTTATTATTATTATTATTCTTTATTATTGACTGGCCCGATAGCTCAGTTGGTATTAACCCTGCCTTCTGATCTGTGTGTTGTGGGTTTGATTTCTATCCAGGACAAACATTTGTGTGATGAACATAGGTGTTTATTCTGTGTCTGGGTGTTATATTGTATGATATGTATGTATTTACAAACAAAAAGTATCTAAGTACTGTATCAGTTATCTGGTTTTCCCATAGTACAAACTTTGCTTAGTAGCTAGATGGCATATTATTATTATTATGATTATATTAAGATTAGATTAATTAATATGTAGGCAAAAGGGGTTGTGCGTAGGTTGCAACCTATATAACTAAAGGCCTTCAGCGTGCGCACCGGACCGCGTCTGGAACAAGAATGATCCGTAGTACACCGAGCGGTCCCTTTTAATAGCCAGATGGGTGGAGGAGCAATGGCAGACCTAGTGTTGCCACTGTAATAAATTTAAATGCTGCCACAGGGTAAATTACAGTACTGCCCGCTGCGCATAGAGTTTATAACTGGACGTTGCCGCCGTCAAATACTTATATCCAAATGAAACTTTATGAAACTATAATCTGCCTCCTTTTACGTGACATTGGCAATCTTCCAATTCATCTTTATAAACCACACTAATTTAAATTTTTCATTGGTGGAATTTATAATCCCACTGACTTCTTCAAGCTTCAAGTTAACCTTGAATTGTTTCTGCGTGACCCGGGTATAGTTTGAACAGTAACCACTTACTCGTGCTCGTAATTACAGCGTGGCTCGGAGCGTGACCGCTGAATCATTGCCTCTGCGCCTGCGCATCCCAGTAGCTTGATTGACGTAACTTTAGAGTAGCGCACGCGATGGCTTTTGTTTCTTTGTACAGTGGCGCGGCATTACTTACTACTACTTGTATTATAGGCTCTTAAGTTTTTGTAAGAGAAAGACGATGAAGATCACCAAAGTAAATAGTTAATACATAAAGATCACCTTTTATAATCTTTATCAAAGCCAAAAGATTTATTGCAAATAAGCTGTTTTTAGCACTTTTCACTCGGACTCAATATTTAGACAGAAACTACTAAGAACTAAAGTCAAAGGCTTAATTGCAAATAAGCTATTTTTAGCACTTTTGCAAGTCATAATTATGTTAGGTTAGGCACTTATAATTAACTTATTTTACTAAGCATATAAAATTACAAAGTACTTATTGTCAAATAATATATAGCTATCTAATTACAATATATGAGCTTGAAAAAAAGAAGTTCTCTTTCTCACAACTGGTGCAAGCAATCCGGCACAATGCAAAACTCCAATCCGAAGCTTCGATTACACCTGTAAAGAAGAATCTACAAGAAACTTTACTCACACGAACAAGAAATTTTCTAACATCGTCTTTTTCGTTCTTTTTTCTTAAATTCGCGCGATTTGATCACATAGTTATTTGACATATTTTTATTTACCTCGACGTTTCTACCAAATTTCATTGCCCAAGTCTATTCATCGTCTTTTTTTGCTGTTTGTTAGAGGTTAGTGTTTGTTATTAAAATGGTGAGGTGTTCTTCTTGAGTTCTTTTATTTACGAATCATATAATAACATTTCCATTGTTTTTCTAATAATGTAATATTAAAGTGAAACTTGTTGATTTGTATGGCCCTAAGGCTAAAATTTTACACATTTCGTACACTATAGAATATAGGTATACTAAGAGGTATCCCCAGTAAAACAGGTATGTCTGCTTATGGGTAAAATCACGACGCGACTCTATTCAAATTATGTACGGCTGTACAATACAATACAATACAAACTCTTTATTGCATACCACATGCTTAAATTAATTTTACATAATAACTTATAGTTGGTAATACAATGGGCGGCCTTATCACTAAAAGCGATCTCTTCCAGGCAACCTTTGGATGGACAGTATTTGATTATAATGGAAGCAGACGGTGGTGAACAATGAATTATCAAAGAATATTTTTATTTTATCTTACCACCAATTACGTAATCATAATTGGCAATAAAACAAAAATATATTTTTAAATTAAAAGCTATAGTATGGCTTTTTAAACAAAATTAGCTCCATTACTTGTCTTTGTCTCCTTGTTCCCTTTATGAATGTTATACTTTTTGGACCTTTTACTTTCCTAATTAACTTATACCCTCTAGTGGATTCAGACAGTCAGTTTACTCACACAAAAATTCATCGCATTTACATTACACGTAATCCGTTGAACTTAATGCAGAGCCAAAATAGCATAAGTTGCTTCACATAAGACTATTTTTTTATGTTATTCTCACCTTTCGAACAAGACACCTCATTACTTGCAAAATATTCTCTTTAAGTTCAAGTTTCAATGACTGATTCCAAAATGGCCGCATCCGGCGCTTCCTTACCATGCTTCAGTGACGGACTATGTTTCAGTACATTGTGTTCGTCACAACATCCATTTTAAACCTTAACTTATAGGTCACAGGGTATATATTAAAGCAATTCATTGATGACCTGTGTTTCAGAATGTTGTGACATAGAATTTTGCCATTTTAAATCTTATCAATATGGGAGTTACGTCGGTTTTAGATCCTATAGATGGTTGTATGAGAGATCTATTGTTTGGTAATGTCCTGGTACTCCAGGGTGGTCTGAGCCTCGTTAAGTGGATGTATCAGTGCACCCGCATCTCTACTCTAATGCTATAAATATTGTTATTGTTAAATGATGTGATTCCAATCATCATTCAGAAAAGTAACTATGAAATATACTCGTTTTATTTTATATTGGGTTCTAATACAAAATGTTTATTTAAAAAACGTTAAAGTGAAAACTAAATTAATGTTCTTCGGTAATGTAAATCAGCATTTTTTCACAAATATTTTTATAATAACGATTGAAGTTGCTTTCTAATAATGACTGAAGGTTTGTTATGGAGTTTTGGCGGGAAAGCGAAAAACATTGCGTCACCGCATTGTATTATTTTCCAAAATTTGTGCTATTTTCAGTGTTAGTGCATTAAATTGGTGGCATTCTATTCGTTAAGTGCTCGATTACAGGCGTGAGTGTGCGAAAATGGTATAATGATGGTGAAACGTTTCTTTTCGTGTTGTTTCCCAAAACTCCATAGAAGCTTAAACTCAAGTTGCCACCACTTTACTTGGAGTATGACTTTGACTAGACTATGACTTGATTTGATGACTTCGACTGTAACTTGACACATATTTGCGTGAAATATCATTAACTTGATAAATTATCAATTACTTGACACTGGCTAAATACACAAAAGTGTGGAACCAAAACATTAAAAAAAAGGTTGCTTATTTTAAGTATAAAGTAAAGTAAAAAAGAAACTGAAAGAACAAAGCTAAGCATGTTCTCTGAAGCACGATTAGATCATCATTCCAGTTCTGCTCGTAGTAAAACAGTGGAGTTCGACAAGACGTTCTTAACTGATCCCGGAAGAACGGAACTGAAGACCCGGAAGACTGAAGCCCTCGGTCGCGGTTGTTGTTGTAAGACAACAGTCATTAAATAAGTCAGAAGGTTTTTGGTGGCCTAAAAATTCAGACAACAGACGTAAAACATTAAACTACACTAGAAGGAAAATGTACAATCCAGTAACCAAAGTAATAATAATAATAATAATAATATGTGTGGACATTTCACACAACGCCATCTAGTCCCAAACTAAGCAAAGCTTGTATTATGGGTACCAGATAACTGATAGAATAATTATATACTTTTTGTTTGTAAACACACACATATAATGCAATATAACACCTAGATACAGAATTAACATCGATATTCATCACACAAATGTTTGTACTGTGTAAGAATCGAATCCACAACCCACAATTCAGAAAGCAGGGATACTACCAACTGAGCTACCAGGCCAGTCGAGTACCCAACCAATAGATAAATTGCGTGGCCATGTAGATCTAAGTTTCAGGTGAGCTACGCTACGGGAACTAGTGTATTAAAGCATTGTTAGGAAACTGCATATTTACCAGCTAAAGAAACAATCAGCATGCGAATTAAAGATATGCCAGCCGGTAGTGACTAAGACACTTACCAATTAGTAACTAGTCAGTAGTAACAGTAGTAACTAGTAGGAAATTAGTGGCATGTAATCGTGCATTGTCTCGGTATCGGCAGTCACCAGGAAATGAACTGTTATAGCTATATACATATACATATATATATATATATACAGATACAAGAATAGGCTTGTTGGAGTAGATGTAGGTACATTCATAACATATACTGTGGCCACATGAGGTTATGTTGATTCTACAGATATGATATAATGAATCACATACGTATTTCCAATAGGTCAATTAGTAAAGACAAATTATTTATTTATTTTTTTATTATTACATGCCTTCATACAATGTCATTACTTAGTCTAACTAATCTATACAGTACTTAGTTCTCAATATTACATTGTATGAGCCCTGTGAGGGAGTTGCACTTTAGAGCATACATTGCCTAACTCTCGTCACATTACAATAATATTCAGGTCGAAGGAAATTATGATTACTGTCACTTAAATTTTTAGGTTAATTGTCAATATTGGATCATTACTAGTTTTAAATATGTATAGTATATACATGATTTATAAGCCACGACAAATACATGTAAGTATACATAGTTGGGAGTTATCCAACATAATTATACTTTTCCACTTCAACAATAAGTAAAGAATAGTAATTAGTAAAAGTAATTAGTAAAGAAAGTGAAGTAAAATCTGACGGTTTTCTGCTATCTCTACTTAGTAATGATAAAAGACAATAGAACAATGTACGTAGAAAATTTTAAGAACTACATATATGTATATATAGAGCCTAGTAAAACACGATAACGTAGTTACCTACTTATATTTTTATATGAATTTTAAAAAATATTATTTTTATTCTGTCTTGTTTTATTTCATTCTATTAATATATACATAATTATATACAAACCGTGATACCACAAACACATAAACAAGGCTTCGACAGACGTCAAACGTGTAACCAATCTGAAACAATAATCGAAAACCTGGAGCAGCAGCTTCAACATGGTCCTTCGAGCCGGATTTGAACCAGCGAATCTTTTGTGGTTAAACTGAAAATGTTTATTTTATTTTATCAAAGTTCTCTGATGAACACATTTTTGAGACGCGCGCCCTACGTGTTTGCTTAGAAGTAGTAGAGCATTGCAATGATTCATTGCGCGGAAAATGTCACCTCAAACGTGAAATACAAACAAACACATCATACCTTTGACTATAAACTACCTAAAGTTGAGTCAATAGGTCCGTTAACTACTGCTAATAGTCATAGTAATCATTGAGTCATGGGTTCATCTAACACGATGTACTGAGAAGGTTATTGATAATTGATTAATGAATTTAAGAATTCAATTACGTTAAATATATCAGCATAACCATGCTAAATATAATCATATAATAATATTAATAACGCTCAACGATCACATACATAGATCCTGGACCCTGGACTAGGGACCTAGGAACTATCACATCATACCTTTGACTATAAACTACCTAAAGTTGAGTCAATAGGTCCGTTAACTACTGCTAATAGTCATAGTAATCATTGAGTCATGGGTTCATCTAACACGATGTACTGAGAAGGTTATTGATAATTGATTAATGAATTTAAGAATTCAATTACGTTAAATATATCAGCATAACCATGCTAAATATAATCATATAATAATATTAATAACGCTCAACGATCACATACATAGATCCTGGACCCTGGACTAGGGACCTAGGAACTACGAGGGCCATGTAGGGAAATAGAGAACTTAAATTTTGAAAACAATATCTTAAATAAAAAGTGTTTGGAATATGAAAATAAATTAAAACTATACAAATCTGTCGGTATTGATGATTTGAGCAGCGGCGGCAGTGTGACGCCCCAAAAATTGTTCTCGCCGAGATATCGAAGACGGCTAAAAGTCAAGAATATCGCAACAAAATTATCGCAAGATTCACTAGTATCCCCCCGAATACCTAGTGCAAGCTTGCCTGCCGAAAATTCAGAGAACTTAGAAGGCCGCATCCTAACTCCAAAATCTGATGACATAAAACAGACACTACGAAGTGAAAAGGCTGAAGGTAAAAATCCATCTGAACTTTTGGAGCAGCAGCAGCAACAGCAAGCCAGCGAGACAATATCTAGCCATATGTGTTCAGTTGCGGCAGGTTTTGTGGCTACTTCCAACGCTACCTCTCGAGCTGTGCAGTCAGAACTTGTTACACCAACAATAAGTAGTACGAGAAATGACGTACGACAGCGGGTACTGGTACTAGCGGACCAGTTTGGAAGTGGAGTGCAGCGCCTTTTGCAGAATCTTCTTGGTGAAAACTTCATTGTCACTGCATGGCTGTGGCCTAACGCATCGACAGATCAAGTGTTGAAGTCAACGTTTAATAATTGTAAAGATTTTACCAGGTCTGATTTTGTATTGATTTTTACGGGGTCGAATGACAATAGTACGTTAAATGTCCAGTCAATCTTGTACTACACTATAAAGCAACTAACTGATACGAACATATTGGTTGGCAAAATCTATAACAACAATCAACACTTAAATAGAATTGAATTGAATAGGATGGTTAAACGCGTATGTAATAACTTTAATAATGCGCACTATGTCACAATGGATAATAATAGGAATGAACATTCCTTTCGATTTAATAAGTTTGAAGCATGCAAACTCTTACACAGACAAATATTACACATTAATTACAAACACAGTTACTATAGATATGTAAGCCATAAGTTGGCTCTCAACAAACCGTTAAAGGTAGAAAAATGTGTTCTGTTAAAGCGCACATCTATTCAATCCGAAACGTCTCAGAAAAGTTATGCCCAGGCTTTGAAAGAATCAATGACGCCAAGGGCTAATGTTACTCTTGAGGAAAACACGCTTTTTCGTTCCTAATACTTTTTCAACTGCAATTGCGGATTGTTGTTATGTGCAGAAGATAAGGTTATTTCACCAAAATGTTTGCGGTGTTAGTAATAAGATAGATGAATTGGAGATATACATAGAAGAGAAACAACTGGACTTCATATGTTTAAGTGAACATTTTCTAAACCAGGATGCAGCAAAATTGTTTAGTCTTGCAGATTATAATCTGATCTCTTATAACACAAGAAAAAAAAAAAAAGGGGTGTTAATTTTAGGTCTAAAGAGTAGAAATGTGGAAGATGTAATGTTGAATAAGTTGTATAAAATGGGAAGTTTTGAAATTTGTTGCGTTAGAGATGTGGGAACTAACCTGTATATATGTTGCTGTTATAGGTGTCCAGATGACAAAAACTTTGACTGTTTTATGAATAGACTAAAAAAATTACTTGATTATTTTTTCAGAAAGAAATGCATACTTTGTGGCGATTTCAATGTCGATCTGCTGGCCGAAAGCAATAAAAAGAATGAGTTTTTAAGTCTGTTGCAATGTTATAACTACAGACTTTTGGTTTGTTCTCCTACCTTTATTCGTAATCAGGCATCTTCTTGTATAGACAATTTTATAACAAACATTCCCGATGATTTAGTAGAGCTTTGTGAAATTGATCATAATGGCTTAGCGGATGGACATGGAGGTCTTTTTTGTGATTTGCTTGTTGAAGACTATCATACAATGAATAAACATAATGAAATTATTTTTAATCAGAGAAGCTTTAGTGTTAGGAATAATTTACTTTTTAAAACAAAAATTGAAAAAGAAAATTGGGCTGATATGGGAGTGAATGTATTTTTAAGTACGCTTAATAAAGTGTTTCGGAGCTGTTACAGAAAGAAAACACGTAAATTGAAAGTAATGAAGTCTAATGGGTTGAAATGGACAACAAAGGGGGTAAAAGTAAGTAGTAAAATGAAGCGACTCTTATGTTCTGTTAGTGGAAACAAGTTACACAGTAGTGTCCTTATCAAGTTATACAGACGGGTACTTAGAAATGCTAAAAGGTTAGCAATAGCGAACGAATTAAAAGACTCTACTAACTTATGCAAAGACATATGGAAAATAGTACAGAGATACACCAAAAAGTTAAAAGATAAAAGATTAAAGAATTGTCGTCTAAAAATTTGCAATAAAATGACAGATAACCCGTCTGATATAGTTGAAGCTTTTGCTAAATCTTTTAATCAAGCATCAAATTGTGTATCAATGGAAATAGAGGAGGGAATACAAATATTAAAAAGCTATACGGCAAAAGTAGATGAAGATATGGGTTTAAGAATAACCGATGCATCAGAAATAAAAAAAATTGTTCGTAACATGAAAAATAAAAGATCCTGTGGCTATGACGATATACCTGTGACGGCTATTAAAGATAATGTTGATATATTAGCTGTACCAATGGCCAGTTTTTACAACAAATGTTTTGAAGAGGGCATATTTCCTGATCAACTAAAGGTAGCGAAAGTTGTTCCAATTCTTAAAAAAGGTTCAACCACAGATGTAAGTAACTATCGTCCAATCTCATTATTGCCTATACTCTCAAAAATTTTTGAAAAACTAATTAAGTGTAGGCTCCTCTGTCATTTAAGTTTGAGGAGAGTTATTAATAAACAACAGTTTGGTTATCAAAAAGGTGTAGGTACTACGGATGCTATAAATACCTTGGTTAATAATGTGGTTTGTAGATTAAATGATAAGATGAAAGTAGCAGGAATTTTTTTGGACTTAAGCTCTGCCTTTGATATGGTCAACCATGAGTTACTATTGGTGAAACTGAACCATTATGGAGTTAGAGATACGGCACTAAAGCTGCTTACGTCATATTTGCACAATAGAAAAATGTTTGTGGAAGTAAAACATTTCGATAATAATAAGATCACTGAACATAGATCAAGTTTCGTTGATGTAACCACCGGTGTTCCACAGGGTTCTATACTTGGCCCGATTCTATTTATTTTATTTACAAACGACTTAATCAATTTTATTAACAGGCAAATTCCAAACACAGAATTAGTAGTTTTTGCTGATGACACCAACGCAATCCTGGGAGCCAATGGAATGGAATCATTGAACACAAATGTAAATTTAGCGCTGAGTTATTTTAGCTTTTGGTTTCGGGCAAATAAATTACAGATAAACATTAAAAAGACAAATATTATATTATTTAAATCCACTATCCGACAAAAAGACAACTTAAATGTCACATTGAATGGTGATCAGCTTACTGTGGTTGACTCTGCCAAGTTCTTAGGAGTGTATAGGACTATATATACCTATAGACTCGTTGTTGTCCTGGAAACCTGAACTTCATGCACTCGAAAACTCAGTCAGCTCATCGTGCTATGCACTTAGAAGCTTACGTGACCTTCTGAGCATGGATCAGTTAAAAATGGTGAATTATGCATTAATTGAATCAAAATTCAGATATAGCATTCAATTTTGGGGTAAAAGTTATGAGTATAATATTAATAAAGCGTTCATCTTGCAGAAGAGAAGTATCAGGACAATGGTTCGTATTTCGCAAAGGGATTCATGTAGGGATCATTTTAAAAGATTGGGAATCATGACAGTTCCAAGCCTTTACATGCTGGTGGTCTTTAATTTTTTGGGGAAATATATATTCGATTTCGAGACAGAAGAGGAAAGGATTGATAGAGAAAGTACAAGAAGGAAAGACCTTAAACATAAAATAAAACCTAAACTAAATATTACCAAACATTGCATCTTGTACCAAGCTGTGGAATTGTTTAATAAATTGCCACAGGATATTAAGGAAGTAGTCTACAAGCCTAATATATTTAAACATAAGGTAAAAGCATTTCTTTTGGAGAAAAGTTATTATAGTATTAATGAGTACTTAGCCTAGCATTCTGATACTGTGACATTTGTTTGCCTTATCTTGTGACGTTACTAGCGCCTATTTGTAAACTATATTAAGTAATTTGCATGCCAATATTTTAATTTAATTTAATAACTTTAATGTAATTTAATTAAAATTTATATATTTAATGTAATTCAAACACAATGTATGTTGTTCATGAATAAAATACAATACAATACAATACAATACATGGTCCCACAACACCCAGACTCAGAACAAGTATTGCCACTATTACAAATTCATTATGTTTATGTACCTTGTTGCTAAAGTGGGTGACTGACTGAATAACTTTTTTGATCAAAGAGAAGATAAAGCGTATGAAAGATGAGACAGGAAGTCAATCGAAATAGGAACTCTTCTAACTCAACCAAACCTAGAGAATATTGGAGTACGAAGTCAGAGTGTAAGAGATCTAACCGCTTGTATGTGAATGCATCTTGAGAAAGTAGAAAAACCAGCAAAGAAGCAATGAATAATTCTTGCCCAATTGTTTTGTCAAGTATTTCCTCACGAGACCACGTTCCGTTCAATATAAATTCATTGTTATGTGCACTTCCTTATCGGAGGACCACGTGCAGGGTTGGCCAACGATTATTAGCTATAACTATAACGCTAGACCAATTCTTGTGTAAGTTTTATTTCATACTTCTACATATTTGCGCCATTTTCAACATAAATATGTGCTCAAATGTAAAAATTGTATAAAATAAATTTTCATTGCTCATTTTATTAAACGATAACAACTTGTGTCATCACTTAAACTAACAACAAGAAATTAACTTTTTTTTGTAAATACCTAACCATAGTTATAGCTATGGATGCCTATTGTAGCTATTGCCCGCAACTTTGCTTGCTTAGCAAGCGATAATATATAAAATGCTAATCTGCATTTTACACATTTTTCAGGAGAGCAAAACAACTACTACATTACTATGGTATAATTTAAAAAATAGTTCAGATTCGCTTGTTTACTGCTATCGTATCTCGTAAACTATAAGAGCTAGAAATACATGGATTTGCCACAATGTGTATCACTGCCTTCTAAGCTGTTGGCCCAAAAAACTCATTTTCGCAAAAAATGCAGATTCGCAAGTTTCTCAGATCATCTCAATTTACATGTTATAGTTTACATATTTTCTATTATCAGTATGTTATCACATTAAAATCTCCTAGGGCATTAAGCATCCATGCGAAACATTTCTTTTCAGCGAGGCGATCCAGGGTTTCAACTGAAAGCATCGCACGCGCAGCATCTTGCGATCCACCGTCAGCGCATAGATCTGCAGCACGCGCTCTCTGTCAGCAGCGTCAGCCTCACTCCGCGCCATACCTCCGCGCGCGACGCCCGTGTCGCGACGCTCGACGAACCGCGCGACCCGAACCGTGTGTGACATTACCCTGTGCGATGTGCTATGGAGTTGTGAATGCCCCTGGGAGGGCATAACGATCAGTGTTATTTCTTGTTTTTGGATTTAACTCACTACCTGTAAGTACCACTAGCTTTTTATTTTATTAAAAAAAGTTATATTAAAAAATATGATCAACAAAATGCATACATTTTACAAAATTATATATTTAGATGAAAATGATTGGAAACAATTAAATTATCAAACTGATAAATTGTTTTTCTTCAGCAGCGGAATGCAAAAATAACTAAGATTAAAAACGTAGACTATATTTAATCGACTTCCAAAAAGGAGGAGGTACTATGTTCGTCTCTATGTATTTTTTTAATACTTATATTCCTTTTAAACTTGAGGTTCCTGCTGGGCACTTTAAACGCCCGCTCTCCCGCTACCTCTGTAAAAGTCGATAGAGACCAACAGCATAAGCCCGTTCAAAAAAAGCTTGAATTTCAATGAACTCCACCAGGTTTTAACTAACCATTATGCTTATTAAACAACCCTTGAACGAAAGAATTCAACCTAACAATAGCTCTGAATAAGTAAGCGCACGTTCTCGTAGGACAATATAAATTTGCGGCAGCTTTACGGCCCATTGTGATTTGCGTACCAGCCTGTGCGTATCATTTGATTGGAACGATTGGTTTAACCCGTTAGATCTAAGTACTACACTTTTTTCAAATCTTACTTTATAGCGCTTGAAGCAAATCGAATGTGGCCTTCAGTTCTAAATAGGAAACTTAATTTAAATATCGTCTGACTTTGAATAGTCTGACTTCATCTTTGTTTTGTTATATTTTTAGTTACTTATATAGTTTGCTTTGCATTTTATCTTTGTTAAAATCATCAAAAGATTACCAAGCGTGAAGCTTACAATAACTATAGTTAGTTCATTAACATTTATGACGTCTTCAATTTTATTGTTTACTTCTTAACATTTTTGATCTGTAAGAGTCTGGCGTGGAATACTATGCCTATTGACAGCCTCTGTGGTGGTTGAGCAAGTCGGATCATAACTCGGAGGCGGTGGGTTCGATTCCCGTGGCAGGACAAGTTTTTGTGTACAGAAAAAAAGCGCAAATACTTGTTCTGAATCTGGTGTTGTGGGACCATGGTCCTTGTAGTTCCTGGCTCCCTAGACACAGGGAATCCTAGTTAGAGTCCAGGATCTATGTATGTGATCGTTGGGAGTAATTATTATTACTATTATTATTATGCTAATTTATTTTTCTTCTATTCTCTATCTAGAGTTCTGCCTCTCTGAATGCATAACTTTCATAACGAAACTTTTGTAGGAGGTAAGTCCTAGGTTTTCGTAGTTTTGTCATGTTTTGCTCCAGATTCCTAATGATAGAAGTGATTCACATCCGAGAATTGCGACAAAACACAATTCAAATCTTTTGTATGAATCATAAACACTTACGTTTTCATATGTTACGTTGATTTATTTCTAATGTTATATTGCGTCATGACAAACTAAAACGAAAATATGCATATTCGTTTTTCATTTTGTTTTCAGTCTTTTCGATGTTTCGCGCTTTCACATGTTTCGTTTTCTCCTCATAGTTTTTACATACTTCTTATGTATATATATTTCACTTACAAGTACTTGAAAAATATAGGCACTTCAAAATATACTTTTAACTCAACAGTTTTTACAACGCACTAATCCTTTTTACCTTACATCTTAAACCGCGAGGATCTTTTTTTTAACATTCCTGAAACTCTAATAACTACCTTGTCCGCGGTCCCAAAATCATTATTTATAGGCTGATACAGTAAACACGATTATATATATTATGTAAAAAGGTGTGAAATAGCACGGCGGCGGCGCGAGTGTCAATACCGAGAACCGTGGTAGGTTGCGAGATTTATACCTTATCCCAAGGCGCAGCGGCAGCGAGGATCATCTTATTTTTTTATTGGGACTTGGCATTCCTTCTGAAGCCGTAGGACTTAAACGTACCGAAAAAACAAACCAATCAAAACAGTCAAACGATATTAATAAAGTAAGATACCTACTTAATTAGACCTAGTGATTTAAAATATAGAATCAGTTTTTACAAATTAGTAAGGATCTAAAAGGGTTTAATACGTTTAAACGATTCACTCGGACACAGCGGCAGTCGATCAAATTCTAGAGCCTCATTTGAATGAACTTGTTCAGATTGATTAACTTGTTAGATCTAACAAAGAGCTCATGTAAAATAGATAAAAGCTTAATAGCTGAATGGGAGCTAAAACCTTGAAAAGCTAACGGAGAACACCTTTTTACTAAAACAGCTAGTAAAGTAATTTCAGTAGATAGTTTTAGCTACCAGTTACTGCCAACTTAATTACATAGCATTTAAGTTAATCCAGCGTTAATAGTAGAGAATAAACTTGAGCTACGAGCTTTAATCATGTTCTTATTGACCGAGCATGGAATAGATAATTGAAAACTTATCTGAACTTGAAATAAAATTCAGGTAAGCCCAAAACCGTACTTACAGTTATTACTGTAACTGTATTGCCTCTTATAATATTTCTAATACAATATCATAAAGTGATGGATTTTATGATATCTGTGAAGGATGTGTGAAGGATATGAAAATTAATATGTAATTAATGATTATCAAGGTTTAGTATAAGTAAGGCTTTATTACGGTTTTCGAGTTCCAGTAATTATAGAACAGTTTTACCTAAAGTCTTATTTATATTATAGATGATTGTCCAGTAAAAACCTTCTACAGCAAAAAGTGGTTTAACTGCGTCGACGATATACGATCTCACTTTGTGTTATGGAAGATAGAATTTCGTTGAGATGTGCGTCCTATGTTTGTTTAGGACCCAGTAGACATGCACAGCTTAGAACTTTTAGAGATACGAGATTTGTTGATTCTGCTTGTTTGGTCACGGTTAGTATGGATGCAACTTTGTTTAGGTGAGGATCAAATATTTTCACGAGAAATCACGTTTTAATAATATCGTGAATATTTTCTATGGATTGTTTAACAAGTTTAGCAACAAACCTTGATGAAAACCTTAATTTTATTGGAGTTATGATGGTTGCGCAAAATTCGTCAATTCTCGCAGTTTGTTCGTTTTGCTCCAGTATAGTGGATGGTGTTGCATGCATTTTTACGTGAGAACCAGTTGGGACACAATGCTGTCGGTGGAGAGTCTCACGCTCTCTGTGGGTGTTTCTTGCGACATTACTTCTCTGAACAAGATTACTGGCTCGCATTGTCGTTTCAAGCCTCAATTGAAGCTCTCCTAAGTATGCTTAATTGATGCTAGTTTTGCTGACGTTTTGAAACCAGTTATGACTGTAGACATATGAAGGTAGATCAGGGTTCTTATAATCTAAAAAAAAATTCTCGACCCTGTTATCAAACACAGAACTTTAGGGTCTCCACCAGAGTCGTTGCACAAAGCGCCCTAATTTAAAGTTTTCAAAGAATCTTGTGGTCTTCCTTAGAGATTGATCGATGATTCACCCGTGATTCACCGGTTCCGCGCGATCGAAATCTCACTGATTTCTTTAGTTGGTCAGCGGTGTTGCTAATACAAAAAAACAATTATTATCCATTATGCTAAGAAAAACCTAAGAGATGTGACAAGCGAAAGTGGTTTGGAATTCTAATATACTGTTTATGTTATATCCAAATCGCACATTTCATGCCTCACGCAATGTAGCGTGTGCTGCACTTAATACAATATTCTGGAATGTATGATATCTCGCACTTTGTCGTCCAGTGCTTGCTTGTCTCCGTTTAGCATATTCTCGCCAAGTGTTTTCTAAGCAGTATGATTGAAATTATGCGTATTCAACACATTCTGTAATATTTACATAATAATTGTTATGTAGGTACCTCTAATTTCAGTAAGCCACAAGGTCAGCCTTTTTTTTATTACGCCAACTAAAAAATATATTTTAAGTTAGTCTCTTGAAGGATAGTACGCTCGTTATTTTTTATTTATGTTTAAAATTATCAATATTGGGCAGCACTTATCCACCCCTACGATAAATAACGTTCTTATCTTATAGCTGATGCCTGATTGTAAACATGGCGCGCAACAGATTCCAGAGCATCGCTGGTCCGAATCGGAGTCCAAAGTTGTAATGCGTAGGTACATTTTATTACTTCAATGACTTTGAACATTTTTTATTGAATCGAATACGGCGCCAACTAAAATAGAAATTCCTATTCTTTGTTCCACTGACATTCCTTTCTTGGACATTGCCCTCAATTTTTGAAGCAGTTAATTTTAAGGGGATTATCCATAAGAACGCTATTTTCAATTAAAAAAAGGTGAGGTCAGAGATAACAATTGTTTGAAAATGTTGCACGCCTTGATGTTTCGTTTAGAACCGTTAGAATTAATCCTTTCTTGGAAGGTAGAGTAGCGTTATTTGGTGTACATAAATTTGGATGTTCTAAACATTTGTCCTTGATAAATTCTTGTATTTTTAACGTTTACTTAGCTATCGTTAGCCAGCATCCGCTCGTTGTCAAGGCTGAACAAACGGACGATAAGAATAGTTTCATTCAGTTTGCTTATTGCATAGATAGCATTGGTCAAACATGTCAAACTGGGTTAAGCCCTTCGGATATAAAATATTTGGATGCCACTGTTTACCTTGATACTACAAGTGGTTTATTTAATGGGTAACGGAATCGTGTTTTCTTTAGATGATACCAATCCTTTTATATTTTTAAGTGTTTAAACAAGTGTCGTGAAATTTGATCTACCCGTGTGGAAGTTACATATTTCGATATTCTTTATTATTTATTGAGTCATTCATACTGTTTCCAATAGTTGCAATGTGGCAGGTATGAGATTCACATGGTTGGCATAATATTACTAAAAATAAAATACATATGTTATATTTGACTGTATGTATTTGCTACGCTAAACTGCCGCACTAGTCCACGTATTATAACATTGCTATTGTTTTCTAAATGAAGTTTGTTTACATTCCTCACTACATCATCTACTAATCACACATCTACTACATTTTTCATCTCATCGTTCATCTACTATTATGAACTAGTTAACTGTATTGCACTATCTTATCTTTGTGCTGGAACTATGACTGTTAAATATTGATTGCTTATCTTGTTGAACAGTGTCAAGTTACTAGTACCTGAATCTTATCTAGTTTTTCAAACTGCACCGTTAATTTTGGGTTGATTTATAAGCTTCCTATGTCTATTGTACTCATTTCTCTTCTTCTGTCTTTGTAGCATCTGTAAAATACGGAAAGCGTTTGACTTAACATCGTAATCTACTTCTACGAGTACATCCAGTACTTTATAGATAGGCATCCTGGCGCCGATTTCATTTGTCTCAATTGGAAGCAGCTGCCGTGTCGACCCCTCGACGGATTTATTACTCATGCATTACTTGGGCAGAGGAGCTTCCTTTCGTAGATTCCCTCTTTCAGTTGTACTCGTCAAGTTCTCTATGTTCTTACAAGTTTAGTAAAAAATAATCCAAAATTGTTGAAGCGTTAGTTTATCATGTAGTGCATTTATATCTCAGAAAATTTACCTGTATCAAGATTTTTGTTTAATGTTTAACTGGGATAGGTGTCAGTGCAAAAGTAAATCTATGAGGCAATATGCAATTTCTAATTCTGCCAAAACAATATCTTTAGACTCTTTTGGATTATCATTATAGTTGATGGCGAATGTCAATGCCATCTGGTTCCGGCTCTGGCTCGTGTAGGACCTTCTCAATGCCTCGCACAGCGCCTTGAAGCACACTTTCACAGATCAAATAAAACCTTATTACCTTGACTTAGGACTTATAACTATTAACACTTTAACTGCATCTACAGCTCAGGAACCCATTTGCCGTACATGTGGTAATGTTTATTGAATACAAATTGAATTGGAGAATATAATATGGTAGACTACAGCAAAACATTTCACAACGGAGCCGTAAAATGAATATTTATAGAAGATTTAAATCCTTAAACCAAATTTTACGTTTAACACTATATAATATCCTTTTTAAAATTACAAAAGTTTTTTCATCCCGTTTAGACAATCGTACGATATAGTTGGGAAGACTGACTGTATCGTTACCTGCGCTTTTACTCTTAGAAAGCCACTATACATATTCTTATTTAAAAATGTCAATGTAGGATTTAAAAGATACTCCAATTGCGGCGATAGAGGCATGGGGTGGTGGGGTGGTAGGCGTCACACACCGTACTCGAAAATGCAACTTAGCATTTACTCTATTAACGTTCACTCTTTTTCTCGTCTAAGTCGCTGAAGTGGTACTTACTAAATCAAGCACCCACCAAACTATAGTTTTCAGAATCGTATCGTTATCGTTCACTGCAGTTATCAGTTTTTAACTGTCACCGAACCTATTAACCAACTTTCATTGAACCTATTATCAGTGCACCGCGCACGTTAGCGTTGCATAACTAACACTTATTTATTGTATTGTTTGTTTTGTCAACGTCAACTCTTGTAGTTCCGTATATGTCATTGCCATGTTCATCGCATCTTTGCCTATTGTACTTTCCTGGCCTATTTAATTCATGAACGGGGATTGAAAAACCAAAATATGTTGACAAAATCCTCTGATTTTCTAGTATTGACTTACTTATAAAAAATGAAATCAAACATTGGAGTATAAATTTAGACAGTTGGAGATTATACAGAACGTGACCATTTAATAATTATTCTTTGTTAATTGATTGGCAGTTGACCGTATAATGGCCTAATCAGACGTCTAATTTCGCTAGTCGTTGAACTGATAGATGTTACGTTTCACACTTCCGCATGATGAAGAATCCAACTGCCTTGGAGATTAAAGACATGTTTTAGTATCATGATAGTGATTGGTATGTTGACTGTCGTTTTAAAATGCTAATGTCTTAATCATAACCTTCACAGCGTTCTCTGTATATACAGATTTTTCCATGGTAACAGTTTTATTATGAGAAGCATAGAATAGAAGATACAATACAAATATTATTTTTATTTCTTTTAAAGCTTACACTTTCATGATCCTAGTTTCTAAGTATTGCGACCTATGTTTAATACTGTTATGCAAATATTATGTCTGCAGCTAGTCTCTTGTATCAACAGTACCTACGTCTTTACTCCTCTCATCGTCTCGACACAATATACTCATCACTAAAGGTTTCCTTACAGCTTGTTGTCCATTGCGTTTTCTGGCAGTCTTTGCTATTAAAATAATGCAATCATCGGAAATTAAGTTTGTCTTCTAGACCTGCATGGGTACTCTCGTGTGGGTGTCACCTTCAGCAATCAGCCATACCCCCGCTTTCAATCAAAGGACAAAACCCTCAATAATATATTGTTGTTTACTAAAACCAACAAAATGATAAACCAAGCAATAATTCCCCGCCACTTAACCACAGTCTTTGCGTGATAAATCAAATTGAAAACAAACAACAATGCATCTACCCGTAACATCACAATTAAGGGTTACACCACACGTCTCATAGAAAGTTAATCGCGAAATTGCACACTTTTGGGAATTACAGTAATCTACATGTAAACGCTGTAATTGTAGTGCTTTACGAACAAACGCACACGGTAAACGGTTGATTGTGTAAAATTGTAGGTTCATAAGAGGTAACTATGTATATTTTTTATTGCAAGAATACTGAGGTACCTAATAGGTGTATACAGGCAAGATAAGGCCGACTAGATTGTGCATAGTTTACAGTTATTTGTAAGTCGTGTTGATGTATATCTGCCCAAACTGATTGATCCGATGCCTATTATCTCAAGTCTTTTTCTGTAACAACTCTTACGTAGTGGTTTCCTTTTACCTTTACCTTTTACTTAGTAGGTTTCCCAAATGTAGTAGAGCTGTAATCTACTGTTCACAACTCTAGTCCAAAATTTACTTTTTATACGATCTTTGAACACCTCACATTAGAGTGCCTGAACCACAAGTACAGAATGGCCATTTTAGAAAATCACGGTTCAGTTGTTTCACTATTAACTTACAATTAAAAAGAAAAATTATAGTCATGGATTTCACTTCATGTACACTAAATACATCAACAAATAATTTTGACTAATAAGCAACTTGTTCTTACACATAAAATAAACAGATGATGGAGTTAAATTAGTTCAAATCCAAGGTCACAGAGCAAAACGCATGCGATTACGATTTCTTCCATTTAGGAACATGTGATCGAAATATCTGTGAATATATTATTAATAAAATAAATCCCAAGTAACTAGCAACACGTCGGAGTAATTTTGCGAATTGCCGAGAAAGTGTTACAAAGCATGGCGCATGGTGTTCCAATTCGAAACGTCAAAATAATTGATGCGATCATTTTCGCTTTCGGTTTGTTAGGTATGCGGGTTGAACGCCCAGCTTTGTCAACTTCAATGATATCCGGGATTGATGAAGGTAAGAAGTATTTGCAAAAGCGGGTCTATTCACTGATCAAAAAGGTAATTTATATAGGATCCTATAAAAAGGTCCTTTTGAAGTAAAACTTCTTTACGCACGCTTGACTTGGGGAGTAACCTGGTGAATGCGTCACGAGAGCGTTACGGAAATTGATCGGGCGAGAACATAAGTTGAGAGGGAGATATAAGTTAGTGAAGATAGAAAGAGACAGAGAGTTTCGTTTCGTATAGAAGTTTTACTTCAGTCGTGTGGTCTAAAGCACACTTTTTTATAGGATCCGTTCTAAAACTGCGTAAAAAACTGACAGTTTTTTGTCACGGATTAAGTACTTGTGCTTTCAGTGGTTTACGACCCCATCAGTTGGTCGTTCGTTCTGTAGATTTACTTGCATACAAGGTTATAACTAATGTTACGAGAGTAACTCACTTTAAAAGACATACGAAGAGTTCTAGAGATAACGGATGCTTTTCAATTGTTTGTCACATTTTTATAAATATATTGCGTATATGCCTGCTACAGTCATCTGTTTTACTGATATTTTTTTTTATATGAATTAGTCTTTGCGGTTAAAACTTATACGATTCACGATGGTTACCCACACCACGCTAACCACAGAAACTGTATAAGTACTTTATATCTCTATAGGGACTTCACACGAGACTATCGTATTATAAAACAAAATATTTTCTCTATTACTAGGTGGTAAGACTTTACTGCAAAGTTCGTCTAGGTAGGTACCACCGCTTTGCCAGTTATTCTGCCGCCAAGCAATAGTGCGCAAGCACTGCTGTGTTCCAGTTTGAAGGGCACTGTAGCTAGTGAAATTACTGGGCAAATGAGACTTTATGATCTGATCTCACAGTTTAGTAATCTTATTACTAGATTGTGCTGATGTCTCTGGATGACGTGCGCAGTGCAGTGTCACGCGAACCTCTATACTTTAGAGTTCCGAGTGACACTGCAGCTGGTATGGGCAGCCGTGTCGCTTAACATCAGGCGAACGGCTAGCTCGTCACGTCATTCCTCAACAAAAAAAAAATGCATTATTTATCTACGTGACATAATATACCTTCTCAACATACTTGTTCATTCAATTTGAATAAATATGTTTTCAAAGTTAAGTATATTCACAAGGCCAAACTGACTTTATGCTCTGAACTCTAAACTAACTGCTACAATTATACCATCTACTGAAGGAAATGATAATTTGGCATTATGACTACGTAGATGTAATATGACTACACTTGAAACCTAAAACCTTGAAATTTAATTTTTCCAATTTCATCTCAGTATTTTGAGCGTAAATTCCTTAGTCTTACACTAACTTGGTTTAATATTGCTTATTACTTTATTAATTACATTGTCACACACGAATGTTGTGGCGTTCCGTGCACAAGTAAGTAAACAAATTCGATGAAAATGGTGTGAGAAAGTTGCCATTTTGGTTTGAATCTTTCTAGTCGTGTTTCTGTGGTTTTTGTAGGAAATGATTCAATTCGGCTAGTTTTGCGGTTTGGACTAAATAGGTAAATATCGGGCACTGTTCTTATACATCTTCACTTGTTTTGTGTATCTTGATTTGTTTGTCCAAATTTTTTCAATCGTTCAAGACTTTAGTCAAGTTTGTCACGTAGTCCTAGTTATGTACCTTTTATTTATTTATTTATTGCTTAAATATATTTGGCACTTAAATACATTCTTAAAGTAACCTAAAATATATGATACCATGACAAGAGTGTTGCAATTGTTTGTTAATGCAAACAGTAACTTATGAACTAAGCTATAGGTATTTAGTTATTTACAATAATTTTACATTATATTTACTACAGATTATGTCTGTAGTTTTGAATTTACAATTCCAAGATATAGTCATCCAGGTACTTGTCAAGAAAATAAATCTACGTCACTATTGTTTTACCACACAATACTTTATTTCTTGTTATAAAATCTTCATTGTAGATGAAAAACTGTATAGGATCAAGCACATATTGTCGTGAATATTGAAACCACGTCCAGCATGCTGAACACGGACCGATAGGCGTTTTGGAATAATTGTTGGACAGAGAATGTGTACAGAATCTCTAATGAGAATGTTGGGGGATTTTATAATGCTCGTATGATGTCAATATTTTTTTGTACGACTCATTGTTGACTTTATTTTTGTATTTAATGCTCAACTCGTCAAGCATTAAACAAGAATGGTAAAAGAGTTTTATGATCATAAGCCACGCAATTCAATTTTATACACTTCTGCATAAAATCTTTTTTGATGTAATTACAAGACGGAAAACTAAAGAATGCGGTATTACATACACATATATTTGGTTTTCTTAGTTTGATGATCGCATACTATATAAGTACCAAAAATTTTCGTTAAAGCTCGTTTGTAGTACAGTTTTGTTCCATGGTGTTGATGTAGAACATGTATTTTTTCATTATTCATAACAACGTAGATATCTACACATAGGCCATATCTTCTCATGGAAAAAATAAAGAATTATTTTTCTATCAGTGCTGCCTTCATTTTTTGTATTATTTTATTTATTTCGTTCACCAACAGTTAATATACAGTTTGTATAACAGTTATAAAGTTTAAATTTATTATCTATGTGCGCAACCAGTTACAGGCAAACACAGCATGTACGATTTTGAGATAAAAAATAATAAAATAAATTTTGTTGTTGCCAAGTGGCATAAGATCATCGCCAATGTACCACGAATGAGATGCAATGATCTTCAACAAATCTCTACATTTACACCGTACACAGTTTTAGCTAGATTACTCTTTCAGTATGTATGATACCGTACGTAGAAGACATTGAATTATTTATTTGTCTCAGCCAGCAGGTGTAGTATTTTCTATTCTAGGTATACACTTTCAAGTTCCCGATGATTTTCCTCATTCCTATCTTTAATAATTTCCCATACCCTTTTACATCCATCATTTTGGTTTCATCGTTACACGCAGTCATACATTGATGATTCGTATCAAGCCTTGAAGATAAGAACACTCTTTATTTTAACTTAACTCGATAAAAAATGAGCGCATGCAGTATTTGAAGTAACACTTCTTTATGCGCGCTTGACTTGAGGAGTAAACTGGTGAATGCGTAATGAGGCAAACGGAAATTGAGATTTGTTACTTCACGTTGATCTCCATTGTCAACATAACAAAGATAAAAATAACTTAAAATTTGTGTTATTATGTTGGTATGTCCGGTAAAATGACAATTTACAGTTGTCAAAATGGCGACATTAACATTAAATAAAGCAGAAACAAAGTTATACCGGCCGATAGATGGAGCTAAAGAAGTTTTACTTCAGTCGTGTGGGCTAAGGCACATTGATTTTTTTGCTTAAAAAGTAAGCCTTTCTGTCCCATGTTTACGGACGGAGTTGGGGAAATATTGTATGTCTTTATTAGTACAAAATTAGTTGTCTCAATAACGTGCTCATGATGAGAGTTCATAAAGTAATTATTTTGTTCATCAATCAGGCATTCAAGTCCCGTTGTCTATAAGATTTGTATGACACGCGTGGTCTACTAGTTTTTGCGTACATTCACACATACATACAGAGGCACGTTACAATATTTTTGGTGTAGAGACAGCTCGCTTCCGGTGGTCGCCCGCGCACTGAATTAACTTTACAATAATCTTTGTAAGGCGTACTGTACAATATCTTTTTGTTTTAATATAGCAGGGATTCTAAAGTTACGATTCTTAATTAGACATTTCATAAAATGATGATGACTTTGTAGGTTTTTTTAGCTTAGTGTACATAAACTATTTGTATTTTTTATACATGGGTCCTAGAGACCCTAACTAGGATTCCCTGTATCTATAGAAACCCAGGGACTACAAACACCCAGAAAACACAGAACCAGTATTTGCGCTTTTTTATTGTTCTGCACAAATACTTGTGCTGACGCGGGAATCGAACCCTCTCCTCTGGATTATGAGCTGACTTTTTTAAGGGGGGATATGCCCTACACTTCCCTGCCACCACAGGGGTTGGTGGCAGTGGGTATGTGGGACTCGAACCCACTAAAACCCCCCGTGATCCGACCGCCGCCGGGATTGGGCGAGATGGAGACGCACTGCATTAACCATCTCGCCCCGGATTATGAGCTGACCTGCTCAACCCCCACTCCACAGAGGCTGTCAAAATCTAAATTAGCTCTGAAATTAAATATCCACTTGGGTATCCACGATCTCTTTATCATCAAGTAAATTGATTACTGGGCGTGATATAGCCATATCGTATCCTATCGCCCGATACGCCCCTCGTGTATACGCGGCTGTAATAATGACTTGCAAGACAATGACCCTAGTAAAAAATGTACTGTCTCTATTTATAATCGACGCTGTCAGTATCGGCATGTATAAAATACTAGATCGAAAAATTGCTGCCTATTCTATGTCTTCGATGAATTGATTTAATTAGCGATTAGATTCTTGCGGATGCACAAAAAAATGTGTGTGAGCGTACTTTGCAATATTCTTTGAAAAATAAGAAAGTTAATAAAAATTACATAATATAAACAGGTTAGATTAGATATCAAACGTAGGAAACCATCTCTATTTCTTTGATATTTCTGACTTATAGATAGTAGATAGATACCTACTTGCAACTCCGTGCAAGGTCAATCAAAGTTTAATTTGCTTAATATTATAATAATTTTAAAAGGCTTTAGTGTTTATTGCAAGAGTCATATTGCGCTGGGTATTTTGCACCTGATCATACGATCCGATATCTTAGCACAATTATCACACATGGCGTTTGCACCGGATTATATATGTCGCAAATTTAATTAACAGTTTAAAATATATCCTCCCATATATCCGATGCCTGCTTGCTGTACAGAGTAGAGACAAATGAATAAAAAAGCTTTTCGCTCAAAAAGAAAGAACGATATTGCACTCATCTTGAACTCTTTGAATTGGATTGAGAAATGTTTTACGACTTCTTTCCAGTCGTATTTCATTACTGGCAATCTTGATTGTTTATGGCTTTTTAATTAATTTATAACCAAATATTTTATAGACAGGAAATTAATGAAACATAATGTATCACTTTAAAAGTCTCTTTAGCACTTTTTAACCCACTTCTAAGAAGCGGAGGTTTTCGATTCGATTGTATTTTTTATATTTGTTACCTCAGAACTCCGTCACTTATAAACACACAGAAAAAAATCTTTTTTTTTATATACTTACGTATTCAACCATAAAATTGTCATCAAAATCAGATCTGTATTTTAGTTTTCAAATCAAAATAACTGAAATATTTGTCATTCAAGTACTTTTCAGTAACTTACATTGTATGACATTAAGGCGATTGAAACCAGTTTAACCCCTTGTTTTATATGGATATAATCTCTAAGATATAAATAATATATAACAGCCTCTATGCTTCTAACCTTCCGCGTTATATTTAAACTTTTACGGAATATCAGCCCATCACCCGGAAATCGCTCGAATTTCCCCCTAGCACAAGTTACGCACAGACAACACGCTGGCTGCATATAAATTGTGCAGAATCGAATGCGATTGACCTGACAACTTGCTGTCAAGGCTGTACAAGTACAGGCTGCGGATAATGTGGCGATAGGTATTTACATAGAAATGTGGTCGTAGTGTCGTAGTATGCTGATCCGCTGATTATACAACGAAGCCCTGTGATCTTAGTGCTAATTTATCCCCATAAACATAAGCTATTTCTACCGATTTCAAAAAAGGTGGAGGTTTTCAATTCACCAGTATTTAAAAAAAATGTCTGTAACCTCAGAACTTTCGACTGAGTGAACCTTTTTTTGATGATTCCTTTTTTATTTGAAAGCTGGTCTTTGTGGTCCCATTTCAATTTGGTCCAGTTCGACAATGGCATCCATTATATAAGTTTGTAGTCACTTTGCGTTTATTATTGTTGGCATTTGCATGAAGATCCGAATAAATAGTTTATTAGTGAATCTCCGCACCGCTTCGAGTTGGATACACGTTAATTAAATTCCGTCAAAGTTAGTTTATAAGACTAGCGCTCTACGCTTGTAATCTACTTAATTTATATTTTTTCTGCTACAAACATATACTTATTCTATTTCTTGCCTTAAATTTTTTTTTTCGCGTTTTGTCGCGGGAACCCAAAATAAATTCCAGACGTTTACTAGAAGGTCTATAGCAGAAACACATGACATTGTTCAAAACGATGCTCAATTCCGTTGTCTTTCAATAAAAAAGCACTCCATCATTGTAATTCTACGTCGGTTATCATTGGTAAACTACTAAATCAATCATTGGTACATATAAGTTATGAAAAAGAAAAAGTTTAAACATATTAATTTAAAGAAATGACAGATATTTGCCACACTTGATGATATATCTATCTCATATCCTTATCCCATAGATTGTCACAGATCTCAAATCCAGCGCTGTACGATCGGTTGCTCAATCCCATGACCATTAATGGTTTCCTCTGTAAGTAATTCGGATGCAATTAATAAGCTTGTGTGCTAAGTGATAGGAGCACGCGAATTTTATTAAAAGTAAATTAAATATAATCAACGCTCAACGATCCCATACAACCCTGGGCTCTAATTAGGATTCCCTGTGCCTAGGGACTCAGGAACTACGAGGACCATGGTCCCACAGCACTAAGTCATAGCATAAATATTTGCACTTCTTTTTTCGTCTCCATAAATCCTTGGCGGTTTTTTAGATCACATGAAATTACTGAGATGATGATAGAGATGGCTTTATTGCTGGCAATAAATCTTTGTAATAAACGCAATATTGATAAATTACAAAAATTCAAATACGTTATTTAAAAGAACTGTTTTATTACATTGACTTTAGAAGTTTTTGTCCCCAAAACTTCTTATTAATAAAGTAAGTATACAATATATACACATTCTGTTTTCTGAATCACGTCATATATGTATTTTGTCTGGCTTTATAGCTCAGTTGGTACTAGCTCTGTCTTCTGAACTAGGTTGGCAATTCGATTCCCATCCAGGATAAACATTTGTGTGATGAACATAGGTTTGTTCTGTGTCTGCGTGTTATATTGTATTCTATGAATGTGTTTACAAACAACAAAAGTATCTAAGTATTGTATCAGTTATCTGGTTCCCATAGCACAAGCTTTGCTTAGTTTGGGGCTAGATGGCGTTGTGTGAAATGTCTACAAATATTTAAATAGATTATGAAACGTAGAATGGAGTTCCTGCAGTAACAAATTTTCGTTTGCCGTGGGTATCATATATGTATATTGCGGTTTGCAAACAATATGTTAGTCAGATGCTTACAGGATTAGAAATTTTCGCTAATCGCTTGTACTACGCATACGCCTTTTAACCTTAGCTTTGATCATTAGTCGTAAAAGGCTATAGACTGTGATGCGGATGCAGCGGTTTTTCTGGAATTTCTTCACCGCCGCCGGTTTTACATTTTTGGTATTTTATGACGTCGTATAAAGATTTTATAGGGGTATGTAATAATGGAGAATGTGATAAAATTATGATCAGCGAAGGCATCTATCTAAATCTAAACGATAAACCGTAGATAGTAAAGTAAAATTTATTGTAACAACCTAAAAATCAAATTAGAATAGATTCCTCTATAAAACTTTAAAAAATGTATGTTGCAATACAATACAATAGTTAATGAGCCATTGAAAAAACTACTATTAATTATAAGCAACAATAACATAGGGTATTGTTTAATTTAAGCAATGTAATTCTTCATCCGAGCCAACATTGCCCAATTCATCAAACATTTGCACATAGCTGCATCAAACGCAGTTGGTATGTTAGCCCAACAAATGGTATTATGTATTTACCAAATCGGTAACGGTAAATATTTGGTATTGGTAAATTAACCGCACCGTGCTTTGTTCTGTAATGTTGTTTGGAATGCGTCAAATACGAATTTGTGCGACGTGTTTACACAATACTGCGTATACGGTAACGTAGTTTGCGTGTCTGGTTTGTACTGTTTAATTCATAAATTGCTTTGATTCGAAATGTTTCCGGCATTCTTGCGTTTGTGTAAGTTATGGGTGAGGTTGTGTTTCTTAGAGGTTTGCTTATAAACTTGGATCAACCTACACAAACGCTCGCTGGTACAGAACTAAGTGCATCTAAATGTATTCAACTGCAAGATTTAAATAGAATACTTGTATCTGAACAAGAAACTGTAACAGCCTATGTTTCGATATGGAACTAATTAGACGCTTCTGCAAGTTTAAAAAGAAGCAGTCTTCAAGGTTGATGAAATCATTGTAAGTAAGCTAGACCATAGACATTTAGCAGTTGGGATATTTTCTAAGTCATGTAAATTTTTGTGAAATTCAATTGTTCTCTTTCTGCGTAACTTTTTAAATTACCAACTAAAATGATATAATTTATTTCTATGGACTTTTGGAGTATTTGAAAATCAATAAACCTACACTTTTACGTATCCAGCTGTGTGATCCTTATTAGGATTACTATAAGCAATAATGTCATCCCACACTCGATCATGATTGATAAAATCATTTAGTATTAGTGTTGTTGGCACAAATATTAGCGCATGCTGTCAAGTTATCAAGTAGTATTTCAACAACTACTATTTAACATACCTATATTAGATATTTGTATATATTATATTAATTTTCTATTTTGAAATGATATGAAATTTATTTCACGTAAATGTAGATAGATGTAGGTGTCAGGTTTTTCGTATGTAGTTCTTCCATTTAGCCCATACTTGTGGCATGTGAATATTATTATTAAGTTTAGGTCAATACTATAATACAATTTACAAATAAACTAAAATAATTCTATTGGAATACACTTGCAAAATTCAATGACATTATATTATTGTTGTTATTAAATTAAGAACAATCATTAGTATACATTAATCAATTAATTAACGGTAAGTTAAGGTCTTTAACATTAAATATTCCATTGGTATACATTTACAATATATAATTTTGATTCTTAACAATTATTTTATTGTTATAATTATGTCTCTGTAGTTAGGTACTATATATTATGTATGTTAATATTTCTAGTTACAAAATCATAATAAGGCTCTAAATTTCCAACTTCTGTACGTATCACCACAACAGTTTTTTACTTTATTACCTTAAATATGATTTGGTTTCACCTACATTGGCAGCCTATGTGACAGCCTCCGTGGTGTGGTGGTTGAGCAGGTTGGCTCATAGCCCGGAGGCGTTGAGTTCGATTCCTACGACAGGACAAGTATTTGTGCACAGAAAAAAAGCCCAAATACTGGTTCCGTGTCTGGGTGTTGTGGGACCATAGTCCTCGTAGTTCCTGGGTCCCTATATACAGGGAATGTACATATGTATACATATGATCGTTGGGCGTTTATCATTATTATTACATGATACAATTTTTTTTTATTGCAAAGCATCTGACCACTACCTTGCCTTATGTTATGCAATAACGTTGTCTAAAATAATGCGTGCTTGCCAGGAAGAAAAACACATGAATTTGATCAAACATTCGCGATGGTGGGCGTTACCATTGTCATCGATGACTACAATGTCGTTTTACCATAATTGTATGAATGTTAATCAGTGTATCCTTGTTGATTCGGGTAGACTTGTGGACTATAAATTATAGTGGGTAAGTTACATGGTCTTGTCACCTTTTAAAGAAGATTTCGTCACCTTTGAAGATTGACTGGCCCGATAGCTCAGTTGGTAGTAACCCTGCTTTCTGATCTGTAGCTTGTGGGTTCGATTCCCACTCAGGACAAACGTTTGTGTGATGAACATCGATGTTTGTTCTGTGTCTGGATGTTATATTGTATTCTACGTATGTGCTTACAAACAAAAAGTATATAAGTATTGTATCAGTTATCTGGTTCCCATGATACAAGCTATACTAAGTTTGGGGCTAGATGCCGCTGTGTGAAATGTCTACATATATATATTTTTTTTAATAATTGGTTGGATACAATAGAAATAAATTTCTTAGCTGCAAACAAATTAAAAGAATGGTATGGTACCAATAATTATAGCACAACATATAAATATCTATTTGAACAATCTTGTCAATTTGACCGGAGTATCGTATAATTCTCAGTTGAAAATAACCATCCATTTAAATTTGAAGGGGTAGCATCTTCTGCATTCTCAGCCGTATTTCCTCAACGCATTTACCCAAAAAGTTAATAATTATAATTGGCTTATTAACATTGAAATAAATTCTAAGCATAACGTGATCGTTTTCACCGGATTCATACATTAATTGAACCACATTCTTTGCTGAGTTTAAAACATCCGCCAAAGATTATTCTTTGACTTTAAACTTTAATGTGAATGGGCTTAAAACTTTTTGTTGATGACACGATTTGTGACAGTATTTTTGTGCTAATTAATTAGTTATTTACAGTTGTAGAAGGTATTTATTAAACTGTCTTCCGTTTGAGACTGGTAATACGCTTACTAGTTTAGATTCTTGCTTGTTGTACCCATTTATTCAATTTCAAAATCAAATAAATTATTTGTCAAAGCACTAGTAGACACTGAGTCTTATCGTTTTTATAATGCAAATGAATGAATATTAATATAAAATGTTCTATTTAAGATTTTAGTGTCTACAAGTTATGTATCGATTCCTGTCATCAATCATCATAATTCGACGTCATCAGCGATTTTGACGGCCTAATTGTCAAAATTCCAATAAATGTCAAGGTTTCAGACAGGTTCAGTTCAGTGACCAATCGGACCCGTCCTCCAGTGGTCAACTGTTTGAAGTATTGCGCACACGCATATTATTTATTTATTCTCGTAATATTATGAGAAGAAAATAATGCCAATCTGATTGAGCGTGGTTTCAGTTAATCCTGTCCATATAACGTCTATGTTTACGTCTCGCAGTGTCTATGAGCCAGCTTTTTTACGTCTTTGTCATTTTGTGAACGCACTTTCATCTTTCTTTTAATTACAACATCATCAATACTATTATAGGTATTGTTGCCGTTTTGTAAAATTAATAACGGCTAAACACAAGCACAAGCTTTGCTTAGTTTGGGGCTAGATGGCGTTGTGTGAGATGTCCACACGTATTATTATTATTATTATTATTAAACTCACGTCAATTAAAACGTCCAAATTACTCCGACCCGTGTTGTTGTATTATATATCTACCATATAACGTGACCATCCTAAAGCATGAATAGGTAAATAAAATATCTGCAGTATTAATTATGTGATATTCTGCGACATCGTGTTACATATGATGTATGATTGAATGATTTATTGTTCATTTGTTTTGCTAGTTACCGTCGTGATTAAATTTGATTAATTAAGAATTACAATGGTACATAATTATTATGTTACATCTCCCCTTCTCTTTCCTTGTCGTAAGATCAATTACCTCCATTCTCTGTAAGAGTATGGAGCGTATAATTAACAACAAGCTCTTGGCATACCTTGAAGACAATGATCTCCTCAGTGACCGGCAATACGGATTTCGCCGAAACCGGTCCACTGGGGATCTTCTCGCGTATGCCACTCACATATTGAGCGAAGCCTTAGAGATGCATGGAGAGGCACTTGCTGTATCTCTAGACGTCTCTAAGGCATTTGATCGGGTCTGGCACGACGGTCTTCTGAATAAGCTTCCATCTTACGGACTACCTGCTGGTTTGTGCACTTGGATATCAGACTTTTTGAGGGAACGATCGCTTAGAGTAGTTCTTGATGGCTGCTCTTCCGATCAATTAGCTATTAATGCTGGTGTACCTCAGGGGTCAGTTCTTTCAGCAACACTATTCTTGCTCCACATCAATGATCTGCTAAAGCCCGGTACCTTTGGGTATGCAGATGATAGTACTGTTGTTGAAAGATACACATCCAGTGCCCGAGCCAGTGGTGACGACGTCCGGATTGAGAGAGAGGCTATGGTTGAGCGCATGAACCTGAAAGCCGTGTCCGATTGGGGCGATGCTAACTTGGTTAGGTTCAATGCTGCAAAAACACAGGCGTGTTTATTCACTGCTAAAAAGAGCCCACTCCATCTGGCTCCTTCATTCCGTGGTGTATCTGTAAGTTTAGGAAACCATCTTGAGCTTTTGGGTGTTGATCTTACGTCAAACCTAAACTTTGGATCCTACATCGAGTCCAAAGCAAAAGTAGCTTCAAAAAAACTCGGCATATTGTCCAAGGTAAGGCGGTACTTCACACCTGGACAGCTTCTAAATCTGTATCAAGCACAAGTCCGATCGTGTATGGAGTACTGCTGCCACCTGTGGGACGGGTCTGCCAAGTACCAGCTTGAGGCTCTGGACTCGATCGAACGGCGTGCCAAAAGGCTCATTGACGACGACACTTTGGTTGGTGAAAGGCTCCAGAGCCTTGCACATCGACGTAAGGTGGCAAGTCTGTCGGTTTTTTACAGATTACACCACGGTGAATGCGCTCAAGAACTGCTTGATCTAATTCTCCCATCACCATTCCACTACCGGACTACTAGACGCTCGGCTAAGCGCCATCCTTTTGTGGTCGAAATACCACCCATTCGTACCAAGCGATTTGACTCAACGTTCTTAATTAGAACGGCTAAGGAATGGAATGCCCTGCCAGCGTCTGTGTTTCCGGCGAAATATGACCCGGGCGTGTTCAAGAGAAGAGTGAATAGGTATTTACTTGGCTAGCATGCTACACCTTCGATCGCATCGTCACTTCCCATCAGGTGAGAGCGTGGTCAAATGCTAGACAAGTTTGAAGTAAAAAAAAAAAAAAAAAAAAAAAAAAAGATCTGGCTAATCTGAAGGATTTTCTCGATCCTCTTATTTTTTTTCAAACCTCTTATCTTTTCTCGATCCTCTTAACTCTTCTCGATCCTCTCATCTTCTCGATCCTCTTATATCTTCTCGATCCTCTAATTCTTCTCGATTGGCTAATGTGGGCAACGGCCCAAGCCGAAGCTCGCACCCCTGGGGTGCCCTTGAGCTAGTTGCCTCCCATTTTTGATTGCTGGGTGCCTTAAGCGCCTGCTCTCCCACCCGATGACGCTGTAAAGGTCGGTAGAGACCAACACCATTAGCCCGTTCAACAAAAACAAAAGATCTGGCTATGGGAATATCCAGGGCTGGACAGCAGAATTTTTCTCGGTACATTAAAATTATATGCGATCACCAAGCCACCTGCCAAGCTTGGTGATCGTCGTAAATCTCCCCTATAATAAGCGCCCAAAGTGGCGTTTTATGGTGGATGCCTGTTCAGCAGTCACCCGGCTGTTGATGATGATGATAGTAATATCCTCTCCACTGAATCTTTCCCAGTTATTGGAAATTCATTTAATCGTTCGATAGGTAAGTATATAACATATGTGATCTAACGAACTTCTCAAGTGAAGTTCGATCAATACTATATTTCTCATTTTTCAGATATATTATGACCTGGTAGTTCTCTTTAGCTTACAATGTAGCATCGCACGAATTACCTGGTCATATCTTCAAATGAGGTGAGAAATATAACATTGATCAAACTTCGCTTGAGAATGATATGTTATAACTTACCTATGAAACGATTACTTGAATTTCCAATAACTGGGAAAGATTCAATGGATATATTATTATCATAATTATTTACTAGTTTTTTTTTTATCTCTTTTATTGCACTTTTGACAGTCAGTAAAGGGGTATTTATGATTATGTATGTAAGTATTCATTAAGCTTTCATAGTGAGTGAACTTAAATGGACTCTTTCAATAGAAAGCAGCTAAGAAGTATTGTTTGAAACTCCCACACATCAAGTTTCCAAGTTGCACTGGGAATTACTAAAACAATGGTTATATTAACCATGAATGAGGCACCAGTCAGTATACTAACTGTAAATTAATCTGTGTATAATTTAGACTATGAAATCATAAAAAATATATTGTGCTCTTACATGACATGTCGTACAAACTTCTTTTTTTTAAAGGGGCTTTTAAACAATGTTTATGCCAGCCCCATTGTATCCTAACTTACTTAGGTACATAGGACTAGGTATAATTTTTCGTAAACATTACTAAAGTCGAAACTTAGGAATTAAAGATTCTGATCAGAGAAGTTTGATCTTACCCTAATTTAATAACATACAAAAATATCTTTGCTGAACGACGTCAAGAATGCTATCTTAAAAACTGCAATATTATTAAAATTAAAAAATCACACTAATATTATAAAGGCGAAAGTTTGTATGTATGTATGTTTGTTACTCCTTCACGCTCAAAAGGCTGAACAGATTTGGATGAAATTCGGTACCAAGATAGCTTATACACTGCTTTAACATATAGGCTACATTTTATCCCGGAAAATTGAAATTTTCCCGTGGGATGAGCAAATAATTAAATTTTTTATCCGCTGGTAAAACCCCGGGGCGCAATTAGTTGTTTTATAACTTTTTGTCTACTTATCTATATCGTCCTTCCCACCGCATGGTCTACCATTATGGGCAACACGTGTCCTTTGTTGTTAAGGGCGCCTCTACTTCCAGGAACAAAGTACCTGACCCTTTGTGATGTAGAGAGCGGGAGAGGTGATACTTCCTTGGGGACTTTGGGACTTTTTATACGACTCTACTATATAATAGTAGACTTTTAAATTTGTTTTCTTTTGTAGAGCAAGGACGTAAACCGCACTAAAGTTAATATACTTTAGAATATTTAGTTCACGGACAATAGCAATCTGTAAAGGGCATGCGTTACCGCCAAACATCCGCTCGGACTTGACATTAGCGAAGATTATTAAAAAGTTTATAGGTGTGAATGCAAATGATAGATTACTTCCTGGCAACATCTAAGTTCTACTTACTAATACGTATTATATTATCTGTGCTTCAAACTATACATGATTATTACCTGTCTAATGATTACATTCCTGTCATTAAAAATACCATGCTGGTATTTAAAAATGTTATTGCCGTCTCTCTCCTATCTGCATGTGTGATTGAGGTAATTAGAACCCGTGACTTAGTTTACCTACATTTTAGCGTTTCGGAAGAAAATGGTTTTTACCCTCTAAACCTTAACGTTTATTTTGAGTGTCAATTGGTTGGGTAAATTTTAATATCGATTTTTAAAGTATGTTTTGTATTCAAAATACAGCTACTGTTCTAGGTCATTTAAAAAAAAAACATTACTTGTGGCTTTATCAATGAAGATATTGCGAAAACTTAAAAAAGAAGACGCATGAATATATTTGTTCACCGTGTAGACAACACATTAAAAATTGTCAACATCGGATAACATTTAGGGCTATGTAATAAAAATAGCAACATAGCAACTTAAAATACTGAATATAAAATCTGGTATTTTTTATGTGAGCTCTTTACAGGATTATGTCGAAATGGCTATCAAATATTGGTACCTCGCAAAAAATTAAAATTTTATTTCCTTAATGTTATCCATTCGAGGTTGCCGCCATCTATACAAGGTGGAATTTAATTCGTTCTTTTCCTTTAATGTATGTATTCAGTCCACGCTATAGAATGCTCCCATATAACTAAATAAAAAAAGTACTTATGAAATAAAACTTAAATCTAGGTATTATCAAATTTAAATTCTAAAGAAAAGCCTTGTGACATTGAACAAAGCAGGTGTTTTATTGCCTACGAAACATTTACAAAGCACTCAGCTGGTGCCCGCGCTGTGTGTACCGTTAAATAGACATTTCGGCTGTCATGCAGTCATTTTAATATAATTTTTTTTTTAAATTGGGCCTTGTAGTAATATTGTATAGCATGGTCTGAGTAAATACATTTAAGGAAAAAGTGAATTAAATTTCACCGTGTATACTATACAGACTGCAATCCAGTAACCTATTTAATTAATCACCGTTAATTGCACAGGCCACTTGAATACGAGAAAAAAAAATTACTGTGCTTTAGACCACACGACTGAAGTAAAACTTCTTTAGTTTAGCTCCATCTATCGGCCGGTATAACTTTTGTTTTTGCTGTGTTTAATGCCGTCATATTGAGAATTGTAAATTGTCGTTTTACCGGACAAACCAATATAATAATACAAACTTTTAACTTTGTTATGTTGGCAATGGAGATCTACATGAACAAACTTCAACTTCCATTCACCTCGCATTGGTGAATGTTATGTTAAGCTGGTGAGCTTATTCCCCAAGTCAAGCGTATGTGAAGAAGTTTTACTTCAAAAAGATGATTCGCCTATAACCATATGGTCTTATTTGCCCAGGGTCGGCATGCTGAAGCACGTGGCCGTGTCCCCGCACCGCGCCCGCGCTGACTCCGTCAGCCTCGCCTCCTCAGCTTCCTGCTGCAGCCTCGGCAGTCTCGACCACCGCCACGACTCCGTCTCCGAGCTCTCGCAGCGCACGGTAAGATAACATTTCATTATTGTAACATATAGCTTGAAGATACGGACGATTGATCTGGCTTTAATCGTCATCATCATCAACAGCCTGAAGACCTCCACTGCTGAACATAGGCCTCCCCCACATAGCGCCACTTTGAGCGGCTGCTTGCTTCTTGCATCCTGATGGATGGCTCCACGCGGTTTTAAATTTTGAATTTGTATCTTCCGGTTCGTGGTCGCCACTCGAGAACCATGGCAGTTGTCAGCAGGATCTAGCGTTGCCTTTGTAAAATTAAACTCTTCATGAACGAGTGACTTCATAATCGAAATACCACCCATTTATACCTACCGATTTCTGAATTCTGTCTTAGCTAATTTTCGATTGTTTAGTCCATCAGGTGTTAGAATGAATTGATGCTTCAAAAATCTGTTGTAAAAAGGTGTCTGCGTTTCGATGCTTCTGTTTATGATAGATACTAATGAATACTCATGACTCCGCTGAGGAATTAAAATATTCATTATGCTACGTATTAAAATGATTTAAGACCTTTTAACTTTGACTTCGCGCCATAATTGATCCAACCTGTGTGTGGCCCTTTTTATTGGTAATTTTCTTTCCATTTTTCATCATAATGATCCCATGATAGCATTGCTTATGGTAAACTGAGATGCCATCAGCATCATTATACATTTTTTTTCTTTCTGCGTTAGTTGGAGCGGAGTAGCTTCTGTTTCCCATTAGATTATGGGAAAAAAGCATTGAGGAGACGTCGAACCCAGCGCGGAAGTACCTGTTAGTTTATACATACTTACATAGTCTTATCGGTGGAAGGCCGCGGTTACCGTTTTATAATACTGTTGGTTATATTACTGGCTTTTTATATTTTATTTATCGGTGATTTTGAAGGCGATCTGATATCTAAGGTTTCCTGTTTATCGGATGAGTTGTGGTTCATAATTCTTAGCTCTCTGTTCTCAAGGTAAATTATTTTCGAGACTTATTAAAATTACAATTACGTCGGTGTTGCTTAATAAACTATACAAAATACGTTTTCAATAAAATATGTAATACTGAGTAACAATAGTAGTCATACAAAATAGCAATTTTTTCGGTCATTTATCTTTCTTTTACAAAATTTCAGTAACTGTGGAACCATTTCTGGCAAGCAGTCATAATTTCACCAAAGCAATTCCATTATAATGCAAGTCATAACATAACACCCTGGGAATTTCGTCAGACCATTTTTATTCAAAGTTGAATTATGACTATACAGCTGTAGGTCTCTGCATCAAAATTAAAAGATAATCATGAGATAGTTTATATAAATACTTGAGGTAATGCACCCCGCATTACCATAAGAAGTTCGCTGTAAAGATATTATGAGACATTGTATTCAAAGATACTTACAAACAATGAAACGACTGAGGATTTCATCGCAATTACGAGCCCCAAAACTGACTTCACAGATCAAGATACTACCAAGTTCTTTCACTGTGACAAGGTACCCAAATGTTATGGTAATGTTTTGCACTAATTAAGTGCGACACTGACATTTGATGTCCGAGTGAGATATCTCGATTTCTCGATTGTTCCTCAACGGAGACGGTACTGTTTGGGAGCAGAGATAAAGTCAGAGTGCTGGCTATTGTTCGCGCATGTGTAGTGGAAAGTCTGCAATCTGCGACAGTACAATAACTCCTTTTGGCCATTACGGATTTTCAAACTCACATACTGTAGAATTCCAGTATACTTATATTGGAATTCAGACTTTGAAACAGTTAAGCAGTTGTGGTACAAGATATTTTTGTTATCATACATATTTCAGCTTAGATCTATTAACGAATGCTTATTAATGGGTTTTGCCTAATACCTAGATTTCAAGACTAAGATCACGACACCCTCGGATTGAGCCTCGATTTTAATATTAATTCATCCTCCTCTGTGTATCAACGGTTTTATTCCAAAGCTAAGGAGAGAAAGATTAATTATACATCATTGGCGAGTCCCCGAAGCATTACTTGAATTTTTTTTATTTCCTCTTTATCTGTAGCTATACTAACAAGTGGCTTAATCTAACATAAAGTTTTGTAAAAATGTGCTTTGTAGCTCTCAAATTAAAGAATCATATTCATTGAAAGTGTCCAAGGCTTTCAAAGTCAAAAGATTTATTGCAAATAGGCTAATTTTAGCACTTTTACAAGTCAAAATTATACTAGGTACTTAAAATTAAGTTATTTCACTAAGTTACTTTACTATGAACCTTAAGGACAGGCGCTTTTATCAACCAGTTTATAATAGGTACATACATATTATTCTATTTTTTAGCCTTTATTGATTTACGCCTGAGCATCAACTTGCCTGATGATAAGCAAAGGTGTAGCCGAAAACGGAGCACGTTAACCCACAAGGTATCAAAAATATACTCTCGATATATTTTAATGGACAAAATTCTAATCTAACATAACCCTTTCTACATCCAATGTCTAAATATCCTTGCCTAATAAGTACCTAGTACTTTAACGCCTAGAGTCTAAACGCTGACCAAGACAAAGTGCATATTTGTCTTGGTGCAAGTGTGCTGCCCATATGTAGCCTGTTTATTGCTCCAGCGATATAATTTATTAATCAACATGTGCTATCTAAAGCGGTTGGTATTACTACCTACATACACACCATGATTTTGCTTTTGACCTAGTTGAATAAGTAATTGTTCACATCTGATAGCTGTTATGGAGAATGGAGATTTTTATCGACCAGTTTAAAGCTTATACCAAAGATGTGTGCAACAATGACTTTAATTTCTTTGTTTTGATTTCTTGACAAAGTTTATTAAGGTATTTATCTTTCTCCGATGACATAATTATACCTGATTGAACTTTCTTGTCTTCTTATTCTTTTAATAATCTTGCTGTAAGTGACACGGAGGTTGAAGCTCTTTTGGTTGCTTTTTAGATTGTTTTTACGAACGTTGGTTTTGAAAAGAAGAAAATGTCTGTTTGGTAGTGTAAGTGACACGGAGGTTGTAGTGTAAGGCCGATTTTTTGTTGGTTTTTATATTTAGTTTTAAGAACGTTTGTTTTGACAAGAAGAAAATATCTATTTGGTTTTATTTATGTACAATTTTTAATATATTTTTCGCCATAATTGCTTCTCCATCATCTCGCACATTATTGTTTTTATTTTCGGGAAACGCCTAGTAGTCAGCAACAATTGCCATGGTAGTGCTTAGGTAGATTAGATACTATATTATGTCCTCTCTCTAGACAACTGAGTTTTGCTATGGCATAACTTTCATAAAATAAAACATGTCACCAACAATTTTTTAGCTACAATATGAAATAGTGTGGTTTATCACAACATATTCTTTGATGTTTATATAACAGAATGTTCTTAAATGAAGTTAGATATAAAGAAGTTTGAAATCCCGTTAAGCTGCAACACCATTGTAACAAACAAGTTTTCTCAAACTCAGTCTAGGATATTACCTCGATTCTCAACAACACTAGTTTTTCCCCCAGAACAATACCTCGGCACCGGTCCGCCCCCGATTCAGTAGCTTTCCCATATCACCTGTTTAATTGCACATTATTTGCTCTGCTTTTGTAACGGTTGGCACTCTTTGTATATTGCTTGTTGCTGTATGTAAAAACAGTATGACATGGATTTCCTATGATGTAAAAGAGTGTAAAACGTATAAAAAGCCTTTGTGTTTGCTTTTTGAGCTTAGCAGCTTTATGTGTCCCACTATTAGGCAAAGAGTTCTATCGGCAGCTATTGTAAACTTATTTAGTAGTGTTTGTTCTTATTATTGACCAAGGATGATATTTTGGACCCATTTTATAACTGTTGGATAATATTAGGCAAAATGTAAAGTACGAGTAGATGTGGTATTTCAGTCTTCATAATTTAATTATTGTCTTGATGTTTATATTTAAAACTGCTTCATTCATACGAGTGGCACGTACAAATTGTGTGGTTTGAAAATTGTGGTCGAAATATTAAATAATTTGTTGTACTTTACAGTTCATAATTATATTGGTTTTAAAATAATTGGTATCTACTGCAGGTTCTCAAATTCTCTAGACGATTCCTGATTCATTTTTAGATCATATTCCTTCATCATAAGAGCCATATTCATTTATCACGTGTGCATGCGCATATTCCCACGATCGCGTTGACATGTGCTGCGCTATGCCACAACTAGGGTTGCCGATTTTGATGTTGCTTTCTAATAAATATTGCGTTTTGAGATACATACAAACATAGTCAAATAATTCCGTTTTCTTGTAAATTTTAACAAAGTATTTGAAAAGGAACTACGAATAGTTTATCAATGTTTGTATATATGTAATCATTTTGATAAGAATTGAGAGTTCATCAATAAAACAAGAGAAAACGCATTTCATAATAATTTTTTGGGTAGCTGAGACCACTGCTATGATATATGCTACGCATCATCTACAAACATCACTCCACGCACATTTTTTAACGATCTAATCCTGTTGGTCTCACAGACCTTTACAGCGTCACCGGGCGGGAGGGCGGTGCATGCTTAAGGCGTCTAACGCAAAAGCTCTCCTATGCTACCTAAGTACTTACAAAGAAAATCTAAATTAATTTAGCTATGGTTGTTGACAACCCTAATCACAATACATTATTCTAGCTATTATAACATGTTGTGCCCGAGCACGAGAATTCGTCTGAGTCTGGAGCCTCCATTGTTCTCCTTTTGCGGACTTTTTCTCATTCAATGTGCAGTTATAAGATCCGCTTGGCGGGATTTTAATTTTTTGCTTTGTTTCATAATTTAACACAATACAGTTTAAGCTTTTCAAACAAATGCTTGTAATTTTGTTCATGATTTATATTGAAGTAAAATCTTCTATACACACGCTTGATTTGGGAAGTAAGCTGGTGAATGCGAGGTGAAAAGTTGAAGTTGGTTCACGTAGATCTCCATTAATTTTATTATAAGTTAAGTTATTAACGTAAAGTCAACATAACAAAGTTAAAAATTTGTATTATTATGTTGGCATGTCCGGTAAAATGACAATTTTCAATTATCAAGATGGCGACATTAACATCAAAGTGATACCAGCCGATAGATGGAGCTAAACTAAAGAAGCTTTACTTCAGTTGTATAGTCTAAAGCACGCTCGTTTTTTATAACATGGTTCCAGTTAGCTAAGTCCATATAAAATGTTGACAGCTTAATTCCTAATTAACTAAAGTTCTTCCTGCATGAATATGTATAAAAGATAAGTATAGAAACAAGACTTCTCACAGAATAATCAATAGAACGTTGCATAATAGAACGGGCTATGGTACCCAAGTGTCCGGTAGATCACACGTCTCTCGGACACCTGATGTCACTTCCGTCCATTACCTGGGGACGAGGCGAGGCTTTCTACATACTGATGATCCAGTGAAATCACCTTCATTATGGCAACGTATGATTATTGGGGACTTAGAAATGTTTGAAGTTGTGAGTGAAGTGTTAGTGTTTGGGTTGAAGTCACTTGTAATAGAGTTGTTATTGATCGCGGGGCGAGTTGGCTGGACTTGGCTTGGTCGGGGGGGTTTTAGTGGGTTCGAATCCCACATACCCCCTGTCACCACCTTTGATTGTCTATTCTTCTTTCCATAGCGAAGTTTATTTGCAAATAAAAAAGTATTTTTTTATCAAAATGGCTCCCATCTTGAACTATGGCTATGTCATTCACACAACATTCTGTAGGTAATAATGATCCAATGCAATTTGATGCCAGTTTCATAATAACGAGTCTATTATACTGTTATTTTCTATTATTGCACTTTCTATTTCGCGTGCGATTCCTTATTGGAAAGGTGAATGGTTATAACATATATTAATTGGGAAAGCGACGTTTTCTTTTCTCATACTTAATACCTACTTATATGGATTTTATAGCTATGAGATCCATAAAGTTTCATTCTTATATGATGGCTGGCACAAACAATCAATTAATTAAAAAATTGCAAAAATAGTAACTGAAATAAAATATATACATCATTAAAGGGTTAAAAGTTGAGCTGACGCACGACCAAAAGGCTGGCACATACCTCGGCCAACGAATTGGCCTAGCTATTCAATGTTGCCAGCTTTTTGGGTACGCTTCCCGCAGAAGGTGATCTAAATTCTGTGTTTTATTTATGACCCCTTTTTACCCCCAATATTACTCTTTTTCAAATAATTAAATATAGTTTAGTTTGTATAGGAATAAATGTATCTATAAATATATAACCTATTTTTCCATGATATATATGAAATTATGAAATAATTCTTAGTAAATGGTCAAACGTTATGTCATTTAGTATTACAAGCTTGTCTACAACTGGGAAGGGAAACATCATGATGAAACTAAACTGGCAAAATTAATATTCAAGAATGATTAAGTCAACAAGAGTCGTCCACCAACCTGCGCATGGTTTTTTTGAACAGGCTAATGCTGTTGGTCTCTATCAACCTTTACAGCGTCACCGGACGGGAAGGACATGCGCATGGTCAGCACGGAAGATTAATTATGTGCTACACGTTTTTCTTGTGAGTTAACCGGTTGATAATGTAATTTGTTCTGTGCCAAGATACGGAATACATAGTTATTTTCTGCTCTGTTTTTCTTACCATTCAAAGGTACCTTGAAAGAAATTTCAAAATGTGACAAAGCTACTCATTATTACATGATTTGTTTTGAGGATCTATTTTGTGCAACTATTACATAGATATATCACTGATCTATCAACCCGATTCAGATCAAATTATCATTATATACAAGGGTATAAAAGCTAAAGAATACGCGGTGCAATTACTTGTGCCGTGTAGTGACCTTTCCTCGTTCGATATGACACATTACACATCGATATTATTCAACCCAGCATAGCTCAAGAGTCGAAGCACGCGAGTTGAATGAATGATGCGTGGATGCGACACGGATGTCGGATTGGCCCAAGAATTCAGTTTTCGTAACTGACTGTTCTTCAAAATATTTTATTAATTACTATTTCTATGGGCGATATTAATAACATTTTATATTTCCTTGATACTAAGGTATTTAAATTTGAAATGAATGAAATTTGTCAAATAATTGTTGCATTCGCAACCTTTTTTTGTATGTTTGTCATTTTTACAACCAAAATGAAGATATGATCAAACGAAAAAACATCAAAAAATGTAACATAATAAAAGTTAACTTCGACTAATAAATATAGGTTATTGAATTATTTATGTAGATATTTTACAGCATAATTTCCTCTCTAACAAGACTATGGAATAATAATTACGCCTTCGTAATGATGTGACCATAATAATTGCGTATGCGCAGACGCAGCCAAGCGCGGTGTCCATGACATCAGAGTTGTACGCATTCGTTCACTTGTGGCTCTGTGGCGTCATAATAGTTCTGTGACATATTAACCATTCATTAGAATATAACTATACAATTAATATTTGTATTTGTATTATAAGAGCAATAGGCTAGCGTGGTATGGCCATGTCATGCGGAGGCCATGTCATGTCACCAAGGGAGTTTTGAATATGAATGTTGATGGCAAAAGAGGTAGAGGAAGACCGAAAAAAGTGTAGTTGAGCTGAAGAATGATATGGGTTTCTTGGCGGGAACGCGAAAAAGATTGCGTCACCGCATTGTATAATTTTCCAAAACTGGTGTTATTTTCAGTGTTATTGCATAAAATTGGTGGCATTCTATTCGTTAAGTGCTGAATTACAGGCATGAGTGAGGGAAAGTGGTACAATGATGGTGAAACGTTTCTTTTCGTGTTGTTTCCAAAACTCCATAGAAGCTTCTGGTAAAGTTGCCACCACTTTACTAGGAGTATGACTTGACTAGACTAGACTATGACTTGGACTGTGACTTGACTTGACTTGACATACTATATGATATTAATTAACTTGAGATATTATCAATTACTTGACACTAAATACACAAAAGTGTGGAGCCAAAACAAAACAAAAATAAAGAATGATATGCTAAGGGAGCGAATGTTGAGATGACGTCTGACAAAAATGAGTGGAAGAGAAAAATATGCTGCACCGACTTCATTTAAATGGGATACGGGTATGCGGATGATGATATTTTGTATTATGCGAGTAATAAGAACAAGACAAATTATGAGTGATAAACAATGACTGATTAAAGTAACAAATTGTTATTAATTTACTATTCACGTAATAAGGCACATATCATCAAATAATATTCATCTGTTTCAAAGCCTGAAACCACACTGTAATACCTCAAATAATATCATGAATTCAAAAGAATTTTTATTTCTTGTAAAATATAAAATAAGATAACGCACGACTATAAAAGACATTTTTAGTCACGTTTTTCACAATAGTTGCCTAGAAAATGACATTTGCTTAGCGGTTTCAGAAATTCTTTACAAATAGATAAAACAATTGCATGTGTTTGGTAACATACTGTTTCCATAGAATACGAAAAGGATAAACAAAAAAAAAATTGTGTGCATTAGACCACACGACTGAAGTAAAACTTCTTTGATTTAGCTCCATCTATCGGCCGGTATAACTTTGATTTTGCTTTGTTTGATGTTAATGTCGTCATCTTGACAATTGTAAATTGTCATTTAACCGTTCATACCAACATAATAATACAAATTGTTAACTTTGTTATGCTGACAATTGAGATCTACGTAAACCAACTTCAACTTCCGTTCGCCTCGCATCATCCAGATTACTCCTCAAGTGCGTAAAGAAGTTTTACATCAAAAACCATTTTGTTTACCCACATTGTATCGGTATCGATAATGTATACATGTATAATCCAACTGCAAATTATTGGTTCCAGATATTTTAATATAGAAACGACATTTTATTGGAAGTTTCGAAACCTCGAGTGTGTGGTTACGCAATATAAGTAAACAATTTATTGGTACATAGAGCTGCGAGTCTATTAGTTTTAATTGTGTAGAAGCGAATTCATTGCATTAATTGTATTTCACGGCCAGAGGCGAGCGATAACCTCTGACTAGTATTACGTATTATTATTTCGGAACATTGCGCACGCGCCAATGTTAGCTTTAATCTTGGATGCGCTAGCAGTTGTTTTGTTTTGAACCTAAAAGTAAATTAGCTAAAGTTGCAAATCGTGGCCCCTCTTTGCTCTTAACACTTGATGGTAAATTGGAAAAGAGTTCCCTTCCTTAAAAAGAACTCGTGTGATCATGGTGAGATGCCATTATCGCCTGTGTAGGAATTAGAGACTGAACGGTTCGACTATAGTTATCCATTGCGGATATATTTGATATTGACATAATAATACATTTTATTTTGTAGGACTTAGCGTTAGTGTCTATGTTACAAATTTATTCAGGATAGTATCTTACTTAAACAGTGGTCTTTAAACGCTGCGACAGGTCTACAAGTAGCATATCGACGACATAAATTTGACCAAAATACTGGCACTTATTTTGCACAACGAATCAGCATTGCAATTCAACGGGGCAATGCTGCCAGCATGTTGGCTACGCTACCTACTGGTTGGAGCATTTGGACTGTCAGGTCGTCGCGGCCAGTATATAGAGCAAATGATGTTTTTTTTGTAGTATGTAGTGTTTAGTATTAGTTATTATATCACTGTAGTATTTAGTTGAAAAAATAAAGGCAATTTATTGGCTTAAAAAATTTACTTAATATATATTACATCGATCCAGCGATATGTATCACCATCTATCGATAGTCCTATTTCCCATCCCTAGCCCGGATGCCGGACGAAGGGCGAAGCGAAGGGCCCTGCACATCCGACGCGGGCCAATTGGGCCAATAATTTCACCGGAAGCTCATTTATCCACCCGGACATGCACTTGTTCGTGCGTACCCATGCGTATACATTGCATAATTGTTGCAGTTTGCTTCCGCCCTGCGGTACGAACTGGGTGTTTTATGTAGTGTCATAATTTTCTATGCGGATGGTTTTCGACTAAAGCGATGTTGGTAAAAGCTGGGGTCGTGTCGTGTTGTGATAGGATCGGAAGTGTTTTATTTAAATGTTGGATCGTGGAAGCGATTTTCATTCAAACCGAGAATTGCACTTACAATTTTGAATATTGAATATTATATGAGTATACGAACTTACTTAATTATATTGACAGGTTCTGTGGTGTGGGAGTTGAGCAGATCAGCTCATAATACGGAGGAAGCGGGTTCAATTCCCGCAGCATCATAAGTTCTCATGTGCACAAAAAAAGCGCAAATGCTTGTCCTGAGTCTGGGTGTTGTGGGACCATGGTCCTCGTAGTTCCTTGGTCCAGATACAGGGAATCTTAGTTATAGGGGCCAAAATCTATGTTTGTGATCGTTGGCATCAATTTTATGTTAATCGTTTCTAAGTATTGAAAAGATAATTTTTGCGTTTTCTATCCTTGTTTATATGGTTATATCAATTAAAATAAGAACCGAAGCATTCACAGACCAAGTGATCTATCAATATAATTACACTTGATTACATTTTTAAGCCTTATAGGAGGTCCTTCGTCCGAAAGTAGCGCTGAATGTCGCGTACGACCTCGCCGTTCTTGGAAATGCCCGGTTCGGTTGCCGCCGCCGCTGTTGCACAATACTGACTGCGACATTCCTTGAATGCGGCGATTCGGTAGCCAAACTTGGACCACGTGTTCTAAAGATATTTTTTGAAATTGGTCTTTTGAATGTAGATCTTATACCAAAAGCACCCATAAAGTGCTTAGAGAAAATCAAATTTCTCCAACGATTAATGAGAATAGATAATGTTTAGACCGCAGCAGTGCAGTAACTTATTAATATAATTCATGGGTACAATTTTCATATAAAAAATACTAAACAAAACTCGACCTAAACTACTCATCTACGCCTAAAATTTAAAATAGATAAAAACTGATAATAACCCGTAACTATTATAATTGAAATTAAATTTGAGTAATAATGATAATAACTTTAACTGGCAAAACATTAAAACGGTATATTCTAGACTCTCAGAAACTCAAAGACACGCTCAGAAGAGTCATTTTCCTTCCATTCACTTTGGTTACAGACAATCTATCTAAATCTGTTACCTTGTACTGCATAACCTATTTTTCTTTCATTGCGGAACAGTTGTAATTAGGTGTCATATTAATAAACACTACATAACTTGTCATTCCTCCCTTTCGTTTGTTCCAACCGCAAATACCCAGAAGGGAATTCCAACAGCAAACAAAGAAAAAAAACAAACAAAAATAGGTACTTACCTCAATTAATTAACTATAATGCGAATCTGACCTCGCACCTGTCCGTCTGTGTATCCACCTAACACGGTATTATGCTAACTACCGTAACTATTAGATTAATAAAGGCACGTTTCCATTATGCGATTTACATGACAAACTTGCATTCAAGCTACAATTTGCACGTAAGTAGTTCTATGGTGAATGCTAGTCTGACCCCACCTCGCCCCATCCCGGCCACGGTCAGATCACGGGGACGTTTTACTGGGTTCACCCACATAACCCCGTGGTGGCAGGGAATGCGAGGGCGTTCCCTCCCTCAGAAAACGGTAGTTTATAAATATAATAATAATAATGACGCGCGTAGACCCTAACTAAGATTCCCTATATCTAGGAACTCAGGAACTATGAGGACCATGGTCCCACAACACACAGACTTAGTTTGAATTTGTACAGCCAGGGACGATGCTTCTTTTTAAAGTCAAAACCACTTTTAAAGTAAAACCTGCATGCAATTTGTTTCTAATGCAAGCAACTTGTACGCAAATGTGCCGTCAGATTTGCATCCAAGACTTGCCTAATGGAATCGCGCCTTTGCCCGTAACTGGTAATAGCCGTAATAAATCCGCATTATGTGGCGCCTGCCAGTTAACTACTGAGATATAAATTAACTTAAACTTGGTTATTAAATTGCTTTATACTTAGGCATATACACGCTTATTACTTTAACTAGCTTCTGCCCGCGACTTCATCCGCGTGGCCTATAGGAAACGAAGAAGAAAATGTTTCATAGATAATTCAACAACCCATTTCACCCTCTTAGGGATGACATTTTGAAAAACCCTTTCTTAGGGGATATCTACACTTTACAAAGAACACACCCTCTAAATTTCAAGTCTCTAGAACCAGCGGTTTAGGCTATGCGTTGATATATAAGTCAATCAGTCAGTCAATCAGGCAGGACTTTGAATTTTATATGTATAGATAAAATCCGATGTTATATTGGTTAATGAATGAAAGAAGAAAATGATTATTAAGGACATTGCACTGCTCATAGATCTGTCGAATTCCATTCATTTATTTTCCTTAAAGATTTTTGGTAACAACAGCAACGTTTGACGAAATAATTTCTTCTAAGTATTGATTGACGTCAAACTATTTAAAAAACGCGTTTTTTGTTATTAACGGTACCATTAAAGATGTGACGAACACGAATTTTTGTCCCCAAAACTTCTTATTAATAAAGTAAGTATACCTATACAATTTATAAACATTCTGTTTTCTGAATCACGTCATATATTTTGTCTGGCTTTATAGCTCAGTTGGTAGTAGCTTTGCCTTCTGAACTGTAGGTTGTGGGTTCGATTCCCACACAGGATACATATTAGTGTGATGAACTGTATTTATCCTGTGTCTGGGTTTTAACATTGTATTTTATGTATGTATTAACAAACTGAACGTATATAAATATTCTATCAGTTATCTGGTTTCCATAGCTTAGTTTGGGGCTAGATGGTGCTGTGTGAAATGTCCACACATTTTTTTCTGTGTACAAATTTTTCTTGTTCTGCCGCGGGAATCGAACCCACCACCTCCGAACTATGAGCCAACATTCTTAACCACCACACAACAGAGACTGTTTGTTATAGGTACATGTAGTTATTATTTTACGTATAGATATTTGTGGTATTTATATATTGATCACTATTACTGTGATCAGAAATTTCTACCTTTTAGATATCTGTTTTGTAGTACTGGTACCTAATATAAATTGAAAAAATAATTGGTCCTTTATATTACAAAGAAAAACCGGGTCTATTCGCACACAAAAATTATATAAACATAATTTTGACTAACCTCGATGTTTCGTCGAAGTTACCCGTTTTATCTTTATAATATGACTTCAAGTCGCGAAAGCTTAAAAAGTCTTAATTAGTCCCTTACCCTTTACTAAACTAAGTTCCTGGTTCAAAGGTCGCCATTCTGCCATACTAGACACATTATATTCTGTATGTAAACTATGACGTCACCGTCTGTAATTTAGTTGATCAACGTATATGGAAGAATAACGCGATGAATCATTACGCTGCAGTGCTACTTACTTGCTAAAGACAACTGTATTTGACTCACTGGTGTTGCGTAACAATATAACACCTATATTGACTGGCTCGATAGCACAGTTGGCAGTAGCTTTGCCTTCTGAACTGTAGGTTGTGGGTTTGATTCCTACCCAGGATAAACATTTGTGTGATGAACATCTATGTTTGTTCTGTGTCTTAGTGTTGTATTGTATTCTATGTATATATTTACAAAAAAAAGTAATACAAGCTTTGCTTAGTTAAGGGCTAGATGGCGCTGTGTGAAATGTCCACATTTATTTATTTACTAGTTGCGCTCCGCGGTTTCACCCGCCGATAAAAAGTATTTTAATTATTTGCTCATCCCACGAGAAAATTTCATTTTTACGGGATAAATAGGCTATTTGACTACTATTAAATATGAACAAGTAAATATTATTTTCATAAAGTAAGTTAAAAATGAATGTAATCATTGTAAAAATAAGTAAAATCAGTAAATTAATCTCGGAGTAGTACGCTTTTAAAGTTTCATCGCCTGTCCCTTTCTCGCAAAACAGATCGTGTTGAGCTTCCTCACAGCTACTATGAAGGCATGGCTTGTGACGTCACATGCCAAAAAGATTGTATGTAGAGCTACCACAGCTTAGTAATGAGTTACTGTGAGGACTGGTAACTGACGTCACTGCGTGTTTGAGTTGTCTCTTTCTATTTCAGTATTTTAAAGTGCCTGTAACTTAGTCATTTTTTGAGATATTCAAGTTTTGTTTTCAGTTATCTATTTTTTGAGGTATATTATTTATGTATGTAATAAAAATTTAGTAGTCAAATAGCCTATTGTAGCCTATATGTTAATCCAGTGTATAAGCTATCTTGGTACCGAATTTCATCCAAATCCATTCAGCCATTAGATCGTGAAGAAGTAACAAACATACAAACATACACACAAACACACATACAAACTTTCGCCTTTATAATATTAGTGTGATTTATATACTTATGTACATACGATACGTAAAGATACACGATACGTATAGTACTGTACACGATTTTCATGGGCCAAATTTACATTCACAACTCTTCACAACGAAACATTTCTTTGAAAGTGTTTCTTTATTCGTTACTTCTATTCTTTTCTTTATCTTGGTTGACATTGAAAGAGAGAAAACAGATGATTCAATATATCGCATTACTGGAGTGGTAGAAGTTTTTAATCTTTGATATTGTAAACGTGTTTTTATTCGTATTTTATAGACCTTACTTTACTTTCACCTCTCGATTAAATGCATCTTTTTAATGAAAACCATATTTAAGTAACATTCTAGTACTTAAATACACTTAGGTACTTAAATAATAATAATAACGCCCAACGATCACATTACATAGATCTTGGACCCTAAGTAGGATTTCATGTGTCTACTATATCAGGACCCAGGAATTACGAGGACCATGGTCCCATACCCAGACTCAGAACAAGTGTTTGCGCTTTTTTTTCTGTGCACAAATTGGTCCTGCCACGAGAATCGAACCCTCCACTTCCGGGTTATGAGCCAACCTACACAACCACCACAGCACAGAGGCAATAGCAATGTAGTTCTAAAATAAATAAATAAACAAATAATAGACAAAACTTGTCTCTGACTGATGTCACACAAATGTCTCCAGCATGAGCTTATTAAAATGATTGGCTTCAAAATTGCGATTGGCAGTTGTTTTTGCCAATTTAGTACAGTTACATTGCTAACCGAATTACGGACTAAAGGGGACAAATAGCTACCGGAGTAACTGTACTTAATAGTAATAAATAATAATGGCGATGTGATACTTGATACCGTAAACGAGACAATAAAGAAGCACGCGACGGAAGGGTAGATGTAGAAAAAAAACCAGGCAAAATGAAGACAAAAAAACAATAGTTATTTGTTATGCAAGTTGATTTTTGGCACGAGTACTTGTATTGAAACTTGAGCAAGTGAAGAATCCTGAGAGTAGCGATAGCTAGAAAAGATTTCAAAGATACGAGACGCAGAATACTTTGCTGTTGTTGCTTGCTTGCCGAGTCGAGGTGAACACATCACTTCGCCATACTGTACTATAAGGAAAATGCTAGGTGCAAGGAAATTCTATTAAACTAGTGTTTTTCATGCAATTGTCGTGCTGGCCAGTGATAATTATGAAAATGAAGTTAGCGCATTAACGTGAAATAAGTATTAAAGCATTTTCAGTGGATTGGTAGTATAGATTTTTTTTTAATAGAGTAGATAGGAGTTTGGTGGGAAAACGAGAAAGATCGCATCACCGCATTGTATTATTTTCAAAAACTTGTGTTATTTTCAGTGTTAGTACATAAAGTAGTGAAGTTGCCACCACTTTACTAGGGGTATGACTAGACTATGACTTGATTTGACGACTTTGACTGTTACTGGACTTATATCTGCGTGAAATATCATTAACTTGATAAAATTATAAATTACTTGACACTGGCTAAATACACATAAGTGTAGAGCCAAAACAAAAACAAAATAGAGTAGATATAAAAATAGATTCGAATTTTAAAAACTTTTTCCACGTTAGCGCCTTAAATGCACTGGACTCAGATTTCAAATGATAAATAGAATATTTACGAGCTTATGACATGAAAATAGTTTTTAGTTTGTTCGTGGATATCAGTGTAGTGGCCGGTAAGGTTCAATATCGCACAAGAAGCTGGTGAAATGATAGGCGAGCGTGTGTCGGTAGTGAGCGTTTATTAGCAACTGAATTAAAATAACAGTGGCCTGTATAATGGTTAGCGCATATACCTAGCTATAGGCACATATTACTTCCAAAATGCTACGTATCTATATATCTATGTACGATTAGGCTTAACTATTGATTTATTTACTTATGTATTTATATTTTATGAGTAATGTAGGCTGACACTAAAAACCTTACAATTCCTAACAATCAGAAACATTTATTTTTTCTTTAACAAGCTGACTTGCATTTTTTTATTATTTAGTCATGATTCTATTCTGTATTGATTTTGTAATTTCCAATGGTCCTGAAATAAAAGTAGGTAACACTATTCCAGTATTGGTAAATTACTCAGCTCAAATATGCCCACTGCTATACATAGATAGACCCCCTCATAGCAACCCTTTGCTGCTTGTATTTTGCATCCAACGTCTCCCCGCGGTCTCTAGCAGGTCGTCGATGCACCTTACGAAAAGTCTAGGTCTAGGCCAAAATATATATAATTATATACCTAGTTGTACGACAAACACACGTGCGCTTTTAAATTTTATGAATGGACGGTAGTAAACTTTTAACGAGGTTTCCAATAGGACCTGAGTAATTGGATAAAGATTGCAGTGTGCCAATTACCTAAATTGCTTGCCCGTTTTCTAGTTTATCAATGAACACAGTTACGCTACGCCAATTACTAAAAGTACTAAAACGAACGTATGCCCTCCATGACTCACTATAAGATTTACCTCTTGATGCGTCATTGTTGTACTAAATTCTTACACTGCGAAACGGGTGTCATTATCATTTCCATCCGTGTGAGGACGCCACTGGATCTGGGAATTTCCCAGCAATGATTGCCTTACGAATGGTGTTTGCATTTATTAACGCCCTACGACACTTTGTAGTCGGTATTATTATAAATAGTCGGGGATCATCTTACGCTTTTTCAACTCTAATCTGTCTTACGTAACTGAACTTTTTTTATTCACAAAAGAGGTTTTATCGTACGCGTTACAGATATTTATTAAGATTACTGTGAGATGACTACCGGTGGCTCAGTAGGCAAAATGTAGTTTAATATGTTAACTGTTGATCAATGATTCTATAATCGCAATAATAATACCTAAATATTAATTTCATACCCATTCATGATTTGAAAATTGGAACTGAATGTTCTCCCAACGACCTGCTTCTCTCATGAGGAAGGCGTCAATATAAAACAGTTGCTCCACAGATTAAGTAACAAGTTACTACATAATGAAGTATATGCAGTTGACCTTTCCGTGCTTCCAAGAACTATATAATGTCGAATATTTGCCTTATAAAGACTGCGGAACGGCAATTGGTTCCGAGAATGGCACTAACATTGGTGACTGGAAGGCGGTGACCTAATCAGGCGATTGGGAAAGTGACATTGGTCGTTTGATAAAAGTTTTCCTAATTCTACTGATAGCTGTGATTGCAAATGGCTATTTTGGCATGTGTTGGTACTTTATGTTGTTCCAACACGCGAAGGGTATTGGATGTCTAATCTATATAGATCTGATAAGTGTCGTAAATAGAATAGTAGTTCATCAATGCTGTGGTTAAAGACCCTTTTGCACTCTACTTATCTACTACCAACGTAAATCACGTTTTTTATGGTCAGCTCTGGTAACGTCTTCTGCAATGATTTAAAAGGAATCAATAATCAAAATTATTAATTTAAATTTGTTTTTATATAAGAAAATTTTAGTTATACCTTAAATATTATCCTTTTTTCTGGAAAAGTTGATATGGTTGACTACTAATATAAATGGGAATGTTTGTGTGAGTGTGTGAATGTTTGTTACCATTAATCTCCGTAACTACTGTACCAATTTTGATGAAATTTGGTATGCAGATAGCCTATAATCCAGTGTAACACAAAGGATACTTTTATATCCGCGGGTGAAACCATGGGGCCTCGTTGAGTAGTTGTAAACATATAATTATTGGTTGTCTATAAATTTTTTTGTAGTTTGTCTAACTTTTTATCTACTTATCTATTAAAGTTTTCCAAGTTTGATTAGTCACTTACAGGTTACAAGCGTAAGGTTAAGATAAAATCAAAAAGCTTCCATATCAACTGTAATCCATATTCCTTCATTACACATGGTGCGTGAGGATGCGCCGGCGCGGCGCAGACAAGGCGTGGTATGGTGCATCAGCTAAACGACCGGTTTTAAGAGCCTCAACGCAATGAAAAACATATGGCTTTCGCGAAACAGTTTTTACGCCACGTGAAGTGCAATAAGAAGCGTTTATTGCCTGTCAATTGTTTCACTCATTCCTCGTTAAGTTGATACATCAGTTCGTTGAAAGAGAGCATTATCGAAGAGCAGTTTGTGATCGTAAAGTCTGAATGTGTCGTGGGTAAGTCTGGCTCATTTTATGTCTGAATTGATTAACGATGCGAAGCTGGTAATTTCAATGCCGCTTATTATTTATTTTTATTTATTTATTTATTCATATTAGGAAAACTTACAGCCAAAATACATATAAAAAGGTAAGCTTACAGTAAAAGAAACTAGGCCAGTTACAAGTTTCCACCTATAGAAACATTAGTATATATAGAAATAAGCTCGTAGTAGGTAGCTAATGAAGTTAGCATGAAACCTATTCAGTAATGCTATTAAGTTTGAGAAACAAACATTCAGATGATTTTATCAAAAACATGTAAACTTGTTAGTAAATACGAGTATGTTTGAAGTATGCATACATATATAAACATCTGCCTGTGAGCATTGTTGTCAAACGCTGGTAAAAATATTGAAAACTACGAAATACCTTTTACTAAGTGGTAGGACTTTTCTGCAAAGCTCGTCTAGGTAGATACCACCGCTTCACCAGTTATTCTGCCGCTAAGCAGTAGTGTGCAAGCCCTGCTGTGTTCCGGTTTGAAGGGCGCTGTAGCTAGTGAAATTACTGGGCAAATGAGACTTTACGACCTGATCTCACAGTCTAGTAATCTTTTTATTAGATTGTGCTGATGTCTAAGGATGACGTGCGCAGTTCAGTGTCACGCGAAACTCTATACTTTAGAGTTCCGAGTGACACTGCAACTGATATAGGCAGCCGTATCGCTTAACATCAGGCAAACGGTTAGCTCGTCACGTCATTCATTAACATAAAAAAACCAATCCATGCCAGGCGAAGCCATAATAGCACAGTTGAATTGAAACTGAAAGAAATCGTTCACCTAGCGTCTGCATTACAACATAAACTATAGAATCTGAAACAATCTAAACAAGCTGAACCAGCTTGGCAGCAAATTCCCAACAAGTGCCTTGTAATTGCTCACGAAGCATCAAGCCAATCTTGGCAGCGGTCGTGGGTGAACCCGTGGGCGATAGCTTATACCCTCTAATTGTTTAAAACATGTTGGCTTCGTAATGAGTTACTAACTAAATAGAGCATGATAATATAATGAAGATGATTCTACTGGTCACTTTATTGAAGTAAGTATAGCTTTAAAAACATAACGCAATTAAATTAAATTAAAGGTAATTCTGATGATAGAAGTCATCTTTCAACCATAGTCTTATGAATATATTGAAAGTTGAATACCAGATCGTTCTAGTAGCGTAATTCTTGATACAGACTGTTCAAACCATGTTGCGAAATGATTTACGGACACTTACTTAATTATTTGAAACTTATTTTTTTGATGTTTATTTTTTAGTTTCTGAACTTGATAAATATGCAACACTGACATAAATACTATTGGTACAGATTCGTAATATGTATATACAGGCGTTTTATTCCATCACCACGCAAGTAGTCTTAGATTCTCACTCTCGTCTTGATCTCATTAGGACGTCGATGGTTCAATGTAACGACACGGTCGAGCTCCGCCCCTCGGCCCAGCCGATCGGATGTCGTTCTAATGACATTCTTGGAGGCAGCCCGACCATGACTAGTGGCTAACTGGAGATCGGAGCTTTTAGATGTTGTTTAGGAAGAAGTTATTTCTTTTGTGTAATGTTTGTATCATATCCTGGGCACCAGTCATCTAAAATGACCTCTATAACCAGTTGTATCATGGGTTTTACGAATGGTTGCATATATCAAAAAATATAATAGAATATCTTCTATACATATAAAATTAAAAATCCTGACTGACTGGCTGACTTATATAACGACGCGCAGCCTAAACCATTGGTCCCAGAGACTTGAAGTTTGGAGGGTGTGTTTATTGTAAAGTGTAAAAGTGTTTTTATAAATTCCACCCCTAAGAGGCAGAAACAGGTGGTTTAATTATCTATGAAAAATTTTCTTCTTTGGATTAATTGACTCAAAAATTTATATACAATATTTTCTTCAATTTGCACTGTGTGGGATATTGTCAGTTTGTATAATATATCGAGAGAGAGAGTGAGAGCGTTTATAATGTTTGTTTCCGCAGAAAAATATGCCTTTCGTTTCGCCGCGGGCTGAAGCTTGTATCATATACATTGATTATTTTCTATACATCTAGAACAATCCGAGATTAAAGAGTTAACAGGCTTATTCCGTCACCTCCGAATGACTTGCGCCATATCCTATACCCGTTCTAAAATTGTCCACTTCCTAATTTATCCTCTTTTTATCTCGTCCATTTCCTAAACTATCCACTTACAAGCTCATTTTCAAAGTTCCCTTCGGGGTATAAACCTGGAATGTAATCTTGGTATAATAATTACTAAGGTTCCAGATCTAAAATCAACTAAAATAACACACTTCCTACAAATCCAGTTAATAAACTTTTGTAGTTCTCGACGACATATTCAATTTACCCATTGGAATTCGAAAAGAAAACCTACGCGATCAAGCGCAAGCGCAATGGCACGTCATTCGAATGCACAATACTACATGCGCTCATTAAGGCCACAGCCTTCGGAACCGGTCGTGCACCCGAAGCTGCACTAACTGAGGACTATTCCATGTCTCGGTGATTAACTGGTTGAACAAACTATGCCACCAATCTGTGTGGTTTGTAGGGGAATTAACTGTGGTTTATTCTGTGGCGTAGTAATTAAGAGGCCGTGGTAGTAATCTGTGGCATGAGTTGCATGATGATTCATAATTGCTGTTATTTTAGTCTTGAAAAGGCGGCACGACCACGCAGTCCTTGCAATAGCGCAGACTTTTGGACTTAGGTACTATTATTTACAGGCAATGCGTTTGTATTCATGTAAACATGAAAAGTTTCGAAGCCAATTCGTGTATGCGTGTACGTAAACAGTATCAAGTATATAAATCAATGCCTAGTCACTACAGGACAGATTTGTTGTCATTGTACCTATTTCGTGAGTATATTCTATGCTTGAGAAGACTATAGTGCAACGTTTTGGACAAATATGACCAATAGTAAATAACATGGACATTAATTCAAACAAATAAAGAATATATACATACTTACAACTATTGTAATACTAAGTAATCTTACAATAAAATGTACGTAATTAACTTGTGAGAACAACTATTTACAAATGACGCCGTTCGTAGTTCACGGGACTACCCGATTATCGCAGAAACGCAGGGTTGATTAGAGCCATTTAGGGCACACAGTGAGCGGTGCCGGCGTCCAATTAACGAAGCTGCTAAAGATAATCAACGTACGCTTTAATAGAGACAAGAGGCTGAGAATGGGTTCATTAATTGCTATAATGACACATTTTTAATACATTTTTAAAATAGAATAAGTATACTTTTATTTATTTATTGAAGTAAACCTTCTTTACGGACGCTTGATTTAGGAAGTAAGCTAGTGAATGCGAGGCAAACGGAAGTTGAAGTTGGTTCATGTAGAGCTTCATTGTCATTATGGCATTACGTTGAAAGTTGTATCTTTTTGGTGATAATACAAACTCTTGCTTACCATAGCTTGGGGTTGAACATACAATAAATAGATTTAATATTGTGTGTACACCTAAAGTATTCACGCTCACTAAAAAGCTTTTCGGCTTGGTGGCGTCATGTGTCGGATCGTCCTCTTCCGTCAAATACGGTCGAGGAAGGCGATGGCTGGAACATGCGTCAAGCTCGTAAACGGGCGCTGCTTGCGGGAGCTGGTCTGCTCGGTGGTGTATACGCAAATAGAAGTAAAGTCATTCATATTACCGTTATTTAAATGTTATATAGTGTCCAAAATTATTTTTTTTTTAAATTAGGTAGGTATTACAAAAAAAATTAAATAAAAGTAGTATATTAAAATAGAGCACGGGCCCAGGAGTCTGTGGTAAAGCAGAATTTAAAAAAAACATAAAATAAATTACGTAATGCACTTAATCCCTACAATTAGAAGTGTTCAATTATTTTTGATCGATGCACTGATCATTTGAGAATTCTTTCCGCCCGGTTTCCTATCTCGGCTCTCGTTATCTCGCAACTGTAATCTCATGGTATATAGTTAGCATATTGAAGTTTTACCCATGTTAACCGTGCCCTCATTCAACTTTATACTTTATTGGTACTTAAATAGGTAGTAATGTGTTTTTCATCGAACATAATTAAATTAAATTTTGATGGATTAAATACCAAAGACCTTGAAAAAAAGCTACTTTGCTTGTTTTGCTTAGTCTTTATCAGTTTCGTACTGAATCTACCTTAGATAGATAGATAGATAACTCTTTATTGTCTCACCAACGAAATTCATACAATACAGGAATTATTAAATCTTACGTACTAGTGCAACAATGGGCGGTCTTATCGCTAATAGCGATCTCTTCCAGACAACCTTTGGATGGAAAGTATTGAAAGATAAAACACGGCGGTCTAAAACAATTTAGAATAAAAAGAAATACAGATAAAAAATAAACTATTACCTATAACTTGGTAAAAATATATATAAATACATCCTAATACTTACATATTTTATAATAAGATAAACTACTACATATTTATTACAAAAGCAAGAAAAAGTTACAATATAATACTAGATAGCAGCAGTTAACATGATAGATAATATTTGTGCACCATATCTTTAAATATGGCCTGGGACTTAGCGTGTCTGATTTCTGTAGGAAGAGCATTCCACAGACGAACAGCTTGCACTGTAAAGGATTTGTCGTAGAACTGGGAAGTATGGATGGGAGGCTTTACCTTAGTTATAATTATGAAGGTCTGTTTTACATGAAAGTTCTAATAAAACTAGCAAACCCGGTGAACTCCGTTTCGCCACCAGATGGCATCGTTTTATGTAACCGTAGCTGTCAAACAATGTATCACGCACCGGCGCCATCTACTTAAAATGTTGGTTTGTCCTGAATTTTTCCTGAATTTTCTTTGCTATAAACCTCACGGAGCCCGAGACCTTTCCAACGAATGCAAAAGCGTGGAAATCGGTTCGTGCGTTCTGGAGTTATAGCGTCAGGAAGGAAAACCCGACTTATTTTTATATAGTACATATATGAAAATCTTGTGTTGTTGTCGACGGGTACGGCCAAAGACAACTCCGCTCTTCAAACACACTTGTGCTTGCAACTCCACGACATACTACATCTTTCTTAGACAACTCTTTCCAAGTCACAGCGGTTCATCTCTGGAACTCGTTACCAGATAAGATCCAGAGGTGCAACGTCAAGGACAATTTTAAACGCCAGGTAAAGGAACATTTGCTAAAAAGTCTCTAAACTTGAACTAGCAGAACATAGAATTATTTATTATTATGTAGTTTGTATTTTATTTAATTATGTATATATTATATATATTGTAGTATTCATTAATATTTGTATTTTATTAAATTTGTAAAATATGTATTTTTATACCTTAATAGTTGTATCGTTGTTATAGTTTTATTTTAATTTATTTGATGGTCAAAATGAATGTTCAAAATTATGCTCATTTCCTTATATGCACGCCTAATCAAATTGTTTCTCTGCACGCCTTGGTTGACTGGTAGAAAATGCTGTTAGCATTAAGTCCTCCTTTGTACTTTTTATGTGCATAAAGTATTAAATAAATAAATAAATAAATATATCCACTCAAATCCACTCGGATAACTTCTAAATGAAGTGCTTCATTGTATTCCAAAGTGACAGATAAAGTCATTTAAATATATTTATGTATATTGCCTCGTATATTTTTGGGGGTCATTATTATGACAAAGATCTTAATTAACAAGGAATACGTTCCGAGAAAACTGTCGGCGAATCAAATGGTCCGTTTTATCTCGCTTTGCGAAACATCGCTCGCTCGTTTTCAGTGCACACTGCACACATGCTGTTTCTTTTATTAGGGTTGTCAAATATTACAATAATATTAATGATAAAAAAAACTTCATTTAAGCAATATTGACACATTAATTCAAATAAAAACTAAACTATATTTAATTATTGGAGAAAAAGTAATATTGTAAAATGACTCTATTTGTCACTTTGGAATACAACGAAGTACTTAATTTAGAAGTTATCCGAGTGGAATTGAGTGTATATATCTATCGACTTCTAAGTGTAATCAATAAAGCTAATTTACAAGATTTTCATATATCTTATTATAATATCAATTAAATACAATAACAATGAATTGGATAAGACTAAAAATCTAGTAATAACTCCTTGATATATGATCTCTATTATTATAGGTTCGATCATGCCTAAGTAACTTTGTCTAATGATAGAAGAATTACAGCGCTTTAAATATTTTTTGACGCTTAAAAGTTTTGTATTTTATTTTACATTACCTGTCCTTACTTTTTAATAACCAAATAATATTTCTACAGACTCTATAATTGAGATAGACTGGATAACACAATGTGCGAAAATATTTTTCAATGTCATGTGAGTGAACTTGACATTCTTGGCAACCCTGCGAAACATGCAAGACACAATAGACGCTTGTGTGCGATCATTAAGATGTGTGCGTATTTATAAGATAGGTCTCGTGTTACAGGATGGTTATAGGAGACGATAAGGACCTCTTTGAGAACCCGACACCAAGTAGAAACGAAAGGAGTCTATAATCTTAGAGAGGTTAGCATAAAAATATTCATGTGCCAGACTAGTAAACAATATTGGTCAGAACAGGTATTATGTACTCTTTGGCTAAGAACATAAAAAGGAAAATGCAAAATCATAGTTTGTAGTTCGAACCGTTCGTTGAGTGTAAACGCATAATACTCGTAATTCTTCTAGTCTGCTTTAAACATGATACTTTATATAATACAGTTCTGTTAACCACAGGGTTTTCAATGGCAGACGGTATCGTTCAACCACATTTCACCAGAGAGCAAATTCTGATAATTTTAACTCGATATAATTTCATTCTATTCTCGTTTCAAGTATTATGCCAGTATTTTTTCTCGCTTTTTCACGATAGATGGTATCGTTCTGAAACTGAGGCCGGTTACCTCATCCACAACCTGTAGCCATTTAGGGGAATACTATTTGTGGGTGCGAGACTAGGGCAAATCTTGAATTATAACATTATTAATTACGGGAATTGGACTTCTGATGTAGGTCAACTGTTTGTTAAGTTTGTATACAATCGTCCGCTATCAATACCAACAACGATCTTCAAACTTTGTAATCAACATCCGGAGCCCAAAACAGTGTACTTTTTGTGTCATTTTACGCAGAAGGAACACAAGAGTCCTTATTTATATAACAATGTAATGTATAAACCAGATAATAAGGTCATTTTATTTTAACTTATAGATACAAACTCGTAATGCGTTTCATTAAAAATAACTAGTATGACGAAAGCAAGAATATATTGTTTTTTCACTTCCACCATTACGTCTAAATGCAGTGGTAGTGGGAGAAGACCGCAACATATATAGCTGTACCCCGCGGTTTCACCCGCGTGGTGAAAACTTCCATAATTTTTTAACTTTTTTCTTTCATAAAAACTTTCTCTTGAAAATAATACACAATAAAAAAGAATTAGTGAAAATGTTGTATGCGTTTACCCGTGATGCGATGACTAAAGGGAATAGAGATTAATTTTTATATATGAATTAAAATAGATTTCGTAGCTACCTAAATTCTAAAAAAAAAAGTGGATTCTGTAACATACTTTTATTTTTTAAAAACTAACAAATGACATTATGTTTTTCTAAGCCATCACTATCTATTTCCGAGCCATCAGAAATCGGATGTAAGCTATCTATTTTAATAACCGAATAAATCGTTATAAATAGTTTGTGAACATCAAACGTTTATAAAAATGTAACCCGCAGTGGCAACGAAGCGTACATCCTTATATCTTTGAACTTTTCTTGGTAAAGTTCGGAGAGGTTCAAAAGGTTCGACCGAAGTGTTAAGAGAAAAACAATGAATGACTGTGGCTTCGTTATTTGTGTGAAGTGGATTCTTTGCTTGTACAATCTGTTTTTGGTTGCATAGTTTCAATATTGATTATTCTAAGCCCTTTTGAGAATTTTACAGCGTTTTATAATAGATTTACGGTTAAAAATACATTTTAAAAATTACAAGAATATAAAAACTATTTAGCATGAAAATTCTCATGTCTGTATTTCATAAGAATAAGCTAATGTAAAGTCTATTAGAAAACTTAATCAATATTAAAATACAACCAAAAAATTCAGGATCTCATTATGTGTTATATCACAGATAAATACTGCAACTAGAAAGAAGTTCATATCTTTTTATATAACTATTATTATACATAAATTAATTCGTTCTTTCATTGTATATAATTAATAGTATAAATAATCAATCAATAAATCAATTTTTACCAGCTGCTACTGGTTTTGGCACTAGCGAATAAATCGATTAGTAGAATAATATGCCATAAGCAATAAATGCTAACTGAACCTGCAATTATAAAAGAATATATATTTCCTTAAGTAAACATCATAGCGTGACTATAAATGGGTAAGTGTACCGTGTAATCTATATATATAAAAGAAAGTCGTGTTAGTTACACTATTTAAAACTCAAGAACGGCTGAGCCGGTTTGGCTGAAATTGGTGGGGAGGTAGCTTAGAACCAGGAGACGGACATAGGATACTTTTTATCCCGTTTTTTTTCTTTCACAGACCTATGCTCCTAAATACATGAACAATAAACAATCATTAAAATACTTAATTTTTTAATATGTATTTCTTAATAAAAAATTGAACCTAATAAAATCTACATTCTGATTATTATTTATTGCCTCTAAGGCGGAACAGTTAGAAATTTAAATTATTTTTTTATTAATAGATAGCTTATACAGTGGATTAGCACATAGGCTACTTTTTAGCCGCGGGTGAAACCGTCGGTCGCAGCTAGTGAATAATAAATCAAGGCGTTTAAAATTATAATTGCCGTAAAATAATTATCACACATGGCGTGCCAGTGAAAGTAAGACAAACAGAGTCTGGTTTCCCAGCGAACTGTTGTAATTGTTAACTAGTTTATTTTTAATTGATTAGAGAATTAATTACTGCAATAGAAAAGCAATAACTCTGTGAAAATGAAAATTATAGCAATTGGTTGGTGATCAATGAAAATCTACAAAAAATAGTGTCGATAGAAACCTTCGCAGAATTCGCCCGCCCTATTTACATAAGTCCATGGAAACCTTTCATAATTATTTAAAAGTTCCACCTTTGACCACCTCTTTCTTTTTTTCTATAACAAAAATTTAAACTTATTAGCCAAATAACTCTATTTTAAATATTTTTTTTAAATATTTTCTTAAAATGAGTAATATTTACTCTAAATCTAACCACAAATCTTAGAAAGAAAGACAGAAAATGGATTTCTTAGTACATCTATTGTTTCTGTTTCACAATCGTGAGCGTACCTATATCATTATTTATTCTCTAGTTCTTTTTTTTTAGCTCAACTGCTCGCAACACGATATGGTACTACGAAAAATTACGCAAATTAAATAAAGTTTTATTGATTGTTTTGACATTTGTGTAATAGCTGGTTAAGAATATTGTTTTACGTCGTCACCTAAGAATGTCGCACGCAACATGTTACGTTGGTAAATTGATGCAATTTCTTAGATGCATTACAAATTGCAAATAAAAATTCTCATTCACTCGAGATAATTTGGTGGTCAACATTCACTTATTGAAATATATGGACATAGAGCTGTTGAAACCTACCTAGTGGTTTTTTTCTTACTTAGAAAATGTCGTCGTTGTCAAAGTACCTATGATCTGAAAGGTCCCAAAAATTGAATTATTTACGGAATTGACCTCATTAAGTGATTGTTTCTCTACATTTATATTATTAGACTATTTAAATTATAACAAAGACTTCATCTTAGTAGATGAAGTCTTTGTTATAATTTAAATAGCATTTTTTAGTAAAAATGGTCAAACCTATATTACCCTGATGTTATACAATATATTTGGCAGATGTGTACTAATTGTGGCACGCGGCATACTCTACAATTGGTAGAGTCTACACAAGACCATAGATTACATAACAGTTGCTCTTAAAACGCAATTGGTAGAGTCAATACAAGACTTGCTAGAATAAATTGTGGGGATAAACTCGAGATGCCGACAGGGGTACGAAGTTAGTGGTCATTGTGGTCAATGACTCTACGGTTACTAGAGTTAGTTAGAGTCATGTTGTTTATGTTAAAGTTATTATAAATTATGATTCGCGTTCATAAAGTAAAAGTTAGTAAAAATCTGTGTTGCTAATTCATCATCCAATTTAAGATGAACCGGCTATAGACTGTACACAATTTAATAGAATATTTTAAATATTGTGTGTTATAAGTATTTTTGCACAGTAAGTAAATACTTATTCTGAGTCTGGGTGTTATGGGACCATGTCCTCGTAGTTCCTGGGTCCCACAAGAGAATCCTAGTTAGGGTCCAGGATGTATGTGATCGTTGGGCGTTATTATTATTATTATTCGTCCAAGAAAATATTTCACAGGCAAAAGGTAGGTAGTCAGGAATTTATACAGACACTAATAAATAGACGGTTATCATTCCAAAAAACATCGAGTGTCATATTTTTTTTATCTGTTTACTCTTGATTTTTTAATAATGGCTAAGGCTAAGGCTATCCGTATTTACATCGAACTTTTCTTGCTCAAGCATCTGACTCACAAGTCAGTGGTTCCTACCAGGAAAGTCAATGTCAATCAGTCAATCAGTCAGGAAATTTAATTTCGAAAAATAAGAATTAAATAATTAAAAGTTCACGAGATGATTTTATTACTTTTATTAATATGAGTATTCTATGTTAATTTAATTTCGAAAAATGAGAATTAAATAATTAATAGTTCACGAGATGATTTTATTACTTTTATTAATATGAGTATTCTATGTTAATTTCGATAATGTAAGCATTCGTGTTGGAGTGAAAGCCACACAAAGGATCCGAAGCACATAGAATGTATGCTTGTATAAAAGACCTTAAAAATCCTCCTAAATAATTCGTTTCGCCTCTTAAACCAGTCAGTTTTACATCCACTAACCAACCGGCTCTGGTCATGAGTTCGTGACCGACCGTTTACACTGTCCATTCCCCATAATGGAGTAATGGCGGTTTATTAAACCAAACAATTAGTCAGAGCGCGCTAAATTACCGATTGATTAGCCAGCTGTGCGCTTTAACTGGCTGTTTTCAGGCTTAACCTGTTTATTTTGGATAATTATTGTTGTTGATACCCATACTATATATTAGCTTCTGCCCGCGGCTTCGCCCGCGTAGCCTATAGGAAACGAAGAAGATTTTTTTATAGATAATTGAACCACTTTTTTCACACTCTTAGGGGTGAAATTTCGAAAAACCCTTTCTTATGTGGTTACCTACTCTTTACAAAGAACATACCTTCCAAATTTCAAGTCTCTAGGACCAGCGTTTTAGGCTGTGCATTTATATATAAGTCATTAAGTCAGTCAATCAGTCAGGACTTTGAATTTTATGTGTGGTAGATATTGATATTTTTGGAGGAGATATTTGTAAGTTTTTCTGACAATTTTAGGAGTCACGAAATAAATTGACGGAATTGGAATTGGCCAAATAACAAGTAAAGTCAGTATGAGGTCAAAAGGATAAAGACCTAGTGTACTCTTCAAAAACTTTACTTTTGCTCGACCACCCATACTGTTGCAATTATCCAATTGAAACCTTCAATTACGTTTTAAGAAGAACCGTTTGGTTATAGTTGATTAGGTATGGTCGTTTTGCTTTTACATTTCGCAGTAATCTCTAACTAAGTAACTATTATTTATTTTGTGGTACTGTCTAATTAATAACTAAAGAGTTATGCCGTCTATCCTAAAGTTTAATAGTTATTCGCACTTATTCCTCTGTAACATATACCCAGACAAATGCATTGCAGTAGGTATGTCGTAGAGGGAAGTGCGGACTTAGGATCTGTCAAACTTTAGTACAGACGGGCGAATTAGTGCATTTAAATCGTCGAGTTTTGAAGTAAAGCTTTTTTACGCACGGTTAACTTAGAGAGTAGAGTTTTGGCGGGAAAACGAAAAAGATCGCGTTGCCGCATTTTATTATTTTCCAAAACTTGTGTTATTTTCAGTGTTAGTGCATAAAATTGGCGGCATTTTATTCGTTAAGTGCTGAATTGCAGGCATGAGTGTGGGAAAGTGGTATAATGATGGTGAAACGTTTCTTTTCGTGTTGTTTCCAAAGCTCCATAGAAGCTTCTGGTAAAGTTGCCACCACTTTACTAGGAGTATGACTTGACTAGACTAGACTATGACATAACTTGATGACTTGGACTGTGACTTGACTTGACTTGACACATTAATTATAATATTAAGTAACTTGAGATATTATCAATTGCTTGACACTGGCTAAATACACAAAAGTGTGGAGCCAAAACAAAAAAAAAAAAAAAAATAACTTAGAGAGTAAGTTGGTGAGGTGCACGGAAGTTGAAAGTTGTTGGTTCACGTAGATTTCAATTTTTAACGTAACAAAGTAAAAAAAAATAAAATATGTTAGTATTTCCGGTAAAATGACCATTTACAATAAATAATAAATAATAAATAAATATGTGTGGACATTTCACACAGCGCCATCTAGCCCCAAAACTAAGCGAAGCTTGTACTATGGGAACCAGATAACTGATGCAATACTTAGATACTTTTTTTGTAAATACATACATATATATATAATACTATATAAACACCCAGACACAGAACAAACATCAATGTTCATCACACAAAATGTTTGTCCTGGGTGGGAATCGAACCCACGACCTGCAGTTCAGAAGGCAGGGATACTACCAACTGAACTATCGGGCCAGTCAAATTGTCAATTGTCAAGATGGCGACATAAAACAAAGCAAAAACTTAGATAAACCGGCCGATAGATGGTGCTTAACTAAAGAAGTTTACTTCAGTCGTGTGATCTAAAGCACACTCCTTTTTTATAATTCATCATTTACACTTACAAACATACCGTGTCCCCAATGGTTAAATTACAGCAAAATAACATAAAAATGAGTACTTTTATTAGATAAACTAATATCAGAGCAATAACTATTTGTTCTCGATAACATTAATATTTCGTAAGCATCGTCTGATTGTCTCATCAATTGTTTAGTGTCAATAAATGCGAGTCCATTGATATTGAAACAATTGTCAGATTATGGCCGACGGATGACTGTTTGATTTTCTTTTGACTTATATTTTACCGGAACGTTATGTACTATAATTTTGGATATTTTACAGAGATTTTATTTTATAATACAATACGTTCATTATAAAAAAAAACGAGTGTTCTTTAAACCACACGATTGAAGTAAAAAAAAACTTCTTTAGTTTAGCTCCATCTGTCGGCCGGTATGACTTTGTTTTTGCGTTGTTAAATGTAAATGTCGCCATCTTGACAATCGCAAATTGTCATTTTACCGGACATACCAACATATTAATACAATTTTAATTTTGTTTTGTTGACAATGGAGATATGCGTTAACCAAGAACTTCCGTTCGCCTCGTCAGCTTACTCTCCAAGTCAAGATGCGTAAAAAAGTTTGACTTCAAAACGCGTTATGAAAATTCTAAATTCACTTTTGCGATGTTTTTTAATGCTAACTTTTTGCTTGCTCCAGTGTCACAAACAGAAGTTAAATATATTTCAGTCAGCCTTAGTTCATAAAGCAAATAATTTCGCACCTAATTTTTTGTTCAGTAATGTTTTTGCATTAAAATAAAATATCATAAAAATTATCACAACCGTTAACATCTTGAAAGCATCGACGGAAACGGGTCAAGTTTTTATTCTAATTGAAATATAAGAAACGAGATGACACGACGCTGACACAAATTATTCACCTGAGAAAAACCAATTTACAGTAGTAGTAGCAAAAATTGTATTAATAACACAGATTACGTTCCGTGGCTCATCTTGATCTTTTTTCCTTGCTTCCTGCGCACCTGGTGCGCCCAGCACGTGCGCACGCGCAGCGTTTTTTACAGCCGTTTAGAGTTCCTTTGAAAACTGATACTTTAGTGAAGCTTTGTTTATTTAGATGTTCAGAATGGTGTATGTCAATGATAGATATTGATTTATTCATATACTATTGAATACCAGATAACGAGCACTGCGTATATGTTAAAGATAATATGTAGCTAGGATTTATTTGTTTTGTTTATATTTATGTACTGACAACTTACTTTTTGACAATAGGAATATTGTTGTACAGACAACTTTATCCTGAGAGTAAAAACGTTGTCACACCAACTATGGACTATGGTGGGCTCTCCCCTATTAAAGTTTTATTGCCAACAATATTTTTTTCTGGGTGTATGAAATGGATAATGGTTTCCTTATTGATCGATTTTCTTTACAAAACTTTTTTTTCATCGAGTATGTAAATACTTGACGAAAAGGCGCTTTAAATTAAATTGCACTATACTTACGGAATGTTCACGGAACCCTTTCTATCTCTTACCAAATACTCCCCAGATGGGACGACCAAGTTTTTTACCTTCAATCTTAACCCGTTCAAAGACACATGGTCTGCGTCGCGACTAGTTATAGTAGTATTGGTAATGGTATAATGGTGTAAAGCTGTCGCAGGTGAGGATACAGCTGGTAATGAAGCTGTATAATTGTCTACCACTTTGTTTGTTTTTGGCCTTCTGTTGTTGGTGTTAGCTGGATTATGAAAGGAGTCTTTTATGACAGGATTTATAATGGTATGTATTTTTATTTTATTATATTCCTGGTATTTGAAAGTCTCTTATATTATGATGGCGTTCGTTATTTTTTTATGGTGTTTCAAGTTCTGTCGTCACTTTTGTATTAAAATTTTTCATAAGAATAGTATTGTGAATGTTACATAAAATGTGCAATAAAAAGTAATGTTGCAATAAAAAATCGTAGGTAATCATTTTTCTGAATAAATATATTAAAATTGTTGCAGTGGTCACAATTACCTTTACCAAGACGATAGCGTAAGATTAGATGCGGATCTTAAATCTTTGCGTTGCATATTTCAGCGACATCCATAAAGAATTCCAAATCATCATTAAACATCATCTGTCCCATTTCTAAACTTTCTAAATCATCCGTCAGGTTACGAAAACACTTATATCTCGAAACACAAAGGTTTTACGAGTCAATTCCCATTAGATCTCGGTGGGCCCATAATACTACTGTTGTTACAGTTGTCAGGCGTGAAGGATTGTCTATTAAACGTAAATAGACGGTTTTTGTGAGCAATGGTCTATAAAATGTGTAAAAATAGACGCAAGTCTGTCTGTGCCGTTAAGATAGGGCGGATTAGGTCAGGACTCAAGTAGAGCGCACTCGGTCGGAGCTTCATTTAGATCAGGGTTTCTCAACATTTTTGTCGTTGAGGCTCCCTGGACTGTTAACCATATTTTCAAGCTCCATTCCTTTTTAATATTTACAAAAAAAAAAACGCACGACGTCGGGGTTTGAAACAGTGGTTGACAGAATAAGTGTGTTGTTTGTTTTTTTTTGTTTTTTCTTGCCTGTTTGCCCTTAGTGTATAAAAAAGAATAAAAGAAAAAGAAAATGCAAACGCTTTCGGTCGCCCTTGAAGGTGATTTTGTTAGAGTGCTTGCAGTTCTGCGAGAAGAATTGTATAAAAGGTATGTGTCCGTAGTAATTATATAATATTAATAGTTTTGATTATTTTATTTATTTTTATGTGTACGTAATATTGATTTTGATTTTTGTTCTATTTTTTCATTCTATTCTGTATTTGTATTCTAAGTTAGTAATATTGTGTTATGAAATATGACTAGATAAATTTACGTATATTGATTATGGTAATTGGCTCTGGCCGTGTAATTGATGAAATAAATAAATAAATAATAAATTGACATCTTTTTATAGGGTTGGGAACTACTGATTGAGATGTTAAGTGAGGCATATTTCAGTAGTGAGGGTGGATGAGGGTGTGTTTTATCAATATAAAAGATGCTGTTGTTGGTCTCTATTGACGGTAATATGATAACTTATCACGTTTTTATTATCTAATGTCGTGGTTAAACTTAAACATGAGTAGTTTGAACTTGTGCAGCCAGCAACAATGCTTATTTTTAAAGTCAAAACAATTCAGTCAGCGTCTGTGGTGTGGTAGTTGAGCAAGTCGGCTCAAAACCCAGACGCGGCGAGTCTGGGTTTTATGCACAAATACTTGTCCCGCAACAGGACAAGTATTTGTGCATAAAAAAAGCGCAAATACTTGTTTTGAGTCTGGGTGTTGTGGGACCATGGTCTTTGCAGTTCCTGGGTCCCTAAACGCAGGGAATCCTAGTTAGGGTCCAGACTCTATGTACGAGTATGTAATCGTTGAGCGTTATTATTATTAACTTTAATTGTATATACAAAAGTTGCTTGTTTTGGAAACAAATAGCATGCAGGTTTTACTTACACAGATGTGATGACCTACTTGCATGCAAGACTTGACCTAACCTTTCATTTTAGATGAAAAATATAGTGTTGTAACTTTTCTTTACGCTGCGAGAAGTCTATATGTACTTGTGACAGGTACCTACAGAGGTCGATTATATCAAATATTCTAACGGTCCGTTGATAACCCACATATCAGTTACGTGCTAAGTGTTACGACACGGTTGAACGTATTACGTTGTGTACAGCAGACCGTTAGCCGTATTGTGTGGCATGCCGGTGTGTCGGCCTGTCGGTCGTTGATCAGTTGTCCGTAATCTCCGAAATATTGTCGGCCAATTGTCATGCCTCCCGACGGCGACTGAGCAAACATCCGTCGATTACGCAGCGCCTTTGCATCTGAACTGAAACCATTGGAGTTGTTAATTTTAAAAGCTTCCATAAAGTTCGTGTAGCGCAGCTAGCTGACATTTATTTTTATTTACAGCAGGATGAAACTGGGTTCAGTTAAAATTTTGTATTTTATGGTATGAAATCTAAGTTGTTAATTAATTATGCCTTCTTCGTACATTTTCAGTCTTATATCTATTTATATAAGACCTAACCAGACCTATGTCTGGTTAGACGGTTTATCTCCTGTAATTGCCTACCTGGTATGAAATAAGTAATAGCTTTCTACCTTTTAAATTACGGTATGGGCTATTTAAAACAGCTCAATTACTATATTTAAAAAAATATATAAACGACGCCGCCTCTACAGTTTTCTTTATTCCAATTTTACAACGCGTGCGCGCGTGCCTGTCACCGTTTCATTACAATTAGATTATTTATTTACTAACTCATTCACTGAACGGACTTCCTATTTAAAATAAATTGATTTTAGTGGTATTTAGAGTATTCAAACATAGTTTATTTGTTACTTGTTATCGGTACGACACAAACTGCATAATAGTTCATTGAGGATCCGTAGCGTATTACAAGTTTACTGTGTTTCCACTGTGCTTCCAGTAAACTTGTAATTTTTTATAATAAATCATATACATAAATAATTCTCTATGCAACGTGTAGTTATTTTATAATCAAATAAATATAATTTCTTTGGAATTTAAAATGTAAGTATTGTAACTTATTGAGTTACATAACTAAGATATTGGCTGCTTAAATTTCACAACAACTGTCACCAGCCTCCGTCGACGTCACAGCCACATCGGACAGACAGACAGGACGCCAGTAAATTGGGTGAATGAGGTGTGACGGCAGGAAATTAGGAAATGGAAGCTCGTGACGCGGTGGCGTGTTGTAGAACCGTGGACAGTCGAGCTATTTTAGACCAGCGCAGAGAGACGATGCTGTATCCGGTGGAGCTGATACTGATTGGCTCTGATTAGAGGATTTGTTCCAATAAAAGTATTTTCTAAAATTAGCTGTATACTGCCAAATCAGACTGTGCATTGTGCGAGCTGTGGAATGAGCTTTGCGCTTGTAAAAACCAAATATCTTGTAATGACAGGAAAAGCTATTTGTAGAATAGATACCTAAATCTAAATATATATAACTTAAAGGTGACTGACTGATTGACTGACTAATATAGTGATCTATCAACGCACAGCCCAAACCACTGGACGGATCGGGCTGTTTGGCATGCAGGTAGATGTTATGACGTAGGCATCCGTTAAGAATGGATTTATCGAAATTCCACCCTTAAGAGGGGTAAATGGGTGGTTGAATTATTTTCCCATAGGACACGCAGCGGGGCGAAGCTGCGGGCAGAAGCTCGTTTTACATAAGTATACAAAAATAAATTAGGTATATCATAAGTACAAAATAGGATATTAGCAATACCTACAAGTATTACTATTTTTGTATATTTTGTGTGGTGGTTGAATAGGTCAGCTAACCCGGAGGTGGCCGGTACGATTCCCGCGGCAGGACAAGTATTTGTGCATAGACAAAAATGCGCGAATACTTGTTCTGAGTCTGGGTGTTGTGGGACCATGGTCCTCGTAGTTCCTGGGTCCGAGGACACAGGGAATCCAATTGAGGGAAACTTTATATCACGTGTTACTGTATGCCACCGAGCAGTTTTATCCATAATCATAGTAGAACAAGTAATCCTAAACAACTGTAAATTACCAAATGGACAGAACCTATATTGCAAAAATCAATGCAGAGTCACGCGTCACAGAATTCATGGAGCAATAGGCAAGGCTGCGTGCGGGCAATTATAGAAATTACCGGAAAGTCGTGTCGTCTAGGGAAATACAAACAGACATGGTTACAAATTGTTTTACCATTACATTCTAATTATGTAAAACGCTTTGTAGGAATGTTCGAGAAGTAAGAAATTAATGTACCGGTAGCTGTGCCCATGCTTATAATAATAATAACACCCAACGATCACATATATAGATCCTGGATCCTAACTAGGATTCCCTGTATCTAGGAACCCAGGAACTACGAGGACCATGGCCCCACAATACTCAGAACAAGCAATTGCGCTTTTTTTCTGTGCACAAATACTTGTCCTGCCGCGGAAATCGAACCCGCCGCCGTGTTATGAGCCGATCTGCTCAACCACTACACCACAGAGGCTGTCATATTTATATACTCTTAATGTGGCGTTCTAGTGGTACAGTTGAGTTCTTGAGCTTCGAATCCGCAAGCTACGTGAATAGAACAGCCGCCAAAATTTCGACATTTCTAACATTAACCTACATTAGTCCAACAGTCCTAACGTTTTAATCCAATTATCTCGTCATAAAGGATGCGAAATGACGACTACAGGAGATTTAATAAGGAAGCTGACTGTAGAACTATAATTCAAAGATGTCGCGGCGTATTAGTCCTAAGAAACAGTATATCGTACCTACCTACTGTCTTCATAGTAAATAAGAATTACTTATTTCAGATAATCTTCTTAATATATAAAAATGAATCTCTATTTCCCTTAATCATCGCATCACGTGTGAACCGGTGGACCTTTTACGTTATTTCTTTTTTTGCTGTCAGGAGAAGGTTCTTATGAAAGAAAAAATTAGGAAAATTTAAACATTTTTTACCACGCGGGTAAAGCCGCGGGGCTCAGCTAGTTATAAATAAAAGTAACCACTGCATAGGCTTTTACGAGTTAAGTATATTATTGCAGTAAAGGAATAAAAAATACACGAACGATAAAAATATTTCACCACACAAGCTCGGAAAAATTCTATTTAATTTGTCATTTAAAATCTGCTAGGCGATCATGGAACTTGATTATTGATCTTGATTTAACAGTTTCAATACATAGTGCTCATCTCGGTGCATAGTGTTTATGGAAATTTTCAAATAGAAAAATCAGCAGCAGAAATTAGGAATTTTCTACCGAAGTACCACTAGCGTGGAAAGAGTTTTCAAAATTCAAACCTTTCCATTCAATAATTATCTATAGATAAGTAACCGCTAGTTCACGGAAAATGCATTAATACTTATTTCATGACAGTTCGCCAAACTTTTTTTTCTAGACACATAAAATTATTTTTAAATAAATTAATGTACCCTATAATAACTTAGGGGACTACGACTTGACTTGATGACTTGGACTGTGACTTGACTTTACACATATAAATATATTAATTAACTTGAGAAATTATCAATTACTTGACACTGGCTAAATACACGAAAGTGTGGAGCCAAAAAAAATCAAAAAAAATAACTTAGGTACTACACCGACCGCGCTTAGGTTCAGTGTAAGCCATAACACTAAATATGTCACGCACAACTTACACTTAGGTACTAGATATGAATATCACCTACTAAACATGTTATGATTTAATGAATATTTTTTGTAATATCGTTACATTACGTCTGTAAACATATAAGTACAAAACAATAAAAATAGGTAGTAAAGTAGGTAGTATAATGCAATTTTAAAGTAATTTGGAGAAGTGGATTTATAGCTAACTCTGCCGTCTGTGTTAAATGTCAACTTATAGGTACTTATAGGCTCGTATTATAGAACGTGCCTCAAGTGACGTTTGATCTACAATCACGTAATCATTACTTGAGATTAGAATCTATGCTCAGCTATCGTTCTTATTATAGAACAGTGCTTGAGCGCTACTTACCTGAATATAGATTTGAATCAAACCTCAGGCAGAGTGTGTTTTTTGTCTATGAATCAGCCTGTTTTCATTTACATTTCGATAGTTTTAACAATTCTGTTCCACGTAACGCATAGTCAAGGTGTAAGTCATCGCTCATAGAAAAATAAAAAGATCTTAAAAAACACATTTTAATAATAAAAAATTAACATTTATTTGTAATAGATCCTATGAAACTATTTGAAATAAAAAATATGCTTTTTGGATCAACTTTTGAGTTTTTGGAATATTTTACGTTAATATACAAAAAATTTGATATAACTACAACGGAACGTAAAAATAAAAATGTCGATCCTCACCTCACAGCTGTTCCCGTAGTATCACCACTTTGTTTGTGGCTATTTCGTTTAGGTTTTAATTATTTGTATAAAATTATGTTTTCACTATCAACTTTGACTCTATGGTTCCCTTTATGGGTACAGTTACTGGTAACCACAATTTTGCCAATGTAATTTACCAGATTCGACACCTGCTATTGAAAAATAACTAATGTTGAATTAGTATCTCTCATTTAATAGTCTGTATTAATCACACGGCATGGAGCGGAAAAGTAGTAGTACAATAGAGCTACAAAAATGTAACAAACAATGGTCTAATGCAATGAAATCATTACTCAAGCGTGGTCGCGACCACACTTGGGAAATCAGAGATTAAATCTATGCTTGAGCATCGATTACCGTCTGAGCGACTTTCTGTAATAAGAAAATACTCAGGTGAACCATGATCAGATCTGATCACTGTATTATGACTCAAGCACTGTTCTATAATAAAATCTCAACTCAAATCTACTTTCAGGTCGAGATTTACGACTGAGCACTGTTCTATAATACGAGCCATAGAAATACAAAAGTAATGAGTTTTAAAATACATCAGTAATATATGCTCGACTACTCTAATCAAATCGCAGTAGCTCCTATCTTTCCTAAACACTAGATAAAATAAAAAATATCTTTCTTGCAGCCGGCATCCGACATTTGACCCCATAACTTAGCTATACCATATCACCACCTTTAAACTTTCCCATTGAAAAACGAACCTTACTCACTTGCGATAAGTCACGGATAAAATAATTTAAAAGCACAGAATCAGTTATGTTGCAACGCTACGGATGCGGCAGTAATGGTCACGACGATCGATGAGTTACGCTCTTCTTATTGACCTTTAGATGTAATGTAGTTATACTGTAACGCGTTGAAAATCGTAACAAACGTAATATCTACCAAGTGAGTCAATATGATGAGCAATGAGTTATTTACTTTATTTTTTGTGTAATTAGCCAGTGTCAAGTAATTGATCATTTATCAAGTTAATGACATTCCACGCAGATATGTGTTAAGTCATTGTCCAAGTCACAGTCTAGTCATTACTCCTAGTAAAGTGGTGGCAATTTTACTAGAAGCTTCTATGGAGTTTTGGAAACATGGAAAGATACGTTCCACCATCATTATACCACTTTCTCACACTCATAATTGTAGTCTTTCCCACACTCATGCCTGTATTCTGCTCTTAATGAATAAAACGCCATCAAGTTTATGCACTAACACTGAAAATAACACAAGTTTGTGGAAAATAATACAATGCGGTGATGCGATCTGTCTCGTTTTCCCGCCAAAACTCCAATGAGTTATTTATCCTTATGAATCTATCGGGGAGATAAAATTATTGAAAGAGTTGGTAAATTGGTCGCTGTAAACCGCAACCAACGCACAGAAGTGAGTGAAGTACCTACGTAAAAATGATAAGTTGTTGAAGTAAAACTTTGGGGAGTAAGCTAACGAGAACTTTGTTATCGTCGTTGTCAACATAACAAAGTTAAAAATTACTTAAAATTTGTATTATTATGTTGGTATGTCCAGTAAAATGACAATTGACAATTGTCAAGATGGCGACATTAACATTAAACAAAGCCAAAACAAAGCTATACCAGCCGATAGATGGAGCTTAAAAAGTTTTACAGTTGTGTGGTCCAAAGCACATTCGTGTTTTGGGTTTGTGCCACTACGAAACATAATAACCAAATTTATGATAGCCCACTCACTCTACTAAAATAACATTTTATAGGCAAATTAACAAAATGTCAAGTGATTCCAAGGCAAAGACGACCAAAGTTTTAAACAGGGTGGGCAGTGCATACATTGCACTTTATTTGTGTAAACAAAACATTTCAGGGTTTATATTGATTTGCGCTTATCCTACCACAGCCTTCGTAGTGAATAGTAATAGAGTCTTTTAATATTTAATTTCACCACAGACTAAATAACAGTACCTTCAAGAATTAATTTATAAAATTTTGCGAACAAGTAGCGCCATCTGTATGTTTGCGGCCGCACTGGGAACAATGAAGGCTTACTCATTCATTGCTCATGCACGCAGCTACAATGTGTAGATTGTGTAGCGTGGTCGTAAAGAACGTAGGTTACAGGTTACCCGCTACTTGCGCTTGCGCATGTGGCGTTTCGGTGCTGTTGTTTTGGAGGAACCGAGACAATTTTTTTGCTTCCCACAAAATGTTATGAAGGATTATGAATTTGATTAGGTACATTTAGCTTTTTAAATGAATGATAGTAGAAAATCACTCACATTTTCAATTTAAGAATTATTAAGCTATTATTGTCTCTTTCTTCTTTTTGTACAGGTAAATTACAATAGCCAATCAGTAGAGGTAGATTGCATTCTCTACCTTTTAATAACTTGTCTCTAAACGAAAGTACATACCTTGAAAAGATTTGACAAAATAGGTGGAGTCAATTTTCTGAAAACCACACTATGCCACACAAATCTAATAATTTTCCCGCTAGTTTATAAAGATTGCAAAGGATGGGTACCGCATTCTGACCGTCCCGTCCGGAGTCAGGTTTTTACGTATCCGCCGAGTTCAAGTTCGTTCAAGGCGTTCAAGGCGAAAGATAGCCACTTTTACCGGCGCTTTCTTTGCCCGGATGCCGCGGATGGTAGAATGTGGAGGCCTTAGTTATGCACTTACAGTTGCAACACGGTTTGGAATTGCGTAGGATGAGCGTATTATTATCGTGACTCTATTAACTAGACATCCAATCCAAATCCAAAGGAACATGAAAGGAGTGTCCGCGAGAAATGGAAGCATGGCCAGAGGAAAAGAAATTACAGCGCAGACGAATAAAAAACAGCTGTAGAATGCTATTATAATCTTATTATTTTTATTTATATAATATGGCAATGGGCAGGACAACCGATAACCGAAGGGAAGAAGGGTCTCGAGTGGTGACCACGAACCGGAACCCGCAGCACAGGCCTTTCCATTGGTGGACCTCTTCAGGCTGTTGATGATGATAATAATAATATATAACTGTATTTTTATAGAAATATTGTCAATGAAAGACTTAAATCTAAGAACATATAATAAATGAGTGAATAATAATAATAAAGCCTAACGATCACATACATAGACCCTGGACCCTAACTAGGATTCCCTGTATGGTCCCGCAACACCCGGACACGGAACAAGTATTTGCGCTTTTTTCTGTGCTTGTCTTGTCGCGGTAATCGAACTCGCCATCTCTGGGTTATGAGCCAACCTGCTCAACCACGGCACCACAGAGACTGTCTATGATATACTATTATATTCCTACTTTTGGTTTGAAAGTGTAAATAAAAATCACATGCCGCGAAACCAAAACGAAAATGAAAAAAACTGCATTTGATCCAATTGAAGCGAATCACAACAAATAAAAACTGCATTGTGGTTGCAGTTCTCAGGCTCAGGGAGCATGTTTCCTGGACGTTTCCCGGGGAGGGCGGGACAGGTGGTTAATGAACAGGTGGCTCGGTTCACCCTCGTTTCGCAGGGCTTCCGCACGCCACCCCCGCTTGTATTATTGTAAAACTTGACGATTGATGAACTGTGCTGATTTTAATGAGTTATAAGTACCTACTGTAAATGTTGGTTACGTTCAAGCATTTGTGTAAGTCATTTGTTGTTTGCATCATAAACGATTGAGTTATTATTTAGACTAAACTTTGGTCTTGTTTAACTTGTGTTTAGTTGTTCTAAACTTTTTGTATGTTGTTAAAAGACTAGGTTTTATTTTTTTGTTAAAAATACTAAGCTATGCTGAGCTTGTATGTAAATTATAATTTGAGAATGGACCTGGAAGGCAGCTGGTAAAAAATGGATTAAATTTGTTAGTGCAGACATGAACTACATATAATCGTAAAAAATCCAGTCTTTCAAAAAAATTAGTAAGACAGATAAGGCAGAGTCACATATAGTCATAAAATGGTTATTGAGCGTTTTTGAAGGTCTATGACTTGCAGATTTCCTAATATTATCATTAGATTCTAAAAATGTTACATAAAATTTATGTAAAAACTCATTTTTATAATATAATGGATTTATTATATTATACTCATGTCTAGAAAAAAGTCCTCAGTGTACACAAAACACATTGCTAACTAACAAGCAGCTACTTTTTAGTAAGTTTTAAATAGGTAGCCAAATATAAATCCGAACTAACTCGCGAAATCGTGATGCGTTATCAGTCAAACTCCGTCCGCCAAAACGTATCTTATCAACGCAAACATCCTACGAGCTTCCACTCTCAGATACTACATCCGCGTAAGCTTACACCCTAGATTATGTAACAGTCAGTATGCCCAGAGTCACATAACCACGAACCAGAACCAGACCAGACTACGCCTAACCAATCCAATCTAACCATGCGTCAGTGATCGTCCAACCGTCCTCTAAGACGCACGCACCATGCTCGCTCCCATCCCGGCACCGCGAACACGCTTGGCTTTACTTCCACATAACATACATGTGAGTTTCATCACAGAAAAACGTCTCCTTTAATAATAAATAGTTTGTGAACCGTGAAGTTTTGTGATTTAGTGCTTAAGGATACAGTGGGAAACGGCACCGTGAGAACTTGATTTTCTACAATCCGCACATTCTGTTACATCGTCATGATAACTTTATTGGATTTGCATTGCAATGCATTTAGTGTTTCTGGTGTTATGCTAGGAAACGTATTTAAATAGGTTGTGCCACAATTCGTGAAAGTAACTACCTCTCAGGTTGTGTAAAACAGCCTGCTGGCTACGAACAATGAAATCTTGATTATTCTATACAATGTGAAAGTTTAATTAAGTAATTAAACAGCTCAGATTTTCCATAAAGGGCTTCTACCCATAATTAAAGTGTCAAAATGTTTTTGTGGATGTACGAAGCTCTCCCGGCTGTCGCGTGTGCCGTTCCAGAGTGGTCGGAAGATTACAAAAAATACGTTATGTTAAGGCTTCTTCGAGATTCTTTAAGTATTGCTTGATTAACTGGCTTGAAGGAAAAACAAAGCTATCCTTTTAGCCTTTTTATTTTTGTATACTCTCATAATTATGTAATAAATCACTCTAGACGTTAGGAAATTTTATAGACACCTGAATCTACCACACTGCAACTGCCACAGTAAGATTTGGTCAATGACTGTTTTGAACTCTAGCTTACGAAACGATCTCTTCTTTACAGACGACAATAAAAGTCTATGCCCGCCGTCTCCGCCCTGACATCGAGTACAAGACTCTGTCGGTGACATGGGGGACCCGCGCCCGCGAGGTCGTCGCCACCCTGCTGGGGAAGTTCCGCATGAGACACCGAGACCCCAGACTGTTCTACCTCAGCATGGAAGTGAGGGTCCGAGCAGCAGGCCTCAGGACGACGTTGGAACTCGATGATGATGCAAGGCCGGCAGCGCTTCAAGCTTGCCATCCCAAAGGGTATTCTAAGTAAGTGTGCTTTAAGTATTTTTTTGTTTAACACTTAAACCCGGCCTGTTTAAAAGCTAACTTTCTAGATTTGTTGTCGCTTACCTACCTTAAGTTCGCGGACAAAATTATGATTCATGTTACCTATATAATGTTATATTACGTACCTATAGGTCAACGATTGCTATGACAGTTATACGTATTATTTTCCGGGTGGAGCGAGCGTAATAAAACGTGACAATCCCTGATAATGACGACATCAATTAAATAGTGGTACCTGTTTCATAATAAATAGTGTCAAAGTGAATAATATAGTTGTTATAGCTACAACCAAAATAAAATTCATTATTATAGCTCGTGCAAAACTTTATGAGCTCTCGGAAGTTAGGCCCGAGTACCAAACTGCGCATGGTACAGTTGAGTGCATTGTAAAAGCGTCCATATAGTAACTATAATATGCGTACTGCGGAGCCAACCGCGCTAGCTTCCGAGAGCTCATAAAATTTTGCGCGAACTATACCTTCTGAGTACTTAGTTGTACAATAGTACAACAATAACACTAGTCACATACCGATTGTTTGACCAACAATAGGCAACATTATGAAACACAAACAAGTCAGAAAAGAACCCATTTTTCACACACTTAATTATGGAAACAAATGGAGTGGAGTGGACGAATGACAAAATTCTAAAATAGAATTCCAAACTGATAATTTCTCCCGAAACTGACTGCTACAACGCGCATAATAACGAATAGAAAAGTAAAAGTAAAATTTGAAAAATTAAAATTCTATTCTCTTACACCGTTTGTTAAAAGAAAAGGAAATAGTACATTGTTACCCTAGGGATGAAAATAGCTTATTTAGTCCCTCGAATTGTTGGTCCGTCTCGGGACTAAATAAATCTTTAACCCGAAGTAAACATTGTACTTTTCAATACGAATACAAGGAAAGTAAAAATTATAGTAACTTGAATCAGCTAAAGAAAAAATTAGTGAATCAAATCTCTGCTATACGGAAGTATTAACAAAACTCTTCAACTCGAAAAAACAAATGAAGATCGGATTGCCGCTTTCCCGCCAATTTTTTTTTTCTGGGGCCGGCCAGCTATTCCTTCCAGGCATTATTTTTATTCTCATCATTGAAATAATGATAAATATTTCGCCCAAATCTATTATTAAAAAAAAATGGCTACTATAAATCTGGAACATGGTTCAATAGAAATGTGAAATTGAACTAGTTTTGTCTAGTTTTGTGTAGTCAAGTCTAGGATGAATCCTAGGACTGAAAAGTACTTAGTACCTACTAATTTTGCAGTATTACTTTCAACCCACTCCTCAGGCACCTTTAGACCTACTTTCCGAGTATGATGAAAGATAATTTGTTACGATCAAGTATAAAAAAATTCTGCTACGATAAAACTAAACCTAAACTTTGCGCCGGAAAAATCAATACAAGTCATGATTGGGATAACCTACCTACGAAAAATTCTAAGAACCAACGCATAACCAAAAGTCCATAATCTGAACTTATTTATTCACCACATCGACACCCGAACCTGTCCACTCGCCGGACCACCGGCAACCGGCGCCGAAAAAAGCTCCACGTTTGTCCCCTCTCTTCCGGCACCGTCTATTCTCGTCCGGTAAACAGAAGCAATAAAACGTTAAAAAGCTCGAAGAACTCTTGAGAGATTGGGAACTCTTTATTGACCATATGGTACGTGTTGTGTTGCGTGTTGGCACGCCACGATTGCGTAGGAGTTGTAGAGTTGTTATGAGGAAGAGTTACGAGAGATTTAGACCTGATGGTAATTTCTTGTTTGAAGTTAAACCAAATTTTATTCACTACGAAGTCAGATATGATAAGTTAATCATAATGTGACACTAGACTTCGTTGACAACGCTACGCGTGACCAAAATGCTGGCACTTATTTGGCACAACGAATAATTGCAATTCAACGGGGCAATGCTGCCAGCATGTTGGGTACGCTACCTAAGCTGGAGCATTTGGATTGTCTATAGGTCATCGCGGCCAGTATATAGTCCAAATGTTTTTTTTTTGTAGTATTAGTAGTAGTAGGTAGTTTTTAGTATTAGTTATTAAATCATTGTCATAAAAATGTATTAATAAACAAATAATTTAATCATTATTGTCAACAATTGAATCATTATTGTAAATAATTGAATCATTATTGTATTCAATTATAGGCATTCATAAACACACTGAATCATAATAGTGACATGAAAGGTAATGAGGACTTTTGGCAGTTATAATATAGATACTAAAATAACTATGCATTATACTTATTAGGCAGGAATATTTAATATGTTTTATTTATTGAAGTGAAACTTCTTTACTTGCTTGACTTGGGAAGTAAGCTGGTGAATGCGTTACGAGGCGAACGGAATAGAAAAATTGTTGGTTAACCTATATCTCATTGTCAACATAACAAAGTTAAAATTACTTACAATTTATATTATTATGTTGGTATGTCCGGTAAAATGACAATTGAATATTGTCAAGATGGCGACATTAACATTAAACCAAGCAAAGATAAAGTTATACCGGCCGATAGATGGAGCTAAAGAAGTTTCACTTCAGTCGTGTGGTCTAAAGCACACTCGTTTTTGTATTCGTAGCCTAATACCATGAAATAAACATATTTACTGAAAAGGTCTACTAAATACTGACTATGCTAGAAAAGACTGATAAAAATTTCAGCTACTAATATTTAAAATATATGTAAACACGTGGCTGAATGGCGCCTTAAGTGCTATTAAACTTCGCAAGTTACTGTCCCGTCAGTTTCCCGATTGATCTAATCAATTCATAGTTTTAATAGTATTTTTAGGCCGCGTTTGATGTTTGTTAATATGTAATGTTATTATCAACAACTTTTCCGTATCTGGGTCGCGTACATAATTTAAACAGAATATTGTCAATAATAACCAAAAATTACGGGTTCTTAATTTAAATTTAATATTTACTTTTTACTGGCCATAATTTCCACATCCTTGTATGTGATAATCCTGGCTGTATAATATATTTTTATGTAGCCAGAGTATAAAGAGTTTAGTATCTCGTAAAGTTTTAAAGGTAGGATTATCAATTTATGTATGAGTAATAGCTCAGAACAAGTACGTAAGGGTACCTACATACTGCGGCAGTAGATAGGAAGGATACATTGTTAAGCAATGAACGTACATCTCTGAGTAATATTGATTTATTAGAATTATTTATAATTATCATGAATGAAAATAATATGAGATTAAATATAGAGACAGAGTCACATAATAAATACCTACTGATAATTTATTAACTTAATATACACACTTAGATACATTAGGGGCCAATCATAAATTACGTCACCTATCACCAAATAATTTCCCCCCTCCCTCATCCCACGTCCCTTGTCACAGCTGGTCACATTTGCTGGTCACCGATTGCACATATTTTGCAATATTACATTTATAAAGTTAGGAAATTAAACATTGTGTTGTAATATTTAAAATAAAACACATTTTGAAAAAATGTGATGTGACAAAATTTGGGATCCCTCCCCCCTGTTGTCACACAATGTCACACTTCGTGCCTAAAGAAAAATAAGCAAGTATGTCAAAACTGAGACACGCATACCCAAAAGATATAGACCTATTTATCCTGCTCTTAAATACGCGTAGATTAGGTACTTACCTATTAATGTGGAAGGAATGCCGATACAGGAAAAGTTAGTTTTATATTTAACCTGTTGAGTTACCTATGTTTTTTTTATATAGTCTGAGATTATTTAGTAGCGTCAATTTAAATCTTGGAAATTTAATACTTAGGTATTACTTACAGTATTTGTAACATATCAAATGATACTTATTGCGAGACGGAACAACTATCTCTTTTTATGTAATTCTACAATCTAGGAGCTAAATTAATAATAATAATATGTGTGGACATCTCACACAACGCCATCTAGCCCCAAACTAAGCAAAGCTTGTACTATGTGAACCAGATAACTGATACAATACTTATTTGTTTGTAAATACACTGAATACAATATAACACCCAGACACAGAACAAACATCTATGTTCATCACACAAATGTTTGTCCTGGGTGGGAATCGAACCCACAACCCACGGATCAGAAGGCAGGGCTTCTACCAACTGAGCTACCGGGCCAGTTGCATAGGACCTTAGTAAAAAAAGCTAAATATAAATACAATAGAACTTGTAATCTATATAATATAATATAATATAATATAATATAATATAATATAATATAATATAATATAATATATATATATATATATATATATATATATATATATATATATATATATATATATATATATATATATATATGTAATATAGTAATATATATAATATTAATATTTAATTGTTAACAATCACTCTCACCTCACCATTACCCAAAACTATCATTTCCGTTATATATAAAATGTTTTTTTTTTTTAAATCTACTTGATATCGAATCATACTTATATCACAGGTACATTTTACATTTTGTTTCTACATTCGGTTCTGTGTGGCAGGATAGGTACTCAAACCAACACAATCCATAATATAACCTCTTCCTGTTACCTCCTTTGTGGTTGCCAACAGGAGGCTTATCCTGTTACAGCACCATGACGGAAACTACAAGAAAAAACCTGACTATGCATATATATTTTTTTTTATGTTATTGAATGATGTGACGAGCCAGCCGTTCACCTGATGTTAAGCGCCACGGTCGCCCATAACAGAACAGTGTCAGTCGGAACCCTAAAACATAGAGTTACAAATGACACTGCACTGCGCACATCATCCTGAGACATCAGTACAGTCTGGTAATAAGATTACTCGACTGTGAGATCAGATCATAAAGTCTCAATTGCCCAGTAATTTCATATACATATACATGCATGCATATACACGATCAAGTATTGTTACGATTACCTGCTTATTATGCTGTAGTACCTAACCGTGTAATTTGGCTATAAGAGCATATTTTTAACTTAATAACTTCTATAAACTGTCGAGCAGCTGATCTATGTACCTATATTAATTCATCACCTGTATTGTAGTTAGGGTATAGTTGGTCAGCTGTTTAGATTAACCTTTTTACGGCTAGTTCTAACTTTGGTGCTCTACTATATTAATATCACTACGCACTGTAGATAGTGATATTACTGGGCAAATGAGACTTTATGACCTAACCTCACAGTCTAGTAATCTTATTGCAATACTGTGCTGATGTCTCAGCGTGACATGTGCAGTATCATGCGAAACTTTATATTTTATAGTTCCGAATAGCACTACATTTTTTATGGACAACTGTTTGTTACACTTACCATCACAATGAACGACTACCTCGTCACAAAATTAATTAACATAAAAATCACGTTATTGTGAACTTCTATATCACCTGTTAAGATATTAAAAAAATATTAGTAAAAAATTAAAAATAGGATTTTTTGAAATTGCACCCTTAAGAGAGTGAAATGGGTGGTTGAATTATTTTCTCATAGGCCACACCGCGGGCGAAGCTGTGGGCAGAAGCTCGTAATATATAAAAAGGTCAGTCGGTCGGCAACAACCATATTTGTGTGACAAAGTTTCTTGTTACGCGTAGGTACTAACCAGCAATCGTTTCCTTCCAGGTTCTCCCTGGAGATGCGTCCAGGCGGGCTGGTGAAGATCTACGACAGTGCGCTGATGTCATCCTCGCGGTACAAGTGCCTGCTGACCAGCGAACAGACCACGGCGGACGAGCTCCTGGCCATCCTGCTGCATTGTTACGACTCTAACGAGGGGGTCGAGAGGTTCTCGCTCTATGAGGTGTGTGGAATAGATATATTCATTGAAAAAAAAAAACGCAAATACTTGTTCTAAGTCTGGGTGTTGTGGGACTATGGTCTTCATAGTTCCTGGCTCCCTAGATACAGGGAATCTTAGTAAGGGTCCAGGATCTATGTATGTGATCATTGGGCGTTATTATTATTATTATTGATACGGTTTTAAAAGAAATTTTGCCTTTTTAAAGTTAATTTTGATACCTACGACTGAGAGATTATGCCATAGAATTTGTTTGATATCTTTTTACTTTTTATGATCCAATTGGTTTTTTGAGCGTTAATATATATCCATTTTGTTGGTTTGTCCGGTAAAATGACAATTTACAATTGTCAAGATGGCGACATTGACATTAAACAAAGCAAAAACAAAGTTATACCGGCCGATAGATGGAGCTAAAGCAATTTTACGTCAGTCATGTGGTCTAAAGAACGCTCGTTTTTTTTTCTAATAACTTTTCGACATTTTGTGAAATTGGGTTATCCATCTTTCCAGGTATGCCCTTCCCAAGAGTGCGAACGCAAGCTGCACCCAGACGACTTGCCCCTCCAGGTGCAGCGAGCTTGGCCGGCTGGCAACGACTGCCACTTCAGGGTGAGGAGGAACCCCCGCGCCCCGCCCCTACCCCCTCGCACGCTCCCCGCGCCCCAGGAGACCCCCTCGGAAGACGAAGAACCCTCGCGAGCGCTCTCAGCACTCTCCCTGGAATCTGAAGGCGAGAACAAGCGCTACAGCCCTGTCTACAAGTTCCCCAGCATCAGCTACTGTCGGGAAACAAAAAACGACTATCTCTACATCTGACTAGCATTCAAAATGCTTAGATATAGAAGGATATTCTCCGCGACGAAAGATCGCAAGCGGCAATACGGTAGGACGTTAAAAAAACGACTCTGTGAAGTGTAAATACAGTTTGAAAGTGTAAAGTGTAAATAATGATGGAAACTGATGGAGTGTTTGTAATCTCTAAGTGTGAAACCAAAGATGGCGGCTTGTAATTAATGCGGGATTCTAACACTTATTGTAATATTAAAAGATTCAGTTTTGTTTGGAATGGTTAGTGACGCTTGAGGTGAAATGCCCGGTAGAGAAATGTAAAATTGTCTTACGTCATTTCATTACAAATGTATTTTAGCTAAGATCGCGATTAAAAATCGACCGAACCCGAGCTAAAATTAGAGGCTTATATAGTTTGAATATTGTCACGACTTCTAATTAGTATTTCCAAGATTTGTCTAGCAATATAATAGAAAAAATATTTTCTAGTCTTAACAAAACACTCGAGACTTATCATAACAAATATTTTAAAATTATCCAGTGTTTAGTATTTCACCTCTCAAACTTGATATAAAGTGTATATTATAATATTAACGTAGTGTAATTAGCTAGTAGACACCAAAGAGGCAAACGATGGGAAATTAGAGTTATTTATCTGTTATCCACTACGATGTTTAATTTATTTATGGCAGGCAAGAGGATCTGTCAACTCTGTATGTTGATTATCATCGAATTTACTGCAAATGCCTAATATAAACTGCGATATGTTTCATAATTTTGATGTTTTATTTTCCTTGAGCATGTCTTCAAATAGGGGTTAAAAATATTTTTCTAATACACTATACGTAATTAGGAGAGCATTTGAAAATACTGGCATATAATTGTAGATAAGTGGAATCATCTCGTTTCTTGGAATAAAACAAATATATCGATATAAAGTATTTTATTTACAAATGATTGCAACAATGAAGTACAGACGATGCAATATAATTACAGAGTATGTCAAAAAATGGGAAACGGATAATATCTAACGGTACTAAAATTATCTTTTATTTAATATTATTATTTAAAATTTATACAATCGCGAGCTCCGTACCGAGTGCGAGCTTGTCGGTACGCTAACCTAAATCACAGAATACACTACGGTACAGAAGTTTGCGCGTTTACCACGAGTTTAGTTTAGTCAGACCCACGTCTCTCATACCTTCGATGAGCTAACGACAGGCGAGCGCCGTCCATCCTCGCTTCTCACGACCGAGGACTCCACTCAACTTCCGTGCCACAGAGTATCCTGCGATCGAACTATAATACGTCTCTCCATCGACGCGATTCCGCGATCCTTACTGCGCGGAAAAGGCATCCGAGGCGAGGTCGCGGCGGCCGCCCGGCCCCGAGCCGGGCCGGGCAGCGGCCGCGGCCCGCCGGCCACAAGCGTGCCACTAAAGCTCAGCGAATCGAAACAGCGTCCGGCGCACAACGCGCGCGATAATAAAAGACAATACACAAACCGAAGCGCCTCCGGGGCGGCCGCCGGCCCAGACCCGTCACAGGGACGGGCCGGGCCGGCGCTACACCGGCGTCTCGCAGACGCGGCCGTCGCCGGAGACGGCCCCGGCTCACACGGCGTTGAGCGCGCGGCGCGAGGCGCCGTACTCGTCGGGCGGCTCGCGGTCGGCGCGGCGCGGCGCGCGCTCCTCGCGGAACTCGTCGCGGTACGCGTCCCGCGTGTAGTCGTGCCCGTACGCCTCCCGCTCGTACGCCTCCCGCTCGTACGCGTCCCGCTCGGTGCCCGCGTACCCCTCGCGGTAGTCCCGCGGGAACGGCTCGCGGCCGCGCTCGTAGCGCGCGTACCGCGAGCGCGCGTAGTACTCCTCCTCCAGCCGCTCCGGCCGCGCCGCTCGCGGCCGCACGCCTGCGCAACCGTACCCGTTAGATTCATCTCGCATGACATGTCGACTGGCGGTCGATCCAACTCGGAGCCGTCGAGCGCAACATGCGGCCGCTCGGCAAAACGCATCTCGAGCCAAATAGACCAGAAAACCAAACTCAAAACATTCGCAACCCTGAAACCGATCCGGCCGCGAAATCCGTGCTATTCCGCCGTCGGTTCCGCCACTCTGCAAGCGGGAAGGGATGTCAAACCGGGAGAAGGGCACGCGCACTTACTGGCGGTTAGGTTACAGTGGGGGTGGCCCCGGCGCCGGCATTGTACACTTTGCCCGGGCAGGGAAGGACGACCACTGCGGCCGCGGGGACGGGCACGGCCTGCACACGAGCTGCACACAACCACACCGTGAAGCCTTGGACGAGGACTGTGGGAACCCGGTAGTTGGCGCTGGACGCCCGGGGTGTGAGGCGAAGCGAATGGTATGAGGGCCTGTTTATGCGGAGAATATGGGCACTGCGCTTGTGAAGGTTAGATCCCAAAATGACAGATGGCCGAAAAATGGCTATGATTCTCGAATGTGTAAATGAGATGGAACTCTCAATATTATAATTTGATAAGGTCAAAGGCAAAACGTGGCTAGAAGAGAAGTATACCTAAATTCTTTTGCGCATTGATCCAAGACCCTGTAACTGGACAGCCCAGCCTCCTCATGTGTTTTTAATGCAATATTGCGGAAACCAAGTTAGTTTTTATCTAGCTTTCAGGTTATTAACAGCCAGATATCGGTAAGTGCATGAGATCCAAACCTGAAGGTTAGTGGAAGCGTCACCCTCAATCTTGATCGATTTCCATCTACATAACTTCATATTCTCGGTGAATATCAACATAACTCAATTATATTAGTTATCCTGTTCCAGACAGAATATAATTTATTTTTTCTTTTTATGTTATCATTTGATCTAAACTAAATATGAAAAATTTAAGTCAACTAGGCGGAAAAAGACCAAATATCAGCCAAGCATGTTAGGGTTGGGAGCTGCAAGAAAATGGTCGGAAACCTGGACAGGGGGCATCACTGGAGCCTGCTAAAATGGCAGACACCAGGACATATGGGTCTTCTATGCAGCTAGTGAGCTTGCCCTGATGCTTGCACTGAAATGAAGAGGCAGGTCAGATGTGCTGCGGAGAACGGTGGATGTCGGGAGAGGACTGCGACATCGATATACAACACTGAATACACTGTTAGTAGACACTGAGATGGTTGTGGCAATGGTTCAAGGTACACTTAGATAAATATAACCGACGAATTAAAAAAAGACCCTGAAAAGTAATTAATTAATGGCTACAGCTACATACAATACAACATCACTGGTAGTTTTCTGATTCGACTGCACTGACTTATTAGAAAATTATGAGCAACTCACTGGTTGTATGCAAACTATTGGTTTTAACAGTCGAATTAACAGAAAATGTCAAGACTGCCTTGCCATAGGACGATAAATAGATACATAGATATTTTTAAAAGATATTATTAATTTATTACAGATTTATTTCAGCAGTGGAGCTAAAAATAACTACTGTTCCAAAATGTTTGCAAAAATGCTGATTTGTCATATAAATTCTTAGGTCTTTTTTTAGGTTATTTATTATATCTTCAAAAATGTGTTTATTTCACTTTTCCCAAGGTTTGTGAGGGAGGTTACATTAACACAAGGTTTTGTTGTATGGCATGGCAGTTCCAAAGTTTCAGTCGAATTAGTCACCTCTTTCCCTCTCGTAGTTGTAGGAGTCGGACCTCTCCCGGTGGCCTCCCGGGTGCGGCACGGGGGGTTCAAAAGAGGCAGTACACGTTACACGACATATTCAATTAGTAGACCAGAGACCCATTTCATTAAACTCCTATAGACTTGGTAAAAATAGTTTTTGAGCTGAATGTTTTTCAAAAGCGTAAAGTAAGATAATGTATGTCCATCAGGATTTTTATGAAATGAGGCTCTGGCTACCCGAGGTTTGAACTCACTTAGCGCCTGGCGTCGCGTCATCTCAACTCAATGTGTAATTTATCATTATGATTTTGGAAGGGTTTTAGTTTTAGAGTTGAGGCACTGTGACGCATAAATAAGCGCTTATTATGAGTTAATACTCGATATAGAACTGTAGTTATTTAGAATCAAAATATAAGCGAATATAAATTTTATTTCTAACGAAAGATCAGAGGAAAAAAGTTAATATAATTTAATATTTAATTTAAGGACAGAAGAGCTTAGAAAATATTGTCATTGTTAGAAATCATACTGACTGTAACGCCATCTAGTTCCAAGCTAGGCAAAGCGTGTAACCATACAGCTATGGCTATGGAAACCATATAGCTGATATAATACTAAGCTACTTTTTGTTTGTTAATACATACAGTATACACATACATAGTACAACATCCAGACAGAAGAAACATCGATGTTCATTACACTAAATGCTTGCCCTGCAGGGCTAGCACGAGCTGATCACGTTATATTAAAGGTTTCTTGCTTTTCATTGGTCAAACGCTTTCTCGAGAGACTGAGTCCATTTTTATAGTTCATGCCAGCCCTGCCCTTAACCTGGAGCCCAGAAGGCAGGCTAGTGCCCCTGCGCCACGAGGCGAGCGTGGAGGGGGGAGGGAGGAAGGGGTGTCTCACCAGGCTGCGCGTGGTGCGCGTTGGGCGCGTGCAGCGGCGCGTGGTGCGCGTGCAGCGCGCGCGGCAGCGGCGCCACCGCCGGCGGGTGCGTCGCGCGCCAGTACGCCTGCGGACATGGACGCTTCAACATGGACACCGGCATATGCAGATAATCATCCACATTCGAGAAGCGTTAAAGACTAGTGTGTCAATTGGGCCTAAGAATGGAACCAACCCATCTCTTCCAGTGGATGCCCTCGAAGTCAGCTAAGGAAATATCCAAGGAATAGGCAGCAGCGTTATCTTCGATTTTCATTATAATCTCCTGCGAGCGTGGTGATTACGGCAGTGAACATCCTCCGGCTGATGAAATGAAGTGAAGGGAAATTTGACACTTATAGCTTTACAACAGATTTATTCGCACAACGATGAAAATAAGTGCCCAGTGGCATCGTAGATATCGACGCTGGTGGGTCCTAGTATATTTGGTATTGGTTAAAGCGCATAATATCAGGCGGAAGTTTAGCGTCCGATCATCAGCTTTGTGTATAGTTCTGGAAATAGGTATATAGGTATTACTGATAGTGAAAAAGCAGCCTCACCTCCAAATACTCAGCGATGTGTTCACAAGCGTCCTCCAGCTGGTTCTCATCCAAGATGACGTCGAACATATCCGACGGACACTGCGACAGCTTCTCGGCGGCCACCATTTGCACCGAGGAGTTCTTGGCCTGGCCCTTCCCTCGAGACTTTATTAGTCGATGTAATACCTGAAACCAGCCGCACGTAGCTAAGCTTTATTGTTGATCAAGTTTGAGTTGAAAAAGCAATAATATGACGTTTGCTGGATTTTAGGAAGCTATGTAGTTCAGTATTTTTTTGTTCTAGAAATGCAATGGTGAAAATTTGTGGAACCATGGACAAAAAAAAATTATATATGGTATTATAATTAGAAAGCTGCATTTTTTTCTAAATATCAATGTACATATCACGTAGTCTTTTTGTAGTTTACTAAGGCTAACCAAAAGCATCGGGCTTCAGAATTTGAAGAAAAATGTATTGACATTCTTTTTTCTTTGTCATTTGATTTCCAAGTAATTGTCATCAAGTTGTCTCATTCTTGAATCCAGGTGCTTTTGGGGTTTTTATTAACCTCAGCAAATTCCAAGTAAAACTACGTATAAACTAGAAATGTGTTTTAATATATTGTCCAATTAACGGACAGCAGTATGATTATGATAGGCGGCAGACGTAGACCGTAGACAAATTCTATTTTATCATTACAGACACAGAAAGCACAGTAACATTTTATTGTTTTACTACTCATAAACAAAAAACAAGGTAGGATGTAATGATGTCGCATGACAACACCCGATGAAAAATGTGCAGACTTTGCTTTTCGCCCATTGAAATAGACAAAGATGTGACAGAACACAGTGCCTCTATAATCTGCCTCTAATACGTGGACTCTCACAAGAGTTAAACCAGGCAAAGCAAATGGTCAAATTTTTCCCAGCAGTACAAATTTAAATACAAGTGCCAAGCTCTGGGACTCAGGAGGAGGCAAACAAAAACCAGAAAGTGCTGTAACAGTCACTGCATCTAACGCTGAATATTTTAGTTTTACCTTCGGGTTAGATATCTTCAGATAGACAATGGTAGGAGCCAGAGAAGTCTTAGCCAGCTGCGAAGGATGATTGATGGTATCACAATCGAGCACGACCAGTTGGAGCGTCCTCGCCAGGTCGAATATCCTTTCGATCTCCGCCTGTTAACGTAGCTTATAATTAATGACCATGGAAATTACCTTCGGACTTGTTATCTTGAGGTAGACAATAGTAGGCGCTAGTGAAGTCTTGGCCAGTTGTGACGGGTGGTTGATGGTATCGCAGTCCAGTACCACTAGTTGTAACGTCCGCGCCAGGTCGAATATCCTCTCGATCTCCGCCTATCAACATTCCATCTTTAGTTATGTGTATGATGGGTGTAAGTTTGGCACACTTCAACTACTTGATTCAAATATCGGATATTATGGTTAGAGTGGCATGTGTATATTATTATTATGCATATTATTTATAAGGTAAATGTATTATTATTAGTATGAAGAAATCTTCGGAAACCTGTTTATAATAAAAGGTTTGGTTTTTAACAATAGTAAAACTATTCACACACCAATCATAAAACATTAAGCATCTATTAATGAACATCAAAAACTTTAGATAACTCTTACGATACTCTTCAAAATATATTAACATAAAGTAAATGAAAACTGATTAATCTTTCTAGAGCCACACAGATTCAAACAAGGGTTATTCATCCGCTAATTAGTTCGACAATCAGGCAACCCCGCACCTGGACCTCTTGCAAGCAATTCGTTCTCGAATTCCCCCGTTCCACGAACGGTTTCTTAGGCTGGTTATTGAGCAGCGAGCGCTTGGCCAGCGATATGTCTGCGGAGACCCTGGTGATGATGATCCTGGAACACATTCACGGGTCAACACAGCCTGGCTGTTACCTGCACTTCGGCGATGCACGTGGATCGCGAGTTAGTTCGCTCCATGATCGCGCGTTTCGAGGGGTTGTTCAGGAGGGACCGCTTGGCGAGCGATATATCCGCCATCACGCGAGTTATTATTATCCTGGAATTCAACTGCATTTGAAAACTAGAAGGTGCAAAAGTAATTTTCACGAGGCTTGTCAGTTTGCCTTAAATATTTCGTTTATCTACTCGTAAAAAATGTCTTTGACATAGAATATTTTTACTGTTACTATTGTAGAAGAAAGGGGTCATGCATGGCATGCAGGTGAATGTGTACAATCGAACACCGTTTCATCCATTTCCAGATCCGTTAGAATGTTAAAATCTCACCTGCCCTCGAATCGTCTCTTCAAAAAGTCGAACAGTGCTTTCTGCATCATGTCTGTGACCTCGTACCCCTTGAGCGAGGGCCCCACGATGACGACGGGTCGCATCGACGGCACCACGTCGTAGGGCGTACAAGCTTCTTGCTTCTTGAAGAAGGGCTTCCGTTTCTCCTTGCCGGCGGGGAGAGCTCCTGCCCCCGCCCCTCGACCCCGACCAGTGTCCGACTCATCGCCTGTAACAAAACGAATAATAAGGAACACAAATGCTCAAACCAGCAACAATGAAAATGTCAATAGAGTCAAAAAGACTGAAGACTAATCACGGATATTACATCAGTATTACTGAAAACTGAAGGGTCAATCTTTTGAATAATACGAACAACATCAGAAGTTTTGGGGATCGAACGAGTAAAACATTTACAGGATTTTCGTATATTATGTGAACTGCTTTTCTTTAAGTAATACAGGTTCAAACGTTGGTTATTCCATAACATACGAATAACAAAATGTGGTTAAAGAATAGATATAATTGCAACACCACCACAAGACAACCATTCAGATGATAAAAGACATTTATATCACAAAATACATATTTGCACAGATTATCATCCATCAAAGCAGGCTGGGTTGGGAGCTGAAAAGGTTACATTTATTACGCAACGTAGTTTTTCTTTCTTAACACACAACATGCTACAGCTTGGAGTAAAATTTATAGAACGATTAGTTCACATCAACCAAAGACTTGGCACGGGAAGTAACTATTATATATTCTGTGGTACGGGTAAAAATTGTAAAGTTGATACATTGACTTAAATGGGAGTCAATTTTATGATGTAAGACAGGTACACTGATCGTTTTTGGTTGTTGTAAAAGGGATGAGTCATGCGATGTGGTATGACGCAATGAAAGAGGATGGTTACCAGGCACGGCAAAAACATTAAAATAATTAAAAGTACAATTCATAAGGGCGAATTTACTACATTTCCTGGTCTACATTACATGACGTGAACTAGCTTACCTCGATCAAACGATGGTACATCTGAAAATATGGCAGGTATGAATACTAAAATCGTTATTACAAACTAATGCTGTGACAACCAGGAAAATGTGGCAAATTCCACCGTAGATGTATGGTAGATGGTGTTAGATGGCAACACAAGGCATTTAGGTACTCATTCTGTACACACTTGATAATAGCAAGGAGGGAAGCCAAAACAACGTAAATATTAGTTATTACCCCTCATCATCATCATCATCAGAAAATGTCCACAGCTGAACATAGACCTCCTACATCGGTGACATTAGTTTTCTTGCCGCTCCTGCACCATTGTTAAGAAAAGAGCAGAGAGGTGTCTCACTTTCGACAGCCTCTGTGGTGTAGTGGTTGAGCAGGTCCCCAGGTAACCCGGAGGCGGTGGGTTCGATTCCCGCGACAGGACAAGTATTTGTGCACAGAAAAAAGCACAAATACTTGTTCTGTGTCTGGGTGTTGTGGGATCATGGTCCTCGTAGTTCCTGGGTCCCTAGACACAGGGAATCCCAGTTAGGGTCCAGGATCTATGTATGCGATTGTTGGGCGTTTATTATTATTATTATTATTACTACTTTCATTACACTTTCGACGCAATATTGAAGTGGGCAAATCTTGCTTTTGTTCGAATCGCTTTTCCAAGGGTGCGCATATTATGTAGAGATTGAAAAAGATACAACTAATTCTCCTTGCTATTGTCAAGCTTGTGTTTACAGCGCTGGTTTCTATTCTACGCTGGATAAGCTGTGCCGTTCAAAATTACAGTTGCTTTTACACCGACGCAAGCAAGCATCGAGCCCCTTTAAAATGACTACAGCCAGTCCATATGCAGTCCGACAAGTGTAACTTGGCGAAAACGGTTAAGTTGCAACACCACGCAATGTCTCCAGTACTTATGTATTTTATATTAATTTGTGTTGAGATCTAGTAAAATTTAGATCTAATGTTACTCCATAACTCTTAATAATTTATTTCAAAGTTATTTCAAGCAAATGCAGTGAACAATCGATATAATTTAGGTACATGCTAATATTGTGTTGTTCTTCAATTCTCTACTGCCAATTTATACTTGTCGGACTACATTTCAGTCTACATCACAGATTAGAAAAACAGATGTTCTCGCGTATGGAAAAATTTTCACTAAACACCTACCCACCAGACCTCAACGCGCGTTTGGAAAAGTAAATCAACTACGCTTGGTATTGGACTCCCAAAACTATTGTCATTGGTCGTTTCATTGCATTCGTGGAATTCGTCCAATCGCAAACAGGAATAACGCCGGAGTATACAGTATAGTGTATGCGAGAACAACTGGTCTTCTGACGTGTGTTCTACAGGCACGTAAGGTGTGAAGTGTGTTGTGTGTGTGTGAGTGTGTGTGTGTGTCACGTACCGGGCGTGGGGGGCGTGCTACCTCGGGAGAGCGGCTGCGGGTGCGGCGCGCGCTGCTGGTAGCGCCCGCGCGACACCAGCCCCGCGCGCACGGTCTCCAGCTTCACCGGCGACGGGATGAAACCGATGTCGCACCCCTCTTTCACGAGCCGACCGATCCACCAGTTGTTGTCGTACTTCTCCTGGAACGTTGACGGGGTCGGAATCAGATATGTATCTCACTAATAAATAAATATTTGTGGACATTTCACACAGCGTCATCTAGCCCCAAACTAAGCAAAGCTTGTGCTGTGGGAACCAGATAACTGAATACATCATACAATATAAGACCCAGACACAGAACATACATCGATATTCATCACACAAATGCTTGTCCTGGGAAGGAATCGAACCCACAACCTATGCTCAGAAGGTAGGGTTAGTAACCCTACCTTCTGAGCATAGGCATAAAAATTACTACCAACTGAGCTATCGGGCCAGTCAACTGATGTGCTTTATCCATGTATTGTATGCGTTAAGGACGGGACAAGGACATTCTTGACTTTATCATTTATATACCACAGGGTCTATAAGAAGACAAGAAGCGAGAGATCTCATGCCCTGAAAGTTTCGCTACTATGTATCCATACCACACCAGAATAGACTTGCCAGATAAATAAGTAAAATAAGCATTACAGTCCGCGATAATCTCATCTATGCGGTTATAACAATAAATAATTTAAAAAAAATACATCAAATTTTCCTCGTTCCAAAATGTATATTATGTTAATCCACTCAACAATTCATCAACGGACCTAATTAGAATTAGTATTTTCAAATTTTCCCACCAGCTCTCTCCGCTGTGTTTTTTTTTATTGTTTGATAGGCTCGCGTTTGACCACTATCGCACCTGATGGTAAGTGACGATGCGGTCTAGGATGTAACACGCTTGCCTAGAAGATACCTGTTCACTCTCGATTTGAAAACTCCAAGGTTGTAATTTTCGGGAAATACGGATGCCGGCAATGAATAGCATAATTTTTTTGTAAGGTACTAATATTAAAAAAGAAAGAAAAAGGTATTTAATTGCTTAAACAATTTGTAACGAATTATTAGTCACTAGCTCCCACGGTAGGAGCTGAGTCTGCGGGAGCTAGTTCTCTTCGAGGTTCAAATATTTTGGAAAACCATTTTGAGATTATCCTCTAAACTTACGTATCTAACTACAATATACGACAATGCTGCGACTAAATTCAACTTTGTTAATATATCCAGCTAATAACGAATAATATGTACTTAATAACGTATCATTAGAAAAACTTAGGCACGAAGGGCTAGATATCGAAGGTAAAAAACTAGTGTGCTTTAGACCACACAACTGAAGTAAAACTTCTTTAGTTTAGCTCCATCTATCAGCCGGTATAACTTTGTTTTTGCTTTGTTTAATATTGATCTCGCCATCTAGGCAATTGTAAATTGTCATTTTACCGGACATACCAACATATATTTTTTTAAACTTTGTTATATTGACAATGGAGATCTACGTGAACCAATTTTAGCTTCCGTTCGCCTCGCATTCACCAGCTTACTCCCCAAGTCAAGCATGCGCAAAGAAGTTTAACTTCAAAAAATTACGTAGACAGGTTGCCAATGAAGCTTACGCCATTAAGAGTAACATCCACTCACCTTGATGTGGAGAAAGTCTCGAATCTCGAAGGAGATAGCGCTGCCATGCACGGGCGAGTCATCGTCAACTGTGCCATCGTATGAGACGTTCGTGCGCACCGCAAACGCCACTGGCTTCGACTGAAACACCACAAACACAACATTAGGGCAACTGTAGTAGACTTTTAAAGTATTATTACTTTCCTAGAGTTTAGAAGAGGTACAACAGATAGAATAAAGCGCTGACAGAGTGTTGGCAAAGGCAGGGAAAGCGGAGATGGTCCAGCAGATCCAGAAGTGTTGCTAAAAGTTTATATACTCACCTACAATGACGCTATAGGTATATACAAATACTAAGGCGAATGATATGAGATAGGCACAGACCCCGTAATGGGACGAGAAGGGCGATGATGATGATGAAAATAACAACTAATACCATAAAAAAGACTAAATAGATTACCACTAAGCTCAATTTTGGGGAGATATTTAACTGAAACACAAATCAAGAACTGGTTTGACTGACTAATCAGTTCTGCGGCAAAATAATAAAGAACTACTGACCAATAAAAGCGAGTGGATCTCATCAGCTATAACCTGGTACACGTAACAACTCACCCGTGCCTCATCTAGCTGTGCTTGCGCTTCCTTCTCGCGGCGAACCGTCTCCTTGTGTCCACCAGTAAAAGATTCATCAGGCAAGACCTGAAAACGCCTGGAATACACTCATTCGTGCCTTATCCAGTTGCAGCAGTACTTGCCCTTTAGGAATTTCTTACCTTCTGACGACAGCTACAACTTTTAATCAGTCAAGAACTGATAGACTTATGATATTTCCGATGTCTTAAATAATAGACTTCATTTAAAAACCTTTTCTATCAATAGCTGCACTGGTCTCTATCAGCCATTACCTCTGACTGTAGTTAAAGACCACGACTAAGTAATTCAGTCTTCCAGAACCGGCCTTAGAGATATTACTTACCCATACGACTTTTCTCTCTCTTCTTCTGCAGACAAACGCAAGTAGTTCCAAAGAGCCAAGATCTGGAAACGAGCTGGGAACTCACCCGTGCCTTATCCAGCTGTGAGAGTGCCTGCGCTTCCTTCTCGCGGCGCAGCGCCTCTTTGTCTTCGTCCAGCGACAGGTCCGATGACGGCTGCGAGTAATTTGAATCAGCTGAGCCCTGGAAGTTGAAAAAGCAACCTTAGTTAGGACTTCATTAGGATAGCACTGTAAATTGTGAAAATTCAATTATTAATTCAATTTAAAGGATAAATAGAATAACGACTTTTCTTGCTTTTCCGCAACGTATTTGTATATGTATAGTTTTAAATCTGATGTTGGTTTCCCTGAACATTAACCATGCAAAATTGAATGAAAAAACCCAGAACACTTTGTTATTATTTCAACCATGGACTGATTACCTTTATAGAGCTCATAGAATTTTATCGGTTATGAAAACTAAACGCTTCACTTGCGCTACGCCATGCCACAGGTATAGTAGCTGTAAATACTTTATGAGACCTTGGCTGTATTTTATCTATCGTAAATTGAGGAATGTAAATTTTATCATACAACTGAGAATACGTCTAAAACTATTGAAGCCATTTAGATGTGAAGCTTTCGAATTTTATTGCCTTCAAATCTATTTTGATAGATAAGTAAGTAGAAATTATTTATGTGTAGATGCGATTGGAAATTGGTCCAGTATAGACATGACAAAAGTGTGATGATGCGGCAATGATAGCCTACTCAGTTGATTAATAATAGTGAGTTAGTGACGTTGACTTACACATTTTGCAATCCGTAAGTCGTGGGTTCGATTGTAATTGGCTTGAACTGTTGGTTAAGAAAAACATCGTGATAAAACTATATAACTTGGTGATACTTCAAGGACATCAAATTACATTAAATTGTCAAATTACATAAAGTCAATTCCAAATCCTGGTGTTTTGTACGCCATAATGATCATCAACATAAAACGTCAACTATAAAAATATGTTCAGATTCAGTCATACGATTACGAACCAAAAGGTGTTATTTCTATTGCTTATCGTTGCAGAATACAAAACTTTTTTCTTTTATAACATTAGTACAAAATTAGGCGTACGCTGTGCAGAGGCTGTAAAGCTAATTATTATTAATCCAGCTGAAACAACCCAAGCAAGGAATGTAGCGGAAAATGTCAACAACGGGACGGCTTGCGGAGTGATGCGCGCGCAACCGTCGCGCCGCGGTGGCTCTGCACCAATATGTTGCAGTTATCAACAGAATACTAGGAATGGTATCGATAATCGATACGACTATACAAGTATACAATTATTATTGAGTGCCCGTTGTTTGAATTAGACAAGTTATCCATATTTATTCGGAAACTCAACTAGCGTTCTGACATCTTTCAAACACCGGTGTATAAAGTGGTCTGAGATATCTGATATCTGAGGCAGTAAGCGAATATTTTTTTTTACATTGATTAGGTGCTGCTATTGCTGACCTTCTTCAGGTTTCGAACTAATTCTTAACATTGAAGCTAAAAAATATTGACAAAAGAATACAAAATCATTTACAAGTATATTCGAGTTATTTATACGAGGATTATTATATGTACGTACCTGATTTGGCACCATGGCCAAAAATATTTTTGGGTACTCTGAGTACCAACCGTTTTCATCCTCGGACCCCCAGGAATTCAAACGTAGATGATGGGATAATAGTATATGATAGTTTGGTTTGACAATAAGCACTTTGTAATTCTATATGCTTAGTACAATAACTTAATTTTAAGCACCTAATACTTGTTATAATTTCAACTTGTAAAAGTGCTAAACATAGACTATATATTTGCAATAAAAAAATTGACTTTGACTTTGACTTTTGTACATCTAAATATTTGGCATGCACGTGCAATGTGATATTAGGATTAGTGAATTCTAAACTTATAAAAAATTGTCATTTATTGCAAAAAATATTCTTTCAACACCTTTTATTATAATAAAAAAATTTGTAATTTATATTATGTTATTATGTATGAAATACATTTTTATGTGTATGATATGAGATGAGGTAGTGCTAAGGACTGCTACTAAGCTTATGTGATTGTGATATTTTTGGAATGTAGCTCTTTACTATCCTTTTATTAAATCCATCCTTAATTTTATAAAGACTACAAGAGCGAGTTAGTCCTTATTTACAGTGAGTAAGACTAGCTAGAGCAGTCTCTAGCTAGTCTTACTCACTGTAAATAAGGACTAACTCTAAATATCTAATTAGTAAAAATAAATGCTTTTTATATTTTTTTTTGTATTAGATCCATAATAAAAATTTGGATACATTTATGTTGCCTATTAAATTAAATTAAATTAATAAAGATTGATAACTGATTTCTAAAATACTCATTACCGTGAGGACGAGAGCGTACATATGTATAGACGGCTAAAGGCGATGCTATATACTATAGTATTTAAATATCTGTGGCCATGCTTCTTCGGCTACGAGAAAGTACTCGCGTTAACTTTACTGAGTACTGAGTGCCACTTCATCCGGGAAAGCAAGGGTGTAATATTTATAATCATTACTTAACATTTGTATCAACAGAAACTTGGTGACCTAAGACGATATTTAATTTAATGAATTTAAACCATCTTTCCTACTAATAGTTGTGAAAGTTTGTGTGTGGTGTAAGAATGTTTGTTACCATTAATCTCCGTAACTACTGAGCCAATTTTGATGAAACTCATACGCTGCATTAACCGATAGAATACTTTTTAACCTCGGGTAAGACCGCGGGGTTCAACTAGTAATTTTTATGTGCACCAATTATTACAACGTTTCTGTTTCCATTTGCGTGATTTTACTTATTCTATAAAGAAATCTAACGTCTCGATGTGGTGCAGTATAAATTTTATTTTGTTAAATGATTAACATTACTTTTTAAAATTATAAGTTAAGCCATTCAAAACCCAAAGATGTAGGTGTCAAGGTATCATTTACATAGGTGTCTTACCCCAGTCCTCTCCAAAGGCTTGTAGTTGGACATTGGCGACGCGTGCCGGCTTGCATGCAATGCGAACACACATCGAGTCAACACACACAGTCATGCTTGGAACATTACGGATTAGGACATGCAAAAAGATTTGTTTTCAATTACTTCCAATCATTGAAAAACACTGAGACAGGTATAATAATATATAATAGTTAGATCGAAAAATCATGAACGCAGAAAATTAACTCTACACCAAAAGGTGTACAAGTCTACACCTATATTAATTTTAAAATTAACTCTATATACCTTTTGGTATGGAGTTAATTTTCTGCGCTTATGATTTTTCGATCTAACTATTATATATTTGAAAACAAAACTTTTTCTTTCTTCAGAGAAAATGCCAATTTTAACCAATCGTTAAAAAAATCTGATTGTCACTGTAGATAAAATTCACAATTTGTACAAAATTCCGTTAAACAAGACATCAAGATGAAACAAACAAAACTAATCTATCTACGCACGAGATGAAGATGCATGAACAAACTAAACACACACACCACTACATCTATCACTACATGCACAAAAAACTCACCTATAACTACAGCGTCCAAAAGTGGAAATAAAACCAAAAAACTCTGTAGCGAGTTTATGCTATTTATTAGTTTATATATAAGTCACTTTTAGGATAAAATAAATTTTAATCGATCGATACTAATACAATTTTTTTTTTGTTTTAGTATGGCTCTACACTTTTGTGTATTTAGCCAGTGTCAAGTAATTGATAATTTTCGAGTTAATTAATATATGTGTATATATGTCAAGTCAAGTCACGGTCCAAGTCATCAAGTCAAGTTATACTCCTAGTGAAGTGGTGGCAATTTTACCAGAAGCTTCTATGGAGTTTTGGAAACAACACAAAAAGAAACGTTTCACCATCATTATACCACTTTCTTACACTCATGCCTGTAATTCAGCACTTAACGAATAAAATGCCACCAATTTTATGCACTAACACTGAAAATGACACAAGTTTTGGAAAATAATACAATACGGTGACGCAATCTTTTTCGTTTTGCCGCCAAAAACCTTTTATTTAATTAAGGAGTGCTTTATTTAAATGCGGTATTATTTTGATACCACTGCGTCGCGAAGCCTTATTCGGGCAAGCACGGTTGCAAAGAGGTTGTTATCAAGCTGCGACTGATCAAGGTCTGCTCCATGCGGGGTTTTGGCGGCAGCCTGGCGCTGGTCGATCATGACGTCAGCCGCCCACGCGGACTCGATACTACCCCTGCCTCTGTGCATATTTTACCCACTTTTGGGGCCAAACCATCGAGCCACTTTATTTATAACCGGGGGATGATACGCTTTCCGTGTACAGTTAATAAGTAATTAGCTTACAACGGGAACGAGGTCGCTGATCGATCAATGAAATATAGAGGAATTGATTACAATAAAGATTATTTTTGTGGATCTACGCCAAGAATTGCAACTGATATGACAGACGTGTCGCTTAACATTAGGCGAATGACTGGCTCATTATGTCATACCTTAACATAAAAAAAAAAAGTAGTTACTTAGCTATATGAACAGCCTCTGTGGTGTGGTGGTTGAGCAGGTCAGCTCTTAGCCTGGAGATGGCGGGTTCGATTCCAGCGGCAAGACAAATATTTATACACAAAAAAACGCAAATACTTGTTCTGTGTCTGGGTCCTCGTAGTTCCTGGTCCTTAGATACAGGGAATCCTAGTTAGGGTGCAGGATCTATGTAAGTGATCGTTAGGCGTTATTTATTTATATAATTAATAACTATAATAATTGAATTACGATTGTTCATAGGTAGATAATAAAAAGGATGCCATTTTCATCGAATCTACAACACGCAAATAATATTCTCATCTTTTAAACAACGGGTTTAATTTGAAGACTAAACCTACTTGTCTACTACAAGACAACCATACTCTGTTAAACTTAATATTTACATCAACTTAAATCCTACATTACTTAAATTTCATAATAATGCATCATGATTAATTTTACTAAAAAGCCTAATGTAAATAAACGCAATAAAAGCGCAGAGGGAGCAATTTGTCAGCAAATCGCACCATAACTGAGCTACTTGAGCTACTATGAAGTTATAAGCTAACTATCTAGATGAAAAAAAATGACAATAAGTACACGTAAAGAACATACCTAATTATTGGAAAGGCAGTAAAATCGTAAGGTACTGCACCTCCCTGTGTCAACAGAAATAAGAATATTCTAAACTATCAAGTTTACACGATAGTTATAAATATGCAGGTATTGCTCACTCAACAAAACATTGGTACAACGAAGATCGCTGTTTCAGAATACTTATATCACGTATTCTTGAGTAAAGTTGGCTAGAATAAACGTACCTATCTACCTAGTTTATTATCTCTATCGATATATAGTGCTAATTCATTAGTATTTACTTGGCTAGCATGCTGCACCTTCGATCGCATCGTCACTTCCCATCAGGTGAGAGCGTGGTCAAATGCTAGACAAGTTTGAAGTAAAAGAAAACATTTTTAGCTTAGTTTTGAAGGATACGGTAAAAGATAATTTTTTATCAGTTTCATTACAATTATTAATTGATAATGTTACGTATAATATATGTTTTTTACAACAAGGATACCCATAAAATTATATATAAATATGTACCCTTAGTTATAGTATGTACAGTTATATATTAATCGAAATATTGAATTATCGCTTTTCGATGGACACCTTATGCCAGTGCTTGGTGCTTGGTGCAAATCTTGGTGCCAGTGGTGTTCCGAAAACAATAGCTGTTACGCAAATTCAGAAGCCTTCAAGGGGCTATAAAATTCTAAGCTGGCTTACCACATGCCCACGTAGGAAGAGAGCAATTGAAACTGTGCAATCTTCAAAGCGTTAAATGGACATAGTTTGCCGGCAATAATGCCAGCTGGAATCAACACAAATCAACATTGACGGTAACAATAACAACAGTAAATTAGCTACAGACAGGTCAAGTTTATACGTCAAGCTGACTACAGGAAATGATAAACTGTTTGTTTTAGTCTATTTCAGGGAAATAGTGGCAGATAGATCACCACATGTGGATTGGAGGCACGTCATTGACTAATTATGTGGCGTTTCAACCGAATTTAAAAGGTGAAGGTTTTTTGAGTCGTTTTAAATTATTTTAAGTCCGCATTGATTTACTGCGACAGTAACCTACAGTTTGAAACATTATTTTTTTCTTACTGTGACCAAATTGCCTAACAGCACCATAAACTAAAGCCCGTCTGTAATAAAGTTTTACTGCTCCTAAGTTCGCACTTATCTCTCAAGACCCCGGTTTCTCGTACGTTTGTCAAACTCGTGCAAGTCAACATGCCAAATACTGTACGCTCATTGGTTGAGACAGCTGATGACCAAGAGGCAACCAATGAGCGTTCAGTATTTGGTCTAACAAGTTGACACGAATTTAACAAACGTGTACGAAAACTCGGGAGAAAGTGTTGCATAGCTAAGTTTTATTTCAATAGGCTTTATTATCAGTTAGTTAAAAATATTCTCAATATCACCGTTCTGTAGAAAGCGTACAAAACATTTTTATTATAATTCTTATTATATATATTTATAAAAATTCAAAGTTCTCTTTAGTCTCTCTTCCGACAATAAGACAGATATCATATAACAGCGCTGTCGTAGCGTGGCAACCCTAGAATGAATTAACCACTAATTAATCCAATGTAGCACCACCCTCAGGCTCGTTTTTATTGGACATTTACTCATGGTGACGGTGGTTAAACTATGAACAAACCTCGTTAGTTGCATTTGATAATCCAAGTGGTAGATTAAAAAAGCTCTTATACAATAATACTGCTAAACAAAAATAATACGACACAAGCACATAAAGGATTAGCTTTAGGTTAGGTTTTAGGAAGGACAACCTTCTTCTAGTACCGGATTGAACAGTCACGCTCTACATTTCTGTTCATCATTTCACTTATGACATACACTTTCAAAATTGAACAAACATTTACAAAACCCCCAAATCACTAATGCATTACAGAAAAATACGAAATTCCGCGACGAACTATAAACAAAAATGAACAATTTCCACATACAAAACGTTGATGGAAAAAGTAATGAGACCGTTATCTAATCGATCAACGACCCTCAAAAACTACGGTCCTATTAAAACAACTCTACAATCCTTTTAACATGATCATTGATATAATTGAAGTATTTAAACAAACGGTATTAAAATGATAAGATCTAGCTATTAATAATAATTTGAAATGTTTGTCATAATATTGATGATCAAGAGACAACTACACGATCTAATAATTAACTCACAGAGATCCAGAACTGCTCAAAAAAATCTTCCATTCCTAGCGGATGTGGTTTCAATGCGAGCGCAGGAATGACTATTGTGGATTGAATATTTCTGTAGCCAACATTGTTCCAAATGTGTTCTAGTAATCACTAAATATATGTATGGTGTGCCGATATGTTGAAGTTATAGCGTAATTGCTTTAGAGTAAACGTTGGAACGCGTTACTCATCGATAGCGTTATAATCAAAACTCAGGGTTAGATATTATTAGTTGTGCGGGATTATCTCGCCAGTTTATAGATGATCTCTATTGTATAATATAATTAGATAGCCTGAGTAGCTTCAGAATACTTATATGTTTTTAAGAAATTCGTTGATCAATATTCGGAAACAATTGATATTTTTTTACGAAGTTCGAATTGTTTGGATGTCAGAATTAAATATAAAACGATCGGCGATACTATAGTACAACTAAGTTAAAACATCAAAGAGTTAACAAGTACTATAATGGTGATTGTTGTGCCCCTTCATTATAAAAACCCTGTGTAAGAGTCACTATGACTCTGTTATATCACGTTTTTGTGTGATATAGAAGTTCGGAGTGCTTTTATAGAATGTTTTTCACGAAGACTGTTGTGCCCGGCCAGACATAAAAAAATCATTGGTAATAAACGGATAAATATTACTACATAATTAGCATGATGGCGTTCGTGACTTGTGAAATTGTTGGTGTTTTATTTTAAGACATTAAATTTTATTTCCGACTAAAATTGTATCGATAATGTAGGTATGTACATTTGCAAAATTTTAAATCTCCCTCTTTATTTTTAAGTATTTATGGAATGAAAATTAATAAAAACATGTGTCTTCAGTGTAGCTATTACATGATAAATTAGTATTTATGAGCTCACTATAGGCTTCTTATAGAGCAAGCATGACCCCTTATAGCGGCATTATAATAAAAAAAGGAACCGTGATACATTATTACATTCATAGAACTTTTACCATAGAAGCTCTTTGGAAGCTTTTATAACTCAAATTTGATGTATATTACATAAAAGATACTAAACTTTAACAGTCCTTCGGAAGCTATTGCGCACATTTACTCTATAAAAATATACTGAAAATGTTTAATAGGTAACTCAAAATGGCTCTACAGTTGATGTCGCCGAGGCGGTTACAGAACCGTGCTATAGGCGTGATAAAAAGCAATGATGTAAATGTTTACAACACTTATTATTATTATCATAACACTTATAGTAACTATTATAGAATTTATAGAACTTTTTAGTGGTAAAGTAATGTCTATACTATACTTTGCTGGTTCGGTATGAAAAAAGACCGAAAAAAAATTGAAGTGGGATGTTATTACCGTATTTGACTATTTAACTTTGTATAACAATTAACTGGATGTATTGATCAAAATAAATTGAATTTTAATTAGTTGAAACAGTATAGTTTGAAATGGTCGTGTTCCTACACAAGTTATTCATTTCAAAACTTCCAGCATATAGTTCGTCTAACACGACCCGATGTAGCCGTTCTCCTGGGCTTGTACACTGATAACAGTAATCACTTAATACATAAACACCGCTATCTACAAGTGCATGTAAATTGCCTCCTACCTACGCACACGTAAACAAAAACACTTGTTGCTAGCTAATTAATTAGAGTTGTGACGAGTGACAGGAGCACGAAGCCATCTCCATAAATACCACATGCTTTGTCACCGAGAGGTGTAATCTTGTTACAACGTACATGTAATACTGTAGTAGAAACTTTTATGTCATTACATATAAAGCTTCTTTTAACTAGGTATGTAATCAAGATATTTGAAATTATTCTTTAACATTGTGTCAAACTTCAATAAGAATATTATTGCTTGTAAAAATACTTCAAAAAATATACATTGGTGAAAATTCCGTTTAAATAATTTATTTATTTTTGTTCTCCTCGTCCCTACAAATACTCGTACCCAAACATGAGATAGAAATCTATACCATAGCTCTCCTTATGACAATACTTAGTGCTCCTTTAAACACTATATTGCAATTTAGCTTTTAAAATAAATGTTACTGAAATACTGAAACAGCTTTCTACTTTACTAATATTGCGAAAAACAATTTTATGATCACGAATCACAAGCGATTAAAAAAAACTGCATTGAAATGTTCATACGACAAAAAGTTACCCTAACAACGCTTTGAAAACTTTGAGCGTCCCAAAAAATAAAAATAATAAAAACAATCGTAGCACCGTGGTAAAATAAAAGCAACACTGTTTACACCGCGCGGTTTCCAAAACACGAGCCACCGAAGGCAGCCAGTCGCACCTGCGTGAACAGCTTGTTGTACCCGTGGCCCTGGTTGTTGTACCCGATCAGGCTGCGGCCCGGCGGCGGCGGTTGGTGGTCGCAGCGGACCACCAGCGGGATGGCGTCCTGATCCGCCGTGGTGTCGACATCCGGCAGCCGGTCCGACGGCCGCGGGCGAAGTGGCCCGCAGGAGCGCCGACACTACCCAAAATCGCCAACTTCCCTCACTTCTCCCCGCTCCTCCCCGCCCCGCGAAGCCGGTGAATGGATGCGCGCGCACTCGCAGAGCCGCGAGATTAGCGATTAGGCCAACTGGGTCACAGAACTCGGAGATAATGTTTGGGAACTGGCATGGCCCTGACGATGAATGGGTTTCTCCTTGACGATCAATGCAGGAATTTTCCTGACGAGTGGACACGGTTGATGTTTATCAACAGAATGATGTTGTTTGAACGGCGACGCTGGGCTTTGAAGTAAGAAGCTGATTTTCAAAAGGTGACATCATCCCTGATAAATACGAGCATTACTTGCCTTTACAAACTAATATGAATATTAAATTAGAACGTATCTACAGATCTCTCGGTTTGCTTCTTACAACCAAAAATAGTGGACAAGTTCTATTATATCCACGAGCATTTAGTGGTATGATACCCACAAATGATGCATAAAAAAAATTCATACAACGTGTAATAAGACAAGGTTTCGCTGAGCTTTTTGAGCTGTAGATTTTTGGCAGGAAATTTTCCCAACTATTTGAAGAAAGGTTCTGAAAACGAGGCCAAATGAAATGGCTTACGTCCAATCCAACCCTACAAATACAATGACGTCACGCACGAAATTGCGTGCCTCACCCCTCGCTCCTGCCCTGGGGTCCATTCCCGACCTTCGTTTCAACAAGTCGTTAACACGTACTTAAGGACCATGGAAAGCCCTTCGCAAGGCGCCACTGCCGCAATAAAGGAAATTTTCGTATTAATACGACAAATTGAAACAATCATGTATAATATCGGTCAAGTGCGAGGGGTGATCAAGGGTTCCATGAAAAATGAGTTGCGTTTGCCTAACTTCTTGCGTCACCCATTCGGAAATTCACAATTTCTGCCACATAAAATAATCAAATCCTCACCAAATGTTGATAGGCCCAAAATAGCCTTAATTATATACTTATAAAAGCGAAAAGTCATCTGTTTGCGTGGCTTTTACACTAGAACGTCTGAACCAATTTGGATAAAATTTGGACACATAGATTACTAATACTACAGAGATTAACATAGGATAGCTTTTATTCCAAAAAATTAAGGGCTCTCTCGAGAAAGTTGATAAACAGCAAAAACGGAAGCGCCGAGCACGTTTGTCACCACCAAAAGTTGGCGCCATTGGAGGAGATATGAGGACACAAACAAATACATACAGTCAAATTGAGAAGTGTCTTTTTTTGGGAAGTTGCTTCAAGTTCTGTTATTGTGTTATCAATGTGCGAGTTGGAAGGGGAGAACTTTCTATCATCGAATATAAGATATTATAATATAATGTTATACAGGTTTAGGTTATATAGTCTGACTCACTCATCAAGTGACGCATGTCAATATAAACTGTCAATTATGTTTTATAGATCGTCAATATGTTCGTCACAAAACGTGCGTCGTTAAGTTTGTGAAACTTTCCATTCATAATATAAATATCTAGACATATACTAAGACTGTTTAATCTCCCAACTTCGGGCTCGACGTGACATCATGTGCCTTATACGTAGTTAACAGAGTTCACTTTTGAAAAGTCCGCTTGCACAACGACTCACAAAATTTCTGAAGAGTGAGTACATCACTCACACACATGTTACGGCCGCGAATATTAGTTGCAGTGTTGCATTGCAAAACCTGCTATACAGTGTCACGTAACGACTTCGTTCAGGGACCTAGGATGCCTATCTTGGTCTTGATCCTACCTAATCAGATCTTGGAGGAAGACGGCGACTAGAAAGGAGAGGAGAATGGAGTTGGAAAGAAAGACACTTCAAATATTTACAATATAATAAAAATAAGTAACAAACAGATGATACAAAAACAGGATGGACAGTTCAGGATGAAACTTTCAGGTGGGAACGGAGAGGACTTGTACATTAAAAAAAAATAAACAACAGGATAAAGTACGTATCTCAATATCCGATACGGAGCTTCTTGTCGTGGCTCTGGAGCTACCAGGCTAGATTTGGACTCCCCCACTTCAAAGGGTCCGAGTCCATTACCAGATAGCTGTCCAAGGAATATCAGTATTTAGTGTTATAACCTCGGCCACTCCACGTGTCTCGACCTAAATTTCCCAATCGCATCACTGAACATCACGCCGGAACACGACAAGTCGTTTGTCGGCGTGTATTTGTCCGGTGGATGGTTACAGGGGTCATATATAGGGATTCAAAAAATAGGGTACTCTCCTACGGACGCGGATGAATTCGACTCCCCCAACTTCTATTTTTTCCATAGAGCCTGAGTTCAAAAAAACCTGAACATATTTGGTACTTGTTTGGTGCTCTTCTAAATGTCGTCCCTTCGTCGTCGAAATAAAATGTTTTGAAAATGAATCAAAATAAAAAAGAAAACTAGAATTTGACTAGCAACACCATTCGCTTACGTTTCCAAGGCGGGCGGCATGCTACGGTGTAGATACACGTAGCACGCTCGTAGCGTTTGTAGCGGACCTTTGCCGCAGTGCCGTAGCTCCTACGCCACTACGTGGGCAGTAAAATGCAAAGCTACGAAATATTACTGAAATAACACGTGATTTGACCTTTATGAGGGAACTCAAATACTTTTAAGACAATGAACTGTTTTGATTAATGAATTAGTTGACAAAGTAAATATATCATATGAGTTATAGAAAGAAATGAGAGTCATAAAAAAATGTAATGTGAGGATAAGTTTTAAACCTAAACGAAATAACGAGATGGAAAAACCGTCAATTAAACCGATGCTTCGGGTCCACAGTTTTCATTCATAAATCTGTTGGTATGCAACAAGACGACACTCCCACGAATAATTAAAATTAAAAGGAGTTACGATATATAATATATACTATATTACGAATAATTCCGATTTTTTTATTTGGTTATTAAAATATGCACCTTGGCGCCATTTGTTAATGCCTCTATGACGGAACTTCCCAGCTCAATGAAAACGTAATTTATTACCTAGGAATTAAGGCGAAAACTGAAGGAATGTTCCTTCAGTCCTTACATGCATTAACCACCTGGTTTACTAAAACCTGTAAACTATGCGTTAATCTAATGCAGTTAAGGTCCAATTTAGGTTGCAGTATAGGTCGACTGTAATGAGTTTTTTTAAGGGAGAGAGTGAAGAGTTCATTGACTGCCATAATGGACTTTATTGCGAGGTGGTTAAGATCATCTTTTGTGGTGCGCATGCGCGGCTTCCGGATCGATGCGCGCCGCGATGGCGACGTCTCTGACCTACTTGCGGCAGACGCGACGTGGTCTGTACGCTATGAGATGGTGCGAGGTTATGACTCAACCATGGCTGTGGCCACGTGGTCCTATCGCTCAGCCGGACTATGTGAAATTTTAAGGATGTATTTAATGGGTCTTTGTGGACTCAACTGTCACCACGCAGAACAGGAATTGCACAATTTTCCACGATAACTGTGTATATACATATATACACGGTGGAATTTAATTCAGTATTTTTCTTAAATGTATGTACTCAGAACATGCTATGGAATGTTCGTACCTACAAAAGCCGATTTAAAAAAATAAGTTTTGTTTTAGTATTTAGTGCCTCCTAAAATAGCTGCATGACAGCCGAAATGTCTATTTAACGGTACACACAACGCGGGCACCAGATGAGTGCTTTGTAAATGTTTCGTAGGCAATAAAACACCTGCTTTATTAAATGTCGCAAGGCTTTTCCTTAGAATTTAAATTTGATATTAGCTAGATGTAAGTTTTATTTCATAAGTACTTTTTTATTTAGTTATATGGGAGCATTCTACAGCATGGACTGAATACATACATTAAAGGAAAAGAACGAATTAAATTCCACCTTGTATACTTGCATGTATAAAAAAGGATACGAAATAATGATAATAATAATTACGCCAAACGATCACATAAATAGATCCTGGACCCTAACTAGGAAAGGGTGACGTTCGCCTCACCAGATTACCAAGTCAACCGTGCCTAAAGAAATTTTACTTAAAAAGTCCTTAAAAATGTAAACCATCGCACCCTAACCAAGCGCACGTACGCCTGACAGTACAACTTCCTCCACTGCCAAGCTACACGCGGTACAATGCCTGCCACAGCAGTTCAACAGCCGCTGCTTGCTGTAAACACGGCAATGGAAGTGAAACAATGCTCTAAGCTCGCTATCGATTGGAGCGCAAACGATGCACTCCGCGAGCTGGCTGATAGTATCGTATAGGTTTATGAACTTTGATAAAGGGATATAATAATTATATTGGGAGTTTTGGCGGGAAAGCGAAAAAGATTGCGTCGCCGCATTGTATTATTTTCAAAAACTTGTGCTATTTTCAGTGTTAGTGTATAAAATTGGTGGCATTTTATTCGTTAAGTGCTGGATTACAGGCATGAGTGTGGGAAAGTGGTATAATGATGCTGAAACGTTTTTTTTCGTGTTGTTTCCAAAACTCCATAGAAGCTTCTGGTAATGTTGCCACCACTCCACTAGGAGTATCACTTGACTTGATGACTTGGACTGTGACTTGACATATATCTGCATGAAATATCATTGATAAATTATCAATAACTTAACACTGGCTAAATATATACACAAAAGTACACTAAGACATAAAAAGTCCAGTTTTAAATAACGTTACGGGGAATACCACAATGGTAAGTATGGATGAGGCGTCTATTACATGATAAATTTCTATTGCTGATTATTTCCACTTTGTTAGGAGTATGACTTGACTAGACTAGACTATGACGCAACTTGATGACTTGGACTGTGACTTGACTTGACTTGACACATAATATAATAGTAGTTATCTGGTTCCCATAGAACAAGCTTTGCTTAGTTTGGGGCTAGATGGCGTTGTGTGAAATGTTCATAGATATTTATTTATTTATTATTTATTTTAATTAACTTGAGATATTATCAATTACTTGACACTGGCTAAATACACAAAAGTGTGGAGCCGAAAGAAAACAAAATAAATAAATAATATATTGGTAAAATGAAATCCATTCCTTTGTTTCAATAAATAATAGGAAGTTTACTTAGAAAACTTCTTGTAAAGGGAAATTTTAAGTATTCACTTTTATGTGGTGGTAATGTGTAATGGATGGTATAGCTTAACCAATACTTTAAACAGTTTCTCAGGCTGTTTGCCAACTAGTTTGCTTATCAAAGTGACAAACGCATCACAAGGCAAATACTATGAAATAGTTAAGTTGAGAAACAGTTAGATTATTTACTTGGCTATTTTGATATTGTATAATTTCAAAATCCAGCCCGACATCTTGAGTAGAACAATAAAGTTGGCACGGTGGAGCCTTTTAAACATCACTCGAGCTCATCTAATCAAGGTCCAATAAACGCTACATCATTAAAAATGTGGGGCGCCAACAGAATGGCCCTCGTCTCAGTGGAGTATACAGCTCATTGATTATTACTCTCGCAACTGGAGCGAAGTGAAGAAGAGTGGAGAATTGTGAACCTAGTGGGATTGAAGAGAAGATAATTTTTATTGTGTAGCTGGTTAATGTACGTGTGGTATTCTTACATAAAGTACAAATATTACAGTTACTATTTATTTATTACGTGTTTGCCGGCAGACACGTAATAAATAAATATTTACTTATAATATACTATATACTAATTGTGCATGTAGTGTTGTAAGTATTATGTAATTTTAATGTAGCATTTGTAATATTTGTATTTTATGTAAGTAGGCCATTTTTTGTGCAAAATAAAAGCCAGCATTCTGGTCACCTGAACAATTAAATAATAATATTAAAACATAAACATATTAAATAATAAAATAAACATATTCAATAAATATATGAATAGTTTTTTTGGTTAAAAAAAAATTGTAAAACACATTAGAAAAAAAAACTGTAAAGTAAGTAAATAATAAGTAAGATATCACTGTAAAGTTTTGTGTAGCTTCTTCTTTACAGGTGTAATCGAAGCATCGGATCGGAGTTTTCTGTTCTGCATTGTGCCGGATAATGGCAGTAGTGAAAAGAGAACTTCTTTTTTATAAACTCACATACTGTACCTAATGGGATTGTTATATAATATTTGACAGTAAGCACTTTGTAATTTTATATGCTTAGTAAAATAACTTAATTTTAAGTACCTAATAAAATTTTGACTTGAAAATTTTACTCATATATGATAAGCGTCTAAAGCGCTTTAGACGCTTATCATATATGAAGGTCGCTTTAGACGCTTATCATATATGAACATGTATATATATATATAAAAGAACATGTATAGATACTGTTTGTTTGACAGTCTCTGTGGTGTGGTGGTTGAGCAGGTCGGTTCAAAACCCGGAGGCGGTTCGATTCCCGCGGCAGGACAAGTATTTGTGTACAGAAAAAAAAGCGCAAACACTTGTTCTGTGTCTGGGTGTTGTGGGACCATTGTCCTCGTAGTTCCTGGGTCCCTAGACACGGAATCCTAGTTAGGGTCCAGGATCTATGTATGTGATATTTGGGCGTTATTATTATTATTACTGTAATCAGTGACGCAGGTATTGTAACTTCTGGAATTTCCAAATAACAGCATTAGCAGCACCTGACGCGTGTTTTCTGGTTCCCAAGTTTATCGATGAGAAACGTCCACTTATGTGTGTGATGCACTACAGTTATAGATAAGTGTACCTATAACTGTAGTGCATGTGTGTGTGTGTTTCTTTTATCATTAGTAAATAGGAAATTACTTCTAGCAACCTTCTCAGCGATTGAGAGAGAAATGCTCTCACGCTTCCTTGTCACCACGAGGGACTCAAACACACTTAAACTCCCCCGTGATCCGTCTGCCGCCGGGATGGGGCGAGATGGGGTCGCGCTAGCTTTCACCATCTTTTCGATGTTGACCTAAGCCAATCATGTCAAAACATTTCATGATAACAATGATAAACAAACTTACTTCAGTCCAAGCTGTTAGATTGTGGAATGAACTCCCTGTTACCATTCGACGCGCTCAATCACTTTTCACTTTTAAATCTCAAGTCAAAATTTTTTATCTATCCAACCTGACTCCTAACTAAATAAACTGTTTTCCTTTTAACTGTTATAAGTATATATATATATATGTATATGGTATATGTGTGTATATGTGTATATGTTATATATCAATGACTTAGGTATATGTATTTTATTATTATTTATTCTTATGTATTATATTATTTGAGTATAGGTTAGTATATAGTATTTATTTGCACCGCCGTCCTTGCTCATAGTGTCTCAAAACTCTGTCCATCCAAAGGTTGTCTGGAAGAGATCGCTCTTAGCGATAAGACCGCCCATTGTACCTATCTTATTATGTGATTCTATTTTCTACATGTTTATTTTTGGTGTCAATAAAGCGTTTTGTATTGTATTGTATTGTACTTTACGCAATATATAACATGGTGTTAATATCTACTCCTAAGTATGTTGGTATATTCCAAATTATGGCAAATTGCCGTCTTTCTGCAAAATGGTTTACTATTATAATAACTATTCATAAATCTAATCGCATTATGTCACAAATGGTATAAGTAGATTAATTAGTAATTATAATTTCGTAACATTAATTGATAGAAATAGTAAAGCGCTGTATTTAAGTCTGAGTTGAGTTTACCAACCACTAAACGAAACACAAAAACTGTGCTCTTGACACATACATACATATAGGTATATGTTACGCACACGCTCAGAGCAAAGACCCACGTGATGCATCTGCTGAATTGTTTGTCTGTGGCCTTCTGTTTACCAGCTGGCACGCTACGCAGGCAAACATCGACCTTATCAATCATGCAACACTGTCTAAAATTGAAAACAATCGAGAACAACACCGATTCTGTCAAACTCAAGATTTTCTTCATTTCAAACTTAAGGACTTTAGGTATGAATGAAATGTTATATCAAGTACCATCTAGCATGTATGAAAACTATTTCGGTTGTAAGCATTAGTGAAAGCTTCAAATGCGAGTGGAAATGACAAGATTCTGACAGCATTCCATCTTTTATGACCAAAACATTACAGAGATTACGCGTATCCTTAACCCCACTCTGTCTCCAACCACAAGAAGGGCGTTTAAGCACGAGATTCAAGTCATGCCTCAAGAAACATCATCAATTCACTATCACCATTGACATAACCTATGCATTCGACAACCAAGAAACAAATTGCATTACCCGCCTGCGGCCGATGCGAAACCTCTGCCGCCTCAAATGGTCCATCCTTAAAGCCTTCGTCATAAGACGCACATGTCACTGTCACACTGTACACTCCGCGAGTCCCACAAGTGGTCAACAAGTCCACCTACTACCCATACACACGGTGTGTTTGGACGGCGGGCGCGGGCGCGGGCGCGGGCGCGCGGTTGCTTGTGCTAAAAATACGCAGCGTACGGGAGGGTGACGCGGCGAGACGCGGCGCGTACACATTGAAGCTGTGATGAGAGTGCATGTGCACTGGTTTGGATAAAAAAATTGGGGGTGACGATGAAGTGAAAATTAAATAACTTGTGACACATAGCTCACGGGAAGCGTGCGGAGACGATGACAGTTTCACGCTTTTTGTTCACTCAAAAAGTATACATATACAGGGTTACAGGCAAAATCATGCTAGATCCGTTAAGGTCGTGGAGTACCCATCATTTCTGACTTATTTCACTATGAAACACCCTAGCCTAAACTTAACCCTTTTAGAGATATTCGACTTTTTGACTTTTAATTTTTTTATTGAAAATTGCCGATTTTTTGGCTACAAAATTTAATTATGCTTATTTTGTTTGAGGGCAATTTGGCTGGACTACAGTTGCAACCCTTTCTCGCCCCCGGTACGGTGGACGAGGGCTCACGGGGGGGTTTTAGTGGGTTCGAGTCCCACATACCCCTGCCACCATGGAGGTGCTGCGCGGATCAACGGGTGCAGAAAGGTTATTAGACTTATGACTTGATTCTCTAATATTAACAATAACAAAAACGACATATCTTGCAGAGAGAAAACGTATAATAAGCATTGCACTATAAGGTAAATGTGTATGTGTGTGAATTGTGAATCAGATGTATAAATTCTGTTGTTGCAATCACATAATGACTGGAAATAATACCGCACACCGGTCATCGAGCACAGCTTCTAAATTGTGCAGATCCTCATCATAAACATTTTTTTAAATCTTTGTCTTTAGATGACTTACTGGAGTGATTTATAGACACCATACAGCCCAAACAACTGGTCCTAGACTTGAATTACATAAACAAAGCTCAGACAGATGTTAAACGTGTATTTAACAATAACAAACAGCAGTTTAGCACTACTTTAAGCCTTGTTTAAATATTTTGTGTGCCTATCACAATGCCCTACCTTAGAAATACCAAAAACGAATATTAATGATTACTTATAATTAAATTGTTTGTTCATAGTTTGAGATATAATAATCTTAGATCCAATGCTCATATTCTGTCACAGAAATTATTTGTCTACGAATAGCTATTGATGGTGAATAGTTTTTTTTTACTTCCGCCTTACCTGTAACTAATGCTGCCCTACAATTCGACTCTAGATACTGCCCTGTGTAGGTATACTAAGGAAGAATTTTTGAACACATTCAATCAACCTCTACGAAGATCAGATGGCATCCCATCTTCCCATGTTATTGAAATGCGAGTGAAGCCACGAGGCGCCTCTAGTTATACTAAAATGTGTAATATCAGCATACAAATGAATGCAAGGCAATCTGCATGAGAGCGGAGATAGTCTTGTTTCGTCTAACTGCAGAGGTACCCGCCGGTTCCTCTCTGCCAATGATTCAATCTACAACATCCTCCAATGGCTCTTATTTGAAGCTAATAGAGTTTATATTCGATAGGTCAACGGTGTGTAAATTACGCGTTATACAGGTAGACTGGCGAAGCCAAGAGTTCCGCGTCGCGGCATTGATCTGTCTAGTCGGGCTGGCATTGTTTTGAGAACTCGGTAAGGTTACGATGTCCATGAAATCCAATTGTAATATTATGCATCTGATCAACGGGGATCAGAAAGTACTTAAATTTATATTAATTTAATTTTTATGAGCACTAATCACCTTCATAATTTTTATTAACTAAAACTGGAATTCTAGTGAACATTTTGTGTTCAAAATTTTGAAATTTTTTAGGCATATTATACATCAAGAGATTTATGCTTCCTTAAGATGCATAGATAAGTGTAAAATTTACTGAAAAATAAACAGTTGTACATAAAATACGCAGCCAGCGAACAGATTTATTAAATTTGGCTCTAAGCGCCATCTGTTGACAGCTGAACAAACCACAGGAAAGTTGTTATCTTGTTGAGAAAGCGAGATCGTGACATGGGTTGTTGCTAACAGCTTGTAGCTGTTAGTTCACATCATGTTGTATAGGTGGCGCTGTTCAATGCATAGTTCCAATAAATTGAAAATATGTAGGTGGCGTTACTTGTTACACCTTGAATCTCTGATTCAAGAACTTGAATTTACCGAGCGGAAAATCAACCGTAGTAGTAATCTAACAGATATAAATAAACGCAGTTTTCTAGCCATTAACAATAGGTAGTTGTGTATTAAATTCAATTAAATTTGTTGTAAGGAAGTTTCCTGAGCATCTTTTATGGTACATAATTATATACATACCTACTATTTACAGTACTAATTCATTTAATAAACATAACTCATAACTCATTGTTATATTTAGTGCATATTATAGAAAGCATATGATATTGATTGTCTAATTAAAATATTCATGTCTTAAAAATAAGAAAGGACAACATAAACTGATAAAAAATAAAGAATGTTTATGATAGATGTCAGCAGATATCAATATCGAAGGTAGGCGGGCACTCATTGTTATCAATTCGCGAGATGTTAATGAAGTCTGAAACGAGTTTTACGTTTATACACACCACTTTACGAGACAAACACATCTATCAAGTGCCATCAATGAATGAAACTTTATTAAATAGTTATGATTCGTTTATTTCACTGGCAGTTCGCCAGGTTATTAACAAACACGCGGGCCGGTAGGTAAGTGTCGTGGAAGGTGGCTACAAAAATGTTATTTGCGCAACAAATATCATCAAATTAAATATTTTCAGTGCTATTGAGGCAAACTGTATATTCCGTAGTACGATTCTGGCGCAGTGCCCGGTGGCGCCCGCGGGACGACTGCGTTGATAGATTACTGGGATTACCATCTCCAGGTTTTAATACCTGCGCTTCGTTTGTTTTATTAATTTTAATACTATTTACTAGGTGGTAGGACTTTTCTGCAAAGTTTGTCTAGGTAGGTACCACTGCTTTGCTAGTTATTCTGCCGCCAAACAGTAGTACGCCAGAACTGCTGTGTTCCGGTTTGAAGGGCACTGTAGCTAGTGAAATTACTGGGCAATTGAGACTTTATGATCTGATCTCACAGTTGAGCAATCTGATTACCAGACTGTGCTGATGTCTCAGGATGATGTGCGCAGTGCAGCGTCACACGAAACTATATATGTTGGAGATCCGAGTGACAGTGTTCTGTTATGGGCGGCCGTGTCGCTTAACATCAGGTGAACGACTAGCTGGTCACATCATTCACTAACATAAAAAAAAAATGCATATAGCTTTTAAGATATTTAAATGCATGACTAGATTTAGATTTAGCTTGATGGGTGTTGTTGGACCATGGTCCTCGTAGTTTCTGGGTCCTTAGATACAGGGAATACTAGTTAGAGTCCAGGATCTATATATGTGATCTTTGGGCGTTATTATTGTTATTAGCTAAAAAAGGACCTCCAGGAAAATGGATCACCACGACGCCGGATTTAATCCTGGGATCTGTACTTCGTTCCATTGCATTTCACTGCTGGGGGAATAGACTGACAGACGGTCATTACAAAGTAAGTAATTTGTTTAGGTATTATTTATTATGATTCAATTTGTAATGTCCAAGAGACGAGGGCAAACAGCAAACTTTTCATTAGACTTGTATATATAGTAGATGTAATAAATAATAAATACATACACAACTCATATCACAAAGAATACACGTGGCTTATCAATAATTTTGATAGTATGCGGTTTAATTGAAGCGTCTGTTACGTTGCAATTCGCACACAATATTTTATAAATTTAGAAATATATAAGAAAAAAAACGAGTGGGCTTTAGCTTTAAACCACACGACTGATATAAAACTTCTTTAGCTCCACCTATCGGCCGGTATAACTTTATTTTTGCTTTTTTTGACGTTAATGTTGCCATTTTATTGATCTTGACAATTGTAAATTGTCATTGTACCGGTTAACTTTTATGTTGACCATGGAGATCTACTTAAAAAAAACTTTCAACATTCGTCCGCCTCGTTACTCATTCACCAGCTTATACCTCAAGCGTGCGTAAAGAAGTTTTACTTCAAAACAATCCAGTGATTTTCATTTTTTATTGGCCTAAAACCTAGTAGGAATAGATGGAAGTTCAACATGTATCACGACAGCAGCCGTGGGTACCTCTCAGTCGGACAAGTCCTTCCTTTCGCCGGGTATAATTATTGCGTTGGAAATAGCCCGATGTCGTTCACCCGGCGACATATTTGGTAAACTGAGCATTGCAGCGCACACTTACGTTTGATATGAGCGCGCTGTTTATATTCTTAGTTTACTTACGTCGGTGTTTAAAACAGAATTCAACATTTTTGTATAATAAATATCACACAGCCGGCCCTAGGCTATGGCCCTAGGTTTAGTATTACTATTGCATATACCCTGAAACAGATCTTGCAATTTCTGTTTTAGACATTTTTGTAAATCACAAGCAAACATTTTTTTTTTGTATGAAACTGATAAACAATCCATACATTTGATAACATTGTACTCATATAATATTTATTAATTTGCAAACCGTAAACCCATTTCATCTCACGAATACTTCTAAACACTTTTTCTTGAAGTTTTAAATTAATAAAGTGTTTTTTCTTGAAGTGTTATGCCAAACTTACCGTGATTTTTTAAATCTACGCATTCCATTTGGTAATGATATAAAATTAACATTAAATGACTTTTTACCGAACATAAATTTCAAAGGCACTGTCATATCTCTACGTAATAACCATCAGTCGTTATACGTTAAAGCTGCGCCCGCGCAAGCTTACCCTGGCGAGAGCGATATCCAGCGCGCGCGGGCGCGGTGGGCGGGGAGGCCGTGGGCGGGCGGTAACGTGGCCCGTTCGCGGTTCTAATGAGAGTGTGTGAACTGGCCAACTGTGTGATTATTACTTGTTTATTTATTCAGTTATAGAAAAAGCAATAAATGCGACTGTTTTATCTTAATCAAAGACTTTCCCAATCTTTTCGTTGTTCTGTTTTGAATTACGATGGACTTTTTGTTTTGGACAGAGTTGGTGTTTTTATAACTATAAAAATTCGTTCAATGTCTGTAGAATTGATGTTATAGGTTTCTGTATCAAATTTTCCGATACAAGTCGCACAAAGCCACACGACCCAAACTAAGCTAAGCTTGTAGTATGGGAACTAGTTAGGTAACTGATAAATACTTGTATACTTTTTGTTTTCGACTGCGCTGTGAGGCCAACACAGAGGAAGTATTTTTAGGTAGCATTTTTTGTAATAAATTAAAATGCCTCTGTATATAGTTCGTTTTAGGCGATGAGGCAACCTATCTCCCTTCTCACGTTTTGTTTTTGTGGTACAATAGAGCGTTAATATTATTCACCATTATCATACCACTTTCCCAAACTCACGCCTGTAATTCCCACCTACTTGACGAATAAAATGCCACCAATTTTATGCACTAACACTGAAAATAACACAAGTTAAAAACAAGAAAATAACGCTAAAACTCGTCATGTAATTCGTTTTGACAGAAAAAAATATTGTAAAATCTACAGGTTGTTTTAGTTGCAAGCTCTTGGGTGATAAGATTTGACTGGGAACATAATGCTTCCAGTCTAAACACTCTCCGTGTTACCAAAAATACATAAACAAGGCTTAGACAGATGTCAAACGTGTATTTAACAATACAAAAAGGTAGTTTAACATTTTTCTAAGGCTTGTTTAAATCTTTTGTGGTTACACCATTGGTCTGCACGATCTTCTTTTATTCCTGACAATCATTTCCAATACTATAACAACTCTTGGCCATTACTGAAGGGTATTGTCGCTGGCCACTACACCCTTCAATGGAAATGGAATATATTCATCGATCTATTCTCAAACAATTGTAAGCTACATCCGCCAAGAGACACTTCAAGACCGTCCTCACGTGTTGATACATTTACGCCATTACTCTCCACCGCAACTACGATCAATATATCTATTTATATCAGTTTACATCTAACCAGCCACCAGCCACCGGCTACCGGCAAGTGAGTCAGTTTCCCTTCCCGAGGGCGCGCGACAACTCTATTTCCGTCCCGCTGCAATAACAGTACCAATGGTATTTTTATTACACACTCCCGTTTTATTTCAGCTTACAATTTGACAAAATAAAAATAAGGGCCACGCTCCGGACGTAATGTGACACGCGCACGCATCCGTTACTTCTCCAACTTACGCGTTCCAACTCCACATCCGCATATGACAAGCAATGGTTGACGAGGGATAGTTATATCTAGCGGCCCTTTAATGAGAGTGCGTTCACCTCGAGAGGTTTAAATGTAGTTTGTAGTGCGTTTTTGGAAACGGGACGTGTCGTGCGTTTCCGTATTACGGAGTTTTCTTTACGTGAGAGGAGACTAATGGCCTCTGAGAGCAAGGATTAGGTGGGTATCGGAGTTTTCAATTTAGATGTTTTGTTTGTTTTCTAATTAGAATTAGAAGGAGATAGTTATTTCACTTTGTAAGTTTTTAATTACATGTATCATCAGTAATTTTATTAAGTACCTACGGAAAACTTTCTTCCACTTAAATTAAGTTTAAGTTTAAACAGTTATTTTTATGAGAACGCTATACCATACCATATAATATTAAAGAAAAACTTAATAGTTATCTTCATCGTTCATTGCCACTTCAACAATGAAAAATTGATTCATTTTCATAAAATTATCATTTGTACATCATAAACTTCCGCGAGGCTTCACAAAGCACTCCCAACGCGCTCCAGCACTCATCGCAGATACAATCGCGTCGTAACCGACATAAACACGCTAAAACTTCCTTCCAACTGATATAAATTTAACACCTGTCTTGCTGTCAAAACTATCCGAAAAAAGCCGATTTATCGCGGCGGCCGACGTACATTACCACTTTGGTTAGTGTTTCTGTTCATACCTCACGAAGACAGTAAGGGATGTTAATGGTGCTGGGGTAAGCTGTGCTGATCGCGTGAAGGCGACGCGGCACGCAACGCAGTTCGACCGCACCTCGCGAACTATTTCCTTTAAATAATTGTTGCCATCAACAATGCCGAATGTTTTCCGCCTTTTCCATCTTTTCCACCATAACTTGATACTCAATGTTATGCCTGTGCAGCGGTATGACGTTGATTGCTCATTTTTGTAAAGTGCGTAAGTATATTTTTTATTACTCGTGAAAGATTATCTGAAGCGCGTTTATGTGCTCATAGCTGATAATTTTATGATGTTTTTATTGGATATTTATTTTTTGATATTAAAACAAACACTTGTCGATATCTATAAAAAATACTAAGTTTAGTTGCACATCTGGTATGCATCAGGACAAGTTTTTCCCCTCGAATTGCCAGTGCGAACAAATTGAAACGAAATGCGACGAAATTATACATCTAAAGCCCTAAAACAGTATGGTACCGAGTAAAACAAAAGCCAACTAAAAGCCTCGACTAAAATGAAGACAATAACAGTTCAACCAATCCAAAACCAACTCAAAGCAATAGTCATGAGCATACCAAAACGGTAGGCAATAAAAAGACAATAATATCTTCAAGTTTATTAGTCCATTTGTAATGGTATACAACCTCAGGCCGAAGGTGAGACTTGTATCTATTTCACACAATTCCCGAATTTCGTACCAACTTATTCATGTAAGCATTGGAAGCACGCACTTCGTATTGCACGCGTTTGAATAGAATAGTGACTGGAACGAGTGACTATCAATAAAATATTAAAAAGCTATACGTTTGCGAAACTAAATAAGACACTATTGACCAGTAGAAATGCAGAAGCAATATATCATATCTAATTAACGTAATGCCATTTTGTGAAAATTATGAGTAACGTTATTGCATCTATCAATTTATTAAATCCTTCTGGATAGTAAATCAAAAAGTTTTGAATAAAAAATGTAGTTAGTAATACAAATGATTTAGCACATTACATAATAGATGTTTGCGTCACAGAGCAAACAGTTGATAAAGATTGCCACAAGTAGTCTATTTCTGGAGTGCGGTGGTGTACACTTGTTTTGAACCAAGATCACCGGTGTTAGAGATTAACGTAGGTGTAATTAATGTGGCAGTGTTATCATTTCATTTGCCGATTGAATTATTTACGAAATAACATAAATTCTCCATAAACATAGTTGAAATACCCTTACCCTATGACTCAAGTAATGTGTATTATAATGTACGGCACATAAGTCATAATTATAATTCTTCTAGACTGTGATATTATTTTTGACCAAGCACCAATATGTAAGGTTCATCAATAGTACGCTCTAAGAAGAAAATTACACAAAACCTTTTTGGTTATTGTGAATACGCTTATATAAAGACTTGCAAAGCACTTCCGTAATAAAAAAACGAGTGTACTTTAGACTACACAACTGAAGTAAAACTTCTTTAGTTTAGCTCCATCTATCGGCCGGTATAACTTTGTATTTGGTTTGTTTAATGTTCATGTAGCCGTCTTGACAATTAACTACAACTGTAATTTTTTTAAACTTTTTATATTGACAATGGAGATCTAAGTGAACCAACTTCAACATCCGTTCGCAAGTCTCTAAGATCCGTATTACAGAAGGGTGGGTGCTCAGTTATCGATCGATGCTCAAGCAGAGATTTCATTCACTAATTGATCACTTTATGAATAAAATCTCTGCTTGAACACGGATCGATGACTGAGCATCGTTCTGTAATACGAGCATAAGTCTCCAAGTCAAGCGCGCGTAAAGAATTGTTACTTCCAAATGGGACTGGAACAAAAACTATCTTAAACCAAACTGGAGCAAGCCCAAGCCAGTAGTTATCACCAGCCAAACTCGTGCGCGTAAAACACAGTGGTACCGAGTTCGGCAATTAAGGGGCGAGCACGCGAGGCGCCGACGTCGCCGCTACGACCGGCCCTTACGCACGGGCAAGTGTCGGGAGTACCGGGGATTTTTCATTAATGTTTATGACTTTCGCCACTAGTTACCAACCGCATAATGGATGCTCGTGGAAAATGGGTTCCCACGTACTATTATATTTTGAACTTGGGGGTTGTGGTCGTAACGCAACGATGATGACGTGTTCATTATCACGCTTGCAAGTTATTTTAATCAAATCAAATCAGTTTATTCGCTTGTGAGCATATGTGGACAACAATTCGTAGTCTAAAAAGTTTCCATCGTCGTAACATGCTAGGCGTTTTCCGTAATGTGTCGTCATTTTATAATTTACTTTACTACCGTTTATAATTGAAGGGGTGAGAACAAAAAGGATTTAACTGATTTTTTTCACTAAATGACTTATGGATATCGTTGGATTCAGCGTGAAATTATCTTCAATAATACATTCTCAAAATACCGAAATGAGGCTTAAATCTCGAGATTTTGAGTCTAAAAACGGTTTATCTGTCACAGGAATACAGCTCGCTTAGCATATAAACATTATTATATTTATTTTATTATATTATATTTTTACAGTAATTGTATGAATTTGTACTATATTTAGTATTTAAAACAGAATTAAAACATTTTCAAGCAACTGAAACTTACATAAACCTTTTCTATTACCTTATAAGCACTCTACATTAAAATGACGCCGTTGACGTTTAAAGTAAATTTTCTCAAAACTGTCAATGTGTCAGTTAAACCCTTTTTATTCTCAACCCTTCAATTAGTAAGTACATTCATGTCAAAATAATAATAATAACGCCCAACGATCACATACATAGATTCTAGACCCTAACTAGGATTCCCTGTATCTACGACCCAGGAACTACGAGGATCATGGTCTCACAACCCAGACACATAACCAGTGCTTGCGCTTTATTTTCTGTGCACAAATACTCTATCTCATTAATTATTTTCAAAGATATTTTATTATTTTAAAAATAGATGTACAAGACATTCTACCATTGCTGTTCATTATTTGATTCGCAAAAATACTTTATTATGGCAATTTGAGAGCAATAATAAAACAATCATTACAAAATCGGTGTTAATGTCTAGATCTAAAAATATTTTTAACATCCATGCACCAAGCAATTAATATGGAGTTTAGGTTCAATAAAACTATGATATAAACAAGGATTGTAATAAACTGAGTTATTTGTAACGGGCCTGTCTGTCTGTTACTCGATTTTTATTGTGTATGAACTATTAATACTGAATGTCTGTGCGAGACTCGAAGAGGAAAACAAGACGTACCTAAGTGTTCTTGTAAAATCTGGCAAGAATGTTCGGAGTGTTCTCCATTCTTATAAATGATTTTCATTTAGATGCAAAATCAAACGTGGTGATATTGTTAACGCCACGTCTGATTTTTCATCTGATAATAAGAAATATTTTTTTAAACTTTCCTTTTTTTTAAATAAAAGAATAACTGTATATAGTGAACACTGCAGTTCATAATAATAGTACTTTTATTTTAGTCAGATTGTAGTATTTATAAAAAAAAAGACAACGAGAAAAAATATATTTTAAAGTTATGTTATTTTCTGGTTTATAGTATGATATGAGTCCAAATTTAGATTAAGTAATTCATATCCCATATTTAAGCTTAGTTTTAAAATGGATTAAATGTGTGTCCGCATGCGTCAAGTTTACAATTTTATTGTTAGGATGACATTCTGCTGGGCGATCACGTAACTTGATTACAACCAATAGAAACACAAATTTGTATGGATTTGACAGTTTCAATACGTAGCTTATATGCATGGTTACTATGGAAATTTTGAAATTAGCAATGAAATTTCTCCTGTTGCATTACAATTAAAGTTCTGTTATCATGTGACCGCCTCTGTGCTGTGGTGGTTGAGCAGGTCGGTTCATAACCCGGAGGCAGCGGGTTCGATTCCCTCGGCAGGACAAGTATGTGTGCACAGAAAAAATGCGTAAATACTTGCTCTAAGTCTGTGGGACCAGTCCTTGTAGTTCCTGGGTCCCTAGACACAAGGAATCCTAGTTAGGGTCCAAGGTCTATGTATGTGATCGTTAAGCGTTATTTATGCGACGGGCGATATCTCGATATCTTTATTACAGTTCTCTAATTGCACCAACTAATCACGAACCGCACTTAAGCGAAGCAAATCGTATGTATTGCAAAAACGATTACTCAATCAAGGCACAATAAAATCAATACGTTTGATGTATTGTATGGAGTTAGTGGATTGATTAGAATATTGACCGGAGTGTTGTGGGAATATAGAAGGCCGTGTGGACTTAAAACTTGACTTTTACACTTGGTTGTAAAACAAAACCAAGTATTTTTCATGTTCACTTCTTTATACACATTACCAATCCAGTTTTTTTTAATGGTAAAATGGGCATGCGTTTGACAACAACTCACCTGATGTTGAGGAAGTTGTCTAAGGTGGAGCACGCCTGCCCATGAGATGCCCATTTACTCTTGACTTAAAAAGACCCAAGTTATACCCAGGAGGAAACACTATTATTGGGAGAGCATTGTGAAATTGTGCTTAAAGACTTATGGGCCATTTTTGTCAATAGAATAGGTACGCGTTGCGCGTAAAACATTCTTGTCCGCGTCGAACGTCGCAAAAACAAAAAATGTAATTTGTTTTATTACAGTGTTTTCACACGCAACTACATTTTTAAACTATTTGCGTATGCTAGGTATAATCAGTGTCAAAAATTGCTAAACAAGTCCAATATTATTTATTGTCCAATTTTTTAAAATGTTAAATTGGGCATGCTTTTGACAACAACTCACCTAATGGTAAATGACGAAGTTGTCTAAGGTTGACCACGCCTGCCCATGAACATGATAATTATATTATTTATTTTTCGTCGCATTTATATAAGATGTTATTTTGTTAGCTCACGTTAGTTAGGTTAATTATTATACACTTATTAGATATAATAGGTCTTTACCTATGAAATTGCCGTATTGCAAAACAGACTTTTTCAAACAAAAAAAAGTTTTGATTGGCTATGAATTCTAAATTCAAATTAATTTTGTTTTAAAAATATGACATTCTATTTACAATATAAGTCTTTTGTTTATTGATTAGCGTTGTATTTTCATTACATTTCAACATTTTTCCTCATAATGGATACTTTGAAATTTCGTGTAATTATGGAATATGAGTTCCGTCGTGGCACCAACGTGGCACAAACGACACGTAACATCAACGACGTTTACGGAGAGAACTGTACAAACGAACGTACAACCCGTTATTGGTTTGCTCGGTTCCGTTCTGGGAATTTTGACTTGAAAAATGAACCTCGTGGTCGTCCGGAAACTTTGGTCAACATTGATGAATTAAAGGCGATTGTGGAAGCTGATGAATCTCAATCTACAGCTGAGCTGGCAGCAGCTTTTGATGTTAGCATCAAAACAATATTGGTCCATTTGCGACAGATTGGAAAGATAAAAAAGCTTGATAGATGGGTGCCCCACGAACTTAACGATCGCCAGCGCAACGTACGCGTCGAGACTTGCCTTGCGCTGCTTAACAGGCACAGAAATGAAGGAATTTTTGAACCGAATTGTTACGTGCGACGAAAAATGGATTCTTTTTGACAATCGAAAGCGCTCAGCAAGTTGGTTAGATCCTGGTTCGGTACCAAAGCAATATGCAAAACGAAAAATGACCCCTAGAAAGGTGATGGTCACAGTTTGGTGGTCTAGTGCTGGTGTGATTCATCATAGCTTTTTACAAAACGGCGAGAGCATTACTGCAGATGTGTACATTGAAGAACTGACCGCAATGATGGCGAAACTCGCACGTCTGCAACCAGCTTTGGTCAATCGGTCGTCTCCACTGCTACTTCACGACAACGCGCGACCCCATACTGCACAACAGACCGTCTCCAAGCTGCATGAGTTAGATTTGGAAGCTCTCCCTCATCCGCCATACTCACCAGATCTTGCGCCTACCGACTATTACTTTTTCCAAAATTAGGACAACTTTTTAGCGGGAAAAAAATTCAATTCCCGAGAGGCAGTACAAAACGCCTTTGAAGAGTTTGTTGTCTCCCGTCCTGCTGATTTTTTCAAGAAGGGCATCCATAAACTGCCACAGCGTTGGCAAAGATGCATTGATTGCAGGGGTGATTACTTTGAATAAAAGAAATAAATAAGTTCGAAAAAAAAAATACTTTAACTTTTTTCAAACAAAACGGCAATTTCATAGGTAAAGACCTAATATATTAAATAGTTGAAATTTTCCCCAATACATTTTTAGTTTACCAATGTAGATTTTTAAAGTAATATGTTATATTGCAAAAATTTCAACATCGACATGCAAGAGTAGAGTTGATTTAGCGTAGCAAATTACGTTGCTGACTGTTTTAAATTACAAATAGGTAGGTAGGTACCGTGAGTACAGTCTATAAATACAAAAATAAAGCACGTTTCTTAAAATTCACATTTGTCACATTTTTTATTCGATCCCGACTTGTGTGGGGTCTGCGTCATTGTCTAATGTGAATTATTTACAGATATCTTAGAAAAGTGAACGCTACCTATGAATACTACGTTATTTTGACAGCCTCTGTGGTGTGGTGGTTGAGCAAGTCGGCTCATAGCCCGGAGGTGGCGGGTTCGATTCCCACGGCAGGACAAGTATTTGTGCACAGAAAAAAAAGCGCAATTACTTATTCTGAGTCTGGGTGTTGTGGGACCATGGTCCTCGTAGTTCCTGGGTCCCTAGACTCAGGAAATCCTAGTTAGGGTCCAGGATCGGGTCCTTTCTTCTTATCAGGTCCTTCAAGAACGACACATAATTCGGACACTCGGCAATAGATGATCGCGTTGTAAACTGCTAGAGGCTAGCTATCTAGAGAACTATCAAAGATAGTTAGATAGACTGCTCTGACCGTGGTCTTTGAAGATACCGGGGAACTCGTTCATGACAAATGACTTATGTAAGTACATTAGTCATTTGTCATGAACGAGTCTTTGACAGTTCTCTAGATAGCTAGCCTCTAGCAGTTTACAACGCAATCATCTATTGCCGAGTCTTATCGGAATTAGGATGTTATGTTGCATTGAATAGCTGCAAAGCAGTAACACTACTGCTTCGCGGCTATGCACACGCAAGCACTACTATGTCCCGGTTTGAAGGGCACTTGACGTTAAACTGCTGGGCAATTGAGACATATCCCAGTCGAGTAATCTTATTAACAGACTGTGCTGATGTCTCAGGATGCACAGTACGCGAACTTTATATTTTGGAGTTTCAGAGTGACACTTTTCTGTTATGGGCGGCCGTGTCACTTAAAATCAGGTGAACGACTAGCTCGCCACATCATTCATTAATATAAAAAAATTACTCATCAATAGATTAAGCTGGGCTTGTGTTGCTGTAGATATTGGAGATACTGTTCCAGGCAATTAAAAAAAGGCAATGTTTAATCAAACTTCTTCGAGTTCCATTCGATGTCAATAAATCCTTTAAAATTAAGCGATACCCGTCCAACTTTATGGTTTATCTGATAAAATCTATAAATACATTTGTACGTCGCTAAATTGCGGTTAATACAAACATTTATAAGGTCAATAAAAGATTAAAACAAATGAGTATTGCCAGTCACACACTTCAACTAGAGTACTCCGTGATTCCGTCCACAGGGGACAGATTATAGCGAGCACAGAAATAAAGCCGACATTACGAGATTGTTTTGATGTAGGGAGATGTTTATCTTAGTTAAATATATATTAAACCAACTGTAGGCACTCGGAATAGTTAGGTCATTAGTTTGTAAGAACTTCTGTCTTTTTCTATCACGAATGTGTAGACATTATAAAGAAAGAAATGCAAGTGATCAATAAAAATTACGCAATAATTTACTCATTTCCCAAAAATATAAAAAATACTTTATAATAATAAGAATGCGTGTGGACATGTCACACAGCGCTATCTAGCCCCAAACTAAGCAAACTTGTACTATGGGAACCAGATAACTGATACAATACTTAGAAACTTTTTGTTTGTAAATATATACATAGAATACAATATCACACCCAGACACAGAACAAACACCTATGTTCATCACACAAATGGTTGTCCTGGGTGGGAATCGAACCCACAACCCACAGTTCAGAAGGCAGGGTTACTAACTGAGCTATCGGCCCGTCAATGTATTAAAGTACCTATAACTCATCTATTTTTACTTAAACATAGAAAAAGCTCTAATAATGTATCTAATTTCCCGTTTCAGTCATATTTTCTCACCTACTCCATATTAATTCCATCACCCACTTCAGTAACGGGACAAATCACCAATAAACCTTTACTACTTTTAACTGGACGCAGCGTAGGCGCCACGTAGAGTTACGACGAATACTGATACTGAAATATCGGGTATTTGTAACAAATCAGTAAGTGCTGGAATCAAACATCAATTGACTGGCCCGATAGCTCAGTTGGTAGTAACCTTGCCTTCTGAACTGTGGGTTGTGGGTTCGATTCCCACTCAGCACAAACATTTGTGTGATGAACATAGGTGTTTGCTCTGTGTCTGGGTGTTATATTGTATTCTATGTATGTATTTACAAACAAAAAGTATCTAAGTATTGTATCAGTTATCTGGTTTCCATAGTACAAGCTTTGCTTAGTTTGGGGCTAGATGGCGTTGTGTGAGATGTCCACACATATTATTATATTATTATTATCTACTTATGTACAGCACGGTCAGTTTAATAAAGTGTACTAAAGATACTACTAAAATATGTATATTGGAGGTAGAGAAAAAGAGAACTTGCTTCCCTTGCGCGTTCTGCAGGGCCACGAAAAGATTTAGTTTCAGTCAGAGTACGTACATCAAAAGTAGAAATACATATAAAAATAATGTAACAGATTTATAGTGTGTGTTTTTTATATTGTAGTCTTTTTTATGCTAAAGGGAGCAAACAAGCATACGGCCCACCTGATGGGAAGTGGTCACCGTAGCCTATGGACAGCTGTAACACCGGAGGTGTCACCAATGCATTGCTTACCCTGTAAAGTAGTGCATTAATTCGGACTTGCACCGCTATATCCCATTAATACTTGTAACTGCGTCCGAACTACTTGTCTGGACAACCCTGCAGTGTAAGCTCACGCCTTCCTTGTTCTGTTTCTGGGTGTTATATTGTATTTTGTGTATGCATTTACAAACAAAAAGTATATTAGTAATGCATTAGTTATCAGGGGGCGTGATCACGAAACTTCGCTTGCAATGCAACAGTAGAAAATTCCGTACTAACTATGCACATAAACTGCGTATTCAAACTGTCAAATCCATACAAATTTGTGTTTCTATCTGTTGCAATCGATTTGCGTGATCGCCCATTTGGTTTCCATAGTACAAGTTTTGCTTAGTTTGGAACTAGATGGCGTTGTGTGAAATGTCCACACATATTTATTTGAGCGAATACTCGATAAGTATTGAGAGGCACTAGCTATTATGGTATCGTAACCTGGCCAGTATGCTTATGGTAACCAAAGTATCATACGCGGCCACAGTTCCATAAATCACAGTAATACGAGTCCAACGTGTGACCAGCCACAGAGTAGGGGACATCCAGTAGGTGAAATGGCCGTGGTTGGAGTAAAGCGTAAATATATCGCTCAACGTTCTCGTGAATAATCGTAGAGGAGAGATAAAAGTTTACTGAGACATTATAAAAATGTGTGCATGTGTGAAAGGATAGGGACGGTTCCGAATGGACATGGTATTTATTTAAGTTCGTTGCTAAAGACTACTTTTTAAATTTTTTTAAGGGTAAGTTATAATTTTTTTGTTCGGGAAATACGAAAAAAATGGATGAATTAAGGAGATTAGAGTAAAAATATTAGATTTTTTTGCCCGCCAGTTTGTTTATTGATACAAGAAATAAAGAATCGAGACCAAATATCGACTATAACTGGATGACCTTGCCAACTATATATATATTGTATTTATATATTGTATTCTATATATATATATATATATATATCACTATATATTGTGCGGCAGATTTGAATGAACCTTCGCTACGCAGTATTATATCTATATGTATAGTATGCCTTCTTTTATGGGTGGGGGGAATTTGCATGTGGGTTTGAGGTCGTGAGATTGCTTTTACAGTCAATCTCATTCTATACTGTGCCAAAATAGAGAAGTAGTAGAGTAAAGGATGTGCGACTATAACCTGTCTGCATTAAAGTTTGACAGCTACTAAGTTTACATGTATCCCTCTATAACCTACTTAGAATCCTAAAACAATAACGGCGAACTTAAAGCTATCAAACTTTAGTGCAAATGGGCTAGTTAGGTTTGTAGGGATACCTTTGTAAGCATTAGACTTCACGACCGAGGTTCTTATAAAATCCAGCGTAATTGATACATGACCAGTGTGACGTATCATATATAGTCACACTAGTTGCGCCCCGCGGTTTCAAACGTGGATAAAAAGTATTTTAATTATTTGCTCATCATACGGGAAAATTTCAATTTTCCGAGATAAAATGTAGTATGTAATCCAGTGTATACGCTATCTTGGTACCAAATTTTATCCAGATCCATTCAGCCATTTGAGCGTGAAGAAGTAACAAACATACACACATACACATATATACACAAACACACATACAAACTTTCGCCTTTATAATATGTGTGTATGATGTGTGATAGATTGTACCAAGTTGCCTCGTCCACGCCCGCTCACATCTCGGCCGGCGTGTAACAACGAGTGCATCCCACCCACACACACGCACATTATTTTGGTGGCGACGGTTGCCACATCCCGTTGAATTATGCGCAGTGTCCGCGGCTCTACTTGCCGGACATTTCTCGAATTTATAAAGATTACGGAATTCAACACGTACTCCGGTATCTTGCTCAACTGTGTGTAGAATAAAAACATAAGCACGCCTTGAGAGTTTTCCTTATTCCTAGATATTCGCTTAGGAAACAGCAATATCGGTTAAATAGGAATTTGTTTAGAACGTATGATTTCGATTATTTTGTTTGCAACCGACTTTAAAAAAGGAGGAAGTTCTCAATTCGACTCAGAACTTTTGACTGGGTGAACCGGTTTTGATTATTCTTTTTTTATTTAAAAGAAGGTGCTTCCCGCGTGTCTCATTTAAATTTGATCAAGATCTGACAAATGGTTTTTGAGCTATCTTTAATAATGCGTATTTCAATTTCGATTTGATGATGTCCTCATTGGGATTTAAGTCGGTTAAAAGCCTTATTTTAAAAGGAATTTTTGTTTTAGAAAGTATACCAAGCAGTACACTTAGATTTTGTAAGTTAGGCATCACTTAAAATAATAAAACGGCGCTAATCTAAATAAAAACTTGCTTAATCTCTACTGTACATTAGAACAGAGAGCTATAGTTTTATGAGGGTAAAGAAATCACCATTATCATCCTGTGTTAGTCCACTGCTGGACATAGGCCTCTCCCAATGTACGCCATTGAGCCCGGTCTTCGGCTCTTCTCATCCAATTACTGCCAGCCACTCGACGCAAGGTAAAGAAATAAAGTTCACGAATTTCATTCCTCTAAATCCAAATCAGCGAATGACGTGACGAGCTAGCCGTTCGCCTGATGTTAAACGACACGGCTGCCCATATCAGCTGCAGTGTCACTCGAAACACTAAAGTATAGAGGTTCGCGTGACACTGCACTGCGCATACCATCCAGAGACATTATTTTTTTTTTTTTTTTTACTTCAAACTTGTCTAGCATTTGACCACGCTCTCACCTGATGGGAAGTGACGATGCGATCGAAGGTGTAGCATGCTAGCCAAGTAAATACCTATTCACTCTTCTCTTGAACACGCCCGGGTCATATTTCGCCGGAAACACAGACGCTGGCAGGGCATTCCATTCCTTAGCCGTTCTAATTAAGAACGTTGAGTCAAATCGCTTGGTACGAATGGGTGGTATTTCGACCACAAAAGGATGGCGCTTAGCCGAGCGTCTAGTAGTCCGGTAGTGGAATGGTGATGGGAGAATTAGATCATGCAGTTCTTGAGCGCATTCACCGTGGTGTAATCTGTAAAAAACTGACAGACTTGCCACCTTACGTCGATGTGCAAGGCTCTGGAGCCTTTCACCAACCAAAGTGTCGTCGTCAATGAGCCTTTTGGCACGCCGTTCAATCGAGTCCAGAGCCTCAAGCTGGTACTTGGCAGACCCGTCCCACAGGTGGCAGCAGTACTCCATACACGATCAGACTTGTGCTTGATACAGATTTAGAAGCTGTCCAGGTGTGAAGTACCGCCTTACCTTGGACAATATGCCGAGTTTTTTTGAAGCTACTTTGGCTTTGGACTCGATGTAGGATCCAAAGTTTAGGTTTGACGTGAGATCAACACCCAAAAGCTCAAGATGGTTTCCTAAGCTTACAGATACACCACGGAATGAAGGAGCCAGATGGAGTGGGCTCTTTTTAGCAGTGAATAAACACGCCTGTGTTTTTGCAGCATTGAACCTAACCAAGTTAGCATCGCCCCAATCGGACACGGCTTTCAAAGCCAGGTTCATGCGCTCAACCATAGCCTCTCTCTCAATCCGGACGTCGTCACCACTGGCTCGGGCACTGGATGTGTATCTTTCAACAACAGTACTATCATCTGCATACCCAAAGGTACCGGGCTTTAGCAGATCATTGATGTGGAGTAAGAATAGTGTTGCTGAAAGAACTGACCCCTGAGGTACACCAGCATTAATAGCTAATTGATCGGAAGAGCAGCCATCAAGAACTACTCTAAGCGATCGTTCCCTCAAAAAGTCTGATATCCAAGTGCACAAACCAGCAGGTAGTCCGTAAGATGGAAGCTTATTCAGAAGACCGTCGTGCCAGACCCGATCAAATGCCTTAGAGACGTCTAGAGATACAGCAAGTGCCTCTCCATGCATCTCTAAGGCTTCGCTCAATATGTGAGTGGCATACGCAAGAAGATCCCCAGTGGGCCGGTTTCGGCGAAATCCGTATTGCCGGTCACTGAGGAGATCATTGTCTTCAAGGTATGCCAAGAGCTTGTTGTTAATTATACGCTCCATACTCTTACAGAGAATGGAGGTAATTGAGATGGGTCGATAGTTGGCAGGATCAGCACGACTGCCCTTCTTAGGTACAGGTTGTACGTTGGCTAGCTTCCAACTCATAGGGACTATTCCGGTGTCTAGAGAGAGGCGAAATAGGCGTGTTAGAATGGGAGACAACTCGGGTGCACAGCTCTTAAGTACAATTGCAGGTATACCATCGGGACCACTGGCTTTGTTCACGTCTAGACTGCGTAATGTTTTTAGTACTTCCTTCTGACGTATGCGTATTTCCGGCATGAAAACACCGCATTGTGGAAGGCAGGGAGGTACCTCATTAGCAGTATCTAAACGCGAAGCTTCTGCAAAGAGAGTGGCAAACAAGTTTGCTTTTTCTTTTGCAGTGTGAGCCAGCGATCCGTCTGGTTTCAATAATGGAGGCAGTGAGGATCGACAGAAGTTCGCTTCAATCGATTTGGCTAGGGACCAAAAAGCCTTACTACCCGCTGGGTAGGAAGCAAGTTTAGTCCCTATTCGACCAATATGATTGAAACGAGCCTTCCTTAATTCCTTCTTACAGGCCTTGGCGGCAACGTTAAAGGCTTTCTTCTTAGCTCGAGTGTCCGAGGCCTTGCGTTTTCGAGCGTCAGCCCATGCCAGATATGCCGCATGCTTCTGCGCTTCAGCACGTGCACATTCGGCTCCAAACCATGGGCTGGCTTTGCTGGTCACGGGCTTATCGGAAAATGGAATAAAATATTCCATAGCCCGACATACTACCTCAGTAACCGCATTCGCGCAGACCGTCGGATCTCCAGAAGAAAAACACGTTTGCCGCCAAGGATATGAAGCGAAGAAATGTCGCATCTCGTCCCAGTCTGCTAAGTTGTATCTCCAGACACGCCGATTGCTCTTAGGGCTTGGGTCAGGCGGGGAGTATACTGAAACGGACTTGACCAGACAGTGATCGGAACTACCAATGGGTGAGGATACCGCCACAGAGTATCGGTCTGGTTCAGTCGTGAGCAGAAGGTCGAGGCAGTTAGCAGTGTGGCTATCAATATCAGGCACTCGCGTTGGCTCTTTAACAATCTGCGTTAAATTGAGCGCCAAAGCGAGCTTACGCGTCTCTCTCCCAGCGTGGTCCGTGATCCGGTGTGGGACTAACCACTCCTGGTGGTGAGCATTAAAGTCCCCCAGAACAACAAGCTGAGCCGAAGGATAGCGTTGCTGAGCCACATCTGCCGTTTCACTGAGATACTCCATTAGAAGAGTTGTCTCCCGGTCACCGCTATGTGATCTGTACACACCAGCATAGAGAATTTTCTCATTGCCGGTGTCCACAAGCACCCAAATCACCGAAAAGTGGGGATGTTCAAGGTTTCGGAGACGCAAACAGCAAATGTCATCACGGACGTAAACGCAGATACCAGCGCGTGGAAGGAAGCGGTTTTCCAAGATGAATCCTGGATAGTCCAGATATGCCGTGTCTGATGGACATCCTATTTGCGTCTCAGTCAAGAAGAGCAAGTGCGGTTTGTTGGTCTCCAGATGATGATGGACCGCTTGCAGATTTGAGTGCAGCCCACGAATATTTGTGAGGTGCACTTTAAGAGTGAGGACGTGCATCTGCCGTTTAAACTTGCTCAATTTATTTGACTTTTTCATAGTTGGGTGAGTTAGGTAGACAAGTAGGAAGTGGACGAGATATTGGGATGCTAACCCCCAGTAATAGAGAAGCTCCTACGCCAATGGAGAACTTGCGCGGAGACTGCGGGGACGCCCGAACCCCCCTGAAATTGCCCACAAGTTCCTCACTTCCAGTCGCCAACTGGCCCTGTGGACAACCTCAGGATTTTACACAAGCGGTGGGGCAGCCTTTTGTAGTTGGCTAGACTACTACTTGGGCCCCCTACAACTTGCGGTCGGCCAGCAGAGAGCACCGTGCTTCGGATCCCGCTACCCTCCGAAGCAAGGTCTCCGACGCGAAAGCATCTCCATCACCAATACCGGTCTGCATACCCAACACAACTGTCCACATCTACTCGTCAGAACGGCTTCATTAGACATCACGATGGAACACGACGAGTCGCTTGGCATCGTGGTTTTGTCTAATGGGTGGTAACTAAGCCGGCGGCTAAGGCCTTCCACCAGTTATTTGGTTGCTCTTTTGGCACCACCCAGGGGTCACGTGTAGGGAAACTAGGGTTAAAGCCTACGGACGCGAGCAAACATAAACCCCCATCATCACAATCAGCACAATCTAGTAATAAGATTACTAAACTGTGAGATCAGATCATAAAGTCTCATTTGCCCAGTAATTTCACTAGCTACAGTGCCCTTCAAACCGGAACACAGCAGTGCTTGCGCACTACTGCTTGGCGGCAGAATAACTGGCAAAGCGGTGGTACCTACCTAGACGAACTTTGCAATAAAGTCCTACCACCTAGTATATTTTTATTTATATTTTTGCATGCGCTGTGGAAAAAAGAAAATCGGTCAGCAGCTTTCGTATGATGACACTGTTTCCACAAGATATTACTTCTTTCAACTTTAAATTTAACATTTTTGTGTGGGACATATAAAATATCTAATTAACCTATGCAACATTCATACACACAAAAAAAGCATCTGAGAAAATCGGTCACGACTTTTGGGAGCGCATTTACATTTCATACATAAACTATTACGATATATTACAAATTTCGACTTCAAGATTTCTAAATAGGGAATGCGTAGGAAAAGCTATTATAGTAGTACCTAGTTATTGAATTAGCTTATTTACATCGCCAATGCCTCGTAAACTATCGTTGGATACCGCTCCAAGCCGTTATTAAGATAATATTATATATTTAACATATGAATTCAGATTTAAAATGAGGCGGCTACCGCAGGTCGGAGTAACGGAGATAATAGTCAATATATATTTATGTTGTAAACAGAATAAATGTATGAGAGGTTAAACAAACATTTGTATGTATTTAATTTTGAAATAACACGGTCAATGAAACGCAGTCGAGGTAAACAAATTGCGTTACTCAGTATTTTGATAAGGCTCATTAGAGGCAAACGGCGGTTTCAATTGTTTTCATACAATCTTTAACCAAGCGTCAACTGTATCCTAGAACGAGGCCCATGTTCAACAGTCAAGTTGTATAATGTAACCTACATTCTCTGCTTAAAAGGGCTTTAGGTAATCTATACATATGAAATTCAAAGTCCTTACTGACTGACTGAATGACTGACTTATATATCAACGCATAGCCTATACCGCTCGTTCTAGAGACTTGAAATTTGGAGGGTGAGTTCTTTGTAAAGTGTAGGTACCCACTAAGAAAGATTTTTTAGAAATTCTAACCCTAAGAGGGTGAAATGGGTGGTTGAATTATTTTTCTGTAGGCCACGCGGGTAAAGCCGCGGGGAAAAGCTAGTATTAGCTATATTGCAAGTATTTTGTGCTCAATTAAGAAAAGTCTCCCAAATGAGTGTCCAATAACATCCTATAGGCGATTGCGTTACCTGATTGCAACCATTAGAACCACAAATTTGTTTGAATTTAACTGTTTCAATGCCCAGTTTATGTGCTCTGGAAATTTTCAAATTAGGAACGAAATTACTCTTGTTGGAATACAACCTAAGTTGAGTGATCACACCCAGGGAAACTGTCAAACCCCATATAAATTTTGTGTTTGTATCAATCAAATTCTAACAATTTCCGTCGAAGATGAATCACAAGCAATGTACAGACATGAATTTTAAAAATACAGAGATACAGCGAAGTTCTCCAGACACAATATTATTACTTGAAAAAGGATGTCGATACAAGTTTCTGACAATATTACTCATAGTACTGCCGAAGAGCAAATAAAAAAAACGCAATCCCTTCTTGCTTCCCGCGACGGAAACGTGTAATATCCCCCCTTCCCCTCAAGTCTTAGAAACCCCCCTCTTCCCCCATTATGTCTACTCGCGGCTATTTCTAGTGACGGAGACACTTGTACTTCACTAAATGTTTAGATGACTTCTCTTGTCGGCACATAGAGTTATAAAAGTCTACTGACATGAAGCGGCTGACTTTGAATTGCATTGTAAAGTACATCATATTTCTTGTAATATTTAAATTTTATAATCTTTAAAAGAACTTATAAAGCGCATTGGAAATAAACCTTGTCAAAGTAAAAACATTACGCGGAAACGTTTATACACAATATGTGCTTTTGCTATGAACAATTATCATGCATTGCAATATCACTGATTTGTATTACGTAAATATATGGCTGGCAGAACTTTTTTAAGCCAATGCCTTCAAATACTATTGTTTGATGCCTGAAAACTTCAAATAACAAATCTCACAGACAAATAGAACAATAGTTTGGGACAGGGTAATGACATTGAATATCCTGCGTGTGCCAGGGGATAATACTTTATTGCCACCAAGAGTCACTGAATCGGGAACTGGCTGCCATATGTAAAATGGAAAAATGGATGCCATTTACCAACAAAAAGTATCCAAGTATTGTATCAGTTATCTGATTCCCATATTACAAGCTTTGCTTAGTTTGGGGCTAGATGGCGTTTTGTGAGATGTCCACACATATTATTATATTATTATAATCGATCTATCGAAAAGGATGTCCTGAAAACGGTAACGCTATGTCTTTTCTAGTAGTTCCTAGATCTAGGTCTATCGGCATGCGGCGCGTGGCTGCCATCCGGTACATCCGCGGCAAGCTCGCGTCTGACTCATCGCAATCACTTCTCCTTTTATATCTCGGTAATAACTTGAGTATTTTGATTGGGTTGCGAATATAGATGCATTTAGTCGATGGTATGCCGAGTGGTTTGAGTAACTTTGCCCGAAGCTCTACGCGTAAATCTGTCAGTTTCAACCAATATAGAAAACAGGTTCAAATTCAAACATGCAAAATAAGTAATTTTTTTAAAGCTTTGTGTTGATAATGCAAAACATTTTTTTTAATATTTATATCATAATTATTGCGTTTCGCCTTTTTGATTTTGTTAATTCCAAGGGTATGTTTTATTGTTGTTTGTAAAACTATTATGAACGTTTGCTCGCTGCTTATCTAAAACGCGGTATGCCTCAATCGCGTTGTGCCTAAATGTTATTTCAAATAAGCGTTTGGAATGGACTACCTAAGTAGTTATTCGCCTATGTCACCATTAATCTTACATTATTTCTTACATTACTGTTATAGTTAAGGGTTTATTTTGAATATAAACAATACAAGACCAGAAAATAATATTGACACACAATTTTGAATTACATTATATTCCAAAACACATCATGATTAACAAAACTGTAATTAGAGCTGTTAGTAAATATGTAATCAAATACTTATTATTCTTATAATAAGTAATAATTTGAAAGAAAGAATCAAAGTTTCGAAATGATAGCTAAAAAGTCCTTTTCAAATTTTTCGGGTTTTTGGGCAAAATTAGCAATTGAGTTGTGGCATACCTGCAAGATGTCGTTATTTTTACATGATCCTTTTTGCCATATGACTATTTCGTTATAAACATATGTACAATTTTATTACCAACATCAACTCAATTTTGTTAAACGAATATTTGTAATCGTCTGGGTATACAGTTAAATAGTCCTTGCTCGCCCCGAAGCGTACTTGGCACATGATGAAAATAGAAACAAAAACGATCTAGATATAATAAATAATTAGCTGGGCGATCACGTAACTCGATTGCAACCAATAGAAACAGAAATTTGTATGGATTTGACAGTTTGAATACGCAGTTTATGTGCATAGTGAGTATGGAATTTTTTCCTGTTTCATTGCGATCAAAGTTTCGTGATCACCTCCCAGATGTCATCTCATTCTTTGCGAAAAACGAATATTATACAAAATCTATGTAAATAGCCAAAGGCTTATCATTTAGGTTTATCATAGTGTATTTACACTATGTAAGTAGTCAGACGCTTATCATTTAGGCTTTTCAAGAGTATTTAAACTAAGTGAATAGTCAGAGGCTTCTCATTTAGGTTTATTTTAGGATATTAAAAAAAAGTAATATTCTTACACGTATAATGTAACAAAATCTTAATCTTGTTACTAATATACCTGGTAAAATTACGAACATCGATCGCGACTGTTATTCACGCAACACAATTCTTTTAACAGTTTCTAAGAAACACTAAATTTATCTAATAATGTTACACATACCCGCAGCTCATGACGACTCGGTTTGTCATGTCTCGGTTAGTGAGAAAATTATTTTTATATGTACTGCAAACAGGAAATAGTTATTCAGTGAATAAAGAAATACTTTGTTTTGTATTTTTTTTTTTTAGTAACATGGCAGTTCTTTGTGGTAAATACATTTTTATTTTGATGATTATCATTAAGCATGTAAAGCCTGATAAATATAGAGGTATATATAGCTATATAATAATAAATAAATACAAATACAAAAATGTTTATTGACATAAATATTATTACATTAAATTAATGAATCCATAGATTCCCGAACTAGTTTTTAAACTGTATTTCAGGAATCAGTGGTTTCTCCCAATATTTTAAAACGTTATTATTATGCCACACTAAAAAAATACATTGAAATCTAGAGAAAAAAAAACACTTATAGTGTAGAAGTAGTTAAAAAAATAAACAAAAAAAAAATGAAGTTTACACTACAACACTCATCGGTATCAACGTGTGTGTGTGTGTGTGTGTGTGTGTGTGTGTGTGTGTGTGTGTGTGTGTGTGTGTGTGTGTGTGTGTGTGTGTGTGTGTGTGTGTGTGTGTGTGTGCGTGTGCGTGCGCGAGCGTGCACGTGTATGTGGATGTGTGTGTGTGTTTGCGTCTGTCATTGTGTATAGGAAGGTATTTATAATTATATTTAAACAAAACCCATATAGTGTGTCTTCTCTGGTTGTGGTCACAATGTACCTACTCAAATGAACAGATAAACGGAATATGCAGATATTTAGTTATATCTGCATATTCCGTTATTGTATATATATGTTGTTCAATTAAATCACTTTTGCGTTTATATATGTATACCGATTGATAATGTTACCGTGTACTATTTCGTATAGCTAATGAAACTCGAGGGGAAACGTTGCAGGCCATAACACAGGTTTTTCCTAGCTTGGCTCGCAACGCGACCGTGAGAAGTTGCATTAGAGGAAAAAAAAAGCATCTATTAATAACTTTATAGATAACATTGTTAAAAATATTTATAATACAGTTGTTATGTTTAAGTATAAGTATACATACATACCTGAGTAAAACTGTTAAATCGTCCAAATTACATGAATAACCTTTTTTGTAACTGACATTTGTTGCCAAATAAACTTATTCTTATTCTTATTCTTATTTAGTATAAATCTTTTTTGAAGATTCACAAATGTTTAGAGAGTTTAAAGTAATACAATTTAATGAGGCTGATGAATTGTAATTAAATTCATTGTGATATTTTATATCTATTGGATTTATCTTATTTTGTTTTGATACTTTGCCTTAATATTACAATTATGAGTAAGTTTTTATATACATATTTGCATTTATATTAGTTGTTATTATATTTATCAAAAAGCGTTGTTAATTTTTTTTATTGGATAGTATTGACCTCGTTGGATTTTGAAGGTATTTATAATTATATTTAAACAAAACCCATATAGTGTGTCTTCTCTGGTTGTGGTCACAATGTACCTACTCAAATGAACAGATAAACGGAATATGCAGATATTTAGTATAAATCTTTTTTAAAGATTCACAAATGTTTAGAGAGTTTAAAGTAATAAAATTTAATGAGGCTGATGAATTGTAATTAAATTCATTGTGATATTTTATATCTATTGGATTTATCTTATTTTGTTTTGATACTTTGCCTTAATATTACAATTATGAGTAAGTTTTTATATACATATTTGCATTTATATTAGTTGTTATTATATTTATCAAAAAGCGTTGTTAATTTTTTTTATTGGATAGTATTGACCTCGTTGGATTTGTTAACAACGTAGTGGAATGCTATAAAACTAAATTGAAATAGAAATGTATGTATCATAATAAGTTTGATAAAAAACAACTAATTATAATAATAAATTATAAAGATTATGATAAAAATTGCAAAAAAACGAACTTCGTTTTTTTGGTTTATTTGTAGCACTTGGCTTGTGCAAGTCAACTTGCACATTATGGAATTCTATTTATTTATTTAGGACCGCTTTTTGTCTGATAAAGTTCGTTTGTAGACGATGCCAATGCACATGAAAAGATGTGGAATTTTCCTAAATGAAACCGTAAGAGAATTCTATTTAAGACGATGATAATACCCAATACAAGCATTTATTGCAGCAGTTGAACATAGAACTTAAACTGTATTATATAGGGTACAATTTTGCGTCGCAAAAATATGGCGATTACGTTGCGTTGCGCGTTGATTTTTCCAGTTTGAGGTTAATTAAATTGATTATATAATAAATACATATTTTTACAACAAAAAAAAAGTTCTAGACCCTATTCTTGGCACAGTGGATAATTTGATACGTTGAACTTCCCAGCTTCCAAGTTATTTCTGATTACAAATAACTTATTCTATGGCTGATAGTAATAATATATATAGGTAAGTACTCTCATCCGCATTTGTCTCAATGGTCACTTTATAATTTCATTTTTCTGTGTACACATATTGTTAAGTTACAATCCAGATCATAATTTATAAGCATGTCTATTTGTAATAAGTCTATGATTGCAATTTGTTTTGTGTACCTATATAAAATAAAATATAAAAGTAAGAGTTGCAGGTATTCCTGATTGTTCGCATTCTAATGACAATAAGGATTTTCAAGGTCAATAAACTGTTATATTATTTTTATGTATGCATTGAAATAAGTACAAAAAGTAATGTATTATATTATTATTCACATCGAAATGTGAAATTTATTATTTATTTTTTTTGTTGAATAAATGTGTGAATTTCATTGAAAACCTGGCAGTGCGGCAAATATGACACATAGATTTTATAAGGTTGATTGTTAAGAGTCTGGCAATGCCTTATGTGATACATACAATAAATCGTTAGTTAATCAACTAAGATTTTTTATTTATTTTTTATCCCTTCAATGAAATCCTAAGAAAACTATATTATCAAATTTATAAACATTTCCAATTAAAAAAAAAACTTGCCATATACCTATAGGGTTAAATTAATTGAAACATAACCTATCACTATGAAATATTTTAATGGGGCGTTTTATTATATACTTAGTAGCATTTTAATCAATAATTTTTTCCGTAATTTTTTACTTTTATTTTTGCAGTTAGATAGAAGATATGACTATGCTATAATGTTAACATGCTGTCTTTTCAATCATGTACATAATATTCAGTTTGAGAAAATTACATTCAAGTTCGGTAGATTTGGGAGGGAATCTTAAAAATCAGAAATAATTTTCCCGTTTCTGTCTTATCTTAAAAAACATAAGAATGCATTTGTTGTGCATCTTTTAAAGAATGTTAAATCAGGTGATAAATAAAATTAAAAACCACGCACAGTATCATGATCACGGCATATTAAGGCCCCAACATACCACCCACGACAGCCGCACTACCATCCGTGCTTTTAATTAAAATAAATCGTGCGATCGCGCCGCCATGCGACAACCGGACTAAGCCAGTACTGCACATAAATAGACGTTAGAAGTTTAGGAGAGACCCATTTGGATGGCCAGTTATTGAATTGATATTCTGAAACTGTCATAAAATCTATACTTTAAATTAGAACTTCAGAATATTACATATGGCACTGGAATTTTTAAAAATTTCCCTGACACTGCATTTCTCGCTAATAACCATAAATTGGCAGTATCATGCAACAGAAGAGTGATGACGGAACTTTGATTGCAACACGGCAGGAGAAATTACATTCCCATTCCCATAAACATTCTATAGTAACTATGCATATAAGCTGCGTATTCAAACTGTCAAATCCATACAAATTTGTGTTTCTTTGGTTACAATCAAGTTACGTGGTCGCCTAGCAGGTCCTAAAAGTACTAGTATGTTATTTTATTATAATTATTATCTATGTATATAATTATTATACACTAGCTGTGCCTCGCGGTTTCAACCGCGTGGTGAAAATTTTCCACACTTATTAACTTTTGCTTTCATAAGAACCTTCTCCAGAAAATAATAAACACAATACAAAAAAAAAAGCGAAAATGTTCTATCCGTTCATTCGTGAGGCGATGACCAAGGGATATAGAGATTCATTTATATATATATATATAAAAATATATATATATATATTTTTTTTTATGTTAATGAATGATGTGACGAGCAAGTCATTCGCCTGATGTTAAGCGATACGGCCGCCCATAACAAAACAGTGTCGTTCAGAACTCCAAAATATAAAGTTTCGCGTGACACTGCACTGCGCACAACATCCTGAGACATCAGCACAGTCTTGTAATAAGATTACTCGACTGTGAGATCAGATCATAAAGTCTCATTTGCCCAGTAATTTCACTAGCTACAGTGCCCTTCAAACCGGAACACAGTAGTGCTTGCACACTACTGCTTGGCGGCAGAATAACTGGCAAAGCGGTGGTACCTACCTAGACGAACTTTGCAGAAAAGTTCTACCACCTAGTAATTAAGATAGTATATGACAATAAAGTTAAAATTATTTATTGGATCTCGGTTTTCCACATCTTACCGGATCTTAAATGGCGATTTGAGTGAATTGGTTAAAGATGGAAATTGTAAATCCAGAATGTATTAATTCACTGTATCTTTGTGTGGCTTAACTGATTTGTATGAAATAGTGCACCAGGATTGTCCGGATTACCGAGGTCAACAAGAGATACTTCATATCCCGGAAAACTGGCGAGTTCCCGAGGGAACGGGGTAAGTTGCGGGTGGAAACCATTGGGTGCCCATAATACAGATCACGTTAGACGCTGTAGCATGTCGATCATGCCGCCTCCCACAGAAATTCAAACCATTATATTACGTTTATTATATACAAGTTTCAATAAAAGCCTCTAAAAGGAAACCAGCATCATCAACCCTTGTTCTGTAATATTTTTTAAAATCTAATTAAATAAATATCTGAAAAAAATTGCTTCTATGAAGCTTCGTAGCATAGCTAGGACAGTAGTTTGCATAGACTTAATATAAGGTATTTTAAATGATCATATTCATTACTCTTTTGTAGCAAATGCCATGAAAATGACTCGCTGACGGAAAATGATATGTGACGTCATAACAAAATTTAGTTTCGTAAGTTTTGATTTATAATTATATCATTCATTGTAAAAAAGTGAGACAAATATTTTCATGTAACAGTTTAGCTTACTGAGCTTATGTATAAAATTAAGCGGCTTAGATTGGTGGGGTAACGTATTCATTTTAGTCTCCATGGTCAAGCATGTTCCTATTTATGGGGGACTGCGGTGGACAGATGAAGGCCAGAGCGGCGCGATGACCACGTGCAATGATTTCTGCCGCGTCAGCATTCTATGCCGCCACAGATTATTTACTATTTATTCCTCAGTATTCATAATCCTACTCAAAACGCTCCGCGCTATCCCATACTTTACACCAAACATATACAGTACCGCACGGAAATAGACGTAAAGAGGCGCATACGCATGACGCGAGTGTCACTTCTTGCTTGTATAAATAAAAACGGGCTTTTATAGCAGTACAGCTACCGGCGTAGATACAGTGCAGCCAGGACAATCGCCTTGGTAGAGCGTTGTCTCCGTCGCTCATAGCGAGATAGTCGGCTTCGTAGACCATTGTCTCTTTAACTCGATGTGCATTTTTACAGCCGGTACATGTTAATACCATAGGTTGTGTATACGTGGTGCTTACTACTCTACTATAGTTATATTACTCGCGCCATTCAGAGTAGGCGACGTATTAATGACACCTCCAATGTTACATTATGTTCATATATTAGGCTTTTTTTGAACGGGCTAATGCTATCTCTACCGACCTTTACAGCGTCACCGGACGGTTATGTAATAGGCTACGATGACCGCCACCCATCAGGTGTAATTGTTTGCACCTATTAATATAAAAAATAAAATTCTGATATAAATTTTCTAATGTTTTTTCACTACTTCAAAAATCAGCTACAAATAGTACCCCGACCTAGTTTAGTACTTAAGTTTTTGTTTTTTTTTTAATTAAAATAAAATTAAGAGCTTTCAAGTAAAGTAATTTTTTTTTTAATTTGGTGAATTATGACATTGACTACAACCATGCAAACCGTACAATATTATAAACAACCCTTTCTCTACAAACACAACCACAAGAAAAACTTATAAACCACTAAAGCAGTGTATCATTTGTTTCCCTGGCAAAGCAATGGATGGACATGAGATAGAGGAATCTCGAACCAATTACGATACTACATAAAGCTTACCTTTGACGATATTAGCGTCAATGTTGGCGACGACTCCTGTGAAACAAACAATACAACTCCTGCTTTAATTGCACTTTAAACTTAATGTAAGGAAATGAAAACGTGCTGTTCAGTTTCTTTTTTTGTTTGTCTATAATTGAGATCATACCAGAACAGTTTGAATGCGTCTATCTAAGTGTCTTGATTGATAATGTACTAAAAACGTGCTTGTTTGTTAAGTAATTCAATTTAAAAACTATCATATCTGAAATTACAAGCTCCACATTCACTCGTAATTTTATGAATCATGCTCACTTTATTCCGTCGGACATTTCTCAGACAGAAAAAAGTCAACGAAAGTTGACTGAGGAAAATCTCAGGTCGAGTCATCCCTTCAATTCCTAGTATAAGACAATAATTCTTTTTATTTCATAAGTCGGCACGTTTAAGAGACAACTTTGCAATAAAACGTTGAATCGTGAGGATCGACTAAAATAATCGATAAAAAATAGAGACATGTATAATTATACCAGAAACGATACTTAAACATCGGTATTTAATACTCATACATACATGTATATCATAGTTACGCCAAAACAAAGCATCACAAAAAGTAAAGCAAAAACCATTACGAGACTAAGATCGCATGCGCAAAGCAGCTTGCAAACAATAAACGAAGTAAAAAAACTTCTAAACCACTCTTCCTTTCCTAAATTATCCTGTCACGCTCACCTATAAAATGCAATTGGTTTTTTTAAATTGGAACTCGTTAGAATAACGCATCAGCAACGCTACGACCAAAAAAGAGCTTTACCCCGGCTCGTATAAAGGTTAGTATGGTGTAGGCTGCAGTAAGCAGGTTGTGTTGTTGGTGTCGGGTTGCGCGGACAATAGGCGCACGCGCATGTACCTGCGCAAGGTGACCCCGAGGAAGGGCACGGGGCCGCCCTTGGCACCCTGCACTCCCTCGTCCCCGCCATCCCGCGGGCTCTGCGCATTCGCATCCATTGTCCAACACGCCATTACCGAAATGACCATTATGGAGAGCGGTAGGGATGTTATATTTTATCGATATGTACACTTTAACGATCATTTTTATAAAACTTCACTTTCTGTTACGTCGCGATAGTCGAAATTTCACACGCACATGTGAGCATATAGAATGGGGTTGGATTTCTAATGCAGGCAAATTGTTTGAATCTTAACGAACCTTTTATTTTGAGAAGGCTTAATTTTGTAATCATGCATGGAATTAAATTATTTTTAGACCTGACTACGAATGGTTATGGTTTGCTGTTAGTGTTTACCTATTTTAGCTTTGACTTAGGTTAAATAGTCGTATCGTAAGTATCGTTAACGCGAAATATAAAAATTTAGTTTTAAGCAGATAATAATGCTACCTAGAAAATGGTTTATAGGTAGATACAAATGTGAGATTAAGATAAAATTTAAAGTTCTGGTTCTCATCACCAATATATCACTGCGCCCACGCAAAAAGTTGTCATAAATCACCCATCATTCGTAACTGTATCTTTTACCCAATACAGTCCACTATTTTACCATAACCTAACGAGCATAACGGACGAGATTGTTAATCAGTCTGATTTCTCTGTCTACGTAATTAATTAATCACAATTGTAAACAAGGACAGCGTGATATTTTAAAGCCGCCGATGACAGAATAAGTCCACGCCCATTGATTTATTTTAAATATGAATTGCAGCACGAATACTCGTTTGAGAAGAGACCTAATATAGTATCTTTGATTGTCCTGAATGGGATAGTATATCACTTTGAATTTGCATAATGTGTTTGTTTTCTATTCAATATATTTATTGGAAAGAGCTTATATTGGCATAGACAATTTGTAATATAATTTATTTTTGCAAAGTTAAGCTGGTGAGAAGCTATAAATTATAATTTATTTCCATTACTCTAATTATTTGGTGAGCTGTAACTGTAATGAGATAGATTTATATCCATTTTAACTGGGATAGTAAAATCATCGATGTTTGATTATTACGCCATCGTGTCCCATTACTAAGCTATTGGCAAATTTCAACTGTCAGCCAGTGCTTGCAGCGACAGGTGTTGGATCTGCCGACTCTTCCGATCCTATAATACAATCATAAAATCACCTTTTTGAACAAAGCTTACACGCAAAAATTATTTTATAAAAGAGGCAAACATAGAAATAAATAGATATGTATATTTCATATGATTTGATCAACACTGACGATGCGTCGTTATATTTAATAGCCTTTGTATATTTTCACTGGTTTATATATAAACTGTAACTGCAATATTTAAAGACTGAATTACTTAGATATTTTTTTAATAATACGTTATAACACAATATTGAATTGTCCTTATCTATACATATACAATTCAAAGTGCTGACTTATATAATATCAACGCACAGCCTAAACCGCTGCGCTGGTCCTAGAGACTTGAAATTTGGAGGGTGTGTTCTTTGTAAAGTGTAGGCATCCGCTGAGAAAGGGTTATTCGAAATTCCACCCCTAAGACGGTGAAATGGATGGTTGAATTATCTACGAAAATTTTTCTTCTTCGTTTCCTATAGTCCACGCGGGCGAAGCCGCGGGCAGAAGCTAGTTTTTTATAATTTATCCTAACCTAAAAATCACAACTGTTCGTAACGATCACCAAATCTTTATTATTCATAAGTAGTTGATTAGTTAGTTATGTTACTATAAAATAAAGGTACTATTTTACTACGTTCGATATAAAAACCCAGTAATTGCGTGAGATTCGAGACGGAATAATAATCGATAATGAGTAATCGGTGCAAACCGGGTACGCGTTTTGTAAATTCCTTTATGAATCATTCGAATAACAAGTTTTAAGAAATGACGTCATTAAAGATAATAATGAATGTGTACGCTTTCTCTACTGTAAAATATTATGAATAATGTATAAGTTTACCCAGGTACACATACGACGTGAAAAAGTATACAAATTTGGCTTTTAAATATTATAAGCCCTAAAATTATATAGGATAAGATGACAGTATATTTAGCAAAAATATATCCTTGTTTATTCTTATTCATTTAATCACTCAATTATAAAAAACAAAGCATGAAAATATTCGTTTCCAGCTTGCCAGCGTTATAATTACACGGGCTCTAGTGTTACCAGTCCAAATATTTTTACGCCCAATAAAATGTAGAGTTCAAACCATAATTGGATCTTTGAGTATTGCATGCCGACTGATTTCCAAGGAAACCACTTCGCAGGTATAAGGGTCTGACTTAGCACACCTCAAGTTAAAATTTAAAAGGTACATATTAACATTGTTTTATATGAACTTGATTTTAAAATCTGTTTAGTTATAAGCAAGCAGGCGCAGAAAGTTCGAAATTATCCTATTTCAACAATAGAAATTTAACAAATACTCCGAACTTGACTTGAATCTGGACGATTAAATTCACAAACAGTTCATATTACGTTAATTATACGACATTTTTAAAAAAATGTCTATACAAATTCCTGTCCTACTTCCATCACGCCATTGCAGCTGACAAACAGGAAAAAGCATAAATGACAAGAGCGAGAACAAGAGGGAGGTGTGAAGGGGAGGGGGTTGTCGTTGTCACCATGAGTGCCGGTGACCCAGTCGGTAATGTAGCCAAGTGACAGTACATAGATTTGCAACAAACAGTTATTAATTGTTGATAATATGATTATATTTCATTTTACAGAAAGTATTGCTGTACAGATAAATATGTTATATACAAGGTGGAATTTAATTCGTTCTTTTCCTTTAATGTATGTATTCAGTCCATGCTATGGAACGCTCTCACATAACTAAATGAAAAAAGTACTTATGAAATAATATTTAAATCTAGGTATTATCAACACTTTTTAAACTTTCGCGACTTGAACTCATATTGTAAATATTATATTTTGATAATTTTTGTGCGCGAATAGACCCGTTTTATCTTTACAATATAGGTATTATCAAATTTAAATTCTAAAGAAAACCTTGCGACATTGAACAAAGCAGGTGTTTTATTGCCTACGAAACATTTACAAAGCACTCAGCTGTTGCCCGCGCTGTGTGTACCGTTAAATATACATTTCGGCTGTCATACAGTTATTTTAGGAGGCACTGAATACTAAAACAAAACCTTTTATTTAATATGACCTTATACGAATATTCTTTTGCATGGTCTGAGTACATACAGTGAATTAAATTCCACCTTGTATATTATCGAATCTCTTTTGTAAAAAAATCTAATTCATGTGTGGTGGTTTGCATAGTACCTATTTATTTTTATTAATCTATACTTTTAGAGCGCGCCAAATTACCGAATTTCCACACAGAAATCAACATCATTGTCCTACTAGACTAGAGCTTCATTGCTGTCTCTACGTACACCATGTGACCCAGTTAACCGAAGCCGCTTCCGTCCCTTCGCTCACCCCTGAAAACTACTGAAAAACAGCGCTGCATTATAAATGCGGATTAAATTGAACCGCGGCCGGTTAATTACTAGGATGTGTCGTTTAATTTGGGATTGAATTTTGTCCGCCATCGTGGACGAATACTGTCCGTGGACTCTGACCGAAAATTTGCAATAATCAACACCTTTTATGGTATTGAAAGGCACCCTACATTTATCACACATACATATATCACACGGTAGTAGCAGTTATCTATTTGCAAAATTTGTTTAGCCATTTTATTGTGAAAGTTACAAAAAGGAGACATACAAAAAGCAGATGTTTTACTTTCATGTACAACAGGGATTACAGTTAAACATTGTCTGTTTGATTGAAAGCGTGTAATTTTCATGTACGTTCAATCGACCTAATTTTGATGAAATTATTGCACTATCGTGATCACATTTTCGTTAATTTACAACGGAAAATGAACAGTCCCCTTGTAAGTAGTAGATAAAGAGTGAAGTATAGGAACAAGAATGATAGAATTTGATGCATCTCTAATAGGTAGGTATGAGGTAGATGCATTATGGCGGTTGTTTATCAACTCGCTTGTTAAATGAGCTCATTAACTGAACAGCACATGTCTTATAAACTACACATTTCGTCTGGAATTTGAACTTTATTCTTTCTCAAAGTGCTTTATAAAATCTTGAAATCATTTTAATATAGACAGGTGCTCAGTGACCTCCAATCATGTGTTATCCGTTGGTTCTCCAACATTAAATACCCTACAATAATATTGTAGGTATAGATTGCAATTTTTCATGAATCGAAGACTTACTCTCGCAACCCTCACTTAATCCGATATTAAAAGAATTACAAATCTGCGAAAGCCTCGGCACATGTCAAATTGTAATACCGAACTTTAATTTACACTAATGGGATTATCAACTTTATCTTGTAGCATTAAGACTGAAATTAGATACCTACTTAGTTGTTATGAAACGGCAGGTGAATATCGATGAAAATGTGATTCATCGACTTTGCTAACCCTAAAATGATACCATACCATTACATTTTCGCACACTTATGTTTTATAACATAATAATACGCTTTGTTACTTTATCTGCGTTATAAATAATTTAGTTAACTAATCTAAAGAACACTCAGATTGCTTATTTAAAGAAGCGTAAAGTTCGTTTTCTTATAGACACAAGGTCCTAAAGTGTTGAGGTTCTTGCTGACTCTACAACAAAACGTGTACATAGAGTTGTAAAGGTCACAAGTAATTGTTAGTTACTCGTATCATAATATACGGGAACAAAAACTCTGCAAACACAAGTATCAATTGATTTAGCACGATTTCGATAATTGTAACTGACGTATTTGCTTTGGGCGTTATGTTTATTTTATAGCCATAAAAAGTTACCTACGTACAAAATTTGCTAGAAAAGAGGCATATTCTTCCTACATACATTTTTGTCAAAATGTAAAAACGTGTTTGTAAAATTATGTCTATTCAGTAAAATATACTGAGAAGACATTATTTTCACTCATTAAATTATATTTGTTTGTTTGTAACTATCTATAAAAAAATCGAATGGTACGTAATAGAATAGCCAAAAACATAAAAAATCCCATAAACAACTTAAAACAATTTGTAAGAATCAACCCCTCACCCCTAAGCTTAGAAACATAAAACTTACCCTATTAAATGTTTACAGCAAACTAAAACTTTAACGCCAAGTGTTATAGGACCCTTAAGCGATAAAAACGTTTTTGTTACTTTATAAAGATATGATAAGACATAAAAAATCATATAAAATAGTTTTTATTCGCTTTTGAACGGTCTCTACCTGGTTCATTCACCATACGTTTCTATTGTATTCAAATCAAAAGATTAGAATAAAAATATTTTTCTAAACGGGCAAAGTAGTTAGGTATACCTGTATTCCGTAAGCTAACAACTTACTACGATCATATCAACTAGTACCTGACGTACCAGCAGCCGTATTATCGGCTGCGCCAGGATCACCAGACCAGTCTAGCCCTTCTGGCTCAGGTACCGCTTTCGGCACCGGTATAGGATACCAGCGTAACACAATCAGAGTCCGACCCCGCCGGCGAGGTCGACGTACCCCCCGTAGGTTAGCTAGAACGGTCGCGACTTTCAATAGGGTCCACTTTTCCAGTGGACGTAGTCTTTTCATGTCTTCAACAGCATTAGCTCGTTCAAAAAAAAACTGACCAAAACCGTGAAAATGCTGTCCCACTATTAGTAGCTAGCGTACCCAACATGCTGGCAGCATTGCCCCGTTGAATTGAAGCCGACTCATTTTGCCAAACAAAATTGGCCTTGCATTGACCAGACGCTCATAAACTTTAAAAAGCGCGACGAACTCTCGGACTCAAATTATTATGAGTAAAATAAACAAATGAGTATAAAAAATATCGAGGCAGCTATTATATCTGCACACGGGTTTTTAATATGTAGATTATACTGTTTTCCTCATGACTAAATGCTTATAATTTATTATGTTACAATATAAAACGATGATGAGAATATACGGCGCACATAAAACTAGAAAGAACATTTTCTGTTTAGCATCTTTTGTTTCATCGTCAACCGTATTACAAATGGGAGTAGTGGCAAAAAAAACGAACTTCTTCCGTTACAAAAACCCCACCGTGTTTCAAACAATATAGATACTAAAACAATGTGGTCTAAAATTTTGTATCTCTGCTATTATAAGGTCTCCAAGAGAGAGGGAACATACACTCGCGCCCCGTAATAAGTGAACGTAATAGCAATATCGTACCAAGGTATAAGCGCCGAGCGCATACACTGATTAGGATGACACCATCTGCACAGGCGCACCGTAGAGGTTTTTTCTCAGATCTATTCTGTAAGTTTTATTCTAAATCGTGACACGATTGAATTGTATGTAGAGTGTCGAGAAGAGCGTCTCTGTCAGGGCACGAGCGTAATTGTATTTCTTTCTCAGTTTTCTCTATCTTTACCTAGTTATAATTACAATTAGAGCGCGTAACACAATCAGACACCAACCACACCGACGACGTACCTAATTACCTACCCCCTGTAGGTTAACTAGAACGGTCGCGACTTTCAATAGGTTCCACTCTCCTAGTGGACGAAGTCTTCTCGATACTCTTATCCCGGAAACGGCTCAAGCCGAGGCTCGCACTCCAGTGGTGCCCTGGAGCTAGTTGCCTCCCACTTTTGACGCCTTAAGCGCCTGCCTCCCACCTGGTGACACTGTAAAGGTCGGTAGAGATCAACAGCATTATCCCGTTAAACAAAGGAGCTATTATAAAGTTAAAACAAAATAGTATAAACAATAAATGACCCCATGGCATATTTAATTCAATGGCTTGGTTCAAACTACACCGGTGGCGCAAAAAAGAACCAGCCCAGTAGCCTTAATCTTCCCATTCTTCCATTCCTCATTCTTCCCCGAAATTAAAATTAAACTGTGTCACAAATCAGAGCATTGGTATGTGGCGTTCATTTAGCTTTTATCTATTTCCCAATACAACTCCAGGACTAAGTATACAATTATCTTATCAAAAATGTATATGTATGTACAATGTTGGCTAATCGATTCAGCCGAGCGCTTGGGATAAAAGAAAAAAGCCTCGCAAGGTTGCAGACTGCAAGCGGAGCCGGGTGAAGAAAAACGTTACGAATAACGGCTATGGAGTAAGGACTCGTTCACGCTTAACCCTTCAAGTTGTAAATAATAATAATAATAACGCTCAACGATCACGTAGATAGATCCTGGACCCTAACTAGGATTCCCTGTGTCTAGGGACCCAGGAACTACGAGGACCATGCTCCCACAGCACCCAGGCTCAGAACAAGTATTTGCGCTTTTTTTCTGTGCTCAAATACTTGTCCTATCGAAATTGAACTCGCCGCCTCCGGGTCATGAGCCAACCTGCTCAACCACCATACCACAGAAGCTGCCAAACACATAGTAATCACGGTCTTATTAAAATAATCAACCAAGTCCCTTTCGCGCGATTCTAATGCCAGAATAGTCTGATTCGTAAAATATTACTTCTCCATGAAGAGTCGGTTCGACGGCTTGCCTATTGTCCTTCCAGTTACTTTCTGTTTTTTTTTTTCAAAGTAACGTAACGTATCATAAAAATAAATTATTACATTGAAGGTGTACTACATTTTTTTGTTTAGTTTCTAGTGCGTACTAAAATAATAACAATTACTATGTTGTTGTTTGAAAAAGCGATCTTTTTGCAACATACTCCAACCTTTTATTAAAGCAAAACTTCTTTACGCACTCTTGACTTGTCGAGTAAGCTGGTGAATGCGAAAAAGGCGATCGGAAGTTGCAATTGGTTCACGTAACATCCATTGTCAACATAACAAAGTTTTGTAACAAACAAAAATTTGTATTATTATGTTAGTATGTCCATCTCGTAGTTCCTGGGTCCCTAGATACAGGGAATCCTAGTTAGGGTTCAGGATCTAGTCATAGATCCTGAACCCTAACTAGGATTCCCTGTATCTACCAACTGAGCTATCGGGCCAGTCAGTCGACTGGCCCGATAGCTCAGTTGGTAGTAACCCTGCCTTCTGAACTGTGGCTTGTGGGTTCGATTCCCACACAGGACAAATATTTGTGTGATGAACATCGATGTTTGTTCTGTGTCTGGGTGTCATATTGTATTATATAATATGTATGTATTTACAAACAAAGAGTATCTAAGTTTTGTATCAGTTATCTGGTTCCCATAGTACAAGCTTCGCTTAGTTTGGGGCTAGATGGCGCTGTGTGAAATGGCCACAAATATTATTTTAAATTTAAAAAAATATATATCGGTTGACCGGGTTGTGCGTAGGTTGCAACCTATATAACTATAGGCCTTCAGCACGTCCACACCGCACCGCGTCCGGAGCAAGAATGAGCTGTTGTACACCGAGCGGTCCCTTTTTATAGCCAGATGGTTGGGGGAGCAATGATAGTTGCCGATGTTGCCACTGTAATAAATTTAAATGCCACCATAGGGTAAATGACGGTACTGCCCGCTGCGCATAGAGTTTATAACTGGACGTTGCCGCCGTCATATATTTTTATGTATGTGATCGTTATTATAATATTATTGTATCGTACAAAGGTAAAGTTAGCAACTTCTTAATATATCGATAAATATCTGCGCGTGTCCGCCGCCTTACAAACAGGCCATATCTGGCGCCAAGGACGCCCGGTGCCCAATGTGACCCAATGCGCTACATCCACTCTCCAGCGAATTATATACCCGCTGTTTCCGGAAGCTAACGAATTGCCAACAAACATCCTACTTATATTATAAATGCGAAAGTTTGTGAGTATGGATGATGGATGAATGTTTGTTACTCTTTCACGCAATAACCACTGAATGGATTTGAATGAAATTTGGAACACAGATAGTTTATAACCTGGATTAACATGTAGAATACCTTTTACCCGGATAGTATGTTCCCGTGGGACAATTATAAAACACGACGAGGGCGACGCCGCGGGCTTTTTACGAAAAACTACTGACTTTTTGGATGAAATTAGGAACACAGATGGTTTATATTAACCTCTAAATTAATTACCTAAATGAAAATTAATTTTTAGATTTTTTTAGCGTTCCATACCAAAAAGTTAAAAAGGAATCTTTGGAATATAAACAGCTAAGATATAAGCTTCTTTTTATCCGCGAGTGAAACTGCGAGGCGCAGCTAGTGCTTAACAAAGACTACTTTAGCATTTTAGCCTACAGATAATTGTAGAGAAATGAGAGAAGTTTTAAGCATATTTCAAAAGTATTGACACAGGTTATTCTTACAAAAAGTCTTTATCATGGAAGATGTTAAATTTTCAAATGATAATTACATTACAAATATATTGTTATAATATAACCTAAAGAAAATAATTTTAATAATATATTATGAGATTTTGTTGCCATATGAAGTCATTCAATATAAAGTCACGATATATCAAAGCGTCCGATCTGAGCGCAAGAAATAACATCGCGGTGCAAGCAATCCCATATAATGCCCATTAGTGCACTTCGCAAAGGGCCTTTACCAATCTTACCTCTCGCTTGCACATCCACAAAAAATAAGTACCTAACGCTGAAGACGCGCAATCCGTTGCATTCCGTACCCCTCATTACCCCAAACTGATCTCGGAGCTACATTTCTCAAAAACAGCTTCTAATACCACCCAGTAAGATTCAAAAGATATGCATCAATGCATTGATGTTAAGTTGTTAAGTTGATATATTTTTTTAAAGGCCAAGTGCTAAGGGTCCCGGCAATTCGGCCAGTCTTAATATAAATAACAATAACAAGTCGGGTCGGTCGATCTCTAAAAACCTTTTAGAAACATTGAGCGGCTTTGACAGATGAGGCTGTATGGTGGCTTTGCCTTCCTATGTTTCGAATTTGAACTAATTTTTTGTCGACGTTAGCGGCATTTTTGTGAATCTTAAAATTATTTCATAGAAATCTACTATTTGCTGCTGGTACGACACCATTGTACTAGCCAGATACATTTCAAAGTTGATATATAATTTTACAGTATTGTTAATAATATTATATACGCGGTGGAAATTAATTCGCTCTTTTCCTTAAATGTACGTACTCAGACCATGCTATAGAATATTCGTACAAGGTCCAATTTAAAAAAAAGTTTTGTTTTAGTATTTAGTGCCTCCTAAAACAACTGCATGACAGCCGAAATGTCTATTTAACGGCACACACAGCGCTGGCACTAGCTGAATGCTTTGTAAATGTTTCGCAGGCAATAAAACACTTGCTTTGTTCACACACACAGGCTTTTCTTTAGAATTTAAATTTGCAGTAATCTGATAATACCTAGATTTAAGTTTTATTTCATAAGTACTTTTGTTATTAAATTATATGGGAGCGTTCTATAGCATGGACTGAATACATACGTTAAAGGAAAAGAACGAATTAAATTCCACCTTATATATATTGGTGAAAGGCTCCAGAGCCTAGCACATCGACGTAAGGTGGCAAATCTGTCGGTCTTTTACAGATTACACCATGGTGAATGCGTGCAAGAACTGCATGATCTCATTCCCCCATCACCATTCCACTACCGGATACTAGACGATCGGCTAAGCGCCATCCTTTCGTGGTCGAAACACTCGGATTTGATTCCACGTTCTTAATTAGAACGGCTAAGGAATGGAATGCCCTGCCAGCGTCTGTGTTTCCAGCGAAATATGACCCGGGCGTGTTCAAGAGAAGAGTGAATAGGTATTTACTTGGCTAGCATGCTACATCTTCGATCGCATCGTCATTTCCCATGAGGTGAGAGCGTGGTCAAATGCTAGACAACTTTGAAGTAAAGTATATATATATATATATGACGGCGGCTACGTCCAGTTATAAACTCTATGCACAGCGATCGAGCACCGTAATTTACCCTGTGGTGGCATTAATTTTATTACAGTGGCAGCACCGGCAACTGTCATGGCGCCCCTACCTGTCTGGCTATATAAAGGGATCGCTCGGTGTACTGCGGAATCATTCTTGTTCCAGACACGGCGCGGTGCGGACATGCTGAAGGCCTATTGTTATATAGGTTGCAACCTACCTACACAGAAACCCGTTTCTGCCCACATCAGAAGTGGGATGCCCATTGCCCATCTTCCACATCACATCAAGCAACGCGAAACGTGACGTGACGTAAATGATGACGTGACGGCGGGTGACACTAATATTGAAAAAATAATGATGATAAAAGTTATGGGAAAAAAGTAATAATTCGTTAGAGAAAAAAAAAGTGAAAAAATGTAGGAATTGTGCATTTTGGTTGCTAAAGGGATATCTATCCGGTCTAGCACTAATTGGTCCATAAAAAATGTAGATTGCTAAAGGGATGTCTATCCGGTCTAGCACTAATTGGTCCATGAAAAAATGTAGGTTGCTAAAGGGATATCTATCCGACCTAGCACGAATTGGTCCATAAAAAAGTAGTAATGATGATTTTTGGGTGTTAAAGGGATATCTATCCGGTTAGCATTATTCGGTCCATTTTTTATAAATGAAGGTATACTAATGGTCCTAAAGGGTTAACCCTGACGATGACTGGCACCTAACCTTAAAATGCTTTTGACTAATCAAATTGAAACCTGATCCTTTGACTCCAAGTTTAACTCAATTCAATTGTCAGGATGAACGAGCCATAACACTGATACTTATGTCCCTCATCAGGTACAAAGTGAAGCTAAGCGTACGAGGACGTACGCACGTCAGTATGGCCGTGACGGCGGCTACGTCCAGTTATAAACTCTATGCACAGCGATCGAGCACCGTAATTTACCCTGTGGTGGCATTAATTTTATTACAGTGGCAGCACCGGCAACTGTCATGGCGCCCCTACCTGTCTGGCTATATAAAGGGATCGCTCGGTGTACTGCGGAATCATTCTTGTTCCAGACACGGCGCGGTGCGGACATGCTGAAGGCCTATTGTTATATAGGTTGCAACCTACCTACACAGAAACCCGTTTCTGCCCACATATATATATAACATTACCAACGAGATGTTACATCTCGGGTTCGTTAACAGATCAAAAAGTTAGAATATAGTAAATTTGCGCCCGCGCACCGACTTATTATAATTTATATGAACTCTACACACTTGAAAATGTTAAAATTAACATAAAATGTCTATAACATTCTTACAATTGCCGATGTCACCGCAATCAAAATGGGCGCATTTGGAAAATTTACTCAATTCTTTCGGTATTATGGATTATTTGAGATTGTTGTTTGTTATATTGTGAAGAATGTTGAAATATCTAATTTGCATCTTATAAAGCTTTACATCAATAAAGATTATCCTTTGTCTGGCTCCATATAATTAAAACTCCTAAAATAACTAACGCATATTAAAAACATATAATTATTCTTAAATTATTCTGTACAAAATTGTTAAATTACTTTAACTGTAAATTAAATTTGAAGAAGACGAATAAGGTTCTTGTTTGACTCAACTACATACTATGATTTACCGAGTATTCTTAAAGTGTTTTTAAATTATAATAACCCTTTTTATTACAAGGTTTTTTCCGTATATAAGAGTTTAGCAATGGTATGGTCAGTTCTACTTTTGACGGCTGGGCGTTATAAGCGCCGGCCCTTCCGCTTGGTGACGCTGTAAAGGTCGATAGAGACCAACAGCATTAGCCTAAATATAAAAAAAGATATGGTCGTATAGAACTTCTTTTGGTGGCGTTGTCATGTTACGACTAGCGTTGATCATAGCCTGTTTATCAATTAAAGATTAAGCTACTTTCATATTCAGTAGTCAAGGTATAAAATTGTACGACTGATTAGTTGCAGACGAAAAATTTTATAGACAAAATGACTAAGTAACTAGTAAAACAACTTTTTAATTTAAATTGGAAACTAATAATAATATACATTTGTGCCATACCCGCTGCCATCTTTGGTTGTACAGTTATCGACATTATTGGTATATCTTTACATAATTAGATATTTGTGTGATCGCAATAATTGGTTTTTAAGATGAGAAGTTTTTTATTGTAGACAAATAATGAATTCTATAACTTGATTTCTGTAGTTTATTAGCCATCCACGTTCTTGGACAATTTTTATAGCTGTTCATGTATTATGTAAATGTTAATTTAATAATAATTACTATGTAGATATGCAATTAATGTGGATAGGTGGGTCAATTATAATACTAATAAAATTGGTATTTTTCTTCATTACTTTTTATTATACAAGATAATCTAGTAATTTATTTATTACAAAATTATTTTTATTACCATCTTTTAGTTATGTTAGTTAAATTATTTTTAATCCACGAGTATATTTTTCATTTGCAATTAAAGACAATATAATAATTTCATAAACCCAAAAAGTTGTTGGACAATAAAGACATGGCTGTAATGACTGTGTCTAGACTTACGTTTTGTAGTAGTGTACGTAGTGTAGTATTCACTGCTAGCTTTTTTAAATAACGTTTTTTTTTTTGAAAGACGGTAACACTTAAAATAATATGAACCAATCTTTTGATACATTCTAGGTGGTAGGACTTTTCTGCAAAGTTTGTCTAGATACCACCCCTTTGCCAGTTATTCTGCCGCCAAGCAGTAGTGCGCAAGCACTGCTGTGTTCCGGATTGAAGGGCACTGTAGCTAGTGAAATTACTGGGCAAATGAGACTTTATAACCTAATCTCACAGTCTAGTAATAATATTACACACAGTCTAGTAATAATATTACACACAGTCTAGTAATACTATTACTAGACTGTGTGATGTCTCAGGATGACGTGCGCAGTGCAGTGTCACGCGAAACTCTATACTTTAGAGTTCCGAGTGATACTGCAACTGATATGGGCAGCCGTGTCGCTTAATATCAGGCGAACGGTTAGCTCATCACGTCATTCCATAATATAGGAAAAAAAAAAATTATAAACTGGCTTACTTAATTACTCAAAGTCAAAAGATTTATTGCAAATAGGCTAATTTTAGCGCTTTTACAAGTCAACATTATATTAGGCACTTAAAATTAAATTATTTCACTAAGCATATAAAATTACAAAGTGCTTATTGTCGAATAATATATAGCAAGCACATAACAATATATGAGTTTGAAAAAAAAAGCAGATCTAAATTAGTTATTAGCAAAATTACATTCCAGTTTCACAGACAATACTGAAATTGCTTATATGGCTTAAATTATATAAAAACGGTAGCTAAAACATGACAAAGGAGATCTCTAATTTTATTAATCTATGATTATTTTTCGATATCAGTCTGTAATCATCGACGATCATCGCCTTAACGCTAAACTAACCGTTTTATGTCATTTCATAAATCTGTAGCGTTGCTTCCGGTGCTAGACTAAACTTGGTATTAATTAAATGTATCAAAGATGGACCGGACTTATTAGCATACTTACAATTCAACTACATTAAAATACTGAAAAATTTTGTCTCAATATCTCTTGTGATAGTTAAAGAAAAATAAAATTGGAAATGGAATCGTTTTTACAGTGACAAGGTGCTAATATGTTAGCAGTTTTGTGATCGAGTGTACGAAGTATTCAGTGCATTTACGTAAGTCACACCAGTTGTGTCCATCTCTACAACTAGTTTCGTGTGTTTTATTATGTTATCCTAGATTTTCGAGCAATATCGGTTTCTAAACTTCTTCAAGTATTTGATTACACGGCTCAATTTGCATAATTGTAACATTTAAAGCGACAAACTATGCAGCTATGCTATACAGGGTTAATTTATGTTGGTTAAAACAGCTTTTGAGAGACAAACAACTTTTTTATTACTTATTTTTTAATTCGCGGAATGAATACTTTCCATGAAGAACGTGCGTTGAACTTTTGCGAGTTATTAGATGGACTTTAGTTTTATTGAGCAATTAAACATTAATTTTGGCAAAAACGACACCGACACGGTTTTATATCTAAGTAATTTTACAAGACCGTAGATTCAAGCGCCATCATTAAAATTAAAAATGAACCCTCAATTTTTTTCACAATTTCCATTACCATTATCGCTCCGTGCCGTATTCTCGAAAAAAAAAAAGTAAGTTGTTTTTTTTTGGCGGCAGAAGCAGCAGCGGTGGTGGCATAGACAATGGACGCCATTATCCCGTGACAGTGCGCTCATTACCGCTTTTTGCGCTCGTCTCGCTCGCCTCGCTCAGCCGCATTGTTCAGACGCGTCTACCTGTGCCTATCGCCAGATCGACCGTTAAAAACTTGAAATGGGTAATGGTAATGTGTTCTTATTTCGGCCGTTTATTGTCTATGTGTTGGGGGTGGGTTCGAAAATTGAACTTTTATTGTCTCTGACTTTTTATAGTCACCTTGTTGGAGTTTGTCCGCGTTTCTAGCCGATTTCTATTTATTTTGTTCGTTTAAAAATTGGCGATTATATTTTGTTTAAAACACATGCTGACAATCAGATTAATATATTCACCGTTCCACACATTTTATACTTGTTTAACAGATATCGGTGGTTTTTATCTATTAAACACGCCAGCATATAATTTTATATTAATTTTATGAAGATGTGTCATCTACAGGTCCACAGAGCGAGAAATTTTTATATACAGCCAGATAATTACGACATAACTATTTAAAAATACGAAAACATGCTTTTTAAATTTTCATATGATGGTATCATCTACTAATCTCTACGTAATCTAATCCAAGTAGGCACATCGCTAAGTAGGTGCTATAAACATTGCTCCGGACATTTCTTTTTTAGAATCATTGTAAAGAATAATATGAGTAACCCACGCACACTTCCACACCGACAACTAATACGGCGTAATAAAATAAATTCCACATATAAATTCGGTTGGGTCGTGTTTTTTTGTCAATTAAAAATTACAGACACCGCTCAACTCAGGTACTCGATATGGCCCTGTACTAATAAACCACGCGAAAGAGATGCTCCCGCTGTCTCTGTCTAACTTTATAAGGATAGACAAAGATAGTAGTTTTAAATGTGGTTGCTTGGTTCTGATCCGATAATGGTTTCGGGAATAATCGACGTGTGAAGTGATCCGATGTGATCTGGGTACGGTTCAGTCAGCATTATGGCCTGCGAGGTTTAGATATTTAGTAGAGCTGCAATTATAAATTTAACAATTCTATAAATTTCACACAAATAATTCAACTAATATTTATAACTAAGCTAAGAGTAATTTTTTTTAAATATATTTGTGGTCATCTCACACAACGCCATCTAGCCCCAAACTAAGCAAAGTTATGGGAACTAGATAACTAATACAATACTTAGATACATTTGTTTGTAAATACATACATAGAATACAATGTGACCCAGACACACTAGAACAAACACCTATGTTCATCACACAAATGTTTGTCCTGGGTGGGAATCGAACCCACAACCCAAAGTTCAGAAGGCAGGGTTACTACCAACTGAGCTATCGGGCCAGTCATAATAATAGTGTTTCAATGTAATTAAAAAGATACAATGAGTTTGCAGAGAGTATGTTCATGTGAAACTCGATTATAAAAGTAAGATGTTTTGGGATACCTACTTAGTCGAAAACCTGAAGTATTCCAATGTACACAAGACATGATGGATGAAGTTACCCGGGAACATATAAATATATTTTAAAAGGTATAAGGCGCATCCATTGGATACTTGTAAACCGAACTACACAGAGTAGGTAAGTACTTAATTATTATGTAAACAAAACTAATGGGACATACTCGATTTTCGCATGGTACTCTTTGGTCGCCCTAAGACCTAGAGTTAAGTTATACTCGTACTCAAACTAATTGAACATCTGGCCAGTAATTCATGCTCCGGAGCGATAATAGCTACGATTTCTTTCTTTAACTTTCACGGTTGTATACCATTTCCAATCACGGATAAGTACTATTAAAAAGTGGCAACACAGAAGTCTTGAAATTAGAATATATATAGAATAGATACGGTAAAAAGAGTATTGTAAAATAAAATAAATTATTATTGTAATAAAGACATAAGCAGCTTAACCGACCACCAATTTAAATTGTTTCGCCGTACTTAACGAGTAGTAAAATCATAAAAATATAAGAATCATTCCTTTTCGATGGTACCCGGCGCACCCTGACATCACAGGTAGATGAGGTAGATTGAGCATTGAACATACGAAGGCAATTAACTTTTGGTACCTGCGCACGCGCATGTGTGCTCCACACTCACCACTGCGCGCGCGTGTGTGCATGCACGACACTTGCGCAAACACGGGGGTGTAAAGAACACTTTGGGGTTTCAAAGATAAATCTGTGTGCTTTAATGGAATTCGGAATTTATGTTAAGGATCGACTCGTTTATAAGTTTTAAGTGTTTATTGGAAGCCATGGATTTTATACCCTTTTAGGTATGAATTTAAAAAAAAATATCAATCATGAAGGGTAGCTGGTGGTCGATACGTCAAGTCAAGGGTAAACGTGAGTCTACGCTTTGAATATAAACTATTTAATAAAACCATTCACACTAACACTTTCTCTGAAACGACCTATTTCTTTCCAAACGGCATATTGGTTGAAATGAAATCAGATAACGTATACAAAATGTATTTGAAAGCCAGCAAATTGATTGGACGTAAGTGCTCTCACTTCGGAATAATAGGGCAATGCAAAAACCAAGGGTAAAATGAAAAAAAAGGTAATAAATACCCAGCATGTCGGTATTGTGCCGTGACATGTGGCATGGATATTTAAAAATATATTTTGTTTTTGAAGTCTGGTAGCTGGCCCCGGCTGTAAGTAAGGCGGAAGCGACAGTTAATTTTTTTTGCAATAGTTAATATTTTAGTAGTCATTTTAGAAGAATTTAGGATTATCTTTGATTTCATAATTAGAAATAGAGTCATACAAATGTGGAAATGAGTAACAGTTCCTTTTAAAATAAGATTGTGCCGTAATTTACCTAGCTAGATATAGTCGTATGCTATGATTACTTATATGTAGGTAATCATAGGTCATATGTATATAGTACTGATTGTAGTACCGAATTTCATCCATATCCAAGTCCATTCAGCCGTTTGAGCGCGAAGGAGTAACAAACTTACACACATGCACACATACACACATACAAACTATCACCTTTATAATATTAGTGTGAAAGTGTGATGTGATGTGATAGTGTTATTAGTGTGATGTAGATTAGAAAATAAACAATAATAAAGTTCTGTAAACATCTGCTCTTCTTATAATGAAATTTAAACTTATGCAGCAGGAGAAACTACATGACCCGGCCTAGCTTTCCACATGTTCATTAAATATATGCCTTAATTTATATATTCCATAATTTAACTCTTTTTTGAATAGACCAATTTTGATGAAACAAAGGTATTAATTTCTTTCAAAAAAATACAAGGACTTATATAAAGGCAGACAAAAACTACAAAAAATGTATTTTATCCACTAGTTTAAAATAACTACCAAAAAAAGATTTATTTCTAAATTATCTTTTAAGTACAGAATTTTCTTTGGTTACAGTTTTATTACAATCGATATTAGAATAACGGCATCCAGCGCGACAAAAGTGAAATCAATAGAGCATTAAAACGGAAACTTGTATGAAAAACAAAAGCAACCGTTGAAACGGTAATCGCCGCTACCAAACCACCCGCGGCGGCGTTCTCACACAACTACCCGCAAATCCTAACTACCGCCTTCCAATTTCAAAATTTATGCGAACATCTCAAATGATAGGGCGCCATTACTGATTTACGGTCCCACCATTATTCTAAGAACATAAAACGAGGTAAAAAAACACAAGTATTTCATATCCAAGTTCAAACATCGCGTGCTTTGTCCGCCGCATCGTATCATGACTCATTTATAGTGTAATCGATGTGATTCAAAGACTAGACGCGAAAAAAATTAAAAGTTAAATTGTCGAAGGCCGTACAGTCTTGCGGCAATTAAAAATAATTAGGGAGCGAGGATGGCGTGTTCTCGGAAGGATCAGTCGGAACATTTACATATGGCGGACGTCTAGCGCGGCCGGAGCGGGAGAGGTTAGCGGAGCGCACAGGGGCTAGAGAGAATGAGCTAGTCAGTGAAATCGGTAAACGGATAGTGACGAATTACTGGGATCAATTAAATATGCCGTTGGTTATCTGTTCAATACAAAACATTTTCATTACAACTCTCAATCCTATGTAAGACAGAGCTGTATACAAATATTTTTACGTAAGTCCATTTTTGTTGAATTTTATCTTCGACGATATAAGAGATCAACAAACGCAACTTTACAGGCTACTATGATTATTTCAATTACCTACATATCTTTTGCTCATCAGCTGAGCGATCACGTAACTCTATTGCAATCAATAGAAACACAAATTTGTTTGGATTTGACAGTTTGAATGCGCAGTTTATGTGCATAGTTAGTATGGAAATTTATCCTGTTGCATTGCAATCAAAGTTTCATGATCACCCCCCAGCTCGTCATCTGTATATAATATGCTATAACGCCAAAGAAGTATACAATAAGTACACAATACAATTCCCGCTAACCGCTTCAAATAGGACCACGTCACTAAATATAAACTAAACCAGCGCGATTATGGGCAATAGTGATTGAAAAGGGTAAAGAAACCGACCTACATTAATTCTAACCTTTTATTTGTAGTTAAACTCAAATACCACTGCTTGTAACTTAATATCCTATTCTACATAATAATGTAACCCAACTATCCGCTCATTGGGCGCATTTAAGAACCCTTTAATTTTAAATTTGATACGATGTTTGTAACTATTATATGAGTTTTATTTTATGTAGAGTCGAAATTAGAGGCGTTAGCAGGAACGCATCCTACTGCGTCGCGCTTAAGTCAAACAAAAATCAAAGTCGAATTTAAACATCAGGTTTTTCATAATTTAAGGAAGTACATACTTACCTATTATACTTAGGTGTAGCGGTAATTAGTTACGTCAATCAGGCTTTGTTTTTATTTAACTCTTCACGTCATGTAAGCCGTAAAGATTCGTAGAGACAAACAGCATTTTGACACATTAGAAAAAAAGGTATAACTATGTATAATTATAAATTATGTAAAAACCTAAGGAGTACTAACATGGTTCCTACATAGTATAGTCCATCGCTTTTTTGGAAAGCTCACTACATTTCTGCCATACAATGATGATAAGTAATCTAAATATATATAACTCAAAGGTGACTGACTGACATAGTTATCTATCAACGCACAGCCCAAACCACTGGACGGATCGGGCTGAAATTTGACATGCAGGTAGATGTTATGACGTAGGCATTTGCTAAGAAAGGATTTTTCTAAATTCTACCCTTAAGAGGGTGAAATGGGTGGTTGAATTATTTTCCCATAGGCCACGCCGCGGGCGAAGCTGCGGGCAGAAGCTCGTAATGATAATAACGCCCAACGATCACATGCATAAATCTTGGACCTTAACTAGGATACCCTGTGTCTAGGGACCAAATAACTACGCCATGGTCCGACAACACTGAGTCACAGAAGAAGTGTTTGTGCTTTTTTTTCTGTGCACAAATACTCGTGTTGCCGTCGCGATGGATTATGAGCTCACCTGCTCAACCACCACACCACAGAGGCAAAATAATGAGAACATTTTAGAAACTAGGAAGTTAAAATGTTCCTTTACACTTTTATGCACATCAGCATCCTTCAGGCTGACAAAGGCTAGCGTCGTTAATGCTATTCCCTTTCTACTGACTTCTCGCTAAAATAATATTCTTACAGTACATGACATGTTGTTATACAACATCTCGGAAAAAAATACTTTATACAGTTACTCATATAATTATTTTCAAACAAGCAAGTTGATAAAGTTCGGACATTAATTCGTGTGATCTATCGGAAATTAATTTATTCATATTAAATTATTTAAATCAAATGTCATTCGTTTATTATAAAATGATTGTTTATTAATATGCACTTTAAAGAGCACTAAATCAAAAATATAATCAGAAAAAATCCAAATAAATTGTTATTTGAAAAAAATCCGCAGCAAAAATCTAATGAATAATTTCATAAATGAGGATTAGTGAGAGAAATACACCGGCCTCAGTCTCCTGATTTTACTTTAGAATTCTTAGAATGAATTTTATTCTATTAAATAGTATCTTCAAACATATTGCAAGCTTAATTTTTTTTAGTAACTGGATCACGATAAGTTTTATAATAAAATCATAAGCAAATTAGATATGGAACTTTAACAACTTTAAATAGCTTACTCCCTACATTTTTCATTCTTATTGGACCAAAGCATGAGTCATTCGGGCAGTAGGTCGGGGAAGTGCAGATTGCATTCTTACATCACGGAGGCGATTCTGAAACAAACCGTCGCGCACTACGTGCACTTACATGTCGAATGACGTCAATACAAAACTGTACCTTTCACTCGAGACGCGACGTCATATAGTGCTCGAGACGCGACCTCATATAGTGCTCGACATTCCGAGAATAAACCCCCTGAACAGGTTGCATTCTCGGTTCATTCAGAAGCCTTTTGCATCGAATTTTCCTCCTTGTTACAACTGCAGTAAACTAAATGGCCACATGTTTTTATATCGCATTCAAATTCCAACCCTAAATTCAACTCTAAAGAATATCATATCGTAATAACTAGAAGCGGTGGTAAGGTCTTATGGTTGTAAGAATAGAATAGTACGTTTCTCAGGAAAGGTATGATTCGTGTTTCGTACGTTGTCTTCAATTAAAGTTGTGTGAGAAAGCATGAAGCCTTTGATTCAGGGTTATATTATGATGTAAAAATAAAGTAAAAAGCTCACGCTCTATGTTCACGATTACTCATGTATTTTGTAAGTAATTTGGGAAACTTTCCTGAGTCAGTGAATAATTAGAAAAACTCGTCTGAGTCAGGCATTATTTCATTCTTTTTTTATTATATGAAATAAAGATGTAATTATTAATAATAGGTCTTTACCTATGAAATTGCCGTATTGCAGTACAGACTTTTTCAAACAAAAAAAAGTTTTGATTGGCTATGAATTCTAAATTCAAATTAATTTTGTTTTAAAAATATAACATTCTATTTACAATATAAGTCTTTTGTTTATTGATTAGCGTTGTATTTTCATTACATTTCAACATTTTTCCTCATAATGGATACTTTGAAATTTCGTGTAATTATGGAATATGAGTTCCGTCGTGGCACCAACGCGGCACAAACGACACGTAACATCAACGACGTTTACGGAGAGAACTGTACAAACGAACGTACTACCCGTTATTGGTTTGCTCGGTTCCGTTCTGGAAATTTTGACTTGAAAAATGAACCTCGTGGTCGTCCGGAAACTTTGGTCAACAATGATGAATTAAAGGCGATTGTGGAAGCTGATAAATCTCAATCTACAGCTGAGCTGGCAGCAGCTTTTGATGTTAGCATCAAAACAATATTGGTCCATTTGCGACAGATTGGCAAGATAAAAAAGCTTGATAGATGGGTGCCCCACGAACTTAACGATCGCCAGCGCAACGTACGCGTCGAGACTTGCCTTGCGCTGCTTAACAGGCACAGAAATGAAGGAATTTTGAACCGAATTGTTACGTGCGACGAAGAATGGATTCTTTTTGACAATCGAAAGCGCTCAGCAAGTTGGTTAGATCCTGGTTCGGTACCAAAGCAATGTGCAAAACGAAAAATGACCCCTAGAAAGGTGATGGTCACAGTTTGGTGGTCTAGTGCTGGTGTGATTCATCATAGCTTTTTACAAAACGGCGAGAGCATTACTGCAGATGTGTACATTGAAGAACTGAACACAATGATGGCGAAACTCGCACGTCTGCAACCAGCTTTGGTCAATCGGTCGTCTCCACTGCTACTTCACGACAACGCACGACCCCATACTGCACAACAGACCGTCTCTAAGCTGCATGAGTTGGGTTTGGAAGCTCTCCCTCATCCGCCATACTCACCAGATCTTGCGCCTACCGACTATTACTTTTTCCAAAATTTGGACAACTTTTTAGCGGGAAAAAAATTCAATTCCCGAGAGGCAGTACAAAACGCCTTTGAAGAGTTTGTTGTCTCCCGTCCTGCTGATTTTTTCAAGAAGGGCATCCATAAACTGCCACAGCGTTGGCAAAGATGCATTGATTGCAGGGGTGATTACTTTGAATAAAAGAAATAAATAAGTTCGAAAAAAAAATACCTTAACTTTTTTCAAACAAAACGGCAATTTCATAGGTAAAGACCTAATAATTAGTAAAACTTGAGTGGTAAATGTTCCAATGGAAAACTTGAGAGGCATGAGGTAACGATTTTCTTAAAACATTACCGTAAAGAGTTTCAAACGTAGTCGTAACAAGATTCTACAATAACCTATACCTATGCACCTATACCTATAAGAAGATGCAGAAATAAGACACTTTAACATAAATAATAATAATAATAATACGTGTGTACATCTCACACAGCGCCATCTAGCCCCAAACTAAATAAAACTTGTACTATGGGAACCAGATAACTGATAGAATAATTAGCTAGTAAGTTGAAGGTAGCGATACTATAATTTTATGGACCTACCTTCATCTAATATAATGTAAACACTACACTTATATACTTTTTGTTTGTAAATATATACATAGAATACAATGTAACACCCAGACACAGAACAAACATCTATGTTCATCACACAAATATTTGTCTTGGGTGGGCATCGAACCCACAACCCATAGTTCAGAAGGCAGAGTTACTACCAACTGAGCTATGGGGCCAGTGAAACAATACACACATAAAACAATAACTGGAAACACTGTGGAATGTACACTGTAGATCCGATCCTTCACTACTCATTCAACTAAATTAGTCAGTTTTGATCCAAACACTGATGTTACTAGTATCTAATCCATGAAAATGTCTAGACTTTCTGTTGGTATCTTAAACATCGCCTTCACAGACGGACAGACAGCCTGAAAGAGGATCAAAGAGAACCATATAGCTAACCCCATTGGATTGCAAGCGAATTATCGAGATAAAAGGAGTGCAGCAAGGCGGGGTGTGGGCGGGGGGTCCTTTGATCCGCTGCACGCTAGGCAAGGAACTAGGCAAAGCAAAGGCGCGATCATTATAGACTACACTAGACTTGCTTTGTAAGGTGTATCTGCCGTAATGGAAATAAAGGATCAGTTAACTGTAATTAACTAGATGATGCATCATGCTTTGATTTCAGTGATTTGAATAAAAAATATGTTTTATTTTGTATTGTTTATATACAATACAAAGTATTAGAACACTGCCTTACTTAACGATGAAGTCTACGATGGTGCTAGAATATTGGTGGTAAGTGGTCAGTTTGTTATGCACATAGATCCTATAAAAAAAATCAGATATCCCGAAACGGGATTGAAACCCGCGAAGCGGATACTATAACACAAAGCAGATACTACGTCGAGTCAGTACGCAACGAACAGCTAGGTGAGCAAGTACAAGTACATGACGCGGGAATCTCAGTGCTAAAATATGCTGTACTGCGTGTTAAAACACTGTAAAAATTGTGGATGTGATCGTTGGGCGTTATTATTATAATTATTATTTTCTTTCTTTTACTTAGGTCTAAGTACCAGCTAGTTTTATGCGTCGACTCATTTAGTTCGGTTTGCAGCGAATATAGGTACATAAAGCTCATTTCAATGTAACACAGGCCGTCAGTCAGCTGACTGTCAACCGCAAATTTTGCCTTCATGTGCAAGCAACAATATATTTTTTAATCTACAATCCGCACCACTAATCTCAGAAACCGAACAATTGTTAAACACACTACGCGTTACAAAATTCACAGACGGTTAGACCGCTAATGCTGTAAGTCTTAACGCGATTACTTCAGTTCTTTACTCCACAGCATTAAAGCTCAAAATTGGATAGATTTTTTTTACGGTGTAAATCCGACATGAAAAGTAATGGTATACGGCATTGTAAAGGTTTAAGCTTTGTTGCATTGTGTAATGTCTATAATATGTGCAACTACTGTATTGATACTGTTATGCCCCGTTAAAGGTTTTTTTTATTCTGATGTGACGTTTCTTTAAATTTTTAAATTCACAAGGTCTGTTTGTAACATGAAAATGGTCATTTCCACTCTGTATGCACAGAATTATTAGGTGTAGTCTATTCTCATATTTGAAGTCAGTATATACGCTGATAAAGCGTTGGATTTTACAATTTCAATTAAGCCTTGGAAAGGATCGTATGCAAAATGGCACAGCCGTATCTCTTAGGAATGACCTAAGGGAATAACCTAAGGGGTCAACATAATGACAATGGTCATTATGGGGTCAACATAATGACAATGGTCATTATGTTGACCCCTTGAGTATATTGAAGAGCAGAGGTACAGTTTCAACCGCATTTTACCCATTTCCCAGGGAATTATTTCATTTTTCGGGCGACATTTTGTCTTATTAGTTTCGGTAGGTAACGTAAACAACGTATGTGCAACCTATGTATCATAATAATAATTATCAATAATATAAAGTAATAACATATTTATTATTTTCATATATATCTATCTATACAAGACAATAGCATGTGTGTGTTTGTAGATGTATGAAAATAAAAGAGGAAGATAAGGTACTAGCTACCCGCTTAAATTAGAAGCAGCACACACAGTTTTCTTTGCGGAAGAAAGACATACTCGTACATGTTTATGGTAGCTAATGATTTAAAAACTTCGGTCTCTGTAATTGATTCCTTTGTTTGATTTTCAAGTTAAAGGGAGTACTGATTTGAATATCTTATGGTTAGATACGCACGCGTTGTTTTCGTTACCTATAGAAACTAATATCCACAAAATGTCGCCTATACAATGAAATAATTCCGTGGGAAAATGGGCAAAATGTGGATGAAACCGTGGGTACCTCTGCTCCTCAATATATTCAAGGGGTCAACATGATGACAATGACCTAAGAGATACATACGGCTGTGCCATTTTGCATACGATCCTTTTCAAGGCTTATTTGAAATTCTAAAATCTGTCGCTTTACCAGCGTACTGACTTCAGATATGAGAATAACAAATCTAAAACACCTAAAATAATTCCGTGGAGAACACAGTAAACACGGGCGTTTGGTTTGCATATTACAAACAGATTTCGTTAAATTGTATATAATACTTCTATTTAAAAAAAAAACCGTATGTAGTGATTATGCGAGCAATGGCTTTGTATTACGAAATATTTATCCTTAATGCTTTGTCTTCGTTTGTAGGTCTTTTTGCGACAAAATGAAAAGGACCGTCCAGCTCTGAAAATTAATTTGAAGGGCTTGAATTATACCATAATACTGAGAGAGTTTTCTGAACTTTTTAGTTCAAACACGGAAAGCTCGTTGACATTGACGAAGCGAAGAAACTTCAACTCGACTTTGAGGCAAGTAAACAGAGCACAGGCCTAAATTTTCAGGTAAAGTCACGGTCATAAACTAACCATTGAAATTGTGATTTCGGTTTGCAATTCTAATCGGGGTGCGTTAGCCGGCGCCGGGTTGATTTGCGATTCAATGCCGCGGCCGTTGATCTCTAGTGCTCTGAAGGGTCACTGGATGTCACCAGCCTGACAAAAGTTGACGGCTGTTGTCCGTTTAGATGTTTTTTTACTATATAGGAGTTTCAAAGAAATACAATAAAAAAATAAATGTCAATAATACTTTTCAAGATGGCAAGTAAACCTTATAATAAAACCGTAGAAAACGAATATTTTGGGGTCGTTGTATAGTATAGCCATGCAGGGTTTATAAAGCATCTGCACTTCTACCATGGTAAACTTAAAAACTACCAAAGGTAACTTTTAACTTAAAGACTACCCTTGGTAGTATGTATTTGCGCTTATTTGTTATCTCTGAAAATTTGGAGAACTACGTTCATAAAGTATTTTTCTGGGGTCATTAGAACGATTGTATTTTAGGAAAACTAAAGCAATATTTACCATATTTTGACACATCCCGTAACATTAGAAATGTCAAACAGGTGCTTTTTGATGACTTTGGGCTTACATTGCGCCTTAAAACAGTACAACTTACGTCACACTCCAGAAAATTTCTCCAAGAAAATAACGACGTTCATGACATAGATACTACACAAGGTCTAGGCGCGCTGACATGAGCACACAGTGGGCCCTTTTGTGCATATTTAGGTCAGTGCACAGTGGCACACTTAAGCACAAGAGCTACTCTGTGCAGACTTGGGTATATATTGAGTATGTCGGGGTGGAACTTTCTGCTGTTAAATGACTTTTTGTACGAGTTTTGATGTCAATGATGTCTTGGAAAGTATTACTGAGTAGTTGGTTTTGTTGTTAAGGTATTTGAAAATGGTTTTGATATCTATGTCAATTAATAGCAAATAAATTAAATTGTGTTTTGTTTTAATCATCGAAGTACAAAAAGGCAATCATAAACTGGGTGAAAATAAGTGGAAGAGCGGGTTTATTGTTTTTCATTAGGAGACTTCATGTTAGACGAAACATATGCCCGTATTTGTCCAAGTGGACAAATATTGTAGACTGATAATGATGAAAATATTATATAAGAACTCACTTTTCTATGTTATTTAGTTAGATTGTCATATAAAATTCAAAGTCCTGACTGACTGATTGAATGACTGAGTTATATATCAACGCACAGTCTAAGCCGCTGGTCCTAGAGACTTAAAATTTGAAAGGTGTGTTTTTTGTAAAGTGTAGGTATCCACTAAGAAAGAGTTTTTCGAAATTCCACCCCCAAGAGGGTGTAATGGGTGGTTTTATATAGGTATTTTCCTATAAGCTGCGGGCGGAGCCGCGGGCAGAAGCTCGTTAAGTATAATAGGCCATTTTTATCAGCGACAATTTGATATTTAATACCAGGTGGTAGGACTTTTCTACAAAGTTCGTCTAAGTAGGTACCACCGCTTTGCCAGTTATTCTGCCGCCAAGAAACGAAGCCGGAACACAGTAGTAAGCAAGGTTTGAAGGGCACTGTAGCTATTGAAATTACTGGGTGCATGAGACTTTATAACCTAATCTCACAGTCTAATAATATTATTACTAGACTGTGCTGATGTCTGTGCTATGTTAAGCGAAACTCTACTTTAGAGTTCTGGCAGGCAGCCGTATCGCTTATCATCAGGCAAACGACTAGCTCATCATGCCATTTCTTAACATAAAAAACTGTGTGAACTCAACGTTTCAAAAGTTTATCTGAACTTTGCCTCTACCTGCATAAAGTAGCATATACCCTCTATTTTTCTCAACGACACTTGAAGCCTCCATACACTATCGCGCATAAAGCTGGCGATATAATTAGGACAAATACGAGGAATATTGGCGTCCGGATCCTAAATAAATAGACCGCTACCGGCGAGGCTCGGGACTTTTTGAATTTTTGTATTATTACAGGAATTTCAATTTTAAACTAGCTGATACGTTTTAACGTCATTATTGCCAGACATATTTTAATTTCTTGACTGATATTATTCTTGGCTCTAAAATGTAACCCTCCTATTTTAAAGATGGGGAAAACCGCTTGATAGTGACGCGTCTAAACGACGATATTGACCATTTCGCATCTTGGTTAGTTGTTAGCTCTTGTAATAACAATATTTTTTTTAATCAGAATATAAGTGCTTTGTCGCTGTTGTGGTTACGCCGCCGTGAACTAAAAAATCCTTAGAATTTGTTTTTATCTTTAGGTTGGTACCAATTCTTTCTTTATTCTAATTAACTTAATATATAAGTTATTTTGCCGATTGAAACTTTGACGTACGTATTTCCAAAACTAATCACGTAGAAAATTATTAATATAACTAAATGCCGCGAAATATTTTCCGATGAACCAGTCATGTATGTAAAAATTTATTCAAAATACGACATTTACTAAAAGACACGAGAAATCGGGACAAAATTGTGAATTTATGTATTTTGTGTTGCTTATGGGGTTTGAAATAGATTGAAGCTAATATAATAATAATAATAGCACGAAATCAATTCACGTCCATAAAACTCATTCCCAACTGAAATCAGTGAGCTACCCGGAACGGCAAAATCGCCATCTGACCTTTCTGCACAAAGGTTACAAAAAGCGGGACAAAAAGTGCGCAATATTCAGATGCGACACACGTGCACTCTGCGATTGGCAAGTGCGCGCCGTTCTCACGTCGAACTCAACTCGAACAAAAAGCGAGCGAGCGTGATTTATCGACGCGAGCGAAGCGAATCGACACCCCCGCGCGTATAGCATACTGTATACCCTCCCGTTGTAGGTTCGCATTGAGGTTTGAGCATACGATGTTCATGTTATCGAACAATCGTTTTGCAAAGTATATTTGTATACCTATTTGTACATATAGGTGTCTATAACGTACAATGTTTTATTACATTTTCAAATAATATTTCTTTACAGGGCTTAAACGCACTAAATACATATTTTTATATAAAAACTAGCGCCCCGCCAGCCTTCGTATAGATATTATATGCCATTTCCATCAGGGATAACTTAAGATTCTAATGGTGAAAGAAATTGATGAAATCGGTCCAGTGGTTTCAGAGTCTATTCAATGCAAACAAACAATCAAATCTTTTCTCTTTATAATATTAGTTTAGATATGTTCAAACCGCGTGAATTTAAGAAATACATACTATGTATTATAAAATAAATATCCGATCTAACGACTTTCTTTCTTGATTTAGTATATAGTAAATGTAACCAAATATAACTAAACATAGGTAGTTACAGATGATAAAATACACTAAAAAAATTACGATATGCAAATTGTTCTAAACCAACTGTTTATTTTTCATATATTTATTCAAGTAATCATAGTGATATATGTAATTCTGATATTTAGAACACGTTTCATGATTCGATGCGCTTAATTAATACTATAAACACAGGAAAAATAATCAAAAACGTTAATTAACGACTTAACACTCCATTACGCTGATGCAGAAGACACAAGTTTTATTATGCCTACTTCATAAAAAACGAGAACAGCTGCGATTGGTTTGTTAAAAAGAAAACTAATTTTATAACACATAACTATCGTCATAAATGGAAACAAATCTTTGTCAAAAATGTATTACGCTATTAAAGATTAATCATTGAAATATCGAGGCAATATCATTTTAATTTACAATATTTTTTCATAAACATTTCTAAATGTTAATTTATGTCATAGTGAGCAGTGACATATTTTTGTTATTAATTATTGTAGCAGAGCTACGTTCGAGTATTCAGTGCAATATTACTACGGGTATATTCGCCGGTAGCTGTATGTATATACTAGCACGAAAATAGATAAAACTCTACTATAGTATGTAATGCTTACCGGAACCTCGAAAAATACGAAAAAATACGTTACATGCACTCTTATAACACTCGCAACGCACACAAGCTCGTAGCAATTCCTCGCTTACCAAGTCCAAACTCACCCACGTTATGGGCCCGGATAATAGACTCCCGACGATATAATTGAGGCTTCCAGCATGATGATCTTCAAAACTAGACTGAAACGCTATCGAGCACACTTTCTAGAGTTTTGACGATTTTATGACGATAAAATAATGTTTGACTACGACTTTTTATATTATTTTGTATTTTTGACATTTGTGATTCATTATTTTATTATATAAAATTTCTAGTGTAATTTTTTTTTCAATTCTAATGAGGTCGTGGTAATTAAATCATAAACAATTAGTTATAGTTATTAATGTCGTTGTATACCATAGTGTATACACCATATACGCATTTTTTAATATTTTGTATATACCTACTCATATTTAAACTTAGTTTACCAATAAATGAGTATTTGAGTATTGAGTACTGAAACAAAGAAATGAAATGTATCGAATGCGTCTACAGTAACGGCAATGATTGCGATCCACCCTCACATTCAAAACCTTTTTGTCACAAAAAATAAACGCAATGTAATCGTAATCGCGAGTTTGTCGCATCTAAATTCACGGGTCACCGTACTCGATCGTAAACGGAATGAATTTGGACTCTAGATACAAAGTTTAAGGTTCATACTCCCATGGTTACTGGATTTGTTTTCGCAAAACGAAATGTTATGTACTGTGAATAAAATCGTGTTTTTGTTTTCGTAAATGATATTAATGGTCAGCGATCGCATGCTAATGGCTATGGCTGAAAATATATACGTAGATAGATTGCAAAGTATATTATACACCCTAAAATAGGGGGAGGTGTCTAATATAGAGGAGGGTTGAAAATAAACCTACTTGCATTAATTAGTACCTACTATATTAATATTACTCATTGTATTATTCAGAAATCCAGAAAGAGAAAATTAGAAACAAAATGAATGATTGATGATTTTGCTCAAAACGAACGAGAAAATTTAAGCGAAAAAAGATATAGGTGCTCTAAACTCTAAAGTAGAGCTGATTAATATTTTGTTATTAATTAATTCTTTATAGGTTCGTCGGTGAATGGAGAAATCTACAACTTAAAAAGATTATTCAAATAGTTTGATTTATTCATCAGTTTGAAACCGTCACGCGTTTCATTCAGCTATTCTAATATTATTTCCTATGGAAGTCATTTGATTTATACAAGGTTATTGACTGACGATTATGATTATATACTTAATTTAGAATTTAAAGTTAATAATATTCAAAAGTATAAACTACGCATTTCTAAACTATCAATTTGACAATTTCAAAAGGGCACGGACCCAGGAGTCTCTGGTAATGCAGTCTTAAAAAAACGCCTATTAGCTGAGACATACATATTGTTACATACAAATATAATAATAATTAAATGACATAATACAGATGTTTACAGACAGGTAACTACAACGAAATTAAAACAGGATTCATATACGGAACCCTAAAATCACAAAATTTACATAAGTTAGTAAGATAAAATATCTCCGAAAACAAGTTAATCTATAACAGTTTTATATTATTATTTATAAATAACGCAGAAAACAATGAACTATTGAACTTTCCAATAGTCTGATGGTCCACTTAATAGAACAATGAACCACGCCAGTTGAATTATTTAAAACTAATGGCAAATATTATTTTGCCCAAAACTTGTGTTGTATGTATTCACTAGTATTTATAGAAAATTAATAATAATAACGCCCAAAAATCACATACATAGATCCTGGACCCTAACTAGGATTCCCTGTGTCTAAGGACTACGAGGACCACGGTCCCACAACACTCATATTCAGAACAAGTATTTGCGCTTTTTTTTCTGTGCACAAATACTTGCCCTGTCGCGGAAATCGAACCCGCCGCCTCCGGGTTATGAGTCGACCATGGTCCTCGTAGTTTTTAGGTACCTAGACACAGGGAATCCTAGTTAGGGTCCAGGATCTATGTATGTGATCGTTGGGCGTTATTATTATTATTATTATTAGGTAATCAATACCGACATAATCTAATACCTACTAGAAAAATTACTAAATAAACACTACAATCCATTATTTTTTGTTTGCATGATTGATAATTATAATCTATGTTAATAAAGCAAGCGGCAAGTTTATCATTGCCTTTACTTTGTTCTGATTACTTCTAAATAAACCTAGATATATGTAGGCTAGGTAGATGTATGTATGTACATTCTAGACTCAGGTGAGTAGTTTTAAAGATGACGCATTTTACAGAATATTGTTCTACTTTAGTTTATTAATAAAAAAGGTTACGTAAACATAGAAAGCTATGCAAATATTGTGTAGCCTAGACTACTAAATAAAAATAAATCTTCATAAACCACGCCACGTTATTATAATGCGTTTGACTGTGATTTTTATGGTTACCGAAGTCTAGATAATGAAATCGGAACTGTCATATACGATTTTTTTATGTTAATAATCATGTTTTTTCTTCTGTTACATTCACAAAATTATGATGTCTACTATTTTAGGCCAATATTTTCTATGGCAAATTAATTTATGAAAATTGATAATTTAATCAAATAAATTATACTAAAGTATCAATAAATAATATAAAGACATAATAAAGTTAACCGAAAATGTCCTGTCACAGCAGAATTACTGTAATTTTCTGCACAGTCCGAATTATGTACACAGTTCCGTAGACATTATACAAAGGTACAAGATCCCTTAAGAAATATACGTTAGTATATAACAGAGCTTTTAGTTTCGTTTTAGTATAGTTAGAGCTTATTGAAAATCTCTTTAGCAACTAGAACGTTCTAAATATAGCACCTCTATTCAAAAAGAATATAATATCTACCTGATGCTTTGTCAGTATAATGTTATGAAATAGAAATAATAGCACACACGCTGCAACACAGTGTGATATCCGTAAATATGCGGCCAAAAAAAACTTTACCTGTGACTCTTGCTCTCACAACTCTATTACACAGTTATAAAACCTAAAGGATGAGTAGTAACAACTTTATTACAAACGCATTAGGGACCAGATTTGCAAATGTAGCATTATCTGGAAGCGTTCTCCATCGTGGTCAATTGAAAAAATACTCATTGTATGCAGTAATAACCTGTGATACAAAATTATCCTTAAAAATAAAGCTATAGAGAACAAATTCATAGATTGTGTTATTTCTAATAAGAAGGCGCTTGTCACAGACGATTTGAAGACGAGATTGTAACACAATATTGTGCACACGAGTTTTGAAAAAATGGAGATAATGTTACGTTGGTGGCCTCCGAACGTGGCGAGCGGGTACCACTGTGCTAGAAGGTCTGGAGACTTATAACACAAAAAATAAATAAATTGTAAGTAGCATTTATGTTTCTGAAATAATAAAATTAATCAATTTAGTGTTAATCATTTCTCGATCGGGATGTAACTTTCCAACCGGCTCTGTATATAAACTTTTTTTTAACTTAAAATACCTACTTAATTACCTTGATATTTACAAAATCAAAATACAAAATCACCCAAATAGTGAAGGCCAATTTATTTTTTACCAAGCCATTTCTATAATAAGATAAACCAAAGCACAAATCACATGGGGCACAAAACCAAGAATACGAGTCGATCGCATTACTCGCAATACAGGGCCTCGTACCTGACTTAAGCGCAAAAAACGCATGAAAAAACGTATAAAAAATATGATTAATGAAGGTGGAAATGAAATAATTTAGATCGCAGGTACTTGCCCGGGGGTAAAGTGGCGATTTTTTAACCATTGTCAATGTGACGCGCGTACCTCGACGCTGTTCCTGACCATTGTGTTTTTGATGGGTGATTATTATACATTAGCCATATTTTCAAAACGGGTTTTTAGCGTGGGAACATTTATTGCTATCTTGTAATTAAAATCAGACACATTTTTTTTTTACTTATTTGTGCTGTTCAATGAAGTTTTTTCAAGAGTATGTATCACATATTTTTTAAATATTGGTACCTGAAACTCCAGAGTGTAATAATGTGCGTAATAAGTAAAAACAAACCTGAATAGCATAGTTGCTATTTAGGTTTGTTTTTACTTATTACGAACTAATGTTCGGTGTCAATATTTTTATATTTCATAACTTAGTTTCAAAACGACAAGTTAAAAAAATATTATAATTTAACAATTTTACATCAAATCATACAGATCGATTTTAGAATCCTTTGTATAAATTTAGTTAATAATAAATTCGTATAAAATTTATACATAATTTAGCAGTTGTTGTTGTGGAGCAACGGGCTCGACGATATCGATTTCAACGTTAATTGTTTTCGACTAATTGAAAAAGAGATTAGGTTCTACAGTTAGGTGCTAAAAATCTAACGTTGTACCTCGGTATCTAGACGTGATAACCAAGCCGCGTCCTGGCGCACACGTTGTAAATTTTTACAGCCGCACCGCCGCGGGGTAATTGTTAAATTTTATTATTCAAAGCATATTGGAACCGCTCGTTATTAACATGTATTCGTTAACGTACTTTGGATTTTTATTACGCTTTTGGGTAGATTTCAAAGATGCATGTGACATTGTTGCGTTTTTTCACGAATAGGTAAAATGGCTGACACTGTCAGAATTTCATGCTGTCCATATCCGTAAGCAACTACGATCGGATACATAAAACTTTTTACTCTTGTCTCTTACCGATCCCAAACGGGCCGGACGGGAATATTTCAAGGTATCCCTTATGACTGTCATAACGGATATTTGTTCGTAGTTAGCATGTAACAAGTTATGATATAGTTTGCGGTAATGCCGCACAAATTACGTCTAGCTTTCAATTAGGTAGTTGATATGTACACTGCGAAATCTACCAATTCGATGAGCACTTGCCATCGCAGTTTTTTGTTTATTTTCGTGTGTTTTGGTTGTTAATACCGACTTTTTTTTTATCAAGTATATATGTTCGCAATTCGGCAATACGTCTGCCAATCGACAATTATTGTAATTACGGCTAATCGTTAGATTTTTATGTATTGCAACTCGGTTTTTGTACGAAGCGTCCGACCATTTTATATTGACCGTGTCGGTTTTTGGTACTAACTAAAATTGTACGTAAATGCCATAGAATGCGCATCACTATGTGTGAACACTGAGGAGACTGTAAAGCCGAAATAAATTTGGTAGGTGCTGGTAGTTAAGGCACATGAATCGTGAGCTAGTATATTGAAATTGGCCGACACACCAAATCAACGTTGATCTGCTAATTCCTATTATTACAGAATCAAGGCAAGTTACACGGGTATTGTAATAAATTGTGATCGGTGCTTATGAAATATGGCTTCATATAATTAAGACACTCATGTGATACAAACTGGCGCCTTTAACTACTAGTATTAGGTAATTATTTTGTTTGAACATAAAACAAAGCACTATCGTAAACTAATATGTAGAGATTAAATCACTGCGGATTGATACTGACTTCTTTTAATTGATTACCAATAGTTAATATTAAGAAAATATAAACATTTTACTTTGTTACTTTAATGCATTCATTTAAAAAAGGTCTATCCTAGAATTGTACAAAAATCAACGTGAAACTGTACGAATGTGTCCACATCCTTTGAATTATTCTGTAAACCAAGGCGAGTGAACTTTAAAACAGGTATCATCATTTATGTTTTAATCTCTAGGAAACTCATAATTGTCAGATGATTTGTATCGTGTACAACAAGTAATAAAAATAACATTTTGCTCGGAGTAATAACGGCCAATAATATAGTTATTGCAAAAAATATAATTGTAGCCGCAAACCAAACTAGTATTAAACGTAGACTAATAGTTGCACTTCAGTTTAAAGACTACAATATTGCCCCACAGGGGTCATAAATGCCACGTATAGGTACATGTGGTAATTGTTCTTACGGCATTAATGTTACAAGCTATATCACCATCGTCTTGGCGATTGCTAATGGATAATGAAGGATAGCACATAAAAACTTTCTTTACCAGGTTATAAAACGCTTGTTTGATTTTTGGGGGGCATTTGACCTCCTTTGAACCGCACTGCCAGTCGCTGGCAAAATAGAGTGTATAAATACAACTTAATAAAAAATACAATTTGAAGACGATCGTCTTTAGTAGTTTATATGACCTACAATGACCTTAGTACCGATTAACACTTACCATCGCTATTATTGTGAAATTTCGATTTTAATATTCCACATCACGCATACCCCAGGCGATATTGGTATCATTTTAGTGAAAGGATCTTCAGAAATTTCTTAGAGCTGCATCGAGCATCAGACTTTGCCAGCCGATGACGATATAATTTTGTATGGTGTTTTTTTTAACCCGGTGTTATATTATACATTGTGGCTTACAATATCTAATATCCTACCTAAAGATACGATCCATATACTCATAACTTACATAATAGGTCTTTACCTATGAAATTGCCGTATTGCAGTACAGTCTTTTTCAAACAAAAAAAAGTTTTGATTGGCTATGAATTCTAAATTCAAATTAATTTTGTTTTAAAAATATGACATTCTATTTACAATATAAGTCTTTTGTTTATTGATTAGCGTTGTATTTTCATTACATTTCAACATTTTTCCTCATAATGGATACTTTGAAATTTCGTGTAATTATGGAATATGAGTTCCGTCGTGGCACCAACGCGGCACAAACGACACGTAACATCAACGACGTTTACGGAGAGAACTGTACAAACGAACGTACAACCCGTTATTGGTTTGCTCGGTTCCGTTCTGGGAATTTTGACTTGAAAAATGAACCTCGTGGTCGTCCGGAAACTTTGGTCAACAATGATGAATTAAAGGCGATTGTGGAAGCTGATGAATCTCAATCTACAGCTGAGCTGGCAGCAGCTTTTGATTTTAGCATCAAAACAATATTGGTCCATTTGCGACAAATTGGCAAGATAAAAAAGCTTGATAGATGGGTGCCCCACGAACTTAACGATCGCCAGCGCAACGTACGCGTCGAGACTTGCCTTGCGCTGCTTAACAGGCACAGAAATGAAGGAATTTTGAACCGAATTGTTACGTGCAACGAAAAATGGATTCTTTTTGACAATCGAAAGCGCTCAGCAAGTTGGTTAGATCCTGGTTCGGTACCAAAGCAATGTGCAAAACGAAAAATGACCCCTAGAAAGGTGATGGTCACAGTTTGGTGGTCTAGTGCTGGTGTGATTCATCATAGCTTTTTACAAAACGGCGAGAGCATTACTGCAGATGTGTACATTGAAGAACTGACCACAATGATGGCGAAACTCGCACGTCTGCAACCAGCTTTGGTCAATCGGTCGTCTCCACTGCTACTTCACGACAACACGCGACCCCATACTGCCCAACAGACCGTCTCTAAGCTGCATGAGTTGGGTTTGGAAGCTCTCCCTCATCCGCCATACTCACCAGATCTCATAATCAGATCTAATATTTCATAAATAATAGGCGTTTGCCTCAAATATTGGTCTTTACCTATGAAATTGCCGTTTTGTTTGAAAAAAGTTAAAGTATTTTTTTTTCGAACTTATTTATTTCTTTTATTCAAAGTAATCACCCCTGCAATCAATGCATCTTTGCCAACGCTGTGGCAGTTTATGGATGCCCTTCTTGAAAAAATCAGCAAGACGGGAGACAACAAACTCTTCAAAGGCGTTTTGTACTGCCTCTCGGGAATTGAATTTTTTTCCCGCTAAAAAGTTGTCCAAGTTTTGGAAAAAGTAATAGTCGGTAGGCGCAAGATCTGGTGAGTATGGCGGATGAGGGAGAGCTTCCAAACCCAACTCATGCAGCTTAGAGACGGTCTGTTGTGCAGTATGGGGTCGCGCGTTGTCGTGAAGTAGCAGTGGAGACGACCGATTGACCAAAGCTGGTTGCAGACGTGCGAGTTTCGCCATCATTGTGGTCAGTTCTTCAATGTACACATCTGCAGTAATGCTCTCGCCGTTTTGTAAAAAGCTATGATGAATCACACCAGCACTAGACCACCAAACTGTGACCATCACCTTTCTAGGGGTCATTTTACGTTTTGCACATTGCTTTGGTACCGAACCAGGATCTAACCAACTTGCTGAGCGCTTTCGATTGTCAAAAAGAATCCATTTTTCGTCGCACGTAACAATTCGGTTCAAAATTCCTTCATTTCTGTGCCTGTTAAGCAGTGCAAGGCAAGTCTCGACGCGTACGTTGCGCTGGCGATCGTTAAGTTCGTGGGGCACCCATCTATCAAGCTTTTTTATCTTGCCAATCTGTCGCAAATGGACCAATATTGTTTTGATGCTAACATCAAAAGCTGCTGCCAGCTCAGCTGTAGATTGAGATTCATCAGCTTCCACAATCGCCTTTAATTCATCATTGTTGACCAAAGTTTCCGGACGACCACGAGGTTCATTTTTCAAGTCAAAATTCCCAGAACGGAACCGAGCAAACCAATAACGGGTTGTACGTTCGTTTGTACAGTTCTCTCCGTAAACGTCGTTGATGTTACGCGTCGTTTGTGCCGCGTTGGTGCCACGACGGAACTCATATTCCATAATTACTCGAAATTTCAAAGTATCCATTATGAGGAAAAATGTTGAAATGTAATAAAAATACAACGCTAATCAATAAATAAAAGACTTATATTGTAAATAGAATGTCATATTTTTAAAACAAAATTAATTTGAACTTAGAATTCATAGCCAATCAAAACTTTTTTTTGTTTGAAAAAGTCTGTACTGCAATACGGCAATTTCATAGGTAAAGACCTATTATTTTCGAGGACTCGGTAGTTGAACCGATCAGAACTTCTGACGTGGAGAAATAACGTAAATTCGAAACCCGTTTTGGATATTATTTTTATTCACATTCACGTACCTAACTAAAATGATCTTGCGTACTATCGTTGTTCGTACGCTAATGGCTGTTTATTTTTTTCTTACAGGGTGAAGGGCAAATGGCAAGAGGCGAGAGGCATACAGCCGGCTTATGTGTAATTCGATCCAACAGATGGCACGCTCCTTGCACTTCCGAAAATTAAAAAAAAAGGTTCTTAAAACTTTGAAGCAAAAAGCGGAGAGTTGGCGTATGGGTAAGGCACACTTTGTGCACTGATTTGGATCCATATAAACCCCATTTTATTATTACTTTTAAATTTTCAATTCGAAGGCACTTATTATACGATTTTGAAGCAAGCAAATATTTGACCAAAATTTAGATAGGTACATTTAGTCTAAATATGTTAAATTACCGACATGAATCATAATTTACTAAGTGATAGAACTTTTTGCAAAGTTCGTCTTGGTAGGTACCACTGCTTTACCAGTTACAGTATAAAGCAAGCAGAAGTGCAAGTACCACTGTGTTCTGGTTTGAAGAGCACTGTAGCTAGTGAAATTACTAGGCAATTGAGACTTTATGATCTGATCTCACAGCCGAATAATCTTATTACCAGACTGTGCTGATGTCTCAAGATGATGTGCGCAGTGCAGTGTCACGCAAAACTTTATATTTTAGAGTTACGAGTGTCAGTGTTCTGCTATGGGCGGCCGTGTCGCTTAACATCGGGTGAACGACTAGATCATCACATCATTCATGATCAATTTTTTTTAAATAGTTTTTAAACTTTTTTTTAATGTCATTGAATGATGTGACTAGTGAGATAATAAGGAACGCCGCTCTTTGAATTGCAAACTATTTAAAAAATAAATCTGTATCTTATATTAGGAACTGGGAACTGCCCCACGTGCCCCTACATCTAGTATCATATAAGAAAGTAATTGGTACCTACAACTGCACGTGTGAAACACTTGGCGCGAGGACACCCGTGTATCGTAACGTGCCATGTTCTACATCTGTTTGCTTTACACATTTTAAATTCTATTGAAGTAAATTATTTTATCAGGTCTTGCTTGTATATTGTTTTTATGACCATTGATGGTCCAGAAAAATATGAATTTTATTTTATTTTTATTTTATTTATTAAACAAAAACTATGATATATATGATATAGATAATGTGAAGAGAATCGTAGACTAATATTTTAATCATAATTAAAGTATGTGAAATGCCGTGTTCAAACAAAAACGATGAAAAAGAAGATATGCCCATTTTATCCACGTCATAATTATTGGTATGCTCGAATTTCCGATCTCGTGCTGGCTTCTTTAAGCTATAATTAAAAGTGTCTTTCATAGAACACAGATGCTAAAAAAGGCAGAGACGCCATGAATGTCGGATGTGCACGCGTGTCTCTTTCTTTTAAATTTCACCAGTTGGTGCCATTCGGATGTACAGGCACAACGCAAGCAATTGAATAGATTTTTTTTATTCTTCACATTGCACGCTAAAATAAGCTTTATAAGCATACAAATAATGTCTAGAATTATTGGCAAAATTAGGATTTTTAGTACAACCATTTTATCTATTTTTATATACGCAACTATTTATACTATTTTTACAGTACTATTATTTACAGTATCTCATTAACTCATAAAAGATTAATATTCGTATTTAAAATATACACAAATAAAGTTGTACGTTAACAGGCAGAGCAATTGACATATCTGTTATGTATTAATATTTCGTACCTACCTACCTTTCATTAATATTTTGTATGCGATTAGTGACATGTCGGTAATAAACGTCAGTCTGCATAAACATGGTCGTTTGAATAAGAATTGCTCCCTGTCCTTTAGCAAATAGAACATTTGGCGACGAGAAAGTGGATTAAAAAGTGATTAATCTAGTGTTGTACAACGCGCGTGTAGTGCAGACTCAAAAACCAATATGAATTTGAGCCAGCTTCGAGAGTTTAAGCCGAATGAAGATCGGTGCTCGACATACGTCAGTCGGCTGCGAGCGTGGTTTGAAATACACGACATCAAACCCACAGAATACTCTAAATACTTAGTGGCAGTCGTGGGTACGGAGCCTTTGGATCTCATTATTGACTTATGTTTTCCTGAAAAACCCGAAAAAGTGAACTTCGAGTCCATAGTGAAGTTTGCGAAGATCACCTGGCACCGAAGCGATCCATTATCGCCGAGCGTATGATATTCCGGTCATGTAAACAAAGTGAAGCGCAAACAGTGACGGATTATTTAGCTCAACTGAAGAGGTTAAGCAAAACCTGCGCGTTTGTCACCACCGACAGTTTGAAGGAAAACTTAAGAGATCAGTTCGTGTTCGGCATAAAAAGCGACAAAATCAGACAACGGTTGCTAACCGAAGTGGATTTAACGTTCGACCGTGCCGTCGCGTTAGCCTTATCGTTGGAAGCGGCAGTAAGAGATTCACAGGAGGCGACAACCGGGACCCCTGGACAGGGCGATCAAGTGCACGCAGTAGGCAGCGGCGGCGGCTCCCGCGGGGCGGGCGCGCACCGCGGAGCGCGGCAGGCTTTCGGCGGAGCTGGCGCGGCGGGTCGAGGCCGCGGTTGGCGGCTGGGGTCAGGCGGCCAGCAACAGCGTCCGAAGTGCTATCGGTGTGGTCAACCGCACCGGGCAGATAAATGTTCATTCAAGAACGCTGAGTGTTTCGTGTGTGGCATACAAGGTCACATAGCTAAAGTGTGTCGTTCACGTAAACAAGTAGGTGTGAATAAAGTGGCTGCTGAGGAGGTCAGCCCTTTGCCATCTAGCGAGGAAGATGACGACGATGTTTATCAACTGAGTGATACAGAAGAGGATGAACGCTGGCTGTTACGGGTCAAGGTCAACGGTAAACCAATCACAATGGAGGGTGACACCGGGGCGGGCATGAGCATTATCAATAGAAGTATGTATGAAAAATATTTTAGCACTATGAAGTTAAGCCCGCGTAAATCTAATTTAAGAATGTACAATGGTCAAAGAGTTAAGCCGATTGGTGAATTCAAGTGTAGCGTAACACTCGATAACAAAACGGTACATGATTTATGTCTGGTAGTCATTGATAACGATAATAGCAATTCCCTGTTTGGCCGTAAATGGATGCGAGCTTTCGGCATTCGATTCCCTTCCGTCCCACATAGTAAATGTGTTGATCAAGTTACCGAAAGTAAGTTTGACGCGCGGTCAGCGGTCAAGCGATTAGATAAAAGATTTCCAGAGGTATTTTCACCAGGCATAGGTGCGTTTAATAAAGGGAAGATTGACTTGGCGTTGGCCCCGGGGGCCGTACCGGTATGGCGGCGCGCGCGACCTGTGCCTTATGCTCTTCGGCCCGCGGTGGAGGCCGAGCTTGAGCGGCTCGAGCGCGAAGGCATCATCACGCCGGTCGAGTGGAGCGAATGGGGCCCTCCCATCGTTCCTGTCATCAAAAAATCTGGAGAGGTAAGACTATGCGGTGATTTTAAAACCACTCTCAACCCCGTACTGGTAGACGACAAATATCCTCTACCTAGAATAGAGGACATCTTTGCCTCGCTACAGGGAGGAAGGATCTTCAATAAAATTGATTTAAGTAGGGCTTACCAACAACTGATTTTGAGTGACGATGCCAGAAAATACTGCACTATCGTGACGCACAAAGGCATGTTCACATACAATAGGTTGCCGTTCGGAGTTAAGTGCGCTGCAAGCAAATTTCAAAGGGTTATGGAAAAATTATTCCGACTCCCGAACGTTGCAGTGTATCAGGACGATTTATTGACAAGTTCAAAAAACGAAAAGGAGAGCATAGATATCTTAACTCAGGTATTTAAAATTTTGTCTGAAAGCGGCCTCAAAGTAGAAAGAAAGAAATGTAGTTTTTTCAAGAAATCAGTTTCGTATCTAGGGTACGTTATAGATGCGAGCGGTTTAAAAACAGAAATCACAAAAATCGACGCTATAAACAGGACTCCTCAACCAAAAAACGTAAGCGAATTAAAAGCCTTCTTGGGGATGGTTAATTACTATGGAAAGTTTGTTCGTAACCTAAGCAATATTTTAGAGCCATTGCATGGTCTACTTAAAAGTAATCAAGAGTTCATTTGGTCACACTCATGTGACGCGGCATTCAGGCTTGTAAAGAAACGTTTATCCGAAGCCCCCGTACTAGCCCACTGGGACCCGGCGCTGCCGACGTCCGTGACATGCGATGCGTCCCCGCACGGAGTGGGCGCCGTGCTGGCGCAGCGCGCGCGCGACGGCACCGTGCGGCCCGTGCTGCACGCGTCGCGCACGCTGGCGCCGGCCGAGCGGAACTACGCACAGGTATGTCGCGAGGGGCTCGCCATCATGTTCGCTGTCAATAAGTTCCACGACTATTTATATGGAAATAAATTCACATTGGTCACCGACTGTAAGCCGCTAGCATCAATATTTAGTGAAAAAAAACAGATCCCTTCAATGGCAGGCAATAGGTTGCAAAGATGGGCAATCATTTTAAGTGCGTATGATTATGAAGTAAAATGCATTAGGTCAGAACATAACTGCGTAGCAGACGGGCTCTCGCGCTTACCCATCGATGATGAAAACGAGGAATATCGATCCGAATCATATATCAATTTCATATCGGAACAGGCACCGATTGATTTCAAAACGGTTGCCAAGCACACGGCGAAAGATAATATTTTACAGAAATTGATACATGCAATCAATACTAATTGGGTATATTGTAAAGACCAAGACTTGAAAGCTTATTTTGACATTAAACAATATCTAAACGTTGAATCGGGATGCATATTGTTTGGACATCGCGTTGTCATACCCAATTCACTGAGAAATGCAATGTTAGAAATACTGCATTCGTGCAATCAGGGCATAGTAAAATGCAAAAGCATAGCTAGGGGTTACATATACTGGCCCGGAATCGACCGCGATATCGAGCGCCAGTGCCTGGGCTGCACGGTATGCGCCGCCACTCGCCCCTCACCACCGCAAGCACCGATACATCCGTGGGCATGGCCGCAGGTTCCCTGGTACAGAGTTCATGTGGATTTTTTCTCATTGGGCAACTTAACATACTTTGTGCTGATCGATGCGCATTCTAAATGGATCGAAGCGCATTGCATAGGTAGTACGTCTGCTAAAATCACTATAACTAAATTAAGACAAATATTCAGTCAATTTGGCTTATGCAATGAAGTCGTCTCCGACAATGGTCCCCCGTTTAGTAGTAGCGAGTTCAAATCATTCATGGAAAGCTGTGGCACAAAACACGTGTTAGTTTCGCCTTATAAGCCGAGTAGTAACGGCGCTGCTGAAAGTGCCGTCAAAATTATAAAGAACTGCTTAAAAAAGGCACTATTACATAAGGCAGACTTGAACCTTGCGCTTGACAAGTTTCTATTATCATACAGGTCAACCGCTCACACCCTAACTGGCAAGTCGCCGGCTCAATTACTGTTAGGTCGGAAAATTCGCCTACAATACGATGTTTTACGACCGGACATTAACAACATGATAAGCGATAGGCAACAAAAAATTATAGATAGTAGAAAAGGCAGGGAACGTTATTTTTCCGTAGGCGACGACATTTTATTTAAACGTTTCAGGAACAATAGATTCACGTGGGAGAAGGGTGTCATACATAAGTGCATAGGACCTGTTTCATACATAGTGCAACAAAACAATAAAACGTTTAAAAAACATGTTGATCACATAATCAAAAGACATAAAAAACTTGGTGAAAACAAAGGTGAGGATAGGGAGGAGAAGGGAATAGATATCGTCAGCTGTAATGATAAACATGAGGTATGTGATTTTAACATTACACCACTTATAGATAATACGAATAATCACGCGGGCACGAGCACAGAACACGCCACACCGTGTGACTCGGAACCGGCCCGCACAACCGCTACGCCAATAGTGTCACCAAAGGAAATTGAAATCCCAAACCGCGTACGCAGACCGGTTGACCGTTTTGTAGTTGTTTGAAAAAAAAATGAACAGAAATAATGTGCCCGTGTAGATTGCGATGATTGTCAACATAATTATGTAATTAAGTACTACGATAACTCATCACGTTCACCGATCGTCTTGACTCTTTGTTGTAGGTAGATATCCTTTAGTAATCATTATTAGGAAATAATGTTATTTTCTAAAAATACGTATAATTGTTAAAAGTTCCATGCATTCTCAATTGTTAAATGAATGATGTGTTATGAAATAATTATGCCTACATTATGTTATTCGTGATATTCATAACTTATACCTGCCTAACTAGAATGTGTGTAGAATGGCGAAACATACCTTGGCGTAATTATATGATATTATAGTTCCCAGCTTATGTTTTATGTGTTGTTTTAAATAGCGATGATATAAGTTAGTCTATGTTCCGCGCATTAGCAAATAAGTAGGGGTAAGATTATTGTTGTGTACCATAAATATGTACAGATCTACTTAACTCTGCGCTGACTGTTGTGATTTTGTTAGTTAAGTACTTTTGTTTATTTTTAAGTAATATTGTTAGTTCCACATAACAAATGCTATTATAATTAGTTTAAGTTTTGCTACCGGGTATTGTTGAAACAGAGAGGGGAAGATGTTATGTATTCATATTTCGTACCTACCTTTCATTAATATTTTGTATGCGATTAGTGACATGTCGGTAATAAACGTCAGTCTGCATAAACATGGTCGTTTGAATAAGAATTGCTCCCTGTCCTTTAGCAAATAGAACAATATCGACACGACATCGACATAAAAAGTTCATAACAGACTTTCTTCGCGTAAAACCCACAAAAACATACCAATAAGTATATTATAGAATACATTATCTATGATTGTAGTTTAAATCACGATCAAAATGTCATATGTCTAATCACAAACGCTCGTTAGCAAATATGTTTATGTATTTTTATATTACTTTGACCGTGAGGCGAAGTGACCTGCAGCCTAAATTGTAGGGAAACCAACCGTTAGAAAGGCTTTCAAATATATAAATGATATAAATCTAACTCTCAGCTTAATTAAAATCATTTAATCCGCAATCTGAATATATTATGGTAAGATGTCCAATAAACCACGACGATGGATGGAAACATACGTGTCGCTGTTGCGGATGAGACCACAAAAATATTGCTCGAAACCTTTCAACAGTATTACTTACTCTGCTGCTCAACACCAGGCTTGTTTTATTGTGGAGAGTGTTTAGTATTAGAACTCTTGCCTAAAGTTAGTTTTGGTGACATAAACAATATTTAGTAATCTGACTGCAAAGATGATTTGTAGTTATTATATTTTCGCGATAGAAATCGTCCGCGGCCGTATTAAAATTTTAAATATAGAAATACGCACGCGATGACGAATGATTGCTACTCGTTGAATAAGATAGTGACTTGGTAAACCACCAAGCGGCGCAGGCGCCAGCTTGAAACCGGCCACTGGTGACGAACACATTAAGGCAAAAATATTGAATTTTTTATACTTTATTAAGTGAAATTATTATTTTATTATATTATATTATATTACTATTAATAAAAATAAGTTTTTTTTGGATATTCTGTTTTTTTTTTTGTATAACTTTAATATATGTGCATAAGCACGTTTGTATATTTAAATCCGGCTCAAATATACGCTGCGTGTATTCCTAAACATCTGCACCGTATGTTTTTCGTGAAGAGACATGCTGTTATACCGGTAATATGGTTGTAATCGCCAAGTGTTTCCGCCACGAGGTACGGTATCGACCACATCAGCATATAAATTAAATGTACAATCAATTGGACCATCCCATCTTCATATATTTTCACTTTTATCACGCTGTAATAAGATTCAAATTACAAAACGACTCAAGTTGTATTCTTTACCAAATTGGAAAGTACAATATTGGAATTCTAGTCTACTGAGATACGCAATTAGATATGGGGTCCAGTATTTTTTTATGATGGAGTAATAATTACAGACGCATCTTCCCAAGCTTGTTTTAGATTGGTGTAATATAGAGAAGAAAATTTTAATTTGTTTTGATTAATTAAAACAAAATTATAATCCGGGGTTTTTGATTGAAATTAAACTTGCTTGGTGAAACTGGCTTCGACTGAGCTAGTTAAATAAATTACTACATCAATGGCAATAGCCTTCGTTCAATGTAGCTGATATGAATTTACACATGTAATACAAATAGACTTTTCTGACTCAGCAAAATTAAAAAATCTTAGACGTCGTTATATATAAATATAAATGTGTGGACATTTCACACAGCGCCACCTAGCCCCAAACTAAGCAAAGCTTATACTATGGGAATCAGATAACTGATACAGTACTTATATACTTTTTGTTTGTAAATACATACATAGAATACAATATAACACCCAGACACAGAACAAACACCTATGTTAATTACATAAATGTTTGTCCTGCCAACCTGCAGTTCAGAAAGCAGGGATACTACCAACTGAGCTAACGGGCCAGTCAAAATCTTTCTTGTGTACATGAAAATAGGACTTAAATCAATATTTTTAAGTTCATCGTGTAGGTAGGTACTAGTGGACTAAATTTTGACGCTGCGGTGGGTAATTATCGTCAGGAGCTGAATGAATCCGTCATTATTTAAAGTTCGTTCATTAATTAAAGTTAGCTTTTACCTAATTAAGACTAAACAATATTCGACTCCCATACATAAATAAGTGAAGCTTTTGAATATTCAAGCAAACTGTGACAGTTACTTAACTATAACATCACCGAATTATTTATACACAAATGGTTTATACGACTTTTAACTTTACTGCAAGGCCATACGGGTGAAAGGTTTTCTTGGTAATTTACCAATTTTTGATTTTAGCTCATCAGTCATGAAGCGATCTCGATGTCCAAGATATTGCTAAGTAGACATCGGCGACTATTGAAGTGTTAAATACGATAAATCACCAACGACCCAGTGATTCATTTGTAGATCAACAAACGTAACTTTTGACACGTTACTTACACCTTAAATCTTAGTCCATAAGGTGTAAAATTGTGAAAAAGAACTTACGATAGAAATGGTATCTCCAAATTTTTACTACTCAGTTTATGGATGTTTTATTGAGGCATGTAAAATGGGAAAGTCTAGTGAAAGGTCATCAAGATATATTGTTTTATTTTAAAATATAATTTATTAACATTTAATGAAGTACTACTAGTTCAAACATTGTGTAAGACTTTTGTGATTTATCGGCAGAAACTTTGTTTTCAATAAATACGTAGCGGAATGAACTCGTAAAATTTAAAACGCCCACGATTGAATTTTAAGCAGTTCTCATTAAACAGCGAGTCTTCTTTATATATGTCCTTCGGTTACTAATGCTTTCTAGATTCCATCTGATGGTGCAAGACATCCATTTATAAATCAAAATTTAGAAACACTAACTTTTAACATTAATCATCCCTTGCAGCGTAAGTTTGAAGTAGTGCTACTTTTAGCAAGCAAAAAAATATGATTTGTTATAAGTATTACAATACATCGTAAAATACCCAAATATGTAGAAAGTTTTAAGAAATATTAAAGTACTTAATGAAATTTGTCTCAGCAAAGATGATTCCTCAGAACCCATTAAAGCAATTAATTTCAAAAGTGAAACACTAATACATCAAGTGACAAAAAATAATTAATAACATAAAAGAATCTCATTACAGGTCGATAAATAAAGCCTAGCTCTCGGCAAAGTGAAGCACAACAAACCGTAAACTCAGGCCGATATTAATTGTAATCGAGACCGGTTTTATCCGGTAAACAGCGGATAACAGCCGTAAATCTCCGTATGCGGTGAATTACGGGTGAAATGCACGACACTATGCGTACGTTGCGCAATATACACGAATAGTTTTGGGCAATGTGGAGTATGTGGACTGTTGGCGTGGTGTACACGGCGATAAACTACGTTGAATTATTAAAACTTGATGCTTCCGAGAATTTATAGGTAAGTGTAATTTTGTCGCCAGCTAATTATTTTGAACGGAACCTATACATATAACATTAAAGTCCTTTTTTTTTGAGGGGAGAAATGCCCTTGCACTCCCTCTCTCTCTCTCTCGCACCACCCCCGTGGTGGCAGGGGGTATGTGGGACTCGAACGCACTAAACCCCCCCCCGTGAGCCCTCGTCCGCCGTACCGGGGCGAGAATGGGTCGCGACTGCAGTCCAGCCAACTCGCCCCCGTAACATTAAAGCCCTGACTGACTTATATCAACGCACAGCCTAATCCGGTGGTCCTAGAGACTTGAAATTTGGAGAATGCATTTATTGTTAAGTGTAGGTATCCACTAAGAAAGGGTTTCCGAATATCCACCCCTCAGAGGGTCAAATAGGTGGTTGAAGTATCTATGAAAAAAATTCTTCTTCGTTTTCTAAAGCCGCGGGCCGAAGCTAGAATATTATATTTGTGTCTAGTATAACTACAACGCTACAAGATACGGCTAAAAAATACTGTTATTTATGTTGAGTTTTTATGAATATATTTTCAAATAGTAATCAAAAGTATTTAAAAAATAGTGAGTGGTGCTCATCGTCTAATCTTATCAGCTTATATCAAGTTAATGTTCTTCTCTAATCTTTGGCTTAAATAAAAAGCCTGGAATAAAATAAATGCATTCTGAATATTGACAAATGTAAAAAAAGATAGAAAATACATATATTCAAGGCATCAAACAACATTACATTTTTACAAATAGCCACTCTTACAAGACCAATCACGCAAAAATAAGAGGGAAACTAAAAATATTATGTTGCGTGACGTCTATATGGATCCCGACTCAGCATGCAATAATTAAGGTTGTTAGACCTTAATTACTGATTTTCATTCGGAACCCATATTCACCCATATTAATGTGTGACTGGATGTACTGAAACTACTGATTGATTTGTTATTCAAAGTTTTGTATAATAGCGTTGTTAAACACAAAAATAGTTCATGTGGGCATAAGCTTTAGTCATAGTTGGAAATTCCAACCACATTCAACAATTTAAAACATACTGTTTCACTTAAATATATCACAACGTCTGAATGATATACCCGCGTCTTTTAGTAATAATATATGCGGAAAAGTAATATTTCTTAAGTATTAGTATTCGAGCAGTAAACGTCAACCCACGGGCGATCCAATTGTGAGTCGTAATAGATACATACAGATTCTACAACGGACGTTACATATGTCAAATTTTATGTTTCCACTATTTTGGTGAGCGTCTTTATTGAGACATGGTGATGTCATGTTATTTTTCATACAATACCTCTTTCATGTAAGCCTCTAAAACCGGAAAAAGGTTGTTGTCCCCTGATGTTAAAAGATACGAATACGTGCTATTGATTTCGAAAGTCTACAATCTAACGATAGTGCTTCAGATTTATTTGTTATACGTTTTTGTGTTAACAAAAACAGGGAGAGAAAGAAAGAGAGAGAAAGAGAAAGAATTTAAAAGATAAAATAACATACAAATTAAGTCATAAAGACACCCAATAATCTGTGATCCCAAAAACATTATACGAGGATCGAATAATTGCCTCATCACTTCATTCGTTGATTAAAACTCATAACGCCACCAATATCTTTCTCACATTATATCAGCATCGACAATTTAATATTCAAAATACGCATGGGACCGTCTATATTTCATAATTAGAAATGTTACCAAATACTAATGACATGTGAATATTGCATTAAAGTAATGGCGTTACCTAACCCGTGGTATATCACCTAGTTCTGCGTACCGGCATTGTCGATTTAGGTAACGACTTAGAATAGTTATAAGAAGATGCGAACGACCGGTTTTTTATGACTTGAGCTTGTGCAAATCTTTTTAAATATTCATAGTAATAGCACGTCTAGTGGTGTGGTAGAATGTCAGTAATTATAGTTAGCGTACGTGTCGATGTTGTATCCACCCTCAATGTGCAAATGTTTTAGCTTTTAAATTACATAGACGTACGAATACAAGTAACCTAAGTTCATAGTAATATAAGTTACATACAACGTTTCTGTATGTTTTTGTGACTTTCACGGCAAAACGGCTAAAACGAGTTTGCTGAAATTTTGCACACAGATTGATGACACCACCCAGATTTTTTTTATCCCAGAAAATTCACAAGTTACGCGGGAAAACAGGTAAACTAAGGGTGAAGCCTTAGGGCACCTCTAATACCTAAAAATCATGATTATACAAAGTCATTCATTAAATAATAGGATTTCGAAACTTGAATTTGAATTTGTTATAGGTACTACTTGCAATAATGTTGAAAATGCTTGATATTTTAATTTATCATACCACTTGCAATAATGTTGATAATGCTTGATATTTTAATTTATCATACCACTTGCAATAATGTTGAAAATGCACTATCTTGACTAGAATATATTAATTTTAGCAGTGCCAGTTTGGCTTTATAAGACCGATAAAACTTGAAATGATGAAAAAAATGAAACGGCCGGTAAATTAATAATTTAAAATGATCAATTTACATTGAGAGTGTGTGGCTCAGCGAAGCCCGTGCTATTTCAATCCAACGCATACCCTTGTTCAAATCCCGCACGGCCCTGCAATAATGACTTTCAAAGTCAAACAGCATTTTCTCTCTATCTTACAACAAAAACTGCCGTGTTCAAGATCACAATATCCGAAGACATGTGTTACCCACCAGCCCGCACTTGGCCGGAATTTTGGATTTATGGCCTACGCTCTCTGTAAGAGAAAGCCCGTGTGCAGTGGGAACGTAGTGGGCTGATGACGTGCCATTAGAAAACATGACTTGGGTACATGAACATCACAACTAATACAGTTCACAATTGTATAACATAGGTACATGCCTACTTAGTTCCTTATTCTAGCACTTCCAACACTTATATCCCTAGCCCCGGGATTTTTTCGGTTTCTTGTACGTTTGTTAAAATGGCGTCAAATCAACATGCCAAATACTGTACGTTCATTGGTTGAGACAGCCGATGATCAACATTCAACCAACGAGCGTTCGGTATTCGATATGCCAAGTTGACACGAATTTAACAAACGTATACGAGAACCGGGAGAAGTTTTGCTTAGCTAAATTATAACACGTATAGACTTTAGTACAGACGGGCATTAAGTGTATTTTAAACTCGTTCAAGGGATGCCATAGCGTTTTTTTTTTTAGAAAACCTAAGTTACATCCTTTCTTATATGAATTAATAAAAGGTAATCGACAGTTCAGCAGATATTATTATTCGAAACCTGGTCTCTACACTACGATTCCCTGTGTTGTGGAGACCAGTTTTACAAACATCTGTATTTCTTATTTTTGGAGCATTATTGCATTTGAAACCAAATTACAGGGGCATAATAAGCTTAATAGCGTATAACTTACGTTCGCAAATCTCTATTACCTTGACGATGTTGTGTATGTTGGATTTTCGGACAAAAACGCCACAAATAATTAATGAGGATTTATTGGGGTTATGGGGATTTATGAACTAACCAATTAACAGTAACATAGTTTAACTCTTTCAGTATATAACATACAAAAATATCAGGTAATTATCCTAGATCATTATAAAATCACTCAGTGACGTTTATTGTTCTCGTTTTTAATTAACACTGTCAAGTCGGAAAATCATTACCTTTATGGACACGTAAAAACTATATGGCACCGAATCGAACGCGGTAAAATAATTCCGCATCGAATTATTTGATTTATCTGTGTTATAAAACATAATGCAATGTTATTTAATTTGTTTTTCAAGTTTCACGAGCATGAGTTAACTGAGAAATTGAATACCTAACATACTTTGATTGCGTTTTCAAAATTAAATAGGTAGCGATCATGGTGCGGCACGTTATTCAATCTAGTCGTATTTGACAGCCTCTGTGGTGTGGTGGTTGAGCAAGTCAGCTCATAACCCGGAGGCGGCGGGTTCGATTCCCGTGACAGGACAAGTATTTGTGCACAGAAAAAAAAGCGCAAATACTTGTTCTGAGTCTGGGTGTTGTGGGACCATGGTCCTCGTAGTTTCTGGGTCCCTAGACACAGGGAATCCTAGTTAGGGTCCAGGATCTATGTATGTGATCGTTGGGCGTTATTATTATTTTTATTATTTTTAGTAATTAAACAAGTATTTATAATCTTTCAGTTGGACTAATAACAATAAAAACTAATACATCAGGTATATAATTAGTATATTAAAATATGTTTCTATTAACACACATAATAAAAAGAAATAAGCGCGTTTAAAAACGTAATTAATTTATTATTACTTGTACATTGAAACAACTATCAAGAGCCCAATCTCTTCTGGTACCAATGAGGTATTTTCATACCCACGATCACATCCGTAATTTAAAACATTTAATTAATTAACAAAATTACTTTAGATAATCAGTTGAAATGTCCAGTGAAGAACAAAGTATGTAAAAACGCAATTAACGTAAACTGCGACCGGTTTCCGAATAGATTCAAATAATAAAGATACTGGATGCTCATAAACAAGCATATGCCACATACCAACTTATCAATTTCAATTCTAATGCTACGTAATAAAGATTACCGACCCTAACGGCAAAGAAACGACAGATTCTAATTTTTACCTACACACATGCAGCTTCTGGGATGTTGCACTAAATTCAAGCAAACGTGAAGAAGTTGAACTTAATTTAAATTAATTTAAATTAGTAATTAATTTCGCTACGTTCATTAAGATTCGATTGCTTAAATGGTTAAAGTTTTTCGCTACATGTTACTTCTTAACAAACAAATTACAGATTTAATTTTAATTAGTTAGTTCGTAACGTCAGCCGATGATTTATTAGCAAATAAAATACGAGTATGCCGCTATGTACTGATGAGCTACAGTTTCGAAATCAATTTAATCACACGATTTTAAACCATAAATTAAAATAGGTGTGGTAGTAGAGGTAAATCACCGTGCTTCGAATTTTTGTTTTTATTTGCTTGTAGTCTATGAAAAGCATTTTTTCATTCATGGCGTATCACAAATAGCATACATTGCCGCGTTTCTTTCAATAAATATCTCACAATGAATGTCTTTCAAAAAGACCATAGGTACATTTATTTCCTGGCAAGATTACTTAAGATCAGGCGAGAAATGCTTTGCCTATGACCAATAAAAAAAATACATTTCTTAAGGTAGGTGGCTAGCCAGCTAGAAGAGTAGGCTGTACTAACGCAAGTCTAAGTAGGTACTCTTTGACGACAATACCGTAGCGTAGTCGCCAAGTCAGGCAATTGGCGGTGTCGCAACCGCGAGCGTTGCGGGGTCATTACGTATTCATACAATAAAACAGAAATAACGAGATGTCTCCCAAATCCGACAACATACATACATGTGTAGTAACAACTTCTAGTGACGAAACACGGCACTACACACACATTCAATATTATCGCGGAGGATGGAACGGGTTATAATGAGCGCTAGGTAAAAATATAAATTGCTTTGTTGTTCGCTAATGTCAAGTCACATTGTAATTTTATTAAAATAAAAGGATCTTTGGTGATTTTACAATTAGATTTTTAGGTTTTTATTTTATAGTTATACAAAATAAGACGATAATTTACATATTCATTTGTTTCTATATTCTCAATAGTTAAATCTAAAGTTTTACTTAAATTCTCGCGATCGAAAAATATTTTATTGGTTCCCAAGACTTCTACCTGAAACATCGACGCAAATTAGCGCTATCACGTCCTATTTACATATTACAAATAACCATTAAAATCTAACTTAGTGAAATGAATTCGAAAGCAAATTTAGCATCGTCATTAAGTTTCTGTCTGCAAAGTTCATATAATATAGAACCGCGACTTGTTTATCATTTTCACACAGCACTGTTGACCCGAACCTACCTATTCTCCATCGCGCTGGACATAAAACGAACAACAGCTATCCCTTAACACCGTAAGTAGTCAATAAAATCGATAACCACCTACAATACTGTGCCTATTTCCCAATCCACATAAACCAAACTATCCGATCCGAAGATAAACAGAGATCGCATCAAAACATTATAAAAGCGTACTTTATATCGGTTATTATAGTACAATAAAAGAGGAGTGCAGTTTACGAGGCAAGACAATCTGATCTGATAATAGACTGTTAGATTCGTATAAAAATTGTTTACCGAGCTGGACGGTCGGCTCAGCCGCGCGGTGGTTGGATGTTTCATGTTTGGGTTGTTAGGGTTGCGCTTAGTACGCTGTTACAGTAATACAATAAGTAACTATCAATGTTTGAAGAGATCAGTGCAATTTGAGTTATGGATTAAAAAAAATCAATCGCTTTGATTCTAAAAAACTGATTTCTAGATAAAATTCATATATTTATCACTAGTTGCGCCCCGCGTATTCAACCGTGGATAAAAAATAAATTTTAATTAATCGTTCATCCCACTGGAAAAATTTCACTTTTCCGGGATAAAATGAAGCCTATATGTTAATCCAAAGTATAAGCTATCATGGTACCGAATTTCATCCAAATCCATTCAGCCGTTCGAGCGTGAAGGAGTAACAAACAAACACACATACAAACTTTCGCCTTTATAATGTTAGTGTGATGTTTGAGGAAATAATTTTATTTACACAATGACGATTGTGGTGCAGTTTAGCAAATGCTTGAATAGAGAATAAAAAAAAACATGTCTAACCTCTGTTAGTAGTTTACTTTACCTAATTGTTTAAACAATGTCCAGTTTAATTCGTACTTACTCCTAGTGATAAACTACTACGACCAGTTCTGAAAGCAACTTTGCAATGCTATATACGCTGTTTCGTTTATTCTTGTTTGTTAAACAATTTGATAATTGACATTACCATGGAATAAAATGTAATTATCTTGTTTTGCATTTCGTATACCTAAATTATGTACAAGGAAAGTCATTTCGTCATTAGATTACTACCTCAATTTTCCCACATTTTTGATACCAAACGAGAATTTTTATTCGTTCCCGAAATGAGTAAACAATTTTGAAGTGGCCACCAAATAGTCAAATAACTGCCTAGCCAGCAAAACAACTTAATATCTACTGGACCCCGAAATTGGCTATCACGTCAGACTTAACTACTTACTTAAGCACCTCTCAAAGACTACATATCGAGGTAGAGATCGTAGAGTATCGAAGAGTTTAATACCCACCTAATTAAAGTAACTAGGCAGCCGTATAAACTGCCCGCTCGTTAAATATAAATACTTGGAGAGTGCGGACACTAAAATTGCTATAAATCTGACATTAATACATTAGATGATGGGTTACTATTAAAAACACTGGATTGGATGTTTCTGTTCTCGTCTGATGATTTGAAAGACAACGTTATTGCTGTGAAATGCGTTTCTATCTTATAACAGCAACATTGTTCCGCGTCACATTAAAAATAAGTTTCCATTGATTCCCACGAAACCATGTATAAAAGTAATCAGGTGGCCTGTTTAGTAAATTCACATGAAAGTAAATTATTTGTGTGCTTTTACAGTTTTATAATTTTACTCAAATATAATTTTTTGTATAAAGTGACGTCGCCGGTTTGTTATCTACAAAATCTTTCTTAGAACAAGGGTCAATGGGCCAGTTTTGGCGGGAAAACGCAAAAGATCGCGTCACCGCATTGTATTATTTTCCAAAACTTGTGTTATTTTCAGTGTTAGTGCATAAAATTGGTGGCATTTTATTCGTTAACTGCTGGATTACAGGCATGAGTGTGGGAAAGTGGTATAATGATGTTGAAACGTTTCTTTTCGTGTTGTTTCCAAAACTCCATAGAAGCTTCAAGTAAAGTTGCCACCACTTTACTAGGAGTATGACTTTGACTAGACTGACTTGACTATGATTTGACTTGATGACTTCGACTGTGAGTTGACACCTATTTGCGTAAAATATCGATAACTTGATAAATTATCAATCACATGACACTGGCTAAATACACAAAAGTGTGGAGCCAAAATTAAATAATAAAAAAAGGGTCAATGGGCAATATTTTTGCTTAATTTTTTTATCTGTTCTTTTATTTGAATCCCGAATACATAAAACACGTCATTCAAAAAGAAGTTATTTTATGACTCCACTAAATACAGGTAGCGATATTTTCACATAGTTTCCAACATGTTCGATATAATTTTTACTGTCGCGGATATAAAAAAGTTTAACACGTTCTTCATCCGAAGTTATATTGCATGAAAATAGGACGATTGTCGTCTGAATGCGTGTTAAAAGGTTACGGTTACCTGATTTACTTTACGAGGGCAAGAGAAATTAAAGAGAAATAAAATATAGAATATTATTATTACTACATTTTTCGTCAATGTATATTTTTTATGTTGGCTTTTCAGATCTTCAGACAAGAAGCTCGTATAATGCTAAAAAATGTTAACATTCCAATCTTTTTCATTTTTTTTATTATATTAATGAATGATGTGACGAGGTAGTCGTTCACCTGATGTTAAGCGACACGGCCGCCCATAACAGAGTCACTGAGAACTCTAAAATATAAAGTTTTGCGCGACACTGCACGGCGCACAACCAAAATAAACCTGAGACATCAGCACAGTCTGGTAATAATATTACTCGACTGTGATCAGATAATAAAGCATCAATTGCCCAGTAATTTCATTAGCTACAGTGTCCTTCAAACCGGAACACAGTAGTGCTTCCGCACTACTGCTTGGCGGCAGAATAACTGGCAAAGCGGTGGTACCTACCTAGACGAACTTTGCAGAAAAGTCCTACCACCTAGTAATACTTAATGAACTTGCATCATCACCATCATGGTCATGATTCATCAACATCAACAAATAACCAGTAATAATAAATAACGTCCAACGATCACATGCATAGATCCTGGACCCTAACTAGAGTTACCTGTGCCTAGAGACACAGGAACTACGAGGACCATGGTCCCACAACACCCAAACACAGAACAAGTATACAAAAAAAAAGTATATTTGCGTTTTTTTCTGTCCATCAATACTGTCCTGCTGTGGGGACCCAGACCACAGAAGCTGTCAAAATTGAATTTGCGACACCAGTCTTTAGGCAGCAGTAACCACTTCTCAGATGGGTGACCAAAATGTTTCCTACTCATTTAATAAGTACAAATATACAAACCTGGATTCAGAACATCCTCAGGACTAGAAATACTAGCTAAAAAGGGAGGATCCCTTTACACCAGAATGTATGATGTTTATGAACAATGCAGAGTCATATTTGTACAGTTTTGCTTCGGTAACTGACATTCTATTAAAAGAATTTTCAAAACAGAAATGAATACCGTCACCATCACATATCTATAGTAAAATTATGTAAGTTATCTTTTAGTTACTTTAATCGATGCCCGATTTGCATAAGCTGTTTACGATTGACGGTCAAATTTAAACTTTTTAAATACATTATTAATTCTTAATTACCTTCTTTGAAAGACCCACTATAAAATACAAGATAGTACTTCTAACAAATAGTCAATGCTGCTACTATATTTCTCCATACATACGAAGTAAAGGTACATAAAGAAGATCGTCGCGTGTGGTCCACCAATTAAAACTTAGTATAATTTATATCGGCGGAGCCAGTGTCGTATCTAGGATAATTTATCTGTACTGCTTGTTTCCTACATTAGTGTGATTACCGAACTCCACGGCGAAAGTTAACGAGGACGCGAGGAATAACTAAAATGACTATAAACGTTACTTTCAAAGTAATGGAGTCATTAAAAATTTAAAATGTTGCGTAGTATAAAGTTACGCGTACAGTATAGTTTTACGTACAGTCTTGAAGTTGGTAAAGAAATTAATGATGTACTAAGGTGTAACTCATGTGAAATAATGGTGATAGTACTTACTGCGTTATAAAGTCACATATTACTCACACACACACACACACGCGCGCGCACACACACATACACACACACATCACACACACACACACACACACACACACACACAAACAAACACACACACCTAATTATAATCGCATTTCCTCTCCCTTCTCTCTCTTTTTGGAGATCAGATCATACACTTTCCATGATTTCTGCCATAAGATTTTTTTCTCCAATAATAATAACGCCCAACGATAACATGCATAGATGGATCCTAACTAGGATTTATTGTATTTACAAATGCCCATTAACAGACCACGGTGGTGTTGACGAGTGTATTTAGATAAAAATTGCACTTCTCTTTATAATAATAATAATATCCTCTCTCCTCTCTCTATCCTCTTCTCCCTATTTTGAGTAAATTAGAAATATAATGAAGTAGTTTGTACTATCGATTGTTTGAACCTTGCAGGGAGAGACGGAAACGTGACGTCATCATACAAAAAATGATGTGGAAAGGATTTACAGTGCACTGAAATTAACGACCTCTTGCACAAAAATGCAAGAAAGAAACATTTTAAAACTGCAATCATCTTCACCACCGAAATCTAATTTCGGGTTATAATTAGCTCAAACCGAAGCCGAAGTCCGTTCATAGACATAAATCATCGTAACAAAGGAGGCTCGGTTACCGACGCCGGCTCTAATTGGCCCTCACGTGACCATATCCATGTTTCTAACTTTAAGGTTTGGTAGAACCGATTTAGGCGGGGAGCTTACGGCAAACTTCATTACTACAAAAAACTCGTACTTCGATAGAATACAAACGTTGACCAACGAGCATCTTTACGTTGACTTACTTTTACAATAGATTGATTAATTTAAAATAGGCTTGTTCGTTTATATTTTGGTGCTTGTAAAACTATTAAGTAAAGTAGGTGGAGTTTTATTTTGACATAATAAATATTTATTTAAAAAGCTTTTTTGTTTATTCATCAAAAATTTCAATAGCTGAAAACAAACTACCATCTCAAAGAATAGATTGTACCCGCATCCCCCGGTCTACACGCCCAAAAACCGCTCAGACAAAGAGTGTAAAAAGCCGCGGCCCACCGTGTAACACAATCTGGTACCGCGAAAGAACATAAAACGCCGGCTATTGGGCTCCACGGCCTTAAGAAACGACAGATTAATACCGACTTGTAGCTTGCGAGCTTACTGATGAAACTAATGTAGACAACGACTATTGTTTATATTTCGTCACTGCAACTGTTATAAGCGGCTGTGACGTTTATCAACAATTAATTAATTAAAAAATAGGTATTTTTAGTACTTATCAACAATTAATTACAGGCGTCGCCGCTTCGGACGCTTATCATAGCGGTATGGGAGCTTATCATGAGGCCAAATATTACATTAATTATGTACAATAAAATATATATGTATGCATGCCGTAAGGACGCCACGTTACATGTATATGTAACCTTTTAATTGTATTTATATTGATGGTTAATTTTATTTGTAATTACTAGGTGGTACGACTTTTCAGCAAAGTTCGTCTAGGTAGGTACCACCGCTCTGCCAGTTATTCTGCTGCCAAGCAGTAGTGTGCAAGCACTACTGTGTTCCGGTTTGAAAGGCACTGTAGCTAGTGAAATTACTGGGCAATTGATACTATGATCGGATCTCACCGTCGAGTAATTTGTCTCAGGATGATGTGCGCAGTGCAGTGTCACGCGTAACTTTATATTTTGGAGTTCGAGTGACACTGTTCTGTTATGGGCGGCCGTTTCGCTTAACATCAGGTGAACGATAAGCTCGTCACATCATTCACTAACATAACTGATTCATAACAATAAAACAGATTTATTTTCTAATCATACAAATAAATTATAATTTAACTTATTGCAAACGTCTTTTGCTTCATTAAATCCGAAATCGATATTCAATAATAAGAAGCACATCACTAGCCTTGCCCGCGCACACTCACACACTTACATCCAACTCTCACACGCACGTTCAGGTATAAACAAAATGTGCTAAGTAAAAAATATTATTATAGCATAATGCGCCATAAAACATCACAGATTCTGAGTATAATATGCGTTTCTCAACTTTACGCCGGCTCTACAAGTTAATGTAGCGGGTCTACGGAATTCGTAGCTGATACGTAGCGGTCGTGTAGCATGCTTTCTTAATTTTCTCTGGATACTTTCAGGCTACGTGTTTATCAGTGTAATATTAAATGAAGGGGTGAGAACAAAAAGGGTTTAACTGATTTTTTTCACAAAATGACTTATGGGTATCGTTGGATTCAGCGTAAAATTATCTACATGAATACATTCTGAAAATACCGAAATGAGGCTTAAATCTCGAGATTTTGAGTCTAAAAACGGTTTATCTGTCACAGGAATACAGTTCGCTTAGCATAAAAACATTATTATATTATATTATATTTTTACAGTAATTGTATGAATTAGTACTATACTTAGTATTCTAAAAGAGAATTAAAACATTTTCAATCAACTGAAACTTACATAAACCTTTTCTATTACCTTATAAGCACTCTTTATTAAAACGAAGCCGTTGAACTTTAAAGTCAATTTTATCGAAACTATCAATTTGACAGTTAAACCCTTTTTATTCTCAACCCTTCAAATGTGTTTTGCGTTTTTTTACTTTCAGCTTATTTTATACTAATTTTCATAACAATAAATTATAATATACACAGAAAAAAATATTAATTTAATAAACGATAGAATACAATCAATTATACATTTACAATACAAAGTTTTTTTGCAGATGACTCGATAAAAACACGATACGTAAATGCGTCTTCATAATCTACTACATACAAATATATCACATCAAGAGAAAAAAAGTCACCACAAAATAACAACACCAAAGACCACAAAAACTTTGAGCGCCGCTGGCCGCGCTACCGACATAAACAATGTCAATGTTTTCTATTAAAACCGTTCGGCATTTCGATATACGAATTATAATAATGTCTGAGAACTATCCACGCAATGCGCAATAAATAAAACCAGTGACGTGTCTACATTATATTTAATCTTTATTTATATTACAATAGAGGTCGTTTTGGCTGTATTCTAGTACGTAATAAAAGATTGGGCAAGAGGTGCGCATCATCTAAAAGTTTAAGGACAAGACTCGGATATGTGAGTATGTAAATCAGTTCACCTACGATATTAATTGAATCTTGCACTTTTAAGATGGTTTAGGTCACTTGTTTATTTGATTGGATGATTAATTAGATAGTATAGTGCCCGGCACGTGAGTAGGGGTCTAGAGTAGTACCACGTGACCTGCACTGTAGCTAAATGCGTGTAAATGTAAGCAGGCAATGCATTACGTCATGCTATAAGCATTTTGCACAATTTGTTTCAGCAAAGGCTCATCTCATTTAGCGGGCACTATACAAGGTGGAATTAATTCGTTCTTTTCCTTTAATGTATGTATCCAGTCCATGCTATAGAATGCTCCCATATAACTTAAATAAAAAATTATAATGAAATAAAACTTAAATCTAGGTATTATCAAATTTAAATTCTAAAGAAAAGCCTTGCGACATTGAACAAAGCAGGTGTTTTATTGCCTACGAAACATTTACAAAGCACTCAGCTGGTGCCCGCGCTGTGTGTACCATTAAATAGACATTTCGGCTGTCATGCAGTTGTTTTAAGAGGCACTAAATACTAAAACAAAATCTATTTTTAATAAATTGGTTCTTGTACGAACATTCTATAGCATGGTCTGAGTACATACATTTAAGGAGAGGAGTGAATTAAATTCCACCTTGTATATATTAGGTCTTTACCTATGAAATTGCCGTTTAGTTTGAAAAAAGTTAAAGTATTTTTTTTTTTCGAACTTATTTATTTCTTTTATTCAAAGTAATCACCTCTGCAATCAATGCATCTTTGCCAACGCTGTGGCAGTTTATGGATGTCCTTCTTGAAAAAATCAGCAGGACGGGAGACAACAAACTCTTCAAAGGCGTTTTGTACTGCCTCTCGGGAGTTGAATTTTTTTCCCGCTAAAAAGTTGTCCAAATTTTGGAAAAAGTAATAGTCGGTAGGCGCAAGATCTGGTGAGTATGGCGGATGAGGGAGAGCTTCCAAACCCAACTCATGCAGCTTAGAGACGGTCTGTTGTGCAGTATGGGGTCGCGCGTTGTCGTGAAGTAGCAGTGGAGACGACCGATTGACCAAAGCTGGTTGCAGACGTACGAGTTTCGCCATCATTGTGGTCAGTTCTTCAATGTATACATCTGCAGTAATGCTCTCGCCGTTTTGTAAAAAGCTATGATGAACCACACCAGCACTAGACCACCAAACTGTGACCATCACCTTTCTAGGGGTCATTTTTCGTTTTGCACATTGCTTTGGTACCGAACCAGGATCTAACCAACTTGCTGAGCGCTTTCGATTGTCAAAAAGAATCCATTTTTCGTCACACGTAACAATTCGGTTCAAAATTCCTTCATTTCTGTGCCTGTTAAGCAGCGCAAGGCAAGTCTCGACGCGTACGTTGCGCTGGCGATCGTTAAGTTCGTGGGGCACCCATCTATCAAGCTTTTTTATCTTGCCAATCTGTCGCAAATGGACCAATATTGTTTTGATGCTAACATCAAAAGCTGCTGCCAGCTCAGCTGTAGATTGAGATTCATCAGCTTCCACAATCGCCTTTAATTCATCATTGTTGACCAAAGTTTCCGGACGACCACGAGGTTCATTTTTCAAGTCAAAATTCCCAGAACGGAATCGAGCAAACCAATAACGGGTTGTACGTTCGTTTGTACAGTTCTCTCCGTAAACGTCGTTGATGTTACGTGTCGTTTGTGCCGCGTTGGTGCCACGACGGAACTCATATTCCATAATTACACGAAATTTCAAAGTATCCATTATGAGGAAAAATGTTGAAATGTAATGAAAATACAACGCTAATCAATAAACAAAAGACTTATATTGTAAATAGAATGTCATATTTTTAAAACAAAATTAATTTGAATTTAGAATTCATAGCCAATCAAAACTTTTTTTTGTTTGAAAAAGTCTGTACTGCAATACGGCAATTTCATAGGTAAAGACCTATTATATATGTTAATTAAATGAATAGCTGGTAATTAAATTACGTTATGTGTGAAGATTACAACGTATTTAAGAAGCGGTTTTTAATTGACAGGAATATATATAACGTGTCTATTTGTGCTTGATGTAATGATTGATAGCGTCTATACTTAAAACTAGCGTATGACCAATATCTTGTTAGTTATTAAAGGTTTAAGTGTTTATTAAAAATGTGCAAGTACTCATCAAAAAATACTATAAAAGCCACGTTGCAGTGCTACAAAAGCGTTTTATTGTGTGCCACAAAAAGGTTATTATACAAACGTATACACCCAAACAACATTAGTACGGTATTTTTGTGATATCGGTGTGTCAAATATGTTGTTTTGTATAAACATCATATTCATAGAGATTAAGTTGCGAATGATTGAAATTATGACAGAATTAGAACTTTATAAATATTAATTATGATAGTAAGTAGTTAAATAAAATATTTTAAAATACCCCTCATGAGAGGTATACTTAAATTCGGATAAAATACTGGCATTAAGACAAGCAATTTTTTTAAATTATAAATAACTACTAGCCGTTGCGGGTGGTGATTTATTTTTTAAATATTTTGGCATTAACATTTTTTTGCTTGTAATTAAAATAGCCTATATTAATCAGTGATAGTTTAGCATTCAAATAGTGAAATTATTTTTAGAATAGGTCCAGTACTTTTTGAGCCAACTCGTTACAAACATATATAGTTAGTTATAGTTTTGTCAAATAGTAACAGAAGTATCAAATAGATTCAAAAACTCATCCACTTATTAAAACATCAATCATTCGCATTGAAACATAACGCATTATTAAGCACATTTCAACAACAGATGTAAATAAAAGAGGGAAGACGAGGCACTGACTTTTCCAAAACGGACGACTCGGACGCCGCAACTCGTGCGCAGAAAACAATAGCATAACGCGTCACGAGCGAACAGTTGATCGCGGTTTTTCGACCAGGCAGCGATACAATGACGTACCGCATCTTCTCACTTTCAATTACATTATGCCTGAAGATAATAATGCAAGTATGTACTAATGACAGGTCCGAAGTTCACACTTATTCCATTGTGACATAGCCAAATGTATTGCAGTAGGTATAATTGCGAACTTGGGATCTGTCAAAGTTTAGTCCAGACGGGAAGTGATATGTGAAGAGTACGTACCCAGTAAGCGTTGAGGTTCGGCTGCAGCCTGCTCTGCAGGTCGGGATCAGAGAGCGCGCCGCGTGGCAGCGAGCTGCCCGCCGAGGATGCGCCGGACGCGCGCTTGCCTCGCCCCGCGCGCCGCTCGCCGCCCTGCACACGCCACGCCACGCCGTCACGTCGCCGCGACACGACACACACTTCGATACCACGGACCTAGCGGGTGGGGGACTGTGTGCTGCGAGGCTCTACCGTGGACGTGCTATGACGCTTGCGCATGCCAGTGAAGGCCTTGACGGGGGGTGGTCACAAACGGAAATTAAATGAGCAAACAAGGGGCAACAATAACACAACAGTCAATTTATGATAAAATCCAAGTACAGGAGAAGACAGATTCCGGCTTTTGCATGAAAAATCTTATCAATAAAACAGAGAAGTTGTTTCAGATTAGAAAGCAATGCAGATTTAGTGTAAAGTGCAAGTGCTATTTACAACCGTTAACTCACACGGGATACTACAGTTGGTAGTTGAAAGCACTGTGGACTTTGTTTCTAGCACTACCACAAAACAAAAAGTCTATCACAGTGTTATAGGATAAGGTATGGTTAGGATAGGACAGGAAAAAAAATTGAATCCGACTAACCAAATCACGGAGTCGCTTATCGGCTCATCCCTTACTGAATCTGGATTACTGGCTCACACGACATCGACGAAAAATCATCTAAAATCATTGTGAGCTGTAAGACTAGTATTTAACTAGAGCTATCACTTCTATTCTACACTAATCAAGCAGTAGATGTATCTCTAGAAGAGTGAGAGCGCATGCATAGTCCAAGGATGTGGATGGAAGAGTAGAGTCTTATCTTATTAGTTCACTAGTGCCATATTTCCGTGATATAAGCATCGAAATGTGTGATCGTGTAGCGACTAATAAAGCAACTATTATCATAATAGTGGTGGTCCTGAAGTGAAACACGGAAAAAGAAGGCCAAGAATTGGTAACTGCAGCATTTTAGTTATGGAAAATCTTATGAAGCTAAGTTGCGGGACAATGCTCAACTATATTACTTTGACCTTTGCATTACTTTTTCGGCATTTTAAACTATCTCAGAACCACCGAAACAATATTTTAAAGTAAGTCATAGAAACACGGTATTGAATTCTAGCCAACATTCTATCAAAAATATACATCGTTAGATACAAATTGTACTCTTACTTAACCTAAAGTGGGCATTCGTAATGAATATAAAGAGAAAAGTCAAACCACATTTGTTTGAACAACAAGCATTAAACTTTGAGATTGTTATGAAAAAACTCTCGTTGTTTTTGCGCTTTACCTGAAAATATTTTTAATTACTGCTTGAGAAATGAGATTAAATTTGTTTTACATTTTCATTATTGGTTTTATAATATTTACCTCGCAATTTTCTTCGAAACGTTTATGTAATCCATGCTAGTACATAGTTTATATTAGTACATAGACCAATGGATTAAGCCCAGTACTTCCGTTGGTCTACGTTTTGATCGAGTTTGTGAGGAGTCGTATTATACATTTTTAATTATGTAAACAATAAATATATTTAAGTAGTCAACACACCGTTAATTTCATAAGTATCTTTAAAGCAGTCACAGCGCGGACGTTAATTGTCACGCTCTAAAAAACCACACGCAATTAATAAATAGTGGTGATTCGTCACACCCTTACGTTGTTAGTGTACCGCAAGTCCGCACTAAGCGTTTTGCTGACTCATTTATAGTTCGACGGGCAAGAAATGGAATGCTCTCCCAAAATCTGTGTTTCCTTCAAGGTATAACCTAGGTCTTTTTAAGTCAAGAGCAAGCATGCTCCACCTTAGACAACTTCGTCACTTACCATCAGGTGAGTTGTTGTCAAACGCATGCCCATTTTACCATAAAAAAAACGCTGGGACGAGCTTTTCGCTTTTTGTAATAATCTTTAGCAAACAAAACCTCTCATCGATAAAGGTCTACCCTACACTCGCACTAGCAGTACTTTATCTGCGGTAAAGAGGGTAAACACTACAAAACCATCGGCGAATGGAACCATTCATTGACGGTCAAACGTTGTTCCACTCCTAATGGCGACATAAATCTCCCCAGGCCGCTAACGGTCGACCCCGGCCGTAACTGGCAATAAAACTTGCAACCATCCCAAATATCGAAAATATCCTAGTTCGATACGTTTAGGCAAATAGAACTGTAATTACATCTTTTCTCCAACATTGGGATTTCTAAAAGTACGATGAAGACTAAATCAAGGCTGAATCGTATATAGCTCGCAAATATAATAAAATCTATACGTTTTACAGACACAGGGTTAAGAGCAAACAATAGCTCGCCTAAAAAGTTTAGAAATTACGTATGAAGTGAAAACACATAGAATGCCTATTTCGTTTTGTATATTGCTTGTTTCTTATACACATTTCTTACATTAAACATTATTTTATATTACACATTCCTTATGCTTCCAATACAGAGTCAACTGTAAATTTTTGACATGTCTTGACGCTTCAACCATGGCCGTTCCGACAGTGTTGCCAACCAAAACAGTAAGTTTTTCATTCTACCAAAAACAAAAACAGTTCTTAACTTTTAAAATGTAAGAATCAATAAATAAACTTCACGACACGCATTACGTATTACCTGTACCCCTAGTACAAGTTTATTTAGATGTGCATTAATATACTCGGTATAGAATATCGTAAAATAATAATTTCAGCACAGCGCTCCCTAGCGGTAACTATATGTAACTAAACATTTTATATAAATACTAGCTGACCTGGAAAACGTTGTTTTGTCAAATAAATTAAAAAAATAAGGGATGATGGAAGAAGGTAGAAAATTTAAGGGTGTATGTATTTTTATTGCCACATCATAAAAATACAATCTGTCCAACTTTTTTGGGGTGGGCCACCCTTATCACTTAGGGGGATGAAAAATAGATAATAACCCATTCTCAGACATACAAAGTATAATTATAAAATTTCATCAAAACCGGTTCAGCCGTTTCGGAGCAGTATGGCAACAAACACTGTGACACGAAATGTTTATATAATATATATAGATTTCATAATACTCGATATCGAGTACAGCGCATTCATTGTACATTAAAATAAGCCCATACTAGACCCCCTGTACATATTAATTCGAAGAACTGAAACTGTTACTATTGTCTCGCAGCTAAGACATCAGGAAGGCGACGTCACAAAACATCAGCAATCAGTAAATGGGGTCAACAACCCCATAGACTCCATCAATGAAGCCATATTCTAATGAATAAGATGTGATTCAGTGAATTTCCAAACGCGAGTTTCCGGTCCGAGTCGTAGACGTTCCTTTAATAATATGCGGTGGGTGTGACCATTATGCCAATTTGTTTCTATATAGCGATACGCGACATGATTTTTCTATTTTTATAGATTTAAGTCGCTTTGATATTTTGACTCACCTTTAAGGATTAGAGAAGGTTAATGCTTTATGAGAGCAGGCAATTTTATAGTTTCATTATAAACATGAATACGGATTCTCAGCATTGTCAGTTCCAATACCTACGCAGAGAGAATCCATCAACTTCTCTGCGGAGCATAACGATTTAAAAGCTAGAGGCTAAGTTCTTCATGGTGCAAATGGATTGTTTTAATTAGAAATCAAGTAAGTCTGTACTGATGATTTATTAGCATGCAGGCTTATTTATAAACAAATAGAAGATTAAACTTTCTTCACATTTACGTTACTGGCAGGTAATTGAACTATTCTTAATCAAATTCATTATAATAATGCTAACCGGCGCTTCTTAAAAGTTAATAAGATAAATTTTAAATCGTGTAAGATTCTAACAAAAATATATATTATTCATTGCCATTATAAATGAACAATCATAAACGATTTATTAAAAAGGAAAAGCTTTGTCCTCGAATGACATCATCCCGACAAATATATAAATTGTATAATTGCTCACTGTACACCGAAATGAAGAAGACAACGAATTATGGCGACAAGATATAAAACCGGTATTAAATACATAAAATCGAAAAAACAGGCCTTGCCCACACTAGCCGAATTATATTATCTGCGGGATAGGTACTCACGAGATTCATTACAACACTTATTGGATAGAAGATGAATAAAACCATTTTTGTGTTTCACTTAGTGATGTGGTCATTATCGACATTTTTTTCTGCGATAGACAAGATATAATTCTCACGTTTTCTCTAGTCTTGTCTTAGACTCTTTGATCAACTGGGCAGTCACAACAAAAATAACACTAAACCATCAAAAACTACTTTTTTCTCACAATGAAGACTAATAAAGCTTGATAATTACTCCTACAAAGAAGTTATAAATTTATAACTACAAGTTATTCAAAATATTACAATACCCAGTAAACGTAACAATAATTATATCAAAGTCAAAGGACTTTATTGCAAATAGGCTATTTTTAGCACTTTTACAGGTCAAAATGATATTAGGTAGATTAGGTATCAACAAACGACTACGAATAATTCTATCGACAGCTCTACACCACTAGCCCGAAACCAGTTGCCGCGTTAATTGCGGTACCAAATTCGTATCTGAACCATTTGAATATCCGTAATTTATAGCAGTGACATAGCCGAGTATCATCTCTACTTGTGCTTTAAGTATTTGTGTTAATGTTCGCATACATTATGGCAACTCTCGGACCTCGATGTCTTTAAGAATTTAGATGGAAACCGCCGGAGATAGTAGGATGAGACCCGCGGTCGCATACTTGAACTTTAATGTTAATTTTATTTTATTTGAATGTTCAGCCCGTTTCGACATTATTAATTGATAGATACGGTATTAATTTTGTGTGTGAATGAACAAGAGACGTATTCTCTATTTTCTAATTTAGAATATTTTCAATTATTATTAAATGAACCATAGAATAGCGATGTCATTGTTTCGCTTTCATATTTAATATATTTATATAGATAGATAGAGAACTCTTTATTGTCTCACCAATGAAGTACGTAACACAGTAGTAGTGTAACAATGGACGGTCTTATCGCTGACAGCGATCTCTTCCAGACAACCTTCATATAAATGTGTTTTATCTGGTTAAGGTGATGGAAATTATAACAAAAATATAGTTTTTCAATCTTTTTTTTCCATCACAGAAACATCAATGTAAACAAGAAGTACTAATGGGTAGTCCTAAAGAGTGACCACGGAACATTGATTGCAATGAAACAGGAGTAATTTCATTTCTAATTTGAACATTTCCATAGTATCTATGCACATGATCTGCGTATTGAAACTGTTAAGTGTTTCTATTGGTTGCAATCGAGTCACGTGCACGTCTAGCTGTTCATATCAAATATTTTCAGTATTTTCTAACACACCTGATTCTTTCTCTCGTCCATACCAATTAAACAGTTTTAATTTTCGGTAAATTTACAAAAAAATGTCGTAATTTAATAAAGTAATTAAGGGCAAGCGCTTCTTTCGTATGTTCTCGGTCCATTAGATGGAACACGGAGCACTGCGATTAGCATAATGGGAATGTACCGAATAAACCGTGGAACGTCATTACAAAATTAAAACTATTTATTACTAGTTGCGCCCCGCGGTTTCACCCGCGGATAAAAGATATTTTAATTATTTGCTTGTCCCACGGAATAATTTCACTTTTCCGGGATAAAATTTAGCCTATATGTTAATCCAGTGTATAACCAATCTTGGTACTGAATTTTATCCAAATCTATTCAGCCGTTTGAGCGTGAAGGAGTAACAAACATACACACATACAAACTTTCGCCTTTATAATATTAGGTGTTATTAGTGTGATTTCACGCACTCGCCGTTATAAAGTGTGAATCTAAAAAATTAATTTGTAAGGCCAAATCTGACCTATGTGAACTTATGAGAACATAAAAATAATAATAATTATTATTTATTAACCCCAAATATATCTCAATCAATGATAATAAAAAGAAATGTAAATCTAGAATATAGTACAGAAATTTTTCAAAAATTATAAATAGTAATTAAATATATATATGAAGACTTTTTACAGCGTCATCAAGCCCTAAGAAAAGCTTGTACATTGGGAACCAGATAACTGATACAATATTTAGATACTTTTTATATATGTAAATAAATACACAGAATACATTATAAAATCCAGACACAGAACAAACACCTACTAATTTATTTACTTGTAAATTAATAAATAAATAAATTCAATTCATTGTTTATTTATAAAATGTAATATATTGTACAAATAATAGTCAAGAAAGATCCCTCTCCCCACATATCGCACATACACACACACACACACACACACACACACACACACACACACACACACACACACAACTATACGACATGCAAAAGTGTCTAAGTAACACGATAGAGGGGGTTTTTGGCGGGAGAGCGAAAACGATTGCGTCACCGCATTGTATTATTTTCCAAAACTTGTGTTATTTTCAGTGTTAGTGCATACAATTGGTGGCATTTTATTCGTTAAGTGCTGGATTACAGGCGTGAGTGTGGGAAAATGGTATAATGATTCAATTAAATTCAATTCAATTATTTATTCATCTTTAGACATATTACATGTACTTAGATAAGTCAGTCATAACATTATTTTACTGTAAAGGATTAGTTACACATAGTAATGCATACTAAAAATACAACAAAAGAGACAATATAATGACAGTAGGTATCTGCAATAGCATCGTCAAAACAGTTGCAAATTATGTTATTAATGTAATACATTAAAATAACGTTTTTAACAATAGAATGTGGGTATATATACGATTTGGTAAATAATTAAATAATAAATTAAGATGTACAGTCAAATGATTGAAATATATTTCTATCGGCAATAGCCTCTGTAATGCTATAATAACTTTTTTCTATAAGACACTTTTTTACATGGCATAAAGTGTCAGCATTCTCATTATTTGTAACACAGTCAGGGATCTTATTATAAAACTTAATACCTAAACAGTAAAAGCTTTTAGCTATCTTGGTCAATCTAGTATAAGGAACAATTATTTGATGTTTGTATCTAGTGTTATAATTATGTATATCTTTAGTCTTAGTCATATCTTCCAAATTTTCTATTACATATAATATACTTTGATATATAAATTCACCCGTCATAGTCATTATATTCAATTCTTTAAATTTATTTCTGCATGAATCTAAGCGTTTAAGTCCCAATATGTACCGTACTGATCGTTTTTGTAATATAAATACCCGGTTAGAATCAGCAGCTGTCCCCCAGAATAGAATTCCATATGTCATTAAGGAATGGAAATAAGCAAAATAAACATCACGAGCTGCTTTCATGCCTGCCAGCTCTTTAATTTTTTTAATAGCATATGTTGCTGAGCTTACTTTATGATGGTGAAACGTTTCTTTTCGTGTTGTTTCCAAAACTCCATAGAAGCTTCAAGTAAAGTTGCCACCACTTTACTAGGAGTATGACTTTGACTAGACTGACTTGACTATGACTTGACTTGATGACTTCAACTGTGACTTGACACATATCTGTGTGAAATATCGATAACTTGATAAAATATCAATTACTTGACACTGGCTAAATACACAAAAGTGTGGAGCCAAATCTTAAAAAAAAAACATGATAAAGTATACATAACAATGAATAAGTGCTGTGGTTAATCCAACTAGACGTTTATGTATTTTTTCTAACTGTACCAGTAGTGATGTAACGTGAAAGCTCTTTACGTGAGTGTGTCACCAACATAAATTACAGATTTAAGATGGCAATAACTTCACCATTTACCTGTCTAGCAGTACTTACATTTTGGAGATATCATCTTGCGCAAGCTCCAGAGATTATGTTATGCAAAGCAAAATTGATAGTATATTTTGGTAAAGTATTTTTGGCACCCGAACAGGTGCTAAACACTTGATTGTTTTTTATACAAATACAAATAAATATGATATTAATTAACTTCAGAGATTATCAATTACTTGACACTGGCGAAATACACAAAAGTGAGCCAAACAACACAAAAAAAAAATTTCAAACGCATGTTTCAATCTAGTCTCACGAGTCACATATTTATGTAATCTTGTTAAAAAGAAATACGTCATATTTTGGGAATAAGAATGACAGACATATATCTGAATAATATTAGGATGTGATTACATCGATACTAAACCAAGTTATAGTTACCAGGGCCTACCCTGACCTTCTGATTTCTCAGATCTACACCAAAGAAAAGAATGATCTTCGTACAGTAGAAGAAATAGTGATGCTTACTGCCAAGGATGGGATCTTTTATTTTCATTTTTCATTAATTTGAGCAGTAAAAAAGAACGTAATGTGTGGTTAATTTAACCCCCTTCAACCCCCTTCCCTGGATCACACACTAGAATGATCTTTGTCGTGGGATTCAGTCTCTTCCAATTTATATATAATAACTAAAGAATAAGAGTAGACTAAATTCTATAGGTTTACTATAGTAGGTACACTTAAAAGAAAAAAAAAAACAAAATAAGTAGGTAATTAATTAAGTTTTCTTTAAATCTTTTTAACTAATTCAGTTCCTTGGAGAGTGATCATGTAACTTTGATTAAGAACAATATACCAGCAAGCAATCTCGCAACCTTGATTGCAATGCAACAGGAGAAATTTCGAATTTGAAGATTTACAAAGTAATCTATTTGCAATCTACCTTGTTTCCTGAAACTTGAAATTTTAACCCGATTTCTTCAAGGCCAGAATAAGGGCGTAGTGCGTTATCTTCATACTGTCGCGTACCATCAAATGAAATGGTATAAAATCAAGATTTATTGCTGTTAAAAAAAAGTCTAGAAAGCTCGCGCTAAGGACGCGCTTATGACAAAAACTGGGAACCACAATTCCAAAAATCCTATTTTAGACAAAAGCAATCCGCACGGCGGCTTCTATTCAAATGAATAATTTGTTATTAAAGTTTACGAGTTTCTTTTTAGACTCCAATTACAACGGTCGTAAATCGGAAGGCATGTCCGAGTCAAGATTATATTTCATAGAATTATTGGAGTTGCATAACGCCGCCAATTCGTTGCTTCTTTTAATATTTTAATTAGGCAAGTTCATTCAGCCTTTATGTGTTGGTAACATTAGATGCTGATTTAATTAAAATTGACAATGACATTATAAAACTTAATTAATACAATAGGCTGCGTTTATGGTGCAGCCATTTTCATACTGAACACACGATTACCACAGACCGTTCAGAGATAATAATAAAAAGGTTTAGAGTGGTTTAGAGTTGTACGTTAGGGTTGAAATACGTGACTGATTTAAATACTTTTTTATCCTTCTTTTAAAATGTAATGTAATGTAAGCTCCACAAAGGTTCTTATGCCCGCCTATTCTAAAGTTTGATAGCTCCTAAGTTCGCGCTTATCCCTACTAAGTACTACCTACTGCAATACATTTAGGTATGTCACAGAGGAGTGCCGACTTAGTAGCTGCCAAACTTCAGTACAGGCGTGCATTAGATTATTAAAAAGCCGCTGATTTTATTACTAAAACAAAGGTACATAAATGATTTATAATATGCAGCGAAGAATTTTATAAATAAACAATAGCAACATATACGCAACTAACACCCGGATGGTTAAAAAATGAACCTTTTTGTGGAAACAACCGCAAGTAACAATACCCCGCTATCCATTGCATCACGGCACAAAAAAGACAATAAAACCCGACCGTTCCATTTTTAAATCTAAACTTTTTTACTAGCGCGACGCGACATCTACCAGTTTTTCGGCCAGTATCGTCCGTAAAAGTTTTTTTTTTTATATTTACGCCTAGCACAATGCAACGAATCATGACTGTATAAATAAATGGAATAAAATCAGGAAAAAACATTTTGTGATACCCAATTAAGAGTGGATACGTTACGCGGATGATATAATAGCGAAAAGGAATACCAATTAACAGACAGAAATAAAGAATTCCATTATTACAAAGAGAAAGTATTGTTTTATATTTTTTATATTAAAAAAAGAGAGGCGTCATGACCTATGACACTAATGAATCCTAAAAATAATTAATAACATACGTAGTTAAGCAAATAACATCCCACGATTATCAAAAATAAACATCGAAACGAATGTAGTACAACTGGCTAAAATAAAAGATTTAAAATACTTTAATCTGACTTTCAAAAAGAAGGAGGTAGTATGTTTGTCTGTATGTTTTTAATCATTGGCTAAACTAGCGTTTAACCACAACCTTACCTGATGGAAACCGATGATATGGTCGAAAGTGTATCACGCTTGTTTAATAAATACCTTTTTTTTTTGAGGGGGGAAATGTCCTCGCATTGTATGTGGGACTCGAACCCACTAAAACCCCCGTGAACCCTCGTCCGCCGTACCGGAGTGAGAAGGGGTCGCGACTGCAGTCCGGCCAACTCGCCCCCGTTGTTTAATAAATACCTAACACAACCGCGAGTTGTAACACTCGAAATTAACCAATATTAAAATAAACATTAGCCAAAATAAAATGCCACATCCAATAACATTAGTATTACTTTCACGTAGGTTGCAACAAAAGGTAGATTCTGTATCGTAATGTGATATTTTTGAGTCGCGGGAACAGTCGGGGTCGTGCACTGTATATAGAGGGTGGGCGAGGGAGGTTTTTTTCTGTCAGGTGAATTCCATACGGATTGTCATACTTCTGCTAATGTTTTGTTAAGCTATCGCGGAATATAATTTATGGAGGTAACATTATTTTGGGGACGTGAGAAGCTGCTAGGTAAAGGTGCAATGTTTGTGACTTTTGACGTTTATGGGGAAAAATGTGTGTGTATAGATTAGTAGTCGGTTGCATATCGGGCCGGGTTTATTGACGCATGTACGTAGGTATATGAGGAAGAGATGGAATTGATAGCAAGAAGCTATTATTAATATATTTGTTAACATTAATATTTTTTACTAGGTGGTAGGACTTACTGCAACGTTCTTCTAGGTAGGTACCACCGCTTTGCCAGTTATTCTGCCGCCAAGCAGTAGTGCGCAAGCACTGCTGTATTCCGGTTTGAAGAGCACTGTAGCTAGTGAAATCACTGGGCAAATGAGACTTTATGATCTGATCTCACAGTTTAGTAATCTTATTACTAGATTGTGCTGATGTCTCAGGATGACGTACGCAGTGCAGTGTCACGCGAAACTCTATACTTTAGAGTTCCGAGTGACACTGCAGCTGATATGGGCAGCCGTGTCGTTTAACATCAGGCGAACGGCAAACTTGCCACGTCATTCCTTAACAAAAAAAAAACATTTGGGTTAAATTTGACAGCCTCTGTGGTGTGGTGGTTGAGCAGGTCGGCTCATAGCCCGGAGGCGGCGGATACGATTCCCGCGACAGTACAAGTATTTGTGCACAGAAAAACAGCGCATATACTTGTTCTGAGTCTGGGTGTTGTGAGACCATGGTCCTTGTAGTTCCTGGGTCCCTAGATACAGGGAATCCTATTTAGTGTCCAGGATCTATGTATGTGCTCGTTGGGCGTTATTATTTATTATTATTAAATAAAATGTCATCATAAGTTTGCGTAATGAGAAGAATATTACGTGCAATCGCATAATGTACAATAAGCTATTTTAGTTTTTTAGATAGATGATTACAAAAAAAAAACATTATCAAGTAAATTCATAAATTATAAATGTCTATTTTATAAATTACTCCATAATACATTACTAAAATAATACAATTTGACAAAAAAAAGGTCAAGCCGATGGATCGAATGAGGATGGCGCGTGCAGGGAATCTGATATTAAGGGTGTGGTCTGATATAAGTATTCCAAGTTACCATATGGTTCGTTGATTTTCCTATTCGTTATACTTATCAATTTGGTTTAATATTTTAATTTGCACTTAGAGTAGTGATGACTACGAATGGCTTTCTAAGCTATTTCTATGACGACTGTAACCAAAATTGAATGGATCTAAAGCAAGACTGAATTTTTATTTTTTATTTATAAAACGCTTACTATCACATACATAGATTCTAGATCAAGGCACCCAGGAACAAAGTGGACCATGGTCCCACAACACTCAGACTCAGAACAAGTATTTGCGCTTTTTTTTTCTGTGCACAAATACGTGTCCTACCGCGGGAATCGAACCCACCGCCTCCGGGTTATGAGCCGACCTGCTCAACCACCACACCACAGGAGCTGGCAAAGAATTATATTAATTAAAATAAATATAATTAAATATTAGTAACTGATATTTTGAGCAATGAATTAGCGGATTCTTATTTAATTTTAATTTTATAGAACCCTTTACAACACTGGTTTCTCTATCGACTGTTTATAATAATTTATTCTTAAATAAACAACGCGTGAAAACTGACATCCGGTCAATAGCTGCTTATGGAATTGTTTTGTATTTTTTACAATTCTTCAAAAGGGTCACCAGTTTTATTTTTATTTTATGGGTCGGCGAGTACGTCGTTACCAAAATAAATGCAATAATGTTTAGCGCTTTAAAAGCAATGCTTTTGGTTTAGATCTTTTTGTTTAAGAGGGCTACGGAGTCACTTCGGCGAACATTTAAGAATAAATTAAGCGACATTGCTTGCACTTGCTATTTAACTTGCGTGTAAAAAATGCTCTATAGAAATCGCTGGGTAGGATAGGTGTAGTGAATGATAAGAGCACTGATACGGCGAAGTAACGGTACCATCGTTTTATCTCAACATTTTCGTTCCCAAAAATAAGTATAATAAGTACGCTATTGCCATAATTTAAAAACACAAATAGAAGACTAATAATAACAACTAAGCTTAAAGTCTCAAGTGAAAAGCGACTTATACGCAGGAGTTGATCCGCCCAACTGCAGTGTAAATCAATAGCACACGCCGCCAGCGCCGCGCACCTGCCGTCATATTTCATAACCTTTACCGTCGGCGTAAAACAAGCGATGCGACTACAGATGATCAAAAAAAGCTGTAAGACGCTTTGAAAGATGGAAGTAGAGAAAATTAGAGCCAAAATATTTTGTTATATATGCCAAGAACACTATTTTATTTTATTTTATTTATTTAGGCAATCCAACAGCATGAATAACATAGTATACAGTAACAAATTTAAATACTTAAAAGAAGGTAAAGTAGCTAGTGAAATTACTGGGCAAATGAGACTTTATGATCTGATCTCACAGTTTAGTAATCTTATTACTAGATTGTGCTGATGTCTCTGGATGACGTGCGCAGTGCAGTGTCACGCGAACCTCTATACTTTAGAGTTCCGAGTGACACTGCAGCTGGTATGGGCAGCCGTGTCGTTTAACATCAGGCGAACGGCTAGCTCGTCACGTCATTCCTTAACATAAAAAAAAAAAAAAAAAAAAAAAAAAAAAAAAAAAAGAAGGCCAAACAGGATTACACAAATTAACTATTAATATACAACAATAAAAAATGTGTTTAACAAGCTTGCAGTATACACAAATAGCATGAAATGTTTGTGTGTATGTGTAGTGTATATGTGAATATTATATTGTGTATATAATTATTATGTGTGTTAATCAGTGTTATCAGTGTTATCAAAAATATCAATATTTAATTTGTTTGTAAATATTGTTTATATTTATATAAGTATTGTATCATTTATCTAATTCCAATAGTACAAGCTTTGCTTAATTTGGGGCTAGATGGCGCTGTGTGAAATGTGCTCACATAAAAATACCTATTTATTTTATTTATCAGTACAGATGCGCGTGCGCCGATCACCTGCTACGATCGCGTGCGTGACTGAAGGTGACCTGCAGATGAAGGGTTGCCATCATCTGAATGAAAGTACCTCTAAATGTATCTATATGTGTTCGGAGTTGAATACAAAACTGTGGCATTATAATCGCGCGTGCGCCGCGCACCTGCCTCTATCATTATCAAGTGCCAGACGGAAGGTGACCTATGGGAGTTGCCAGCTTTTATCAAGGATAGAGTGCTACAACTGATAATAAAATGATGTAAAAATGATACAGCGCATTACATGCGAACATTCATATTATTTCATATCACAATTACAAATCCCCACAGAAATTAAGAGTTAAGAATCTACAAGTACTAAACGTAAAAAATACGAGTGTGCTTTAGACGACATGACTGAAGTAAAACTTCTTAAGTTAATCTCCATCTATCGGCCGGTATAACTTTGTTTTTGCTTAGTTTAATGTTAATGTCGCCATCTTGACAATTTTTGTCATTTCACCGGACCTACCAACATAATAATACACTTTTTTAACTTTGTTATATTGACAATGGAGATCTACGTAAACCGTAATCAACTTTCATTCGCCTCGCATTCACCAGCTTACTCCCCAAAGCATGCGTAAAGAAGTTTTACTTGAAAAACAAAACTACACACATATATAATTTTTCAAATTGGCATCATACACACTATAAGTGATTATTTGACCTTACGAGCAAAAACGTTTTTGTATTGTATTTAGTCTATGCATCATAAAATGCCAAATATTAGCAAAACTTGCTGATATCTTTCTGCTGATGCTGTTGCTATATTTTCACATCCAATCAAAAATCGCAGACGACAAAAAATTCCATGTATCTGTATTCGTTGAAAAATCAGACTTGTGCGCGAGTACGGTACCTACATCCGGACAGATGAAAACAAATTTCGCGAGTAGGAGCAGACAGGTATTTCGCTCACTTCGTTCGCTTGGTCTACTAATACCTACTAAACATCATCAGAACCGTCTATTAAGAATCTATTAAAGAAGGTCTATTAAGAGCTGCACTTTTTCCTGGCTATTAAAACTTCCACTCAAAATGTATTGCAAAAAGTCAACTGTTTATTAGTAAATGGCAACCCAAGCCCACGGAACCAACTTCCCGCGGGGCGGCGCGGCGGGCGGCGCGGGCGCAATGTCAAGGGCACGCTGACCCACTTGTGTTGCAGGCTGCGGCCACGTGCTCGTACAACTCTTGTTGCTTTACATTTGTTTCCGGAGTACATGTGAAATTTGCATTAAAGCTACAAAATACCTATTAAGGCACAATGTAAGAACACAAAATACTAAATAGGAGTCTGGGTGTTGTGGGACCATGGTCCTCGTAGTTCCTGGGTCCCTAGACACAGGGAATCCTAGTTAGGATCTAGGATCTATGTATGTGATCGTTGGGCGTTTTTATTATTATTATTATAAGTAGGTATGATGTTATGCCAGTATGTAAGCAAATATTAAGAATGTAATGATATATACCATCATATAAAAATATTAACGTCCAAAAAACTTTAACAAGAGACAAATTATCGTTGGATAACTTTTTCAACTGATGAGAAACGAAAATGTGGTTATGATGAAACTAAGGGAAAGTCAAAGAACGGGTCTTTTACGATAGGGGCAACTTGAACGTTAGTAAACAGGACCTTACACGAGCATTGGCGGATTAGATATTTAAAAAGTTATAGATCTTATAGCTTCCGCGTATGGTCGAGCTACCGTTCAGGTAATTTCCGAATTCTCATGCGGAGTACCAATAGATTTTAACACTCTATTAGCGTCAGTCGTAACAAATCACTCAGTAATGCATTTATAATACTTTAGTAATACGTTTCACACGGGATTAACGCCGTCCAACTGCGTATTACGGCAATACAGGTTGACCACAACGAGACGTGTAGTACCAACCTAACGCAAAAAATCAACACGGCACAAAACATCACATCATCATTCGCAGTTACCGCAAGTTATAAAAATACTTTTTAATTAGTAAACATAAATCATGCTAGATACAATTGAAATTGAATGTCAGTGAAATAATTTATTACTGCCTGGCTGCATCAGGCACGATAGAAACGACAATTCTCAGAACTACTTCAATCCAGCTAGAAATAGGCCTGCATACAGTTTAGGCGTTACATATTTTATTACGTGCTGACCTTAAATTGGTGTATCGATTGCAGTGTCAATAGCGTCCATGAGGCAAATGTCGAGTATACCTAGGCTTGATGGATGAAAGGGTAATGTGCATTGGATACTTTCAGTAAAGGTCCTGTATCTGCGGTGCTACTATATAAATATGTACATAAATTTATTATTTACACTGAAATATTTATCTGAATACCAATGATACTATTAGTTATTGATCGATCTATCGACAGTTTGAAATTTGAATCTGCTCCGTCTTGTTTTTGTCCTCGACCTCGTCCAGTCTTCATAAGTCAACGTACAACACCTTCAACCACATCGCGCTGGTTAACGTCAGTACACCATCATCACCAGCCTGAAGACGTCCACTGCGTTTTCTGTTTTTTTTTAATGTTATTTAATGATGTGACGAGGTAGTCATTCACCTGATGTTAAGCGCCACGACCACCCATAACAGAACAGTGTCACTCGGAGCCCTAAAACATAGAGTTACAAGCGACACTGCACTGCGCACATCATCCTGAGACATCAGCACAGTCTGGTAATAAGATTACTCAACTGTGAGATCAGATCAGTAAGTCTCAATTGCCCAGTAATTTCACTAGCTACAGTGCCCTTCAAACCGGAACACAGTAGTGCTTGCACACTACTGCTTGGCGGCAGAATAACTGGCAAAGCGGTGGTACCTACCTAGATGGAACTTTGCACCAAAGTCCTACCACCTAGTAAACTTTAGTTCTGTGACCTGACTACTGACATCATTAAAATGAATCAAGATTCGGTTGTCACTAATACGTACGGTATTGCGTTTAGGTTCTTACTTTTTTTTCATAAATAAAGGATGTACGCAGTTATACAGCGCTCGCATAGTTTCGTAGTTTTGTCATCTGGTTTGATGGTCTCGGTCAAACTATAATACTGAACACCAACGGTACTCTAATATCGGGTGATGATTTATTGTACAAATGAGTTTAATGCCAATTATGATAAACAGCCGCGTGGGTTTCGTTAATTGCTGTAATGATTCGATTTAGTTAGGTGCGAGATTCGAACGGATATGGGAAATTGGAAAAACGATCGAGCACAGCCTATTGAAAAGATATAAAATTATAGTTATTTTTTAATATCATTATTCTTTTAAAGTGAAGATAGGGGAAATCTAGTTGTGTATGATGCAAGAAAAACTGTGTGTATGACAACAATGCAGACAATGAAAATAATGGGATCTAGCAGTGTTTTCTTTGGGTAGGATTTACCATTTAGAATATCCCTATTCCTTAGATAACTTTTAACACGCTGATACATCAATTTTTGCCAAATAAATTGGTATGAGTTGTTTTGAGTAACTTGGCATGTATTTTAAGATGTATGAAAAGTTATTTGTGTCACTGAGTATATCATATTATGAACGAGAATGAAACAGTACGACTTGCTTGCTACTAAAACTTCACGCTGTATTTTAGATTTTGATCATGAAACATTTTCAAAAATATGCATTAATAAATAAATAATTGTAGTGTAGTGAATTGTATTTCACACAGCGCAAACTAAGCAAAGCTTGTACTATGGAACCAGATAACTGATAAAATATATGTAGATGTTGATAGTATTTTATCTGCAAATACATACATAGAAAACAACATAACATCCAGACACAGACCAATCATTGATGTTCATCATACAAATGTTTGTCCTGGGTGGGAATCGAACCCACAACCTACAGTTCAGAAAGCTGGGTTATTACCAACTAAGCTATCGGGCCAGTCAAAACAATCCAGATAAATGTAAAAGAATAATAATAAAAATATTTACTTTCCAAAACAGGTACAATAAGCGAATCACTATCACACTAATATAATAAATGCGAAAGTTTGTGTAAGTTGAAAGAAATTTGGAATGGAGATATCTTAGATAGAGCTGGTTTAACGATACTTTTATATGAGGTTGAAACCGCGGGGCGCAACTAGTCATATGCATAACAAGCCAGACTATTACGCTAAAAATACCGATACTAATAAAATGCAATCAAATCAAATTTCGCTAAAAACAAAAGACGTCTAACCTGCAGATGTGTTCGACATCTGCACCCCATGTGGTGACGTCTCAATAAATGATGGTGGACAATGCATGCAGAGTCGACGACCGACCGTCTCCGAACGCAAAAATAAAGAAATGAACCATCAAATACAAACATAAAAATTGGATATACTATCTAACCTGCCATTTTATTTTATGTATACATATATAAAATTTAAAGCCCTAACTGACTTATTATCAACGCACAGCCTAAACCGCTGGTCCTAGAGACTTGAAATTTGGAGGCTGTGTTCTTTGTAAAGTGAAGGTATCCATTAAGAAAGGGTTTTTCGAAATTCTACCCCTAAGAGGGTGATGGGTGGTTGAATTATCTATGAAAAAATTTCTTCATTGTTTCCTAAAGGCCACGCGGGCGAAGCCGAGGGCTGAAGCTATTTTTTATATATTGCGCGTTCTCTCTAAATTGAATATAACGGTAAAGCTTCTAAGAATATTATGTAATTCTTTTCATTTCTTTCAATAATATGTATTGTAAACATGAACGTTGCCAAATTTACAATATTCTTAATTGACGTCATCCCGATAATTTATTACTTATCAATATAATGAATGTTTATGCATTTGAAACTAGTTTTGATCCAATAAATCAGTCATTGGCGTCCACGAGGCCAGGTGATACGACAATATAATATATTATCATACCTACCATATTGTACCAGACAAAAGATCGGATACAATACACAACAGTTAAAATGTAGTTTTTTAATAACCTATTTTTATTATTTAATTATTTTCACATTATATCAATATATGTGAAAATAATAAAAATATATTTATAGTTTAAAATTTTGTAAAAAAATATTTGTTTAATATCAGGGTCAGTTATAAATTTCCTCCAGCATAAATGAAATATATTTTACTAATTGTGCCACGTGGTTTCACCCGCGAATAATAAAGATCCTATGTGTTAATCCAGCGTAAAAGCTATCTGAATTCCAAGGTTCATTAAATCTATTCAGTAGATTTTGCGTGAAAGAGTAACACATAATCCATACATAAAATTTTTCACGTTTATAATATTAGTAAGGATTCATGAAATATTGATACAGTGGAAACATTTATCAGTTGAAGAGTTGAGAACAAAAAAGATTTAACTGATTTTTTTCACAAAGTCACACACCCTTAAGTCACAAAATGACTTATGGGTATCGTTGGATTCAGCGTGAAATTATCTACAATAATACATTCTCTAAATACCGAAATGAGGCTTAAATTTCGAGAGTTTGAGTCTAAAAACGGTTTATCTGTCACAGGAATATTACGCTTAGCATAAAACATTATTATATTTATTTTATTATATATTATATTTTTACATTAATTGTATGAAATAATATAGTAGTATATTTAGTATTTTAAAATAGAATCAATACATTTTCAAGCAACTGAAACTTACATAAACCTTTTCTATTACCTTATAAGCACTGTACATTAAAATGAGGCTGTTGAAGTTTTAAGTCAATTTTCTCTCTAAATCCTTTTTATTCTCAACCCTTCAATTAAGTTGAGTTGAGCTGTGACGTTGCGCGTTCAGTAATCAAACTCCGTCCGGAAAGTGGAAGCAGTTCGCCGACTGCACCACATATTTCCGAAATAAATGTCACATGATCACATCTGTAACTCACAATAATAACGTCACGTTATTCGTAGCTCAATAATAATGTCACAATCCGCATTGGATTTCAAAATACTTATAACGTAACGGTAGAGCCAATAGTGCACAGACGTTTTATATAATTTGAATAAAATATCTAGTACGAACGTACAGATGGAACTATTTGTATTATAATATATTTCCTGCTTGAGACGAGTATGCCACAGTGCCACTTTCTATTGTATATTTTGACGTCTCCGTAATATACACGACTATAGACTATCTGTTTGCTTATACCTACATAATTGTTCACTTTATAAGCCAATTATGTTGCCTTTGTAATTTTGACAGTAACAGTCGTTGATATTATTTAGAAAAGATAATAATAAACAAAATATTTGACATCATTTATATTTACTACTCGTACAAATTGCGGTTGATACAATAGGACCGCTGCATCTCTGTTCTTTCATCTCCAGAGGAACTAATATGGGCACTACACCCAGAAGTAACGACTGGTAGAAATCATTTCATCGACTTGAATTTGAGCGAATAATCTAGATTATTGACACCCATTTTGCTTCACCTGCAAAAGTGATATGGTATTAAATGAGGAACGTCACAACCATGACATTTCTAGCGTTATGTAAAACGTAAAGTACGCCTTCGTCACAAGCGCGTCACATTTCATCCACCTTGAGAACTTGTACGAGTTCTTCCGGAACCAACTACCGTTATTTAGCGGGTTTATGAATGAGAATTTTACACTTACATACCGTCAGTTCATAGTTCAGATATATATAAATAGAAACATATTACATATCTCGCCAGTAAAAATAAAATAACTTGTCCAAATAGATGGATGGTATTGGCTGCTGACGTCTTCCAGCGCTGGTTTCCAGAGTACTCCTAGACAAGGAGTCATGTTCAAAAGAAGCAATAAAATGTAATTCATTTTAGACATAGTAATGTTCTAATATTATGTAGGTACAAAAAATTGGCAACTGCAATTCACACACGTGCCTTCTTAAAAGCGCGCACTTCGAGTCCTCCAAAACGCATTCATGTTTCACGGAAAGTGAAGGTGCAAACCGGCTCAGAACCTGTCTCACGCACGATCCCGTTGCGTAAGGCTTCGCTTGCGTAAGGATACCGGTTCGGGATCAACGGGAACTTACGCACAATCCTTTACACCAAACAATACGAACCAAAACATGGAACAAAAGACGAAAGCGCTTTTAAAACGGTAATCAGGTTCATTCGGATGATCATTTATGTGATGCCGAACGTGACTTTGTTCATTAACAGTTTCGATAGCATAAAGATGAAGATGAGGTACGTTCTCACATCACTTAGTCAAAAACTGGCCCCGAGTCGTGCTCCGATTGTCACTCAAGCCGCACATATTGCTTATCTATTTCTATGCAAGGCAAATTATGTACTTAACGTTGTACTTAAGTAGACCAATTTCGAGAAGCAAGTGCTGTAACTTCCCTCTTTTATTAAAATTTATACTCGTTCGATGCTAATTAAGAATTTGGGACTGAGAACTGTGCGACAGCTGAGCAGGTTGTGGTAAAAGGTAGTAAGTAGTCTAGACTCTGGAATAGGTCTTTGTCCGACTCGATGAATACAGAGTAGTCAATAAATAAAATTACAAAACCAAGAAGCATCACCAGCTCAAATTAGTTCACCCCAATAAACAAACACATCCAAGGATACCAAACGAAACCGTACCAACCGATATTTATAACCAAACTCATTAAAACTCTCACTCGCAGTAACCGTAGTTTAATTAACATCAAAGCTTGGGGTAAATGTCTCGTGGTCGCAATTGCCGCTGCACGCAACTTTACTGCTAAATATTACCCGAAAAATAAGCAAAAAGACATAAAGTGGCAGCACTGATGATTGGTTTTGAAATGGCTGTTTTGAGCGAGCGCGGCCACGATCTATTTGATAACTGCTTAAAATTAACTGTTTTGATCCTCAAAGATCAAAATATTGCACAGTAAATGATACATTGCTGTACTTTTACGGTGAAGCAAGTCAAGATTGCATCAAGGCTTATGACGTATGAAGTGCAGGCGCAATTCCTGCCTGCGTGTGCCTGCGCTTCAACAGAAGTATAATAATATTTGCCGTTGCTTTTACACGAAAACAGATTACGCAATATTTGTTGTCGAAAAACTCAGGACGGTCTTTGCAACTAAATTGTTTCAATTTACATCAATCCAACGTTAACTTTCATGCTTGCATGCATTGAATCACTAAAGATAATTAAATACTTTTAAGTGATTTGCATGCATTTGTTTTTTGATTATTTTACGTAATCCCCTTAGAAAGAATCAGTGGGTGAATAGTTGAATTTTATTTTATCGGGTCTATTGAAATTGAAATGGATGAATATGAAACTAGAAGAAACACCGTGTAGCACTAATAATAATAATAATGATGAAAATAACGCCCAACGATCACATACATAGATCCTGGACCCTAACTTGGATTCCCTGTGCCTACGGACCCAGGAACTACGAGGACCATGATCCCACAACACCCAGACTCAGAACAAGTATTTGCGCTTTGTTTCTGTACACCTATACTTGTCCTGTCGTGGGAATCGAACCCGCCGCCTCCGGGTTATGAGCTCACCTGCTCAACCAACACACCACAGAGGCTGTCAAATGAAAAATTTCAATTATGCATTGTTTATTAGTAAGTAAGGAGGATTATAGTATGCTTAACTTGCTATTAGAATTTTCTATTTGTTATTCTAGCTAAATTACTATGTAATACAAAGCACGATTAAGCGTGTAGCGTTGTGATTGTGATTTAAAAAATATTGAAGTATAGATAGAGATAGATAGAGAACTCTTTATTGTTCCACCAATGAAATATAAAAATATCAAGAAAAACTTATAAACTAGTGTTACAATGGGCGGTATACTTATTTGTTAAAACTAAATTTGCCAAAGCAATAATTATTGTGTAATATAACATGTGTCATCTACAATGTCTAAAATTCTAAATCCGCTTTTTCCCCCGCATCGAGGAAACATTTGCAAAACATAGATATGACTCAGATTATTCGTACAAATAATTTGGCCTTACCCAAAGCTATAAAGCTATTTCGTCGAGTTCGTAGACCTGCAACGGACATGTAACACATACAGTAAGTGTGTGTAAACAATTAAACGCTTTGTCACAATACATATCATGACAATTGCCTTAAAAATCAAAGATATATTCACGTTCGAAATCACGACAAGGTTTAAAGCTGTGTTGGCTTAAATAGTTGACTCGATACTTGAATAATTAACCCAGCAATACTCTCATCTCTTATAATTGGATAAATAAAATAAATAACATTTAACAGTACGTTTGGCGGATACTAATGAGAGAAGATGAGATTTTTTTATCAGATTAATTAATTTTATTATCATCTAAATTCTTAATTGCAAGTTCTAAATTGCAAACAAGTAGGTAAGTGGATAGCATCGGTATATATATCTTTTGAGGACTTTTTTGAGCTGATGTCGTAATATCTTTGAGTGTAGAGTGATAGATAGATAGATAGATAAACTCTTTATTGCCACCACGATGACGAAATACAAAACAGCGGTCTTATCGCTAAAAAGCGATCTCTTCCAGACGACTTCAGAGTGATTTGTTGTTAGCTCTGCTCTTAATTGCTATGAGTCGAATTGTTTTAATATTCTATCTATTATCCATATGACTAATGGTTACTTATTAAGTGTTATTGTTTTTTTTTTATGTTCGTGAATGATGTGACGAGCTTGTCGTTCACCTGATGTTAAGCGACACGGCTGCCCATAACAGAACAGCGTTACTCGGAATTCCAAAATATAAAGTTTCCCGTGATACTGCACTGCGCACATCATTCTGAAACATCAGCACAATCTGGTAATAAGATTACGCGACTATGAGATCAGATCATAAAGTCATCAATTGCCCAGTAATTTCACTAGCTACAGTGCCCTTCAAATCGGAACACAGTAGAGCTTGCACACTACTGCTTGGCGGCAGAATAACTGGCAAAGCGGTGGTACCTACCTTTAGACGAACTTTGCAGAAAGGTCCTACCACCTAGTAAAAGTATTTAATACTACCATAAATCACTTTTAAAATAAATTAAAATTATTATTAATATTATATATTGGTATTTTTATCATTTACGATTTTAAATTTTAGGTCAGATAGAACATAGCAAATTTTAAATTCATATTAAAGACTTTACAGTATTGTGATGTAATAAGTAGACTAGACTTGTTTAACTCCAGATTTAATATTAAAACAGGCAAATTTTAAATTTTGACAGTCTCTGTGGTGTGGTGGTTGAGCAGGTCGGCTCGCCGGAGGCGATGGGTTCGATTCCCGCAGCAGGACAAGTATTTGTGCACATAAATAAAAGCGCAAAAACTTGTTCTGTGTCTGGCTGTTGTGGGACCATGGTCGTCGTAGTTGCTGGGTCCCTAGCACAGGGAATCCTAGTTAGGGTCCAGGATCTATATATGGGAACGTTGAGCGCTATAATTATTTTTATTTCTAAAACGTCCACTTCCGTGCGGAGAAGTTATAGAACCCTACACAATAAACTTAAAGTATGCGCGTGAATTATTTTACGACAGAATTACCGGCGGCTCACGGCAAAAACTTTGATTGAGAGAAAAACACGATATTTATTACAACTCTAGAATCGATACTGCCCACGCAATTGTATAAATGTCTAAACAAGTCCGAAAATACCTAGTGCGTACAAGTATATATCTTATAACTTATTCCATTTAAAACCTTACTCGGAAAGAAGCAAAGTTGAAAATAACTTGTATGAAGATTATATTAAATTCCATAGTTTCGGTGCATAATAAAGCAGGGCTGGGTTTATCGTACGGTTTAATTTATTAGTTCCCGCAAGTCGCGATAGTCGCTATTGCTGCAATTAGCCCTTTTAGCACCGCCTATAATGAGACCACGGTGGCTGTGATTTTAATTACTAATCACTATAAAACCAAGTTATTGCCGACCTACTTCACCATTTTCAAAATAACACTGTATATTCTATAGTAAAAAAAACAGTAAAACGGGTCAATTCGCGGACTAAAATGATCAAAACATAATTTTGATTAACCCTAACTAAGAGTCCCTTTGTGTCCACGGTCAATGTAACTTGGTCGAAACGTCGGTGTTAGTCAAAATTATGTTTTGATTATTTTTGTGCGCGAATAGACCTGTTTTATTTTTAAAATATGAGTTGTAGTCGCGAAAGAAAAGTTTTCTAACACTGTATATTTTTTCTACTCCATTAAATAACAGTTGTCCTATCTCCACTCCCAATATTTATACGTTAAATCAAAAATTTTGCATCTCATTATAAATGTTTGGTCTTTATAACTGAATTTTAAACTTGCAATTTCACTGAAACTGGTGCGAAGAATTTGTAATACTAATATAGTCTAAATCAGCCGCCATGGCGTGAACATTACACAAATAAACATAAATGCAACATTGCAAGATTTTATACATGACAGGTCCTCTGCGCAGCCTAAATATGTAATCCCGCTTGTCCAATTACTTATAATATATACATTTAATTTTAGAGCCAATATTCTTATCAAATTTTTTGGACTTGGATTCGCAATTCGCATTGCTGCTTCGGCAGAATCATAAACGTCTTCAGAAGGTAATTTATTACTCAGCTAAATGTTGAATTATTCTTGTATAGTTAGCCAATTATTATCATCGGGTTTCATCTTCCAATATTGAAGATTGTATGTCAACTAGTTAAACTCTTAATAAATAACACAAAAGATCCTATTCAAAGACATAGATTAAACAACAATCAAAGTAAGGGGGGTTTTAAATGATCACACTAATATTATAAAGGCGAAAGTTTGTATGTGTGTTTGTGTGTATGTTTGTTACTCCTTCACGCTCAAACGGCTGAATGGATTTTGTTAACGCGGCAGCTAAGCTGTATAGCTGAGCGCGTCTCCAAATGCGGGGGTAGGATAGCTGGTGAAAATATGAGTATGTGATGACTAACCTGGTCTCCTACTGGCATAACACTCGACAAGCTACGATCACCTCAGTGCGGGCTCCGATCCTGTAGCTCGTATCCAGGGTACAGAGTTCCAGCCTTGCAGTTCTTGCACTTCTAGGCTTCTTCAGGTGTGTCACACAAGCGGCCTTCAATATTCGAATTGTAGTGGACTGTATTAAGCGCGGCGCGGTAGAAGCTGTTTTGTACGCAGCTTCTTCAGCTGATTAGCCCAAAGGATGGACAATCAGGTACACTCCGAGTTCAGAGCGAGTAGCGGCAGCCGCGAGCAACGAAGGTTGATCGCAGACTACTTGTCCAATGACAAGCAAATGTCTCGTGCATCCGCGGCGTAAGTGACAGAGATAGTCATCGAAAAATATGAATAATGAGAGGGTAGAAAAATAATAAGCGCAGTAATGACTGGCGCGAACATTGCCCCCGGCCTAAAAACCATTGGTTTTTAAAAGAAAGAGAGGAAAAAATAAAATTTAGAAATTGCGGGTTGATATGTAGAGTAGCGGGTTGTATGCGGAGTGGCCGGGCAGCAAGCGGTTACCTTATTGCGTAGGTAAAACGCATAACCGCACGACTGGTCTTTTGTAAACACCAGTCGCGGTTTTTATAGACGCGACTCTACAAATGCCGTCGTTGCCAGCATAAGTGGCTATAACGACACCGAGAGGCCAAGAAAGCGGTGAAATATTATCGGTGATGATAAGAACGATAGAACCTACCGTGATGGGATTCGAAGGTGTATTCCATTTTACTCTAGATTGAAGCAAGTGAAGATACTCTAGCTTCCATCGTTTAGAAAATGATTGAATCATTTGATCCAGTAAAGCGTAGCGTTTTAACAAGTGTGCGGGCTCGTCAGTGGCTACGCACGCAGGTAAATGCTTAAGCGGTGCAGTCATTAAAAAATGCGCGGGAGTTAATGCAGTGGGTTCAGAGGGATCCTCACTCAATAACGTTAGCGGTCGTGAATTGATCACACTTTCAATTTGCGTAAGCACGGTTAACATCTCCTCGTAGGTGAGTAACTGTGAACCGATCGATTTATGTAAATGTCCTTTAAATGCCTTTACAAAAATTTCATAGTTGCCACCGAAGTGGGGACTTCGCGGTGGATTGAATTTCCAAAGAATGCGGTTTGCTGATAATTCATCTGAGAAAGACTTATTAAATTCAGCTGAATTTGTAAGCGTGTATACATCCGATAAAGCATTTTTCGCGCCTAGGAACGTCCTTGCATTGTCCGAATACATAACGGAAACGGAGCCTCGGCGTGCAAGAAATCGTTTAAACGCTGAAAGAAATGAGCTTGTACTCAGATCTGTGGTTAGTTCGACGTGCACTGCGCGTACCACCATACATACAAAAATGCAGAGATAAGCTTTCATGGAACGCACTCCACGTTTTCTGTATGGAATTATCGAAATCGGACCAGCATAGTCGACCGAAGTATGGACGAATGCACTAGCTTCATTTACGCGGCAAGCGGGTAAATCACCCATTAAAGGGAAGCTAGGTTTAGGTTTAGCTTTAAAGCAAAAGTTACACTTATGTATAACCGAGCGGACAATGTTACGGCAGGAAAGTATCCAATACCGTTGTCTAAGAATTGACATTAAGGCGAGCGGGCCAGTATGTAAGTTCCTGCGGTGATAATGAGAAATTATCAACTCGACTATGCGGTCTTTACGCGGTAACAAGATAGGATGCTGTTGGCTATAAGACAGATCCGCATTTCTAAGTCGACCTCCGACTCGTATGAGTCCGTCTGCGTCTAGAAACGGCACGAGCCGTTGCACTGCACGTGAACAGCGGTCATTAGCTTTTAAATTTTTAATTATGTCAGGGAAGTAGAAATTTTGTAAGGCTTTAAGAACTTGCAATTCTGCGAAATTAAGGTCATCAGCGGTAAAATAATTAGAGCGGGGTAGTCTTTTGATAAAACGATAAATTAAAACAACTGTGCGTAGGAGCAACAGCCAGGAAGAAACGCGAGCGGAGAGGTCTAACAGCGGGTTAGAAGCCTCATTATGTGTATGCGTAGCGGGAAGAGACGAAATAATTTTCTTTGCCTCTGGTAATTCAGCGTCTGCCTTAACAGAAGCGACTGACGTAACTGGCCATTCATTTGGTTCTTGGCATAACCAAGAGGGACCAGTGAACCACAGCGGGTGGTCCAGTAGTTGAGCGGGTGACAGTCCGCGAGATAAGCAGTCGCTGGGATTCTGAGATCCAGAAACATGCCGGAAACTGTCAGCGGGGATAGCGGAAACAATTTTTGTTATGCGCGTAGCAACAAATGTTTTAAATTTATGCGGGGAAGCGGTTACCCATTGTAAGGCTACCATGGAATCAGTAAAACAGTATACTTGGTCAATAGTATGACGCTTACCGTACGTATCGATTACGCGGCGGACTAGTTTTGTCATAAGCAAACACGCACAAAGTTCTAGTCTGGCAATAGAGATAGTTTTAAGCGGAGCTACCTTTGATTTAGCACAAACTAAGCGAGTGACTGGAGAAGAGTCTGGGTTGGTCTGAGTTCGAATGTAAACAACTGAACCGTACCCTCGTTCGCTTGCGTCGGCGAACGACACAATAGAAATAGTTGAATTTTCCTCGATGCCTAAGTGACGTGGAAAGCGGAGTTGTTGAAGACAAGGTAGTTCGCGAGTATAGTTTTGCCAAATATGAGTTATATCTGACGGCGGTTGCTCATCCCAGTCGAGCTTCAATAAGTGAAGTTTTTGCAAAATCAATTTAGCGTAAAATATAACCGGAGCGATCAATCCGAGAATGTCAAATTGACGCGCGATTAAAGAAAGAATATTACGTTTAGTAACTGGACGATCTTCAATGTTCACGGTGAACATGAATTCATCGCAAGTGGGTGACCACTGCAGGCCTAGTACCTTTAAATTCGTGTCAGGTTCTTCGAAGTTTATATTCGCGGTATGACGATCAGAAACCGGCAGGGACTCAACTAGCGTGGGTGCGTTGCTAGCCCACTTGACGAGCTCAAAGCCCCCGGCCTTGAGGAGCTCGCGGAGATCATCTCTGAGTTGTAGGCAGCCAGACAACAACGGCATGGAGTAGCACACGTCATCCATGAAAGTATTGTTCTCTATTACGTCTGCTGCGAGCGGGAAGCGAGCGCGCTCATCGGCGCACAGCTGCCGTAGCACTCTCATAGCGAGAAAGGGACTGCTACGCAGACCAAAACAAACGCGGTTGAATTGGTAGGTATCGAGCGGTAAAGCGGGATCGAATCGATATAGAAATTTTTGAAAATTGCGGTCATCGTCATTGACTAATATTTGAAGATACATCTGTTTAATGTCAGACGTAAAGGCGATTGCGTACAGGCGAAAATCCAAGAGGGTTATGAAAAGATCATTTTGTAAATTATCACCGGCATATAAAATGTCATTGAGTGACAGTGACTCATTTTGAGCATTTATAGTTTGGGCACTAGCGTCCATGACCATACGCCAGCGGGTGGTTGTCTTATCCAACCTGGCTATTGCATGGTGTGGTATATAAAATCCAGTTAAATGATTAGCATTGTCAACTAGTGAAATATATCCCTTCTGTATGTACTCTTTTATTATAGCATCGTACTCCACTCGCAGGGGAGGTGAAGCGACGAGTTTACGTTCGAGATACATAAAGCGTTTTTTTGCGGTGGTAAAAGAATTACCAAGAGCGGTTGCGGGATCGCGGGAGAATGGTAACGCTACAGAATAGCGTCCCGTAGAATCTCGTGAGACATTATTTGTGAAAATGCGTTCATTTTCGAGAGCGGCTGGGCTCAAGGTCGGCGTGCACTGCACCTCCTCGAGTTGCCAGAATTTTTGGACAATATTATCCAAGCGCGGTCCTTCAGTAAAGGTACAGAGAGATATATGAGAGCGGGAATTATTATCGATAGCAGCTGTATCGATATATGCGGTAGCGGTATGAATAGAAATAGGTGCAACGGGTGCGGACCCTATCACAATATATCCGAAAATAGTTTCGAAAGCGGTAGGTGTTCCAGGCGGACCAGCGGCGCGGCCTGATAACAATATATCAGCGAAGAGAGGTGCCCCGATAAGAATGTCTATCTCGGAAGGCGCGGAGAAACTATCATCTGCCAGAGGCAGACAGTTTAGGTATGACAGACAGGTTAGGTCAACCTGCACTGAAGGTAAGTTGTCCGTAATGCGGTCGATAACAAAGGCGTCTATCGAAATAAAATTATTATTAAGTCGCGAAGATAAAATAGTAGAAGTTGCACCCTTAATCGGATTAGATGCGGAGCCTATACCCTTAACCACTGTATTCGAAACATTGTTGCATTTTAAGTTTAATTTTTCACAACAATTCGAAGTTAAGAAATTACTTTGAGAAGCCGAATCAATTAATGCGCGTACGACATGACGACGACCATTTAAATCGGTAGCATAAACTTGCACCGTTCCCAGTAAACAAGTCGTATCCGTAGACTGAGATATAGGACGTACATTGCATAACGATACGTTCTGTTGCGCGGGAACATAAGCGGCAGTGGTAGGTATATCCGTCAGCTGGCCGCAGGCGGCAGCAGGGCGCGAGTTATATTGCGGCGGCTGAGCCGACAGTGGTGCCAGCGCAGCGGGTGCGACGACGGGAGCGCCGGCGGCGGCGCGGCCACACGGCGAGCGCGCAGGCGCTAGGCGGCGCGGGAGCGCGCAGCGCGGCGCGGGGGTGCGAGCGGGTGTCTTCGCGGGGGGAAGACTTACGACATAACATTGAATGATGTTTACATCCACAATAACGGCAATTAAATTTAGAATTGCAAGCCGTATTAATATGCGTAACACTTAAACAATTAGTGCAACCTTTGTTACGTTTTATAAAAGAAAACCTGTCATCAATTGAAATTTTATTAAATGCAGGGCATTTATATAAATAGGCATGATCAGTTTGTTTACATAGCGGACACTGAGTTACACATGAAGCAGCGAAAGAATGCGTAGATTTTGCGGGAACCATAACCGGTTTGTTATTATCAAACACCCGGGCATGGGAAGCGGGCGTAGTGCGTTCCAATATTTTACTCTGTTCACGAACGAACTTTACAAATTCATTATAGGTAGGCATAGATTTACCACGCATTTGCATTTCGAACGAACGTGCAGTGCTCGAGTCTACCTTCTTTAATGCAAGTTGTAATAAAATAAAATCAGACAAGTTATCGAGCTTGAGTGAGTTCAAACTTGACACTGCCGTACAGAATTTATCGAGAAATGATTCTAAGTTCTTATTAGTCGCGTTGTTAAAAGATTTGAATTCCAGTACTTGATCTAGATATGCGGAGGCAAGATTACGCTTGTCATCGAATTTTTCGACGAGCGTCTGCCATATAATGCGGTAGTTATCACCATTCGGAGTGATTCCGGAACAAGCGGAAAGCGCCCGGCCCGATAGTTTGTTTATCAAATACTGAACGCGGTCGTGATCTGTGAGATCAGGATTTTCGTGAATTGTCCGCTTAAATGACTCATAAAAAATCCTCCAAGACATAGGATCCCCATTAAAATTCATTAAATCAAGTTCAGGGAGTCGAATAGATTTGCGTTGCGGTGCAACATGTGAAACAGCGGTTTCGACCTTTGTCACGGGCGGGTTGAGTTTATCGTAAACAAACTTACAGCGGCAGTACATATCTTCGAACACATTTACAGATTGATAATTAACGGTATACGAAGGGTTGATAGTCAACTCGACGACATTAATTTTGTTCAAAATTTCAGAAAATTCCGAACGTAAGCGGTCTAAGGAAATCATTCCACATAGAAATAAATCTTTCTCAGTATCATCAGTAAAAGCCTTTAGAGAGCGGTTAAAAACTTGTTGTAATCGTGCGAATATTGCATCACGTTGACCAATTAAAGTCAAACGTTCGACTTCCAAAGTATCGAGAGCTTTTGGTTTCTCGGCTACTTCCTTATCATTAGAACGCGTACTAGCCATTTTGTCAGAATTTTAAATAATATAGACAAATTAATAAATGACTAATTGTTTCGTAAAATGCCTACAACACTCAGTGGGCGTGGTCAAGCAAGAACAATGACGCGGTGACGGGCACAAAGTTGTAAGAATACCTTCACTTTGCAAATAAAATATTATAAAGAAAAAAACTATTTTATGTAATCTAGGAAAGCGGAATACACGAAGTAAGAGCGTACAAGTAACTCAGAGGTACTAAATAAACGGAAATATAGCGGGCGGGAACACAATATTTATGAGAAATATTGATATAAAAATGTGCGGTAGCTCACGGCAGATCACAGAAAATAAACTAAAACCGGAGAATCTAAGTAAATTATATAGATTTTAACGATCACAAGAAATGATCGAGTTGGGATAGGATCATAAGAAATGATCCAGCGGTGGAATCACAAGAAATGATCCGGCGGTGAAGGACCACAAGAAATGTTAACGCGGCAGCTAAGCTGTATAGCTGAGCGCGTCTCCAAATGCGGGGGTAGGATAGCTGGTGAAAATATGAGTATGTGATGACTAACCTGGTCTCCTACTGGCATAACACTCGACAAGCTACGATCACCTCAGTGCGGGCTCCGATCCTGTAGCTCGTATCCAGGGTACAGAGTTCCAGCCTTGCAGTTCTTGCACTTCTAGGCTTCTTCAGGTGTGTCACACAAGCGGCCTTCAATATTCGAATTGTAGTGGACTGTATTAAGCGCGGCGCGGTAGAAGCTGTTTTGTACGCAGCTTCTTCAGCTGATTAGCCCAAAGGATGGACAATCAGGTACACTCCGAGTTCAGAGCGAGTAGCGGCAGCCGCGAGCAACGAAGGTTGATCGCAGACTACTTGTCCAATGACAAGCAAATGTCTCGTGCATCCGCGGCGTAAGTGACAGAGATAGTCATCGAAAAATATGAATAATGAGAGGGTAGAAAAATAATAAGCGCAGTAATGACTGGCGCGAACAGATTTGGATGAAATTCGGCACCAAGAAAGCTTATATACTGGATTAACATATAGGCCACACTCTATCCCGGAAAAGTGAATTTTTTCCGTGGGATGAGCAAATAATTAAAATACTTTTTATCCGCGGGTGAAACCGCGAGGCGTAACTAGTAATAAATAAACATTTATGGACATTTCCCACAACGCCATCTAGTCCCAAACTAAGCAAATCTTGTATTAAGGAAACCAGATAACTGATACAATAGGTACATAGATACTTTCTGTCTGTAAATACATACATAGAATAAGTACAATATAACACTAATGTACACTGTACAATGTAATGTACACTATAATGGAGGTACATATAAAAAAAAAATCATTTAACGAATTCAAGAAACAATTGACTCAATACCTTACGACGGATGAGTTGCCAAAGTAAACATTTTAAATTATGTCGTGTTGAAATGTAATGTTACTTAAGCACGTATTTATATTTATGTTAGTATACCTACATTATTTAAAGTGACGACGAATGTACTTGTATAGAATTCTTTAAGTCTAACTATGTTCTCATGGAAGTGACTTTTTTGTCTTATTTGACAATAAATTTCTTTAAACCTAAAAACATAAGATTTCATCATTAAATTCTCACCTCGGAACTGTATCCAGCTAGTCCGTGTACATTACATACACGCGCATGGTCATTACTTGTAAGTAACATTATTTATCGGCAATAAATTGCGGCGGCTCATTAGCTAGTGTGTGGGCACCTTTATGATCGCCAACCGAGGTGTTACGCTTTTTATTCCTTTTCACAGCCATTTTGAGAGAGTTCAATGGAATAGTGAAGTTTAGTGATGCATAGGTGGAGTTATTTATGTCGGTAGATAAGCGATGAAGTCTATACGAGTAAGTACCTACTCCTACATGATTGGGTGGTAACATATTTTTACTTTTATTTTTTAATAAATAATAATTATTTAGAGTACAATTTGACTCCCGCACTAGAAACTGAATAAATTGTGATTCATAATTAAAAATCCGTATTACTTACAAAGTCAAAAGATGTATTGCAATTAGGCTATTTTTAGCACTTTTACAAGTCAAAATTATATTAGGTACTTAAAATTAAGTTATTGTACTACAATTGAATTACAAAGTGCTTATTGTCAAATATTATTTAGCAAGCCCATTACAATATACGAGTTTGAAAAAAAAAAGTATTTCTCTTTCACACTACTGGTACAAGCAATCCGGCACAATGCAGAACAGAAAACTCCGATCCGAAGCTTCGATTACACCTGTAGCGTTTAAATATACCAACCCTTCTATTTGAATTATTGACTGCTACTTTTTGACTGCCAACTTATCACCGGTTAAAACTGAATCTATAACAAAAAAGCCTCCTGCAATCAATGAACAAAGTCATCTAACAAAGATCATCAGGAAAGATGAATATATTAGATTTGGTTAAACTGTGAACTAGAAATACAGAAAATATGGAACCGTAAAGAAAATGCTTAGCCCTACACGTGTTCTATCAAAATTGCACGAGTGAGCGGGGCTGATGAATTCACCCACGCTCACATAGAAAGAAAAGAACCAGTCAAATAAAAACCCAGACGACAATGCGAGAAACTATTATAGCGTTAAACTCTTTCTTTTTGCAAATAAGGTGAAGCAATCCGAACCCGCTACATAGCATTACTAATAACGGTAAAACATTTAAATAACTTTAAAAAACTATGGTGAGTCACAGCGGCCATCTTTGGTCACATTTAATTGACAGAGGAATAGTCTAAATAATGTGTCATTTGTTGTATAGAAGATTTAAACGATCCTACCTGGTTGATTCAGACGCAGACATTCCAGAAAGGCTTTGTGAGAGATACGCCAGAAATATGGGAAGAATATGAAGAGAACACCTAATAATTAACAGTTTCAGTTAGACAGTGAAAACAGGTAATTGAACGATCACGGCTTTTCCATAATTTCGTCAACTTCTGGGTATTAAGAAGTCAACAGGATCAAATTTTGTTATAATGACCGTTGACAAGGGATAGAACTGCAATTTATTAGTACAGTGCTTACCGATCCCCGCTCGATACTGTCGCGGGGACATGTGGAACGAGTTCTAGAGAAATAAGCGGAATTATGCGCGGCTTGCGATGTTCTTTTTGACTTTTTCTCTGGTGGCGTGTGTTGTGGAGTGAGCTGGCCTTTGTTTCCGCCTCGAATTGTTTAGAGTAAAATAGGTATGATGGAGCCGATATTAAATGTAAAATATTTAATTTATCCATGAAAGTGTGTTAGCAGGATTAAACAGTATTTTCTGTAACACTGCGAGCTCAACAAATGTACCTTGCGATGAGACTGAATTTATTTAAAAGCAACTAGTCACGAAAGACCGCTCTATTGGACTCAATGGATGATGCTTGCTCGTGCTAGCCCTTCTTTTATAGTAATCCTTGAATTTGAACTGGATTGAGATTTAAAACGGACAGTTACTAAACCACCTAAATTAAACTGAATAGTCATTGCAAATAGTAGTAGCAAATCTTTCAAAACAAAAAGCCAATTTAGTAAAGTTCAGAAACTTTAGGATGTTCAACACAACCAACACCAAACCATCCCCCGTTTCACCAGCCTCGTTATTGGATAATCATGATTCAGTTGGGCTCATCAACGCAGAAATTAACACACATGCGAAAAACATACATTAAGAAGTCCTCTCTACAACCTTAGAGTCCCTCGGGCAGTGAAACAATAGTCGATTCTAAGCTTTTTATTCGGCAAACTGTAAGGCCGAGGAATGTAGGCTGTACAGCATAATGAGGTCCTCGTGTGGGACGTATCGAGGACTACAACCGTACTCTGGAAACAGTAATGGCAGTTGGTAGAGATATTGACGGCCTTTGTGGTGTGGTGGTTGAGCAGGTCGGCTCATAATCCGGAGGCAGCGGGTTCGAACCCCGCGGCAGTACAAATATATGTGCACAGAAATAAAAGCGAAAATACTTGTTCTGAGTCTGGGTGTTGTGGGACCGTGGTCCTCGTAGTTTTATAGTATGTTAGGTTTTTTTGTAATAGTTTCCAATTTCAACAACCAGTTTTTGTTCAACGTATTGGTATAAGTCTTCTGCTACGAGTAGAGCTGTAAACATTTAAAGAACTATTGTTATAAATATAGAGCGACCATTAACATAGTGATATAAAAGCTTCTCGTGAGACTTTAAAACACTGAGACGACGACTAAATCGTTTAAAAAAAAATTCTATGTAGTTGTGTATAACTAGAGAATATTAACCACCCATTAGTTAGAGCCCTCCTAGCTCCGTCCACACATCGTCGCCAAATTTATTGCGCGGCCGAGTATCTTTCTCGGAACCTTCTGAATTATTCGGCAGCGGCAGAAGGCATGCGGGTTCGGTTCCCGTGTGCCGATGCACAGTTATGGTCGCTATTCTTACGCAACTTTACAGGACAAAAACGTAGAGATTTGTTGCGGGACATTTAATTAGCTGGATAAGTTTGAAATAATGGTTGGAATATATAGCTTTGTTTTGATACTTAAGACCTTTGTACTGTGAATTTAGTTCAGTGTAAAATGTAGTTAAATCTATTGATTTAGAAAAGCAAAACGGTTACAATCGAAATTTGACTTTTTGCAATAATCATATTATTGCTAGCAAAATTATTCGACGCGTTTTATTTATTATGTGTTCTATAAACTTGATGAATATATAATCAACAAAGAAAAATAAAATATAGAAATGTTACTCATTAATATTGATAGAAGACAGTTACTTGCTGTAGTTATACATATGTTATATAGCTGTTAAGCTACGGGCATTTACGGATACTATAATAACAAATACACTAATACCAAATAAAAAAAAACGCCAATACAACCTAAGCCCATCCAAGATCAAAGCCGCGCACCAAAAAGGTACCAGGATCGTACAAAAAGCTCTACATACATAATTACAGACGGTCAGACGGCGAAGGAATGATATCAGTGGGTCAGACGGCCTTGTAGGATTCACGGAACGGCGCGCGCGCATGAACCGACACGCCCCCCTCCGCACCGCGCCACGGAGGGGAAAGGGGGGTACAGTACTCCGGGTTTATTAGCTATAATTATAGGCAAATAACCATTAATAAACTTAATCGGTGATTGAATTTATCTGCTGACTATAAATACAAGTCGGAACAAGCGTACTAATAATGCTTCAAGTTGAGTTCAAAATCATTTCTCTGTTCGACTTTGAGGTTTCAGGCGAAGTTCAAAAAGCTACAATAAATTTTTCAAATAAAATAAATATTAAATAAAATAAATAAATATCTGTGGACATTTCACACAGCGCCATCTAGCCCCTAACTAAGCAAAGCTTGTACTATGGGAACCAGATAACTGATACAATACTTAGATACTTTTTGTTTGTATATACATACATAGAATACAATGTAACAGCCAGAACAACACAGAACAAACACCTATGTTCATCACACAAATGTTTGGGAATCGAACCTTGTAGGTTCCCACAACCATTACTACCAACTGAGCTATCGGGCCAGTTAAATACTTCAAAAAGTACGATTATATTGAATCTAAATGTAAATACATTATAATAGGTGTGGCTAATCAATGAAATTCTGTTAGCTATAGAGCTGTGCATGAATGGACGCGAGTGGTGGGCGTCGTCAGTGGTGAATAAATCAAAGTACGAGAAGCTCAATCGGAAATAATACTTACGGTTACCATAAACAAAATGTATGGGTTTTACTAGGTGGTAGGATTTTTCTGCTCAGTTCGTCTAGGTAGATACCACCACTTTGCCAGTGATTCTGCCACCAGCGGTGTTCCTGTTTGAAGGGCATTGTAGCTAGCGAAATTACTGGGAAAATGAGACTGATCTGATCTCACAGTCTATAAATATTATTATTAAACTGTGTGATGTCGTGATGACGAGCGCAGTGCAGTGTCACGCGCTTAATTGAGAGTTCCGAGTGGAACTGCAATCTGTTATGGGCGGTTGTGACACTTTACACCAGTTGAATGACTAGCTCGCACATCATTGCTTATGTCAGAACGTGAAGATATGTGAAAAAAGTAAAGTGTGATCGGGGGGGTGATTATGGAGCATTGATTGCAACGAAACAGGAGAAATTTAATTACTAATCTGAACATTTTCCTAATAATTGATAGAATCAGGCGTGACTTCATGGAAGTTCATCTTAAATACAATATAAAATAAGAATGTCTGGTGCGATTCCGCTAATTAGCATTTTGTATTTTCCTAGTAACTACGCATATAAACTACGTATTGAAACAGTCAAATCCATATAAAATTTCTGATTCTATTGATTGCAATCAAGTTGCATGGGCAACTAACTGCAATCCCACAAAATAATAAAACACTTCTTACAAATAGAGGATATATTAACTACATACGTGGACGTCAACGTTTAACCAAAAATATTAACTGGACGATCACGTAATTTGATTGCAACCAATAGAAACACATTTTTGTATGGATTTAACAGTCTAAATACGCAGCTTATGTGCATAGTTATTATGGATATTTCTCCTGTTGCATTGCAATCAAAGAACACCCCTAGAGAATGAATAAGTGGATAGTGAACTAAATTGGCGAGAATTTATACAAAAAGTACATAGATAATCAGCTTACATTTAAAGGTAATGATTATTTTCACCACTGGTTTATAGTTTGTCAATTAATTGATTTACAGAGTAATACCATAGGAAGTCATAAAATAACTCTAACTACCAGCCATCAAGTTTGGCTAACAGTACACCGCTATTACCATTAACGAGTGCAATTATTTCTGCTTGAAACGAGTACGAAACCTGTCACATATCTTTGCAAAAATAGATAATACGGCTATTGAGAGGTATTACTTTAATTGCTATACCAGCGGAAGAATGACGTGACGCCTTAAGGTGGGGGTTTCGTTTGGAATTCACTGAACTACGGACGAAAGTGTTTTCAAGTTTTAATCAACGTTATTGGCCATATATGGTCAAATCCAAAAATTATGACATTACCATGTTTCATTAGACCGGGTAGTGTATTAATTGCTATGAAAAATAATTAAATAAAATTTTCAGTAGTAACTATGGGGACATATAGGGAGAAAGTCAAATCCATACATATTTGACCACCAGCACTTTCGAGAAAGTTGTCTGAAAACTTTTTCAAACGCATTTCACTTTAAATGATCCTGTATTTCTCGGATTTTTGAAAATTTCAACAGATCAATCTTTCATAATTTACATACAATTGTAGGCTAATCAATTCAGGTATGCTAGTAAAATTTTCAAATATACGGGGAACACAGAAGTACATTAAGAGGAAATACGTTTGAAAAAAAATACAGACAATTTTCTCGAAGACACTCGTGGGCAAGAGTGGTTTAACTCTAAACCTAGCATCACATAGTGCTAATTTTATTACTGGCCTATTATTTAATCATTTTAAAGTTCTTCGCCTTAACATAGTGTGGGTGTCGCAATCGCGAAATGGTAATTCAACCACATCTCTAGTTATTTAAATCTACACACAGCTAACTTTTGATTGTAAATCGGCGTGTTTGTTCATTAAAAAACAAACGGAACCAAGATTTATATCGCGCTCTCCCTAATTGTACACTCGCCAAGAGGTCACTCGCCAATTCTCCGAATGATGACTATGTACTCGATAGAGGCATATTTCAAATCGATACTTGTAATTTAATCGATTTGTGTAATTATGGTATTTTCGATTTGATTCTCAGGTCGTAAATCGCTGTACTTGTTTATGGGAAGTGTAATGTAGACGGCGAGGCCCATAGATAACAAACGTGTTCTGTTCGCGCCATTAATTACAGATTTGGTTAGAATAAATGTTGATTTGAGTTTTTTATTGTAAGCTTAAAGGTACGGCAGTGTGGTTTAAGCATAATGTATCATACTGCCACGCAGGTCACGCTCTGTGAAGAAATAGCTACATTTAAGATTTTTTTAGAAACAGATAAAGTTTAACATTAAATTTTGTTATTGTTGTTCTTATAATGTAACTAAAATTATTTTCTTAAACTATTTTAATCAAGTTTGTTACCTAGTGAAGATTTTTTTATCTGGTAAGGGATTGTATATTATATGTATATGACCTTGTAAATTGTATTTTGAACAATCATATTACTTGTAACCTTTGGGTGCTGCCCATCTTTAGTTTGTTCCTGTAAGTGGTATATAGTTCCTTGTAGGTGCATCCATGACTCTAATTCGTTCCTGCAAGTATTTATGGTTACCTGCAGGTATTGTCAGGGCCTTACTGTGGTCCTGAATTTGGTATTTTGTAACGGATGCTCTACTGGTTGCTGGATGTAGTATTACCTGGTATTACCATAGTCCTAATATGTTACTGCAAGTGTTGCTAAAGCCCTGGATATTTCCTGCAAGTGGTACGTTACCTGTGCATGTGACCAAGGCCCTAGCAGGCCTGCAAGCGTCCCCCATGAGTTACCTGTGGGTTGGGGCGGTGCTGGCGCGGGGGGTCGCGTGGCTCGGGCGCGCGCGCCGCGCTCATGCTCTAACGACGCCGGCGCATGCCACCAATGGCACCGCTGCCGCGCTGAAAACGAAGTACAACTTCAACTCTATGACAAAGTGTTAGTTTGCCACAGTCACGTTAAATGTAGGTAATCACAAAAGGTTACATTGTTAATATAGCCAAGCCCCTTCCCTACCTGATAAACAAGATGCTTGAAACTATTACTTTCCTGACAAATTCAAAGTAAGCGAAGTTAAGCCATTGTATAAGAAAGGACCTAAAGATAGCCCCAGCAAAATTAGCACCAGATATCTCTATTGCCACAGAATATATGTGCTATTGCCAGTGTTCTCTAATATGTTTAAACGTGCCCTTTACAATAAGATTATAAAATTTGCACATATTAACATACGCATGAGCAGAAATCGATTTAGTTTACTAATAACCTGGTTAGATTTGGTGAACTTAAAGACAAATCTTATTGTAAAAATTGAATGCCCAGGGGCATTCGATTTTTACGTTTGCGTCAACGAGACACGCATCCGTTAAGTTCAACAAAAATATCTGGGTCTGTCACTCTTAACTGAAAAACACACAGAGAAAATTAACAAGATTGCCAGTGGTTGCTATGCTTTTTCGGCACTAGCTACTTCTACGGTGGAGGTTACCAGGAGTGCTTATGTTATGTTATGTGCTGTGGCATTGTATTTTGCGATAACTCAGTGTGACAAGCACTGAACCTTTGTTCTTCAAAACCCTAGTTTAAAGATCATCTACCCTATGAAAAGTAGCGAGTCATTACGACATGACTGGCAGGCTGGATGAGTACCTACAACGATATTGCAACTTTAGATAAATTATACGAATATAACAGCACTTCGACAACTTTTGCGACTGAGTTCCGTCGCCTAGTTAGCTGATGGGTCACATGATCGCAATAACAAAAATTATAGTTCAGGCAAAATAACACAGTTATAGAAGAACAACGTGCTACAAAACCTTGGAATGCAAAATCCTCTGAGGAAAAGCATCTCTTCGAGCAACAACCAGATGTCTATCTGGTGGTCAAGTTGTCGATCGCAGACTCGGAGATACCGCCATCTGTTTTTTTTTGCTCGTAGCTTTACATGGCGCTAGTTAGTCTTCTTAGTTAGACCCTATGGTCTTAATATTTTTTGACTATACACAAAATATTTGAGAAAAAATACTCTATATTCGCGAAAAAAATTAGTACTATACTACTAGTACTATTAATTTTCTCAAAGAAAAGAGTTCAACGCACTCATAAGTCACGCTGTAGTCACCCAGATTTCTACTACTTTATATAAATTAGGCATTAATCTGTGCCTAACATCCTTACACGAATTAATAAGATTCGAAAACACACTTATTATGTAGAAATCTATAATGTTACGCATAAACCAATTGATATTCACACACAGCACGCGGACGAAATTAATTCCCCAAACTATTATATATTTCTATGTCTCGTAACTCGAGATGGCCGTAATATTTTACTTTAATATTTAACTTTCACGGCACTCCCACCTCATTGCCAACTTTAATCGAGGAAAGTAAACATAAAAATGAATAAAATGCGTGGTGATAAATTTGTCGGGCGTCATTCGTTTAGATACACGCATTGCGTTGGATCTGGCACCGGGGCTGGGACCGCAGTCCGCGGGCGCCCAGGGGTCAGCCGATGCTCTCGGTTATGTATATCCATTTGAAAGTTGTTTGTCCGCTGGTACGAGACTATTAAATAACCTCAAAAATAAGTACAGCTATGGGATTGACGAACTTCCACCGATATTGCTTAAACATTGTGTTGATGAATTAACTTTACCTTTTTGTTTGCTAATTAATCAGTCGTTCAATGAAGGAGTATTTCCAGAATTATTAAAAAAAGCCGTAATAAAACCTATCCACAAAAAAAGCTCAAAAATGGACCCCAGTAATTACCGCCCCATTGCCCTGTTGCCCGCGGCCTCAAAAGTTTTTGAGAAAGCAATGAGCGATCGCGTATATGGGTTTTGCGAAAAATACAAAGTATTCGACGAAAGCCAAAATGGATTTCGAAAGAATAGATCAACTACTATGGCAGTCTTTAAGTATATGCAGGAAGTGTTAAATATCTTAAATAAAAGGAAACACGGGATAGGTATTTTACTAGACATGACGAAAGCCTATGACAAAGTTCAGTTTCATATTCTTTTAAGCAAATTATATGGTGTAGGTATTCGCGGTTTAGCCCATGAATGGTTTGCCTCATACTTAAAAGACAGAGAACAGTTTGTGGAGATTGATTATTTTGACAATCGCGCCAAACTAATATGTAACTGTCGGTCAGAAGGTAGAATAATAAATAGTTCGATACCCCAAGGAAGGGATGCCTTTTATTTTTGATTTATAATAACGACCTTCCTAAAGTCATGGAGGAACCATGTGTATTGTTCGCTGATGATATCTCTTTGCTCACCTCATGTCAAAGTAGCAATAATTTAAACGAAAAACTTACCTCAATTCTCGATAAAACCATTAAATGGATGAATGAACACAATCTTGAAATAAACTTCACTAAAACTAAATTATTAAATTTCCACCCATATCAAAAAGCACCACTAAACTTTAACTTCAATTATCACGGCATTTCCATAGAAACAGTTAGTGAATTCACGTTGCTTGGACTAGTTATTGATAAGCATGTTAATTGGGAGTCGCACATTAAAAAAATTAGATCTAAACTTTCGTCATTCACGTATGCACTCCGAGAAACTAAGAAAACTACTGATGTAAAAACTGCCTTGGTAACCTATTATTCTTATGCGCATGCATGGCTAAGTTACGGTGTTATTCTATGGGGCAACAGCACCGCTGCGTCTACCCTATTTATTCTTCAAAAGAAACTGATAAGAATAGTAATGAATATCAAGCAAAGAGACAGTTGCAAACCATATTTTAAAAAACACAAAATTTTAACTCTTACAGGCATATACATTTTAGAAATATGTAAATTTGTACGAAATAATCCGAACCTATATATAAAACGGGAAAACCTACCGAGAAACGTAAACCGTTCAGTTCGCCACGGAAACCGATTGGTACTACCTTCTTCCCGGCTTAAGCTGCATGCTTCTGGTACACTTGTTATGTCTATTAATATATATAACAAGCTTCCAGAAGCAATGAAAAAGGAATCAAATAATGTAATCTTTATAAAACAATTAAAGCATTTTCTAATAAATAAAAGCTATTATACTATAAATGAATATCTAAATGATAAAATTTAAGCATATAATGTAAAAATAATAATTCATTTAACTTTAGTATAAAATAAGTAACCTCTTTCTAATCTAATAATATTTAATTTTGTCTTCCTCTCTTCTAATTTTGCGTGCCCGACAGGGTCCACGATGAACTGTTATTTAAAAAAAACTACCTACACCTGTACAACATTGTGGAATGCAAATAAAAATTGAAATTGAAATTGAAATTGAAATACTTATCTCGATGTGTCGCCGTGATCTCTGATTATGGGGTCAAGCATTTTACGAACATTAAGCTTGCGGTCGTTGATAGGAATGACGTCTGTAACCATACAACGAGCAACTACGATACTTTCATTCGGAAGATACATTAGGATTGATTATTATGCCTTTGATTATTATAACTGGTGGTAGGACTTTTCCGCATATTTACAACAATACCGTGTTGCTTAACATCAGGTGAGCGACTTGTTCGTCACGTCATACATTATCATTTTAAAAAAAATGGTCACCTCTATAAGACCGCATATTTAGACACACTTGAATGTTTTTAAGTCATGTTTCTGTGTTATTGACAAAAGATCTATTTTATCTACGAGTAAATAACCAACTCATAATTGTACATAATATATCTCCGACCTACATAATAAAATTAGTTTCAAGTGAAAACTTCATACGTATTACGTTATACGTGTTACGTACTACGTTCTTCTCAAAAAATACATCATCATATTAATTTCCACTCCTAAAACCAGTCATTGTACTAATGTTAGGCACTCATATGTAGTTGTATTAAATTTCTTTATACCCACACGATTCACTAATCAGTATAATCATAACAGCTCATCAACCAGCTCATTCATTCCTAATTCAAAACTACCGTTCCATTTCCAAGCTCATCCTTTTCACACCCGCTGAGAGCTTTCAACTGTCATATTGACTGCATCCGTCACCAACCACCTTGCGACGGTCTCCGGTGGGGTCACAGCATTTGATGTAAAGAGGTCGGGCTATATTGGTCAAGCTACTGCATTGCAGCGCCTCCCGCAGGCTGTATGTAAATCAGGTCAAGGCCAGCACAGGTGAATTAAAATACACCGAAGTGGTTAAAGAATTCCGATTTTGCATTATTGATTTTTTTTTAGTCTGTTAGTTTTCAGCTTTACAGTTTATTAAAATCAAAGCGAAAATATTCTAGGCCTGTGAATAAAATAGTATATTGTTCAACAATTATTCAGAATGATAAAGCTTGCGTACTAGCTTGTACCTATTTTAGTAATATTTTGTTTCTTTTGAATAATATACCTAATATGCATATAATCAGAAAATATAAAGCTATAGAATATGATAGCGCAGTATACGTTTTTTCTAAGATGATCAAGGACAAGGTGAAAATCGTGATCTATCAATGAATCAACTGGTTTTCGGTGCAACACACGATATACGCATATTTTAATCTTTTAAAGAATAAGTTTATTGTGGTTTATTAAACTCTCTAGGAGGTTTAATCAAAACATGCGTGAAAAGTCAAAGAAATAACACAAAGTCGAAGAATAAAACACGAATGTGACGCAGAGCAGGCCTCCGTTACGCATGCGCAATGGTCAGTCCTTGTAATAAATTGTATTAATATCTTTTCTTAAGCGCATTTTCTTGATTTTTTCTTAAGCTTGATGATGTCCAACAATAGATGAATATTTATCTAGTTCTGTGAAGTAACCAGATATTTTCACTAGGAAATAGTCTCATATATACAAGCTCATCTCTTTCATTGATTTTCCACAGTTAAAACTAGAGAAACTTCAAAAAATCCCTTAATCTTGGAGCTTTTATGAAACGTGATTTACAATACGAAGCTTAACTATGACTTAATTAAGGCCAAACGTCAGTTTTAAAGGGACATAGGCGCAAAGCTACCTTCAAACAACGAGCTGTCAAAATACTCACACTTTGCACTGAATCACAGACAGTTTTCACTGAAAATCCACCGTGCCTGACCACAGCACAATATAGTCAAGCACTACGTCCTGAAATTATGCACTTTCAGCTTAAATGTACAGTTTTCAGGGAGACCTGAAGGCTGCGGAGCCGTCTCACGATGACATTTGTCATGTGCGGCGCGCGCTCGGTTATCTTCGCGCGAGGTCGGGCAGGCTCGGCGGCGCTCGCGTACACTCGGGCGGTATTGATCGGCGGAGGAGAGGCGCCCGTCCGGCCGCCGCCGGTGGCGCCCCCGCTGCCCGCTAATGAGACCTGATGGCCATCCATTATTTAGCAGCCTCCAAGACTGTGCGGTACGCGAAATTAATGGCGAATCTATTGATTTATTGCAAGAGAAATTAAAGATTGATTGGTTAAGTGAGGTTTGCTTTATCCGATAATGGGTAATCTAATTTAGTGGGGTGTTGTATATCAGTGAAGTTTTCTAACTTGACTCCTACAAACTTGTGTTTAGAAGTCAATGACTCTCAATTAAGTTCGCTACACCGCGACAGAAAGTTTAGCGAGTTAATGAAATTAATATCCACCGCTAACGTAACACATAACTATTCACGAACTAAGTACCTACTTATATTATATTATAACCTAGTTAGATTATTATTAGTCCTAGAAACGAAGTTTATTGAATTTTAATCATATTTAAATCGTATTTGTTTGTTATAAAGTTCATGACATGAAATTAATTAAACGGAATATCATAAACAAAAAATCTATACCTACTGATATCAAAAGGAATTCATCGGTCATTACTAAACTTTCTGTGTTGCTGTGTGTGATCAAAATAGTCAAACATTTTAATCGATAAATAGTTAATAGGTAAGGTTATATAAAAACAAGTTACGGTAAATACTTACTGATAATGGTCATAGTTACTATCAATGTTAGAGAAATAGCATAAGCAGCTTTAAATTTTAGGCAAGCGTTTCATCCTCAAGTGTTTCATCCTCAGTCCTCATCGTCAGTCGTCGGTCAGATGCAATCCGATCAAACAAATATAATAAAAATTAAAAATAAATTATTATACCGAATGAAGCACTTAAACCAAGTAGGTCTCCGTAGTTTACGATCTCAACAATTTCATCATCACGTGTCATCATCAAATCAAAGTGCTTCTAATTTTATTTTTATGATATTGTTTATTTTATGGAATGACATGACAAACTAGTCGTTTGGCTGATGATAAGCGACATGGCTGCCCATATCAGTTGCAGTATCACTCGGAACTCTATAGAGTTTCGCGTGACACTGCACTGCGCACGTCATCCTGAGACATTAGCACAGTCTAGTAATATTATTACCAGATTACGTTTCATAACCACGAAACTTTGATTGCAACAGGACAAATTTCCACACCAACTATGCACATAAACTGCGTATTCAAACTGTCAAATCCATACAAATTTGTGTTTCTATTGGTTGCAATCGAGTTACGTGATCGCCCAGCAGGTCATAAAGTCATTTGCCCAGTAATTTCACTATCTACAGTGCCCTTCAAACCGAAACACACTAGTGCTTCAGGTTTTTGGCGGGAAAGCGAAAAAGATTGTGTCACCACATTGTATTATTTTCCAAAACTTGTGTTATTTTCAGTGTTAGTGCATAAAATTGGTGGCATTTTATTCGTTAAGTGCTGGATTACAGGCGTGAGTGTGGGAAAATGGTATAATGATGGTGAAACGTTTATTTTCGTGTTGTTTCCAAAACTCCATAGAAGCTTCAAGTAAAGTTGCCACCACTTTACTAGGAGTATGACTTTGACTAGACTGTGACTTGACTATGACTTGACTTGATGACTTCGACTGTGACTTGACACATATTTGAGTAAAATATCATTAACTTCATAAATTATCAATTACTTGACACTGGCTAAATACACGGAGGTGTGGAGCCAAAACATCAAAAAAAAAAGTGCTTCAGCACTTCTGCTTGGCGGTAGAATAACTGGCAAAGCTACCTACCTAGACGAACTTTACAGAAAATTCCTGCCACCTAGTAAAACTTAACTGTAGAACGTTTTAAGCACTACGCGAATGTTCACCGTTGTGTGTAGTGTATTGTCACAAGTAGGTAGGCAACGTTCATTATCTATATCTAGATAGATTATAAATATATCTGTAGTCCGCCCCTATTCCGCACCATCGGCGCGTTATCGATGAGCCAGCGTTGTGCCGCCAGCAGATCGAGTGCACTTGTTTTTCACTGTCTGGGGGCTAATTGTGCCATTTTTCATTTGGGGCCCCACCGGCCCCGGGGGGTTGGGGATGGCCCCCTGACGGACACCGCTATTCTTGGCCTCGGCGCACGGACGCTTTTACTAATTGAATGAGATTTCGGTTTGCCGGTGATGAATTAAAGACTGCGTTTTTTTTTTACGTACTAAGCTTAGGCAAGAAATATGGGTGTATTCCGAAACTACAATACTACAATGCTTTAGGTAACTATGATTGTTTTTTTACACTTTATGTATTTTCGGGTATTACAGCGACTGATTGAGAAATAAATGGTTTTATCTTATGAATTTGTTGTTTTATTTTAAAGGTTTATACATAATGTTTTTAATTAATTTTACGTATACACCAAAGAGTATGGTGTAGGTACATATTATAGATAACAATATAGAAATTGGCAATGGTAGTTCAATTTGACTGGCCCGATAGCTCAGTTGGTAGTATCCCTGCCTTCTGAACCGCAGGTCGTGGGTTCGATTCCCACCCAGGACAAACATTTGTGTGATGAACATCGATGTTTGTTCTGTGTCTGGGTGTTTATATAGTATTCTATGTATGTATTTACAAACAAAAAGTATCTAAGTATTGTATCAGTTATCTGGTTCTCATAGTACAAGCTTTGCTTAGTTTGGGGCTAGATGGCGCTGGGTGAAATGTCCACACATATTTATTTATTTATATTTATTTATTTAATTACTTAGCCTATTTGTCACATGTTTTAATGGGTTTCAGAAATGTAAAACCCATAGCTTCTCTTTTACATTCAGAAACATTTACCCATAAAATGGTCCAATTTCAGATAACTTGAAAATATACTTTTGTAGACAGTTAGCAGTCAGTAGTCAGTCGGATAGATATAATAAAATAATATATATGTATAGACATTTAACACAGCGCCATCTAGCCCCAAACTAAGAGCAGTGCTTGTACTTTGGGAACCAGACAACTCATAGAATACTTAGGGTACTATTTTGTTTTATAAATACATACGTAAAATACAATATAACACCCAGACACAGAATAAAATAAACAGATAATTATGTTCATCAGAAAATTGTTTGCCCTGGGTGGGAATCGAACCCACAACCTATAGCTCAGAAAGCAGAGCTACTACCTATATACCAACTGAGCTAAGGCCAGTCAGTCATATAAAATTGGCTTTTAGTTCAATTATTTATTTGCGCGGGACTTGAATCGCGCTAATCATTATTCACAGGTCGCACTCTACAAGGAATAGAGGGATAAAATATGTAAAGTACTTTCACGCCAGCCTCTGTGGTGTAGTGGGTGAGCAGATCGGTTCATAACACGGAGGCGGCGGGTTCGATCCCCGCGGCAGGACAAGTATTTGCGCACAGAAAAATAAAACGAAAATACTTGTTTTGAGTCTGGGTGTTGTGGGTCTATGGTCCTCGTAGCTCCTGGGACCCTAGACACGGGGATTTCTAGTTAGTGTCCAGGATGTATATGAACATTGGGATATCTATATATCTATATTATAAAAATGAATCTCTATTTCCCTTGGTCATCGCATCACGCGTGAACGAATGGAACATTTTCCCACATTTTTTATTGTTTTTTTCTTTTACTGTCTGAAGAAGGTTCTTATGAAAGAAAAACATAAGGAAGTTTAGAAAATTTTCACCACGCGAGTGAAACCGCGGGGCGCAGCTAGTTATTATAATAACTATTATTAATTAAGAAAATAATTAAAGCAGAGCAAGGGTGATCGGCAGATCTCACGTGCCCAATCCATATCTACTCAACTCGGTTGCATAACATGCTTATCACTATCACCGGATAAATAATTCATGATCCACGGAAGAAATGTGATCATCATTCTACAATTTATCAAAACAGACGCCCCACCAGACACAACTCAATTAAAATCTTTTGTGAACGAAAACATTGATTTTAAAAAGTAATATCGTGCATATTATCCTGCATAGCGCGACGTTTTTATTACACGTCGCTGCATTAGAATGTCTGGTTTCTCGCAATCACCAAATTATGCAAAAACTACGATTGTTTGTTAAAAAGTAGCCGTTCAAGTTTCAATCTTGCCTTGCGTATGGAGCGACAGTCTCTGGGTGTACTGTTACTTTTATTGCGGTGATATATGATATTAGATATAGCATTTTGTAGCTTACATGCTTTTTGGAGATGTATCAATACCTCCGACAGGTTGTCAACTGATTGATGCCGACCCAATGAGCACGGTTGTTAGAATCTATCTGTGTCGTAGATGCGGCAATGTGACTTGAAATGTGATTTATTCAAATTTCGCTTGCTTAAATCGTAAAAAAAGCATTGTGTTTTTCTATTATTTACCGGAAATCTTTGTGAACTTGTATTATAGAAATTTTAAATAAATGGAGACTCAATCTGTTACACTGTACTTAAGCAGGGTACCTTTAGGTGTCTTTGTATGTATTGATTCAAAGCTATTTAGTTCTGACATCTGAAACTATTAGTTTTTTCTGATGCATTTTCTAGAGGTTTCATCCTGGCGGTAGCGCACAACGCAAACGAAGCGGAAGCTAAAATGCCAGAAAACAACAGTAAATGCAATTACTGGTGAGTAAGGTGAGTTCATATCACATCGAAGATAGAATACAACGATTCCAAAAAATTAATAAGTAGTTCAGAGCCATTACATCTCGATTCCAATAAAAGTTTACTGCCTAATGTCATATCATATCGCACCGGAAACATATCTCAAGTTTTAATGTCGCATCTAATTGGTGATGCCTCCACCGTCTAGCGGAGGCCTTATTAAGGCCGCTCACAGAACGCACAGTTTACGATATCCACTCCAATATTGCGCGATAGTTGTCGTAACGCGTTATAACGGTTCAATGAATATAATTAGTGATGTACCAGTTTTCTCGACTTTTTTATTAGCCGCATGAAATATAGAAACTGTGATGTGAACATTATCATTTTAGAAAGTTCGTTATTTTGGAACAGATATTGTTTTTATCTTATGAGGTCGTGCGGCGGGTTGATTAGTTGACTTGGTGACTTTATGGTAAATGATTTATGTGATCAATTTTTTTTAATCGACTGGAACCATGATGATCATCTCTCTCTGTCTTAGAAAATGTATTACATTTCCGAATAGATAGCGAGTCTATCGTCGGACAGTTTATACCTAATTCGGATTACGTAATTAATAATTCACAAACTAGTCCAGTTGATCGCCATTTCGTCTGGGTGATCGCTATTTAAATTGGATTAGTCGGTAAGCCTTACGTCAAAACGGACTCTAATATATGTGTTTTTTGCGGTTATACGTGTAGGTGGTATGTGAGGAAGGAACCTCCATAATGCCATCCGAATATCCTGTCCACTGTTCGTAAGATATGACGTATTCGTGAGAATTTATTAAATTCGCCGTAACATACGTAGGTACGTACTTTTTTAAAGTTTTTTTTTATAGCTAAGTACTGAGATTAAAATATCGGTGTGTATGTATACATTTTTAAGACTTCGGCTAATCACATCAAAAAGGTTATTTACCAGACACAATAGCTTTTCGCCTGCAGCAAACGGTACAGCATCAACCCGCTGTAAATTTTGGTTGAGTAAATTTGTTATCAGTTGCTTTTCTGACATTATTATAAAAAAACTTCTTGAAGTTAAACCACGATGCAGATACAAAACCACTGCTATTTAGCACGGCATCTGGTGAGTCTAGAAAACCTATCAGCTTAAGTGATTCCAACGATCAAAACCGGTCCGAAAAGAGCATTGGCATGACATTATTGGAACTCTATGATTTGTGCCATATTACACCGCAGTTAACGCCACTTTCTTATTTCGAGCTATGAATCATGGTAATTAGGGATAGAAAGTATAATTTCCCCGACATTTGAACGTCAATTAACCTCCCCTACCCCGCCCCAAAAGCGTATCGCAGCACTTAGCAAATAAAACATCACGCTGCGCTCCGACAATAAGTCGGTAGATGTCGTGACGGAGAAGCATTACCGCGCGAAGACAACGCTAGGTGCGGCTCGGCCCTATTGACCGCGGTTTACGCGTAAACACCACCCCGGATCGCGGCTCCGGCCGGAACCAAACACTATTGTCACTTCGACCTATGCCTTCTCCATCAACCGCCGGCGAGCGCTATCATCCGAAGATCCACCACAAAAGCGGCGATGGAACGCGATGCTCACAGAATAGCAGTTGAATGAACTTTCGGCGGGCCGCAAGCTAACCTCTAGATGAGTGCGTACAAATCACGTTTCGCGCGAATCAATACTTAAGTTCAGGCGATCGCCCCCCTGCAATAAACAGTGGGGAGTAGTTAGGGTCGAGGGGGGTGGGGTGTGAGCTATCGACCGCCCCGGGCCCACCTGACCGTCACTAATCAGGGCTCATCCCGCGGACACCTCCAGTAATTGTACGCACTTTGCTTTGCGAGTGTACTTTCGCTCTATCTGTGTTGAGGGGGATTTGAGCTAGAGGAGCCTTTTGCCGATGTGTGAGTAAGTGTACACTTTGATATAAATACAGATATAGACACTGAACGGACGTCCGATATGGAAATAAGATTATTAGGGAGCTTTTGGACGCTGACAATTGGAGACTCGGATTTGCGTTTGTTTGTTTACATTATGTTCCATTCGTTGTCATGTTAATTAGTAACTGCGCTATCTTTCGTGAACGTAAATCATATTCGATAGCCTGTATTTTGTTGAATAGATTAGCTATTGACCATTCTATAGGGTTTTTATTTTCCTCTTATAGCAAGATGTACTCAATTTATACAAAATATGGAAGATTAGCCTCCGTCAGCGCTGACTGAACGTCGCATAAAATAGAGCATATTAGTGCTGCTACTCCACTCTATTCGTGCCTATCATATTTTCGATTCCATATCATAATATGTAATATCATTAAAGGCTGTGTCCTTTTGTTAATCTCTCTGTTATTGTCCCAGCAGTAATCAACACCACTTGCAACGTCAATAAAAAACGTCTCAGGGAGTTTTGGCGGGAAAACGAAAAAGATCGCGTCACCGCATTGTATTATTTTTCCAAACTTGTGTTATTTTCAGTGTTAGTGCATTAAATTTGTGGCATTTTATTCGTTACGTGCTGAATTACAGGCATGAGTGTGGGAAATTATGCTACCATAATGATGGTGAAACGCTTCTTTTCGTGTTGTTTCCAAAACTCCATAGAAGCCTCTGGTAAAGTTGCTACCACTTTACTAGGAGTTGACTAAACTAGACTAGACTATGACTTGAAACGTGACGTGACACATATATATGAAATATTAACTTGAGAAATTATCGATTACTTGACACTGGCTAAATACACAATAGTATGAAGCCAAAAAAAAAAAACAAAGTCTCTCTAAGAAAATGCTTTCGCTATATAATAAGTACGTAGCGTGGTGAAGCTTGCGTTTCACCCGTAACAGCCGCAAAGCCTTAAATCTATTTCCCGCAATACAGCGTGTAATTTAGTCGCGGAAGTAGCAGAAGTCATGTTGTACGCAATCGGCGCGATCGGCGGCGGTGGAAACGCGTGTTGCGGTCGGCACGCGAACCTGAACCGCCAGGGGTGAGAGAAACGGTACTACTGCTTATCTAGAAATAAAAGAAATCGGTGCTAAAACATTACCCACTTTCGTTCACTTTAAATGGGGTTAAAGGTTGAAATATTGAAGAAGTATACCACATATAACACCGCCGTCTGTTGTAACACCTCACCCCTGATTTTGGTAGTTCTAACTATGAATTCTTCATAATATCCTTTTAAAATAGGAGGCAGTGCGACTGCAACCTTAATTTCATACTGAAAAGTTCTCTAGAATATATTAATAGCACATTAGAGAACTTTACAGAACATTAGAGACTTTTCAGTATTCAGTACAGTTTTCATTAACTTGATCATGTGATCAGATCTAGTGATTGACTGGTAAGTCCTTCTATAAGCAATTTCTTAACGATTTCCAATATAATAATCAATTCCCGATGCATAAAACCGGAAACTTCTCAATACATGACAGAAACTCGAAGAAGAATTTAATCTTTAGAAGTTTGCGGTTTTATCTCATCCTCCATCATCAGATCCTCAACAAATCTATATGGTGGAAACACCCTGAAAGTATACTCTAATATAATAAATAGAAAAATCATTTTAATTGGTTCATAATTCAAGGGGTGAGATCAAAAAGGGTTTAACTGTCAAATTGATAGTTTCTAAAAATTGACTTTAAACTACAACGGCTTCATTTTAATGTAGAGTGCTTATTAAGTAATAGAAAAGGTTTATGTAAGTTTCAGTTGCTTGAAAATGTATTAATTCTATTTTAAAATACAAAATATAGTACTAAATCGTACACTTCGTTACTGTAATAATATAATTTATAATATAATAAATATAATAATGTTTTTTTAAGCGACCTGTATTCCTGTGTCAGACAAACAGTTTTTAGACTGAAAACCTCGAGATTTAAGTCTTATTTCGGTATTTTGAGAATATAAATTCATTTTGTGAAAAACATCAGAAACCCTTCTTGATCTCAACCCTTCGATTGGCATAGAGTACGTATAATGTATTTACACAAAAAGCATACGGCGGATGTTGGACCAAGTGTTAAAATGTCCAAGTATCAAAATGTCAAGGATATATAATGCTCAGTTAATAAAACCTATTCCTGTACATTAAAATGGGCTCCTTATTCTATAGTCGCGTTTTAAACATCAGAGAAATACATAGCCATTGATTATAACGTGATTTCTTATGAGTTCCGTTCTGCAATTTATTCAAATAGGTACAATGAAATTAACCGCACGTCAATAGCTGCAGTACTTAATTTCAAAGAAATCGTATTCTATTGACAGAAACAAACCAGTGGTGTAAGGGGTGCTATAGGTCACGTGACGCGACGCGTGGAGTGTATCGTAGAGGCAGTTCCCTATGTTGATGATTTTATTGAGGACGCTAAAGGATTGTGATTGGTCGAGGTTGACGGTAGATCTCGTGCATATAGTAGTCTTATTGTAAGGCCTTTTTATGACTATTTCTAGTCTACTTATTACGAAAACACGCAAAATGGTTTGTATACCTACATTACTTTTTACTATGACGATGACTTAACCATGGATCGTTGATAAGAATCTGAAAATGGCGATTGTGGATTTAGAATTTTTTTCCATAACCCGTGTATTTTTGAATTTTAACGTGTAACAAGGGTGGATTATTATCCGCTAAATGTTCGTAAACGTGCATGAATGTTGGCAAATTGTTCCAAGTTATATAATAGTTAAAATCATGCCTTTTCGTTTTCACTTCAAGGCTTCCTAGAGCCTTCAGTAAAATATCCACCATTTTACTGTGGCATTTTGACTGACAAAATAGGACTTTGACATGCATAACCGTACAAAAATTCCTTACTTTACAATGACAAAATTATTGCTAAAAAGCGATAGAAAGCCATTAAACGAAGAAGAAGAACTCATACATGTGTACTTCCGCAAGTATGTGATTGAAATTGTGTCTGGTGATACTGAATCTATTTTAACAATACAATTTTTTTTTCTTAATAAAAAATATAGACAATTTAAGCGTTTACGTGTAATGGGGTAAAGTAAGAGCGGTACGCGTCCCGATAACAAGCGCAGCAAACTTGCGTTACAATATTAACCAGAGACACAAAAATACATTTGTATTATGGAGTATTAATAAATAATTAATAAAAAATTGTGGATATTTCACACAGCGCCATCCAGTCCCAAATTAAACAAAGTTTGTAACTATGGGAACCAGTCAGCTGATACAATACTGAGATTAGTCACCCAGACACAGAACAAATCTATGTTCATCGCACAAATGTTTTTCCTTGGTGGAAATCGAACCCACAATCTACAGTTCGGAAGGCAGAGCTGCTACCAACTGAGCTATCAGGCCAGTCAATAAACTTTATTTTCCATTAGCATTTACCATAGAGCAGCTCTACCCTTATACCAAAACCATCCCACTCACCCCAGACTGTCTGGAATCGTCAAATCAAAGGATATATCGACATAACACTAGACTACACTTCTTTCATTACTTAACTTACATACTAAAATCTAGATATAGCATCGGAAAAGACTAGACATTACACTGATTACTTTGGTTTGTATACAAGGACAAAGTAGACGATGGAATTGTCAGATCATTGAAACAAAACAGACCGTTTTCATTAAATTACTGGACCCCTCGGTCTATCAATCGATATCGCAGCTATGCTCCAACCTACGTCATCTATAAAGGGTTGCCAGTGTTGCCACCCCGAATCGCGGCGAACCCTATAGCCAGCAGCCCAACGAACCCTAGCCAGCAGCCCTCCACCCCCTCGTTACCTGCAAGCACGCACTACCCTCGTAATTACGGCATGACTCGCTTGCAATTACTATACAAATTGAATAAACGTAATTTGGACTTGTAATTTTTTTACGTAGTTGGATTTCGTGATAGATGTGAGCTTGATAAAGGAACTTGTAGAAATTAAGAATCATAATAGTGGTTATGAATCTTTTAACTTTTTCAACTTTTGTACCTACTTGTCTCAGAAGTTAGAATTAATTTTGTTTATAGGAAAACCATTACCTACTCGTAAAAGCGACCACCATCATAGTCATCAATTTTGAATTGATAACCATGTTCGTCCCGCCCGCGGCGTGGCCTATGGGAAAATAATTCAACCACCCATTTCACCCTCTTAAGGGTGTAATTTCGAAAAATCCTTTCTTACCGGATTCCTATGTCATAACATCTACCTGCATGCTAAATTTCAGCCCGATCCGTCCAGTGGTTTGGGCTGTGCGTTGATAGATCACTATGTCAGTCAGTCAGTCAGTCAGTCACCCGTGAGTTATATATATTTAGAAGATTTGAGTCATGTACCCGTATCAAAACACTGTCATGTTTTTCTTAAGAACAGTTTCGTGGAAAATAAGAGCTTTCCCTTCCATCGAGGTATTTTACATAGTATATCTCTAGTACTACATCGATTTACTTATCCTTATATATATCCCGACACTCGACACATGGTTAGAAAACAATCCGTGCACGAGACTGGCAGACAGTCCCTCTGCCGACAATTACATTTCACTTCATTGATTGCCTGTACTGGTGTGCTGCAGTCTTACGAGTTATATTGACGGAGTCTGTCCTTTAAATTGTCAGACTGCAGAGAAGATTATTTAATTTGAAGTGATTTCCGTTCTTCCGAGACTTGATAAAAAATTATAAATTTAAATTACAGACGAATTACGACAGCCTCTGTGGTGTGGTGGTTGAGCAGATCGGCTCATAACCCGGATGCGGCGGGTTCGATTCCCGCGGCAGAACAAGTATCTGTGCACAGAAAAAAAGCGCAATTACTTGTTTTGAATTTGGGTGTTGTGGGACAATGGTCCTCCTAGTTCTTGGGTTCCTAGTTAGAGTCCAGGATCTATGTATGTGATCGTTGGGCGTTATTATTATAGAATTAATTATAATTAAATAGCTCGGATAGGCTGTTTTAAATATTTTGTGTTTTAAAATATTTTTTCTTTCTTTTATTGTAAAGCAACTTTTAACGGGGCGATCTTGACAGTTCCTAACGCTGCAAGCTTTACAAGCTTAGAGCATTTGGAACATCTCTTATCGCTTCTTGAGCTGTATATGGAAATAGATTTTCAGACTGTTGTGCGTGACCTATTAATTAATTGTCGCAGGTATTTTTGATTATAGATTTAGACGTTTATACACAGCACAACCTAAGTAGGTCAACAGAGCATGGGATTTGCCTAAACTAAGATAATTCTTCCAAATAATGTGTTGTTTGTTCATTCATCCCTTGTCTTGGTATCCGGTGTTGGCTGACCACGTAAACAACGCGATTTGTTAATATTATAGCGAGACATTAATAATGGTGGCGCTGTTTTATTGATATTTTGGACACAAGTTTTGTTTTTTTTTACATGTCTTAAAGTGGCGCTAGGACATTTTTTTATTATTACAGACTTTTAATTTGCATTTAACCACATTTCTCCTAATGCTAGCTAAGTGACAATGTGGTAGAATATAACCTATTGAATGAACGGGCACTATATTTACTTTCTAATAAAAAAACGGCATAAATCGATTTAAATCACCTTAATTTCATAATTTAATAATGATAATAATATATTTTTGTAATAAGATAGTAGTAAAATATTGTAAAAACTTAGATTTAAGATTGAAAATAAATAAATGAATAATAATAATAATAATAAAAATTACAATAGAAGATAATGTAATTGGGTAATATTATAACCAGTTATTTTGATTTAAAAACCAAACTACTTCAGTACTACTAAGTCTGAAAATATATTCATTAAAATAAAAAAAGCCTTTCCCAAATAGTTTTGTAAATGACGGAGAAACGAGTTAACAAACATTATAAAAATATAAAAATATTTTTATAATGTTTGTTAACTCGTTTCTACTTTTGTACAACCAAGTTGAGAACCTCTTCGTTTTTTGAAGACGATTGAAAATTAGAATTTCAAATTATTATCATTATATTACTCATCTACTGCATCCAGTGATATGCAGTAGTTGAGATCACCAAAAGTTGTTCAGTCTGAGAGAATAAAAGGATCAGTCAGCGCCATGAGACATTAAAATAATAATAATAATAAACGTCCAACGATCACATACATAGATCTTGGACTCTAACTAGGATTCCCTGTGTCTTACGTAGTACCTACTACGAGGAGCATGGTCCCACAACACCCAGACACAGAACAAGTCTTGTCGCGGGAATCGAACCAACCGCCTCCGGGTTATGAGCCGACATGCTCAACCACTACACCATAGAGGCTGTCAACATTGACTATGTCCAGTAACAGACTCATCAATCATGATGATTGCGATAACCTACTTCATGTAATTCAAGTAAGTATGTAATAATAAAACTATCTACGAAATGTACTCGCCATAAAATAACTAATTGGCGCTCATCCACTAAAGCGATATATCCAATTATCCAAAATCAAATCTAATACGTAGAGTGGCAATATTTCAATGTATATCAGCCGCCCTGTCTGTCTGACCGCCCGCCCAGCGCCGCCCGCCTAAATATAGCCGGGGTGTGTGCCGCACTCACGCACCGGAACTTGCCCCACAGCCTTCTTGTTTTATATACCGAGGTACCTGAGATTTGTGACATGTTTATTTCTGAAAGTTAAAGCACTTTTATCGGTAGAAAAGTCTATTCATAGTCGTCAAGAGCAACACTTGTTTCAGATAAGTAGGTGCAAGATGAAATTTATGATTAGGCCAGTCAAGTAAACTGTAAAATACTAATAAATAAATAAACATTTTTAAATAGATGACGGTGGCTACGTCCAGTTATAAACTCTATGCACAGCGATCGAGCACCGTAATTGACCCTGTGGTGGCATTAAATTTATTACAGTGGCAGCACCGGCAACTGTCATGGCGCCCCTACCTGTCTGGCTATATAAAGGGATCGATTGGTGTGCTACGGATCATTCTTGTTCCAGACACGGCGCGGTGCGGACATGCTGAAGGCCACGTTTCTGCCGACATCAGAAGTGGGATTGCCCAATGCCCATTTCTACATCACTCTTCAAGCAACGCGAAACGTGACGTGACGGCGGGTGATACTAATATCAAATTTAGTTGCAGGGTTAACCCGGACCAGAAAAAAAAGAGAATAAAAGTTATGGTAAAAAAAGTAATGATTCGTGAGAGAGAAAAAAAAGAGAAAAAAAGGGTAGAGGAAAAAAAGTAAAAAAAGAGAAAGAAAAGAGAATGTAAAACTGATGACAAAAAAATGTGTCTGAATGCTAAAGGGATAATCTATCCGGTCTAGCACTAATTGATATGAGTTGGAATAATGATTATTGTTTGCTAAAGGGATAATCTATCCGGACTAGCACTAATGGTCCATAAAAAAAAATGTTGGTTGCTAAAGGGATATCTATCCGGTCTAGCACTTATTGGTCCATTAAAAAAAATGTAGGAATGATGATTTTTGGTTGCTATAGGGATATCTATCCGGTTAGCATTATCCGGTCCATTTATTATAAATGAAGGTATACTAATGGTCCTGAAGGGTTAACCCTGACGATGACTGGAAGGTTAAAATACTTTTGAGTAATCAAATTGAAAACTGATCTTTTGACTTTGACTCCAAGTTTAACTCAATTTAATTGTCAGGATGAACGAGCAATAACACTGATGTCCCTCACCAGGTACAAAGTGAAGCTAAGCAAGCGTACGACGACGTACGCACGTCAGTATGGCCGTGACGGCGGCTACGTCCAGTTATAAACTCTATGCACAGCGATCGAGCACCGTAATTGACCCTGTGGTGGCATTAAATTTATTACAGTGGCAGCACCGGCAACTGTCATGGCGCCCCTACCTGTCTGGCTATATAAAGGGATCGATTGGTGTGCTACGGATCATTCTTGTTCCAGACACGGCGCGGTGCGGACATGCTGAAGGCCTATAGTTATATAGGTTGCAACCAACCTACGCAGAACCCGTTTCTGCCGACATAGATATTTTTTGTAATTTCACACAGCGCCATCTAGCCTTAAACTAAGCGAAGCTTGTACCATGGGAACCAGATAACTGATACAATGGGAGTTTTGACGGGAAAACGAAAAAGATCGCGTCACAGCATTGTATTATTTTTCAATACTTGTGTTATTTTCAGTGTTAATGCATAAAATTTGTGGCGTTTTATTCGTTAAGCGCTGGGTTACAGGCATGAGTATGGGAAAGTGGTGTAATGACGGTGAAATGTTTTTTTTTCATGTTGTTTCCAAAACTCCATAGCAGCTTCTGGTAAAGTTACCACCACTTTAGTAGGGTGTATATAGTTGGTCCTCGGTGGGAATCGAACTCACAACCTACAGTTTAGAGGAAAGGGTTACTACAAACTGGGCTATCGGCCCAGTCTGATAACAAACCACATGTTATGGTATTAGTTCAGTAGCCAACAATTTGTTTTGAAATCTTAACGTATCCAATTTAATGTCTAGGATTAACTTATAATTTTGGTCACAAATAATTTGATTCATTTCTATATTACCTGCGTACGGCCCTGCGTAGTAGTGGTGGATAAAACTTTTGAGTTTTGATTGCGACAATTGAAAATTTACATCAAACAGTAATCTATATAAGCTGACTTAAATGAAATCCCCAGCAATTTCATTTACAACCTTTTCTCAGTACAGAACCTTCACGAGTTATTGCGCACGTTAGTAAATGATTCACTTGATTCCGCCGCAGACCCTCAACTACGATGGTAATGACTCACCATCCATCCGTGCCCGGTGCTAGTGATCACTTACCTTTCTACCAGTATGTGGGGTAATGGGTTTCGGACTTTACCTTATTGCTAAGCTTTTATTTAGCAGCATTTTGACGTCATCGTACTGAGAAAACCTTGTGCAATACCTACATATAAAATATACCTACAGTATTTATTGTAGCTATTTTATAGGTACTTATTTACATATATACAGAATGGAATTTAATTCGTTCTTTTCCTTTAATGTATCTATTTTGTCCATGCTATAGAATGCTCCCATATAACTAAATAAAAAAAGTACTTATGAAATAAAACTTTAATCTAGGTATTATCAAATTTAAATTCTAAGGAAAAGCCTTGCGACATTGAATAAAACAGGTGTTTTATTGCCTACGAAACATTTACAAAGCACTCAGCTGGTGCCCGCGCTGTGTGTACCGTTAAATAGACATTTCGGCTGTCATGCAGTTATTTTAGGAGGCACTAAATACTAAAATAAAACCTATTTTTTTTTATTGGCCCTTGTACGAACATTCTATAGCATGGTCTGAGTACATACATTTAAGGAAAAGAGTTAATTAAATTCCACCTTGTATAGACAGCATTCGTCAACATCATAGATTTATCTCCTCGACAAGAAGCTTTGTACGAAATTCTGTTTGTTATATTGTATTCTAAATATATATTTACAAACACAAAGTATAAATAAGTACTCTATCAGTTATCTGGTTCCCATTTTACAAGCTTTGCTTAGTTTCGGGTTACATGGCGCTATGCGATATGGATCCTATTTCCTTATTTAAATCGAATTCACATAACATTTTAAAACGAACGTTCAACCTCTATAAACCGTTTGAAGTTCCATAAAATTGTGCGCCATCTGCACATTACCCGCGTCCATAACTATATCGCAACCTACCCGCAACTAGCCATAGAGATCGCCTGCCACTATCCCTTTCGCACCTACCACATAAAATCAACGCTCAATATTAGCAATAGTATCTCATAACGCCGCACATCAATAACATTTGCACAGGGCCGGACTCCCCCCACCCCACTGGACAGAGGGTACCCCCCTCCACTCAATGCGCACATCGGTTCAAATCAAAAGCTCTGTGAACGGTTGATGAAGCGAAAACTTCCGGCCCCGTAGGTACAATGATGAGCACGGACAGAGATAGAGTGGAAATGGGGACGGGGATCTGGAACGCGTTTACCATTTCTTTCTTGGAAACGTTGTTGTGGATGCGATGGAGTGACAATCAATTAAATTAAAAGGGTTTAGGCAATGCGTGAGCTTTAAGTTCGGTTAGTTAAAGGTTGTGTAGGATACAGAGGCATTACGGTCTTATGTGTCGAAATAGGTTGGCACTTTACTAGTTCTTATTTATAGTTCGATTAAAAATGAAAACACTTACTTTTATTATTAAATATTATTAAAAATGACTTTGTCCTCCTGAGTAAGTGACTTATAGACTGTATCTTTGAATAGTCTGCTCGTTTTATAGTAGCCTAGATGTGTACAGTACAGTCGTGGTGATAAGGTTGCTTTTTGACTGTGTGATAGTAGACAAGTAAACAAACGTGTGTTCTCAATAAGGTATATTGCTACACTAAACTAAATTAAGACACTACGTGTATCATAAATAAATTATGAACTATATCTATAAACTTAACTAGGTACGTCTGTCTGTCTGTTACAAATTTACTAATTTGATTGAACAAGTACTATTCAGATATTTAAAAAATCAACCCCTAAGGCGGTCAAATGGGGTGTTCAAGATACGCAGGTGGAACCGCTGCCTCTAGTACTAGTATATGCATAAATATAGCAACAGGAAACTCTAGGTATCTATTATTAAAATGTGAACCGTATCCCCACGAAGGTCAAAGGAAAAGTAATTTCTCCTCTATCAAAAAATGCCAGTCCAAATTAATAGTAAATGTTGGACAAGTAAAAGAATTTTAAATAACGGATTGAATAAAATTTTACGAAGCAACGTACAGTATCTAATAAGGTTATCATTTTCCATCTGTAAACGAGAAAAAAAGCATTTGCTTCCAACCCCCTGTGCACGAAACCCGCAATAGGTGTTTCAATATGGGACCCTCTCGCACGAAATCCCAAGACTATAACGACCTGTCTACAATACAAAGCGCAAAAAAAATGTATGAAATGCACATAAAGTTACAGTAAAGCAGTTGTGAAGAGGCCAGGCTCATTACGGCTCACCATTCCGTCTGGGGAGCCTCTCCACCCCCACCCCCGTGTGAGGAGTCACGTATGAAGGGGAGTAATGATGTTTTTCAACAACGGCTTTGTGCACTTCATAATCGACGGAATGTATTGCGTGCGGTTTTTTATGGAAGGTTTTGGTCGATATATCCTTTTTTTCAAGGCACAGTTGTACGTTTATGACATTGAAAGATTTATGCCCGTCTCTTGAACTTTGAATGCTCCTAAGTTCGCACTTATCCCTCTGTGACATGTATCTGTATGCGACAGAGGAATAAATGAGAACTAAGCTCCTAAACTGGCAAACTTTAGTACATACGGGCAGTATTGTACCTAATATTCTATCAGTATGATCAGAATTTTCGTTACGAGTGTTAAGATACTATGATTTTTTATACTTTCACGAAATATATGCATAAACAATACAAAATCACACAAAATACCATTTAATTTAGATACAATCCAATCAAGATGCCTGGGAAAAATAACTTTTTGTGAGACACCTACATAGGTACCTACAACGTTATTTTTATGGTGGTATATGCAATTGTATAATAATTGTATTCTATTCTAATTTATTTGTTTCGTTTACCAATAAATGAGCGTCAAGCATGGCAGTTCAAATTTCCAAAAATCTAATGTATTCATATACTATTTACTATATAGATTTATACCAAAATTTTTTTAGCATATTAGTACAAACCACAGATAGTATTTTTCTCTTATCTATGGTACATAGAGGCGATTTTTTAATATTCCCAAATGAAGTAACCGAAGGAAGACATTTGTCAAGAGCAGCAGTCACGGTGACGGATGAGTCGGCGATGACGCGATGGCCGACCCACCCGGGGGGAGGGCGTCTTGCCCCCCTCGGTGTAACCTGCAGTACGTACTTATGTGAGTGGGAGCGGTGGTCAGTATCCCGACGGAAAATATTTTTCATCCCCGAATAGCACTTTACTATCCACGTAGTGCGTTATGTAGTCACAAACTGATTCCTTCTCTTTGTGCTATGCTTTGATGGTCTAGAATTGCAGAGGTTGAGTTTTGCAACGTTCCAGCCGCTTAGTAAATACTGGTAAAATCATTTACCTACATTTTGTATCTCAACAGTCGTTAAGCCACGTCCAGACTAGACGAAATACGACTTTAAATACTTAGAATTTATAAAGCTCGCACACCTGATCGTCTATCTATTCACTAACTTATTTTTGTCGTTCTCCAAGCGTACCGTTCGACCTCATCCATTAGCCATCCAAACACTATAAATAGTCTCTTTTTAACAGATTCTATACAAACGAAACTCGTTTCTATAATGGAAATCTCTTCTATTTAAATTGTGTTTATTAATTTATTTTAATATTTGCGAAATTCCGTTAATCTCATCATCTAATTCTAACACAAATGTTATGTCAAAATTGATGATGATGATGTCATCCTTGCCGATTCCGGCTACGGCGACACTTCTGCGTCAATCCGGAGAGCATGGGTGGCGTGCTCTTAAATGGCTTATATATCCAATTTTAGCGGAAAAAGTACGCGCACAGTGAATGCACGTCAGGATGCCATTGACGAGGTTGTAGCTGATGTTAGAAGGCGGTCTATTTTTGAGTTGGTCACGTTTAAGGTCTAAATCACGCCTTCTTTTGTCTTCAAATGCGTACACCTGATTCTGGACAAGTCGTCGCCAGTTAGGACGGGCTTCGGCCAAAGCTTCCCAACGAGAGGGCTCAATATCACAATTCTTCATGTGCCTTTTCAGGACGTCTTTGTAACGCAGGAATTGACCACCGCTTTTACGCTTACCATACTGAAGTTCACAGTAGAAAATGCGCTTCGCCATTCTCTCGTCAGGCATTCTGGACAAATGCCCGCACCAACGTAGCTGACGACGCATAAGGTATGCCTCAATTCCGCCAACATTAGCCCTTCGCAAAACATCAGTGTTTCTAACACGGTCAGACCACTTAATTCCTAGAATATTCCGCAAGCATTTAAGGTGAAATCTGTCAAGAACACGAATATGCTTACGATACAGGCACCATGTCTCTGAAGAATATAGCAGATTGGGCAAGACAATCGCCATGTACACCTGAATCTTGGTACTGAGCTTAATGTCATGAGAGCGGAATACTTTCGTTGTAAGCTTCCCGAAAGCAGCCGCTGCAGTACAGATCCTGCTGTTTACCTCCATATCAAGGTCGTTTTTAGTGGTCACATTACTACCCAAATATCTAAATTTATCGACTTGTTTTAAGCTAGCTGTATCCAACTTCATATTAAAAGGTGCAAGATTCGGTGCGTCCATAGCCATAACTTCTGTTTTAGTGACGCTGATTTTTAAACCAAACCTACAGCATACAGTGTCAAATTCAGTTAGCATTTTTTGAAGGCCATCCGATGTTTCCGCTACAAAGCACAGATCATCGGCATACATGATTTCGGTGATCAAATCATATGAAACTTTGGTTCGTGCTTTTAACCTAGCAAGGTTAAAAACGTTTCCATCAGTACGAAAACGAATTCGGATGCCTTCAGTATGATGTATCAAGGCTTGATTCACAACAACTGAAAAATAGAGAGCAAAAAGTGTTGGCGCTAGTACACAGCCTTGCTTTACACCACAGGTGACAGAAAAGAACTCAGATTGCTCTCCATCTACAGTGACGCAACATTTCATATTATCATGAAGCAGCCTTAACATTCGTATATACTTTTCAGTACAACCCAGCTTAGCCAGTACTATCCACAGAGCCTCTCGAGGAACGCTATCGAAGGCCTTTTCAAGGTCAATGAAGCAGAGATACAAGGATTGACCTTGCTCTCTGCTCTTTTCCTGCAACTGGCGCAACGAGAAAATCGCCTCGCATGTGCCTCTGTTTGGTCGAAACCCAAACTGGGTCTCAGGAAGGATGGTTTCCGATAGCACAATTAGCCGACTGAGAAGTACTCTGGCAAATATTTTCCCAGGAGTTGAAAGCAACGAGATACCCCTGTACGAATTACAATCCCCACGGTCACCCTTGTTTTTATAGAGAGAACATATTTGCGATACTCGGAATGTTGAAGGGATTTGTTCTTCATCCCACATACGCATGAAGAGCTGCCATATCGTACTATGTAATTCATCCCCACCATATTTGAGTAGCTCCGCTGGAATATTGTCGACGCCAACTGCTTTTTGATTCTGTTGAGCTTTTATGCTATTAACTATTTCCTGAAGAGTAAGTGGTTCATCCAGCGCGCTATTCTGAGGATGCTGTTCTAAAGATCTAATATAAGATATGTCTGCTGATCGATCTAAATTCAACAGATTATTAAAGTGGTCAGCCCACCTTTTTAGGACATCATGTTTATTGGTTATCAATGCGCCGTCAGCAGCTTTAAGGGGCACTTTTCCTCGATACGGAGTTCCAATTAATTTACGAATTTCACCAAAAAAGGCCCCTATTTGGTTGGTGTCGGATAGCCATTGAATATGTTGGATTTTATTTTGCCACCATTCATCTTTGACTGTACGAGTTAGTTTCCTTAATTCCATAGCGCTTACTTTTATCTTCTGAGTTGTGATATTGTGATTAGCAGAATTATGTTGTCGTAAGAGTTGGCGGTGTTTGCTAATGGCTTCAGTTAATACTTTGTTGTTTTCATCAAACCAGTCTTCGTGTAATCGTGGTTTCAATCCCAAGATGTCTGTAGCTGAATCTAAGATGTGTGTAGATAGATTATTCCAACGCTGTTCAAGACTACCTTCTTCAGGATTCTTACATGGTAAGGCAGTTTTTAAGGAATTTGTGTACCTCAGTCGTATCTCCGTGCTTTCTAATCCCTTGAGGTTAATGCAGGTGGGTTTGCTTCTACATGGTCTACACGGTGGATGTAAACGCAAGCGGAGCTTTGTAATAATAAGCCGGTGGTCTGTCCAGCAACTCGCACCCCGCATTACTCGAGTGACTTTAACGTGAGAGAAGTCTCTCTGTCGTACGATGGCGTAGTCAATTAGATGCCAATGCTTAGACCTCGGGTGCATCCAGGTGGTTTTGTATTTCACTGGGAGTCTAAACATGGTGTTAGTAATAGCCAAGCCAAACTGTGAACAGAGGCCAAGTAAAAGTTGACCATTTACATTCATACTACCAACACCGTGTCGCCCCAGCACCCCAGGCCAAGCCTCAAAGTCACGTCCAACACGAGCGTTGAAATCACCCAACAATAGGATCATTTCGCTAGCGTGGATACTTTTTAGTACTTCCGATACTTCCTCATAGAAACGATCCTTGATCTCATCACTTTTATCAAGTGTTGGTGCGTAAACGCTTATTATGTTTATGTAATTGTCATCATCCAAACGTAAACGTAAGGTGATCACTCGATCGGAAACTCCGACAGGATACTCTTCTAATTTGGGAGTTAGTGAGTTTTTTATTGCAAAACCAACACCTGAGCGTCTTGGTTCAGATAAAGCTGTTCCTTTCCAGAAAAAAGTATACCCGCCGCCTCTTTCTACAAGTTCGCCCTCATCCGCTTGATGTGTTTCACTTAGAGCAGCGATATCCACCTTATATCGACTGAGCTCGCGAGCTACGATAGCGGTCTTGCGCTCAGGACATTGGTTGGCGTCTCTATCAAGAAGGGTGCGTACGTTCCACGCACCAAATGTCATGTTTTTAGTATAAATCTTTTTGTTGTTCTTTATATGTCGACCACGAATGAATGGATGCGTAGGCAGCCGTGGTTACTACCTCCCTTGGTGTTTGGGGTAAGCAATTTTTGGAACACCTTTTCTAGTCCCCTCCCCGGCTAAGCGGGGGAAGCAGTGCCTCTCTAAATAGAGCTGCTTCGTCACAGAGGGTGCTGCCGAGTCGCACTGTTACCCCAGTGCAGTGCAAAAGCGACCACTCTCCCTAAGCCGCCTATGTGCAGATATTGGACAAAGCCCAGCAAGCATCTTAGCCGAACCTCTCTACTTCTATCCATCGCCATAGGGCTTTTGGTATTGTCTCGAAATCCATTATGCAGAAGCAGTCAGATGCGCAGGATATATTTTAGTGCATAAGTGTGCGCGCATACACAGATGCACTCACTTGTCCATGCTCTCCATAATCCAATGGAACGGAAAACCGCTACGATCGGGGAAGAGCTGGATGCAGTGTCTAGCCGACGGTATCTTAACGACTCCTACCATCGCCTTTGGCCTTCCACAATGCCGTGCTGTCCCGCCGGCTCCGCCAATATCGGTCGCTTATCAGCTGTCGACATGCCTTCACCGCCGAGATAGTCTTTATGCACAATACGGGGAGTAACCGTAGTAAAGACTTGTCTTAGACTACAAGTCCCCCTCAACCAGGTTTGGCCCACGAGTCGACGTGGTTTACCGGGGTGTGGCCGTTGCGTGCATAGCAACTTCTTGGAGCCACTGGTGAGAGGTTGCAGGTTGCAATGGTTCGGGTCTTCATCTTAGGTGTGAAAGATCGACTAGAAAACCTTATCTACCGTTACATAACCCACTACACCCCAATGTCAAAATTATTCACCCAACAACATTTTAGTTGGGTGTTTCAATCTTAACAATAATTATGACGTCAGTATACTAACTAGATTTGCCCAATGCTTCGATTAACTTCGATATCTAACTTTAGGTTCACGGTTGCTTCAGTTAGGTAGGTACCTACTTATCAAAGTTATAGCATGTTTTTTTTTTTCATAATTATATTTTTGAAACATGCAACCCCCACCCTACAAGATCTCAACCCCACTGGTGCCAACATGGGAACAATGTCGCGCACCGCACAGCGCAGTTACACCGATTACACTACAACTATCATTACGGCGCACTATTGATTCCTAATCCGCACTTCCGGATGTTACGTAACCCCCCCGCCACCGGCCCCTTTACACCTCCCCCCTCCGGACCCCGCAGGGCCCCCTACAGCGCCTGCAAAGATTTACAACCGGCCGGGCCGTTTCGTTTGACGAATGATTGGCCGGCAGTTCGCTTGTTACAGGAAGCCTTTACGGATTGTTTTGTTTTGCCCGTTTTTGCTTTGCCCTAATGTGAAAATGTCACGGATTGGGGACAAATGTTCACAGATACCGAGGCAGAATTGGATGCCTAACCGTCCAATACATCGCTACTAAATATAAATCTAGGTCAAAATGGTCCAAATTGGATAGCGGCGGAACCTCAATATTACATTTTTAGCTTAGAAGCAATAATATTCACACGTCATAAGTTAGGTCACAATTTAAGGCAAAAATTGCAAGGATAGGCAGAGATATGAAAGATCTCATGCCCGCTGATGACGTTGCCAGGGTGGGAGGGCAGAGACGTAATTGATGATGCTGGTCTAATATTGGAAAAGGCAGCGAGCAACTGACCTAATTAATAGGGAAAATGGATTTCTCTTAAAGTTTATGTAAGTATTAAGATTAGGAACTAATAAAATCTGATAAACATTTTACAGGTCACACCGTCCATTTTGAATCTACCATTTCACAAAACGTATACGCAATTATACAAAAAAGAGAAAGCAAAATAACGTCAGTTTTTTTTCAATAAAAAGCTTGCCGTACACTTCTAGAAGCAAGGATGATCTTTACCAGCAATTGCACAGAATACATAATAGTACTACTAAGTAGGAATGAGATAGTCAATGTAGTCCATTGAACAGAATGTTCATTGTAGGTGATAGATGTGTAGGTGATCAAAGGATTTGTCAAGGACGTAATCGTCATGCTATGCCTCCAGGCGGTCTAGCACGCTCTGGCTGAGCCACGGGCTGGCCACTTGCCTACATGACTAGAACATCATTGTTGTAATTTACAAAGATGTGACACGGTAATGTGCCCTAAAATTGACAGCTAAGAAACGACCTACAAGAATTACCAACTTTAAAAAAATCTATGTACCTAGACAATACACATTTTAAATGTGATGTTGATGAAGGTTATGACGATGGTTTGGTTTACGATAGTGACCTATATATACACGTACTTACATATATTTCCAATAACTTTTTAAACACACTTTTTCTTAAAATTTTCTTAACATTGCTAAACCTGGACTCGCAGGAAGTACCTATCTATACTATAACTACACGTTGCGTCAGTTGCGCACTTACGCTGTTTATTTTCACACATATCTATTGTAATGGAGATCTTACAAGCGAACATTGATTCTCTGTGATCATGAATCGTATTTTTACCATCAATCGTCAGATCCTAAATTAAAACATCTATTGAACGACGCAATACACGTTTTGTATCGGATGTAGGTAAAATGATGATATGCAAACATAACCTAGCAATTAAAATAAACATTGTAGTCTGAATTTATTCAATTCAATGTTTTAATTAAAAAATGTGCAAAGCTTTGAGTGGTATACTAATATGTGGTATATGCAATGTTATCAAACATAAATCCGTTTTCGGCAGGAAAACATGAAGAGCGCGGAAAGCAAGCGAAAGTAGCGTTGGAAAATTTATAGGTTGAGCGTAACGGAGAGCGGCGACGACGCAACGAATGACGTCCTGAAAGGGCATGTTTCACGAGCGGCAGCGGCCACCGGGCAGCGGCGACCGCCGCGGACGGCGGCGGCGGGCAGCGCGCGCCGTGGGCGGCCGCTGTGGGCGTGCAAGCGCTGCACCGCCCCGCCCCCCGCGCTCCCCACGCTGTTTATTCTCAACTCGGCTGGCGGGGCGACAGTCGCCCGCGTGACGCGCACCGGATCGCACGCGTGCGTCAGGTACTCACCGCGAGGACGGATCGAGCGGTGCATCCGACACCGGACATCACAAAAAATCGTGAAAACAATTTTTCCATCGTAATTAGGCAGCGTGCCTTAACAGAACGCGAGAAGGGTTGTAGGTCTGCGGTGTCGCGGAAAATGCATTTTCCGGCGGGTGCAAGGCGCAGGCGGAGGGTCGCGGGGGTGGGTGCATGCTATGATGGACATCGTATTGATTTCTATCTGCCCGCTCCTCCCTTATTGTGCGGTGCAGGGCGCGCATCGATCGCTGCACCGGCCCTACAGTTGCCACACCGGGGGTGCGCTCGGACGTGTAATGGACGAATTGCGTTGCAGTGCTGATAGTGATCATGAGTGCCACAGTTTTTGTTTTCCGTAATACGTCACGTGTGGGTGCAACTGCGTGACTTACTTAATGCGTGCAAGTTATTTGATATTTTGTAAGTAATTACTAGTAGTCAATTATGTCTAATTGTTTATGTAATTAACTAAACAGAGCAAGTTTTTTGATTGAATATAATTGATCGCCAGTTGGTATTATTCCACAATTAAATTATAACCATTAATAAACACATAGTAGTTTCGAAGAATAACATAATTTTGTGTCTATACGTGAATATATGTGAGTTTTGTTTTGTAATGTCGCGAAATTAAATTAACTGCACGTAAATGATTAATCAGAGGCACGCCGCAACCAGACAAAGTTCGTTCCAACGCAAAATTATAAATATTTATCATCGCTCCGCCACCCTTCTCGCGTGCACAAATCATAAATTCAAGCGCACGAATTCTAATTAAACGTCGACTTGTCACCGCTCGTTCCGAATCGCCGCATTATTTCAACCAATTCGAATAAACAAAACACTAACAAGTTAACCTTTTTTTTACAGAAAACAAAACATAAACGCAATACTATTAAGTAAAAAAACAATATCAAGCTTTAAATAATTCCAATTTTAAAAGTTAAGAAGAAATCATAAGAGGATAAAAGTAAAGAGTTTGTGTTGGCGCACGGAGGTCAAAGAGTAGCGATAGTTTTGTTGTAAACAGAAGTGACAAGGCGTTAAAGTGGCGGCGACAGTGGGCGCGCGGTTGGAATGCGCGGGATTGGATTCGTTTAGCGCGCGCGCACGCCCCGACACCGTGCCGCCCTCAGAACACCCGGCCATGGCGACCGAGGCTGGTGAGTACTACAACTTTACTATTTAAGTACGTATCACCGAATATCAGCTTCTGTAAGACTTTTATAATCACAGGCCTTAGCTTTTTTAAACCTTACGCCATTTACCTATTACATGATTTAAAATTTACCTATATTGAAAAAGAATAGGTAAATAGATTAGGTACGTTTTTTACCATGATTCAAAGAATAGGGCGGAAAATTGTATGAACTTAATGACACTACATTTATTACGCCATGACATCTAGTTAACTAAAATAAAATATATCTTAAGCTTTTAAATGTGAAATTATGTTTGTTCGTATAAACACTTACAGCCAACACACAAACAAATATGAAATTATATCAGAACATGCGAGTGTATGTCCGTTCCGATCCTTCCATTAAAAACAAACCGTGCGGTAAAAAAATTGGGACCCCAAAAATATTCTGGCGAAACAACTGAATTGTTTACTAACAGTGTATAGCATAGCGTACGTATACGCGTATCGCGCCGTCCACCCGTCACACGTACCGTACATGAGTTCGTTGATATTCACCCCCACCCGACCTGCACCCTCGCCTCCACCCCCCCACCACCCAGGATAATCCCCCCGCAGGATCGAGGGATGAGAATCGCCGCGGCTCTTGTTTAATGATGTTCCCGTCGTTTACTCAAGATTAGAGTGTTTTTTTATCTCGTTATTTTTGTCTGAGAATGCATTTTATTTTTAATCAAATTGAGTTTTTATGCTTGAGGCATCTTTAGATGAACTAATGAAAATAAATTATGTTACTACCGACATTAATGTTTGACTATACGAATTCTAAATGTCTGCGACGGTCACAGAAACTAAAAATTGCAACGCTTAATGTCTAATGATTTAATAATTAAATCACTATGCGGTGATTTCGCAAGTTTTGTTAAACAAAACTTATTTAACGTATTACTTATTTTGACAATTCAGACATGTTTTAATGTCTTATACAAATCTACACCATTTTGTTAGTCTCAGTCAGATCAAAAAGTGGTACTTATTGGTTACATAAAACGAGTGTGGCTTAAACCACTTGAAACTTCTTTAGTTTAGCTCCATCGGCCGATATAACTTTGGTTTTGCTTTGTTTAATGTTAATGTCGCCATTTTGACAATTGTAAATTGTCATTTTACCGGACATACCAACATAATAATACAAATTAACTTTGTTATGTTGACAATGGAGATCTACGTGAACCAACTTCCACTCACCTCGCATTCACTAGGTTACGCCCCAAGTCAAGCGTACGTAAAGAAGTTTTAATTCAACAACCTGAGACTGAGGAATTTCTAATAAATAGTACGAGACAGTGGAACCATAACGAAACGCTAATGATTGATACTCGTCCAAAGTATCTCGAGCAGTGTTGTGCCATCCGTGCTCACCCTTCAGTCTCAGACGAGGGTGACGAATCGCCGAGACAGGGGGATCAAACGTGCATTCACACTCAAAATAACTCTTTGATACAAGTCATTTATTCACTCCCGCAGGAGTTTAATGTCTCCGCGCCGACTTGAATGAAGCCTTTACTGCCAGTTTACTTTTTACTGGTATTAAAATTCTACGCAAATCTTTAATCAATACACGGAATTAAGGGAAATCAACCGTAGTGATTGTTGCTACAAAATTTTTATATATTTCTAGAACGGTGTAATGCTATATTAATTCCTAGTCGATTATAAATCCAAATTAATCTTAATATTGTATTATGTGCAAATTGGACACACTATTGGGTCGTAAATTAAATACCTAATTCACAATCACAAGATTAATTCCGAGAGGATAAATCGAAATGTAATCTTTGTGATTTTTATTCATAGCTAAGTAAAAATATAAATAAACATTTCTGAGATAAACGGAATTCGGTTCACCGGATACCCGGAGATTAATTAGGTCCCTAAATCTTAGTAGCCGAACCGCGACAATCGGAACATTGCGGAGTTTCAAACTTCTAGCTAATTTTAAACTTCTGCGTCTCTAAATTTAAGACTTAGCAATTTTCAATTTCGGGCGACAATCTGACAAAAACAGTAATCACGAGACGAACCCGACCGAATTTAAGCAAACACTTTATTAAAATGTTTGTAAGTTTTACACCGCGATAATCGAGCGCCATCAAGGAAACGTTTTGAAGATGAGTTCTGCGAAATCGATTTATGAAGGCCCTCTGCTCTGGCGAGGCGCGGCGTCCTATTCCATATCACTATTTTTCGGGATAAAAACAATCTTATTCACAAATAGGAGTGTTTTTTATCTTTCCAACAATATTATTTCCTTTTATATTGGTATAGATTTACATTCGGTTATCATTTCAATAACTCACTCTTTCATTGTCAAAATGTACATAAACTGTTCGTATATTTGAAAGTTAAAGCCCGAGAAGGTATTGACACATGCAAAACACTTATCGCTAATGGTAACAACAATACATTATGTATACCGATCTGTACAAGACACGATTTCAATTTTAAAATGTCTCCCGTTGTTTCCCAGATTTCGTTTGGACGAGTGGTCGTGCGCAAATTTTGTAATGCATTTGAATTTTATTCACGATTTAGCATCTGGTCCCTTTTGTTTTCGGATGGCAACAGAATAAGAATAAAACTCTCGGATAGAGACAGATGGGACAACTCAAAAATAATATTAAATATAGAAAAAAAACCTGACTTCTAAGTAAACCTTAACTGTTTCCTTTTACTGTTATAAGTACGTATATATGTATATTATATTTACTATTTAGGTATATGTATTTTATTATAATTTATTTATTTTTATGTAGGATCAAAATATTGTGTTACATTATTTATCATATGTTTATATCTATATTATGTAAGTATAAGTAAAAACTTAAGTATCTATTTTATTGCACCACCGTTCATGCTTATAGTGTTTCATGTCTACTAATCCAAAGGTTGTCTAGAAGAAATCGCTCTTAGCGATAAGACCGCCCAGTGTACCTGTTGTATCTTATTATGTGAAACTCTATATACATGTTTATTATCGGACTTATCGGATTACATCTTCTTATTTAAGAATTTTGTATTGTAAAGTACTACAGATAATTAGTGTGGTAATTTTAAGTAAAAGTAAGTAAAATTAGTAGCAGTAAAATTTCTTTACGTTCGCTTGACTTAGGGAGTAAGTAGGTGCGAGCCGAACGGAAATTGAAGTTGGTTCACATAGACCTCCATAGTCAACATAACAAAGATAAAAAATTGTATTATGATGTTGGTATGTCCGGTAAAAATGACAATTTACAATATTGTCAAGATGGCGACATTAACATTAAACAAAGCCAAAACAAAGTTATACCGGCCGATAGATGGAACTAAACTAAAGAAGTTTTACTTCAGTCGCTCTAAAGCACACTCGTTTTTTTACTTTTACAGAGGACATTTCGAGATTCTAAGAATGTTATTTCAAGTATTCCAGCATCAACCAAACATATCAACTACAATAAATTAATCTAAATTTGAGGAAAAACACCGAAACAACTTTTTATTTAGCGCAAGCCGAGTACCACGTTACGTACCGTCGTCGCTGTTAGTCACACCCGTGTTTTAGATCCTTGACATTTTGTTAAATATTACCCATCTTCAATGATTACCTACGGGTGGCCGAGACTGCTCATCTGTTTCAATTATAATTATGTAATCTGTTCTTGCAACCTTTTCATAAACTACCGTTAGACGTTTTTGTTGAATATAAACGGTCAGCATTGTCGCCATGTTTTTTTTTAAATTGGCTATAATGAGACACGTTATTTCTATTGCTTAATTTTTTTAAATATATAAGGAGGATTTATTTAGCAATTACTATGTTAATTTATAAAGGACAGCGTATCTATAAAAACATTTAGAACAGTGAAGGCAGAGATTTAGTCTAATTAATTCGAATGGCGGAGATTAATCGAAAACTTAATCATAAAAAAACACAAAAACTAAAAAAAAACTTTAATTACTTTTTTCTTTTTTTTACTGTCTTTTTATGAAAGTTAATGATGTGACGATCTAGTCGTTCACCTGATGTTAAGCGGCCGCCCATAACAGAACAATGTCACTCAGAACTCCAACAATCCTGAAGATTACGAATGCAATGACGGTGCGAATGTAACTATCCTTTTCCTCTAAAGGGCTAAACTGATCATAATGAAGTTTGCTAAGAATGAATTGAATCTTGAGGGAAACAGGATATGTTTTACAGTAATAAACTTTAGTCTTCAGAAGCAAAGCCGCGGATAGCTAAAGAACAAGCAGATCGACTTTGATAACCCTTTTAACGAGGCATGCACCGAATTTCTTACTTTTTGAAATATTTAAATAGAAATCCGAAACAGTATCTCATTTCTCAACCAGCATGATTTGAGCCCGCGTTCTTTCAACTTTTAGTATGTACCTATTCTATCCACCGGCCCCGCGCAGTCCTTAGTTAGCGAGTACCATATCTAAATATTCGAAAACAATTCAGGTATCATAACATTCGAATTAGTAAGATAGACGATGATTCATCAATCATCGTAATGCATACGTGGTAATGGAAACGCAATCGCATCACATAAACAGCTGGAAGAAGTCCACTGCTGAACATAGACCTCGCTCATAAAACGTCACTTTGGACGCTTATCATAGGGTTGCCATAATCACCACGTTTAGCAGGCGAATTGGTGATCACTGAAGATTTTAATGTACCGAGAATAATGATGCCATTTTCTGTATATTCCCTTTGGTAGCCGCTCTTCCGGCCCCCACGGGAAGAGATGGGTTGGTCCTATTCTCACACCGCTGGGACCACACGGCCACTATTATTGCTACTTACTTATATTGACAGCCTTGTGGTGTGGTGGTTGAGCAGGTTGGCTCATAATCCGGAGGCTGCGGGTTCGATTTCCGCAACAGTATTTGTGCACAGGAAAAAAATCGCAAATACTTGTTCCGAGTCTGGGTGTTGTGGGACCATGGTCCTCGTAGTTTCTGGGTCCTTAATAGAGGGAATCCTAGATAGGGTACAGGATCTATGTATGTGATCGTTGAGCGTTATACTATTGTATAATAAGTAGGTAATATTTGTGCAAGTTCTTACCTAGTTGTTGTCGCAGGCGGCGCCGCGGCCGGTGGCGAGCAACAGTACTCGCTGAGATGGAACGACTTCCACTCGGCCATGGTGTCGTCGTTCCGGCGGCTGCGGGACGAGGAGGACTTCGTCGACGTCACCCTCGCCTGCGCCGGCGCCACCTTCTCAGCTCACAAGGTAATAAAGCTGTTACACTACCTACTAAGCACTTAACTAGCTCTAACATTTGCTACTGCAGCCAATCTACTATCTATCGTATATTTTAAGTCATCATCATTGAACTATTCATGCACTTAATGTGTGCTGTCATCAACCAAAGATTAATAAGTAATATGCTTACCTACACGTCATCAGAGCAACACGTTCCCACTGCTGAGACACGGGCCTTCTCACAGGGAGAATGTAGGCCATAATCCACCACGCTGGCCAAGTGCGGGATGGTGGACGATACATTATCTTAAATTTTTGCAATTCTTGAACACGCCGCCCGGAATTTTCCTTCACTATAAGAGCAAGTGCAAAGTCCGCACATAACTTACAGCTACTTACTAAAGTAGCACGGGCTAGCGCTGAGTCACACTCATTCTTATACTACCTACTAGCACTTGACTACTAGCTAGACAGCTAGGTTTACTACTGTAGCTATCAAGTCCGATGTAGAAAAAGCAACGAAGGGAGTTTATATCTAGTCTACTCTGTCATATATTTCACTTCATCATCATTAAAGTATTCGAGCACTAATTACTGTGTGCTATCATCGAGCAATAAGCTTACTTACCGACATGGTATTGACTATCAGTTACACTGACAAACATTTTTTACTGGCTTAGTTGGTAGTAGCACTGCCTTCTGAACTGTAGGTTGTGGGTTCGATTCCCACCCAAGACAAACATTTGTGTGATGAACATCGATGTTTGTTCTGTGTCTGCATGTTACATTGTATTCTATGTATATATTTACAAACAAAATGTATCTAAGTATTGAATCAGTTATCAGTTTACCATAGTACAAGTTTTGCTTAGTTTGGGGCAGCTGTGTGAAATGTCTACAAATATTATTTTTTTAATAGTTGCGCCTCTCGGTTACACTCGCGGATAGAAAGCACTTTAATGATTTGCTCATCCCACAGGAAAATTTCACTTTTCCGGGATAAAATGTAGCCTATCTGCTAATCCAGTACATAAGCTGTCTTGGTACCGAATTTCATACAAATCCATTCAGCCGTTTGAGCGTGAAGGAGTAACAAACATACACACATACACACACATACAAATTTTCACCTTTATAATATTAGTGTGAAGTGTGATTGTTTATAAATACTAAATGTTTCTAAATTTAAATACTTGACTTGCTTTTTTGTGCACTTGAAAGATCTTCAGTTATAATGTTGCATACCGTTTGTTTTTTAAGGTGGTTCTGTCAGCTTGCAGTCCGTACTTCCGCAGGCTGCTAAAAGCTAACCCATGCCAACACCCGATAGTCATATTAAGAGATGTTCATGACAAAGATATGGAGAGCCTGCTCAGGTGTGTATTTTAGTTAGCTTCTGTGACTAGAATGGCTAATTTTAATTTTATATATAATTATGGCTATCTCTTTGAAATGTTTACAGGTTTATGTATCAAGGTGAAGTGCACATTGGTCAAGAACAGCTAAAGGAATTCCTGAAGGCAGCCCAGCTGCTTCAAGTCCGAGGGTTGACTGACGTACCAGCGTCGGGCCCTCTGGCCACAATCGATCAGAAGGCTTCTCCAGTAAATACCAATTCAACTTTTTAGAAGACACTGTTTGGGCGCCATTTTATGTTTTAAACAGTTTTAACGTCCTCTATTGTTTAGCTAAAAACTTAAGCTTTGGCGAGGCATCACATGACTTTAATGCAATTTATTTGTTATCTATTTTACTTGAATCAATTAGTGCTATTGGCTACTGCCATCTAATTAGTAATAATAATAAATAACTCAATGCACCACCGCGATTTATTTATACATTTGTGTTACTACACAGATCACGTAGCTCCTTGTCAGAGCTCAAAATGTTTACCCCTTACTACAACCTCTTTCGAAACATTGACTTTAATACATACTTACTCATACAAAAGACATATAAATCCTATATTGATTCTCAATCCTTAAATTTTTATTTTAATATATTTATTATATCTATAGTCAGCCTCATCGTGGACGGAAACTGGAAGCGGTGGCTCCCGCGAAGGAAGAGATCCGCAACAGCGAGAAGGTCGAAGATCACGAAAACCAGATGATGCCGCCAACACACCTCCGCCAAAAAGAGCTAGGTCGTCGGACCTGTACCAGGCACAAATGAAGTCCAGGTGAATAGAGATAATTCCTTCTTAGGTTTAAGATATACATACCTAGATATTATCAACAGGCGGTCTTTTCTAGAACTTTAGATTTATAAATTCTTCACGTTCCTGGTTTAGGACGGAACAACTCTTGTCGGTGCAGGGGGCCAGCCCTGAACGCTTGGGGACCAACGGACATGAGCTGTCCTTATTCGGCCAGACTTTGGACAACTCACAAGTCCAGCACCTATCCGGCGTTTCCAACCATTTGGTATGTTGAACTTTGATCTTACGATCTACGTTTCCTATCCACAACAAGCGAGATATTTATTTTATTTTCCAACATCAACTTTCTAATATCAATCGTTTCATTAGTCTGGTGAGGGCGAGGAGTCATCATCAGATGCTGGCGCGAGTGACACAGAAGGTGAACCGCGCGCTAAGCAAGAACCTCTCGACTACGACGACCCCGCTGCCATGGCGAACGTTAATGGAAACTTGCCCCACAATTTTCCCGGACTGCTTAACTTGCCAGGTAATTACCCCGAGTAGTCGCCACAATTTTGTGTTTCTTAAATAATTTACAAATTCCATACTAACGTTTCTTTCTTTACAGGTTTTGCTGGACTGCCCGGACCATCAGGAATACCAGACAATTATGGTAAGTTTCAAGTTTTTTACTGCAATGAATGACACTATTTACGCTATATGGCTCAATAAATGTGTAATGGAATAATTTGAGAAATCCATATGAACCAAAATAATTTGTAATGACATCATTAACGACATCGGCCCGAACAAAGAAGCCAGTAATGTCATTAATTGTACATTATCGAGTCATGTACCACTATTTGTAATAACACTAACAATTAATAACAAGAATGACACCTAAGCGTTTAATTAATTTACTAATAACGTAAGATAAAAGAGAAACCTGTCCTCAACATAGAAGAAGGTATCAGGGAATCTAGCAACGATGGAAGTTACTTAGGCGGTCAGGTAGAGTCGTACCGAAACAGCCGATATCGGGTTTGCGAGCACTGAACGAGACCTCCGTCTGCCCCAGGAGCGACCTGGGCGAGCGGGCCGGGCGGCGGCGCGGACGCGAAGCCCGAGGAGCGGTACGGGCACGCGGCCGCCGGCGGCGCCTTCGCCAACGGTGAGCCCGGCAAGCCCGCGTGCCCCGAGTGCGGCAAGCGCTACAGCAACAACAGCAACCTCAAGCAACACATATTGAACGTGCACGCGGCGCGTGACCTGGCGCACTCCTGCCCCGTCTGCGGCAAGGGGTTCAAGACGCGCCAGTACATGCAGATACACATGAACTCCATACACGGCGTCAAGCAGAAGAGGCGCGACCCCCCGCCCGACAAATACACTCACAATAGCGCTTAACTTGCGGACTGTGTCTAACCGCCGCCTCTGTGTTACAGGGGCGGCTCTCGCGGGCGGGGCGGCCCTGGGCTACCGGCCGCAGTGCCCCCTGTGCGGCCGCGTGTACTCCTCCACCTCCAACCTGCGCCAGCATATGCTCAATGTGCACTCGCAGACCGACCGCGACCAGTGGTTCCCGTGCCAACACTGCGGCAAGAAGTGCAAAACCAAGCATTATCTCATCAACCACCAATTGCAAGCGCACGGCATCCGTCAGCGGCAGAACTCCTAGAGGCGGCGCGACGTCGAGCGAGCGCCTCCCGCGCCGGCCTCGCTCGGCGCCTGGTGGTGACCCTAGCCCTGGATGCAAGGAACCGAACTAAAGTACAGATGTGCCAACGGAACGCAACCGAGGACCGGGACCGCTTATCGATAAATGGAAACGTAATATTTTTAGAGGGTTTACTACGGTGGAGTAAGGTTAGGAAGCGTCTCGCTCTCATTCGGGTTTGCCAGCCGCCGAGCAGGTTGTAACATGGTGGTGTCGGCATTGCAGATGCCGCGGCGCGCGGCGCGCTGGCAAGCCCGGGCGAGTGGGCCGAGTGGGCCGGGGAGGGCGAGGCCGAGGTGCCGTGCCCGCTGTGCGCGGCGCGGCTGCCCGGCCCGGCCGCGGCGCGGCGCCACCTGGAGGCGCACTACCCGCGCGACTCGCCGCTCTGCCCCGTCACCTCCTGCGCGCGCTACTTCGCACACCCCAACTCCGTGCGCAACCACATGAGGATCAAGCACCGCCGCCAGTGGGAGAAGATGAAAACTCTCAAGTGGAGCTGCGGCTGGGCCACGTAGAGGATGCGAGGAAGTTCGGCTTTCGAAAATCGAAATTAACGGCTGTGAAACGAAACTCCGACGGGCTCGCACCCGACCGCGAAACGATGATCTCCAGGCTGCATTTTTCATGTAACGCTATCATGTTCATGTAACGTTGTATAAAGCAGTAGATATGAATCGACTGAAAATTATTTTTGTAGTAGTTATAGACTGATATTATTTAAGGTTTGTAATTATAAGCGCATTATATAACATGTGATGATTGGTGCCATTGATAGGATACGAAGTGCGACGTTTGTCGATCGTTCTGAAGACTTCTTGAGTGTCTGTAACTTCCATTGTTGCTTCTACGGTTCGGTTTTACTTATCAATGTTTTTTCAACTGCTTGTAGGTTTCTTTTATCTTTATATTTTACCTGCGCTTGATGCAGTCGTCGAGAAACGTTAATAAGTACAATCGATTGTGCTCGTGTTTTGATGTAGCTACTTAACTATTTAAGCTATTACACATAATTATTATGGTGTCCTATAAACCACAAATTATATATCTAGTATTTCGTAGCGTTTAATCTTGCGTGTATCTTTCTATGCGTTCGGTTATTTAGGTTAATTTCAATGCTTCTTATTACAGCGAAGCTGGTGCAATTTCGATTTTTTTTTTTTTTTTGGTAAAATTTCCCAACTACGCCTGTGACTACTATGGTATAATTAATACTAGTGTTCCCTTTTCTCACTATCTACTAAGCCTTGTACCAGCCTTTGCTGAATATATTTACTACTCGTATAATTATTATAGTTTTGACCATAGGTAAGAAAGACAATACGAAAATAGAATAACAAAATATGCCTTTGAAAATGCAATAGTTAAGAATATGTTCACTTCCAGAGGAATTATTTTCGAAATGTTTGTTCGTGATGCTCCATATAAATAAGTGCACATCTAAAACATATCTAGTCAATGTAGACGATCGTATTATAATACTTAAAAAGGGATTTATTTAACGTGTACATAATTCCAATCGCATATATTTTCATATATATAATCGAGCAAGGGGATAACACCAAATGTGTATAGAAATGTAGTATATTCTTTTATAATATTTATAGGACAACAATGTAAAAACGACAGGCTAACGATGGTTGTCACCGTTTTGAAATTATTTGAGATAATGCGGGTAGATTAATATTTGTCTTGATTTATAAAAGACATTAGCGCTAGAGATCCAAAGATTTAGACTGAACAATACGCCATTTTTTGCCAAACCGCACATGCTTGTAGTCTTCCAAGTTAGTAAACTTAAACAAACAGTTTTTACAACTGTATTTAGTCAATAGTATGGCAGATAACCGGCATATTCAATAATCACAAAGTGCCAGGTCATCCACCAACCCGCACTTGGCCAGCGTGGTGGATTATGGTCCGTGTCCGAGCAGTGGGAACGTACGGGGCTGATGACGATGGCAAATAAAATAACTGATCTCGTTCTTACTCAAAAATTTGGGACAAATTCAGTTGAAATCATTCCAAATCAATACGTTCAAAATATATGCGATGGAAACAAAAATCCTAGATTTCGGACGGAATAAAAAGTATTGGTTAATGTTAGCGAGTAGATGAAATTGTTCCTGACGCCTGTGAGGCAAGTGGTATAACTTTATAATTATAAAATAAAATATTTTTAGGCGTAAAATGTAAATTAGCAATCTCAATAACCAAATGTTCAATGTGAGTAAACGATTCTAGTTGCGATTTGTATTAGTGATACGATATATACGTAATAATTTAGTTTTTACCCGAAGAAAAGTGTCTGCTTATATAAATACATAAATAATAAAACTACCAAGTAGAAATTTTATATGCTCTTTTTTGTGCTTCTAACTCTTACTAAAATCAAGTAAATTGAAAGCACCGAAGAGGTAAGGACAATCGAACCACTTCAGTAACAGAGCAATCCTAATGCCCACAGAATAAAAGATAATGTTTATTTGCAGGAGGCTGCAGGAGGACCCAAGACCTGCTCCGCGTGAGGGCTACAGACCCACGGCCATGCCCCAAATGCGGCAAGATATACCGCTCCGCGCACACTCTCAGGACGCACCTCGAAGACAAACACACCGTCTGCCCTGGATACCGGTAACAACTGCGTCCTCTTATATTTGACTGGCCCGATAGCTCAGTTGGTAGTGATCCTGCCTTCTGAACTGCGGGTTGTGGGTTCGATTCCCACCCAGGACAAACATTTGTGTGATGAACATCGATGTTTGTTCTGTGTCTGGGTGTTATAATGTATTCTATGTATGTATTTACAAACAAAAAGTATCTAAGTATTGTATCAGTTATCTGGTTCCCATAGTACAAGCTTTGCTTAGTTTGAGGCTAGATGGCGTTGTGTGAGATGTCCACACATATTATTATTATTATTATAGTGTTGTAGGAGTTTTACTTTTTCACCCAAAATTTACCCGATAAAAAATAACTTATGATGTTAGATCTCAGTAGGGATAGTAGGAATTGCAATTTACTTGTATTTTTTTTCTTGAATATAGGCCGCATTACAGCACTTGTTTTGATGGGGTCTCTAAATCGCTGTCTAAATTTGAAAATGTCAGATTAGAATTTGATGTCAAGTTAGGTCTGCGCATAAACATGTGTTAATTTTGCGGGTTTTTCGTGGATCACGTGAAACCTGGGTATGAAATAAATATTTTCTCTGGTCACTTGCTATTCGGAGAACTACGTTCATAAAGTACATTTTTGGGGTCATTAGAACCATGTTATTTTATAAAAACAAAATATTGAGTTAAGTTCTATTTGGTCCTTCCTGTTTTTTTATATTTTCTATTTATACTTGTTGTTATATTATATGTTTATTTTTACACTTCATGTGACATCAAAAAATTGTTTTTACTATTTATTTTGGGCTTACACCACGCGTTACGTAAAGAACGTCTTTCAGTAATAAAACGCACATCATTCAAACCATAATTAGATACGAATTCCCTACTTACTGGAACAACTTGTACAATTAGTATCTCAACCCCATTTTTCAACAGTTGCGTCCTATGCGGCACCGTGGCCAAATCCCGCAACTCACTCCACTCTCACATGTCGAGACAGCACCGTGGCATCTCCACCAAAGACCTACCCGTGCTGCAGATGCCTACCAGATTTGACCCGGAGCTGGCCAGCCAGTGAGTATGATCATCCACTCAAAGCCTAGTTTTAGAAACATACCTTTTAACTACTGTGAACCTGGGGGGTGATTTTCATTCCTAACTGAAAATTTTCCATGTAACTATGCACATAAACTGCATATTGAAGCTGTTCAATCTATACAAATTTGTGTTTCTGTTGGTTATAATCAAGTAACATGATCATCTAGCTGATGTCTTGCGCCGATAAATAATAGCCCATAATGCTAACAGTAGAAACAAATATTTCAGGTTACTAGCTAAAGCAGGTGTAAAGGTATCTCCAGAGCAGCTGCGAGCCCGCGCATCTCCCACCGGTCCTCGTCGCTCGGACATCAAGCTGGACGCCAAGTCTGCGGCTTCCGAGAGCAGTTCCATCTGTGGAGACAACGACAACGACGACCTCAGCCAGTCACGCTATCAGGACAGCATACCCGTCTCGCCGCCTCGTGAGTACACCAGTATATATTAAGCTAAATTAGCCGTCGATATTCGCATTTTCAAGTCTACTTCCGGAACACAGAACACGGCACTCATACACTCACAGTCACACACACACATAATACTATAAATAACCAAGTCTAAAGTATGAACTGTTTCATATCGAATCAATGAAAGAAATTGTATATACAATGTCTGGCAAAGAACTTGGCCAAACTTACCAAGTTAAGAGTTTAGTAAGCGTAGAAATGAAATAGCTAATAAACGTTGTATTTTCCAGACATAAACAGTCTCGCAAACACCACAATCACCAAAGTGCCCGCGGTCCGCGCCGTCACCGCCAAGACCGTGGACAGCCTGCCGCACGCGCTGGCCGCCGGCCTCAAGCACGAGGACTACCCCGCCGGCTACGGCGGCAGCTCCGCCTTGCTCGACACTTATCTGCAGTATATCGGTGAAAACATGCTTGGTACTTATAATTCTGATGATCGAATCGTTAAGCCCGTGCGTAATGTCACAACTAACGATCGTCCCTGTTGCAGGAATGAACGCTAAACTAGCACAAATGAACGCCTTGCACATGGATCGAAAGACGTACGATGAGCGATCTCCACAAATGGGGTCCCTCCCACCGCCGCCAACGAACATGGCGCACCAGCGTTTCCTGAAGCAGATGCAGCGGCAGTACACCGACAACATGGGCAAGCCGGACATCATGCGGGACTCGGACGAGCCGCTGGATCTCGGCAAGGAGAGGCAGAGGAACGACAGCCTCGGCGAGACCGACGCCGACAAGCACGACGACAAGGACAACGGGAAGGATTACTACAACAAGGAGTACACCGAGGACGCGCGGAACCGGACCCACTCCGAGATGGAGCAGGAGCACAGCGGGCAGGACGAGGGGGACTACTCCGAGGACGAACACAATAAGGCCTCGTCATGAAATGGAGCGCGCCGCGCGGGAGTGTCGCATTAGTCGCGTAGACTACCTACACGGTTAGGACAATGTTTTGTTGAATGTATTTCAAACGGTGCTTGAGTGTTATGTTTTGTGGTCATTTAGCTGATTCGTTTTGTAATAACGGTTTTATTGTTGACCCGTGGAATGTCGTTGGTGCCATTTCCGATATATTATAATGTAAATTTAATTAGGGTTAAATCGGTTGCTGATAGTTGTACGGAGTCGGTTACTTTGCCGTTGAGGAACGATGCGACGCGAAGAGATAATGGTTCTGCCGCTTTATAGCTGGAAGGTTAGAAGGTAGGGTTCGCTTGAAGGTGACGGCGGGCCGCAGTAGTGCAAGGTGCACTATGCACTCGTTTTATGATCAGTTAGTGAGACGTTATTTTTGTACCCGATGTGATATCACGCCAAGTTCACGTAGGTACCCACGCACGTTAGGTTGCCGTCGACTCGCCACGCGCGAGCTTGTTTCGTAGCTAATGAAGACTAGTGCGTAGCGTTTTGTATCGTGTATGTAAGCTCCCTGTCACGTAGTAGGGTCTTACATAGTAATTCCATCCATCTACCTCAGCATTTGGGCCAATGCGGCAATGTTTTAAATAAAAAAAGATATCCACACAAATTGTGAAATTCCATCCATCTACCTCACTTCAATAGATTTTATTTAATATTTTATACAATTTATAGATATAAATAACTGTTGTTTTATGCATTTTGCAGATTGCATTTATATATACTATATAGAGTATATCGTAGGTAAAATATATGCAACCCATTAGATTGTTAGTGCTGCCCGTAGATACTCGTGGAACGTTTCGTTTGAGTAGAGTCGCACTCACTAGAGACTAGTCTGTCACTCAGTAGCGAGTAACGATATATCTGATATCAGAGCACTAACTAACAAATACTTATCTTTGTATACGAAACAAATTAAACAGAGCTTAAAATCATACTATTATTGATAAAATATAAATTGATATTTGCGTATACTGAAACGTTAATGCCAACTCGTGACGCGGTTGACTTGATATTGACGTATAACAACTAATTAAATCATAAAATATAACATCTCAATACTTACTGAGACTGAGAATATTTTTCAAAAGTATACTATGAAATCGCGTTATCAACAATTGGAAGAGTTCAAAATAAGATATAATGCATCGTATAGGCGTAGATCGAGGTGATTGATATAAGTACATAATAAATAGTAACAAAAAGCAATAAATAAAGTATACCTTGATGTTGCCTTTGAATGTGTGTAAATAATTGTTTAGTGACGGTTTGCGTTGTTCGAGCCAGGACACGCGGCCCCGAGCTGCGAGGCCGGCCGCGGGGCTCTGAAGGATTATTTTATAGTAATGTTGTGGGCCGGTTACTTAAATAACAATTTACTGTGATTACATTCTCATGTTAGCCTTCAATACTTATACATATTTTTTAGAGTACAATGTTATAGTTATTTAGTATATCGTAAGTGTATTTTTAAGTGAGTCACAAAAATATATTTACTTCTCCGAATATAATAATTAGAGTTCACTAAGTAATTTAGAACAATAGGTGAAAGCATTTAACCTTTTATATGAGAGATATACTTTTGTGGATTTATTGAGATTGCCACACTGCCATCTGGGTCTTGTTAAGTTGTCAATGTTGCCATTTGCGAAGGTGTGGTGTCGACATAAATTCATAATTAAATAGTTTAAGTTCTACGGGTTGATTGAATTTTGTTAGTGTGTTAGTGAGATTTGATGAGTTGTCAGTTTGGTTTGCGTAAAAATATTCTTGTTGACAGTTAACAGTGTTGCCATAGTGAGTAATTATTTTTCGACTGTATATAAAATAAGTTTTGATTTTTTAGAAAATGCGTGCTTCATTGATAATTTCACTATCGTATTGTCTAGAAAGTTTTATTTAGATTATTGTATCACTATACGTATTTCTACTCATAGTTATTTTTAGATGATAGATATTGATGCACACTATTACATTACATTACAATAGACGGTTACCAGAATATTGTTAAGAGAATGTTTTACATAATTATATATTTTTAAATACATACCACATGGATTAGAGGAAAGTTACATCTATTTTCTTGTTGACGACTCTTTAGCAAAGAGATAGTAGTCGATATAGTTCGAGAGTTGATGCAGCTTTTCACCGCACTGTACATTTGTTGATATAGGTACAGAAAATATATATGTATACCAGTGAAGGAAATATAATAAATAGGACTTTAAGTCGACGATTATGCTCTCTATTATATTATATAATACGTTTAGTTACCTTGTGAACTTTCGAAGTTCGATATTAGTTTTTCTTTGTTTTAATAAACAACTTTACCTCATTAGCATGATGTTTCATGTAAAACCGTTTAGTTTATATACATTTCAGTATGTTGATTTTGCTCGAAACCAGCGCTGCGTGCAGTTTGATAGAATTTAATTTACAGTGCGTTCTGTATGGTAGGATTGATTCTTACGCAAGCGCTATACAAATCATTTTAATAATATGTTTAAAAATTCCCAAATATTATTGAAGAGGCAGATCATTCGTAATGGATATGCAATTTGCATCGTAGTATGCGTTAAATAGAAAGCACAAAATAATAAATTAAAGTTAATTTATGGAGTCACACGGAATCATTTCATTATTCTATCTATCATTGGTGAAGTATTCATAATATTCGCATTCACTAGTTTTCGTATTTGTAAAATTAAAATTACAAACCTTTGCTCGGACTTCAAATTATATTGTTATCCTAACGACACTTCTCATGAAAATCAACATCTTTAATCAGAGTATCAATATTTTAATAGTTTTACTAAATTATATTAATTTTGTTAGAATGTTGGTAGCTTCTAATTTTTTTGTGATGACGCTACTGTATACGACTGCCGCTAAAGTGTTGCCATCGCTCAGTTTCATTTTACCAGCTCTTTATCAATATGGGTATATTTGATCACCAAACAAACCTCATTTGTTCCAAACTGTATCAGAGATAAATAATACATACCATTCAAGTTATTTTTACTTATGTTATATATTTTGGTGGTCACATCACACTTATTTTGGAGGTGTAAAATTATGCATAATATTAGGTTAATTTCGTATTTATTTTGTTTAATAACGTGTCAAATACCCGCGCCATTCGATGGGGTACTCGCTGTACGCCGCTTCACTACATTACTATTATATACAACAATAATAAAATAATTGTTTTGAAAATTTTGTCGTTTTATTTATTCATAATCTTCCCTCGTCAGCTTGCCCAAGCAATTGGTTTATTCCTATATAGGTGTCTCTAGCTATATGTATATTGAATATGAGTACATAATAGAATAGTGACATGATAAAATAATTCGTTCCTCTAAATAATACAATGAAACAACATAAATAAAATATGTAAAATGGAGAGAATAAAAATATACACGATAGAACTACAGAAAACAAATTATTTATTTTATGGAATCACATCAACTTTTTTATGATACAACTATGTTTCTTAAAATAAATAGTGCCTATAACTAAAGGAATAAATATATTTCTTACATATTATGCTATATGCTTAAATATGCTATAATATACTACTCTTACAATATAAAACCTACTTTAATTTGATAAAGACACAAAAATAATATTTTTAACTAGAAGCTTGATAGAAGAATTAATTATAATTAAGCATTTTGTACAAAAAAAGTTTACATCTAAAGCTTTAGTGAAAATTTCATCTTTTTGGAAATAATTAACGAAGTGTCATTTTGGTAATCTCCCTTTAATCCTTTTTAATTTGCTTCTTCTTAGTGAGAAGATAATGAGCACCCATTAGAGCACTCATTCTGCAACAACATACAGGTACCTATCAATTTGTGGAACAGGTGTAAATCAAATGTACACAATCATAACAGTCATAATTAAAAAATAATAATAATAACTTTTTTACAGTATGAAAGTATACAGAAGTGAATATATATCTTATGATTATGACACTAGATGTTTTAGCACTTGGAAATTCAAACCTTTGAAAGAGTCTCAATCATTCGAAATCCTTCAGGTTGTCTAATGGGGATTGTTAATTATTATTAATTTGTTGTAATTACAAAACCATTTCGAGGAATAGGCTTACCTATAGCTCAAAAATCAAAAATAATTACGGATTATTAGTACATATTGCAGGCTTTACAAAAAAGTGACGAAAATAGAACATTGTAAATTTTATTGACATGGAAACATTGAGTTACGCTTTTGGCTAGGGTACAATATTATTGGAAGCAAAATATGACGTGATCACCGACGGGAAATTCCCACTTGTCGCAAATTATAAAATAACTACAATGAATATAACGAAAACAATTAAATTAGTACCTTAGTTTAGTCTATATTTTCATTATGTAAAATAAAAATAGAGGTCAAGAAATTTTGCACATTCCCCATTAAACAATCGTAGGGCTCATGGCGGAGCTCGAGCCTATAGGTAATGTTAAACAATGCTCACTGTGGTCACTAATTGGATGGGTGACCGCTACTAAAATTAGTATTTAGAACTGAGCGCCACCATGTTTCGGAGGGCACGTTAAGCCGGTCTTGTTGTAAGACAACAGTCGTCAAGACAAGTCAGGATTCTTCGGGCAGACCACTAACCTACCCGAAAGATCTAATAACAACATTGATAATGAACCAAAGATCTCTAATTCAACTATTTTGAAACATCTTTCTGTTCCAATTGTTTAAGACACTTATGATACTTACATAAAACCCATGTGTTATTTCTTGGAAGCAAGCGCGATCCCCAAGCCCACAATGCCACCGAGCGCCAGCACCGCGCCGCCAGCGACCGCCATGCCGATCAACCCTTCCTTCTCCATGCGCTTGTTGATTTGACGCTGAAATCACATAAATGCTTTATAAGATATTTGTTTTGTTTTTGTAATATATGTTATAGGTAAAATTCGAAAAATATAATACAAAAGACTTTTTCATAAGAGAAGAAAATTTTAGATATTCAGCAAAGCAATGGAATATCAAAATCTTACTCTAAAATCAAAACAAAGACCCATAATGTTTGTGATTTAAATTGATGTTCGTTCTGAAAGTGATCCTGATATTACTAAACAAATTCATAATGCATATAAATGTTATAAGACAATGTCAATACTTAGATTGCTCCCATGATCTAAATGCCAATTTAGCAAATATTAGACACGGATCAGAGCATAAAGTCTTTTCTAAGATCTCAGTCTCAAGATGGATTTTATAAATATACAAAGTCTTAAGTACAAGCAGTGCGGCAGCAGCTTGTAGCCTCAAAATAATTTCCTTTCCTCCTTCCTTATACAAACAGTATTTTGTGCATAGAAATTAACTTTATCATGATTATGGTGTACATGAAAACCTATACTTTACATAGTATAAAGAAATATTATTGTTAAATATGAGGAAAATGAATTTTACTATAAATAGCATTTTGATAAGCCAAATATGATATGGATACTAGTTATGTGTAGGGTAAAGTGATAATAACTTTATCTAAAGTCACTTGGCAACATAAGGACTGGTTTTGTCTTGGTTTTGTAGATAAACTCCCATAAAATTATATGTACACATTGTATTGAATATGTCAATAGGTAAGCTTATTATGTAATGTCCATTGATATTAACGTTATATATATATATGTATATTAGTACATTATCTTGAATATGAAAGTTGTTCCAGTCATAATAGGCTCATTATGTCATCTAAGCAATAAACTGTGACTTAAAAGTTATAATCTTTCCAACTGCCCCTCCTTTTCCAGTAACTATTTCATTATTTTAATTTCTATATACTTACCATCAGTCACGTGATATTCGAAAAAGGGGGAGTTGCGAAAAAATCACGAAACATCAACAGAGGGGAAAGAGGTGTAGTGAGATAGCCTATGTATTTATGAGTGTGCAGTTTCTAAACATATCAATTATATTTTGATATATAAAAAAAATACCAATAAACTACACGTGATTTTTTATGGGGGGGGGGGGGGGTGTATTAGTCTAAAGCCTCACTAAGTTGCTAAAACATGTGATTAATGGTTGACCCCTTGAAGTGCGTGAACTTTAGTACAATGCATGTTTATAAGTATATATAATTTATATAATTAATTTTGTAAGATAAATAACGACTAAACTCACGTCAATTAAAAAGTTGAAATTACGTACGTAAACGTAACTCTCGTAATTACGACTTTTTAATTGATGTGAGTTTAGCCGTTATTTATCAACATGTGATGTTATTTATCATATCTTACAAAATGTGCTACTCATTTAACTACTCATGTAGTTTTCAAACTATATAATTAATGTATATACAGGAATATGATTTACTAGTTGCGCCCTGCGGTTTTACCCGCGGATAAAAAGTATTTTAATTATTAGCTCATCTCACGGGAGCATTTCACTTTTCCGGGATAAAATGTAGCCTATATGTTAATCCAGTGTATAAGCTATCTTGGTACCAAATTTCATCCAAATCAATTCAGCCGTTTGCGCGTGAAGGAGTAACAAACATACACACAAACAAACATCTGTCTTTATAATATTAGTGTGATTACAGTTTCTTGTAATATTTGCAAATTAATCTCTATATTAAATAGTAGATTATTACATTGAACAAATTGTGTTTGACTTTGTCACATTATTCCCAAGCTTACATAAGAGATTAGTAGAAGCTGTAAAAATATTTTATACCTCTAAAGCTAAAACTTGTTGGTTAGCGGGTTCAATCTCCAAAAATGCTTTAACATAATGCAATGCCTTGGTGTACTCCTTGATTCTTGCATTGCCAATGGCAAGGTAGAACAGGTAGTCTCGCTTGCCCTCGGGGTGGGAGTTGAACAACTCTTTCAGAAGGAGGATGCCCTGAAATCATGTAAGTGCTTTTATGTGAACTTTTCGTAATCTCTGTAGTGTAGCTAGAACAGCAAAAACTGAAAATCAACTAGAACTTGACATCTCCTACAAGTCTCAAAGCATCTCAAATTTGATCATCTAGTACTAAAATAAGGAGCAAGATAAAAATATTTTTATAGCTTCCTTATTTTTGTACAGCTATGCAAAAAATAAAACTATTCTTTAACTGCATGTTACACTACCTTTGTGCTATTGAATTATGAACAAATAAGAGATTATATATACCCTTAGTAATCTAAATATAATATTACTTTGAAGTTAAGCAATAGTTTTCATGAAAGTAATTGAGAAACATATTGTACTTAAGCTGTTTGTGCTATGGTTTATTTTTTTATTACACAAACTTATTTCATTTACATTGTTATTCAATAATAATAATAATTATGTGCCAGACTTTTCCTAATAGATGAACTATTCTGCTTAGGGGCTCATAGTCTATGAAAATTTATTTTCTGTTTTCTATTTAGATTGGCTCATCTTTTCTTTATGTGAGTTTTACTAGGAGACAAAATTATTTTTGAAAACATGAAAATACATTTTGAAATTCCCCATTTTCAACTTCAAATAGAAATCACTTGATGGAGATTTTGATTGGAGGGTGTAGAATTTTGCCTGGTTAATTGAATCACTTCCTATTTTAGCAAAAACCATTTCAAAAATGGTTTGACAGAATTCCTCCCCCTCTCCCATCCCTTATATTACCCTCACATAAAGGAAAGCTTTACCATTTATTGCATTATCATTATCATAAAGATAAATACCTACCTAAAATGGCACAGAGAAGGCCTATCCTTTGAATTCTACAAGCAAATTGCACTATGAATAGCTCAGTAGCATATCGATAATAGCAATCAAAGAGTAGACCACAAACCTTCATTGCAGGTATTAGAACAATAAATAGCTCAGTAGCATATGGATAATAACAAGCAAAGAGTAGACCACAAACCTTCCTGATATCTGTGGGGTATTTGCTCCTGACCAGACACCAAGCATACTCAAATTGAGCCTTGTGCGTCACGTTGCCTTGATGCAATTGTTCATGGAAAACCCTCTCGAATTTCTGAACAAAGATGTACAAAACATTAGCACAATGCGAAAGCGTGAGTCACACAATGTTGCACTTGTTTTGCAAAATATTGCATTACTTGCAAATCTTCCGATGATACAATTTCATCTAGTACGTCTTCCATGGCTGTCTATGATGGCTGTAAAGGGGACACGCACACAATTTGTATAAACGTGTAAGTAGAAATTGAGAAATTTGTATTCCCAGCAACAAAATAATAAATTTTCTGTTCTTTCGCGTTTTTGTAAACTATCACCGAAAAATTGAACAACTGACATTTCAGACTTTTTTTTTAATGTTTTGGCTCCACACTTTTATGCTCCGAGCTTCCGGTAAAGTTGCCACCACTTTACTAAGAGTATGAGTTGATTAGACTAGACTATGACTTGACTTGATGACTTCGACTGTGAATTGACACATATTTGCGTGAAATATCCCTTAACTTGATAAATTATCAATTACTTGACACTGGCTAAATACACAAAAGTGAAGAGCCAAACAAAAAAAAATCAAATACTCAAATACTCATTTATTAATAAACTGTGGAGAGTTTTGGCGGGAAAGCGAAAAAGATTCCGTCACCGCATTGTATTATTTTCCAAAACTTGTTATTTTCAGTGTTAGTGCATAAAATTGGTGGCATTCTATTCGTTAAGTGCTGCATTACAGGCGTGAGTGTGGGAAAATTGTATAATGATGGTGAAACGTTTCTTTTCGTGTTGTTTCCAAAACTCCATAGAAGCTTCAAGTGAAGTTGTCACCACTTTACTAGGAGTATGACTTGACTAGACTAGACTATGACTTAACTTGATGACTTAGACTGTGACTTGACTTGACACACTATATGACATTAATTAACTTGAGATATATCAATTACTTTATGGACAGCTGTCACACGTGAAGAGTTCAGTTGAGTTTTTTCGATAAAATTATTTAAATTTATTTTTCCGTTCAATTTCGGCAAAATTTGTGTTTTCATTGCGTTAGTGTAGTTTTATTTTAGTGATTCGTCATAAAATAGGTAAGTAGTTAAGATTTGTTGAAAATGGAGAAGGATTTGTGGCTTGACCCAATGGTGCCTGATCCCCCTGACCCTCCCGATCCCCCCGATCGCCCGGTGCATGCTTCTAAACGGAGATTATTTGAAATTTTAAGTGATGAGAGTGGAAGGCCAAAAAAATCTATTTTATCTAGAGATATGACTGTTGCCTCCATCCAAAATATTTACGTTCATCCCAGCCTAGTTATAGGTATAAAAGCCTATACTGAAACCGATAAAGGTCCATTTATGGTCCACGTTTCACGTTCCGAACCAGATCCCGCTGCAGGAACATCAATTAGACCCATTAAATTTGGACAATTCTTATGCCAAAACAAAATATCAAACATATGTCCTGACGGCGTCAAAAAAGTTGGTAGAAATAAAATTAGTGTAGAATTTAAGAGTGCGGATGACGCCAACAAATTTTTATTGAATCCTCTTTTAGAAAAGTTCAAATACGAAGTGCGCATCCCATCTTATAACATCACCAAAATGGGTGTGGTTCGACATGTTCCCGTGGACATGTCCATGGATGAATTTGTGGATTCATTAGTTCTTCCCAATGGATGTGGTACAGTTTTAAAGGCTCGCAGACTCAACCGCAAGGTTTTAGATGAGGGCAAGGCAACATGGGTACCAACTCAAACAGTTGTTGTCACTTTTCAAGGGCAAACCCTTCCAACTAAAGTATTTTCCTTTCACACTTCCCTACCTGTTGAATTGTATCAATTCCCGACAGTACAGTGCAACAACTGTTGTCGCTTTGGTCATATAAAGGCACAATGTAGGTCAAAGGCCAGGTGTTTCAAATGTGCTCAACCACATTCAGGTGATTCCTGCGACGTGGACTCCACAAAAGCTTCATGTCTCCACTGTTCCGGGCAACATTATGCGAATAGCAGGTTTTGTCCCGAACAGGCTAGACAAAAATCAATTAAGCTTGTCATGTCACAAGAAAATTTGTCGTATGAAGAGGCTGCTTTCCAGTACCCGAAAACCATCAGACCTTATGCAGAAGTAGTTAAAGGTGTTAACATATCTTCTTCTCAGACTAGTCAGTCTGTTTGTTCCCCACAAGTTTCATATAGAAAAACTGTGTATTCTTCCCCTAGCCCCAAATCTCCATTAGGTAAATCATATGACAAAGCCGCTCATGATGCCATAGTTGCTCATTATCCATCATCTCTCCCCAATGGTCATGCATTATTGTCTTCCCAACAATCATGTTCCCCTTCATCTCAGTTTGATAACATTTCCATGCTGTTGTCCATTGTCATCAGCATCATTTCCCAAACAAATACAAATCTACCGTCCAACGTTGCCCATAAACTTTCACAAGTCATCTCATTACTTAACAATCATGGATCAAGTGTCCATTCTCCAGTGGAACACGAAAAGCATTCGGCGCAGGAAGCCTGAATTGCTCCACCTCATTAATAAATTTCACCCGTCAGTGATTGCCATCTCGGAGACATGGTTGGTACCTGGATCCCGTTTTAGGGTTTCAGGGTACTCCTGTCTCCGAGATGACAGGGCTGACGGGTATGCTGGTTGCGCCTTACTTGTAAGGCGCTCATTTCCATTTTCACTAGTTCCTTTCCCTCCTATTTCACCTGACATTAACATTATAGCTGTAAAAATGTTCAACATCACATTTTTGTCTGTTTACATCCCCCATCCTCATTCAAATATGATCCCTGATATATCTTCTGTTATATCTTCAGTATCCTCTCCCATTATTTTAATGGGGGATTTCAACGCCCACCATATGTCATGGGGCTCTAGCCACGACGATGCTTTTGGCCTTGCCCTCTTAGAAATGTTTGATGATGCGAATCTTTGTATCATAAATGATGGTTCGCCCACTCGTAGGGTGTATCCGTCACAGAACCCTAGAAGTGCTGTTGATATTACAGTTTGTTCTCCTGTTCTGGCATCTGTCATTTCATGGAAGGTCCTAGACCTTTCCTATGGCAGTGACCACTTTCCCATAGTTATGTCTATCCCAGATAGAGTAACTCCTGCACGGAACTTCTGTCCTTCTCTTAAATTCCGATTATCTGGTTTATCTAAAGATAAATGGTCTTCTTATTCTTCCACTTTGGATAATAAATTGAGTGCTCTTGCTTTTCTAACAGCTCTGACCTTTTTACCCTCTCTGAATCATATTCTAAATTTGTTGAATGCGTTATTTCCAGTGCTGAAGAGCATTTTCCATTAAAAAAACCATACAATTTTATTGTTTCAACTCCCTGGTGGGATGCTGATTGTTCAGAGGTTGTTAGAGAAAGAAAGCAGGCTGAACAAGAATATAATGCAGTCATGTCTTTAAACAACTTTATTAAATATCAAAGGATTGCTGCCAAAGCAAAAAAATTCTTAAATAAAAAGAAAAGAGATGGTTGGTTTATTTATTGTGAAAATCTGTCCCCGCGTACTCCTTCATCTTTAGTTTGGATGCAAATAAGACGGTTCAGGGGTGCTTACAATATCAATGATATTTCCATCAATGACCCTTTTTCATGGATTGAGGGCTTTTCTGATAAGATGTCTCCTCCCTTTGTTCCAAGTGTGGACGCTTTCCCTTCCGCTCCATGTTTTATACCATCAGTTAATAGCTTTGATTCTTCATTCTCATTTCAAGAACTTCAGTTGGCGCTTGATGGTCTTATAGATTCATCTCCTGGGGCTGACGGTATCCCATACTCATTTTTAAAAAATTCATCTGATAACAGTAAGCAGTATTATCTAGACTTAATCAATAACTTTTTAAATTGGGGATTTATTCCTCAGCAATGGAAAAACCAAATAATCATCCCTATTGCTAAACCTGGGAAGAATCCCTCGGATTCGAATAGCTATAGACCCATAGCTCTGTCATCGGTTTTAGCCAAAGTCTCAGAGCACATGATTAAACATAGGATTGAATGGTTTGTAGAGAGTAAAAATTTGTTAGCTAAAACCCAGTTTGGGTTCAGAAAAGGAATGAGCACTATGGACAGCTTAAGCATATTGGTATCTGATATTCGCATCTCCCTTTTACAGAAAGAATATTTAGTAGGAGTTTTCTTAGATATTGCCTCGGCATATGACAATGTTTTACTTCCTGTTCTCAGGGATAAACTCTCCTTGTTGGGTATTCCTGAGAAACTGGTCCGTTTTATATTTAACATGCTAACAGAAAGAACTATATCTATTAAAAGCCTCAAGGGTCTGTACTCAGTCCTATACTCTACAGCTTGTACACTTGTGATCTGGAACTTTCGGTACAATCTTTTTGTCAAATTTTACAGTATGCTGATGATATAGCCCTTTACATATCTGACAAAAATTTGTCAACGGCTTCTAACCGTTTAACTTCCGCTCTTGGTTATTTATCTGATTGGCTTGTACAGCATGGTCTATCCCTATCGACTGCCAAAAGTAGTGTAGTGGTGTTTTCTAGAAAAAGACATGTTCCTCTGGTTAATATCTCAGTTGACAGTGAAATTGTTCCACAAGACAACAAGGTAAAATTTCTGGGCGTGTGGCTTGACAACAAACTATCAGGTCTAGAACATTTTGATTTTGTTTCTCAAAAATGTGAAAAGAATATCAATATTCTTCGTTCTTTGTCTGGAGTTTGGTGGGGTGCACACCCATACACCCAAAAATTACTTTATAATGCCATAGTTCGTTCTCATATGGACTATGGATCTTTTCTTCTAGACCCTTGTAACAAATCTGGTCTTAAGAAAATTGATAAGATTCAGTCAAAATGCCTGCGCATCATTCTTGGTGCTATGAAATCTTCCCCCATCAATGCCATGCAAGTAGAGTGTGTGGATCCCCCTCTCCATCTTCGCAGACAGTTTCTTTCCAACAGATTTTTCTTCAAACTAGTGCAAAATTCCGGTCATCCTCTTCTTGGGAAGTTAGCCCAATTATCTTCTCTTTATGATTCTCTTGGTCACCAGCAACCGGAAAAGATTTGCTGTCTTGTACATAGTTATCGACAATTTATTCGTCTCCCTAACCCACTTTTTCAAAGTCAATTAATGCCGTTATATTGTACTCCTTATGATGCGTTAATTTTCAAACCCAACATTATCTTGGACTTTGGAATCGATAAGGGCTCAATGGACGCCAATTGGTCCTTCTCCCACATATTACATACTGATTTCAAGGATTTGTTCACTTTATACACGGATGCTTCCAAATCTGCTGATAGCTCTGTTGGTGCTGCAGTTTGGGTTCCATCTACTAGAATTATTTTAGCTTACAAGTGCCCTTCAGTTTATTCAGTTTTTACAGGGGAATCTGTCGCCATTCTAGAAGCCATTAAATTCGTTAAATCGCACAACATTAATAAATCTATTATTTTTTCTGATTCTAAAAGTTGTCTTCAGTCCATTCTCTCCAATCAGTTCCGTTCAAAAACCAGGTTCCCTGTAATCCTTAAAATTAGAGAGCTTCTATTTCAATGTAACAGATTAGGTATTAATGTTGTTTTAGCTTGGATTCCTGGCCATTCAGGTATCCTCGGTAATGAGTCGGCTGATTCTTGTGCTAGGTCAGCTGTTCATACAGGATCTCTTGACCATTCTCAAATATATTTTCATGATTTATGTACCACCTTTGAACCGGCTTTATTCAAGACATGGTCTAGTGCATGGCAAAATTCTAAATCTATTAAAGGTAAATTTTTTGGCGATGTTCAGCCTGAGATTCCTCATAAACCCTGGTTCTCTAAATTTAAAAAGGCAGACAAATTGACCACTTCAGTCGTTTGTCGTTTACGCTTGAATCACTCTTGTACTCCGGTTTTCCTAAATAAACTTAGGATTAGGGATAATTCTCTCTGTGAATGTGGTTTAGATCAAGGAAATGTGGACCATATATTTTTCAGTTGTTCCAAATTACAGTTTTCATTGTATGATGTTATTCCAAACAATATCCCTCGTCCCACTTCCCTCAAGTGTTTATTATGTCTGGTATTTTCTCCGTTTATAGGTATTTTATGTAAATTTATTAAAGTGAATAAAATTAAGTTGTAAGTAGGTAGTTATTTTAGAAATTGTGTAAGTATTTATGTTATATTGTGTACTTAAATATTAGTTTTAGATTATTTATTATTTCATTATCAATATTATTACTTGTTGTAAATATTGTATTCTTTTGTTTTGTTTCAGCATTTTAGATTCATCTAGTACTTTCATAGTTGACCTCATTCTCCACATATACCAAAATTTCTCACTGAAAAATCTTCGTTTGATGTGCTGTCTTTCTACGTGATATTGGCAAAATTGTGGTAACCTCTCCACAAAGGCCATTTACAAAGAGTTGAAGTTGAATCAATTACTTGACACTGGCTAAATACACAAAAGTGTGGAGCCAAAACCAAACAAAAAAAAACTGTGTTTACACGTCAAAATAAAATATTTAAAATAAAAATTTGAAAAAACCAAAAACGATCAATTTGTGTACATAATATCGTAATATCAATTATAGTGTACATTATATAGGTACCTACATACAAATAAATTAAATTAAATTAAAAATCTTAAATTAGGGACGCCAAAAAAGTGTTTTGTATCGATATATCGCATCATAACTATATCGAATTCGTCTATATCGATACACGATATTATCACTTCCCTTTGTAACGATATATCGCATCGCATCAGTATCGCATGCTATTCAATCGATACGCGATATAATAAGTGTACATCAATGCAAAGAGATAACTTTTTATGTATTAATAATAGTTTGTTAAATCAGAGTCTGATTTGATAAAAAAAAAACTCCCAACAGCTAGCTTTACTGGCGGTGCTATTGTAATGATATGAATTTGAATTTGTAGCTCGAGAAGACAATAATAAACTTTTATTGATCAAATTTGATGGGATGACTAAGTCTAAAGATATATATAAAATAATATATTCAAAATTTAGCTGTTCTTGTTCTATAATCATATTTGTGTGTATATTTTATTACAAATAGCAATAAATTCAGTGACAGCACTGTTTATCATCATTTTTTCATCATTTACTAAGAGTTTTAAAATTATAAAACGTAAAACATTGTCATAGTTTGATGCGATATTTTGATAGGATATATAGAACATATCGTATGGCTCGAAAATCGTATTAAGTATCGGTATATCGTACAGTGCTGTATCGATATTACGATATATTGTATCGTATCGGGCATCGATAATTTGCTAGCTTTTATATGATATTTCTTTTAAAACTAACAGAATAAATAATCTTCTCTGCAAGCTCTGTGCGACGTGCGAGTGCAGCGTACGGAACGAGATAGCCAGAGATTAGAGCGAGATTTGAATTGAGTAGTATAACTAATTTATAGACACAATATCCAAACGCTTACTTGCTGATTTCTTGCTTCATAATGCAGAGTGTGATCAACACGGTGAAGGGTACCGCCCTCGGTGTGGCGGGATACCTCACACCGGTCCTCAAGGTAGGTGTAATGCTGCTGCTTCCATCAATATTATACCTATTGTTCTATTGGATTGAATTTTGTTATATTCATAAGTCAGGTAACATTGTCTCTACTCGCCATCCTCACTTATTATTCTTTGTTCATCAAGTTGTCATTATTTGTAATGGTAAAGGAAGTAACAATTATCATCTAAGATTTAAAAGCTACTAGAAATTATCTAAACCCTTTCAATATGTATATCATTACATATACAGATCATTTTATTTGCTAGCGTTTGACCATATTTCTCCAGTTGATAAGTGGCAATGTGGTTGACGATGTAGCACACTCGCCTATTAGAAAACTGTTTACTACTACTATTATTATTATATATTATTTACTATTACTCTTGAAAACATCCAGATTATAGTTATTTGGAAACAGATGCTGGTAAAGAGTTTGACTCCTTGGCCAGTATGAATAAGAGTGTCTGTTTTCATTTTGAGAAAAGTGCGTTCCTCATTTCATTCATTCAACATATAACTTTATTATTCCCAGGAATCCAAATTCCAAGAAACAGGGGTTCTAACTCCAGAGGAGTTTGTAGCAGCTGGCGAGCATCTGGTTCACCACTGTCCCACTTGGCAGTGGGCCAAGGGTGAAGAATCCAAGATCCGGCCATATCTGCCTGCGGATAAACAGTTCCTCATCACCAGAAATGTGCCGTGCTATAGAAGATGTAAACAAGTATGCATGAATTTGAACTACCTAACTCTAGCTCAATAATTTAAGCTATGAATGATGTAAAATTTCTTAAAGTAGAACATCTGATTTTTCATATGATTGTAGATTGAATACTGTGAAGACAAGGAGAAAGTAATAGAAGATGAAAATGATGAAGATGGTGGATGGGTTGATACACACCACTATGACAATGCTGGGTCTCCAACCATTGAAGAGAAGGTAAAACGCATATGGTTTCAACTTCAAAGAGTCTACTAATAACTATTGTATTTGTACACCACCACTTTTTAACTAAGGTCAAGGTTTTCCTTTGATTACAATTTCTTAGTTATAATATTTTATAAGGTGTGTGAAATGACCCTGGAAGCAGCTGATACTGGTGATAGTGATGATGAGGTAGCTGCAGACAGAGATGATGATGATGATGATGAGGATGAAGATGAAGATGGAGAGGCAGAGGATATGGAGCAGTTTCAGGAGTCAGGCCTGCTTGATGAGGTGGACCCAGTAAGTAGTTCAATAGTATATTTGGTTGATTTTTCAGACTATAGTTGTATCTAGCTGCTGCCTGCAGGCGCAGGTTAGACAATAGTAATGTAACCTTCAATGTCAATTTATTGCAATGTGTACCTACTTATTTATTGTAAAAATAACCTCCAAAATAATATTATAACTGATCTAATTAGTGGTTAAAGATTTCATAGTCACACCACAACCGCTACCAAGCAACATGCACAAAGTGCTGGCAACATTGCAATACAATTTGTGGTAACGCTAAGCCTTCGAGCCAAATAGAGGCCAGTAGTTTATTGTGTTTATATTTAATGTTATCTCTGGAACATTGATACCAGTTATTTGTAAACACTTCTTATCAATGCAACTGTGTACCTTGTTCCAATGATTTTAGTAAAAATTAAAGTCATTCACATAATGTTACTGGCAAGAGTTTTACAAAATTAACCCATGATAAATGTGTACAGCATAAACAAATCCCTACTACATATTAAAATGTCTGTTTGTTTGTATGTTGGTTAGTTGGTGCTACTGAAACGATTTGGATGAAATTTTGCACACATGTCTTACATTTTCGAAAATAACGCATGATACTTTTTAACTTCTGTGGGAAAACTGATAACTTACATGTCTCCAGTTTTATATAATAAAATATGATATATATTTATATATTATGTAATATATGAAAAATATATATAATTTGGAGTCAATTCAGTTGTGTAAAATCCTAACAAAATCTAATTTGACACTTCTTAAAATGTTGCTGTCTCTATCCTAATAGATCGATATAACAAGGAGCGCGATGATGATACCATTATATTCCCCAGTCGATAGCGCTGGCGCCGAGCAAGGAGCCGAAGCCGGCGGCAGACAAGCAGTCGAAGCAGGGCGAGGGGGATGAGATCGTGCGGACGCGAACATACGACCTCCACATCACTTACGACAAGTATTATCAGACGCCGCGCCTTTGGCTCATCGGCTATGATGAGGTAACTTCTTAAAACCTCCTTTAAGCTGTATCTGTTAGTGAGCTGACCCACCCCCATGTTGAACGGTTTATTTTAGCCTAGGCATTGGGGAATGAAACTCAAAAAAAACCTGCCCTTTAAGTAACAAAAATTATAATGTGAAGATGTTTAGATTATACACATACAGACATAGAAATAAATTTTCAATTTTTACACTACAAACAAAAGTAGTGTGGGAATGAATATAGCTGGGAATTGTCAACTTGGCAAACACACAAATATGTGAACTTATCAGAAAGTCAATTTTTGAACGGCCGGCCCATATCGACGCCAGATTTATGTAATGTAATATACATTACATTACTTTATAGTTTAATCAGGGTTTACACGTAATATGTAACATGTATGTGCAGAGTCAGAACCGCACGCTGCTGACAGTAGAGCAGATGTATGAGGACGTATCGCAAGACCACGCCAAGAAGACCGTCACCATGGAGTCGCACCCGCACCTCTCGGGGCCCAGCATGGCCTCGGTGCACCCGTGCCGGTGAGAAACACACACACACACACTATTATGTCTCATCACATATAACAATCATCACACATCATCAAATATAGACAGCCGCAAGACGCCCACTGCCAAAAAATAGGAATCCCCATAAAGCGCCACTTTGGACGCTTATCATATTGGGGTTTACCATAATCTAAAGGCAGGATCTTGTTGATCGCAGAGGCTTTTAATGTACCGAGTATAATGCTGCTACCTATTCTCTGGATATTATGATAATATAGCTTAGCCAATTAAAAAATACAACATTCGAAAATTTACTGACATTGAAACACGCGTGAATGTCTTAATGAAATTCAAATTGATGGAATTTGGTATGAAGATAGTTTTAAATTCAGGGAAGGACATAGTATAGTTACTTGTTACCGCGATAAGTCAGCTTATGCCAATCCATGACGCGTGCCGAATTGCAAGCAGCAGCTTATTTACTATTGTACTACAGACACGCAGACGTTATGAAAAAGATCATCGAGACGGTGACCGAGAGCGGCGGAGAGATGGGCGTGCACTCCTACCTCATCGTATTCCTCAAGTTTGTGCAAACCGTCATCCCCACCATAGAGTACGATTTTACGCAGAACTTCTCCATGAACTAACGGGCACTTGAGCTTGGTACAGCTTTCATATTGTAGCTTGCGACCGAGGCTGACGATCTCAATGTGGTTTACCATTGTGGTATTGGTGGGTACAATTGAATAGCACGGGCACATCAGTTACGTAATTTGTAACGCAATTTCATTGTCGCGCCGTACTAGCCTTTCTTGAATATTCGCACAAGTTTGGTAAAGCATGCTGTAATACGATAAACAGCAATTATATGTGGGAAGTGTCATAATTTTGTTGGGTGTATGTTCAATTTGACTTATCGGTACTCACGCTGGCGTTTGTATAGTATCCGATGGCACGAGTCACATAAATAATCGAAAGATGATGAGCAGTGTTTTTCCATTTTTATATTAAAATACATAAATTAATACTAAAGTCCCGCCGCGTCGCACAGTGGTCCCATTTTGAAAAAAGGTGGACTTAGGACCGAAAGTCGGAATTTCGGGCTGTTTTTTTTTTATAGAATAGGTCTTAACTATCCTAACAACATCTATTCTATAAAGAAAATCCGTAGGATGCATAGTTTTCGAGAAAAAAAATAATCTTTTTTTTCTTGTATGGAGAAAAACATACTTTATTATTTTTCTCAAGTTGGGTGAAATAGTGACGGCTTTTGTTGATATTTTATGAAAGCCCTAGTGGTATTGTATCCAGAAAAAAATAAAACCAATGCGGTCACCTGCGGCCGCGGGAATAATCAGATGTCAAAAATTGATTAATTTTTTTTGCGTATTTTGCAAACATTGTTCGTTTCTGGCCAATTATTTATGTATTTTAGGTTAGCGCTCCATACTTTAATTCGAACTATTATATAACATTTCAAAAAAGTTAATCAAAATCGAGTAATTTTTTTTTATAATTGCTGTTTTACTCATGAAATTGCACGCATACATGGTTAGTTCAAAATGCAAATCCTATATTACTCAGTATAATGTACAAAATAAACATGCACGTATCTAAAACGTAAAAAAAAAAAAAAAAATATTTTAGTTTTTCGTTTATGCTTACTAAAAGTCACCGGTAATGGTTACCGACATTACTTACCTACCACTGGCGGGCATTATCTGCATAATCGATTTCTTGCTTTGTATTTTCAAAACTGGTTTTGCGACAGCATTTTCACAACCGCGGTTGTTGAATGCGAGGCAGGATATAAACAAACGAGTCACATCTGATACTAGCTATGACTGGTCGCTTTGTTCCTGACAAATCCTGACAACAGGATAACTCGTATATGCATGCAAGTAACTACCCCCTAAAAATAAAAGTGATATAGCTACATCAATAATAATTGGCGTATGTTATACACCAATAATGTTTGTTATTGGTGTGTTTTAATCTTTCTGTCATCTGTATACGTATGATTTTCTACCAGAAAAAATGACTCATTTGTTTGTGCAGATTCCTGATTACTTATTACACGTTACTTAGCTCCCATTGGCGGACTTTATCTATACAAACAAATGAGTCATTTTTGATAAATGGCTGTGATTGGTCGTTTACTATTACCTTGCTCTTGCACATAGTGACTAATGACCTATCTGTTATGGCGTATTAAATACAGAGCAATGTTAATTTAAATTGATTCATCGCTAACTGTGAAGTACTAAAAATTACTATTTTGAATTTGCAATGGCTGGCTTAGGCACATATTTTGATATGTTCTTGATTCTTAAAGATAGTGGAAATCTTAAGGATTACAATAAATTGTGTGAATTTATAGTTTCCAAAATACCATGTGAAATATCTGAAGATGACCATCAAACAATTAAGGAGTTTTGTCGGCTATTCACCAATCTTGTAACTAAGAAGTGGAAAGATGCAAGCAGAAACTTGAAGACATTTATGAATCGGGAAAACAACCGCAAGTGGTTAGAGACCAATATTAATTGGCCTACTTGCAATACGGTTGATCTTGTTACTACAATGAGAATGCCAGAGGACTTAGTTGAAGAGCCGGAATTACTGCCGGTTGCTATTCCATCTGTCTGCACTGCGGAAGCAGGTACCTCTACTGTAAAAGAAGTTAGAGTGCCCTTTGCCGATTTGGGCAACAAACAAAAGAAAAGACGTTCCAGTGTCTTTGTTAACGATAACTCTGAAGAAGAACTACAGTATTATTTTATTTCCAAGTTAAAAGAAAATGGAAAATATGCTTTAGCGAAGATTGTGGAATATCTGTGCGAGACTCCCGAAGTTGTATCAGATGTAACAAAACTCCTTTTCAAGGAAGAAAAAGTAGTCAGTATAGCAGAGGATACATCTTTGGCTTTGTACACAGCCCTTAGCCTATCCAAATGGCAATACTTATCCTTGAGAATGTTTCTGAAGGATGAAAATTGTTCAGCTGCCTTTCCGTCTTATCACAAGTTACTTGACGCTAAAAAGAGATGTTACCCATCTGAAGAACACGTGGAAGTAACGGAAATGGGAGCTCGCATAAGGTATTTATAAAATTATACTATATGTTGTTTTAAAATTTTTAAGCTTCATTAGCTTACTTTTATTAATTTATTTTATTTTTCAGGTTGCAAGGACTTCTTAACCACACAGTGGAAATAATTTTGCTAGACTTAAGACCAATCACAAGTTCAACCAAAGAAGGACTGAAGTTGATATGGAAATGGGGCCTTGACGGAGCATCGTCACAGAGTAATTACAAACAAGTCTCAGCTCCTGAGTTTGACGATTCCTCTGTTGTATTGATCAGCATCGTCCCACTCCGACTAGTTGATGGGGGAGAAATGATTATTTGGGAAAACCCAAATCCTTGCTCACCACATTACTGTCGGCCAGTGAAATTCACGTTTACTTCAGAGACTGCGGAGTTCATAAAAGGGGAACACTTAGAAATGCAGCGCGAAATTACAAAATTGGTACCAACAAATTGTGGTGATGTGGAGATAGCCCACGAACTGCACATGACTATGATCGATGGGAAAGTGGCGAATATTATTGCAGATGTACCTTCATCAGCAACGTGCCCCATTTGCTTGGCGAAACCAAGTGAAATGAATAACTTGGAGCTTTTGGCCACGAGACCGCTTCGACAGGATTTGTACCAATATGGAATTTCATCGTTACATATGAAGATAAGATGTATGGAGTGTCTACTTCATATATCTTATAATATGGACTTCCAGCGCTGGAGTGCTCGTGGCGATCACAAGGAATTGAAGCAAGCAAAGAAAAATGCCACACAACAAGAGTTTCGGGAACAGACTGGAATACTCATCGATATTGTAAAACAGGTAATTTTTCCTTTAATTTGCTTCCTTTATATTATATACTCGTCTGTTTTTGTATGCTCTACTAACTTAATTTCTTCTTTGCAGGGCTTTGGAACAACTAACGATGGAAACACTGCAAGACGTTTTTTCCGAGATTATAAAAGATCATCGAGAATCACTGGAGTTGATGAAGATTTGTTACTCCGATTTTCTGTCATTCTGCAAGTTATATCTTCAGGAAAGAACGTCAATATTGCGAACTTCAGACGTTATTGCAAAGAAACAGCAGAACTGTATGTGCATCTCTATCCGTGGTACTACATGCCTGTTAGTGTCCACAAACTTCTGATGCACGGAGCAGATATTTGCAGTCATTTTTCAGTTCTGCCTATTGGTAAGTAATAATAGATCAAGACAAATGAAATATAAAGCAGTTAACTAACTGTAAATCTATAAACACTAAAATAATAGTTTCAATGTCAACTTCAACGTATAATTATAGCATATTTTTTATTATTTTTAGGGTCCTTGTCGGAGGAAGCTTCCGAGGCTCGTAATAAAGACTTCCGGAACGTAAGAGAGAAGAACACGAGAAAGACAGGAAGGATCCAAACAAACGAGGACATACTACACGGGCTTTTAATAAGTTCAGACCCCCACATATCATGGCTTAGACCAAAATTTTCAAAGCCTAATCATCTAGAGATGCTTCCTGAGGCAATTCAGTTGCTCGAAATAGACTCGGAGTGCGTATACGTGGAAGAAGAGTAGAAAATGAAAATATACCAGATCCAATGCTATAATTTTTTATTTATTTTATCCTTTAAAAAACTACATATAAAACAGCCCTTTTCAAGGCTACACATTTATCTATGTTTCTGGTAGAAAATCATACGTACACAACTACATAAGATTAAAACACACACCAATAACAAACATTATTGGTGTATAACATACGCCAATTATTATTGATGAGCTATATCACTTTTATGTTTAGGGGGTAGTTACTTGCATGCATATACGAGTTATCCTGTTGTCAGGATTTGTCAGGAACAAAGCGACCAGTCATAGCTAGTATCAGATGTGACTCGTTTGTTTATATCCTGCCTCGCATTCAACAACCGCGGTTGTGAAAATGCTGTCGCAAAACCAGTTTTGAAAATACAAAGCAAGAAATCGATTATGCAGATAATGCCCGCCAGTGGTAGGTAAGTAATGTCGGTAACCATTACCAGTGACTTTTAGTAAGCATAAACGAAAAACTAAATTTTTTTTTTTTTTACGTTTTAGGTACGTGCATGTTTATTTTGTACATTATACTGAGTAATATAGGATTTGCATTTTGAATTAACCATGTATGCGTGCATTTTCATGAATGAAACAGCAATTATAAAAAAAAAACTCGATTTTGATTAATTTTTTTGAAATGTTATATAATAGTTCGAATTAAAGTATGGAGCGCTAACCTAAAATACATAAATAATTGGCCAGAAACGAACAATGTTTGCAAAATACGCAAAAAAAATTAATCAATTTTTGACATCTGATTATTCCCGCGGCCGCAGGTGACCGCATTGGTTTTATTTTTTTCTGGATACAATACCACTAGGGCTTTCATAAAATATCAACAAAAGCCGTCACTATTTCACCCAACTTGAGAAAAATAATAAAGTATGTTTTTCTCCATACAAGAAAAAAAAGATTATTTTTTTTCTCGAAAACTATGCATCCTACGGATTTTCTTTATAGAATAGATGTTGTTAGGATAGTTAAGACCTATTCTATAAAAAAAAAACAGCCCGAAATTCCGACTTTCGGTCCTAAGTCCACCTTTTTTCAAAATGGGACCACTGTGCGTCGTAGCCCAGTGTAAATGAACATTCGTTACACGTGTTTATATGTTACATGCGGGTGCGTACAAGGCACACAAAGATTATAGATCTTTAGGGGGCTATAAATGTATGCCGAATGCAGGTAGGCCACCGATTTTCTGTCAGTTCAAGTATAGTAAACACAAGAAACTTTAGAAAATCCCCACCAGTGTGTTCTTGCAAAAAAAAATAAACCCAGTTACTGAAAAAAAAAAAAAAATCTTTATGGAATAAAAGAAAAGTACCTACCTTGTTTAATGCGCAGAAGTTTTACCACCTTAAAAAGCCTTACTACTCTTGTTATAAGTACCTAATTCGTTCAACCTTTTGACCAAACAATAAACATTCTGTAATGAATCAGAGCACCACTGTTATCTGTACCTATCAATACCCAATGTTGCTAAATTTAGTCCAATGTAAATTTTGTTGGAAGATAAAAGAGTACATTCGTAGCAATTAACTTTATGCAGCTTTACACAGCATTTTTGTAGTTTACGAGTTTTCTAGTTATTAATTGTATGGAGGCTTCCAAAACCACTATTTTTATATGAGAAACCAGAAAGGTCGTGAAACATGCTTTTTCTGATTCAGATGTTTCACTAAATTGGTGCTAGAGATCAGTAGATCGTACGGTCTAGAAGTCTCTAGATATTTACTTTCGTTATGTTTAGGTACTGGCACTAAAATGCATTTTACATTGCTTTTTAGGAATAAGACTGTCCAGTACAATTTTGTTAGGAACATTCCTAGTGCGCCATGTTTTACATTCGAAAGCAAGTAATTTGCGTGAGACGGCAGATAGTTTTATGCTTTATGTATATGTAATATATGTGCACATATTTTTGTAACATACCTTGGTGCACTCATTTACTTTACATAGATAGTACATTCATTATTATAAAACGTACAAAAATTACTTTTTAATTAAATTTATATATATATTAAAGTAATTTTTGTACGTCGTTTTGATAATGTGTCACCGTTTAAAGACGATTTGGCAATACTCTTAATAACTATATTTTGTTATCGTGCATCACTATTGTTTTAAATAAATGTTATTTTGCTAACGAACGTCTTTTTATTTTAGTTTTAGTTCCCGGTAACCAAGTAATTATATATATAAACATATGTATTTTAACATCAAACTCACTATTTACACCAAACATAAAGTTGCGTTTCATTGTAGCGTACCAAAGTAGGGATAAAATACCATAATTTGCTCTTGGGGAAAATGTTTTGTTTTTATTCTTGTCTCCTACCAATGAACCTACATACGAAAAACTTTTTATTTCTTCTGTAGCCGCAACGCAATGCACACATTCTACTAAAGATATAGCCGCTTTTAGTTCTATTTAAAAAAATTAAATATTCTTATTTTATGAAACAGTAATAAAGCTAGCTTTGTCTTTGCTTTGTTTATTTATGATTATATTAGCGTAGTGGTTATTATGCTCTTTATTATTATTCTTCCTATGAATAAACAAAACAATATTGTATTTCATTGTTTTATTTTCTTGCAATCGTAGTTAAAAGTAGAGTGTAACACACGGCGCTAAAGACACATTATGTCTCTGTTTCTGTTTAAACTCACTCGTCTATAATGAGTCATTGTAACCCCCTTGTATCACACTACATATATCCCACATCTGGGGTTGAGGTGCTCTGCGCAGTTCTTGTAATAGAAATATAGTGTTGTATTTATTAAATCATTTATTGATACATATCACATGATAATTATATACAAATCACCATCAATAATAAAATATAAATCAGTACACAAAGCCCTCTGCACTACAGACTACATTCTATACAATATTATACATCACTTGCAACATAAAAATAATTTAAATTTAATTTGCCAATATTTAATACAATCAATCTTCAAGAAACTAAGGAAAAACCAGGGTTAGTGCCTTGTGTTCCAGCTTCGTTTTCAATAAAAATTGTTTCCTTGAATGTCCCATTTTTTAAACTATAATACTTTAACACTTGGCACAGTCCCTATAAATGATCTTATTCATGAACGCTCTATAAACTAATCCAGGCTTTGTTGATCTGTCAACTTGACAAGAAAGTTAACATGTGTAAGGGATACAACATTTCATACAACAGTTTCAAGTTATCAAACATTTATGGATAAGGGAGTAAAATTTTGTGATCTCATACCCGATATGTGCATAAAATAAAACATTACGTACACTACAGTAATAATTTGGTATTATTAAATAGTTAAATGAATTTCCAATTTACATAAGAAGGTACATGTTACTTTATATCCGATATAAGATGAATGATAAAAATAGGACCGTTAGTTCTTTGGAGGATTTTTCAATCACAGAATGCTACCTTATACTCTAGCAGCCTTATTAATAAACACGAAATAGCTTTGGATTAGTTACATCATCTTTTGTCTTTTTCGATCCTGCTAAATATTCCAGTAGCAAAAAAGGACAAAAGCTGAAGTAACTAACCCAAGGCTACTAGCCGTTTATTAAGGCTGTAGATACTACTCGTAACATAATTATACTATATCATTACAATAACTTACAGCAATAATATTTATATAATAAACATTTACTTCTATTTTGATTACATGATAGCTGGCATAGTTTACTACTAAATCTTTTTCATATTAATCAAGAAAAGGCAAAACACATTCTAAATTGGATATTCCTGGTTCAATTGATCCCTTTCTAACAAGAATTTTTCGCTAATTTAAATTTTTAACTAGAACCAAATCTCTCCCATATAATACAACTTTAGAATTAAAATAATAACATTTGTTTTAAAATACTTGGAAATAATTTTATAGAATTATATTATTTTTATGATGAATAGACAATAAGCATGCAGTATTCGCTGTGGCGACATTGTACATATTTTGTGATATTATGATGGTAACCGATGTACTCCAGGTTTCTAACTCATGACACTTGTTTCACTTATTTCTACGTTAGATAATTATCTTGTTGTAGTATTATGAATTACCGGTGGGTATGTAACATTTCTTTTTTTAGATTACTCTATAATATTACCAGAGCAATGGAATTAATACAATTTTATCATTTGAAACACTGTTTAAAAGTGTTTCAAATTCGATTCTTTTTATTTATCGCTACATTTTTATTTACACAGATAACATTTGTCTACAATCTCTACTAACGATGAAAATAAAACAGGTAGGAATAATATATTAATAAATTTTCATAATATGCTATTATAATGTAACCTTTTAGTAATATTCTCGAATTAAATATAAATAGGGAATGTTTTTGCGTTTATACTATTGTTACTCGATAACTTTTTCGCTAGTTAACCTTTCGATTCGTATACTTTTCGATATTCGGGCTTACTCGTCATGTTTCAGTCAAATGTCGACCCTAAGGGTACAGGTCGATTAGTATTTTACTATTACAGGTCGTTTTGTATTTTACTCCACAGTACATAGAATGTGGCCTGTACAAATAATTGCTTTATGACTAGCACCATAAGTCACAATGGGGACTTAACGTCTTTACCAATGAAGTTCGATGTAATCACGAATATTTCGCGTACATTCAAAGTTCAGTATCCATCGATTGCGTTGCAGCGGCAGGTCCTCAATAGGCTATTTGACTACTATTAAAAATGAACATGTAAATATTATTTTCATAAAGTAGTTTAAAAATGAATGCAATCATTGTAAAAATAAGTAAAATCGGTAAATTAATCTCGGAGTAGTATGCTTTTAAAGTTTCATCGCCTGTCCCTTTCTCGCAAAACAGAGATCGTGTTGAGCTTCCTCACAGCTACTATGGAGGCATGGCTTGTGACGTCACATGCCAAAAAGATTGTATGTAGAGCTACCACAGCTTAGTAATGAGTTACTGTGAGGACTGGTAACTGACGTCACTGCGTGTTTGAGTTGTCTCTTTCTATTTCTGTATTTTAAAATGCCTGTAACTTAGTCATTTTTTGAGATATTCAAGTTTTTTTTTCACAGTTATCTATTTTTTGAGGTATATTATTTATGTATGTAATAAAAATATAGTAGTCAAATAGCCTATACTGCTAAGATTATCTCGCTATTCATAAAACGCAAGTAAAATTGGATTTTAAAGTCCGCAATCCAAAACATGATAATTTCAGTAGTTCCTCATTTTGAGACAATCAAGAGTGTGTTATACTTGCGTGTGTTTAGGATGTAGATTCGTTTATCACTTGTGCGGCACGATGCCGACGAGGCGCAACAAGGCGAGCGAGAGAAGCTTGTCGAGAGGGTCGAGAGTCCCGCGCTGCAGCCACTTGGGGATGGTGGTGCGCGCGTGGCTGAACCCGAGCTTCTGCAGGATGTAGTCCACGCCGTACGGCTCGATGGACTTGCCCGCCCATGACAGCAGCCTGCGGGGATCACACACGGTCGCTATATGTAATCTATACATATAAAATTCAAAGTCCTGACTGACTTATATATCAACGCACAGCGTAAACCGCTGGTCCTAGAGACTTGAAAATTGGAGGGTGTGTTCTTTGTAAAGTGTAGGTATCCACTAAGAAAGGGTTTTTCGAAGGTCCACTCCTAAGAGGGTGAAATGGGTGGTTGAATTATCTATGAAAATTTTTCTTCTTCGTTTCCTATAGGCCACGCGGGCAGAAGCTAGTAATGTATTATGAGAGATAAAACCTTAATTTTTTTAAACATTCCGCTTTGTCAAGTCGTTGAGTAGCTAGGTAGGGCAGAGTGGAGCAAGCCGTTTGAGTAGGTGGCACAGCTGCAGTGCACCGGTAGCCGCTTACCGGACAGTGGGCTCCAGATGCCAGGTGATGCAGCGGTAGTCGCGGAAGTCCTGCGGCGCCACGCGCGCGCCGCCCTCCGCCCAGCGCGCGCCCGGCGTCTGCGGAGGACGAGTCACGGTAACGTACTACTGCAATACGGGGCCTTCTAAGGGCCTTTACACGCGGCGTATTTTTAACGCGCCGACGACGCGAATGTTGCCAGAATGAATCAAAAAATACTATAAATGGGCGAAAATAAATGTATTGTTTCTCAAAATATGTTCTCAGATTACCATAGCACTTTTCATACGAATAAACCAATTTTGAAAACATTTATGCTATTCCAGCCTGTTACTGTAGAAGAGTATGAAAATAACAAAGTTAAATTTATATTATGTTGGTATGTCCGGTAAAATGACAATTTACAATTGTCATGATGCGACATTACCATTAAACAACGCAAAAACAAAGTTATATCGGCCGATAGATGGAGCTAAACAAAAATATTTTAATTCAGCCGTGTTGTCTAAAGCACACTTGTTTTTTTTTTGTCTGACCGTGTGAGAACTGGCATTATCGGTTTGCAATATGATACGGCGTTACGGTTATCTTTACGGAGTTCGTCAACAACTTCCAGCAAACATGGTCGTCTACCAATCACCACTCAAGGTGCGACGATCCTACAAAGCAACAGTACGTATACGTGTTCAGTTTTATTAAAAACAAGTAACAGTCAGATGAAACAAACTGCATTCTTAACTTACACATTATCTTTTACTCAGAAATATATGTAACTCACCACTCTGTCTTTCTCCTTGATGTAGGAGGAGATGAGATCGTGGAGGAACAAGAACGCTTCAGCGTCGACGGACACGAATATGTGATCTTCGAATTCTGTAATAAAGCTGCACTCGACCACTGGTTTCTCGTCTGTAACGAAATGTAGCTATGAACACTGGCGACACTTTTTTTTCATGTTTTGGCTCCACACTATTGTGTATTTAGCCAGTGTCAAGTAATTAATAATTTATCAAGTTAATGATATTTCACGCAAATATGTGTCAAGTCACAGTGGAAGTCATCAAATCAAGTCATAGTCAAGTCATAGTCAAGTCATAGTCAAGTCATAGTCAAGTCATAGTCAAGTCATAGTCAAGTCATAGTCAAGTCATAGTCAAGTCATAGTCAAGTCATAGTCAAGTCATAGTCAAGTCATAGTCAAGTCATAGTCAAGACATAGTCAAGTCATAGTCAAGTCATAGTCAAGTCATAGTCAAGTCATAGTCAAGTCATAGTCAAGTCATAGTCAAGTCATAGTCAAGTCATAGTCTAGTCAAAGTCATACTCCTAGTAAAGTGGTGGCAACTTTACCAGAAGCTTCTATGGAGTTTTGGAAACAACACGAAAGGAAACGTTTCACCATCAGTATACCATTTTCCCACACTCACGCCTGTAATCCAGCACTTAACGAATAGAATGCCACCAATTTTATGCACTAACACTGAAAATTACACAAGTTTTGGAAAATAATACAATGCGGCGACGCAATCTTTTTCGCATTCCCGCCAAAAAAAAAACCCCGACACTTTATTATTGCTAGCAGCATCTTCATCAATAGATAGATAGAGATAGAGAACACTTTATTGTCTCACCAATGAAGTACATAAACAGGAATAAATATAATATTTACGAACTAATGTAATAATGGGCGGTCTTATCGCTGATACCGATCTCTTCCAGATAACCTTTATTATACCAATCTACATTATAAGTATATCATCATGATTCGTGCAGGTTGAACAGTACTAATATTACAGTTATTAATAATAGGTCTTTACCTATGAAATTGCCGTATTGCAGTACAGACTTTTTCAAACAAAAAAAAGTTTTGATTGGCTATGACGTCTAAATTCAAATTAATTTTGTTTTAAAAATTTGACATTCTATTTACAATATAAGTCTTTTGTTTATTGATTAGCGTTGTATTTTCATTACATTTCAACATTTTTCCTCATAATGGATACTTTGAAATTTCGTATAATTATGGAATATGAGTTCCGTCGTGGCACCAACGCGGCACAAACGACACGTAACATCAACGACGTTTATGGAGAGAACTGTACAAACGAACGTACAACCCGTTATTGGTTTGCTCGGTTCCGTTCTGGGAATTTTGACTTGAAAAATGAACCTCGTGGTCGTCCGGAAACTTTGGTCAACAATGATGAATTAAAGGCGATTGTGGAAGCTGATGAATCTCAATCTACAGCTGAGCTGGCAGCAGCTTTTGATTTTAGCATCAAAACAATATTGGTCCATTTGCGACAGATTGGCAAGATAAAAAAGCTTGATAGATGGGTGCCCCACGAACTTAACGATCGCCAGCGCAACGTACGCGTCGAGACTTGCCTTGCGCTGCTTAACAGGCACAGAAATGAAGTAATTTTGAACCGAATTGTTACGTGCGACGAAAAATGGATTCTTTTTGACAATCGAAAGCGCTCAGCAAGTTGGTTAGATCCTGGTTCGGTACCAAAGCAATGTGCAAAACGAAAAATGACCCCTAGAAAGGTGATGGTCACAGTTTGGTGATCTAGTGCTGGTGTGATTCATCATAGCTTTTTACAAAACAGCGAGAGCATTACTGCAGATGTGTACATTGAAGAACTGACCACAATGATGGCGAAACTCGCACGTCTGCAACCAGCTTTGGTCAATCGGTCGCCTCCACTGCTACTTCACGACAACGCGCGGCCCCATACTGCACAACAGACCGTCTCTAAGCTGCATGAGTTGGGTTTGGAAGCTCTCCTTCATCCGCCATACTCACCAGATCTTGCGCCGACCGACTATTACTTTTTCCAAAATTTGGACAACTTTACAGCGGGAAAAAAATTCAATTCCCGAGAGGCAGTACAAAACGCCTTTGAAGAGTTTGTTGTCTCCCGTCCTGCTGATTTTTCAAGAAAGGCATCCATAAACTGCCACAGCGTTGGCAAAGATGCATTGATTGCAGGGTTGATTACTTTGAATAAAAGAAATAAATAAGTTCGAAAAAAAAAATACTTTAACTTTTTTCAAACAAAACGGCAATTTCATAGGTAAAGACCTAATATTATAAACACGAAAGTTTATATTGATGTTTGTTACTCTTTCACGCAAAAACTACTGAATGGATTATGTGTTAATGCAATGTATACGCTATCTAGCTTATACGCTGGATTAACTCATAGGATACATTTTATCCGCGGGTGAAACCGCGGGGCGCAACTAGTTATATTATATTAGAAAGCAATAAAAACAAATTTCTATTAATAATGCGTTGATAGAAATGCTTTTTTGGCGAATAAACAAACTCGCTTGGCACGGTAGCTTAAGAAAACGGTTTCAGGGACAAATAAGTGCGAGCACGCTCATTTCAATTACCGTTCTTGGTTTAAGTTTTCCTGTACAATAGAATTAATCTGTTGATACTAATAAATCGATAACTTGCACTATTAAAGCATACAAAGCCCAAGGATGACATGCAAAGCCCCACAATGCCTGAAAACGTGATATAAGATCGATCCCCGCCAATGATTAGCAGAACACAGCCCTTCTTTCAGTACAAAAATAAAACAGAAATATAATTTCTCTCCGTATCTCAATAATGTGCGTACCGTTCTCAGTGGGCGGCTGCGCGGCCTGCAGCTGCTGGGTCCGCAGGTGCAGCTGCAGCGAGGGCAGCGCGAATATGACTTCCCGCACGTGCTTGTCGGCCTGCCCCTTCCGTTCGCGCTCGCGTTCGCGCTCGCGCTCGGAGCTGTTCGTGCTGGCGGCGCCGCTCGCGCCCGCCTCGCGCTCCAGGGACGGGAACAGCTCGATCGCTGCCAGGGTATCGGGGGGATTTATTTAAGGTCAAAATGCAGAGAAGAGACACCATACGTGGCTTGTATCCCTTGTATGTATATGCTTGGACTCGGGACGTTTTGTTACGACACCTCACGTGCTCAGCGCACCGACGTCGACCGACTGTCATTTTATGGTCCCTGTAAATTAGCTGTAAAAGGTGAAGGATACATTTGATATCACACGCTCGTCACGATAGCGTAAGCACGTTTCGGCTCCAGGGACAGATGGATGCGAGTTTAAATCCCGTTGATGATTGCAACTCATCCTTTACTGTACGGTTTCCTGTCGCCGTACAGCTTGGATGATGATAAGAAAAATTAAAGGGAGTTATAAATTGCACAAAACGTATTAAAATAAACTGTTTGGTAAAATTGGTGAGAAAAATAATCAAACTTCTATCTATTAATCGATCAAAGGTGTTAACATAAAAATGCTAATGTAAACGTTCTCATATAGCCTATGTTTTTAGTTCTTCTACTACTCTTTGACCAATGGCAAGCAAGTAATATTGATCGAATAAATTAATTTAATTGTTTTTATGAGCATCAATTCACGCTCAAAAAGATAGCTAGCACTGACCGTCGATCTCGCTGTTGGCGAAGGCGTAGTGGAACCACTCGTGCAGCGTCTTGAACTGCGGCGGGAAGATGAGCGCGCGCGTCATGCGGCACACCGTGGCCATCGACTGGTGCCCGCACGCCGCCCCGCCCGCGCCCAGCGCCGCCTCCAGCGACTGCACCACGTGCACCTGCACCCCTGCGCCCCACCCTTAGTCTCGCTACACGCAGCCCGTCGGGACGCTTGTGGGTAGCCTCCGCGGGCGGATGGCGTTTAAGGAACGTTTGCGTGAACAACTTCAGTTATGCAGACAACACGGTCTCTCAGCCCCTCGATTAAGGGATCAAGAAAGCTGCTTTCGAGCTGTGAGCATTATGCTCTACCCATGAAATGAAATACGTTTAAAAATCGGAATGACATTTGAAATTCAGTTAAACTTTTTTTTTCCTGAACAAAAGTAGGTAATGCACATGACAGTTCTATAGAATAATTATATCTACTAGTTACCAGTATCGTCGGTGACCTGCTGCGCCTCCGTGGCGAAGCTGATGCAGGGCTCCTTGAGGCTGAAGAGCGCCCAGGACTTGGCCTTGAAGCTGGTGCCGTGGAAGCAGGCCAGCGACACGTTCGTGCCCTGCAGCTCCATCGTGCCGCCCAGCACCGTGCCTGACGCAAAGTGGATGAAGGACATTTTACACTAAGTGTGAAGCTATTGCAATTCTTCGATTTCATGTAAAATGAAGGGCAGGCCAGAACAGTCGTGGATTTAAAATAATAATACTTAGTATGGGTAATAGCTACATTATAATTCCAAAGGTCAAAAGGTCTTTTTATTTAATGAAAAGCTTAAACTCCTCTGTGGTGTGGTGGTTAAGCAAGTCGACTCATAACCCGAAGGTGTCGGGTTTGATTCTCGCGGCAGGACAAGTATTTGAGCGCAGACAAAAAAAGCGCAACCATTTGTTCTGTGTCTGAGTATTGTGGACATAAGGAATGGTAGTTAGGGTCCAGGATCTATGTATAAGACAATAGAGATGATTTATGTTTATACCTGACACATAGTTTCTTTATAGTTTTTATTTTTTATCTAGCCCCATAAAAAATTTACTAAATCCTTCTTCTGCAAAGAAAATTCATTTAGTGCAACTCTACAAAAACTAAATTACTCCTTCTCTAATAATCGAGTTGCCTCCACAGAATCCCAATAATTTCGTAAAACTACTAATGTCCTAATGAAATCGAAAGGTATCTAAAAACCGAATACAAGTGTAGAAAAACGAATAAATTATGTATGTCATCCATTGCCACCCCTCCTATCCGTACCAAGCGTTTTGATTCGACGTTTTCAAGACGAGAGTGCAAGTTCCTTATAGACGACGACTTAGAGACGTGTTGCATTGTCACTTAAAATCAGGAGAAAATGAAATGTGGTCAAACGTAAGCCTACGCAGTGTGAAAAAAGGTAGTAGAAAGGTGTAAGTTAAGACAGAGAAGAGCCTTGCGTACCGTTGGCGGGCAGCGGGTGCGGCAGCGTGTGCAGCTGCATGCCGGAGATGAGCTGCAGCACCTTCTGCCAGTGCCGGTGGTGGCGCAGCTCCGCCGCCGGCGCCTGGCTCTCGGGCGCCGGGGACGCCTCGGCGCCTGCAGCGGTAGGCCGAGGGAAATGTGGCGCTCGATGTAGGATTCAGGTCAACAAATATTTGTAATCGCATTCGACGAAGATACTATTTATAGTTCCTAAACATTTTAGCAAGGAGCGGATTTGAACCGCGTTCAAGTAATTTATATAAGCAATAGCTGAACAACAATACAAATTTTATGTTACATGTACACACTTCTGTAAAGATATTTTTATGGCTCAGTTACATGAAGATACAATCAGAGAGCAGTGTACCTCCAATTCGCACTAAGCGTTTGCTGGGTCGTTCATAGTTCGAACGGCCAAGGAATGGAATGCAAGAGCAGCATCAGCATTATAGGAACAACCTGGGCTCTTCAAATCAAGGTATCTCATGGGCAATGATGCTCCACCTTAGCGCTTTGTTACCACATCGTTACTTCCCATCAGGTAGTGCAAACGTGGCTTATTTTAGCATTAAAAACTCCATGCAGATCTTTGGTTATGTTCAACACGTTTTTCTTAAATACGCGTACAATTTCAATAAGCAAAAAGGCTGCCTTGTTCGGAAACTGTGCTTTTTATACACCCTAAAATTCCAAGGATCAGATTTGACCAGATAATATATTCAAAATTTAAAGTTTGATTATTTGTTTGACTTGTTAGAATACGAGCCACTCACGTTCCTTCCTGTCCCGCCTCGAGTTGGTATAGTTGGGGTGCAGCGAGCTGAACACCCGCTTGCTCGACTTAAACTGCTGCGTAAAGAACTCCTCAAGCTTCAGCTGCATCTTCAGCAGGTCCGGGGTGGTGCTGCGGCTCATCAAGATCTGCAGTTGGTGCCAATTCAGCTTGCCGTGCGTCAAAATTATAGCTGGCCTGGGGATGGAAAACATCATCAGTCCACAGTTTTTTCCACAGGAAGAGTATAGGTTATAACTTTCCATACTTACCGGACGTGGATAGGTTCACACATTTCCTTGAATCTTGATCGTGCCAGTTTCTTACGGTTGAACAAGAGCGAGTGTAAATACACACATGGATGGATGGAAAGTCAACGGCGTGAGGTCACGCTTGCCTCAGAATCAGCTATCCAGTGAGATCGTTGAGTGTGAGGCACTGACCTGGCGGTGGGCTTGTGCAGCTGGTTGTGTATGGCCCGCGCGGCACTGACCTGGCGGTGGGCTTGTGCAGCTGGTTGTGTATGGCCCGCGCGGCACTGACCTGGCGGTGGGCTTGTGCAGCTGGTTGTGTATGGCCCGCGCGGCACTGACCTGGCGGTGGGCTTGTGCAGCTGGTTGTGTATGGCCCGCGCGGCACTGACCTGGCGGTGGGCTTGTGCAGCTGGTTGTGTATGGCCCGCGCGGCACTGACCTGGCGGTGGGCTTGTGCAGCTGGTTGTGTATGGCCCGCGCGGCACTGACCTGGCGGTGGGCTTGTGCAGCTGGTTGTGTATGGCCCGCGCGGCACTGACCTGGCGGTGGGCTTGTGCAGCTGGTTGTGTATGGCCCGCGCGGCACTGACCTGGCGGTGGGCTTGTGCAGCTGGTTGTGTATGGCCCGCGCGGCACTGACCTGGCGGTGGGCTTGTGCAGCTGGTTGTGTATGGCCCGCGCGGCACTGACCTGGCGGTGGGCTTGTGCAGCTGGTTGTGTATGGCCCGCGCGGCACTGACCTGGCGGTGGGCTTGTGCAGCTGGTTGTGTATGGCCCGCGCGGCACTGACCTGGCGGTGGGCTTGTGCAGCTGGTTGTGTATGGCCCGCGCGGCACTGACCTGGCGGTGGGCTTGTGCAGCTGGTTGTGTATGGCCCGCGCGGCACTGACCTGGCGGTGGGCTTGTGCAGCTGGTTGTGTATGGCCCGCGCGGCACTGACCTGGCGGTGGGCTTGTGCAGCTGGTTGTGTATGGCCCGCGCGCGCGCCAGCCACTCGTCGGTGAGCGCGGCGCGCAGGCGCGACACGCGCGCCAGCAGCACGGGCGTGCCCATGTACTCCAGCCGCAGCTCCAGCGCCGCCAGCCGCACGCCGCACACGTGCCCCGGGTTGCCGCCCGGCTCCTCCGAGATGTGCACTGCGCAGGGAGCGGCGGTCACGGGCGGCCCGGCGGGCGGCCCGGCCCGCGGGGCGGCCGGCGCCACTTACCGTACGTGTCGATGGAGGCGAGCGAGATGGCGCCGCCGACGATGCCGCCCCTGGCGTCCAGCGAGGAGCCGGCGAGGGCCACGCCCACCAGCATGTTGCGGTGCCCCGTGCTGCCGATGCTGAGCCGGCCCGTGCAGTTGAAGTCGCGGCTCTGCCAGCTACGGAAGGGTTTATACTGTAGCTGATGCGACTTGGATTGACTTATTACTAAAATAAAATTCAACACACAAATTAAAAAAAAACAATTCATACAAAAGGTAAGTAATCTAACATGAAATTTTGGTAAGCTTCTCGACTCCTTGTTTACAAAATTATTCCCATCTTAAGCCTTTACTCACGTCTCCATCATCATAACGACTACGTGTGTAACATTTCAACCTTGTTTACAAATTAATCTCCAAAGAAATCGCATGCAATTTTTATTGCCTTTTCAAAAGCATGCCATGTTGTTGACATCCCTCTACTTATCGAGAAACGTAGGCTTGCAAAAATGTGTAGGTCTAAATCTAAGATAGTGTACGTCGTACCTCAAAACGATTGAAAATTGTAACGATTTGCGATTTTATTTCTGAATCAAGAGTCGTTCCCTAAGGAGTACCACAAGGATCTCATATAGGTCTCCTTTTCTTTTGTCTTTATAAATAAAATCTTTGGTATTAAATCTAAATTATTTTCCAAAGATAACAAAGTACACACGAATACAATACGTCTATGTGCACTCACCTGACATTCCCCATGACGTTGCCCATGTTCATATGCACGTTGAGTTTAGTGAAGTTAACCGCGAATAGCACCAGCGTTTCCCAAGCCGCGCCCATCACGGGGCTGTCTTCTTTGCTATCTGTGATGTTATCGTTGAATTAACCACCAGATAATTAACATTAAATAAAATAAATAAATATGTGTGGACATTTCACACAGCGCCATATAGCCCCAAACTAAGCAAAGCTTGTACTATGGAAACCAGATAACTGATACAATACCTAGATACTTTTTTATTGTTTGTAAATACATACATAAAATACTATATAATCACCCAGACACAGAACAAACATCGATGTTCATCACACAAATGTATGTCCTAGGTAGGAATCGAACCCACGACCTGCAGTTCAGAAAGCAGGGATACTACCAACTGAGCTATAGGGCCAGTCATTATCAAAACATTGTAAAATTGTAGTATTCGGGAATAAAAATTTTACATTGTCTGATTAGTAACGCCATCGCCATGATTTAGTGGTAAGGTCAATGAGATCAATACATAAACAAAGGGTAAGCACAAGGATTAAATGTGTATTGTTTTTAAATTTTTATAGAAAAGCCCAACCCAATCTTTGTCTCTTTATATCCGATCGCTGCCACTATGTGCGTATCGTCGCCCCCTGGCTGGAGAGCGTACCTACCATCACTATGTTTGTGGTGTCATCTTCTCTCAACAATATGAAAATATTATACCATCTATAAATAAATAATAATTATAAATATGTGTGGACATTTCACGCAACATCATCTAGCCTCAAACTAAGCTAAGCTTGTACTATGGGAACCAGATAACTGATACACTAATTAGTTACTTTTTAGTAAAACAACACACAGAACGAACATCAATTTTCATCAAACAAATGTTTGTCCTGGGTGGTAATCGAACCCACAAACTAGCTCACACACAAAGCTCAGAAGGCAGGGTTACTACCAACTGAGCTATGGGGAGCAAGTCTCCCCAACAAAAAGGTCACGTCTATGTACACTATAAAAGCAATAAAATAATTAATTATGTGATTTGAATCTGACCTATCGGTAAACACATGAAACGCAAAATGAGTAAAAGTGAAAAAAAGTGCTTACCTTTCGGTTTTTGATGATCAACAGTCTTTGCTTTCTCTCTCTGCGGCAGCACCGGTGACACGGGCACCGCGTTGCTTGGGTTTCTAAAGTTAAGAATTAATTTTTTTCCTTTAACGCAGTGTGTGGCCGGTTCCTGAATTGACATTTCTAAGCGCCGCCCAAAAGGTTAACCGTTTGTATGGTGCGCGACCCAATTAGGCCAAAACACTATTGATTTCATGTCGCCAAAAAACCGGCCGCTCACTAAATTATTTAGGATAAACCAGTGGTTGAAAGTATTTTAAATTTATTCAATGGTCTATATTAAAATATCATAGGCATAAACATTGAAGTATCAATAATTTTGCCTGTGATTGACTCACCTAACGCTGATTAATTAGCGTCCACGATTGGTATTATTAAAAATAGGTATAGCGCGTGTTATTAAAAACGATTCTGACAAAATTAAGACGATATTGTTTTCGCACTTACACCATTATGTCTAAGTGAGTGAGATAGCAGTAAAAAAAGTCTGCTGTTTATACATCTTAGCTGATACGCGTCATAGCACCGGTTACGCGCATGGTGTACGATCGTGGCACCTAGGGCCACCGGCACCGGTACCTGGGTTGGTCGGGGTGCAGGCTGAGGTCCCCGAGGAACATGCGGCGCACGATGGTGCGGCGGTACCAGGCGCGCGGGAAGGCGAGGATCTCGCCGAGGCGGCGCATGTCGTACTTGAACCACGCGCTGCCCACGTCCACGATCGCTGTGCACACGCACCGTTAGCCGCGCTGCCGGGGCCGGGGGGTAGGGGGAGGAGGGCGGGGAGCCGGGACTACTGCGCGCCACGTCAACACGGTAGGCGTGATGTGGCTGTGAGGACAAAGTCCCACGCACCAAGTAGCGAAACTATTATTAACCCCCACTTTACTGTTTGTTATATGTACTCTCACAAATCATAGCTCGATATCAGCATTTGTAATCACAGCACTGCGCTGACCAATAAAAGTAGAAAGTTTTAATTTACCATCAACCTAGATCCTTGACTTTTATTTCTGTGAGAAACACGTTATTTAGTACTCCAAAAGTGTCTGAATTAATGAAAAGACTTCAAGGGGAAATAGCAATAGTGTTTTGTGTGGCAGAAATGAAACTACTACATAGTTGAGGCGAAGCAACTTCGAACGTATCCTGCCATTAGCAAGGGAACTTACTTGAAAACCTGACAGTGGCCTTCGACTGATCTTGATCAGTCTGAAAGTCCAACTTCCTGGACCGGGACAGGTGGAACTTTACAAACTCCACGTTAATACTGAGCGAATCTTTTCTCTCAGTGTCCGATAGTGGCGACCACTGCGCTTCCTTGAGGCTGGACTTCTTGCCTCCGTAGGGGTGGAACATGTTCACTGAGAAGTCTGCGAGGCAGCCCGTCACGCTGAGGCCGCCCATCGCGACGGCCGGTTCCGCCATCTCTCTGTGAAAAATATTTGATTGTATACGTCACGATGAACATAGGCCTCGGCGCCTGGTTCGCGTTCGCCCCCGAGTCAAAGTCAAAAGATCTATTACAAATAGGCTATTTTTGGCACTTTTAGAAGTAAAAATTACATTAAGTACTTAAAGTAAGTTATTTTACTAAGCAGATAAAATTACAGTGCTTATTGTTAAATAATATATAGCAAGCCCATTACAATAAATTAGTTTAAAAAACCCAGTTCTCTTTCTTATTACTGGTGCAAGCAATCGGAACTTCGGATCAGAAAACTCTGATCTGAAGCTTCGATTACAACTGTAAAGAAGAAGCTACAAGATACTTTACAGTGATGTATTTTTTTCTACTGTCTTTTATAATATACAGAATTTATTACAGTTAAGATAATTAATATAATACAAAAGTAACCACCACGTCATACCGGTGCAAGAAGAATACTGAAATAATCTTAACGAACATTACAAATAGAAACTGGAATTATGGATAGCAACAGGCAATAGGCAAATCTTTTTTCCCGAGAACCTTTATCCCCCATCGGTTATCGATTCCACGAGCGATGTGGCCTGCCCACTGCCTTTTCAACATGCCTGTCACGATAGTAACAGTACCAAAATGTAGAGCGGCAGTGGCACCCCGGGCCGCGGCACTCACTCGTCGCCGGCGCGCTTGGAGCTGAACACGATCTGCAGGCTCGGCAGCTGCAGCAGGCACTCCACGCGGGACGCGGGCAGGCAGCTGAAGCGGAACGTGCTGGGCCGCATGTGGAAGTGCACGATCACGTCCACCGGGAACGACGCGTACACGTACTGCCCGTACGACGCGCCCTCCGCCGACCGCGACCGGGAGCCCGGCTCCGCTTCTGGACCAACTATGTAGCGGTTACACGGTGGAAGTCGGAGCGGTGTTAGGAAAGCGCTCGATCGCTGTTTGTTCCGGGTCTTTTTTTTAGCTGCAATACCAGACACCTGGAAATGTGCGTGGGTGTTGCTTTTTGTTAAATTATTTTTAATTTATTACTTTGGCTTATTATTAATCATGAACATAAATACGATACAGGAGGGACAATACAAATTTTTAAACCTAAGTACTTATTTCTAATTGTGCATACACCACGAGCAAACCTGATTCCACAAGCAGCACCCGTTCAGGAGCTTGACGCATGTTCCAGCCATCGCCCTCTTCGACCATATTTGAGGGAAGACGACGACCCGACACACAACGCCGCCGCAAGAACAAGCTTTTTAGTGAGCGTGAATTCTGCGGGTGTACGCACAATTTACTTTCTAATTAAAATATCCTTATTACTATTTTATTCATACGAGCGGGATATTTGACCAGCTCCTTTGTGTCCATCATTACGTACCATCAAAATCACTACAAATTGGTACATGAGTTTTCTTTACATTAATTCAAAACTCACCGGGAGTATTTGTTGTAAAGGACGCCTTTGTCGGTATTGGTTCCAGGGTATGTTCCAAGAACTCTAGTATGTGGGGGCTGATGATGGTCTCTTCGGGGATGCTCTGCAGGGTGATCCAGGCGAACAGAGCCGCCTTCTTGCTGGCCACCTTGCGGGCAGCGGCCGGGCCGCCGGGCCACGACGGAGACTCGTCCGGGAGGGTCTTGGACTCGTAGTGCACCTATGAAGGGAATCACTACCATGAGTACCTACTCGGATGGGTTGATGGTACACATGTCGTTATTGTCAATCCCGCTTATTAAGGTTATCAAAATATAATGCATCAACGAATTAGGGATCACCTTTTTTAATGCGACTCGTGCGTACTTTTTCGTTCCGTTATGTTATTTGATTTCAAAACAGAACGTGATATATATCTTACGGCCCAACGGTTAGTGTATAAATGGTGGACCAGAATCCAGTCTCTAGCGATCTTTTCATTGCTACAAAAATTCACTAATAATTGTTGTTTTGACGACGCGCGACGAGACGAAACAAACGAACGCCCTGCAGGCGGGCGACGTACCTTGAGGTCGAGGCCGGGCACGCGGAACACGGTGAGGTCGCAGGCGGGCTGGCGGCCCAGCTTGCGGCGCGCGGTGGGCGAGCCGCCCGCGCCGCCCTCCAGCCCGCCCGACGCGCTGCGCCCCACGCGCATGCGCGACCCGCCGCTGCAAGGGACGCTCGCATGTACACTACGCCCGAGGGCCTTCCAACTAAACTGTCGTGAATATACATCTAACATCGTAATTATGGAATCTATACCACTGGACTCTTGTCATCGGGGTTGCCACGATCACCGTGCTTGGCAGCCAGAGTGCTGCTGCCTCCCGTTCTCTAGATATTCTCTTAATCAGCTCTTGCAGCGGAAAAAGATGGGGTGATGATAGTATTAATCAAATCAATTTCAACAAAACGTCGGAGAAACCCCCAGGGAGCCGTTCAATGCAAGAAGCAAATGCCGCCCAAAGTAGCGCTCCATATATTTTTTTTTACTTAAATTTGTCTAGCATTTGTCTACGCTCTCACCTGATGGGAAATGACGATGTGATCGAAGGTGTAGAATGCTAACCAAGTAAATGAATAAATTAATAATGATAATGAAGGCCTGTTTCAGAAGTGGTCGATTTCCAGCTAAGGTGATGTTGATGAGTGTCCAATACTGCTGTAGATTGAATTTATTTTACGTTAGTGCAATAAAAACCTTCATTGAGAGAACACGTCAATTTTATTTACCGCCGGCCACCCGACTAAAATGAACCTTAATGCAATAAACAATGAAATCACTATAGTCGTAAAATTTATTAATTGATTTTTACTGTTAAAAATAAGTAGGCGTTTATGGCTTTGGTAGAATTTAAAAATAATGTTTGGTTGGCAACACTGCCGGAAGGGTCATGATTGGTTGGTACTATCAGCCAATCATGGATGGTTCCAGCTCAGTAAAATTGAGTTTGGTGGGGGGAACTTGAGGCGCGACGAAAAGATCAAAAAAGCAGTAAATTCTCGTTGATCGGCAGAAGCGTTAAGACAATTATTGTTAGTTGATTCTGTATTGGAAGTATAAGAAATATGTAATGTAATGAAATGTGTATAAGAAACTAGGAATATACAAAATGGAAGAGGCTTTCTATATGTTTTCACTTCACTATTAAAATCAGGTTATAAAAAACACAAGACCATAAAAATAAAAATAAGCACCACGTATAAATGTGATTGTAGGGACACACGTTTGTTTACGTTGACGTCGCCAGCGCCGACCTATTTAAGGGGCGCGTGATTAAATTAAAGCGGAGTCGCGTAAAAGTCGCAGTAGTAGAGTTGCATTAGAGTAGCATTCGGAGACGCATGTCCTCACATACTCCAGGCTTACTCATTTTATATTGTTAATTGTGTGCTCAGTTCGCGAGGACAATATATGTGGTAAAAAGTAACAATTAATCTTTAATTTATCCCATTCCGGTAGTGAGTTTATTAGTGCACAAAAGGACCTTGTAAATGATCAATGAAAATAGAATATTGTGCATGAACTCACATCTTCATATCGTCGTCCCGGCTGGGCTCCTTGGTGTGCAGCACGCACTTGCCGCTGCTGATGTACACCTTCACGTCGAGCTCGAAGTCGATATTCGGCTCCGCGGTCTTCGCCTTGCTCGGCTTGCTCTCGGCGCTCTGCCCTTCCGATGACGTGCTGAACGAAACATTTATATCTAATACCTGTTGGATCGGCAGTCTGTACCGCCAACCGCTACAATACTGTTAATGCTATTGACAGGCGGGATAGCTCAGTTGGTAGTCTTCTTCCCTTTCTTCCTTCTTTCTTTCTTTCTTCTTTCTATATTTACGAACAAAATGTATCTAACTATTCTACCAGTCATCTGGTTCCTATAGAAGAAGCTTTGCTTAGTTTGGGGCTAGATGACTATGTGTAAAATGCATGTAAAAAACATGTCAATTTAAAGCACAAATACTTGTTCTGAATCTGGGTGTTGTGGGATCATAGTCCTCGTAGTTCCTGGGTCCCTAGATACAGAGAATCTTAGTTAGGGTCCAGGATCTATGTATGTGATCGTTGGGCGTTATTATTATTATTATCATTATTCAATACCTGTCACCCAAATATACACTAATAGGAAAGCTTCCTTTATTCTGATGCGAGAGGAAGCGACGTAAAAATTGGGTAGCCACGATAAATCGACTCGTCTTCCTTTATTCAATCCGGTGTTATGACTCAAAAGCGTTTGGTTTTTACTGTAAGTTTTTTCTGTATCTAAATAAATAAGATATTCTAATTCTAATGGGAGAGACAAGGCCTGCACTGACGTCCCGCACCGAGTCTTGAGTTTGTCATTGCAGCCAATCAGATTAATCTTCAACAATAGTCTTTCAAACGTTCAGAGCAATCATGCTATACCAAAACTACAAAAGTAAGTACCGCGCCAGTAAATAATACACATCCAACCAAAGAAGGAGACAGTCGGCTAATTTTGGCTTTGTAGCACATTGTCTTTGTCACTTAAAGGGAAATAATCAACTAGTGTTGGCTTCGTAGAGGGTCATCTTTGTCCCCCACGACATTACGTGGAGTTTTGTCACTCTAGTGCTCCTTGTAACGGAGACGATGCTCTACGAAGTCGATTATCACATCAAATATACAAAATACATACAATACAATACAATACAAAAATACTACAAATGCGAAAGTTTGTGCGTACGTGTTTGTTCCCTCTTCACGCCACCAGAGCTGAACGGATTTCAATGAAATTTGGAATGGAGACAGCTTACACGTTGGATTAACACATGGGAAATTTTTATCCGCGGGGGAAATCGCGGGGGCAGCTAGTCCTCGGTGTATAGGTCGACGTGCAACACTCGCCGCGGCCCCTGTAAGTACCTGTGGTCCGGCTTCCTCCGCAGCTGCACCAGGTGTACGTCCTGCGGCCAGGGCTCGGCCCGCGCCGGCAGCGAGCTCTGCCGCGGCACCCCGCCCCCCGCCGCCCCGCCCCGCTCCCCGCGCAGCGAGCCGCCGCGCGCGCCCGGCGGGGACACTGCGCCGGGGGACAATACATGCGTCACCGGGGACACTACACGTGTGGCACCCAAGGGACAATACTTGCGTCACCGGGGACACTACACGTGTGGCACCCAAGGGACAATACTTGCGTCACCGGGGACACTACACGTGTGGCACCCAAGGGACAATACTTGCGTCACCGGGGACACTACACGTGTGGCACCCAAGGGACAATACATGCGTCACCGGGGACACTACACGTGTGGCACCCAAGGGACAATACTTGCGTCACCGGGGACACTACACGTGTGGCACCCAAGGGACAATACATGCGTCACCGGGGACACTACACGTGTGGCACCCAAGGGACAATACTTGCGTCACCGGGGACACTACACGTGTGGCACCCAAGGGACAATACATGCGTCACCGGGGACACTACACGTGTGGCACCCAAGGGACAATACTTGCGTCACCGGGGACACTACACGTGTGGCACCCAAGGGACAATACATGCGTCACCGGGGACACTACACGTGTGGCACCCAAGGGACAATACTTGCGTCACCGGGGACACTACACGTGTGGCACCCAAGGGACAATACATGCGTCACCGGGGACACTACACGTGTGGCACCCAAGGGACAATACTTGCGTCACCGGGGACACTACACGTGTGGCACCCAAGGGACAATACATGCGTCACCGGGGACACTACACGTGTGGCACCCAAGGGACAATACTTGCGTCACCGGGGACACTACACGTGTGGCACCCAAGGGACAATACATGCGTCACCGGGGACACTACACGTGTGGCACCCAAGGGACAATACTTGCGTCACCGGGGACACTACACGTGTGGCACCCAAGGGACAATACATGCGTCACCGGGGACACTACACGTGTGGCACCCAAGGGACAATACATGCGTCACCGGGGACACTACACGTGTGGCACCCAATTGCGTTACCAAAGCGACTACATTTGGTCACCAGGAAGATAACTACGTTACGAGGGAAACTATATTTGAGGAGAATCAAATGCAGCTACGAGCACAACCTTCAATTTAAAATTTAAGCTATCTTTGATGTTTGCATGCCGTTTTTAAGCTGACTTTGACCCCAATGCAGATTTTTAATCTGGTTTTTGTATTATTTTAAGCTGGTTTCGATGCAAAATTATAAGTTGAGATCATAAACAATTGACAGACCTATATTTTTGCATTCATAGGTCAGATTAAAAAAAAAATGCAACTAGCTGCTTTTGATTCTATACCCCTTATTTGATCCAAAGAAAGGTAATCATTATCCGAATTAACAAGGAGACAAATTTGGTCACCAGATAATATAGTACCGTTACCAAAGGGGCTCACTACACTTGTGTCACCAGTAGTAGGACATACAGATAGAACGTCATATATGTAACTATACTGCTGAGTTTTGGCGAGAAAACGAAAAAGATAGCGTCACCGCATTGTATTATTTTTCAAAAATTGTGTTATTTTCAGTGTTAGTGCACAAAATTAGTGGTATTTTATTCGTTAAGAGCTGGATTACAGGCATGAGTGTGGGAAAGTGGTATAATGATGGTGAAACGTTCTTTTCATGTTGTTTCCAAAACTCCATAGAAACTTCTGGTAAAGTTGCCACCACTTTACTAGGAGTTTGACTTGACTAGACTAGACTATGGCTTGATTTGATGACTTGGACTGCGACTTGACACATACAGCATACATATATAATATAACTTGAAAAATTAATTACTTGACACTGGCTAAATACACAAAAGTGTGGAGCCAAAACAAAAAAAAAAACTAAACTACATTCTCTCATTTCTGACACAAATTATCTACAGTAAAAGTTAGTAGATCATTATCATACTTGAAGACATCTTCCGTTCCAGCATATCTTCGCCTTAGTACAGAATGTTTTGTGTTGTGACCAACTTCCTTGGTAATGGTGGACACACCAAGGCCACATGTTTAAAGAAGGTGATATAAAAATGTAAGTCACCAAACTAACACTATAAATCATCCAACATTAATAGTTACCAGCTCTAGTATCACTCTCCATGGAGCTCCAACTCCCACCCTCGATGATGTCTGCGAGCCGGTTGTCTTCATCAGCCAGGAGTAGCGTCTCCCCGGAGTCTCCGATGGTACCCGCGGTCATACCCAGATTTGGTTCCACCACCACACTGAGGAGACAGAATAATTGGGTATTTGGTGGAACAAAAATTCTACAAACTCGTTGGCTTTTTTTGGAAGAAACGCAAAGACAAAATGTCATAAAGTTCCATTTCATAGGGGCGTAATATTATGGTATATCCTCAATCACAACCTCTGAATGTGTTCAGATCAAGTTTACAGCTTGGCTAGAGTACCTTTAAGGTTTGCCTGCTGCATTTTTGACCACGAGTTGGTGGTGAAATGTAAGCTTATAGCTGAACAAAAAGTAGATTTGCCTACCCCTCGAAGTCCTTCCTCTCGCCGGGCGGCGTGTGCAGCACGAAGGAGCGGCTGCGGTTGGAGCCGAGCCCGAGCTTGCCCTTCGTGATGGAGCTCGCGCGGACGCTCTGCCGCCGCAGCTTCTGGATCATGTCTCTGTGCCGAGGGGTGCCGAGTTACGGTGCATATTCACTTGCACTTAGAATGACATACTTGTACGAGTATGTGGGAAATATATTACTTATTCTAATTCTGAGATAGTTCATTTGAGTGGTAAACATCTTTTTTAGATGCTACGATAGCAATGATTTGTCTTTCTTGAAATATACTTTAGCGGCACACTTTGCTAATTTATGTGATAACTGGCAAAACCTAAATGCAGCTCAATTATGAAAAGTTGTGCATAAACCACGTCCTTTTACTTGGGATTATTATCGAACTTTCAGAGATAGTCTTGGACTGTTCAGTGTTTATCCATCTTTAGCAAGCTTACTTTCAAAAGTATCCAATATTTCAAGACTGATATTTTTCTTGATTTCGTTCGTCGAGCAACTTTTCAATAGCTTGTGAGTTCTAAGTTTTCAACTCAGAACTTACCTCCTAAAGTCCTTGAACACCAGCGACTCCAGGTCGTGTAGCCGCCGCATCTCGTACTCGATGGTGGAGTGGCTGGCCCCCAGCGTGCGCAGGTCGTTGATGATCTTGGCCTGCTCGTTCATCTCCTTCTCGATGAGTTTGGACCGCTTCTTGGCGTCGATGGACAGGTCGAACACAAACGCTGGCAGGTGGTCCGTGCACTTGCGACGAAGAATTATACTCTCCTGGTAGATTACAAATGGAACAAAAAAAGTTATGACTACAGAATGATTACTTCTCTTATTTCCTCGTATTGTCCTGAATTAATGTCTTTTTTCTTTCTTTCTTATTTCTGATTTGAAAGCTAGGTGCTGTCGCTTAAAATGGCGAAGATAAACATTGAAATAATTAACTACATGCCTAGAACCATAAATTCAAGGACATATTTTTCAAATAGTTCTGGAATCTGTTACTGACTAAAAGACTAACGCGCGTCTGCACTAAAGTCTATTAAAATAGAACTTAGCTAAGCAACGCTTTCCCCGGGTTCTCGTATACGTTTGTTATGTTCGTGTCAACTTGGCAGACCAAAATACTGAACGCCTATTGGTTGCCTATTCCTGTTGATTATCGGCTGTCTCAATGAGCGTACAGTATTTGGCATGTTGACTTGACGCAAGTTTGACAAACGAGAAACCGGGGACTAGGGAGATAATTGCGAAATTAGGAGCTCCCAAACTTTAGTACAAAGGGCATAAAAGTTAGTATACATTAGTAGACGAATTACTTTCCCATAACCATAACCATAAAACCATAATGATTGCAATGAATCATTGAGTGTTGAGTATTGAAAAATGTGGCAAACGTTTACAGCTAATAATATTTCCCTGAAAAGTCAAATATCAAGCAGAGAGAACGTACTAGATGAGGAGCAAGCCAATCAGTTTCACTATTCACTGTAGCAATACGCTTACCTGTGAATCTTTGCTGTTGTCAGCTTCGTCGTCCAAATCGCTTTCGTAGTCCATTTTCAGTGGATCTTCTTCTTCGAAACCTAAATAAAAATTTCCGTTCAATATCTGATTCTTTCAGGTCATAGTTGTATCCAAAATGAACTGTATTACGTGTATATAAGACATAGTTACCCGTGAGCATGGTGAGGGTGTGCCCGAGCGCGGAGAGTTGCTTGCCGACGTTGACGTCGAGGTGGATGTCCACGCCCTCCATCTGCCACGACACGTTCAGGAACCACTTGGCATTTTCTGCAACACAACGTAAATGTAAATTTCCAATTCATCGAAATTTTTGTAGTCACTGGATCAATTTATTTCTTGCTTGTAGTTGTAATTATTAGAAGTTACCTAATAATAAATATTATCGTCTGTTTTGATTAAGATAGTATATTTGTAACGGCAGATTAAATTTTGTATTTATTCTAGTTATTATATATTTATTATTATTATTCGACGCTAGTTTATTTAGTGAAACGATAAAGATTCTACCTAGAAATGTATTCTAATCAAGCGTGGCATTTATAGTGTATAATGTACGGAAGGTATTTAGTAAAAAATTTATTCATCATCTGAGTCGGGAAGTCTGTAGCAAAGTTGTTTGAAAGTTGTCGCTTTAAGCGATAAGAGTGCTCGCTGTGCTAGCATAAGTTTCAATTAAGTTTCGGAGCATATCTAAGTTTTTTTAGTGTACAATAAACAGTTTATCTATATATGTATACCAATTCGCCACGACACAATATTTCTCAGCGAGGACAAAAGTCTTCGCTGACAGAGAGAAAGTTACAGAGAAAGTTACAGCCTAAAGTTACCATTCTGCTTGGCCGCGGTGGTCCGGCTGCAGACCTCGTAGGTGCCCTCGGAGACGCAGCAGACGTTGATGGAGCCCTCGTCCGGGTTGGGCTTCCAGTCGTCCAGCGACGTCTCGAAGTCGTCCGCGAACCGCAGGCACAGGCCCACGAACCGCCCCTTTACGATCGATCACATCACAGGTCCCACAGGTCAATCAAATAATTAAACTTGCAGTTTAATATCTTATGAGGTATCTCAAAAAATTAATACGGGTATAAATAAATCTAAACTAGCAGGAAAGACAAATATTGGTGTTAAAATAGGCTCGGGGGGAGGGGGGATGATTGCGTAACTTGATTGCAACCAATAGAAACAAATATTTGTATGGATTTGACAGTTTCAATACGCAGCTTATGCTTATAAGCATAGTTACTGTGGAAATTTTCAAATTATGAACAAAATTTCTTCTGTTGCATATTGCGTCAAAATTCCGTAATTATCCCCTTTATTATAAGTTGGTAGCACTGTATATGTTGTTATTACCTTGGAGACGAGAGCGCCAGAGGAGCAGGCGCTGATGCTGGTACTTTCGAGGGTCACAACCACTGCGCCACGGGAGTCCACCTCGTAGCCGCACCGACCACCCCATGAGGCCTGGGATATTGAAAGGGAACTTACAAGTGCACATTTTGGACGCGGCGCTCTGTAGTAATGCAAATTCTTTCAAGAACGGTGATGTAAAACATTGTGAGGAACTTGTATGTTCCATAATCACTAATATCGAGGACACGTATCATTCATCACACACAATAAATGATCTTCGAAACCATCTACGTTGTATCCTTTCTTAAATCTGACCATGACCATGGGTATTGAGGACAATGTTATTAAGTATAGATAAAAAATTAAATGAGGATAAAACTTAGAGAAGGGAAAACATACCCCGCGGTTCGATTCCCGCGGCAGGACAAGTATTTGTGTACAGAAAAAAAAAAAGCGCAAATACTTATTCAGAATTTGGGTGTTGTGCGACCATGGTCCTCGTAGTTCCTGGGTCCTTAGACACAGGTAATCCTAGTTAGGGTACAGGATCTATGTATGTGTACATATCAACGCACAGCCTAAGCCGCTGGTTATAGAGACTTGAAATTTTGAGGGTGTGTTCTTTGTAAAGTGTAGGTATCCACTAAGAAAGGGTTTTTTAAAATTCCATCCCTAAGAGGGTGAAATGGGTGGTTGAATTATCTATGAAATATTTTCTTCTTCGTTTCCTATAGGCCACGCGGGCGAAGCCGCAGGCAGAAGCTAGTTATTATATAATGTCTCATATTGGGCTTAGGGTGCTATAATTGTAGGGGTGTCGCGAAGGTTCCAGAACTCACCACGGGCGGCTGGTTGAGCGGCAAGCAGATCCCGATGTCGTCGACGTCCAGCTGGAGGAACAGCGTGCTCAAGTGCGGCGTCGTTATTTGAGATGTCAGTTGGACCTGCGATAAACATAACTATTTATATTATGTTTGTTCACAACTCAAATGTTTAACTTTAAATAATAAAATCAATGAAGTTTTTAAGAATTCTCTTAATTAGAATTGGAAATGGAATTGTATTTCTCTCACTATAAGCCACGGATGCTTATTTTAACTAAATTAAGGAAAATTAGAAAATCGCTGGTGTTCTTGTGATAGTTCTATATTGACTAACACACGTATCAAAAAAAAAAAAAATACATTTTAAAATAGTATAAAAATAAACTTTGTGCGTTCAGCACACTCACAATACGTAATAATCTCCAAAAGTTGTAACAACGTCCGTCTGTCCGTCTGTGAAGTATTAAATAGTTATGCATCTGCTAGAAGATCACGTAACTTGATTGTAACCAATAGAAACACATTTTTTTATGGATTTAACAGTTTCAATAAGCAGCTTATATGTATAGTTATTATGAAAAATGTCAAATTAGAAATGAAACTCTTCCTGTTCCATTGCAATAAAAGTTCAACCCCCTGGCAACAGCTTCTGAGTATAGAAAATCGTCATTTCGTGTTTATCAGTAATTATATGCAAATGGATATCTTTAAATGTTTATGTAGTCCACGTGTTGTTTACCTTTTCAAAGACCTGCTGCGTGGCCGTGAGCACCTCCTTGTTCAAGTTGAGGCGCTTCTCGTTCCAGTACTCGTACGCGTTCTTGTAGTTGAGCCAAACGAGGATGGCCTTGTCCACGGCCACGGGCTGGATGTAGATCAGCGGCCGCTTCAGGGTTATGAGGACCACTTCTTTATCGTCGCTGGAGACCATCTCGTCTTGGAACGCGTTGCGCATCGCTAACAAATGCAAAAAGAGATAAATCGAAGAGTTTTGTAAAAAGGGAGACGAAAGAGGGAGAGTTAGCTTCGTTTATTTTAAAATAAACGTTTCTTTTCAACGTTTTCCTATCGCAACTTCACTAATTATTGCTTTTTTTTACATCAAACATGTCTAGCATTTGACTACGCTTTCACCTGATGGGAAGTGACGATGCGATCGAAGGTGAAGCATGCTAGTCTAGTAAAGTCCGTGTGAAATCGTTAAGACATTTGATAAAATATTGTATTACTTATATTCAACTTAGCGCGGTTTCACCCGTACATAAGTATCCAATGCGTTAACCAGTGTATAAGGTATCTAGTTTCATTTCAAATTTGATTCAAATCTGTTCAAGTGTTGTACGTGAAGAAGGAAAAAACAAACACATACAAACTTTCAAATTTATAATATTAGTATGATAGACTGATTAGAGTTGCGGAATGGTTAATTCGCAGCTCACAGAATACTGCTGGCAATTGCTAAATATATTGGTTAAAATCATTAACGGTTGTCAAAACCTTACCGATCCGTGTGTTGAAGAAAGCGTACTGCTGGAACTCTGGCTCTGCTTCCTCAAACATCGCGTTCCGGATCAACTGGCCCAGACTCAGGTTGACGTCCACCTGAACAATATACGGATGTTAATAAGTACAATGATTTGTATGTAAGACGTACACGGTAGGTACAAACTGTAATGATGATTGCATAACTAATCAAACTAGATATATGTGAGCATATAAAAAAAAGAATATGAATATGCTAACAATTATTCTAAAATATGTCTTAGGATTTTATAAATAAACTATAAAAACCTACTATACTTTTACTTTTACTATATACTTTGACAACCTTATTAATAAACACGAACTAGCTTTAGCTTAGTTACTCCATCTTTTGTCTCTTTCGATCCAGCTAAATACTCCAGTAGCAAAAAAGGACAAAAGCTGAAATAACTAACCCGACACCAACACCCGTTTATTAATAAGGCTGTTAAACTTTTAGGGCACTGAGCTACTAATATTCCTAAACGAATTTTGTCATACGACAACCATCTTTTTCATACTGAAACAGCCATCTCTCTTAGTAGGGGAGCCCACGATGCTAAATGGGGATTTACTCGAGCGTCGTAGGGACCTATTGGGATGCAAAGCTTAGATGATAAGAAGAAAAAAATGTTATATGATATATACCTTTACATCGGTGGGGGAAGCGGCTATAGATTTTTAAATATGTAAAAAAAAACTGTTGCATGGACATCCTCGAGCGCGTCAGATATTGATAGCATCAATGCCCTACGTATTTTTAATAATGTACGTATGTTAATCTGATCGTTTGCATGATGCGGGTGGTTGTATATAACGGTTGGAAATGAAAAAAAAAAAATTTATCGAGCGCGTCTGATTTTCTAAGGGAGTGTTAAGTGCACCAAAAAAAAGCTCTCATTCACTAATCTGACGATTTCGATGGGACGCAAACTCGCGGCCATTTTCATAATGTGCAAAAAAATCGCCATTTTGAAATACTCAAGCGCGTCAGATTAATATATATATATGATTCATCTTTATGTTCTAAACGTACTGTCTCATAATCTGACGATTATCTAGAGGGATTCGCCTGATCTGACAAATAAAAAATTAGAGAAACGGTTCACCTTAAAGGCCATCCCTGCAACTTCCCGCTAATTCCATTCCTGGACGCTTAAAATTGTACTTATGACATTTTTTAACTCAAAATATAATTTATGGGATATTTTGAGCTCGCGGAGTTCAAAGAAATAATATTTCTATGCATTTCAGCTCTCCCAGCTCGAAAGTCTGATAGAAATTTCATAGAACGCTATTTTTGGAATTTTCAAACCGCAATAACTTTTGAATGGATCAAGCAATTCACGCGGTTGGCGGCATTCGACGCAGTTTTATCATACTCATAAGTAATTTTGCAATTTTAATTGATCGAATCACAAATTTCGGAGTAATCCCGAAAAAACTTTTTCGTGTTTCTTTCGTTCACGATATCTCTCGAACGAATCAACCGATTTTGACCATGGTGGCGATCGACGTGGTTTTTCAAGCTCAAAGGAGGATTAGTTTTTGAAGTTAATCGATAAAGCCGGTCAAAAGTTATTCCAAAAAAACCACTTTCAAAACAATTTTTTTCTTATTTTTTTGAGATTTTTCAAAATTTATCGGTCCGAATCGGTTCAAATTCACAGGAAATCTAATTTTGAGAGAAATCTTTAGAACGCCGTTTAGTAAGGCGTACGTTACCTGTGCCCCGGCGAAGGCGTACGTTACCTGTGCCCCGGCGAAGGCGTACGTTACCTGTGCCCCGGCGAAGGCGTACGTTACCTGTGCCCCGGCGAAGGCGTACGTTACCTGTGCCCCGGCGAAGGCGTACGTTACCTGTGCCCCGGCGAAGGCGTACGTTACCTGTGCCCCGGCGAAGGCGTACGTTACCTGTGCCCCGGCGAAGGCGTACGTTACCTGTGCCCCGGCGAAGGCGTACGTTACCTGTGCCCCGGCGAAGGCGTACGTTACCTGTGCCCCGGCGAAGGCGTACGTTACCTGTGCCCCGGCGAAGGCGTACGTTACCTGTGCCCCGGCGAAGGCGTACGTTACCTGTGCCCCGGCGAAGGCGTACGTTACCTGTGCCCCGGCGAAGGCGTACGTTACCTGTGCCCCGGCGAAGGCGTACGTTACCTGTGCCCCGGCGAAGGCGTACGTTACCTGTGCCCCGGCGAAGGCGTACGTTACCTGTGCCCCGGCGAAGGCGTACGTTACCTGTGCCCTGGCGAAGAGCCGCACTTCATGCGGCTCCGCGGGCTGCGGCACGTTCTGCACGCGGTTGGACAGCTCGAACTCCACCGCGCCCGTCTCCAGCCGCACCGCGGAGTTGCTGGGAGTGGTCGCCGTTAGTTGGATGCGCTGGAATCACACTCGATATGATACAAAACTGTATGGAACACTGCAATTTTCTGCGCAACCTTTTGTTACGTCAAGATTATCAGAAAATGACTCTCACATACAGCGATGCGGAGTGCCTGGGTCAAAATTAAAATGAAAAACATGTAAAGCACTCACTTTGATCCTGATCATAAGTGAGAATAATATCCTGCTAAGGGCTGACGTGGATGCTTCCTCTTCGTTCCACAATGGGACTGGCTTCTCGCCGCCGTATACTTTCTGGACCACTTCGTTGACTTCCTGTTATATAAAAAAATATCAAGTCATACGGATGTTATTAAAAAAAAAGAACACGGTACATAATAATCTCAATGTTCATAAAATTAATTGTAATGCGATGCTTGACATCGTTCAATTTAAATTTAGCGGATGGAGAATTTGGCATTTTGGTAGAAATCCACCGGTGATCGGCTACTTAGTGAGGTCCAACTTCATTTTATTATACTTTTTCACTTTCAGCCTGATCTTAATGTTGCATATAAGGAAATGCGATGTCCAGTAATAAGGATTACGCGTTATGTTTAACGGGGATTGCAAGTGCAAGGCGCGAGCCAGGCCGGAGCACACGGATGGGGGCGTCACCAACACGAACCTTCATGAAGACCTTCTGCACGAAGACGAGGTGGTTGAGCAGGTCGGTGGAGAGCGTGTGCTCGAAGAGGCCGATGTCGGCCGTGGCGGCCAGGTACCGGCCGGCGCGCAGCACGGCGCCCGCCGGCCCGCCCCCCGCGCCCGCCCCGCCCTCCGCCCCGCCCTCCGCCACGCGCGCCGCCACGTGCGCCGCCGGCAGCGACACCAGCGCCGCCGGCGGGATGTTCGCCTCCGGGACCTGCGGGCGCGCGGCACTCGGGCTCGGTCCAGTGGACTAACGACGGCTGGTGGTGCTCTAAGGGCCGGGACAGACTACACTACGCCTCCCTGCTTGTTTTATAGTAATGTCACCATAAAGTATTTAAGCCACGGACGGACCATAGACTTAGGACGTACACCACCAATAATGAAAGATCAAAGGCGAGACAAGACATCAAGAAATTGAAAGGTTGAGAATAAAAAGGGTTTAACTGTCAAATTAATAGTTTCGAGAAAAATGACTAAACTTCAACGGCGTCATTTTAATGTAGAGTGCTTATAAGGTAATAGAAAAGGTTTATGTAGGTTTCAGTTGCTTAAAAATGTTTTAACTCTATTTTAAAATACTAAATATAGTACTAATTCATACAATTACTGTAAAAATATATTATATAAAATAACTATTTATAATAAAATTAATAATAAAATAACTATAATAGTTTTTACGCTAAGCGAACTGTATTCCTGTGACAGATAAACCGTTTTTAGACTCAAAATTTCGAGATTTAAGCCTCATTTCGGTATTTTGAGAATGTATTATTGTAGATAACTTCACGCTGAATCCAACGATACTCATAAGTCATTTAAAAAAAGCACAGTTAAACCCTTTTTGTTCTAACCCCTTCAATTATGAAATTGTATGAGAAACTGTTATTATAATTACAGACTAATAACAATTGATGAAAAATAAAAATAGTGCAGATGTGCAGTCGGTGACGTCACCCCGCCGAGCGCACCGACCTGCAGCTTGGTGACGAAGCTGAGCGAGTGGTGCGGCAGGTCCACCGTGAAGTGAGCCTTGTGTCCCGTCACCCCTCCGCTCTGCACCTGCTCCATCTTGTACTGCGCCTGCAGCGACGGGAGCAAGGCTGCCGTGATGCTTAGACTCTGGGGACAGTAGTGAACGTTAGGTCAAACGGGAGATATTACTGTTGTCCACGGCATTGCACGTGGGATCTGGTAGAGGTACAGTAATTTATTACCTAACGTACTTCGCTGGAGTCCAAAGTATTTTTATGCTAAATATCAAGATCAGTTGACTAAAAATAAAACCATTATTTTTTCAGTATTAAGTTTACAAAATTTACTTTTTATTTTCAGTGTTTTATTATGTGGAAATCACTAAAAACACCAATTTTTTTCCTTAACTCCAAGCGATGGTGGTACACCACAAAAGAAATAATAGTACGGTAACACTTTACTGCGCTCATATGTATGTGCAACTTTGTTAACAAAGCTGCAGGGAGTTTTGAATCTCATCGACTAAAAAATTTTAACGCAGAACGCCTTCTCGCCGCCTAAATTTTTAATTGTAGTTATTTATTTATTTATTTATTCTTCATGTGTGTAACGTATCGCAAGGGAGCGCGCGCGCGGGTGTGTGTGTGTGTACCTGTACAACGATGGAGAACTGCAGCTGCAGCGGGTCGAGCAGCGTGCGGGGCGGGGAGGCGCGCGGGGCGGGGCGCGGCGCGGGGGGCGGCGTGCCCTCGGAGGAGGAGCCCTCGGCCGCGGCGGCCCCGCCCCCCGCGCCCGCGCCGCGGGACGCGCGCGACGCCGTGCGCGTCACGCCCAGCTCCTGCGGCACGCTGCCGGGTTAGTGCGGCTTGTTCGGTAGGGGGGGCTTATTGTACAAACCCAGAATGAAAAGGCTCGTTTTTTCGAATTTTTCATATTGATTCATTTGACGTGCCGCGAGTTACAGAACACGCATTTGTATAGGAAGTTTTAAACAGTAAAGTTAAGTTTTACTCGGATCAAAATAACAAGCTGTATGTGATTAGAAATATAACGAAAGCAATAAAATATTTTTAGAATTGGGTGTAATATTGTATTCTATTCTATGTAGGTATGTATTTACAAACAAAAAAGTATCTAAGATCCTATTGTATCGGTTATTTGGTTGCCATAATATAAACTTTGCTTAGTTTGGAGCTAGATGGCGTTGTGTGAGATGTCTACACATATTATTATCAATAATGAGACATTTATGTCCGTCTGTACTAAAGTTGTTAAAATACAACTTAGCCAAGCAACGCCTTCCCCGGGTTTTCGTATATGTTTGCTAAATTTGCGTCAACTTGGCATACTAAATACTAAACGCTTATTGGTTGCCCGTTGATCAACAGCTGTTTCAACCAATGAGCATGCAGTATTTGGCATGTTGACTTGACACCAGTTTGACAAATGGTGTGAGAAACCGGGGACTAGGGATATGAGTATGAGTGCTAACTTTACGGCGGGCATTAGAGAATTGCAAAGTTGACGACATGAAGATGTCGGAGGCGGCACCTGCAGCGTGGAGGAGAGCTGGCGGCTGGAGCGCGTCATGACGCCGTGCAGCGCCACGGGGTGCTGCGGCAGGTCCACGCGCACGCCGCCCACGCCGGCGCCCGCCGCGCCCGCGCGCCCCGCCTCCCACGAGTACAGCGCCTGCGACTTGCCCACGCTCACGCGCACCACCGTCCTGCGTGGTTTGAGTATAAGATAAAATATTTTATTGTCAAACGTACATACTCAAGATTGCTCTTGTAACCAAGTAGACAACATCCGTCTGACGATCGAACACTAAATTCTTTTAACCCATTCCTCCCCACTGTCATATTTTTAGGACACTATTTTCGAAATTTCTTTTTACGTAATAGGACTTTTATTTTTATTATTTCTGATGAAATTCATATTTCTACACTATTTTTCTAATAAAATATTTTTTTTTCCCTGTTAAACATGTTTAAATTATTTTAATGTAATTTTTTAAAAATCATCATTTTTGTTGACTGAAGGAGAGCTTTGATTTCCGCTCGTATATACCGCAAAAGAAAAACGTTACCTACTTCAAAGTACATAAGACTTATTCTTAGATCTCTACCAAATATAAAACAAATAAAAACAAGAACAAAATATAATGTGTGAACTTGTGATATACATTCAAAATAAGCCGTCCTATAAATATGACACCGGGAACATGTCTGTACAATTTGTCGCGAAAGCGTGTTCAATCCTGTCACGCTAAGTACAGGTTCAAACTGGTCAATTGTTTGTTTTTTGCGGCAGGCAACGTCCCGTAATCGTTTTGATAAAATTGAACCCTATTTACATTTCAATGACAACTCACAAATTGATAATAATGACAAAGCTTTCGAAATTCGCCCACTTATCGATAAAACTAATGAATCATTCCGAAAGTTTGGTATATCCAATTTAGCTGTTGATGAAATGATCATCAAATACTTCGGTCACCATGGAATCAAACAATTTATAAAAGGTAAACCAGTAAGGTTCGGATATAAGCTTTGGGCATTATGTGGAGTCAGCGGATATTGTTATAACTTTTCGCTTTACACAGGCAAGGATGCTCAATAGTGACGATGGCTTGGGTACAACAGTTTGTACAGGTCCCAGAGCACATGTAGTCCTTCGATAACTTTTTCCGCAACATGCAATTGTTGATTGATTTGAAATCTGAAAGGTTCAGAGCTACAGTCAGAGAAAATAGGACTAAAAATGTCCTATCATGACCAAACCAGAGATGAAAAAGAAAGACCGAGGTTTTCCGATTATCGTTTTGACAAAAATAATGAAATTTTGTGCTTGAAATGGCACGACAACAATGTTGTTTGTCTTCTGACTAATTTTGATTCTATTGAAGTTTTTGTAAAAACGAATAGGTACTCAAAGAAAGAACAGGCCAAAGTAGCCGTGAATCAGCCAATGCCTATTCATAATTATAATAAAAATATGGGAGGAGTGGATAAACATGATTGGCTGATTTCTAAATATCCAATCCGCTTTAGAGGTAAAAAATGGTATTGGCCTTTAGTCATCCGTATTTTATGGATTATCTACAACCAGATAAATAAAGATGAAACCATCCCTCTGCTAGGTTTCAGACGAAGGGTTTGTTTTGCTTGGATGAAAAAATCGAAAGGCTAGGCAAGTAAGCCGACACCCGGTTCTTCAAAAGTTCTTTTACAACCTGTCAGGTTTGATAATGTTGGTCACTATTCATATAGTGACCAACATTATCAAACCTTTGTCATCAAAGAGGGACAAACTGAGTTATGTTATTACTGCAAAATGGTTTTTCACATTTAGCACAAAAGGTTAGAGGTTTTTTCTTACAACCTTGTCCTTGACCATGAAAACCATGCAAACACATACAAAGAGGGACAAACTCAGTTTGTCCCTCTTTGTCATATAGTGACCAACATTATCAAACCATGGTTGCATGGTTGGCATGGTTAAGGACAAGGTTGTAAGAAAAAACCTCTAACCTTTTGTGCCAAATGTGAAAAAACACTTTGCAGTGATTGTTTGATACCTTATCATACAAAATAAGCTCATAAAATTCTACTTTTAAGACTGTTTGTGGACTTAATTTTCAAATAAAGCTGATTTTCTTATAATTGTAATATTGTATATGTATAAATGTGTTGTAATATGTATAAACTTGTAATATTTTTGATCACATGTCCCCATTGTCATATTTATAGGACAGGCTGAAACAGGGATGAAGGCATATTTTTTATTATTTTTTTGTCAGATTCTTTTTTCTTGATGTATTATGAACTTAATTTAAAGAATTGATCAAAAAATTCCAATGTTTTCAATGCTTGGGAAGTAATGGGTTAAACTCAAAATTTACATCTACAGTTTCATAGTGAAATAAGTCAGAAATAATGGTACTCTACGCCCTTAACGGATCTAGCACGATTTTTCCTGTAACCCTGTATATATGATATGTGGTGGCAATGAATATGAGTTGGAATAGGTTTTCGTTGGAAAGTTGCCACCGCTTTACTAGGAGTATGACTTGACTAGACTGTGACTTAACTTGATGACTTGGACTGTGACTTGACTTGACACATATAAAAGGTGGCATTTAATTCACTCTTTTTCTTAAATGTATGTACTCAAACCATACTATAGAATATTAGTACAAGGTCCAATTTTAAAAAGGATTGTTTTAGTATTTAGTGCCTCTTAAAATAACTGCGGCTGTCATAGCCGAAATGTCTATTTAACGGTACACACAGCGCGGGCACCAACTGAGTGCTTTGTAAATGTTTCGTAGGCAATAAAACACCTGCTTTGTTCAATGTCACAAGGCTTTTCCTTAGAATTTAAATTTGATAATACCTAGATTTAAGTTTTATTTCATAAGTACTTATTTATTTAATTATATGGGAACATTCTATAGCATGGACTGAATACATACATTAAAGGAAAAGAACGAATTAAATTCCACCTTGTATACATGTAATATTAGCTTGAGAAATGATGAATGACTTGACAAACGAATGAATAAGTAAGCAAGCCGCGGTGCCGCAGCACTGACGTGTGGAGCGGCGCGTCCCCCTCCAGCAGCACGATCATGGAGCGGCCCAGCGTGCCGGCCAGCGCCCACTGGCGCGCGCGCGACGCCGACAGCGAGCCCTGCAGCGACGTCAGCTCCGCCTCCAGCTTCAGGCCCGACAGCGACGCCAGCAGCCGCGTGCGGTGGATCCTGCGGCAGCGTGCTCGCACTGACGGGCTCGTCAACGATCATAACGAGTATTTATTGAAGGAAAGCTCCATCTCACTTGCCCCTAGGCAAGCGAGGGGCAAGTGAGATGGAGATAAAGACGTTTTATTTCACTCGTTTTTAGGTACTTATTATTTTTAGATTTAAGTTTGAGCGGGTTTAGCGCAGAAAATTATGTATCACTCTGAATGTAATTTTGATTACAGGTTACTTAATAACATTGACAAAGAATACTTGCTTTTACTTTAAGAATGGCAGATCCTATGCATTTTCCTCCGTTTTTTATTTTTTATTATTAGATAGGCTTCCGTTTGACCACTATCACACCTGATGGTAAGTAACGATGCGGTCTAGGATGTAACACGCTTGCTTAAAAGATACCTGTTCACTCTCGATTTGAAGTCTAGCAGAAAAAAGAAATAATAAATTTAATTGGATAAAATTAAATTGGATTATTTTTCTAGAGCATGTGTGTAAAGAAAGTTATTAGAAAATCTCTCGTCAACTTACACACAGCTACGTTAGGAATCACAGATAGAATAAGAATAAAAAATTATAATCATAATACCTAATAAGAATATGTAGAACTATCACAGATTATAGAAAAAACTAATAATGGAACCATAGAGTTAAAATGAATAATGATAATTAATGTATGACATTGATAGACCGAATAAAACACTAGAGATGAACGATACATCAATATGCGTTCGGATTTTATACAACTAAAATGTAAATAAAAAATTTATAAATAAATTTCCAGCTTTATAATATAAATTACCCTTAATTTTATTAATCCACAATAATATTACATAAATATCTTCATTTACAGGAAACATGCACGGCGAGACATTTTTTTAAAGGGGGTAGGTTCGTTTTGCGCACATTCGTTAAAGTTTGTGGGTAAATTTCGATGTGCCTATGGTAGTAATACAACAGTGTGATAGTGTGTGTTACCTGGCAACCCCGACGACCACGATGCCCATGTTGGCAGTGCCGGCGCCGGCATTGCCGAGGGCCGGCTCGCGCGAGGCGGGGCGGGCCGAGGCGCGGTGCCGGTACTGCTCCGAGATGTCCGTCGTCACCGAGAACCTAGGCCGGGCACAGCTCCGTGAGACATGAAATTCCTTATGTGGATATTTTTAAGCTTAAAATAAGAATTTTGCCTTGGGTCTTTTATATACTTTATAATTCAATTCAAATTATTTATTCTTTATAGCTGGTTGGGCGGAATGTATGCGGCAGGAGGAAAAAGGAGAAGACCGTGTTCACACCAAATGAAATATAGTAAAGCCCCAAGGCATATATGCACTCACCGATAAGCCAGCTAACTCGTCTTCCAAGCACAGCAGGGTCCAGTGGTGAAGCAGGTGGTGAAAATGGCGTCAACGCAGTCAGTCCCACGCGTGGGAATAAAACACTTTCCCAATATGAAATACACGCGAGTGTATGCGGTATATGCACTCTGGTGGCAGCGTACCGAGCCAGGGCAAAGGGGCGAGAGGCAAGTGTGGTAAAATGCGACGTTCAAAATGCAGGAATATTTGCGGCGGCGGCGGTTGGCGTTTAATGACTGCCATTGGCGCGTAGCTAGCGCCACATGCAGCCGTAGTTGGTCAACTCATCGACCGACTTAATGGTTCATTGCAACAGCGCTAGATGGCGATACTATACACATTTGATGTGAACAATAACGGCATAAACAATAGCTTTGGATTACATGTTTCCTTAAGTATAATAACATATACATAATTAAACATATTTTCCATAATTTATAAATCGAACTAGTCTAGTCCAACTTAAGGATTAAGTTCATGTACCCTATACTAGTATAAACTTCTCGGACCCAGTAACCAGGCTATTATCGTATATAAAGATTTAAAACCATTACAAAAATATTTATTTTGAGTATTTTATACATGATTTTGTTTTAATTTAGTAATTACGTAGCTTTATCAGCACTATTCACATCGTCAGCCGGGAGACGTCCTTCACTGAACATACACCTTTCCCATAAATGAGAATAGTTGCCGCACTGTACCGTACATAACCGACACGCATGGCAGGCTTGACACTAGATGCTCAATTTACGACCAAAGACTTCCTCCTAGCGCGGGGGTGGATTAGTTTTCCTCCGGTTTACTCCACTTGTAGCGGATAAAGCTGGAGGAAAACTCCGTCGGCTGTGATGCAGGCGAACTAATTCGTAATTCGATTTTTTTGCTTTAACATACATTGTTAGACAGATCATAAAAATATGTTACGCCCGATGAAAGCGGTGGACACAGAATTAGTAAAGTTAGTAATTAATATTTATTTATGAAATCTAGTTTGTAAACCTATAATAAAATTCGTCAAGTAATTATGTCGAATCCACGAGTATTGTACGAGTAATGCCCGATGAGTAGAGCCCGACCTGTGCGTGATGGTGTCCGCGTCGGGCATGTTGGCGTACAGGTCCAGCAGCAGGTACACGGTCCGCCAGCAGCGCGGCGCCAGCTTGCTCTCCGCCGGCTCCGCGCCCGGCGAGGAGGGCGAGGGCGGGGGCGAGGGCGGCGGCGGCTGCGCCCCGCCGCCCGGCCACGGGGGCGAGGGCGGGGGCGGCCGCGCCGACCCGCCGCCGCCCGGCCACAGCGGCGTGTGTCCGCCCTCGGTCAGTGAACTGTAGCCTGCACGGGATACTGCGTTACACGGTGCGCACCGGGAATACGACCGTAGACACATAGTTAAATATTTATATGAAAACCAGCCACCTAGCGGTAATTATACGTATCTAAAGTTTCAAAATTTAACAATACTCGATATCGAGTACATTGAGCTTGTACTATATAAACTAGATAGCTTATGAAATACTTACAGCCGTTTTAAGGCGTAGAGTATAACAAATTAATCTGGTCAAAATATTTTAAATGAAATATTGATCTCGTCGTAGAGTTAAACATCGATTCAATCTGAACTTTAGCGCGCCTTAAGAGCGAATTTCATCCTTACCGGTAAGGCTAAAGGTGACGCGAAGCAATGACTGCCGATTAAAATTTTTGATTGATCACTACATACTTGTCACATTTCTTAACCGATTGTCGTGAAATTTTTTGAGTTGACTCGATACATAATTATATGGCATATTTTTGTCTATATGGCGAAGCGATGGGGATCGAAAACTTATAATAGTTTTTCAGTTTTAATATGATGATTCCGGCTACGGCGACTCACTTCTGCGTCAATCCGGAGAGCATGGGTGGCTCTTAAATGAAGCCATTTAAGAGCACGCCACCCATGCTCTCCAATTTTGCGTCAGTGTTTCTCCGATGTATCCAAGTTTAGCGGAAAATATATGCAATATATGTAGTTTTAACATATGCAAAGGCAGAGTGACGAGGCGCGTAGGTCGCCGCCGGCATAGCTCACCAAGTTTCCCCTTCACAGTCTTCCCGGTGGAGCGCAGCTTCTGCGCGAAGGACTGCGGGCGCGGGCGGGGCGCGGGCGGGCGGCGGGGCGCGGGGGGCGGGCTGCCCGCGCCCTCCTTCTCCAGCGACGACACCGACACCAGCTGCTCGCGGCAGTCCGACACTGGCGGCGGGCGCGGGTACATCGGCTTTACTAGTGCACGGCTAGCGCTCTGACTCGACCGGTGTTCGGGCAACATTGCCAGGCGCGGCACATTTTAAATTTCAAAAGCACGAAGAGGAGTTTTGGCGGGAATGCGAAGATTGCGTCACCGCATTGTATTATTTTCCAAAACTTGTGTTATTTTCAGTGTTAGTGCATAAAATTGGTGGCATTCTAATCGTTTAGTACTGAATTACTGGCGTGAGTGTGGGAAAATGGTATAATGATGGTGAAACGTTTATTTTCGTGTTGTTTCCAAAACTCCATAGAAGCTCAAGTAAAGTTGCCACCACTTTACTAGGAGTATGACTTTGAGTAGACTATGACTTGACTATGACTTCACTATGACTTGACTATGACTTGACTATGACTTGACTATGACTTGGCTATGACTTGACTATGACTTGGCTATGACTTGACTTGATGACTTCGACTGTGACTTGATACATATTTGTGAGAAATATCATTAACTTGATAAATTATTAATTACTTGACACTGGCTAAATACACAAAAGTGTGGAGCCAAAACATAATAAAGCACGAAGAAATAAATTAAACAACTTTATCATCATGGTGTAAATTTTGTTTCCTTACCGGAAGAAGAGGTGTGTTTAGGTTGCCGCCGCGAGCCATCGGTCTGCGTGCGGAGCTCGGTCTGCGTGTCCTTCACGTTCTGGTACATGTTGCTGATCTGGTGCAGCAGCCGGAGCAGCGGCATGTTCACCTAGCGAGGGGGGAGGGTTAGTGAGGGGACTTACTAGCTCGGCAGTGAGGAAATTAGAACCTTTTGATGTAGAGGTACTATGCTTAAATTTGTTTACAAAAATTTACAGTTGAAGCTTTTTGTAAACGGGCTATTGATGTTAATTTCTACGGATTCTTATTTTCTTTTGTCGTCAAAAGTGGGAGAGAGCCACGTTAGAAGCACGGAGCAGGACCAACAACAGTAAGCAATCGCTGAGACGCAGTTTTTTTAGTAAAAATATTAATACGATTTTAAAGTATGATGATGTTTTCGTTTATTACAAAAAACAGACTCCAAGCGACTGCAAAAAAAAGTTCTTCGGCATTGCCTGGGTAAAATGACGCATCGACTTGTTTAACACAGTATGGTAGTAGATGGTGCAGATTATGTTGTACAAAATCATTAATTTCACAATTTTAAAAATGTAACTACCCCTTTCATAAAGGTCGGAATAAAAACAAAACCTAATTAAATTTATGTTTTTTAACACAAAAGAATGAAGAAAAGGAAGCGTTTGACTACAGTTGACCAGATATTAAGCGCCAATGTGGCCGTGAGCGGCGCCCCGCTGCGCCCTAGCCGAGGTCGGGCGCACCTGCTGCGATATAAACCGCACGCTGATGTTGAAGTTGAGCATGGTGCTGATGTGTTTCTTGAGCTGCGTGCGCGATATGTAGAGCACGTTCTGGCGCTGGATGAGCTCGTCCACCGCCATGTCGGCCACCTTCTTCAGGTCCACGTCCAGCGACACCTTCTCGCAGAGGAAGGCCGGCGCCTGCGCCGGGGGCTCCGGCTGCGCCTGGCTGCCTGGGGGGCGGGGCTCGGCATTTGTTGAAACTAGTTTACTTTTTGTTTTATAATTATGTACAAATTAGCACAATGCCGCTTTTATTAAAGACATGTCTGTCACACCGACCATGGCTTTCAATTGTAAAATCCATTGTTATGCAAATCATCGTTCCACTGGTTAAGGTTAATGCTTTTTTTCTTTTTTAGCTATCTTAGCAAATATTTTTATGTGTTAATGATATTCGCGGAAAGCGAAGATTAATGTGAATGGGCAACTGTAGCGCAAGACTCAAAATTTAACAGTTTTTGATTTGCCTTTGTGAGGGTAAGCACAACTTTCGTTTATGATAATCGGGTTGGCAGGAAAAGTATTCATTACATTATCTAATATAGATATTAAACAATATCCTTTTAATAAAGAGGTTAAACTGATTTCAATCACCTTCATTTTTATTCTGACAGTATAAAAAACATATTTCTATGATATTTTAATACACACATTTCCAGATTATTTAGATTTCAGAAGTAAACTATTGAACTGATTTTGATAAAAATTTCCATAGGACCTGTTCGGGCCTTTCGTCGTAGACTGCGGCCCGGTGGTAGTTGTAAATCCAAACCACTGCACTGTTCTAATAGTTGTTGTATTAGTTAAAAGAAAGTCTACGCGCAATTCGGTGTCTGAGCCGCACTAGTTAGAATGGACACATTAGCACGCGACGGTGGTTAAGTAACGACTCGCTTTAGCAAAGAATGTACGGACATTTATAGTTTACCTAAGTGTTTACAAAATTGCTGTACGTGCTGTATTGGCTCGTACAGGATCAATGTGAATATTTAAATAAAAATGGAATTTTCGAAAAAGAAGTCGATAAAGACGATGATATAAGGCTACTCGTATAAGCGTCTATTTATAGTTTACCTTTCGGGCGCGCGTGGCGGCGGTCCCTGGCGGCGAGGTCGCAGACGACGATGTGCACGCGCGCGGGGTCCACCCACGCCAGCAGCGACAGCCGCGACCTTTACCTTTCGGGCGCGCGTGGCGGCGGTCCCTGGCGGCGAGGTCGCAGACGACGATGTGCACGCGCGCGGCGTCCACCCACGCCAGCAGCGACAGCCGCGACCTTTACCTTTCGGGCGCGCGTGGCGGCGGTCCCTGGCGGCGAGGTCGCAGACGACGATGTGCACGCGCGCGGCGTCCACCCACGCCAGCAGCGACAGCCGCGACCTTTACCTTTCGGGCGCGCGTGGCGGCGGTCCCTGGCGGCGAGGTCGCAGACGACGATGTGCACGCGCGCGGCGTCCACCCACGCCAGCAGCGACAGCCGCGACCTTTACCTTTCGGGCGCGCGTGGCGGCGGTCCCTGGCGGCGAGGTCGCAGACGACGATGTGCACGCGCGCGGCGTCCACCCACGCCAGCAGCGACAGCCGCGACCTTTACCTTTCGGGCGCGCGTGGCGGCGGTCCCTGGCGGCGAGGTCGCAGACGACGATGTGCACGCGCGCGGCGTCCACCCACGCCAGCAGCGACAGCCGCGACCCCAGCGACTCCAGCGCGGGCGGCACGCCGCCCCCGCCCCCGCCGGACTCCCCTGAAACGGTTTTACAGTGTTTACATTATATTAGGTCTTTACCTATGAAATTGCCGTTTTGTTTGAAAAAAGTTAAAGTATTTTTTTTTCGAACTTATTTATTTCTTTTATTCAAAGTAATCACCCCTGCAATCAATGCATCTTTGCCAACGCTGTGGCAGTTTATGGATGCCCTTCTTGAAAAAATCAGCAGGACGGGAGACAACAAACTCTTCAAAGGCTTTATGTACTGCCTCTCGGGAATTGAATTTTTTTCCCGCTAAAAAGTTGTCTAAATTTTGGAAAAAGTAATAGTCGGTAGGCGCAAGATCTGGTGAGTATGGCGGATGAGGGAGAGCTTCCAAACCCAACTCATGCAGCTTAGAGACGGTCTGTTGTGCAGTATGGGGTCGCGCGTTGTCGTGAAGTAGCAGTGGAGACGACCGATTGACCAAAGCTGGTTGCAGACGTGCGAGTTTCGCCATCATTGTGGTCAGTTCTTCAATGTACATATCTGCAGTAATGCTCTCGCCGTTTTGTAAAAAGCTATGATGAATCACACCAGCACTAGACCACCAAACTGTGATCATCACCTTTCTAGGGGTCATTTTTCGTTTTGCACATTGCTTTGGTACCGAACCAGGATCTAACCAACTTGCTGAGCGCTTTCGATTGTCAAAAAGAATCCATTTTTCGTCACACGTAACAATTCGGTTCAAAATTCCTTCATTTCTGTGCCTGTTAAGCAGCGCAAGGCAAGTCTCGACGCGTACGTTGCGCTGGCGATCGTTAAGTTCGTGGGGCACCCATCTATCAAGCTTTTTTATCTTGCCAATCTGTCGCAAATGGACCAATATTGTTTTGATGCTAACATCAAAAGCTGCTGCCAGCTCAGCTGTAGATTGAGATTCATCAGCTTCCACAATCGCCTTTAATTCATCATTGTTGACCAAAGTTTCCGGACGACCACGAGGTTAATTTTTCAAGTCAAAATTCCCAGAACGGAACCGAGCAAACCAATAACGGGTTGTACGTTCGTTTGTACAGTTCTCTCCGTAAACGTCGTTGATGTTACGTGTCGTTTGTGCCGCGTTGGTGCCACGACGGAACTCATATTCCATAATTACACGAAATTTCAAAGTATCCATTATGAGGAAAAATGTTGAAATGTAATGAAAATACAACGCTAATCAATAAGCAAAAGACTTATATTGTAAATAGAATGTTATATTTTTAAAACAAAATTAATTTGAATTTAGAATTCATAGCCAATCAAAACTTTTTTTTGTTTGAAAAAGTCTGTACTGCAATACGGCAATTTCATAGGTAAAGACCTATTATTAGATGAAGGTAGTAGTCCATTCAATTATAATATCGCTACCTTCAACTTACTAGCATTTTGTCGTGTTGGTCTCTTAGCAAGCTTTATAAACCACACAGCTCTTCGCAGCCATTCGGTACAACAACGCCGACGTCGTACGTTGTTACCGTTGTACAGTTGGAAAAACGTTTTCCGGTGAGTTGGAAGCGCGGGTTCAAATGTCTTTGAACCGTTTTACTTCGATGAAAAGTGATGATACATTAGCAGTTCGCCATTTCACAGTGCCCGGCTTGCGCCGTTTCAAATTGCAGCGTTTTAAATTCATTTATTTGCATTCATGTACAAATTCAGTATGAGGTCTTAATAAAGAATGTAGACCAGGCAACTAAAGTAAAACTTCTTTAGCTTAGCTCCACTTATTGCTCGATATAGCTTTATTTTTGCTTTGTTTAATGTTAATGTCGCCATCTTGACATATTCAAATTATCATTTTACCGGACATACCAATATAATAATTTTAAAAAATACTTTGTTATGTTGACAATAGAGGTCTACGTAAACCAACTTCTTTCGTTCGCCTCACATTTACTATCTTAATCCCGCATCTTAATCTCATAGGCCTGCGTAAAGAAGTTTTACTTCAAAAAAGCTTTAGCAGTAGTAGCTTTTTAGTACACTGTGACATTGAAATTCTGAATACTGGTTACGTTACGAAATACACTTTAATTTTGCCAAATGTTACACTATAAACTTGTAATATGTAATTATTTATATTATTTGACAATAATCACATTGTAATTTTATATGCTTAGTACCATAACTTAATTTTAAGTACCTAATATAATTTTTACGTATGAAAGTTCTAAAGCTATTTGCAATAAACCCTTTGACTTTGGCTTCGACAAGCAGCGCTCTATATTTATCAGTGGATATATTTCTGGCTGATGATGATGAACTGGTGACACCTAACGTTGCTACACAGAGCCAGTCACAGCACCCACCTTGCGTGACCTGGTTGGGCGACACGCCCAGCGCCGACAGGAAGGGCTGGAACACGAGGTGAGCGTCGAGCAGCATCAGCGACCCTTGCAGCGGGTACAGGCTGCAGGCCGGCAGCGCGGCCGCCACGGCGCGCGCGTGCAGCGCGGCCGGCGGCACCATCGGCTTCTTGCTCTTGCCGGCCTCCTGGACCCGTGCGGCGGTACGTTAGTCTAGGGTACATCGTAGTAGCAGAGGGCAACCTATCATATCTCCTCATATCCTCTCTCCATATCTAACTCTGGGAAAGAGATAGCTAAAGCTATACTTATTTTATTTTTTTTTATTGTTAGAAAGACCAACAGCTTTTTCGTACACCGTATAAACTGAAACTGTGCACTAGAAAGCCAATTAAAAGTCCTCACGTCTGTACTGTACGTCATGTAGTACTAATACTTGAGACTATTTCAAAATTCTTACTCAGTACACTGCAGTTTCTGTAAATTCTGTAGATTTCCGAGAATTTTATTGCGTTAATTGTTCAATAGCACCGCCCAGGCGGTTAAAACGATTACAAAACATTAAATCTCAAAATTTTTCTCTTGCTCTTTTCCTGCTTCATTGTTGGTTTAGCTTCATAGGTCCTAGATTATGAACAATAACAGGAAAGCAACTAAAAAGAACTACTTCCTTACCACTTTGATAGGCTCCTGCTTGGCCATCCACTGGTAAAGGTCCTCCCTGGTGCGGTCGTTCTTCATGTTCTCGTCGCTTCCATGAGGGGAGTAGAGAGAAGGGTTCGACCCCACCGTAGGCAGGTCTTCCTTCAGCGTGCCGTAGTCTAATGGCCAGAGGTCACGTTAGCTTGGGGCGTTTGAAGATTGAAGTTTCGAAAAACTTGTTGAAATTTTTGTAGAAATATTGCCATTGTAAAAGCTTTCAACATTTCCAGCCATAGATATTGTCCACAAAATATTTAAAACTTTCAACGCTATAACAGTTATCGGGAAACGGACACAATGTTAGTCTACGTTTAGATGTTTATGAGCTAGACGCACGTTTTATCAACGCGCTTTTATTCCTTTGATTCTACAATGATTATGGTACTTTTGAGGTATCTAACCGTTTCGGAAGCGCTAAGTAGGAAACGTGACTCACTAGCGATGGCGTCGTCATGGAACGGCGGCTTCCTCGTGGGGAACGGCAGCGTCGGGAACGCCAGGCTCGCGCGCCCGCCGCCCGCCGACCGCCCTATTGCAACGTCGAGAGGTAGAGGGCGGGGAGCGTCGTGGGATGTGGTACGACTTATTCGATCAGAGAAACGTGAAGACGCTATCGGTGGTGGTAACTTAATGAATGCTATGTGCACATATAATAATTGATCGTATAATGGGTATGTGGTTATAGTTGGGTGTGGGTACGTGTTTTGGAGCAAACACGCGGGAGCGTTACGTTTAGCATCGTATCATTGTAATTATTTTGAAGATTAAAAAATGGCATGTGTCGACTGGTAATTCATTGTCACCAATTTTGGCTATGGTCCCATTCCAGAAAATGCTCATGAAAATGAAAATGCGCTTTGTAAAAGTAATAATTATTATAAACTGTGTGTTATTCACAAATACTGCTTGAAAACGAACATGTAACTAGCACAAAATTCGCTATAAAACAAACACTAAAATAAACATGTTCAAAGAACAATGTCTAAAATTTCTTCGAAAGCTTACTACGCACACAAAACGAAATAAAGTGGCCATGAGTAAAATTTCCATTTTAACAAAATTAAGCTTTTACCAAATTATAATCCGTTAACAAAACACATTAACACGAAAACATTCGGCAACATAAAGGAATGAGACAAAGAAACTAAAAGTCAAGCAAACTTAAAACTGTGCATGTAGTTTGATTTGCACTGGAAAACGCATGCGTTCCAAAACTATTACAATTTTAGAACAAAACACACTCATAAATGCAGATAGTACACACTCGTAAAAATAGTTAAGCTAAATAGAACCGTATAGCGGTACACACAGAGTTCACTCGACAAACACATGCGTACGAACCAGACGGCGGCGTGGATGGGAACGAGTGCGGGCGCGGAACGGCCACCGCGGCGGCTGTGGCCGCAGCCACGCCTTCGCACAAACGACACTTGTTAATGCTAGCAGCGGACACAATCGTTCGGTCCAATATCAAAGGAAATAAACACATCAATCATTTGCCAAATGCGACCTTATGGTTCTCTATTCAAATTGCAGGTAAATGTGTAGTTACCGTTTTCGATGTGGCATAGAGCATAAGTAAAGCGTCATCTAGATGCGGATATATTCAAACTGCTTACGTCTTTCGATCGGGCTAGATTTTCTGTGAGGTAAGTGGTGCAAAGCTCTCCCAAAGCAAATGAAGAAGTTAACACTGTTATTTTGTAGACTGCACTATGTACTTTTTATTGTGATAAATACTTTTGACTAAAATATTTCCTGTTATTTAAATCAATCTATATATATTTATAGGAGTAACTCACCCGGTGCGCTGAGCTTGTCGACGTCCATGTTGAGCAGTAGACAGTTCTCGTCCAAAACTTCATTGTCCAACGGATATTCTTGCCAACCTTCCACAGAGTCCTAAAAGGAATAATAAGCCAATAAGTACTTAGATCTGTTACGTACAAAGCTGCTTATCAAGCAACGTTACGCAAAGGCGTAACGTTGCTTGTTAAGCAGCGACTGGTAAATTACTGCGAGCTGTAACTGAAATAATAATAAACTTTATGCTAATCAAGTTATAGTATTTTTTCGTGCTTACTTCAAGTAGTTCAGGTAGAGCGAATGTGACATTCAGCGGCTTCATGACCTTGCTCTTGTAGTTGTGCTCGAGAAGGAGCGGCGTGTACAGGATGTTCTTCCATTGTCGACTGAGCACTATCACTCCCTGAAATTAAATTTGAAGAAACATGTAATCATTTAAAAAGACAAAGATTTTTTTAATGTTAAAATGTACGACGTGACTTGCTTGTCGTTCACCTGATGTTAAGTGTCACGGCTGCCCATGATAATTGCAGTGCGACCCGCATAAAGTTTCGAATGACACTGCACTGCGCACGTCATCCTGAGACATCAGCATTGTCCAGCAATAAGATTACTATATTTCATTTGCTTTGTAATTTCACTAGCTACAGTACCCTTCAAAACTGAACACAATAGTGCTTGCACACACCAGTTATTCTACTTGGCGGCAGAATAACTGGCAAAGCGGTGGTACCTACTCAGACGAACTTTGCAGAAAAGTCCTACCACCTAGTACAAAGATGGCACTATTATAAACAACACATTTTGTCCTTGTCACCTGTCTCAGTGTCGAAAGAGAGGGCAGATGTCGCTCTGCCAAGTCTGCTTGCACGGCAGCCGCGTCCGCTTGTAGCGCGTAACGTAACAGAACCGCGCACAGCTGCAGCGAGGGCTCTTCGCGCAGCTGCTTCGCCATCGGGGTGTGGCGGCCGTAACGGCTCTGAAATTACCAGAGTTTGCGTAAATTTATGTAGACGCTTTACAATGTAACACAAGGTTGTACTGTAACGTGATATCGATTCCTGATGTTTAAATGACGTTTAAACGTGTACCTTGTGCAGGTTGTGGTGCGGCTGCAGGTCGAGCGCGGCGGCCATGAGGCTGGCGGCGGTGGCCGTGAGGCGGCGCGCGTGGGCGCGGTACAGCGCCACCACGCGGATGCCGAGCCGGTTGCACGGGTTCATCCACGCGTTGATCGCCGGCGACGCCGTGCTCAGCAGATTCCAGTCAAGTCTGCGCGAGAACCGACGTGTTCTATAAGACCGCTGGATTGCAGCTCGATGGACCAAAAGCGTAGGATGGTTTCTAAGCACGTTATATTTTTATCTTGAAAAACTATAGCATTTGATTTAGCACCTAATCGCTTTTTTTAAAATACAATATAGAATATATATAGTGTGTGTGCAATAAGGAAATAGCATGAAAATTACCTTGTGTAGTCGATCTTCTTTGTGATGGGCGTGCGAGGTGGTGCGGCAAAGTTGAACCACACAACTTTCAAGTCGATAGCGCACGAAGAAGTGTTCCCATTATTTTTTATGGGCACGATCGTCGTTACGCTCTCGTTGTGGGCTTCCTCCGGCCCCGGCGTAGACGGCTCAGGGACGGGAGGGACCGGCGGCGGCTGCGCGGAGCCTAAGTTAGGGGTACTCGGCTTGGAATTTGAATCCTTCTTTCTAAATAAGTCTTCGATACCTGAGGTGCGGCTTTTTGTACTCTTTTTATCTTCCTTATCCGGCTTCAATTCTTCCGCAGATTTCACCGACTCCCTGCAACTCTCGTTGTCGTTTCGTAGTGGTTTTTTCTCTTCATCAGGCTTGTGAGAGAGGGAATGTTTGGAGACTTTTATATTGACACCCTCTAGCCCGCACTCAAACATGATGTAGCCTATCGGAGTAACTTCTTTTTGCGGCTCTCCAGTACTATTCTGGCAACACATGGATTCGCACCCTTTAGCGCAGGAATCTACTCTGATGAACTTGAAAGACACTTTGGAATGTTGGCATGGGATACCCGTTATTGTTGCGTCTTTCAGTTGCGATGACTCGTTGCGTATACGGCGCAGCTGACCATGGACTTTACCGATGTTTAAGGTGATAGTGGTGTCCTCGCACTGTTGCTGTGATGTCTCAATAAACACGGCTTCACCCTTTTCTGGGCCTCTCTTCCTTCCGGATGTCTGCGCGGATATTAACGCTCGAGGACCTTTCATGATTCCAAAGGACTTCTTACTACCCAGAGCCCTCAAAGTCGGTCGATAATAAAGTTGTACCGATTCTAAAGTCTTTTTTGAACTGACGTACTTGCCTATAATGTTGTCGATCGAAACGCCAAACAGAGATACGCAAGTCAGGTCCTGAATATTGTCCAAAGCTGAGAAGGAGATCATATCTTCCACCACTGATGACTGAATAAAAATTATATTCACTTTTGGGATTGTGACCGTTGCCTGAAGTTGATCGTTGATCGTCTCCTCATAGACGTTTGAGTGAGGTATCGTAGCGAGCTTGCATTTGTCGTCCTTGTCTTGAACGACGTTCGACATGTTTCGGCCTTGCATTTGAGGCAACCAGTTTTGAACATTACTCTTCTGTTTTAGTATGTTAGCACTTTCTACTGATAGAATGCAGAGCAGACGAAGATGATTAATCACAGTAATGGGGTGAACATTTGCCAGTACTGGCGTCAATGACTCAACGAACTTTTGAGTGCTTTCCAGGACCAGTGGTGTCAACATTATGTCGATTTCTCCTCTCAATTTTATGAACAGTCCACTCTTGCTATCACTTGTTGTCGTTGCCGTAGAAGCTGTGCTTTTCTCTTGCGTATTTTCTTGATTTTCTTGAACGTTTTGCTGCACATCCCACCAGCCTTGTGGATATGGGTGAGCTTTCACCTGCGAGTTGAAATGCGGCGCTAAATTGCAGTATGGTCCTTGTTGAGTTTGATTGCCATCCTTCTTTGATATCAATTTGAGAATATTGACTTTTCCAAGTGGCTCAAAATTGGGTACATATTTTTGACCCACGTACACTAAAGTTCCGTCATCAGCTCGTTTGAACAGTGGTAAAGTAAAGACGTCACTGCCACTGGGTAGAGAGCAGACAGACCAGTTCGAGCACTTGTATTGTGGCAAATTTTGCATATAACTGGCCATTAATAGCGGGGAATCAACGATGGGCTTATTGGTCTGCATGTGGAGATTTACCAAAGTCATATCTTCTTGTGACGAAATAGCTGATATGAACGATGTTGACGATACAGAACCACTTTCAGAGTCTGGGCGTGCTCCCATGCTCAAGTTGCTTATGGTATCAGGAACGTCGACGACTTTGTCTGATCTGGGCATTGAATTTGTCCATCTTTCTCTCTCATTTGTTATGTCATTTATTCCAAACGAACTCTTGTCTTTATTATTGCTGTGTCGGCTGCCAAAGGAATGTTTCAAACTGGAAGACCGACTTGGGAACATATCTTCGTCAGCAGAGAAGAAGGCTTCCGAGTGATTTTCGCTGGTGATTGACATGGTTCTTTGTACTTCTTGAGAAAGAGCGTCCTCTTGAGGAACTTGTGCGTTTAGAGAGTAATGTGATTCTGATACACCCACAGATCTCGGGGGAACTTTTGGCACAACAAAAGCATCAGCTTCAGATGTTACAGGCTTTTTACCGGAGACATTAGCTTCCTTAACACCACAGTTCAATGCTAGCTTGGAATCAGATACGCTGCTTTCTAGTTGAGGAACGTTCAGGATAGTCTTATTTAGTTTAGAATCACTGTCGATTTTAGAGCTCCCCAAAGGAACACTGGAGTCTACCAATCTTGCATATGGAACATCACTTTTGGTGCTAGAAACCAGAACATTGTTGCTTCCCTTACATGAGTTGGTATATGAAAATCTTCTTGTTAAGCTTCTGCGCTCGGTGCTTTGTGGCGACTTGTTCAAGGTTTGGGGCAGCGGTGATGGAATTAATGTTGCCACGTTTGTAGGCTGCAAACACACATTTAAGCTGTTATATGGAGGTGTGTGGAATACAAGCTGTCCTGCATGCAGCAAACTTTGTCCATACCCGTACTCTCCAGGCGTCGTTTCTATAACATTGAACATGGCCACGTTTATCCCTTCTTGAAGGTCCGATTGGTTCGGTTTTAAGAAATTAGGACCGTTACGGTTTGAACCGAAAAACGCGCAGCCACCCGTACAACCGCACTGCGTACTCTTTCCTTCATTAGGCCAAAGAAACCAAAGCCTTTTCGTCGAATCGTCATGAAGTTTCAAAAACTTTTGTTGAACTAAGTGCAGATTCTTGGGACTCTGAGGAAGAGATGATGCAGCTTCTATTAATAACGGCCCTAGAGCCATGCACCCTACCCCGACCCAATTGTCACTTTCCGGCTGCTTGGGCGGCGGTTGACTGTTGTTACTGCCGGTAGATTGATGGTGAGTATTGGATTGCATGTTTGTCTGAGTGTACAAGGCCAACTTAATGTTTGGCAATAATCCTGTGATTCCTGTCCCAAATCCCGATCCATGAAGATTACAGAAACTCAATCTTATCGGAGATACCCAAGTCTGCAAGGTAGTGTTAGTATCGGCGATGTATATATCGATAAGATCAATCGCCACGCGAATCATCTTGTATTTGATTTCGTTTGGCGTTGGGCACCGATATTTTAACGTGCCATCTGTTTCTGGGCACATGATAGTGTTCAAGCCATGGTAGCACAGCTTTATTGGATTTGGCGGCACGAGCTCATTTTCGTTGTCACATATTAGCAACAAGAATGTTTCTAATGATGACACCACTTGATACAGCTGAGGTAGAGTCATTCGCCCAGTTAGCTGACCAAGTTGCAGTTCCATCATCCATGCATATTCTATCGTTTCCTCTTCAACATTCCTGTTAGCATCACTAAAGAAACCATTTCCTCGCAGCTGAAACGAAGAGAGCATCAGATGCCCTTGATACAATGATCCAGAGTTGTTGGGGTTTGACCTCGATAGGTTATTTGCCGAAACCAATATGGACGGGCTCAAAAGCAGCTGTAGCTTCGTCTCTCTGAACTTTTTATCCATTTCAAATCCGAATCTTTCAATGAGCACAACCGGACAAGGCGGTTCATTTTCGCTACAATTTTTAACCAAATGTGCCTGAATGTCGTGCAGGATGATAGAAACTGAGACGTCTAAAGGCCGACAACGTCGAGGGTCAAAAGGACTCTTACTAGAATCTGTAGAGTCATCAATTGATATCTCAGTGTGCTGATTGATGCTGCTCTTGTCATTTAATTTGGTGATATTCTCACTTGCCCAGAAAAATGGGTCCATAGTTGGCGTCTTTTGCATGTCTGTGAACGTTTGATCTTCTCCAAATATATTCTCGAGTAGGTTCATGAAACTCGTGATAATGGTCCCATACGCGAGAAGAATGGAAGGTCCCACTTCTAGTTCAACGCTGACTTTGTCTGGCACGAGCGTGTTTCTGTCAAAGTTATTTCCGTCTATGCCCCAGTTCATAGGAGGTTGCTTTCTCATCCTCGGTATTCTCATTGGAGATAACAAGATCTCTTCTTTCTCTGGCGTAGTAATATCTGCTTGTGGTTCTGGCCCTAGTAATGGGATGGGATGATAGTTATATCTGACACTCAGAGCTATGATAGGCACTGACCAACAATCCACCCATCCTTGAGACTTTACACATTTTCTTCTCCATTTTGAAGCTTTCAGCCTGCATGGGACAAGCTTCATATTTTTGTCAATTGACAACAAAAGTTGCCTTGACGTGTTCACTTCAGGCAGGTATAGACTCATGTCAACTGCTTCTCCTTGAACCCAAATCTTCAGAGGTATGACATCAGGCAAGAAATCCACGAAAGGCAAGTCAAATGACACGTCGAGAAGGTCACCGCAGAATGCCGCGTGATTGTTCTCTTGATTGGTAGAACTACAGTCTATCCAGTTATACTGATTGCTTACAGTCACAACTTCACATTCTTTAAGCAATAAGGAAATTTTCCAAGTATATGGCACAAAGTGCAAGATATCCGGTCGGGCCTTAGTCGCCCAGTCGTTTATGAGATCTTGGAAGAACTCTATGTGTGTGTATACAAGATGCGCTGTAGCTTTGCATCCCGTCAAACTCAACTGCCAGCATTGGTGATGGTTCCATACCAATGGATAATGGCACTTCACAGTATACTCCAGTGTTTCACTCTCTGCCATGCTTCTGTACTGAAGACTAGTTGTTGCTTCTAAATGGAGAAGCTGCCCAGTAATTTTCGTCGTGTAACCGTCTTGAAGAACTATCCAGGGTAAGGTCACTTCTAGGTACGATCCCGCGCCTATGTTAATGTGAACTGCATTGGTTTCTTTGTTTTTGGTGAATAATATGTCTATGGTAGCCTCATTGAGGGTAGACAGTCTGATATCGAATGATTGAGTCATTCGTCGATCGCCAGGTTTCGGCTGTGGGGTTACTTCTAAACTTTTGTAATTGGGTGGAAAAAAGAATTTGAACAAGTGGTCTCTTTGCCTGTCTGCCCAAGGGCCATAGCTGAAATCTGTTCCTTTCCCGCATTTAATATCAACTCCCCAAATAGGCGGCGCCGACTCTACGATATCTCCATTTGCCAATTGCAGTAACACTGGTTGTTCTGGCACTAATCCCGGCTCATCCATGTAGAAGTAAACTTCTATGTAGTTGGAGCTCATGACAACAAAACCTTCTCCCATGTATCTGGGCGGCTCATCAACCATGGAAGTGTAGTTTGGGCTGGGTGCTAGCATGACTTTGCAGTTTTCTGCTTTTGCTTTTACAAAATGCATTAGATGATCTAAACTGGAAGCAGGTGGTTTTGTACTGTACACTAGATGCGACTCTTCAATGTTTATGGAAAGAGTAGTTGGGACTAGACGGTTTCCAAATACAACGCGACCGGTGCAGATGTCTATTTTTATGACCGGTATGAGGTCTCGCCATGTTCTGGCCATGGCTGCTTCTGATCTTACTGTGTCCTGTGCACGTCTCCTTTTCTCATTGGCGTCATTCATAGCTTTGTCTCTGTCAGTTGAGTCGTCATCGTGCTGCTGTTTGATAACTGCATCGAGACCAAATACCTTTTCAAGTTCATTGTAAAGGTCACATCTGTTGTAAAAATGTAATTCGAAGCCATTTAGCATTATCGATAGGCGAGTATCAGAATGGGAGAGATCTGTAAGAATAAATAAAATTCGATTTACGATAAGTTTTTTATCTCTAGATATTATTTGGATAAGCTTTACTTTTTTACATATAATAATCACTAGTTTTTGTTCTAACATTATTTTTCAATTGAAATTCATTTTATGAGACCTCATATAATACACACCTTCAGAAACGTCTTTAGGTACATAAGACCTCCACCAGCGGAATATCAAGTACCCATCCTGTATGCGAACTGCATAGTCGTAGTTGATGTACACAATGTCACGGAACATGATCTTGCCCGACAGAGCATTGAGGGTGAAAGAACCTTAAACAACAAGAATTTAAATGGTAAGGTAAGTTGTCTACAGATATAGCAGTTAAGTACACACAACATAATAAATAATTTAAATCAATTTAGAAGCTTTGCTCTATTGGCTATTTCACTTTTTTTATTATTGATTGTAAAATTACATTTTTCCAAATATAGGCCATTGTGAATGTAAATTACATCGTTAATAATAATGTTAATGAACAATATTCTGGAAAAATTATATACCTCAAAATTAACATTGTCAAAATCATTTTAAGATATATGATATAAAATGGTGAAAGAGGCATATCAAGCTCAGTGATATCACAAATTAAATCATTAACTTTATAGTAAGCTACATAGTAGCCCCACACAATCTGTTTTGTGAGAAAGGAACAGGTGATGCAGGGGCATCATGGAAGAGTCCGGAAAGTGTAAATTATTACTATGAAAATCATGCTTTCATCAACTGATCTAGACAGGCAAATATTCAAAGCAGAAATTAACCATCCAATTTAATTTAGAATAGGTTCTGTGTAGAATTTCACAGATAATAATAAAGAAAAACAAGAACTTCAGCTAAGTTGGCTTGCATTTTATTGGCATTTTCATAAACCATAAACCTTAAAACAATTTGGAGAGATTGTGTTCCTTTTCATTGTTTGATTTGATGAATTTTTTTAAATTAATGTTCAGTTTTTCTACATTCAAAAGTTAAAAATCTGGGTGTTGGTCTCATGCTGGCATGAGATAGGTAGGCTTGGTCCACCTTGTTGCCTATCTCGCACAGAACATACAAAAATTGTTAAAGAAATTATTGCAACTAACAATGACAAGCTAATAATCAAAATTGAATTGTATTTCTTATCAGCAAGATTATCAAGAGTGTTTACTCGAGTTTTTGGAAATGAATTCCATGCAAAGTCTATTAATAGCTAATTAAGTATTTAAGATGTATTTATTAATTAGCAGGTCAAATCATGAGTGAAACAAAAGTTAACTGTGTCGAAAAACTCAAATACATTGCATATTTTTGTTTCATAGAGCTGTTTTTCATCCAAACTTAAGAAGCATTTAATATTTTGCACTTATTTAATTTACAAAATATTAATTTAGATATTGATAGAATGAAAATTCTTTATTTCACAAATAACAATAATAGTAGGTACATAGACCAACATAATGCTATACATTATCTCCTAAATATTGACAATACACCAGACCGTGGTGTATTGTCAATATGTATAGGTTTAATGTGGTAAAGCAACATTCATAAATTTAAAAAAAATTACTTTAGGATAATATGATTTTGTATAACTAAATAATTGACAATAATAATATACAAGCATTGAGTGATAGAAAACATAGGACAAAAAGAAATAACACAGTTGAACAAGTTGACCTTAAGGTTACAAGTTCGCTTCAGTAAATATTCTCTTCTTTGTTTGTAATAGTGTTTTTATAAAATATAACATTTGAATTCAATGTTCTAGTCACAAAGCATTATTTGGTGATTGATCTTATTTGCTGGATAACAAATTTTGAATCACAATGTTATCTTATATCTTACCAATTTTGAAATTATCATCTTGGAAGTAGAATTTATTGATGAGCCTGGTGAGTATGTAGCCAAGAACGCGACTGTTGTAATACGTGATGTAGACGACCCATAATATAGCTGATATCAGGGACACCAACAAAAGAGCAAAGTTCCGATCCATAGTGATTTCTGCGAAGTCGATCGCCGACGAGTTCCATCGCTGCGCCACCGGATCGTCCCAGGGATCGGTTAAATTCTCCCTAAACACAAGAAGACCTTTGTAATAAACATTAAATACAAATATAAACACAAGGACCCTCGCACATCGTTTTAACTCACATGATGGAAAAAAATCACTTCACTGACACATTTCACATCTTACACAGAAACGAGGTTCTAATTATCTTAATGATATACACATTTTCAAGGTATTTCAATGTTTTTGAGCGAATAAAAATATTGAAATTGTAAAATACTGCCCATTCGTAGGTCACACATTTGACAGCTTGTTGACACATGACACCAAGTGAGACAGCTGTAATTTTTTACTTTTTTTTTGTTTTTGTATGGCTCCACACTTTTGTGTATTTAGCCAGTGTCAAGTAATTGATAATTTTTCGAGTTAAGTAACATATATGTATGTCAAGTCAAGTCAAGTCACAGTCCAAGTCATCAAGTCAAGTCATAGTCTAGTCTAGTCAAGTCCTACTCCTAGTAAAGTGGTGGCCATTTTACCAGAGTTCCAGCTTCCATGGAGTTTTGGAAACAACACGAAAAGATACGTTTGACCATCATTATACCACTTTCCCACACTCATGCCTGTAATCCAGCACTTAACGAATAAAATGCCACCAATTTTATGCACTAACACTGAAAATAACACAAGTTTTGAAAAATAATACAATGCGGTGACACGATCTTTTTCGTTTTCCCGCTAAAACTCGAATTTTTTACTTTACGTTCCGTTCTCGTCGATCGTAGAAGCCATAATTTTTCTTTTGTTTATATTGCCGATGACTTGTATTCTCTTTGTATCAATGTCAAAGTTAAATTCTCCACAGACTATAAAAAGATAAAATTCTCTGTTTGTTTACTTTTGGTAAACACATATTGGTTTCGTTTGGTGTTTTTCAGATAAACTTGTGTACTTGTACATTATACATTATCATTCATGTTATAAAGGCTATTTCGTGACAAAACCTAATAATTAGAGACCATCTCAGACAGTAATGTTATTCTAGCTGGTGTAGAAAACACGTACTAGTGCCAACCATGAGTGAGGGTAGTTCAGAAAAATCTTCCCTTGGCAGCGGTTCCGATGCCTACAACGTAAAAGTAAAGTAAGGAATTATAGTTTTTCTCATGTTTGATACTGTTACATTGTATAATAAATCCTGAAAGTCAATTTGCAGGCTATAAACAAGTAAATAAATAAATATCTACTTACATTAAATAATGTTGTGTGTATGAAGTGCTATGTGGCATCAGTATTTGATGTAATGCCATGCATATGGCCATATGACATATGTGATTTAATAGTGAACCTTTGAAAGTTAGTTTCAGTACTCTATTTTTTAAAATTTCATCCTTTATGGGCTAACTATTATTTTTATAAATCCGCCAAGGGTCTTTCAATCAATAATACATGAAAGGAGGAAGAAAGTCCTTGCACCATTATCTATTCTTCAAGTGTTTATTCTCTCTACTATGCCTACTCTTGTAAAACACATTCATATGTTAATGTTCCAGATGGGTCATACCACACAAGCTGGAACAAATGACATTCATCGGCAAGGAGGTGTTGGCAGTGGCACATGATATCTACATCACATTCATCAACTTCAAAAACAACTCTGAGATTGTATATGTGGCAAATAATGAGGATGTTGGTGATGGAGTTGATGTCATAGCTGGTAAATTTTATAGTAGTATAATAGCCATAAATAAAATATCTTTAATCTCTTCCAATGATAATAATTTATGATATAATTGCTATCTACAGAACCTTACATAGGAGAAGTTAAAAACTGGCAATTTTTAAACATTCGAAAATAGTACTAAATTCCTATCTTTATTTTACCATACATTTAAAATGAACTTTTATATGCAACAAAATTATAATTGTTGAAATATCATTTGTGAATAAACATCACAATATATGAGCAAGACATAGAAATTCTTTGTATAGTATTATTAATATTACAAAGATTTGAATGTGAACATCTTCTTATTTCCAGGTCACAAATCTCACATGTTTGCATTTGCTGAGAAGATAAAAAATGCCAGGATATTTATTTTGACATATCCATCATTCAGTATATTGGCTGAAATGCAAGGTAACACTAATTAAAACATTAACTATTGATTAGAAGACATTAGCCACTGTCTTAATATAATTAAAACCTTTTACCTGCAGACAAGGACGTGAACAGATACAAGGGGCTCTGTTTGATGGAGTGTGACCTGGTCGCTGGGTTTTCAGGATTCCCCAACTACATCATCTCCATATGGAGCTGGAGAACGAATCAGAGGCTTATCTCTATACCCACAGGGGTTATCAGACGGAGTCAAATGTATATGTGAGTATAGACCCAAATTAAATTAAATTCATATAGGAATATTTTCTTTCTCTCCCAGACATTTCAAAACAGTTTTTAGAAAGTATCAAGATTGCTACTCTACTACTTGTGATATGATAAATGTTATTATTTTGTTAAGGAATATTTGGATGACCGTTGTAGCAGCTGCTTAATATAACTCATTTGATGTAAAATGTGTGTTTGACACAAAGTCAAATAATTCACTGCATTTAGGCTATTTTCAGCCCTTTTCAAGTGAAAATCTTAATACTTATATTTACTTTAAAGTACCATTACTCTTTTAGAGTAATGGTACTTTGTAATTGTATATACTAGGTAGTGATCAGTAAGTACCTATTCCTCTAATGTTTTTGCATTTTCTTATGAATATGTAATACCTATGATTTTTGGTGTGTATTGAATTACTTTCCCATACAATTATTTTGTTTTGCAATAAATGAAATGATGGAGATCAGTATAGTTATTTATTTCACATTATAATGACAAATTCTACAACAGGGCAAGTTGCACGCACATGCTATTGTGCCAGTGCTGGGGCGAAGGCCTCATTGTGTGGGAAGTGGCGCAGTGCTTCAAGAAGTGCCTGATGATGAAACGCGTGAAGGATGAAGTGGTGGGCTGGGAGGTGTCTGATCCACCGCTTGTTGGAATCTGCTGGTCTAATGAGGGCCAGCTGTACGCCATTGATCCTAAAGGCAATCTATACAGCGTAAGTGAATGTCTGTGATGCTCTGATTATAATTACCATCTTTATCTATGAAAAAAAATGCGATTTCTACGCTCGCGCCTTTGCAAAATGGAAAACGGAATTAACCTAGCTGTATGCTCAACGCCATCTAGCGACTTGTGGTGGCAAGTTGTTCTAAACCTGTAGTCTCCCTTGCAGCTGGCTGCAATTCATTTTAGTACTTCTTGCCTAAGTTAATATTAATTCTAACTACCTATCTATACAATTCATTAAATTTTTATGTCAAATGACGTCAATATAAAAGCAACGTTATGCGTCAAATATTAAATGTAGTTTCGTATCTGCACCGTCCAAATTATCATCGCTTCTAGGTGGTGTCTGATGGCATCGGCATGAAGATGAATTTGGAATGGGATGAAGAGAGCCACGCCGGCGATCACAAGCCGTGCATCTGTGCGTTCGGGAATGGACTGCTTATTTACGGACCTGACAAGCATCTCAGGGTAAGGAGATGATAACACCCTTTACACCTAGCAAGGGTAAAGATAGAGCATGCTGTGTAACTCAAGAGGTCTGGCGCTACATAGATAATTGAATGAAAAATACTAGTTCAGTACTGTAATCTATAAACCCTTCTCCCAATTTATTTTAATTTAACTGACAGCCAGTCACCCAAGGTAAAATACTGTTACATAAATTATAATGTATCTAACTAAATAAATAAAAATGTTGGTGAGCATATGACTTGAGAACGGGTCGACCAATTTGCTTATATTATGTGTTAATAATTTCGCGATAGTTCGAACTGTGTTTTTATGGGAAGAAAAATTGGAAAATAATGATTATACTACAAAATACTATGCGAAAGATGTCGCGGGCAATAGATAGTAATAATATTACGAATTTGTATTGAGTGACTGTCTGTCTGTCACCCTTTTTCTTTTTTGCCTTTTCACGATAAAATAATGCTTGAAACAATACTTGCAGAAAAAGCTAGCTATACAGCACCAGGACAGTATGAATAATAATAACACCCAACGATCACTTACATAGATCCTGGATCCTAACTAGGATTCCCTGCAGTCCCTGGTCTAGGGACCTAAGAACTACGTGGACCATGGTCCCACAACACCCAGACTCAGAACAAGTGTTTTCTTATTTAATAATAAGAGGAGCTTCAATAAATTACCGATAACTTTGTTGCATGAGACAGCAAAAAGCTTCATAATAAAAAAATATATTCATAGGCCTTAAAGAAAGCAGAACAAAAATGGAAAGTAGTATTCAAGTTCACTCCGAACGACGAAATAGCTCGTCTCGTGTCCAACTCGACCTGCGACGTCGCCGTCATCTGGACCAGCGCTGGCCTGGTGTATAAGGTCACGGGGGAGTCGGAGGACAAGATCGAGGTTACGCCTATATTATATAAGCAAAGGTACTAATTTATTATTATCACCCTGTTATTTTCCACTATTGGGCAACTGTTGACCCATTTTCTGGCACCACTTCGGTCGCTCACGTTACCAGAGTTTCCATTCCAGTTGCTAACATCGAATTTTACGAAGCGGGTGGGGATTTGGATTATTCTAACTGAAGGCTTGTTTGATCATTTGAATGGACAAATATAAGCTTTAAGCGCAGCAAACGTTGCGACACAATTTCGATTAAAGTCTCGATTCTCCTATACGTGTACTAGCTTCTGCCCGCGGCTTCGCCCGCGTGGCCTATAGGAAACGAAGAAGAATTTTTTTCATTGATAATTCAATCACTCATTTCACACTGTTAGGGGCGGAATTTCGAAAAACACTTTTTTAGTGGACCTTCACTATACAAAGAACACACCCTCCAAATTTCAAGTCTCTATAGTACCAGCGGTTTAGGCTGTGCGTTGATATATAAGTCAGTCAGTCAGTCAGGACTTTGAGTTTTGTATGTATAGATTATAGAACCAGCCCTTTTTCTATTTTTCGCAGTGTGCCAACATTAACCAAATAGACTTTTTTAGGTTCATAGAGAAAATTCAAATGATAGCTCCCGACTTCCAGTACCTGGCCACAATCAACGTTAGGTCGGAGTCAGTGAACGACACCAGTCGCCTTTGTATATACGATATTGCTTCTGGTAACTTGGTGAGAACACACATTATTACATATAACTCAAATATTTATAAGATAAAGCTGCTTGTTATCTTCCCTCATTTCGGAATAGATTTTCAACATATTTGCAAGATTATTATACTAATGATTTTATCAATGGGAATTGTTATTTTTTTAATTTATTGTAAATACAAAAAACATTTGAGGAATAGGCTTACTGGTCAGTATAACTTATGAATCAAAAACATTTGAGGAATAGGCTTACTGGTCAGTATAACTTATGAATCAAAAACATTTGAGGAATAGGCTTACTGGTCAGTATAACTTATGAATCAAAAACATTTGAGGAATAGGCTTACTGGTCAGTATAACTTATGAATCAAAAACATTTGAGGAATAGGCTTACTGGTCAGTATAACTTATGAATCAAAAACATTTGAGGAATAGGCTTACTGGTCAGTATAACTTATGAATCAAAAACATTTGAGGAATAGGCTTACTGGTCAGTATAACTTATGAATCAAAAACATTTGAGGAATAGGCTTACTGGTCAGTATAACTTATGAATCAAAAACATTTGAGGAATAGGCTTACTGGTCAGTATAACTTATGAATCAAAAACATTTGAGGAATAGGCTTACTGGTCAGTATAACTTATGAATCAAAAACATTTGAGGAATAGGCTTACTGGTCAGTATAACTTATGAATCAAAAACATTTGAGGAATAGGCTTACTGGTCAGTATAACTTATGAATCAAAAACATTTGAGGAATAGGCTTACTGGTCAGTATAACTTATGAATCAAAAACATTTGAGGAATAGGCTTACTGGTCAGTATAACTTATGAATCAAAAACATTTGAGGAATAGGCTTACTGGTCAGTATAACTTATGAATCAAAAACATTTGAGGAATAGGCTTACTGGTCAGTATAACTTATGAATCAAAAACATTTGAGGAATAGGCTTACTGGTCAGTATAACTTATGAATCAAAAACATTTGAGGAATAGGCTTACTGGTCAGTATAACTTATGAATCAAAAACATTTGAGGAATAGGCTTACTGGTCAGTATAACTTATGAATCAAAAACATTTGAGGAATAGGCTTACTGGTCAGTATAACTTATGAATCAAAAACATTTGAGGAATAGGCTTACTGGTCAGTATAACTTATGAATCAAAAACATTTGAGGAATAGGCTTACTGGTCAGTATAACTTATGAATCAAAAACATTTGAGGAATAGGCTTACTGGTCAGTATAACTTATGAATCAAAAACATTTGAGGAATAGGCTTACTGGTCAGTATAACTTATGAATCAAAAACATTTGAGGAATAGGCTTACTGGTCAGTATAACTTATGAATCAAAAACATTTGAGGAATAGGCTTACTGGTCAGTATAACTTATGAATCAAAAACATTTGAGGAATAGGCTTACTGGTCAGTATAACTTATGAATCAAAAACATTTGAGGAATAGGCTTACTGGTCAGTATAACTTATGAATCAAAAACATTTGAGGAATAGGCTTACTGGTCAGTATAACTTATGAATCAAAAACATTTGAGGAATAGGCTTACTGGTCAGTATAACTTATGAATCAAAAACATTTGAGGAATAGGCTTACTGGTCAGTATAACTTATGAATCAAAAACATTTGAGGAATAGGCTTACTGGTCAGTATAACTTATGAATCAAAAACATTTGAGGAATAGGCTTACTGGTCAGTATAACTTATGAATCAAAAACATTTGAGGAATAGGCTTACTGGTCAGTATAACTTATGAATCAAAAACATTTGAGGAATAGGCTTACTGGTCAGTATAACTTATGAATCAAAAACATTTGAGGAATAGGCTTACTGGTCAGTATAACTTATGAATCAAAAACATTTGAGGAATAGGCTTACTGGTCAGTATAACTTATGAATCAAAAACATTTGAGGAATAGGCTTACTGGTCAGTATAACTTATGAATCAAAAACATTTGAGGAATAGGCTTACTGGTCAGTATAACTTATGAATCAAAAACATTTGAGGAATAGGCTTACTGGTCAGTATAACTTATGAATCAAAAACATTTGAGGAATAGGCTTACTGGTCAGTATAACTTATGAATCAAAAACATTTGAGGAATAGGCTTACTGGTCAGTATAACTTATGAATCAAAAACATTTGAGGAATAGGCTTACTGGTCAGTATAACTTATGAATCAAAAACATTTGAGGAATAGGCTTACTGGTCAGTATAACTTATGAATCAAAAACATTTGAGGAATAGGCTTACTGGTCAGTATAACTTATGAATCAAAAACATTTGAGGAATAGGCTTACTGGTCAGTATAACTTATGAATCAAAAACATTTGAGGAATAGGCTTACTGGTCAGTATAACTTATGAATCAAAAACATTTGAGGAATAGGCTTACTGGTCAGTATAACTTATGAATCAAAAACATTTGAGGAATAGGCTTACTGGTCAGTATAACTTATGAATCAAAAACATTTGAGGAATAGGCTTACTGGTCAGTATAACTTATGAATCAAAAACATTTGAGGAATAGGCTTACTGGTCAGTATAACTTATGAATCAAAAACATTTGAGGAATAGGCTTACTGGTCAGTATAACTTATGAATCAAAAACATTTGAGGAATAGGCTTACTGGTCAGTATAACTTATGAATCAAAAACATTTGAGGAATAGGCTTACTGGTCAGTATAACTTATGAATCAAAAACATTTGAGGAATAGGCTTACTGGTCAGTATAACTTATGAATCAAAAACATTTGAGGAATAGGCTTACTGGTCAGTATAACTTATGAATCAAAAACATTTGAGGAATAGGCTTACTGGTCAGTATAACTTATGAATCAAAAATAGTTACGGATTATTAGTATTTAATATTATTTTGGCTTTAATCGAGTGACCTTTATTTGACGTCACGATGATGTCACTGGTAGCTAAATGAAGGAAATATCTGAGTTTATGAACAAAAAAATGATAAAAAAAGATATAATATGAGTGTGACATTATTGATATTGACACTTTTATTATGTAGCGTTTTATTATGTTGGAAGCCAAGTATGACGACGGGATATTTCCAAATTTCAATAATTAAATATAAAATAAATATGTACAATGAATTTAACAAAAAAAACATGTCTTAGTTTGCTCTATATTTTCATAACCTAAATTATATTTTTTTACCAGTAAATTGCTTTTATTTTCAACTAATTACTACAAAGATATTATAACTAATACTAAACACTACCTACTACTATAAAAAAAAAAACAATTGGACTATATACTGGCCGCGATGACCTATAGACAGTCCAAATGCTCCAGCCCACTAAAGTAATTTAAAAAAAATGTGTTTGTAATTTGATGGGCTGTTTAAAGTTACTTAACTGTTCTCATATAAAGTTTTTCGCTTCAGATGCTAACAAAGTTAGTATACGGCTGCGACGTGTCATTCGAGGCGAGTCCTGTAGAGCCCGTGCTGGCCGTGTTCGGGTGCTGCGAGCACAACTACGGCCTGTCGCTGTACCTGCTGAGAGCAGACCTGACCCTGACGCGCGTGGCCCGCCTGTGCCTCACGCACCAGATCGTTTCCAGGGTCGCGTTCTCCGCCACCGGCAGGGAGCTGGTGGCGGCCGCCATGGCGGCTGGACATATCTTTGTATTACATGTGAGCATGCGCACCGCGCCGTGTCCGGAGCAAGAATGATTCCGTAGCACACGGATCGCTCGTTTTATATATTATAGCCAGATGGGTGGGGGAGCGATGACAGTTACCGGTGTTGCCACTGTAATACATTTAAATGCTACCACAGGGTAAATTACGGTACTGCTCGCTGCGCATAGAGTTTATAACTGGATGTTGCCGCCGTCATATATAATAATGTCAGTTTCCGGAAACTGACCTCGGCTGCTGACTGTGGCGGTTACGCGTTCAAACATGTAAGGTTTCGCAAATTTTCAAAGATCCCTTACAACAAATGCATAGCATCAACTGTGTTCAAAATCTCGAGCTAAATCATAGGTACAATCAAGTATATCCATGGTTTACTTTGGAGTAAACTTAAAGCCTAACAGATGGGCCTGTAATATAACATTTTTTTAACATAGAGGAGCTAACATTTTACTTCTCACCTGATGGTAAGTGCCGCTGCGGCGACGAACTGCACCCATAATAGTGCACCGTGGCTGACGGTAGCGGCGGTTGCAGCTGTCGGCGGAGCACAAGCTGACGCTGGTGCGGTACTCGGAGGTGGGCCGCGGGCTGGCGGACTGCATGCTCATGGAGGTGGGCGACACTATGCGCTGCTTCAGCCTCGTGCTCTTCTCCGATAAGTATCTTATCGGTAAGACTAACGATCAATCATACGTCCATACCATACCATATATATATATATACCATATATTTATTTTCTTGCACATCCAGGTTGACTGGTAGATAATGCTAAATGTACATATTTTTGTGCTAAAGTATAAATAAATATAAAGAGTAATCATTGCCTTACGCTGTTATTAGCTACTAACAAAATAAAATTGGTACCTTTAAATTGGTCTTTCGAGCTGGATGTAGAAGATACCTATTTTTAGATTTACTTTAGTCCATAATAAAATCACTCGGTTAATTTGTTATCCAAAAAGATAAAAATCTAAATTCTTTTCCATCAATTTGTCAACAAATAAATTTTTCCTGATAAATTTTTTTAGAGTGTGTCCACACGTATTGGACTTTTGACAGTTTTCTTGTACCCAGGCCTAACCCACCATATCAACTAATAATCCACTTGGCTTCGCCTGCCCGGCCTACATAATCTGTAATTGGTCACACTTCCTTTGATTTACTTAGATTTTTGGCGTGTTCCCAATCCAATCCTTCAGTTTCCCGGATACTTGTTTAATATCACAGTTTTATTAACCAGGCGAGCGTATCATCTGCATCAACGCCGAAACAGGCAAAGACAACAAGTTCGCCGGCAAGATGCAGGGCCCGTACAGCCGGCTGCTGCCGCTGAAGACGAAGGACCACATGATCGCTATCCCCCATCTCTCGCGCCAGTACCATGTGCTCAAATTGTCCGGAGAAGTTAGTGTTTTCTTATTTTTATTCAGAGTAGTTTTGGAGATTTGGTATTTTAAAATTTAGGATAATCGTGACCACTTACCATCAGGTGGGCCGTTTACTTGTTTGTCACTGATAATATTAAAAAATACTTAAGCACCTATAAACTTCTATTTATTTTTCATTATTCAATACTAGCGGCCCGTCCCGGCTTCTCACGCGTGGACATTTATTTTTTAAACATTTTGGCATAAATGTACCTACAGTATAGACATACCTAAATAACAATCATAGTGTCATAACTACAATAGTTAGACACATGCTATCGCGACATTTTTTGTAGATATTGATATGTTCTTTATTATTGTGGGACATGTTCTATCATGAATAGTTTTCGCAGCGCATGCAGTGAAAGATATATTTACGCAGTTTTTTAAAACTATGGGTAACATTATTGTAATTTTAGAAGGGATCTTCATTTTTTGCACTTAAAATAGCTTATATTAATCAGCGATAATGTAGCATTTAAATGGTGAAAGAATTTTTTAAATCGGTCCAGTAATTTTTGAGCCAATTAGTTACAAACATACTTACATACAAACCTTTCCCCTTTATAATTTTAGTATAGATACATCGTCTTCTTTGATTAATCGTCTACTTTTCACTAGTAAATCGAATACTACCAAAATTATCGTATTTTATCGGGACTCACGCGCCCTTCCAAACACGCGCCAGTCAGTGTTACCAACAAGAAAAACAATTCATATATAAGTTTCGGATAACAGAAACATATTAAAAAATATATGAGTGTGCTTTAGACCACAGGACTGAAGTAAAACTTCTTTAGTCTAGTTCCATCTATCAGCCAGTATAACTATGTTTCATGTTAATGTCGCCATCTTAAAATTGTAAGTTGTCATTTTACCGGACATACCAACATAATACAAAATTGACATATAACAAAATTTAAGTAAATTTTAACTTTGTCATGATGACAATGGAGACCTACGTGAACCAACTCAAATTCAGTTCGGCTCGCATTCCCCAGCTTACTCCTCAAGTCAAGCGTGCGTAAAGAAGTCTACTTCAATAAATTGTTTAGTAAATGTTTGTTCCGTGGTCCTGCAGAAAGGCATCACAGTGTCGGTGAAGATGGGCGCGATCATAGAGTCGGGGCACGACATCAAGCAGTTCGACGGGTTCTACTTGCCGCACGCGCTGCTCACGGCGGGCGCCGACGGCCGCCTCGCGCTGCGGCGCCCGGCGGCCGACGCGGGCCACGCTGGTGATGTACTCACTAGTAGTTGTACTCACAAGCAGTTCGACGGGTTCTACTCGCCGCACGCGCTGCTCACGGCGGGCGCCGACGGCCGCCTCGCGCTGCGGCGCCCGGCGGCCGACGCGGGCCACGCTGGTGATGTACTCACTAGTAGTTGTACTCACAAGCAGTTCGACGGGTTCTACTCGCCGCACGCGCTGCTCACGGCGGGCGCCGACGGCCGCCTCGCGCTGCGGCGCCCGGCGGCCGACGCGGGCCACGCTGGTGATGTACTCACTAGTAGTTGTACTCACAAGCAGTTCGACGGGTTCTACTCGCCGCACGCGCTGCTCACGGCGGGCGCCGACGGCCGCCTCGCGCTGCGGCGCCCGGCGGCCGACGCGGGCCACGCTGGTGATGTACTCACTAGTAGTTGTACTCACAAGCAGTTCGACGGGTTCTACTTGCCGCACGCGCTGCTCACGGCGGGCGCCGACGGCCGCCTCGCGCTGCGGCGCCCGGCGGCCGGCGCGGGCCACGCTGGTGATGTACTCACTAGTAGTTGTACTCACAAGCAGTTCGACGGGTTCTACTCGCCGCACGCGCTGCTCACGGCGGGCGCCGACGGCCGCCTCGCGCTGCGGCGCCCGGCGGCCGACGCGGGCCACGCTGGTGATGTACTCACTAGTAGTTGTACTCACAAGCAGTTCGACGGGTTCTACTCGCCGCACGCGCTGCTCACGGCGGGCGCCGACGGCCGCCTCGCGCTGCGGCGCCCGGCGGCCGACGCGGGCCACGCTGGTGATGTACTCACTAGTAGTTGTACTCACAAGCAGTTCGACGGGTTCTACTCGCCGCACGCGCTGCTCACGGCGGGCGCCGACGGCCGCCTCGCGCTGCGGCGCCCGGCGGCCGACGCGGGCCACGCTGGTGATGTACTCACTAGTAGTTGTACTCACAAGCAGTTCGACGGGTTCTACTTGCCGCACGCGCTGCTCACGGCGGGCGCCGACGGCCGCCTCGCGCTGCGGCGCCCGGCGGCCGACGCGGGCCACGCTGGTGATGTACTCACTAGTAGTTGTACTCACAAGCAGTTCGACGGGTTCTACTCGCCGCACGCGCTGCTCACGGCGGGCGCCGACGGCCGCCTCGCGCTGCGGCGCCCGGCGGCCGACGCGGGCCACGCTGGTGATGTACTCACTAGTAGTTGTACTCACAAGCAGTTCGACGGGTTCTACTCGCCGCACGCGCTGCTCACGGCGGGCGCCGACGGCCGCCTCGCGCTGCGGCGCCCGGCGGCCGACGCGGGCCACGCTGGTGATGTACTCACTAGTAGTTGTACTCACAAGCAGTTCGACGGGTTCTACTCGCCGCACGCGCTGCTCACGGCGGGCGCCGACGGCCGCCTCGCGCTGCGGCGCCCGGCGGCCGACGCGGGCCACGCTGGTGATGTATTCGCCATTGTACCACGTCAATGGCAGCTCTGCACTAAAGTTTGACAGCTCAAGTTCATACTTATCTCTCTACGGGCGAAAGAGCTGTGGTATCAATTAAATAGTTAATAGATCATCTACTCGATTCATTGGCATTCGAAATCTGCGCTTCGTATTTCCTTTATCCTAAATGTTGAAAAAATTTAGTGTAGATTTTGCATTGAATTTTATCCAATTTGTTTTAGACTATCGGTTACGATAGTCTAAAACAAATTGGATAAAATGGCTACTGGCTATAAATAAAACGTTAGTTTTATTTATAGCCAGTCTCACATTTTTGTATTTGTATCACTATTCGGTTTCTTCATTGGTACTCTGATCTGTGTTTCCTTTCGCTAAGGTCTCCCAACGCTTTCTATTCTGTCCATATGTAACATATTCTAAACCAAATCGGATAAGCTAAAATTTTAATGGAAAGAAAAATTTATTTTTTTATTTATCTCATCTGTCATACCAGAAATAGTGTAATTATTATCTTTGTATATATATTTTCATACACGTTTCGAGCCACTCGAGTGACGGCGCCCTTCCAGAGCTGCGCGTGTGCGTGTCGCACCGCTACGAGCGCGGCGTGCGGCGCGCCGCCGTGGACCCGCGCCGCGCGGCCGCCGCGCACGTGGCCCGCAACCACACCGCCGCGCTGGCCGCGCTGCGCGCCGCGCCCCCCGCGCCGCCCGCCCCGCGCGCCCCGCCCCTCGGGCTGCTGGCCGCCGAGCACGCCATCGCCGTGGTGGACCCGGACGATAGTGAGTTCGTAACGTTCACAGATACCACTACCGGGACCAGCGTAACACAATCAGACACCGATCTGCTAGGTTGACGTGTCTCCCAACCAGTCCCGTTATCCAACGACGACAAAACTCATATATTGTAATGGGCTTGCTATATATTATTTGACAATTAGCACTTTGTAATCTTATATGCTTAGCAAAATAACTTAATTTTAAGTACCTCACGTAATTTTGACTTGTAAAAGTGCTAAAATAGCCTATTGGCAATAAATCTTTTGAATTTGACTTTGACTGACGACATTCTATAGGTTTCACTCTTCCGGTTGAAGTAAAATTTTCCACCCGAGCCGAAGTTTGTACCTCAGGGGTGTTCTCAAACTAGTTACCTCGCATTTGACAGCTGGAAGTCTTAAATAATGAACAAATTATAAATCCCTTTTCAATTTTGCTGAAAAAATCCAGAGACATACCTAACCCTACAAGAAGAGAAAAAAGTGCGCGAAGAAGCCATGGACTACAAGAAGCAGCGTGAAGAAGTGGTGCAAGCCTTCAAGACGGTGCAGAAGAAAGTGGTAGACCTCCTGGAGGAAAACATCGCCGAACGGCCGCTGCATCAGCTCTCGCTGTCAGAATTTAACTTGCATCTAGAGCATAGGAAAGACAGGAAATTGCAGGTGACTTTTAGGATAAAATAGCTGCACGATTTCTTTCATTTCACTGCTAACCGACACTGAAAGTCCTGTGGTCCTATCTAATTATTTTGGTACAATTACGCACTTAGTAAAGTATGGGTCAAGTAAAACTAGTATCAATCAAAAGATACTGGCCAGATAAAATAGTACAATCTTAATTTCCTTCCATTTAAAAGCTATCATTGATAAATTCCCTTCCCAATTTCCTAGGCCGAACGAGAGCGAGAAGAAATCCGTCTGAAAACGGAAGCTCTCATCCGCGCTCAAGACAAGGTGACGCTGTGGATCAAGACACAATGCTGGGACACCATGCTCACGCCCAGGGTTAAACTATTCGCCATCTTTAGCCACTATCAGGTATGGATTTAGCTATCTATATCTAGTATAGATGTTAGTACTAAAAACAAATAATTGACTTTAGCAAATAAACGTATATTAAACAAAAAGTTACATTGGTAGTGAATTCGGGACTCATCGGTTCCTTAAGTTTCACTGGCGCCTAAATAGCAGGACGATGGTCTTTTCATGGCGGTCTGTTGCCGGTGTGGTCAGCTTAGACCATAATCTGTATGATATTTAGCACCATTGGTTTCTACCAATACATGTGCAAAATGGACACTTGATGTAACCCCCAGGTAGAGAACTACGCGGTGCTCCCGAGCCAGCGAGACAAGTGGCCGGAGCTGAACCAGACGGAAGCGCTGCGGCTGATAGAGATGGAGAACGACCCGGACTTGTTCCGGCCCTGGGAGGAGCCTCCCGCCGCCCCGGTCGGTGGGACCAGCGTCGAGCGGAGTCTGCTGTGAGAAACACTTATTAAGAACTTTGTGTGTCGGTTTACATTAAATAAATGGTACTTCGAATTTTTGGTGTTTTAGCTAACTAAGCGAAACTGCTAAAGTATGGTATTTGAAACTTTCCATTTTCAAAATTAACTAACAAATAACTGGCACCGATATGATGATTTCAAACTAAAGAAAAAATACTCAAATACCATTCGCAGGGAGCGCCGCAGCTCGGTGGGGTCGGCGGGCGGGCTGGGGGGCGGGGCCGGGGGCGGGGCCGGCGGCGCGGGGTCGCTGCAGCCGCACGTGCTGGCGGGCTCGGGCGCGCACCGCCTGGTGGCGCCGCCCGCCGCCGCCCTGCCGCAGCTGCTCGCGCACTCCTTCCTGCACATGTACTTCCTGCAGCACCTCGTGCAGGTAACCGGCCGCACGCCGCGCCGGCCTCCTTCATCTAAAGAATATCCGACGAACGGACATCGGAACTGCGACAAGCTTAAATTGGTCAAATTCAGTAGAATTACTTAAAAGCAGTAGCTTTATAAGTATTCTTTATCTACTAATGGTGCTGATGGTTTCTATAATTTGAAAAGTCCACTTGCAATAGCGACAGGTGAATGATCTACAAACGACCGCGTAGATGATATAATTTTTTGATGTTTGCTAATTGATCGCGCGCCAGCTGCATCTGTCGTCATTACGCGCACTATATACGAGTGACGACGTGACTCGTAGCGGTCCAAGAAATAAGACTATCCATAAATGTGCAGTTGTTGATATTTTGTGTATTTTTAAAATTGCTTAGCTGGTCAGTTCGTTAAAAACTGCATAGCAAAAAGGTCTCAGGGTAGTCATTGATAACCCTTCATTGAATAAGACGAAGAGGCTATCCTGCTGTTTTTGTGTCGCTCATACGATGATTCAAGGTAAACCAATCCTTGAAATGGTAATAATTAAAGTTGATATACATCAAAAGCCTATGGCTTAATAATTCTTATACCAGAGCTAGGAAATGGGTAGGATAATTTATTGTAACTAATTACAGTTGACCGTCCAAAACATGCGTCTGTGGTTCAACAAGCAATTCGACGAGCTCATGAACCTCAAAAAACGAGAGGTTGGACTCGTCGAGGAGAGGAACGCCAGGCTCAGATTTATTATTGAAGGTCTTACTCCAGTCTCAGTTTGAACTGTTGATACGGAATATTGAGTGTGTATCTAGAGTAGATAGAAGCATTTTGGTTTCAGCACCGAAAATTCTGTTGAATTTAAATTTTAAAATATTTTTTTGTTGTCATACCACAGCAGACCACCTGGCTTAAAATGTAGAATACCGTTTTTGGTAGTATCATCAATTTATTATAATAATTCACGTAGATTGGGTTTGCAAACTGTATGTATTATTGTGTTATGTTTTAAGTTCAATTTCACAGCCTTGACCTTGGTACAGTATTTTAATCGGTGGTCTTTACAGCTTATTTCTCTGTCCTGCCGGATTTCTTGCACAAGTAGTGAGAAAGAGAACTTCTTTTCCTTTCAGACTCACATATTATTGTAATAGGCTTTCTATATAACATTTGAAATTAAACACTTTGTAATTTACATGTTTAGTAATTACTTGTAGTATAATTGATAGAATCAGGCGTGACTTCGCGGAAGTTCATCTTAGATACAAAATGAAATAATAATATCTAGTGTAATTCCGCTAAATTCAAGTACTTAGATTATCTATATTGGGGTAAAGGATTATTGTAGGTAAATTAATGAAAAAACCTGAAAAAACCTAAAAATCATGAAATTACTATAACAAATTAAGTAAATATTATTTTTATCAATTTTATATTAATTATTATTATTTTTACAGATATAAAATTAATTATTACTATTATAATTATAATAAATAAAACTGAACTTTAAATATTAAATTATATAAATATTATACAATTAATTATTATTATTACAAATTAAAACCAATACAGATACCCTCCCCTAAAAATCCTGAAATTACAATAACAAATTTAAAAATTATTATTGTGAAATTTATATTAATTATTTCTATTTTTATTGATATAAAATTAATTATTACTATTATTATTATAACCAATAAAACTGAAATTTAAAATATACAATTATATAAATATTATACAATTAATTATTATTATTATTACAAATAAACACCAATACAGATAACCCTCGACACGTGTTTCGCCTCTTCACGAGGCATCCTCAGGACCGTGTTGACTCGCCGTGTTGACTTTCGAGCGAGCCTTCGGCGAGTCAACACGGTCCTGAGGATGCCTCGTGAAGAGGCGAAACACGTGTCGAGGGTTATCTGTATTGGTGTTTATTTGTAATAATAATAATAATTAATTGTATAATATTTATATAATTGTATATTTTAAATTTCAGTTTTATTTGTTATAATAATAATAGTAATAATTAATTTTATATCTGTAAAAATAATAATAATTAATATAAAATTGATAAAAATAATATTTACTTAATTTGTTATAGTAATTTCATGATTTTTAGGTTTTTTCAGGTTTTTTCATTAATTTACCTACAATAATCCTTTACCCCAATATAGATAATCTAAGTACTTGAATTTAGCGGAATTACACTAGATATTATTATTTCATTTTGTACTTGTAGTATTTTAGGCACCTAGTCTCATATTGACATGTAAAAGTGCTATAAATAGCCTATTTGCAATAAACTCCTTCGACTTACTGTATCGATCCTACTAAATCGTATCTTAGATAAGGATCCAAACATTTCCCATTCCAGAGCTGAACAAGCTATCAGATCTGCGCGGCAGTTTTCACCACCTGATTATTGACATCAAGGACCCTCAATGGATGCAGGAGGAGCAGCCACTTCGGCTCATCAAAGTAGACCCAGAGGAGGTAAGTTAAGAAATCCTAGGGTAGTGATAAATTACAATAGTTAAACTCAGTGGCAGAGGAGATGACGCTGATTGGATTCCTTTGGTTATGTGATTTGTGATCCAAATTTTATTCAATATTCACATACTCGAGATTCAAGAGAAAATCGAACAGCTTTATTTTTTGAAATGAGAACGAAGCTGTAGTTTTGATTTAATGGTGTTTTTAGGTATGCAGCCATGAGTACCTAAAATTGATTACGTCGCCGTTGTTAACTCTATGCATATCTATCAACGAACTTTCGAAAACACTTCTCTTACTTAGTTACAACAGATTTGTTTACTTAGTCAGAATTGGAAATAATTATTTTTGTTTTTAATATCATCATCATGTCATCAGCCGGAACACGTTCCCTGTGGTCTCCCCCTTGACAGGTGTCATTTTGGTCGTTGTATATTATAATGCAGATCAAGGAGAATGCGCATTCTCTGGATATTCTCTTAGCCGGTTCTCACGAGAAGAGATGGTTATTCTTACACCGGGACGGGGCTACCCGGCAAATGGTTTGTAATATAAAGCGACTGAATCTAGTGGCGCCTCGTTCAAGAGTTCTAATTTAAAACAATTGTATCATTTGTCCCGTACAGTGCAGCATCGCTCCGTACATAAGCCCGTCTCAGATAGTGATAGTCCCGCCTGACCCGGGACCAAAGGACGACTTCCGGGAGCGCGCGCTCATCGAGATGATGGACGGAGTGCTGGAGAAGCTGTGGCACGAGGAGATCAAGAAGCCGATACCTATGCCGCAGTGCATGGTAACTAGGACTAACAGCTTAAACTAGTGATTGAGATGTTAAACATTTTTGTAGTAGGTACCTATTTGATATAAAAGTCACTTTTATATATATTTGATAGAAAGATAAACATTTACTCAACACACACTAATAAAAATAGTTATTAAGTAGAACAGTATTAAAATAGAAAAAAAGAGTTGATTAGTAACAGTGGTGTCAAAAAGGGCTTAACTCAGCATTTATACCGGTGTACTTAATACCTGGCGCTGGTTTTCAGGTATACCCTTTAGTTTGGTAGATAACCATAATAGTAACTTGTTTCACTCATACAGCTAGATAAAGACCCCGAGCATTTCAACGAGGACGATCTCCGCCAAGTGTTCGACTACGAAGCCAAGGTAGCGTTCAGGAACGAGGAGCGCGACAAGTACCGCAAGATGCTGCACGCGGAGTACGGCAAGCTGTCGCAGGTGCTGAACGAGGGGGTCGTCAAATTTAACCAGAAGGTAGGCTCTTCTCCTCCTCTGTATACTTTGTGTACTGGCGCTATGCTGTACACCCTTTGTGTACAATATAAAGTCAGCGTGGTATCTCTAGTTAAGGAATAATTCTGAAAAGAGTGGATATATCTTGCTTTCTAATCTGTCTTGCAACATGAATGCGATAAGGCCGCTTTTTGTTCTACCATCCTTTGTAAGTTTTTTTAAAGTGCATTGTTATATATGTTGGTGTTCAAAGTATTATTGTATGGTATTGTATTGAATCCACATCATTCACAATCCATCAATTTTGATTTGAAATCCACATTCGCCATCTTTCATCTACCTATACGGATTACTTCGCAATAAATATCTGATCTACGTGCTTGCGAAGTGGTAAGAGAAGTCCAGCGTGTCTTTTCTCCTATGTGTACAAAGATTTGCTAAAGTACATCACGCAGATCATATAACCCAGCTCTGGGTCTATATTAGTATATCTACCAAACAGAAATAAATAAATTCGAACATGTTTAAAAAAAATTAAACGGGAAAAAGGCTTTTCTACTTTAAAATAACTACTACAATAATACCAACTACCTACTACTAAATGCTACTGGCTATACTACGTACTGCTAAACACTTGGACTGTATACTGGCCTGTAGTCCAAATGCTCCAGCGCGCCACCAGTAGGTAGTGTTAAAAAATTATATTTGGTAGGTCAAAGAAATGTGGCTGACAAAGCTGAAAGTAGAGTCAAACATTGGACAAGAAAACCTCAACTTGATGCGTCTTCGAAGAACTAACTTGGACCGATTAGAAATGTCGGAAAAGCTTGAAGACATGAGGTGAGTTTACTTTTACTATACTTTGATCGCCGAAGATTCGCTGGTTCTAGAAAACGAACATAAGGCGCGTGCACTGCTGCTAGCGAATTTCAGTCTTTACAGACGTTCAAAGACCATATTTTTGTTAGACTCTGTGCTGCGATCTGAAATTATAGGTATTTATGCCCGAAGTTGTTGAATTCAGCTGTGTAGAACCAACATCAACCCAAAAACGTGCACTAAAGCCGCGTCCTTATTGTGTAAGTTTGTATGGTAGGCATGAAAAATACTATGCCAAGTTTGCAGCCTGTAACTGGTATGCAGGCTTACGTTTCACTACTGAAGCTGCATGCATTCTGAACCTTGCAAATACTTGCACAATAGAAACGCAGCTCAGTCCTACTAAAAGCTTCCAGAAACGGTAAACTTCCCATGTCCACACCTCCAGGCAACAAATCTCCCGCTACGAAGCCGAGGTGGAAGTCCTGAACCGCGAGTTCGCGTCCATTCAGGAACAGTCCACCGAGTGCCAGGCTGCATACGACTCTCTCACTCTCAAGGACAAGTTCCTCGAGAGATCCTTCAAGAACCACTTCGCTGACCTCTCGCCGATTATTGTCGACCAGTGCTACAAGTTCTTTAAGTTAGTAACACTTTTTTGATTAATCTTATCGAGAAATTTTTGAGAATAACGTTGCCCTTATTCATCAGTACTACAATAGTTTATGAGAAAGTTGCACAGCTCAATTCCCCCATGTCCTTTTTACCAGCGCACAACACGACGTACAAAAACACGACATCCGTATATGCTGGGCATTCCTCCAAACCGCACAAAGCGTTTCGATTCAACATTAATTGCGCGGACGTCAAGGCAATAGTGAACCGGTATCTTCTAGGCAAGCATTTCTATCGTCGTTACTTACCATCAGGTGAGGCAGTAGTCAAAAATAATAATAATAACGCCCAACGATCGCATGCGTAGATCCTGGACCCTAACCAGGATTCCCTGAATTACGAGGACTAATGGTACCATAACAGCTAGACTCAGAAAAAGTATTTGCGCTTTTTTTCTGATAAATACTTGTCCTGCTACGGGAATCGAACCCGCCGTCTCCGAGCTATGAGCCGACCTGCCCAACCACCTCACCACAGAGACTGTCGAAAATGCAAGCGTATGAAAGGTAAAAAAAGTTAGTGCAACCACCAAACCGCCTGCCTAGCGTGATGATTTAGGCAAACCCTGTTGTATAAGTGGATAGAATGGAGTGTAGCACTCGTGCCCGCGCCAGGAAGCGGCCCAAGTGGCAGCAGCGCAGCGCGCTGACCCCCGCCGTGCTGTGCGAGCTGGCGGCGGCCGCGCTGGCCGCCGCGCGCCCGCCGCTGCTGCACCCGGACTGCGCCGACTACTGCCGCGGGTAACTCTTATGGTTTTCTTTCACATTTTGACAGTTACTGTAGTTTTCAAACGCAGCAGCCTAAATCGGGCTGCTCCATAATTCATTGGATTATTTATTACGATGTAGCAGGATTTCAACGAGTTATTGATGCATTGCTATTAGGATTAGAGCTATGTTTACAGGTTTCAAGTTTCGGCGAGATGTTATTGGTTATAAATCTTTTGCTATATTTGTACGACGAGAAAGTGAGTTATGTGAGTAAAATTGTTTGGTGTCTCTGGCACTGAAACAATATGAGATGGTATAAAGTGATAAAGGAATAAATTGACTCACTAAAACGTGTACGTGTTACTCCTAGGATGTAGCAAGTAAGGAAAAATGGTGGGATGAAAACTGATCAAAAGTTCTAGTAAAAATCCGTCTTTCTCGTTTTTAATAGCTCTTACTACCCAGATCATAGGACTGTTCAACTGGATCAGAACTGTTACATACACCTTATTTTAAATCTAGCTAGAATACCGGGTCAAGCCTGGTTGTCCTTTAATGACAAGTCGTGATATAGACAGAGTAGGTGTAATAGCCCTTATTACCGGGTGGTAGGGTCGACCAGCTAGATCACATCAGCAACATGCCGCCCGTGATGGACGAGGCGCTGTGGACCACCATGTGCAAGCTGCGCCGCGTCAAGATTGAAAACGAGATACGGGTGAGTGGCAGCGGACTGTTGTACTACTGTGGACTTGCACTCACTACCACAGTAATACTTAATAGCACAGTTACAAAATCAACGTTTGTGTAAATAATGAATCATTTTTGTTACAACGCAATAAAGTGTTTGGAAAAACTAAGTACTTGGTATTTTTTTTTTATGTTAAGAATGATGTGACGAGCTAGTCGTTCACCTAATGTTAAGCGATACGGCCGCCTATAACAGAACAGTGTCACTCGGATCTCTATAACGTAGTTTCGTGTGACACTCCACTACGCACATCAGCACAGTCTGGTAATAAGATTACTCGACTGTGAGATCAGGTCATAATTTAATTAATTTTCTTAATTGCCTTTCCTTTCCTTAATTCTTAGTTTATAAAAAACTTTCAAATTATTTCGTAATCGCATTTCCATAGATGCGCGCCGTGGCCCAAGAGATGGGCTACGTGGATAGCACGTACAACGTGTGGAGTAAGGCGATCCAAGCGAGGAAGATACAGCTCGCGCTCACCAACGATAACATTAAGAGGCACCGGGAGGAGGTCGAGCTCGCTGCGAGGAACAAGACTATACAGGTCATCATTGTCATCATCGTCATCATTATTTTTAACAGCAATCCGTCAACCGATGGGGAAGAAAGGTTCTCGAGTGGTGACCACTAACTGGAAGACGCGGCGTAGGCCGTTCCAGCTGCCGTATGTTAAATACAATCGTAGACGTTTCGATTCTGAATCTACACTCTTTCTCCTTCATATACATTCAGAATAAAAGAGACGGAGAGTTCTGATGAAACCGGGACTTCAAACTTAATTGTTCCAAAGCGTAATCCGTTAATAATCCATTCAGCATCGACGATAAACTACCAATTGAATGGGTGTTTTAATACATATAATACCTACAAATATATGCTGAAAATAGCTTGATAATCTAATGATTGATAGTTCCAATGAAGTAGCCATTTATTATTACTTTAGTTAGTGCTGCCGGCGGGCCAGGTGGAGATCGTCACGACGGGCCACATGGAAGACTACGAGGACGCCACGCTCATACCCAAGGAAGATGTCGAGAAGATCAACAATCTTATACTGGTGAGTGGTGAAGGCTACTGCTATTATTACAACGTTCTTTATTGTTTAATAAAAAAATATTTGTAGACATTTCTTACAGCGCCAGCTAACTAAGCAAAGCTATGGGAACCAGATAAACTGATACAATACTTAGATACTTTTTTGTTTGTAAATACACACATAGAATATAATATAACACACCCAGACAGAGCAAACATCGATGTTCATCACACAAATGTTTGTCCTGGGTGGGAATCGAACCCACAACCTACAGCTCGGAAGGTAAGCTACCAACTGAGCTATCGGACCAGTCGCAAGTCGACCCGCCCCTACTAGATTGACCGACAATCTGGGCAGAGCCGCGGGGAGGCGATGGATGCAGGAGGCAAGCAGCTGCTCCAAGCGCCACTTGGACATTTACTCTCATCATCAACTCGCCCATGTCATAGGGCGCCCCCTATGAGGGAGGCCTATAGTCAGCAGTGGATAACAGATAACTTCAGGCTGATGATGACCGCCGTGGTGTGTGCCTACATAGTATACGTGACACACAGAGAGTGGGCGCGCTGAAGCTGCGCATGATGCGCGCGCAGATGGAGTTCCGCAAGGTGATCCTGGCCAAGGAGTGGGAGCACGCGCAGATGAAGATGAAGCTGCGCCACATGGAGCAGGAGCTCTACTCCTACCGACGGCTCAGGGTAACACCGTCATGTTATAATAACGCAAGCCATTCACGCGATCCTGGTGAAATATTGTTTTCTCATTTTCACCGTCATGTTGAAAATCCAGTGAGGATATAAATATATCTAAGATTTTCAGACTTTTTCTTTTACGGTGCTTCTATTACCAGTTACAGCTATAAACAAATTTTATGCGCCTAATTTCCACTTTTAGCTTGGTTGAAGTAGCATATACCTTTTTTAAATGCGCCTACTAATCTTACGATCACAATTCTACTCTTACATATCTAGATGAGCTAGGTGCTTTCAACTTCAGTAATTATAATAATTCAAGTAATATATGACTTGGGCTGGCCATCCAAACATGTTATACCTATCCATTTCTAAAAGATTGTTTATTAACATGATATTTATTATGTAATTTATTTGTTTCGAGTTGCAAACCCATGTTTTTGGAATAATAACATAGCATTATCTCCGTCACATTCGATCAACCAGTAATCGTTCCCAGATCCCGAAAGAGCTGCAACTGTACCTGAAGAACAAGGAGCTGGGCTACACGGAGGAGCAGGAGTTCGTGCGGATGGAGAAGGAGATGGAGGCGTCCAAGATCGCGGTCAACAAGGGCCTCACCGACCAGATACACCGCGTCGAGGAGTTAGAGGTCATTCTCATCGTCATTAATATTACCATCAGCCTGAAGACCTCCACTGCCGAACATAGGCCTCCCCCATAGAGCGCCGCTTTGAGCGGCTGCTAGCCTCCTGCATCTATCGCCTCCTCGTGGTTTTGACCAGCACCCCTACCGCGTAACTATTCTGAGAATCGGCTTCGCCTGTCATCCTGCACGCGCCATTTAACAAGTCCACGAGTGCGAGCAAGAGAGAACACGATTACCATCTCCACCAGACTTACGCGGTAAGGCCCCAGGTCGTCGGTTCTCCTAGTGAGAGACTGGTCTAGGTTGCATCTTCCGGTTCGTGGTCGCCACTCGGGAATCTTTCTTTCGCATCGGTTGTCGCGGCACTATACCTGCATACTATAAATAAGACTCCTTACAAGCTTAGGCCGCCGGCATCATCACCTCATTACGTTTCCCCTGATGAAACACGGATCTTCTAACAAACAGAAATTTATTATTAAATCCAACAAGTCGCTACAGGCAAATGTTTAGATAGTTAAGTAGTATTCAATTCCATTAAAAGTCCCTTTTAATGGATTTTTTCTTTCTTTCTTTCTTTCTTTCTTTCTTTCAAATACAAATAATGGAAAATATAAAATTACTGTGTAGATGGACCGGTTGAGGTAGTTTTGTGAGGTAGTTTGTGGCATTTACCTAGTTATTTTGATTATTCTTATTTTAAGTACTAACTCTGTAAACCGTAAATGATTTAAAATAATGATCCTTAAAGCCGGCAGGGAATAAATAAGCCAAGCAAGAGACATAAAACCTACTTTGTAGGTTATGTAGAACAGACTGAACTATTTTATTTTACATTTGGTTTCACTGCGTACCTTACCTCTGATCACCTCTTTTTTTGTATTTTAGTTAGGGTCGTATTCAAGGTTACTTATACTATTATTAGTATTACTTTTGTACAATTTAGTTACAAGATGTTATCATAATTATAATGCTCCACGACTACCTATCTATATAAAACATAAATACTTTGGTACAGTTCTCCCTAAAACGTTTTATAACCAGCACTATTCATAATAAATAAGTATCACAGAGGTATAGAGTATAACCGCCAAAAAAGTATTAATTAAATTTGTGAGTAAACCAAAATGATATTTTGAATACCACGATTAGGCTCTATTTTATTCTACCATAACTTAATTCGTTGATTTTTAGAGCCATCTATCGAGTAGCGGTGAACTCTACCGACTATACTGTACCGTTACCGCTTGTGTTGGCCGAGGGCAAGCTCTCTTAGTACCGCGCGCCGCCGCTACGCGTCGCTTCACCGCGAGAAACGGTTTTCCGAATCGCGGTGACAATATTCTCCGACAAAACATCAAGCGAGTCAGAGTGGCCCCTTGAACTCATACTTACCTGGCGTAGGGGACACCGTGATCAAGAAGGCGGTTCCCCCAGAGCGAGGCTCTATCATTGCACTGCGGTAGGGTTGACCTCTGCGATTATCCCTAATGTGGATAACTCGGACGCGTTATTTTTGGTAGTGGGGACTGCGTACGCGCCGTCCCCCCCATATGAACACAGAATAGAGCAAGATGATACCTTACCTTATGGGTACAAATTGAAATACAGCACTTGTATTAATAATTTGCATTTCGATTAGTTAGATTTTAGATGTTAGATTGGACAAAACTCTTTTGAGTTTAGACATATATTATGTATGTGGATTTTATTTTCATTGGGTACTTTTTCTGTCCGCTTAATTTTCGTATGTACCATATCATCTGAAGTAATAATAAAATTTGAGCGTTGAGCTGATCATATTTTTAACTAAGTATATTTTTCATGTTGCAGTTGAAAATCAGTACAATAGAAAGACTGAACAGTCGCCTGGAGAAGCTCATCATGAGGCTAAACCTGCAAGTGTCGGAAAAACGGCTCAACGAAGATCCACTCGAGCCCATACGCATCCGACGCATCTTCAAAAAGAGGTAAAAATCTACTATCATGCTTGGTGTGGTGATGTAATATAATGATAATTATATTGCCGGTGAAAACTAACTGTATTTTTTGTATCGAGTTTAATAAGATTACCTAATTTACCTATACAAGGGATTCGGCTCGAAGTAACAAAACTGTTTGACTGGCCAGATAGCTCAGTTGGTAGTAGCCCTGCTTTCTGAACTGTGGGTTGTGGGTTCGATTCTCACCCTGGACAAACATTTGTGTGATGTACATAGGTGTTTGTTCTGTGTCTGTGTGTCATATTGTAATCTATGTAAGTATGTATTTACAAACAAAAAGTATCTAAGTATTGTATCAGTTATCTGATTCCTATAGTACAAGCTTTGCTTAGTTTGGGGCTAGATGGCGTTGTGTAAGATGTCCAGACATATTATGATTATATTATAATTATTACGTTGAAGGGGAATGGGTCTTACGTGGTTACCGATTTTTACGTATTCGGTGTTTAATCACAAGGCCTTTTAGATTTAAATTTTCTTGAGGTGGAGCGACTTATATTTCTGTCCGTTTATTAAGTAGGTACCGCTTTACGCTACTTCCAGGTTGGACACCCTGATGATGCGCAGCCAGCTGATCCGCGAGGTGCAGGCCAACCACACCACCGTAGTGATGCTGCAGACGCAGCTGGAGCTGCTGCGGCTCAAGACGTATCCCACGCTCGCCTGCTTCCGCACCTACAACTGACTGCCGCCTGTTCTGTGGCCATCGACGTACCCACGGCATGCTATGGACTGATATTTAGGTGTTTGATGGCTACGAAATCACCACTAGCTCTTAGGCATGGCGTGGTGTAAGGACATTTTTGATTGATCGTTTTTGCGTACACTAATTTATCATTTAGATATTTTCCATACACACGAGAGTGGCGTGATTTTAATCTTTTTTAAGCTAGAAATTTTAATGATTCGTATTTCGTGTGCTGTAGGGTAGTGCGACCGTAGTTTGGATATTTCACATTTATTTCAAGACTGATAATTATTTTAATACTATGTAAGAACCAATTAATTTATTTAGCAAGAAGCAATTTAATTTTGACCACCGGCAATTATTTAAACGTTTCCTTTTGTTTCTAGAGTTTTATGGAGAAAAATAATAAAATTGACAGTAACCTTACGAAAGTTGTTTAATTAAAACTGCAAATTTCAAGGTTATAAAAAATGTATTAGCAATAAACTACGAATATAACGACAAATATTAACTAACTCAAAATACAGTTGGATTAACTAAATTCACATTCCTTAACTACTTGCTCTTCAAACTGTCAAATATTCAGCACCCGAAACATTGTCAGTTAACCTTGAATATATATTGAGCGGTGACATTAACAAGCTAACCTATAAGACCTAATTAATGATTATTTTAGATCGAACCAGTTTTTAAAAAACAAGAAAAAGATTTTGAAAAGAAAGGACAATTTGTTGTGTATTTTTTGTTGGCGCGTGTGTTGTCGAATCCTATTAGTTTTAACACAGAGTAGGTAAAGTGGTTTTAGGTATTTATTTATAAGTGTCATCACAGTTGCAGTTAAAGACTGCATGCATAAAAAAAGAGTGATCATGAATTTATCTAAATATTTTCATAAATGACACTTGTATAGTCTGATTTTAAATTCTATCAATTACAATAAAGACCTTTGCAAAAACTAGTTCAATCTAAATAACCAAACGGCACTAACGTTTCTGTAAAATGTATTTTGGTATCAAAATTTTGCTACAAAATTTATCCTACGCATACAAACAGTAAGTTATGAGCAGATAAAAAAATGATATATATACCAGAAAGAGAAAAAAAATAAAGTAATACAGTCGCGTAAAATTATCTATGTAAACTAATTAATAAACAACTATTTACACTAATAATATATTTAGCCATTGGAAAATAGCCTTTAGAAGTATTCAACGTAAACTTAATGTTCGCTAAGTTTTATAACAAGTATGCTGTTAGAACGCGACTGTACGACTCTTACAAAAGTATAAAATAGGCCACAATTTCGATTTTCTAATTTATCACACATTTCAAATCACAATTTTGCCAATATATTTTAACAAACACAGAAGATTTATAATAACTAATAATAAATAACTCATTATAGGTAAAATATGTATATGTATCTATGTTTTTACGACACCTTTATTAAAATACACATAAAGTACTAATTACCCCAGTATTTTTAAAGGGTCATAAGTACAATACGGTTGATACATACATCTGTGCGCATTCTCTTATTCTATTACAATGTAATAATACTGATAGAGTAGAGGAAGAAATCACTTAGATATCGATATGTTGTGGGTGGGGTAGATAACGTCCTCCAAGGGAGGATTCGATTATTTCTTTTTAACATTAAAATCTAATAACTAAATTCCATGTCAGGCAAGCCACGTGCGGTTTAATCCATTTGAGAAGCCTTTCTTTGGTAGCTGGTTTTTTTACTAGTGTAATTTGTGTTTGTATTGTAGCTACATCTACCGGTCAGAACTAAAGGCAATTTCTTTGAGCCTAGCGTGTATTTTACACCAATTATATCGCGCTGTCACAATCGTTTTCATACAGCCATTCTCCACATCGGCAAAAAACCCTATTCAGCTCTTTAATGATCATGTAATAAAAATGACATCTAATAAAGAATCCAGAATGTGAAATTTCGATTTGATAGGTCCTTTTTGGTGATGGATGTGATTCAAGTAGGTCCAGTGAGGTCAGAGTGCGGTGCGCTGGTCGTACACGATGACAGCGTCAGCGTCGAGGAACTGGCTGTGCGACTTGCTGAGGGCGATGATGGCTGCGTGCTCGCTGCGCATGCGACTCTTGTACTTCTTGCTCAGGCTCACCTGACCGATAACGTGTATAATGGAGTTATACAATAGTTAAAAAATAGTTCTAAGCTATACAAAGAATAGACTCGCGACGTCTACGGCACAGAGCCACTAATATTAATAAGTATAAGTAGTTATGTATGAAAGCTATCAAGAGTCGGGTTCATCCGGAGTGTACCTTAGCATAGAGCTGATGCAGGTCGTCCTCGGTGGAGAGCGGGCGCGGCTTGGGCCGCAGGAAGGCGGGCAGCGACCGCGTCTTCAGCGCGTCCGCCGCACTCGCGCTCTCCAGCTCGTCTAACACTACAGAACACACAGTATCTCAATACCAATCAAACATCGGCCAGGCAATTCAAATTATATGAACCCTGTTATACTTGGGCGTATAAGCAACAACAAAAAAAAACAAATTTACTTAGATAGCGATTTATTGCGAATGAGACTCCACGGACATACTACTACCCACATACAAAATCACTATTTCTATAAATACCCTACATTACAAACCCGAGATATTGACATAGTGTCTTCTTTTCGAGAATCGGTCCACAAAGATGTGTATAATATAATTTTATATTGATTCATTAGTTTCAGTGTAAATAATAATTATAGAATAATAGTTAAATAAGTTATATCAATTAAATTGTGATAAATGTAAACGTAAATGTACGTGTAAACGTAAAGTGTAAACGTAACGCATAAGACTGTTGTCTCATGTTGTTTTATGGTAAATAGCAATGAATAAATAAATAATACTGAAATTGTATTAGATACGATAAATGTATAGACATGCATGTGGGTACATTTTCAATTAACATTTACGTTGATTATTTTTCGAAAATAGTTTTGTGAAATATTTATTCCAGATTCCAGATTTCCTTATTCTACATCAAAGTTACGAAGTATATTACGTGTATCCAAGTACTTAGCATTGGAGCGTTTGGCGGGAAAACGAAAAAGATCGCATCGCCGCCGTATTGTATTATTTTCCAAAACTTGTGTTATTTTCAGCGTTAGTGCATAAAATTGGTGGCATTTTATTCGTTAAGTGCTGGATTACAAGCATGAGTGTGGGAAAGTGGTATAATGATGGTGAAACGTTTCTTTTCGTGTTGTTTCCAAAACTCCATAGAAGCTTCTGACTTGACTGGATGACTTGGACTGTGACTTAACACATATATACATATATATATATATATATATATATATATATATATATATATATATACATATATATATATATATATATATATTACTTATAATAACTCGAGAAATTATCAATTACTTGACACTGGCTAAATACACGAAAGTGTGGAGCCATACCAAAACAAAACAAAAAAAGTACTTAGCATGTATGTAAACAGGGCTAGTTGTGCGGTCCTAACGTATACTGACTGCCGCTGGAGGCGTACTGCAGGGCTGCGGGCGCGGGGCGGGGGTCGGGCGGGCGCGCGGGGCGCGGCGCACGGGCCCCCCCCTCGCGGGCCCCCCCCTCGCGGGCCCCCCCCTCGCCCGCGTAGCTCGCCGGCCGCGACGCGCGCCCCGCGTGCACCTGCAGGGGCGGTGACGTACACGTCCATCCGGACTAAACACTATTCAAATGTAGCTTAGCAACACCTCAACTAAGTCAGATTTGTTGCGATAAACAAAGTATTTTACCAAAAAGTGGCTGGTAGGTGTAGCTGAACGGTAGCCCGAGCGATGAAGGGATGAGATCAAAAAGGGTTTAACTGATTATTTCACAAAATGACTTATGGGTAGGGTAGTTGGATTCAACGTGAAATTATCTACAATAATACATCCTCAAAATACCGATGCCGCTTAAATCTCGAGATTTTCAGTCTATCTGACACAGGAATACAGTTCGCTTAGCATAAAAACATTATTATATTTATTTTTACAGTAATTGTACGAATTAGTAGATACTATATTTTGTATTTTAAAAGATTTAATACATTTACAAGCAACTGAAACTTACATAAGCCTTTTCTTTTACTTAATAAGTACTCTACATTAAAATTAGGCCTTTGAAATTTAAAGTCAATTTTCTCGAAACTGTCAATTTGACAGTTAAACCCTTTTTATTCTCACCCCTTCGATTATCATACCCATGTTCAAATCCTACTCGGCCCTGCACCTGACGTTTCAAGTTAAGTGTGGAATTTGTACTCGATATAAAATGCCGAATGAAAACATCGTGCGAGGAAACTGTCATGTTCAAGAATCCTAAAAACAATAGAATATAAGTGTCATCTACCAACTTGTACTTGACCAGCCTGATACATTATGGCCAGTGTTAATTTTTTGTGTACCCACCTCGGCATGTTTAACTGCTTTGTAGCTATCTCGACTGTTTGTATATTCTTGGTTCTCCTTGATTGCATACGTTTCTTTTAGATATTGTTCATCTGTAATATTAAAAATAAGCACTTGTATATAGTTTATTAGGTAACTAATAAAATATGCAAAAATTAATTAGGTGTAGTTACCTACTTATTCATTATGCACTTTTACCTACATATCTATAATACACAGGCTGGGTAGTTTGACTGGTTTGTGAAATACTGTAATATGTACTACGTATAAAGTTACAACTCATAAATGTAAATCGTACTTACCAAATGATTTCTGATGGCGAGGCATTAGGCGGCAATAACAAACAACAACTAACAAAATTATGACACCACAAATCCCTGCTATAAGCCAAGTTAACCAAACAATTATAACACGACCCTGAAAAAAAAAGGGAAAAAATGCTTTAAACTTATAAATTAGTACGTAATTTAATTGTAATGGTATTGATTTTATGCACTTCACTTACCTGCAGAAACATTTCAATTTCTAACAAGAAAGCGAATAGCGCTTCTTTTTGTTCCCATAATATAGTCTTTCCCAAACATTTTAGCTTATTGATTGATAGAAATACTAAATAAAATTAAAACTAATAATAAAATACAACGTAGTACTAAATGAGACAGTCCCATTTCCATTTTCTAAATTTCAAATATTTCGCGCCTGCGCATTATCTATTATTGCTAAGTTGCGTTCCAAATATAGCTCTAGACTTCATAAAGTATAGAATTAGCAATAGCAGAGTATAGAAGGGCCACCGACGGATTTTTCTTCATGTTCGTTGGCAAAGCACGCGTAAACGTGTCGCCCTAAACAGAGATTAGAAAAACATGAGAAACATCTTCCAAGGCCACATTTTCTTGCCTCAAAGCGTTGTTCGCAATGCATTCTCTAGTATTTTATTGTATAAGCTTCTTGGTTCATAGTTTACGTTACGTGCTATGTTCATTATGATAACCCCACTACCGGAATGGGATAAATAAAAGTTTTTTGCTTTTCACCACATATATTGTTCTCACGAACCGAACACATAATTCACAAAATACTTATAAAATGAGTAAGGATGAGTGAGGATGTGTGTGTGTGTGTGAGGATGAGGACACACGTCTCGAAAGGCTACTATTTATGCAACTCTTTTATTATTAAATCTTGCGCCCCTTATATAGGACGGCGCTGGCGTCGTCAAGAACTTAAACAAACGTGTGTCCTTACAAATAGTAACGGTAAAGTAAATATCATTCTACGGATGACTAGGCGGTACGGTCTCACGACTTTAGGTCCGTATTACAGAACAATGCTCAGTCATCGTTCGTCAATCGTTCTGTAATACGGATATTACTAATTGATCACGTTATGAATGAAATCTCTGCTTGAGCACCGATCGATGACTGAGCACCTTTCTGTAATACGGACCTTAGAGTCATGGGCCTAGTAAGATAGCATAGAGCATAGCGTAGCGTCACATCATATCAAAGAGTATGTAACGCTACGCCATCCCATCACATTATCTTCGGCATTAAATACTCTTTGGCATAGAGGCATAGAGTACATTGATTAATATCCTCTACTTGGTCTGTGATTAATAGTATCTTCTACTTGGTGTGTATTTGGTCTGTGATTGATTAATACGAAATTTCTCAAAATAAAAATAACCCGCGGTTGTATAAAATCACCAACCCCAGCTGATCGAGTGCGCGTCTGCTTTGGCTTTATCAATTGACCCTTGCAACACAACAACCACACATCGTACGATATTGTCTGATCCAGTGCGTCACAATCACGCCGTAGCTCGTCTCTCAGCGCTCGGTATCCGGACGCGAAGTTCGAGGCTAACTGCTCAAGTATACGCTGCATACGATGAGTCTACGCTATTGAACGCTAGGCGTTGCGTAAAAACTAGCCGGAAATCATATCGCGAATACACATCGTCCTGTAAACAACGCAGTACAGCTGTATAATTATTTTATAAGTGTACAATGTCTGGTAATATTATAAGTCTTAAAATATTATTTATTTACGGTATCCTTGCTCAGAACTCCTTGGGATTATCACCAGTCATTTTCAGTGAGTATTATTATTCAAATCGTGTTTTTATTATGATTATTCACTTTCTTTTAATTTGCTATGTCAGATAATGAAAAATTAGTTTTACAAACACATTTTCAGTAATTGCACTTATTTAGATTAGACTTAATATTTCTTTCCACAAGTATGTGATATTATTTGCTTAGTTTTTACTGACTAAATAATCTGAAAGTAGTCTTATGCAGTAACTACCCATCTAAAAATTAAAAAAAAAATAGATTATATTTATAACATTGACCATTAGAGAAAACACCAAAGGTATTATATTTATCAACAGTACCAGGCGATGGGGGTGCTCAAATAGAAGCAAAACTAAACAAGACATCAGTTGTCCACTACATCTGTGCTAAAACCTCCAATGACTTCTTCAATATTTGGCTGAACTTGGAATTGCTTGTGCCATTTGTTATTGACTGCTGGGTAGACAACTTGAGACTGGAATATGATAATGTTACTAGAACTACCAGAAACCCTGATGGAGTGGAAACAAGGATCCCAGGGTGGGGTATGTCGGAGTCTGTGGAGTGGCTGGACCCATCCCATGACAAGACAGGGGCATACTTCAATACCATAGCAGATTCTTTAGTTGGAAAGGTTGGATTTAAGAGGAATGTCTCAATTCTAGGAGCACCTTACGACTTCAGGAAAGCACCAAGTAAGTACAAATGCTAATTCTCACAAGAATACTATTATAAAAAGACCTTTTTTCTTTATTATGTGTTCAATCAAATTAGTAGTTTTGTAACAGACAGACAGACGTAGCAAGTTAAGTTTATAGATATAGTTCAAAATTCGTTTATAATGCACGTAATGTCTTAATTTCGTTTAGTCTAGCAATATACCTTAACCAGAACACACGTTTGTTTACTTCTCCAATACCACACAATCAAAAAGCAACCTTATCGCCGCGACATATGGTCGCATTCGCGCCGGATGAAGTTCACCTGAGCTATCTCGAAGGACCGGGCGGAGAACAATAGATGCGGCGATACCTCCCTGCCGATGATATTTTTATGCATTTATGCGAAGAAAAAAGTTGTTTACGAGTTGTGATCTTGTGATAGAAACATTGTGTGAATACGTATTAACAAAATATTTAGTGTTGTGACGAACTATGGCAGCTATTGAACAATTAATAGGAAGTTTAGAAGATACGGCCGAGTTATTAAAGAAAACGCAAATTAATTTGAAAAAATGTCCTAAACAACGTTTAACTCGGGGTTATATACAAACGCGAATACAATGCATTGAAGAATATTGGGTTACGTTCAAGAAGCTTCACCAAGATTTACTGAGGAATACAAATCGAGAAGCACGCGAAGCATTACCTTACTTCAAGAGTGATGAATACTACGCTTATGAAGATTTGTATTTAAATATGCTTGGTGATCTGAAGGACATGCTCGCCTCTTCAAGCTCGAGGACCCCAGAGCTCGCCAAAAGCAGAGACGCATCCATTGAGGCCCGAGCTAATTCACAAGCGAAGTTACCACCTATTTCACTCCCGATGTTTAATGGATGTTATGAAGAATGGCCCGCATACAAAGATTTGTTCATATCGTTGGTGCATCAAAACTCGTCACTTTCCAACGTTCAGAGGCTCCATTATTTGAAGACTAGCATAACGGGTGAAGCAGCAGCCTTACTTAGACATATACAAATGACGGATATAAACTATGAACAAGCCTGGCTTACCTTACATCAACGTTACGGTAACAAGCGACTTATAGTCAATTCCCTATTGAAGCGATTATTTGCACAAAAGAAATGTACTGCACAAACAGCCACGCAGTTGAAGTCAATACTGGACACCACCACTGAGGTCATAAATAGCCTTAAAAATCTAGATGTGCCGACTGACTCTTGGGATCCTATAATAATATTTCTGGTCGTGCAGAAGTTGGACTCGGAGTCACACAAAGAGTGGGAACAGTTTGCCTATACGAAGAGTGGAGAAGAGCTGTCAAAGTGGGACGACTTAAAGAAGTTTTTGGAATCCAAGTTTCGTACTATAGAACTTGTCACACCGTCATCAGCCCCTAGGGAGAAGACCGTAAAAGAAAAAGTGTTCCATGTGTCTACTACAGAGAAGGCCTGCGTCATGTGTCAAGAAAATCACACCCTATGCCATTGCAAGGCATTTACTGCAATGCAACCTACTGAACGAAGTCAATACGTACAAAGTAACAAACTGTGCTACAATTGCCTGACTCCGGGACACTCGGCGTTTAAGTGTCGTCTGTCGATGTCCTGTCGCATATGTAAGAGACGCCACCATACTCTTCTACATCAATCAAGAAAAGCAGATGCGCCGGTCTCCTCTCAAGAACCTAATCAACCGACGTCATCAACCCAAGCAGATGTAGAAGTGAAGCAAGTACACACCTCAATTGCGTGCCACCAAGATGAGCGCAAAATTAGTTTATTGGCAACCGCAGTGGTGATATTAAAGGGAGAAAATGGACACACCACTGTGCTCAAGGCACTCATCGACCCCGGCTCGCAAGCGAGTTTCATTAGTGCAAGGGCGGCTCAAGCTCTAAAACTTGAACGCAAACAAGTAAATCTCATAGTCACTGGCATGGAGTCTATGAAGGTACGAGTTAAGCAGGAAGTCGAGGTCCGAGTTCTATCACGCTGGGAACCTGATTTCGAACTACCTATGAGGGCCTACATAATGTCTGGGCATTTGAAGACAAACTTACCTTCAAAGGCGAAGCCGGCGAGTGAATGGTCACACGTGAAGAACCTCAATCTGGCAGATCCAAACTTTTATGCATCTGGATCCATGGATTTGCTATTGGGTGTAGACGAGTATTCAACAATACTGCAACAAGGACTAATCAAAGGTCCCCCAGGTACACCATGTGCACAAAAAACCACCCTGGGATGGATCGTAATGGGAGGAACTAATATGAAGCTAACTACACGAGAAAAATCCTTGTCGGCCATCACACACGAAGAAGCAAATATAGACGATTTACTGAAAACAATTTGGGAATTAGATACAGATTCGAAGAGGAATCTAACAAGAGAAGAACAGCAATGTGAAGAAATTTATGAAAAAACATATACAAGAAATAAAGAAGCACGATACATAGTCAAGCTACCATTCAAAACGGATAAACTAAAATCACCTGAAGCAAACACTAGAGACATAGCTTTGAAAAGATTCATGCAACTAGAAAGAAGATTTAGTAAAAATGCAAAGCTGAAAGAAGATTATACGAAAGTGATAGAAGAATATAAAGAGCTTAAGCATATAGAAGAAGTACCTGAAAAAGAAATTAAAAATAAATCGGTGTACTTACCTCACCACGCCGTGATCCGCGAAGACAAGCAAACGTCGCGAACTCGTGTCGTCTTCGATGGTTCCTGCCGAGAAGTAGAAGTGGCCTTGAACGATGAACTTCTTACAGGACCAACACTGCAAGAAGACCTAAGGAGTCTCATTATGAGATGGCGCACTCACGCAATTTGTTTCGTGGCAGACATCGAAAAGATGTACAGAATGATCCTCATATATAAAGACCATGCTGATTACCAGAGAATTCTGTGGAGAAGTGATCCATCAGAACCCATTAAAGACTATAGACTGTTGACAGTTACCTTCGGTACCGCTTCAGCACCGTATTTAGCTGTAAAGACACTCATGCAACTGGCTATAGATGAAGGTGACAAGTATCCTGATGCTGCACGAATTTTAAGAGAAGATTTTTACATCGATGACCTGATGTCTGGTTGTGACTCACCAAAAGAAGCTGTTCAAGTCAGCCAAGACTTAAAAGAACTTCTACGTCGAGGCGGCTTCGAGCTGAAAAAATGGTGTTCAAACAGCGCTGAGTTCATGCAGAGTATAGAACCAAGTGAGAGATCAACCAACGCCCACTTAGAACTCAAGGTCGATGGAATAATCAAGGCACTGGGTATACAATGGAATCTAGGACATGATCACTTTGAGTACAACCTAAACTTACCTGCTGTCAGCGACGTGGTCACGAAGCGTAGTATTCTCGCCGACGTGCAAAGATTGTTTGATCCTGTCGGATGGATTGCTCCTTGCATAGTGATGGCAAAGATTCTCATTCAAAAATTATGGTTAGAGAAAGTTAGTTGGGATGAAGATCTCAAATCATCACTGAAAGACGAGTGGATCAAGATTCGCAACGATTTAATCAACGTGAACGAGATTTATGTTGACAGGTGGCTAGGAACATCTAAAGCTAACACTGACACAATTCAAATTCACGGCTTTAGTGATGCTTCAATTCAAGCTTATGCTGCTGTAGTCTTCTGCCGTGTCAAAACCGAAGATGGTTCGTACAAGACATCACTCGTCGCTGCAAGAACGAGAGTTGCTCCACTAAAAACTATTTCATTACCGAGACTTGAACTATGCGGTGCTCTGCTACTCTCAAGGCTCTTGAAACAAGTAACGCAAGCGATGAGAATACCGGCATCACAAGTTTTCGCTTGGACTGACTCATCGATAGTCATCTCTTGGCTATTTGGAGAACCTTCAAGATGGAAGCCATTTGTAGCCAACCGAGTTGTTGAAATCACATGCAACGTCAACAGCAGTCAATGGCACCACGTTCAATCTCAAGACAATCCTGCGGACATAGCGACAAGAGGCATGTCAGTAAAAGATATGAAGAATTGCGATCTTTGGTGGAAGGGACCAGAATGGTTATCGAAAGAAAACATGCAATTTACAAGACCAAACATCATACCGACAGAGTTAGAACAAAGGAAGAAAACAATACAAGCTCTGATAATTACGAAAAAGGAAGAAGGGACAGACACAGATATGTCAAAACAATTTGAAGAGTGTACTACACTGAAGGAACTTTTGAGAGTGATAAGCTATTGCAAAAGATTTCTAAATTACAAGAAGGGAAAAGAAGAGATAGATACAAAATTTACAACAGAGGAACTAGAAAATGCGATGAAGACAAGTATAAAAATAGCACAAAGAAAGGAATTTTCAGAGGAAATTGAAGCTTTAAAGAGAAAGAAACAAGTAAAGAGGACAAGCAAGCTGAAGGCACTAAATCCGTATTTGGATGAAGACGAAATTCTAAGGGTGGGTGGAAGATTAAGACATGCACACACAATAGATGATGAAAGCAAGCATCCAATCATACTTAGCAAAGAAAGCAAACTTACCTCACTGATTGTCGCTGAAGCTCACGCTAAGACATTACACGGCGGAATCCAATTGATGTTGTGCTACCTAAGGTCCAAATACTGGATTCTACGTGCGAAAGGACTAGTCAAACAATATGTGCATCGATGTTTGATATGTGCCAAACAAAACGCAAAGCCGAAATCACAGCTCATGGGAGATCTGCCGACGGTACGCGTGACACCGTCACGACCGTTTGTCAACTCAGGAGTGGATTTTGCTGGCCCGTTCCAAGTCTTATTTAATAAGGGCAGAGGAGCAAAGACTGTTAAGGCATACATCGCTATTTTTATATGTATGTCTACTAAAGCGATCCACTTGGAACTGGTTGGAGACTTGACATCGCAAGCTTTTATTGGTGCATTCAAAAGGTTTTGCGCACGCAGAGGAAAATGTGCTAACTTATGGAGTGACCAAGGACGAAACTTTGTTGGCGCAAACAAAGAGTTAATCGATGCCTGGAACGAAGCGCGCTTACAATTTGATGGCGAAATAAGCGATACCCTTGCAAACGACGGCACGCAGTGGCACTTCATTCCTGCTTACTCACCAAACTTTGGAGGCCTCTGGGAGGCAGGCGTTCGATCAATGAAGCAGCATCTAAAAAAGGTTCTAAGAGCGCACCTTACCTTCGAAGAGATGTCCACATTACTCTGTGAAATCGAAGCCTGTCTCAATTCTCGTCCATTGTATCCGATCGATCCCTCTGATGCTAACATGCAGCCATTGACACCTGGACATTTCTTGATTGGAGAAGCACCAGTTACAGTACCCAGCACGAGTTTACAGCATGTGAATGTCAGTAATTTGGCACGCTGGCAACATTGTCAAAAGCTCTTAAATGACTTTTGGCGCCAATGGCAGAAAGAGTACCTGTCCCGACTGCAGCAAAGACCTAAATGGCTAAAGCGGACAGATGAGTTCAACAATGGAGACATTGTTTTAATCAAACAAGACAACTTGCCACCAGGCAAGTGGGCCCTAGGAAGAATAGTGGATAAACACCCTGGCCCAGATGGACTTACTCGAGTGTATAGTGTTAAAAGTGGAGACAATATAGTGAAACGATGTGTATCAAAGTTATGTGCTTTGCCCATTGAAACTGATTAGTATAAATAAGTCATTGTAGATTCACACCCACCTTGCATGCTCAAGTTTATATAAGTTTTGGAAAGGACTCATATAGTCCTTTGGTGGGCGGTTTATGTTCAATCAAATTAGTAGTTTTGTAACAGACAGACAGACGTAGCAAGTTAAGTTTATAGATATAGTTCAAAATTCGTTTATAATGCACGTAATGTCTTAATTTCGTTTAGTCTAGCAATATACCTTAACCAGAACACACGTTTGTTTACTTCTCCAATACCACACAATCAAAAAGCAACCTTATCGCCGCGACATTATGCATTATTGGGTAGGTTAAAAAAATAATTTATTTTTGTTAAGTATCTTCTACATATTTGCAATATCCGGTTTGATTGCAAGATTTACTCATTAAATTAACTGGAATTGTGATTTTTTATATATATTTTAACTTGTTATTATATTATCATTAATTCATTTAGTATATCTATATAATTATGTATTTTTATTTATGGATTTTTTAAAAGAAAATACACTGATAAAATATGTTATCAGTAAAATTTCAACACTAATTTCTATGTAGTAAAAGTAAAGCAATGTATCAAGAATCTCAAAAATTGTTTATCAAGTTCTGCCTGTATTGAGGATTTATTTGTTATAAGTAGTAAGTACCTAACATACTGTTTTCCATTATTATCATTTATCATAAATAGGTAACATAGATAACTTGCAAAACAACTGAAAATTTAAGTAGTTGTTTTATTGCATTTTATATATTTCCTGGAACTACTTCAATAGATTTCATCGGCATTTATAATAATTTTAATTTGCCTATTTGTAACTAACTACTACATCTCCTATACCACAGAATACTTAATAGTACAAGTAAAGAAGATTCACTTCATGACATCACTTACATAAATAGCGACTCTTGACGCTATAACATGTAGTTTAGCTTGCATGCCGCTACAAGCCTAACCTAAACAGTTGCCTTTTCTATCTCTATAGCGCTGCTCTTTCTGTTGTGATACGCGTATCGGACCGGCGTGATAAGACGGGCCAGTCCCACCTACTTGTAGCTTTGTGCCTAAAGCTCGGAAGGCGCCAAGCCTGCCTATACATGTACATGTCATCCCCATACATGACAAGGCATGTTGGCACTTATACATAAAATTACTAACAAGAAGAAAAACAAAATAAAGAAAGCCACACAAACAAACAGGCAACCTTTCATTGTGTGTGTGTGTGTGTGTTACTAATTCGATTTTTTTACTGGATCTCACAGTTTAAACCATCTTAACGGATATGGACGTATATAACGTATATAACGGACTGATATGTCTCAGAATGACGCGTGCAGTGCAGTGTCACGAAAAACTTTACAATTTAGAGTTCCGAGTCCCAACAACTGCGATACCATCTAAAGATATACTACTATTTAAACAAAATTTACACGAAAATAAGGTACTAACATAATATATTTTGACCACAGATGAGAACAGCGAATTCTTCGTGAACTTCAAGACACTGGTGGAAGACACGTATACCGCCAACAACAAGACTCCCGTGACCCTGATCGTGCACAGCATGGGCGGCCTCATGGCCATGCAATTCCTGCGTCTGCAGCCGCAGTCGTGGAAGGACCAGTACATCCGGAGGATGATCTCGCTCTCTACCCCCTGGGCTGGCTCTATGAAGGCTATCAAGGTGTTTGCTATAGGTATGTACCTATTATGTATTATTGTACTATGCCCACCATTCACCCGCTATGTAAGTTATCAGTTTTCCCGTGTTTTTATATGTATATAGATTCTACATAAGTCGTGTTCATTGAACAATAAAAGACAACGTTACATAAACGATTTAATTTGCATCATGAAAAAGCCGCAATTAAGGGGCAAATTACTTCCAACATTATCCTGTATATCACTTGCAAAAAACGGTAAGTAGGTACAAGAATTCGTTATTTTTCATAGATTAAAATATTTTTTCTGTGTCAATTGGAGCAACGGGTATTGTTACCGATATTTCTATGTAGGTCAGGCGTTTCAGATCATGTGTCACATTTGCGAGTACAATTCTATAGGATTAAAAAATGATTTATTAAACGGTAAAGACTGACAAAACAATTCCAATGTAATAATGTTATTAAATTTGTTTTGTTATAAAAATGTTATCAAAACATGAAGCGCCGTCTCTAACTGAATAAACAATTATACAAACATGCCGCTAGCTGCATATTTGCGTAGCTACTTCCACTTATTGTTTGCCTCATGTTTATATGACCGCTCCATTTGCTCCAATCTCCATGCAATTTCAGTGTTTGTTTAATTTCTCCCGTATATACTGTGCCCCCATTCTACACAGTGATTCAGCTAATATACAATGATTGTACGCGGCATTGAGACATTGATAGAGTTTATATGCATTTTGTCTTTATTAGGTACTGTTTTTGTTTTTAAATCTGAGCATCAATCATTGACATGGTTTAGTTTTTGCTTAAATGCCTAATCTTAAATTATTTTTTCTCTATTTCTGAGCTCTTGTGTACGCTCAAGTAAGTAGCTGTGATTAAATATTATTTACCGTAATTCTAGACTATAAATCATTGATAGGCCACAACTTGTGGAATCATTTTACATTGTAATTTGTAATGAGTTTATAAACTTCTGTGCACTATGTTCTGTAACTTCTGTATGTAGGTATAATGTTTGTCTTTAGACAGTGGGTAAAGTAGGTAAAGGTTAAATATTATCTATTCATGTGATCCCATCACAGAAAATGTTGTTCCCACGAAAACAAGCTTTGAATTTTGATATATTTTATAGCGGTCTCTTATAGACTATACCTATACCTACATTACATCATTTGACAATGTTAAAACTATTAAAAGAGGTAATGTGATCAATGATCGTTGGTTACCTACGCCCGTGTCACTATCAGTAGCTATTTTCACTTGTTTATACCTTTCTATGTTGAGATGTACCTGGTACATGTGATCAAAACTATCCGACCATGGTCCTCGTAGTTCCTGGGTCCCTAGACACGGGCAATCCTAGTTAGGATCCAGAATCTATGTATGTGATCGTTGGGCGTTATTATTATTTTTTAATAAGTGAAGCTGTTGAATAAATTTTCAGTCTGTACCTAGTCTCTACCTGTTAGTGTTTTTTCATGAAAGTTTTGCTAATAACATATAATTGTTATTGTGTACAAAGTAGGTACGCAAACAATAATTGTCTATTCCGTGATAGATGAGCATTTATTACTTTATCTGTCTTTATAATTATTTCTTGAATGCGAGAGGTCACAGAAAGTAGTTATCTAAAAGGTTAATTCTCAGTAATGGACAAAGTTCTGATTTTCCTAAGGTAACAACACGTGAATGATGACATTATTGAAGTAAAACTTTTCTACGCACGCTTGACTTGAGGAGTAAGCTGGTGAATGCTAGGCGAACGGAAGTTGAAGTTGGTTCACGTAGATCTCCATTGTCAACATAACACAGCTAATGTATTGTTATTATAACAATACAAATTTTTAAATAATTTTAAATAATAATAATAACACCCAACATACATAGATCCTGGACCCTAACTAGGATTCCCTGTGTCTAGGGACCCAGGAACTGTGAGGACCGTGGTCCCACAACACCCAGACTCAGAACAAGTATTTGCGCTTATTTTTTTTTCTGTGCACAAATACTTATCCTGTCGCGGGAATCGAACCCCCCGCCTCCGGATTATGAGCCGACTTGCTCAACCACCACACCACAGAGGCTGTCATGTTGGTATGTCCGGTAAAATGACAGTCAATATGGCGACATTAACAAAGTTATACCGGCCGATAGATGGAGCTAAACTAAAGAAGTTTTACTTCGGTCGTGTGGCACACTCGTTTTTTTTTTTGTAAAAAATGGGAGGTTGTGGTATATCTTTGTCCTTATAACGATCTTGCGTCGTGTTTACTCGTCGCTTAAGGCGTGTATTGCTATCTCTATCGCACCGCATATTTTTGAAAAACTAGACATGGTCAATCGTTAACACCTTATGGTTGGTATTGTACAATCTCCAGGCGACGACCTCGGGTCGCGTATGCTCCGCGAGAGCATAATGCGCACGCAGCAGATCACGTGTCCGTCGCTCGCGTGGCTGCTGCCCTCGCCGCTCCTCTGGGCGCCCGACGAGGTGCTCGTGCAGACCGACAAGTTCAACTACACGATACAACACCTGCAGAAACTCTTCAGGTGAATTACTGGGTACCTAAGTACACCAAGCACTTTGTAATTTTATATGCTTAGTACAATAACTTAATAATGAAGGGATGAGATCAAGAAGGGTTTAACTGATTTTTTTTCACAAAATGACTTATGGGTATCGTTGGATTTAGCGTGAAATTATCTACAATAATATATTTTCAAAATACCGAAATGAGGCTTAAATCTAGAAACTGTCAGTCTAAAAACGGTTTATCTGGCACAGGAATACAGTTTGCTTGGCATAAAAACATTATTATATTTTTACAGTACAGTACGAAACTACGAATTAGTACTATACTAAGTATTTTAAAATAGGATTAATACATTTTAAAACAATTAAAACTTACATAAACCTTTTCTATTACTTAATAAACTCTTCCATATTAGCTATGGTCGCATGTTTAGGTGAATGCGAAAATCTTTCACTCGATGTTAAGTGACAAGTTTATACATTTTTTTCAGTGACATGGAGCTACCGAACGCGTGGGAAATGCGAAAAGACGTTGAAAAATATATCTTGGATATTACAGCGCCAGGGGTCGAGGTTCACTGCATCTACGGTTATAACATCTCCACTGTCGAACGGTAATGTATTTATATACCGGTTAATAAACAGTTCATGCGAATTAACGATGCCGTTTTCACTCGAGATTTAATGTTTTCTCTTCACTCATGTTGCATATTTTTTCCCGAGAATCGACTTACAGTTTAGATACATAGATTTTAGATTGCACGACAGACTGTGACTAAACTTTACGACTTTTTAAAGTTTTACGCCAAACGAGCTGCCATCTGAAGTGCAGTACAGCTTACCTGCTGTTGCCACTTAGCGGTGAACCATTTCGATATAGAATAAAGATACACGGGTGCGAACGCAGAACGAGAGAATTTTACTGGTTGATTATTTGCCATCTCTTTCTAATAGTGCAGCTAATGTCCACACTAGATAGAGACGACGGAGTATTAAAATGCACAGAAAATTTGTCATTATATACAACCATGTTTTTTCACCAAAAATATGCCAGCTTTAGAGCGGCAAAGTTTTGTTGACATCATTTTACGTTATATTTGGTTTTAAACAGGTTCATTAACATCTATTGAAATTGAATATAAAAAATCAAAACCGACAATTTGCGTACTTATCATAGGAAGGATTTGCCCATAACGAGCTTGGGAGAGGCTTATGTCCAGCAGTGGACTGATATAAGCTGATGATGATAAAACTCACAAATACTTACGCATTTTTAGTAAGTAAAACATCGCGTCTACGGCTTTCTCGCTCGCATACTTTTGTAACTTTAGGTAACATACCGCTGATACTATCATGGACCTCGCTGTGGTGTACTTTTGTTTATTCTGAAAATAGGGAGCACATTTTTTACATTGAAAAATCAATACTTATGCAGTTATAACTACAACTAGTAAAGTGTTTATTCAGTTACTATTTACCTTATATTTTTTACGTGTAAGCATCTGTTCCTGGCTAAAACTTGATGCATAAAAAGTATTAACGCCACAGCTTGTAATAGTCGGTTGGTAAACATTAGACAATGCTATAGTATTATATACGTGCTCGCCCCAGGCTGGTGTACCAGCCGGGCAAGTGGCTGGACGGCTACCCGACGCTGGCGACGGGCGACGGCGACGGTACCGTCAACCTGCGCTCGCTGGCCGCCTGCGAACACTGGCGCAAGCGACGGCTCATTGCTAAGTCTAATGCAGGTAACACATCTTGTCAGCTCTAGAACAAGTAACACGTCTTACCAGATCTAGAAAAGGTAACACGTGTTGCCAGGTCTAGAACGGGTAACACGTGTTGCCAGGTCTAGAACAGGTAACTCGTCTTGCCAGGTCTAGAACAGGTAGCTCGTCTTGCCAAATTTAGATCAGGTAACACGTTTTGCCGGCACTAGAACAAGTAACACGTCTTACCAGATCTAGAAAAGGTAACACGTGTTGCCAGGTCTAGAACAGGTAGCTCGTCTTGCCAGATTTAGATCAGGTAACACGTTTTGCCGGCACTAGAACAAGTAACACGTCTTACCATATCTAGAAAAAGTAACACGTGTTGCCAGGTCTAGAACGGGTAACACGTGTTGCCAGGTCTAGAACAGGTAACACGTCTTGCCAGGTCTAGAACAGGTAACACGTCTTTGCCAGGTCTAGAACAGGTAACACGTCTTGTCAGGTCTATAACAGGTAACACGTCTTGTCTGGTCTAGAACAGGTAACACGTCTTGCCAGGTCTAGAACAGGTAACACGTCTTGCCAGGTCTAGAACAGGTAACACGTCTTGCCAGGTCTAGAACAGGTAACACGTCTTGCCAGGTCTAGAACAGGTAACACGTCTTGCCAGGTCTAGAACAGGTAACACGTCTTGTCAGGTCTATAACAGGTAACACGTCTTGCCAGGTCTAGAACAGGTAACACGTCTTGTCAGGTCTAGAACAGGTAACACGTCTTGCCAGGTCTAGAACAGGTAACACGTCTTGCCAGCTCTAGAACGGGTAACACGTCTTGCCAGCTCTAACGCAGGTAAACACATCTTGCGAGATCTCGCGGATAACACATCTCGCCAACAACCGTAAGCCTTACAAAACAGCGAGAGTGGCTCAACTGTATGTAGCTCGTGCGACTTTCAATCCTACGAATCTAAGTTAACTCTTTAAAAACTAGTGTTACCATTGTATGTATATACCGTTTTTGTACTTTAAGGCAAACTGGTGAAGGCTATTCCGTTAGCAAACGCGGAACATTTGAAGATTCTCCACGACCAGAGAGTTATAGACTACATCAACATCGTGATGAAGCAGTGAGCACCGACTGTACTTACACATTGAGACCTACGCTGCAGCAATATCGACTATTTCAATGACAAGTTTCCGTAGATATTTATCCCGTTTGTACTATATTAATAAAATTTAGCTTGGCAACACTTTCCCCCGGGTTTTCGTATACGTTGGTTGAATTCGTCGCTCATTGGTTGCCTATTGATCATCGGCTGCCTCAACCAATGAGCGTGCAGTATTTGGCATGTAGACTTGACACTAGTTTGAAAAACGTACGAAAATCCGGGGGCTTTTACAGACGGGAATTAGAGTTAAGTGTTACATGAATAGTAAATGTAATTATTCCTTAAAACACTGATTTTAAAATAGTATGCTCATGAAGTCCGCTTGTCTATGATTTTCGTAAGCGCACGCATTACTCCTCGCATATAATACGCCTGGAAGAGATGGCATTGTTACACAACAATATGCGGTCTTATCGCTGACAGAGTTAGATAGGCCTGCATATTATATATTTTATTAGTGAGACAGTAAAAAGTTATCTGTGTGCAGGACAATTACGAATCGGAAATGTTCCGTCCGATTCGAAATCTATTTATTTCACTCCTTCACTCTCTATAAATGAAGGAGATAGAGAGTGCAGATTTCGAAGCAGAACCTTTCTATTTGTGATCGTGAATCGGGATGATGTACTTTTGTTGTACAAGGGTTCAACGGATTTTATGAGATGTAATAATAATAATAAATAAAAATGTTATAAATGGTAACAGGTAAATGTAGCTAATAATTATGTAGTAATTACAATTTATTAAATTAGTGCTATTGGCATTTAGAATTAAGGTTATCTGTTTATCATGGAGTTTTTTTATGTGTTTACGAAAATTTCTACGGGATCTTCACTAATAAACACTGCATAGCAGTGGAATAGCTAATCAGTGTTTTATCTTTTCCCGTTTCAAACTCGGTAGAGGAAACTAAATAATTTACTCCGCTTCACGTTGTTTGTTAGAAAGGCGGTAAAAGTAGAAACTTGGAAATTCAAGTATTGGAAAACAGGAATGACATTAATTGTTGCGTTAAAACTATAAGTAGAATATTTTTAAACAATACATTGTACTAGGTACAAAAAAATTACCTTTAATGCTCTCTAAGTCTTATTTTTAAGCATTTAGTCAAACTCAATCTTTTATGCTAATGTTTAAGTTGCGTAAGCAATATTCTGCACTGTGAATACTTATAAGATACAAAGCCAAGCTATGGCTGTGATAATGGTCAACTTGTCTCTCTAGAAAATTCTATTTGTTTATACATTAGGATGTTTGACTCCACAGACTGCGTATTTCATACAAAAATGTATCTGCCAATATTGTATTAATTAACCAGATACGGTTTGTACTGGATACATGCATTTGCACTGGAATTAAGTGCTATAGATTGTAATTTATCAAATGGATAAACTCACCTTGTGGATTCAAAAAATCTGAAATTGGAGTAAATTAACATTATTTATATATATATATCTCTTATTTACTCGAGTGATCCAATTATTGTTCTATAAGATGGTGCAATAATCCTTTTATTTTTTATTTCATAATTTTTTTAATGCATATTATGTACGAAATCTACTACCGAATAAATTATTATCAAATACGTCAGGTATTTTTATTCCATCTTAAGTTTTATCTTTATATGTAATCACCACTTATCACCCTAATAATACCAGACAAGGAATATGTCGGGGAGTTCCCTACAGTGTAACAGTAAAATGCAATATCAGTAATAAACATGTAATCGGAACTTCATTTGTTCAACTTCAATCTGCATTACTTTAGTAGCCTGTTTTATCATTACCGATCATTTGTTTTAACAAATATTAACAACATTGGAAGGATAGTGCAAGACTCAGAATAGTGTTTGCCTGTAGATATAGTATAGTATTTTATCACAGATTTCACAGATAAAATACTAATACTATAGTAAGTATTGTAACATGTATGTTATATATTTATTTTTATATATTATATGTAATGTTATATATGCTCTAACAACTTGTAACAGTATTAAAATCGCAACAAGGGCAATGATAAAACAGGACCTCTTTCACAAACATGCGAACATACGAAATAAATATAGGTTTCAATTTAGCCCCTTAAAAAGCTTTAAGTAATACTATTGTTGCGGTAATCTTACCTTTTACTAAACGTCTAATTTTCAAAGGCCATGAATTCACTCTTTTTTAATATACAAATGGGATAACGGTTAACTGCACCTCATTTTACGCGATGCAGTCGAAGGTGTATTGACCAATCACCAGTCTAAGAGTTGGTGAAATCATGAGAATTTTCACTAATCTGTGATGTTAGTTTACATTTTTTTAACCTTGTGATTTAATTCATTTTATAAACAATCAAGATCTATTTAATCACAATAATGTTGTTTATAAATTTTTGATGTTTAAATATAATAAAAATAAAGCGATAATATACAAAATGAATGAAGAATAATTAATTTTAAGTTACATTAATAAATGCTTACATTTTCCTCCAGTTCTAACAATTTTCGTCACAACATTATTGACTGAGTAATGTCGAGAGGAATGGATAAACAGGTTAACTTAAGCTTAACATTAACGAAATATCACATGTTTTAACAAAACAATATACAAACAGTTAAAATATAACATTAGCCTTCAATCCGAATTTTTACAATTTAATTTTGGTTCCATACATTATATTACAAAATTGATTCAAAACGAAATACATTTAGTAACAATCACACAGTTATATACATAAATATTGGAATAACAAGCATACACACTTGTCAAGAATATAAACTAAATCAATCGTAACAAATACATATGGCTTAGTGATTAAAATAAGTAACACAAGGATGCTCCAAGAATTTACATGAAATTAATGACGAAGCATACAACTGTATGCAAACCGAAAATGATACACTCTACATACAACAGGACGACCCCAATATCCATATATAAAAAGCGACAGGTAGCAATATCTTAATTCCTTTACAATATAACACCTAATAGGGCCAACTTGCGATTGCTTTTAAATGCTAATGCGACTTATGACATTATATTTCTACTTTTCACTAATTTACGGCCCTAGAATATATAGTTTGCACCAATAACTTTCCAATTAACTTAGCACAGAACATTAGATCATCCCTTGCATTTAATCTATCGCTATTGATTAGTGTAACTCATTCACTCACATCAATGTAAGGCGTTGGGAAATACCCAAGTATTAATAATACAACACTATGTCTACATATTATACCGATTTATATGGTCTACACAATACAATCATCGTAAAAAAAGTCTTTTCATTGCAAAATCTTCAATTTTCACTTTACGGGTAGACCTTCCAATGGGAAATAGCTAAAACAAAAAATAAATAGGGTTGAAACTAAAATAAAAAAATTTGGAAAACAGTGAAATTATACAAAAAATTAACTAAACATTAAACAACCAAAAACGCAAAATGATGTCAATGGAAAACTAAATTATATAAAATTTTACAATGAAAATGATGACTAAGTACACCTTTTAAATAGAATTTGTTAAATGTAGACCCTAAAAAAGATCAACAGCCATACTGGGTGCATTTAAATTAATTTTTGCCAAAATATTGTAGTGAGTTTAACAAATACTAATATGTTAGTTATGATAAAGTAGAAGAACCCAACATACATTATCTAAGCTATTTATAAACACACACATGACCACATCTACTTTAACATACACTAAACACCCCTTCTCTTTACCCACACATTCACAAACACTGTCCATAAAGCTACACGAAATTGTCCCCGACGACCTCAACAATAAGGTCTACAAGCATTTATCAGTTCGCTCTTGACTGTAGGCGTGGCGTCGCGACGGCATTCATCTAAACTACCCAAGCACCATGTCCCATGAAAAACTAAAAATAAATAAATATCTCTTACATATTTCATGAGATTCGTTTGATTTACAGATATAATTTAGAAACATTATAAATTACATTATGTAAGTATAATTTTATCGCTATGTTATTATAAAATATAGTATATAAAACCAAGCAGGCTTCATTAGGATTCTTATTAAAAACTGTTATAAGTATAACAATTATTAAAATTCAACAGGAACAGGTGAATAATCCGACATGACTGGGTGTTAGTAAGGTGATTAAGCAAAAACGCCTTGGCCTTCTTGGATTTTGGATGGAATAATAACATGTAAAATGTTGTGGATGATGGTGATGATGATGAATGACTTCAAGACCCTGGTGCTGCGGGCCCCAAAAAACAAAAGCCCATCACATCCGCAACCAATAAAACATCCGAGCATCGCCGCTAGGCAAAATCCAAGATGGCGTCCGCCGTCGCGGCGCGCCTACAGCGCGAAGACGACGAACTGATACGCGTGCCGCTACCTGCTGAAGATGAGGTCGGGGCGGTAGTAGACGTAGACGCCCAGCAGCACGGTGGCGGTGGCCAGCAGCGCGTGCGGCAGCGGCAGGCGGCGCAGGGCGGCGCGCACCCGCCCGCCCAGCCGCGGCGCCGCCCGCCCGCGCGGCGCCAGCCGCCGCCGCCGCATGCGCTCCTCGTCCAGCCGCCGCTGCTCCTCCCTGCAACAACCGCGCTCGGGTTTACCGCGAGAAGCTCGCAAGAGGGCCGCGGGGCTAGACGGCGAACCGGCACTCGCATACGCACTGCACCGACCGCGCCTATATATTCATAAAATATAGTCGTAGGGTAAACCATCTAACTACTGGCCACTTTAGTGCACTGGCCAGTTCGTTTTAGTTCGTGCTAGTTTCCATACGGTAAAAATTGTGAACTAATATGAAAGCTTATAGGTAAGGTAATGTTAAACCATGATCACAGGTGGCGTTACGTGAATGTAAGTCTTATTTCATGCAAAGGTAGTAAATAGTGGGCAATAACTAATAACAGCCAGTTAAACCAAGTTATACCCTACCTAGTCTAAAATAAAGCGTAATATTTTATTTTACTTTACTTTACTAATCAACAGCTTTTTTTACAAAATAATATGAGCGCAGAATAATAAATATTCCTAAGCCAAATACAGATTATCACTCTTAGAATTAATAAGTGGATTTTTACAAAAATGGTATGATAGGTAGCTCAACAAATTGTGTGACATTTAACAAAGGGAAAACTAATATTATCAATGCCATGTAAATATTAGATAGGAATAACATTTTAAACGTGAGTATTAAGTTATTTATTAGATTATATTATTATTACTAGATTCTACAATAGATTATACATACATGTATACGTTTAATTTAAATAACTCAAGAAAATATAAGTAAAGCGCGAAGGCGGGATCAGTCGGCAATGAGGAACGCACACTAATACTCGTGTGCACTAAAGTTTGACAGCTTAATGTTGCACTTATTTCTGTAGGACGTACCCAAATGCGTTGCAGACTACATTGTCGAGGGATAAGCGCGAACTTAGGAGTAAGTGGACTTAGGAATATTATATAGTCTCAATCACTTGTCATCCTAGTATAGTAGGTGACACTGGCAACATTGCGACGTCTGTTAGTCGCAGAGGTTAAGTTTAATCAAGAAGTTTTGATACACCTGACGCACTCCGAGTTTTAGATATGTACAAGTACACGTAACTGGGCTGATTTATGGGGTCTGTTTAGGCTGGACTTCATAGCGCAGTGCGAGCTGAACTACACTTTATTGCGTTGTAGCAAGAGTTGTTATTTATTTGACTTCGCGGAATGAATCTTCCCATGTACACTAATTCACGACTTGATCGCTAAAAATATCAAAACACTATATATTTAACGCATAATTTTATAAACGTAACATGTATAACTCACTCTCTCCTTTCTAAAGCGGCCACTTCATCTTCAAGTCCACTGGGGTCGTTATCTTCATATAGCTTCTTCGCTGTCACCAGGATGTCTTCGAATGGCAAGTCATCTGGTAACTGGAAATATAATACATTTTCGAAAATATGGGTTTTTACCGACTTCAATCCCAATTATCATCAATGGAGTCGGAATCGAAATACGCATTATTAAGGATAACTCAAAAACTACTTGTGAGATCTTGTACAAATTTAAATGGGACCCACACGGAAGCACCAGCTTTCAAATAAAAAAGAATCATCAAAATCAGTTCACCCAGTTGAAAGTTCTGAGGTAACAAACATAAAAAAATATAAAAAAATGCAGTCTAATTGAGAACTGAATTGAGTACCATCTTCTTTTTAAGTCTATTAAAACAAAATTATTTTAGGAAAAGGGGTTAAGTCTACTTAAAATTAAAGGATGGAAAAGAAAGGATATACTTTTCCTAGATCAAATTCTCACCAATGTAAAATTTTTATAAAAAAAGTGTTTTCGCAATCAGTTTACAAATTATATCGAGATATAAGGTAAGAACATAAAAAGAAAAGAAAAAATAAACAAGATTGTTTAAAGAAGTGAAACTTCTTTAGTTTAGCTCCATCTATTGGCTGGTATCACTTTATTTTTGCTTTGTTTGACAGTTGTAAATTGTCATTTTACGGACATACCAACATAATAATACAAATTTTAAGTTATTTTTAATTTTGTTATGGTGACAGTGAGAGATCTGCGTTAAGCAACAACTTTCAACTTCCGTTCGCATCGCATTCACCAGCTTACTCCTCAAGCGAAGAAAAAGAAGAAGTAAAGAAGGTTTACTTCAAAAAGAATCGAATTGAGAGTGAGTGGGGGATTATCAAAGAGGCTGAACTGACCCGCGACAGCATGCAGTGCAGCATGGCCATGTCGCAGTCGCAGGTGTAGACCTCGAGCGCGCGGTGCAGCACGAGCGCGGCGGTGACGTACACGGGGAACAGCGGCGCGGCGCACAGGAAGTAGTCGTACAGGCGCACGACGGCCGCGTACCGGTTGAGGCTGTGCCCGAACCACGTCAGGTACCACGGCAGCGCGAACATCGTGCCCACGCCCGCTCTGCGTGGGACACGGCGCAAGTCAATCTACCTACTCGTTCATGAGGGCTAACAATGTCTATGTTGCCAATTTGCTTGCAAATGTAACCATTGTGAAACAGTTCAAATTCAAATTTGTATATCTTAATATATACAAATTACGTGTTACGTTATTTATCCGCCATGGACTCCTAAACTACTGAACCGATTATGATTAAAATTTTGCACACTGTATGCAGTTTTTATTTATTTATTATACTAACATAATGTACACCATAGCCATATGGTGTACATTATGTTAATATAATAAATAAATAAAAACTTCATACAGTGTGCAAAATTTTAATCATAAGTTTAATATAATGTACACCATATGGCTATGGTGTACATTATGTTAATATAATAAATAAATAAAAACTGCATACAGTGTGCAAAATTTTAATCATAATCGGTTCAGTAGTTTATTGAGTTTAGATTATGATTAAAATTTGTTGTTATGTTAATATAATAAATAAATAATCGGTTCAGTCTGGCGATCCGATAACAAAGTAACATTGCTAAATACCATCGCAGTTACAGATAAAGACTGCATGCATAATGAAATAGAGTGAATTATAGTAACAGCTGTTCGAAGAATGGAGGAAAAGTTTTGTCCAACTTGAAAGATGGGATAGTTTATATCTCATTTTATAATAGATATATATGAAATACCCGTGCGAAGTATGTAATCTTTATTAAGGACATAGTATACCTTACGAACACAATAAACCAACTAACTTGTCCAAGTAGTCAGCTAATTCCTTTTCAGCCCTCCGTATAATGGGCAGCATGTAGTTGAGCCGGTGCTGGGTGGGCTGCATGGTGACCTGCATGAAGGGCGCCAGCGGAGCGCCCAGCCCGTGCGACAGCCGGCACAGCAGCGGGAACGAGGCGCGGTCTCCGCACACCAGGAGTAGTGTGATCGCCACGTCGTGGTAGCCCTAGAATGGATATATTTGTGTGGAACCATCTATATTACAATACATACATTATAGAGATTTGATAAACTGAAGGAGAAAAGTTCTCAAGTGATGATCATGAACCGGAAGACGCAGCGCTGGCCAGCCTGCCACTAGGTGGACCAATGTCTAAGCCGTGGGCAGACATTCTAAGTGGCGCTCTATGGGGGTGCAGTCGATGATGTAAACACAGATTCTGGTAATGTGTTCCATTCTTTTGCCATCCACATGCAATAAATGTGAAACACTTTGTGAGGATTGGAGGAATGCATGTGTCTTAATTGTCTTAGGTGTCAACTGAATCCACAACTTACAATACAGAAAGCAGAGCCGTAAAGCCAGTCAAGGATGATAATTTAAATCAATACATATTTTGTATTCAAAATCTGCAGTCCAAAGATATAAAATCTGAACTAGACCATAGAGAAACCACAATGTATAATTTGTTGACCAACTCGTTGCTCAGCGGTGGCTACCATGTTGCATAACAGATAATATGGTAGGATTGGGACAATGGCAAGTTCATAAACATTTCAAGTACATGGTCGGCATGATAAGCAGCATCTAGTTCAATGTCTGCACTCTAATGACTTCAATGAAACAATCAAATTGTGTTGATTATGAACAGTAAAGAGTATGGAAGCAGTTGCTAGAAATAATGTTGGCAAAAATACACATTGCACATTTGATATACTTTCCATAGCCATTGTCAGATTTCATTCAAACTACTTACTAGTCATAGGCTATATTGTAATTTTAATGAAGCACATTATTTTAAATTGTACCTACTTCATTACAAAAAAGTGTAAAATAATAATAATAACGCCCAATTATCACATACATAGATCCTGGACCCTAACTAGGATTCCCTGTGTCTCGGGACCCATGAACTACGAGGACCATGGTCCCACAACACCCAGTACATAAAATATATAATTCCTCTGCATGTATTAAACTACTTTCAAACGGCTGGGCCACTTTTAATGTGAGTTCGATCAGCCAACACTCCAAAAAATATCACATATTAAAGAATAGGTGTTAAAGATTTAATTTTTTCAGCCTTTTATATTTCACTACAGTATTGAGAATAGAACATACTTACTTACTTAATTTTAAGTACGTATAATTACATAGTATATAGTACATATAAGTACATACAGTACGTATAATTTTCAAAAAATTTTGTAAAAGGGCCAAAATAGGCCCAGCCTATTTGCAAAAATCTTTTGACTTTGACTTTACTGATTTTATGCTGTTGACCTGAATGTTATTTAGTTAAGGTGCAGTTTTTCAATAATCAGATAAGCTATTCATAGGATAAAACAAAACACAGTGAAAATAAAAATTTGTATAGTGAACATTGCAATAATAATGGTACTTTTATTTATCAAATTGTAATTTTTTAGTTAAATAACATGGCTGGGTAAAGCCATTGAAAAATCGCATCAAGACTGGTATCTTAATACCAGTCTTGATGCGATTTTTCAATTTACCTATTTGAATTAAATATAAACAGAATCTAATGTGTAAGTCTAGTAGTATAGAAAATATTTTTGATTGTATTCACTTTAGCAGAAGTGATAGGTTATAACAAAACAGATAACGGACAAATATGATTGTGGTAAAACATACCTGATAATACTTCAAATGTGGATATTTCATAATGACCCTAAGTATGAGCACTGTGAGCTGATCTTGTAACGCAACTCTCTGCTCATAAGGAATGCCTGGAGGAAATCGTTTTAGAGATCTGTTCACATCTAGTACAACCTGGAATATATAATAGAAAAATCAAAAGTTGTAGAAGTCTTGATACTAAATGGAGCTGCATAGGCAATTTTTTCATTAAATGTTGTAGAGTTTGGTATCAGGCAGGACCTGACTGGGTTTTGTTAACTCCTGTGTGTGCTGCCTTATTAAGTGCCATAATGTTGAATGCTTGGAACATCACACAACATCTGTATTTGGAATTAATTTGAAAAACCACAAGGAAAACTAAAAGTGAATATTGTAAAATAGGAAGGTTGCAAAACATACCTGATTGTATTCAGTGTGTGTAGAAAGTTCATCTAAAGATGGTGGTTCTGTCATTTCATCCTGTGTCACTCCAACAAGCAATGGCCAAATCTTTCTTCTGTATTCATCTGATGCCAAACATTTATTGATTAAAAATTACAACTCACATTCCATATTACATAATGATAACTATCTACTTTTAAACATACTGAAATGCTGCCATCATCACATCAACCAGCATGCTGGTGTGAAATTGTATTTAACACAGCAGTCTTACAATGACAAAGGAAAATATTTTGTAAGATAAATAATGTCTAAACTCACATCAAATCACGACAGTTTTCAAACTAAAACAGGAAAATATTGTGATAACACAAGTATGTTGAGAATCACACAAATCCAGAACATTTGTTATCCACCAACCTGCATTTGGCAGATTATGGCCTACACTCTTCTCCGTGTAAAAGGAAGCCCATGTTCCAGCAGTAGGACATATTGGGTAGATGATGAGCACAACAGTGACCAACAAATACTCATTAAATTGTTGTGTTATACCACACTTAAATTGTTGTGTTATACCACACTTAAATTATGTGAGAGAACAATTCCTGGAATTCTGTACACTTACAAGAATTAATTTGTGTTACTGAGAAATATCAGTTCTGTGCTAAACTACCTACCCAGCAAATATAATAAAAATCTGTTCACTCATTTGTTTTAAGTAATAACACAAATATACATATACATAATATTAGTAGGATGGGATAAGAGTGAGTCACAAAGAGTTGATTTTATGTACCTAATAGACTTGCATTGATAATAACTATTGGTGCTATTAAGTTTGAAAACCTTACCACAAATCAATCCTCCTTTACTCTTAGCCAGGTTCTGCCATTGTTCCAAGTTGACTGCATCAGGGTCGCTCAGACACTTTTCGATTTCCTTCTTCTTCTCGGTGATTTCAGGGTCCTCGAACTCGAACTCTGAACGAAATCGCACATCAAGAACATGACGCGGCGATAACTACCCACCACTTTCACTCATTTTCTAATTTTTAATACGAAGTAAGAGTTAGAAGAAGATATTAAAATTACACCTGCGATAAAGTTCGATAGACGAGGAAACTATAAATCGAGGAAGTAATTAGAAAGTCGTACGAATTGTTTACAATACCTTGATCGAATTTCAGTTCGGAAGGCGTAGATATGTCATCAATGTTTTTAGCGTGATTCAAGTCGAACGGTTGTTTATTCCGCTTTGATAAATGGTTTTCATTGGATTCCAGTTTGTCGCCGATATTATCGGTTTCACTATTATTATAATCCATGATACAAAATTACAAACTAATCGACCGAAAACATTACACCATTCTGAGTTTCAATAGCGTAGCGAGATGCAATCAGTGTGAGTGTGACCATGGTTAAATTGCAGCACTACCCTAAATAGGCTAAAAATCTGAAAAAAGCTGCCTAAACAAATGTGAACATTTAAACATTGTGAACACAATTATTTTCAAAGTCACGTTCAGAAACCCGGTTATAATTAAATTTATATGTTGTATGTTTCAAAATAAAATAAATATTACTCAACAAATTTGAATTCTGCCAGAAATTTTCCTTAAATCTTTTATAGTATAAGGGAGACAAGAAGAAATGAAAAAAAAATTTTTTTTTCGTAAGTGTTTACTTCTTCCTTTAATAAAATCAAGGAATTATTAAATGTGAACTCTAAATCTATGTACCCCATTTTCATCGAGTCATTGAATTTAGATTTTGCAACAATATTTCAGATTTTTACTTCAAAATAATATGTCTTTACCTATGAAATTGCCGTATTGCAGTACAAACTTTTTCAAACAAATAAAAGTTTTGATTGGCTATGAATTCTAAATTCAAATTAATTTTGTTTTAAAAATATGACATTCTATTTACAATATAAGTCTTTTGTTTATTAATAAGCGTTGTATTTTCATTACATTTCAACATTTTTCCAAATAATGGATACTTTGAAATTTCGTGTAATTATGGAATATGAGTTCCGTCGTGGCACCAACGCGGCACAAACGACACGTAACATCAACGACGTTTACGGAGAGAACTGTACAAACGAACGTACAACCCGTTATTAGTTTGCTCGGTTCCGTTCTGGGAATTTTGACTTGAAAAATGAACCTCGTGGTCGTCCGGAAACTTTGGTCAACAATGATGAATTAAAGGCGATTGTGGAAGCTGTTGAATCTCAATCTACAGCTGAGCTGGCAGCAGCTTTTGATGTTAGAATCAAAACAATATTGGTCCATTTGCGACAGATTGGCAAGATAAAAAAGCTTGATAGATGGGTGCCCCACGAACTTAACGATCGCCAGCGCAACGTACGCGTCGAGACTTGCCTTGCGCTGCTTAACAGGCACAGAAATGAAGGAATTTTGAACCGAATTGTTACGTGCGACGAAAAATGGATTCTTTTTGACAATCGAAAGCGCTCAGCAAGTTGGTTAGATCCTGGTTCGGTACCAAAGCAATGTGCAAAACGAAAAATGACCCCTAGAAAGGTGATGGTCACAGTTTGGTGGTCTAGTGCTGGTGTGATTCATCATAGCTTTTGACAAAACGGCGAGAGCATTACTGCAGATGTGTACATTGAAGAACTGACCACAATGATGGCGAAACTCGCACGTCTGCAACCAGCTTTGGTCAATCGGTCGTCTCCACTGCTACTTCACGACAACGCGCGACCCCATACTGCACAACAGACCGTCTCTAAGCTGCATGAGTTGGGTTTGGAAGCTCTCCCTCATCCGCCATACTCACCAGATCTTGCGCCTACTGACTATTACTTTTTCCAAAATTTGGACAACTTTTTAGCGGGAAAAAAATTCAATTCCCGAGAGGCAGTACAAAACGCCTTTGAAGAGTTTCTTGTCTCCCGTCCTGCTGATTTTTTCAAGAAGGGCATCCATAAACTGCCACAGCGTTGGCAAAGATGCATTGATTGCAGGGGTGATTACTTTGAATAAAAGAAATAAATAAGTTCGAAAAAAAAATACTTTAACTTTTTTCAAACAAAACGGCAATTTCATAGGTAAAGACCTAATATTTAAATTTCAAAATCTGCCACAGTTTTTAATATCGTTCACACCATTTGCCAAGTGTACATTTCAGGATCAAGTCTGCTTAAATAGCAAAATTTTGCCACAAATGGTTACACTGGATGCAATGCGACACAGTTGACAGATAATTGATGGACAGTGGAATTTGAAGGATGGATGACAGTGACATTAACATTTCTAAACATTATGATGATTGACAGGAACACGATAAGGCTGCGTTCAGAAGCTACAAGTAAACGCTCAGTTTTGGCGGGAATGCGAAAAAGATTACGTCACCGCAATTTTCTAAAACTTGTGTTATTTTCAGTGTTAGTGCATAAAATTGGTGGCATTCTATTCATTAAGTACTGGATTACAGGCGTGAGTATGGGAAAATGGTATAATGATGGTGAAACGTTTCTTTTCGTGTTGTTTCCAAAACTCCATAGAAGCTTCAAGTAAAGTTGCTACCACTTTACTAGGAGTATGACTTTAACTAGACTACGACTTGACTTGATGACTTCGACTGTCACTTGACGCATATTTGCGTGAAATACCATTAACTTAATAAATTATTAATTACTTGACACTGGCTAAATACACAATAGTGTGGAGCAAAAAGATAAAAAAAAACTAAACGCTCCTGTCACTGTCAGTTGTTTGTAATATTTAGGGTTCCGTACCCAACTTAGAAAAACAAGTCCTTTTTTATCAATGACTAGGTTAGCGTTTGACCACAATCACAGCTGGTGGAAAGCGACGATTTGTGGTCGAAGATGTTCCACGCTATTACTAGCCTCCGATGTTTACACTAATATTCGAAAAAAGAAAAATATATAAGCCACGATATCAACAAAATGAAGATCTTCACCTAATAGTAATGTTCAGCAATGAGCAAACCACAGATTGTTTTTGTCTAGCCTGTGGAGTAAAGAAGGATATAGTCCGTATTACAGAACGATGCTCAGTCATCGATCGGTGCTAAAGCAGAGATTTCATTCACTAATTGATCACTTTATGAATGAAATCTCTGCTTGAGCACCCATAGATGGCTGAGCATCGTTCTATAATACGGACCTATATCTTCAACTCTTGAGAGTGTGGAGCAATCGAAACAGTCACATATTACAAAATATGATTTGAACGCAGCAAATATGTACGCTTAAGTAAAACGGAATGTATTCCGTATTCCATGTTGTCTTAGGTCAAATCGACTGCAATAAAGGTGTCTTAAAAAAGTGGTCTTAAGTTATAATAATGACCGATTTTTTAAATTATGTGACGTATGAAAGTTTTATGTTTTGACAGGCCCGATAGCTCAGTTGGTAGTATCCCTGCCTACTGAACCGTGGGTTGTGGGTTCGATTCCCACCCAGGACAAACATTTGTGTGATGAACATCGATGTTTGTTCTGTGTCTGGGTGTTATATTGTATTCTATGTATGTATTTACAAACAAAAATTATCTAAGTATTGTATCAGTTATCCGGTTCCCATAGTACAATCTTTGCTTAGTTTGGGGCTAGATGGCGTTGTGTGAAATGTCCACACATATTTATTTATTTATATTTATTTATCATAAGTGGCCCCGAGATGAGCATTTTTTACTCTTCCCCGTATTATGTTACCTACGGGTAATTAATACGAGGAAGAGTAATCATTAAAATATCTTAGTCTCATTGTTACTAAAATACAAGAGTTAATTATAAGCCTACTGGCCCAGACTGTACCAAAGCAGAGACATTCAAAGCGTAGATGTATCAACCCTTGCCACCGACGCTGTGCGGAGATACGTGCGCGTGCGCTGGTTAAAACGGAGCTGCGAGCATTAGATGCCGCGATGAACGATCTTACGAACAGTTTACCGCGGGTGAACTAGTGGTGTCTGATGCGTGCTGTCACAGCTCTCATCTCTGTTTTGTTTGTGTTGTAATGTGTTTTCCATCCAGATCCTCTTCGATCTGCTCAACCGTACCCACCGAAGTTAAGCGGAGACGAGATGGAGAAATAAGGAAATCCTATTATTTGTAACACATCACTCCTCTCATCACTACTCGTCTTTGCTTCGTTGGACCGCGTCCGGACATGGACGCGACGTATCAAGCAAGGCAACGATGATATTGTAGGGTATGTGGGTAACCGTTTAATAAATAAATAATATTATATATATATATATAAATAGTAGGTTGTGGCGTGCCGTACTGCAGAACCTGAAACAGAAAAACAAAAATCAAAAATCAATTGAAATAATAAAATGTACAAAATAATATTCGAACGACATGTAAACTTACCGCGCCTTCGAAGACAATATATACTCTACGGAAGCGATCGCTTTGCCGCTGCTACGGAACGAGCTCGGGAGTAGTGAGAAACACGGCATACCCACACAAAAACAAGATATCATTCGTCGTAACAATTGTAGTTCTCATTTCGTGCTAAAAATATTATAATTTATGATTTTTAAACTCTCTGTTTGTTAAATCGTTGTTGTAAACAGTGAATAAAAGTGAATCGAACATTATTGAGTGTATTCCTGATAATCCGGAAGTCCATATCTGCATTTGATTGCAATATATAAATGTGGGACAGTTTCTCCCACATCTGGTGACCCTTCAATATTGGACACTTCAAAGGAGCTCTTGGACAATCGCAAGTACACTAAATAATAAAATTATTATGTCTAAACCGGAAGAAAATTCACAACATGAGTCACCGTCGGTTTACATGGAGCCAACCGACGTCTTCAGAGTTGGGGTCCGATTACCTCCGTTTTGGCCAGATGAGCCCGCGGTATGGTTCGCCCAGGTAGAAGGACACTTTTTACTGTCAAGAATCACGGATGACAAGACAAAATTTTATTATGTCATTTCACAACTTGACCATCGTTATGCAGCAGAAGTTAAAGACATAATAGTCGCACCACCTACCGGCTCTAGCTACGAAAAGTTGAAAACAGAACTCATAAAACGCCTATCACAATCAAGGGAAAAGGAAGTGAAGCAGCTACTCACTCACGAGGAGCTAGGAGATAGACGACCATCACAGTTTCTACGTCATCTGCGTCATTTAGCCGGCTCGGAAGTACCAGAGGAATTTCTCAAGACAATTTGGACCAGCCGACTACCTACTCACGTACAGACGACTCTCGCATCGCAACCACGTTCTGACCTAAATAGTCTAGCTGATTTAGCTGATGCGGTAATGGATATTGTCTCGTCAACACCACAAGTGGCCACTGCTTCATTTTCACCCGGCTCAGTTTTGGACCAAATGTCAAAACAAATCGCTGAACTCACCAAGAAAGTGGAAGCCCTGTCTACACAAGGAGGTCGTAGATCACGTTCACATACTCGTGACAATCAGCGCAACCGCAGCATGACTCGATCGCAGTCTAACTATAGACGATTCCCGACATGCTGGTACCACAGTAAATTTGGGCCCAAAGCAACGAAGTGCGTCAAACCTTGCAATTTTACGGCGGAAAACTCTCAGGGCGGTCGCTGATGGCGACGGACGATTGCCCCAATTCACCGGGTCGCCTCTTTGTCACCGACCGCACGACCAAGACACAGTTTCTCGTTGACACCGGCAGCGACCTCTGCGTCTTTCCGAAAACTGCTCTCAGACGAAGTCGACCTAAAACGGACTACACATTGTTCGCAGCAAATGGTACCAATATAGCAACCTACGGATACGCGCACATGGTGCTCAACTTGGGATTGCGCCGAGAGTTCCCCTGGCGATTTATAGTAGCAGATGTCACGAAGCCAATAATCGGCGTCGATTTCTTATCATACTACAACTTGATGATAGACGTCCGAAACCAGCGACTTATAGACAACACTACTACCCTTACAACGCCAGCAGCTACAGTAACTTCTTCTGTCACAATTTCTTCAGTGAAGACAATGGCAGGAGAATCCCAATACTTGAAAATTTTGCGAGAATTCCCAGAAATTACGCGTCCATCTGGAACAACACGCATCTCAGAGCACAATACAGTCCATCACATCAAAACAACACCGGGACCTCCAGTTCATTGTAATCCCCGACGGCTCGCACCTGACAAGCTAAAAATTGCCAAACAGGAATTCGACGCCATGCTTAAAAATGGGACAGTAAGGCCCTCTGATAGCCCTTGGTCGTCTCCACTACACCTCGCTCCAAAGAAAGAGAATGGATGGCGACCATGCGGAGACTACCGTATGCTGAACGCCCGGACGATACCTGATCGATACCCGATACGCCACATTCATGACTTTTCTCACAACGTGTCAGGCTGTCGAGTATTCTCAACAATCGATTTAGTAAAAGCATATAACCAAATACAGGTAGCGGAGGAAGATATATGTAAGACGGCGATAGCAACACCCTTCGGATTATTCGAATACCCTTTTATGAACTTTGGACTTAGAAATGCGGGGCAAACGTTTCAACGTTTCGTTGACGAAATGACCCGTGGTCTCGACGATTTCTGCTATCCCTATTTGGATGACTTTTTAATCTACTCTCCTGATCAAAAAAGTCACGAAGACCACCTGCGCCAACTGTTCTCTAGACTGAAGGAATACAACATGGTCATAAACACTTCCAAATGCATTTTCGGCGTTCCAGAAGTAACTTTCTTGGGATATACAGTCTCTGCTGAAGGCGTGAAACCACTGATCTCAAAGGTAGAAGCTATATGCAACTTCCCCCCACCAAAAAACGTCAGAGAGTTACGGCGTTTCCTGGGGATGATCAACTTTTACCGAAGATTTATACCTGACGCAGCAAAATTCCAGGCACCTCTCCATGCACTCTTGACTGGATCAGTAAAAGGATCACATCCAGTCGACATCTCTGGTGACACCTTAAAAGCGTTCGAAAGTTGCAAAGAAAGCTTATGTCAAGCAGCACTTCTAGCATTTCCAGACCTGGAGGCAAGATTAGCACTAGTCACAGATGCCTCTGATGTGGCGTTAGGAGCAGCTCTGCAACAATATAAAGATGGCGCATGGCAACCACTTGCTTTCTTCTCTAGAAAACTCAGTCCCACGCAACAGAAATACTCCCCCTATGATCGCGAATTACTGGCTATATACGAATCCATACGATACTTTCGCCATATGTTGGAAGCAAGACATTTCACAGTCTTCACGGATCATAAGCCACTGTGCTTCGCATTTGATCAGAGGAAAGAGAAGTGTAGCCCTAGACAGTTTAGACACCTAGATTTTATTTCGCAATTTACCACAGACATAAAACATATATCAGGAAAAGAGAACATTGTCGCTGATACACTGAGTAGGATTGAGGAAATAGCTCAACCCATAGATCTGACAACATTAGCGAAGGCACAAGAAACAGATACGGAACTGAACGATCTACTCAATGGTGGAACTTCTTTGAAACTGACAAACACATTGATACCTGGTACAAAAGTCAAACTGCTTTGCGACCAAACTACAGACATACCTCGACCGTACGTACCCGGAGAGTTGCGACGTCGAGTGTTTGAAACCCTACACTCACTCAGCCATCCCGGCGCTAATGCGACTGCAAAACTGGTGTGCCAGCGCTATGTATGGCCAAGCATACGCAAAGATTGCCGAGAGTGGGCTAAAAGTTGCTCTGCGTGCCAACGATCGAAGATAACAAGGCATGTCTCTTCACCTGTGGGCACATTCAAATTACCACGTGCCAGATTTTTACATGTGCACATAGATCTTGTCGGACCTTTGCCAATATCTCACGGATTTAAATATTGTCTAACAGCAGTCGACCGATTTACAAGATGGCCCGAGGCAATACCAATCACTGACATTACATCAGAGACAGTTGCAAAAGCATTATTATCTGGGTGGATTGCTCGTTTTGGATGCCCCGCAGATATTGTAACAGACAGAGGTACACAATTTCAATCCGCGCTATTCAAATACCTATCAGAAATAGCAGGATTCAAGCATAAGAGCACAACAGCTTACAATCCAGCTTGCAATGGGTTAGTAGAAAGGTTTCACCGCCAGTTAAAAGCCGCGATAACATGCCACGGAAACGAGAACTGGACTGAGACCCTTCCTTTAGTATTGCTAGGCATACGCTGCGCTTATAAAGATGACCTACAAGCTTCGTCCGCTGAACTCTTATACGGCGAAACGCTGAGACTACCGGGCGAGATCTTTAGTCCCAGTACAAATACAACGACTGACGTCACTGACTTTTCTGCACGGCTCAGACAGCATACACGCACCATCGAGCCACAACCAGCGTCAAGACACTGCAAGAAGTCTATATTTGTATTTAAAGATCTTCAAACTGCCACTCACGTTTTCCTTAGAGAAGATGCTTATCGTCGACCACTGCAACCAGCATATTCTGGACCGCATAGAGTTCTGGAAAGAAAAGAGAAAGTTTTTAAAATAATGGTAAAGGATAAAGCACTTACCGTATCAGTCGACAGAATAAAACCAGCATACATTCTCGATGACGCTCCAACAGAAAAATATGGAATGAAGACATATCCATCTGAAAACTTACCTTCTGCTACACCACCAAAAAACATTCCCCTTGACCAGAAAAGACCGCCTGAAACAAAGGACTACAGAACACGATCGGGAAGAAGAGTTGTATTCCCAGATTATTATCGTCCGTAAGACGGCCTCTGGAAGGGGGTCATGTGGCGTGCCGTACTGCAGAACCTGAAACAGAAAAACAAAAATCAAAAATCAATTGAAATAATAAAATGTACAAAATAATATTCGAACGACATGTAAACTTACCGCGCCTTCGAAGACAATATATACTCTACGGAAGCGATCGCTTTGCCGCTGCTACGGAACGAGCTCGGGAGTAGTGAGAAACACGGCATACCCACACAAAAACAAGATATCATTCGTCGTAACAATTGTAGTTCTCATTTCGTGCTAAAAATATTATAATTTATGATTTTTAAACTCTCTGTTTGTTAAATCGTTGTTGTAAACAGTGAATAAAAGTGAATCGAACATTATTGAGTGTATTCCTGATAATCCGGAAGTCCATATCTGCATTTGATTGCAATATATAAATGTGGGACAGTTTCTCCCACAGGTAGTTAGCAAGTAAGATTTCTAGGCTAGGGTAGTTACATAAGTTTTTGATTTCATTCGAAATATATACCGTGTTCCCGAACCACGCATTTTATTTGCTACACTTCCTGTAGGGACTTTACAGATATGTCCATGAGTCCGGGCCTTAATCACACAAACGTCAGCAAATTTAATGTCAGTGAATGTCAGTTATATTTGAAAGAAACAAACTTGAATGAATTTTTGTATTTGTTAAAAATTTGTAAAAGAGTAAATGTTCAAAAAAAAGTTTAACGATGAATATTAACGTTTCCGCGAACAATGAGCAAAGTAGCAAAATCAAAGATATTATTGACATCCTAAAAGCAAATGGAAATTTCGCAGTACGGCAAGTAGCTTTTAACTTACCGTCCGAACCGGAGAGCACGGTCTGTGCCAACTTAGCCAAAAGTCTTGAATCTGGTCTATCGAAGACGAATCCAGATGGCTTAGAGAAGAAACAAATAAAGAAATCAAGGTCAAAGCGCCACAAGAGCCCAATTCCAGATGTGATCTCGTGGCCGAGTGACTCTGACATAACAGTTCTGAGGATGAAGCTGTGTCTGACGAGCAGTGACGTCAAAGAAAAGGCCGGTAATGTGATTCCCGGAGACGGTCTCCACCAACCCGATAGCTCATCTATGGTGAACTTAGCTACTCTTGTGAAACAATCACAGCCGTCTTCTAAGCACAGCCTTATAGAAGAGTATCTGCTGCCGTTGACTTCTTGGGAGCAGGGTCAGGACCATGTAACCGAGAACAACGCACCGATAATCGAAGAAAATAGTCCCAGTGATCAGATTATTGAGCTCAGCCACGAAGCGGATGTCTGTGATCCCATATGTAGTCAACAAAATACAACAGAATATTATCTGAAAGAACATGAAATGTATTCAGATATCAGTACAAAATCTAAGATAGCGAGATTTCTTCGTTTGTACTTTTGTCCATGTTGTAGATGTCTTTATAAAATGGAAACTAAAAGTGAAGACCCTTCCACCTACTGGGAAAAACGCAAGGAACAAACGTTTTTGTAAGAGATCCTACACTATGACCCTGCTTACCTGTTGATCCCATATTTCGTACTAAATCGTCAGTGATGATCGTAACACGTGTTTAAAACTACCTACATATTACCAAAAATATTTCAGTAAGTTCAAAAGCAAGAGGTTGTCAGAAGTTTGTTGGTTTATTTTGAACTCTTTGTGCCTTTTTTTACTGTATAGGCGCTAGTAATGTCTATGATCATGATTAAAAAATATTAGTACAAGATTATAAATCGTTATGACTTAAATTTTATTCGATCGTTTGACTGACGGCCAGTGAAGTGTTACTACCTGTCCACGATTTCACATGCGTGTCGACACCACACCCCGCCGTCATACTGAGTCGTACCGTTTAGCGAAATTTTAAATAATTATTAGGGCAACAAGAGAGCGTCTACAGTTGTTTTTGCTTCGAGCGTTTCTGCTCGAAGGTTGTGAGTTATTATGAATCCCGAGAAAACGAAAGATTAAAGGCTCTGATTTCAGACGTGATAAACTGTCAAACAAGACTTTTTTGCATCGAGATGGTCTCGCGCGTGTCGCGTGACACAACTTTTCACTACACAGGACCATACAATAAAGTATTATAATTATTCCCCCCGCTCCGCTTTATTGAAGCTTGACTTGGACTCGACTTTGACTAGACTGGATCAAATCAAAACCAAGTCACGTCCACATGTGACTTGGTTTTGACTTTGAATTAATACGAGTATTTTACTAAACATTAACATAATAATTTATAAACTTGACATCACTGCCTAAATACGCTAGCTAGTTGCGTGGTGCCAAATCAATCAATAAAAATCCATTTATTGCCCGTTACTTCTTCACTCAGTGAGTAAAACTGAATTTTTCGCACATTAGTTTTCGCGCAGCAAAAGCTGACTTTCAGTTGCTGAAGTATAAGTATAGCCGAACCGTGGTTGCACTCCTGGTGGTGTATCTATTTTATATTATTTCTATACCAAACAACAAGATCTGTTCTAGGCATTTAGTCGATAAAAGGTTACAAACAGAAATACTTATAGACAGCGAGACATACTGAGAGTTACTTTCGAATTTAAAGTTTAATATCTGTTGGTTGATACGGAAGTAAGGCAGGCCTTGTATGAAAGATAGCTAGTGAGTAAGTACCCTGAGCAAAATTTTTCGCTGAAATCGATCTATTTATTAGAGATCGATAGTTTAGTAGGTACATATACCTAAATGGGTACACTTAATAAATAAAGACACGATCTTAGATGACGTTGAGATTCTTTCAATTCAACTTTCTGGTTTGTAAGCACGAAAAACCAATCTTAATTTTTCTTGAATTAAAATAAATATGCATCTAGAACATCAATGGTAAGAATAGAATAAACGACAGTGAAGTAGTGAGAGCTCCCTTTTTCTAAAAAATCTAGCAATAAAAAAACCATGAAAATGTTAGAATTGGACGCTGCATACTTGAAATCAGAGAATCAAAAAACGAAAATCTGAAATCCCGCAGGAGGATAGCGATTCAGCATTTTCACCGCATATTGATATATATTATTTCTCTGTCAAACAAAAGTGCTTCAAATATTGTATTGCAGCACAATGATGGTAGTGCAGTGCTATGATGCCACCAGAATAAATAATACTTACTACAAGTAGCAAATTAGCAATGTCTCCCAGGAAATGGCAATGAAAACTTAATTCTTTATGTGGCGCTGTGTACTGCAACTGCCCAAATGCTGGGCTACGATGGCAGTATATACTCGTACCATCCACCTATGTTAGGTCTAATCTAAGTTAAAGTCTACCTCGTGTCTCCATTCAAAAAATAATAGAATCGCATCAATCTTTTGGGTTGTTTACCGAAACGAATGAATCGCCAAATAACTACTAACGTTACGCCTGTGCGGATCATCGCATCTTTCACCGCTTTCGATTTTTACAACCGCGAATTAGATCGGCTTATTGATGCGTCGAATTTATAATGAGCGACATCCGAAACAAATTTATCGGTTCACAAAGGAGAATAGGATCTGCGGCAAAATAAATTCGCGTTTTACAGTATTTGTTAGTTTCGCGTAGCATTGCCAAACGGTTTCATTTCTTCGGTTCCCCGAGCGCCGCCGCGCCGCCAGCGCGGGCGCGATGCAAGTTATAAAGGCGGGTGAAAGCACAGCGCTCAAACAGTCTTGTCCACATCGGCCATTGCTGCGTTCGGCCGTATCGCGCCCTTTTTTCACGTTCAAACTGCCATTCATCAGTGTTGCAATTTTCGGACTCGCTATATTTTGTGAACAAAAATGGAAATGAGGTAAGTTAATATTTTTAATAATTATTAAAACAAAATAAATAAATAGAGAAGAGCTTTCAGTTCTACCTACAGAAAATTGCGTTTTCGGGACCTTTTATTGTTTATAAGAGACTTCTTATGATGTGTAGACTAAGCTATCAAGTTTCTAATACAATTGCAGTAAGAAATATTAATTTTCCCACGTACTCTACCTGTGAATAGGAGTGATGTACTTACTATACCATAGTGTAGGTAACCCGAGTATGATTATGTTATAATTAATATTTAACACATGTACCTATACCTGCTAGTAAAAGCAACGTTTTATTTAATTTTTATTATATATAATTTGTTTTACATTAGTAGAACGTCTACTAGACGTGGTTTAGTGTTACAGATGCCATGATTATTGTGACCCCTTCCCATCAGGCGCGCAGTAATCCGGTTTTACATACAAATATTTCTTTGTTTTAAGTTAAATCAAGTATAGATTCATTGCAAATATCTTCGCCCTTAATGCTAGCAGCTTCTGAGTGCCTTGTTTTCTTTTATTTCCCAACTTCTTAGAACACGTTGTAGTACGTATAGTTCATTGAAAAATCTTAGGATCGTTATTCGAACCCTTCAGGGCAAAATCTCGTAAATTAATTTTTATTTCCATGCACTTCATAAAACACATAATTCTCTCTTTATTTATTTGATGATTACAGCTCATGTCGTGTGGCTAAGGTAACTAACTAAATAGCTTTCGGGGTACTTAGGTACCAACCCGATAATAGGGATTACTTTACATTATAAAGGTAAAATATTCATAATTTTTAGAAGTCAATAGGTACATATATTGTATAAATACTTATAATACTTCTTATAGCTGTAAATTACAAAATCTATACAGAAACAATTTTTACCAAGTCAGATGGTACCTAATAAGTTGGAAATTCAACAAAGAATAAAAATAAATAAAGAAGAAGAATAACACAAATAGAAGAAGAAATAAAAGAGGAGTAATTATAGTTATGGTTTTGTTTATCGGTTTGGGAAATTACACTCATAAATTTGGTCTACATACGCATTATCTCGGGCTGAAACGTCTTTCGCAAGAAATAACGCGAATACAAAATTATCTCGCGGAGTTCATGCAGCTTTATCTAAGAAGATACTCAAAAATCTTCATAATTAACATAACTACTCAAGTGTTGTGGTTGAGCAGGTCGGCTCATAGCCCGGAGGCGATATGGGTTCTATTCCTGCGACAGGACTAGTATTTATGCAAAAAAGCGCAATTAATTGTTCTGAGTCTGGGTGTTGACTCAGAACAAGTATTAGCGCTTTTTTACTGTGCACAAATACTTGTCTTGCCGCGGGAACCGAACCCGCCACCTCCGGGTTATGAGCCGACCAGCTCAAACACCACACTACGGAAGCTTTCATTACATGTTATTATAATCATTTATTTAATTCTTTTCCACTGTTGAGGTGTAGGGCATATTTTTCTTTTTTTAAATTACTTTCGCAAATGATTTATGGAGGCAACGTAAGATGATCATATTCATAGAATACAGTGATTTGAAAAAAATTGCGTCTTTAAAGCGCAGACCTATAAAGAACCTCACTGAAAAGTAAGTTGCACTTGCAAGTTGCAAAATTTAATTAGGTTTTTGTTGTCACTAACAGTCAATTTAGCATAACAAATAAAATTTGCATTGCCAAAAATATTGTGAAATGTATTGTCACGCGAACGCCTCCGAGAAGTCCAAATCTAAGATTCATTTCAAGGCTTCTGATTCAGTTATAACAAAAAGTACTCGTACTTACAAGGTAAAATTTTATTGCACTATCGAATAACGTTCAGGTTACTTTGAAAATTGCTACTGTTATCTAGAATTTTGAATGTCAATGTCCTGAACAGTCTAGTTTAAAAATCTTATAGTAAAAAGGAGAAATAAAATAGTATTTTGACTATTAATTATTAATAGTATTTGACAGCCTCTGTGGTGTGGTGGTTGAGTAGGTCGGCTCGTAACCCGGAGCCAGCGGGTTGGATTCCGCGGCAGGACAAGAGTATTTGTGGACAGAAAAAAAGCGCAAATACTTGTTCTGGGTCTGGGTGTTGTCCCTAGACACATGAATCCTTCTTAGGGTCCAGGATCTAATGTATGTGATCGTTGGGCGTTATTATTAATTTTTTATTTTTCACCGAGTGAATTACTGAGCCATTTGAGCAGAAGCTCACAGCAGAAGCCATAACACCGGATTTTCAAAAACTTTAGTGAAGAAAAGCTATATATAAGCTTTGATGAAATCAATCACAATATTATAAAACTAATAGACACTTTATTGTCAGTGAAAAAAATAACACCCAATCTTTGACTATTCAACCTGCACCCAATCTACAAACGACCGGAGCCTCATTAAAGAAAGTAGATTCATTGCGTTGCATTGCGTAACAGCTTTAACTTAACAAGTTCAACTTTACATACGTTTCGTATGCAAACCTACACGGTTGCTGCAAGCGTTGGGCACACAATAAGCAATATCCACCGTGAAGTTTCGTCTAGGTGCCGTTTTTGTAACTTTTATGTAGGAGGTGTCTGGCAAGCAGTTAATGACATAACCGTTATGAGCATACGCGGAGTTAGACAAAATTAGCAAACAATTGCTTGTTTCTCTTGAACATCGTTACTAGTTCCAATTCAGTAGTAATCACTAACCAATAATTAGATTATTGAAGTTCAAGTTTTTTACGCACGCTTGACTTGGGGAGTAAGCTGGCGAGGCGAATGGAAGTTGAAAGTTGTTGGTTAAAGTAGATCTCCATTTTCAACATCACAAAGTGAAAAATTACTTAAAATTCGTATTATTATGTTGGTGTATCCGGTAAAATGACAATTTACAATTATTGTCAAGATGGCGACATTAACATTAAACAAAGCAAAAACAATGTTATACCGGTCGATAGATGGAGCTAGACTAAGGAAGTTTTATTTCAGTCGTCTGTTCTAAAGCACACACGCCTTTTTTGCACAGCCTATGCTTTAGTGATAATTAGGTAAGTACCTATACGTTTCATTCACATTTAAATTATTCTCAAATTACCTACTACCTAATTAGTTGACAGCCTCTGTTGTGTGGTAGTTGAGCAGGTCGGCTCATAATAGCCCGGAGGCGGCGGGTTCGATTCCCCTTTGCAGGACATGTATTTGTGCATTGAAAAAAAAAGCGCAAATACTTGTTCTGTGTCAGGCAACACCCGACAACAGTCGGACCATGGTTCTTATAGTTTCTGGGTCTCTAGATACAGGGAATCCTAGTTAGGGTCCAGGATCAAAGCATGTGATCGTTGGGCGTTAAAAAAAACATGGGTTCTATAGGTATTTCAAATTTTTGTATTTGTATACCTTGTCACCTCTTCCACACATCATTTTTTAAGTTAAGCCTAAAGCGTTCTCGCCATTGTCTCTCACTCAAGAAATTAGTTTTGGCTGCCTGGTGCTGAACTACTAATAATATTCATGCTGAATTTGTAACAATTAGCCACTGTAATGGATGCCTTTGTGTCTACGTTATGTCATGCCGTTACCGAACATACAGCGTGCTATTGTTAGCTAGTGAATATGTTTTCACGGTCCTTCAGCAGATAAGAATTAACCAACACTGAACCTTTTGAAAAATAGGTCAGCTCTATTAAGATATTAGCTCTACATTGTCTGAAGGATCAAGCTATAGACAATCACAAGCTACCTACATATTATTCAATAAGTAAACTGTATATACTTGATTATAAAGATTGTATTTATCAGAGCTTATAAAGTTAGAGAATTTAGCAAGAATAGGTAATAGTTGGTATAAATAAATGCGAAGCTTGCGAGAGTGTAGCAAGAGTAGCAAGTTTTCAATTTTCACACAGCTTTGCAGATGATGCAACCGACTGGGACGATATCTCGCAGATCTTGTTTTATAAAATGCAGTTTATTACGCGATGTAGGAATTATAAAATGCGTTATGATCAGCAGATGCATTAATTATTACGTATGAAAATGTAATTAAGTACTTAAAATCTTAATTGACGTAAGTGTAGTCCATTTCAGTGATGTATTATCATGTTCTTAAAAATACGCACCTAAAGTTATCTATTAAATTTTACTTGTTGATGAATTTTTGAAGTAAAACTTCTTTACGCACGCTTGAATTGTGGAGTAAGCTGGTGAGTGCGAGGCGAATGGAACTTGATGTTGATTCACGTAGATCTCTATTGTCAACATAACAAAGTTAAACATTTAAATTATTATGTTGGTATGTCTGGTAAAAATGACAATTTGCAAATGTCAATATGGCGACATTAACATTAAACAAAGCTAAAACAAAGTTATACCGGCCCATAGATGGAGCTAAATTAAAGAAGTTTACTTCAGTCGTGTGGTCTAAAGCACACTCGTTTTTTAATATAAGTAATTTTAAATGGTTCGAAGGCTAATTAAGGTTATAATAGTTATTTATAATGGCAGACTTTTATGATTGCAAAATTCTTGCTAGAGATGAAGATCTTCTTTAGAGATGATGCAGTATTTTGATATGTTCGGCAGAATAGCTAGCTTTAACGGGTGTGTTTAGCTAACATCTTATGTTAACACTTGCTTTGCGTGCGAGACTTTCAGCGTTGCGTGTGATCCATAATTATGTTATTAGACATAATATTCAATTAAATAACAAGATTTAGCTTCCGGAATGCCAGGAAGCAATCCAGCTCTATACTCATGCATCGGATTTCTAATGCATTGACCCAAAAATATTACAATTTGTGAAACTGTAATAATGACAGCATTTTGATGGGTGGTAAATATCGGTAGTGTTTTATCCGGTAATTATTGGTGTATTGTATTCGGATTTCCCGGATAGAGATCTGGAAATAATATCTGTATTGATAATTACCCAATTCAATAAACCCAATCTTCAAACATCCAAACGATTACATAAAATTACTCAAAATTTGATTCATAGTATGTAACTAGGTAGTTATATTAAAATTGGTTTAAACTGGCTATATCAGCATCTATCAGCTAGATACCTAAACACTCTTGACATCTATCGACTTATCTTAAAGTACGCAATTAAACTTACGAAACAAAATGTATGGGCCCATTCGCGATCAAGTGTAAATCAAATTCACAAAGGCTGATCAATTTGGCTTGAGCAATGCGCACGCGTTGATCGCGCGCCATCAGCGATGACACTGACACACATGTCAAACTATCAAGATATATAGATTTACAAAGGTTTAATGTCGTTTTCAGAACTAGATGTTCATCGAAGTCACGTTGGATAATCTTGACATGATTCATACACTTATTTAATGTTTTTCTAAATTGCGGATGTTGCTCAATGATTGTTGTAATTGATTTCTGTCCTGACATTTCATTAGTTTCTCAACATTTATATTTTAGTTTTATGACACGTAATTTAAGTGCTTATTTATGTGTGATAATTTACGTTAACATACTTACATACTTAGACGGTAATCAATTATAATTGTATTTTGTATAAAATATAAACAGACGGTATCTTGTAGCACAATAATCCAGAAACCCTAACGTCTCTATGGAGTAGAGATGCAATGAAAGCTCGGGTTTTGATGCATCCATCTTATTTCTTATATAAATACACAAACTTCAAAAATGTACATTTAGAATATCCCGGATTTGATATTATTTGAGTACCTAATATAGGTACCTATTTAGTTGTTTGAAGTAAAACACCTTAGTTTTAAAGTTCGATCCATTTCCATAATGTCATTCCTAAATTTAGCCTGCCCGCATCGGGTCCCAGAATATATTTATAATAATTCAAGTCAATGCCCTTATTGACTTTGGGTTATACTTATTTCGGGAGATTAGGAGATATATGGGTATAAACTGAACATCTTTTCCTTAATTTATGCGTCAGTTGGTTTTGGTACAAATATACCTATAGCATTACATTACCTGGGTGTCGTGGCGTGTGTAGGTGTCAAATATTAATGACCCCTGGTTTTTATATAGGTATTACTTTCATAACAATAATAATGTATTAAGGTAGGTAGGATGATTCTATGCATCCTCTTCTATGTCTATAGAGTTATATAATAAGTACACGTACGTATCATTAAAACTATATTACATTTATTGTATTGGTATTGGACCTAGGTGGGTGTACATGTCTATAGAGCTATATTAGTACCAATAGTATTCTGTGATAAGATAAGATTTGACAGCCTCCGTGGTGTGGTGGTTGAGCAGGTCGGCTCATGACCCGGAGGCTGCGGGTTCGATTCCCGCGGCAGGACAAGTATTTGTGCACAAAAAAAAAAAGCGCAAATACTTGTCCTGAGTCTGGGTGTTGTGGGACCATGGTCCTCGTAGTTCCTGGGTCCCTAGACACGGAATCCTAGTTAGGGTCCAGGATCTATGTATGTGATCGTTGGGCGTTATTATTATTATTATTATTATAAGTACCTAAAGTCAGGTCTGGACATACTTGTGTTAATAAGGCTTTGTTTATTCAAGGAATGTAGCGGATGGCAGTTAATCAGCTTTTAATTATTAATCAATTGTTACGCTAACGTCGATATTCAACTGGTTAATCTTTAACAGCCTTATTAATAAACGGGTATTAGTCTCGGATTAGTTACTTCAGCTTTTGTCCTTATTATTCTACTGGAATATTTAGCTGGATCGAAAGAGATAAAAGATGGTGTAACTAGTCTAAAGCTAGTTCGTGTTTATTAATAAGGCTGTAGGAGTCTTTTGGCCATAAAAAATATAGATAGAAATAGAAATATTCAGTCAATTGCTACTAGCAGTTTACCAACTGATAGCTTTGAAATGTTTGAACTGCAGTAGGCTAGGTAATGGAGACTAAGTACCTAATAGATAGGTACACTATTGTTCAAATATCAACGTATCCAATATGCAAATTGGTTACGATTTACAACAACGCTGTAGGAGGCAAGATCCAAGACACCTATTACATATTGTGAAAGCTAAGTCCTTGTCCTAACAAGCTATACCTAGTGTCACACATGTAATTCGTGCGTGCAACTTTGGACACCTGCGAACACTCATAAGCTCCTGTGCCACCATGCTACCACTAAATGTGTACGTTATTTCAAAGGAATAAGATTAGTTATCATTTATCTATGAAAATACCTAAGGTGAGTTAGTTGCATGGGTGCGCCTTGTAAGCGGTCACACGCGTAGCAAACTGCAAAGTAGCCCACATGTCGCGCTCTCTTGCGTGTGCGCACATTATCTGATATCTACAGTAACGAGTGCTTGGTGTGAATGGGTTCTACTCTACATAGAAGACAATTAACTTGGTCATACGATGACAATTGGCATACTTATTTGATAAGACGGTGTCGAGAGTTCAGGTAAGAACATCAACCCCAATCTAAATAGGTATTTAAACTTTGCTGAAATTACTCAACTTTATATGGTGATCTGTGGTCATCTAAAAGTCAAAGTCAAGTCGTTGTACCGCCTATAAGCTATCTTTAGCACTTCTACGAGTCCTTTGATTCAAGGCTTCGATTACTTTATGATGACGTAATTTTTTGTGATTTTTTTACTGTTTTACAATATTTATAATTGATTACAATTAACATATCATAAATAAACCATCAATGAATGGCATAAAGAGGAATAGAAACAATAAAGGTAAGTTAGGTAAGTCAGAACGTTCATACGTTTTCTTTCTCAAAATAAATCTTACATCAGTTTTAGGAGCAAGCTTTTTTCCACTAATCAGCAGTCGCTCAGTTGCTTGCATCATTGACCCTTGTCAAGTGCAGCCTGAACTAATGTACCTCAGACAGCTGAGATAGCCGAGATTAATGATGGAGCATTGTCGATAATGTTTGAATATAAATGTGCGAGTAGGTATCAATTTATTAGAATCAGCCTTTTCATATACGAAATGAGGTATTAATGAATAAGTATCTAAATACTTAGAGATGCTCATTTAAATACTGTCCGGTGATTTGGTAAATAACAAATAAGATGCAAGTAAATCATTTATTTGAATTTGAATTAAATTTTCTAAACAGCTATCGTATAGGATTAAAGTAACCCTAAAGTCAGACGTTTATTATATTACCACTTAGTGTATAAACTTGAACATCGTGCGTCTGTTTGTATGTTTGTTTGTGCAGCTTTGACGCAAAAACGGATTTTGCACATGGATTGCGTATATTTACCGTGATCAACATAGAATATTTTTACTGTAAAAAAAGTAAAAGTTTTGACAGAAAAACGGATAAGTTAGGGAGAAACCGCGGGACGTCTGTATACAATAAACATAAATGCTGTTTGAGTCCTGATTCTATGTGTTCTATGTATTCTCTATATGTTCTGTGTTCTTCACGCCATTTAATATAAGACTGTATAAGACAGTTAACTTATAAATAGATCTTTTAGTTGTATCTCTATCAGACATAAACAACAAATCCACTTCCTCGCCCGACTAAAAGACAGCAAACAAGTCTGTCCAAAAAAGTTCAGATTATTTAATCATCGGACGTGTCAGAGATATATTTATGTATTAAATCAAACAGTAGCCGTGTTTGCGGACGCTCGCGTGCTGACGCGACATTATCCGGATTTCACTTTCAATTGCGTAAGGAACTCTAGAAACTCCAGTTCAGCTTTTATCGGCTCAAGATTGTGCAGCTGCTAGGACTGAAAGTTGCTGAATTACTTCCTCTGCTTAATATCAGAGCGGCCGCATAACTTCATCTTGTTGTTTTTAGTCTTCACAATACTTTGCTCTACCGTATTCTTCAAATCATAACTGAATATCTCTAAGATGAGTGTTGGTCCCTTGGGTACCTCACAAAAGCTATCAATAACTAGACGGCACACCGACAAACTCTCAATTTTCGAAATTAAAAGTATCCTCAACGTTCTTAATTAGAACGGCTAAGGAATGGAATGCCCTGCCAGCGTCTGTGTTTCCGGCGAAATATGACCCGGGCGTGTTCAAGAGAAGAGTGAATAGGTATTTACTTGGCTAGCATGCTACACCTTCGATCGCATCGTCACTTCCCATCAGATGAGAGCGTGGTCAAATGCTAGACAAGTTTGAAGTAAAAAAAACATTCTCATATTATAAAGATAAAACGGGTCTATCCGCGAACAGTGATTATCAAAATATGATCTTTATAATATGAGTTCAAGTCGCGAAAGTTTAAAAAGAATTAAAAGTATCCTATGTTTATTGCGGTAGTATTAGCAATTTATGAGCAAAATGTAATCTAAGTCGGTTAACCATTTTGGCGTGAAAGTCACACAAACAGCGTTTAAATTTTATATGTTAGTACCTAGGGATATTGTCATATACTTTATTAAGCCAAAAATCAGGTCCAATGAGTCAGCAAGTCGATACTACGATTAAATTCATTACACTTTCAAGCCTTGCAGTGTGTAATTATTTACACTTCCGTAAGCTACAGCCACGGCTCGCAGTTACGACTTGCGAGTCACCTATTACAAAATTCTGACATAATGCCGGGCTCAATCAAGCAAAGATCAAGAAAATTGACGACAAATCTGTTTACAACCAATTGAGTAAAGGCCTTAAGCTTGCCATTTAAACTTTAGTTAACTACGAGTATCAAGTTACCTGTCATAAATCTAGCATCTAGCATCACCTCTGCCAATTATTATGGCCATTATTTTCAACTTCAACATAGCTATAAATGGCAACACTAGTAGGTGGTGTATTTAATTGTTTTACTGATTATAATCAATTGGCGTCGGACCGGACCCGAATAGCATAATTTTTATAAATATTTAGGGGCTCGTTACTGACTTTTTTAGATGATACCTTTATGTTGATCAACAAATCAAATGATAATAATAATTAAACTCAACAGGCAAAAGTATTGGAAATATTTATTGAGAAAATTCAGCAAGTTCGTAGGATCTGATGATATCTTTGATGACATAATGTAGACCTCTACGTATCTGTGCCCATTGCATTTAAAATAAAAAAAAAATATTTCATTTTTATACGTGTGAGAAGCAAAAATAAAAACAACAATAATAATAATATAACGCTAACGATCACATACACATAGATCCTGGACCTTAACAAGAATTCCCTGTGTATCCGCATGTTAAGACCCAGGAACTACGAGAACCATGGTCACACAACACCCAGACTCAGAACAAGTATATGCGGTTTTTTTGTGTGCACAAATACTTGTCCTGCCGCGTGAATCGAACCCGCCGCCTCCGGATTATGAGCCGACCTACTCAACCACCACACCACAGAGGCTGTCAAACTGGGTAGACTCTATGGCTTGTCCGACGCTGGTTACAATCACCAATTCAACAATTTTTAGCTAACAATAGTTAAAGAGAACTATTAAAAAGACCAAGTTTTTTAATGCAACTTTATTGAAAATGAGAGATGAATGCATTAAACCAGTTCTACTCTATTGCGTGCCTCTACTTTCAACATTCAATTAAAACCAAGTAAACAGTGCTTATAAAGTCATAAATATTGCCGAATATTGTGGAAATAATAAAAGATCAATTAAATATTGTAACGTCGGTCGCGGGCCAATGTTGCGTTATACTTGACAATGAAATAATACTGGTAGGCACGATACCGACCGAGGTAGTGCTGAGGCGTGAGCGCACGCGCATTTCGTTGACACAAGGCGCATTCAAAGCTTAATAAAATTAATTATTGATTATAAATTAAACGAACACCGCATTGTTATATGTAGGACTTTTCTGCAAAGTTCGTCAAGGCAGGTACCACCGCTTTGCCAGTTATTCTATCGCCAAGCAGTATTGTGCGTATTCCGGTTTGAAGTGCACTGTAGCTGGTGAAATTATTAGTTAATGAGACCTTATGATCTGCTGCGTTGAAGTCTCAGGATGACGTGCGCAGTGCAGTGTCACGCGAAACTTTAAATCAGACTAGTTCCGAGTGATACTGCAACTGGTGTGGGCGACCGCGTCAGTGAACATCAGGTGAATGACTAGCTCATCACGTCGTTTATTAACATAAAAACTGTATAGTTGACCAAGTGAACGAAGCGAGTAAATTATCTGCTGCAACTCGCAAAATTTGCTTTAATCTGTGCGGATGTTGGTCGCGCGTATTTTTCAACTATAGGTAATCTTGACAAAATTTCTTATAAAGGTTCTCTTAAAGGAATTCAGGTTTTGAATTTTTATTGAAAGGGGCATTTCCCCCTCAAGGGGAAAGTTAACTGCCGAGTGATTTACCGGTCGATTTTGAAAATGTTTGGCCAAAACTTAACTACTTAATTCTAAACTTAACGTAGGTACAAAGTTTGTGCTCGCGACTACCTGCAGGAATCTTAGGTCTACCTAATATTATTTAGGTACTTTAGTTGTGAATTATAAAAATAAAGTTTTAAGATCCTTACCTTATTTTTTTTTTAAGAGTGGAAATGCCCTCGCACTTCCCTGCCACGACGGGGGTGGTGGCAGGGGGTATGTGGGACTCGAACCCACTAAAACCAGAAGGGGTCGCGACTGCAGTCCAGCCATCTCGCCCCCGGCGGTTAAGATCCTTACCTACTCCATGCACACGTACATAATATCATCACAGATTTGAAAGTAACTGTGTATGTCTTCTGTTACATTTTCACGTCAAAGCTGCCAAACAAATTTTAATAATATTTGTGATGGATATAGTTTGAACTCCAAGAAAGGAAATACAATACTAATAAACTACCTACCTATTATCGGGATAAGCTGTAGGTACCGTATGCGTGCGCGCAACTTACAGTCCATTTTCCTGACTCAGCCTTTCAGATTGTCAGAAGCCTACAATGTAACATTCCAACAGCCTTAGTAATATTAATCCCTGTTAGTGGCTAAATAAAGTTAATATTACACCTGCCTAAAGTTTTATATTGTTGCGTCGTAAATACGCAATTTTCTATTTCACGAATGGATGATTTCGATGGAGAAAGCATTGGAATTTTGCTCCACTTTGATTGTCTACTTGTTAGTTTTCAGCTCTATTTATTATGTTTAGCAACGTTTCCCATAAATAATAGAAATTGCTCAACAAATGAAGACTGTGCTAGGAATCTAGCCATGAAAAGGATTATTGCTACCCTTCCTTGTCACTTGATGATATGATTTGTCGCCCTTAGTAATGCTATATGAACAGAGGCGTGTGATATTTAGGAAGGTTTTCCGGAAATCATACTAATAGAAATCATTCTACAATGATGACACTCCAATACAATTTTTGGAGCTTCAAAATGATAGTGTTTTTACAAAATCGTTCCTTAAACTTATTTATAACAAGGGTATAAAAACGGTAGTTGTATTGGCTATTATTATTATATTTTTCCTTATTTTTGTATATAAATAATAACCTGCAAGTGTAATTAATATTAACAACACGAACACGTTTTAGCAATAAAACAATCTATTTATAAAGGCCAGGTTCAATATCTGATCTATAAAACTTAATTTGGAAACAAAAGTTTAATCCTTCAGTAAATAAAATATTTGCTTTATTTTTATTTTTTTACAATGAGCTAATAATATAAACACCTACGTAAGTACCTAGGTATTATAAATTACACTAACAGACTATTGTAAAGGTTGGTGGTCGTCTGTAGTAAAAGAAACTAAATGTTCACAATCACACCGTTTATTCTAATACGTACTTGTTTGACACTACCAGTTACAATGCTAGTAGGATTTGCGACAATACTTCTTTATTTTTTTTAACGGGCTAATGCGGTTGGTCTTTACCGACCTTTACAGCGTCACCGAGCGGGTACATTAAAAAACGAATGCCCGTCATAACTATTGCAATGTATTTGGGTATGTCTCAGAGGAATATTTTATTATTTTAATATTTATTTTACTAGGTGGTAGGACTTTACTGCAAAGTTCGTCTAGGTAGGTACCACCGCTTTGCCAGTTATTCTGCCGCCAAGCAGTAGTGCGCAAGCACTGCTGTGTTCCGGTTTGAAGGGCTGTAGCTAGTGAAATTACTGGGCAAATGAGACTTTATGATCTGATCTCACAGTTTAGTAATCTTATTACTAGATTGTGCTGATGTCTCTGGATGACGTGCGCAATGCAGTGTCACGCGAACCTCTATACTTTAGAGTTCCGAGTGACACTGCAGCTGGTATGGGCAGCCGTGTCGTTTAACATCAGGCGAACGGCTAGCTCGTCACGTCATTCCTTAACATAAAAAAAAAAAGAATAAGTGTGAACTTAGGAGCTGCCAGACTTTAATACAATGATTGGCTATTAGGTTTTAACTTCTGATATACTAAATAATTCCTAAAAGATATTATTATGCTTTTAACCATAAGAACGTGAAGAACGCCTATTCATTAGGTACGCCGTTTTGTAAACTTCTATCATAAAGTTAATCTACTATGGTGTTAACGATATATTTAACCCTATTTTTATTGATAATTTTGGGGACCACGGCCAATGTAACTTGGTCGAAACGTCGCTGTTAGTTAAAATTATGTTGTGATAATTTTTGTACGCGAATGGACCCGTTCTATCTTTACAACGTTTAAATCAAATCTTATCTTGATTTGGAGGAATTTCACAAATCATACAAACACAACTGAGGCTTAATTTCCTTTTTCATATAGGTATAGGTCCTACTACCTAGGTAATTTGTACATTATTGTACAACGTGTGCTACCAAACCTACATCATTTATTTAAACATTAATAAGTGACATAGGAAGAACATAACAATTATTGTAGAGTGAGCAAAGAGCGTTATAAAGTAAAATGTTTAAGGAAAAATAAATATGTCGGATAAAGAAACCAACGGACCTCGTTTATCGCAAGAACCTGCCTTCCTACTTCTGCCTATATTCGGCAGTCAGACGAACACAAACCAGACGTATTGACGATTATGTCACAATATAGTAATGAATTCGGTCATCTCGCAACAAGTAAAACCCGGGCAATGGAACAACTTTCCGCACTTAATTATAGCAAGTGTAAATATCATGCGACCGCACCCTTGCCCACCGTGTGTTGTAATACTGTGTGCTTCATACGCCGGCCTACATCTCTTATTGTCGGGTTCAAACACTTTGGATAGTTGCTTAATTACTCAATTAAGTACTCTAGTTTATTTCAGTGTGTCTCAATAATGATAAGAGAAATTATATAACTCGTAGGAACTGTAGGATAGGTAGGAACTGTAGGGTAATGGTATATATATTATTTTTAATGGTATTTACATTTATAACATGCAACCATGTTTTCTGAACAGTAAAACTTTAAGTTTTAGTAGCTGTTTCAAATGATCAACAATTATTCGAGTTAATTTACTTAGTGCTTATAAAGATTTCCAATAGTTCGCTTGAGTGTTCTATTGCACGTTTTTACATGTACAGTTTTGGCCTAGCTATTCGAGATTGGAAACAACCACATTCTTGCCACGGAGCCATGGACCACATTAATGCGTGCCAGAAAAGTCTAGGAATCTAGACACAACGTGGTTAGGGTAGGTCTAAACAACTAAGAGTAACTCATCAAATAATTTCGTATGTCTATTCCAAATATAGGAGCCATGCAATCTTTTTTAACCTTTATTCAGAAGGTTGTTTTTGAATTTTGACATTTCACTAAAATTTTGTCATAATTTTATGCTAGCACCTTTGTTTTAGGATACGACCACAGCTCAAACGGTACGTTCCAAATAAACGTGGTTAGGTCTCAGACAATCTCAGTACTTAAGAGCTCCTAACACCTGTCTAATAATCTGCGCGAACCAGTTCCGCTGTCATCGGATTAAATCGGCTACGCATTGCATAACGGCTGGGCCCTGCTGCAGCGTCCATTTTGGAGAAATTGTTCCATTACGTAAAGCGGCGACTTCGCATATGCTTTACGCGGAGTTTATTAAGTACGCGTAAATGTCGAGGTGTGGTCATCATTTGCCAAAATGTTATTTGTTTTAACACATTCACTATTATGGATGGTTCTTCAATACAGATGTTTAAAACTTTTAAGGGATGTTATATCAAATACTTAACGCTTATTTATTATAGTTCGTTTTCTCCGTACACTTACAATACAATACAATACAATAATACTTTATTGAACACCAACTAATACATAACAACCTTAAAAAAAACTTACAAAAAATGGTAGAACAAAGGGCGGCCTTATCACATTAAGCGATTTCTTCCAGGCTACCTTAGGATGGACAGGAATCAATGGAGCAAAGTTGCGGTTGGTGTTATTACAACTTACGTACTATAAACAACAATACTAAACTTATAATACCGTGTGCAAAATTTCATCTTAATGCTGTCCAGCCTTGTTGTGATGAAAGCCAAACAAACAAACAATTATATATTAGTAGCGTTTGGTTTATATTAGTGCAATAGCTTTGTCATTCGTTTTCTAATTGTCATATGCGTTTGGTTTCAGGTGGCGGTATCTATTGGCGCTGATGGTCCTAGGCGCAGCCCTAGCTTCAGAAGATGAGGACAGCATACCTGACGCCGGAGTGGAAGGAGACGAGGATGGCGATGAGCTAACTCTCGACCAAGAGGTAAACAGTTTAAGCTTGAATGGTTACAGATGAATGAAATAAATTATTAAGGTAGGCAACGCATTGGCAGCGCCCACGGTGTTGCAGGTGTCTTATAGGTGTCTCTATAGGCGACGGTAGCTGCTTACCATCAGGCGAGCCGTATGCTTGTTGGTCTTATATTTTAATTAGAATTCCAAGTGGAAATGCAATTGTTAGCATCAGGCGAATGACTAGCTCGTCACGTCATTCAAAGTCAGCAAAGTCAAAAGATTTATTGCAAATAGGCTATTTTTAGCACTTTTACAATTCACTGTTTAAATATTTAAAAATGAGCATCAAACAAAAAAGATCACATCGCGTCGCGACCAAAAGACTTCAACGCGCACCTTAATATTAGTCTTTCTTTTTTATTACTATACTAGCTGCGCCCCGCGGTTTCTCCCGCGGACAAAAGTAGCCTATGTGTTAATCCTCTATATAAGCTATCTATATTCCAAATTTCATCCAAATCCATTCAGCCTTTTGAGCGTGAAGGAGTAACAAACATACACACATACAAATTTTCGCCTTTATAATATTAGTGTGAAGTGTGATATTTAATTGTTTCCTAAATAATATTTACTGCATATATACCTACTATGTATCTTTAGTAATTACAAATGTAAACATGATGAATCGATAAAGTGAAAATTGTAACAAATGGTATTACTTATCAGAAATCAGAAATAAACGACTTCAACGCGCGCTGGCATTAAGAACTCTAGACCTTTTTTCTTACTAAAATAAGATAAAAGTTATAACTGTTACTAAATTAGTATTCTATTAACAACAATAGATGCAAAAACAAAAACATATAAAATTAATAATAATAATAAAAAAGATGTTATCAAACTTAATTACGAGCTCTTCTAATTATCTCAGTAGAATCCGGCAATTTACTAATTAACGAGTAAGTATCACGATTTTATCGAGACACGAATCGAAATCGAATAAATTATATGCATTCACTTCCACGTCTATACTTAGTCCAATGAATTACTTTCTGATGGGTTATCGATATACTACCTACCTATAATTTAGCTATAGGTATACGATACATCAGATATATCGAGTTACGGTATCACCTAGTGGCATTTTTGTAACCTTGACTGAAATTAATTACGAATTACCAATTACGTCTATATAGCATTTAATCAAGAAACTTCTTGATTTACTAACTTTAATACTTAATTTAAATTAAGTATTATCCGTGTTACCACAAATACATAAACACGGCTTCGACAGACGTCAAACGTGTGGTAAACGATACAAAAGAGCAGTTTGACATTAATCTAAATCTTTTATGGATAAGCCGTATTAAGTGCGGATATACCTTACTAATCCGAATCTTTATATAAATCTCTATTAGAAGACCAGTAGCTACGTATGCATATGTATTCAGGCAATGTATTGCTTGAATAATATTGAAAATAATACGCTGTTTCCCGGCAATCCTATCCGCTCGAGACGAAAAGCGGTTCGTGACCGAAATCGAGAGTGTTACAATCTCGTTACAACCTCCGATGCAATTTTTCTAGACCATTTGGCGTCAATGTCCGCTGCAAGGCCGCGAGAGTGAAACAGTGAAAGTCGAAAGCAAACTCATTAACTTTTTGTTTTTATTTCTTCCTTTTTACTTACACGATTTCTGATCAATGACACAAAGCCTCACCATTTTGATATTTATAACAAGTGTCGCTAGCCTAGCCTAATTATACTTGTATTTAAAGTTAAATGCCAATGCCAAGAATTGGGAGTGATCAATTAATTAAATCAACATAATTTCTACCCAGAACCAGTCATCAATGATCTAGATTTCACGTTAATATACGTGTTTGTGAATCAATGTTTTATTTGCGTAATCGCGTGAGAATAATGCAAAGATCGCACGATTCTGTTCACGGATGAAATAGACACGTTTACTCCACGTGCACGTGCATTGACAATAATTTTTATCGAAATTTGAATCAATCGGGTTTCCGTTCCAGGCTTCATTCATATCATGGCGCTCGAATTGCGTTCCTTTATTATTAGTATACAGAGTACCTTTGAAAGTTATTTAATCAACCGTTATTCATAACCCGTAATTTTTAAGTCAGTTAAGTAACTCCACCTTAGTTTAACTTATTTTAATAAAATAAGGGTTTAAATCAAAATCAAGAGAGTGCTTAGTCATAGCACCTTAATAAAAATTTTGGCCGTGCAAATTCCAGTTTATAGACTACTCATCTCTACCATTGGCTGTTTTAAGTACCTCATTTTGACTTGTAAAAGTACTGAAAATAGCCTATCTCCAATAAATTCAAAGGAAAATACTCCGCCAAATACCCAGAAATAACAGGCTGGTGATGGTTATCCCACCAACGAATATTGTTGAAGACTGCACAAGAACTGACGTCAGGCTGACCGGTCGTAAAACATTACTTAAGTCAAATCTTTTCAGCAGCATGATCATAAAAACATGCTGCAATGGCTCTACCTGGTGGGATAAGAGTAGGCAGATGATGATGGGCAATTTGGCAAGGCCTAAGCACCTACCAATACTTAATGTTAAATGAAAGAATATTTAAAATTAGGACAAACCTAATTGGTTGGATAAATGTTATGTAGGCGTAAAAAAATTGGTCACATTTATAACTTCCCACAACATATCCAGTACGTTTCCTTCATTCGTTGACGACTTTCCGCTCTCTCGGATCTTAGCGATGATATAATTCCTGAACATAAAGTATAATTATCATACCTATTAAATAGCGTCGCGTCGTTTCGCACGAACGCGTTCTTACAAACGTGTTAGTTAGGTACCCACGATTTTTTCTCTAAGCTTGCAACGTTCCTCGCGTTCAATATTAAGGCTTTATGTGCCGATAATTACGTAAATTATGTAATTTTGTATTGAGTATCGGTATTATTGTAGGAAGCACTTTCGCAATAAGTAACCGATGAGGAAAGACCAGTCGAAATTGGACTAATAAACTTTTTTAACACGGCTATAAGCGAAGTTAATACAGTTCTTTGTTTGTAAATAAATTATAGACATTACAATTTTGATTTTAAAACCGGTTATTTAAACAGTTGTAATTTTTTTAAACTTATGTTGATACATAGAAACTTATCAGCTACTTTTTTTATACTATTAGATCTTTAATTATTGTACTACAGTCATACATAGGTAAATACGGTATGTGCGAAGCAGTAACTGCATACATTCGAGACCATTAATTATGATGCTAGTAGGTAATGTAGTTATAATTGTATTAGTAGGTAGGTACCTACTTATGTAGGTTTATTAAGATTATTTAGGTATACTATTTGAGACCTATTTATTTTTAGATTTATTAAGATTATTTAGGTATATCTTTAGGTAACTAGTTGAGACCCAAAAACTTCCAGTGTACTCAGTCCTAGAATCCTAGGACGGAGTACACTGGAAGTTTTTTTAGTTAATCAGAATAAGAGTACTAAGAGAATGCTTTCGAGCATTAAGTTCGCACCTATTAGGTACTTACAGTTGTTGTTTCTTGCAATAAAAAAATCACTAAATATAGAAAGAAGAAAGAAAGAGTTAGGGTTTATCCAAACTCATTGTTACTTTCCCAATAGGCAAAGCTCACAGTCTCTTTAGCCAGTTCACATAACAAATTGACATTACTTATGTCTTCCAGGAATCCCGCAACCTCCGCCCTCGAGCGTACACCCCAACGGCATACAACGCGCTGCCCAGCGGGTTCCGTCCCACGCCCTCCCTCGCCGAGCTGGCTGGCTACCAGCGTCCTCAGCAGGAAGAATACGTGGCACCCGCGAGGCTTCAGCAGCACCCGCAGCAATTTGTCGACGAACATAGACAGCCGATCAGGACTCCGCATAGAAAGGTTAAAATTATAGATATATAGATAGATAGAGAACTCTTTATTGTTCCACCAATGAAATATAAAAGTATCAAGAAAAACTTATAAACTAATGTTACAATGGGCGGTCTACTATATCACGTTTCCACATATATTTTGGAGGAGCAGTATATTTTTGAGCCCAACGTGGCACATGAGTTTAGTGTCTGGCTGTAGTAGCTCCGTAATAGGACCTATTACAATGCGGTATTTTAATTGGAAAGCTAAAGCTAATTGATCCAATTCGGTTCTTACCTCAGCACCTTCATCATTCATTATGAGTATGAACGGGTACGAGATTAACAAAAGACCAATAAAGCATCCGTATAGCTAATAGTGGTCTCGGAATTGTCTTTATGTAATATACATTAAGATCTTATTTCTATCGATCTACTGATCATTCCAAATCATTTAACCCACAGCCTGACCAGCGTCCCAGCCAGTTGACCCAGCAACAGCTGGAAGAAGAAGAAGACGTCGAGGAAAAGGAAGAGCCCGACCGTCTCTCCCAGCTGCTGCAGCAGTCGAAGTTCAACTGCGTGAGCAAGCAGACCGGATACTACGCAGATGAGGAGTTGAACTGTGAAGTGTTCCATTACTGCCAGGACAATGTGAAGCACTCGTGGGTCTGCCCCGATGGCTTCTCTTTCCACCAGGTAATTAGATAGAGGCATAATTAACTTTATTAAGTGGGCAATGAAAATGAAATTATGATGGAAAGCTAGAAAGTTCTGAAACCAGTTTTACTAACTATCTACAGTTTCATAGTGGCAGTACTTAGCTAATTATAAAACTCTATTAATCTTGATATTATATAGATCGCCGTAGGTGGTCAAAATTTAACGTTTGCAGCTTTTCGAAGTGCTTGCTCATTTTCCCTTACTATTACTGAACTATTGTCCATTCTTCAGGTTCACCTGATCTGCATGCCGCCTACACATGACAACATCTGCCAAAAGTCGTCTAAGTACCACTTCGTGAACGAGTACCTGTACAGACCAATCAACGAAGAGGAGGTACAGAGGAAGCCCAACGTGTCACTCAAGTACTCCGACAGATACTACCCGCAGGAGGTTTACAGGGACGACAGATATGAAGAGGAAGACGAAGAGGTAAAAATATTTTTTTAATTCAATCAATCAATCACTCGAATATTTTAATGATATTATTTTAAGTATGTTGAACGAAAGTTCCGAGAGTAATTATTATATTCTTTGCGGTACCCAGTTTAAGTCCGGTGTCCGGTAAAATTAAGATTTTTAACAACTAATATAGAGCCTAGCAGTAGCAGGCGTTAGTAGTTACGCCAAAACCAAAATAGGACTACTTTGAAATTGGCGTTTCGTTACAATAATTATCATTGTTAGACCTACATACAGAAGTTTGACTAAAAATCCTTCGTGAAATTAGAATGTAAACGGCACTTCTTGATGGCATACCGAAGCACTTAAATAGTAACGTATTATCAAATCCGATCGACAGCCTCTGTGGTGTGGTGGTTGAGCAGGTCAGCTCATAACACGGAGGCAGCGGGTTCGATTCCCGCTGCAGGACAAGTATTTGTGCACAGAAAAAAAGCGCAAATACGTGTTCTGAGTCTGAGTGTTGTGAGACCATGGTCCTCGTAATCCCTGGGTCCCTATAGACACAGGGAATCCTAGTTAGGGTCCAGGATCTACGTATCGATCGTTGGGCGTTATTATTATTATTAAATTGTTATTTTTAACTTTCAGGAACAGCCCCAGCGCCATCAGCCTGCTCTTCAGCAGCTTCAAGCTCGCCCTTCGCCCAGACCGCAGCAGCCCCAGCAGGTATTCCGTTCAGCTGAAGAAGTCAACATCCCCCTGGGCCAGAGACGTCCAACGCGCCCATACGACTTCGATTTTTAAAACCGCCTTCTAAATTCTCATTTTTACCCTCACTTTTCACCTGCCTATAAATAAATTTTAACTTGTAACTGTAAATATAGGTTTCGCAAAGGTGCTTTCGATCCTGTGGGCTCATTTAAAATAAGATTTATTTATGTCTGTGTACAATAAGTAGGTATTCGCTATTTAGACATAGAATATATCTATGTACTAAGTAAGTAATAAGTCACAAATTAGATTTAAGCTAGTCTTTGTGGTACTTAGAACTGACTAAGGTTAATAAAGTATTGAACAAAGTGCGATGATTTTCATTTTCCTAGCCAAATAAAAATTTTGTTCGTTGTGGGATACATCCTAAATACAACCTACTTACTATTATATTATTTTTATTTCAAATACTCCACAACAACGTACCAATAGGTAGTAAGTGGGTATAGGTTTCTCTTTTGCGTAGAACGGAACGCTATTAGAGTGTTGCCTTTTTCATAGTGTCAAATTGTCAATGTCACATTAGACAGCAGCAGCACTATAGCACTTTGATACGAAGTATCTCTACCTAATCTGTGCACTTTGTTTCGATTTTCGTATAAATTGGTATATTACTGTAATTAATTTTAATCAATTAAATATGTGCCAAAATGTTCAAGTAAATCGACTAACATCTTCCTGCAATACTTTTACATCCACGGTTAACATCATTAAGCAAGTAATTCGAGTTCGAATTGAGTTTACTGGAACAGCCTTATCTCCCACAAAATAATGGACATTCAACAAGAAATCGCGATAATGAATGCCACAGAATACAGGAAATACCATGAGTCCTTCATGCAGAACAACCATGGTTCTTCGGCACCTCACGTATTCTTCTGTATATTTTTCACAGTGCAATGTTCGGTCTACTCATCATTGAGGTTAAGAAATTGTAAATCTAGCCAGTATTTCTACGAATATATCTTTATCATATTGCCTTTAATATTGGCTCATACCATTCTGTCTATCTACATTTATTTTTTAAACTTTGTTGTAATCATAATGTTCACTTATGAATTTTTACATTATCCAAAAAAAGACAAGCCAATAAAACAACTATATGTAAAAAATCAAAAAATATATTCAATATCTTTAATAAGAGGATTGACATACATAATTACCGCTTGTGCTATATTAGCTGTCGATTTTAATGACTTCCCTCGCTACTTAGCTAAGACCGAGAGATTTGGTTACAGTCTAATGGATACTGGAGTAGGATTATTTGTACTTATGAGTGGACTTGTTCATAAAGACTTACAAAGACACAGTTTCACACAAATCATCAAAAGCAATTTCAAGTTTATTTCTGTACTAGTATTTTTAGGTACGGTAAGATATTTATCTGTAAAACAAATGGACTATCAAGAGCATGTAACAGAGTATGGAGTGCATTGGAATTTCTTTTATACTCTAGCTGTTTGTAAATTGTTTTCTACTATGATATTGTATTTTAATATCAATGCTTTTTATTACAGTTTTATTTTGCTATTCATACATGAGTGTGTGCTATTTTCAGGTGTTCAAGAATGGGTATTCAGTAGTACATTGAGAGAAACATTAATAGATGCAAATAGAGAAGGTGTATCTTCTTGTCTTGGCTATGTATCATTGTACTTATTTGCAGCACACATTAAAAAAGTTTTATGTTTAAAATCACCACCATTACACATAAGACTTTTCAAATACATTTCCATCCATACAAATACTGTTCAAATTTTACTTATATTGGGGTCAGTCATTCTCTGGGCTCTACTATATGTCATTAATACTTTTAGACCTATATCCAGGACACTAGCTAATACTGCTTACTGTGTTTTCTTAGAAGCAACTTTAGTCACTATTCTTACCATGCTATATTACATTGAGAATGTACTTCAAGATGAACAGTGTACTCTGAGAGAGCCCAAAATTATTGAGAGTGTAAATAACAATGGACTATCCTACTTTTTAATAGCCAATCTATTAACTGGAGCTGTAAATTTATCACTACAGACATTATTTCAATCCACCATTACTACCATCATAATATTGAATGTGTACATGATTCTGGCTTTGGTTTTTACTGTGTGGTTGAGGAAAAAAGGTATTAAAATATAGATTTATTAACAAACAATAATTTATTTGTATAATATGAACAAATTGTAAAATGTAAGTAAAGCTACATGTGGATTAAAAATTTAACTTTAGTAATGTTATATTTGATAGATTACAAATATACCACTATTAATAACAATTCAATGTAAGCCTCCTATAATATGCTTAAAGTATAGATAATGCTTTATTTATTGCAACTTTTTGATTCTTAATTTTATTAATATATTAATCACAGTCTTCAATTATATTATTAAATACTATGTAAATGCAGTCTTAAAAATAATTTACGTTATTTACCTATACTTTGTTTTGTGTAGGTGGGTATCTAATCATATTGTAATAGAATACGATTTATATGTAAGGAATGTCTAAGATATGATAGTAAAAAATTATAGGTAGGTAATTATGTACTAGTTGTATGAATATTTAATTCATTTATATTTTGTACTTTGTCTATCGTTGTTGTTATCATACAATACAAAACACAAGGTCAAATACTGTCAGCTCAATTATTAAATGCATTATTGGTTCAAATAAAAAAACTAGCTTAAATATTCCCAAAAAAAAAAACAAATCATGTGAGGAAAACAACAGTAAATCAACTCAAAGCCATTTAGCTTCAGGAAAACAATGTGATCTTCAAATGATCATAAAATCAACAAATAATATTATTAAACAGTGAATATAGTAAAGAAACACAATTAAATCTGAATAGAAACATAAAAATATGTTATTTCATCACCTCTAAACTGAAGAATACTTCATAACAATCTTTTAACTTAGTACATAAGCAACATACATTATATGCAATATTTTGCACTATTGTATATTATATTTTGTACTATTGTACAAGAGATAGGTATGTAAGGTTTCATTGAAATGTTTATCATACAGTTTGAGGCAGGCCTTAAACCATTACCTAAATAAATTACATCAAACAATCACAAACTCTAATCTCTAGCATTCTCTTTATCTATTATGAGTAGTATTAGTTACATTGATCCTCTAAAAACAAAACTTTATCTTCTGAACACAAATATTTGTCCTTTTGATGATTGGACTTATACATCCAGGTGGGATCCATCAACAATAATTTATCACTACACTATGGAGGACTTATTTAGACCCCTGGACTTGCCTCCACTGGTGACATATTAAATGAAATCATTCCACTGTAATGACATTTATTCACCTTAAACTCACACTCACTCACACTCTGGCCAGGTTGACAGCTCCAGACTAACCGTTTTCCAATGTACCCTCACATAGGTACATAACAACAGTAATTTCAAACATAAATGTAAAGGAGCAAAGTGATTCAGCATTGTGATTTTCCATGACCACTGTTAAATTCTCCCTAGAAGTGGTGCCTTAGCACTCCATAAGGCCATAGGTGGTCTATACACTCTGCACATATAGAACAGCCTGGTCACACAGAAAGTCAAACAGAACACAATAAAGATTAATAGGAGAATAAAGTAAACAAACAGGTATATAAATCTTTCTGGTGACCAGAATACTGTGTATGTCATATCTTTATGCAACACATCTGAAATGAAAAATAAAGAGTTCTATGTCTCGTAGTTATGTACAGAAAGAAGATAATCAACTTTTTAAAACAAATTTATATTTTAGAACTGTACTTGCCTAACACAGCCGCTCCAAAGCCAATTTTCCTTGTGCCCATTCTGTATGAACATGTAGGTACATAGATTTCATGTAATGTTTGCTTACTGTATGGCACATTTAGAACCTCTTTTCCTTTGAGCCAATATGTTTTTCCGTGGGAGAGGTCTAAGTTCCTTATTACATATTTGGATACATGATCATGCGCACAGAAGTATATATTTGGATGTATATGTTCATTAACCTGTAAACAGAGAAATACAACCACATTACACATCTATTTTAAAATATTTGATATATTTTTTATTATAAAGGCCGATACCTAGTACCATTATCTAATCTGTGCTGAGAGGCGATCACACCATTTCTGTTTAGCTATTTCAGAAGCATACATAGACAGCATGTAATAATTTGAGCTTTTGAGTTATGCAGCTGAATGAACTGTATTTATTACCTTGGTTCCAAAATATTGTCTTGTAGTAACAGGATAATGGGAGACTACAATTTTATACTTGGCACTACTGTTCCCTTCCAACTTTGGGTAAAAATTTGTCATTCCATTAACTTTGTAGAAATCTATTTCATTGAATGAGATCACATGGGGTTGAGGGAATATTGTTTCAAAGTCTCTCAATTTGCTACTCTTCACTGATTCTCCTTCACCGCCAATGTCATTATCACCTGGAAGCACCACTGACTGTAAAAGACAACATAATACAATTAAAACTTGATATCAATCCCTCTCATGTAGCTGTAGCCTCCGTGAAGAATTCAAGGTTTATTCAATATCTATATTGGCCTTTGGGCTAGCTACTTTTGGCATGTAAACCAATCACTCCATTGATTAATTATTCTTATCTTACCTCAACAGAGTAATCAACTTTGAAGATATCAAAGAGACGCATGGAGTAATCATAGAACTGTTTATTTGTGGAAATGGAGCCCTCATCCATGAGGTCTCCAAGATATACCAGCACATCTGGCTTAAAATGTTTGATTACTACTGAAAATGTTGATTTCAAATATCTGAAACATTCAAAATTTAGTTAAAAAGTTTAAATGAGACAGTGGCAGTGAGAATATAGTCAACTATTAATTGATTTTTTAAGTACAGCTCCCATGATTAGAGTCTGTTATACCATCAAATTCATACATTATTCTGTATCTGAAAGTGTGGGGAATAGCAAAATATTAAAAGGAGTCCCAGGTATGATTTTAATAAAGCTCATTTCAATTCCTGTGTAAGAAAATGGGTTTTTATCAGCTATAGTATCATAAACTTTTTCAAGCAAATTGAATACACTGCAAGGTGCAAGTGCATTCAATTTGCTGTTTAGATGCTGTATGGATGTATTAATTGTAGCAAAAATATCTGGTCTTTACACCATTGAAAAGGCTGCGTCTCAAAAACACGGGAAATCGCCTTTCTACTTTTTATTTTTTTGCTTACTGTCATAGTTGTAGTAATGAATTTAATAAAGAATTAATATTTACCGGTCACTGTCCCAGTTGTATAAATGGTATAGCGGCCATGGAACAGCCAGGTCTCCTTGGATCTGTGGGTCTGCAATGAACAGTATCTTCGTGCACGTATTTCCTTCCGAGCATTTCAATTCCGCCCAATGCATGGGCTGCAAGCGGTATATAAAAAACTCGCAAAATATAGCATAGACTATGACGGCTAAGAAGCATTTTTTAATCGCACTGAAAGATAATTAAGTAATTAATAAAGAAACTGATATATTTAATGCATTCTTCAATTATTTATGTAGTTTTTTAATCGCACTGAAAATTAAGTAATTATTAAAGAAACTGATATATTTAATGCATGCTCCAATTATGTATGTATCTTAGTTTGTTTGCCTGCCTTACTTTCTACGTAAATACATTTGATTCACATAAATTTAATTCTTGGATAATAGATATTAAAAAAAACGTGCTGATAATTAGGATTAAAATAAGTATTTTCAAAATTATTGTTTGACTTGCATTTACTTTTGAAACTTTTTTTTTTTGTTTTAAATCAAAGAGCATATAACCACTACGTTTTCGCTCTACACTTTTGTGTATTTAGCCAGTGTCAACTGTCAAGTAATTGATTCTTCTTCTCTTCGTTTAATGGCTTGCTATCGCTTTTTAGCGATAATTCTGCCAATGGCAAGTGAGGAATTTTGTACGGTTATGTCATGTCAAAGTCTTATTTTGTCAGTCAAAATGCCACAATAAAATGGTGGATCGTTGAAAAGAATCTGAAAATGGCGGTTGTGAATATTGAACTTTTTTCCATTACGCGTGTATTTTTGAAATTTAATAAGGGTGGATTACTATCCGTTAAGTGTTCGTGAACGTGAACTTGTGTTGGCAATAATTTTATTCATAATGTGATCAATTAGTGAATGAAATCTCTGCTTGAGCAACGATCGATGACTGAGCATCGTTCTGTAATACGGACCTTAGCAAAGAGCATATAACCACTACGTTTTAACTTTTAATGGTTTTTTTTTCATTGGATCTTAGAAGCCTTGACGAGAAAACGAAATGGCATGGTTTTAAAACTTGGAACTATTTGCCAACACAAGTTCACGTTCACGAACATTTAACGGATAATAATCCGCCCTTATTAAAAGTTCAAAATTCACAATCGCCATTTTCGGATTCTTTTTAACGACCTTTTCAAGTAATTGATAACTTCTCAAGTTAATTAATATAGGTGTCAAGTCACATCACAGTCCAAGTCATCAAGTCAAGTCACAGTATAGTCTAGTCAAGTCATATTCACTAACACGGAAAATAACACAAGTTTTAGAAAAAAGTTCCAAGAGAGTTATTTGGTCTTTTTAAATGGAGTTTTGGCGGGGAAGCGAAAAAGTTCGCGTCACTGCATTGTATTATTTTCCAAAACTTCTGCTATTTTCAGTGTTAGTGCATAAAATTGGTGGCATTTTATTCGTTAAGTGCTGGATTACAGGCATGAATGTACGAAAGTGGTATAATGATGGTGAAACGTTTATTTTCGTATTATTTCAAAAAGTCCATAGAAGCTTCTGGTGAAATTACTACACTTTACTCAGTAGTAGCAAAACTCACTTTTCTCGATAGCACTCAAGTAGAAATTAGATTATTAGTAGAACGCTCAACTCGCGATATCACGCTCTGAAGCGGTATTCGCTAAAAGTAAACATATTTATAATCATTAATAACTACGTTCTACCTTAGTTTGAATGTCTATGGTTTAATTTAGTAATTTTGATTTTGAACGCATCTGAATCGGCGATTTGACAGGTCAGCTTCGAGACACCTTTTAGCTTTTCGAGTAGCGTATTTTAGATTTATTTTATGTTATTCTTTCATTTACGCGTAATAAATAACATTTATGTAGTCGCTAAAGTAGCGTGAGTTGTCTATTAGATCGTATGCAAGTGCACTTTCAGTGTTACATAAACGTAGAAGGCTAATCGTGTCGGCGAGCCCGATGCATATATCTACCTAATACGTCAGTGGCTTTAAGATAATGGATGTTGATGCTCCTAACTTGTTGAAAAGGTGCAACAGTGCACCTCTGATCAATGAGGTGCCATCTACGTCGGTGACTTCGCCCACTACCCACACTGCACCGAGGTAAAGTACGATGTAAAGTTGACGCCTCGTTCTGCGATAATGGTTGTTGCTACGCTTATACTATTTTTGACAGCTGGTGAGGTCGTCAGTGGGTGCTGTGGCCGTTTTTAGTATTGTACACTGCAGTATTCATGATTATGATATGGTAGAGAGGCGCCTTTTTTTTTAAATATGGAGGCCTGATGTCGGTATTTAGTGTTTACATTAGCAATGGAGTTAGGATTGATAAGTTGGTGCTTCCATTTAGTTACATCTGTTGATGTATGTATGTGCTTGTGCTTACTTCTCTTATTAGCTATTTATATTACCTACCTATGCCATAAATTATTAATGTTCTTATATTATTAGCTAAGAAAACATAATGCAATGGAACAATATTTAAAGACAAATAAAATATTTTTACAGGTACTCTCTACCTATGTAATGGGACAGTACATTATCACACTAATATTATAAAGGCGAAAGTTTGTATGTGTATATGTGTGTATGTTTGTTACTCCTTCACACTCAAACAGTTGAATGGATTTGGATGAAATTCGGTACCAAGATAGCTTATACACTGGATTAACATATAGGCTATATTTTATCCCAGAAAAGTGAAGTTTTCCGGCCTGCAGTGCTCATCCTGATGAGCAAATAATTAAAATACTTTTTATCCATGGGTTAAACCGCGTGGTGGAACTAGTTTTTCTCTAAAGGAATGTTAACTTATTGCATGTAATATGTAATTATTTTTTCTCTGTTAGGCAGTTTAGTTCATTCAATCACAAATTGATCAACATTACCTAATATACTTCGTAATAATTAGCGATCATACTTAAAACTTTAATTTAAAAATACAAGTGATAACTCCCAAGAAACTATCAGTTATTTGTGTATGTATCAGGCAGGATATTTATTTTGATAAACATTGGAAGCTGATAAATTTATGCTGCATGGAGCTATCACATTTATATAATTATTGAAATGTAAAATTATAAATGATTATTCAGTAATATTTTTAAACTAAGACAATAGAAAGTATATACTATATTTTTATTGTTGACTTTTTAATCTATGTAATTTGTAATAGACTTGTAATAATTATGAGATGAATTGAATAGTAGGTAGGTAGGTAAAACACTTTTTGAACAATTTTATTGGTATACAGACAATGGATAATTGGATAGTGGTTCTTTACATGAGTTAAAATATTACTCCAAGGTGAGTGACTGACATAGTGGTCCATCAACCCACAGCCCAAACCACTGGATGGATTGGGCTGGAATTTGGCATGTAGGTAGATGTTATGACAAAGGCATCGCCTAAGAAAAGATTTTTAGAAATTCCACCCTTAAGAGGGTGAAATGGGTGGTTGAAATATTTTCCCATAGGCCATGCCGCGGGCAGAAGCTTGTCATACATACTTACAATCCTAAATATTTTACCTTCTATCATTCCCTATTTTTTAATTTATATGACAAAACGTTTGCTGGGTCAGCTAGTAATAAAATAAAACCAAAACTTTTTACATTCTGTATGTAGGTACATATGCAATAATAAGGAAGGCAGCCTACACATTTTAAAAATTGTTACCATAGTAATGTTTGGCACTGCATATTTTCTACAAGTATCTTTTTGCTATTGCACAGTGTATGAACTAACCAATGACTTTCTTGCTTGCACTTTTTGGACATAATACAAGTAGTTAGTACACAAACTCCTCCGACATGTTGACCAACCCTAGTAAAGACATTGAATTAATGCCTTGCAACATGTTAGCCACCCATGGTATAGCCACATCCAAGTTAATGAGATGTGTTTATAAAATAGCTATCTTTCTTCTGATAATTCAAAATACAGCATTTATGTGCATCTATTGTAGAAATAATGGTTAGATTCACACTTAGGATGAGGCATAGCTGTGCACATCCAGCATCCAATATATTTGGTCCCAAATTCCATACAAATTTGGTGCTTTTTTCTCTACGCATAACATGCCACCTTGACAGATGATCTGCTTGTTGGTATGGCCCTTTATATTGGCATATATTATTATGATTTAAATGGTTAGAGTAATTATTACAATAGGTTTTTTTATTTTTATTTTTTTACTTTTAACACATGTCATATAGTTTAAAAGTGGTTATACAGAGATATAAATAATATTTGTTGTGTTTTGTTTTTATATCCATGCACATATGAACATTCATTCAAATGTTTATTGAAAAGTCTGCAACCACAACAACATGAGTCAGATGATTATATTAATGTTTTGTAAGGATATTGCAGCTTATAATTTCTAATGTGACCGTTATATCATAGTTTTTATATCCATGTATCCAATATACACAAGTTTTAAGCGCAAAGACGTTATTGCTGTTTACATGATAAGTATACTAATAAAGCTATGTTCTGGTTTCCAGGAACTCAGTATTCAGTATGTTTTCGAGCAATCCGTCGCGCACGCGTCGGTTCAGCGGTAGCTACAGTCCGCTGACACCCCCTGGGAATGTCACGGTATGTTTCTACAAATTACCTGTGAAATTACTAAACGTTATGACACTGCTATTTGGTACTTAAATATTTTTTTTCATGCTTTTTGCGTTATGAGATGTCACTCGAGCCACCCGATTCAAACACAGCTATATGACGACGGCGACTGCCTTGACCTTTTCCGCGTGTCTATGATATCTAACATAAGAGTACTTATAACTTTAATTTGAATTAACTCTATTAGAACAGAATAGAAGAATACATTATTGATTAACGATACTAGATAACCTAATGATACAAAATATTGTCGATAAGGTAGTATAGTAGGCGGTAAAGTATTGAAGTAAAACTTTACGCACGCTTGACATGGGCAGTATGCTGGTGAATGCGATTCGAACGGAAGTTAAAGTTGGTTCATGTAGATCTCTATTTTCAACATAATAAATTTAAAAATTACTTAAAATTTGTATAATTTTTATTTTATTTGGACAACCAACAGCTTTCTTACAAAATAATATGAGAACAGAATAATAAATACTCCTAAGCCAAATACAGGTTATCACTCTTAGAGTTAATAAGTAGATGTTTACAAAAATTATTATGTTAGTATGTATGTATGTATGACAATTTACAATTGTCAAGATGGCGACATTAACATTAAAAAACAAAGTTATACCGGTCTATATATAGAGATCGTGTGGTCTAAAGCACACTCGTTTTTTTAAATATATTTTATTATATGGTGTGTAATTCGTCCATTTTTTATCTATCTATCATGAAGCAATGTATATTCAATCAGAATTCGTGGGGTCCGCGTATGGCGCCGCGCGTCAATCAGCTCCGCCTCGAGGAGTGTGCTGACGTCACCAACACACGCGAGGTTGCGCACGAGCGCGAGGTTCACACGGCGATCCAGATGGGACAGTCGTGCGAGGATCTCACGCTAGTTGGCGGAGGCCTTGCCAACTCGCCCACCAGGACGCCTAGGTAACTAACACCGGGACAGGCCTACCAGCCACCGCACCTGAACCCAAAAGGCCCATAGTATCACTATATTATGGGCCTTTTGGTTTCAGGTGGGGTGGCTGTACAATATGTACGTAAACGGTCAAAGCACATAGCTAGTTAGCTAGCTTTATGCTAACGTAATCGGTCAAAGCATAAAGCTAGCTAACTAGCTTTATGCTTTGACCGTTTACGTTACGTTATACGTTTTTTATGCATGCACGGAAGGTGACGTGTATGAATTGCTTATAGATAGGGATGATTTCAAAGGCAGTAATTTATATGATGCACTAGCTTCTGCCCGCAGCTATAGGAAACGAAGAATTTTTTCATAAATAATTTAACTACCCATTTCACCCTCTTAGGGGTGGAATTTCGAAAACCTCTTGGTGGATACCTACACTTTTATTTATTTTTTATATATAAATTTCAAGTCTCTAGGACCCGCGGTTTAAGCTGTGCGGCAGTCAGTCAGTCAGTCAGGACTTTGAATTTTATATGTATAGATAGTAATCTGAGTACTATGTCAACTCAAATACACCAGGGGAAACTTGTGATGTCATACTGGAAACATGGACTGCACTCTTTGGCATCAAAGTTGAGATCTTTCGTATAGTTATAGGTGTTGCAAAGCTTATTTAAATGCTGGATTAATTTGAATCTTTTATCAACTGACTTCAAAAAAGGAGGAGTTTCTCAATTCTACTGTATTTTTTTGTTTGTTATCTCGGTTGTCACTTTGGACTGAGTGAACCGATTTTGATGATTCTTTTTTATTTGAAAGCTGGTGTTTTCCGTATGGTCCCATTTCAATTTGATCCAGTTCCGATAATGGTGTCCATGAGAAAACCATATAAGTCGAAAATAGTTATTTTCAAGCTTAGCGTTTGTTAATTATAGGGTAAGCAATGTAACCTGTGGGACACACCAGATGTAATATTTGTAACTGGTTACCATTCACGAGCTTGTGTTAGAATCTGCCCCGTGTTGTGTCTCCTTAGTGGGACATACAGCAATAAAAAGCCCCCTCCATCCATGTCCCTTTATGGAGGTGTTGAACTTTTCAATTACCGAATTAATAATAATAACGCCCAACGATCACATACATAGATCCTGAACACTAATTAGGATTCCGTGTACGAGGACCATGGTCCCACATTACCCAGACTCAGAACAAGTAATACGCTTTATTTTTTCGGTGCACAAATACTTGTCCTGCCGCGGGAATCGGACCCGCCAACCTCTGGGTTATGAACCGACCTGCTCAACCACCACACCACAGAGGCTGTCAAAATCGCTCGAATTTGTTACAAACCATGTAAAACTGAGTCTACTAATTCCTGTTCCAGGTTTTCACCAGTAGTATCACCATCGCCGACGCGAAAATACACGACACGGCGGAGTTTATCGCCGATACAAATCCGAGCGTCCAGCTTCAGTCCGGTCAGCCGGCCGACATACATCGTCGCCAAGCGGCGGTGCGACGAGGCTGACTCCCCCGTTTCCAAGAGAATGTGCACAGATCGTCTGACCCCCTCGACTCCAGGCACTCCGGACTCGGATTCCCTTGAATGTACCTTCAGGCCAGTGTCGCCGCGCGCCCAGCCGATGAGTGAAGTCGATTCACCGCACGATACGACGCACGAGAACCACAAGTCGCCCAATCCCAGCTAATATTACGTGTGCACCTGAATTTTGACTTGTAATTTTATGCGTAGTACATTTTTCTTAGACGGAGCTGGGAAAATTATGGTACTCTTAGTCATCTGGCTGATTGAAGTAAAATCTGCTTAAAATTTAGCCTGGCGAATTCTTGCCACAAGTGCTACCGTATGTGGATGTTTAATATGAGAAAACATTAATTATCTTCCATGGAAATTATTTTGGTGGTTTTAACCAAATTTTTTTCTATACTATTCACTTCCTTTGCAGTGTGTAATGACTGATTAATAATGCACCATAATTTTCTCTTGCTCATTATCACTATATCCTATAGACTTGTAGCTGTATAGGCATTCTTAGAATTACGACGTGTATTATTATCATAACCTTTATAAATAAATTGTCTAAACGCTTAAAATTACATTTCAAAGTTCCTGTAAAGGTTCATATTGTGTATTAGCTATTAGTTTATTATTTAAGGATCTGTAATGGACCTATTGTATATTATAGGGTGCATGTTGTGTTCGTTCCAAAACAATATAAATAGATATACTGTAATCATCAAATTAGATATTAAACATTCATGTATTTCGTATATACCACAGAAAACTTAAAATTACAGGTAGAAAAGCGTTACTCCGTAAAGTCAAATATACTCAATATATACTCTTGTTATAACGTGATAAAGTGCAGTTCAGCACTACAAGTTATCCCTAAACAAGTGTCTCAATTTCTATTGCTAAAGCAGCAGAACGCGAGCTCCGTAACGGACCTGCGCAGTACTTGAGGCCGGTCTCATGTACTTTTAACTTCATACTAAAATGTGGAGTGAACCATGCCTGTGTTAGAATGATTGTCTAACATGGCTAAACTGACTTGAATTGCAGTTTGATTATATTATCTTAAACCTACAATTCTATTTCTAATATATATGATTGTTGTTTTTGAATCAATTTTATCTACAAAAGGCATCTCTTTTTTGTAAAGGAATGAACACGATATAGTCGCCCTATCGACAGCCAAAGTATTTGTAAATATTTTTAGGCACGTTCGTTCGTGAACGTTGTATTTGTATATAAAACTCTGTATGGATAAGACCTATTGTTATTATAGCCATATTATATGGAAATTGTCGACAGTACGCTGTTATATGTTTTGTTAGATATTCATGTTTTTTTTAAATCGTAATGTTAACAGGCTCCTTTATTATTGCAATTTACGTTTTATTCAAAATTATAAAAGTAAATCAGTTTGGACTGTATAGTGCATTTTGTGAAATGCTTAAGTATTTAGTATTTTCGGTAAACATACTTTGTGATGGGGGTTAAAATGTATCATTGATTAAGACTATGTAGCAATGTTCTTGGAGCTTTTAGTGTTTCTCAACATTTGTTTCCAAATTGCGTAAGAGTGAAAAAGAAAAATATAAATGTTAGATGGATTTATGATAATCTCATATTATTACATACTAAATGAAACTTACCTAATCAAAATAGAAAAAATTAAATGTCGGTAATTTCATATAACCTCGTATATTTTCAAGTAATAAAATATTTATTACTTGTGCATGCCGTATTATTGCATTTCTAATATAATTTCGTGCTATAATGGAAGAGACTACGAATTTGTGGTGTAAAGAAGTCTTTTCAATGTAAATATGATTAAATAGTGGTTATTAAAATGCGAAAGGCCTCAGAGCACCATAATCTTTGGAGAAGCCAGAATATGCCAATGACCAAAATATAGCCATCATGATTGGCTTGAAAAATAATCAGTCAATCACGATGACTAAATAACATATAAATCTGACTTTTTCTTTCAAGATTGGAAGTTATTGGTTATTGCAAACGGGCGTTATTAATAGTAAAAGTAAAGAAATTTTGATTTGTTTGTTTTCTAAGGTACAAAATAATTGTATAGTTCGCGTCACGTAAACACGCTGATTCTAGTTATTTATTTATAGAATCGTAAAAGGCACTTTATTCAAGTACCTAGTAAGTAGCTTACCTAGTACTGTGGAATTAGGAGGAATTATAAAACCATTCAGTGTGCAGGTCAACGGCCATGTCTACTCCCAGTAGTTCAATTAATTGCAGATTATTGTATTGCTGACACATGTTCCCAGAAGTTAATTTATAACTACTAGTTTAATTGGATGTACTAGTGGGATTAGTGTTTCAAGCGTTCTTATTCATGACCGGAACTATAATTTGTATCTTTGATAACAGTCATGGGTGTTGCTGTGCTCCTGTAGCATTGTGGTGCCCCAATATCTACTAACAATTGGGGCTCCAATATGCTTATTTGATAGTAGGATCTTAGTTATAGTTGCCTATAACGTAGATTTGAAATTAAATATTTTGGTAAATTAAGCGTTATGTCACCGAAAATTATTTCATTTACCTGCTGGGTAAACTATACAATTTACCCACTATAGACTGTACATGGTACACTGCGCAGTGTACAGGCGGATTTTGTACAGCAACTTTCGTCGCCAGTCGTACATTATTTAACTAACTACTGATGTATGCTGTTACACAATCGTTTCCCCCACCTATTGCTCATAATGAGGCCAAGTCGATATATTCATGCATATATTTGTACTGTATGCATACACGTTTACTTATCAAATTGCAATAAATGTAGGCATTTTTGTAATTTTTATAATGTGTATCCAGTAGCCCGCGAGTTTTGTATTGTGACTACTGAGAAACCATTTCATGTGTGATTAAATCACAACCTGAATTAATATTTTCTTAGTTTTATTTATAGAATGAAGACTATCCTTCTTTTGTAATGATTTCAACGATACTGCCGCTCTAGTTGGTTTGATTTGAGCAGTAGCATAATACATGCAGTTGACTGCATGTCCAAGGTGTAACTCAAACTTGATTTATTCTCGATATGTATTCACATCGTAATATCATTCCAATGGATGTATATCTGCTCTTAATAGAATTCACAAATGTGTTACTGGGCTAAGTACTGGGTACTGATACAGGACAACTACATTGAAAAGGCATGTATTTGAACGGTGTAATTGGCATCCTGAGCGACACTTTCGTTGATATCCTAATTCAGCAGAGGGAATATTTCCTAAAATCATACAAAAACAAATGGTTACCAAACCAAAATCACTTTTATTTACACGTCGAGTCGAGTTTTACATTAACGTTGTATAATTAGACGACAAAATTATCAAGAAAAAAACAGTATTAAAAGTGAAATTATTCTAAAACTTACCATTAAACGAACAACATTACAACATTATTATAACATTCCAATATTTTGTACTCTTTAAAATGTGATAAATTACAAAACATAAGACAGGCTGAAGTGAATAATCTCACAATAATAGCTATGTAAATTAATTATATTAAAACATTACAAAATTCCATTAATAATAATAACTACATTTAAAAGAATATTAGCAAAGTTTGCCAACAATACATACTATGTATAAAACGTCATCACCCGGCGCCTTGAGATAGTCCACTCGGCTACAAAAATATCTGAGCGTTGGATCTCTCAACCTCGCGAAGAGGCACAGATACTTTCGTCACTGACTGCACTCGGTGAAGTAGCAATACACAATCACAACATATGTAAACAAGTACTAATAAAAACGTTTTAAACAATTAAGCGTATTAAAGGTTGGATTAGACTTCAATCCATACTTAATATTATATTCAACGTTCTTAATTTGTCAGTTGAAGTTATGTTTCAACTTGATGTAAATAATTATCCAAAAATACAATTTAGCAAGATCTTATCAGATGTACAACTGTTATGAGTCATATGCACCGTAAAACATTATTTTGGAGACTTGTATTGCATCACAGGGATGATAATAACGCTTAAACAAAAAAGTACACATCTTATTGATAATGCAGATAATAAATTTAGTTAAAACTTAAGTGGGCCGCATCGCTAATTCACCTACATTAGCCTAGTTCTTAAATAATGTATTAGGTCTAAATAACACTAGACGCGGCCCTGAAACCATAGATTAAGCATAATACAAACCTTTAAATTGACTATAGGAAGACAGCACAATTAAATATTAAGCAGTAGTCAAAAAAAACGGTATTAAAATACGGTAGTATGGATTTTATATTTTTGGTACATATTCCCCTATAGACGGTAAATTGCGATTTTGGTTCATAAGTAATCAAACATGTTTGTGCAACGAGATTTCTGAGAAACTCAAAGCTTCATCAAATTTTGATATCTCAAGATAATTTTCGTTTTCTAGTCTTTTTAAGAGATTGCCATATTTGCATGGCACACATTTTGTAAGAAAATAATCTCTAGTTGAGGTAAAGTTTACCTGAAAGGTTTTCTTTGTCATACAAATTCAGTCTTTGTCAAACCGAAATTAGATATTCATACTTCTCAAAAGCATTGTTTATCAGACGTTAAACAATTCGCATCTAAATAACACTCCTATATTGCTAATTTTACTACCTATTTTTCGTAGAATAAAATTTAGTCAAATTTAAAAGACCCAGCAATTAAAACGTCAAGTTTATAATAATAATAATAATATTATAAACGACTCAATTTTCCTAGTGAATGGCAGTGTACTCATATTCTAAGTCATCTATTATTACAATAAAACTACTTACAATGCAACTAAAGCCACTGTGACACCTTACTGTGTGTGATTTACAATAGTTCATTAAAATCAAAAGGAATCATAATGCTCTTTTGCAATTAGATTAAAAGTAAAGGACTTCTTTGCAGAATATATTAATTAATAAATGCAACTTGAATGCATTCACACCAGCTAAGTACCAAGGAACTATTATGGAATGTTCACAATTATCATATTAGGGTTATTACTTCCATATTTTACCATCACTTAGCTGACATAAGCATTAAATACTAAACCAATAAGTATAAATACATGTTTGTTCATCATTGATTAAATTTGAATGTTTACACTTTTATAACCCTGGTCAACAACTATGAATTATCAAACATCTTCCATGAACCACAAACATTAAGTCAAATTAAGTAATACAACACAATCTATGATGATTGCATTTTTAATCCAGTTACAAAGACGAGTGGGTTTGACACCAGCGCAAATAAATACTGAAAAATAAATATATAAAAAATTGTATTATATATTGCTCACATTATTGATGGACTTGAAACCTCAATCAATTATCATTGACTTTTTTTTTATTTGATTAAGAATGTGTATTTTCCCTGCTCTGTTTATACATACAATAATAAATATAGTAAAATTACTATAAATTAAACATTTCAGGTTCCATGTCTTTGTTGCAAACATAACAAAGGCCACAAAACATCTAGTTGAAAAAAAAATCAGTTGTTAATGACATGACTTGCTTACATGTTTTATGACCTAAATTACACTATTTATGAATTTATCAGGTGTAGGTCATACCACTCGTTTATGTAGCCTCAAACTATGTATACATAAGAACTTAGAAAATTTGAACCCACCTGAGTAAATTCCTCACTAACTGTAAAGTGCCACCAGGTAATTCTCAGCTGCTCAGCAATGAATCTTCAATGAGAGGAACCTTGGCCACTTCAAAGAATATTGTGTGGGAATACTTGTTTCTGACGGTGCTGATAGCAGACTTTGGCTTCTTGTGTAGGATGGCATTTTGCGCAATTGCCGTAGGGAGGATGTCTTTCAGGGTATATCCTGGAAATTAGAGCATAAAATACATTAAAAAATAAAGTTAATTTAGTAAATTTATTATTAGTTGTTGAGTTACCACAAACAGCAATAAAATGAATCACCGTGGCCACATTAGATTTACAGCTATTTATAATACAGTTAATTGTACTACTGCATGTAGTGTAGTGCCAGATTCTCAGATATAATGCGACTACCGCAATACTGGACGAGTAAACACCACACACAATACATGTATATGTATATTTCTTCATACAAACTACGCGTAAAACGCGGACGCGATATGTATCCTATTGAACTAAAACGCGTGTGCGATTGTTTATTTATTTATTTTATTTTATTTATTTGTTAAATACACAGTGAACTTACAGCTACGCCAAAACATTCACATTGTTACACTAAGTTCTTATATGGACTAAGCAATATATATTTATAAAGGCGACTAATGGGGTCAGTATGTATGTCAGCATCTTGGACTTCGCTTAAGAAGCGGTTGATAACAGCTACAGCCCTTGCCGTTGGTGCATTATGAGCGTGCCACGTGCGTAAGGCAGAAGGCGCAGCAAACAGCTGGTGGCGACGTCTTTGACCCGCGCGGATGTAGTTTTGCGGTACAAAGTAGTGTAATCTGCTTAGCACTGAAGGATTGTCTACCTCGTTACGCATCAACAGGCAGTAATGTATAATTAATAATAGTTTACGTCGAAGCTCCAACGTTACAAGACCCACCATTCCCGATACAAATAGTGAAGGAAAAAGAAAGGGATAGTATCCATACGCTCTTTTATAGAGATACCTTGCGAACTTTCGCTGCACTCTTTCGATCATGACAGTATATTTTTTAGTCCTCGGATCCCAAACAATAGCCCCAAATTCGAGTGCGCTACGGACATATGCGTTGTACAGCATAATGGGAATGTTCATATCTTGAAATTGGGCAGAACTTCGAGTTATAAAACCCAGGGTTCTATTGGCCTTTTTACATATACTTGTAATATGTTCGCTAAAATTAAGCCTATTATCCATAGTGACGCCTAAGTCACGGATTGAGTCAACCCGCTCCAATACGTTTTGATCAAGGGTATACGGATATCTAACCGGTACAAGCGATCTCGAATAAGTGACTACTTTACACTTGGACACATTAAAATTTAAGTTGTTTAATTCTGCCCATTTAGCAACTGCATCTATATCGTGCTGGAGGTTTGTACAATCAGAAGTACTGCCAATGCAATGAAAAAGCTTCATATCATCAGCAAACATTAAACACTTGGCAGTACTTAGCGCCCCAGGTAGGTCATTTATCATAGATAGAAATAGAGTAGGTCCCAGAGTAGATCCCTGGCTGACACCAGACCTCGTAAAGTAGTCATTAGAAAAGTATCTACCTAGTTGTACATACTGTCTACGATCTCTCAAATAATTAGCTATGAAATTCAGAAGATTTGGAGAAAATCCAAGACAAGAAAGCTTTGATAGTAGGATATCGTTGTCTACAACATCAAATGCTTTTTTTAGGTCAAAATATGCCGTGTCTACTTGCATACCATTGTCCATTTGAGCTGTGACGTAGTCCACAAATACAACGTGATTTGTTGTAGTAGAGCGTGCACGGCGAAACCCATGCTGTGAATCATGAAAGAGGTGACCAATTTGAGCAGTGATATATCGATTAATTATCATCTCAAATATCTTTCCAAAAGTAGAAAGTACTGCTATAGGTCTCTGAGACTTGATATCAGCCGAAGAACTATCTTTAGGAACTGGAGTCACTCTAGTTACTTTCCACTTGGTCGGATACAGGCTATACCGCAAAGATATGTTATAAATATGCAAAAGGGGTAGCTCCAATGCTCGAAGACAGTCTTTGACCACAAAACTAGGTACCCCATCAGGTCCAACAGCAGAAAAAGCTTTAAGTTTCTTTACTGCACGGCGCAGATCAAGAACAGTGACACAGTCCATTGTCACACATGTCGTACTCAAATGTTTATGAGCTGATCGCTCCGCAGCCTGTGCGTCTAGATGTGGAATTACATTCAAGAAAATAGAACCGAAGTATTCAGCAAAGGCATCTGCTGCTTCTTGTCCTACAACAGAGTGATTGTTATAAGTATACTCGCGTTGCTGCGAAATGTTCTTGCGTTGATCTTTAACATGAGTCCAAAAATTAGACGGGTCTTCACGTATGTTCCGCTCTACCGTCTGTAAATACCGGTCATGAGCAGCATCGATAAGTGCTTTTACTTTAGTTCTATAAAATCTAAACATTTCACGATTGAATTCGAGTCCGTTAGATTTAAAACGTTTTAGTATTTAACCTTTATGAAGTGTATAATTTCTGATGTGTACCAAGTTGGGTAATTGTATTTCTGTGTCGTACAGCTTTTTTTGGTTGGTACGTATTCATCAATAGTCTTATTTAGTTTAGAATAAAAAAGATTAACAGCAGAATCAACATTGTGGCAATTTGAGACGTCAGTCCAATCGATATCGGCAATAGCCATATACAAACCCTGAAAATCAGCCCTTCTAAAATTCCAGTTAGGAGCAAATTGGCAAGCTACTCGCGATGGTAGTGACTTATTGCATTGAAAAACAGAAAAACCACGAGGCATACCTACTACCACTGCTAGAGGAGGGTGATAGGCGTCCATCGGCACAAGAGGCTCAACGCAGCCTGTGACACTAATGGCTCTAACATTGGACAACGCTAGATCCAAAATACCACCATACTTATTACTGACCTCATTGTGCTGTTTCAAATTACAATATTCCATAAAGCAATTGAACTGGTTTTTAACAGTAGCATTACAGGAATTAAGATTAAAATCACCAATAATAACAATGTCGAGAGAAGAATACTGACACACAGCATTTTCTAGGCATGATAAGACATCGAGATACTGTTTTTCGGTGTAACTGGGTGGCAAATAGACAACACCTACAAGCAACTTAATATTTTTCCAGTTTATTAAAGCAAACAGTAGCTCCTTATCTTCACTTAAGCTTTAAAACGTACATATCAAGTACCTGTGTAATATTGCAGCGTATTTGTCCAGTTTCCGAGAGATTTCATTCTTAGAGCGAGGTAGAGCGCCGCGGCCGCCATCTTGCTATCCGAGTACTCTATCAGTCCATATTCTAGCAGACACTGCTCTAACACGAACCGCGCTAGAGTAAGGGTGGGCATAGACACTCGTGCGCACTGTGGACCAAGTGACATTTACATACTAACCTAGCTATTGGAACTCATTTTCTTATTCTTCTGACTGGCCCGATAGCTCAGTTGGTAGTAGCCCTGCCTTCTGAGCTGTGGGTCGTGGGTTCGAATCCCACCCAGGACAAACATTTGTGTGATGAACATAGGTGTTTGTTCTGTGTCTGGGTGTCATATTGTATTCTATGTATGTATTTACAAACAAAAAAGTATCTAAGTATTGTATCAGTTATCTGGTTCCCATAGCACAAGCTTTGCTTAGTTTGGGGCTAGATGGCGTTGTGTGAGATGTCCACACATATTATTATTATTATTATTATTGGAGCATGACGCTGTTTTAAATAGTATATCTTAGAACTAACACACCGCCTGCGGTTAGGCGGGGAAGAGAGCGGCAAAGTGTCAGTACACAATGTCTGTTTCTTTATAGTCCGCCACTGTTTCCGGGCCGGCGTCACCATATTGCAGAGCTGGGCGCACTAAGACAGCGTGCTGCATACATCACACCATCAGCCTTTTTGCGGTGAACATAGGCCTCTTCCAATAGGCAGAAATAATTACCAAGCTTGGTAGGTGTTTTGGTGATCGCATTAGAATAAAATGCAGACCGCGCCACCTCATAGCCCAAAAAGGGTCGCGGTACGGTCTAGTTGCGGAAAAGAGGAAGCGCACCAAGTGTACCATCTAACAATGCAGACCGCCCATTCTCTTAGCTGGCTTTTACTGCTCCCGCGGGAAGAGAAAGGGTAGTCCTATTTATAACACACATTTTTATAGAATTATAATTTACACTGATGTCGTGTCACGTCGATCGTTCTGTGAAGCGGCCAGCAATGTAGATTAGTGGATTATAGATTCCTTAGTGAGTGGCTATAGGTTTGTTCAGCTGTTTCAAGAGTTGTCACTATGTCAGCAGACATTCAAAATATCCATCTTCTCAAAACTGAAATTTCCGTCTTACCCTCGCATACCGCCGCAGAAAGCGATATGAGAGCGGGATCCCGAGGTCGAAGTCCACCACCTTCAGGATATTCATCTCCATCTTAAGCAGCTGACTCAGCGTGTACGCGCCATCACAGATGTACAGGAAGTCGTCTACTAAAGGCGGGATGCGCTCCTGGAATAGAAAATGATAAATAAAATATTAGAGCTGTAAGGATTAGAATAAGTAGAGCGCGCGTGACTTAGCGGTAGTCCGTGCGAGTTTTAAACCGATGCATCCTGGGTCAAACCCCACTCGGCCCTGCACCAATGAATTTTCAAATTTATATATGCGGAAATTACACTAGCTCTACAAAAGTAAAGAAAAACATTGTGAAGAAACAAGCATGTTTATGAATCACTAATAACTTTGTCATCCGCCAACTCGCACTTGGCCAGTGTAGTATCTACATACTACACTGGCCTGTCTCTAAGCAGTGGGAACGTATTAGGCATATTATTATATATTTATATTATTATTATATATATATTATTAGGCGTATTAGGAACGCGTAGGCTTATGACGATTAAGGCTATCTCTGGTTGGTAACTTCATATGTTGGTGTGACGATAACAGCTTTTCATCAGATGAGGCGTTTGCTGCTTACTAACGATTACCGACTAGTAATAGTATCTTAATTTTTTTTTATATGTATTTATCCAACAATACACTCAAACTAAACAACATAGGTACAATAAGCCATTACAAATAGCTACTAAAACACTCTTGAGTTCGCTCTTCTCTTTATACACACCTACTGAAGTACATTTGGGATGTCAGAAGTGCGAACTTAGGAGCTGTCAATTTTAACACAGATAGGCATACTGCCGTGTACAGTACATAATATGCTCCAGTAGAACTACAGCACTAAAGTCTACTAACAGATCCAAATGACACCTCTATTTGCGGAACACTTTGATTCAGCAGGCGAGTAGACTGGTGAGTGACCGGGAAGAAAGGTAAAAACAAAGGGACATTTACACCTACGTTATTGGCACGTTAAAAGCACACCTATAGCCGATATACTTACGTCAAACTTGGACGAGATGAACAGGGCTGCTGCTCCTAACAGCTGCAGTTCCTCCTTGGTCAAATGCTGTTCTATTGGCTGCCGCTTGGTGGATCTTGTGAGGAACAGGTCCACGAGTTTCACGGCCAGGTAGAGGGTCTCGTGGTTCAGCTCGAAGCTCTCCTGTACTTCCACCATCCAGTCCACCAGTAGCGCGCGCATCCACGATGTGATGCCTTTCATGCGTGACAGGTAGTCGTCGATGGGGAATAGGCGCTGAAGTGGTAACGTAATATTTCATCAGGCTCTAAATTATCCAAACCTATGTCTAATTAACATGTTTAACAGTTATTTCAAACGACATGAATGACGTCATCGTCGTTGTAAATATCGCAATGCTCCCGGAGAGCAATACAGCCGGAGTTGAAGTGCATACATTAGATTTACTTCTGTACTCTCGTTTTGTGCCCCTGTTAGAAAGATGGCATTATCTTTTTCAATTTTATTGATAATTTTTTATGGTACTAAATTTATTAGTGTACATAAATAGTATGGCGGTATGAAAAACGCGTTTGTGGTAGTGAGTACTTCTCTTCTGATAAAGGGGAAATGAAAAAGACAGAGATTTCAATGCCAATATTATCTTTATTCTATCTTAATCAGCTTGAACTTGCTCAGTGTAAGACACGCTATAAAGATTGATCTTCAACCCTACTCTTCCAGTTACAATTAGGTACTTTGAGTATGTCGTCGCTCTATCTCGCCTCGCCCTACGTTGGCCGATTCTCGGTCTACGTCGCACCAAAGTACGTCAACACCAGAAATTATTGGTCCTACCACAGATTTCATCAATTGACCAGCCCACTGCTGACTGCCTATATCTTTAAAGATTTCGTTACGCCTGCGATCCATCGAACATGAGTATTGAATAAATGTCTTTCAATTTTATTCTAAACATAGCTCTGTCATATACATGTAAGATTAAAAGTTCTCAGGTGTAAGTACACACCTATTCAAAAATAAAGACCTACCTCTCTGCCTTTTAAATAGTTGAAGATATCCATAGCATAGTGAGACACCTGGAAAGGGTCATTCCAGTTCTCCAGGTCAAAATCCGGGACACCTGCAGGTGGCGCGTGAGGAGTTTCAGTTTCATCATCTAGTGAACGGTTCACCGAATCATCCAGATTCACCTTGTCAAGCTTTTCGCTAATTGTCTTGTATGCATCCTTTGTGACTTCAGATTGGCTACTGCAAGGGAGTGTTAATGTGATTGTGCCTAGTCCAGCTCTATCTAGCAGATATAATTATGATAAGTTATTGCTAAAATGTGCGGTTTTTTAGAATGTGGTTTAGAATAGAACAAAAGTCAGTAGTGAGGTGATGCGCTGTGGGTAAATAGCATTCATAAATAAAGCAAGTTAGAAAACATGCCAGTTTATAATGAAACTAATTCTAAAATTGTTATGTTTAAGTATTTAACTTACATATTCTCCAAAGCAGTTGTATACAAAGATGGCTCAGACATGTCACTCCTAGCTGACTTCGCTGAGTTCTGACTCTGGTTCTGATCTTTGAGAGATTTGTCCTTCTTTTCAATGTTTTTAAGAATGCCATTTTGAGCCCGAGTAGGAATGGGCTTGGGTGGGTCTTTAGCAAAGTGCTTTTGCATAGATTCAATGGCATTGGTTGCCACTCGCTGTAAGGACTTAGTCTTTGATGTCTTGCCATGGACTGTTGTGTTGGTTGGCTTGATGTTCTAAAACATGATCATACTAGCTCAAAATGTTGTACTTAATAGAATTCAGTCATGGCTCATTATTTAATATACATTTTTTTTAAATTACACATTAATAGGGTACCTATCCTTGTGAAGGCACCCTAACTATGAAGTACTATTACATATTCTGTGTCCTGATAGGTACCCTCCTATCATACTCATGTGTCAATAACCTTATCAGGTCAGATCAATGAAGTACTAACTTCTGCTACAAACTAAGAAGGTATCAGTAGCTTACATTTCTAGCTTATTACCAGCCTCCATAAATTTTAATACATACATTCATTTAAATCTTCAAGTCATAGTATTTCAGACTTTCAGAGTGACAAGTATTGAGCATTATTATTACAGTATTATCCAAGAGTGTCAATTGTTAAATATTTTTATGAGCTAACACATGGCACTAATAATTATGATGATGTATCATAAAATATAAAAATGTTGACATGATAATTTTGGTTTTAAAAACATGCTTACTAAATTGTGCTAATTCATCAACAAAATTTGTGTTATAAACATAATAATAAAAATCATTGCATACAAATAAAAGTTATGCCCATATGTACTAAAATGTAATAAATTACAACTTAGCTAAGCAACACTTTCCGCCGGGTTCTCATATGTTTAATAATTTGTAAAAGACCAAATACTGAACGCTCATTGGTTACCTGTTGATCACCAGCTGTCTTGACCAATGAGTGTGTGTGTTTGACATGTTGACTTGCCAGAAGTTTGACAATTGTATGAGAAACTGGGGGCTACAGATATAAGTGTGAACTTAGAAGCTGTCAAACTTTGGTCAGATGGGCATAAGTAACAAACATGGCACTTGAATTTGCAAGACATACCCAACTCAATTTATTTATCAATAATGAAACTAGCAATAAAAGTAATATATAATGTAGGTCAGTAGGTCATTATTGCTGATAAAATAAAGACTTATCATTAAGTTTCAGGCCTTTTCTAAACAAAAGTGCTGCACTGATCATGATGAAATTTGGTATGTAGATAGCTTTAATTTTGGAGATATAACCGGTTATTATATCACACTTTATATTGTAGTCTATGTGTGCAAAGCCACAAAAGCTACTGCTTCCATAATTTTAACCATTTATTTCTATTATCATTATATTATTATTTAAGGTCTAGGTACATAGAGTTCAGTTTCAGTTTATTAATCAACCTCTGAAACATTTTGAAACTGATATGTAAGGCAACAGTGTGTGATTTTGAGTTGCAAGTGATTTTCGCAATAAATTGAGGGGAGAAAGTTCATTGAACTTCATTTATAACTTTAAGACTGAATCATCATCACATCAAGGTGGTAGGAATTTACTGCAAAGTTTGTCTACTACCACTTTGCCTTGCATGCATGCATTTGCCATTTGCTATTCTGCCATCAAGCATTATACTCCTTTTGTAGGCTCTTACAGCATCAGCAGGCAAGAGATAGTGGTCCTATGCTTACACTAGGACCACACGGAAACTAAGTATTTAAGACACAACAAAAATTATTTTGACCTATGTATCAAAATAGTCTGAAAGACTGAAAAGATGCAAAACGGAATTGGTACCCTCAATACATTTATTATTAGTTATCTTTATAATATATATATATATTAAAATAATATGTCCAACCTTTACTGTCGGGAGCATTTTAGTCTCGACCATGACTTTCTTAAGAACCATGACTTTGTCTTTCTCTTGCGGAGCGCAAGATTTGTTGAAAGCGTTGGTGATGTCCCCGAAAGCAGCCCTTTTCGCCGTCGCATCTTTCAGAGGGCTGTCGGCTTTCCTCTTATTTGGAACTTTGAGAATATCCTTGTGGTTCTTCAGAGAAGCTAGTTGCTTACTCCTCGTCGTAATACCATGGCTCAAAATACCGTTCAAATTTTCATTGACGGGAATCGGCTTGGTTGCCAACCTTGTTGGCGCCATTATTGCTCTACTGAAACAAATCCCACAAACATGTGTATGGAATAATCGTGATCTAAAACATTCTGTACAATTTTACCATAAGTATTAAATGTTTTACAACAGTTAACCGAAAATTGCACGTAAACATACATTTAAAATCGTTTCGTCTAACGTCCAAAAATGGAGGCAAAACAAGCGAACATCAAAGCGTCAGATATCATTTTACTATCGATTACTATATACTCACAGTAATGGACGGCGGCAGCCGTTTTTAGTAAAATTCTATTCACTTTGGAATATTCACGGGACGATATAAGTTCACAAATCATACACAGTTTCTAAAATTAATGATATTTTCAGCAAGACACCGGACTGGAAAACGTCTTCAAAAACCGTTGGGATGTCTTGATTTTTTATTGGTTTACAAAACGGACCAATAATAGAGAGCGAAGTGTTTTTAACGTTTCGTTGTACGCAAGTATAAATAGAAAAAAAGCAGCATAGAGAAAAAGGTATCAAGCAAAAATAAATCTGCCTCAAAGCAGTTGGCAATAGAACACGCGAAAAACAGAACGTAACAAAAATATTTAATGTTCCAGTATTTACATACTGTCATGGTTTTTTAATTACGTTTTGAAGCATATCCGTGGAGTCAGCGATTTTTCAACAAAAACTTTACATATATTTTATATGTTTAACTATTATTTTACTGTTTTATATTGCTTAAAAATGCCTTTATTTAATTAAAGAACCCACATTCTGAAAAATACACATACACCCAGCCCTATAATCTCGCCAGCCCATCCCAAAAGGAGGCAATGGCAAAGATTGGCAAAGGTCAACAGTGAAGTCGACAGCGACACTCACTTGCACTTACCATATTGCTGGATGTTCAAAGTCATATTATTATGCATTTTAAAGTTGACTTTTGGGAACGATTGCAATAGGTCTTTAATTGCTTAAGAAAGCTTGACATCCCAAGAATGACATTCGGCATATGTGGCATTCCAATTCTTAAGAGTGGCATTCTGTTCTGCGTTCTGGCGTATAACGTATTGTATATAAACTACTGAAAGCCAAAAAATATAATGTATTGAATTGCTAAAGGCTATTTTTAGAACTTTTGCAAATCAATATCAGAATTCTCATAATACCTACTTGATGAAGTTATTGATCTAAGCATATAAAACTAAGTGCATAATGTCAAATTTAACGCGCCTATTGCCTTGGGGGGAGAGGCACTGGCATAGGCCAGTGCCTAGTCCAGCTAGCGTCTAGCAATAGACAACTGGTAGACAGACTGGTAGATGTTCATTATGATGCCGAAAATGATTTATAATCGGAACATTGTTTTATAGGTCAAAATTATATGTCAACGTCAAAGTCCACGTTTAGCAGTCAGTCGACTGACCAATAGGGATGAACGTCGTTCTTGAAATATCGAAGTTAGATAACATTGATGTTTACGAGTCATAACATCGATTACAAAAAAGCCATCGTCTTCAGCAATATATACGATTTATCGATATTTATCCAATGTTAAATAATTTAAAAAATATGAGTGCTACAAATATTTTTGTGTATAATTTCACAGCCTATATTTCGTAACTAAGCAACATATTGTTTTAAAAATTTTTTTATGACGGATGTACCTATGTTCATATACCAAATATACATCGTTTACAGCTTTATCACAATAGTTTTAACTTTATTATTTAATCTTTAAGCCCTAATTTACTGTGCTGCTGCCGGCCCATTTCCATCAATAAGTACCTATATTTAAATGTTATTTAAACTTGCCGCACAACAACAACAATTGCCTACAACGATATACATCTGCATGAATGCAATTGATAAATGAAGGAATGCTGAAAAGAAAATACGTTTTTAGTATTTATAAAGAAGATCAGGGTGACACTTTGTTTTAAATGATGAAATAGATACATTTTATTTATTTCATAATTTTGAAATTGAGTTTTTCAAGGATTTTTGATAACGTAGATAACAGAAGTCTATAATTCCTTTTATGCGTGATGGTTGTACGATGTGGATGATGTGATTTTTTTTGAACATCGATATTCATGTCGATGCTAACGAACGAACTAGCATCGATGTTTTGTAGCCTCCTTACCGAACCGACCAAACCAACCAAAATAAAGTGTAATTTTTGCAACGCATTTGTAATAATAATTAATATGTATGTATCGGTTTTCTAAGTACGACTACCTTAGGAAGAAGTAATTTGTACACTTAATTTCCAAGCACATGATTTTTTTTAGTTTTAACGTTTCTGCTTGAGCAATGTTAGGAGGAGCAAGACTCAAGTTGGTCTACACTCACGAAAAGACTTGCTTCGCATATATTAGTCCAAAGTACAGCACCAACAATGAGCAGGTAATACCCGACCTGTTTTCTAGTTAATTCAGCTGAAACTAAGTACAATATTTCGAGGTTATGTCTTTGTTTACGTAAATAGTTATCACCTGTGAAAAGGGTAATGACTTTTATTATAAGGTTTGCGTTCTAAGCTTGCTTTCTACTATCACATGCAATGTCACTTAGAGCAATAATTTGTAACACGTTATGTATTTTGAGGCAACATGTGTCCTGCATAGTAAATCATTTATATTGACTGTAATTCCGTTTCATGGATTTTTCAGAATCAGTGCGTCCAAGTACTTAGCCGAGACAGAACCGTTTACCTATGGGTTGTATTTAATGTTAGCATTCCAGAGGGGCAAATAGCTTGCAATCCTGTCTACTGCAAGTTGTTGGGCTTGGATGAAGGCACTGATGTCTTTGTGTCTCCATATAGTGATGTGAAAGTGCTGGATAATCTGTACATAGATACTGATAGCCCTGATGATCAAGAGATCTTGGTATTATACATCTTTAATTACTAGTGTCTGAGTTATATACATTTTCATTGTTCAAATGAAGTCATATCTAGTAAATATCTTGTTTCTTATAAAAACATTTGAAACAAAAATTGCTTTCTTAGTACACCACAAAAAGAAGAAGTCTGTCCGATAGTCACTCAAAGCAAAGCCTTATGTGAAACTCTATATTTAATAAATGAGCTAACTGGGCTGCACACCAGTTAAATGAAATGCTATTTACATTTGACAACATATTTCTTTTGTTTGATTGTTGGGTTTACCTGTATCCTTTTCATTTCAAACATATGCCTTTGTTTCTAGGAACACAATGTGGAACTTCTACAAATGCGTATTTTGGACCAACTAAGGCTTGTGGTAGCACGCCAGAAAGCAATAGTGTGGATATCAGCATCAATGCCAATTATTTTCACACCAAAACAAACAGGGATCCTGGTCAATCATAGCCAAGTGGTTGTTAAAATTGATGCCTTCAACAGCTATCAAGGACTACAAAGTATCTCGGACAATGTGCCTAAAGAAAAGGAATCTAAGTTTAAAAGTATAGCAATAATCAATGATGGAATGCTTCGGCCTTATTTAAATACACCAAAAAAACTAGTTTTAAGAGCAATACCCATTGATAGTGATGGGAAAAAGAATTTGATACACCCATACACAGTTTTCATGCATGAGGATTTAGTTGAAGAGAAGTACAAAGATGCTACAGTTATTTTAGCAACAATGAAAAACATTCCTTTAGTTGAAGAAATTAAGGATGAAGATGAGGCAGCAAATAATAATAATAATATTGAAGATTTGTGTGTTGAAATAGTGCCTGTTAATAATGTTGTATTCAGAAGCTTATGTAGAGAAGTATATAATAGAAGTATACCAACTGTACTTATTCCAAAATCATTAAACACCATTATAAATGTAGAAAATGGAATGAGAATAGTTTTAACTTTTATAGGAGACAAAGTGGACCAGCCAGAGCATATAGATGTTGTCACATATTCTGATCAAGTACAATCCGAAATGGATGTGATAGAAACATTCAAAAACTGTGTGATAACAAACACACATTCTGGTAAAAAGTTCTTAATAAACAACAACATGGTCAAACAAAATATGGAAATCACCAGTGGTCATTTGCAATTTAAATTAAAACCAGAAAAATTGAAATACACAATGCTGAATTCAGAATCTTTCAGAGATTGCTCAGTGTCTGCTAAATGTCTTCTTGATAGTGAATTGGTGCTTCCGAAACCTACAATTTCTAAGTTAGATTATGATTACAAGAATTATTGTCGAGCAATTAAATCTACAGAGATGCTTGTGGAAAAGGTCATTTCACATATTTATTTTGAGATACACAGAGAGGCTAGTTTCAAAGGTGCTTCCGAAATCAAGAGTAATATTTTGGTTACTGGTAAGTTAAGGTTTTAGCTTTTTTGTTTGATATAGTAGACCATAAAATTCTACATTTTAATTTAATTAAATATTTTGGCAGCCTCTGTGGTGTGGTGGTTGAGCAGGTCAGCTCAAAACCCGGAGGCGGCGGGTTCGATTCTCGTGGAAGGACAAGTATTTGTAAACAGGAAAAAAAGCAAATACTTGTTCTGAGTCTGTGTGTTGTGAGACCATGGTCCTCGTAGTTCCTGGGTCCCTAGACACAGGGAATCCTAGTTAGGGTCCAGGATCTATGTATGTGATCGTTAGGCGTTATTTATTATTTTTTAAAAAATCAACAAATATTAAATCAATATTACTTAATTATTAAAACCACACAGTACATCTAAGAACTAATAAAATGTACCTCCATACAGGTTATAGTTGACTCAAGTCTATGTTTATTATTTTCCCTCTCACTTGCACTGGTGAATAGCTGATACTGTCTATTCACTTGGTTGACAGCAGATACGGACTAATTGATATGAAGGCCAAGCTTGTCAATGCATGGTGCGTCTAACAGTAGACAATTTCAGGATTATGTGGCACTGGTAAATCGTCCTTCTGCCACATCATACAAAAGGAACTCACAGTATGGTCTCACATCCTCCACTGTCGGTCACTCCGTGGTCGTAAGGACATCCCTGAAGTTCTAGGCAAAGCTATTCTGATGTGCCAGCAACACAGCCCTGCGGTGCTTATATGTGATGATATCGATTCTCTGGTGCCGCCCAATATGGAGGGGCTGTCGCCACAAGATATAGCTTATTACCAAAGGTAATTTTAAATATTCTAAGGTCCGTATTACGGAACGCTGCTCAGTCATCGATCGGTGCTCAAGCAGAGATTTCATTCAATAATTGATCACTTTATGAATGAAATCTCTGCTTGAGTACCGATCGATGACTGAGCATTGTTCTGTAATACTGACCTAAAACTACTCTGATGCTGAATTGGTGTAAGATAAAATGATAATCATTGATGATAATATACTACCTGAAATGATGCAATACATGATGTTTAGTTTATTTTTTAATGTTGCTATTGTACTTGAAATACTTTTATTCTTGTAATAATTAATTACTACAAAAATATAACAATTACTAATACATACTACAAGCCACATTATTCTTCTACAGAAAAAAAACATTTGGCCTATGTACTAGCCGCGATGACTTATAAGTAGATAGTCTAAATGCTCCAGCCCACTACCGCTACGCCCAACGTTCTGGCAGCATTACCCTGTCAAATTGTAATGCTGATTTGTTGTGCCGAATAAGTGCCAGCATTTTGATCACCCGCATATTGCACCAGGCGCTCTGAAAAACTTTGGAAAACGCTCCAGATCCTTACGGAGCCAGGGTCGTTACACACGCACGCACCCATACATGCACGTACACACACAAACACATACGTACATAAATAATACTTGTCACACTCACATTTCTTATAAAGATAATTTTTCAAAGCCCAGATAGTTGTAAGTGATAAGTCTACTAAACCCATCTTTTTTCAGATTAGCAGTTGTAATAAAGCACATTCTGCAGTCGTGTTCAGGCGTGTGCGTTCTGATGACGTCACTCAGTATGAAGGCTTTGCATCCAGGGTTGCGGCAGTTCAACGGGAAACCTATGTTCACAGCGCATTTTAATATGCCAGAGCTGGAACAGGTAGTAATTTTGGCGAAATAAATAGATGCTAGAAGTCAGAATGATTCGGTCAGTATATTTGAATTTCAAAGGCCAAAAACATATTTCATGCTGATCAGTTTTTAATTTAATTAAAAAAAAGGGTGGGTACGAAGAATTTTCACTTTACATTAAAAATTAGTTTTTTGATGTACATGTAGGTACGCTAAGCACACGTTTTGCGATAATTACCATAAATATTCATATTAAATGTTATTTTAAATAGCATAGTAATAAATATGTTTTCACCATTTATTGATTGATTACACCATTAATTGAGTCTGGGTGTTGTGGGACCATGGTCCTCGTAGTTCCTGGATCCCTAGACATAGGGAATCCTAGTTAGGGTCCAGAATTAAGAATATTTAAATAGAATTTAAGAAAATTAATTTTAGAAAAGTTTAATAGTGTTACACTTTTTAACGATGTAGAATTACATAAATCGATATTGTTTTAAATTTTTTGTTTGTCTGTCTGTCTCTTTGAACACGCATCACGAACTACTGGACGGATTTAGATGAAACCTGGTCAATACCAGGGACAGGGTTATTGCATATTTTTCAGATTAACGTTTAGGACATTAGATTTTCTCTAGTCCTTCGCCATCCCAACCATTCATTCTTTTCCCTTATCTTTGTCTCTGATTTTCTTCTTCTCGTGGACAGGGATGAGGGCGTGAAACTAATATACCCGTGGGAAGCTGGGGCGAGTCAGCCTAAAGTAATATAGTTAAGTCTAAAATAGTAAAATTATTTCAGGAAGAAAGAGTAGATCTCTTCAAACACTTGATTAACGATAAAATCCGCGAAGAATTCGAAGTGGGGGACGATGACGTCGTCAAACTGGCGATGGACACCGCCGGTCACAGCGTCAGGGAAATCACGGACTACCTCAACAAGAAGATATTCGAGGCAGTGAAGAAAAGTTGGTACCGAATCAATGGTTAAACGAGAATTAAACGATTTTGAAATACGCCAAAAAAAGAAATATTTTATCATTCATGCCATTTCCAGAATCGCAAACGGACAATTTGAAGCCTCGGCTCGTGGAAGAAATAACTAAAGACGTAGAGAAAACGAGCGCTTTTGACATCTGGGGTCCGATTGGAGGACTCCAGGAGGTCAAGCAAACTCTCACTGAATGCATATTCTGGCCTCTAATGGTAAGCAATAATTGACAACTGAATTTGTAAATTGAACTATAAAGGCGTACAAATTTTGACGAAACTGTGTATACAGCTCGACGGCCGCAAGCAAGCAAGCAGCTGCTCATAGTGGCATGCCTTTTCGTTTTCTCTTCAAAGCTTCTTAGAGCCTTCAGTATAATATCCATCATTTTACTGTGGCTTTTTGACTGCTCAAGCAGAGATTTCATTCACTAATTGATCACTTTATGAATGAAATCTCTGCTTGAGCACCGATCGATGACTGAGCATGGTTCTGCAATACGGACCTAAGACTGAAATGACATAACCGTACAATAATTCCTTACTTGACATTGGCAGAATTATCGCTTAGAAGCGATAGCAAGCCATTAAACAAAGAGAAGAAGAAGCCAGTAGTATTTTTCTTATCACCTATTTTTATTTTCGTCACCTTTCCCTTTTTCAAGTGCATTAAATGTGTATAATGTATCTTTAGAAGTATTCGTTTTATCTATATCATTTATTCTATGTATATTGTGTATATAATTATTTAATTCACACAAAGTTATTTGTATTATTGTATTATTATTTTTTATTAAGTTCTGTTTAAGTTTGATTATTTAAGGTACACTCGTTTGCTTACTTTCTCATTATTTCTTTTCGTTTTTGTGATAAGTATGTAATTATCACTGTTTTAAATCAGGCTGAGTGCATGTGTAATTGGATTATAGAATTGTTCACAATGTAATTTTTAAATCATGTTGCTTTATAATATATTTTCTATGATCTGTTATGTGCACCTATAAAATAAAATAAAATAAAATAGATAGCTCCTCACATTGCTGCTTATTTCCTGGATATTCCCTTAGTCAATTTTGATTGTATTCTCACACTGGAACCACATGGTAACATGGTAAGTGGGTAACGTGTGGGTTTAAATAACCTATACATTTTCCGTCCAATAGTACCCAGCGCTGTTTCCGTCACAATCGTGCGGTATCCTTCTGTACGGCCCGCCCGGCACCGGCAAGTCCCATATTGGCTCGTGTCTAGCCAGAATGCACAATATGCGCATGATCACTGTCAAAGGACCTGAGCTACTCTCCAAGTATATAGGGCAGAGTGAGGCGGCCGTTAGAGACGTGTTTGACAAGTGAGTAATCGATCTTTCCTTCCTCATGATCTATACTTCTAGTACGTTTATTAGTGTGCATTACGGTACTCGATACCGTACATCGTAATTTTTTTAAATGTTTTCGAATGATGTGGCGAGCTAGTCGATCGCGACTATAAGCGACTGGGCTGCCCATAACAGTACAGTGAGTGAAACTTCAATAAAAAATTATCTCTTGGTGAAGTTAAAAGACTAGTGACTGTATTAAATTTAAATGCGCGGGTTAGTTAATTATTGGTCTTTTGAAAGAAACAGCTGCCTAAATGTGTCGACAAAAAACACAGTGAAAATAAATATGTCAGTATTTTAGTTCTGGAAATATGTTTGACTTACGGCATTTTACTAGGTGGTAGGACTTTGTTGCAAAGTTCGTCTAGGTAGGTACCACCGCTTTGCCAGTTATTCTGCCGCCAAGCAGTAGTGCGCAAGCACTGCTGAGTTCCGGTTTGAAGGGCACTGTAGCTAGTGAAATGACTGGGCAAATGAGACTTTATGATCTGATCTCACAGTTTAGTAATCTTATTACTAGATTGTGCTGATGTCTCTGGATGACGTGCGCAGTGCAGTGTCACGCGAACCTCTATACTTTAGAGTTCCGAGTGACACTGCAGCTGATATGGGCAGCCGTGTCGTTTAACATGGCGAACGGCTAGCTCGTCACGTCATTCCTTAACATAAAAAAAAAAAAAATTTTGTTGATACCTCTTTATGTTTACAGGGCGGATATGCAGCGGCCGTGTATACTTTTCTTCGACGAGTTTGACAGCATAGCGCCAAAGTAAGTGAAAATTTGCGTTGTTACCGGATTTAGGTATATTGCGAAGAAAAAAACACCTCATAACATTTTAGCATTTTTAATATTTTTTAAATGCTGCTTTATCACAGACCCAGGAGGTCCACGCTCTTTTTAGTATACTACTTCAAAAGTGGAGGGCAACTAGCTCAAAAGCATCCCTGGGTTGCGAGTCTCGGTTTGGGCCGTGCCGGGATAAAAGGATCGAGAAGAGAAGAAGACTACGTCCACTGGAATAGTGGACCCTATAGAAAGTCGCGATCGTTCTTACTAAACTACGGTATGTCGACCTCGCCGGCGGGGTCGGTGTCTGATTTTTACGCTGGTACCCTATACCGGTACCGGAAGCGGTACCTGAGCCAGAAGGGCTAGACTGGTTCGGTGATCCTACCGCAGTCGATACTAGGGCTGCTATAGTATCGTCCGGGTCGCTCAAGACGTGTCTCGTGCGGCGACGACGGGGTGAGTAAGCTGATGATGATGATGATGGTGGTGGTGGTGGGTACAGACGGGGCCACGACTCGACGGGCGTGACGGACCGCGTGGTGAACCAGCTGCTGGCGCGGCTGGACGGCGCGGAGGGCGGCGCGCGCGGGCCCGTGCTGTGCGCCTCCTCGCGCCCCGACCTGCTCGACCCCGCGCTGCTCCGCGCTGGACGGCTCAACACGCACCTCTGCACGACGCTACCCGATAACGTACGCTACATTATAATAGGTCTTTACCTATGAAATTGCCGTATTGCAGTACAGACTTTTTCCCACAAAAAAAAGTTTTGATTGGCTATGAATTCTAAATTCAAATTAATTTTGTTTTAAAAATATGACATTCTATTTACAATATAAGTCTTTTGTTTATTGATTAGCGTTGTATTTTCATTACATTTCAACATTTTTCCTCATAATGGATACTTTGAAATTTCGTGTAATTATGGAATATGAGTTCCGTCGTGGCACCAACGCGGCACAAACGACACGTAACATCAACGACGTTTACGGAGAGAACTGTACAAACGAACGTACAACCCGTTATTGGTTTGCTCAGTTCCGTTCTGGGAATTTTGACTTGAAAAATGAACCTCGTGGTCGTCCGGAAACTTTGGTCAACAATGATGAATTAAAGGCGATTGTGGAAGCTGATGAATCTCAATCTACAGCTGAGCTGGCAGCAGCTTTTGATGTTAGGATCAAAACAATATTGGTCCATTTGCGACAGATTGGCAAGATAAAAAAGCTTGATAGATGGGTGCCCCACGAACGATCGCCAGCGCAACGTACGCGTCGAGACTTGCCTTGCGCTGCTTAACAGGCTCAGAAATGAAGGAATTTTGAACCGAATTGTTACGTGCGACGAAAAATGGATTCTTTTTGACAATCGAAAGCGCTCAGCAAGTTGGTTAGATCCTGGTTCGGTACCAAAGCAATGTGCAAAACGAAAAATGACCCCTAGAAAGGTGATGGTCATAGTTTGGTGGTCTAGTGCTGGTGTGATTCATCATAGCTTTTTACAAAACGGCGAGAGCATTACTGCAGATGTGTACATTGAAGAACTGACCACAATGATGGCGAAACTCGCACGTCTGCAACCAGCTTTGGTCAATCGGTCGTCTCCACTGCTACTTCACGACAATGCGCGACCCCATACTGCACAACAGACCGTCTCTAAGCTGCATGAGTTGGGTTTGGAAGCTCTCCCTCATCCGCCATACTCACCAGATCTTGCGCCTACCGACTATTAATTTTTCCAAAATTTGGACAACTTTTTAGCGAGAAAAAAATTCAATTCCCGAGAGGCAGTACAAAACGCCTTTGAAGAGTTTGTTGTCTCCCGTCCTGCTGATTTTTTCAAGAAGGGCATCCATAAAATGCCACAGCGTTGGCAAAGATGCATTGATTGCAGGGGTGATTACTTTGAATAAAAGAAATAAATAAGTTCGAAAAAAAAATACTTTAACTTTTTTCAAACAAAACGGCAATTTCATAGGTAAAGACCTAATATATATATAAAATAAAAAATCAATTTATTAACACTGTAGACAACAACATAATATTATATTGTAAAGATAAAACGGGTCTGTTCGCGCACAAAAATTATCAAAATATAATTTTGACTAACCTCGACGTTTCGACCAAGTTTCGACTGGAGTAGCGGGTACAATGTAACTTGTTCGAAACGTCGAGGTTAGTCAAAATTATATTTTGATAATTTTTGTGCGCGAATAGACCCGTTTTATCTTTACAATATGAGTTCAAGTCGCGAAAGTTTAAAAAGTGTTATAACATAATATTATAATACTCATGTCACAGGGCAACGGGGGTGACTTCAGCACGTGTGTTCGCACGACATGTGAACACAGCGCTGTTTTTCTAATAACCCCTATGGACTGATATCTAAACTAATATTATAAAGATGAAACGGGTCTATTAGTGTTAGCTACGTGCTGACGCTCGCGAAAGCCGCCGCGGCTTGCTTTAGTACCTGGCTCCCAGTTACTAACGCAAGTAGAAGGACGTCGAATATGTCCAAAACCTGGTCGGAGTAATTTCGACTTTTTAATTGACGTGGGTCTATTTTCGCACAAAAACTATCAAAACATAATTGAAGGGTTGAGAATAAAAAGAGTTTAACTGTCAAATTGATAGTTTCGAGAAAATTGACTTTAAACTTCAATGGCTTCATTTTAATGTAGATTGCTTATAAGGTAATAGAAAAGGTTTATGTAAGTTTTAGTTACTTGAAAATGTATGAATTCTATTTTAAAATACAAAATATAGTACTAATTCGTACAATTACTGTAAAAATATAATATAATATAATAAATATAATAATGTTTTAATGTTAAGCGAACTGTATTTCTGTGTCAGATAAACCGTTTTTAGACGTCAGTCTAAACTACGTTAAAAAATACCGGAATTGACAGTCTCGCCTCATTTTGGTATTTTGAGTATGTATTATTATAATTTCACCCTGAATCCATCGATACCCATAAGTTCGAAGTTCGTCTAGGTAGGTACCACCGCTTTGCCAGTTATTCTGCCGCCAAGCAGTAGTGCGCAAGCACTGCTGTGTTCCGGTTTGAAGGGCACTGTAGCTAGTGAAATTACTGGGCAAATGAGACTTTATGATCTGATCTCACAGTTTAGTAATCTTATTACTAGATTGTGCTGATGTCTCTGGATGACGTGCGCAGTGCAGTGTCACGCGAACCTCTATACTTTAGAGTTTCGAGTGACACTGCAGCTGATATGGGCAGCCGTGTCGTTTAACATCAGGCGAACGGCTAGCTCGTCACGTCATTCCTTAACATAAAAAAAAAAAAAAAAAAAACAAAAAAAAAAAAAAAAAAAAGTTATTTTGTGAAAAAAAAAACAGTTAAACCCTTTTTGATCTCATCTCGACGTTTCGACCACGTTACATTGGCCGTGGTCACGAAGGAACTGGAGTAGTGAGTGTCAGATGCTGACACTTCACTGACGTTTCATCTTTATAATATGAGTTCAATTCTAGGATCTATGTATGTGATCGTTGAGCGTTATTATTATTATTACTATATTTTATCCCACAGGACGAGCGCTACCAAGTCCTCCGAACATTAACGAAGAGCGTGTTAGTACATGAACAAGTGGATCTCAAGCAACTAGCGTCAGTGACTGACGGCTACTCGCCCGCCGACTTGAAGTCTTTACTGGTCACAGCGCAACTCGGACGCCTGGAGAAGCAGCTGGTAAGATGTGGGAATATTTGGGTGCATTTTTAATTTGGAGTAAAGCATTTTTAAGTCACTTCGAAGAAGAAGATTGCTCTCTTTTGTGAATGGTACTTTGTAATCTATCTATCTATATATTATATATGTGGGCAGGAAACGGATTTGTGGGTAGGTTGCAACCTATATAACTATAGGCCTTCAGCATGTCCACACCGCGCCGTGTCTGGAACAAGAATGATCCGTAGCACACCAATCGATCCCTTTATATAGCCAGACAGGTAGGGGCGCCATGACAGTTGCCGGTGCTGCCACTGTAATAAATTTAATGCCACCACAGGGTAAATTACGGTGCTCGATCGCTGTGCATAGAGTTTATAACTGGACGTAGCCGCCGTCATATATAAAAGAAAGTCGTGTTAGTTACACCACTTAAAGTTCAAGAACGGCTGGACCAATTTTAATGATTTTTGTGTTTTTGGATTTATCTTTGCCGGGAATAGGATAAGTAATAAAGTTGATGTCAAAACAATTAAAACAAAATTCGAAACATGCAACAGATATCTGAAACAGATATTGCGTAGAGCTTAGCTAGTGAAATTACTGGGAAAATGAGACTTTATGATCTGATCTCACAGTCGAGTAATCTTATTACCAGACTGTGTTGATGTCTCAGGATGATGTGCGCATTGCAGCAGTCATGCGAAACTTTACATGTTGGAGTTTCGAGTGACACTGTTCTGTTATGGGCGGCCGTGTCACTTAACATCAGGTGAACGACTAGATCGTCACATCATTCAATTACATAAAAAAAAACTTACCTCACAGCTACTATGAAGTCATAATTTATGACGTCATACGTCAAAGAGATTGTATGTAGAGCTACCGTAGAAATAACACAGCTTAGTAAGGTACTATGAAGGACTAGTAACTGACGTCACTGCGTTTGCGATCTGTCTCTTTCTATTCCTGTATTTTAATATGCTTGCAAAAATTAAATATCTCTAAGTTTTGTTATGGCTTCATTTTTTGAAGAATATTATTTATTTGTGAAATAAAAATATAGCAGTCAAATGTCTATTGTCCGCCATGTTGCGGAACTCTTCACTATTCAATTACATTTAGGAAGAATTAGGAAGTGTCAAAAAGGTTACTTTATTGTCGATAGGAAACGAGTAAAGACAAAGAGATGGAGGCGGTCGTGGTGCACCAGGATGACATAGATGCAGCTTTAAAGGAAACCAAACCTTCACTCTCACCGGAACAAAGGATGTTCTACGATATGATGTAAGTTGGGATACTAAAATGATGTTTGTATGTTTGAATGTTTGTATGAAAACTAGCTACGTTTTAGGTACAGATGATAAGCCCATATTATCGCATGTTATTATTTTCCAAAACTTGTGTTATTTTCAGTGTTAGTGCATAAAATTGGTGGAATTTTATTCGTTAAGTGCTGGATTACAGGCATAAGTATGGGAAAGTGGGATAATGATGGTGTAACGTTTTTTTTCGTGTTGTTTCCAAAACTCCATAGAAGCTTCAAGTAAAGTTGCCACCACTTTACTAGGAGTATGTCTTTGACTGGACTATGATTTGACTTGATGACTTCGACTGTGACTTGACACATATTTGCGTTAAATGTCATTAACTTGATAAATTATTAATTACTTGACACTGGCTGAATACACAAAAGTGTGGAGCCAAAACATTAAAAAAAAAAACAGTGTGAAGTTCCTGTTTCGTGATTGGACGAATTCAATGAATGACCCAACCAATCGAAAAGCGCGTATTTCTTAATGAATTTCGGGACCAGCCTATTTAGTATTAAACAATTAATTTAGTTGGCGATAGTTTGAACCGTGAGAGCTTCGAAATCATAATCGAAGCTTCGGGTCGGAGTTTTCTGTTCTGCATTGTGCCGGATTGTTTGTACCAATAGAGGACTTTTTTTTTCAAACTCAGATATTGTAACATGTACCTAATAGGCTTGCTATATAATATTTTCCATTAAGCTTTTCGTAATTGTATATGCGTAGTACAATAATTTAATTTTAAATACTTACATTTTAACTTGTAAAAGTGTTAAATTAGGTATTTGTATTCGCAATAAAAGCCTTTGACTTTACGAAAGGTCATAAGACACTTTTATCTCGCATGCTTGCGAAGTTGCGGGCAGTAACTATAAACCCATAAAATAATGTTGTCTGATTTCAGATACAAGAGGTTTCGAGGGGAGTCGCTGTCTCCAGAGCAAAGACTGATTGCAAACCAGCAGCAGAGGCAAAGGGTCACTTTAGCGTAGGCACAATTAATATAGAAAGCTAAAAAGGGAAAAAACGAGAGAAACGAGATATAAGTATATCTCCCTCTCAACTTCCGTTCGCCTCACCAGCTTACCCCCGAGTCAAGCGTGCGTAAAGAAAAAGGTAAAAGCAAGAAGAATTAGACGACGCCTTTGGATCTACTTACCTAACTCATTGGATAATACGTATTCATTATGATATATTATTTAAACCAAACAGAAAATGTGATAGGAGTAGGACTTTGCAATATTAAAGTAAAATGTTTTTTATATTTATATAGTACAAGCTTTGTTTAGTTTGGGCCTAGGTGGCACTGTGTGAAATGCACACAACAAAATTATATTAATGCGTAAAATCCGCATCCAATCGATCCTATAAATATCCCGTAAAGTGGGCAGTCATCATTGCAACTCACAATAAATAAATAAATGTGTGGACACAGCGCCATCTAGCCCCAACTAAGCAAAGCTTGTACTTACAGTTTCCCATAGGAGAAACTGATATAATACTTATATACTTTTTGTTTGTAAATACATACAGAGAATATAACACAAAAAATATATAATCAGTTTCTCATTGAAGAGGTCAATTGGTTTTTTTTTAATGGACCCAGGATCTTCATTGCTGTATGTCAAATGAAACCTTGCGATGTAGTTGAAAATCGATTAAATAATAAATATAGTTATATGTAAGACATTGATCCAAAGGCTTTTAAAATAATATTTTATCTTTTATTATTATGGCTGGTTGACATAATGATTATGTAAGTTGTCTTTGATATTAATTTTAAAATTTAAAAGGCTGCTGCTTGCTAGCTTTCGCTGTGATCAAGTTATATATTTGTTATTGGTGCATATTAGGGTAACATTTACTACTTATTTTATGCGGTTTATTTGTATATTTTGTTGATGATTTTGTATTATATATCATTTTATAGTTGAAAATAAAACGGGATTATAAATTATGTGAGTTTTTTCTTCACCGACACAGGAACATAATATAGGTACTGACAGTTACAGAGCTTTTCGTATTTGTAACCATTATTTATACCTCATTGTGATCACGTGCATTCGTAGCTTACATATTTTTATAAGATGGTAATATTATAAATTGTGACTGAAACTGTAAAATTCATACAAATTTTGGTTTCAGTTGGTTGCAATTAAGTTACACGATCTCCTAGCTACATTTAGAACTATAAAGTGGATAATCAAAATATTAGGTCTTTACCTATGAAATTGCCGTTTTGTTTGAAAAAAGTTAAAGTATTTTTTTTTCGAACTTATTTATTTCTTTTATTCAAAGTAATCACCCCTGCAATCAATGCATCTTTGCCAACGCTGTGGCAGTTTATGGATGCCCTTCTTGAAAAAATCAGCAGGATGGGAGACAACAAACTCTTCAAAGGCGTTTTGTACTGCCTCTCGGGAATTGAATTTTTTTCCCGCTAAAAAGTTGTCCAAATTTTGGAAAAAGTAATAGTCGGTAGGCGCAAGATCTGGTGAGTATGGCGGATGAGAGAGAGCTTCCAAACCCAACTCATGCAGCTTAGAGACGGTCTGTTGTGCAGTATGGGGTCGCGCGTTGTCGTGAAGTAGCAGTGGAGACGACCGATTGACCAAAGCTGGTTGCAGACGTGCGAGTTTCGCCATCATTGTGGTCGGTTCTTTAATGTACACATCTGCAGTAATGCTCTCGCCGTTTTGTAAAAAGCTATGATGAATCACACCAGCACTAGACCACCAAACTGTGACCATCACCTTTCTAGGGGTCATTTTTCGTTTTGCGCATTGCTTTGGTACCGAACCAGGATCTAACCAACTTGCTGAGCGCTTTCGATTGTCAAAAAGAATCCATTTTTCGTCGCACGTAACAATTCGGTTCAAAATTCCTTCATTTCTGTGCCTGTTAAGCAGCGCAAGGCAAGTCTCGACGCGTAAGTTGCGCTGGCGATCGTTAAGTTCGTGGGGCACCCATCTATCAAGCTTTTTTATCTTGCCAATCTGTCGCAAATGGACCAATATTGTTTTGATGCTAACATCAAAAGCTGCTGCCAGCTCAGCTGTAGATTGAGATTCATCAGCTTCCACAATCGCCTTTAATTCATCATTGTTGACCAAAGTTTCCGGACGACCACGAGGTTCATTTTTCAAGTCAAAATTCCCAGAACGGAACCGAGCAAACCAATAACGGGTTGTCCGTTCGTTTGAACAGTTCTCTCCGTAAACGTCGTTGATGTTACGTGTCGTTTGTGCCGCGTTGGTGCCACGACAGAACTCATATTCCATAATTACACGAAATTTCAAAGTATCCATTATGAGGAAAAATGTTGAAATGTAATGAAAATACAACGCTAATCAATAAACAAAAGACTTATATTGTAAATAGAATGTCATATTTTTAAAACAAAATTAATTTGAATTTAGAATTCATAGCCAATCAAAACTTTTTTTTGTTTGAAAAAGTCTGTACTGCAATACGGCAATTTCATAGGTAAAGACCTATTAGTAATAATATTTGTGGACATCTCACATAGCGCCATCTAGCCACAAATTAAGCAAAGCTGTACAATGGGAATTAGATAAGTGATACAATGGTGTCGATTCTGTGTCGCATTCTCTAAAACTGAAATAAACATAGAGTATGGCGGTACTCTTCTGATAAAGGGGAAATGAAAAAGACGGAAATATGTTAATTTCGTTTAGCTATAGAGTATGCGACACAGAATCGACACCAGTACACAACACCTAGACACAACAAACATCGTTCATCACACAAACGTTTGTCGTGGTGGGAATCGAACCCACAACCCACAGTTTAAAACTATGGTTAAAGAATTTATTTCTCATAAGAATTTACAAAATTCACTTACAGAGAAATGTAATTTTATATAAAACTAAAGTCGGTGAGCTGCAGGTTAGATATTTACAGTAAACTTATCACATAATGTTGATACTATTCTTAATTATATTTATTAGCTTAGGACCTACATGTATTACAATATCTCCAGGGATATATCTCATTTTGTTATTAGTTGGTATTCAACGCAAAAATATAATCAAATTAAATCACAAGTTATAAACCGGATCAAATTGTGTAGTATTATTTTTCCTATCTACCTTCATAATACTTCATAAAACTTAGGTAGCAAGCGCAGCGCGGGCATCCCCGCGCATCGGAATGCAATAAACATGTTTGCTAAGGCTTAGGGCACAGTGAGAAGATTTTAATATAATATATGTTTACGTAGGTGATATAAATAGTTTTATGTAAGGTCGAGTTCAGCTTCCCGAATATAAATTTTCAATCAATGAAAAATCCTTTAATACGTAGCTTTTTAATAGTTTTTTGAAAATAAATAAAGAGTTAACCTCTTTGATGTCTTTTGGGAGTTTATTATATATTTTGACACCTTCGTACTTTATATTTCTTTTTCCGTAATTGGTTCGAGGTGATCTTAAGCAGATATTATTCGCTTGCCTAGTCATACGTTTATTAATGTGCATTGTTTTTGTAAATATTATTTGCGAATGAATATCTTTTGTTAATATTTTCCTAATTAAAAGACACGTACTATATTTATAACTTTGTAATACATTCATGAGCTTAGTTTCTTCCACATAAACTAATACTAAACTAAACTTCCAAACTACTAAGCCTATCGGGCCAGCCCAAAGTTAGAACGTACATTTTATACATTGATAGGTACATTGTTGGAAAGTCTTGCCAACTCTTACAATTTAAGATACCACGGCCGTCTAGATCTATCGTAATGTCAAATTACTTTTCCTTTCTCAACGCCCTTTAACCCGCAGAACCTCTGCCGTCTAATTACCACTGATGGGTTAACTTTCTGACATCGACGCTCGGTGATTAGCGCCCCGCAGGAGATTGAATACCGATACCATCTGCTTGATGCCGTTATTCGACTTCCTTCTAACTATTGGTGTGATAGTGGAGTTAATTGTTCGTTATATTAATGATCTACTCAGATAGACCAAAATCAAATACTTTTTGATTTTGGTTCTCCCTTAAGCCTGGATGGTTTTTTTAAATAGATTTTTTGCATTACCTTAGAGGAAGCCTTAAATTTGATAGACAAGATGAGTACCATGGCATAAAGGAAGATGCTCTCTAAAAATCAAGTCTTTAGATCCACGGTTTAGGCTTTATGTTTTCCATCAGTCAATCGGTTACTTACGACAAGGACAAGTGACGAAGTCTTTTATGAATATAGATTTGGACTGCATTTTTCATGAATTTTATCTTTTCTTATGTTTTCGGTAACTACGCACTTGCCGAAGAGTAGGTAAAATAAAATTCTTGATTCTTACCTATAAGATTTTAATAATTCCATAGAGGCTCATTTTGATTGCTATTGCACACTTGATGAAGAATTCACTTCAGTGCAAAGTTGTGTACTGTATACGTATGCTTTTTTCAATCATTCGTTAGTAATAAAATAAAATAATAATAAATTACGCCCAACAATCACTTATATAGATCCTGGACCCTAACTAGATTCTATGTGTCTAGGGACGCAGAAACTATGAGGACCATGGTCCCACAATACAGACTCGGAACAAGTATTAACGTTTTTTTTCTGTGCACAAATACTTGTCCCGCCGCGGGAATCGAACCCGCCGCCTCCGGGTTATGAGCCGACCTGCTCAAGCACCACATCACAGAGCCTGTTGTTAAAATCCTAAACCTAATTAAAACTCCCACATAATCCTTTGCAACTTCTGCCTAGTTTGCGCCTAATTACTGTATATTTATTATCTGCCGCCGTCATGCCAGCAGATAAGCGTGGTTTATTGAAAAACTTCCTTGTTATGATTAAGATTAGTTCACAACTTGTACAATAATTTAGATTGAGCGGTGATTCGCGAACAGGCGCCGCGAGAAATTTCGCGGTACAGCGATCCAGTGTTGCCTGGATGTGCCTTGAACTTTTCTTTACATGTGGAATTAATTATAGAATTATTTCCACTTTCATGGTTCAGGTACTATAGTATTATATAATCTGTGGTGCAGGTTAAATAAAACCAGAAAATGGAAATGGAATAACTTAACCTAACTATATGTATAGGCAAAGCTTAAACACCTTTGCAATGATTAATCAATTTTACACTTGTCTCCGACGGAAAAATCCTGCTTCTTGTGTAACGGATCTTGAGCTTAGTATGGGAAACAGGTGTTCCACTTTATAATTACTTACGTATTTTTATACCTCAATCATTTTATTTTCATTTTCATGTCTTCTAAAGTTTTTTAATACATTAAAGCCATTTAGCAATTATCTAAAGAACCTGCATTGCAGATACTTAAGGTATTAAAAAACTTTACACACGTCCCACAACATTCAGACTCAGAACAAGTACTTGCGCTTTTTTTTCTGTGCACAAATACTTTTCCTGCCACGGGCATCGAACCAGCTGCCTCCGGCCTATATGCCGGTATGTGCCGACCTGCTCAACCACACCACAGAGGCAATAATAGTAGGTTCAAAAAACGCTAGCACTTCCACGCTCTATCAACATCAATGTACTAACATCTCGTAGGAGTCTGTTAAGATTAACACGCATTTATAAGTTGTTTAATTAATTATATCTGCATTAACTGGTTATGTTACAGATTCTTAGTGCGGAGCCGAGATAACTTAGCCAGATTCATTAGCGTCTGGTTTAACTTTGACTTGATTTGTTAGTGCTTGTAAGTTAGGTAAGTACTTACTTACTTAAAATAAGTTGATGTTAGCTAACGCCCGTCTGCACAAAGTTTGACAGCTCTTAAGTTCGGACTTATCTAGGTTGTATCTAAATGCGTTGCAGTACGTACGTCATAGAGGATGAAATTAGGAGCTATCATATTTTAGTGCAGGGTATTACAGCTCCTAAGTACGCACTTACCTCACTGGCCCCCGGTATTTCGTACTTTTGTCAAACTCTTGTCAAGTCAATACATCGAATACTGTACGCTCATTGGTTGAAGTAATATATTATGAGTTATTCAGTTACCTATCTATTTAATTTTGTAACAGATAAAATTACCTATCAGTAACCTACGTTGAATTTACTCCGTAAGGCTATTATATCAAAGAAGTTTTAAAAAAAGGAGTTCTCTTTCCCACAGTCCACTGGTGAAAGCAATTTGTGTGTGGAGTTTTGGCGAAAATTTCTTTAACTATTTCGCAGTTTACTAATCTGTTGAAAAAATGTGTCACCGCATTGTATTATTTTCCAAAACTTGTGTTATTTTCAGTGTTAGTGCATAAAATTGGTGGTATTTTATTCGTTAAGTGCTGGATTACAGGCGTGAGTGTGGGAAAATGGTATAATGATGGTGAAACGTGTCTTTTCGTGTTGTTTCCAAAACTCCATAAAAGCTTCAAGTAAAGTTGCCACCACTTTACTAGGAGTATGACTTTGACTAGACCGACTTGACTATGACTTGACTTGATGACTTCGACTGTGACACATATTTGCGTGAAATATCGATAACTTGATAAATTATCAATTACTTGACACTGGCTAAATACACAAAAGTGTGGAGCCAAATCTTAAAATAAATTAAAATAAATAAAAAGCAACTTGTCACAACACAGATAAGAAAACTTCGATCCGGACCTTCGATTACAACAGTATTCAAAATCCCTGTCCGCCCTGCATGCTAGTAGGTACCTATGTCCCTATGCGGTATAGGTTGCTAATTTTCTTTGCCCAACATTTTTCACACATTTTACGTCTGCACAGGCAAATTTGCACGCTATCAATTAGTATAAAGAAAAACGTTAGATTCACGAGGCACCATTCAGCTAACCCTATAATAATAAAATAAAGAGCTCTTTGTACCCGGCACGGCAGAAAAACGTAATAAAACTGAAGTGGTGCTAAGGTGAAATCAACGCGCTTGTGTCCGCGCGAAGAAAGCACTTTTTATTCGGCTTAAAGTAATTATTGTGTTTTGTGAAAGAGTTTGTTAGTCGACCATTCAGAGGAAACGCGGACCCTGTCTTGAGGCAGGGCTGGGTTTAGGGACATTTGGAAAATACGGATCGATTTACAATTTGGCCTTTCGTTACCTACTACCTAAAAACTTACCGTGTTACCACAAATACATAAACAAATCTTAGGAGTTTTGGCGGGAAAACGAAAAAGATCGCGTCACCGCATTGTATTATTTTCCAAAACTTGTGTTATTTTCATTGTTAGTGCGTAAAATTGGTGGCATTTAATCGTTAAGTACTGGATCACAGGTATGAGTGTGGGAAAGTGGTATAATGATAGTGAAACGTTTCTTTTCGTGTTGATCCCAAAACTCCATAGAAGCTTCTGGTAAATTTGCCACCACTTTACTAGGAGTATGACTTGACTAGACTAGACTATGACTTAACTCGATGACTTGGACTATGACTACTTGTATTCAAGACGCAACATCTTGTATATTGTTTTGTGATGTGTGTGTTTAATCTAACTATTTCGATTTCTTATTAATCAATAGTGAACTAGTTAAAATACTTTGCTCATTTCCATTTCAGGTGAATCATTAATTTATATTTTTTAAATCATGGGTATGACACATTTCGTAAGATAAAATAGGATAAACTCACGTCAATTAAAAAGTTGATCAGGTTTCGGACAAATTCGACGTCCTCTTTCTGGGAGCCAGACGTGAGTTTAGCCGTTTTTATCTTACAAAATTAATTTATATGCTACAAGTTCATCGTGAACATTATTAATATTATTAATTATTATAACGTTATTATTAGCCTTAGTTCGACCCTGCCCCGTCCCCGGAATATTCTTGTTTTCCCGAGTTTTCTCAGCTTTTCTTCGGGTTTTCTTTCGTTTGGCGCCTTAATTAGCTCATTCAGCGTCCCGCCCCTACTTCACCCCTCACCCCTAATGATCCTGTTTATTGAAAGCACTTTTTATATTTCATTTTCACGACTCCAATGGCGTATTTTAGTGAGCATTTAGCGCAAGTAGACAGTTTGTGCTGAACAAGGAGCTGGCATAATGATCGACTTTTGTTCTATTATGTATTTTATTTTTATAAGTAAGTAAGTGAGTACCTATTTATATTAGTACGAGCTTCTGCCCGCAGCTCCACCCACGGCATGGCCTATGGGAAAATAATTCATCCACCCATTTCACCCTCTTAAGGGTGGAATTTCGAACAATCCTTTCTTAGCGGATGCCTACGTCATAACACCTGCATGCCAAATTTCAGCCCGATCCGTACAGTAGTTTGGGCTGTGCGTTGATAGATCACTACTCGTATGTCAGTCAGTCAGTCAGTCAGTCACCTTTGAATTATATATATTTAGATAAGTAGGTACTCATTAACCTACTGTGGCTAGGTTCCGCAAAAATGGAAAAAGCCAGAAATATTTTAATTATCTTATTCTTGACTAAAAGCATAAAAAATGGGCTAATTAGAGAGAATCACAACGAAATTGATGTGATGTGTGTGAGGAAATGGCCTGAAAAGTCATCCAAGATAGTAAACATTTGTTTTGCGAGCACCTAAATGAAATTCTCAAACAAGATAGAATTATTTCTGTCTCTGCCTGAAAGACTGAAACAATATAAAACAAATCATCATCTCCAAACAAGCACGTAGAACAGCTATCTCCACCTGAGCGGTCCCAGACGTGACCGTAAAAGAAAAAGGGGCGAAGTCTTGCGCGGAAGCGGCGCTGATAAGCCGCCCGTAATGGCGCCCGATGATAAAAAGGCGGGAACGGCGTGCCTTTTTCTCCCGCCAAAACAGCGCGCCATTGTCGCCGCAGAATGGCAACACAATGACAACAAAGAGGTCGCACTCACACTCTCGAGCAATAAATTTTTTTCCGCTTCTCTCTTTTATGCCAGTTTTATAGCATTATCAATTCGGTTTCGTAATGATTTTTTCATTTATTTTCCTTCTCACATTTGTAAATATTACGATTTTGTATACATACCTATACTGTACATACTCATAAAACAAAACTCTATAATAGTAGTTATGTGAAGATCTGCATTCGTAAGCAAAAAATATCGTTCCACCTAAGCAATATAAAAAATAATTACCTAAATATCTTCCTTTATGAACTTCGAGCTTTATTAAAATGTTAATAAACCGCTCATACGAACTCGAGAATGCTTGAATTGATGTTTTAATAAAATTTTAATTGACATTATATTAAGTTTTCCAAGTAAATTATTAAGGTGGCTCCTTGCCCGTTTTCCGTTGCCACTAAACGAACATTAGCGTCGCGAGGGGGTGGAGGAAATTTTTTGTTTTTCACTCGTATCCGAGACAGAAGGGTATGGAACTAACGGGTTGGAAAGAGACAAAGGCAGGTGCACACATTGCCTTTGTTAAAGCACAAAAATAATAGAGAGTAAGGTCGTTTATCTCTTTTTATGGCGGGAGCGCTATCTTTCCGCCGGCGCTATTATGGGGACAATTTTGGCGCGAAAGAAAACTGCTTATTACTTCTTATTCTTGGAGGAAAATTTTCTCTTTAAAGTGGAAAGCTAAAGTAACTTATAGCTTCGTTTAAGTTTCGCTGTAGTGATTCAGTTTTAAATAGAGTTTAGTTCTATAGGTGTAATTGAACTAAAAATGTATAGTACGTGATTGTGTCATTTTCTTTTCTGGAATATGATATAGTAATTAAATAAAAAATAAAAACACTATCATAACGATAGTGTTTTTATTTTTTGATAAATTTCTGTGCTTCAAGGCAGCAAGCCTCTCTTAATGACTCCATGAGAGAACACTGCATGGGAAACTTTTAAAAGATTAAAAGCCATACAGTAACTAGTCGTAAATATAAGTAGGTAAAGGGTAAGTAGGTTATACAGCTTTTACATACATAATTAACAATACATTAAAGCAAACAAACGTAAAAACACAGCAGTATAGGTATGTAAAGATTTTTTTTCAAAGAACCAATACCATTCCACACGTTGTCAACTCCACAACTCATCGCGATCTTCATTGTCGCGCTCCTTTCTTCCCATTTCTTATTATCACAGAATTAGATCGTCTCCGGCAAATGGATTAAAACGTTAAGTATTTATTTATCACCCGTTTAATCTGAGTTCGGTGTTACGCAAACAGACCGGGAGAATTATACGTCTGGCAACACTGAATTGCGACTGATTATTAAGCTGTGGTATTTCTAGGGCGGGTGATGTTTGTTTGCTGTCGATTTTCGGTCGAGTAACTTGTAAATGAGGGGTTAATGATTATTTGGTTAATATAAAAGTTTTCGTGATTAATTGGTAATCAGCACTAATATAGCGCTCGTAATGTAGCTCAACTATTCCTGGTTATAAAATTAACCAATATTCGCTGCGGTCGTCACTTGGATGGGTGACTGCTACAAAAGGAACTAAGCGGTGAGCGCTAGTGTTTTTCAGGGCACATTAAGCGGGTGGTTCTGTATGTTGTCGTAAGGTCAAGTCAAAAGTGACATAAAAATTTTGATACTTGCTTACTCGAGAAGAAAGAAGTGCTAGTAATATCAAAAATAAAATCTATGCACTAGCACTTAATCATGATCCTCTTCATTTTTTTATTAGTGATGTTCCCTATATCGTCATTACGAGATTTAGCTTTGTAAGACGAATAGGTAGGTGTTGACTGGCCCGATAGCTCAGTTGGTAGTAACCCTGCCTTCTGAACTGTGGGTTGTGGGTTCGATTCTCACCCAGGACAAACATTTGTGTGATGGACATAAGTGTTTGTTCTGTGTCTGGGTGTTATATTGTATTATATGTATGTATTTACAGACAAAAACTATTTAAGTACTATTGTATCAGTTATCTGGTTCCCATAATACGAGCTTTGCTTAGTTTGGGGCTAGATGGCGTTGTGTGAGATGTCCATATACACATATATTACTACGAAAAACGTAAGTACTATAATTTTCATTTCCATCAACGCAACGTTTCAATTTTCCTTGTCAATAAAACAGGTAAAAACGTTAATTTTTACTTTATTTAATTCCACCACGGCTTGTTGATTCTCTTGAGTGGTATTTACAGCGACTACGCTTGCCATCAATTTGTTGTATAATCAATTTTTTAATCCTATTAACGGTGTCTTGTTGGTATTGAATGGTAATCGTGTTTAACATTTTGTATAATGATAGGATTTTTTTATCATTAGCTAATTAATAAATATAGTTACGTTAAGTGGTATAGGTGCGTTGGTATTAAGTAGGTATATCAAAATAATAAAAGAAGAAATATTAGACTTGGTTGGATTAGATTCTGGACCTTAACTGGACCTTGACAGTGCCTTTCAAACCGGAACAAAGTAGTGCTGGCACACTATTGCTTAGCGGCAGCTGGCAAAGCGGTGGTAGGTACCTATATAGGTATATACCTAGACGAACTTTGCAGAAAAGTCCTACCACCTAGTCTACCTACTTAAAACTATTAAATTTTAATGTTAAACGATAATGGAGCATTTTGACTTATTTTTCCTTCTTACGCCATAAAATAGGCTATTTGACTACTATTAAAAATGAACAAGTAAATATTATTTTCATAAAGTAGGTTAAAAATGAATGTAATCATTGTAAAAATAAATAAAATCGGTACATTAATCACGGAGTAGTACGCTTTTAAAGTTTCATCGCCTGTCCCTTTCTCGCAAAACAGAGATCGTGTTGAGCTTCCTCACAGCTACTAAGAAGGCATGGCTTGTGACGTCACATGCCAAAAAGATTGTATGTAGAGCTACCACAGCTTAGTAATGAGTTACTGTGAGGACTGGTAACTGACGTCACTGCGTGTTTGAGTTGTCTCTTTCTATTCCTGTATTTTAAAATGCCTGTAACTTAGTCATTTTTCGAGATATTCAAGTTTTGTTTTCACTGATATCTATTTTTTGAGGTATATTATTTATGTATGTAATAAAAATATAGTAGTCAAATAGCCTATTATAGGCCTAATAGATTGCATTTCAGGTGAAAGAAGAAAGGGTCGTCTGTATGAGGACTTTATAAAAAGTGTACCCAGAGAAAAAACCCTGATAAGTCATCTGATTATATAGAATTCTTTTTTGTTTTCGTTTAGTAAAATGAAGACTCTCCTCCATTTTCGTATCTCAAAACACCTAAGGTAAAGCTTTCGTCTCTGAATACATTTTGTACAAATTAAATTGTCTCGTATCTCACCTCGCTACGAAGAAAGTAAATATGCTTATTCGCCGTGAACTATCGAAAACAAATTGAAATTCTAAAATGTTGACAATGTTTACTCCTGGGGTTACGAATTTGGTAGGCATAATTCTATAAATAATAATAAACAAATAATACCGAAAGATCACATACATAAATCCTAGACCCTAACAAAGATTCCCTTGTACCTAGGGACCCAGGAACTACGAGGACCATGGTCCCACAACACCCAGACACAGAACAAGAGTTTGCGCTTTTTTTTCATGCACAAACTTGTCCTGTCGCGGGAACCGAACCCGCCTTAGGGTTATGAGCCGACCTGCTCAACCACCACACCATAGAGGCTGTCTGTCTGAATTAAAAGGTTCCATATTAAAATAGTAAATTGTAAGCTTACAAATTTTCCTTGAGTTTCAAAAAAGGTTGATGAACCATCACACAAAAATTTTAAAAGGACGTACAAATTTTCAATCCTATATAATTTTTGGAATGCATTTGAATAATGAAGGAATTTTTGAAACTGCATATTGTAAAACCGCACAAGATCTTATAATAAAATCGCTGTCTCATTTAAAAACTTCTGACAAAATAACAGAAAAGCAAATACTTCATTTAACCTCTCAATTCGTCTCCTCAAATAGTAGGGGCCACATTCTCGCTTCAGAATCGATCTTAAGGTAATGAAATTTATAAGAAAACCTCGCGGGCGTCACGTTTTATTCGAAAAGTAATGAGGTTGGCTGATGGCTGCCAGAGAATTCGCCTTTATCACCCGAATTGTGGTTCCATTCTCAATGCGATTCATTTGAATTTTATATTAGAAAGCCGCGATTTACTTAGTACCTCACGTGCTGAATATTTGTAGAGTAAAAGTAGTAGAAAGTGTTTGAAACTCTGATACCTACCTACTTACTACAACCTTTTTACTAAATTTGTGTAAAAATTTAGTAAAGAGGTTGTAAAATTTCTTTAACTATTTCGCAGTTTACTAATCTGTTTCATGTGCTCATTGATCTATATAAAAGCGATCTATCTCTGTCCATCCAAACAACCTTTGGATGGACAGAGATAGATCGCTCTTTAGCGATAAGACCGCCCATTGTAGTATTGTTTTGTGTTTCGTCATCTTTGTGTCAATAAAAAGTTTATCTATCTATCTATCTGTTTTTGTCTTCCGTAGTCAATATTCTCGCTTTGAATTACTGCTAAATAGCAAGCCACTAACATTATGTATATCCCGGCTCAAGCCAATCTAAATGCTGCCATCTCTAGACTATAGGGTAAATTACGGACAGAGCACAAATTTAGCTAAACCAAGCGCTCCAGTAGCAGCCTCCAAGAGAAATTAAATGACGCTGCAGCTGCAAAGAAAATGCAATCACCGCCCGGTATATTCCCCGATGCAAATCTCAATTTCCGAGTCACTGTGCCCCGCTATTCCTTACGCTAATAAAACGTGCACCAAACGGAGATGCTGTTTCGCCCGCTGATGAACGCCAAATGACGTTATGACAGCGTACGCCGCCATTTAACGCCTATTTGGTTCCAATTTCAAATCTGCGGCGCGGTCCCCTGCGGTTCCGGCCATCGAATAGATGTTAGATAATAACGTTTTGTTTTAAAGTGCAAATGATATTTTCTGCCTGCATAATAATCAAGAAACTTTTTGCCGTTTTTACCTTTAATTAAAGTTTTGCATCGTTTTTAATAGCTTTGAACCCAAAAGTTTGAACGTTCGCACAGGAGTATCATCTAAATGAATTTTCGGCAGACGCGAGTAGTTACAAACAGAAACAAAAATTTTCGTTTTGGAATGGAATGTGGAAAAGAAATTGAATGAAATCACTATGTTCCCGACAGATAGATAAGCTGCGAAGTTCCGGATATTTTTAAGCAAACTATAATAAAACAGTTAAGTACCAGATCTAAAAAATCACTGTTCTAAAAATGAAAACACTATTTATTCTGTGTTTATTTTTTATTTGAGGTTTAAGTTAAGATAGATAAGAAGTATAAGATTTATATTTTTTAAAGTTTCTAACAACGAACTGCCAGTTTGGTCATTTTTATGAAGAGTGAGAGCACTGTGAAAAAACATAGATTATGTGAAAAGGTCTCACTCAATAATTTGAGGTGAGAGACCATAGATACAAATTAAAATATACAAAATTAAAATGAACCAGACACAGTTTAAAAAAATAATATAAAATCCATGACAATCACATTCTAATAATTCTATAAATAAGAAATAAGTAGGTACATACATTCTAAAGACAATTATATTAAATTACTTATTTGAATGATGAAGTCATAGGTTAAGCGCGATTTTTAAATAAGTAGATATTATTTTGTTTAACCAACTAAAATAAGCATTAATCCGTCATTTAAACAAAGTAGAAAAGATTACATACAACTTAGTTTTTAGCATTGGCACAATAGTCTTATGACTATTTTTAAATTAAAACGTGAAGGGTTTTATTTTGTGCGCCATTTTTTAAATTAGTATGTACTTACTATATTTTCATACTTTGAAGATAAATAAAAGTCTATATGTGCAGTGAATACGAGTAACAACCTCATTTGGAAGATTTAAAAAGTACTACTTTTTAGGATCCACATGATCCATTTTACATACAGTGCATTGAAAATCGGATACTGTTACTTAGAAATAAAAACCAATGCCTTGCACTTGCCATAACCTATTGATACTTGTTTTGGTATAATTATTACCACTCTTACAATTCCTTTATTGCATTATTTAGCATTATGTATGAATTAAAAACAAAACATCGAAATTCAAATATTGTTTCCAGTCAAATTATTTTATTCTTTGCTTGGCAAAGGGCGATCGGTCTGCGTTCAGAATCCCGATACACAAATATCCGTTCTGCCATTTTGGCGCGCTGGTGGCGGCCGGAAACCCGAGGATATAAAGTTTCGCGCGCCTTTCTGCCCGCCATGACACTTTTCAATATTTTACTCTTATTTACTGCCATTATTTATGTTGGCATTCTTTGGGAGAAACAAGATCTATATTGTACGGTGTGTGGATTGAGTTGAGACCCTTTTGTTTGCGCGGGGATTGGTCAATTGCTTTGGGGAGTTAATAGCTATTTGAAGAAGTGAGGGAGTTTATCTGGAGACGTTTTAATCAAAAAGGAAATGTTGTAGAGCGGATGAAAACTTTTAGTATACGTTACATTGACTTGAACTTGTTAAGTTTTAGAACGCATGTTTAAAAATAATAAAATAAATATAATAAATAACGCCCAATGATCACATGAACCCTAACTAAGATTCCCTGTGTTTAGGGAACCAGAAACTACGAGGACGATGGTCCCGCAACACTTAAACACAGAACAAATATTTGCGCTTTTTTTTCTGTGCACAAATGCTTGTCCTGCCACGGGGGTCGAACCCGCCGCCTCCGGGTTATGATACCGACCTGCTCAATTACCACACCACAGGGGCTGTAATTAAAATAATAGTAATAAAATTAGCTAAGATATTCTTTACCTATGAAATTGCCGTTTTGTTTGAAAAAAGTTAAAGTATTTTTTTTTCGAACTTATTTCTTTTATTCAAAGTAATCACCCCTGCAATCAATGCATCTTTGCCAACGCTGTGGCTGTTTATGGATGCCCTTCTTGAAAAAATCAGCAGGACGGGAGACAACAAACTCTTCAAAGGCGTTTCGTACTGCCTCTCGGGAATTGAATTTTTTTCCCGCTAAAAAGTTGTCCAAATTTTGGAAAAAGTAATAGTCGGTAGGCGCAAGATCTGGTGAGTATGGCGGATGAGGGAGAGCTTGCAAACCCAACTAATGCAGCTTAGAGACGGTCTGTTGTGCAGTATGGGGTCGCGCGTTGTCGTGAAGTAGCAGTGGAGACGACCGATTGACCAAAGCTGGTTGCAGACGTGCGAGTTTCGCCATCATTGTGGTCAGTTCTTCAATGTACACATCTGCAGTAATGCTCTCGCCGTTTTGTAAAAAGCTATGATGAATCACACCAGCACTAGACCACCAAACTGTGACCATCACTTTTCTAGGGGTCATTTTTCGTTTTGCACATTGCTTTGGTACCGAACCAGGATCTAACCAACTTGCTGAGCGCTTTCGATTGTCAAAAAGAATCCATTTTTCGTCGCACGTAACAATTCGGTTCAAAATTCCTTCATTTCTGTGCCTGTTAAGCAGCGCAAGGCAAGTCTCGACGCGTACGTTGCGCTGGCGATCGTTAAGTTCGTGGGGCACCCATCTATCAAGCTTTTTTATCTTGCCAATCTGTCGCAAATGGACCAATATTGTTTTGATGCTAACATCAAAAGCTGCTGCCAGTTCAGCTGTAGATTGAGATTCATCAGCTTCCACAATCGCCTTTAATTCATCATTGTTGACCAAAGTTTCCGGACGACCACGAGGTTCATTTTTCAAGTCAAAATTCCCAGAACGGAACCGAGCAAACCAATAACGGGTTGTACGTTCGTTTGTACAGTTCTCTCCTTAAACGTCGTTGATGTTACGTGTCGTTTGTGCCGCGTTGGTGCCATGACCGAACTCATATTCCATAATTACACGAAATTTCAAAGTATCCATTATGAGGAAAAATGTTGAAATGTAATGAAAATACAACGCTAATCAATAAACAAAAGACTTATATTGTAAATAGAATGTCATATTTTTAAAACAAAATTAATTTGAATTTAGAATTCATAGCCAATCAAAACTTGTTTTTGTTTGAAAAAGTCTGTACTGCAATACGGCAATTTCATAGGTAAAGACCTATTATTTTAGGTTTTGGATGAAATCTCTTGTATGTGTTATTATATCTGCTATTATGAAAGGAATTGGGTTCGATGCGAAGAATATTAACATGTTTTAGGATATTTAGTTACCCAAGCATGTAAGCCCATTCACAAACATAATCGCGGTAAAGCCTCTAAAGCTGAGCCGCGTCCCGCGCGGTCCCAATATCTGCCTTTTTATTCATACTAGATCGTCCCATTCACAGGCACTGTGGCGTGGCTTGGTCACTTTGTGGGACGCTGTTGTCCGTTGCTCTAAAGATTTAATGACTGGATATGGTTTCAACACAACCATGCGAGCGTGTTCCACGGGCTTAGAATACTTGAATAGAGATCCAGGACCGATACCAGAAGGCGAGAATGGTCATCATAACGATGGGCGGATAATAATAATAATAACGCCCAATGATCACATATATAGATCCTGGACCCTAACTAGGTACATAACGTATCATCTATAAAAAAATAAATGTTATTGCTTTTCATCAAATGTATTGCCCACAGGAACACATGATTCACAAAAACCCCATAAAATTAATAAGCCCGGGGTATGTATGGACACGCGTCTCAAAGGCTATGGACTAACTACCGAATTGAACTCCTTGCAAGTGTAACTACGACTACTCTACAACTCTATGCGACCACCTTAGAACTGCTTATGCAACTGTTTAATTATTAAATCCCGCTCCCTTTATATAGGTTGGCGTCAGCGTCGTCAATAACGTCAACGTGTGTCCCTTCACTTTCTTGCACCTGTGATGGCTGCCACCATTAAAGTGGATTTAATATTATGCCCTTAGCCTATGATTAGTTTAGCGCCGTATATTGCATTCAATATTAAATTACCCAACTCGCTTTCCAGCTATCACGCTATTACGCTGCTGTACTCTAGGATAATAATGTCAAACTGCTTGCGCCATCTAGTGTTCTCACATCCAAATTCAAATGCCGTTCCGATACAACGGGAGCGTCGGGACTTTTATACTTTTATCCGATTAGGGCTCCGCGTATGCTTATGAACTCTTTGTGAGCTGCTTGCGTTAGTCGAAGCGATGGCTGTGCCTTCGCGTGGAACTGCTTAGGAGCTGACGGCATAATAGGCGGATTGTGGCTTTGGATAAGAGAGCGCTGTTGACCAAATTGTGTACAAAAGAAAAGGTACTAGTTGTTTACAAAGAGACATAATAAGTATTATTTTTAGTTTTCTTAATATAGGAGGATTTCTGGTAATGATTACCAAATAAATAATTGTGGACATTTCACACAGCGCCATCTAGACCAAACTAAGCAAAGCTTACTGAGACCCAGATGACTGAAATATACTTGGATACTTTTTTGTCTGTAAATACATAGAATACAATATAAATACCCAAACAACAAACACCTACGTTCATAATACAAATGTTTGTCCTGTCCAAATTTAATTTATTTATTTATTTTTATAAAAGAATGTTAATTGGTACGGTGGTACCCTGTACCTTAGATAACTTGGATTTACATAAATGGCCTGATAAAAATAAACGTTTCCTATTAAAGCACGGTGTGCCTTAATTGTAATAGAATTAACTATTCGGAACATATTCATACATAGAAGTCAAGCTTGGCACTAACCAACTACCGCTAAAATATTGTAAGTAAGCTTAGATACTTAAAAGTAAAGGCTCTTTACATAGTTAAAACTCGAAGAGGTATCCTTGTATTACAAACTTTCACACCTAAAATCAAAAAGCTAATTACACAGAGTAAACATCACGCACAAAAACAGAAGGTCCAAACACCGCAGTAACTCAATTACACGCCCACAGTTGGGCACAAAGGCATCCTCTATCGAATTACCGAGCGTTTTGCACCCGCCATTATGCGAAGAATCGTCACAAACGAACCATTGTTAAATACACTAGGTGCTTTTGTCTGCTGTTATCGCGCCACGTCGGTTTTTGCTGGCGCTCTTCCGTCGGGCATTGAGTTGCGTGCAGATGGGCCAATCCTGAGATATGTTTAGTTGACAGATACCAATCGAGCAAAGTGATGTTTTTTTTTCTCTCTCTCTCTCAACTCTTTATGAGCGAGGGTTATGTTGCCACTGCCTCGGTCGCGAGTTTGATGGCGTATAATTTTTTTTTTTTTTTTTTAATTTAGTTTGCTTTTAATTTTTTTTATTTTCTATTTATGTTTTACATATGCCTTTACTAATTAACTTTATTTTATCTATAAAGTAGTAGTTTTTAGTTTAATTTTCTAATTACACAATTTAAGATTATTTTAAAACATCATTGAAGAGAACTATGTGGTGATGATAATAAAAAACTTAATGGAATTGTAAAATGATATTAATATATTATTTAAGAAGCCGAAAATTATGCAAATATATATATATATATATATATATATATATATATATATATACAACCAACTTCGTGGGCGAAAATTCAAAGACCATCTTTGGAGTTTTTGGCGGGAAAACGAAAAAGATCGTGTCACCGCATTGTATTATTTTCGGAAACTTGTGTTATTTTCAGTGTTAGTGCATAAAATTGGTGGTATTTTAGGCATGAGTGTGGGAAAGTGGTATAATGATGGTGAAACGTTTCTTTCGTGTTGTTTCCAAAACTCCATAGTAGCTTCTGGTAAAGTTGCCACCACTTTACTAAGAGTATGACTTGACTAGACTAGACTATGACTTGGACTGTGACTTGACACATACAACATACATATGTATAATATAAATTAAATTGAAACATTAATTACTTGACACTGGTACTTTAACATATACACAAAAGTGTGCAGCCAAAACCAAACCAAAAAAAAGACCATCTGTCAAAATTTTATGCAAAAAAGGACAATTATATAGTTATTAAATTTTGAATAAATACTTAAGTAAACAGGTTTTATATAAAAACAAAGAGTTTGCCATAATCATGTCACACTGGGGGTCCAAAAAAGTGCTTCTTGTTGTAGTTTTGACGACGTTTTAAATACATATTTTACGAATACTCCACTGTTAAAATATGTTCTAGGCACAATTAATTCGGAATTCTTCTTTTAGATTTTAAAAGATAAGAACGACAAGATGCTTATAATCCAAATTACAACTATTTCTTAAAGTCTTCACAGATGCAACTAAATTTTAGGCAAGTAATACTCTTACTTTGAAATAACGCAATAATAACATTCACACCCATCATTGGCTGTCGACCTCGCGCCCTTACAAAACCTTATCGCGATATTTGTTCAGTTTTTATTTTCTTCGATATTCACTTATACAAACACTTCCATAAACTCCAATTCGAATTCAACTCTTGCTCTAACAGAAATAAGGTTCAAAATAAGTTATTTTACGTACAAAGGGTAGAAAAGCTATTGTTGCCTTTTGTAGGTACAGTCAGAGCGGAAATAAGCTTCTTTGTGTGACACTATCGTATCGTATCGTCAACCGCTTCCTTTCCAAAGATTATTGTAGACGTAAGAGCAAATAAAACTTATCTGTGGCAGTTCTTCAAGCTGTTTTACCCGTCTATTGTGTTTTAAAGGTCACTTGAAAGTTAAGTCGGTCAAATGTTAAATGTTCCACCTGCAGTAATATTTATGCCAATTTACATAAGTACATAAACTATAGATATAATAGGTCTTTACCTATGAAATTGCCGTATTGCAGTACAGACTTTTTCAAACAAAAAAAGTTTTGATTGGCTATGAATTCTAAATTCAAATTAATTTTGTTTTAAAAATATGACATTCTATTTACAATATAAGTCTTTTGTTTATTGATTAGCGTTGTATTTTCATTACATTTCAACATTTTTCCTCATAATGGATACTTTGAAATTTCGTGTAATTATGGAATATGAGTTCCGTCGTGGCACCAACGCGGCACAAACGACACGTAACATCAACGACGTTTACGGAGAGAACTGTACAAACGAACGTACAACCCGTTATTGGTATGCTCGGTTCCGTTCTGGGAATTTTGACTTGAAAAATGAACCTCGAGGTCGTCCGGAAACTTTGGTCAACAATGATGAATTAAAGGCGATTGTGGAAGCTGATGAATATCAATCTACAGCTGAGCTGGCAGCAGCTTTTGATGTTAGCATCAAAACAATATTGGTCCATTTGCGACAGATTGGCAAGATAAAAAAGCTTGATAGATGGGTGCCCCACGAACTTAACGATCGCCAGCGCAACGTACGCGTCGAGACTTGCCTTGCGCTGCTTAACAGGCACAGAAATGAAGGAATTTTGAACCGAATTGTTACGTGCGACGAAAAATGGATTCTTTTTGACAATCGAAAGCGCTCAGCAAGTTGGTTAGATCCTGGTTCGGTAGCAAAGCAATGTGCAAAACGAAAAATGACCCCTAGAAAGGTGATGGTCACAGTTTGGTGGTCTAGTGCTGGTGTGATTCATCATAGCTTTTTACAAAACGGCGAGAGCATTACTGCAGATGTGTACATTGAAGAACTGACCACAATGATGGCGAAACTCGCACGTCTGCAACCAGCTTTGGTCAATCGGTCGTCTCCACTGCTACTTCACGACAACGCGCGACCCCATACTGCACAACAGACCGTCTCTAAGCTGCATGAGTTGGGTTTGGAAGCTCTCCCTCATCCGCCATACTCACCAGATCTTGCGCCTACCGACTATTACTTTTTCCAAAATTTGGACAACTTTTTAGCGGGAAAAAAATTCAATTCCCGAGAGGCAGTACAAAACGCCTTTGAAGAGTTTGTTGTCTCCCGTCCTGCTGATTTTTTCAAGAAGGGCATCCATAAACTGCCACAGCGTTGGCAAAGATGCATTGATTGCAGGGGTGATTACTTTGAATAAAAGAAATAAATAAGTTCGAAAAAAAAAAACTTTAACTTTTTTCAAACAAAACGGCAATTTCATAGGTAAAGACCTATACAATTTTTACATATTATGTAAATCAAGTACGAACAATGTAAACCTGCTGATCCTGCTGGATTTCCACACAAATGAACAAACAGACAATATTTTTACTTCTACGTATTAATTAGGAAGTGGGAGTATAGGAATAGATTTCAAATGCACTTTGGAAGAAATTGCTTAATGCGATAAGTTTAAGGACACCCGTTTATTCTACCATTATTTTGTTCTGTATGACTAAGATGTTTTACATACAGTGCTTTTGTACTGTATTGTATTATAATAGATATTATTATACTTATTGTGATATTTATTTATTTATAGCAATGCCGATATATAAAGGCGCGCAATAAGTCAGCTTTCGACGATGAGATGGTTTATTCCCATTTGATAGTTATTTTTATGTCCCATGTCCCTTACTCAGGATGAGTACTCATCTCGCTTTGGCAGCCTCTGTGGTGTGTTGGTGGAGCATGTTGGCTCATAACCCGAAGGTGGCAGGTTCGATTCCCGCGGTAGGACAAGTATTTGTGCACAGAAAAAAGCGCAAATGCTTGTTCCTTGTACAGATACCGTACAAGTGTACCGATACAGAGAACCCTAGGATCTATGTATGTGATCGTAGGGCGTTATTATTATTATCTTGATGATGATCGTTGAATTAAGCTTACGCTATTAAAGGCATTTTGCATCAACACGAGAATTACAGAATCAGGCATTCACTCCACAGTTTCGTCCAAAAATAGTGTCACAATGGCAACACAGGGGGTGTCATGCCGGCGGGTCTATAATGGCAATTTTTCGTATACATCGAGTGAATGCGATGAATGCTGTACGGCGCGTAAACGGAGTGGCGACGTGCAAATTTGACGCCTTTGTGTCGCACTGCTGCGCGCGTGACCGGCATGTTACGGATGTCTCATTACGAATGGTGTTGGCGTTGCTTTCAGGGACCTGTCGTCGCTATGGGAGACACATCTTGAGCGACCCGGACGGTCCTATAGCAGCCGTAGTATCGGATGCGCTAGGATCACCGGACCAGTCTAGCCCTTCTGGCTTCAATTTACAATTGTCAAGCAAAGTGACATTAAGTCTTTTTTATATTTTGGCTTCACACTTTGGTGTATTTAGCCAGTGTCAAGTAATTGATAATTTTTCAAGTTAACGATATTTACGCAAATATATGTCAGGTCATAGTCGAAGTCATCAAGTCAAGTCATAGTCTAGTCAAAGTCATACTCCTATTAAAGTGGTGGCAACTTTACTTGAAGCTTCTATGGAGTTTTGGAAACACCACGAAAAGAAACATTTCACCATCATTATACCATTTTTCCACACTCACGCCTGTAATCCAGCACTTAACGAATAGAATGCCATCAATTTTATGCACTAACACTGAAAATAATACAAGTTTTGGAAAATAATACAATGCGATAACGCAATCTTTTTCGCGTTCCCGCCAAAACTCCAGTCTAGCCCTTCTGGCTTCAATTTACAATTGTCAAGCAAAGTGACATTAACGTTAAACAAAGCAAAAACAAAGTTATACTTGCCGATAGGTAGAGCTAAAGAAGTTTTACTTCAGTCGTGTGGTCTAAGCACATTCGTTTTTTAGCCCCCGATCAAACAGAGGGATGTTGAAAGTGTAATATGTCTGTATCTCCGTGGTATCGTAGTTTCAAAATAGGATGAAAAACATTTTTTTTAAATGATTTCATTGAGATTTAGCTATGATTCAAGAAAATATGTTTAGCCGTTTGATGATCATCAGCTCTTCTGGTTGATGAAGGGAGAGTCGGTATTCTTTCAATTTTAAACAAGATTAAATTGTTGTGTTTCATTCACACAGAGTTTATAATCAAATTGTATACTTGGCATTATGCTTGTTAACAATCATAAATTTGACTGCAAAAAAGTCTATTGCCATGTCCATTAACAGATGGAGTAGCGCCTCGCTTTCAATCATAGCGATTTCTGTAGTCAGTGTCGGGTTATTTGTTTGCGCCGCCCCGAGCGTCCGTCGCGATGCTCGTGGAATCAGAATCGGGGGTCGGGGGTTCGATTCCCGATTACTTTTGTGATTTTGTGACGCTCGTCCGATGTTTGATTGGGGAAATGGTAAAAATGTTAGTTGTAAAGGGTTGCTTTTGAGGTTTGTTACCCGATAAGGACGTGGGCTTTTAGAGGCTTCGATTTCTTTGGCAATCTTTGATGACGCACTTGAAAGCTCAAGATATTTCAGGTCTGAAAAGGTCTTTATTCTTAGGATTGAATGTTTTGTCTTAGAAATAAACTAACCGTTAAAATTCATCGTAAAATAAAAAGACAGTGCTAGATTTCATGAATGACTTAGCGCCGTCGTATGTACTCAATGATTATTTTAAACAAGATAGGATTGCGTTTGACCACATTTTTCCTTTCAATTAAGTGATAACGATAAATTTGTGTGAAAGTTACTGTGTATCTTACACAGTACGTAACTCAAAAACTAAAATTGTAGCTCTACAAAAAGGTATCACAGAACATGTACAAGTAAATGATGAATCAGAGTTATTATTAGGAAGTGATTGATAGTCTTAAAAAACAATTCCTATAACTAAATAAAAAAATGGCTGCACTTAATTCAAATTTTACTTCTCAAACAAAGTCTAGAGTAAAACCACCATTTACCGTACAGATCTCCGTAATCCAGCATCAACGAACGCTCCCTATCAAATAGTCGGGTAAAGCGGCAAATTGCCAATGGTTACTGTCCATTGCTCGATACCTGTGGCTATTGTGTCAGTACTGCTGATTTACATATTCAGTATCTGCGTCTACAGCTGAAATACGTCGTTTTGGAGGCGTTTGTGAAATAATGTATGATTTATTGGAGAAAGGGTTATTAAATCAAATCAACTATTTATTTGCTAGAACACAATTTACGAGAGATGTCAAAATAAGTACTTAAAATCAAACAGTCTTATTACAAAATGTGAACTAAGTAGAGTTTTAAGCCTGGACCAACTAGTCCTAGTTTGTTACGGTACTAAGAAGTTAGACCTTGACTTTATTACAAAACGCCGACTAATCGAAGATCAGCTGATACCAGAGATAGTGTTTTTGTTTTGGTATGGCTCCACACTTTCATATATTTAGCCAGTGTCAAGTAATTGATAATTTCTCGAGTTAAGTAATATATATAATTATGTGTTAAATCAAGTCAAGTCACCGTCCAAATCATCAAGTCAAGTCATAGTCTAGTCTAGTCAAGTCATACTTCTAGTAAAGCGGTGGCAACTTTACCAGAAGCTTCTATGGAGTTTTGGAAACAACACGAAAAGAAACGTTTCACCATCATTATACCACTTTCCCACACTCATGCCTGTAGTCCAGCATTTAATGAATAAAATGCCACCAATTTTATGTACTAATACTGAAAATAAAAAAAAGTTTTCGAAAATAATACAATGCGGCAACGCGATCTTTTTCGTTTTCCCGCCAAAACTCTACCAGAGATAGTCCATGGCTTAAATATTGACCATAGACTAAATACGAAAAAAGTTTGTTCATTTGGACCACATTTATTCACACGATCCTTTTTTCACGTTTCATATATTTAGAATTTTTGTTTTCGTGAATTGGCCTTGGAAAGCTTATTGTTTGCATATTTTTTAATGAATAAATAATCAGATTCATAAAATTCAGCTTTGCTACAATGATTTTCAACTAATAAAACTATTAAGTTTTAATAGTTACCAACGAGGCTTGCGAGAATCAGAACGTAAATATGGCATTGGTTAACGCGCGAAAATTGATATTTCTGTTTATTGTTGTTATAACTAACTGTAACTATAATAAATGTCGTAAAAATAGAGCAAATAAATATAAAAACTGAACCAAGTAGATATATTTTATCAAAGACCAAGGCAACCTCAAAATCGTGTAACAAAGAAGTTTGATAACCCAACATTGGCGTTTAGCGCATAAATAGTTTTTAATCTTAAAAGTTTCATTTTTCCACCACCATGGCGCTAGTTTCTTTCGTTTAGCGAGTTAGTACCATAGTTAAACTAGGGTCATCGGAGGACTAACTTTAGACCTTGGACGATCCCCTAATAAGCGATAAACTCGTTTTTGTAATAAGGTTCTTAAATAGTCTAGGTTTAGACCTAGTACTAACTTTAGTCCACGCTTGGTCTGCATTTTGTAATAAGACGGTATGAGCAAATATTAAATAATATTTTTGTTTTTGTTCTTTAAAGTAAGGCAATTACCAGGTTGATATTCTGATTGGTGTACAGGATATGTTTCACTTATATCTTAAAAATAAAGATAAACTTCGCTTATAATAGAATATCTAATCTTTCTCCACTAGGCAAGGTCAGTGGGGACGTGGGTGTGAGGTGTTCCTATATTTATATTCTGGATTCTAGTTAAGCATAATCATTATAAAGATTCTAGATATATAGGTACATTGTTATACGCCATGTAACAAGTAAAAATTGATGGTTTTGTGGCAACAAAAACACAGTTAACTACAATGTTCCTTTCTAAATTTGCTTAAAACACACGTACAAATAAATATAGAAAATAATTGAATAGGATAAATCGTAGCTTGGTTGTTTTCCTAGCAATTTATTTTTATAATATCGTTCTGTATAATCGCATTTCAGCATAACTCCAATCTGCCCGTCTGTCCCCGCGGGCAGATTGCATCGCGTCCACCGGCGCGCATTTTTAACGTCATTCAGTCGTTTTCTTTTTCCCAATCTGGGCTTAGCAGGGAAAACAACTTTGACGACTGTTTAAGCTGTCTGCCTGTCCTGCAGATTTTGGTTGTAACTGGATGAGTAGATTACGAAACTCTTTACTTATTTAGATTTTACTAAATACGACGTAACTTCTACCGCAATACAATTTAATTAAAAAACTTTTCTTAATTTAAACTTTTCCGTAAATATTTTTTTATTTTTAAAATTAAACGTAGAATTTAAATCCCCGTTAGGTTTTGCATGTGGCTCATATTCATTTCGCCCGCTATATGTAACTACTAGTTGCGCTCCGCGGTTTCACCCGCGAATAAAAAAATACTTTAATCATCTCACGGGAACGTTTCATTTTTCCGGGATAAAATGTAGCCTATATGTTAATCCAGTGTATAAGCTATCTTGGTACCGAATTTTATCCAAATAATGAATGGATTTGAGCGTGAAGGAGTAACAAACATACACATATACAAACTTTCGCCTTTATAATATTGTAATAGTGTGATGATAGTGTGAAGTTATATTATTTCATGTCAGTTATTGACGTGACGAGCTAGTCATTTATCTGAAGTTAAGCGCGGTCACCCATAGCACCTATAGCTGCATAACCATTTTTTTTTTTTTTTTTTTTTTTTTTTTTTTTTTTTTTTTTATTTTTTTTTTTTTTTTTTTTTTTTTGCATAACCATGTTGCATTTACAGGCATAGGCGTTGAAACTGCTAGGCTCTAATGAAATTGAGTGGGTCTCGTGAGTCGAATGCACCCGGACAGATGGGCAAATATCGCGACACATTGGGTATTTCACGACAACCGAAGAGTCGCCCGGGATAGCGGTGGCAGGATGAACTAAACTCATTTGAAAAATATTGGATGGAAAAATCCGTGAAAAAGACTCTAAGAGATTTTGCCTGGCATGTGGGTCACACCAGGTTAATTTACAAAATACTATGCACAATCACTGCGATTTTAGTGAAATAAATAAAGGCTCACCATAATTTTAAAAAATTGGAATTACAACACTACCCTCTTTGTGCGTTCATTTCTGCCATGGTTTTATAAAATGTGGAAAAGTTTGCGTTTCTTTGTCTTTCCCTAACGTTAAAAACCGGTTGTTGTTGTTGTTTTTGTTGGTTGTTCTTCAAAAAGAGTATCAATAAAGTTCTTAGGAATCGATAAAGCTTCATCAGCGCCTCTGGCGCTACAAATATCCATAGGTCTTACTATCAGGTTAGCCAAATTTTTGTATCCAACCATTATTGAGTTTATATTAGTTTTAATTTCATCGCGTAGTTAGTAGACACGTTCTACAAAATAGCAGTACTCTACGATGTGCTACGACGTCGAGTTAATTGACGTAGCTGATTGAGAATTGCGTAGCACAATTTGTAATGTTTTTAGTTGCCCAAAGTAGGGTGCTACAATAAACTAGACTAATATAAGCTCCGGTAACAGCCAATCTAGTTTATTTTTGTTATGTACCGGATTGCTTTGTACCAGTAGTAGAAATATTTATGTATACCTTTTCAAAGTCCTAGTTATTTGCATGCAATATTTTGGGCATACATATAGGTAGGTATAATAGGTCTTTACCTATGAAATTGCCGTATTGCAGTACAGACTTTTTCAAACAAAAAAAAGTTTTGATTGGCTATTAATTCTAAATTCAAATTAATTTTGTTTTAAAAATATGACATTCTATTTACAATATAAGTCTTTTGTTTATTGATTAGCGTTGTATTTTCATTACATTTCAACATTTTTCCTCATAATGGATACTTTGAAATTTCGTGTAATTATGGAATATGAGTTCCGTCGTGGCACCAACGCGGCACAAACGACACGTAACATCAACGACGTTTACGGAGAGAACTGTACAAACGAACGTACAACCCGTTATTGGATTGCTCGGTTCCGTTCAGGGAATTTTGACTTGAAAAATGAACCTCGTGGTCGCCCGGAAACTTTGGTCAACAATGATGAATTAAAGGCGATTGTGGAAGCTGATGAATCTCAATCTACAGCTGAGCTGGCAGCAGGTTTTGATGTTAGCATCAAAACAATATTGGTCCATTTGCGACAGATTGGCAAGATAAAAAAGCTTGATAGATGAGTGCCCCACGAACGTAACGATCGCCAGCGCAACGTACGCGTCGAGACTTGCCTTGCGCTGCTTAACAGGCGCAGAAATGAAGGAATTTTGAACCGAATTGTTACGTGCGACGAAAAATGGATTCTTTTTGACAATCGAAAGCGCTCAGCAAGTTGGTTAGATCCTGGTTCGGTACCAAAGCAATGTGCAAAACGAAAAATGACCCCTAGAAAGGTGATGGTCACAGTTTGGTGGTCTAGTGCTGGTGTGATTCATCATAGCTTTTTACAAAACGGCGAGAGCATTACTGCAGATGTGTACATTGAAGAACTGACCACAATGATGACGAAACTCGCACGTCTGCAACCAGCTTTGGTCAATCGGTCGTCTCCACTGCTACTTCACGACAACGCGCGACCCCATACTGCACAACAGACCGTCTCTAAGCTGCATGAGTTGGGTTTGGAAGCTCTCCCTCATCCGCCATACTCACCAGATCTTGCGCCTACCGACTATTACTTTTTCCAAAATTTTGACAACTTTTTAGCGGGAAAAAAATTCAATTCCCGAGAGGCAGTACAAAACGCCTTTGAAGAGTTTGTTGTCTCCCGTCCTGCTGATTTTTTCAAGAAGGGCATCCATAAACTGCCACAGCGTTGGCAAAGATGCATTGATTGCAGGGGTGATTACTTTGAATAAAAGAAATAAATAAGATCGAAAAAAAAAATACTTTAACTTTTTTCAAACAAAACGGCAATTTCATAGGTAAAGACCTAATATATTAAATTAGTACTTTTTATCATTAGTTAAATTTTTTAGTACCCTGACAAAATAATTGATGTCCACACACATCTTCATGCAAAAATGTTTCTGTTTGTTTGTCTGTGACCGATAGCACTAGATGTTTTACAAAGCAAACCCAAAGTTTTTGCAAATTGCGGGTAAAATCACGGTGCTATTAAATATATAATAATTTTGTTGGAAAATTTAAACCCTTATCAACCCACAAACATCAACACAGCAGAATAAAAAGCGTTCCCTTAAAATAGATAAAACTTCACGACGATAATTTCGATACAAATCAGGGGGTTAAGTGGCGATCGGCAGATTTACGGCGTGCTATGGAGCCGCCCCGCAATTAGCTGGTAAAGGGTGTTTGCTTGGGGTGGTTGGGGTGGCTGTGGGGTAGGAGACAGCAAGAAAAGAAGTAGGAAAAATTAAAGATAACAGAGTTTAGTTTTATAGTCTGCTACCGTAAATTTGTACTGTTTAAAGATTATTAATATATTTTGATGAAGGTATAATTGTGTGTGAGTCGAAGAGACAAATGGAGGTGCATTTTAAAAATACCATATTTTTTTATCGCTCGTTGACTGGAATTTAGTATTTTCCTCTATAATATACTATCTATTGGTTTTGGTACTCAATTGTTTATTTATTTAATAATTTATTCGTATTTTCTTTGGAATAATAAACCAGTATACTAAAGTAATAGATCGTAACAGTTACCTACATAAAATAAACCTAATTTGCGTATTATCATAAGCAAAAGTCATGGATATTTAATGATTAAATCACTGAACTGTGCATACCCGCCTTTCCTTCAAAAGTCGTTGCTTCAAAAGTCATACTTCTCAGACGCATATTTCGCGTTCCAATAAGCATAGCTTAGAAAATTATGTTTAATATTTGGCTTTGACTATTTGAATTGCAGCGATGTATAGACTCATAGCGGTTTATAGAATATCCTAATTTAATTTTCAGCTAAAAATACTTAGTAGTGCTCCATTCATTTCTTGCTCATGTATATTTTATACCAGGGTGTCATCTCTGCAGAGTATTTAACACCCCAACACTTTGTAGCTCAACCATCATCTCTAATCGCCGAAACGGGGGCATTTTATACATAAACTGTCATTATTGTCCTTTTATTAGACTCTAATAAAAATCATTGTGCGATAATACTTTTGGTCATAATTTTTGGAATTAAAGTCATTTTAATAAGCACTGCAATGTGCAGAGTTAAAGTAAAATGATATCAAATGAGACGTATAAAAAGGTTTATTAAAAATATCAAGGAAGACAAATTAAAAAAAAAAAAAAAATTAAAAAAAATGCTGCAGCATATTGGACACAATGTGGTGGTTTCTTAAATTAAGTTATCGTTTGTTTTATTTTTGTTTTTTTTTTAAGCAACGATAACCTAGTTTTTGCGTACATTCAGGTGTAGTGTAGTATTGAGTATGTTTAACTCTAGAATATTTAATACATTTAGATCTAAGCTTTTCAGTACATTTTAGTATTTAGTAATATTTTACACAATGGACCATACATCTGTCATATTGTACTAACGTAAATCTCTCAGTCGCCTTATCATCTTTAGAACATCATAGTAAAATAAAGTATCACAATAGTCTCGAACTACTAAATCTTACATTTCTTTTACTGATTTAATTAATTCTGACTGATAATAGGAACGACCAGGAAAAATCTTGTGACCGGCAAAGTTGAAGGAAAGCAATCGCAGTGCAGTCCGATGCACTGGTCCGAGTATATTCGCACCACATTGGGCACCATTCTATACGATACCCTACATGTCGCTGAGATTAGGAGATAGCGTGACATCATAAAGAAGGTTAATAAGGGAGGTCACACTCCCTCAGAAAAGATAAATAAGACTCAATGAGGAAGTGGGCTGATATTAATTAGCTTATGCTTGTCTTGATTAATAACTACTGGAAAATTTACTTAGGTACCTACACATAATTCATAGATTTATGACATCTCAACTCAAACTCTTTTGATAGGTTCAGAACCATTTACATACTTACTCTAATTATTAGTTTTAGCATAAGGACCATCTGTTGTTGTGTTTCGCTGTGTCAATTACCCAGTTGGCTAAGAAGTCCAATTCTTTGTCTCGAGCTAAAACAACATGATTTCATCGTGCCGACATCTGCGCCCCTTTGTTACGTTTCAAGTGTTTATTCACGATAATCGAGTGTTACAGATTAAATTCCACCCCCTCCCTTTAGGCACACCCTGTGTTTTTAAAGAAATACTCGCATCGCTGACTTTTCGAGAGCTATCAGAGGATATGGAGGGTATGAACACATGTCTATTTGAGTTTAATTTTAGTTATGAATAGGCAATGGACATTGGAATATTTGCTTAAAAATTTGAGAGATATAAGAATATAAGTAAAATTAAATTCTAATTTTTTAGGTTTGGGTTTAAAGAAATTTATTCTCAAATAAGACAAAAAGTCACTTCTATGAGAACATAGTTAGACTTAAAAAATTCTATACAAGTACATTCGTCGTCACTTTAAATAATGTAGGTATAGAAACATAAATATTTAAATTTGACCGCTTCTTTGGTGTGGTGGAGCAGATCGGCTTATAACCTGGAGGCGGCAGGTTCGATTCCCGAAGCAGGATAAGTAATTGTGCAAAAAAAGCGCAAATACTTGGTCTCAGTCTAGGTGTAGTAGGACTATAATAGTCCTCGTAATTCCTGGTACCCTAGATACAGGAAATCGTTGGATGTTATTATTATTAAATTCAGTGTAACCGTTTGCTGATAAAATATTTAAAGTATAATTTGTATGTCTTGTTTACTTGTTTGTATATTAGAAACTATATGCCTTTTATTTGAAAATGTATTTATTGTAGCCATATGTGTGTTACTCTAAATCAAGTTTATACAAAAATAAGACAATACAATCATACATTCATTGTTTTATTTCATTCAAAAATAACTGTACCATATAAAACTTAATGTCTAACCAAAATAACTAACAAAACTTAAATGTTAATAACAATAAACGTGTATTTCCAACAATAAATTCGTACGTTTACAGTGTACAAACAATTATTACAATTAGTTTTTACACCAAAAAATATATTAAATGCACTCACTATTCGGTGGGATGATAAAATAATGCAAATTAATACAAATAAAAACAAACGTGAAAACGATTATTAGAAATAGGCAAATGTACAATCCTTACTTTAATAACATAAACAATTGTCAATTAATGCTCTCCTATGTGCAGTAAATGTACAGTTTAATAACTAAGAATAATTATTTAAGAAATGAATTCCGCATAATAATAGTAACTAGAATGTTCAACAAGATTCAAATTACAATTTAAAGAAAAAAAACGGGAAGAGATAGAAGAAACATATTGTGATGTCTAAATTAAGTATTATGCACATACACAGGTACTTTTTTTATTTAGTATATTGTATGTGTTAGTTGTAAATGTTTATACACTTCTTTATATAGCAGCTTCTGTGGTGTGACGGTTGAGCAAGTTGGCTCATAGCCAAATTGTGGTGGGTTCGATTTCCGTGACAGGACAAGTATGTGTGCACAGAAAAAAGTAAATATTGGTTTTGTACTTCGGTGTTGTGGGACCATGATCCTAATAGTTCCTGGATCTATAGACACAGGGAATCCTAGTTAGCGTCCAGTCCATCAATGTATATGATCGTTGGACGTTATTATTATTATTATTATACAAAGGTTAAAATAATGTTAAAATATTTATTTTTGAATATTTTTAATAGTCGAAACACGTGTAACTGAAATTAAAGTATGGACTTGATTATATTTGACAAACGAAATTCGTTTCTCATTCAGTTAAAACTACAATAAGGTGACATGTTTTTGTTTCGTTAAAAGATACAGATTAAAAATACTAAATTGTTTTGCATCCCATACGCAATTAATTACAATTTACCAGTTTAACTTTCATCATAAAAGTGAGTAAGTGCTAAAAATTGTCAGTGTGGTTAAATTACGAGTTGCATCTATTTTACTCATCTATGATTTAACTCTATGATATGTGATCTATTCAAAAAGAGAGAACCCTCAAAAGGTACATAATATAATAGATATTAAAGATAATTGCACAACTATTGCACAAAATAAGTTTGTTACAGTTTATTTACATGCCGTCAACTTCTACGTTCATATCACTCCTAAAACTCATCACTACAATCACTGATTTATTCTTTTTTATTTCAGTCTTGCACTATGATCACTCTATAAAGAGTTCCTTATGTCAGATATCCAGTGATATCGATTGAAAAATTCGCACGATGTATCATTCGAGCGCATATCCACAAGACGCATTATCCATTCACCATGAGACACCACATTCATAGTTTGTATAAATTTTTGCACTTATGCATGCACCTATAACCTAGCACAAGTGACGTATACGCTTGTCTTAGCACTAGTGATGTAACGCACTATTGTCATAGTACAACCGTGACATACACTATTGTCTTAACATCACGTTTATTAGTGAAGTGAACTTTTGTCTTAGCATTTTAATCTCACTATTGATGAGTTTACACGCTGTCAGGCGTGCTCGCCTCCCGATCCTGTGCAGAGGTGGAGGCGTGCTCCCAGTGGGGCCAGGCCCGCGCCGGGAGCGCGACCGGCCTTCATATGACGTGCTGCGGCGGCTCCTCGTCGCTCTTCATCAGGACGTACGCCACGGGGCGCTTGACGTCGGGAGGGGGTGAAGGCGAGCGGCGAGGGGGGCAACCACACGGGGATAATGCACTACTATACAGAGCGCTGCTGTACAATGCTCCGCCGTAGAGTGCCTGTGGATGTAATGAGGGTTGTGTGAAGGTGCCTTTGGAAAATAAGGATAAATAATAATAATAACTAGTTGCGCCCCGCGGCTCCACCCACGGATAAAAAGTATTATAATTATTTGCTCATCCCATGGGAGTATTTCACTTTTCCGGAATAAAATATAGCCTATATGTTAATCCAGTGTATAAGCTATCTTGGTACCGAATTTCATCCAAATCAATTCAGCCGTTTGAGCGTGAAGGAGTAACAAATATACACACATACACACATACAAATTTTCGCCTTTATAATATTAGTGTGATAACAATAAATAATATCGCCCAACGATCACTTACATAGATCCTGGACCCTAACTAATATTCTCAGTGTCTAGAGACCCAGAAACTATGAGGACCATGGACCCACAACACCCAGACTCAGAACAAGTATTTGGGCATTTTTTTTCTGTGCACAAGTACTTGTCCTGCCGCGGGAATCGAACCCGCCACCTCTGAGTTATGAGCCGATCTGCTCAACCACAATACCACAGAGGATCTCGAAGTATAAGTATTCAATGTAAAAGACAGATTGTATTAACTGTTAATCGACTGTTTTGTTGGTGCGATTCGAAATAATGTGTCTTTTTATATTGCAGCTATCGTATTTAAAATCATATGGAGCTACAAGATACATAGCGCAGGAAAGTGACACTGAGAAAGTTAAAAGTCAAAATGAAAACATCTTTATACCATAATAAGCTAGTATCTAGAACACTAAATAATTAATGGATTTGTGTGTCTGTACAGAAAATACATACATTCATTGTAATTACCTGTAGATGCGCCAGCTCGGCCGCCAGTTTCCCATCATCAGACGGGATCTTCGCAAATGGGTAGAACGGGTACGGCAGCGGCGGGAACAATGCTCTGCCCAAATCTGGTTTATCATGGATCAGGTGGTGCGGTATTGGCATCTGAGACATTGGATGTGGGACGTTGGGCGTCACTAGCCGAGGCACGGGCGCCATTAAACTACCGATACCGAAGCCGAATTTCGGCTCCTTCTTGACGAGCGCTTTCGGCTTTCGTCGTGGCCGGTACTTGTAGTCTGGATGCTCTTTCATGTGTAATGCCCTGGAAAGAAGGTATACTTGAATATTGATAACGAATACTTTTATTTTGCTTCTGATTTGGTCACCTAAGACTAAAAAGACAAAAACAGGGTAGCAAGAAAGAACAACGGTTGTGTTTTTATGTACGAGAACTTGTTTGGATGAATATGGTATTTTTGTTGGAAATTTGTAATGTTATTTTTGAGGGCTGAGGTTAGCCATATTTTTCATAAGTACTTACATTCAATCATTAACTTCAAAACTGTCAAATTGCGTGAGCGAGATAGAGGACTCAGGTAGTATGGACCTTTCTCATTTACGAAAATAGACATAACGTAATTTTGATTTTTACAGCTAGCTTACATAATATAAAATAATTGAATTCTGCATTCATTGTTATAAAACATTTTCAAAAGCGAATTATATATTTTGTGAATATTATCATAGGTTTAACAAAAAAAAGTATGCTAGAGCTACAAATTTTTTATTACTTATTTGACGTAAACAAACTTTTACTAAAGGGTCGATGCATTTTATATCATGAGTATTATTAAACAGCAGGATTATTAATCTTTTTTAGGTGTTATTTTTTGTGTTTGTGTTGTTTTTTTTAATGGGCATGTGTTTGACAACAACTCACTTTTTTTTTAAATGTTTTGGCTCCACACTTTTATGTTTTTAGCCAGTGTCAAGTAATTGATAATTTATGAAGTTAATGATATTTCACGCAAATACGTGTCAAGTCACAGTCGAAGTCATCAAGTCAAGTCACAATCAAGTCGTCGTCTAGTCAAAGTCATACTCCTAGTAAAGTGATGGCAACTTTACTGGAAGCTTCAATGGAGTTTTGGAACAACACGAAAAAAAAACGTTTCACCATCATTATACCATTTTCCCACACTCACGCCTGTAATCCAGCACTTACGAATAGAATGCCACCAATTTTATGCACTGACAATAACACAAGTTTTGGAAAATAATAGAATGCGGTGACGCAATCTTTTTCGCATTCCCGCCAAAACTCCAACAACTCACTTGATGGTAAGTGACGAAGTTGTCTAAGGTGGAACACGCTTGCCCATGAGATGCCCATCTCAATATATTTGACTTGACTTAGCATTAGAAATAAGTAGTTTAAAGAACTCGCTCGTAAAAATAGCTAAAAAACTACTTCACGCTGCTCTTGTTATAAAAGAATATACTTCCATACCTATAGATATCACGTATCTTACTCAATAACCACAAACACTGTCCACTCATATCAAAAATGATATCGACATGTTTACCGAATTCGATTAACTAAGGCCGAAGAAAAACATCGCACCAAAAAACGTTATCGATAAAAAAGTCCGGGGAGATACAGTTTTTTCTCGGCCAAGATATTGTATTTTCCTTCGACGTTATCGTATTTATTTGAACGCCAAACAGTAATGAACGAATTGATAGTGCTCCGGTCATCGAACTCGATTCGTTTGTGTTTTCGGAGAAGTAGAATGGCGTTTCCAATATTAGTGAGTACGATCCTTGAGCATGAACGGGCTGCTAAGTTATCGGTACTTTCTCACAAAATGTCCGGATAAGTTTTGAATCTTTGAACTGCAACAGTTGACTTTGACGGTCACTGAGATGATTTTGGCTATGCCTTAATGACGAAAGTTTTGAAGTAAAACTTCTTTACGCACGCTTGACTTAGGGAACAAACTGGTGAATGCGAGGCGAGCAGAAGTTGGAGTTGGTTCACGTAAATCTCCATTGAAAACAAAAACTAAAATAACAAAGTTAAAAATTTGTGTAATTATGATGGTATGTCCAGTAAAACGACAATTTACAATTGCCAAGATGGTGATATTAACATAAAACAAAATTATCCCGGCCGATAGTTGGAGCTAAACTAAATAAATTTTACTTCAGTCAGGTTTAAAACACACTCGTTATTTAAAATTTGAAAGCCAGACGGGTTTATTAATTATTAATTGAAGATATTTTAACATACAGAGGTAGGTGATTGAAGCGGAGATGTCATTTACTAATTGACAATTTTATTAATAAAATCTCTGCTTGAGCAGCGATCGATGACTGAATATCGTTCTGTAATACGGTCCTTAGATTCTAAACTTTTCTGTTTTTAATCAAAATGAATAATATCAAAAGAAAGCGAGACTCCAATCATCGTCCATCGGCATCGCATTCAACAAACAGTGATCGAAAACCTCAGCACTGACCTCCCCCCCCGCACCCACCACTCGAGTAATTACAATCGTCTCGCTGACAATCGTGCGATTCTATCACAAAGCGCACATAATCGGACACAGTGTCGCTCTCTGTCACATCTCAAAAAGATTTAACTAAACACAAATGCAAGCCAAATTCAATTCTATTTTGAGCTGCTAAGGTTTGTTTCTCTTTGTAAGGAGTTGGTGAATAGTGATGTGGTCGGAATGGCAGCCGATTGTGTGGGCACAATGCAATAATCCGCGCATTGTTGAATGTACATTGTTGTTTTAAGGGCGGGCGGCGCGACAATTGCACACTTTATTGCATAAATAATAATGTTATATCGCGCTGCCGATTCATTGTGGCTGTTTGTTAAAAGTTTTATTGAGATTCAAATTTCATTTGTTTCATTGATAAAGATTGCCGGCATGATGCTAGCCTAATTTTCTTTATAGGTTCAAACCTTTATGGAATAGAAAACTTATTGGTCATAATAACAATCAACTCAGCGTAAGATGAAGTAAGCAGACCTGGGGGTGATCACAAAACTTTCATTGTAATGCAACAGGAGAAGTTTCATTCCAAATTTGAGAGTTTCCATAGTAAGTATGCACATACCATACACTGCGTGAAACTGGCTAATCCATACAAAATTTAGTTTCTATGGGTTGCAATAGGTAACGTGATCACCTAGCTGGCTTACCATGTATTTTCACTTATTATTTAAATCCCTTGCACTTTTCAACATTTTGTCATAAAAATTAGTCTATGTTTGTAAAGAAACAATAAATTGAGATTATTTAAGACAACCTCTGTGGTATGGTGCTCATAACCCGGAAGAAGCGGGTTCGATTCCCGCGACAGTACAAGTATTTATGCATAGAAAAAAAGCGCAAATACTTGTTCTAAGTCTGGGTGTCGTGGGACCATGGTCCTCGTAGTTCTTGGGTCCCTAGACACAGGGAATCCTAGTTAGGGTCCAGGATCTATATATGTATGTGATCGTTGGGCGTTATTTTAATTATTTCCCAGATTTTTTAGTAACCCTTTTATGCATTTACAAATGTACGAATGTTGCATGAATTTAATTGAACCGATTAAGAAAAGTACTTCAAAGATTATCGTGTACCTACTTCTACACGGGAATATCGCTAAAATTATTATCAGTTCTGATACCTCAACTGGTTGAATGTTGCGTTTTTTTAAACAAGATAAATTAATTAAATAATCTCATACATGAATAAGTGAAAATTTTTACTGTTCCACATTTAAATGTCCCCTGCCACGAACATAAAATATACTTATTACCACACAAGTGTGGTTTTCGTTTCGGCGCACCATTATCCCTCCAAGCACGTATCTATCTGTACGATCATATATAGAATAATCAAATAAAGACGATGATAAAAAGTAAGCACGAATACAAACATGGGAGCGCCTTGACCATTGTTGACCGATAACAGAACAGGGAAACAGAATAAATACAAAATTGAGGAATAAAATTGACAGCCTTTATTGAGTGGTGATTAAACAGGTCGGCCCATATCCTGGAGGCAGCGGGTTCGATTCCCGCTACAGGACAAGTAATTGTGCACAGAAAAAAGCGCAAATACTTGTTCTGTGTCTGGGTGTTGTGGGACCATGGTTCGTAGTTCTTGCCTCCCTAGACACAGGGAATCCTATTTAGGGTTCAGGATCTATGAATGTGATCCTAGGACGTTAAAAAAATTAATAATATAAGCTGTAAAATGCCAGAAGCCATTCATGAATCAATGAATATCAGCTCGGGATGATAAATGATTTGTGAGTATTTGATATTTATTTATGGTAACTCCAGGCGTTGTTTCACACACAATACTATCAACAGGGAGTGTCACTCCATTGCTGTTATCATACAATAAACAGTCAGAATTAATAAACATACAATGGAACTCGTTGTAATACTGTAGTAGGTACTATGATGTGAGTTTGTGAACCATTGTTGATTTTTCACAATTGATTTTGTTAAAAAATACTTAAGTGATTGGTATCAAGAACGTACGTAAACGTTTGTCAAATCAAAAACATTCCAGTTGTTCCAATTGTTTAGTTTTCTGGAATCAGAAAACTAAACAATTTTTTGTAAGGACATCTAAGATTGTGTATTTTTTTTTAAATTAGATATAATACCTACCTATGTTTTTAATGCAATTCAATGGGGCAATGATGCCAGCATGTTGGGCATAACAAAATGAATATATTGAAGTTTAACTTCTTTATGCACGCTTGAATTGGGGAGTAAGCTGGTGAATGCATAAAGAGGCGAACGGAAGTTAAAAGATGTTGGTTCACGTAGATTCCCATTGCCAACATAACAAAGTTAAAAATTACTTAAAATTTGTATTAGTATGTCCGGTAAAATGACAATTTACAGTTGTCAAGATGGCGAAATTAACATTAAACAAAGCATTAAAAGTTACAGCCGAAGCTAAAGAAATTTTATTTCAGCCGTGTGGTCTAAAGCATGCTTGTTTTTTTATTGTTTATACAGACAGTCTCTGTGGTGTGGTGATTAAGCAGGCTGGCTCATAACCCGGAGGCGGTGAGTTCGATTCCCACGACAGGATGAGTATTTGTGCACAGAAAAAAGCTCAAATACTTGTTCTGTGTCTGGGTATTGTAGAACCACGGTTCTCGTAGTTCCTGGGTCCTTAAATACAGGGAATCCTAGTTAGGATCCAGGATCTATATATGTTATCGTTGGGCGTTTATTATTATTATTGTTTGTAGAATGTGTTTCTCCACAAATAGGTAACTGTAAGAAAATAGACCACCTTTATAAGCCATTACATATGTTTTACAGTTATATTGATACCTGCTTTGAACATGATGTAAAGAAACAAAAAATAGATTAGGCAGATGCTGTTGTTTAGAATAATTGAACAGTTGAGAATAAAAAGGGTGTAACTGCCAAATTGACAGTTTCGAGAAAATTGACTTCAAACTTCAACGGCGTCATTTTAATGTAGAGTGGTATATGTAAGGTAATAGAAAAGGTTTATGTAAGTTTCAGTTGTTGTTGAGTTTCAGTATTTTAAAATACTAAATATAGTACTAATTCATACAATTAGTGTAAAAATATAATATAATAAAAAAATATAATAATGTTTTTATGCTAAACGAACTGTACTCCTGTGACAGATAAACCGTTTTAGACTCAAAATCTCGAGATTTAAGTCTCATTTCGGTATTTTGAGAATGCATTATTGTAGATAATTTCACGCCGAATCCAACGATACTCATAAGTCATTATGTGAAAAAAATCAGTTAAACCCTTTTTATTCTCACCCCTTCAATTAACGAAATCGATTGCGTTGAAGTCTTTTGTATGAAACAAAAGCAATTAGCTTTTATTATATCTACCGTCTAAATAATCTAAGGCTATTTAAGCTTCCACGCTATTACTAATTATATCTACCTGTCTATATATTTAAAGGCCATTTATGCTTGCACGCTCTTTCCAATCTATTTTAGTTTGTAACTAGAGTATATTTTGTGTGAATATGTGAAAGGTAAGTTGTAATATGTTACGCATAATTTTTTTTTCTCACACAACGCCATCTAGCCCCAAACTAAGCAAAGCTTGTACTATGGGAAAACCGGATAACTGATACAATACTTAATACTTTTTGTTTGTAAATACATACATAGAATACAACATAACAACCAGACACAGAACAAACACTAATGTTCATCACACAAATGTTTGTTCTGGGTGGGAATCGGACCCACAACCCACAGTTCAGAGGGCAGGGATACTACCAACTGAGCTATCGGGTCAGTCAAAAATAATAGGTTATAAGTATTGTAAATACAGGACGAAACAATCTCTTCTCGTGGGCGTCGTAAGAGTTGGCTAAGGGAATATCTAAGGAATACGCCGCAGCAATCTTCTCGATCTGCATTATAATCTAGAAAAACATAAAGACGCTTGCGTGGTGATTATAGTACCCCCCTTAATGAAGGCCTATATTCAGCACTGAACGCAATAAGGATGATAATGTGACATAAATAGATGCAATTAAAAACGCCCGAGTTACCAAAAAAACATAAACAAGGCTTAGATAGACGTCAAACGCGTGTTTAACAATAAAAAAAGGTATTTAAACATTTGTCTAAGGCATGTTAAAACTTTTGCGGTTACACCACCCTTTTTTACTTTTAAGTTTATCCACGGGATATTTACCCTGTAATTTTTTTTATTATTTTCGTATATCTGGGTATTATATTGTATTCTATGTATGTATTTAAAAACACAATGTATTTAAGTATTGTATCAGTTATCTAGTTCCCATAGTACGAGCTTTGCTTAGTTTGGGGCTAGATGGCGCCGTGTGAAATGTCCACAGATATTATATTATTATTATTTCAATCTATGCGTAAGTTGTTTATTATATGTAGCTATTGAAGGTAATATCATAATTATCTTTTTTTATCTTCTTATTTCTTTTAATTTCACAGTATGTGGGACTTTTCCATGAGACAGTTTCAATTCCAGTTTCTATCTAGTGCCGGCGCTAGTATCCAAGTGCTGACTTCGTGTGAACGCTTTCATAGTGATCCATACAATACTGGTGGCCAGATAGTGACACTGTCTTGTATGTATAGGCCTTAAAGTTTTACATTCCTTTTGCAGTAGGATACGTAATTGAGCCCATAAAACCTGATTTTAAACCTTCCCTTGCTGCATATCTAAAGATACAGCAAACTCATTTGTGTGAATAGTTGTTTGTCTCACTTAAACTTAAAACCAACAAAATTTCCAAATTTATTTAATATTTTGTTGAATTTATGTATCAGATCTTGTTACCCATAGTTTTGATTAGTTATCACCCATCCAAGTGTTAACCGCTGCTTCACTTTACTTTTCTATTAAGAACGGTTAATCGAACTTTACTGCGATTCAATAATTTTTAATTAGCCACGTAGTAAATAATACACTCCAAAGGTAACATAAACTTTTAGAACACATTTGTTCACCCTAAAATCTAACAAACAATGGTTTAATAAGATATGACAAACAGAAGTAGACGTGTAGTATACGCGTCGCGCTCACTGTTAATAAATCTAACCCTTTCAAATTAATTCTAGTTGTTCTCTGTACTGGAAACATATAGAGCTGTTAGTATATTCAGGAGGGTTTGGATTTGGTTGGATAATGTACCAAATAGTAACATGGAGTACAACACAAAGAAGTCTTTAGCCGGGTTGGAACTAGAAAGTAAACTGGTGTAATAAGATTTGGCTAATATTCTATACGATAGTGTTTTTATTATTAGCTGTGTCATAAGACGTGTCGATTAGATGGTTCCTGTTTAAACTTGTGACTGTTTTCAAAGTACATTATCCAATATTATAAAAAATCTAAATAACAACACTTAGATGAACATTGCTTAGTTCAGTTTTTTGCTTATTCTACGATTTTGCTGCATTAGATAAACGAATCTTAAAGCTTTTGTGAACTTACATGGTTTCTTCTTATAACACAGACAAGATATACCCAATTATTTTTGGCATTAGTGTTATCTGGGGCTCTTAAATCATGAGTGAATGAACATTTCATGGTAAGCGTGCTCTATCGCAGACCACACCATCACCACTCATTATCATTATTATAACATTTTATAAAACGTTTTGCAATAAAAAAAGAGAGAAAAAAAAGAAGCGAGAAGAGGAAAAATGTTTGACCACCTTATACGACATGACAACCTTATGAAAAACATCATAGAAGGAAAGATAGAAGGGAAGAGAGGAAGAGGCAGACCTAGAAGGGCTTACACAGGTCAAATAAAAGAAAAAATAGATGTCATGTCGTACAGGGAGGTTAAAACGTTGGCCGAAGACCGAGAACGATGGCGATTACTCCACCGACAAGAGCTGGACTCTTAAATAAGATGAAGAGAAGAATAAAAAAAGCTGTACCACTTAGTCTTTCAAATCTAATGAGATACACCATACCTATACACCATACCACCTATACACCATACCATACCTATATACTCCATTCAATAATATAGTACACATTTGTCACTCACAGGGGCACTGATAGAATTTTTATTCCCACCATCTCCATAAAGAGGACAAAGCAGTGGGTTCATTATAAATATTTTTGATTGTTGTAAATATAGTATTCTTTTGTTTTGTCTTAGTATTTTGGGTCCCAAAAGGACATTCATAGCTGACCTCACATTCATTACTCATATGCACCAAAATTTCTCACTGAAGAATCTTGAGATGCTATCATTCTACGTAACATTGGCAAAATTGTGGTAACCTGTTCATAAAGGCCATTAACCAAGAGTTGAAATTAGAGCGGTGGGTCAAACGGGAATATTTCCATGTATCAACATCTCTATAAAGTTCGCATCTTTCAAAGCGAGTTAGAGTAGAGACATAAGCTTATTTTTATAGCCCTGGCGCGGGCAGATAACGCACGCCCTACAATGCAAGATATTAACCGGGATAATTGTCACCCACAATGGGGTGGGCACTATTCAATAGATTTGTAGCGATCTCTGATTGTTTGTAAGCTGAGTAGTGCGAGATTTGAGCTTTTATGATCCTGTTATGGTATAAAACCTGGCTTTATTAGAATGTATGGCAATTTATTATTATGGATTTTACGTCAATATAAATTTCTATGTTTTTATTTGGCTATATGAATAGTTACAGGATTTTAAATGTTAATAAATGACATGATTATGGTAGTCGTTTGGCGTGACATTGTGCGGACGTTACGTTGAGAGAGCAGCACAGTTTAGTGATGAGATATTAGACTGTGAGATCTAGTCATAAAGTCTCATTTTCCTAGTAGTTTTATTAGCAACAGTACCATTCAAATCAGAACCAAGTAGAGCTTGCTCACTACTATCTGACTTTATCGATAACTAAAAGTATAAAAATGTAGGTAGCTATAGTATTAGAAACTGTTGCTTGAAGTAACTAATAATAAATAAATAAAAGAAAATAAAAAATCTTTATTTCAGGCAAGAATACCCATATTATGCTAATATACAAAACTAGCTTCTGCCAGTGGCTTTACCCGCGTGGCCTATAGGTAAAATATGTCCGCGCTTAACCCTTCGGATTCACGTGGTAATTGGAAACCTTGAAGGAAATTTGTCGACCCTTCGTAGAAATTCGTAGAAATAAATTAACCACTTTTAGAATTATGTTACAATATTGTGTAAAATGTTTATCCTCGGTCAGCTAAATTTCTCCATGCAAAAGTTTCACAGATTCTTTTATAGAAAATTTATTATTAGCTTCGTGAAGAACTAAATTATTTTTTTTGCATATAGGTCGTTTATAAAAATGTGTATACAGTAAGATCTAAGAAAATTTTTTATTGGATTAGCCGCCTGCTTTGCCTTACTAAATTTTATGCCCTAACTCTGTTCGAGAAAAAGGAAAAATGATATGGGAAAAAGATGAATGGTTGGATCCTTTTCTCCTATCTTTTCCCGTCTTCCCTCATCCCTTTAGCTTCAGCAACGTTGCCGTTAATGTATTATCGTAGAGTTTGGATCACATTACGTAGGTACATAATGTAACTGCAGGATAGCCGGCCGTGTTATATTACTCCGTGAAATCACCACGAGAATTAAATTACACAACTTCGTCATTTTAAATATTTTGAAAAAGTATTTTACGATTTTAATAATATTCAGTATTATTTTTTACTGTTTTATAAATCGTACACGAATAAAAAAACTCTTGCTTAAAAGTGGTACGCGCAACCCGCACTTGGCCATTTTTGAAAAAACGGTCACCCAAATGTTATTCTGAATAATTATCTATCTATATATAATATATTCAAAACTTCATTGAAATCCGTTTAGCAGTTTCAGCTTGATGCATGTTTAATGTTATATGTATAGATAAAACAAGTGAAATTTGAATTTTAAAAACATTGGATCTAAAAAGCCTCTAATAGCTGAACAAAAAACCAAATGAGTTTAACTAGGTGGTAGGACTTTAATGCCAAATTCGTCTAGGTAGGTACCACCGCTGAGCCAGTTATTCCGCCGTCAAACAGTAGAGTGCAAACACTAACACTGTTCCCGTTTGAAGGGCACTGTAGCTAGTGAAATTACTGGGCAATAAAACTTTATGATCTGATCTCAGTCTAGTAACTGTAGCACTGATGTCTCAGGATGAGGTGCGCATTGCAGTGTCACGCGAAATTTTACATTACAGTCGAGTTCCGAGTGACGCTGTAGCTGTTATGTGCAGCCGTGTCACTTAACATCAGTTGAACGACTAGCTAGTCACGTCATTTATGAACATAAAAAACCTGGAAGTTACGAAGCCAAAGGCAGTTACGCAGATACACAAATTAAACTTATAACATCCTTCTTTTCTTCGTTTGCGTTGGGGTTAAAAGAACAGCCAAAATGAATATTGCTTTGAATATTTAAACAAATTTGTTAGTACCGAGGTCTAGGAGTAGACAAATAAACAAGAATTAGAGAACCACAGTAATAAATGAACTAGAAGTGACTTACAGATAGATAGCAAAATTTCTAATAAGTTTCCGAAACTACACCAATCTGCATCAAAAGCGTATCAAAAATTATATTTTCTATGATTGTTATGAACACTCAGTTGATTTGTTACAGAAAACGGTACGGACAATTCGGTGTGTATAGTTGTAACCATTGATATATGTCACGAATGGATAACATTTCAAATCGACGATTGTTTTGGTTGTATGAAAAGTTAATAAGAAAATAACAAACACGTGATTTTCTATTATTAACTTAATAAATAAAAATGATCAATCAAAAAGAAAACAAAACACTAGGTGGTAGGACTTTACTGCAAAGTTCGTCTAGGTAGGTACCACCGCTTTGCCAGTTATTCTGCCGCCAAGCAGTAGTGCGCAAGCACTGCTGTGTTCCGGTTTGAAGGGCACTGTAGCTAGTGAAATTACTGGGCAAATGAGACTTTATGATCTGATCTCACAGTTTAGTAATCTTATTACTAGATTGTGCTGATGTCTCTGGATGACGTGCGCAGTGCAGTGTCACGATATAACCTGTATACTTTAGAGTTCCGAGTGACACTGCAGCTGATATGGGCAGCCGTGTCGTTTAACATCAGGCGAACGGCTAGCTAATCACGTCATTCCGTAAAAAAAAAAAAAATAAGCTGGCTGAAAATGAGGCTGAATGAAATTTATACCTAGAACTTCTAGGCTAGAAGTGCTTATATGTTTAAAAAACAATGTACGGTTTTGAATTTAATTGACGTCTTTTTTATGTCAGTCATTGTACAAATTAGGCTTCACGCGTTGATTATCATAAATACTCACAACTCAGTTGATTGTTTTTTATTAAAACTTGAGAAATACTGCATATAAAAATATGATATTTTTAGAAGTGGGCTTTAGAAAATAACGTCGAAATGGCTTTAGAATTACGATTTACAAAAAATGAAATGTTGTCCATTGAGGAAGTCAGAGTCGAAATCACACATCAGAAATTAAATTTCGAATGTCATATAATTAAAAAATCAAAAGTGTCACAGAATGAAACCACACAATTAAACATAGATAAGCCATTCAAACATCCGGCGACTTTATTTACCTATTTGCATTGTTAATCACACCACTGCACTTTGCACCCTCAGTGGAACAACAAAGGTAGTATTTTTAATGATTTAAGATAATATTTTTTGTTTCTATCTCTTTTTCTAACATTATAGTGACAGGTGCACGCTTTGAAATCTGTTTGCTCGCAGATATCAAATTAAAATGATAATGAAAAGATGCATAAGTCAAATAGTGGCTTTTGAGAGCGTGTTTGTTGTGTGGAGATTAGCTTGACTAGTCATATGATCTCACTGTGGTAGGTAGGTGTGGTAGATATCAACTCGTGAAATCTTTGTTTTAATTAACCAAATTTTATTAATGTAAACATGAGTGAACAAAAAAAAGTGACTTTCTGAAAAAAAGGTAAATTTTCAGAAGTGTCATTTTGCAAATTCAACTTTTAGACGATGTGAAATTTTGTGAATGTCTCTTTTTTGCGACGTTATAAATTAAAAAGTAACGCGCAACGATTACAATGTAGATGCTGGGCCCTAACTGGATTGCTTGTATCTAGAGACCCAGGAACTCCTAGGACCATAGTCTCACAACACGCAGACAAAGCAAAATTAGTATTTTTAGCGCTTTTTTATAATTATATTTTTTTACCTCTGTTATCGTCTCTTATATAAGTGTTCCTATTATTAAAATCAAATTTTTAATTTATTCATCAGCTAGCCGTATGTATAAATAAATATAAAAATAAGTTTTGATTTTACATATTTTCTTCTTTTCACGGATTTTTTTTATATATCTTGATTTTTCCCATAATAATTGGCGCTTAACATCAGGTGAACGACTAGCTCGTCACATCAGTCACTAACATAAAAAACCCCATTAAAAAAATTATGCAACTAATAATGCAGCTACAATTAGCAATCAGACGATTAAAAATATGTTAAACAACTATGTCATTAAAATAATAATTGCAGTAGGTGTGCTGACTTTGTTTTCTCATTTATCTCATGGTAAAATTGCCATTTTAATTGTTGTATTGATCGACCTGAGTTTTTTTTGTAATACTGCTCTCATATTAACCGCTATTTTACTTTATATAAAATATATCATAAAAATAATGTTTTATGAGTATAAAACATAATCCCTTCAGACACTGACCTCAATCGTTTCGCCTCATCTATGAATGGCCTTTTCTCCATCTCTGTCAATAATTTCCATTCTGCTCCTAGCCTCTTAGATATCTCTGAGTTGTGCATCTTTGGGTTGTCCTGAGCCATCTTCCTTCGTTGCCCCCTGGACCACACCATGAATGCGTTCATAGGCCTCTTGATGTGCTCGTTTGGCGCCTTTCCCACGGACATGTTTGACATTTTAACGGTTTTTATTACCAATTCGAAATTCAAACTTTTGTTTTTATTATCAAAACACAAATTTCAGTTTTCATTATTAAAAAAGGTTCGAAATTTAAATTTTCAAATACTTTAGCCCATAAAAGTAAAAGTCAATTTAAATAATTAATTTTGTAAGCGTAACGATTAGGGGAATTTTCCGCGCGCGCCGTGAAAAGCTTGCCGAAAGCTCAATGCGGCGCTTTTCTTGCCAGTGTCATGTTTAACGGCGAGACCTCTGGCTCATGTCCCCCCTGTGCCCCCCTGCGGCGTGGGGAGCCAATGAGCGGGCGTCGTGGGCGGCCGCTGGGCTGTGATTGGCTGAGAAATCGTTTGTCTCGCGCGCTCGCAACAGGTAGCCAGCGCGTTCTTGTTTGCATGTTTATTAGGACGATTAAATTTCTTTTTAAACCGCAATCTTGACGCGAGCGCGAAGGGAAAGAACGCGGCCGACGGTAATCGGATGGAGATTCGGTTTGCGCACGAAGCCGCGGAGCGCGGTTCGAGTGTGGATCGTCTGTGGAAATCAATTATCGATATGTTAGGTTCGGCGCATATTGGCGTGGATTTGTTTTCATGTGTAAATGAATGTTAAGTTTATATGATAATTAAGAACTATAATTTTATGGCTATCTGTACTACCCTGGGATATTTAGCATGGTTAGGAATTAATGTCTTCATAGAACAACGAATATTTTTATTTAAATAAGTAGGTAAAAACTGCGTTTACTCTTTCAACTAACTAATATTATAATAATATAACACCTATTACTAAACATTACTTACTATAAAAAAAAAAAAACATTTTGAGTATAATATGCTAGTCGTGATACCTATAGACAGTCTAAATGCTCCAGCACACACCAGTAGGTAGCGTACCCAACATGCTGGCAGCATTACCCCGTTGATTCGTTGTTCCAAATAAGTGCCAGCACTTTGGTCACGCGTAGCATCGACCCGGCGCTCTGATAAACTTTGAGAAACGCGATGAGCTCCCGGCCCCCACGGTCTCAGGGTCTCAACACTAAACAGCTCAAATATGTAGCTGCCCAGCCGAATTAAAAGCCGGCCCTAACGTGTGTCTCGTGAAGATGTGACGGCGCCATTGTGTCAACGCAAGTAGCGTCCCATACTAAGGGACGTCCCATCTTCCAGGGAACCAGAGTCATTCCATCAGGTCTTTTACACTTATTTGGCACAACGAATCAGCATTATAATACAACGGGGCATTGCTGCCAGAATGTTGGGTACGTTACCTACCGGTAGTGGGCTGGAGCATTTGGACCATAAAGTCCAAATGTTTTTTTTTTGTACTAGATAGTGTAGCACTAGCTGTGTACTTGTTATAATTCGCGTATATTTTTAATAAATATTAATGAAGCAATATTCTTTTTGAAACAAGGATATGAAAGTATAATATATTTACATCGGTTTCATCCCAAGTGATATTTTAGCAATGATTACAGCTTACTTTACAACTTAAAGAGAGATAGAGATGCTACAATTCTGAAATTATGGCATCCAACCATTTAATAACGTTTGTGATTTAACACTGTTACTCAATGTAATACTACAGATATATATTATAAAAGCCATGGCATTGTAGTGCTTCCGAAATGTAAAAAGCGCGAGTGGTTTGACGAAATACAGCGCAAACGAATAGCGTCATTTATGTTCAGAGTCAACACGTGTAAAAATGCTATTATAAAAGTTTAGCTGATAAAGTCAAAGTCAAAAGATTTATTGCAAATAGGCTAATTTTAGCACTTTTACAAGTCAAAATATATAGATAGACTGCACCTGCCTCCTGACTGCAACATATTGACGTGGGTGGCTATTGCGACCTATTTTTAACTAATTTGTTTTTTTATTTTTTATTTCTATGTATTATTTACATTACATATTTTATTAGGTAGTTTTTTACCGGTAATATGGATCTCGTGTCCGAAATAAAGAATTACTGTTATTATTATAAGAGGTTAACCTAATAGTTTGGCAGTAGATTAATAAAATCAGTGATGTGTGAACTAGAGTAATATTACTTGAGTTTATAGATCGCTGCTAAAACATGAATGAAAAATGTTCAGTTGCTACTTTTTAGTTACGTGATTCCGTTACACAATCCTCGTATAACACCCCTTGCATGGTAAACACATGCATGTATTTGCATGAGACAGCCTGCGGTGTTGGACAATCCGTCTGAATGGCCACTAATGGCCACCCCATTCATAATTAAACTCCAATAGAACTTCAATGTGCGGTGGCCTTTACACGTAAATGGTTTCAGTGACTATTTGTAAATGGAAGGTTTTGATTTTAATTTATGGCAAACTAGAGTCAGCTTGCAGTTTCAGTATCTCATTATACTCCTTGCATTCATCATTTTTAATTTTTTTCTTGCCCGTTTTCAGGGTTAAAACACTGGAAAAACGGAATATGCAAGTAAGGCTTAGTTAAAAAAAACCTCTTTCTTAGTTATCTTACGCCACTAAAAGAAGACACCGAATCTATACATATAAAATGCCTTATATTTCAACGCACAGCCTAAACCGCTAGTCCTAGAGACTCGAAATTTGGAGGGTGTGTTCTTTGTAAAGTGTAAGTATCCACAAAAAAGGGTTTTTCAAAATTCCACCCCTAAGAGAGATAAATGGGTGGTTGAATTAAAAAAATCCTTCTTCGTTACGTTTAGGCCACACGGACAAAGCCACGGGCAGAAGCTAGTATTATATAAACGAAAAAAATTAATGTTTTCATTAATAATAATAATAGCGCCCAACGATCACACACATAGATCCTGGACCCTAACTAGGGTTTCCTGTGTCTAGGGATCCAGGAACTACGAGGACCATGGTCCCACAACACCCAGACACAGAACATGTATGTGCGCTTTTTTCTGTGCACAAATATTTGTCTTGCTGCGGGAATCGAACCCGCCACCTCCAGGCTGATGATATGAGCTGACTTGCTCAACCACCACACCAGAGGCTGTCATATCAGAGAATGTTTTGACTTAAAAATAAAAACAATGCAAAATACTCATTGACCTGTATGGTTGGTGTTTAGAGAAAAGTTGTACACTGGCCCGATAGCTCAGTTGGTAGCATCGAGCTGTTGGTTGTAACCCTGCCTTCTGAACTGTGGCTTCGATTCCATCTTTGACTTCTTCTTCGATTTCCACACAGGAGAAACATTTGTGTGATGAATATATTATTTGTACTGATTGATTGAATTTAAAATTCCTTTATTGACATAATACTACATCTTATTTTGTAGAACTTAGCGTTACTTATTTATTATTTGTAACTTAGACAAAGTTACAAATTTATTCTAAGAATATAAATTGTATTGTAGGCTGAAGGCGCCTCTTAAAACTTATAACACTTAAAAAAGTTTATGAATATATAGTTCTATTTAAATCATACATTGTAGGGTAGATGAAAAAAAAAAAATATTCATATTACGCATTACTTTGCTACTTAGTGAGTTTTTGGCATGATTATAAGCTAGATGGCGTTGTGTGATATGTCCACGCATATTTTGTTTGTTGCTGTAGCTTGTAAACATAGATTAGTCCACTACACAATGTTGTACAACATCACTGCTATTCGAGAGGCGGGAGACCGTGAAATTGAAACAGAGCATCCGCAAATGATCCACTTACCTGCGTGTTCGAGAAGTACAGGCGAGAGGGAAAATGACTCCTGCTGAATTATTGACCATCCTAGTTTTTTAACGATGTTTGTTCTGCGTCTATTGTATTTGTCGGCAGAAACGGGTTGTGGGTAGGTTGCAACCTATATAACTATAGGCCTTCAGCATGTCCACACCGCGCCGTGTCTGGAACAAGAATGCCCCGTAGCACACCAATCGATCCCTTTATATAGCCAGATGAGTGGGGCAGCGATGACAGTTGCCTGTAATAAATTTAAATGCCACCACAGGGTAAATTACGGTACTGCCCGCTGCGCATAGAGTTTATAACTGGACGTAGACGCCGTCATATTCTATGTATGTATTTACAAACAAAAAGTATCTAAGTATTGTATCAGTTATCTGGTTCCTATAGCTTTGCTTAGTTGAGAGGTAGATGGCGCTGCGTGAAATGTGTACACATATATTTATTTATTTTATTGGGGATTACGTTTTCGTTTTTCAAAGCTCGTTCAACTCGTTGCTTGTCGCCAATTTGACGTCCAAAATTAAAATATCTGACTGGCTGATGAATGATTAATATATTTCATTTATTCTTCGTTTTATCTTTTTTGTTTTCGTACAGGATAGAGTGACCGATCTATCCTGATTTGATTTTTTTTGCTTGCTCGTGATCATCTTGGTACGTGTATCAGGTGTTATTCCTTGGAGTCTTCAAATCGAGACTGATACCTGTTCACTCTCGATTTGAAAACTTGAAGATTCTTCTAGGTAAGCGTGTTACATCTCAAATGACTTCAAAAAAGAAGGAGGTTCTCGGTTCGACTTTATTTTTTTTATATTTGTTACTTCAGAACCTTCGACTGGGTAAACAGATTTTGATGTTTCTTTCTTTATTTGTAAATCTGTACTTCCCATGTGGTCCCATTTCAAATTGGTCCAGTTCTGACAATGGCAACCATGAGAAAACAATTTAAGTCTGAAGTCGTTGTTGATTACGCTTTTTTGTGACAATGAATGATGTGACGAGCTAGTCCTTCACCTGATGTTAAGTGACACGTCCGCCCATAACAGAACAGTTTCACTCGGAAGCCTGAAATATAAAGTTTTGCGACACTGCACTGCGCACATCATCCTGAGACATCAGCACAGTCTGGTAATAAGATTACTAGACTGTGAGATCAGGTCATAAAGTCTCAATTGCCCAGTAATTTCATTCACTACAGCGCTCTTCAAACCATAAAACAGCAGTGCTTGCACACTAATGCTTGGCGGCAGAATAACTGGCAAAGAGAGGGTACCTACCTAGACGACCTTTGCAGAAAAGTCCTAGTAAGCTACTACTACTATTACTACTACTACTACTACGACTACTACTACTACAAGTGGTTGCTTGTTTCGGAATTATGTTGTTATTTTAGCCTGCCATTATGAGTGTAACAGTACGTTGTTATACGTCGTTTTGCCGCCCCGTCGCGTCGCCGCAGGCACACTGCTACAGTATAGCTCCATGTTGCTTGTTCGCAGCAATATGGGAACAGATTGCGTTGTTTTAATCTATTTGCTGGCGAAAAAGCAGGAACACGTAAGGTATACTTGCAATATTAAATAAAAAATATGATAATTGTTGGAAAATTAATAGTGGCCTTACACCTGCAAAATGTGGAATGAGCTCCCGCCAGCGGTCTTTCCAACGAGTTACAACATGGAGTTATTTAAAAGGAGGGTTAAAAGAGTCCTACAGGGTAAGCAATGCATTGGTGACACCTCCTCCGGTGTTACAGATGTCCATAGGCTACGGTGACCACTTCCCATCAGGTGGGCCGTATGCTTGTTTGCTCTCTTTAACATAAAAAAAAAGTGGATAAGCGTGAAGTGAAAGTGTTTTAGTTATGATTCAAGAAAATTTCTTCAACCATTTGAGGCTTTTTTATTGGAGAAGTATTACCGCTTTTCTTTCTATGCACAAATACAGGTCGTACCGCGAGAACCGAGAACCTACCGCCTCCGGGTTATGAGCCGACCTGTTCAATAAGCCACAGAGGCTGTCACAGAGTTATTTATTATACGAGCCACATCTGATGTTCCGTCATTGTACGTGGCGTGTATAATAATATACTGCATAACGTCATTGTGATTTTCTGGTGGACGTCCGCTCCACTGGTCGTAACTGTGTTACTCAACGTTAACATTACGTTAAGTCGCTGCATTGCAGGAGCTGGTCACTCGAGGGGTTGCTTGTAATATGTATGGAGTAATAACAATAATAATAATGCCCAACGATCACATACATAGATCCTGGACCCTATCTAGGATTCCGTGTCTAGGGTCCCAGGAACTACCGAGGACCATGGTCCCACAACACCCAGACTCAGAACAAGTATTTGCGTTTTTTTTTTGCACAAATATTTGGCCTTCCACGGGAATCAAGCCCGCCGCCTCCGGGTTATGAGCCGACCTGCTCAACTACCACACCACAGAGACTGCTTATAGTATGCAGGTTATAGTAAAGTTGAGTGAATAGCGTCAGTGTTTGTGTGAAATGTTTGTGTGGCTGAAACCTATTTATATGTACATCTGCGTATAATAGGTATAGGTCTGTCTATAGGTCATCAACGCTAGTAGTCCATTTTTTTGTAGTTGGTAGTGTTTTGCAGTAGTTAGTATTATATCATTAGATATAGATATAGATTTAGAGGCCCCGCGTGGTTTTTGTGTGTAAACGTAAAGTTGTTTTCACAAAGATTTGCTACTGCACTCAACCAATGGCAAGGTATTCCTAACTACATATATCCTTTATCCTTCTGAAACTACACCTATTCACTCAGAGATTAATAGAATGACAATTCCTGCGCTTCACAGATTAGTTAATACTCGCCGCTACGAGCGTAGAAGCCGATATTGTAGCCGCCGGCTACAACGCATCGCGGCTACGTGCTACAGTGCTACGTGCTGTTTTGTTTTAGTGGACGGAGAGATGAGGTTTAGGTAGATTTAAGAAATAAAAGAAAAAACAGGATTACGATGTCTTTTAAAAATATGTTGTACTGTTATGTAACTATGAAATCTTACGTCATCATTAAATAAATGTCTTAGGCTATCCAGCCATTTTCATAATGCTAATAAAATTTTACCTACACATATTTGACTGACCCAATAGCTCAGTTGGTAGTAAGCCTGCCTTATAAACTATAGGTTGTGGGTTTGATTCCCAACCAGGACAAATGTGTTTCGCTGTTTGTTCTGTGTCTGTGTGTTATATTGTATTCTTAGTATGTATTTAGGAATATATTTATTCGTACGTCCATAGTACAAACTTTGCTTAGTTTGCGGCTAGATGGCGCTGTGTGAAATGTCTACAAATATTTATTTATCACATAAATAATATATATGGACTCTAACTATGATTGCCTGCCACCCAAGAACTACAAAGACCATGACTCTACAACATCCAGCAATAGATCTAGTAGGTACTTGCGCTTTATTTCTGGAAATGGGCTCCCTTTCAGTTCTTAGCCGACCAGCCGTACCAAACGACTCAAGATACTCAAAAACTGCACCACAAAGGTTGTCAGTATATTAAAGGTATCAAAAACATAATAAAAACATGTGACGATTGATTTAAACTCGGTAATCGAGTAGATGTGTCATGTAAAATAAGCAATTAAAATACCTGGTAATTTTCACATCATTAGCATAATTTACAGAATTCATTATTGGGAACAGTTTTAACATACAATTTTTACCCATTCAGAGCCCTTCCTTTATGCAAATTTTTAAAATAAAACTTCTTTACGGACTTTTGAGCTGGGGAGTAAGCTGGTGAATGCGTAGCAAAGCGAATGGAAGCTGATTCACGCAAAACTCCATTGCCAACATGACAAAGTTAAAAATTTGTATTATTATGCATCCGGTAAAATGACAATTTAAAATTGTCAAGATGGTGACATTAACATTAAGCAAAGCAAAAACAAAGCTATACCGGTCGATAGGTGGAGCTAAACTAAAGAAATTTAAATTCAATAGTGTGGGCACACTCGTTTTTTAAATTCTACAAATATAAAATTCTATAAGTAAATCAACATCTTTACCGCCAAACTGTAACCCTTCCCATACAAATAACTTTTCAATCTCACGAGTATCTCGACCCCAAGCTTACTCTTCCACAATACACGATAAACATCATATTATGTAAAACTGGAGGGCACAAAGCGAGCGGCGAGCGACTGTGCGCGACGGAAATAAAAATATCGTATCAATGGCGGAGTGAAGGCGTGAAGAAACGAGACCGAATACACACGGTGGAGGGTTTGAAGGGTAGCTAGTGAGTGACTGATCTCACAATCTAGTAATCGCATTACTAGATTTAAGACCTGGAGGGAGATCACGGCAATTCGATTGCAAATTGACAAAATAAATTTATTTTGGTAGTTACTATAGAATTTTTTAAATTATGAAATAAATTTATTTTGTCACATTGCAATCATATTTCCCTGATCACCCTCCAGGTCAAGCTTACTAGATTGACCTGGAGCTCAGTTGCTGCCGAGCCGCCACCGCCGCCGCGCGTACTCCTTGAGGATGGGCATCTTTATTGCCCGAACACCGGTCGAGTTATTCGACTGTATCTCGTGAGTTTTAGCCGTGTAATAGTTGTAGTTAATATATAAACTGTCAAATCCATACAATTATGTGTTTCTTTTCGTTGCAATCAAGTTACGTGATCGCCTAACTGATATCACAATCTAGTAATCGTATTACTATACTGTGCTGATATTTAAGGATGACGCGCAGTGCAGTGTCACGTGAAACTCTATACTTTATAGTTCCGAGTGACACTGCAACTGATATGGGCAGCCGTGTTGCTTAACACCAGGTGAACGGTTAGCTCGACACGTCATTCTTTTACATAAAAAAACACGGGAGACATCGATAAACTCGATATGTTTTGGTTTGCGTATTTTTAGCTGATGATGATGGCGTACTTAATACAGTATAACAACCTACCAGCTGAGCTGTGAGAGTTTTGAGCGTCCAGAACACCAATGGAAGCCACCGACGGCGGACAGTAATAAAAAGATTTTCCATACATATAAAATTCAAAGTCCAGCTAGGCGATCATGTAACTCGATTGCAGCCAACAGAAACACAAATTTGTATGTATTTGACAGTTTTAATACGCAGTTTATGTGCATAGTTAGTATGGAAATTTCTGCTACGACGCTACTTATTATAAGTTTGTTCCATGCCTTATTTTATGTTGTTATTTTTGTTCAAATGTGATAATTCTTTTTGAGTGTAAATTAATGGCTGTATGTATGTTCAAAACTATCTTAATCTAGTGAATTATTGCTGAAATATGTTATTTTTGGATTTAATTAGTAATAATATGTAATTTTTTTTATATTTTAACGCTTCTGATTCCCAAAAATATAATAATAATAAAAATATCGTAGTTATCCATCGACATATTCCCTGACTACAACCCTCGTGTATCTCGCGCTCTATATTTATATCAAGAGAAGGAATAACATCCACTCCTTTCTATTCACTCGCATTATTTGTATTTATTTGTTTGTCGTTCACAAAAGTGCTTTGCGTGTATGTAGAAGTATCATTTTAACTGAAATTAGGTATTCCATAGCTGGCAAAAGATTTGTCTTGCACTTTAAGATCAGATAATTTAAGTTTTGAATAAATAGAAAACAAGCCAGTGAAATTAGTTACAAAATTAACCGGAACTCTCAAGTATTATTACTTGAGAGTTCCGGTACCTATACATCCTCATTACTTACTGTATACAGTTGGGGAAAAACATTGGGACTTTGGGAGGGTATTGGTTACCTTTGCAACTAGAAACTTTTTCGTTCTTAGACAACATTAACTTCATTTTAAGACAAAACGAACTGCATTTTTTTGAATTTAAATATAACGGACTGCTAATTTAGAAAAACACACACTATTTTAAAGATTTAGTGTGTCAAGTCAAACTTATTTTGCATCAAGAATACTTTTCCCAAGGTAACTTATAAACGATTTAGCTAAAAATCATTTTTATATTGTAGAAAGATTCATTATTTTTCCACAATCTGTATAACTTTTCACGATATGTTTTTATGCATTGACGAGCTAGTTGTATCCTTAGATTGGATTAATTACACGAAAAAACTCATCTTTGTTGAGTTGTTATCTGTGTTGTTTTATACAAGTAGTACAAAGTAAATATTATTTCCCTACAGTTCCTGAGGAAAAAGGCCTAGACAAACATACAGACAAGGATTCCGTTTCCCAGAAGAGGTATGGAACCCAAATATAATAGATTTTTTTAAATAGGTAGTTTTATTTTAGAAGATTAGACAGACCACACGTTTTTATTAATTCAGCTTTTTCTACGTGTAGAATATTGCAGCGTCATTAAAATAAGTTAAATGAATTAAGTTATATAAAGCCTCACAGAAAACCCCCTAAACAATTAAAAGTCCCACAAAGCCGCTATCTGAAGCCAACCACTGACCATGCGTCATCATTAGACTCGGTGTATACCCACCATTTTCTTGGCAAGTATCTCGCAATAAATCTATATAAACACAAATATATGCAGGAGCCTCCGATGCCACACATAAAACTGAGGCTTAAAACTCGCCATAACAATAAGTTAACACTTACAGCGCTTTTATACCGCACGATGTTTTTGATCTGCCGGTACGAGCTTTAAAAAGTTTGCCTTAGACGTGTTTAGTATTTTATAGAAATTTATCTCCTAACGGGGTTGAAAAGGAGTAGAAAGTTATTTTGGCGGTGATCTGCTTTGAATTCGAAGTTGATATCAATACTCCTTAGTGCTTTTCTTCGTTTAATAGCTTTTTTATGTGTTTTGGCTCCACGCTTTGGTGTATGTAGCCAGTGTCAAGTAATTGATAATTTATTATGGATTAACACATAATTTCTAAACTGTGGGTGTAACTACGGGGCGCAGGTAGTAGAAGTACATTTGTATGGATTTGACAGTTTCAATACGCAGCTTATGTGCATAGTTACAGCGGAAATTTTCAAATTAGGAATGAAATTTCTCCTGCTGCATTGCAATCAAGTGATCACTTCTTTTGTTTTTTGTAAGTTTTACACCAAAAAGTTTCATTAGATTTTATCACCACTCATGCAAATAGCTACTTAGAGTTTTGGCGGGAAAACGAAAAAGATCGCGTTGCCGCATTGTATTATTTTCTAAAACTTGTGTTATTTTCAGTGTTAGTGCATAAAATTGGTGGCATTTTATTAGTTCAGCACTTAACTAATAAAATGTGAGGCATCAGTGTAGGAAAGTGGTATAATGATGGCGAAACGTTTCTTTTCGTGTTGTTTCCAAAACTCCATAGAAGCTTCTGGTAAAGTTGCCACCACTTTCCTAGGAGTATGACTTGACTAGACTAGACTATGACTTAACTTGATGACTTGGATTGTGACTTAGCTTGGCTTTACACATTATATAATATTCATTAACATGAGAAATTATCAATTACTTGACACTGGCTAAATACACAAAAGTGTGGAGCCAAAACAAAACAAAAAAAATAGCTATTGTGTTGAGAATATCGTATCGTATAAAAGCCATCACGCCGCCCGCCTTACGACGTTAGGGTGGGCGCTTTTTGTATTTTCCATTATAGCTTTATACCGTCTTATTTTCATAAATATGGCGGTTTAAATACTCCCTTTATGTACGCGCGTGATTTACAAACTGTTGCTGTGTTTGCGTTATCTCTTCTGTACGGATTTATTTTTTGTTGAAATAGGTGCTTAGTCCTTTTGAGTTGAGGTTTTTAGGAATTTTTAAAGGTTTTATTTTTATATTGGTAATTTGTTACATTTCGATGGACATTATTATGATGAGGTTATTTTTAAGTATTTGGAAGGAATTGTTAAGTATTTAGTTTAGGAGAATATTATTGAAACCGATTGGTAACTACCATTTTATTTAAAACATAGTTTAAAATATTGTAGTGTCTGCTTATTTGACGATGATTATATCTTATTTTATGTAAACATCTAAATAAAGTAACTTATTGTGCGTCGGTATATTTTTAATATGCCATTATTTTAGTTTAATAACGATGACCAAAAATGGCAGTCCAGAGGCGAGTAATGAAATTTCAGAAACTGTGTGTGTGTAAAACTGTTACGGTTATAATCTATAATATTATCGACAATTTAAAGATAGCTTATAATAAGAATAATAAAAAACAGGGACACTAAAATCTTCCGATATATCTAAGGAGATTCCCAATTTACAATATAAATACGTTTTTTCAGACAAATAATACAATAAAATTTACAAAAGATGATAAATAAAAATGCAATGAAATTGGTGGTGAATTTACAATGAAACGTGTACCTATTTCATTTATTCGGGTTAGTATGTTTTGTAATATTACATTCATTCACTGATTCAGGCATAAAATATGCACAAATAATATTTTGTACTTAATCGAAGGGAGTGTACATGCATGACCAATTCTAAAGTTTGTGGAACAGACTGTGGCGATATGTGCGCTTAATTTGGCTCTTATACGCCACTATAATGTATTATTTGACATTATTTCACCATCTCTTTTCCTCTTGGGCAGTGTGTACTTTATTAGGACTTTTCACGCTTCGTAAGTCTTTTGAAAATGGCGAAATTATTCTAAGTCTGTGGTTCAAACATTGAACTTGAATTTAAGAAAAACTACAACGAAGAATTGAGGAAAAATATGAGAACCCAACTTTACGAGCCTATCAACACCATCTAGTGTGTTTTTATGAAACTAAACGTAAGCGCCATCTATGTTGCAAGCGTGGCACTGCCTCGCACTGTGGCTACGTACTTTTTACAAAACGAGAACGTAGTATGTTTTCTGCAATACCAAGCTTACCTTCATAATAGTTTGATTTAAAGCCGGTAGAGGGTGTATTTATAAAACTTCGTTGAAAACGGCGACTTCAATCAAGAACGATACATCCTCAATTTTTTTTGCTTACAACTCAATATTAAACCAAGTCACGTTCATTGATGTATTTGGCTTAGTCATGAACATTATATTTTATATAGTGAATTTTTTTAAATATTGTATAATTTTAGGAGAAGGGAATCAAAAGTTGTGTATCGTAAACAAAATCAAGAAAGCACTATTTTTGTGAGCCCAGTGCAACGTGACGTGTAAAAATAATCATATGAAAAAAATAGTGTAAATAAGTAAAAAATAAAACGAAAAACAGTGATAACCGAATAAAAGTGAAGCCAATAACTTTTTTCCTAAATATAATCGCTCTTAGGTCCTCCAATACCTTAACAACGCAGTGTTCCAAACTTTCAGCAATAACTATACAAATATAATATAACGTAATAATAATAACGCCCAACGATAACATACATAGCTCATGGACCCTAACTAGGATTCCCTGTATCTAGGGACCCCGAAACTACGAGGACCATGGTCCCAAAACATCTAGACTCAGAACATGTACCTATTTGAGTTTTTTTCATTAATAATAATAATAATATGTGTGGACATCTCACACAACGCCATCTAGCCCCAAACTAAGCAAAGCTTGTACTATGGGAACTAGATAACTGATACAATACTTAGATACCTTTTTTTTGTAAATACATACATAGAATACAATATAAGATCCAGACACAGAACAAACACCTATGTTAATCACACAAATGTTTGTCCTGGGTGGGAATCGAACCCACAACCCATAGTTAAGAAGGCAGGGTTACTACCAACTGAGCTATCGGGCCAGTCGGGCCATTCACACATGTCATGTCCCGGGAATCAAACCCGCGATTAACATCAGGTGACTAGTTCGTCACATCATTCATTAACATAAAAGGTAGCTTCAAGGACATAGTAGGTAGACAAGATTTTATATCACGATTGGGCTAGGTTAGTACCAAGAGCCAATCCTAACAAATCGTTTGCCCTGAATACCATCATGTGAGGTTATCTAAGCCACTCCTTTGAATTCTAATCGTTACAATGGACAATCCATTGACATTTTCCTATTAAACTACAATGAAAAAACACCAGGGTGTGGTATGTTGAATAACGTGAATGAATTTTTTTCAGAAACCTTGTGACTTTAGTTTAATGGGTGCAGGATTCTAAAGTATAGGAAGTATTTCCGCATAGAAGTAAAGCATTTAACGCACTATTTAAAATTCGACTCAAAATTGTAGAGAAAACGTACGGATCGATTTTATTTTCATTTTCCTTCTGATGCCTAATAAAATTAAGATCTTTTTTTATTTCTACTGCTTTGCAAAATAACTGGGCTATTTCTAGATTTCTATCAAATAGTCTTATCAACATCATAATAATAAATCCTAATAATGTATTAGGTATTATCACCAATTGTTACTTTTAATTTCGCGTCCAACCGTATTCCATTGTCTTCTAATCCAAACCTAACGTTTCATTTTTTAATAGAGATCTGAGGCGCGCCAAACACAAAACATACATCGGTATCATTCGACAATTTGAGAGCAATCAGAGCATTGTCGCCGCTCTTTATTCACCCGCAAATAATACATGGAAAATGGTCATCCCAATTGTGATCCGACCATTGTTGGCTAATGACAGCATTCAGGCTTAGTTGGCGTAGAAACTGGTCATCAGTGCACGCCCGGACGTGGTGCGAACGAGTTATACCCACTACAACATAAACAATTATCAAACATACTAAGTTCCTTACAAGTTTTTGAATAATTGACACTTTGATCAACAATGGAGCCGTGAAAACAGCGCTAATACTTTAAGATTGACTGGAACAGCCATTAAAAGATTCCGATGAATTCAATGGCATACCAAATAGACCAGCCCCAGCCAAAGCATCTTCAGAAACTATCAAGACATTCCAATCCTTACCACATAAAGCGGCCGATGAACGCCTTCATGGTCTGGTCGCGCCTTCAAAGGAAGAAAATATCAATGTTGAACCCGAAGCTTCATAACTCTGAGATCTCTAAAAGACTAGGCTTAGAGTGGAAGAGCCTGAACGAGACCGAGAAAAGACCCTTTATCGATGAAGCAAAGAGGCTTAGAATAAAACATATGCAAGACTATCCCGACTACAAATATCGTCCCAGGAGAAAGAACAGGATCGAAACCTTTGCAAATCCAGCTATTTACTCAACCAGGGAGACTTTTGTCGAAATGGAACCTCGTCCAGATCAGAGCTATCAGATGACGAGCTATCCAGAGCATCATGTCATGTACAACAATATGATCAGTTACACAGTGCCATCACCAATGATACCACAGACAACGTACGTGCCAACTTCTATAAGGCCTAAAGAGGAAGCTTTGCCTAGTTTAGATCTGAGGCCTCTGCCTTCGATTGAGAGTATCTCTCCGCGTCCTTTTGCTGTGGTGAACCAGCAGATGATGGTGAAGGCGTACCAGGATCTTCACTACGTTCCTGGCGAAGTCGCAAGGATTTCCTACCATTATCCGTTTGGAGTCCAGTAAGAGTGAATAAGTGAAAATCAAGCCATACTCATTTTAGATATTAGGATTAGTTTATAATATTAAACACATAGTCATTGTTTTTTCTTGTTTCCGGTATTGTGATGTTTTATTGTGAATTCCTTTGAAACCTCACAGTTTTCTTTGCTAATGATTTCAATATTATTAGATGACATTCTTCAGGTGAGTCGAATTTTAAAAGGTTATATATTTATCTGAGAATATGTGAATTGTTACTGTTTTTAACTGTACCATTAAGCTTTAACATATAAAATCTATGTATTAGAAAATAACTAAAACGACTCTAGAATGCTTTTAAACACCTAAGCACAATTGTGTTCAGTTATCCAAACATATCACGAATCAATGAAACCAATTGTCACGCACCGCCACGTGATCTTAAAATTGTTCAACCATACCCTCCCCACAAGACTAACAAGGGTTCAAAACACTTTTCCAGTTCATCATTTGCCTCCCAATTCGAGGAGACTGTCGCAACTGTCGGAAGCTGAGCAGAAATAATGTGCGCGAGATGACGAGACAAGTTCAGCGGATTGATGACGAGCTAGTTCAACAGATTGATGATACTGTCGTTGGTAATTGATTTAGATGTTTGCTGAAAGGGTGCCAATGGAAGCTTGGGACAGATTCGTAGGGCTTATGTTGTTGGAATTTAAAATGATTATTTCGTTTTGATAGAACATTTTGTTTGCCCTGTGTGTGTTATCTAGAAGAGATCTTTTCGTGAACAATTTATGTTAAAAGTTTGAATTTTATTTACAAAAATATTATTCACTTCGTTGGGTTTTGTAACGATTATATATTGTTTTGCCGAATGATGGTTATTTTGGTTTGGTTTATTAGAGACTTTTTCGGTGAATAAATAACAAATAGTTAATTATTTACCTAAAAAACCGGTATGTTCGCCGGTAAAAATAAGCCATTTTTGTTTTTGCAGCATAATCGCGAATACTTGCTGACCCGATTTCACCTTCGATGAGCAGATGACTGATTGTTTGATTGGTTAATTCCAATTTATCAAAATTCTTTCTTAAATCTATTCATCAAGTAATTTACCAGTAAATACCTAACGTGGGGTTTGTTACAGAAAGAAAGAAACACTTTATTTGCACGAACTGTACACAGTAACAAACATTGTATAATTACACCTAAAATAAGAAACATAACCTAGTATAAATTAGAAATTGCTTATACTAACCTACTCCTTGCTGTGTGCGAACATCTTTGCTGTGTACAGTGCTGTACAAAACGGTCTGAGCTCAGCATGTGCCGTGGACAACAGATTTAAGTTAAAGCTCTTAATGCAAAACGAGATACGGCTTAATTTATAAAATTTCTAAAACATATGAATTCATTATTTTAATTTTAATAGCGGATGTTTGCGTAAATATATCGGCTCCTCAAAGCATTGGCGAGGTTTTTTAATAATATATTAATTAATGAATTAACCTAAATATAAACATTGTTATTAAAATTTACTGCTTATTAAACCTTTCAGCTTTGATTTCGAAAGCAAGCCGTTAATTGAATTAATCAACACAAAATAGAAACGATTAATTACCGAATTTCGATTTTGTACAAACCTGTTTACTTCGAATATCATGAACCAATTTAATCTAGGAATAATGAAGATCAGTGTTTATATCAGAGTTCACAGAGTACTGTAAGATCAGAGGTGACACTCAATAATTGGCAGTTTGATTAAATTCATTATTCTACACCCTTTGCTGCGTGGTGGGAAATCATTTTTGATAAATAAGCTTTCTATTAATTGAAAATTTGAATTTGTTCTAGCTATTGGGAATTATATAAAACTGTTCGGCCACGTAGCTTATTGCGGATTAAATGTTACAAGTTATATGTTGAACCGGTGAATCTGTATAGGTACCTATCTGTAAAGATCATAGTCACCATAAGTAAAGACGTATCAAATATATATTAAATAAATACTTATTGATAAATAAATATTAAATAATTATTTATTGATAAATTAATATCAAACAATTATTTATGGATAAATTAATATTAAATGATTATTTATTGATAAATAAATATTAAATAAATAAATATTTAATGGTGTTGCCTATATGTCTATGGCATGGTTCCTTCCAAACATGTGAACCGATTTGAATATTTATTGTTTTAACCTAGAAAGTTCTTTTTTGTTTTACATTTAGCGTTATCTTTATTTGTGGGGAAATGCAAATGGGACAATCATCAACATTTACACACACTGAAGTACTCAATGTATTGCATTGTAATATGTAGTACCATTGAATTTCACAGTTCTTTACTGCATTTAAAGACTTACTACTGATTAATGAATTTAGGGCATCAGATTCAAAGTATGGATATAAAGGACAGAATTTTATTACTTTATTAAAATCAAAACGCTTCAAAATCTGTTTTAAATTTTCACGGGTAGTGTATATTTATAATCTACACCGATCTTCCTCTACCCGTGAACATGGTGCATGTAAGTACTGGGTGGAAATAGCGGGAATTTTGAAATGATTCCAACCAGGGTAAAGATTTCTCATATTATTTTATTTATTTCTCATATATCTCATAAGTGCTAATAAAATGTAGTTAAAACTCACGTCACTTAAAAGTCGAAATTACTCCAGTTACGTCAGTAAGTGTATCAGTTACGTTAGTTGACGCTCGCGAAAGTAACTGGCTCCCAGAAAAAGGACATCGAATATGCCGAAACCTGGTCGGAGTAATTTCGACTTTTAATTGACGTGAGTTTTAGCCGTTATTTATCTCACAAAATGTGTCATACTCACGATAGTTTTCAAACTAAAAATGTAGTTAAACGCTTATGGGTTTCTCAAGCGGTTACGACATCTCTAGATATGTACTAATCAAACCAACAGCTTTAATAAAGCAGTAATTAAAGAAACCCGCTGTATTCGGTTATAAATTGGCATTTTGCTTACACAATCTGAATTGAATATTTACCGATGGAGTTACCGGGGCTGTTTACGTAAACTTCCTGCGGTTTAAATACGTTTATAACAGTTTCAAGTTTTAAAGTAAGCCCTATGTTTTGTTTTAAAATTGCTATTCATTAACAGTACTTGGTTCATAAATAAATAAATTCACACTTTGTTCGCGGACACTTTGTTCAGAAATAAATAAATGTACACTTTATTTTATAGAACTTCTTGTTCATAAATAAATTAACAACAACGACTGTTTACAGACAATGCCAAAACGCTAACACTTCCTCATTGAATATATGAAATATCTTATATTAGATATATAACATGTCGTGTAAAAATAATAAAAATTACAATAATTACATATAATAAATTGAAAAATAAACTAAAAAAAATCAAAAAATTTCGAAATATGCATCGTTAGGGTTCAGGTGCAGGATGTAATTATTGGGCAATATTATTATTATCATTTGAACGTCATTTCAACATTTTCAACACACCTTCATTGTCCCATAACTCCACCAGTTTGCTTCATCTCATTATAAACGTCTCTACAAAAGTATCTACAATAATGGTATACAACTGCATCTGATTGTTCCAACATTTTAAAGAAAATTAATCCCTTAATGATTGTAATAAGGATGGATTAAGATTAGCAACGTTGGCAGATTAAATCCTTACAGGAGAACTATCTAGGCTTAGTTACTGCTGTAACCGATCATATAACGTAACATATCCATTTAGAATTTAAAGAAATGTGAGCTTTAGAGTAATTAAAATAAGGGATGGGTTGGCTAGAAAGGTTTATGACAAAACAGATCCAGATTTTCACGCTTCGCACTAAAGCCTGTAAAGCTAGCAAATAATCGTTCAATGGAAAAAGGTTTCTAACACAATGTGATAAGAGCGTCACGTGTAGCACGTGCTGCCGTTTCCACACTGAAGCTAGCGTCACAATCGTCACGCCGTCTTTCACACCGTACACGAAGAATGAATGATGGATGAATCGTATGCGAGAATCCAGCTTTTTCCATCTATAGAGGAACCACATTAACATACTCCAAAACCAAACTGTACTTTGAACCTTATACTGAAAGATTTAAACCACTGTTGCCGTTTTCAGAAGGGAAACGTAAGTTTGTCGTTTTGATATCTCTGTATATTCGTATGAGTCGCAAATGGGCCAAAAGTTGTTTGCTGAATATGGGATGGAGGAAAGAATACGTGCAAAGATGTAAAGTTTTACAGGAAGGCGCTCTTCGTGTTGTAGATCCACTTACTATCAGGGAGGTCACCTGCTTGCTTGCCACTCATAGTATAAAAAAAGATGTTTTTAACACTTTCAAAAATAAGGCGTCATCGGTCCAGGTTCATAAACGAAAAAGACGCAAGAAAAATAACATATATCCGAAACCTGATCGGAGTAATTTCGAATTTTAATTCACATGAGTTTAGCCATTATTATATCTTAATTATAATAAAATATAAAAGTATAATCAGGAGATTTTCAAATCGGTCCAATAGTTTCAGAGCCATGCAATGCAAATAAATAATCATATCTTTCCTCTTTATAATGTTAGTTTAGATACAATAATAAATTACTACTAAATGCTGCTACAATAATAAAAAAAGTACTCTTCCTTACTCTTCTTTATTTCAATTTAGTTCTCTTTTGTGCAAATATAATTTTTCTAACTGGAGCGTTCTTCCAGTATCTTTACATCCTGCGCATCACATTTGACATTTGGCCATTCAACTTTACACCTAACACAGCATTTTTAACCGTTTGCAGAGCGCCCAGCAACTTCCACACATATCCATGTATTGGGCTTTCACCTTTCATTGCGACACAGCGACATGGCGTCTGCGGTGGATTTAACAATCTTCCCACTTTTTAGTATGAATAGTGACAGACCGTTTTATCCCTTCGTTTAGGAACGTGTTAAAAGGCATCTTTTTAATAGTTCACAGATATCACTGATGCATGTTTTTATGGTGATCTACAACTAACATAGATATATGATAGAGAACTCTTTGTTGTTTCACCAATAAAGTTAACAAACAGGAAAAAATATAATATTCATTAAGTTTCGGGCGCAAGAAAAGAATATTTAAAAACTAAAATATAAAATTTATTCAAATAATACGTCTACACCGATTTGGAGGTGAATTAATAATGCATAGAAAGACAAGGAAAGTTACCGATGCTCAATTACTTAGACGCAGAGAGGGCTGCGTCTGCACAAAATGCTACATTATTGCATTGTAAGTATTAGTCTAGTACAGAGGGTTGGGGGATATTCATAACTATCTAGTGTAACAATGGGTCGGTCTTATCGCTGACAGCGATCTATTCCAGACAAACTTTAACAAACAACTAAGGATTAAGATTTTTATGTACTCATGTACTTTGGCGACTCTTCAACCCTGCTGGATGCATGTTGTAACCCCGAGAAAAACGTGGATGGGATCAGAACGAAACTGAACTTTGTGCCACCATGTTTATATATATATATTTGTTCGTCAGTAAACTATAAATAACATAAATCCAAGGAAAACTTTGCTAGCCGCAATCCCCTAAAAATAGAGCTCAAAGACATAATTAATTTACCACATGAAAAATTGCAATAATACACTAAAAGGGAAAGAAAAAACTTATACAGACAACAAATAAAAAATAAATAATAAACAAGGCACGCTTTTACCATAACGCTAAATCAGCTTCTAATGGCATACTCGCAAACCGTACGTCTTTGAAAGGCAAACTCAATTCATTAACATAAAACAGTAATTTGTGACAATTTGTTTCGAGTACCAAACAAAGTTAACGGTTAAGTAGCAGAGATATAAATATTTCCCCTATAACATTATGTTACTTATACTATTTATGCTCCCTAAATGGCCCGCACAATGGGGCGAAATGATGGCGAACTGCGCAAAATGAATTGTTCACGAGTATTGCAAACGTGTCAAATGAGTCGGAACTCATGTCCGATACGCTTTGGGATGGAGCCCACTGTGCAATGCTATGTTTAGAAATAGAGTGAGGGAGTTAACTATGGTATTTATTGAAGTTGAGAATGGTTGAGTCGGAACTGTTTGATTTGCTTCCTTGAAGTTTCATCAGATAATGATGTCGATGCTGTGTCGCATACTCTAAAGCTAAACGAAATTAACATATTTCCGTCTTTTTCATTTCCCCTTTACCAGAAGAGTACCGCCACACACTAAGTTCTTTTTAGTTTTAGAAAATGCGACACAGAATCGACACCACTGTCATGAAAGAAGAGCTAATAAGCTCATGCTTCATACGTTAAAATTAAGGTAGCCTAGGTATCCGTAATTAGCTGAAACAAGCCTACTGGTCCCCTTAGAACACTTTTTTGAACGGGCGAATGCTGTTAGTCTCTACCGACCATTATAGCGGCACCTGGTGAGCGCTTGGATCACCATTTTGCGCGGCTGCTTGCTCCTTGCATCTCACGACTCCCCGTCCCCGCGGTTTTACCAATCACCGGTCAAACTGTGGAGGGCCTACACTTCGTCTTACGTAGTCTTATAGATTAATGCCTACTATTATTATTATTATTGCTGAAACTACAAATACACCTTTACACCTTTTATCGTTATTCTATAGATAAAGTTTAAGCAATAACTCTTATATCTATCTTATTTGTGTTTAATGCTACCTATGAATTAATATAAATCAAGAGCTGCCAGCCGCGACTTTGCACGCGTAGCCTATAATTATAGTTAATAGCAAGAAGAATACCAAATCTCATCACGTTATTGACTGGCCCGATAGCTCAGTTGGTAGTTACCCTGCGTTCTGAACTGTGGGTTGTGGGTTCGATTCCCAGCTAGAACAAACATTGGTGTTTGTTTTGTGTCTGAGTATTTTATTGTATTCTATGTATATTACAAACAAAAAGTATCTAAGTATTGTATTAGTCATCTGGTTCCCATAGTACAAGCTTTGCTTAGTTTGGGGCTAGATGGCGTTGTGTGAAATGTCCACAGATATTATTATGATTAGATCAGCTGGCCCGATAGCTCAGTTGGTAGTAACCCTGCCTTCTGAACTGCGGGTTGTGGGTTCGATTCCCACCCGGGACAAACATTTGTGTGATGAACATAGGTGTTTGTTCTGTGTCTGGGTGTCATATTGTATTCTATGTATGTATTTACAAACAAAAAGTATTTAAGTATTGTATCAGTTATCTGGTTCCCATAGTACAAGCTTTGCATAGTTTGGGGCTAGATGGCGTTGTGTGAAATGTCCACGGATATTATTATTATTAGATCAACTTTTTATTACCAGTGTAACAAACACAGACAGAATTACAGAGTTTAAACTTAATTGATGAAAGAAGGAACTGTCCAGTACAGATTATTATGGTTGAATCACATTAAATAACCTAACCCCTCGTAACCACCCTTTTACACCCACGCCACAGATTAAACAACTTATACCGCAACTCAAGCCCCTTAGTACAAACAAACAGACACAATCAAATTAAACACTAACAAGAGCAGATGTTCAAATAAGTTGTTCTATCAATCATGACACCGTATGTTTTCAATTAGCTTGCTTTAAATTATTTATTTAACGCCTCGGTGTTTTGAATTTTTTTTTATGTTAAGGAATGACGTGACGAGCTAGCCGTTCGCCTGATGTTTAACGACACGGCTGCCCATATCAGCTGCAGTGTCACTCGGAGCTCTAAAGTATAGAGGTTCGCGTGACACTGCACTGCGCACGTCATCCAGAGACATCAGCACAATCTAGTAATAAGATTACTAAACTGTGAGATCAGATCATAAAGTCTCATTTGCCCAGTAATTTCACTAGCTACAGTGCCCTTCAAACCGGAACACAGCAATGCTTGCGCACTACTGCTTGCCGGCAGAATAACTGGCAAAGCGGTGGTACCTACCTAGACGAACTTTGCAGTAAAGTCCTACCACCTAGTATATTCCTAATAATATATTCCTAGTAATTTTTATATTCCTGTTCATTTGAGGCAGCCCAGTTCAGCCTCTGTGGTGTGGTGGTTGAGCAGGTCGGCTCATAACTCAGAGGTGGCAGGTTCGGTTTCGCGCCAGGACAAGAGCACTGAAAAAACGCGCTAATACTTGTTCTGAGTCTGGGTGTTGTGGGACCATGGTCTAAGTAGTTCCTGGGTCCCCAGACACCCCTAATCTTCCCTAATTCTAGTTAGGGTCCAAGATCTATGTATGTGATCGTTGAGCGTTATTCTTATTATTATTTAACGGGCACAATGCATTCATTCTTCTCAAGCAAAATAATATATAAAACAATTGCTCCAGCACATTATCAGTAAGTAGCATACCCAACATGCTGGCAGCATTGCCCTCTTAAATTGCAATGCTGATTCGTTGTGCCAAATGAGTGCCAGCATTTTTGTCACGCGTCACATCGACCTGGTTGTTGTTTTAAATTATTGGAATTGATTTAAGCTCAGCAATTATGATTTAGAGATTAGGTTCTTTTTATGGCATCTGCCATTTCTATTTCATTTGCCCGCTTCGAATGGTAGCATAAGTTAGAGAATATTAATTCACAAACTTTATTTGTCAAGGTAAATTAATTGACAGTTTTGGCGGGAAAACGAAAAAGATCGCGTCGCCGCATTGTATTATTTTCCAAAACTTGTGTTATTTTCAGTGTTAATGCATAAAATTGGTGGCATTTTATTCCTTAAGTGCTGGATTACAGGCATGAGTGTAGAAAAGTGGTATAATGATGGTGAAACGTTTCATTTCGTGTTGTTTCCACATTCTATAAAAGCTTCTGGTAAAGTTGCCACCACTTTACTAGGAGAATGACTTGACTAGACTTGACTACGACTTGACGACTTGGACTGTGAATTGACTTGACACATATATGTATCTGAATATATATAACTCAAAGGTTGACTGACTGTGTCAGTCAGTCAGTCAACCTTTGAGTTATATATATTAGTGATCTATCAACGGACAGCCCAAACCACTGCAAGGATTTTTCGAAATTCCACCCTTAAGAGGGTGAAATGAGTGATTGATCTATTTTCCCATAGGTCCGCCGCGGGCGAAGCGCGAAGATGGGATATATAATATATATATAATAATAATATATATAAATAATAATATACATAAATAATATATATTTACATATATATAAATATATATATATAAATTGAGAATTTTTCTATTACTTGACACTGGCTAAATACACAAAAGTGTGGAGCGAAAACATACCAAAAAAAAGAAATTTATTAACAGATATCCGAGACACAACGAATAGAATCACAAAAACAAAGGACAAATTATGTACTATAGCTATTGTAGGCGCGGGAAAAGCGAATATTTGCGAAAACGAAATCAAAAAGTAAGTTGCTGCAATGAAAGGATGATGCGATAGAACTGCGTAGGAGTTCGGAGAGAAAAAACACAGTTCTAAATAGGAAAGGAGCACAATACCTTAATAGTCCAATAGTGCTGGTCCTTTAAGAGTCCTTCCAAATGCGGGGGCATCCAAATACACCACAATTTCACACACAAAGTTCTAAATTCAACGACGAAAGTGGAGGTAATACGTAATACGGCCATACGAAATTTTCGAGCGCGATCAACACTCGAGGTAAACTCGAAAACCTGTAAAGGCTCTTGCGGGGAGAAGCGATAAAGAATGCGTTGAAACCGACGGTCGCATTCACGAACGCCGATGCTGAGAAACATTTGACGAATGTCAGCCGAAAGTGCGATCGAAAACAAGCGAAAATTAACGATTATATCAAACAAATTACCTTGAAGGTTTTGACCACTATATAGTAGGTCATTCAGCTATACTTGAGTACTAGTCTTGGAACTACCGTCGAGTACAACACGAAGTTTAGATGTCACCTTGTCCTCTCTAATAACCCCGTGATGCGGTATAATATACGACTGAGATTCCGATGTATGCATGTCTGTAGATGCAGGAGATATATAGCCTTTATCTAAATATTCCCTCACAACACTATCATAGGCAGCCTTCAACTTAGGAGAAGCTTGCAATTTTTTCTCTAAGCAGAAAAATCGCCGTTCGCTTACTTGGCGAGAGTCACCGAGAGAAAGAATATTTCCTTTGAAAGGCAGCGCCACTACGTAGCGGCCATCATCATCACGAGAGGTCGTGCTGCTATATATATCTTCACAGATTTTATCGTCTGGGCTGAGTATAGGTGGGACGTGCACCTCTTCAATTTCCCAAAATTTACGGACGGCTGAGTCAAGAGAATGATCGATACAACAATAAGAAGCGGTTTCGTAACTACCAACGTGGACTGGAGCTTCACCAACGATCACGTATCCAAGGACAGTTTCTAAAGCGAGCGGGGAATGATGCGAAGATTGTCCTTGAACCTTGTGAGACAAGAGAAGATGCGGGAAAATTGAAGCTCCGATCAAAACTTCAATAGGACCGGATACCGAGTAAGTATCATCGGCCAATGGTAGATTTTTAAAGTTCGTCAAGCGCGAGATATCGACTGCGACAGTCGGCAAACGTTCAGTAATTTTATCTACCACTAGCGATTCTATTTCGTAATTAATATTACGATCAAAACGCGAGAAAAACTTAATATTTACAGACCCTTGAACGGGTTTTGTTGAACCTCCTATTCCCTTTACTACGGAACAAGAAGAGTTTCGATTTATATTAAATCCTAAGCGTTGACAACAATCACGACTAATAAAATTACTTTGGGACGCGCTATCTAACATAGCGCGTACGCTATGTTCCTTACCACGAGAATCAACAATAATTACACGCGCGGTCGCGAGTAATATCGTAGTAGGGCCTCGAGACACGAGTTTGTTTTTGTTGTTATCTGATAACGAACATAGAGTGACGTCATCATTTCGAGCCGGGCGAGCGAGTGCGATGGACGCGCCGTCGGACCCCGCTGATTGCAAAGGGGCGGCGTGCGCGCACGAGACGAGCGAACTATTGCGAGCGGCAGATGCATCCCGGAAACACAACAAAGTATGATGTTTTGAATTGCATTTTTTACACAAGGAATTGGATCCACACGCGGACACGCGATGTCCTCCACTCAAGCAATTAATACACAAATTATTTGCCTTAACGAATTTAAAGCGTTCATTTGGGTTGTAGTTGTTAAATGCGGTACATTTGTATAAATGATCATGTTGACTATTACACAACGAGCACGAAGATTGTTGAGAACTGGATGCGGCATTTACATAAGCATGCGTAGTTTTATTAAATTTAGAGGCCGTCTCCACTTTACGATCAACGTACTTTTTTGTAACTTCCGGTTTTACGGGGGAAGTGCGTTGCAATATTTTAATTTGATCGCGAACAAATGATGATAAATCATTGAAGGATGGCATTTCAGAAGTACGATTGAATGACTCAAACGAACGTGCGGTCTCTGGATCCAATTTCTTTAGTGCGATGTATAAGAATACGAAATCTGAAAGGTCATTGACCTTCAGGTTTTTCAAAGCGGCGACCGAAGATGCGAATTTATCTAGAAACCGTTCTAGATTATATAGATGTATATATATAGATGTAGCGGTCTCCGTTGCACATATGCAGATAGGTATGTGCAGGAGTGGGATAGAGGTATAGGGAAATAATTGCAGCAACTAAGACGTTACGTTTTACTAAGAAACTTAACATTGAATAGCGCAACCAGCTATATAGTCAGTATATAGGACCTGAGAGTGAGTGAGACGGTATATACCATTTTGTTATAGAAGGAAGTAATCCCGGGGGCGGCTTCAATGGCCACTTTATAGCGCCTTCGGAGAACCCATTCCAGACATTGGTTGATAAGACTTGAGTTTACTTGTGTCGAGGAGAATTGATCATTGTGAATATAATTTTAGAAAACTCAGTAACAATATATTAATTAAGGTAATTGCTTCTCTTTATGGTGCCATCTGGTACCGGAAGTTGGTTATCATAAAGGCAATCCTTGTTTTGGATGCTGCCCGAAAACAAACGGCTGTTGAAAACAAGATGGAAGATCTCGTGATAATTTTATATCATTTCTAAAGATTTTTGGGCCTCAATGGCATGATTCAGAATTCCCAAATTCAGAACAAGTATTTGCGCATTTTGTTCTGAGCACAAATACTTGTCCTGCCGCGGGAATCGTACCCGCCGCCTCCGAATTATGAGCCAACCTGCTCAACTATCACACCACAGAGACTGTCCAAAGAAGGAAGGAAGGTTTACTGCTTCCTTGAAAAATTCACCCTTGAATCGTGTAATTAGGTATACTTTACTTCTTTTTATCCCACTCAAATAAATAAAGGCAAAAAGTGTACAGTCCCTACCTACTTCTGAGTACTTCTTTAATATTATATTGTTTTACTCATAGAAATATAAGCTTTTACAGCCTTATTAATAAACGAGTATTAGTCTTGGATTAGTTACATCAGCTTTTGTCCTTTTTTTTGCCACTGGAATATTTAGCTGGATCGAAAGAGACAAAAGATGGTGTATCTAGTCTAAAGCTAGTTCGTGTTTATTAATAAGGCTGTAAGAGTATTTTTCTTCTAAGGTTTTACTACTAAGGTTATACCTGCAAAAGGTGTATTATATACGTTTTGCAGGTATTGACTTGAGTAGCATAGCTTGTACAATGTTAGATGCTCTGCATTTTTTTACTGGTTCGAGGTTGAGTAATCAAAGCTTGCATTGCTTCGTGGCCAACGCAATGATTTTTAAACAAACACTTTTTATATTTTAATTTAAATAACCTTTCCTACCAAGATCAATAGATAGGAAATCAATCTTGCAACCTTTTGCATGCATTGATTTGAGCTTGGTTTGTCAGGAACCAATGCAGTTCAAGCATATTCAACGCAAAGCAAAGCGCATTCGTACTTTCGTAGAGATTGTAATGCGGTTTGTTTTCAATAGATGTCGCTACAGGTAATCATTCGGCTTTTTATTGCTATAGAAAACCACCGACCTTAATTGTTTTTGTTGTTTTCCTAAATTTTTTGGTTTTCTGGAACAGATCGCTTTAAGCGATAAGACTATCTATTGTGACACTTAACTTTTAAGTTAGTGCTTGTCAATTGTTCCTCTAATGTTTCAATAAAGAGTCTATCTATCTACCTATCTGTCATCTGCGGCAAAATGTTTTTTGGATGATGGATGGATTGTAATGTTAAATGGCCATCAAATTGGAAAGTTGTGACAATTTGTACTACACATTCTTGACCTTGGTTCACTACTGTGATTACAAGTAAATATCAAATTCTTACCTTAGCTGTTATAGATTTACGTTTGACCATCAGCTAGTCTGATCGTCTGCGACGGTGTGATCAAAGATGGAATACATTAATCTAGAAGGTAACTATTAAATCTAGGCTTGAAGACACCCAGAATTCATAAAAAATTGCAAATACCAATTCAAGTGAACCCTACTACAAAGAATAAATTCAACGATAGAGACAAAGTGATTGAGTTGGAAGAAACAACTTTGTCTCAATATCATCCTCCCGCCGCACAACGAACGAGCGACTCTGAATGAATTGCCACTAAAACGTATTTTAGTTTGATTAAGTTCTTAAGACGTTTTATAGGACAGTTCGAGTTGAGAGAGGATTCAAAGTTGGAGGAAATTAACAATGTATTCATTAAATTGAGACCCAAAGAGTCTTATGTCTTTAAAGTTGATAGAATTGAAAATATTAAGGGGGAGTTTTAGTATAGTAAATGTAAAATACTACAGCTGTCCGTCTGTTTTTTATACGACTTTCAGCCTCAACGACTGAACCTATTTAAACGAAATTGTGCTCATAGATTGATTACGTTAACGGAATAAACATTAGATACCTTTTATCCTAGTAAATAAAGAGTTCCCGCAGGAAAACGGGTAAGTGCGGCAAACATAGAGGAGCGCTTTAAAGTAAGCTTTAAAAATTGGACTTTACCAAGCCTAAAAAAAACCTTCATTTTTTATATAGGCAAGGGTAAGCCTTGGTGTCAGATTTTTCTGATTTGGGCTAATGACTGTTTATTTGTGTGTCTTACAACAACAACTTCTTCTTTTTCTTCTTTGTTTAATGGTATTCTATCGCTTTTTAGCGATAATTCTGCCAACGTCAACTAAGGAATTTTTGTATAGGTAGTTACGCCATGTCAGTCTTTTTTGTCAGTCAAAATGCCACAGTAAAATGGTGGATATTTCACTGAAAGCTCTAGGAAGCCTTGAAGAAAATACGAAAAGGCATGGTTTTAAAGCTTGTAACCATTTGCCAACACTCATGCATAATAATCCAAACTTATCACACGTTAAAATTCAAAAATACACGGGTTACAGAAAAAAAAACAAAATTCACAACCGCCATTTTCGGATTCTTTTCAACTACCTACAACAACAACAACAACAACAACCGGGACCGACAGTTGTTGCTGGAAAATGCACGATGAAGGTTTCTTAAATACTTTTAAGAAACCTTCATCGTGCATTTTCCTAACGTGTCATAACGACTTCTATTATCTGTTAGGTATATAATCAAAGAAATGCCTATGCTTAGACCTAAATAAGTCTTACTCCATCAATTTTACTAACCAGCCACATCTCTATTTTTCCATCAATTTCCCCAACAATAAGTCCTTTATAAAGGCCACAGAATAGAATACCAGATAGGACATTACATTAATGCGGCACGGAACGCATTAGACGCCGGAAATGGCAGCGTACACATTCAGTATTGTGCTCAAGGAAAAATGATATAATATCATAACATCCTTTTATGACCATTACTGGGCTCGCCCGCCTCACGGGGCAAAGAGTACAGGCGTAGATGTGGCAAACCTCCAAAAATTACCTACTGAGAAAAGGTTGCATGGGACGTTATTCAATAATTTCATTGATTAGTAGTGATAAACATACGCGTATTTTAACAACAAACGAAAGTCAACTCATCAACTAAAGCCTCTGTGGTGTGGTGGTTGAGCAGGTCGGCTCATAGCCTGGAGACGGCGGGTTCGACTTCCGCAGCAGGACAAGTATTTGTGCACAGAAAAATAAGCGCAAATACTTGTTCTGAGTCTGGGTGTTGTGGGACCATGGTCCTCGTAGTTCCTCGGTCGCTAGACACAGGGAATCCTAGTTAGGGTCCAGGATCTATGTATGTGATCGTTGGAAAAAAAAGCATTAACCATATTTTGTGTGTTTGATAAAGTCGCCCAGCAAAGCCAGACGAGGAGTTTTGGCGGGAAAACGATTAAGATCGCGTCAGCGTGTTGTATTATTTTCCAAAACTTGTGTTATTTTCAGTTTTTCATTTCTGTTCTTTTCGTGTTGTTTTTATGTTGTTTTGTTTGCTAAACTCCATAGGAGCTTCTGGTTAAGTTGCCACCACTTTACTAGGAGTATGACTTGACTAACTATGAATTGATTTAATGACTTGACACACACATATATATATATATATATATTATTAATTAACTTGAAAAATTATCACTTACTTGACACTGGCTAAATACACAAAAGTGTCGTGCCAAAACAAAAAAAGCCAAACGAGTTCTTTTTGCGTGTCAGTGGTATATTGTGGTAAATTTAAGCAGTACTTTGCCACTCTCTCCCAGACTGTCAGGACAGTACTCCCAGATGGACAAGAAACTAAAAAAATCTTTTTGAAGTACATAAAAAGTTAAAAATTGTATTATTATGTTGGTATGTCCGGTAAAATGTCAATTTACAATTGTCAAGGTGGCGACATTAACATTAGACAAAGCAAAACCAAAGTTATATCGGCCGACAGATGGAGCTAAACTAAAGAAGTTTTACTTCAGTCGTGTGGTCTAAAACACACTCGTTTTTTTAGTTTATATTCCATTTAGTTATTCGAGAACCATCCAAAAAGAAAGTTAGGAACTTTTCTAGGAACCTGAGATCATTGTTTATTCAATAGTAAAACATAACATCAGCTTTTTTTAGATTGTGAAAAGATTTTTCCTCGCTAGGGCATAGAAAAAATATGTACATAATCGTCGACACTTCATCGGTAGGTAAGTTACCTAGTTCTTCAAAATGGTGAAGATCCAAATCACTATTAATCTTTGGTCCGCGCCGCCCTACACGAGACAAATCGCCAAGCTGGCCATTTATCAAAAAACCTGCATCCGCCCAATGGAAGCGGTCATTGTCAACCTTCCACCCTCATAAGTACACTTCCCTACCCTTTATTACAATTGCATAAAGTTTATTATTGTATAAAAAGTGTCAATATTATACTGTTTTTTAAATAATGGTGAGTATAAATACAAAAGATCCTTTTTGAAATTTTGGTTAAAAATGCGTTGATATTTGATGGCAAGTGGTGAGTTGGTGACTTTATGGTGTTGGTAACGGTGGATTACTTTTGTCATGGCTATTTTTGCCTTTGTTCGTTATTCCTAAAAGTCTATAATGTTTTGAACTTTTTCAAGAACATAAGTCTAAGATTTGGTGCTTGGTTGGTTGAATCAAACCATAATTAAAATTTGTTTTTTAAATTCGGCCTAATATATGAAACGACTAGGTCCAAAATTAAAATAGTGAAGGTAAGAAGGTGAAATGATGCATCTAAAGTGTTTTCTATACCGCTACAGTACATGCATAAAGTCAAGTACAGAATAAAGTAAAAATAGTAATGTGTTTTGCAAATAGGCTAATTTTAGCACATTTACAAATTTTATTTTTTATGAGCATATTTAACATTACTAAAGTGCTTAATACGACAGATTGAAAATTGTAAATACGTTTATCAAACGAAAACTTAGCGCAGCCGATGATTAACAGGCAACCAATGAGCGTTCATACGAATTTGACAATAATTGTAAGGGAACCGGAAACCCGGGAGCTAGTCTTTTTATTATTAATCATTTTTTTAATTTAAACATATAATCATAAGGAGGTAGAAATAATACCAGTTCAATTTGAGATACTCACCGATATTACTAATTAGACTACGCAATATTTCTATTTATACAATTCGATTTATAATAGAACCTTACGTATGATTTACCCGCGCGGTAGACATAAAATGTATCCAGCCTTGCCATAGTGTATGCGCTCAACGCCTATTGCGCGGCACGAATATTGACATAAGTTTCGCCTCTACCAGGGCGCGAGCCCGCCCGGCGGCGCTGTAAAGGTCGATAAAGACCAACAGCATTAGCCCGCTCAAAAAAAAGGCACGAGGGTGATTTGTTTTCCTGCTCTGTGATGTTTAGAAATGCTTTCGTTATACTACAAACCGAAACGTAACTTTGCTCTCAGATTTCAAAAGGAGTTCTAAAACGAAATAGTTCATATTCGATAATAGTTCCAGTGACACTGCAAGTGATATGGGCTGCCGTGTCGCTTAACATCAGGCAAACGGTTAGCTCGTCACGTCATCACTTAACATATAAAAAAAATATATATTACATCCATCTATATATATATAAAACTCAAAGGTGATTGACTGACTGACTGACATAGTGATCTATCAACGCACAGCCCAAACCACTGCACGGATCGGGCTGAAATTTGGCATGCAGGTAGATGTTATGACGTAGGCATCCGCTAAGAAAGGATTTTTCGAAATTCCGCCATTAAAAGGGTGAAATGGGTGGTTGAATAATTTTCCCATAGGCTACGCTGAAGGCGAAGCTGCGGGCAGAAGCTCGTTTTAATAATAAAAACAAATTAAAACCACCCACTAGTTGCTTTTTTACATCATTATGTTTTAACGGGCAAAGTGCCTTTATTCTTTTATCCTCAAATACTACCATAATATAATTACTAGATACTATAAATACAACTAGCAATACTACATTCTAAAAAAAAATGTACTGTAATTATACCAGCCGCGAATTTATATTAGCTACATAAAACTTCTATATTGTACATTTTAATTAAGACATTAATATAAATAAGAACGAACTACTTTAGCGTAAAAAGAAGAAAAAAGTTTTTTTATGTTAAGTAAAGACGTGACGAGCCAGCCGTTCGCCTGGTGTTAAACGACACAGCTGCCCATATCAGCTGCAGTGTCACACGGAACTCTAAAGTATAGAGGTTCGCGTGACACTGCACTGCGCACGTCTACTACAATCTAGTAATAAGATTACTAAACTGTGAGATCAGATCATAAAGTCTCATTTGCCCAGTAATTTCACTAGCTACAGTGCCCTTCAAACCGGAACACAGCAGTGCTTGCGCACTACTGCTTGGTGGCAGAATAACTGGCAAAGCGGTGGTACCTACCTAGACGAACTTTGCAGTAAAGTCCTATCATCTAGTTTAATAGTTAGTAATGAATGGTGCCTATTCATAAACTGAGATAAAAACATGCCACTCAATGTGTGACAATGCATTCCCTTTTACATTAAAACAAGATAGCAAAAACGACACTTTTATCCTCATTCCTACCCCTACCCCGGGGTGCTTTATAGTCAGTAAGGACCAAAAAGACATGTCTTTGCAGAATATTAAATTACTAATTAACCAATTAATAATAATCGTAACGCCCAACGATCACATACATAGATTCTGGACCTTAACTAGGATACCCTGTGCCGATGGACCCAGGAACTATGAGAACCATGGTCCCACAACACCTAGACTCAGAACAAGTATTTGCACATTTCTTTGTGTGCTCAACTACTTGTCCTGATGAGCAAATCGAACTTCGACTCATTCATTAATACATTTTCGATTGTAGATGAAAAACTGATCTCTACTGAAAAAATAATACTCAAATTTTGATACTTTACCTATTGAAATTGCAGCTCTCTAGTACTGGGCACCCATTTGTCAAGCTTTTTTACCTTGCCTACTTGATGCAAATGGACCAATATTGTTTTGATGCTAAATTTGAAAACTACTGCTAATTCAGCCGTAGATTAAGTATATTCAGCTTCCACAATCGCCTTTAATTCGTCATTGTCGACTTTTAATCGATTTTTTACGTATATATGACGAAAAAGACTCAAATACGATGAAAACACAATGAAACAAACAAAACACATGACCAAATTTGATTAAACAAAAAAACCCATTATATAACAAAATTAATTTGGAAATAGAACTGTAGTTCAAAAAAAAATTTTTGATTTGAAATGTTCAGTATTGCAGAAAAGACCTTATTATATTTATGTTGCAGAAAAGGCCTATTATATTTTTAACCAGTAAAGACCTAATATTTTCATGCAGCCGTCGTTTTTTTAGGTTTAAGTTTGAGAATGTCATCTAATATTTTTTATATTTAGGAATGACATGACGAGCTAGTCGTTTACCTGATGATAAGCGACACGGCTGCCCATATCATTTGCCGTGTCACTCAGAACTCTAAAGTACAGAGTTTCGCATGACACTGCACTGCGCAAGTCATAAGCACAGTCTAGTAATAATGTCAAAGTCAAAAGATTTATTGCAAATTGGCTATTTTTAGCAGTTTTACAAGTCAAAATTATATTAGGTAGTAAGATTACTAGATTGTGAGATCAGGTCATGAAGTTTCAGTTGTCCAATAATTTCATTCACTACAGTGCTTTTCAAACCATAACACAGTAGTGCTTGCACACTAATGCTTGGCGGTAGAATAACTAGCAAAGCGACCTACCTACCTACCTAGACGAATTTTGTAGGAAAGTCCTACCACCTAGTAAATATTATTGCTTGCTTAGTAGAGTATGAGAGCTTGTGTGTAGAGTATGAGTGATCTAATGCCCATACTGGCTCTCTAATTTGTCCCTGTCTGAATATGCGGACATTGGCAAAAGTTGGCTTATCTCCTCCCTGACGGTGGACCGCGATTTTGACGTCGAGCTTATTGCATTTCACACTTTTGTTTCCGATTTCTGTCTTTTAAGGTAAAGCTTAAATTTAAACACAGGATCATTGCTGTTTCTGTTGATATAAATATAAAACAAATGAACATGCAAAAAAAACATTTGACATACCATTGTCAGCCTTTGTGGTGCGGTGGTTGAGCAGGTCAGCTCATAACCCGGAGGCGGCGGGTTTGATTCCCGCGGCAGGACAAGTATTTGTGCACAGAAAGAAAGCGCAAATACTTGTTCTGAGTCTGGGTGTTGTGGGACCATGGTTCTCATAGTTCCTGGGTTCCTAGACACAGGGAATCCTAATTAGAGTCCAGGATCTATGTATGTGATTGTCGCGCGTTATTATTATTTTTATTATTAATTACTTGATAAATTACTTGTCAAACGGAACTGATGATAAAAAGAGAAAGGTAAAAATAATCACAACACAAAAAAAGATCTTAAAAATGTTGAGGGTATACGGAGATTAATAAAAATACAATCACAATCATAAAAATGCACGCGGATGCGAGTAATTGTATTTTAAACCTTTAAAGTAATTACTTATGAAGGCATGTAATAAATAAATAAAAAATGTAGAAGAGAAAATAATTGTTAAGGAACCACTTATGCATTCCTATAATTTTACGTTTCTGAAAGCCCGGTTAAGAACCGCCGGTGCCGTATTAATATTTTTTAAGAGTGCAACTTAACAATGAAGTCACATTTATACCGCGTATGAATTTCAAGCATATTCGATTATATACAAGTCAAGATTCGCACCATAAAGTCAAAGTCTCAGGATCAACCCTAATTGCATTTAATACAACAAAAGTACCAAAGAAGTTCTCAATATCGACACTTGAAAACACTTCAGTACTCTTTAGAAAAAACTTTTTGTTAAAATACTGGCCGGTATAGCACTATAGAGAAAACAATCGGCGTTCGAAATTGAAAAAGAGAAAACAAAAAAATGGCGCGATTAAATCTTCAAGTGGCGAGTAGTGCCCGCGGTTTCTCATGGGGATATGTTTTGGTACGAACGCTAGAGGGAGCCTGTGGCCTAGGATGACCTTGATTTTGGAATTCTATGTATGCCACTTTGTAAATAAATCCAGCTTGTGTCATACTGGCAGTATTCTTTATTCTACATATGCATTTTGTATATATGCAGCCTCTGTGGTGTGGTGGCTGAGCAGGTCGGCTCATAACCCGGAGGCGCCAGGTTCGATTTCCACGGCAGGACAAGTATTTGCGCACAAAACAAAAAGCGCAAATACTTGTTTTGACTCTGGCTGTTGTGGGAGCATGGTCCTTGTAGTTCCTGGGTCCCTAGACACAAGGAATCCTAGTTAGGTAGTCCAGAATCTATATATGTGATCGTTGGGTGTTATTATTATTATTATTATCATCAATAGTATGAAGACGTCCACTGTTGAAGATATGCTTGCTTCCCACGAAGCGCCACTTTGTACAGCTGCTTGCTCTCTACATCAATCAGCTCTCCGCAGTTTTTACCAGGTCATAAATTAACATACCGGAGGCAAATGGTTAGCTCGTTACGTCATTCATTAATATATATAAAAAAACTTTGTCTATGACTTTGACTTTTGAACTGAAATATTATCCGCAAATATCCCACAATTGACAAAGATATGGCAACCATGTCCCAAGTGTCGACGTCTCGCGGCGGCCGCTCCCACGGGGTGTCGTGCGCGAATTAACACTCAATTGGCGAGATGATTCGATTTGTGCCCCATGGAAACGCGCCCCGCTGACCGCGGTCAACTAGTGGGGACGGGACGTAATGTGTCTTAGGGACACGGGAAGTGTTTTCGAGATTAAATTAGGTGTCTCGAAAAATAAAGTCATGAATTTCTGGTTTATTTAATAAATTCGTTTTGTTATTATTTTCATGCCAAAGCTAAACTATATTTGATTAAAAAACCCAAATGGTACGTAAAAAAAGGTTGTAAATAAAACACAGAATTTAGATCACCTGCGAAAAGTGTACCCAAAAAAGCTGGCAACATTCCCTCGTTCCATAGCTACTCTGATTCGTTGGCCGAGGTATGTGATAGTAAGTATTTTTTATAGTTTAGCTTTAGATTTAATTTAGTTAGTCATTATATTTTGTTTATAAGCGTCAGCTTCAGCTATTATTAACAATCATTTTATTATGTAGGATAAGATTTGACTAAGATTTTCGACGAAGATCTCGAAATGTTAGATAATTATGGCCCTTACGAAATCGAGGAAACACGTAGATGCCTACGCCGTAGCAATTGCTACACATCGTAGCTGTCTACGACCGAAATAAATAATTATGTACGATTTGTTAATAAGTAATGGAAGTACTTTCACAAATGAATATATTTCCGAATTCCGGATTCTGCCACTTCAGTCTACAATGCAAACCTAATCATAAATATCGATTACAGCCGGTAACAAGTGCCCTCGAGTGGAGTGGACTACATTTCATTACCACCCCTTGTCTCAGCATGAGAATTTAGAACACTCTCGTCACGCACCATTATAAATTGACCTTCGATATTTGACAAACTGAAAGCTAGACCATTCGAATTTGAACTTTAAAGAACTAGAAGTAAAGTGTACAAATCACATATTTTTTTATAATAACATAGTTGTAACAGTTCAAGTAAGTTATCGTATTATAAACGAGTACCAAAGAAATATTTTTTTGAAAACGTTTTGAAGGCGATCTGATAAGATTGCAAGTTGGTTTTGTTTGTCAAACATTGTATTTAGATTTGTGATAAGAATTGTTTTGTTTGTTTTGTTTTTATTTGTAACTGTTTTAGCTGCACTAGCTGAAGTATTTTTTTTATAAACTGGTTTTGTAAGACTGTATATGTATGGGTTAATATAACAACATTCTTTGTTATAAAAAGGTTGTAAGATTTTTTTGATCAAATGTAAAAAATGTAAAATATTCATTTTGTAAGTATCAGTTTGATATTGAGTTTTCGATGAAAATGTTCAGATAAACTCAGCTTTCGTCCATTATTTGAATTTGTGCCGGAGGTAAAAAAATGGATCTCTGGACTTAGGCCTTATTTTGTTATATTATTATGGCCCAATAGCTCAGTTGGTAGTACCCCGCCTTCTGAACTGTGGGTTGTGGGTTCGACTCCCACCCAGGACAAACATTTGTGTGATCAACATATAAGTGTTTGTTCTGTGTCTGGGTGTTATATGGTATTATATGTATGTATTTACAAACAAAAAGTATTTAAGTATTGTATCAGTTATTTGGTTCCCATAAGCTTTGCTTAGTTTGCGGCTAAATGGCGTTGTATGAGATGTCCACACATATTATTATTATTATTATGTTAAAACAATACTGAGATTTCTCAGTCTAGCATTCTTTTTATCTTCCAATTTCAAAAACTCTTTTTTTTGTTTCGTGGTCGTAATGATGTTATTCGTTTTCATCACTGTTCCAGTTATCAGATAATAATCATAATTCTTGATTTAAATTTATCATCGTGTGTCCATGAGTTTCAAGTTAACTGTGGAATTTGGAGACGTTCCGAGACAAAGTGGCATTTGTTTTTAACTCGTGCTTTTAATCGATGAATACATATTTAAATTTGACAACGATGAAGATATTAGGTATTATGAATAAAATAAAAATAAATGTTGACATGGTTCGGAATGAACCTGTAATCTAAAATCAGATGATACATACACTTAAAAATCATCACACTAATATTATAAAGGTGAAAGTTTGTATGAGTGCATGTTTGTTACTCCTTCATGCTCAAACGGCTGAATGGATTTGCATGAAATTCGGTACCAAGATAGCTTATACACTGGATTAACATATAGGTTACATTTATCCCGGAAAAGTGAAATGTTGGGATGAGCAAATAATTAAAATACTTTTTATCCACCGGTGAAATCGCGGGGTGCAACTAGTCCTAAAATAAATTAGTTAGAGGCAATACGTCGTGTTCCCAGGTCAAATAGTAAATGGCATTTGGTTCATTCATTTTATCTAAATAATACAAAACAAACAGGGTTCTAAAGTACCTTTCTTACTATAAGCTTTGGTAACCAGAAACCTGGCATTAGCCCCACCGCACACAGGCGCATAAACCCACCTACACAATGGCGACAGAAACAAGCCGGCAAATTTGCACGTGACTATTTGCGATCGCGCGTCACACCGCAAGTAGCAATTTGTTAGTTCACGCCCACGGGTGTGTGTTTCCATTGTAATATCTAATACGACACCTTACAATAAATATCGGAGTTAAAGACGCAAGATATTATAAGACATGCCGTGAAAGTTAATTATAAACAATAATTTATTATAGTTAATAATCATTATTGTAATTATGTCGATGTTTAGCATTTTATCAATAGGTATCCTTCTCTACAAATGAAAGAGAGTTTATATATATATTATAATATATATCATCGTCATTCCTTAACATAATATATATAGATATGATGAGCTAGCCGTTCGCCTGATGTTAAACAACGCGGCTGCCCATATCAGCTGCAGTGTCACTCGGAACCCTAAAGTATAGAGGTTCACGTGACACTGCACTGCGCACGTCATCCAGAGACATCAGCACAATCTAGTAATAAGATTACTAAACTGTGAGATCAGATCATAAAATCTCATTTGCCCAGTAATTTCCCTAGCTACAGTGCCCTTCAAACCGGAACACAGCAGTGCTTGCGCACTACTGCTTGGCGGCAGAATAACTGGCAAAGCGGTGGTACCTACCTAGACGAACTTTGCAGTAAAGTCCTACCACCTAGTAAAAATAACAAGAGTAACAAGGAGTAATAAATAATCAGTGAAGCGTATGCAATTTGACACTTATTACTCATAACGCAACCGTTTTATAATTTATTTTATTAAATACAAATTAATGGAAGAGAGAGAAAGCGATATGTCACTAGAGCACGACAGATAATTTAATATTACTGAAAACCAAACAATATAAAAATTGTAATTATTATAATAACGCCCAACGATCACATAGTATAGTTCCTTGACCCTAACTAGGATTCTCTGTGTCTAGGGACCCAGAAACTACGAAAGCCATGGTCCCACAACACTCATACTAAAATTAACTTAACGCACTCTCCGGAGCGTAGTAGCACTCAGTTGTAAATACAACTTTTTGTAGCGGTCACCCATCCAAGTTGTAACCGCAGCGATTGTTGCTTAACTTATCGGATAAGAACGACTGAGAATTGAGCTTTGCTATGAGAACAATCATAGATGCCGTGACACAATGGAACCTCACCCATCTAAACAGCGTTTACCAACATGTAATCATTAGATCGCGTGTGAAAACAAGCAATTCCACTCGTCGCCATCGCAGATTTATTGTTAACGTTCGCTTGCTGCTATTGCTCGGTGTATTAACAGCATAATTAGTGCAGACAGCGTGCAGCTGACTCGTTTGTAAATTGATTGGATATGTTATCGGGATTCGATATTAAATGTATTCGGAAGTAAGCGATTTTAGTGTTTGGCAGAGCTCTATTGCGGAAATTCGTCAAGTTAGGGTACACATCAGCCATAAGAAACTCCACTGCTGATCGTAGGCCTCTCCATTAGGGGGGATTTGCTATAATCACTACGCAGACGAGTTTAGGAATTCCCGGCAATTACAAAGTCCCAGGACACGAAACAGCCTACAATCAATGTTCCAGGAATTCCCGGGACTTCGGGACTTTTAAGAAACATCTTTTTTTTGAGAGGGTTAAGCCTTTTTTGAAGTATTTTAATTTGGTTAAAATCTTCTAGGACTTTTCTGCAAAGTTCGTCTGTAGGTAGGTGCCACCGCGTTGCCAGTTATTCTGCCGCCAAGCAGTAGTGTGCAAGCACTGCTGAGTTCCGGGTTGAAGGGCACTGTAGCTAGTGAAATTACTGGGCAAATGAGACTTTATGACCTTATCTCACAGTCGAGTAATCTTATTACCAGACTGTTTTGATGTCTCAGGATGATGTGCGCAGTGCAGTGAACGAGAAGCTTTATATTTTGGAGTTCCGAATGACAATGTTCTGTTATGGGCGGCCGTATCATCCTCATTTTTTTATGTGAATGACGTGACGAGATAGTCATTTTAAAGTTTAGCGATACGGCTGCTCATAATAGTTGCGGTACTACTAGGAACTCCAAAATATAAAGTTACCGCATTGCTTACGTCATCCTGAGAAATCAGCACAATCTAGGTCATAATGTCTTAAAAAAATGTCTTTGTGCTTCTGCTTACTACTTTGTAAGCTTTTATCTAAGTTTGCAAACCTTGTTATAAAACAATTGATTATTAAGGTAACAACAAGTATAGGGGCCTACCAGAGAACTTTGAATCACTAAACACCGCCAAACAAACGCATAAAAGGAAAACAAAAAGTCTTCATTACCGCAATAAACAACATTGTTTCAAAGATAACGGTTTGGAAAATATTTCAGATTGAAACGAACCTTTATGCATTACAATAAAGGAGTATTTTGATGTTGCAGTAAAACTGTATTTTGGGCTGTCGGTACTTTTAGACCGTTTTACCGTAGAAACCTTCTTCGAAACCATTTCAAAGGTGATAGCTTGAAGACAATGGTTTATTAGTCGTAATAATTTGTATTTACTGACCGTAATCTATCTTTTTGTAAATTGTATGTATCAGGTAATTTCTAGAAAATTATTGTTCTGTAGTTTTTAATAATACATAATAATTAGTTAGGCGTCAGCATATTTTGGTAACTTTTGAATCAGAGAGGTAATTCTGGTTATTTAATTTAAACTCAATAATAATCATATTATAATCTCATTTCAGCAGCATGTCAATATTTCTATCTCGGTTTTTATTCAATATAGGTGGTTTGACCGGTCTGAAATTGGGGCCAGGGGTCAAGATTCATTAACTTTTCTACAGGCCCAGATTACTCAAAACTTGACGTTTATCATTTAATAGAAAACCATTTGTAAGGTTTACAAGATCGAAACATTTATTTGAACATTATTAAAACCAAGATTTGTGCTTCTGAATTAAATAACTCTAAATCCGATTCAAAAACTCTTTGTCATCAGAATAATGAGTACTTAATATTTTGGCAACAGAGACACAAAAAAATATCAAGGGATGCTTCGCTGTAAGAGATGACCTATGATGGTAATCATAGGAGATGACCAAGGATAGAAGGATGACGTGGTGGTAGCTGACAAGGAAAACACAAGACTGGCACGATGGCTGGAGGTGTAGTTAAGCAGGCACTATTCTGAAAGGTCTACAATTCGAGGGTCTTCAAGTCAAGGGTGAACAGATCTTCTAGTCAAGCTTTACCCACAATAGAGGCTGCGTCGTTATTTTTCATCAGGTGAGATAGTGGTTTAATGCTTTGTCCACAAATAAGGAAAGGTCCAGCGCTTTTTTTTTTTTTCATGTTACTGAATGATTCGACGAGCTAGCCGTTCACCTGATGTTAAGCGCCACGGCTGCCCATAACAGAACAGTGTCAATCGGAACCCCAAAATAGAGTTTCGTGCAACACTGCACTGCGCACATCATCCTGAGACATCAGCACAGTCTGGTAATAAGATTACTCGACTGTGAGATCAGATCATAAAGTCTCAATTGCCCAGTGATTTCACTAGCTACAGTGCCCTTCAAACCGGAACACAGTAGTGCTTGCGCACTACTGCTTGGCGGCAGAATAACTGGCAAAGTGGTGGTACCTACCTAGACGAACTTTGCAACAAAGTGCTACCACCTCATTGTAAACTTCGAATCCATCATCAACTATGATCATCATCTATACATATAAAACTCAGTTCTGACTGACTGACTGACTATCAACGCATAGCCTAAACCGTTGGTCCTAGAGACTTGAAATTTGGGGGGTGTGTTCTTTGTAAAATGTAGGCGTCTACTAAGAAAGGGTTTTTCGAAATTCTATTCTTAAGAGGGTGAAATGTGTGGTTAAATTATATATCAAATTTTTTCTTATAAAATAAAAAGTTCATAATTGCTTTGAATCACTGAGTCATCCATAACCTCTTCAAAATTTAGCCATACACGTGTCAAAATAGTTTCATTACATTAATTAAATAAAAACACTTGCATAAAACTAAGGAGTCCTATTATTGTGCGAGAGAGAACTTATATTAATTAACCCAGGGAACAAAGCTGGGGTGCGACATATAAGTAGACTATGAAAGCGCAAGGGTGACAAGATGTGTTACTATTACTTTCTATGAATTTACATCACACTATAAAAATCAAGGAAATGCAAACCTTAGTACCATGATCATAGAAACAAAATTTGGGTGGAAACGAAACAATAAAGGGTTTGTATTGCATAGAGAAATAACATTCGAAATGTAGCGCTAAGACGTCACAGCAAAGTTGAGTTGAGTGTGTCACTGGCAGCGCCTGAATTTGTCTTACAGGGTTGGCACAAACAAGTTTATTATGCACTTAGACAATTAGTGTACGCCCGCGGCCGAGGCAGGCTTTGTCAGCCCTGAGCTCTTCCGGCGTGCTCTTGCTCGGTGTCCTGTTATTTCTACTGTTCCTCATTAAAGCTTTCAAAAGCTGTGGCATTTTCTTTGGAAATTATTGTGCGAATTGTATTAATAGTAAAGTGGGCAACGGACTGCCTACCTTATATTATACATATGGAAAAATACTATACGTTTAAAAAATTAAATGTTTGCAAAATGCTATGAAATCACGTTACTAGGTTTAATTGTAGAGATGGCAAAATTTCGCACATCAAAATAGGTCATCTCATTTGACCTTCCCTAACAGTTCACACCTGCTTGCACTAACTAACACCAAAATTCTATTTTCAGCTAAAACTACAAATTGAAACTCTGCAGCTTAGAAATGCGGTTAAAATCGGTATACACATGCGCCGCTCGCGTGGTTATCAGACTGAAACCGGTTCGATCCGGTAGACACCGTCTCATCCGGTTATAAGAGCATCATGGATATACAGAAAACACCTTGTCACAGAAGGAAAACTTAACACAAACAAATTTATAAACTTTAAGTTCTTAGTCTGGAAGTACCGTCGTCTTCGATATTAGCTCAACATGTATTTATTTAAATATAAGACACAGTAATCATTTGATGCCATTTCACTTGATGTGGTAACAAATTGGCAAGTTGAAGGTGGTGTACTATTAAAAAGACCTGAATTAGGAATTAGCTCTCAAGAAAGGCTGCCGGAACACTGCTAAACCCACCCCGTTGCGAGTCGTCGCCGCCCGAGACATGTCTTAGGTGAGCCGACCCGACGATCCTATAGCAGCTATCGGCTGCGTTAGAAGCACCGGACCAGTCAAGCCTTTCTGGCTCAGTTACTGCTTTCGGCACCGGTATCGGTACCGGCAGGATACCAGCGTAACATAATCAGACACCGATCCAGCCGGCAAGGTCGACGTAGGTTAGCAAGGTCACGACTTTCTATTGGGTCCACTCGTCTAGTCTTCTCGATCCTCTTATCGCGGCAAAGGCTTTTTTATGGGGGGGGGGAATAATAATGATAATAATAATATGTGTGAAGCACAGCAAACTAAGCAAAGCTTGTATTATGGGAACCAGATACTTTATATCTGGTATATCGATACTTTTTTGATCATTTTTCTTATACCTCGATCCATGCCATTGCCATCTAGATACAACTAGTTGCGCCCCGGGGTTTTACCAGTGGATAAAAAGTATTCATTATTTGCTCATCCCACGGGAGCATTTTACTTTTCCGGGATAAAATGTAGCCTATATGTGTATACGCTATCTTTGTACCGAATTTTATCCCAATCCATTCAGCCGTTTGAGTGTGAAGGAGTAACAAACATACACACATACAAACTTTCGCCTTTATAATATTAGTGTGATAATTTGGAAACACTTCGGTGGAGATACTTTACTGTTCCGTAGTGTATGCCACCACAGATAATATCCCACCTACATCCGTCTGTGGTCAGTGTTTGGAGCTGTACTTTGAGATATTGGTAGTGAGGTGATGTACGAGAGGCTTTAGCTTTAATTAGGAGTTCCAAATAATACTCGACTAACATCACATTCGCAATTAGAGGTTGCTGTTTATTTGAACGTAAATTTGGGGAATGTTGATTTATGACAGCCTCTATAGTGTGGTGGTTGAGCAGGTGGGCTCATAGCCCAGAGGCGGCGGGTTCGATTCTCGCGGCAAGACAAGTATTTGTGCCCAGAAAAAAGCGCAAATACTTGTTCTGAGTCTGGGTGATGCGGGACCATGGTACTCTTAGTTCTTGAGTAGACACGGAATCCTAATTAGGGTCCAGAATCTATGTATGTGATCGTTGGGCGTTTTTATTATTATCTGCTCAGCAGGTCGGGGTGGAATTTATCAGATCACTAGTTGCGCCCTGCGGTTTCACCCGCGGATAAAAATTATACTAGGTGGTAGGACTTTGTTGCAAAGTTCGTCTAGGTAGGTACCACCGCTTTGCCAGTTATTCTGCCGCCAAGCAGTAATGTGCAAGCACTACTGTGTTCCGGTTTGAAGGGCACTGTAGCTAGCGAAATTACTGGGCAAATGAGACTTTATGATCTGATCTCACAGTCGAGTAATTTTATTACCAGTCTGTGCTGATGTCTCAGGATGATGTGCGCAGTGCAGTGTCGCGTGAAACTCTATCTTTTGGGGTTCCGAGTGACACTGTTCTGTTATGGGCGGCCGTGTTGCTTAACATCAGGTAAACGACTAGCTCGTCACATCATTCACTCATATAAAAAAAAAAAGTATTTTGATTATTTGCTCATCCAGCGAGAAAATGACATTTTTCCGGGATAAAATGTAGCCTATATGTTAATCCAGTGTATAAGCTATCTTGGTACCGAATTTCATCCAAATCCATTGAGCCGTTTGAGCGTGAAGGAGTAACAAACATACATACATACAAACTCACCTATATAATATTAGTGTGATTAACGGGGATTTATGACCTAATCCATGTATTTTAGGTATAACTAATTACCACTCCGTAATAGTACTATTTTTTACTAATAATCAAATTGGTGTTCTTAAGGAATAACCAGATAAAATATTTATTTGATATCCATATTGCACGTATTCTACAAAAAAAACCCCGCAATATTAACACATTTTCATGCGCAGACCTAGTTTGATTATGATTTGCGAATTTGAACTTTAAAAAGAGCGCTATTATAGAGACTTCATCAAAAAAATGGCCTTAATTACACGAATGTATAAAATGTCCGGGATGGAAATATAATTCACAACCACACACACACACACACACGGTAGAAAGAACAAAGTGCTACCAACTAAGCTATGAGGCCAGTCATGTTGTACACGAAACAGTGGGACAACTCTTCTAAATATAAAAAAACGAGTGTGCTTTTTAGATCACACAACTGAAGTAAAACTTCTTTGGTTTAGCTCCATCTATCGGTCGGTATAACTGTGTTTGCTTTGTTTAATGTTAACATCGAAATTTAAAGTTAAATTGTCATTTTACCGGACATACCAACATAATACAATATGACTTTGTCACGTTGACAATGGAGATCTACGTTAACTAACACTTTCAACTTCCGTTCACCTCACGCGTGCATAAAGAAGTTTTACTTCAAAAATTAAAGAAAACTTAAACTATCCCTATTTTACTAGGTGGTAGGATTTTCTGCAAAGTTCGTCGTAGGTAGGTACCCACAGCTTTACCAGTTATTCTGCCGCCAAACAGTAGTGCGCAAGCACTGCTGTGTTCTGGTTTGAAGGGCACTGTAGCTAGTGAAATTACTGGGCCAATGAGACTTTATGACCTGATCTCACAGTCTAGTAATCTTACTAGATTGTGCTGATGTCTCTGGATGACGTGCGCAGTGCAGTGTCACGCGAAACTCTATACATTAGAGTTCCGAGTGACACTGCAACTGATATGGGCAGCCGTGTCGCTTAACATCAGGCGAACGGTTAGCTCGTCACGTCTTTCCATAACATAAAAAAAAACCATTCCGTCTGTCACAAGCCCTTTCATTAGTTTATTAAAATCACTACCTATAAGCGAATTTCATTAAAACAAAGGTTGCATTATACAGATTGCCTTCGCGCGTCCGTAGGTACGACAATAGGTTATTATCATTGGACGGCATTAACCGGGTGCATTCTTGCTGAAAAATAATAGGACCTCCCTTCGTATGGGAGGACGTGGGCGGCGAAGGGCGAGCGCGAGGGAGGTTAAACTACGGTTAGCGTCGCGGCGGAAGTATTGGATTAAAAATAAGTCTTGCTTAAGTGTGACTCAATTACGAGTTAATACAAATGTATGTTACTGAATAAATAAATAGATAATAATAAATATTTATATGTTTCACACAGCGTCATCTAGTCCCAAACTAACCAAAGCTTCTACTATGGAAACCAGATATTTGAAAACATTATACAATATAACACCCAGATACAGAACAAACATCGACGCTCGTCACACAAATGTTTGTCCTGGGTGGGAATTGCACCCACATCTGACAACTCAGAAGGTAGGGTTGCTACCAACTGAACTATAGGACCAGTCAAAGTCTAGTAGAGTACATAATGTAGAGTATATAATGTATATGTATATGTAATGTATATATATATAATGTATATGTAGAGTGTATAATGTATATATATAGAGTGTATAATGCATAGTAGAGTGTTAATATGAAATTCAGTGCAGCGCCATTAATGGCAACTATACATATTATATCTTACGTAATTAAGAATTCTATCCAAGTTTTTACAATACTCATGCCCGTTTGTACTTAATTTAGTTTCAAGTACTTACTAAAATGCATTGCATTAGGCACGAAATAGAGGAGTTATCAATAGGGCTATCAGATTTTAGTGAAGATGGCCATTACAAAAATAAAAAAAGGGTTAAAATATCGTTACTCAAAATCAATTACACACTACTGTAATTTAAATTCATACAATTCTGGAAATATGTCATTATGATTCATTAATTACTTAATATTTTATTTGACATAAGTACTAACTTTCAGATATTAAATGTGATTAATGTATAATATAAATAATTTTTATTTTAGTTAATTGTTTAATAAAAGTAAAATATTATATTATTACATTTTGACGATATATCTATTATGTAATTGAAATCAATAATTTTTTTTTATCGCACTCAGTTGCAAGCGCCTTTACAGGGTTCATGTACCTACTAAACTAGTGGTTAAGAGTTGACATAATATATAAATTGTACATGAATGCAAATAAATGAATATGAATAATAAATTCTGTATATATTAGTCGTAAATATTTTTTTCATGCCATTCTGGTTCAAGCAAATAGAGAATCAAAATGTGTTGAATTATTTGTTAACTGAACTTGGATAAACAGGCCCTCAAAAAAGAGCACAACCATAATAATATATCAGTTGAAGTGTCATGGGAAATTTGAGAAAATTAAAATAGGAAGATGGGGCGAATAGGCATTAAGCCTGCTCATAATGTGCCCGACCCAGCCTTTGTTACCATTGGGACCTACGGCTCAGACTAACTAGCTAGTGGAGAACCCGTCCCTTTCAGTTTACATACCGCTGAAACGAGACGGCGCTACTCTGTAAAGCTTCATATGACTGCAGGCGAAACCATTGTGGTGGTGTCGAGAAATAAGTAATTAGGCGTGATGTAATTCTGCATATTTTTTTAATGTTGCGGGTGTAATGTTTTAATTAATTAATAAGGTTTTTGCTCGCGTGAGGTTTCCGGGCTTTTACGGATGTTTGCCTGATGTGGTTTATAAAATAACTGTGGCTACATATATATGTATATATAGATGAATCTCTATTTCCCTTGGTCATCGCATCACGCGTGAAAGGATGGAATACGACAGCCTCCGTGGTGTGGTAGTTGAGCAGGTCGCATAATAACTTGTCCTGCCTCGGGAATCGAATCCACCGCCTCTATTATGCAATAGAGGCGGTGGATTCGATTCCCGAGGCAGGACAAGTATTTATGCACCGAAAAAAGGGCTTATTCTGAGTCTGTTGTGGGACCATAGTCCTCGTAATTCCTGGTCCCTAGACACAGGCAATTCTAGTTAGGGTCCAGGATCTATGTATGTGATCGTTGGGCGTTATTATTATTTAGTTGACAGCCTCTGTGGTGTGGTGGTTGAGCAGGTCGGCTCATAATCCGGAGGCGGTGGGTTCAATTCCCGCGGCAGGACAAGTATTTGTGCACAGAAAAAAAAACCGCAAATACTTGTTCTGAGTCTGGGTGTCGTGGGACCATGGTCCTCGTAGTTCCTGGGTCCCTAGACACAGGGAATCCTAGTAAGGGTCCAGGATCTATGTATGTGATCGTTGGGCGTTATTATATTATTATTATTATTATTAATAAAGTAACCGACTTGGTATTACATGGATCTCATAATTTTTTACGGTAGAAGAACTGAGTTGTGAGACTTGCTTTTTTAGGTACCTAAGTTTCGTTTTTTATGGCTATTCTAGTGAGACGTAAAATTTAGGCGGCGTATGACAAAGTGTTACTTCTCATTATCTTACCATAATAATCCTTCTTTTGTTTTTATATAATAGTAGGTACTTAGTTGGGTACAGGTGGTTATTATGGTTGTTTCAATGGAAAATTATAATATTTTTATGACATTACTGTTAAGAATCTATTTACTGAGCGTGCCTAAAGCACCCGTTTATTGCTCTAAACAAAAACTGTATAGAATTATATAAATTATTTTTTATGCTTAAGAGGATTTTCCTGCGGCGAGGTTTTGGCGTAGTGTTTGAAATCGGTTGTTCTGACAACAGATAACTACAGCACACAACCTCTGTGGTGTAGTGGTTGAGCAGACCGGCTCATAACCCACAGGCGGCGGGTTCGATTCCCGCGGCAGGACAAGTACTTGGACACCGAAAAAAGTCCAGTTGTTGTGAGTCTAGGTGTCGTGGGACCATGGTCCTCGTAGTTCCTGAGTCCTTAGATACAGGAAATCTAATAATGAGTATCACCGAACCAAACAATTGCCACTAAAAATAAAAGGCTTTGCAAAGATTTAGAGGGTGAAAACTATTTTCTCCGAAACGTTCATTTCACAAGAAAACTTCACTCACGAGATACAGTTAATATAATAATAATAATAATTACGCCCAACGTTCACATACATAGATCCTGGATAGTTAGGGAACTAAGATTCCGTGTTTACGGACCCAGGAACTACAAGGACCATGGTCCTACAACACCCAGACACAGAACAAAGTATTTGTGTTTTTTTTTCTGTGCACAAATATTTGTCTTGGCACGTGGTTTCAAATGTCGTCGCTTTTACATAGATGGCGTTAGTGGTATGAATGTTTGTAGGTTAGTTCCATATAAAATTTTGAAGCATTGTTTATGCTCAAGCATTAAGATTTTATATAAGAGTATAAATAAGCCTAATTACATAATGACTTAATAATATACTTACTAAAAACAAAAAAAAACTATTGCTCATCATTTGGTGCATCAAACACAACCTTAAATGATTTCATTATAATACCCCGTCATAGTTTGTTGTCCCGTGAAACAAGGTCAGGTTTTAAGCTAAGAAAAAAAGTAAACAATATGCTTTTGTTTAGTAAATTGAAAATATCTTCAAAATATGTTTTTATTTTATGATGGTCATGACGATTTTATGGCGGTTGGCCCGTTACTTATCACAATGGCACCGCCCCCGCAAACTGTGTAACTCACAATGCCATTCAAAAAAGTTTTGTCTGAGGCATTGTTTTGAGCCAAACGCCTTTATCACCTCTGCAAGCGTGTCCAAAAATGTAAATAAAAATAATTCGTAAGTCTGTAAACATATTATACAAGTATTTTAAATATAAAAAAAGCCCAAATATTAAAAAAGTTGATTAAAAACTTGATTTTTATGCACCGAATTTTTGAAGTACCTAAAATTTCTTCACGCACGCTTGACTTGGGGAGCAAGCTGGTGAATGCGAGGTGAACGGAAGTTGAAGTTGGTTCACGTAGATCTCCATTGTCAACATAACAAAGTTAAAAATTTGTATTATTATATTGGTATGTATGGTAAAATTACTATTTACAATTGTCAAGATGACGACATTTACATTAAAAAAAGACATAGTTATACCGGCCGATAGATGGAGTTAAACTAAGGAAGTTTTACTTCAGCACCGTTGGTCTAAACACACTCGTTTTTAATATTATTATTTTAAAAGCAGAGTACACTAAATTTTATCCTCATCTATTGGTTAACTCTGTTATTATAATTGAAATTTCATTTTAAATAACACAACAAAAAAGTTACAATAGACTTGTAAGCAATTAATCATGCAATTTTAATAAAGCACTTGTTATTGACAGCTTTCAAGATATGTTATTCCTGATGTAGTTTAAGTACGTATTTTAAAAGATTCATTATGTACCCTACAAGTTTAGTCTGAATTGCTTTTAAAAGCAATAAAATATATTATTGAAAAAACGTTCACATTCCTTAACATAAAATAATTTGATACCTCCTTAGTAATACTAATAAGGCACATATTAGGCGCGCTGAAATATCAGTTATATCCTTTATGTTATCATTTGCCACACCTCAAGTAAGTATAGCGGGGGCGTTTTACTTCAATAGCATAATTTCCTAAAATATAATGAATCGTAAAATATTTATTGGCCCATATAGCTCTGGTTTATTGAAACATCAACGTTTATTTAGGAGAGTATCAGAAAAGGTAGAGTAAAGTTGTATTACAGCAGTTACATCATGCATAGAGCCGCGGCGCTCGCTCCAACAGCTGTCCCGCGCCACGCCACGGCTATTGTCCGCGAGACAGCGATACAACAACCATTATACGAGGGAAAGAGAACATCGCGTAGTGTGGGGAAGGCGAAGGCTCTACACACGCCGCGCCCATTGGCCCCGACGCCTCCGCCCCAAAACCGCGCCTCCCGCGCGCCGAGATCCGCGCGAGCACGCCGTCAGCTCGTCAGTCTATCGCCCGTCTTCGACGCGACACAATCGCTTTCCCATACGTGCTTATTCACTGCATTGTGCCATACCATAGATTATACAGTTAATGTTCTTATAGATCGCGAGTTAGCGATAACAGTTTAATCATGTCGACTTTAAGTCATCACCATCATCCGTACGCATTTTCCATGCATCCGGGCATGCTGCAGGAGTACCCGAGCGTGCCGCAGCCGCTGCCGGCTTCCTCGCCGCAATCCGAGGGACACATCAAAAGGCCGATGAACGCGTTCATGGTTTGGTCACGGCTGCAGAGACGCCAGATCGCGAAGGATAATCCGAAAATGCATAATTCGGAGATATCGAAGAGGCTCGGCGCCGAGTGGAAGCTGCTGTCTGAGATGCAAAAACGGCCGTTTATTGACGAAGCAAAGAGGCTGCGTGCGTTGCACATGAAGGAGCATCCGGACTACAAGTACAGGCCGCGCAGGAAGCCCAAGCCACCTACATCCGGAGGAGCTCCCGGTGCAGGTGCATTCCCCAGTTTTCCGCTGCCATACTTTGCTGGACCAGCTCCTGGTGTAGGACAGTTTGAAGGTTTGCCGTATCCAGCGTGCCCGCCGTACTTCCCGCATCAGTTGGATCACCTGCAGTTCTCGAAGTTGATGGCGCCGACGGAGAAGCTGCCGACGGTATCGTCGTCAGCGGCCGCAGTGGTGTCTTCGTTCTACTCCTCGCTGTATACGTCCCCGGCGGCGCCTCCGAAGCCATTTTCCTCAGCGCTGTTTCCTCAGTACGGCGTGGCGCCCTCCTCCCCAGTGTCTCCAACGCAGCACAGCCCACACGACGATCAGCTGAGGCGGCCTGTTTCGGTCATATATTGAAGACCAACCGGCCTGCCTTGAAGGATGCTATGTTAAGGTTAGGCTGTGTTAAGGTTCTTAGTGATTGCCCGGCTGAAGTGTTTACAGACTGTGAACGGAATACGAATTATATGTTGTATTTATTGATTATTTAGAACTTTATTGAACTTTTTTAGGAATCGAGTGCATCTCATATCAAGTGGTTTATAAATAAAATGTTGAGAACAAGCACCGCTGGGCCTCAGAGCCGATGGATTCATTTATTTAACTGTGATTTTATTTTGATGCTTCTTTAAATGTAAGTTAATATAGCGTCGGATAAATAGATGTGCGAAGTGAGATTGGTACCAAAAAGAGATTATTTTCAATATGTGTCTTTAACATTAAGTGAAATAGTTAAGTCTTGTTCCCTTGGTGTAATTTCTGATGTTATAAGTGCTTAGTTTTGTCAATTTGTTGAGTTTTATTGTTCCGGTACTGTGCTTCTTGATCCGCCGGTACTGTGGATCTTGTATGGTCTTTTCGCTATATTTTTTGTGTATTAATTATTTATTTATTGGTTTCAAGTGTAGTTTTAATTGTAATTAAACTAGTTGTCTTATTGTAAGTATTAGTACATCAAAAATGTAAATAATAGTTTTAAATTGAGTATCGATGTCAGTACCAACGATGTATTATAAATATTTGAAAGAAACTTTGTTAAATGCCATATAAATAAACACTAAATGGTTTTTATTTTAAGCACTTGTTTGATTTGTATATTTTGGTCCTTAGTTGATGGACGATAACTGTTTCGTTTTAAGACTTTGGTTTCTAACGTAGCTGACACTGTTTTCGGTAAATAAAACGTTAGCCGACGGCACCGCTCATCTAGCACATTACACTTCTTATTTTAAACTACAATGAGAATTCCAAATTCACAATTATATAAAATATAAATATTAAATTTCATAATTTTTAAATCGACACTAGTGACTGCTTAACTAAAATTAATTATCTTAAAAGCCTTAAAACTAATTTGACTACGTTGATTTATGACTAATCGAAACTTTTATCTATGAAATAACACGTGAGAAAGAAACAACGGAAATTTTGATGGAAAAAATTAGGTATACTCCAAGGCTGGAGCATTTGAGCTGTATCGGTCATCATAGTATAATAATAAATAATAGAACGTCTATATTTCAGGCACGAAAACCCAACCCAATTTATAGTCCAAATGTTTTTTTATAGTAGGTAGTGTTTAGAAGTAGTTTTTATATAAATCTCAGTATATTCATCTTGTAATATATTATGGAATGGACTTAAGGTATGTACCAAGATTTATTGCAACAATTTTTTTTAGCATTCATTGCGTTGACCTGGAATGCGAGGGCTTCGATCCCGCTGGTTGCAAAAATGTACTACAATATCTACGCAAAATATTATGGAATGGATTGATGAATTTATTGCAACTAATTTTTTTAGCATCCATCGGATTGAATTGGAAGGAGAGGGTTTGGATCCCGCTGGTTGTAAAAATATAATACTATAAGTATAAATTTCGTGAATATTTATCAGATAAAAGGCTAGTGTGTAAACAGTAGCATTAAGATTTGTATCCGCTGCTATCAACGGATCATTATCCTTCTACTGCCAACTAGATGGCGCTACCAGTATTACGTACTTTTCTCAACAGTAAAGGCGACGCGAGTTCTTTGACCGAATGGACCATTCGCAGTTACTACAATTGACACCAGTCTTGATTTGATTTAGGTTCTAACCTTTTATCTACTAATATTAATTTAATCTTATGTCAGCAACTTTTGCTAACTGTTTGTCATTTTAGCAGAATACTATTTTATGACCTTCATGGCTTTGATACTAGATCGAAACTTGATTTTCATAGTGAACTATTTCTTGAACAAACGTTCAGTAGTAGCAGTAGCGTGCAGTAAAATAAAAACTTTGTGACAAGGTTTATTAACAAAATTGTTGTAATTAAATAGGGGCCTACATTATCCAAGAGTTCTCTAATAGTCTTACTGTAGGTAGATATATGTTATGCAGCGCTCATAGCAAGGCTGTTAACCGATTTGCTGCGGTTACCATTTAGATAATGATAACGCCTAACGATCGCATACATAGATCCTGGATCCTAACTAGGATTCCCTGTATTTAGAGACCCAGAAACCACGAGGACCACGGTCCCACAACACCCAGACTCAGAACGAGTATTTGCGCAATTTTTCTGTGCACAAATACTTTTCCTGCCGCGGGAATCAAACCCACCGCCTCCAAGTTATGAGCCGACCTGCTCAGCCGCCACACCACAGTCTATTTGGATGGGTGATCGCTAAAACAAGTTGTATTTACTGCTGAGCGCCACTGCTTCAGAAAGCACGTCAAGCCGTCGGCCGGGGTGTTAACGTAGGAAAATAGTTATTAAGCCAAGTCAGCTTTTGGACGGCCTAAACATTCTGACACTAGAGTTGACCACCATCCTACACCAGAATAAATATGTGTGGAATATGTGTGGACATTACACACAGCGCCATCTAGCCCCAAACTGAGCAAAACTTGTACTATGGGAACCAGATAACTGATACAATACTTAGATACTTTTTGTTTGTAAATACATGCATAGAATACAATATAACACCCAGACACAGAACAAACATCGATGTTCATCACACAAATGTTTGTCCTGGGTGGGAATCGAACCCACAACTTGCAGTTCAGAAGGCAGGGATACTACCAACTGAGCTAACGGGCCAGTCGAAGAAGAGAAAGACATATAACCTTAATCTGTAAGTTGTGCTAATACCCATATTATATTGCATTTCAAAGATTGCGAATATTTCAGAAAACACTGCTTTCTATTTCAATAATAATGAGCGGGGCTCATAATAATTGTTCGGGCGTTTTTCAATTGTTTTACTCGTATTTTATAGATTGCTCTGTTGGGGCTATGAAAACAGCGAGGTTACGTGGAAATTAATACTAATCAAACCAAACACTATCTTTTAACGGATTTATAAGTTATTTTACATATAAAGGAGTCATTAGACAGCATCTGTGGTGTGGTGGATGATCAGGTCGGCTCTTAGACAGGACAAGTATTTCTGCACAAAAAATAAACGCTAATACTTTTTCTGTATCCAGGTGTTGTGACACCACGCTCCTCGTAGTTCCTGGATCCCTAGATACAAGGAATCCTAGTTAAGGTACAGATGTATGTATGTTATCGTTGGCGTTATTAGGTCAGCTCATAGCCCGGAGGCTGCGGGTTCAATTCCCGCGGCAGGACAAGTGTTTGTGCACAGAAATAAAAGCGCAAGTACTTGTTCTGAGTCTAGGTGTTGTGGGACGATGGTCCTCGTAGTTCCTGGGTCCCTAGACATAAGGAATCCTAGTAGGGCCCAGGATTTATGTATGTGATCGTTGGGCGTTATTATTATTACATTCATGTATCAATAGATAAATTCAAATTCAACATAAAACCCTAAAAATTAAATAAAAAAACATTTACGTAGCCTTATGATGATAGCTGATTCTATGGCCACAAACAAAGGGCTCCAACGATATTTGAATTAATGATTAGTTCGTCGGCCATTGTTTTGAGTTGCTACCTTTAAAAGGTTTTGATGCGCTTTGTATTATGGATAGGTGAAAAGGATTTATCTTCGGAGTAGCAGAATTGATTCATCAAGAATACGATTCATGAGTATTCCTATCTAGATATTGTAGTGTAGTATTTATGCAAATAAAGGCTGGTGGTATTTTTGTCTATTTGAAATCAGTCTTAAGGCGACGGGTATGGAAAAAAGGTGATTTTAGGCATGTTTCTTAGCTTAAATAGAGCATGTAGCTTTGAATATAATCATGTAAGTAATTTCTGACGTTCGCTGATACAAGATTAATAAATTTAGCTCAATATAAAGAAATGCTAATTTTACCCAGCTTCTATCGAAGATATTTTTATTGTTTCAAATTCTGTGTGATCCTAACAAATGTCCAGATATTCTAGAGTTTCCATTGTTGAGAAAAATACTGTATTTATATAAATATTAATATAAAACCGTTAAAATCGGTCATTGCGTGCGTTGTCTTTGCCGTAAGCGCCGGGTAAAATTCAGACTGAATTGATATTTGAGTCTACGACGTAAGATCCATTTTTCTTTTAACGAATTTTAAGCAACTTATTTTGCTATACCTTATGCTTTAACTGAATGTACATTCGTAGTATATAAAACTTATTTTTGCTTATTGCGTGTGATCTGACGTGTGGGTAGACAAAATCATAGTTTGAGAAAAACTATTATCCATCAATTCCAACTTATGTATTTCAGAATAACGTATTCATTTTAAGAATAGAACTCGAATCAGCCTAGTCTTGCCAGTACAAGCGAGTATTTTCTCCCGATCGAGTTGTGCTCCATTTTTCCCCATTCCGGGCGCCCGTATTGTAGTGGAAATATATTTTGTATGGAGACGGCATTACAATGTGAAGTCCGTGTTATTTATTTAGATGTATTGCTTTGTTAGGAGCGAGTTCGATTCCGGGACGAACGGTACGGCTGGTAAACCAATCCGTACGAGTAACATTGACAAATAATTGAAAACCTGTGTTGCTTATTAAAATTGGAAAATATTATGGCGTTTACGACGCTGACGTTACACTCAAACATAATTCTATACTGTTAATAAATCGAAACTAATTTCGCCTTGTCAATGTGTCATTTATACAAAACACTGCGAAGACAAAGCGCCAATAGATGCTTGTTTCAGCTCAATGTTGCCAGGTGAATAAAGTATCAGCTACAATGGTGTTTCTTGGATGAGTATCGTGATTCGAAATTTCTTGCTTCGATAGTTCAAAGATTGAAAGTGATAAATGATATTTCTATCGACAATGGCGATGTCAGGATTAATTAAAGCCAAAGTGTTGCTTAAATAGTTAGTTAAGCAACTAAGAACGGGTAGCTTTTTGTTGTTCGTCAATAGTACAGTTGCATAGTTGCCTTGGGAATCAATGCTTTGTTATATTGTGGGTATACGCGTTTTGATTTTCTATTTACCTTATGTTATTTATAGTTTAATGATTGCGCATGTAGCTTTGTATTATGATTATGTGTTCTTTATATCTAAAGTTACAGATGTTTTTTTATCTCCAATATTCATTAATTATGATATTTCTTTTTGTTCAGCTATTGTAACTTGTTCGATGAGAAACCAAAACTTATAGTAAACGAGCTTCTGCCCGCAGCATCGCCCGCGGCGTGGCCTATGGGAAAATAATTCAACCACCCAATTCACCCTCTTAAGGGTGAAATTTCGAAAAATCTTTTCTTAGCGGATGCCTACGTCATAGCATCTACCTGCATACCAAATTTCAGCCTGATCCGTCCAGTGGTTTCGGCTGTGCGTTGATAGATCACTATGTCAGTCAGTCAGTCAGTCAATCACCTTTGAGTTATATATATTTAGATGGACCTCTTGTACCCAATTATTATCGTTATAGTAAATATAGGCAGTTATCTACGGTATCGTTTGCAAGGCTTAAAAGATGCCATGAAGAATAGAGTCATCTTATCGACTGAGAAAAGCAAAATTAAAAAAGTGCAAAGCTATAGACAAAGCAGGACGTGAGAATAGAAATAGGAAGGCTATTAGGCAATCCAGACAAGCCTTAAGCAGGTGACAGTATTATACTTTTTAATGTTAATGAATAACGTAAGCTAGACGTTCACCTGATGTTAAGCGACACAGCTACCCATAACAGTTGCAGTACCTCTAAAGAATAAAGTTTCGCACGACACTGAAATGCGAAAAATTTCTAGACTGTGAGATCAGGTCATAAAGCTTCATTTGCCCAGTAATTTCACTAGATACAGTGCCCTTCAAACCGGTAGTTTGCATCCTACTGCTTGGCGGTAGAATAATTGGCAAAGCTACCTAGACTAACTTTGCAGAAAAGTCCTACCACATAGTAAATATACAAAAAGTCTAATCAAAGAAAAATAAATTTAAAATTAGAACCTCCCCTTACGTGAAGGATTATAGCTCTCCCTGTGAATGTAGTCTAAGAATCGCAATGAAATAAAATAGCTATTCAATAAGCACATACAAATAAGGCATACGCTTATTGTGTATTTTCGTGTGTAGCAACCCTTATTTTGAGACGTATGTGCCTTGAATTTAATGCCATCGATTTTTCTTCAATGTGATGTTGTGTAGAACTGAAAGATGTTGAATATAATTACCATCTTCTTCAATTAAGTACTTGCAACTCGCTCGTATGTATCTTAATTTAAGCAATATGAAATTATTTACACAAATTGATACAAGAATTATCTGATGGTGATCCGTTAAAACAAACAAATTAATTGATATTGATTGGTTATTTATTTGTTTTAACGGAGTTACACCAGATATTTTTATGTGTAACCCGTCAATGACTTCAATTTGCATGACAATAAATGAACAATTGAAAAGCGTACGAATGTCGTACTTTTAACGTTCCCTGACTTAAGATCCATAAGGCTACGTAATCCAATTCAATTAATGTAACTATGGAATTCGAAATTAATAATAATGATTTAGATAAAACACATAATTGTCCATTGAAGTTTTCCACTTGACCATACCTCTTCATTTTCTTCATTTTCAAATTAGGTATTTTTTCTTTACCTTATACCTTTAAGAAAGGCACTCTAAGTTAATTACAATTTAGCCATAGATATTTGGCTAATAAGCAATTTTGTTTTACTTAAACTTCTAAAAACCTAATTTCTAGTACTGTGTCCATTAACACTAATCTTATTGTCTCTATTAAAGCGAAGACACTTTGTTCATGTGTTCTTTCCACATAGCACTGCACTAATATCTATTCCGTTACACTATACACTACACTAACTCAAATGGTTTTGTTTTTTTAAGTCTTCTTACTATATTCGTGTGATCGAGGAGCTGGATTCCCTCGACGTTCACGTGATGATGAAGTCTATGTTAGTGACTTTGTGCATACCTTTGAACAACTTTGTCAACGAATAAAATAGGTGTATGTCAAAACCATAAAATCGTCAAATAGAAATGCACAAAAAATACATTACATTACAGAACGATTACGTAGCTCTGAATCGCATTATCCATGACAATGTTAAAGCTCATAAAAATCGCGATCATTATGTTCTTTATAATTGTAATGGCATAAACTCTGCAAGCTTTTCTCTTTAAAGAATATGTATTAATTGAAATTGTACCTTACGTAGGCCTGCTGTATGATCTACAATGGCTTTGTTAAAATTTTAATCCGTAATTGTATCTACCGCTTTATATTGAGCTTTATCATTATTACTATTGAGAGTAGAATCGTCTGAACTTTCCCTTTTTTCGGGTGCTGACCTCTGAATATATTAATTTGTAGTGACGACCATTGTACTTTAGTTTCTATTATTGAGTGCTGTATTAATTGTTAAAGTTTTGGCTGACAGTTACAGCTCGGGTTAATGGTTGTGTGGTGTTTCAATGGTTATTTGTCCCATTGTTATGGTGTTTTAGGATGAAAGCTCTGTTATTCTCGCTTTCGAGATTACTTCGGACTTCATTAAGAGTTCAGAGTGTTGACCCGTCGGGAATTATGCTCTAGGTCGAATAGTTTCAAAAGCTGCATTTAAATTTACACAGTTTACTATGTACATTGTTTGAAAATGTATCAAAACGTAGTGCTGATTGACTCTATGTAGTAAAAGGGATGTGAAATAGTTAGTTGTATTATTAATAGTTTGATTTGTTAAACAATAGTAGATTACGTCGTACTTAGTCTTACCAGAGTACCGAGGCATACGTTGCTATTATTTTAATTGTCATTTTCATAACTCATATTTTTTTACTAACATTTACCGTCAACTCTATTTGTGATGCAAATCCCGTATCTATGGTCCGATTCGTTGCAAATAAATATTCACAATTACGACAGCTAATGATGGTATTATGCCGGCAATAAATATCGTCAACAAAGAGTTTCCTTGCATCTGTTTTGTTAAAAAACACACACGCTCGTGTACGGCGATCAGCGAATAACTGTCATGCGGCGTGTCTTCCGTAATTTATCTTTTCAACAATAATTTTTACAACGTTTCCCTGCGACCCACCCTCGGGTGTGATTAATGATGGATGGATTCCTGAATAATTATCAAGACTTTTAATATTCAAGTGATTTCGTATATCAGCATCACAAACAAATTTGAATCTTATGAACGAACACTTTGAGTTTCAATTATATTGGACGCACGAGATGACCCTTCAGTAACAAATGGTCACGTAAAGAATTAACCACCAAAACTTTGTGCACAAGATTTTGTTCCTAGTTTGATGGTTTTAAGATTGGTTGTAGCTTGACATGATCAAGAATAAGCAACAAAACGTGAATACCATTGAATGCAAATCTCTACTCGAGTTTTAAGGGTAGTGTGCGTTATTAATTTGTTATAATTGTCCCCTTCTCATATTTGCTCGCATGTGGCATTTTTATTGCGAATTTAGTAGCAATCATTAATTTTGTTTTTCTTTTCAATGGTTTTGAAAGTTAATGTGTTTCGAGTGTCCGTGTTGGAAGTATAATTAGAAAGATTTTTGTGCTTGCTTCTTTGTATTTCTTTTATAAGTGGCAAGTGTGGTTTACAATGAATTTCATTGTTTATGCAGGAATTTTGTTTGATATTAATATGGGTCTTTGATTTCATATTTGTTTGGAATATTATGCTTTTTTTCATTGCCAACAATACATTGTTATTGTTATATTATATAACATGATCCACATGTTTTTTATTATTATACGTTCCCAAATCACCAAATATATTAACAGTAATACTAAGAATTGGTATTATTATATTTGTTTTAGTATATTTTTTTCTATCTTTACTGGTTTTCTCAACCTTAATTACAGCCAACAAACCAATATTAAGTTCAATAAAGTGTGAAATCCATCTCTACAACAAAGAGTTACCATCACCAATTCTCACAAACAATCTACCCTCTGTATTTAGCCATACATTAATTTGCATAACTATTATCTTGCGCGAAACCCTCTTGTCACTTTCAATATGTAAATCTGAATGTTTATTTGCCAAATTGTGTTTGGCACGGTTAAATATACCGGTTTTGTGCTCTTTGTCTCGGGGAAGTTATTGGAAAAGGGTTTGTTTATTTGTCTGTACCCCACAAATAAATACATAAATATTATGAAAATTTTATAAGATTTTCACCATGAGAAGTGAAAAGAAGAAATGTCCAATAGATTTACATCTCTGTAATTTAGAATGTTAGAAACACCTTTTTTATGGTTTACAAATAGGTACTCACTTAGCCATAGTAAGGAATCAGTTAATAAATATCCTCTGTTTGGATTTCGTTATATTTCTTATCAATCTGTGGTCAACGTGGTTGGTACATCAACTAATTACAATCTAAGACTTATACTATTTTAAGATTATTGTTTTTTGTGTACTGTTTGTTAATCCTATATAATAGAACGAGCTTCTGAACGCAGCTTTGCCCGCGGCGTGGCCTATGGGAAAATAATTCAATCACCCATTTCACCCTCTTAAGGGTGGAATTTCGAAAAATCCTTTCTTAGCGGATGCCTACGTCATAACATCTACCTGCATGCCAAATTTCAGCCCGATCCGTCCAGTGGTTTGGGCTGTGCGTTGATAGATCACTGTGAGTCAGTCAACCAGTCAGTCACCTTTGAGTTATATATATTTAGATAGAATAGAAAGACATTGAATACTTGCCTAAAATTAAAGCACAAAAACAAGTAATATTAATACTTAATATGTACACAACGAATAAAAACAAGTATGAATGGGCGTCGGCTCAGCAGATTGCTAGTCATCGGAGACATCCAGCGCTGATTTTCACTCTAGACCTATATTAAAAAAAGAAATAGTATAATATAATTTTATAAAATTTTGAATTTAATTCGCAAAAAATTATACTTCAGCTCTTTTAGGGCTAACGGTATCATTTTCTTTAAAACTAAAAAAATGGAATGAGATTTAGCACAAGATCGAGTGTTATCAAAACTGCGGTACATTATTGTCTGGCTTACCATTAGGGGTTTGAATTGGTAACCGATGAAGCGGCATCATAGATGAAACAAAGTTGAAGTGTTGATTTTTCTGCTCCAAAGACGCTTTTTTACGAAAACAATACTGATGAGAGCACTCTCCAATTTGAATACTTGGCCTTAAAATTTTTCGAGCAATCGCTTCAACATATAGCAAATCTTCTCCCACTATCGTCGAATACTGTCCATCCAAAGGTTGCCTGGAAGCGTTTTTAGTGTTAAGGCCGCCCATTGTATTAACTGTAAGTTATTATGTATAATTAAGCATGTGGTATACAATAAAGAGTTTATATTGTATCTTTAACATGTTCCATTATAACCGAGTACCTAGATACACAGAAATCTAATATAAAATTCAGAGTCCTGACTGACTGACTGAATGACTGACTTATATATCAATGCACAGCTTAACCGCAGGTCCTAGAGACTTGAAATTTAGAGGGTGTGTTTTTTGTAAAGTGTAGGTATCCTTCAAGATAGGGTTTTTCGAAATTCTATACCTAAAAGGATGAAATGAGTGGTTGAATCTAGGAAAAAAATTCTTCTTCGTTTCTTATAGGTCACGCGGGGGAAGCCGCAGGCAGAGCTTGTAAAGCTATAATACTTAATATCAGTGTATAGGTAATGGTAAGTGATCTCATTACCGACAATGCTCGACAATCGTGTTAACATCCGCTAACGACCGCGGCGGGGGCGGGCGGGGGTTGTCGCTAATCGTTCACGAATGAGTTGTCGTAGCATTTGCGGTGAGAGCCACTTAATCGTGATGATTTGGTATTACAAGGGAAACGCAAATTATGGGGAAGAAAATATAAGCACACATGTATATGAGTTGAGCTTAAATTTGCCTTTTTTAAGAGATCGCTTTAGGAGGCCTAGGTTCACCAGTGTAAGGCTTCGAGCTGCTGATGGTGATGATGAAACATATATGCGCAAGGTTTCATATAAATCAGTTCAACTGATTAATTAGAAAGACAACGTTTCTGTATATTTCAAATTAGTAACCAAAGAGATAGGTGGTAGAACTTTTCTGCAATGTTCGTTTAGGCAGATACCACCACTTTGCCAGCTATTCTTCCGCCAGGCAGTAGTGCGCAAGCACTACTGTGTTCCGGTTTGAAGGGCATTGTAGCTAGTGAAATTACTGGGCAGTTGAGACTTTATGATCTGATCTCACAGTCGAGTAATCTTATTACCAGACTCTACTGTTGTCTCAGGATGAGATACGCAGTGTAGTGTCGCGCGAAACTTTATATTTTAGAGTTCCGAGTGACACTGTTCTGTTATGGGCGGCCGTATTGGTTAACATCAGGTGAACGACTAGCTCGTCATAACATTCATTGACATAAAAAAGAGGTTGTATAGTTGAATAGTGTTGAGTAGCACCAGATACACTTAGTAATTTTACTATACGACTGCGTTAGTATAGTAATAATAACGCCCAACGATCACATACATAGATCCTGGACCCTAACTATTATTCCCTGTATCTAGGAACAGACTCAAAATAAGTATTTCCGCTTTTTTTCTGTGCATAAATCTTGTCCTGGCACGGAAATTGAACCCGCTGTCTCCGGATTATGAGTCGACCTGCTCAACCATCCACAGAGGCTGACAATTCCGAAACTGTCTCTCAAAAATTACCCACGTATATGCTTTTGAATATCCTCACGTGTCCCACAATACCGTTCACAATACCATATAATATCTAACATGAGCACTCTAAAACTCATTCACACGTCCCTTCAACTTATTATATTATTGTTCCATACATATCATACACATATACGTTATTATTATATTAAAAAGTAATACAAAGTACATGAATATGCGTTTCACGTTAACTCTTGCGCGAAAATTGTAGGAACTATCCGGTTTTCAAGTGGTTCATTCAATTGTTCGTTCCTGATCAAAACGCTCTTGATGCGTTGAGCTATGGGTGAGAATCGTATAAGTCGGGTAACAAAGGTTAGTTTTTGTGGACGTTGAAGTATCCGCATCCGTTTTGTAAACGATACCCTGAATGTGAATGGTTGCGGTACCGCCAATTTTTTGGGTTCCGTACCTAAAAGGAGCCTATTAGTAAGCCGTCGGTGTTTGTCTGTCTGCCGAACTGTAAACGATTGTTTCTCTTCGATCATAATTTATTACAGCGATTTACTTAACAAATAATCAAAATTGGTTCATGAAATGTGTAATTGACGGTTATTTAATTATTCATATCTCAAAAACAGTAATACATACAAGTGTAAAACTTAGTATGGTTATAGTGCATATTCTGTAGTATAACAAAAAATCAACAGACAACCGTCCGAGTACAGGATTACAGGTAGGATTTTATTTGATCTTCACAAATATAATTATTTATGTATGGAACTCTTGATAAGCGAATCGCATTTCACCGTTTTTTTGTTGAGTCTTTTAGGTGCACAGAAATTGCATTAATATTAGATCTCTTGACATATTGTAGTATTTAAGTAACAGACAAAATTATTTCGAAGGTTAAAAGAAGTGACGTAGAATTAATTTTAACTATCATCAGCCCATACGTTCCTACTGCTGGAATACAGACCTTCTCACCCCGCAGTCGCCACCCGAGACACGTCTTGAGCGACCCAAGCAACCTTATAACAGCCGTAGTATCGACCGCGCCAGGATCACCGGATCAGTCTAGCCTTTCTGGCTCAGGGACCTCTTACGGCACCGGTATATAGGTATAGTATATAGTATACCGGTATAGGATACCAGCATAACACAATCAGATACCGACCCCGCTGAGGTCAACGTACCTCCCGTAGGTTAGCTAGAACGGTCGTGACTTTCAATAGGGTCCACTCTTCCAGTGGACGGAGTCTTCTCGGTCCTCTTATCCCGGCAACGGTCCAAACCGCGGATTGCACCTCAAGTGTGCCTTTGAAATAGTTGCCTTTCACTTTTGTAGGCTTGGCGACTCAAGCACCTGCTCTTCTGCCCGGTGACGCTGTAAAGGTTGGTAGAGTCCAACAGCATTAGCCCGTTAAAAAAATGAGTGCGAAGTCTGCACCTTTTTTTAGTTCAGCTCAGTTTTAAGCTCTACATTATCAGTGTTTCATTTAGCATTGACTCTGATTTTCTCTGTATTGTCCAAGATTCCCATTACTCCAATATCCAAATCACATCAAACGAAGTTTCCATCCAAGAAAATCCGTGCTGTCCCAGACAATAGGACCCTATCCGATCCTAATCGACGTTCACACCCCAACAATCTCCAAGTATGCATTAAGCGCGCTGGTCTCTAGAGACTGGACGCATGACTCGTAGATTTATTCCTAAAAGGCCAGGGATATAGTGAAGTTGAACCAGAAGGGCAAGCTTACCGTCAGACAAGCGGAATTATGACTATAAACAATATCTGTAATTCCATAAAAATTCAACAACATGTAAAAAAAAGTTAAAAGTCGACTTTACTCCGACCAGTTTCGAACATTCGATGTCCTTCTTCTGGGAGCCAGTTCGCAAGACGCGGCACCTTTCTGGAGTTCTGGAGTACTGGCACCTTACTGGACTTTTAACTGACGTGAGTTTAGCCATTATTAATTTACAAAATGTGTCATACTCACGAGTTTTCAAATTAAAAAAAACATATGTAGTATCATGTACCAATCCGCACCTGGGCAGCGTGGTGGATTATGACCTACTTACGCCCTCTTCATGTGAGAGAAGGCCCATGTCTCAGTAGTGAGAATGTATTAGGCTGATATGACGATCTAGATCTAGATAATAAACAATACAGGCAACGAGTTAGTGTTGCCATGTCAAAATAGATTTTTTAACTCTGTAGAAAGAAACACACATGTGGTGCGGCTGGCACCAGCCTTTTGACGACTGTTCTAAAAAAATTAATTGATGATTTTATTTTATTTTATTTATTAAACAAGAACTATGGCATGTAATACAACATTGCTTATTGTTTTTCTTAATAAGTTCAGTCAGAAAATGTCGACGATGCATCGATGCATGGTACATCAATGAACTCGATTGATTCGATTAGAATTGATCAATCAATCGCGTGAATATTTTTGGAAAATGGGATGTATTGAAGGGGCTAACAATTATTTACCAGTACTCTTGTGCTAAGCTATGAAGTTACAAAGATAGGCTTCTGGTGTAACTGTGCAAGGTCTATGCAAAAAGGGTCGCGTACAAGATTCATTGCCTAATAGTTTTGAATAACATTCAGCCTCTTTACTCTGGGAGTAGCTTGAAAGCTTTCGTCTGGTCAGCATTAGATTGAAAGCGATTGTATGAAGGACCTCGTACTAAGTAACTTAGCATATGGTACAGTTTAAAAAAAAAAACCACAGTCATCATTATTGTTGGTGCCAACGCAACTAGTAAGTAATACAAATCATTGAAGTAGTACAAAAAGCGCCTTTTGTACGATGAAAACGAATAAAATATTTTAGAGAGGCCTTTAGGTAAATTTATCCACAAAACGTCAAATATACACAAAACGTAGCAAACACGACTAAAAACTTAGTATTATTCAAAAAGTTAAATAAGGATAACAAAATGCGACAAAGATTATCGTGTCAACTGAATTAGCGTATTAATTATCGAATATGGCAATATTAATTTTTTCCTCGAAATATATGATGGGATCTTTAATAGAATGGATTAGGGATTTAAATTGGATGTCTAGGATGTAAAAGGTATCAGCTTTTGAGTGATATTTCGACGAGCGTGTACAACAATTTTTGTTGAGAAGTAAATTCATTATACACGCTGATTAAGGAAAGTTGTGCGAACTTAGTCGTGGCAACAGAAATTTGTTAATGTTTGTTAGTATTATGCGATCGTGAATAATTATTAGATTATTAGAAGTTATAAAGTGTAAATCGTATATATAATTACGTTACTGAAGATTAATGATTAATAACAATTTTTGCTTTACATTAATATGTTATTGATGTGTTAATTTATTAAGCTTATTGGAATCATAAATGATGTCTGCTAACTTTTTATTAGATGATGTTATGTGTAAAAATATTCAGGATTGTAAAGAATTTGCAATTAGCAAGTAATATTTTTGATGGAGCTTGATTTAGGTATAATAATTTCTGTATGATCATAAAAGGTAAATAACGATGTAAGTTAACATAATTATAATGACTTCAAAATGTAATATCTCCTATGGTTTTAAACTTTCATGGTCACTAACATTTATAAATATAATATATTTATTTGTTTCGTGTTGTCAATGTTTCAATAAAGGACAAGGTAAATATCCCGATGATAAACAATATTTTAGAAATATCTCCAATGATACAATGGGCATTCAGTGCAACCAAATGCAAAAAAATCATCTATACGACACAAAGATCACACAAGGCATTCAAAATTATTTGAAATTTAAACATCCTTGAATGAGAATATATATGGCATTGCACCAAACAGCGAAAAATCTCATGCTCATAATTGCCTTACAAATTATTATTTTCATACTCAGCTTGTATAAGTGACAATATAATTGTCACTCCTGTACGTTTTTGGACCAATAGTAGATGTGCTAATGACTTAAGATTTTTAGCGTTCTTTGTTAATGACCACGAAGAGCAAACATACGACAAAATTTTAGTTTTGGATCGATAGGTGGGTACGTTTTAGAAGCGGAAGCGTTTTTTGTACAAGCATTTTTTTTATTATCCGACATCTGAGACTGGCCCGCTAGCTCAGTTGGTAGTAGCCTTTGCCTTCCGAACGGTAGGTTGCGGTTTGATTCCTACCCAGGACAAACATTTATGTGACGAACATCGATGTTTGTTCTGTGTCTGGGTGTCACATTGATTCTATGTATATATTTACAAAAAAAAAGTATCTTCGTAATATATATTAGTTATCTGGTACCCATAGTACAAGATTTGCTTAGTTTCGGGCTAGATGGCGCTGTGTGAAGTGTTCACAAATATTTATTTATTTATTAGCCTTCTTGTTAACGCCCTATGTTACGGATCGATGGCTGCGCCATGCAAGACGTGGTGACTAGCTCTCATGTTAGGCTACTAAGAACACCACATGCATAATTGGTGCATAGCTTAGTAATTTTATATATTTCAATAGTTTGGACAGATTTTTCAATATGACAATCATTAAGAAGAGATATATACACATACCAATAGACATTCACTGAAATCTCAACCTTATTGCAGGGCTTGACCCTCTACACTACGTCTCAAGTCGAAGATACCACCTCAAGTAGTACAAGAATAAATAAGCAAGGATCCGTTCTAAGTTCAACTAAATGTTGCATTTAACTAAGTATGTATAATGCTCAAACGTACTTGCATTACGAAACTACTTTGCTCTAAGTTACTGTCATCTAAAACATGGCATTTCTACGATATGGCAAGAATCGTATTAGACGCCCAATTTAGTATGTAGTCTACATAGCCCATGGGAATTTTTCCTTCAGACACTTTATCGTTTAAAAGAACACAAGAACCAAGTGTCTTCACCTTAATAGAGACAATTATGAAAGTGTTATTAGACACATTCTTAGATAATTAGATGTAAAGAATATTAAGTTAAATGTAAATTACTTATTAGCCTCATATATGGCTAGATCGTAATATTAATAGAGTGCTCAAAAAAGGTATTTCTTGTAGTAAAATAGACGTTATGGTTTCACTCGCTCTATCCTGCTACTCGCACCACTCTACCAGTCGTGTCCGCTGAAGCCTTTGCTATTATCTGTCGATTTGCACCACCATCACAATGGGGTTGTTTACTACAAAGCACACACACCACAATGCCGTTTAGCAACGTGCCACTAACATGATTTTTGTATCTGTCGCATGCTCTTACGTGACAATTCGAGTAGTTTTAAACTTGTATTTTTGTAAAATGATTACGCAAGGTGTTTACGCAAGTTTGACTTGAGGTTATACGCTACATTACAAAGCTCAAAGTTGAATTTCAGTTGCGATCAGCACTAGAAACGGCCCACCTTAGTGACATGCCATGAACAAAGGATCTACATAGAGGTGAACACCAAAATTGAAGTAGATATCTACTACTATCGTGAGTATGACACATTTTGTACGATAAAAACGGATAAAATGAGTCAAAAAGTCGAAATTACTCTAGTGTCGAACATATTTATATATTATATCCGTATTTCCCGAAAACTACAACCTTGGAGTCTTCAAATCGAGAGTGAAAAGGTATCTTCTAGGCAAGCGTGTTACATCCTAGACCGCATCGTCACTTACCATCAGGTGCGATAGTGGTCAAACGCGAGCCTATCAAACAATAAAAAAAAATCGATGTCCTTCATTCTGTTACGGTTTGCGTTAGTAACTGGCTCACAGAAGGACATCAAATATGTCCGAAACCTGATCGGAGTAATTTGGACTTTAAAATAATTTTGTCTCAGTATTAATAAAATACCCATTATAGATAAATATATCTATGAAAGTGAATGACTGTGACTTTGCGCTGTTAGATGATATTACCTAAATACGAATGTAGTTTGCTCTAGCCTACAATGAAGACCAAAATTAATCTTCCAAACCCCACAAAGAATGTCAGCCAGGCATTGGTGCCATCCCACCATTCATCCCTTGTGCTGACATGAGTATGGTGTTTGTATGGGAATAATAAGTTTCTATTTAAAGTAGACGGTCCATTGACGACGCTGAATGAGAGGACAGCCTGGTATTGACAACAATAGGGGGTGAGAGCGCGAGGGTAAGTTTTGAAGATTTTTGCTTGTTAAGCACACTTAGTTTACATGTTTGAACTGCGAGATATAGAAAGAGTACTAGGTGGCGAGGTCACAAAAACGTACAGCATTATGTAAGACATTCACAAGAGTTACGGTTTATTATTGAGTCGTGGATATCATATATGATTTGACTTATCCGCACGCTTATTCGGCTAAGGAATGGAATGCCCTGCCAGCGTCTGTGTTTCCGGTGAAATTTTACCCGGGCGTGTTCAAAAGAAGAGTGAATAGATATTTAATTGGCTAGCGTGCTACACCTTCGATCGCATCGTCGCTTTCCATCAGGTCTGGAGAAGTCTTACTTTCCAATGGCGGTTTTTTCTGAAAGCAACATGCAGCTCTTTAAAAAGAGGGTCAAAAGGTTGTTATCACAGGTTAAGCAATGTATTAAGTGGCACGTCTAGTATTGCAAATGTCCATCTATAGGTTATGGTAACTTCCCATCCCATTTCCATCCCGTTCCCATCAGGAGAACGGTATGCTTAACAGAACTTTAACAGAAGAAAGCGTGTTGTAGCTCAAGGCGTAGTAATGAATTTATGAAGACGTTAATAGAAAAAAATCCTTCGTGGTGTAATTTATAAATTATTTGGGAATAGAATATATATAACCCAATATAATTCAGAAAAAATTACATTACAAATTGGTAGGACTTTTTGGAAACCTTTGTCTTTTTTTTCCACCGCCTTGCCAGTTATTCAACCGCCGCAGTAGTGTGCAAGTACGGCGGCGTTTCGGTTTGAAAGACACTAGTAAAATTACTGGGCAATGAGACTTTATGACCTGATCTCACAGTCTGGTGATCTAATTACCAGATTGTGCTGATGTCTCACGATGACGTGCGTAGTGCAGTGGCACTCAAAACTTTACATTAGAGTTACGAGTGACACTGCAACTGATATAGGCAGCCGTGTCGTGTCACTTAACATCAGATGAACGACCAGCCCATTACGTCATTTATTAACATTAAAACAAATATTTTACCCTTTGATTTTATTCACGACGATCTAACAGTTTTAGACTTGTCAACTGGTAAAACTTGATAGATTCTTACGTGTGTTCGTTTAGAATGAGCATTGTAGCTCTGAGTAAGCTTATCTGGATTTCGATAAGCAAGGAGCAGCAAGGAGTGTCCCTTTGTGTGCCTGTCAATCATTGATCGATTGAAATGGAGCGGTGCAGCAATGATTACTGTTTGGTACGGTATTACATGTACAGACATGAACAAATATAGGAGTAATAATTTTGATTTAGTTTGAATTTAGAACCACGTTTTTTTTAGTTTAGGCACTAACAAAAACTTGGATTCTACTTTAATAAACGTCAATAATAAATTTGTATTCGAAATTATTTTTGATATTTATTTATCTTGCATTTTTTGTTTGGTGTTTTTTTAAACTATATATATATATGAAAGTGAATCTCTATTTCTCTTGGTCATCGTATCATGCGTGAACGGACAGAACATTTTCACTAATTCTTTTAATAGTGTTTATTACAAGGAGAAGGTTCTTATGAAAGAAAAAAAACGAGTGTGAGACCACACGACTGAAGTAAAGCTTCTGTACGAAACGTAACTCTCTGTTTCTATCCTCACTATTTCACCGTTCGCCTTGCCAAATCAACTTCTGTAACGCTCTCGTCACTCATTCGCCAGCTTATTCCCCAAGTAAACCGTGCGTAAAGAAGTTATACTAAAAATATTAATAAGCGTTAGTAGAAAATTAGAAAATTTTCACCATGCGGGTTTCATCACTACTAAAAAAACTACTTAAAAAACTGGCTCATGCACCACGCTGGTCAAGTGCCGCTTGGTGGATGACAAACGTCCCGCTTTGTGATTATCGAAAATGCCAGTTTTGTCACAACATTCACTGTTGCAAGAGTAAGCGCAAATTCCGCACATAACTTGCAAATCCATTGGTGGTGCAGGGCTGAGCAAAATTTGAACCATGGTAGGTTGGACTTAAAGTCGCACGATTCACTCTTTCTGTTTGCTATTATTGATTTTCTATAGTCATTAAGACAATTTTTTGGAAAATATGTATATGCTCAGCCAACAGCTCAGCGTTCTGAACTGTAGGTTGTGGGTTCGATTCCCACCCAGGACAAACATTTGTGTTATAAACACTTTCAAGTTTGTTCTGTTTCTGGGTGTTATATGAAAGAAAGAAAGAAAGAAAAATGTTTTTATTCATGGCAACAAATAATTAAAAAATTAAAAATATTCGTAACAAATACAATTGGCAGTTGCCACGAACCGGTCCCAACTCAGCATAATGCTGGTCGTACGACCAGCGCTGATCTTCCGTTGGGGCCGTTTCGGTGTCGTCGCGGGTCCGCTTATAACATTAAAAGTAACAAAATAACAAAGAAAATAAAAATAAAATAAGAATATAATAGTTAAGTAACTAAACAAATAAGTGATAAAACAAGCAAAGGTACGTACACAATGTTAAAGTAAGTAACCAAAATATATAAATATATATATATATATATATATTAAACAAAGAAATTGCAAGTAGTACATAACACACAAAAATAAAAAAATAATAAAAGCCATGTAGCAACATGAAGACAATCGGTAAAGTTTTTAGAGAAAGAATGTGAGGAGATTTTTGAATGTGAAAATAAATAAATAAATAAAATAATAATAATGGGGATGCATGCGTGTGTGTGTGTGTGTGTTGTTAGATGGCACTAGTATCATGTCTTAGAATTTCCTCCGCTTTTTGATGTTCAAATAGCAATTTCTTTAATTTTAATCTAAAACTCATAATACTTTGCAGGTTCCTTATGGGCGGTGGAATATTATTCCAACACTTTGAAGCCGAATAGCGGAAACTTATATTGTATACTTTGTATGTATTTACAAGCAAAAAGTATATAAGTATTGTATCAGTTATTTGGTTCCCATAATACAAGCGGTGCTTAGTTTGGGGCTAGATGGCGCTGTGTGAAATGTCCAGAAATGTATATTTATTTATTTAATAAAATACAATATAATTAGTAATTTTGTTTAGAAGCTTTCTTAAGGAATTCGCAGCGTAAGCGTAATAGCTTGTGCTTATTGGTGACGAGAAGCTACGCCTTATATTATTGTTTGACGAACGTCAACGAAATGTATTAGTTTAAGATCTACTATAGATAAATATTAAATATATATACTGTTGGTGTTTCATAATAAGTAGATAAATAAATAAAATAAAAAACGTTCTCTTATGACGGCTGGCCGTCGGATAAACGGCATTTATCACATTTATTCTAAAGGAATAATAGACTGTAACGATTTTTATTGCTCTGTGTAGAGTTATCATTGTGCCACTTAGAAATTTTTACATTATAGCCATGATGATGTAAAGGAAAAAATCTATACCTAAATATCCTACCTAAAATCTACCTTACCTAATAGTACCTTAAATAATATTTGATTGGGTAACCTTGTTTTATGTATGCAGCGATGGCAAGTTGATTAATATTTAGAACTTTATTTACTACTAATATAATTAATCACTTAGATACAACACTATAACAGCCTTATTAAGGAACGCCAAATAGCTTTAGATTAGTTACATCATCTCGTTTTGTCTTTTTAGATCTAGTTAAATATTTCTGTGGCAATAAAAGGACAAAAGCGATAGTAACTAACCCAAAACTACTACCCGTTTATTAATAAGGCTGTAAGAGCACTGATTAGATACATTTAAGTCGTCAAACGCAATAATTCGTTTATTAAGTACCAAGTTATACAATTTTGTGAAACTTACCTTTTTGTGTATAGAAACAAAGCCCTCACAGGGCTTGTACAGTGAAATATTTGGGATTCAGTAGTATAATTATTAAATTACTTATAATAAACAATGATATTGTATGAAAGCAATTTAGACTTGTACAAAACAAATCCTTTGTTTTAAACAAGTCTCAATTGCTAATACCTTTTAAAAGAATAATTCAAAATAAGTTGTCAAGTTGCAAAGTTTTCCTTTCAGTACATTTAGAAAATATATTATTTTAACATTTAATTACTCCAACATCATTAAATAATTACGTAAACTGAGTTCCATTCGCAAATTTCTGATCCTAATTTTCACTAAAGAAGACCCTACTTTCGACTGAGAATTAATCATATTGGTTACAAACACTTTTACAACTTTGTAATTCATACACAACACACAACTAATATTGGCGCTAATTAATCTAACCCCAAAATAGCTTCAAAGGACCTTTCAAACTCCATACTCGAACTTTGTTTTGAGACCTTATCTACACAGTTTTAGGTGTGCAAATCGCTTATCATTGAAATGCTTATAATGCATGTAGTTAATATTATCTGCAAACAAATAGTTAAATATTTTTATGCGATGCGGCTCGTAAACGTTGATTGAAGGGACGTTTAATAACCGCGACACAATAGTTGAAGTTATGGCGACCTGATGGCTGTCTTTTACGATTTTATACCAGGTACAGAATGTATTTGAGGATGTTAGAGTTCGAATGGCAGATAAAAGACGTGTGTAATCTGAAGATTTTTATTGAGGTTTGCGATATATCAGTTTTAGATAGCTTAAGAAAGAAAAAGGTATGTTAAAGCTATTAATTGCACGCTGCGGTCGCGACATGTTGAAATTAAAAAGTTTCTATAAACGGTTCTTTGTCTTTTTGGTTGTATTTTTATAGGTTTCTAATCACGTTTATATTATTTGTAATTTTTGTTCTAGATAGTGTTTTAATAGATCTCTTTGATGGTTGTAAATACTGCTCTTAAAAATAATCGATCACAAGACTCCCATCAATCTAAACCTATTTAAATTCAAATTTCACAAAACACGTCACGCTCGCGTCATAACTATGAAAATACACGTCACAACGATTTAACGTGCAACTGTTTCATGGAGCACAATCGATACAGTCACCCATTGTTGACCAGCGAGGAAGGACAGGGAAGCATGGGAATTTCAATCGCCTCAGAAGACACTGGTCAACAATGCCGCCCGAACCCTTCCAGAATTATTAACTGGTTCTACATAATACGTATTTAAAATACATGTGTCCGTGCGTACGTGAACGCATTATTGATATTATATGATAGTTTATTTTAGATGTTATTGTACTGTGACGTCTTAGAAAACATTTCGATGTATTGTAGTGTCGGAGTTTGGAGGGTTACGTCCATTTTCGGGTACGAAGTTGAGTCTTTGTGACTGCTCGTTGCCGTTCGGACAAAACAAATTGCTGGATTTTGGTCTGAGTCGTTAGTTCGGGTCATCGGGTCCGATGTGATTTGGGGCAACTTTTGACGGGCATATGTCAGGTTTTATTATTATTTTCGTGCGTTGATTGACGACCGGTGACGGCAGCGGGGTAAAAAGATGTGAAAGAGTCTGCTGACGCTTGCGAGAGAACCAAAATAACACGGACTGCGACAAATTTATCTATCCATAATATTTTTTTGTTTTAATTTTTAATGTTGGGTTATTTGATGAACGAATTTATTTCATTAAGTACTAATAAATAAATAAAATATAATGCAGGTAAGGGGCCCAAAAATCAGGCGACGTTATCCCTGCCCCAGGTAAGAGCCAGCTCTATGGTCACCTGTAATTTGTTGGTATGAAGCCTTTTTGTAGACACACTACCAACGCACGCTGTACTAAGAGAAGATTTCGATTTGTATGTAACGTATGTAAACTACTGTCTTATGTGAAAAATATCGGTACGGTTGTTAATAATTGTTTTCTCCATAAATATATGGCTACAAGTGTTTAAGATGTTTTAATTACAGCACCGGGCATTCAGGTATCACCTACAAATAATATAACATAGTTCTGCTAGGCGCCTGGACAGCTCTTGCACAAAACTGAGAGCTGACAGAGCCCATGGTCCCATAGTTTCTATACCAAACGGAAGAAATATGTATCCCTCACCGAGAGATTCATATTTAGTCCGTTTTTAGTTTGTTTTTGTGTTTCCCGCCACTTCAACAGCTGTGCCAGTCGCTTTTGAAGTGCTCTAGAGGTGAGAGACTGCCAAAGTATCGACGCAGGTAGCGTGTCTGACTATGGGTCAGTCTCCAAGAAACTAACGCCAAGCCATCGGGCCAAGCTCTTGCCATCATCACGTGATATACCGTTCGGCTCTAAGCAAGCTGGTTTCTTTATTTGGTCTATTTACCTAATTATTATATACCAGATATATTTTCTAACAATTAATCTTCTCGTGTAGGCAAGTGGTTAGTATTGATGCCAGAATTTTTAGACTGGCCAAAGCCAAGTCAGCACCCCTACCGCGTAACTGTTATGGACATCGGCTTCGCCTGCCATCCTGCACGCGCCAATTAACAAGTCCACGAGTGCGAGCAAGAGAGAAGACGATTACTATCTCCACCAGACTTACGCGGTAAGGCCCCAGGTCAGTGAGGCGACAGTTTAGTATAACTGTGTCCATTGAAGCGCCGTAGCACTTGTTGTAAATACCGCTTTCTTACCACTCTGCGTCCAAGCAGTGATCGCTTTTTATCGATCGTTTAAAAATGGCTAGTCGACCTTATATGGATGCTGCACCAATTAAATCTTGTTAGTTAAGACGACGAACTGAAAACATTGGCGGTAGGAATCTCAACATTTCTCAGCAACCACAAATAATTTGTAACTAATGTTTATGTATTTCATTTATGATGATATTGACATCATTTTGGTAATTAGTTAACTTTTACAGCATAGAAAAATTATTAAAGACTGCTGTATAAAAACAGAGACTTTCTTTCTTCAGGGAATTGAGAATGATTAAAGCCTCTAAATTTTTACTTCAATGTGTGTGTTTATTATCAAATGTGGCTGCAGCGTTAGTATGCCGAAATTGCCGCTTACCATTTTCGATCCCTAGCCGTGAAGTGAAGTACGGAGGTTTCCTGAATTGATTAGCTTTTGTTTGGCATCCAACATCAGGGGAGTGATCATGCACCTCGATTGCAACTGATAGAAACACAAATTTGTATGGATTTGGCAGTTTGAAACGCAGCTTATGTGGTTAGTATGGAAAATGGTCCTGTTGCATTGCAATCAAAGTTTCGTGATCACCGCCCTGATGAGCTATACGAGTATAGAGCACTTGCAATTAGAAATTTAACAACTACTTAAATAAAATTAATAAAACGCTATTGTTGCTTAATCTAACTAGTTCACCGTTATTAATTGGGGCATTAGTTCTACCACAATACTGTCAATCGGTGCCATTGCATTGTAACAATGTTTTACTATAAAGCCCGTGTAAACTGCCTTTTGTGTGTATTTCAATGAACCGTCACATCTGTTGAGGCTTTGTGTTTGTAATCTGTGACCATTAATCGTGTTCACAATGGTTCGATTGGAATGCTAGGAATTTAACGTGAGAGTAGTAGAGGCAGTTCTACGTACAGCATTTGTCAAGTTGGGTTGATGATAATAATAATAACACGCCTAACGATCACATACATAGCCTGCATGCTAACTAGGATTCCCCATGTCTAAGGCCATAGGAACTACGAGTACCATTGTCCCACAACACCCAGACTCAGAACAAGTATTTGCGCTTTTGTTTTTCTGTGCAAAAATACATGTCCTGCTGTGGGAATCGAACCCGCCGCCTCCGGGCTATGAGCCGATCTGCTCAACCACCACGGTCCAGAGGCTGTCATACGCGGTAAGATACGTGAGTAAAAAATACTTCCTAGGTGGTAGAACTTTTACTAGGTGGTAGGACTTTTACTAGGTGGTAGAACTTTTACTAGGTGGTAGGACTTTTACTAGGTGGTAGGACTTTTACTAGGTGGTAGGACTTTTACTAGGTGGTAGGACTTTTACTAGGTGAGGACTTTTACTAGGTGGTAGGACTTTTACTAGGTGGTAGGACTTTTCTGCAAAGTTCATGTTGGTAGGTACCTCCGCTGTCAGTTATTCTGCCGCCAAGCAGTAGTGTGCAAGCAGCAAGCACTACTGCGTTCCGGTTTGAATGGCACTGCAGCTAGTGAAATTACTGGGCTATTGAGCAGTGTCCCACGAAACTTTATACTGTGGAGTTCCAAGTGACACTGTTCTCTGTGTTATGGGCGGGCGTGTCGCTTAACATCAGGTGAACGACTAGCTCGTCACATAATTCAATAACAGGATAAAAGACTTTCATCGCAACGAGCTGCAAAAATCGGTTGCGATGGCGGCTGGAAGCAAAATAACAATATTTCAAAACAAAAGCTGTATCAGAGATAACTTTAAGCAACACGCAAAATACTTGGTTTCAACACGTTATATTCATGTCTCAGTACTCTTCTATAGTAGAATGGTACAATAGATGATCAATACCAACTTGGCTCAATACCTCAACGCTAATACGATTGCCAAATAAGCTCGCGTTGTCTCGACGTATTTGACATTCCGATGACATCTATCCAATGACATCTATCAGTTTGTATTCACACAATATCCGTGGGAATGCGCCTGCGCATTAGAAGACTTCTTTTGTTTATTATTATACTTTTATGTTAAGAAATGATGTGACGAGTTATTCGTTCGCGTGATGTTAAGCGACACGACTACCGATATCAGTTGCAGTGTCACTGTCGTCATTCCTTTATAAATAAAAAATGTGGTTATATAATATGTATATAAATATAATAGTAATTAGTAACATAGTAAACTAATAGACAAGCCTTTATATTAAATTACGTTATGCGACTCTACCGTTAAAATCACATAATATAAGGTGGAGTTTTTACATAGAACAATTATCGAAAGCACCTAAGGTAAGGCAAGAAAAAAAAAGAAAAAAAAACTAAATAAAAATATTTACATATTTTTTATTATTCTATAGAATAATAAGTGCAGCGCGGGTCAGAACTCTAAATTATCGATTTATTAATGTCATAGACGGAGATTTTTTCGCCATCCCCGTAGTTAAATAAAAAAGTAGATAAAACAAAATCAGTGTTACTCTCAGTGAAATACATTTACCATTTGAAAAAAAAATATCTTAACGGGTCTAAATTACGACTTACGACTAAGTAGACAATGACTACAAAGCTACCAATATTACACACAAAAACGGTCCAATTCGATATTTGCCTTCATGATTATCACTCATGAACTATTAGGGCCAAACCCACTACAACGCAGTGCATAGGGTATTGGTATTACAGGATTCATCATCATCAACCTGTGTTAGTCCAATGCTAGATATGAGCATGTGGAGTGCTGATGGTAAGCAATATTATCTATTACTAGAAATTTTAGAATTCATTGCCTATGGACATCTGAAACCCTAGAGGTTATTTTCCTATGGATATCAGAAACCCTAGAGGTCATTGCCTATGGACATCTGAAACTCTAGAGGTTATTTGCCTATGAACATCAGAAACCCTAGAGGTCATTGCCTATGGACATCTGAAACTCTAGAGGTTATTCGCCTATGGACATCAGAAACCCTAGAGGTCATTGCCTATGGACATCTGAAACTCTAGAGGTTATTCGCCTATGGACATCAGAAACCCTAGAGGTCATTGCCTATGGACATCTGAAACTCTAGAGGTTATTCGCCTATGGACATCAGAAACCCTAGAGGTCATTGCCTATGGACATCTGAAACTCTAGAGGTTATTCGCCTATGGACATCAGAAACCCTAGAGGTCATTGCCTATGGACATCTGAAACTGTCTATTAATCTTATTACTACACTGTGCTGATGTCTCAGAATGACGTGCGCAGTGCAGTGTCACGCGAAACTCTATTTAGAGTTCGGAGTAACATTGCAACTGATATCGGCAGCCATGATGTCGCTTAACATCAAGTGAGCGACTAGCTCGTCATGTAATTCCGTAACATAAAAAAAAGACTAGTGGTAATTTGTCTATGGACATCAGAAATCCTAGAGGTCATTGTCTATAGACTTCAGAAACCCTAGAGGTCATTGTCTATAGACTTCAGAAATCCTAGAGGTCATTGCCTATGGATATCAGAAACCCTAGACGTCATTGCCTATAGACATTAGAAAATATTTATTTTATGTACTACTGGTAGTGGGCTGGAGCATTTGGACTGTCTATAGGTCATCGCGGCCAGTATATAGTAAAAATTTTTTTTTTGTAGTAGGTAGTTTTTAGTATTAGTTATTATATCATTGTAGTATTTATTTTATATTTAACTATAATAGTTCCTTTGAAGCTATAAGATAGCGTCTAATCCGGCGAGTGGAAAACGCAGGTTCAAATCCCGCCGTTTGCAATTTTTTTTAAAGCTGTGATATATATGTTGCTTTTACAATATTTTCTAGCTCAACCTGTATAAGTGAGATAATTCCATTGTTGCAATTTGAATCTCACAGTGCAGCCGAATATGCAATTCCACAGATATCACAGCGGGTTTTTACCTTTTACCAAGCACACGGGCCTTGTTTCCCGATAATTGTTAGATAAAGAGTGGAATTAGATCGGCTGGTGGGTTAGCGCTTGTTAGACGAGTGTTAGAATTTCACGTTTGTTTGTCAGATGCTTTTGGGATTCGTGTTTGGTATGTGGAATTGAAAGTAGATGACACTAAATTTTTTTATCTTTTTTTTTTTTTCAACACGGCAAATTGCCTTTATTTTCGAAATACTACAACGATTTAATAACTAATGCTAAAAAGGGATAAAAAAATAAACTAAATAAATAAATAAGAATAATAAATAAATAAATAATAGGATAGAACTAGAAATTAACTATATTAAACTAGCTACAGCCCGCGGCTTCACCCGCATGGCTTATAGGAAACGAAGAAGAAAACTTTTCACAGATGATTCAACCACCCATTTTACCTTCTAAGGGATGGAATTCCGAAAAACCTTTGCTTAGGGATACTTACACTTTACAAAGTACGCACTCTCCAAATTTAAAGTCTCTAGGTAGTGTTTAGAATCAGTTATTATATCATTGTAGTATTTAGTTGAAAATAAAGGTAATTTGCCGTGTTAAGATTTTTATTATTAATATAGCTAAAATACGACTATAAAGATAACTATAATAACTACTTTGTCCCAGTAAAGGAGATGACAGGAAACGCTAAAGGACCGAAGGACCCAAGTTAAGGTTAAAAGTGTTAATTCGGTCAAATAATGATCATAGTCCCACTTAGTGGGCCCGTGACGCTTCCCAGAAGGACACAGTGGGCAGATTGTGAAAATACTGGACTTCTGTAGTACGCGGCCGGTGGGGAATAAAGAATGAATGGAGCTGCCATTTGTATAGATTTAATTTTAAACAATCTCATGAGCCTATTCTCGATCTTGAGCATTTTTAGCCGATTTCAAAAAAGGAGAAGGTTCTGAATTGAACTGTATTTTTTTAATACTTGTCACCTTGGAACTTTTGATTGGGTAAACCGATGTTGATGTTATGTGTTTTAAATTGATTCTTAATTTTTGCACAAAAAAAATGATTTTTGTGTTATGTGGGTGATTTTTGTATCTTTATTCTTCGGTTGCACTTTTTTGAGATTTTTTATTTCTCATTGATTACCATCAAAAACAAATTCTGTTCGGTAAGTTAGAGTTTAAATTTATTAGATTTACGCAGACCACAGATTAGAAAAAAAACAATTGGACGGAAGTGGTAATAGTAGGTCAGACTTAAAAAACAAGCAAAGTTCGTCTAGGTAAGTACTACTGCTTTGCCACCACTTATTCTGCCGCCAAGCAGTAGTGTGCAAGTATAAATGTGTTACAGTTTAAAGGGCGCTGTAGCTAGTGAAATTACGGGGCAAATGAGACTATGACCTCATTTTACTGTCAAGTAATTTTGTTGCTAGACAGTGCTGATCTCTCAGGATGAAGTGCGTTGTGCAGTATCACGCTAAACTTTACATATTTATGACCTAATCTCTCAGTTTTGTAATCTCATTACCAGACTGTGCTGTCTCAGAATGACGTGCGCAGTGCAGTGTCACGCGAAACAATAATAATTTAGTGTCTCAAGTGTCACTTGCAACTGATATGGGCAGTCGTGTCGCTTAACATCAGGCAAGCGGCTTGCTCGTCATGTCATTTCGTAACATAAAAAAAAATTAGAGTTTAGAGTGACACTGCGACAGTTATGGGCGGTCGTGTTGCTTAAAATCAGGTGAACGATTAACTAGTCTTGTCAATCGTTAAAATTGAAAAAAAAAATATTGTGAAAGTAATGAAATTCAGCATCAACATAACATTTTGGCAGCTTCTGTGGTGTGCTGAATGAGCAGGTTGGCTTATACCCCGGAGACGGTGGGTTCGGTTCCCGCGACAGGACAAGTATAATTTGTGCACAGAAAAAAAAGCGCAAGTACTTGATCTGTCCGGGTGTTGTAGTCCTACATGGTCAACAATACTTAGATACTTTTTGTTCGTAAATACATACATTTGACAGCTTCTGTGGTGTGGTGATTGAGCAGGTCGGCTCACAGCCTGGAGGCGGCGGATTTGATTCCCGCGGCAGGACATGTAATAAACAGAAAAAAAAGCGCAAACACTTGTTCTGAATCTGGGTGTTGTGGGACCATGGAGTAGTTCCTGGGTACTTAGACACAGGGAAATCCTAGTTAGGGTCCAATATCTATGTATGTGATCGTTGGGCGTTATTACTATCATTATTTTTCACTAACAACCGTCTCCACAGCAAACCCCGTCCAAACGATGCTCCGCGTCCTGGCATAGTCCATTACTTAAACAAACCAGACTGTGTGTGCACTCAGCACTTTACACGTGGCCTGTTTGAGTCTGTCGCCGTGTGTGCTGAAACGAACAGAGGAAATTGTCTTTATATGTTTTGTTGGAAGACTCATTGCGTCTTGAGGGGTTTGAGGAAAAATCACGTAGTTGGGAGCCCTCCCGATCTTGAAAGCTACGTAACAAAACGCCCAAAATTGCGAATTTCCAATTAATAGTATGCAGGCTAGCTAAATTAATTATATTACCAATTTGGTAGACGTTCTGCTTTATAAGGTACAGGAGCCAATGAAGGCCCACTTAATTTCAAAACCTCGTGAAATCTTGCAGATAAATAAAGTATAGAAAAAACATAATGGAAGTTGTAATAATAATAATTAAAACACACTTGCATTATTGTCTATGGTACTAGTAGCATAAACCCGCGAAATTTAAAATGTTTCGTTTAATCATAACTGTATTTTTTTTAAAGTGGGCTATCCTACGAGCCGGGCCATCTTCGGCGACACTACCTTAGACCTATTTGTTTTTTATTTATAGACTTTATAGTTTGATAGCCTTCGTTTCACAAGTATCTCACCTGATAGTAAGTGACTTTTTTATGCTACGAAATGACGTGACGAGCTAGTTGCTCGCCTGATGTTAAGCAACACGACTGCCCATATCAGTTGCAGTGACACTTGAAACTCTAAAGTATAGTTTCACGTGACACTGCACTGCGCACGCCATTCTGAGACATCAGCACAGTCTAGCAATAAAATGACTAGACTGTGAGATTAGGTCGTAAAGTCTCATTTGCCCAGTAATTTCACTAGCTACAGTGCCCTTCAAACCGGAACACAGTAATAATAATAATAATTAAAAAAAAAACCGCTGTCAAACTAACCCTTGGTTTTTATCTAATATTTTTATAAAAATATTTACAATACATAAACATACTGTGTAAGCACACTATTTAAGAAAACTAATCTCAAAAAACATAATTATACAATGGAAAACGAAAATCTACAGATAAATATACTGTTTATAGTAAAAATATGTGAACTGACATTGTCACTTTGGGACAATCAGTAAACAACAATGCGGAATAAATAGAATAGAATTATACAGATGATTACAAGATCAAGGAAAAAACAAGCGGAACAAAGCGCACGCCTACCACCACTGCCCGCCTTGTCGCCTTCGTGTTCGTCGTCGGAGGATGAGTATGGTACTCCCCCCGAAATTACCGCGTCGAGTAACGAGGACGGGCCACCGTCGCCTCCGCCGCCGCCACCACCTGCGCGACGTGGTCGACCACCGCTGCCGGCACGCTTGGGGCCTGCGGGGCAACCTGCTCCGCGCCCGGCCCCCGCTACCGGTGGTGTAGTGCGCCGCATGCGATGGACTCAAAGTATGAATGAGAACTGCATGCGGGCCTATTATGGGGCTGTAGAGGGGGGAAACAACCTGACTGCGTACCGAAATAGGATGCTGTCACTGTTTCGGAACCTTGAGGCAGCCGTCGCCGTATCCGCACAACGACTGTCGGATCAGGTGCGGGCTATTCAACGGTGTAAACTGTTGGATGAGCCTACACTTGATCGTCTGCGCCTGGAGATGCTGCCTGTTCGTGCAACTTCTTCATCGACGCGGGACCTATCTGTTACACAACCGGCGCCGGGACCGACTACAGGTCCGTCACCGGCGATGTCGCGGGTAGTCCCGGAAATCGAGGCGGAGGAATGTGCGAATAGCAGCGTAAGTACCCAGGTGAATGAGCAATTGAGGAGCGCTTTGGAGGACGCGATTTTGCGGTATGCGCCAACCTCTAGGCCGCGACTACCACGTTTTCCCACAAATAGACGAAACCTAGTGCTAATGGGAGCCTTGAACACTTTGCTAGGTCCGTACTTACGGACTAGCGAAGACTTAGTTGATACGCACTCGATATTGTACTGTGGGGCAATCGCGGCGTGTCGCGTGGCTCGTGTCAAGTTTCCGGACACTGACCGAGCACAGCGTCCCGCCGATGGTGCTCCTGCGTGGCAGGTACGGATCGAGAGGCGTATCACTACATTCAGGACTCTCATAGCGAAGCTGGTCTGCTTCAGTCGGGGCAATCATCGCCCCCGCGTCATGCGTTTTGTGGCCCAGGCCTTCGCTGGGACCGGTATCAGGCCCCAGGATTACATGGCTTGTGTCACGGAGCGCATCGACTTTCTGAAGCAGAAAGTCTATGCGTGGGCAAGTCGTATTCGCCGCTACAGAGAGCGTGTGGATAGGTACCAAATAAATCGCCTTTTTCAAAGTGACCAAAGGAAGGTGTACCGAGACTGGGAGGGAACCAGCCAACGTGTGGTTGACGGCCAGCTGCCAGATGCAAACGCCATGAACGAATTTTGGCGCAGCATCTGGTCGGTACCCGTCAATCACTTGGAGGGTGATTGGATGCGTGTTGTCGAACGTGTGTGTGAGCCGATCGAGTCCATGGGGTCTATTACTATAGACCCTGAAGACATAAGTTGTGCGATCCGTACAGCCCAGAACTGGAAAAGTCCTGGACCTGATGGATTGCACAACTTCTGGATAAAATGGATTCGATGCTCATACCCACGTTTGGCGCTACAATTCCAAGAAGCCATCGAAGCTGGTTCACTCCCAAGTTTCATGACAACTGGTGTCACCTTCTTGCTCCATAAGTCCGGTAGTACCATAGAAGCGAAAAACTATAGACCCATCACGTGCTTGCCTACGCTGTACAAGCTCCTTACATCCATTCTGAGAACAAAAATTAATTCGCATATTATAGCGAACAATATTTTGGCCCCTGCTCAGAATGGATATAGGGTTGGGTCCCATGGTACTAAGGAGCTTCTCCTCATCGACACGGCCATCTGCCAACAAGTCCGGCGGAATAGAGGAGCTCTCTCTACTGCCTGGATTGACTATAAAAAGGCCTATGATTCGGTGCCTCATTCGTGGCTAAGGAGGGTATTAGATTTGTATAAAATAAATGCAACTCTAAGATCCTTTTTAAGTGCATGCATGGGGCAGTGGACCACAGTTCTTCGTCAACCAGGTGGGGGAGACATCGTTTCTGACCCGCAGGACTACATAAGGATAGAGCGAGGCATATTCCAGGGTGACAGTCTGAGCCCCTTGTGGTTTTGTCTAGCGTTGAATCCTCTCAGCACTTTACTGGGGGATTCAGAGCTAGGCTATCGGCTTCGGAGAGGAGGTGAGATCATAACTCATCTACTGTACATGCTGTTTGCACCGCAACGCCCTCAATTGATAGAGTTGTTAAAAATTACTGAGAATTTTAGCAACTCTATCAAGATGGAGTTCGGTGTCGATAAGTGTGCGGTTATGCATGTGCATGGAGGGAAAGTTGTAAATTCCACGAATTTGCAACTCTCCGAGACAATGACTCTCAGGTCTCTCTCTGAGTCCGAAACCTACAAGTATCTTGGTATGTCAGAGTCGCTGGGTGTTTCAGTAGGGGACGTTAGGCAATCGGTGAAGGAGCGCTTCTTTTGCCGCCTGACAAAAGTACTCAACAGTCTTTTGTCGGGTGGCAACAAGGTGCGCGCCTTCAACGGCTGGGTGATGCCCTTACTGATGTACTCCTTTGGCATACTAAGGTGGACTCAGACCGAGTTGGACACCCTGGATAAGAAGGTCCGCCAAATACTTACATCACATCGCATGCTTCACCCGCGTTCGTCTGTTATGAGACTGTACATTCCGCGGAAATTGGGGGGTCGAGGCTTTTTAAATGCCAAAAACCTCCATAACCGGGAAATGTATAGTCTCCGGGAGTATTTCCTCAACAACGAGTGTGGGATGCATCGCGATGTGGTGGCAGTTGACAAGGGCCTCACGCCGCTCTCCTTGGCAAATAAGAACTGGCGTAAACCCGTGGTACTTAGCACCGATGACCACAGGGACGTATGGAAAGGCAAGGAGCTGCATGGGCGGTTCTATCGGGCCTTGACAGGGCCTGATGTGGATCTGCCTGCATCGGTGAACTGGCTGCGAATCGGTGACCTCTTTGGGGAAACTGAGGGTTTTGTCTGTGCAATTGCAGACGAAGTTATCAAGACGAATAACTACCGGAAATACATCATGAAGGACGGTACGGTCGACATCTGTCGGGCATGCCGCCGTCCCGGAGAATCTCTCCGTCATATTATTTCTGGTTGTTCTCATCTTGCTAACGGAGAGTACTTACACAGACACAACCTAGTGGCCAGGATCATCCATCAGCAGCTTGCCCTTCAATACGGCCTTGTCGAGTCCGAGGTGCCGTACTACAAGTACACACCGGGGCCAGTTCTCGAAAATGGCCGTGCATTGCTGTATTGGGATCGTTCTATCATCACGGACAGGACTATTGTAGCCAATAAGCCTGATATCGTGCTGATAGACCGATCCCAACGACGGGCAGTGCTCGTTGACATCGCCATTCCGCATGACGAGAACCTCGTGAAGGCTGAGAAGGACAAACTCAGTAAGTACCTTGACTTAGCTCACGAGGTAACCGCCATGTGGAATGTTGACTCAACAAGCATTGTTCCGATAGTCGTTTCGGCTAACGGCCTTATAGCGAAGAGCCTCGACCAACACCTCGAGAGGCTCTCGTTAGACGGTTGGATCAAGGGTCAGATTCAGAAGGCAGTACTCCTTGACACGGCACGTATTGTCAGGAGGTTCCTCAGTCTGCAACCCTAACCACCGGTAGCTTGGGCCTTGCCCCGCTGCTGGCGGCACACTAGGTTTAGGTTTTTTATTATATTTTTGTAATATTAATTTTATAAAAATATTGTAAAAAACTTAGATTTAAGATTGAAAATAAATAAATAAATAATAATAATAACATGTGTGGACATCTCACACAGCGCCATCTAGCCCCAAACTAAGCAAAGCTTGTATTATGGGAACCAGATAACTGATACAATACTTAGATACTTTTTTTTGTTTGTAAATACATACATAGAATACAATACTTGCGCACTACTGCTTGGCGGCAGAATAACTGGCAAAGCGGTGGTACCTACCTAGACGAACTTGAACTACAGTTCATTCTCGATTTGAAGACTCCAAGGCTAGTTTTCGGGAAATACGGACGTAAAGCGTGCCATTCTTTGGCTGTTCGCATGATAAACGTGGAGCCAAATCACTTTCACTCTCGTCTCTTTCTTCTCTTTTATTTACCCATGTTTCCCAATCAAAGTGTGTTTTAATAAGTCGATAGATTCATCCTAGCGCGACGGGGCTACTCTGTAATATAACTCTTGTCTAGCGGAAAGTACTAACAATTAAAATAATAGGTCTTTACCTATGAAATTGCCGTATTGCAGTACAGACTTTTTCAAACAAAAAAAAGTTTTGATTGGCTATGAATTCTAAATTCAAATTAATTTTGTCTTAAAAATATGACATTCTATTTACAATATAAGTCTTTTGTTTATTGATTAGCGTTGTATTTTCATTACATTTCAAAATTTTTCCTCATAATGGATACTTTGAAATTTCGTGTAATTATGGAATATGAGTTCCGTCGTGGCACCAACGCGGCACAAACGACACGTAACATCAACGACGTTTACGGAGAGAACTGTACAAACGAACGTACAACCCGTTATTGGTTAGCTCGGTTCCGTTCTGGGAATTTTGACTTGAAAAATGAACCTCGTGGTCGTCCGGAAACTTTGGTCAACAATGATGAATTAAAGGCGATTGTGGAAGCTGATGAATCTCAATCTACAGCTGAGCTGGCAGCAGCTTTTGATGTTAGCATCAAAACAATATTGGTCCATTTGCGACAGATTGGCAAGATAAAAAAGCTTGATAGATGGGTGCCCCACGAACTTAACGATCGCCAGCGCACCGTACGCGTCGAGACTTGCCTTGCGCTGCTTAACAGGCACAGAAATGAAGGAATTTTGAACCGAATTGTTACGTGCGACGAAAAATGGATTCTTTTTGACAATCAAAAGCGCTCAGCAAGTTGGTTAGATCCTGGTTCGGTACCAAAGCAATGTGCAAAACGAAAAATGACCCCTAGAAGATGGTCACAGTTTGGTGGTCTAGTGCTGGTGTGATTCATCATAGCTTTTTACAAAACGGCGAGAGCATTACTGCAGATGTGTACATTGAAGAACTGACCACAATGATGGCGAAACTCGCACGTCTGCAACCAGCTTTGGTCAATCGGTCGTCTCCACTGCTACTTCACGACAACGCGCGACCCCATACTGCACAACAGACCGTCTCTAAGCTGCATGAGTTGGGTTTGGAAGCTCTCCCTCATCCGCCATACTCACCAGATCTTGCGCCTACCGACTATTACTTTTTCCAAAATTTGGACAACTTTTTAGCGGGAAAAAAATTCAATTCCCGAGAGGCAGTACAAAACGCCTTTGAAGAGTTTGTTGTCTCCCGTCCTGCTGATTTTTTCAAGAAGGGCATCCATAAACTGCCACAGCGTTGGCAAAGATGCATTGATTGCAGGGGTGATTACTTTGAATAAAAGAAATAAATGAGTTCGAAAAAAAAATACTTTATCTTTTTTCAAACAAAACGGCAATTTCATAGGTAAAGACCTATATTTACGAATGCATCACGTGACACCCCTGGGCTGTTTTGTATGCTACAGCAGCAAATGTATTGGATATATGCACGCGAGAAGATTCTAGAGTTTCTTTTCATAAAACCCTTTATTTTTATTTTTTTAGGGATCCTATTTGGTCTGTATGTGTTTCATTCCATCCGTTTCTTTCTCAGCTTTGAAGCAGCCTAATAACGCCAACCCAAATTGCACGAAATTGTATGTATCTAAGGGAATTTTTATGGGCATATGTTAAGTATTAGGGCTTTAAAGAAAGTATAATAAGTATATAAGGGTCGCTATAGCATACTGGGCACTACTACTTGACGTACTTTCACAGTCTCTGTGGTGTGGTGTTTGAGCAGGTCGGCTAATAACCTGAAGGCGGCGGGTTCGTTTCCCGCGGCAGGACAAGTATTTTGAGCACTGAAATTAATACCGCTAATACTTGTTCTGAGTCTTGGTGTTGTGGGACCATGGTCCTCGTAGTTCCTGAGTCCCTAGATACAGGGAACCCTAGTTAGGGCCCAGGATCTATGTATGTGATCGTTATTATTATTACTATATTATACTCATTATATACAAAATACCTAAGCAAAAGTTATTTCTAGACAAATATTTTGTTTCATTGCATCAAATAAATCTTGGAGTTATACTAGATACATTTCCTTGTAGTTTTATTGTCGTAAGTATAAAATTTTAGCACAAAGCTTTTAAGCACAATTCTTTGATAATTATTATTTCCATCAAAAATCACAAAACACATTTGTGCAGCGCCAACAATTCCTTCACAAAACGTAATACCGTGCCTTGTCACTATAAATTTCAGCAAAAATACTAAGTTTTGCCTTTATTACACTTCCACAAAGTCTTTGGCCACTTCGAAAGGGTACGGGAATGTAACTCTTATTATTTAGTTGGTAAGGGTATGGTATATACTAACATATTATAAGTAGAAGTAGGTATAAAAATGCAGTGCTTAAAGTTATAAGAATTGCGCAATAAATCAATAAAATGTCCCTAAAGACAGTAGTTTTTGGATTATCTAGCTATTATACTTAATGTTTAATCGTTTACAACCAATGCGGAATAAAAAAATTAAGTGGCAAACATGTACCGGAAGCAACGTAGGGAGCGGGCTAGGTGGACTGACGAACTGGTCAGAACCGTGGATAACCGTTTGATGCAAAAGGCTCGTTCGAAATGGTGCTTGCTCTATGGGGGAGGGTATTCAGCAGTGGACATATTCAGGCCGACGACGAGTGGAATAAACCAATCACACAAAAATTCATTCATCCAACAAGTCATTTTTTAATTGTACGCTTCGTCAAACACACGTCAAAATCACACTAACAATAACATATTTACTTACGATTCAAAAATAGAGAAAATTCCGTTGCAAGCCGCAAACCATGGACTTAGGTATACGAGTATGTAGCAAGATTTTTAATGTTTTTTACAAAGTAAGTGCCCAAGCAATATGTTTTAAAATTGCCCGGCGTTGCGGCCCAAAACAATACGAATTCCTAAATTGTTTCCACCACAACAGACACACTAGCTATCCCAAATCGGAATCACTAAATCACACAAAGACCATCAAAAGCCATCTTTGTTTTCGCAAACGATGGAAGATCTCATAACGTTGCGGCTCTGAACATCCTTTCCAAAACATCTTTTTGCAGATTTATTTACCGCCAACAAACAAGACGCTACTGGAAAATAAACCTTACTGTGTAGTCTTAGAAGAAGCTATTTTTTTGCTGTAGTAAGATATATCGTAGTCAGACAAATGAAGCCATACTTCAACCGCGTCAATCTCGGAGGAATCGGTTAACCTTCGTTCAGACTTTGGACTTTTACGAGTCGATATTTCAATATCCTTACGAGGGACGTCGCCCATCGGTTGTGCGGTTGGAGATATCCTTCAATTATAGATATTGCTTAAGAACTTTAATACGAAATTGAGGTTTGAAACACACCAAAAATTGTTCACTTTAGCATGTTTTAAAAATCAATTTCATTGGGAATGAATTGCTCAAATCCTAGTTCCTGTATTGGAAAATTGAGGTTTGAAACACACCTACAAATGCCTTGCCTTAGTTAACTAAGGCAAGTTTTCAAAATCATGATAAAAGCAATTTTGGTCAGGAGCTAGGACAACTTCAGAACAACATTCAGACAAATAATAATAATAATAATAAATGTTTATTTCCAAAAAAGTTACAAAAGTTTATGTTTACACAGAGTATACAAAAAGAAACTTACGTCCAAAACACCAAAATCACACCAAAAATCATGGTGTCCTCTACATATCGATATTAAGAAGTATTTCAGTCATAATAATTAGTTTTAAACAAACCATTGTTAAATCTACTGTATAATACGGCAATTAGAAATGTAAATGCTCATCATCAACTTCCTTGTAGTAGAGAGATCACTGATAGTGAAAACACCAGCGCCTATTCTGGCAATGCAGTAGAACAATTTTACAATACACCTAGCAGCAAAACTATAAATAAAATCTGGTATAAGGAACGAGAATTATTGCAGAATAGAGAGCATCTTAGTACCTCATTTGCATACCAATTAGGTAATCTGTCAGTCAGTTTAGCAGACGCTTTTCAGTCTGACGCATTCTTCCAACAAATTTATGACCGTCTGTGCCCACACTTTACGCCCAAGTGTTTGACACATTGTTTCTGAAAGGAGCAAAGGAATAGAACCTGTCACGGGCAGGTCTCAATGGGCACTAAATCAGAACACTAATCCGTGACAGGCTGCACAAACCAGCGCCTTTGTGTTGAACTCTCGGGGTAAAATAAAAAATTAAGCCTACTTCAATATACGAAATATTGGAGTGAGTATATCAATAAAGTATTATTATCGTGAATTATATGTCAGTGAACTTGTTATCTAATTTTTAGCTCTTGACAATTTTTTCACTAATATTTTTTTTTACTACTATTTTAATAGTCAAATGCAAGTGAAGTACATTTAATTGTAATATCAGACTATTAAATATTTACTTTGAATATTATGCCTAATTATGATAACAATAATGTAGTGCTGTAAAATAATTTACCATTTTTATAATTACGTTTCAAATATCGAAAACATGCCTCGGAAATGTTACCAAGAAAAAGGCAGTCAAAGCTGCATATTATTGTTGTTGGCGAGCCGCGGACAACGGCTATAAATACGGCTAAAGTCTGGCCGTATTGTCGTCCCACCATTAAATGGCATAAATACCTATAAATAGCAATAAATAGTGCAAATAGCAGTAAATTGTGAGGTGCGACTGAGATACCGGTCATTAATTTGTCTGATATTACGAATAAGGAGATTTGAATAGCCTGCGTTTTAGTAGATAATGTATTTTTCATACTTCAAGATTCGCACACTGCTACGTTGTACGCACACTTTCAAATTGGTTTTCTAAATCTCACATCTTTATGCTGCAAAATTAATTGAATCTAAGGAAATCGGATTATCCTCACAAAATCTATCAGCTGTAAATCTAACGCCTTCTTTCTTCAGCCAACACATCCGTCTTGATAAAACTACTTTCATCAAAACCAAGACGTACGACCCGTCATCTATCTTCGCGAAACTAGTTCGCCTTTCATAGACGTCTCGATAAAACATGAAATGTGGCAAATAGAACGCGCATTGTGGAGTTCACATACTGCAAATGCAGCAATTGTAGCCTAGCAACTATAGCAAGCCCTAGATTAATAGATGTAGTGATGAATACCGCAGCGAATCGCCCAATTCGCGCGACTCAATCGTCAAACAAACGTGCGTGGTTCCACCACAGATCATTTGTCCGTGTTGGTTGATTCCGAAAGCGTATAGCCCGATAACTTTCATTATTTATCATCCATTGTTTCGACACATAAACACGGCGTTTTACGAGCAAACGCTATGAGAGCTTTCGCAACTTAGTGGGCTCTTAAACCACTTTTCAGAATTAAGACCTTTATGGGTAAATGCCTTATACTTAATGCTGCAAGTAATAAGGAATTTTAGTGGATCACGAACAACTGCATTGTTTTCTTTAATTTTAATTAAGGATTCATTTCATTTCGTTTTCGTAAGTTAAAAAATGTCCGTGGTTCAAATTTTTCAATTAATGTAATATTCTTTTTTTTAACTTGGCTAACTTGTATTAAAAATAAGTTAAGAGATTCACTCATCAAGTAGTTTACGTTTATTTCCTTTTATTTGTTATCGTTAATGTTTACAAATAAAATTAAACAGTTTATTTCGAGATGAAAATTCAAATCTTATAATTATAAATTATGAACTAAATATTTCGCTATAAACCTACGGATACAGGTGTATTTGTAATAATAAAAATAACGTCAGCAAATAACTCAATCATTTCCAAAGCACTTTAAACTTCAATACCTGCTAATTTCGAAAGCGTTCCACTGAAAAACTCTCCCAAACCACATAAGAAACATAAATAGCTATTCTCATTATAATAAACATGTCACCAAAGCTTACACGTGTCAAATATGCCTTTGGGTATAAAGAAAACTGGAGGAAAGTATCGTGAGTTCCTTTTTGGAGGCAAGCTCCACGCCACAATGGTATAATACTCATTGTAATCTACCAGTATATGAGGAATCAACAATGATATTGTGTAAGCACTCAAACCTCTGCTAGCGATGCTATATCATTTGTGTCAGAATTCCCAGAACATATTAACAAGCAAAAAATTTAAAAATGAAAATTTGAGTTGACATGTGACCTAAATGCTGATCTTTATTCAGCTAAGCATTGCCATTCATCGGGGCAATGCCACCAGCAGTTTGGGCACGCTGCCTACTGATAGTGGCTTCTTAGATTAAGTTTTGTTATGTTTTAATTTTAAACTGTTACTATTCTTAATAAAAATAAAAATATGTCGCTCAATGAACTATCATTATACTTATACTATTATATACTAATATAGTGTAGTAAAAATTCCCTCTAGAAAACCAGGAACTAATTGGACCATGGTCTCACAGAACAGAACAAGTATTTGCACTATTTTCATGTATGCACAAACAATTACCCTGTCGCGGGAATCAAGACCAAGTAAGCTGTTTACACCACAGAGGCTCTCAAAAATATGTAATTATGTACAGGTGATAGGTATCAGTTTAAATCCAAAACTACAGATGTATACCTAAACGCTACCAGTGCTAAAATTGAGATAATTGTATCTTTTGAGTAATATTTAGGTATATTTTTCATGTCAAAGTCAAAGCCAGAAGATTTATTGCAAATAGACTATTTTTAGCACTTTTACATGGAAATCCATTCCGTCCTTTCAACGTTAAGTAAAAGTAATAAACATACTGACTGCACTAGTCTAGTATAATATTATCTATGCTTAGAGAAATACGTAAGTTCACTTTTTTATCTTTGGTAGGTTTGCATTTGACCATTTTCTCACCTGATGGTAAGTGACGACGCGGTCGACAATGGAACATGACATGACATGACAGCCTCTGTGGTATTGTGGCTGAGCAGGTTGGCTCACAACTCGGAGGCGGCGGGTTCGATTCCCGTGGCAGGACAAGTATTGTGCACAGAAAAAAAAGCGCAGATATTTATTCTGAGTTCTGGGTGTTGTGGGACCATGGTCCTCGTAGTTCCTGGGTCCCTAGACACAGGGAATCCTAGTTAAGATCCAGACTAGGTATTCGTTAAAAAAAACATACTAGATTACGACTGCCTGAATGATTGAACCATACATACGAGGTATGGATAGATGGTAAGGCTGTCCCGGAGATCCTTTCTAACCTTTCCCAGCAGCTCTATAGGGAAGGACACTCATGGGAACACGAGGTAATAAAAGGAACGCACGAAAAAAATGAAATTAAAGTAAAGTCCTCTTTAAACTCATTTATGAGATGCAAATCATCATTAAATAAATATTTTTTATTTTTAAAGAAAAAACGAGAAAAAATCTTTACGCTTCCGCGTGCGATGGTAGAATGCCAAAAATGTCTGGAAAATGAAAATGCGACTAATGTTCTAAACTTGAATTTGTAAACATGAAAACTACGAATGCTGGTGAAAAGCTAGAATGATGATGAAGGAGAATGATATCAAAAGGTATAGCTTTCTCAGTGGATACCCGACTTTTCTAATAACTTTATTAAAAAAGAAGTCCAAACATCGAAAGTAGCATCCCACATGTGTTAAACTACTATTCCACCTGTACTCGCATTGCGTGTAAATAGGAGCTTCCTGTCCAAAAAATACTAAATAAATAAAAATTTTGTTCACGGTAGAAAATGCTTACAATTTCCTTTTGAACTTTTGTATCGTAAAACTCCTGTGGATCACTTCGCACATGAACTGATTGTATATGTATGTAATGCGTTGTTTATTCAACAGCTCATTTTTTTTTTTTGCGAAAACCATGCACTGTCTTTACTCTCAAAATGGTAATGATGATATCACTCGCAGAACCGAACAACCAAAGAGAAAGAAAGTTTGCGCCATTATGACCATAAACCGGAAAACGCAGCGTCGGTAGAGACCAAGCGCATTAGCCCGTTAAAAAAAGGGAAACGCAGCGTAGTCCAGCCCGCACTAGATGGACCGACGACTAAGTGAAAAGTGTCAAAACAGAAATAAGTGGCTGCTTAAAGGTATTTTATGGAGCTGCTAGATTGGGCAGCAGTAAACGCCTGGTTGTTGAAGATGATGTATTGATATTTAAAAAAAATGCACAACAATCACAAAAATACATCCTAGATCCTACTAGGATTTTTGTATCTAGGGACCCAGGAACTATGAAGACCATGGTCTTACAACACCCATACACAGAGCAAGTGTTTGCTTTTTTTTATGCACAGATACTTGTCTTGCCGAGAGTCGAACCCACCGCCTCCGGGTTATGAGCCGACTTGCTCAACTACAACATCACAGAAGTTTGTCAAAAAAAGAAATCTTTGGAAACAATCTACAGCCGCTGTTATGTATAAGAAGCATTTATATTTGCGACATCATGGAATATTGTGAATTGTTACGAAATATAAGAAGTAAACACATATTATTTTCGCCGCCTCGTGGCTTCGATACACGTGATACCGGAGACACGTGTAAGCGATTGTGTAACTAATGCAAACATTATTATGTACAAATTTTACTTTTTAAAGACTTATTAACGCCCGTGGTTTAATTTATTTTCGTTCTTGCTATAAAGCAAGGTGTACTACCAATTTTGAAACTGAGTTTTGGCGGGAATACGAAAGGGATCGTGTCGCTGCATTGTATTATTTTCCAAAACTTGTGTTGTTTTCAGTGTTAGTGCATAAAATTGGTGGCATTTTATTCGTTAAGTGCTGGATTATAGACATGAGTGTGGGAAAGTGGTATAATGATGGTCAAACGTTTTTTTTTCGTGTTGTTTCCAAAATTCCATAGAAGCTTCAAATAAAGTTGTTACCACTTTACTAGGAATATGACTTTGACTAGACTTTGACTTGACTTGGTGACTTCGTATGTGACATGACTATTATTTGCGTAAATATCATTAACTTGAAAAATTATCAATTACTTGACACCAGTATCAAGTAATTGATAATTTTAATTTTTAGCCAGCTAAATACACAAAAGTGTGTAGCCAAAACATAAAAAAAAAGAAAGTGATAGTTAAAAAATGCAGTTTTTCGGCAAGCATGCCCACATCTACTAAGGAATCTAGATAATTGATTACAAAATTGATAATTACTTGCCTAGCATGCTCCATCTTCGATCGTGAGAGCATCAGGTGAGAGCGCGGTCAAATGCTAGACAAGTTTGAAGTAAAAAAAATACAATATACAATATAACACCCAGGCAAAACATCGATGTTCATCACACAAATATTGGTCCTAGATGTGAACCGAACCCACAGCCCCTAGTTCAGAAGGCAGAACTACTACCAACTGAGGTATCAATTACGTTGTATGCATAATAACCATGTTTATAGTAATATAGTTAATGTGAAAACCTGTACCTTTTCCATGAATCCTCTCTATCTAAAGATGGCCTGGAAAAGGTAGCTTTTAGCTATGCCCGGGGTTGCCCGTTAATCTTAACTTATTGTTTTAATCATTTATTATTTGGTTTGTACGATATCGTTTGCCTATCTATTTATTTATCAAGAGGAAATCGATTTCAGTGTCTTCACATGAGGTCACTTGCCATGATAAAGAGAAGCGTTTCTCGACTAAGATGGATAGCTGCAGGTTCAAATTCCGCTGGTAGGCCAAATTTTTTTAACATTACATTAAATCATTGTATGAAAATATTAGTAAATCAATAAAAATATATCCATAACAATAAAATTAAGTCCACTTATGTTATTTTAACACTCCCCATATCAACTCAGAACAAACGGAACAAACAATTACATGCATTGTATTATAATGCAGGCTTATCAAAACGTTTCAACCACTGCATTAGGGTGGTACTTACCACTGTAAGTTGACCAATCTTCTCTCAATAAATGTTGAAATGCATGGGCCGTGTAAAGGTAGATCATAAAAACTATCGCCATCTAACATTGACCTATTCAATTGTTGATATTTCACTGAATTGGAGGTTTTGCAAAGCTGGACCATTCATTCCCCTATAAACGAAAACTTAATAATAATAATAAACAGTCGTTGTGTACGCGGATGCGTTTGATAGATTAAAATTTGCATATATAGGTATACGAGGTTTTATTTAAAGTATTTAGGTTTTTTAGCAAAACATTGAATTTGTGACGGATTGGAGTGTTGCTAACCGGCTTTTCAATACCGCCAAATGTAAAGTTATTACGTTCCTATTCTTCTTCTGCACTACGTATGACTCGATACTGCTCAATACGGTAGATAATCGAACCGCATTAAGTCAAATAGGACTTGCAAGTTACACATAGTTACACATACACATAGACTAGCAGCGGCTGGCGTGCATTACATCCAATCCCTAATAACCTGTGTCAAAAACGAATGAGAATCATCTATGTTTCATATATAATACGAGATTCTGCCCGCAGCTTCGCCCGCGGCGTTGCCTATGGGAAAATAATTCAACTACCCATTTCACCCTCTTAAGTGAGGAATTTTGAAAAATCCTTTCTTAGCGGATGCCTACGTCATAACATCTACCTGCATGCCAAATTTTAACCCGTTCCGTCCAGTGGTTTGGGCTGTGCGTTGATAGATCACTATGTCAGTCAGTCAATCAGTCAGTCAACTTTGAGTTATATATATTTAGATGTATAAGTCGGGTATGTTCGAACACTTATAACTCAGGACCAATTTTCATGGTTTTTAATTTATTGTATTTGTCTCCGTCCCGAATAGCTCAATAACTATTTAAACATTGGAAAGAACTAAAAAAAAAACATTTTTCCATACAAAATGCCATACATGAGTTTTGTAAATGTCAAACATTAATTTTTTTTAAATTTTTATTTCTTTTTTTGTTATTATTTATAATCATAAATTAGGTTCAACTAAACTGTCAAGGCGGTACGAAGTTCACCAGTTCTGCTAGTATAAAATAAACTAGAAAAAGTACGCCACGAATTCGATGATTTATCTGCCAAGTTAAGCACCATTTATTATGGAGTTGTTTATTCTCTAAGTTTACACTACTCTACACAATATACTTCATCGATTGCCGCTGTCGGTACGCGTTATATCTCGTACGGTTTTAATTTTGTATTCATGACGTCACTACTCGCTAATCCTCTTCCCATATGCGGCGGTACCGATTGCAAATAAAAGTTATACTCATTTCTAACCCCCTTACTAATAAACATTGCGTAGCGGAAGAATTGTTATTTTGTGCTTTGTTTCTTTCTATTGAATAAGCAATGATAAAACGAGAGAAAACGCTGATCCTTATTCTTAACTGCTTAACTCGTCCTCATCAGCCCAACACATTCCCACTGCTGGGATACGGATCCTCTCTCAGTTGGAGAGAGTGTGCGCTTCATCCTTCAAGAACTATAACAAGTAATAATAATAATAATAATAACGCCCAACGATCACATACATAGATCCTGGACACTAACTGGGATTCCCTGTATTTAGGGATTTAGGAACTACAAGAACCATGGCTCCACAGCACCCAGACACAGAACAAGTATTTGCGCTTTTATTTCTGTGCTCAAATATTTGTCCTGTCGCGGTAATAGAACCCGGCACCTCTGGGTTATGAGCCAACTTGCTCAACCACCACACCACAGGCCTGTTGTGATTATTGAACACGCCGATTTCCTCACGACGTTATTCCTTTACCTTTGCAAGTGTGCGTGAAAATTCCGTACATGAGAAGTTCATCTTAAATACAAAATGAAATAAGAATATCTTCTGTGATTCCGCTAAAAAAATAATAGTCTAATTATAATTTTTACAGCCTCTGTGGTGTAGTGGTTGCGCAGGTCGTGTCATAGCCTGGAGGGGCTGGGTTTGATTCCCGCGGCAGGACAAGTATTTGTGCACAGAAAAAAAGCCCAAATACTTGTTTTGAGTCTGGCTGTTGTGGGACCATAGTCTTCGTAGTTCCTGGGTCCCTAGACACAAGGAATCCTAGTTAGGGTCCTTAGTATGTGATCGTTGGGCGTTGTTATTATTAATTTTTAGCGGAATCGCACTGGATGTTCCTATTTCATTTGGTATCAAAAAACACAGTTTTGCCAACTGTACATGAAAGCCGCGAGACAGTTGCGATCGCCCTTATCTTTACCTCGACACAACACACAATGTTGCACAACAGAGCTTAAGGCGCGTCACAATGTCGCAGCCAAGTGTGAGTGACAGCGAAACACAAGTATACAATTATTAGGTATTCTGTGACACAAGTTCTATTGTATGATGATCGAATGCACCTTTACAACGCGAGTTCAAGTCTCTAGGAATAATGTAAGAGTCGTGATGAGTGAGGAATGTTGCATTATGGATGCATCCTCGTGTATTTCTATGGAGGGCGATGACTTTATTTTCGTTTTTGCGCGAATATCAATTGTTTCCCAGTAAATAGTTTCGTGAAAGAAACAACTACGCCGAAAGCCCAGTCTGTAAGTAACCCTGCTTGCTGATAAGGTTGCGGGTTCGATCCCTAGCCAGGACAAACATTTGTCTGAAGGACATAAATGGTTGTTCTGTGTTGTACTGTGTATTGTATTCTATGTATGTATTTACAAACAAAAAGTATCCAAGTATTGTATCAGTTATCTGGTTCCCAAGTTTTGCTTAGTTTGAGGCTAGATAAATATCCACAAATGTTTAAATATTTTAAACTTAAACAATACCAATAATACTCATCATCAAAATCATCAGCTTAGGGTATTCTACTTTTAAATGGTACGCCACTGAGATCAGTTTTGGTTTATTTCGTCCAGTCATTGCTGATTCGTCCAACCTAGGGCGTCCGGACATGTTATTCTCATTTTCCAAGTCACGGTCTTCATACAAAAAAATCTGCTTTTCAAAAGCATTGCGTGTGGTCAGATAATGTGAGTGATGGCCAGAAGACATGTCAGTTTTCTAAATCCAAAACTATAGGAACTTTACAACAGTCTTCGGTATTAATATGGGTTAGTTACACAGGTTAAAAATAATAATAATAACGCCCAACGATCACATACATAGATCCTGGACTCTAACTAGGATTCCTTGTGTCTATGGACCCAGGAACTATGAGGACCAAGGTCCCACATCACTCAGGCTCAGAACAAGTATTTGCGCTTGATTGGGGTAATTAGTTGCTAGTTAGCTCCTCTGGCCTCCACCGGTTCAATCCACAATTGGAATGTGAGGAAATCAAAAATAATTTAAAAAAAAAAACCATTTCCGGTTAACTGGGCCACAGAACTGTGCAATATTTAACTTTCTGTAAATATTTTCTATCTTTAATATGGTGCAGTTGAGTACACTGTGCTAAAAAGACCTGACTGGTGGGGATTCAGGGCTAAAGATATTACCCCTTATTTCACTGGCGGGTACTTGGGTTTAGAGAGATTCACTTTCATTACACTGGTAGGTGTTCAAATCTTGATTCATTCCCTATCATTCTATTGGTGGGTTAGTATATTCCTTCTCATTCCTCTGGGAGTGTTCGAGTTTTGGGTATATTCTCTCTCATTTCACTGGGATGTTCGTGTTCAGGCCAATGATATTTAAGTTTACATATTATGGCAAATATTAATGACAAACCCATGAGTTAGCAACGGTTCAAACATAACTTAGCCTTAAGCCATAAATTCATGTAAAGCCCAGTAGCTATTTGCAAAAGCGGCACACACGGTGATGAAACTGCCTCACAAAACCTACACAGTCTTACATTCACAGACAAAGAGACAACAAACGTCGCTTTGTCACCGACGGCAACTTAAGTAGCCGAAGTATGAAGTAGTTCGTCTCAAACAATACCTCTGCATTCATATACAAACATAGAATTGAGACGTCGACAACTCATTAATTTTCAAAGTCGGTAACTCTGGTAGCTGGTGAAACAAAAGACGGGATTCCAAAGGCTGACCAGACTGTTTCGAATGACAAAGGCGACCAAGCTACGTGTTACACGCTCACATGACCTGTGTTGCCAGGCGTAAGGAAGCTTTCTAGATTTGGCGGAGATTTAAAAGTTGTTGATAGAAAGTTTGGTCACATACACACAGTTTGGTTAAAAATTTTTGAATGTTTTAAATGATGATTTCAGTAGATTATTTGTATTAATCGTTTTAATCATAAATATCGTTTCTATTTAATCTTTACCATGATTATTTAAATTTCATTTGGGTATCTATGTATACATTCATACTTACATACATACATACATTACATACACGGACTCAATACTTAAGTTGGATAAGACTAGTTGTGTTAATTAATAATGGAAAATATGTTTAATTATAAGTTATCCTACTTAAGAATCATGTAACCCAAAGGTATAATGAATAAATAATTTAATTTAATTTACATTTAATTAAATTAATTAATTTTAATTTATACTTAGATTAGAAGAAATATATTTGGCCACCCGACCAAAATCATTTATAGAAATTATTTTATTTTCTGAAAATAACAGCTAACCCACTGCAATAAAACAGGGAAGTTACGGGGTAAATTACGGTATGCCCCTAGTTTTAATTTAATTTATCCACTTTGACTACTACTTCTATTACTTTGTTTGATTGGAGGCAAAAATTTATAAATTTAAAAAATAATATCTGGAAATGTATTGGAGGATTTCAACATAGCCGACATGGCAACACAGTACATGACCATTGTCATTGAAATCGTATCTTACACTCATAGAACGGTGAAGTGTGGAGGATGTGAAGAGAGCCGTGAAAGCCTTTTCTTCTGTTCCATTATCCGAAATTAGTCGCGGTGTCTAATGACTTATTTATAGAGAGGAGGTGTAGTGAATCGGACGAGCAGAATCCTCGAGTGATGGTATTACGTGGTTGTGGTTTGGTCAGTAATTAGAATGGCATGATCGTCGCCATTTCTATTGGAAATAACCTTAATGTATCCCCTTGAAGATTAACAGTCTGTACAGAACCCTTGTGCGAGGAAACTGGTTTTAAGACATTCTATATCACCCATCTTACATCTCAATTTTTTCAAATTGATGATTGCTATTTGTATCAAAAGTAAATTTGACATAGCCTGCTCAGACTGTTTATTATAGTAATGATTCAATTCAATTCAGTTCTATTTATTTATCCAATTCAATAGCTAGGAACCAATTAGGTTAATTAGTCACTGAATATATCATACTAATATTATAAAAGTTTGTATGTGTGTTTGTGTGTATGTGTATATGTTTGTTACTCCTTCACGCTCAAACGGCTGAATGGATTTGGATGAAATTCGGTACCAAGATATAACCTGGATAAATATATAGCCTACATTTTATCCCGGAAAACTGAAATTTTCCCGTGGAATGAGTAAATAATTAAAATACTTTTTATCCGCGGGTGAAACCGCGGGGCGCAACTTGTTATTTATAATATCACATCAATAAATTACACCAAAGGAAAAAGTCAAAGAAAATTTGGATACCATATGCATACGTGTTTTTTTTTTTACCAGATCAAGAGTATTGATTATTGTCCAAGATGAGCCGTATATATGGTAACTATGACTTCATAGTTATCATACATACTTATATGAAAACTATGAGTCTCGGATCAAAGAGCGTATGGGTGCTTTTCTGATTTCATTTCCGAACTTCAAAACCTTATCCTTTTGGGGAAGGTCATCATGGTGATTAGGTACAACGTGCAGTTAAATTAAGTCGTAAAAAACTTTCATCACTTACCAAGAAATAGATTGGACTCACTACTCACTCACTACAAGTGTAAATCAACAAACAATCAGATATAAAGCGTATATTAAACAAAAGTCGGTGAAGAGTCATCGAAATCAGATGCGATTGAATCTTCAACCCTCGACGCGGATTACTGAAGTCCCACAGGATTGAGGATACAGGATGATCAACTTAAAATGGATTTATCAAACTGTGATGTGACCATTTCTGGTTTTACTGTTGATTTTACAAATAAAAATAAAAACAATTAGTAAGTTAGCTTAAAACTCAAATTTTGCATAAATTTCTTTGTGCCAGTGATTTTGAATTGCAAAATGATAATAATGAAATGTCATCTGCATAATTTAGTCTTCTGCAAAGTTAGACCTTTTACTGAGCTTAATCTACATAGGTCGCCTTGTGATAGCTTGACAGCCTCTGTGGTGTGGTGGTTGAGCAGGTCGGCTCATAACCCGGACGCGGTAGGTTCGATTCCCACGACAGGACAAGTATTTGTGCACAGAAAAAGAAGCTCAAATATTTGTTCTGTGTCTGGGTGCTGTGGGACCATAGTCCTCGTAGTTCCTGGATCCCTAGTTACAGGGAATCCTAATTAGGGTCCAGGAACTATGTATGTGATTGTTGGGTGTTTATTATTTATTATTTATACTATAGAAAGAAATAAAAAACATAAGTAGGAAGAGTAAAGTCAATACATATTTAAACTCTTCTATATAATTTTCTATTCAGTGGATAATTTGATTAAAATATCAATATTTAAATATGCACACTGCGTAGAAGTAGCTGTTTTGGTTAGTGACCATTAAAAATCGGGTATTAGCACGAAGACATAACGAATTTAATACTTACATTCTTAAGAATAAGTGGAACGTTATTCTAGAAAGATGGAGCCTCGTCTCGGTTACGACTCAGCAATGGATATTTAAACACTTCACAACCCAAATTTAACTAATTAAAGTTAATAATAAAACTTATAAAAGATACAGTCGAACGATATTTTTAAAATGGCTCACCATATTTGTTATTCGTCACAGTTATGAGCCAGCAATGTATCCTTAAGAGATCGAAACCTCCCTCACAAACCAATATTTTAAATTGCTGTAAATAAAGGGGGACCAGACAGTTTCATCTATTATTTATGGTAACTTAAACTATGGCAACACAAACAATATGCTTTGGAACTCGTTAAGTTAGGAGACTTGTGAGCGGTGGTATTCTGATAAGTTAGAAGAGTCCTTGCAGACTTAAAGTTACGGCATGACCTCATTATTTAAAAACAAATGGCAGACCACATCTCTCGCAGACTCGACAACCGATAAGAAAAATACGAGTGTGCTTAAGACCACACGACTGAAGTAAAACTTCTTTAGCTCCATCTATCGGCCGGTATAACTTTATGTTTGCTTTGTTTAATGTTAATGTCGCCATCTTGACAATTGTAAATTGTCATTTTACAGGACACACCAACATTATAATACAATTGTATTATATATGATATTTTTGATATTTGTTGCGATAAATGGTTTTAGATGATTTTTTAGACCTTATACTAATGTTTGATTATTTAAATTATTATGTTATGTTTTATCATGCATGCGCTCGACATTACATGTAATGAATTTAATAATAAGTGTAATTGGCATTGCCGTTCTTATTATAATATAATAAATAAATAAATAAATAAATAAATTGTATAACTTTGTTATCTTGACAATGGAAATTTATGTAAACCAATTTCAACTTCCGTTTGCCTCACATTCACCAGCATACTCTCCAAGTCAGGCGTGCGTAAAGAAGTTTTAATTCAAAAAAAGGTTCTTGAGTGGCGACCACAAACTGGCAGACGCAGCGTCTCCATTAGGTGGAGCGACGACCTGGGGGGTGATCACGAAACTTTGATAACAATGTAACATGAAAAAAATCCATACTAACTATGCACATAAACTGTGTATTTAATTTAGCACTTTTACATATAGACGCCTATAGATATAAATATAGACATGTAGATCTACTACTTTCATCATTTTTCAGATCTTGTAGCAGCTATACTTTTCTGTGTTTAGTATTTAGCGGGATTTAGACCAACTCAACGCTTCAATTCCATAGATACAGCAACTTAGGATACAAATGAGCCCAAAATTACCTACTCCATAATTCTATATTAAACAAAAGTACCTACTTATTAAAGTCTGCTTCCCAAGCCACTCACACGCACCAACAAACTCAAACAAGCGAAACGAAGCCAAACTCCAACTGTTCGGAGTATCGCACACCCCACGGATAATCCGACGCTCTGAAGTGTACAGACTGCTTAATTTTATTGGCGATTTAATTGTCCGGCAGTGTAGTATACTGCTCGCAAATAAACCACCCTGAGGGTGCTTATGCTGTTGACAGTACTGGATTGTGTTGATTGTTATTAAAGATTGAAATTGACACCTCTTTTGAATTATTTTGTTTTTGGACTGTACGTTTCGGAGGTTTTTGAAGTAAAACTTCTTGCGCACAATTTGGAGAGAGGGAGGACTTGGGGAGCAAGCTGGTGAATGCGAGGCGAACGGAAATTGGAGTTGGTTCACGTAGATCTCGATTGTCAACATAACAGAGTTACGAATTTGTCTTATTAAGTTGGTATGTCCGGTAAAATGACGATTTACAATTGTCAAGATGTCGACATTTAACAAAGCAAAAACAAAGTTATGCCAGCCGATAGATGGAGCTAAGCTAAAGAAGTTTACTTCGGTCCTACTCGTGTGGTCTAAAGCGCACTTGTTTTTTTTTTCTATTAGTTTTTAAGATGCTTCAACCCTTTTTCCTATGGTCCCAGCATAAGAATAGGATCTGTGCATGTCTACCTGTATAAGAGCTAGCTAAAGGAATACCTAAGGAATGGGCAGCAGCATTCTCTTGATCACCAAGCATGGTGATTATGGCAAATGGATGGATGAGAGTTAAGCTTTAGACCAAAAAAGCTGATGATATGGTGCGATATTCAACCCTTTTACCAAATACAATAGCTATACTGATTGAATGCAATTATTTCGATGTAAAAAATCACCAAGACTAGACTACGTGCGAACGCGTAATCTAGTTCTCGTCATAAAAAAATTACAATATTGTAACTCATCTCTACTACAATACTTCGTTAGTTAACCCTTTATCACAGTATAAAGAGACAGCAGTAAGATAGTTCAACACAAAGTAGTTTTTACTCAATCTCACGTAGCTACTTGTTTACATAAATAAATCTTGGGACAAACTATGATGGTTACAATGCTAACTCGTAATAATATGTTAATTTATATTTAATAAAATCGTGAGTAAGGCCGAGGACACACGATTGTCCGTGGGGACAATGGAATGGGGACAATTGCGCTAATCCATTTTATTGCGGGTCACGAGTTTAGTGTCTTGAGACTGTCGGGGACTAAAGTTTATTAGTCTTTTGGAGTGTTTGAGTTAAGTACTTTTTTGGGATTTAAAGGTCAAGCTCAAGGATCAAGATTTGCATTATATTATTAAGTTTAAAATATTTCTAAGATTTAGTATTTTTGCATAAAAATAATGAAAGACAATAATTTTTCATGTTTGTTATAAAAAAAAAAATAATGAATCCCTATATTCAGGCAGTTTTTACCAAATATTTATGCATAGGTAAATGAAATAGAAAATTCATTTTATTGACTTTTCCGCTATTAATTACCCGCTTACACTGCACAGGTTTTTTCCAAATGGCAAACTAAACTAAATGTCTTATTTCTTTTTGAATATACCTTTATAAGCGTACTGAAACATTGTCTTATGCCCTCGCCTGTACCCATGACAGCCCAGCTCCATCCGCATCATAGCCTGCACCAAATTCCGGTCCCCTAAATCAAAACACAATTGTCACCAAAATCGTTCTATGCAAATGAAAGAATGGCCTAGTCGAGATTAGTGCACTTTCAATGCTCGTAATTAGGAGATTTATATGCAAAGCACTTTGTGGTATACATTATTAGCTCATAATATATATTTAAAGGGAGTGCGTACATGGCCTAATGTCAGTTTGAGAGTGGTTCACTCCCGTTGTAGCAGATTTATGGGTCGGAATGATTTAATAAGTGCATGATAACGAATAATATTTATTGCCTAGACGGTTCCCAGGACCGTTGGTCAGTTAAAGAGATCTGTTGCATCTGCATTCTTATGATAATTGGGAAACGGAAGGATTACTTTAGAGTTTTAAATTAAATTCAAGACTATTTTATATTATTACCTTTACCTAAGTATCTACTTTATGACAATTTCAATGTATTAAAATTCATCATCTCTTTGCGATCAATGCGTCAATTTTTGCTCGCCGAGAGTAGTGTAATTGATTCAAAAATTGCTTTAAATATAACATTTCAAAAACACTACTTTTTATTTATATTACATTATTACTTATGTTTTAAAAATTTGTATTGTCCCTCTTGTATTATATTTATATTCATGATTATTAATAAGGTAAAATAATAAATTGAAAATAATTTAACACAAGCATGGACTAAAGTGTCTGTGGTAACGCAGCCAGAAATAAAAACTATTATTTGAACTTTTTTTTTTCTTTGCACAAATACTTGTCTTGCCGCGGGAACCGAACCCGCCGCCGGTTTATGAGCCGACCTACTCAACCACCACACCAAAGAGGCTATCAATTAACTTTACCTATATTTATCATTAGGTACTCGCAAAAATGTAGAGCAAATTTATTAGTTGTGACTTTTATTTTCACAAACATTGATTTGTTTCTTTATCTCTGACACAACGTTATTTCGTACAAACACGTACTTCTACGACCCTGGTCAAATCCAACAAAAGATGAATTACAAAGACTAACAAAATCTTTCAATAGATGACATGTTTACAAAAAAGGTTATACACAATAGTTTCGCAAGGACCTCTGAACTCTGATATTGTTTCCAACCTATGTTGCTGAATAGGAGATGTCTACGTCAATCAAAACGAGACCCGTCTCAATTTTTTTAGTCTAATGCATATTTGATAAGACACGAATAGAAGAGAACCCGTGAGAATAGTTTTTTTGCAAGAAAATAACTCTATGTAACTGGAACACGCGAAACAAATAGACGAAATGAACATTCTTAAGCGAATTGTTTTTTTTTTATCTTTGGCGATTCAGGTCAGAATCGCTATCACATTCACTAGGACAGAACTAAAAGGAATTAAGTAGCTTAGTAATCATTGTATTATACAACATTATTATTACATATGTTAGCTAGTCTATATGCATACAATGCTCACACAGAATTTTGGCGGAAAAACGAAAAATATCGCGTCGCCGCATTGTATTATTTTCCAAAACTTGTGCTATTTTCAGTGCTAGTGCATAAAATTGGTGGCATTTTATTCGTTAAGTGGTGAATTACAGGCCTGAGTGTGGGAAAGTGGTATAATGACGGCGAAACGTTTATTTTCGTGTTGTTTCCAAACTCCATAGTAGCTTCGGGTAAAGTTGCCACCACTTTACTAGGAATATGACTTGACTAGACTAGACTATGACTTAACTTGATAACTTGGACTGTGACTTGACTTGACTTGACTCATTATACAATATTAATTAACTTGAGAAATTATCAACTTCTTGACACTGGCTAAATTCTAAATACATAAAAGTGTGGAGCCGAAACAAAAAAATAATAAAAAATGCTCATACAAATCAGGCAGGGCTGCGTGTAACACAAATGATAAACATAGGCACTTATTAACTTTTATAGTCTATGGATTCGTAAGTTATTATTTTTGGTGTTTCGGTCCATATTTTTTTTATTCATCACTTTTTGTATGGATATTTGTAACGATCCGAATCAAAACTTGAACTTTGAACCTTGTTTTCACCTGATTTTACGCGAGTTTGTGTGTTCAAATCAAAGCCAAATAATTATTGCAAATGTGCTATTTCTTGACAATTTTTTAAATATACAAAGCAAATTCAATTGAAGTGTGAAGTGTGTCTTTTGTCTTAATGTCAAAATATTGCATTATTAGCGAAATTTGGATAGCATCATGAAAATTGGATAAGCTTGGAAGTTCATCATTTGACAGCCTCTGTGGTATGATGGTTGAGCAGCTCGGCTCATAACCCGGAGGCAGCGGGTTCGATTCCCACGGCAGGACAAGTATTTGTGCACAGAAAAAAAAGCGCAAAAACTTGTTCTGAGACTGGTGTGGGACAATGGTCCTCGTAGTTCCTGGGTTTCCAGACACAGGGAATCGTAGGGTCCAGGATCTATGTATGTGATCGTTGGGCGTTATTATTATTCATGAATCGTTATAAGCCCAATATAATGGTTATATTAAACGTAAGCTGAATTAAAATTATTAAAGCATAGTGCATTAAAATCTGAAAACGATGATTAATACGTTGTTGTAAGGTTTCAGGCTCGTATACATAAACTAAAAGTAATCGCATTGCAAAAAAAATTCTACAAGTTCGAAAAGTTCCGGAAGCCTTAAAAATGCCACAACTTGGAATCAGTCCGAAACTTGGTAAAAAAAATAGCTTTAAACTGTAGAAATGAGTTACGTAGTGTTACGCCTCGTTCAGTTTCCAACGTTTTTGTAATTATTCCTTCAAAAACAAACAACGGAATTCAGCAAACTTGTAGGAAATGTTTCCGAAGTTTGGTGGTACCTTTTTTACAGGATACGATATGTTTTGATCACATTTTAACATTAGGTCAAAATAATATTATTTTGACAGTCTTTGTATGTGGTAGTTGATTAGGTCAGCTCATAACATGCAGGTGGTGGGTTCGATTCCCGCGGCAAGACAAGCATTTGGACATTGAAGGGTCTGAAGTTGGGTGTGTTTGAAAAATGTCCATTAATTTTGTGTTTCTTTCATGTTAATATGGACTGAGTCGTCACCAGCTAAAAATATTATTTACATAAATAATATAATAATAATAATATGTGTGGACATCTTACACAACGCCATCTAGCCCCAAACTAAGCAAAGCTTGTACTATGGGAACCAGATAACTGATACAATACTTAGATACTTTTTGTTTGTAAATACATACATAGAATACAATATAATACCCAGACACAGAACAAACATCGATGTTCATCACACAAATGTTTGTCCTGGGTGGGAATCGAACCCACAACCCGCAGTTCAGAAGGCAGGGTCACTACCAACTGAGCTATCGGGCCAGTCATATTTAACCTCCGTAGTTGGTGGTTGACCAAATTGGCTTATAATCCAGAAGTGGCGGGTCCGATGCCCGCAACAAGACAAGTATTTGTGCACTGATAAAAAGTGCAAATACTTGTTCTGAGTCTGGGTGTTGTGGGACCATGGTCCTCGTAGTTCCTGTGTCCCTAGACACGGAATCCTAGTTAGGGTTCGGAATCTATGTACCTATCATTATTATCATTCTCATATTAGAATCATTATTATTATGAATTATGAAAAGTTTAAGAAGACAGGCGATTGGCACTACTCTAGACCGCAGTCCTAGTTACTAAATGGAATTTAGATCAAATGTGACCACACTCTAATAAAATATATCATATATCATCATCATCATCATCAATAATCTTGAGATCATCACTATCTTGACTGGCCCAATAGCTCAGTTGGTAATATCTCTGCTTTCTGAATTGTGGGTTGTGGGTTCGATTCCCATCCAGGACAAACATTTGTGTGATGAACATAGGTGTTTGTTCTGTGTCTGGGTGTTATATCGTATTCTATGTATATATTTACAAACAAAAATTATCTAAATATTTTATCAGTTATCTGGTACCCATAGTACAAGCTTTGCTTACTTTGGGGCTAGATGACGCTGTCTGAGATGTCCACAAAAAAAAACTATTACACTACGCTTCTCGTGTGCTTTTTCATTATTTGGTTATCTTAGTTACGAATATTTATGTTCTACTTGCATTTATTTGCTTCATTGGCCTCAAAGCTGATCGACGCCGGGATATTATTACCATCCGACGATGACGTCAAGAACTTGCAACGGTGTTTGTTGCACCACCGACCACCAATAACTAAGTCGTTGTCGGATCGTTGCATGTAGATTCTGCGACTTCGAAATTGTAAGGATCCTGGAAAATACTTGGTACTAGAGTCCTGCATTACAAAAAGCACGACTCCAATGAAAACTTTGCATAAAGATCGCATTGGTCGAGTACTTAATAGTTGTTCCGTCGTTTTTTTGTTTAAATTTAACAGCAATCTATTTTCCTTGATTACAAGAATAAGAGATTGCTGTTACTAATTAAGCAAAAATCATCAACTCCAATAATGTGCTCATTAAGGATATGCCGAATAAAAAGAAACCCTACTAGGCATGCTACGACACACAGTGGCTATTTTGTATATATAAACAACAAAAGTTCATGTGAAAAAAAAACCAAGTAACCTCTGTTCCCTTAATTCAATATGACCTAAGTGTTTCCTTTGATTATTTTTAGTATATTTTTATTATCTTTTTTTTTTATAACATAGACAGACAAACAAGCATACGGCCCGCCTGATGGTAAGCAGTTACCGTCGCCTATAGACACCTGCAACACCGGGGGCGCTGCCAGTGCGTTGCCTACCTTTCTTCTCTTTCATTATAAAGAAATAAATAGCGCCCAACATACATAAATTCTGGACCCTAACTAGGACTCCCAATATCTAAGTATTATATCGGTTTCCATCGTGCAAGCTTCGCTTAGATTGGGGCTAAATGGCGCTGTATGAAATGTGTATAAACATTTATTATTATTATTAATATATAAAACAGAGTAAATGGACTGTACGAAACCAAATATAACAATCCAAACCAAAAGTAAGCACAAACTCTAAATAAGTGTTACCATGTGTTACCAAACAACATGCAATGTATACCAATAGTTATAGTTTTACTCCTTTTCACAATTTCACCACAATTCTACCTCTCCAGATCTGTTTAGAGTTTAGAACGATGACCATTTTAACTTGAACCATCAGGTTGTATCACTTTCCCCTATATAGGAAGTGATTTGTGTAGCGGGGGGAGGGGTCAAAGGTCACGTGAGAGTGGTACAGGTACGTATTTGTCTTTAGGCTTAGAGCGCCGCTGTATCTGAGACAGGAAATTAGGTTTCGATGTTTGTATGTGGCATGGAGCTGGGATGGAGTTGTGCTAATAAGTGCAATCTAGCCAATTTCACTCAAATTACGTTTCCAATTTTCTTATCCTGTGAATTGTTGATCGTTGGAAATTCGTTATCATTTATAATTTAGCATATTACATTTACAACTACCCGCATAAGTTTAGTTACAAATCTCATTAATTGTGGAAAAGAGAATTTGCATTGCATTGGTTTTGTGCTCAGATTTATTCTATCGTCAGTTAGTTAAAAGAATTACTTATGAGTATTTACTATTTTATTTTTGAATAAAGCGCCATAGATAAATCTAAATTTGTTTTTCACGGAATTGTGTTTTACATTTAGAACAAAAACACTTGATGTAATGATGTAGTTTGCACCAATATTGCATAGACACATCCCATGGTTCCACTTTCGAATGTCGTCTTTCGGTCGGCTACATAATGTTTTCTGATAGACGCGCTCCCGATTACAGACGTTCCGTTGTGGGGTTTGAATTTAGAATGCGCGCGTTTATTTCAATAGCCGTATACTGGATGTATGTGACTATGACTTTATCTATATCTCCATTCTTCAGTGCCATAAAAAATAAAAAGAAGTGTGCTTTAAACCACACGACCGAAGTAAATCTTCTTTAGTTTAGTTTAGCTCCATCTATCGGCCGGTATTTGTTTTGTTAATGTCGCCATCTTGACAATTGTAAATTGTCATTTTATCGGGCATACCAACATAATAATACGAATTTTCAACTTTGTTATGTTGGCAACGGAGATCTACGTGAACCAACTTCAACTTACGTTCGCCATACTCCAGCGACAGCTAGTAAGCTGGTGTCTCCCAACCCAAGAGTGCGTAAAGAAGTTTTACTTCAAAAATAAAAAGGTGAGATGAAAGCTGAAACAATAACTTTTTCAAATAGATTCACTTCCAGCCTTTTTAATCAAATCCTTATTATTCACGGCAAATATCTATTTAAAGTCCAACAGAGCGCTTTGTGAATCCTTGTGTTCTCCCTGCAACTGGTTATTTTTTCGTGATTTGGTCTCTGTCGAACCACTACAAAGGCGTGGCGTGCCTGTCCATTCTAAATCAAAATTAACACATTTCCAATTCTATCATTAGCTAAAATTCGCTAACCTCTGTATGACTTGCATGATTTCACTTCAACAGCGCCATCCATTGTTCTGCAGGTCCTGCTATAATGAGAAGGTGCCGCACAGTATAATGTATAATTTCACGCTGATTATAAACTTATTAATAGATATGCTAGGGCTGCAAAGTACAAAGATATATTTCTTTGCTTTAGCTCGTAGTGATTACTGATAATTATGCGAAATATATACGTAATCTACTTAATTAAATGTAACTTTAAGTGGCTCCATAGCTCAGATAGTAGTATCTCTGCCATCTAAACTGTAGGTTGCAGGTTCCATTCTCACCCTGGATAAACATTTGTGTGATGAACATAGGTGTCTGGATGTGATATGTATGTATTTACAAACAAAAAGTATCTAAGTATTGTATCAGGTATCTGGTCCCGTAGTACAAACTTTGTTTAGTTTAGAGCTAGACGGCGCTGTGTAAAACAAATGACATTGGTAGTGTGTGAATAGATATGCCTTAGTTCAGTACCTATATACTACATCTTATTATCATTGAATATAATAAACAGTCTTAAGCAAGGATTCGTGTGTTTCACTCGTTCTCCATCAAAGCTCCTATTACACATGTACTAAAATATCAAGAAAACATTAGGTCAACATAGAACGGCACTATACTCCGATTCTTATACTGTCTCGGCAATTCGCCTTTGGAATAGTTTACCTACCCACATTCGTCAGGCATCATCAATTGAGGTATTTAAATCCAAAATCTATAACCACTACTTCACTCTTAAAAATCAAATCGCGAACTGAAAGCAATCCACCTCATTATTTGTAAATGTATGTTTATATAATATGTATCATATTTGTATTATTGTGTGTATTAAATTTTGTATATTTATTATGATGTGATTTATATTTAACACCAGTTTAGACATAAAGTTAAGTTGTTGTTTTACTTTTCTTTTATGTCCCATCAATATTGCGCTACCGCATTAAGCCTTCCACAATACACAAGAGTTAACTGGAAGATAATGTCTATAGCATTAAATTCACCTATGTACCTTCTATTGTTGTTGCTTGTGCAATAAATAATTTTCTATCTATCTATTTATTAGGTACCCGTATTGATTGATATTATGAAAAGGGTTCTTACTAAATGGGCGTTATCAAAGTAAAGTCTTCATTTTAATTCCGTTTCAATTTTCAAATATGGAAGCTAGTGCTGTCCAGCCGGCGTGAAGCGACACTCGCCGACAATCATCGTCCCCGCAGGGCGTCCCACGTGGCTCACTAGGGACGTGCTCAGCGACGCGAGACAATCCTCAATTGCCAAGAACTCGATTAATACACGTCATAATCGACCCTGTGTCTAACACGTTAAGGATTTATAACCGCTGAATATTTATGAAAGATGAGTGCACACCGTACGCAGTTTTCCGCTAATTATGATTCTGATACTCAACTTGATTCCCCCATGCTGTGATCCTGATTTAATATACCTCTAAACACGCATAATTTTGTTCATAATTCCTACGTGTATGCTCAAATAAAAGCAGTCCCGAAGCAAATATGCAAGTAACGCAACTAATAAAGTAACTGATTACTATTTTCCTCTTCATAAAGGCGAATACAATGTAAAATAATCTTTTAGAATAGAGGGGTGCAACAAAGAGCTATTCACGGTGTTAATAAAAGCGGCTATCAGTCTCAAGGCTGCCGATACAACAGAAGCAATTCGGATAATTCTCATTACACACATTTCACTGTTAGATGTTGTCGGTCGATTCTAATGTACCATTATGTGAGACTGCGGGCGGTCTCGATCGCAGCAATCGGCCTCTTTGTTGCACATCACTACCGAGTGAACGGATCCCGCCAAAATTCAAATGTCATCGTTCCAATTCGAAATTCAATTAGATGTAATTAATGCAGTGTTCCAGTGGCGGATCTCTAACCGATTTGAAAACAATCGCATATAATAGTGTCGGTGAGTCGGCGGCGAGTCCAAAGCTGAGCGGAATGCAACTCATGCTAATGCCATAATTTTATTTTTTAAATAGGTTCTTTTCTTCCCTAGATTAAGACTTAACATTTGGTAATAAAGTAAACAGTTTTAACGTGATTTGTGTTCTTTATTTGACATAAAGACTATTGAACTTCTTTTTCATTTACATAATATCACAAGTATATTATTCGTTGCTAAGTTTACAATAACAAAAATGTTTATTATTTTATTATATTTGTAGTCTTTACGCTTTACTGATTTTTGTAGACTTTTACAATTACGGAACATATTGGTAACGGTAATTTACAAACTAGTCAGGAACTTTAGAATTTGAATGTGAAATGACTACTTAATGAATACTATACTAATAGTAAAAAATAACTCAAAAAGTTATGATGTACCTAATAATAATAATAATAATAACGCCCAACGATCACATACATAGATTTTGGAGCCTAACTTGGATTCTCTGTATCTGTGACCCAGGAACTACGAGAACCATGGTCCCACAACACCTAGACACAACAAGTATTTGCGCTTTTTTTTCTTTGCACCAATACTTGTCCGGATTATGAGCCGACCTGCTCAACCACCAAATACAGATACGGCTGTCAAATGTCAAGCAGTAAAGTAAAATAGCTCAATTTTAAATACCTAATATAATTTTGACTTGTAAAAGTGCTAAAAAGCCTATTTACAATAAATCTTTGACTTTGACTGTAATTGGGTAGGTTTTATTATATTAGGAATTGTTAGTTTTTCTTTGAGGAAACTATGATGACCTATTTATACATTTGATTAACGCACAATATACTAACTAATATAAACAAATTTACTTAAGTGTATAATTTCTAAAAGGGTAAACGGTTTTTGGTTCATCGCGGTCGAAGTCAAACCATTCCCAAAATGAAGACAGCAATAAACTACAGCACCACACTATTTTTAAATATGGAAGTCGATCATAAGTTGAAGCACTTGTTTATTAAATTACAATAGTGTTGCCCTGTGTTACCATATCAACGGTAGCGGGAAAGTAATTATTCAACGCCGTCAGAATGGAACTATTGAACAGGAGTTTAGTGTTCAAGACAATGTTGCATTGTGCCCGGTTGGTATTAGGTACGGGCGGTAGGGTTACCATCTATTAACTTTAAATTCTATCTAGTTAATCTAATCTTGATTACAAATTAGACTACTTGACTCCTATATTTGTATTGCATAAATAAATAATATACATCAAAAATAGACGATTGTAAAAACAAAAATTAAATATCTCAAAGTTATAGGCATTTTAAAATACTGAAATAGAAAGAGACAGCTGAAATACGCAGTGACGTCAGTTATCAGTATACGCAGTAACTCATAACTAAGTTGTGGTATCTCTATGATATCTCTACATACAATTTCTTTGGCATGTGATATCACTAGCCAAACTTCATAGCTTTGAGGAAGCTTCACACGAATCCGCACGAAAATTGACACATCAGTGCAAAGCTGAGCGGGACGTGAACCTGGGTGAGTCAGTTTGAAAGTCACACGAATTACCGATGAGTCACACTGGTTAAACAAAATATGTCAGAAGCTTAACAATTTACTCAAACGATCTATATATGTATGTAATATGTAATATTTTTCTGAAATAAAAACTTGATTGATTGATATATACAAAAAAAACGAGTGTGCTTTAAAATGCGTGAATTAAGTGAAACTTTTATACGAAACGTAACGCTCTCTTTTTATCTTCACAAACTTATATCTCTCAACGTCCGTTCGCCTCGCCCGATCAATTCCGTAACGCTCTCGTCACGCATTCACCAGCTTACTCCCCAAATCAAGCGTGCGTAAAGAAGTTTTACTTCAAAAAGTATCTAAGTATTGTATCAGTTATCTGGTTCCCATTACACAAGTTGCTTAGTTTGGGGCTAGATGGCGCTGTGTGAAATGTCTACAAATATTTATTTACTTGTACTTATTTATTTTTATATACTTTTGTGATTGCACTATTATATATGACTGCAGACATTAGAAGTGGTAATCAATCGTGTATGCTATGCTCTAAAACAAAACAAAAGCGCGCACCAAAAGACTTCAACGTGTGCGCAGCTGTTGCTGTGCGAACTAACTTGAACGCATATTGAATTTCACAATTTGAATTCAGTAAAGGCATATTATTGATGAAAAATGATTTAAATAACGTTTCATAATTTTGATTTAAAAAAAAGTTGACATTTTATGAAACCTTAAAAGAAATGTTGTATTAATCTAAAGGACTTTAACAAACTCAGCTGGCTAAAAATTTATTTTAGTGACAACATTTGGCTATGAAACCGAAAAAGTATCTAATAAGTAATAAGGCTTTCAATAATACTTATACAAAACTTTACTGGTACTATATACATCATAGTATATAGTATTATAAAATTATAAAAAGCAGGGTACTAGAAATTCTATTGTAATATAAAAATCTGTCGGTATTTTGAGAATGTATTATTGTAGATTATTTCACGCTGAATCCAATGATGCCCATAAGTCATTTTGTAAAAAAAATCAGTTAAGCCCTGTAGAATTTTCCAGATTTTTCTAGAAATACTATACTATTATTATTACAAAATGCGGGATGCTAAAAATTCTACAAAAAAATCAGACTTTCTCAATTTAAATATCATCTAACTAACGCAACAGAATCCTAATCTTCAAGCTACCTAAAGTGTGGTAACCCTAACAAAGTAGCCGGAACAGGTATTTTAATAATTAGACTATACCGTGGGCGTATACGAGTATTATTTAAGAGGTACCCGGCTACAATGCGAAGGTGTGACGGCCAGCATCCGTTCGACAAAGCGAAGTGTTAAAACTATTGTTTGGTGTTTTTTTGTCCCCTCACACATTTAACTATACCGACATTATAAAACAAAAGATGGGATAATATGTGTCTGTTCCTATTTTAAAAGGAATGTCGTAGAGGTGAAAAAGCACCGCGAGAAATGCAAATCGTTATTTGAATATAGAATGTTTTTTTGGAGATCTTATATTGTGCACTTATTGAAGTAAAAGTGGTGAATGCGAGGCGAACGAAATTTGAAGTTGGTTCACGTAGATCTCCATTGTCAACATAACAAAGTTAAAAAATGTGTTATATGTTGGTGTGGTAAAATGACAATTTGCAATTGTCAAGATGGCGACATTAACATTAAACAAAGCAAAAAATTAGTTACACCGGCCAGTAGATGGAGCTCAACTAAAGAACAAACTTTACTTCAGTCATGTGGTCTAAAAAGTATTTAAGTATTATATTAGTTATCTGGTTTCTATTTAAAAACTTTGCTTAGTTTGGGACTAGATGGTGCTGTGTAAAATGTCCACACATATTATTTATTCTATTTTTTATTATACTTTTAGTTTTTTTTTTGTAATTGAAACGTGCATTGCTTTATCTTGGAGATGAAAAATATCTTAAACTAATTCCCTACTCCAAGTTTATGTACTTAAGTACAACCTTCTTTCAGAATGAGTCCAAACACAACTTAAAACTTAAAAATTTTGTAATTTACTTATTCTAATTTATGAATTGATTAAGGTCAGTATTTACGTTACAACGTTCGGCCCTTTGACGTAACCGATCATTCACCTCCTCGCCCTTCTTTAATGATCATGTACCTTATTAATTGCTTTCAATTAACAACAATCGCGTATTATAGTTTACAATCTATAAACTAAAGTCAAATGTGTCTAAGGTTTCCAGAACTTGTAAGTTGTATGACCTCCATCGCAAGTCAATGTTCGCACACACGAACGTGGCTTAACAATCGATCACAGGAGTTTGCAGCTACCTGGCTTCCAAGCAAACATGAACGTTAAACGTATTGATACAGTGTTGAGAATAGCTGAACGGTTTGTGAAGGAAAATCTTACACGAGCATATGACCTGAAGGACTCGTTGAACGTGTGAACTTTTGGAGCAGCGTTAGGTCTATGGCTTAGTTATGTTTGTAAGTCATCGTAGTTGTTATTATTTTATGAGGTGTATTAGGATTTGATTGAAACCCTTGTGATTAAGGCTCTCGTTGATTGATACTAAAGCGTGCTTGAATTAAATGAGACATTTAATCAAATATTTAAAAATCTTATTATTTAGATATTGCACTAAAATAAATATTTGTAGACATTTCACACAGCGCCATCCAGTCCCAAACTGAGCAAAGCTCGTACTATGGGAACCAGATAACTAATAGAATGCTTAGATACTTTTTCTTTGTAAATACATACATAGAATACAATATAACACCCAGACACAACAAACATCGATGTTCAACATACAAATGTTTGTCTCGTTTGGGAATTGAACCCACAACCTACAGTTCAGAAGGCAACTACTAACTGAGCTATCATTGCTCTTGTAAACGGAAGTGGTTTTACAAACAACTTACGTTTTCCCGAGAGCAGTTTTAGTTATCAAGAATAAAAAGCATCGTATATTGATCACAAGAAAGCCTCTGTGGTGTGGTGGTTGAGCAGGTCGGCTCATAAGCCGGAGGCGGCGGGTTCTATTCCCGCGACAGGACAAGTGTTTGTGCACAGAAAAAAAGCATCTGTCGTTCTGAGTCTGGGTGTTGTGGGACCATCTACCTCGTAGTTTCTGGGTCCTTAGACACAGGGAATCCTAGGAGGGTCCAGGATCTATATATGTGATCGTTGGGCGTTATTATTATTATTATTATTAATCCCGGTAATATAAACAATCTGTGTGAAAAATTTTGTCGAATTAAATTCAACCGTTTTGAGTTGAAAATCGTACAAACAAACGATCAGATAATGTTTCACTTCTACATTTTTGTAATGGTAGGAATGATGTAACTCGGCAGACTATTGCCTGGCGTATAGCGTCACGGCTTCTTGTAATAGTTGTGCTACTCGGAGCTCTAAATTATAAATCATTTTTTATTTTACTAGGTGGTAGGACTTTGTTGCAAAGTTCGTCTAGGTAGGTACCACCGCTTTGCCAGTTATTCTGCCGCCAAGCAGTAGTGTGCAAGCACTACTGTGTTCCGGTTTGAAGGGCACTGTAGCTAGTGAAATTACTGGGCAATTAAGACTTTATGACTGATCTCACAGTTGAGTAATCTTATTACTAGACTGTGCTGATGTCTCAGGATGATGTGCGCTGTTCTGATATGGGCGGCAGTGGCGCTTAACACCAGGCGAACGACTAGCTCGTCACATCATTCACTAACATAAAAAAAAATTAATTTAATAAGCTGCAAATCGTGTCACTTAATTTTTAAGTTTGTGCTTGTCAATTATTCCTGTAATGTGGTGTTTCAATAAAGGGTTTTATCTATCTGTCATATCTACCTATATATATCTCGCATGACACTGCACTGCGCACGTTATCTAGAGGCATCATGCTAGTAGGGATTCCATCGGTTTCTTTTATCAAGATTTGTACCCTTACATATCAACGACCGATCATTAGACAGATTGACGCTTGGCCGCTCACCAATTACATCACACCTCGGACTAAACACCCAAATAAAAAATATTTAATTAGCCTTAAAGAGCAGTTCATACGCGCGGAACCCTCACTTCCTCAACTCACAACGCCCCAAAAGAAAACCTTTGCTTGTATGAGACGAGAGTCTAAAGCTCGGTTCGCACTCATCTCTATGCCGCGACTCACACCTGCTTTCAAAGTGCCTTATTACTGGTTTTCCGTAGTGTAGCTTATCAAGATTTGAGAGTAAAAGGTTGGTTTAAAAAAAACATCAAAGGTGGTTGGGAAATGTTTTCAGTCGGGCTTTCGCCTTTTTTCAATGGCAATTAGTTGTCGTTGGTGGCGACGCGCGCTCTCTCGCGCCTTATGCAATTATGGCTCGAGTGGTTGAGACGGGGATAGATGGAGTTGGATGTGGCAGAAATACTAAGTGGTAGGACTTTTCTGCAAAGTTTTCTAGGTAGGTACCATCGCTTTGCAGTTATTCTGCAGCCAAGTAGTAATGCGCAAGTACTTCTGTGTTCCGGTTTGAAGGGAACTGTAGATAGTGAAATTACTGGGCAAATGAGACTTTATGACCTGATCTCACAGTCTAGTAATGTTATCACTAGATTGTGCTGATGTCTCTGGATGACGTGCAATAAAAATTGACGTATAATTCTGGGGCCCACTAGGTGTACCACATAATAAGCTACAAGTTTTGCATTGAATTATTAGGAGGATTTATTATTACAAACCTAAAAAAAATTAGTGAAAATTTCTTCTGTGTAAAAAAAGCACTACCTACAAATACTTCTTTAAACACGATTGTTTATTCAAGTAATGCAATAATATGCCACATCCACAAAGCACAACTTACTTTGCTCTCCGCCTTCGCAGCTCCATGTCTTTAAAGCCTAAAGAGGGTGTCATAGACTAAAAATTATTGATATAAAACCGAGGCCTGCGTTAATTAAGCTTTTCACTCATTTAATTTTTTACTTAGTTAACCAGCAACTTTTGGTTAGTGCTAATTCATGTATGGTTAATATTAATTAGCAATGGTTTGTTTTGATCGGCCAACCGAGGGTATTTATGAAATAGTTAGTAAGGATAGTTCAAGATAGGTATTAAATAAATCAATATATTGTGAAAAAAGCAAAGCTTATTATGGGAACCAGATAACTTATACAATACTTAGATACTTTTTGTTTGATAATACATACATAAAATATAATATAACAACCAGACACAAACACCTATGTTCATCACACAATTATTTGTCCTGGGCGGGAATCGAACCAACAACCTATAGGAAGGCAGATGTATCTAAGCACTTTCCATATTCTTTTTCTTTGTTTTTGTTAACAGCCTTTAAAATGTTATAATTCCGTTTTCATTATTATATTATTTAATTTAGATATGTAGAGTCATAATGATACAGAATGAGCCTTTAGTGCCGTTTGTACTCCGATCACCTGTGATCATCACTTGAAAATGATGAGATTCACGACTGAAAATTGTGTAGTATGAGCCAAATTGTTTAGTACGAGCCTTATTGTGGTAGTTTTGATTGTGTGAGAAAAATACGTCTACTTACTGGTTCTAATAAACATTACAATAAAAAAATAATATTGATTTACAATAAATAAAAACATTATTTGTAAAATAAATACGCCATAATTCTTCTAATAACTGAGGGTGCACTGATATAATAAACTTATCTATAAAACTAGACACCATCCCGTTTTCACCCGCAAATTACCAAATTATTAAATGTATCCCACGTAGGTCCCAGTAGTGTAAGCAATCTGTGTGCAAAATTTCAACTAAATTGGGTCAGCCGTTTTAACCTGAAAGCCATACAAAGAAATATAAATTTCACGTATGAAAATAGACCTACAAATTAATTATACAAATATGCTTATATTATTTATAGAGAGGTTTCTAAGTGATCATTAAAAACGGCGTTGATTATACAAAAAATATTAAAAATAGTAACAAAATCTCCCTTAGAAACCGCAAAAGTAAGTCCAAATAATTAAAATCCATCAAAAGTCACAATCTCATTAACACTATACAATCTAACCATTAACTAATTGGAAAGCGCACATTATCTATTAAAACACAAATATCAAAGAAACTCTAATTAAACACGACAATTTTGAATGCTCTTATCTTAATATTAATGCTTTACGATATTCAACCTTAATCTTAATTAAATAGGGAAATGTAAGATGGTAAAAGTTTGAGGAAGTGACACTGCATCGTAGAGTTTGAACAAAAGACTTGGAAAAGGTAAAGGAGGCTTCTTACAAAGTTAAAGCGATTAGCGTTTTACGCGTCAAAGATTTGAAAAGGGGGAATTTTAGAAAAATATTTAATATTATGATATAAATAAACACTAGGGGTGTCGTTCCTCGGTTTGAGAATGGGACCATATTCTCAAACTGGAACCCTCCTCTTTAAATGTTTGACCTTTGTGGTCTCCATCTCTTGCTGGGTGCCATAAGAAGGCTGCCGGCTAAGGGAATATCTTGGGAATCTTGGGGGCAGCATTCTATTCGGTATATTATATGGAATATATATTCAGTATTTTAAAATTTTCTACGATTACCAAGACGCCGCCAAACGTTTATTTTTTTATGCTAAAATGGGCATGCGTTTTACAACAACTCACCTGATGGTAAGTGACGAAGTTGTCTAAGGTGGAGCACGCTTGCCCATGAGATGCCCATTCACTCTTGACTTAAAAAGACCCAGGTTATACCCAGGAGGAAACACTGTTGCTGCAGGCTTAGCACGGCATGTGGAGAAATTGTCTTTCCCCCGGTTTTTTCCACCTGTCAGTTAAAATAATCCCCCTCTCGGTGGAGAGGGGGATTATTTTAACTGCTATGCCGTGCTATGTAAGGTGTTACATAGCACGGCAACGAGGAGAGGAAAGAAATATTTCCCTTTGACATTATCGTAGACATTATATCCCGCTACTCCCCACTTCAGAGCACGGACTCGGAAGAAAGTGGATAATATTCTCTTGAATTGACATAAAGCAGAGAGTATTTATCTTCGACTCTTGTAGATAGATAGATAGAAAATGCTTTATTGCACAAATAACAAATGTAGGTACAAAGGCGAACTTAATGCTAGAGAGCATTATCTTCCAGTTAACCTGGGTGTAACGTGGAAATTTTTGCAGGGCAGTGCAACGCAACTTAAATATAGATTGCCTAAATAACATATAAAAAAAAAACTAACATAAATTTAATTTTCCTGTATCCCTATTCACATACATAGCTACTTAATAACTACTAATTTAACACGTATAAACTAGGAGTTTTATATATTATATGTATATATATATATTTGTATACACTACACATTATATATAACATAAATATATTAATAATGTATATAATTTATATATTAATATGTACAATATGCATACTTATATTTTAATCGAACCAATATAATTGCTCATTTACTGTTATTATTTTGGAGTGCAAGATAATGGTTATATACCTTATTTTTAAATACACTCAATGACGATGCCTGACGAATTTCAGGAGGAAGGCTATTCCATAGACGTATAGCTGTAACAGTGAATGAATCTGAGTAACATGCAGATTTGTGTTGTGGAATTATGAGTTCAAGATGATGAAAGGAACGCTGCGGCCGACCACGTGAAGAAGAGAAAGTAAAACGTTCTTTAAGATAATTTGGGGCTAGCGGATGAAAAAGAATATTATATAGAAGACATACTGTATGGGCATTACGTCTATAGCGGATGTTTAGCCATTTGAGTTCAAATCTAAACTCAGACACATGATCATACTTGCGCAGATCATAAATGTAGCGGATGCACAAATTAAGAAGACGTTCCAGCTTGTTGAGTTGTTCTTCAGTAGCATCAGTGTAGCACACATCAGCATAATCAAGAAAAGGGAGTAGTAAAGCAGTGACAAGAGCTACCCTGGCATGTTGTGGTAGAAAATTCTTTAACCGCTTCAAACCGTGTAAAGATCCATACATCTTCCTGCTAATCTCTGTGATATGATTGTCCCAGGAAAGATTATGTGGGATAATAAGACCAAGATCTTTAACTTCCTTACAATATTCAAGGGATATACCATTGTATTTGGCGGTGGGAATAGACCGAAGATCTATCTTAGATAGGAGACTACTACTACCAACTATCGTGACCTGCGTTTTACTGGCATTTATGAGCAGACCATACTTCTGCGTCCAAGCAAACACAGCTTTAAGATCTTTATTAAGCTCGTCAATGGCTTCTGCAATGTTATCAGGTCTAAAGGAAAGATAGAGTTGGACATCGTCAGCATATAGATGGAAGGAGGAATAACGTAAATGGGAGACTAAGGTGTTTATAAAAATCGAGAAGAGAAGAGGTGAGAGTACGCCACCCTGTGGTACGCCAGCATCAACATTACTCCAATCAGAGAACACGTCATCTACTTGTATGCGCTGCTGCCGTCCACCGAGATACGAAAGAAACCATTCCAAAGCAGATTCTGATAAATTTTGAGAGCGCATGACAGCTAAAAGAATGTCATGGTCCACACAGTTAAAAGCGTTGCTAAAATCTAGTAGGAGCAGTAAAGTAAGTTTACGTTGATCGATACTTGATCTTATATCATCAGTTATTTTTATTAGAGCAGTGCAGGTACTGTGAGCTGTACGGAAACCTGACTGATATGGGGTAAGTAGGTTATACGTTTGGAGATATTGTGAAAGCTGACGATGTATAACTCGTTCCAGAACCTTAGAAAGAAAAGGGAGAATTGATATCGGACGATAGTCTTTTAGATCGGGAGAGGCAGCTTTTTTAGGAATTGGAATTATATGAGCGTACTTCCATGCATTAGGAAAACTATTGGAAATAATGGAAAAGTTAATAATATGCGTGATGTAAGGGAGAATAACTGGAAGCAGGGGAATTATTAGTTCACGTCCAATGCCATCATGTCCAACAGCCTTACTAGAAATGCTATTGACAATACGATGCACTTCGTTTTCGTCTACTGTTTTGAAGCAGAGACTTTCAGAACTCGCGCAAGGAGACATATTATTTAGTTGTGCAATAGATTGAACTTTGGTATCTGCCTGGACACGGCATGGTACTACTGAAAAATGTTTATTTAATGCATTAACATCTACTGATGGAGTTATGAGATGTTTACTTTTGCCAAATCCTAGATTGCGAAGAACTTTCCAGATATTATTAGCGGAGCTGTTATTAATGGCACTAAATATATGACGACGTTTTGCATTTCTAACTGCCTGATTGCAGCGATTTCTAGCTTTTTTAAAGTAGTGTAGATTTTCGTCACTTTTATTTTTCCTATATTTGCGATAGAGATAATCCCGCCTAGCCATTAATTTCTTGATCTCGTCTGTAAGCCATGGCGCGGGCGGCCTTTTCATGCGAACAGGTTTTTTAGGTGCCTGAGCGTCATAGATGTCGTTGATAAAAGAAGTAAACACCTGTACCTTTTGATTTATATCAGTGGCTTTGACTACTGAATCCCAATCCAATGCGCTAGCTACAGTACAGAGTTTTTCCCAATCCACAGCAGCTAGATTTCGCTGATTTATAATCTTGGGCTTGCATCTAGGAGCCTTTATTTTGTAAGAGGCGTATATGAGATCGTGATGTGAAAAACCTGGAGCAGGAAATTGACCAAATGTTGAGACCAGATCAGATTTTCGCGTGAGGATAAGGTCGAGCTTGGTGTGACTGTCATTTAGGTGATATGTTGGTTTCAGATCTAAGAACGAAAGATCAAGAGAAGATACAATTGTATTTAGTTTATTAGTCCTTTTATCATTGCGCAGTAAACAAGTATTGAAGTCTCCCATTATCATAAAGTTGTCGTATTGAGGTACGTACAAGTCAAGAAGTTGCTCCAACGTGTCAAAATAGTCAATGGTGGGAGGAGAATATATCACACCCAATATAAATTTTACGGTAGTTTTTAAGGTAACTTCAACGAACAAGTGCTCCATAGAGCTAGAATAGAGAGAGGGTGAGCTCGAAATTACCTTATACTTTATCTCAGAGCGTAGATATATCGCAACACCACCACCACCTTTGCCGGTGCGATCATTCCGTATTAGCACAAAACCAGGGAGAACAAAGGATCGGGATAGGAGGGTAGGTTTAAGGAAACTCTCAGAAACTAAGCAAGCATGTATGTTATCACTGGTGAATGTTGTGAGAAGTGCCGCATGATGCGCAGGTATGCTTTGTGCATTTATATGGCATACATTAAAATTCTTCTTGTATCCGGAAAACGACTGGTGTAAAAGGTCATTAAGTGGAGTATCATCAAGGCTATCATCAAGGGCATCCGAAAATTGGTCCGAGTCCAGAGATAAAAATAGGTCTGATGAGAATGAGCAGTCCATGTTATGAATAAAATAATAATAAAATATAATTATATTACTTATACTAATTACTTATATAAATAAATAAATATATAATGTATGGATATGTATGTCAAATATATTCTATTTTATTTACTTAGCAGGAACAAAATATAAAACAAAAACTAAAGCAAAAACAAAAACAGCCACAAACACCACTGGGATTTCTTTTTGATAGACGGATCTAAGATATATTACTGATTACAAAATATTTTAAATAGGCTCCACTGAGGTATAGCGCACTTGCCAGAGCTACTGTGGTGTTGAGTTAAATTATGCCTATAAGCGCATTTGCGACAACCTGGTGGAAGGAAAGGTGGCAAGCAAGTACGCGATATCTCTCTGGGGAAGCCACACTTTCACACTCGCGAGAAAAAGTAAGGGGAAAAAAAAAAGAGTTGAAGGACAGTAAAACGTTTTGTTTAGCGTGTGAGTTTTGTCTATTAGTTCACCCCTCAAGACTCCTACTCCCTCTCATCCTACCACAATCCCCACGAATGTGAAAGTGCGGCATAGCACAGGTCAATAGATCTAAAGATATTAATTATACTTGTATTTTAATACAATCTATTCGATTCTAATTTAAATCAAACTTTTGAGAGTTATTAAAATCTATTATGCTAATCAACTGCAATATATGTAATCACTAAACATGTTGTGCAAACCAGTACAGTGAAACGATTTACAGCAAAGATAAAAACAAAACACTTCTTGCGTAGGACGGAACGCCAAACCACAGTATCAATTGCCATTACAAGAAATACAATCCCTACCAGTTACAGAAGAGATGGCGCAATAGAAAAAATATAATATTTTATTATTTTTTTTTAAACACCGATTGAAGTTAATATAATGTAGACCATACTGCAAGAAAAATAAATAAACAAGTGAACAGTGCTTTATCTCTTCGCTGAGTGATATTTTACTTTACATTGCTGGATGTAGGTAGTGGTTAAAAATAATAAAATAGCAGTTAAAGAAATGAAGAAAACATTGCTCCTACCTACATTCAACTTTTAAGCAAACATAAAAGAGAAATCGGCTACATAGCAATAATATTATTTATTTTGTGCGTTCTTCCCCTTTGACCGCGTTGTTGGGGCGGATGGCATCACCGGGGCTGCTACCTTAGCCGGAGGGAACTTTTGTGCTATCTCCTTCAACTGTACAAGCGAAACTAACCGGTGTTTCGCTCCATCCGAAGTTAAGAGATAGACACAGCCGTCTTGTGACCAACATTTATGTACGCCGAATAATCTGCGTGCCTCATTGAAAACAGCCCGTCTTGGAGCCGTCAGATACTCGGCGGTAGAAACGCCAGCACCTTTAAGCTCTTTCTTGGAATTCCAAATACGAGAGCGAACATCGAGAGTCTGGAATTTGACAAATATCGGCCTTTTGCCAGCATTGGTGGTGTCCTTGCCTAGACGGTAGCAGAAGCGGATCTGATCAGGGCTAAAGTCATGGATTTTGAGCTTTTTTATAATTATGTCCGTCACTAAGCTATTTAAACATTCACCTTTAGTTTCCTTGACACCGCGAAATAGAAGTAGCTTACGTCTGCTCCTATTCTCCAAGTCATCGACAGCCGATACCACCTGAGTCATTTGTGAACGTATGATGTCTATTGCCAACTTCATGCACACTTTAAATTGTTTAAAGTCAGCTGCTAACTGGTCCAAGGTCGGTTGTGCAGTAGCCGAGGCACTATTAAGCCGGGCCTCGAAAGATGTTATACAGACATCTAGCTTATTGTCAAGCTCTTTTATTGCTGCCAAAGGATCAGTAGTGAAAATTGTGGGCTTTCTCTTCTCTGAAGACATGTTAAAGTTGGAGTGTTCCGAGTATTAAAAGTGAGGTTATAGTGAGAGAGGGGTGCCTGTGGCTAATTTAGCAAAATGTTCTTTATATCATACCAGTGGGCTGCTGCAAATAAGTGATATTCCGCAAAACTCAGTTACATATGGTATTTTACTGGATTTGACACTGTTTATTCCATGTAAGTATTTTTAATAAATATAATTAAATATGACGAAAATTTTATAATGTTGTTTTTGCGACTACCCGCCACAGATCCCGGTAGGTTGTAGGTGTGTATAAGGAAGTCAAAGTGTTTTAATAGGCACAAAAATGTCGCGTGCCTATTATAACTATGTTTAATCGCGGGAACTCGAATTTTGGAGCGAAAGTTACACCGGGAGAAGCATTCGGAATACAAGTAATCCCTTCTAAATCCCGGGAAATGAGTTTCAATACAAAAAAAATACATAGCGAAATATTCGTGAAAATACAATTATTAGTTTAGTTTTAATAAGGAAATTATTTAATTTACGTAATTAACTTAAATGATGCATATATTTTTTGAGTATATTTTATTATAAAATATATACATATAAAAATTTAAAATATAACTACTACACAATAATTAATCACATTTTTCCGCTCATATTACAAACAAAATAAAATTTTAATATAAACTACTCACTTACTCTCACTCATATACATAGTAGTCGTTACATACTCTTTGATTAACACAAGGACACAGACTCAAAAACCTTATTTTTTCTTAATTTTTATATTTTGTCTTGAATCCCAGTATATTTAGCCGAACAATTATCGATGGTTTGATGGACTGAACAAAATATTGAAGCATGCAATGTCATTTTAGTTAAATTTTCTCGTACTGGCAACAATACGGTAGAGAAATCTAAAAACGCTACTCCCGCCGTTTATCCCCCGGATAAAGCTTTCCACTGTCGCGGCCGTGCTCGCAGAGTGGAATAAAGTGACAGTGAGGATAAGTTTGTTATCTACTCCCTGGGGAGAAGTTGTCCACCGGCCGTGCTAGGCCTGCTGGAAGAGCATTCTATTCCTTGACCGTTCGGACTATAAATGACCCAGCAAAACGCTTACTTGGAGTACACAAATGACGTAAGGATTATGTGACGTGATGATTATGATATACCTTCCCTATGATAAAAGTGCCCAGTGGCGTTTTATGAGGGAGGAATACGTTCAGTAGTAAACGTCTTGCGCCTGACGGTTATCCTGCGGAGACTCGGGATAAAAAATATCTTATGACCTCATAGGTCCTATCAACAATTTGAGCCAATTTTTATTTAAAAAATTCAGGCATTTTGTCGCGTAAGTCACACTAACACATAAATAACCAAACAAAACACGTGTTACTTTTTTATATCTTAGTAGAGAAGCACGGATTGGTAGGGTTGAGAAATTCTAAAACTACCTAAACATGCAATTCCAATCATTGCTATTCAACAAAATTTACTTTAACAGCTTTTTTTTTCTTAAATACGTAAATACTATATACATTCAGTCGATTGGCGTTGTGGATCTTGAGGTATCCTCGTATATCTCCGAAGCCTTCTAGAGAAGTTATTTGAAATTTTAGTCCAGAAATTACCACCAAACATTCTACGTGGCTTTTCTGTAAAAAACTTCCATAAATACCCATCTTTTATGCTACGAGTTACAAATGGATATCTCTGGAAGAATTCCAACATTCCATTTCGCTTTCAAAAATACGATTATGTTTTACATAATTTATTTTTCATACATGTTAGCAATTGGCTAATTAATATCTCAGTTATGTTATGCTGTTGTTTGTTATTGTTTTTTTCTTTCAGTACATACAATGACCATTCTCTCCTAACACTTTGTTCTTTGTCCATAACTTTGGCATTATTGTTCTTTTCATTACATCAAATTTTCTCCAAAAACCCATTACGTAATATTTTACACAATTTTTGTGAAACATTACAATATGTAACTTTCATAATATTTCGCCAACAAAACAATAACAAAGTAATTTAACTGTCTTAAACTTCTGACACAAAAATGTTAAATAATAATTTTTAAAAACTTTTTGTGTTTTGTTTACCTATTATTCATTCAATTCGCTACGAAGTTTACGTAAGTTATGTAACTTTCAAGATAGAAGTTGTGATGGACATTAAAGCTAAGTTAGATACACTTTTGTTGTAATAGAAGGAGGTCCATAGGTTTGCTGAATTAATGATATGCCGATTGACTTTGTATAAGATATATTAATTAAAAAGATATTTACAAAAACCAAAATGCGGAAAATAAAATTTTCTCTCATGTGAAGTCTATATCAACAACATTCGTTGCCCCTAGCAACTAGCTGGAAAGTTTATCTATGAGATTGGTATAGAAACTTTTTCGTGGGCCAGCACGCCACATCACCCCCCTCCAGAGACCGTCCTACGGGCGATAATATTCTGGAAAACGCACTGTTCGTCCTGATCGAGTGGTGGTCACTGGAGCGTCTCGGGTCTCGGGTGCTGCCACGACGGGAGAATGGTCCAACTCACGAAGTATGTAGGCAGGTTTAATGCGGTCGACTGATACCGTGACTTCTTTGCCTTTTATGCGGAGCTTGAAAACTTTATCCCCTCGTTCTATCACCTCATGCGGGCCTGTGTAAGCTGCTTGAAAAGATGGATGCGAGGTGTCATCTCTTAGAAAGACGTGGGATGCTGTTGCTAAATCTTTGAAAATGAATATGGAGCGGTTATTCCCATGGTGAGAAGTTGGTAATGGCAACAAATTTTTGGCGAATGTGCGCAGTCTTTCAGTGTATACTGTCAAGTCCTCTGTGCCATCAGCCGATTGACAAAAAATGTCACCTGGAAGTCGTAGTGTCTCTCCATATACGAGCTCAGCTGGAGTCGCTTGTAAGTCTTCCTTAAATGCCGCCCGGATTCCCAGTAGTACAAGTGGAAGTGTTTCAAGCCAGCTGCTCGTCGCATGACATGTAATGGCGGCTTTAAGCTGTCTGTGGAATCTTTCGACGAGTCCATTGCATGCTGGATGGTAGGCTGTAGTTCGTCTGCGTTGAAATCCGATGATGTGGGACAGATGCTTAAAAAGTTCTGATTCAAACTGTCGACCACGATCAGTGACGATATCTTCAGGGCAGCCGAATCTGGATATCCATCCGTGAACTAAAGCTTTTGCCACTGTTTCAGCTGTTATCTCCTGTAATGGTATAGCCTCGGGCCATCGTGTGAAGCGATCTACACATGTGAGACAGTAACGATACCCTTGTGAGAGAGGTAAAGGTCCGATCAAATCTATGTGGATTTTCATGAATCTGGCTCGAGGTAAGCTGAATGATGCTAACGGAGATGAGACATGACGTGTTATTTTTGATCGTTGGCATGCTAGGCAGGAACGAGTCCACTCTCTACAATCTTTTCGCATACTAGGCCATACATAGCGTTCCGATATTAGTTTCGTCGTCGCATTTGTGCCAGGGTGGCTAAAAGAATGCAAGTTTTCGAACACTTGCCGTCGCATGTCTTTGGTCACATAAGGTCTGGCCACATTGCTGCTCTTGTCACAATAGATTTCTGTGTGAGATCCAGGCAGTTTGATTTTTGTCAAGCGCAGAGAAGTATCGCTATCCAAAAGTTGTTCTAGTTCAGGATCTGTGCTTTGTGCTTGAGCAAGCTTGGATAGATCGATGGGCTGAGTAATCTCTTCGATGCGTGATAAACTGTCAGCCACAACGTTATCCTTTCCTGAAATATGCCTGATATCTGTGGAAAACTGTGAAATAAAATCCAGATGTCTGAACTGTCTTGGTGAGCACTTTTCTTTTCGTGAATGAAATGCGAAAGTTATGGGCTTATGGTCAGTGTAAATAATGAAATCTCTCGCCTCCACCATGTGACGAAAGTATTTTATTGCTTCGTAGATGGCGAGAAGTTCCCTGTCGTAAGGCGAGTATTTCTGTTGACATGGCGAAAGTTTTCGAGAGAAAAATGCTAAAGGTTCCCACAGGCCGTTTCTATGCTGTTGTAAAGCCGCGCCCATTGCTGTGTCTGAAGCATCGGTGACTATAGCGAGCTTCGCTTGGCAGTCTGGATGAGCGAGTAGTGCTGCTTGGCAGAGACTTTCCTTGCAGGCGATGAATGCTTTAGTAGCTTCTTCTGAAAAATGCACGGGATGTGAACCTTTAACTGATCCTGTGAGCAGTGCATTCAGAGGCGCTTGATGCCGCGCTGCGTCAGGAATAAACCTTCTGTAAAAGTTCACCATTCCTAGGAATCTTCGCAGTTCTCTGACGGTTTTTGGTGGTGGGTAATTCGCAACCGCTTCTACCTTTGATGGTAACGGCTTAGTGCCAGCTGCTGAGATGCTGTGTCCTAAAAACGTTACCTCTGATACACCGAATATGCACTTGTTTGTGTTGATTACCATGCCGTATTCCTTTAGTCTGTTGAAGAGTAGATGAAGGTGCTTCTTGTGTGATTCCTGATCAGGTGAGAAGATCAAAAAATCGTCCAGAAACGGGAAGCAGAACTCTTCAAGGCCCCTAAGCATCTCGTCCACAAATCGTTGAAACGTTTGGCTGGCATTACGTAGTCCGAACGTCATGAACGGAAATTCGTATAAACCAAACGGCGTCGTGATTGCGGTCTTCGGAATATCCTCAGGGCAGACAGGAATTTGATTATAAGCTTTTACGAGATCGATAACCGAGTATACTTGACAGCCGGAGAGACAATGTGCAAAGTCATGTATGTGCCGAATGGGATAGCTGTCTGGTACGGTTCTAGCGTTGAGCATTCTGTAGTCACCGCATGGACGCCAGCCGTTATCTTTTTTAGGCGCAAGATGAAGTGGTGATGACCATGGTGACTTTGAAGGTCTGGCTGTTCCGTTCCTCAACATATCTGCAAACTCGTCTTTTGCAATTTTTAATTTATCCGGTGCTAGTCTTCGTGGTGTGCTGCTTATTGGCGGTCCTGCAGTAGTCTGTATATGATGCATGGTATTATGCTTCGGAACACGGTGGACACCGGAAGGTCGAGTAATCTCAGGGTATTCGCTTAGTATGTTATGATATACGGAATTTCCAGAAATAACTTTTACCGATGAAATGTTCCCAGTTGACTGTGCAGGTGAAGCTGGGGACGTAAGGCTTGTAGTGTTGTCGATTAAACGTTGATTTCGACAATCCACGATGAGGTTGTAAAATGATAAAAAATCTACACCTATTATGGCCTTTGTAACGTCCGCTACGATGAATCGCCAAGTGAAGTCGCGGCGCAAGCCTAGGTTCAGCACTAAATGAGCGTAGCCGTAAGTAGAAATGGGTGTACCGTTTGCCGCACACAGCTCATAATTTGTTTTCTCACGACGTTCCTTGAGTGCCGATCGGGGGAAGACACATACGTCACTGCCAGTATCGATGAGAAACTGCATCTTCGTAGCGCCGTCCGTGACAAATAGGCGACCGGAAGTTTGGCAATCGGTCGTCGCCATTACCGACTGCTGTTCGCGTTTCCCGCATGATAATCACATGGTTTTACGCACTTACTTGCTTCATTTCCGAACTTACTATGATACCAGCACACAGGAAATTTTCTATAGTTCGACTGTGATCGTGTGGAGCTAGAAAGACCGCGCGTTTTCTTGTTTGAACGATTCGGTGCACGTGAATGCCGGTTCACCTGCGCAGTTAGAGCTTGCACTTGTTTGGTAAGTTCAGCAATCTGTTGGTTCATGGCTTCTAAAGAGCTTCCTGGTATGACACTTGATGTTGATGCTACGTGCGCTGTAGGCGAAACAACGTCATGGATGCGGTCAGCGAGATCTGCGAGCGCTTCCAGCGAAGACGTCATCTGCGAAGCGATTATCGTTTGCGTGCTACTTGGTAAGCGACTGGTCCAGATAGTACGTAGAAAATCTTCGGGAACTCCAGGTCCAGCCAAATGTTGCAAATGTCTTAGAAACTGAGATGGCTTACGGTCTCCAAGTTCTGCGTGCATAAGTAATTGCTTGACCTTCTTTTCTCGTGACGCGGACAGTCGTTTGATAAGTTCCGACTTCAATTTTTCATACCTGTTGGTGTCGGGCGGGTTGATGATTATATCTTCCACCTCAGAAGCATACTGCGGGTCTAGTTGGCCGATAACGTAGAAAAACTTCGTATTGTCCGTAGTAATGTTCGATATCGCGAATTGGCCCTCGATCTGCGCGAACCAAATGGCCGGCTTTTCAGGCCAAAACGGCGGAATGCGCACGCCCACACGACAAACATCTTCGTTCTTATCGGTTGAGAGCGACATTTTTATGTGAATCAGTATCAGAATTATCGCAATCAGCAACAAAATCAAAATCACACACATTTACTGCAAACGTGGACTTTCGGTTCAAAACAGGTCACCAGTAAAGCTAAGTTAGATACACTTTTGTTGTAATAGAAGGAGGTCCATCAGTTTGCTGAATTAATGATATGCCGATTGACTTTGTATAAGATATATTAATTAAAAAGATATTTACAAAAACCAAAATGCGGAAAATAAAATTTTCTCTCATGTGAAGTCTATATCAACAACATTCGTTGCCCCTAGCAACTAGCTGGAAAGTTTATCTATGAGATTGGTATAGAAACTTTTTCGTGGGCCAGCACGCCACAACATCAATAACAAACGTTTTTTGTTTTAACAATTGTTTAGAAGTTGTTTTGGTTAGGTAATTCATTTGCAGTTATATGTTTTCCCATCTTTTGTGATTTTCCCTTCTCAATTCTGAAGGATTTTTACCTAAGTAAACTGAATAAAAGTAAGTTTTTTTTATTTATGTTTTAGCTCCACATTTTTGTTCATTTAACCAGTATCAATAAATATAGTTAATTAATATACAAGGTGGAATTTAATTCGTTCTTTTTCTTTAATGTATTGTAATGCTTTTAAAAAGATGAGATGGGAACTAGTTTCCCTATTAGGGTTCCTATTGGGAACTGTAAGGGAAACACTGCACCTGGTTCATTAAATGTCTTTATTGTTAAGACAGTTTGTCAAGTATTAGGTAAGTAGTAAGTATTTAAAATGATGACAAGTAGTAAGTATAGTATATTCTATATGTAGTATATTTACAAGGTAGGTTTTGGGCGCCGTTGAATTACAATGCAGTGCTAGCCGGGCTATTAAGAGACTTAACAGGGTGTGTGGCTCGAGCTAGTAGCACATACCTGCTTTGCAACCAGATAGCTAAGTTAGTTGGTAGTAGACAATACAAAAGTTAAATAAAAACGATCAGCTAGCAAAATGCTGGCTGACCGTGGTACCGGAAGGGACCCAACGGCACAGGGGGGCTGAGCCGGGCCCAGGACAGTGCAGACGGTTGGTGTAGACCCGTGGTATGAGGCTGGCGCTTCCTGGAGCCTGGTCTCTCAGCGCAGACCGCTGGTGACCTCCGGAAGCAACCCAACGGCACAGGGGGGCTGATCTGGGCCCAGGACAAGGCGGACGGCTGGGGGTAGACCCGTGGCGCTAGGCCGTCGCCTCCTGGAGCCTAGTCTCTCAGCGCAGACCGTTGGCGACCTCCCGAAGGGGGTGCGTTAAATTTGATTTTAAGATATAAAAAAAAAAAAAAACCCTGTTGAAGAACAGGAAAGAATTAGTTTTATTGGCACTTTTACCATGAAGTCTACGACTTGATGCACATTTATTTTTAAAGATGGGGAAACTTACCCTGTAGAGGGGTTTTTCTTTCAATAGAGAGCGTGAGCTACAGGCTCACGCTGAGCGTGGTGGAGGTCAGCTCACTCCTACCACGAGGGTGACGCAGCAGCGGCCAAATGGAGGCAGCGACTTGCTACGACCCAACAACTCAGACGCAGGGCGCAGCTGTCTGCGGAAAGATGGAACCGGGTGAAGCTACCGGATTCTGAACACGGCACGGGGATGGAACCCGGCCCTCAATTGTTATAAAATCTCATGGAAAACTCACCTGCAGCAAAAGAAGAGGTTGAATTGGCCGTTTGGGGACAGGCCCAACGGTCAGCAGCTACGCCCTCGCCGAAATCAAACAAACAAAGGGAGCGGCCTCCGACTTTTAAAGTCGTAACCGTCGTTCTGACTGGGCGGATTTTCGTCACGAGATCCCCCTCCCAGCCAATGCAGAATTCTCTCGAAAAGTGGTTGCCTGCATCCCTGACCACAAAAGTTGCTACTTCGCGTATCACCAAAAGCGAGACTCAAACTAGTGAACCAGGGACTGCACTTTTCCACACGAGCTCTCACTACGAAGGTTGTTTATTCCAGTCTTTTCTATTATTATTTCCTACAGAAAACGATTCGCTTGTTATGGTTTTAACTTGAAATTAGGATACAGAATAAACTATTATTATCAAAATTTGCACATTTCTCTTCGGTTAGGGTCACCCAACGATAACGTCATATGTCAACTTTAATTTTGACGTCGTTGATGTGACAACCAAACGTGACATTGACATTTCGTGTCGGAAAGTTATGGTTGTTGTTGAGTTTTTGAGACTGACTTGTGCCGGAGCATTATTTAGCCAGCCACTGGTTAAGAAAAATGAATCGAACCAATCTCAATTAAATTATCATAAGAATGAAAAACAAGCCGTTACAGTACCCGTCCAACCCGGGTAGAATTCACGTAGTGAATTCGAAACGGCTGTCCCCAGCCGGTAACCTTAGTTACAAACAAAAGACAAATGACCCACCAATGACATGGAAAATGTCATTAATGATTCCACCAGAATATTTTAATTAGGTTTAAAGAAAAGAGCATTTAACACTAGACACTATCATCAAAATTAAAATATAACTTCGATCTACATATTCCTACACCTGCATGCGAAGGTAAATATTGAATTAATTTATATCAATACAACTAAGGATATAAAAAATTGTACCACTGGCTTGGGCTAGATGCATAAATTAGCGAATAAGTAAAAGATATAATACATTCTAATAATAAATTGAACGAAATTAGTTTTGATTTATAACCCCACAAAAACCCCTATATAAAATAATAGTTTTTGTATGTACTGTAGTATTAGAACTTGAGTGTACTGCATTTACCCCGGGGTAATTATGAAATTGACTGGACATCAACCGAGAGTACAATTTGCCATAATTAAGCACCCGTTATAAGCAAGCTATTGTTCTGCGAGGGAATCACTGGAGTTGACTGGATTGTTTGCCAAAGTACAACTAACCGTGAAAAATAATGCTATCCCCCTAGTTAGTAAAAAATTGAATATCAGTAACCCCCTTTATTGGTGTGATAGGCTTCTTGATATAGGAGTTCACTCACCGCTCCTGTAGGCTTAAGTTTGTGTTCTAGGCTTATTGATAAAGGAGTTCACAGAACCGCTCCTATAAGTATAGTTTCCTACTAGTCCGCTTAGCTACGGAAGTAGAAGTATAATTAGTCCTGTTATCCGCTTAGCTACGGTAACAAAACCATCAAAAGTTTAGTGTTCTAGGCTTATTGATAAAGGAGTTCACTAACCGCTCCTATAAGTGTAGTTTCCTACTAGTCCGCTTAGCTACGGAAGTAGAAGTATAGAGTCCTGTTATCCGCTTAGCTACGGTAACAAAACCATCAAAAGTTTAGTGTTCTAGGCTTGTTGATAAAGGAGTTCACTAACCGCTCCTATAGGCTTAAGTTTGTGTTCTAGGCTTGTTGATAAAGGAGTTCACACAACCGCTCCTGTGGATTATTCTAATGACCTTAGTCTGGTGATGTTATAAACATACATAGATATTTGTATACAATATATATTTTAGATATGAATTAAATTGACTATTTCTAAAGAATTATTATATTATTTCCTATTACACCAAGCCAGGTTACAGAAGACAAAATAAAAAGAAAAGAAAACTAAAAACTATGGTAACCACCCATGGCCAGTCCATCCTTAACTAGAATTTAATATTTACAAGGACTAAACCATTCCACCTTTTATATCCATCCTAACAGTAATCATCAAACCGAGAAAAAACCAACTCCCAGGATCCTACCAAGAGCAGCCGACTGCTGTCCGGGGGTGCTATCATACCTAATATCCAACTATTAACCTTATCACACAGAAAAACAAACCAAAGTAAAATCCATCTCCCAGGACTACACAAAGGCGGCCCAAAGCCGCGTCCGGGGGTTTGGCTATCAAACCGTTTATAGGTAAACGAGAATGAGTGAAATAAAAAAAATTAAAATTGGGATTCCATTAGTTAGAGGTTTTAAGGTCCTTTACATGCCAAATGCCCGCATCTCTACCGTTCTCGTCAACCAGCTCATATACCAAAGGAGACTTCTTGGTTTTAATCGTACATTTGGTATATTTAGGGGCCAGCTTTGCCGAGAAAAATTTCCCTTTGTCACTCAGCGGGAAAGTTCTTTTCCATACCGTTTGACCCACTTTGAGTTCCATGTATCTTCTCCGGAGATTATAATAATGCGCGTTCTTGGCGTGTGCCTTCACCAACTCCTCTCTGACTTTGCGAAAAATTCCGGAAAGCGCACCCAGTCGGCGTGCGTAATCCTCTCTCCGTGGAAAAGAAAGGTCTGAGAGGTCTAAGGGAGCCGAGTCGTAGAGATCTCCATTTGGTACGGCCTCACGCCCGGGCATTAATAAGAATGGAGAATATCCCGTAGCCTCGCTGACAGATGTGTTGATGGCGAACTCAATGTGGGGCAAATGCAGGTCCCATTCGCGATGATCCTCCTTTATAAGCGAGGATATCGCAGTGACAATGGTACGGTTTTGCCGTTCTACTGGGTTCACTTGCGGGCAATATCTAGGGCCCAAATGCACCTGAGGAACGTTGTATTTATGAAACAGGGCTTGTATTTCATTTCCAGTGAACTGAGTTCCATTATCAGAAATCACTGTTTGTGGAATCCCATGTTTCATAAAAACGTCATTCTCTAAGTGCTTGACGATGTTGGCTGCGGTAGCTCGACGCAAGGGGAACAGCATCACATATTTTGTGAAGCAGCACATAACTACGAACAAGTGTGTGTAGCGGTTTCTAGAAACCGGAAAGGGCCCTACCAGGTCTATACTCAATGTCTGGTTTGGCCTACAACATTGCTTAGGACTACCCATTAAGCCTGGTGTAGTCTGATTCGGGATTTTATGGGATAAACATGTTTCGCATTTTCGCACAAAATCAGCCACGTCCTTAAATAATCCGGGCCAGTAATACGCCAATGAGATCTTTTTGAAGGTCTTCTGTATTCCCAAATGTGCAGAAGTGGGTAAGCTGTGGTGGTCTTCAATAATTGCTTTCCGCTTAGACTGTGGTATTACTTCTTTCCATTGGAAATCGCGCACTAGATTATTGGCTGACCTTGTGTAACGAAACAATCTTCCGTCTTTTACCATAAAATTCCTACAAGACAAGGGTTTTTGCAGGCACTTAGTATAGACGCTGTCGTACCAAGAATCACCAGTAGGGGTGAAAGAGGACGTGGTTGCAATAGCTGCAACCGGCGTTACGAACCGAGATAAGGCATCCGGTACCACATTATCCTTGCCTGCTCGATGTTCGATCTCGAAGTTGTAGGGAGATAGTCTGCAACCCCAGCGAGCTAATCTGCCGGTTGGGTTTGTTAAATTAAGGAACCATTTTAGGCTAGCATGGTCGGTCACAATTTTAAAAGGTTTGCTTCCTTCCAAGTAGGGCCTAAAATGTTCTACCGCAAACACAACAGCCAGGGCTTCCCGCTCTGTTGCCGAATAGTTCATTTCACACTTCGAGAGCGATTTGCTTGCGAAAGCAATTGGATGTTCGGTACCATCAATATCCTGTGCTAACATCCCGGCAATGCCGTATGCCGAAGCGTCGCAATGCACAGAGAAGGGTTTGGAAAAATCTGGGCAAGCGAGGATGGGAGCAGAAACTAGGGCCTGTTTTAGTTTCTGGAAGGAATCTTCCGCTTCCTGAGACCACGCGAACGGAGGGGCCTTCTTCCCCGTGCTTGTCAATTTGTTTAAAGGGGCTGCTATTAGGCTGAAGTTCTTAATAAAACGCCTGTAGTAGGAGGCAGTTCCTAAAAACATCTTGACGTGCTTTCGAGTCGTAGGGGTAGGGAACTCGAGTATAGACTGCACTTTAGCGGGGTCGGTGTGCAAGCCCTTCTCATCCACAACATATCCAAGATATTTGAGTTCGCGCCTAAAAAATTGGCACTTTGAAGCTTTTATTGTCAAACCTGCTTGCTTCAAACGTTCCAATACCCTTTTTAGGAGGTTTAGGTGGCCCTCAAAGGTCTCGTGACATACAACTATGTCATCTAAATAGACAAAAACCCGGTTTTCGAAGCCGTCCGGGCCAAATAGTATGTCCATCAATCTTTGTTGGGTGGCTGGGGCACCAGTCAAACCAAAACACATGCGCTTAAAGTGAAATAACCCCCGGCCTGGGACCGTGAAAGCAGTCTTTTCGCGGGAGGCGGGGTGTAATTCAATTTGCCAAAATGCGGAGCTCAAATCGATTGAAGACAGGTATTTGGAATTCCTGAGGCTGTCTAGGATCTGAGTAATATATGGAAGGGGGTAGGCGTCATGTTTGGAGACTTCGTTCAGCTTCCTACTGTCCAAACAGAACCGTAGTTCTCCCGTGGCTTTTGGCGTCATTAGCGTTGGGTTATTCCACTCGCTTCGACTGGGTTCTACTACGTCCAACTCAAGCATTTTGTCCAACTCCCGATGTAACTCTTTAAGTTTCTCTGGAGACATCGGGTAATACCGCTGTTTGATGGGTTTCGCATCTCCCGTGTCGATAGTGTGTGTTATTAAGTTTGTCTTTCCCAAGCCTACCTTCTCAAATGCTATTTCACCATACGCCTCGATGATCTCCTCCGCTTGGCGGCGCTGTTCCCAAGTTAGGGTGTCCATGGGATGAATATAATTTATCTCGGCCCCACGTTGGGCGCCACTGTAATGCTTTTAAAAAGATGAGATGGGAACTAGTTTCCCTATTAGGGTTCCTATTGGGAACTGTAAGGGAAACACTGCACCTGGTTCATTAAATGTCTTTATTGTTAAGACAGTTTGTCAAGTATTAGGTAAGTAGTAAGTATTTAAAATGATGACAAGTAGTAAGTATAGTATATTCTATATGTAGTATATTTACAAGGTAGGTTTTGGGCGCCGTTGAATTACAATGCAGTGCTAGCCGGGCTATTAAGAGACTTAACAGGGTATGTGGCTCGAGCTAGTAGCACATACCTGCTTTGCAACCAGATAGCTAAGTTAGTTGGTAGTAGACAATACAAAAGTTAAATAAAAACGATCAGCTAGCAAAATGCTGGCTGACCGTGGTACCGGAAGGGACCCAACGGCACAGGGGGGCTGAGCCGGGCCCAGGACAGTGCAGACGGTTGGTGTAGACCCGTGGTATGAGGCTGGCGCTTCCTGGAGCCTGGTCTCTCAGCGCAGACCGCTGGTGACCTCCGGAAGCAACCCAACGGCACAGGGGGGCTGATCTGGGCCCAGGACAAGGCGGACGGCTGGGGGTAGACCCGTGGCGCTAGGCCGTCGCCTCCTGGAGCCTAGTCTCTCAGCGCAGACCGTTGGCGACCTCCCGAAGGGGGTGCGTTAAATTTGATTTTAAGATATAAAAAAAAAAAAAAAAACCCCTGTAGAGGGGTTTTTCTTTCAATAGGGAGCGTGAGCTACAGGCTCACGCTGAGCGTGGTGGAGGTCAGCTCACTCCTACCACGAGGGTGACGCAGCAGCGGCCAAATGGAGGCAGCGACTTGCTACGACCCAACAACTCAGACGCAGGGCGCAGCTGTCTGCGGAAAGATGGAACCGGGTGAAGCTACCGGATTCTGAACACGGCACGGGGATGGAACCCGGCCCTCAATTGTTATAAAATCTCATGGAAAACTCACCTGCAGCAAAAGAAGAGGTTGAATTGGCCGTTTGGGGACAGGCCCAACGGTCAGCAGCTACGCCCTCGCCGAAATCAAACAAACAAAGGGAGCGGCCTCCGACTTTTAAAGTCGTAACCGTCGTTCTGACTGGGCGGATTTTCGTCACGAGATCCCCCTCCCAGCCAATGCAGAATTCTCTCGAAAAGTGGTTGCCTGCATCCCTGACCACAAAAGTTGCTACTTCGCGTATCACCAAAAGCGAGACTCAAACTAGTGAACCAGGGACTGCACTTTTCCACACGAGCTCTCACTACGAAGGTTGTTTATTCCAGTCTTTTCTATTATTATTTCCTACAGAAAACGATTCGCTTGTTATGGTTTTAACTTGAAATTAGGATACAGAATAAACTATTATTATCAAAATTTGCACATTTCTCTTCGGTTAGGGTCACCCAACGATAACGTCATATGTCAACTTTAATTTTGACGTCGTTGATGTGACAACCAAACGTGACATTGACATTTCGTGTCGGAAAGTTATGGTTGTTGTTGAGTTTTTGAGACTGACTTGTGCCGGAGCATTATTTAGCCAGCCACTGGTTAAGAAAAATGAATCGAACCAATCTCAATTAAATTATCATAAGAATGAAAAACAAGCCGTTACAGTATGTATTCAGTCCATGCTATAGAATGCTACCATATAAATAAATAAAAAGGACTTATGAAATAAAACTTAAATATATGTTTTATCAAATTTAAATTCTAAAGAAAAGCCTTGTGACATTGAACAAAGCCGGCGTTTTATTGCCTACGAAACATTTACAAAGCTGGTCCTGCGCTGTGTGTACCGTTAAATAGACATTTCGGCTGTCATGCAGTTATTTTAAGAGGCACTATATACTAAAACAAAATCATTTTTTTTAAATTGGACCTTGTACTAATATTCTATAGCATGGTCTGAGTACATACATTTAAAGAAAAGAGTGAATGAAATGCCACATTGTATATATATCTGTCAAGTCACAGTCCAAGTCATCAAGTCAAGTCACAGTCTAGTCTAGACTTGACTAGTCAAGTCATACTCATAGTAAAGTGGTGGCAACTTTGTTGACACACGTTGTTTAGATAATTACTTATGTCAATTGACGACGCCGGCGCTGACCTATATAAAGTGCATAAACAGTTCTAAGGCGGTCGCAAAGAGAGTTGTAGAGTAGTCGTAGTTATACTTGCAAGGAGTGAATTCGATAGTTAGTTCATAGCCTTTGAGACGCGTGTCCATACATACCTCGGGCTTATTAATTTTATGAGGTTTTTGTGAATCATGTGTTCAGTTCGTGTGGACAATATATTTGGTGAGATGCAATAACGTTTTTTATTTATCCCGTTTCGGCAGTGTAGTTATTAATAAACATTACACGTTAAAAATTATTGTTTTGTCCTGAATCTTTGTTGTGTATGTGGTTCTGTTTGTCTTGCTCGCCATCTAGTCCTATGTAATATAACTTGTACTATGGAAACCAGATAACTAATAAATACTTACTTACTTTTTGTTTATAAATACATACATAGAATACAATATAACACCCAGACACAGAACAACCATCATACAAATATTTGTTCTGGGTGGGAATCGAACCCACAACCTACAGTTCAGAAGGCAGAGCTACTATTAACTGAGCTATCAGGCCAGTCTGTAACTTAACACTAAAAACCATTTCATTTCTACACTACAGAAAAAAGCCTCCTAAAACCAGCCAAAACTCTAAAGTCATTTCCGTCTTTACTGATTACATCTGACAGCTTCATTTAACAATGCCCAAATACATGAATAAGTATAATTACACGGGTAAACACCTGATCACTCACTGTGGTAACTGTGGTAACTGGAACCCAATCGCACACTATGGATGGTCATCAGCCTTCATTGTGCGGTCAATAGCCAATTTACTCCTGTACTTCAGAGTAACGGCTGTTATAAACTGACGTCTTTATAATATTCGGTAATGTGGCATCTTCATAGATACAGACACAAGTGTTGGCCATTTCGTAGGTGCGTTAAATGTAAATAAAAAATTGTAATGTGCTGCGTGGTTCCGGCATAATAAGAGAACCGCTTCACCTGGGTGTTGTTAAAGCAATACCCAGGTAGAGTCCTCCTTGGTCTGCATTACAGTCCACTGCAATTCACCATGATGACTGCCAAACGTGCTGATTATGGCAAAGCAGTCAAACTCAGTCACAGCTCCCACAGTCTCAGCATTTTTGTTATCCGTGGCTACGGTAGCAGCGATGATAATGGTAAATCTTCTGTAGAGATCTGGCTATCAAACCCCAATGCAAGAGGGAAATAGGCGCTCAAAATGGCTTCAACACTTATTTGGTGGGTTCGAGAGACAAAAACTTGTCAACAATCTATTAATCAAAGAAGGTCACCGTCAAAAGCCACAACTATTATTTAGATAAGCTTGTGTCCAAAACTAAACGTCTACAATTTAATTAATTGCCACTTGGCAACCCCATATACAAATATATAGATATAATAAATACTTGGATGGTTATATAATTGTCTTGCTCATGAATGATGTAAGCGACACGAACGTTGCAGCAATTCACCCCGTCGCGTCATCGCCGCCGCCACGTCTTGAGCGACCCGGATGATCCTATAGCAGCCGTAGTATCTGCTGCGCTAGGATCACCAGACCAGTCCAGCCCTTCTGGCTCAGATACCGCTTTCGGCACCGGTATAGGATACCAGCGTAACACAATCAGACACCGACCCCGCCGGCGAGGTCGACGTACCCCCCGTAGGTTAGCTAGAACGGTCGCCACTTTCAATAGGGTCCACTCTTCCAGTGGACGTAGTCTTCTCGATCCTCTTATCCCGGCAACGGCCCAAGCCGAGGCTCGCACCCCAGGGGTGCCCTTGAGCTAGTTGCCTCCCACTTTTGACGGCTGGGTGCCTTAAATGAAGGTGACGCTGTAAAGGTCGATAGAGACCAAAAACATCAGCTCGTTCAAAAAAAAACGGACGTTGTAGCGTAAGGCCTCTTTTTGTTTGGTTTAGTTTTTATTTATTAAGAACGTTAGTTTTGACAAGGAGAATATGTCAGACCGTATGTAAAAGATTTTTTGGTGCGAAAGTTCTTTTTGGTGTCACTTTTTTTCTCTGTATCGTAGCTATCCCTCTCTAATACTTCTAATTTTTCATTTTATACTATATCAGTCCCTATTATGGTTTATGGTAATGGTATGGTTATTTTTTGGAATCCCTTACATATTGTCTTTGTAATGCTGGGCAAAGAGCATAATATCAAGATTAGAAATATAATATTGTTTATTTTATAATAAAACATCACCATTAAAGGCATTATTTAACGAGTATGCCAATACCAAAATATGTTTACGCAAAACCGAAGATCTTATTAGTTAAATACCTGCATTATTAAGGTTCAAAATGGTTTAACAAGGTGGTAAACAAATGCAAATTAACCATTTTCTCGTAGCGACTGATTTATGATGTGGTTCGGACACCCATACAACAAAAACATGTATCAATAGAACAAGGAACACAAATGAATGCCTGCTACAATACACGTTGTAATTGTTTAGACAAAAGATTTACATTTTATAACCTCTTACATACGTTTGTAATAACTATCAATAGAAATTCCACTTTATATCCTTCAAAGCACAAGCTAAATTCGTCAGCCATATAATGGATTTGTGATGTTTTAAGCTGGGATTCACATGGCAATATCTTTTACCATCAAAGCTATCGCCGATGTTTCTAAAGTTAATTTTTATGACAGTGTGCAACAATAGGGAGGCATTATAAAAGAAAAGACACATTCCAAAGAGTCCGTTTAAGACATTATCGTCTAGCTGTTGTTTTAGAGTCCTTCGGTAAATCCATTGTGGTACAGAATAACTGGTTACAGCTGTCTCCTTTTCATCATGCACAAACGCGTTATTTCCTTTGTTTTCAAACAAAGATGTTTGTGGACATTTCCTTTGATTTCTCGCAGTTTCTATTTGTTTTTCTATTGAAGTTCTAAGTAACGAAACAGTTGGAGTAGCTGGTATGGTTGAACGATGTCAAACTGTTTTTTTTTTACAGAAATTTCAACTTTAGCCGGTTTACTTTATGGTACATATTGTATTTTTTTTTATTAGTATCGTGCTGTGACAGTACCGCACTAATGAGAGTTGTATAACGACTAGCAAGATAATAGTGATGTCCAGACGTCTTCTATGTCGACAAAGCAAGTAATTATTTTGTTCCGGAAAATGTTATGGTCAGACCCATTTACACCGTAACAATGCTGCAAAAAATATTGCCAGCGACCGAATTTTAATGTGTGACGAATCATAATAGATGTCTGTGGACAATTCGTGGGTAGTGAGTTTGTTTTTACCGTGAAATTTGTAGGAAATACTGTATTAGTTGCATCTCTATCTACATTGATGTAAAGCTATTCTGTAAATGCTATCACATTTCTACCATTGCACCTCTCGCCACCGCAAAAAAATAAATGTACGGGACAGTCTTTGGAGACTGCTAATAGAAGTCAATACTAAGTAACTAGGGACATATAGCTCATGAGAAGCGTTGAGTGACGATGACGCGAGTTCCATAATTTTTGTTCACTCAAAAAGCGCTCAACGCGCCTAATGAAGTTTTCACTTCAAAACCTACTAAATAAGGTGCCCTATGTATTATTGAGTTGTGGAAATCACACGACACATTTTTTTTTTTTGAACGGGATAATGGTTTTTGTCTGTACCGACCTTTACAGCGACACTAAGCGGAAGGGTAGGCGCTTAAGGCACTCAGCCGGCGAAAGTTGGAGGCAACTAGCTCAAGGGCACCCCTGGGGTGCGAGTCTGTATCTGAGTCAGAAGGGCTAGACTGGTCCAGTGATCCTAGCGCTGCCGATACTACGGCTGCTATAGAATCCTCCAGATCGCTCTAGACGTGTCTCGGGCGGCGACGACGGGGTATAAAGTACGTGATTAGTTGTGCCAAATAAGTGCGAGGATTTTGGTCACGCGTAGCATCGACCCGGCGCGGCGCTCTGAAAAATGATTGATTTAATAATATATATATATATATATATATATCTATCATAAAATGTAGGTAACTGAGTGGTTCCATTGACTTGTTGGTACAAGTGAGAAGTGACAAGTGATTATGATCATGGTTACTAGTTACACTTTTACACGGGAAACATTGACGCTTCGGTGGGTGTAATGTTAATTATACTACGATTAGAAACCTAAGGATGTTGGTCCTAAAAAAGGAGAGCGAGAACTATCGCAACAAGGCTCGTAAATGTATCATTAGCTATATACATATAAAAATGAATCTCTATTTCCCTTGGTCATATCATCACGCGTGAACGGGTGGAACTTTTTCGCTAATTCTGTTTTGGTTTGTTTATTATTGTCAGGAGAAGGTTCTTATACATGAAAAAATTTTACAAAAAAATTACTATTTTAAATTATTTGGGTGCGTTAGTTATAGAAATAGTTTGAGCAACACACCACATCTTTGAAAGCTTATTCTAAATGCTATGTAGGTAAATTTCGGCGTAAATGAAACCAAGCAATGAAATCATTAAATTCGTAAAACTCTGGATCGAAAAAGAAAATAAAACCCAGCCATGGTGTTATGAAGTCAGAGAGATTTATTAAGAAAGCAGTAAAACATTCCTTAAAAGTTAACCGCATCCAAAGACCTATTAAATCGAACCTGTATTTGCATATTTTCAATCTATTCTCGACTTAAATAGTTGAATTACCAATCACAACTTGTTGGACAGGCGAGCGTCTCCAAGGACCAGCAGAAAATGAAATAAAAATAATCTGTCAATTGCGATTGAGATTGCGAGCCCAGGGGCCAGTACAAAATAAAAAGTTATCAGGATCAATACGTAAATATTTTATCTCTTAAAATTGTATTCTTTCATTAACTGTGGTCGTACATTATTGTAGAAAACTTTTTAAATGCGAGGAAAGCCACAAGTCACGTCTAGTCTAAACCAATATTATAAGGAGGAAACATTTGATTGTTAGTTTGCATTAAATAGGCTTTGAAACTACTAGGCCGATTTGAAAAATTCTTTTATTTATTTATTTATTGCATTATGTAACAATAACATCACACAAGTTACACAACCCTGCTAGGGCATAGCAAAAAAAGAAAAGAAAGTACTAACTAAGTTTACACAATAATAAAATGTTGACTATGGAAATCCCGAAGAATAAATGTAAGTAGACATATATCATACTCATATATAGTAACTCAGTATGCGATACGGTTATGAGCCAACGTGCTCAACTACCACACCACAGAAGCTGTCAAATGTTAATGTTAATATAAATGTTAATATATAGGCACCCATTGGTGAAACGTGGGTCTATTAACTACCAATCCGAGTTCGTTTAGAATTTGTATTTTTTTCCGCACGCAACCCTAAAAATGAAAAACAATCAATTAGGTGAACTGTCATCTGCAGATCTGAGGAGAATGGAGTCTTAGTTGGACAAAGAAGTTCGTGGACCGGCGACTTGGAGATCATTGGTTATTGGTCTGTAGTTTAAATAGATAGCGAATTTTGAGGGTAGACGTACTTATACGTCCTTCAACCACCTTTCGTTAAATAGGTCAGAGAAATGGTAGCTGCGTAACTTAATTTGTCTAACAGTATAAACTTTTTGGTACCTATAAATAATGTATAGAATAATAAGTACCTAATTGGAAAATAGTATATAGGTATATAGATTGGTCTTGATTAAGTAAGTCAGTAAGTTTATAAGTATATTATTCACCATAAAACATTATCCTATCGGAATTGTCCACTTTTCCAAACAAAACAGCTCTTTACGAAACCAAAAAACGATCAAAAGAACCAATCTCAAGATCCCTAATAGCACCGATCATATATTGACACCCCACGGTAATCTGTCTCTAATTGCACAAGAACCCCCCATTCTATCACACAAACAAACATACACACACAAAAGACAGATTAGGGAAGAACCAGATCTCTGTTCAAGATAAAAATGAGTATTTTCGCTAAGTACAACATGGGCTTTAGATCGGAGTACCGATAAAGGACAGCTGTGTGTGGCGGGACTAATGTGACGTCAGACTATTGACCTTTTGGAGCTTTTTGTGGTTTTTTAACAGCCTAGGTAGACTATAAAAAAGGTTTTCATTTGAAAATTAAGATTTGTGAGAACTTAGTCATGCAAGGATTTCGTCAAAGAGTATGTGTACGCTAAGAGATGGTATTTAAAGCTTTGTAAAGTCGATGTAGGGAAACTAGTTTTGATTGTGATTGAAGATAGTATCAATAAACAGATTCAGGAAGAATAGACACAAAAAGTAAGAAATCTCGGATAGTAACAATGTGTTGTTACCGTCTGAGATATCTTGGGATATATAACAGCGTATAAGTAAATAACAATATAAGCCAATGTAATATTAATGCCTCCATGGCCTCTATGACTGGCCCGATAGCTCTGGTAGTAACCCTGCCTTCTGAACTGTGGGTTGTTGGTTCGATTCCCACCCAGGACAAACATTTGTGTGATGAACGTAGGTGTTTGTTCTGTGTCTGGGTGTTATATTGTATTATATTTACCTATGTATTTATAAACAAAAAAGTATTTAAGTATTTTATCAGTTATATTGTTCCTATAATACGAGCTTTGCTTAGTTTGGGGCTAGATGGCGTTGTGTGAGATGTCCAACACATTATTATATTATTATTATATTATATTATATGGAGAACTGGGTATTGGTAGGGCTTTTCTACAAAGTTCGTCTAAATAGGTACCACCGCTTTGCCAGTTATTCTGCCGCCAAGCAGTAGTGCGCAAGCACTGCTATGTTCCGGTTGGAAGGGCGTTGTATTCAGTGAAATTACTGGGAATGAGACTTTATGGCCTGATCTCAGTCTAGTAATCGTATTACTAGATTGTACTATCTCTGGATGACGTGCGCAGTGCAGTGTCACGCGAAAAAAAAAAAACGAGTTCCGAGTGATACTGCAACTGATATGGGCAGCCGTGTCGCTTAACATCAGGTGAGCAACAGTTCACTTTAACTTTTTTACGTTCAGCTAACAAGCTGGTCACGTCATTTCGTAACATAAAAAAAAACTCCATAAAAGAGCAAGACAACGGCACTCACCTAACTGAGCTATGGCAGCATTCCCCAGCGGTTGCGTAAATCTTTAGGACTAATTTTCGTAACGTTTTCGGTAAGCTAGAAGGCAATTATTATTGTCTTGTGATAATTTCACATAATTATGAAAGGAAGTTGATGGTTTTTGAATTTATCTTTTATTCTTTAGTAAAACCTTTTTAGGGCAAATTTCAAGCCAACAATTTAGGTTTTGATGGTTTGTACTTAGCATGACAAAAATATTGGTTCAAAAATCAAGGTTTTTGGTTTTTTTTTATTGTAATGACTTAGAAAATATAAGTTTAACAAAGGCTTTAATAGAGTGATAGCCGAAAAAGCGACCCTTCATTAAGGCTTCTGTTTTTAAGCAGGTAGGGATTTCTAAAAACCCTTATACTAGGTAGTATCATGGTTTTTAGATAAGCCTTTGGGTTTTCAGAGCTCACGTTGACACTTATTTCAAGCGTTTACTTCGAGTTTTTAATAATATTTGATTATATTATGACATTAATTTCATCGGAATACCATTTCCTTCCACTATATTACAAAGAAAACATACAGAAAAACCTGGCTACATGGATTTTTTAAATATTTAGGTGTACGGTAAACTAAAGTACATGATAACTACAATATAACTGATAAACCAAAGTAGATAACATTCGCAGATGATTATAAAAAAGATGACCCAATTTAGAATTTACCAATACTTAATCCTCATCACAATAAACTATAAAGGTGCTTGTACAATACATTTTATGAACGTTTTGTAAGCACGATATAGCACAAACGCATTTTATAATTGAGCTCACAAAGCACCAATAGGATTAAATCTTCACTGGTACACTTCACCTAATTGGTAACAAAGGGCCGCCATTTTGAAATGGATTTAGTGTTCGAAGTTCAAAATTCGAATGTACCATGTACAGGCGTGGGCAAAATTGCAACAAACTTTAATTTTTATGAATTATGTTGCTTTTTTATTCAAGTTAATGTCAAAAATGTATATTCCGCTATATAACAGGAAAAATAACAGTCTGTTTCGACCTTTTTCCTTACTAATATTATAAACGCGAAAGTTTGTATGTATGGATCTATGAATGGTTGTTTTTTTTTCATGCAAAAACTACTGAATAGATTTTAAGAAACTTGGAACACAGACAGTTTCAACGCTGAATGACACATGATAAAGTTATACCGGCCGATAGATGGAACTAAACAAAAGAAGTTTTACTTCAGTTGTGTGGTCTAAAGCACGCACATTTTTTAAAAATATTATTAACTAGTTGCGCCCCGCGGTTTAACCCGCGCATAAAAAGTATTTTAATTATTTGTTCATCCCCCTGAAAAATTTCACTTTTTAAAATGTAGCTTATATGTTAATACAGTGTATAAGCTATCTTGGTACCGAATTTCATCCAAATCCATTCAGCCGTTTGAGCGTGAAGGAGTAACAAACATACACACATACAAACTTTCGCCTTTATAATATTAGTGTGTGATTATATTATTTCAGTAGATCCAACTCTCGCATTGGCAAACATTCTTCGTACAGTCGCGCACAGTCAGTCGGTACACGCAACACGCATAAGCTGCTTATTGTATTTTTATAGTTATTTTGATCGTCGCACACACGTCATTGTGTGGATTATCCGACATGAATATAGAATGGGGCATTACGGTGATGTACACAGCTGATGTACGAAACAATGCCGGTCGATGTTTGCGGATCGCCGGTGTGCGTTTGGCTTTATTAGTTTTTTTAATAACTTGTAAATATGACGTTATATTGTTGATTTTGGAACGTGGTGAAACGTTAATGAAATAGAATAGTTTAAGTTTTGTTTTATTTTTAAAAAAAACTTGCTACACCTTCGATCACATCGTCACTTCCCATCAGGTAAGAGCGTGGTCAAATGCTAGACAAGTTTGAGTAAAAAAAAAAAAAAATTTAATGTAATTTTTATTTTTATGAAAACATCCAAAGAGCCCGTGAAAAAGGCCAAGTTAGGAGCAAAATACAATGTAATGTAATATAAAACAAGAAAATTAGTTAAAGACACGATGAAATTAAGCGTCACGGCCGCCCATAACAGAACAGTGTCACTCAAAATATAGAGTTTTGCGTAACACTGCACTGTGCATATAATCCTGAGACACCAGCACAGGCTGGTAATAAGATTACTCGACTGTGAGATCGGATCATAAAGTCTCAATTTCCCAGTTATGGCACTAGCTACAAAGCCAAACCGGAACAGAGTAGTGCTTGCACACTACTGTTTGCGGCAGAATAACTGGCTAAGCGGTAGGCACCGGCCTACCTAGATGAACTTTGCAAAAAAGTCCTACCACCTAGTTGCTCAAAAATCAAATACTGAGTTAAATATCGAACATTTCCAAAACAACCGACCAATAACCGCCATAAACACAGTGCCATAAATGTCACCGCCATAACAATGTCAAATTAAACCAACACAAAAACTACAAAAACTGCACTGTACTGGTACAAATAGAAATACTCTTTACACGCATTGAACTATAGACAATTGCGCATATAAATCATAGGGTTGACAAGACAACACGTTAGCGCCAACATCTAAAAACTATACTTCATAAAACGAGCCATTTTAAACTTTATTGCTTTCAAAATAAAGTCGTAGTTAATTTCTGTTAGTGCAAAGCAATCTTGTTTTCCAATGTGCATTCTCCGCCCTGCAGTTTAGAAAATACTTCTATCGGGTTTCGCGCGTAAATTATGGGACAACCCTAAACAATGAGTAAAAAGCATCATTCGCTAATGGATTTTGTTCTCAAATATTACTACGTGGTGTATGCACCCAATAAAGCGTAACCCTACCTTTTAGGGTTGACCGTGGCTAAATATACTCATCTGACCTTTTAGTTATTGGAGTAACGGAAGTTGAAGTTGGCTACGTAAATCTCCATTGTCAACATAACAAAGTTAAAAATTTGTATTATTATGTTGGTATGTCCGGTAAAATGACTATTTACAATTGTCAAGATGGCGACATTAACATTAAACAAAGCAATAACGACCGATAGATGGAGGTAACTGAAGAAGTTTTACTTCAATCGTATGGTATAAAGGACACTCGTATTTTTTCAGTATTATTGCCAGGTAGCAAGTAAATGGATTAATAGCCACTGCTTAATCATCAGTTTATTGCAAAAAGAAAATACAAGTATAAATCGAATTACTTGACACTGGCTAAATACACAAAAGTGTGAAGCCAAACAAAAAAAAAGGTATGAATCAATCAACTAATCGCAATGTACATAATTCATTATTAAACATTGACGATTGTTTCTTTAATACAAAGGAATCGTTTTAATAAGCTAAAGTTTTCTATTTCGAAAATACTCAATTGAAATAAAGCCGCAAGTCGCAACTTATTCAGTCTCTATAACTGTCATTGTATATAATGGCAGCCCTGAACGCTTTTCTTAACCAGGGGCGACACAACTTAGATCTCTGGGCATCGGGGTAAGTGGCATTGTTTCACAACCCTAGCTAACTTTTTAATTTATTAACGCAAAGGGTTGCCACTCGTAAAAATTACTTTTATTGTTTGTAACGACGTCTCAGCCTACGTGATAACAATATGCGTATAATAAATTCAGTTTTATGAAATTGTTTGTCATACTTCCAGTATAAGCGGAGCTTTGTCGTAAAACACTTTTGTCTGATTTAAGGTTCTTTTGTGGATAGTTGAGAAGAAAAGACTTCGCGTGTGGTTCGTAAGATTCAAAAGTCAAGTGTTCAGTTGTTACAATAAAGTTTATGTAGCCCTAAAGGTTGAGACAACGGTGTACGAAGATAATATAAAACCAGTTTAAATTGAACTCATGATTTACGGCACTGGGAATGCTTTTTAGTGACATCTAAATGTGGTGCTTAAACAATGATACGGTCGTAAATTTAATTTTCTACGACAAAGGAATGTTTTTAGCCTTTGTTTGGAAAAATTTTGATATTGCAAAGAAAGCTTTAGATTTTCTCTTTAGGGTATTCGTTTTGTACAAATGAAACCATCAATTCATAGTTAAAAGTATCCTGTCACGATAATAAGATACTAATTAACTATAGTAATAATAATAACGCTCAACGATCACATACATAGATCCTGGATCCTTGTGTTTAGGATTCCTGAGTCCTTAAACACAGGTTTCCCTGTGGTTAGGGACTCAGGAACTATGAAGACCATGGTTCTACAACACCCAGACACAGAGCAAGTAGTTGCGATTTTTTCTGTGCACAAATACTTGTCACGGGAATCGAACCCGCGACTTCTGGATTATGAGTTATGAGCCAACCTGCTCAACCACCACACCGCAGAGGCTGTGAAAGTATAAAAAACCCTTAATTTGTTTTTTGTTAATTAATGAATTATTTATTTGTACATTTCTCACACTGATAGAGGCCATTTTGGAAAAATAGATTTAAAAAAAAAGCAGGACACTTCATTGAACACATAAAATGCAATTTGTACTGCAGCTGAATCGCTTAAGCTTTAAGGTCCTGATTTGAATCGTGTATGAGATGATTTGTGATGGTAGGCAGTGCTCATAGATTGTTCCTGAAGTTTCTTATCCATTAGAGTATTTTAGTCCCTAGAGTATTTTAGGTACTTTCATATACATGGTGGAATTTAATTCGCTCTTGTCCTTAAATGTATGTACATAGACCATGCTATAAAATATTCGTACAAAGTCCAGTTAAAAATAATTGGTTTTGTTTTAGCACGTAGTGCCTCCTAAATAATTGCATGACAGCCGAAATGTCTATTAAACGCTACACACAACGCGGGCACCGGCTGAGTGCTTTGTGAATATTTCATATGTAATAAAACACCTGCTTTGTTCAATGTCGCAAAGTTTTTCTTTAGAATTTAAATTTGCAGTAATTTAATAAGATTTAAGTTTTATTTCATAAGTACTTTTTTATTTAGTTATGGGAGCGTTCTATAGCATAGACTGAATACATTAAAGAAAAATAACGATTTAAACTCCACCGTGTATAACACTGGATATGTCACATTGACAGCATTTCCCTTTTTTAACCGACTCCACTGTGTATAACTCCATCGCAAACAAACACCATTTTCCCTCAGCGGTAAATCTGAAAGGCAAATCTGATAACGGAATATAAATCCTGTAACCAAATTTGGAACCCTTTAGAATAATCCATAAGTTTTCCGTTGCCGAGTCTCCAAGCCAAACTGAGATTTGGTTTGCATTCAGGGCGCGGTCTGAGAGGGGCATTATCGACACCACTCCAAATCGGGCCCACTGTTGATTCTATCAAAAATCTACTTACGGATCTGGTAGTCGCGTTTATGATTTGAATTTTGATGGCTAAGTCGAAAAGATGGAATTCCATCATACATTTTGCGGCCCACAGCCTAATTAGGTCAATGACCAACAACAAAAAAGACGGGTGTGCCTTAGACCACTCGACTGAAGTAAAACTTCTATCGGCCGGTATAACTTTGTTTTTGCTTTGTTTCATGTTAATGTCGCCATCTTGACAATTGTAGATTGTAATTTTACTGCAAATACCAACATACAAATTTTAAGTAATTTTTAACTTTGTTATGTTGACTACGTTAACCAATAATGTTCAACTTCCGTTCGCCTCGTCACGCATTCACCAGTTTACTCCCCAAGTCAAGCGTGCGAAAAGAAGTTTTACTTCAAAAGTCATGTCTTTTAATGTCCATCGTATGAATTGTATCGAAAGCAGATGCTTCAATACAAGTACCCGCCATCAAGTCTCAGGTCTACTCGAGGAAAGGTCAGGGCGATAATTCGGAATATATTTTAATGTCGATATTGGACTTTTGTTGGCTATTATTAAAAGTCACCAGAAATACACTTTAAATCTTTTACTTTCATTTTAAATTAATAATATTTCCGACTGTCGTGAATAGTGCGTCAAATTCTCGAAATGGTTTCCAGGATATCCCTTTATTTTATGAAATCTGTGATTTTATTTAATGCTTTTCCTCAGGAGGCGTGTAGTGGACGTAATGTTATGTTTTAATGTTAATATGATCGCATACATGTCGCATCCGGTCAAGATGGTGTTTAAACGGAACGAAAGCGCACCTATTGGTCGGCGTTCAGCTACCAACTTCACACCGGTGTGCTTGACAGAGTCGATGTCGTCTTGCTTGGCGTGGCGGGCTCTCACTTGCTTCCTAGCTGCCACGAAGTACAGACTACTCGGAACTGTCCTACCGTTTCGTTATAGTGACGTTGTTATTTACTTATCAAATCTTTGTGAAATAAAGTCAGCGTTGTGAACTTTGTCTTACTATCTATCATTGCTCGATTACCCACCGTACGCCCACATAATAGTAATAATATGTGTAATAATATGTGTGGACAACTCACACAACGCCATCTAGCCCCAAACTAAGCAAAGCTTGTGCTATGGGAACCAGATAACTGATACAATACTTAGATACTTTTTTGTTTGTAAATACATACATAGAATACAATATGACACCCAGACACAGAACAAACACCTATATTCATCACTCAAATGTTTGTCCTGAGTGGGAATCGAACCCACAACCCACAGTTCAGAAGGCAGGGCTACTACCAACTGAGCTATCAGGCCAGCCGACCATAATGTCTGATTGTAACGGACAAATTCTTGACGAGCCAACATATATAAGATATAAATCTTTTTTTTATTTTCTTTTGTCAAAAATACTTTTTTATCCCACTAATATTGCACTACCTTATAAAACCTGAATACGTGAATACCCGGATACCTGGAAGATAATGCTATATAGCATTAAGCTCGCCTATGTGAGGTTATAAGTACCTTCTACAGTTGTTGTTTGTGCAATAAAAATTGTCTATCTATCTATTAAATAAAAGTGGTTTGCTTAAATGATAATCATGAGTTATGACCTAAAAAGTCTTAGGTAAATTATACATAACTCGGCTTATGATTTCCTATATGTATTTAAGTGTAAAATAAAAGCTTACCTACCATTTTTAGCCATGCGCTTGCGTATATAACAGATTAATTTTACAAATTGGTATACAACAATGATAATTCACAAAGAATGATTCTTTGTGTGAAGTTTGATTCCTTTCAATACTCTTTTATTAAGCAAATCCGAGAAGAAACGATGTATTGCAGTAATATAACTTTGTCACCCTTATTCCTTAGGATTTCCCCTCGAGACTTTCCACATTTTCGATTTGAATCGGCCGTTTTCAATTGTACGAAAACCTTCTCTATAATAAAATAGGCATAATACCTGACCACTGTATCTTGACACTCTTGGGACCGAACCATTGGAATATTTTTAACGAGCTAAGTCAAGAGTTGCAGGTCTCGCTGTGATGGCAGTGGTCCAACAGTCGCTTGGTAGTCGATATTTTATTCTTGCTTGTTAAATCTCATTGAGGTTTTTACTAGATTGTGGGAGAGGTTATTTTATTTGAATATTGTTGGTACATTTCGTTAATCCGAGGAATATTTTCTTTCTTACCTTTCTAAGTTTTGATATTTCTACTGTAGAATTGGTTTTACGAGGTAATATTTAATCATGGATTTTCTAAGCTTTTATTGACTGTACCTGCGTTAAACTATAAAGTTCAGGTACAGTAAGAATGTTTTTGATTATGTCTTCTAAAGAGATGAATATGATATAAAATATTAAATAATGACTACCTAAAAACTACTTTGATGCAAGTATAAATTTGAGCGCTACTAAAAGAAGAAAACAAATCAGAATTAAGTAAAATGACGTCTGCGGTGCAACTTATAGTGATCTAAGAGTGCGTTCATGTCATTATATATTGTCTATCTATATAAATTCGTAGGGAAGCAAAACAAGCATAATAATAATAATAATAACGCCTAATGATCACATGCATAGATCCTGGACCCTAACTAGGATTCCCTGTGTCTAAGGACCCAGGATCTACGAGGACCATGGTCCCACAACACTCCGACTTAGAACAAGTATTTGGGCTTATTTTAATATGCACAAATACTTGTCGTGCCGCGGGAATCAAACCCGCCGCCTCCGGGTTTCGAGCCAGCCTCAACCACCACTCACATCACATAGGCTGGCAAATAATTGCGAAATAAAATACCTACTAACTAATTATGGCAAGCTCATGCCACCGGATATTATATGCCTCCATACAAATCCTAGCTTGATTGGACTAAGTGTAAGTCGATATATAATAATAAATAAAATAAATAATAATAATAAATCGAGAGTGAACAGGTATCTTCTAGGCAAGCGTGTTACATCCTAGACTGCATCGTCACTTACCATCAGGTGCGATAGTGGTCAAGTGCGAGCCTATCAAAAAAAAAAATAAAAAAAAAAAGTCCCCCCAAAAAAAAATTTTGAAAATATGTTCACATTTAAAAAAAATTAAAATCAACCGCTGCGTGATGTAACAGCTAAGATTACAAAAAATAGAAATTACAAAAATGTAAATAAAGTCTAGCGCTGTGTTGACATTTCATTCCCGCAAAGCTTGAAACACGCATTTACGAATTAGGTTAGTCAACCTAATTCTTAAATGGGTGCTTCCAGTATGATGTAATTTCTAAATCCAAATCCTACTCTAGATAATAATTATTTTAAAGTTTACCATAATTAATTCAATTCAAGTCAATTAAAAAAATGAGAATAGCCTTCAACTTGAATGCATTTGAACTAAACTTCTAAAGAAAATAAAAAGATTTACTGCATTTTTCTAAGCCCTCAAATCAGCAGAACGTGATTTTACAAAAGTAAAACGATCACATTTGCACAATGATGAATGAATTCAATTGGTCAGCGATACAGACACTAATGCACCTTGGATCTGTGCGCGCGCAGCCATTGTCAAGTAAATCGAGAGATTTATTGTTTGGGGGACAAAAAGTACACCTGCCTAGTTTGATATGTTTGATATAGACGTTAAAGTTAAGCTTGGTGGATAGATGAATAAAATTATTAGGGGAAGGAATCAACGTGGGAGATTCACTTTGAATCATCATAAATAAAATATAATTAATATTAGAGATAAAATAGAACGCGCATGAAAAATACCCAAACATTTTAAAACTCAAAGAAAAGAAACGTCGTTTACTTCATCAAAAGTTAACAGGGGCCGTGGAACTTGTATTGCTAATTTTAAAGAACTTAATGAACCAAAATTACGTCTTTGTAGCAAGTAAATAATACAAAACAAAACTGGACCAAGTACGAGCCCACGGGTACTCCTTTGAAACATTTTGGTAAATTCAGTGGTAACAAAATGCCACTGTAAAGCAAAATTGTAAACAACAATACCACCTTTAGTCACATCGTCCATTCTTTGGAATTTCTGCTAAATTCCCTTCGAAACGCCCGCAGTGTCGTCAAACGTGTGAAATTATCCAACAATACTTGGTAATGATCCTGTGTACGCTAAAAAATAAAAATAAATACACTAAGCTTTGCGGAGCAACTATCCTTTCCATTGCCATTTCCATTTGCTTTTGAAATTTAAACTTTATTTCCATGTGATAAGTTTTTAATTATATGTATGTTTTTGAGATCAGCAACTTTGATTTCTATCAAGCTAATGCTTGATTTCTGATTATCAACAAATCTGTATGGCAGTCACATAAAGTTGAAAATGGCTTTGAATGACATCTTTTTGAAGTACAGAATGATTTGTTACACCTTTCCTTGTGATTACGAGTTTCGATCCGCGGGGGGCTTTAGGACAATTGTTTCCACTATTTTTAGAACATGCTTCATTGTATTTGACTAAACAAAATATATAGATTATTGTGAACTTGTACAATGGGTTGACTTCTGCTTAGTTACAGTACTCAGTTTTGTGGTGAAAGCAATTTGGATGCGGGTGTCTCTGTGGGGACCATTTTTGGCCACAAATTGTTCCTTGTTTGTATTGTCTCATCCTTTGTGGTAAAATTATTTATATAATTTAAGTTATTGTTTGCCTTGAAGTTTTTATAGATTTGCAATATTTTTACTCTTTATTGTACACAGTTTAAGTTTGAAAATGTTCCTTACTTCCGATAATTTATTTATAGCACACATATTTGCATGCGTTCTGGGAGAACGGAGTACACCCAAAGCTGTAATGCATATTCAATGTTGAAAAGCGACGAAGTTGTTGAATATGCGTGTAAATGCAGATTTATGCTGTGTAGAGTGGGTGGGGGAACGTTTGTGGTGGTTTTTACTACCTAGTGAATATTATAATATGCAAGGTTTTTATTAATCTTCTTCTAAATATATATAACTCAAAGGACTGATTGACTGACTGACATAGTGATCTATCAACGCACAGCCCAAACCACTGGACGGATCGGGCTGAAATTTGGCATGCAGGTAGATGTTATGACGTAAGCATCTGCTAAGCTAAAATTCTAGTATAAATTACTCGATTTGTATTTTGTACAGATGATTGTTTAGGGTGGAGTATATACCTTACTTCTATATCCAGCGTTATGGAATATGCTAACCATAAATGTAAAGCGAGAACAATAAAAAGAGGAGGTTTATTGATTCGCAACAAAGGTCTTTTTGAAGTAAGAATTCTTTACGCACGCTTGACTTAGGGAGTAAGCCGGTGAGTGCCAATGGCGGCGAACGGAAGTTGAAGTTGTTCCTCGTAGATCTCCATTGTCAACATAACAAAGTTCAAAAATTTGTATTATTATGTTTGTATGTCCGATAAAATGAGATAACGACATTAACATTAAACAAAGCAAAAACAATGTTATACCGGCCAATAGATGGAGCTAAACTAAAAAAGTTTTCCTTCACTCAGGTTTTTATAATTCACATTTACCGGGGCTCTGCTGATTTCCGTAATTTTTAAATATTCATTAATTTTTGTTGACCTTGAACAGTTTTAGGACATTAAGCATCATAAGAGGTATACAGTAAGATATTTAACTGCATGTATAATATCTAAGAAAATTAAAATATATCACCTACTACATAAATGACGATTAGTTTTTAATTTGATAATTAACGACAAATCTGTATGTTTCTATCACATAACATCTAGATGATCATAAGTGTATGTATATATTCATAGATACTACACACAATAAAGGACGGAATCTCGCGTGCTTCGGCGACGCAACGTCTGCCCGCGTCCACTTCGGAATGTGGTTCGATCAGTTGCCAGGAACAATAACAATACATGAACTCTTGAGAAAGTTACAAGCTCAGCTGTATAATTTACCGGCAAACCATATTATTGTTATTTAGTCATTGTCATACATTTAATTATTATAAGGAATAAAATGGGTAATTTTCAAGAATCTGTACTGAGGTCATAACTACAACTATTACACGGCTAAAACTTACGAGATATAGTGGCGAGCCGCCGCCGCCGCGCGTACTCCTTGAGGATGGCCATCTTTATTGCCCGAACACCGGTCGAGTTATTCGATTATATCTCGTGAGTTTTAGCCGTGTAATAGTTGTAGTTATGAGTACTACTCACGTCAGTTTCTATAATATTATGTACTGAGGTCTTTGAAATCACAAGAATATTTTCATTGCAAAACATGTTTTACTCATTTATTACTAATTTGCAAATGCTGCTAGTGCAAGGGTCGGGAACCTGCGGCTCTCGAGCCATATGCTGCTTTTTACTTCGATACGCAAATATCATTTATTTTATTAAAAAAAAGACATTTATGTAATTACTATTTATTGTTAGCAAGAAAAACATTGTGGCTCTTTAAAAACTATGAAATTTTGTAAATTGTAATTTTTTACTTCCGACTCTAAAAGATTGCAGACCCCTGCTAGTGCAAATGATCCACTTATTTTGAACTGGTAGTCATTTTATTTTCATTATTTTAATCTTCAACACAATCGCAAAAGATTTTAAGTCAAATCACAGATATTTAAATAACCTATTCAATTAATGATAATCTTTTGGTAACACAACAATTGTACCTATATTAAATCCTGCAACATTTACTGTTGAAGAAAATCTGTACCTCCAATATACACCATAGGTAAATGCAAGTAATACCAGGTCATTAATGTTTAATTAAAAGTTTCTTAACTACATAAAGTTAAGTAGTATTTTCTTTTAAAATATATGCAAAATTCTACGGCACGCTCCAATTTTTATCTTCTTTTGGACTCAATATGTTCTTAGAATTTGTAATGAAGATATCAATAAAGTTTATTTCAATCTATAGTTCGACGTTGAGTAATCCACTTATTTACTTTCATAGCATCCAATTTTATTGCAAGTCTTTGTACTTAACTGCAATTTAAATTCAGTAATGATCATAGTATTTCTTTCTATAAATTCTTTTAAGCGTAATTTAGACGTAAGATTACGTCAAATAGATGCCTACTTAAATTATTACGCTTTACCGTTTGTGTAGGTAAAATATATATTTGATTATGAATATTCTTTGTGGCTCTTCTGTCGATGGTAACTCTATGGAATTATCCTATGTTACGTCTTTGATCTGGGCATCAAACAACGAATAATATTTGTGTTGCTTAAGTTTTATTTAGGGTTCCGTTCAGAAGGGTTATGTTTAAGATGGATCACTGGATAAAAACGGTGCGTATACTGTGCGAAAATCTTTTCTGCTACTACTGAAATTTTGATATAAACACGGCCGTACTTCAAACTTGCGTCATCTACTCTAACAGCTATAAAGAAATACTAGTGTTGATTCTGTGTCGCATTAAAGCTAAACGAAATTAACATATTTCCGTCTTTGTCATTTCCCTTTTATTAGAAGAGTACCGCCATACTTTAAGTTTACTTTAGTTTTAGAGAATGCGACACAGAATCGACACCAATAATGCCCTTCTATACTAAAGTTAGATAGAGCTCCTAAGTTCGCACTTATCTATGTGACATAGATAGATAAATAGAATTTTTTTTATTGCACAAAACAACAAAAATAGAAGGTACATAGGCGAACTTAATGCTATAGAGCATTATCTTCCAGCTATCCCGGTGTACCCCAATGTGTGTGTACCCAAATACATTGCAGTAGGTATATCATAGAGGGATAAGTGCAAACTTAGGAGCTCTGCCTAACTTTAGTACAGATGGAATTAGTATTTCTTTATAGCTGTTAGAGTAGATGATGCAAGTTTGAAATATAGCCGTGTTTATTTCAAAATTTCAGTAGATGCAGAAAAGATTTTAAGTGGATATGAGTGGAATTATTTATACAGAGTGGGTCTTCTGCAATAATGTTATTATGAGCGCAGATAACATAATAGTTTATAAGATAAACATTTTGAAATTTTCTTTTAATACACCCGTATTTCATTAGAGCCTCAATTTTACAGTATGTTTCCATAATGTTACTTAAACAAAAGAGCTACTTTTAATACCCAATTTCAGGTGACCCATGCTACGCCACCACATGTTCGCACTTGACCGATTTAAATTATAATAAAATCTTCATGCTTACTTCTTTCCAACAGAATGGGCTATGATCACCAACCCACTCGTTCTAAAGACTCAAATAATAACATTATTATGAGAACCTACTTTTACCACTCCGACATCATTTTTTTAAAGCATATAACATACAATAATGAGCCTTAATCGATCAACATAAGAATTGGTTATTCTAAATTGGATTGTGCTCGTAATTTTGTCTATTAGAGTACATTTTTAAGCGTCTTTGTCGTTTGATCGCGGGTCCAAAGTGCCACAATGCGTACTATAGGTGTATTCAAACTTTTTGGTAACAGCTCACCTTATAAACCTTCGGAGTTGAAAATAAAAAGAAAAAGGAATGAAAAGTTTGACTTTTACGGTTTGAGCGGTGAGTCGGTTCCATTTATTGATTCGGTATTCAAATAACAAACGGAAATGAATGAATTTGTAGTGAGTTTTTAACCGGATAACTGCATGACCCATCTTTTATGGGAAACAGCGTACTATTTCTGAAACTATTAGATGGATGAAATAAAAATGATGTTAAACTGTCTATAAAATATTGACTGACTTAGGTAAATTTTGTATATTTGCGTTGGTGAAGCTATATATACTTGGTACCAGCATAGAGGGGAGAGACAAATGGAGACGAAATAAAAGTGAAGAATAGCCCTTGCCTAGAATGGTTTTGCATTATGATATATTTATACTGAACCATAGTTCTAAAATCAGGTAGCGTATGTCTATAGCCAATCCCTAGAATTTACTGGCCTGATAGCTCAGTTGGTAGTAACCCTGCCTTCTGAGCTGTGGGTTGTGGGTTCGATTCCCACCCGGGACAAACATTTGTATGATGAACATCGATGTTTGTTCCGTGTCTGGGTGTTATATTGTATTCTATGTATGTATTTACAAAAAGGATTTAAGTTTTGTATCAGTTAAGTATCTGGTTCCCATAGTACAAGCTTTGCTTAGTTTGGGGTTAGATGGCGCTGTGTGAAATGTCCACAGATATTTATTTTATTTATTTAATTCGTCTTATTACATTACGAGTTGCTTCATATTTTTTCAAAAGCTTATAGCGCCAAAGCCTGAAGAAAACATTACCAGATAATGTCACAAGCACCAATCTATTGTTTAAATAAAACGATCGTCATCCCGATACAATCGCGTCACGATCCATATTCAAGAGGGAGGTGAATTGACGCAAAATATTTACGAAAATATCTGTAGGTGAATGTGACTCTTTCTATTGGAGCGGCCGTGTTTGATGCTAGTTAAGCCATCGTTTAAATGACACGATAAAGTGTCATTCAATGTAAAAGTCCTTGATTAAGCTTCACAAGAAAAATATGTACAATTACACACATATATAATATATATATATATATATATATATATATATATATATATATACATATTTTTCTTGTGAAGCTTAATCAAGGACTATATATATTATATATGTATATATATATATATATAAATGATTCTATATTTCTCATGGTCATCCATCGCATCACGCGTGAATGGATGAAGCATTTTCGCTAATTCTTTTTTGTTATGTTTATTATTGTTAAGAAAAAAATTTTATGAAAGAAAAAATTAAGGTAGTTAAGCAGAAAATTAGACAATTTCACAACGCGGGTGAAACTGCAAGGCGCAGCTAGTATATTATAAAAGTCTTTAACACTAATTTTACTAAGCTACCATTATATAGTGCCTTTCCCGTATATTCACAAGTATTAAACAAATATAGTGAATTGGTTTTGCTGTTTTAAGGCTGTTTATCGTTAAAAAACTGCAACACAAAACCTCAAAAATTAAACAGAAATTAAACAAAACCATACCGAATTCCCACAACACCCACTTCTACCTAAATTTAAATAGACAAAGTCGCGCCAGTGAAACCACACCTTAACCTTGATATCGCTGATAAGCACAACGTTTAAGATTCACTTATTGTTCCCGATCGCTGCTCTTAAGATGATCACAGCTTTTAAGATGATCCCTGATAAGCAACACTGATGTTGACAAAAGAGCTCGCGGCTGCCCAACGCTTTGTCATATTTAGGGATCCGTAGGTAGATACCGCTAAAGATGTTGACATAGTTGTGAGAATTTGTATATTTATTATGACATCTGTTGTACTTCTGATAGCAGTAAGGCTTCTTCATTTTAAAGAAGATGGTTAAAACTTATATAGAAGATAAATAAAATATGAGTAAGGTTAGATGGTAAATACTAATAATATAAAAAAAATAATAATAATGATGGTTATGGTAATAGTTATGGAACTGAAAGAACTATTGTGTAATAATATAATGACATGCCTAATATAACGTGATGTTATAATGTGGTCAATGAAATAAATGAAATGAAATGAAACTATTAGCAAACGTAGTAAAATAATGGACCGAAAACCTTGTAGAAACTTGCAAAATCTATCGGGTGTGTAAGGCACCGAGCAGTTGAGAGAGATATACTATCCATATATTCAGCTCTGAACAGATATTTATTGGGAAGCATGTTCAATAATTACATCCAGGCCATGGGTGGCAGCCATTATCTTTCTACATTAAAATCTTCAGCGTTCATCAAGACGCCTGCTAAGCGTGGACATTATGGCAAATGCCTCCCTATGATAAGAGTCTAAAGTGGCGTTTTATGAAGGAGGCCTATGTTCAGCATGAGCATCTTTCCGCTGATGACGTGATGCTTTAAGAGCATGATTCTATTTCACCGTCACAACTCACAAGAAACGACTTTTAAAAGAAAGTGATTATATTGGCTGATGGCACGTTAATTTCTATATATCAGACATACTCTATGTGTTTATCAATTTAGAAGTTTCGTCATGTCTAGGGATCATTATATCTTACCATTTAGCATGTGTTTTTGACTTATTGAACCAATTCTGAGATAAGCTTATTTATAAATATAGCATTTACGTTATGTTTTTGTACGGAACCACAATCACACCGACCAACTCACAATTGCCACGTCACGTCTTTGTCTTTGCCGCGATCCGATACTGCGACGGGCTATAAGTCACATCACACGGCTATTTTTATGACTAATCATACACAAATCGGGACCGATTTATACATTGTTTCTTTTGTAAAGAATGAATTGTTATTGTTGTTGCCGAGAACTGTAGTAGAAAGTGAAACTTTTTACATACACTGTCTAAAGTACTACATGCTTATTCAAGAATATAAGGAAACCGTTTTTACATAAAACAATATAAACAGTTCACTTAATTAGCCTAATAAATTATTGGTGACCAAAGAGTCTCTCTTACCTAGAGAGACTCTTACCTTACCTAGAGAGACTCTTACCTTACCTAGAGAGACTCTTACCTTACCTAGAGAGACTCTTACCTTACCTAGAGAGACTCTTACCTTACCTAGAGAGACTCTTACCTTACCTAGAGAGACTCTTACCTTACCTAGAGAGACTCTTACCTTGGCCAAAGACTAATTTTGGCCATTCAACGAGGTAACGTCGCCAGCTCGTCCCAAGGGTATGGTAATATTTATATATATAAAAACCATATTGTTTCACACTAATACTAAGTATGTACCGTAAATGTATGTATTTCAGACGAAATAAATATATTAATAAATTAAATTAATCAATTTTTGGGCACCTTACCCGCACACAGCGACTTAAACGACTTTAATATTATAGAAACTGACGTGAGTAGTACTCATAACTACAACTATTACACGGCTAAAACTCACGAGATACAGTCGAATAACTTGACCGGTGTTCGGGCAATATAGATGCCCATCCTCAAGGAGTACGCGCGGCGACGGTGGCGGCTTGGCGCTGACGCAACCGCCGCCGCGCGTACTCCTTGAGGATGGGCATCTTTATTGCCCGAACACCGGTCGATTTATTAAACGACTTTGGATTTAAATCATAATATTTTGTTTATTCGTGTAATAAAATGAGTTTATTGTTATTAAAGCTTCTAAACACAGACGCTGTCATCTTCAGCTCGTTACGTTGCCACTGCTGAGGCAAGGGCCACCTCCCACGTGAAAAAAATGTGACCATCCACCACGCTGGCTGCGGATTGGTGGACGACATACGTTCTCGAATTCTTGAACATACTGGATCCTTCACGATTTTATTCTTTACCTAAGTAAAAGCGAGTGTAAAATCCACACATAACTTCAAGTCATTGGTGCAAGATGTGGGATTTGAACATGGTGCGTCGATTTGAAAGACGCACGGATTACTGTTAAGCTCCATTCGCTCGTATATTCCATACTAGCTGTGCCTCTCGGTTTCACCCGCAAATAAAAAGCATAATATTATTCCAGCGAGTAAGCATTCCAAATTTGTTCTAAATTCGTCCATCTGTGAAGAGGAAACAAACATACACACAAACTCTTGCAATCAAACATCTAAAATTAGTGTGAAGTGATAATGTGATTCATTTACCTGCTTTTAAAAGTATGAACTGATAAAATTGTAATTTAATTGAAGGTTAACTGCTGTGGTATGCGTGAATAAGGACGCTTTTATTTGACCCCCAAAACTCATAATTCTTGTAAAGAATAACAAATCGATTAAATCTAACATTAAAATGACAACCCTTTTCATCGTTTTTCATCGTAATCCGCAAAACAAACCGCAGACCTTGGCTCGTAATAAACGACTCCAAATTAAATATTCGTATATCGGAGCAAATCCTGGGACTCGATTATTTACGAGATGTCCGTATCGATTTTTATGACAGGTGATTTTTATCGCGCACGTCCTTATTCTGTTAATGAAGTTTTTGGGAAAAAAGTAACTATGACAACTTTTAAAAGTAAATTCAAAAAGGGTCCATGGATGATGGGTAATTACATTTATAAATACAGTAACCATCTGTACATTATATTTTTAAACGAAAACCATATTAGTTTGACAGACTAGTTCAGTCAAATTTCAACGATATAGGTACTACGAATGAAAACTAATTGTTATTGGTCAATGAATGAGAAGCAGAAGGAATTGGCACAAGAAATAATATTTTTGAAAACTTTTTTACGTATGCTGGACTTGGGGAGTTAGTTGGTGAATGCGTGACCAGGCGAACGGAAGTTGAAAGTTGTTGGTTAACGTAGATCTCCATTGTCAATATAACAAAGTTAAAACTTACTTAAAATTTGTATTATTATGTTGCTATGTCCGGTAAAATGACAATTTACAATAATTGTCAAGATGGCGACTTTAACATTAAACAAATGGTCTAACGCTACTTTAAAAAAAAAATTAAACAACGTTATACCAGCCGATAGATGGAGCTAAAGAAGTTTTACTTCAGTCCTGTGGTCTAAAGCACACTCGTTTAATTAATTTAATTTGAATTGAATTAGACATTTGAGTTTTAGCACTAAGTTTGACATAAATACATATACGATAATACACTATGACGATGATGAGAATATTCAGATAAAGAACGTGATTTTTTCTTCTAATATAGTAATATTGTTATCTTACAAACCAGAATAAGGCAGTACCATATATGCACGATCCCATTTTGTAATACACAGACAAACGAACAAAAGATCTCGTCACACAGGAATGTCGGTCCTCTCGGTCCTTGAAAATTTAATATTCTATTTCATTTTCTACAATTTTATAGTCTGTGTAAATTTTAAAGCCTTTAGGTATAAGTTGCTGAATATAGTTTGCAATAGAAAGTTATTATGATGCCATGATAATAAATAAATATTAGGTCTTTACCTATGAAATTGCCGTTTTGTTTGAAAAAAGTTAAAGTATTTTTTTTTCGAACTTATTTATTTCTTTTATTCAAAGTAATCACCCCTGCAATCAATGCATCTTTGCCAACGCTGTGGCAGTTTATGGATGCCCTTCTTGAAAAAATCAGCAGGACGGGAGACAACAAACTCTTCAAAGGCGTTTTGTACTGCCTCTCGGGAATTGAATTTTTTTCCCGCTAAAAAGTTGTCCAAATTTTGGAAAAAGTAATAGTCGGTAGGCGCAAGATCTGGTGAGTATGGCGGATGAGGGAGAGCTTCCAAACCCAACTCATGCAGCTTAGAGACGGTCTGTTGTGCAGTATGGGGTCGCGCGTTGTCGTGAAGTAGCAGTGGAGACGACCGATTGACCAAAGCTGGTTGCAGACGTGCGAGTTTCGCCATCATTGTGGTCAGTTCTTCAATGTACACATCTGCAGTAATGCTCTCGCCGTTTTGTAGAAAGCTATGATGAATCACACCAGCACTAGACCACCAAACTGTGACCATCACCTTTCTAGGGGTCATTTTTCGTTTTGCACATTGCTTTGGTACCGAACCAGGATCTAACCAAAATGCTGAGCGCTTTCGATTGTCAAAAAGAATCCATTTTTCGTCGCACGTAACAATTCGGTTCAAAATTCCTTCATTTCTGTGCCTGTTAAGCAGCGCAAGGCAAGTCTCGACGCGTACGGTGCGCTGGCGATCGTTAAGTTCGTGGGTCACCCATCTATCAAGCTTTTTTATCTTGCCAATCTGTCGCAAATGGATCAATATTGTTTTGATGCTAACATCAAAAGCTGCTGCCAGCTCAGCTGTAGATTGAGATTCATCAGCTTCCACAATCGCCTTTAATTCGTCATTGTTGACCAAAGTTTCCGGACGACCACGAGGTTCATTTTTCAAGTCAAAATTCCCAGAACGGAACCGAGCAAACCAATAACGGGTTGTACGTTCGTTTGTACAGTTCTCTCCGTAAACGTCGTTGATGTTACGTGTCGTTTGTGCCGCGTTGGTGCCACGACGTAACTCATATTCCATAATTACACGAAATTTCAAAGTATCCATTATGAGGAAAAATGTTGAAATGTAATGAAAATACAACGCTAATCAATAAACAAAAGACTTATATTGTAAATAGAATGTCATATTATTAAAACAAAATTAATTTGAATTTAGAATTCATAGCCAATCAAAACATTTTTTGGTTTGAAAAAGTCTGTACTGCAATACGGCAATTTCATAGGTAAAGACCTATTATATGAGCAGGTTGGGCTGGCCGTAGGTAGGTTGCAACCTATATAACTATAGGCCTTCAGCATGTCCACACCGCGCCGTGTCTGGAACAAGAATGATCGTAGTACTCCGAGCGATCTCTTTATATAGCCAGATGGGTGGGGCAGCGACGACAGTTGCCGGTGTTGCCACTGTAATAAATTTAAATGCTGCCACAGGGTAAATTACGGTACAGCCCGCTGTGCATAGAGTTTATAACTGGACGTAGCCGCCGTCAAATATATATATATATATTTTTTTAATGTTTTGGCTCCACACTTTTGTGTATTTAGCCAAGGTCAAGTAATTGATAATTTATCAAGTTAATGATATTTCACGCAAATATGTGTCAAGTCACAGTCGAAGTCATCAAGTCAAGTCATAATCAAGTCATAGTCTAGTCAAAGTCATACTCCTAGTAAAGTGGTGGCAACTTTACTTGAAGCTTCTATGGAGTTTTGGAAACAACACGAATGAAACGTTTCACCATCATTATTCCATTTTCTCACACTCACGCCTGTAATCCAGCACTTAACGAATAGAATGCCACCAATTTTATGCACTAACACTGAAAATAACACAAGTTTTGGAAAATAATACATTGCGGTGAGACGATCTTTTTCGCTTTCCCGCCAAAACTCAAATATATATTTGCAGTAAAACAAATATTTGTGTAACGTGTGTTGTGTGTTGTTGTATATCGTATAATACAAATAATTGTGGACATTTCACACAGCGCCATACAACCCCAAGCTAAGCAAAGCCAGTATGGGAACTAAATAACTAATACAATACATACTTAGATACTTCTTGTTTGTACATACATAAATAGAATAGAATATAAAACCCAGATACAGAAGAAACATCGATGTTCATCACACAAATGTTTGTCCTACACAACCTACAGGTTATGGGTTCGATTCCCAGGACAATGTTCCCTGCTACAGCAGATCATATTATAAATGAAATCACATCACCCATGATTATTTGTTCATCATCACCATCATCAGCCTGAAGACGTCCACTGCTGAACATAAAGGCCACGTAGCCACTTTGAACAGTTCCCTACTGTATTGACCAGGGGGTGGTCACGAAACTTTGATTGCAATGCAACAGGAGAAATTTCCATACTATTTACATAAACTGCGTATTGAAACTGTCAAATCCATGTGGCTCTATAGGTTGCAATCGAGTTACGTGATCGCCCAGCTGGTCCATTTAGTGGAGAACGCTGCGTCTTCCAGTTCATGATCGCCACTCAAGAAACTTTCTTTCCCATCGGTTTTCAGAGCTGTGAGAGATGTGACCTAAGCATTGCTATTTCAACAACCTAATTCTAAGAAATAAATCGGTGAATTTAGTTCTCCTGTAGATCTCTGCGAAGCGGGTTAGAGTTCACGACTCATTAATTTATAATAATAATTAATATTTATTTGCTAAAAAGTCTCTAAACTTGAACTAGCAGAACATAGAATTATTTATTATTATGTAGTTTGTATTTTATTTAATTATGTATATATTATCTATATTGTAGTATTCATTAATATTTGTATTTTATTAAATTTGTAAAATATGTATATTTATACCTTAATAGTTGTATCGTTGTTATAGTTTTATTTTAATTTATTTGATGATCAAAATGAATGTTCAAAATTATGCTCATTTCCTTATATGCACGCCTAATTAAATTGTTTCTCTGCACGCCTTGGTTGACTGGTAGAAAATGCTGTTAGCATTAAGTCCTCCTTTGTACTTTTTATGTGCATAAAGTATTAAATAAATAAATATATTGGTATTGAAGTGACATTGCAACTACATTAGCATTAAGTATTGTTTGTATAGCTTTTCCTGTATCTAGAAACCACCGTCCTTATTTTTATTGTGGTTTTCCTACATTTTTGGATTAATAATAATAATAATAATATGTGTGGACATCTCACACAACGCCATCTAGCCCCAAACTAAGCAAAGCTTGTGCTATGGGAACCAGATAACTGATACAATACTTAGATACTTTTTTGTTTGTAAATACATACATAGAATACAATACAATATGACACCCAGACACAGAACAAACACCTATGTTCATCACACAAATGTTTGTCCTGAGTGGGAATCGAACCCACGACCCACAGTTCAGAAGGCAGGGCTACTACCAACTGAGCTATCGGGCCAGTCAAAATTGTCTGGAAGGGATCGCTTTAAGCGATAATACCGCCCATTGTGACACTTAATTCTTAAGTTTGTGCCTGTAAATTATTCCTGTCATGTGGTGTTTCAATAAAAAGTTTTATCTATCTATCTACATTTTTAATTTCAGTTATTAGTGAATTGTTGTGAAATTTTTAATTTTTTTTTGACATTTTTTGATTCGTTTATTTTGACATCTTTTAAATTTTATTATTGTCATACATATTAATTGGGAAATTATAATGATAATAATATATTTTATATGTATAGTACATACATTTGAAAACTAATTGCTATGTACCTGTTTACCTATATTTATATATTTGACGTGTATTTTTTATATGAATAAATGAATAGTCATTATATATATACTATGACTATCTTTATAAGTCTTTAGAAGTTACAAGACAAGCCCGTCTCAGCCTATCCAAAACACGCATTTCTCATTCTCGCCCCAACAATTCGTACATAAAATTTATAACCAAAATATTCGTGTTTCACAAGTTTATAGCCGCTACCATTCAATAAAACGCTCAGGTGTTGCCACGGGCGGACGGACAGACGGCCCAGTGATATATAGTAACCAATTAAACTCGCCGCGATTCCTAATGATGGGCTACTGGGAGTCCGATATGTGAAGATGTACGAATGTGTTAGAACGAGCAGGGTTTGACCCAATTTAAGTTTTTTTCTGTCATCTAGGAAAGGCTTACAAAAAACTCCTCTTTTATTAGCTTTTATCAGATCTGATGATTTTATCAACAATAATAATAACAATAACATATGTGGACATTTCACATAACGCCATCTAGCCTCAAACTAAGCAAAGCTTGTACTATGGGAACCAGATAACTGATACAATACTTAGATACTTTTTTGTTTGTAAATACATACATAGAATACAATATAATACCCAGACACAGAACAAACACCTATGATTATGATGTATGTATGAGTATGATCACACAAATGTTTGTCCTGGGTGGGAATCGAACCTACAATCCATAGTTCAGAAGGCTATCATATTCGGCTATCAGGCCAATCGGTAGTAGTTAAGTTAATGTATGTAATGTGTAAATGCGAAAATATAGAATGAGCTCCCACCAGTGGTCTTTTCGCAGAGTTATAACAAGGAGTACTTTAAAAGGCGGGTTAAAAGAGTCCTACAGAGTGGCGCCTCCTCCGGTGTTACAGATGTCCATAGGCTACGGTGACCACTTCCCATCAGGTGGGCCGTATGCTTGTTTGCTCTCTTTAACATAAAAAAATGACCCATTATGAACAAGTCAAATTCTTAAGTTATTGCTATTCCATTTTTAATTTAACTACTATTGTTAAATCAGAGAAAAAGCTAGTAAAAGTGGAGTTTTTTGTAGGCCTTTCCTAGATCACGGAAAAACTTGGTACAAGTACAAGTATTTACCCTGTTTTGTAAATATAGAGGCGCGAAATGATATAATAAACCGATTGAATATATTTTGATAATTTTTATATTCAAAATATGTTACCATCACTTTATAACGCAACTCAATTTAACTTCTAAAGCGTAATCTATATAGTGCAAATTGCATTGTAACGATTGACTTTAGATATGCAGTTTAGGTATGCACTAGGAGATGATGGTAAGGCCCCAGGTGAAACAAAACAACACGCCTTCCACAATATAGGTCACATCTACACGTCAATTCTAATAAGTTTAGGTATGCACTAGGAGATGATGGTAAGGCCCCAGGTGAAACAAAACAACACGCCTTCCACAATATAGGTCACATCTACACGTCAATTCTAATAAGTTTAGGTATGCACTAGGAGATGATGGTAAGGCCCCAGGTGAAACAAAACAACACGCCTTCCACAATATAGGTCACATCTACACGTCAATTCTAATAAGTTTAGGTATGCACTAGGAGATGATGGTAAGGCCCCAGGTGAAACAAAACAACACGCCTTCCACAATATAGGTCACATCTACACGTCAATTCTAATAAGCGACAGTGTCCATAAATCTGGCTATCGTTTAGACACGTTTATAGCGCCATAAACGTTTTTAATTAAGGATTGGAACCGCGATCATCGCCGCCTACGGTATATTTATTACTCTATGGTATTATATTCCCAACACCTTACCAGACTGCAAACAAAAATAACACGTATATTTGGGTATTTTAGGTAACGTTTTGTGTGTGGTATTTTCTTGTTGTGTTGTGTTTTAAGTTGTACTCAGTTGTTCCAATTAGCACATAAGATCTTGACATCATACTTAGAACGTAATTACGGGTTTTTCTTCGTTTATTGTAGTATTTGTTAGGTTCTGAGTGGACGATTAAAGGAGATTGTTTCGTTAGTGTTTAAATTATTCATTGACGGAGTTTGTGAAGAATTATGTAGTTACAATTAAAATGACAAATCACATGCTGTAAGTACGATGTTAGTTTATTAATACTGCTGACAAAATGATTTGGGCTTGATTGATTGATTGACAATTAATAATTATTGTGAGAGACATTTGATTTTGTTCTATCAAATTCTCTCATATTCACATCGATGATAATAATCATCTCTATATGTACATAATGTACTAATGTATAGTTTGTGTGTATGTGTATTTGAAAGTAATTAATTCAAAGTGGAAAAAAAAAAGTATATTAATTAAGTTCTGGGAGTGATCCTCACTATCTAAGATTCGGTTGTCTCTATCTGAAACATTGGGCCTATAGTAGAGTAGAATATTGATACATTTGAACTGTGAGCGAATTAAGAAGAGAAACGATAACGATTTGAACAGTGACTAATTTAATGTATAATAAAGTGTAACTTAAACTTAATGGCAGCTGTGAAGTCGGCACAAAACGCTGCGCAGTAGCAAAAGTTTGATGTGTATGGGCAGAGGTAAGCGGTGAACGCCAAATGGGGCGCGCACTTCACAGCCGTCACCAACTTTCTATCACACTCAATAATAGTTCCGTATTACAGAACTATGCTGTAAATGAAATCTCTTGACCAGAGATTCACGACTGGGAATACGGTAATACTGATCTAAAATTGTTAGGTGTATAGGTGTGTAGTGTAATTCAAACATAACGGCGACTGTGAAGTGCACTGTCATCTTAAAATCTAGAGTTTTGCTTCCGGCTCCAAGGTCGAGACCAGAGTACTGATATAAGGAAACTAATGCAAAATGACATAAGACTATATCAGCTGCATCTCGGCGAATTGTCGATTGTCTGATCGCAATATGAACTGGACTCCCACAGTGATACAACAAAACACTGCAGCAAAGTGAGAGCAGTTAAAACTAAATCGAAAATCCATAAAAACACATAAAATTCGAAGCAATTACAAAAAGCATTTCTTTTATAATTAATCAAATCACTATTAAAATAAAGATCTACCACTTACAGAAGCGGCACAAGAGGTCACTATTCTAAAGCCAGGAGCACACTCGATACAATGCTACCACACAATGTCTTATTACAAGATAGCATCAAGTTGCGATCGTTCATCAAGATTCCATCGCTTTCAATTAACATTCCTCGTCGGCTTCCGGACCACTTCGTGTGATGCGAGTGTGAGGCTGACGTAAATGTCAAACTGCCATTTTCGATGCACTTTGAGTGTGAAATCGGATTGTGACCAGATTAGTAATAAAGGATGTTAAAAATTGAGAGTGATTTACGACAAGCGACAAGCAATTATTATTGTCTTGTTGCAAGAAAAACATTCAGAACTTTATGATAACTTCTGCCCGTAGCTTCGCCCGCGGCGTGGCCTATGAGAAAATAGTTCAACCACCCATTTCACCCTCTTAAGGGTGGAATTTCTAAAAATTCTTTCTTAGCGGATGCTTACGTCATAACACCTACCTGCATGCCAAATTTCAGCCCGATCTATCCAGTGGTTTGGGCTGGGGGTTGATAGATCACTATGTCAGTCAGTCAGTGAGTCAGCTTTGAGTTATTTATATTTAGATGTGCAATATTTAATGAAAGATATATACGATTTAACCACAAAAGTTTTAAACAAGCCTTAAAATATACCTTAGCCTTAAACTGCTGTTTTGTATTATTAAACACGTGTGTCTGTCTTGTTTATGTATTTGTGGGAGTAAAGATAGTTTTTAATTTTTTTAGTTACTAGTAGGATTTGAACTCCAGCCACACTCCAACTAAGCTCAACCAATAGCTTATTTATTCATTAGTACCAACTAGTAGTAGCTCTTGATTATGATACCTAAGTTTCTACCTCTACATACTACATACTACTATAATAAGTATTTACTCGTACCTATGTGATCTAGTACTTACAAGCCTGTACTTTATTGTGCCTTCACTAAGGAAAAGCTTACTGCAATGCACTGATGTTAGGGTTTTATTGAGAATAGAAGAAAATTTTAGTTATATCTGCATAAGCGAAAACAGCCTTCAATTTAATTCACGACTTGAGAACATAACCACAAATTAGTAAAATACGACGTAATAATCGTGAAACGCAGAAACACCTGCTTTGTCATAATTAATGTAACAATAAATTAAACCCTTCGACCGCGAACTTGAGGCCAAGAAAATATCTCAAAAATATCGCCGATACCATCGCGCCACTATTAATCAAAACTCAAGGTCAGAGACAAATAAATTAAAACATATACAGCCACTGGATTAAATTAATAATTTATTTTGCAGCTAAAAACAGAGATTGTACACTTATGTCATTGACATTAAGAATTAAAATTAAATGGAGATAAATAATTTGATAAAACCAAATGTTTTAGGTGTCAACGTGAATTTTAACTTATTTTGTTTTAGTAATCAATGATTTAAATCCCGCTGAGCCAACTAAGTTTTGATTTGAGTTTCGAAATGAATACGTTAATTTAATTTGGCGTGTAAAGTATTCAGAATAATTTTGCAAGGATTAATCACTCAATTACATAATTAAAATTCAAAATTAGAAGTATTATATAGGAAATGCTAGAGGTTAGTCTCAATGGTGAAAAGAATATGTTTCTTACAGACTCTGTGGTGTGGTTTTTGGTCAGCTCATAACCCGGAGGCGGCGGGTTCGATTCTCGTGACAGGAAAAGTATTTGTGCACAAAAATAAAAAGCGTAGATGGTTGTACCTGGGTGTTGTAGGTCCTTGGTCCGTATAGTTCATAGGTCGCTAGATATAAGGAATCCTAGTAAGGGTCCAGGATCTATGTGTGTGATCATTAGGTGTTATTTTTATTGTATTATGTTAATGAATGATGTGACAAGCTAGTCGTTCACCTGATGATAAGCGACACGGCGCCCATAACAGAACAGTGTCACTCGGAACTCTAATATATAGGCTGGTAAAAAGAATACTCGATTGTGAGTGAGATCAGATCATTAAGTCTCAATTGCCTAGTAAAGCACTAGCTACAGTGCCCTTCAAACCGGAACACAGTAATGCTTGCGCACTACTTCTTGTCGGAAGAATAACTGGCAAAGCGGTGGTGCCTAGACGAACTTTGCAGAAAAGTCCTACTACCTAGTAAAGTATTTATCTCGACTGACACGTTACTTTTCTCCTCACCTTGTGAAATAGCTACTGTGCAACACTTCGTATCAGGTATCAGAAGGGCTAACGTCCCGGCTATAGGCTCTTCCAATAAAACTAACCGAGTCATTACGGGACGATATATCAGATATATATGTTTGATATGGTAACTTCTGGGGTTGGTACACACTGTTACTGATTAATATTTAATGTAAAGGAAAAATTTGGACGGATTCAAATTATAACTTTTATATTAAAAATTAATGTGATGATGCTATATGCTAGATATCGTTAATCACTGTCTTAAAAGTCAATTTTTGGAATTTTTTAGCTGAAAGCCTTTTTGAAAAGAAATTTTGTGATATTGAAATTATGTAGGTAAGTAATTATAGTTTTCTTTAGTTTTTCTTAATGTATTTTTTAAAGGGATTTTAAACAAAGCTTATGCATGCCCATATTTATAGTTAGTCATCGGTTTGAGATAAATGGTAGGCGATACGCTTATAGCCAAGTTGGGTTAGAGGAATGTGGTTGTAGGGTTATTAATCCTCAAATTTTGTGATTTTTAAATAGACGATTACATTATACAATGTAATCGTAGAGGAATCGCTACCTATGTATGAACCGTATGGTTTTCTTCATCGTTGTAATAGGTAGTGTTGTGTATAATTCTTGGCTCGTTTTTATCTAAACGATTGACATAATCACGATGGTTGTTTCAACAACTTGTTGAAAGCTTCAATATTTTCCACTCAGAAATATTAAAAAATATGCGGCTGGAAATAAAATTTGAAAGATTATTTAAAGTTCAACTCAAATTGCCGCTATTAAGTAAATTTCAAAACTTAATATTCTAGAGCTTGTGAAACTAGACTTTGCATTGCGCAATTCACATCACATAAGCGTTTGTTATCATTCGGTACTGAATCCAGCTTACACCAGCCTTAAGGCGAGATGCGCACGCGCAGCGGGACGCCCAGCCACCACAATCGCATAAATTCAACATTTGTCACGGTATTAACACTCGAAAAAGGGTTTTTATCATGTCGTCCCGTATCCGGTAATCGGACCGAATTCATATGAATATTTTTGCTTTTTAAAAAACGTTTCGAAATCTTTGTTGTTTGCCGGGCTTGGGGCGAGATAAATGATTCCTCTCGTTTTGTTGTGGTAGCTCATTTTTGTCGCGAACGATAAGATTAATAAAATATAAAGGTTGAATTGCTTCATTTGCTTTTTTAGACTGAATTAACTAGAGAGACACTTGAAGTGACTATAGATCAGCGGCAATCCACGCGACTTTCAAACCTATGCATCCTTGATCGAATCGCGCTCGACCCCGCATCAATGACTTTTCAAATTATGTTGAGTTTATTTATTTAACGGTTTTGAAAATAAGTGTACACGGATGAACTTAACGTTAAATAGTCCTCCAGCTCGTGTAACATAAATGTGTGTGCTATTAGTGATAATCATATGTGAGACATTAAAAAATAATTGAATAAATTATATAGAATTGTATACAACTAAATTATTATAATTTATTACCTACGGTATGCGACAAACTTTAATTATTAACGGCAAATTAGGTGTATGTCTTTGAGTTTATAATTAATACAAAAATCGCAGCCTTTCGTGAAGCACATGAGTTTTTTTTTTAAATTTGGTTCCACACTTTTGTGTATTTAGCCAGTGTCAAGTTGTTGATAATTTATCAAGTTATCGATATTTCACGCAAATATGTGTCAAGTCACAGTCGAAGTCATCAAGTCAAGTCATAGTCAAGTCAGTCTAGTCAAAGTAATACTCCTAGTAAAGTGGTGGCAACTTTACTTGAAGCTTCTATGGAGTTTTGGAAACAACACGAAAAGAAACGTTTCACCATCATTATACCATTTTCCCACACTCACGCCTGTAATCCAGCACTTAACGAATAAAATGCCACCAATTTTATGCACTAACACTGAAAAAAACACAAGTTTTGGAAAATAATACGATGCAGTGACGCAATCTTTTTCGCTTTCCCCACATAAGAGTTAAGAGAGAGATTAGATATCACGTTACAGACTATGGATGTGATATCGATAACACAGACTAAAATAAATACTAATACTATACTAGTGTTCCAAATTCGAAATCAAAAAGGTAAACAAAGGAGATAACAGTACAAAAAATTGATATAAAATTGTGCAGTCTACAATTTGATGATAAAATTAGTTTTATTTATTTTTAGAGCTGCAATTGAATTATTAAATTATTTTAAAGCTATTAGTTTTACATGGTTATTATTTTAAACAAATTAAACTAACTGAAAACAAATTTAACTAAGTTTTTCTCGTGCAGCTATTTTTCTTAGACTGGGAACACTGCCGAGGTTCAAAACATTTCGTGCAGTCGCCGCTTTTATAATTCGATTCGTGCTTCAATCCTCGAACTCGAATGTAATTCACCTATTAGGTAGCTTACGAGTATATAGGTATTTTCGTATATTGAGAACTTGAAAAGTGTTGTGCATGAAATTCAGGGCGGTCTTATAAACATTAATCAATGCGTATCTCAAGATAAATACAATCATCATAAAAATAGTACCTATTATATAATCTATGACAATACCTATTTATTTTATAGCATATAAAGTACTTAAAAAGTATTTAATTTTTTCGGGTGAAAAAATGTGCAGTACCTCTGAAATATCGCAGACACTGACATATTTTGACATTTCTTTGTTTACATTTTTGATCTCGAATTCTCAACACGGGTGTAGGGGATGGGGTGAAAATAAGTGAGAAGAAGATGGGTACTTGGAACAAATTTAAAGGTTTGCGAGCGAGCGACGTGTGGATGGCGTATGTAGTTGCGGATAACTGCCTGGTGAAGTTCGCGGGAGCCTATCTACCCCTCCCGCGCCCCTAGTATCTACCCCTGGCCCTGGTTCGTACCTACTTCACACACGTAGCCCGCGATTGCATTCCTTTGTTTTATTTAATAACTTAAAACAAACAAAATAAATACAAAATATTAAATGCGTCGCCAACACACCCCACCCCAGTGCATCAGCACTCATCACCCGTAGGAATTCGTGCGACGCGTGCCACGGATCGCCGAAGCGGCCCTCTTGGCGTCTTGACGTGGTAGTGGCGGACGATCAACATCGTGACGTGATGGCGGCCATCCAGTATCACCGGCTGTTTCACCTCTTGTGATATTTCAGGTGCGGCGTTGATGCGGCCACCGACTCGAAGCACTCCACACTCGTCCAGGAACGGGGATAAGGTAAGTAATTTACTTCTTTTATCTAATCTTTTTTTATGTTTCAGGTTGGCGAGGTCTTCAGGGAACGACTGGGCTTGTGAGTATCTCATCAGCAGGCGCTCGGCTTTCACCATTATATCGCCGTCTATCACGCCGGTAAGTTTTTTACATTTATCTATGAACGATAATACTCGGCAGGTGGTTTTTAGTAAGCGCAGCCAGGAAGAAAATCTCTCTGGTAAGTTTTCAGTGATGACGTGAAGGGTTGCTACACATTCCAGGTCCACGTCTGATATGTTCGGCGGCTGTACTTCGCGAGGCCAGGTGCTCTCTTCTCTTTTTTAAAAATTTAGGGCCACTTAACCATTCGTTCTCCAGTACTGAAAGCTCACAATATTCTCTGGTAGCAATGTCGGCTAAGTTCAGCTTTGTAGGTATGTAACGCCAGTCATTTATCTGTGTGAGTTCATCTATTTCGCCGAGTCGGTGAGCTATATACACTTTATAGGTACGCGTGTTATTACGTATCCAGTGCAGCACTGTAGAGGAGTCACACCAAAAGTAAGTTTTCTGTATTGCAATTCTATGCTCTTTTATAATCGTCTCTGATAATCTTGCAGCTAGGACAGCGGCCTGCAGCTCCAAACGAGGCACGGAAACATGTTTTATTGGGGCGACTCGGCATTTACTCGCTACAAACGCAACTTTTATCTGGTCGTAATAATTATCTTTCCAGCGCAGGTAAGCTACGGAGCACATCGCCTGTGTTGATGAATCGCAAAATATATGTAGCTGTAGGTTGCTATAACTAGCGCTTGCCCGCGCGCCGAGACCAGACGAAGTGGGCGTGGCTTGCGGCCACTGTGTGTTGTTGAGTGCAGCCACACTTACCACCGCCGGTGCATCTCCCGTCTCGCCCGCCGCTGCTGTGTTATAGTATCTAGGCATACGTATGTGACTCACGCGCTTTAACATTTGCAGCCATTCAATCCATTTCGTAAACACGTTATCACACGCGGGAGCCGTGCAGTTCTCTTTATTATGCGTAGACACTAAACACTTGTAGCATAGTCTATTTCGTTTCACAAAAAACCACCTGTCTTTACGCAGTGATTTTTTGAATTTTTTACAGTCTTGCAGCTTATGATTTGTAATACGACAAAACCGGCACTTATTGTCGTTGTTATTGTCACTTTGTACGAGTACAGTTTGCGCGCGATTTTGAACGTTATAGTTTTTACGTTTCACAGAAAATCCACTATGATCGTAAGTTAAGTTCACTGCAGTCCGTGATATCTTCACAGCTTCTCCGTCTAGGAACTCGGATAAAATCACAAGTTTCGACTTACAGCCTTGGTTGAAGTAAGGGTAGCTGAAGTCGGCCCACTTTGAGATGAGAATAGTAGGTAATTTAGATAAGATTACCGACACTAGGTTCATCGCACTTAGGTACTCATTTCGACCGATCGCGAGTACGGCAGCCACATAGTTCTTCACTTTCACAGAGAACGGTATAATGTCCCGATGATATTGCTCTGACAACGATTGTAGTGAAGTAATGTCCTGCATAATCTTGGCTATGATTATGTCAGGATTTCCAAGCTGAAGATCCAGTGTTGACATAATTATGTCAGGCGTTGTAGCACTGATTAACAGAGACGTTACTGCTTCTTTAGCTGGTCCATGAAGACATTTTCTGAGTCTCCACAGGTTTTCTTTCTCGTTGAAGTTGCACACTAACGTGGATTCTTGGTACGCCTGCTTGAAATGAAGCCAGTCCAAAGGGTCACCAGAGAACGACGGTAGATCTCTCGGCGTACATAAGCGGCTTAGCATTTTGGCGTCAGATCCTTTAGTAGCGGCGGAAGTAGTCGCAGCGGTCAAGTCCTTTATCGCGCTCACCAGCAATTTCACATCGGCCTCACGGCCGTCGGCACTTGGTACTGGTGGCAATGGAGGACACACCTCGCCCTTCTTATTTCCATCTCGTGGGCAGGGTTGTCCTTTCAGCTCCTGTTGACTGCGATCTATCCACTTTTCTACTTCACTCTGCATGCTAACTTCACTTCTTCCAGATCGTGAACTGTATTTTTCATCTATCTCCGCCATATCCGCTTCTAGCTTTTTATCGATGAGCTCCATTTGTATACGCGCCTTCGCTTGTGCCGCTTCCAGCTCTAACTTCTTTTTCCGGGCCAATACTGAAGACGACGCCGAAGCCTTGGATTTCGGTTTTGGAGCAGCTTTCATTGCTTCGATGTCTTTTCGAAACGCTGATGTTGAGGGAAACTCCAGAACATTTTCTGACTTCGCCGTTCTCATACTACCCACATTTACATTTAAAAATGTTTTATCCAAAACGGTTTTTGGAATTGTTTGCAGGTCTGCATCACTTCTACACTTGTCTTTTGGCTTAGAAACTTCCACTTTACGTTCTTGTTCCAGATCTAAATGTTCCAAATTCGAAAGCTTTTCTTCTTCCTGTTTTTTGACTGCACTTCTCGTGTTCACCATTTTTCGCGGCGGAGTCGAAAACATAGGTTGTCGATTCAATATTCGGTTCGAAGACCACTTTTGTAGGGGATGGGGTGAAAATAAGTGAGAAGAAGATGGGTACTTGGAACAAATTTAAAGGTTTGCGAGCGAGCGACGTGTGGATGGCGTATGTAGTTGCGGATAACTGCCTGGTGAAGTTCGCGGGAGCCTATCTACCCCTCCCGCGCCCCTAGTATCTACCCCTGGCCCTGGTTCGTACCTACTTCACACACGTAGCCCGCGATTGCATTCCTTTGTTTTATTTAATAACTTAAAACAAACAAAATAAATACAAAATATTAAATGCGTCGCCAACAACGGGTATATAATATTAGAGAATCTGTAGATACTTTTATCAGAAATGTTGCATTTAGACGTAAACACTTACATAGATAAAATCAAAAAACACTTAAATCGAGATAATGATTGTATCATCTACTGTCACTAATGCAAAGTAGTGATTTATGGTCTCACTCACACTCTTCTTGTAAGAGAAGGACAGTATTCTAGTGGGAACGTATTAGGCTAATAATGTCCAATCCCATGCATTTTATCTACATAGCTTCAATTTTAATATTCATAGATAGTTGTTTAAAACGTTGTTAAAGTAAAAATTCTTTACTCACGCTCGACTTGGGGAGTAAGCTGGTGAATGTGAGGCGAACGAATGTTAAAGTTGGTTCACGTAGATCTCCATTGTCAACATAACAACGTAAAATAATTGTATCATTATGTTGGTATGTCCAGTAAAATGACAATTCACAATTGTCAAGATGGCGACACTAACATTAAACAAAGCAAAAACCGGCCGATAGATGGCGCTAAACCAAAGAAGTTTTACTTCAGCCGTGTGATCTAATGAAAGTACACTTTTTTTAAGGGTTTCATTTTCGTACATTTTGATACTGTTATTTAAGACAAAAAGTCTGTTTAAAGTCAACTACATAATGTGCACATACTCTTGTGTTCAAAGTTTTATAAAAACACAACAATACGTTTCAATGATTTATAGAAATCGCGTAAATTGCCATATTAGGGTGCATCTGCACAACAAAACTAATCAAATTTCCACGCGAACAAACAACGAACATAAAGCATAATGCTCATAACATGTAGCATTATCTTCCGAACAATGCTATAAAAGTGCGCGTTAAAAACCAAAAAAAAACCGTCGATTCAAGTAAAGATCGATTGTTGTGCAAACTTCCAATTCGATTCGGTTAAATGGGGCGGCATTAAACGAACTGCTTTTAGCGCATGTGAACCATGCTTAATGATTTAGAACTAATATTGAACGTGAACTTTCATCAAAACTACATCTTACCTTTATGCCATAGAGTGTAAATTCGCTTGTAACATAGTTTAGACACTTGAAGATTTTTCGGGCAAATGAGATAGGTAATTTTACAAATTCATATCTCTCCTTTTTTGTGTCCGTACCGACTTTGATCCATTTCTTTGCGTAAATCAACTCATGCGCATGAAAATAAGTGGGAAAAAGGTTATTGAATGATTTAATAGTTTCAGGATATGATATGATATTTCCGTTTTGAATTACGACCGGCTTCTTTTGTCGGTGTGATATCGGTAATGGTTTACTTCCTTTTTTACCAAAGAATCTGAAGTGCCGGTATCTTTTGATTATCTATTGTTAACGTTTATATCAATTTTAGTAGGAGAAACAACAACTTATATTAAGTAATTATTATTTTGTAGTTTTGCTATTTTATCTTGTAAAAGTGCTAGAAATAGCCTATTTGAAATTAATTATTTTTGACTTAAAAATAACGACTAAACTCACGTCAATTAAAAAGTCGAAATTACTCCGACCAGGTTTCGGACATATTCGATGTCCTTCTTCTGGGACTGGGTAACTGAGTCACTCGTTACGTGCTGACGCTCGCGAAAGCCGCCGCGCCGCGGCTTGCGTTAGTAACTGGCTCCCAGAAGAAGGACATCGAATATGCCCGAAACCTGGTCGGAGTAATTTCGACTTTTTAACTGACGTGAGTTTAGTCGTTATTTTCATCTTACAATATGTGTCATACTCACGATAGTTTGCAAACTACAATTTTTTTTTTACTTTGACTTTGAGATAAATTTGGGTTTGGGTTAACCTGAATGATACCTTAGATATTACTAAAAATGTGCTGCTTATTCGAAATGCTTTATCACTAATTACATTTAACCTCTTATAATCAGTTCCTTAAAAGCTACCACTTCATTAGCAATTTAAACCGCAAACTTGCGTCATTTCTTTAGCTCAAATTTTACTTCCTATGATTTAATTGTCTTAGAATTAATTTTATTCAAATCAACTCATTATAATGCTAGTATATTAATCAGATGGAATGTGCCGCGGCCTCATAGAAAAACACATGTAGCCAACAAATAAAAACAAAATAGCATACTTAGACACCAAAAAAGTTCATTGAGCAAGCCTCGCTTTGGGCATCATAACAAATCTTTAAAATCTTAAGTAACATTTGTGACTACGCCTAAATAAACTATGTTTCTATTACTATAAGGTTTCAAATAGAAAAATGTGGGTTGGTGATTATATAAACACATTTTCAAGCTAGAGAATAGAAGCGGCAACACCAATAAGGCCAGTGCACCTGTTAAAAGAACGCATCTTAAAATCCTTTACATATTTTCGTGACGCATTCTTTCTGACGAATTCTTTGTGTTTATTTAAAAAAATATTCTTTTGGGGGTGTATGATAAATAACGTTTTGAAACCTGATTGAAATTATGGAGCAGTTTTGAAAAAGAAGAGCTTCCGCAAGCTCTTTTGACAATGTATAAGATAGTTTCTTCAATTTCTTTATCGGATTTTTGATGATAGTGCGTTTGTTATAGTATATAAATGCCAGTATTTTTGTAACTAGCTAAAACACTATTCCGGGTTTTCAGGGTTAAAATAATAAATAAATAGTTAATCCAGAATTAGCTAACTCGGATACAGAGTTGATAAAGAGATAACCAAATTGACAGCTTAGTTACTTAGCCGCCTCCAGACGGTAGCCAACCTACTGTCAATTTTATTTCCAAATTCAAACATTTGAATAGACAAAAAAAGAAACAATGAATTAGTCTATCCTCTAAGCCCTTAAAGGGAATATGTAATACTTAACTGAATGTATGTATACTCAGCATTATACGACTTTCATACTACGTAAGATTGTCTATCGAGCTTTTGAAGTGTTTGTTGAATTTTATTTCAGAATCAAAAGAAGCATATGGGCAAAAGAGAATATGGAAGAAGAGGATATATGAAGAGAATATGGAGAACTATGGTATATAGTTTAGCCCACATTCTTCTTTTGATTAAGTAAATAACGTAGCTAACAAAAGTTCTCCTACTTATAATAATGATAGAACTTCAAATATTTCACACAAAGAACTAACCACAAAAAGGTTGAAAGCTACTCTCTACATTGAAACCAGTACTATCATTTAAAAATCTAAACACATCGATAATCAAAAGCGGCTTCCAATAGAAAAATAGTCAAAAACATCAATAGAAAACCGCCCTGGAAGTGCACCATGGTCCAAACAGGTTTGTTCCGAGGCAGACACGGCGTCGCCGGCTGTATCCAACTGGTAACTGTTCATAACATTCTAATATCATATTTATAACGAAATAATATTTTACTTATAGTACTAAAGTTAGCTATAGTTTAAACGTGGGAAGTTAAAAGTTAAAATGTATATAAAATTTTGAAACGGGAAATTATGATTTTTTTAAATATGTGTGGATAACTCACACAACGCCATCTAGCCACAAACTAAGCAAAGCTTGTATTATGGGCAACCAGATAACTGATGCAATACGTAGACACTTTTTGTTTGTAAATACATACATAGAATACAATAAAACACCCAGATACAGGACAGACACATAGGTGTTTGTCCTGTATGATGTATGAACATAGTTCATCATACAAACGTTTGCCCTGGGTGGGAATCGAACCCACAACCCACAGTTCAGAAGGCAGGGTTACTACCAACTCAGCTATTGGGCCAGTCGATTATATAGGAATAGCATAGATACTTATTCAAAAAATTAGTTTAACTTTCGTTATCACAATAGCTGTTCAGTTATCACCACTCGTAGAGACTCATTTATAAAACGATCATTATCAATGAAATCTTGACTTGAACAGAAATGTCACGACTACAGGTACCTAATCACTTTTCAAGTTATCTATGACGGCCTCTGTGGTGTGGTAGTTGAGTAGGTTGGCTCATAACCCGGAGGTGGCGGGTTCGATTGCCGTGGCTGGACAAGTATTTGTGCACAGAAAAAAGTGCAAATACTTGTTCTGTCTGGTTGTTGTGGGACCATGATCCTAGTAGGGCCCTTGCCCTACTAGGATCATGGTCCCGTAGTAGGAACGCTCGACAATCACATACATAGATCCTCATCTATGTATGTGATCATCGGGCGTTAGTACTATTAATACTATGTGAGGATTTTGCACGTTACTAGGTGGTAGGACTTTACTGCAAAGTTCGTTTAGGTAGGTACCACTGCTTTGCCAGTTTTTTTTTTTTTTTTTTTTTTTTTTTATGTTATTGAATGATGTGACGAGCTAGTCGTTCACCTGACGTTAAGCGACACGGCCGCTTATAACAGAACAGTGTCACTTGGACCTCCAAAATATAAAATTTCACATGACACAGCACTGCGCACGTCATCCTGAGACATCAGCACAGTCTGGTCATAAGATTACTCGACTATGAGATCAGATCATAAAGTCTCATTTGCCCAGTAATTTCACTAGCTACAGTGCCCTTCAAACCGGAACACAGTAGTGCTTGCACACTACTGCTTGGCGGCAGAATAACTGGCAAAGCGGTGGTACCTACCTAGACGAACTTTGCAACAAAGTCCTACCACCTAGTAAGTATTCTGCCGCCAAGCAGTAGTGCGCAAGCACTGCTGTGTTCCGGTTCCTGTAGCTAGTGAAATTACTGGGCAAATGTGACTTTATGATCTGATCTCACAGTTTAGTAATCTTATTACTAGATTGTGCTGATGTCTCTGGATGACGTGCGCAGTGCAGTGTCACGCGAAACCTATACTTTAGAGTTCCGAGTGACACTGCAGCTGATATGGGCAGCCGTGTCGTTTAACATCAGACGAACGGCTAGCTCGTCATATCATTCCTTAACATAAAAAGTTACAACGGTGAAGGAAACCATAATGAGGATCGGCATCGTGGTGGCCAGCGTGGTGGACTATAGATTACATTCTCTTCATGTGAGAGGAGGTCCGTGTCCCAGCAATGGGAACGTATCAAGCTGATAAAGGGGAGTTTTGGCGGGAAAACGAAAAAGATCGCGTCGCTGCATTGTATTATTTTCCAAAACTTGTGTTATTTTCAGTGTTAGTGCATAAAATTGGTGGCATTTTATTCGTTAAGTGCTGGATTACAGGCATAAGTATGGGAAAGTGGTATAATGATGGTGAAACGTTTTTTTTCGTGTTGTTTCCAAAACTCCATAGAAGCTTCAAGTAAAGTTGCCACCACTTTACTAGGGGTATGTCTTTGACTGGACTATGATTTGACTTGATGACTTCGACTGTGACTTGACACATATTTGCGTTAAATATCATTAACTTGATAAATTATCAATTACTTGACACTGGCTAAATACACAAAAGTGTGGAGCCAAAACATAAAAAAAAAAAAAAAAGCTGATAAAGAATAAAACAAAAAATGAACTGTTTCTCAACCATTAACTTGTAAAAACGTAATTTAATATATAATTGTATACCTAATGACATTAAAATTTTAAAGGGCAAACTATTTAATAAAACTTTGTATGACTGGTTGTTACAACACGCATTTTATATTAAGGAATTCCAAATGTACTGTAACAAAAATATTATTTAATATTTGCACACTTGCATGCAGGTTGAACACAAAATGTCTAATTATTTTAAGTAACTTATGTTAACATCTCTTGTAAATTGTGTTCTAGCAAATAAACATTTGATTGATTGATTGATTGATAATAATAATAATATTTGTAGACATTTCACACAGCGTCAGCCTCAAACTAAGCAAAGCTTGTACTATGGGAACCAGATACCTAGCTGATAGAAAACTTAGATACTATTTTTGTTTGTAAATATATACAAGGTGGAATTTAATTAATTCTTTTCCTTTAATGTATGTCTTCATTCCATGCTATAGAATGCTCCCATATAACTAAATAAAAAAGTACTTATGAAATAAAACTTAAGGTTAGGTATTATCAAATTTAAATTGTACAGAAAAGCCTTGTGAAATTGAACAAAGCAGGTGTTTTATTGCCTACGACACATTTACAAAGCATTTAGCTGGTGCCCGCGCTGTGTGTACCGTTAAATAGACATTTCGGCTGTCATGCACTTGTTTTAAGAGGCACTAAATACTAAAAAAAAACTATTTTTTTTTAATGGACCTTGTACGAATATTCTATAGCATGGTCCGAGTACATACATTTAAGGAATGGAGTGAATTGAATTCCACCATGTATACATAGAATATATATATATTATTATATATATATATTATATTGTATATATATATTATTATATATATATATGTATACATATATATATATAATAATATATATAGGAATACAATATAACACCCAGACACAGAACAAACACCTATGTTAATCACACAAATGTTTGAGTATCGAACCCACAATCTATGTTCAGAAGGCAGAGCTACTACCAACTGAGCTATCAGGCCGGTTCATCCAGTAACGGTTGTTATTCCTGTACTTTAATTTTTTACCGCAACTCTACAACGACGAACAAAAAAGTTCTCGTCAATCTTTAATGGTAGTGTCAGCATTCAACACCCATTAGCAAACGCAACAAAACATTTAAGTAAGAAACAAAACCTATTACAACCCAAATAGAAGCTTCGCCGTCCACTCTAGCGCCGAAACCACAAAGTCATCCATCCAAAAGAGATAGAAGGGAAAACGTTTTCAAATTAAAATACCAAACAAACATCACACAGTAATTACTAGCTGTGAATCCGAACAACTAATTTTGAGGTCGACAATTTATCTGACACTCTAAACGTTGAATTTAAATAACATCTCATCACAACCAGCACAATTTTATCTCTTTACAGTTACACTCAACTCTATTCCAGAACATTAACGTTTGAGATTGTCTAAATCGCGGGTAGTTTCAATTTTGTTAGCCACTGAAGAAGTCAATTTTTTTCGTACAAAAGGTAAGACCATTAAGGCATAATGAGTGGCTTAAGAAGTGGTTCTTTGTGTTACCACGTGCCACTCCACGAATGTAACTACCGGTTAGTGCAATAGTTAGAAATAATTGAACAATTAATGTTCAGTATTGTTGATGTAATAGCACTTGAAACAGTCGTCGTAATGATGTCGAGACTTATTTTGGAGCTACAAGTAATGAGATGAGTGAAGTTTATTTGGAAGATTCCAATAAACTGAGAGCCGTTATAGTTAGAACCCGTCATCAAGGTATGTTTTTCTTCATTCTGATAGCTCGAACGCCAAACGGTAATTTATTATAATACAGTAAGATAAACTTCAAAGATTTTGATGCACAAAAAAATAGGTAAGTCTACTTTGGCTCTACTAGCTGTAGGTATTCTTCTTCTTCTTCTCTAATTTAATGGCTTTCTATCGCTTTTTAGCGATAATTCTGCCAAGTTAGGAATTTTTGTACCGTTATGTCATGTCAAAGTCTTAACTCTGTAGGTATAAAACGTTGTTGTTTTTATAACAGTGACGGAAAATTTAACCGATGATGCATTAAAAAGCGAAAATATTACAGCCAAACCAAAAAGAGAACACTATTATTGAAAATTTGGTAGTCACCCTGTTAGCACTTCTCGTATGTCGTCAGTAAGTACAGCTTAAAATAATATATTGAGTTGAAAGCTGAAATAAAATCTTTGTTAAAAAGCTATGGTCTATGAAGTGTGGTTTCGTCCCAAATAAATCAAAGTAACGTAACCGAAAATCAAATTAAAATCCTATTGAACGCCACCGTTATCTATCCACCATCGCGTAAGACAAGAGAACCTAATTCTATAAAAGCAAAGGGTGCCACACAATAGATAAAATATACCACCAGCAACTGCTTACGATAATAATACCACTGATTTACACGGTATTCAACCTTACGGTGGAAATAATAAAAAGTTTGATGAATTTGGTGGCGGTAACAACGGTGTAGATAAAAATTGAAATTCGTATGTATTTTGAGATTATAGGATCGGTTAATTTTTCTGGACTAGTGCCTCCGCTGAATGGTGTTATATTTTCACACTATGAATGCTTGCTTTAGGAAGTGCGTTCACACGGTGACAAACGAACGAAAATACCTTGATATTCATGATTAATCCTATATTGGAGTCAAAGTTTATTTTATATTCGTCATAATGCCGAATATGTTTATTTTAAGATCGTCCCACCTCGTTAAGCGTCGTGTAATATTGTAAAACTATAAACATTGACTTTGAATCTCAATATTTTGATGAGATCTGACAGCAATGAAATTTTTATGTTTGTGTTTCTCTAAATTGTGTCTCGAAAAGAGATTGTTTACAGAAGTCATTAATTACAGAGCTTTCATTTACAGTTTACGTAATAGGCTTCGAACAAATATCCATGATTATGAATGTATTCTATACCAGTTAATTTTCTCATTAATAGGCAACATAGTTTCAATAAAACTGTTTGCTTACAATTCCTTTAGAATTTCTGTAATATATCAAGTAGATGTATTAGGTAACCAATAATTGCAATATTGAAGCACAGTATTTAATAATAATTTAGTACTCCATTTTCAGATTCCCACTATAGAAATGATAAAATAATGAGAGAACAACTAGAAATGTCTCTTTGTACAGCGACCATTACAAAACTCGGTGTTCAAAGCACACAGACCAACACAGTCATAATTGGTGATGTTTGTATAACAGAAGCCATTCACAAACGCACAGAAGCCGAAAAGGAGAATTGAACAAACAGACCTTAGAGTTTCCCGTATGTCTGTACAATGAATACCTGGCCTCAAGTGGCCGAACCGACCAGACGCGACAATGGCTCGCCAGCTCGTGAAGAAACTAAATATTATCACGCACAACTTGACTCGAACGCGCGAGCAAACAATACCCATAAGAGAATGGATGCGAACATCGGAGGTAATGTAGACGGCTTTGTTTCAGGTGCCATTACCCAAACTGTGTGTGCTCCGTGTTTTCGATCTTTGACATGTGCGCGAACAAAGATGTTCTCATTACAGACACGAAGTTGATAGCTCGCAGCGATGTTCGTTAGCGGGCAAGCGTGCTGAGACAATTACAGTTTCGCGAATTTCGATTGGCACAATACTTCGAGCACAATCCGTCGAACAACAAAAGAGTTATTGTCATAAAATAGCCAATAGGTACGTAAATGACGGGTTGCGAACGGGCTTTGTAAGGACCGAACTTTCAGCCATTATGACGGATTCTTTGTTCGGCCGTATCCTCGGGGAGACGGAGACAACATCCACAATGCCACCGTGAAACGTATTTATAAACGTTATGATATGAATGGATAATATGCGAGCGTTCATTGTGTCTATTGTCACGCGACAATGAACGCCAAATCGAGGCCTTGAGCTTGCACAATCGGGAGATTAGACGAGAGTCGGAGGACGCAGATGTTGAAGAATTGACCCCTTTTGAGACCTAAGAACATAATAGGCTGACAAAACGTTAACACTAATATAAAACTTGTTCGGAACATGTATGTGCTGTTATCCCAAATAAATATGAGACGCTATTTTGTAAGTACCACAATCATAACTGCTCTTCTCTGCGTTGCGAACTTGAAATGTAACAATCGTTCCGTAATGAAACTGGAGCTGCTTGCTGTTGCTATCTTGCTGTTGTTGAACCTCGCCTTAAATCCTTACTTATAGACACAGCTTGACACGGCACAAAAGAAAAATTAAACAAACCCACCATTTTGTCTAGCACAAAAACCCAAATACAGAAAAAGGAAGTACAAAAGTATCAACGCCAAAAACAAAGTCTAAAAACGCGGTTAACTAAAATGCCACGGACACAGCGAGCCGCCATTGTGAGCGACATAGAATAAAAGATAAAAGGAAAGAATGAAAGATAAAGGAAAGAATAAAAGAAAAGGAAAGATTGTGTCGTTTCTGTGTTTGAACAATGCGGCCTGTCGCCAGCACGCCATGTTGGATCGCGCGTGAGTCCGATTGGTATACTTACCGCAACCACTATTGTTGTATTTTTTGAGAATTTATCATTTTCTAATTCATATCACTTCAATTATGTGAACCATTTACCATTAAATGTTTGAAGCAATAAAATTAAATAGGCAATTTGCGAATTGTGTCTTCTACAGATTGTAATGGTAAACTTGTTATTTTGCTACCGCTATGTCAATGAGTTGTTTTGCCAACCTAACGATGATAATGCATATTGCATGAGATGATTTATCCCATGACACTATTACAGATTACATTTGGAAAATCAATCATGATTCTATTAGAAGTGTAGCTCTCTCAATGACTGTAAAATTCGATCCCACAGCTCTCAAACCTAAAATAACAACTTCTTTTGTCACTACATATTGGATTCTTAGATTGCGTGCGCAATCTTTTGTCGCTTTTTCTTTCTTTATTTCTTTTTACGATAAAGAGATTTGATACGTTGACGGATTTTATATTCTGAATGGATTTTTTTTGGAATAGTGACACCTGAATCTTGTATCCCTTTTGAGCTTATGGGAGTAAACCTATGATCAATTTGAATCCTTTTGTCACCGTTTACAGGTATTTAGATTGTTCCGGATATCTTTTTTTTTTATTCGTACTATTTTTAGCTTTCTTCGTCACCTCTGGGCTTGCTTTACTGCAGGCATTTTTTTAAATAAGTATAAAAAAACTAAAATAACCTTGGTTGTTCTTTTTAATTCTGAAATAGGCATATGTTACATAGCACTGACCTCCAGGGTAGCAAAGCGATAGAAATCGGCATAAATCTCTTCTCCTGAGAAATCATTTGACTAATGAAAACACAAAACAAGGTCTTAGTGATCGTTCATTGGTCACTTTCTCGAGAAAAAAGCTGTGTACATTTCTACAGCTCATGGTACCCATGCCGATGGAAATTGCTGATAAGCATGTTTGCCGCAGATATTCACAATTGAGACATTATTAGTATAATTTTGACTTCTAAAAGTGTTAAAATAGCCTATTTGCAATAAATATTTAGTACTTTTGTACTTGATTTTTAACTTGATTTTGTTGTTGAGGGCAACATCATTCTTTTATAATTACATAGGTACGTAAGTATATCATATATTAATGAAATACATGTCATATCTATTCTATGAATATTTCTAATAATTATCATAAGTATTTATTTATCTCAGCTTAAATTAGGGTATGGATGTGGTAATTATTATTAAATGTTTTAAAGGGCAAAGTGCCATTATTCTATTAACAATTTCCACTAAATAGCTACACTACCATTTACAAAAGCGAAATTGAGACTACTAGCCGCGTTGATCTGTGTGCTCAAGCAGAGATTTCATTCATAAAGTGATCAATTAATAAATGGAATCTCTGCTTGAGCAGCGATCGATGACTGAGCATTGTTCTGTAATACGGACCTAAGTGCTCCAGTCCACTACCAGTTGGTAGCGTAGCTAACATGAATAAATACATATAAACAAAATCTGTGTCCATATTTATTAACCAACGAGGTTCTGCGCGCAGCTTCGCCCACAGCGTGGCCTATGGGAAAATAATTCAACCACCCATTTCACCCTCTTAAGGGAGGATTTTCGAAAAATCGTTTCTTAGCGGATGCCTACGTCATAACATCTACCTGCATGCCAAATTTCAGCCCGATCCGTCCAGTGGTTTAGGCTGTGCGTTGATAGATCAATACGTCAGTCAGTCAGTCACTTTTGAGTTATATATATTAACCAATATATCAGTTCGAAGAGCGACCTTGATGAGTAAGTAATAAAATTATATTTTTTAAATTATTATTATTGTAAAAATTTGAATTTTTCTGTGTACGAATAGATCAACGCTTGACCGGAATTCCCCTGATTTTAAGCGACACGACTCGAAACCGCATATTAATTCTATACAATTTTCTTAAATTGAAATGCTAATTGTGTAAATTTTATAACCCGACTTTGATTTTTCTAGAATGTTCTACCTTTGTAAAAAGTCATTTTCTTTGCCTCAGCTATTTCTTTAGTCACACTTACAGCAATGTTGGTTTCTCATACAAAATTATTTTGACTTTCCCACAAAGCTGCACAAAAAACCTATAATTTCAAATTCATTTAAAATCACACCCATCGTTAATTTTTTAAATTCCGCCCATTTTTCTCATACTGATCATTGTATAGTAGTTAGCTTGGTACTTTCTGTTTGACTAACTTCTATTTAATCTGTGGCTGTCTTCAATCTTCTCAGCGTGAAGATACGCCCAGGGTTGCTACTGTCGAACATGGTAAGGTGCGTTGAGGGGTCGAAGACGCCCCGCTGGTGAGTCAAGAGCAACTTTGTTGTGCACTATTAGATGTATTAAAATTTAATTTATCGGTATAAATGATGAATACAGTAACGTATGCGAGAGATTAAAATGTAAATTACGTAAAGCTTTATGGTAATAATTTATGTTTTTACTTCATATGTGTATTTTAGTGAGAATTAAAAGCGGTTGGTTGATAGGTTTAGAATTTATTTAATAACATATAGTTCTTCTCAGATACTAACTACAAACTACAAGTAGCTTATTAATTTAATATTTTTAACAGGTTTGCTCCTGAAATACATAGATAGATAGATAACTCTTTATTGTCTCACCGACGAAATTCATATAATACAGGAATGATTAAATCTTATATACTAGTGCTACAGTGGGCGGTCTTATCGCTAATGGTCTCTTCCAGACAACCTTTGGATGGAAAGTATCAAAAGATATTACACGGCGGTCTAAAACAATTTAGATTAAAAATAAATACAGATAAAAAATAAACTATTACCTATAACTGGTTAAATATAAATACATCCTAATACTTACATATCTTATAATAAAATAAACTAATAGATATTTATTATAGAAACAAAAAATAGTTGTAATATAATACTAGATAGCAGCAGTTAACATGACAGATAATATTTGTGCACCAAATCTTTAAACATGCCCTGGGACTTAGCGTGTCTGATTTCTGTAGGAAGAATGAAATCTTCGTAGCTGTAGTGTTTTTACAAATGACCGTCACCGCAGTTTGAAAATAATTACTCCATTGACCACAGAATATACTATATTACTCCTTGACATTTACTCCTGTGATAACATACCAGAGATATTTGGGTAGCCTAGCTAACTGCAGACATTTAGTTATATGAAATCAAAAAAGTAAAAAATGAGATAGCCTTTGTGGTGTGGTGGTTGAGCAGGTCGGCTCATAACCCGGAGGCGGCGGGTTCGATTCCCGCGGCAGAACATATATTTGTGTACAGAAAAAAAAGCGCAAATGCTTGTTCTGAGTCTGGGTGTTGTGGGACCAAGGTCCTCGTAGTTCCTGGGTCCATAGACACATGGAATCCTAGTAAGGGTCCAGGACCTATGTATGTGATCGTTCGGCGCTCTTGTTATTAATATTACTGACTATTACAATACAATACAATACAAAAATTCTTTATTGTACACCAGAAGAAAAAACAGTTACAAATGATGAAACTTAAAGGTATAGTACAATGGGCGGACTTATCGCTAAAAGCGATCTCTTCCAGTCAACCTTTGGATGGAAAGAATTGTTAGAGAGATGGAGGTCGGTGGTGTAAACGAATTGAGTAAAATTGAGAATAATGAAATTTATAAAAATAAAAATAAAGATAATATAGATACGTATAATAAATAATCAATAAATTTAATATAACTGATTCATATATACTAGATAATATATTGTTACAAGAAATTAAAATTATTATTGTTACAAGAAAAGATAGACTAAAAAATTCACATAAAATATTTTTACGTTTTTTAATCAATTGATATTACTCACTGCTATTTTTATTTTCTCAGCACAAAATTCTCATAGAATGGTAATATTCGAGGGTCACTCCTACCTCTCCAGGGCGCCTTGAGACGGCAGGGCGGGCCGCATCACGCTGGGCGGCCCGCCTACGGACCGTGAGGGAATGTAGCCATGTGAGGTTTGCAGTTCACACGCATTCACGATATACTCAAAATAACGCAAGGTGTGTTAAAGATTTATTGAAAAATAATTTAAAATACAAAATGATAAATTTATAATAGTGTAACTCCGCTAAAACTAATAAAAAATAGCTTAATGAATTACACAATTATATATTGATAGCTAGCGATTGTAGGTATATTCTTAAAAATATAATGCAGGAAAACACATTCAGACCAACATTTTGTAGTTGTTCGATGAACTTCCGCGAAGTCATGAGTCAATTGAAAAAGTAATTTCTGTTATTTTTTAGCCCTTATTTTTGATAACTTCCGCTGTCTTCACTGTTTGTGTCGCCATTTCCCATTAATTTTAATTTAATTTTAGGGTGATTTGGAGACAATCCTGTGGTTTAATTAGTCCCAGTATGATAATGCTGTAAATTCTAAGTCAAAATACATATCTTTTAAATTTGCAAAGTTGCTTAAAAGATTCATCAGCTCACTATGTGTTAATTGGTCAGAAATAACGTTATTGGTGAACTTTTTGTGCGAGGAGTAAAGTTTATTTAATTTAAATAACTAGATAAGATGGCTAAAATAAAGTTTCTGAAAAAATATCAAATTTTATCGCTTCATTGCTATTAAAATTAATGCATTTAATAAGTCTTTTTTATATTAATTATAGTACATGCAATAATACTCTAATGTGTGTGAATAATGTATCGTTAATTCTTTGAGAATTAACTAAAAACGTTAAAGACAGTATTGTAACTGACGTTATATAATATTTTGTCCATGACGAATTAAAAAAGATATAAAAAGACAAGACACAATAAAAAGATGTTAACTGTTGACCATTCGCAAGATCATAAAGATAGGATTAAAAACGCTGACTCATTACCTATTTTTAAGCCATTTTGAATGACACAATTTATGACACCTAAACAATTAAACCAAAACATAATCCCACCACTAATTCCATCACTATAACATAAACTCCATTCAATTTCTCATACACGTACACTGACTTGCACTAAAATTATACACCCCTTTAAAATTAAAAAATTCCGTCATAAAATTATCATAAAGCATAATTAGGTGTATTATAATGTAGTTTGCACGGTGGGCACTATTTTTATTCAAGATACCATAGACAAAATAGCGAATGAATAGTGTGCGTACATAACAATACTTCATGTTTACATTGTACAGGAATGTATAATTAATAATGAAATATTAGTGTGGTCATGAGAAAACGAGACCGGTCAAGACTACATTAATTGAAGTGGCTTCAAATGTATAATTTCTGTGGGTTTCCTCGTGTAAGAATGGGTTTATATAAGTAAAGTGATTTTGAATTAGTCGTACAACACTTCAGGGAGAAGTCAGTGTTTAAATTAAAATACAAAATGAATGTGCATTTTGTACTCTAATGAATAAAATATTGAGGTGACATTTCATATACATGCCATAATTTTATGAGAATAGGGAAGATGCGATAATTCTTTTTTCGTAATAAAGTTATATTTACCTACTTTAGATTTTATCAAAAGCAGTTCAGCATGATGCAGCGTGATGCCTTGTCTATATCATTGCAAACACTGGCAAAAGATTGCACTAGTAAACACACACAAGAGAAGTAATAATGTTAAGTAACAAGATTAATGAACTGACTATTCAGTAAAAGTCAGTTCAATAATCATGTTGTGACAGAAAGCAGAGCTGAGACTGAGTCAGCTCTGCCTGTACTGTAAGCTGTGGGTTCGATTACCTCTTAGACCTAATATATTTTAGTAATACATAGATGTTTGTTATGTACTAATGCATTATCAAAAACATAACAAATTCATAGTTATGTATAATGATATATATATATATATATATATATATATATATATATATATATAGATAATGCTCTCTAGCATTAAGTTCGCCTTTGTACCTACATTTGTTATTTGTGCAATAAAGCATTTTCTATCTATCTATCTATCTATCTATAAACCAAAAGTAAAATAATATGTATTCTATCGGCTATATGGCGAAATGTAAAATTTTAACAACTATATTATTATTTTATTAACTCTTCCATAATTATTTCTCCATAAAAGCTTTTATTACTTCTGCATCAATGATTCTTGTTCCAATGAATGTAAATAATTAATCACACAAAATAAAACACAACAAATCGTGCATTACAATCATAATCGTCTTACACGTCACACCTTCACGCTTTTGCGTTACGGTGCAAACACTGTGACAGAGCTTGAGTTATAGCACCGTACAATGGACGATCAATAATAATTTCTGGATGTATCCGATTTGTTGGCCTGCAGTGGAATGTACTAAACTGTACTTTGGAGGTTGAAAGGTGAGGTGTAAGTTATGTTATCCCTGATGATGCTGGTTTCAACCGACTTCAAAAATTAAGGAATATTTTAATTAGTTTATAGTTTTAAATGTTTGGTACCTCCAACCTTCGTCATTTTTATAAACCGAGTTTTTTTTAAAATAACCATTATACTTTAAGATTGCTCCCGTTGCTATGAACAACGATCACATCGTTGGGCATTATTATTATTATTATTATAGAAATGTCATCGAACCGGTTTAGTTGTTTGGTTTTTAACCCAAAATAGCTGAAAAAAATGTCATCCAAGTAATTCTTAGTATGAAATTAACTCGATCGAAGTTTTTTTAAAATTGGTTAGAGCGCTTATTATGTATCACTTAAGCTGAAAATCAAATAATTCAACGATAATAATTAATAAATGTATGTTGGTAAGTATTTCATATACACTTTAAGGATAAGCTGTCAATTCTATTACACTCGGCAATATTCATTTCTCAACTCCAGCTGGTCTCGTCTTACAATTATTTTCTCACTGTAAATCTATTTCGTGTACCTCATAATATCTACGCCATAGTTAAAGCGTAAACCCTATAAAATATTTACTCGAATGTCAATTTTATTTATAGCCTTCGCATTAATTGCTAGGGTTGTCACATATATCAGCTGAGCGGTTCAGTCAACGCGTCATTGACATCATGAACTGGCGAGCTGTGTCGATCCGATGTTAATGTGAGCGAGCCTTTAGAAATTGAAACTTAATTCTATAACATAGGCTATTATAATCTGGGAGTAAGGTCTTGTTCACAGAGATTGAATAGAGGATTTTATGAATTTTGAAAAATATCTTTGATAATAGTCTCTACCAAGTAAAGTTTACATCATTTGATGGAACCTAAGGATAAAGGTGGTGACCACGAGCTGGAAGACGCAAAGTTTCGGCCCCATTAGGTAGAATGACGATTTGGTCGACTGCTGAATATAGGTTTTCCCCACAGAGCGCCACTTTGAGCGGTTGCTTGCCTACTTCATCCATCAGCTTCCTACGGTTTTGAACAAATCGTCAGTCCACCTAGTAGGGGACGGTCATTGCTGCGTCTTCCAGTTCGTGGTCATCTCTACAGAACTTTTTAGTAAAATTGTTTTTAGACAAAATATTTGACCAATATCTCACCTGATGGAAAGTGATGATGCAGTTTACGATTGTGCATGGTTGCGTAGAAGATAGCTTCTCCATCGTCCCCAATGTGGACCAGAATGGCCTTTCTGATTTATAAAATGGTCTACCCTCTCTCCATATGAGAAAAGGCCTGTATTCCAGCAATGAGAACGTATTGGGCTGATGACATTGATTATCCAAGGTCGGGTATCTGGCTATTTTAATATCTAGCCATTATCCAGTCCCAAGCTAACCAGTCCCTAGCCGATCACTGCTCGCTCCAGGTACCTCAGTAAATCAGGATTAGCCGCCGCAGCCAACGAGCCTCATTTGTGCGTTATTTATAAACTAAATCCGCGACACAGTATCATTAATAGTTAGTACTATATATCCCCGACCAACCTCGAGGTCAGCGGTAAACTGAAAAACGAGGAATTTTTATCACTTTTATGACTACGATCCTTTAAAGCGTGAAGGTATTATTTTATTCCTATTGATGGTGTTCTAAGGATATCAAAATTCTTTGGTGTTTTATTGAGGTAAAGCAGGTGGTCAATGGACTATCTGTTGTCAAAACTTCAAAAGGTACGTTTAAATTTTTCTCCATTATAATTAAAATTGCAGAGAACAAATATGAAATTTAGAAAAATTTTACCTATAAAGAAAATAGGTAATATTTTTAAGCAAATTGGTATTTGGTATTTTTAGGAACCATTTTGTGACATAAATATTATGTTGTATGTGAAGTGTATTTATAAAACAATGTGCGTAAAAATTGGCATATATATTATGAGCGCCACTGATTTGTTATGGATCTTTCTCTTCGTAAGTTATAATCGTTCATGTATAAAATTAATAATAGATAGATCACTTAGAACTTACATTTGAAGCTACTCAAGTATACCATCCATCACCACCATCTTTTTTATCAGCACAAGGATAACACACCCACCGAATGGACAAAAATATGTAAATTAAAACAATCCATAATGCGATATTAAATTTTTCAAATCCAATTCAGGTTTGCTTAATAGAACGTATGGAATTATAATTATTTCACCTTGTAAATACAGAATGTAAAACATTTATAATACTAAAAATCGCCTAAATATAACGCCTCAATTTTGGTGCTTTACTATTAAAAAATGGGTATAGCCACGCGGAATCCGTACGTTTTATGCTTAGAAGTTGGAAATTATAAACAAGTTTTTAGCATTTTCAGTGATAACAAGTTTTTAGCAACAACAGAAATACTACACAAAAGAATAATCACATTTAATATACAAAAGGTAAAGGGTGCGAGCCCTGGAGCAAGAATTAGCGGAACAAAAATGCATATGGTGTTACAGTTCACAACAAAACACAGGATTGTTTATTGTAAGTGTAAAATTGTTCTGTAAACTATTGTTGCGTTCGAGCGCATGTTGTGTGGAATATGTATGAGTGGACAGCGAGTGCGATAAGCGTTAGAGATTTGTTGTTTAAAACGAATTTACTTCGAGCAGTTTTTGATTCAAGCTGAAAACAATTTTCTTTTGTTTTATTGTTTGATAGGCTTGCGTTTGATCACTATCGCACCTGATGATAAGTAACGATGTGGTCTAGGATGTAACACGCTTGCCTAGAAGATACCTATTCACTCTCGATTCTGTCTTCAATCTGTATGTATCTAAAACATTCCTTAATTCTATTTAATTAAAATAAAATTAAAAAACTTGAGTCATTCGCATGCTACCAAAACTGTAGACAAAAACTAGCTGCGCCCCGTGGTTTCACCCTTGGATAAAACTAGCTTATGAGGTAAACCACTATATAAAGTATCTCTATTTCAAATTGCATCAAAATCCGTCCAGCCGTTTGGGCTTGAAAGAGGAACATACATCCATACAAACAAACTTTTGTGTTTATTAAATTAGTAGGATATCAACTAGCTGGGTCCCAACTACTAAAAGACTTAAAACGACGTTGTATGCTGACTGAAAAAAAAAACGGTGGAAAGGTGCCCAAAACTAAACAACATAATGCCAAGATCAACAGAAGTGGATGAGGCTTTTACCCTGTAGGTCAGGCCACAGAGTGTCTTTAGCAGAGGCAGTTATCTAAATATATATAACTCAAAGGTGACTGACTGATTGACTGACTCCCATAGTGATCTATCAACGCACAGCCCAAATCAATGGACGAATCGGGCTGAAATTTGGCATGCAGGTAGATGTTATGACGTATGCATCCGCTAAGAAAGGATTTTTCTAAATTTCCACCCTTTAGAGGGTGAAATGGGTGGTTGAATTTTTTTCCCATAGGCCACGCCGCGGGTGAAGCTGCGGGCAGAAATAGTAATAATAACACTTTAAGATGTCAAAAAGCGAATTTAAATTAGCTGATTTGTCTCACTTAATTTTCCGCTACAGTGTTACGTATTGCACCACAAACGTAGATGCCCCGAAGCAATGCACATGGCACATTCAGCATTCAGTTGAGATAATTAGTATTGATAGACGATATGTCATTCAGAATTCCTTAACAGGTATTGTAAAAATGTTGTTCTTTTGTACGTGATGAATATACTATTGTTTAAATTATTGAAAAGAAAAAGAAAGCCGTAGAAATTATATAAGATCATTTATTCCTCTTTAATATGGCAACTATTCTATTCCAATACAAAATACAGCATCTTGAGATTTGATAGTTTAATTAAGTTGTTTAGTTCTTGCAAAAAAATTGTAGGGAAGAAAAATAGCAGATTGTGCAAAATAATATTTATATGGCGAGGGCGCTTTTTTTTAATCCAGAGCGAAGTGGCGAGGGATTCTTTAGTAGAATCCTGAACGTAGCGAGTGATTCAAAGTACGTCGCCCGAGCCAAAAATATATTTTGCACCCGAGTGACACACAAAACACCACCTTTGGGTGCATACGAACCAAGTCGTCCTTTTCGAATAGATGGGATGAAAAGTCTGAAATTAGATCTTTCAATGAACTGCTAATGGCATATGTTTTAAAATCTAAAAATATCATTTTGGCAGCATCTGCGGTGTAATGGTTGAGCAGGTCGGCTCATAACCCGAAATCGGTGGGTTTGATTCCCGCGGCAGGACAAGTATTTGTACACAGTAAGAAAAAGCGCTGGGTGCGTCTGGGTGTTGTGGGACCAACGTCCTCGTAGTTCTTGGGTCCCTAGACACAGGGAATCCTGGTTAAGGTTCAGGATCTATGTATGTGAACGTTTGGCGTTATTATTATTATTAATTTAGAACAGCGTCTAGCTAATTAATTTGTAAAAAAATGTATTTGTATGGCTGAAAATTTGGAGAACTACGTTTACATGTTTTTTGATTGATCATTTTATACTAGAAAAACTAAAGTATTTACATAAGTTTCGTTCGGTCATTCTTGTTTTTCGTTTTATTTTCATTTGAATTTTTTTTCCATATGATTATTTTGATACGTCACGTCAATTTAGTGATGTCCAAAAAGCACTTTTATGTCTGGTTTTGGGTTAACACCGCGTCTTAAAACTATGTCATTATCGTGCATGAAGCGCTATATTCAAAGTCTGCATTTTGACAAGGTAGTAAACTGACCAGTGAGAGCGTAACGTTCGATTCGCTTGAATCGTTGTATTGTGGTGTTCAAGTAGTTTCAAAGTACCACCCTGTTGGTGGTACTAATTCAGACAGGAGCGGATTAAGAATTCGTAAATTGATAATTATTTATACTGAAATAAACATGATATTATCCATACTGTCAGCGCGCAATGCGCTTTTATTTTTTAATCTAACAACCTAAATGATACCAACTACCACTATATACTACTACTACTAGGTATTTTGAATTTGTATTCTATGCGCAATGATCTTATGACAGTCGAAATGCTGGAGCCTACTATCCAACAGGCTGGCTGCACTGCTCCGTTGTGATTTGTTTTGTCAAACAATAATTGTGTATGAAAACAATACATAGATTAACAATCAGATTTTGGAAAATTGATGTCAAAACCTGCGCTTCCTGTATGCATGCGCATTCAGCATGGCGTATTTTATAGATTTTACCTCGTGCAGAGCAGAATATAATATCGCAAACTTTGACGCATTAAACGTGACAATTATAATATTTATAACGCTTATCTATATGTATATTTTGTAAGTCTTTTATTATTTTAACGTTTGTCCTGACGAGCTAACCGTTCGCCTGATGTTAAGCGACACGGCTGCCCATATCAGTTGCAGTGTCACTCGGAACTCTAAAGTATACAGTTTCGCGTGACACTGCACTGTGAGATCAGGTCATAAAGCCTCATTTGCCTGGTAATTTTACTAGCTACAGTGCCCTTGAAACCGGAACACAGTAGTGCTTACACACTACTGCTTGGCGGCTGAATAACTGGCAAAGCGGTGGTACTTACCTAGACGAACTTTGCAGAAAAGTCCTACCACCTAGTAAAAAGTCCTACCACCTAGTAAAAAGTCCTACCACCTAGTAAAAAGTCCTACCACCTAGTAAAAAGTCCTACCACCTAGTAAAAAGTCCTACCACCTAGTAAAAAGTCCTACCACCTAGTAAAAAGTCCTACCACCTAGTAAAAAGTCGTACCACCTAGTAAAAAGTCGTACCACCTAGTAAAAAGTCCTACCACCTAGTAAAAAGTCCTACCACCTAGTAAAAAGTCCTACCACCTAGTAAAAAGTCCTACCACCTAGTAAAAAGTCCTACCACCTAGTAAAAAGTCCTACCACCTAGTAAAAAGTCCTACCACCTAGTAAAAAGTCCTAACACCTAGTGAAAGTACTACTACTACTAACTAGTTGAATTCTGCATCTTGCACCCCAAGTCCACGCCTGTTCATCAAGGTGCAACCCGTTGCAAAAACGGCAGGAATTGTCCAAAACTGAACGTGATCATACCTTTTGTCCCCACACACCCGCTACAAAAGCTACAATGCCCATCCTTAGCTACTCTTTTATTCGGAACAATAGTACTTTGCCCATTGACAATAGAAACTAATTCCCTTTAACAACAACCTAAAAGCACGATTCAATTATTTAAAATTGGGTCTTCTCTGGAAGTTTTTGGGCGCATGTTAATTCTTTATTCAAGTGGTGGTTACGTCGTTGTTTTGTCCGCATGGTGTGGTATCTCACATGTTTGCAATAGTTGTCATTGTTACCTACACCTATTGTATCGATTGTTCCCAATTCTTTGTGCTGCGATCACGCGAAACATTTTAATATTATGAAATTATAAACGTCTTCCGTGATGTTGGCGGGACAGAGGTGTCGTGGAGAGTATGATCATTATTCATGTAAATTCTATGAATATTTTTGCTAAAATTCAACTAAAGACTTGTCACAATAAACAATACAAAACAATAATTTTAGTCAAATAAAAATGGTTCTATTTTAGATTAACGAGCAGGTGGTAGGACTTTGTTGCAAAGTTCGTCTAGGTAGGTACCACCGCTTTGCCAGCTATTCTGCCGCCAAGCAGTAGTGTGCAAGCACTACTTTGTTCTGGTTTGAAGGGCACTGTAGCTAGTGAAATTACTGGGCAATTGAGACTTTATGATCTAATCTCACAGACGAGTAATCTTATTGCCAGACTGTGCTGATGTCTCAGGATGATGTGCGCAGTGCGGTGTCGCTTGAAACTATGTTTTAGGGTTCCGAGTGACACTGTTCTGTTATGGGCGGCCGTGGCGCTTAACATCAGGTGAACGACTAGCTCATCACATCATTCAATAACATAAAAAAGGGTTGACTGGCTCACTTGCTGGAAAGTGGCTTTCATAGGTTATGCATGAACATCATAACAAGGAAAACAAAACCTATTACTACTAATTAACTATTTACTTTTATTTATTTATAATCTCATAAAATATTATTTTTTAACTAAATGTATTTTCAATGTGAGTATTGAATAAATTTTTTTCGTTTCTTTGTTTCCTTCTTTTCAACCAACTTCAAAAGAGGAGGAGGTTCTCAATTCGACTGCATTTTTGTTACCTCAGAACTTTCGACTAAGTGAACCGATTTGATGATTGTTTTTTATTTAAAAGCTGGTGCTTCCCGTGTCGTCCCATTTAAATTTGATCAAGATCTGACAATTAGTTTTCGAGTTATCTATAATAATGCAAATTTAGATTTCGACTACATTGATGTTCTCATTGGGATTGAAGTCGATTAAAAGGTCTCATAATCATATTTAATTCGGATAAAATAAATACATTCGTAGTCATCTCCACTCATTTCTCTATTCCACCCTCGCATACGATTTATTGCAATCTGAAACTGTCCCCACATGCATTCATATAAATCTTTCCAATTCATACAAACAAATAGCGAAAACTATGGCACGACACGACATATCCGGTTCCATACAACTCATACAATTTTGGTTTCATGAAAGCGATCAAGCAATTGCGTGCTATTCATCAAAAAAGTGATACAATTTCGAACGTTTTCATTAGAATCAAGGTGATTTATAATTTAGTAGCTTTATACTGTAGTGTTGGAAGGATTGATGCACATCCGGTCATTTCTTGGATGTTGCACAATTGAGATGTGAACACCTTTCCGGATGTCAAGTGGTGAGGAGAGAGTTATTGGTTACCAGATACTTTGGTATTAATTTTGATGACTTGAAGTGTGCATATGGAAATAACATATATATAATAATATAATGAAATGGCATAACGAAATATATATATTATATTACTGGCCTTATAGCTCAGTAACTCTTCCTTCTGAACTGTAGGTTGTGGATTCGATTCCTACCCAAGACAAACATTTGTGTGATTTACATCGATACTTGTTCTTTGTCCGGGTGTTATTATTGTATTTTCTGTATATGTATTTACAAACAAAAAGTATATAAATATTGTATCAGTTATCTGGTTCCCATAGTTTGGGGCTAGATAGCGCTGTGTAAAATGTCCACACATATTTTATTATTTTTATTATTATGAAGTGAAAACATTCAAAATTTTAAAATATATTGTATTAGTCCACTGCGAGGCAGGATTTGAAAGCTTGACGTAGTAACGTAAGTTGGAGTGTTGTTTTTTGCTACATCTATTCCGCGGTATCATCTGGAACTTAAGGGAAGGGAAGACCTGTTTTCCTCAGTGGATGTCTCCAGCTGTTCATGTGATGATAGGAATTAGGTGGCTAAGCCTTAAAATTCCATATAAACTTGCTTGCTTTTCCATATAAAAAAACACATATTTTGAGTAATTTTGTAGAAATGTAACATAATCTGATATTTTATAAAATAGACAGTCTCTGTGGTGTGGTAGTTGAGCAGGTCGGCTCATAGCCCGGAGGCGGCAAGTTTAATTCCCGCGTAACGACAGGTATTTGTGCAATGAAAAAGAAGTGCAAATACTTCTTCTGTGTCTGGGTGTTGTGAGACCATGGTCCTCGTAGTTCCTGGGTCCCTAGATGCAGAGAATCCTTACCCACAATACCCACAGGATCTATGTATGTGATCGTTGGGTGTTTTTTTTTTTTATGTTAAGGAATGACGTGACGAGCTAGCCGTTCGCCTGATGTTAAGCGATACGGCTGCCCATACCAGCTGCAGTGTCACTCGGAACTCTAAAGTATAGAGGTTCGCGTGACACTGCACTGCGCACGTCATCCAGAGACATCAGCAGAATCTAGTAATAAGATTACTAAACTGTAAGATCAGATCATAAAGTCTCATTTGCCCAGTAATTTCACTAGCTACAGTGCCCTTCAAACCGGAACACAGCAGTGCTTGCGCACTACTGCTTGGCGGCAGAATAACTGGCAAAGCGGTGGTACCTACCTAGACGAACTTTGCAGTAAAGTCCTACCACCTAGTATTTATATTTAGTTATTATTATTATAGTTATTTATTTTATTTGTCATTCTTATTGATTGTCCTAATAGCAATAATTCTATCTCATATACTAGAATTTGTTTATTTACAGTTTAGCGGAAGAGCTTTACAATATCTACCAAATCTCTCTTTACATCTAAATTGAATTCGGCATTTTGTAACTATTTGTCTGCTGCTCCTCTACGATAAGCTTCATTCACAAATATTTACAACTAATGCCTTCGTATATGACAATAGGAAAAAAATCCTGGATATTTTCTCTCAAAGAGCAGTTTCGTTCATGTTTGCATCTTAAGTTCTTCTGTCTTCTGTTTTCATTCATGTTTGTCCCGAACTTTAAGCTTTCCTTCAGTTTTGTAATCCTCGTATTGTCCGAGCATTTGTAGGCTCATTCATAAAGTTGCTGTTTTTGCCGGCAATATCAAAAAGTGCACATTCTTTATTCAAACTTTTCGGCATTTATTGTATGTCACTGTAATGAATAATAATAATAATAACGCCCAACAATCACATACCTACATAGATCCTGGACCCTAACTAGGATTCCCTGTGTCTAGGGACCCAGGAACTACGAGGACCATGGTCCCACAACACCCAGACTCAGAACAAGTATTTGTGCTTTTTTTTCTGTGCACAAATACTTGTCCTGTCGCGGAAATCGAGCCCGCCGCCTCCGGGCTATGAACCGACCTGCTTAACCACTACACCACAGAGGCTGTCAAATGTCATGTCATTTACATTAATATTGCTTTAATAATGTGAAACCAAAATGAACAATACATGGTTTATTAATATTAGGTCTTTACCTATGAAATTGCCGTTTTGTTTGAAAAAAGTTAAAGTATTTTTTTTTCGAACTTATTTATTTCTTTTATTCAAAGTAATCACCCCTGCAATCAATGCATCTTTGCCAACGCTGTGGCAGTTTATGCATGCCCTTCTTGAAAAAATCAGCAGGACGGGAGACAACAAACTCTTCAAAGGCGTTTTGTACTGCCTCTCGGGAATTGAATTTTTTTCCCACTAAAAAGTTGTCCAAATTTTGGAAAAAGTAATAGTCGATAGGCGCAAGATCTGGTGAGTATGGCGGATGAGGGAGAGTTTCCAAACCCAACTCATGCAGCTTAGAGACGGTCTGTTGTGCAGTATGGGGTCGCGCGTTGTCGTGAAGTAGCAGTGGAGACGACCGATTGACCAAAGCTGGTTGCAGACGTGCGAGTTTCGCCATCATTGTGGTCAGTTCTTCAATGTACACATCTGCAGTAATGCTCTCGCCGTTTTGTAAAAAGCTATGATGAATCACACCAGCACTAGACCACCAAACTGTGACCATCACCTTTTTAGGGGTCATTTTTCGTTTTGCACATTGCTTTGGTACCGAACCAGGATCTAACCAACTTGCTGAGCGCTTTCGATTGTCAAAAAGAATCCATTTTTCGTCGCACGTAACAATTCGGTTCAAAATTCCTTCATTTCTGTGCCTGTTAAGCAGCGCAAGGCAAGTCTCGACGCGTACGTTGCGCTGGCGATCGTTAAGTTCGTGGGGCACCCATCTATCAAGCTTTTTTATCTTGCCAATCTGTCGCAAATGGACCAATATTGTTTTGATGCTAACATCAAAAGCTGCTGCCAGCTCAGCTGTAGATTGAGATTCATCAGCTTCCACAATCGCCTTTGCTGACCAAAGTTTCCGGACGACCACGAGGTTCATTTTTCAAGTCAAAATTCCCAGAATGGAACCGAGCAAACCAATAACGGGTTGTACGTTCGTTTGTACAGTTCTCTCCGTAAACGTCGTTGATGTTACGTGTCGTTTGTGCCGCGTTGGTGCCACGACGGAACTCATATTCCATAATTACACGAAATTTCAAAGTATCCATTATGAGGAAAAATGTTGAAATGTAATGAAAATACAACGCTAATCAATAAACAAAAGACTTATATTGTAAATAGAATGTCATATTTTTAAAACAAAATTAATTTGAATTTAGAATTCATAGCCAATCAAAACTTTTTTTTGTTTGAAAAAGTCTGTACTGCAATACGGCAATTTCATAGGTAAAGACCTATTATTATTATAGGTATAATTTTATTTTTTCTATGTACTTACAAATCTTTTGAAAGTACCGTGATCTCTAATCTCTATCGATGGACTTTTACAGTATGATTGACGGTAGTAGTAGAAGTATTTAGAGTTGTAGTTGTAAAACACAAAGAGACGCGACTACGATAAAAGAAATGTCTACCGATATTGTTTTTTTTATGTTAGTGAATGATGTGAGGAGCTAGTCGTTCACCTGATGTTAAGCGACACGGCCGCTTATAACAGAACACACTCACACAGAATTACGGAACTCCAAAATATAAAATTTCACATGACACAGCACTGCGCATATCACCCTGAGACATCAGCACAGTCTGGTAATAGCTCGACTGTGAATCAGATCATAAAGTTTCATTTGCCCAGTAATTTCACTAGCTGCAGTGCCCTTCAAACCGGAACATAACTGTAGGGGTGGAAATGCTCTCGCACTTCCCTGCCACCACGGGGGTGGTGGCAGGAGGTATGTGGGACTCGAACCCACTAAAACCCCTCCGTGAGCCCTCGTCCGCCGTACCGGGGCGAGAAGGGGTCGCGACTGCAGTCCAGCCAACTCGCCCCCGGCGGCAGGCCCTTTCGGGCCTCTCCGCGCCAATGGATGGGTGACCTTGCTCACCAAGGTCACCCACCAGACGTGTGGGGCCGTGCAAGCCGACGGAGAGTCCCCAGACTCTCCACCAGTGGCCCCACTACGGGGGAGGGAGGAGGTGCGCGTAACGCCTCCTCCTCCCTCCCGCTTGTCTGCGCCGGAGCGGGTCAGCTCCAGCGGCCTCCTCTCTGACCCGCTCCGCGGTCTCCTTCTGCACCATTGCAAAAAAGTCCTACCATATAGTACGTTTTATTATCACATTTCACAAAATAGCTTATCCCTATACTGACTACTTGCGGAAGAAACTTTATTTTTATTTTTTATTGTTTGATAGGCTTGCGTTTGACCACTATCGCACCTGATGGCAAGTAACGATGCGGTCTAGGATGTAACACGCTTGCCTATTTCACCTAATACAATATACTGACCATTTTAATAAGTTATTTGTTAAAATTTAATTATCTTTTTTCTATCTTTACAAGAACTTTTAAGTTCCGGTTACAACTCTTTCAATTAATATTGACAGTTGAAATTTCAATAACGTCCCAAATAATATATTTACTGCGAACGCCGACAAATAGCTTATTGATTCAGTAGCTTCTATTTAGATAATTTCTTTACTAGCATCTACTATTCATACTTCATTATTTCTTTACACAAGTAGGACTTTGGACTTTGTCAATGTCAGCTTTTACACTGTTTAGCGTTGTATTTAAGACACAATGTATATCATTACTTTGAAAAGGTACTATAGTGGTTACTTTACATTCGTTAAGCACCAGACAGCAAGGCACCGGGATTATCTCTGCTTCCATTTTTTTACCTTTACTTTCATTAACAGAAGGATATTATACAAAGAGGCATTTATTCTCTGTGTTATATGAAGTGTAAACTTTATATTGTGGTTGAAAACTTCTAAAGTAGGATTAGGGCGGTGGCTGTGAATGAAGATGTTGGTACAGTTACTGCTTTGAGATGCCGGTAGCTGCTATGAACTTTTTCTGTTTAAACTCATTGTAATAAAACTAGATGAGGAGTGTTTCTTGCCAATATAGTTTTATCAGCATGGACCAAAACTAGAAAAAAAAAAAATATGATAATAATAATAATATGTGTGGACATCTCACACAACGCCATCTAGCCCCAAACTAAGCAAAGCTTGTGCTATGGGAACCAGATAACTGATACAATACTTAGATACTTTTTTTGTTTGTAAATACATACATAGAATACAATATAACACCCAGACACAGAACAACACCTATGTTCATAATGGAAAAATCTTTTTTTTTGGATAAAGTCAATAAAAATAAAATCTTTCACATTCACATTTTATTGTGAAGAATAGAATAGAAAATTACTTTTTTTTTACTTTAAACCTGTCTAGCATTTGACCGCGCTCTCACCTGATGGGAAGTGACGATGCGATCGAAGGTGTAGCATGCTAGCCAAGTAAATACCTATTCACTCTTCTCTTGAATACGCCCGGGTCATATTTCGCCGGAAACAAACGCTGGCAGGGCATTCCATTCCTTAGCCGTTCTAATTAAGAACGTGGAATCAAATACTTTATCGGAATATAAAATAAATATCTAAGAAAGATATCTACATAAGTAACTAAAGATACGAAATACTAAAAATAAGGCAGTACAGTGGGCATTGCCACGTTGAATGGCAATGCTCCACCTTAGGCTCAAGTCGCGGCAAGCATGGATATAAATATATATATGCCGGTAAATATCACTTTTTGTAGCGGCATCCAAGTAGTGACCGCATATCAAACGATAATGAGCTTTAGCAGCCTTATTAATAAGCGGGTATTAGTCTCGGACTAGTTACTTCAGCTTTTGTTATTTTTTTGCTACTGGAATATTTAGCTGGATCGAAAGAGACAAAAGATTGTGTAAGTAGTCTAAAGTTAGATCGTGTTTATTAATGAGGTTGTTAGTGTTTAAGATACGACTAATCGAGATTCGCTGTGATGTGTGTGTGTTAAATGTGTTATGAATTTTAGGTCCTGAAATAACACATGAGATAATTTTACACTACTTAAAATCTTGAGTTGGTTTATTTATTCAACAGAAACATTAACATGTACAGGCACTCTATAAATAAAAAGTTACAACTAATAAAACATTATTTACAAAATAAATATGCTATCCAACTCACCATCGCGTGGTAAGGTTCCCAGAATACTGACAGCATTACCTCGCTTAATTAGAAAACTTAGGTCCGTATTACAGAACGATGCTCAGTCATCGATTGGTGCTCAAACAGAGATTTCATTCATAAAGTGATCAATTAGTGAATGAAATCTCAGCTTGAGCACCGATCGATGACTGAGCATAGTTCTGTAATACGGACCTTAACTTCTGAGCGAAGTATGTGCCAGCTCTGGGAGGCTATTGAGTAGAAACCTGACAAAAAAAACTTTGAAAACTTAAAACTACACAAATCATCTTAAAATGCCAAATGCGGCATAGTAGAGTTCCCAGTTCCCGCGCCTACCGCGTCTGTTGATCTCCCGGACACATCTATTTGTATCAACTCAAGCGTATCATCCTTATTACGAGCACGATGAAATTAATTGATTAAACCCACCACAATGGTGCACACATGACATGGTGACAAAGACGGGAATCGAACCCGGGATTAGCGGGTACCCGCTCCACTCACTGCGCCAATTGGTCCGTGAGAGCCAGAGATTTGGCTTAGCAATGTTGAGAAAAATGTTTACTTGTGATGATATTACGGAAATAATCTTAGCAGGTTCGGTCAGATCAAAGTGTGCTTCTATAAGAACACTAGGCTGAAATAGTTTACGATGATTTTATGCATTATTAATAACTGATCATTAGAGTCACATTCTCATTTGGCACGATCCTGACTCAGCACGGAAATAAACAAAAGAAAAAAGAAATTAAAGGTTTTTTTTTTTCTTAATTTTACACCCAAAAGTGCATACTCAGTTGGCACAATCCTGACTCAGTACGGAAATAAACAAAAGAACTAATAACTTAAAGACGGCGGGTTCGGTTCCCGCGGTAGGACATGTATTTGTGCACAGAAAAAAAGCTCAAAACTTGTTTATTATTAAGGTTTTGTGGAACCATAGTCTTCGTAGTTCCTTATATCTAGGGAACCCATTCCCTAGATATAAGGAATCCTAGTTAGTCCAGGATCTATGTATATGTATCTAGGTATGTGATAGTTGGGCGTTATCCTTAATTTTTAATTATTATTTTACAATCAAAGGTAGTTTAAAAACTGTCTATTATAATATCTAATAGAACTAGATACCCGTTATTTGTGCTTTAACACGTTGAGTAATAAAATAAAATCCAATTTGAAACTCAGTGAATCTCCATCCAACAAGGGATTTAACTTCCATCTCATATTTCCATTAAATTTCAATTTGAAATTACAATCGTAGCCGACAATGAACCACGGTAGTCCACTGTCCATTATTTATTTCTGTACTGTGTATGATTTGTTCCTCAAGTGCAATGACTACGGTACCGAGAAAAGCGCAAATTTCACGGCGACTTACATCCAGAGCATCCGAAATCTTTCTCAGAAAATCTATTCATTTCACGTTTCATTGATGCTTTTTTTGGCGTGTTCACTCCGCCCCGCAAGCCATTGTCCGCATCAGAGGCGGTGGATATAAATTTCCTCATAATCTTTTTTCTTCTTTCAACAATGAAGTGTCATTGTTATATTTTGTATTTTAATATCGCGTCGAACACACGACAAAATCGGAATAGATAAATAATGCTTATAGTTTTTTTGGAGTCATTTGTTCGGTTCCAGCGTGTCTGGCCGTATCTACGTATTAATGGTTAAGGATAGGCTCCGTTCATCATTATGGACGGTGCTGTATGTGGATATATTCGTCATATTGTGGACTCGCCTTTACAAATCTCTTTGTGACAGTTTAAATGGCTCGCTCGCAGCGCTAACTCGAATGGCTTTCAGTTTTCGAGACGTGGTTTGAAGCGTGATAAAATAAATTTCGTTTTAATTTTGCCATTTTTGTGAGTAGAACAAAAGGGTATTTCTATAGCTGCAAATATAAATGCGAGGATCATTATAAGTGTTCCTAAAAAGTGCTGTGAAAGTTTTTGGACGACAACGGATTGAGCACTTGTTATCGTCTGCTGTAGTCAAAAAATGTATTGCAAATTTGTAATTTTTAGAAGTTTTACATGTCAAAGTTATAATTAAAACATCATAATTAAGTCTTTGACTCCCTTTGGTCACCACAACATAAGATTTTTTATTGTTTGGTGGTCACTGGGCAGTTAATATGTAAAATAAGAAAATAAACATACAAATATTTATTGCTAAATTTACTGAAAGAAAAGAAAAAAAAAAAGAATAAAATTACATTTATTCCTCAAGTCAGGACAGCCTTTGTGGTGTGGTGGTTGAGCAGGTTGGCTCATAACCCGGAGGCGGCGAGTTCCATTCCCTCGGCAGGACAAGTATTTGTGCACAGAAAAAAAAAGCGCAAATACATGTTCTGAGTCTGGGTGTTGAAGGACCATGGTCCTCGTAGTTCCTGGGTAAGACACATGGAAACCTAGTTAGGGTCCAGGATCTATGTATGTGATCGTTGGGCGTTATTATTATTATTATTATTCAGGACAGGACAGGAGTTGTTGCTATAAGCCATTGTCGGCCCTACCAATGTCCGATTAATTTCACTACCAGTTCCATATGACTTTTGTACAATCATCAGGCAACTTTTATCATTACGATCTACCAACAACCCTACCATACGGGATGAGTCTACAGTCTACCCCCTCATAATACAAACAACCGCACCGTAGACGCATTACCATAGACTCCCAAGCATCCGGTACCGCCTACAGAGTAAAAAAATGTTTATGGTCTCATGGCACACTCACAATGGTGGCAACACCTCGCGTAGTTGGGTGCCAGTAATATGATATTGTAATATGATCTGGAAGACAAAAAATACTTGTAGCTTGAAATCACTTGACGCCATGTTTTTACAGTGCTGTTGAATCGAGAAATGGAAATGGACCGGAATGGAATTGTATGAAGTAATTGAGTTACATACAGTAAGATAAAACAATTATCGAGCTTCCGCATGTATATTTATAAAATAATAAAGGCCTTCGGAAATGGCATAGGAAAAAGGCCTGGTTATTTTCTTTCAAAGAGCAGTTTCGTTCATGTTTGCATCTTGAGTTCTTCTGTCTTCTGTTTACATTCATGTTTGTCCCGAACTTTAAGCTTTCCTTCAGTTTTGTAATCCTCGTATTGTCCGAGCATTTGTAGGCTCATTCATAAAGTTGCTGTTTTTGCCGGCAATATCAAAAAGTGTACATTCTTTATTCAAACTTTTCGGCATTTATTGTATGTCACTGTAATGAATAATAATAATAATAACGCTTAACGATAACATATATAGATCCTGGACCCTAACCATAGGATTCCCTGTATCTAGGGACCCAGAAACTACGAGGACCATGGTCCCACAACACCCAGACTCAGAACAACTCGCGCTTTTTTTCTGTGCACAAGTACCCTTCGCGGGAGTCGAACCCGCCGCCTCCGGGCTGTGAGCCAACCTGCTCAACCACCACACCACAGGGGCAGATAAACGGCATGTTCAAAAATTAAAAAATCCGTAGGCATGATCTCATAGTCTAGAATTAATAGACTGTGCCGATGTTTAAAGATAACGTGCGCAATGCAGTGTCACGCGAAACTTTATAATTTAGAGTATAGAATGGCGTGGCAATTTTTATGATCGACCGTGACCATAAAGCGTATGTTCAGCTGGAACACAGCTTCTCTCACTGAGAGACGAAATGCAGGCCAGTGATAGGTGTAAATATGTACCTACTTGTAGTGGACTGAAGCATTTGTTTTACGTGCCTAATTAATAATAGCGGCTTGTAGTTTGAGTAGCCCCATAGCTCAGTTGGTAGTACCCTGCCTTTCTGAACTGTGGGTTATGAGTTCGATTCCCAGGACAAACATTTGAGTGATGAACATAGGTGTTTGTTCTGTGTCTGTGTCTGTTATAATATTGTATTCTATGTATTTATTTACAAACAAAAAGTATCTAAGTATTGTATCAGTTATCTGCCATAGCACAAGCTTGCTTAGTTTGGGGCTAGATGGCGCTGTGCGAGATGTCCACAAATATTACTTTGAAGTGTAGTATTGAGTATTAAAAGAGATATGAAACAACACAAACACAAGACACCGTGTGACATTAAAAAGTAAACACTTATGTTAGTTTCCGTTAATTCATCAACGTTCTTGATATAAAAAGGGGTGTTTATCGCATTTGTTAATGTCCATTCATCCCCTAGGCGTCGGACCATGACGGATCCTAACCAAACGACCTGAGGCTAGGATTATCAAACGAGTTTAATTTGTCATGTTCCATCGCTCTTCATCTGTATAGTGACAGAAAGAGACAACTGAAAAAGTCAGGGTTGAATCAGGTTTGGCATGTCGTTCGACAGGTTCTGAGGACGTGGGTGCCTACAATTGTTATGGGTAAGGAACTAAAGGGCAGTCCGACAGGATTTATGGGTTATTGTTATGCTTTTGAAGTCTTTATGGAATTAATTTAAATATTGTAAGTCATTAAGTGCTGTGCTAAGTGGATATTGTGGTGCGGCAATGAAAACTGGATGATATGGGGATAATTTTCTGTTTTAAAATGGTTAAGTGTTTATAAGTATTCATAAATTGCTAACTTTATTCTTTAAGGTGTTTTTTTGGCTACAATTAAAGATCGAGGTCTGGTCTGGTCTTTATGTTTTATGTAAAGTTTCTTGTAGCTTCTTCTTTATACATAGTTGTAATCGAAGCTTCGGATCGGAGTTTTCTGTTCTGCATTGTGCCGGGTTGCTCGCACCAAACTGCTTTTATTTTTTAAACTCACATATTGTAATGGGCTTGCTATATATTATTTGACAATATGCACTTTGTAATTTTATATGCTTAGTGCGATAACTTAATTTTAAGTACCTAATATAATTTTGACTTGTAAAAGTGCTAAAATTAGCCTATTTGCAATAAATCTTTTGACTTTGACTTTGACTTTATGAGTACAGAATAATTAGCTATGCTTATTTATACCTACTTTAAGTTGAATAGGGTACCTAATTAACTGAAAAATAAATTACTGATTACTATTTTAATTTTTTAAAATTATTTTTCATTTAATATATCACTAAATAGTTAAAGATATCAATATGTAATATATTAGGTCTTTACCTATGAAATTGCCGTTTTGTTTGAAAAAAGTTAAAGTTTTTTTTTTCGAACTTATTTATATCTTTTATTCAAAGTAATCACCCCTGCAATCAATGCATCTTTGCCAACGCTGTGGCCGTTTATGGATGCCCTTCTTGAAAAAATCAGCAGGACGGGAGACAACAAACTCTTCAAAGGCGTTTTGTACTGCCTCTCAGGAATTAAATTTTTTTCCCGCTAAAAAGTTGTCCAAATTTTGGAAAAAGTAATAGTCGGTAGGCGCAAGATCTGGTGAGTATGGCGGATGAGGGAGAGCTTCCAAACCCAACTCATGCAGCTTAGAGACGGTCTGTTGTGCAGTATGGGGTCGCGCGTTGTCGTGAAGTAGCAGTGGAGACGACCGATTGACCAAAGCTGGTTGCAGACGTGCGAGTTTCGCCATCATTGTGGTCAGTTCTTCAATGTACACATCTGCAGTAATGCTCTCGCCGTTTTGTAAAAAGCTATGATGAATCACACCAGCACTAGACCACCAAACTGTGACCATCCCCTTTCTAGGGGTCATTTTTCGTTTTGCACATTGCTTTGGTACCGAACCAGGATCTAACCAACTTGCTGAGCGCTTTCGATTGTCAAAAAGAATCCATTTTTCGTCGCACGTAACAATTCGGTTCAAAATTCCTTCATTTCTGTGCCTGTTAAGCAGCGCAAGGCAAGTCTCGACGCGTACGTTGCGCTGGCGATCGTTAAGTTCGTGGGGCACCCATCTATCAAGCTTTTTTATCTTGCCAATCTGTCGCAAATGGACCAATATTGTTTTGATGCTAACATCAAAAGCTGCTGCCAGCTCAGCTGTAGATTGAGATTCATCAGCTTCCACAATCGCCTTTAATTCATCATTGTTGACCAAAGTTTCCGGACGACCACGAGGTTCATTTTTCAAGTCAAAATTCCCAGAACGGAACCGAGCAAACCAATAACGGGTTGTACGTTCGTTTGTACAGTTCTCTCCGTAAACGTCATTGATGTTACGTGTCGTTTGTGCCGCGTTGGTGCCACGACGGAACTCATATTCCATAATTACACGAAATTTCAAAGTATCCATTATGAGGAAAAATGTTGAAATGTAATAAAAATACAACGCTAATCAATAAACAAAAGACTTATATTGTAAATAGAATGTCATATTTTTAAAACAAAATTAATTTGAATTTAGAATTCATAGCCAATCAAAACATTTTTTCGTTTGAAAAAGTCTGTACTGCAATACGGCAATTTCATAGGTAAAGACCTATTATAATTATTTGTTTGCATATATGAAAAAATGCATACCTAAAAAGCAATTGACCACTTTCATAGATTTTTTTATCTCTTGGCGTGTTTTTTTATTCAGTAAGTAATTTTTTATTGAAATCAATTGATACTTTAAAGTAGTAATTATAGTATACATTTTTCGATATATCTATACATTTTCAAGTCACAGGTATAATTTTCGTATAAACAGTCCAAAGCCCACCCAGTCATAGCTTCTCAAAAGCCAATTTATAATAACTCTAACATAGCATTTCATCTCTTTGAGTTATTCAGAACGGTCGGGTGGCTCCCAAATGGCCGGACACCAAAGTAATGGCTCCGGGAAAACTGGAAAAAAGACGGGGAAAATGTATTGAAGTGCACTCCAACCAGCTTTATGTTTATTGCTTTAGATTTGTTCCAAAACCTCAATGGATGTGGATCAAAAGGGCCACTTGAACCGCCACTTGCAGACGCTTTGATTTGTGATGAATAGAAATTAGGATATTGAATTCTGTGTCAAATCAAAATGTTTGTGAAAGAGCAAGTTGTTGGAAAAGCATTCGTAACTGCACCCACTACCTACCAATTTTTGATTGCCAGTTTACCAGTAACCTAAAAGCAATTAATGTCAAAGGGATAGCAGTAGGAATCATAAAAAAGCTTAAAGTGACAACCTCTGTGGTGTGGTGGTTGAGCAGGTTGGCTCATAGTCCGGAGGTAACGGGTTCGATTTCCATGACAGGACAAGTATATTTGTGCACAGAAGAAAGCGTCGTATTTCCCGGGTTCCCTAGATAGGGAATCCTAGTTAAGATCGTGTCGTGTTTTTTATTTATTTTTTTTTTTATATTTTGTCTCCTATCAGTTGCAGTGTCATCGGGAACTCTAAGTATTGAGTTTCACGTTACACTACGCAGGTCATTCTGAGACATCAGTGAGATCAGGTCATAAAGTCATTTGCCCAGTTTGCGAATTGACTGCACCTCTATACCCTATAGCTTTAACTTCGCGTATAATATATTAGCCTATATCTACAGCTCCTGCTTGTTATTTTTACATATCTTTTTTTACATCTATTATTGGAACTGTGATCTTTTATAACATAGTAAAGTTGATGCGCTATCTATAGCTTTAACTTCGCCTACAGTGTATATTTTTGTAGTAATAGATAGACTTTTTAACACCAATAATGGATGTTTAGACACGTCATTGATAAACAGTAACATATGTGGCCGGTCACGGTGTGACACCGCATCCAAGCGCCCCTCTTGTAATTTGATTTGGTGATTGCTTTGCACATCTGATAAATTAATTTAACCATTTCCGGTGAACAACTTGGCGGTAAAACAATTTAATATGACTGGCCGGTTAGCTCAGTTGGTAGTAACCCTGCCTTCTGAAATTTGGGTTGTGTGTTTGATTCCTATCCAGGACCAACATTTGTGTGATGAACGTTTGTTCTGTGTCTGGGTTATTTTTTTCTATGTATGTATTTACAAACAAAAAGTATCTAAGTATTGGATGAGTTATCTGGTTCCCATGGCACACGCTTTGCTTAGTTTGGGGCTAGGTGGCGTTGTGTGAGATGTCAATAAACTACTAAGATTTTGCTCTCTCCTAATGATTGGGCATTATTACCATTATGATTATTTGACTGGATTGATAGCTCAGTTGGTAGTAGCTCTGCCTTCTTAACTGTAGGGTGTGGGTTCGATTCCCGCCTAGAAACATATGTGTGATGCCGCCTAGAAACATTTGTATTATATTGTATTCTACACCATGTAGCCCCAAACCAAGCAAAGTTTGTACTTTGGGAACTAGATCCGATACAATATCTACTTACTTACTTACTTTGGGCTTGCTATATATTATTTGACAATAAGAACTTTGTAATTTTATATGCTTAGTGAAATAACTTAATTTTGAGTTCTAAAAGTGCTAAAAATAGCCTATTTGCAATAAATCTTTTGACTTTGACTACATAATTTTTGTTTGTAAATAGAATACAATATAACACCAGACAGAGAACAAGCATCTATGTTCATCACACAAATGTTTATCCTGGGTGGGAATCGAGCCCACAACCTGCAGTTCAGAAGGGTTACTACTAACTTAGCTATCGGACCAGTCAAGTTGTGGTAATAGTATGCATACTTTGGGTTAATCACTTTATTGGAGATCTACTACTACAAGTATATTAATTTATTTGTAGGTATCTAAACATGACGATCTCAGAACCGGAATTTCATAATCAACTAATCACAACGTTCACAAAACCACCATCCCTTAGCCTAAATATTCTCCAAAATAGTAAGCCCATAACATTCCTGGACCAAACCCTGGTGGTGCCTCCATGTCTGCCGCGGCAGACACTTCGGCACCTACCTGGCCATCATTCCCTCTTCCATCTCACTCCACCACCTGCACTTTATACGTGGTAGAGCGAGATAGATTAACGAGGAACTTGAAAAAACATGGCGCGCGTATTTGGCTGTTTGTTCTAACCGCCTTCTGACCCACGTCATTATAAAGTGTTATCTTCGATGAGGGATATATTTTTAATGTCCTTTTTTACTTTTTTCAATGTGTGAGGAATGATATTTTATGAATATATTTGAGTATAACGATGTAGTATACGCTAAATCTTGAAGAATCTTTCTTTCTCGTTTTAATGTTTGATTTTTTAATTTTTTTATATATATGAGAGATTATCATTTGATAGAGAAATGGTTTGTTTGCTAATTTTTTTTTTTATGTTAAGGGATGACGCGACGATCTAACCGTTCGCCTGATGTTAAGCGGCACGGCTGCCCATATCAGTTGCAGTGTCACTCGGAACTCTAAAGTAGAGTTTCGCGTGACACTACACTGCGCACGTCATCCTGAGACATCAACACAATCTAGTAACATGATTACTAGACTGTGAGATCAGGTCATAAAGTCTCATTTGCCCAGTAATTTTACTAGCTACAGTGCCCTTCAAACCGGAACACAGTAGTGCTTGCGCACTACTGCTTGGCGGCAGAATAACTGGCAAAGCGGTGGTACCTACCTAGACGAACTTTGCAGAAAAGTCCTACCACCAAGTAAATATTAGTTTGTTTGTTAGTAAGTTATTTATTTTTATTTGGTAACTGAAATTGCCATTGTTACACGGTTACCATCCCGCATGTTCGAATTAAGCGATTTGCTTCCTCTTTTACTTTTCCACTTATCATGCGAACAGCCACAGTCTACATTAATTCCCGAAAAGTACAACCTTGGGTGGGAGGTAATAATTCACTACGCTGGCCAAGTGGGGGTTGGCGGATAACACAATGATCTTTTCAAACTTTGTGATTCTTGAACATGCTAGTATTTTCATTGTGTTTTCCATCGCAGTTTTTGGATCAAATGCAATTTCACATGCACATTGTATTTGAAAAGTTGTTATTGGTGCTAGGACGAGACGAAATTCAAACATTGAAGCGTAGTGTATATAGAATTATAGATTGCGTGGGATTCCGCTGAACTACAATAATTCTTCAATAATCATACCCCACATCAAATTGTCTGCAATGTTTAAATATACTACGCCCACCAGCGCCCGCGCATCGCAAAGCGGACTCCTTTTTATTAAGGCTTTTATTAATGCACAAGATGGGTCCACTCGGAGGCATTTTTATTTCCCTGCTTCGCTCCCGAAAGCCACGCCGTGAAGCCGTGACGTGGGAACCTTGGCGGTGACTTTCCATTTTTACCATTGTCACTTAAAAAGGTATCCTTTGGTTATTTATTTTGATGTGTGCGTGATATTTCGTAGTATAAACACATTCAGTTCGTGCCAAGTTTTATGTTCAAATGAGGAATATATTAACGTCATCAGTTCAAATTTTTTTTTACTACTGGAACGAGGGCCTGAATCATCAGCACGGTCTAGTAATAAGATTACTAGGCTGTGAGTTCAGGCTATAGACTCACTTGTCCACTTATTTCACTAGCTACAGTGCCCTTTAAACCAGAGCACAGTCGAACAGTAGTGCTTGCGCACTGCTGTTTGGCGGCAGAATAATTAGCAAAGCAGGGGCAAATTCCAAAGTTACATCTTTCCTTGTGTGGAACTTCAAAGAGAACTGTCAAAGAGGCATGACATTTCTACGTCGTGCCCAAAGCTTCACGTGACAAGAATCAGTAGTGTAGTAGTAGACTTGAAACGCTTTGCATTACCACCAGCGATTTAAATGCAACTCAATGTACTATTTAAAGTTTGGTTTTGATGAATTCGACAATGCTAAATGAAAAAAAGGCAGAGGAACTTTTATTTGGCTAGTTTGGTAAAAATAACAATGTTATGGAACATTACACTATTGTCTGTATTATATCATTAAAGTATTATTACCTACCACCTACTGGAACAGAATAAATAGCTATATTACTGAGTCTCTCACAATAATTAATACTTATACCACCAAAATCCTATTCTAACAATAAAATGTCGAAAACAACAATTGTCACATAATTCCCCTAAATTCTATACGCACTCAAAAATGACCTAGCAAATCCCGAACTGGTTCTCTAATGATTTATCTAGCCGTAACCGGCTGAAACCGGACTGTACCGGACGGAACAGGACATTCCCTCACCTGCTAAATCACCGTTAAGCTCCGCCAACCGCAGTTCCCATAAAATAAGATTTAAAACCCGACCTATAAATAAACTTTCTTTATTTTCTCATTGTTGGCAACATTGCCGTAGTATTTTATTGTTGGCAACACTAGCGTAATATGTATTGTAGTATGTACTGTATAGAGCTATTAATTAGGCACGGTTAGTGTACCCGCCCTTCCTTGCGTTGTAAATTGTAGTTAGAAGAAAACAGGGTTGTAGTAGTAAATCATAGGGTTGTTTTCAGATTTTTGCTTGAATGTTGAGATTTAGTTCGTGTAGAGTGATAAGAATGACAACTTACTTACGTACTTGTTCAAATACTTGTTCTGAGTCTGGGTGCTGTTGGACCATGGTCCTCGTAGTTCCTGGGTCCCTAGACACGGGGAATCCTGGTTAGGGTCCAGGATCTATGTGTGTGATCGTTGGGTGTTATTATTATTGTTTAAGTCCCACAATACCCAGAACTAGTGGTGGGTTGTTGACGCCTTTACAGTCGACGCAACGAGACCGTTTATCGTCAACTATAGACTAGTTGATAACACAGTTCAATATTCGACTAGTTTATGTCGTAGACGCTTAGACGTCCCGTCTAAGCGTCTACGACGGTTTATGCGACGAACGGGCGAACCAATAGATATGCCGTTCATGCGTAAACATGTTTATCAGTGAACCATAAACTAGTCTATTCGTTCACAGCAGAGAAACAGTTGAAAAAAACTGTTCGTTTATTCAACGACCACTACTACCCAGAACCAATTTTTGCGCTTTCCCTTTGCATAAATACTTGTCCTGCCGCGGGATTCCAGGTGATCTTTGAGCCGACCTGGGGCCTTACCGCCTAAGTCTGGTGGAGATCATAATCGTGTTCTCTCTTAATCGCACTCGTGGACTTGTTAATTGGCGCGTGCGGGATGGCAGGCGAAGCCGATTCCCAGAACGGTTACGCGGTAGGGGTGCTGCTCAACCACACCACAGAAGCTGTCAAATTATATACATATATATGATTTTATTTTAAAACTAAACCGCTACAATTATAATACCACAAGAATAAGTCACCACATAGATTATAAAAGACATAAATATTTTCCTCTTTAAAAGTCACCTGACTCAATTTGCAAATCTTTTTAGTTTCGTTAATCTTTATTTTTACAATAATATTCACAAAACCGACTTTATTATACGGTATTATAATAATAAGAAAGTGATCTAAAAACATTTATTACTTATTCAAGAAGTTTTAATAATTTAAGCTGAATTTACATAAACAGAGAAACTTGGCTGTCTTCCGACTTATGTCACATTTACAGCTTATGACCAATTATGACAGTTTTCAGGTGTCAAGTCATAAACTTTGGAAAACGTTACAATATATTTGTGGACAGCTAGCGCTGACTTGTCACATAATTATCCATAAACGCTCCATAAGCTCATATCTTGCATTTTTTGGCTTGCTTTCTCCAGTGACTTTTCTCGTTACGAGTAGCAAGAATAACTTCAGTATGTTGATACTGCCAGATATTTAAAGCATAGCTAGCTAGTACGTGTGGATTGGCTTTTAATATTAGAAAGTTAACAATAAAACGTTATCCCGAACTCCAGTCAGAGTGGTAACAGATATACTTACCAACACACTCTCTCAAACGAAATTGTTATATTTTTGTGGGGGATTTGATCGAGACTTTTTGACTTAGCAATGATTCAATAAAATTTATTCAGCCCTTTGAATATCATCAGAACTTTTTTATTTGGTGAAGAAAAAGTATTGTGGTTTTTTTAATCTAGAACACTCGTTTATTCTTAATAAATAAATAACGCCCAATGACTAACCTAACTAGGACTCCCTGTATTTAGGGACCCAAGAACTGCGAGCACCATGGTCCCAAAACATTCAGACATAGTACAAGTATAATATAAAAAAAACAATAAATCGCCGAAATCTCGTTACTTGCACATAAAATACCTTCCACATTTGTTGACAGCAAACCATTTTATTTACGAGACAAGGTCGTAAAGTACCTCTTGTTTACGAGTTCCAAAAAAATACGGATTACGTATTGAATTTACGCGAAGATAAATAACAAAATACGTTATTTATTTCAAAACACCGTTTGTTAGATGCCGAGATTAAAAGAGTGAATTGGTCCTAATTGGAACTTATTTGACAAGCCACTACCACTTTTACTATACCTGTTTTCTGCGTCCTTTGGCAACGTTCTCATCTGACGCTGAAACCAGGCTTAGTAGCTTGAGAAACGCTTCTTTTTATATATGAACTTAAGATGCTCTAAAACTTACTATTTGTAAAAGAAGTATTTATCTATCTTCAACAGTAAACAACAATTGGCGACGATAGCTTCTTACCATCAGTCGGGCCGTCAGCTTGTTTAAGTCTATGTTGTAAAAAAGCGTCTATTTGTCTTGATCTAGAGAACATATGGATATATTTCAAAGTTGAATATTTGAAAATTTTAACTGGAACTATAATTATGATTTTTCTTATTGGAACAACGAAAATTTATTACAAATTGCATTGAAGCACTTGTATGTAAGTTGTAATGGTGCGTTTATCGTTAAACATTTTTATTCCAATTAGAACATTTAATAATAGAGTGCAAACTACGTGAAACTGGAGATGAATGGTTTATTTTATGATACTAATGGTGGTTATTTGTTAAACGTATTTCAGAATCAGTTTGTCTCTAAAATCTGTACTTTTAATGCCCCTTTCTTTTGATATTGCCTGCCGGACAGGGTCTATAAGTAATAAACTATTTAAGATAACAAACATTTGGTAACAACATTATAGAATACAAATATTGGAATTGAAATTGAGATGTGTCGGTGTCGGGTTGTTACCCTATAATTGAGAATAATTGATGATGATTGAGGTAATAATTGAGGATCAAACGAACTTGCTAGGTGAATTTTGATCTAAATTATATTAACGGTTCCATTCAAAGCAATCTATAGGGTTTATTAATTAGGGTCGACGAGCTACCACAGTTATGTTTTCTGTGCTAAATGTAAACTAATAATAGTAACAAAACAAACTTGGGTAAAATTATAACGTTACAATTACGCAATTGCATCCATTTCAATCAATCAAAAAGAAATTTTGCAAAAAGCTTTTAAAAACAATTTAAAGTAACTGCCAACTACGCTATCGTTAATTTCACAATCAATTTGTTCCCAATACAAATCAATATTAAACCCATGTAATAGTAATCTTTAAACTTCGCACAGTTATATTATCGAAGGACATTATCTTCCGCACAATTTATTAAATCTGACATTAAAGTTCCGCCCACTTCACCCCTAACATTGCAATTTAGTAATCACCCTGTAACCCTTATATTATACATCTCTTTCATTCGGGAAGGGAAGAAAGGAGAAAAATGTACGTTCACTCAGAGAGCAATAAAGATGTCAACAAAATACTTGCGAATTTGACAGTTATGGCAAAATTATACAGAACCCACAAGCTATTAGCTTTTGTTGGCTACTATCGAGATCGTGGCATTTTTGTCTTAAACACGTGAGTTTGCAATATAGAAATAAAGTTTTTCATGTAACACAATGTGTTTGGTAGATTTGCAGAATCGAAACCGGAACGAAGCTAAAAAACATATGAAAATTTCATTGAGAGCTATCTAACTCCAAAACATGCAAGTAGATTACATACTACCTACTAAGTACTATGTAAGTATGGAATCAGTAACATAAGTCAATTCGAATTTGAATTGTTTGAACAGTCCTCCAACAAAAAAAAAACTTAAAGAATATAGGTAGTTCCCCAACGAGGCTGGGACCAGGGGGAAGATCACGGAACTTTGATCACAATGTAAACAAAAGAAATTACATTCATAATTTGAAAATTTTGATAGTAACTATGCACATAATCTTCATAACTATGCACGTAGAGAGTTTTGGCGGGAAAACGAAAAAGGTCGCGTCGCCGCATTGTATTTATTTTCCAAAACTTGTGTGTTATTTTCAGCGTTAGTGCATAAAATTGGTGGCATTTTATTTGTTAAGTGCTGAATTACAGGCATGAGTGTGGGAAAGTGGTATAATGATGGTAAAACGTTTCTTTTCGTGTTGTTTCCAAAACTCCATAGAAGCTTCTGGTAAAGTAGCCACCACTTTACTAGGAGTATGACTTGACTAGACTATGACTTAACTTGATGACTTGGACTGTGACTTGACTTGACTTGACACATTATATGATATTAATTAACTTGAGATATTATCAATTACTCGACACTGGCTAACCATACATACATACATACAAACCATCGCCTCCCTGGGCTATATCTCAAGGGAAAGTGTATTTAAACATCTATCACGCTGGCCAAGTGCGGGATGGAAAATGAGAGATTTTTGATGTAAAACTTCTTTAGTCACGCTTAACTTGGGGGAGGCTGGTGAATGCGAAGCGAAGTTGATTGAGTTGGTTAACGTAGATCTCCATTGTCAACATAACAAAAATCAAAATTGTTTATTATTATGTTGGTGTGTCCGGCAAAATAACAAGATGGCGACATTAACATTAAACAAAGCTAAAACAAAGTTATACCGGCCGATAGACGAAGCTAAACTAAAGAAGTTTTACTTCAGTCGTGTGGTCTAAAGCACACTCGTTTTCTTTCACAGTTGTAAGAGCGAGTGCAAATTTCGTACGTAACTTGATAAGTTATTGGAGATGGCCGAGTGGGATTTCAACTAGGTTGCTGTAGTTGAAAGTCGCATATGCAAAATTCAAAACCATATAAGGTACAGGAGCCAATGAAGGCCCACTTAATTTCAAAACCTCGTGAAATCTTGCAGATAAATAAAGTATAGAAAAAACATAATGGAAGTTGTAATAATAATAATTAAAACACACTTGCATTATTGTCTATGGTACTATAGTAGCATAAACCCGCGAAATTTAAAATGTTTCGTTTAATCATAACTGTATTTTTTTTAAAGTGGGCTATCTTAGGAGCCGGGCCATCTTCGGCGACACTACCTTATGTATAGCAAAGACTACATCATAACATCGGCTAACAGTGTTAACGTAGCGTAAGCTGGTACAGAATTCATCAAAAAACCAATTTTAAAAATGACTCCCGTGATTTTACTTTGAGAGTGTTGTTGTAGGCTTACAGAAGCGGCAAAAGCCATTAAAAAACCGTTATATTACATAATCCAATTCAATTTAATAGATCGAAATACCATTAAATACTATTGAATTACATTTAATCATAACATGCCACCGAAATGAAAGAAAGTGGCTATTACATATCTACCCATTTATTAGTAGATAGGTACTGTAACCAAAGTCGGAACATGGACTTTATAAAACATGGTTTTAGGGGTTATATTAAAATAGTAGAATCCAAAGTCAAAAAACTATATTTTTCACGCAAAATCTATGTGACGGATTTTGATGCCGTTTGCTGATTTGTACTTTTTAGGAGGTTTGAGCGAGCTGTAGGATAAATGCATAATAATAATAATTAGGGGAAAGAAATAGGAAACCGAGTAGAGAAAAAGCAAATATTAATACGTAAAATTAATTAATATTTGCGAAGCCAGAGTCAGGTATAAAGCAATATACGTCGCAATTAAAATAAAATTTAAGGCTTAACAGAAAAGGTAGCTCTATATTTATATTCATAGAAATTTTAAGACAGACCCCGAAATTACGTCATAATCGTGTATATCACACCACACTAATATTATAAAGGCGAAAGTTTGTATGTGTGTTTGTGTGTATGTTTATTACTCCATCACGCTTAAACGGCTGAATGGATTTGGATGAAATTCAGTACCGGGATAGTTTATACACTGGATTAACATATAGGGTACATTTTATCCCGGAAACGTGAAATTTTCCCGTGAGATGAATAATTAAAGTACTTTTTATCCGCGAGTGAAACCGCGGGGCGCAACTAGTTAATGATAAATATTGTTTAACGTCAGACGTAGGACTGTTTTCCGAAGTCATAAAATTAGTAGGATATTTTTTGTTGGTTGTAAGTTGTTTAAGAAACCTAGGATTCGATGAATGATAATTAAGAATTAAATACAACATTTTACAGACTTGCCATGTTAAGTACCACAAATACTTAAACAAGGCTTAGAAAGAGGGAAAACGAGTGTTTAACACTACAAAACAGCAGTTTAACTCTAGTTTCACGCTTGTTTTAATATTTTGTGGATAAACCCTAAATAATTAGTTTTCTTGACTTCAAATTTATTGTAGGTATTATTAATTGAAATAAAACTGCTATAATTTATATTTATTATATATTTATTTATTCAGTTGCCAAAGTAAACATTTTAAATTAAGTCCTGTTAAAATTTAATGTTACTTAAGCACGTAATTATATTTATGTTATGTTATACCTACATTATTTAAAGTGACAACCAATGTACTTGTATTGAATTTTTAAGTATAACTATGTTCTCATGGAAGTGACTTTTTCGTTTTAACTATTATGATTACACTATTATTTCTATAAAATATAGTACCGGTTCTGGCGGGAACGCGAAAACGATTGCGTCACCGCATTGTATTATTTTCCAAAACTTGTGTTAGTTTCAGTGTTAGTGCATAAAATTGGTGGTATTCTATTCGTTAAGTGCTGGATTACAGGCGTGAGTGTGGGAAAATAATATAATGATGGTGAAACGTTTCTTTTCGTATTATTTCCAAAACTCCATAGAAGCTTCAAGTAAAGTTGCCACCACTTTACTAGGAGTATGACTTTGACTAGACTATGACTTGATAACTTCGACTGTGAATTGACACATATTTGCGTGAAATATTATTAACCTGATAAATTATCAATTACTTGACACTGCCTAAATACACAAAAGTGTGGAGCCTAAACATAAAAAAATATAGTACCTACAGTTAATTGTATATGAAAAAAAAATTTACACGTATATATTACTCGTATAAACATCCGTTATCGTATGACAGTTTAGTATTCATTCAACTTTCAATTACGAATCGATTTTTTAACAAGAAAAACATAAACTTAAGATTATTTTTAACGAAATGTGGTCCCTGACGATTAAGACCCGGTTCACGACATACCATCCAATTCGCTTTTACTTAGGGAACGACTCTAACTTTGTGCAAAGGCCTTTTTTATATTTTGGCTCCACACTTTTGTGTATTTAGCCAGTGTCCAATAATTGATAATTTTTCAAGTTAATTATATTTATGCAAATATGTGTCAAGTCACAGTCGAAGTCATCAAGTCAAGTCATAGTCAAGTCATAGTCGAGTCATAGTCATACTCCTAGTAAAGTGGTGGCAACTTTACTTGAAGCTTCCATGGAGTGTTGGAAATAATACGAAAAGAAACGTTTCACCATCATTATACCACTTTCCCACACGCATACCTGTAATCCAGCACTTAACGAATAAAATGCCACCAATTTTATGCACTAACACTGAAAATAACACAAGTTTTGGAAAATAATACATTACTTTGACTAGGTGGTAGGACTTTACTGCAAAGTTCGTCTAGGTAGGTACCACCGCTTTGCCAGTTATTCTACCGCCAAGCAGTAGTGCGCAAGCACTGCTGTGTTCCGGTTTGAAGGGCACTGTAGCTAGTGAAATTACTGGGCAAATGAGACTTTATGATCTGATCTCACAGTTTAGTAATCTTATTACTAGATTGTGCTGATGTCTCTGGATGACGTGCGCAGTGCAGTGACACGCGAACCTCTATACTTTAGAGTTCCGAGTGACACTGCGACTGATATGGGCAGCCGTGTCGTTTAACATCAGGCGAACGGCTAGCTCGTCACGTCATTCCTTATCATAAAAAAAAAATAAAAAAAAAATTACGTTTTATACTTTAAGTGCTGGATTTCAGGCAGGAGTGTGGGAAAGTGGTATAATGATGTGTGAAACGTTTCTTTTATACAATATTAATTAACTTGAGAAATTATTAATTACTGGACACTGGCTAAATACACAAAAGTGTGATGCCAAAAAAACGAAGAAGTACTTCCTAATTGCATTAATTTTGAGAGAAATTTTAGTCAGTAAATTTCTGCAAAGGCATTTTAAAACAGTGAAAATAAAAATTGAATTTTTAATTTGTAAAGTTGTGAAGTTGGCAGTATTGCGATTGTTTTTTTTTTTCTGTCTTTAATGTTTTTATACCAAAGAAGATTCGTTTGTGAATGTGCCAAGACAATCACAAAAACGTCGAATTTCTTATGATCTTTTCTTACTTGTCTCTAACAATAATTCTGAACCCCAATTGAAGTTATATTAAATTCAAACCCCTTTTAAACACAATTGAATAATATTTATTGCGTTTTTTTTTTCGCAATCGATTTCAATTCACTACCGTGTGTAATGCTCCAGATAACGACAATGCTAGAAAAAAATAAAGAAAAATAAGTTTGAGGGTGCGTGATGGGTAACTTGAGGTCATACTTACTCACACCCCTGTACTTCCTGTTTTGCTACAACAGGGTTGCCACAAACGTCTTTACATGCTTTAAAATATGATGGAATTTTTCATTTGAAATCTAATCTAAATTAACCCAATCTTATAGTTTACGATGAAATATTCTATGCATATTAAATTTATAAGAGAAAATAGTTACTGTTAATCTCGCAATAAAAATAACTAGTTTGCCATTCTAAAATAGAGCTTGTTGAGCATGGATTATGTATATATTTTATAAATGGTAAATTGGGCATGCGTTTGACAACAACTCACCTGATGGTAAGTGACGAAGTTGTCTAAGGTGGAGCAACCTTGTCGTGAGATGTCCATTCTTGACTTAAAAAGACCCAGGTTATACTCAGGAGGAAACACTGTTGCTGGAAGAGCATTCCATTCCTTGGCCGTTCGGACTATACCCAAATGACCCAGCCAAATGCAACAATAATATGTATATATATATAATAAACTTATAAATTAACTTGTTTTCCATATAATTTATTACTCATACGAAGATAATTTACATTTTTGAAAACAAAAACAACTTAAGTATTCTATACGGTAGCTACTAAAAGACATTAAATACTTGATTAGAAGTCGGTTTACGACTGTAAAATCGGTAAAATACTTCAAACTTTACTAACGTGCAGAATTTAGGTCTTTTATTAAATAAGAATGAATTATTATTTGATACAGTGCGTAATTTTTTGAAGGAAAACTTAGTTAAGCACGTTTGACTTGGGGAGTAAGCTGGTGAATGTGTAATGGAAGGTGAAAGTTGTTGTTTAATGTAGATCTTCATTGTAAAAATAACAAAAACTTAAAATTTATATTATTATTAAAACCATCGCCCATACATTACTACGTTATCCTTCTTCGTGCAAGGTTGTCTGGAGGAGATCGCTCTGAGCGATAAGATCACCCATTGATAAACTTTGGTTAAGTTTGTTCACTTTTTTTTATTATTTAAGATGTAGTGTTTCAATAAAGAGTTTATCTATTTATCTATGTTATTATGTCCGGTAAAATGACAATTTGTAATTGTCAAGATGGTGACATTAATATTAAACAAAGAAAAAAAAGTTATACCGACTGATAGATGGAGCAAAAGAAGTTTTACTTGTTTTACGATTACATACATAGACTCTGGACCTAAACTAGGATCCCCTGTGTCTAGGGACCCAGGAACTACAAGGACCATGGTCCCACAACACATAGACTCAGGACAAGTATTTGCGCTTTTTTTTCTATGCACAAATACTTGTCCTGCCGCGGGAATCGAACCCGCCGCCTCCAGGTTATGCGCCGACCTGCTCAACCACCACACCACAGAGGCTGTCAAATTCAAACTTCACGTCGTGTGGTTGAAAGCACACTCGTTTTTATCTGTGTGTTTGTATCTCTCCGTGGCAACCCTAGTTTCAATAATACGCGAGTATTTTCGGGCTCTACATGACAGGTCACAGGGTATCAGAGAGTTCCGTGAGAAATGTCTAACGTTACTCCATGGCTTAGCGGCTGACAATCGGAACTTTGCTGACAATCTGCCTCTGAGCCGACGACAGCCGCTCAATGATTTGTAAAAAGAATGAAGGTAATATTGAGAGAATAATAGCTAATAATACTGGTGTTTGCGAATTGATGTTTGAGTACGTAACGGGTCAATATTTGCCAGCTTGTTGAAGTTATTTGAGTATATTTCTTTTCGGTTGATTTATTAGTGGATTTACATTATTCTTTTATACAAAACTAGCTTATGTGCGCGTGGCCTATAGGAAATGAAGTTTTAAAAAAAAATAGATATGTCAACCACCCATTTCACATTCTTAGGGGAGTAATTTCGAAAAACCCTTTTCGTACTGGATGCCTACACTTTACAAAGAACACACCCTCTAAATTTCAAGTCTCTAGGACCAACTGTTGAGGCTGTGTGTTGATATATAAGTCAGTCAGTCAGTCAGGACTTTGAATTATATATGTATAGAATATGATCATGAACTTCGATTTTTTATGTAAAAGAATGATATGAAGACCTAGTCGTTCGCTTGATGTTAAGCAACACGGTTACCCATATCAGTTGCAGTGATACTCAGAACTCTAAAGGTATAGAGTTTCACGTGACACTGCACTGCGCACGTCGATCTCACAGTCTAGTAATCTTACTAGATTGTGCCAATGTCTCAGGATGACGTTTACAGTGGCAGTGTCATGCGAAACTCTATACTTTAGAGTTCCGAGTGACACTGCAACTAATATGGGCAGCCGTGTCGTTTTACATCCAGTGAACGGTTAACTCGTCAAGTCATTCCTTAACATAAACCAACCACAAACCATGCATGGCAGGCGTCTTGATGTGATGGCGGTAGATTATATATTATGCAACCCGAGGAGAATTCTGCTGGAATTGCCTGGATATTCCCTTAGTTCTTACGGCATCCACGACAAAAAGTTGAGATACTATTTCTCACTTTTCGGTTGTCTGCAAGAGATTGCTTGAAGCGATAAGAGCTATTGTGACACTTAGTTTTTAAATTTGTGATCACACTAATCACATCACACTAATATTATAAAGGCGAAAGTTTGTATGGGCGTATGTGTGTTTGTGTGTATGTGTGTTACTCCTTCACGCTCAAACGGCTGAATAGATTTGGATGAAATTCAATACCAATATAGCTTATACACTGGATTAACATATAGGCTACTTTTTCGGAAAAGCGAAATTTTCGTGTGGGATGAGCAAATAACTAAAATACTTTTTATCCGCGGGTGAAACCGCGGGGCGCAACTAGTTGTCAATAGTTTTGAAATACACTTCAGGGACACTACAGTGTTACAATAAAGAGTTTTCTCCATCTATCTATCTATCTCAACCCGGGACCAAACGGACACACTACATAATCACAATCGAATCACGTTTTTTTAAAGTTAAGGAATGACGTAACGAGCTAAACGAACCTGATGTTAAGCGACACGGCTGTCCATATCAGTTGCAGTGTTAAATTATATTATTCGCGTTGCGTAACTAAGTTTATAACTCTCTTCATAATTTGAAAAATAATTTTTACTATACCTTAATAGTGCTTAGTAACAAAGCCTTCATTAGTTAAGCATAATTATAAACTTTCGGGTCATTAACTGATTCACGACCGACCGGTCAAATAGACAAAGCGTAAATACCGAAACCACCACAAGGTCACAAATTACCTTTTAGAAGTCACGCTAACAATGGCTTTTGATCAAATAGAATATATTAATTCTCTTTGATGTATCAAAGAATTACATTGTTGGGTTCAGAAGTTACTATTCGTTCATACGTTCATTCAACTATCAAGCTAAGTTTTAGTGGAGCACGGTTCAAGGTTCAATGTAACCTTTACCATTACGAAGCCTTATGATACGCAATGTAAATATCTATGCGTAAGTAAAGCCATTTTCTATGTTAATGAATCAACGAGCCAGTCGTTCACCTGATGTTAAGCGACACGCCCACTCAGAACAGTTGAAGTGTCCTAGCAGGTAGTCCTAACAGGTGTAGTTACCACTCTATGGCATACCTACTGCAATCTATTTGGATATGTCACAGAGAATTAAGTGCGAACTTAGGAGTTGTCAAACTTTAGTACAAGCGAGCATTTCTCACATTTTCTTCACACAAGTTTGTAGTATTTGTCGTTAATATGCAGTATGAGGCTAACGTTATATTTTCGTTTTTGAAACGTAAAAATCAAGAATTAAGACACTGTTTAAAATCCGTTAGTGCACAAACACGCCTTCCACTTAGCCGGTTTTATTTGCACTTCAACATTAATGAAAGTCCATTTTTTTGACCGACTCTAAAAAAGGAAGTTCTACGTTTGTCTGTGAGTATTTTCTTTGTTTATCTTTTCTTCATGAGAATTAAACAGTACATTTGACCAGCCAACCAAAAGCCGGTCTATATCCAACGTTCAACCAAAAAGGAGTTTCATGAATGAATAACCCACACACGCACGGACTTAGCAGCATTGTGTCATCTCTACTCGACTAAATAACAATTTGACAGTCTCCTCGCCGCTTCCGTTCTCGGGACATCACTAATATCGAATACAATGACAGTTCTAGCTACTAACGGATAAACGGCGGTTAAGCCTTACCACAAAACCATATCTTCTTGTGCCAGTCAAATATGAGTTTAATTTTTTCTGTAATAGAACATATTTTAGACGATTTTTTTGGAAAAAAATAAACATATTAAATACACGGTACCGACATATCTATAAAGTTGCTATTTGCATGTTTTTTGGTGGAAGGATCATATAGATGGTGTTAAAATGGAATATCCGACATTTTCACGTGATTTCGTTTTTTTTTGAGAATTTTAGTAAAAGTAATCTTAGTATTAACATTAACTATTCGTTTGTTAATAAAGTGCCGACGATGGTGCAGGCTTTATTAAATTGTGTGCTTTATTACGTACTTTGTTGAAAGAGATTAAGAGAGGAAATCCTTTGAAGAATAGGATACACCAGCTGCATTGTTATTGAAGTCAAGTGCTCTATGAAATGTTCATTTACAAGTTTTGACTGGCCCGATAGCTCAGTTGGTAGTAGTTCTCCCTTCTAAACTGTAGGTTGTGGGTTCGATTCCCTCCCAAGAATATGTGTGATGAACATCGATTTTTGTTTTGGGTCTGGGTGTTATATTGTACGATCTTCTGCCCGCAGCTTCGCCCGCGGCGTGGCCTATGGGAAAATAATTCAACCACCCATTTCACCCTCTTAAGGGTGAAATTTCAAAAATCTTTTCTTAGCGGATGCCTACGTCATAACATCTACCAGCATGCCAAATTACATCCCGATCCGTCCAGTGGTTTGGGCTGTGCGTTGATCACTATGTCAGTCAGTCAGTCAGTCACCCTAGAGTTATATATATCTAGATTGTATGTATGTATTTGCAATCAAAAAGTATCTATGTATTCTATCAGTTACCTGGTTTCCATAGTTTTAGCTTTGCTTAGTTTGGGACTAGATGGCGTTGTGTGAAATGTCCACATATTTTATTTTTATTTATTATTATTTATTAAAAGGATACAACAGCTGAACTGATATTGAAGTCAAGTGCTCTATGAAATATTAATTTACAGGTTTATTTAATAAATGAAATAGTACTTAGGCTCCAAGGGGGTATATTCCCATCTGCTTGCACTTACGTATGCCAGCAGTTAAGTTGGCACTTATCTCTTTAAGACGTACCTAAAAATGTTGCAGTAGAATACTAGTGCAGACTGGCATAGCTGTGGATTATGAATCTAACTTTTTATATGAGGATATCTAAAAAATCGAGTATGCTTTAGACCACACGACAGAAGTAAAACTTCTTTAGTTTAGCTCCATCTATCGGACAGTATAACTTTGTTTTTCTTTGCTTAATGTTAATCTTGACAATTGTAAAATGTAATTTTACCGGACATACCAACATAATAATACAATTTTTTACTTTGTTATGTTAGCAATGGAAATCTTCTTGGACTAACTTCAACTTCCGTTCGCCTCGCATTCACAAGTTTACTCTCCAAGTCAAGCGTGCGTAAAAAAGTTTTACTTCAAAAATAATTACATCGTCATTACCCATTACGTGAGTTATGGATGAAGCGCAAGCCTACTAAACAATAAAAAAAATCATCCACTTAAAAATTTCCCAGGAATTGACAGTTATTCCTATTGACTTGACATCTGCCAGACAGTATTCTTACAGCGTCAATAGGCAGTCTTTAGTTGAAGTATGCAGTTAAAGCTACATGTACCTACTATAGTACTTTTGAATCTTAAAAGCCTTTACAAATCATTCATCCTAGTATCAATTGAGTGCACCGCAAATCTGCATTCACGAATTAGATTGTTATCTTCGTTAATACGGTCTTAATGTATCCGGTTCGTACCGGTATACTTACCATAAAAACCTTTATTATCTAGTCAATAGAGACTAAATTGTAAAGGAAGAAAGTCGTAAGCTTTCTTTTTAATGAAGTACCCGTTTAATCTGTGTGTAATTGAATTCTCATCGGTCAAAATTGCGTACAAAAGCATATGAGAGTTGTTAAACGATTACATCTGCTACCGTTTGAGTTACTAACAACTCTGTAAAGATGAGGCTTAAGATTGAGCGGTTTTTGCAACTCTATCGATGTCCGGTTAAAGCGTAGATTAAGTACATATTACAATTGTCAAATAGATTTAAGCTTGGGAAGTTTATTGGTGGCGTGTGTGCCTTTTTGTATTTCTATAATGAAAAGGTTGCCAGGTGTTTTTGTGGATAAGAAAATTTCATTAAAGTGGGTGATATCTACTCTACTTATGCCTGTAAAAGCTTTTGTAGGTCGTAGTTTTTTTATAAAAACGAATGAAGTGAAAAGCTAGCTGTTTTCTTGATGTTAAGCGTCACGACGGCTCATCACAGTTGCAGTGTTGTTTGGACGAATCGCTTAATTATAAAGTCCCGTAGTGACTGCCCTACATGTTGATTGCTGCACACTGAGACATCAGCACAGCTTAGTAATAAGATTTGACAGCCTCTGTGGTGTAGTGGTTGAGCAGGTCCGTTCATAACCCAGAGGCGGCGGGTTCGATTCCCGCGGCAGGACAAGTATTTGTGCACAGAAAATTAAGATAAGCGCAAATACTTGTTCTGATTCTGGGTGTTGTGGGACCATGGTCCTCGTAGTTCCTGGGTCCTTAGACACCGGGAATCCTAGTTAGGGTCCTTGATCTATGTTTGGGCTTTATTATTATTATCATTATTTCTAGAATGTGAGATCAGATATATGATCACGGAATATTGATTGCAATACAACAGGCGAAATTTTGATCCTAATTAAAAAAATTCCATAGTTACTATGCACCTAAGCTGCGTATTGAAATTGTCAAATTTATACAAAATTGTATTTCTATACTTTTTAAATTTTTGGTACAACTAATTCGAATTTGAGTAAATAAAGCTGTGATGATCCCTGTGATGATTGGAACTTAGAAATATCCACAATTTCAAAACATTTTTGGTCCCGAGGTATTAAAGAGCTATTCTCGTCCCTGCTTACGAATTACAGACGATCTCTTTTCGAATAGATGTAATAAAAAACAACTTTAAACATCGTATCCAATGAAACAGGCTTATAAAGATTATTTTCTGCCGCATTTAACACCCACAAAATGAACAGTAGCTAGTTTCAATGTTGTCAGTGCACCTAAACAAATATTAAACATTCATAGGATTTCTTTAACTTCACAAAAGTCACTGTAATGTGGTGTATTAAAGTCTAAAATTAAACGTGCCAATAGAAACTTAAAAAACATTTCATTATTGTCCTTTATCAGCGGCATTTTATTATGGTCCAAAAACAAAAGCAGAGCGATTTAATGAACCTACTTGTTTTGGAACTTTTAGTAGCTAGCTAGTATAAAGCATCAATTAAAAAAAAAGAATGTGCTTTAGACCACACGACTGAAGTGAGTCTTTAGCTCCATCTATCGGTTGGTGAAACTTTGTTTTTTTTTTGTTTAATGTTAAGGTCGCCATCTTGACAATTGTAAATTATTGTCATTTTACCGGACATACCAACATAAAAATACATTTTTTTTTTACTTTGTTATGTTGACAATGAAGATCTACGTTAACCAACAATTTTCAATTTCCGTTCGTCTACTCCCCAAGTCAAGCGTGCTTAAAGAAGTTGTACTACGAGGACCATGGTCCTCGGAGTTCCTGGGTCTCTAGATACAGGGAATCCTAGTTAGGGTCCAGGATCTATGTATGTGATCGTTGGGCGCTATTATTTTATTATTGTTGCTTTTTTTTTGTTTTTGTATGGCTCCACACTTTTGTCTATTTAGCCAGTGTCAAGTAATTGATAATTTATCGAGTTAAGTAATATATATGTATGTCAAGTCAAGTCAAGTCACAGTCCAAGTCATCAAGTCAAGTCATAGTCTAGTCTAGTCAAGTCATACTCCTAGTAAAGTGGTGGCCACTTTACCAGAAGCTTCTATGGAGTTTTGGAAACAACACGAAAAGATACGTTTCACCATCCTTATACCATTTTCCCACACTCATGCCTGTAATCCAGCACTTAACGAATAAAATGCCACCAATTTTATGCACTAACACTGAAAATAACACAAGTTTAAGAAAATAATACAATGCGGTGACACAATCTTTTTTGTTTTCGGGAAAACGAAAAAGATTGGTGGTAACAAGCTGGCTTGTTACTTGAACCGTGCCATATTGTCGCCAAATTCACCATCACCTGAATCTCCACAAAGTGATCAACCGAGATTAAGGCCAGGTCTTCCGCGCGATCGAAAATCAAAGGCATCTAATTTAAGGGGGAGTTGCGACAATACCACATCAATTGCAATCACGCAAAAACGGCTGGTTATTTCGAGCTAATAAAATTAAATGGTTTTGTACTCTGTCACAATAACTATTTCCAATTTGCTTACAGCTAGCTTGACAGTTTTAAATCTTTTATTGCGACAAGGTGTATAGATTATTAACTTTTTGTTGATTTCAGCTGTTTAGCAAATAATTGAATGAGTGGATTGTGCGGTTTTGTAAAGCCATTGGATTTAATAATACTGAAGCCGTTTATTGAGGAAGTTAGGTTTAAAAACTGGTATATTACAATTGTCGGTATGTATAATCACCCATAGGTAATCTACTTAAATAATACCGAAATTATTGATGGTAAATAGTAGTTGTTGAATTAATTTTGGTTACCCACACCAGGAGGTGATCACGAAACATCGATGTTTGTTCCGTGTCTGGGTGTTATATTGTATTCTATGTATGTATTTACAAACAAAAAGTATCTAAGTATTGTATCAGTTATCTGGTTCCCATAGTACAAGCTTTGCTTAGTTTGGGACTAGATGGCGCTGTGTGAAATGCCCACAGATATTTATTTATTTATTTATTATTAATTACCTGCACTTATGACCTTACAAATAAAGTCTTGCAAATTTTTGCTTTTTTGTAATAATTTGGAAATAAACGGCTTAACCACAAAAGATTTAAACAAGCCTTAAACTACTGTTTGTATAGTTAATTACACGTTTGACGTCTATCTAAGCCTTGTTTATGATTACGTTTATTTACTCGAATACCTACATAAGTTAAACAGAGCTGATCCGAAATGATGATTCTTTTAAGTGAAGCGTAGTTTTTACTCCAAGGGTCATCAAAAACATCGGACAAAACCCCAAAAAAAATCATAAAAGCACATTCCCTCAATGCATTACAACTTATTGGACAAATCAGAGGCAAATCCACTCTACGTCACTACCATCCACCGTCCACCATTAGCTCCGCATCGATCGATGTAATTGTCATCGACATGTCCCATCACTAGCGTGAGATGTGCAAATAGTTGCGTCATCTCTTTCAAGTGTATTTATTACTTAGTAACTTAGAACATAGGTGGTTATTCTCAGTTTAGTACTTTAGTTTTTTAATCTGTGACTTCTATTTTTAGTAAAAAATATATACAGAATTTCGGACAAGCTATAAAGATTCTGTATCTATGGGTAATAATAATAATAATATCTGTGGACATCTCACACAGCGCCACCTAGCCCCAAACTAAGCAAAGCTTGTACTATGGGAACCAGATAACTGATACAATACTTAGATACTTTTTGTTTATAAATACATACATACAATACAATATAACACCCAGACACAGAACAAACACCTGTGTTTATCACACAAATATATGTCCTGGGTGGGAATCGAACCCACCACCCACAGTTCAGAAGGCAGGGTTACTACCAACTGAGCTATCCAAAGATGAGCTAGCCAGTCAAATAACTACACTCACTCTGAGTGGGGTAAGTTACATTTAACGGTAAAAATAATAAAACCGTTTCCTTGTGGACCTACAGTAATTTTCTAAAAATGAACTTAAACGAAACTACTTTTATGTTAATTATTTATCAGAATGCATGCAGTATTCATAAGAATCAAAAAGTTAAGCCGTGTCTAACAAGCAAACTTATTTAAATATCGATGATCCAAATCGACTCCCGTTTGACGCTTGTCAAAGAATTGCAACATCTTTGCACGTCAAAGTCATTGTCATTGCCAAGCAAACGTCGATCATCCACATCCAGTAGCGATATAAAAAAATGATCAATTCCAAATCGTTCAAACCACGTTCGGGCCATTCATGCAATAACAGAACCAGCGCGAAAATTAAATTACTGAATTAATCAAAAGAATTAGCATGAAAATATCGATAACGGATTTGTACTCGACACAAAAGTGATACAAAACTAGACACAATGCGCGACAAATTTGCGAAATGAAATTCGTATCGACTATCAATCGCATTACCATATGACATTGCATTTGTGTACGCGGCTTTATGTTGCATATGCTAATGTTACTTTATTGTGATAGGCGTGCTGAATCGAGTTTATCGATCAATTTATTTGTTGTTGAATCGATTTTGCGGAAAATCTTTAGTGGGCGTAATGTTTTGTGTATTATCGACTTGTTTATGTAATACCCATTGTGTTGCTCGAAAATCGAACTTAATTGTACTACCATAATAGCTGAATTAAGTGAACAAATTATGTACATGACTTCTTTTTTGTGGACATTTCTCACAGCGCCATCTAGCCCCAATCTAAGACAAGCTTGTATGAGAACCAGGTAACTGGAATAATACTTAGATACTTTTTGTTTGTAAATACATACACAGAATGCAATATGACACCCAGACACAGAACAAACACCTATGATCATTATACAAATGTTAGTCCTTTGTGGGAATCGAACCCACAGCACACTGCTCAGAAGGCAAGGTTACCACCAACTGAGTTATCGGTTTAGTCAATGTTGCTTTTTTCCATTGTTTTATTTATATAATACTTTATGCACATAAAAAGTATAAAGATGGACTTAATGCAAAAAGCATTTTCTACCAGTCAACCAAGGCGCGCAAAGTGAGTGACGCAAGTGAGAAAGAATTTGATTAGACGTGCATATAAAGAAATGAGCATAATTTTGGAACATTAATTTTGATCATTATACAAATTAAAATAAAACGATAAGAACAATACAATATTAAGGTAAAAATATATATATTTCACAAATTTAATAAAACACAAATATTAATGAATAGTAATACTGCAGTATAGATCATATATACATAATTAAATAAAATACAAACTACATAATCGTTTTAGTATCTATTCTGTTTACTCCGTATATTAGATTTGGTCACAATACCTTTTCAGTAATAACTCAGGACAAGAACATGAATGAAGCGTTAGGTATGACGTATTTTGTCTTGGGAGCTTATTAAGTTAAGCAATATGTTCAGTCAGATGAAAGGCATTACCATTAAAAGCCATTTCAGTACGAATCTCCATTTACCATTATCTAATTTAAGTATTTATAGCACTTCGCCAATAAACCAATTCGTAACGGTCTGTTTAATTCAGTTGTGAACCCGACGAGCTAATTTAAATCACAGTAGCCACAGCAATAAAATTGCAATCTACCTGCATTTGTACACATGTTACAAAATCTAAATGTGTATGAATTTCTAGAGGCGTGCCCCCTTCATATGCAAAAATCATTTATCGACATTTAAAATTTCTTTATCAACGGCACATGTGCTGGGTGTAAAAATCAATGAATAGATTTTTTATTGCCTATAAAATTTGTATGCGTAAAGTTAATTTGCGTATGTTGCATTGTAGACCGCACATTGTGATGCGCTGTGTTCGGCAGCTACGACGCCCTAAGGGCGCGACCCACTGCCCTCGCACTACCAACATTTCACACAACGTAACAATTCAATTATCAAACGCCTTCATTGTGTCACATTCATATTTTTTTAAATGGCATTAGATTTTTCGGTGGCCATGTCAATTTTACGACAATTCCTAATTTAAATATCAACCAATCGATTGACATTTCTGGATTTTTCAATTTATCATACATCTTTTTGGATCGTTTACATAATTTGCATGTAACGAGTATTGTAAATTATTGGATCATTTCTTATGTGATAGACATGTATGGTAATTTCTTTGATAAAGTATAATATCGTTAACCGTTTGAAGATATTGTAGTAGGTACATACTTGCAAGTTGCAGTTCAATAGATTGTTATTCTTCAATCTAGCTTCCGTTATGATTTCTATTGATGTGAAAATTTCAAAATTCTTTTTAGTTACTGCTCTTGACCTTAAATTATTCCAACGATCTTTTTGCTGAGAAATCGATATGTACCTATTGTTATTTATAGGATAATATGAGTTAAGAAAAGATATATTTTTTATCGCAATATCTGAAATAACGGACCAGCGTGAGATTTTTGGTAGGGAGAAGTTGTACTACATAGATAGTTTTTACTTAAAAAAGGATTTTCAGGTAGGTAAATAAGTACTTAACTGTTTAATGTGTGTAATGATAATTTTATTAGGTTCGTTATTGAAAGCCTCTGTGGTGTGGTGGTTGAGAAGGTTAGCTCATAACCAGGCGGCGGTGGGTTCGATTCCCGTGACAGTTCAAGTATTTGTGTAAACAAAAAAAGCGCACATATTTTTTTGGGTCTGGGTTTTGTGGTCCTCGTAGTTCTAGGGTCCCTAGATACAGAGGGAATTCTAGTGAGAGTCCAGATTTATCATTCTATTTTAATTGTTTACTCTTTCGAAAATGTGATATACCTACAAATGAATATAATAATAGGTACCTTTTATTAAGATTTTAAAAATTATCTATTTAATCACCGCATTTGGGCTGACAGCAGTACCTAAGCTAGGTACTGCTTGAGAATTGAGACAAATTTTTTCCTATTTTGAAAAGGTATCTATTGTATAATATTGTAGAAAATTTGTTTAATTATCATTTTATGTTAATGTTGTAACCATTTTCATTTAGTAATAGCAAAGCCATAGGCAAAGCAATAAATAAAAAACCTATTCTCATACATAAAAGAAGCATTCTTGACTCCAGTGTTATATTTACAAGCATTTCTTTAGAAAATATTTTCATACTTTACACGTGGAAATAAATAAATTATTCGCTTCATTTTAACATAATTCATAAGCATTGTAATGAAATAACGCTAAGTGGCCGTACAATGGCTCAAGTGAAACGACCAGAAACTGTCATGCTTATTCTTGCTTCACGCAGCCCATCATGAACAAAAAAGAAGGCAACGCAGCAGAAAGAGACCACGGCTGTACAACGCGCGCAACCAATTTGCATTGTACGCCCGGCTAGTAAACGTTTAAATTCTTATTTCGAATTTCGAACTGTTGGTCTCGTTCTGCATAATAACATCCGTAAGGCAATGGCAGTTGCTTAGCCAATGAGAGCGCGCGGCGGGTACTCGTGGGCGTATTGGCCGCCGGTGATTGGCTGAGCAAGTCGGATTTATCACTCGATTTGTTGGTAGTGCCGTCGCCGCAGTCTCGCGGCACGATTGTCGATTGTCGCCATTGTGTGTAGCGAGCGACGGACGCGTCGTGTACGGAGTCGATTCGCATGCGATACGATAATCGGTTAAATCGATCGTGTGTTGTAACTGTTACATAAACAATGAAACACACGTAAAACTTTGTCTCATAATTGATTGAGAGTAATTTCTGTTCGAATATTTGTTTGTGAAGTGCCGACGGACTAAGTTTCTGACACGAGTGAAGTAACAACGCTGGAGCTGGACTTACATCAACGTGCCAGCGGTCACTTTATGAGGTAAAAACTTGGATTGTTCATAGCTTTTAATGATATAATGTCCTAAGTAACAATGCGATGGACGGCGCGCGGCATTATTCTGAGCCTTCCGAGGTCAGACATAACTCTTCAATGTCAACGAACTTGAGAACGAATCGATTTCACGATTGGTCTTGCCGAGTTGATCGATGACAATTGTGTGGGCAGATATTTTGGTTGTTTCCTTGATTGTGGTGATTCATGAATGAACTGGTGACGTTAATTTAAAATGGTCAACATTATTTTGACTGATTATTATTCAATAAAGAGTTATCCGAAAGCTGTAATATTACATATTACCTGGGATTGTTCAATTTTATTCTAAATGCGTTTATTTAATTTTATTTTATTAGTGCGTCATTTTACGTAAACAAACAATTTTGAACTAAGGAATGAAGGTACTTAAGATATACATTCTTTTAGTTTCAAAATATTTAAAGTATTATTATTTATAATTTCCACACATGTCATCTACACGACTTTCATTGAACTGCAAATAATAGGGAAAAAAAACTTTTTTGTGTTCTTAAACAACCCTACAATCGACTTAACTAGGTCAACCTATGGTCTCATATTCTCAAACTCCAAAGAGATCCAATTAGGGTGGTCACGCTGTATTTTTAAATGCCTTTTATCTATATTCAAATCTAATAAACATTATTTAACTGTTTCGATAACTGCAAATTAAAATACAATTATGCATAATTTAGGTAACAGATAAAATAAAAATGTTTGTATAAATTATATTACCAGCTAATTCAGAGCGGTCTGCCCAGAGTTAAGATCTACGCCGTGCTATGACTAACAATGACTACCCATGACGAATGCCTATGGCTGTACTAAAGTTTACAGCTTATAGGGAGATAAGTGCAAACTTATCTCCCTATAAGCTGTATTTTTGAGACATAACAAAAAAATTAAGTCCTTACCCGCAGACAGCTACTTATACGCGGCTTTTTATGTCATAAGTTTAGATAGGTATAGTTTTGATGAATATACCTAATATATTTTAGTAAGTAGGTACCTACTTATAGATTTAATTAAGTTCCTTAGTAGTTTCATGTTTACGTACAATTTTGCTTTTTCTCAAATAATTCAATATAGTTTAGTATTATTAATTAAAGTATTTATTTATTATTATATCAGTACATTTTGTTTAATATATTTCATTAATATTTTTATCGTTTGTTAATTATTATAATTTGTTTATTAAGTAATATAATATTCATTAAATAAATCGAAAGTGCCGTTCATTGCCATTCACACTTCCCACAAAAACAGCTTTGCAATAACCAATTAATTTAAATAATCTTATAAGAGTCCTTTTACATTAAAATTATATCCAAACAGATTAGGGGCAATCCAATCGGGAGCCGTCGACTTGAATGTAGTTGACGTGAATTATCCTTTGGGCGAGGGTCCCGTCGGTAGTCGGTGCTTACGGGTTTTAGGGCTTAGGGTCCTTCTTATGGTCCAGCATGGAAATGCAAATTAATTGGGTACCTAACATATACATACGTCTTTGTTTGTTTGTGTCGTTCTTAATTTAAAAGGGCTTTTTTATACTAGACGAGCTTCTGCCCGCAGCTTCGCCTGTGGCGTGGCCTATGGGAAAATAATTCAACCACCCATTTCACCCTATTTAGGGTGGAATTTCGAAAAATCTTTTCTTAGCGAATGCCTACGTCATAACATCTACCTGCATGCCAAATGTCAGCCCGATCCATCCAGTGGTTTGGGCTGTGCGTTTATAGATCACTATATATGTCAGTTATAGATAGCTTGTGTTTGATTGTGATCTTTCTTTTATATTCTGATGTTGACAATTTTACTTTGAAAACTACCGTGAGTATGACACATTTTGTGTGGCTTGCTTTGGGAACCTGGTCGGAGTAATTTTGACATTTAATTGACCTGAATTTAGCCGTTATTTATCTTACAAGATGTTGACAATGTAGTAGAGGTACATGTAGCACATTCGGCTAAACCGTTTCGAATGTTTTGCTCTACCTAACAGACGAAAAACTCACTAAATATTTGTAGAATTTTTGCACAACTTGTATGAATCATAATTCTTATAAATTAATAATAATAACAATATAATATGTGTGGACATCTCACGTACCTACTACAAGTAGTGTAACGTAGTTCAAGTACTATTTCATTTATTATATAAACCTGTAAATGAACATTTCATAGAGCACTTGACTTCAATATCAGTTTAGCTGGTGTATCCTCTTAAAAAATAATAATAAATAAATATTAAATAGATGTGGACATTTCACACAACGCCATCTAGCCCAAACTTGCAACTAGCAAAGCTTGTATAATGGGGACCAGATAACTGATACAATACTTAAATACTTTTTGTTTGTAAATACATACATATAATACAATATAACACCCAGACACAGAACAACACAAATGTTTGTTCTGGGTGGGAATCGAACCACATTTCAGAAGGCGAGATTACTACCAACTGAGCTATCGGGCTGTCAAGCTGTCTTTTGCCTTTTTCTTTATAATATAATAGCGAGTGCACATTCCGCAATTGAAAAGTCATTGCAAAGCCGCGTGGGATTTGAACCCGGAGCATTGCTTTGAAAGCTGCACGATTTACTGCTGAGCCACACTGGCTCACCACAGCGGCTGTCAATTAGGTCTGACTGGCACGGGCTAATTGATATAACTACGCAATCCGTTAAAACAGCCCTAATGAAGGTACCTCGGATTTTATAGAGCTGTAAAAACCTTATATTTACCGGAGATATTTACGATATAATATACAGTGGTGGTTATCCTTTGTGATCGCCGCTCGGTGCAAGACAATTCATGGTTTATAATAATGGTATTCATGGTTTATTGACTACTAGCGATTTATTGCGGCTTTCTTCGTAGTTTGATTCGCTTGATATAGAAGTGTTGCATGATTGTAAATTAAGCCTTCATTGAAAAGGAAACTTCGGGAAACTTATGAGCCTCTTTGTCTGAGGAAATTTTGAGTTTCAGCACAGCAATGCTAAGTACCTACTTAATTAACTTTTTCATAAACTTCAAGTAGCAATGTGTAAGCCATTCCAAGTCCTTTTATGTGTACCATAAGGTAAGTATTTACCTAATTAAGAATGTCTCCTTTTGTTGAAGTTGCGTTACAAATGCTGCCCGAGTTTATGGAAAATCTTAAATGATATTCTCGTGGGATTTAAAGTGTAATATCACAAATTTAAGTAGGGTGATCACTGAACATTGATTGCAATGCACCAGGAGAAATGTCGGAGTTTTGGCGGGAAAACGAAAAAGATTGCGTCACCGCATTGTATTATTTTCTTAGACTTGTGTTTTTTTCAGTGTTAGTGCATAAATTTGGTGGCATTTTATTCGTTAAGTGCTGGATTACATGCATGAGTGTGGGAAAGTGGTATAATGATGGTGAAACGTTTCTTTTCGTGTTGTTCCCAAAACTTTTGGGGTTTGTGTTTGCTCGCGTCCGTAGGCTTTAACCCTAGTTTCCCTACACGTGACCCCTGGGTGGTGCCAAAAGAGCAACCAAATAACTGGTGGAAGGCCTTAGCCGCCGGCTTAGTTACCACCCATTGGACAAAACCACGATGCCAAGCGACTCGTCGTGTTCCATCGTGACGTCCAATGAAGCCGTTCTGACGAGTAGATGTGGACAGTTGTGTTGGGTATGCAGACCGGTATTGGTGATGGAGAGGCTTTCGCGTCGGAGACCTTGCTTCGGAGGGTAGCGGGATCCGAAGCACGGTGCTCTCTGCTGGCCGACCGCAAGTTGTAGGGGGCCCAAGTAGTAGTCTAGCCAACTACGAAAGGCTGCCCCGCCGCTTGTGTAAAATCCTGAGGTTGCCCACAGGGCCAGTTGGCGACTGGAAGTGAGGAACTTGTGGGTAATTTCAGGGGGGTTCGGGCGTCCCCGCAGTCTCCGCGCAAGTTCTCCATTGGCGCGGAAGCTTCTCTATTACTGAGGGTTAGCATCCCAATATCTCGTCCACTTCTAACTTGTCTACCTAACTCACCCAACCATGAAAAAGTCTAATAAAGTGAACAAGTTTAAACGGCAGATGCACGTCCTCACTCTTAAAGTGCACCTCACAAATATTCGTGGGCTGCACTCAAATCTGCAAGCGGTCCATCATCATCTGGAGACCAATAAACCACACTTGTTCTTCTTGACTGAGACGCAAATAGGATGTCCATCAGACACGGCATATTTGGACTATCCAGGATTCATCTTGGAAAACCGCTTCCTTCCACGCGCTGGTATCTGCGTTTTCGTCCGTGATGACATTTGTTGTTTGCGTCTCCGGAACCTTGAACATCCCCACTTTTCGGTGATTTGGGTGCTTGTGGACACCGGCATTGAGAAAATTCTCTATGCTGGTGTGTACAGATCACATAGCGGTGACCGGGAGACAACTCTTCTAATGGAGTATCTCAGTGAAACGGCAGATGTGGCTCAGCAACGCTACCCTTCGGCTCAGCTTGTTGTTCTAGGGGACTTCAATGCTCACCACCAGGAGTGGTTAGTCCCACACCAGATCACGGACCATGCTGGGAGAGAGACGCGTAAGCTCGCTTTGGCGCTCAATTTAACGCAGATTGTTCAAGAGCCAACGCGAGTGCCTGACATTGATAGCCACACTGCTAACTGCCTCGACCTTCTGCTCACGACTGAACCAGACCGATACTCTGTGGCGGTATCCTCACCCATTGGTAGCTCCGATCACTGTCTGGTTAAGTCCGTTTCAGTATACTCCCCGCCTGACCCAAGCCCTAAGAGCATTCGGCGTGTCTGGAGATACAATTTAGCAGACTGGGATGAGATGCGACATTTCTTCGCCTCATATCCTTGGCGGCAAACGTGTTTTTCTTCTGGAGATCCGGCGGTTTGCGCGAATGCGGTTACTGAGGTAGTATGTCGGGCTATGGAATATTTTATTCCATTTTCCGATAAACCCAAGACCAGCAAAGCCAGCCCATGGTTTGGAGCCGACTGTGCACACGCTGAAGCGCAGAAACATGCGGCATATCTGGCATGGGCTGACGCTCGAAAACGCAAGGCCTCGGACACTCGAGCTAAGAAGAAAGCCTTTAATGTTGCCGCCAAGGCCTGTAAGAAGGAATTAAGGAAGGCTCGTTTCAATCATATTGGTCGAATAGGGACTAAACTTGCTTCCTATCCAGCTGGTAGTAAGGCTTTTTGGTCCCTAGCCAAATCGGTTGAAGCGAACTTCTGTCGATCTTCACTGCCTCCATTATTAAAACCTGACGGATCGCTGGCTCACACTGCAAAAGAAAAAGCAAACTTGTTTGCCTCTCTCTTTGCAGAAGCTTCGCGTTTAGATACTGCTAATGAGGTACCTCCCTGCCTTCCACATTGCGGTGCTTTCATGCCGGAAATACGCATACGTCAGAAGGAGGTACTAAAAACATTATGCAGTCTAGACGTGAACAAAGCCAGTGGTCCCGATGGTATACCAGCAATTGTACTTAAGAGCTGTGCACCTGAGTTGTCTCCCATTTTAACACGCCTATTTCGCCTCTCTCTAGACACCGGAATAGTCCCTAAGAGTTGGAAGCTAGCCAATGTACAACCTGTACCTAAGAAGGGCAGTCGTGCTGATCCTGCCAACTACCGACCCATCTCAATTACCTCCATACTCTGTAAGAGTATGGAGCGTATAATCAACAACAAGCTCTTGGCACACCTTGAAGTCAATGATCTCCTCAGTGACCGGCAATACGGATTTCGCCGAAATTGGTCAACTGGGGATCTTCTCGCATACGCCACGCACATATTGAGCGAAGCCTTGGAGATGCATGGAGAGGCACTTGCTGTATCTCTAGACGTCTCTAAGGCATTTGATCGGGTCTGGCACGACGGTCTTCTGAATAAGCTTCCATCTTACGGACTACCTGCTGGTTTGTGCACTTGGATATCAGACTTTTTGAGGGAACGATCGCTTAGAGTAGTTCTTGATGGCTGCTCTTCCGATCAATTAGCTATTAATGCTGGTGTACCTCAGGGGTCAGTTCTTTCAGCAACACTATTCTTACTCCACATCAATGATTTGCTAAAGCCCGGTACCTTTGGGTATGCAGATGATAGTACTGTTGTTGAAAGATACACATCCAGTGCCCGAGCCAGTGGTGACGACGTCCGGATTGAGAGAGAGGCTATGGTTGAGCGCATGAACCTGGCTTTGAAAGCCGTGTCCGATTGGGGCGATGCTAACTTGGTTAGGTTCAATGCTGCAAAAACACAGGCGTGTTTATTCACTGCTAAAAAGAGCCCACTCCATCTGGCTCCTTCATTCCGTGGTGTATCTGTAAGTTTAGGAAACCATCTTGAGCTTTTGGGTGTTGATCTCACGTCAAACCTAAACTTTGGATCCTACATTGAGTCCAAAGCCAAAGTAGCTTCAAAAAAACTCGGCATATTGTCCAAGGTAAGGTGGTACTTCACACCTGGACAGCTTCTAAATCTGTATCAAGCACAGGTCCGATCGTGTATGGAGTACTGCTGCCACCTGTGGGACGGGTCTGCCAAGTACCAGCTTGAGGCTCTGGACTCGATTGAACGGCGTGCCAAAAGGCTCATTGACGACGACACTTTGGTTGGTGAAAGGCTCCAGAGCCTTGCACATCGACGTAAGGTGGCAAGTCTGTCGGTCTTCTACAGATTACACCACGGTGAATGCGCTCAAGAACTGCATGATCTCATTCTCCCATCACCATTCCACTACCGGACTACTAGACGCTCGGCTAAGCGCCATCCTTTCGTGGTCGAAATACCACCCATTCGTACCAAGCGATTTGACTCAACGTTTTTAATTAGAACGGCTAAGGAATGGAATGCCCTGCCAGCGTCTGTGTTTCCAGCGAAATATGACCCGGGCGTGTTCAAGAGAAGAGTGAATAGGTATTTACTTGGCTAGCATGCTACATCTTCGATCGCATCGTCACTTCCCATCAGGTGAGAGCGCGGTCAAATGCTAGACAAGTTTGAAGAAAAAAAAAAAAAAAAAAAAAAAACTCCATAGAAGCTTCTGGTAAAGTTGCCACCACTTTATTAGAAGTATTACTTGACTAGACTAGACTATGACTTAGCTTGATGACTTGGACTGTGACTTAACTTGACACATTATATAAATTATATAAATTAACATGAAAAATTATGAATTACTTGACACTGGCTAAATACACAAAAATGTGGAGCCAAAACAAAACAAAAAAAAGGAGAAATGTCATTCCCAATTTGAACATTTCCGTGGTAACTATGTAGTGTACATAAGCTAGCTAGCATATATGAAGCTGTCAAATCCATACAGACTTGTATTTCTGTCAGTGGCAATCAAGTTCCGTGGTAGCTGTTTCCAAAAAAAACTGGCCGCTACATCTTTTATGGAACTATAATGTCTATATATGTATGATAAATGATATATGATGATGATATTTTTTTTTACTTCAGACTTGTCTAGCATTTGATCACGCTCTCACCTGATGCAAAGGTGTAGCATGCTAGCCAAGTACCTATTCACTCTTCCCTTGAACACGCCCGGGTCATATTTCGCCGGAAACACGCAGACGCTGGCAGGGCATTCCATTCCTTAGCCGTTCTAATTAAGAACGTGGAGTCAAATGATAACGTTTTTTCATGCAAATGTCTGAGTATGCCTATTCCGTACCAACGCATAAATACATGATACTTCACAGCCTCTGGGCTCAGGCTTTTAGGCGCCGAAGTTAAACAAACCACTGTAAACTACTTAGAGGCCGCAACAAGCTTGCTCTTTGTTTAAGCAATTAGCGGGGGATCACGAAATGTCGCGGGGTTTCGAAGATTTGAGGTCTCCAGTTTACACGTCACAGAAGAAGGTATTTACCTACCTTCGTAAATTTTTACTTATTTATTATCCATCATATTAACGTAAGTACATGACCTGTATCTAGGGACTCAGGAACTATGAGGGCCATTGTCCCAGCAACATTCAGACTCAGAACAAGTATTTGCGCTTTTCTGCACAAATACCTGTCCTGCCGCAAGAATCGAAGTCGCCACCTCCGGGCCAACCAGCTCAACCACCACACCACAGAGGCTGCATTTAAGAATTTTGTAGGATTAAACAAATTTATGCACTGTAGCTCATAAAATGTAGAAAAACTAGAGAAAGAGTTAATGTCCTGTGGAAATTTTAAGTTTAAGCATCAACAACTATAAAACAAACATTTATAAATAAAGAAGCGTTCAACACATTACTCCAAGTTGGAGAAATGCCGAATGCTCCTGTAGAAACGTGATGACCGCTCCTGAAGAAATGTGGGAATGCTCTTTTTATTTGAAGACTCCAACTTGTGCTTATGATGGAAATTTGGCTGTAGGTTATCATGGTAATACGCAAAATAAGATTCTGAAGTAAAACTTCTTAACGCACGCTTGGCTTGGGGAGTAAGCTGGTGAATGCGTGACGAGGCAAACGGAAGTTGAGAGGGAGATATAAGTTAGTGAAGATGTAAAGAGAAAGAGTTACGTAATGTTATTATTTTTATTTTTTAAGAATGTTGTGACGAGCTAATCTTTCGCCTGATGTTAAGCGGCACGGCTGCCCATATCAGTTGCAGCGTCACTCGGAACTCTAAAGTATAGAGTTTTGCGTGACACTGCACTGCGCACGTCATCTTGAGACATCAGCACAATCTAGTAAGATTACTAGACTGTGAGATCAGGTCATAAAATCTCATTTGCCTAGTAATTTCACTAGCTACAGTGCCCTTCAAACCGGAACACAGCAGTGCTTGCGCACTACTGCTTGGCGGCAGAATAACTGGCAAAGCGGTGGTACCTACCTAGACGAACTTTGCAGAAAAATCCTACAACCTATTATTACTGTAGGGGCAAGAAAGAGAGGCGGGTTGTACTGGTTTATGTAGATCTCCATTGTCATTGTCATGTTATGTTTTTGCCGGACTGTAAGACCTTGATTTTATACATCTTGATCAGACCCTGTCGTGTGGTGCTTGAGCAGGTCGGCTCATGACCCGGAGGCGACGGGTTTGATTCCCGCGGCAGGACAAGTATTTGTACACAGAAAAAAAAAAGCGCAAACACTTGTTCTGAGTCAGGGTGTTATCGGACCATGGTCGTAGTTCCTGGGTCCCTAGACACAGAGAATCCTAGTTAGGGTCCAGGACCTATGTATGTGATCGTTGGCCGTTATTATTATTTATTATTATAATACTTCAAAGAAGAAAACGCCGATTTTCTTTTGTGTCACCGATCACGTCACCCGGTGAAATCGTGGGCGAAACCAATGGCGCTAAAAACCTGCGCAAACGCAGCGCTGATCGATTGTTTACCGTCGGCGAGAACACAAGACGGGCATGAAGAATAATATAACTATGAAATGTTACGTGCAAACACCAGTCTCAAGGCTTTAATGCTGTAACAAGATTTAAAAAAAGCAATGACTGATCTTTTGGTCTGCTTTTGGTTTGGTTTGGTTTGGTCTGTATATAAAATTTATAATGATTAGATACTTTTCAAAGATTTAATAGATATTATTTTTATAAATTACTGTTCAGGCTGTATCTGTATAAATAAATCCCTTGTGGATTGAACTTCCGCTCAACATTCGACAGACTCCATCACTCACTGCTTTTAAGACTCAAATTAAGCACTTTTTACATCTCTAGCTTGACTCCGAAATAAGCCTCACTGTGCCCTTAATGATATATGTATATTTATGTATGTGTGGTAATAGTATGTTTTGTATACATGAAGTAGTCTACTATATATATATTTATTTTAGTTTGTATATAGTAATTTATATTTTATAACACCACCGTCCATGCTCATTGATCTAGCTCTGCCCTTCCAAAAGTTGTCTGAAAGAGATCGCTTTTTAGCGATAAGACCGCCCATTGTAACCTAATAAGCTTTCCTGTTATGTATGTCCTCATATTGGTGTCAACAAAGAGTTTATCTATCTATCTATAAACATTTGAATATGTAGATAAAGGTTGTTCTTTTTGCAAAATGTCCTTTTTTTATAACTGGCCCTGGGAGAGCTTTTCATCCAACAGTGGACTGGTGATGAAATCATGACATTAGTAACACCTATTTATAGTAAGCATAAAGATTATTATGCCACAACTGTACCATACAAATCAGTAGCAACTATGATCTGTGCCGGATTCCGTCCAAATATTTGAACGTTGGTTCACGGGCTACCGTCATCTGCGGCGTCTTAAAACAAATGTTTGTAGATGTTTGTGCGTTGTGGTTGAGGAAAAACCTGGCGAGGTTGGCTACCCGCTTTACATGGTCAGGTTTCCTATGTTTTGTATGCCTTTTTAATTTATTACCATAAACATTTATTGGTAAACAAATTACTTTAATACCAGATCCTGTGGTTCCGCAATTACCAGTATTAATGGCAAAAAGCTCATCCACATTATATTATTGGGTCGTAGTGGAAATTACACAGAGCTCTTGGACGTGGCATGCTACACCTTCGATCGCATCGTCACTTCCCATCAGGTGAGAGCGTGGTCAAAGTTGAAGGTCTAGACAAGTTGAAAAAAAAAAAAAAAAAACCACCATCCCATCACTAAACAATGCTACCTACCTCATAATGGAATCCATAACACATACTAATAGAAAAATAAGGGAACATTTACTAACTGAAGAATAACAGATAATGTAAACACAAACTGGCTCGTCCGCGGTTGCCAGGTGACAAATATTGACACATACCTACCGAAACGGTAGGAAACCCTCTTTTTGACCCAAATAGGCGCTTCCCGGAATAACGACACTGGCAAGAACATCAAGTTTTAATGTTAAAAAGTTACTAATCCACGTTCTGAATTTAATTAGAGGCACCCCTGCATACACACACTTATGTTTGACTGTGTGAGTATAAAAACCGAAGGAAATGTGTTAACATTACACACACATATGAATGATAATTATAATACATTTACTTTATTAAAATACACACATGAAAGTTAGCTTGAATATTTAATATAGAATAATTAAAAGCTGTGATAAGAATCCTCATGTAAATTATAGGAGCGAGACATAGGTTAGTTTTAGAATAGAGGTTACATTATTAAATTGCTTATCTACATTAGCCCATCGCAAATGCATGTTGTTTACAATTTTATAGAGTGCAGAATAGGATTATTTACCGAGCGAATGAAGTGAGCGAATTTGCTTCAGCTCGCAAAATTTACTTTCATCTGTCTGGATGTACGTACTCGCGTACAAGTCACATTTTTTAATGAATCTTAGCCAGACTCGGTAATACGGGCTCTATAAATACATGGATTTTTTTCGTTTGCGATTTTACATTTGTATTTTCACCAAAAAGGGGAAAATTTGCTGCGACGACACTTACCGACCGATTTTTACTCTATATTAAACAAGGTACTCAATTTTAAACAAGGATTTCATATGTGAGTAGAATTGGTTAGTTATTTTTTTATAAATTACGGAACTTAGAACAAAATACTTATTAAATTATGAATTGTATCACCGACTGCTACCACATTAACAGACTAGTCAGACAGATAACTCCCCCTCACCCTAATAGGGTGGAAATCCACCACATATGTTTTCCCTGGTCTCGAACACATTTCGACAGCACCCTACACCTAAATAAATTACCATTCTGTATCATGAGTATCATGAGAGCTGCGGTTATAAACATATCAATTTATTATCCGATTTCAAATTGATTTCAGGTTCAAATTTGGAATGTAGCATAGCGGTTAATTATTCAGATTTTAATTATGTTACAGTTAGATAAATTAATACTTTCCTAAATAGTTGTTATTATTAGATTTATTAGCATCAAAATTGATTACACACAACATAAATCTAAATGTGTGGTTTCCTCGAAACATAAAACAGATTTCTATTTCTCTAACCAGTGGAGTGTCGGCGCGCTGCATAATAACGAATTTATGAATGGAAAATTTGCAGTCAACTCGTCTATAAGTAAGAACCTATTAAAAATACCGTCATGGTAATTGAAGATGTTATTGCCGTCACTGTGCTATCTGCACGTGTAATAGAAAAAATGCGTGACTGAATTTACCCACATTTTAGCGTTTCAGAGGAATCTTAAATCTTAATCAAACCTTTTGTTTCTTTAAGTCAATGTTTCAATCGCAATCCAGCGGCTCGATCACAGGGATATAATTAGAAGGTTGAAAAGAACAAAACCATTCGAGTTAGTGTAGTGTGTATTAAGTGATATAACGTAATGTAGTGCAGTGCAAGTAAGTGCTACCTACCTAAAAAGAACACAAGAACCATGTGTCTTCACCTAATAGAGACAATAAAAAAGGGCTATTGGACACATTCTTACATAATTAGGTTGTTTAGAAAAATAATTAAATTGTAAATTACTTATTAGCCTCGTGTATGGCTAGATCGTAATATTAGTAGAGTGCTCAAAAAAGGTACTCTAAGAATAAAAGTCAATCTTTTAAATAGATTACATAATTAAATAAAGAAATAACGCCCAATGATCACATATATAGCCACCCTGGCACCTAATAGGATTCCCCGTATCTAGAAAATATGAGGACCATGATCCCACAATACCCAGACTCAGAACAAGTAGATATTTGCACTTTTCTCTGTGCACAAAAACTTGTCCTGTCACGGTAATCGAACCCATTACCTCCGGATTATGATCATACAAAGATGATTCAATGCTCATTTGCAACCGATGGCTACAAATCTCGCTATTTGCCCCGGAGAGTTAAAAGGAGAGTAAACTATTACTCTATATTTTAAGTAAGTAAACTTCATAATCGTACATCTTATTGAAACAATTACATAATAGCTTAACTAAGAAAAAAAATTTTTTCGCAATTGGAAAAATTGTCGGAATAAAGAAACATTTAGAAATGAATAAGTAGGTGGTCCGTGTAACAAAATGTTCAGCATACTTCACCAGAGCTGGCATACAAAAATTTTTACTTACATGCTATTTTAAATACAAAATAATTTAATGTTCTCCATAATTTAAAAATAAAATTCTTGCACAGGGTGTGTCAATCACATAACACAATAAAAAATAGTACAACAACAATAATACCGACTCATGTCAATTACATTCAAATTTAAATAATAATTATGATAAAGCATGTCTAATTAGACATTCTAGATTAGAGCTTATGCTAAAATCTAAACGTGCCGGATTTTATATCCATCTCAAATTTTCCTTACGTTCTGGCTATGTGTGAATGGATCAGCAAATATATTAATCGAGTACAACTTGAAATGCAATTAATGTATTGTGATTTTAATAACACTTTAGTTTAAGTCTCCCAAATTGAAAAGTCATGAACTTCTTTTACTGTAGCCTTTATTCCAAGTCAAAATGTAGAGCCCCTATAACACGACCAAATCAAACTGTGCAGCCGTCCTCATCGTCTATCATCTCCCGCGTCTTAGCGCTAATATTTCACGCATTATGTGCGCTGTAATTGTCGTGTTATATTAAAAGTTGCAACACGTGGTGTGTAGGGGATTTAGATTTACAATGAGAGCACCTTGCAGGGTGGTGTTATTAATTTTAAGGGTGTTAGCTGGTTGTTATAGTGACAGGACATTTTTTATAACGAGTTGCTTTGGTTTATGATTATTTAAAATTTTTGTGTATATATATGTGTGGATATTTCATACAGTGCCATCTAGCCCTAAACTAAGCAAAGCTTGTAATTTGGGGATCAGAATTGACTATAAATGCAATCTAATCTGAGAGAATACTTATTAAACGATCGTAGGGTTTTAGCGGGGAAACGAAAAAGATCGCATCAACGCATTTAATTATTTTCCAAAACTTGTGTTATTTTGAGTGTTAGTGTCATAAAATTGGTGGCATTTTATCCGTTAAGTTCTGGATTATAGGCATGAGGAAAATGAGAGGAAAATGGTATAATGATGGTGAAACGTTTCTTTTCGTGTTGTTTCCAAAACTCCATAGAAGCTTCAAGTAAAATAGCCACCACTTTACTAGGAGTACGACTTTGACTAGACTATAACTTGACACATATTTGCGTGAGATATCATTAACTTGATAAATATCAATTTCTTGAAACTGTCTAAATACACAAAAACGTGGAGCTAAAACATAAAGAAAATATATCGTAGATACAAATCGACTTATAATACAATAAAACATCTAGATACAAGATAATGAATATACAATGAAAAAGATAATGAATATATAATAAAAATCTCAAAGAATTTTTGCCTTATTCCAGTGCCGCTGGCGCGATGTGCGACCGCACCGGTTTCGGTGGCAGCATGGGTCCCTTCCCCATGGGGATGTCCATGGGGGCCATCGGCACCATGGGATCAATCTCCATGAACCAGCAGAAGAAGTCCCCTGAGGAGCACATAAAGAGGCCAATGAACGCCTTCATGGTGTGGTCGAGGCTGCAGCGGAGGAAAATTGCGCAGGATAACCCAAAGATGCATAATTCAGAGATTTCAAAGAGGCTGGGTGAGTAGCAACGGGTTAAATACCTACTAGATAGTTAGGTATCGAGAAGGCTGACGACAGCCGCGTCATGGCGTTTGTAAGGCGGTTAGTGCTGATATACCTACATTTTGTACTTATGTTTATGTGTTATTGGCTGTATTGTCCGCCCTGTATTATATATATGTTCATGTTAATAATAGGCTTAATTAATAAATATAAATAATAATCTAACAAAAAGCACGGACACAGGTGTCTGTAGAAACGCAGTAAAAAAAAAAGATATACCTACATAAGTCTTTAATAAAAATACTGTTCAGGTGGGCTAGAATACATGTGGTTAGAATTTTTTTTATGTTAGTGAATGATGTGACGAGCTAGTCGTTCACCCGAAGTTAAGCTCCACGGCCGCCCATAACAGAACAGTGTCACTCGGAACCCTAAAACATAGAGTTTCAAGCGACACTGCACGGCGCACATCATCCTGTGACATCAGCACAGTCTGGTAATAAGATTACTTGACTGTGAGATCAGATCATAAAGTCTCAATTGCCCAGTAATTTCACTAGCTACAGTGCCCTTCAAACCGGTGCTTGCACACTACGGCTTGGCGGCAGAATAACTGGCAAAGCGGTGGTACCTACGTAGACGAACTTTGCAGAAAAGTCGTACCACCTAGTAGAATGTATGTATGCTGATAATATGTTATTATTATTATAATAGGTCTTTACCTATGAAATTGCCGTATTGCAGTACAGACTTTTTCAAACAAAAAAAAGTTTTGATTGGCTATGAATTCTAAATTCAAATTAATTTTGTTTTAAAAATATGACATTCTATTTACAATATAAGTCTTTTGTTTATTGATTAGCGTTGTATTTTCATTACATTTCAACATTTTTCCTCATAATGGATACTTTGAAATTTCGTGTAATTATGGAATATGAGTTCCGTCGTGGCACCAACGCGGCACAAACGACACGTAACATCAACGACGTTTACGGAGAGAACTGTACAAACGAACGTACAACCCGTTATTGGTTTGCTCGGTTCCGTTCTGGGAATTTTGACTTGAAAAATGAACCTCGTGGTCGTCCGGAAACTTTGGTCAACAATGATGAATTAAAGGTGATTGTGGAAGCTGATGAATCTCAATCTACAGCTGAGCTGGCAGCAGCTTTTGATGTTAGCATCAAAACAATATTGGTCCATTTGCGACAGATTGGCAAGATAAAAAAGCTTGATAGATGGGTGCCCCACGAACTTAACAATCGCCAGCGCAACGTACGCGTCGAGACTTGCCTTGCGCTGCTTAACAGGCACAGAAATGAAGGAATTTTGAACCGAATTGTTACGTGCGACGAAAAATGGATTCTTTTTGACAATCGAAAGCGCTCAGCAAGTTGGTTAGATCCTGGTTCGGTACCAAAGCAATGTGCAAAACGAAAAATGACCCCTAGAAAGGTGATGGTCACAGTTTGGTGGTCTAGTGCTGGTGTGATTCATCATAGCTTTTTACAAAACGGCGAGAGCATAACTGCAGATGTGTACATTGAAAAACTGACCACAATGGTGGCGAAACTCGCACGTCTGCAACCAGCTTTGGTCAATCGGTCGTCTCCACTGCTACTTCACGACAACGCGCGACCCCATACTGCACAACAGACCGTCTCTAAGCTGAATGAGTTGGGTTTGGAAGCTCTCCCTCATCCGCCATACTCACCAGATCTTGCGCCTACCGACTATTACTTTTTCCAAAATTTGGATAACTTTTTAGCGGGAAAAAAATTCAATTCCCAAGAGGCAGTACAAAACGCCTTTGAAGAGTTTGTTGTCTCCCGTCCTGCTGATTTTTTCAAGAAGGGCATCCATAAACTGCCACAGCGTTGGCAAAGATGCATTGATTGCAGGGGTGATTACTTTGAATAAAAGAAATAAATAAGTTCGAAAAAAAAATACTTTAACTTTTTTCAAACAAAACGGCAATTTCATAGGTAAAGACCTAATATTATACGACCCTAAGTAAATAAGTAGTAAGACTGAATGGTAAGTACCTACAACTGTGTGATAATGAATGAGTTTTGTGGTAGGTATTTAGGATTTATCATATCATATAAGGCACCGTCTAATAATTTCCATACAACACGTACGTAGACAATCATCTACATATAGGTAGGTGGAACCATTGTTCCATTGAAACTAGTGAATTCGAGAGCAGTCTCAGGTGAACTACTATTATGCAAAGTGGTGATTCCCTCTCCATAATCTGCGGGATCAAAAGGGCTCATTTTGATTGCAAATTGATCAGCGGATCGGGATACCGGGGTTTGATTCGACTCGACTCTTAGGTACAGCTGTAGAAAGACGTGTCTTATTTATGTTTGACTGACTTCTGCTTTTGGCTGTACACTCATCTTATTTTATTACTAGCGGCACGTCCCGGCTTCGCACGGGTGGACATTTATTTTTTTAAACATTTTGGCATAAGCTACAGTAAATTCAGGACATACCTACATAATAATCATAGTGACATAACTACAATAGTCAGACACATGCTATCACAACATTTTTTATAGATATTGATATGTTCTTTCTTATTGTCGAACATTTTTTTGTTCTATCATCAATAGTTTTCGCAGCGCATGCGATGAAAGATATTTTATAGGCATTTTTTTTACACCATTGGTAACATTATTGTAATTTTAGTTGGGATCCTTTTTTTCTTGCAATTAAATAGCTGATATTAATCAGTGATAATGTAGCGTTCAAATGGTGAAAGAATTTTTAAAATCGGTCCAGTACTTTTTGAGTGAATTCGTTGCAAACATACTTAAATACAAATATTTCCTCTTTATAATATTAGTATAGATTTAATACCTTATCTGTTCTATGTTGTACCTCCAACATCCATTCTAACCTATTAGTTTTACTACATTAAACTGACTTTCCCGATAGCTTAGTTTGTAGTAGGTCTACCTTCTGAGCTGTCGGTTGTGCGTTCGATTCCCACCCAGGACAAACATTTGTGTGATGAACATCGATGTTTGTTCTGTGTTTCAGTTTTATATTGTATTCTATGTATGTATTTACAAACAAAAAGTATCGCAGTATTGTTATCTGGTTCCCACAGTACAAGCATGGCTTAATTAAAGGCAAGATGGCGCTGTGTGAAATGTCCACACATATTTATTATTATTATTATTTATTTTTATATTCATCAAAATTCTTTTAAATCGGTCTGGAGTTGAGTAGTACCAAAATTGAAGCGTCATTGTAGTCAAAATCTAGTGTCACATTGAACGTAGCTTAATAATATGTCACGCATGGGTAGTGTGACTTACTGGCAATAAAATAAATTTCAGAATCGGATAAGTAGTTCCGGGGATTGTACGTCTGTTTTTATATTTAAACAAATGACGTGATGAGATCAGCGGGGTATCACGGAACTTTGATTGCAATACAACAGGAGAAATTTCCATAGTCACTATGTACATAAACTATGTATTCAAGCCGTCAAATCTATACAAATTTCTTTTTTCATCGGTTGCAATCAAGTTTCATGTTAAATTTCACGGCCGACCATAACAGTTGCAGTACCTACCATTTGGAAATCTCAAATAAAACTTACACGTTTTTCTTTAATTAACAAACACTTGGCGATAATAATTTACAATTATTATGTAAATTTTTAATCATCGAAATAAAATACACAGGTTATGGAAAATAATACAAAACATCAAATGGTTTCGTTTCGGTTTCCCTTCAGAAGTACCATATGCCTTTCTTTTATTTATGCGACAAGAATAAACGGGAAAACATAAATGAATGAAATTCTCAATTCAAAAATTGCATCTTTGCCTCATAAATTCAAGCCCCAATTTATTAACAAAAAAACATTAATTTAGTTTGACAACGTATTAACAGAGTTGTTTATGAAAAAATTTAAAAAGGCACGAGTCTGCGAAAGAAAATAGATTAAAAAATAATGCGCAATCAACCTACAGAAGCGAAACAGCGGGACGCCGGCCACCGAAATAATCAACGGCAAGAGTAACCAAAACTCGATGCTGGTGCACAGAAAAAAAACCCGAAGTGTATGGACACACGGGCGGAAGAGCAGGGAAAAATAAAAGCTGCCATGGCTGCCATTCTGCCGGCGACGGGGAGAGGAAACGCCATTTTCTATTTTTCCTCGTTTTTTCTCCAAACCAAGCTCGGCGCGAACTGTGCGCAGGTAGTTGTTACCGCCTCTCAAAAGGACGCAGATATTTGGAACATCTGTTATTGAACTGTGTTCGTCTATTCTTAGTTATATAATATAATAATAATATGTGTGGACATTTCACACAGCGCCATCTACCCCCAAACTAAGCAAAGCTTGTATTATGGGAACCAGATAACTGATACAATACTTAAATACTTTTTGTTTCTAAATACATACATGTTTTTATTCTGTGTCTGGGTGTTATACATATTATATTCTATACATGTATTATAAACAAAAAGTAGAAGGTTTGTATGTGTGGATGTTTGTTACTCTTTCACGCACAAACGGCTGGATGAATGTGAATGAAATTTGGAATATAGATAGCCTATATACTGGATTAATACATAGTCTACTTTTTCATCCGCGGGTGAAAAGGTGGGGAGCAGCTAGTAGGTATACAAAAATGTACGCAAAGTTTCCCTTGCGCACATATTTTATGTTTACACATGTGTTTACTATAATAGATCGTACATGTTAAGTAGTATAATAGAAAGCCAATATTAATATAATATTATTTATCAACCCCCATCACAAAGAGAGGGGTCATAAGTTCAACCTATATCTGTATAGATAGATGTATCTGTTTAATGCACTGTAGCTCATAACGGATGAATTGAATTCAATTTTTTCTCTTCCACCGAGAGTGTTCTTAGCTCTGAAAGATTTTTTGCGTCAGAGTGGCTTATTACATATTAAAAAGTTATGACACACTTTGTAAATTAAATGATGCTTAATATATACAAAAATAAATAAGTATAGTTTAAAGAATTACGTAATGAAGTGGCAGCCAATTTAAATTATTTTTGTACTGGTAATTTAAGACGAACAACTAGCTCTTCACTTAGTTACCAACAAAAAAAAAATTATTTACATATTAGACTAACTAGACTGGCCCGATAGCTCAGTTGGTGACTAACATTTGTGTGATGTACATAGGTGTTTGTTCTATGTCTGGTTGCTATATTGTATTCTATGTATGTATTTTCAAACAAAAAATATCTTGATATTGTATCAGTAATGATTTTTCATATTTGACTTTTTACTAGATGGTAGGACTTTTCTGCAAAGTTCGTCTAGTTGCTTTGCCAGTTATTCTGCCGCCAAGCAGTAGTGTGCAAGCAGCAGTTTCGATTTGAAGGGCACTGTAACTAGTGAAATTACTGGGCAAATGAGACCTAATTATCTCATCTCACAGTTGAGTAATTTTATTACCAGACTGTGCTGATGTCTCAGGATGACGTGCGCAGTGCAGTGTCACGCGAAACTTTATATTTTGGAGTTCCAAATGACACTATTCTGTTATGGGCAGCCGCGTCGCTTAACATCAGGTGAACGACTAGCTCGTCACATCATTCAATAACATTAAAAAAGAGACTATTCTACTATAATATTATTATTATTAAAATAGATTACAAAAATTTAATTATAATCTTGTATAACAATGAATTTTAAATGCTCATATATATTTGTAATTGATATCAAGCAAACATGAGGGCGTAACGTAAACATGTGCGCGTAACAACCTGATCCACCTACCAATATCGCATTGCATTGTCTACGCATCGGCACTAATAAATCGACAACAAAACTCGGTTTTGTTTACGAAATCAATCGACATGTCGCTCGACAAATGTCCGTTGCGTACAACAAAGGTATTCGACGCACAATGGATCGGGCGAAACTTTTGTGAGCGATACACACGGTAGCTGCGATTAAAACAATATGCAAAAATATAAATAGAAATACTTATTGGCCTTATAACACATTGTTACACTGGGCAAGTCATTTTACATAATAATAATTGATGATTTTCCAATGAATTTCGCTAAACAATAGTTGTTTAGCGAAATTCATTGGAAAATCATCAAAGGAAAAGAATATTAAAATATAATAAGGCTAGCTTCTGCCCGCGTGACCTATAGAAATTGAAGACGAAATTTTTTCATAGATAATTCAACCACCCATTTCACCTTCCTAGATGTTAAATTTCAAAAAAACCCTTTCTTAGTGGATACCTAGACTTTACAAAAAACATACCCTCCAAATGTCAAGTCTCTAGGACCAGTGGTTTAGGCTGTGCGTTGATATATAAGTCAGTCAGTCAGTCAGGTCTTTGAATTTTATATGTATAAATTGTTACATAATATTTTACATAATAAATGAAAATATAAAAGGCAATGAAAATTAAAATACAATAAGATAGATAATAATATTTATTGTTATGCACGTTTGATAGGTTCCTTTTAAAAATAGAGTCCAACCGACCTCAATCCCACCGAATTTGTTTATCACAAAAATGAGAACATAATCAATGTAGTTGAGGACGAATATACATTTATAAAGATAACTCAAAAACTACCCATCAGATCTTGATCAAATTGAAATGAGACCGCACGAGGAGTACCAGCTCTCATATAAAAATATAATCATCAAAATCAGTTCACCCAGTCGAAAATACTAAGGTAAAAAACATTTGAATAAAAGGCATAGCTTTGTCTCTTAGGCAACATAAAGGCACTGAATAAATTATTGTCGTCATTGTTATTTATTTATAAACGCAATAAAGAATAAGAATTAGTTAATCTAGTATTCAGTGTTTTTATGTATAGTTCATTTTTTTAAAATGACGTGCTTATTTCATTATATAAAAAAATATTAAAACCAAAAGAAAACTAATTTATTCATGACAAACAAAGGCTGAAGCGTTATTGGCACATTATTATTTATTAGACTACCTACTTAAATATTCTAGAATAATTTATCTGTAACACATTTTTATTACTAGCTCAGATGCTATTACTCTAAATTGCAATTTTTCAAGTCCACACTTGTTTATATTATTTTATAAGTAATTTTGTACCAATACATAGTTATAATTGTAACTCTACGGCTAAAAAAAATTGTTTCATTCAATTAATTATTAATATTTATAATTTGATATGTGTAATGAAGGCCAAAGACCAAGCTCATAATGTGCCATTAAGTTTTTATAACAGTATTAATTACCAAAATTAAAAGGAGTCCAAAAGATAATCATCATCTAAGTATCAAAATCAAAGTCGAAAGTCAAAGTCAAATAGGTTACTGCAATTGCGTAGCTAAGCTAAGTTTCAGCACTTATTGTATTCTATGTATGTATTTACAAACAAAAAGTATCTAAGTATTGTATCAGTTATCTGGTTCCCATAGCACAAGCTTTGCTTAGTTTGGGGCTAGATGGCGTTGTGTGAGATGTCCACACATATTATTATTATTACTTTTTCAACATTTTTATATCATAGAGGATGTTTATCATCTGTTGGTGGAATGTGTTTGGAGTCAGCAAATGAGACAATTTATGAGTAGTCAATGTGGACTGAACCTAATGAATGCCGGTGAACTGCAAATCCTCTTGTCTATGCTATTGGGCGAAGCAGCTAAGACGCTCTTCGCAATGGTATATGACTAAGGCGAGGTTTTTCAATAATCAGATAAAAGTTTATTAGATGAAACCAAACACAGAAAAAAAGAATAATTTTGTTTAGCACTGCAGTAATAATGGTACTTTTATTTTAGTAAGATTATAATTTGTAAGTTGAATAACATTTATTCAGCCATTGGAAAATCGCACCTTAGTCAACTAAGCCAGATTGTTGTATGTAACTAGCTTCTGCCCGCGGTTTCGCCCGAGTGGCCTATAGGAAGCGAAGAAATTTTTTTTCATACATTATTCAATCACACGTTTCACCCTTTTATGGGTGGAATTTTGAAAAACCCTTTCTTAGTGGATACCTACAATTTATAACGATGTGTTCGTTATAAATTGTAGGTATCCACTACTAATCACACTAATCCCTCCAAATTTCAAGTCTCTAGGACCAGCGTTTCAGGCTGTGCGTTGAAATATGTATAAGTCAGTCAGTCAGTCAGTCAGTCAGTCAGGACTTTTATATGTATTGTGTATGTATAGATGACAGATCTGAGTCTGTTATAGTCACTTGGCGACTAAAAAAAAACTTATCAATACTAATACTAAAACAACACGAGCAGTCCGTATGTCCGTCCCTGTTTGTTTTCATCAGTGTCTGATGCACCTTCCCTCAATAATTCGTATCGACCAACTGCCGGGGCGTTCACTTGCTCAGTTAATATTAATCAAGGTGGGGGCGCATTGTTCTTGCAATACACAACCCTGTAATAGGTTTCAGAGCGAGGTGTCGGGTTGCTGTTGCTAACCCTAGCGAGATATAGCGCCCGGAGGCAACTGTGAATTAGGTAATTTGATTGCGTTATGCGTCGTGGGTGTTAATCTTTGATTAAACCAAGAATTGGTTACAAATAATGACTAAGTTACTATTTTGTTAATTGTGGTGGTAGGACTTTTCTGCGTAGTTCGTCTAGGCCGATACCACCGCTTTATCGGTTATTCGCTAAGCAGTAGTGTGCAAGCACTACTAGATTCAGGTTTGAAGGACAATTCAGGATTTAAGAAGAATAAATGACGTCAGTCATTAAAATGACAAGTTGACATTTGAAAAAGAAAAATGTTCTGCTGTTTTATTTGATTTTTAATCCTTTATAATATATATTTTAGCTAGTGGTTTTACAGTATATCGCAGGAATATTGCACATGGATGGTCGGTGCGCGGTGATAAAACAATTTGCATTTTGCAGTATCTACTTATACAGATAAACGATAATATCTGAGTACAACGGGAATAGAAAATACATAATCTAACAACTGTAATGTATATGAAATAGCTTTTCATAATACCCAAACAAAAACAGAACTTAGCCTGAATAAAGCCACAGCAGCGGCTACAAAAACCATTATAAGCATACAAAACCGTTCTCCACCACAATACCATTATAGTACGGGAGCCGTCCACGAAATATCACGTTTACACAGCACCACAAAAAGCTAGTAATTAAACCGCGGGCCCTTGACAACAGCCAACAACAGTCAACAACAGACTACAATGAGGATACAACAGTTATTTTTGTTGCGCCCGCCCGCCTGCGAGGCGTAGATAACGCGGTACGCGCCCTTATGTAGTATATGCCTTTGTGGTTACGTCAAATAATGCTTTGCATCCTGAGATGTTATTATACTCAATACTAGTCTAAAATGACGTTTGTTTGTCATAAAGACCTATGTGATTGGTTACTGAGTACCTACATATTATGTTACTTCTTCCTTTAACAAGTAGAATCAAAAGAAGTAGTCTGCTGAAATTTAAATAACTAAAGAAACAGACAACCTCTCAAATTGTCTATAATAAGGAATCTGGGGAATCAGCGATATGGCGAATATGGAATCTGGAGACATCTTAGAAAATTCAGAATTTCCACGGGAAAACGTGTAAATGCGGGTGAAACTATTTAAACAATCAAACATTTTATTGTCTTGCGAAATAGGTACCTAATACAAAAATATCTTATTGTAATGTATATAGTCTCTATAGTATATGCAATCATTTAGACTTGTCAAAATTACAATTCATTTTTATTAATTAATTGATTGCCTGTTAATATAATAATGTCCATTTATACATCATTAAATATCCATCATAAATTGTATCAATTAAACATATTAGTTGTTGGAATTGTACATTAAATTAAATATTTGTCCCTCAGAAATTTGTCAATATTATAATATGATTTGTCCATTAAGAGCTCATTAATTTTTTTTTTTAAAACCAAGTCATTTTCAATGCTTACATTGATAGAATCTTATTAAAAATTATAGGTGCCATTCAGAATATAAATGCTACGCTAGAGATGATTTTTACATGACTTGTGACGTATATCTCCTTCTCGCCGACTACCTACTGCATATAGTCCAAATAAATAGACATGTTTTTTTACGAATGCAGTTATCTCGCTGATGTACTATGGAGCTTCTCTTAGTATTTCATACTCGCTTAACATCAGCGAGGCAGTGGTCAAATACTTTACCTATAATCTATAAAAATTGTTTCTTCAGCATAAAACAAAGCTGCTTTGTGGTAACGAAAAATAAACGTTGTCCAACTTTGACTGCAGAGAAAGGACTTGATAAAGCCCATTTTCGTTCCAACAAAAACCTATTAAAACACAATCTGCTGCACAAAACCCTCCCCTCTATAAAATAGTCAGTCATTCTATCCAAATTCTTTCCGCTACAACTTTAATAGAATCCCTATTCACACCGTACACTTATTTTCTTACTGAAAGAAATTTGTAAGCGATTAGACACGCTGTACTAACTGATACATAACCTGTGGAGCCACATTCTAGAGGGCTATTGGCCATGCTTCAGATGTATACTCCAATAGACAGATAGCCAAGTAGATGCTACTAAATAGTAAAAAACTGGTGGCGAAACAAAAAACTTGGTAAAAAACAGTACGGTTACATAGAGCCGAGCATAATCGGAGTAAATTAACAGATGCGACATATGGATGGGCGGTTTATATGTCTAAAAGGCAGCTACGTGTTTTGGGAAGGAACCATGGTTAATTAATTAGTTAGGGGTAAAACAGTAACCATGTTACTGTAATGTATTAGTGGAGTGCGTGTAGCTCAGCGGTAGCCCAAACCGAAGCACCCTAGTTAAAATTCCGCTCCGCCCTGCAACAATGACTTTTCAAGTCAATTTGTAGTTTCAATTTGCTATATTAGCGTTCATGACAGATGTAGTTAAAAATTTAAACGTGTTCCAAAAATGCGTAGTGAAAACCGTTGAACATGCAAAAAACTTACTGTTTTCGTCATTAGCCCTAATCCCTATACGTTTCCACAACTGGGATAAGGGATTTCTCTCTGATGGAGAGAGTGCACCCCAGTCCAACGTGCTGAGTTGGTCGATAATACAATATGTTCCCCAATTTTTGTGATTCTTGAATATGCCGCCTCACGAGGTTTTCCTAGTTTCTCTTTTAACGTTGTAAGAGCTATTCTAAACTCTTGTGGAGGACCAAAAATTGTTTATTTTTAATATCATAGGTTGGATTGTGTTTTTGTCTCTTGATGCTAAATGAAAATGTGATCGTCAATGTCTTACCTATAAGAAACCTGTTCACACTTCTGGAACCATGCATCAGATTAAACATCCATTTTTCCTCGTGTTTTGAGGAATATTTAAAGTATGACATATGAAGTTGTAACATATTAGACAGATAGATAGATCAACACTTTATTGTACACGGTAAAAAAAAAACAATTTTACACAAAGAAAAACTTACAAAATTAACTACTACTAGTACAATAGGCAGCACAAATATTATGTTTACATATAAAAACGTTCTACTGTGATTCAAATTAAGTAAATGAGTATCTTGTATCAACAGTTTAGTTTTATAAATTTGAAATTCAATGAAATAAAAAAAATTAACAAAAAACATTTCGTATAGCATCATAAAAATATATCAGTTCAAAACTCTTCACAAATAGATGTCTCTCAACCCTAAGCAATTAAAATACCCTGAAGTATCTATTTTTCATCGTCATCGCGTCGTCAAGACGATCGATCCGTCCACCTTATAATTCCTGATTTTAAAATACTTTCTTTTCCAACTAATCAAACGAGCAACCACTTACAGCCACCCCGCTCTCAACTCCCCAAAAAGCCACCATTATCAAACTCCAAAATCTATTAACACATTTAATAAAATCATGACCTAAATAGCGTTTCTTACCATTTCAATTTTACGGCAGAAAGGGTGGCGGGCGCTCCTTCGCCATGCGTCTTTGTTACCCCCCCATTTCACCCCCTCTTTTCACCATTGTCGCACGGCACACAAGCTTTCAGAGTAATGAAGAGCATTTTCGTCCGATTCTCGGTACAATGGCCGCTTTAATACTACGTAGAGAGGAAAGTCCTTTGTTGCGAACGTTATTGTGCCTAACGTGTGTTTCGTGTACTGTTGTTTGTTGTTTTTGCGATTGTTGTTGACAATGCGCCTCTATGTTATGTAAAAGATCTCTGTCTTCGTTGATGTGCTTGCGTATTGTGGGAGAGAGACGGTGATGGCTCAATAATCTAGGCATTTATTGTGATGTGAAAGAGATAAAACATTTCTATGTTGATCTATATTGTGATGAAAGAGACACAATATTTCGCAGTAAAAGTATGAATGGTTTTCTGTAGATGGTAGATTCGCCGTTATCTTTTGGTTTTATAAGCTTTCCTTATATTGTGGGACCATGATCCTTGTAGTTCCCGAGTCTAGATACAGGAAATTCGGCACCCACGGGAAGAGATGGTTGTCCTACTCTCAAACCACTGGCACCACGAGAAGTTATTTATTTATCTATAATTATGTAAAATCAAACATAAATGTACAAATCCAGTTTAGTACAAAGTAGTACTATTTTATATTCTGTGGTACAACTATGTTTGAATTTAGGTATAATAAATTACATATATATATATGGATAGAATCAACCTGATTTAAAAGAATTAACACATTTTAAGATATTCTTGAAAAAAGTTTAAAAGCAACAGACTAACTAATTATACCTAATTCCACTATGGCGCGCCGGACAATCATTGTTCAGTGTTGCCAACGATCGCGCTATTGTTTTCCCGACCGAACAGCGTTGTAGGAAATAATTATTGTGTTGCTGGCAACACTTTGTAATGTATCGGCACGTGTCTTTTGTCGATGGAATTGTTAATTAAACAACGTATTTCTGAAGCTTAGGGGAGTTTCAATTAATTCATAGAACTGTAAACACATCAAAAGTGCACTTGGTACTTTTAGAACTCTTGTAAGAGCTGCCTATTAAGGCGATACGTTTACGTCATTGTTGTCGATTCTAAGTCGCATTTTCTAAATCCAAACTATAAAAGTGTTGCAATACTCTTCTGATAAAGGTGAAATGAAAAAGATTTTTGGGGGTTTATGTTTGCTCGCGTCCGTAGGCTTTAACCCTAGTTTCCCTACACGTGACCCCTGGGTGGTGCCAAAAGAGCAACCAAATAACTGGTGGAAGGCCTTAGCCGCCGGCTTAGTTACCACCCATTAGACAAAACCTCGATGCCAAGCGACTCGTCGTGTTCCATCGTGATGTCTAATGAAGCCGTTCTGACGAGTAGATGTGGACAGTTGTGTTGGGTATGCAGACCGGTATTGGTGATGGAGATGCTTTCGCGTCGGAGACCTTGCTTCGGAGGGTAGCGGGATCCGAAGCACGGTGCTCTCTGCTGGCCGACCGCAAGTTGTAGGGGGCCCAAGTAGTAGGGGGCCCAACTACGAAAGGCTGCCCCACCGCTTGTGTAAAATCCTGAGGTTGTCCACAGGGCCAGTTGGCGACTGGAAGTGAGGAACTTGTGGGCAATTTCAGGGGGGTTCGGGCGTCCCCGCAGTCTCCGGGCAAGTTCTCCATTGGCGTAGGAGCTTCTCTATTACTGAGGGTTAGCATCCCAATATCTCGTCCACTTCCTACTTGTCTACCTAACTCACCCAACCATGAAAAAGTCAAATAAATTGAGCAAGTTTAAACGGCAGATGCACGTCCTCACTCTTAAAGTGCACCTCACAAATATTCGTGGGCTGCACTCAAATCTGCAAGCGGTCCATCATCATCTGGAGACCAACAAACCGCACTTGCTCTTCTTGACTGAGACGCAAATAGGATGTCCATCAGACACGGCATATCTGGACTATCCAGGATTCATCTTGGAAAACCGCTTCCTTCCACGCGCTGGTATCTGCGTTTACGTCCGTGATGACATTAGCTGTTTGCGTCTCCGAAACCTTGAACATCCCCACTTTTCGGTGATTTGGGTGCTTGTGGACACCGGCATTGAGAAAATTCTCTATGCTGGTGTGTCCAGATCACATAGCGGTGACCGGGAGACAACTCTTCTAATGGAGTATCTCAGTGAAACGGCAGATGTGGCTCAGCAACGCTATCCTTCGGCTCAGCTTGTTGTTCTGGGGGACTTTAATGCTCACCACCAGGAATGGTTAGTCCCACACCGGATCACGGACCACGCTGGGAGAGAGACGCGTAAGCTCGCTTTGGCGCTCAATTTAACGCAGATTGTTAAAGAGCCAACGCGAGTGCCTGACATTGATAGCCACACTGCTAACTGCCTCGACCTTCTGCTCACGACTGAACCAGACCGATACTCTGTGGCGGTATCCTCACCCATTGGTAGCTCCGATCACTGTCTGGTCAAGTCCGTTTCAGTATACTCCCCGCCTGACCCAAGCCCTAAGAGCAATCGGCGTGTCTGGAGATACAACTTAGCAGACTGGGACGAGATGCGACATTTCTTCGCTTCATATCCTTGGCGGCAAACGTGTTTTTCTTCTGGAGATCCGACGGTCTGCGCGAATGCGGTTACTGAGGTAGTATGTCGGGCTATGGAATATTTTATTCCATTTTCCGATAAGCCCGTGACCAGCAAAGCCAGCCCATGGTTTGGAGCCGACTGTGCACGCGCTGAAGCGCAGAAGCATGCGGCATATCTGGCATGGGCTGACGCTCGAAAACGCAAGGCCTTGGACACTCGAGCTAAGAAGAAAGCCTTTAACGTTGCCGCCAAGGCCTGTAAGAAGGAATTAAGGAAGGCTCGTTTCAATCATATTGGTCGAATAGGGACTAAACTTGCTTCCTACCCAGCTGGTAGTAAGGCTTTTTGGTCCCTAGCCAAATCGGTTGAAGCGAACTTCTGTCGATCCTCACTGCCTCCATTATTGAAACCAGACGGATCGCTGGCTCACACTGCAAAAGAAAAAGCAAACTTGTTTGCCACTCTCTTTGCAGAAGCTTTGCGTCTAGATACTGCTAATGAGGTACCTCCCTGCCTTCCACAATGCGGTGTTTTCATGCCGGAAATACGCATACGTCAGAAGGAAGTACTAAAAACATTATGCAGTCTAGACGTGAACAAAGCCAGTGGTCCCGATGGTATACCAGCAATTGTACTTAAGAGCTGTGCACCCGAGTTGTCTCCCATTCTAACACGCCTATTTCGCCTCTCTCTAGACACCGGAATAGTCCCTATGAGTTGGAAGCTAGCCAACGTACAACCTGTACCTAAGAAGGGCAGTCGTGCTGATCCTGCCAACTATAGACCTATCTCAATTACCTCCATCCTCTGTAAGAGCATGGAGCGTATAATTAACAACAAGCTCTTGGCATACCTTGAAGACAATGATCTCCTCAGTGACCGGCAATACGGATTTCGCCGAAACCGGTCCACTGGGGATCTTCTTGCGTATGCCACTCACATATTGAGCGAAGCCTTAGAGACGCATGGAGAGGCTCTATTCTCGGCAAAAAAACTCGGCATATTGTCCAAGGTAAGGCGGTACTTCACACCTGGACAGCTTCTTAATCTGTATCAAGCACAGGTCCGATCGTGTATGGAGTACTGCTGCCACCTATGGGACGGGTCTGCCAAGTACCAGCTTGAGGCTCTGGACTCGATTGAACGGCGTGCCAAAAGGCTCATTGACAACGACACTTTGGTTGGTAAAAGGCTCCTGAGCCTTGCACATCGACGTAAGGTGGCAAGTCTGTCGGTCTTTTACAGAATACACCACGGTGAATGCGCTCAAGAACTGCATGATCTCATTCTCCCATCACCATTCCACTACCGGACTACTAGACGCTCGGCTAAGCGCCATCCTTTCGTGGTCGAAATACCACCCATTCGTACCAAGCGATTTGACTCAACGTTCTTAATTAGAACGGCTAAGGAATGGAATGCCCTGCCAGCGTCTGTGTTTCCGGCGAAATATGACCCGGGCGTGTTCAAGAGAAGAGTGAATAGGTATTTACTTGGCTAGCATGCTACACCTTCGATCGCATCGTCACTTCCCATCAGGTGAGAGCGTGGTCAAATGCTAGACAAGTTTGAAGTAAAAAAAAAAAAAAAAAAAAAAAGACAGAGACATTTTGATTTCAAGTAGCAAATAAGTGGCAGCAATGTGGCCATCGACCAGATGCTCTGAAAAACTTTGGAAATAACAAAATAATAATAGTAAAAATATAGTATGAAATATTATATCTCTGTCTGTCTAAATAACAATTATAATTTTGTATTAAAAATAATAATACATTAAGAATTGCCATTCAACGGAGCAATGCCGCCAGCATTTTAGGCACGTTGCCTACTGATAGCGGCTTCTTAGAGTAAGTTTTGCAAATGCATAGTTTTTAATTTTATTTTAATTTTCTATTATGTACAATTAGGTTAATATTTGTTTAAATATTATGGTGAAGTATTAATTTAATTAATTTTATCAATAAATGTTTTAATAATTATATAGGCAACTCACCTTATACATAGCATCCAATCACACATCTATTTCTAATAACTCATCTTTGCCACGTACAAAGCTAAAGTAGCAAACACATTAATTACTCCAATGTCATTTAAGCACGATGTGTATTTACATTACAATTATGCTATTATTGTGTACGAGACAATACAGTGGAAAAAGAAAAATAGAGAGTAAAAATAACTATATGCCAGAGAAAAATGGCTTAAAGAGATGGGAAAGGCAAGGCTTAAAACAAGTTTTGATTATATTTATTTGTTTGACCAAAATATGATTGAATAAAAAAAAAAACAGTTTGCAAATAAATACGGTTTTATTAAAAGCCAAGTTATAATTTCAAGACGGAAGATGCGGTTAAGTTCAAGAATAACTCTTTGAGACTGTAGGTTAATTTTTAATGGAATGAATGAATATGATAACATAATCAATCCGATCATAGGCTGTAATATAAATCCAAAGTAAACCAGTACCTCGATACCGGTTTACTTTGGACTTATATTACGCAATTATAAGCAAGCCTGGACCTAGGTAGATCCTAGGTTAAGTCCTCATTTCATATCAGGCACGGACCAATTGATACTAGATAATGCTTTGCCTATAATTAATAGATGCAAAGTATTAGTTTAATATTTTATTTTTATATCTAAATATATATAAATCAAAGGTGACTGACTGACATAGTGATCTATCAACGCACAGCCCAAACCACTGGGCGGATCGGGCTGAAATTTGGCATGCAGGTAGATGTTATGGCATACGCTAAGAAAGGATTTTTTGAAATTTCACCCTTAAGAGGGTGAAATAGGTGGTTGAATTATTTCCCCATAGGCCACGCCGCGGGCGAAGCTGCGGGCAGAAGCTCGTCTTATATATAAGTTGTATACGTTTTATGAAGCCATTGGAATTGATGTTTTAGTTTAGTCTTCGAAATAACCAAAGCAGTGGCTAAATTCTCTAAAATCTTCTATCGATAACGATTACCCATCACTAAAAACAGCATAATCCCATTCAATGCAATAGTAATTCAAACAGACAGCCGTGTATTCGCTGCCACCGGCATTATGCTAGTAAGACACTGTCTTGTTCAGTTTCTATACCCATATATCATTAAACTATTGTTCACGCAGAATATATTTGTTTTTGTCGTGTTGCCTTGCGAATTGAGTTGCCGATGCATTGGTTAGGTATTGTGGTTGCGGAGACACTGGACTAGTTTGCGGGTTCTCTTCTGTGAGACATTTTTGAGCCAAACTGCAAATTCACATCTTTTGATTTACGTTTTAGTTGGTTTTATCTTTTATAAACAGAGTGTACGTATGTATAGTGAGGATGCAATGGAGCTGGCATATACTTTGTTTCAAATAGATACAAAAAAACGTTAGTTTTAATGCCAGAAAATAAAGCTAACTTTTTGGTTATATTTCATGTTGCTTGCTTACAGACAGTTGTTTTAAACATATTTGTTTCCAAAATAATATATTGAATTCTTTGAAATGTCAAATGTTTGTCCTGGGCGAGCATCGAACCCAGAAACTGCAGTTCAGAAGGCAGAGTTACTATCAACTAATCTATTGGGCCAGAACCCTAACATAATCCTAGTACACCCAATAAATCCTGGAGTCGGTTTCACTTATTTACTTCACATCACATCATCAGCCAAAAAACGTCCACTGCTGAACATAGGCTCCCCATAAAATACCCGCTTCTCATAAGGCCATAATCACCACGCTTGGTGATTACAGAAGATTGTGATGTATCGAGGAGAATGCTGCGTACTATTCCCAGGATATTCCCTAAGCCGGCTTTTTCGGCTTCCGCAAGAAAAGATGATATGGTCCTGTTCTCACAGTGCCTTTGTATTTGGCCCAGATTAGGTTTTAGACATGTCAAAAACGCGAGCGAACCCGCAGTATGCTCATAGTAATACAACATTATTTTGTACCTTATGATTGTGCTTAACTCTAAAGATAGTTCTTTATCTAAGAAAGGAGAAATAAAAATAGTGTTATCTAATTTCTAAGAAATAACAATACTTAGAAAGTTTCTATGAAATATCACGCTCTAATGGACTGAGTATTACAACCAATTTATCATACCATCGTTAGTACACAATTCGATCTGAATCGTTGAATTAGCTGTACCAACGTCACTCATTGTAGGCTTGAGTTACTAATTGACTTGAACTAATTCTGTTACCAAGCACTGAAGCTTCAATAGATCTATCTACATTTACTATATGAATCTCTATTTTAATTTTCTCGTAGAACGCTGTCGAAAATATCGTATTTTCATATCGTCATTGTTCGAAAAAAGAACCAGTTCGTTCGTTCGTCTGTTGTATCTTTTGTCGCAGAATGTACGATCCCATCTGAGATACGACAATAGCTGAGAATAGCGACCACCCCAAAGTATCGACAGAATAATGAGGAACCGGGAAAAACTTCTGTTGCGGAATGAAAAGCGCAAATTCGTCATTAGGCGGCGTTTTCCGCCATTGTTGTCCCCATCTCCCTCCAACGCGGAGGTTCCTTTACCCGCGCGAGCGAGACAAAAGTTGGTCCTTCGAGCCGGATTGTTCCTTTCTATGTTAGCGACATTGTTTTCGCTTTTATGCTCGCCTGAATTGGGATTGTCTTGTCTGTTTCAATAGTCGATGGCGCCCCTCTACGGTGAATGAATACAGCCTTCCATAAATGGGGGGAGACAAAGGGTTGGTCTCTTGAATCGGGGAGACGGCTCGTTCGTGCCTTCGATTATATTGTATCGATTCAATGCCATTGTCTATGCAATGAACGATGGTTAGGGCAAATTACTTTTCAGCTTTTTTACAAGTTTGCTTAATGAGTTTTTGTTTTGATTGGAAGTTGATAAGCTGCCAAGATAATTAGTCAAATCTAAGTCAGTCCTTAATTAATATTGATTATTATTTCGCTAGGTGCAGAATGGAAGCTCCTTTCTGAAGACGAGAAGCGGCCGTTTATCGACGAGGCGAAGCGTCTCCGAGCCATGCACATGAAAGAGCATCCTGACTACAAGTACCGGCCTCGGAGGAAACCAAAAACTCTGAGGAAGGAGGGGTATCCATACTCGATACCTTACCCGAGTGTGCCGATGGATGCTTTGAGAGCTGGTGAGTGAGAACCACTTCCTATTATTTGTTTTTATAGAAAAATTTGCTCTTAATATTATTAGTGATATTATGGCTACATTTAAGTATTTGATAGTTAAATATGTTTCGTTCATAATAAGCGTGAGTTGTGATAATAAACAAATATTGTTTTTTCAAACTTGGTTCATGAAGAAACTTTTGTAAAGGTTAATTCACTATTACCAGAGTAGGTATAACGGTTTTTGAAGCATTAAAAGAGCTACTTTAACTCGATGTAATAGTAGATAAACAATAAAAAAGCGTACAACTATCGTACAAATAACAGTTGAGAGATTAAACGTGGACATAATTTATACATAAACTAATTGTTTATTAAGTTTAGTATGAACACCACCACAATAATAATAATAAAGTAAATAATCCAAAAACAGTTGCCTGCGTCCAGTTTAATATTACTTTCAGTTAAAAGCCTATAGAGAACCGCATAACTAAGCAATTGTCAAATTGCATCATTGCATCGTTTTCTCCGATAACTACTTCCCCGAACAATAAGAGTTTTTATTTCAAACAGTTGTAAGATTGTAACGCGTCAGTAACTCTGACCTAATCCACCATTACAATGACATAAAAAACGCGGCCATTTTGTTCTGTAAGGTGTCATTATGTGTTGTAAACCGCCTTTTATTACGATTACACGCAACCATGTGTAATGTCATAATGTGAGTAGGGATGTCATTGAGCAGACGTCAATCAAATCTATATCGATGAAATTTGGTCGATGAAATAATAATATATCAACTTAGAGTATAATCGACGCTCTTTCACTCGCTCAACATTGTATTGCAAATGCCTTAGCGAGCAATTCTGGCAGTTAGATTATCACGCTCGTGCGATATGTATATAGTATTATTATTTTTTAACTTGCAAATATTTTCTAAAAGGTAAGTATTAAGTATGATAAGATATGATTTAATTATATTATGATATAATAATAATATAATATATAATAATAATAATAAGCACACTCAGATGCTTCCTAACTTATTTAATAGTCGTAAGTACTATTTTATCCTTACTTTTATGTGCCGGTATTCTACACATCCCATATTTAATAATGGGGAAAGCCAATCGAGGCTTATGAACTAGCCCCTTATATTTTGTGGATAGACTTGATTACCTTGCATAGCATAGCACAGTAATTTGCTGTATATTGCCATGCATTAATTTGTTTTACCGATAAATGCTGCCAGCATGTTGGCTGCCACACAAAAACATTTTGTATCATTTATTGTATGTCGATTTATCGATAATCTTCTAATCGTTAAATCCCATCCCTCATCCTATCATTAGCATTCAGTAAATTGTCAATAATGATGACACTACTTTGTTAGCAAGCCTTATTATATGAACAAAGTTTTTAAATTACTTACAATACAAAACATTGGTAATAACAACTTTAATAAATAAGAAATATGTACGATGTTATCCTAAACTAAATAAAAATGATTTTAAATTATTGTTTATTAATAAGTAAACAATTTCATTTTTAATTAGATAAATAAAACAGAAAACAATCTAACAAACCACTACCAGTACCACAACGTGCCCAATATGCTGGCAGCATTACCAGGTTGAATGGCAATGCTCAATCTTTGGCCGAAGTAGAGGCCAAATTTGTCACGTGTTGATTATTATTATTACAATTATTATTTAACTTTTATTATTATTTAAATAATTTTGCGACGTTGAATCTATGTCTAATGCAAACGATTGTCTGTTTAGAAGGTATTAACAGACAATCGATTGCATTATTGGGCAGATTAAGCATCTCTAAACTGTTTAAGCTATAAGCTTAACCTACAAGATACTCTGCGTCAAATACTACGCGTCAAGTACTACGCGTCAAGTACTACGCGTCAAGTACTACGCGTCAAGTACTACGCGTCAAGTACTACGCGTCAAGTACTACGCGTCAAGTACTACGCGTCAAGTACTACGCGTCAAGTACTACGCGTCAAGTACTACGCGTCAAGTACTACGCGTCAAGTACTACGCGTCAAGTACTACGCGTCAAGTACTACGCGTCAAGTACTACGCGTCAAGTACTACGCGTCAAGTACTACGCGTCAAGTACTACGCGTCAATTACTACGCGTCAAGTACTACGCGTCAATTACTACGCGTCAAGTACTACGCGTCAAGTACTACGCGTCAATTACTACGCGTCAAGTACTACGCGTCAAGTACTACGCTTCAAGTACTACGCGTCAAGTACTACGCGTCAAGTACTACGCGTCAATTACTACGCGTCAAGTACTACGCGTCAAGTACTACGCGTCAATTACTACGCGTCAAGTACTACGCGTCAATTACTACGCGTCAAGTACTACGCGTCATTTACTACGCGACAATTACTACGCGTCAAGTACTACGCGTCAAGTACTACGCGTCAAGTACTACGCGTCAAGTACTACGCGTCAAGTTTTACGCGTCAAGTCCTACGCGTCAATTACTACGCGTCAAGTACTACGCGTCAAGTACTACGCGTCAAGCACTACGGGTCAAGCACTACGCATCAAGTACTACGCGTCAAGTACTACGCGTCAAGTACTACGCGTAAATTACTACGCGGCAAGTACTACGCGTCAAGTACTACGCGTCAAGCACTACGCGTCAAGCACTACGCGTCAAGTACTACGCGTTAAGTACTACGCGTCAAGTACTACGCGTCAAGTACTACGCGTCAATTACTACGAGTAAGTCTACTTAACTCAGAGTATTTTGATCAGGCATAGTACACCCAGTGATCAAGCTAGTGAGTAAGCTGTAGGGCATGCATTTCGAAATTTCGAAATTTCATAGTTTCGAAATTTCGGACCATTTTTTCATGTTCTGTAATTTCGAAATTGATACCTTAAGTTTCGAAATTTCGAAATTTACTTTTATTTCGATAACGGTCTAGTTAAAGTAACATTGCTGTTGTTTATAGCCACCGCGTACCGTAGGTTGTTGCTAGGTCAAAGAAAGTGGACGTGGCAGAACCTTTATTGCATTAAAAAAATGAGTCTACATAACGTAGTCGATCTCAGCGGAAAACAGCGTAGATTTAGAAATGTCTCAGTGATCACAAGGTTAACACCCGAAGTGATCCCAGGCAGGAGGCACTCTGAATATCCACTTTAAGCTGGAACGAGCTCGTTTAATGAAATCCAAGCTTCGACCGAGCATGGTCCAAATCATGGAATCAAGGATCATCAAGAGTCTGAAACATTCCAGCTAAAACTGGAAAATCAATTCGCGGCCTTGGAAACCACAGATGATGTGGACAAGAAGCTCGGCTAAGTGGTGGATGTCCTCAGTGAAGAAAGCGCGAAGTGCAAAGCAGCGTACTGATAGAAAGTCTAAGCTTTCAATAGTTACTATGAAGCTTATAGAGAAACGACGTGTAAACCCCAGTCTACTTCTTCAGAATACTAGCAGGCACTCAACAAGTCAATTAAAAAGCTGGTACGACGTGACCTCCGATTCTCCAATACGCTCGAAATTGAAAGACCTATAGAGCAGAATCGGGGGTCAAAAGTGTTCCTCCGTCAGCAACTTGAAAGAAGCCACCTGACGAAAATGACCACGTCAACAGGGAAATTTGTCTCTTCAAAGCTCGAGATCCTTTCGGAAGTTGAAGATTTTCATGGCCAACTTTTCACATCCCGTGCTTCTTACTCTGACCCAAATTCAGAGGACTGAAGAGCCACTTTAACATGCCACTACACAGAAGAGCTGCCTGAATTCAGCCAGGATGAGATCGTGATGGCCCTTAAACAACCCAAAAATGGAAAAGCTTCAGGTGAGGACGGAGTAACTGAGCTCTTGAAAGCTGGAGGGGCTCCAGTACTTAGTGAGCTACAGGTATTTTTTGACTCTGTCTTCTTTACTGGCCGAACTCCAAAGGAATAGAAGCATGGTCGTTTTGTTCTTAAAAAAGGATGATAATAACCCTTTGAAGAATTATCGCCCATATCGCTTCTGAGCCATGTCTACATGCTGTTTTCCAGTGTCATCACGAATTGTCTAGCGCGAAGGCTTGACGAGTCTCCAGAACAGGCCGAGTTTTTAGCGGATCTAGCACCATAGACCAGTGCAGCAGATTGTATAGAAGACCGAAGAGTACAATCGACCCCTGTGCTTAGCGTTTGTAGACTATAAGAAGGATTTTGACTCAATTGAAACCTGGCTTGTTCTTGACTCCTTATAGGGAGGTACGCCAAGTAGATTTGCGATACAACGAGGTGCTGAAATACCTGTATGATGCCGCAACGGTGACAGTCCAGTGACAAAACCAGCCATCTGAACATATCCAACTGCGTCGCGGAGTGAGACAAGGGACATGTTATATCCCCGAAATTATTCATAATCGCTTTGGACGAAATGTTTAAAACGCTGGACTGGAAGAGTTGTGGTATCAACGTACATTTCTCACTTGTGATTCGCAGACGACATCTTCATAATGGCTGAATCGCTGAAGGACCTACAACGAATGCTGAACGACCTAGCTGATTCTTCTCTACGCATCAGTGTACGGATGCACTGGATAAAACCAAGGTCATGTTCAACGAGCACGTTGTTCTGAGACCGATTACTATAAATGGAGTAGCTCTTGAAGTTGTTAGGAAGTACGTTTACCTAGAGCAGACGCTTCAACTAGGAAAATAATATCGAGAGTGAAGCCAAAAGAAGGATATAGCTGGGCTAGGTAGCATTTGAGAAGCTTCACCGAAACTTCTCATCGCTCATGCCGCAAAGTCTTTGAGCAGTGCGTCTTACCGGTCATGACCTGCGGGGCTGAAACGTGGACTATTATATATATGTTCATGTTAATAATAGGCTTAATTAATAAATATAAAAAATAATCTAACAAAACGCACGGACCCAGGTGTCTGTGGAAACGCAGTATAAAAAAACGTGGACACTCACAGTACTCTCACTCAATTCAAGGTCGCTCAGCGAGCTATGGAAAGTGCTATGTTAGGGGTATTTTCACGGGATTGAATCCGAAACAAAATTATTCGTCAGAACTAAGGTTACCGACATAGCTCGAATCAGCGAATCAGCAATCTGAAGTGGCAGTGGGCTGGTCATATCTGACGAAGAACCGATAACCGTTGGGGTAGATATGACTAGAGTGGAGACCGCAATCGGCAGACGTAGCGGCAGAACCTGGAAGAGTAGCGCCGAAAACCAGGCTGAGTGCCTTGGGAGAAGTTTATGTCCAGCATTGGACTAATATAGGCTGATGATGATGATGACGACGATGAGTTGGATCATTGATCATCAATGAATAAAAATGCATTTTATTTTTTCCTTGGCACACTCATACATTTTTTCAACTTTAATTTAAGACTAAATCATAAAGCCCTCTGGTCGGTTTGGTCCACTTCTTGAATGGCCCATTTCCAAAACTATCCTCAGAGCAAAGCGATATAGCAAGAAGTGCAATTTGTACTACAGAATTGCTTTAGTGTAATGAGTTTCGAAATTTCGAAATTTCGAAACTCATGACACTAATTTCATAGGCCAATTTCGAAACTGAAAATCTATGAAACTGCAGGCCCTAGTAAGCTGTATGATCCCGGTTTCCAAATAAGACCACCCCATCTCTTCCCATGGGTGCCTTAAGAAGCCTGCTAAGGGAATATTCAGGAAACTGGTAGCAGCAGCTACCTTGGTACATTAAAATCTTCAGTGATCACTAAAATACCTACTAGTTAGTTAGATATCGGGAAGGATGACGATAGCCGCGTCTTAGCGGTTGGTACTGTATACATACATAATTATTATTAAAATACTGGTCGGGTGGACTAGAATCCATGTGGATGGAGTGTGTGTAGGCTTGTTGGAGGATCTTTATCCGGCATGGTATTATTATTACATCTTGGCGGTGTCAGCAGCGGCGGAACATGTTAAGTTTTAGCGGCCTTGTGATTATAGCAAATCCTCGCCTTTGATAGGCGCCCAAAGGAGTTTTATGGGAGTAAATTAATGAATACATAAAAATATATAAATTGAAAACATATTCTTTAAAATCCTTAAGGTTTATAAGTATCTACATATCTATAGTTTTAGTTTGAAAACTATCGTAAGTATGATATACATTTTGTAAGATAAATAACGGCTAAACTCTCGTCAGTTAAAATGTCGAAATTACTCCAACCAAGTTTCAGGTGTCCGAAATCTGGTCGGAGTAATTTCGACTTTTTGTTATTTATCTTACAAAATATCTAGTTGTCATATTTTTCAAATTTATACAGTCAATTCTTTAACAGTAAAACTAACATAGAAAAAAGTTTTCGTGTCTAATAGTACCTAACTGGATCTAAAATATTTACACAAACAATAAAAATATAAATATAACTCACCTTGGATAAACATCAACTAATAAAAAACAACTCGCGAGTAAAACATTTGTTCCATCTTTCCTCGGAACCGTACCACAATGCGTTGACCGTTACGCTATGTACATTTTAATTTTTACCATAAAAAAGCGTTTTTTCTCACTAGTTACCATTTACGTCCGAGTTTTATTTTGGGAGTCACGAAAAAGCATCGTGACCGTAGGCGTATTTTTTAGAAGGCGACTGACCCGATCTGTGCTTCGTTTGAATCATAACAGTAACCGCGCGAGTAGGTAAGTTCATAGGTACCTACTAGACAGTTATGTAAGATTTGTATGCTCCATTGGGCAAGGTTAGAGGTCAGGTTTTGATTATTGGAACACAAACCGGTTAATAACGATTTTTAATACACTTGTCTGTTTGTTTTTTATTCAATTTAATGTCTATATGACATTCAATTGGATTTGCTGTTTTACTTATTATATAACAGTGTTTCAAGTTTTGGCGGGAAAACGAAAAAGATTGCGTCGCCGTATTGTATTATTTTCCAAAACTTGTGTTATTTTCAGTGTTAGTGCGTAAAATTGGTGGCATTTTATTCGTTAAGTGCTGAATTACAGGCATGAGTGTGGGAAAGTGGTATAATGATGGTGAAGTTTCTTTTCGTATTGTTTCCAAAACTCCATTGAAGCTTCTGGTAAAGTTGCCATCACTTTACTAGGAGTATGACTTGACTAGACTAGACTATGACTTAACTTGGACTTGGACTGTGACTTGACTTGACTTGACACTTTATATGATATTAATTAACTCGAGATATTATCAATTACTTGACACTGGCTAAATACACAAAAGTGTGGAGCCAAAACCAAACAAAAAAAAAAAACAGAGTTTAAGTTTAATTTGTGAAGCTTTACTTACAATATTGTTACAAAATACTTCACTTCGGGAGCTGATGCAAGCGGCGTAGTATATATACGAGCGACGGAGAAGGCTCGGGCTCACTTTTCGGGCAGCGCTCAGAGGCGACGGACGTTTTATAAAATCACGCGGTTAATTATTGTCGGTTCTTAGTAAATCTTAATAAATATTTGTATGTTGATTGTAAGGTTACTCTTTTTTTAAAATTAAAACCACTTAGGATTTCCAACAATATCTTATGTTATATTCAATTATAGTAGACTAAGTCGATAAAAATCAGCGTCCTTTTTACTATACATACACATAAAAATACATTCTAATATGTTTTCTAACTATATTTATATACATCTAGAATAAATATCAGTATGTAATTTTCGGTCTTATAGCTTGGAAGAAATAGATGTACTTATCCATTTTGCTTATGATAAACAAAACAAATTGGCGATTATTGGTTATTATTTAAGTTTAAATATATCATGTTTAATATAATAGGTCAGTCAAAATAATACATAAATAGTCGGTATAAAAAGTTAATCTACGATGTCTCTATTTAACATTTTGAAGTGGAAAACAAATGCCTATCGTCTATCATAAAAAAACGAGTGTGCTTTAAATTACACGACTGAAATAAAACATCTTTAGCTCCATCTATCGGCCGGTATAACTTTGTTTTTGCTTTGTTTAATGTTAATGTCGCTATCTTGACAATTGTAGATTGTCATTTTAACGGACATACCATTATGATAATGCACATTTCAAGTAATTTTTAACTTTGTTGACAATGGAGATCTACGTGAACCAACAACTTTCAACTTCCGTTCGCCTCGTCACGCTATCACAGCTTACTCCCCAAGTTAAGCGTGTTGGCGACTTTTGAAGTTTTACTTCAAAAGTCTTTACTTCAAAAGTCGCCAACTAAATAGCAGCCAAACATCGCTATTCAGTTCGATTAGTTCAAACGAGGCACAACGATTGTGTAACTCCAATACTGGATCCGATTCGATGACGTTCACAGAATGGACTGATAACGGCGATACAACAGCCTTTGTGGCCCTTTACAGTACTTAATATTTGTAACGGTGCTATTTTTGGTGCGGAAATTGAGTTTCTTTTGGAGCGAGTTAGGAATGCTTTGTTCGTAAGTTTACTTACTTACAGTTTTTTTACCGACGCAGTTTTCTTGCTGATAACATGAATGTTGCTATGAATTTGATATTGATCATTTGTTTATTTTTTTTGGAGAAATTTTAATTTTACAATTATTATTTAATTTTATTAATTTTAATTATATAAATAATCAGAGTTTACCTATAAATAAAAAAGATAGATTTACTTAATTGTGATAAAACCGATTTAATTTTTAAATTAAAGAACAATCTGTATAAAAATACTTTGGAATTTATCCTTTTTCATCATCAAAAATGAATTAGATTAGTAAAAATTGGACATCAGCAAGATTAACACATGCAATAACCGAATATTCTATTTTTTTTATTTATTTAGTAAATGTTAATTTTTTCTCTGTAAACATATCAATCACAAGTAAGATCTTGAAATATACCTAATTTATAAAAAAAAACGAGTGTGAGTTAGACCACACAACTGAAGTAAAACTTCTTTAGTTAAGGCCGGTATAACTTTGTTTTTGCTTTGTTTAATGTTATCGTCGCCATCTTGGCAATTGCAAATTGTCATTTTACCGGACATACTAACATAATGATACAAATGTTTAACTTTGTGTTGTTTTTATTATTTTGACAATGGAGATATAGGTTAAAACAACTTTCAACTTCCATTTGCCTCGCCAGCTTACTCCCTAAGTAAAGCGTGCGTAAAGAAGTTTTACTTCAAAAATCTAAAATACTTAATGCTGTAATTAAAGAAAGGCAACATACCCTATATAAAGCCCTGTACACATCTCCGACAATGGACCACTTCCATTGCATAAGAGATTGAGCGCCCGTCGCGCGTCAACAAAAGACTTCCACACGGCAAGCGAAAACGAAACGCATAGTTTAAACCGTCTCCACTGCTTTTGACAGTTGACAGTTTTCGCTGTCAATGAGAACGCGACAATAGGTTAGTTGGGGGTGCGTCAAATTTCGCTGGGGTCAGGGAGATTTAAAATTATTGAAAATTCTTAGCACAGTGTTATTGTAATTTCAAAGGGTGAAATAAGTGAGTTTTGTGGTTTCTTGCAGAGTTTTCTGTGGGCAACATTAAAGCGAGACTGTTTTTTAATCGACAGTTAGAGGTTATCCTTGAGCAAGAAAATAACCATTATTTTGTATGGCTTGGGTGCTTTAAGTAATCCTTATGAATCTGTAACAAAAGCAAATCACACTTCACACTAATATTATAAAGGCGAAAGTTTGTATGTGTGTTTGTGTGTATGTTTGTTACTTCTTCACGCTCAAACGGCGGAATGGATTTAGATGAAATTCCGTACCAAGATAGCTTATACACTGGATTAACATACAGGCTACATTTTATCCCGGAAAAGTGAAATTTTCCCGTAGGATGAGCAATGAAAATACTTTTTATCCGCGGGTGAAACCGCGGGGCGCTGCTGGGCGTTAATAAATACAACAGAGTGTTAGGTTAGTTCTGGAATAAATTATATAACAAAGCTTAATTTAATATTCTAAATTAGGCATTAAACTATCCATATTAATAAAGATTAGTGAACAAAATTAAGAATAAGAATATTTTTATTTCTCAGAAAAGACAAACAGAACCTTAAATATACGATAGGTAGGTACATTAAAAAATCAGATTTTACTGATATTAACAACAGGTAAGCTAGTAGGGAGGTGCTGAGGGAAATTCCATTGTTCCAATTACAAATATGACTTATACTAATTATTACAGTGACTGATGTATCGGTTTCAAATGATTTAAATAAAAACAAGTAAAATCAGACAAGTATTATATGTTTCTTAGTATACAATATTAGGCACCTATTACCTACCTACTAATAGTAATAAGATAGTGGTAACACAGTATTCTTCTTGATTGTACCGTTAAAAACATAAAAAAAATTAAAGTCGCAAAAAAATAAATTACCGTTCATTCATAAGCGAACAACTATTTAACAATTGCAATTTTCAAATTGCCTGCCCTCCCGCCCGTTGGGCTTGCCCCCCCACCCGGTGCGCCTGCCCTCCCGCCCGGTGACGCTGTAAAGGTCGGTAGAGACCAACAGTATTAGCTTGTTTAAAAAAAACTATTTAACAATGGAATGCATTCAAACAATTTCATTAGCGTTTATTTTGTACCAGTATTATTTAACATGTTTGTTTAACCATTTAATTTAAAGTTATACCTAACAACATTTTTTATAAAAGATTTACAACCAAATGTCACTGCGGTTCGGTAGAACCAAACGTGGGCGGAGACGACACGTGTGCCCAGACCCTTATTTAAGGGTCGCGACACACTGCGGTCGAACACGGCTTTTAAACTAATTGCAGTTGTGAATTTATGTTCTGGATAATATTGGGGTGAATAATTAAAAGTAGAAGGCATTTGGCTCTTGAGATGAATTTTAAATTTTTATCTTGTTTTAATAAATTAATAGGATTTAAGTATTATTATACGTGTAGTGGAAAGGCCCTCCAGGTAAAAGGAGCAGAGGAAGACCGCTGACACGTTGGGATGACGAGATTGCAAGGATAGCTGGCTCAAACTGGAAACAGATCGCAGAGGACAGAGACAAATGGGTTTCTTTGGAGGAGGCCTTCCCCCAGTATGGGGTTCCTACAGATATTGATATATCAAATTAAATTATGTTAGGCTTAAGTATTGTTATATTCAAAATTATTTCAAATTAGTTATTTAAACTTTGTACTGTAACATAATTTTTACTTTTTACTTACTGGAAAATTCGTAGGAAATAAAAGGCTTTTTTATTTATTTATTTTATACGTGTAGTAAAACTTTTGAGTCTCATTCACACATCTTACAATTCTGCTCCTCACCGAATACCCGTCCTTGCAGCCATCTTACATTTTTCTACTTTTTTCTTAGTGTCGGCACTTTATACATCAATTAAACGCTAAATCCCAATAACCTTACATATGTACTGGTTGAATGCTCATATAGTAAGTGAAAATTTTGGAAACTACATTTTTATATCACAATACAGTGTTGTATGGTAGGCACAAAGCCTTCAGTTCCAGGGCTATAAAAGGTTTTATTACCATATGTATGGAACTTCAGGGTGTGCTGCACGGCAGTGAGGAATGAACTGGATCGCATGATCACTATAAACCTTGGGAAAGTTATTCCATGAAACCGAATTTATAGCACTTTTATTCCATAACTATTACTTACAAAGCCATAACCGCAGAGATATAAACTTTAGCCTTGGTAATTTAACGCTACTGAAAATGGAAATGATTGCTAACCGAGCGAAGTCTCTTGCTTTAACTCAACGAAATTTTCTATCGTCTAATCGTCGATCTAGATTTTGGTATTCGACAAATTATTCAATACACATAAAATTCAAAGTCCTGACTGACTGACTTATATATCAACTCACAGCCTAAATCGCTGGTCCTAGAGACTTGATATTTGGAGAGTGTATTCTTTGTACAGTGTAAGTATCCACTAAGAAAGGGTTTTTCGAAATTCTACCCCTAAGAAGGTGAAATGGGTGGTTGAATTATCTATGAAAAATATTCTTCGTTTCCTATGGGCCACGCGGGCGAAGCCGCTGGCAGAAGCTAGATAAATATATGGTACAGGCCGCATTTTTAAAATAATCTTACATTTAATTAAATTAGCGATCTTAGTATATATACAGGTTTTACGATTTCATAGAATGTTTTGATGTCGAATCAGCTGAATAATTTATGATGAAACTTGTCGCTCTCATCTCCTTACTAAGATTATTTTTTACCCATTTACTTACCAACATGGTTTACTTTTAATCATTAAGAATTTCCGTAGGAAAACGCGAAAACCGTGGATGAGACCGCGAGGTTCTTGTATTGCACAAAAACAATAAACAACGGAAAACTTTGCCAGCGTTATTAAAAATCATTAAAAAAAGGTATATTCGTATTTCAAAAAAAAGGGGGGGAGAGTAGCTTCGTTCATTTTGTATTGAACTAAAAGTTCAATAAAAAGGGCGATTGTACACGCGACGATCACGTGTCAAGCTATAAGGGCAGAGATACATTGGCAAATATTAGGGTCGGCGCGCACTTCGCTAAAAGCACTAAAGGCGAGAACGCACGCGCGGGAACGCGTACGGCTGTTGACGCTGGGCAATTTGGGCAAAAATGACCTGTTTTGGGTAATCATTAGTCTGTGGTTACGTTACATTGGCCAACCAATAAACTTTGTTTGACTGGTAATATTGTTGTATGTTCGCTCATTATCTTACTAGTTGCGCCCCGCGGTTTCATCCGTGGATAAAGTATCATGTGTTAATCTAGCGTATAAGCTATCTGCATTCTAAGTTTCATTAAAATCCATGTATGAAAATGTAAAATAACTAAAAAGATAATACATTTCGTTCAAAAGGTATTATTTTAAAAAAATCAGCTTGTATCAGTAAGTCAGCTCAAAAAAGTATTTGTCCCGTCTTTTATAATAAAAATAAAATAACATAAATAAAATAAGATTTCCTTATTATTTTCATATAAAAATCGTCATCTTCATTCATCTGTTTACCTTTTTCTATTTCTTTTTGATGTGACTTTTTTTTGTTTTTTTGTGTATCTTTCCTTTCAAACGTTTTCTCAATTATGTCTTTTTTAGGAGTGCATTATGTTTTTGCTACATTTATAACATTGTATATGAGAAGAGACTTTAGGAAGAGTGCTTGTTTTGAGAAAGAGATAGCTCTTGGTGTATTTTGGACATCCATCTGAACGTCCTGGCAATGGTCTCACTGGTCACATGCTTATGAATGATATACTGTGCATTATACAGAGTTCATAGCCAGGGGTACACTATCTTTAACAATGAAGTAGGCTTACGGAGTCTTGGCGGGAAAGCGAAAAAGATTGCGTCACCACATTGTATTATTTTTCAAAACTTGTGTTATTTTCAGTTTTAGTGCATAAAATTGGTGGCATTCTATTCGTTAAGTGCTGGATTACAGGCGTGAGTGTGGGAAAATGGTATAATGATGGTGAAACGTTTCTTTTCGTGTTTTTTCCAAAACTCCATAGAAGCTTCAAGTAAAGTTGCCACTACTTTACTAGGAGTATGACTTTGACTAGACTATGACTTGACTTGATGACTTTGACTACGACTTGACACATATTTGCGTGAAATATCATTAACTTGATAAATTATCAATTACTTGACACTGGCTAAATACACAAAAGTGTGGAGCCAAAACAAAAAAAAAAACCAATGAAGTAAATATAGTCAAGGTTTAACAGGGCTTTATAGTCAACCAGTCAGTCGGTGACCCTTTCAAATAGTTTCATAATTTTTTTTAAGTTAAGAAATGACATTACTAGAGTCGTTCGCCTAATATTAAGCGATAATACTGCCCATATCAAAATATATAATTATCAATCATAGGTAATGATTGATAATTAATCTATAAATATTTTGAGTGTTAATCCCTACTTAATTATATAAGTGACGATTAACGCTCGAAATCCCCAAGCTTTGACAAAGATATCAAGTCTACTTGGAATACCACAATGGAACATTTACTAATATAAAACTCCAGTTAGATTTGCAAAACAAAATCGACGCTATTATCTACAAATTAAAATGTGTGTAGTTAGTGCAATTAAAACTATAGCTTAATTTTATTTCATTCTAATCACACTTCACACTATCACAGTTCACACTATCACACCATCACACTTCACACTATTACACTTCACACTATCACACTGCATACTATCACACTTCACACTATCACACTTCACACTATCACACTTCACACTATCGCACTTCATACTATCACACTTCACACTATCACACTTCACATATCACACTAATATTATGAAGCCGAAAGTTTGTATGTGTATTTGTGTGTATGTGTGTTTGTGTGTATGTGTGTATGTTTGTTACTCTTTCACACTCAAACGGCTGAATGGATTTGGATGAAATTCGGTATTAAGATAGCTCATACACTGGATTAACATATATGTTACATTTTATGCCAAAAAAGTGAAATTTTCCTTTAGGATGAGCAAACAATTAAAATACTTTTTACCCGCGGGTGAAACCGCGGGGTGCAACTAGTAGTATTATATAAATGAGGAAAAGTCAAGGAATGGAATGCTCTTCCAACAACAGTGTTTCCTCCTGGTTATAACCTGGGACATTTTAAGTCAAGAGTGAATGGGCATCTCATAGGCAAGCGTGCTTCACCTTAAACAACTTCGTCACTTACCATCAGGTGAGTTGTTGTCAAACACATGCCCATTTTACCATTAAAATAATAAAATAAAAAATGAAGACAATTTATCACATATTTGAAAAATTGAAACGTTGATGTTTTTAACTTCGAGATTCAATTATGAAACAGCCGTTACTTGAAAGCAGGTATTTTTTAAAGTAACACGGAGTTACTTAGCTAACTTGGCCACGTTGACACAGGTGCGCGTTTTTATGGAAACAGATAATGGCACCTATTGTAATTTATATACTGTTTGTTATTCCTCGCCTGGCATAATTAGGAATGGTATTCATGGGCCACTCAAAACTATATAAAAAAGTTTTTGTAATTTTGTTGATAGAAATTAATTTCCGATGTTACAAACAAAATCAGAAACACCTCTTAGATCCGTATTACAGAACGATGCTCAGTAAGATGCTCATAAAGTTATCAATTAGTGAATGAAATCTCTGCTTGAGCACCGATCGATGACTGAGCATCGTTCTGTAATACGGACCTTAGATTTCCGTTTACAATTCTTTAATATACGTCGTAGCTCTGCACTTATAATCAAATACAAATGCCCGTCTGCACTAAAGCTTGACAGCTCCTAAGTTCGAACTTATCTCTCTAGGGCATACCTTGCTACCTAATGCAAACAGGCAAAAGACCAACAAGAAAGAAATAATTATCATAAAAAAGGAAAATAAGACAAATTAATAAATTCACATCACAATACTGTATATAACTTTTTATTTATTGTAAATATTAGTAAGTTTTTTTTTAAATAAATTAAACAAAATTAATATATTCCCAATCGTTACTCACAAATAGTGTGTCGGTTTCTCGACCAGGTTTCGAGCATATCCGAGAAATTGACTCACTATCCGCGAGTAACAGTCGAGAAATATTTATTTTAAATACATCACACTCATGAAAATTTTAATACTTTAAAACTGTACCGTTTCAGCTTGATTTAATCTACGAAGTAAATGACAATGTGCAAAATATTGAGCCCACTATTTGGTAAATTTGTTTTTTGCAAGTAAGGATATCCTTAAATCATACAGGTTTTACCAAAACTACGAAATACAATATGAGTGTTAATACACAATTTCAATAGTTTATCTTTTGTGCAAATATTTTAGGCTGAGAGCACAAGGATATTGTCATTGTTGCAAGACTTGCCTAATTTGGCAAACCGATGACATGCGTAGTGAGATCATAGTTTTAAATTTTTGATGTATACATAATGACGTTATTTTATAGAATTTCATAATTAACACACAGTTAACTTTGAGCGACATTTTTCGGCAATTGTTTTGTTTAATGTAATTTGAAGAATAACAATAATTGTCAAATAAACATTGTTGCTCTGAAGTTTTGTTATTTTATACACTGTATCTATAACTGATCACTCAATAGATAGCACTTCTATTCTAGCCCTGTAAATTGGTTGCACAAGGTGAAAGATAAATTTGGATTTGTGATTACTTGTCACTGAAGCTTAATAAAACTGCATGCACTTATCATACATACACAGGATGTAGGTAAGCAAAATCAAATTCTGCCCGCTATAAAAAAAGAACTTTAAAGATTCGTTGACATCACTTTACGTACTAAGAACGATGGAGTATTGAAACGTGACTTAATTAAATACTAAGATTTTATTCCTGATATTTAAATGTAACATAGTGTCCAAAGTTTTAAGAAAAACAAAAGTTCCTCCTGTATCGATACTATTTAAAAAAATACAATGAACAAATAAGTGATATATTAAAAAAGAGCACGCATTTAAAAAAAAAAACTAAGATTTCAATAAGATTTATTAAACATTTCTATATCACACTATGCATATAAATAGCAATAATATGAACTCTATAATTTAAAAAAAATTACAAAATTTAGCATTCGTTTTCAACTATGACAATCAAAAGTATTGTTTAATTTAACGACTCTCAACATTGTTCACAACTTTTAGTTTTTCGGTTGATTATTGACGTGCGTGACATGTCACTAAATAAAAGGCCAGTGAGTACCGGCCTTAACCGTCCAATGACGAAACCCAATGAAAATAATTTCTGACAAGCATTACCTTTCAGACACTGGTGTTTTAACAAGTGTGCCCGTATCGTAACATTTATGTAAATTATAAACAACAGTGTTTCATAAATTAGTTCATTGTCTCGCAATTGCTTTATACAAATGTTTCATTGTAAACTTTTAGTCAAACTGCCATAATTATTATGCAAATTTGTATTTGTTCACAATGGCGGTTTCAGACGGTTTGCGTGTTCATGCTGTGGCATAATAGTTTTAAATGTTTTTCATTTTATTGCTAAGTAGCTATTAATAATGATAATTGACGTACCTATAACATTCATGTTCGATTGTTTTATATTCAGCGTTTTATACATCCTACACTTTATTAGAGTGATTGAATCGTTAATAAATAAATATTTGTCGACATTTCACTCCACTCCATCTATCTTAGTTTGCAAGCAAAACTTGTACTATGGAAACCTGATAACTGATAGATTACATACATACATTGTGTTCGTAAATACAGACATAGCATACAATATGACATCTGCTAAGCGATCATGCTTGATTGCAACCAATAGAAACACAAAAATATATGGATTTGACAGTTTCAATACGCAGTTTATATGCATAGATACTATGGAAATGTTCAAATTCGGAATGAAATTGCTTCTGTTGCAATTTCAATCATTGTCCCATGACACTCCCCAGGACATAGTAAATTATAGTTTTTTTTAATAAAGGGATGGGCGAAGACAGTAAAATTGATAAGTATGGATAACTTAGTGTATGTACCTCAGTTATAGGTCCTAGTGGCGTAAGAAATGAACCTCCCCGTCTCTTTCCGTAAGAGCCGGCCAAGAATATCCAGTGAATGTGCAGCATTATTCTCCTCGGTATATTAATTTCTTCTGCGATCATCAAATCTCCTCCCAAGCATTGTGATTATGGTAAACCCCCCTATGATACGCGTCCAAAGTAGTGCTTTATGTCTATATTCAGCAGTGGATTTTTGTTTCTTTATTTCTAACTAGTTGCACCCCGCGTCCCCGTCTCTTTTCGTAAGAGCCGGCCAAGAATATCCAGTGAATGTGCAGCATCATTCTCCTCAGTATATTAATTTCTTCTGCGATCATCAAATCTCCTCCCAAGCATTGTGATTATGGTAAACCCCCCTATGATAAGCGTCCAAAGTAGTACTTTAAGTCTATGTTCAGCAGAGGATTTTTGTTTCTTTATTTCTAACTAGTTGCACCCCGCGGTTTCACCTGCGGATAAAAATCATTTTAATTATTTACTCATCCCACGGGAAAATTTTACATTTCCGGGATAAAATGTCGCCTATATGTTAATCTAGTGTATAAGCTATCTTGGTACTGAATTTCATCCAAATCCATTTAGCCGTTTGAGCGTGAAGGAGTGACAAACATACACACATACACATAAAAGCTTTCGCCTTTATAATATTAGTGTGATACCTACATTTAGAAATCTCCTTTATTATTACATATTTTTTTTTATATTTACATTATTTCACTCAAAAACTGATTTGGATGAAAACAGTCTTATTCTGAATTCAAACTTAACTCTAAATCTTACTAAGATAAAATACCCTCTTTTCAAGGCGGAAAATTGGAAAGTAATGGGAGAAACGGGAAAAACTTATTGTTTAAAGTCATTATTTCATGATCGCTTCTGTGATACTGTTTCAAATTGTAGGTATTGAAGTTTGGAAAAAACAACGCTATTCTAATGAAACTGCACTTTTAAGTTTTTACAAATCTACAAAAACTTTTGCAATAAGATTGCAGTCTTTTACTTCTATTTTTACAATTTAACACCAAAATTAATTAACTGTATTTATAAAGTAGGATGTGAAAGGCAACATTTTGGTCAGCAGCTCGATTTTCGTTTTTTGACAACACTTGATTTTGTCTATTCACTTTAGTATCTCTCTAGACAAATAATAACTAAATAAATAAGACAATTAGAATAGACAAATTTATAAGCTTAGACTTGTGGGCTGTAGATCTGAAAACCTAATTTTTTTCTTTCTTTCTTTTTAATCTCACTATACTTATCTACTTGACTAAACACATCAAAACATACTTAATCCATACAATAATCCAATAAAATGCTTATTCATGATTAACATAATATATAACGTTAGTTTGCTACGCACCGGAAGTGTCCAATCGCGTGCGTTGCCGGAAGCCCCACCCCCACGCCAAACTGCTTCCGGTCACGTGACGTCATTTACATGACATTTGGTCGCGAGACTCCGGGGAGAGTGGACGTGTGGAGAGAATATTTTTGGTTTATGACTATAGGAAATGAGGTTGCGTTATGTAGTTTTTTGTTTGTTTATTTAAGCGCTCTTGATTTGTGTATAATACTATAATATAATTTAAACACAAGGATACGATATGTTAACAGATTTTACATAATTATAAATAAATCCAAAACTGTGATAACGAAAATTTAAAAACAATCAAAAAATACTAACTCTAAATTCATAGCTATAATTGATAATTTCATCCCAGTTGTAACTGTTTTTTTCGATTGTTTACTTGCACAACCGTTTTTAGTAACTTTTTTTATGGTAAGGTATGACGTGACGAGCTAACCATTTGCCTGATGTTAAGCGACACAACTGCCCATATCAGTTGCAGTGTCACTTGGAACTCTAAAGTATACAGTTTCGCGTGACACAGCATGCGCATTATCCTGAGACATCAATAGAATCTAGTAATAAAATTACTAGACTGTGAGATGAGGTCATAAAGTCTCATTTGCCCAGTAATTTCACTAGCTACAGTGCCCTTCAGACCGGAACACAGTAGTGCTTGCACACTACTGCTTGGCGGCAGAATAACTGTAACTCTTCAATACTCACCCATATCCTCATTTATCCGTAACGCGCACAAATCCGGCAAACAAGACGTCTAAACAATACTCACATCGTGATTTGCACAAACCATAGCTAATCTATCAACTTAACCACGGTTTGTTAGGTCAGAGCAACGCAGACTGGGGAGACGGTATCGAACAGCGAACATTCCGCTTGTCATTCGGCGTAATCTGTACGGACCGGTAATGGTTTTTGATAGCTAGGGCAATGGGCACTTTCTTATCTAGGTTATAGGATTCTATTTCTATCTAACAGATGCTTGATTACTTTTTTAATGCTACAAATAGCAAACAAGTTAACATGCCTCCTGATGGGAAGAGGTAAACGTAGCCTATAGATGTCTGTAACACTAGACGTGCTACAAATACGTTGTTTACACTGTAATAATTCGCCATATGGTCCTAGTAGTGTGAGAATAGGAGCGCCCAATCTCTTTTATTATTTTATTATGGAAACTAACGTGGTTTTCACACATTTTGTATTATTTGTACGGGATTTACTCACGTTTAAAATTGGCCGGATTATCTGACTATAGTTTCAACTGCATTTGGCAGCCTTCCTCAAGGTGAGTGCGCGCGCGCGACGGCGACTTGCTTAGCACTGCGGACCGCCGCGCGCAGCGCACGTGATGACAGCGGCTGCTGTGTAGGTAAAGGGGAGGGGGCGGGGGGTGGATCCCGCGACGTCGGCGTGCACTGAAGTTCATCCTCACTGGAATCTTCCTGTGTATCGGGAATACACCAGCACACAGTAATTTTTAACGTGAGTAAATCCCGTACAAATAATACAAAACCCAATCTCTTCTGGCTGTTGATGTGACCCTTCTTTCAAAATGCAGCATATTGTAACTCTGGGGAAAGATATATAGTCTCACTAGGTATTTTTATCGACGCTCCTCAAACCAATGCTATAATACTTCTGAAAAACTTTAAAACAATTCTTACTGGTGACATAAAAGGTTTTAAGCGTGGTTTAAAACTAAAAAAGGTTTTGGTGGGAAAACGAAAAAGATCACTTTACCGCATTATATTATTTTCTTAAACTTGTGTTATTTTCAGTGTTAGTGCATAAAACTGGTGGCATTTTTTTCGTTAAGTGCTGGATTACAAGCATGAGTGTGGGAAAGTGGTATAATGACGGTTAAACGTTTCTTTTCGTGTTGTTTCCAAAACTCCATTGAAACTTCTGGTAAAGTTGCCACCACATTACTAGGAGTATGATTTTGACTAGACTGACTTGACTGTGATTTGACTTGATGACTTCGACTGTGACCTGACACATTATTTACGTGAAATATCATTAACTTGCAAATTATCAATTACTTGACACTGGCTAAATACACAAAAGTGTGGAGCCAAAAAACAAAAAAAAAAAAGAGCACGTCTTAATAATAATAATACCGTGTAACTTTAACCCAGGGTTAGGTACCGACGGTAAATATGTAATTACAAACATTTTCCTGTGAGTGACAGAGACGACAATAGGCTATTTGACTACTATTAAAAATAAACAAGTAAATATTATTTTCATAAAGTAAGTTAAAAATGAATGTAATAATTGTAAAAATAAGTAAAATCGGTAAATTAATCACGGAGTAGTACGCTTTTAAAGTTTCATCGCCTGTCCCTTTCTCGCAAAGCAGAGATCGTGTTGAGCTTCCTCACAGCTACTATGAAGGCATGGCTTGTGACGGCACATGCCAAAGAGATTGTATGTAGAGCTACCACAGCTTAGTAATGAGTTACTGTGAGGACTGGTAACTGACGTCACTGCGTGTTTGAGCTGTCTCTTTCTATTCCTGTATTTTAAAATGCCTGTAACTTAGTCCTTTTTTGAGATATTCAAGTTTTGTTTTCACAATTATCTATTTTTTGAGGTATATTATTTATGTGTGCAATAAAAATATAACAGTCAAATAGCCTATTGTCTCGATGTGAATTATTTTTACCTACATTTCATCTGATTTGGCATTTAAAATACCCTTTCACATTCCGTTTATTTTGTTTCCAAGCGTCCAATATGCTGAGTAACTACAGAAACTCAATTAACGCAAGGGTAAATACTTCAGACGAAGCCCTGTGAAATGCCACATCAACATTCTAAGCTCATTTTAATTAACTGGTGGCTTTCAGAAGAGAAAGTTTCTAAACACCTACGCTTCAAGTGCGACTCAAGAGATGCAAAATATACAAATTCTTCCATTCGAGTGTTCGTACCACTGTGCTTCTGCAAACATTTAGAAGTTTTTGAAGTAAAACGTCTTTACGCACGCTTGACTTGGGAGTAAGCTGGTGAATGTAAGGCGAACGGAAGTTGAAGTTGGTTCACGTTGATCATTATTATCAAACATAACAAAGCTAAAACTTTGCATTATTATGTTGGTATATCCAGTAAAATGACAATTTACAATTATCAAGATGGCGATATTAACATTAAACAAAGCAGAAACAAAGTTATAGCGGCCGATAGATGGCGCTATAGAAGTTTTACTTAGATCGTGTGGTCTAAAGCACACTCGTTTTATTATTTCTCTTATTGTTATTGTTATAGTATTTTTATCTCATTGTAAATTATATATAGTAATTCCTTAGTATACATTGTTACCTCTACTTTAGAATTTATCCGTTTTTAGTTCTCAGGAAACTAATGCCCTAGTGAAAAATTTGACTCCTTTTCTAATTCATAATAACTTTTAAATAGTAACTTGTGATTAGAATTTTGCTTAAAGCTTGTTATGTGGTTCGCGCAGGTTAGTCCCGTGTTTTTAAGATTAGGTACAATTTTGTGGTTTCCAGTTCGCTTCCGAGTTGGCTTACAAACTTTGACTCCAAAGTTTCTGTTTCAAAATATTTAGGTGTATTTTTTTCATAACGCATTAATAATTGCATGTTTCATGAAATGTAACTAAACTAAATCATTTAGGTAAGTAAACAAATATGCTATTAATTTAATATTGTGAGACTGAAAAAATGACACTATACAAATAATGAACCTTCTTAAATAATACATTGTATTTAAGTACTTTTTTATGTTAATGAATGATATGACGAGCTAGCCTAGCTACTAGCATTCTACTGCCGTCTATAACAGTTGCAGTGTCACTCAGAACTCTAAAAAAATAAAGTTTTGTGTGACACTGCACTGCGAACGTCATCTTGAGACATCAGCACAGTCTGGTAATCAAATCACTAGACTGTGAAATCAGGACTTAAAGTTTCATTTGCCCAGTCATTTCACTAGCTATAGCGCCTTTCAAACTGAACCACAGTAGTGACTGATGCGCACTATCGGGCAAAGCAGTGGGCTTAAAATTGAAATTGCCCTCTAAAAGGGAATTAGAAGTAGAGACGGCAAACATTAGACAGATGCTAAAATTACGATAATACGGGGAAAATTAACATACAATATTTTGGAAACGTTGATTTCTAGCCAAAACAAGAAACAATATTATGTACAACCAATATGAAAACATTTTTTGCATAAAAATGGGAATGGATACAATGAGTGTAATTTCATACACGACTCTCCCTAAGCCTCCACAATCCATATGCGTCCGTTTTCATTCATACCCCATTCATAATGACCGTCTTCCTTCCAACATAATATCTTAATACCTAAATATAGCGGGCCATTGTGCCCAGAGACCGTCGGAGAAAAGGTCGGACATGGGCCCAAAATGGGATTTTCGCTAGGGTTTCCCTTTCAATTCGGAGTTCGGACCTTTTTTGAATGTGTTAAATTTCACGTGAAAATGGTTATTTTCCGTGCTGTCAGGTGTTTCTGGTATGGTGATTTATTTTGCGAGGATGATGAACCTGGGTCGTATAGGGCCGATAATGCATTCTTTTCTATTTTTTATTTAGCCATGAGGTCCCGGCACTGTGATAATGTGACCACCCTATCTCTTCCTGTAGATGCCGTAAGATCTGACTAAGGGAATAACTAGAAAGCAGAAAGTTAAGTGCTTTTATTTACAATACGCAAGTGAAACAATATAGGCATATATATGTCTTTTCGTATTTTTATATCCGTAAAAACTTAATTAAAAAGAGAAAAAGAAAATTAAAATTATCTAACTCGCCACTGCGTGGTAAGGTTCCCAGAATTATTTTTTTTTTTAGTGAAGGAGAAAGAAATTAGCTAATTATGCTAGCTCTGCTCTGGGTTCCCCGAAGCGAGGATTGATCTGGTAAAAAAAATATTTATATTATTTATTTATTATTAAGTGATTATATAATATTATCCTCATTAGAAAAAAAAATGTACATCGGATCGGTCATTCTTTCACTCAAAATGACAAACGAAAAACTCTTCAAAACCAATAATTTGTTAAAAACACTCAACAAACATGAAGGAAAATTTCCATCACACGCCAATACCAGACAGAGACATCGTAATAACCACAAGAGATGACAGAAAATTTAATTATAAAATATAATAAAAAAATCAGGATCGTCCCTTTCGAAAAATCCATAGAGTTCACGCCGCGAAAATTATTTTCCACGCGATTTTCACCTTTAAGCGTACCGAATATGAGTTGTTGCGACCTCAATCTCATGCAGATAAGTTATTGAGATCCACAATATATATTGTAGAACACGTTTGACGTCACAACAATGTGGGTGTCTCATATTTATTTTTATTTAAATTCTAGATGGGAATATTTACGCGACAAGACATCAAGTGTTCGATCCGAGCGATAATCACATTAGAAGTGTCTAGGATGACATGACATTCTAATTTGGCTGATTTTATTTCGAGATTAAAATGACATTGTTGACTTGAGTTGGATGTAATCGAGATCAAGTTGGAATGATGCCTCTATACATTTTTGGAAATTAAAACAAGAAAGGGTATTATATATGTATAAAAGTAGGTATTGTCTTTTAATTTTTTTGATATTTATATATGAAATTATATCAGCAAAATGGACATCTTTGGGTATACTCTATACATTATAAGTTTGTAAAATCTATAACACAATCTTAAAAATAAAAAGGTTTATCCATGTTTTTAATTATTACGGTATTTTAAAATACAGAATTTATCAATTACCATATAATCTATAAATGCATAATTGTGTATTCCTGCGGAGATTCTATACCGTTAAAATATTATGGTCAAATATTTCAAATTCAGAATACTTATCAAGGTTTTAAACAAAGCTATATCAGTTTAACTTCAAATGCTTTGCCTTGTTATAGGTTTGTCTATAGGTCATCGCGGCCAGCATAAAGTCCTTTTTTTGTAGTAGGTAGTGTTTAATAATAGGTCTTTACCTATGAAATTGCCGTATTGCAGTACAGACTTTTTCAAACAAAAAAAAGTTTTGATTGGCCATGAATTCTAAATTCATATTAATTTTGTTTTAAAAATATGACATTCTATTTACAATATAAGTCTTTTGTTTATTGATTAGCGTTGTATTTTCATTACATTTCAACATTTTTCCTCATAATGGATACTTTAAAATTTCGTGTAATTATGGAATATGAGTTCCGCCGTGACACCAACGCGGCACAAACGACACGTAACATCAACGACGTTTACGGAGAGAACTGTACAAACGAACGTACAACCCGTTATTGGTTTGCTCGATTCCGTTCTGGGAATTTTGACTTGATAAATGAACCTCGTAGTCGTCCGGAAACTTTGGTCAACAATGATGAATTAAAGGCGATTGTGGAAGCTGATGAATCTCAATCTACAGCTGAGCTGGCAGCAGCTTTTGATGTTAGCATCAAAACAATATTGGTCCATTTGCGACAGATTGGCAAGATAAAAAAGCTTGATAGATGGGTGCCCCACGAACTTAACGATCGCCAGCGCAACGTACGCGTCGAGACTTGCCTTGCGCTGCTTTACAGGCACAGAAATGAAGGAATTTTGAACCGAATTGTTACGTGCGACGAAAAATGGATTCTTTTTGACAATCGAAAGCGCTCAGCAAGTTGGTTAGATCCTGGTTCGGTACCAAAGCAATGTGCAAAACGAAAAATGACCCCTAGAAAGGTGATGGTCACAGTTTGGTGGTCTAGTGCTGGTGTGATTAATCATAGCTTTTTACAAAACGGCGAGGGCATTACTGCAGATGTGTACATTGAAGAACTGACCACAATGATGGCGAAACTCGCACGTCTGCAACCAGCTTTGGTCAATCGGTCGTCTCCACTGCTACTTCACGACAACGCGCGACCCCATACTGCACAACAGACCGTCTCTAAGCTGCATGAGTTGGGTTTGGAAGCTCTCCCTCATCCGCCATACTCACCAGATCTTGCGCCTACCGACTATTACTTTTTCCAAAATTTGGACAACTTTTTAGCGGGAAAAAAATTCAATTCCCGAGAGGCAGTACAAAACGCCTTTGAAGAGTTTGTTGTCTCCCGTCCTGCTGATTTTTTCAAGAAGGGCATCCATAAACTGCCTCAGCGTTGGCAAAGATGCATTGATTGCAGGGGTGATTACTTTGAATAAAAGAAATAAATAAGTTCGAAAAAAAAATACTTTAACTTTTTTCAAACAAAACGGCAATTTCATAGGTAAAGACCTAATATTAGTTATAGTCATTGTAGTATTTAATTATAGGCTTGCAATATTTTGACAGGAAATTTTAAATGTTACAATATTTTATAGTGTTCTAATTTTAAAATGAGCTAAAACCATATGCAATAAATTTGATCCAGGAGATCCATAGCTGACCTCACCTTCATAATGAAGGGATGATATCAATAAGGGTTTAACTGATTTTTTTTCACAAAATGACTTATGGGTATCGTTGGATTAAGCGTGAAATTATCTACAATAATACATTCTCAAAATACCGAATGAGGCTTAAGTCTCGAGATTTTCAGTCTAAAAACGGTTTATCTGACACAAGATTACAGTTCGCTTAGCATAAAAACATGATTATTTATTATATTATATTTTTACAGTAATTGTACGAATAAGTACTATATTTTGTATTTTAAAATAGAATTAATATATTTTCAAGCAACTGAAACTTACATAAAACTTGTCTATTACTTTATACGCACTCATTACATACAATAAGGCCGTTGAAGTTTAAAGTCAATTTTCTCGAAACTATCAATTTGACAGTTAAACGCTTTTTATTCTCACCCCTTGAATTAAACACATGTACCAATATTTCACACTGAAGAATCTTTGTTTGATGAGGTATCATTTACGTGACATGGGCAAAATTATGGTAACTTCTCCACAAAGGAGTTGAAGTAGCAATAAATTATTTGACTTTGACATTAACAAAATGTTTTAAATTCAGAATGCCTTCTAAACTATCCTACCGAGTTTTGGCGGGAAAACGAAAAAGATCGCTTCGCCGCATTGTATTATTTTCCAAAACTTGTGTTATTTTCAGTGTTAGTGCATAAAATTGGTGGCATTTTATTCGTTAAGTGCTGAATTACAGGCATGAGTGTGGGAAAGTGGTATAATGATGGTGAAACGTTTCTTTTCGTGTTGTTTCCAAAACTCCATAGAAGCTTCTAGTAAAGTTGCTACCACTTGACTATGACTTGATGACTTCGATTGTGACTTGACACATATTTGCGTGAAATATTATTAACTTGATAAATTATCAATTACTTGACACTGGCTAAATACACAAAAGTGTGGAGACATAAATTAAAAAAAAAAAAAACTTTGACATCAACAAAATGTTTTAAATTAAGAATGCCTTCTAAACTATCCTACCGAATTCCATCTAATTCACACCTCGAAGTGTCCGTCGTCGGACGCATTCAATGCTCAGCTCTAGTCAGCCACAATAGCGGGAACTCTGACTCGAGCATCTATTAATTATTGCTTTGTGCTCGACCGGGCCCTCGAGTGCTATTACCTCGCGGTCAGTTCCTTAGCTAAGTCGTGTTTATTAAACACGACTTAGTTGGGTCGGTGTTATGAATTTTGATAGAAGGTGTGAATGGGCGGGTACTTTAAACGTGAATGGATTGTTTAATGAGACTGGGCGGTCTTAAACTAATTTATATTCAGCATTATTACTTATTCCTCAATATTTGCTTATGTATTTATTTTCATCTTGATTGGAACTTACTACTGCTAGGTGATAGGACTTTTCGGCAAAGTTTGTCTAGGTAGGTACCACTGGTTTGCCAGTTATTGTGCTGCTGGTTAGTGTGCAAGCACTACTGTGTTCCGGTTTGAAAGGCACTGTAGCTAGTGAAATTACTAAGCAAGTGAAAATGTATGATCTGATCTCTCAGTGACTCACAGCAAACTGATGATAAGCGTCTAAAGTGAAGTTTTATGTGGATTTCTTCCACCAGTTGATGTAATGTGATAAAACTTTAATAATTCTTCTATAACTTTGTCCCCAGGTATGGCCGGGGGTGGCATGGGACAAGCCATGGGTGGCTACTACGGGGCTGCGTACGGCCCACTCGGTGCTAGCATGGCAGCTGCGGCGGCGGCAGCGGCGCAGCAAAATGCCCTCTCCGCTGCCTTGACGCCTAATGCCCAGGTGAGGATCCTATTTAAGTGGAGCAGTGGTTAGCCTTAGCTACAAAATAGATTGAGTAGACTACGTCCACTGCAAAAGTGGACTCTATGGAAAGTTGCTATTTAAACTTCTATGACCAACGTAGAGTTTTTGTTCTGTCATGACTTCAATTGTTTTTGAGATCGACGGCTTTACGTACGCTCTGAATAATAAATAATAAATAAATATATGTGGACATTTCACATAGCGCTATCTAGCCCCAAACTAAGCAAAGCTTGTACTATGGGAACCAGATAACTGATATAATACTTTTTTGTTTGTAAATACATACATAGAATACCATATAACACCCAACACAGAACAAACCTCGATGTTCATCACACAAACGTTTGTCCTGGATGAAAATCGAATCCACGACCCACGGTTCAGAAGGCAGAGTTACTACCAACTGAGCTATCGGGCCAGTCTAATCAAGGTAATAATTATAAATATCATAGGTATTCATCTGAGCGCTAACTGCAGTGATCGTGCGCTGATCTAGTTGAGGTACAAAAAATACTTTTTTTTGACATGATAACGTGTTATATATGGATGAACGCCGGCTGCACGCAGGAAAAATTGTCAAGTTCCGCCAGAACCGAGCGTGCAAGTGAGAGCGTGGAACAAGTGATAGAGAGGCACGATATGCACAAGTATTTTCCTATGACGTTAACATGTAAAATTATCGTCCATATAGATGGTCCATAAATTTTCCTTTTTTTAGTCCTTACTTTTTTAGTCCGTAAAGTTTTTATTTTTTACTACTAGTTTAGTTTAGGAAAATGGTGTAATAGAAAATAGATATATAAATTTAACAATTTTCGACGGAATACTATTAAAAACAAAATAGTTTGGTTAAAAATTGGTATTGTAGCAAAAACAACCTACAAGTAAAGATCTTGACAACTTTAGTTTGAAAACTATCGTGAGTATGACAAATTTTGTAAGATAAATAACTGAAACTTACGTCAAAATTAAAAGTCGAAATTACTCCAACCAGGTTTCGGACATATTCGATGTACTGTGTGTAACTGACAGTTACGTGCTGACGCTCGCGAAAGCCGTCGCGGCTTGCGTTAGTAACTGGCTCCCAGAAGAAGGATATCGAATATGTCCGAAACCTGATCGAAGTAATTTCGACTTTTAATTTTGACGTGAGTTTTAGCCATTATTTATCTTACATCTTGACAACTTTTAAAAATATCTAAATTATACAAAATACCCCTAATAAGTGTGTCCTGAGCGTTAACATGTAAGAAGCCGACGCATTCCACAACCATTTAATTATAGCATCAACAACCCCTAAACTAGGGGCGGCGTGAAATCACTCTCGTTAAGGGATGATCCACTTACACCCGTAAAATTACCACTCCGTGCGAAGAAAATCCAACGCAAATTATTCCTTCACCTTTCGACTCGGTAAAAACTAAAAATGCTGACTTACCTTCTATATTAACCGTGTAAAACATCCGTTATCAAATTTTCTAATAATTTGCGGCCATAAGCGATTTAAAAAAGCGTGAGCGGTAAATTAGATGATAGAATTAGTTAAACCATATGATCATAAAACGTTCTTATGTGGTTCAAGAGATTGTGAAAGAAAATTGGTTGAACATTAATTTCTAGATTTTTTATGTCAGCGCCATTTAAAACAGATTTTAATCCATTTTTTATGTTAAGGAATAATAAGACGAGCATGTCGTGTGCCTGATGTTAAGCGAAACGGCTTTTCAATCGGAACTCTAAAGTATAGTTTCGCGTGAAACTGCACTGCGCACGTCATTATGAGACATTACTAGTCTGGTAATAAGATTACTCGACTGTGAGATCAGATCATAATATCTCATTAGCCCAGTAATTTCAAATTAGATAAGATTACTAAGATTACTAAACTGTGAGATTATGTCATAAAGTCTCAATTGCCCAATAATTTTACTTCTTTCTTACTGGCTACAGTAAACTGGAACACAATACATTACTTTTAATTTTTATTCAAATATAATGTAAAATTAAACTACATGTGAAATACTTTATTACAATAAAATGATCATATTTGTTGGTTGAATAACCCTGCCAGGACATGGGGTCAAAATAAACGTGATAACTGGCAATCCCATTCTTAAAAAGCTCTTCTTAGTTTTTCAGAAAACACAGTATTTATGGATATGACAATTATTACACGTTTCAGGAACTCATTATTATTAAGCGTGCTCCCAGTTCTTTCTATTCCATATCCACGTCACAGAGAATATAATACTGTCCTCGAAAATTGAGGACTTTCTTGATTATAATTTGTAATTTTTTCATTCACTCGTGCTACTGCCACATTCAGTATGAAACCTTGTGCCACCCCATCATTAAAAACAAAAATCAATTTCAAATCTCGAACACCTTCGAAATCCATTGCGTTATAATCGCGTCATCTTCGAAACGCATTCATTCTATTTTCAAATCTAAATCTCCCTGCTTTAAAGTTTCAAATCTATTACCTCGCCACCACCCTCGAGATTGCCGCTAATTATTCCATGACAGCTCATCTTCACAATGAAAACAATATGTTATAAGGGTGATGCCCACTCTTAAATGTTCGCAACTGTGTAACGTACGGTCGAGTTTTCAATATGACATGATCCTTTGTGTGTGTTCACTCTGACGATACGGTGTAATATACAATGAAGATGTTCTTAAAGGTTATGTTCTTATAGCCTAGTACTTTATTTAGTTGAACAGCATAATGTAAACCTATTAATTTAAACCAAATTTCCTTACATTAAGTAATCTACCTCTGATTTTATATCTACGTGCGTTATAATTATATACGTTGTGATAAGTAGGTATCATATAAAAACTAGTGTGCTTAAGACCACACGACTGAAGTTAGTGTAAATTTAGTTTAGCTCCATCTATCGTTCGATATAACTTTGTTTGTGTTTTGTTTAATGTTAATGTCACCATCAATTGTGAATTGTCATTTTAAAATTTGTATTATAATGTTGGTATGTCCGACCAACATAATAATACAAATTTTAAGTAATTTTTAACTTTGTTATGTTGACAATGGAGATCTACGTTAACCAACAACTTTCAACTTCCGCTCGCCTCACCAGCTTACTCACCAAGTCAAGTGTGTGTAAAGAAGTTTTACTTCCAAAAGTGCTTATCATGCCTTTTCAGAGCCGTTTTTAAAAGCAACTTTTAGGTAAAATCGAATAATCTTTACTTACTAGCTAAAATGTAGTCCACGTAAACCAGCCCCCAAAACAACGCTCGGCGATTAAACACTACTTGACACGAGTTCCACCCTCTGATTTAAAAACTCCTCGATCTTCCCCTCGCTCCCATATTTGACGTTTAATCTTGTGTATGTGACGGCGATGCGTTAAGGGGCACGCTATGGTAACAGTATGGACAGATGGACGTTGTCAAAGCAAGCTGAAGTTCGCCCGAGTTAATAGTACGTAAAGCATGAGTGAATTTTGTAGGTACATATTTATTTGAATGTTCTAGTTCAGTCTATATAATATACGTTAATATATTTTTTCGGTTAATTGCAGTGCCAAAAATAAAGGTAACGTTTACATAACGTTTACGTAACGTACTGTTTAAATAAATAAAATAAATGTTTGTGGCCATTTCCCACAGCGCCATCTATTCCCAAACTAAGCAAAGCTCGTACTATGGTCAAATGCATAATTTTAATACGTAGCTTATGTGCATATGTTAGGAATGGAATTACTTTTGTTGCATTGCAAGTTCCATGATTACTTCCCTGGTCCAAGGATGTCCAATGGATGCCAGCCGCTCTTGGTGGTGCTCTGTGGGGGAGGCCTGTGTTTAGCAGTGAACATCGTCAGGCTGTTGATGATGATGAATGAGAGCAAGAATTATTAAAGTATTGAACTGACTCAACAACGTATGTACTGACAGAGTGCAGAAGAGCTGTAAAATGTAGGTATATAAGTAATTTTCATATCAGAAGAATGCTATAACACTTTTTAAACTTTCGCGACTTGAACTCATATTGTAAAGATAAAAAATAATGTTAAATAAATAAATAAAATAATGTTTTGATAAGTTGTGCGCGAAAAGACTCGTTTTATCTTTACAATATCAGAAAAATGCTGTCTATAAATGCAATTCTATAATTGTCCTTACTGTTTATAAGTATCCGTTAAAGGGCGGCCTTAAGGGTGCGTATTAGTGGATTTTGTTTCTGGTTTATTGGATTAAGGAAATGGGGAGTTTATAAATCAATTTATTTGACAAATAGGAATGGGATAAATGTTTGCTTCAAATGATTGTTTTGGTTTGTGATTAAATTAAATAATGCAATAGAAAGGGTGGGATTTTTCTGGTAGGTCTTAGTGAATAGGAATATTAAGCCAGATCTTCTAATGAATCAAATTTAAAATTAATGTCATCAATGCAATAAAACTCGATTTAAAAGCTTATGGTAATAAACAACAAAATTAAAATTATAGTCATTAAAACCTTGCAAAGTAACCTTCTCGTCATTATGATAATTTTTTGACAAAACTTTACGTTGCGTGTTATTTCTAAAAATTAATCTCATCGTAAAATTATAATTTATACGCTGATGCTCTTTGATAAAATAACTGATAACATTTTACCATAAAAATAAAACTCAATAAAAATTAATCTCCACTACTGTTTGACATTGACACCAGAATCGTCTATTTGTCAAAGAACCATTACAACAGTGAAGAAACCGTTTTCAAATGTCTGATGAATGTCAAAAAACAATAACAGTTTCTCGTCAAACGAGCGCATTCAAACCTTTTGATGGAACAAAACAATAAAACAGCTGATTATTGCGACGTTAAGAAACAGTTTTTGAATGGTTGAATAAAATAACAGCTATACAATCAGTTAATTGAATTGATGAAACAAACAATAGTAATCTACAGTCTAGGTCTCTGCTCGTCCGTTACTTTCCATTTCGTTAATGGTTTTGATTGGTATTGCGTACAAATGGTTATAAAAGATTGTTTAAATAATATTTTGATTGGTTGTGGCATACATTTCTAGCCTCGACAATTTGGTGGTATTACTTTGATAGAAATATCTGTTCATTTGTATTTATTAGTTAACTAGTTGCGCCCCGCGGTTTCACCCGCGGGTGAAAAGTATTTTAATCATTTTTCCGGGATAAAGTGTAACGTACATGTTAATCTAGTGTATAAGCTATCTTGGTACCGAATCTAATCCAAATCCATTAAACCGTTTGAGTGTAAAGGGGTAACAAACATACACACGTACAAACTTTCGCCTTTATAATATTAGTGTGAAGTGTATAATGTGATGTGATTTTTAAATGTTTTTAGTTTTATTATTTATTTTATAGTTGGTAGATGTAAGTTCTTTTGTTCTTAACACAATTTCGCGCTGCATTATATACATGTCTTACTAAGAAGAGCAATATGTATCTGGATATGCCCAGGTATAAAAGCATAACCCCAAGAAGTTTTCATTTAATTAACCCGGTAAAAGTTCGCTACCGAACGGTCCCGGCGGCCCCGATCTATCACAGCCATTGTGCCACCTTAATAGACCCAGCACTATCGAATGAAAACGCACTTTTTTCGATTAACGTATCGAATCGGACCCTAAACTCGGTAGGAACAATATAATCAGCTACCATTCAAAGATCTACGTATTAAGCATTAACACGTTTTACCTGCGTGTATTAAAAATAGTGATTGGGCGAAAATCGTCCGGTTAACGAACCATTGTGATTTTTAGTATTCGATTATGCTGATCGATGATTTATCTTCGATTTTGGGGGCTTATTAGTGGCGGAGGTTTGGAGGTGGTGCTGGTAATGTGGTGTGAAATCATTCGGATGCGTTGCGTTTTCGCTAATAGTTATTGGTTTGAAAATAGGCTGGTGTACAAACTTATTAAGAAAAATTATTGATAATTTTTTATTTTATTTTATTGTTAATGCCATTTACAGTTAGAACCACATAAGACTAAAAATTGCATTGATTTCGATTCTTCTATTGTACGACAAACATACGTCAATTGCATAACCGTCTTTTTAAATCGAAGTTAATTAAACAGTAACTGGTATTACTAGCGCTCTAATGATCTTCATATTAATTGAAAAAGATTGAGTTTTAAAAAACACGTAATATACAAGGTGGAATTTAATTCGTTCTTTTCGTTTTATGTATGTATTCAGTCCATGCTATAGAATGTTCCCATATAACTTAATAAAATGTACTTATGAAATAAAACTTAAATCTAGGTATTATCAAATTTAAATTCTAAAGAAAAACCTTGTGACATTGAACAAAGCAGGTGTTTTATTGCCTACGAAACATTTAAAAAGCACTCAGCTGGTACCCGCGCTGTGTGTACCGTTAAATAGACATTTCGGCTGTCATGCAGTTATTTTAGGAGGCACTAAATACTAAAGCAAAACCTTTTTTTTCAATTGGCCCTTGTACGAACATTCTATAGCATGGTCTGAGTACATACATTTAAGGAAAAGAGTGAATAAAATTCCACCGTGTATAATAAAAACCTAATTATCTGTGCCCAAAACTTGAATCTAAATACGGCAATAAAAGAAACTCCCACACGTAAACGAAGAAACATTTTCTTGTACCAATTTCACCAAAAACTTAAAACTATATTTTTATTGGCAACACCGCGTATAGCCACACTCGTAAAAACGTGCCCACATTAAAAACCGTTCAATTTACATACCTCACACCTTTCCCACTAAACATTTCCAAAGCGGAAAATATCTACACGTTTCAATTTAAAAAAAGAATAACAAGGCCATTTACAATACACGGTGCAATAAAATAGTGTCCAAGTCGTAAGGGCCGGCAGTAAACCGTCCCGGTGTCCGGCTAATCCTGATTTAGCGCGCTAGCCGGTCGTGGATCGTACGTTGTAAAGTAAGGAGGCGACACACGGACAGCCGAGTTGTGAAACGAGAAGACCGGTCTATGGACTAGTATAAAAATATTTATGGCATTAAATTGTGTGGTTTCTCTTAAATATATCTAAATACACGATAATTTAAATGACATTGGAAACGGCGTACTTTTTGAAGTAACTATTTTTACGCACGCTTGACTTAGAGAGTAAGCTGGTAAAGCGATCGCAAATTGAAGGTTGTTTAACGTAGATCTCCATTGTCAACATAACAAAGTTAAAAATACTTAAAATTTGTATTATTATATTGGCATGTCCGGTAAAATGACAATTTACAATTGTCGAAATGGCGACATTAACATTAAACAAAGCAAAAACAAAGTTATAGGTACCAGCTGAAAGATGGAGCTAAAGAAGTTTTACTTCAGTCATGTGGTCTAAAGCATACGCGTTTTTTTTTATCAAATTAGTTTATTGATTTGTTAGAATCATTTTATTGATTTGTTAAGTATTACACAGGCAGATTACAATTTGAAATCACTTTTAGTGCAATACAATCGTGATTGAGCTTTACTAAGTTCGTTGCATCATCAAGTATATTGAGTTGGTGTTTATGATGAGAGCTAGTAATACTGATTATTTCATAGAGGCCGTGTGTAACATAATAGATGATTTCATAACGTTTAGTTAAGTAAAAATAAGGCCTCAAAAGATAACACTAGAAGAAGCAACTGCAGAGATTTGAAAAACAAAGCAAAGGCGCATTACGTTGTAAATCAAACATAATGAATTAAAGTTTTATACAATACTATAATGTGGGTATTTAATTATTATTTTTCATATTCTTAATCAATAACTCAACAAAACTGTCGCCAGCTAGTCTGTGTGTATCAAAACATTTTCTTCACAATATTGTGTAGGACTCACTTCATTAAAATTTTAAAATTCGAAGCTTTATTCGATGCTTTTGTTACGTTTGATTTGTGCGTCTGACCGTGGAAAATACAATACTCCAAACAAAACATTCCACACAAATATAAACCTTAAAAGCAGGCAATAACAGCCGTAATAGCATACAATAGAAGCTACAAAAGCATTCATACAGAAATGATATTTAATTTTCAGTGAATTATGTTATTTGTGAATTATTCTCATAAAGATAGATTATGTTTAGTATAGATTTAGATGAAAAGCTTTTGAGTATGAAGCGATGATTTGTAAATGTTTGGACATTTATAGGATTGATGTGGTAAATTAATTAAAAAATGACTATTCATAATTATTTTCGTAAATGTTAAAGATTAACCATATTTTATATTGTTACAGGTTGGTTCATCAATGGATATGTCAAAGTACTCCCTCGAAGCAGAAAAGTACCGCACCTACGGTATGTACCCCGACCCGTCACGAAGCTACATTGACTCCGCCGCCTTATCCAAGGCATACATGTACATGGACCAGCAGCAACAACGGTCCTACCCAATGGACATCAGCAAGATGTATTCTGAAGCATCTGCTGCTGCTATGGCTGGGCTGAGTTCAGCCGTCAACTCAGCTCCATCAAGTTTATCCCCACGCTCGCCTGCAGAGTCCCCAGATATGACCCCAAAAGCACAAGACAGGGCTGAGGGCAGTTCGTCATCTGGGTCTAATCCGTCCCCATCTCTACCATACTATCAAGGCTCGTCGAGTCTCCTCATGCCTCAATACCCTGGGCAGTATGCGCAGCCAACCCAAGGAGGTACAGAGTTTCGGAGGCCGTTAACTGTCATATTCTGACCAGAAACATAAATGCGCGGAGTTGTTAATGTTGTTATTATTTGTGTTTGGAACTTTTGTTGTGCGTTTTTGGTAGCTGTGTGTCGCCGTGTAATGGACACGTTATCAATGTTACGTATTGTGTGATTATTTGGAAATTATGTACCTACTTATGTTTTGTAAAAATAAATACTTTTTTGTGTCGTATATTTAGACTATTCGGAAAACTATTCGGTTAAATAATTCTACCGTCTCGGACTTTTTCGAATTTGGTTTAGATTAGATATACTTATAATTCTTATTTAAAAATTCTTGTTTTAAATGTTTTGTTTCGTGATTTTCTAAAGTTCCTTGACTTTCCCAAATCCAAATCCTGATTTAGTGGTTGGTATTATTAAAAAAAAATTGTATCATGGTGTAAATAATAGGATTTACTGAAAAATAATAATGTAGAAAATTACAAATTCTATTCTTAGATATAAAGACTAAGCAAGAATTATAACTTTCAAAAATCATAGGTTTTATGTTAGACTTAGGAAACGGCATGATTGTTTGCAATTTTGAATTACTCAGGATCTTGGAACTTAAAATAACACTATTATTAATATTAACATTAAAAATATTTCTTAAGTAAAATAAGTAAGTAAAGACACAGAATGTTAATAAATAATATACGTAAATAAATATTAAAAGAACTTTTAGACTAGAAATTCATGCTTGCTAACAATCATTACACGGTCATTAAATTTAAAAAAGTAAGTACCAACCTAACTGTAAAATTTGCACCAGAAACATACTAATGCAATTATAATAATTAGTAAAACTTAATTATAAAAAAAACATGTATTAATGTGCACAGAAAAAAAGCGCAAATACTTGTTCTGAGTGGGTGTTGTGGGACCATGGTCCTCGTAGTTCCTGGTTCCTAGACAGGGATTCCTACTTAGGGTCCAGGATCTATATATGCGATCGTTGGGCGTTATTATTATTAAATTATATTTTATGTAACATCAATAATTATAATTTAAATACCGATTAAGTATAATTATTACTTCTTTTGTTTTTTAACCCAATGAGAAAGTAATTTTTGTCATTTTCATATGCTCTGGTGTAATTTGTATGTTCCTTTTGCAACTTCCGGATATTAGAAAATCCGACACTACAACGATTTTAAGGTTATTAAAAATTTGTACATAATTATTTGTACTATAGTATTAATTATGACTTAATTTAATATCTTTGTAAAATAAATCTACGATAATACGTAGGTAATATTATATTGTCACACCTCTAATATTAATAATTAGTCCTTACATTTTTTTTGCATCACGCTCATCCGGTCGTTTATTTAAATTACATTATTTATCTTGTTTTTGTTACGTTCATTTTACAACAACTTCAATTATTTATTAGATAATTGTTTTTTTTTTTTAAATCAGCCATATCTTGTTGCATTTAATAGTGTTGCCATATTAAAAACTCTAAAAGTCATTGACAGCATTTAGTACCTTCAAGTTTTTCGGTTGATATTTTCGGTGTAAGTAGATGTTGTAATTTATAGAATCTTATATGTTAAGTTGTAAAATAATAATTATATAAAGAGACATCTTGATTAAAGAACATTATGCGTACCTAATAAAAAATATTGAAAATACAAATTGTATTTTTATTAAAATTACTTAATTGTAAATTGTACATGTATTTTTATTTATAAGTGTTCAAAAAAGTTTTTTTTTATCAGAAATTCAACGAAGACGTAATTGTTCAATAAATATATTATAACGCTTTTAAAGCCCAAAATAATAAATACTCATTCAATTTTTATAACTACTTGTCGCTATTATATTTTTAAAATAATACGCTTTCCCCACAATTTCACTTATTACAAAATGTACCTTCTCTAACTGAAATACGGTTTACTATTGTTTGCTTTAGCAAGCTATTAATAGATTTACGTACACACTCCCCTATATTTTTAAATAAAATAAAATATCACGAGCGCACTCGGCGGATATCATTGGTACGGTGTTATCGCACGGCAAGGGTAGTGATTTGGCATAAAATAAACAAATGCCCTGTCTTTTGTATCGGCAAAATACGGTGGAATAATATAAACAAAACGGGACCCTCTAATAGCAAGTAAGTGTCTACAGGACGATGAAAATCTAAGCTTTAAACGAAAAAAAAATTAAAACTTCAACACTATAGTAAATTGATTTTTACGTGAAATATTTTACTATATACCTTATAATTTAGGTGATATTAGGTAGGTAATGTTTGAATACAAGAAATGCAGAAGCGTTTTTTTTTGTTTGGTTTTGGCTCCACACTTTTTGTTTTTAGCCAGTGTCATGTAATTAATAATTTATCAATTTAATGATATTTCACGCAAATATGTGTCAAGTCACAATCGAAGTCGTTAAGTCACAGTCAAGTCATAGTCCAGTCAAAGTCATACTCCTAGTAAAGTGGTGGCAACTTTACCAGAAGCTTCTATGGAGTTTTGGAAACAACACAAAAAGAAACGTTTCACCATCATTATACCACTTTCCCACACTCATGCTTTTAATTCAGCACTTAACGAATAAAATGCCACCAATTTTATGCACTAACACTGAAAATAACACAAGTTTTGGAAAATAATACAATGCGGCGACGCGATCTTTTTCGTTTTCCCGCCAAAACTCCCAGAAGTTTTTAACTAATCCATCTTACACTATACGCTATATGTAATATTTTATTAAAAAATATCTTTTGACTTCAGACGCTGACAAAATATTATGTTAAAATGACTTGAAAATGAGACAATAGTTATTTGTTATACAGGAGTGCAGAGTTGCTTTTTATCCGCGTGCTCAATTTCGATGATCGAGCAAGCGAAGGAATCGAAAATTGGAAGGAAACAAAAATCCTAAGCGTTAGCGAGGGAATCAAAAGAGCGCGAGGTAGAAAATCTTTACGTAACTTTTCGTAACTTTTCATCCCAACTCAGCGAAGAAATGACTACTTTTTTTTTGTTTGGTTTTGGCTCCACACTTTTGCGTATTTAGCCAGTGTCAAGTAATTGATAATATCTCAAGTTAATTAATATCATATAATGTGTCAAGTCACAGTCAAAGTCATCAAGTTAAGTCATAGTCTAGTCTAGTCAAGTCATACTCCTAGTAAAGTGGTGGCAACTTTACCAGAAGCTTCTATGGAGTTTTGGAAACAACACGAAAAGGAACGTTTCACCAACATTATACCACTTTCCCACACTCACGCCTGTAATTCAGCACTTAACGAATAAAATGCCACCAATTTTGTGCACTAACACTGAAAATAACACAAGTTTAGGAAAATAATACAAAGCGGTGACGCAATCTTTCCTTCCTTTTCTTCGCTTTCCCGCCAAAACTCCACAAGAACTTTTTATTTCAGTTTGAAAAAAAAAGTACACTAAGAAGGTTCCGAGTCTGAGTATTTAACAAATTAAAAAAGGTTGTATGATGAATTTGGTGATGATGTTTTGAATTCACAAACTTAGTGCACACTATGTTCTAAATTCAATTTACTTTATCCTCTAGCGGATAAAAACGGATTTTGTACTTAGATATCGAAGAGCAAAAATACTCTTTCCGAGATGGGGAATGAAAATATTTTACACAACACTACATTTCAATGTACCAGTGGCTATAAATAAGAAGATACCAAATTTATATGATAATTCCCAACCTTCTACAGCATATTTAATTTATTTGTGACGTACCAAACTTTAACGGCATCATTTAGTTCTTTGTAAAGTGTAGGTATCCATTAAGAAAAAGTTTTTCGAAATTCCATCCCTAAGGTATCCTAAGGGTTTATCAAAATTCCATCTCTAAGAGGGTGAAATGGGTGGTTGAATTATCTATTAAAAATTTTCTTCTTCGTTTCCTATAGGCCATGCGGGTGAAGCCGTGGGCAGAAGCTAGTACAGTATATTCAAATTAGCTTTAAAAATCCGTGCTACTTAAATAAACAACACTCTGTATAGTACCGAGCACCACTCCTCCGGCTCAAGCACAAAACGGTGCAAAATCAACAACTCCTGCGTCGGATGCAGTTCTGTTTGTATTCACAACATTATTATTATCACCACTAATAAACTTGCGCCACTTGATACGACATTGTTATGATTATATTACTGTAATTATATTTTATGATTAATTAATTTTAAAGCTCTCATCATTATTTCTCTCGCTGATTGTTATTTTGTGCGCTCTTATATCGACACTTTTAAACCAACTGACGGTCTCTGTGGTGTAGTGGTTAAGCAGGTTAGCTCATAACCCGGAGGCGGTGGGATCGATTCCCGTGAAAGGACAAGTATTTGTGCACAGAATAAAAAACAAATACTTGTTTTGAAACTGGATGTTGTGGGACCATGGTCCTCGTAGTTACTGGGTCTTTAGATACAGGTAATTCTGGTTAGGGTCCAGGATGTCTATATGTGATCGTTAGGCGTTATATAATTGTTTTTTATATATAAATCACGTGATCAATCTAAAAAATACAAATAAAAGTTTAAAATATCCCCATCACGAAACAATAAACACACGTCAATAACTCAACTGTTCATAATCAATATCACTCGGGGGTAGCTGGTAATCTTTAAGAAATAGGGGAGGACTTTAAACTCCTCAGAGGGTTGAGGACAAAGGGTGTTTTTCATATAAACCATGTAATACTTGGATATTGACAGCGCGGCCCCTAACAATGCGTTCGGAGTGACATTCAGTAAATTATGTGTTTACGGAGTCTCTACTACTTTCTGTAAAGTTTTGGTTTTAGGTAATTTATGTGTGTTGATGTAGAACTTCTGTGTCTTCGTGTTTTGTTGGAAGTATCTTGAAGATGTGACGGGCACACGTCACGAGCAATTGCAAAGTAGGCAGTTTTGGATTTTACGTCGTCATATGTGTTTCAGCCACAATCATCACCATACGCGTGGGATAATTGACATTTGGAATCGGATGGCAATTTTTTTTAAATTTGGTCATTTTGTGGTTTTTGTTAGCATAGTTAGCACCCACGAAAATTAATTTAGTTCACGTATTTTCAATTTTATTCAAAGGATCCCGTAAATAAGTGGCTAAATCTAAATCAAAGTACCAGATGAGATGAGTTCTAATGAGATGGAAAACTTATATTTTTAAGTTTTTTATGTTAAATTTTAATAGCTTAAAAATATATAAAATAGATTTCGAAAAATCCCTGACTCAAAATGATAATCAAATAATTTCCAAATAATAATAAAAATATTCATTCGTTGAAAATTACGATGCTTAATGCCTGTTTGCATTTAAGTTTGACAGCCCTTAAGTTCGAGTTTAGTTCTCTAGGGCGTATCCAAATGCCTTCAATAGGTACGTCACAGAGGAAAAATTCGCTTCTTCGTCATAAAGCAAATCACTAGCATTGATGTAAAAAATGTTTAAGCCAACGAAAAGCTTCCGACTGTTGAGGCCTTATAATTTTATTGATACTGACGGCCGATTTTTCCCAATTCTAAACAACACAAGAATTGAGATTTTCTTTACCACTACAGTTACAGAACTGGTCAGTAATTAACGAAAATATTTTTCCAAAGAAGGGACATAAGAGCATCGTACAAAATAATTGACTCACAAGCTTGTCACCTTATTTAAAAGTTAATTTGCAGAACAAAGCGTTGACCGCCGTTTCCTGCCTTATTCTTTGTCTATTTTGACAGCCTTCGACCTGACCTGTCAACTGTCAAACGCCACGTGTCGCCGCGTGCGCCTTAAACTGCTATCGCAGATTTGACAGCAACATGTCAAAATTAAGGATTTTTGAGGGCGTTGGGATTTGTGGGTGACTGTATGTGATAATGTGGTTTGTGATTTTAAATTTTAAATTAATGTAGTAAATATAAAATTTTAGTTTTGTTGACCCCCTATGTAACAGAGGGGTGTTATAAGATTAAAGTTTGTATCTGTGTCTATCTGTGGCATTGTAGTTCCCTAAGTTTAAAAGGTGATTGATCAAGAGTGTTCTATAATTCAAGAAAATCTGTTTATCCGTTCGAAAATTATCGGCACTTTTCTGGTTGATAAAGAAAATGTCGGGGTATTTTGAAATTTTGAACCAAATTACTAGTTTTTACGCATAATTTTTCTCATACCTATAGGTACATCAGCTGTTGCTTTGCCTGAGTGTTTTGTTTTTGTATTTTTACGTTTGTTTATAAATATATTCTATTCTATTCCAGCTACTCTACTACAGAATGTTACCGCATACTTCATATTCAGAACTAATTGCTATTCCCTATAACAGGAATTATCCATCCAGCCATCAAAACGGTGTAATTATGGATAAAAGCTGTAATTTTAATTTAATTATGAGCCTTGGAGGTGTTAATGCAATTTCAGTAATTAAGTTCACGTAAATAGAAATTAAATTCAATTGCAGGTTGTAGGTAAACTTGTTATTATTAGGAATGCGCTAATATTCAGTAGCTATTCGTTTTCGGCATATTCGGTATAGGTTTTTGATGTTAGGCTGAATATTCGGTTGAAAGGCCGAATAATAACGAATATTTATTGAATAATTTGCGGTACCTGGTTACATACTTCCAAATTTATGATTTTTATGTGAACTTATTCTAAAATGATCACAACACTCATCTCTTTAAAATAGTTTTACCAATTATTAACACGTTCTAAAGGCACTTGATTAGCAGGACATTGTATGGTTATTTTTGTTGAACGGAGTATAGTTATTTTTGCTATTTTTTTTAAACTGGCTAATGCCGTTGGTCTCTACCAACTTTTACAGCGTCGCCGGACGGGAGGGCAATCGCTTAAGGCAGCCATCAAAAGTGGGAAGCAACTAGCCCAAGGGCACCGCTGGAATGCGAGCCTCGCCTTGGGCCGTTTCCGGGATAAGAGAATCTAGAAGACGTGAACTGGAGTGGACATAGTCTTCTCGATTCTCTTCTAAGAGTGGAACCAATTGAAAGTAAACGGAGTATAGTGCGTCATTGGGTGTAATCTAAGATTATTTGTTTAGAGATAATGAGCAATAAAAAGTTTCGTTTTCTTCAAGACTTCCTTAATTTTAATTTTGAATGGAATCAATTTACTTACAGCCGTTTCATATAATAGAAAATGTTCATAGAGGTACAAACTTTGTACAAAAAAAAAAAAAAAATTCAATTGCAGTGGAGTTGAGGAGTGTGAAGCTTTAGCGACTTAATGGACGCCAAGTTTGCGTAAAATGGACCGAATAGTTACGCTACTGAACAGAAAATGTTCATTATTCGGTTCGGTTTAAAAATCGATGATGCCCATCCCTAGTTATTGCTACTGAAGGCTAATTAGTTCTTGCATTAAATTTCAAAAACTATGGCTGGCTACTTGTAATAATAGTAGGTAGTTACATTTGCTAATATTATCAAAAACATAATCATCATAAAATAAGACAATATTTTATTAAATATATGCAATAAAGATTGATAGCTCCTAAGTTTCCTCTGTGACGTACCTAATGAAGTGCATTTGGATACGTCTTAGAGAACTAAACTCGAACTTAAGCTGTCAAACTTAAGTGCAAACGGGCATGAAGCATTTTTGTTTCAACGAATGAATATTTGTATTATATTAATATTTATCTATCAACATTATAGAGAAAGTACCTTATGTAAAATAAAATATATATATGTATATAATATTTGGGTACGTTACCTACTAGTAGTGGGCTGGAGCATTTGGACTGTCTATAGGTCATCGCGGCCAGTATATAGTCCAAATTTTTTTTTGTAGTAGTAAATAGTGTTTAGTATTAGTTATTAATAATAATATAATAATAATAATAATAATATATGTGGACATCACACACAACGCCATCTAGTCCCAAACTAAGCAAAGCTTGTATTATGGGAACCAGATAACTGATACAATTACATACATAATTTTTGTTTGTAAATACATACATAGAATACAATATGACACCCAGACACAGAACAAACACCTATGTTCATCACACAAATGTTTGTCCTGGGTGGGAATCGAACCCACAACCCACAGTTTAGAAGGCAGGGTTACTACCAACTGAGCTATCGGGCCAATTATATCATTGTAGTACTTAGAATATAAAAAATATTTTTTTCCCGAAAATTTTTCAATTTCCCCGGAAAATGGGTAAGTTGCTGATGAAACCGTGGGATGCCTTTAGTCCTCATATTATCACGTATAGACAGGCAGACGCCGTTTCTATTATACATAAATAGAGATTTGTATCTTGCGCGTGTGGTGGTGATATTTAATTATGACTCTTTTATAACGCGTACCCTTTGGGGTGATGAATGAGCTTGGTTAGGTTCACCCCAGAATTTGGAATGTTTATTTTTAATCCTATTTTACTTTAAGCCTGTGCTATGTTTGTGTATCTACTGTGAAAATGGAAACTTCTTTACGGACGCTTGGCTTGGGGAGTGAGCTAGTGAATTCGTAACGAAGCAAACGAAAGTTGTTTGTAGACGATGGGATGAGGATGCGGTCACGAAGAGGCGGAAAGTAGGTGCAATGAAAGAAAATAATAAATTAATATTCCGAGGCGCCCGTACGTCAGTCAAAGCTATCGAGAACTGTTGTTGTTTTAAAGGTGACGTACGGACGCCAAGCTTTATTTAAAAGAATTTATAAAAAGGTAGGTTGCACTTGTCCTGAAGGTCTGTAGTCAACAGTTGTTGGATCCCGTAGTTCTCCATTGTCAATATAACAACGTTAAAAAATTAAATTTGTATTATTATGTTGGTATGTCCGGTAAAATGACAATTTACAATTGTTAAGATGGCGACATTAACATTAAACAATGCAAAAAAAAAGTTATGCCGGCCGATAGATGGAGCTAAAGTAGCTTTACTTCAATCGTGTGGTCTAACACACTAGTTTTACAGTATACTTTTTGTCTTACAATTACGTCTACAAATACAAAAATGTTTATTGACATAAGTATTATTACATTAAATTAATGAATCCATAGATTTCCGAACTAGTTTTAAACTGTATTTCAAGAATCAGTGACTTCCCCCAATATTTCAAAGTTTTATAATTATGCCATACGAAAAAAAACATGCAGTGAAATCTCGAGAAAGAAAAAAACTTACAGTGTAGTAGTTTAAAATCTGCAGAGCGCTCATAGCAAAGCTTGACGCTGCGGATACATGAAAATTAATTAATTTAGTACTACGTTTTGGACTCGTACACGATCAACAGAACGGAGAAAGGATCGTCAAAGATAAGTTTTACAAGTGCTTGGAGGGGTGACAACCACTAAAAAATGGAATTTACAACAGAGCGTTGCCATTGGGTTGGTGGGTTAGCTCCTACAAAACAACTTCTGATTTCGGACAGCTTCAAAAGTCTAGTGTTTTAGAAAAAAAAATACCCTCACACTTCACACATACTGGTGGAGTGGTGCTAGAAAATATGTGGGTATGAACCCAATGAAAAACGCTCCATCAGCAGTCTTCCATGGGCGTGTTTCATATTATTATGGAATGTACCAGAAACGAGGGTCTGCGTCGGCAATTGTTCCCCGCTGGCCACGTTTTCTGGCAGGTTGGAGGCTGTAACCAGATATTAGCTCAACCAGAATCTGACGATGCCAAAAATCTTTATGATCTGCACCAAGCAGCCGTTAAAATTAGATTTAATTGATTTGTTAAAATAATTATAATAAATTAAGTAATCTGATTAGATATAAGGGTGGCATATTCTTTAAGAATAAAATTTGTTTAAAATAAATGGAAAAAAAAGCAGTCTTCCATCATTATGGGAGAGGATGAGATCGTGTTAGTATTCTAGTATCAGAGTGCATCCTTTCGGTAAGCTTATATTTTGGCCTTTGAGCTGTAAAGGAGTGACTTTGCTCACTGGCCATCTCCTAATTGCACGTTAGGCTATGCAAGCCGGGGAAGAGTCCCTAGTGACTTCAAGAAAGAGAATCGAGAAGGCGTTCAAATTCTTCCATCCTCCAGTTCGTCTGCGCAGGAGCGGGTCAGGTAGTGGGTTGTTAAACCACGGTCCACTCCATGGCCTCCCGCATCGTAACGGTTTCATGAAACAGGCAGCCGCCTGCCACGATCTCTCTCTCTTTCTAGCATGGCGTTTGCCACGCTTTCTGAAGAGAGATAGTGTTCTACTGCGTGTTGAAATCGAATTACTTGCTTACTAGAAGGAAGTTTAAAAACTGAACTCAAGTTGAAAGCCTGAAGGCTTCTAATCATGAGTTTTACGATTATTATTAGTACTGTTGCCAATATTACCCGCAGTTTGGTTAAACCTGATGTAGCTTCTACGGCTAGTGACGTCATGCTACAAGTGCTACGATTTTTCGTAGCATTACTATTTCAAATTTCATTTTTTTTACTCTAATCTATTAAAGGAGGCTTTAGAAGAATCCGATATTTCAAGAATGTATATTATTTATTACCGACAATGGTGTCGTTACATAAGTTATATTAGATCACAAACACAATTATTGTAATCCGTTGTGGGCGTATCAGGCTGATTCAAACCCACATACGAGAGTATTATGGTTTAGACCTATCAAAAATGTAAACTTATGTATACCTATTATTTTGAGGTACAATAGAGAGTTAATATATATCAATCTTATATGTATGTTATCTAATACAGATGCGCTTTATATTGTTCACATCACGTTCAGTCACGTTGACGTCACTTTCACGTCACTTCACGTCACATCACATCATCAGCTGGAAGACGTCCTCTGTTGATTATGGACCGCTAATACAAGGCATATTTTGCTATAATCAGTTTGCAGGCGTTTATGACCGCAGTAGTTTATTTAGCGTATGACTTCATGTTCGTAAGAGATCTTTATGGGCTGTTATTTAGAGCTCAAAATTCAACTGATAAGGAATAACATACTGAGAAATGATGCGTCTAAATAAAGAGAGTCTGAAACAAAACACTGCGTGATTCCTCCACATCACAGTTCTGATTATAGAGGTACAGTTGTAATTCCTTCACATCTAAATTACACACGAAATAGAAACTTTGGTCCACATTAATCTTAAGCCACCATCTTTTTATAGAACTAGTGACGTTCACAATAAGAGCCACATTTCAATAGCAACGTATTATATTCGGTCGACGTTCGGCTTTGTGCGCGGTACACGTCTGTACCATTGTCAACTCGCAGATATTATATGAGTTTGATATATGATAGCATAATTCTAGTAGAACTAAATATACTGAATGTGACATGGTATACCAACATCACGATTCCCGTCACAACCCTTTACATAGATAAATAATTAATACATTCATTTTATCGTGATAACAATGAAACTTCCCTTTCTTTGTGGCGTTTTATGGGTGAGGCAAAGGATAGAAGCCGACAGCAGAGGTCATCTTTCCACTGATAATGTGATGTGATGCGAATAAAATAATTAAATCAACATTAGTAAACATTTCACATAGCGCCATCTAGCCCCAAACTAAGCAAAGCTGGTACTATGGAACCAGATCATAGAATACAATATAACGCCCAGACACAGAATAGACATCTATGTTCATCACACAAATGTTTGTCCTGGATAGAAATCGAACTCAAAACCTGCAGTTCAGAAACTACTACCACCTGAGCTATGGGGCCAGTCAAAACTTCAAAGCCTCAGTAGGATGGCTTATCCAGTGTATCATATAGTCCTACGTTCCAAATGATACGAATTGTTTGGGATTGTCATAATGGTTTCAAAATGCTCTATCTCGGTAATGTAGGTTTTGTCTGTTTGTATTGAACAAAATACTGATGATATTTGGAATCTGTTTATATATATATGAATGTAGGTTTATGAAATTAGCTGCGTCTCGTGGTCGGACTCGCGTGGACAATGATCACTCATAGAAAATGCAGAACAAAATTTTAAATATGCATTTAGAGAATTTATTTTAATTTTTGTATGTTAAGGAATGAGATGATGTTCGCCTGATGTTAAGCGACACGGCTACTCATATCAGTTGCAGTGTCACTCGGAACTACGAGTATAAAGTACAGAGTTTCACGTGACGTGCGCAGTGCAGTCACTGCGCACGTCATCCTGAGACGTCAAGATCAGATCAGGTCATAAAGACTCATTTGCCCAGTAATTACACTAGCTACAGTGCCCTTCAAACCGGAACACAGTAGTACTGGCGCACTAATGCTTGACGGCAGAATAACTGGCAAAGCGGTGGTACCTACCTAGGCGAACTTTGAAGAAAAGTCCTACCACCTAGTAAATTTGTTTCAAATGAAAATATTGGGTCGTTTTATTCGCTTTCTTATGTTTTTTTTTTGTTTTTGACCATTATCATAATATATCAGGACGAAAAGCGCGTCCATACCAGGAAAATCCCTAGCAACTATCATTTAATCTCTGTCCTTATGCATCATGTGCCTTTTCATATATCAATCGGATGCACTTATTCGATTCAGGATTGACAGACTCTGTGGTGTGCTGGTTGAGCAGGTCGGCTCATAACCTGGAGGCGGAAGGTTTGATTCCCGCGGCAGGACAAGTATTTCTGCACAGAAAAAAAAAGCGCAAATACTAGTTTTGTTGGGTGTTGTGGGACCATGGTCCTTGTAGTTGCTGGGTTGCCCTAGACACATGGAATCCTAGTTAGGGTCCAGGATCTATGTATGTAATCGTTGGGCGTTATTATTATTATTGCATATGCCTGTCTCACTCTTAATTGACGAAGAAGATGGAAAATGCAATTTTCTAATCTTGGATTTTGAATCGAACTGCAGGTCTGTGCATTTTGAAAATTTCTATGCAGATAAGTCACAGTGAGAGTTTCATCTTTGTAATTTCTCTGATATTGAATGTTACTTGTTAGTAGTTTGAAGTTTCAGGGAGTTATTCCATATGTATGAAATATGTTGGAACATTTCAGGAACTACTTCAGTGAAGGATTCTAGGAAGTACTGTAGGATCCTAGTACTCTAGTAACTTTAATAAAAACCACCGTCTTCCGTTCTATATTATAATTCCTTTTTGTTACAAAAATCACACTTATTTTAGTAAAACACTCCTTATTCCAAAAACCTTGTTAACTCTTCCGCTGCCACCGATTTAATGAATCTCACCTTGCTTCCAACCGCCATCTTACTTTTTATTACTTAAATACCTATGGCTTCCGCCCATCCACATTATATTTTAGTGTTGCTAGTGCACCAATACCATATAATGCGATTATTTCTACTAAAATAAATCAAACCTTACAGTACATACATTGGTAATATAAAAACTATGGTTTACTGGTGTTTCGTTTACCTGTAGTTTCTCGGTTTTCTTATGGGAAATTCTGTAAAAAGCTTTCTGTGTAGATCTTAGAATATTAGAAGAAAGCCACATGGTAAAAGCTAACGGAAAACTAAAATTACATGAATAATGTCCTATTTGTACAACTTGTATGCTATAAGCACTACGTTTGGCAAGCGTCTTGGCGATTGCTATATATATATATAGATTAACGTAAATCAAGGACAATGTTCCTGCCCATCCATGGATATTCTTTTACGTCAGTCATAGGAAGAGATGTACTAGGTGCCTACGTACTGATAAAATTAGTATCTATGTGTAATTGAAGGGGTGAGAACAAAAAGGGTTTAACTGACTTTTTTCACAAAATGACTTATGGGTATCGTTGGATTCAGCGTGAAATTATCTTCAATAACACATTCTCAAAATCCCGAAATGAGGATTAAATCTCGAGATTTTGAGTCTAAAAACGGCTTATCTGTCACAGGAATACAGTTTGCTTAGCATAAAAACATTATTATATTTATTTTATTACATTATATTTTTACAGTAATTGAATGAATTAGTACTATATTTAGTATTTTAAAATAAAATTAAAACATTTTCAAGCAACTGAAACTTACATAAACCTTTTCTATTACCTTATAAGCCACTCTAAATTAAAATGAAGCCGTTGACGTTTAAAGTCAATTTTCTCGAAACTGTCAATTTGACAGTTAAACCCTTTTTATTCTCAACCCTTCAATTGAGACTTTCTTTCACTTGTACAATGAATACCTACTGGATCCTACAAAGCTCATTTGTTCCATTTACCGCAACACCACTTTATCCAATAAAAGCTGAGTCATCCCAGCATAAACAATGACAATTAGCTATGGTCAAGTGAAACACCAAAAAACGCCATGGGAGCCGAAAATTCTTTTCCAGCCCTATTCATCTTTTTTGTCCCTTTGATCTTCGGTCTACAATTACCATCTTACTAATAAGCACTGCTTACAGCGTCTGTATTTTGACAACCTCTGTGGTGTGGGAGTTAAGCAGGTCGGCTCAAAACCCGGAGGTGGCGGGTTCGATTCCTGCGATAGGACAAGTATTTGTGCACAGAAAAAAAAAAGCTGTGTCTGGGTGTTGTGATACCATGATCCTCGTAGTTCCTTGGGTCCGTAGACACAGGAAATCCTAGTTTGGGTCCAAGAGCTACGTATGTGATCGTTGGGCGTTATTATTATTATTATTACTGCATAACGGTGGAATAGCTATTCAGTTCCCATTTGAAATTAAATAGTGAGTAGCCAAAGACCAAATAACTATTCCTGCGGTACACTTTATTTTTAGGGCATTCGTTTTTTGTACCCGTATCGTATAGTGCTCATAGCGAAGTTTGACTATTCGGTCATGACCGATAGATAAAGTTAAGCAACTATCGTTGCGGACATTAAATGGATGGGTGACCGCTACAAAAAAATGTATTTTGGTACAATAAGCACGGGCAAAGTCATATTCTAAGTCTTGAAGAGTCGTGAGTAGGAAGAATAGAATATACATATATAATAATGTAACTGTATAATTATTGTGGTTTGAAGAATATCGTTCAAACTCTAAATTTGAACGATTTCTAATTCTTTCTTCTGAAACTGGTTGGAAAATTGATAAACATAAAAACGCTATTTTTCCAATGATGTGACACGATTATTTTAAGTCAGCCATATTATTATCTATGTTAAATCGTATTCATCGTAACTAAGAAGTGCAGACAAAAACAATCAAAATTCTAAAGCTCCTTTTCTGCGATCAACACGCGCATCCTTCACATATTTATGAATGAAACTAAAAAAATACAAAGTCAAAAACAGCCGAAAGTTTATGGTGTCAGTTACTGAAGATTTTTTATCACTTCCTCTTCTTTCAAAGGGTTTTTTATTTATAGAATATATTGCACTAATAAAAGAGCAGGTGTGTGAAGTTGCACCCAATGATTAGGCAAACGGTTGGCTGTTATAGCCTTTTTGAATAAAAAAAGTTGAATGTTGTCAATGGTCTTTATAAGCCGCCGCCATTTTCGGAGTCTACGGTCATTCAGAGGGTAGGTAGTAAAGTTTTTTGGAAGATTGATGATATGTACTGTCTTATTAACTATCAATTTAATGAAATAGGACGTAAAAGGGTGTATATCTAAAAAGTGTATATACTTACGAGCCATGGTATTTTTTTTATAACAGGATATATAGCACACACTCCATCTAATTACAAAATTGTTGCGATTGCAAATGTATACATAGACAATACCTGTTATCTATTTAGTCGGAGTAAAGAAATTTTTTTAAGGCTCCGTTGGTTTTTTGGCGGGAAAACGAAAAAGATCGTGTCGCCGCATTGTATTATTTTCCAAAAGTTGTGTTATTTTCAGTGTTAGTGCATAAAATTGGTGGCATTCTATTCGTTAAGTGCTGAATTACAGGCATGAGTGTGGGAAAGTGGTATAATGATGGTGAAACGTTTCTTTTCGTGTTGTTTCCAAAACTCCATAGAAGCTTCAAGTAAAGTTGCCACCACTTTACTAGGAGTATGACTTGACTAGACTAGACTAGATTATGACTTGACTTGATGACTTGGACTGTGACTTGACTTGATGACTTGGATTGTGACTTGGCTTGACACATAATATTTAATACCCATTAACTTGAAAAATTATCAATTACTTGACACTGGCTAAATACAAAAAAGTGTGCAGCCAAACAAAAAAAAAGTAAGTAAGGCTCCGTTCTAAATTGTTTTTTTTTATTTTCTCCATGACTCGGTAGTACATTATTTACGTAGAAGCTTTGAACTTGTTTTTTTTTTTAATGTTGGTCTCTAGCCGATCTTTACAGCGTCATCGGGCGGATTTACAGCGTCACCGGTCAGGTGGTATGATTCCCATTTTTTATGGTACAATAACAAAAACTAAAACCGGCCAAATATGTACGGAGTCTACGCGAGTCCGATTTGCATTTGGTTGGGTTTTTTCAGGACTGAGTTAACAAAATTCGATTTTTATTTTCACTAATTAATCTGTGATTATTGAAACACTGCACGTGAATACCATTTGTATTTGATATAGGGAATGACTTTCACCTCTTCAAGCGATTCAGTCCTAAGTCCTAAAGTCAATTGCTATACTTAGTTCTAATTGTAAATCAATGTCAAATTTAAATGTATGTTGTTTATGAATGAAAAAATACAATATAAAACATTAAATTGCAAATGTGCAGTTTTAACCTTTTTCAAAAAAAGAAGAGGTACTATGTTCGTCTGTATGTATTTTTTAATATATTTTCATCGAATCTTTCACCAATTGTGAACCAATTTAAAAACCCTTTTTTTATCACTTTAATAATCAAAATGAGATTAGGTACCTACCTAAATTAATTAAGCTACTAACTTCTGCCCGCGGCTTCGTCCGCGTGGCAGGAAAGTAATTCAACCACCCATTTCACCCTCTTAGGGGTAGAATTTAGAGAAACATTCTTAGTGGATACCTACACTTTACAAAGAACACACCCTCCAAGTCTCTAAGACCAGTGGTTTAGGCTGTGCGTTGATATATAAGTCAGATAGTCAGTCAGGACTTTCAATTTTATATGTGTAGAAGATTGTACTAATCAAATGTATCATAGAGGTTTTAACACATATGTTCTTTCCTCTCGTCTTCTGCAAGTAACAAAGGCTGGTTTCCACACAAAACAGAATCTCCAAGCTATTGTTACGAGGTGGGTTTGTGATACTTCACAAACCCACCTCGTTCCATTTTCCTCCATTTTTATATATTTTTAATAAATCGATCGACTAGCAATTAGGTTTGGAGCGGGGCATTGTCGCGTGGAAAACTTTGATTGGCTGGAACCTCTAGAATACAGGCCAATTATTTATTGAATACTGATTGAGCACGACCAAGTTTTATTGTACCACGGAACCCGGCGTCACAGCCAGGCAGGGTTCAATGGGGCAATAATTAAAACCGCTTGGAGATCTACTCCTTCTAGAGACTTCGCTTTTTAATTAATTGAATTGTTTTAGTTGTGCTGCGTTGGGTTTGTAGTGGTTTTTTGATTGTTTCTTGTATTTTGAAGGAGCTGAGGGAGATATTAATAATAATATTTATTATAAGTTGTAACATCGCATTGGATATTTGTCTGTAATGATGCTACAATTCTGTTGATGAATAAATAAATAAATAAATAGACATTTCTGATTGCAGTCATATGACTTAATATATACTTATTCAATCTTTCTATGGTTCGTCCTAGGGTGAATAAGCATATATTAATCAAGTTCCTAGTTTTTAGCCTATGGAGCCATTGTTTATTATGTGGCTATTATCAAATGGGGTTTTTAATATTATTCATTAATGTCTTCATTGCACTAGAAGCTGTATAAAAGGGGACCTAATGCGACAGCCTTTGTAGTGTAGTGGTTGAGCAGGTCGACTTATAATCCAGAGGTGGCGGGTTCGATTCCCGCTACAGAACAAGTATTTGTGCACAAATAAGAAAGAGCAAATACTTGTTATGTGCCAAGGTGTTGTGGGAGCATAGTCTTCGTAGTTCCTGGTTCCCTAGATACAGGGAATCCTAGTTACGGTCTAAGATAATAGGTCTTTACCTATGAAATTGCCGTATTGCAGTACAGACTTTTTCAAACAAAAAAAAGTTTTGATTGGCTAAGAATTCTAATATCAAATTAATTTTGTTTTAAAAATATGACATTCTATTTACAATATTAGTCTTTTGTTTATTGATTAGCGTTGTATTTTCATTACATTTCAACATTTTTCCTCATAATGGATACTTTGAAATTTCGTGTAATTATGGAATATGAGTTCCGTCGTGGCACCAACGCGGCACGAACGACACGTAACATCAACGACGTTTACGGAGAGAACTGTACAAACGAACGTACAACCCGTTATTGGTTTGCTCGGTTCCGTTCTGGGAATTTTGACTTGAAAAATGAACCGTGGTCGTCCGGAAACTTTGGTCAACAATGATGAATTAAAGGCGATTGTGGAAGCTGATGAATCTCAATCTACAGCTGAGCTGGCAGCAGCTTTTGATGTTAGCATCAAAACAATATTGGTCCATTTGCGACAGATTGGCAAGATAAAAAAGCTTGATAGATGGGTGCCCCACGAACTTAACGATCGCCAGCGCAACGTACGCGTCGAGACTTGCCTTGCGCTGCTTAACAGGCACAGAAATGAAGGAATTTTGAACAGAATTGTTACGTGCGACGAAAAATGGATTCTTTTTGACAATCGAAAGTGCTCAGCAAGTTGGTTAGATCCTGGTTCGGTACCAAAGCAATGTGCAAAACGAAAAATGACCCCTAGAAAGGTGATGGTCACAGTTTGGTGGTCTAGTGCTGGTGTGATTCATCATAGCTTTTTACAAAACGGCGAGAGCATTACTGCAGATGTGTACATTGAAGAACTGACCACAATGATGGCGAAACTCGCACGTCTGCAACCAGCTTTGGTCAATCGGTCGTCTCCACTGCTACTTCACGACAACGCGCGACCCCATACTGTACAACAAACCGTCTCTAAGCTGCATGAGTTGGGTTTGGAAGCTCTCCCTGTTCCGCCATACTCACCAGATCTTGCGCCTACCGACTATTACTTTTTCCAAAATTTGGACAACTTTTTAGCGGGAAAAAAATTCAATTCCCGAGAGGCAGTACAAAATGCCTTTGAAGAGTTTGTTGTCTCCCGTCCTGCTGATTTTTTCAAGAAGGGCATCCATAAACTGCCACAGCGTTGGCAAAGATGCATTGATTGCAGGGGTGATTACTTTGAATAAAAGAAATAAATAAGTTCGAAAAAAAAATACTTTAACTTTTTTTAAACAAAACGGCAATTTCATAGGTAAAGACCTAATATATGTATGTGATCGTTGGGCGTTATTATTTATTTATTTCATTTAATTATTTTATACCATTCATCCATATATATGGATGTATTCCGATTTTTACCATTTCTTAAACTAAGTGTTCTGCCTACATTTTGTTACTTGTTTGCTACATTTTCATTTAAAAATAATAAAACCATACCAAAATTAGATAGATTACCAAATACCAATTTTAATTTTGGGAAAGTTTTTTAAATTTTCAATCTTAACGTTATTAATAAATGATTTCTTCCATATTTGAACCAGGTTAAATTAAAACCCTTTTTTAAATTTTTTGAATCATAATAATAATATTAATGTTAATGATTCATTCCAAATTTGAATCGGGTTAAATTAAAACCTCCATGGTTAAATTAAAACCTCTTTAAATTTAACAGTACAGAATCTTTTGACGCATTATTTCCTTTCTCAAGTAAACATCTCCTAAAGGTTATGTTAAGGCTTGGGCCTTCAAACGCTAATCTCCTTTGTAGACATCCTTCACCGACTGTCCACTTGGCTTTATATACGCTTTCCGAGGTCAAGAGGTCAACTCAAAGGGATGTGTAGGGTCGAGAATTGAAGACAACGTCTTGTGAGCAATTTTGAAAGCCGTCCCTCTTCTGTCAAAGGAAATTTATTTTTGGTAACTTTATAATTAAATATTTACACTTTAACCAAAGTCAAAGTCAAAATATTTATTGTAAATAGGCTATTTTTAGCACTTTTACAAGTCAGAACCACATAAGATTTAAACAACAAATAAACTGTATAATCCATGTTACAAATACATAAACAGGGCTTAGATAACACTAGAGTTTAACACTAGATTGAGGTTTATTTGAATGTTTTGTGGTTAAACTTTATACTTTTAATCCAATTTTAGAAAAATAATAGGTCTTTACCTATGAAATTGCCGTATTGCAGTACAGACTTTTTCAAACAAAAAAAAGTTTTGATTGGCTATGAATTCTAAATTCAAATTAATTTTGTTTTAAAAATATGACATTCTATTTACAATATAAGTCTTTTGTTTATTGATTAGCGTTGTATTTTCATTACATTTCAACATTTTTCCTCATAATGGATACTTTGAAATTTCGTGTAATTATGGAATATGAGTTCCGTCGTGGCACCAACGCGGCACAAACGACACGTAACATCAACGACGTTTACGGAGAGAACTGTACAAACGAACGTACAACCCGTTATTGGTTTGCTCGGTTCCGTTCTGGGAATTTCGACTTGAAAAATGAACCTCGTGGTCGTCCGGAAACTTTGGTCAACAATGATGAATTAAAGGCGATTGTGGAAGCTGATGAATCTCAATCTACAGCTGAGCTGGCAGCAGCTTTTTATGTTAGCATCAAAACAATATCAATCGAAAGCGCTCAGCAAGTTGGTTAGATCCTGGTTCGGTACCAAAGCAATGTGCAAAACGAAAAATGACCCCTAGAAAGGTGATGGTCACAGTTTGGTGGTCTAGTGCTGGTGTGATTCATCATAGCTTTTTACAAAACGGCGAGAGCATTACTGCAGATGTGTACATTGAAGAACTGACCACAATGTTGGCGAAACTCGCACGTCTGCAACCAGCTTTGGTCAATCGGTCGTCTCCACTGCTACTTCACGACAACGCGCGACCCCATACTGCACAACAGACCGTCTCTAAGCTGCATGAGTTGGGTTTGGAAGCTCTCCCTCATCCGCCATACTCACCAGATCTTGCGCCTACCGACTATTACTTTTTCCAAAATTTGGACAACTTTTTAGCGGGAAAAAAATTCAATTCCCGAGAGGCAGTACAAAACGCCTTTGAAGAGTTCGTTGTCACCCATCTTGCTGATTTTTTCAAGAAGGGCATCCATAAACTGCCACAGCGTTGGCAAAGATGCATTGATTGCAGGGGTGATTACTTTGAATAAAAGAAATAAATAAGTTCGAAAAAAAATACTTTTACTTTTTTCAAACAAAACGGCAATTTCATAGGTAAAGACCTAATATTTTTCAATGATGTAAGCCAGACTCAGGTACTCCTACATCAATTTTAATGGTTTTACCGATGTTTGCCATAGACGAGTGTAGTTTAGACCACACGACTGAAGTATAATTTTTTTAGTTTAGCTCCATCTATCGGCCGGTATAACTTTTTTTTCCTTTGTCTAATGTCGCCATCTTGACAATTTTAAATTGTCATTTTACAAGACATACCAACATATTAATAGAGTTTTTTGAGTTTTGGCGGGAAAGCGAAAAGATTGCGTCACCGCTTTATATTATTTTCCAAAACTTGTGTTATGTTCAGTGTTAGTGATAAAGTTGGTGGCATTCTATTCGTTAAGAGCTGGATTACAGGCGTGAGTGTGAGAAAATGTTATAATGATGGTGAAACGTTTCTTTTCGTGTTGATTCCAAAACTCCATAGAAGCTTCAAGTAAAGTTGCCACCATTTTACTAGGAGTATGACTGACTAGACTATGACTTGACTATGACTTGACTTGATGACTTCGAATGTAACTTGACACATATTTGCGTGAAATATCATTAACTTGATAAATTATCAATTACTTGACACTGGCTATATACACAAAAGTGTGGAGCCAAAACATTAAAAAAAAAATATTAATACAAATTTTTAAATTTGTTGGGTTGATAATGGCGATTTACGTAAACCAACTTGAACTTCCGTTCTTACTGTTTACTCCCTAAGTCAAGCGTGCATAAAGAAGTACTACTTTAAAACGGCGTAATTACACTATCATCAAAACTTGCTACTAAATTGGAGCGAGTCTAAACTCGCCCTACTAAGGCATCCCAAAAATCGATATAACCCTACAGGATCACTCGCAGGTGCATTGTCGGGACACAATGGTCCGAGCACCCCCGTAGCACCCCTGTAGCACCCCCATTGTAACCTGCGTCCTGTCGCATGCTTTATTCAAAATGGTTTACGAAGGATTATGAATGTTGACAGTTCAAAAATTATCTAAATTGTGCTAAGAGTGAATTTGTCTGCTGGAGTATTCTAGTTAAGATGGAATGGCAACATCGTATGCTAATTAAAAAAAATACTAGGTAGTCTTTGGGGACTGCCGATAGAAGTGTAAAGTAAGTAACTTGTGACATATAGCTAATGGAAGCGTGCGGTGACGATGACGCGAGTTTCATTATTGTTCACCCAAAAAGTACTCATGTATACACAGTATACATATAGCTCATGGAAAACGTTCGGTGACGATGACGCGAGTTCCATGATTTTTGCTGACCCAAAAATTGCTCAACGCTCCTAAAGAAGTTTTCACTTCTAAAAACATTATTTTTTACTGCAATTTGAGTAGGTAAGCATTGACATGGAAAGGCGAGGTGGAGCGATTATACACACAAGGTAGCTGCCAGTAAGTGGAAGAATAGAGTAAAAGACCAGTCTCATTGGCGTATCTTGGAAGAGACTCAGGACCAGTGGACTCGTATAACATGATTTTTGAACGGCCTAATTCTGGTCTCTACCAACGTTTACAGCGTCACCGGGCGGGAGGGCAGGTGCTTAAAAGTGGGAAGCAACTAGCTCAAGGGTACTCCTGGGTGAGGCTATGCTTGGGCCGTTGCCAGGGTATAAGGATCGAGAAGACTACGTCTGCTGGAAGATTAGACCCTATAGAAAGTGGGTAAATATTTTACTGAAGTAAAACTTCTTTACGCATGCATACCCATTCTGATTTTTGGTATTTGACTTTGAATGACGACAAGTGGAATAGACCAAAATTTGTGTCATTAATTCTATGATCATCATCATCATCATCATCATCTTCATCTTATACTTGTGAAAACTTTTAATTGGCTTTCTATGCACATTAGTGTGGTATTTACGTGTATTTATAACTGGCTGTAAGTTTTTCTTTGAGAATAAAAGAAAAGTCACACTATCACATTATCACACTTCACACTAATATTATAAAGGTGAAAGTTTGTGTGTGTGTGTGTGTGTGTTTGTTACTCCTTCACGCTCAAACGGCTGAATGGATTTGGATGAAATTCGGTACCAATATAGCTTATACAGTAGATCAACATTTAGGCTACATTTTATCCCGGAAAAGTGAAATGCTCCCGTGGGATGAGCATATAATTAAACTAATTTTTATCCACGGGTGAAACCGCGTGGCGTAACTAGTATATCTATAAACAATTGAGTGTACAACCACACAACTGAAGTAAAACTTCTTTAGTTTAGCGCCATCTATTGGCTGCTATAACTTTTGTTTTTGCTTTATTTAATGTTAATGTCGCCATCTTGACACTTGTAAATTATTATTGTTATTTTACCGGACATACCAACATAATAAAACAATTTTTTAACTTTCTTATGTTGACAATGGAGATTTACGTGAACGACTTCAAATTCCGTTCGCCTCGCATTCACCAGCTTACTCCACAAGTCAAAAGTGTGTAAAGAAGTTTTACTTCAAAAAAACATTTGGATACTCTGTGTACATAAACTTTTGTAACTTTTTTGGTATTAAGCCTTTATTATTATTATTATAATATACTGGCCGCGATGATCTATTGACAGACGAAATGCTCTAAAACTTCGAGACCTTAGTACGCTAGCTAACACTTAAAAGAGCGAGGCGTTAAGAAAGTATATATTCAATATTCACACACACATTTCCTCGCTCGGAGCCGTTGTCCCGCCGCGGCGCCCTGGCCGATCGATAACATTGTCTGGCATTGTGGGACTTACGTTTTACTGCTGGCATTGAGTATCTATTTTATACGTAAAACATTTACTAATTTGTAAGTGAAATTAGTTATGTCTAATTGAAATTAGAAGATTTTGAGTAATGTTTCCGAAGTACCTAAATTACCCTACGTAATGTGAAAATTTAACAAACACAAAGCGTAAAAAATCGACTATAGAATTGTATGATTTTTTCATGGATGCCATTTTCAGAACTGTACCAAACTGACAGAAGTGGGACTATACGCGAAGCACCAGCTTTCAAATAAAAAAAGAATCATCAAAATCGGTTCATGAAGGTTCTAAGATATCAAACATTTTAAAAAAGCAGTCGATATGAGAAGCTCATTTTTTTTGAAAACGTTATATTTACTTATATACTTATATTTTTAAGTAACTACGCGAAATACAGTAAATAAGAGTAAAGTTTCTAATAGCGTAATCGAAGCTTTGGATCGGAGTTTTTTGTGTAAACTCTGAAGTAGGTACTTACATATTGTAATAACCTAATTAAGTAGGTACTTAATGCCAAATATTATGTAGTCTTGCTACATAATATTTGGCATTAAGTACCTACTTTGTACTTGTATATGTTTAGTACAACTTAAAGTATTTTAAATAATCACATTGACTTGTAAGTGGTAAAATAGCCTATTTGCAATAACATTTCTTTGACTTTGACATTGATTTTTACATTTTTAGAATTCTTCGCTTCAGGTTGCTACACCCAGCCCGGTATTTAAACTAGTAAAGTTGCAGTTTGAAGTGCACTGTAACTATACAGTGCCCTTCAAAGTGAAACACAGATTCTAATGCTTGTTCCCGAAGAAGCTGTATATAGCACAGTGGGTGTTTGTGGGTTGATTAACTACTTAATAAGTACTAATAGATATAAAAGAGAAAGTTTTTTTGTACAGTTTGTAATAGTATTTGGTCTTATTATACCTACTTAGTGAAATGACCCCGTCTCCGGGCAAGAAGGTTAGATTATAATGTAGTTGAAGTCCACTGAAATATTCTTAGAATGCTAGTTTAGTGTTGTATGCGATCTTGAAATAGTTTAAAAGAAATGGAGAAAGATGAAGTCGAAAGATAGTCGTGAACCCTCTTAGGTATAATGTTATTATTTGAGCAAAAAAATATGAAGTAAGCTACTACAGCAAAGCTCGTCACCTTCAAAATATAACCATTTCTTCGTAGACCCGTTGAACTCACGCTCAGTCCGATTCTCGAGATCACTTCTGCCACACACCTGCAAGATGTGAAATGTGCTACTTTTTAGCCGTCAGATTGTTTAACTGTGTTATAAAATTCAATAAATCTCTTATCTAAGATATCTCCATATCACTGCTTATAGTGTTCTGAAACACATATTTATCACATACAAGTCTTGTACATTCGCCAATCGGCCTCCATGTAAAAACAACGATTTTCAGGAAACCACACCTCTCAAGGAGGCGCGTGCCACCCACGGCTCACAATAGGCGAACAATGCCCACACAATGGGGACAAAGGGCCCCGCTATCTTCCCATTGTACCGAACAATGTACGCCCCGCCTACAACAAAGGCGGCATTGTTTCATCTCACGCCATCGCCCCATTGGCTGGCACACGCGTCATCTTAGACTAGTGAACTGGCCACCCGCGGCTCTAAGAATGCACCAAAAAAGCCACAGGTTATACAGTAGTCGCCAACCCACTTAACTTTTTACGTCGCGCGGGTGCTTGCTCCAGTTTTTTGTGTTGGAACAGATGGGAGGCTGCAGTTCATCGGCGCTTTGATCGGTATTGAATTGACAGCTCGGTATAAATAGCTTGGGTTCGAAGATGATTCCGAATCATCAGAATGAGAACGGTATCTAGAAGAGACTATAGTGTTATTTAGTTAGTAATTTTGGTAGTCTAAATTCTAGGCATATTAAATATCAGTTAGAAATAATATTTGTACCCTTATCATATAGCCTGATAGCTTGGATGGCTTTGCCTTCTGAACTGTACCGTGGGTTCAATTCCCACCCAGGACAAACATTTGTGTGATGAACATAGGTGTATGTTTGTTCCGTGTCTGGGTGTCATATTAATAATAATAATAACGCCCAACGATCACATACATAGGATCCTGGACAATAGCTAGGATTCCCTGTGTCTAGGAACCCAGCAACGACAAGGACCATGGTCCCACAACACCCAGACTCAGAACAAGTATTAGCGCTTTTTTTTTCTGTGCACAAATAGGTACTTGTCCTGTCGCGGGAATCGAACCCGCCGCCTCCGGCCTATGAGCCCACCTGCTCAACCACCACATATATATATATCATATGTCTTGTCATCATCATATTGTATTCTATATGTATGTATATTTACAGACAAAAAATACATAAGCATTATATCAGTTTTCTGGTTTTCATAGTACGAGTAGGTACGTGCTTTGCTTAGTTTGGGGCTAGATGGCGCTGTGTGAAATGTCCTCATTTTTTTTACCACTGTACAATAATTAATTGCTGTGCCAGAAGTTGCACAACTTACACAACGTTCGAATCCCGTCTGAACTACGAGGACCATCAGCTCACAACACTCAGACACAGAACAAGTATCTATTTGTGCTTTTTCTGTGTCCAAATACTTGTTTGTCGCGGGTATCGAACCCGCATCTGCCGGCTATAAACCGAACTGCTTAATTTAAGCACGCCATTGAGGTTTGAGGTTATATATCTAAGTAAACTCTCTGAAATATCTAATTTTTCATTTATTTCCCGCCATACTAAAATAATAAACTAAAACGGTAGAGCTTCTACCATTTTAGATCGGCAGAGCTCTACATTTTTGAGTACACTCAATCGAACTATTTTGGTTTTTTGCATACATAATGACCCTCTTTGTGTATGGCAACATTATGCCGCTAAGCTTAACATTCTCGTAGATCGTGTATAGCACCAACGACGCAGCAACGGAGCAACTGTTCATGTTACTATGTATTATGCCCATTGCCCAAAAATGCCCATTACAACTCAAATGCACACTATGCCCACCCAGTACATAGCAAATACACTCCAGTTAGAAAACGGTATACTTGAAATCGACAAAATTGGCAAGTCGTTACGCCTACCTACCAAACGCACCCAACTAGCTAACCCGAACTACCTGTTTACTAATCTATGGTGAGAGTCATAGTAACTGGTGTGTAATCTATGGCGAAGGGGCAAACACGAGTGTTTCTCGGCTGCGACAAATTGGCACTCAAGACGGTGCGGTGTGCCAAGAGCAGGCTAATGATTTTGGCCCGATGTGTATCCGGGCTTTTGGGGATTGGAAACGACGGTACTTTTACTCCCGTAAATATATATTATTATTATTTTTATGTTACTGAATGATTTGACGAGCTAGCCGTTCACCTGATGTTAAGCGCCACGGCGGCCCATAACAGAACAGTGTCAATCGGAACCCCAAAATAGAGTTTCGAGCAACACTGCACTGTGCATCCTGAGACATCAGCACAGTCTGGTAATAAGATTACTCGACTGTGAGATCAGATCATAAAGTCTCAATTGCCTAGTAATTTCACTAACTACAGTGCCCTTCAAACCTTACTACAGTGCTTGCGCACTACTGCTTGGCGGCAGAATAACTGGCAATATACGCATAGCATTATACATTACCTTAGTATAAATGCTAAAAAAATTAAAGGCAAAGCATAATAATGCCTACCTAGGTATCTATAATAAAAGTACCTAATTACTTACTAAATTTTTAAGCACAATCTCTGTGCTTAGAAAATGTTCTAAAAAGAGGTTGAGTGTGCTCACTCTTGTAGTAAACTAGAGCATTAGGACTGTCTATACAAACCACAATCTAAGTCCTTGTAGGTACATTAATTTGTGCTAAATAATAAATAAATAAAATAAATTAATACGACTAGGTATTAGGTAATACCGATAGGTAGCGTAACCAGCATTTTTTTACCTGTTCTTATACTTTGTTTAGTTTAAATAACCCATTTCTATGCTCTGATATAAAATCACACACATAATATTAAGTAGGTACATTTTACCTAGAAAACAAAAGAAACGATAAATACTTAGTTCATTAATTTCATGGTGCAGTTTTAAAAATTGGTGCCTACAGTTGCTTTCTTCAATCTTTATCTAACATAAATACAGATAATAAAAACAATAATAATTATGCTCCCTTAGAAGAACCACCTACTTACTCTGGTCAGAAATTTTCTTTTGCCATATTGCGTTACTAGCGTCATCTATTAGAATTTTGCAAAACCAATTTGGGGTTCAACGCCATCTGTCGAAAGTACTTAGTACCATTTCATTCAGCATTCGTTTTGCAGCTGGCGCGAGGAGCACGAGCTAGTTATTCATACCTAAATGGTTTTGTAGGCAGCTGCTAGATGGCGCTGCAATAAAAACTTATATTATTAAAATTATACGATCTCATCTGGCAAACAAACGGCAAAAAATCGAATTTATGATAATTTTGAAAAACAACATATTCACACTTGTCGCGAAGGTCTGTAGTCAACAAAGGCTTTACATAAGTTGGTAGATACCTACTATTAATATTAATAAATAAAATTATTTATTCTGTGACTTATAGAAATACATACATACTTCCGATACAGATCGATCGAACAGTTTGATCAAGTAACAGATTACTTTACATTGATCATGTATATATGGTAGGATGATTAGATAATTCAAATTTTCGCAGTAACCCTGGGGATATTACGAAAACACGGATAATTAGACAAGAACAAGACACATTTATCTTTTGATAGATAATTATTACCATGCTTATTATTGTTATTATTATTATTTTATGTTTTCGCAAAAACCATATCTTTATCGATTGAGATATAGTTTCACCATTGTCAAATTATTCGTGTTTTTACAATATCCCTAGGGTTTTCATAAAAAATTGGTTAATCAAATTATCCTACGACATAATATAAAATAGCAACCAAAAATTATCATGTTACTGACATAGAATACATAAACTTGTAAATAGATAAAGCGATCGATAAAAAAATGCTTGTATTGGTTAATTTTGCACAGAGTAACAAGGACCGTGTGGCCTAATGGATAAGGCGTCGGACTTCGGATCCGAAGATTGCAGGTTCGAGTCCTGTCACGGTCGCAACATTTACTTTTGCTTGTTTTATTTTATTGTAATAAATTTTCTTGTACTTTACGTACAACACGTTTTATTATGTCATTACAGTTCACAGAATAATGTTAATAGATTGACTTACAAATTCAAACATCATTACCAACACAGAGTTATCGTACTAGTATAACACGAACATAATTAGTTGATGTAATAATACATATGTTTTCATATATTATGATTTAAAAACAGATTTTGATAAAATTTCCATGAGATGAATCCGAAAGTATATTCAATTATTCATTCAAATCAAATTAGAATAAAAAAAATTAAATCTGTTTATAAATAGAAAAACATTTAAACAAATTGAGAGAAACTTCTCCTTTTCTGGCTATTACACAAATGTGTGGCGCCAAAAGATTTAAAACAAAAAACTTATTTATATATATATGAACAGAGAAAGAATCTCCTTTTTAAAGTCGATTGAAATCTATAATAATTATTATTTCAATACAATACTAGGAATACCTAGTTTCATTTTAGTGCCATCTAGTGAAAATATGTGTAACTAAAACATTAACTTAGCGTCACAGTGCTGTGATCACGATAAGTATGTAGTGAAGAACTTTAGAATTAAGTTCGACATAATAACGATAGGTGACAGAGTTTTATTTCTTTAACAAAAAAAAAAGTATCTGATATTTTTTACAAGCTTTTATTAAAAATAAATACTTCACGACGACTTTATTGTACCAATGTTATCAAATCTAATACTACAATGATATAATAACTAATACAAAACACTAACTACTACTACTACAAAAATAAAACATTTGGAGTATATAATGGCCGCGATGACCTAAGACAGTCCAAATGCTCCAGCCCACTACCAGTAGGTAGCGTACCCAACATGCTGGCAGCATTGCCCCGTTGAATTGCAATGCTTATTCGTTGTGCCAAATAAGTGCCAGCATTTTGGTCACGCGTAGCATCGACCAGGCGCTTTGGTAAACTTTTGAAAACGCGATGAGCTCCCGGCCCCCACGGACCCAGGGTCTCAAGACCAAACGGCTCAAATATGTAACCGCTACCGAGATTACTATATTTGCGCCGTTTTAGCTGCTCAGCCGAATTAACCGCAGTGCTGGCCCTAACGTGTGTCTCGGGAAGGTGAGAGTTTAAATTATTATTGAATTAATATTTTATTTTTTATTAATTTATTATTATTAGATTATTCTCAATGTTACAAATATTTAGCCCTTTCAAAGTACAGATGGCCAGTTTTATCAAGCCATAATAATAGTATAATTATCTTCTGTACGTGTGTGTGTACAGAACACTGAATTCCCACTAAAAGGCTAGACCAAATTGTAAATAAATTGGTTGAGTGCGTTCGAGTCTCTAGATGGTTTAGAGTATATATAACCTATATTATGCGAAGCAACAACAAGTTGGTCAACAACTTTATAATAATTTTAAACCATAAAATGGAACGAGATTAGTATCAATCTTATTAAAATTGCAAATATTATTTTGTGTTGCAGTATAAATTACTTTAATGCTTAAAATAATACGTAGAAAAACAATATATAGGTACTTTATTGTCAAATATAATATAGCCCGACTGCCCTGGCGGCCAGCCACCCGGATATAAGTCGGCCGGTCAAAGGGCGCATCTCATATCCGGGTGTAACGCTTCCAAAGCTCGATCGCCCGAAGGCTGTGTACATTGAGCGTGAATGACGCTGAGATTTTTATCTCTTCAGACTTTACGCGGACATTTTTAGCAACTTGAAAATTGATATAAGAATATTTTGAATACGCCTGTGTTACCACAAACACAAATAAAAGTGAATTTTTACTAGGTGGTAGGACTTTTGGTAGGTACCACCGCTTTGACAGTTATTCTGCCGCCAAGCAGTAGTGCGCAAGCACTACTGTGTTCCGGTTTGAAGGGCACTGTAGCTAGTTAGTAGAAATTATTTATAAAATATTACTGTAGTTAGTAGTAGAAATTACTGGGCAAATGAGACTTTATGACCTAATCTCACAGTTTTGTAATCTTATTACCAGACTGTGCTGTCTCAGAATGACGTGCGCAGTGCAGAGTCACGCGAAACTATAATTTAGTGTTTCAAGTGTCACTGCAACTGATATGGGCAGTCGTGTCGCTTAACATCAGGCGAGCGGCTTACTCGTCATGTCATTTCGTAACATAAAAAAAAAAGAATTTAAACTTTATGGTATTAGGTAAGCATATGGTAGGTAGGTGGTAAGCATTAATTGAAAACCCAATCTGATTGTTCCCTGATTTTGTTTTTTTAATTTATTATTCAGACCTAAGCTTTTGTTATCCGCTTCATCTTTATTTACTAACTTTTACATACCCCTCTTGGTTTCATTTGATTGAATATTTGTTTTTTTTTTCTGTACCTGCGTACATTTATATTCCACTATCATTTCATCATTACACTTACCACTTAGTATAAAATAGCATAATGTCCAACAGAGAAACCGCACTTACTATTTTTAGCTTAACACTATTGCAGTTCTTTTCGCTCCAGACATTTTTAGAAAACACTAGAACGCTCATTTATTAGGCAATTTTACCGTCGAAGGCGGTGAAAAACCGAGATTTTTTGGCTTTGATTGGATGCGAACTTTTCCAGATTTATTCAGCGATATTTAAGCATCATCAATTCGTGTTATATCTGAAGTGGAATTGCAGATATAATTGATACTTGTAATGATGATTTGGTATATTGATGAAATCGGAAACTACTTGCTAGTCACGGCTTTCAATCCGTATACATGTTTCTCGCAGAAAAAAATATATGTACCTACTTATTAGGAATAAGAATATCGGTTTTTTTTTTAAACTTGTGTTATTATCAGTGTTAGTGCATAAAATTGGTGGCATTCTATTCGTTAAGTGCTGGATTCTGTAATCCAGCACTTACACGCACGCCTGTGCGTGAGTATGGGAAAATAGTATAATGATGGTGAAACGTTTCTTTTCGTGTTGTTTCCAAAACTCCATAGAAGCTTGAAGTAAAGTTGCCACCACTTTACTAGGAGTATGACTTTGACTTGACTTGATAACTTCGACTGTGACGTGACACATATTTGCGTGAAATATCATTAATTTGATAAATTATTAATTACTTGAAACTGGCTAAATACACAAAAGTGTGGAGCCAAAACATAATAAAAATAAGAATATTTTTATTTATTAGAAAAATACAACCAGAATTTTAAATATATGATAGGTAGGTTAACTGTTAACTTGCAAAGTTCGTCTAGGCAGGTACCACCGCTTTGCCAGTTATAGTCAAGCAGTAGTGTGCAAGCATTGCTATGTTACGGTTTGAAGGGCACTGTAGCTAGTAAAATTACTGAGCAAATGAGACTTTATAACTTGATCTCACATTTTAGTAATCTTATTATTAGATGATGTCTCAGGATGACGTGCGCAATAGTGTCACGCGAAACTCTACACTTAGTTCCAAGTAACATAGCAACTTACATGGGCAGACGTGTCGCTTAACATCAGGTGAACGACTAGCTCGTCACATCATTGATTAACATAAAAAGGTAGGTACATTAACAGGTAAATTTTAGGAATACAACAGGTAAGTTAGTAGGTGGGTATATACATATTTTATTTCAGACTGGTAGATTGAGTGAGAGACAGAGAGAGAGGGAGAGAGAGAGAGAGAGAGAGAGAGAGAGAGAGAGAGAGAGAGAGAGAGATAAAAGTAGAAAGATGCTAAGATATAATATATAATAATATGCATAAACACTTATCCTGCCGTGGGAATCGAACCTGCCGCCTCCAGGTTATGAGCCGACCTGCTCCACTACCACACCACAGAGGCTGTCAAACGATGATATACGAAAAAATCTTATAATATTACCACCTTCACGAAACATTATTTCAACACTAGTTGCGCCCCACGGTTACACCCGCGGATAAAAAATATTTTAATTATTTGTTCATCTCACGGGAACATTTCACTTTTCCGGGATAAAATGTAGCCTATATGTTAATCCAGTGTATAAGCTATCTTGGTACCGAATTTCATCCAAATCCATTCAGCCGTTTGAGCGTGAAGGAGTAAAAACATACACATACAAACTTTCGCCTTTATAATATTAGTGAGAAGTGTGATGTGATAGTGTGATTCGCGCATACCTATCTATAATATAAAGTAAATGGTGTAAAAGTGATCTGCGAGCAATGATCCGAGCGGAGCCGGTCAAAGGCCCTCATATCCGGGCCGCGGGCGACCCGGTCAAGCATATTATAATAATAGTGACGCTGAAAAATCACACGTTATATCGACCTGGGTGGCTGGCCTATATACCTACTCATCAGAGCAAACGCAAAAGTTAAAGGACGCACTTTTGGCAGATTTATGACTGAATGTACTACAGTTTGACAGCTAAGTTTTTTTATTATTAGATAGGCTTGCGTTTGACCACTATCGCACCTTATGGTAAGTAACGATGCGGTTATTATTGCGGCTAGTTCACACTTATCTCTCTAACCCCCAGTTTCTTGTATGTTTGTCATGCTCATGTCAAGTCAACACGTTAGTTGAAGAGAGCCAATCTCTTTGAATAGGGTTCACTTTTGTGGTTATATATTTTGTATATATATAATATCTATTAGTACTTTTGTGGTTCCAGTGGACGTAGTCTTCTCGACCCGCTTATCCCGGTAAAGGCCCAAGCCGAGGCCTTACGCCAGGTGTGGACTTGAGCTAGTTGCCTTCCACTTTAACGGCTGGGCGATTTAAGCGCCTGGCTCTCCCGCCGGCTGACGCTGTACAGGTTGGTAGAGACCAACAGCATTAGCCCGTTAAAAAAAAAAGTTGAAGAGAGCTAGCTGATGATCAAGAGGCAACTATGGGCATCCAGGAATTGGTCTGCCAAGTTGACAAAAATTTAACAAATGTATGAGAACCCGGGGAAGGTGTTACTTAGGTTAAGTTGTATTTTAGTAGACTTTTGTAGGAAATTGGGTGTTATATTGTATTCTATGCATGTATTTACAAACAAAAAGTATCTAAGCAATGTATCAGTTATCTGGTTCCCACAGTACAATCATTGCTTAGTTTGGGAGTAGGTGTGAGATGTCCACACATATATTATATTATATTATTGTATTACTTGTATTTCTTTATTTAAAATTAGTACCATTATTCCAGTTAACTACTACAATAAATCCAGTGTCTATAGATATATATATATATATAGATATCCTCTAAAAAACGTCCAGCTATTCGGAAACATATATGTTTCCGAATAGCTGGATATCCTCTAGAAAACGTCCAGCTATTCGGAAACATATATGTTTCCGGAACGGAGTTTCTAGAGGATATCTATACACTGTCAATTAACATCAGGAGTAATGTGGTCAAACGCAACCCAATCTATTATTGACAGCCTCTGTGGTGTGAGAGGCAGAGCAGGTTGGCTCATAACCCAGAGATGGCGAGTTCGATTCCCGCGATAGGACAAGTATTTGCACAAAAAAAAGCGCAAATACTTGTTCTGGGTCTGGGTGTTGTGCTACCATAGTCTTCGTAGTTCCTGGGTCACTAGATACAGGGAATCCTAGTTAGGGTCCAGGATCTATGTATGTGATCGGTGGGCGTTATTATTTATTTATATTAAATTGGATATTTATCTTTTCAGTAATGGTTACTAGAAGTTTAAGATAATGTAAAATGCTTATAATTTTTTACTTGTTTAACTATCCGTTGTAAATACATGGAGGTTGTATGTACAAAAAATGTGTTATAAAAAACACCAAAAAAAATATTTGATCACCATATCACCCTTAATACTGACACAGAAAAGGGTAGCAGTGTATTTCATGCTGTTTTATGTGTATCACCCGGCGAAAACCCCTAAGTATTTCTGGCGTTTGTTTACAAATGGTGCGAAATTTCTTTATGCTCCAACCTTTTTGTGTAATACATTCCTGAGAATATTCTTTGCAGTATATTATGAGATGTGGTCGCCGCCTGGTTGTTTTACCCGATGGCCGGTTTCTTTTTTTATGGAGGGTCCCATGACTGTAAGTTAAACTACAGCCTTTATCATAAGTTGCAACTTATTTTACGTATACATCCCTATCCTTAAACGGGAATAAACGAAGCTGTACGCTGCTGCTGAATTTCACACGCGTGTTATCAGAATAAAAAACGATGTGACAGAGAACGCAGTGTGAAAAAGAGAAAGAGATGTGTGATGCGCGTATCTAAGTGAGACTTCACAATATCGTCGTGCGGAAGAGAGGCAGCATAGGCTTTCATAATTCTTGTCCTGTCGCGGCATTCGAATCTACTGCCTCCGGGCTGTGAGCCGACCTGCTCAACCACACCACTGAGGCTGTCAGCGGGAACATCCGGATCTCTACCAGACATCCGCTGCACAGATATACGAAATCATTTTTGTCTTAACTGAAACGGAAAACTCGAGATTCGATCAAGAAAGGTGTGCGTTTAAGTGAGGGGTGTATGTGTTTTTATGAAACAGAAAAGATGAGAGGATGTATTTATGTATGTGAGAGAGATGCCAAAGTTAGAGAGAGAGAAAGTATTTGTGTATGTGTGTCATAGAGAAAGAAGTTGTTATTGAATCCCTGTTGATTTAGTGGGTGGTAATCATTTCATTTAAGTAATGAATAGTTTGTTTGTGTCTTAACTCTTATTGCCTACACAATTAGTTCTATTAAGGCTTGACTCAAATGTAACGTAACAGACTGAAGTGCAAAGCTGTGTTGCTAAAAAAGAGCTTAACCTTCAAAATCGTCAACGAGCTAACGTATGATCGAATAAGCTGGCTGGATGACCGATCGGTGACCCAATTCCGCCAGTCCATAGTAATATCCGGTCGGGAATAGCACGCGGTAGGAAGTTTCATCAAATCTGTCCAAGTTTTGATAAGATTGGTGATAATGTGCTAATGCATACTTGGTTGTGTTTGTCTCTTTCTTTCTTTTTTGTGAATAGTTCATTTCATAATGTATAATATTTGTGCTATGAGATAGTTATTAGGTGGTTCCTACCTTTACTGCAAAGTTTATCAATGGTTTGCCAGTTATTCTGCCAAAAAGTAGTAGTACTCGGGCACTACTGCTTGGTGAAAATTGATGAAACAAAGATACAAACAAACAAACATTCAAACTAACAAATAAACAAACAAACAGACAAACAAACTTACAGTTCCTTTTGTCCCTTTACACAAACCATCAAGCCAAATGCACCAACCATCAAGACAAATGCACCCAAAACGATAAAAAAAAACACCATCTGAAATTCTCCACCATTCCATTCCATCATCACTAACCAACAGGTGAGATAGTCAAACGCATATCCATCAAGAGTAAAAAGAACTGCCATCCGAATTCTCACATATAAAAGTCAAACCCTTCCTAAAATCAATATTGAAGTAAGCAGCCCTCAGAAGTCTCGTCGGAGTACTTTGTCCTTAGTTGAACCACAGTAACGTTGGTAACATAAAAAATGTGAGCCAATTCCGATCCACCGCAGACTGTCATGAATATTAACCGTTTTGCACCATTCGCAGTGATAATGGTGTCTGCACAGATGTGACAGAATTTTTGGAAAAGGAAATCTTATGCGCCTAATTAGAGTGAATACGTACGTGCTCCACCTTCGGCCACCATCTGTATCGTAATCGTATATTCTCAATTCAAATCGATATTATTTTTCTCGTAGTTCCATTTCTTAGTGATTTTTATTTATCTATTTATTTATTTATTTACAAGCACACATTTATTAATGATGTATTAGGTACATTGTACAACTTAAGTATAATATTACATTTTACGGAGCCCTAGATCCCGCACTAGGCGTACCTACCTGTGTCGCAGGATCTAGCCTCTTACGTTCCTTTCATAAATCTGTGGAAGGTTATTGTATTAAAACTGAGTGACTGAGTGTTGCAGATATGGAGGTGTGTTTAAATGTGTGTCTGTGACGTGAGGCTAAATGAATGAATGTGTGTATATTCCCACTACATTACTAATACATATGTAGAAGTGAAACATTACCAATTGTTGAAATGTTTGAATGTGAAGTTTACTCGTCAATACAGATGAACCGATTTGGATGAAACTTTGGTCACGGATTGATTATTACCGGGGAGTTCTGATCCGATATAATCAAGAAAGTCACAGCTTGCAACGAGAAATGTTACTCCAATCAAAGCTCTATGGCACGAGCAATTAAAAATGCTCTAGTCGTTGAGTAATGGAAAGAAAGACAAGCGCAATGAAAGCCTTGTGCTAGCAGGCTTCCTTGGGTACGTTTAGATGCCCCAAGAAACCACTGAAGAAAAATCTTCATCATTAAACATTAATCGATTGCCCGCCAACAATCGATTCGCGCCGACTCTTTGCGCGCGCGCTTCTATATGCTAGTCTGTAAAACGTTCTGGCACTACATCTTTAATGCCGACACTTTTTCAAAATCATTTGATAACTCATAGAAATTCCACAGATACTTTGAGATCTGTGTTTGTGTTACTACCAATGTTGTGTTAGTTACCTCTATCGCTTCTAGAATTAGGTAAGTATGCTTGACGTCTTATTTCTTTTCGACAAACAAGTGTGTGTTCCACAATCGCTTTAAAATCGACGAAAATGAAATAAACCAATTTATTTTGGGCAATAGTTTATTTGCGACCGACATGTTCGCTGAATTTTCTGAGACACAGACAGTTATTATACTCTTTGCACTAGATAACTAATCAAAGATAATGTATAGGTTGCCACAGACAATAGAAACACTTTTTTGTTCTGTTTTGGCTCCACACTTTTGTGTATTTAGCCAGTGTCAAGTGATTGATAATTTTTTAAGTTATATTATACATATGTGTCAAGTCAAGTCACAGTCCAAGTCATCAAGTCAAGTCATAGTCTAATCAAGTCATACTCCTAGTAAAGCGGTGGCAACTTTACCAGAAGCAGCTATGGAGTTTTAGAAACAACACGAAAAGAAACGTTTCACCATCATTATACCACTTCTCATGCCTGTAATCCAGCAATTAACGAATAAAATGCCACCAATTTTATGTACCAACGCTGAAAATAACACAAGGTTTTGAAAATAATGCAATGCGATGACGCGATTTTTATGTTTTCCCGCCAAAACACCTAGAAACACTTTTACAGTTTATTGTAAACCTACATATGAAAACTCTTACATATTAGGTCTTTACCTATGAAATTGCCGTTTAGTTTGAAAAAAGTTAGAGTATTTTTTTTCGAACTTATTTATTTCTTTTATTCAAAGTAATCACCCCTGCAATCAATGCATCTTTGCCAACGCTGTGGCAGTTTATGGATGCCCTTCTTGAAAAAATCAGCAGGACGGGAGACAACAAACTCTTCAAAGGCGTTTTGTACTGCCTCTCGGGAATTGAATTTTTTTCCCGCTAAAAAGTTGTCCAAATTTTGGAAAAAGTAATAGTCGGTAGGCGCAAGATCTGGTGAGTATGGCGGATGAGGGAGAGCTTCCAAACCCAACTCATGCAGCTTAGAGACGGTCTGTTGTGCAGTATGGGGTCGCGCGTTGTCGTGAAGTAGCAGTGGAGACGACCGATTGACCAAAGCTGGTTGCAGACGTGCGAGTTTCGCCATCATTGTGGTCAGTTCTTCAATGTACACATCTGCAGTAATGCTCTCGCCGTTTTGTAAAAAGCTATGATGAATCACACCAGCACTAGACCACCAAACTGTGACCATCACCTTTCTAGGGGTCATTTTTCGTTTTGCACATTGCTTTGGTACCGAACCAGGATCTAACCAACTTGCTGAGCGCTTTCGATTGTCAAAAAGAATCCATTTTTCGTCGCACGTAACAATTCGGTTCAAAATTCCTTCATTTCTGTGCCTGTTAAGCAGCGCAAGGCAAGTCTCGACGCGTACGTTGCGCTGGCGATCGTTAAGTTCGTGGGGCACCCATCTATCAAGCTTTTTTATCTTGCCAATTTGTCGCAAATGGACCAATATTGTTTTGATGCTAACATCAAAAGCTGCTGCCAGCTCAGCTGTAGATTGAGATTCATCAGCTTCCACAATCGCCTTTAATTCATCATTGTTGACCAAAGTTTCTGGACGACCACGAGGTTCATTTTTCAAGTCGAAATTCCCAGAACGGAACCGAGCAAACCAATAACGGGTTGTACGTTCGTTTGTACAGTTCTCTCCGTAAACGTCGTTGATGTTACGTGTCGTTTGTGCCGCGTTGGTGCCACGACGGAACTCATATTCCATAATTACACGAAATTTCAAAGTATCCATTATGAGGAAAAATGTTGAAATGTGATGAAAATACAACGCTAATCAATAAACAAAAGACTTATATTGTAAATAGAATGTCATATTTTTAAAACAAAATTAATTTGAATTTAGAATTCATAGCCAATCAAAACTTTTTTTTGGTTGAAAAAGTCTGTACTGCAATACGGCAATTTCATAGGTAGGTAGACCTATTATATGCTTCTGCTTCCTAATCTTTGCCAACAGTCCCGTAACAAAGCACCAGAGGGCGTCAATTGCATATCTCAGTGGAACTGTCGCTGTACAGATTACATTCAGTTTTATACTCCAAGTGGCTTTGAAGTTCTCTCAATATAGCAACGTAAAATGATCAAACTAAAAGTCGCAGTGGATAGGGAATTCTTTTTCAATATTATAGGTTTAAAGTTAGATTAAAGCTTAAATGATCAACGTACGGAATATATAAACAAAATAGGTAATAAATTATTGCTAAATAAAGGAATAATAAATAAATTAAGCCCAACGATGACATACATAGATACTGGACCTTAACTATAATTCCCTGTATCTGTAGGACCCAAGAACTACGAGGACCATGACACTGCAACACCCAGACACAAAACAAGTATTTGCGCTTTTTTATGAGCCAACCTTTTTTTTTTTTGAGGGGGGGAAATGCCCTCGCACTTCCCTGCCACCACGGGGGTGGTGGCAGGGGGTATGTGGGACTCGAACCCACTAAAACCCCCCCGTGATCCGACCACCACACCGCAGAATTAAAAAACTTAATTAAGTTTTTTTTTTAATTTTTGCAACCATCACGCTCAGTAGTTCCATAAATCTAAACAAAACTGAAAAGAAGTTAAATAAACCAAGAAGATAAAATCACCTTTCTGTTTAACTTACCACAGCTTTGCATACTCAATCGCCAACTAATCGTCTAAAAGCTCCATCCGACCATAAACAAGCAGGACCAGCGATAAATTCGACGCCCGCCTTACGGTAGTTAATTTTTAATTCGGCCGTCTTCGCAGGTCCGCTCGCCTCGACGGTCGATGTGAGACTGATGGTTTAAGGCCGCGGCGCCGACCGCACAGCTTAGTTATTGCGACTACCCTCATTTGTTGTTCGAGTTTTAAATTAGCGGTGAGGGTATGTGTGAAACGGCTCAGGTTATTTTCTTTGATGGTAAGGTAAGATTACGCTTTATTGAATTGTTAACAACTAGGTGGGTAATACATATAAACTGGAATGAAATATGATTCTAGGTGTTAAACATGGATAGGTAGACGGAGCGTAAAGCCTCAGTAGACCGATGATAAATAAATCAATGGGAGCGGCCTAAAGCCAACAACTGATTGGAAATTTAAAAAAAATCTAATTTGTGGAATTGATAATGAGTTATTTTTATTTTTGCGCATGGCTCCAATAAAGCTGTAGCCTAATAACATATCTTGACTGTCATTGCCTTGCAGCGCAAACACCTAGCAAAGATCTCAGCGCGTCGACTGCTGAACGCACAAGGTTCGTAAGTAAAAAAGCCATGATTTCTCAAAGGGATGTTGGCCCGCCCCGACGAGCGAGTAACGCACGACTTAACTTTTTGACCGGGATACCTTCGGTGACGTGATGAGAATCGGTGCCAATTTGGTCCAAGACACAGACGTCTAGAGCTATGAATAAAACATGCATTTTGGTTGAAAACTTTAGTGAAGCGCTGAGCGAATCTTGGAATTATATAAGCATTTTCCTTCAATCAAGTGGTCAGCTCTGGTGTCAGAATTTTTAGGCCACACGTTGCCACGTATATATAAAGAGGCAGTGATCAAACAAAATTTCATGTATATTATGTGTACAATAAGTTACCATCTGTCAGGTTTAGCGTTCTAGGGGTAGACGGTGACAATTTTGAGCTACGCACTACCGCGGAGGCTTTTAACTATTCAACCCAGTCAAAGACGGGGGCGGATATACACAGTGAAATTTATTTCGTTCTTTTCTATAAATACTCAGAGTATGCTATAGAACGCTTCTATAACTAAATACCAAAAGTACTATGAAATAAAACTTATCAGACTATACATCTAGGTATTATCAGATTACTGCGAATTCAAATTCTAAAGAAAAGTCTTGTGAAATTGAACAGAGCAGGTGTTCCTAGGAAACATTTACAAAGCGCTCAGCCGGTCCCATGCTGTGTGTATCGTTAAATAGAAAAATTCGGCTGTTATTCAGGGATTTTAGAAAGCAATTTTTAAATTGCACCTTGTATGATTATTCTATAGCATGGTCTGAGTTAACATTTAAGGAAAATAACGAACTAAATTCACCGTGTATAACTATGACTGTTCCCATCTGCCACCACGCGTGGTAAATTTGTGAGGGTAGATGCTATTAATCAATTTAACTTTGGCTCCGGTATCACTTAGACCACCGCATAACCACGGAATCCGGTGTGTTTTTTCGCTCCGATGATTTTCAGCCAGATCTCTTGTTGATCTGAGAAAGCCGAATTTTTGCCCGGAACGTGCGTAAGTTTCGTAATATTAGGGTTACCCTAGTTTGTTAGTCCGCTGCCGATATTCATTGTTGAGAGTATTTTATTTGGTATTTTCCATGTCAGTATTTGCGCAGGTCTTGTTATGTTGCGTTGATGTCAGCGGTTCTAAAAAATTTGGGGTTGTGTTTATAAAATAAGGGCTGTGATTTTCTAGCTTTGTTTACTTGTTTGATTTGCTGTATAAACAACAATGTTATCGGAAACGCAAAAAGCCAGTAAAGAATAAATTTCGTTGGGAACTTTGATGCTGAACGTTTGGACTGTCTATCAAATGTTTTATGTAGGTACTTATGTTCCTAGTGGCAATCCTGCAGAAGTAGAAGTAGAACCAACTTGTTTTGTAACTAACTTTCTGCTGTGAAGTAACTTTTACAATTTACTTCACAATGCAATTTTTTAATTAATTAGTTCCTTCTAAATTCATGCACGATATTGTTTTGTTTTAATTCTAAAGTAGATCTTAGATTAATACAACACTATAGCATTTTTTTCTATTTTTTTTTTCGAAACTATGAATAAATTGTCCTCGATCTTTATTAAGAAAAATGTAATCGGGGACACACCAATCTGAAATATAAAAAATTGAACCAAAAATGCACCTAAAAACATCAAAAAGCACGACAAAGAAAATTCAGTCAACGCATTTCGCTTAAAGAACAAAAATATTCAAATTACTTTCAAAATTAAACCCGTCGTGTTTTTCTCCGAATTTTCAGGTTATTTCATGCGTGGGTATCACACAAGTATGTAATTTTATTCATAAGAGCGTGTGTCGGTGGAACTCTTGTGACCCGTTGGAATAATTTCACCACGTTTTATCTTGCCGAGGGTACTTGAGGCACACCGGTACAAAGTTTAATTCTTTAGCGTGAAAAGTTGACATGCTATTATTGTGTTATTTCAAATATATCCCACAGAAAAAATATTTCTTTTTTATGTTAACGAATGACTAGCCGTTCACCTGATGTTAAGTGACACAGCCACCCATAATACATTATTGCAGTGTCACTCGGAAATCTAAAATATAAAGTTTCGCGTGTCATTGCACTGAGACATCAGCACAGTCTGATAATCAGATAATAATAATAATAATAATATATGTGGACATCTCACACAACGCCATCTAGCCCCAAACTAAGCAAAGCTTGCGCTATGGGAACCAGATAACTGATACAATACTTAGATACTTTTTTGTTTGTAAATACATACATAGAATACAATATGACACCCAGACACAGAACAAACACCTATGTTCATCACACAAATGTTTGTCCTGAGTGGGGATCGAACCCACAACCTTCAGAAGACAGGGCTACTACCAACTGAGCTATCGGGCCAGTCAAAGACCACTAGACTGTGAGATTAGATAATAAAGTCCTCATTTGCCCAGTAATTTCACTAGCTACAGTGCCCTTAAAACCGGAACACAGTAGTGCTTGCGCACTTAGGTACTGCTTGGCGGCAGAATAACTGGCAAAGCGGTGGTACCTACCTAGACGAACTTTTCAGGGAAGTCTTACCACCTAGTGAAAAAATAAATGAAAATAAAATAATATTCTATTTATAGTAGTAAAGTAGTATTGTAAGTAGTAAGTAAAGTAATATTCAGTATTATGGGTTTGCAAATTTCCATAGAATACTTGAAAGCAACTTTTTGATTATCTTTTATTAAAAATATAAAAACCTATACAAAGTAACCTCTAAAGGCTTAGAAAAATTTAAACAAAGCACTTTTCAAAGAAAAAACAACAAAATTTTGTTTGAGAACCAAACAACCAGAGACCGGAGACAAGTACTTGCGTCGGATTGTTTAAAACAATAGACAAATAGGTTGACAACTGAATCTGGAACCTCTTCCATTTATTGAAGTCGGTTGGAAAGAGGAATATAACTTATCTTCCTTTTTTCAACCGACATTAATCACGATGTTGTCACCTGACAAACATCGATGTTCAACACACAAAACATGCTGGTTTTGGATGTGAATCGAACCCACAACCTACAGTTCAAAGGCATTGTGAGGCCATGCGGTCGTATGCTTCAACCGAGACAAACTTTTAGACCAATAAAAAAAATTAGTGTGCTTTAGACCACACGACTGAAGTAAAACTTCTTTAGTTTAGCTCCATCTATCGGCCGGTATAACTTTGTTTTTGTTTTGTTTAATGTTAATGTCGCTATCGTTACTATTGTAAATTGTCAATTTACCGGACATACCACCATAATAAAACAAATTTTTAACTTTGTTATGACAATGGAGATCTACGTGAACAAACTTCAACTTCCGTTCGCCTCGGATTCACCAGCTTACTCCCCTTCAAAAACTCACACACGCCATCTCATACAAGTGAACGACAATCTCAGATACACACACGGCGCAGTACCACGATATATCCAGCTCCACAGCCCAGATCACTCCCCAGAGCTCGGAGCCTGATGACGTCATATACGGAGTCGGTAACGGCGCGCGATTATGATTTTATGCCTGTACTGTACGCGGTTCACTGGTTTACGATGCTACAGGGCGTGTTTTGGAGGTAAGGCAGTTTTGAAGGTAACTTGTACTAGGTGTAACTTGTAACAGGTACTAGGTGGTAGGACTTTTCTGCAAAGTTCGTCTAGGTAGGTACCACCGCTTTGCCAGTTATTCTGCCGCCAAGCAGTAGTGCGCAAGCACTGCTGTGTTCCGGTTTGAAGGGCGCTGTAGCTAGTGAAATTACTGGGCAAATGAGACTTTATGATCTGATATCACAGTTTAGGAAAAAAAAAAAAAAAAACTTGATATATCGTAAGATTGGAACGTATTCGATATTGCCTAAGTTATCGTTATTAAAAATGTATGCCTTAACCTAAGTTGTATGTACCTAAGTATGAAAATGTGTGTTTTTTCTTCACGCCACAATAGCTGAACAGTCTTGAGTGAAATTTGAAATGGATACGCTTTAACGCATAGTATAACGTAATAACGTTCAACGATCATATACATATATACATATATGACTGACCCGATAGCTTAGTTGGTAGTAACCCTGCCTTCTGAACTGTGGGTTGTGGGTTCGATTCCCACCCAGGACAAACGTTTGTGTAATGATCATAGGTGTTTGTTCTGTGTCTGGGTGTTATATTGTATTCTATGTATGTATTTACAAACAAAAAAGTATTTAAGTATTGTATCAGTTATCTGGTTCCCATAGTACAAGCTTTGCTTAGTTTGGGACTAGATGGCGTTGTGTGAGGTGTCCACACATATTTATATTAATTATTTACATAGATTCTGGATCCTGACTAGGATTCCCTGTATATAGGACCCAGGAACTACGAGAACCCAGAACTACACTCAGACTCAGAACAAGTGTTCAAATGTTTGTCCCGTGGGAATTGAACCCGCCGCCAGGCTATCAGCCGACCTGCTCAACCACCAAACCACAGAGGTCAGTATACTTATAATCCAAAGGTAAAACCATAGGGGTAGCTAGTCTCTAAAAAAGTTTTTATATACTGGTCTATTGATGATGGAAACACAAAATAAAAAGGCAGTCATAAAAATCTGAATAATAATAAGAAAACTTTACTAGGTGGTAGGACTTCATTGCAAAGTTCGTCTAGGTAGGTACCACCGCTTTGCCAGTTATTCTGCCGCCAAGCAGTAGTGTGCAAGCACTACTGTGTTCCGGTTTGAAGGGCACTGTAGCTGGTGAAATTACTGAGCAATTGAGACTTTATGATCTGTGCCTCTAGCACGAATCCTTACGCGAAAGTAAGTGTAACGTTAACGTAAGTCATTTGTATGGCATTTGATCAGCGCCCCTACCGGGCGTAAAACGAATCAAAAATCGGTAGCACGAACGGTTTTGGTTACTATCGTATCGCCTTCGTATCGCCGCGTAACGTTTACGTTAGATAATTTGTATGAAAACGCGAGCACGAACTTCGCGTAAGCGTAAACTCGAAGGCTGGCTATCGTAGTGTCATCGAAAACGTACGAAGGTTTACTCACTTGGAATTTGTTCGTGAGAAACATAACGTAAGCTCTTAAAACAATAAATTGTTGCTTATTTTTAGTGTTTTTATGTTTTTTTTTATATTTGCAATAACACCAATTGAACATTCGTGTAAATTATTCACTTAAGACATTTATAATTCAAATAGGAATAGGAATAAATTTAGGTTATAAATCTTGTGTTTTAGCTTTGTACCTACATAATTACATTAAAAGTAGTGAAAATGGAGCGGAGTACGCTGCACACTTTTATCTCACGGCTAGACTATTGGAAGAAGATGAAGAAAAAAGAGAAACAAGGTGAATATAAATATCAAAATACTACTTAGGTACACAAAGAATTAGCCCCTATTTCAATGCTGTCTTATATCTAAGTGTATCATTATAATTGTAGCAGTAGGTAGCCTCTAATGTATCTATTTCCTTATTTTCAGAGAAATTAGTCGAAGGGTTATTCTGAGGAAGCAATGGGACCCTTTAGACATTTCAGAAACTGAATTCAGAAACAGATTTCATTATAATTAGTATTTAGTATTATTTCATTGCATTACGCACCAGAGAAATGTACAAAAATTATAATGGCTTGCTCGGTCTTGCACAATATTGCCATGGATTTTGGCACACCCGAACTGGAAGAACTCACTAATGAACCGTTTGTGTTTTCTACAGATGTTTACCAAGAAACTAGCAATAGCGATGGTTTGGCACGAGGAAGGGCTATCAGAAATTTGATTGTAGAAAGAATCAATAGACTTCATGTTTAATCATCAAGTCTATTAATTCTTTCTACAATCAAATCAGTTTATCAAACTTCTTCAAATTATTGTAAAAATAATTAATAGAATTCATAATTAAACATGAAGTCTACTAATTATTTCTACAATAATATAATAAAGTGAAATGTCCACACATATTTATTATAATTATAGATTATAAGAAATATTGTGTAAGTGTTTAAGATGCCTACTCAGTCACCTATGACATATAAGTTTTTAATAACATATAATTTTTCTATTTAAATAAAACCACTTATGTTAATAGGTTCATTAAAGTTTATTAATAATTTATTGAAAAAAGTTTTTTAAATACCAAACAACCCTTAGCTACATAACTAAACTAGATAGATTTTATACAAGTGTCTCCTTTAAAAAAAAGAGCTAAACAGACTTTAAATCACTTTATTTTCATACTGAGAAATAATTTGATGATAACTATCATCTATTTGTATATTTTTTTAGTTATTTTGTGTTTAAAGTCAAACTACTAAACAGATTTTGATAAAATTCCTATAGGACCACCTTGGAAGTATACTCCCAGGTGTCTTTGAGTAATTGGGGAACATACATAAAAAATATAATAAGAATATTTATATACTACATAATTACACTAACAGTATCAAACATTACTTTCTTTAATTATTGCCCTTTCAAAGTCTCCTTGCTAATCTGTACATTCTTTCTGCGCAAATTGCTTTCTTTACTGCCTTTCAAAATATAGCCTTGCTATGGTCAAACATTCTTGCAGGAACTCCAACCACCGAGTTTGTAATTGGAGCTCTACATCTCTCTGTCTCACCCTTTCACGCGATTCAAAATCCCTTATTCTCAATTCCTCATCACGCTGCTGCAGTCGCTCCCTTTCTAAATCTTCGTTTGCCCTATCTCGCTGCCTGGCATACTCCCTTGCAGTCCTGTCACTCTTTAAAAACTACTCTGCTAAATTTTCATTTTTCTTCTTTTTCTTTGGTGGAGGTTCTTCGGTGGGAGACGGCGGTTGGTGGCTTGGCCCCGCCATAGGTTGGTTCCAATCTGTAACATTAACATAGTAAATTTTTCTATACCACAAGATATCACAATTTTGTGAAATGTTGTTATTTGTATATGTCATATGTATATTTGTTGTTATATGTATATGTCACAAGTTACATAAATAAAGCTATGGCTTGTAGTAAAGTGCACTATTTTCATGACCTACACTGAGAATACACTAAAACTAAAATACAAAATCATTTATTGACACAAGACGAGACATGAAGCCTTTATTCATTGACAATTCAACCAATAATTAAAGTTTTAATCACATATTTCAGCACACCCTTAAATATTGTAGTTATCCATAGTGGTCATCTGCCACCACATGTGGAGTCAAGCTTTTCAGTGAGTAGCAATATGAAATTGTAGTGCCAGGTAAATAAAATGGTCTAGTTACAGCTATATGAAGATTATTCAGAAAAAAAAGAAGTAAACCTGCTGAAACCCTGCTTCTTCTATAGGCATGCCAACAGCAGCCTGCACACCAGTTAAGCACATGACCCTGTTTTCCAGGTCAGTCATTAATAACTGGAGTGCAGGCCCACCGCCAGTTACAAATTATAAAAGAATTAAGCAATTAGGTGGGTACTTACTTTTCCATGAACTCAAGCATCGTCAGATACTGTAATTGACTCGTCCTCATTTTTATATTCCAATAGATATGGAAAAGCACAAATACACGAACTCACGAAGACAGATAGATCACAGATGTCAGATGTCACCCGTCAAATCACCTTTTTCAGTGAAATATTCGTTCTATGTTCATTCAATTTCATCAATTTTCTACCAAGCCAGCCCAACTGTATTTACGCCGAACGACGTCATCAACGTTATCGTATCGAGGTCTCGATAGTTGTAAAATATGCTTCGTGCTACCACCTCGCGTCGCGCTGCGTAAGTGTACGGTAAACTCGATACGTTCACGATACGATTTATTGAAATGTTCGTGCTAGGGGTACTGATCTCACAGTCGAGTAATCTTATTACCAGCCTGTGCTGATGTCTCAGGATTATGTGCGCAGTGCAGTGTCGCTTGAAAATCTATGTTTTAGGTTTCCGAGTGACACTGTTCTGTTATGCTTAACATCAAGTGAACGACTAGCTCGTCACATCATTCAACAACTTAAAAAAAAACTTGTGTGTTTAACAAAACAAGTACAAAAACTGATACCATTTCCCAGCAACTACTATCCGCTACCTAAAATCAATTAGTTGTACTTCCACCCGATCACACTAATTATTACTACAACTGTTATATTACCAAAGCAAATTAATAACAACGTATATAAGTTATAAGGTATGCAAATATTGGACGTTAGTAAACAACCCGCAACCTCACTACAACCAGACCAAGGTTGTGGAAGCATGAATGAGCCTCTGGAGAGGTGAAGCTAACTAATATGGAACGACCAACCAGCACAGTTATATGCTGTTATAATTAGATGTAAAAGTTATGCGGTCGGCGCAACAGCCACAACTTAACATTCTAGCATAAAATATGGTCTTTTTAACTGGCAAAGTTTCCTAATTCCCTGTTGACAGCCTGTGTGATGTGGTTAAACAGGTTGGTTCATGACTCGGAGGCATTGGGATCGATTCTCGCGATGGGACATATATTTGTGCACTTGGAAAAAAGGGCAAATACTTGTTCCGTGTCTAGGTTTTGTGGGACCATGGTCCTCGTAGTTCCTGGGTACAAGGAATCCTAATTAGGATCCAGGATCTATGTATGTGATCGTTGGATGTTATTATTATTATTATTGTTATTCTTTAAACAAACTAATACAATCTTACTAACTATCGCTAAGCATATAATATTTCCTGTCTAATAATGCCAAACCAGAGACCGACAGTACCTCGACCATAGAGCATAGTTGCCAGATTATCGGTCTTTTATCGAAGTTGCATAACCCGATTCCGTCAGTACTGTTCCACCATTGGACAACCAGATGTACCATAAAACGCCACCGTTACATGGTTAATATCCCACATGTGCGAACAAAGCAATTTGCCACCACGTTTAACATGCGAACAGCCAAAGAGTGGAACGCTTTACCGTCCGTATTTCTCGAAAACTATAACCTTGGAGTCATCAAATCGAGTTCTTCTCGTATAGGCAAGTTCCCTTTAACAAAGCTTTAACTGCAATATTATATTCCCAAAAATCTGGAATGTCTTTTCGTTTCCCGATATCCTTTATTAATTTATATAATTTAATCACAAAGCGAACTTAATACACCCTCCATTTTACCGGGTTCCATCAAAAAAATCAATTCCGATTTGATTTTAATTGGCCCAGTGTAATCCAAAACCCCGATCCCTCAAAACTGGGTTAAGATAAAGGTGCCCTCAGAATCTATTACATTTAATCGAGTCAACAAATAATAAAGATAATAGAATGGGGCTCAGTATCGCGTTTCCAAGGAGATTGTTTTAGGGAACCCTTTTAAGGGGCAGAATAACAATTTAAGATTCGATCCTTTGTAGTTATGAAATATTGAATAATATTGACCCGTTTCTAACGCCATTTTGTGATACTGTTCTTCTATAGAAAAGTGATTCCGCTAAAAGAGCTTTTTAGCGGAATCACAGTAAATAGTTTTACATTTTTATCGGAATCACACTAAATATTCGATAAGACCGCCTATTGTTGTACTATTTATTATGTAAGTTTTCTTTTTGTAAAATTGTGTTATTTTTGCGGTGTATAATAAAGTGTTAATCTATCTATCTATCTATTCTTAAATCATTTTGTATTCAAAAATTGTAGTAAAAACATATGCTATATGATTTGCGCTATATCTCCTAGCACCATACAGCAAAAAAGTGCTTCTTGCATGATATGAACCAATCATTTTAGCTTCATTTAAATACACTATACACTGTGTAGCGTGTATTTTCTTGCCCAATTTTCATAGTCAATTATTGTTGTAACCGGTCCTGAGCTTGACCACTGAGATTTGACCATAACAAATATAATATAACATCAATTTTATATATTTTACCCGTAAGCTATCAATAAGTTACGAGAGCTATTATGGAATCTAAATAAAATCTGTCAATCAAACGCTTGCGTGTACAGTTTGGACGCTCGCAACATAAAACATTCCGCTTTCAGAGCTTTGGAAAAGGGCTACCATAATGCAAGCGTTAGCGGAAAACAAGAATAAGTCGATAACAGCTCTGTGGGTTTAGGCAATAATGCCAACGGTAAAAGGTGGAGTGCACAGACTAGGTAGAGATATATGTATGTGGAGTGAGTACCATACACACCAGTTTACATCCCAGTGTGTGCCAAAACTGTGCCAAACTCTCACCATCTTACTCCATCTCATCTTTCTCTTTCGCTCACTCGCAGATTAGAGAAAAGCGGGTGATCTACAGTATTGACATAGTATAGTCAATTGTTTTTCTGTAATCTATGCGTATTGACAGGTGACAATTTCAAAATGTTTGAACAAGGAAAGAGAGAAAGTCCTTAGCGAGTGAGTGCAACAACGAAATTTGATGGGGAACTTGGTATTTTCAGTGCCGAATCTATAGGCTCTAATCTCGCAATGAGTGAGATTTTTGCGATGAAATCATACATAGCATAATCATACCATATTAGTATTTAGTGCTCACCTGGTAGCTACAGAAGAATCTAACGCCAAATAAGCATTTGGAAAATGTATCTACTCCATGTTGAGATTAAAACCAACATCTCTTGTAACTTACACCTGTGGCACGCAACCCCGCGTAGTCCAAACGCGGCGGACGCGCATAACGAATGTCCAAACACTGAATAGCTGATGAACAATTTGCATATGTGAAGCGTATCCTGCGTGCGTCTATGATTTATACTTTTTAAGGACCACCTTGCAAAAGTTTCTTGGATAAAAAGTATGAGCCACTGAGGAGAAATCTAAGGGGATATTATCCTTTTAAAACGTCTGCCTGCGCTACGACTCATCAATCTTCGGGATTAGTGATCTAGAGCCCTTCATCTCCATAGCACAGAACTCTCCCATTATAGTAAAGACATAGAAAATCCTAAGAAAAAAAATTTGTTCTTTTATCGAATTACTTTTTTACTGACGCGAGGTCGCCGTTCTGTCGGTCTTCTATCGGTTGCCCTTCATCAACTCATTCCGTCATCCCCTTTCCATCACAGAACTACAAGGCTTGGTGATCTTTCACATCCTTACGTCATTAGTATACCCCAAGTCTGCATTAAGCGTTTTGCTGAGTCTTTCGTAGTCCGAACGGCCAAGGAATGGAATACTCTTCCAGCAACTATGTTTCCTCTTGGGTATGACCTGTGTTTTATTTAAGTCAAGAGTGAATGGGCATATCATGGGCAAGCGTGCTCCACCTTAGACAGCTTCGTCACTTACCGTCAGGTGAGTTGTTTTCAAAAGTAAGCCAATATTATAGCATTTAAAAATAAAAAAAACCTCTGCCTGGGTCATCAGTGATTGGTCAAACAGAAGTTTAGTTTTATCTCAGTCTAGTCTTACGTAGTTTATACTTATCGATCTATTTAACTTGATTATCCATTGAAATGCATGAACTCAAAGGGCAAAGTTTTAAGGACTCCAGAAAACTCAACTGGCAAAACCTTTAAGGACTCCAAAAAAGACCTATAATGTTATGATAAAGAGCTGGGATCCACAATGACGGCTAGTTGAATGTTAGAAGACTTTAATTCAGTTTTGTCATAAATTACTGTCACCCCAATTTAGATTGTAGGTTAGTGCTATTGCACTGATTGAAATGTCGCTGCCGAATGCTCCATGACGTTTCCAAAGAGTACAGATACTTACCTGGCATTTTTTATAGTAAAATAGAGACAATATTTACCTTTATTATATTTACCTTTGTTATACTTGACAGCTTCAGTGGTGTGGTGATTGAACAGGTCGGCTCATATCCCGGAGACGGTGGGTTCACCTCCCGTAGCAGGACAAGCATTTGTGCACAGAAAAAAGCGCAGATACTTGTTTATGTCTGGGTGTTGTGGGACCATGGTCTTCGTAGTTCCTAGGTCCCTAGACACAGGGAATTTCAGTTAGGGTCCATGATCTATGTGATCGTTGGCGTTATTATTATTATTATTATTATTATTACTTGTTCTGTGCCTGAGTGCTGTGAGACCATGGTCCTCGTCGTTACTGGGTCTTAGATACAAGGAGTCTTAGTAAGGATCTAGTATCTATGTGATCGTTGGACGTTATTTATTTATTACAATTTTGGAAATGGTTGTGGGTTTTCGGTAACGTTTGTTTTGTCTTAATATAGCAGGGAATCTATTGTCGATTTTCTTAAATCTTGAACAAATAAATAAAAGAATACTCTTCAAATATAATTCAATCTGAAATCATAAGGCCGCTCTGTATTTTATGACCCTAATCCCGCGGAGCGTGTCCTGTAAATCCGCGTGTAATGCCACTCTGATCCTTGCCCTCCGTTGGATCTCCGTCTTTAGACTTTACTCGAATATAACTTTGCCATTCTCCATAGATCGCTAAATTTATGTTCAGTAAGAGTAAGTACATTTGGACTGAGAAAGAAAGAAACACTTTATTTGCACGAACTGTACACAACATTACATAATTACACCTAAAAGAAAAAAAAATAAGCTAGACTAAAAACTTGCTTATAACTATAACCTACTTCTTGCTGTGTGCGAACATCGTTGCTGTGTACAGTGCTGTACAAAACGGTTTGAGCTCAGCATGTGCCGTGGACGAGTCCAGGCCGCTGATTTTCAGTGACGAAAATCTTAATAATAACTGAGGAGTTACTTCCGATTTTTTCAACGAGCTCAAAATCAAATTTTACTGGACATTCTAAAAAAACAAGAATGCATCTTGTTTTTTGCTGAAATGGTGGTGGTATATTAAATATTTATGTATAAAAATGAATCTCTATTTCCCTTGGTCATCGCATCACGTTTGAACGGATGGAACATTGTCGCTGATTTTTTTGCTGTGCTTATTATTGGCAGAAGAAGGTTCATATGAAAAGAAAAATTAAGGAAATTGAGCGGAAAAATAGAAAATGTTCACGTGGGTGAAACCGCAGGGTGTCAATAGTATTAAGTATTTGTCAAAATTTCACATAGAACCATCTAGCTTAAACTAAGCAAAGCTTGTACTATGGGAACCAGATAATTTATTAGAAAAATTAGACACTTTACTTCTAAGTACACATAGAACACAGAATAATACCCAGATACAAAAGAACATCAATGGCCATCACACAAATGTTGGGAAATGAACCCATAACCTGCAGTTCAGACGGCAGGATTACTACTAACTGAGCTATCGGGCTGTATTAAATAATTTTTGTACCTACTTAGTTGAAATGTACTAGTTGAAATTATTCTTAAATATTTGACAGCTTTGTTGTGGTGGTTGAGCAGGTCGGCTCATAACCCAGAGGCGGCGGGTTCGATTCCCGCGGCAGGACAAGTATTTGTGCACAGAAAAAAAACGCTTATACTTGTTCTGAGTCTGGGTGTTGTGGAACCATGGTCCTCATAGTTCCTGGATCCCTAGACACAGGGAATCCTAGTTAGGGTCCAGGATCTATGTATGTGATCGTTGCGCATTATTATTACTTATTATTAGTATTATTATTTATTTTTTTACCAAAATGGGATTTATAGATTAATGACTACTTTAATGCAACTTTACAAAAGTGTGGTGAACTCCAAAGACCTACCGCACACTCAATCTGCTTGTGTTTTGTGGCCGGCAGCAAATTTTGGTGCTATTTGTTCGGTCCATAAACACATCATGCACGTTTGGGTGTGAACGTTTATAGCTACGACCATTAAAGTCACCCCGACGACTAATGCACCATTTACTGTCGGGGTACCTTAGAAACTCGAAAGGCACAAACCTATTTGAAGTAAAACTTCTTTACGCACGCTTGACTTGTGGAGTAACCTGGTGAATGTGTGACGAGGCGTGCGGAAGTTGAAAGTTCTTGGTTAATATAGATCTTTATCATCATTATCAAAATAGCAAAGTTAAAAATTACTTAAATTTTTTATTATCATGTTGGTATGTCCGGTAAAATGACAATTTACAAATGTCAAGATGGCGACATTAACATTAAGCAAAGTAAAAACAAAGCTATACCGGCCGATAGATGGAGCTAAACTAAAGAAGTTTCACTGCAGTCGTGTGGTCTAAAGCACACTCGTTTTTTGTTTATCAAATCATTGTTTTCAAATATGGATCCCACATGAACATTAAAAGTGGTGACATGCAATGTTCATGTTGGACCCATACTCAAAAAAAGGCTATTTCCAGCATGCAGTACTAACTGCATGCTGGAAATAGCCTTTTTTAAAATGGAAATGAAATGCCCTCGCACTTCTCTGCCACGAAGGCAATGATGACAGGGGGTATGTGGGACTCGAACTCACTAAAACCCCCCGTGATCCGTCTGCCGCCGGGATAAGGTGAGATAGGTTCGTGCTAGCATTCACCACGGACAATGCTGAACACAACCTCTCTCTAGGTAAACGACTGAGCTTGGTCTTAGGTCCTTTTTAGTAACTTAAGTGGAATAACCTAATTGATAATAATATAAAAAAATTATAAAATGATGTAGTTCTGAGGCAATAATCATATAAAATACCGCCAAATTGAGTATCTCCTACTTTTTAGAAGACGCTTAAAAAGTGACTGTCAGGTACAGGTCAAGTGTAATATAAACACAATTTTCCCCGCTTTAAAAACACTACAATACAATAAATGTAATATTTTTTTATGTTAGTGAATGATGTTACGAGCTAGTTGTTCACCTGATGTTAAGCACCACGGCTGCCCATAACAGAACAGTGTCATTCGGAACCCCAAAAATTGAGTTTCTAGCGACACTGCACTGCGCACATCATCCTGAGACATCAGCACAGTTTGGTAATAAGATTACTCGACTGTGAGTTCAGATCATGTCTCAATTGCCCAGTACTTAACCAATAGCTACAGTGCCCTTCAAACCGGAACTGCTTGCACACTACTGCTTGGTGGCAGAATAACTGGCAAAGTGGCGGTACCTACCTAGATGAACTTTGCAACAAAGTCCTACCACCAGTATATATAATAGTTCTGAGGATCACAACGTAGAGCCACGTTACGTTCGTAACATATCTGATGTGATCAGTCCTGAAAAGGAAACATACGTTAGAATGTTATAAAGATTGCCTTTTATTTAAAAGCTGAAATTTCGACGTTTCCTTAGCGAGAACATCCAGCATCTGCAAAATTAGGCGCTCATCCAAACATTTGAATTTCCGCGCGACCATATGGCGCTGTGAGTGTCACGCGTCCATCCCCTCACACGTGCGCGCTTTATCTCTAAGCATTCACACGAAATGGGAATTTTATCTTCCCATTCCTTTGCCGAGACTTTAGAGATTTGGCTCGAGATGTAGCTGTATTTTTCGAGAACGTTTAACAATTGTCTTTCGCGATGGAGGTGATTTTGGAAAAATTGGTATGAATTTTTGTGAGAGAATTGAAAGCGTAGTACGCACTATGATGTCAAGTTTGAATTTAATGGACGTTCAAAGACACCAGTCGAAATGTCGTCATATTTATTGAGTCTTTAAATTCACATCTGCTATTGCACTTTTTAACCATGCAAAAAGGCAATTAGCCGTATAAAAAACTAACATAATCAAAAATTTGTCCTATATGTGAGCGGTTTTATTTTGGAGTTTTAAAATAATTGATATTTTACTGTTATAAAGTCATAGAATACTTTTAACAATAACTACGAAAAAAACGACGACTGAAGTAAAACTTCTTTAGTTTACCGCCATCTATTTGGCAGTTATAACTTTGTTTTTGCTTTGTTTAATGTCAATGTAATTTATGTTATATTTATTAATGTTAACAATAATTGTAAATTGTCATTTATTGGACATACCAACACAATGATACAAATTTTGTTTTTTTTTTGTTTTTGTTATGTAGACAATGTCTCGTATTCTCCAGCTTACTCCCCAAGCGTGGGTAAAGAAGTTTTACTTCATACATTTTTGTATTTATCAAGTATCAAAAGTCCTCAAGCGTTACATAGTATAAAATAGTCAAGTACCCAGCCAGTATCGGTGCACTCCTCGGGGCGTCTTGCGATCTGAATAATTCTCGACACTGCGCTCTTGTGGGGAATACCTTGTTAATATTGCTGTCACTTGGTCATTGTGTATTGGAAGTTTTCTCTATAAAACGTAGACTTTCGCGAACGTGAAAAAATGTAAAAGTAGGTAATAATGTAAAAAAGACGAGTGTGTTTTAGACCCCAGGACTGAAGTAAAACTTCTGTAGCTCCATCTATCGGCCGGTATAACTTTGTTTTGGATTTGTATAATTTTAGTGTCGCCATCTTGACAATTGTAAATTGTCATTATACGAAAATATCAACATAATAATACTTACCAATTTTAAGTAATTTTTAACTTTTTTATTTTGAAAATGGAGATCTACAAGCAGTCTATCCGTGAGGACCTTTAACTGGCTTCATTTTTTGTAAACTTATGTCTATTGTAATTAAACAGCTGTTGGTCTTCCAAGAATAAAATGAATAAATAAAATAAATAAACAATTTTCAACTTTCATTAGCTTCGTCACGCATTCACTAGCTTACTCCCCAAATGAAGCGTGCGTAAAGAAGTTTTACTTCAAAAAACTTACAGACTGTTATTTTAAATACATAAAAAATACAGCTATGAGCTTTAATTGCCTCGTATATTATTATTAATATATATGTATATATATATAGGGTTATCCCTATATTCTTCTTCTTAAAACCTCATTAAAATGAATTTATTTGATATACTAAATATTTGGTTTAGGCGTCTTACAAACCAACGTCCATGTTTCCCAAAAACGTCTGTCAAAGCCACAGAACATACTTACAACATACAGATTTTAACATAATAATAAATAAATAAACAATAATAAATTAACTGTTAAATATGTAATTTCTGTCAAGAGGAAAATTCGAAGTCACTACAGTTTTTTTTGGTTTCCTTATTAGCAATAACTATATTTGTATTTTGTGGTTATAACTTCTCTTGGACTGAATTATTTATCTATTGGAATAAATCTTTAAGAAAAATATAGCTTGGTTAATTTTATTTTTTTATTTTCAATTGTAAACAATAACTACTAACAGATGATGGGCAACATTTAGAGCACGATCCACAGACTAAAGTAACAGAGCAACTTCATTTGAACATTTTCTCATGCATTTCTAATGAGTTTTCGTATACTTAGTACAAACATTGTTTTAATTTTCTGATCCCTTGTCTGTAGGGTCGCTGGTTTGTATACATTTTTTGAGATAATATTTTACTAATTTGTAAAGTTTGCGAACGTTTTGCTTTGGTTATGGGTTAGTTAAAGAATGACGTATATATACCTCGTATGTATATCACACTAATATTATAAAAGCGAAAGTTTGTATGTGTTTATGTTTATTACTCCTTCGCGCTCAAACGGCTTAATGGATTTGGATGAAATTTGGAATAAAGATAGCTTATATAGTAGATTAACACATAGGGACCATGATCCTCGTTGTTTTTGGAGATCCTTGTGTCTAGAGATCTAGACACAAGGAATCCTAGTGAGAGTCCAGAATGTATGTATGTTATCGTTGGGCGTCATTATTATTATTTTCATTATTATTAGTAATATTACGAACTGATGTAAATAAGGCCAATTAAGTAAGTAATCAAGTTTACCTAAAACAACAAGTGTAAGAAACAATATTTTGATTAGTTGCAAGTGTGCGCGCGCGTTATTAAGCTAACGGTGACGTGTAAAATATGTGCAGCGAGCGTACAACTTGCAACTTCTCAACTCACACAAAACAGGGTGCTTGTTGTGCTGAAGAGTTAGAAATGTACAGAATTGCACTTTGGCTCAAATTAATTTTACCCCTAATCTCTTCTGAATCATCTTCTTAAAGATGCGGTGTATAATCATCTTCTGAAAGATAATATATGTGGACATCTCACACAACGCCATCTAGCCCCAAACTAAGCAAAGCTTGTATTATGGGATACCAGATAACTGATATAATACTTGTATACTTTTTGTTTACATACATAGAATACGATATAACACCCAGACACAAGACCAACACCTATGTTCGTCACACAAATGTTTTGATCTTTGATGATTGAAGATGCGATGTATAATCATCTTCTGAAAGATGCGATGTATAATACATCGCATCTTTCAGAAGATGATTACTGTTTACATGCAGCAGCACGCGAGATGATGCTGTCACACATTTAGAGTAATTTTTACCACCTTAAAATTCTTACAATTTGATGATAATTTCACACCACTATTCAATATGGCGACATATTGGTTCCCGTCAGTACTCATTCTTCAGAGCCCTATTTTTTAATACTGCAAAAGATTTTGAAAAAGGCCTTTCAACGTGGTAATATTGCCAGCATTCTGGAAATTTTCCCCTCTACCAATGGGTTATTTTAAATTTTTAGTTTTTATGGTCTAGTTTAGTTTAGTTATTGTTAATCCATTTAATAAAGTCAATAAAGACTGACTAGTATCTATTATTATCTACATCTCAAAAAAAAATTATATTGTTATGTTGACATGAAGATCTACATGAGTAGTACAGCAATATAAGAAACGTAACTCTCTCTCTTTCTATCTCCACTAACTCATATCTCCCTCTCAACTTCCATTCGTCTCGTCACGTATTCATCAGCTTACTCCCCAAGTCAAGCGTGCGAAAAGAAATTTTACTTAAAAATTATTTTATTTTCATTAAGAGACGCATCTGTAACGTTCTTATCTCAACTTAGACTATAAATGAGCCAAGAGCGCGCCTTCCCGCAGGCATAGAGCACATATATCTAGAAAAATCTCGCGCCGTTTGCGAGTTATAGTGTTGTAAGATTCGACCATAGTTGTACCTTTGATAAATAGCGGAATCATGCTTTTACCTGTTGGTGTGAAATATTTAAAGTAAAAATTCTTTACGCACGCCTTGGGGAGTATGCTGGTGAATGCGAGGCGAACGGAAGTTGAAGTTCGTTCACGCAAATCTATATTGTCAACAGAACAAAGTAAAACATTTGTATTATCATGTTGGTATGTTCTGTAAAATTACCACTTATAATTGTCAAGATGGCGACATTAACATTAAAAAAAGGCAAAAAGTTTTACCGGCTGATAGTTCGAGCTAAACTAAAGAAGCTTTACTTCAGTCGTGTGGTCAAAGCACAGTCGTTTTCTATAACAGCAACATAGCACGTGTTATTGAAAAATCAATTCTGACGAAAACTAAGAAATATTGTTTTCCCACTTCCACTTTCCATGTCTAAGTGCAGTTGGAGTGTAATAGCAATAAAAATGTCTGCTTTTTCAACATCTATTATTTGTAGTAAATATAAGCTAAGAATAAAAATATACAGGAAAAATTTTTAAATTTGGAGCAACGACTTTGATGAGCTGAGGATGGCTCAAAGGCGTATCTGAACTATCAGCTAATAATAACATAGAACTTGTACCTATTTAAACTTTATCGTCTATCAAAGCTTCATTAAAAAAACATACCTCCACTTCTGTACACAGACCTTAGAAACACTTTCCGAACACAGTTTCAGAACACATCAGCACTCTTGGCAAAATATCCTTCAATTAAAGTTACGATATAAGTGTATCACAGTTTATGAAAGCGATCACAATGTTTGTTTCGATCAGAAAAATATGCTATTTGTTTCCGATAGGTCACGCGGGCGAAGCCGCAGGCAGGAGCTAGTAATAACAAAAGTACATTTAAGAACATTAAATGTAATAATGTAATGTAATTTAATTTAAGTACATTTTCTCAGTAAATATTCAATCATGTTGATCCTACACATTTCTTAGATATTTTTTTATCTAGTTAGGCCGTTTCATCAAAAATGAAAATCCAGCTCTCACTAAAGCAACACTTCCACTGAATGACCTCAAGCAAAAAAAACATTCTTGAAGGAAAAACCGGATATTTCAGCACTCTGCCCGCGGCCCGAAAAAAGTTATTCAAGTAGGTGGAATGAAAAAAGTTCATAAGGGGGAAGATTCCCCTTATACGAGTGGGCTTTACCCCCCAGTTGTTTGTCCAGCGCTTGACGTCTGCGGAAGATCAGGTCAAGGTTTATTACGTCTCATTTTGTAAATAGACAGTCTAAGATAAGATGCGTCATATTGCTGTCTGAGAAGTTTCTGGAAACATTGTTTCTGTAGTATTGAGATAAGTTAGAATGCTCTATATTTTAAATTATACAGACAAGAGGAAAAATAGTATACCTATTATTTCCAACAATTTTTTTTTTTTAACATAGGCAGACAAACAAGCATACGGCTCGCCTGATGGTAAGCAGTTACCGTCGCCTATAAACACCTGCAACAACGGGGGCTTGGGGGGGCGTTTCTACCTTTTAAGATTATTTACACGACGTTTCAATTGCTCAGCGGAAATACCTCAGATGGTATGATCATGTAGAGCTTTCTGAATTCGTCGTGAGTAACAAATCTATGGATCTATAGAACCCAGCGTTTCCACAATAACATGAAGATTTCAATAACAAATGCAAAGCGTACCAAAGCCGACTTCAGTTTTATATGGTTTTCTCATGGATGCCATTTTCGAAACTGGACCAAATTAAAATAAAACACGAAAAGCACCAGCTTTCAAATAAAAAAGAATCCTCAAAATCGGTTCACCCAGTTGAAAGTTCTGAGGTAACAAACAAACAAAAATTACTGACAAGTGACTTAACATCCCATCGGCAAAACATTATTGTTTCTTTATTAGGTACCACATACAGCCACGCTTACTTATCCATGCCCAAGCTACCTTTACAAATTGTAGGTTATATCCGAGGCCGGGCATTCCCCAATAGAAATAACTTAACTAATAAAGAAAAACTCACAAGGAGATCTAACCTACAAACTTTATTCAAGCCTTTAAAGCGTAATGTTAAATGAAACGACGGTTTTTATCCACAACACTTTGCATTTTCTACTTAAAATGCAGCGAATATTCTTAAGACTCTCTCAAGAGTGTTTCATTAGTTATTAATTAAGGCTGGCCGCAGACTGGCGATCGAGCTGAAACTGCTCATTAATTCAAAGTAGTCTACGGAGTCTTAACAATAGCGTTAGGGTAAATGCTCACTGCGGGAGCAAACAAGTTTTTGCAGCGGTTTTATTAGTAGTGAAGTTAATGTTAGGGAAAATTTGTAACTTATTCGAGCTGGAAGTAAATAGGGGGGTAGTAAAGATGATATTATAGTTTAGTGGAATAGCTTCAACTGAAAACAAAATATTTTTATTTACAGTCATACTTGGATATAGAATTAGCAAAGAAAACGTTTGCTCTCTAAATTCGAAATAGAACAACATTGTGAAAACTTAATAATAATGAATACGATTCTATCTCGTCTGACATTCAACTCTATACACTTACAATAGATTACAGTGAAAATTATAACAGAAGTACTCATACCCAGCGATTATTGCACCAAATATGACTTTCATGTGTGATGTAAGCGCGCGTTACATTAGTTCAGTTCTTGGGGACACTTAGTGGCTGATCTCTTCTAACGGATTTGGATGGAAACGACAGCAATATCTGGGAACTCGCTTCGACAAAAATGGCATACATTTGTCACTGACTAACAAATTTGAAAAAAAACTTACGTACTTTTGTAGAAATATATATTGTAAAAAAATTACGTACGTTTGTATGCAACCTAAGTTAATTTTTAAGTTACGAGTAAAACTTCGGTGTTCCAAATAACCGAAAGTTTAAGTAACAAAAATCAGGCATATCATTTTGTCCACAGTATTTAAAAAATTGAGGGAGTTCTCCTGATTACTGCTTGAGAATACCTACACTGAATGCTAAATGGTATGACTTCGATATTCTCTATATTAAAAATATATTAGGCAGCACGGTCTTTCTTGTTATTTTTGTCCAAGACTAAATGTTAGTGCGCCCTTAATCTAAGATTTCATGACTTGTTCGTTTAAGCTTTGAAGCTTACTCTGAAGCTTTGAACCCAGCTTTGTTTTAATACGTATTAAAAACTGTTTTGACAACGGATTGGTATAGAATACGTTGGGAAAGATTTAGCTAAGATTTAGATAATATAAACCCTATAAATCGTTCCGAATGGAACCGTTAATATAAATTTGATACACTTGGTAAGTTTTCTGATCATACATTTTGATAGGAAATTTAAATCAATTGAATTGAATTAGTAGAATAATGTATTTGTGTTTTTTTTTTATGTTAAGGAATGACGTGAGCTTAAGCGACACGGCTGCTCATATCAGTTGCAGTGTCACTCGGAACTCCAAGGTTAGTAAGGTATCTGACAGCCTCTGAGGTGTCGTGGTTGAGCGGATCAGCTCATAACTCGGAGGGGGCGAGTCCGATTCCCGCGGCAGGACAAGTATTTGTGCACAGATAAAAAAGAGCAAATACTTGTTCTGTGTCTGGGTGTTATGGGACCACGGTTATCGTAGTTCCTGGGTCCCTAGGCACAGGGAATCCTAGTTAGGGTCCAGGATCTATGCATGTGATCGTTGAGCGTTGTTATTATTATTATTCAATTTATTTACAATATTAGATTTAAGTTTTTTACAGTATTTTTTATAAAAGTAACATTACAAATGTGCCGCCAGCAGCGGGGCAAGGCCCAAGCTACCGGTGGTTAGGGCTGCAGACTGAGGAACCTCCTGACAATACGTGCCGTGTCAAGGAGTACTGCCTTCTGAATCTGACCCTTGATCCAACCGTCTAAAGAGATCGTTGGGCGTTATTATTATTATATTAGTAGTAGAGTAGTAAGTAGTAGAGATACGTCTTCCAGCTGTTGATGTGATGTGGTGTGATGAAAATTAGTGAATCTATGTAGCTACTAAAAATATAATTTTTAATTATATCTGTGCAGTAAAAGCAACTACATTTGAACTAATGTCAGATTAAACAGCCTCGGCTTTGCAGTTTAGAACGGTAACCGCACGCTAATGCTCAGCTTTTAGCGCTCACGTGCTTTTAGCAAAAATATGAGCGGTGGCTGCTTTTAAATAATATTTCCTCGAAAATAGTCAACATTCTACACGAAAAAAACGAGTGTGCTTTAGACCTCACAACTGAAGTAAAACTTCTTTAATTTAGCTCCATCGGTCGGTATAACTTTGTTTTTGCTTTTTAATGATAATGTCACCATCTTGAAAATTGTACATTGTCATTTTTCAGGACATACAAACATAATAACAGGGTTTTGGCGGGAAAGTGAAAAAGATTGCGTCACCACATTGTATTATTTTCCAAAACTTGTGTTATTTTCAGTGTTAGTGCATAAAATTGGTGGCATTTTATTCGATAAGTGCTGGATTACAGGCGTGTGTGTGGGAAAATGGTATAATGATGGTGAAACGTTTCTTTTCGTGTTGTTTCCAAAACTCCATAGAAGTTTCAAGTAAAGTTGCCACCACTTTACTAGGAGTATGACTTTGACTAGACTGACTTGACTATGACTTGACTTAATGACTTCGACTGTGACTTGACACATATTTGCGTGAAATATCGATAACTTGATAAATTATCAATTACTTGACACTGGCTAAATACACAAAAGTGTGGAGCCAAAATTAAAAAAAAAAAAACAAAAAAAAAAAACATAATAACATATTTTTTTAATATTGTTATGTTGACTGTAGAGAAGTTTTACTTCAAAATCGAAGCTTCGAATCAGAGTTTTCTGTTCTGCATTGTGCCGGACTGATTGCAAATTTTTACATGCTTAGTACAATTACTTAATTGAAGTATTTTAAGTACCAAATATCATTTTAACTTACTAGTAGTATGTATTACGATTTACGAGTATGTAACAACTTAAATTCATAACCTAAAAATGAGGTTGCCCTTGAGACCTACATTGCAAAGTGGTTGCTACCTGTATTCTCCCAAAATCAAAAATTCTTACATAGTTTACACGGGTTTTCAATGAAGGAACGGAGCTGCGATACAATGAAGAGGGCAGAGGATCCATCAGCGGAGACAAAGTATGCATCAAATTGCATATCACTCACAACGGACAAAGCAAAGCGCTAGCTGTCATCCATTTTAAAATCTGTCCGGATTCTGAACACTCACTGTTGGTTCGAACTTGGGAATATACTGAATGACGAACTTCTGCCCGCAGTTTCGCCCGCGGCGTGGCCTTTTTTTTTTTTTTTTTGAGGGGGGGAAATGCCCTCGCACTTCCTTGCCACCACGGGGGTGGTGGCAGAGGGTATGCGGGACTCGAACCCACTAAAACCCCCCCGTGATCCGACCGCCGCCGGGATGGGGCGAGACGGAGACGCACTGCATTACTACTGTACCGTAGTACTGCATCTCGCCCCGGCGGTAGGCCCTTCCGGGCCTCTGCGCCAGTGGGTAGGCAACCTTATACCTCAGTTGCCCACCAGACGTGTGGGGCCATGTAAGTGCAGCGGAGAGTCCCCCGACTCTCCGCCACTGGCCCCACTACGGGGGATGGAGAAAGCGCTCAATGAAGCGCCTCCTCCGTCTCCCCACCCGTCTGCGCCGGAGGGGGTCAGCGTGGCCTATGGGAATTAATTCAACTACCCATTCTACCTAAGGGTGGAATTTCAAAAAATCCTTTCTTAGCGGATGCCTACGTCATAACATCTACCTACATGCAAAATTTCAGCCCGATCCGTCCAGTGGTTTGGGCTGTGCGTTGATAGATCACTATGTGAGTCAGTCAATCACCTTTGAGTTATATATATTTAGATATTTAGTTTCGCTTGAAACAATGATCAGTAATTAAGTTTAAATTTTGAAACTAATCTGAAGTTATTCTCTGTGAGTCGGGTAGCGGTTGGTATCATAAGCGAATCTTCATAAAACAATCCAGCAAGGAGTTTGAGCCAAGCGCTAGAACTAAGTTTTTTTGGAGCAGAACTTCTTTACGCAAACTTGACTTAGGCAGTAAGCTGGTGAATGCAATGCGAAAGGAAGTTTAAGTTGTTTCATGTAGTGGTACATGGCAAAGTTAAAAATTTGTTTTGTTATTTTGGTATGTCCGGTAAAATGAAAACTTACAATTGTCAAGATGGTGACATTAAAATGAAACAAAGCAAAACAAAGTTATCCCGGCCGATGGATGGAGCTAAACTAAAGAAGTTTTACTTCAGTCGTGTGGCCTAAAGCACACTGGAATTTTTTACGAGTGACGTGACTTCTGTCCGTGACTGTAACAGTGCCACTTGCAATTTTAAATTGTGAAGCATCATGTAGCACTGCACTGCACAAGTTATCCTGAGATGTAAGTACAGTCTAGTGACACCGTTGAAACCTTGTAAACCTTGATAAGTAATATTTCTAGACTATGATACCAGGGGGGTGATCACGAAACTTGGATTGCAATGCAACAGGAGAAATTTCTACACTAACTATGCATATAAACTGCGTATTCAAACTGTCAAATCCATACAAATTTGTGTTTCTATCGGTGGCAATCAAGTTACGTGATCGCCCAGATCATAAAATCTTATAATTAATATTATAATTAGGTAAAGTACTTTTCATACTGGATCACAGCAGTGCAGAGTTGGTAAAGGTACAACCACTTTGCTAGATGTTCTTCCACCAATACACTACTTGATTGGTGATTCCGCATCCATTCTTTTTTCTATGTTTAGGAATGACATGTTGAGCTAACCGTTGCCTTATGTTAAGCAACACGGCTACCCGTATCAGTTGCGCGTGACACGCGCGTGACACTGCATCCTGAGACATCAGATCAGATCATAAAGTCTAATTTTTTTTTTTTTTTTTTTTTTTTACTTCAAACTTGTCTAGCATTTGACCACGCTCTCACCTGATGGGAAGTGACGATGCGATCGAAGGTGTAGCATGCTAGCCAAGTAAATACCTATTCACTCTTCTCTTGAACATGCCCGGGTCATATTTCGCCGGAAACACAGACGCTGGCAGGGCATTCCATTCCTTAGCCGTTCTAATTAAGAACGTTGAGTCAAGTCGCTTGGTACGAATGGGTGGTATTTCGACCACAAAAGGATGGCGCTTAGCCGAGCGTCTAGTAGTCCGGTAGTAGAATGGTGATGGGAGAATTAGATCATGCAGTTCTTGAGCGCATTCACCGTGGTGTAATCTGTAAAAAACCGACAGACTTGCCACCTTACGTCGATGTGCAAGGCTCTGGAGCCTTTCACCAACCAAAGTGTCGTCGTCAATGAGCCTTTTGGCACGCCGTTCAATCGAGTCCAGAGCCTCAAGCTGGTACTTGGCAGACCCGTCCCACAGGTGGCAGCAGTACTCCATACACGATCGGACTTGTGCTTGATACAGATTTAGAAGCTGTCCAGGTGTGAAGTACCGCCTTACCTTGGACAATATGCCGAGTTTTTTTGAAGCTACTTTGGCTTTGGACTCGATGTAGGATCCAAAGTTTAGGTTTGACGTGAGATCAACACCCAAAAGCTCAAGATGGTTTCCTAAACTTACAGATACACCACGGAATGAAGGAGCCAGATGGAGTGGGCTCTTTTTAGCAGTGAATAAACACGCCTGTGTTTTTGCAGCATTGAACCTAACCAAGTTAGCATCGCCCCAATCGGACACGGCTTTCAAAGCCAGGTTCATGCGCTCAACCATAGCCTCTCTCTCAATCCGGACATCGTCACCACTGGCTCGGGCACTGGATGTGTATCTTTCAACAACAGTACTATCATCTGCATACCCAAAGGTACCGGGCTTTAGCAAATCATTGATGTGGAGTAAGAATAGTGTTGCTGAAAGAACTGACCCCTGAGGTACACCAGCATTAATAGCTAATTGATCGGAAGAGCAGCCATCAAGAACTACTCTAAGCGATCGTTCCCTCAAAAAGTCTGATATCCAAGTGCACAAACCAGCAGGTAGTCCGTAAGATGGAAGCTTATTCAGAAGACCGTCGTGCCAGACCCGATCAAATGCCTTAGAGACGTCTAGAGATACAGCAAGTGCCTCTCCATGCATCTCTAAGGCTTCGCTCAATATGTGAGTGGCATACGCGAGAAGATCCCCAGTGGACCGGTTTCGGCGAAATCCGTATTGCCGGTCACTGAGGAGATCATTGTCTTCAAGGTATGCCAAGAGCTTGTTGTTAATTATACGCTCCATACTCTTACAGAGAATGGAGGTAATTGAGATGGGTCGATAGTTGGCAGGATCAGCACGACTGCCCTTCTTAGGTACAGGTTGTACGTTGGCTAGCTTCCAACTCATAGGGACTATTCCGGTGTCTAGAGAGAGGCGAGGAGCGGTTTTCCAAGATGAATCCTGGATAGTCCAGATATGCCGTGTCTGATGGACATCCTATTTGCGTCTCAGTCAAGAAGAGCAAGTGCGGTTTGTTGGTCTCCAGATGATGATGGACCGCTTGCAGATTTGAGTGCAGCCCACGAATATTTGTGAGGTGCACTTTAAGAGTGAGGACGTGCATCTGCCGTTTAAACTTGCTCAATTTTTTCGACTTTTTCATAGTTGGGTGAGTTAGGTAGACAAGTAGGAAGTGGACGAGATATTGGGATGCTAACCCTCAGTAATAGAGAAGCTCCTACGCCAATGGAGAACTTGCGCGGAGACTGCGGGGACGCCCGAACCCCCCTGAAATTGCCCACAAGTTCCTCACTTCCAGTCGCCAACTGGCCCTGTGGACAACCTCAGGATTTTACACAAGCGGTGGGGCAGCCTTTCGTAGTTGGCTAGACTACTACTTGGGCCCCCTACAACTTGCGGTCGGCCAGCAGAGAGCACCGTGCTTCGGATCCCGCTACCCTCCGAAGCAAGGTCTCCGACGCGAAAGCATCTCCATCACCAATACCGGTCTGCATACCCAACACAACTGTCCACATCTACTCGTCAGAACGGCTTCATTAGACATCACGATGGAACACGACGAGTCGCTTGGCATCGTGGTTTTGTCTAATGGGTGGTAACTAAGCCGGCGGCTAAGGCCTTCCACCAGTTATTTGGTTGCTCTTTTGGCACCACCCAGGGGTCACGTGTAGGGAAACTAGGGTTAAAGCCTACGGACGCGAGCAAACATAAACCCCCAAAATTCATTTGCCCATTTGCCCAGTAATTTCACTAGCTACCAGTGCCCTTTAAACTGGAACACAGCAGTGCTTGCGCACTACTGCTTGGCGGCGAAATACTGGAAAAACGGTACTTACTTAGACGAACTTTGCAATAAATTACGAAATGCTTAATGTAAATTTTGTTAGAAAATAATGAAACTTCATCAAGGCCACAGCTTACGGTGCCAACCTCAGGTATGATTTATGGAACGGTGCAAATGGGTTACGGTGACAGAGGACGTATGCCGCTACGATTAATGCAGGCTGCATTAACGGCTCCGCGCAGTTAGCGGTTTCAACAAAGTTGCATCAAGGTTTCCACAGTAATGAAGCTCGTTGAAAACTTTCAACAAATTTGAAATATACGGAACGCTATGATTGTGTTTTGTTGTAGAATTCAATACTTTTTTTAAATGTATGTTTTTTTTAATGTAAGTACGAAAAAGTGCTTTGAACTAATGAGATAACGAATTAAGGAGTTTTTATCTCGAGGTAGAGAACTCCTTAATTCGTGCTTTCAAAATCTGACATAGAATAAAAAGTAGTTTCAATTATCAATTTTTTTTTACTGGCCTGGTAACTTAGTTGGTAGTAACCCTGCCTTCTGAACTGGTCGTGGTCGTCTTCTGTAGGTCGTGGGTTCGATTCCCACCCAGAACTAATGCTTGTGTGATAAAAATCGATGTTTGTTCTGTGTCTGGTTGTTATATTGTATTTTATGTTATGTATTATATTATTAATATTACATTATTATATATTTACGGTCATATAAATAAAATAACATTTGATTCTAATGATTTTCATACAATTTTTCAGTTGTGTTCAACATTTTCCAAAAAGAGTACAAAGAAACCTTGTTAAATCCTATAATCAAGTTAGCTTGTTTTAACCGCAACATATACACATACACTGACGAACTAATATTTAATCTGTGACGTTAGGTTGTGTTATCTCTGTGTGAATCTAAACGGGGGATCTGGGTGATTGTGTGCGTGAATCGAATTGTTCATGATACAGCGCCCCTGGCATCGCCCGGCTTCTGCAGCTGCGGACAACATTTTGCATATTAGAAAGTGGTACAAACTTTTTTGTTATTGCGTCACACTGTACTGCGTACATGATCCTGAGACATCAGCACAGTCTGGTAATAAGATTACTCGACTGTGAGATCAGATCATAAAGTCTCAATTGCCCAGTAATTTCACTAGCTACAGTGCCTTTCAAACCGGAACACAATAGTGCTTGCACACTACTGCTTGGCGGCAGAATAACTGGCAGAGCGGTGGTACCTACCTAGACTAACTTTAGGATAAATCCTACCACCTAGTAAAATCTGTCACATTTACAGTGATAGGCATATGACTCGTAGCTTTTGAGACTAGTCTAAATTTTATGCTTGCGTCCTAATACCTGCGCTCCAACCAGTACTGCAAGTGGATTAGTTGAATATTTTAAGCATTATTTTTATTAATAAATAATGCTTAAAATATTCAACTAATCCACTTGCAGTAATGCAATAATGCTACTAGCATTATTTATTTATTTATTGTTAGATTTATTAGCATGGAAAGCTTCTGTGGTGTGGTGGTTGAGCAGGTCGGCTCATAACCCAGAGGTGGTGGGTTCGATCCCCGCGGCAGGATAAGAATTTGTGCACAGAAAAAAAGCGCAAATTCTTGTTCTGAGTCTGGGTGTTATGGGACCATGGTCCTCGTAGTTCTAGGAATCCTAGTTAGAGTCCAAGATCTATGTATGTGATTGTTGGGCGTTATATTATATTCTGATAGTCAAATTATAAATCAAATATTATTAAAACTTAAATAAAACTTTAAAATATTTACCACATTTTGCATTAAACGTTTTAGTTTTATTGTTATTTTATCAGATAGAGTAATTGTAAACTACAAACCATTGCATCATTTCAATAGAGACGTTTGATTACTGACTTACACTTAAAAATATAAGTTTGATAGTGTTATGTTTTATAGTAGACCATTTGTTTTGGTAACTACTATTAAATAATTGTGCTGTTGCCAACACAATAACTGTTGACGGTCCCTATTCTGCGTCCAAACTCACTTGACCATACAAATTTATGGCTTGTCGCGTAACTCTCTACACATTCGGATCATGTTTAGACTGCAGCGTTATTGTATTATATGTTATATATATTAATTGAATTCAAGTGCGGTGAGGAGAGGTCTGATGTATGGAAGACGTACGAGAAAGGGATGTTTGGATGGGATAACTACAAACTATAGGTATACTGGCTCTCTCTCCCACTCCTCTCTCTCACTCCTGTACTCTTTGCAAAGTTTCGAACTGTTTTTTTATGTTACTGATTGATGTACTGCACCTGATGCTAAGCGACCGCTCATAACAGATACAGTGTCATGCAGAATTCTAAAACAAAAAAAATGTAAGCACAAAAGATTTAAACAAGCCTTAAACTAGTGTTAGACTTCTGTTTTGTATTGTTGAACACACGTTTGAGGTCGGTATAAGAATAAGAATATCTTTATTGCTTACAAAAACATACACATAAACGTATACGAAAGGTAGGTATATTAACAGCTAGATTATAGTAATACTAACAGGTAAGGTAGTAGGTAGGTGCTGAGTGAAATTCCATTGTTATAAATATGAGTTTTACTAATTTTTATAGTGACTATGTTATTAAAAAGCAAACAAATATTATGTGTTTCTTAGTATACAATATTAGGCTCCTATTACCTAATACTACTAATACTAATTAATACTAATAGTAATAAGGCTTGTTTATGTATTTGTGGAAGTACAGAAAGTTCCGCAGGACACTGCACTGTGCACATCATCCTCCATCCTGCGGCATCAGCACTTTGTAGTAATGAGTTTACTCGACTGTGAGGTTAGATCATATAGTCTCATTTGCTTGGTTATAATTTAACTTGGAAATTTAGTGACTGTTGATGATTCAACTAAAGTGGCTCTCAAAATTTCTGAATATTAATGGCAATGGGCAGGTCGCATCGCTTGTAGAACCGACATCCGAAGGAAAATACAGGTTCTAGAGTAGCGATCACGAAATGAAAGACGTAACGTAGGCCAGGTGTGTAGAGAGAGGACATATGCCTCTGTTAAAAAAAGATCTAACACATAGGCTTCTTGGTATAAATGAATATTCGTGGATATTTCGCACAGCCCCATTTGGGCCCAAACTAAGCAAAGCTTGTACTGTGGGAACCAGAAAACCGACATAATACTTAGATACTTTTTGTTTGTAAATACATACAATAGAGCGCTCAGACAGAATAAACACTTAAGTTCATCACACAGATGGTAATCCTGGGAGGGAATCGAATCCAAAACCTACAGTTCAGAAGGCAGAGCAGTAGCTCTGCCTTCTGAAGCTTCAACTGAGCTATAAGTCCAGTCAAAATAAATGAAGATTCAACTAATGCTAACCACTCGATTGGAATTTTATTAAAAAAAAAATGCAATTTGCTACTCTAAGCGTACACATTTCTATGATAGAATTAAAAAGTAAATCGTAACTATGTGTTTGATTGTAATAGCTTAAAATGGCCGAAACAATTTATATAAAACTAGCTGCGCCCCGCGGTTTTACCCGCGGATGAAAAGTAGCCTATTTGCTAATATACTATCTATATTCCATCCAAATCCGTCCAACCGTTTGAGAGTAAAAGAGCAACACACATCCATCGATATAAACTTTCGCGTTCATAATATTAGTAAGAGTAATAATAAATAATAAATATCTGTGGACATTTCGCACAGTGCCATCTAGATAGCAAAGCGCATATGGGAACCAGATAACTGATACAATACTTAGATACTTTTTGTTTGTAAATACATACATATAATACAATACAATATAACACCCAGACACGGAACAAATATTTTTGTTAATCACGCAAATGTTTGTCCTCTGGTAGGAATCGAACGCACAACCCACAAGTTCAGAAGGCAGGGTTACTACCAACTGAGCTATCAGGCCAGTCGAGAGTAGGATAGGAAGTAGCATTTTGTACCACTTAAACTGGTACACTTAGTAATATATGTAAAAATAAATGAAGCTTATATGTAACAATATGAAATCCCCATTGACTTCAATGAGAAGATCTAATCTCGTTCAGACCACACCTACGTACAAATTACACGTATCAAAACAACCCCCAGCAGCCCTAAGCTACGGCAAACTACATTGTCCACAGTTGCCAACTTTTAGTTATCTGTATTGTATTATTCAGGACCCACGGCGATGGGAAAAATGAACAAAGTTAAAAATTTACATCGATATAATTAAAGTTCACTTAAAGTTGGATAAGTTAAGGGTCGTTCGACTTCAAAAGATGAAAGAATCAGCCCGCGGTGGCGTCTTTGTGATGCGATTTAGAAGATGTGAAAACTAACTTTGGAGTATATACTTGCTACCTTTGGCTTCGTATGCGTGGATTACATTTTTGTTGCTTAGTGACAGCCTTTGTGGTGTGGTGGTTGAGCAGGTTGACTTATAGCCTGGAGGTGGTGGGTTCGATTCCCGCGACAAGACAAAAAATTGAGAAAAACAGTTATCGCAAATATTTTTCTGTGTCTAGGTGTCTAGGTCTAGTGTCGTAGTTCCTAGGTCCCTACACCCCACAGGGATTCCTAGTTAGGGCCCAGGATCTACTCGTATGTATGTGCTCGTTGGGTGTTATTATTATTATTGCTATAAAAATTATTGCATGTCCGTCCTAATGGTTCAATACTAACTCCCTTACAATAAACACTGCATAACGGTGGAATAGTAATAATATACTCATGCCTGTCTGGAAACAGAAATAGAAATAGTTATTAGCCTTATAATACATTGTTATACTGGGCAAGTCATTTTACATAATAAAAATATTATTTATCGAAATTCATTGGGAAAATATAAACATATGGCAAGGAAAATTAAATTATTACAGAAATACCATTAAAACTGTTAAACCTGCTGAAAAAGAGCAATAAAATAAAATGTACTAATTGAAATAATGATAAATTATAAAAATTAAAATTGAATAAAATTGAATCAAAATCTAACAAATAAAATATAATAATATTAAGCATTATACTAGGAATATTCCGCATCCTGCAAGAATGAAGATTCTGTTAGACGCTGATTCATAAACTCATTCAATGAACAAAATGGATTTTCTTCGCAGAACTGTTTTATCCTTCTTTTAAAGTCAGTTGCATGTAGGTTTATCAAGCTATGCGGTAATTTATTAAACATGCAGATCTTGTTGTATATCTGTACTGAAGTTTGACAGATCCAAGTTTACAATTATATTCCTTCCCTTCTATTTCCCATATGTTTATTGAAGCTCGTGCCAAGTCAACATGCCAAATACTGTACGCCAATTGGTTGAGACAGCTGATGATCAATAGGCAACCAATGAGCATTTAGTATTTGGTCTGCCAAGTTGACACGAATTTAACAAATACGAGAATCCAGGAGAAAGTGTGGCTTAGCTTTGCTAAGTTGTATTTTAATAGGCTAAAGTACAAAAGAGCATGAGTGTTTTCTCTTACATTATTTTATTTAATTAGAACTTGACAGATAGAAACAAAACAAACTATTTCTAACTCCGTTGTGTTTTTTGAACAGGCTGATGGTGTTGGTCTCTACCGACTTTTACAGCGTCACCAGGTGAGAGGGAAGGTGCTTAAGGCCCAGCCGCTAAAAATGACAAGCTAGAAAGTAGCTAGAAAGTAGCTTAAGGGCACCCCTGAGATGCGAGCCTCGGCTTGGGCCGTTGCCGGGATAAGAGGATCGAGAAGACTACTTCCACTGAAATAGTGGACCCCATTCTTCCACTGCTAAATTTTTATTTGTAAGGGGTATCGAGTATGGCATGTTTGCCGGTAGGTAGACATAACATTTTCTCGTCAAATCAGCTGCTTAACCTTTACCAGGCACAGATCAGTGCCTATATGGAGTACTGTAGCCACCTGAGAGATGGCTCGGCCCGATACCAGCTTGCGGCTTCGAACACAATTGAGTGGCGTGCTAAGAGGCTTATTAACGATGAGAGACTAGTTAAAAGGAGAATTCAAAGTCTAGAACTACAAGACTTGGTGATTCTTTACATACTTTCATCGTTAATGTACCCTAAGTCCGCACTAAGCGTTTAGCTGGGTCACGTATAGTCCGAACGGCCAAGGAATGGAATGCTCTTCCAACAACAGTGTTTCCTCCTGGGTATAACCTGGGTATTTTTAAGTCGGGAATGGGCATCTCATGGGCAAGCGTGCTCCACCTTAGACAACTTCGTTACTTATCATCAGGTGAGTTGTTGACAAAAGCATGCCCATTTCACCATAAAAAATAATTGTGCTCATACTTTAGTATATTGTTTTGTATTTTAAGCACGATGTTTATGCATTTTTGTTCCTATTCCACTCTTTTTCGTGATGGCAACCAGCCGTGGATGCCTCATAAAAAGATTATTCCTATCCGCCCCCGCGTCTATAATCTACATAATATCTAGATTTAAAACAATGGCTCTTAACCTACATTCACTGAAAAAGACCCTCTTCATAATGTTGCGGTTAGCTTTACGTACGAAAGCTTTTCATAGGCATTATGGAAGCTAAAAACTGGCAACACTGAACTAAAAGCCAGCTCAGCTAATGGCAACTCCATTAAATGTATGAGCTTAGTCCAAACACGTTTTAAAAATTCTTTGACTTAAACTGATTTTTAAGCGGAACCCGTAGACATGACATCATGAAATTCAGAGAATTTAAAGCAATTTAGAATACATTTTTAATACAAATACAAGAATTAACATAGTAACACAAACGAAATCACTAAATAAAAAAAACTTAGATATAAACCTATATATGATTCACTCATCCCTCATGACGATGACGATGACCTACTTCCACGCATTTGTGTACGTGCTAAAGAGATAAATGGAAACTTATAAGCTGTATAACTTTAGTGCAGACGGGCACACGCGTTTGACGTCAATGAGACGGTTGCGTGTTCAAACACGTCACCAGTTTGACGTGTTCAATAAATCACCAAATTTAACGTATAATCACACTAATATTATAAAACCGAAAGTTTCTATGTGTGTTTGTGTGTATGTGTGTATATTTGTTACTCCTACACGCTCAAACGGCTGAATGGATTTGGATGAAATTCAGTACCAAGATAGCTTATACACTGGATTAACATATAGGCTACCTTTTATCCCGGAAAAGTGAAATTCTCCCGTGGGATGAGCAAATCATTGAAATACTTTTTATCCGCGGGTGAAACCGCGGGTTGCAACTAGTGTTTATTAATTGGAATGGGATAAATGAAAAATATTATTGCTTCTCTACTATTATTACTCTACAACTCCATGCGGCTGCTTTAGAATTGTTTTTGGCGGGAAAACGAAAAAGATCGCGTCACCACACTGTATTATTTTCCAAAACTTGTGTTATTTTTAATGCATAAAATTGGTGGCATTTTATTCGTTAAGTGCTGGACTACAGGCATGACTGTTGGAGAGTGGTATAATGATGGTGAAACATTTCTTTTCGTGTTGTTTCCAAAACTTCATAGAAGCTTCTGGTAAATTTGCCACCACTTTATTAGGAGTATGACTTGACTAGACTTTGACTTGACTTGACCTGTGACTTGACTTGAATTTACATACATATTTTATATAATAATTAACTCGGGAAATTATCAATTAATTGACACTGGCTAAATACACAAAAGTGTGGAGCCAAACCAAAGCAAACAAAAAACTGCTTTTGCAACTGTTTTAATTATTAAATCTCTCGCTCTTTATATAGGTTGTCGTCAGCATCGTCAATAACGCAAATATCATGTGTCCCTACAAGCGTTGGTACTACAATGTGCTGGTTGCGACCGAAGTTTAATTTCCACCTAGAGCTGGAATCCATCATCATGGCTGCTCCACTAATGGCCGAATTGTGTTTAAAATTCCAGTTTACTCCGAAACTTTGTGAAAGCCAGCTCATATTTCACAGAACACGTGTGACGGCGGTTTATCCCTGGGTATTTATAAGGGAGCCTCGCACTGGTGGGAAAAACGCGCGGGGTTTAGACTGCTGTGGTTTAATGTTGTCACCCTGTTTTATTAATTCATCTATAGGTTTTATTATTATATTTTTATATAATAAAATACAAGGAGGAAAACATTTGTATTTATCTTAGGAAGTATTTGCATATTGAAAAGTTTTATATTTCTTCTTGAGTAAGGTTTAAAAATCTGGAAAGCTGGTTTTACCTAAAATTTATTATGCAAAATGACGTAAAATTGAGTAACATTTGTATAAAATTTTAGTTTTCACACATCTCTTTTGGCCATTTACATAATAACCATTTTTAATAAGATTTTTGTTCCGTAACTAGTTATTAAAATCATCAACAGAATATAAAAACCATGACTAGCCCGATAGCTCAGTTGGTAGTAGTCCTGCCTTCTGAACTGTGGGTTGTGGGTTCGATTCCCACTCAGGACAAACATTTGTGTGATGAACATAGGTGTTTGTTCTGTGTCTGGGTGTCATATTGTATTCTATGTATGTATTTACAAACAAAAAAGTATCTAAGTATTGTATCAGTTATCTGGTTCCCATAGCACAAGCTTTGCTTAGTTTGGGGCTAGATGGCGTTGTGTGAGATGTCCACACATATTATTATTATTATTATACGGTATTTTAATTAAATTAAATTTAGTTTTATTAGACAAAGTAATATTAAGTAAAATAAGTAATATAATATAATTATAATAATAACGATCACATACATAGATCCTGGGCTATAACTAGGATTTCCTGTCTAGGGTCCCAGGAACTACGAGGACCATGGTTACACAACACCCAGACTCACAAGTATTTGCGCTTTTCTTTAATGTGCACAAATACTTGTCCTGCGAAACCGTCGTCTCCGGGTTATGAGCTGACCTGCTAACCACCATACCACAGAGGCAAATAATATGTTATGTAAAGTCATCTTAACACATGTATAAGTAGATAAGAACAATACTTTCAGCACTTAGCTCTCAGTTGTAAGCCAGGGGGAATAGAGAAATTATGTTTTAGAGAAACCTTATTCATGAGTTTTCATGTGCGTGGGAACTTTTAACGATGTTGAATATATTAAGAAAAACCAAGAAAATGTGCTGTGTAATCTATGTAATTTGTTTTCTTGATTTACGTATAGCATTTTAAATACCTAAGAAGTAAAAGGGCTACATCCAAACTTGATATAATCTTAGAATTTATTGTTTTACTAGTCTGAGTCACAATTGAACAGTCAAGTCAAACTATGACTCCATAGTTTTTTTTTTTTTTTTTATGATGAAATGGGCATGCGTTTGACAACAACTCACCTGATGGTAAGTGACGAAGTTGTCTAAGGTGGAGCACGCTTGCCCATGAGATGCCCATTCACTCTTGACTTAAAAAGACCCAGGTTATACCTTGAAGGAAACACTGTTTTTGGGAGAGCATTCCATTCCTTGGCCGTTCGGACTATAAATGAGTCAGCAAAACGCTTAGTGCGGACTTGGGGTACACTAACAACGTAAGGGTGTGACGAATCACCAAGTCTTGTAGTTCTATGATGGAAAGGAGATGAAGGAATGAGTTGATGAAGGGCATGCGCACACTCTCCAAAATGTAGCCTGTAGAAAACTGACAGACCGGCGACCTTGCGTCTGTGTTCAAGGCTTTGAATTTTCCCTTTAATTAGTGTCTCATCGTTGATAAGCCTCTTAGCACGTCGCTCAATTGTGTCCAAAGTCGCAAGCTGGTATCGGGCCGAGCCATCCCACAGATGGCTACAGTACTCCATGCAGGCCCTGACCTGAGCTTGGTAAAGGACAAGCAGCTGATTCGACGAAAAAAACTGCTTAACCTTAGATAACACACCAAGCTTCTTTGCAGCTATCTTGGCTCTGGACTCAATAAAGCGACCGAAGTTTAGGGTAGATGAGATTTGGACACCAAGGAGCTCAAGATGATCGCTAAAAGGTACTGTTAAACCCTCAAAAAGCGGAGTGGTAGAAAGAGGTGTCTTTTTAGCAGATAACACACAGGCCTGGGTTTTGGAAGCATTGAACTTAACCAAATTAGCAGCACCCCAATGGGATACTGCCTCAAGGATTAAGTTCATTCTTTTTAGCATCTCCTCCCTTTGTGCCTGTGTGGCACTTGCTCCAGCACGCGCGTCAGACAGGTATCTCTCCACAACAGTGCTATCATCTGCATATCCCAAAATTCCTGGCAAAAACAGGTCGTTGATATGCAGGAGAAACAATGTTGCAGAGAGAACCGAGCCCTGAGGAACACCGGCATTAATAGGTTTGAGGTCTGACGAGCAGCCATCCACCACTACACGTATGAATCTCTCCGACAAAAAGTCGGAGATCCACGAGCATAAGCCAGGAGGGATGCCGTAAGCAGGAAGCTTACTCAGAAGACTCGCATGCCACACTCTGTCGAAAGCTTTTGATATATCAAGTGAGACAGCAACTGCCTCACCATGACGTTCGATAGCTTCACCCCAAAAGTGCGTAGCGTAGGCCAGGAGATCCCCAGTCGAACGATTCCGGCGAAAGCCATATTGTTGGTCGCTGAGGATTTCATTGTCCTCCAGAAAGTTAAGAAGCCTAGCATTAAGGACACGCTCCATAACCTTACAGAAAATGGAGGTAATAGCTATTGGTCTGTAGTTGCTAGGCTCAGCTCGGCTTCCTTTCTTGGGGACAGGCTGGACATTAGCAAGCTTCCAAGCTTTAGGCACAATACCGGTTAAGAGCGAGAGACGATATAGGCGAGTCAAAACGGGAGAAAGCTCAGGTGCGCAGCTTTTTAAAACCACCATCGGGAATACCATGGAATACCATCGGGGCCACTGGCCTTGTTGACATCCAGGCCACGAAGAACTTTAAGAACCTCCACCTGCCTAACTGAAATATCAGGCATTACAGAGCCGTGATGGGGCAGGGTAGGTGGAACCTCAAGACCCGGGTCCAGACGCGAGTTTTCAGCAAACAAGGCAGCAAAAAGATTAGCTTTATCAACCGCTGAGTGGGCCAACGACCCGTCAGATTTAACCAAAGGTGGCAGCGTAGGACGACAAAAGTTACCCTCTATAGACTTGGCAAGAGACCAAAAAGCCTTACTGCCCGATGGCGAAGCAGCTAATTTATCTCTTATACGGCCAATTCTATCAAGACGGGCACTCCGCATGGCTCGCTTACATGCCTTGGCAGCACGGTTAAAAACTTTTTTCTTGTCCGACAGTTGAGGATCCTTGCAAGCGCGTGCTCGAGCCCACTCTTGGTATGCGCTTTGTTTTTGTTGCTCAGCCAAAGCGCAGTCACCATTGAACCATGGACGAGCCCTAACGCCAACTGGTACATCAGAAAATGGGATAAAATATTCCATTCCCTGACGCACCACCTCGACTATTGCATCAGCGCAGATGGAAGGATCGTCAGTCTGAAAACATACCTGCTGCCATGGGTATGAAGCAAAGAAGTGACGCATTTCGTCCCAATCCGCAGATTTATAACGCCACACCCGCCTATTACCTCTTGGGCTACAGTCAGGTGGTGAGAAACTGGAAATAGCCTTAATTAAGCAATGATCCGAGGTTCCAAGCGGAGACGTCACCGACACAGAGTACTTGTCAGGTTCCGACGTAAGGACAAGGTCTAAACAATAAGCAGTGTGCCCGACTACATCAGGAATTCTGGTTGGCTGGTCAACCAACTGGGATAGGTTTGACGACAAGGCAAATCTACGAGCCTCTCTTCCTGCATGATCGGTATCTCGGTATGGGCACAACCACTCTTGGTGGTGAGCATTAAAGTCCCCCAAGAACACGATTTGAGCACGAGGATACTTATGCTGGACGATATCCGCGGTGTCACTCAAGTAATCGAAAAGCCTTGTGGTTTCCTGGTCACCAGTGTGAGAGCGATACACTCCAGCGTAGATAACTTGATCTATTCCAGTATCCACCAAAGTCCACAATACAGAATACTTCGACCTTTCAAAATTACGAAGACGTTTCACACATATGTCGTCGCGAACATATACACACACGCCAGCCCGTGGCTTAAAATTGTGCTCAAGCGTAAAGCCAGGGTAGTCTAAATAGGCTACGTCAGATGGACAACGTATTTGGGTCTCAGTCAGGAAGAGCAAATGAGGCCTCTCAGTCTCGAGATGGTGGTGGCGTTGAGATTTGAGTGCAAACCTCTAATATTTGTGAGATGCACTTTTAGAGAGAGGACGTGCTTCTGCTGTGAAAACTTATTCCTTTTAATGTACTTTTTCATGATAAGAGTGAAATGGGCGAACGAGTTGACGGAGACCAGGTGCTAAGCAGTTAACCCATGGAAAAAATAGAATGCAGGTTACGTTAGCGGAGGACTTGCGCGGAGACTGCGGGGACGCCCGAACCCCCCTAGAAGTGGCCATCGGTTCCTCTCCTCCGGTCGCCAGTCGGCCCGATGGAGCACCCTAGGATTTTTCACAGGCGGTGGGGCAGCCTTTCATTGTTGGCTAATCAATTACTTGGGCCCCCTACAACCTGCGGTCGGCCAGCAGAGAACCGTTTCTTCGGATCCCGCTACCCTCCGAAACAAGACCTCCAACGCAAACGCACGCTAAATCCAAAACCGGTCTACACACTCAGCACAACAATCACCATCAACCCATCCAACGGCTTCCCTAGACAACACAATGGAACACGACGAATCGCTTGGCACTGTGGCTTAGTCCAGGGGGTGGTAACTAAGCCGGCGGCCGAAGCCTTCCACCAGTTATTCGGTTGCTCCTTTGGCACCACCCAGGGGTCACGTGTAGGACAGCAAGGGCGAAATCCTACGGACGCGAGCAAACTTGGACCCCCAAGTTTGGACAAATTTCATATAGAAAAAATATTTAAATTACTTTACTTTACTTATTACTATTAATTAAACAGATTTTTTTATTAATTGATTTAACCACTTGTAGTAAGTTTGCCTATTTGAAACCTGTCACTTTTTATTACTGACAACGACTAGTTATTTCCGTGGTAGAAAATAATAAAGTGCGAGATATATCAAAGAAGTAGCTAAATGTGGTGAAAATCAAAATATAAATTAAAGTTTTTTTTTTTGTCAACCAACGGCTTAAACACAAAAGATTTAAACAAAACTTAATTTGTTTAACTGCGGTGTTGTAGTGTTGAACACACGTTTGACGCCTAAGCATGGTTTCTGTATTTGTGGTAACATGGCTAATGTTCTAAAAGACAACTAAGAACATACAAAAAGAGGCCATAAGCTTCCAACCTCCGAGTAGCTTACTCTCTTAGTAGTGAGAAAGTTAACTGATTTTTTTCAAACTCATATATTGTAATGGGCTTGCTATATATTATTTGACAATAAGCACTTTGCAATTTTATATGATTAGTGTAATAACTTAATTTTAAGTACTTAATATAATTTTGACTTGCCAAAATTTGAAATGCCAAAAATATATTTAAGCCTATTTGCAATAAATCTTTTGACTTTGACTTTAACTTCTTTTCTTGAAAACATCTATAGCTATTATAAAATCAACAATTCTGCCCTCTGTTCAAACGTTTTAATATAGATTGATAAAAATGTGTAATAACTACCCATTAAACTATAAAACAGCTCTTTTTTAGCTTAGTTCGTAGTATTTTAGAGTATGGTAGTGTTGTTTGGAATCCCGTTTACCGGGTTCATTCTGATAGATTGGAGAGGGTCCAGAAGAAATGTTTGTACCATAGAACTTATATGGATAGTATGTGCAAATCATTGCGGTCTTAAAATTCTCGATTGAAGCACTATAAAATTATGCCTTTGGACATTCGTCGCACTGCTTTTGACATTATCATGTTGTATAAATTAATTACTGGTTTAGTTGATTGTCCCGATATGTTGCATAAAATATCATTTCGAGTACCTCGTCCAGGGAATCGCCTCTTGTCTAATAAGCATGTATTTGCTCTTCCCATTTGCAAAACGAATATGTTAAAGCACTCTTCACTTTACCGAATGTGTGACTCTTATAATGGAGTAATGTATGATTTTGACATTTTTGATAAAAGTTCGCTAACCTCAGTTAGACGACGGGTCACCGATATACTATCACGTAACTTATAACAATTGGTATTACCACAAATTTCTCCTTCTTGGTTATTAATTTAATTTAATTAATCTTTTTTTTTTCAAACTTTATTTAGCACAACTCTCAACTTAAAAAAAAGAAAGAAAAAAAAACTTAAGTATATTGTACGAATATTTTGTTGTGTGTTGGAACTTAATTTTATTGTTTGTATCTAGCGCTCTAGCGTCTAGAGATAGCGTCATTTTTGTTAGCTACAAACGCAAGTTAGGTTTACATCCAGAAGGGAATATGTCCACCGCATGATTTTAGTAATTAAGGTTAGTTTTTAAAGTATCTTAAGTAACATATTCCCAGTTTTGTAAACTTTCAATAAAAAAAAAAAATATATATATATATTCTCAAACCTATTCATTATTGACAGCCTCTGTAGTGTGGTGGTTGAGCAGGTCGGCTCATAACCCTGAGGCGGCGGGTTCGATTCCCGTGGCAGGGCAAGTATTTGTGCACAGAAAAAAAAAATAGCGTAAATACTTGTTCTGAGTCTGAGTGTTGTGGGACTATGGTCCTCGTAGTTCCTGGGTCCTTAGACACAGGGAACAAAACCAGGGAGCCTATGGATGCAAGAAGTAAGCAGCCGCTCAAAGTGACGCTTTAGGGGGAGGTCTAAGTTCAGCATTAAAAGTCTTCTGCCTGGTGACGATGATGATGATGATGATGATTGACTATAGTGACGAATAAACAAAACACTAACAGAATAATGCGAGAGGGATCCAGCTATATAATACAACCACATTTTCATTGGTGGCTTAGCGATACGCTGTCTCATAAACGTATCGACGTGATTGCTCCATTTGACTTAACCACGACCCAGGCTAGCTTTGTGATAAGCGGAGCGGAAGCGGATGCGGTTGGAATAAACGCAAGAGGAATAAACTAAGTAATTGGTTGCGTATTTTGGTGAAAATTATTTGATTTTTAATTTTTGTTGGTGATATTATCATTACGATGTATGACCCTCATATAACTATAATAGTGAGCAGATTTTTCTTGCCTTTTTTACTATCCAATTGAGTTATTGATCAATTGGATCATTTGACCACCTGACTTGTTTGATATAAGGAAGGGGTCCGATTCAGAACAATACCGATGGATTGTGTATTGGGTCTCCTGATCCAGCATCCCAAACCTAAACTTTTTTACCATTCCAATGCTGACTCTATACTTATTAAATATGTGATAATATTTTTACAATTTTGATTGCAACCAATAGAAACACAACTCTTTATCGATTTAACAGTTCCTATACCGTTCCAGTTTATATGCAATCAAAGTTCCGTGATCACTCCCTGTTCGCCGTGTGGTTCCGGACTATCGTATTTATTTCCAGAAAGCTGAAAGCCAAAGGATCGGCAGCAGCACTTTTCTCAGGCTGCATTATAATCTACCACCAAGACGTCTGCCAAGTTTGGTGATTATTCCCCAACTAATGAGGAGACACGAGAGAGGTCAATGCTCAGCACTGGACGAGCTTCTGCCCGCAGCTTCACCCGTGGCGTGGCCATGTATGGTAAAATAATTCAACTACCCTTTTCACCCTCTTAAGGATGGAATTTCGAAAAATCCTTTCTTAGCGGATGCCTACGTCATAACATCTACCTGCATGCCAAATTTCAGCCCAATCCGTCCAGTGGTTTGGGCTGTGCGTTGATAGATCACTATGTCAGTCAGTCAGTCACCTTTGAGTTATATATATTGAGATTCTGGACCCTAACTAGGATTCTCTGTATATGAATGAATTACAAGAACCCACTACACTTAGACTCAGAACCTTTGAATTTTATATATGTAGATAGATAAAAATAAAATACGTGACTGTTTTTCAACCAACTTTTAACAAAAACGGTGGAAGAGATTTCCTTAAAAAATTGAATGCTGAAACATTGGATTATACTAATAAAAGAGACTTATCTCTATTGGTAGAGTAGTGAGTTTTATACGGTTTTGTAAATACTTATTTGGCCCTCGTCCTGTATGACCGTGTGGCCTAATGGATAAGGCGTCGGACTTCGGATCCGAAGATTGCAGGTTCGAGTCCTGTCACGGTCGCGACTCAACTTTTTGTTTTAGAGTTTATTTAATGTTTTTAATGCAATATAATATTTTCTTAACCATCTGTAAGTTTTTCCAATATAATACTTTGAACTGCATTTTATTTTTCTGCTGGTATTATGATAAAATGATCAAATTTCAATACGTATAACTAACCTTCTTAATATTTAGTCTGTAGAAATAATTTTTATTATAACAAAAAAAGGTATATAAAACAAACTTTTTAGTATCTACACTTTCAACAATTTCTTTTGTATTTATATTAAAAATGTTCTTACATTATGCGAAACCTGCTAAGGTTTCTCTGACTTATTCACTATACACAAGCCATAAAATCTTTGGTCGATTCAACCACTCGTTCAAAGTAAAACTACTGTGTTAGCTCTAAAAATCAATTACACAGCTTGTAATTAGATTAAAACACAGCAAATCATATTTTACAATAATCACAGGAACGTATTCGAAATCAATTGGCACCAAAGCAAGTAAAAATCAGAAATATCCATGCAATTCCAACTGATTACTAATTATACAAATCCAGCGCAATCTCCGCCAATGTTTGCTCAAAGTTAGCTAATCCGTTTGCTCAGACTGGCTGATCATCTCAATAGTATGCGAATCCTAATGCTTAGTCGGCATAATTATGCGGAGTGAATATGTAGGCGGGATTATTTGAAATACGTACATATTTAGCTAAGTGTTAATTTTTGATTGTCGTTCTAATTATGAAAAAAATTATGGCTATAAATAGTTGTTCTTAATAACCAATAGATAGTACGCTAAACTATCTACTGGAGGGCTGGAGCATTTAGACTGTCTATAGGTCATCGCAGCTAGTGTTTAGTTTAGATGGTATTGTAGCTAGTGGTATTTTGTAATAATAATAATGAGAGATATGTAAGCGACGTGCATCATTCGTTTATTTTAAATTTTTGTTTAAATTCTGACTAGAGAATCATCATTGATTTTGTTCTCAGAAAGTTATATACACCACCTCGCGCTAAAGAAATAGTCTTTGTCTCTTTCGAATAATATTCTCTCAGCCATATCCCGACGTCGCTTATATTGCTAGTCCTTAATAATAATAATGCCGATCACATACATAGATCCTGGGCCCTAACTAAGGTTCCCTGTGTCTAAGGATCCAGGTTAGGTGGGTAGTTAGTTAGTTAAAAGAATAAAGGCAAGTTACCCGTTAAAAAAATAGAGTGTGGAGTAAAATGATTAAAAGTTTCCACGGGTGAATTACGAGTGGAACCTCGGGGCGTTCATAGTATGATATAGTTACAAAAGTACTACAACGGGTCATGCACAATGCCTAACATTATTTGCATTTTACTGTACCGGCCAATCTGCATTGCAAACATTGACGATCGCATGCAAACTTACACAAAGTTAACTTTACTATCGAAAAGCAGAAACGTATAACTTATTACCGCAACATAAGGTGTATGCTAAGATTTATGAAAGTTGCAAAGATGATGAATTTCAATTCGCTGGGATGTCATGGGTTAGCTTTGACGCGTTCATATGCAATAGATAAACAATAATAATTGTTCGGTAATCGTTTGTTTTCATTGCTGTAGCAAATTGTTTATAATATTAACTAGCCCAAGTTTTATCTAATTGCAGAAATAAAAAAAAATGTGGAGAGAATAATAACGAAAACATGTCTTTTCCGTCCACAATTTTATAGAAACCCAGTAATGTATTCAACGTTTTAGTTAGAGGCAAACATAATTATATGACTAAGTTTTGACGGTAACAAACTTTGACATAACTTTGACTGGAATGATTATATTCAAATTTGACTTAAATATTAAAAATGTACACTGTCTTAATGTGTAATTAAGGATGTATGTATAGTTATCGAAATATCAGAGTTTTATTCACAACCGTAGCTAAAGGGCGTAGTACTACACACGTAGCGAATTGATGAGCATTGTAGACGTTGCGTAGACCTACGCCGTAGTCAGGAGTCGGATTAAGTCAGAAGTAAACAACATTTTAATTGGCTTGGCTATTTTTGGTGATTTTTTGAAAAGAAATAATAATAACGCCCAACGATCACATAAATAAATCCTGGACCCTAACTAGGATTCCCTGTGCTTAGGGACTCAGAAACTACGAGTACTATGGTCCACAACACCCAGACTCAGAATAAGTAATTACATTTTTTTCCCGAAAACTTGTTCTGCCGTGAAAATCGAATCCACCACCTCCGGGTTATGAGCCAACCTGTTCAACCACCACACCACAGAGGCTGTCAACGTGGAATATCTTTATAGTCTTAGCTTATACTAATAAAGAATCTAATACAACGCGATCTTGATTAATTAATCAATAGCAACACGCGGCCTTTCAAAACCTATCCAAATATGATTAATAATATAACTAATTTGATCACGTTATTGTTTACCGCGCCCTCTCTCGGGATACGCTTAATTATAATAAAGTTACCGAATGTTCGTTATTTATTAGCAGCGTGTTTGCATTTATATCGAACTTGTCGTTGACGATATTCGAATATCGAGAATTGTATTAGCGAATTTGTTTGTCAAAAAAATCAGGAAACCTAACTGTAAGTAGGTAGTACTTAAAATATATAGAATCAGCTGAAGATAGAATAAAAATGAGCGTGAGAGAGTAAGATGTCACACAGTTTTATTTCTTACTTTTTGTATTTTAACAGGTTTTTTTTAAATTTAATATATTTTATATGCATTTGAAAACAGTTTTATAATGTGTATGTAGATGACATTCCCGTTCCAACATTTTGTTTGTAATCGTAATGTTGATGTTTTCTAAAGAGGTCTAAGGAGGGAATAGGATTAAATCAAATTAAAGAATCAAAGATTGCTTTGAGTCTTCTCTAAGACTCTTTCTCTGAACTATTTTATTAAATTAATTTTTAATAATATATTTCCGACTTTTACTTGCGGATAGTTTGTAGAATACTCTACCATAACTATAGTTTTTGGTGCCTAAACATTTTATATGCAAGTTTAAAAAATGACTATATGGAGCAAGCCGTACATTGAACTCTGCGTTGTGCTGCGGATGCGCCGTGGTCCATATTCACCAGTTCGCAATCAACCATCATCAGTTAGTTTTAATACATTTTGTATAATTGATAACTCCCATTTTTTATTAACTTCGTTATCATTATCCAAGCTGTACGGCAATAGGAAACCGTATAATAACATCCGCCAATACTTTTTATAACAATGTTAACAAAGGCTGGGATTACAATTTTTTTATTTTAGTGTATGATGTGACGAGCTAGTCATTCACCTGATGTTAAGCGATACGGCCGCCCATAACAGAACAGTGTCACTTGGAACTTCAAAATGTAAAGTTTTGCGTGACACTGCACGGCGCATATCATCCAGAGACATCAGCACAGTCTGGTATAAGATTACTCGACTGTGACATCAGATCATAAAGTCTCAATCACCCAGCAATTTCACTAGCTACAATGCCCTTCACATCGGAACACAGTAGTGCTTACACACTACTGCTTGGCGGCAGAATAACTGGCAAAGCAGTGGTACCTACTTAGACGAACTTTGCATAAAAGTCCTATCTAGTGAATAACCATACAGGTACGACAATATTCGCCAATGCTGGTTACAAAAATGATATCTGCAAATACTATTTATGATAATGATATGTAAACAACAACAACGCCATGTAAACACTGAACACTCAACGTCAAAAGCTAACGTAGATTCAATTCCAATATCCCATTACATACACTTCAGGCCACTATTAACGGCACAATCTATTGGGGCCCGTGACGTATTACACAAGCGAGTTTGCATTGTAGATTGCTCTCGACAGAATGCAAATAGTAATAGACCGTTTAGATTGATCCAGTAGATAGTCCAGAGTATTTCATGTGTTTCTTATTAATTTCTTTAGTATTTGAAAAAACATGTTATATGTATGCATGACATAACATATATTTTTATATTTAAATGAAAATAAACTCAGTGTTATAGCGCGCGACCAAGAGCCTAGCGCTCCTCCTCCGGTTGCCTGGCAACCAAGCCGGCGCTCGGCTCGCCTCGCCGCCGCCGCCCGCGCATCCCGCTAGCTCTGCGCCGCCCCTCACATTCTTTAGTCTGAACCCGGCCGCGCAGCGGTAAGAGCGTGCGAGCTGCGCGGACGAGCGCTCTATTTACGTGTTATTTTACGAACTGTTTTCGTTACTATTTTGTCCTACTGTGTTTGTGTACTGTTCTGGAACCTAATAATTAGTAGTATCTCGTGGAATATAGTGTTTTATTTATTCAGGCCCGCATTCGAACACCCCTTTTAACTATAGTGTCTCTATAATTGATAATAATAATAAAATAATAAAATACATGATAGAGCACGCGTGTAAAATCAGGGGTACCTGCTGGTTCAGTAAAAAATATTGACTTGACAATTATTTATTTTGAATAAAGATTTAAGTATGTTATATGCAAGTTTGCTAAAAATAATTTAAAAAGAAACGGGTGTATTACTCCACTACTTAAATAAAACTTCTTTAGTTTAGTTCCATCTACCAGCCGGTATAACTTTGTTTTTGCCTTACTTAATGTTAAAGTCGCTATCTTGACAATTGAAGGGTTGAGAGTAAAAAGGGTTTAACTGTCAAATTGATAGTTTCGAGAAAATTGACTTTAAACTTCAACGGCTTCATTTTAATGTACAGTGCTTATAAGGTAATAGAAAAGGTTTATGTAAGTTTCAGTTGCTTGAAAATGTATTAATTCTATTTGAAAATACCAAATTTAGTGCTAATTCATACAGTTACTGTAAAAATATAATATAATAAAATAATTATAATGATGTTTTTATGCTAAACGAACTGTATTCCTGCGACAGATAAACCGTTTTTAGACTCAAAATCTCGAGATTTAAGCCTCATTTCGGTATTTTGAGAATGCATTACTGTAGATAATTTCACGCTGAATCCAACGATAACCATAAGTTATTTTGTGAAATAATCAGTTAAACCCTTTTTGTTCTGACCCCTTCAATTGTAAATTGTCTTTTTTCCGTTCATACCAACATAATAATACAAACTTTTTATTTTGTTATTGGCATTTCGCATTCACCAGCTTACTCCCCAAGTCAAACATGCGCAAAGAAGTTTTACTTTAAAAAGTAAAATATCATATCATATGGTTAAATTTGATCCAGGTACGAGTTACTGGAACCCAAAGCTGGCTTAATGCAAGCGGGTCACTTGCAACGTCCACGTTATAGTGTGTACAGTGCATTGCAAAAACACGTTGGCAAATTGAATTTTCATAGATACGGCTCGCGTTGAATCTGCGGCCGGCTTTATGCCTTTATAATACGTTGTTAATTTCACATTTACACTGAAAATGTAATGCAGTGTACGCTTGTATATGTACTTTGTAAAGTAAATACTTTGTCGGAGTTTTACGGACATATTTTTATGAAGTAAAACGTCTTTACGCCCGATTGACTTGGAGAGTAAGCTAGTGAATGTGAGAGAAACAGAATTTGAAGTTTCTGCATGTAGATCTCCATTGTCAACCTAACAAAGTTAAAAATTAGTTACATTATTTATGTATGTGTCGGCGGCAACGTCCAGTTATAAACTCTATGCGCAACGGGCTGTACCGTAATGTACTCTGTGGCAGCATTTAAATTTATTACAGTGGCAACACCGGCATTTGTCATCGCTTCCCTACCCATCTGGCTATAAAAAGGGACCGCTCGGTGTACTACGGATCATTCTTGTTCCAGACACGGCGCGGTGTGGACATGCTGAAGGCCTATAGTTATATAGGTTGCAACCTACCCACAACCCGTTTCTGGTTACATATGTTTATGTTACAGTAAAATAACAATTTACAATTGTCAAGATGGTGACATTAACATTAAACAAAGCAAAAACAAAGTTATACCGGCCGATAGATGGAGCTAAACTAAAAATGTTTTTCTTTAGTTTTTACTTAAGATTTTTGTACTTATACTATTTGTACTTTAGTTTTACTTTAGTCTGGTCTAAAGCACACTTTTTTTTTATTATCGCAGAGCATTTCAGTTTAGCGACAAACTATTATTTGCCGGAATGTAGACAGTTCAATAAATGAATGAACAAAATAATGAATTGACTGAATATTATTATTATTAAAAATCTATTTCACTTTTACGATAAATACTACTTAAATCGCAAGCAAGATCTTCTTATTTATTTTTTAATGTTTTGGCTCCACACTTTTGTGTATTTAGCCAGTGTCAAGTAATTGATAATTTTTTGAGTTAATGATATTTACGCAAATATGTGTCAAGTCACAGTCGAAGTCATCAAGTTAAGTCTTAGTCAAGTCATAGTCTAGTCAAAGTCATACTCCTAGTAAAGTGGTGGCAACTTTACTTGAAGCTTCTATGGAGTTTTGGAAACAACACGAAAAGAAACGTTTCACCATCATTATACCATTTTCCCACACTTACGCCTGTAATCCAGCACTTAACGAATAGAATGCCACTAATTTTATGTACTAACATTATTATTTTGTGCTTTTTATTCCAGATCCTTCATAAGGCAGCGGAGTGGAAATGCGTCTGATTATAAAATATGAAAGAAACAAAAATACATAGATTCAGGGCATCACACAATACAGCAGAATATTCTTCTTTACTCCTTATTAATACTATAAACGCGAAAATTTGCATGTATGGATCTTTGTTACTCTTTCACGCAAAAACTACTGAATGGATTTTAATAAAACTTGGAACACAGCTTATACAATGGATTAACATATAGGATACTTTTATCCGCGAGTGAAACCGCGGGGCGCAGCTAGTTGATAAAATGTGTGATGTCATGAATAGGTCCCGACACAGCGTGCAATTAAAGTATACTATTTGCATATTTTTTCGTTTATTATGCAGTCTCATATGAACGCAGGCACATTCATAGCCTACTGGAAACCTCCAAAGCTCAAAACCTTTAACGAACTTGGCGAACTAAGCCCAAGCAGCGAACCAGTTGAATAATATATCAGTTCGGAACAAACGTGCGACGATGCGCGAACGTGTTAATAACCAGAACGGCGCTGATGGAAACAGCCGTTAGAACGCTACCGTTCCTAGTCACGCCACTTTGGGATAGGGTGGTGTCGGAGGTTGATGTGGTTTAGAACCACCCTAGTAGTAGTAGTAGATAGATACTGTTTACTGTTATGACCGTGTATAATATGAGAGTAATTCTAGTTTTAAAACTATTGTGAGTATGACACATTTTGTAAGATAAATAACGGCTAAAACTCACTTCAACATTCAATTCACTTCAACAACCGTGTTGCTTAACATCAGGTGAACGACTAGCTCGTCACAACATCCACTAACATTAAAAAAAAAAACTTCAATTAAAAGTCTTATGTCCGAAACCTGGTCGGAGTAATTTCGATTTTTAATTAACGTGAATTTTAGCTGTTATTTATCTTACAAAATATGAAAGTAGTTTGAAAACGAAGACTTATGTAGATCATTGAATTAAAACTTCTTTACGCACGCTTGATTTGGGGAGTAAGCTGGTGAATGTGACGAGGCGAACGAAAAGTTATTGGTTAGCGTAAATCTCCATTGTCAACACAACATAGATAACAATTACTTAAAATTTGTGGCATTATATTAGTATGTCCGTAAAACTTATTTACGCACACTTGACTTTGGGAGTAAGCTGGTCAATGTGAGACAAACGGGAGTTGATTCACGTAGATCACCATTGCCAACGTAACAAAGTAAAAAATTTGTATCATTATGTTCGGTAAAATGACAATTTACAATTGTCGAGATGGCAACATTAAAATTTAAAGCAAAAACAAAGTTATACCGGCCGAAAGATGGAGCTAAACTAAAGAAGTTTTACTTCAGTCGTGTGGTCTAAAGGACTATTTTTTATGCTAGTTTTTTCTTCTTACTACATTATGCTGGTGTCAGGGTTTTTTACTGACGGAAGATTTTTAACTTGGCTTAATGACCGTTGTATTATGTTGTGATAACAAGTCTTTCTTCGAGAGCGATGGCTTAATTTTTACAGTCCCTAGTAGTGAGATGTATACCATTTTCTTGTAGCTGTTGTCACCCATCCAAATAAGTAGAGATAGTTGATTATGCCCTCTTGGCATATACTGTTACGTTCTCAAAATGTCACGTTCACAGATTATCACTCGCCAATTATGTGACTCTACATAAATCAATACAGTACAGAATCTATACTATTTATTTTAGGAAATAGCCGTTGTGAAAGTACGTATACTTGTATAAATAAGGTCTATTTTCCTATGCACCCCATCGGCCAGACTCCACATAACGCACATTCACGGCATGCAAGTTAACGACCTCATTAAATCGTATGACTACTTGTAACTGCGTCTCTGTTCTATACATAGAAAATCTGGAAGCATCTAAGACGCACAAAATTGAGGCAAAAAAACTACTCTGAAATAGATGAGTTTAATTTTTCGATTTATTGTGCATCACCGTTCTTCATAAGCAATAGTTGAATTATAATAATTGATTATACGAACCAAGATCGTGGAAACTTAGATGAATTGTTGTTTGTGAAATGTTTGTTTTGTAAGAACTTGCTGAACTGCTATAAAGTATAGATAGTAGCTAAAAAGTCATGAAAATTTTAAATCGGATTTGTGAAAAATGCTGTCAGGGTCAAGAACAGTATAGCATTTTGTGTGAAGAGACCAGGGGGGCGATCACGAAACCTTGATTACAATTCAACTGGATAAATTTCCATACTAACTATGCACATAAACTGCGTATTCAAACTGTCAAATCCATACAAATTTGTATTTCTATTTATTGCAATCGGGTTACGTGATCGACCAGCTGGTAGGCTCGTGGTGTTCGCTTTGAATGTGGCTTCAGTGCACATGCAATAAAGATTGACCACTTCACCTTCCTTCTTTCTCGTGTAAAACTTTGTATTATATTGTATGACATAAACAAGTAGTTAACTCTGGTATAAGAATTTTTCCAAACTCATCTGGCAGAGGAGATCTCCGGAGCACAATAATAATAATAATAATAAAATCCTTTATTAACAATCTTAAGTAAGTTACATTTCATCTTAATACTATTTGTGTACTACTATTAAGAAACATGACTGTTTATGAAAGTAACGTAATTATATTTCATTATTTTTATTAGACACCGGTTTCGCGATTGTCTTGCTCTTTGACATAGGCCTCCCCAAGTGTTCTCCACAACGATCTATCCCTTGCTATTCTCATCCAGCATGGTCCTGCTACCTCCTTGATCTCATCCTCCCACCTTCGGTGCTGCCTGCCTTTACTTCGCTTGTTATATCTAGGGCACCATTCCGTCACTTCGTTCGTCCACTTTTCTATCTTACTTCTTGTTATGTGTCCTGCCCATTTCCATTTCAGTTGTTTGGTTTGGTATTTTATATCTATAATCTGGGTTTGTTTTCTAATTGTTTTTAACCTAATTTTGTCTTTTAATTTAATGTTGAGTATGCTCCTTTCCATTCGGTGTTGACAAGTTTCTAATGATTTGATATTTTTCTTTGTACAACTCCAAGTCTGACACCCGTAGGTCATACTTGGTAGAATGCATGTATTAAATATTTTCTTCTTCCCTTCTATTGGTATATCCGAATTTTTCATTACATCTTTTAGAGCCCAGTATCTTTTCCATCCTAGGTTTATTCTATTTTGGATTTCTTTTGTTGTGATGTCTGTTGGAGATATTATTTGGCCTAAGTATGTATATTCGTTTACATATTCCAGTTCCGCAGCATTTTCAGGTTTAATGGGAGTTTTGACGTAGTTTGTCATTAATTTTGTTTTACTGGTATTTATTGATAGTCCTACCTTTTCGCTTTCGTCTATCAGTTGTTCAATCATGACCTGTAGAGTGTTTGGATCACCACATATTAATATAAGATCATCTGCGAATCTTAGATGGTTTAGTAATACTCCATTAACATTTATACCATACTCCTTCCATTCCAGTTGTCGAAATATATGTTCTAGGGTTGCCAAGAACAGTTTGGGTGATAAGGGATCTCCCTGTCTAACTCCTTTCCTAATGGGGAAACATTCTCCTACCTTTTCTGTGCGTATTTTTGCTGTCATATTTATGTATATGTTCTTTATTATGTTAGTGTATTTACTGTGGATCCGTTGTGCGGTGAGGGCTTCCCATATTTTCTCATGTTTCAGCGAATCAAATGCTTTATTGTAATCTATAAATGCTAAGTAGTAGTTTATTCCATATTCATTGCATTTCTGGATCATTTGTTTGATGGTATGGATGTGGTCGATGGTTGAAAAGCCACTTCGAAACCCTGCTTGTTCTTTCGGCTGATTCTCGTCTATGGTCTTTGTTATCCGGTCCAGTATTATCTTGGAGAAAATTTTATATACTTTTGACATTAGCGAAATGGGTCTGTAGTTCGATATATCATCTGTTCTTCCTTTCTTGTGAAGTAAGATTATTGTAGATGTAGTCCATTGAAGAGGTATATATTCAGTTCTTAAAATTTCATTATAAAGGTTTGTTAGTATTTCCAATATAGTCTCTGATATTCCTTTTAAAAGTTCATTGGAAATGTTGTCTTCACCGGGTGCTTTTCCTCTTTTCTGTGATTTGATGGCTTTAGTAAATTCATCTTTCAATATATTAGGAACTGATTCTTCGTCGGTACTTATAACTGTTTCGCTACTTGTAATTGATGTACTTGGTTCATCATGATAAAGGTCGCGATAGAAATCAGTTGCTATATGTAATATTTCGTTTCTTTTAGATTTATGTTTCTGAGTTTTGTGCTGTGTTATGTTAGTAATCCAGTTTGTGTGATCTTGAAGTTCCTTCCACGCATTCTTGATTCCACCAGATTTTGTTATGTGGAGTTGTATTAACTTAGTTTTTTGTAAATTTCTGTATTTCCTTATTTCAGTGTATATTTCTTTACTTACTTTAATTATTTTTTGTCTATTATTCTTCCTGTTCTTAAATAAAAGTGCTCTTTGTTTTATTACTCCGGATTACTCCGGAGCACAACTCAGTTTTAAATACTACTTTTTCTGTGGTCTCAATACGAAAGATGACAGCAGCGTACGTTGCTTAATTTTACCGACGAAATAGTCAAATGTTGCTATAAGTGGTACATCTGATTTGTTCTATCATCGATGACTGTATAAGCCTTCATCACGGTCCATTAATTTATCATGATAACGTCATCATAGTTCATCAATTTGTGATGATGATTACTTGTTTGCTTTATAATGCAACGTTTGGTTTACGTAACGGGAAGGTTGAAATTAGGAAGGGGTTTGTCTGTGAAATAAGCTATATTAAAAAAGTAAGGCCAATTCGCTCCTAAAAATTTTAAGTTCTGTTTATTTTAAATAATATATATAAGTCATTTTTTTAATATTTTCATATATTTTACATGTTTACCCAACAAGAATTTTCTCTAAGACATATAAACTACAATAAATAATATTTGGCAGCAAAGCTTGTAATTTGGAAACTAGGTAACTGATACGATACTTAGATACTTTTTATTTTGTAAATACATACATAGAATACAATATAACACCCAGAACAAACATAGATGTAAGCCACAAAAATATTTGTCCTGGGTGGAAATCAAACCCACAACCTAGGTTGGTTGTAGGACGAGTTCAGGCTGTTGTCTGAATACGTCCACGTGGACATAGACCTCCACCACAGAGCGCCACTTTGAGAGACTGCTTGTTTCCTTCATATATCGGCTCCCCACGGGACCAGCTAGGCGATCACGTAACTTGATTGCAACCTATCGAAACACAAATATGCATGGATTTGACAATTTCAATACGTATTTTATATGGAAATATTCAAATTAGGAATGAAATTTCTCCTGTTCCGTGTCCAAGGTTCCGTGATCACACTTCCAGATCGTCTGTCCACCTAGTAAGGAGCCGACCTACGCTGCGTCTTCCGGTTTGAGGTCACCAATCGAATACCTTTCTTCCTCATCATTTGTCAGCTCTTCAAGCGATGTGGCCTGACCATTATCATTTCAACTTGCTAATTCTAAGAGCTATTATTATTTATTTTATAACCCTTCAAACCATGCTAATAAGATTAAACGATCATCAAAAGTCAATAAATACTTTACGCTCTCTCTTAAAAGTTGTCTCGAAATGAACTAAAATGCCCTGAACTTGTCCTCACATAAATGCGAAGGTGACTGACCCAAACACATTCGGGTGACTTATAAGATCGTATTCGATACGTATCAAACTGTGGACCACAGATGGAAAGGTGACAGATAGATGCAGTACAAACACATTCAAGTCACCTTAGACCACGCAGATTTAGTTAGCTATCTGCTGTTAAAAGTAACAGTAAATTTTTGACGATGTTTGCTGAAATCTGCGCCATGACTACTTGGTGGTAGGATTTTCTGCAAAGTTCCTGTAAGTACCATAGCTTTGCCAGTTATTCTGCTACTAATGTGTTCAGGTTTGAAGGGCACTGTAGGTAGTGAAATTACTGGGTAATTGAGACTATATGGCCTAATCTCACAGTCTAGTAATCTTATTAATCTAATTACTAGACTGTGCTAGACACTAGAAGTGCGCGGTGCATTGTCACGTAAAACTCTATACTTTAGAGTTCCAAGTGACACTGCAAATGATATGGGCAGTCGTATCGCTTAACATCATTCGAACGACTAGCTTGTCGTGTCATTTATAATACTAAAAAATGATACACTATGTTGATCAACGTTTGCAGAATGCTTTGCTTGCGGAAAGTCCATTTCGAATAATATCCAATTAAAAATAAAACAAAGTAGTGTTAGTTACTTACACCACTTTTAACTCAAAAACGGCTGAAACAATTTCTATGATTTTTGCGTTTTTGGATTTATCTTCGTCCGGAATAGGATGACGAGTAATAAAATTGATGTCAATCAATAAAAAAAATCCTAAACTTAGAACGAAGTCCGCCGGGTCAGTTAGCAAATAATAAACATTCAAGTAAGAAGAGAGAGTCACTTATATTGTGATGAAGTTACGAGATCAAATAATTCACAGGGCATTCTTAGATTGAATATTTACCGAATGGTCAAGGTTAAAGGACACGCAGTCAGCAACCTTTGTCTTGCTAACAATACATAGTAGATCTATCGCCACTATTACAATAGTAACAGGTTGACTTTCACAGGTCAAGAGCGGCACATAAAACGCACAGCCCTCTCGAAAGGTACTTAGGAGAATTACATACTATAAAGAGTAATTCGCAACATGCTTTTGCGGTACTTTTATAATAAATAGGTCGGGGGAAAAATCTTTTCGTATTTTTACGTATGAATTTGTAATCGAATTTCTTTCGTTGTCTGTTTTTACCTGACTGGTTTGGATATAATTAGAAGAAAGCAATTTAAAGCATCAACTAGTTTTAATAGTAAATTCTAATTTGTACACTAATGATGAATAAAAAAGTAAGATAATTTTATAACTAGGTATACAAAAACATTATTACATCAAAAAATAAATATATAGAAATAAAGTTCAACTAAAAATATTATCAACAATATTAGTACGCCACCTAACTCACCACTACGTGGTAAGTTTCCCAAAATACTGGCAGCATTACCTCGCTGACTAAAAAGACAGCTACTGAGCAAAGTATGTGTGAGCTTTAGGAAAAAATATTGTATAAAAAAGTACCCTAGTTTAACTTTTCCACGTATTTGTAAATGACTAAAAATAATTAAAGCAATCGGTATTATTGTTTGGTTTTTCAGTGACACATAAGTGTTTTTGTGTTATTGGAAAACTAACTTTATAAATAGACACCGGACAATCCTTTTTTTTACTTCAAACATGTCTAAAATTTGGCCATGCTCTCACCCGATGGGAAGAGACGATGCGATCGTAGATGTAGCATGCTAGCCATCTCTAGAGGGGTCGCTGGTACCAGCGAAACTACGGCCTCCACTGCGATCTCGAACTTCCATCCATCAGTCAGTTTATGAAAGACGCATCCCACCACTATTTTGATGCGGCACTCCATCACTCCAACCCTGTCATAGTCCAAGCACCAAACTACTCTACAGACACGACACCCCGGCGTGGCTGCCCAAGACACGCCTTGAGCGACCCGGATGATCCTAAAGCAGCCGTAGTATCGGCTGCGCTAGGATCACCGTATCAGTCTAGCCTTTCTGGCGCAGATACTGCTTTAGCTAGCTAGAATAGTCGTGACTTTCTATAGGGACTACTTCCAGTGGACGTAATTTTCTCTATCCTCTTATCTCGGCAACGGCACAAGCCGAGACTCGCACCCCAGAGATGCCCTTGAGTTAGTTGCCTCCCACTTTTGACGGCTGGGCGCCTTAAGCCTTCCCGCCCATTGACATTGTAAAGATCGGTAAAGACCAATACACCAATAGCTAGTTCAAAAAAATCTCTAAAGTATGTAAGTGAGGATAGGAAAATCATAACGTAATAATAAAAAATGCTGTTAATTCCGTACATTCAGTAAAAGTTCTCGAACAAAATACGAAGAAACATTTTTCCCAACCTAATATTACGTGGTGTATGTATGAGTAATATTTTAACGCAGCACTTGCGACCGGTGGCTCGGCAATAATCGGATACCTAACAGATGCTTGGGGTGGGAATGGATTATATAAGACGGTTGCAGAAGCGACGCGATGCGTTTATCTACCTAATTTCTTCAAAACTCAATTATGGTGTTGTACTGCAAAACTTGGTGATCCATTGAACATTTTTGGAGGTATTGGAATGAGCCCGCTGGTCTTACCAAATCCGCGTCACGCTTGATATCAATAACCGGCAAACACAGAAATAAAGTGATCCATAGACTGACAAGAAAAATAATATGCCTTAGGAACATTTACTGAGACCCGTTTCATGCTGCAAATGTAAAGCTAGAGATTTATATTGAGTACCTAAGAGTACCTATATTGTCTCTAATGAATTTTTCGAAGGGAAGAGATAGTAATTAGAGACATTGAGGCTGTGTAAGATTTTACGATTTTTTTCATTCTTCTTCTTGTAGGCAAGTGGAAAGCCCGTGTGTTAGAATTTTTAGGTCGCTGGAAAGCTTTTGACTTTGCGTAACGACTATTGTCTTTTTAATGGGCTAATGCTATTGTCACCGACCTTTACAGCGTCACCGGGTAGGAAAGCAAGCAGGCTTAAGGCGCCCAGCCATCAAAAGTGGGAGGCAACTAGCTGAAGGGCACCCCTGGGTTCCGATCCTAAAAGTAGGCCTGACGACAACAGCCATTCTTTGATGCAACATTTTAGTCAGCATTCCATTTATTCAATGGGGGACAATGCTGCCAACATTTTGGGTACGCTAGCTACTGGCAGCTGACTGGCATTTTTCAAACTCTGTATAGGTCAGCGCATCTAGTATACAGCCCTAGTCTTCTTTTTAGTAGGTAATGAAGCTAATTTATGAAGTAGCCTTTAGTAGTAGTTGATATGGTAGTAATAATTTTTGCTAAAGGTATTTTGTCTTAAGCTCAGTGTATTGTTTGTTAGTTTATAAATCTCCATTAGCCTATTCAACTTCTAAAGAGGATTTGTCCCAAAACCAGGATAATTCGTTCTGTTTAATATAAATGATACTCTTTGGTAGCCGTCGTCCTCAAGAGCAATGACAGATGGGTTCCGAATGCGGTCGAGTTGCGTGACAAATGCGGCTGCGTGCCGTGACCGTGGCGGCTGCGTGCCGCGGACGTGACGCACGGACGCAGACTGGACGGATGGATTTGTGGCGTGTCGCTGGTCACGTCTTGTAATCGATGTGAACGCGAAAATAGGCTTTGTTTTTATCAAAATTAGTTATTTGGTGCTTACCATCAAGCCTTAAAAAACTCTGTTTTAAGATTCTTTATTTCTTAAGGAACATGTTCATTCGTTGAGAAATTATAGCTAGTTAAATATATGATATGGTACATAGGTGCATGCTCAAAGGGAATTTGGCTTGCACCTATGTACTGAATTGCATGAGTATTTAATTATCTTGAACACACATTCTCTTGAGTCACACTTATATTACTTGAATTGCATGAGTATTTAATTCTCTTGAACACACATTCTCTTGAGTCACACTTATATATTCTCTTGAATTAAATACTCATGCAATTCAAGTAATATAAGTGTGACCAAAAATAAGTTATCACTACTCCCCAGATGTCTTTTCTCCGTAATTGCATGCTTTCCCCACGACACACACTGCCCTCTATAATTGAATATTTGCACAAAATTTATGGTTTTTGCGCAATTTTTATCGGTTCCTGTGTTTAACGCGTCTGCGGCGAACGATTATGAACGGAGGCATGTTTGTCACCCCCGTGTACGATACCGTGAGGGTAACAATGTAGTGGTATCTGTATAGAGTGGGTTGAGGTGTGTACAATTGGTACTTGTGTGATTAATATTCTTATACGTTTAATTTTTTTTTCGTATCATCTCACCTTTACACTTACCTATTATTAGCTGTATTTTATATTCTATTCAATGTACTTACGTGTATCATCTGAATGATGTTGTGTCTTAATAAATAAATAAATAAAAAGTTTTTTTTAAAGGTAAGAATGATGAAATCAGTTTAGTTTGACCAAAAATGTTTATAAACGATCAAGTTATGTGACCAATATTTTTAGGAAAATAAATTTCACCTTAGGCTTATGACAGGCAGGAATACATGACATAAATTAGTCGATCGTATCTCTAAATATACATAACTCTAAGGTGACTGACTGACATAGTGATCTATCAACGCACAGCTCAAACCACTGGACGGATCGGGCTGAAATTTGGCATGCAGGTAAATGTTATGACGTATGTGTTAAGAAAGGATTTTTCGAAATTCCACCCTTAAGAGGGTGAAATGGGTGGTTGAATTATTTTCTCATAGGCGAAGCTGCGGTCAGAAGCTCGTTCTTCATAAATCTCATCATCAGATACCGCCCAATAATGTGATGTGAAGACACGTATTTGTAATGTGGTAAATTTCACACAGTGCCATCTAATAGAACCTGATAACTAATAAATAGAATACTTATTATGATTTGTGTATAATGAATTCTAAATAAAAAAAATTAATGTAAAAATCCTAAGAAATCGGTATTAGAATGTCGTATCAACTCCATAAATTTCCAGCAAATTGCCAGCACCCCTGTTGCATTACATACCGGCGTACATTATAAACGTGGCATGAGAAGAAATGTGAGGTTATTTATATTAAATTATAGAAGAAACTGCCATGTGGTATATGGTATATCGTATATATGTTTTACAAATGATGTTGGCTGGAGTGGCGTAGAATAGAACGGAACACATGGAACTTTTAAAATAATGTGTGGAGATTTTTATTTCTTAAAATTCATTCGGGCATTGTCCGTGGTGCCCTCGAAGTGTGTAGACTCTCTTTTCAGTCAACATGGGTAGATCACCAGCACTTTTCTTGTCCGTGGTTCACCTCAATTCAGCTGGGTAGACCACAGGCAAGATGGTGAAAGTGGGTTCGAGTCCCACATACCTTCTGCCATCACCCCCGTGATGGCAGGGAAGTTCGTAGACAATTCCCACACAAAAAAGAAGAAAAGTGTAGACCATTGGCACTTTTATATTATCCATAGATATTTGGACTATGGAAACATATGATTTTCGCCATACACCAATCTATACATATAAAATTCAAAGTCCTGACTGACTGACTTATATATCAACGCACAGCCTAAGCTGCTGGTCCTAGAGTTTTGAAATTTGAAGGGCGAGTTTTTTGTAAAGAGTAAGTATTCACTAAGAAAGGGTTTTTCGAAATTCCACCCCGAAGAGGGTGAAATGGGTGAAGGGGGTGAAGGGGTGGAGAAAAAAAATCTTCGTTTCCTATAGGCCACGCGGGCGAAGCCGCAGGCAGAAGCTAGTTTCCATATAAGTCCTACATACATTATTATCCCAGATACTTTTTTATAGAATGAGAACTTACATGAAGATGTTGTTATAAAAAAGCCATATGACACATCTCAATGACCTTAACACATCTCCTTTATCAGTGACACCATTGGGAATTTATAAAAAGTGGGGAGCGAGAAAAATTCTGAATTTCACCTCTCCTCGCTGGCTCTTTATTAAATGTATTTATAGTGAGATAGTCCAGGGGGGTAATCACGGAGCTTTGATTGCAATGCACCAGAAGTAATTTCATTCCTAATTTGAAAATGTCCATAGTAACTATGCACATAAACTGCGTATTGAATCTGTCAAATCCATACAAATATGTAAACTGCGTATTGAAACTGTCAAATCCATACAAATTTGTAAACTGCGTATTGCAACTGTCAAATCCATACAAATTTGTAAACTGCGTATTGAAACTGTCAAATCCATACAAATTTATAAGCTGCGTATTGCAACTGTCAAATCCATACATATTTGTAAACTGCGTACTGAAACTGTCAAATCCATTCAAATTTGTGTTTCTATTTGTTGCAATCAAGTTACATGATCGCTCAGCAGGAGATACTTAAAAGAAAGCATTTCCATCTTTCTATACCACGTCTACAGTGAATATGTAACGTCAGAGACAAGTTAGTGTAAAAAAAATGCTTCCATTTGAATATCGAAACGAAATACTCTTATTTATGACCTCGAAAACAACTCTGTCTCAAACAAAGCCCTACAGCTGTGAAAGTGTAATTTTATCTTCGACGTCTGCCATCGCTAAGTGACCAAGTTTCGACAAGTTCGCTCATAAATTAGGTAGATAACCGAAAATATTGTCTCAAGTGGCATATTTTCTCAGAGATCTGAGATATGTGGGTTGAAAATAATTGAGATAATGATAGTCTATGATGAATACCTGTATGATGGGTAATAGTACAAATACAATCATTGCTTAGTTTGGGGCTAGATGGCGCTGTGTTAAATGTCTATTATTATTTATTATTATTATTATTTATTTATACCCGACTTTAAGATATTTGACGGCGGCAACGTCCAGTTGTAAATGTAAACTCTATGCACAGCGGGCAGCGATCGAGCACCGTAATTTACCCTGTGGAGGCATTAAGTTTCTTACAGTGGCAACACCAGCAACTGTCATGGCGCCCCTACCCGTCCGGCTATAAAAAAGGAGCGCTCGGTGTACTACGGGACATTCTTGTTCCAGACACGGCGCAGTGTGGACATGCTGAAGGCCTATAGTTATATAGGTTGCAACCTAAACACAACCCGTTCTGCTTACATATTCATGGGTTGAAAAAGTGATAGATGCGGCATAATAAGTGGCTCGATAGCTAAGTTAGTATTAACCCGGCCGTCTGAACTGTGGGTTGAGGGTTCAATTCCCACCCAGGAAAAACATTTGTGTGATGAACATAGGTGTTTGTTCTGTGTCTGGGTGTTATATTGTATTCTATGTATGTATTTACAAAAATCTAACTATTGTATTTCAGTTATCTGGTTTCCATAGTACAAGCTTTGCTTAGTTTGGGGCTAGATGGCGCTGTGTGAAATGTCCACAAATATTATATTATGCTATTTATGGATAAAATATTTTTACAATATTTATTATGAAACCGTATTCAAAACTTCAGCAAGTTAGTTAATTATTACTATTATTTAAAAAATTTATAGTAATTTTAAATTTTTAATTATCAATTCATGTTAACATCAACAAAAGCTATTTAAGACTTTTATAGCAGTATCGCTATAAAAATCTTCCGCGGTTTCACCCGCGGATGAAAAGTATTTGTATTAATATTATTGTGTTACATTATGTGTGTCTTGAATAAATATATTTCATTTCATTTTATATGTTAATCTAGTGTATAAGCTATCTGGGTAACGAATTTCATCCAAATCCATTCTGCCGTTTGAGCGTGAAGAGGTAACAAACATACACACATACAAACTTTCGCCTTTATAATCTCAGTGTGACAACAAATTTTAGTATTAACGTACTTTACAGACATGAAAACAAGTAGACACGACACGAGCAAAATACACAAATAATACATCACGCATAATGCAAGTGACAACCAGCACAATGCCGCGCCGGGTTTCTATTTCACGCACAAATGGCTCGAGAGCGCTGAATTTATGCACGTCCGCACGGCACACGACGCTTTGTGTGCGATGCCGGGTCTACTCGTACGTAACTCTGTAGTTGTTTGAAATAAAATATATATATTTGACATAATTGAAAAAAAAATTGTAAGACTTTATTTTTACTGTAACCTAAATCGTGACGACGCTTTTTTAATTGAAACAAATTAAGTAAACGTTGGACCGCGTTATTGTTTCCTGACTAAAATAATCTAAAAAAATTAAGACTGGAATGAACCGGTTTATTCTAGAATGCATACTTCATCGCCAACAATGTCACCATCAGATGAGGCAATGGTCAACGTTACATCAACTTGTCTAATCTAAATAAAAATATTAATTGAAAAGTAATAAAAAGCAATAAAATAACAATAATATATTTTAAATAGCCTACCCAACCTTATTTATAATAAAACGCAATTTAACATTGCCAGCGAGCCACCAGTCAATTTCCGCCATAGCATATAAATCTCTTAGACGCGGCGAGCTCATCTTCACAAGGAAATGCAGACCCGACCGCGCGAGAATTATGATCTGTTTTAACGTGGGAAATGCCGTAGTTTTTCACTTGTCACGTTGCCAGTTTGCGTAGATTGTGAGGTCTGTAATGGGTTTAGTAGGAAAAAGGGGTGAGTGTTAGTGCAATTTATACCGTATGCGCTTAACCTTATTTTATAGTTTTTGTTAGGGAATGCGAACCCGGCCTTTTTTGATACCCGGGTATTAGACTGGTCTTAATTTTGAGACTCGGGTACTCAAGTCCAGGGGCCTTAACTCGTAAGTCTGGTGGAGATCGTAATCGTGTTCTCTCTTGCTCGCACTCAAGGATTTGTTAATTGGCGCATGTAGGATGGCAGGCGAAGCCGATTTCCAGAACGGTTACGCGGTAGGGGTGCAGGCCTGTGTCTTTGTTCAAAGTGATATAATTACATAAGGATTTTTCTAGGTAAATAAGATACAGATCCATGATGTTTTGAAAACTTATGCCTTTATAGATGTGAAAACTTCTTCAGGCGCTTTGAGCACTTTTTAGGTGAACAAAAATCATGGAACTCGCATCATCGTCACTGAACGCTTTTGCTTAGATTAGCTTTATCAATTTTTTCAACTGGAACGCTGTGGAAATGACTGGCTTCGTGAAATAAACTTTTGTTACATTTCACGCACGCTATCGACTTACAGCCATTAATTGAAACTCGTTCTAAAATTATATGACATTAGTTAAAATCGCGCACTATGCTGTTTTATTGGTTTTTATAACTTATAATTGTCATAACTTATAGCAATTAAAGCCAATATATATATAAAATAATAATTTAAATTCCAATTAATAACGGACTTACCGTTATTAATTGGCTACATTTTTTTTTAACCGTTAATTCGTTCTACATAGCATCATAAAAAGTCCGTGGTGTAAAAATGATATCAGTTAAGGTGTTTGTTGGAAAATAAAGTTTTATAGCATGTAAAACCATTGAGCTTTTCGAACCTTTCAATTCTCGTTGTTCATAAACTACTTGATGTTCCTAAGCATTAAAAAAGTATACATAAACTTAAAGAGAATATGGTCTGTAAATAATCCAAAACAACCTACCGACTCTATCCACTTACGCAACAACATGACAAATCCCCCGCCCGCCCGTCACTTATTCCGATAAAAAATCATTTCACCGAATGGTAAGTTGATCGACGAACCGTCTACGTCGCTCACTGTTATATAAAACGACTGCTATTCGGCAAATCGCTTCGGGACGTTGACAAACCTAAGGGATGAAAAAGATGTATTTTTCTTCGATAAAATTCGGTTTGACGGAGGACTATAAATTTCGGGCTGAAGGCAGACAGTGGTGATTTTCTTGATAATAAGACGTAAAGACAGACTTTAATTTGATATAAGTTTATAGCCCGTCTGTACTAAAGTTTGACAGCTTTTAAGTTCGCCCTTATCCATGCTACAATATTACCTATTGCAATGAATTTGGGTGCCTTGGTCATCGCATCACGTGTGAACGGATGACACATTTTCACTAATTCTTTTTGCTGCGTTTATTATTGTCAGGAGAAGGTTCTTATGAAAGATAAAATTAAGAAAGTTTTTCATCTCCATGCGGGTGAAACCGCGGGGTGCACTAGTACAGAATAAAATTTAGATCATATTACATACTTAGTAAATTTTGGTTTACCAAAATAAAACTAGATGGAGCTAAAATCAAATTAGCTCACGGTGGCGTTTCTTTTTTTTACGAATCGTAATATAATAAAGATAATATGTGTGTATGCGATGTAATCCAGCACTTAACGAATAAAATGCCACCAATTTTATGCACTAAAACTGAATATCACCAGTTTTGGAAAATAGTACAACGCGTTGACGCGATCTTTTTCATTTTCCCGCCAAAACCCGTCCCCTATATTATAAAACAAACGCTTTTCAAATTGTAAATAATTGAACGTCTGGAATCACACGAGGGTGCTGCGTAAACTAAATACATAACTCAAAATGTCATTTACGCAAAATTAAACCACACTTAGATCTTGAGAAGGGTGAATAAATTTTGAAACAATATGTTCAAGTGATAAACTGTAAACAATAGTATCAATTGAAAATATATATACAGAAATTGTATTATCTTTTGGGGGATAATTTATAATAATTGCTATGATTTTATTGTTTTGATAAAAGTTTAAATTTGTAAGTGATTTCTTCCGGCTACCTTTTGGATGGACAGGAAAAAAAACAATTGCGGTACTAATAGTGCGTATGAAACTAATTTAGTGAGTAGTTCAGAAATCCCCATCAATGGTGTCTAATCTGTTGGCACAAACTAGACTAAACTTAACTAAAATTAGGTTTAGTCGTGTCAAACGACGTTCGCTAATCTGTTGTCGCATTTTTAAACTTAATTTTAGTTGGATTCTCTAAATTTAATTTTAGTTACTCAACTTAGTTTAAGTGGTATTTTGCTAATCTGTTGTACCAAATTTACGTCAAACTACGCCTAATATTAGAAACGTCAAACTAAAATTAGTTGGCTTCTAAATTGGTGTACACTTAAATTATTTACGAAATATAACAATCATTTAGGGCTTGTGCCAGTACCAGAAATTATCAGGATGGATGAATATGTGGTTTCAGCTCTTATGGATTCATCAGAAAGGTAACATTTATAAAACCTACCTACACTTAAAGAAATCATTTAAACCATATTAACTACAAGTTTCTTTCAGAAATTACCAAGAAAGGATAAGGCTGGAAGGTTTAAGGGATAATTCAAATCTTTTTGAATTAGCCGAGGAGAAATTTAAAAAACAGTTTCGCCTTCCCAAAACTTGTCTGATATATTTAATTGACACTTTAAATGATCCACAGTTAGATGAAAAGTTCCTTCCATAAAACACATAAAAGTTTGTATGTGTTTGTATACCTACTTGTTACTCATATTTCAAATTTCGTTATATTATTATCCCTTATATGTCCCTTTACAGACTTTAGCCTCACTACAATTTTTTTTTACAGGCTGCTGAAATTGTCTTGGCCAACCAAGACAATTTTTTAGGTCTAAGTAAACCAGCAGTAGTTAGCAGATACCTGGAACTTGTCACTCATGCCATATTAGAAAACTTAACTTCAATACATGTAAAATTTCCTACAACGCACACTGAAAAAGAATCAGCAAAGGCAGAGTAAGCGTTTAATTTCTGTTTACAGTTATTTGTCACAAGTACCTATCTATGTTCAGGGCCCACAAAAACCAATAATTAGTAGGTAGCAATATAAAGTGTTATTTGTTTCAGATTTCTGGCCTTATATAACATGCCCAACACTCTAGGTGCTATAGATGTCACACACATTGCAATAGTGAAACCACCACTTGGTCATCGTACTGCACCTGGAAACCTTTTTTACAATAGAAAAGGGTTTTACAGCATTAATTGCCATATTGTGAGAATTTATTTATATTTGTACCTACTACATCACCCATTATACTAAATAAGAATTTTTCTTTTATGTAATATAGGTACTTATTTAAGTAGCTACCTAGCTACTTTATAAAACAATACTTAATCACTTATGCATCCTCTTAGGTGTGCAGTGCAAACGCAAAATCGTGGCATTAAACCCTAATTTCCCTGGGTCCACACATGATGCAGCCATCTGGAGGGCATCACAAGTCCAAGAATTTCTACGAAATGAGTTTTGTGCATGGAGAAAGAAACCAGTGACTTTTGGGTAACTTTGTATTTATTACTCACTTGTTTTTTTTTTAATCATAAGGCATACATAGATTTACTTTAAACTTTATTTAACTACAGATAACAAGGGGTACCTTCTGCAACCAGGGCTCCTGACTCCTGTTATGGCACCACCCTCTACAAATGAAACCACCTGCGAGTGCCATTGCAGGGCAAGAAATATTGTTGAGATGTGCATTGGCCGATAAAAACCAAATTTAGATGCTTTCATAGACATCGCTGCCTGCATTATGAACCAACAAAGCCAGCTAAAATTATATTATGCTGTTGCACTATATTTAATATTTTTATTGATGCTGGTAAGTGAATATGAGCAGATTGTTATTAAAATACATTTATAATCAATGTGGGGTTCAAAAGTTATTACACTAAAATTAATATTTATTTTTGCAGATTTGGATGAACTCGATTGAGAGCAAGATTCATCCCCCGATGGAATGTAGGATGAATATCATGAAATTGATTTCCTTGAGGAGGGAAGAGAGATATACCAATTTGTCATAAATAACTATTTTACATAAAATAAACCATTCAAATAATACACAAGGTTTTATTTCTTAATATTTTAATAATAAATTATCATCATTAGGTATAACACTTCAACAATAAAAATAATCAACAATTAACAAAATACAAATATTTTTTTAAGGGACTCTAAACAACTACAACTTAGCGAGGTACAAATGAGAGCAGTTAGTGCATGCCCTCAATGAAAATGGAAGTAGTAGATGGTAAAACCATGATAAGTCAAATTTACTGTGTGGTGTTATCATCTTGTTGGAAGAGTACAGGTAGGCTAACTGAACGAATAGCAGCTGCTAATATTTCAGCAGCCTGCACTATGCTCTCCCTTAATAGCCTACCATTTTCATTGAGGGCTTGCACTAAATTGTTATTCACTGGAGACCGGGGAGGCCTTTGCACTCTACATCGAACACAGCGGGTGCACATGGGTCTCCAAGCTTCCGCTCCCATGTCTGCTTGAGGTTCAGCCTCCACAGAGGGTGGCATGTCTGGTAGGTGTGGCTCTGGCAAAGGTTGACTCACAGAGGCAGGCTGGATTCCCTGTAAAAAGAAAGTGTAAGTATAAATTATGCAACTACACAATTTTAAGTTTGGTGCCTGCCACACAGACTTAGAAATCTGGTTTAGGTATGTACATTAAAATGTAAAACTGTGAATGAATACCTAATAAGTATATAATCATGCCTAAATGTGGTACAATTGTATACCTATTAACATAGCATCATAAATTGTTAATATACCCATATTATAAAAAGTCTCATCCCCGCAGTCATAAAACTTTAAATAAAATTTGTTGGTAACAACACAGGAGGAACACCAGAATAGTAGTGTGCAGGAGAGGAGACCTATATCAAACAGTGGGTTGACACAAGCCAAGATAATTAAAAATGTACTTATAACTGCGGTTAACACTTTTAGAGCCCACTATGTGGCTTAATAAGCCTTTATTCAATATTAAATCAGCATTCATGCAGTTTGTCTTTAAAAATAATGTAGATAACTAGGTAATTAATCAAATTATTACCATTTCCATCTGGCAGAATCCTTCAACAGAGGCAGACCCTTCTATGTCTAGAATTTTCACTTCCATATCAGTCAGGTCTGCCTCTGCCGGTCCTCCGCCTGTGGCGCGTATAGATGTTCGCACCTTGCGAGCCTTAGCCTTCACCTTTCCCACCCACAAATTCCATACCTGTAAATGATGAAGTTATTATTAAAAGTAAATTCACATACATGTACATTTTAAGAAAATTGGTGTCTTGCATAAACTTACATGCTGCCACTGCTGTGCAGTCCTGCTGTAGCCAAGTTGGTTTAAGCTGTTGCTTAAAGCCGCCTAAAACTCAACGACCCATGTCATGTGGCAGCCTGATTTCCTAGAAAAGTAGACTTCCTGTAATTAAAGGTATGTGCAGTTATTATTTATGAATGACTTTACTGTTTATATGTAAAGTTTACATAATGAAATCATTGTTCAAGATAGCTTTAAAGATTTATGCGTAGGTATGAAAAAAAAAAACTAGTATCATTCTTACCTCTCACCATTTCTAAATTATTATGTAGCCACTCGACTAGCAGCTCCTGCTAGCGTTTGTTCATTCGCTTTCTATTTTCCATAATGGAAAATATAATATAATAGCATTCTGTGTGGAATTTTCACTAATTTCACATTTTATTTTAAAACGTAGTGGTTATATGCTCTTTGAATTTCACAATAAATATTTTTGTCACTTGATTTTTCCACAGATAACAACAAAAATGCGCTCACGCCACAGATAGTAATAGCGTACAGTTCATGCTTTTCAACCAAAAAATTAACAAAATATGTTCTGAAGTTATTTATTTTAATTGTTTAATATTTTCACATACTTTTAATAAATTAAAACAGGGCTGTTTATAATATATTTGTCATTCACCAATGATTCCGTTCGTTCTTCACCCAGATAGAAACAACACTATCAATTCAATTTAGTAACTGTCAAAATCGAACTTAGTCCTGTCAATACGATTTTTAAATTTAATTCGACGTGACAACAGATTAGCTTTTATGAATCTCTAAATTAAAATTAGAGATTTTTTAGTTTGGTTTAGTTTAGAGAGTGGTACAACAGATTCGACACCAATGGGTAACTAAGAACTTTTTTAAAACTAAAAAAGTTCACTTGACTTGTAGAAGTGCTAAAAACAGCCTATTTGCAATAAAAGCTTTGACTAATTAATTTTTTTCATAGTACCGACTATAACGAAAGACACTTTCACAAGTAAATATTATATAAGGTACTTAAAATTAAGTTATTGTAAGTACTGAGCATATAGAATTACAAAGTGCTTATTGTCAAATATTATATAGCAAGCCCATTACAATATATGAGTTAGAAAAAAAGAAGTTCTCTATCTCACTACTATTAAAATAATTAGCAATCACTTCTTATATAAAGTTTTATCGGTCATCCCAATAAATTAACCGTTCAGCGGTCTTATTGTGTAACTCAATCGTCCACTTACAACAAAAAAATATTGCACACTAAATTATATCAGAAACAATGTCCGTACACTGGCTGGCGTGTGAACGACCCGCAATTTCAATTTACGAGTGGCGATGCCATAAAATTGGCACGTGATCGTGCGAGACAAATAACTCGATCGCTTATGTGTGTAATACTTCTGCAAGACAGTGTAGGAATTTTATAATGAAATTGACTATGGATTAGACAATAAGTGTGATTTTGGTAAATTAGTTCTATTGACCCCTGTCACACTGTTTAGGAAACAAAGCGCCATCGGCATGATAGCTTCAATAATGGTTCTATGGAAACGGAACAATGGACAAGAAAGGGTGTCAACGGCCCCACTATCAACGGGGCTGACAGGAATTAAAATCTCATCAACATTGGTAGTACGAGTGACTTTTTAAAGCCTTTTTTGGAGAATTTCGATAGTGTTTATTTTAAATTATGTGAAAATATTCTTCAGAATTCCATACCCGTAAATAAAATCGCCTTCTTTCATTGTATAAATATATTCTTCTCAATAATGAAACCAAAACATTCCGGAGACATACATTTTTTCTCTTACTTAATTTTCGTGACAATTCTCAATCTAATAATCTTAATTTTCATTATAGGTATAGTTTAGTTTTTAGGTCTAGTTTAGTTTTGTATTAACGATTATTGAAATAAAAATAAATGTAACCGTCACTTTATATATCCTAACAGTTTATTACATTTTATTTCGGTAGGTACTTTATAAAATAAAAACCAATGTTTTATTATGGTATAAAATATTTTATTTCCTATAATATTTCCCAAAACAAATACCACAAACATCTTGCACTGCACCGCATCACCCCCGTATTAAGCAACACCACTTAAACCCCCATGAAACCACCATCAATAATCTCCCCTACTCCGTGACATAAGAAGTAATAAAATGACCCTTCAAAAACCATAATTCTTCAATGTACAGGGGAAAACTGAGAAAATACAAGGGAAATTATTGCTCACTTGCACAAATTGCAATTCTCAAACATCTGGGAATGTTATGCTACTGTTTATGGAACTTACGACACTAATGGCAGCTTCTGTGGCGTGGTGGTTGAGACGGTCGGTTTGTAACCTGGCGGCTGCATGTTCGATACAGGAAAAGTACTAGTGCATAGAAAAATGTGCAAATACGTGCTTCTGTGTCTGGATGTTGTTCCTGGGTCCCTAAATGCAGGGAGTCCTAATTAGAGCTCAGGATCTATGTAAATGATCATCAGGCGTTATTTATTTATCTATAATAAGCCGTAAGTCTTTTGTGCCCCTTTCAATTCCTACACGTCAAGATTAATATTTCTTATATTCGCCGCCTATATAACCTAAACAACTTTCTCAAGGAACCAGTACACTCACGTCTTTATGGAAAAATAGAGTGAGTGAACTAAAGCTGAAGTGATGAGATGAGATGATGAAGTGAGAGATCGCTTTGAGCGATAAGAGCACCCATTGTGACACTTAATTTTTAAGTTTGTGCTTATCAATTGTTCCTGTAATGTGGTGTTTTAACAAAGAGTTTTATCTATCTATCTTTGCTTAGTTTGAGACTAGATGGCGCTGTGTGAAATGTCCACAAACTAGACTAGAGATTTGAAATTTGGAGGGTGTGTTCATTGTAAAGTATAGGTATCCACTAAGAAAGGGTTTTCCGAAATTCCACCCCTAAGAGGGTGAAATGGGTGGTTGAATTATTTTCCTATAAGGCACGCGGGTGAAGCCGCTAGCAGAAGCTAGTATTTATATTATTGGACAGCCTCTGGTGATTGAGCAGGTCGGCTCATAACCCGGAGGCGGCGGGTTCGATTCCCGCAGTAGGACAAGTATTTGTGCACAGAAAAAAAGCGCAAATACTTGTTCTGAGTCTGGGTGTTGTGGGACCATGGTCCTCGTAGTTCCTGGGTCCCTAGACACGGAATCCTAGTTAGGGTCCAGGATCTATGTATGTGATCGTTGGGTGTTATTATTATTATTATACTAAAATATTTATTGATATGTTTATTTTAAGTTTGTATATAACCCCACCCTTGAAATAAAGCAAGAGCCATAGTGCGAAAAGTACCATCTGCCATTAACGCAATTAAGATAATCGTTTACGTAAATAAGTAGCTGTCGAAACTCAATTAGGGATCGTTGTTCGGTCAATGTAACGGCAGGGTCTTGCATGGGAAGGCAACTTTAGTAAGCAGCTGTTCTAATTTATACGTAATTCTATGAGGAAATTTTGAATTTCGCACTTGTTGGTCCTTGTTGCTTTGGCGACTTTTTTTATGTTTTGGCTCCACACTTTTGTGTATTTAGCCATTGTCAAGTAATTGATAATTTTTCGAGTTAATGATATTTACGCAAATATGTTTCAAGTCACAGTCGAAGTCATCAAGTCAAGTCATAGTCTAGTCCAAGTCATACTCCTAGTAAAGTGGTGGCAACTTTACTTGAGCTTCTATGGAGTTTTGGAAAAACACGAAAAAAAAATGTTTCACCATCATTATACCACTTTCCCATACTCATGCCTGTAATCCAGCACTTAACGAATAAAATGCCAACAATTTTATGCACTAACATGGAAAATAATACAATGCGCCGACGCGATCTTTTACGTTTTCCCACCAAAACCCCCTTTGACGGCTTATGGAATGTTTCTTTAGTATGATTATTTTGTCAAATTTTGATGTTAAGATGATGAAAAAGTATTTTGATGATGTCTCACATTCAGATGGATACGTACTATTTATAAGATTTATTTCTCTAGATAGGTAGGTACATGAAAAACTACATACCACTAGCTGACTGTAATCTGGTCACTTTTCATCAAGTGAGGCAGTATTCAAATGTTTAGTCTATGAAAAATAAAAAAGCAAAAATTACAAAATAATATTTTAAATAATAAAACTCGGAAAAAATTTGGACAGTCAAATAATTGAAATTTTTAATTTGCTGTTTATGTATATTTTTGGAAAATACATTTCAGTTTGAAAACTATCGTGAGTATGACACATTTTGTAAGATAAATAACGGCTAAAACTCACGTCAATAAATGTCGAAATTACTCCGACCAGGTTTTGGGACATTTTTTTTTTTTTTTTTTTTTTTTTTTTTTTTTTTTAAAATATATAAACAAACAAGCATACGGCCCGCCTGATGGTAAGCAGTTACCGTCGCCTATAGACACCTGCAACACCAGGGGCGCTGCCAGTGCGTTGCCTACCTTTCAAGACTCTATTAACCCGACGTTTGAAGTGCCCCATGTTGTAGCTCAGCGGGAATACCTCAGATGGTAGCTCATTCCACAACTTGCAGGTGTGTGGTAGAAACGATCTCGAAAAACGGACTGTGCGAGATTTCCACGGGTCTACAAGGTGTGGATGAGCTTTCTCACGGTGGCGAGCTGTGCGATTATAAAACCGCGACGCAGGTACTAAGTTAAACAGTTCTTCAGAGCATTCCCCGTTAAAGATTTTGTAGAACACACAGAGAGAGCCGATATCTCGGCGTAAACTCAGTGGTTCTAAATCTTTGGTGAGCTTAGGATCGTCGGTGAGTCTAACGGCTCGTCGCTGTAAGGAGTCAAGGGGCTGAAGCTGGTACTTTGGCGCACCGTTCCAGAGATGAGAGCAGTACTCCATATGGGGCCTGACTTGCGCTTTGTAAAGCAGAAGCCGTTGGCCCGGCGTGAAGTACCGCTTGGCTCTGTTGAGTACACCCAGCTTCTTAGAAGCAAGACCAGCTTTACTTTCGAGGTGACTCCTAAACTGGACTTCGCTAGAAATGTCGACACCTAAGATCCCGAGTTTCACCGAGGTGGTAAGAGGAACGCCCTGGAACTGCGGAGCTACAGAAAAGGGTTTCTTTTTGGCAGTAAATGCGCAGACTTGTGTCTTTGTAGGGTTAAACTCAACTAGGTTAAGTCGACCCCACTCCGAGACTTGCTCTAAGGAGCTCTCGATTATGGACACAAGTCCTTTTCTGCTGTCCTCTACTTCGTGATGAGGGGCATTTATGCGGCCTGTGTATTGTGCATCACCGGTACTGTCATCAGCATAGCAATGAATATTGTCGACAAGCAACAAATCATTGATATGCAGAATGAACAGTGTCGGCGATAGAACAGAGCCTTGTGGTACGCCAGCGTTAATTGTCATAGTCTCGGAGCTAGAGCCGTCAACGACGGCTTTGATGCTCCGACCAGACAAAAAATCGGCAATCCACGTGCACAGCCCCTCGGGAAGCCCGTAAGATGGTAGCTTCGAAAGAAGTGCCCTATGCCAAACCCGGTCGAACGCCTTTGCGATGTCGAGGCTGACAGCTAAAGCCTCCCCCTTGCTTTCGATGGCTTCTGCCCAGCGGTGAGTGAGGTATACAAGAAGATCACCAGCTGATCGGCCACGACGGAACCCGTACTGGCGGTCATTGATTAGCTGGTGACCCTCAAGATATCCCAAAAGCTGAGTGTTAATCACTCGCTCCATCACCTTAGAAAGCAAGGAAGTGATGGCAATAGGCCTGTAATTCGCAGGGTCAGTTCGGTCACCCTTCTTGGGAACTGGGTGAATAAATGCTAACTTCCACGAAGACGGGACTTTACCGGAAGCGTAGGACAGCGAGAAAAGTTTCGCAAGTACAGGAGACAGCTCTGGAGCACAGGTTTTTAGTACGATTGCCGGAATCCCATCCTGTACATATTCCATGTTCTTCTTCTGGGAGCCAGTTACTAACGCAAGCCGTCAGCACGTAACTGTAACCTGGTCGGAGTAATTTCGACTTTTAATTGACGTGAGTTTTAGCCGTTATTTATCTTACAAAAATACATTTCGTTAAAAATAGCCTATTACCAGAAAAAACGACTGACCACATGACTGAAGTAAAACTTATTTAGCTCAATCTAGCGAAGTTTCTAAAAATTACTTTGACCATATTTCCACTTCCTTTCATCATTCCTATATTTATGTAATTTTCTCTACAAACTGCTTCAGTGTGAAATCGTGCTATACCCATATATCGCGCTGTCAGTAAAACGTTGTTGGCCCAGTTGGAACTGTTTTGAATGACTCCGCAAGTTTGATTTATATTGTTCGATGGTAACGTCTAGACCAAATATTGTCAACTTGGAACTTAATCTAAGTAGGTAACTATGACCAAATGACCTATCTGAGTGAGTGAATGAGAGAGTGAGTGGGAAGAAATCATTTTTCGTGGTGCACCAATTTAAGCAACGCGGGACAGCGTCACCGGTAGGGAAAACGTCACGGGGTGGGGGCGCCATCACGGACTATGGACGACTACCTATATGCTACTATGTTATTTAGTTTAAAAAAATATATTTACATTTTAGTTTCATTAATTCAAACTACTCGTATGTCGTACTGAAAACTTCTGAAATATGTTATGACATATTTACCAAGGAGATTTAAAAACGGTTTGAAAAAGTTTTCGATATAACGGAGCAAAGATTGACTATCCCTGGCCTTGACCTTGGCCTTGGCTTTAATCCAAAAAACAAGATTGTCTTTAGGCACAACCAATTCAGCTATTCTGAGTGAATACCTGTTTATGTAATAGACTTTATGACCTAATCTCACAGTCTAATAATCTTATTACTAGACTGTGTTGTCTCAGGATGACGTGCGCATTGCAGTGTCACGCGAAAATATTAGAGTTCCGAGTAATACTGATATGGGCAGCCGTGTCGGTTAACATCAGGTGAACGACTAGCTCGTCATGTCATTCCTTAATATATAGAAGTTTATTTATTTTTATATCGTTTTACTTTTTAATTCCTTTTTACAATAAGTCTGAAAAGTACAAGAAAAAGCTTTTAAAATCATCGTTCTTCATAAAAACACTTTTGATTGGCTGATACAATATGTTAACAATAAAAAAATTAAATAAAAGAGAAAATTCTAAGAAAAGTGTTATTTTAACGTGACAAAAGATATTTAATGAAAAATTTTAAAGTATTAAGTTTTCTTTCCCACTTTGTATTGTTTGTAAATAAAGCGCTCAATTTCATTTCTTTTATGAAATTTTAATTAACTCTTTTTCATTTCACCCCAAATATAAAATAATGGTTCATTTTTAAATCTTTAGAAATCTCCCCTCGAAAAAAGTCACACGCTGTTCACTTAATAAGTTTTCTGAACTTCCAACTGGGGACACATACAAATACCTAATTAGCAGTAAGGAACCTTTATGATAGCCTTTATGGTGTGGTGGTTGAGAAGGTCGGCTCATAACCCGGAGGCGGTGGGTTCAATTCCCGTAGCAGGACAAGTATTTGTGTACAAAAAAAAGCGCAATTACTTGTTCTGAGTCTGGGTGTTGTGAGACCATGGTCATGAATCCTAGTTAGGGTCCAGGATCTATGTACGTGATCGGTGGGTGTTATTTATTTATTGAAACAAAATCACAATTTTTACAGCAACTAATTAAGATCACTTTATAATGTAATAAATTAAATCTATCATAGACAAGATGGGAGATTAATGATTAGAGATTCAATAAATACTGACCAAAAATTTTCTACCTGCATGTCGATATTTCACGAAGAAATATAGCGTGTCATACAAAATGATGTAATAATTGATAAGGTTGGTTAGAGTTCCGACTGATACTGCAACTAGTGCAAATAGGCAGCAGTGTTGCTTAATATCAGGTGAACGACCAGCTCGTCACGTCTTAACATGAAAAAAAAAAACTTATTTTAAGAATAGTCTCACGTTCTCTACTGGTGTTATATTGTGTCATGTTGGAAGTTTCATCCATTTATTTTTCTCTGAAAAGTAATCTATTATGGGCGATAAACGTGCATAGCGTTAAATAAATTGATTTTATTCAAATTTATATTAAGGAGAGACATTTGAGATGTTTGAGATTGCTGCGAGACTTCGAACTGAAAGGCGTACAGGTAATGAATGCTCAGTTTTTAGAACAAGTAAATAACATGGGCAATGCCCATAAAATATTGCCATCATGTGTCATAAAGTTATCACAGAATACATAATGATACCTACTACTTACTATCCTCATAGCCTTCTAGCTCTAGCTCGTAATCCGTAAACCACGGGTTCGAAACCCGCGGCAGGACAAGTATTTGTGCACAGAAAAAAAAATCACAAATACTTATTCTGAGTCTAGGTGATGTGGGACCATGGTCTTTGTAGTTTCTGGGTCTCTAGACACAGGGGTCCAGGATCTATGTATGTGATCGTTGGGCGTTATTATTATCCGGCTTATTTCAATCAGTGGATACCAATTGTATGCGAGAACTACTACTCCTACTTTTACTTATGCGTTCGACAGCTCAAAGTCATCTAGTCCTAGATCTTAGCTGGTTAGGTTTTTGTTCAGGTTTACTATTCCTCCCAACATAGATAACCACTTACCTTGAAACCGCTGAGTATGTGCACGGTGCTTCACTTCAAGAATGTCCAAAAGCTTCAAGTTCCAGAGAGCCGGCACTAGTCTATAAAATGTCCACAACCACGGCGACCCTAGGGTCCAAAAACTCCAAATGTCCTCACAATAAAAACCGCCGATGAATTACACATCTAAGTCGCGACTTAGATGTGTAATTCATCGGACCGCCCGAGGTGCATCCGAGTTCATGTATTTCGTGTGCTCCTATAATTCGAAGGTAGATGCATCACGTAACTACCCTTTGTTCCTTCGTATTACTACCGCTCAATGGAATCTCGGTGTGTGACTAGCCGCTCATTAAAAAGAATAATAACGCCTGAACACCAATATTTAGCCGTCTTCTATAAAAGGTCACAATAATTGAGTAGGCATTTATTTTATTCTGCAGTAGCTATGGGTCAGTATTTTTATACTTCACAGATGCACGAATAAGAATAGGCATTTTTGATGATATTTTGTGTCTTTTCTGACCAAAATCATCATGGCCAAGTCCGTCATCCTAGTATATACAGTCCATTTTTGCAGTAGTTAGTGCAGTTAGTAGGCATTTAGTCGACTTTCAATAGGGTTCACTCTTCCAGTGGACGTAGTCTTCTCGATCCTTTCCGAAAATCTCCACAACGAGCTCATAGCAGGGTCAATGGGATTTGTGAAGCCTATTGTCAAAAAATGTTAATTGTTTTATCGTGGTCAATGGGGATTTCTGGATAAGCATTCCAAAAATATCCATCAATCTTGATGGGGATTTTTGGAATATACTAGTGGTATAATCGATCATTATTATTTCACACTAGTGAAAATATGCTCGCTAGTGTCTTAGGATCTCAGTGTTTCTAGCCAGGAGGATTTCTGGATAATAATTTCAAAAATTAGCCCATGCTGAGTTTCTTGTCGGAATCATTGAAAAATAGCAGAGAAAGGCTTCTATAAACGTACTACTGTAACTAAAATTTTAATTCCACAAATTTTCTTTCTTTCATTAAGTTTTCAAACGTTTCTAATGGAAAAGTTTGTAATGTAGAAAGTGATTTATAAGGCAGACGGACAGACAGGCTCGCGACCTTTATGTAGCTAAATCTTTTTACAATGAGCTGGGAGAATTGCGTAATTTCTTTTATAACGTTTATATTGCTATAACGTTGGATAAATGGATTTAGGTTTGCGTAATTCGATCTCAAATGAAAAATTAGTCGTAATCTGCAAGAATAATCCAATAAATTACATTTTAAGTTTTAAAATTCGAATGGTATGGAATTTACAAATGGTTTCATTAAAATGAAAACTTTATATTCATTGCACGTAGGTTTTTATCTAACATATCTAGTAGGTAGGTACTTTAAAAACCGAGCTATTTTATACAGCGCCATCCAGTTCAAACTAAGGAAAGCTTTTACTTACTTATCATTATGATGGGCGATAATTGAATTTAGTTTGAGTATGTAAATTATTTATTATATTTTATTATGTGTTAATTATTTGTATGTTTTGATACTGCTATATATTTGCATGTGAAATTGAATATTTAATTAGAGGATATTTTAAAATTTGGCATCCCACCATTTTTGCGCCTACTTGGGCAAAATATGTAGACCTTTTGTATCATCTGCAAGCATTATGTCTGTAACTAACCACGTGTCTATACAAATAAAGAATATTTATCATTATCTTATCTAGGGATAACTGATTGAATACATAAATACTTTTATATCAATAATTGGGATATAATTTAATACCCAGACACAGAACAAATATCTATGTTTGTCACGCAAATGTTTTTTTCTGGTTGCGAAGCGGGCCCACAACATACAAAACGCAGAGTCACTACGAAATCTGAGGCTAGTCCATTGCGGGGTCATTAAATGTAACACTGAAATAACACAGTACAAAATCATCCATGAACACAACGCCATACTTATTTAATCTTTTAATGTTTCTCCACCCGAAATACAACCTGTTGCTGTTGCGATTTCTTTTCTAATTAATTCCGTGATGAAACGCGAAAATTAAGAAAAAAATGTGGCAAGAAATTATTGTTTCTGCCTGTTGCTCAGCCCAGCTATGATTTATTATAAGACGAGCTAAAGTACAATAAGATTGTTGTTATCCATCATAGTTAGGGCATGTTATCGTTAATTAGAAACTGAGTTTTATATTTTTTGCCCTGTACTTTTTCTGGCTGGAAACCAAAAAAACGATATTGCAAAGTAAGCCAGGTATTAATTTAATCATCGCCAGGATTACAGAGTAGGTAATCTTTTTCTTTTTCTTTTTCTGTAATGTTTTTAGTTACCTAAGTACTTTTTTGTTATACAGTGTGTTTGGTGGATTGATGTTGAGATTTTTACATATCTGATTGTAATTTCTATTAGATAGCCTTTATATATATAATTATTACCATCTCATTTGTTAATGAGAAGGAGGACACATCCAAACCTGCAAGGCTTGCAAAATGCTCATGTGTGAGCTAAATTGCTCTTTATTGCGTAGCTCATAGAGATACAAGCGACGTTTAGACGTTTACGATAAAATATAATAGAAAAAATCAAAATATCAGCACATTGTAGGCAATTCTAAAGCCAAACTCTTGTTATAAGTGACATGGGTCCGATTTGACACACAAAACGCGATCATTTGCAAACGCCAGGATGGCCCCGGTAGCCCCAGTTACCACAGTTGCCCCGACCGTCCCAGTTCAATCCGAATTCTTAGCGGGAGGCTTTGTTACGTCGTGATACGTGCGTAATGATACCCAATGTGTCACTCGAAAAAGAAGAAACGGGGCTTAAATAAATTGTTTGAGATAATGTTTAAAGTCAGCCAAAGCCGTATACAATACAATAATATAGGTTACCTAATAGTAATTATTGTTATTATTAACCTCATGCAGGGCTATGAATCCTGAATTCAGCGCAAGCCCCACGCTCATTAGCAGACTTATTCCGTGAGTGGCTTATTCCGTAACGGGGGCAAAATGGGGGCAAAACTCTGTTTTCTTGGAAAAAAAACGTATAATAATTCCTTAGAATAACGGTCAAACACATCTCAATTTTTACTTTTTTGAACACAGAAAAAACTTAACGAAATAAAACATAATTTTAGATTGGGTAAATTTCACAGTTTCACTGGTAATAAAAAATATTTTACAGAAACTCAAAAAAAGTAAATAGAACACGGCCCACAGATATTCATAACCCAAATTCATTTGAATCTGGGATCTCTGAGAAGTCCTTTCAACAACATAACGAGGATATAATTAAAAGAAATATTCTTTAGGTGCTCCATGTCCAACGCTTGAATAGACGAGGCAGCGTATAAAAATAACGTAAAACTTAAATAAATTATTTTAAATTCTCCACGTCACCACGTTTTTGACTTAAAGCGCAGACAGATAGAGCTTAAAATTGTAAGTTCCTTCACAGCATTATAGTATAGAAATAAACTGAGTAACCAGCATTAAAACTTCGTGCAGCTCCTGCTGCCATTGAGTAAGTACTACGAAATCCATCCACTACGTTGATAATACGTTTGTCATAAACAAGAAAAACGTAAAAATCCATAGAGAAGAATTCATCTCATATATGAAAGAAAAAGTGACAAACAGGCGGCTGGGGAAGTCCGTAGGATCATAAATGTCTATATTAGAACCATACTTATCTTAACACCTTTCCAAGCTTTATTTGTAAGGGTAGTCCATATTATACACAATAATATGACAAATTATAATTTATATTCATCAAGGACAAGCTAACCACTATATAGCTTTGCGCATGTATTTAGAAATCAAACAGAAAATCTGATTGATTTCTAAATACATTTTTTCCATTCAAGTTGCAACCATAAAAGTTGGTCCACATCTTACTCAGTCCGATGTGGCCAACTGATGATTGATTAGGCTGAAAAAGCATCATGGCTCTTTTGTAGGCGACTTGCGAATGACTGTGAGCCGGTTATAACGCAATACATTCAGTATTTGAAAAGAAATGCTGCACAATATAACAGCAATACAGACCGCATCGCAGACAACAGCTTCGGCTATTATACATTTTTTCGCCACATGAGCATCGAATAATTCAGTAAACGTATTTACTAGGTAGGTGCGTTATGTCCAAAGCATCTTTTACTACATTTATATGCTCTGTGGTTCACATTCATACGGACAGAAAGTTGGTACAATAGTGTGCGTCATTAGAGCGGCGGGTGGCTAAGTGGCAAGTTCGCCAAGTGTAGGACGGGGTGCGCTTATAAATATGTTGCAGTATGGATAGCTGTATATATCACTGAGAATAGGACTATTCACTTTCTATAGGTGCCGTAAAAGCCAGGCGAGATAATATCTATACTAATATTATAAAGAGGAAAGATTTATATGTAAGTATGTTTGTAACGAGTTGGGTCAAAAAGTACTGGACCGATTTTTTAAATTCTTTCACCATTTGATTGCTACATTATCACCAATTAATATCACCCCGTCGTCGCCGCCCGAGACATATCTTGACCGACCCGGATGATCCTATAGCAGCCGTAGTATCGGCTGCGCTAGGATCACTGGACGCTAGCCCTTCTGGCTCAGGTATCGGCACCGGTATAGGATACCAGCGTAACACAGACACCGACCCCGCCGGCGAGGTCGACGTACCCCCCGTAGGTTAGCTAGAACGGTCGCGACTTTCAATAGGGTCCACTCTTCCAGTGGACGTAGTCTTCTCGATCCTCTTATCCCGGCAACGGCCCAAGCCGAGGCTCGCCCCCCAGGGGTGCCCTTGAGCTAGTTGCCTCCCACTTTTGATGGCTGAGCGCCTTAAGCGACCGTCCTCCCGCCCGGTGACGCTGTAAAGGTCGATAGAGACCAACAGCTCGTTCAAAAAAAAAACTTTTAGTATAGGCTATTTTAATTGCAAAAAAAAATTATTATGTAAAATATTTAAAAATAAATTTCCACCCGTGTGAAGCCGGGACGGGCAGCTAGTATAATATATATAATATAAAATGACAATGGTGAAGCCCCTCTTAAAAGAGGCTTATGTTCAGCAGTCAGCAGCCGACGTCTTCAAGCTAAGGGTGTGATGCGTGATGATTGACAGCCAGTTTTGGAGTTGCAACATGCTTTAGAGTTACCAGAATCGGAAAATTTCTTTCTGAAAATTATTGAATATATTCATCCAGATGTTTTTCATCGTGTGAATGTGTCTTTATAAAATTGTATAATAGATAATACTGCATTGTACGCAACGAACGAAATCTGCTTTACAATTTTTTATTTTATAAAGTTATGTTATTATATTATTATCATTCACTTATTTAATAAATTTACTTGTTCAAATTTAAAAATATACGCATACATATGCTTTAGTTTAGAAGAGTAATTGTTGTGTGTGTGTTTGAAGAAGGGAGTGTGGGAGCGTTTTGCGTTAAACTGATAATAAGACTTCTCATACTGCTTGTCGGTATGTTCTTTCTGTTTTAAGTTGCGAATAGTATGCTCCTGTTTAAAACACAGCGAACGTGGTCTATTCTAAAAGAACTAGAGACAGAGTGAGTCATCAGGTGAGTTGTTGTCAAACGCATGCCCATTTTCCCATAAAAAAATAAAATAAAAATAAAACTGAAATAAAAAATATATTACAAGGTGGTTTTCTGATCTATTGGTCAAAGAGCCATACATATTTTATGGCATATACAGAAAAAATACACTCGCTTCGCTTACGTTTTTCAATTATCTGCTTTATTTTAATTTCGGCCGGCATTGCGTTTTCGTCGAATAAAATAATACAATCAGACTTTTTTTTGCAATTTTAATTTTTTGAAAATATAATATTGATAAAAAAAAATATACCTATGGGGGTTTGAATATTTGGGGTTTTATAATTTTTTTTAACATGTATCACTCATATAGATTAAATTATATTTAATTATAATTATTGAATTATATGATACACGTAAAACTTATAACATCCCTTATAAAACTTATAACGTTTGGTTGGGGGTCAAATCAATCTAAATTAGTATACAATCGGCAGAAATATATGATTTTAAAGTACCTCATTAATTTTTTAAGACAAATAACTGCTTAACTCACGTCAGACGGTCGGAGTAATTTTGACTTTTTAATTGACGTGAGTTTAGCCGTTATTTAGCTTACAAAATGAGTCATACTCACGATAGTTTTGAATACCTAATTAATCACACTAATATTATAAAGGCGAAAGTTTGTGTGTGTACATGTGTATGTTTGTTACTCTTTCACGCTCAAACGGCTAAATGGATTTGGATGGAATTCGGTACCAAGAAAGCGTATACACTGGATTAACATATAGGCTACATTTTATCCCGGAAAAATTAAATGCTCCCGTGGGAACAGCAAATAATTAAAATAATTTTTATTCGTGGATGAAACCGCGGGGCACAACTAGTAATACATAAAAAACCATAGATAGATACATCAGAATAGGCTATTTGACTACTATTAAAAATGAACAAGTAAATAATAGGTCTTTACCTATGAAATTGCCGTATTGCAGTACAGACTTTTTCAAACAAAAAAAAGTTTTGATTGGCTATGAATTCTAAATTCAAATTAATTTTGTTTTAAAAATATGACATTCTATTTACAATATAAGTCTTTTGTTTATTGATTAGCGTTGTATTTTCATTACATTTCAACATTTTTCCTCATAATGGATACTTTGAAATTTCGTGTAATAATGGAATATGAGCTCCGTCGTGGCACCAACGCGGCACAAACGACACGTAACATCAACTACGTTTACGGAAAGAACTGTACAAACGAACGTACAACCCGTTATTGGTTTGCTCGGTTCCGTTCTGGGAATTTTGACTTGAAAAATGAACCTCGTGGTCGTCCGGAAACTTTGGTCAACAATGATGAATTAAAGGCGATTGTGGAAGCTGATGAATCTCAATCTACAGCTGAGCTGGCAGCAGCTTTTGATGTTAGCATCAAAACAATATTGGTCCATTTGCGACAGATTGGCAAGATAAAAAAGCTTGATAGATGGGTGCCCCACGAACTTAACGATCGCCAGCGCAACGTACGCGTCGAGACTTGCCTTGCGCTGCTTAACAGGCACAGAAATGAAGGAATTTTGAACCGAATTGTTACGTGCGACGAAAAATGGATTCTTTTTGACAATCGAAAGCGCTCAGCTAGTTGGTTAGATCCTGGTTCGGTACCAAAGCAATGCGCAAAACGAAAAATGACCCTTAGAAAGGTGATGGTCACAGTTTGGTGGTCTAGTGCTGGTGTGATTCATCATAGCTTTTTACAAAACGGCGAGAGCATTACTGCAGATGTGTACATTGAAGAACTGACCACAATGATGGCGAAACTCGCACGTCTGCAACCAGCTTTGGTCAATCGGTCGTCTCCATTGCTACTTCACGACAACGCGCGACCCCATACTGCACAACAGACCGTCTCTAAGCTGCATGAGTTGGGTTTGGAAGCTCTCCCTCATCCGCCATACTCACCAGATCTTGCGCCTACCGACTATTACTTTTTCCAAAATTTGGACAACTTATTAGCGGGAAAAAAATTCAATTCCCGAGAGGCAGTACAAAACGCCTTTGAAGAGTTTGTTGTCTCCCGTCCTGCTGATTTTTTCAAGAAGGGCATCCATAAACTGCCACAGCGTTGGCAAAGATGCATTGATTGCAGGGGTGATTACTTTAAATAAAAGAAATAAATAAGTTCGAAAAAAAAATACTTTAACTTTTTTCAAACAAAACGGCAATTTCATAGGTAAAGACCTAATATTATTTTCATAAAGTAGGTTAAAAATGAATGTAATCATTGTAAAAATAAGTAAAATCGGTAAATTAATCACGAAGTAGTGCGCTTTTAAAGTTTCATCGCCTGTCCCTTTCTCGCAAAACAGAGATCGTGTTGAGCTTCCTCACAGCTACTATGAAGGCATGGCTTGTGACGTCACATGCCAAAAAGATTGTATGTAGAGCTACCACAGCTTAGTAATGAGTTACTGTGAGGACTGGTAACTGACGTCACTGCGCGTTTGAGTTACCTCTTTCTATTTCTGTATTTTAAAATGCCTGTAACTTAGTCATTTTTTGAGATATTCAAGTTTTGTTTTCACAGTTATCTATTTTTTCAGGGATATTATTTATGTATGTAATAAAAATATAGTAGTCAAATAGCCTATCGGGAACCGTCGTGTTTTCAAACTCAGAACATCAGATTTTTGTTCTCAACCCCCGATCAATCAATACCTGAAGAACTAGCGAACAGCGAAAGAAATATGCATAAGCAACCACTTTGCGAAGCCAAACTTCCCCAGGGGTAGTGAGTACCATCGACAGCTCGTCTCGTTGAAACCTCTCAAGCCGAGCCCTCAGGTTCTTCAAATTGCAAGATCTCGCCTGTTACGTTTGATTCTGCCTCGCAAGAATGGTTCGCGAATACGACGTGAGATTTTATCTGTGAAACCTTAAAAGTGGACTCGACATTTTTGAATGAATAACACTTCTTGAATAAATAACACTTGTACTAGGTGGTAGGACTTTATACTAGGTGGTAGGACTTTGTTGCAAAGTTCGTCTAGGTACCACCGCTTTGCCAGTTATGTGCAATTAATAATAATTAGTTAGTGTGCAAGCACTACTGTGTTCCGGTTTGAAGGGCACTGTAGCTAGTGAAATTACTGGGCAATTGAGACTTTATGATCTGATCTCACAGTCGAGTAATCTTATTACCTGACTGTGCTAATGTCTCAGGATGATGTGCGCAGTGCAGTGTCGCTTGAAACTCTATGTTTTAGGGTTCCGAGTGACACTGTTCTGTTATGGGCGGCCATGGCGCTTAACATCAGGTGAACGACTAGGTCGTCACATCATTCAATAACATAAAAAAAAACTTCTTGATCACGTTTTTATCTGCTTCCGTGTAGTATAACTTTACAGTGTAAATTTGCGAAATGTAATAAAACTTTATTTACATCAGTACGCGTCAACTAAAACTAAAACAGTTTAATCCTCAAAGTACCGATTTCCTTTTGCAATTTTCAATTTTCCAGGATATAAATATCATGTGGTTTGATTTTGATGGTGGAAGCAATTTGTGTGCTAAACATCGAAATTGGTTCAACTGACATGAAATCCACATAAACAAACGAAAGGTCATTTAATATACCCTTATTTTAGTATATGTATAATTATTATTAAAAAATAAAAATTAATGTATTAATAAATGAAAAAATAAGTAAAATCGGTAAATTAATCACAGAGTAAAATTTTTGGAGTGAGCATCGCCTGTCCCTTTCTAGCAAAACAGATTTTTTTTTGTATGGCTCCACACTTTTTTGTATTTAGCCAGTGTCAAGTAATTGATAATTTCTCAAGTCAATCAATATATATGTATATATTTATATAAGTCATGTCACAGTCCAAGTCATAGTAGACTTGACTACTTTGACTAGAGTCAAGTCATACTCCTAGTAAAGTAGTGGCAACTTTACCAGAAGCTACTATGGAGTTTTGGAAACAACACGAAAAGAAACGTTTCACCATCATTATACCATTTTCCCACACTCATGCCTGTAATTCAGCACTTAACGAATAAAATGCCACCAATTTTATGCACTAACACTGAAAACAAGACAAATTTTGGAAAATAATATAACGCGGTGACGCGATCTTTTTCGTTTTCCCGCCAAACATCAACAGAAATATTGTGAAGCTTCCTCATATCTACTATGAAGTTTTGCTAGTGAGGTCACATGCCAAAGAAATTGTATGTAGAGTTACCATAGAGGTGCCAAAGTTTAGTAATGAGTTATTGAGAGGACTGGTAACTGATGTCACTGCGTGTTTGAGCTGCCTATTTCTACGTGAATTGCAATGTAAACAAAATGCACGAAACTTAGTCGTATTTTGAGATATTTAATTTTAGTCACGATTGACTATTTTTTGAGGTATATTATTTAGTTGTGCAATAAAAATGTGGCAGTCAAATTACTTATTATGGCCTCACATTGCAATTTTAAATGTATCATAAAATATGCGCGGTGGAATAAAATCAGGGCAAACTTGTGGCACCTTCATATCACGCTAATATTACGGAAATTACGTGCGCAAGATGCAAGGTTTGTCGTGAAATATGACGTGTTTGTGATTGGGCTTATTTTTAAGAACATATGTACCATAGTAGGTACCTTATTTAAGGCACTATGGTGAGTTGAACTTATGTAAAGTTGTACAAACAAACATAAAAACAAACGTTTCACTTTTCATATCTCAAACAGCCTTATTAATAAACGGGTATTAGTCTCGGATTAGTTACTTCAGCTTTTGTCCTTTTTTTGCTACTGGAATATTTAGCTGGATCGAAAGACAAAAGATGGTGTAACTAGTCTAAAGCTAGTTCAAACCAATATTTGTTTCAGAGAGCCTCACGGCCCAGGCAAAAAAGCTGTTTTACTTAGCTAGAGAATTTGCTAAAGGGAACAACTTCAAATTTTGCTGGGCCTCACGAGGGAAAATATACCTACGGCGTACCGATGGAGCTCCACTCATAAGAGTTGATTCAGAGAGTGACTTGGAAGGCCTTAAAAAGAAATGACTCTATTTTGTGTGGTATTATTTAACCTTATCTAACTTGTTTACAATATGCAATGCATTTACAAGTTTTTATTTCGTTTATACAAGCATAGTAATTCTAGTTTTAAGCCCTAAGTGCATTGACAAAACGCACTTATATACTAAAAGAGATCTCTCTACACACCATCATACAAATTATCTTTCAAACATACTATACACATTTACACACTACATCTACACTCACCATTATATTCACTCATTAAAGCCAGATACTACATTTATCAACAAAACAATATATTATATTTATTTTTGTATGCTACCTTATAACATAATATCGATAACCATTATGCATTCTTCTATATTTTATTATGAAAAATATTTCCTGCTCAATGGTACTATTCTCCTTAATAATGGATGACAACACATTCATTGTTGAAGAAGTCGATGGTACCGACATTATAGAATGTCTCTCGTCTTGTGATACTAAATGTTGCCAAACACTATTAAATTGTAATGCCAATAAAAACTCTTTGTCAATCCTGTCGGTCAACATACGCAGTATTAACTGCAATTTTGACCTATTTCTTGCTTTTACAGCTAGTCTTGATATGTCAGTGGACATTTTTGTGCTGACGGAGTGTTGGACTAGTACTCAGAACCCTCCACCAAGTGTTGATGGTTACAATATGTTCTGGACTCAAAACAGCCTGAATCAAAATGATGGAGTGGTTGTGTACGTACGGCAAGAAATAATTGCCACGTCTTATGAACCTAAGTTTTCTGATGGAAATTGTCTTATCATTAGCATTTTACCCGACTATACCATCATCTGTTCGTACCGTCCACCTTGTTTTCGTAACATCAGTAACTACCTTGACTCTCTTGATACTGTCTTAAAAAACATTTCAACTAAAAACATTATTTTTACAGGCGACATTAATTTAGACATATTACCTGGAAATCTATCAGCATCTTCTCAAGAATATTTAAACTTAATGGCGATACATGGACTGAGGCAAGGAATAAATCGTCCCACAAGGCTCACGACTTGCATTGACCACTTCATGGTCCGAGCTTTAGGCGTATGGAAGACCTTAGTCTTTGAGCAACAAATAACGGACCACTGTCCTATATTATTATTTATAAATAAAGCTAATTTTAATAAAAACTTGATCACCCATAGTAAAATAAGGGTTAATTACAATTTCATAAATGAAGCTCTTCAGAATGAGTCCTGGGAAGACCTATATAAATTTAGTGATGCTAATTTGGCGACTGAGCTACTTACTACAAAACTATTTAACATTATTAATGAAAATACTCAAGTAAAGGCATTTTCTAAAAGAAATCTACCGCTTAAACCTTGGATAACCAAAGGGGTTGTTAGATCAATAAGAAAAAGAGATAGGCTTCATATGAAAGTTAAAAAGGCCCTACATAACGAGGAACTTCAAGAAAAATATAGTAAATACAGGAACGTTTGTAATAAAATTATTAGAAATTTAAAAAGAGACTACTACAGAGATAAATTGATTAAAAACAAAGGAAATGTCAAGGAAACGTGGAAAATTATTAAGGAAGTTTGCAATTTTAAACAAACAAATGTACCTTCGCGTGAACTATTAAAAATTAAAAGTAACCCTATTCACTCACTTAATGTTGTTAATACGTATTTTACTTCTGTTGGAAGACTGCTTGCTGATGAAACTCTTAGTAAGATGAAAACTACCGAAAAAGAACTAGCTTCTCTCGCAAGTCGAACAAACGCGCCAGTTAATTCCATGTCACTGTATCCTACAGACCCTGTTGAAATAAAATGTGTAATCTTAGGGCTGAAAGCACATAGTGCCCCTGGTTGGGATAAAATCTCAGCCATTATACTCAAAAAGTTTATTGTATATGTGGCAGAACCTATCGCCTTTATTTGTAATCTAAGTTTCGAGACAGGTACATTTCCCACAGTATTTAAAAAGGCCTTGGTCTGTCCAATATTTAAAGCTGGTGACAAAAATAATCCCTACAACTATAGACCTATTTCACTTCTTTCGACTATGTCCAAAGTGTTGGAAAAATTAGTTAAGAAAAGAGTAACACGATACCTAGAGAACAGCTGTCTTTTGAGTAAAAACCAATATGGCTTTAGAGAAAAGAAGTCAACTGAGGATGCTGTCTTAGCTTTAACTTCTCGAATAACGTCTTACATGGATGGTGGAAATAAGTGTATTGGAGTCTTTCTGGATCTCCAGAAAGCTTTCGACACCGTTTCTATTCCGATACTAATAACAAGACTAGAGAACATGGGAATAAGAGGTTTGGTACTTAAGTGGTTCACGGACTACCTCAGTGGAAGATCACAATGTGTTCGGGTCGAAGGACATGAAAGTGAAAGTGCAGAGTGCACGTTTGGTGTCCCGCAGGGTAGTACGTTAGGACCAACCCTGTTTATTATCTATATTAATGACCTCTGCGGTACTACCTTGCCCGGATTAGATTTATTTATGTTTGCAGATGATACGGTGCTGTTATTGCATGAAAAGACTTGGCAAAAAGTTATGGACCTGGCAGAGGACTGTCTCTCAAATGTAGTTAAATGGCTGGAAAACAGTCTTCTGTCCCTAAATACATCCAAAACTAAGTATATGTGTTACAGTATGACAGCTTCAGGAAGACCAAAAATCAACATAAGCTTAAAAATTCATACTTATCCATGTAATCGCAATAATACTCTTCGTACCATGTGTAGTTGTTCAACTCTTTCTCAAGTTCAGTCTATTAAATATCTAGGGGTATTAATAGACGATAAGCTAAACTGGAACTTACACATAAATTCACTGGCTTCCAGAGTAAGAAAGCTTATATACGTTTTTAAAACCTTAAGAACAGTAGCGAATCAGAATCTCTTACTCCAAACATACAAAGCGCTCGGTGAGTGCCTCCTCAGGTATTGCATATGTGCATGGGGAAGTGCAGCCAAAACTCACCTCATCACTGTAGAACGTGCCCAACGTGCTGTTTTAAAGGTTCTTCTCTACCTACCCTTTAGGTACCCCACTACGGCAGTCTACGAGAAAGCCAAAGTCCTCACGGTACGCAAATTGTTTATTTACGAAAGTGTACGACGGTTCCACAAACAAGTGGTGCCGACTTTACCTGATTCTTCAAAAAGAATAGATCGTGTGCCGGCCAGATGGGCTAAAACCAGATTCGCACAAAAACAATATGAAATTATGGTTACACAATTATACAATATTCTTAATAAGAAATTTAATGTTAGAAAGGTTAGTAATAATGAAATTAAGAAGATTGCATTACATTGGCTAAATGAATTTGACTATGAAGGCGTAGAAAGAATGTTGGCGAGCTTTTATTTTTAAATGGAGTACACAATACATTAAAATTTATATATATATATATATAATAAAAAAGAAAAATATCTATTTTTAATTAAGGCACCTATAATTCATTACTCTCATAACTATATTCTATTCGTTCACAATAATATACAAACACACACATTTAAACATATTTACACACACACACACACAAACACACCCACACACAAACACACACACACACACACACACAAAAACATGTTGAGACCGATGAGTGTTGTAGTGTAAATTCAGTGTTATTTTTGTTTATTTTTTGTAACTTCTACACTATAAGTTTTTTTTTTTTTCTCTAGATTTCACTGTATGTTTTTTTTTTGTGTGACATAATAATGTTTAAAAATATTGGGAGAAGCCACTGATTCCTGAAATACAGTTTAAAAACTAGTTCGGGAATCTATGGATTCATATAAGATAATGTAATGATACTTATGTCAATAAATATTTTTGTATTTTGTATTTTTTTGTATTTTTTTTTTTTAGTTCGTGTTTATTAATAAGGCTGTAAGGGTTTACGACCCCGTGACTTACCCGTGGCAACTGCTTTTTTGCAAATATCACCTTTATGCCCCGGCATTAAAAGTGTTTTAGAGATTTTAGGTACTCAGTGGCAGTTAAGCTAGTACAATTTTGTGAGTGAAAAGTAGAAGTAGATACATATTTATTCAATACTTGCCTAAAATTAAATTCCAAAAACAGGTACATATAATACATAATATGATCATGAAAGAAAAAAAAGGTAAAAAATAGTTTGCAATGACAGGTCATACCTACTTTCAGTTAATTAGTGCAAGTTGTATTTTATACGTAAAAGGTAGATTTGTAATGTGTAGGCCATATAATGTGTTAAAACGGTTTAAATTTTTTAAGATGAGCGCTTGTGTTAAATAAATATTATACAAGCAATTATTGTACCTAAAACGATAAAGAAAAAATCTGAAAAATCTGATCTAAAAGTATACAACTTGAAGACAATAAATATTTGTCAATTATAATGCTACTAATGAACGTTAGTGGTATTTAGTATTAATAAGTCATAACTTTCCGAAGCTCCAGATAGGAGTTTTATTTTTTTATGGCGGATTGGATTGCACGATGCACCAAAAAGAGAACTTATTATGACTTCATAATTTTCTTTGACTAAAATAATTTAAACCATAGTTAGTGTTTTTAACTTTTTAACTAATTTACAAATTACAAGTTCTAAAAGCCTATAATAGTCAATAAATACTTTTGACTTACTTTGACTGACAAGTCATTGTAAGTCAAATAGTTACACCCCCACACATTATAACATTTCTGACATGTCTAAAATTTTATAATGTGTGGGGGCGCAGAATGCAAGTGATGCGATAATAAAGAATATCTTCAAAATACGGAGAGCAATGACATCTGTAACACAGTTTTATTACTAGCTCAAATGCCATTACTCTAAACTGCAATTTTTTGATTCCAGATTGTTTATTATATCTTAATTTATAAGTAACTTTTGTTTCAGTAAAAAAACGGTAACTATGCGGCTAAAAAAATAAATATCGCGTACGTTGGTCGCGCCGCTCCTGCCCTCCTTAGTGGTGTCTCTACCATTTTTTTTTAACGAGCTAATGCTGTTGGTCTCTACTGACCTTTACAGCGTCACCGGGCGGGAGGGCGGGCGCTTAAGGCACCCAGCCTTCAAAAGTGGGAGGCAACTAGCTCAAGGGCACACCTGGGGTGCGAGCCTCGGCTTGGGCCGTTGCCGGGATAAAAGGATCGAGAAGACTACGTCCACTGGAAGAGTGGACCTTATTGAAAGTCGCGACCGTTCTAGCTAACCTACGGGGGGTACGTTGACCTCGCCGGCGGGGTCGGTGTCTGATTGTGTTACGTTGGTATCTTATACCGGTGCGGAAAGCGGTACCTGAGCTAGAAGGGCTATACTGGTTCTCCTAGCGCAGCGTACGGCTGATATAGGATCATCCGGGTCGCTCAAGACGTGTCTCGGGCGGTGACGACGGGGTAAAAGGCAAACGTGTCACTACCGCCAACCGCGTCTATGATCGTGTAGTAAGATAAAGTGATACCAGCCAATAAAAGGAAGTATGTACTTATATTGACTATTTTATTTGGAGTCTTCTGCATCCTAATAAATAGGTATAGATAACCAAGCACGCATAAATCTACATAATATATCATTATTATTTAATTTAATTTAGCAATTTAATTTCATAATTTATTTATTTGCCAATAAGTAAATAACAATCTTATGCTAGTGGCTTATAATTATTAGGTATAGTTTTCAACTAAATATCATATAATATAATATTATATTATGTAACTAGCATAAATTATATACGTAACAAAACAAATGAATACCAAAGGAAATCTACCTTGCCAACTAGTTAACGTCACCACCGCCGCTGGGGTTTCATACGATTTTAAAAATACATTCGAGCGAGTTTCAGAAGTGGTTGCTAAAAAAATGTACCTACAGGCATTTGCAGTTTGAAGTTCATCGGGTTGGCAGTTTGTGCTTTTTATATAATTAAGTTCAAGTGAAATAAATTTACATTTTTATTTATTTTAGTAATGCCGTAAGCTAATGCATTTGCAACTCCATATGACATCACAATCACCACTGCAACAGCAAGTAAAAACTGGTTAACCGTTGCATAACCAAACCATATTTATTTTTTTTATCTTTGTCGTCTTTGTAAAACTTTTTTAGTTTAGCTCCATCTATCGGCCGGTATAACTTTGTTTTTGCTTTGTTCAGTGTTAATGTTGCCATTTTGTTAATCGCAAACAATCAAGCGCAACTGCTCTGATGAAATAATTTTGATAGTTTATTATAGTTAGTTTGACTGCCGATAGCTCAGGTGGTAGTAATCCTGCCTTGTGAGCTGTATGGTGTGGGTTCGATTCCCACCCAGGACAACAATTTGTATGATGAACACCGATGTTTGTTCTGATTGAGTGTTATATTGTATTCTATGTAATTTAATTTTTTTTTTAGTGCTTCTGGACAGTCATAACCGATTTCGCATGATTACGTCACATTATATTGCCTTTATTTTTAAACTAAGTACTAACTACTACTAAATACTATTAAACACTACTTACTAGCTACACTACCTACTACAAAAAAAGACATTTGGGCTATATACCTACTATAGTAATAATAATGATAATAACGCCCAAAACGATCACATATTATATAGATTAAAATTCCGTGTCTAGGGACCCAAGAACTACGAGGACCATGGTCCCACAACACCCAGAAACAGAACAAGTATTTGCGCTTTTTTTTCTGTGCACAAACACTTGTCCTGTTGCGAGAATCGAACCCGCCTCCGGGTTATGAACCGACCTGCTCAACCACGACACCACAGAGGTCAATACACTATGTCAATATACTAGCCGCGATGTCTTATAGACAGTACAAATGCTTCAGCTCACTACCGTAGGTAGCGTAACCAACATACTGGCAGTATTGCCCCGTTGAATTGAAAATTCGTTGTGCCAAACATCGTACACATTTTGTAGCAGAAATCAATCTCTACATTGATTTTTGTTGAGTCATTAATTTTTTTCTAAGTTCCACCTGAATAATTTCAATTTCTACGCCGTAAAACAGAGTAAAAGCGTTAGTTCAATTAAAGAACTCGTAATGGTCGGTATAACAAAGTACCGCGTCTAAATGAGCTGAAAACTTGCGGATATTAAAAAGTAAGCAAAGAATAGACCGCTGCTCAGCAGTTGAAGGAAAGCACTGGCTGCTGGTGGCTGCAGAGTAAGATCCAATGGAAGTGAACGTTATTTGTTTTAGATGGATAGATCAACACTTTATTGTACACCATAAAATATGAATTTTACAAAAAGAAATACTTAATTCACTAATACTAGTACTTGTGTGTGGTCTTATCGCTTAGAACGATCTCTTCCCGATAAACCTTTGCTGTTTGAAGTTGTAAATCAAAACAACATAAAGCTATTACAAAATTTTTTTCTATATAATGCAGAATATATAAACGAATAAAATGTGCATACTATATAATATAAGTATAAACATATTTAAATATACTTGATTAAAAATTTATGATTGGAGTTATAGTACCAACTACCAATAAATTATTCTTTACCGATTTGTGAAAAGTAGGAGTTTTTTACTTTCTCTTTAGAGATTCGCTGTGATTCAGAGTTAGTTATTTTGTAAGCTTGTAGTTACACTCAGTTCAGTTTGATCGATTGAGTTAGAAATAGTAGATGCAGCTGTCAATTCAATAATACAAATAATGGAATGGTATTACATTTCATCGGTGTATACTACGCCGGATCATCTTTTACGTCTTGTTTCAGATGGAAAATGTAACTGTAAGAAATCGTTTAAATAGTAAACACGATTATCGAATCGTTGAAATTTCAATGGCCCTTATTTTAAAAGAAGAATTAATAAAATTAATATTAACTAATTTAAAATTAACTTATTGGTTCCATTTAATTTATCTCTTTGTTTCGCGCTCAAACTTTAAAAGAGTAGTTAAAAATTTTCTTTTTAAAAGTAAGTATTCAGAAAACTCAAAACCCTCTAATGGAGGGAGCCATTAGGCATTCATCGATTCCCAATTTATCTTATTTCTTTAATTGTTCTTTCTTTAAAATCGGCAAGTTACTTGACTTTCTCGGACGTTTTTCATTCGATTCCGATTCGATTAATATCGATTCCAATTTCGTGGGGTCGTAAATTTTCTCGATAATGATGCCTTGAAAGTGATTTATTCTTATTTTAAGTGATACGAATCGCGATAGAGTGATAATAAATGCTATTAAGCTTTGATTTGGGTTTCCTTGAAGATAGCCAACTTTTGTAATTACATTTTTCTATTTTAAAAGAAAACTTTGAACCATTATTTAGACGAAACTTTGCGAACATTTTAATAATAATAATAGTAACAACACCCAAAGACCACATACATAGATCCTGGACCCTAACTAGGATTCCCTGTGTCTAGGGACCCAGGAACTACGAGGACCATGGTCCCACAACATACAAGTATTTGCGCTTTTTTTCTGAGCACAAATACTTGTCCTGCTCCGGTAATCAAACCCGCCACCTCCAGGTTATGAGCCGACCTGCTCAAATACCACACCACAGAGGCTGTCACTATACTATACTTTTAATATAAACTATTTAGCACAGAAAAAAGTTCCCACCTCACGCAGATCTGACAAAACACTGACCACAGAATACTATTATGACACTGACAGCTGAAATCAAAATTCACCAGTGTCATTGAAAAACCTCAAAAGTTGTGAATATTTACATATTTATTTTAGTATATGGATGGCTATGGGTATCCGTATCCTGCGCCGTTTCCGTCGATGCATCCGCCGGACGGCCACTACCCTGACCATGGTGACGGGTTTGGCGAGTATTATGGACTTCAACCGGTGAACGAGGATGATGCGCGAAGGTATGACCGTCACAGTTTGGAGATCTGCCGCAATACCATAATCCATAATATCCATATTAACTATGCACATAAGCTGCGTATTGAAACTGTCAAATCCACACAAATTAGTGTTTATATATGTTGCTATAAAATTTCGTGATCGCCTAGCAGTTCTATTTGGGTAGTCAGGGGAAAATCACGCAACTTTGATTGTAATGCAACCAGAGAAATTTCCATACTAACTATGCACATAAGCTGCGCATTGAAACCGTCAAATCCATACTAATTTGTAACATTTGTGTGACGCTGTTGATTATTATCAGCTAGGCGATCACGTAACTCGATTGCAACCTATAGAAACACAAATTTGCATGGCTTTGATAGCTATTACATTATTTGTGTGTGCCAAGGACTTTTTCTGAATAAAAGATTGTGATGATAATATGATCTTAAATTAGGCATGAAGCTTAAAAAACAGGACTGGCGAACTAACCCAATAATTTCATTTCATTTAAAATTTGAAATGAAATGAAATTGGTGGAAAATGCAGTAATATTACTAGGTGGTAAGACTTTTTTGCCAGTTATTTTGCCGCCAAGCTGTAGTGTGCAAGCACTACTGTGTTCAGGTTTGAAGGGCGAGATTTTATATTTTGGAGTTCCGAGTGACATACTGTTCTGTTATGGGCGGTTGTTTCGCTTAACATCAGGTGGACGACTAGCTCGTTACATCATTAATTAACATTAAAAAAATGTATTTACATCCCACCTATGCGTACATTGGTACGTATTTATATAAATACAGATAAATTGACTTCATTTCAGACCCAGCAGATCTAAGCACCGGCCGTTCAATGGCAGATCCCGATCCATAAGTGGGAGCTATTCGAAATCCAGATCTCGATCTCGAGAACGAGACCTGTCTAAGTCCCGGTCCCGATCTCGGTCTCGATCAAAGTCTCGGTCGAGGAGCCGCAGTCGTTCTGGCAATCGTCACAAAGACTTGAATTTTAAGGAGCCAGGATTTTTGGATGCATTCAGGGTGTTGTATCTTACACGTAAGTATACAGGCTGTTCCAACTTATTTCCAACATTTTTTTGTTATCGGTATGAGTGAATAGTTCTAGTTAATAGAACAAAAGCATTTATCTAACATCCACTAATTAAAAAACATAATTATCAAATTAATAAAATGTATTTTAACATAAAATAATTACTAAAAACAAGTCCTTGTAAGATATAGAACAATCTAAAGAAGAATAAAAGAAAGTAGAACAGCATTAACGCTACTGTTAACATTGACAACCGATAAAAAAAACGAGTGTGCTTAAATTAGACCACACGACTAAAGTAAAACTTCTTTAATTTAGCTCCATCTATCGGCCGGTATAACTTTGTTTTTGCTTTGTTCAATGTTAATGTCGCCTTTGTAAATGTAATTGTAAATTTCCATTTTACATTCAACAATTCAAATTTTTAACATTGTTATGTTGACAATGAAGATCTACGACAACCAATGACTTTCAACTTCCGTTCGCCTTGCCCGCTTACTCCCCAAGTCAAGAGTGCGTAAAGAAGTTTTCCTTCATAATTCATTTTCCAATGATGTTTTTACAGCAACCAAGCACAAGAAAAACACACCAAAGTTCCTAGCAACGCAGAAGCGTCAGGACCGCATCCAGGAGTACCTGAAAAACGATGGGCTTGGTTCCAAGCGCTGGCTATTCTACCCACGGAGCCAATTACGCAGCGATTCTAGAATCCTTGAACCGACACAATCAAGAGAAACTTGTGATCGAAGGTAATTCGTAGAATCGTTGAAGGAAACAATTGCGATGATCACCTCCAGTAGAACATTTTCTCGTTCTCGCCTCGTAGCTACCACTTGGATCTGTCATCAAGCTTTTATATATTCCAAATAGATTTTCCAAATAGGTCCCAAAACAGGCATGAAGCTTCAAGCACCAATTTCAATCATTACTACTACTAGGTGGTAGGGACTTTACTGCAAAGTTCGTCTAGGTAGGTACCACCGCTTTGCCAGTTATTCTGCCGCCAAGCAGTAGTGCGCAAGCACTGCTGTGTTCCGGTTTGAAGGGCACTGTAGCTAGTGAAATTACTGGGCAAATGAGACTTTATGATCTGATCTCACAGTTTAGTAATCTTATTACTAGATTGTGCTGATGTCTCTGGATGACGTGCGCAGTGCAGTGTCACGCGAACCTCTATACTTTAGAGTTCCGAGTGACACTGCAGCTGATATGGGTAGCCGTGTCGTTTAACATCAGGCGAACGGCTAGCTCGTCACGTGATTCCTTAACATAAAAAAAAAAAATTACTCAGTCATAATTATGTTGAAAAATCTGTATACATAAAAATCAATCTCTTTTTTCTTTGGCCATCGCATCACGCGGGAACGGATGAAACATTTTCACTATTTTTTGCTATGTTTATTATTATCTTAGTAAAGAAAAAAATTAAGAAAGTTGAGCGGAAAATGAGAAAATTTGGGGCTCAGCTAGTGGTCAAATAAAACTGTAGTTGCCATATGGTCCTAGACCACCCCATCTCTCTTTGTGGGTAGAAACGGCTAAGAGAAAATATGTACGGAATTTTCAGCATCATTCTCCTAGGTCTGCATTTTAATCTACTGCGCTCATGTAAGCCACCTGCTAAACGTAATTAGACTAGATCAGAATCAGATTAGAATTAGATCAGTCTTCCAGCTGATGATGTGACCCTATAGAATAATCAAGGAAATGAGAGCTTTTGAATGTCAGCGGGTCTTACTTTCTCTTTTCTTCTAGGGTCAAAGTTGATGGGGATTTCTTCAGGAAGTATAGGAAGAGCAAGAAGGTGGACAGCGACGCACCAATAGCGAAACTGAGGAGATGGGAGCTGGTATTTTATAAGAAGCTAGGTTTTGTTCAGGCTGTTTGATTTTGAACATAGATTTGGTGATTTGATATAATTTATGTTTTATTATTTTAGGTACTGCTAATAAAATGCTGTTCAATGTGACCAGTAGTTTATTTTAAAGTTAATCTTATTTTTTCGGCTGAGCAGCTAAAACGGCGCAAATATCGGTAGCGGTTACATATTTGAGCCGTTTGGTGTTGAGACCCTGGGTCCTTGGGGGCCGGGAGCTCATCGCGTTTTCAAAAGTTTATCAGAGCGTCTGGTCGACGCGACGCGTGACCAAAATGCTGGCACTTATTTGGCACAACGAATAAGCATTGCAATTCAACGGGGCAATGCTGCCAGCATGTTGGGTACGCTACCTTCTGGTAGTGGGCTTGAGCATTTGGACTGTCTATAGGTCATCGCGGCCAGTATATAGTCCAAATCTTTCTTTTTTTTGGTAGTAGGTAGTTTTTAGTATTAGTTTTTAAATCATTGTAGTATTTATCTTATTTTAGTACCCACATCGAAAAACTGCTGCGTAATAGGAAATCTATTCTATATTACAGCATACTGTGCACTGCAGTTTATGAATCCCACGAATAAAGTTTAAGCCACCAATTGGAACGTGTTTATTGTAATTAATTTGATACTTCCAATAGTACATACAATTGGAAGTTTAGCCCACATATGTCCCCTGATCAACTAGTTTTTTTATCTGTACAGAGTTGCAATTAGTTTTCATTTCGTACATACCCAACTAGTTCTATGTCGTTATTGACCACTAAAGGTCCACTGGGTCAACGAACTGTCGTTTAATGGTTTTTTTTTCACCTGCATTACCACACCACACCGCTGCATTACACCTGGGTCTGCACAGATCTTTGTTAAATTATTTTTATTTTATTACTTTAGCTTATTATTAATCATGAACATGTTCGTTTAATGGTTATTATCGATTGGTACAATAAAAGGTTCATATGTCTTTTTGGTTTAATATTATATAATACTAGTTGCGCCCCGCGGTTTCACCCACGGATAAAAAGTAATTATTTGCTCATCCCACGGAAAAAAAACACTTTTCCGGGATAAAATGTAGACTATATGTTTATCCAGTATATAAGCTATCTTGGTGCCGAACTTTATCCAAATCCATTCAGCTGTTTGAGCGTGAAGGAGTAACAAACATACACACAAACACACATACAAACTTTCGCCTTTATAATAGTAGTGTGATAGTGTGATTTATTTATTATAATTTGTAACTTCTAATTTGTAAACGATAGATACCGGGTGATTAAAGATGACTTCATTTGCTTTTTTTTTAATAACGCCCACCGATCTCAAACATACATAGATAGGAAACTCTCTACTGGTCCACCAATGATGTATAAAAGCATCAAGAAAACCTTATAAACTAGTGTTACAATGGCATAGATATAGATAGATAGATCTTGGACTTCTCTAGGTTTCTCTTTATCTAGGGATTTAGGAACTACGAGGACCATGGTCCCATAACACCCAGACTAAGAACAGCTATTTGCGCTTATTTTCTGTGCACAATTACCTGTCGCGGGAATCTAGCCCGCCACCTCAGGCCTATGAGCCAACTTGCTCTCCATCTTGCAACCACCAAACCACAGAGGCTGTCATAATAAAAATTAGGTATTCTCAGCATTAGGTGGTCTTTTTTTTTTTACGTTTTGGCTTCACACTTTTGTGTATTTAACCAGTGTCAAGTAATTGATAATTTATCAAGTTATCGATATTTCACGCAAATATGTGTCAAGTCACAGTCGAAGTAATCAAATCAAGTCATTGTCAAGTCAGTCTAGTCAAAGTCATACCCCTAGTAAAGTGGTGACAACTTTACTTGAAGCTTTTATGGAGTTTTGGAAACAACACGAAAAGAAACGTTTCACCATCATTATACCATTTTCCCACACTCACGCCTGTAATCCAGCACTTAACGAATAGAATGCCACCAATCTTATGCACTAACACTGAAAATAACACAAGTTTTGGAAAATAATACAATGCAATGACGCAATCTTTTTCGCGTTCCCGCCAAAAACTGATTAGGTGGTCTTGTCGGTTAAATTATAATTTCAACATTTATGTCATTTTATAGTATACAAAAAATATTTGTAATTTTTTTGAAATTAAAATATTTTCAGTTTGAGGATGTAGGAAACTGGTTGAGAGCCATGGAAATGAAACGGTACGGGCTTGAAGCAGCAAATTCCGGCTGTATTTCTTCAACAACTTAATTAATAACAAGCACTACTGTGTTCCGGTTTGAAGGGCACTGTAGCTAGTGAAATTACTGGGCAATTGAGACTTTATGATCTGATCTCACAGTCGAGTAATCTTATTACCAGACTGTGCTGATGTCTCAGGATGATGTGCGCAGTGCAGTGTCGCTTGAAACTCTATGTTTTAGGGTTCCGAGTGACACTGTTCTGTTATGGGCGGCCGTGGCGCTTAACATCAGGTGAACGACTAACTCGTCACATCTTCCAATAACATAAAAAAAAAAATATTAAAAAAAAAAAAAACACCGCAGAAAATAAAAAACTCAGATGGAATGGAGGTGCCATTAGCTCACATTTTCCGTCCCTCTCTCTCTCTCTCTCTCTCACACACACACTTCGTTCACAAACTATTAATACTTTTACATTTTATCCGTTCTTAAATTTCTAAATTTAGTATATCTTTGGTATTTTTAAGCGTTCATTAATATTATTTCTTGCAATAAAAAAAATTACTTGCGTTCAAAAAATGCCTGAAAAAATATAAGCCATAAACCGTATAAGCCTCGCCATGACTAGCATATAATTTACAATTATGTAACTCGTAGTTTCTCATTAAAAAGCAAGTTCTCTGTGAAACTTGGTTGGTCGTAGTTTCTCGCGGTACGTCAAATTTTCCGCGCGATATCTCGGCGATTCGTTAATTTAACTTTAACCGAAGTTTTACGGGTCATTAGTTTGGTTTTCTTTGAAATTTAAATAACTGCTTTTTAGTAGTTAAGTATAACTTTATTGGTTCCGCGCTTACTCTATCTAGAGAATCATTAAGCATTTTCTTGGTTGCATGAATTCTACTAAAAGAATAAAATATCAGCATTAACTTATAATTTATTTGTATTCAACCCTCCATAATCACACTCACACTAATATTGTAAAGGCGAAAGTTTGAATGTGTGTATCTGTGTATGTTTGTCACTCCTTCACGCTCAAACGGCTGAATGGATTTGGACGAAATTCAGTGCCAAGATAGTTAATACACTGGATTAACATATAGGCTACATTTTATCACGAAAAAGTGAAATGTTCCCATGGGACGAGTAAATAATCAAAATACTTTTTATCCGCGGGTGAAACCGCGGGGCGCAACTAGTAAAGTCTATTAAAGTACAATTTAGCTAAGCAACACTTTCCCCGGGTTCTCGTACACGTTTGTTAAAATCGTGTCAACTTGGCAGACCAAATACGGAACGCTCATTGGTTGCCTGTAAAAATTGTTTGATTTGTTTTATAAATTAATTTGTTTGATTTTTATTTATGGGTACAATAGCTTATATAGTCTAGGTGTGGCTTGCTTGTGTACTCAGTCATTATCTCTGTTCTACAAATGCTGTTTTGAAGAATTTATAATTTTTAATTCTACCCTCGTTCGTCGGGAGAGGGCGGCTTTTATTTGCATTCATCTTGAACCCCCGTTGCGAGTTGCGTTTTAAGTAATTGCTTGCATTCTGGTTGGATTTTTGAGATTCAATTCAATTCAATTCTTTATTTGCATGATTATGGGTACATATATAGATGATAACAATAATAGTTTGTTTCTCCATGTTCTGCCGGAATGGCATGCAAAAAAATTTTTACAATTATTACACATAGAAATAAAACTAAAATAAAAATGATCTAAATTAAGGATTACTTAAATTTTTTTGTAGATTTTTAGTAAAAAGCTTTCAAAAATACTTAGATTGTATTTGCCTTCATTCAAATATATGCAGATACGCAGATCATAAAAACATAGACCGTGACTGGAAGTTTAATTAAGATATTATATTTGTAAGCGACACGGAGTTTGGAGATTATGACCTCTTTTTGTTTGCTTTTAAAAGTTGATTTAAGAATTAACTTTGATAAAATATGTATGTTTAGTTTTTTGTGTACCTATTGTTTTTTTTTTCGCCATGTTCCCGCTTCTTCGAAATCTCGCACTTTACTATTTCCTACCACGGAAGCACGTAGTTGTCGTCAGAAAATATTTAAATCTAAACTAGTCTATATTATAAAATTGAATCTCTATTTCCCTTGGTCATCGCATCACGCGTGAACAGATGCAACATTTTTGGCAATTTTTTTTTTGTTGTATTTATTATTGCTAGGAGAAGGTTGTTATGAAAGAAAAAAAAATGAATTTTTAGAAATTTTTACCGCGCGGGTGAAACCGCAGGACGCAGTTAGAAATAATATATTGACGTTTAATGCAATAGTCGAGACAAAATCAAATTTAAAATAATATGTCCTCTAGGAGTAAAATCACAGAGACAAGTAGTTACCGCCTTCCTACATTTGTACTGGGGTCTGGAGAATCGATCAATCAGCAGGACCCCAAGCATCCATCACTTAAAAAAACAAGAAAGGCGTCCACCCCTATCAATAGAGAGTATTAAATTGTCACAAAACTTCTCAAAAAGATGGCCTTTTCGCCAAATTACCGACGCCCCTTACGTGCCTAGCAACTATTACGAAATCTGTATTGTAGCAGTAATAACAGTATGGAGAAAGTTGAATTATTAGAAAAGTTTTTTTTGTTACGAAAAAGATACGCTTCTGGTTTCTGGTTGATGATGATCATGAAAACTAATTTTAGGGGTTTTAATATCACATACAACATTAGGTGATTAAACTAGTGTTCTTCTACTAATTTAAGTCACATCAATCATTCTTAATAAATCTAGAATCAATGGCTGAAGGGTTAGGAATTTAATGGATGTAGAACAAAAATACGAATAATAAATTATTCTGACAGTAAATAAAAAAAAATTATCTAATTTATATATAGGTACAAGTATATTATTAGAGCTAAAAAAACAGCAAATTTTGTAAGTAGAGTAAAAAAACTATTCTGTTTAAGGTAGGTAACTACTTGTCCTAAAATTATGTATATTGTATTTTATATTAATAATGTTGTTGTATAAAATATATGCAGTTTTATAAGTCATAGCGGTAAAAAATTTCTAGTTTCCTAAAGCTCCCTTGCTGAGTTTACATATAAAAAAATTGACGTTATAGGTACCTACTTTCTTTACTGCTTATGCATTCTATTTGCGTACCCCAGTCCCCGCCACGTCCAAACGACGTAAAATAAAAACATTTAGATGCTTCCAGTTGATCAGTTTGCACCCTTTCCATTACGCGTCCTGTTTAATGACCCTGGAAAGGTCCCCGTTTGTTTCTAGCTATCGTGCCGTACGTCTTTAACGTCTGTGTCAGGCTGGAATGACTTTTTTCGGATTAGGTTTTGGGTTTATTGTTTTTACGATACCGTGTTGGAGAAAATAGAAAACAAATTTTGATGGGTTTTTTTAGTAAACGTAAAAATATAACCATCATCATCACTACATGGAATACTTATGCCCGTTTGTACTAAAATTTGACAGATCCTAAGTTCGCACTTATATCCCTAGCCCTCGGATTCTCGTACGTTTATCAAACTTGTGTCAAGGTAACGTGCCGAATACTGTACGCTCATTGGTTGAGACAGCCGATAATCAACAGACAACCAATGAGCGTTTGGTATTTGGTTTGCCAAGTTGACACAAATTTACCAAACGTATACGAGAACCCTGGAGAATGTGTTGCTTAGCTAAGTTGTATTTTTAAGAGTTTTGTACATACGGGCACCTTAATGAGTTTTCTGACTAAGCTGCAGGTCTTTCCTGCGCATCAGCTTTATCTTATAGCACCTTCATATTTATAACATCACATCACATTCACATCGAATTATTTGTATTAGGTAGGTATATCTAATTTATTTTGGAAGAAATCTACAACTTGAAATCGACTCTACTGCTCTCATTCTACTCTCACTCTATCTAGAGTGAGTGAGTTTTTTGGAAGAAATCTACAACCCCAACATTACCTATATATGTACAGCAGACAATGGGCTGAGAAATGACTGAAAACAGTCAATATCTTAATAGATTTAGTGAACGCCTAAATTTTTCGATTAGCAGAATTTAATACCAGTGTCTTGCTTTTAGCTTAGTGCGTGCCAGCATTGAAATAAAATGAAAATCATCATAATCGGTTCACCCAGCCGAAAATTCCGAGGTAACAAACATAAAAAAGTTTTAGAAAAAGTTGAATTAAACCTCTTCCTTTCCTGAAGTCGGTTGAAAATATAATTAACTAGTATCGGCCCGCTGTTTCACCCGCGCATAAAAAGTATTTTAATTATTTGCTCATCCCATGGGAGCATTTCACTTTTCCGGGATAAAATGTAGCCCATATGTTAAACCAATGTATAAGCTATCTTGGTACCGAATTTCATCGAAATCCATTCAGCCATTTGAGCGTGAAGAAGTAACAAACATACACACATACAAACTTTCGCCTCTATAATATTAGTGTGAAGTGTGATTATCAGCTGTATTGATAGAGCTGTCTTAAGCAATCAAATAAGTTCTAAATTATATAATAACATCCCTTTCATTAAGGGTTTGCTTATTTACACGTGAGCCTTTGTGTTCCTGCTACTTATCTTTAAAATAGGTGTTACTAGAAGTGCTAAAAGCTCTACTTTTGGGTTGCAATCTAAAATAAATATAAACTACGATACGATCTGGAAACTATTATAATAGGTCTTTACCTATGAAATTGCCGTATTGCAGTACAGACTTTTTCAAACAAAAAAAAGTTTTGATTGGCTATGAATTCTAAATTCAAATTAATTTTGTTTTAAAAATATGACATTCTATTTACAATATAAGTCTTTCGTTTATTGATTAGCGTTGTATTTTCATTACATTTCAACATTTTTCCTCATAATGGATATTTTGAAATTTCGTGTAATTATGGAATATGAGTTCCGTCGTGGCACCAACGCGGCACAAACGACACGTAACATCAACGACGTTTACGGAGAGAACTGTACAAACGAACGTACAACCCGTTATTGGTTTGCTCGGTTCCGTTCTGGGAATTTTGACTTGAAAAATGAACCTCGTGGTCGTCCGGAAACTTTGGTCAACAATGATGAATTAAAGGCGATTGTGGAAGCTGATGAATCTCAATCTACAGCTGAGCTGGCAGCAGCTTTTGATGTTGGCATCAAAACAATATTGGTCCATTTGCGACAGATTGGCAAGATAAAAAGCTTGATAGATGGGTGCCCCACGAACTTAACGATCGCCAGCGCAACGTACGCGTCGAGACTTGCCTTGCGCTGCTTAACAGGCACAGAAATGAAGGAATTTTGAACCGAATTGTTACGTGCGACGAAAAGTGGATTCTTTTTGACAATCGAAAGCACTCAGCAAGTTGGTTAGATCCTGGTTCGGTACCAAAGCAATGTGCAAAACGAAAAATGACCCCTAGAAAGGTGATGGTCACAGTTTGGTGGTCTAGTGCTGGTGTGATTCATCATAGCTTTTTACAAAACGGCGAGAGCATTACTGCAGATGTGTACATTGAAGAACTGACCACAATGATGGCGAAACTCGCACGTCTGCAACCAGCTTTGGTCAATCGGTCGTCTCCACTGCTACTTCACGACAACGCGCGACCCCATACTGCACAACAGACCGTCTCTAAGCTGCATGAGTTGGGTTTGGAAGCTCTCCCTCATCCGCAATACTCACCAGATCTTGCGCCTACCGACTATTACATTTTCCAAAATTTGGACAACTTTTTAGCGGGAAAAAAATTCAATTCCCGAGAGGCAGTACAAAACGCCTTTGAAGAGTTTGTTGTCTCCCGTCCTGCTGATTTTTTCAAGAAGGGCATCCATAAACTGCCACAGCGTTGGCAAAGATGCATTGATTGCAGGGGTGATTACTTTGAATAAAATAAATAAATAAGTTCGAAAAAAAAATACTTTAACTTTTTTCAAACAAAACGGCAATTTCATAGGTAAAGACCTAATATAATTGATCATACAATTATGTGCACTAGAGATATGATTGGCCCGATAGCTCACTTGGTAAGTAACCCTGCCTTCTGAACTGTAGGTTGTGGGTTCAAGTCCCACCCAGGGCAAACATTTGTGTGATGAACATCGATTTTTGTTCTGTGTTCAGACACAGAACAAAAATCGACACTCAGGTGTTATATTGTATTCTATGTATGTATTTACAAACAAAAGGTAACTAAGCATTGTATCAGCTATCTGGTTGCCATTGGCTTTGCTTATAATACTGTTTTATGAAATGGCTGTATTTAAAATACGCCCTTTACTAAATTTCTCATCGTTTTCTTTTCATAAAGCGAGCTATTATTGTTGGTTTATGTTTTACCCGACTGCTACAAAAGCAGGAATCTGATGTCGGCTGTCTATTTATTTTCAATGCTCTCTCGTTTTCGTAGACTACTCATCCTATTTCAATTAACAATGTGTCAATTGATAGATCTCGACATTCTTGATATGTAAACTATAAAGAAAACTATAAAGAAAACTATAAAGAATATCATAAAGAACACTATAAAGAATATCATAAAGAAAACTATAAAGAATATCATAAAGAAAACTATAAAGAATATAAAATATAGATAGATTTATGGATTGACTATAAAGAAAACGCGACCAAAAAATGTGTTCATTTTTTTTCGAATTCTTGTCTCTTCCATAATTCCTTAACTCCGCGGCCGGGGTGGGTAATCCCCTAAGGTAATTTGGATGCAGAACGCTGAAGAACTTCTGTGCATATCGTTAGGGGAACTATTCCAAATGTTGTGTACGCTGCTTGTATATTATAGCCGTCTTGGGGGTACAATACCGCACGAACCTTGTTACCTTGTCACTATAAATACCTACCCATAACTGGAATAAACAAGTCCTTACTAAATGAATTATAGTATCTGGGGTATGAACGACAGAGTGCTAATTTTGTGAGATAAATAGGGGCAAAACTCTAGTCAATTTAAATAGTCGAAATTACTCCGACCATATTCGATGTCCTTCTGAACCTGCACCCTTACCGCGTAACCGTTCTGGGAATCGGCTTCGCCTGCCATCCCGCACGCCAATTAACAAGTCCACGAGTGCGAGCAAGAGAGAACACGATTATGATCTCCACCAGACTTACGCGGTAAGGCCCCTGGTCGGAGTCATTTCGACTTTTTTAATTGACGTGAGTTTAGCTGTTATTTATCTAACAAAAAACAGAGTACTACTTCCTTCCTTCCTTTTCATTTAGGCTTGGTCAGACCTGGGGACTGATCACGTAACTTTGATTGCAATACAACAGGAGCAATTTCATTCTTAATTTGTTAATTTCCATAGTAACTATGCACATAAACTGCGTATTGAAACTGTCAAATCCATACACGTTTGGATTTATTATCAGTTGAAATCAAGTTAAGTGATCGCCTAGCTGGTATCAGAATTTTTAGGCCGCCTAAAGGCTTCCGAAAGAGTACTGTATTTTAAGCATTTTGGTTTATAATCTACAAGAATCGAGATTCTTAGATTATTTACGATTTTAAAGATTCATCATTGTCATAATTAATGATAAATCTGGAAGATGTTCACTTAGGAACATATTCAAACCTCCTGTGTTCCTGTGGAAAATACTCAGAATTTTTTTAAGGCCACCTTAAGGCTTCTGAAAGAGTACTATAATACAAGAATACTATAGTATTTTTGTTTTAGTATTTATTTTAAGATTTATTACCATCATTACCTAAAAGAGGTTCACTATGGAACATATCCAAACCTCCAGTTTGAACAAATTACTTCTTGCATCTAACGGCTGCCTACCGTTTTACCTTGTATCTCTCGGTCCACCTAGAAAGGCCGGCTTACGCGGTATCTTCTAGTTCTTGTTCTCCATCTTAAGAATCTCTCTTCTCCTTCTTGAAGTTTGACCATCACTGTCTTCGGTAGGTTTAGCAGAAAAATCTTTAAATTTACTTACTTTGAATTTACAACAATTAAACAAAAGATAAAATACACTTTAATAGGATGCTAACGGGACTTCGTTAGAATCAAAAATTATTTGCTTACGATGTCATAATGAACATTTGCTCATTTGTCATTAATAAAAATCCTCAAACTGTTTCATTTTAATGAGACAGAGTACCTTAATAAAGCAGGAACAGTGTTATAATAAACGTCAAGTATCAAGAACAGTCATTTAAGATTTATAATTCTAAAAGAGGTAAATGAGATACTTACTTCAAATTGAGAAATGCTAATTTCGGATATTGTCTTATGAATGCTTAATTTTATTCGGTTTTGGAAACTTCTTAGATGAATTAACAAAAGTTAGTTTTTAGTAGCCGATATTGAATTTATCAAGAAAAGTCTCAGCTTTAGAAAAATAATTATTCAGTATCAAAGTAATCAAAGCAACGGTAAACTTATAAGCACTTTAGGAAGCGTCGCAGAAGAATTATGAATTATTGCGTTGCAGCTTGCGTAGTTTCTGTCATTTTGGCCTAAATCAATTATTGATAAATACGAGAAGTGCATCGGATCATCCCTTACCATTCCATATTGCAACCCTTCGATGTAGAAAACGACCCTTTTTATACTTTTAAGAGAGTCATCAATACTCGTAGAAGGGTCTGCTGAATTGAGTGGATGAAGAAGCAAGTTTAATCCATCACCACTGGGATTAGGTACTCAATTGACGATTGTTTGGTGATCCGTCACTTTTGTCAGTGTAAAGAAATAAGATTAAAAACTTGGATCACGATTGATACCTTATTTTAAAGTTTAACACTAAATTAAACTAGTGTCGATTTACTGTTGTTCAAAATCGAAAACTGTATTTAGTTTGACAGTATTAAAATATTGCAGACACTTTCATTAAGGATCGAAATGACAAGGACTGCATATATCGAATATATAAATATATATCGAATGGTTTTAGAACTGTCAAAGATGAGTATCGATAAAATACTAACGTTTATAAGTTTGACAGCCTCTGTGGTGTGGTATTTGAGCAGGTCGGCTCATAACCCGGAGGCGGCGGGTTCGATTCCCGCGGTACAAGTATTTGCGCACAGAAAAAAAAGGCGCAAATACTTGTTCTGAGTCTGGGTGTTGCGGGACAATGGTCCTCGTAGTTCCTGGGTCCCTAGACACAGGGAATCCTAGTTAGGGTCCAGGATATATGTATGTGATCGCTGGGCGTTATGATTATTATTATTGTAAGTTACCTATTATATTTTTGTTTACGCAAAATTTAAGTTTTAATACAGTTAGTAAGTGACAGCAACAATTTATTTAAATTGTTTGTTAGGTTTGCGTTTGACCACGGATGGTAAGTGACGATGCGGTCTAGGATGTAACACGCTTGCCTAGAAGATCACTCTCGATTTAAAAATTCCAAGGTTATATGAGTCGAAAATTCTCCTATTTCAAAGTGAAAGTCAAAGTCAAAATATTTATTGCAAATACGCCATTTTTATCACTTTTAAATCAAATCTTTTAAGTAAAAATTATATTAAGTACTTAATATTAAGTTATTTTACCAAGCATATAAAATTACAAAGTGCTTATTGTCAATTAATATATAGCAAGCTCACAATGTATGAATGTGAAAAAAAAAGTTCTCTTTCTCACTACTGGTGCAAGCAATCCGACACAATGCAGAACAAAAACTCCGATCCGAAGCTTCGATTACAACTGTAAAGTAGAAGCTACTAAAAACCTCTGAAAACCTCCTTATAATGATCCTATATAACTCTGGTACAACTTGACAGACCGTAGTGCAATAAAACACATCATGATGTCACAACATCTCAATAAGTAACTCCACGGTCAAAACAAACTGTCGATCCCCTATATGAAAACAAACACAGACGCTCAAAATGCAAGACACGGTTGCATCCACTATAGCTCCCTGGAGACACCATAAAACCGACCCTCGCAAGTATCCCCCGAATTTTCGTGCTGTGCCAACATTGCCCATGTTCCCCTATTCTCACTATACCCCTGTTTTTGTACACGTGCAGATAAAGACTCTATGACATAAAAGATAAGGTAGAGTTTCGGTTGCGATGACTTGGAGGTACGTCGGTAATGAAACTCAAGTTTAGAAACGCTACAATGGGGCAAGTAATTTAATTGATGACGAGTTCGATTTACGAAAATGGATGGTTCTTGAATTAAAAATGCGTTCGGAAACATGTTTCCTTTCAAGATCTCTAGTGAATTGCTCCAGTTTTTTTATTTTGTTGGAAAGTTTTAATGGCTGAAATACAGGTTGGGTTGATCGACTTTGAATGAAGTTGAGTTTTTTGAGGGATATTTTTGCCATTGTTTGCTAAAAGCCTTGGTGGCTCTGTGAATCTAAATAAATAAGTAGGAATCTGTATTCTTATACATAACACCTACAACATGACTTTTAAAATTGTTAATGTTTGTTTGGGTAAGGAATTATTTGAAATTCTGGAGTTACTATGCAAGTTTTTTTAATGTTAAAACATATTTGTTTTGACCAGCTGGGCAATCACGTAATTCGATTGCAACAGTTGGAAACACAAATTTGTATGGATTAAATAGTTTCAATACGCAGTTTATGTGCATAGTATGAAAATTTATTTTGTTGCAATGCAATCAAAATTTCTTAATCACCCCCCGGAGTATTGGATGCAAGAGGCAAGCAGCCGCATAAAGTGATGCTTTATATGATTATTTTATTTAGTTTTTTGATAGGTTTTTTTTTTAGGTTAAGGAATGACGTGACGAGCTCGCCGTTCGCCTGATGTTAAACGACACGGCTGCCCATATCAGTTGCAGTGTCACTCGGAACTCTAAAGTATAGAGTTTCACGTGACACTGCACTGCGCACGTCATCCAGAGACATCAGCACAATCTAGTAATAAGATTACTAAACTGTGAGATCAGATCATAAAGTTTCATTTGCCCAGTAATTTCACTAGCTAGAGTGCCCTTCAAACTGGAACACAGCAGTGCTTGCGCACTACTGCTTGGCGGCAGAATAACTGGCAAAGCGGTGGTACCTACCTAGACGAACTTTGCAATAAAGTCCTACCACCTAGTAAAAAGGTTAGCCTTTTACCACTATCTCACCTGATGGTAAGTAACAATACGGTCTAGGATGTAACACGCTTGCCTAGAAGATACCTGTTCACTCTCGATTTGAAGTCTCCAAGGCTATAATTTTCAGGAAATACGGACGCCGTTACAGCCTTCCACTCTTTGTTCAGCAGTGGACGTCTTCAGGCCGTCGATGACGATGGCGACCGAACAGTATCAATGTAAAAAAAAAAACTATGTACTTTTCCTCGTAAACAAAACCACGAGCCTTATTTCATATTTACAAAAGATGGCCCTCATGACCTATTATTTATTCTGTGCCATTACTCACAGAAAAGAGTCTTAAAAATATTTTACTACCCACGTAATTTTGACCTAAAAAGTGAATTCCCAATGACTCACTTTACAGCCGGTTGTAAAACGCAACTCGTGGTGTATGACGTCACTCAAGTTTAGGGGTAGATATCACCCCCGAGGGGCAAATAAATACAACTTTATAGCTGAGCATGTTACCAACTGTGCGTGCAGATAAAACTATTAGAAGTTTTTTTGAGTAATTTTGGTATATGAACTGGCAATTTCATAATGGTACGGATTTGTTTTTTTCGTGTCGAATCGATTGACTACGGATTTTTGAAAAAGCGTAGGGACTAATACAAAAAAAGTACCTACTGGTTAAAAAAAAACGTTATTCTAAATAATATGTAGAACAAATAATAAGTCTGTGTAGTTATCATATTAGCCTGTGATTTTCTTTTGGTACTTCTATAGAATAAAGACAAGCTATATAGATTATCACAAATATTCTCTAATTCTGAAACTACCCGCAATCTAATCTCCAAAATAATGTCTTACTTAACATACATCTGTATGCGTGACACATGACACACACACATAGACACGGTAATACACTGTGTCTTCGTATGTCACACACACACACATGACACGCACATGAGGCATGCTTCATACAGACACAGTAATACACTGTGTCTGTATGAAGCATGCCTCATTTCAGCTTTACTTATCTTAAGATAGAAAACCGTTTCACGTAAATGATGGAAGGCAATCCAAGAAAGTTATATCTGCAACATTTAGACACAGCGCCCGCGGCTATTTGAACAAACCGCCAACCTCCATCCATCAACCGCGAACCGCCTGATAACGCCATTCAAACAAGCGCGGCAAAAACTGACGAGCAACGAGCAAATTTAGCCGAAACGGGACATACATCACCCGTTTGCGGTTGGTGTTGCCAGCGTTTGTATTTAGGACAGTCCCAATGATTAGGAAAAGTACCTTGTTTTCCAAATTATGATACTGGTATTTTGAAATAAATGGATATGTGTGGACATTTCACACAGCACCATCTAACCCCGAACTAAGCAAATTTATACTATGGGAATCTGATAATGTCACGTTACGTCCTTCCTCTTGTGGAGAGGTAGAATTAAACGTCACAAGTTATCGAGTAGCTCCTCACCTACCTAACTTATTCCTAAATTGGCAGGATCCTAAGAGCTTAATAAAAGAGGAAAATAAGTTAAAGAATTATATTTGAAGAATAATTACAGAAAATAAAAAAAGTAAAGGCTGCGGTGAAATATAAAAAAAAATACAAGTCTCAATTTAGAGGAATTAGTAGTTTAAGAACTTCGGCCAACAGGGCCCACTTATGCGGTACAGAGAGACTGAAGAACTCTGTAGGTCCAGGATTTAGGCCGACAAGGCAGACTTTTGTAGTTGGGCCGACTTCTATGCTCAGCGGCAAACTCGATCAGTTGTCAGCGACTGAGACGGTGACAGCAGATGCAGTTTTAGCGATAGATTCTCGTCAATAGATTCGCCGTAGTACGGTGATTGGCTCTCGGCGATAGATTCGCCGTAACTCGGCGACTGGCGCTCGGCAATAGATTCGCCGTAACTCGGCGACTGGCGCTCGGCGATAGATTCGCCGTAACTCGGCGACTGGCGCTCGGCGATAGATTCGCCGTAACTCAGCGACTGGCGCTCGGCGATAGATTCGCCGTAACTCGGCGACTGGCGCTTGGCGATAGATTCGCCGTAACTGGGCGACTGGCGCTCGGCGATAGATTCGCCGTAACTTGGCGACTGGCGCTCGGCGATAGATGCGTTGTATCACGGCGGTTGGCGAAAAATTAAGCGATTGGCACTTGCAATTTTGGAGTATTATAGCCAAATATTTTTGAAGGCGTTCTTGAGTTCCCGGGCCTTGCCTGGCCCGGGAATGGCCTTATATCAATTTAGTGTTCCTCGTTTGAGGAGTAAACTGAGACTGCCATTTCTTAGCGACAGCCCTTCTAACGAAAACTCCGTCAGCGTTCCATGCTTCAGACTTTTAAATATTTCAAAATTTTGGATACAGAACGATAAAAAAAAAAAATTTAGAGTCTAAATACATAAAATCTTGGCCAAACTATGAAAAACCTTGCCGAAATTGACAATAAAAAAGAAAAACGAATCGATTTGAATAGAAACAAAATTCCAGTCGTAAAACAATTGTAAACTATGACAGTCATATTTTCAGTGAAAATCGAGAAAATTGTGAAATGAAACCAAGATTTTTATGTATAAAGAGCAAAAATGTAGTGAAATAATAGATAATATGTGATGTGTTATGTGCAGTGATGTGATAAAAAGCAAACATAAGGTAATAACATTACATATTTCCCCCACGACCCCAGAAAATTTTCAACTCCATTGAAAATTTTGAAGGTTAGGAATAAAACCTTGTCCTTTCACACACAAATCTTCCACTTCTTCAACCACTCGCTTACTAACATACTTAGGGGATATGGTTCACAAATTTAATGACGCATACTCCACAAGGAAATATTCATTGTAATAACGAAGGCTTTTTTTTTAAATTAGGTGTCGTTACCCGCACCTATTTGAAAACCCGTAAAGATAATAAATATTTACAACACATAGGCTTATTTTACGAGTTGTGTACCGCTCTTAAAGAATATTATGCCCTTATGTAATAAGGATTTCAAGAAAATAAGTAATCCAGAACCTTGTATTTTTAGAAATTTCAAGGTAGTTAAGATTATAGTAATCCAGCGCAACGTATGCATCAAGGAAACTATAGAAAATTAAAAAAAAAAACAATGGTTTTTTTAACCACATGTGATAGATAGGAATAAACAAAAAAGTTAGAAAAATGGATTTAACAAAAAATAAGCCGAATGAGTTTAGTTTCTTTGTAAAGTAAAAAAAAATAAAAGCTTAAGTTATTTACAGCATAAGTATACAAATTTACAAGTATTTAAAAAAAATTAAACATAACACAACCACTCAAATGTATTAAACTTTAAAATCTTTTACATGCCACTTCCCTCTTAAGCCGTTAGGATCCTCCAAAATAAAGACGAGAGGTGAAAGCTTCTCAACAACTGTGCATTTGACATATTTTGGAGCCAACTTGGAGCTAAAGTATGCGCCTGCATTACTCTGTACATAATTTTTACGCCAGACTACATCACCAACGTTAAACTCTTTAAAACTGTGTCTCGTGTTGTAATGAGCAGCATTTCTAATGTGTGCAGTGTGTAATGCAATCTGTACTTTATCGAAGATGTTAGATAGTAATCCTAAATTAGCGGCATAGATGTCTCGAGGAAGAAAAATGACATTATCAAGGTTGGAACAGTTAGTGTATACTGAACCACAAGATATAGTCTCACGTCCAAAGACAAGAAAAGAAGGAGAAAAACCCGTTGTGGAATTTACAGAACTGTTAAGTGCAAATTGAATTTTATGCAAATGTTTGTCCCATGAACGGTGATCATCGCCAACTAACTGTGAGAGGGCAGTAATAATTGTTCTATTATACCGTTCGGTGGGATTAACTTGAGGGCAGTATCTCGGTGAATAAAATATAAAAGGAACTTTATATTTATTCAGAAAGTTTTGGAACTCATTAGATTGAAATTGAGAACCATTGTCCATTATGATGGTTTGAGGCACACCATGTACCAGAAACACATTATTTTCAAGAAATACAATAATATTAGAAGCTGTAGCGCGTTTGATAGGGAATATAAGGCAATATTTTGAAAAAGAACAAGTAACCACTAAAATAAATTGATTACGTTGTCTTGTCATGGGAAAAGGACCCATTAAATCTAAAGAGATATTTTGAAAAGGTCTTGAACAAATTTTTGGTTTACCCATAGGACCATAAGGAGAATGATTGGAATGCTTGTAAGAGAGGCATGTTTCACAAGAAGAACACATTTTTGCCACATCTTTAAACATACCAGACCAATAGTATCTTAAAGAAAGCTTCTTGTAAGTTTTGAAAATGCCAGTATGAGGATTACCTTCTGAGTCACCATGACACGATTTAATAATATCTAATCTCTGAGATGGAATTGGAACTTCTTTCCAAGCAAAATCTTCATTTAGATAGTCAGGCGAGTTATTGTAACGATACAATTTATTGTTTAGAATTTTGTAGTTTGGATAAGCATCTGGATTATCCTGACAATTGGTAAATGTTCCAATTGAGAAGCATTGTCTCTAGATATAGGTTCAACACCACCAATAATAGCGGTGTCAGGTATTTTATGACGCGATAAAAGGTCTGGGACAACATTTTCTTTACCTTTTTTATGTTTTAGATCGAAATTGAAACAAGACAGACGAAGACTCCATCGTGCTAATCTTCCAGAAGGGTTAGACAAATTTTGGAACCATTTTAATGCTGCATGGTCAGTGTAAACTGAAAATCGTTTACCGTTATCAAGATAACAACGCCAGTGTTCAAGTGCAGTAATGACAGCTAAAGTCTCACGTTCAGTAGTTGAATAATTTTGCTCATGCTTATTAAGAGATCTGCTCATATATGCAATAACCACTTCTTTATTATCTTTTTCTTGAGTCAGCATAGCACCTATTCCAAAGTTAGAAGCGTCACAATGAACAGAAAATGGATAGTCAAAGTCAGGGCAAGCCAGTATTGGTGTTGAAGTCAAGCATTGTTTTAGTTTAGCAAAAGCAGAATCGGCCTCAGCGTTCCATAAAAACTTTTTTGGAACATTCTTCCCAGAGGAAGTTAATTTGCAGAGTGGTGAAGCAATAGAACTGAAATTAGGAATGAAACGGCGAAACCAACTGCATGTACCTAAAAATTTTCTTACATCCTTTTTAGAGGTAGGAGTAGCGTAAGCTAAAATTGCTTCAATTTTACTAGGATCAGCCCGCAATCCTTGCTCATCTACTATGTAGCCAAGATATTTCAGTTCTTTGCGAAAGAATTGACTCTTTTCAAAGTTAATAGTTAGTCCAGCGTAAGAAAGTTTTTGATGAACTTTAAGTAGGAGTGAAATATGTTCCTCAAATGTCGCACCTATAATTATTATGTCATCTAAGTAACAAAAGACTTTGTTTTCAAATTCTGGAGTGAATAAACTATCCATAAGTCTTTGTTGAGTCGCTGGAGCGTTCGTCAAACCGAAGGGCATAACCGTGAATCTATACATTCCTCTACCAGGTACGTAAAAACCAGTTTTATCTCTGTCATCGGGATGTAAAGGAATTTCCCAAAAAGCTTTTGCTATATCAATACTAGACAAATATTTAGCATTTTTGAGATTATCTAGTATTTCTGAAACAAAAGGAAGGCTATAGGCATCTTTGCGAGTTATTGCATTTAACTTTCTACTATCGACGCAGAAACGCCATTCTCCGTTCTTTTTAGGAGTGATAAGTACTGGGGATAACCAAGGACTTTCACATTTTTCGATAACGTTTAAATTTAGCATTTTATCGACTTCGTTGATGAGCGCCTTTTGTTTTTCTGGAGATAGACGATAACAACGTTGTTTTATAGGTAAAGCATCGCCAGTATTAATTCGATGGCTAACTAAACTTGTACGGCCTAATACACCTCGTTGTTCAAAAGAAATGCTTTTGAAACGTTCAATTATGTCATTAGCAATTTCTATTTGATTACCAGAAAGATGATCAAATGTTGCTATTTTGTTTTCAACTACACAAGTTGTATGATCTTTACATTCAAGATTGAGTTCAAGAGAAATTATTTTTGGAGAAAGTTCAAATTCTTTCCAAAAATCCCACCCAAGAATCAAAGAAGGGTAAATGTCAGGGAAAACATAAGCTTTGATGACATGTGTCTGATTATTAAATCTCATTGGTAAATGAAAATAACCAGAAGACATTGCTTTTTGTTTATTAGCAACCATAACTTGAGTTGGAGACTTGAATAGTTTAAAGCCTAACTTTTGGATATCTTTATGAGAATCATTGCCTAAAATAGTAATACAACTTCCACTATCTAAAAGACCCGAAAAAGATATATTATTTATAGACACATCAACAAAAGGTCTGTTAAAGTCTTTTTCCTTATTGTAGAAAACAGAAGTTGTTTTGTAGCAAAACATAAAATTTCGAATAGTGTTTAACCATTGGTTCCAGTCGTTAACATCAAAATTATCGTTATGAGATTTAGTGAAACTATTCAAGTCATCAGTTAGTTTTTTTGATTTGTTGGAGCACATTTAGGGCATTCGCTAATTTTTACACCTTTACGACCACATTTAAAGCAAATTAAGTATCTAGGCTTAGTACAAGTTTGTAGAGAATGACCTGTAATGCGACAACGATAGCAAAACTCTTCTTTAGAGTTTTCATTGGTTCGAGAAGATGAGCATGGTTGTTTGTTATCCTGAATTGCATTAGAGTATCTTATGTTTGGAGAAGCTTTAGAAATTGAAGGGCGATAAGCAAATTCAGCAGCACAAGAAGTGTCTTCAGATCTAGGCTCATGAAAATTTTTATCTCTTTCTGAAATCCGTTCATAGCTTTGACAAGTTGAAATTAAAGAATCTACAGTTTTGATATCTTTAAGTGCAACAAAAACTGAATAGCACGGTCTTATATTGTGGAGCAAAATTTCTAATTGTTCGTTCTCGCTAAGTTTTTTTGAAAGGCGATCAAACATGCCGAACATAATTGACACGTAAACAATAATGGTCTCAGTTGCTCCTTGAGTTCTATTTCTTATAGCCTCTAATAGTTTGTAGTCGTAATCATGTATTCCAAAATCTCTGATAAGCAACGTACAGATATCCTTCCATGACAAAGTAGGGTTTCGATTATATTGAAAACGAAACCAATGAAGGGCATCATCTGTGAAGATTTCGAAGGCATGTTTACAAAGCATTACTTCTGGAATGTTTCGGGAAATCCTAAACTCGTCCAATCTTTGAAGGAATGATCTAGGGCATGATTTTCCGTTGAAAGAAAACGTTTTTAATTCCTTTACAAAATTGTCAGAAGCGTGATAGTTTTGTACAGTTTCAGAAATCTGTGGCATACCGATTGGAATGTTTGAAGGTAAAGCGGGTTGAGGGGTAGTAAAAACTTCAAAAGTTTGATTGGTTCCAGATATAGGTAGTGTTTGAAAATTCGAGGAAGTACTTGGTTGAGTCTGTAGACAAGGGTTGTGTACTTGAACCACCACTTCTTCAGAAGTTGCATAATCTGAAGTTAAAGCTTCAAACCGTTTATGGAGTGTAAAGAAGCGAGATCGTATATTAGAGCATGGCTCAACAAACGGTGGAACTGCATTAAGGCGTTCAAGGCGATAATATAGATGGTTCACGAAAGTTTCAACTTTCTTCACACTGCTTTTGTCATTAGTCGATTCAATATGTGAGATTTTACTCTCGACGTAATTGAGGGTGATCTCTGCTTGGGAGAGCTCATGTTTGAGAGGTATTGGCGAAGATTTTATGTCTTCCGGTTGAATATGACTAAGTTTCGCCACCTGATCTTTAAGAGTCGTCAAAGTTTCTGCTGGTTTTCCACCTCTGATAGTAACTTCATATTCGAGTTCGAGTTTATTCAGGAACGAATACTTAATTTGTCTAGCCATAGTCACAAGTTCAAGTCAATATATTCAAGAAAAAGTCAAGTTTAAGTTTAATAAAATGAAGTTAATAAGTAGCAATATTTATGCACCAATTCCGCAAAAGTATGAATATGGTGAATGTATGCGATGTAGAATGTATAAATAACTGTTGTAACTGTCCTGCAAGCGTAAAACGTTGTATGAAGTCCAGTACCTAATTGAGATTCAATTAAAACCAAAAGTCTATAATCAAAAAATTAGCCTACTTGAGTAAGTATTATTTTAGAATTTAGGAGAATGTTTACAATGCCCCACGTTGGGCGCCAAACTGTCACGTTACGTCCTTCCTCTTGTGGAGAGGTAGAATTAAACGTCACAAGTTATCGAGTAGCTCCTCACCTACCTAACTTATTCCTAAATTGGCAGGATCCTAAGAGCTTAATAAAAGAGGAAAATAAGTTAAAGAATTATATTTGAAGAATAATTACAGAAAATAAAAAAAGTAAAGGCTGCGGTGAAATATAAAAAAAAATACAAGTCTCAATTTAGAGGAATTAGTAGTTTAAGAACTTCGGCCAACAGGGCCCACTTATGCGGTACAGAGAGACTGAAGAACTCTGTAGGTCCAGGATTTAGGCCGACAAGGCAGACTTTTGTAGTTGGGCCGACTTCTATGCTCAGCGGCAAACTCGATCAGTTGTCAGCGACTGAGACGGTGACAGCAGATGCAGTTTTAGCGATAGATTCTCGTCAATAGATTCGCCGTAGTACGGTGATTGGCTCTCGGCGATAGATTCGCCGTAACTCGGCGACTGGCGCTCGGCAATAGATTCGCCGTAACTCGGCGACTGGCGCTCGGCGATAGATTCGCCGTAACTCGGCGACTGGCGCTCGGCGATAGATTCGCCGTAACTCAGCGACTGGCGCTCGGCGATAGATTCGCCGTAACTCGGCGACTGGCGCTTGGCGATAGATTCGCCGTAACTGGGCGACTGGCGCTCGGCGATAGATTCGCCGTAACTTGGCGACTGGCGCTCGGCGATAGATGCGTTGTATCACGGCGGTTGGCGAAAAATTAAGCGATTGGCACTTGCAATTTTGGAGTATTATAGCCAAATATTTTTGAAGGCGTTCTTGAGTTCCCGGGCCTTGCCTGGCCCGGGAATGGCCTTATATCAATTTAGTGTTCCTCGTTTGAGGAGTAAACTGAGACTGCCATTTCTTAGCGACAGCCCTTCTAACGAAAACTCCGTCAGCGTTCCATGCTTCAGACTTTTAAATATTTCAAAATTTTGGATACAGAACGATAAAAAAAAAAAATTTAGAGTCTAAATACATAAAATCTTGGCCAAACTATGAAAAACCTTGCCGAAATTGACAATAAAAAAGAAAAACGAATCGATTTGAATAGAAACAAAATTCCAGTCGTAAAACAATTGTAAACTATGACAGTCATATTTTCAGTGAAAATCGAGAAAATTGTGAAATGAAACCAAGATTTTTATGTATAAAGAGCAAAAATGTAGTGAAATAATAGATAATATGTGATGTGTTATGTGCAGTGATGTGATAAAAAGCAAACATAAGGTAATAACATTACAATAACTGATACAATACTTATATATAGGCTGAACGGGTTGTGCGTAGGTTGCAACCTATATAACTATAGGCCTTCAGCAAGTGCACCGGACCGTGTCTGGAACAAGAATGATTGTAGTACACCGAGTGATCCTTTTATATAGCCAGATGGGTGGGGCAGCGACGACAGTTACCGGTGTTGCCATTGTAATAAATTTAAATGCTGCCACAGGGTAAATTCCGGTACTGCCCGCTGCGCATAGAGTTTTCAACCGGACGTTGACGCCGTCATATACACTTTTTTGTTTGTAAATACATATATAATATACCACACAGACAATAGATAAACATTGATGTTCATCACACAAATGTTGTCTCGAGTGGGAGTCGAACCGCTGGAAGAAGAGCTCGAAGAGTTATGGTGCCAGTCAAATATCTATTTCTTAGAAAGTCTTGTAAGTGGTAATAGTTATTTCGTACCACCAAGAATACGACTGATTTGAGATGTCTAAATAATACAATACGAGCATCCTCTAATGACCAAATTAGGCTTTTTACTTTAGAATTTTGTCATAGCGACAGTCATAGCCTATTTTATAGGTAACTTCTCACACGCTACCTGGCAACACTAAAATCGGTATAAACATTTGATATAAATCCCCGTTAGGCTGTTATCAGCGCCCCTGGTTATTGTGACATATAAATTTATTGTACGTTAGTTCAGCTGGGCGATCACGTAACCTACCTAATTGCAACCAATAAAAACACAAATTCGTATGGATTTGACAGATTCAAGATGCAGCTTATGTGCATAGTTACTATGGAAATTATCAAATTAGGAATGAAATTTCTCTTTTTGAATTACAAAGTTCCGTAATCACCTTCAGAGAGCTCACAGATACCAACGGTGTGATAGTAATCTGTATTTGGTCATAAGTCGTAAGTGACAGGGCATAATTATTAATACTTGACACTGCCTTGATTCAAAGAAGCATGCTAAATAGGATCAAATTTACCAAATTTAAAAAATTTTAACCCTCAGTTTCTATAGGTTTTTTTTTTATAACATAGACAGACAAACAAGCATACGGCCCGCCTGATGGTAAGCAGTTACCGTCGCCTATAGACACCTGCAACACCGAGGGCGCTGCCAGTGCGATGCCTACCTTTCAAGACTCTATTTACCCGACGTTTGAAGTTCCCCATGTTCTATAGGTGTTATTCAGAGTTAACCAGCTTGTCCACCGTGCCGTCACCAAGAAGTCGACTTAATTTATTTAATTCCTATAAACGATCATTCATTCATCATTCACTCAACTAATCTTTTTTTAGTTTTGGCTCCACAATTTTGTGTATTTAGCCAGTGTCAAGTAGTTGATAATTTATCGAGTTAATGATATTTCACGCAAATATGTGTCAAGTCACAGTCGAAGTCATCATGTCAAGTCATAGTCTAGTCAAAGTCATACTCCTAGTAAAGTGGTGGCAACTTTACTTGAAGCTTCTATAGACTTTTGGAAACAACACGAAAAAAACGTTTCACCATGATTATACCACTTTCCCACACTCATGCCTGTAATCCAGCACTGAACGAATAAAATGCCACCAATTTTATGCACTAACACTAAAAATAACACAAGTTTTGGAAAATAATACAATGCGGCGACGCAATCTTTTTCGTTTTCCCGCCAAAACTACCAACTAAACTTGATTTGACACTCCTAAAATTATAGCGGTCCTTTTCTTTTCGAACTATATGATCCCTTTTCCCTTTCAGCAACTGTTTAGAACTCAAACGTACAATCAAATTAAAAGTACAGCATTTTGCGTCACATAATCTACACAAAAATCTAAGGTAAGATGATTCAATCATGATTAAAAGTTGCAAACGCTAACATTCTAAATTCCACAGAACAAGAAGCGGAAATAGACGCACGTTCCACCCAACTTCCGTTTTCAAATGAATTGGAGAACGGTTCATTTGCCCCATGATTGTTCCGCTAATGGAATCACTCGGTTGTCTTGTTGCATTGGCGGGTCAATTTGCACACCTGAATAAATGTTTAGATAATTAGCTTAGTGAGCGCCCGTTTCTTGGAAATGTATGTTTGAATTTGTAGATTTTCATAAATTCTATTGGGTTATTGGCCGGATTGGGCCGTGTGCAACTCGATGCTTTTTATACCCTCTTAAGGGTAGAATTTCGAAAATCCTTTCTTAGCGGATGCCTACGTCATAACATGTACCTGCATGCCAAATTTCAGTCCGATCCGTCCAGTGGTTTGGGCTGTGCGTTGATAGATCACTATGTCAGTCTTTGAGTTATATATTTAGACTAGTATTATGCCCCGTGCGCGGGCCGCGAGCGGCCCGCGGTGTGTTAACTAAAAAAAAGTTCGTACAAAACAAAGTTTCTACAAAAAATGCGAACCAGGGCCCTCACGCACCGCTACCAAGAGCCGCCACCACTGGGCCACGCAGTATTCGCGCAGCTGCGCCTAATTCGCCTTGCGTGTTGAAAGAAAAAACAAAAAAAAAATTATACCATCCGAAAGTATTTGGGCCTCCTACAAATATATCTTCTTTACTTTCAAATATTTATCCTGATATTTATTAAGCTTTGGCTTTTTTTATTGTTTCTAATAACTTTCAAAATTATAAACTCTATCCTTTCTACATATTTTTCGTCTTTGTATCATTTCCCTTTTCTTTCACTCGTATACGTTTATGAACATTTTATTAAGGGTGGATTCGACCAAACTTGGATTTAAACACGAGTAACTATACCATAATAAATCTATTCCACGATATTATACTCGAGTAATTCATTCTTCGTTTTTCCACGCAATACTAAGTTTAGCTACGCTCAGAATTACTATACGCGAATAGCGGGATAAACGATGAACGAATCTATTACCCAGTTAACAATTGTTGTTCTACAACGACACGGTATTCAAGCTTATGTCATATCAACTCGCTTTTGTCGTATTATAGTGTAGGAAAGTAAATGACAAAATACATGGTCGGACGTCTTTTTTTTATCTTTGTCTATTTTGAATTAAAATATTCTCGGAATAACTCTGTTATTCCACCAAAAACGGTAGTATAGTAATAATACTCGAATAGACTTGCTATTCTTAGAATTGTAGATGGTAAAATGTGAAATTGATTTACTCTCGAACAAATGGCGATTTATTCTAAGAATAAAATTTACTCTCGTTTGGTCGAATCCACCCTAAATAATGCAAAAAAAACGACACTTGCTAGCGCCACGGTGGTGGAAAAATGAAACTTTTAAGATTAAAAACTATTTACGCACTAAACGCCAATGTTGGGTTATCAAACCTTCTTTGTTAGACGATTTTGAGGTTGTGTTGGTCTTTGATAAAACATATCTATTGTTGCTCCATTTATACGATATTTACTATAGTTACAGTTAGTTATAACAACAATAAACAGAAATATCAATTTTCGCGCGTTAAGCAATGCCATATTTATGTTCTGATTATTTATTCTTTAAAAAATATGCAAACAATAAGCTTTCCAAGGCCAATGCACGTATATTATAGACGAAAACAAAAATTCTAAATATAAGAAAACGTTAAAAAAGGATCGTGTGAATAAATGTGGTCCAAATGAACAAACTTTTTTCGTATTTAGTCTATGGTAAATATATGTCTATGGTAAATATTGATTTAAGCCATGGACTATCTCTGGTATCAGCTGGTCTTCAATTAGTCGGCGTTTTGTAATAAAGTCAAGGTTCTAACTACTTACAATACAACACAATACAAAACGCTTTATTGACACCAAAAATAAACATGTAGAAAATAGAATCACGTAATAAGGTACAATGGACGGTCTTATCGCTAAGAGCGATCTCTTCCAGACAACCTTTGTATGGACAGAGATATGAGACACTATGAGCGAGGACGGCGGTGCAAATAAATACTATATACTAACCTATACTCAAATAATATAATACATAAGAATAAATAATAATAAAATACATATACCTAAATCATTGATACATAATATATATACATGTACAATATAGATAGATAGATAACTCTTTGTCTCACCAACGAAATTCATACAATACAGGAATTATTAAATCTATATATATATATATACTTATACCAGTTAAAAGGAACACAGTTTATTTAGTAAGGAGTCAGGTTAGATAAATATGAATTTTTGACTTGATATTTAAAAGTGAAAAGTGATTGAGCGCGTCAAATGATAACAGGGAGTTCATTCCACAATCTAACAGCTTGAACTGTGAAGGAGTGGTCGTAGAACGAAGTACGACGTACCGGGGGCTTGGGAAGGAGGTTTTCCGATGACCTAAGAGACATAGAGTTGGAGTGGGAGTGATAAAGAAAATCGAATCGAGCCTTCAAATAGTGGGGAGTAGAAGGATTAAACAATATATTATAAAAAAAAAAGAGACAGGATATGAGTATTCCGGCAAAGACGTATTGCGAGCCACTTGAGTTTAGAACGCAACTGAGACGTGATCATATTTTTGGAGACCGAAAACAAATTGTAAGTAATTTTGAAGACGCTCAAGTTTATTGAGTTGCTCCTCAGTAAGGTCAAGGTAGCAGGCGTCAGCATAGTCGAGAATTGGAAGAAGGAGAGATTGTGCAAGCGAAACTTTGGTCCGTAATTCAAAATCTAAAGCGATAACCCCTTTTATGTACATTAAAAAACAGTTTACAGTTTCAGCTTCGAAATGGTGCTGAAAACTGGTATGAACTTCCTTGAAAGTCTCTCGCGTCGAAAAGTCTCTTTTTTTTAGTCAAACCACCGCGGGCCGCGAGCGGCCGTACAAAACAAAGTTTCTACAAAAAATATATTGTCAGCGTTATCTGAATGCGAACCAGGGCCCTCACGCACCGCTACCAAGAGCCGCCACGACTGAGCCACGCAGTATTCGCGCGATGCCAAAACAGAAGAAAAAAAAATTATTTGGACCGTGCCGTGTACCGTGTCTGACTGACTCTTACTTTAAAGCTTACGAGAAACATCTCGTAAGCTTTAAAGTAAGAGTCAGTGAATGGGAATTCCTTACCTATTGGCATTATGGTTTGTTAACCATAATTAAGGTGAGGAATTCCCATACATAGTTATCCTTACCTATCATTTTCTCTTTTGACATGACGCTTGCAAAAATGTGGTAAACAATTGCCTATAAAAAAAATAATGTTATTGTGTTATATACTTTAAATCAAGCGACCCGCGGGGTTCGTGTTATTCGACTTAAAAAATAATATTAAAAGCTCCTACAAAATTCATCAGCATTGTGTGAATGCGAACCAGGGCCCTCACACGCTGCAATCAAGTGCAATCTTTAACCCTACACTTCGATATTGGTATTGCTTTTAGTACCGTGTCTTTTCATTTATATGTCAGAAGCGTTCGAGATTACACCGGTCACTCTTCTCTCACCTACAGACATTTCTTATAAGAGAGACTGAGACCGATGTATTACGTCCGTGTCGCTAAGTTTAATCGTTTCAACGTACCTACTACGGCTCTACTATTATTACGAGTATGCTTCGATCCGCGCATGAAAAAATACCTTTAAAAATCAATAAAAAAAAAAAATATATTAACCGGTGTGTTAAAAAATATCGCACCGTAATATATGATTTTTTTGAAACAAATCTGCATATTCAGTTTTTCTTAACCGACATCAGTTGAGAAGTTAGATTTAAAAAAAAAAAAAATGTCGGTAATTCAAAATCTAAAGCGATAACCTCCCCCTTTTCTTACATTAAAAAATAGTTTACAGTTTCAGCTTCGAAACGGTGCTGAAAACTGGTATGAACTTCCTCGAAAGTCTCTCGCGATTCGCGCGGAACCCGAACGCGGCCCGAATGTCTTAAGATTAAAAAAAAATTGTATGAAACGCGTAATTTTTTTTTACAGATTTGAAAGAGTACCGAAAGGCATGCAAACTTTAGTTCAAGGTCAACCCCTCTATCTCTCGCGATTTCCGAGGGAAGTAGGGGGTATAGTTTACCTTTGTATGGCGGCCATATTGAAAAATGACGGAATCAAAATTTGTTTTTCACATTCCTACTAATCATCAAGGAGGATAGTCAGATATCGATTTTCATCTGGATCGCATAACGTTTTCTTAAAGTCGATATTTCCGTATTCGCCATTTTGAAAAAATCGGTTTTGTCAATTTAACCCTTATTGCATCTTCACTTGATCCTTTGGAATGACGTTTCTAAAATATTGGTATTCGTAGCTCAAAAAAGGAAAGTGTATATTTCGATAAAAGTACCTTTGTATGGCGGCCATATTAAAAAATGGCGAAAGTCAAAATTTGATTTCAGAATGTTAATAATCATTCAATAGGACTTCCAGATATCGATTTTCATCCGGATCGGTGAAACTTTTTTTCCGCCGTGAACTAAATTTCCGCCATTTTGAAAAAAAAATATTCCGATATATTCCCCTTGGGCTCCTAAACAATATTAGTTTGAGCTGTTTATACTAAAGTATCACGGTGTCGGCGTCATTTCCGGTCTAAATTTGTATGGCGGATTTTTTTCCCGCCATTTTGAATTTTTTTTATTTGCCCTAAAATTGTCCAAGGGTTTGCTATAACATTTTTTAAAACGCACATGATCTATCTCGTACAGTTTAGCCAGGCCGTTGATGGTCGCGATGATGGAAGATCGAAAGACCAGGATTTGAATTTTTTAAAATTCCAAACTACCATATCTATATGAATCGTAAAAAACAATGGCAAACTTTCCCATAGGTATCGAGAAACAATGTGTTGAATTTGTAAAAAAAAAATTGGCACGTGCAAGATGGCAAGCGAAGCCGATTCCCAGAACGGTAACGCGGTAAAGGTGCTGAGCCGCCGCGCTTTTGTATAGATAGATACCTATACCTACAGATCTATACGGTTCCCGACATTGGTGTCGATTCTGTGTCGCATTCTCTAAAACTAAAGTAAACTTAAAGTATGGCGGTACTCTTCTGATAAAGGGGAAATGAAAAAGACGGAACCTGCAACCTGCGATGAAGAAGTACATACAGCCTTATTAATAAACACGAAATAGCTTTGGATTAGTTACACAATCTTTTGTCTCTTTCAATCCAGCTAAATATTCCAGTAGCAAGAAAAGGACAAAAGCTGAAGTAACTAACCCAAAACTAATACCCGTTTATTAATAAGGCTGCTATGGTCCGTTCTCCATTCATAGTTTAATCAGGCAGAAATACATAATCACCAATTTGTTGATTAATTAGGTTGATTTTAGAAATTGAAATAATTTGTATTTAAGACGAACTTAAATCAAAATGAACTGAATACGCATTGACTTACCTTGGTATTTTTGGCGTATTTAAAAAAGGGAATGATAGTTATTTACAACGATTAAACTAAATCGTACCACCTATTTACAACCTTAATTTTTTTAATAATGTGCACCTCTTCGCGTGAAGCACAGCTCGGCACGCTGACGCATGTTGTCTTTCACACGATCCAAAACGAATGAATCACTTTTAACAGTTTTAAATGCACTAATGATTTTAGTCTTTAATTCTTCCTTGTTTACATACTCTGTAGCGTACACAAATAGTTTTACCTCACCTCATAAGTAAGAATCTAATGGAGTGAGATCCGGAGAGCAAGCCGGTCACGGAACAGGCCCTCTACGACTTGTCCAGCTATATTCGAAGTTACTACTTAAGTACTCACGTCCTTGTGACTACATGTCGTTCATCACACTTTTTAAAACGTTTAAGTATGACACATTATTCAGTCTTCCTTCGATAAAATACGAAACAGTTATTTAGAACACCAATGTTTCCCAACCGCTGAATACCTACACCCTTTATCACGGATCACACACGCAGCACGACACACGAAGGATTACACGCGTATTGTTGCGGGCGCGGAAGTAGGAAGCGGTAAACCGGATGTACACATCAGTCGGCGCTTGCGATGACACTAATTACGCAGTGGGCAGGCGCCGGTGATGCGACAGGACAGCGGGTTGACGGGACGGGGTGGCGGGGGTGCTTTTTTGTGAAATGTGGGAATGTATTCACCATACTTCACTTATTTATAGGGCAATTTGGTCAAAAATTAAGTACCTAATTTTATTAATATAATATAATATGTGTGGACATATTACATAATCATAACGACAATCGTTTACCGAGTGCTCTCCTTCAGTATCGTTCGCATCTCACCAGTCATTCTGTGTAACCAACCAATGGAGTAAGCTTTTGTGGTGCCATCAGTTTCCGAATGCAATAGGAGCGATGGTCAAGTAACGGTATAGTAAAGTCAACCTTGGCTCCGTTACAATAGAGTCGAATCGTTTCAACGTACCTACTACGGATACTATTATTAAGAGCGCGCTTCGTTCCGCGCATGAAATAATACCTTTAAAAATCGATTAAAAATAAAATTACTATTGACCGGTGTGTAAAAAAATATTGCATCGTAATATATGATTTTTTTGCAACAAATCTGCATATTTAGTTTTTCTTAACCGACATCCGTTGAGAAGTTAGTTTTTTTTTTTAAAAAAGGTCCGTAATTCAAAATCTAAAGCGATAACCCCACTTTTTTTTTACATTAAAAAATAGCTTACAGTTTCAGCTTCGAAACGGTGCTGAAAACTGCTATGAACTTCCTTGAAAGTCTCTCGCGATTCGCGCGGAAACCGAACGCGGCCCGAATTTCTTAAGATTTAAAAAAAAAAATTGTATGAAACTTGTATTTTTTTTTACAGATTTGAAAGGGTACCAAAAAGCACGCAAACTTTAGTTCGAGGTCGACCCCTCTATCTCTCGCGATTTCCGAGGGAAGTAGGGGGTATGGTGTACCTTTGTATGGCGGCCATATTGAAAAATGGCGGAATCAAAATTGTTTTTCCATATTCCTACTAATCTTCGAGGGAGATAGTCAGATATCGATTTTCATCTGGATCGGATAACGTTTTCTTAAAGTTGATATTACTGTAGCCGCCATTTTGAAAAAAATCGGTTTTGTTATATTTGCATTTTGACCCTTATTGTATCTTCACTTGATCCCTAGGAACGACTTTTCTAAAATATTGGTATTCGTGGTTCCAAAAAGGAAAGTGTACATTTCGATAAAAGTACCTTTGTATGGCGGCCATATTAAAAAATAGCGTAAGTTAAAATTTGATTTCAGAATGTTGATCGACATTTTATGGAACTTTCAGATATCGATTTTCATCCGGATCGGTGAAACTTTTTTTTCCGCCGTGACCTAAATTTCCGCCATTTTGAAAAAAAAATTATTCTTATTTCTTCCCCTCGGGCTCCCGAACAATATTAGTTTGAGCTCTTTATACTAAAGTATCACGGTTTCGGCGTCATTTCCGGTCAAAATTTGTATGGCGGATTTTTTTTTCCGCCATTTTGAATTTTTTTTATGTGCCCTAAAATCGTCCCAAGGTTTGCTATAACATTCCTTAAAACGCACGTGACCTATCTCGTACGGTGTAGCCAGGCCGTTGACGGTCGCGATGATGGGAGGTCGGAAGACCAGGATTAGAATTGTTTTGAATTTCAAACTACCACGTCTATACGAATCGTAAAGAACGATTGCAAAGTTTCCCATAGGTATCGAGAAACGATGCGTTGAATTTGTAAAAAAAAATTTGTATGGCGGCCACCTTTAAAAATGGCGGAATCGAAATTTTTTTTTCAAATATGGAATCTGCGGCCTCGAAAACCCTCCGATGCAAAATATCAGTCGGATCGGACCAACTTTCAAAATGGCCGCCATCTTGAATCCGCCATTTTGGATTTTAATGACCACCGTCGGAAAGCCCCCAACGTCCTCTACGACATTCGGTCGAGCACCCCCCGCGTGACTCTTACCGTTTTCGATCTACGAGCGTTTCCATTTTGTATGGAATTTTAGTTTTTTTGTATGGGAACCCGATTTTTTTTTATTTCTCTAAAATCCTCCCAAGGTTTCCTCCTACTTTAGTTAGAACTCGACACCGATCCGACTTACCGTTTCCGAGATCCGTCGAGCGGTTCCATCTCGGAGACGATTTTCCGATGATGTCAGATTTTTCTCGTCGGTTACTCGCCTTCCTCTACGCGAACCTATAGTCACTTTTTCTCCATCACCTCTCATCTCTTCAATCAATGATGTCAGTCAGTCAGTGAGTCAACATTTAACTTTATATAATGTAACTAGTATTATGCCCCGTGCGCGGGCCGCGAGCGGCCCGCGGTGTGTTAACTAAAAAAAAGTTCGTACAAAACATAGTTTCTACAAAAAATGCGAACCAGGGCCCTCACGCACCGCTACCAAGAGCCGCCACCACTGGGCCACGCAGTATTCGCGCGGCTGCGCCTAATTCGCCTTGCGTGTTGACCGAAAAAAAAAAAAAAAACATTATACCATCCGAAAGTATTTGGGCCTCCTACAAATATATCTTCTTTACTTTCAAATATTTATCCTGATATTTATTAAGCTTTGGCTTTTTTTATTGTTTCTAATAACTTTCAAAATTATAAACTCTATCCTTTCTACATATTTTTCGTCTTTGTATCATTTCCCTTTTCTTTCACTCGTATACGTTTATGAACATTTTATTAAATAATGCAAAAAAAACGACACTTGCTAGCGCCACGGTGGTGGAAAAATGAAACTTTTAAGATTAAAAACTATTTACGCACTAAACGCCAATGTTGGGTTATCAAACCTTCTTTGTTAGACGATTTTGAGGTTGTGTTGGTCTTTGATAAAACATATCTATTGTTGCTCCATTTATACGATATTTACTATAGTTACAGTTAGTTATAACAACAATAAACAGAAATATCAATTTTCGCGCGTTAAGCAATGCCATATTTATGTTCTGATTATTTATTCTTTAAAAAATATGCAAACAATAAGCTTTCCAAGGCCAATGCACGTATATTATAGACGAAAACAAAAATTCTAAATATAAGAAAACGTTAAAAAAGGATCGTGTGAATAAATGTGGTCCAAATGAACAAACTTTTTTCGTATTTAGTCTATGGTAAATATATGTCTATGGTAAATATTGATTTAAGCCATGGACTATCTCTGGTATCAGCTGGTCTTCAATTAGTCGGCGTTTTGTAATAAAGTCAAGGTTCTAACTACTTACAATACAACACAATACAAAACGCTTTATTGACACCAAAAATAAACATGTAGAAAATAGAATCACGTAATAAGGTACAATGGACGGTCTTATCGCTAAGAGCGATCTCTTCCAGACAACCTTTGTATGGACAGAGATATGAGACACTATGAGCGAGGACGGCGGTGCAAATAAATACTATATACTAACCTATACTCAAATAATATAATACATAAGAATAAATAATAATAAAATACATATACCTAAATCATTGATACATATATACACATGTACAATGTAGATAGATAGATAACTCTTTGTCTCACCAACGAAATTCATACAATACAGGCATTATTAAATCTATATATATATATATATATATACTTATACCAGTTAAAAGGAACACAGTTTATTTAGTAAGGAGTCAGGTTAGATAAATATGAATTTTTGACTTGATATTTAAAAGTGAAAAGTGATTGAGCGCGTCAAATGATAACAGGGAGTTCATTCCACAATCTAACAGCTTGAACTGTGAAGGAGTGGTCGTAGAACGAAGTACGACGTACCGGGGGCTTGGGAAGGAGGTTTTCCGATGACCTAAGAGACATAGAGTTGGAGTGGGAGTGATAAAGAAAATCGAATCGAGCCTTCAAATAGTGGGGAGTAGAAGGATTAAACAATATATTATAAAAAAAAAAGAGACAGGATATGAGTATTCCGGCAAAGACGTATTGCGAGCCACTTGAGTTTAAAACGCAACTGAGACGTGATCATATTTTTGGAGACCGAAAACAAATCGTAAGTAATTTTGAAGACGCTCAAGTTTATTGAGTTGCTCCTCAGTAAGGTCAAGGTAGCAGGCGTCAGCATAGTCGAGAATTGGAAGAAGGAGAGATTGTGCAAGCGAAACTTTGGTCCGTAATTCAAAATCTAAAGCGATAACCCCTTTTATGTACATTAAAAAACAGTTTACAGTTTCAGCTTCGAAATGGTGCTGAAAACTGGTATGAACTTCCTTGAAAGTCTCTCGCGTCGAAAAGTCTCTTTTTTTTAGTCAAACCACCGCGGGCCGCGAGCGGCCGTACAAAACAAAGTTTCTACAAAAAATATATTGTCAGCGTTATCTGAATGCGAACCAGGGCCCTCACGCACCGCTACCAAGAGCCGCCACGACTGAGCCACGCAGTATTCGCGCGATGCCAAAACAGAAGAAAAAAAAATTATTTGTACCGTGCCGTGTACCGTGTCTGACTGACTCTTACTTTAAAGCTTACGAGAAACATCTCGTAAGCTTTAAACTCAGAGTCAGTGAATGGTCAGTGAATGGGAATTCCTTACCTATTGGCATTATGGTTTGTTAACCATAATTAAGGTGAGGAATTCCCATACATAGTTATCCTTACCTATCATTTTCTCTTTTGACATGACGCTTGCAAAAATGTGGTAAACAATTGCCTATAAAAAAAATAATGTTATTGTGTTATATATTTTAAATCAAGCGACCCGCGGGGTTCGTGTTATTCGACTTAAAAAATAATATTAAAAGCTCCTACAAAATTCATCAGCATTGTGTGAATGCGAACCAGGGCCCTCACACGCTGCAATCAAGTGCAATCTTTAACCCTACACTTCGAAATTGGTATTGCTTTTAGTACCGTGTCTTTTCATTTATATGTCAGAAGCGTTCGAGATTACACCGGTCACTCTTCTCTCACCTACAGACATTTCTTATAAGAGAGACTGAGACCGATGTATTACGTCCGTGTCGCTAAGTTTAATCGTTTCAACGTACCTACTACGGCTCTACTATTATTACGAGTATGCTTCGATCCGCGCATGAAAAAATACCTTTAAAAATCAATAAAAAAAAAAAAATATTAACCGGTGTGTTAAAAAATATTGCACCGTAATATATGATTTTTTTGAAACAAATCTGCATATTCAGTTTTTCTTAACCGACATCAGTTGAGAAGTTAGATTAAAAAAAAAATGTCGGTAATTCAAAATCTAAAGCGATAACCTCCCCCTTTTCTTACATTAAAAAATAGTTTACAGTTTCAGCTTCGAAACGGTGCTGAAAACTGGTATGAACTTCCTCGAAAGTCTCTCGCGATTCGCGCGGAACCCGAACGCGGCCCGAATGTCTTAAGATTAAAAAAAAATTGTATGAAACGCGTAATTTTTTTTTACAGATTTGAAAGAGTACCGAAAGGCATGCAAACTTTAGTTCAAGGTCAACCCCTCTATCTCTCGCGATTTCCGAGGGAAGTAGGGGGTATAGTTTACCTTTGTATGGCGGCCATATTGAAAAATGACGGAATCAAAATTTGTTTTCCACATTCCTACTAATCATCAAGGAGGATAGTCAGATATCGATTTTCATCTGGATCGGATAACGTTTTCTTAAAGTCGATATTTCCGCATTCGCCATTTTGAAAAATCGGTTTTGTCAATTTAACCCTTATTGCATCTTCACTTGATCCTTTGGAATGACTTTTCTAAAATATTGGTATTCGTAGCTCAAAAAAGGAAAGTGTATATTTCGATAAAAGTACCTTTGTATGGCGGCCATATTAAAAAATGGCGAAAGTCAAAATTTGATTTCAGAATGTTAATAATCATTCAATAGGACTTCCAGATATCGATTTTCATCCGGATCGGTGAAACTTTTTTTCCGCCGTGACCTAAATTTCCGCCATTTTGAAAAAAAAATATTCCGATATATTCCCCTTGGGCTCCTAAACAATATTAGTTTGAGCTGTTTATACTAAAGTATCACGGTGTCGGCGTCATTTCCGGTCTAAATTTGTATGGCGGATTTTTTTCCCGCCATTTTGAATTTTTTTTATTTGCCCTAAAATTGTTCAAGGGTTTGCTATAACATTTTTTAAAACGCACATGATCTATCTCGTACAGTTTAGCCAGGCCGTTGATGGTCGCGATGATGGAAGATCGAAAGACCAGGATTTGAATTTTTTTAAATTCCAAACTACCATATCTATATGAATCGTAAAAAACAATGGCAAACTTTCCCATAGGTATCGAGAAACAATGTGTTGAATTTGTAAAAAAAAAATTGGCACGTGCAAGATGGCAAGCGAAGCCGATTCCCAGAACGGTAACGCGGTAAAGGTGCTGAGCCGCCGCGCTTTTGTATAGATAGATACCTATACCTACAGATCTATGCGGTTCCCGACATTGGTGTCGATTCTGTGTCGCATTCTCTAAAACTAAAGTAAACTTAAAGTATGGCGGTACTCTTCTGATAAAGGGGAAATGAAAAAGACGGAACCTGCAACCTGCGATGAAGAAGTACATACAGCCTTATTAATAAACACGAAATAGCTTTGGATTAGTTACACAATCTTTTGTCTCTTTCAATCCAGCTAAATATTCCAGTAGCAAGAAAAGGACAAAAGCTGAAGTAACTAACCCAAAACTAATACCCGTTTATTAATAAGGCTGCTATGGTCCGTTCTCCATTCATAGTTTAATCAGGCAGAAATACATAATCACCAATTTGTTGATTAATTAGGTTGATTTTAGAAATTGAAATAATTTGTATTTAAGACGAACTTAAATCAAAATGAACTGAATACGCATTGACTTACCTTGGTATTTTTGATGTATTTAAAAAAGGGAATGATAGTTATTTACAACGATTAAACTAAATCGTACTACTACCTATTTACAACCTTAATTTTTTTAATAATGTGCACCTCTTCGCGTGAAGCACAGCTCGGCACGCTGACGCATGTTGTCTTTCACACGATCCAAAACGAATGAATCACTTTTAACAGTTTTAAATGCACTAATGATTTTAGTCTTTAATTCTTCCCTGTTTACATACTCTGTAGCGTACACAAATAGTTTTACCTCACCCCATAAGTAAGAATCTAATGCAGTGAGATCCGGAGAGCAAGCCGGTCACGGAACAGGCCCTCTACGACTTGTCCAGCTATATTCGAAGTTACTACTTAAGTACTCACGTCCTTGTGACTACATGTCGTTCATCACACTTTTTAAAACGTTTAAGTATGACACATTATTCAGTCTTCCTTCGATAAAATACGAAACAGTTATTTAGAACACCAATGTTTCCCAACCGCTGAATACCTACACCCTTTATCACGGATCACACACGCAGCACGACACACGAAGGATTACACGCGTATTGTTGCGGGCGCGGAAGTAGGAAGCGGTAAACCGGATGTACACATCAGTCGGCGCTTGCGATGACACTAATTACGCAGTGGGCAGGCGCCGGTGATGCGACAGGACAGCGGGTTGACGGGACGGGGTGGCGGGGGTGCTTTTTTGTGAAATGTGGGAATGTATTCACCATACTTCACTTATTTATAGGGCAATTTGGTCAAAAATTAAGTACCTAATTTTATTAATATAATATAATATGTGTGGACATATTACATAATCATAACGACAATCGTTTACCGAGTGCTCTCCTTCAGTATCGTTCGCATCTCACCAGTCATTCTGTGTAACCAACCAATGGAGTAAGCTTTTGTGGTGCCATCAGTTTCCGAATGCAATAGGAGCGATGGTCAAGTAACGGTATAGTAAAGTCAACCTTGGCTCCGTTACAATAGAGTCGAATCGTTTCAACGTACCTACTACGGATACTATTATTAAGAGCGCGCTTCGTTCCGCGCATGAAATAATACCTTTAAAAATCGATTAAAAATAAAATTACTATTGACCGGTGTGTAAAAAAATATTGCATCGTAATATATGATTTTTTTGCAACAAATCTGCATATTTAGTTTTTCTTAACCGACATCCGTTGAGAAGTTAGTTTTTTTTTTTAAAAAAGGTCCGTAATTCAAAATCTAAAGCGATAACCCCACTTTTTTTTTACATTAAAAAATAGCTTACAGTTTCAGCTTCGAAACGGTGCTGAAAACTGCTATGAACTTCCTTGAAAGTCTCTCGCGATTCGCGCGGAAACCGAACGCGGCCCGAATTTCTTAAGATTTAAAAAAAAAAATTGTATGAAACTTGTATTTTTTTTTACAGATTTGAAAGGGTACCAAAAAGCACGCAAACTTTAGTTCGAGGTCGACCCCTCTATCTCTCGCGATTTCCGAGGGAAGTAGGGGGTATAGTGTACCTTTGTATGGCGGCCATATTGAAAAATGGCGGAATCAAAATTTTTTTTCCATATTACTACTAATCATCGAGGGGGATAGTCGGATATCGATTTTCATCTGGATCGGATAACTTTTACTTAAAGTTGATATTACTGTAGCCGCCATTTTGAAAAAAATCGGTTTTGTTATATTTGCATTTTGACCCTTATTGTATCTTCACTTGATCCTCAGGAACGACTTTTCTAAAATATTGGTATTCGTGGCTCCAAAAAGGAAAGTGTACATTTCGATAGAAGTACCTTTGTATGGCGGCCATATTAAAAAATGGCGAAAGTCAAAATTTGATTTCATAATGTTGATCGGCATTCTATGGAACTTTCAGATATCGATTTTCATCCGCATCGGTGAAACTTTTTTTTCCGCCGTGACCTAAAATTCCGCCATTTTGAAAAAAATAATAATCCGGATTCTTCTCCTTGGGCTTCCGAACAATATTAGTTTGAGCTCTTTATACTAAAGTATCACGGTTTCGGCGTCATTTCCGGTCAAAATTTGTATGGCGGATTTTTTTTTCCGCCATTTTGAATTTTTTTTATCTGCCCTAAAATCGTCTCAAGGTTTGCTATAACATTCCTTAAAACGCACGTGACCTATCTGGTACCGTTTAGCCAGGCCGTTGACGGTCGCGATGATGGAAGGTCGAAAGACCAGGATTTGAATATTTTTGAATTTCAAACTACCACGTCTATACGAATCGTAAAGAACGATCGCAAATTTTCCCATAGGTATCGAGAAACGATGCGTTGAATTTGTAAAAAAAAATTTGTATGGCGGCCACCTTTAAAAATGGCGGAATCGAAATTTTTTTTTCAAATATGGAATCTGCGGCCTCGAAAACCCTCCGATGCAAAAGATCAGTCGGATCGGACCAACTTTCAAAATGGCCGCCATCTTGAATCCGCCATCTTGGATTTTAATGACCACCGTCGGAAAGCCCCCAACGTCCTCTACGACATTCGGTCGAGCACCCCCCGCGTGACTCTTACCGTTTTCGATCTACGAGCGTTTCCATTTTGTATGGAATTTTAGTTTTTTTGTATGGGAACCCCATTTTTTTTTTATTTCTCTAAAATCCTCTCAGGGTTTCCTCCAACTTTAGTTAGAAGGCGACACCAATCCGACTTTTGGTTTCCGAGATCCGTCGAGCGGTTCCATCTCGAAGACGATTTTCCGATGATGTCAGATTTTTCTCGTCGGTTACTCGCCCTCCTCTACGCGAACCTATAGTCACTTTTTCTCCATCACCTCCCATCTCTTCAATCAATTCTCTAAGTGAGTCAGTGAGTCAACATTTAACTTTATATAATGTAATAAAAAATAATAATAAGCTGCAATTTAAATGTTTGACTTTCTTTTGTATTTAGTAGGTATAGTGCCAATGCAGATTCTGTCTGCTATAGGAAATCAAAAAAGAAACTCTGAATTACTTTGACTGTTCGTCTGCGTGCAACTGTCCTGTCCGCCAAGAACGACTCTTTCTTGGTTCAATGGTAGAGAACGATGAATATATTTGACAAATTCAAAAATACTACATGAGGTGTAAAGACCGAATCCTCAAAATGGTTAATAAAGTTTTAAACTCAATAAAATGAACCTAATATTGTATTGTTTTATGCTTCATCAACATTTATAGGATCTATTTATTAATGCATACAATAATTAGAGAATATTACGTAATACATAATTTGTATACCCTTATTCGGGCACGAGACTTAGCCGCAATAATAGACCTTGTAATTTTTAAAATATATTTTATGTAATTGCAGCAGCTGTCATAGGATTCATAAAAGACTAAGGAATATTTACCAAAAACAACTTAAGATTATGAATATCACATCTAAACCTATCTTTATGACGAAAGCAAAAGCATTCGAAAGAAAACATTCAATAAACAGACAACCTAAGATTTTAAACAAACAATTTTACATTTTAAATAGACAATAAATATAACGTTTTATACAGACAATGTTGTCTGCTACTCTTTAATTTCCGTCAAGTGCAGACATTTTAGAAGTTAAACAATCACAGCCTGCATCGTAAAATTACCCAGTCACCCTAGACCCGTCATGAACTTCCTATATTCCTACTATCGCCTTTTCAGGAAAAAAGTGTGACCGACGGCGAGGGTCTATTAATGCTGGTTCATTTAGCAGTAACTTTCGACGGCCAGACACCATTGGGGTAATTAATTAATTGAAGCGCTGCAGCGTCATTCAGCGCTTTTTATTTTTATATCTTGATAGATTTTATGGTAGCCAATTTTAGATAGATAGATAAACTCTTTATTGACACCAAGGCAACAAATACAAAAACAGGAAATAACTAATGAGTAGGTAACAATGGGTGGTCTTATCGCTAAAAAGCGATCTCTTCCAGACAACCTTTGGATGGACAGAGATAGATCAACGAGCAAGGACGGTGGTCCGGTGGTTTTAGATCAAGACTTTTACGATGGTATTTAGAGATCTTCGGATTTGTTCGTTTTACCATAATGGTTTTACCATAATGGTTTTACCATAATGGTTTTAATAATCATATAAGTACCTACAGCATACGCAGGATTCTATATTCCTATTTGATCTTTCAATTTTACTAATCTAAATATATATAACTCAAAGGTGACTGACTGACTAATTGACTGAGATAGTGATCTATCAACGCCACAGATAACCCCCTAAGGAGTTAACGCACTGCCCTAACCACTGGACGTATCGGGCTGAAATTTGGCATGCAGGTATATGTTATGACGTAGGCATCCGCTAAGAAAGGATTTTTCGAAATTCCACTCTTAAGAGGGTGAAATGGGTGGTTGAATTATTTTCCCATAGGCCACGCTGCGGGCGAAGCTGCGGGCAGAAGCTCGTTCTATCATATGATTCTGATTTCATAGTATTTATTCCCAATTATTATTCTTCCTAAGACTTGAAAAGAATGAAAAACTGGGAAAAAACGAAATCGTATTAATAAAAAGAATCGTATGATGAAGTCATTCGATTCTGGTTCGACACCTCATGATTCCCAGTTCATCACACGACGCCTTTTTTTTTGAGGGTGGGAAATGCCCTCGGGGTGGGGCAGGGGGTGAGTACCACATACCCCTGCCACCACACCCGTGGTGATGGGATGTGGGACTCGGACCCACGTGAGCCCTCGTCCGCCGTACCAGGGCGAGAAGGGGTCGCGACTGCAGTCCAGCCAACTCGCCCCCGGCGGCAGGCGGCCTCTCCGCGCCAATGCGCGTCAACCAGACGTGTGGGGCCGTGCAAGTCGGCGAAGAGTCCCCCGACTCTCCACCAGTGGCCCCACTACGGGGGAGGGAGGAGGTGCGCGTAACGCCTCCTCCCTCCCTCCTCCCTCGGTCAGCTCCAGCAACCTCCTCTCTGACCCACTCCGCGGTCTCCTTCTGCGCCATCACGTACTCGTAGAAGAAGACCACCGTCTGCCAATCACACGACACCTACTCTGTTACTGCCTCCTTAGTTCCACTTCGATATTCATGCAAATAGAGCTCAAATAACGTACAACAATAAAGCCTTCATTCATTTTTATCAAACTAATATTATAAAGGCAAAAGTTTGTATGTGTGTATGTTTGTTACTCCTTCACGCTCAAACAGCTGAATGGATTTGGATGAAGTTCGGTACCAAGATATATATATACCAAGCTTATACACCGGATTAACATACAGGCTGCATTTTATCCTGGAAAAGTGAAACTTTCTCGTGGGATGAGCAAATAATTAAAATACTTTTTATTCACGGGAAACCGCGGGGCGCAACTAATGATTTATACATGAAGAACTGTGTTTGTCCAATAAAATAATAATAGGTAAACAAAGAAGTTTTCTAGTGAGAAGGATTTGTATTGATCACATTTCTTGAGATCACAGTAATCTTTGTTTAGGCGTATCCTGAATTGACTTGGCATATCCACTATAAAATCTCCTTAATTATTCTAACTACTCTGAACAGCTCAATCAAACCCAGTTTGGAGCTAACGTGGCAGATATCGCGCGTACTTCATTAACTCTCTCTCTCAGTACATTTGAGTTCGTTTAATCGCTCGGAACACTGAGTTATGGCCCGTGTGAACCAACCCTGCAGCGGGTTAAGGTAAAAGATTTGAGCTCAGTTCTTATATTAAGGTTGTCCCTTGCCTTTTTGTTTCCAATGGCGCGACGAGCTTTAAGTCACCTGATATTAAAAAGCTGCCTATCATATCCTATAGTACTGTACAATGTATAATTAATAATAGTAATATCAACATCGATCACATACATAGACGCTGGACCCTAACTAGGATTCATTGTCTAGAGAACCCAGGAACTACGAGGACCATGGGCCCACAACACCCAGACATAGCGTGTGTACGGTGCGGTGGGAAAACGAACGTCACCGCTTTGTATTATTTTCCAAAACTTGTGTTATTTTCAGTGTTAGTGCATAAATTTGGTGGCGTTTTATTCGTTAAGTGCTGGATGGGTGTGTGAAAGTGCTATAATTATGGTGAAATGTTTCTTTTCATGTTGTTTCCACAACTATTTTAGAAGCTTCTGGTAAAGTTGCCACCACTTCAATTGATTCACCATGACTTGATTAGACTAGACTATGACTTGACTTGATGACTTGGACTGTGACTTGACTTGCCACATATATCTAATACCTTTTAACTTGAAAAATTATCAATTACTTGACATTGGCTAAATACACAAAAGAGAGGAGCCAAACCAAAAAAAATTCTGGTTGAGCGAGCCTACACTTAGATTCTACATCTATGCGGTTGGAGTGTGTGTGTGTCCAACAATGGAAGAATTGTATCCAGCATGGTATCATTATTACATCTTGTCGGTGTCAGCAGCGGCGAAAAAACTGGTAAGGCTTGAAGACGCAGTGTATAATAGGCCGTCCCTCCATTAGGTGAGCCAGCGGCTGGTCAAAAGAGCTGGGATAGCAGCCACTCAAAGTGGAGCTCTATGCGGGAGGCTTATGTTCAGCAGTGGAGGTCTTCAGGCTAAAGATGTTGATCATATATAACTAAAATTATTAGTGTCGTAATGATCATTCCTGGGGTTTGTGTCAGTTTTTTTTTTTTAGGAATAAGTAACAAAACGCATTTGTTTTTTTCTGAAATTGTATTTCGTTGAATTCTGAGCCTATAGTAGGTATTTGCCAGTAATATATATAACGATACTACATAATTTTAATTAAGCTCGTCCTTATTCACTTACTCTAATTGATAATATATTTCACGTAACCCTTTCCCTTCTCGAACAAGATCTGAGCAGTACCTTCTCGCCCCCATTCATGCCTTAGACATCGCCCGTTCGAAAATTAGGATTGCCCAATGACATGGCAAAAACTTTATGATCTAACCCGAGGACGTGAAATAGTGAGCCACACTAGCACTAAATAGTTCCAGAGATAACCTTCACACGTTGCCAAATAGTTTGTCAAGTTCGTAAGGATGGTAAGCATTGGAAAAACATCGATTATAATATCGATATAAACATCGATAAACAATAAACGCGATAATAAAGGGATATAATCTATACATATACATTAAATATAAAAATGAATCTAATGGTTCCGAGTGATACTGTTCTGTTATGGGCGGCCGTGGCGCTTAATATCAGGTAAACGACTAGCTCGTCACATCATTCAAAAACATAAAAAAAATCTTATTTCCCTCGGTGGTCATCGCATCACGCGTGAATGGATGAAACATTTTCGCAATTTTTTTTTTTTGTGTTTATTATAGCCAGAACAAAGTTCTTATGAAAAAAAATTAAGAAAGAAAATTTTCACCACACGGGTGAAACCGCGGGGCGTAGCTAGTTCATAATTCACAACAGTGAAGTTATATTGCGATCAATGCTAAGAACTCATGTAACTTTTAAGGACTAACTACTTTTTTTTTATAACACGTCTATTTTTAATCGCTACTTTTATATACACCCTTAAAGCAATAAACAAAATTTTTTTTTTTATAACGTCTAGATATCATATAGATTTAAAATCATATGAAGTACAAAAGCATAAGCTATTTATATTTCGAAGAAATCTGTAATATCGATATATAGATATCAAACATCCCTAAACATAGCTGCGTTAGTATTTTAGCAGATTAATATTCTGAATTGATTTACTATAATACAGACAAATAAGTCAATGGTGTGTAAGTACGCATAAGTAATCACAGTCGAGTAATCTTATTACCAGACTGTGCTGATGTCTCAGGATGATGTGCGCAGGGCAGTGTTGCTCGAAACTCTGTTTTGGGGTTCCGATTGACACTGTTCTGTTATGGGCAGCCGTGGCGCTTAACATCAGGTGAACGGCTAGCTCGTCAAATCATTCAGTAACATAAAAAAAAAGGAAAAAATCTGTAATTTTTTACGTTTTCAGCATCAGAAGTTTATTTTAGCTAGAAAATGCAATATGAAATCAACGGTATTGTCTATAACAAGTCCAAATAACGAACTATAAAATACTAAATAAGTCGTTATCATATTCATCCATGTACATACATACACTTTCTTAGTAATATGCGTTTTATTCCATCCCTTTTCATGACCATGCAAACGACTTACTTTTAATTGTTTTGTCATTGGAGCCACCTTTTCAACATTGAATGGATAAGTATTTATTCTAAGAATCACACTAATATATTATTTGTGAAAACTTTTAAGTAGCTTTCCGTACCTATTAGTGTGGTATTTATGTGTATGTATAACTACTAGCTGTAAGTTTTCCTTTGAGAATAAAATAATATAAATATATAAATAAAATATTTATAAAGGCGAAAGTTTGTATGTGTGTTTGTGTGTATGTTACTCCTTCACGCTCAAACAGCTAAATGGATTTGGATGAAATTCGGTACCAAGATAGCTTATATACTGGATTAACATTCCGGGACAAAATGGATTAATATATACATTTTATCCCGGAAAAGTGAAATTTTCCCGAGGGATGAGCAAATAATTTAAATACTTTTTATCTGCGGGTGAAACCGCGGGGCGCAACTAGTATAATATATTTCTCATGTTTACTGTCAATTTGATTGTTTCCATCCACTCCGTACTTGTGTTTTCTTCAGTATAGTTATTTAATAACGTTTACGGGAAGAAAACCACACGGCGTCGCCCTGAAGGCATGTTCGTTAGAGAATTGCGTTGGATGCACTCGCGTCCCCCTCAGAACGTTTGTTTTGCTGCTTCTGCGGAGAAATATATTTACGAGGGACGTAACTTTTGAATTTACGCAAAAAATACTACATTATGATATGTACTATTTTTTAAAGTAAACCTTATTTTTATTTTTAAAATTCTCATGAGTGTGAGTTCACGCAGCGAGATCCTAGCTACTCCTGAGGAAGAGCATCGGATATGCTCGAAACCTGGTCGAGAAATCGACATACTATTCTTGAGTAACAGTCGGGAATATATTAATTTAAAATAAAACTTGGGAAAAACTTACTTGGGAAGTAAGCTGGCGAGGCGAACGGAAGTTGAAAGCTGTTGGTTAACGTTGATCTACATTGTCAACATAACAAAGTTAAAAAAATACTATTACATTAGTCAAATGGTCAGTCAGATCAGATGTAGATCAAATTTCAATAGGATCACACAGGAAGCTCCAGCTTTCAAATAAAATAAGAATCATCAAAATCGATACATCTTGTCGAAAGTTCTGGGGTAACAAACAAAAAAATACAGCGGAGTTAAGATCCTTTTAAAAAGAATCAAAATATTGCCTGGATTTCTTAGGCCATTGTGCCTCTCGTCTGCGTGCGGTCGTTTGGACTTTGCAACTAATTTGTTAATTTGTTACCCAAAGGAAGTAACTCAACAACAGCCCTATGTCAACTAATGTTTGCCCTCAGACTAGAAGTACAAATACTTGTGTACATATTTAAACCAAAAAAGGAATATAAATTCAGAAAATCATACCATTTCAGACCGCATATTCACACTAATATTATAAAGGCGAAAGTTTGTATGTATGTTTGTTACTCCTTCACGCTCAAACGGCTCAATGAGTTTGGATGAAATTCGGCACCAGTATAAGCTATCTTAGCTTATACACTGGATTAACATAATTATAGGCTACAATTTATGAAAAGTGAAATGTTCCCATGGGCATGTGCAAATAATTAAAATACTTTTTATCCGCGGGTGAAACCGCGGGGCACAACTAGTTTTTTTTTTATAAACGTAGGATTTATAAATACTATATAATTTATAGGCTGTCTTTTGTGTGATTTATTTCTCATCGCTGCTCAAAAACAATGCCATTGGAATGAAGGTAACCCCTCATTTTCCACCTACGAGTACAATCAAAAAATAATACTGCGTTATAGTATTATTTATCATAATAATTGTCTACCTGATTCTTGTATATTTTTGCAGTTTAGATCCGTATTACAGAACGATGCTCAGTCATTGATCGGTGCTCAAGCAGAGATTTCATTCACTAATTGATCACTTTATGAATGAAATCTCTGCTTGAGCACCGATCGATGACTGAGCATCGTTCTGTAATACGGACCTTAGTTTTTAACCCACACACTCACACAGACAAAATTGGAAACCTACTAAGTTCAACACAATTGTGTATTCCTTTATTATTCGCTTTCCAGTTCTAAGCGCTGCTTCTATTTGTTCTTTTAGTCTAACTGTTCGCGTTATTGAGTTAAGAAACCCACTCTGGTGCAGTATCGTGAGTGGAAGGCGTCGCGGCTCCCTCTATAACTGAATTAAAAGCTTTCCAGTTGTGTCTTACTAACTAATGTCACACGTCGCGGTGTTTATTGTGTGTGAAGTTGTCTTTTCACGGCATTCTCTGGCTATATTTAGACTGTAAGCGAGTGTGGCTCAGCGTAGCCCGTGCAACTCCCAAACGGACGCTAGGTTTAAATCCCGCTTGGTCCTGCACGAATGGCTTTTCAAGTTAATATGTGGGGAATTTGCTCTTTCAACTGCGAATGAAAACGTGTAGCTAAAAACAAAGAGCTTATAAATAAAACATTTTTGGCGGGAAAACGAGAAAGATCGCATCACCGCATTGTATTATTTTCCAAAACTTGTGTTATTTCAGTGTTAGTGCATAAGTTTGGTGGCGTTTTATTCGTTAAGTGCTGGATGGGTGTGTGAAGTGTTATAATGATGGTGAAATGTTTCTTTCCGTGTTGTTTCCACAACTCTTTTAGAAGCTTGTAGTAAAGTTGCCACCGCTTTACTAGGAGTATGACTTGGACTTTGACTAGACACATGTCTGCGAGAAATATTATTAACTTGATAAATTATCAATTTACTTGAACTGGCTAAATACACAAAAGTGTGGAGCAAATAACCTCGTCTGGAGGCTGAAGTTGTTTCGATAATTTAGTAGTTATTTCTTATTATTAGAGTTACGCTACAGTTTGTAGATTGGCAGGAGTGTACGCATATCAGATTAAGCTGCGCATGGACTCTGAAAAAAGTTAGAACAATAATGTTCAATAAGTACTATTATCTATTTATTCTGTGCGAAACCGTCAAACACGGTGCGTAGTGCTCTAATAAACGTGTAACAAAACGCCACCGCGATCTAATTTTTCTACTAGCGCCATCTAGTTTGATTTAGCGTACTAATTTTAATGAATTTACGCATGAGGAATGATAGATAATATTATAATAAATGAATAATGCATTGCAAGGAGCAATAATTAAGTCTTGCATAGCGCAAGTTCTGATTTTAATGAATTTTGATGAATTTTTTTTTGATGAATGATGTGACGAGTCATTCACCTGTGTTAAGAGACACGGCTGCCCATAACAGTTGCAGTGCTGGTCGGAACTGTAAAATCACACGTGACATTGCACTGTACCGTGTGTTGTATCTTGAGATGTCAGCACAATCTAGCAATATGAATACTAGACTGTGGAATCGTCCCAGTAATCTTAGTCCACGTTTTGTAAAGCCCAATATAAGTCGATATAATATATCAACATTTGTATACAAACATTTGCATTATGATTAATATATCTGGCATCTGTTACGGAGGCAGTTGTCCAATGTTAATATTTAGCATCATATTTCACCGGCGAGTTGACGCGAGATAGGACGCGACCGCGAGTTTCGTGATGATGGATAACGCGACTTTGGGGAGATACAGGGTGGAGGTTGAATATTTTTATTTGAATATATTATAGAAACTGACATGAGTAGTATTCATAGCTACAATTCGTACATGGCTAACACTCACGAGATACAGTCGACTAAATCGACCGGTGTTCGGGCAATATGCCCATCATCAAAGAGTCGCCGCGGTGGCGGCTCGGCAGTCGGCGCTGACTGCGGACCATAATAGTAGTAGTTTATAAAGTATGTTTAAAATGCAAAAAAATACGATGCCAAAGGATTGAGATAAATCTAAAAAAAATCATGTACAGTAACAGTAATTTTTCATAGGCTATTTTCATTTCTAAAGAGCTTAAGAATGTGTGTTTCCTGTTATGTAACTGGGACACCATATAGGTCGAGTCAAGGCTACTTCGGCAGTTAGATGAACAAGATCATTTGATATGAACGGTCGGCTTAACGTGGAAGGGCATGGAATAGGTATTATGCTTGCTAAATTATTATCTCCCACTCTCCAGCGTGTGCAAGAACGCCCGTTTAAGACAGTGGAAACGTACTGAGCTGAATTGCAAAAAAAACGATTGCTTACATGCAAGACCTATCAAAGAACCATTAAAGCCTTACTTATTCTTCCTTTTTGATCAGTGTTTTTTTAAATAATTTTTCTGTCGCTGTGCGAGAGGCCGTCAAATCTTTGTGTGGTTTGCGTGGTTCAAAACACAAAGTTGAACAGAGATTAGAGAAAAACAATTGACGGTGGGATTGAAGAAATACCACGCTGATTTCGTGCCTCTGGTGCAGAAAAATAAAGATTTTCTGGAAAATGTCTGGTAACACACGCGCGACAAATGGTCCGCGACCCGCGTCCGGGTGCCAGGTGGCCGCTACGGTAGGAAATTGCCAATCATACGCCCGATGCGGTCGACTTTATGAAGTTACGTTTTCGCCTGCAATTGCTCGTGCTCATGCCGCGGCCGGTTCGAATGTGCAATTCCGAGGCTGCTTTGCGAGATTTATGCTGATTGACGTCATCTTGCCGATAAGCGTTCCGTATTGACTGGCCTGATAGCTCAGTTCGTAGTAACATTTGAACTGTAGGTTGTGGGTTCGATTCTCACCCAGGACAATTTATTTATTTTCAGATTATTTGTGTGATGAACATCAATGTTTGTTTTTTTTCTGGATGTTACCCATATTGTATTCTATGAATGTATTTACAAACAAAGAGTATCTAAGTATTCTATCAGGTATCTGGTTGTCATAGTAAGTTTTGCTTTTTTGGGGCTAGATGGCGCTGTGTGAAATGTCCACAAATATTTATTATAAAAATATTTATTTTTATTGAACTGGTTGGGCTGTGGGCGGCTTAATTAGGTCATATTAATAGGTAACATTAATAACAAATTTGAATGCTTTAAAAAATATTATTTTTAATTATTTACTAATACTAATATTTACCGAACACGGCCTGACCGGGTGAGATTTTTCCCAAAAGTCCCCGTTCGCAGAGACAATGGGACGTGCCCTTATGTAGGAAAATATAATCAACTCTACTACAAGGTAGTAGCATTCACGACAGGGCTCGCCTCCTTGCCACTAGCGAACGTGAGTCGTGGTGAGTGGAGTCGGGTCACAGGCTGAATGCTGTTCCTTCATCCAATGTTGGAACACTTTTCGACAACTCAAGTTTTTCCATTGCAGTGGGCTTACGTCTGGGCATCTCCAGGACAGAACCGCATCTCTGTTACTGCGGAGGCGAGGTGGACCGATTAGGCCACCACGGCTTATCTTGCCGCCGCAGTGCGGGACGTCTGTTGCGACATTCCGCCTTAAATGACGTCATTCGTCGGGCCCTTGCCACCGTCCACGTGCTGGCTATCTTAGAGCCGAACGGCGTTTGACGTGACGATGGTAAGAGTCCTGACGGTATGACGTTAATCACGTGGAGTCGTGGAAGGCCGCTAATGTGGGATGCTACCTGTGTTGACACTCTGGCGCCTTCCCACGTCAATAACACGGCTCGGGCGGCATGCGCAGCGGCAGAATCTGCAGAAAACCTCAAACGGAGGAAGTATGAATCACTAGGTGAGGGTTACATATTTGTTCCGTTTGGGGTTGAAACAATGGGTCCCTGGTCCCTGGGGCCCGCAGGCGCGGCTTCTTGTCAGGGAGCTTTCCAGACGCCTGGTTGAGCTGACGCACGACCAAAAGGCTGGCACATACCTCGGCCAACGAAGTAGCCTAGCTATTCACCGAGGGAATGTTGCCAGCTTTTTGGGTACGCTTCCTGCAGAAGGTGATCTAAATTCTGTGTTTTTTTTATGAGCCCTTTTTACCTTAATTATAGTTTAGGATTATGTTTATATGTTAATTTGAATCTTTAATTTATTATTAATTATTGGAAATAAATGCCATTAGACCACTATTTGCTACATATTTACTACTCATCGCATTCAGTATGCCAGCGCCTTTACAGGGTTCATGTACATGCCTAAGTTAGTTAATAAGACTTAACATTATATTACAAATTGTACGTGAATACAAATAAATGTGTATAAGAAAATTATATATACTTATTCCTGTAATTTCGTACAAATTACAATTCACAATTTAATTTAAAATATTCAACTCTGGACTACTTGGATATAAAAGCTGCATCTTATTTATAAACAGCATTAACTAGCGAGTGCTTCGCGCACTGCAACAGCATCTTTGTTTGTGTTTTATAACTGTCACATCTCAACTGCGCTTAATTTGAGAGCGTCTTACTCTCTTTGGAACTTGTGTCTGTACCATTTCAGTTTTGATGAAGTTGAGTTATTAAAACTTTCTATAAGGGTTTCTAAATATTTATTCCGTTCAAAAAGCGTTACGAAATTACGAATTATTAACAGCCCGCCTCGGCTTCACATGGGTATACACTCTACCGCCTATGTTCATCAGGGATAATGTAAGAATCTAATGGTGAAAGAATTTTTCAAATCAGTCCAGTAGTTTCAGAGTCAATGCAAATAAATAATCAAATCTTTCCTCTTTATAATATTGGTTTAGATAGAGTTTTTTATAACATAACGTGGAATTGGACAGTTATATACAGTCGCAAGTATTATATACCTGCAATAGCAGGGACGCTGTTGACGGATTGGACTTCATTTATTCAAAGTTAAACGCCATGGCCAGCTACATCTTGCAGGTGTTCTATTTAAGTGGCAGATAATTGAAGGGTTGAGAATAAAAAGGGTTTAACTGTCAACAGTTTCGAGAAAATTGACTTTAAACGTCAACGGCGTCATTTTAATGTAGAGTGATAATAAGGCAATAGAAAAGGTTTATATAAGTTGAATTTGCTTGAAAATGTTTTAATTCTATTTTAAATTACTAAATATAGTACTAATTCATACAATTACTGTAAAAATATAATATAATAAAATAAATATAATAATGTTTTTATGCTAAGTGAACTGTATTTCTGTGACTGATAAACCGGTTTAGACTTAAATTAGACTCAAAATCTCGAGATTTAAGCCTCATTTCAGTATTTTGAGAATGTATTATTGAAGATAATTACACGCTGAATCCAACGATACCCATAAGTATATTTTGTGAAAAAAAAACAGTTAAACCCTTTTTGTACTCACCCCTTCAATTATAAGCTGTAAATGTTACATAATTATGTAAGATTGTTACACTGACTTCAGTGCTGAAATAGTTTAACGGATTATGATGAAGCTTGGTGTACTAAAATACTTTAGGTCCTGGGATCAATTAACACAAGATACTGGACAAATTATCCGCGCGCGGAAAAGTAAAAGGTGTAAATTGGAAAGTAAAGATAAATATTATTGGCAAATTATGTCTGTGATGCGATGTGTTTTTGAAATCTGATATGTGTCACTTTTTACAAAGACCAGCTTGGATAAGTTGAATGTCAAGTTTTTGTACAAAAAAATGCAAAATAGTTTCATATTCCTAAAATAACTTCTAAAGCCTCGCTTCATTCTGAAGTTAGTCCTTCCGAAGCGGATTCCACAAACTTCCTTGACACACACTCTAAAGTTTCTTCTCTAATTAAAGACACGAAAACTGTTTTAAGGAATCTTTATTGACTTTGTTTCGTGTTGTTGAGAACTAATTTCATTGTGAATAGATTTTGAGTGCAGGGAATGTGAAATTAAATAAAACTGTCTTATAGTCATAGAATTAAGTAATTATTTATGTGATTTTATCATAATTTTGTTATTTATAAAAGTTTAAATCACATAGATAGAGAAGGTGGTTGACCTTTGTTATCGTTTGACTTCAGGCAGTACTCTTTAAAAGAAATCATCATCATCATCATTGGCACTGTCCGCCTCTGTGGTGTGATGGTGGAGTGGGTCGGCTTAAAACCCGGAGGCAGCGGATTCGATTCCCGCGACAGGACAAGTATTTTGAACACAGAAAAAAAAAGCACAAATACTTGTTCTGTGTCTGGGTGTGAGACCATGGTCCTCGTAGTTCCTGGTTCCCTAGACACAGAGAATCCTAGTTAGGGTCAAGGCTCTATGTATTATTATTATTGACGCTTTATTTCACCCCTTTTTAGGGATAAGGTTCCGTCTTTTTTAGGCCAATCATCCCTTTCTTGAGCCAATCTTACCGGCAGGTCTTTCCTACAAAGGTCAGTCTTCCATAGTTGTGACAATAATGAAACAAATAAAAACATATTAAAAATCTTTATTGGAAGAAAAAAAAAAGATACATTTTTATGACAACAGAAAATAAATCAGGAAGCCGTTTCGCTAACATCTGAGAATTTGGAAAGTCAAAGGTTCTTAGATACTTATCTCAATAAGGTAACACATCTGTATAACAACACATCAGTATAAAGTTTCTGGCAAATAGTATCGTATTTCTAAAGGTTTCGATAAATTTGACTAGATTTCAGAGATAATGTATGTGAAAAAAAATGCAATTAACAGAATAAGAAACATTTCAGTGAACTTACTAATGAAGAAAGTTTTGAATTAGTGGCTGCGACTGGCAACACATTTCAGGAGCTGGCGTTTAGATATTTTTTGCAATCATTTCGCTACTTAGGTAATTAAGTAAAAAGAATTGCTATATTTATGCCTCAAAATCCAATAAAACTTTGAAGGTATTCTTCATCCTTGGACCTTTACTTGCCAGATTCTATAACAAAGGTTCTAAAAGGCTTTATTTACAAAAATAGCTCATACAAGATGAATGCACGGAAATGTTTTCGCGTCATCACGAACCAACTCAAGGTAAAAGTTTTATTTATGCCGAAACTTGCTTCATTTTTCTTTCTCTGCATCGTTTCGAAGAATAAAACCGGAGGGAAGCTGAGATGCTGCAGTACAAAACCATGAACACAATGTTGAATTTGGAGTCTCACATTACAACAGACATTTATTGGGAAATGCGGCCAGGTTAGCTTTGCTGTCAGTGAAAAAACTAACCTACTCAGAGCTATAAGCTTTGGCTTGAAAAATAGCATCAGAAAACCGATATCTATGGAGTTAAGTTAAGCTAATGCTATTAATTATTCTGTGGTTAAACTACGGGAAGTCGATCTTGCTAGCAGGCGTCTGGATATTTTCGTTTGTGTATAGTCAGTCATAAATGGTGCTAAACGTGCTACCAAGCTTGACGAATTATATGAAGTATCTACCTCTTTTAACTGTAATTAATTTATTATAATAAAACATAATAATAACGCACAACGATCACACACATAGATCCTGGACCCTAACTAGGATTCCCTGTATCTAGGATCCAGGATAGTTCCTGGATCCTAGATACAGGGAATCCTCGTAGTCGAGGACTATGTTCGTACAACACTCAGACACAGAATAAGTAGTTCTGCTTTTTTTCTGTGCACAAATAATTATTCTGCCATGGAAATTGAATCCACCACCTCGGGCTATGAGCTGAACTGCTCAACCACTACACTACGGAGGTTGTCTGGGTGTGTGTGGTTCTGTATTGATAATCTAAACAACATATACCTTGGCTAGGTTATCAACCTAACCAAAGGTTAGATTTATCACTCAGCAAGATCGTAAATAGCGGGGAAGAATCTAAGGTCTTTTCAGATCAGAGTTATTTATTATTTGCCCACACTCATCTGATGGGAGTTAACAATGTATTCAAAAGTGAAGGTCTCTAGAATCTCTCATGGTCCTTGATGATAAGTATCTTATAATCTAATCACTCTTGGACACTCCCGCTCTGGCTCTCACTTCTTAGACACGCCCGGGTCATATTTTCAGGAAACACTGACGCTGGAAGAGCATGCCATTCCTTAGCTGTTTTAATTTTGAACGTGGAGTCAAATCGTTACGTATACGATTAGTTGGTACTTCGATCTTGAAGATCCTTCTCTACACACATAAATATATGTATTAGTCTTTAAAGCAAATAGAATAAATATATGTATCGTTCAACTTTAACTACTGTTTCCTTTCCTTATCTTCCTCTGGTATGCTGCAGGACGTAAATAACGGAACATTTATAATGTATGAAGTAGACGAATCCACCGGGGAATTATTTACAAGTGTTGGGACGGAAATCTTGCGGTTTTCCGGGTCTCGGCCGCTAGGTGCCCTGATTAGACCCGATGCTTGGTGTTGTTGTGACAAGATAAGTTAGCGTAACGTGTGTAGGTTTTTGAAGTAAAACTTCTTTACGCACGTTTGGGGAGTAATTGTGAATGGTGAATGCGAGGCGAACGGAGTTGTTGGTTCATAGATCTCCATAGTCACATAACAAAACTAAATATTTGTTTCATTATGTTGGTTTGTCAATTTGCAATTGTCAAGATGGCGACATTAAACTAAACAAAGCAAAAACAAAGTTATACCAGCCGATAGATGGAGATAAACTAAAGAAGTTTCACTTCAGTCGTGTGGTCTAAAGCACACTCATTTTTTCGACTATGTCTATGACTATATAGACTTTTGTCCACTGAGTTCTATTACTGCATTCAGTTTTTTTATAATGACTCTTTTAATAGTGGTCATCAAAGATACGACCACGTGTTTTATACTAATTGTAAGTATTTATGGACATTTCACACAGCGCTTTTTTTTTTTTTTGAACGAGCTAATGCTGTTGCTCTCTATCGACCTTTACAGCGTCACCGGGCGGGAGGGCGGGCGCTTAGGGCGCCCAGCCGTCAAAAGTGGGAGGCAACTAGCTCAAGGGCACCCCTGGGGTGCGAGCCTTGGCTTGGGCCGTTGCCGGGATAAGAGGATCGAGAAGACTACGTCCACTGGAAGAGTGGACCCTATTGAAAGTCGCAACCGTTCTAGTTAACCTACGGGGGGTACGTCGACCTCGCCGGCGGGGTCGGTGTCTGATTGTGAGCATTTCACACAGCGCCATCTAGCTCCAAACTAAGCAAAGCTTTTACTATGGGTACCAGATAACTGAAACAATACTTAGATACTTTTTGTTTATAAATACATACATATAATACAACATAACACCTAGACAGAGAACAAACATGTTTATAAAACAAATGTTTGTTCTGACCAACCTAACCAACTGTCTAAATAAGTCTGTTGCCACCTAAGCTATCAGGCCAGTCACTTATATTATCACACTAATATTATACAGGCGAAAGTTTGTGTGTGTGCATGTGTGTATGTGTGAATGTGTGAACGTTTGTTACTCCTTCACGCCTATAATATAGCCTATATGTTAATCCAGTGTATAAGCCATTTTGGTAGGTACCGAATTACATCCAAATCCATTCAGTCATTTGAGCGTGAAGGAGTAACAAACATATACACAAACACACATACAAACTTTCGCCTTTATAATATTAGTGTGATTAGTGTGATAATATTATCCAATTTGTACATCTTGAAGCATGAAGATATGCAAAGTATAGGAATAGAGTCTTAGAAGACAGAAACTTCAACTCGGTCAATTTCGTTAATGCTATAGAATCTAGTCATTCTATATAGTCATAGTATATCCTTAGTGCTCCAGTATACATATTACCAGTTTGAAATGCCTGTTTTATTTGCTGCAAATAAAGATAGATTCGCCAATCGGATGCCAACATTCAGTAGGCACTCGAGGGCAACTAAAAGAAGAAGATAAAGTTAATTGAAATAACTTGGCACGTAATTCAGTAGATACAATTATATTTTGAATTTAACTGAACTACATATCTTAATATATACAAAATTACGTGTCACGTTGTTTATCCACTATGGACTTTCTAAACTACTGAACCGATTTTAATAAAATTTTGCACACTGTTTTATCGTACTTAAAAGATAGGATATTGACAGCTTCTGCGGTGAGGAGGTTGAGCAGGTCGGCTCATAACCCGGACGCGGCGGGTTCGATTTCTGCGGCAGGACAAGTACTTGCGCATAGAAAAAAAAGCGCAAATACTTGTTCCGAGTCTGGGTGTCGTGGGACCCCGTAGTTCCTGGATCCCTAGACACAGGGAATCTTCGTTCGGGTTCAGGATCTATATATGTGATCGGTGGGTGTTATTATTATTTTATTATTAATAATATAAAAAAACCCGGGCCCTGCAAAGCCGGGGCGGGCCGCTAGTAATAATATAGATTTGGTATACTGTTAAAAATAAAGCGTAAATCGTTCCAATTGACGTAGTTACCATAACCAATTACATATTACAAGTGTTATTTAAAACACTGGGCGCGTGAACCAACCGTTATTATTTTAATTTGAATAAAAAACACATACAAATTCAGTTCATGTATGAAATTACGATTACAATTCATATTTCAATGAGGGGTAGTTTAGGGATTCAAATTAAACTGAAAGTGTATTTACAGCATTTACAGTATTTACTGTAATTACAGTATATACAGTACGAGATTCTGCCCGCAGCTTCGCCCGCGGCGTGGCCTATAGGAAAATAATTCAACCACCCATTTCACCCTCTTAAGGGTGGAATTTCGAATAATCCTTTCTTAGCGGATGCCTACGTCATAACATCTACCTGCATGCCAAATTTCAGCCCAATCTGTCCAGTGGTTTGGGCTGTGCGTTGATAGATCACTATGTCAGTCAGTCAGTCACCTTCGAGTTATATAGATTTATTTACATTGCGCAGATATAGTCTGTTTAGGCCTATAATTTTAGACGTGTCTTAATGTACGGATTTATGGCCAACAAAAGATGTGGATGATAGAAAAGAAAGCAGTGACATGTATGTGTGCTGTAACAAGAGGAGAAAATTATAAAATAATAATAACAATAACGCCCAACGATCACATACATAGATCCTGGACCCTAACTAGGATTCCCTGTCTAGGGATCCAGAAACTACGAGGACCATGATCCCAGACTCAGAACAATTATTTGCGCTTTTTTCTGTGCACAAATTATACTTGTACTGCCGAACCCGCCGTCCACGGGTTATTAGTCATATTCTTATCAAAGGGCTGTAGAATGAGGTAGGTAGAATGGAATAAAAGTGAGCAGATGAGAGGATCTGTCTTTTTAAAAAATCCACCAATTTTTTTAGGAGCTGGGGCCTTACCGCGTAAGTCTGGTGGAGATGATAATCGTGTTCTCTCTTGCTCGCACTCGTGGATTAGTTAAATGGCGCGTGCATCAGGATGGCAGACGAAGCCGATTCCCAGAACAGTTACGCGGTAAGGGTGCTGGTCAGCGTCCCGGTGGAAATTATTCCTTCAGTTAATATATATTTTAATCATAAGTGTAGCAGCTCAAGTGAGAGTCAAATCCAAATATCTTATTACAAATATGCAAATCTTAGCACTCATGAAAATTAAAATCAGCATACTAAAGGTAATTTAAAGTAACACTCACTTCTAAGCATATAAAATTACTATGTCAAAATTAATGCTTGGCTTGACGCTCGGCTAAGCGCCATCCTTTCGTGGTCGAAATACCACCCATTCGTACCAAGCGATTTGACTCAACGTTCTTAATTAGAATAGCTAAGGAATGGAATGCCCTGCCAGCGTCTGTGTTTCCGGCGAAATATGACCCGGGCGTGTTCAAGAGAAGAGTGAATAGGTATTTACTTGGCTAGCATGCTACACCTTCGATCGCATCGTCACTTCCCATCAGGTGAGAGCGCGGTCAAATGCTAGACAAGAATTAAGTAAAAAAAAAAAAAGGCTCAAGGTACTATAATGGTGCAAGGCTCGGCTTATGTCTGGGATGTTCTGAGGGAAGAATAATCGGAAAGACTAATTTCCAGTAGAAAGGTAAATATACATAAGACATTTAGGATCTGAAACGACGAAGTACGAATAATTCTTTTGTATGCGTGTACCTACCATCTTCAAGGTTAGTTGAAATATGTCATATTGTTCATTGAATTAAGGTATAGAATGCTTTATTTACGTAATACATTTAATTTAAAAAAAAAACGTGTTTTGTATTTAAAAGACATTTCATAAGCATGAATGAAGCATAGTACTTCAAAACCATTAGAAATCCTTTTCAGGCGTTACTTCCTCTAATTTTACAATGTAAGTAGGTAGGTTTTACAACCATTACATTGTAGGAAGTCGTTTGAGGACTGTAAACTCGCGCTCACGTTTTTACGACGTTGTAAAGACGTAATGAATGCTGTAGTGAATATTGCTGCTTGAAATGCATGACTTAAAGTTTTGGATGACACATCGTTTTGTAAACTTTTCCTTTTATATTGTCCAATCGCTAAAAGTAATGCGCTAGAGAAAATGGATCTTATTCAGTGTGTGGTAAGTTCAAATTCACGCTATGAGCTGTGGAGAGACCTATGCTTGGGTTCAGGGACCCATAGAAGAACAAAAATCATCGACGTAGCTTTGAAAATTTGAAAGTTTATGGTAGAGTATGGGCTAAACCAGGAGTCTCCAACCAGGGGGCACGCCTCCCAATGGAGGTATAGAGAGATGTCACGGGAAAGGAAGCGTTTTCATATTCTTTTTTTTTATACCACCGAGGTGGAAAACAGGCAAGAAAAAACAAAAAATAAACAAACAATAAAATAATATTTCAATGTACAGAACATGCAATCTCAAGTGTCTCATTAGCACATATTCTTATTTTATTACATTTCTGATATATAAATATGTATCTATGATAGGTATATAATGATAGAATAGTTTTGCGTGACACTGCACTGCGCACGCCATTCTGAGACATCACAGTCTAGCAATAAGATTACTAGACTGTGAGATTAGGTCATAAAGTCTCATTTTCCCAGAAATTTAACCAGTTAAATTACCCTTCAAACCGGAACACAGTAGTGCTTGCGCACTACTGCTTGGCGGCAGAATAACTGGTAAAGCCATGGTACCTACCTAGACGAGCTTTGCAGAAAAGCCCTACCACCTAGTAAAATCTAAGTCTTAAATACAAAATGAAACAACATAGGTCATAATATGATAGGTCATGAACTTAAGTCTCCCCTTAGAGCACCACGGAGCCATTACTTGCTTCCTGAAGTGAGAACAAATAGCCTTTATAACAGCAAAATATATACGTTTTTTGTATTCCACGAGAAGAAACTTTGAATAAGAAATATGAAATAAGTTTTAACATAAAATATAACTTCGCTGAAAGGTGTCGGCCGTCAAAAAGAATGGGCTGTGTCTATATAGATAGGAATAAATTGCCTTTACTGGTATTACTAAGTAGTTAACAAAAACAAATACATTTGAAAATTATTTTGCAACTCGCGTGTTTTATTCCAAATCTCACCCAATTTGAAATTCGGTATATTTTATGACCTCGTTGACCGCAATTGACTTTTGTTCTCTTCATTCAAATTGAAAAAGAATCGCAAAGCCTCAAAAGGCAGAGCTATGCAACTTTAAAAGAAACGGTCGCATACACAGCAGCTCGATTTACAACAAAAAGAAAGGTTCCGAAACGAAATTTAGACTCCGATTGTCTAGTTTTCGAATCTCAGACTTCCCACATGTGAATACTATGAACATCTTCTTCGGAATAGGGTTATTATAATTTCGACGGAAGAGTCCTGGTTCCTGTGTCACTAGTCACGAGTCTTGAGCCTAGTATGGGAAACCAGTGCTCTACCTCTATGATTGTTTAAGTCCTTTATAAATTTTCATTTCAATTTTCAATGTCTTGCAGCGGATTATTATACTTTTTTTTTTAATTTTTGACCACTATCTCACCCTATGGTAACTGACGATGTGGTTTAGGAAGTAATACGCATGCCCAGAATGTATTGTTATTATTTTACAAGTTGTACCCCGTGGTTTTACCCGCGGATAAAAAGTATTTGAATTATTTACTCAACTCACGGGAAAATTCCACTTTTCCGGGATAAAATGTAGCCTATATGTTAATCTAGTGTATAAGTATAGTATGGTACCGAATTTCATCCAAATCCATTCAGCCGTTTGAGCGTGAAGGAGTAACAAACATACACACATACACACAAACACACATACAAACTTTCACCTTTATGATATTAGTGTGATAGTGTGATTATTATTATCATCAAGTAAGAATTTTATTATTATCATCACCAAGATCAATATTGATGATGAAAACTGTGTCGTAGCGTATCGTACCTAATTCTATATTTATTTAAGTTTAGTTTGTATTTAATTTAACAACAACCTTTACTGTAACCAGCGATTGAGATTTAATAAAGCGTTGATATAAATTACTATCGCTAAGGCGCGACACTAGTTCCGTACTGTTTTCTTTTACGGTAAGGATGTAGACATAATGGTTTAGCCGGATTATTGGTTTAGCTTATAACGTGAATTGTAGTTGTTTGTTGTCATTGTTGTTTAGATTGCTGCTGGTTAGCCGATATTTTTGAAGTAAAACTTCTTTACGCATTCGTAAGTTGTTGGTTAACGTTGACCTCCATTGTCAACATAACAAAGTTAAATATTTATGTTATTATGTTGGTATGTCCGGTAAAATAACAATTAACAATTGAAGGGTTGAGAATAAAAAGGGTTTAACTGATTTTTTTTTCACAAAATGACTTATGGGTTATCGTTGGTTTCAGCGTGAAATTATCTACAATAGTATATTCTCAAAATACCGAAATGAGGCTTAAATCTCGAGATTTTCAGTCTAAAAACGGTTTATCTGTCACAGGAATACAGTTCGCTTAGCATAAAAACATTATTGTATTTATTTTATTATATTACCTATATTTTTACAGTAATTTTTTGAATTAGTACTATATTTAGTATTTTAAAATAGAATTAAAACATTTTCAAGCAACTGAAACTTACATATACCTATTCTATTACCTTATAAGCACTCTACATTAAAATGACACCGTTGAAGTTGAAAGTCAATTTTCTCGAAACTATCAATTTGACAGTTAAACCATTTTTATTCTCAACCCTTCAATTGTCAAACTGGCGACATTAACTTTGAAAAAGGCAAAAACAAAGTTATGCTGGATAGATAGAGTTTAATTAAAGATGTTTTATTTCAGCCTAAGTCTAAAGCATACACTCGTTTTTTGTTGCCTATAAGACATACTATTTTTTTACTACATCTATTCGAAAAGAGCTAGTTTGTTCTTCGTAATTAGGTACTAAAGTAACTCTTGGTGTGTATTTTTTATAAAAGAATAGAAAAACAATTATTCAATACTAGTTGCATCCAGTGGTTGGCAGAAAGTCTTATCCTATGTATTAATCCAGCGTATAAGCTATCTGCATTTCAGACTTCATGAAAATCGGTTTTGTAGTAGAGACAGAAGGTAATAAACAATCTCTCTCTCACACACACATACACAAACTTGTACATTTATAATATTACTATAGGACCTATCCTAGATATTCTTAGGCAGGTCCTAACTTTTTTTTATTTTATTATTATTTATTTTTCTTTATTAGGAATAGTAAACAGCACACATTATCAATATTAAGCTAAAATATAACTATGATAAACTTAGTAATAATGCAGCCCACATCACTATCCTCAGATTGTTAAATAGTATAAATAAATTTAATGCTAGGGGAAGATGACATGCTAAACACAAACATTCGTATTTACTTAAAATGTACACAAAAGAAATAAAATGAAATGAAATGAGGTGAAAAGAAGTAATAAATTATGTTAAAAACTAAAAAATTTAGATATTGCAAAATATTCATTATAAGTACTTATTGTGTACTTGTAATGTTACAAAATATATAACATCTGATAAAATTATATAATAAATATTCATGCGATAACAAAAATTATTATGAAGAAAGATTTTGAAAAACTGCTAATTTGAATTGAATCATGTTACAGGCAAAAATGTCAATATTAATAAAATGTTTATTATATGTTTCTACCATCCGGCGAATAGGAACACGTAGGCCAGCATTCGTGTGACAAGTAGCAACTGCGAACAAACGGCCAGCACGCGCCTCTCGCCTGTGTATAGTTCTCGGTACAATATAACAAATACGTCTCACTAAATCTATGCAATCGAATTGATTACTTATAATTTTATACAAGGTGGTGACTTCAAGATATTTCCTTCTTGATTCTAATGTAACCATGTTGTAAATGGTGAGCAACTGGGAATAAGGTAAGAAGCCTTTATGACATCTATAATGCACTGTACGTAAAAACTTTTTTTGAACTCTCTCAATAGCATCCACATATTTTTTGTAATAAGGATTCCAGATAGGCACTGCGTACTCAAGTTGAGAACGTACTAGAGTTTAAAAATAAGGTACAAAATAGGTATTTTTTGCTTTGCCAGTTATTCTGCCGCCAAGCACTGCTTGTACTTGCGTACTTGCTCGTCACATTATACACTAACATAAAAAAAGGTTGTCTGGATAGTAATTGCCGGAGACCCCATCTCTAACTACACAGTAGGGTAGCAAAGTGACTCTAATTTAAGCGAGACGCTCGGTAAGTTTGTTCATTAAGTTTAATAAGATTTCGTTACATTCACCCTTTGAGGACGTCCCTACTGAAATATTAAGGCGTAGTTTTACATCTTGACGTGGAAAAATTCCATTAATTTTTTGCGCTTTTCGTATTGAAGTAGTAAGTAAGTCTTATCTGATTACGATTTGTATGAATACTTTATCGTAGTAGATTTTTTGTCGTGATTGGAGTGGTTACTTATGATAACATAGATTTTCTAGCCTATTTCAATTTCATCTTCTTTAGATGCTCTATTTTATTCTTATTCTCTCCCTTATTATCAGAAATATTAAGTATAAAAAAATTTGGTCGTGACATTTTTTTTTGGACTTTGAGTCCTTGAGCTACTATGTCAGACCCGTTCATTATACAAGGTTGAATTTAACTCGTTCTTTTCCTTTAATGTATGTATTCAGCCCATGTTAAGGAATGCTCCAGGAATATATATATATTAAAAATATATTCCTGGATATATATATATATATATATAGGAATATAACTAAATAAAAAAAATACTTAGGAAATAAATTTAAATCTAGGTATTATCAAATTTAAATTCTAAAGAAAAGCCTTGTGACTTTGAACAAAGCAGGACATTTCGGCTGTCATGTAGTTATTTTATGAGGCACTAGCATCATAAAATAACTGCATCATATGAGGCACTAGCCTCATAAAATAACTGCATGACAACCGAAATACTAAAACAAAACCTATTTTTTTTTATTGGACCTTGTACGAATATTCTATAGCATAGTCTGAGTATGTACTCAGACTATGCTATTTCCTTTAATGTATGTACATTAAAGGACAGCCGCATCAACGCACAGCCTAAACCGCTGCATGGTCCTAGAGACTTGACATTTGGTGGGCGTGTTCTTTGTAAAGTGTAGGTATCCAATAAGAAAGGGTTTTTCGAAATTCCACCCCTAAGAGGGTGAAATGGGTGGTTGAATTATTTTCCTATAGGCCACGCGGGTGAAGCCGCGGGCATAAGCTAGTATTTTAGATTGCACCTTTGAGTATGCCACAGAGGAACTCACTGACAAGCTTGGAGTGAGTGTTACAAACATTGACGTCCGTCGTAAAAATCTCATTTTTATTTTATATATTTATGTTATGGAATGATGTGACGAGCTAGTCGTTCACCTGATGTTAAGCGCCACGGCCGCCCATAACAGAACAGTGTCACTCGGAACCCTAAAACATAGAGTTTCAAGCGACACTGCACTGCGCACATCATCCTGAGACATCAGCACAGTCTGGTAATAACATTACTCGACTGTGAGATTAGATCATAAAGTCTCAATTGCCCAGTAATTTTACTAGCTACAGTGCCCTTCAAACCGGAACACAGCAGTGCTTGCACACTACTGCTTGGCGGCAGAATAACTGGCAAAGCGGTGGTACCTACCTAGACGAACTTTGCAACAAAGTCCTACCACCTAGTATAGTAGTAGTCATTCTTTGAAGAACTCGTTTTGCTGCATTTTAATTGCAAAAATCATCTTTAGAATAGCACTGAGTCGTCGTCGCGTCTCGTAGCCGTCAAAGTGAATGCTTCATAAGTAGTAGTAGTCGAGGTAGTAGGTATAAACGCAGCTCAACAACCTCTAACAAACTCTTTGACAATTTTGTATCGGGAGCGGAAATATTTAATTGCATTATTTAACAAGGAAAGTTTTTCAATAGAAATGTCAAAGTAAAAGGATTTTACTGCAAATAGGCTACTTTTAGCACTTTTACGTGTCAAAATGATGATATAAAATACCAAATGTATATCGTCAAATATTATATGGCAAACACATTAGGCAATATGTGAGTTATAGTAAGCATCTTGGTACTTATTTATTTTAACTACGAAAGTAAGTAATACATCCCAATCCCATCCCATCTACACTTAAGCTGCGATTACGGATCTCGATTGCCATCATTCGTAACGCAAATTTGTATGGATTTGACAGTTTCAATTCATAGTTCACGTACATAGGAAAAGAATGGAAAGTTTCAAAATTAGGAATAACATTTTTCCTGTTGCATTGCAATCAAAGTTCCGTGAACACCCCGCAGGATAGCATCATTTTCTAGTAATTTTACTAGCTACAGTGCCGTTCAAACCAAAACGCAGTAGTGCTTGCACACTACTGCTTGGCGACTGAATAACTGGCAAAGCGGTGATACCTACATAGACGAATTTTGTACAAAAGTATAACCTAAATTCTTTAATTAATATTCCCATTTCGTTTTATTTTTAAATAAATATTTATTATTTGTTTATGACTGACATTGTTGATCGTAGTTTTACTAAAAGAATTTAATTTTTACTACGCAAACAAAAATTAGGTAATAATGTGTCATGGTATGAAACCTTTACTCAAACTAAACTAGATGGCGCTAGTGGTAAAGTTAGCACGCGGTGGCACTTTGTTCACAGAACTTGGGTGGTGTTCGAACAAATTGTCATGAAGTATTCTGCCGCTAAGCAGTAGTGTAAGAGTTTTTGACGAGCTTAAACACGATTATTAAACGTTGTGTTCGCTCATTAAATACATAAATATAATAAGAACTATAATAAAAATAGTCTCAAATATTCTTACTTTATGAACGTTTATAAAACAAAGTATGGAATAGACAGATAAAGTTTTACCATGTGTAACTACTGCAATAATATAAATATTAGAATACAAAAAAATTTAGCAATTTAAGTAAAATTAAAAAAATAGCCTCAAATATTCTTATTTTATGAACGTTTATAAAACAAAGAACGGAAAGTTTGTATAGATAGATAATTAGTTTTTCCTTAATGTAACTGCAATAATATAAAATAAATAATCTAAATATTAGAATACAAATAAATGTTAGGACTAAATAATATACTGGCCGCTATGACCTATTAATAGTTCAAATGCTTTTGCCCACCGGTAGGTAGCGTACCCAACATGCTAGAGCATTTTGAACACGCGTCGCATCGATCAGAGCTAGTACGGTTACTCGATCGCTCTGATAAACTTTGGAAAACACGATGAATGGATAATTATACTGTTTGTGATCATTTTTATAGCTTAAGATCTTTGTGTGTACACACTTTTTATACAATAATACTGATTCTATATTTGCGCAGCTTTACTAAAAAATAAAATAAAATTGAATTATAAGTATAATTGCATTATATTAAATTACATCCGTGGACACTGGACAGCTATTGGTTATGTATAATTATACATAATATTATAGATTATCTGTGGCAATGTGAGTGACATTAACAAAGACTACGCTCGCTGCCGAGTTTTGGCGGGAAAGCGAAAAAGATTGCGTCACCGCATTCTATTATTTTCCAAAACTTGTGTTTTTTTCAGTGTTAGTGCATAAAATTGGTGGCATTCGTTAAGTGCTGGATTACAGGCGTGAGTGTGGGAAAATGGTACAATGATGGTGAAACGTTTCTTTTCGTGTTGTTTCCAAAACTCCACAGAAGCCTCAAGAAAAGTTCCCACCACTTTACTAGGAGTATGACTTGACTAGACTAGACTATGTCTTGACTTGACTTGATGACTTCGACTGTGACCTGACACATATTTACGTGAAATAGTTAAGGGACTTGATAAAATATCAATTACTTGATACTGGCTAAATACACAAAAGTGTGGAGCCAAAACACAAAAAAATAAAATCAATTTCCGCGAGCCACCATGACATTTTCGGAGTCAGGACGTTAATGTCAAAATTTGGTATATTTAAGTACTTATTAGTAATTATTGGATTTAAAATAAATACGTTACTCGGTTCCAAGAAGAAAGATAAATTCTTTAACCGTGCGAAGCCATGGGCATAATGCTAGAGAGATGGAAATAAAGTTAGATCGAATAATAATAATAAATTTAATTTCTGCAAAGATAATTAACTGGATGCCTACCTAATTCGTTTTTTGTATGTTTTAGGTGTTTGTTGGTTGAACGGATTTGAATGAAATTTTGAATATAAAATACAATAATATGATATATTATATCACACTAATATTATAAAGGCGAAAGTTTGTATGTGTGTATGTGTGTATGTTTGTTACTCTTTCACGCTCAAACGGCTGAATGGATTTGTATGAAATTCGGTACCAAGATAGCTTATACACTGGCTTAACATATAGGCTACACTTAATCCCTGAAAAGTGAAATTTTCCTGTGGGATGAGCAAATAATTAAAATACTTTTTACCCGCAGGTGAAACCGCGGGGCGCTACTAGTAATATTATATTTCCACAAAATAGAACTTAGTCGTATATTTCAACATAATAGATCTCGTTTCTCCTGGCTGCACAGTCCAACAAATATTTTACCACAGAAAAGTTTTCTTTGTTCCCCGTACAATTTGTAGGCATTCTTTTCAAATCTCAACCCATCTGTGTACAAACTTCAAATTCGGGATATTAAAAATTTCCAATAACCTTCTGATGTGGGTCAATGAACCGTGAAAAATGGCTCCCAACCCCATAACTATAATCTGCACACATGTGGTTTGGAAATTTAGATTAAGAGCTCTCATTTTAACAAGCATTCAATTACTACATTCGACTCTATTTTGGTTTTGATTAGGATTAGATTTAGTTGGCACGAAACTGTAGGTCTCATTCAATGGATTCATTGAGTGTTTTGAATTACTATCATCAATGCAGAGAATTGTTCACTAAAAACCATTAGAATTTGGCGCTTTGCAATTCAATTTTTGAAGTATTACGCAATTCTGGCTCCAAAGAAGTTTTGTCGAATTAGTTTCAAAATTGAAACTAGATGGCGTTAGTAGTAAATTTATCCCGCGTATTATTTATTATAGGTGACTTTTAACTTTTGTTTGTAACTGCATTTTCTTTAATTTTTAACCTTGTGTTTGATAAAATTATATATACCTACGTAATCTGTATGCATGGAAAAACCATGACTTTCAACATAATATAATAATAGTTTGGTAAATAGCTATACCTTACCAGGCGTAAAACGTTACGAGCAAAGTGGTTACTGTGTGTGGAAGTTGTATTGTTTTTTGTGTGTATCCGTCTTACTACGTGTAATTTTTTTTTATGTATCTGTGGAAACTTGTAATTTGCCTTCTTTGTGTTTACTTTTTGTAAGCGTACCTAGCTGTAAGTTTTCTTATAATAATAATAAATAAATAAAGAGCCGACTTTCGGGCCAATTTTTGTAAGTAATTTTGTTGCGGTTTTAAATTATACACGGAATCGGAGCGGAATGCCTACGAGAATTAAAGTGAGACAGAGAGGAGAGAGAGAGATAGAGAGATATTATGAACATGTTTTTTTTTGTTTTGACTATACTTTTGTGTAAGTATTTAGCCAGTGTCAAGTAATTGATAATTTCTCAAGTTAATTTTATGTGTGTCCACTGTAATTTATAAACGAACAATCTGGCTTATCCACAGATTAAAAAAAAAAACAAATGACCTAAGTTTTATTTTACATCGATAATTTTTATGTCAACTACGTTAGCACGTTCGTCTGAAATGTCAAATTTCAATGTCGCAGACGATTGAAGGTTGTCGCGCATTATAAGGATCAGATCAAGTCAATATCAATTCAACTCAATATTTTTTTTAAATGAAATAAGATTTAACTAGCTCAAGTATTAATGAAGACACTTCTTAATTTTTTTTAAAAGTTTGATAGGTTTACCTTTGACTACTATCTCACCTAATGGTAAGTGACGATGCGGTCTAGGATGTAACACGCTTGCCTAGAAGATACCTGTTCACTCTCGATTTGAAGACTCCAAGGTTGCAGTTTTTGGGAAACACGGACGCCGGTAAAGCGTTGTACTCTTTGGATGTTCGTACGATAATCGTGGAGCCAAATCGCTTTGTTCGCACATGTGGGATATTAACCATGTAACGGTAGCATTTTTTACATTACAGAGTTTACATAACGCTACAGCAAACACATTTCGTCGAACATCACTTGTTCGGCTGCATCCCTGCGCACACGTCAAACATAAATTCTTTAGAAACGCACATTAATAATGTAGAAATATGGTAGGAACTATAAAAAAGATGCCCGCTGTTTCATATCCTTTATCGTCATTGAATAATTTTAATGGAAGGTTTTTGTTATCGACGATATTTTCCAACCTTTTTTAGTTAAAAATGTGCACAATAAACTACCTGTTTTATGAACATTTCATTGATAATAATTATTTTGAAGACAAAATAAAAGTAAAGGAGGTAGTTTGGTAAGTATATTAAATTAAAATGATTGGACCAAAACCAGCTCAGGAATGATTAAGTGTATTTTTAAAGTACTTACTTAATAGTGAGTGTCAAAAGCAGACGCCCCACCTGATGTTAAGTGGTTACTATCGCTCATGGATATTTGCAACATCAGCAGAGATGATAATAATAATAATAATAACGCCCAACGATCACATACATAGATCCTGGACCCTAACTAGGATCCCTTGCATCTAGTGACCCAGAACTACGAGGACCATGGCCTTACAATACCCAGACTCAGAACAAGTATTTGCGTTTTTTTTTCTGTGCACAAATACTTGTCCTGCCTCGGGAATCGAACCTTCCACCTCCTGGCTATGAGCCGACCTGCTCAACCACCACACCAAACAAATCTAGAATTGAAATACAAAATAATATGTAGTGTGATTTCGCTAAAACGTTTTAGCGGAATCTCACTAGATATTCTTATTTCATTTTGTATTAGGTATATGAACTTCCGCGAAGTCACACCTAATTAGAATCAGGTGTGATCATTAATCTAGAATTGATCATCTGATGATCAACCGTTACATAGATAGATAGAAAATGCTTTATTGCACAAACAACAAATGTACATAGGTAAATAGATGAACTTAATGCTAGAGAGCATTATCTTCCAGTTAACCTGAGTGTAACAAGGAAATTGTTTCAGGGCAGTGCAACGTCGCTTAAAATATAGATTGTCTAAATCTATGTATATAGATGTATATAAAACTCAAAGGTGACTGACTGACATAGTGATCTATCAACGCACAGCCCAAACCACTGGACGGATCGGGCTGAAATTTGGCATGCAGGTAGATGTTATGACGTAGGCATCCGCTAAGAAAGGGTTTTTCAAAATTCCACCCTTAAGAGGGTGAAATGGGTGGTTGAATTATTTTCCCGTTGGCCAGAAGCTGTGGGCAGAAGCTCAATACAATAAATAAATAAATTTACTATTGATGATGATTAACTGATTATCTCACAAAAAGTCGGCAGAATTAAAGATCGCAAGGATTAAACTGAAAAATACCACAAAATAAGCCTTCGGAACCGTTTTAGCTCTGACAATTTGTTTTAGAAGGCTTTTAACCGACGACACAAATCCTGTCTCTTTTACTTATGTTTGGAAGAAAGAGAGAGAGCACATTTAATGTGGTACTACGTAGAAGTAGGTATATAATACAAGAAGACTTCATTGGTACATGCTCGGGATTTTAATCTAGAAGACAGCTCTAAGGATTCGGCGCAAGGCTTGAGAGACGCGAGGGTTGAGTACACATTGTTTTTTTTTTATGTTTTGTCTCCACATTTTTGTGTATTTAGCCAGTGTGAAGTAATTGATAATTTATCAAGTTAATGATATTTCACGCAAATATGTGTCAAGTCACAGTCGAAGTCATCAAGTCAAGTCATAGTCTAGTCAAAGTCATAATACCTCCTAGTAAAGTGGTGGCAACTTTACTTGAAGCTTCTATGGAGTTTTGGAAACAACACGAAAAGAAACGTTTCACCATCATTATACCATTTTCCCACACTCACGCCTGTGACAGTCCTGTCCAGTACTTAACGAATAGAATGCCACCAATTTTATGCACTAACACTGAAAAAAACACAAGTTTTGGAAAATAATAAAATGCGGTGACGCAATCTTTTTCGCGTTCGCGTTCGTTTTCGATTAAATTACTTACTTCTTTTTATCATAGATATAAATAAATAATAATAAATAAGTGTGGACATTTCACACAGCGCCATCTAGCCCAAAATTAAGCAAAACTTGTACGATGAATATGAGAAGGTTGTTACGAAAGAATAAGTAAAGTTTTTTTTATTTTTGTTTTGTAGCTCCACACTTGTGTATATTTAGCCAGTGTCAAGTAATTGATAATTTTTCAAGTTAATTAATTTATATATGTATCGAGTCAAGTCTAGTCTAGTCAAAGTCACACTCCTAGTAAAGTGGTAGCAACTTTACCAGAAGCTTCTATGGAGTTTTGGAAACAACACGAAAAGAAACGTTTCACCATCATTATACCACTTTCCCACACTCATGCCTGTAATCCAACACTTAACGAATAAAATGCCACCAATTTTATGTACTAACACTGAAAATAACACAAGTTTTGAAAAATAATATGCGGTTACGCGATCTTTTTCGTTTTCCCGCCTAAACTCCATAAAATTTTTCATCACTGCGCAATCAAACCGCAAGGCGCAGCTTGTGTTTAAATAAAACTGTCTATATCCCCGCTACCTCCTGTGTAATGTACCATCACTCTCTACAGACTACTCGCGGCTAAAGTAGGCGATAAATCTTCGCATTGTCACCGACAGATGGCGGTGCTGTCTAGGTTTTTACTCCTGTAACTTGGTAACAAAGAGAGTTTTTGCAAGACAGGTGGCGTGTAGTGAGTCTTAGGATTAGAAGTAACCTTTGTCTTAGTGAACGAGTGTGGATAAAGAGAGATTGTGGCCAAATCATATAGCTCAGCAAAAGGCCTTGCTCGATGCTCCCATCCGATACCCAGGCTTAAGTTCCACTCAGCTCTGCACCAATGACTTTTCAAATTATGTACGGACTTTGCACTCGCCCTTTGGAAGCAAACATCGCCAGGAAACCAGCATGTTCAAAAATTGAATTGTTGACAGCTTCTGTGGTGTGTTGGTTGAGCAGGTCGGCTCATAACCATGCAGTGGGTTCGATTCCCGCGACAGGCACGCGGCACTTTCCCACACTCGTGCCTGTAATCCAGCACTTAATGAATAAAAAACCACCAATTTTATGCACTAACACTGAAAACAGCACAAGTTTTGTAAAATTATACAATGCGGTGAAGCGATCTTTCTCGTTTTCGCGCCAAAACTCCCTACTCTGTAGTTAGGTAGGAACCAAGAAGTTTACACGTGTAATACATTGTTTTATCTTTGATCTGTGGGAGGTATAAGTAATAACAATAAAACTCTCGTCTCTGATGTCCCTAAAACTATTTTACAAAATGTTAAAACCTTTTTTTGTACTATTACAATAATATTTTACTCATAGATAATTAGTAGAAACATATGCTATAATTTGTATCAAGACACAGTTCTACAAAAATCATCTTTTCTCTACGGTCACGACACAAAAGAACTATGTCACAGCAAGCTTTTTTAAATTCAGCTTTAATTAGAATTGAAATATGAAAATTTTTATTTTGACAAAGTTCCACTTAAATCTTTCCACGGTTAGTTAGATCGGAAGCTTCGTTTAATTAATTGACTGCCATTTTGGGCGCCATATTTGTTTTGATTCGTTAATGAGTGAATATAAATTAGGTTGGGAACATAATTAGCAGTTTTAAACCCTTTTTTAATCTGTTTAAAGCGTTGATTGGAATATTAATTAATTTAAAATAATCTGCTTTTGGTTTAATTAAGTAATATTATCAACTATCATTTATTACCATACTTATGTAACCCTGCCTTCTGAACTGTAGGTTGTGGGTTCGATTCTCACCCAGGATAAACATTTGTATTATGAAGATCGATGTTTTTTCTGTGGCTAGGTGTTATATTGTATTTAATCTATGTTTTTTTTTGTGTATTGGCTCCACACTTTTGTGTATTTATCCAGTTTCAAGTAATTGATAATATATCAAGTTAATGATATTTCACGCAGATATGTGTCAAGTCACAGTCCAAGTCATCAAGTCAAGTCATAGTCTAGTCATACTTCTTCTAGCCAGCTTGTCCAGCGCGCCGTCACCAAGACGTCGACTTAATTTATTTTATTCCTATAAACGATCATTCATTCATCATTCACTCAACTAAACTTTTTTTTAAGTTTTGGCTCCACACTTTTGTCTATTTAGCCAGTGTCAAGTAATTGATCATTTATGGAGTTAATGATATGTCACGCAAATATGTGTCAAGTCACAGTCGAAGTCATCAAGTCATAGTCAAGTCATAGTCTAGTCAAAGTCATACTCCTAGTAAAGTGGCGGCAACTTTACTTGAAGCTTCTATAGAGTTTTGGAAACAACACGAAATAAAACGTTTCACCATCATTATACCACTTTCCCACACTCATGCCTGTAATCCAGCACTTAACGAATAAAATGCCACCAATTTTAAGTACTAACACTGAAAATAACACAAGCTTTGGAAAATAATTTAATGCGGTGACGCAAACTTTTTCGTTTTCCCGCCAAAACTCATCTATGTATTTACAACCAAAAAGTATATAAGTGTTCTGTCAGTTATCTAGCTAGTTCCCATAGTACAAGCTTTGCTCATATTGCGACTAGATGGCGCTGTGTAGTATTCACAAATATTTATTTATACATAAAATTATTATTGAAAGGAAATTTATAATCTTACTTACATTATTAATATTATTTATTTCAAAACTAAAGTACTGTATTAAGTAAACCTAATCATTATGATTCAATTTTAATATGGATACTCCAATAAAATTATTCAAAGATATACTTCCGCTTTATTTATATCACAGAAACCTCGCAACTCCAGAGGTAAGCAACATTTTTATCATAGTTACAATAATTCTACAGGCAGCCAGGGGCGCGTAAGACCCAGTTTCCGTCGCAATGAAAGCATTAACGAACCCATTGAAAATGTTTGCGACCCCACCTAGTTACCGTTACTCCGTATTTCTATTAAACGTGGCTTATATTTTCTCGCGGGAAAATTGTACGGAAAAATTCCAGAAATAGTGTTCGATTTTCAATTCATTTATGCTTGTAAATATATTTTATACTGTTGACGTTGGAAATTGAAAATTTTCTAAAATTTGTCAATAGATTGTTCGAGTTTACTGAAGAAGTTCGACATCAAAATATCTAACATTTTTTTGTATAGCGTTAAATAATTCTCATATCTACGCAATTGAAATAAATAAAAAGTTCTTTTTAGTGACTAATTCATAGTTTCGTAGCGTGCAAAAACGTATCGCCCCCGGGTGGGCTTGAACCACCAACCTTTCGGTTAACAGCCGAACGCGCTAACCAATTGCGCCACGGAGGCCTTGAGGGCCGTTGCTAAAATAATGAATATTATGTCATTGACCTATATAATAAACATAATTATTATTATATCTACCTACTTAAATATATATTACAGGTCAATGACCCAGAGAAAACAATTAGGTAAAACTTGATTCGTGAAGTTTTGGCGGGAACGCGAAAAAGATTGCGTCACCGCATTCTTGATTGTATTATTTTCCAAAACTTGTGTTATTTTCAGTGTTAGTGCATAAAATTGGTGGCATTCTATTCTTTAAGTGCTGGATTACAGGCATGAGTGTGGGAAAATGGTATAATGATGGTGAAACGTTTCTTTTCGTGTTGTTTCAAAAACTCCATAGAAGCTTCAAGTAAAGTTGCTACCACTTTACTAGGAGTATGACTTTGACTAGACTATGACTTGTCTATGACGATTTGATGACTTCGACTGTGACTTGACACACATTTGCGTGAAATATCATTAACTTGATTAATTATCAATTACTTGACACTGGCTAAATACACGGAGGTGTGGAGCCAAAACATTAAAAAAAAAATCTTGAATTGTTCAAAAAGATCATAAATAAAGATTTTTCGATGATTTGATTTTGTGTATTTAATAAGAAGAAATTTTCTTATTAGATACACAAATATTTACGTAAATTGCCTTATATTTTGAGTCGCGCTGAAGTCGTACCAGAAATCTGCCTTTAGTAGCATCATTGATTCAAAATGTTCCCGGGTCGAAGCGTTTGTACAATTCTTATTGGAAAAGTTTAAAGTTCCTGCGAGTATTTGACCGTCAGCCATTGGACTTTGAAAGACGAAATTAAAAGTCTAATAAGCGTAGTCTGCCGAACTCTTAGGACTTATAAGCAAAGGTCTATTTTAGTCTTGAGATAAGATATTTTAATTCAATGTATAAGTTACTTTACAGCTAACAATGTATAAGTAGGTACTTATTCCGCATTTTAAATTATCCCAAGGCTCTGAGTACCTACTTGGCCAGCTCATTACGCGTAACGCAGCCGCGCGGTGACGCTGTAAAGGTTGGTAGAGACCAACAGCATTGGCTCGTTCAACGCTTAACGCATTAGAAGACCAACACTTAGAACTTTAGAGATAGAAAAAGAGGCATCTATTTAGAAGGTTCGTAAAGCCGTGTGAATCAGTGCACATCACACACACACCAATAGCTGGAAGACGTCGTCGTTATAGCCCGGAGGTAGCGGGCTCAAATCCCGTAGCAGGATACAGAATTGAAAAACACAGATTATGCACAGAAAAAACACATTACTGAGCAGCTAAAAAGGCGCAAATATAGTAATCTTGATAGCGGTTTTATATTTGCGCCTTTTGCAGTTGAGGCACTGGGGCCTTGGGGACCGAGTGCTCACCAAAATTTTAAAGACCTTTCGAAACGTCTGGTTGAAGCCACACGTGACCAAAATGCTGGCCTCTACTTCGGCCAAAGATTGAGCATTGCCATTCAACGTGGCAATGCTGCCAGCATAATGGGCACGGGCAAATAATATTAAGTTGTACGTTTCTGCGTATTGAAACAATATTAATAGTAATAATAACATAATTAGTGTGTTTCTATTTGCAATAAGGTTACATGGTCGCCTAGCTGAACTGCATTTTACTGCGTTGTAGTAAGTGTCACTATCCAATAAAGTAACTTTGCGGTGTGAAACTTCTGTGCCTTTAATACGTCTTCTGTGGATTAATAATCTAAAATTTCAACTGACTTCAACAATGTACCTAGGAGGTTATCAATATTACTGAATAGTTTTTTTTGTTTTTTTTTTTTACTCTCCTTACTCCATCATTTATGAATCGATTTGAAAAAGTTTTATTTTATTTGTATCGATGTACTTTTACATTGGTCCCATAGAAATTTCATGCAACTCAGCATAGTCGTATTTTTAAATTAAAATAAATATACATTAAGGCAATTAAAGTATATTTAACTATACTTTTAAAAGGATATCATTTAATTATTGTTACTTACTTAGTTTCACACGTTTCACTCGTTTTAGATTTTTTTATTTAGTCACTAATTTACTAGGTGGTAGGACTTTTCTGCAAAGTTCGTCTAGGTAGGTACCACCGCTTTGCCAGTTATTCTGCCACCAAGCAGTAGTACGCAAGCACTACTCTGATCCCGTTTGATGTGCAATTGAGACTTTATGATCTGATTACACTGTCAAGTAATCTTATTACCAGACTGTGCTGATGTCTCAGGATGATGTGCGAAGTGCAGTGACACGCGAAACTTTATAATTTGGAGTTCCGAATGACACTGTTTTGTTATGGGTGGCCGCTTAAAATCAGGCGAATGACTAGCTCGACCCATCAAATAAAAAAATTAAAAAAAACCGGGTCCTCAAATAATCAAAACCGCGGTCTAGCTCCGACTTGGAATCAACCCAAGTTGCCTGAGATATTACTCTGAGTGTTAGCTCCCAATAAAGTAGTTCAAATCCCTGTCAAAACCGTTCACCTACTACTTTCTATGATTCACCGGGCCCTGACACCGTTGAGGCTTTAGGGTGGTTACAATAAGGCGTGTTTCACGCGCGATTTATTAGACCTTTTGGAGCAATAAACGGTTTTTATAGGGTGAGTCTACTCAGTGGGAGTTACGATTTGTATAGGATAAATATTTGGGACCTCGGACAAGTGGATGAAGCGTCCGGCGGTCCTTCTGTTAATTCGCTTCGGAGTTCGGAGGGGAGTGCAGAGTAGTGGCTCCAAGTAAAAGGTCGGAGAGTTGTAATACACAATACTTTTATTTTAATTGGCGGAAACGTTAAAATACTAATACAATCTTTAAGTCATCTCCTCGTAAAATCCTAGAGTAAGTAAGGACCACGTAACGATGTCCCGTCGCGAGCGCAGAGTAAGATACATGCAATCTCCCTGCCACAGAGCGCTGCGACGGGGCGGTGATCCACAGACTAACGGAACTACTGAATAACTAATAGCGGGCTAATGAGGTGGCGTTTAGATACGCCACAAATAGTTACTTAAATCATTAAACTGGATAGTTCCATAATGTCATAGCTGGATCATGTATAACATGACTGCAATCAATATAAACACAAATTATTGATACTATACTATATAATATACTAGTTGCGCCCCGCGGTTTCACCCGTGGATAAAAAGTATTTTAATTATTTGCTCATCCCACGGAAATATTTCACTTTACCGGTATAAAATGTAGCCTATATGTTAATCCAGATAAGCTATCTTGGTACCGAATTTTATCCAAATTCATTCAGCCGTTTGAGCGTGAAGGAGTAACAAACATACACACAAACACACATACAAACTTTCGCCTTTATAATATTATTATTGTTATTATGTTATTAGTGTGACTATACTGGATAATATTAGTATATTATCCGGTATAAAGTCGAAAGTTCTGAGGTAACAAACATTTTTAGAAAATCACTTGTATTGAGATCTTTTTCGCCACCTTTTTTAGAGTCTGTTGAAAATATTGAGTGAAAAATAGCGTATTGAAAATGTCTGACAGTATAGTTAGTGTCAGACATTTTCAATACGCTATTTTAGAGTTCCGATTGGAATTGCAACTGTTCGGGCATTGCCCGTGGTCTACCTACTCAATATTTTCAAAAAAGGTGGCGGATCTCAATACGAGTGATTTTTTAAATGTTTGTTACCTCAGAACTTTCGACTGGGTGAACCGATTTTTATGATTTTTTATTTTAAAGCTTTTCAATTTGATCAAGATCTTATGGGTAGTTTTTGAGTTACCTATCCTTAATAATGTGTGTTTAGACTTATTTCTTCCCATGGTCCATCTCACTGACATGGCCCGATAGCTCAGTTGGTAGTAGCCCTGCCTTCTGAACTGTGGGTTGTGGGTTCGATTCCCACTCAGGACAAACATTTGTGTGATGAACATAGGTGTTTGTTCTGTGTCTGGGTGTCATATTGTATTCTATGTATGTATTTACAAACAAAAAAATATCTAAGTATTGTATCAGTTATCTGGTTCCCATAGCACAAGCTTTGCTTAGTTTGGGGCTAGATGGCGTTGTGTGAGATGTCCACACATATTATTATTATTATCTCAAGATAACTGTACGACGAGTATTTTATTAGCAGCCGTGACACTTAACATCAAGTAAACGACAGGCACGCCACGTCCGTCCCTAACATAGTTATTTCGCCCAATTTTAAATTTAAAATGAAACGCCTGTGGAAATTTTATCAAAGTTACGTGATCGTCCCACGATAAAAATTCTTTAAGGCAATTGGTGACAGTATATAATTAGGTATTTATTTTTAAGTCCCAATACAGTTGGCAAATTTACGGGGATTTAAGGGGAATCCTAATTAGGTTCCAGGATCTATGTATGTGATCGTTAGGCGTTGTCATTATTATTATTATTTATTTATTTATTTATTTATTCTGTAACTGTCATTATTATGTGAGATCGTATATTAGTAATCAAGGCGCTTCGCTTTATTCGTTATTGCCTATCATATTCATCTACAGTTTGACTCTTCTAAATTTAGTTTACCTATCTACATTTGCAAATGTTTTCATTTATTAGACTGGTGGGATAAAAATTTTTGTACCAAATGTGCCTTAAATCGCGTTATATTAAAAAGAGTCGTAAGTTACATATCGGTTTTTCGAGAAACAATGTCTGTCCCAAGGTCTCTTCTGATTACAATCTTCTGATTATCTTTTTCATACGTTTTATATAGGTTAAGTAAACCCGCCTCGTCAGAAAATGCCCTTAAAGTGCTTAGTGGAAGGAAGTGCAGTATACGCGAGTTTTAGTTCGGAGTTGGCTTTCCTCGGCCTTAAACTTTTTTGATCTAAGTTGGAAGCTTTGGAGATTTGGTATTGCTTGTATGATTAATGTTCAGTTCGATTCCTTAATTGATGGAATAATCAATCAAATCAAAGTCAAATCAAATTAAATCAATCAAATGTAATCAGATTCGCTTATTTTGACAATTTTAAAAAATTTTCCATCAACAACAGAAATAGACTCATACAAAATTAAACAATTTGACAGTAAGTCTAATTAGATGACAATGTCACAAATAAACGCATACAAAATTAAACAATTTGACAGTCTAAGACTTACTGTCAAATTGTTTAATTTTGTATGCGTTTATTTGTGTTGTTTGTCGATGTTCCACTAGTTAAGAAATTGCTTGACTGCTACTTTGTAGTATATATAATGACTTTGAGATAGGCTAGCCTCCCACTAGGTGGACTGACCAACGATTGGTCAAAACCGCATTTTGAACGGGCTAATGCTGTTGGTCTCTACCGACCTTTTCAGCGTCCCAGCGTCACCGGGTGGGTCAAAAGCGCAAGAGACAATGGCATGCAAGTGGCAAGCAGCTGTTCTAATAGCAGAATAGGCCTATGTGCAGTGAACATTTTTAAACAGATGGTAATAAGGATGATTATGACGATATTACTGGAATAAACTACGATTTTACTAGGTGGTAGGACTTTACTGCAAAGTTCGTCTAGGTAGGTACCACCGCTTTGCCAGTTATTCTGCCGCCAAGCAGTATTGCGCAAGCACTGCTGTGTTCCGGTTTGAAGGGCACTGTAGCTAGTGAAATTACTGGGCTAGTGAGACTTTATGATCTGATCTCACAGTTTAGTAATCTTATTACTAGATTGTGCTGATGTCTCTGGATGACGCGCCCAGTGCCGTGTCACGCGAAGCTCTACACTTTAGAGTTCCGAGTGACACTGCAGCTGATATGGGCAGCCGTGTCGTTTAACATCAGGCGAACGGCAAGGTCGTCACGTCATTCCTTAACATAAAAAAAATACAGCCTCTACGATTTTAAAACTCATCATAATATCTTAAAGAGGAAAGATTTGATTGTTGTTTTGCATTGAATAGGCTCTGAATCTAAATACTACACCGATTAGAAAATTTGTTCACAATTAGAATCCTATAATATTCCTGACGATCATAGGCCATAAAATAAAAATAAATAAATAAGGCCTTTATATATACCAATTTGCAATAACTTATATACATTTTTAAGCACGCGAAATTTTGTAATGTTTAATCTATTAGCTCATATATGTATTATTATAATTGTATTTGAATAATTGAGTTCATATATTATTCTTTGTACTTACTTCAGTCTTCATTCTCATTTTCTAGGCGAAAGAATATATATATGACGGCGGCTACGTCCAGTTATGAACTCTATGCACAGCGATTGAGCACCGTAATTTACCCTGTGGTGGCATTAAATTTATTACAGTGGCAGCACCGGCAACTGTCATGGCGCCCCTACCTGTCTGACTATATAAAGGGATCGATTGGTGTGCTACGGATCATTCTTGGTGGTTGGACACGGCGCGGTGTGGACATGCTGAAGGCCTATAGTTATATAGGTTGCAACCTATCTACCCACAAACCGTTCTTGTCTACATATACATACTAGTTGCTCCCCGTGGTTTCACCCGCGGATAAAACGTATTTTAATTATTTGGTCACTCCACGGGAAAATTTCACTTTTCCGGAATAAAATGTAGCCTATATGTTAATCCAGTGTATAAGCTATTTTGGTACCGAATTTCATCCAAATCCATTGAGCCGTTTGAGCGTGAAGGAGTAACAGACATACACACATACACACATACTTATTATACACATATATATAATTAGTGTGATAGTGTAATATATCATTCCCGTGCGAAGCCAGGGTGGGCCGCTAGTTGTTTAATATAAACCTCAATAACTTATTTTATACCTATTACGAATTTAGCTTTTTCTTCAAGGCAATTAAAATTTTAACCTAAAATTGCTTTAAACTTTCGAAGTGTTCTGAAATTGCTTAATTTTCCCAACAGTGTTTTCATTAAAAAGTCGATTTAGGGCTGCAGTAAGGAAAACAATGATGTACGTTATAAAAGCCTTATCACGGGCCAGCACGGATTTATTAGAGTCCCTGTCAAGCAGTTACCAAGGTTGGTTGGCAACGACGACGTGCTGCAAACTTATACTTAAGTTCGCAGCACGTCGTCGTTGCCAACAGTCAGTAGACTGGCCCGATAGCTCAGTTGGTAGTATCCCTGCCTTCTGAACTGTTGTGGGTTCGATTCCGACCAAGGGCAAACATCTGTGTGATGAACATCGATGTTTGTTCTGTGTCTGGGTGTTTATATTGTATTTTATGTATGTATTTACAAACAAAAAGTATATTATTGTATCAGTTATCTGGTTCCAATAGTACAAGCTTTGCTTAGTTTGGGGCTAGATGGCGCTGTGTGAAATACCCACACATATTTATTTATACATCTTTTTAGATTCCAGAGAGTCGAGAAAATGACAGAGACCGTAATTTTATAAAAAAACCGAATAAAAGGTGAATAAGAATAATTAGCAAACACATTGGAGTTTTCGGATAACGTAGTGGTAAACAATGTGGTCCACTTGAGGTGACACACTAATTGTAGTAATAACCCCTCAAAGACAACACGGAAAGAAACGTTCACCATCATTATGCCTCTTTCCCACACTCATGCCTGTAATCCAGCACTTAACGAATAAAATGCCATCAATTATATACACTAACACTGAAAAAGGCATAAGTTTTTAAAAATAATACAATGCGGTGACGTGATCTTTTTCGTTTTCCCGCCAAAACTCCATAATCGAATTGCAACCCAGTGTTTTCTTTTGTTTTATTTTGGCCAATTTCAAACGCAATAGAAATACTTAATGATAATTTAAAAAAAAATATTGTGGGGACATTTCACACAGCGTTATCTAATCCCAAAGTAAGCAAAGCTTATACTATGGGACTAGCTCATACTATACTGCCCGCGGCTTCACCCGTATATATATACTATATGTATCTATAGAATACAATGTAACACTCAGACACAGAACAAACACCGATGTTCATCACACAAATTTTTGTCCTGGGTGGGAGTCGAACTTACAACCTACAGTTCAAAAGGCAGGGCAACTACCATCTGAGCTATCAGCTAGCTATAGAAAAAAAAAACAAAAGATTTTCACTATACAATGTTCATTAATAAGAGAAAATAATGTAACAACGAGAGCTTGTATACTGACAACAACTATTTCATTCCCCTAGAGGTGTAAACAAGGTGAAAGACAAAAGGCGAAGAGATGACTAATTCTTAAGGCGCCAGATTATTTTGGTTATTCATTAATTAATTAGAAACTTCGGAATTTCTAAGCCTTATTAAGGTGAAATGGGTTAATAGGTTTATTAAGATTCTGGGACTATTTTTAATTTAATTTGTGTGTTAATAACCTAAAACCAGATTTAAAGTTTGAGATTGAATTATATAGTTTTAATTGATTTAGCCCTGGGAGATTAATCTAGGCATATTCTTTTGAAGTGTATTTTTTTATTGGTTTTAAAGTATTTTTGTATAATTCTTGGGTACACTAGCACAGGTAGCATGAGTTATAGAAATGGACATAACTCTTCTCTCAAGAAAGCGTTAGACCAATGAAAACGCTACAATTTCTATGACGTGATCGTTTATTGGTCAAACACTTTCAGAGAAACAAAACAAAAGAGACATGAATTTCTAGAGCTCATGCTGCCCGTGCTGCACTTTTGGGTATGGGCTTATGGATACGCGAGCTCCACCTTCGACGTCATCATCACTTACCATCAGGTGAGATGCGGTTAAACGCAAATCCAACGATAGTCAAAACAAGAAAAAAGTGTTTTTTTGTTTTGAATTTAGATCCCCATTTTCTTTAGTACGACGGTTAGAATGGCCAGTATTAATGAATATTTTAATTTTATAATTAAAAATGGTAGATTTAACAAAGTTTCACCAAAAGAATAATTATGTACTTATTATTATAAGGCTGTTAAATGCTATAAACACTCCTTCATTTCAGAACAATTATTTTTATTTATCTCAACTAATATTATAAAGAGGAAATATTTGATTGTTTGTTTGCATTGAATATGTATAAAATACCCGTCCGAAGCCGGGGCGGGCCGCTAGTTACTTATAAGTTTGCCATTAAAATTGAATATTCGTATATAGTCATTTTAACATCCTTTAAAGTAGGTATCTGACCCAATCTAAATTCCTAAGGAGCCAATACAAGAATGCCTATACACCGCAGCCACCAGCCAATAAAGGATGGCCTGCCATCAAGGAGGCCGATAATCATTTGACGATGACTTGCCACTTCCTAGCCTTTTGATCGCGGCGTCACCTATCATAACGCTGGATTGCCTTCAACGAGCCTCCAATACTTTTTCTTCTTTTTATTATTGTCTGTATTTATTTTATCGGCCAGATTTGGGAAGAATTGACCTTAATCGACCACGGATATAGATACTCTTTGTTGTGATTTCTTTTGTTGAGTATTTGAATTTGGAAGGGTATTTTTATTCATTGGCAGCGGTTCTCAACCAGAATATTTGACTTTGAGATTATATTATAATACTAGAGTACGCTTTTGAAGACAAAAAACTGGTTTACGCACGCTTGATTTGGGGAGTATATTAGTGAAAGCATAACGAGGCGAACGGAAGTTGAAAAACGTTGGTTCACGTAGATTTCTATTGTCAACATAACAAAGTAAAAAATTACTTTCAATTTGTATTATTATGTTGGTATGTCCGGTAAAATGACAAATTGCAGTTGCCAAGATGGCAACATTCAAATTAAACAAAGCAAAAACAAAGTTATACCGGCCGATAGATACGTAATTATATAGAGTAGTCGTGTGGTCTAAAACACATTCGTTTTTTTACGAGTTTTGTTTACAAAATTGAGTCAATTACATGCATTTTCATGATTTATCAAAGTTGACAAAAATCTAAAATTCAAGTCACGTTGTTTCGCTTTTCCTTATTACGTTTTGTTAAAATCATTGTGCCATGATGTTCCATATTGCGAGCGCAGTCGACATCCGCCGGCGCTGTCATCTGTCACATTAATTTGATTAAATAATTTTGTTATGAAACGGCGAGTCACTCTTGACGTTTGGAGGGGGAATGACATGTCTGACTGGGTTCCGTAGGGAGACTAAAATATTGGTGCAAGTGTTATAACGGTGTCTTTCTTATTTCCTTTCAAATTATTATTAAAGAATGATTTATTTGACGGGTTGATATGACGCAATGAAAAGAAAGATATTATATTTGTCAATTCTATGAATAAGTATCTAGATTTTGTAATTGAATTTATGGCATTTTAATATTAGGTCTTTACCTATGAAATTGCCGTTTTGTTTGAAAAAAGTTAGAGTATTTTTTTTTCGAACTTATTTATTTATTTTATTCAAAGTAATCACCCCTGCAATCAATGCATCTTTGCCAACGCTGTGGCAGTTTATGGATGCCCTTCTTGAAAAAATCAGCAGGACGGGAGACAACAAACTCTTCAAAGGCGTTTTGTACTGCCTCTCGGGAATTGAATTTTTTTCCCGCTAAAAAGTTGTCCAAATTTTGGAAAAAGTATTAGTCGGTAGGCGCAAGATCTGGCGAGTATGGCGGATGAGGGAGAGCTTCCAAACCCAACTCATGCAGCTTAGAGACGGTCTGTTGTGCAGTATGGGGTCGCGCGTTGTAGTGAAGTAGCAGTGGAGACGACCGATTGACCAAAGCTGGTTGCAGACGTGCGAGTTTCGCCATCATTGTGGTCAGTTCTTCAATGTACACATCTGCAGTAATGCTCTCGCCGTTTTGTAAAAAGCTATGATGAATCACACCAGCACTAGACCACCAAACTGTGACCATCACCTTTCTAGGGGTCATTTTTCGTTTTGCACATTGCTTTGGTACCGAACCAGGATCTAACCAACTTGCTGAGCGCTTTCGATTGTCAAAAAGAATCCATTTTTCGTCGCACGTAACAATTCGGTTCAAAATTCCTTCATTTCTGTGCCTGTTAAGCAGCGCAAGGCAAGTCTCGACGCGTACGTTGCGCTGGCGATCGTTAAGTTCGTGGGGCACCCATCTATCAAGCTTTTTTATCTTGCCAATCTGTCGCAAATGGACCAATATTGTTTTGATGCTAACATCAAAAGCTGCTGCCAGCTCAGCTGTAGATTGAGATTCATCAGCTTCCACAATCGCCTTTAATTCATCATTGTTGACCAAAGTTTCCGGATGACCACGAGGTTCATTTTTCAAGTCAAAATTCCCAGAACGGAACCGAGCAAACCAATAACGGGTTGTACGTTCGTTTGTACAGTTCTCTCCGTAAACGTCGTTGATGTTACGTGTCGTTTGTGCCGCGTTGGTGCCACGACGGAACTCATATTCCATAATTACACGAAATTTCTAAGTATCCATTATGAGGAAAAATGTTGAAATGTAATGAAAATACAACGCTAATCAATAAACAAAAGACTTATATTGTAAATAGAGTGTCATATTTTTAAAACAAAATTAATTTGAATTTAGAATTCATAGCCTATCAAAACTTTTTTTTTGTTTGAAAAAGTCTGTACTGCAATACGGCAATTTCATAGGTAAAGACCTATTATTTGCTGTATGACTATCTTTCAATGTTCAAAAAATTGTGTAAATTTTAAATTACTCCCTGCCGGTCCGGCTTGATAACTCAGTTGGTAGTAGCCCTGCCTTTTGAACTATAGGTTGTGAGCTCGTAGCTTGTATTTTATGTATGTATTTAAAAACAAAAAGTATTTAAGTATTGCATCAGTTATCTGGTTCCAATAGTACAAGCTTTGCTTAGTTTAGGGTTAGATAGCGCTGTGTGAAATATCCACACATATTTTATTATTTTGCGTATTTCTATGGTGTTTGATATTGGCAAAGATAAAAGAAAACACTGGGTTCGATTGAAGGCCAATTATGTTTTTGGCTGCACAACATTATTACCTACTTCCATGGGTGACATTTCAGTGCTCTATATCTAAGTATCTAAGTATTCTATCAGTTATCTGGTTTCCATGGTACAAGATTTGTTTAGTTTGTGACTGGATGTCGCTGTGTGAAATGTCCATAAATATTTATTTATTATTTATATATTTACAATAGTGTGAGGTTATTTTTAATTCTTAATTTATAAGCATTGCGTAAATATCTAGTTGATGACTTACAAGACCAGAGTGAGTTCCTACGCCTTCTATTATATATATTATATAATGTGCTCCATCTTCAGTCATTATCATCGCATAAAACCAGGCAGTTAATAAAAATCCCATTAGAATTTTAAAACAGTCTTTCTCTATTATTACGAGTACATATTTTCTTTAAAAAACATTCACCGCATTTACTACTATTTATGTTTTTTAGTTAATACGGTTATTTTAACAAAAAATATCGCATTTCTGGTGCGTTTGAAGATGCATCAGGAATTTTTTGCTTCCAATCTGTAAAAAATACTAGGGTTGTCCAACATAGGGGCTGATTAAATGAATTTGCTTCATCATTACATTTTCATTAGCGGTCCTTGGTAGCAGATCGTTGTGGCAGCCCTTACTATGATAATAGTAACGCTGGATGCGTCAATTGTTACGCATCCAGAATCGCACTAACAACGCCAGTTTATTCTAACGCCCGTGTGTACTAAAAATTGACAGCTCGTAAGTTATCCCTCTATGGCAAATCTACTGCAATGCATTTGGGTATGTCATAGAGGAATCATTTGTAGCGTCAATGCAATTCGTGAATACCGTCGGATTATATACAATTTGGACAGGTTAGGTTCTGCCGACAGATTGTGACAGACTGTTCGTTAGAGTTTAAAATTAATGACTTTTAGCATCATCATCATACGACATTACGTTCTTATTGAGGGGACTTCTTTCCCAAGCAGTACATAAAGGCCATATAAAAAAGCGAGTGTGCTTTAAGTGGTCCAAAGCACACTGACACAACTGAAGTAAAACTTCTTTAGGTTCATCTATCGGGCGTTATAACTTTGTTTTTGCTTCGTTTAATCTTAATTTTGACAGTTGTGAATTGTAATTTTTCCGGACATACTATCACAATTATACAAATTTTAAGTTATCTTAACTTTGTTATGTTGACAATAGAGATCTACGTTAACCAACAACTTTCAACTTCAGTTCATCTCGTCACGCATTCAATACGTGCGTAAAGAAGTTTTAATTCAAAAAGGCTTCTACGTTATAAAATATCGTATCCAGTTGCCATCTTTCCTTGTACCATAGTAAGTTGTACCACAGTCCCTCTATCTACAAAACTATCTCTCGATACATCTACCAGATAAGCGGTGCCATAGACCCCCTAAATTGAACGAATGAGTAGTCGAAATTCTATAATGGCTTCTTCATTGGAGCAGTTTGTTTTTTAAATTGTCTTGTTTCAGTTGTTTGTTTGATGAAACAGTATCAGTTGTTTCTTTTTAGTTGTTGGAAATAATTTATATTGTCATCATCACTACATATTCGTTGTTTGGATCATTATAGCATTTATTCTCAGTAGTTTAGTTGTCCATTTCAGTAGACATGTATGACCGAAGATAAAAACTAAACTATGTTTAATTATTTTCAGTAGACTGATTTCTTAAGGCTTTTTCTCCATGGTTCAATCTAGGTTAAAATTACAAAGAAATACGTATATTTTTGGCACCTGACACATCAAACAAGTTTTTTGTAAAGATCGACAATCATTCTTCAAGAATACGCAATTTTGCGAACTAGCAAAATCTTAACAAGAACAATTAATTTCAATCATCTCCGAAACGTGATGGAGCAGTGCAGTATTGTATTTTCTGCATGCATCATAATATTCCAGAGTCATAAATCAAGGCACTTGCCATTTGGTGTTGCCCGTATTAACATACTCATTTAGGTGCTGCTGTTGAAAATACACGGTAAGTTGGTTCTGCGAGCCGATTGAGAACAAAACAAGGTTCAACAACTGCCACTCCACAGATTATAAATAGGCTGATTTGTATGGGATGAGATCCTCGTAGTTATCATATTATATTTAATTGTAACATGAGTATAATTATGTATTTTGCTAACGTCATAACATAATAGTATAATAATACTAACATAATCGCCTTTTGGTATAAGCCCAGCTTAAATTGATTTTTCGATTACGTTCAGCGCCATGCAAAGTATAGTGCGCAATTTTAATTAATAAGTATAATTTAATTTTACGTGAGGCCTTCATAAGTAAGTCTGAATAATCCCTTTATAGCAGTGACTATCCAGAAATGTTACCAAAAATATTTGCTACAAGTACCTACATATTATCAACTTCAAAGTCCAGTTTCTCGAAACCCCCTGTCGTATTCTACAACCAACTGTATTCCAACATCACAATACAAACAGCGGGTTCAGTGTGCGGAGCACGGCAACTATCGTTAGCCGACATTAATATTGGAAATGTGTACAATGATTTATTGCCGCAAGGGTGCCACTGCCTCCTGTGTCTTGGTGTTGCGGTGTAGCTGTAAGGTATTGGTGTATAATTTACACTTTATAAGACTATAGAAGGGATGATAGTGCAGTCAGTTTGGAAGACACCATCAATTTTTATTAAAGTAAAACTTCTTTACGCACGCTTGACTTGGGGAGTAAGCTGGTGATTATGAAACGAAGAGAACGGAAGTTAAAAATTATTGGTTAACGTAGATCCCTATTGTCAATACAAAAAAGTTAAAGATTACTAACTTGTGTAACTTGTGTACTAAGTTAGTATGTCCGGTGAAATGACAATTTTACAATTGCCAAGATGGTGACATTAACATCAAATAAAGTTATACCGGCGAATAGATGGTAAACTAAAGTTTTACTTCAGCCATGTGGTCTAAAGCACACTTTTTTTTTTAAATGTTTCTGTTATGTAATAAAAGTTCAGTACACAAAGGAATCCGTTTTGACCAAATTATTGTGATTTTGAAGATACTGAAGCAATGGCAATTAACAAATCCATCAAAAGTTGATCAAATTAAAATTATTTATTCACAATACTTGAACAGTTCAATTAAACGAATTAAATTTTAGCAACTCCATAAATCAAGTCACTAAGACACCAATTCAACACAATCCAAGAGCAACCGCAGCACAATTCGCATGAAATAAAATAAAGAGCTGCGCAACGGAAAGCTGCAGCTCTAGCAGGATTACTGGGCATCAAGCGCTTAGTGCACGACGACAATAGCGACGTGTTTATATTTCACGCAGATATACTTTATAAAGAGAAAATACCTCTCCGATGGAGAATAGAGGTTTTAGAACGTATTTTGGATTCTCTGATTTGTGTTTGACAATTTAATCGGTTTTAAGCTAAGCTTTCGATAGAGACGATCAATTGATAATACCATTTAATTGACCTATAGATGTTAAGAAAGAATAATCAATAGACAGTTGGTTGGAGATCGGTTGGATGATTGGTATTTTAAATGTATGCAGTTTTTTACAGCAATGGGGAACCATACCCTATAATAATTACTTTTGGGATTGCCACAAGGTTACCAACTGAGCCCTGTATACTTTGTTATATATCAAATTCAGAAACTTCTGTTTAGTATTGCTTTAAATACTGATGTGAATTTTTTAAGTATTTTAAGTAGGGGTTTTTCCTGTCTAGACGCATCAATACATCAAGCTTTAAATAGGAGCCATCAACACGGCAATTAAGTTTATTTTTTTCCACTATTTTGAAGGGAATCTTACTGTAGTTCTTAGTTAAAACCTTATTATCAATCAGTACTTATAATAAAATCTACTAATATTATTGGTATAATAAGTACTGAGAGACGATCAGGTTCAATGTTCTTAAAGCTATAAAAAAACCTAAGCTTAATAAGAGCCACTAAGTAAATAAATGAGTAGAACTAAATTAAAATGTAAATACTAGAAAAAAAGTGATTATTTCTGAGATACATGACTTGGTACGCATGGTCATATTAATAGAGGCACCTAATGTATATTCTTACACGTCTATAGGTAGCAAATTTCATTAAGAAAGAGACACAGAGAACTACTTTTCAATTTATAATTAATATAACAATGTGGATTAGATTTAGTATCGATGCTAACAAACCTTTTTTAAAATTAAATTACATGATTATAGAGTAAAACCAAATCCTCTCTAATTCCATTATTCTCAACCAGCGTGTATAACTATTGGCTGTCACAATCTATAATACAGTTTTGATGGTGAATACGTATTCTGAAACTGTATAGACTGAAGTTATATTAATTTTAAATACAAAAAATTTAAGCTTTAGTAACTTATATGTGACTTTAGTGTGAATATACTAATTTGATCAGATTTCTGATTAATGACACCATAGCAATAAAATAGTGATTGAGTAATTAGTAAAGATAAATAGATAGATAGAAAATTCTTTATTGCACAAACAACAGCAATTGAAGGTACATAGGCGAACTTAATACTATCGAGCATTATCTTCCAGTTAACCCCGGTGTATTGTGGAAGGCTTAATGCGGTAGTGCAACAATAATGGGATATAAAAGAAAAGAAAACAACAACTTAACTATACGTCTAAACTGGTGATAATACAAATAACACCATAATAAATATACAAAATTAAATATACAATTACACACAATAATATAAATATAATACATATTATATAAAGAATATGTCGCCAAACACTAAACAGTGTATTACGGGAGCCTCTTTTATGATAGCTAAAGTTTTTAACCTAGGTGTAGCGTGGCGCCGATTTTCAGTTATATTATTCACTTATATCATTGTCTGATATAAAAAAAACGGTGTAGCTGAGAATTGTGGTACTACCAGAATAAGTACGCGCATTGGTTTCAGTTAAGTATCCGGGTCCACAGTGGAGCGTGTACGCCCGGGGCTCTTCGAAATTGTCTCAGAGTTATACACAGTCCATTTTGGCTATTTCGTGCGCAGATCGTACCTTGGGGAGATTTATGTTTATGATCATATGATTGACATACATTTTAGAAGCCATATAGTTATAACTGTAATCTTATATCAGGGAGCAAATGTTCTTAAATCAAAAGAACTTAGCCGAGACCTGTAGCCACCTCTATTTTTGTCCACTTATTATATCAAACACTGCTCCTGTTATTTGATGACACAGCAATTCCAAGATTTGCACCCTCATATGAAAATTCATCATTACGAATCGTTTCTTATTTTCAGTTTTATAGTTAAGTTGAGCTTTAACTTTACTTTCCAGGCAAATAAAAACCTGATTTCATTTTCCACAAAGCTTTCTAAACGAAGCCTATGAAACGGACTGAAAAGGAGTTGAGATTGTACACTTTGTTCTTTAAAAAATGCTTTTTCAGTGTTTTTAATCTGCATGCCTTCACAAGTCCTTTCAGCTCGAGGCTATTTTAATTTGTTTTCCGTTGTGTACAGACTAAAGCAGCGTTTGCAGGTTCGCAGCTGCAGGTATGGAGTCGTTCATTGAATTTACTGTCTTCATTTTGATTTGAAAGATCAGGCAGCTCGAGGGTATTTCATTGTGTATTTTAAGTTTCAGGTGATGCAATTGTTATATGATTGTAGAACTATTCTTTGTCGGCATTAAATGGGATGCGTCCTTCATCACTCAGATATAAACTACCCTTCCATCCTATCATCAGCTATATTTTTATACCCAAAAAAGTTGTGGCTAATGACGAAGAACATTGCCCACGAATCGTCATAGCGTCGCACGGGATCTGCCGATTTATAACCGATTTTTATATAACAATAATAATAATAACGCTTAACGATCAAATACGACTACATAGATCCTGGACGCTAACTAAAATTCCCTGTCTAAGGACCCAGGAACTACGAGGACCATGGTCCCACAACACCCATACAGAATAAGTATTTGCGAATTTTTTTCTGTACTCAAATACTTATCCTGCCGCGGGAATCGAACCCACCGCTTCCGAGTTATGAGCCGACCTGCTCAATCATCACATCACAGAGGCTGTCATTGTGTGATTTTTACATAGCTCATCATGTATGATGATGATGATGGTGATGACCGGGACGGCGACTTTTAAGCACTGCTGAACATAGGATTTCTCCACAGAAGGCCACTATAAAAGTTACTTGCCTCTTACATCCAACGGCATGCTCAATCGAATTAAGAAAATTTTGAACTACAAAAAATATCTTTATAATCCGAAACGTGGAAGTAGCTACCTAATTGTCCACGTGGGTCAAAAGGTCTGCCGGCAGCGTTTTCGCGCCATCTCAGGGTTAACTCAGGGTTAACCCGTAACTTGTGGGAACAGTGGATCCGCAGCTATTCTCACGACACGATCGTATTAGAGGTGCACTTCGATTAAGATGATTTGAATTATTTTACATTTTATGGAATCGATTTCAATGCTGATTATGATTTAGTCGATATTTTATGTTATTAAGTTACTTTATCAGTAAATTAGACGAAACTTTTCTTGCCTCCTTTTAGGTTTAGTGATGCAAACTTTTTGTGAATTTGTGTATCGTACCGAATGATATTTTTGTTTCTTGCTGAGTCTGTAAATCAAGTCTAGTTAGAATCATCTTTGTAGGTAATATACCTTACGTAGGTAAAGTAATTAGGACAGATAATATACCTTAACATTTAACGTATATATTCACAAATGTTTTTGGTTTATAGCTGTATTCCTGCTTAGCGTTATCAATGGAATTAAAAGCAGTACTTATACCAATTTGCATCTCCGTTTCCAATTAGACGCTTAAAAATTAAATAAGAGAGAGATCATCGCCTTTAAGCTATACCTATACATACTTTAAGCCTCTGTGGTGTGGTGGTTGAGCAGGTTGGCTCATAACCCAGAGGTGGAGGTTTGATTCCCGCGGCAGGATAAGTATATGTACTTGTCGGCGGCAACGTCCAGTTATAAACTCTATGCACAGCGATCGAGCACCGTAATTTACCCTGTGGTGGCATTAAATTTATTACAGTGGCAGCACCGGCAACTGTCATGGCGCCCCTACCTGTCTGGCTATATAAAGGGATCGATTGGTGTGCTACGGATCATTCTTGTTTCAGACACGGCGCGGTGTGGACATGCTGAAGGCCTATAGTTATATAGGTTGCAACCAACCTACCCACAACACGTTCCTGCCCACATCAGAAGTGGGATTGCCCATTGCCCATTTACACATCACTCTTCAAGTAACGCCGAAAATATGGTAACGTGACGGCGGGTGACACTAATATCAATTTTAGTTGCAGGGTTAACCCGGACCAGTGAAAAAAAAAGAGAATAAAAGTTATGGTAAAAAAAGTAATGATTCGTGAGAGAAAAAAAAAAGAGAAAAAAAAGGGTAAGAAAAAAGTTTAAAAAAGGTGAAAAAAAGAGAAAAAAAAAAAGTGAAATAAGAGAATAAAAAGGAAAAAAAGAAAGAATGTAAGAATGATGACAAAAAAATGTGTCTGAATGCTAAAGGGATAATCTATCCGGTCTAGCACTAATTGGTATGAGTTGGAATAATGATTATTGTTTGCTAAAGGGATATTTTATTTTATTTTTTTATTTTATTGTAATAGGTTCGGTAACAGACAATAGGCCATTACATACAATAATACATTAGTATAAAATCAACATTGATACAACTATATAAACCTAAAGTCCAATTATAACCGTACACAACTTAAACTAAGAAATCTTTGACACTATATAAATAAACAATTTTTTAATAGACTATTATTCTAAATACAAGTAAATTTACATAATATTAGTTACTTAATTAAATTATTGATAGCAAGTTTGAAGGATGCAAAACTACATGAAAACATGTCACTGGGATTACTTAATTCATCATATGCGCGGCACATCCTAACTAAAGGACTGTTCCGTGAAACGTTATTGTAGGTAGGCGGCATGTTAAATAGCTGAAAACTACGTACAGAACGTGAGGGTACTTTGAAATTGACATTCATTAACAGTTCATTACCAAACATACCATTAACAATTTTGTACAAGATGCACAAATCCATAATGTTTCTACGACTTACAAGGGTTTTCATTTTGAATTTATTCAGTCTATCTGGATATTCCTTAAGCTTACGTCTCAAACCAAGTCTACTACGCAGTGACCTCAAAAACTTACGCTGAATAGCCTCGACTCTGTCTACATGCGTATCATATATGGGGTACCACACCGAAGAGCAATATTCAAGAATTGACCTTACTAAGCAATTGTATAAAATAATCCACGTGGCATCATTTCTAAAAGGTTTCGCTGTGCGCAAAACAAACCCCAACATTCTATTTGCCCTATTTGAAATGTAATCATAGTGAGGTCTAAAAGAAAGCGCAGAATCGAACACAACCCCCAAATCACGAACAGTGTCAACACGACCTATAGATGTCCCATCATGGTGGTAATTGAAACAAATGGGTGATTTGTTCTTGGTAAAGCTAATTATTTGGCATTTGTTAGTGTTGAGTGACATATGGTTGATTGCACACCAGTCATTGATTAAGTCCAGATCTTCTTGGAGCCGTAAACAGTCGACTTTAGAGGAGACTCGACGAAATATTTTGATGTCATCTGCGTATGCTAAGAAATTTCCATCTAAACGATCTAAAAGATCGTTAATAAATGCCAAGAATAACAAAGGCCCTAGGTTTGAGCCCTGAGGCACACCCGATGAAGCCATGAATGGTGCCGATTCATATCCATATAACGCCACCAACTGAGACCTGTTCAAAAGATAAGAGCTTAACCATCTATGTAGATTCCCGTGAATGCCCAAACGAGCCAGTTTTTTTAGCAATATAAGGTGATCAACGCGATCGAAAGCTTTTGAAAAATCTGTGTATATGGCATCCGTCTGTATTCCAGCTTCGAAGGACTCACAAATGTAGGTGGTGTACTCGAGAAGATTGGTGGATGTGGATCTGCCCGTGATAAAACAATGCTGATTGGGATTTAATCGGTGTTTTAAATGGCTATAAATATGATCATACGCTATGCTTTCAAATACCTTAGCAAAACTTAAGTTAATTATACTAATTGGTCTGTAGTTTGTAGCGTCACATTTATCACCGGATTTGTATATAGGAGTTATCTTGGCTAATTTCCATAGAGATGGAAAAACACCTTCAGCTAAAGACTTCGAAAAGATCAATAATAAAGGTTTAAGCAGAGCTGGTGCGCAGCTTCGGACAAATATAGGGGGGATACCATCAGGTCCCGCTGACTTAGTAGTGTTAAGACTTTTTAATCGAGTTAACAAATCTGCATCCGATATAACCATTGAGTAAGTCGAGAAACTCGTAGGAGCGAAGTGGGGGTAATAATGACCGTTAGACGGGCTACTATATACCGATGAAAAATAATCAGCAAATAAGTTTACAACATCATTTCCAGTAACAGCAATACGGTTCTGCAATTTAATAGTACTCGGAACAGCATTAGTGACTCTTTTATTTTTGGTATAACGCCAGAAATTTTTTATATTGTTAGACAAACCTTCCTCAATACCTTCAATATATTTTTTGTAGCAGTTACTCATATTATCTTTCGCAACATTTCGAAAATACGAGTATGTATCGTAATCTCGAGGGTTACCAAATTTTTTGAACTTAGCATGGTACTTATCTTTTCTTCTCATCAGTCGAATAAGTTCCCTGGAAAACCAAACAGGAAATCTGTTGTTATGAGTTTTACGCTTAGGAGTATAACTTTCAATAATTAAATAAAGCTTATTATAAAAGAATTGAACAAAGTCATCACAGTTCAGATTTTCTGAATGCTCAGCCCAGTTCACTGTATTTAATTCACTAATGCATTTTTCGTAGTCAGTTTTGTAAAAACAGAGCTTCTCCACCTCTTTGTTTACTGGTAACATCGGGAGATAACAGCGATAAGTCAATTCGAATGGAGGGTGATGATTATCCATACGACTGAGTGCTGGAGCACATGTGATAGCACAATCCGCTGGGTTATCAAATAGAACTAAGTCTAATATTCTTTTGTTGTGATTACTAATATAATTAAGTTGATGAAGTGCAGTTTCTTGCAGCAGTTCATATAGAGCCTTAGATTTATCACATTGATAAGTGATCGGGCAACCTAGCTGTTTCGACCACTTTAAATCACCCAGATTGAAATCACCAATAATACAGGTAGGGCAAGTAGCAGAGCTTACTATGTCTTTAGAACAATTCAAAAAGTCGATATAAATAGAAGAAGGTAGATAGTCTGGTAAATACACAGTACATAAATTCATTATAAGTTTGTTGTTAATTTTTAATTGAACCCATAAATTTTCTATTATACTGAGTTGCCAATCAGATCTTATATTCACGTCATATTTTCTTAAAATAGCTATTAGTACACCACCACCATGTTTTTTGTTGAACTTTTCTTTAAATAAATCACTACGATCGTGACGTAATACCTGATACCTGCTATCAATAATTTCAGTAGAACTAATTTGATCATCTAACCAAGTTTCACAAAGACATATCACGTCATAATTTTGGCACAACACTGATTTATAAATGTCATTAACCTTTGATCTAGAACCACGTAGATTTTGATAAAAAATAGATAAAGCCATTGAAAGACTATACCCAGGACATAGAAAAATACCTAAATATCTATCAAAGCGATTACTAATACTTTAAACAACATCTGAATACTTAGTCGGCACACCGTAACAAAAGATAGAAAAACGCTTAAAAGCTAGAAAATATGAGTATAAGATGAGTTAGATACAAAAATATTATAACCGCGCGACCATAGTATTCTTGTAAAAATTAAAAACTAATACTTAGAGTTAGATACACTAGATACACATAATCACGCAATTATAATATTTTAGTAAAAATTGAAAACCAATTAATACACAACTAAGTAACAACATAGCCTAAAAAAACAAGCCAGAATAGGTACCCAACCAAAATATTTACTTGATTAAATCTAAACTATTAGAGTTTTTTATAATAATATATTGAGAAGTATCATCCCTTCTAACATAAATGCGACCGTTGCGCACCCACACAAACTTATAGGACGCCGCCTTTGCCCTCCTCCTGGCTTCGGCGTGCAAAGCCTTGTTAAGTGGTGAAAGATGCTCCGATATATAAACAGGAACCTTATCACCTGAATATCCCAATAAGCTAGTGTTAAGTTTCTCTTTAGGATGAGACTTATTGTATCTGGCCACAGCAGAGTAGAACTCATCACGACGGTTTACGTTCTTAAACTTTACGATGATCGTACGGGGCAGCTTACTGTCCTTGTTTTGTTTTGCAACCCTGGTGCAATTAATGACATCCTCTGAGCTCAACTGGTAGTTGACAACGTTTGCACATTGCTGCAGGAGACTGCCGAAGTTCTCGGAGCGGTGCTCAGGTATACCATGTATTTCTATATTATTATCCCGCAAGTGCTGCTCCATGTTGTTCAACCTGTCAGACAAATCAGTAACAGCGGAGCGCAAAACACAATTCTCAGTTCTTAGTTGGTTATTCACCTCTCCAAGCACCTCTATAGATTTTTTCATCGCTACCTGATTGCTACTGAGGGCCAATACTGACTGTTGGAGCTCATTAACGTTCTGGATAGCATTTCTGATTGGCTCAAGCTCCGTTTTCATAACTGATGCTAGAAGAGACGGGAGCTCTTGTTTCACAGCTGCCAATAGATGATCCTTAATCGCTAAGATCATGTTCTCATCAAATAATCGCTCAGCGGGTACTTGCTTCAATGTGCACTGATTTTCCGTATTACTTAATATGGGCTCAGTAATAGTACCACTGGAGGCGCCCTCTGGTTGAATTCCAATTTTAACACCACGGATTGGCGTATTGTATTATCACCCCTAGGCTCCTTGCTCTTACAGAGGTCACAATTCCACCCTTGCAACAGAGCGAAACTGTTGTTGGTGAAGTGCTTTTCTGGAATATTAGCGCACTGCAGGTCATACGTTAGTGCGCAAACAGAGCACGTCATATATTTGCGCCCTTTGATGGCAGCTTTGCAACCGGCACATGTAGAGGTATTGGATCTAGATGCCATCTTCTATGGCCGTATCCAACAGTAAGCTATGAAATTGCGATAGATGGTAATGGTTTGTTTATTATGTTTCAAATACTTATATAATTTGATATAGCTGTCTAATTTTAATACAATCCGTAATGTAATGCTGTAAAGTAGTTGTCCCGGGTATTCGTCGTCCAAAAAGTTTTTACCACATTGGGGTTCAAATCAGCGGAATCGTCTTCAGCGTAGCATACATCATAACCACTAGGCCAGCCGGTCATTTAGTGCTGCGACCAAATTTGTCGTATATTATGCCCCTACTCGTAATCGGTAATTATTCTGCGCGTAGGGTAGATCAATGTTTATGCCTGACCGATGTTTATATGCTATCACTTCTGCATTTAAAAATACTTAAATATAGTTACTGCCAAAAATCTCTTGACAAATTCTTATGTAATCTGATTAGATTTTAACTTATTCACACTCTGATTCAAAACACAATCACGTTAAGACACTTTTAACAATATTTTTATTTATTTATTTGTCGGACACAGTTAAATCACTTCCACTCGTGTCGAGTACCAAGTACTATTCCATATCTATCCGGTCTAGCACTATCCGGTCCATTTTTTATAAATGAAGGGATAAGGTAATGTTGGAATGATGATTTTTGGTTGCTAAAGGGATATCTATCCGGTCTAGCACTATCCGGTCCATTTTTATAAATGAAGGGATAAGGTATTAGTTTGATGATTTTTGGTTGCTAAAGGGATATCTATCCGGTCTAGCACCATCCAGTCCATTTTTTTGTAAATGAATGGATACTGATGGTCCTGAAAGGTTAACCCTTCAACTACAACTCTTTGTAAATGGCCTTTGTGGAGAGGAGACCAGGGTTAACCCTGACGATGACTGGAAGGTTAACATGCTTTTGACTAATCAAATTGAAAACTGATCTTTTGACTTTGATTTTAAGTTTAACTCAATTTGTCAGGATGAACGAGCAATAACACTGATACTTATGTCCTTCACCAGATACAAAGCGAAGCTAAGCGTACGAGGACGTACGCACGTCAGTATGGCCGTGACGGCGGCTACGTCCAGTTATAAACTCTATGCACAGCGATCGAGCACCGTAATTTACCCTGTGGTGGCATTAAATTTATTACAGTGGCAGCACCGGCAACTGTCATGGCGCCCCTACCTGTCTGGCTATATAAAGGGATCGATTGGTGTGCTACGGATCATTCTTGTTCCAGACACGGCGCGGTGTGGACATGCTGAAGGCCTATAGTTATATAGGTTGCAACCAACCTACCCACAACACGTTCCTGCCCACATACTCAAAAAACCGTAATACTTGGTCTGTGTCTGGGTGTTGTGGGACCATGGTCCTCTTTGTTCCTGGGTCTTTAGATACAGGGAACCCTAGTTAGGGTCCAGGATCTATGTATGTGATCGTTGGGCGTTATTATTATCTAAATATATATAAGTCAAAGGTAACGTGACTGACTGACATAGTGATCTATCAACGCACAGCCCAAACAACTGGACGGATCGAGCTGAAATTTGGCATGCAGGTAGATGTTATGACGTAGGCATCCGCTTAGAAAGCATTTTTCGAAATTCCCCCTAAGAGGGTGAAATGGGTAGTTGAATTATTTTCCCATAGGCCACGTCGCGGGCGAAGCTGCGGGCAGAAGCTCGTCATTATATATAAGCCCAATCAATCTACTGATCTAACAAACTACATGAATACTCAAAACAGCAATTTTCCTACACATACATAAATCACTTTATTCACATTCGTAGCTGTAAAACCGCTTGAAAGGCAATTTAACTGAAACTATTTTAATCGATTTTCCGATTAATAACTTGTTCGATTATTCCGATCCGAATCGGACAACTCTAGCAAAAATTCATTTGCATTGGGCACAATGATATCCCGCAATCGGAGTAGTGCGCTGTTGTACGATTTATGCGAAGATTGAAACAATTCTCCGCCTGCTTGCAATGTTGCAATGAACTTTGTTGCTATATAGGTCTCCTTTTGATTTACATTGTATGAGAAAATTATTTAAGCCATTGTAATTTACTGCTTGAATTTGACAGACCCGATAGCTCAGTTGGTAGTAACCCTGCCTTCTGAGCTGTAGGTTGTGGGTTCGATTCCCACCCAGGATAAACATTTGTGTGATGAGTATCAATGTTTGTTCTGTGTCTGGGTATTATATTCTATGTATATATTTACAAACAAAAAGTATCTAAGTATTCTATCAGTTATCTGGTTCCCATTGTACAAGCTTTGCTTAGTTTGGGAGCTAGATGGCGTCGCTGTGTAAAATGTCCACAAACGTAAATAAATAAATAAACATAAATAAATTTTTATTTGATAGCCCTAATAGAAGTTCGAAATTTTAATCTACTTTGAAGCTTCGAATTTTGCTGATTCTCGGAAGTCCCGCTGAACCACATTCACTACGCTTAGTAATTAAGGCTGTTTCATAAGTAAGAATATTGTCTGAGAGCATACGTAATTTGGGGGGGGGACTAACTAACTATGTGGGACTCGAATCCACTAAAGAAAGAAAAAGAGTATGACTCTTGACAAATTGTTCTTTGAAATTGTTAGTATATACTAATAATACAAATTTTATGTAATTTTTAACTTCGTTATGTTGACAATGACATGACATGACAATGGACATGAACCAACAACTTTCAACTTCCGTTCACCTTATTACGCATTTACCAGCTTACTCCCCAAGCTAAGCTTGCGTACAGAAGTTTACTTCACAAAACCGTCGTGAGCAGTCTTCCGCCGTGGTAGGGCGAAAGGGGGTCGCGATAAAAGTCAGCCAACTCCCCTTACCCCAACCAGCACTTGGCCTGCGTGATGATGGCCTGCATTGTTTCCTTGTTACAGAAGACCAGCGTCCCAACAGTGGGAACGTACGCTGATGATGACTCAAAGACAAACAACACAATCCTCAATAGGAACCCTAAGTAAGATTTCATCAGAATTTTTCTCATCTGTACTAATAAATATTCTGTGCCTCTATATAATTTTGTTCTAAGCAAAAACCAACTTAACAATTCGCGACAAATTCGTTTCATTGTTAAACTTTAACGCAAACCTCCAGGGGCTATTTTCGCTTGAGCCCTCTTGTAGGCAGTCGATAGCCCGTAGCCGACTTGGAATTCTTGTTCAAATAATTTCGCGAAAAGTTTGAGGAAGGGTTTTTCAGCCCCCGAGGGTGTAAACTTATCGAGTGACGCCACGCAAATAGAATTTTTACAGTAATAGACGTTCAGAAACGAAATCTTATTTTCGTATTCTGTGAGAGAAAATTGTCTTAGAGCAAAAATGGCAGCGGGTAGATTTTATTTTACGAAAATGGCTTCTGTAGTTATCTAAGGTGGAATTTCAGAAAATTATCATAACAAAAGATAATCCCTGATGCCCTGTGCTGATATCTCAGAATGACGTGCGTAGTCAATGTCACGTGAAACCTTATATTTTAGACTTCCAAGTGATTGGGTGTTATTCTATGTATGTGTTTATAAACCAAAAGTATTTAAGTATTGTATCAGTTATCTGGATTCCATCTTTTCATAGTTTGGGACTAGATGGCATTGTGTGAAATGCATATTTCTATATTAGAATACAACATTTTAGAATTTTCCGCGTACAGCACAGGTAACAGTGCACTTGAGAATGGCTGCGCTTGCAATTTCTAAGCTCACCGGCATTCTAAGATCAGTTCAGTACCTTTGTTACCTTTTGTCACGTTTAGGACACCTTGTTTCCTTACAAAAATGAACCGTGTAAGCCTTATAGTTTAGGTAAACTTACAGCTTGACAGTTAGGTAAACAAATATTCATCAGATACCTATCTCATGAATAGCTATTTGTGATTTGTCTATTTGTTTGTCTTTGGGTTATTTTTAATTCACCTAAAACTCATATATCACTCACTAAAACGCACAATGCTTAGATTCTTTTACTCTAAACTTTTTTTTTAATGTTTTGGCTCCACGCTTTTGTGTATTTAGCCAGTGTCAAGTAATTGATAATTTATCAAGTTAATGATATTTCACGCAAATATGTGTCAAGTCACAGTCGAAGTCATCAAGTTAAGTCATAGTCAAGTCATAGTCTAGTCAAAGTCATACTCCTAGTAAAGTGGTGGCAACTTTACTTGAAGCTTCTATGGAGTTTTGGAAACTACATGAAAATAAACGTTTCACAATCATTATACCATTTTCCCACACTCACGCCTGTAATCCAGCACTTAACGAATAGAATGCCACCAATTTTATGCACAACGCACAACACTGAAAATAACACAAGTTTAGGAAAATAATACAATGCGGTGACGCAATCTTTTTCGCTTTCCCGCCAAAAACTCCTCTAAACTTTTTGTTGCACGCACAGAAAAAATACAATACAGGTCAATACTTAACGAAACAAGGATAGAGAAGTCAATTCTCGTTGATAGGCTATACTGCCTACTAACGCCTAACGCTACTGCGTTAAGACATATCACACTTTTTAAATAACTCTGTATTGGAAGTTTGTATAAGAAACAAGAAACCAATATGTAATATACAAAATGAAAGAGGTGAAAAGGTGACGGAAAAGATGACTGGCCCGCTTAGCTCAATTGGTAGTATACCTTGCCTTTTGAACTGCAGGTTGTGGGTTCGATTCCCACCCAGGATAAACATTTGTGTGATAAACATCGATGTTTGTTTTGTGTCTGGGTGCTATATTGTATTATATGTATGTAAATAAATAAAATAAAAAGTATCTAAGTATTGTTTCAGTTATCTGGTTCCCATAGTACAAGCTTTGCTTCGTTTGGGGGTAGATGGCGCTGTGTAAAATGTCCACGCATATTTATTTATTATTCTATGTGTTTTCACATCAGAAGTTATAGGTTGGTTTCAATCTACTTTCAAACATAATTCATAAAAGGGTTTATTTTTTGTCGTAGTCGTCACGTTTACGCGTCAACTGTGTACGGAAGTGTAGGTGGAGTTACGATAGGACGTGTAGTTTTGAGTTATTAGCTTTTCATACGTGACTCCAGTGGAAATGGGTGCCGTCAGCGATGTCTACTCAAGATTATTATTATTATGCTTCTGAGAACTGATGAAAGCATCCCGCAATTTACCCGAAAGACATCTAAATTTTCTGGACTATAAGGTACACTTTAGATCATTTTAGTGTAAGCTTGTGTGCAAAATTTTCTCAAAAACAGTTCTGTTGTTTCGTGAAAGCCAAACAAACAGACAATGTAAAGCTTTTATACATTAATAAGGAATGACCATACAGTGTACTGAACGGTGTGTGTACAGAACGTACAGTTAATTTAGTTTTTATGAATCTTTTAGAAAATAAAGAAAGAAATAAAATACTATATTTTAAAATAAATAATATATTTATTCAAGACACATTTTACGTACATTTCAGTAGATTAAAAAAATAATTGAATCTTGCTTCATATTTCCGCACGCATCAACTCAAAGAACACAACCCGATATGAACGCGACTGTACCATTATACCGTTAAAATAATTATCACCATATGAAAACAAGAAAGTATAAAATTCTCATCTAATTATTAAACGGACACATATTATATAAATAACAACAAATAAACAAGCAACTCTGTAACGAATTCATTACGATCCCAACACGAGAGCAATTCGACTCGCAGCTGGGAAGTAATTTTATTTCTACGGACTCTAGTGATGGGAAAAATTTGTCTTAGTCAAAAAGTTATAATTTACTACGCACTAGTCTTTAGTCTCAGTCTTGATAATAGAAATTAGTTTTATGAAATTAATAAAAAAAAGTACCAAGAGTGTGAAATTCGTGCCTTGCACGAATCTAGGTTTTTCTTTTAACATCAACTTGCCTGATGGTAAGCGACAAAGATGGAGCACGTAAATCTAGAAGGTAACTATTCACTCTGGCTTTGAAGATATCCAGGCTATATAAGTTCTAATGCTTTATTAACATCTCATATGTACCTGTAGTAGTAGTTCTGCGAACATAAGACTTCAAGAGCACATTTTTTAAATTGATTTTGCGACCTTCTTATTTTAACAACCTCTTGACCAAATTTGATCAAACTTAAAATACTTTTTAGAATTTAGTGCTAAATGTTTCTATGGAAATGTGATTTCTATTGAAATTATTCAATCAATGAGTTATATTTATTTGCGACCAATTCTTATAGTAAAAACGGACGGTAAATGGTACCACAGCAAGCTTTCCACCATTTTGGGGGAAATAAACTTACAATTTAAAATCAAAATGATAAAATCGTTTAGTAACTATTTAGTAAGTCGCACCACCTACTAGTGATGCCGCAGTGATGCTATTTTCGGAACATGGTACCCCAGTCTATCACCAGTGGTACCACAGCTACTATAATATGCCTTAATGGAACGGTTACTTTTTAAACTACTTACTAACCCGTTCAGGTGCAAAATTAATTTTCATAGTTTTTATAAGTAAAAAAAGCGTAAAGTGGTAAAAATAACAGTCAAAAGTTTAAAATAACAATGTACCGTTATCACTAAATAAAAATAGTACAAACAAATAGTAAACAATAGTACAATAATTACTAGGTGGTAGGACTTTTCTGCAAAGTTCGTCTATGTAGGTACCACCGCTTTGCCAGTTATTCTGCCGTCAAGCAGTAGTGCGCAAGCACTACTGTGTTCCGGTTTGAAGGGCACTGTAGCTGGTGAAATTACTGGGCAAATGAGACTTTATGACCTGATCTCACAGTCTAGTAATCTTGTTACTAGATTGTGTTGATGTCTCAGGATGACGTGCGCAGTGCAGTGCCACGTGAAACTCTATACTTTAGAGTTCCGAGTGACACTGCAACTGATATGGGCAGCCGTGTCGCTTAACATCAGGCGAACGGTTAGCTCGTCGCGTCATCCTTTAATATAAAAAAAAATATAAAAAAATAAATTGTACTTATTTACGTAACTGTGGTTCAATCATGTCATTCTAGTGAACTTCTAGTGATCTTCTAGGCAAGCATGCCTCATTCTAGACCACATCTTTGCTGGTGAAGAATAGAATAGAATATTTTTTATTGTGAAGCAGTGGTCAAATACTTAACCAATAAAATAAAATGTAATGTAGATTGTAATTTTTGTGAAAATGTTTCGCTTAAAAGGACTAATAGCCGCTCCGGTATAAACCGCTCAGACCCCGCCCTATGATAACGGCTTATATTAAAAAATCTCGCCTTACCTTCGAACGCCCCGCTGGGCCCACAAATAGGACCCCTGTATTTTTAAACGTTAAAATATGTACTAATGACACTTAATAAAATTCCTTTTAGACCGGATGACCTCTCTATGCTCAAACCCCCAAACCATAAATTGGCCCTAAATACAGCCCTTTTTTATTCGAAATAATTTGTTGTTTTACAACAGTATATGAGTCCCAAATTTTGGTAATAATGCGTAATGAAAATGGGTCAGGACAAATTAGACATATTTTGTGTATCATGGAATGAGCGTGGGTCAAAAGAAATGGAAATTATAATGTTGGTAATCAAAATAATTTAATATGTCATGAAATTTATTTTACGATTAAAAATGAACGACTTTGGGTACGTTAATAATACTTAATTTAAAAAAATATCTTAACATTATTCAAGATTGGGCTAGGAGTCTTCTTTCATAAAAAACGGAGCTTGTAACTCTTAACAAGGTAAGTTTAACATGTGTATTTGTGTGTATGTGTATCTATGTCTGGCATCGTAGCTTCCAAACAAGAAGACTTAAGTTTTTGAGCTCCCGAAAAAATTATATTAGCTAAAACACAAATTTATCATAAAATTAAAAACTATGCATTAGCAAAACTGTGATAGTGTGAAGTGTGATTATTCTTCAAGCAAAAAAAAAAATCAAAATCGGTAAATCGTTCTTCGAGCTACTAGCACTGCCACACATACAATAGACGCAAAGATACAAACGTCAAGGGTTAAAAAACTTACATCTTGGGCGACTCGATCGACAGGAAAGGAAAGGATTTCGTAGAATTTCGATCCTAATAATAATTACCAAGTCGTTCATCTAATAAGTGATATAAATAGTAGTAATAATGAATTATTCCCTCCTTTACCGTGTATCTGTTCACACGTGGCGTTAATTAGCCGGACGGACAAAAAATTACGGTGCGTGGGCGCGGCGGGACAACCACTGTGACTGCCTCATACACCGAATTAAACAATATTATTTCTTCAGTGCACGCCGACGTCGCGGGATCCACCCCCCGCCCCCTCCCCTTTACCTACACAGCAGCCGCTGTCATCACGTGCGCTGCGCGCGGCGGTCCGCAGTGCTAAGCAAGTCGCCGTCGCGCGCGCGCACTCACCTTGAGGAAGGCTGCCAAACGCAGTCGAAACTATAGTCGGATAGTCCGGCCAATTATAACGTGAGTAAATCCCGTACAATCAATACAAAATATTATTTCCCTTTCTTTTTTTAACTAACTTCCAAAAAGAAGGTACTAAAAGTCTGGGTGTTGTGAGATCATGGTCATCGTAGTTCCTGGGTCCCTAGACACAGGGAATCCTAATTAGGTTAGTTAGGTCCAGGATCTATGTATGTGATCGTTAGGCTTTATTATTATTTTTATTATTTCACTAGGAATATACGTTCTCACTCTTTGTGGCCACCTCTGCGCTTATTCCACCGGCAGCTGTCAGCAGCTCAAATTAGATGTCGACAAATAGCTGAGGTATCCTGCTCTACCACATTTTCTCTATATGTATAGAGAAAATATGGAAGTGGAGTATGTACTCTAGTCTGCTTGCTAACTGCTCTATCTGTCCGGTTATAATATCTTATGATTGCTTGCACTAGTAATAGGAAGGAAAATTTATGTTTCGATGTGCAATATTTACTGCTGGTAGCTGCAAAAATTTTAATAGTTTCATTGCCAAATTGATTTTTCAGTAAAAACTCGTATAAACTTTAATTACACCGAAAAACTGAAATGATATTTCATATTGGATAGCTGTGTATTTGTCCACGTACTCGTGAAAACGTGAAAGCCTATAGAAGAGTTTGCGCTGACTGCAAAATTTAATTGCTGGTGAAGGACTCACGCCGAATTCGAGAATGAATCACCAATGCGATACCGTTGCGTTATTGAAACTGTAAAATAACATTATATCCAGCCCGCAGCCAGCCCGAGGCTCATTTCGTATGTCCACATTCAAAATTCGTAACCCCCAGTTTATTAAATATATATATTTAGTAGTTTTCTGCACAAATATTGATATAATACGTTTCTTATTTCTTCCAATTAGGCTTTTTGTCTTAGATAAATAATTATAATAACATACATTGAAACAAACAGAACCTGAAAAAGGTATATGAATTTCAGTTCATTTCTTTTTTTCTCGTTTTAACATCACCTTCGTTTTGAACTCTGCATTATCGAAAGAAATATGATTTTATTGCTAAAAGTAATTTATGAGAAATTACGATCGCCTACTACACACTCGCACGCGAATATGAGTTCTCTTATCTTTGGAGGCGAGGCTGGAATATTAAATGGATGCTCTTGCTATAGGATTGGAGCCATTGCTTTTTTCTATTACTAGAAAAATCGTTTTTAAAGCATTAAAACCTGCATTATTTCAACTAAAATTCACTGTTTAATTTTAAAATTTTGACCGAGCTTTTTATCAAACTATTTGAGACCGAATTTCAACGAGAATGGTCGAATAATCTTATAATCACTTTTTGGTGCATGGTTAGATTAAGGTTTAAAATTAAATTCCAATTGGTACGTGATTTACCTTTTGTTCGTACGAAACGCTTTGCAGATTCCTTTATTAGGCTTACGGCTACGGAATGGCACTCCTTTCGTCGGTATTTCCATCCACTTACAACTTTAATGTCTTCAAATCAAGAGCTAATAGAATTATTTCCGCAGTATGCGTGCTGCACCTTCGACCTTATCAATACTTACCATCAGGTGAGATGTATAGTCAAACGCAAACTAAAAGAAAGAAAGAAAGAAGAAAGTAAAAACAAAACTTTGCTATTATATGGTATTATCTTTGGTGACCAAATGGTACCATAAATGACAAGTTGATTCTAATATTAAAAATTTTCAGTGTGCCTGTTGACACCTACGCCTTTATTATCAACATAAAGCATGTCTTTTGTCTGAAAAAACTACAAAACATGACAATTTACACCTTGTAGACAGGGCAGGGGCCTTACTGCGTAAGTCTGGTGGAGATGGTAATCGTGTTCTCTCTTGCTCGCACTCGTGGACTTGTTAATTGGCGCGTGCAGGATGACAGGCGAAGCCGATGTACAGAACAGTTACGCGGTAGGGGTGCTGGTTAGACATTTCAGAATTTTTCGGGGCTAACCGAAGTTTAAAATGTTAAGTGAATACAATTGAAATATTTAATAAAAGTAGTGCGTGAACAAAATACTGTGTATACTCCCAGACTATATAAACTTCGCTGCTGAGCCAAGAATATAGGCCTCGAAGAGTATACATTCTTTTACTTAACCCATTCGCTGCCGCAATTTTTTAAAATCTTTTCATTATGACCCACTACTTTTTATTGTATTTTTGGGTTTTAAATAAATGTTATTTATTGTATAATTACTCAAATAATTGACAAATACACTCTAAATACAGAAAAAAGCAATAACTCATAAGTTGCGTTGGTGGCACACAGGTAAAAAAGTTTTTGGGCAGATCCGGCAACGCAAGGTTTGCGGGCGTACTATGGTTGGTGTTATGCAATTATAACACTGCAAGAAAATAATAATTACTACTCTACAACATCTGCATGATTTTATGAAAAAGTAAGGAAATAATAAGTTCTATTATTTGAAAAGATGATTTTATTAGAATGATATGTCTATTTATTTATAAAAACTTAAATAACATTTTCCGATTTTTGAGGAAAAGATCCATACGAGTAGTTGTTAAGTAACACCGTTACATGTTTAGTATCCCACATGTGCGAACAAAGCGATTTGGCTCCACTTTATCATGAAACAGCCAAAGGGTGGAAGGTTTTAAAAACGGTCGGCCGTCTTCAAATCGATGCTGTATGAGTCTCACTTTCAAAATGTGTTGATAATTTTGCTTGTCTGTCCCCATTATTATTATCAATTAATCTGAAATTATAAAAAAATTTAAAAACAAGCCCTTAAGAGTTATATTACTATAATTAACTAAATTAAACTAGGTAGGTAGGTAACTACGCATTTGAGTTTCATAAAGTAAATTTGTTTTGTTATGTGCTATCATCTATCAAATTTGAGAATAGTATATTAATAAAAAAATTTAAGCCAAATTTAACACTTTACCTGTTTGAAATGTTCAGGGAGCAGTTTTTTTGATTGAGTGCTAAGTGGACAAGTTTAGCACTGCGCTTTTTAGTGGAATCCACCAATCCACCATCTCAATATCTAAATATATAAATAATAAATAAGTAAGTATATATATATATATATATATATATATATATATATATAATTATGACGCTTACACACATAAAAAGGCACAATGTCAGATCTTGTACTCTACATAGTAAATAATAAAAATCTACTACATAGTAAAAATCTCTTATTGCAGTATCCATCAATTCCAACAATAAAATTTAATGATTGATATAACTAACAGATATCTAAAAAATTAAATTCATATTCATTTGTTTTAAACTACTCTCTCACCTATTTCTAATTATTAGCGTGTTAGTGCTTGTATAAAACCGTCCCAACGATTTTGATTCGTGTCTGCCACTGAACGCACCTTTTGAGTTGAAATTTAAAAACTATCGTTTCTATGGGAATCTTATTGAAAATATCGTGTATACAGCAATGATTGGTAGTAATAAACGCTTACCTTTTGATATAATGTATTGAATGAGTGTTTTTCACCAATATTCAATTATTTTTGAATGATATCCGGAGTACGTTTTTTGTTCCAACTTAAACTGTCCAGAAATGGCATTTCCTGTTTTGATACTGACAAACCAACTAAATTAGAAAATGACAGTGACATTTCTCTATGGTTTTTCGTTAAATATATTCGATTATTTCTGTGCGCACCAAAAAAAAACAACATTTTAGGAGAAGCCACAACGCATAAGGCGCGTTGCTGGCACACAGCAAAAAATGTGTAAAACGCGAGGGGTGCGTTGCCGGAGCTGAATGGGTTAAAATAAAGTTTCTGCAAGCGTTAGCATTTATTTAGTATTTTGAGTCTTTTAAAAGGTTTTTAAAATTTAATTAAAAACGTAACACAGTTTTGGAACAGTTACAGTTAATAGTTCAATTGGATAGATTACTTACTTGATTTTAAAAAAACCAGCAAAAGAAGACAGAAGACAGGAGTAATAAACATGTCTTCAAATGATGCATCTACAACAAAAAAAAAATATTTTTCATAATATTATGCTCATTTCCTTTGTTACTTCGAGTCCTGCCACAAATGAAATTGATGCGCCCGTGTTAGAATTTTTATCCTACTTAATCTGCAATCATATAACGTCCTGATAAAGTGAGATTTATTAAGACCATAAATATTTTATTATTAAGCAGTAATTATATGTACTATTAAGTTATAATTAAATTCTGTTTCCACCTTGACATATTTCAATTGATCAATTAAACTATATGGCGAAACTTTTGATCAATTGTTTGCCTTTAATAATGATGAAATAAATATCTAAAACCTATAATGCATTTAGCAGTATCACCGCGTCGTCGCCTCCCGAGACACGTCTCTAGCGACCTGGGCAATCCTATAGCAGCCATAGGATCGGCTAAATCGGATAAATCTATTCAGCCGTTTGAGCGTGAAGGAGTAACAAACATACACACATACACACATACAAACTTTCGCCTTTATAATATTAGTGTGATGGTGTGATGTGATGTGAAAGTGTGATTTTGTTAAGTAAAAATAAATTTAGATTTATTGGCAAAAAATAAAAATGATTTGAAGCGGCCAGTATTGAAAAACTGAAATTTAATAGGTAAAGACCAATTCAAAACAAACTCATAATGCTCCAAAGGCAAGGGCTGTAGCGGTTATCAACCGCTTTTTAAGCGAAATCCAAGAAGACATACATACTTTACCCCATTAGTCGGCTTCAGCCTCTGTGGTGTTGTGGTTGAGCAGGTCGGCTCATAACCTGCATGCGGTGGGTTCGATTCCCGTGGCAGGACAAGTATTAATTGTGCACAGGAAAAAAAAGCGCAAATACTTGTTCTGGGTCTGGATGTTGTGGGACCATGGTCCTCGTAGTTCCTGGGTCCCTAGACACAGTTAAGGAATCCTAGTTAGGGTCTAGAATCTATGTATGTGATCGTTGGGCGCTATTATTATTATTTATAAATATATATTGTTTAGTCCATATAAGAACTTAGTGTAACAATGTGAATGTTTTGGCTTAGCTGTAAGTTCACAATTGTATTTAACAAAAATAAACAAATAAAGCTAACTGGAGCAAACAAAGACCCGTCTCGGTGTCCAACTAGCGGCATCGGTTACGGGAACCGATGGCTCTCTGGGGCATAATAGGTACACCCCACTACCCATACATAAATGTAAGTATCTAAATAGAAATGCCATAGTTTTTTTTTGGCTTCACTCTTCTTCTCCAGTTAATTAAAATTATATATGTATTTTATCAAGTCAAGTCACAGTCCAAGTCATCAAGTCAAGTCATAGTCCTACTAAGGTGGTGGCAACTTTACCAGAAGCTTGTATGGAGTTTTGGAAACAACACAAAAAGAAACGTTTCATCATCATTATACCACTTTCCCACAGTAATCCAGCGCTTAATGAATAAAATGCTATCAATTTTATGCACTAACATTGAAAATAACACAAGTTTTGGAAAATAATATCATGCGGTGACGCGATCTTTTATTGTTTTCCGGCCAAAACTCATGTCATAGTTAGGTATGTAGCATGCATCACCAGCCAAATTCTCATTTAGTCATATGGCGAACAAAATGACAGTAGCTGAACCTTGCCTTAGATACTGTGGCGATTTGTTACTTGAAGCGCATAAATTGTTGTTAAACCGTATCGATCTAACTTCTATTTAACCGACTTAAAAAAGATGGAAGTTCTCAATTCGATTATATTTTTTTAAACCTTTGTTATTTCAGAACTCCAACATTTATACCTATATGGAAAATGATTTTGTCATTTTAAAAAATATATTTTCATATTCCATATACCAATCTTCTGTACATATAGTGCTGTCTGTGTGCTAGCCGGTAACCAGTATCGAACAATATCACACGTAAAATGACCAGTTTTCTTTAACTAGACTACTATTAAAATATTACTTATATTTAAGAATATCGGTTTTGTACGACAAAAATAATTATTTTGTACGTTATGTTACATAGTTCTCATGTAAGTGAAATATTTTCTTATGAGAAAAATAAATATCTTTAACCACATATAAAATTCAAAGTCCTGACTGACTGACTTATGTATCAACGCACGGCTTAAACCGCTGGTCCTAGAGACTTTAAATTTGGAGGGTGTGTTCTTTGTAAAGTTTAGTTATCCACCACTAAGAGGGTAATATAAGTGGTTGAATTATGTATGAAAAAATTTCTTCTTCGGCTACTATAGGCCAGGCGGGCGAAGCCGCGGGCAGAATCTAGTATTTTACAAACTCCAAAATCTAAATGAGATCAGGGAAATTATAATTTTCTGGAACAACACTGGCCGCAGAATTTAAATTTTATATGAGCAATTATACCTCATGATTAGGTTCCATGGGGTCGAGCTAAGCCCCTGAGAGTGTGGGGCTTATTATACATAACCCACGTTGTCTTCCGATACAATTGGATGATTTATGGAGGGATCTAAGATTTTGCAATTTAGATTGCTATGAATTGTAACGTTTCGTGGTCTTATGTTGCTTTAGAGCTTAAGCCATTTATAAATTAAAGTGTCGTCTGTTTAAATAATAGACATAGATAATGAACCACATTTCAAATATTTGAATCCAAGATTTATGAGTTAAAAGTTAGTTAAAAAATAACAGACCTATAATTTTAATTTTCTTTTTAATGCGCTAGACATATTTGTTGAATTTAAAGCTTTGGATAAAAATAAGCTTAATGTAGAATATTAGCTAGAAGCCAGAAGGAAAAAAACTAATCTAATCATTGGTACAAGTTAGGCTTCATACGTCGATCATCATTTAGCCTCACTTTGTTCTTTAACTTTAGAAATACTGAATTTAAAAATTTCATACTTTTTATATGAGTTCTTTAGAGAATATACAGATTTTAAATATAAAAAAAATTTCGTTATTTCATCTATGTACCAATAAAGTGCCAATTGAAAAAAAAAATATTTTCCCACTTTTGTTTATATTGTCACTTTTCTATATTTTCACACTGTAGTTCATATTATCACTTTTAATCCCGAACCAAAGGAACTAAAAGCAACCGTTTAACAAATAAAACCCCAAGTAATTGTCTTGTCCACACGAGAAATACAATTAAACTTCTTGCGGGAGTGTCTGCACCATACTACCGTATATAGTCGCCCCTAGTACTCCAGTTATACTGTTGCTTCAAGTGAAATCTTAAACTAAAATAAAAATATAGATGACACGCTCAATGCAGTAGTTAAACGAAAAAGGAATACGAAAACACTGTTTTAAATTTATATTTACACATCACCAGCCAGAATTTTTTACACCTAAGATTCGACCACTGTCTCACCTGATTGTAAGTAATGACATAGTTGACGATGGATCATGCTTACCTAGAAGATACCGGCTTGAACTTAACTTCAAAACTCCTAAATATATTTTTTTATGTTATTGAATGATGTGACGAACTAGTCGTTCACCCGATGTTAAGTGACACGACTGCCCATAACAGAACAGTGACACTTGGATCTCCAAAATATATAGTTTCGTGTGACACTGCACTGCGCACATCATCCTGAGCCACAAGCACAGTCTGGTAATATATTTACTTGACTGTGAGATCAGATCATAAAGTCTCAATTGCCCAGTAATTTCACTATCTACAGTGCCCTTTAAACTGGAACACAGCAGTGCTTGCACACTATTGTTTGGCGGCAGAATAACTGGTAAAGCGGTGGTACCTACCTAGACGAACTTTGCTGAAAAGTCCTACCACCTAGTAAGGAATCAAAAGACAATGGTACAATTTCAGTAGCTGACTAGTAGCACTCTAGATTTGTAGGGACATGCAGTCCAAGCATGGGCGAGATTGCTTCGATAGCAAAACCTGCCCGCGGCATCAGTTGCACCACCACCTTGCACTCGCGTGTCCGCGCATCAAGCACGACCCTTTCAACAAAATATTTTGATGCACCATGTAATCTGACGTAACATATCAAACGTGAGTGTGATGTAATATAATCTTTAATTTTCCTATCCCAGTAGAGAGGACCTTTTATATATTAGGCAATAAGGCGCTACTACGTAAAGGGTAGAGCATAGAGCGCTATTTGGTCAGTTACTTTACACCTTCAAATGCTCATAATTTCTCCCGAGGGTAGAATTCATAAAACCTGCGTGCGAGCCATAATTATACTAAAGATTCGCCTCCAATTATTGCTCGAATAAAATTAATCAGTTAAAATCAGGCGATTCAATTTCGCATCCCTTTATTGGCTTTTTTTTCTATTTCTAAAGCGGTATCTACTTTTATTGTTCTTTTAGTCTGAGGTTTCAATGTGTTTCAGTGCGCTTTCGTCGTAAACGATTAAAAAACTTTAAGCAAAAATGGAATAAATTGGAAACTTTGTTCGAGAGAATTAAGAAAAATAACTAAGAACGTCGTTTATTATGGGATAGAAAACGAGAAAGATAAAAGGACAATTTATATTATTCTTTACGATGTACGATACTGTGAAATGTCATTTTTCATGTACCTTTCAGATAGTAGGTACCTACATTAAAATATTTGAAAGACATCATTCACATCACCTGTATTTGTTTATCATCATCGTTATCATCAAAAAAAATCATCATCATTCATTAGACATAGGCCTAATGCACACTACTGCAAAAACGAGGTATGTGATGAGTTTGACGCCTACTATTTTCGGAAGTTTTATTTTTGCCATGATTCTAAGATATGATTAAAATTTGGCCAGCAGTATAATTTTTTACGCAATAGGTAAATTTTATTGAATCCACATCCACAGTCAAAAATTGAAGCACTTTGCAGACGTCTGTAGATCTTGGAGTCTTCAAATCAGGAGTGGAAAGGTATATGAGTAACTTCTATGCGAGCGAGTTCTTAGACCGCATCGCAACTAATCAATAAGAAGTGGTCATGCGCTACCCAACATTGAAAAAAAAAACGAGTATGCTCTAGACCACACGACTGAAATAAGACTTCTTTAGCTCCATCTATCGGCCGGTATAACTTTGTTTTTGCTATGTTTAATGTTAATGTCGCCATCTTGATAATTGTAAATTGATATTGTACCGGAAATACCAACATAATAATACAAATATTAGGTTATTTTTAACTTTGTTATATTGACAACGGAGATCTACGATTAATCAACAACTTTTAACTTCCGTTCACCTCGTTACGCATTCACCAGCTTACTCCCTAAGTCGAGCGTGCGTAAAGAAATTTTAATCCAGAAAGTGTTTTTTTCTTTTTTTCATCGCAACTCTAAATTGTTTTACTCTACAATTTCCCAAGGCCACCTCTCTGTTCTGTATAGTAAAGTGACACGACGTAATTCAATTTTACCGTAGTAAGTTCAAGTAGGTACACATTAGACTACGTTGTAGATAGTCTTTGCACGTCCTGGGTATCGTCCTTTCTTTTAAAACTCCAAACTTTTAATATAAACGTGATAGGTATAAAAATTAATGGTTATAGAGATAACGCTTAGATCGCCTAGGGTTAGAAAAAGTTACATTTTAGTTATTTAAAGTTCTTTGAAATTTTCTGATATGTTAAACATAAGTTTTGTTGCACTCATTCAGGGCTCAACGCATGTTTATATATATTGGTTTTGTTCCGTCACTGAAGAAATAAAAGTAGGTAGGTTCTCTATACACGGTGGAATTTAATTCATTCTTTTACTTAAATATGTGTACTCAGTCCATGCTATAGAACGCTCCTTTATAACTAAATACCAAAAGTACTTATATAATACCTATACTTATAAATATAACTTCATCACCTTATAATCCTATTCTTTCCTGTAAATAAATAATTATTTATCCACGGAAAACTACCATCCCATTGAATATTTTAATTCAAATCTCATTTCCTTCGCCCATCACGGTTTATTTCACTCAACGCTTTTAATTTTTATTGCAAAAGCTAAAAAAAGTAGCTACGTTTCCCCGTCGCAAAATGGCACAAATAAAAAGCTCAGAGAGCAGCAATGTACGTGTAATTAAATTAATTAAAGTCGACGCTACACTGACGGACGTATCGTGTCCTCTTGTTTTAAGACGTCATTTGATTTAAGTGGGGCTTTTAGACCCCAACCAAGGGTTTAATGTTTGGTTTGAATTTTTACTTTTGTTGATTAATTAATTAATCGTCTGTATACGGACGTCCGAAACTACGTCTTTTAATTGTTAATTTATTCTTATTATGAACGTCAGTATTTGACCGCTAAAATGTTTAAAGAATGATTCGGTATAGTGGTATGTAATATGGATTCAGTGGCAAAATTTCATTATAATTAAATTACACGACACAATAGGTTTTGACTTACCTATACCCATTTTTAACGTACCTACCAATTTTTGATGTTTCTAACTCAATTCATTTAGCTATTTTGACGTACTTACCTATTTACGACGTATTTACCCATTTTTGACGTCCTTACCTATTTTTGTCGTAGGTACCTATTTTTCTTGATTAAAAAATTATAATGTTATTCGTTCCATTTTTGCACAGCACTCTCTTCACGTTTTTTACTGCTAATAGCGTTTCATTTTTGGTTTCCTCAAACATTAAAGCATTTATTAAGTATTTAGGCGGCTAACAAAAACATCTTTCTTCCACAAATTGAGTCGAAATACATGTTAATTTGCCTTTATTCACCACTTCCTTATCCATAACCTGGTGAAAACAACATCTGTCTTGTTATCGATTTTAACTTAATAATTACCTATTTTATTCAAATGCATGGCTTCTACGATTTTAATCAAATACTTAGTTAATTAAGTTATACTAAAAACCTATGATTACAAAAGCCTAAGAAGATAAGGATTCCGTGAAGATAGTCAAAGATGGCTTTTTTTAGTATTGATATCCGTTTAAATTAAGCGCCAGATTATGCACCTAAATCTTAAAAAAAATTGAAACAGCTCGAAAAACTAAAAAAATATAGATAAAAAAGGAATACTACGTCGCAAAATTATACCATACCATCCACACTCTTCTTAAATATTGTTTTTTCGTCACACAATGAGACTTAATTAGTAATAGTATGATTTTTCCAATTTGCAAAATGAAACAAGAATATTTAATGTGACTCCTCTAATAAAAAATAAATAGCTAAATATTTCTCTAAACGCTACTGGTTGTAAGGCAGGCTCATGCTAAAATAGCAAGAAAATATTTGTGACCTTAAATAACAAAAATCGGTATTCTGTTTTCAGTATTCTTAATTTGAATTACAAAAAAATATCCCATTTTTATTATTTGACTTTGATATTTAATAACACTTGTGTTATTTTATGATACATTTCTGAGAAGTAACGTCTGGGTCAATTGATTTTCTGGTTTTCTTATTTTTGAATTCCATTCCTTGTTACTTATATTCAGTCTATATTTATTGTTCTTTTTATCAGAATCCAAATATTTTATGCTCAGTGCCCGAACGGATGTAGACTGCAGCGTTGCAATTTGCGGTTATAAAACGTTGGCAACGACGCAACATCTGCGCCGGCGCACCTGCGTCTTGGTTGGACGATATCGAGATGAAGTGATTTATTTATAAACCATAGAATTTTTTTAGTATAAAAGGATGCATTTTGTGACAAAATGCGGTAGTTTATTGTAAATGGGATCATTCCAGTCCTCTCTAATTACTTGTCTTATTTTTTTAATGAGGACGATAAGGTTATAGTTAACACTACGGCCATATATTTGAGTACTTGAAAGGGTTACCGTGTAGTAAAGTTTTAAATATTAAAGACAGTAGAAAAAAAAACATCACTGTAAAGTTTCTTACAGCTTCTTCTTTACAGTTGTATTCGAAGCTTCGGACCGGAGATTTCTGTTCTGCATTGTGCCGAATTGCTTGCACCAGTAGTGAGAAAGAGAACCTCTTTATTTTTCAGTCTCATTTGTTGTAATGAAGCTGTTTTAAAGTTTAAACGATGACAAAAGATGGATTGAGATTGACAAACTTAAAACTGAGTATACTCGGTACTCGGTAAAGCTGTACGTGGCGCATATCTGGCAGTCTCTGTGGTGCGGTGGTTGAGCAGGTTGGCTCATAGCCTGGAAGTGGCGGCTTCGATTCCCGCGACAGGCAAGTATTTTTGTACAGAAGAAAAAGCGCAAATACTTGTTGTGTCTGGGCATTGTGGGACCATGGTTCTCATAGTTCCTGGGTCCCTAGACACTATTATTATTATATCTAGTTTTTAATAAACTGCAAAAACAGTGATATACCTACAATACATTTACATACAATACAATTGATAAATTTATTTCTTTTATCTACTACGAGCTTCTGCCCGCGGCTTCGCCCGCGTGGCCTAAAGGAAAATAATTCAACCACCTATTTCACCCTCTTAGGGATGGAATTTCGAAAAACCCATTCTCAGTGGATACCTTCAATTTAATGTATATTTTTTCAATGTATGTAGATTATTATTATTATAATAGTTTTTAGTAAACTGCTGAAATAGCGGTATACCTACAATACTGCCAATTGATACAATAATTATTTCTTTTATCTATATCTTCACCTCAGTGATCCAACACATGGCCCGAAACAACTGTTCCACAGATTACTAAACTTTCATTCAACGTCAACTTGTCGCAGCGACCATCTGTGCGGCAAAAACCTGGAACTTCGCTTATTTCGCCTTTTTTCCGAACACTAATTTGCATAGGCGGGTCTTTTTGGACCTTTTGCGATTGAGTTATTCGGTTTCACTTGTATTTTGTTTCCGTGGGAAAGAAATCAACGTAATTATTGGTATTGAGATGTTCGACATCACATTGAAAAGTTGAAAGTTTTTTACGTTTTGGAAGGCATACAATCCCAGTACTTGCAATATTCTTTAGTATGTAGTGTACGCAGAATATGGCTCCATTTCTAAAATGTCGTAAGAGCCGATAAGAGATAGATAGGTAGAACATTTCTTATTGCACAAACAACATAGGCGAACTTAATGCTGAAGATCATTATCTTCTACTGGTCTACCATTATCTGCCTGGGTGTACCGTGGAAATGTTTGTGTGGCAGTTCAACAAAAAAATAAATCTAAATATATATAACTCAAAGGTGACTGACTGATTGACTGACTGACATAGTGATCTATCAACGCACAGCCCAAACCACTGGACGGATCGGGCTGAAATTTGGCATGCAGGTAAATGTTATGGCGTAGGCATCCGCTAAGAAAGGATTTTTCGAAATTCCACCCTTAAGAGGGTGAAATGGGTGGTTGAATTACTTTCCCATAGGCCACGCCGCAGGCGAAGCTGCGGGCAGAAGCTCGTTAACAATAAAATAAATTGAAAAGATTACTTCTTTAACTTACGCGTATTACAATTCACGTACATAATTTCTTATGAATTTAAAGAGAAATGGACTAAATTTATTTGAGCAGATTCAATTTTGACTGCACCAACCTATCTGAGTCAAAACATTTTAAAAAAGATACCTCTAACTTTAATATTTTAATCAATAATTATGAAATTAGCGCTTGCAGCTCTGCCGCTGTGCGAGCTGAACTACTTTATTGCGTTGTAAAGTCACTATTTATTTATATGACTGCACAGACTAGAGCTTTTCTAGAGCTATAATTTTGTACTATAATTGTCTTGTAAACACAGAAGTACGAGCAATATGACAATAAATTAATATTCATGATTATTGCATCCTTCAAGCTTGCTATCAATAATTTAATTAAGTAACTAATATTGTACAAATTTACTTGTATTTAGAATAATAGTTTATTAAAAAATTGTTTATTTATATAGTGTCAAAGATTTCTTAGTTTAAGTTGTGTACGGTTATAATTGGACTTTAGGTTTATATAGCTGTATCAATGTTGATTTTGTACTAATGTATGTAATGGTCTGTTGTCTGTTACCGAACCTATTACAATAAAATTAAAAATAAAATAAATGACTAATAATTACAGTTGTACTGACCGAAGGTCGCCACTATAGACTTTACGTAAATAACTTTAGTTTATTATTTATTCCTAATTATACATTTTTTAACGGACAAGGTGTCTTTATATGAGAGTGTGTTCTTTGTAAAGTCTAGGTATCCACTACGAAAGGGTTTTCGAAATTCCATGCCTAAGAGGGTGAAATGGGTGGATGAATTATTTTCCTATAGGCCAGGCAGGCAAAGCCGCGGGTGGAAGCTAATCCATTATAAAATTCAAAGCTTTAAAAAAGCCAGAAAAAGTACGGTTGCTGCTAAATAGGTTTTAATTAATGAGAAATGGTCAACGTTTTCAGAGCTCAGTCTGAAATGGGAATTATCTATAAAAAAAAATCTTTTTCTTTTCCTATAGGCCATGCGGGTGAAGTCGCGGACAGAAGCTAGTACAATAATATAACAATTAATATAAGATACCACTAGCTACAAAAAAACATTTGGAGTAGCGTACCCAACATGCTGGCAGCATTGTCCCGTTAACTATAATTGTTTTGTTTCATACATTAATATCACTTGTCTACATTTAGCCGACTTTCAACGCCCTCCTAAACAGTTTTCTAACATCTAACGTAATAATTATGATAATGATAATGATACATTTATTGATAATTATAAAGAATTACAAGTCTGAGATTATTATATAAGCACAAAAAATAAAATAATAAATGCAATAATATAATTATTGTGCGAATAATGTTATTAAAATAGTAGGTATATAAAATTAAATTGATCACACCAGTTATGAAAGGAATTCCTCGACGCTATATGGCATCATATCTAAAAGAAAGCTTTTAATTTTATTTTTAAAAATTTGAACATTTTCGTCACTACATACATACAATACATAAATCATTTGCAAAAGGCTCCCAACCAGACCTTTCTAAGATACATCCTGCTTCATCTGAAGATACTTAAACCATTATCAAATTCCTTACACCGTTAGATAATGACCCCCTATAAAGCATCATTATGTTATTACTCGTCTAGGAATGATTAATACAAAGTTGTTTTGCGCTATGCCCTAAAAGTGAAGCTTTTACTACTAGTCTCTTAGATGAATGATTCAGAAAGATGAATTATATTATTAATTTATAAATTAGACTGGCCCGATAGCTCAGTTGGTAGTAACCCTGCCTTCTGACCTATGGGTTGTGGGTTCGATTCCCACCCAGGACAAACATTTGTGTAATGAACATTTTGTTCTGTGTCTGGGTGTTATATTGTATTCTATGTATGTATTTACAAACAAAAAGTATCTAAGTATTGTATCAGTTATCTGGATCCCATAGTACAAGTTTTGCTTAGTTTAGGGCTAGATGGCGCTGTGCGAAATGTCCACACATATTATTATTATTTATAATGATAATAATAATAACACCCAACGATCACATACATAGGCCCTGGATCCTTAATAGGATTCCCTGTGTCTAGGGACCCAGGAACTACGAGGACCATGGTCCCACAACACCCAGATACACAACAAGTACTTGCATTTTTTTTTTCTGTGCACAAATACTTGTCCTGTCGCGGAAATCGAACCCGCCACCTCCAGGTTATAAGTCAACCTGCTCAATCACCACACCACGGAGGCATGTCAGAAAGATGAGTTATATTACACATTTTTCAGGATCAGTATAAATATTGCCAGCCTACGCAAGTACGCATGTGGTATATGAAGAACTGAGTTGTTTGAAAGTTATTTGAAAACGCTTAATTATGCTATTATCAGATTTTTGCCATATTTTTAACCGATTTCAAAAAGGGGATGTTCTCAACTTGACCGTATTTTAAATGTTTGGTACCTCAACTTTCGACTGGGTGAACCGATTTTTATAATTACTTTTTTTATTTGAAAGGTCTGTGGTCCCATTTAAATTTGATCTAGATCAATCAATAAACTGACCCTATGATATAATTATTATGAAAGAAAACCTTGACCGTTTGTTTGTGATGTCCGAACGGATAACCCAATTGAATGGAATTTTGACATTTTTGCTTACATATAGATCAGCGGTAACGTGTAATAACGTGTTTAAAAAAAAATTCCTTGCACTCATAATTGATCACTAAAACAACGCTATAAAGTCGATTGAGACCATCCGTTTTGTACTATTTCACTCATGCACTTGGCTTACAATAACATGACTAAAATGTTACATCTACCAGTATTTATTCATCTAAGTCCCGGTATAAGTTCTCCTGTGAGGTTTATGGTAACACCGGGCTCGGCAATCAATTTTATTTATTGCCTAACGATTATATTGCCAGGATATTGCTTATTGCTGTAATGTAAAGCTAATTGCCGTTTATGACGCGATTTGTGAGGAATGGTTAGAACATGTTTTATTTCTAACGTTTTGTGTATTATATGGCTTTTTGTTATGGTATTACATTTATTCTATTAATTCAAATAACCTTTCCAAATGTAAGGTTATTTTAATATAACTGTTAAAGAGTTTAGTATACGCGTAAATGTAAATAAAAGGGAAGATCAGCTGGACGATTACATAACTCGATTGCAACAAATCGAAACACAAATTTTACGGATTTGACAGTTTCAATACGCAGTTCACGTGCATAGTTAGTATGGAAAATTTTCCTGTTGCCTTGCAATCAATGTTTCGTGATCACCCACCTTGTAGAAGCAACTCAAAAGTGGTTTGAAAAAATTAGGCGCAAAGCATACAAACTTGCATTCGAAAGAAAGACATAATTATCGTCACAAAAATCGCCACGGTCAGTTTTTGACTATTCAATAGATAATAAAGACTACACTTCTAAACAGTCCTATCATGTTTAAAATAAGTACTCTTTAAAGGCTTGGGGTTTTGGAGATGACACGAAAAGATGTTTTTGAATTTTGTGCCTTTTTCCAACATTTATACCCATTGACAATGAAGATAATACACAACTACCACGCAAAACAAATCTATACATATAAAATACAAAGTCTTGACTGGCTGACTGAATGACTGACTTATATATCATTGCACAGCCTAAACCACAGGTCCTAGAAACTTGAAATTTGGAAGGTGTGTTCTTTGTAAAGTTTAAGTATCCATTAAGAAAAGGTTTTTCGAAATTCCACCCCTAAGAGAATAATAATAATGCCTAATGGGTGGATGAATTATTTTCTTATAGGCCACACGGGCAAAGCCACGGGCAGAAGCTAGTCCTTTACAAACATCAAAGCTTTAAAAAAGCCAGAAAGTACGGTCGCTGCTAAATAGGTTTTAAATGAGAAATGGCCAACCTTTTCAGAGCTCAGCCAAACATTGACTTTCGAATGTCAGTTGAAATCTTCGGCGTCCAAATAAAGCATTGGCCATTAGATACCCGCATCCGGGCAGCAAATTGTAACAAATAGCCACCCCTTACCCACCCCTAGCTTAGGAATACCTCGTGTAAGCCCCTGTTTTAGTAGATACAAATACTTAGCCTTTAAAAATACTGGCACAACACAAACATCGTCAAAAAAAATAAAAAAATGGATCCCAACATCGATCATTCGAATAGAATTCAAAACCCACAAAGACGAATCGCCGTTCATAATTCGAATTTGGAACGTTGATAAAAAACAAAATGGCCGCGTTCCGTGCGCCAGGCATTTATTAACCCTCTCGTAATCCTTGGGTCCGGTGTGATAAATACGGGGTGCTCCCTTAACTTTTGCTCGTGAGTCATTATGGCATTTAAATAATTCGTGCTGGAGTGAGTTGTGATTTATGATAGTCGGTCTGACAGGGGTTTAATCTGCGTTCATGTAATATGACAGTTGTGCGTGCGATCGGATGATGATATCGTTGCGCGGTGAAGGGTTGCGTGGGTAAAGAAAACGCTTGGAACTTTAGAACGAAACGAATAAAATCTCCGTGCAAATTGATACCTACCCCATATGGCATGTAGGTTGGATACTTTTTTTTTGTTTTGGCTCTACATTTTTTATGTATTTAGCCAGTGTCAAGTAATTGATAATTTCTCAAGTTAATTAATATTATAAACATATGTCAAGTCAAGTCACAGTACAACTCATCAAGTCATAGTCTAATCAAGTCAAATCATACTCCTAGTAAAGTGGTAACTTTACCAGAAGCTATCTATGTAGTTTTGAAAACAACACGGAAAGAAACGTTTCACCATCATTATACCACTTTTCCACGTTCATGCCTGTAATCCAGCTTAACGAATGAAATGCCACCAATTTTATGCACTAATACTGAAAATAACACAAGTTTTGAAAACAATACAATGCGGTGACGTGATCTTTTTCGTTTTCCCGCCAAAACTCTCTGGATACTTATTGCACGCTACGTACGTACTCTAGGTACGTTGAATATTTATTTTGCATGTAACTAAATTTTTTATTTATTGTCATTTTATAATTTAATTATCTGTGTACACTATGTTTATGTTGAATGATAATAATAGTAACACCCAACGATCACATACATAGATCCTGCACCCTAACTAGGACACCATGGTCCCACAACACCCAGACTCAGGACAAGTATTTACGCTTTTTCCTGTGCCCTAATACTTGTCCTGCTGCGGGAATCGAAGCCGCCGACTCCGGGTTATGAGCCGACCTGCACCACCACACCGCAGAGGCTGTCAAATATTTTTATAATGTAACTAGCGTAACTAGCTGAGCACCCGCATGGTGATGAAAAACGGTGATGATGATGATGATGATGAAAAAAAGATAAAAACTTATTCTCAGAACTACTACGTGTGTTCATTTCATTAAACTCGGTTCCGCCGTTTTGGAAGAGTATGGTAACAATCACTGTGGCACGAAATTTTTATATATAGCTGTATTGTTCATTTCTAAATAAACCGTAACAGGTAGGCACAGTAAGATTTTATTCTTGCAACATAAATAAATTCACATAGTGTTTCTTCTCACAGTTACTTTCCGCTAGAACATCAGTTCGCATCTAACAAATTTCCGTACACCATAATCATAAACATCTGGCGGAGTGGAGGCGAACAAGGAAACATCGCATCGCACTTTCGCTGCGAGCGCATCGGATAATCGAGAAGTATCGGATAAATAACTGTAATCGGCAATCGAGTCACGTCCGTACCGCAGTGTTGTGAGGTGCAAGGGATGGGAGTCGCGAAGATTTGAAGCTGGCACATTAATAACGAGATTCTGCCCGCACTTCGCCCGCGGCGTGGCTTATGAAAAAATAATTCAACCACCTATCCCATTTCACCCTCTTAAGGGTGGAATTTCTAAAAATCCTTTCTTAACGGATGCCTACGCCATAATATCTAATATCCTGCATTTCAAATTTCAGCCCGATCCGTCCAGTGGTTTGGGCTGTGCGTTGGTAGATCACTATGTCAGTCAGTCAGCCAGTCACGTTTGAGTTATATATATTTAGAAGAGGAGACTAGCGGCCCTTCCTGGTCGTTTTTTGGCATAAACACTTTTTTCTTGCAATTAAAACAGCCTATATTAATCAGTGATAATGTAGCATTCAAATGGTGAAAGGATTTTTAAAATCGGTTCAGTAGTTTTTGAGCCAATTCGTTACATACAAAACTTTCCTCTTTATAATATTACTATAGATAATAATAATAACGCCCAACGATCACATATATAGATCCTGGACCCTAACTAGTTCCTGGGTCCCTATACATAGGGAACTGTGTCTAGGGACCCAGGAACTACGAGGACCATGGTTCCACAACATCCAAACACAGAACAAGTTTTTGCACTTTAATTCTGTGTATTAATACTTATACTACCGTGGGAATTGAACCCACCGCTTTCGGCTTATAAGATGACCTGCTCAACCACCACACCGCAGACGCTGTCATATTGATGGTTATTTGTTTAATATTTGAATATAGGACACGACTTTTGGAGCAATCGTTAAAGAAAATATTCAATTCTTTTCTCTATTAAAGGAAACTTTTCCAAATGCAAGGCCGGCTTTCTTCAATTTTGTACTTATGATTCTTTTTATTTGTTACTAGTTGCACCCCGCGGTTTCACCCGCGCATAGAAAGTATTTTAATTATTTGCTCATCCCACGGGAACATTTCACTTTTCCGAGATAAAATTTAGCCTATAGGTTAATCCAGTGTATAAGCTATCTAGGTACCGAATTTCATCCAAATCCATTCAGCCGTTTGAGCGTGAAGGAGTAACAAACATACACACATACACACATACAAACTTCCGTCATTATAATATAAGTGTGAAGTGTGATTAGTGTGAAAAATTCGCCACATCCAACTCTTTTGACATCCACTGAAACAGATCCAGACATACTGCCTCCGTACAATTGAGGTATTCGCTCGAAAAAACACCCATACGAGGTGCAAGCTCTTGCACCTCGCACGTACGCGATACGTGCAACACTCGTGCATTATCATTTTATTTCCACTACTTGTGCTTCCAGCTATTCCGAGAACTTTTATTTGTCATGAACGGGGAGTTTTATTTATAACAACACCTGTTTTGTGTTTTAGGTGAATGGATAAGTTAAATTGTTATCTAGGAAGATGGATCGCGATGATCCATTTATTGATCACTAGTTGCACCCGCGGATAAAGCGTATTTTAATTATTTGCTTATCCCACGGGAACATTTCACTTTTCCGGGATAATGTGGCCTATATGTTAATACAGTGTATAAGCTATCTTGGTACTGAATTTCATTCAAATCCATTAAGCCGTTTGAGCGTGAAGGAGTAACAAACATACACACATGCACACAAACACACATACGCACATATAAACTTTCGCCTTTATAATATTAGTGTGATAGTGTGATTCTGTTAATTTGGTATATTTTTTACTAGGTGGTAGGACTTTTCTGCAAAGTTCATCTAGGTAAGTACCACCGCTTTGGCAGTTATTCTGCCGCCAAGCAGTAGTGTGCAAGCACTGCTGTTTGAAACTTCCGGTTTGAAAGGCATTGTAGCTAGTGAAATTACTGGGCAACTGAGACTTTATGATCAGATCTCACAGTCTAGTGATCTGATTACTTGATTGCGCTGATGTCTCAAGATGACGTGCGCAGTGCAGTGTCACGTGAAACTCTATAGGTACTTTAGAGTTCCGAGTGACGCTGCAACTGATATGGGCAGCCGTATCGCTTAACATCAGATGAATGGTTAGCTCGTCACGTCATTCTTTAACCTAAAAAAAAATCTTGTTTATTCTGTCCAATATCTAGCTATAGTTCGAGCACGGCTATTCAGCCATAATTTTTCATTTTTATCATTGAAAAAATGGTAAATATTTTTCTCAAAACTAAGTTATTTTAAAGAAATAGTTGAAACTAAATTATAATTAAGTTATTTAAAAAATATATTCTTTAATTAATACTGCACTTAATTTATAGTACTTATTTCAATTTAACATCGCACTGTGATTAAGTAGCTTTAGAGAAAGTTGGAACATGGTTCAAATGTGAAAATAGAACTAGTTTTTTTATAGTTTAACAGCTGTCAGTTGCAAATGATTCTCCCTAGGGCTGAAAAGTATTACTTTCAACCTTGTAACGATACCAAAGCTGCTACGCCAGATTCCCGACGTGACCTGAATCTCGGTCTCCTTTTCGATCTTGCTTAGCTTAACTTTAAACAAATAATTCGTTTGAAGAATTCAGTCAATAAGAAACCTGGGAGACTGGTTTATGTATCTAATTTAAACAACCACCTAAAACATTTATTTACATAGGTATGTTTAAACCAATAATACATCATGTGCCAGAGAGTTATAAAATATCCCCGTAAATAAAGCTTTGTCTAACAAAACCAAACGCCGAAACTTTGGGACGCCCCGACTGTTCGAAATTCCCAACCACCAATAAAGTTTATTACACGACCTAACCAAACAAAACTCTAAATAAATGTATAAATCAAACAATCTAACAACAAAATGATCAAAAAAAAAACTAAATTGAACTGGTTTGTAACCCTCAAACGCAAGGGTTTATTGAGATATCAAATAAAAAATCAGCGGTCGCACACGGGCTAACAAGGCTCCATCGACAATGCTCCTTGATTTAGCTCAAGTTTATTGTGCAACGTTATTTATACGGCTGTGTTCCCTTCTAGACGGCACGATCCAACGGTTCGTATCAACCCTACAAGACAGCCCTATCCAACAACACAACACTTTGTATTACCAACTTTAAGCCCTAGCTATAAAGTTGGGTATTGGACATAACACATACAAACCTAAAGCGGAAAATATGAAATTTACCAACGCATTTTATTAAGAATCGAGAATGTATATCTCGATTTCTGTGTGCGGTTTGATTGGAAATATGCTTATGGCTGTTTCTGTGGACGAGAACATTGGATTACGTCTGCACTGGCTGATTGTAAGCTATCGGAACCAAATCGGAACTAGAACGCTTAAGAAATAAACTCTTTTGGAACTTAGGGGTGCCTGCCTTCTGACATGAATACTTATTTTTGTACTGGAATGCACAGGCGCCTTTTAGTAGACGGTTGGTGATGTTTGCAAGTCATTTTATTATGATGCAGTGAATAATGGTGTCAGCAACTAAAGACTAAAGCGATAAGACCACCCATTGTTACACTGGTTTATAAGGTTTTCTTGATACTTTTATATTTTATTGGTGGAACAATAAAGAGTTCTCTATCTATCTAAAGAAAGCTATATCAAGTTTTAAGGTACTTGCAGCACTTTTAATAAGCCAGGAATATTTATGCAGCCTGTGTCGGTTCATAACCTGGAGGCAGCGGGTTCGATCTCCGTGACCGAACGAGTATTTTTGTACAGAAGAAAGCGCAATTTCTGTGTTTGGGTGCTGTGGGACCATGGTCTTAGTAGTTTCGGGGTCCCTAGATACAGGAAATCCTAGTTAGGGTCCAGGATCTATGTATGTGATCGTTGGGCGTTATTATTATTACTAAAATATTAACTGTTTTCGTTTCTAAATTACCCTGAGTAACGTAAATGAAATATTTCAAGTGTGTCGGTCTAATGATCGGTCTTAATAAGAATCTGTAACAAATGTTAATGTTAACATTTAAAAAACTCCTGACGCAAAAAAAAGTAAAGCTCCATTTTGTTGTGGCGGCCACCTTGGGTTTGAAATTTATCATAGTGCATAGTATTCTATTAGTCAAGCCCTTTCATTGGATATCCAAATTTTTTTTATTAATTTTTTTTTAACACAGCGCCACCTAGCCCCAAACTAAGCAAAGCTATGGGAACCAGATAACTGATACAATACTTAGATACTTTTTGTTTGTAAATACATACATAGAATACAATATAACACCCAGATACAGAACCTACATTGGTGAACATCACACAAATATTTGTCCTGGGTGAGAATCGAACCCACAACCCACAGTTCAGAAGCTGAGGCTACAACCAACTGAGCTATCGAGCCAGTCAAATTAATATTGAGGCAGTTGTGAAAAAATATGTAATCCGCCATTTTGTGGCGATGGCCATCTTAGCCCGTTTTTTATTAAACTTATCTAAAAAGAATCCCAACTAATTCTCCTTTAAAAAAAAACACAAATTTAAAATTATAATACCCTGTCCATTTTACATCGAGGTTTAACAACTGATACCGAAAATGACATAAAAATACTTTTCCCGTTTGATAACATAAGTGCCAACATACAAACATCACCACGGCAATTCACAACGGACTCCATCAAATATAATAAAATAACCTAATCCTTTTTGCAACCTCTTGGCTCAAAGAAAATGATCGATCACAGTCGTTGAGTGTATCCACACAATAATCACTTTACGAGCGACGAATATGGCGACAACATTACCTTACCAGTTAATACCATTAACTGTCAACAGCGCCCATCAATCAAAATGTATTCGTTTGGATACTGACGAAATCGAATCAAGTACGAGTACGTTTAAAAACTGTGGCCAAATGGAACTTTTTGCAAACACTCACCGAAATACCACTGTGTGTATTATTAATTAAAAACAAAAACCCGTTAAGCCCGTGAGTGTTCCGAAATCGAATCAAAGGAGTAATTCGGATGGAATAGTCGAATGAATTGATAGAATCGGTGTTCGCAATGGACATACTCGAATTTCAATCCGTAAAATCGGATTATACGCAACTCTAGTGCCTACGACTTTGTAGTTAAAAGTTTTTATTATTTAGTAACAGCAGTGCCGGATACAGTAAGTGCGGGGCCCGTAGGAATTTTTTTCCAAAGGCTTTTGATTTACTATCGGTTCTTAACTATAAAGGCATAATCCACCAGTATAGTGAAATAGAGAAATACTTTTTTTTTTTTTTCAAACTTATAACAAGGTGGAATTTAATTCGTTCTTTTCCTTTAATGTATGTATTCAGTCCATGCTATAGAACGCTCCTATACAACTAAATAATACTTTTGAAATAAAACTTAAATCTAGGTATTATCAAATCAAATTCTATGAAAAGCCTTGCGGCAATGAACAAAGCAGGTGTTTTATTGATTACAAAACATTTACAAAGCAATCAGCCGGTGCCCGCGCTGTGTGTGCCGGTAAATAGACATTTCGGCTGTCATGCAGTTATTTTAAGAGGCACTAAATAAAAATAAAATAACATTTTTTTTTTTTAATTAGACTTTGTATGAATATATTAGTGGCTGTAACACAGGGAATCCTAGTACGGCCACTAACGATACTCCTAAGCATGGTTGTCAAAATGTATAATTATATTTATTTAATGTTGTTTCACTAGTATTAATAGCTAACCAACTTAGGCTAAGAACGATGTATACTTATTGGAAATAAAATATACTTATTATTATTATCCCATAGCATGGTCTGAATACATACATAAAGAAAAGAGCGAACTAAATTCCACCGTGTATATTTAATTGGGTTTGCTATATAATGTTTTACAATAAGCACTTTGTATTTGCTTAGTACAATAACTTTATTTTAAGTACCTAGCTAATATAATTTGACTTGTAAAAAAATGCTTTTAGACTTTAGAAGTAGTACAAAAACAATTCAATATTCTATAGATATTCAATAAGTTTGTAAGGTATAGGTTATAATTTTGTTCATTATACACAATTCAAATTCAATATATCACATATGAATAAGTTTCACTCTAAAAATTACGCTTTGATAGAAATGTGAGTTTAAATATGCGAGGCCCCCTTTCGCGCAGGGCCCCTAGAAATTGCTACTCTTGATACGTGGTTAATCCAGCACTGAGTAACAGTGCAGGTTTTGATTTACAAACGTTGGTATCTGTAAACTAGTGATGGTGCGGACGTCATCGGTACAAATGTGTGAAATGCTAGGTTTTAGAGATATCGGTATTTAGAAAGACAGAATAATCTTAAATAATAGGTCTTTACCTATGAAATTGCCGTATCGCAGTACAGACTTTTTCAAACAAAAAAAAGTTTTGATTGGCTATGAATTCTAAATTCAAATTAATTTTGTTTTAAAAATATGACATTCTATTTACAATATAAGTCTTTTGTTTATTGATTAGCGTTGTATTTTCATTACATTCAACATTTTTCCTCATAATGGATACTTTGAAATTTCGTGTAATTATGGAATATGAGTTCCGTCGTGGCACCAACGCGGCACAAACGACACGTAACATCAACGACGTTTACGGAGAGAACTGTACAAACGAACGTACAACCCGTTATTGGTTTGCTCGGTTCCGTTCTGGGAATTTTGACTTGAAAAATGAACCTCGTGGTCGTCCGGAAACTTTGGTCAACAATGATGAATTAAAGGCGATTGTGGAAGCTGATGAATCTCAATCTACAGCTGAGCTGGCAGCAGCTTTTGATGTTAGCATCAAAACAATATTGGTCCATTTGCGACAGATTGGCAAGATAAAACAGCTTGATAGATGGGTGCCCCACGAACTTAACGATCGCCAGCGCAACGTACGCGTCGAGACTTGCCTTGCGCTGCTTAACAGGCACAAAAATGAAGGAATTTTGAACCGAATTGTTACGTGCGACGAAAAATGGATTCTTTTTGACAATCGAAAGCGCTCAGCAAGTTGGTTAGATCTTGGTTCGGTACCAAAGCAATGTGCAAAACGAAAAATGACCCCTAGAAAGGTGATGGTCACGGTTTGTGGTCTAGTGCTGGTGTGATTCATCATAGCTTTTTACAAAACGGCGAGAGCATTACTGCAGATGTGTACATTGAAGAACTGACCACAATGATGGCGAAACTCGCACGTCTGCAACCAGCTTTGGTCAATCGGTCGTCTCCACTGCTACTTCACGACAACGCGCGACCCCATACTGCACAACAGACCGTCTCTAAGCTGCATGAGTTGGGTTTGGAAGCTCTCCCTCATCCGCCATACTCACCAGATCTTGCGCCTACCGACTATTACTTTTTCCAAAATTTGGACAACTTTTTAGCGGGAAAAAAATTCAATTCCCGAGAGGCAGTACAAAACGCCTTTGAAGAGTTTGTTGTCTCCCGTCCTGCTGATTTTTTCAAGAAGGGCATCCATAAACTGCCACAGCGTTGGCAAAGATGCATTGATTGCAGGGGTGATTACTTTGAATAAAAGAAATAAATAAGTTCGAAAAAAAAATACTTTAACTTTTTTCAAACAAAACGGCAATTTCATAGGTAAAGACCTAATATATATAACTTAAAGGTGACTGACTGATTGACTGACTGACATAGTGATCTTTCAACGCACAGCCCAAACCACTGGACGGATCGGGCTGAAATTTGGCATGCAGGTAGATGTTATGACGTAGGCATCCGCTAAGAAAGGATTTTTCGAAATTCTACCCTAAAGAGGTGAAATGGGTGGTTGAATTATTTTCCCATAGGCCACGCCGCGGGCGAAGCTGCGGGCAGAAGCTCGTAAAATAATAAAGTTATTCTTGAAAATCAAAACAAATATTTATTTGCTAGAACACAAAATCCGAGAGATGTTAACAAAAATACTTAAAATAACTAGACATTTTGTGTTCAACCTCCATGCAAGTGTGCAAATATTAAATAATATTATTGTTACTGTACACTTGGAATTCCTTAACACTAAAAATGAGTGTTGTAATAACCAGTCATACAACCGCGGGAATCGAACCTGCCACCTTCGGGCTATGAGCCTACCTGCTCAACCACCACAGAGGTTGGTACGTCATAGAGGGTAAAGTGCAAACTTAGGGGCTGTTAAACCTTAATTCAGATGGGCGTTATAGTATCTTATCACGATCTCCAGGATGTTTGTGTATCAAGTAATTTCTGGTGCACATTGAACTGGGGCCTTACCGCGTAAGTCTGGTGGAGATCGTAATCGTGTTCTCTCTTGCTCGCATTCGTGGACTTGTTAATTGGCGCGTGCGAGATGGCAGGCAAAGCCGATTCCCAGAACGCTTACGCGGTAGGGGTGTTGATTAAGATATAATAATTAAATAGAAAAATATTGATGAAGATCTGAGGAATTGAACAAACACGAATACACGAATCATAAAACACGAATATTTGGTATTTGTTAATATTTGTCGAAGTAGAAAGCCTTGAAGAAGGCGCATGTTTTCTTTCATTGCTCAAATATTTCTGGATATGATTGAAATTTAGCATGAGATCCCTGTTCACCGCGGTGTGAGACCGCTGCCGCGCCGGTAGGAGATAGCACTATAAAAAGAGCAGGAGAGGAAGAAAAGTAGGTGCGTATATTGCTTTTTAATTCGCTGAGTATTACAAAATAGTGGAGAACATGAAAATTAATATTAATTCATGAAAAATTTAAGTTCTAATACTAAAGTACGAACACGCGGTTTTTATTAAAGAAAAAAATGCCTAAAGGCCGTGTATAAGGCGGCTCCGCGCTGCGGGAGGCTTTTATAAGGCGGACGATAAATCAAGGGCGGGGAAATATTTAAAAGCTTGCCTCGCCTTGGTTCTTAGCCAGTATCTCCGCACCTGCTGGCTAGACCTTTGGTATTTATATTAGGGTACTATATTATATTATACACTGGTTGACCGTAACCGTATAACCTCGGGCACCTATATAAAAACGCCATTGCATCTCATACCTAGGTCGACCTGCAAATGCCCAAATTCTACTTGACAAAATGTATGGAGATTGCCATAATTAAATCCATGCCATAATCTTGGGGCATCTCGATCAAACATTAAAAAATCAGATTTTATACAATGAAAATTTAATATGATAATATTATATTATCTAACATCGAAGGCTATAAATGGATTCATATAACAAGGTATGGTTTTTATCCGTTTCCATGGCATCAGCGACCCTTAGCTTCGTGAGAACGACTCCATAGTACAGAGTAAATGATAGGTTTATTTTTTATCTATGGCATATAATGAAACAACCCACCTGATGGCAAGAGTCATCACCATCGTTTATGGCACTGCAACACCATGGGCGCTGTGGGCAAGGCATAGACAAGTTGCCTTTTTTTTTGAGCGGGGCAATGCTCTTGCACTTCCACCACCCCCGTGGTGGCAGGGGGTATATGGGACTCGCCCCCAACATAAAACCCCCCCGTGAGCCCTCGTCCGCCGGGGCGAGAAGGGGTCGCGACTGCAGTCCAGCCAACTCACCCCCGATAGACAAGTTGCCTACCTTTAGACCACTCGTTTTATACATAGTGATACAAACAAGACTTGCGGCCAGAACGGACTATTGTGTAGAAAACCTTTTGTGTGAATAGGCTCAAGTATCTCAGAATTATTTTGACTTACCTCATCGTTTATACTCTATTAAGAGAAGACTGGGGAGTACACAGAGGAATATTTTTACAATTACGCCTGTTTGTGACAATTTGCCTGTAATATTGCAAATCAGTTTCAAATCGCTAAATCCATTGAAAACATGCAGTATTTTAAACTACGCTTATAATTACTTATCCTGGAGTTACCAGTTAGGGAAAGGAAACAAACAAAGAGTTAACGCAATATAGCTGTCTTCGGACCGTAATGTCGGAGTCGGTTTAGACCCTTGTCTTACGGCAGACTATTAATCACAGCTAGCATTAGGGCGTAGTGGATGTGCTGAGGGGATGAGCAGAGTTGGGATGGATGCGGCATGATTATGTGTTAATTACTCTTTGGATCATATTGAGAAAAATAATACTTACTGTATTTAAAAATATATACTTTCAATACTAAGGTGTAATGGGGAAGTTAAAGCATACCTTTTTAAAGTTATAAAAAAAAAGTTAATATCAACTGGCCTGATGGGTCAATTGGTAGTAAGTCTGTTTTTTGAACTATAGGTTGTGGGTTCGATTCCCACCGAGGACATCCATTTGTGTGAAGAACATCGATGTTTGTTCCGTGTCTGGGTGTTATATTGTATTCTATGTATGTATTTACAAACCAAAATCTCAAACAAAATTTTTTTTTTTTGTACGTAAGCGCGTCCCTAGGTACCTATTTACTAAGGAAATAATACCTATTTGCTATAATAATATAATAATAACGCCCAACAATCACATACATAGATCCTGGACCCTAACTAGGATTCCCTGTGTCTAGGGACCCAGGAACTACGAGGACCATGGTCCCACAACACCCAGACTCAGAACAATTCATTCGATTTGATTTGAAAATTGAGTACCTGTAGTAATTAAGTAATTGTCCACTGTATTGCCGTTACCGTTCCAAACCGTTAAAACTATGTAAAGTACACTACCAAAACTCCATCTATCGATGTCTTCTGCAAATTATTGGAAGCGAGACCGGTTTTATGTGTGTCTGTCGCATCATCACTTACCATCAGGTGAGATAGTGGTCAAACGCAAACCTATCAAACAATAAAGAAAACACTGTCACAGGTGAAGATTTGAAATAAAAAAAAAAATCCTACAATTTTATTATTTGAGTCAAAAAAGTTCTAACTATAATAGATCGATCTACCCAAATCTATATGCCTTTTACGGATACAGGTCACATACCTAAAAGGAATGCAGATTGGAAATTTTATTCCTGTTTTATTAACAGGCAAATTAAAGGGACAAACTGTACATTTGTTATTAACTAAGCATATCCATTTCCCGTGACTTCGTGTACGATACAAACTTGGTGGCACTTAAATACTCATTTAAGTTACTTAACATTGAGCTCTGAATTACGAGTCGAGTACACATTTATAGAACGGTCATTTGTAACTATAATCCTATTTTGGTTGACAGCGCAACTAAAGTAAACTAGATTTTAAATACAAAATAATAAATGTAACTAGATACCGCTGTATTCGATAGTTCTGTATTTTTATGTTACGGGCAAAGTGCCTTTATTTCTTAAGCTTACTAATACAAGAATACCAACTATAAAATAGAATAGAATAGAAAGACATTTATTCAATACTTGCCTAAAATTAAAGTCCAAAAACAGGTTAAATTAATACACATAATATGTACTACTACTAAATGCTACTAGATACATCCCATTTTGGGCCGAGTACCAACCAACTGGCCGCACTGATCTACAGAAAACTCTAATCTAGTAGGTACCATTCCCTACATGTTGGCAGCATTGCTCCGTTGAAATGCAATGCTGCTTCGTTGTTTGTAAGTAGCAGCTTGGTTGATAACAGCATCTCTCATAGCTGCTTTTTAGTTTAAATAGGTACGTAAATAATATATGAATTTCATTACATTAAAATTACCTAGTATTAATTAATACGTTATGTACCGTATAGTAAGTATATGTATACTTTGTTAATTTATTTGATTCATTAAAAGTTATGTTTTAATGATTATGTGTATTAATGAATACTGATTAAAAACAATCAAATAACGGTATTAATTATAATCATAATCAAAATTATATTTGGTGAGTGTCATATTTTATAATCTGTGGTCATGGTTACCAACGTCACATCTACGGTTATCATTTTCTTATATCATAATAGGTAATACATAAATACTTACCTAAAGCATTAAGTGCTTCGTTAGTAATTGTGATTTAATTAGAGTAAGTAGAGTACACGTTATGTTGTTCGGTAAAATAAAAAATAAAAATATTACTGGGGTAGAAATATATCTGAAAAAATTGCGTGAAATAATGGCAAATGAGTGCAAAATATCTTCAGTAATAGATATAATTGATCAATTGATCCTTTAAGTTAATATTTTATCTTATCCCGTCAAATTAGCAGTGTCTTTGTCAAGAGTGACGCCACGAATGAAGGCTGAGATGAGTCCAAGAGCGGCTGCTGGCTTATCAATGGGGACCATGTGACCTGCACCTCGGACCATGACTTCTGTTAAGTTTCCAGCAACTCTGTAGTACCTGAGAACAAAAATTACATTCAATTTTACCTGTTTAGTATAAAATATTAAAATCTATTTTGAGATTACAGCTATACAGCTGATAATTTTGCTACGTACCCAGCTAAATTCCCGTCATGGAACCATGACAGCCGTTTACTCTTCTTGAATTCGGAGGCGCCAGAGAATGATAGCGAGTTATACGTGTTAACTGATGGATGATACGCCACAATGAAATCCAAGTGACCACTGAAAAAAGATTAGAGCATGTTCCTCTTAAGTTAATGTAAGCATTCTGAACGCATCATTGCTATCCATTCCCTGAATATTCCTTTAGTAGGCATCCACGGGAATAAATTGGCTATTTGAAAACAGGAACCACATGGCCTACCATTCATCTTATCATTTACCCCCCTTACTAATAAATCTGTAGCTAAAGAATAGTTATATTCCGTTTCACCACAAATACATAAACAAGGTTTAGACAGACGTCAGACGTGTGTTTAACAATAAAAACAGTAGTTTAACAAGATTTTACTTGACAGTCTCTGTGGTGTGGTGGTTAAGCAAGTCGGCTCATAACCCGGAGGCGGCGGGTTCAATTCCCGCGGCAGGACAACCATTCGCACAGAAAAGAAAAGTCAAATACTGGTTCTGGGTTTAGATGTTGTGGGACCATGGTCCTTGTAGTTCCTGGGTCCCTAGATACAGGGAATACTAGTTAGGGTCTAGGATCTAAGTATGTTATCGTTAGGTGTTATTATTATTATTATTAGTTTAAGTTTTGTTTAAATCTTTTGTGGTTAAACCGATTGTGATTAATTTTTTGCTAGGCAAAGATAGGAAAACAATAGCAAAAAAATGCTTTGAGTAGCAATTCCGCATAATGCCGGTAAGTCTTTCCATTCCTTTGCCGTCAGTAAGCTACTGTGTTTGAAATTTGACAGCCTGTGTAGTGTAGTGGTTGAGTAGGTTGTATCATAACCCGAAAGTGGCGGGCTTGAATCCCACGACAAGACAAATATTTGTGCACAAAAAAAGCGCAAATACTTGTTATCCGTCTGGGTGTTGTGGGACCATGAACCTCGTAGTTCCTGAGTCCCTAGATACAGGAAGATACAGGGAATCCCAGTTAGGGTCCAAGATCATGTATGTGATCGTTCGGCTTTATTATTATCAGTTATATGATATTAGAGCATGAATAGTTTTACACAAACTCATAATCTTTTCCCTCTCTCTCTTTCTTTCACTGTCTCTCTCTTGCTATCTCTCTCGTTCGTGGTTACTTACTTGTAAAGCAGGACCTTGTAATGATCAAGTAGAACTTCTAGCGATATCTTAACACTATCCATTAAGTCATACAGTAGCTTGGAATAGACATCGGGCGCTGACACTTCAAAGGTGGAGTTACCAACGTGCAGTGCGTTTCTGATTTTATCCTGCTCAATAAAGTTTATCCATGTTGTATCGAGAGCTGTTCTGCTATCTTGGAGAATGTTATGCAAACTTGTCACGTTAGAATATGTCTTGTACAGACTTAGTATGACACCATAAACCTGAAAATGATAGAAAGCAAATACAGTAAATAAATAACAATTATTTATTTATTAAAAATTAAAAAGTAAAAACTAGCTCAATTGCACCCCTGGGATGCGAGCATCGGCTTAGGCTGTTGCCGGAATAAAAGAATTGAGGAGATTATGTCCATTTGAAGAGTGCACCCTAATGAAAGTCTCGACTGTTCTAGCTAACCTACGGGGGTACGTCGACCTCGCTGGCGGGGTCGGTGTCTGATTGTATTACGCTGGTATCCTATACCGGTGCCGAAAGTGGTATCTGATCACGAAGGGCTAAACTAGTGAAAGCTACGCAGTTTACTTACATGCGTAGCATCCGCCATTCTTTTACTTTCGATAAGACTAACAACTTCTGCCTCCACCCTTTTCATCTGGTCAGCCACCTTGTCATCCACCATGCCCATCTCGCGGACAAAGTAGCTGTACCTTTGCATAGTAATTGGGTCAATCCATCCATTACCTATAGCTAGACCCTAGAATATTTAAAAATATAGTGAATTATCGCGTATAAATAAAATAAATGCATTTGACGGCGGCAACGTCCAGTTGTAAACTATATGCGCAGCGGGTGGTACGGTAATTTACCCTGTGGTAGCATTTAAGTTTGTTACAGTAGCAACACCGGTAACTGTCATCGCTCTCCCACCCATCTGGCTATAAAAAGGGAGCGCTCGGTGTGTAAGTGTGTCAGATCGAATATAGTTCGATTTCGGTCAAAATAATTCTTCATAGTTTGCTTCAAAAACCACTTTTTTTTTTCATTTATTTAATGGACCGAATGACCACATTGTCCAATTGAAAAAAAATATAGTATTGCTAAACTTATCTGGATTTTAAACCTATTTCTACTAACATATATAATATTATGACTTTATTGGATAAAGATAAGGTAATGCTGTTGCAGTGTCCAACATTACATCAACTTCTTTTGGCCCACGATCTTCTGTATGCTTAATTCCGCACACGCTCCATCGACAAGTGTTGGACATCCTCACCGACTCCACTCTCAACACAATTAGGGGACGTCCAAAACACTTGCGGCTTCATATAATCAAAATACAAGGACTAGGTGGTAGGACTTTTCTGCAAAGTTCGTCTAGGTAGGTACCACCGCTTTGCCAGTTATTCTGCCACCAAGCAGTAGTGTGCAAGCAGTACTGTGTTTCGGTTTGAAGGGCAATGTAGCTAGTGAAATTACTGGGCAAATGAGACTTTATGATCTGATCTCACAGTCGTGTAATCTTATTACCAGACTGTGTTGATGTCTCAGGATGATGTGCACATTGCAGCAGTCATGCGAAACTTTACATGTTGGAGTTCCGAGTGACACTGTTCTGTTATGGGCGGCCGTGTCACTTAACATCAGGTGAACGACTAGCTCGTCACATCATTCAATAACATAAAAAAAAAAATACAAGCAGAGCTTATTGTGGGATCATTCGGCAACATCTGTTATCTGATAGTATTGCAATATTTCTGCATAAATACATCGAAACTTATTAAAATATTTTTTTTGTTGTAATATTAAATTTATACGTTTATATGCAGTAAAAAAAACTTCATTTCGTTAGTAAAATATTTTTTCATTATAAATACAAAATGACTCAGGCATATTCAGCCTGACTCTACGAAAACTAATAAACTAAATCGCTTCGGAGCACAATGTACTGTACGCAAAATAAACACACAAATAAACATGAAGGCATGTTCACAAATACAACATATTTGAGCATCGTTTTCTAAATTATGATGACCATCATACACATCCAATATCTTAAATCACACAGAACCACAAAAAATCATAAAGAACCATACAGAACCATACAGAACAACACAAGATTATTCGTTGTTTTATTTTCAAATCGCATTTTTACCAAAGAATACTATTCAAGAATATTGATGATAAGAGAACTACTACCTGAAGATTGATCGGTTCGCCATCACGTTTGTGCAAGTAGATTTGTACACCAATAGAAGGAATATATTTTCCAGCGTACGACTCCCCAGCTATGGTTAGAGGAGCCCTCCTGAGTTCGGGGAATATGGTCAGAAACTGTTGCAGAGCATTGTAGAGGTTCTCTCCAACCTGCAAAGATTAAACTTTACAGATACGGGAATGTATAGAAACATTTTGTATATTTTTACTAATATATATCTAATGATCTTGGACTCATACAAGGATTCGCTGTGTCTAGGGACACGGGAACTACAAGAACTACACCCACAACACCCAGACACAATACAAGGATATGAACTACATGTTGTATTATTATATTAGATATTATGTAAGTTATAAGTTAATTTTATTCCAAATACAAACCGGTCAAGTACGATATGGAATCACGCACTGAGAGTTCCATACAAACCTGTAGGCATATGTTTAAAGGATAGTAAGTTTAAAATTATTAGAAATATTTTTTAATGTAACTAAATATTTATTATTTTTGCAATGTTTGCTTTATCTATGCTATGAGACGTCGCTTCGTACCAAATTTCAAGAATTTGAGTTCACGGGAAGTACCCTGTGGGTTTGATTCCTTTGCGAGTGTCGAGAATGTGCAGCATAAACAGCTGTATCTTTTGATTGCGTTGGCTCAGAATTTTGCATTTTTTCACAGCTTTAAGGGACAGTAAACCTGAGCATTTGATGTGAACTTCAGTTTAATATCTTTACACGTTCCCGAGAAAAAGGATTCTGACAGACAGGCGGACAACAAAGTGATCCTATAAGGATTTCTTTTTTTCTTTTTGAGGTACGGAACCGTAAAAATCATCAATTTCGTATTTTCTTATTCATAAATTTATGTTTACCGTAGTCTGATTGGTAGCATAGGCGTGTTTGTCGTCAGCAAAACTGAATCCTGTTCCGACTGGATTGTCGATGAAGAGCAGCGAGTGGTTCTTGCCCCAGGAGTACTTCCTTTCTATTGAAAATATAAATTCTAAATCCTCTATTCCACTTGTGCAATTTGACATTTTATAAGATATTAAATAGCTAAATGTATATTGGAAAATTCAGGCTTACATCGACCCTCAAAAATAATATTACAAACCAACAAAAATATAATTTTATGCAAATAAGTTTTCATACATAAAACCGAATAAAAAGAAAAAGTCCAGACTTTTATATGTATAAAAATAGAGAAGATATTACTCAGAGAAAAAGAGGTAAAGGACTCAGGTGTCATAGACCTTTTATTCTTTATTATGGAATCTTTTTACAATTTACATACGTAATTATTCCAAATGCTATCGTTCTAAACCAGTTCCTACCTTTCAAAGTGTAATTAGCGCTGACAGAAAACGGTCCTATTTCAGAAAAGAGACCGAAAAGTGAAGAAACACCTGGTCCTCCTTGAAGCCAGATGATCCATGGGGTATCTTCTACCTTCTTGCCGGGAGCAGGGAAATACCAGAACCATAGGTTGCCGTTATACTTTTTGTTAACCTGATAAAAATTTACTAATAAATCAAAATGCTTTAGGCCATATTTTCTAGGAATCTAGACATAAATATAAATATTTGTGACTGAATGGCTGCTTCTTCACTGGATGACATGACATGACTAGGCGACATAAATGGACGCATCACATTATCAGCCGGGAGACGTCCACTGCTGAACATAGGCTTCCCACGTAAAATTCCAATATTTTTTATAAAAACGAGTAGTAAATGTACCAAGTAGAATACTGCTGCATATTCCGTGTAGTAATGTTCCCTTTGCAGAACCATACGGCATTCACGAAAAAGATGCGGTGGTATTACTCACACACCGGAACCATACAATAAAGATGTAACATAATTCCTTGAAATTTAGCAGATTGTCGGGTTGAGCTAGTAAAACAGCGTATCGTTAAACTCTAGTGTAGAAGCAACCTAGATCTCGACATATTGTTGGGTGTGCCATACTTTCCATTCACAGTGTATTCTTTTACTAACCGTTTTGAATTCACTTCGTGGGCCTACACAGCGTCTTTATACTATGGAACAGTTTCAAATTAATTAAGATTGGTGACTATTTATCTTATCAAACCATTGCTGACAATGTCAAAATTGACCGCAAGAGATACATTTTATTATTTCAATTCAAAAATCTTCATTCAAAAATTAATACTCTAACCGTTAAATATCCTGCATAACTTTCGATGCCAGGCAGTAAGTCAGTGGAATTCACACGTGCTGCATCTCTAGCTTCTTTCAGCTTTTTGGCTTCGATGTAGGGGGTCAAAAATAGAGGAGAACCAGCACTGGATGTCGGCTTTTCTTGACTGGAGACATCTCCACGTCCATAGGTCTGCTCTAACAACTCCCAAATTTTATCGGATCGCAGGTCAGGAGTTGGTTCCAGCGATTTACTTATAGCGCTGTTGATGCACCTAATAAGTCAAAAATACTTAAGTTATTTTGTAACGGTAAGATTTTTCACAGCTCTCGCCTTTGGACTTGGTCCAATGTACAGATGATGGACTATTACGTATGTCATACTTTTGTATACTTAACACTTATTAAACTTCCGCGACTTTTGTGTACTTAGTTAGAAAGAAAGAAAGAAGAAAGAAAATTTTTTTGTTTATGGCAAAGAGTGCGCATAGAATAAAAAATACATAAACGATATAAAAAACATAGTAATTGTCAGTTGCCATGAATCGGTCCCAACTCAGCACAGTGCTGGCGATAAAGCCAGCGCTGGTCTTCCGTTGGGACCGTTTCAGTGTCGTCACGGAACAGTTTACAATCTTTAAAAAAAATATACTACCAATAACTAACTATGCTTAACTAGAGCTTAACTAACTTACTTGCAGAAAATATATAGTTGTATTATGTGACTAAGTTCAATTTTTATTTTGTCCCACGGGAAATTTTTAAATTAGCTTTTTATAAAAATATTTTTTAAAGTACCTAAATGTTGCATTAACGGATTGTTGGCCACGCGGCCTATGTAGATCACCGCAGGAAACTGATATAAAATTCCAGGTGCTTTAAGATAAGGTTCCATTTCAGTCGTTTTAAGATTGATTCGTATCGGGTATTTTGAGATTATATTGTAACAAACCGGAGGCACAAGCTGCGCAGTAGGCTCGGGTAATACATAAATGGTAGCCAGTGGGCGCGGTATAGGCTGGGCGACTGGAGATGCGATCGTGCTAGGTTGTTTCAACCTTAAAGAGAGCTACAGTGTCAAGCAGCTTATTATGAGACTTATTATAAAAATCAACAAAGGATAATTAATAATCAGATAATACTAAAATATCAAAAAATAAATTTACATACTCACGGAATTATAATTAGAATCCAAAACAGTGCCATGGCCCCAACAACCATCTATCCAGAAAGATCACTCTGCACAAGTATGGAAAATTTAAAAAAATAAATTAAATAAGTTTTTTAACATTTTAATATTTAATGACTTCATATTCATTAACTTTGGAAATAATAATATATTAATTAGATAAATACAAATTATCTGATATTCTATCAGCATTTATCATAGCAACCTTGTTAACCATATTAAATGACTATATTAATGGACAACTAATAGTCAGTTAATAAAATAACGATATTTATAAAGTACCTATTTACTATGCTTTGCCCGTGGTTTTACTTCAGAAATTCAAACCCTGCCCTCTCCCTTGTTTGGACAGCTTCGTAGTAAGTCATAGGTTTTTATATTATATTTTATGTGTAGCAAACGATCAAACGACTCGTCTGATGGCAAAAGTCACCATGCACCAGCACTGTAACACCAAGGGCGCTGTGGATGGCATTGCCTACCTTTAAAAAATTGTTGTCCACAGTGATTAACTCAAGACTTGCGGCCAGAACGGGACTACTGTGTTGAAGGTTCAAGTATCTCAGCATTATGTTGAGTTACCTCATCTTTTATACTTTATTATGAGAAGACTGAGGAGTACAAAGGAATATTTTGACAATTACGCCTGTTTGTGACATTATGCCTAAAATATTGCAAGTCACTTTTAAATCGCTAAATCCTTTTAAACTACGTTTATAATAACTTATCCTGGAGTTACCAGTTAGGGAAAGGAAACCAACAAGGAGTTAACGCAATATAGCTGTCTTCGGACCTTAATGTCGTAAGGTATTGTTTCATTTATGTTTACAAGCAAATAAATTGATTTGATGTCAAAAAAGTACATAAGTAAGTATTAAATCAGTTACCCGGTCTCCATACTACAAGTTTTTCTTAGTTTGATTTTAAAGACAAAATAATAAATGTAAGTATACACCTCTGTTTTTGATAGTTATCTCTTTTTTAACGGGCATAGTTCCTTTATTCTTTAAACCTAACTACTACAATAATACCAATTACTACTAAATGCTACTAGGATACACCCCTATTTAGACCGTCTACCAACCAATCATCTGCGCCGTTCTATAGGCAGTCCAAATCCAGTACGTAGCATTCCCTACATGTTGGCAGCATTGCTCGGTTGAAATACAATGCTGCTTCGTTGTGTATAAGTGGCAGCTTGGTTGATAACAGCATCTCTCTAATAGCTGTCTTTTAATATAAATACGTAATAATTTATTCATTTTATTTCATTAAAATTACCTATAATGAGTTTTAACTAATCAAATTAATTAACAAAGTACCTATATTTACCGTATTCATTAATACTGATCAAATAGAATCAAATTACTGAATTCATTTTAATCTTAATCAAAATTATTTTCGACGGGTGTCATTCTTTGTATCCTGGGAAAATAATGGGTAACTATGATAGTTACCAACGTCAAATCTGCAGTTGTCAATTTGTTATATCATTAAGTACTTCTTTAGTAATTGTGACTTGGTTAGAGTTAGTAGAGTAGATGTTATGTTGTTTGGTAAAAAATAAAATATTACAAGACGAATATATTTTTGATGGGGTAGAAATAAATCTCAAAAAAATTGTGTGAAATTATGGAACCTAGTGTGTATAAAACATCTTCAACAAGAGAAATAATTGATCCTTTGGGTTAACAATATTTATCATCCCGCCAAATTAGCAGTGTCTTTGTCAAGAGTGACGCCACGAATGAAGGCTGAGATGAGTCCAAGAGCGGCTGCTGGCTTATCAATGGGAACCATGTGACCTGCACCTCGGACCATGACTTCTGTTAAATTTCCACCCAGTCTGTAGTACCTGCAAACAAAAATTACATTCAATTTTACATTTTAAGTTTAGAGTATTAAAATCTATTTTAATAATACATCTGTACAGCTGATACTTTTGCTACGTACCCAGTTAAATTCCCGTCATGGAACCATGACAGCCGTTTACCCTTCTTGAATTCGGAGGCGCCAGAGAATGATAGTGAGTGGATGATACGCCACAATGAAATCCAAGTGACCACTGAAAAGCGTTTCACACAATTAGAGCATGTTCATCTTAAGTTCGTGTAAACATTGCACATCACCAGTTGGAAGACGTTCACTGTTGAACATAGGCCTCTCCGATAAAACTCCACTATGGATGCTTAAACTCCACCTTGGACACTTATCATAAAAGGGATTTGCCATAATCACCACGTTTGTGGATCGGAGAAGATTTTAATGAACCGAGAAAAGAGAAAAATGCTGCCACCCATTCCCTGGGTATTCCCTTAGTAGTCTCTTACCGCATCCATGGGAATAAATAGAGTGGCCCTATTTGTAAGCCGGAACCCACCGGCCTGCTATTTGTGTTATCATTTACTCCCTTAATAAAACTGTAGCGCAAAAATAAAACTATAGAAAATATTGACTATTCCTAGGCTACTCTATTTGAAATTCGGTATGATATTTGACATTTGATAGCCTCTGCGGTGTGGTTAAGCAAATTGGCTCATAACCCGGAAGCGTTCTAGTCCCGCGACAGGACCAGTATTTGTGCACATAAAAGAGCACAAATACTTGTTCTGTGTCTGGATTTATATATGTGATCGTTGGGCGTTATTATTATTATGGTGTTGGAGCATCTTTCACTCTCTCTCCTTATAAGAATACTTGATTCCCAGTATTGAGAATAGACTGGAGAATGGAAGAAGGGAGGGACTGAATAAAAATGTGGTTAGGTACTTACTTGTAAAGCAGAACCTTATAATGATCAAGTAAAACTTCTAGCGATATCTTAACACTATCCATAAAGTCATACAGTAGCTTGGAGTAGACATGGAGTGATATCATTTCAAAGGTGGAGTTCCCAAAGTGCAGTGCGTTTTTGATTTTATCCTGCTCAATAAAATCTATCCATGTCTTATCGACATCTGTTCTGCTGTCTTGGAGAATGTTGTAAAAACTTGTTACGTTAGAATATGTCTCGTACATATTTAAGATGGCACCATGAATCTGAAAATGATAAAATGCAAATACAATATATAAATATATATTATTAAATGTTGACAAATACGTAAATTAAGTCAATAGATTATGTTACAGGTTTATCCTAGTGCAGGGTCTTGTGATTGTAAGTTCACTTACTTTTTTTTTTATTCATTCCGAAACAACCCCTATGAACGGTTGGAAACGGTTCAGGTAGTATGAAGGCTAGCGAGACGAGCAGGCAAAACTGAAAAGTATGTACCTGTTTAAGTATTTACATATGTACATACTTACTTAACCAGGTACATACTTTTAAAACAAAACCTTATTTTTTTCAATTACTACATTCATTTTTATACTAATACTCTGTAGCATGGTCTGAGTACATATATTTAAAGGGTTTTTATTAGGAAAAGGGCGAATCAAATTCTACTGTGTATAGACACGCTCTTTTCCTTAAATATATGTACTCAGACCATCCTATAGAACATTAGCACAAGGTCCAATTGAAAAAAAGTAAGGTTTTGTTTTAGTATTTAGTGCCTCCTAAAATAACTGCATGACAGCCAAAACGTCTTTTTAACGGTACACACAGCGCGGGCACCGGCTGAGTGATTTAAAAATGTTTCGTAGGCAAAAGTATAGTATATATATATATATATATATATATACTAGTATATACTAGTACTTCTCAATATATATATATATATATTTATTTATTTATTTATAATATTTATATATATAATATATATATATATATATAATATATATATGTATATATATATATATATATATATTATAAATAAATATATATATATATATTGAGAAGTACTGAATTGAAATACTTTATTATATGAACTCTTTAGAGGATAATCTTGAAATCCGTTTCAAAATTTAGGTACTTATCAAAAATTCAGTTAGTCCAGCATTTATTTGGTGCCTCGAAAGATTGGTTGATATGACCGTTTGCCTATTTTAATTTGCGTTAGTAACTGGCTCCCAGTAAGACATCGAATATGTCCGAAACCAGGTCAGAGTGATTTCTACTTTTCCATTGACGTAAGTTTACCCGATATTAATTTTACAAAACATTTGCCTTTTCTTTTGTTCTTTCAAAGAAGCTAAGTATTTTACTTACATGCATTGCAGCTGCCATTCTTTTACTTTCGATAAGACTAACAACTTCTGCCTCCACTTTTTTCATCTGGTCAGCCACCTTGTCATCCACCATGCCCATCTCGCGGGCAAAATAGCTGAACCTCTGCATAGTAATTGGGTCAATCCATCCATTACCTATGGCTAGACCCTAGAATATTTAAAAATATAGTGAATTATCGCGTATAAACAAAAGAAATGCATTCATGTCGCTTTATCATTTCGTCGCTAAAGTTTTAAAGGTCCGTATTACAGAACGATGCTCAGTCATCGATCATTGCTCAAGCAGAGATTTCATTCATAAAGTGATCAATTAGTGAATGAAATCTCTGCTTGAGCAGCGGTCGATGACTGAGCATCGTTCTGTAATACGGACCTTTAAAACTTTAGCGACGAAACGATAAAGCGCCATGAATGCATTTCTTAGGTAAGTGTGTCAGATCAAACACGTCTCCGATTTCGGTCAAAATAATTCTTGATAATTTTCTTCCAAAACCAGTTTTTTTTATCATTTATTAAATGGGCTGACTGACCACATTGTCCAATCGAAAAAACCACAATATTACTAAACTTATCATAATTTTAAACCTACTTCTACTAACCTATATAAGATTATGGATTTATTGGATAAAAATAAGGCTATACTATTGCAGTGTCCAACATTACATCCATTTCTACTGGCCCACGATCTTCTGTACATTTCATTCCGCACACACTCCATCAAGATGTAATGGACATCCTATATGACTCCACAGTCAACACAATTTGGGGACGTCCAAAACACTTGCGGCTTCATATAATCAAAATACAGGCAGAGCTTATAGTGGGATCATTTGGCAACATCTGGTATCTTAATACAGTATTTAAACCTTTCTGCATAAATACTTTAAAACTTATTGAAATAATTTTTGCTTGTTGTATTATTAAATTTGTACGTTTATATGCAAGAAAATAATTTTCATTATAAATACAAAATGACTCAGGAGTATTCAGCGTGCCTCCACTAAAACTAATAAACTAAATCGCTTCGGAGCAGAATGTCCTGGCATGTTCAAAAACACAATATATTTGAGCATCGTTTTCTAAATTATGATGACCATCATACACATTCAGTGTCTTATATGTATACTAATTTTCGGCTGATGACTAACGAACAAACCACATAAAATCCCATTAAATCACACAGAACCACACAAAATCACAAAGGACCACAAAAAACCACACAGAACAACACAAAATGGACTACTCTTTTTTTTTTTTTTTTTTTTTTTTCAAATCGCATTTTCTCCATAGGATACTATTCAATCTAAGGATCTACTACCTGAAGATTGATCGGTTCGCCATCACGTTTGTGCAAGTAGATTTGTATACCAATAGAAGGAATATACTTTCCAGCGTACGACTCCCCAGCTATGGTTAGAGGAGCCTTCCTGAGTTCGGGGAATATGGTCAGAAACTGTTGCAGAGCATCGTAGAGGTTCTCTCCAACCTGCAAAGATTGAACCTAGTTACCAATAAGTATGGTTACAACATACTGATATGATTACAGATCGTATATCGTGTATTGTAGTATAATGTATAGAATCATTTTGTGTAAAAAATACACAAAATGATTCTATATATTCCCGTAATGTATAGAATCATATTGTGTATTTTTTTAAATCTATACTAATATTATAAAGAGGAAAGATTTGTATGTATGTTTGTAACGGAATTGGCTCAAAAAGTAATGGACCGATTTTAAAAGTTCTTTCATCGCATTTCATTTATATTACATTTCATTATCGTGTATCGTAGTATAATGTATAGAATCATTTTGTGTAAAAAATACACAAAATGATTCTATACATTCCCGTAATGTATAGAATCATTTTGTGTATTTTTTTAAATCTATACTAATATTATAAAGAGGAAAGATTTGTATGTATGTTTGTAACGAATTGGCTCTTTATAATATTAGTATAGATTTAAAAAAATACACAAAATGATTCTATACATTCCCGTAATGTATAGAATCATATTGTGTATTTTTTTAAATCTATACTAATATTATAAAGAGGAAAGATTTGTATGTATGTTTGTAACGAATTGGCTCAAAAAGTAATGGACCGATTTTAAAAGTTCTTTCATCGCATTTCATTTACATTACATTTCATTATCGTGTATCGTAGTATAATGTATAGAATCATTTTGTGTAAAAAATACACAAAATGATTCTATACATTCCCGTAATGTATAGAATCATTTTGTGTATTTTTTTAAATCTATACTAATATTATAAAGAGGAAAGATTTTTATGTATGTTTGTAACGAATTGGCTCAAAAAGTAATGGACCGATTTTAAAAGTTCTTTCACCATTTGAATGCTACATTATCACTGATTAATATAGGCTATTTTAATTGCAAGAAAAAATAATCCCTACTAAAACTACAATAAAATTACCCAAGGTATAAAAAAATGCCTATAAAATATCTTTCATCAAAAACAAATGTCCACCCGTACGGGCCGCTAGTATTAGATATTAAAATAATGCCTGATGATCACATACATAGATCCTAGGCTCTAAATAAGATTCCCTGTGTCTAGGGACCTAGGGACTACGAGAACCTTGGTCCTACAACACCCAGACACAGAACAAGTATATAGACGACATGTTATATTATTATATTGGATATTATGTAACTTATAAGTTCATTTTATTCTATATACAAAACCGCCAACTGCGAGTCGGACTAGCGCACTGAAGGTTCCGTACAAACCCAAATACTCAAATACTCATTTATTGATAAACAGTGTTTACACGTCATAACCTTTAATAATAATAATAATAATAAGTATTTTATTAGGAACCAAAAACAATTACACTTAAAAGAAAATGAGAATCGATGACACCTGCAGAAGTACGAGACTGTGTCGCAGATGTCAACGCCCTCCTCCGTAAAAAGGACAGTAAAGTTCCAAACTAAAAAACAATTATGAGAAGACTGAGGAGTACAAAGGAATATTTTGACAATCACGCCTGTTTGTGACATTATGCCTGTAATATTGCAAGTCACTTTTAAATCCTTTGAAAACATGCAGCCTTTTAAAAGTATATAAGTAAGTATTGTATCAGTTACCTGGTCTCCATAGTACAAGTTTTGCTTAGTTTGATTTTAAATACAAAATAATATATGTAAGTATATACCTCTGTTTATGATAGTTGTCTCTTTTTTTAACGGGCATAGTTCCTTTATTCCTTAAAACTAAGTTATAACAAAAATACCAATTACTACCAAACGCTACTAGATGCACCCCTATTTAGACCGTATACCAACCACCCGTCCGCGCTGATATATAGACAGTCCAAATCCAGTAGGAAGCGTTCCCCATATGTTGGCAGCATTGCTCCGTAGAAATGCAATGCTGCTTCTTTGTGTGTAAGTAGCAGCTTGGTTAATAATAGCATCTCTAATACCTGTCTTTTAATTTAAACACGTAAATGATTTATTGATTTCATTTAATTAAAATTACCTAGAATAAGTTCTAATGAAACAAATTAATATAATAATTTATTAAAATACTAACTAGAATCAGTTTAAATGAAATCAAATTGATTAACAAACTGTATGTACCATATTAATTTAATACTGATTAAAAAGAACCAAATAACGGAATTTATTATAATCATCAATCAATCATTTTTTGAATGCCATATTGTATAATCTGGGATCATATTTACCAACGTCACATCTACGGTTGTCATTTGGTTATATCATTAGGTAAGCACTAAATGCTTCTTCAGTAATTGTGATTTGATAAGAGTTAGTAGAGTAGGCGTTTTATTGTTTGGTTAAAATAAAATAAAATTTTGCAGTACTAATATTTTATTAGTGGGGTTAAAGTGAGGGGGTGGGAAAAAATTGGGTGAAATTGTGGGTGGGTTTAATTCAGCAAGAGAAAGTGTTGATCCTTTAGGTTAACATTTTTTCTTGTCCCGCCAAATTAGCAGTGTCTTTGTCAAGAGTGACGCCACGAATGAAAGCTGAGATGAGTCCAAGAGCAGCTGCTGGCTTATCTATGGGAACCATGTGACCTGCACCTCGGACCATGACTTCTGTTAAGTTTCCAGCAACTCTGTAGTACCTGAGAACAAAAATTGCATTCAATTTTACATTTTAATTTTAAGGTTTTAAAATCTATTTTGAGATTACAGCTATATAGCTGATACTTATACTACGTACCCAGCTAAATTCCCGTCATGGAACCATGACAGCCGTTTACCCTTCTTGAATTCGGAGGCGCCAGAGAATGATAGTGAGTTATAAGTGTTAACTGATGGATGATACGCCACAATGAAATCCAAGTGACCACTGAAAAAAGTTTAAAACGATTAAAGCATGTTCATCTTAAATTCATGTAAAGATTACACGTCACCAGCTTTGAGCATAGGCCTTTCGATAAAACTCCACTTTGGGCGCTTAAACTCCAGTTTGGACTCTTGTCATAGAAGGGATTTGCCATAATCTGTTGATCATCACCAGGTTCAAGTATACCACGTTTTCGGATCGCAGAAGATTTTAATGAACCGAGGAAAATGCTGCTGCCTGTTCCTTAGATATTTCCCAATTTATGAACCATGACCACACGGTCTACCTCTTATCATTTACCACTTGCTAATAAATGTATAGCGGAAGAGTAGTTAGTTATATTGTGTTTAATTTTTTAATAGGCAAAGATTAAACAATTGAGTAGCTATTACGCATAACGTTGGTAAGTCTTTCCATTCCTTTGCCGTCAATTATTGTATATATTATATTGTATTTGAAATTCAGTACGATATTTGTCATGAAGTCGTTGAAAAATGACGGTTGTGAATTTTGATTTTGTTTCCATAATCCGTGTATTTTTTAATTGTAATGTGTGATAAGGGTGGATCCGTTACGTGTTCGTGAACGTGCACAAGTGTTGGCAAATGGTTCTAAGTTTTAAAACCATGCCTTTTCGTTTTCTCTTCAAGGCTTCCGAGAGCCTTCAGTAAAATATGTGGTGGTAAAATATGTTGTGCAGGTTGGCTCATAACCCGGAGGTAGCAAGCTTAATTCCCGCGACAAGAAAAGTATTTCTGCACAGAAAACCGCTAATACTTGTCTTGGGTCTGGGTGTTGTAAGACCATGATCCTCGTAGATCCTGGGTCCCTAAATACAGGGAAGGATCAAGGATCTATGTATGTGCTCGTTATTATTACTATGATTTATATGGTGTTGGAGCATTAACAATTTTACAGTTTGACACTCTTTTCTCTCTCTCGCTCTCTCTACTTGTAAGAGAACTTGATTAAGAGCATTGAGAATATGCTGGAGACTGGAGATGAGTGAGTGAATAAAACTGTGGTTACTTACTTGTAAAGCAGGACCTTGTAATGATCAAGTAGAACTTCTAGCGATATCTTAACACTATCCATAAAGTCATCCAGTAGCCTGTAATAGACATCGCCCGCTGACATTTTAAAGGTGGAGTTCCCAACGTGAAGTGCGTTTCTGACTTTATCCTGCTCAATAAAATCTATCCATGTCTTATCAAAACCTTTTCTGCTATCTTGGAGTATATTGTACAAACTTGTCACGTTAGAATTTGTCGCGTACAGATTTAGCATAGAACCGTAAATCTGAAAATGATAGAATAAAAACACATAAAATAAATAGATTTTAAAAAATGCTCTCCTTATAAATTAAATATATTTGGGATACGCTGTTAAATAGGGTACAGTTTGACCTGTTTGAAGGCTAAATAAACTAAATAAATAAAAGTCCGTTGACTGCTATTAGTTTATTTACCGTACCGGGTTTCATAGGTTTATTTTTTGGCCACACGTTTCACTAGGTGGTAGGTACCACCGCTTTGCTAGTTATTCTGCCACCAAGCTACTGCTTAAAAGTAGTGTGCAAGCACTACTGTGTTCCGGTTTGTAGGGCACTGTAACTAGTGAAATTACTGGGCAAATGAGACTTTATGACCTGATCTTACAGTCTAGTAATCTTATTATAGTGCTGATGCTCAGGATGACGTGCGTAGTGCGGTGTCACGCGAAACTCTAGACTTTAGAGTTCCGACTTCCGAGTGACATTGCAACTGATATGGGCATGACGTGTTTCTATGTAGAAACACACGTATTTTTTAATTATTATTATTAGTTACTTCAGCTTTTGTCCTTTTTTTACTACTGGAATATTTTGCTGGATCGAAAGAGACAAAAGATGGTGTAACTAGTCTAAAGCTAGTTCGTGTTTATTTATAAGGCTGTTTGTGTTTACTTTGGCTATTTTTTATTTATTTTGTAAGCTAAATAATAGCTAAACTGACGTCAGTTAAAAAGTCGAAATTACTCCGACCAGTTTTCGGACATGTTCGATGTCCTTCTTCTACTTCTCCTTCTACTACTTCCGTTACTAACGGAAGCCACGGCGGGTTTCGCGAGCGTCAGCACCTAACTTATAATACAGTATTTAAAATTGTAGTTTTCTTAGCTAATGCGAGGCTAAATGAAGATTTTTAGCTAAAAATCAGAAGGGAAAGAACAAGTTGCTTTTGATGGCAGTCCTTGTAAAAATTAGGCTTGATATTTCAATTATTTATCGCGTATTTCTTTTTTTTTTTTAAATAACTTGGAAAGTATTGAAATTAAATACTTTATTTCGTGAGCCCTTTAGAGGATAATCTAGAAATCGGTTAAAATATTAGTACCTATAAAAATGAGTGCTAAAATGCGCGAAGATTGGTTGATATGCCTTTTCTTTTGTTGTTTTAAAGAAGTTATGCATTTTACTTACGCTTACGGCATCCGCCATTTCTTTACTTTCGATAGAGCTAACGATTTCTGCCTCTAACTTTTTCATCTGGTCAGCCACTTTGTCATCCACCATGCCAATCTCGCGGACAAAATAGCTGTACCTTTGCATAGTAATTGGGTCAATCCATCCATTACCTATGGCCAGGCCCTAGAGATAAAAAAAATTAGTGAATCTTCTTATCTTATCTTATATCTTATACAAATATATATAACTCAAAGGTAACTGACTGACATAGTGATCTATCAACGCACAGCCCAAACCACTGGACGGATCGGACGGAAATTCGGCATGCAGGTAGATGTTATGACTAAGCAAGAAAGGATTTTTCGAAATTCTACTCTTAAAAGGGTGAAATGGATGGTTGAATTATTTTCTCGCCGCGGGCGATGCTGCGGGCAGGCCCTCGTTATGTATAATAATGATAATAGTAATAATAATAATAAAAATGGAAATAAATAAAATATATTAATTTATTACTAGGTGGTAGGACTTTTTTACAAAGTTCGTCTAGGTAGGTAGCGAAAATGTTCCATCGATTCAAGCATGATGCGATGACCAAGAGAAATAGAGATTCATTTTCATGTGTAATGATAAAGGATACAGTACCTGAAGATTGATCGGTTCGCCATCACGTTTGTGCAAGTAGATTTGTATACCAATAGAAGGAATATATTTTCCAGCGTACGACTCCCCAGCTATGGTTAGAGGAGCCTTCCTGAGTTCGGGGAATATGGTCAGAAACTGTTGCAGAGCATCGTAGAGGTTCTCTCCAACCTGCAAAGATTTATGACTCAGTTACCAAAAAGTATGGCTAGAAAATACTGATATGATTACAGATATGGGAATGTATAGAAACATTTTGTGTATTTTTACTAATATTAAATAACATAGATCCTAAAGCTCTAATTAGGATTCCCTATATCTTGGGACCCAGGTACTACGAGGACTATGGTTCCATGACACCCAAATTAAAAATAAGTATTTTAATTACATGTTGTATTATTATATTAGATATTATGTAACTTATATCTTTTTATTACAAAAAAACACCAATTTAATGTTTTCTAATTTATAAATTTACGTTTACCGTAGTCTGATTGGTAGCATAGGCACGTCTGTCGTCAGCAAAACTGAATCCTGTTCCGACTGGATTGTCGATAAAGAGCAGCGAGTGGTTCTTACCCCAGGAGTACTTCCTTTCTGTTGAAGATAAAAATTAAAACTATAATACCTACGTCCTCCATTTTGCTCATGCAATTTGACATTTTTGAAGATTAAAAGACTAAATATATTTCTGAAAAAACTGGCTGCATCGACGCTTAAGAATATTATATAGGTCTTTACCTATGAAATTGCCGTTTTGTGTGAAAAAAGTTAAAGTATTTTTTTTTCGAACTTATTTATTTCTTTTATTCAAAGTATTCACCCCTGCAATCAATGCATCTTTGCCAACGCTGTAGCAGTTTATGAATGCCCTTCTTGAAAAAATCAGCAGGACGGGAGACAACAAACTCTTCAAAGGCGTTTTGTACTGCCTCTCGGGAATTGAATTTTTTTCCCGCTAAAAAGCTGTCCGAATTTTGGAAAAAGTAATAGTCGGTAGGCGCAAGATCTGGTGAGTATGGCGGATGAGGGAGAGCTTCCAAACCCAACTCATACAGCTTAGAGACGGTCTGTTGTGCAGTATGGGGTCGCGCGTTGTCGTGAAGTAGCAGTGGAGACGACCGATTGACCAAAGCTGGTTGCAGACGTGCGAGTTTCGCCATCATTGTGGTCAGTTCTTCAATGTACACATCTGCAGTAATGCTCTCGCCGTTTTGTAAAAAGCTATGATGAATCACACCAGCACTAGACCACCAAACCATCACCTTTCTAGGGGTCATTTTTCGTTTTACACATTGCTTTGGTACCGAACCAGGATCTAACCAACTTGCTGAGCGCTTTCAATTGTCAAAAAGAATCCATTTTTCGTCGCACCTAACAATTCGGTTCAAAATTCCTTCATTTCTGTGCCTGTTAAGCAGCGCAAGGCAAGTCTCGACGCGTACGTTGCGCTGGCGATCGTCAAGTTCGTGGGGCACCCATCTATCAAGCTTTTTTATCTTGCCAATCTGTCGCAAATGGACCAATATTGTTTTGATGCTAACATCAAAAGCTGCTGCCAGCTCAGCTGTAGATTGAGATTCACCAGCTTCCACAATCGCCTTTAATTCATCATTGTTGACCAAAGTTTCCGGACGACCACGAGGTTCATTTTTCAAGTCAAAATTCCCAGAACGGAACCGAGCAAACCAATAACGGGTTGTACGTTCGTTTGTACAGTTCTCTCCGTAAACGTCGTTGATGTTACGTGTCGTTTGTGCCGCGGTGGTGCCACGACGGAACTCATATTCCATAATTACACGAAATTTCAAAGTATCCATTATGAGGAAAAATGTTGAAATGTAATGAAAATACAACGCTAATCAATAAACAAAAGACTTATATTGTAAATAGAATGTCATATTTTTAAAACAAAATTAATTTGAATTTACAATTCATAGCCAATCAAAACTTTTTTTTGTTTGAAAAAGTCTGTACTGCAATACGGCAATTTCATAGGTAAAGACCTATATATTATTATGTTATCTGACTTTTTTTTCATTTAATGCATGAAAACTTATTTAGATTCAAATTACATTTTCGTTCATTTATAATGTTATTCTTGAGGGTCCATCTAGCCAGTTTTTTAAATATATACATAATTCACTTACATCCGGTCATTTAGTAGATGTAGAAATGAGAGAAAGAGACTCAACAAGAAGAGTACAAGAGTAAAAGAGATATAGAGCACTAAGGTGTCATGGACCCTTCATTCTTTCTTATAGAATCCTTTTAAAATTTACATACGTTCTTATTCAAAATATTTGCATTCTGAACCTGAACCAGCTCCTACCTTCTAAAGTGTTATTAGCGGTGACTGAAAATGGTCCTATTTCAGCAAAGAGACCATACAGTGAAGTAGCACCTGGTCCTCCTTGGAGCCAGATAATCCATGGCGTATCTTTCACCTTCTTGCCGGGAGCAGGGAAATACCAGAACCATAGGTTGCCGTTATACTTTTTGTTAACCTGATAAAAATTTACTAATAAATCAAAATGTTTTAGTTACATTTTATAGGAATCTAGACATAAATATGAATATATGTGACTGAATGGCTGCTTCTTCACTGGACGACATGATACGGCTAGGCGTCATAAGTGGACGCATCACATCATCAGCCGGGAGATGTCCACTACTGAACATAGGCTTCCCCATAAAATTCCAATAATCACCACACTTGGCAGGCGTCATGGTGACCCTACAAGATTTAAATGTACAAAACTGAATACTAGTGCATATTCCGTGTAGCTATATTTCCTTAGTTCCGACCTTACGAAAAAGATGGAAACGCGAAACGGCGCCCACGGAAAAAGATGGGGTGGTATTTTTCTCACTCAAGACCATACGCTTAAAAGGTCGCATAATTCCTTGAAATTTAGCAGGTTGTCGGGTTGGGCTAGTGAAACATACAACTTCATAGAATTGTGCGTTTTCTCATGTTGCCCAGTCGCGTAGTGTCGTGTGTGTAGTGTCACCCAATGAAGAATAAACCAATATCTAGGTCTTGACAAATTGTTGGAAGTGTCAGACTTCCACTTCCGTTCACTACATTCTTTTTATTAATCTATTTGAATTCATTACATGGGCCTACGCAGAATCCAAATTTAACAAATAGTGGTGACTGTGCTCCAATCATTACTGACAACTTCAAAATTTACTGCAAGAGATACCTGTTAATAATAATAATGACGCTCGACAATCACATACATAGATTCTGGACTCTAACAAGGATTTCATGTGTCTAGGGACCCAAGAACTACGAGGACCATGGTCCCACAATACAGATACATATATGCGCTTTTTTTTCTGCTATGCAAATGCTGGTCTTGTGGCGAGAATCGAACACGCCGCCTCCGGGCTATAAGCTGACTTGCTCAACCACCATACTACAGAGGCTGTCAAAATTATTATTATATTGATTAAAAATCTTCATTCAAAAATAGTCTGACCGTTAAATATCCTGCATAGCTTTCTATGTCCAGCAGCAAGTCAGTGGAATTCACACGTGACGCATCTCTAGCCTCCTTCAGCTTTTTGGCTTCGATGTAGGGGGTCAAAAATAGAGGAGAACCAGCACTGGATGTCGGCTTTTCTTGACTGGAGACATCTCCACGTCCATAGGTCTGCTCTAACAACTCCCAAATTTTATCGGATCGCAGATCAGGAGTTGGTTCCAGCGCTTTGCTTATAGCGCTGTTGATGCACCTAATAAGTCAAAGGTTTATTAAAGTTATTATTAAAGTTTAGTCCAGGTCTTTTAGTCCAGGGTACGACAAAACGGATGGACTATTAGGTATTCATACTTTTGTATACTTAGCTCTATAACGTGACTAAGTTCATTTCACATTTTATCCCACGGGCAATTTACAAATTAGCATTCTTAACTACAACTATTACACGGCTAAAACTACTAAAACTAAAATACTCAGCTAAAACAGTCAGCGCCGAGCCGCCACCGCCACGTACGCCGTACTCCTTGAGGATGGGCATCTATATTGCCCGAAAACCGGTCGAGTTATTCGACTGTATCTCGTGAGGTGTAATAGTTGTAGTTATGAGTACTACTCACGTCAGTTTCTATAATAATTAGCATTCTATCACAACGGTTTTATAAAGTACCTAAATTTTGCAATAACGGTTTGATTATTGGCCGTGCAGTCTTTGTAAACTGATAGCTCATCGCAGGTTCTGTTATAAATATCAAGGTATTTTAAGATAAGGTTCATTTTCAAGTGAGTCAAATTATTAGAAACTATGAGTAAAGGCAATAAACAATTTTATGTTAGACTGTTTGCTACACGGAAGTGAGCTCTAGCTTTCGCTACTTTAACTTAATTGAAGCCATCAGAAGAAAAATGGTGTGATTTCTCTTGTACTGACGATGTATTTTATATAGCTTTACAACTAACAATAAACGGTTCTTGAGAATAAATAGCTGCGTTTTTTTAAAATCCTAACATAAATATTTTGAGATTAAGTTCTAATAAACCGGACGCCCAAGCCGCGTAGATTTTCGGAATATGTAAATGGCAACTTGTGGTATACTATATATACTGGAGATGCGATCGCGCCAAGTTGTTTCAACCTTAAAAAGAGCTACAGTGTCAATAAACTCCTTTTGAGACAGAAAAAAATATCCTTAAAAATCCTTCAATAGTTATTACAATATAAAACCAACGGAGGATAATAATTAATAATCAAATAATACTAAATTGTCATAACATAAATTAACAAACTCACGGAATTAGAACTAGAATCCAAAACAGTGCCATGGCTCTACAAACTATCCAGAAAGATCGCTCTGCACAAGTGTGGAAAATTTTAGTTTTTGCTTTAAATCAGTTTTTAACATTGTTAATATTTTTAATTACTTCATATTCATTAACTTTGGAAATAATATATTAATTAGATAAATACAAATTTTCTGATATTCTATCTGCTGTGCTGCTTTGATATTTGCTATGGCTATTAATTAATAGTCAATTAATTAAATAACGGTGTTTATAACGACATGATTATTATATACCGTATTTTCACTTGAATTTCTGAAGTAAAACTGCGGACAATACATGTATATATATATGATGCTTGTTCTGAGTCTGGGTGTTGTGGGACCATGGTTCTCGTAGTTCTTGGGTCCCTAGATACAGGGAATCTTAATTAGGGTCCAACACCTATGTTTGTGATCGTTGGGAGTTTTTGTTATTGATATAACTAGGGGCCCACCCCGGCTTTGCACGGGTCTGATATATTTACGTTACATTATCGAAGTTTCAGACAACGAAAGAATCAGAAAAGAATCAGAGGAGTAATTTTGATAACTATTACCACGTCAGTATTTTCTTATCTTTTTTAAGAGCGGCGAGTTGTACCTTTGATACTGGGTCTGGTGTCGGTTGATCGTCCATAGTCCATAGAGGGCCACATTCAGCGGCTGCTTGCCTTCTGCATCCCGACGGACCAATCGATACTGTTCACTGTTTTGACCACTAAGCGATAGCGTAACTTGATCGCAGCAAATTAAACACAAATTTGTAAGAATTTGAGAGTTTCAATATGCAGTTTATGTGCATGTTAGTACTATGGAAATTTTCAAATCAGGAATGAAATTAATAATAAATAATAATAATAATATAATATCTGTGGACATTTCACACAGCGCCATCTAGCCCCAAACTAAGCAAAGCTTCTTTTGTTTGTAAATACATAGAATACAATATAACACCCAGACACAGAACAAACACCTATGTTTATCACACAAATGTTTGTCCTGGGTGGGAATCGGACCCACAACCCACAGTTCAGAAGGCAGTACTACCAACTGAGCTATCGGACCAGTCAGATTTCTCCTTGTCCAATTTCTCCTGTTGAATTGCCAACAGCTGCTTCAACCACACCACAGAGGCTGTTAGTAGGTCGGCTCAAAACCCGGAGGCGGCGGGTTCGATTCCCGCGGCAGGACAAGTATTTGTGCACAGCAAGAATAGCGCAAATACTTGTTCTGAGTCTGGGTGTTGTGGGACCATGGTCCTCGTAATTCCTGGTCCCTAGACACAGGGAATCCTAGTTAGGGTTCAGGATCTATGTATGTGATCGTTGGGCGTTGTTATTGTTATTTATTATTATTATTCAAAGTTCCGCGATCACGTCACAGGTCGTCGGTTCACCTAGTGTGGGGCTGGTTCCTTTGCGTCTTCCATGTTCATGGTCTTTTCTTCAGCAAACCATTCTTCTCCATCGGTTGTCGGTTCAGCAAATGATCTGGCCTACCCACCGCCATTTCCACTTACTAATTCTCGGTGACATTTTTGGTTTTTAGTTGGCTGATACGTTATATCTCTGATTCAGGAACTTTATACACTTAAATTATTATTTATAGACTCTGGTACATTCAAAACTTGACGTCACTTGCTAGGTCATCAAAACTAAGCACGCGGTTAAAAAGCTACTTTTCTCAACAAATAACGATTATGAGATTGAAACTAAATTTGAACATTATTAATGAAGTGCTCTAATTTAAAATATTTACTACGAGAGGCAATTTGTAAAATTATAAGGCCATATCTTACGTCACAAAAACACACTGAAGTTTAAACCTTTGAAGTCCTACAAATTAAAATGCCGCGTTTCCAATGATGTAAACCCTAATTAGTGATGTGACGTTATTTATGCTTCGCCCGCGAGGCCATTTGGGACGCGTGGCGCCCGATAGAGTAGACAGAGATGAATGAATGTTATGTGGCAGGGAGAGAGAGATGGAGTGACTTCTTGCGGGCAGATTAGGAATAGATTGAGAGACGATTTAATGTAGAAATCTTTTTTTGGCGGGAAAACGAAAAAGATCGCGTCACCGCATTGTATTATTTTCCAAAACTTATGTTATTTTCAGTGTTAGTGCATAAAATTGGTGGCATTTTATTCGTTAAGTGCTGGATTACAGGCATAAGTGTGGGAAAGTGATATAATGATGGTGAAACGTTTCTTTTCGTATTGTTTCCAAAACTCCATAAAGCTTCTGGTAATGTTGCCACCACTTTACTAGGAGTATGACTTGACTAGACTAAACTAGATTATGACTTGACTTGATGACTTGGACTGTGACTTGACTTGACAGGTATATATTAATTAACTTGATAAATTATCAATTATAAACTTGACACTGGCTAAATACACAAAAGTGTAGTGTAGTGTAGCGTAGGTCATATCTGCCGAAGAACCGATAACCGTTGGGGTAGACGTGAGGTAGGGTTCTGGAGTGTAGACCACGAATCGGCAAACGTAATGTAGGATGCCCTGCGGCAAGATAGAGCGATGATATACGCAAGGTGGTAGTAACTGGAAGAGTAGAGCCGAAGACCGGGCTCAGTGGCATGCTTTGGGAGAGGCCTATGTCTAGCAGTAGACTAATACAGGCTGATGATGATCAAGTGTAAATATTTTATAGAGTTGATTATTGACTCACTATTATTGTAATATATGGTAAATATTCTGTGTGTGTAGTATATTTATTATTTTTGGTTACAGGTTAAATCGAAAAAATCAAACAAATAAAGGTAACTTCTGAACAAGTGCCGAAGAAGCTTATACAAAATTTGCCGTCTTTAGAAAACTATTAAAAAGCTTAAGAGTCAACGGATTTTGGAAGTCCTTTTTGATGAAGCGCTTCACACAAGCAAGCCTACAAAAAAAAATTGCTGTTTTGAAACACATTTAACTTTAATCAAATCTCTAAAAAAAGTCTGTTTGGCTGAAAGAGATCGCTTTTTTAGCGATAAGACCGCCCACTGTAACCTTCTCATAAGATATTTCCTGTTGTTGTATTTGTTACCTTGGTTGAGAGTTTATCTATCTAGATATCTAAATTATATTGCTTCAATGCATCAAAATGTATGAAATAAACGTTCTTCTTGGCAAGCATTATTATCATTATGTTTAAAATAGTGTTAATTTATTTTTATATTATTGTAGAGAAAAATCATCGGTAAACATGAAGTTTTAGAAGATTTTTCATGATAAAGTTTTAAACAATGATAGGTTATTATAAATAACCATTACAATATATAAAGAAGCCTGTTACAACAACAAAACAGGAAACTCTCATTTGAACTATAAAACTACTGAAATTTATCCTAACCAATTCCTTTCTGATATAAATTGATGTACCTACATTTATAACTTACTTTTATTTAATTCTACCCTTGATATACGGTATAGGTCACATGCTCCTTCCAAAATAAATTACTAATATAAATTATTAGCGAAACCAACTCAAATAATATAAATTAGTAATTTATTTTGGACCGATCTTTTAAATATTCTTGTTTAAGTGACAGAAGACATTTTAAATTTCACGCGCTTTATTAGTTGCCAAAGGGTCCCACAAGAGGCGCTGGTAGTAATACTTTCAAACCACGTTTTTTGTATGAGTTCCGGTTCTTCCCCGCTAGGAGTAATAGTATTCTGCGATCCGAGCTGGACTGCTGGTGAGTTGACTTAAATTATCACCTACTTCTCACTGAGCTCTTCTTTTACCTTGGAACCATCCACCCTCAAAATAGCACACTCTCGAAACGCGAAGGTGCGCAAACAGGGAGATACGTGCGAACTTAGGAGTTCTCAAACTTAAATGCAGGCATTAAATTCATCGTTACATACAAAGATTAGTATTTATTTACTAGCTGGTAGGACTGTAGAGTTTGTCTAGGTAAGTACGACCGCTTTGTCAGATAATATAATTATTTTGTATAAATATACATGCACATACACATATACATACACATACACACATATATACACATACACCAACACATCATGCACATACATACACATACATACGCTCTGACATAAATCAAATGTAACTAGATATTAAATAGGAGAAGCCACTGACTCCTGAAACACAGTGAACACTAGTTCAGGAGTCTATGGATTCACTACATAAACTGTTGAAAAATATTTATGTCAATAAATGATTTTGTATTTTTTTTATATTCTGCCGTCAAACAATCCGGTTTGAAGGAATTTGTAGCTAGTGAAATTACAATGGCTGTTTTGTTAAATTTAATTGCAACTAAATGTCGTACATGGTCTCAAAAATTGATTGTAACAGAGTCCGTATTGAAACTGATAGGAATCAGAGCTACATTATCGGCCAAATGAACTTAAAGTTTAAAAATCTTATAACTAGACTATTATGTTTCTATATGACGAGCGCAGTGTAGTGCCTCGCAAAACTTTATAGAGATCCGATTGACACTGCAATCTAGGCGGAATCTCAGCGTCAGGAAAAAAATTGAGTTCGTCACGTCATACATTAAAAATATGTTTATTAATTTTTTTATTGTTCGATAGGCTCGCGTCGCACCTGATGGTAAGTGACGATGTGGTCTAGGATGTAACACGCTTGCCTAGAAGATACCTGTTCACTCTCGATTTGAAGACTCCTTCGTTTTCTTTTTTGTATGACCAACAGTTCGTATTCATTAATTGATAAACGAGCAAAATATATCTATATGATATGTGATTCATACACCTCATTTGTAAATGTTAAACCAATCTTGTAGATGCTATGTAATATGTACCAAGAAATTCGGAAAGCTCTCAAGCAAAGAGACTTTCAAAGGGTTGCCTGAAATTATATGGAGCACTTTCGCGTATCAATCTTTTTGATACCAAATATTCTGGGTATTTATTATTTGCTTTTAGGCGAAATTAAAATGATGGAGTGGCTTTTATTTACATCTGGTAAGCTTTTATCTTTACGTGTGCTTTTATTCATACAACAGCTTTTAAGTACTTTTTTTTAACATAGACAGACAAACAAGCAGACGGCCCGTATATTCACTATGGTATATTCTGTGGTACAGCTTATGCTAACTTATACAGGTGGACTATTTTTGGATGATGTTTGTCAATTGTTGTGTTCTATGGATTTAGTGAGACTTATTTTCTCAGTAGTTCCATAATTGCGACCGATGGAAAATCAAATTTGTATGGATATGTCAATAAAATACTAATTGCTAGTTACGTATTTATGTTTTTAGTGGTTTTAGAAGAGATATGTAAACACCTTTTTATGAGACATAATGTGATGTCTTAGCTCAAAATTTTAACTAGGCAAAACACGTAGAAATACAATATGAATAGTTATGTAGGTACTTAAATTATGAGTAGGTACAAAATAATGTTTTGTACGAGGAAAGTAAGCAAGACCTCTAATCACCAAAATCACCGATTCAAGGCACTTTGCAACTTGCAAATCCCCCCATGCAGTGATGAATAGCTTCTTATACTTTATTCGGCCCTACTTAGGCCCCATAAATCTAGCCACACCCTGATTGGAAGCGACGGTACATTAGCAACCACGATTGGCTCACACTTTCGCACCATTTCACAATAAATACTCTCTTGAAAGTCTTTCAAGACGCAACGTGGAGTGTGTTTTTGTTATTTGGCAAAGGTTGCTTGTTGTAAGTTTTTAGGGAAGTGCCATTTGTTGCTGGTGAATTGTCGCGGTTATCTTGGATTGCTTGGATTCTGGGCAACTTGGTGAAAGATTGGTTAGCAGTTTTCATTTCAGTTTGGTGTTTTTTTCTTCAATAGGCATAGCGTTCGCTATATTTTTTTGCTTCTATATGTAATGTAAACTTATCAACATTTTCATTTTATTTTTTGTGTTTCCTTATTGGATAGGCTTAAGACTATACCGCCTAGTCTTTCACAGTAGGTGTGCATATGCAAGATGCATTGCTAGGTTTGAGGGCAGGAGCTCTTTAAGCAGTAAATAAAATCTTCTTTGCAGGCACTCTTTTTAATACTTGGAGTTGTTTAGTTGTCTAAGGCTGAAACGATATATCACACTAATATTATAAAGGCGAAAGTTTGTAGATGTGTATGTGTGTTTGTGTGTATGTGTGTATGTTTGTTACTCCTTTACGCTCAAACAACTGAATGGATTTAGATACCGAATTTCAATAGATTAATCCACGAGAAAATTTCACAAGTGAAATTTGTCGTGGGATGAGCAAATAATTAAAATACTTCATATATATATATATACTTTATATATATACTACGGGTGAAACCGCGGGGCGCGACTAGTATCTTATAAGCATATTCATAAAGTTTTCGATTGACATCATCCTAAACACTTTCGTTGAATTTTTTCTTTTGCGATTTATTTATTTATTCATTTGGCACACAAAACAGAATATAACCAACAAAAGAACAAAAAAAAGTGTTTACAAACATTTTGAGCTAGGTTACATCCCAAAACTTGTGTACACATCACGATTAACAAAACAATAAAAACAAAACAATAGTTAGTAAAAAATTAAATATGTTTTCATGGTATCGATTTGTATATTAAATGCAAAATCTTTAAACAATTAAAGTTCAGAAATGATAGCTAAGCGATTGTTAGCGAAATGGTGAAAAACTTGGGTGTGATCTTTGATAGGCTGCTATCGTTTGACCCTCAGCTAGGCGAGGTCAGGTCATCACAAATGAATCAAACGTTGATCTTTAAAACTACAACTTTACTCTAGCAGGTGAAGGTGAGCGGTCAGTGGTAACCTTTTATGTAAGAATAAATTAACCAACCATACTGGCTAAATTATGTCTCTTGTCTATCCAATTTGGTACGTCAGTCGTACAAGTTACACTAATTAGATAGATTAAGTACCAGTTAGTGCGTGCCTTTCACCAGTTCATGGATAGTGTGCGTCAAATTTGCACATTCATGCATACCTTCGATAGCTCAGTTGGTAGAGCGGTGGACTGTAGTTGGTAAAAGTAATCCATAGGTCGCTGGTTCAAATCCGGCTCGAAGGAAGCTTCAAAGGAATTTTTATGTTAATTTGTTTGCAATGAAATAAACTAACAATTTAACATAATAATTACTTTCTACCCACATATTTTTTGCAAAGCAAATGGAGAATTATGTGAACTAGTACAACCCGCCTCTCTCACTGGATACAGTAATATACGAAACGATATCTGACTATTGACTTCCGTTCGCCTCGTCACGCATTCACTCTTACTCCCCATGTCATGCGTGCGTAAAGAAGATTTACTTTCAAAAATGTTGGTTCAAAAACAGATTTAAAGTGTTAAATAGGTTTTAAATTTTATATAAATAGTTTTAAACTGTGGATAGTAGCAGTATGGTGTATATACAAAGTTTTTGTAAACAGCTGCGCAAACAGACTTTAAACCGCTATTGTAAAACTGCTTGAAACTAGCCCATTACACCGAAACACAGTAACTGGGTCGGGCGGGCGGGAATCGTACAGCACTGAGGCGATGGCACAGTATACAGATGATTGAGTACCTAAACTTACAAATCAATATTTCTCTCAATAATTATAAATTCAATAAATTTATATCTATTTTAATCACTCTTTTAATATTCTTTATAATTATTTTACTATACATAAATTTGTTTTAACTTCTATATACTCGCTAATTTACTTGCATGCAGTCTTCACCTATAATTGTAATGACACTTAGCCTTAATGTAATGTAATGTTTGTTTTGTTATTGTAATAGTGTACATAAATAATTTTTTTATCTGTGTATTTCTTTATTATAATGCTGATTTATGTATTCCAAGCTAAAGTTGTCAACATGTGTAACTATCCGGCCACATGCATGCAACTCGTTCTGGCAATGTTGTACTTAGGGGCTCCCAAAATACAGGCTATGGCTAGTTTGGGGCCCGTAGGTAGTAGTTATTATATTATTATAAATGTTATTGCATCACTAATAATTTAGTAGAGTAAGCTATGGAAGTATTAATAATATTATTATTATTGTATATTCATTAATTTATTTTGGATAATAAATTATTATTATTATTATTACTAATGTAAGCCGGCCCCCACTTGGTGGGCTAACGATCTGTATCTAGGAAATTCGATTGCAATTAAACAATAGAAATTTTATAAATAATTTGAAAATAAAATTTTCTTAGTAACCATGCACATAAAATCCATACAAATTTGTGTTTTTTTTTCGGTTGTAATAAAGTTTAATGATCGCCCAGCTGGTCATAACAGCTGGGAGCCGATAGCAAGCAGCTGCCCAAAGTTGTGCTCTGTGGGGGAGACCTATGTTCAACATTGGATGTCTTCAGGCTGTTGATGATGATGATGAAGATTATGACGAAGATGATGACTTGCGATCTTCTAACTATATAATATACCCTAAAATATGTAGGTATAGGTAATAATTTAGTTAGTGTGTGTGTGTGCGAGTTGAATTGTCCCTAATAAATAGCCAAACCTTTGTCACCGTGTCCCACCGTGCCTATGTGTTAGCGAAACTTTTTTCTACTCTTCCGCGCTTTTCTTTTCTTTCCTTTTTTTGACGGTGACAGGGCACTAATGGAATGTTACAACGTAGATTCGCTTTCTTCAGCGAGTTGAAAAATGGAGACGGTTAGCTATTGTTGTTGTGATTGTGGGGAATACCCGTTTATTTTTGATTACTATATAAAAACTCTTCTATATACTTAGTTATAATTTTCAATCAAATTTTGAAGTAAATTTCTTTACGCACGCCTGACATTGAGAGAATGCGTATTGAGGTGAAAGGAAGTTGATTCACATAGATCTCCATTGCCAACATACCAAATTAAAAATTGTATTATTATGTTAGTATATGAAAAATGAAAATGAAAATTTATTGGCATAAAAATATTTGAAACAATCATAAAGGAGTGAAGCACCTGTTTCCCGTATTAGGCTCAAGACCCGTGACACAGGAACCAGGACTCTTCTGTATATCGTATCTAATATCTGGTAAAATGACAATTTACAATTGTCAATATGCGACATTAACATTAAACAAAGCAAAAACAATATTATACCGGCTGATTGTTGGCGCCAAACTAAAAAAGTTTTATTTCAATCGTGTGGTCTAAAGCGCGTATTTTTATTATACTCGTTTTAATTCTAATAAATTTGTAAGTATACTTAAAAATGTTATTGCGAGCGATATTTGGGGCCGCATCCAGAATCATTATTTTTTGAAAGGGTTATGACATTGACATTTTTATGGCATCACTGGGCGGGAGGCCAAAATTAAGAAAGAAAGAAAGAGAAAATACATTTATTCAAGACATCACACAACATTACATTTTTACAAATAGGCATTTATACAAGACAAATCACACGAAAAAAAAGAGAAACTAAAATATATAAGGTTGCGTGACGTCATGATGCAGGTCCCGACTCGGCATGCAATTAAACTGTAGCTTACGAAAAGCTGGCGAAACGGCTGATATAAAAAAAAATAACCTACTTTAGTTTATTATATTATTATTTAACATTTCTATTAGTGAAATAAATTTCAAAATTGAACGAGTTTTTGCTTTAAACCAAAGCGAAAAGTTTTCATGCAAATTGCAATTGTAAGTCGGCGGGTACCCGGTCCCGGTACCGGCACCTTGCCCCCGCCCGCCCAACAAGCCGCCCCGTTCGACCGGAAGTCTACACTGACGAGAATATGGATAACATAATAATAATAAATAATAAGTTAAAAAATACGGATGACATTAACAATTATGCTTTGGAAATAAATTGATATGATAATTTATTTAAAGTAGTAAACTTTAAATAAATTGTAAAGTAGTAAACTTTAAATAAATTGTAAAGTAGTAAACTTTAAATAAATTGTCATATAAATTTGTTTAACTTTTTGACTTGACTAAATAAAAAAATAGAGATGAGATATTAGGTCTTTACCTATGAAATTGCCGTTTTGTTTGAAAAAAGTTAAAGTATTTTTTTTTTCGAACTTATTTATTTCTTTTATTCAAAGTAATCACCCCTGCAATCAATGCATCTTTGCCAACGCTGTGGCAGTTTATGGATGCCCTTCTTGAAAAAAATCAGCAGGACGGGAGACAACAAACTCTTCAAAGGCATTTTGTACTGCCTCTCGGGAATTGAATTTTTTTCCCGCTAAAAAGTTGTCCAAATTTTGAAAAAAGTAATAGTCGGTAGGCGCAAGATCTGGTGAGTATGGCGGATGAGGGAGAGCTTCCAAACCCAACTCATGCAGCTTAGAGACGGTCTGTTGTGCAGTATGGGGTCGCGCGTTGTCGTGAAGTAGCAGTGGAGACGACCGATTGACCAAAGCTGGTTGCAGACGTGCGAGTTTCGCCATCATTGTGGTCAGTTCTTCAATGTACACATCTGCAGTAATGCTCTCTCCGTTTTGTAAAAAGCTATGATGAATCACACCAGCACTAGACCACCAAACTGTGACCATCACCTTTCTAGGGGTCATTTTTCGTTTTGCACATTGCTTTGGTACCGAACCAGGATCTAACCAACTTGCTGAGCGCTTTCGATTGTCAAAAAGAATCCATTTTTCGTCGCACGTAACAATTCGGTTCAAATTTCCTTCATTTCTGTGCCTGTTAAGCAGCGCAAGGCAAGTCTCGACGCGTACGTTGCGCTGGCGATCGTTAAGTTCGTGGGGCACCCATCTATCAAGCTTTTTTATCTTGCCAATCTGTCGCAAATGGACCAATATTGTTTTGATGCTAACATCAAAAGCTGCTGCCAGCTCAGCTGTAGATTGAGATTCATCAGCTTCCACAATCGCCTTTAATTCATCATTGTTGACCAAAGTTTCCGGACGACCACGAGGTTCATTTTTCAAGTCAAAATTCCCAGAACGGAACCGAGCAAACCAATAACGGGTTGTACGTTCATTTGTACAGTTCTCTCCGTAAACGTCGTTGATGTTACGTGTCGTTTGTGCCGCGTTGGTGCCACGACTGAACTCATATTCCATAATTACACGAAATTTCAAAGTATCCATTATGAGGAAATATGTTGAAATGTAATGAAAATACAACGCTAATCAATAAACAAAAGACTTATATTGTAAATAGAATGTCATATTTTTAAAACAAAATTAATTTGAATTTAGAATTCATAGCCAATCAAAACTTTTTTTTGTTTGAAAAAGTCTGTACTGCAATACGGCAATTTCATAGGTAAAGACCTATTATTATATGCTCTGAAAATCTGTGAAGTGTAGCCATTCTGTATAGTAACTCAGTATGTTTGATCGTAACTCACCAGTACAGTATTATTATTAGTGGTAGTAGTATCCTTATCATCAGGGGGATGAAAAACAGATAACAGCCTATTCTCAGAGCTAACCAGTACTAAAATTAAGTTGCAAAAATCAGTTCTGCCGTTTCGTAAGATTATGGTAACAAATGCCGTAACACGAAATGTTTATATATGTATATTATATAGACTTATAGTTATAGAGTACAGTAATGTATATTCTAATAAACTCCTATAACTGTAGGTAGGAATATAGGCTAAAATTTTAAGCCAAGATGGAATATATAATATAATATATGGATGCTTACTGTATGTTTATAGCAGGAAAATTGAGGTTTTGAAATCCCAACTAATTTGGATGAAATCTTGCACGCAGATAATTAGTACCTATGCGCTCAAAATAAATTAAAAGAATAGACTATGGTAAGAATGTTTTATTTATATTAGCTATTTCGCCTGCTTATCGTAAGTTACAGTTTAATCGATAACAATCAATTACTACCGGGACTAATAAAGTTTTTTCAATCCGAAAAATTAAGAGCCCAAGAGTAAATTGTAGGTGAAACCACTAAGCAGAGCTATAGCAGCCGTAAGGACCATATTTATAAAAAACAGGATATCAAAAGCAGTCACCTCCAAGCCGTTCCAGTGACAGCTAATAAACAGTAAGCATTTAATTAACTTTTTTATTAAACCGTTAACGCGCTCAAAACGTGCGCGTATTTATTAGATTCGTTTAGAATTGTGCCGTAGGATGGAAATTTAAATGTTTAATATGGACAACGTGTTGGTGATAGGTTTATTGTAAAAGGCGCATTAAATTAGATATTAATTTTGAGTAATATTTGGATATTTTGAAATGATTTCAGAGTCAGATTTTTGAGATTGTTATGTATCTATGAAGCAGCGGCTCGAATGCACACTAAATTATTCTGCACGTAAGTAGGTACTAAACTTACAGGCGGCACAGCCGCTGCTACGCATATATAGATACATAACAGATATATATGAGACTTTTTTTACTTCAAACTTGTCTAGCTGACCACGCTCTCACCTGATGGGAAGTGACGATGCGATCGAAGGTGTAGCATGCTAGCCAAGTAAATACCTATTCACTCTTCTCTTGAACACACCCGGGTTTTTCGCCGGAAACACAGACGCTGGCAAGGCATTCCATTCCTTAGCCGTTCTAATTAAGAACGTTGAGTCAAATCGCTAGGTACGAATGGGTGGTATTGGACTTGGATAAAATATAAGATTTGGAGTAAATTATAGTTTACGTTTCAGCATTATTGGTATTTTAATAATTTGACTGGCCTAATAGCTACGTTGGTAGTAACTTTGCTCTCTGAACTGTGAGTTATGGGTTCGATTCCCACTCAGGGCAAACATTTGTGTGATGAACATCGATCTGTGTCTGGGTGTTATATTGTATTCCATGTATATATTTACAACAAAAAAAGTATATAAGTAATGTATCAGTTATGTGGTTCCCATAGTACAAGCTTTGCTTAGTTTGGGGCTAATTGGCACTGTGTGAAATGTCCACACGAATTTATTATTATCTATACATACAAAATTCAAAGTCCTGACTGACTGACTGACTTATATATCAACGCACAGCTTGAACCGGTGGTCCTAGAGACTTGAATTATGGAGATTGTGTTCTTTCTAAAATATAGGTTAAAAAAATATATATACCAAAAAAAAGTTTTTCGAAATTCCATCCCTAAAAGGGTGAAATGGGTGGTTGAATTATCTATGAAAAAATATTTCTTATGAATATATATTTCTTCTTCGTTTCCTATAGACCACGTAGGCGAAACCGCGGACAGAAGCTAGTAACTAATAAAATATCAAGTGTAAGTAAGTGTAACAACACCAAAGTCCGATTTACATATTGGATATTTGTGCACACGAATGACAGCAAAAAATGACGCAGCACGACAGTGTGTAGCCGTCGTCGTACGTCCTTTTTTTTCTTTATTCGTTTTATTTTGTTTTTTAATATTATTTGTATTTAGTATTGTCTCAATCCATTTATATTTTTTTTTATGGGTCTATTGCCTGAATTAAATCATTTTTATTTATTTATTAAGGCGTCATAGTATAAAATAGGTACATAGTAGGTAAGATTAAGTGGTAAGTAAGAGCAGGTAGCTTGTATTGGGTTTAATAGTGATAATCCACTCTCCTGTCACACCGTAGCCCAATTAGTTGAAGCCTCACAAAGCTTATAGCTGGCTGAATTTATGTAGGGCAGGTCTTCTGCGGTACGTTCCACTTTACGTGTTAATTATATCTAAGATTAGAAGTAAGTACTTATAAGAAGAGTTTAGGCGGAAAAAGAAAAATATCGCATCACCGCATTGTGTTTATTTTCCAAAATTTGTGTTATTTTCAGTGTTAGTGCATAAAATTGGTGGCATTTATTCATTAAGTGCTAAATTTCAGAGTGTGAAAAAGTGGTATAACTATGGTAAAACTTTTCTTTTTGTATTGTTTCCAAAGCTCCATAGAAGCTTCTGGTAAATTTGCCACCACTTTAGGAGTATGACTTGACTAGACTAGACTATGACTTGACTTGATGACTTGGACTGTAAATTGACACGTATTATATATATATATATAACATTAATTAACTTGAGAAATTAACAATTGAATGAATTAACGAATGATTTATTTGTGAAGTGTGACACCGCATTGCGCATGCGTCTGGGGATATCAATACAACGTACAAAACAGATTTTCTAGAATTTGAGATTAGAGAGGCAGTTAAATAAATATGTAACGTTCTACATTTGGAACGCAAGGGTGGTTTCTGGGCATGGCTTAACTTATTTACCCTATCCTTAGATCAACTGATCTAAGGTTAGATCAGTTGATCAGTTGATCTAAGGATACGGTAAATAAGTACCTGTAAATTATCACTCTATTAATAACCGATACTTTGGTATATTCATCTTCTCATCTGTAAGAAAGTACTTAGCCCCAACACCAGTTACAGACCCCGCCGGCGTAGTCGTAGCACGTAGTTAGTAGCTAGAACGATCGCGACTTCCAATAGGTCTACTCTTCCAGTGGACGTAGACTTCTCGATCCTCATATGCCGGCAACGGGCCAAAACACCTGCCCTACCACCTAGTGACGCTGTAAAGGTCAGCATAGACCAACATCATTAGCCCGTTAAAAAAACCCCAACATCATCAAGATAATATGTTTGAGTATTGATTTGAAAATAAGCTACTTAAAATTAAATTTATTATTCACTTCCCGTTTCTACCATTTCTAAAGAAAAGCATCTTCCTATTTTTTTGACACTACAACTTTTAGAACTTAGTTTAAATCTAAAACTCAAATCTCTAAATCATCGGATAATAATGGGCGGCGTCCGAAACATTGTCCGGAACGGGCCATCTGTCCGGAACTCTGTAACCGAATTACGGCCGATGATTGTACCCATGGGTGCCGTCCACACTTCAATGTGACCGCATTTCTATTCCCTGTTTGGTTATGACAGGGAACATTTTCAGCTGAAGGCTTTCAAAGCATTGCTGGAATCTTTCGTAGTCCTGGTTTTTGGTGTACTTATAATATACCTAATAACACATGAAAAATGACTAATACGCAAAATCTATTCACCCACCACATAGTTCTTATATACCTATTACGTAATGTTTACAATTATTTAGTAATTTTTTTTATATTTGTGAATTTTGTGACGAGCTAGCCGTTCACCTGATGTTAAGCGATACGGCTACCCATGGCAGAACAGTGTCACTTGGAACTTAGTATCACTGCGCTAATCATCCTGAGACATCAGCACAGTCTGGTAATAAGATTACTCGACTGTGCGATCAGGTCATAAAGTCTCAATTGCTAAGTAAAAAAATATTATTAAAATTAAGCTTATTAAATTTTTTCCTGCTTTTATGGTAGACTATAAGCTCTCTATATATATATATAATATATAAGCTCTCTCATCTCTCACTCATCATCATGTATTAAACTATTTTTCAATATTGGTATTATTTCTCCAGCGACGGCTTATATCAAGTGTATCGTATGACCTAGATAGAGTTGTTCATATTCCAGACGCAGCATGTCACAAACAGCTGCTTGAGACGTTGTGACGCGACCCGTCTAGATGAAAAGGATTGCTGATATTAAATCTGAAATTGCTCTACGACATTTCTTGAGAAGAAATTGTGTAGTTTATCTTTTAATTTTTAATTATAACGCCAAATTATAATAAATTACGTTATTGTTAATAATAATAACGCCCAACATCACACACATAGATCCTATACCCTAACTAGGATTCCCTGTGTCTAGGGACCCAAGAACTACGAGGACCATGGTCCCACAACATCCAGACTCAGAACAAGTATTTATGCTTTTTTTTTCTGTGCACAAATACATATTACACCTAACATGTTACACTTAAATACAAAATTTTACTAGGTATTTGGCGAGTTGACTGGACTGCAGTCGTGACCCCTTCTCGCCTCCGGTGGGTTCGTGTCCCACATACCTCCTGCCACCATCCCCGTGGTGGCAGGGAAGTGCGAGGGCATTTCCCCCCCCTCAAAAAAAACGGTATAAGAATTTCACAAATATTGACACTAACTGAACTGAGCTTTTTAATTTTTATGCATCACGCAGCAGTGATACGACGAATATTTTTGGACATAAAGGCGATTGTAAAATACATAAATTTTCAAATCACTTTCTGCAACGATGTCACTAGGTCAGTCAGTAGGTTGGCTAGTCCGAATTGGCACACCACAGTTGTCATACGTCAATATTGAAATACGTTGGGAATAAAATATACGTCCTATCCCATTTCTGCCCTATCTCGGGTGAGAGGTGACGCCATCAGTCAATACGGCGACACTTTTAACACAATGTTAAATTTGAAAAATATTTTCCTTTAAGTTATGATGGATGTTGGAAATATATTCCGTATGTATAAGTACTTGCTATTTAGTATTCTATGATATCTACTCCTACGTAAAAGGCGTTTTAATGCATAAATTAAGGTGTATGCGAATTATGGGCTCGTTACTGTTTTTTAACAAAGAAACGAAATTAAAACCCGTAATAAAATGGTAAACCACTAATTACAATCGTGTGGTTTAACGGTTGCAAGTTGGTTTAATTATGTTTTATTGTTGCTTGTGAAGGGCTAGCATTTATACTAAGTCGTAAATCCTCAAGTGACTTACGTCTTAAATTCAATATCTGTAATTCATATAAGGTATATTTAAAGAGCAGGTGGCTTGGATGTTTTACTAAAAATTGGAAATTAATAATTTTGCGAAACTGACTCGCGTGGCAGCCATTTTTTTTTTTTTTAATATAGATATTTGTCTTATGTTTCTAATAAGCTAGCCTTACTTATTAATATCAATAAAGATTTTTGCAACCTCAACGTTGATTAAATACTATACGTTAGTCTCAATAATTAAGTTGTACCTAATGCGTACTTAATAAGATTTAACTTACAAATAAATAAGAATTTTTACAATTTACTTACCAAATTGCTAGTTAACGTTAATACAAACGATGCAATCAAGCCAACCGTAAACGGAAAAAAATCCCATTAAAACATTATGAAGCCATGCTTCAATTATTCCATGGAACTCGGTAGTGTGTCGAAATGATCTTTAACACGATAGAATTAAAGTAGCTTTTTGAGGGTAATTAACATACAGGAAGGGTTTAAATAATCAAGTCGTTTTAGTTCCGTACCAACTACGTCTGATGGAATCGCAGCGCGCCCTCTTTGCTTTTGAAAAATGCAAGAATTTTTGATTGGATTTCTGATTAATTAGCCATACATAAGTAGTTTAAATGAAGTTCAAAGCGAGGTTGAATTTACTTGCATACATTATTTAGAAATCAAATTTACGACAGCCTTTGTGGTGTGGTGGTTGAGCAGGTCGGCTCATAACCTGGAGCCGGTGGGTTGGATTCCCGCGGCAGGACAAGTATTCGTGCACAGAAATAAAGTACAAATACTTGTTCTGAGTCTGGGTGTTGTGGGACCGTAGTCCTCCTAGTTCCTGGGTCCCCATACACAGGGAATCCTAGTTCCCTAACTAGGATGAATATAATATGTGATAGAATGTTCACGATAATCTATGTATGTGATCTTTAGCGGTTTTTATTATTATTGTTATCGTGAACATTTATTTACAATATACACTATCAAGTAAGAAGTTTTAAGTGTTTTTAATTATATTCAGTTTGTTACATTATATACTTGTTACTTACAAAATCGCAGAGCTAACTTAAATTTTGCACAAAGATTCCTCATAAAACCAGGATTACCACAGGATATAAAGGAAATATTTTATTTCCAAAATTAAGAAACTGCGTGGGCTTTACATGTAAGATATATTAGAAATGACACATTGTCGTTTGTATGTCCTGTGATTTCCAGATAAGCCGATTCAGATGAAATGTTTCACATTGATTGCCATAAACAAAATAGTACTTATTTTTTGACCCCAAAAATGCGTTCCCGCAATAAAATATTAAACAATCCCCCTTTAGATCTCCCATAGCAGAGACAAAAATTGCGCTTTAACATTTTAACAGCCGGAAAATAAAAACAAAAGCACTCAGAGTTAGACTCGATTTAAAGGGCTCAGAGTAATTTCCAAATCCACGAACAAAGGACACGGGAGATGACCAAAGAGAATAATAACGGAAAAGGGCTGTTTCCTATTAGCATGGGACTTCGGGCCCACGAAATATTTGGACGCTCCAATTTACATGTTAACGCAACGTTTGTATGGCGCGATAATTGAATACACCGATTGTTATGTAATCTACTCCCCTTGACAATACTTTGAGGGACAATTTTTAATCGGAAACAGGTGGGTTTAACATAACTTTGATAACAAAGCCCTGGTCGTAATGCTGAAACAATAGGAGCAGGTAAAGGAGTTAATATTTTTAATCTCTCTCAATCACGTTGTGAATTGGAGGGTTATGCTAATTTTATTCGTGGAATGTTATGGACGTTTCATTTTTAACCCCCGATCAAACAAAGTGATACCCTATGTTTGATCGGGGGTTAAAAATGAAAGTCTAGTCAAGTCATACTCCTAGTAAACTGTCAACTTTACCAGAAGCTTCTATGTAGTTTTGGAAACAAAATGAAAAGAAACGTTTCACCATCATTATACCACTTTCCCACACTCATGCTTAATGAATAAAATGCTACCAATTTTGTGCACTAACTAACTGAAAATAACACAAGTTTTTGAAAATAATACAATGCGGCGACGCGATCTTTTTCGTTTTCCCGCCAAAAAACTAAAATTCTTTTATAATCCCTTTATTTAAGCCATTTCAAAAGTAGAACGTCAAATGGATAAATCATTTGTTCATTTACCAAGTTGGACGGAGTGTACAGTCTCGATTAGTCCATAACAATCAAACAACACAAGCCAGAACAATATATTGTTCTAACTTTGGACGTGAAGAGCGAATGTTCGCAAGCTGCCGTCACGATTTATGTTATCCTTGCTGGTAAACGTCCGTTGTTCTAGCGAAAGAATTCTTTAAGACTTCAGACTTAGAGTCTAAAACACAGATTAAACAGATCTAGGTTTTACCGCTTGTAAATAGCACATTTGAGCTTCATGCTAAGAACCAAAATACCTTGTTTTGAAAACTGTAGTTTTTCCGTGATAAAATTAACACTATAGTGCTATTATTTGTTCTGTGGCTATAGCATATATACGGTGAAGTGACGTAATGCAGATGCAATGATTATTAGAGACTTTTGTTACATAAGATTGACCCTAGTGACTTATAATTTGTTACAATTTGTTTGAGCAAATAAATACCTTTTTCTTCTTTCTTCTTTTTAACTTTTGATCCAACGTTATAAAAATACAGAATGTTTATTTATTGCATTTGGTGGTGCAGTTCTAACAAAATAACTTTTAAGAAATCTATCGATGCAGTTATTTTATTTCTAAAAATGAAGAATTTGTTTTTAGATTTTAATTTATTTATTTATTCATTTGGCACACAAAACAGAATATAACCAACAAAAGAACAAAATAAAATAAAAGTTTACAAACATTTTGAGCTAGGTTACATCCCAAAACGTGTACACATCGTGATTAACAAAACAATTAAATAAGTAGTTGGTAAAAAATTAAATATGTTTAATGGTATCGACTTGTATCTTAAATGCTCAGAAATGATAGCTCAAACGTCTCTTTTAAATTTTGGTAGTTTAAATAAATTAAAATTTAAATAACGAATATTGAACGTTTAGGTTACGTTAAAGTAATTCACTAGTTATTTAATTTAGATGAACTTGCTTGTTTTAATGAAAGAGAAATAATAACCTTATCTGTTTTATTAAATGGTCGACATCAACATTATAATAGCACCTTTATACCTGTATTATAACATTTGCATTAGAGGCAGTACCAATTATTAGTATTGCCTCTTTAACTTCCCCATTAGAATAGAACTCGCATAAAATATTATGAATAGCAAAAGGGCCGAAAGGTGTTACATAAATTGCAAAACAAAACACAATCTCCCCGAGTTATTTTGTATTCCAAATTGAACCATAATATTCAACAAGTTTCTTCTAGACCCGTCTAGACAAAATAAACAGTCGCGGTCAAAATGGATGTTTACAGAAAAACACCATTGTTTGTTCAACAAAAGTAATGTAAATCTATAATAAAGCTTCTATTTCTATTTTACTAGGTGGTAGGACTTTACTGCAAAGTTCATCTAGGTAGGTACCACCGCTTTGCCAGTTATTCTGCCGCCAAGCAGTAGTGCGCAAGCAATGTTGTGTTCCGGTTTGAAGGGCACTGTAGCTAGTGAAATTACTGGGCAAATGAGACTTTATGATCTGATCTCACAGTTTAGTAATCTTATTACTAGATTGTGCTGATGTCTCAGGTTGACGTGCGCAGTGCAGTGTCACGCGAAACTCCATACTTTAGAGTTCCGAGTGACACTGCAGCTGATATGGGCAGCCGTGTCGTTTAACATCAGGCGAACGGCTAGCTCGTCACGTCATTCCTTAACATAAAAAACAAAAATATTAAATAGTAAACATTACTATAATATGCTAGATATGGGTAGTTCTTACTTACCCAGTATAGTAGCTCATTTGGTAGTAACCCTGCCTTCTGAACTGTAAGTTGTGAGTTCGATTCGCACCCAGGACAATTTTGTGATGAACATCGATCTTTGTTCTATGCCTGGGTGTTATATTGTATTCTATATATGTATTTGGAAACAAAAAAGTATTCATACATTGTATTAGTTATCTGGTTCTCAATGTATAAGCTTTGCTTAGTTTGAGGTTAGATGGCGCTGTGTGAAATTTCCAAATATATATTATTTATGATTATTACTATTCCACGATTCGTCATTGTAAAAATAAAACAAAATAAAATGTATTTAAATCATTCGATTCCGTTTACTTTTACTAAAATATTTAATACTAGTTATGCCCCGTGGTTTCACCCGCGGATAAAAAGTATTTTAATTATTTGCTCATCCCATGGGAACGTTTCACTTTTTCGGGATAAAATGTATATGCTAATCCAGTGTATAAGCTATCTTGGTACTGAATTTCATCCAAATCCATTCAGCCGTTTGAGCGTGAAGGAGTAACAAATATACACACATACACACACATACAAACTTCCGCCTTTATAATATTAGTGTGAAAAAGAGACGACTGGTCCGTTGAAATCTGTTGGGCGATCACGTAACTCGATTGCAACCAATAGAAACACAAACTTGTTTGAATTTGACAGTTTGAATACGTAGTTTATGTGCGTAGTTAATATGGGAATATCTCCCATTGCATTGCAATCAATTTCGTGATCACCCCTGGTTTCATTGAATCTGCGCATACTATTTCAAAAAAGCATGTGAGCTAGATTTAAGGTTGCGAAACATAAAATAATAATAATGCACTTATTGCCGAAGACTGTGTTATTGTTTATTGTTTGGTCCTGTCTTACTCTGGATTTTGTTTGCACTATGGTCTATCTTTCATTTGCTGAATGAAAATGAAAATGAAAATACCTTTATTTGGCCTTAATATACATTATACAGTTTTAATGTAACCCTGTCTCCTGGAAAAGCGTTAGCTGTGGCCCAGGAGGCAGTTCACCCTCAAAATTAAGTCTAATAAGCATAATAATTCGTTTCACTAAAGTCTACTACGTTATATTATGTAATTATTTTAATTTTTTTTTTTACGTACAAAATATATACAAAGTATAACTAATGCTTATTTTCTAATATACTATTATGTTTGTGTATGTGTATAGATAATATTGAAGTTTATTTCTATACTATAATAAACGTTAACATTTAGTTAATAAACGAAATGACACCTACCGTGAAATGACACATGGGTGAAAAAAACAAGGGCAAAAAAGGGGTGCAAAATGACATACCCAAAATAACACATACGCCAAATGACATAACATATACCGAGTGTATCTCTCTAGTACTTAACTGATTAACCTTAGAATAACAAAGTTTGTGTCAATTTTCTCTAAAGTTCTGGCGAACTATATATTATGGAAATTTTTAGAACTTTCAAATTTGAATTTGTTTAGAAGTTTGACGGACGGAGTATGGCATATATTTCCATACATAATTATTTACCTATGTATCTGTTATTATTTACTCTATTTTTGTAGAAAGTAATTTTCTTGCCGCCACAAAAAAAGTTTTCTTATTTATAGTTGGTAAAGTATATTCAAATGTTTGGGAATACACAAATTGTTTGCCAATACTTCGCTGCGTAAACATCTGGAGATCGTCACCGAACCAATGGGGACTCAAATACTGTTGACGAAAGTGATATCGTTATAAAAAAAACTAATGTGCTTTAGACCACACGACTGAAGTAAAACTTCTTTAGTTTAGCTCCATCTATCGGCCGGTATAACTTTGTTTTTGGTTTGCTTAATGTTGCCATCTTGACAATCTTAAATTGTCATTTTATCGGACACATCGATATAATAATACATATTTGTTTTACTTTTTTATGTTGACGATGGACATCTATGTTAACCAACTTTCAACTTCCGTTCGGCTCGCCAGCTTACTCCCCAAGTCAAGTGTGTGTAAAGAAGTTTTACTTCAAAAACATGATGATATCTAAGTTCTTTCACAAAAAAAAAAGTATCGCATGTAAGGTTAAAGATTAAAATCATTTGTACTGTTTACTAGCTGCGAAGACTTATAGACAGACCAAATGCTCCAACCCACTAATAGTAGGTAGCGTACCCAACATGCTGGAAGCATTATTTTGCCCCGTTAATAAGTATTAATGCTCTTATGAAACCCATAAAAAGGGGGGTGGGTTCCTATTCTTTCAACGGCCACACGGCTTGATATCATAATGATGGTATTTTTTATAATAACACATTTCAAACAATTTTTTTTATATGGATCCGACGTCTATTTATCAAAATCTAAATATATATAACTCAAAGGTGACTGACTGACAGTGATCTATCAACGCACAGCCCAAACCACTGAACCGATCGGGTTGAAATTTGGCATGCAGGTAGATGTTATGACGTAGGCATCCGCTAAGTAAGGATTTTTCAAAATTCCACCCTTAAGAGGATGAAATAGGTGGTTGAATTGTATTCCCATAAACCACGCCGCGGGCGAAGCTGCGGGTAGAAGCTCGTCAAAAAATAAATTTCCTTATTGTGTGAACATTAATATTAAATACATATTAAATTTCAATCGCTCTTTATTCGAGAAAGTTTGGTAGCTTGAGAAATTTACACGTGCCTAAAAATTGTACCGGATTCAATAAATTTCATTATTTATATATATTTGCTCGTCTAATTAGCTCGTACATCGTAAACAACTGGAGTAAAATTACAGTTAAATTACAGGTTTTAGCTCTCGACACGGTGTGATTCTTAAATTATAGGTTTTTGGCTGTCGACTCGGTGTGACTTTTCTGCAAAGTTCATCTAGGCACCACCGCTTTGCCAGTCATTCTGCCGCCAAGCAGTAGTGCGCAAGCACTGATGTGTTCTGGTTTGAAGGGCACTGTAGCTACTGGACATTACTGGGCAAATGAGACTTTATGACCTGATGTCACTGTCTAGTAATCTGGATCTAGATTGGCTCAGGATGACGTGCGCAGTGCAGTGTAATGGGAAACTCTATACCTCAGAGTTCTGAGTGACCCTGTAACTGATATGGGCAGCCGTGTCGCTTAACATCAGTTGAACGGTTATCACGTCATTCCTTAATATATAAAACATACGATTTTAATAATTGCATTGAACCCGAGAGACTATATAATCACTGTCACTCAGGCACAATTTACAGGCACAATTTACAGGCAATATAATATTACCCAGCTCGTATAAGTGTTACGCAAAAAATACAATTTTCTAAGCCTAAGCCTTCACAAAAAAATATTAAAATCTTCATTACCCCGTCACAGCTCTCCAGTATTTCACCGATTCGGAGGTACTCGCTGCAAATCCCCTGCGCCCACTATATCACAGGCTCGCTGATTCTGCAACTCATTAGCATTTATATTAATTTTATTTCATTTTAATATCACAGCGCTGCGCAGAGTTACGTGATGGTTTCACGCGGAATGTGTTTGGGGATGAGAGAAGCTTCTAGATTTTTTTTAACAATGTCCTAAATGTTACTTGAAAACTAATGAAAATAGTTGGAATATGGCCAATTTGAAACTAGTCTTTGTAGAGATTATGTTGCAAATCATTATTTTGAGAATAATAATAATAATATAATTTATTGACATAAAAACATAAAACAGATTTTGTTTTTCTTTTTTGGCACAGTTACAATTTTTGTTACATACTGGTACAAATTACTTATAAATTAAGATATAATAAACAACTTGGACTTAAAAAAAAAATTGCAGTTAAGACTAATGGCATCTGAGCTAGTAATAAAACTGTGGTACAGATGTCATTGCCCTCCGTATTTTGAGGATAATTAAAATTAATAATTAAAAATTAAATTAACAATTAATATTATTATTATGTTAAATTATTATTTCTGTGTAATTTAACGACTTTTTATATATATACTTATAGCAGAATGATACATTGCATGCAATAAAAATTGTGATGTGTGAAGTGAATAAAATGTATGTATGTGTATGAATAGTGTAATGAATTGGGGTGAAGTGTGTTTGTGTGTAAAGGTGAGTGTTTGTGTATGAGTAGATAGGTTTTATTGTGTTGATGAATGTGGTTGTAAAACTTGGGTTACTTTAGGATACGTATCTAATTAATTCTTCAGTCTCCTTGTAATAATAATAACGCCCAAAGATCACATACATAGATCCTGGACCCTAACTAGGATTCCCTGTATCTAGGGACCAGGGAACTACAAGGACCATGGTTCCACAGCACCCAGACTCAGAACAAGTATTTGCGCTTTTTTTTTCTGTGCGCAAATACTTGTCCTGCCGCGAGAATCGAACCCGCCACCTCCGGGTTATGAGCCGACCTGCTCAACCACCATAAACCGCTGGTCCTAAGTTTGGAGGGTGTGTTCTTTGTAAAGTGTATCTATGAAATTTTCTTCGTTTTCTATAGGCCATGCGGGTGAAGCCACGGGCAGAAGCTAGTACTTTATACAACAGACACAAAAATTCAGGTAAATCATATCATAACTTCTTCATTGCTTTCCCCACTAAGATGGTTTCTCAATAGATTGTTCTAAAAATATGCATAATCAAAATTTGCTTTTCAGTGGCACTTATATTCAGTGTACTTGCGATAAAAAAGACCCTTACGACATTTGAAATTTCCACAGTCGATATAATTATATAGAGTGATTATAAATCCCAGCTAGAACAATAGAGCCAAATAAACACGTCCCTGCAATATAAACTAAATGCAAACTCAATAAGAAGCTCGAATATCACACATTCTGATGCCACAGTCCACCAGCTTAAGGGAACTCCAGGCTCACACACAATACTCATTTTCATCAAAGGAGCATACCACGTCTAGAGGTCAAAACATATTGGCTTTGCAATAGTTAACAAAGTTTGCGATAGCATCGTTTCGGATGTGCACACAATGAGTACTTTAAGTTGACCGTATAAGGAAGCGATGGTATCGCAGTGTTTTGCATACATTGTTCATTTACATAAAACATGAAACTCGGGTAAAGTAATGAACGCAGTAATGGTCAACGTTTAGGCGATGGACTTTGGTTTTGTGGAGTAAATTTAATAAAATAATTGGACGCTGAGTGCGAAAATCGCACTCGATGGAAATTGTAATGTTTGTAGCACTAGTTATTGGAATCAGGATTCGATGCCGTTTTTTGTAGCTTTTACGCTTAACTGGTTTTTGTTTCTGAACTTTTAACCTCCGACGCATATAGAAACATTTTATAATATTATCTGTGTACAGTTACGATAATATTATAAAATCGGTCTACGGTCGTAGCTCTCAAACGGATGAACTACCTATAAGAGTTTTGGCGGGAAAACGAAAAAAATCGCGTCACCTGTATTATTTTCCAAAACTTGTGTTATTTTCAGTGACTAACACTGAAAAATAAATTAATTAAATTAGTGGCATTTTATTCATTAAGTGCTGGATTACTGGAATGAGTGTGGGAAAGTGGTATAATGATGGTGAAACGTTATTTTCGTGTTGTTTCCAAAACTCCATAGAAGCTTCTGGTAAAGTTGCCACCACTTTACTAGGAGTATGACTTGACTAGACTAGACTATGGCTTGACTCGACTCGATGACTTGGACTGTGACTTGACTTGACACAAATATAATCATAATACCAAAGCCCACAATAGGCTATTTGACTACTTTTAAAAATGAACAAGTAAATATTATTTTCATAAAGTACGTTAAAAATGAATGTAATCATTGTAAAAATAAGTAAAATTGGTAAATTAATCACGGAGTAGTATGCTTTTAAAGTTTCATCGCCTGTCCCTTTCTCGCAAAACAGAGATCGTGTTGAGCTTCCTCACAGCTACTATGAAGGCATGGCTTGTGACGTCACATGCCAAAAAGATTGTATGTAGAGCTACCACAGCTTAGTAATGAATTACTGTGAGGACTGGTAACTGACGTCACTGCGTGTTTGAGTTGTCTCTTTCTATTTCTGTATTTTAAAATGCCTGTAACTTAGTAATTTTTTGAGATATTCAAGTTTTGTTTTCACAGTTTTCTATTTTTTGAGGCATATTATTTATGTATGTAATAAAAATATAGTAGTCAAATAGCCTATTCTAAGCTACAGATTCCTCCGATTCAAAGGTTGTCTGGAAGAGATCGCTCTAAGCGATAAGACCGCCTATTCTACCAGTACTAGTTTATTATGTAAGTTTTTCTTTTTGTAAATTGTTTTTTTACGGTGTACTATCTATCCAATATTAATTAACTTAAGAAATTATCAATTACTTGACACTGGTTAAATACACAAAAGTGTGGAGCCAAAACAAAAAAAAAACTCGTGAGTCGGAGTGAGACCGTGACTTTTCCTTGTTCTGTGGATCCAACCCATTGACTACCCATTCAAAAACAAACATAATTCCGAGCCCGTCGAACCCGCGAGTAATTCCAAAAAGCCTATAATTTCGTTCAGCGTAACGAAAAGTCAATTGACCCAGTTCAGAAACGCGCGTACTTCACAAATATTTCACGTTTTTACATACAGCCTCGACGTGAGATGTTTACCGATCTGCTTTTGTGCTGGCTGCTTGGCGGGAAACACTTTTTTGGCGCGAGAAAACATCGGTTTTTTTTCCGCCATGTTGGGCAGGCTTAAGTCGTGAGCCGTAGAAAAAAACATCTGTATTACTAACGAAAATGGCGGTTGCTACTGGAAATGCACAGATTACAGAAAAAACTACTATGTGGAATGGTAGCGCCATTTTGAAGTAACAACCAAGAAGTTTACATCTTTGACTGCTAGTAACCTATAGTGGATTGTTCTTTTCTCTAATCTGTGGCTAGTATTGAAAGTTGAGCGAGAAAAGAAGCAAGAGCAAGAGGAGTTTTGGCGAGAATGCGAAAAAAATTGCGTCACCGCATTGTATTATTTTCCAAAACTTGTGTTATTTTCAGTGTTAGTGCATAAAGTTGGTGGCATTCTATTCGTTAAGTGCTGGATAACTGGATTACAGGCGTGAGTGTGGGAAAATGGTATAATGATGGTGAAACGTTTTTTTTCGTGTTGTTTCCAAAACTCCATAGAAGCTTCAAGTAAAGTTGCCACCACTTTACTAGGAGTATGACTTGACTAGACTAGACTGTGACTTGACTTGATGACTGAGACTGTGACTTGATACATATTTGCGTGAAATATCAATAACTTGATAAATTATCAATTACTTGACACTGACTAAATACACAAAAGTGTGGAGCCAAAACTAAAAAAAAAAGAGGAGTTTTGGCGGGAATGCGAAAAAAATTGCGTCACCGCATTGTATTATTTTCCAAAACTTGTGTTATTTTCAGTGTTAGTGCATAAAATTGGTGGCATTCTATTCGTTAAGTGCTGGATTACAGGCGTGATTGTGGGAAAATGGTATAATAATGGTGAAACGTTTCTTTTCGTGTTGTTTCCAAAACTCCATAGTAGCTTCAAGTGAAGTTGCCACCACTTTACTAGGACTGTAACTTGACACATATTTGCGTGAAATATCATTTTTCTAGCTGTTTTACTTTTCTTGTATTCGCAATGAAAAGCATAGTTATAAAGACTTATTTAGTCTCTCGAACTGCGTCCCGGGGTTCAATAAATTGCTTTCATCCCTATCACATCACACTAATATTATAGAGACAAAAGTTTGTATGTGTGTATGTGTGTTTGTATGTGTGTATGTTTGTATGTGTGTATGTTTGTTACTCCTTCACGCTCAAATGGCTGAATGAATTCGGATGAAATTCGGTACCAAGTGTAAGCAATCTGGACACTATAGCGCCAACAGTAGTTCATCCAAAGAAAACACTCAAGATTCAAACAAATATCGTTATATTTCTTGCGAAAAACTGTCACTGTCTGCATAGAATCAGTTGCGCATCTCGGTCGTCGGACAAACACCAAGTGGACGCCCAAGCCCGCGCTCTGCCAAATATCTTCTTAGTTGCCAGTAAAAAAAAAACCCGAATAGCCAAACTTAGAGAAAAATATATTGAAAACCTTACACAAGATAGCTTATACACTGGATTAACATATAAGCTACATTTTATCCCGGAAAAGTGAAATTTTCGCGTGAGATGAGAAAACAATTAAAATTATTTTATCCGAGTAAAACCACGAAGCACAACTAGTATATAATAAAAATGTACTATTGTATCTATTTTAAACGCAATTAGTCTATAATTATTAATTTATAAATCTCATATATTTACCAATAAAGTATAATATGTATTTATTTATAATTATTCTCAAACCACATATTGTGTCATTCAATATAAATACTGACCGAGAATTAAAAATTCATGACCTAATTTCCTACGAAATTTGGAACAAAACGTTTCAAAATAAACGCTTTGTGGCTTAATAATCAGAGCCACATTAAAGATGCATGTCTGATTTGCATCTACTTTGATGGTTCGCCTTCAGTAAACAGTTTTAATATTAATTGATTCATTTTAATGATTGAAAATGTAGTACCCGCTTATAAAACTTTACCAGTTATAATTTACTTGTACTATTTGACCCGCCCCCGCTTTGCACGGGTGAATTAGTAAAACCCGGTTGAACGAGATAAAAAGGCCGTTCTACGTCCGTCTCCTGGTTTTAAGCTACCTCCTCACCAATTTTCAGCCAAATCTGCCCAGCTGTTCTTGAGTTATAAATTTTTTTTTTTTTTTTTTTTTTTTTTTTTTGAGATTTGGCTCCACACTTTTGTGTATTTAGCCAGTGTCAAGTTATTGATAATTTATCAAGTGATCGATATTTCACGCAAATATGTGTCAAGTCACAGTCGAAGTCATCAAGTCAAGCCATAGTCAAGTCAGTCTAGTCAAAGTCATACTCCTAGTAAAGTGGTGGCAACTTTACTTGAAGCTTCTATGGAGTTTTGGAAACAACACGAAAAGAAACGTTTCACCATCATTATACCATTTTCCCACACTCACGCCTGTAATCCAGCACTTAACGAATAAAATGCCACCAATTTTATGCACTAACACTGAAAATAACATAAGTTTTGGAAAATAATACAATGCGGCGACGCGATCTTTTTCGTTTTCCCGCCAAAAGTCCTTATAAATAGTTTAACTAACACGACTTTCTTTTAATTTTTTTTTTATTAAACAAATATAGGCTAGTGACATTTGGCGTGTGGAGCTTAAATCGTGACAATAAATGTCGCAAAAAAAAAAAAAAAAAGTTTCGAAATAAAATCGTTGATCTTCCTTTATTTTACCTAAAATCTTCATTATAATATGTGTGTAGACATCTCACACAACGCCATCTAGCCCTAAACTAAGCAAAGCTTGTATTATGGGAACCAGATAACTGATACAATACTTAGATACTTTTTGTTTTTAAATACATACATAGAATATAATATAACACCTAGACACAGAACAAACACCTATGTTCATCACACATATGTTTGTCCTGGGTGGGGATCGAACTCACAACCCACAGTTCATAAGGCATGGTTACTAGCAACTGAGCTATCGGGCCAGTCAAAATTCAGCCTCATTTTACCAAAATCAATAATTTTTCTAAGTAAAAATAAAATGTAATCTTTTATAATAATTTATTGCCTGGAATAGATCACTTTTAGTGATGAGGCCGCCCATTGTGCTACCTATTCTAGTACTGTAATATCTAGTTTTATTTTATGTTGGTATACGCAATAAAGAGTTTTTCTATTCTATTCTTTTCTATTTAAATGCGTGGTGTTATTTTTTACTTTTAATAAAGCCCCCGTTTCTCAATGGGCACTTTGGGCACTTACCCAAGGCCTCACGGCCGACAGCCCCTAGTTTCTGCCAAATAGTGATCTAATCTGAAACGATAACCGATATTTTTACCGGAAAACATAATATTATCGAAAAAATCAAACGATAATGACTGACTAACACAATACATATTGGCTTTATATGCATGACGCTAGGTGCCACAAATTATGTTTTAGATTTCAGCATTTACATCCAAATAAACCTTTAGAATTAATTCTCTAATCCAACAAAATAAAGCTCTGACCTAATCCTATGTGCCAAAAATCTGTCCTACTTTTAATAAAACTAAAAAAACTAAGTGTCATAAATTCAGAACATTTTCAATTGAAGGTTTGAGAATAAAAAGGGTTTAACTGTCAAATTGATAGTTTCGAGAAAATTGACTTTAAACTTCAACGGCGTCATTTTAATGTAGAGTGCTTATAAGGTAATAGAAAAGGTTTATATAAGTTTCAGTTGCTTGAAAATGTTTTCATTCTATTTTAAAATACTAAATATAGTAACTAATCCATACAATTACTGTAAAAATATAATATAATAAAATAAATATAATAATGTTTCTATGCTAAGCGAACTGTAATCTTGTGACAGATAAACCGTTTTTAGACTCAAAATCTTAAGATTTAAGCCTCATTTCGGTATTTTTAGAATGTATTATTCTAGATGATTTCACGCTGAATCCAACGATACCCATAAGTCATTTTGTGAAAAAAATCAGTTAAGCCCTTTTTGTTCTCACCCCTTCAATTATTATCAGCCACGTCTCTGAATTTTCAGTATGTACCTACAATGCTTTTCATGCTTCTTCACCCTTTCTACTTAAAATACACCTAGTAATATACCTTTCTAGACTTAAGTATATATTTACAAAATTATTTTGCAGTGAAATTCTGCCTTCAGGCAAGTCGCAGAACTAGTACTGTAGTCCGGTGACCCACTAATGTAAACAGACAGCAGACACGCTATAATCAGAGGCCGCACTTTGCGAGAGCCGTTTGAGGTCACTAAATCAGAGACTTGACATAACATAGCAGAAGGACTAGTATTTTGGTCAAAATTATAAATAATAGATAGATACAGATATAAAACTCTGTATTGAAACACCACATTACAGGAACAATTGACAAGCACAAACTTGAAAATTAAGTGTCACAGTGGGTGGTCTTATCGCTTAGAGCGATCTCTTCCAGACAACCCAATAATGTAGGGATACAACAAAAACTAAGGACGGTGGTTTTCAGTTACAGGAAAAACTATATAACTATACATGAGGTATACTTAAGCTAATTAGTTAGTAGTTATACCGGCCGATAGATGGAGCTAAACTAAAGAAGTTTTACTTCAGTCGTGTGGTCTAAAGCACACTCGTTTTTTGTAATTCTTGAACATATCTCATGATGTTTTCTTTGACCGCTATAAGAGCGATTGCAAATTGTGCAGATAACTTGACTAATCATTGGTGTAGGATCAAGTGGGATTTGAACCAGGGTGTGTTGGTTTGATACTGGTCTCACATCACACGTTATCAGCCTTTGTTGTGTCCACCGCTGAACATAGACCTCCGTGATTATATTCCAAATTGGAATTGGAATTTCCAATGATTGTTCTTTAGGTCGCTCTTACAGCACCCACGAGAAGAGATGGGGTGGTCCTATCCTTAAGTCAGGACCACCATAACTCTTACTCACCAGCTGCTTTAAATCATAAAAATCTTTTTGATGTAAGTAAAACTTTTGTACGAACGCTTGACTTAGGAATTAAGCTGGTGAATGCGAGGCAAACGAAAGTTGAAGTTGGTTCACGTAGATCTTCATTGTCAACATAACAAAGTAAAAAAAAAATATTATGTTGGTATGTCCGATAAAAGGACAATTAAGAGTGGTCAAGAAGGCGACATTATTATTAAATAAAGCAAAAACAAAGTTATACCGGCCGATAGATGGAGTTAAACTAAAGCAGTCGTATTAATAAACACGAACTATCTTTAGACTAGTTACACCATCTTTTGTCTCTTTCTATCCAGCTAAATATTCCAGTAGCAAAAAAAGGACAAAAGCTGAAGTAACTAATCAGAGACTAATACCCGTTTATTAATAAGGCTGAAGAAGTTTTACTTTAGTCATGTGGTCTAAAACACGCTCGTTTTTTTAATATTTAACCAGTACCGATAGTCAAATCAGTCATAAAAACGAGTATAATTCAGTGGTTAGCCAAATTTTGTAAACTAATGTACGATGAGAAATATCCACAGCTGAAATATTTTAATCATTCGCTATCAAAAATCGTTGTTTTCATGGCCCCACCAGACTCCAGCATAACAGGTATATGTTACAAGTTTTATTACATGCAATTTGTAACCTTCGGTTCGTATTCAATGCCTGATCGATGGGCGTGTCCAGGAGTAAACAACCTTTGTTTTGTGAGAGAAAGAGATGATTGCGCGATTGTACGCTATGATTTATGTATGAACTGTGTTATTGGTAGTATCACTCAGCTGTGTATCTGTGTATGTGGATGTGAGAAATTGAGGATAGAGCTTGGAGAAACTTGATCAATACGTACACGCAGTAGACTACACTTGGTATATTTTCCTTGTGTTACCCGAATATAGGATATACCTGCATATAGGATGCTATTTGGTCTTAGATCAAATTCATTTATTGCTTACTAACTGTGCCCCACAGCTTCCCTAGCGTGCTGAAAATTTTCCATAATTTCGTAATTTTTTCCTTCCTAAAAGTAATAAACATAATAAAAAAGAAACAGCGAAAATGTTGATGCGTGATGCGATGACCAAGGGAAATAGGAATTCATTTTTATATATTAAGAAGTTTGCTGTCACCGGGTTACTACAGTCCAGCTGGGTAACCCGACTGCAACCGATAGAAACACAAATTTGTATGGATTTGACAGTTTCAATACGCAGTTTATGTGCATAGTATGGAAATTGTATCTTTTGCATTGCAATCAAAGTTTCGTGATCACTAGGTGGTAGGACTTTATTGCAAAATTCGTCTAGGTAGGTACCACCGCTTTGCCAGTTATTCTGCCGCCAAGCAGTAGTGCACAAGCACTGCTGTGTTCTGGTTTGAAGGGCACTGTAGCTAGTGAAATCACTGGGCAAATGAGACTTTATGATCTGATCTCACAATTTAGTAATCTTATTACTAGATTGTGCTGATGTCTCTGGATGACGTGCGCAGTGCAGTGTCACGCGAAACTCTATACTTTAGAGTTTCGAGTGACACTGTAACTGATATGGGCAGCCGTGTCGTTTAACATCAGGCGAACGGCTAGCTCGTCACGTCATTCCTTAACATAAAAAAAAACCCCAGATCTTATTGCTACATTTACATGCCACCTAATTGCCATTGTGGCATACAATAGACTGGGATGATTGGCTTGATTTTTATTCAAACCAGTTTCGAACGTGATACACTGTAAAGAATATCTTAATAGTCAATTTTAATCACCAAATATCATCTTCATCTAAATATATATAACTCAAAGGTAACTGACTGACTGACTGACATAGTGATCTATCAACGCACAGCCCAAACCACTGGACGGATCGGGCTGAAATTTGGCATGCAGGTAGATGTTATAACGTAGGCATCCGCTAAGAATGGATTTTTCGAAAGTCCACCTTTAAAAGGGTGAAATGGGTGGTTGAATTATTTTTCCATAGGCCACGCCGCGGGCGAAGCTGTGGGCAGAAGTTCGTTATTATATAAGCTCTTTTTCAGATTCAATGAAACAATATTTTGCGCTCAACATATTTTTCAAGACCACAATAGCAGTTTTGATAAAAAAACAACATAAAAACTTACAATTAGATTTATTTATTTATTTTTATTTATTTATTTTATTCTTGGAAGACCAACAGCTGTTATAATTACAATAGGCACACGTTTACAAAAAAAGAAGCCAATTAAAGGTCCTCACGGATAGACAAAAAAGAAGCTTTGACAACCTTTTCATTTAGTGATGATGGCTAAAAATCTGAATGTATCTTCAGAGAAGCAAAATCCTCCAATTGTCCCATTCATCTTCTCATAACTTCCCCGCTTCCCTACTTACCTTTCATGGCCAAATCCCCATTAGCCGCTAGACGTATGTGCCCACTTGACCACTGTCCGCTCTAAATCCATTCGGGGCGCTTCGGGTGACGTTAATGGTCTGCCCTCGAACGGAGACGTTCCGCCACGGCGATGCATCGTGGCCGTCATTGTGACAGCTAGAGTCGATGGCTATTAGAAATGTGGGTATTTTTTTTTTTTCATGTTTTGGCTCCACACTTTTGTGTATTTAGCCAGTGTCAAGTAATTGATAATTCATCAAGTTAATGATATTTCACGCAAATATGTGTAAAAAAAAGTATAGGCATTCTTATACGATTTGCAGTCCTTAAATCGCACAGTGCGTTGTTTCAAAGATCCGGGGGGTGATCACGAAACTTTGATTCCAATGCAACAAGAGATATTTCCATACTAACTATGCACATAAACTGCGTACTCAAACTGTCAGAAATACAAATTTATGTTTCTATTGGCTGCAATCGAGTTACGTGATCGCCCAGCTGATGTAAGTGGCGACGCGGTCAACGACAGAACATGCGCTTAGAAGATGGCGTTTCACTCTTGCATTGAAAGGTTGAAAACTCCCATATTATATTTATCAGCAAACAGGGATACCGGTAAATTGTTTATATTCGTTGAAATCCAGTTACATGATCGCCCAGTTGGGCACGAACGCGGTGCGCGGCCGACAATAGAGGCGGAAAGTAGCCAGGGCAGAGGTGCGCAACAATTAAGTTATGGTCCAAGTTACGAGCGAAACTAAGTAGTAGGAATTTCCTGCAAAGTTCGTCTAGGTAGGTACCACCGCTTTCCAAACAGTAGTGCGCAAGCACCGCTACTGTGTTCCGGTTTGAATGGCACATTTTTTGAAATTACTGGGTAATTGAGACTCTCACAGTCGAGTAATTTTATTACCAGACTGTTCTGATGTCTCAGGATGATCTGCGCAGTGCAGTGTCACGCAAAACTTTATATTTTAGTGTTCCAAGTGACACTTGGTGAACGACTAGCTTGTCACATCATTCATTCGCATAAAAATACTAAACTTGAAGCTATACCTACATAAATCATAAATCATAACATTTTATTGGTAAAAAAATTATATGTCAGGCTCTCGAAAACATTACAACAATATTTAATAAATTATACTAACATGTCATTAATTAATACAATAATATTAAGAATGAAAACGTCATGAGAATTTTAAAACAAGTCAATAATAATAAAAAAATAATTTAAAAAAATGTAAAAAACTTTATAACTATTCTTCAAATACGTCAATGTCAAATAAAACTTATTTAGATAAATAGTTCACAATTATACATACAATAATTTAAATGTTAACAAAACTTATATTCTACAAATTCTTCAAAGCTGTAGAACGTTTGTTCGACAAGCCAGCGTGCAGCGATTAAGTCGTGCCCTAAAGCAGCTCATAACTTGATTAAAATCTATTGAAACCAAAAACCTTGACCCTATTTCAATTCGCAATTTGCACATGTATACTATGGACTATTTTTGACTAACGAGTAGATTTGATTTCCTATCTAAATATATATCTAAAGTCAAGTGATCATATTAAAGTAGCAATGAAAGCTTTATTATAAGCATTAATACATAAATGCGCAAAATTATATACGTATTACTATGGGCATAAAAAAGTAGCAACAGCGTAAGAGAACAAGGCAGACTGAAGTAAATTCTTACGATTATTAATTTAAATTTAAATTATTTATATGGTTTTTATCAGTGCAGCGGAGATATGTTCAATTAGTAAGCACTGTAAACTTCATAGACATTTGCAGCGCAATTAATATGCAACTGCCAGATATGTTTACTGTTTCACAATATATCTGATCGTTTCATGGTATGTGGATACCGCTGCCCAGGGCCAACTGAACTGTACTGAACAACGTTCTGCTCTTTTTAAAGAAGAGCGGAACAAGTTACCTCCATAACATGCAAGCAATGCATTGGTGACACCTCCTCCGGTTTTACAGATGTCCATAGGCTACGGTGACCACTTCCCATCAGGTGGGCCGTATGCTTGTTTGCTCCCTTTAATATAATAAAAAAAAAAAAAACAAAAAAAAAACAGTGGACAACAGCGCCACCAAGTGGCGAGTCCACAAATCGTCCACAAGTCAATTATACTACATGATACTACTTTTTCACGATAAATATAGTAAATAATTTGACTAACTACAGCAATTCTTTTAGATTTAGGTCCGTATTACAGAACGATGCTCAGTCGTCGATCGGTGCTCAAGCAGAGATTTCATTCATAAAGTGATCAATTAGTGAATGAAATCTCTGCTTGAGCAGTTATCGATGACTGAGCATCGTTCTACAATACGGACCTTAATGTGTGTAATGCGTAAATAATCCTATATTGTTATTAGTACCTACTTAAGTAAAGTATTTTTACACGCCTGTTACTTCTACCACCCATCCAAGTAGCCTGCGGAGCTCAAGATAACCATTTAGTAGTTGCAACAAACCTGTCCATTACCAGGTAGACGCGGCATTGTTTCGTAAAATAATAAAGGGTCAGAAATGACCCCGCGCTCGCTTCTAAGGATATAAATGGCACCGCTCGCTTCGCTTGGGACGCCCCGAATGAAATAAGCGAAAAATATGCAATAAGTGCTCACAAGAGCGCAATGTAAATTAGAACGTATGCACAGGTATTTTAATATGATGCAATTTATCTGTTTTTATGAAGAGGGATATTTTCTTCAGCTTTTACAGGTGAAGTACGATTATTTAATTGCAATTTTTTTTTTTATGTTATTGAATGATGTGACGAGCTAGTCATTCACCTGATATTAAGTGACACGGCCGCCCATAACAGAACAGTGTCACTCGCAACTCCAACATGTAAAGTTTCGCATGACTGCTGCAATGCGCACATCATCCTGAGACATCAACACAGTCTGGTAATAAGATCAGAGATCAGATCATAAAGTCTCATTTGCCCAGTAATTTCACTAGCTACATTGCCCTTCAAACCGGAACACAGTACTGTTTGCACACTACTGCTTGGCGGCAGAATAATTGGCAAAGCGGTGGTACCTACCTAGACGAACTTTGCAGAAAAGTCCTACCACATAGTAAATGTTTTTCACCTTTGTAATGTTGTTCGTTAAAATGTACAAACTAATGCATTAATTATAAATGTGTTAATTATAAATAATTTCTCTTAAAGACTTCGATACAAATTATAAATGAATAGAAATAACTAAAAAATTTTACTTGATTTTTTAAGTATATTATTATTCAGTTCATAGAAGATTCAACCTGTACAATAAAACCTGGAACGAATGTTTGCTCTACGAATGTTCTCTTGTCATTAATTTTTATTTTAAGACCTATTACCAAATCACCTAACAGATATAGTGAATCTGTGTGTAATTAAAAATTGTGTCTCATCTCGACTCCTCTCATTTCCGGGTATCAGATGATGGATAAATTTAATACCACAGAATATAGGTTAGCTATACACAGATAGTGTACGTAGAGTTGTCTCAACTATCTACAACTTCCGCGCTTGCACAAAGCTTGCAATGCTCGGAAACGAACTCAGTACCACAGCTTTATGGAGGCTACTGTTAAAAGTTTGAGTAACCATGGGGACTAGAAATGAGAAATAAAAAAGTTGTAATTTAATTTATTAACCAACTAGTTGCGCCCCGCGGTTTCACCCGTGGATGATAAGTATTTTTATTAGCTCATCCTACGGAAAAATTTCACTTTTACGGGGTAAAATGTAGCCTATATTTTAATCCAGTGTATAAACTATCTTGGTACCAAATTTCATCCAAATCCATTCATTCGTGCGTGAAGGAGCAACAAATACACACACATACACACAAACACACATACAAACTTTCGCCTTTATAATATTAGTTAATCAATACCACCACCAAGTGCGGGATGACACAATAATATTATGTTCTTTTTTACGTGATTCTTGAACGTGCCGATTCGTTCACGATGTTTTTATACATCTATATAACATCATTTTGGAGAACAAAAGAGACGCATGCATTTAAGTTAATTCTTTATCTCGTCATGTCATAAAAATGCAATGGCTTACAGCTTTTTAACAGTAGCTTCGTCGATCTTGTAGAACTCCAGCTGGTTACAATTGCCAGTGCCTGTCCGCTCCAGGCACTGTAACTTGTTCAACTATTTATTAGTGTTGATACCTTCCGGGAACACAGAACAGTTCTATCGAGTTCCGATGTTTGATAGTACTGCTAATGGCATAACTTTTGACGAGTTGTTTAAAGGAATGGTTGGTTATTTTAATATTATAATATAGCCAACGTAGATTCTTAAGGTAATGTTTATTTGAATTAATACATTGTTGTAATTGTGCATTCTATCACTCAGATCTATTTTTAATCGTAGGAATACATTATTTGGTATCATTAACTAGGACCAAAAATATATCAATAGATGGCGCTGCTATCCACGTAAGTTGGTTGTAAGCAGTATTTTACTGTAACTTAGGCAAAGTATGTTTCGTTCCGACTATAGTTACGCATAGATGCAGGTTCAAACACTATTCGTGAACTAAAATTTATGACTTTATTTAAAAACTGTTACATAATTATGTGCGTATTATAGTTACCTACCTCGTATATTTTTGTTCATTATTATAATTTAATTTGAATAAAATTTAAAACACGCGAGCTAACCCTAGGCTAGTGAGATAGTATATACGAGCTTCTGCCTGCAGCTTCGCCCGCGGCGTGGCCTATGGAAAAATGATTCAACCACCTATTTCACCTTCTTAAGGGTGGAAATTCAAAAAATTCTTTCTTAGCGGATGCTTCTGTCATAACATCTACCTGCATACTAAATTTCAGCCTGATCCGTCCAGTGGTTTGGACTGTGTGTTAATAGATCACTATGTCAGTCAGTCAGTCAATCACCTTTGAGTTATATTTATTTAGATTATACAGACTGTCAAAAGTAAAGTAGGAATACTTATTATTTAGACACGAGACGACAGAAATTTCAACAATACCATAGATAGATAGATAGATAGAGAACTCTTTATTGTCTCACCAATGAAGTACAAAATCAGGAATAACTATAATATTTACGAACTAGTGTAACAATGGGCGGTCTTATCGCTGATAGCGATCTCTTCCAGACAACCTTTGGATGGACAGTAGCAGTAGAGAAGAATAAACGGCGGTGTAAAACAAATTATAGATAAAGTAAATATAGATAAATTATAAACTATTACCTGATATATTTATATAATATATATACCTACATTCTAATACATATATATTTTATAAAGAATAAACTAATATATACTACTTTAAAATGGAATGGAATACAAAGTATTAGTAAATAATAAATAGGAGCAATTATAATGACATATAATATTTATGCACCATAGTTTTAAATATGCTTAGGGACTTAGCGTGTCTAATATCTACGGGAAGCGCATTCCACAGACGAACAGCTTGCACTGTAAAGGATTTATCATAGAATTGGGAGGTATGGATGGGAGGCTTGAGCAGTACCATCAGTCTGCTTAACAGCAATCCGGTATTAATATTTAATTATTTCAACACGGTACGTCTAATAATTATTCTAATAAACATTATGCAAATCTTTTTACCTAGATAATGGAATAAATTGAAAAGTTTAACTCAAAACGACCACATTAATAATACCAATAACGCTTCCTCTAACTTTCAGGACCGTAATTTCAGATCTGGTAGGCGTCTAGTTTAACCATAGTTCCAGATCTGCATAGAGCTGCAGTGGTTCTCAAATATGGAGATGGTGGATCATCGAATAAACTGCACCACTATTATCTACCATGGGTAGTAATGGTATAGTTTGTGGTTGACACCTAATTGATTGATAGCTTCTGTGGTGTGCTGGTCGAGCAGGTTGGCTCATAAACCGGAGGCGGCGGGTTCGATTCCCACAGCAAGACAAGTATTTGTGCACAGAAAAAAGAAAGTGCAGAAACTTGTCCCGAGTCTAGGTATTGTGGGACCATGGTCCTCGTAGTTCTTGGGTCCCTAGACACAGGGAATCCAAGTTAGGGTTCAGGATCTATGTATGTGATGTTGGGCGTTACTGATGATGCGTTAAAGATATGGTCTAGTATATATGTGAGATGCAAAATACGGTGAATAATAAAAAATAATTATAAAGTTTTGTTAATACTTTCATCTCTTAATAATTATATTACCTAACTCTTTTTTTAGTTATCTAAGAGATTTAAATGGAGTTTAAAAAACTGTGTATTCACGAAATTGACATCGCATAATTCAATCGAGTATTACTTTTAACTTTAAAAGGGGCGATGATCATAAAAGTTTGACAGCCACTGCTCCTAAGTTAGACTTCCCAGATCGTCTGCCTTTGAAAGCCGCCTAGTTTATGCATCCGTGTATTTAGTTATTTAAACTTGGGTAGTCGTTTGTTCGTTTGTCTATAGTACTATATTCATTAAAAGGCTTTGTTTATACACAGATAGATAGATAAATAAACTCTTTATTGACACCAAGATGATGAAATACAAAACAGGAAAGCTTATAAGTAGGTTACAATGGGCGGTCTTATCGCTGAAAAGCGATCTCTTCCAGATAACCTTTGGATGGACAGAGATAGGTCAATAAGCATGGACGGTGGTGCTATAAAATAAGTTACTATATACAAACTAAGATAAATATATAGACACACACAGATTAAATATAAGTCCGGTACCATATCCAAATTTTCACTTTGGTGGAGTTTCATAGTTACTAACAACGGCAGAGTACAATAAAGGTAAGTTTAAATTAAATACGCTGATTACTACAATGATTCCAAGTTACCAGATACAAGTAGAGCTGCAAATGCAAATGGGTAGTCGCAACATTTAAATTTACTAAATGTGACTAGCTTCACTACCTTTTTTATCTTTTGTTATATTTGACCACTGTATCAATTCTCACCTGGGGGGTGATCACGAAACTTCGATTGCAATGCAACAGGAGAAATTTCCATACTAACTGTGCACATAAGCTGCGTATTCAAACTGTCAAATCCATACACATTTATGTTTCTATCTGTTGCGATCGAGTTACGTGATCGCCCAGCTGATGTAAGTGGCGACGCGATCAACGACAGAACATGCGCCTAGAAGATGGCGTTTCACTCTTGCATTGAAAAGTTGAAAACTACATATTATATTTTTCAGCAAACAGGGATGCCGGTAAATTGTTTTATTTTTGTCGTCCGCTCAATAAATGTTAAATTGACGTTTTGAGCGGATTAGGTGAATCGTTCAAGAGGAGAGTAAATAGGTATTTACTTGGCTAGCATGCTACACCTTCGATCGCATCGTCACTTCCCATCAGGTGAGAGCGCGGTCAAATGCTAGAAAAGTTTGAAACAAAAAAAGCCCACTATTTACGGATGTTATGTTTTCGTGCGTTGTGTTGTAAAAAAGACACGGGGGAATTAAGCCTACCACAAAATCTTGATTCAGCTTTGTATCATGTAATTGGTAGCTTTAAAACGCATTCTCGCAGTGGCTAATATAGCCTGTAGCTAACCATAAACATACTTGCAATCCAGGTAGGTATATATATCACACCACATAGCCGAGCACAGGCGTTAAGATGAGAGATTACACATGAGAGACGTATTCGGTTTCATTTAGCCGATTTATCGCCAACACATTCGGTGTCATGTGACAAGGTTCCCCGTAAACGGTTGTTTGATACTCATAGTGAATTATTATGAGCGTCTGTGAGAATATTGCTTTATAATTGGCATTTGTCGCTATAAATACGTAGAGATGTTTTAGTCTTTCTATACGTAGTCATTGAGAGTTTTATTTCATAAAATGTGTGAGGTAAGAATCAGATTTATGGTAAGGTTTTTCATTGAATAGAAAGCTACATAGAAATGTTGAAAGACGAAAGAATTTTAACATGATTTTTATGTGTATTTATTATTTTATTTTCCATAAATAATTTAAGCACAACGGTTTGTTTTATGGAGATTGAGGATGAAAACTTTGAAAATCCCAATATTAATATTTGAGTCAGTAGATATTTATGACCTAAACATTTTACGCAGATATATTCTTATTTTACCTCTGAAGTTTTATTTACTTAACATAATATGACAGCCTCTGTGGTGTGGTTGAGCAGGTCGGCTCATTACCCGGAGGCGGCGGTTTCGATTCCCGGGGCAGTACAAAGTATTTGTGCACAGAAAAAAAAACGCATATACTTGTCGTGAGTCTAGGTGTTGTGAGACCATGGTCCTCGTAGTTCCAGGGTCCCTTGTCCCAGGGAATCTTAGTCCAGGATCTATGTACGTGATCGTTGGGCGTAATTATTGTTTTTATAAAAAACAGTTAACATGTAGTTATTATCATTTGATTTCAAACCATATTAAATTAACACAATTAAATATAAAGACTTAAATATATAAAAAAAAACTCTACTTTTTGTGAGTGTAACAGTTATTATGAATGTAAACGTAAATTAAGAATGGGGCCCGACACTGTTGACTTGGATTTCAATTTAATTTTGTACACTTTGTTCGGAGAATACCAAATAGTAGATTTTGAGATAGAAATCAACTGGAACAGCTTTCTGAAAATGTAAACAGCTAAATCTTACGAAATAGTAGAATCTGCTTGCTTATCTATCTTTAAATAATTATTAGGTAACCTATAACAAAACTGCATCTTTTTTTTATAAAACGTTTATTCTAAACATTTATTAATAGTTATATCATAATTATGTTAAGAGTAGATCATAATTATTATTATGATTCAAAAAAGCGCGCGATGTAAAAAAATATTGTAAAACAAAACACGTATTTATACAAAAAAAAACATATAAATGAATAAAAATGACTTTAATAACTTTTTATAATGTATCTTTAATATATCTTTACTGGTTAAGGTTTTAATCACGAATCGGTAATAATTTCGGTTTTCGAAAGGGCACTTCAATTTTCATAACATCTTTATGATCCAATTCCTCAAGGAAGCTCTTAGGTAAATTTAATTTGCTGATTCAGTTTGCACTTTCATCCATTTGATTGGTACCTACATCTTAATCGTTGGTCTATTGTTAAATCTTTCGTTATTTTTAGTTATGTTTGAACTTGTTTCCATTTTATTGAAAGGAAAATTCAGAAATATTATTTTGAAATAGTATATTTTCGAATATTCTCAGGAATAGTTTGTCGATTTCTCCAACACGTTTCGACATATCCGATGCTTCTTCAGGAAGTGGGTTCACGTGGCGCGATTGCAGCGCTGATAAATGACCTCCCTAAACCTGGTATTTTTGGGTATGCGGATGACAGCACGGTTGTAGAAAGCTACAAGTCCAGCGCTAGGGCCAGTGGTGCCGAAATTCAGACTTTAAGAGAGACCATGGTTGAGCGCATGAACTTAGCCTTGATTGCTGTCTCTGCATGGGGTGAAGCAAACTTGGTTAAGTTCAATGCAGATAATACCGAGGCGTGTCTTTTCTCTGCAAAAAAGAGTCCGTTTGTGCTAGCTCCGACTTTCCAAGATGTTCCGATACCGATTATGGATCACCTAGAGCTTCTTGGCATGACCCTGTCATCTAACCTCAACTTCGGGTCCTTTATAGAGTCAAAGGCCAAAAAGCTGGGCGTTCTCACTAAGGTCAGGCATTACTTCGCACCTGAACAGCTTCTTAATTTGTACCAAGCTCAAGTTCGATCGTGCATGGAGTACTGCTGCCACCTGTGGGATGGGTCTGCTAAATAGCAGCTGGAAGCCTTAAACTCTATCGAAAAGCGTGCTAAGAGGCTCATAGATAGCGACTTGTTTGAGGCCCGACTGCAAAGCCTCGACCATAGACGCAAAGTTGCCAGTTTATCGGTCTTCTATCGAGTGCATTTTGGAGAGTGTGCATTGGAGTTGCATAACCTGATTCCGCCGTCACCGTTCCACCATCGGACAACTAGATGTACGAAAAAGTGCCATCAGTACATGGTTAATATCCCACATGTGCGAACAAAGAGATTTGGCTCCAAATTTATCATGCGAACAGCCAAAGAGTAGAATGCTTTACCGGCATCCGTATTTCCCAAAAACTACAACCTTGGAGTCTTCAAATCGAGAGTGAACATGTATCTTCTAGGCAAGCGTGTTACATCCTAGATCGCATCGTCACTTACCATCAGGTGCGATAGTGGTCAAGCGCGAGCCTATCAAACAATAAAAAAAAAATGTTAGCATTTTCGGTAAATTGACAATTTACAGTTGTCAAGATGGCGATATTAACATTAAGCAAAGCAAAAACAAAGGCGTGATAAATGAAGCTAAAGAAGTTTTACTTCAGCCGTGTGGTATAAAGTACACTCGTTTTTTTTTTCATTTATACTTATACTCTCAGAAGCAGCACTCAAGTATAAACAATAAATTTATCTTGACTCGTATATCTATAAAATCTATAAATCTATATACTCATTACAAAAGTGGCTCTACGGTCTTGAACATGCAACCAAACAAGAACCTAAAAGCGTAAGGAGATAGTTCAAGTCAAATATTTTATCTGGTAAAAGCTTGTGGCACATGTAAACCGCACTGTATAACTCACAGCATACCAACAGTATGGAAATCACTGACAATTTTTGAAGTAAAACTTCTCGCACAAACTCTTTACGCACCCTTGACTTGGGGAGTTAGCTGGTGAATGCGTGACGCGAGTTACGGAAGTCGATCGGGCGAGGCGAACGGAATTTGAGAGAAAGATATAAGTTAGAGAAGATAGAAAGAGAAAGAGAGTTGCGTTACATATATTACTGTAGGGGCAAGAGAGAGGATGCTGTGCGCGCGCACATTTTCTTTCTGTCTTCCTTTCATAGCCAGTGCATGTTTACTTCCCTAAGTTTTACTTCAGTCATATGGTCTAAAGCACACTGATTTTTTTTGTTCTATTAACATCCTCTACTTCTTTCCATTTTTATGTTAACATAATTGTACTTTTGGGTCGTAACATGCTATGTTGTGTTACAACCCAAAAGTACACTGGATTGGTCTCGATTTAGTTAACAAAACTAAAGCGTACAGTAAATTTTTTAACCTTTACTGTCCCACGGCTGGACAACAGTCTCCTTAAAATATGTAAACAAACATTTACAACAGTAGTATTTTGTCACATAATTATGAAATAGTCATATGACTATACATACCTAAAGCATCACTTCAGAGCGGAAAAGTTTCGTTAGCACTAGATCAAGTCACCGATCAAGCAATAAAAACTATAATCAGTTTATCTGTTTGAAAGTTACGATGTCACACACGTTAATCTGCGAATAGACTGGCCCGTTATCTGAGTTGCCTTCTGAACTGTGGGTTGTGGGTTCGATTCTCACCCAGGACAAACATTTGTGCGATGAACATCGATGTTTGTTGTGGCTGTTATATTGTATTCTATGTATATATTTATAAATAAAGTACCTAAGTATTCTATCAGTTATCTGGTTCCCATAGTACAAGTTTTGCTTAGTTTGGCGCTGTGTGAGATGTCCACACTTATTTTTTATTATTTATATTATTATTTACTAGTAGAGCCCCGCAGTTTCACCCGCGGATTAAAAGTATTTTAATTATTTACTCATCCCACGGGAAAATTCTAATTTTCCGGAATAAAATTTAACCTATTGTTAATCCAGGGTATAAGCTACCTTGGTACCAAATTTCATCCAAATCCTTTCATCCGTTTGAGCCTGAAGAAGTAATAAACATACACACATACACACAAACACACATACAAACTTTCGCCTTTATAATATTAGTGTGATTTATAACACGCCTCTGTTGCGTCGGAGGTTAATACTATTAAATAGTCAGTTTCCATACTTTCTCAATACTGTACGTGTGTTTGTAGAAAGAGATTGGCTCTGAAACGCGTTTCAAATAGGTCGCGCATCGTATGTTTGGGTTGTGGCTCCTTTTGATTTATTTTATGTGTGGGATGGGAAATCGCTGGCCTTTGGTTCACTTTGATACTAGTTCCGCTTTATTATTACTGGCTGCGTCCCGCGGTCTCGCCCGCGTGGTGAAAATTTTCCTATTTTCCGCTCAACTTTCTTAATTATTTCTTAACCTTAACCTTCTGTCAAAAATAAACACAACAATAAAAGAATTAGCGGAAATATGGAACATTTTTGTATTTGTGCGTGATGCGAAGATCAAGTGAAATAGAGATTCATTTTTATAATTAGTATAGATAATAATAATGATAATAATAATAACGCCCAACGATCACATACATAGACCCTGGACCCTAAGTAAGATTCCCTGTATCTAGGGACCCAGAAACTACCATGGTCCTACAATACGCAGACACAGAACAAGTATTTGATATTTTTTTAAATCCTCTGAACAAATACTTATCCTGTCGCGGGAATTGAACCCGCCACCTCCAAGTTATGAGCAAACCTGCTCAACCACTACACTAAAGAAGCTGTCAATATATTTAAACATATAATAAAAACAGTTGATATAGCTCCTAGAATTAGCAAGTATTATATTTCCTTAATATATTTTCCTTTTCAAAAAGTTAAACATCCAATTTTTTTCATTCAGCCCCATTCTTATTTAATTTGTTTTATAATTAAAAAAGGATTACCTGTTATCACAATATTAGATTTTTCAAAATCATGTCAATTCAGGCAAATAAAAATAGACAACTAATTCAACATAGATTAATGATAAGACCTCCATTTGCTACGTCTATTAACTTTAATTAACTTGACTAAACTGATTGAATGTACAATACAAATTACCATATTTTTTTGATGCATCGATAAACATAGTGGAAAGATTGATTATAACAACGACATGCTTTTGTGTTTGAAAAATTAATTTATATTCAAAAAACTCTTTGTGATGACAGTCTGTCATATTCAGGCAATAATCGCCTATAAAGATAACTGTGTATAAACATAGAGTACCAATTGCTTTTTAATTTTTTTATTGTTTTTTGATCTCATACTAGAAATCTAAGATAGATTCGGTCCTTACCCGTAACTAGAAATTGAAGCAAATTGAAAATTCATATCAATACTCTCTGGAAGATAATATTCTATGTCGAATCGTCCAGGATATACAGCGTGGCTTTCTGACGTGTTATATAAAATGTTACGCGTTTTCATTTTCGTAATCCTTTTTTAAATTAAAATTTTTATTTTAAGCGTGAGTGCTATTCATTTGTTCTATCAGTGCGTTTTTGGGAATGCGTTTGGTGCTCTTTTTGTCAGTTTTCATAAAAGCATCGTTCTCTTGGAATACTTGAAAATCAAAATGAAAATTATTCATTTGCACGAAATATGTTACAATAAGATGATAATAGAAGAAACTAGTTCAGCATATTTCAACAAAAACTGGTATACAAATATTAAATTAAATACAATATACACTGAAACCTTAAAAATAAAATACTAATCACTCTCATCACATTATATAAAATTAAATCAAAATCATTAAATAATAATTTACAGAAAAATCCACCATTATTATTAGAATTCATGAACTATTTTTAAGATTAAATTCTTTTATATAATAAAAACAGTTTTCCGCTAACCACTTAAATAAAAACTATAATACATCGAGTTAGGTATCCTAAATTCCTCAAAATCTTATAAAAAGACAAGGATGTAACATATCAGCCTAGCTGCATCCTTATCTATCATCGACACAACTTTAAACAAAGCTCTCCACATGCGCACCCATAAAGCCCACAATTAAATTCAATTCCAGAAACAATAAGCGAATAAACAGATGACCGATATGAAGCTGTCTGCCCCCGAGACCCTTGGGCATGAAGCGTGAACGACCAGCGCACGCGCACGCAACCAACCGTGCTGATGAAAAGATTGGACGGTGTTGTACCGAACGGGGATTGAAGTCACCATCTATATTAACAAAACGCTTTACGCGCTGTAGGACGTCAACGTAATAGCTTTCGAATGCAGGAGGCCAGCAGAAGATTTGTTGGAGGTCTGCCGTCTGATGATGATGATGATGCTTTTTTTGGTTTGGCTCCACACTTTTGTGTATTTAGCCAGTGTCAAGTAATTGATAATTTTTCAATTTAATTAATATATATGTGTCAAGTCAAGTCACAATCCAAGTCATCAAGTCAAGTCATAATCTAGTATAGTCTAGTCAAGTCATACTCCTAATAAAGTGATGGCAGTTTTACCAGAAGCTTCTATGAAGTTTTGGAAATAACACAAAAAGAAACGTTCGTCATCATTATACGACTTTCCCACACTCATTCCTGCAACCCAGCAATCAACAAATAAAATGACACCAATTTTATGCACTAACACTGAAAATAACACAAGTTTTGGAAAATAATATAATGCTGACGCGATTTTTTTCGTTTTCCCGCCAAAACTCCTATGATGATGAATAACATTATCTTATTGTCAGACATTACAATTAATTATAGGATCTGCAAAAGAAACAGACATTTATACAAAACATCTAAACATCTCAATAACAGACCTAAGGCATCTAAATTTCTAAGTACATATTCCTACAAAAGTTAGGGGCGATGTTTAAATTGTTAAAAATGCTGTTTTACAACCGAAGACTTAAATTCACATAATTCACCGTAACTATGATGTCTTCTGTGACCGTGCCGAATTAAAATTAGCCCCGGATTCGAACCCCGACCCTAGATAAGCCTGCACGCATGACTGACCGCTTCGTTATGTTAATACTCCACTATCGGTGTCCAGATCACCCCTGGTCAAATCCCGTCGCGGGATGATTCATTAGTCTATGATATCTGGGTTTACATTTATCAAGTTTTAATTTAGGCGCAGTCTTGTGTAAATAACTTTGAAAACATTTCTATCTGCTTTAAAGCGTTTGGAATCACATCACATCACACTAATATTATAAAGGCGAAAGTATGTATGTGTGTATGTTTGTTACTCCTTCATGCTCAAACGGCTGAATGGATTTGGATGAAATTCAGTACCAAGATAGATTATACACTACATTAACATATAGGCTACATTTTATCTCGAAAAAGTGACATTTTCCCGTGGTATGAGTAAATAATTAAAATACTTCTTATCCGCGGGTGAAACCGCGGGGCGCAACTAGTACCTAGATAATTGTATGCCTTATTATTTCTTTAATAAGGATACGTTTTTGAAATCTAATAAGTGATTGCCTTGCTGGTCGAAACAGCGAGCAGTATCGATTTCTCCATCTGGATGCAGAAGGCAAGCAGCCGCTTAAAGTAGCCGTCAATGGAATATCTATATTCAGCAGTGGACGTCTTCTGGCTGTTGGTGGCGATCAACCGACACAGTACCAAAGGCACAACTTGCCGCTTAAAAAAAAAAGAAAATACTGACGTAGTAATAGTTACCAAAATTACACCTCTGACTAAACTAATCTAAACGAATATTATAGAAAGGAAAAATTTGATTGTATGTTTGTTCAATAATAGGTTCTAAAACTACCGTACCGATTTAAAAAATTCTTTCTCCATTAGAATTCTACATTATTTCTGATGAACATAGGTTAAAGAATATTGCCATGTCATTATGAAAACTATTGTGAAAATTTCGATAATGTAACCCAACGTAAATATACATTTGAAGTCGGGCGGGTCGTTAGTTGCTAAAATAATAGGTCTTTACCTATGAAATTGCCGTATTGCAGTACAGACTTTTTCAAACAAAAAAAAGTTTTGATTGGCTATGAATTATAAATTCAAATTAATTTTGTTTTAATAATATGACATTCTATTTACAATATAAGTCTTTTGTTTATTGATTAGCGTTGTATTTTCATTACATTTCAACATTTTTCCTCATAATGGATACTTTGAAATTTCGTGTAATTATGGAATATGAGTTCCGTCGTGGCACCAACGCGGCACAAACGACACGTAACATCAACGACGTTTACGGAGAGAACTGTACAAACGAACGTACAACCCGTTATTGGTTTGCTCGGTTCCGTTCTGGGAATTTTGACTTGAAAATGAATCTCGTGGTCGTCCGGAAACTTTGGTCAACAATGATGAATTAAAGGCGATTATGGAAGCTGATGAATCTCAATCTACAGCTGAGCTGGCAGCAGCTTTTGATGTTAGTATCAAAACAATATTGGTCCATTTGCGACAGATTTGCTAGATACAAAAGCTTGATAGATGGGTGCCCCACGAACTTAACGATCGCCAGCGCAACGTACGCGTCGAGACTTGCCTTGCGCTGCTTAACAGGCACAGAAATGAAGAAATTTTGAACCGAATTGTTACGTGCGACGAAAAATGGATTCTTTTTGACAATCGAAAGCGCTCAGCAAGTTGGTTAGATCCTGGTTCGGTACCAAAGCAATGTGCAAAACGAAAAATGACCCCTAGAAAGGTGATGGTCACAGTTTGCTGGTCTAGTGCTGGTGTGATTCATCATAGCTTTTTACAAAACGGCGAGAGCATTACTGCAGATGTGTACATTGAAGAACTGACCACAATGATGGCGAAACTCGCACGTCTGCAACCAGCTTTGGTCAACCGGTCGTCTCCACTGCTACTTCACGACAACGCGCGACCCCATACTGCACAACAGACCGTCTCTAAGCTGCATGAGTTGGGTTTGGAAGCTCTCCCTCATCCGCCATACTCACCAGATCTTGCGCCTACCGACTATTACTTTTCCAAAATTTGGACGACTTTTTAGCGGGAAAAAAATTCAATTCCCGAGAGGCAGTACAATACGCCTTTGAAGAGTTTGTTGTCTCCCGTCCTGCTGATTTTTTCAAGAAGGGCATCCATAAACTGCCACAGCGTTGGCAAAGATGCATTGATTGCAGGGGTGATTACTTTGAATAAAAGAAATAAATAAGTTCGAAAAAAAAATACTTTAACTTTTTTCAAACAAAACGGCAATTTCATAGGTAAAGACCTAATAAAAACGTCAAAGAGTTTGCTATACACTAGCGTATATTTTAAAGTTACCATAAACACCTAAATACAAAACACAATAAACAAATAAAAAGCAGTGGTGTGTTTCTCAATTTCACATGTCGGGCAAAATAGAACACATCAAATAGTAATCGAGACATAAATACATTTCCAAATTATTTGTTATCTGCCAAGTTCTCTGTATTAAGACGGAGTCTCATTGTGTAGGAACGGACCCTTGGGCAAACATGCAACTATGTCCGGTGCTCTATGTTCTAGAGAGCGCGTGCCCATTTCATTTTCATACGGTTTTCTTTCGAATTTCCTTTCATACGATAAAAAGTACGAACTTATGGTGTTTTATAGTAATCTTACATTATCTTCGTATATTTGCCAGTGTTACCAAACCACTAGTCTAGTAATAAGCTACTGTGTTATTTTCACTTTTCATGCTTTAGATAATTGCTCCAAAACAATCGGTCTATACGACAGTCAGAAATTGGATTTATAATTGAAGGCGTGAGAATAAAAAGGGTTTAACTGATTTTTTTCACAAAATGACTTATGGGTATCGTTGGATTCAGAGTGAAATTATCTACAATAATGCATTCTCAAAATACCGAAATGAGGCTCAAATCCAGAGATTTTCAGTCTAAAAACGGTTTATCTGTCACAGGAATACAGTTCGCTTCGCATAAAAACATTATTATATTTATTTTATTATATGATATTTTTACAGTAATTTTATGAATTCGGTCTATATTTTATATTTTAAAATAGAAATTATACATTTTCAAACAACTGCAACTTGCATAAACCTTTTCTATTACTCTACATTAAAATGCAGCCGTTGACGTTGAAAGTCAATTTTCTCGAAACTGTTTGACAGTTAAGCCCTTTTTATTCTCAACCCTTCAATTATTGTGAGACTCATACATTTTTAAATAAGAGAATTAAGACACGTTTCTCGTACGATGGTATGAGACGCAGAACCAATGTTGTAGTAGACATGAATATGACACTGTAACAGAATGGGATGAGAAGAGCCGGCTAACAAGCTTAATGTCCTTGGGATGGTAGACCTATTTCCACTATTACCATTAGACGGATATTAGCTAATGATGACGGTGCTGAAGCTTTAGCACAACAATATCTTAAGACAATGGGATTGTGCAGCAGCCAACAATCGGAATGTTGTCTTAGGCAAATCGTCCCAAACGACGACAGCACTCTGTTACTCTGTTTGCAGACGATCCTTTGTGTGTGTGCGTCTGTAGACAATCGCCACATCGTTGAGGCCATATGAGGCGAATTCGATTTATTGTCCGAAGAATGTAGACACCCTGTAACTTATTAGGTAGTAGTGAAAGTACTGGACATTTGACTCTATGATCTGATCTCACAGTCGTGTAAGTTTATTACCAAACTGTGCTGATGTCTCAGGATGATGTGCCTAGTGCAGTGTCGCGCGAAACTTTATATTTTAGTTCCGGGTCGTCGTTCGCTCGTCACATCATTGGTTTATTATCTTAAAAAAATAATTTATTATCACATAAAACTTAACATTAAAAAATTTGCATTAAAAAAATTATCATGAATGGATATCGTATTTTAGTTATTGAATTAAATATTGTGTGGCATTTATTAAATATTTGTCTCCGCTCTAAAACTTTGTTTTCCTGATGTTGTAAAATGAGTCCAAGTGCAAAGTTTTATTTGTGAAATGCCCAAAATTAAAATTTGCTCACAGTTAAAGTTTTTCAAGAAGTTCAAGCTTATAAAAATGAAGACCACCATCAAAGTTCGAAAATCAAATTTTAACAAACCACAAAAATACCAATTATTAAAGAAAATTAGATAAATAATTGCGAAAATGTGTAACAAATATAAATATTTTCTATATAGTTCCTGATGCCTTTCAAACTAACATCACAATCTATTTCTACCTATTTTGGAGGAAACTCCTAACCACCTGCTTTGGATTGAAGCCTTAAGGCGTTTCATAATATCCAGCCAGTTGCTGTCGAGCATTCAGCTGCAAAGTACAAGTTTATTGCGTTAGCAAAATGCGGTGCAATTGAGTTGCAGCTCCTACAGCGAGTTCCCAACTTGCTTCAACTTTACAGTATTAATTCGTGCTAACTCATCTTCTTTGTGCATCTATAACATTCGGGTTCGACTTTATAGATCAGCATCTTCCGTAAGACACCGCACGGTCCGAGGTTAGGTTTGGAAGTTGTTCGTGTAGTCTAATCAGATGGTCGGTAAAGAAGGACTTAGATTCTTTTAATGTATACATATAAAATTTAAAGTCCTGACTGACTGACTAACTTATATATCAACGCACAGCCTAAGCCTTTCTTTGTAAAATATAGGTATCCATTAAGAAAGGTAGTTTCAAAAATTCACCCTTAAGAGGGTAAAATGGGTGGTTGAATTATCTATGAATAATTTTCTTCCCTGGATCAATTGACTCAAAAATTTATACACAACGTGTTTTTCAATTTAAATTATGAGATACGTGTATCACAGTTTTTCCAATATCATTTTCATTTCATTTCAAAAATTCTTTATTTTAATAAATATTACATGTCACGTACAACTTAGCGCTAGAATCTAAGCTATAACTATCTTAAAATTAAAATGTTTTACAGGCTAAAGACCGCCTTTTTTAAACTTTTAGTACAATATGTAAAAATTTGAAGTTCTCATTAAATCTTAATTGAGGGTAGTTACATTAAGTTTTAACATAATTATTGTTTCTACGTACTACTGAGTTACTTCATACGTTTATGTCCTAAGAAATGTATCCAATATCATATCAGAATTCCAATATCATCCCCCATCAATAGCAAAGAAGGCTTCAAAAATCCTACAGCACTGTCCTAACCCAAAGGTTATTGTCACATAATATATAGATATAATGTATCGAGTGAAAGCGTTTATAATGTTTGTTTCAGATAAAAATATGCCATTCGTTTCCCATAGGCGCGAGCCAAGCCGTCGGTAGAAGCTAGTCACATATATTCGAAAAGAGCTTGTTTGTTCTTCGTCGCTAAACTTAAACTAAGTCTAACTAAATGCCTATGAGTATGGAATCTAGCCTTAGTCTGGACTATTTTAAGATACTATAATAGTCGAAACTTGCCAAAAATGGCCATCATACAAACACCATAATATAATTCCATGTTTTTAATTTTATTGTATCTCTATAAAATCTTTACGACCTTGTCTAAACTTGCACTCACACCAAAAACTGTTTCAACTACTCGCACAACATACTTTGTCGTGTTTAATTACTAAAATTTGGTTTATGGCAACACCTAAAACCTTATTATCTAGCAACATTACAGTACGTGAGATCTACGCAAACAGTTAACGCGCATAGTGCCTATCCAGTTTTGTCCAATCAGACTAGGTCCGAGTAATTGTCCGTGATGAAAAGAACACTCTTGTAATTAATTACGCATAAAATTCTTTTTTTTTTAAATTAAATCTTTTTTAGTCCCGCTTGACTTGGGGAGTACGCTGGTTAATGCGTAACGAGGCGAACGGAATTTGAAAGTTTTTGGTTCGCATAGATCTCCATTGTCAACATAACAAAGTTAAAATTACTTAAAAGTTGTATTATTATGATTGTATGACCGGTAAAATTGGCAGCCTCTGTGGTGTGGTGGTTGAGCAGGTCAGCTCAATACTTGTACAGCGGCGGGTTTGATTCCCGCGGCAGTACAAGTATTTGTGCACATGAAAAAGGCGCAAAAAAAGGCGAAAAAAGGTCCTCGTAGTTCCTGAGTCCCTAGATACAGTGAATAGTTAGGATCTATGTAAGTGATCATTGGGCGTTATTAAAAATTACATTAAGCTATAATATTATGGAAACTGACGTCAGTACTACTCATAACTACAACTATTACACGTATAACACTCACGTGATAATTCGACTGTATCTCGTGAGTGTTAGCCGTGTAATAGTTGTAGTTATAATTTACAATATTGTCAAGATGGTGACATTAATATTGAACAAAGCAAAAACAAAGTTATACCGGTTGATAGATGAAGCTATAGAACTTAACTTCAGTCCTGTGGTCTAAACCTCTTTTTTTCTTCTTAGAAACGTCTTGTCTATGAGGAATAATAAAGTTATACCGGTTGATAGATGAAGCTATAGAACTTAACTTCAGTCCTGTGGTCTAAACCTCTTTTTTTCTTCTTAGAAACGTCTTGTCTATGAGGAATAATAAAGTTATACCGGTTGATAGATGAAGCTATAGAACTTAACTTCAGTCCTGTGGTCTAAACCTCTTTTTTTCTTCTTAGAAACGTCTTGTCTATGAGGAATAATTAAGAAAAATAAAGAGGGCTGCGCAGCCTATTACGCTGTCACAACACAACTCGTACATGTAAAACTGTGACTCTACATTCGATTGTAATGTTGCTTAAAATATACACCATTTTAAACAAAACCTCAACAAACAGAGATTCATGTAGAGTTTATTAAAGGACATATAAAAAGAACCACTGTAGATCTCTGAAATGTTCTCATGTACAATAAAATTCAATTATGATGGGAGTTTTGGCGGGAAAACGAAAAATATCGCGTCACCGCATTGTATTAATTTCCAAAAATTGTGTTATTTTCAGTGTTAGTGCATAAATATGGTGGCATTTTATTCGTTAAGTGCTGGATTACAGGCATGAGTGTGGGAAAGTGGTATAATGATGGTGAAACGTTTCTTTTCGTGTTGTTTCCAAAACTACATAAAAGCTACTGGTAAAGTTGCCACCACTTTACTAGGAGTATGACTTGACTAGACTAGACTTGACTTGATGACTTGGACTGTAACTTGACTTAACACATATATCTAATACCTTTTAATTTGAAAAATTATCAATTACTTGACACTGGCTAAATACACAAAAGTGTGGAGCTAAATCCAAAAAAAAAATTATGATGTAGGAGACAGATTCTTGAACCACGTCAACTATAATTTATAACTTACTTTTTTTTGTTTTGGCTCTACACTTTTGAGTATTTGGCCAGTGTCAAGTAATTGATAATTACTCAAGTTAATGACATTTCACGCAGATATGTGTCAAATTATAGTCCAAGTCATCAAGTCAAATCATAGTCCAGTCTAAGGTCCGTATTACAGAACGATGTTCAGTCATTGATCGGTGCTCAAGCAGAGATTTCATTCATTAATTGACTACTTTATGAATGAAATCTCTGCTTGAGCACCGATGGATGACTGAACATCGTTCTGTAATACGGACCTTAGACTGGACTGTGATTTGACTTGATGACTTGGACTATAATTTGACACATATCTGTTCTGTAATACGAACATAAGTCATGCTACTAGTAAAATGGTGGCAACTTTACTTGAAGCTTCTATGGAGTTTTAAGGAAACAACATAAAAAGAAACGTTTCACCATCATTATACCACTTTCCCACACTCATGCCTGTAATCCAGCACTTAACAAATAAAACTACCAATTTTATGCACTAGCACTTAAAATAACACAAGTTTTGGAAAACAATACAATGCGATTTTTCTCAATTTCCCGCCAAAACTTATTTTTTTACACTCTTCAACAAATAAGCTTCTATTACCTCTTTACTAGAAGATTAAGTACTGTCAACACGACAATTCCGTGCCATAGCCCTACACAGACCGGCAGATGTTAACGAGCAAAGTTTTTAAAGTTATGAATAAATTATAACAAGCGTAGGCAACGTATAGTAAATCTAAAGGGCATATTATAAAGTTGAATATTGTTTGTAATTAAGATGCACTGAAGATGCATTACGAAGGAACTTAACTAAGTTGCCAGTGTTATGAGTTTTAGGACTTTATTAGCAAGATGAGTTGAGATCTTAGAGCTGTCTTCTTTTTAATGGACAAAGTGCCTTGATTCTTTCAACTAACTAAATACTACAATAATATAATAACTAAAATATAGTAGTAGTATAGTAGGCAGTGTAGCTAGTCGTGTTTCAGTAGTATACTACTTAAACACGACTAGCTACACTGCCTACTACAAAAAAAAATTGGACTAAATACTAGCCACGATGGCCTATAGACAGTCTAAATGCTCCAGCCTACTACCAGTAGGTAGCGTACCCAACATACTGTCAGCATTGCCTCCTTGAATTGCAAAGCTGATTCGTTGTGCCATTTCGGTCACGCGTCGCTTCGACCAAGATATGATAAACTTTAGAAAACGCGATGAGCTCCCGGTCCCTACAAACTCGGTGTCTCAACACCAAACGGCAAATATGTAACCGCTACTGAGTTAAATAAATATATTTGGGCTTTTTTAGCTGCTCAGGCGAATTAGACGCGGCGCCGGCCCTAACGTGTGTCTCGGGAAGATGTGACGGCGCCATAGTGTCGATGCAAGTAGCGTCCCAAGTATACTAAGGCCCATATTCTGAGACTTAACTCGAAATTTCCTCGACTCGACTCAACCCTACATTTGAGTTTTGGTATTTTTAGTTGATAAGATTTCCTCCACTCCACCTCAACTCGAATTTCACTCGAGATTTTCCTCATGTGAGGGAAGCGAACGACCTGTCAACTCAAGGTACCTCGCGATCTACCTTGAAACTTCCTCGAAGTCGCGTCTTGTATTTATTTGTATCATGATGGCTTTTGAAAAAGCTGATTACCCATTACGAAGATATTTTAAGGATGCAGAGAATCATTTGGAAGTATATGACAATTTCGAATTCCAAAAACGACACCCTTTCAGTAAGGATAGTGTAGTGCATATTTTGCTTCCATTGTTATTAATTGACAATCGTGTCGACAGCCGCGGGTGACAAAATCGCTAAGGTGTAAGGTGTGCAACACTGTAAATTATACATATAAAGAGAAAACTTGACAAAAATATTACCTATGGCACTAAGCTACACCATTGAGATGGCAAAATAAATTACCGTAAGCAGCAAGTGACCAACCCCGGTTTTTTCGAAAATGACTGTCATTTTTTTGTGCAGAAATTTCACACTACGCCATCTAGCCCCAAATTAAGCAAAGCTTGTACTATAGGATCCGGATAACTGATATAATACTTTTATACTTTTTATTTGTAAATACATACATAGAATACAATATAAACCCCCAGACACAGAACAAACATCGATGTTCATCACAAAAATGTTTCTCCTGAGTGGGAATCGAACCTACAACCCACAGCTAAGAAAGCAGGGATACTACCGACTGAGTTATCAGGCCAGTCAATAAACTCACTTTACATATTCCAAAGATGCGTTTCTTCAAAGCACGTCATTCTGATACAAAAATATTAAAATGGTAAATAAGTCAAGCCGCCATTTTTTGTTTTTGTTTATTTTTATATTGTAAGTAGAAAAAAAATTAGGATTGAAGAATTTAACCATAAAAAAGTGCTAATACAGCAGAAAATATGCTAAGATGGCACAACTTATATCACGAAATGGAATTTCTTTGACGTTTACAATATTGTTACATTGTCAAAACCCAGCATAGACTAAAAAGTTCCTCAGGTTTGATAAAATTATCCTCGAACTGATGACGTATAGTGACGTAATTCCTCGACTCCAAATTAACTCCACTCACTTAAAGGAACCTCGAAAACTTAACTAAAAATACCGATTTTGAGGAAGTTTCGGAGGAATGTTCGAGGCGCCTCCAGTCGAGTTTGAGTGGAAGTCGAGTCGAGAAAATCTCGAGTTAAGTCTTAGAATATGGGTGTAAGAGCCGTCCCTTCTTCCAGGGAACCAGAGTCATTTCGTCAGGTTTTTTACCATCATCACGCATGAGACCATTCAATTCTAAAATGGCTGCCACATAGGCCGTAGCAAAAGCCCATCATTAAAACGGTGTCATTAAGGCTGGCTGGCGCGAAATTCGACCAGCACTTTTCGAACAAGACCGTGATGACCGAGCTGGTCAAATGCAGTACCGTCCGGTGCGGTGAACAGGGAAATGAGAATTCGTATTTTCTGAGAACCAGAATCCAAAGTAGTAACCAAAGTTTTTACTCTAAAATATTATTCAACAAGTCGACAATTTCATAACATAATAACAACAAATCTTAAAAAGCGCTTTACAAACCCGTTGAAAATAAACCTCGGCTAACTCTCCGGAGCGTATCGCTTAAGATTTTTAGTAAAGGGCTGCAAAAGTTTGTTCCCACCCAATTTATCAAACAGGGCACCTGCAATGGACTTCACAATTCCACCGAAAGTTTCCAATCGGCCACGACTGCGTCCGATCGCCTGCAATAACTTTGTACGGTGGACGTACTAAGGGTGGGGCGTAGATAGCTTAGACAGGATTGACTCGTTCATCGTTTACATTAATTTCATTCAATATTATTATAGGCTCTAGGTTATGCATGGCTGGGAAACTATAGAACTATAAACAGCATGCGCACCGGGCAGTGTCCGGAGCAAGAATGATCCGTAGTATACCGAGCGCTCCCTTTTTAGAGCCAGATAGGTGGGGGAGCGATGACAGTTACCGGTGTTGCCACTGTAGTAAATTTAAATGCTACCACAGTGTATATTACGGTACTGTCCATAGAATTTACAACTGGACGTTGCCGCCGTCATATTCAATATTAATTCATTATTATAATCTAATCAAGGTTATTCATCTTTGTACTGATGTATTCAAATCACTTATCTGTTATGCGCGGCCATGTCGCTTAGCAAGCTTAGTTCGCTCAGGCGAACGACTAGCTCGTCACATTTTTCATTAACAAATAATAATAATAAATATGTGGACATTTCATACAGCGCCGTCTAGCCCCAAATTAAGCAAAGCGTGCACTATAAATGTATATATGTAAATATATATACTTCTTTTTGTTTATAAATGCATATAAAGAGTATAAAGAGAGAGTATAACACCCAGACACAGAACACGCATCGATGTTTATCACTCAAATCTTAGTTTTGAGTGGGAATTGAACCCGCAACCTACATTTCAGAAGAATAAGAATAAGATTAAGTTTATTTCGATGACTAATGTCAGAAATGTCAGTTACAAACATTTACAGAAGTCAGAGCGACTACCAACTAAGCTATCAGACCAGTCATACAACAACAAATATCTTATAAACGAACATAGACATTACAGTTAAGAAGTTAAATAGTTCGTTCTAAATAGTTAAGTAAACAGTTGGATTTAAAACATCGCTTTCTAACTTACTTCATTAGACAATCTAACTGAGCTATTATTTCAAATAGTTGTACATTGTTTATTCCAGAATGCTTGATAAAATATTCTTGATATTCGGTGAAGTCAAAATTTTTTTTTTTTTTTTTTTTTTTTTACTTCAAACTTGTCTAGCATTTGACCGCGCTCTCACCTGATGGAAAGTGACGATGCGATCGAAGATGTAGCATGCTAGCCAAGTAAATACCTATTCACTCTTCTCTTGAACACGCCCGGGTCATATTTCGCCGGAAACACAGACGCTGGCAGGGCATTCCATTCCTTAGCCGTTCTAATTAAGAACGTTGAGTCAAATCGCTTGGTACGAATGGGTGGTATTTCGACCACGAAAGGATGGCGCTTAGCCGAGCGTCTAGTAGTCCGGTAGTGGAATGGTGATGGGAGAATTAGACCATGCAGTTCTTGAGCGCATTCACCGTGGTGTAATCTGTAAAAAACCGACAGACTTGCCACCTTACGTCGATGTGCAAGGCTCTGGAGCCTTTCACCAACCAAAGTGTCGTCGTCAATGAGCCTTTTGGCACGCCGTTCAATCGAGTCCAGAGCCTCAAGCTGGTACTTGGCAGACCCGTCCCACAGGTGGCAGCAGTACTCCATACACGATCGGACTTGTGCTTGATACAGATTTAGAAGCTGTCCAGGTGTGAAGTACCGCCTTACCTTGGACAATATGCCGAGTTTTTTTGAAGCTACTTTGGCTTTGGACTCGATGTAGGATCCAAAGTTTAGGTTTGACGTGAGATCAACACCCAAAAGCTCAAGATGGTTTCCTAAACTTACAGATACACCACGGATTGAAGGAGCCAGATGGAGTGGGCTCTTTTTAGCCGTGAATAAACACGCCTGTGTTTTTGCAGCATTGAACCTAACCAAGTTAGCATCGCCCCAATCGGACACGGCTTTCAAAGCCAGGTTCATGCGCTCAACCATAGCCTCTCTCTCAATCCGGACGTCGTCACCACTGGCTCGGGCACTGGATGTGTATCTTTCAACAACAGTACTATCATCTGCATACCCAAAGGTACCGGGCTTTAGCAAATCATTGATGTGGAGTAAGAATAGTGTTGCTGAAAGAACTGACCCCTGAGGTACACCAGCATTAATAGCTAATTGATCGGAAGAGCAGCCATCAAGAACTACTCTAAGCGATCGTTCCCTCAAAAAGTCTGATATCCAAGTGCACAAACCAGCAGGTAGTCCGTAAGATGGAAGCTTATTCAGAAGACCGTCGTGCCAGACCCGATCAAATGCCTTAGAGACGTCTAGAGATACAGCAAGTGCCTCTCCATGCATCTCTAAGGCTTCGCTCAATATGTGAGTGGCATACGCGAGAAGATCCCCAGTGGACCGGTTTCGGCGAAATCCGTATTGCCGGTCACTGAGGAGATTTTCTGGATCATTTTATTCTAAACTAGTCCCTGCCCCCACGCATCCTTGGTTTCGCCCTGTTCTCGTCCAAGTGGACTTATAATAAAACAGCACTTTATTTAGCTTGTTCGAGGAGGAATTCTATGGAATCGCTCGCCATTGTTATTGGTTAAAACTAAGTGGTAAGTTCGGAATGAGCCTGTTTTAGTTTCAAATTATTATGGGTCCTTTAGATAACCAGCTTGGTTACATTCAATCTAATCATAGATCAATACTTCATGATTGATATTTAATATTACAATTGCAAATAAAGTTAACGACAGAAATACCTGCACGAAGGATTTTTGTATGGATGATGTATAATACCTGTATAAAGGATTTTTACTGGGATGAAAAAAACGAGTGTGTTTTAGACCACAGGACTAAAGTAAAACTTCTTTAGCTCCATCTATAGGCCGGTATAACTTTGTTTTTGCTTTGTTTAATGTTAAAGGCGCCATCTTGACAATTGTAAATTGTCATTTTACAGGACACACCAACATTATAATACAAGTGTTTAACTTTGTTATATTGAGGATGGAGATCTACGTGAACCAACTTCAACTTCCGTTCGCCTCGCATTCACCAGCTTACTCCCTAATTCAAGCATGCGGACAGTAGTTTTACATTAAAAAAAGCTTAGGCTATACATAAGCAAGTTGCTTATGGATCTCTAAAGTGCAAAGTGAACCTTTCATATTGTCAACGCTTCAGAAGGTAAAACTGCACATGGAAAACAAAAATGTAGTTCCTTATTTAATTAACGCATTCACAGGACATCGCAAATCTGTGAAATACAGTCTAGCAAGACACACATGAGATCCATCTTAGCTAGACCCATAGAAACTGCCTTGATATTTGCTTGGAGAGATCTTTGTCAACTGGATATCGCTTTATGTGTTATTACATTTATTATGTCTATTACATAATAGATAATATAACAATATATCATAAAGACAGCTGCCGATTATGGAAAACTAGTTGCACCCCGCGGTTTCACCCGCGGATAAAATGTATTTTAAATATTTACTCATCCCACGGGAAAATTCTACTTTTCTGGGATAAAATGTAGCCTATATGTTAATCTAGTGTATAAACTGTCTTGGTACCGAATTTCATCCAAATCTATTCAGCCGTTTGAGCGTGAAGTAGTAACAAATATACACACATACAATCTAAAAAAATAAATGCTTCATAAATGAAAGAACAGAATACGTAATAGTAAGTATAGATTTATTTATGGAAGTCAAAGGAGAGGCGCATTGCGTTTTTGCATCCATGGTTCGCATCCACCATACAAATAAATCTGGCACGCCTGCGATAGCGTCCAACGACTAAATTAATCTATCCTGCGCACAATGCCGCCATATTTATTGCGAATTTATTACAATAGCTGTGGTTTGCGAACCAGTAGTTATATCTACGTGTCTAGTAGTATTGCTATTATGTAGATAGACTTTTGAGATGATTGAATTATATTTGTTAAAAGAAATAAAGTAATACTAACAAACGAAACACTATAGCCCAACCATTTGTTTGCAAATAGTTCTATCGAATATCATACAAGTCATACAACCCAAGCATAGGTGTATTGATTTTAGATTAGGTGCATATTTACGATGGAAATTTTCAAATTAGGAATGAAATTTGTTCTGTTGCATCGCAATGAAAGTTCCGTGACCCCCCCCCCCAAGTTCCACTTATTTGAAATAGAAGAGTACCGATTTGCTGTAGTAGACAGAAATCATGAAAATCTAAAAAGATTTGAATTGAAACTTTTTACAAGCAATCATTGAAATATTTTATTCTAGATGGATTATTTATGCATCCGTGGCTTAAGCTGCCGCTGCAGTGGCTTCAGTTTCACCATCCACCTTTACTGCTGCAGACTCTGTTGCAGCAGCCTCTGCTGCTGCAGTCTCTGGTGCTATAGGATCAGCTGGATCTCTGGTAGCAGTGACGTCACCATTACTGTCCGTGCTATTATCAGCACTAGTAACGTCTGTATAACTTTGCGTTTCAGTATTGTTTTCTGCGCTTTGAGCTGAAAATTATAACATTAAGAGAATTAAGACGAACGTTGGGCCGTTGAGCAGATAAAACATAGTATTTTTACAGAAACAAATTACGCCACTATAAAAGTTGCGCTGATGACATGGTGCTACTGAGACCTTTGATTGGTGCTGTCGGAAACATAAAGGAACATTCAGAATCAGTGTTAGGGTTAGACATTTCTTTACCCGTTTCTTTCTCTATATAAAACCGTGACTGCACCATTTACATTGCTTAGATGCAGTGTGTTAATATTAGTTTCTAGAAATTTGTAAACTCATCATTTAAAATATACTCTTTACCTGTAGTTGTATCCCATATCTCTTCACTCCCAGGAGTACCTTCAAAGTCTACCTGGTTCACTTGGATGTTGTGGAAGTCTTCGGGCTTCGCCCTCTGGGAGAAGATGCAGGTCTGCACACACTCGTACTCATCGGTAAACATGTTAGCATTTGGCAAGCAGCCCCGCCACATGCCCACTTCGCAGCGCGATCCTGATTTGTAGTAGTATATGACGGCTTTTGGGGCCATGCCGCAGTCTTCCCATTTGAATTGTTCGAAGCATAATGCTGGTGGGACTGTAGAATGAATAAAATTATTCTGAATAAAGAGAAAGTTTTATGTATATTTTTTATATGGTTTAGTTTAGTTTACTCCCATACCCATCTCCCCCATCCCCACTTCTTCTCATCCTTCTAGTAAAAGTTGGCTAAAATAATATCCAGAAAATGGACAGTGTTCCTCCTCGGCACATTACATTTTTCTCACCAAGTCAAGCATGGTGATTATGTCCCTCTTTATGATAAGCAATTATATTTTACTAGGTGGTAGGACTTTTCTGCAAAGTTTGTCTAGGTAGATACCACCGCTTTGCCAGTTATTCTGCCGACAAGCAGTAATGCGCAAGCACTGCTGTGTTCTGGTTTGGCACTGTAGCTATTGAAATTACTTGGCAAATGAGACTTTATGACCTGATCTCACAGTCTAGTAATCTTGCTAGACACGTGAAACTCTATACTTTAGAATTCCGAGTGACACTGTAACTGATATGGGCAGCCGTGTCGCTTAACGTCGGGCGAACGGTTTGCTCGTCACGTCATTCATTATCGTAAAAAAAAGCATTGTAAAGTGGCGTTTTATGGAAGAGGCCAATGTTCAGCAGTGGAGGTCTTTCGGCTGTTGATATGTACTATATTAATTATATTGTGCCGACTAAGCTGCGATTAATAAAAAAAGGCTCAATCCTGCCAATCGCATAAAATATAGAATCTATAATGCAGAATTTCATTGTTATTACAAGTTGTAACAATATATACAATGAAACTTTAGAGTTATTGTTACACAAACATTAAAAACATGCCGTGAGGGCTTAAAAGCCATTTCATCCTTTTTACGACTCTTACAAAGTCCAACTTTAACGTTTCCAGCTCTACTTTGTACAAAAACTTTGCTTTTATGTACTTTTGTTGCGTTGTTGATAACGAAAGTATTTTAATGCATAGCAATAAGTACATGAATTATTGCGCCAAATTTATCGCCTACTTAAGCATAATCAGCTAGTAATTTTTTATGCAATAGATTTTTTTTAAATCATGAAAGGAATTTGAACGCGCATCCATTCCTTAGCTACCATGACAAGTGATTTCATGTCCAAATTTATCCTTTATCTTTTACAACTTACGAGATAGGTCCCATCACCTGTATTGCAAGATTTAAAAAAGTCGTGATATTGTGACGAAAAAACGGTGTTTAAAATTAAAATGTAATGTAAAAGCCAAAACATACCAGAATTAACTGTAACCACAGCGGTGAATAAGCAAACGACGAGCACTGATAAAACAACGTCCATTTTAAGCTTCAATGGTGAATCGAAAAGAGATGAAAAGAACATTTTCACGGTGTTTTAATCTCGATGTGATAAGTGAAAATTGTTCACGCTCCGTTGGATGATAATGTAAAATTAATAAGGCTGTAAAATTTTACATCGCGCTCTTAAGGTTAGATAAGGGAACCATGATATACGTTTTTTATACTTTTAGGTGTAATGAGTTAATGATAGGTACATCAACGTAGCAATAAACTCCAATATACACATCATATCAACAGCGGGAAGAAGTGCACTGCTGAACTTGAGTTTCTCCCATATAATGCCCTTTGAACCCTCCCACTTTGAGCGGCTTTTGTATCGAATGAACCTTTGACCGTGAAACTTTGATTGCAATGCAACAGGATAATTTCCATACTAACTGTGCACATAAACTGCGTATTCAAACTGTCAAGTCTATACAAATTTGTGTTTCTATTGGTTGCAATCGAGTTACGTGATCGCCCAGCACGTCCACTTACGGGGAGGCTGGCATACGCAGCGTTTTCCAGTTTGCACTCTTCACTCGTAAATTTTCCCCATTGGTTGTTGGTTCTGCGTAAGGTGACCGTTTATAGCCATTTCAATTTACAAAATTTGAAATTTAACAACATATTGAATTCAGTTGTACCTCTATTTTTCTATTCGGTTATAAACCACAATCAAACTTGAACTCGCACCGCAAATCGAGTTAAACCAATTTTCGTAGCATTAACCGGATGGTACGGTGGGTACCTACTATTTGTTCTCGGTGGAGTCAGCTCGAATTTGTCTGTTAACGTAATTACGTTTAGTTGGCGGCGTATTCCGGAAATTATTTTCCGATTGGTTTACTGAACGTTTAGCATTGTTGTTGACTAAACCGGTTTGCGGTCTGAAAGCACACGTTTGATGGCTGGAATACTAGTAATTCAGCTGTAATTCTAAATAGAAATAGGAACATTTATAGGTACTACACTAATACAGCCAGAAATTATTAGCATTTGTAATATAGATTGATATTTACTTCTTTGAAGACTTTTTGCAAGATGGGTAGAGAAACTTCGCAACTCTTGCGGAAAAGAACTGGACAGATAGAGATAAATGGCGTAAAAGAGCTTAAGATGGAATAAGATGATGATGTTTTTTTTTAAATGAACAGATTCATGACGAAATATTTCCGTTGCGGCATGTGTAAATGAATTTATTTTATCTATGTTATTTTATTCTCAAAGAAAAACTTACAGCTATACATACATGACGGCGGCGTTCAATTATAAACTCTATGCGCAGCGGGCAATACCGTAATTTACCCTGTAGCATTTAAATGTATTACAGTGGCAACACCGGTAACTGTCATCCCTCCCCCACCCATCTGGCTATAAAAAGGGAGCGCTCAGAGTACTACGAATCATTCTTCCTCCGGACACGGCTGGCTGCGCATGCTGTAGGCCTATAGTTTTATAGTTAGTATAGTTATAGTTAGTTAGTTAACTAGTCAGTTATTAATTTAGGAAAGAACCTAAAAGATAAAGCGGTCCGTGCCTCCCTAACTAATAATGAGTTTGTATCTAGCTCGCATTTAGCTCAGAAGTGAATATTGGCCTTTTACCTAATGAAAAATGGCCCATATCCTAGCAGTAAGAACGAAATGGGTTGAACAATATATATCACGCACACCGTTAATTGCTTTTGCTTTACTAAACCGTAATTGATTATTATTACTTACGCATTAGTTATTATTTTAGTGAACAATCATATCTAAACATTCAAACGTAGTATCTAAACTAACCCCAACATAAAATCTACATAACCCCCTACAATCACTAACGAACTGCAAAATAAAACCATCTCACCCAAATAAACCTGCGAACCAAAGATTCAATAGCAATTGAAATTGCGTTGAAATATTCTAATCTAACTGAGATTCAACGAGATTAAAAATCAATTATGGCATTGCATCGTTGCCGTGTGGTGCGCAGCGTCCCGCAGTGAAAACGATTGAAACGCCCAGTGTAGCGGAAGAATCGGAGCTCCTACCGTTGGTTTACGACAATATAGCATCTAAGGCTAAAATAATAAAGTGAAACTAGAGCCTAAATCGATCAATCTTTTAACGACAGCTAATATTACGGCTCTCATAGAGTACCTAGATCAGCGGTTCTCTTAACCAGTGAAACCGCCTAAAAGTCAAAGGTACAAAAGATCTAAACAAGCCTTAAACTAGTCTCAAATTGCTGTTTTATATTGTTAAACACACGTTTGACGTCTGATGTCTAAGCCTTGTTTATGTGTTTGGGGTGACACAGTTGAGGTTTATTTGCACAAATGCACCTTATGCTCGCTAATACTTGTTTTGAAGTGATGCTAGTGATTGAAATTGACTTGCAATCTGTGGGTCGTGTGTTCAAATCTTGCAATGAATTCTTTCTCGGCTCTCCTTTGGTCTTTTTTTTTTAGTAGAGCAGTTTTTGGCACTCTTCTAGCTAGCTATAAATTTGTCATCAGTGCAATCCAGGTGTATCATGGATCTTGGGTAAAATATTACCTTCTTAGATGGCATAAATAGAATGAATAGTGAATCAACAAATAATTGAGAAAGTAATTATTTTAGCCGTTAAATAAAAACATAAGTAGGCCCCTAAAATCGAATGCATTCGTCCTTAATTGTCGGTTCATAAGATATTTTCACTTCGTAATGCGGAGCTTTCTTTCTCGATTAATAATTGCTTTCTTTTCACTCCACTTTGGTTTTAAGCAAGGATATAATTAAATAATTGGGGTTTATAAATAAATATGAAATGTCTTTGTCCAAGTTTAATTTTTCTGAAATAAATGTAGATGATGGCGACCTCGCTGTTATTTAGAACATTCTCTAAATTTGAAGTTGAGAAAACCTACTGCATAAGACTTAGGTATATTAAAAAGTGCCGTTCTTTTTTAAACTACACTATAATCATAGTAAATTCTGCTAACTGCTACATAAAAAAACTTTTGTGTATATGCCGGTCGAGCCTATAGACAATACAAATGCTTTGCTTAGTTGCATTGCAATGTTGATTCGGTGCCAACATTTTGGTCACGCATTTCCAAAACTATGCGCTCAAAGCAGGCTCCCGTTGCTGTTGTAAGCACGGACCTAAGGTGCGCAGTACTTATTATAAAAGGTATGTAATCTGTACATCCAACAGCCCAAACATGTAACTACTACCGAGATTTCTATTTTTAGTGTTCAAACCGTTATCATCTAACAAATTCTTAATTATAAAAACCGGACCTTTTTATTTAAAACTCTGGTACGCTCTATCAGATTTTTTATTGGCAGGCATGTAAACTTGCTATTTACTTTCCACTTTGCAACCTAAATAAAAAATAAGCAGTAAATCACACCAAAAAGTGTCGAAAAAAACACGATTAATGACATAATAAAATGTCAGTTGTCAAAGAGAAATATCGAGCCGAAATTATCGATCTTATCGTTTAATTATTCATAAATACTATCATTTAATATGAAACATGTCTTTCCGTCCATTTATTGCTACATTTGTCTCCGACTTTACACTGTATAGTGTATCGTTTACCATTAAGCGACCTGTCAGCTTGTTTTTCTGTATAAATCTAACCAAAGTTACTTTCGTGCTTGTTATAGAGATACCTACAACAACAAGGACGCTACCAATGCGTTGCCTACCCTCAAGATCTACCCTTCGTTTGAAGTGCCCCATGTTGTAGCTCATTAAAAACACTTCAAGGAGTAGCTTATTACATATCTTGCAGGTGTGTGGTAGAAATGATCTCGAGAAACAGACTGTGCGAAAGTTCCATGGGTCTACGAGGTGTGGATAAGCTTTTTGGCGGTGATAAGCTGTATTGTTATAAAACTGTGATGCCAAGAGTAGGTTAAACATCTAATCAGAGCACTCCCCATTAACGAGCAAACATTGCGGGAACCAATCTCTCGGCGTAAACTCAGTGGCTATAAATCTTTAGTGATCAGGATCGACAATGAGTCGCTGATCGTCTGTAAGACGATACTACAAGGTGATCAGGATCAAGTACCTTCTATATTTTTAATTTTCTTTCTTTCTATTCTGTTTATTTTAAAGAGCAATAAATAATGATATTACGTCCACATACTGGACATAAAAAGATGACAAGTCCATATCATCTTGTTCTTCCTTGTTTCCATTTTATTGGGGGTCGTATATGTCTTTTTCTTCCACTCTTTTCTGCCAATTAATCATTTTATTCACTTCCTTTTTATTCATACCTGCTCTGACGCCAAACACTTTTTTTCTTCCCGTCCATCAATCAACATTCGTATCCATCTCACTTTTGGAAGCTGCCATTGTGTTGGAGTGTAAATGTAAAATTGCAATATTTTGATAGTTGTAATCCTCTTACATTATAATTATACTAATATCCTTATGAAGGGTTTAAACTGACTTCAACTGCGGGAGCTGGTCTGCTCCTGGTGTATACGCAAATAGAAATAAAGTAATTGATATTCCCAATATTTATATAGAGTCCAAAAATTTAAGAAAAATGTTAAAAAGAAAGTGTAAATAAGTCCCTCCCTAATAATAATAACACAACTAACAATATGTAAGCAGTATATTAAAAAAGAGGACGGACCCAGGAGTATGTGGCAAAGCAAAAAAAAAACTGACTTCAACCGGCAAAAGATGCCCATAGTATAACTGCTTACCAATGGGCGGGCCGTCAGCTTGTTTGTCCGTTCATGTTATAAAGAAATTGCCATAATTCCATACTGAGAAGTGCTTGGCTTACAATTTTTTCCAGTTGTTTTGATTTATTATATACATGGGTAATTGCTAGTGTAGGCTACATGAATACTGCTGCCTGTCTCTTTGGTAATATCCATAAACTTTTTTAATTAACATGACGACTCAAAAATGTCATCTTGGGCAACTCTCAACAGGTATGTTTAAGTGGCAAGTGACCTTTAAATACTTGTTCAACTTTGCCTTTTGCATTGAGACAGTTTAGTGATTTTTGTGGAGCAAATTGGGTAATTTAAAAGGGCAGGGCAATTTTTAGTGCCCATTCAAAGTAATTCGATACAGTCAGTATTACGAATGTAACAAGGAATGAAAAAATTCTCAAAATCTGTTTGCTTGTTTTTATTGATATTTTATGTTATCAAAATGAGAATTGAGTGTATCTTAAAATGCGTATTACTACTATTTGCAATAACCTGATAGTCTTCGGGATTATTAATATATTTTAGGACTCGCAATTTTTTTCTTAGCTTGATAGGTTTGCATTTGACCACAGTCATACCTGTTGGTAGGTGATGACGCGGTCGACAACAGAAAATGCGGGCCTAGAAAATGCCGGTTCACTCTTGCATCGAAACTCCCAAATTACATATTTCAGGAAGACGCTGGTAAGTAGTTCCATTCCTTTTACGTCCTCGCAATAAATGTTGAAGCGAAAAGCTTTGCGCGAATTGGAGGAATGTCCACCATATACGGATGCCGTGCGGCGTGTTGTACGGTGGTAAACGACATGGGGGAAGTAATTTGTGCAATTCCATCGCACACTCTTGCATTTTCAGATGTTTACGATTTATTTATTCAAGAACAATAAATTCCACCATCACAATAGTGTAATTGATTCTGTAGGTATATTTTACCCTGAATCTAATAAGTAAGTGAGCAAAAGCAACGTGCATTTTAATTTGATCTTCAAGAAAACAGGCAAATTCTCTCAAAAGTCTTTCATTCATAATGAGTGCAAAGAACGCCATTTATTTAGCTAATTCTCCCTGATCCTTGTCATCAAAGCCCTCATCCCATATTAACATGGCCCAAACATTATACTATTTTAAATGTGTACCACAATTCACGAACGCCAACCAACACTCGGACTATGGGCGGCCCAGCAGCGCTCTGATAAATGGGCACTGCTAGGAAATGTATGTAGGTACCTATACGCATATGACGCAACAATAAAGAAACAAGCGAAGAGCGATAATTATTATTTACTAAGGAGTTTCAAATGGGACATAATATGGTGTGCGACCGGCACCATTTGATGCTCGTTTGTTTTAAAGTCGCGCTGTTCCATCTCATAAAATAAACTAAGCTTTAATTGTTGTCATCTCATTCAAATTGTTTACAAGACGCGCAATCTGTACATATAAAATTCAAAGTCCTGACTAACTAACTGACTGACTTATATATCAACGCACAACCTAAACCGCTGATCCTAGAGACTTGAAATTTGGAGGGTGTGATCTTAGTAAGCCGTAGGTATCCACTAAGAAAGGTTTTTCGAAATTTTACCCCTAAGAGGGTGAAATAGGTGGTTGAATTATCTATGAGAATTTTTCTTCTTCGTTTCTTATAGGCCACGCGGGCGAAGCAGCGGGCAGAAGCTAGTTTTAATATACAAGGCAATGTTGTAATTTGTGGTCTCATTATTAACAATTTTTATAACAGTGCCTACTTAAATGTAGCCCTGATTTGCGTCATCTTGGTCAGTAATGAAAGTTTGTTGATCCATACTGCTGGATGTCGTCCATTCTAATCCATAAACTCTGTTTTTAGCTACCTACATCCAGTTTTTATAATAGCCGCTTTGCTCAAGTCGTCACCTGACCACACCTCTACATCTTACAAATAACGTTTGAATAAACTTAGTCTCCAGTCAAAATGTATAGTTTCTTTCTAATAGTTCTCCAAAATTGCAAAGGTACGATTCAATATCTTACAGCAAATCGTCGCGTTAAATTAAACACACCCAAATTTTTTAATATTTACATTATTGCGTATATCAGTCTACTGCTGAGACACGGGTCTATTCTCAAACGGAGAGAGTATTAGTTGTAATCCATGACGCTGGCCAAGTGCAAGTTGGAGGATGACAAAATATGTTCTCGAATTTTCGAACAAGCGTTCAAACACCACAAAATTCGTGTTTTTTTTTTCCATTTGTTAAACCAGCTTTGGTTTCCTCGCAATGTTTTTATTCACTGTTATAAGAGCGAATGCAAATTCTGCACATGATTGAAAAGTCATTGGTGCAGGAAAAAGGTGAGCCTGAGTTCGTCGGATCGAAAGTCACACGGACTACGCATGAGCCATACTCGCTCCTCTTTTGAATATTTATGGCGAGTTATTTTTTTACACTTACAAAGATAACATATATCGTTTCTCATCAACTTCTAATAGGTTGTGGGTTCGATTCCCACATAGTACAAACATTTGTATGATAAATATCGATGTTGTTTTGTGTCTGGGTGTTATATTGTATTTTAAGTATGTATTAAAAACCAAAAAGTATTTAATCAGTTATCTGGGTCCCATAGTAGCTTTGCTTAGTTTGGGACTAGATGTACCTATGTCGACGCATATTGTTTTATTTATTAGTTAGAGGAATCGGATCAAATTCAAAGATTATAAATATACTTCTATAGTATAAATTGTCAAGCAAATAATTTAAAGGTGACAAAGCCTTTTTAGATTTAAAATTTTTGCAACAAAAACGTTAACTAAAATGGTGGCATTTTACTAGAAGCTTCTATGGAGTTTTGGAATACGAAAAGAAACGTTTCACCATCATTATACCACTTTTCCACACTCACGCCTGTAATCCAACACATAACGAATAAAACGCCACAAATTTTATGCACTTACACTGAAAATAACACCAGTTTTGCAAATTAATACACGATGACGATGACGCGATCTTTTTCGTTTTCCCGCCAAAACCTCAAAACGAATACTTTTATATTTAATAAAATATATGAGAAGTTACAAGAAAAGTGTTTATAGTTCTCTAAAGGTAGGTAGGTCACTTATCTCACAACACTTTCGGTGTTGCAAGTCTTCAAACCATCAGGTAGTTTACCAACTTCATTAAATAAAAAATAAAAAAAACAATTGTAACTTCCACAAAAATACTGAACAAAACTGACGTTAAATTATACAACAATTCAATTTAGAGATTAGAGATAAAGGATCGTTCTGTAATTTAGTCCCATTACAGTTCTACTTTCAATTGTTCCTATTTGCTCAACGGTGTTTTTAAGTCCCAAAGTTCCAAGACTACGCGCTGAAGATAGTGAGACTCATCCAGGGTAAATTAAAACTTTAAGTTGTTTATAATGGAGATCCCTGGAGACGCTGTGTTTCGTGTTTATTTTCCAACGTTTCGTAGTACTAGGGAACTTTGCTTACAAAGTAATTAAATCGGAAATTAATTTTGGAGCAAAAACTAAGACAAAATTAGGGCTGATCAACAACTGAGTTGATTGCTGTTGTGTAAAGAAATAGGAATATTATAATTTAAAATATTAAATCTAGAGGCGCGATAGACTTTTATAATCTAAATATATATAACTCAAAGGTGACTGACTGATTGACTGACTAATATAGTGATCTATCAACGCACAGCCCAAACCACTAGACGGATCGGGCTGAAATTTAGAATGCAGTTAGATGTTATGACGTAAGCATCCGCTAAGAAAGGATTTTTCGAAATTCCACCCTTAAGAGGGTGAAATGGGTGGTTCAATTATTTTCCCATAGGCCACGCCGCGGGCGAAGCTGCGGGCAGAAGCTCGTTAAATATAATATTAATATTTATTATTAAAGTAATGATATAAGTAATATTCATATTTTTTGTTAGCACAACGAATCAGCATGGCAATTCAACGGGGCAGTGCTGCCAGCATGCTGCCAGTTAGTATAGACAGACCAATTTTTTTAAATGTGCTAATGCTGTTGGTCTTTAGCGACCTTTACAACGTCACCGGGCGGACTATAGACAGTCCAAATGCTCTAGCCTAACACCGGTAGGCTGAAGCATTTGGTCTGTCTATAGATCATCGTGGCTAGTGTATAGTCCAATTTTTTTTTTGTAGTAGCCAGTGTAGTTTTTAGTAGTTGTTATATTATTGTAGTTGTTAGTTAGTTAAAAAAACAAAGGCACTTACTCTGTAAAAAAAATATAATCGTAGATCTTACGAATTATAAGAAAAACATATGATTACAATTCTCTATTCAAGTAAATTTTATTAAGAAATCAGTTTAATATAGATTTTTAATTTCATTGGAATGGTGGAATGATATCAAAAATCTAACTAACCTATCAGCGATGCAAAGTTGTAAAAATTGAACCTTGATTATATTAATCGAAGGTGTAAATTACTTCCGAATTCACCCACAATTCAGTAATATATAATTATCAAAAAGTCCACTCAAAAATAAAACTCCATGAAAATATATTCTCGGGTAATCTCGGTATTCTCAGGGAATACCGAAAATCTCGACAGGAACTGCGTGGAGTATCCAACATATTTTATGACTGCATGCAAGCAACCACAAAAGAAATCTCGCTGCGAACCTTCGGGATGAGAAATATCTCCATTCCTTCCGAGAAAACATCTGGAACTTCTTGTTAGTCTAGGAGCCAGTGGTATGAGTAAAACCTTCATTTAGTTTTTTTGTTTTATCTATATTTCTTATGTAAAAGCTATCAAACTTGAGTGCTGACGGGCATTAGGTTTTTTGTCTACCGCACCGTCACTGAGCGGTGCGTACATTTACAATGATGGCTTGTCCAATGGTCCACCCGCCACCAAGCGCCCGTGACGGGCGGGCGGAGTGACGGGGAGTGTAGTGGACAAGCGTCAGTATATGTAAGCCATAGTAAATGTATGTACCGCTGCTTTGGCGCCGTTATCTCGTTTTCGGGTGACTTCCCGATGACTGTGATGTAATGATGTGACTTGACGATACGGTGGATAAACGCCCTTAGACTGTATAAGTAATTGCACAAAAACATTAAAATCCTACTTTTTACTGCGCGACGCGCTTTATTTAGATACCATTCCCATCTACTTTTCATTGGGATTATCCTTGAATTCAGAATGTTATATAAGATGAATAATATAGAAATATAGATAGAAGTAGTAGTAGAAGTAATGTAATATTAATGGAAACATGAGTAGAAAATTTTTTTCTCATCCTAGCAGCTTTAAACAACTCCGGAATTCAATTATCCGGCTCTTATCCTACAAAATATCTAGACGTTTCTCCATAGTGAACTGCTACTACTTTGTTGCATTCTAGTAGTAAAAATTAAATATTTCAGAATGAAAATCTGCAACTGTTTTTCTTATTGTTCTGTTTCTGTGTGTTATATATTATTGTATGCTATATATGTATTTATAAATAAAAATTATCTAAGTATTGTATCAGTTATCTGGTTCTCGTTGTACAGTTTTGCTTAATTTAGGGCTAGATGGCGCTGTGTTCAAATGTCCACAAATATGTATTAATTTATGTTTGCTAACGATTTTCTCGTTATCAGTATAAAATGTTTGTAAATTATATATTTTACTTATTATATAGAATTATTGTGTTATATATAAATTTCCCTAAAAATTGGTAATCTTCTGTTGATATTGATATTGTCAACAATCTGTGTACAAATTATCATCCAGATCCGTTCAGCCGTTTTGCTGTTAAAGTCTCACAATCAAACAGACCATGATTTACTTATCTATACTATATACTATACACGGTGGAATTTAATTCACTATTTTCCTTAAATGTACGTATTCAGTCCATGCTCCCATATAACTAAATAAAAAAGGACTTATGAAATAAAACTTAAATCTAGGTATTATCAAATTTACATTCTAAAGAAAAGCCTTGTGTCATTGAACAAGGCGGGTGTTTTATTGGCTACGAAACATTTACAAAGCACTCAGCTGGTGCCCGCGCTGTATGTACCGTTAAATAGACACTTCGGCTGTCATTCAGTTATTTTAAGAGGCACTAAATACTAAAACCATTTTTTTAAATCGGACCTTGTACCAATCATCTATAGCATGGTCTGAGTACATACATTTAAGGAAAAGAGTGAATTAAATTCCACCGTGTATAATATTATAAAGAGGAAAGTTTTGTATGTAAGTATGTTTGTAACGAATTGGCTCAAAAAGTACTGGACCGACTTTAAAAATTCTTTCACCAATTGAATGCTACATTATCACTGATTAATATAGGCTACATTTACTGTACGTTTATAATAAAATGTTTACAAAATAAATGTCCACCCGTGCGAAGCCGGGACAGGCCGCTAGTATCCTATAATATTAGTAGAAAATTACGTTAATAGAGATAAATGTTAGCAATTTTAAAAATGTTCAAAGATGACTAATTATGTTTTTATATTTTCATTATAATTTTGCCACCAAAATGTTTGATTAGTCCCTGTAAATTTTAAGTGCTTCTGGCCCCCACGGTCCCATAGTTTCAACCTCAAACTACATTAAACATACCTAACCCATAAATTTGAAAAATATATTTTAAAAAAATCATACCAATTGAAACATTTTTTTCTAAACAAAGAAAATAATTAATGAGCTTATTACAAACATTTCTATTTTCTTTCATTATAAACGAAAACAAAAACACAAAAAATGTTTCTAAAAATTCTTGTAAACCAAATATGAGGTTAAACAGGGCTCCTAAGTATTACCTGCGAGCAATCTCTTTGTAGGTTTCTGTTGTTTAAGAAGACTCATTAATTTTTTACAAACAGCTTATGTAGAATGATCTAATAATGTCTAAAAATAATAATACAACTTTTTTTAACACGGCAAATTGCCTTTATTTTCAACTAAATACTACAATGATATAATAACTAATACTAAACACTACATACTACAAAAAAAAAATTTTGGACTACCTATATACTGACCGTGATTACCTATCGTCTAAATGAACTAGTAGGTAGCGTAACCAACATGCTGGCATCATTGCCAATTCCTTTTCAATTCAATACATTTACAGTATTTTTTTACTTGTGTAGCTAGCCCTGCAACATTAAGATCTGATAATATTTTATATTTGAAAATATCAAATAATAAAAATCTTTCCTAGGCGTCCATTGTTGAACATAGGCCATTATCGTAATTATGCAATACTGTACTATAACTACTAGATATAAAAGTAAAAATATCACCAAAATTTTGAATCTTCCGCTTCAGAGTGGTCCATCCCCCTTAACACCTCTTTGGTATTAATATCACGTCGTAGACTAAAATTACATCTCTTGAAATACAATGTACCTCAGTAAATTGTTACGGAGTCACCTTCTAAATTATAATCAGAAACAATTTCAGTTTACGACTGAAACTCTGAACAATATACGTATATACGTCGTACAATTTACGGTTTGAAAGATAAAAAACCATTTTTTGTGCACAAAGTTTTCAACAAGATCATATCGAGTATTTCGATCGCTGAATGCAAAAGTGAAGAGATTGTAGATTAGAATTGGTGTTTTTCTATCAAAACATTTTCTGTAATTTTAAACATAGTCTTTATATTATTATTATTATTTTTATTAGTGTTTAAATGTAATTTGAATTAGAGATATTGTATTATCTTTACAGTGAAGCGTATGTTTTGGGTTTAGGCACATATGCGCGTTATAATCACTTTATGTAGGTATACGGCTGATGAAATTTTGAACACAGATTGATTATACATTATACGTTTTTGTATTTGTTCTTACAGTAGGGTATTTTTCATATCGCAGTTTTCAATATCTATAGTATTTTTTGGGGTGATTCTAGAACTTTATTGTATAAAAAATAAAATGCTTACTTAGATTTTACTCATTCACCATTGCTCTTTATTATATCCAATTTACACTCTTTTTTCCATCTGATTCTTTTGTTTCGTCACGTTGTACTGGGGCTTTCAAAAATATGCTTTTTATAGATTATGCGACCAGTAGGCGACTGTGGCTTATCCCTAGAGTGTGGTAGTAGTCCGTGCGTTCTGCCGGATTGGTTGCACCAGTAGTGGAAAAGAGAACTTCTTTTGTTTTCAAACTCATTTACTATAAATAGGCTTGCTATATTAGACATTGTCCTTTGTAATTTTAAGAATAAAAATAAGATTTCAGCAAACTATTTTATATGCTTTGAACAATAATTTAAATCAAGTATTTTAATTGTTCAATCTTCTGATATATATATAACTCAAAGGTGACTGACTGACTGACATAGTGATCTATCAACGCACAGCCCAAATCACTGGACGGATCAGGCTGAAATTTGGCATGCAGGTAGATGTTATGACGTAGGCATCCACTGAGAAAAGATTTTTCGAAACTCCACCCTTAAGAGGGTGAAATGGGTGGTTGAATTATTTAACCATAGGCCATGCAGCGGGCGAAGCTGCCGGCAGAAGCTTGTATATTTTAATCTTTATCATCAACAGCCTGAAGATGTCCACTACTGAAACGGCCCCGCATAGAGCCACTTTGTGTAGCTATTGCCTTTTGCATCCATCGGTTGCCCGTGGTTTTGACCAGCTAGGCGATCACGTAACTCGAATGCAACCGATAATAACCCAAATCTATTTGGATTTGACAGTTTGTTGAATACGTAGTTTTTACGTGCATAGTTAGTGTGGAAGTTTTTCCTGTTGCATTGCAATCAAAGTTTCGTGATCACCCCCAAGGTCTTAAGTCCACCTTAAGTCCTTAGTTCTGCCTTAACGTTTTCCTGTCCGTGGTCAAACTCAAGTGTCAGAACATAAATTTTTCACTCCTCATAATAATTGATGGAATGGCAAAGGAGAAGCAAACATTTTTTTTAAATTGGAAACCTATTCTTGCTTTGATTTTGCAAACGAGTATTCTGTAAGATAATGAACAGAGTTCAATTACCAAATTAGACGCATATAAAAGGTTTGATTTAAATTTAATTAATACTGAAGTTATTTATTAATAAACATTGGTAAAGATAAATAAAGGCAAAATTAAGTTTTTAACTGATTAATTTTCGGCCAATATTCTTGTTAGCCACTATGATGATAATAATAATAACGCCCAACGATCATATACATAGATCCTGGACCCTAACTAGGTTTCCCTGTGTCTAGAAACCCAGAAACTACAAAGACCATGGTCTAACCCATAACACCCAGACTCAACAAGTATTTGCGCTTGTTTTTTCTGTGCACAAATACTTGTCTTGCCGCGGGAACCAAACCTACCGCCTCCGAGTTATGAGCCGACCTTCTCAACCACCACACCACCACAGAGGCTATCAAAATCAACACCTTAGTGACTAGAAACATTGAACTCAGCAAGGTACAGGTGTTACTTCTCTCAAAATGTAAGCTTTTTCTCAAATTAAACTTGAAATTGAAACTTTCAACTGTCGAAATTCAATGCGCGTGACTGGCGCGCGACTACCGAGAACAATAGTTGTTTTCAGAAACATTTCAAAGAGAATTATTTAAGCTAGGAATCAAAGAGTTTTTAGTTAAGGCACTTAAGGGGAACTTTGATAAAATAAATTTTCGAAAACATTAATCATTTCTTTGATTCATCGAATGCAATTCAAAGGCGAAACCTGAAAACAAATTTAATTGAAGGGCAATTTAGAACTGCGATTTATAACAGGCAAAAACGCTGTGAATTATTTTTAGAAATGCACATGAATCACATTCGTCATACGAATATTTAAAAAAATCGGATATTTTGGTTTAAAAAGTTTTGATGTTTGTTTGATGATCAAATCTGCAGTTTGAAGATATTCTTTGGCAAACCATTTGAGATGCAAGAATTCTTGAGTTGAGAATTCGAACAGGGCATTTAGTAATTTGAGTCTGCACTAATATTTAACAGCTTGTCAATTCGCACCTCTATGACGTAACTACTTCAACGCGTTTGCCCAGTAATTTCACTAGCTACAGTGCCCTTCAAACCGGAACACAGTAGTGCTTGCGCGCTACTGCTTGACGGCAGAATAGCTGGCAAAGCGATGGTACCTACCTAGACGAACTTAGCAGAAAAGTCCTACCACCTAGTAAGTTCTACCACCTAGTTTACTAATAATGTCACAATAGGAGCATATATAAGAATCAACCAACAAGGTAGGAGCGCAATTAGTCCTTGTAGAACTACCATGTAAACCTAATAAGTACAAGCAAATACGGTCCTATTTCCAAAGCGATAGGTATTATCAATCGCGTTTATTGAAGTCGTTAATAAACAAAGAGCATACAAACATGCAATTATAAACTTTAACTTCAATGCAGTCTGACTTAAATTAACCAAAACAGACTCCATAATAAGGTAAGTCCTAGTATTTAATAAGCTTCGGTACGTGACCCTAATCAAATCCCAGTAGTCACAGTACGACTGTTTGGCCATAAATTAGCCAATAACGCACCAGTCGGCGATGTCTCGTAAATAACGAAGACGGAGGTCCGACCCGACGCGACGGTTCCGATCCAAATAGTTCCACTATCAGTTGAGTTGAACATTAACTTTGGGGTACGACTGTGGGATTATGAGTGAGGTTTGTGTGTAATTGGAAATTAGTTACTAACTATTTAAGGCAGTGATCAAGACACTCTAGAGAGACTACCTCAAAAACATAAAAATTATGCTTTCTTGTTCAAAATAAATTATTTAAAAAAATTAAACCGATTCAATACCACAAATAGGCACTCAAAAGCGAAATATAAATGAATATGATTATTATAAGCGCTACCCACTCAGCTATTTAAAGTCGGTGCCAGCGAGAGTTTACAGCACACTTCACACTAATATTATAAAGGCGAAAGTTTGTATGTGTGTTTGTGTGTATGTGTGTATGGTTGTTACTCCTTCACGCCCAAACGGCTGAAAGGATTTGGATGAAATTCGGTACCAAGATAGCATAATCCAGTGTGGACATAATAGGCTACATTTTATCCCGGAAAAGTGAAATTTTCTCGTGGAATAAGCATATAACTAAAATACTTTTTATCCGCGCGTGAAACCGCGAGGTGCAACTAGTAATAATATATTTTTCTAGCCGATTCGCCCCGGCTTCGCACGTGTTAATTTTACGTCCTAACCCAGATCAAATTAAGAAAGAAAGAAGAGGAAAAAGATTTAAAAGAGTTGAAGATTTAAAATTTACTAATTTTCTGCTCAAATTCCATATTTTTTTCTTTCATAAGAACTCTTTTCTGATGATAATAAACAGATTATAAAAAGAATCAGAGAAAATGTTCGATCCGTTCCCGCGTGATGCGACAACCAAGGGAAGTAGAGATTCATTTTATATATACAGATTTATTTCAAAAATCTATTAATCCAAAGACGTCTCTATGACAACCTACAAGCCAATATTTTCCTACATTTTCACTCTTTCAAATACAATTTTCAACAAAACATCTTTATACAAAGAGAAAGGTAACATTGCAATAAGGAGTCCATCCGTCTCCGGACCCTCGTCATAGCGCAGATGCTGCTGATCTGGCCTTTATGAAACAATGTACATGGAAATTTTAATCTGCCTAAATTCAGGGACGCTGTTTTAGCTGGGAAGAGCAAACTTGGATAGAGTCAGCTTAGATATCTATTTAATTATTAACTTCAATAAAATCTAGTGGATATATCTTCTTTCGTCGTAATTTAAAGTTGTGATGACTTTTGTCCCCAAACTAGCCCCAAACTAAGCAAAGTTGTACTATGGAATAGGAACCTGATAACTGATAGAATACTAATACTATACTTCTCTAATATAATATACTTCTTTGTTTGTAGGTATCAATTTGGCAGGAATCGAACCCACATACTACAGTTCAGAAAGCAGATGGTATATAGAGTTAGGTACTACCAGCTGAGCTATGAGGCCAGTCATTAACCTATGAGGTCAATGACTGGCTTTTTCTGCAAAGTTCGTCTAGGTAGGTAGGTAGGTATTGCCAGTTATTCTGCAGTTATTGTGTTCCGGTTTGAAAGGTACTGTTGCTATTGAAATTACTGGGCAATTGAGACTTTACGACTTAATCTCACAGTCTAGTAACATTATTATTAGACTGTTCTGATGTCTGAGGATGACGTGCGCAATGCAGTATCACGCGAAACTCTATACTTAGAGTACTATATACTACTGCACTATACTTAAACACTGCAACTGATAAAACCAGCCGTGTCGCTTAAAATCAGGCGAACGACTAGCTCGACATGTCAAGCCTTAACATAAAAAACCCAATCTAAGGTCCGTATTACAGAACGATGGTCAGTCATCGATCGGTGTTCAAGCAGAGATTTCTTTCACTAATTGATCTCTTTATGAATGAAATCTCTGCTTGAGCATTGATGACTGAGCATCATTCTATAATATGGACCTAAGAAACTTACTCTACCTCTGACGAATGCAAGAAAAACAAAGGCCGAGTTCAGGTGACAAGAAATCTCGTCTCCCCAGAGAAGAACTAAGAACCTCTCGACAGCATCAGTTACCGGACAATATCATAAGTAACTTCGCGTCTTTGTATACCTAAATCCACTTTCGCGATTTTTCCTGAGGACAGAGGGTCGGTGACAGGGGACCTCTAAGGTCAGGCCCTAACATTGAGTAATGCTCAGGAGTCCAACGGATCCACTCGACCGAGAAAATGTTTTTCGTCTCTATTTCTTGATGTCTTTATTGTTTTACACTAATGTTAAGTAAAGTTTTAAATCAGTCCCATTACACATTCATAGAACAACTAGTTGCAACCCGCGGTTTCACCCGCGGATAAAAAGTATCTTAATTATTTGCTCATCCCACGGGAACATTTCACTTTCCCGTGATAAAATGTAGCCTATTCTATCTAGTGTATAAGCTATCTTGGCACCGAATTTCATCCAAATCCATTCAGCCGTTTGAGCGTGAAGGAGTAACAAACACACACATACCCACAAACACACATACAAACTTTCGCATTTATTATACTAGTTGTGCCCCGCGGTTTCACCCGCGGTTAAAAAGTATTTTAATTATTTGCTCCTCCCACGGGAACATTTCACTTTTCCGGGATTAAATGTAGCCTATATGTTAATACAGTGTATAAGCTATCTTGGCACCGAATTTTATCCAAATCCATTCAGCCGTTTGAGCGTGAAGGAGTAACAAACATACACACATACACACAAACACTGTGTATGTGTGTATACTACTATAAAAACTTTCGCATTTATAATATTAGTGTGATTCAATTCAAAGAATTTACACGTTATAGGTCTTTATTTTATTACTACTCGTAAGTTGGCTGAGCGCTGCCAGTATTTTGGAAAGATTGGTCGTTGCCTACTGGTAGCAGCTTTTATATTATACAAGGTTATTTTAAAATTATTCTATTATATAATAATAATATATTTATTCTATAGTTGAGTTATTAACCAAGCAGGTAAATAATACAATAGTTTCTAGCTGTTTTTGAAGTAAAACTTCTTTACTTGACTTGGGGAGTAAACTTGCGAGGCGAACGGAAGTTGAAAGTTATTGGTTAATGTAGATCTCCATTGTCAACATAACAAAGTAAAAAAATCACATTATAATTTGGGTATGTCCGGTAAAACGACAATTTACAATTTTCAAGACGGCGACATCAACATTACACAAAGCAAAAATAAAGTTATACCGGCCGAAAGATGCAGCTAAAGAAGTTTTACTTCAGTCGTGTGGTCTAAAGCACCTTCATTTTTATATTATGTGAATAGTAGAAATAAAGTAAATACAGTTGACCCACCAAACAGTGAGTCAGACAGACATACAAGCAGACACTAGAGGCTTGGTAATAAGTAATAATCCTAGCTCACCTGTTTTTAATATTACTAAAATATAACTGTTAATGTACCTAACTTAAATTTAAGGTTCTGTTTGTTTTTTCTGGGTGATAAAGTTATTTTTATTCTTTGAGTACTGAACCCTAAAGAACCTGCCATATTAATTTAAATTCAACAACAAACCATGATCGATATAATGTCGAACACAATCATTTCAAGCCGGCAGGTTTACCGCCGGCAGAGGACTTAAGCCGCCGTGGATTAATGATAGGAGACCGGATGGCGGAGCCTATTGTGAGCCGCAATACGCATTCAAACGACGGACTTGCTTCTGTCTAAGTAATAGAAGGCAAGAGTTTATTCTACGACATACAATACCTCTATTCTACGGAGAGAAATCTAAGGGAACATAAATGAAAGAATACAAAAGAATTAATACGTAAAGAATGGTGACCGTGGCATTACAGTTCTGCACTACATTTTTCAAAGTCGAAGTTAAAGGATTTATTGCAAATAGATTATTTTTAGCACTTTTACAAGTCGTAATTATATCAGGTACTGATCGAGGCAACACGGGACCAAAATGCTGGTCTCTATTTAGCCCAAAGACTAAGCATTGCCATTCAACGGGGCAATGCCGATAGAATTTTGGGCACGTTGCCTACTGGTAGCGGCGACTTAGATTACGTTTTGCTAATACATAGTTTTTAATTTTATTTTAGTTTTATTGTTTAAAAACTTATTATTTGTTCTTGAATAAATCTTTTTCTCAGCGGCACAATGCAGATCAAAAAACTCCGATCCGAAGTTTCGATTACACCTGTAAAGAAAAAGCTACAAGAAACTTTAAGAAACAAGAAACTACAATTTTTTGTAGCACTGTATATACTGCAGCGATTTGTAATGTAGGAGTATCGATATGGAAGAAAAATCCCCGAGTTGCAACCACAAACTGGAAGACGCCGCCCAACACTAAGTGAACCGATGACTTGGGGGTGATCACGAAACATTGATTGCAATGCAACAGGAGAAATTTCCATACTAACAATACACGTAAACTACGTATTGAAACTGGCGAATGCATACAAATTTTTTGTTTCTATTGATTTCAATCGAGATTCATGATCGCCAAGCTGGCGCCGCGAGGAACCGTTGAATGCAAGAGGCAAATATCCATTCAAATAGGCGATGTGTGGGAGGCCTATGTTCAGCAGAGGACGTCTACAGGCTGATGATGGTGACATTGAAATTCTAAAGATTAAGTTTAATCTGAAAACAAATCAGTCGTGATTTTCTCTACATTGACTGTCTTGTAGTCTTGTAATGGTTTTATGTCTAAACTTTGCACAGCTTTCTCGTTGCTCAATAAGCGGATTAAGATTATTAAGTACCTATATGTCCAATGTCCATACTGCTTCAATAATCACGAATGGGGACTATGAGGAAGGCTGCTTAGGCTGCCTGTGTGTGAGAAAGCTAAGCATGATTTAAGTTAAACGGTAGCGCGTGTGAAGCTTAAATGTGTTTTTTTATGTGTTATTAAGTGTTTTTTTATAAGAAAGACAGAAAGAAAAGAAAGAAACACTTTATTTGGTCAAACTGTACACAGTAACAAAGAATGATAATAACTACAACTAAAAATTAGGAAAAATGACAGAACCTAGTTTACAAGTTGATAGTATAAACTTGTTTATTATAGCCCACCGATTCTTTATTGTTTGCGAACATCGTTGCTGTGTACAGTGCTGTACAAAATCTAAATTTATCGCATTGCCCTGTTATAAAAATCACAACATATTTAAATTTAACTCTAGTTCTTATCTCAACACAAACTTAACAATTATACAAAAAATTTACATTGTCTGACGCGAGCTTCACTAAAATGCTATTGTATATACTGAGCTTTTTATTACATACGTTACTCGAATGTACTTAAACTTGGTAGTGTTCTGAAGGTCCTTCCTAACCTTTTCCCAGCAGCTCTTTAGGGAAGGACACTCACGGGAACACTGAAAATGAAAATGTTCTAAACTTGAATTTGAATCTAAATTGAGAATGGCCAATATTTGATGCGAAAACTACGAAAGTAGGTGGAAATCTGGATTGATGAAGGAGGATGATATCGTCACATTAGAATTGCGCATACTCTGTAGAACGATTACAAATACTAAGAAAACCGGCCAAAAGCGAGTAGAAATTGCGATAAAAGTTTTTACCACTATTCAATTTCAGGTGTTATTTTATTAAATATCCACGGAACTTTCAATGCGCGAGTCCAATTTGCACTTGGCGAGTTTTTTATTAAGGCAGACTTAGACTCAGGTATTATATTGCTTAGTCATCACGTAGAATGCTAAAGGCTTTAGTTTCCGATACATTAGCACTCTGTGTATAATCTATGCAACCGTACTCAGAATACAAGGTATAGGTAAATTGTAATTGGTCTATTTTATCTACCCTCTACCATTTTAAATAACACTAACAATGCATCCAAGTCCAGCAAATACATGTACACACGTGCTAGATGTGTAGGCAATTGTAGGCTCCGGGTAAACCTAGGTTTATATATTTTACGTAACGTTAGTAAATAAAAAAAAATGAAAAAAAAAAATATTAAAATTATTAATAAATCAAGTCATTAAAACCAAACGTTCGATATAGGTACTTAAAATACAACTATTTGTAATTTGGACATTCTTCTACCCTAATATTTAAATTAGCACCCAACTAATAATATAAATTAATCCTCAAAAGCTATCCGCTTCTATAATCCGATTTAATAACACCCTAACTTTTTTCAATATAATACTACCCTCATCAAATAATTTTTGAACCATTACGACTTGACTTTATGGGGTACGCGGTATTCAAATTGTGACAATGTCACGGCGGGGGTTGCCGTTTATTTTATTGAAAAAATTAGGGGTTGGGCATAAAAATGTTACTGTCACATATGACGGCGTAATATTCATAGCGGTGCTTAAGCGGTGATTAATTTATAAGAGGCACTCAAAATTGCAATGTAAGCAACCTTAGCATTTCATTAAAATGTATTTGTGTTTATTTACAAATCACGTCATTCGTTGACGTTAAAAGTCTTTTCTTTCTTCCTCTACTGGGATGACCATTACGTCTACCCCCAAATTACCTAATTATAACATTAAATTACTGCCTGAATTCGGTAAGTTAGGCAGTAATTTAATGTTCTCTAGCGTAACCCTCTTCTCCTCTCTTCACACGGTTGTGAAGTAGGGGGTTACACGGGGTTTACGAAGAGCTATTGCCCCTACCGCCATATGCCATTGTAATATTGTTTTTGAACCATTACGACTCATAATTATCATAAATATCATTGTAAAATTATTGTAATATTGTATATACCATTATAAAATTATTGTAATATTGTATATGCCATTGTAAAATTATTGTTATATTGTATATGCCATTGTAAAATTATTGTAATATTGTATATGCCATTGTAAAATTATTATAATATTGTATATGCACATATACAATAATAATAAAACAATACATAATCTAAGTGTCTAGTGGCAGTGACCTAAGTCATAACTGGTTTTAAAGTCTCTTCTTTCAGTCTTGTTATCATATTTCTTTGTGTATCTTAAGTCACACATATAAACATAATAAAATGATCATTTGTGGAGAAAAGTCTGATATAATATTCTCAGCAAACGATATAATAATAATCAAATCTAGGGTCACCACTGCATCTAAAATAAAATTATTCAATTATACACTTTATACACCGAAATAAAATACTGTGGCATGCCTTTTAAGAATTGGTTGACAACTTGATGACACAAATGTTTAGTGTGATTCAAACTTAATGGCGGCTGTGAAGTCAGCCCAAACCGCTGCGCAGTTACAAAAATTAGAAACCCACGGGTAGCTGAAAGCGGTCAGTGTAATCATAATCATAATCAATCATTTATTTGCTAGGATACACACATCAAACACATTTCAGATTTCAAGTAACGTCACAGTTACTGTACCCAGCCCGCAAGCAGGCATGCAAATATTTATATAAATTAACGGAAATTCAAATTGCTATTATTATTATTATTACATGTCAATCTTAATTAAAATTATAATTTATTACCTCCTTGAAATTTAAAAACTCTCGCATGCTGTAAAAACACTTGTCGATCAGTCAACTTTACAAACATCTTTTAAATATGTTGTGTGCGTAATAATGTAGCGTGCGGATTCACAGCGGCCATTTTGTTTGAATCACACTCCACTGAAGGTTTTTGTATGAATTCGCTTTTATTTGTATATTTTTCCTTACCTAGTATGCTACACTTTCGATCGCATCGTCATTTCCCATCAGATGAGAGCGTGGTAAAAACAGATAGATAGATAAGTAAGTAAAAAAAAAATTGTATTTGTTACGCTAAAATAAACTATTGATAAGTAAATTGCACGATGATAAATAGCGAAATTAAACACGTAGTAAACCTAAAATAAATATCTCAACATGTCCTGAAAGTGGGGCAAACAAGCCACGTGGCAACCCTAACTACAGCCGGCGCACAAAGTAACAAGTTTACCAATAAATAATGTTACTAAATAGACGTCTTCAAGAAAACAACGTGCTTGCCGATAAGCACATTTAGGATCTAAGCCCACTGATGCTGTAAAAAAGAAGTTACTAGTATAAACTAGTAACATTATGGTATTAGTAACATTATGGATGTTTTTTTTACGCCTGTCAAGCTACATAATACATACGCAAAATTTGTATACGCAATATTAAAATGGTTTGAATATGAAACAAAAAATGAATAATTGTGTTATCTCTTATGTTAGTAATTGATGATGAAAGGGAAATCATACGCTTACCCAGAAATCTCTATTTAATCTAGTTACAGAAACAAACAATACGGCATGAAAAAAAAGCCTTTATGAGCGGATCAGCTAGTCATCAAAATCAAGATACCCAATTGTTTCCAGAGTGTGGTGGGTTTAAGTCATTGTTTAAACGTCATTTGATGTCATGCCATCTTTGTATTGTAAAGTGCTTTCGATTTTTATTATTTTATTTATTAAAGCTATTGACGCAGCATTTATTTTCTAACATGTGAGACTTAACAGTCTGTACGTATGTACGTATCTTTACGAGTTCTCTTTTTCTCAGCATCAAAATATTAAATACCTACTTAGATACGTAACGTAAATAACTTTATACACAAACGTGCAAAAGTCTTTTTAATAAAATAAAATATATATAATATCTACAATATTAATTTTTCTTCAATTATTATTTATTTTAAGTTCTTATGTATAGTTTAGTTTTTTCTTTCTCCTAAGTTGTATTATATAAGTAACCATTTTTGTGTATTGTTGTATTAATATGTTGAAAACTATCTTTTTTTAAATAATAAATGAATAAAGCAAAGCTGTTTCAGGGTATAAAGTCCGCCCATTTTTGAATGAATCACGTGAAGAGCGGGTCATTTGCCTGATGTAAAGCGTCACGGCCGCACATAGCAGTTACGATAATCAGGGGGTGATCACGAAACTTTAATTGCAATGCAACAGGAGAAATCTCCATACTAAATATGAACATAAACTGCGTATTCAAACTGTCAAATCCATACAAAAAATGTGTTTCTATTGGTTGCATTCAAGTTACGTGATCGCCCAGCAGAACTCCAAAATATAAAGTTTTGCGTAACGTTGCACTGCGCACGTCATCCTGAGACATCGGCACAGTCTGGTACTAATATTACTAGACTGCGAGGCATAAAGTCTCATTTGCCCATTCATTTCACTAAATACAGTGCCCTTTATACTGGAACATTGTAGTGCTTGCACATTACTGTGGCAGGATAAATGGTTAAGCGGTGGTACCTACCCAGATGAACCTTGTAGAAAAGTCCCACCTAGATAGTACCGTCCGCGATATTAGATACACACTATCACAGCATAATAAGATATATCACAATATGACGAAGTCTCAGAATGTCCAGATGATAGAACGAGTTCACAAATCTCAGCGAGTCCTGTCTTAAAATGATTAATCGAACTGTGCGAACAGTGTGTGACGAGGACAAAAATTGATCGCTCACAATTTTTTTACGAACAATTTTTATTACTTTGCTTGTCCTTTACCGTAAAAAGTTTTTGGAAAACAGTATGTAAAAGCTTTACGTACTGTTTTCCACAAAGAGTTTATGTTAATTCTACCGTATACTTTAACAGCCTTATTAATAAACAGGTATTAGTCTCGGATTAGTTACATCAGCTTTTGTCCTTTTTTGCTACTGGAATATTTAGCTGGATCGAAAGAGACAAAAGATGGTGTAACTAGTCTATAGCTAGTTCGTGTTTATTAATAAGGCTGTATATGCCGCCGATATTTATTAGATCGTTTATAATTCGGTATATGGGTTAGCAGAATATATGTAAATTGTTTATAGTTATCTATTAGTAATATAGTTAAGTGCTTTATGTGTATTAGTATTTTAGTATTAATTATATAGGGTCATCGTGGTATAAAAATCAATATATTAATACAGTTATTAGTACAGTTATTATTTATTTTTAGGGTCTAAGTAAAAATTGAACTGTCTTCTGACCTATAACTACAACTATTACACGGCTAAAACTCACGAGATACAGTCGAATAACTCGACCGGCATTCGGGCAATGTAGATGCCCATCCTCAAGGAGTACGCGCGGCGGCGGTGGCGGCTCGGCGCTGACTTCTGAATGTCATCTGACCTCTTTCTAGATCTTAACCGAATCTTACGTGTTGGCTGACCAAAACTGACTCAGCTTAGGCACAAATAAGCAAAACATCGTTAAATATATCATTAAAATGGTAATAATTAAGTTATTCAGAGAAACCAACGAATACATCAACAAGAATGCGATAAATCGTAAAACGCGGTTAATAAATATATAAGACGCTCTCACGACACGACTCATCAGTGAAATATGTATGCGAAAAGAATCGAGGAATAGGCGAATGTAACTGAGTAATATTAACTAATAGAAAAATTACACTATGCTCAACATAATTGAAGGGTTCAGAATAAAAAGGGTTTAACTGTCAAATTGACAGTTTCGAGAAAATTGACTTTTAACATCAATGGCGTCATTTTAATGTAGAGTGTTTATAAGGTAATAGAAAAGGTTTATGTAAGTTTAAATTGCTTGAAAATGTTTTAATTCTATTTTAAATTACTAAATATAGTACTAATTCATACAATTACTGTAAAAATATAATATAATAAAATAAATATAATAATGTTTTTATGCTAAGCGAACGAATGTATTACTGTAGATAATTTCATGCTGAATCCAACGATACCGATAAGTCAATTTGTGAAAAAAATCAGTTAAACCCTTTTTGTTCTCACCCCTTCAATTTTTAGATTACCTATACAATATACCTACGCATGAGACCTCTAAATTACTATAGTGCTACTTACAGGTAATATTAATATACTCGAACGGATTCATTTTTTAAATAATAGGACCAGTATCGGTGCTAAGACGTAAAGCAGCAGAGAAATTGCCTTATTATTATATATATAATTATAGGGCCATATTTACATCTGGTTACTAGGACCATACATCTGGTATACCATACTAGTGGTCCTAGTAACCAGATGTAAATAAATAAATGTTTATTTATTTACATCTGGCTACAGTCAACTTATATGGACACTTAAACTAAGATGAGAAAAAGAATATGGTTACAATTAAATTTTTTTTCTAAGCGAGTATCAAACCCGCACCCAGTGCGTGTTATAAGGGCTGAGATTTAGGTGTAGGTAGTTGTTCGTCTCAAACACAATACGAGGCGAACGGAAGTTGAAGTCGGTTCACGTAGATCTCATTGTCAACATAAAAAGTTCAAAATTTGTATTATTATGTTGGTCTGTCCGGTAAAATGACAATTTACAATTGTCAAGATGGCAACATTAACATTAAACAAAGCAAAAAAAGTTATACCGGCCGATAGATGAAGCTAAATAGAAGTTTTACTTTAGTCGTGTGGTTCACATTGATTTTTTATTGCAACTATGATGTTAAATGTGTCCTTAGTGTCAGAAAAATGCATAGCAATCAGCGAACGAAAACACGGTGAGGATTACATATTTTTCACACAAAGTATGCAAGGTCCAGTCTAGCTATAAATATAAAGTCAATGGTTAAAATTTAAAAGCTATATTTTGCGAGAACATTAAAATAGGCATCCTAATAAATCTTTTGGGTCTTGAATTCGGAATGAGTAATATGTAGGCTTAACATTTATCTAGACTAGACAATTTATTGTTTAATATCCTGTACAAGTCCAAAAGATCTACGATATTTCATATTTTCTGATTCGTATTCTCTGAAATGACTATTGACAACTAAATTTACTATGTGGTAGGACTTTTCTGCAAAGTTCGTCTAGGTGGGTTTTTTACCACCGCTTTGCCAGTTATTTTGCCGCCAAGCAGTAGTGTACAAGCACTGATGCGTTCCCTTTTGAAGGGCACTGTAGCTAGTGAAATCACTGGGTAAATGAGACTATGATCTGATCTCACAGTTTAGTAATCTTATTACTAGATTGTGCTGATGTCTCAGAATGACGTGCGCAGTGCAGTGTCACGCGAAACTTTGTACTTTAGAGTTCCCAGTGACACTGCAACTGATATGGGCAGCCGTGTCGCTGTCAGGCGAATTGTTAGCTCGTCGCGTCATTCCTTACAATAATAATAATAATAATGGTGAAAAGAATTTGAGCCAAAAATTAAAATTATGTAAATATGTATATTTAATAATATATATAATATATATTTTATCGATTTTACTGGAGATTGCATTTTTTATGTTACCTTTAACATAAAAAATGCAGTACGACATGACATGACGACATGACGAAATAGTCGTTCGCCTCATGTTAAGCGACACGGCTGCCCATAACAGTTGCAGTGTCACTCAAAACTCTAAAGAATAGAATTTCGCGTGACACTGCACTGCGCACGTCATCCTGAGACATCAGCCTGTCTAATCATAAGATTAATAGACTATAAGATTAGGTCACCAAGTCTCATTTGCCCTGTAATTTCATTAGCTACAGTGCCCTTCAAGCAGGAACACAGAAGTGCTTGCGCACTACTGCTTGGCTGTAGAATAACTTGCAAAGCACTGATACCTACCTATAGACGAACTTTGCAGAAAAATCCTACCACCTAGTAAACCTAAAGAGATATAGGTGATTTTTTCTTGAGGTAAAGTTTTCAGACTAAATATTTTGTAATCTTATTATTACCTTGTTTTAGTTAGTAGTAAGATAATAGATACACACAAATACAGGTGACGTCATGTCATGACGTCATCACATTTTACACTAATATTATCACACTTCACACTAATATTATAAAGGCGAAAGTTTATATGTGTGTTTGTTTGTATGTTTGTTACTCCTTCACGCTCAAACGGCTGAATGGATTTCGATGATATTTGGCACCAAGATAACTTATATACTGGATTAACACATTGGCTACATTTTATTCTGAAAAAGTGAAATTTTCCCGTGCGATGAGCAAATAACTTTTGCACCCCGTGGTTTCACCAGCGGATAAAAAGTATTTAAATTATTTTCTCATCCCAAGGGAACATTTCATTTTTCCGGGATAAAATGTAGGCTACAATGGTAATCCAGTGTATAAGCTATCTTGGTACCGAATTTCATCCAAATCCATTCAGCTGTTTGAGCGTGAAGTAGTAACAAACATACACACATACAAACTTTCGCCATTATAATATTAGGTGTGATAGCACAATCCATAATTTCTTACAATAAAAAATTCAGGTCATGTTGTTTAAAAAGGGAAAAATAAACGCTCGTCAGTGACTGACATGAAAATAAGTATCCAACCACAAGAAACACCTCGCTATCGACTTTCAGGCTTCAGTCTAGACTTTCTAAGCAAGCCGTAGAATTTTAATAGGACACTAAGTTATTCTTACTATGTCTCGGGGGCTTGGAACACTGATTGCCGTACATTGGAAATGTCAATCAAGTAAAAATGGAAAATTGTAGATTGTAAAGTTGAAGGGGATATTTATGGAACAGGTAGTAATTTTTATTTATAGGCTTTTTGTTTGGTTTATAATTTAAAATAGTAAGTTTTTTTTCCGTTAGATTAGTATTCTAGCATGCGAATATTAATATAAAAATTAGTGTGTATTTAATTTTTATCATACAGTTAATTTAAAATTATTTGTAATTTGTATGAATTTTTTGTAACCTAGCTTAAGCGTTTCCCATATTGTTTCCGGCGAAATAGGCCTGGACCGCATAATACGTTCCCTGAGCCTAGTGTGGGGAGCCAGGTTTTTCTAACCTATTGTAATGTATTTATTTGCCTTTATCTAAATAAATGTATTTTTAATTTTTTTCGATTTATTTACTTTTATTTGTAGTTATATGTATATTCATTTATATTTATTGTGTATTAGCTGCGCCCCACGGATTTACCCGAGTGGTATTTTTTTTCTAAATTTCTTAATTTTTTCTTTCATAAGAACCTTCTCATCATTTTGGTCCCGCATCGCATCGACCAGTTTATTCGATAAACTGTGGAAAGCTTGAAGTGAAAAAACAACAATTAAAAAGTTTATTAGTAAAACTTTTTTAAGCACTGCTTGGGGAGTAAGCTGGTGAAGCGAACGGAAGTTGAAAGTTGGTTCACGTAGATCTCCATTGTCAACATAACAAAGTTAAAAATTACTTAAACATTTTATATGTTGTAACATGTTTTATGTTGGTATGTACGGTAAAATGACAATTTACTTACATTAATATTAAACAAAGCAAAAACAAAGTTATACCGGCCGACAGATGGAGCTAAAGAAGTTTACTTCAGTCGTGTGGTCTAAAGCACACTCGTTATTTTTAAAGTGTACTCCTGTTCTATTATATTCTATAGATACGACAGCATCATTTGTACTGTAGCGATTCACTGTAGGTCTTCATTTGAATCACGCTAAGAGGTAATATTAAGACCCCAGTTCGTAATAAAACACCAAACAAGCCAAATTAAAAGATGAAATCAGAAACCGGGGCCTGCCCCGAACATCTGTTCCGTTATTCCACATTTTCGGATTATTATTTCATATTTATTTTTTGTCTGTGAGCTATCATTTGCAGAGGTTTTAACTCGAAAACTTTTTATGCTTGCGCTTATTGTAGCCGTGTTGCAGGACGCCATTTTATTTTTATAATTATTTTTGTAGTTGTTATTTCACAATTTCACAGTTATGCTGAAGATTGAATTATAATAATAATAATAACGCCCAAAAATCACATACATTGATCTTGGACCCTAACTAGGATTCCCTGTGTCTAGGGACCCAGGAATTACGAGGAGCATGATCTCACGACACCCAGAGCCAGAACAAGTATTTGCGCTGTTTTTCTGAACTTGTACTGTCGCGGGAACCGAACCCGCCGCCTCCAGGTTATGAGCCGACTTGCTCAACCACCACACCACAGAGGCTGCAAAGTTATGCTTAATGCTAAGCCCAAATTCTATTTCGGCGATTGGTTTGGCACAACTCTAAAGTTTTATATAATTATGATTGAGTTTTATTTGTATTTTTAGCAATTTTTAATTATTTTCTTAATTGCTTGAAAAATAAATAAAATAAATTAGTGCTAAAATGAAAACAAATTAAAATTCACAGAACGATGCTCCTCTTCTTTTTAATTTGCTAAACAATATTCCAAATTACCTACCTAGTCATACAGTGAACATTCCCAGAGATAAAACCAAAGATCCAATTTCAAAATAGTTTCGCATTCACGAAAAAGACCCGAATAGTTTTTAGCGAGAAAACGAGAAAGATTGCTTCACCGCATTGTATTATTTTCCAAAACTTGTGTTATTTTCAGTGTTAGTGCATTAGAACATTATATCGATTAGGATATTATTATAATCCAGCACTTAACGAATAAAACGCCACACCAAGTGACATGACACATGGTAGGCATGAGTGTCGGAAAGTGGTATAATGATGGTGAAATGTTTCTTTTCGTGTTATTTCCAAAACTACATAGAAGCTTCTGGTAAAGTTGCCACCACTTTACTAAGAGTATGACTTAGACTAGACTATGACTTGACTTAACTATGTAAATGAAATATCATTTAACTTGACATAATTACCAATTACTTGACACTGGCTAAATAAACAAAAGTGTGAAGCCAAAACTAAAAAAAAGGTCCGAAGTAAAACGAAATTCCGTAAACAGAATTTTCGTTCAGAAAACTTAATTTTCGCAGCCGTTCGCAAATATCATCCGCTCAGACAAATAAATGTTTTTATTTTCTTTTTTAATGAATCGCCGCTAAAACAATGTTTCAGACTAAAACGGTTTCGGGACCACAGAGTGGAAAATTGGCGCCCATTAAGAGGCTCTAAGCTTTATTTTTTGTCTCCCTCCTCCAGTGGGTAATTAAATGACAATTACCGGAATCTATAAGAGAGAAAACTTTTTGTTCGTTTTTTTTTTTTTTTTTTTTTTTCATTTTAATGCCGCGATTAATAATTCTGTTCTAGTGTTTACGTTTGAGGTCGAAAGCTCGCAGTAGTCGCTCCGTGGGGGGTAATTACATTTCTGTATAATATTAACGCATAACAATTCTATACCCAGATTATTTATTATCTGTATTTATGATCTTTATGTGCACAATACTTGTCCTGTCGCGGGAATCGAACCCGGTTCAGTAATAGGGCTCCATTTTTATACTATGGGTACAGAACCCTACAAAATCTTAATATATCTATCTACTACTACATACACTTATAGTTGTTCCAAGACACGGGTCTCGTGCTAAGTTTGGGGCTCATAGTTAAGTGTGGTTCGAAGGCAATGTAGCTTGCCCAAACCACTGGACGGATCGGGCTGAAATTTTGCATGCAAAAAAAGCATATAAAAGCATATAGTTATGACGTCTACATGCAACATCTACCTGCTTCAATATACACAATTCAAATTCAATATATCACATATGAATAAGTTTCACTCTAAAAATCACGCTTTGATAGAAATGTGGGTTTAAATATGCGAGGCCCCGCAGGCTTTCGCGCAGGGCCCCTAGAAATTGCTACTCTTGGTACGTGGTTAATCCAGCACTGAGTAACAGAGAGAAAGAGAACTGCTTTTTTTTCAAACTCATATATTGTAATGGGCTTGCTATATTATTTGACAATAAGCACTTTGTAATTTTATATGCTTAGTGAAATAACTTAATTTTAAGTACCTTATATAATTTTGACTTGTGAAAGTGCTAAAATTAGCCTATTTGCAATAAATCTTTTGACTTTGACTTTGACTTTGTGCAGGTTTTGATTTACAAACGTTGATATCTGTAAACTAGTGATGGTGCGGACGTCATCGGTACAAAAGTGTGAAGTGCTAGGTTTTAGAGATATGGTATTTAGAAAGACAGAATAATCTTAAATATATATAACTCAACTGACTGACTGAATGACTGACTGACATAGTGATCTATCAAAGCACATCCCAAACCACTGGACGGATCGGGCTGAAATTTGGCATGCAGGTAGATGTTATGACGTAGGCATCTGCTAAGAAAGAATTTTTCGAAATTCCACACTTAAGAGGCTGAAATGGGTGGTTGAATTATTTTCCCACAGGCCACGCCGCGGATGAAACTGCGGGCAGAAGCTTGTCTTACTATTATATAATATCACTACTTCCTTTGAATTGCTGCAGGTATCGTCCTGTCAAACTTTCCTTTCAGCCGAGAAGCAACAATTCTTTACACGGTGTACTAGAAACTGCAACTTCCAGGATTTCTTTGTAGTTTTGGAATCGTTAGACTGCTGGTGTTTATCTTGAATAGTTTTTGAAATATCTCTGTTGATAAACAAACGTTTCACTTTACAAGAGTTTGCTTTGTTATTCAAGACATTCATTTCCTTTGCTTGGAACCTGTAAGATACTTCCTAATATATGACTTCATGTTGTTTTTGTGGAGAATTGCGTATTCGGCATCACTTGGAGTTGAGGACGAGATTGGAGTTCAAATCTACATTTGCCAACTTGTACAGTAAGTAGTTGCCGTTCAGTCACCCACCAAGCCATTATTTATCTTATAAAAAGTTACAGTAAGCGTTTAAAATATTCATCACCATCAGCTTTTTTGCATCCTGAAACGCCTTCCCCATTAGTAGGATTACTAGGTGTTAGGACATTTCTAGACTGGACTGCAAAGTTCGTCTAGGTAGGCAACACTGTTTTGCCAGTTATTCTACCGTCAAGCAGTAGTGTGAAAGCACTACTAAGTTCCAGTGTAGGGCATCGTAGCTAGTGAAATTACTAGGCAATTGAGACTTTATGATCTGATCTCACAGTCGAGGAATCTTATTACCAGACTGTGTTATATTTTGGAGTTCCGAGTGACACTATTATGGGCAGCCGTGTCGCTTAACATCAGGTGAATGACAAGCTTGTCACATCGTTCATTGACATAAAAAAACACCATGTTTGACAGGCGACTTGGTGATCGCAATAGAAATGGATATTTCCTTAGCTGGTTCTTATGACATCCGCGGGAAGAGATCGGGTAGTCTTATTCCTACGCCAGGACAGCATTGAAAGAATGGTAGCACATAAATGCTTCAAGTAAACGCCACTCGACTGAAGCCAGTCGGTGTTGTTTCAAGTGTGTAACACGAGACAATAAGTCTGTACGTCTACACTCTACACAACATCGGGAAAACGCATGGCAAGGACCTAAGGACTCCCACTTTTTGCCACTATGTCTATGGAGCAAGGTTTAGAATGGCACGATTTTGTTGTGTTTATTAACGGAAGGGTGTTTTCAAGTGTCGCACGTCGCTTCTGCTAATGAGTAGCTAAGTATACAGTGTTGTAGCTGCTAGCTCGTTGAGGATGAGGTTTTTGAGCAAAATATGAAATTTCTACGTTTTGAACTGGCTCTATCTGGTTACCATTACCTTATTTGGAGAATTTCCGTTGTATAAAATGTTTTGTTGTTTTCTTAACAAGATTTTCTACCGCTGTTGATAGAATACTGCCTTCTAAATAATATAATAATAATAACACCCAATGATCACATATATAGATCCTGAACCCTAACTAAGATTCCCTGTATCTAGGTAACCAGCAACTACAAGGACCATGGTACCCCAACAGCCAGACTCAGAACAAGTACTTGCGTTTTTTTGTTTTGTGCATAAATACTTCTCCTGTGCTGTCGTATTTTATATTGAACGCGCTTCTGCCCGCAGCGTCGCCCGCGGCGTGGCCTATCGTATCACCATCGACTAGATCATCATGATCATCATACATCAGTGGGTGTGTGTTTGTATCTTTTTTCCACTGTTATAACGACTTCTGAGTCTGTTTCAGGTTATTTCCCATGCCCAAGCTTATGTAGGCCACGATATGCTGGTCTAAGGCTAAATTAACGGCAGCCAACCTAGATTCTGACCTCGAAATAAGCTAAGTGGTTCCAGCTAATTATGTACAGGTATAAGCAGTAAACAACAGCAGAGACAGCCTCTGTGGTGTGGTGGTTGAGCAGGTCAGGTCATTACCAGAGGGCGGCGGGTTCGATTATTGCGGTAGGACACGTATTAAAAAAAACGCTAACACTTGTTCTGTGTCTCAGTGTGACCATATCTTCTTAGTTCCTGGGTCCCTACAGACAGGGAATCCTAGTTAGGTTCTAGGATCTATGTATGAGTTTGGCATTATATATCAAGCTAAAGAAGGAGATAGCTAGTTTCAGCTTCATAGAGCTTCGTCTCTTACGCACAGAGTACTGGAGCGACACAAACGTCATATAACGTACTGAGTGAAAGAGAGCGCTATACGAAACCTGTTTAGCCCGATTTTATATGTACGTATAGCTTTTAGTCCAAATTTATCTCTACTAGACAGTAAAGTAAATATTAATATCAAATATATTTTATAGAAGGCATGTACTTTACAACAAGGCAATAATGTTAGTAGATTTAATAGATTGTCAATACCGTAACCTTTGTCTCCTGAACCGCTTTCCGACATTATCTGTAAAATTTAATATTATTGGTTTGCTTAGAATTTGCGTTTACTGGGACGTTTATATAGCAAGCTTTATTTAGGACTTTGGTTAAGACAGGTACTTACTAAACCCTACAGGGTTAGGTAAATACTATTATGGTTTAAGAGTGATTCGAATTTTGCGTGTATTTTGTTAATCATTTCGTTCTATTGCTATCTCGTTCTACGCACGGCAATTACGCAGCATCTAATTTAAGGGGAACATTGTCAAGCATCTATTATATCTTATCTTTCATTTGTTATTTATATCTATGACCAATAAAAGATTTAGTTTTTTTTTTGTTTCAATTTTTCTTTAAACTTTTCTTCAAGTTTATTTTAACCTTAACATCAGGTACTTACAATACTGTCGATGATTTTGTTCTATTTTTCAATATTAAGTTGAGCGTGAATTGTTTTTTCTGGATAGCAACACTGGCATAACGCAGATGGTTGAGTCACGGTAAAGTTAAATGATTATTAGAGAAAACTTTGACTGGCCTGATATTATAGTATAGTTGGTAGTAACCCTACCTTCTGAACTGTATAGGTCGTGGGTTCGATTCCTACCCAGAACAAACATTTGTGATTTACATAGATGTTTGTTCTGTATCTGGTTGTTATATTTTATTCTATGTATATATTTAGAAACAAAAAGTATCCAAGTAATGTATCAGTTATTTGGTTCCCATATTACAAGTTTTGTTTAGTTTGGGGCTAGATAACGCTGTGTGAAATGTCCACACATGTTTATTTATCACTAGTTGCGCCCCGCGGTTTCACCCGCGGATAAAAAGTATTTTAATTATTTACTCATACCACGGGAAAATGTCACTTTTCCGGGATAAAATGTAGCCTTTATGTTAATCCGGTGTATAAGCTATCTTGGTACCGAATTTCATCCGAATCCATTTAGCCGTTTAAGCGTGGAGGAGTAACAAACATACACCCATACACATATACAAACTTTCGCCTTTATAATATTAGTGTGATAGTGTGATTTATTATTATAAGAAAAAGAAAGCAATTGACCGAAAAACTCGATTGCAAAACAATCAGTCTCTTTTTATTTAATAGTCAAAAGCTACTGCTATTGAATAATGAAGAATAATTAGAAGTTTTAAATGGGTTGGGTTTTTATTTACAGCTAAACCAAAATAGATGATTCAATTTGCGGCGCAATTGAGATGTTAGCTCGTGAAACGGGCATAACCGCAGCCATTCTATTATACAGATACTCAAATACAACACGGTGTGGTGGAGACGTGTGGATTGTGGTCGAAAATCACGTGCGAATACTAAATGTTGTTTGCAGTTGATAATTCGATATGCAGATTTAATAATTAATTGGATTTTTTTTCGGCAGGAAAACGAGAAAGATCGCGCCACCGCATTGTATTATTTTCCAAAACTTGAATTATTTTATGTGTCAGTGCATAAAATTGGTGGCGTTTTTTTTAAATGTTGGATTACACGCATGAGTGTCGGAAAGTGGTATAATGATGGTGAAACGTTTCTTTCCAAAACTACATACAAACTTCTGGTAAAGCTGCCACCACTTTACTTCCTAGTAATACGTAGTTTCCTTCCTAGTATGACTTAGACTAGACTATAACTTGATTTGAGGACATATGCATATTATGAAATATCAGTACATAACTTCATAGATTATCATTTACTTAACATTGGCTAAATACACAAAAGTGAGTAGCCAAAAAAAAAATATTTTTGTTTTGGACGGGTTAATGCTGTTGGTCTCTACTGACCTCTACAGTGTTACCAGACGCGAAGGAAGGTGCTTAAGGCGCCCAGCCGTTAAAAATTAGAGGCAACTAGCTCTACGACACCTGAGGTGCGAGCCTCGGCTTGGGCCGTTGCCGGGATAAGAATAAGAATAAAAATAAGAGGATCGAGAAGACTATGCCCATTGTTTTACGCTGAACTACTTTTGAACATGCATGCTCATGATATTAATCTAAAACATTGCAAGCATTGGAATCTCACAAAAGAATTGGCAAAACTACCTATAGACAGCTCGGTTTGGCAGATCGCAAAATATGTTCCTGTACTCAATATTATTCCAAACTTGGCAGCTTTATCCACACCGGTAGACCCTGCGCATACTGAGACAAACTGCTTTGACTCTAGCTGTTTCTATGATAAAAATATGTTGTGGTAATCCTTTTTATTGATTTTTAATGGGCAAAGTGTTTAATTTTTTTTATACTAAATACTACTAAATGCTACAGCAACATTATTTTTACATACAAGAAATAATGTGGACTATATACTGGCTGCACTGGCTTAAATATATGCCTTTCCTCTAATTATAGACAATGCAAATTCTCCAACCCACTATCGATACAAGGGGGCCCAATATGCTGGCAGCTTGCTTAATTCATAATTCAAGACAGCCTTTGTGGTGTGGTGGTTGACCAGATTGGCTCATTACCCAGAGGAGGCGGGTTCGATTCCCGTGATAGGACAAGTATTTGTGCACAGACAAAAAAGCGCAAATACTTGTTCTATGTCTAGGTGTTGTGGGACCATGGTCTTCGTAGTTCCTGTGTTCCTAAACACAGGGAATCCTAGTTAGGGTCCAGGATCTATGTATGTGATCGTTGGGCGTTATTATTATTATTATTATTATTATTATTTTTAAGATTTGGCTCCACACTTTTGTGTATTTAGCCAGTGTCAAGTTATTGATAATTTATCAAGTTATCGATATTTCACGCAAATATGTGTCAAGTCACAGTCGAAGTCATCAAGTCAAGCCATAGTCAAGTCAGTCTAGTCAAAGTCATACTCCTAGTAAAGTGGTGGCAACTTTACTTGAAGCTTCTATGGAGTTTTGGAAACAACACGAAAAGAAACGTTTCACCATCATTATACCATTTTCCCACACTCACGCCTGTAATCCAGCACTTAACGAATAAAATGCCACCAATTTTATGCACTAACACTGAAAATAACATAAGTTTTGGAAAATAATACAATGCGGCGACGCGATCTTTTTCGTTTTCCCGCCAAAAGTCCATTATTATTATTAATTCAAAGATTTTTCTTACATCTACTTGGCTCATATTTTATCATATTTCACATCAGGTGAGGTTCTGATGACCTATGAATCTCTCTCTCGGTGTGCGCAGAACTTAAATCCAAACTTGGCAAACAGTCCACGGGCAGTGAGAATTTTTATTTCATGGAGATGGTTAGTTATGGGCCAACTGTTGTAACTTCTATTTGTTTCTTGTAATATTTTATTAGGGAAGACTTATGTTTTGTGAAATATGTTTGGACAGGCATTAAATAAGGAAAATAGATAAGTTCCTGGACATTTCCTTCTTGTTGTTTTTATTAGGAATCTGCCGATACTGGAAACCAAGTAAATAAATAAATTCTACTTCTATATAGCAAAACTGTAGTTCCTTTTCAAAAATAATCATGTATTTTTTTTACCTTGGAGCCTTACTATTTTAAGCGCGATTCAAATTAATATATAAAGAAATAAACCAATCTCTAAAATTTGAACCATAAACAAGATTTTGAAGCCTCATCCCTCCGTCTCTGAAATCATCTACTTTTGTTAAGCTACCGTGATGAGATCTGATGTCCATTTTTAAGTGAAAACTTGTTTAGGGCGCGTTGAGCACTTTTTAGGTGAACAAAACTCATGGAACATGCGTCATCGTCACCGAACGCTTTCCATGAGCTATATGTATACTGTGTATATATGTGTACTTTTTGGGTGAATAAAAAGCGGGAAGCTAACGTCATCGTCACCGCACGGTTCCCATATCACAAGTTATGTAGTTTTTACTTCTATGGTCTATCTTCGATTCTGATGTTCAAATTTAACCTTTTCCAAACAAATATTTACATTAAAATCAAGCAACTGATTATGCTAAGTAGCCGATAAGGCTCTAAATCATAAATCTTTAGGTATACAAATGTTTTTCAGAAATACTTTAATGGTAACAACAAAGCAACCCTTGCAAAACGATCAAGCTCGAACGGTAAGCTATTTATTAATTTACACCCTCAACCCTCGTTCGAAGAAAATGGAGGACCTATTTAGGTACTCTAGGTACCCTAGGCATTAAACCTAGAATCCTCAAATCCGCTTAGGTAGGCATCGGTAGACTTGCCGCAATGCCCAGTCATTAAACACTAGATTCCTATAAGATGCTGTAACTATGATTTGTGGTTTCCATGGATGAATTGGTTTTGTTTGATAGGATTGTAGACATTAATTGTGTGAAGATGTATAGAGATGGTTTAATTTTGGTTTAAAACACATTTAATAAAGCTTAGAGTATTTTGGAGCTATTTTTAATCGTAATTGTATTCAAAAACCAAATGGACCTAGGTCCGTTGGCCATATTTCCTCATTCATTTTAGATAATACTACATATTGTGGGTTAAAAATAGGCCATGTAAGCTGTGTTCTTTCTTCGGGTGGGATAGGGTAACTATATCTTCAAATAAAGTGACTCATATAATAATAATAGAAATTCACTTAGAAGTTGAATGAATTGAATTGATCTTTTTTTTTTACATACTACAATATTTGCTGACGTAAAGATAAAACGGACATTACCTAAAATGGATAATGTAATATTTACGTAAATTATTAACTTATTGTAAATTTAACAGAATTATGTCCTCAAAATATGAGCATAGCCTGCCCTACCCCTGGCGCCCCTTTGAGCAGCCGCGTGAATGCACCGAATACCCCCTTCAGACTCCTTACAGAACGCTTTCACTGTGCAACTTAAAATGAATCTACTTGTAGCTGAAATACAACACAAATTAATATAATCAATAAAAATAATGAGTGTGCTTTAGACCACACGACTGAAGTAAAACATCTTTAGCTCCATCTGTCGGCCGGTATGACTTTATTTTTGCTTTATATAATGTTAATGTCGCCATCTTGAAAATGGTAAATAGTAATTTTACCGAACATACCAATATAATAATGCAAATTTTAAGTCATTTTTAACTTTTTTATATTAACAATGGAAATATTCGTGAACTAACAACTTTCAACTTCCGTTAGCCTCGTGTCGCATTCACCAGCCTACTCCCCAAGTCAAGCGTGCATATAGAAGTTTATATTTAAAAACCGTTCGTAATAGCGATAGATCCTTTATATACTAATAATTAAGCTATAGAATATGATCTACCGCCCAAGTATGCTGAGCTATGCTATGAGAGTAGTGCAGTTCAGTTATAGCTCGCAAGACAAACAGATGCACCCGGGTTCAAATCCCGCGCCGCCCTGCTTCAATTACTTTTCAATTATCTGTAAAATTCGCACTCATTCTTGTAACGGTGAAGTAAACATCTTTAAGAATCGGGCTAGTGAATGTTAAGTTAATTTGAAATATCTACCTATATTTATTTATTTGGCTAAAAACGCCGTAATCAAGCTCATTTAAAGTAAACGTCACTAAAAAACTGCGGTATTAATTGAATAAACCGTCCCGCTTTAATTAAACATTCAATAATCAGTAATTGAAATTTCCCCCCAACTCAAAAACAACGTTCATAAACAGTTCTCCGAGTAAAAGGGATTTTTCAAATTGCCATGTTTTTAAAGTTCTGCAACTTTCTGTTTAACTCTTTGAAGGAGTGAGTCCAAGTTTTCGAGTATTTTCGAGGATTGAGTGTAAATACGCCGTTTTGAGGAGTTTGGAAGTAAAAAGTGCAGTTTGGTTGTGGTTTACTGGTTGTGTTTAAGCTTTTACTACTAATGTGGAAATGCGTTAACATTTTACGCTTGCTGGAAAGTTTAAGTTTCTGAACGGAATTTTATGACTATAGCTACGCCCCGCGATTTCACCTGCGGATTATCTCTATTACAAATTTTATTTAAATCTGTTACGTGTTCTGGCATGAAGAAAACAAACATTCATTATTAGTGTGATTTTAAAGATAAGAAAAAATACTTCGAATTTTTTATTTATAATTTCTGACTGGAAAAAAAATACATCACTGTAAAGTTTCTTGTAGCTTCTTCTACAGATGTAATCGAAGCTTTGGATCGGAGTTTTCTGTTCTGCATTGTGCCGGATTGCTAGCACCAGTAGTGAGAAAGAGAACTTCTTTTTTTTTAAGCTCATAATATATTGTAATGGACTTGCTATGTTATATTTGACAATAAGCACTTTGTAATTCTATATGCTTAGTAAAATAACTTAATTTTAAGTATACCTGATATAATTTTAACTTGTGAAAGTGCTAAAAATAGCCCATTTGCCATAAATCTTTTGACTATTGACTTTGACTTTTATCGAAGACGATTATGTTTCTTTAAGCTCTATACAGGTTTTATAAAAAAAGCAATGATTAACATACACAGTTCAAAACATTATGTAAAATCGTTTCTGAACGAAATCAATCATATTAAAAATAAAATACATTTTTGTGAGAATTTATCTTTATGGTGACAGAGGAAACACCATCCACAATTCAAAGATTATCACATTATACCACCAGTCTTTATAAATTGAAACCGGTTTCAAACAATAGAGAATGGAATAAATACCTAAAGATAAGACTGTAGGAGTCATCGAGGAACAGACCAATAGAGGTCAAATCCCGGCTACTAAAACGTAACCACTTTTTATTTTGAAGCAGGAAAAAAGGATCACTGCTGGCCGATAATTACACTTTTTTTCACCGTATAACGAAATATTATTTAATAATTCCAGAAAAGTGAAAAAACCAAAATGTATTACCTACTTTAGTATAGAATTTTTGTGTTTGTTGTTGCTTGGTTCATCTGTTTACATTTTTACTTCTAAATTTAATGTTTTTTAAAAACATCAATCTCATAAATATTTATCAGATTTATCATATCTGACGTCACTGCGTGTTTGGGCTGTCTTTTTCTATTCTTGTATTTTAAAATGATAATAATAACGCCCAACGGTTACATACATAGATCTTGGATCCTAACTAAGATTCAATGAGTCTAGGGACCCAGAAACTATAAGGGCCATGGTCCCACAACACGCAGACTCAGAACATGTATTTGCGCTTTTTTTCTGTGCACAAATACTTTTCCTGGCACGGGAATCGAACCCGCCGCCTCCAGGTTATGAGCCAACCTGTTCAAGTAAAACAGCATAGAGGTTATCAAAATACCTGTAAATTGGCCATTTTTTGAGATATTCAATTTTTGTTTTCACAACTGTCAATTTTTTTAGGTATATTTTTTATACATCCAAAATTAAGCAGTCAGATAGTCTATTTGGCCTTAATTAGATTATTATGCAAGGTAAAGCATGTGGACCTAATGAGAAATGAAAAAACTCCTGCCATATCATGTCTCCTCTATTGATTTAATACTCTTTGGACATCCACAGATGATGTATTGAATGTTTTATTCAATTGTCAAATGCTTTTAAAAGTAGATAAGTACGAAAGCTTCGGTTTATAGCTTCGATTCGACATATTATTATGTGGTAAGATGACGACGATGATATAAGACAGGAATATCGTGACGAAATATTATTTGGGACGTCGTAAATACATTATGTTATGGTATTTAATGTCCAACTTTAACTTCTTTTTTTGTGGCTTATGCAGTCTACCACAATTTCATCAATGTCGCGTAGGTAGAATTCTTATTGCACAAAACATTCGGAGGAGATTTTGGTCGGTCAAGTATGTTGCATATATTCTGAGTTCTGCAACTGAAACAAATAGAATGACAGTATTTAATGTTGTTATCGTGGACACTTTATAAGTAATAATAATAATTTGACTTTTTTTCAAACTTAATTTGATTGATTTATATCCGTCTATACTAAGTTTGACAGTTCCTAAGTTTGACTTTTTTTATGTTTTGGCTCCACACTTTTGTGTATTTGGCCAGTGTCAAGTAATTGATAATTTATCAAGTTAATGATATTTCATTCTATTCATGATATTTCATTTTATTCATTTTAAGTCATAGTCGAAGTCATCAAGTCAAGTCATAGTCTAGTCAAAGTCATACTCCTAGTAAAGTGGTGGCAACTTTACTTGTAGCTTCTATGGAGTTTTGGAAACAACACGAAAAGAAACGTTTATCATTTTCTCACACTTACGCCTGTAATCCAGCACTTAACGAATATAATGCTACCAATTTTATGCACCAACACTGAAAATAACACAAGTTTTGGAAAAAAATACAATGCGGTGACGCAATCTTTTTCGCTTTCCCGCCAAAACTCCCAAGTTTGCACTTATATCCCTGGTTAATCGTATGTTTGTCAAACTCGTGTCAATTCAACATGCCGAATACTGTACGCTCATTGGTCGAGACAGCCGATTTTAGGGGGCTGCAAACTTGAGTAAACATTTTTTCTTACAAAACAAAACATTTCATACACGTCGAAAAAAAGTCTAGACAATTACAATGTTTTAGTACTGAAAGCTGATGTAGAGTACAAATCCTAATATTGCAATTTTATTGTGAAATATAATGTAATTAACATCAACTGGGGTATAATTTGAATAGCAGAGGTTAATTAGGCGGCGAAAATCAAATAGCCTACAGGCGGTATATGTGTGAATCCAGCACTGCTTTTATGAGAATAACAGCACCTATAAAAATATAAAGCAAGAATTTACCAAGCTCGAATAGACGGCAACCAAAAAATCTGGACAATAAAAAAATATTTACACCTTCTTTCACTTTAAAAACACCAGCGTAGCTTTAAAAGTTCTTTATGAAAACCTTACAGAATTAAAGCCTCCCCGCGCCGGCCATTCACGACAAACCGTAAATAACTGAGCATAAACTTTAACAAAGTTTTTGCGAATGGAAGCGACACAACCCTTTTATCGCAACTGTGCCGGCAGTATGGGCACTTCCTTGTTTATTTTATTCATTATTTTTTATACAAAATAGATTGGTCCTTGACAGCTAAAGATCGTGAGAAATGGAAGGAAGTGTAAAGAACTACTTAATGATGATGATAAAAAACTTAAGGGACTTGTAAAATTATGTTATATTTTAAAACAGAATTATGCAAAAAAATTACAACCTACTTGTAGGTGAATAATCAAAGACAAACTATGAAAACTTAATGCCAAAAGCAACTATGAAAACCTAATGCTAAAAGAACAGATAATATAGTTTTGAATGTTTTTTTTTTTTTTTTAATTTTTGGCTCCACATCTCCGTGTATTTAGCCAGTGTCAAGTAATTGATAATTTATCAAGTTAATGATATTTCACGCAAATATGTGTCAAGTCACAGTCGAAGTCATCAAGTCAAGTCATAGTCTAGTCAAAGTCATACTCCTAGTAAAGTGGTGACAACTTTACTTGAAGCTTTTATGGAGTTTTGGAAACAACACGAAAAGAAACGTTTCGCCATCATTATACCATTTTCCTACACTTACGCATGTAATCCAGCACTTAACGAATAGAATGCCACCAATTTTATGCACTAACACTGAAAATAACACAAGTTTTGGAAAATAATACAATGCAGTGACGCAATCTTTTTCGCGTTCCCGCCAAAACTCCTGTATTTTATTTATTGTATTGATGTTTGAACTAAATTAAAAAAAAAGGTTTTATAAAAAAAAAAGAATTAAAAAGAAAGGAAATAATTACACGTTCACAGTAAAAAAAGTTTTGCCACATAAGTTACGGAATACCTTGACTTGGAGTGAAAAAATACAAGCTAATAATAACATTTATTTTTAATTTCTAATATGCCTTTATCTTTATATTGTCATCTGTCACATTATACTGGAAAATCGTTACCACGTTAGATAAACAGCGGGGTACAGCTACATTATGCTATTAATGACGTATTACTTATAATTATCAAAATATTTTCCGAAATTTTTATTACACAAGACAAGAGAGCTTATCATGAGTCCCTAGTTCCAAATTACTTTGACTTCACCACAAAAATTGGATACCGTTAACTGTTAACGCTTGTATTTGGTTTAGTACATAGAATACATGGAATGTGATGATGGATTAAGAGTATACCAAAAATGTTGTAGATTTTTTTAAATAATGAAATAAGGTAATCAATTAGTAATTTAAAAAAATACAGTACAGTGTTACCTCGTAATTGTTCAGTATTGTATAAATAAATATAAAACAAATATTTGTACACATTTCACACAGCGCCATCTAGCCTCAAAATAAGCAAAGCTTGTACTATGGAAACCAGATAACTGATACATTACTAAGATAATTTTTGTTCATATTATTAGAATACAATATATAACACCCAGACACAAAAAAAAACATTGATGATCATCACACAAATGTTAGTCCTGGGTAGAAATCGAACCTACCTACAGTCCAGAAGGCAGGGCTATCAACTGAGCTATCGGACCAGTCATAAACTACAAGTTTATTGCAACTCTGACTGACGGTTGCATGACGGCTTTAGCTTCCTTAGGGACTCGGTCAGTGGCAACTGTGGCTGTGCCCATTCGTCGAGCATAATTGATAAATGAGCCCTACCTAATCCCAAAAGAACAAACGTAATAAATTAGGTTGGTTATTCACTATGACGGCCATAAAATTAATTGACAAAATGGGTAGGTTGCTAAAATCGATGAAATACTAATGATATTGGTGTCGATTCTGTGTCGCATTCTCTAAATCTAAAGTAACCTTAAAGTATGGCGGTATTCTTCTGATAAAGGGCAAATGAAAAAGACGGAAATATTTTAATTTTGTTTAGCTTTAGAGTATGCGACACAGAATCGACACCATTGTCTACTAACACAGGTAACTGACATCTCTAATATAATTTGTATTGTTTATTCGCAGTGTCCTTACTGATATTATCTTGACATTCTACTATACAAAGGGCTTGAACTTGTTAATTTATCGTCAGAAACAAGTGGCTGAAAAAAACTTGGACAATAGAGGCGTTCACTTTTGTCATAAAATATTCATGGTGATGAATTAGAGGAAGTGTCTCTTCGTCTATTCATCATCTGTTATGCTTCTTCTTGAATAAAATGCAAGTAATTTTTATTTATTGAATTTATGAAATTATATTATTACTTGTGTTTTTGGTAATGATTATTACACTTGGTAATTTTAATAAGTGTTAATAATAGTAATAATAATAACGCCCAATGATCACATACACAGATCCTGGACCCTAATTAGGATTCCCTGTGTTTATAGACCCAGGAACTACGAAGACCATGGTCCCACAACACCCAGACTAGGAACAAGTAATTGCATTTTTATTCTGTGCACAAATACTAATTCTTAAGTCCTTATTAACTGACAAAAAGGTGACGATCAACTAGTCAATTGAAGGGATGAGATCAAGAAGAGTTTAACTGATTTTCTTCACAAAATTACTTATGGGTATCGTTGGATTCAGCGTGAAATTATCTACAATAATACATTCGTTCAATACCGAAATGAGGCTTAAATCTCGAGATTTTGAGTCTAAAAACGGTTTATCTGTCACAGGAATACAGTTCGCTTAGCATGAAAATATTATTATATTTAATTTATTATATTATATTTTTACAGTAATTGTATGAATAAGTACTATATATAGTATTTTAAAATAGAATTAAAACATTTTCAAGCAACTGAAACTTACATAAACCTTTTCTATTACCTTATAAGCACTCTACATTAAAATGATGCCGTTGAAGTTTAAAGCCAATTTTCTCGAAACTATCAATTTGACAATTTTATTAAACCCTTTTTATTCTCAACCCTTCAATTGTTTTTTTTTCTTATCTGTGACAATCAACCCAGAGGGTAAATTGTTAAACCAACAAAACGTCAAAACATGAAAAGAAGTCTCATAGTAGCAAAAAAAAAATACAAGAAATATTTATTGCTATTGAAAGGCTACTAACCCTGGTTGCTGTAACGTTTACAATACAAAATCAAATAATATTTTAACTGCGTGCCACATCGTCAACCGCATTGATCATCAGGCAAAATGTGGTCAAACTTAAAGATTTAAAAAATAACCACCAAATTATTACTAAAACCACAAAACACATAAACGAAAACCTATCCCTAATTAAATCTTATTGAAACAAAATACTTGCCCTATCTCAAAGGTAGTAATTTAGTAATTTTTTTCACCTCATGCATCCCCTTACTTATGTTAAAACATTCCGACGGCATTAGCAGGGACTAAAACTCTACCAAGCGCGCTGTAGTTTTGACTCGGAGAGTTCTGTATGATAAAATATGTAATATCAGTTCACGATACTTCAATCAAATATTTATTAATTTGGAAATAATATAATTATTATTGTAGTAACAATACGTTACTCTCTATTAAAATTATGTGCGACCATCACGAAATTCGTAACTGAGATTGAATTCTGCAAACCATCTACGTCGTCTTGCATGGTGCTTCATTGCCAAAAGCAGTTTGAAGCCGAGCAAAGCTTTGGTGCTACTGTATGTATGTTTTTTTTTTGTTTTGTTTTGGCTTCACACTTTTCTGTATTTAGCCAGTGTCAAGTAATTAATAGTTTTTCATGATAATTTATATTATATAATGTGTCAAATCAAGTCGAGTCATCAAGTTAAGTCTAGTCATAGTCTAGTCTAGTCAACTCATACCCCTAGTAAAGTGGTGGCAACTTTACCAGAAGCTTCTATGGAGTTTTGGAAACAATACGAAAAGAAACGTTTCACCATCATTATACCACTTTCCCACACTCATGCCTGTAATTCAGCACTTAACGAATAAAATGCCACCAATTTTATGCACTAACACTGAAAATAACACAAGTTTTGAAAATAATACAATGCGGTGACGCGATCTTTTTCGTTTTCCCGCCAAAGCTCCCTTTCAAATGTTGTAATTACTTTTAAATTTTATTTTTAGTAAGTGGCCAGTTCCAGTAACGTATAGTGCGCTTATGCAATGAGGTTAAATCCTCAATTCTTAAAGAGGTCTTATGTATGTGTACATTGATATTTATTTTTATTTTTTTTGTGTTTTGGCTCCACACTTTTGTGTATTTAGCCAGTGTCAAGTAATTGATAATTTAGAAAGTTAATGATATTTCACGTAAATAATGTGTCAGGTCACAGTCAGAGTCATCAAGTCAAGTCAGAGTCAAGTCAAAGTCTAGTCTAGTCAAGTCATACTTCAAGTAAAGTGGTGGCAACTTTACCAGAAGCTTCTATGGAGTTTTGGAAACAAAACGAAAATAAACGTTTCACCATCATTATACCACTTTCCCACACTCATGCTTGTAATCCAGCACTTAACGAATAAAATGCCACCAGTTTTATGCAATAACACTGAAAATAACACAAGTTTTGGAAAATAATATAATGCGGTAACGTGATCTTTTTCGTTTTCCCGCAAAAAAAAAAAAAAACAAAAACAAAAAAAAAACCGACATTTATTTTATAAATTCGTTTTCAACCACAGAATTCGGCCTATTTATATAGGTCTTTCAACATTATAAATTCATTAAAACTCCTAAGATAAGTTTCCAAAGTGGCGTTTTATGTGGGGGGTCTATGTACAGTGGACGTCTTACCTACGTACATAAATTAACTGAAGAATGAAATCTAGTATTAGACCATTATATGACATAAAAACAGTTTTATACAAAACATATGAAATGAAATGAAAATAAAAAATGAAATAAAAAATGAAAAAACATTTATGTAACAAAAGGCAAAATTACATTATGGTGGAGATTGGAACACCTGGCTCCCACACGAGGCTCGAAACCCGTCATGTGGGAACCAGGACTCTTTCGTCGGAGATAAAGTTTTTATACGCCTATTAAAGAACTAGAATAAAATATGATAGTTGTTACATCACATGCAAAAATATAATGTAATATAAAATCTCTAATCTTATACGTCTAATAATAAAATCTGTTTATTAACAGCACCAAAAATCCATTTTGCATACTCTTGCGGAACCCTAGATTTTTTTTGTCGAATGCTAGGCGCCGTTACCTGATAAAGGTCAATGTTGACCGAATTTTGAAATAAAAGCGTTAATTTTTTTTACATTGGATGGGAGTTTTTGAAAATACCGACTTTTTGAATGACCGATCTTTTGTTTTGTATGATAGACCGACCTAACGATTGATTCTTGATGTATGTTTTACCAGTTGCGCCTCGCGGTTCTACCCGCGGATGAAAATAATTTTAGTTATTTGCTCATCCCACGGGAAAATTTCACTTTTCCGGGATAAAATGTAGCCTATATGTTAATCCAGTGTATCAGCTATCTTGGTAACGAATTTCATCCAACTCCATTCAGCCGTTTCAGCGTGAAGAAGTAACAAACATACACACATACACACAAACACACATACACACATACGAACTTTCGCCTTTATAATATTATTGTGAAGAGTGTGATGTGAAGTGTGATAGTGTGATATACATTTTGGAAACTTTTGTTTTATTGTATTTATGTTCACACCAAATGCGAAAGCGAGTGTGGCTAAGCGGTAGCCCGTACTTCTTTTAAACCGACACACTTTTCAAGTTATGCAAATGTGGTCTTAGAAGGGTGAAGGAAATCTTTGTGTAAAAGTCGGCATCATCACAGACTTGAAGATAATGTTATGCACCAGACGCAACAAAGCAGAGGAATAGAATAATTTTTATGTTGTATTTAATTACTTTCTATCGACTTTGAAATAGAAAACGATATAGTCAGCGGTAAATAGCCGGTAGGTTCATCAAAATTTTACTTTAATATATATAAACAGGCGATTTAAAATGACTATTTATATTATATAGTAAATTTTTTGTACACCTAAAACAGTGCTTATCTATACATAGTGTCACGACGTCGCAGAAAGTAATCTTGCAGAAAGGCTTTGCATATACCTATGATACATTCTCTGGTGGAGCTATAAAAAAAGAGTATATAAGGATGACCTTTAGTTCGTTAGGTGCTATGTGCTATTCGCGTAGCTAAATCTGTTGTTTGTGTAATAAAGCATTTTCTCTCTATACATATAAAATACAGAGTCCTGACTGACTGACTTATATATCAACGCACAGCCGAAACGACTGGTCCTAGAGACTTGAAATTTGGAGGGTGTGTTCTTTGTAAAGTCGGATCCACTAAGAAATGGTTTTTCGAAATTCTACCCCTAAGAGGGTGAAATGAGTGGTTGAATTATGTATAAAATTCTTTGTTTCATCTAGGCCACGCGGGTGAAGCCGCGGGTAGAAGCTAGTGTATATCTCAATCAGTTCAGCTATTTAAGCGTGTAACAAAGAGAGATGGGGAGATGAGATGGGATATGGGATGAGATGGGGATAAAAATAACGGTAAAAAAGCTTGTGATTTATCGCTAATTTCGTGTCTCCATCTTCAGGTATGTTTGACAAAGAAGGCGCGGCGCCGTGGAAGGTAAGTGCTTACATTCATCTGCCGATATCATCAGCAGCCAATGTTTTGTTCTCATAAAGATAATTTACAAAAATGGGGTGCTTTACACTTTGCAATGTGTGCTTTAGATTAATGTTATGCTTTCTTAAGAGGACCGTCCTGGCATTTTGACTGACCTGATAGCTCAGTTGGTAGTCAGTAGCTCAGCTCAAACTCGAACCATAGCTCTTTCTTTCTCTTTTTCCTTTTCTTTTCTTTCTTGCTATGTTCACGTAGAACATAAGTTGAGAACGGAATGAACAGAACGGAAGCGAACGGAAATTGAGAGGGAGATATACATCACCAACCCCCAAGTCAAACGTGCACAAAGAAATTTTACTTCAAAAACTTGTTTATCAATCTCAATAACTCAAAGTGACACAGGCAAAACCACAGACAGAAGACCAGCTAAATATTCCACGAGGTTTCCTCGTAAATGTCGTAATTGCTGAAACGCCCAGGGATGTAAAAACTTCATAAACCTCGCGCAAAACAGCTAAGGTTGTCAGTAACAAGAATACCGAGTGACGTAATCCCGTGAACTCGCCAGGGCTGGCCCTCGGGTAAAAACGTGTTAGTATATTGTTACTGCTAATAGACGGACGGGACACAGTAAGAGAAATGCAGTAGGGAAACTCACTCTTTTTTATGATGACAATTTTTATTGATTGCTGAGTAAAGATCGTGTTTATTACTCTATGTTCCTGTATAGGGGTATCAACAGTCAGAGACTACGTCAATATTGCTCCAAACTTGGGTGAAATTTATTTGCTCTTATACATATCATCAAAAGTGCTAACTTCATAGACATTTGCTGCACAATCATTAATAAGCAACCTCCACATATGCTCACTGTTTCACAACACATCGGCAATAGTTTCGTAGTATTCACTCCCACATAATAGAAAGAAAAAAAGAACCGCAACTCCATAAAAAAAACGTGGTTCGAAAGTATGACTACTAGCGCCCTTTGTGGGACCCTTTGGCAACTAATAAAGCGCGCGAAATTTAAAATGTCTTTTATGTCACTTAAACAAGAATATTAAAAAGCTCGGTCCAAAATAAATTACTAATTAGAGTTGGTTTCGCTAATAATATATATTAGTAATTTACATTTATGTTAATACAAATATTAGTTTTTATGTTCACTCCGCTGCCGAAGGCCAACTAAACTGTACTGAACAACGTTCTGATCTTTATAAAGAGGCGGCCTCCATGACAGTCGACAAAGACGCCACCAAGTGGCAAGTCCATAAAACATCCATAAATCAATTACACTATTTAACACTACTTTTTGACGATAAATATTGTAAATGATTTGGATAACTATAGCAATACTTTTACATTTAATGTGTATAATTACGCACTACACTATACATGCTTTATGCATTGCCATAATCCAATATTGTTACAAAAAGGTTGGTCGTTCTACACTATCTGGGCATAATTTTAGTTCTAGCAAAAGTATTCTTTCTGTGACTAGTGACATTGTATATTCTGTGGCGATCGTTAGAGAAAAACTCCTCTGTGTATAGTGGGCACCTGAGGCCTGCGACATTATAGTGAAGATATCCGTTGTATTTATATAGAACAGTGTAATGTATTACACGTAAATGTTTGTTTGTGTCACAGCCTCACACGGTGAAATATTATTTGCAAATGGTTTGAGCTGTGATGAAATTTTCATGATAGGCTATATTATAGTGTTGTAGAGAGGTTATATCGATACCAAGAGCCAATATAGTAGGTATCACTTACATCGCAATGCCTTTGGCTGATCAGAGAATACTTAACCTCTGTGGTTTGGTGGTTGAGCAGTTCGGCTCATAACCCAGAGGCGGGTTCGATTCTCGTGGCAAGACAAGTATTTGTACACAAAAAAGCGCAAATACTTGTTCTGAGTCTTGGCGTTGTGGGATCGTGGTCCTGTGTAGTGCCTGGGTCCCTAGACACAGGGAATACTGGTTAGGGTCCAGGATCTATGTAGGTGATCGTTGGGCGTTATTATTATTATTATTTATTATTAATATTATATGCGAGGCCATCAGCGGACAACCGGCGCTGCCGGAGTTGATAAAGGCAGCGAGTCGAATATCGGAGCTGATGACACTTTCCGTTCCATCTATGTATACTATGTGCCCATGTTAGGACTGTTCATGTCGGCAGTTTTCTTCCATCATTCCGGAATGACAGGAATGGTTAAACAGAGCCAAAGAGTTCAAAGGAGGTACCTATTTATCCATTGTCCAATTTAAAAACTCTACTGCGTGGAGCTTTTTATATGACTATTATATAATTTAAAACAAAGCAGATTATAAAATTTTGACATAAACAACGGAAATACAAGTTTTTTTAAACTAAGTACATTGTAATCCTATTATGCAAGTATAATATGAACATTATGTATTCTACCAAAACCGGAAATCTATGGATGGTTCTATGAAAAATAATTACAGTAAATATAAATATGCTAAGTACTTATGATTTACATTTACATTAGAAAACTGTGTTGCCTGAACTAGATACGTTTGACGTTTTTTATCGAAATTGGGTCAAATATTTTATACAATATAATATATTTTTTTAACTTTAGACAATAATAAATAAACATGTCAAACTCATTATAATGTACATGTAAGTATTAGGATGTATTTATATTTACCAAGTTATAGGTAATAGTTTATTTTTATCTGTATTTATTTTTATTCTAAATTGTTTTAGACCGCCGTGTTTTTTATCTTTTGATAATTTCCATCCAAAGGTTGTCTGGAACAGATCGCTATTAGCGATAAGATCACCCATTGTTGCGCTAGTATGTAAGATTTAATAATTCCTGTATTGTATGAATTTCGTTGGTGAGACAATAAAGAGTTATCTATCATTCATGTCAGTAGGTTATAAAATTATGTTTTTATAATCTGAAACCTAACAAAAAAAGCTTTTTCTCTTATAATGGGCACAAGCACGAAGTGTCGTCACTATTGTTATAAATATAACAGTAAATTAGCCCATTTAAATAATTACGTCACTGAACCTTAACAAATAATGGGGCTGAAAGGTATCGCTTAGTTGACCCTAGCATTATATTCAACCCTTTTACATTAATAACTTGTCTACATTATTTTTACGGTTATTATGGCAGCCCAAACAATTACTCATTTGACGGCTAATATATATAGCTTTTACTTGGCTTACCGTAACAGGTGTTTTTTGATATTTATATACTTTTTTTCTTGTCCTGCCGCGGGAATCGAACCCGCTGCCTCCGGGTCATGAGCCGACCTGCTCGACCACCACACCACAAAGGCTGTCCTATAAACGAATGTTTTATTTATGTATATATTCCATAGGCTCGTTGCTCTCTCATGCCTATTTAGATATGTCCTCCGTAAGCCAGCATCGCGTCGTTCTCAGAAATAACCGTTACAAGCTTAATGACCGGTATAAAGTGCCCAGTGATGTATAAAACATTTAACTAATCTAAGGTCAGCCGTATTGTCTTTCAGGAAAAACAGCGGCTTTAGCTGTCTGTGTTACACATTTTTTTCCTTCATGCTTTTACTTAACATAACATTCAAAACAGTTACATCTATCAACGAGGCGTTTTTTTTTAATTATTCATTATTACAAAAAATGGGATTAAACCAGCTCAACCAAATGAAAGCTTTGAATTTTCAAATAAAATTTGAAATGATTGATTTTCATATGAAATTTGTTTTATTTTACCACTACTTTTCATGACTTTCGAAAACGCATGTGATGTCATCAATATTGAATATTTATTATTAACTAGTTATGCCCCGCGGTTTCACCCGTGGATAAAAAGTATTGTAATGATTTGCTCATCCCATGGGAACATTTCACTTTTCCGGGATAAAATGTAGCCTATATGTTAATCCAGTGTTTATGTGTTGTTATGTGTTAGTGCTATCTTGGTAATTACTAATTTCAGCTAAATCCATTCGGCCGTTTGAGCGTGAAGATGTAACAAACATACACACATACAATAATGTGATTAATATCCGTTACGTATTTGTTTGTTTTTGCTTTTGTTTTTTAGCATTTGACCACGCTCTCATTTGATGGGAAGTGACGATGTGATCGAAGGTGTAGCATGCTAGCCAAGTAAATACCTGTTCACTCTTCTCTTGAACACGCCCGGGTCATATTTCGCCGGAAACACAGACGCTGGCAGAGCATTCCATTCCTTAGCCGTTCTAATTAAGAACGTGGAATCATATCGCTTGGTAGGAATGGGTGGTATTTCGACCACCAAAGGATGGCGCTTAGCCGAGCGTCTAGTAGTCCGGTAGTGGAGTAGTTTTAATGTGTTTTGTAATTTAGGTACTTTGATCAAGTGTCTTTGATTCCAAATTGTATAAACAACTCAATCCTCATCATTCAGAATATGATGTCATAATGTCAAGGATAAGCATTGTCTGGTTTCCGCCAACCAACTTTGGTATTACATTACCATAAGCTTTTGGACTTAGACTTAGTAATAATAGATCGAACTATCGATTGGAATATATTTGAATAACTTTTCAAGGTGTGTGTATATGTATGCTTTGTTTTAGTTTAGTTAGATTTTTATGGGTAAATAATAATAATAATACCGCCCAACGATCACACACATATATCCTGGACACTAACTAGGATTCCCCGTGTCTAGGGACCCAGGAACTATGAGAACCATGGTCCCACAACACCCAGACTCAGAACAAGTATATGCGCTTTTTTATCTGTGCACAAATATTTGCCCTGCCTCGGGAATCGAACCCGCTGCCTCCTGGTTATGAGCCGACCTACTCAACCACCACACCACCGAGGCTGTCACGACGACTATGACGACCGAACATTTCATAATACTAGGTACCTGCACCCTTTACCCGTCTAAAGTACGTATTACAGAACAATGCTCAGTCATCGATCGGTACTCAAGCAGAGATTTCATTCAATAATTGATCACTTTATGAATGAAATCTCTGCTTGAGCACCGATTGATGACTGAGCATTGTTCAGTAATACAGACCTAAGAAAGTTTCGTTCACAAATCAAAAGTGTCGCCCCAAAGTTAATTTACTAATTGCAAAAGCCACTAAGATGAATCTCTAAGAAAAAGCAGTGGCCTGTAGTATACACCAACTCTTAAAGCAGTAAAGAAAGCTTTTCCCCATAACAGAACATAAACCTCATCAGAGCGTATCCTACATTTCCAGAACACTGCAGTAAACTTACGCAAACACTCCTGGGAGCAACTGCACTATCAAATCGGTACGTGCCTGTTTCCAGTAGCTGGAACGTGAATTGAGGAAATATTACTTTTACTTGTAGTAATACTAAATATAAAAATAAACACGTACTGGAAACTGGAAATCATTCAATTAATCATGGAATTAGAAAATCATTGGGCTTTCTCTCACGTGGGAGAGTTTAAGGCAAAATACACTACGCTGGCCAAGTGCTGGTTGGTGATTTATTATTTTAAACAAATTTAGACTAACCGAAAGTTTTTCTAATGCAGTTATTTTTCTTAGACTAGGAACACTGCCGAGGTTCAAGACATTTCGTGCACTCGCTGCTTTTATTATTCGATTCGTTTAATCCTCGAACTCGAATGTAATTCACCTATTAGGTATGTTCTTAGTTTCTCTAATTTTTTGTGTTATTTGTCTTGTGAGCGCCTATTTGTAAAAATGTTACGTTGTGTGATGTCTTGAATAAATGTATTTTCTTTCTTTCTTTCAACGCATTATCTAACCTAAATATTTACGTATCGGTATTCTCCATTTATAAATAACCTAGCTATGTACCCATAGTCGGCCTCCAATCGCTACCTGCACAGCCATGCCACCATCCCAGACGTATGATCAGCAAGACGTTATTGCATCCGTCACTGGGACGATGGCCGGAGGCGAATTAGAAAGCATTTGTTTTATATGTTGCCTGTTGTAAAGAAAAAGTCTGGCACGCACCACACGACTGAAGTAACACTTCTTTAGCTCCATCTCTCTGGCCCCTACAATAATATACGAAACGTCTCTTTCCAGTAGTTGAAGAAAGTGAAAAAAGAAAGTTGAAGAAATTCTACGTAAAGATTTCTATCTTCACGACGTGAACAAGCAGCAAGCAAACAAGCAACAACAAGCAAACCGAAGTTGAAGAAATTCTACGTGAAGATTTCTATCTTCACGACGTGAACAAGCAGCAAGCAAACAAGCAACAACAAGCAAACCGAAGTTGAAGAAATTCTACATGAAGTTCACGCAGAATTTCTTCAACTTCGGTTTGCCTCACCATCTTACCCACAAGTCAAGCGTGCAAAAAGAAGTTCTACTTCTATAATTAGTATTAAATAAATTTCTTAAAATCCGATTTAATCGTTTTTATAAACACCCCGAAGCGTTCCCTAAATATACTTTTAAGGACCGCTTCGGCCACAACACCAAGCTAAATTGAACTATACCAAAATTGAATTACTGCAAAACATTGCGCTAATTTCCCCGCACACTCTACCTTCAGTCACGTAAACCTATTGTTAGGAAAAACCCCGAGAAAAACCATTTCGCCGAAGACACCTGTGGACACCTTGTCAGCTAATTTCCCGGGCTAATAGGTAATGTTGGCTTTATTAGTATAAATGTATTATTTCCGGCAAATCCGAAATCCGGATTATCGAGATCGGGCACGTCGGCTACTTATGGCTAGCTAACATGATTTTCCCCTCATTCAAGGAAAATGCCGTCTGAAGTACAAGTTCGGTTTACTTTAAGTTTCCTCAGTCTTCTGGTTAATATAGGTAAATAAGTTGTTACATATTAAGGCTAAAAGAGTCCTGGCGGAATAAGTTGCCAGAATTCCAATGAATTCGAATATTTTGTGGTAGGACTTTACTGCAAAGTTCGTCTAGGTAGGTACCACCGCTTTGCCAGTTATTCTGCCGCCAAGCAGTAGTGCGCAAGCACTGCTGTGTTCCGGTTTGAAGGGCACTGTAGCTAGTGAAATTACTGGGCAAATGAGACTTTATGATCTGATCTCACAGTTTAGTAATCTTATTACTAGATTGTGATGTCTCTGGATGACGTGCGCAGTGCAGTGTCACGCGAACCTCTATACTTTAGAGTTCCGAGTGACACTGCAGCTGGTATGGGCAGCCGTGTCGTTTAACATCAGGCGAACGGCTAGCTCGTCCCGTCATTCCTTAACATAAAAAAAAAAGATAAATAACGACTAAAACTCACGTCAATTAAAAGTCGAAATTACTCCGACCAGGTTTCGGACATATTCGACGTCCTTCTTCTGGGAGCCAGTTACTAATTTACTAATACTTTTAATTGACGTGAGTTTTAGCCATTATTTATCTTACAAAATGTGTCATGCTCACGATAGTTTTCAAACTAGAATTCGAATATGTTATATAAATAATAGCGGGAAGATAACGCACTAGCTTCTTGAAAGCGGTCCACTTTAATTAGGTTAGTGTAAAAGTTAAGGTAGGTGAAACGCTCAACAATAAACTTTAATTTTTATTGTTATATCGAGCATTTTCAGCTTGAGTTTGCACATTTTTATAAGCCTTATTGGCAAGCATTGTTGTTCTTTCACATCGAAAGTTTTCAATCGCTAACAATTTTATTGAGATATAAATCTCGAAGCTGTTCAATTCACAGGTTGAGTAAATACGTTCCAATATTAAATATTTTGAAAATTGTAAAATATACGAGTTTCAATCAACGTCTTAGGTATTATAGTACATAGTCACGTGTGGTGCTGGCACCGAGGCCATTCGATGTTGAACTTTAAAAATTTTGAAATATTACTCGGATCCGGGATCAGGGATTTGGTACAAGAGGGAAGAGCGAGCGGGGATGCATTGAAAGTCGCCAATACCATGACCAAATATCAAGAATGTGACGGGAATCGTTATCCTGGATCATTGTCTTGGCAACCGATCCAAAGCTGATGCGACTGTCATATTATAAAAATCAAAAAAAAAAAAAAATATTTTTCTTTCAGTCCCGCACCATAACTTATAGTATAAGTCATGCAGATTTATTCTACTAATCCTATCATACTTCCTTCTAAGGATTAGTAGGAAGTATGGTGGGAATAGATAGAGGATCCTACCATACTTTCTACTAAGGATTATTAGTATTATACTTAAGGGTCCTTAGTAGGAAGTATGATAGGATTAGTAGGATTATATCATACTTCCTACCAATATTATAAATGCAAAAGTTTGTGAGTATGGATAAATAAATAAATAGGATTTACGTTTGTTACTCTTTCACGCAAAAACTACTAAATGGATTATGATGAAATTTGGAAAGTTCATAGCCTGGATTAACACATAGGATACTTTTTATTGCCCGCAATAAAAACGCGAAACCGCGGAGCGCATGTAGTTAATTAATACAAGTTACATACACACATGAATACGCTGTTTTTCATCACTTGCACCGGCTTGTAAAACCCGCACCGAATCTTTCATATCGGTGTGAAGCATCGACGGCGTGGGATGATCCCGGTTTTTACGAGCGTCCGCGCCGGGATACGAGAGGAAAACCTGAAAATATTCCCGAATCATATCGGGAAATACGAGCGATATCAAGGAATTAAACCTGTGCATAGACGGTTAGTTTGTGCTGTGTTCAAAATTCATATCGAGAGAAATATTTTTAATTGAACATTTGTATAAAAAATTTAACAATAGTAATTAGTTTGATTCATAAGACGTTTCTTATAGGCCACGCGGGTGAAGCCGCGGCCAGTAGCTAGTGTGTATAATTAAGCTACAATGGGGCTGGAATAAACACTGCTTAAAATCTAAAAAAACATAAATATTATAAATGTTTTTGGAAATGGAAATAATAATAATAATACGTGTTTACATCTCACACAACGCCATCTAGCCCCAAACTAAGAAAAGCTTGTACTATGGGAACCACATATTGATACAATACTTAGATACTATTTGTAAAATACTGTAATTAATTTAATTAATTAATCAATTGTAAATACACACATGGAATAAAATATAACACCCAGACGCAGAACAAACACCAATGTTCATCACACAAATGTTTGTCCTGGGTGGGAATCGAACCCACAACCCACAGTTCAGAAGGTAGGGTTACTACCAACTGAGCTATCGGGCCAGTTAAAATCAAATCTTTAAAAGAGGTTCTGTTTCACAGTTTATCTACTCAAATTATGGCTTTCATATGCGATTACTTATCACTGATAAGACTAAGGGAAACCTAAGATATGTATTTGAACCTGCTCACGATAAGGTACCACCATGTTTCCCTTCCAAGTTATGATTATCATTTTCTCCGGAATGTGTGGTTAGCATGGAGCAGATTGCCGATGCCTCTAACAATTAACAATGTTCCTATACAGCAAAAATCACACGAAAAATACCTTGGTTTGCATATGGACACACATTCATCATGGAATGTCCATATTGAGCATATAAAAAATAAACTAGTAACACTCCTTGGTTCACTTCGTAACATTGCTCGATGTGTCCCCCGAAAATTACGATTCACTATCTATAACGCACTAGTAAAACCACACTTACTGTACCTTATTGAAATTTGGGGAAGTGCATCCAAAACAAAATTAGTTGAACTTCAAGTCTTACAAAACAAAATTATCAAAATGCTTTTTAACTACCATTATTTAACACCAACAAAAAAAATCTACACTGAAACTAAAATAATGAACATAAAAAAATTATACAACTATAACATCTGCATATTCATCCGCAAAACACTTGACCGGGATATCCACACTAACATAACGTTCACCAAAGTAAAACAGGTTTCCAAGCGCAGCAATCGTCGCGGTAGCCTTCTTGTACTTCCGAAACCTCGAACAAATTATGGCAAAACAATGCTTACTTTTGAAGGAGCACAACTTTATAATAAAATACCCTCGCATATTAAAAAAATATATTCATTTAACGAATTCAAGAAACAATTGACTCAATACCTAACGACGGATGAGTTGCCGAAGTAAACATTTTAAATTGTGTCGTGTTGAAATGTAATGTTACTTAAGCACGTATTTATATTTATGTTACTATACCTACATTATTTAAAGTGACGACGAATGTACTTGTATAGAATTCTTTAAGTCTAACTATGTTCTCATGGAAGTGACTTTTTGTCTTATTTGAGAATAAATTTCTTTAAACCTAGATTGAAACCAAATTTTTTTTTTTTTATTTCGGTTCCACATTTTTGTGTATTTAGCCAGTGTCGAGAAGTAATAATTTATCAAGTTAATGATATTTCACGCAAATATGGAAGTGATCAAGTCAAGTCATAGTCAAATCATAGTCTAGTCAAAGTCATACTCCTAGTAAAGTGGTGGCAACTTTACACGAAAAGAAAAGTTTCACCATCATTATACCATTCCCACACTCACGCGTGTAATCCAGCACTTAACGAATAGAATGGCACCAATTTTATGCACTAACACTGAAAATAACACAAGTTTTGGAAAATAATACAATGCGGTGATGCAATCTTTTGCGCATTCCCGCCAAAAATCCTCAAAAAACCAAAATTATTACTCATTATTTTGATGGTTTTTTCGTGGAGTATTTTTTTATATAACGCCCAATTTTGAAACCATTTCTTGGAGTACTATGGGAATAACCCATTCGCTTCACAAACTAAGTGTTATTTAAGTCAACCGACACTCATAAAAGATGAGCCATTCAGAAATTATACGAGTACAGAGCCGTTAAGCCCTCCGAGAATAGACCACCATCCAGAAATTAGTAAGGCGAAACTACGACTTTAAGCACCAGAATTTCCCAGAGGAATTCCACACAAGTAGGTCAAACGCTCTTAGACTGCCATGAATGCCATCTCACAATGTATCAAGCGAGATGGCTTAACTTGTCAAAGTTGAATTCAACCACACACAAACACTTCTAATGACAACCACAACAACAAATTCAACCTTAAACATTAAACATAAGGTTTAAATGCTATTGACAAACGGCACTGCAAATGTGATAATCTTGTTGGCCAAATCTCATATGCTCTACGAGAGGTGTCAATTGCTTGACACAGATGCACCGTATGGTCTTTTACCAATAACATAAATAAAGCAAATGTGAACTTTACGGTGTTGGAAATAAGAGTGGTCAAACAGGAGATGGGTACGAAATGTGTGGTCAAGTTAGCAAACAGTAAACAGTCGTTTGCATGCAGGTGATTAATTTTGAGTGTGCTCGGTGTTACGAAATGTAGTTAAGCTTATTTGATTTCTCACGGGCAATGACTTAATAAGGCAACGCTATGTACATTTTGTGTTAAATAATAGGTGCGTACATATTTTTTCGCTAAATACCCAAGGCATAAAGCTGGAAATGGCATGGTAGCCCGTTTGTTTATACGAGAACCAATTTGTCTACGCTAAAAATCGTTTAAACGTAAAATACATTGCGTGTTTGAAAAGTAGTTACCTTTATACGTGCACAAACTAAAAGCAATGTATGTTAGTAATTTTAATCGCCGCATGACCGAATAAGTAATAAAAAGTAATAATAATAACACCTAACGATCACATACATAGATCCTGGTCCCTAACTAGGATTCCCTTAGTTTGGCCAGGAACTACGTGAACAATAATTGTTCAGGTAGTTCAACAATTCCACAACACCCACAACACCCAGACACAGAACAAGTATTTATGTTTTGTTTTTTTGTAATAATTGTTCTGCCGCGGGAATCAAACCTGCCACCTCCGGGCTATGAGCCGACCTGCTTAACCACCACACCACAGGAGCTGAGCTTATTGCTGGCGACGCGCGCTCCACAGTATCTCCATGGCAAGCAATTAGGTACTTCCAAGTTTTGCTGAGGACAATGAACTCTACAATAATTTTCAGTCAATATTTAATTGCAAAACGACCATGCATCTGCGGTAGACATTGAAATGACTATATTTGGATTTACTACCCGCGAATTATCACAGAATCAATTTTAACAGCGGCGACCGCACACCAAAACGATTTCATATTTCATTAATTCGTGTGTACGGAGTTAGGTTCATACGAAGGGGCTGGTGACGTCACAGAAATCAGATGTAAAAAAACAAAGCAAGATTATTGTTCCTAAAAGAAGTAGTAGCGCGAGCACTAATAAATTTGCTTCTATTTGTTTTACATGACCTAGGTCCGTAATACAGAACGATACTCAGTCATCGATCGGTGCTCAAGCAGAGATTTCATTCACTAGTAGATTACTTTATGAATGAAATCTCTGCTTGAGCACCGTTCGATGACTGAGCATCTTTCTGTAATACAGACCTTAGTTGGTTTTAATGGGGTTTGTTGTGTTTGAGAGGTATTTGATCCGTCTATGATTTTACGTCACAAGAAACACTCAGGCTGATCGTGCCTCTCTATCGCTTGTTCCCCGCTCTCGCTCGCACGCTCGGCTCAGGAACATTACAATGAGTCATGCTTTTTCGTGCGTACAGCCGGCTTTCATCGATTTATTCTCATAAATCACGTCAAAATGAAAGAAACAGCACGCATCTTGCGAGAAGTAAAACGAGACGCATGTCTTTCACTAATCTATGTGAGGATTATGAAGAAAAGTGAATTAGTTTCCTCATCTGCTTTTTCTTCCTGTTAATCTCAGTTCCTCCTGACTACGTCCATAGAATCGTATATCATAGTAATACTATACCAATATCAGAGCTGTCTCATGTGTTTTAATTAAAAACGAATATTATTGATGGTAATTTAAGATACATATTCCATTGTATGATTTGTTGATCTTTTAATATTAGTAGGTGACAATTGTATCGTGATAACTGAAATGATATACATTTCAATGAGTGGATTTTTTTTTTTTTGGATAAAGTCATTAATAATTAGTTGTTTTGTAATTGTATAAATATTTTAATACTACACAACAGTAATGACTGGTCAAATGAGACTTTGTGATCTAATCACACGGTCTACGAACCAAGACATAGAAAGAACAAGAAAATAAAATTTTTGTAGAACGTAAATTTTAAACGTAGGTTTTTTTTAAGCTTCCTATAGCATTATTGTAACTTAAATAAATACTGGGTTTTATACCCATTTAGTTACTTTTAGTGCTGTTAGTATACCTAATTATATTGTACGTCTGGAATGGATAATGACTGTTTGTGACCATTTTTATAGATTAAAGCCTTTGCATGTACAAAGTTTTTATTCAATAAAGTAATTTTTTTTCTATTTTATTCTATTCTCAAAAGTCAAAATCTCTATACAAAATTTCTGCGTTAATAAATTTTCTGGTTCAAAAGTTGGCACTAAATTCTTTAGTTGTTTCAGTAAATTATTATATAAGATGTTATATTGTATTCAATGTATGTATTTACAAACAAAAAAGTATCTAAGTATTGTATCAGTTATCTGGTTCCCATAGCACAAACTTTGCTTAGTTTGAGACTAGATGGCGTTGTGTGAGATGTCCACACATATTATTATTATTATTATTATTATTATTTTGGTATGCATATTTGCTACTCACACTACTTTAAATCCAGGAATAGGGCGTAAGACTAATTATCCCTAATAACCCGTAAAATGAGTGTAGTTCCTGCAAAATAGGTGTCCATTCTCCACGCGGGTGAAACCGCAGGGCGCAACTAGTTGCAAATAAACAAGTAAGTATACATAAAAATCATGTTACAAATAAAACAAATCAATAATACAAAGTTGGAAAGTGCAGCCAAAGCTGATCAGCGCCGAGCCGTAGTTCTAAGTTCTACTGGAAACTAAAGGGCAATTTAAGTTTTACTTCGGAAATACTCGAGCGACTGAAAGACTATTGGACTATTCCAGTGTATTGGATACCAGCTATTCTTACTACTTAGTACATAACCTACTAGCGTTATATGTCTAAATCAGAAGATATTAATTTAGTAAATATATATAGGTATCTACGCGTTTTAAGAAACGTATAAACGTTAAATAATAGTAATAACGCCCAACGATCTTATACATACATCCTGGGCCGTAACTAGGGTTCCTTGTGTCTAGAAAATCATGAACTACGAGGACAATGGTTCCACAACACCCAGACTCAGAACAAGAATTTGCGCTTCTTCTTCTGTGCACAAATACTTGTCCTGCCACGGGAAGCAAGCCCGCCGAGCCGGCCTGCACATGCATTTTGAGCTAGATTACATCCCAAATGTTGATGATTATGCTCTATATTTTTTATGTTGAGGAATGACATGACGACCTGACCACTCGCCTGATGTTAAGCGACATGGCTGCCCATATCAGTTGCAGTGTCACTCGGATCTCTAAAGTATATAGTTTCGCGTGACATTGCACTGCGCACGTCATCTTGACATCAGCACAACCTAGTAATCAGATAAGATCACATTTGCCCAGTAAATCCACTAGCTACAGTGTCGTTCAAGCTGGAACACAGCAGCTTGCGCACTAATGCTTGGCGGCAGAATAACTGGCAAAGAAGTCCTAATCTAGTGAATGTATAGAGAATGTGAAATATGAAAACACGTGTAATAAAATTGCCTCACCTGTACTACAGTTAAAGCGAAGCTGCTTCACGGGACACGTGAGTATACTTTAATCTATTTAAAGTATCTCTCTCCACATCCTCAAATATCTAACTCGATGAGAACTCAGCGAAAACGTCTTCTGAATCCAATCGAAACTTCCGCAATTTAGCATCCGCAGCAATCGCATGCAAGTGAAGTCGTGGGGAAAAGTGTATGTCGTATACTTCGTTGATTATTTATTTTTTAAGATAGCTTCTTTACGCACGCTTGACTTGGGAAGTAAGCTGGAGAATGCGAGGCGAACGGAAGTTGAAGTTGGTTCACGTAGATCACCATTGTCAACATAACAAAGTTAAAAATTTGTATTATTATGTTGGTATGTCCGGTAAAATTACAATTTATCGACTATCTACCTACCTATCGACTGGCCCGATAGCTCAGTTGGTAGTATCCCTGCCTTCTGAACTGCAGGTCGTAGGTTCGATTCCCACCCAGGACAAACATTTGTGAGATGGACATCGATGTTTGTTCTGTGTCTGGGTGTTATATTGTATTCTATGTATGTATTTACAAAAAAAAAGTATCTAAGTATTGTATCAGTTATCTGGTTCCCATAGTACAAGCTTTGCTTAGTTTGGGGCTAGATGGCGCTGTGTGAAATGTCCACACATATTTATTTAAAAAAAATAAAAAAATTTACAATTATTGTCAAGGTGGCTACATTAACAGTAAACAAAGCAAAAACAAAGTTATACCGGCTGATAGATTGGAGCTGAACTAAAAAAGTTTTACGTCAGTCGTGTGGTCTAAAGCACACTCGTTTGATTTTCATCAATGTAATGCTGCAATATACCTTTTATTATATCTATCTACAGATTCTATTACTACTTTTGCTATGTCTTTGCATAGCTTAAAATTGAAATAATTTTTAATGTTTTACCCATATAGTGCCGCCATTTTAAAAAAACCTCCGGACGTACGAAATCATTTTTGCCCAAACTAAAAATGGAGACGCTGAAACTCGATCCAAAAAATGTGCATTTTTCATAGAATTATGGAATTATAAATGGTTCAGGGTGTTGAGAACAAAACATTGATTAGAGCACAGAAAGATACAATGAAAACATTAACCGTGTTACCACAAATACATAGACAAGGCTTAAACAGGCGTCAAACGTGTGTTTAAAAATACAAAAAGTTAGTTTAACATTTGTCTAAGGCATGTTTAAATCCTTTGTGGTTGCACCATTAGTCCCGTGTTTACACAGCACTTAATCACAAAAAACTATACTATAATATATAGTTATATATATTAGTATATAACTATATGGGTTCATATAGTTATATACTAATATATATAACTATATGAACCCATATGTGATTATAATAGAAAAGTTTAATACCATCATTATCGCCTCGACAGTACGATCGCGGGAATGAAAAGCAAACTGAGGTGGCTCCGGTGGCCTCCAGCAGACTTGCTGCTAAAATATTCATGTATTCGATCAGTGCATACGCTATTCCATGCGGCAGGACGGCTGATGGCGTAACGGGTTCCAAATTAGAAATAATTCATCATAACTCAGATATTATTACATTTTCCGATTCAGTTAGCACTAAAATTAGATTTTATATAGTAGTTTGTGAATCATAAAATTCTATTTGATCTGGCTTTGGATTGATTTTGTCAGTTATCTAGTCTGAGTTGCTATTTTAACCTAGTAATCAAAAAGTAGCATTCCGTTTCTTTTTAGTGTGTCACACCAAAACAGCAGAATTGATTCGGAGGAAATTCTGCGCAGGGAATACTTATATTACTGGGATCAACATAGGATAGCATTAATACTGGAAAATTGAAATAATTAATGGATTTAAAAATTGTGAGAAAAGTCTAGTTTATTTTTATTTTATCAAAAAACTTTAAAAAAATTTAAAAGTCACTGTATTTAGATTGAACAGCTTTCGCACTAAAGCTACCTACATCAGTGTAATGGCTTAGAATTCCACCATACTGAATAACGAACCATCATGCTATGGAGCTACACACACACATATTTATCAGTTCGCAAAAAAAAAATAGCCCGTGCTAAATTAAATCCTAAATAGAAATTATGCTTTAGATGCCCACAGCAACTAGCCATAAGGCATTTGCGGTTCCCGGAGCGACTACAATATTTTATAATGTATTTACAAATACAACCACCAAACATTATTTGAACTTTTCATTTTGATCATGTTACTTTGACAGCTTCTGTGGTTGAGCAGGTCAGCTCATAGCCCGGAGGTGGCGGGTTCGATTCCCGCGGCAGGACAAGTATTTGTGCCCAGAAAAAAAAGCGCAAATACTTGTTCTGAGTTTGGGTGTTGTGGGACCATGGTCCTCGTAGTTTCCGGGTCCCTAGATATAGGGAATCCTAGTTAGGCTCCAGGATCTATGCATATGATGGTTAGGCGTTATTATTATTATTTATATTATGAGTACTTTTAAGATAATCACTCTAATTGTATTAAAATCTAGCCATAGTAGATAGGAACCTAATACACATACCTTTAAACAACATTACAGCTCTCAGCCTTTCAAGAAACAAAATAAATTTCCTGTCTTACTTTTATAAAAGGCAAAAAGAAAGCGACAACGTAGAACAATCAGACACTAATTTCATATTGAATTTTTAACTTGCCAGGAGATAGAAAGGAAAGTCTTGCATCCATTAAATTCTAACAAATCTATCTAGATCTGTGGATTATTCTCTACAGAAGAGCATTCGAGGTTCTTCGCAGTGAAATCTAAAATTCCGCCCGCCTTAGACTTGATTGTATCACTAATGAAGATGTGATTCTAGAGCATTTTATGCGCAAATTGAAAATGCTCGGAAACTTTATCTCTGTTTGGTTTCTCTTATTTTCATAAGTTCATTTTCGTTTCATAAATTTTCTCGGAACATTATCTTCTGATATTTCTTTCAGCATCTGTGTTATGGTGTTTGAGCAGGTTGGCTCAGAGCCTGAAGATGCCGGTTTGATTCCAGTGGCCGGACAAGTATATGTGTACAGAAAAAAAAAACAATTACTTGTTCTGTGTTTGGGTGTTGTGACACCACGGTCCTTGTAGTTCCTAGCTCCCTTAACTAGGAATCCTAGTTAAGGCCCAGGATCCATGCATGTGATCGTTGGGCGCTATTATTATTATTATTTAGCGGATTTCGAACAGTCAGTATTCCGGCACTACTAACTGTAACTGCTCCTATTAAGATTACTTTTCGTTTTCATCCACGATAAAAGCCTGCCGGCACTCAGGTTCTATCTGTACGATTGTTGGCGAATTTATCGCTGTCGGTGTCGTGAGATCGCGGTTATGATTGGAAAGTTATTCTTGTTGTGTTGCCTTAAGTTTGGACTTGTTAATTATCACAAAAAAGACACCATTGTAAAGTTTCTTGTAGCTTCTTCACCCAGGCACATAACAAGTATAAGCACTTTTTGTCTTTTGCACAACTACTTGTCCTGTTGCGGGAATCTAACTTTCCGTCTCAAGGATATAAAATTTTAAAAAAATATTGGGACAGCGGATCACAGCGAAATTCAAACTATCTTTATATCCCTGTGCGTCAAAAACTCAAGTCTAAAAAAACGAGTGTGCTCTAGATGACACGACTGAAGTAAAACTTCTTTAATTTAGCTCCATCTATCGGTCGGTATAATTTTGTTTTTGCTTTGTTTCATGTTAATATCGCCATCTTGACAATTGTGAATTGTCATTTTACCGGACATACCAACATAGTTATACAAATTTATTCTTCTTATATCTATCCTATATCTCCGTAAATCAACTTCAACTTCCGTTCGTCTCGCATTCACTAGCTTACTCCCTGAGTCAAACGTGTGTTTGACTCAGGGAGTAAGCTAGTGAATGCGAGTGAAACCGCCTTTATACCTATCCACTTTCCTTCGATTATAATATAAGGTAGACTAGGAAGTAGTTGCGCATATCGTCTGGTTTTCGGTACATAATCCGACTATATAATGTCGTGATGCAGACGCTCTTAGACGCGGCGCGTTATTACCGCGACACGATCGCCTCGGGCTGGGTGGAGCGGAGATGTGGGGGTGCGTATCCAAGGTCTATAAGCAAGCGGAATAAATATATCGTTGCAAATCAACGAAGGTGAACGATGAGGTCAAACGTCAAACATTATTTTAATTGACCAAGCGCGAAGCGCTAACTAAACGTTTCCGTTCCTGCTTGACAAAAAATGATTTCGTGTCACATTTCCCTACTGATTCTTGTGATTAAATTTGGTTCGATAATTATTATAGAATATTTTTAGAGTGGAGTGGAGTCATGAGTGTTGCAAACGTAAAATATTTTAAGGGGTAGGTACTTGGTTGACACATTTGTCTAGTTATGTAGTTTTAATTAAAAACCGAAATTATGAACCGATTGATGAAATTTTTGTAGGACCAATTTAGAACTACATGTGTAATTACAAATTATTATTTTTTATCTTTATTAATAATTTATATTCAAATGCAAGTAGGTACTCTATAAAATATATATATATATATTTAGAAACATTACATTTTAATGATTTATCTTCAAATGTGTATTGAATTGGTTAAAAACATAGGTTACTTGTTACTTATACTCCTTAAGGAGTACTTTTTCCAAATAGAAAGGTGCAATAATAGTAAGCATGCATATTGAAATAATAAAAAAAACAGAATACCTATACAAGGTTGTCCGGAAGAAATCGTTTTAAACGATAAGACTACCCACTGTACTAGCATAATAAGTCAGTTAAATTTCTTCGTATATTTAAGTATTTGTTGTACAATAAAAAGTTTATTTATCTATCTAATTCAAAGAACTTACAAAAAAATTTAGTTATTATTGTGTCACGTTTTACGTTTGCAGAAGGTACCTTTCGGCATTCCAATGCGATACACAAAATCATAAAACATTCCACATGTTCCTCACTAACCCAAAATTCATTAATCAAACGTCATATCTCCAGTTCCTGACCGTCCGTCATTTCTCCTGAGACAATGGACACGAGCCCAACCCATACAGGGTAGCGTCACATTGCATCGCCGTCGGCGGAACCCGCGTCTCGCCATCCCAAAGGCCCGTCACGCCTGCCCTATGCAAATATGTGGACCCCTAAAATTGATCATAATCCTTTTCCCCGAGGAATATATTTCATCTTTGAAGGTATAAAGTACGAGTAAAAATATAACGGTGTAAGTGACTGGTGAATTTTATGGCAGTGGTGCGGTACTTGGATTCTTATTTATGATCTTTGTGGGTTGACTGCAGGTTTCCTTGGGAATTATAGGGACAAAATTGTGCCGGTTAGCGAAAGGGTACATTGTAACTTTAATTACCTATATAAGGCCCTAAATATGAAACTCTTTTGAAAATAGTTGTTTTTTGAACGAGCTAATGCTGTTGGTCTCTACCGACTTTTTCAGCGTCACCGGGCGGGAGGGCAGGCGCTTAAGGCCCCCAGCCGTCAAAAGTGGGAGGCAACTAGCTCAAGGGCACCCCTGGGGTGCGAGCCTCGGCTTGGGCCGTTGCCGGGATAAGAGGATCGAGAAGACTACGTCCACTGGAAGAGTGGACCCTATTTAAAGTCGCGACCGTTCTAGCTAACCTACGGAGGGTACGTCGTCGTCGTACGTCGGGGGTAATGGGGCGAACGCAAGTTTTGTAAAGTGTCACCTTATTTCTAAGGGACAGTTTACTACGCTTGCAGATGAGAGGGTGGAGGCGGCCTAAGACAAAGGCAGCCCTATCGCGCACTCGATTAATATGGTCCTTGAAGTTGAGTTTGGTGTCAAGGGTAACCCCCAGGTATTTGGCAGACGAAGCCCAAGGAATGGGCTTGTCGAACAAGGACAGCGGTTTCGCTGGCGGACCACGCTTGTAGTCAGAAAAGTACATCGCTGCACTTTTATCTGGATTAACCGTGATCTGCCATTTCCTGAACCAGAAAATAGATGTTATTGCTTGTAATTTCATAGCTCATGTTCCGTAACTAAGCTACAGATAGTTTTAATTTTTTTTTATTGACAAAGGTGATAATACCTATTTTTATACGCAAAATATTAATCGTTTGCAGCTTTATCATAATAGTTTATTATTAATCTTTTTAGCCTTTCACTGTGCTGCTGCCGGCCCATTTTCATCAAACGCCAACGATCACTTACTACATAGATCCTGGACCCTAAATGTATTTAGGGAGCGAAAAAGTACGAAGACCTTAGTCTCACAACATCCAGACTCAGAACTAGTCAGATGAGATCGGTCGAGTGCTATAAAGTAAACATACCCAATAGCCCAGTTGTGCTAAGAAAGATTCTACGGAGTACTTCCAAAAGTGTATTAAAAATAAAGGCAGTAGTATTTCTTACCATTATTAAGTCAGTGTTTTGAATATTTGTACTTCATTTGGTAACAAAATAATCTATTTTCTATTTTGGAAATTATTGTAAACATAAACAATGACAGGAAGTCATGGCAGCGTCAACTTGGCAACGTGTTTTCAACTCAACGTAATTCATGACGAATCAGAATAATGACGTTTTATAATTTTTCCACCATTTTGACAAAAAAAAATGTTAGTAGTTTGGGCATATCCTGAACCTATGAAGTAAGTACTAAAAGTAACAAATAGGAAACTAAATCACTAAATGTAAATTAAATAATTAAATTATTGTAATTATAGAAAAAATAGGTTCTGAAACACTTAAGAATCGTTTCTTATTTATTTTTTTTATATTAGGTACTTTTGGATATTTTTACCCAAAAGTACCTACTATAAAAAAAATTGTATGTTCTTGTTGCTGAGGTGAAAAGTTGTATAATGTGCCACTTGAGAACAAACTTTATTGATATTATATTCTTACTTAGAGAGGAATACATAATAAACTTATTTATTTAGTTAAATTATTTACATAAATTGGAATGTAGTCGTGTTCTATTTGTGAAAACTGTTAAGGCTTGTTTGATAAAAAGAAATTGCACTATTAGTCGATGTTTTCAGCAGTTTGTTTTCTAAGAAAGAAATTAATTAATAAACATAAATCTATCTATATAAAAATTATTCTCTTTCCCTTGGTCACCTCATCACGTGGGAACATTTTTGATAATTCGGTATTGGTTGTGTTTGTTATTGTCAGGAGAAGGTTCTTATGAAATAAAAAATTTAGAAAGTAGAGCGAAAAATTAGAAAATATTCACTACGCCGTAAATAAAAATATTTAGGGGAGGAACTGGTCTCACTCTCTGCAGCTCTAACAACAGATTGTGTAATTATCCTATAAGTACTGCGTACGTTTTGGCGGGAAAACGAAAAAGATCGCATCGTCGCATAGTATTATTTTCCAAAACTTGTGTTATTTTCAGTGTTAGTGAATGAAATTGGTGGCATTCTATTTGTTAAGTGCTGGATTACAGGCGTGAGTGTGGGAAAATGGTATAATGATGGTGAAACGTTCTTTTCGTGTTGTTACCAAAACTCCATAGAAGCTTCAAGTAAAGTTGCCACCACTTTACTAGGAGTATGACTTTGACTAGACTATGACTTGACTTGATGACTTCGACTGTGACGTGACACATATTTGCGTAAATATCATTAACTTGAAAAATTATCAATTACTTGACACTGGCTAAATACACAAAAGTGTGGAGCCAAAACATAAAAAAAAGAAGTACTGCGTACCATTTATGACAGTGACTGATAAGTTTGAAATAAAGTAGGTATTCGTACCTATTGATATTGTTCGGTACAATCACCAAAGTGTTTATAGAAACACAATAATAATTTTTGATAGAGCTTATCTATTTTGTATAATTTGACACAACATTCTCCATATTTAATTCCATGAATGTTTTAGTACGTGCCCAAATTATCTGTTCCGGTGAATACTTCATCCTCTCTTTTTAATGAGGCCATTGCTTGCACTATTAGAATGAGAGAGCGAAAAATCGACCTAAATAGATAAAGTGGTACCATGTTGGAAACCTCGCTCAATTCCACCAGTTTACCTTTCATTGTTCCGTTTTGTACAAACTCAGGTAGCGCCTTTTTGCGCTTGAGGGACGATTCTTTTTGTACAAAAGGTATCGTTCCTTTTAGATTGATAAAAATATCAGTTACAGACATAGGATTATGGTTCACTTTGACACAGATTAAGTCTATTGTTAGAATTTCGACACTGAAGTCAATTGAAGGGAAATATCTGTTATTATTATTTATTCTATGGCAACATTTTGTGATATATATTTTTGATAAAGGATCTTTTGAGGGACAACTTTGAGGTAGGCCACCGGGATGATTAATGAATGACTTTGGATACGGATTATCCATATGAGTCTCAGAAATAGCTCGAGTAAGAAGGTCAAAATCCGGCAGTGGAAAGCTGCCTGCTTATGAAATACATTAGAATAAATAATACTATTGTACATTATGAATCATTATTACAAGATAGAATGACTATAAAATCTGGATGTTAGTATAAAATGACTCATCATGCGCAGCCTGAAGACGTCTATACTACTAAACATAGGTCTCCTCTACAGAGCGCCATTTTGAGTGTCTGCTTGTCTCTTGCATCCATCGGCTTGCTGCAGTTTTCACTAGGGGGATGATCACGAAACTTTGATTGCAATGCAACAGGCAAAATTTCCATACTAACTATGCACATAAACTGCGTATTGAAACTGTCAAATCCAGGCCAAAAATCCTTTTGCATTGCAATCAAAGCTTCGTGATCACCCTCCAGATCATAGGTCCTCCTAGCTTAAACAAATCATCACAGACACACATCATCAAATGCAAGCTCGATCGATCAAAAAACAGAATCTTTCCTTTTGTTCATACAAGCGTATTATTTTTGCCCGAAACCGCTGTAGGTATAATTATCAATTTCCACCATTCCTAACATCCGCACTACCATTCTTCTACACCCATCAAACAAAAAAATCGTCTCCGGGCAAAACCGAATTACCTTTCTTTGACTGCCAAATCAAAGGCACCGTGTCTACCTGTTTGCGATGTAAAAGGTACAAAGGTACCTTTTACATCCACTCGATATTCGTCTTTATATGTTCCGAATAAGGTTGTGTGAAACTTCCGGAGCATGAAGGGTGTAGACAAAGGGGCCTTCTGCTGGTCTTCCTGCCCTAAAGTATTGCACAATGGGTCACACGTGCGACGGAGGTTGTTAACTCATTTATCAAGCCTCTGATAAGTTTCCGATAGCGTTAATTTTACCTGTTTGGACAGATAAGGAAGGGTTACGGTGTTAAGCATGGGAATGCTGGGACGATGAAGTTTATGGAGTGAGAAATGGTTGATAGAAATTATTGATTCCTGCCAGTCATTTGGCAACAAAATAGTAATACTAACTTTAACATGTAGTGTTAATGTATTAGGTGCCGTTTCAGTTTCACTGGATATGTGTATCGTTTTCTATAGTTTGGGAGACTTTATTGCCTTGTATTTTAGGTTTTTTTTTAAAAACAGTGTCTTATCTTACAGCTATACAGGGAGTAACAAAAACCCTGTTATATCCGCGAGCTGCGTATCCAGTGTCAACTCAAGGTTGTTGTAATACTAGTTCTATTTAAATACGAGACATACAAAACTTACGTGTGCTTTTTATTAAAACCTTTTATGCCGTTACTAAAAATGTTGACGACCTCAGATATTGACAACATAGGTACTTGCACCACCGACGCAGCCTGCTGCCTGTTGCCCGCACCCCGCACCGCCCGCCATGCTACGCTAAGTCTATTCACCGCGCATACCTACTGCGACGGAACTAGAGGCCATTCCACAGATTACTTCTTATGCGTTTTCCATACGTTTATGTGCCCTATACCACATACCACAACGTTGTAGGATTGCGAGACCGTAACTTAATGACGTAAAAGGTCTCTTTGACCAATAGTGGTAAGCACACAAGTGCTGCGCGCCGTTCTGCCGCACTGACATATTCTAATCATTTTACGTCAAGCAAAGGCTAAACAATCGAATTCACGTGTGATTTTGTATTGTTAAGAAACAAGATAGGTACATCATTTTTAGCTCTTAAAAGAGCTTTCAAAAACACATCACACAAATGCTTCTACCAAGGCACATTAACATATTGTAGTATTCGTCGTTAGAATACGACATCACACTCGACACTAAATTCGCGACGATCAAACTGGAAACGACTAAATTGCATGAGAGAGCACGTGCGACTGAATGTAAGCCGCGGGCCGCGCCGCACCTATGCCGAGTGATGCCACGCCGCCCGCGCACCCCATTTCCCCGTAGGCACACAGGTGTAGGAGCGGCATCCTACAAAAGAGCCGACAAAGGCGGCCCCCATTTGTCGGTTCCGCGTTTGCTCTTCCCTTAGTTACTTAGCTATTTAAAAATAGGCACGGCTTGTGTCATAAACATTTTTGGGAAATGGTATTATTTTTTTGTGTTTAGATACTGCGTGTAACTTCAGATACGTATAACTTAGGTATTGTTAGACATTTTTATATGACTACTTGTAATGATCTGTACACATACTTCATTTATTTAACAGGGTTTTTGTTACTCCCTGTATATTCATAATATCTTACGTAATTAACTTAACAATATCTTATCTTTAAGAAACCAGACCTTGCCTTTCAAACAAAACGAGTGATAAAATAAAAAATAGTCGCGATGGTCAAATAATGCTCATTTATGATACACAAACAACGATGACTTTTAAATACAAAGAAAATAGTCTACGTCTGACAACGTGTGGCGAGCAACATCATAACCTGGAGGCAACGGTGAACCCGTTGGCTACAGGTTATGAGCTGCAGCAGATGATTCCACGACAGGAGAAGTATTAGTGCACAGGAAAAAAGAGACACTTGTTCTATGTCTGGGTGTTGTGGGACCATGGTCCTCGTAGTTCCTTAGTACAGGTACAGAGTCCAGGATCTATATATAATGTGATATTTAGAAAAATTGTATTACCTCTGACATTACATACTGTCCTCTACTGTGTTAAGAAATGAATACAAAGTTGTGCTTGCAACAACGTGCGGTGATGCTCATTTAAACTCGTTATCGGAACGTTTTGTTCAGGTGTTTTGATTTATACTTGTTGTTGGTCTGAATGTTTGTGGTATGATGTATGTCGAAACTTCTGTTGATATACTAAAATGTCACAGTGTTAATATAAGTTTCTCACTTCTCAGTCAACATATATTTTAGACAATGCTTAGGTTCTATTACAACATAGGTGTAAATAAAAATATGAAAACAAGGCAATAAGCTAAGCGTTTCGCTGGGACATTTATAGTCCGAACGGCCAAGCAATGGAATGCTTTTCCTACAACAGTGTTTCCTCCTGGGTATAACCTGGGTCTTTTTTAGTCAAGAGTGAATGGGCATCTCATGGGCAAGCGTGCTCCTCCTTAGATAACTTCGTCACTTACCATCAGGTGAGTTGTTGTCAAACGCATGCCCATTTTACCATAAATAAGAAATAGCTTCTTGAAAGCAGTTCCTTTCAAATAGGTGTAATTTTTCATGCGAAATAAAATGAGATAGTCATGTTAACTGAGCCAGACTCAGTTTTTGTCTAAGATGTGAATGTGACGATAGAGGATGTACCTCATCTGCCAATTTTAATTACAGCTGCACTCACAGTTATATTAACACAGAACATAAACAAAATGCTCCAACAGATGTCACAGATTAATATTGGTCAAACTGCTGCAAACGCCACCAAATAAGATTTGAAGTTGAATTAATCTCTAATTAGGAATCAAAAACGGTCATGACTGATCAATACCATAATCCACGGCTGAATTAATTCCTAAAAATCGTATTCTAGGAAATAGTATCGTAAAGCCATGCTACGTCATATTATTATAACACACGGAATTCAAGACTAAAAAGAAATCACCATTAATCTATATCTAGTCGGCTGACAGTGCCCGAAATAAAAACTTTCAATTTACATAAGCAACTAAAAAGTATATCACAGAGATTTTGCCATTATTGTGTGGTCTTGTAATTATCAATGATAGTGTGTTGGGCACTTAGCAACACAATGCTCAAACTGATTTCAAATATGAGTGTGAAAGTCTCTCTCGTCTCTTTGCTGCATACACAACAAATCCAACTTGTCTCACTATCTATCTGAAATTCAACTGAATTCTTCTGAATTCTTCAAAACTCCTAACTCTTTTAATTCGCTTTGAAATTTGACTTTGTTAACACAAAATGTTTTCAGCATTTATGGCAATGCTATAAACAACTCTTTTGAAATGGTTCGTACCTCCAGTTGTCGTATAAAACAGTAGTAGGCTCAGAAATAATATTCTAATTAAATATGGTTAAGCATGTTTCGAATTATTCAGAACTATTTGAAAGAATTCATTTTTGTAGTAATGGTATACTGATAGCTATCTAGGTCACACTAGAACTGTCTCGTAGAGACAAGAAAAGTGCAATACTTACCTTACTTAGTCAAAAGAATGTAGGTATAGAGAGAAGTCATGATAAATTATTTTTATTATTTTTTCCATAATCAAGTATGTTATAAACATTTTTAGCATAACCACAGTTTTGAAAATTTAGAGTTTAGGTACTGGAGATTAAAACACACCATGCACCAGTTGCGATTACGTAACCTATGGATGAACTTGAAAAATAATAAGGAAAGATGAATGGCGGTCGGCTAATGGTCTTGGCCGTTTTCCACCATTTGTGGTGTTTATATTTTTGGAAAAGGTTCTTGATAACATTCATGACGGGATAACGGCTAAGGCTATGGGGCCCGAGTCAAACCCTCTGAATTTGAAAAAACATTTGGATAAGATATTGGCAAATGAATGGATGAAATCATTCAGAGATCTTTAGGTTCATCAAACTAAAGTGGTTATTCACAATCTAACAACAGACATGAGAAAGGTAATGAAAATGAAACAATTTGCAAAGAAGAAGCCGGACGTAATGGGCAAGTTTCTGTAGTTTCTAATGTGAATCTGAGTGTTTGTTAGTAAAAAACTGCTCTTCGAAATAATATAAAAATATTTACTATCGTTATCATAAGTACTATATCTGTTAAATAATAAACTATCCACGCAAATATGAAATCAAAAAGTACTATTTTAATTCCTCTCCAAATAAATGAATCAGCCTCAAGTCACATAAAACTTTCAACCAGCCATTCGATAGTAATTATCTGGAAGCGAAGACTTGACGGGATCTGTACAAAAGACAAGGAGTTATAGCCAAAGACATGGAACTTGGATCCTTTCTCAAACTTGGCCAACTGAATAGAATGTATAGATTTGCCGGAGAGCTGGCGATCGTCTTGGTAATGTGAACTCCATGAGGATAAAAGTATGGATTAAAGTTGAGACTACTATTTTGGAGTATGTTGTTTCTGGATAAGTTTTGGGACACCTAGTTTAGGGAATGATCAAAGTTTATAGAGCCTAGAAATATCACTAATGTATGCCCAAGTACTTAGAATGCAATCACATTTCAGATAAGTCATTTAAATGTAGCAAATATGTATGTTATGAAAGTAAGCACCAAGTTATTGTATAATTATTGTATTGCAATTTTTATTAGTTTGGTATAATATCTCTATAACAGCACTGTTTAACCTAAAGTCATTTAATTGCAACGCGTGGAGGCTCTCAAGCTATTACCATTGAAATAAATTTTCGCGAGGGAACCGAGAACAGAATGAAATTGTGAGATTCTTTTTTCAAGAATAAAACTGGTGCGTCTCGTTGCTCTTTTAAAGTATGACATACGGTAAGCGTAGTTTGCTTGGCCAATTTGTTGATGAGATCAGTGGAAACTTTTTTGGCAATCACCATTTTCATTGTTTAGCAGTTAAGATCTTTTTCAATCTTTTTCTCAGTTAGACTTTTGCTACCGAATGCGTTTTAATTTTCTTAGATTTCATATTCTATTTCTTAGTTATAAAGTAGTCGGAGAAGTAAGGTACAAAAACATCTGGGAGATTATCTACTTTTGATTAAGAGATTCACTTGCACTCTCTCGCATAATTGATTTAATTGCATAATATTATGGTATAAAATTAATACCATAAAACTTGTCATGTTACCAGTAATATTATTAGTCTTCAGTGGTTTTGGTTATTTATTCCTAGTAACATTACCAAAGGTATTTACCGCGTATTTTTTTATTAATTGCGTCAATACGTTTTGATTTGATAGACGTTAGTATGATATATATTTGCGTCAACCAAGATTAAATTAATAATACTAAAAAACACTTTTACTAGGGTAAAATGCTAGCAATCTTAATCTCTCGTGAGTAAGATGCATAATAGCGGTTTTCTCATCTCGATATTCATCTGCCTTCCTTTTATATCGGCGTTCTGTTTCGATTTTACGAGTTCCGTCCGAGACTATAGCGTCAATGAGCGAATTTGCATCATCTGCAATCACTATTTTATTTTCAACTTTATCACATTGACAGAAGAGTGATAGATCTACATTGCGAGTGTATTGATAAGTTTGTTTAGGTACAATAAGTCTTGTTTTGGCATTAAACCGCGATTTAAACTTGAAAGGGACTGAATGGTCCTGTCCCTTTGATTTCGACATCCGGTACACGTGAATTGAGAACTTTTAAATACGGTTGAATTCGTTTTTTGAAAGGAGAATCATTCATTTGTTTTGAACTTGAATTGCCTGTTGTTTTGATTAGAAAATCAACGCATTGCTTATACTGCCTTTCTACCCTTTGCCTATCTATTGTTATTGGCTTAATCGCAGTGAGAATTTATGAGTAAACGATTTCAATGAGACCAAAAATAAACAATAAACACAAAATAAACAAAAGACTTATTCTTATTCCAGAGACTCAAAAAGCTTAAAATAACTCAGTTTACCAAGTCAAAGAGTCAACTCTACATTTGCCAATATAACGATTCTAATCCAGACACTTCTACTGCAATTGTAATTTTACATCTCAAAATAATGTTCCCACTTGTTTAAAATTCCACACAGAACTTAACAGTTGAATCGACCATAAGCTACCAACAATATTACATTTTCCGACATAACTTCATTAAGCCAAAATCGAAAAAGTAAAAACAATAAAAACTTTTTAGCCGGGGCAAAAGTAAAGCAATCGAATCTAGTCTCGAAAGAAATGGTAGGGAGAAAGAAAGTACTTATTATACGACGGCAAATGCTCGCTTTGATTAAAATACTTTTACAATACCTAGCCCTGGGTGTCTTTTAGAACGGCTTGCATTATGGATACGGATATGATATTGATTTAGCAGGTGAAATCTTTTATCATTATTGAACCAAAAGGTGCCCATAATTCATTCTTACCGTAAGTTTTAGCAGTTAGACACAACGTTAAAATTTGTATCTATCGCATTCCTTCTTTCTGATGTCTTAATTGCTTATATTTCATCTCTATAATTTTCACAAATGCTAAATTGACACAAAGGCACGCTCATTTTTTTTTTTTTTTTTCATAAAATGTCAGGTCTATTGGTTTGTTTAATGTACGTGAAGAGATATAGTGTTCGTTATTCGACAAGTATACAGGTCAGATCTTACTATCACTAAAAGTAATACCGAATGTTATAGGAAAGTTTAGATCTGTTACGAACAAATTCACTACAACTATACAATCAAGATCATAATCTAATTGTAAGTATAAATAACCTACATTAATCGTCAACAATCTTGATTGACCAAAACTCAGTAACAAAACCTCACAAATCCTTTTTTTAGCCACAGCACCGTTAATTTCATATCTCAGATCAGCGATTAAACAGTGAATGAACAAGGTGTCGAAAATTTCGAATCCAATAAATATCAAAGTCAGTCTGTCCCACTTCCACTCTGATTCATGATTCGTTTGACCATTAAGCATGCCATACTTATAAGCTATATTTGCCATTTTGAACTTTTTTCAATGACGTTAAGGTTTGTTTTGAAAAAGGGTCTGAACGGAAATGCTTTCTGTAGCAACACTATTGACACAGTAACAGTACCTATTAGTCAACGATTAAACTTCTTTGGCAACTATAAAATCTATCTAAACAGATTGCAAAGCAACAACTTACTACCATAACATCATTGTGTCGAATACACATTTGATTTAATTCACGAAAAGCATCGCCATTCAACTCGGTAATGTTGCCAACATTCTGGGCACTTTTACCTCCACCAATGGGCTATTTTAAGTTGTATATTTTAGTTTTATCCATTTTAAGTATAGTTTAGTTTTTAGATCTACTTTAATTTAATACACTTATTATAATTATGTTATTTATAAACCCTCTCGTAATTTTCAGAAAAAAGTCCCTTTATATTTAATTAGAGAAGCATTATTTTCTTGGCTGAAGTTTTTATCGTATTATGATGTTTACGAAGGTTCAGTTCAAGTATTGATGCAACACTACGCTTTAGTAAAACATCTCCTCTGAAACAGCGTGACCTTTAATACCGTACAGAACTAATATTACTACAGTGTGCTATCGATCTTTATCTCATACTATGGGACCCGTACAAAATTCGACATGCATTATTTATGCTCGAAGGGAGGTCGTTTATTGAAATCATACGAAACAAATATTGTTGGTACAGCAGCACGGCGTAACGCTTTTGCCTCTATCTCGGATATTATATCTAAAATACTATGCCGTGTTATTATAGTACCCCTAATAAGTTTTATAGAGGTCGTTGGCATGGCATTATTTTCCTGAATAGAACTGCATTGTTTACTATTACCGGGTGAAAAGTAAAAAGTGGTAAATTTGCTTATCGAATGTTTCCTATGCCTATATGCGAGTAAAATTAAGAGTAAGATAGGCATCGATTATTATACAATTCCGGAATTATTTTTATTTGACGATTTCATTGTAGATTATTACATGCAATCCTGTGAGTGGCCTCTAAGCGAAGACACACTACTGAGCATGACCATCACTTTTGTAATTGTTGCTACATCCAGAAATCGTCATCTAGAGTCTTCATCTTTACTAAAATTTTGAATGTAAATGAAACACCACAGACTAAAACAGTTCTGGTAAACTGATTAAACTTGGTCGATTATCGACCATTCAAACCTGATACTAAGCTAATATATTTCAGCGATAGTAATTAACTATAGACCAACGTAATAAACTTATTAACCCATAATATCCTTCTTACACATTTATGTTTTGTAAAATTCTGATAGGACAATCACATTTCTGAAATAACAAGGTTAACAAAATGAAACCTCCTAGAAATAGCTCTGATATAAAATTTAATCACTCAATCTACCAACTACAGATCCACAATTCCAGATAACAGCGCAGCGTCTCAGCATAGAGAAGCCGGACAATTTACATAAAAGCATTTAAGAATGTTTGTTTGCGCAGTAAATATCTGCATCTCGGGATTCAGATTTATTTCTAGATAACAGACCGGTTGGGAAGAGTGGAACCTGACTTGAGCTATAGAGGTAGAAGCTATACGAGTATGTGCCTTTATAAGAATGTATAGTGCTACATCTATTAGGGTATATAACTTCTGACCACTGTGACACCAACCAAAGATAAATTTTGTCAAACGATATATCCACAACATCGTGATACGAACTACCAGCAAGCAGCTACTGCTTCTAGATCCAGCATTGTCGTGACGATAATTTTAGCTTACCATAGAGATGTTACTTATTAAAGTCAAAGTCAAAAGATTTAATTCAAATAGGCTATTTTAAGCACTTTTACAAGTCGACATTATATTAAGTACTTAAAATTAAGTTATTTTACTTATTAGTACTCTCAAAACCTCGCAACGAGCTATAGCTCTAAACTATAGTTTCTTTGAAAAATAGGAACCGAAACGATGAGATCTACAAGAGAAACAACCGCACCAATAAAGCTGTTAGAATTAGAAAGTTAAAATGGCAATAGGCAAGCTACATCACTTGCAAAACCGGCAAAAATGGGGAAGGAAGATTCTCGGGTAGCAACAATCATGAAACGGAACATGAAGCGTAAACTGACCCTCCACTAGGTAGCCCGACAGCCTGATCAAAACCGCGGGAGCCGTTGCTCGGTACGGGGACTGGCACTCTAGGGAGAGGTCTATGTCCTGCTATAAACGTCTTCAGGACTATGACGAAAATAAATTTTGCTTCCGTTAAGGTTTAGGTCTGATTCCTTATTATGTCACACCAATCATAATAACTATAAGCTATTATACTTTATCGTTATATAAAGTAAAAATATTAAGGTACAGTATTTTATCATCGTAAGTTAAGCTTCACGAACCCATGACCCATCCCCCTAACAATAAGAGAGCATCAATAGCGGCCGTCAATCTCCCGTTTTTCTCTATAAATATCCCAAATATGCAATATTTGTAAACATTATATGAAAGCGGCTACACAATAGATTCTAATAAATCACTCACGGTGGGTAGAACATAATCTTAATTCTGCGAAGTGTTTTATATCTAGGTATATTTTATATTATACAGGGAGTAACAAAAACCCTGTTAAATAAATGAAGTATGTGTACAGATCATTACAAGTAGTCATATAAAAATGTCTAACAATACCTAAGTTATACGTATCTGAAGTTACACGCAGTATCTAAACACAAAAAAATAATACAATTTCCCAAAAATGTTTATGACACAAGCCGTGCCTATTTTTAAATAGCTAAGTAACTAAGGGAAGAGCAAACGCGGAACCGACAAACGGGAGCCGCCTTTGTCGGCTCTTTTGTAGGATGCCGCTCCTGCAGCTGTGCCTACGGGGAAATGGGGTGCGCGGGCGGCGTGGCATCACTCGGCATAGGTGCGGCGCGGCCCGCGGCTTAAACTCAGTCGCACGTGCTCTCTCATGCAATTTAGTCGTTTCCAGTTTGATCGTCGCGAATTTAGTGTCGAGTGTGATGTCGTATTCTAACGACGAATACTACAATATGTTAATGTGCCTTGGTAGAAGCATTTGTGTGATGTGTTTTTGAAAGCTCTTTTAAGAGCTAAAAATGATGTACCTATCTTGTTTCTTAACAATACAAAATCACACGTGAATTCGATTGTTTAGCCTTTGCTTGACGTAAAATGATTAGAATATGTCAGTGCGGCAGAACGGCGCGCAGCACTTGTGTGCTTACCACTATTGGTCAAAGAGACCTTTTACGTCATTAAGTTACGGTCTCGCAATCCTACAACGTTGTGGTATGTGGTATAGGGCACATAAACGTATGGAAAACGCATAAGAAGTAATCTGTGGAATGGCATCTAGTTCCGTCGCAGTAGGTATGCGCGGTGAATAGACTTAGCGTAGCATGGCGGGCGGTGCGGGGTGCGGACAACAGGCAGCAGGCTGCGTCGGTGGTGCAAGTACCTATGTTGTCAATATCTGAGGTCGTAAACATTTTTAGTGACGGCATAAAAGGTATTAATAAAAAGCACACGTAAGTTTTGTATGTCTCGTATTTAAATAGAACTAGTATTACTACAACCTTGAGTTGACACTGGATACGCAGCTCGCGGATATAACAGGGTTTTTGTTACTCCCTGTATATGATTTTACTCATCGTTTTTCTCGTGTTTATTTTAAAAGGAAATTTGAAGAATTTATGCGCTACATAGTATTATTTCCGGTACTCAACATAATTAATACTATTTATTATAAGGGAACGATTCATTGCCCTAACAACTCAGTCAGTCCCAGTCATATACTTACTGTACGCACATTAGGAATCCTATCTAGCTGTAGGAGTAGTAGTACCTCATAACTATTCTATTTTCCGTACTGGATGGTATTCTAGAGTGAATAAAGCACCTTTTTATATTACTGGTACGATAATATAAGTTTATTTAACCATCAATGTATCTTATCCCAATTGGGTTAACACTAACTGTAATAAAAATGTCACAAGTAAACTTGTTGTTATTAAGTACTTACACAAGTTTTCAATCTAATTGTAAGAGACAACTTGCGTTTTAAATAATTTAGCTGTCGTATTGAAATGAGATTTAATCATCTTAGATTTGGTGGCATTTTTTAAATTTATCACATTAAACTAACTTTAGTCTGAATTAAGAACTTATTGTATTTTTACTTGAATTCCAAAATTATTCAATATCTTAAACAATATCGTGATTCATGTGTTATTGTTAAAACTGGTGCTTCTAAATTTAATTTATTTTAATTATTATTTTAGAAAGATTAATGATTGTTATAGAGAGATTATATTAACATAACAAAAGCAAAGTTAAAGTAAAACTTTACAGACAAATGTTTAATCCATTTGGAAGACCTAAACGGAATCTTAGTTGCTTTAACTGTTTAAATTGTCTACCAAATTTTAAAAGAACAATACCTCCGTATTTGGAAAATAAAATTAGACACATTAATAACAAATTCTTTTGGGATATTTTCTCATCATCTACATCGTTAAAACCGTATCAGTTGAAAACAAATATATCATCTAGATAGCGTAATGGCTACAATTGGTTTTTCTCCGATTATGTCACGTATGGCATCGGATTGCTGAAGGCACTCACAATTAAATATAAAAAAACTTTGCGTTCACGCCCAAGATATAGCCCACTATACATTTTATTGGAGCTGTTCAATAAAGTTCTAGCTGATGGAACGCGCAAGGTAAATCGAAATCTCGGTTGATTCATTACTTTTATTTTAGTGGAACAGTAAATTTGGAATTAAATGGAATTCTAAACAAAAAATATACTTGTGTTGAACCATAGTCTCGTAGATAGTTGTAGTGCCCCTAAATCATTAACGAATATTCAATTTAAACTAAGTTATAATACACAATTCAAATAATGAATAAACATTACTGTTTGGCTTTCGTCAATGGCTTGCTTAATAATGTCGGGATATATTGGTCTTTACCTATGAAATTGCCGTTTTGTTTGAAAAAAGTTAAAGTATTTTTTTTTCGAACTTATTTATTTATTTTATTCAAAGTAATCACCCCTGCAATCAATGCATCTTTGCCAACGCTGTGGCAGTTTATGGATGCCCTTCTTGAAAAAATCAGCAGGACGGGAGACAACAAACTCTTCAAAGGCGTTTTGTACTGCCTCTCGGGAATTGAATTTTTTTCCCGCTAAAAAGTTGTCCAAATTTTGGAAAAAGTAATAGTCGGTAGGTGCAAGATCTAGTGAGTATGGCGGATGAGGGAGAGCTTCCAAACCCAACTCATGCAGCTTAGAGACGGTCTGTTGTGCAGTATGGGGTCGCGCGTTGTCGTGAAGTAGCAGTGGAGACGACCGATTGACCAAAGCTGGTTGCAGACGTGCGAGTTTCGCCATCATTGTGGTGAGTTCTTCAATGTACACATCTGCAGTAATGCTCTCGCCGTTTTGTAAAAAGCTATGATGAATCACACCAGCACTAGACCACCAAACTGTGACCATCACCTTTCTAGGGGTCATTTTTCGTTTTGCACATTGCTTTGGTACCGAACCAGGATCTAACCAACTTGCTGAGCGCTTTCGATTGTCAAAAAGAATTCATTTTTCGTCGCACGTAACAATTCGGTTCAAAATTCCTTCATTTCTGTGCCTGTTAAGCAGCGCAAGGCAAGTCTCGACGCGTACGTTGCGCTGGCGATCGTTAAGTTCGTGGGGCACCCATCTATCAAGCTTTTTTATCTTGCCAATCTGTCGCAAATGGACCAATATTGTTTTGATGCTAACATCAAAAGCTGCTGCCAGCTCAGCTGTAGCTTGAGATTCATCAGCTTCCACAATCGCCTTTAATTCATCATTGTTGACCAAAGTTTCCGGACGACCACGAGGTTCATTTTTCAAGTCAAAATTCCCAGAACGGAACCGAGCAAACCAATAACGGGTTGTACGTTCGTTTGTACAGTTCTCTCCGTAAACGTCGTTGATGTTACGTGTCGTTTGTGCCACGTTAGTGCCACGACGGAACTCATATTCTATAATTACACGAAATTTCAAAGTATTCATTATGAGGAAAAATGTTGAAATGTAATGAAAATACAACGCTAATCAATAAACAAAAGACTTATATTGTAAATAGAATGTCATATTTTTAAAACAAAATTAATTTGAATTTAGAATTCATAGCCAATCAAAACTTTTTTTGTTTGAAAAAGTCTGTACTGCAAAACGGCAATTTCATAGGTAAAGACCTATTATTAGCAGGCATAAGTAAAAGCACCTACTAAGCAATAGAAAATGTCAGGATTATGATTATTGAAAAAAAAATTACGTTCCTGTGATTGACATAACTGCGATAGTTGATCCAAAAGTCCTAACAATTCATAGTAATTCTTCGTAAATATTGGACGCAATTGCACATACACCATTATTTCCTAATGAAATGAGTAATAATTTAAAAAAAAATTGATGACCGTCCCCCAATAGACAGTTTTAATTTTCTATTTGGCAAGCCAATATTTCTGCTCCATAGCAATTTATAGTCGAATTCATAACATCTGCTTCTCATAACAATGCTTCAAACTATCCATGTATTATGGCCATCTTTTCAATAAGCCGAGGGTTGGGTTTAAGGCCATCTATGCAGGTAGCCTTCTAAATTGTTGAGGTGAACCAGACACATTCATTTAATAATTCACCTTCGTCGAGAGACTGAGCGGAATGTTAAAAATGCTTTCCATCAACGATAATTGGAGATTTTGGATTGCTTTGATGTAATTCATGTCGATGTAATAAAAACTTTTATATTTCTATCTACGCAGTTCATAACATCTAGTCTTGTTGTCATGTTTTATAATAAAATAAAAGTCAAACTGATCTCAAATTTACTGAATTTGGTAACGACCTACATCACATACATAAAAGTAAACAAGAATTATGTTATATAGCAAAACTTAGCAAAATGAACACGCAACGTTATCATATAAAATGAGATCAACCATTCTCCCGGTAATAAGGTAAAAATACAAGCGGTAATATACGTATTTAATAATACTTATTCCTGGCAGGAGCGAGGGTTTGAGTTTGTGGGAGACGCGCCGCCATCCGCCGAAATTCTCGCTCAACTTGGATGCGCCCCATTCGCGCTCCTCGCTCGGCTACCATTCGTTACCGATCTCCCCTACTACCTACTGGCCCGTCAGTCGCTCGGCCGCTCTTGTCGCGTGCGGACGTATGCTCCTTAGAAGATTTCCTCGCTCGTAGTCTTCGACGAATATCAACATTTTTTAAATATACACTTGTCCTATTTGCGAATGCTTCACATCTCTTCATGTAAGGAGATACTTAATACACTAAACCGGATTTGTGACAGCTTAAACTCGTTTATTGTTTTTAGCTAGCAAGTGCAAAATGTGATGTTATGTGTGCTCAACGACCGTACCGTCCTGTGTAACGTTGCCTCAAAGTGAACTCAATGGATGTAATGTGTTTTTAAATTTGGAAACTAAATCCTTTATTAATTTTGCAGCTGGATTTTTTCAGGTTAGTAACTTTATAATGACGCATTTTGCACTAAGATAAGATATGATGTAGGTGTACTAAAAGCAGTGACTAACAAATTCAAGGCGAACCAACATTTACCAACACAGTTCCAACGTCTTATGTAAATTTCAGAGCATAATCCAGCAATATATTAGAACGTTGTACTCGCTTGTAATTAATGAATCAAATATGATTATAACAGTTCTGAGAAACACCACTCTGGTTGTGTACTTAGGTGTAAACCGATTTAATTATGAATCAACTGACGTCATTCTCTGTAACGAGAAATTCGGCAGCAAGGCACTTGAATCAGATAATGATAAGGCTCAAGCAACGAGAGACGAAGAGTCTACCGACTACAAAATAAAATATCTCGCTATAAATTGATATAACGCTCTTTTTTCGATTGAAGGTCAACTGCATCATGACCATCTCTGTTCGGAATGCTTAATAAAGAACTGTTACATAAATTAAATAATAGCACATATATTTGGTATTTTCCCTTACTTGATTATTTGGCATTGACCCAAACATTTGCGGACGTCCACAGTATCTCTCCTATTTCCATCTAACTTTGAAGATAGTTGCGACAATATATTACCTTATTTATTACGTCTTAAGAAAACGCCATTCTCAGCTTATTATCCAGTTTGCAAAGTAAGTCACTTTCTACTATGATGAAAAAATTTCCATTCAGATTAATCACGTAAAAATAAGTATATTGAATGCTTACTTGACTATTATTTAAACAAACGGTAAACATGTAAAACGGATTTTTTATTTCTCCAACTTCGCAATGAGTAGTAAACTTTGAAAGAACGCGCTCCTCTTGATTCGATATTTTTCTTTTCCTTTTTTCTTCTTTGTGAACGACACCTTTCATTATGTTTATTGGTATTTGGTATTCCGTCGTTTCGTTTCTTCTTGTAACTGTTTGCTTTTATCGGTAACGTTTATATTTCAGGCACTTCTTGAATTGACTGCTTAAACAAAATGTAACAGTTGTGCCTTTTATTTGTTTCAATTTAAATTGCATCATCAATCAGTCCTTTTCTCCGATAAGATAATTGCTTATTTCTTTAAGAGTTTATCACACGAGACCTCTGTGAATTGTGTCGGTATTTCATAAACAGTGTAAAAGTACACCGTAAGCTGAACGTGGACTTATTTGTTTATCTTTGTGTTTGTATTCTTAGAACGCTGCCGAGGCGTTCGTGACCGACTCTCGGATACATTAACTGAAAGACGATAGTATAAACATAGGCAACAGAGTCCACAATACTTGCATTTCATCACATCACAAAATTCTATTAAATCATTTGTAGTAACAAAAAAAAAAATTCATGTAGGTAATCTATCTATCTATCTAATAAATTAAGTAGGTACTCAAAGGTATAATTTTACAAAAGTTACTTAAAATAGATTACATGGTGGAAACGATTTTTTATCAGAAAACGTAATAACGGGTAAAAATCTCTTTTTGTATATTTAGATGTATCGATGAGCTATATAAATAAGCATTCCAAATATCCAAAATAAAGTCCGTAGATTTAATAGAAGAGATAAATTTTTCCTGGATAATATAGGTAACATAGAAACGCCTGTCAAGTTTCTACGAAATGTGATAAACCCGATGAGCAAAGATCAAAAACGATTTCACCTTAGGTTACGGGCATCAACATATAAAATCATGCTTCAATTCATATAACGAGTAGAATTTTCGCAAAGAATAAAGTTTATATAATATTTTCATTTCCAATAAGCTACAAGCGTTCGCAAAAAGTTACGCCGTTTCCAAAGAAGGTAATCAAATTGCGTAAGTACTTACTTCTTTTGGTAAATGTGCGTTTGTATTTTTACCAAGAATTTTTATTTGTATAGTATTCTTGTTGTTTTTACGTGCCTTTTTTGTAATTCATAGCGAATAATACAGTAAATTTTGAATAGATATACGCTTACGTAATATTTAACTTAGCCTAATGAAGGCTACTTTAATGTATGTTACTTTTAAATTTATCTAAGAAAATAAGAACAATAATATTTCTGAATCAAATAAGCAAACTGCAAATAGCAGTACTACAATGATTATTAAATATTAATAACTGTAATAAATATTGAACTTTGAAGAATTAAGTTGGTTGATGCGGTTTATCCATCTGAATGCTCATTAAAATTATTTCACCAGTCTATCAATGAAAATACAAAGCATTTCAAACTTTAAACATAAAACTAAACTACTTATCTATAACGATGCTTAGAATATGTTCCTGTTTACTTGTGAAAATATTACGTAAGTATAAGCAACACAGAAAACCTCTTGATAAATTCCCAAACAATTCGTACATAAACAAGACAATAACTTAAAACAATTTAAGCAAACAGAGTAATAAATATAATAACCTAAATTCCCCGGACCGAGCATCCAGTGACCTGAACTGAATGCAATTAGATATCTCTAACGCAGACACGTGAAATTCATTCAAGAACATTTATGCGCCCGCTGCATTTACTGGAACATTTTTACATTTTTTAATATCTTTATAAAACAAAATTTACTGATAATTTGAATTTTTTAACTGGCTAACGATCCTTAAATTATATAAGGCAAACATTACAGATATAGAAAACACAAAGATTGTATGTTGAAATATGTTCACGAAACCTGCGAACCTATTAACTCCCAAACAAGGTACTTTCCAAATGAAATAAGTTTTAAGTGCCTCAAATAAAACAAGCAATTGAAATAAACTTAAATGTCACGATAAAAGTAAAAACTCCGCCTGAAAAAGGGACTATTGCAATTGCAATAATCGTTAAAAGGCATCTCAATTCGTAAGCTTCATCTTAAATTAAGTTATTAGCATTTCTTGGACGGTTAGTAGCTGCAGCAAGATTAAATTTAATATTTAATACTGCTAAAGCATTGTTAAAAAAGAAGAACGGCTTTTAATCTCACCACCCTTTCATAAGACGATGGCAAAGTGATGCCCCGGGAGAATGCTCGGCTCGGTGGTGAATTTTGTTTATGGTTAAAACCTTTTTCAGTGTATTTTGGCCGAGGATTTTGAGGATGAACAATAGCTTCGGCTTTATTAACGGCGCATTTGCTTTTACCATATTTTTTAGACGGAAGACAATGTATAAATTTAATGAAATGAATATCATGCTTTCTTAACATTTTCACAAATCTTCCTAATCTACAGCAAAGAGTTTGACATTTAAAATCCTTCGTTCCTGGTTCTAGATTTCATCCTGCCCACTTCATCTCATCTTGGAATTTTAATCCAGAGAATTATCAGTTTTTTTTATGTTACACACACTACTGCTTGGCGGCAGAATAACTGGCAAAGCGGTGGTACCTACCTAGACGAACTTTGCAACTAAGTCCTACCACCTAGTGATATTGTTAAAACATTACCTTTATGTTTTCTATGATCTAATATCGCTATAATATTAAGAGGATAATACAGATTACTTTGATGTCCTTATTTGATATTACTTTAATGTCCCTTTTAAGTGACCTAAGTCTTGTATAATCTTTTGTTTTAGCGAGGGAGTTACTATGCCTGCGACATGTCTCATACATATTCAATACCATAATTATTTCGTATTTGCATAACTAATTACCAGTTGTATGATTGCTGTTATTCTGTTACCAGATTTTCGATATGTTCTGAATTTCTTAGTTGAGTTGCTTTGTCTAGTTCGTCTTCTCTCTATTTATTATTCTACTACTAGCTGCGCCCCGCGGTTTCACCCGCGGATAAAAAGTATTTTATTTATTTGCTTATCTCAAGGGAACGTTTCACTTTTCCGGGATAAAATGTAGCCTATAAATGTGTTAATTCAGTGTATAAGCTATCTTGGTACCGAATTTCATCCAAATCCATTCAGCCGTTTGAGCGTGAAGGATTAACAAATATACACACATACACACATATAAACTTTCACCTTTATAATATTAGTGTGATGCAGCAATTTCTGTCACTTTTAATAATTATGAGTAAGAATTTGTTGTGATTTAAAGATTATTTGCCTCTTATAACTACCACTACCACTTGCCTTTATTATGTCAACAAACTTACATACATATCGGCAGAAACGGGTTCTGCGTAGGTAGGTTGCAACCTATATAACTATAGGCCTTCAGCATGTCCACACCGCGCCGTGTCTGGAACAAGAATGCTCCGTAGCACACCAATCGATCCCTTTATATAGCCAGACAGGTAGGGGCGCCATGACAGTTGCCGGTGCTGCCACTGTAATAAATTTAATGCCACCACAGGGTAAATTACGGTGCTCGATCGCTGTGCATAGAGTTTATAACTGGACGTTGCCGCCGTCACGGCCATACTGACGTGCGTACGTCCTCGTACGCTTAGTTTCACTTTGTACCTGGTGAGGGACATAAGTATCAGCGTTATTGCTCGTTCATCCTGACAATTATATTGAGTTAAACTTGGAGTCTAAGTCAAAGTCAAAACATTAGTTTTCAATTTTATTAGTCAAAAGTATTTTAACCTTCCAGTCATCGTCAGGGTTAACCCTGGTCTCCTCTCCACAAAGGCCATTTACAAAGAGATGTAGTTGAAGGGTTAACCCTTCAGGACCATCAGTATCCATTCATTTACAAAAAGTGGACTGGATGGTGCTAGACCGGATAGATATCCCTTTAGCAACCAAAAATCATCATTTACCTTATCCCTTCATTTATAAAAAATGGACCGGATAGTGCTAGACCGGATAGATATCCCTTTAGCAACCAAAAATCATCTTTCCAACTAATACCAATTAGTGCTAGACCGGATAGATTATCCCTTTAGCATTCAGACACATTTTTTTGTCATCATTCTTACATTCTTTCTTTTTTTCTCTTTTTTCACTTTTTTTTCTCTTTTTTTTTACTGTTTTTAAACTTTTTTCTTACCCTTTTTTTCTCTTTTTTTTTCTCACGAATCATTACTTTTTTTACCATAACTTTTATTCTCTGGTCCGGGTTAACCCTGCAACTAAATTTGATATTAGTATCACCCGCCGTCACGTTACCATATTTTCGGCGTTACTTGAAGAGTGATGTGTAAGTGGGCAATCCCACTTCTGATGTGGGCACAAACGGGTTTTGCGTAGGTTGCAACCTATATAACTATAGGCCTTCAGCATGTCCACACCGCGCCGTGTCTGGAACAAGAATGCTCCGTAGCACACCAATCGATCCCTTTATATAGCCAGACAGGTAGGGGCGCCATGACAGTTGCCGGTGCTGCCACTGTAATAAATTTAATGCCACCACAGGGTAAATTACGGTGCTCGATCGCTGTGCATAGAGTTTATAACTGGACGTTGCCGCCGTCATACATTATGTTTTATGTTATGTCACTTAAATGACTGTGTTTCCAAATACCAAAGTACCGTAAGTTGCCGTAAATACCTACATCTTATTATTACATTTATTACATTGACGTCATATATAAGTTAATGATACTAATTTTATTCTAAAAACACCGTGGTTTTACACAACAATTTTTGGTTATGAATTCAGAATACTTACATAAGCTGTATTTATACTCGATATTACACGCCTATGATTACAGCAATCCCTTCCAAAAGTATTTTAAACAGGTAGAAATATTAAAAGATTACACGATTTATTTTAAACTGCTTTTCAGCTAGTTTTATTGCTTTCCTCGAAGTAACGCCAAGTAATGTTTACTTAAATGGCGCAAGTTTAACTGCAGTTTTTATGTTGTTTATTTTAATTTTAAGAGTTATTATTTTTTATGTTTCTCGTAGCATCTGCAACCACTCTAGGCAAACGGCGTAACCGTTAAATTAAATGAAGATGAATCGAATAATTAAAATGAGAACTTAGTTGAGTATGTACAGAGTTAAATGAAATATATGAAATGGAATGAAACGCTCTTCCATCATCAGTATTTTTCTTAGGTATAATCAGCTGGGCGATCACGTAACTCGATTGCAACCAAGAGAAACACACATTTGTATGGTTTTGACAGTTTGAACACGCAGTTTATGTGCGTAGTTAGGTAATTTTCTTCTGTTGCATTGCAATCTAAGCTTGATCACCCCCCTGGTTTTCTTCAAGTCAATAGCAAGAATAATATAGTCATTTTTCATCTGATGAGATGTCTGTGTGATCTTTGTCAAACGTTTTTAATAACCATTTAAGCACAGATTCTATAAAAAAAGTTTTTTTTTATAGGATCTGTGCATTTAAGCATTAAAACATTATAAAATAAATAAATAAATATGTGTGGACATTTCACACAGCGCCATCTAGCCCCAAACTAAGCAAAGATTGTACTATGGGAACCAGATAACTGATACAATACTTAGATACTTTTTGTTTGTAAATACATACATAGAATACAATATAAACACCCAGACACAGAATAAACATCGATGTTCATCACATAAATGTTTGCACAAATTATGCCAAAGTATTTGCGTCATTTTCGTGCATTTTATTGGGAAAGGTTCCAATGCTTAACTTTATTTTCGTGGAGGTTTTGATTTTCAATCGGGCTTAACTGAGTAACTTCATTAATATTATAATCATCGATGTTCATCACACAAATATTAGTCCTGGATGGGAATTGAACCTACCCCCAAGAAAGCTGTGAACAAACGATATCGCTGATTAATACATCAGATATGAATAAGCATTGCAATTCAACGGGGCAATGCTGCCAGTATGTTGGGTACGCTACCTACTGGTAGTGGGCTGGAGCATTTGGATTGTCTATAGGTCATCGCGGCCAGTATATAGTCCAAATGCTTTTTTTTGTAGTAGTAGTGGGTAGTTTTTAGTATTAAGGTACAGGAGCCAATGAAGGCCCACTTAATTTCAAAACCTCGTGAAATCTTGCAGATAAATAAAGTATAGAAAAAACATAATGGAAGTTGTAATAATAATAATTAAAACACACTTGCATTATTGTCTATGGTACTAGTAGCATAAACCCGCGAAATTTAAAATGTTTCGTTTAATCATAACTGTATTTTTTTTAAAGTGGGCTATCCTACGAGCCGGGCCATCTTCGGCGACACTACCTTAGTTATTATATCATTGTAGTATTTAGAAATTAAAGGCAATTTGCTGTAAAAAAAAAATCCTCACTTTAAATTTAGTGATCGCTTGTTAATGTTATACATCAGATTAAAAATATTTATATTAAAGGAGTTTATTAATTTTATCAAGCTTTTCATAATCGATACATGTAAGCTGAGTTATTGGACATGGATTATTTAGACTCAAACTCGGGTTATGTTAATTTTCTATTGGGCAACGGCATTAGTGATCAAATAGGATTAATACGTATATTAATGTACTTTACAAGTTGTTTGGTTTACGGAATATTCCTGGCTTTATGAAACAACTGGCTCTATTCTTCTGTTCCATACGTTTACAAGGTAAGACTTTTATGTTAAGTTTTGTTTATATAGGAACCTACATACATCTTTTTTTTTTATCATTTTCATTAAATTCCTATAGATTTAACGCTAGTATCTACCTATATCTATCTATATATTTTGGAGATCCGAGTGACACTGTTCTGTTGTGGGCGCCGTGTCGCTTAGCATCAAGTGAACGACTAGCTCGTCATATCATCCACTAATATATAAAAAATACATTTGAATAAACTAATAGAGTAATGCGTAATAGAGGTACAGACACAGATCTTATAAAAAAGGGTACGAAAATAAGATTTGCGCACTCAATACAGACATGTCTAAGTACCTAGTATTATAGATAATAATTCCCCACTAGGTGGACCGAAGATCAGCTAGGCGATCATGTAACTTAATTGCAACCAATAGATACAGAAATACATAGTTACTAATTGGGAATTAAATTTCTCCTGCTTCATTGCAATTAAAGTTCCGTAATCAGCCCAATGGTCAAAATCTCAGGGAGCAAGAGGCAAGCAGCCGCTCTAAATTCAGTATTTGACGTCTTCAGGTTAATGATAGTATTTTATTCACATAAATCTTTTGTGACCGACGACAAACTTTGAAAAAAAAAAAATTACCAAGTCGTTGAACTTGACATTGCATTCGACTTTTTATTTTTTAATTGCCCAACTCAGCCATCACAAATAAAATTTACGGCTCAATTAAGATCGTTAAAATTAAGCAATTCGTCCAGACTAATAAACCCGTATACAAACGGCCACAAAACTTCTTGATTCCCTCAAAAGCGATGTGGGTTATTTAAAAAAATAATAACTCGTAAACTCTCCTACGACTCTTTCCCGCATTGCGTTTTGTTTACGCTTTTAGGTTAATGTAATGGGCTTTTACTTAAAACGTTTTGTTTTATCGATTTTGAACGCGTCTGGTGGCAGGTGCAGGGGAAAAGTTATAAAAAATAAAGTGGTTTCAGTCGTGCGGGATGTGTGATCATGACTTCGAAATATTTTTGTTACGTTGCCCACGTTTTTTAGAACGCTACATTAACACGTGCTACCAACATAGAGTAAACAAAGCGAGGCAGCGATAACAAGGCAAACAGCCATGTGTCACGCTCGACTTTTTTATTAGTCAAAAAAAGGTGCGCTCGTTTCCGAATAAATTAATCGACCGAAACTAAACACGTAACATAATTGTTACAAAACATACGTAACAAAGTTAAAACACGGGTGAAATTGTTGTAATTCTTTCGTTAAATTGTAATTTTATCGGTTCATTTGTTTTCCCGCGCTTTCTGGCACGATAATGGCCGCCGAGACAGCTGTAATGTTGACAGTTCTAAATTTAAAATAAACATGCATTTAAAAGTAATAATTATATGAGTTGTGATGTGGCAGACGGACGGCCGGCTGGCATGAGTTGTTTAGCGTTTTAAACAATTTAAAACGTTCCTTTTTTGAGCTGAAATTAATTAGCTCTTGTTCTGCACTGAAAAATGTTAGGTTCATTTTTGCGGTCCATTTACAAGGGTTCACGAGCAGTAATTTAAATAACAATTTTGTGTTTTCAGAGCATAAACAAGAAGTTACTATATGTACATTATGATCAATGCTCAAATTAGGTTTAAAATAAGTAGTCCGAAACGATAAACAATCATAATTTTTATCTAAATTCAAGATTATATTTGAAGAAAACAGTTGTCGGTGATTTAGTAAAACTCTTATTACAGCCTTACAGCATAATAATTTTGAAAATTAATTTATTCATTCCTATTTTTAGAAATTAATTTGGTAGTATTTTTCCTGGTTGGCAATGGCAGCACTGACTGGCGCACGATGGGGCGAGAGGGGAAGTCAGGCAATTGAGCAGAAAAAGCGATCAGTCATCAGTTTTATGAACCTTTGGTTTGCTAGTGAAAAAATACAATATATATATAGAAGAATGAAGAATAAACTCAAGTCCTCGTTATATTAACAATAATATACTATAGTTTAATAACTAATCTACAACATAGTAACAGCTTTCCCCTCCATAAATGAGCAAACCGTTAAACATCACACCTCACTCGATAATCACGGCACTGCAAACACAGCTGCATCGCTGCGTCCCCCTCTTTTACTTGATGATGAAACGAGACGGAGGAGTGTTACAAGTTATGAGTCGCTAATTCACAGAACAATGTTATGCCGTAGGAAATAGTTTCAAAGAATTGGTAAACTGAGATCGAGCGACTAAGTGCAGTACGACGTATTATTTTATCTATTTTCGAACTAAACTTGTTGAAAACAAAATCTCAGATCGCATCATCACAAATGCTACATTTAATCAACTCTCAAAATTCCCTGTCTTGTTTTCGCTCGTTACATGTCGTGTCAGCTAGAAGCCAAGCATTAATAATAATAATATATATGGACATCTCACACAACGCCATCTAGTCCCAAAATAAAAGCGAACAAGATAACCTGATACAATACTTAGATACTTCTTGTTTATACATACATACATAGAATACAATATGACACCCAGACCCAGAATACATGTTTTTGTTTCGGACGACCACGGGCCTAATGTTTTTACGGCCAGCGCAACTAACTCGTGATTTGCGCTGACCTGTACGTATTTGCGCCGTTTTTTCATTTGCGGTTGTTCAGCCGCGGCCCCGGCGCTTTGAGCCGTGCTGGAGACTGTAATGTCTAAAACAAAAAACTAACTTTAGAAATAGTAAGTGGTAAAGATAAAACTACAGAAGCGCCACTAGCTCCAAATCTACCTACTAATCGACTCCCGCCAAGAATGCAAATATACCCCTACACGTACGAAAGACTTATCAATATGCCACACGTGACGACGTATAAAGAAAATGGCGGTGTTTTATCGAGGGGGGAGGAGGGGGAAATAATAGGAGTGCTTTGTCTGAAGTGCGACCTTGGGAATCCGTGTGCTCAAATCCGTTTTCAATGATAGGAGGAAAAATTACGCCAAATAAAATGAACAAGGATCTTATCACCATTTGCCTAGATTGGAGCTAGATGGCGCTGTGTGAAAATCCCCCATACCAATAAACATGTTGTAGCGGAAGAATAGTTTTGTGTTTTGTTTCTCTCTATCAAGTTTGAAATAGACAAAGATAAAACAAGAGATAACACTGAGTAGCTATTCCATTTGGGTAAGTATATAATTAAGTATATATCTACTGGATTTAAAACCACTTTTAAAAAGGAGGAGAGTATCTAGGCGGTTGTTTTTTATTCGTTACTTCGGAATTCAATAAACTAATAACCGATTTAGAAATTCTTTTTACTTGAAACTTCTTTAGTTTCAGATTGGTCTCAAAGACATTTTAGTAGTTTGGTTCTTAAATCAAAATAACTGGACAGTAGATTCGGGTTTGGCGGGAAAACGAAAAGATTGCGTCACCGCATTGTTTTATTTTCCAAAACTTTATTATTTTCAGTGTTAGTGCATAATATTGGTGGTGTTTTATTCGTTAAGTGCTGGATTACATGCATGAGTGTGGGAAAGTGGTATAATGATGGTGAAACGTTTCTTTTCGTGTTGTTTCCAAAACTCCATAGAAGCTTCTAGTAACATTGCCACCATTTTACTAGGTGTATGACTTCACTAGACTATGACTGTGACTTGACTTGACTTTTGACTTAACTTGAAAAATTATCAAATACTTGACACTGGCTAAATACACAAAAGTGTGGAGCCAAAACAAAAACAAAACTAACTTCTTTACTTTCAGATTGGTCTCATAGAAATGTCAGTAGTTTGGTTCTTAAATCAAAATAACTGGAAAATATATGTCATCCAAGTATCTCTCAGTATGAAATGAAAGCGGTTCAAATCGGTTTAACCTCCTTTTTAAAGGGATGTTATTTAGAAACAGCCAATATAAGGGCGTCACTTGTAATTTATTAAAGACTTAAAAGTTTGAAAGTGAAACAAAAGTGTCATGAATAATTTATGTTTTATAACAAGTAGAAGTCGTAAATTAAGGCAAACTTGAAAATATATTTTATACCATCAAATGAAACTTGAAATTTTAATTAACTCGTTGACTTTCAGGAACAATGTCTTTTTACAAGTTAAGTTTATGTAAGTACAACTTAATAATAAGAAACTTTATTAAAGCCGGTAAAATGGGTCGTAATTTGCATCTAGACCGTGTAAAGTAATAAATATTCATTTTGTTTGTTTATTAAAAATATTTAATAATATTAAAATCACTATTCTCTACTAATATATAAAAACGAAGTGATTTTTTATGTTTGTTTATATAGTTTTAAAGTAAAAATGTCTTAAACGATTTAGAAGAAAACTTGCACACAGATTGCCAATACTACCAAAATCAAGAATAGAATACTCTTAAATATTTTTTTTAGATGGTAGGACTTTTCTGCAAAGTTCGTCTAGGTAGGTACCACCGGTTTGCCAGTTATTCTGCCGCCAAACAGTAGTTCGCAAGCATTACTGTGTTCCGGTTTGAAGGGCACTGTAGCTAGTGAAATTACTGGGCATTTGAGACTTTATAATCTTATCTCACAGTTGAGTAATCTTATTACCAGACTGTGCTGATGTCTCAGAATGATGTGCGCAGTGCAGTGTCGCGCGAAGCTTTACATTTTAGAGTTCCGAGTGACACTGTTTCTGTAAATGGCGATCGTGTCGTTTAACATCAGATGAACGACTAGCTCGTCACATCATTCATTACATACATTAAAAACAAAACTTTTTAAGCCGGATATTTAAAATTTTCGCGGAAAAACTGGTAAATCATAATTCAAAGCGCGGGCGCTTATTAGTTATTCATAGAAGAAAAAAACACAAAATTTGAACGATAGAGTTAGTACGCGGGCGGGAGCGAGTTAGACGTGGTGAGCCACTGGAATGCTCTTCCAAAAACAGTGTTTCCTCCTGGGTATAACCTGGGTCTTTTTAAGTCAAGAGTGAATGGGCATCTCATGAGCAAGCGTGCTCCACCTTAGACATTTTCGTCACTTACCATCAGGTGAGTTGTTGTCGAACGCATATCCATTTCACCAATATCCTACTGACTGTTCAGCCGTTAAATATTACCATCACTTACCATTCCTAAGGACAATCTTAGTACAAACATTGAACAAAAAATCAACCTGTTTCAAATTGATTTTAGTCACTATCATAAAAACAATTTAAACCGGTACTATGATTTGATTGCAGACACCAAAGTATTTTTATCTGGACCCGTTTCTTTTCCGGCCAGGCGTTATGCTATTACTTTTGTAATTAAAATGTATCTATCATATTAATCTACTTTTCAACCGACTTAAAAAAAGGAGGAGGTTCTTAGTTCGATTGTATTATTTTTAAATGTTTGCTAGCTCAGAACTTTCAAGTGGGTGAATTGATTTTAATGATTCTTTTATTATTTGAAAGCTGGTGCTTCCATTTTGGTCCCATTTCAATCTGATCAAGATCTGGTGGATAATTTTTTTAACAATAATAATGTGTATTTTGACTTCATCAACATTGATGTTCTCATATTTGTGATAAACAAATGTGGTGGGATTGAACTCAGTTGGATTTTTTTTAAAGGAATTATACTTTGTTGCTATCGTTCAGGTCAGTTATGGCTGAAGTTTGGTTTTGTTATAATAAAAATAATTCAATAGTGTTTTACCTCTTCTATTCGTCGCGTTTAGTGCCTGCATTTCTTACAATATGTTATATATCTTTGTTCTTCCTTTTATATTAATATCTTCTACTCTTTCTATTGCGCGTATATTCTATCGATTTTTTAACTGTGTCAAAAGCTAAACGTGTTATCTTTTTTCTTAAATATATATAACTCAAACGTGACTGACTGACTGACTGACTGACTGACATAGCGATCTATCAACGCACAGCCTAAACCACTGGACGGATCGGGCTGAAATTTGGCATGCAGGTAGATGTTATGACGTAGGCATCCGCTAAAAGGATTTTTAGAAATTCCACCCTTAAGAGGGTGCAATGGGTGGTTGAATTATTTTCCCATAGGCCACGCCGCGGGCGAAGCTGCGGGCAGAAGCTCGTTTCGTTATAAAGTGACTTGCATTTTATGATAAGGAACTCAAGGCTAAGCAAAATGTATTAAATGTATACATCATAATCATATATCATGTATCATCACCGGACGGCAATCGTGGTGATTATGGTCAAAATAAAGTATTGGTTTCATCACCACGCTATAGTTTGCCATAATCACCACGTTTAGCAGACGGCTGCTTCATACATCACTTTGGAATTTTCTGAACTTGATAGTTAAATCATCAAAAAGCGTTATTTATAAAATTCTACCATGTAGCAACTAACGTGCAATTTCTTTTTCCTCGGTATAGCATTTAAGGCAGCTTACGTAACAGAAGGCGGCTAGTTGCAATATGCAACCTAAAGGTTAGGTAAATGTTAATGCTTTAATAAAATGCCATTATACGACGTCGAATCTGATCTTTAGTATTGCGATGCTTTTATTAAACAAAAGGTTTAAAACTCTGTAACGTTGATGTAAGTGGTTGATGTGGTCTAAAGGTAGGCAACTTGTCTATCGGGGGCGAGTTGGCTGGACTGCAGTCGCGACCCCTTCTCGCCCCGGTACGACGGACGAGGGCTCACGGGGGGGTTTTAGTTGGTTCGAGTCCCACATACCCCTGCCACCACCACCCCCGTGGTGGCAGGGAAGTGCGAGGGCATTTCCCCCCCTCAAAAAAAAAAGTAGATACATTTTCAGATTTTTCAGTTTTGTCGTTTATTATTTGATAGATAAACTGGATTCTTCATGTGAGTAGTTTTATATTATATACATTGAGCTTGTATTGTATTGTTCTTTATGAGTGATTTTTTTTGAACGGGCTAATGCTTGTTCTTTACCGAACTTTATAGCATCACCGGGTGAGAGGGCAGGCGCTTAAGGCGCCCAGCCATCAAAAGTGCGAAGCAACTAGATCAAAGGCACCGCTGCGGTCCAAGTGGGTTGCCGGAAGAGTGGACCTTACGGAAAGTTGCGACCGTTCCAGCTAACCTAAGTTGTACGTTGACCTCGCCGACGGGGTCGGTGTCTGATTGTGTTCAGTTGGTATCCTATACCGGTGCCGAAAGCGGTAACTGAGTCAGAAGGGTTAGGACTGGTCCGGTGATCCTATAGCAGCCGATACTACGGCTGCTATAGGATCAGACTTGTCTCGGGCGGCGACTACCTGGTGGCGTCCTCTGTGAGAGAAGGATTCCAGCAATGGAAACGTATTCGGCTAATTGACGAATATTAACATTTAAAAAGATAATATTTAGTGTTATCTAGTAACGAAATGGAACGAAATTAAATCATAATCATTTAAATATAAGACTGATAACCGCCATTAATTTCAAAAACAAGTTTCGCTGGATAAAGATAGCTCTCTTATCTCTTACCTCCAAATATTAAAATTATTCATAATGAGTCACATTTTTCGTTCCACTCGCCGCTTCTAATTGAAATAGTTGGTTGATACAAGACCGCAGCTATTTTTAATTAAGATAACACCTAAGATTCGAATGGATTAATTGAGATTAACCCTATGGAAATGGAGTTCATTAAAATGCATTGCAAGTTTCTCGTTGCTACATCTCTTGATAAAAAGTAATAGGAGATAGTGATCCAGCGTATCGTATTAGTAATCCGACATTCAAAGGGATTCCAGTTGAGGATTTAGTAAAACTGAATTTTATTTTGAATTTTTTGAAATAAAACTTATTTACGAACGTTTGACTTGGGGAGTAAACTGGCGATGGGAACGGAAGTTGAAAGTTGTTAGTTAACGTAGAGCTCCATTGTCAACATAACAAAGTTAATACTTTCTATTACTATGGTGGTACGTCTAGTACAATTGTCAAGATGGCGACATTAACATTAAACAAAGCATAAACAAAGTTATACCGGCCGATAGATGGAGCTAAACTAAAGATGTTTTACCTTGGACGTGTGGTCTAAAGCACACTCGTTTTTTATTTCATAAAAATAGTACCTATATGACTGAAATACAGAAATATCGCCTCACGCAGTTACTTACCCCTGAGTCAATCAAACATGTCGGCTTTATTTCGACTCCTGTGATCCGTCTGACTTTGAAATGGCTTAAACAATCATTCCAAAAGTGAATAATATTGATTGATTGATTTTTAATGATTGACAACATTGTAATAGATAAATAATCTTCGTTAATATTAATAGATGATCAAATATTAGTGTTTGTTAGGCTGATTTGGGTAGTTGTAACCAAAGATAAGCGTACAAAAGCCTTGGCCTTTGGACCTTCAGAATTAGATTGCTCATAATAAAAACTATAGCCTGACATACCAAAATTTTCCATGAGTAAAACCAAACTGAATCAAAAAAGAACAAACAGAAAACAAAAAAGGTTAAACAAAGCGCACTGTCAGTCAATGTGGGTACTTCCCGCCCACAAGAAGTTCAATAGATCTTGGAGGTAATTACTGGAGTCTCAGGCCTCTGGCTGGCAGGGTAATGACAGGGTACGTTTGATGATGCCTTTGACTAGCGCTATATATAGTGGGCTAAGTGTAGGCTCGAACGGTCATGAATTATCAAGCCAGTGGATAGTTTCGTTAGAGAAGCTCTTTGGTAGCCGCAATACGTCCTTACTACATGTAAATGTTTCGAAATGACGAGAAATAAATTGATGAACCAAACGAAAAATGTGTTCGTCTTTTTTATTTCCCCTTTATCAGAAGAGGACCACCATACTTTGAAAACCGTCGGCGTAAAAGTTTGGCAGTTTCTAAATTCGCACTTCTACCTCTATGACACGCCTATACTGCAACTCATTTGGGTACGTCCTAGAGAGATAAGTACCAACTTAGTTTAGCTTTAAAAATATATTAATGACTAGTTTCTGCCCGCAGCTTCACCCGCGTGGTTTATAGGAAACGAAGAAGAATATTTTTCATAGATAACTCAACCACTCATTTCACCCTCTTAGGGGTAGAATTTCGAAAAACCCTTTCTTAGTAGATACTTACACTTTACAAAGAGCACACCCTCCAAATGTCAACTCTCTAGGACCAGCGGTTTAGGCTGTGCGTTGATTTATACAAGGTGGCATTTAATTCGTTCTTTTCCTTTAATGTATGTATTCAGTCCATGCTATAGAATTCTCCCATATAACTAAATAAAAAAGTACTTATGAAATAAAACTTAAATCTAGGTATTATCAAATTTAAATTCTAAAGAAAAGCCTGGCGACATTGAACAAAGCAGGTGTTTAAATGGCTACGAAACATTTACAAAGCACTCAGCTGGTGCCCGTGCTGTGTGTACCGATTAATAGAAATTTCGGCTGTCATGCAGTTATTTTAGGAGGCCCTTAATGCTAAAAAAAACGAACATTCTAAATAAAAAAGTGTTGTGTCTTCAAGGTCTGAGTACATACATTTAAGGATAAGAGTGAATTAAATTCCACCTTGTATACGCCAGTCAGTCAGAACTTTGAATTTTATATGTATAGATAGATAATCATTCATCACAAACAAATATCATTTATTTACATTGTAATTATAATGATTTTTAAGTGTCAGTGTAAATAACAGTTACAAATATCAGTCCGGAATTACGCACACCGTCCGTAGTTAGAGCTGTCGTAAAACATTCGAAGCAACTTTCTTACCGGTCTTAATACGTGGGAATAACACAAAAGCAATATGAGGACAGGTTGGAATCATCCAATATTTCTTCCTGTGAACAGTTTATCTAAATTTAAATGTTGATCATTTTGAACTAATAAGCAATTCACGCACGAAGTTTGGTTCACTATCACAAAGCATCCAAATCAATCTTCCAATCTCTACAGAAGGAAACACCCAATAATTTGTAACACAGTGTACAATTGTACAGTGCAAGCCACAGTCGTACAGTGCGAGCCACAGTCGTACAGTGCGAGCCACAATGGAACGGGCGGCGCTGTGGATCACGATTGAATATTTAATTGAAAGTAGAGCACTGATGGTGAGGTCAACGTACGCTTGCCCAACGTTGGCCAAATGGCAGATAAGATAAATCAAGGGACTACCCCGGCAGTGGATTCGAAACGTGTGATTTAGTGCTACGGTACAGATGAACGGTTATATTGGCACCTGCAGTCATTGGTTTAAGTTTATGGTCAAGAATGTTAATACGATAGTTCGGGTTCATAAGGATGTGGCTTAGCAGCAGAGGAAGCGTTTGTGGAAATAACGTATATCTTCAAGATCTATCTTACTAGATATAACCGTAATTAAGTTAACAATCTTTCATCTAATACAATCGAACACGTAAGTATTTTAAGTATTTATTTATTAGGACTGGCCCGATGGCTCAGTTGGTAGTAACCCTACCTTCTTAACTGTGGGTTGTGGGTTCGATTCCTACCCAGGACAAACATTTGTGTGATGAACATAGGTGTTTGTTCTGTGTCTGGGTGTTATATTGTATTCTATGTTATGTATTTACAAACAAAAAGTATTTAAGTATTGTATCAGTTATCTGGTCCCAATAATACAAGTTTTGCTTAGTTTGGGGCTAGATGGCGTTGTGTGAGTCCACACATATTATTATTTTTTTTAAATCAACATAGTTGTTCAATTCAAATCGATATTATTTTTCTCTTGATTCCATTTTTTAGTGATTGCAAACTAAATATGCTCCGGTCGTTGAGTACACAGATCCTATAAAAAAGTCTGTGGTTGACTAATGGAAAGAACGGCAAGCGCAATGAAAGACTTGTGCTAGCAGGCTTCCTGAGGCCTCAATATATAATAGATAATTAGATATACAAATAAATTTAATATAAAACAACAGTTTGGTATGGATAGAAATATTTATTACTTAAAAATAAAATATACTCAACTATAGTTGTAGTAGTAACAATTGAAAAATGTAGAATTTTTGTTTATCTGTACATGGAAATTCATATTACAGGAACAATCGATTATTTACTTTAAATCACGTAGATAGATTTCATTAAACTTTTTTGTTTTTAGTTTTCTTTCAATACCTATTTAACATATAACAATATATTTAAGATAAAAAATTGTCAGCATTTTTAAGGGTCTTGGGTGTATATAATGTTTTTTTTTTAAACACGCTTTTTTCTAATTTGGCGGCCATGTTTTCTAAACAAACATGCGTTGGTATCAAAACATGTGAGGGCTGCCACGAGAGAGTTTCAGTTTAGTAACAGCGCCAAAATGTCGAAACATGGGAAGGGCGTAAACCGACTGGGTTTTGGAATACTGTTTTAATGAAAGATAAGTTACAACATAGCTTTGATAAATATAATCAGTGTGTGTTTTTCCATTTTCACGCCGAAACTCGATGAACGGATTAGAAATGTTTAGAATAGATAAAGTTTATACGCTGGATAATTCACGCGATACTTTTGAGCTGCAGGTGAAACAGTGGAGCACAGTAGTTAATAAATTATTAAATTAATAATGGTGTCGATTCTGTGTCGCATTCTCTAAAACTAAAGTAAACTTAAACTATGGCGGTACTCTACTGATACAGGGGTAATGAAAAAGACGGAAATATGTTATTTCGTTTAGCTTTAGAGTATGCGACACAGAATCGACACCAATGTCTGCATATAATTTGAATAGCGCTAGGATACAATTACTCGTAATAACGTTTTAGTAAATATTAAGGATGTACAAAAATAAATAATATAGGCACCAACAATTCATTTTTTTAGAGTCTAACCGAATTAAACCTACCGCATTTGTTTATCACAAAAATGAGAATGTCCATGTGTGATTTGACTTCAACTTTTTTTTTTCAGGTGTGATAGTGGTCAAACGCGAGCCTATCAACCAAAAAAAAAACTACATTGATGATGTCATCAATGTAGGTGAAGTCAAAATACACATTATTAAAGATAACTCAAAAACTACCCAACAGATCTTGATTAAATTAAAATGGGATTACACGGGAAGCACAAGTTTTCAAATAAAAAAGTATCATCAAAATCGGTTCACCGATTCGCAAGTTCTGAAGTAACAAACAAAAAGTGAAAATCGGTTGAAAAGCAAATATTACAGCAGAAAATATCTTCGATATAGTAGTATAATAAGATATTAAATAATTTAAACGATATTAGTGATTATATTATAATATCACATCACACTAATATTATAAAGGCGAAAGTTTGTATGTGTGTATGTTCGTTACTCCTTCACGCCCAAACGACTGAATGGATTTAGATGAAATTCGTTACCAGGATAGCTTATACACTGGATTAACATATAGGCAACATTTTATCCCGGAAAAGTGAAATGTTCCCGTGGGATGAGCAAATAACTAAAATACTTTTTATCCGCGAGTGAAACCGCGGGGCGTAACTAGTAACTAATAAAAATGGAACGGTAATCTAACCATATCTGCTTTAACTGACAGCTAAGGGGTGGCAAAAGTGGTGCCACAAAGGCGACCGATATTCGCGGTGCATAGTTTTTTTTATTCAAAAACGCAACTGTTGACTCTCCGCTCCCCATTATTACTTTTTACGGTTTAACAAGCTCGTATTTTTATTTATCTCGTTATGAGAATTATTATTATACATTTTACTGAAGGGTGACAACCCTAGGGGATGTCAGTCACTGCGGTCGGCCCTGTCTCCTGTGTTGTTTTTATTCGTCGACGGCAAAATCTTAAAGTTTTTATTACTTTTAATGGCTCTTAGTAGTTTTGTAAATGATCATCAAAAAGATAACGACAGATATTGTATTGTTTTAAAGCTACCAGATTTCTTACTCGATTAATATTTTTAATATCTCAAATACGTCCCAGCATTTGTGTTGTTTCCAAAACTCCATAGAAGCTTCTGGTAAAGTTGCCACCATTTTACTAGGAGTATGACTTAGACTAGACTATGACTTGACTTGATGACTTAACTTGACACAAATATATTTAAAATGATTTGGCTTTGATGACAGAAAAGCGCTACCTCACTAAAGTGTGTGATTTTGTTTTTTTTTACATTAAATATAAAGTTTTGATATTTGTAATAAAAAACTCTATAAACAGTAAAAAAAACCCCAAATCTTTATACGGATTATGATTAGACGGTATATAATTGCTTTTCAACAAATCCATTGTATGTGCGACAAATAAAAAGAAAACAATGGGTAACCTTTCTACAACTCGACTATCTGATTGGAACATAGACAATAAAATTATGTTGCGTGATCAATATACTTCTTTCAACGATTTATTATTTATCTGTGTTGAAATTATGTACCCATTTCTGTGATGTTGGTATTTCTATGAACAATTTTATGTTTATCTAGTATTTGTCTTTTGTTTCAGGTGAGGTCTAAACTGATGACGAAGTCTGAGTGATAACGGAATAATTGTATTCGGTAATATTTTACAGATAAAAAGAAACTTTGACGTCAGGGTCAATAAATTAACAACACAAATAAACTAAACATTTTAAGTCTATTTTTATCTTCATAATCATTAGAACATTGGCTTCATATGGTACTAATAAATAAACAAAATATTATGATTAAAACTAAATTAAATAAATCTAAACTACAAACAACCTTGAAGTTCTCAAATCTTCTTCTTGAAGTCTTCAAATCGAGAGTGAACAGATATCTTCTAGGCGAGCGTGTTACATCCTAGACCACATCGTTACTTACCATCAGGTGCGATAGTGGACAAACGCAATCTTATCAAACAATAAAAAAAACTAAGTACATCTTCATTTAAAATTAAATAAATTTATACCTAAACTTATACGAGTAAATAAAAATCGCGTTTAAGTTGCTGTCCGGTAAGGTGCCCAGAAAGCTGGCGACATTACATCGTTGAATAAAAATAAAATAAAAAACATCGTTGAATAGCCAAACTTAATGTTTGGCTGAGGTAAGAGCCAGTTTCATATTATTACTTATGCTTGTGATCGCTGGGCATTATTTATTTATATTCCTTCCAAATTAAAAATAAATAGGCCATCGTGCGACACCATCGACCGCATCGTCGCTCAACATCAGATGAGTTGCAGAGAAACGAAGGCTTATTCATACATATTAAAAAAATGGACAGCAAAATTCTGATAGGTCTACTGCTCCTAAAAAATCAAATTACAAAATGATGCCTGAAATATTTTATGGCATAACTATAGAAAGAACACAAACATTGCTATTTCTGTATACCTTCTTATCTGTAACTGTTGTTTTTCAACTTACTTATAACTAACACACTTATTCACACCTAACTTAACTTTTCACACCTTATTTATTCACAACCTACTCAACTTATTATTATTATCTTAAAGAAGTATAATACTCATTCAACTTATTCTTAATTCACATGCAATTTTTGGTACTAGTCAAATCTAAATATTTAAAATACGATGAGTGAGGCTCTACCGCGACCCCATTTACCAACTTTATATTGCTAACAAAGCACCCGTTTGGTCGCCTTTCAACAACAGTATGGGCGCCAATTATATCCATTCGGAACATCGATCAAACGGCTATCAACTAAAAATTGGACCGTAGGTGAAGTTACAGGAAATCGGGACGTTTGGGGACAATGGACAAGGTTTGAACTATTGATGCTGAAATTATGCAGCAGCGACAGTAGAAAATATTCACTTTTTATATATAAATGTGTGTCTATGCAATACAATCGTACCCAAAAATAATTAAAAGTTTGCAGAAATTAATTCACCTCTATTTACCTCGATTCAGGACAGGCGTCAAAATGCGCACAACGTAAAAAAAATATTGCGGCTCAAAAGAGCTGCTTGCATTGAATGAATGAAGGTTTTGAAGTAAAAATGTTATAAGATATGGTTGGAAATGTATAGGGTACTCGAAAACAAGGGGTCTAATTAAAGAAAAATATGCCTAATCAATGTTTATATTTCATTAATAATTCTTACTCTACAATGATAGCATTATATGAATCAAAAATTTATTAATTCAAAAGGTCTCGATGCCTATATACATTTAGTAAAATTTTAGAGGAAAAATAAACTCAAATATTAATTTTTTTTTTTGGATGTTCTAAATAATTCAATGGTCTAAAATAAAATCCGCAGTATTGTTAAAGCAATTTTTATTTAACACCTAGCTGCCCTACTTAAATTAAAAGCCCCACAACTTTGCTTTTTGCACTCAGCCTAAATTGAAATTGTTGCCTTCTCTTGGCACATTTAATTCGTAGCTTTCACCTCTCTTCTTCCCTCTCCCACTCCACAAAATGATAAGAATTTCAATTCCAGCGTCAAAACTGGGCTTGTGTTATTTCAATTAAATAATATCGCAGGCAGGAATTATTTGCCTCCCGTAGACACGAATATTTGCTTTTCCTTTAGGTCCGAAATTTGCTCTGTCTGGTTATATCTTCTTGTTGAATGGAGAATTGGTACTGAAATATATTTTATTTCTTTCTTTGAGTTTTAATTTCTATAATACATTTGACCATGACTAATTTATAAGTATAGTCTGCATAAAGAACGGTATTTGTAATCCCTTTGCGACCCTTTAAACGGGACATGCTTTAAAAAGATCTCGTCCCCAAATTTATCCTTAATGTATTCATTTTATAATTTCTATTTAGTCCAAAATTGATCATTTACCATTTGCCACCGCTGCGCCAGTTATTCGGTCGCCAAGCAGTAGTACGCAAGCACTGCTGTGTTTCGGTTTTTGAAGGGTACTGTAGCCAGTGAAATTACTGGGCAAATGAGACTTTCATGACCTGATTTCACAGTCTAGTAATCTTATTACTAGATTGTGCTGATGACTCAAGATGACGTGCGCAGTGCGGAGTCACGCGAAACTTTATAATTTATAGTTCCGATTGAACCTGCCATTGATATGGGCAGCCGTGTCACCATCAGGCAAACGGTTAGCTTGTCACGGCGTTCAAACAACAAAAAACAATATTTATAAAAAAAAACAACCTGCATTTGGATAAGTTGTTTATCAATCTATCTATCTTTGATCTCACTTCCATGGAGAAAGATAAGACCGTGATAGTTTCTCTCCATTATTTATATGTTCAACAATTAATTAATAACATTATATTTGGCAGCTTAGGAAATTTAATTTGTGTTATTATGTTAGTTACTTAGATGGATAAACCTAAAAAGTGCCTTCCTCAAAATAAAGTGAAAGTGCTTTTTTAGTGCTAAAAGTTTTCTGCGTCTCACGATATATTATCACCATTGTAACTCAGTAAAGTAAATAACTTAATAAATAACATTTATATTATCATTATCAACCTCGTTTGATACCTACATTCTGTCTGACACATATTCCACGGTACAGTTATAAATGTACATGACTCATCCAGATTAATACTGCAAGTTTCAAGTTTACACCTAATTCTTTGATAATAAATTTTTTTATTAACTAATCACACTATAATTATAAAGGCAAAAGTTTGTATGCTATGTTTATATGTTGTATGTATGTTTGTAGTCTATGTTTGTATATATTCATGCTCAAACGGCTGGTTTTAATGAAATTTGGTACCAAGAAGCTTATACACTGGATTAACACAACATGCTACATTTTATCTCAGAAAAGTTAAATGTTCCCGTGAGATGAGCAAATAAATAAAATACTTTTTATCCGCGGGTGAAACTGCGGGGCGAAACTAGTATGTAATATAAATTCGACAGTTTATTTGTGTTTAGGTATGTATGTCCCTATCCCTCTCATGCCATAATGCAACGGAATTGAATGAAATTTAGTTTTGATATACTCGTAGCTTACACGTTGGATAATTAGAACAATTTTCAGTTTTATTATCTGCGGTGCAGCTACTAGGCATGCCATGCCAAATTCATTTTCACAGAATCATTCACTGTTCAAAAGCGTATTCAATGTTTATTGTAATAAAATTGTCTTCTAAAATAATCACTAATTATTTTAGAAGATTATTATTTATTATTATTATTTATTATTATTTATTTTACATTAATAGCACATCCTTTTCAATCATAACTTGCTTCGGTTTAGCATCTGTCTTACACATATATGTATATCTAGCTAGGTACATAATATTTTTTTATCACAAATAACAACTATTATAACATTATCCGACTAATCTCTCTCAATTCTATTACATCTAAAATAATCGATTTCCTATTTCGTAAGTACTCTGGCACAATTAACGATTATAAATGCCGCCCCAATCACTACATGCCGGGATCTCATTACGAATGATTGGATGTGCCATCTGTCGAACAAATCGATGTATCGATTGGCATACGAGACCACGGGCACTATTGTCCCACTCTGGCACCATCTGACCGCTTTACTATTCCCTTTGCGACTTATTGAACTAAATACGACACAGTCATTGCATTGTGAAGCTTCGTCAATTAGTTATAAGGTTTATTTGATTTTCAAATTAGTTCAATTTTAGATACATCAAAGTTTTCACTGTAGTAGGGAATATTTTATGATTTGGCCACGTTTCGAGCATTGTATTGAGCACTAATCAGTCTGAGGGACTCGTTTGAATCGGAATCAGTAATTACATTTTCGTTTTCATAATTCAATTATCTTTATTCCTATCTCTATTCTACTATCTAGATTGATAACAAATGGATCGTAGTCTTTTACATGTGTGGCTTTATTGTAAATAGCTGAACTGATTTGAACAAGTAGTTTTTAACGAAATGTTACTTACAATAGGAGGTTACGATATGTTTTTTTGTATGTTGACTTTGTGCACACTCTATTTGAATGCATGCAAAATTTTGATTATCTACGAATACGTCGCGTCTATGAAAATGTCATCTGTTTTTATATTCACAGTACTTGTTTTCGCATATCACCAATTTTGTCTTCTTTTTAATGGCATTCTAAATGCGACCGATATAAATTTAAGTGCCTGTGGGTCTATAAAGCATCTCGCAGCTTCCTTCCCCAACCCATTCACGGATGTCGATAATTCGTACCCCCATAAAGATCGCGCCGTTTCTTCGCACAATAATCCGGTTTTATCTAGATATAACCGGTTACTATACCGGTTACGTCCGGTTATTGGTGTGGCTCGTAAATTTCACGTGTAGCAATAACGCAGGGTTGTCCGAAAGGGTGCAGGTTGTACGTTCGTGTTGGGATAGATTGAACATTGGACGAATTTAGGAGGTCGGTTGAGCTTTGGAGGTTATACAGCGGTTTGGGTGACAAACGGTTGGGTGATGATACAAGTCACATCTCATTTATTGCCTGTGTTTTGAAGGCTATTGGATTCTCAACCTGTCATCTGTGACAGTGTCTCGGCTTGCAAGCTTTGTAAAATACTTTTCTTTGTTACGGCGCGCTTACGTAATTTTTTTTCCTGTCGCTATACCCCCTTCTTGATGAAGAGTGTATACGTAATACTAATAATATGATGACTAATAATATGATTATGAATTAAATCAAATTAAAGAAATCGAAATTGGGAATTCCCATCACTAACATAGGTATCTAGCTGTATGTTTCGTTAAAAGATGCGATATTGTTAGGTTTAAGAGCTGTTGTTTTTCTTTAATTAAATAAAATTACTTGCGCATTATTTTATACAATTGGCAGGACCTACCATAGACATTTTTCCTGATCGTCACTCGAAAGTAACACAGGTGGAATAGTATGAGTGGGGGAAAAAAGATATTTCCTACCGCGCGGGATGCGGGGGGCTGGTTTGAATCCAAATTCTTTTTATGGTGTGCGGATGACAGAGGTAAGCGTAAGAAATTCCTGGAAGACCTGACGAAGGATTGGTTCTCAATTTGGACACAAAAATCTAGGCAAATTGTACATACCAACACAGCGTCGTCCTGCAGAGATTCCAGAGTGCCTAGGTACAGTCCTTAACAAATATATACGCCGCGGTTGCGGCGGGGGCGCACAGTCTTTACACTTTCACTGCACTTATATTTCACAGCGGATTGTTTTTAGTAATGTCTTAAAAGAAAGCGGGTGTCGCGGTGCGGGGGAAGGGCTATATCAACCCTTAAATTCAAAGGTTTCCAGCGTAACTTTTTGAGGGAAACTCAGATGCGGTGCGAGCGCGGTGAAGTACAACGACCGACTCGTTTGACAGAGCGCGGTGCATGCGCATCTCATTCAAGACCGAACGTGAATTAGCATGTTTTTCAATTTACGTAGATTATGTATACAAAAAAAGAACCAATGAGGTTAATTTTATTTTATTTTATTTATTAAACAAAAACCACAGCTCTTAAAATTTAACATTATCATATCTTAATTAGCAAAACTTACAGCCAAATACGGTTTTACATTTTTTAAATTAGGTACACGTGATTGTGTTGTTCAACTGTCATTGAGAGAGTGCAGCTACACAAGTCATGTCATGATATTAAGATTTCGTAGTCCGTTTTTGGCTTCACTTTCTAAGTATATAGTCCGATTCACGATCCATACCATTCGAAATATTAAATATTTTATCTCTGTCTTTGTCATCTGCATTCAGGATGAAGAAGACTTGAAGTTGAGCGCTTGGTCTCTCTCTATTCTTGCGGTTTTGAACTTTAACCACAGCGTGTGTAATCCGAGTGTAATTATGATTTCGTTCAAGTTTACAATTACAATGTAAGTACAAATACAAAGCTTCCTCGCGATGTTTTCTCTTATCACAACCTCTTTGTACGCTGTATGCATAAGTAGATGAATTTATGCAATCTCATCGTACAAGCAACTTTTCATCTCAAACTATGCAAACATAACGAACATTGTTCATGCATTGAAAACAGCACAAAACTCTTCCATTTTTGATCACACTGCACACTCAGTAAACAAAATCGCGCATTCACATAAAAGAGTAACATAAACAGGGTTTAGTTTTGAAAAGATTTATGTACGGTTCGAAGAGTGCACAGTGGTGTCAGTAAGGACGAGGTTTTTTGATTTAATTTTTACGCTCACTTCTAAACGTCTTGTCACTAGTGACTCGAGGCAGCCTAGGGTCTTTACACACCATCTGATCTCTCCAAAAGATTAAATTCCCAAAACTTGTTCTTAGTACAGTACTTTTCTATGTCATAAGGGGAAATACAAATAAGTATCAAATCTCTGCGTCCAGCAGTTTAGAGTACGGCATTTTTTTTTAACTTTAAACTTGTCTAGCATTTGACCACGCTCTCACCGGAAGTGACGATGCGATCGAAGGTGTAGCATGCTAGCCAAGTAAATACCTATTCACTCTTCTCTTGAACACGCCCGGGTCATATTTCGCCGGAAACACAGACGCTGGCAAGGCATTCCATTCCTTAGCCGTTCTAATTAAGAACGTTGAGTCAAATCGCTTGGTACGAATGGGTGGTATTTCGACCACGAAGGATGGCGCTTAGCCGAGCGTCTAGTAGTCCGGTAGTGGAATGGTGATGGGAGAATGAGATCATGCAGCATACAACTGTAACTGTCGTCGTTTGTCAGTAAGTCACTCCGGATAAAACCTTTTATAAATATTCTCAGCGGCAAAATATGTAAAAATGCGTTGGAATTTTTTTGTAACCTTTAAAGAACTGTAAAAAAATCTAGAGACATTATTAGCTAAACAGTACTTAAGAAAATGATGAAGAATAGGGGGATCGTTCGCAATATAATAATTAATAATCTTCATAACGTTAAACGGTAATAGCGTTACTGATTGATAACAATGTTGATACCTAAATACTATGTAAGTTTGTTTGTTTATAGGCTTCCGTGACCGCTTTCCATCAGGTGGGGTGTATAATTATAACCACGATTTAACAAAAAAAAATTTTGGATTGTACCTCTGCGACAAATTTTTTAATTTTCATGAAAGTTAGAAACTTCTACCAGTAACGCCCGCATGCCCTTACTGATTTATTCTGTACATGCATCTAGATTCATGCACGTGTATATACATGCATACAATGGAGCACAAAGCCGGTAAAGCAGCATTATCGGCATTTTATAGAGAATGCATTGCCTTTGAAACACGCGTTGGGAAAGGTAGCTTTTATTTTAACTTAATTCGTCAGCTATTCAACAAGAAACTTTTTAGCGGATGTGTACAACGTATTAAGTTTACTTTGTTATTTAAAGATATATAAGTGATTCAGAATATTTTGATGAGCTAATAACTCATGGTTCTACCAGTTGTACCATAGATTTTTTTCCACCCGGGAAACTATTCCACCCGTGGTTTGGTATTTATATTAGTACCGATAGAATATCAGGGGTTTAATTAAAAATTCAACGTTGGAATTGCATTGTTGCAGTAACAACAGATAATAGGATTTCAAACAATCGAAACAAAGTTGCATTTCTAAAAAGCTTTTCAGATTTACGTTCCAAATGTTCAATGGAACGCCCATGCTTGGAATTTTCTGTTTTTTAGACTTTAACCATCGAGATTAAAGTTTTCTATCCTATTTTCAATCGATCCGTTGTTTTAAAACGAGTGTTTGCTTATGAGTATATATATATATATATATATAGAATATACTAGTATGTATATATATAGTATATACTATACCTTTAATAGTGATTTTCACTGTAACCCAACTTGCCAGCGACAGATTTATAATAAGCGATCGCTGTCAGCGATAAGACCGCCCATTGTTACACTAGTTCGTGTAAGATTTATTTTATTTCTGCATGAATATTTCATTCATAGGACAATAAAGAATTCTCTATCTTCATTTATGTAACGCCATTTACTGTAACATGCTACCCATATTTAATCAATTAATTTGATTTGGTTTTGTTTGTTCTGGTCTAATCTAGTCTGGTTCTAGTCCGCTCTGGTCTGGTCTGTTCTGGTTTGCATTGTTCTGGTCTGGTCTGGTCTGTTCTAGTCTGGTCTGGTCTGGTCTGCCAAATCAGAAAAATATGCTCTGATTTAAGACATTAGCGAGAGCACAAAACCGATTCTACAATTGTCTGTTGATTCTGTGATGTCACGATAAATAGGTAGATAATTATGTTAAATAGGTAAATATGCGATATAGGATCATTTACACGCGTCGCCGGTGACCGATAACCTGCCGATACGGTGCCGATAGCGCGCTGATAAAACTCATGTTCTCAAACAAAGAGTGTTCTGTTGCGAAACCAACTGAGTCAGCTCTTGAATCAATATTGGTTGACATTACTTCGACGTAGTACATCGAGCGGAAATGTGGTATTTCAAATGGCAATATAGATAGATAGATAAACTCTTTATTGACACCAAGGTAACAAATACAAAAACAGGAAATAACTAATGAGTTTCAAATGGGCGGTCGTTTCGCTAAAAAGCGATCTCTTTCAGACAACCTTTGGATGGACAGAGATAGATCAACGAGCAAGGACGGTGGTGCTGATAAGTTACTGTGTACATACACACTAAGACTACTAAATATACTAAACATAAACATGCACAAATAATACATATAATATACAAATACTAAGGAAATAATGAAGGTTTATTTCGAAGTCAAACTAGATAGATAGAAGTGCTTTATTTGAGTCTTAAAAGCAGTGTGATTGAGCCTGTTTAATATTGAGAGGTAGTTCATTCCACAAGCGTACAGCCTGAGCAGTAAATGAGCGGTCGTATAAGGTGGTACGACGCACCGGTGTCTTAAGGAATCGGTTAATATAAGGTTATAAGTACGTATTTACTATTATTATATATTATGTGCTTATATATTTACTTAATAATTTGATGTTAAAAAAGCGGTTGTGAGTGTAAAAGCAAGTGTGGTCTACCCGTAGCCAGATCGACTTTCAATCCGACGCACCCTAGTTCGAATTTCGCTCGTCCCTGCGCCTGCACTTATGACTTCATGCGGAATTTGCACTCTATTTGCGGATTATATAAAGTTTATATAAAGTAATACTTTGCGGAATTATCGCTCTAACAACGGTGAAGGAAAAATCATCATGAGGATTCTGCTTGCTTTTAGAATCTCAAAGAAAACATGCGTCAAACTCCAACCCGCATTTGGCCAGTGTTGTGTATTTATTCCACTTGAGAGAAGACTCGTGTGCTAGCATCGGGATTGTATATGGACCATGGGATTTTAAACTATTTAATACAATTAACATTTTAGAAAAGAAATATGAAGGCTTATATAATAAATTAAATTAATTCAAAAAACATAAATACAAATCATAATCTTTAACAACTTAAATATAAACGTAATATGAAAGTACTCTCCTGACCATTGAACTTAACACTAGCTTTTAGCTAAAAGCTCTTACTGCTCCCATCATAAAAGCTAATATGCTGTAACACTAATGCGTTCACTTAATACCTTTATCATGCCCGTGCACGGTAATTAGAACTAATTATATAGGGCAATTAGAACGTGAGAATATATTATTATTACGAGGATATTATTATGAAAACGAGATATTTTAGGTGAGGAATAATTTTGATAAAGTGCGCTTTAGTTTGTTGAGCACCAACTATTTAGAGTTGGTTATAATCACTATTAATATTATCAAAATAAAAATTTACAAAATCATCAGGTCTTTTCAACCCACTTCAATAAAAAGGAGGTTCTCAATTGGAATGTATTTAAAAAAAGTTTTTTTTGTAATGTTACCTCAGTATAGTTTCGACTGGGTAAACAGATTTTGATTATTCTTTTCTTATTTGAAAGTTGGTGCTTCTCGTGTGGTTCCATTTCAATTTAATCAAGATCTGATGGTTACTTTTTTATTTATCCTTAATAATATGTATTTCGACTTCCAACTACACTGATGATCGATGTTCTCATTTTTGTTATAGACAAATGCGGCAGTATTGAAGACGCTTGGACTCTTTTCTTAAAAGGAATTATCTAGTAATTGTAGTTAAGGCCGATTCATAGCAGGTATTTTAGGGATGGTGTCTAAAGTTAAAAGGTTCAAAATAACTTTAAAAGAATAAAATCACAGATGTCAAACTGGATTTTCGCTTGAAAATATGCTAATTTTGCGGATTTCTTTGTAGATTACTTATCAATTAAATATATTAGGGTATTTTCTAGACCATCTGTCTTGCTATATAACTTGTAAAACAAATTTGTTGTTAACTTTCAAAATTTGAAGCACTACGTTGATAAAGTATTCGGGGGTTATCAGAGATATTTTAGATATGCCAAATTAAGCTTTATCCGTTATCCGTTTTTCTTAAATCTATATATATATAAAATTCAGTCCTGAAGCAAGAAGAAGAAGCAAGTTATAACTAAGCAATAAGTATCAAGTAATTTTTTTACCAAAAATATCAAATCATAATCGGTTCATCCGTTTGACAGCTACAACTGAACAACAGTGGGCATTTAATATTAAATGCGATTGTTGTTCTGTTGCATGGTGGAGGAATTTTATCTCTTTTACAAAGACTTTAAGAGCTCTTTTACAAAGACTTTAAAAGCTAAAACCCTTAAAACAGAAGTGCGCACTTCATTGCGTGTGTCCGACAACACCCTCAGCATTTTTCTTGCACTAATTTTTTCTCAGGCGCCACTGTCATCGTATCCTGTACTACACGCTGAAGGAATACCATTGTTACTTGAACCTTTTCCTCCTGAAGATTGTACAGGCCAAGAGGTTCTTATTGACCGGTGTGCGAACGTTTTTATCTGAAGATCTAAGGTTAAATAAGGCTGATAATGCTATGAATATGGTAAACTGTGTTGGCATTTCTCTTTTCACTTTGAGATTCAACCTTAGAGGTTACATGACTACTTTAAAAGTCTAAAGGTTTAATAATTGTTTATAAAAGTCTTTGCTCTCATGATTATCATCACTATCAGCTTGAAAATGTCCACTACTTAACATAGGCCTCATGGGTAGTGGCACTTCAATATCCACTACTTAACATAGGCCTCATGGGTAGTGGCACTGCAACTGCTATGAGCAGCCGAGACGCTAAACATTAGGTGAATGACTAGCTCGTCCAATAACATCAATATTCTAAAAAATGGTTCCGAAGAAAACTATGTTGTATATATATAACTATGTATGTATATATATATAAATATGTATAATGTATATATATATATATATATATATATATATATATATATATATACATAGTTATATATATACCATAACAGTGTTTGATTTTACATTCAACATAGTTTTCTTCGGAATCATTTTTTAGAATATTGACGTTATTGGACGAGCTAGTCATTCTATATATGTATATATATACACACCTGATCTATATGGTATATATATATATATATATACATCTATATGGTATATATATATATATATACCATATAGATGTATATACCATAACAGTGTTTGATTTTACATTCAACATAGTTTTCTTCGGAATCATTTTTTAGAATATTGACGTTATTGGACGAGCTAGTCATTCTATATATGTATATATATACACCTGATCTATATGGTATATACATATATATATCCCATATAGATCAGGTCATAAAGTGTCATTTGCCCAGTAATTTCACTTGCTACAGTGCCCTTCAAACCGGAACACAGCAGTGCTTGCGAACTACAGCTTGGCGGCAGAATAAATGGCAAAGCGGTGGTACCTACCAAGACGAACTTTGCAGAAAAGTTACCACCTAGGAAATAATAATGTACTTCAAATGAAAAAGTATTCTTAAAGTGGTAAAGTGATTAAAAACAAAATCTCACAAAACGCACACTCAACCATTAAACAACGTAAACTCAAATGAAATAGTCACGTTACGATCGATAATGCGTTAAATTTATAACTCACAGTTCATATAAAGATAAAATTAACAACTTCCAAGTTCTTGCCTTTACCGCGTTCACTGTATTAACGCAGTGAATTTCTCCAATTAGTGAGGCTTTTATCAAATTAATAGGTTCAGAACGTGTGGAGTCCGGTTTTTGGAAGTTTGAAGTTATTGTTGGATTGGAATTTACGATGTCACAAAGGTTAATGCAGTGCAGTTTAGCTGATTGGAAATGGTCCCATACATTGAAATGGTATAAAATCTAGATAAGGTAGCATTCTTTCCTTCTTTCTGTATGAGGGTTATATTTTCATACTGAGATCAGGTTGGTCTCACCTACAGACCAGGGATTTTGTTTATCGGGGGCGAGTTGGCTGGACTGCAGTCGCGACCCCTTCTCGGCCCGGTACGGCGGACGAGGGCTCACCGGGGGGTTTTAGTGGGTTCGAGCCCCACATCACATCCACATAAGTGCGAGGGCATTTCCCCCCCTCAAAAAAAAGGATTTTGTTTATATTTTAAGAATGCATTTCGCTCTTGCTTATATATTATTCCTATATATAACACTTTTCTTTTCGTTTCGTATTTATTTTCACTTTTATATTAAAAAGCTTTATTTCTTATAATAAGGTACATCTCTAGTTTTCTCAATTGTAACATATGATATCCAAACAGCTTCGAAAGAGACACAGCGCATATCGACTTTTACAACTATCTTTCCAAAGAGCACTAAAACGTATCTCGCCCACTGCAACACTAAAATATTAAAATGTACAGCACAAGAAAGGGCAATAATTCGTAATAACGACTTGGCATTGTCGCGGGACGCTAAACGTCTTGGAACTGGTGTTGTTAGACTTGCTACGGGCTTCCTAGTGCATTGGATGAATTCATAGCAACTTTTGCGATCATATTGCTAGAATTGGGTTTGTGTTCACAAGAATGGATGGACGCGTGAGGATGCGTTAAATCATCAACTTCATTACTTGACTTATTTCACGAGTCACTTGTTTTTTGTTGGATACCACAATATTATTAATTTGGTATGATTTAATTACTTAAATTAATAGATTTAATAAAAATATTATATATATATAATGCGATAATAGATAAGAAATTGTATTTGTGTTATTGAACATAATAAAAATATAACTACAACTAGTATACGGGTAACACTCACGTTAGTTTCTATAATATTGTAATAAAATATGTAAGTTCCTAAAAAAGTAAAGCTTATCCCAGTTTCTATTGAAGGTAAATTTCAGCCGAAAAATCAAAAGCATTTCAACCTTACTGTATGACAAAAAACACTACAAAATGTGTTATTAAAAATACTGTCCATACTCCCCCGCTTGCATTCGAGCCGGAAAATTTAGCTGGCGAGGTTATATGCACAAAAATCATGACATACTTACATAGGTACGTATATATACTCCAATATTGCTGCATACTTTTATCTTTCGAAATATTATTGCTTCTCAGCTTTTATGGCAGCTCGTGGAATGGTATATTTTGGAATATAGCCGAGGTTATAGCGGGTGTAGGTACTAAAGAGAACTGACAAAACGAGTTATGAGCACTTGAAAATATCATGCGTGTAGTAAACAAGAAATTTAAGAATATTATACATTCAGAAAACAATGACGAAACTGCAGTCGTTATGGGTTTGTGTAGTTCCGTATGAAAGAAATAAAGGAACACTACGCAAAGTAATTTTGTAGAATAACAATTAATGAGCTATGCTGCTGCTGAATCACGAATAGTTTACCCAAATTAGCTTTCATTGGAACATACATAAAAGTTAAACAAAATTCGGTTAATCCAAGCAACAAAAAGAAATGGATTTTGTCAAAAATTATGTTTTCTTTATTACCTACTCAAAAACCTTTAAATTCGACATGGAAATAGTTGTGTAAAATAATCCCTCGCCGCGGTAACCGGAGAACCTCTTTAACTTTCTTTATAGCTTTTACCAATGACATGTCATCTTCAAAATCACATATTTCATCATTATCATTATTAAATTGAACGATTAAGTTACGGCTTAACATAAAACATTAATAATATACAACAAGGTTTGAGGTAACGTCGATTATAATGCTTTCCCCTTTAGCATAGTTTTTAAGGTGTAGCTTAACACGGTTCCCATGGTTTTGTGGCTTGTTAAAACAAGTTGTATTGAAATTTACTTTAAACCGTGTATTTGATTTAAATTTTAATCGGCATGTTTTAATATTCGATTTCCAATGTGTTTCATTAATGTTTTGATGCTGTAAGTTTATATGATAGCAGAATCAGGTTTTACGTTCTAAAGAACTAACCGTATTGTGGCTAAATTATAAGGTTTTAAGTAAAATAAAAACCGATAGCTCAGTTGGTAGTAACCCTGCTTTCTGAACTATGGGTTGTGGGTTCGATTCCCACCCAGGACACACATTTTTGTGATTAACATAGGTGTTTGTTCTGTGTCTGGGTGTTATATTGTATTCTATGTATGTATTTACAAACGAAAAGTATCTAAGTATCATATCAGTTATCTGGTTCTCATAGTACAAGCTTTGCTTAGTTTGGGGCTAGATGGCGCTGTGTGAAATGTCCTCACATATTATTATTACTATTATTATTATTATTACTTGGCAAACAAGCCCACAGCTCACTTGATGGTAAGGTAAGGTCACCATCGCCTAAAATTTTTAACAATAGTAAGGATGTTGCTGACTCTAAATAAATCTTTTCATTAGCTTTTCAAATTTCTAACTTTTGTGTTCCTATCTGGTATGTACCATTAAACTAAGATATTTTCAAATCCTGATACATACTCAAAGAGTTATTACAAAAGAGATGTTGCTTCATAATCTCGACAGCGATCAAAAACATGCCTACAGTTTCCAACTAACATACGCGAGTGATAAAAGGCTATAGTAGCGAAAACGAGCAGATGCAAGCGTTTTATGATGATTACACGTCAAGAAACAATAGGCACTTATTGTTCTGAGAGGCTTCGAGTTGGCTAAGAGGTTGCGTTTACTGGATATGGCTTTTTCCTAAGTTTTTTTTTAATCTGTCAAAGTGCTTTTATTAACTACTAAATTATATAATAACTACTACTAAATACTACTAGCTACACTACCGATTAAAATATGGCTAAATGTCTTTCACGCTGAAACGTCAAATAGGGTACTTTTTATCCCGGAAAATCAACAGCTGTGGCGGGAATACGTATAAATTGCGGGTAAAACCCTTTTCTTCTTCTTCTCTATTAGTTATTTAAAAATTAATAGAGAGCTCATAGTAATTCAAATTTTTATCAATTCTAAAGCCATCTTTCATCAACTCTACAACAGCTCTATAATCTGTAAATAAACTAAATTAAATTCCTATGGTCTATTCCGGTTAGATACACACACACACACAGATACACGTTACGTTACGTTAGATACACACAGACACAATATTCATTTTTCAAATGAAATTCCTCTTTGAACACTGTTGTATGCACTCAATTCAGGTATAATAAAACAACCAAACAAATGATCAGTAACGCTAACCCTCTAGGCACTAGGCACTGGCGTGCGCCCACGACATATAGCAGGTTGGAAGTGCCGGTGACACTACGTTCATTAATACACTACAAAACCCCAATCGTTTCTGCTCTTATTAGCTCCATCGCGGTGTACTGTCATTTCCATGAGTTTTATATCCGCACACACAACATCACACGTTATTCCCAATCTCATTCCAGTTAGTATGCGCGTCACGCACGCCCTCTCCCGCTAACGACTGTATCAACCGAAAGTGGCAGGTTTATCACGCAAACGACGCCATTCGGCCCGGGCAATGCCGCGTCTGTTAATTATTAATTTCGTGTAATTCAGACGTGCCCATTGAGAGTATCATAAAGCGCGGTTTTTCAATAATCAAATAAAAGTTATGCGTTGTATAAAACAAAACACAAAATAAAAAGTCGGTATTGTAAACCAATTACTGAGAAAATTGTGTTTTCGTTTTAGTCGGCTTATAATTTATTAGGTGGATAGTCTAGAAATTGAATCATAAAATGTTGAAAACCTCATATTATAGTTTTCATATTCTACATAATATTGTATAACAAATAATGACATACAATCATACTTACATATATATGTATGTTTGTTTAGTTTATTGCTAATCAATATTTTTAAAGTTGATACACCTTTGGATTCCAATTTTGTGCAATAACTTGTACTTTTCAAAATGATCACATTCTAAAGTGGTAATTAAAAAAAAATATATATACATATATTGGTGTACATTTCACACAGCGCCATCTAGCCCCAAACTAAGCAAAGCTTGTGAAACTATGGGGACCAAACAACTGATACAATACTTAGATACTTTTTGTTTGTAATTATATACATAGAATACAAAATGGCTTTATTATAATTAATAATGTAACAATTACGTAGCATCATTTAATAAATACGATTTAAAGGAGCTATCTAACTAACTACACTAGTAATATCACTTTTTTATATTACAAAAACGTACATCCTACGTAACAAAACATTCATATCCAATCACTCATACAGTGTGACCAGATGAGCGATGACTCATAACCGCCGCAAAAATCTATTTTGGTTAATTTAGCGACATGTGTTACAAAAACTGAAGGACGGTTGCACTGAACTGTCTAAAGATTCTAAAGATGTTAACAATAATTGCTTGTTAAAGTATGAAAAGATCACGAGAAAACTAAGAAATAACGTTGTAAGAAGTAGAAATAAAACTAGGGTTGCCATTTCTTACTTACCATTTCTATTCGACCATGATTATTTTTCTCAGTACCTTGTTTAGTTTAAACTATCAACAACAAAACAATGAGCGGTTTTTTAATTTCTGCTTATTATAAAGTACTAAACTAGCAATGTACCTATTTATGTATAATAATTACTGTAGAATCTCATACGTACATCATTACGTTCTTTACTAGCTACTTTTTTTCATAACATAGACAAACAAACAGACGGCTCGCGTGATGGTAAGCAGTTGCCGTCGCCTATAGACACCTGCAACACCGTGGGCGCTGCCAATTCGTTGTCTACCTTTTAAGACTCTATGATTTATACTTAATACTTTTAAACAACTGAAATTAAACAAAACCGTCAGTCCGCAGGTCAACAACTAGCTTTCTTCCTACGTGATGTGAGTTAAACAAATGAATGATTTCAAAACACTTCGTTGTCTAAATACTACAATGATATAATAACTAATACTAAAGTCTACTACTACTACAAAAAAAAAACCATTTGGGCTATATTCTGGCCGCGATTACCTATAGATAGTCCAAATGCTCCAGCCCACTACCAGTAGGTAGCGTACCCTACATGCTGCCCCGATGAATTGCAATGCTTATTCGTTGTGCCAAATAAGTGCCAGCATTTTGGTTTTGTTTTTAAAACTGAAATAATCCTTTAACTTAATTTTCCGAAAGTGACCGCAACCCTGAAATGTGAACAATAACTTTTTATTCGTAACACGAACACTCGAGATCCATCTATTGACTAGGCGGTGTAACCCGAGCCCGCCCGTCTGGGCGGATCCGCGCAGAGCATTGAAATCTGTGGTGAGTGTAACATTATACTAAGGCAAAGATGGGTGTGTAGACACGACAGATGATTCAATAGACATATTCTATTGAATCATACCTAGTTGTAAAGTCATATTTTTCACAAATTAAAAGGAAATCGAGATTGATTTTTTATAGATGCTAGCGCATCTATTTGTATTTTTTTCTTCAAGGCTTTTTATTTAAATAATTTGGAATACCTTGTGCGAAAAAATAGTTTTTATTTAACTAACAGTGTTAAGACGTAAAAATTTACCCGAATGAAGCCAGGGCGGATCAGCTAGTTATGCTATAATCACACTATCACATCACACTAATATTATAAAGGCGAAAGTTTGTATGTGTGTATGTTTGTTACTCCTTCACGCTCAAACGGCTGAATGGATTTGGATGAAATTCGGTACCAAGATAGCTTATACACTGGATTAATATATAGGCTACATGTTATCCCGATAAAGTGAAATTTTCCCGTGGAATGAGCAAATAATGAAATTACTTTTTTCCGCAGTTGAAACCGCGGGGCGCAACTAGTATCTATATAAATCTATGATGTTTGGATTGGAACCTTACAACTTCTAACCTAAGATATAGACTGCTTGTTTAATTATGTTGTTTTGTTTATTTTATACAGACTTACTTAATTATAGCAATAAATAGTTAATTACTTATCTTATAAGCCCTTTTGTGGCTATAACAAATTAGTTACTTACGTTAAATTAATGGTTTGTTTTTTATTGTATTCACATTATGAAATTTTTATAAGGCATTATCTTTTCCGTATTGCCTTCTATTTTTCAACATTCTTTGATACAATAATGCCGGATTGAAAGTAGAACATAAGATCGCGTTGGCGCCTTGTTGCCGGTTACTAGTACTACAACTGTCGTCACAGTACCCTGCGTCACAGCTTAGGTAGCAGCTACTATGTACTCACTAGCATTTAGCTTTGCTTAGTTTGGGGCTAGATGGCGCGGCGTGAGATGTCCACACCTATTATTATTATTATGTACGTTTTTGGCACAAGTTTCTTGGATGTTTCTATGCAACGTTCGTCAATATAGGTAGTGCAGATTATTTCATAGTTACCTTGTTCGAATTTGTTTCTCTTTCGTTGCCATTGTATTGCTACCTAATTAGTAATAATAATAATAATAACGCCCAACGATCGCTTACATAGATCCTGGACCCTAACTAGGATCCCCTGTCTAGGGATCCAGGAACTACGAAGACCATGGTCCTGCAACACCCAGACTCAGAACAAGTAATTTTGCTTTTTTTCTGTGCACAAATACTTGTCCTGCCGCGGGGATCAAACCCGCCGCCTCCGGGTTATGAGCCGAATTGTTCAACCAGCACACGACAAAGGCTGTCAAAATTGCCACGTGGTTTTTTGAGGGGGGGAAATGCCCTCGCACTTCCTTGACACCACCCCCGTGGTGGCAGGAGGTATGTGGGAATCGAACCCACTAAAACCCTCCGTGAGCCCTCGTCCGCCGTACCGGGGCGAGAAGGGGTCGCGACTGCAGTCCAGCCATCTCGCCTCCGGCGGCAGGCCCTTTCGGGCCTCCTCGCGCCAATGGATGGGTGACCTTGCCGGCGGAGAGTCCCCCGAGCCTTGAGCCCTGCTCAACCACCGCAGCACATACGCAATCTAACAATATTTTTCCATTTTTTATTTGGGCATTATTTGTTATCATATAATTATTATAGGATATTCAACATTTGTTCAGCTTCGCTTTCAACTTGGAAAGTAGGCTAATCCTAAAAATAGGTCTCGCCCCAGACCCTTAGGGCAGGGAAACTTTTGAAACGTGGAAGTGAAGTCTATTCAGCCGTTTTATTGCCCTGAAGTTTCAACGTCGTGAGGGATTAGGTTCAGCTATGCTTTCTGAAGTAAGTCTCTATTGGTAAGGTCATTTACTTTAGTTTACTTTGTCTTTAAATCGAAAGAAGAAACCTTTTGTTCTTTTCAGGTTTTTACAAAAAATAATGTAGCAAGAGAATCGTTATCTTGACAACGGTTGCAACGTATGTGAAACGAAGGGGAGGTAAAAGGATTGTTTATTTATTTATTTATTAGGTTTTAGAAGACTATCGACTATTATAAGCTAAAATATAAAATAAATTTAGGTAACAACAAAGCCATTAAAAAGTCTTCACATGTAGAAATAAAATGAAAACTAAAACAAAAAATACTACACTATCTACGTTGTATACTAGATTAAGAAAAAACAATAATTACACATTAGATAACCACAACGTGAGTAGGTACATTTAACACACATTACTACGTCTTACAACAATACAATTACTAATAAACCTGCCTCCTCGCCACCAAACGCACACGACCACACCTTCCCGTGGGTCTATGAACTACAACTAATAGAATAAATACACACTTATATAATATATATATATATACCTTTACATATATTAACTAACTCACTCATCTCACACCCACAAAGCATCAGGGTATGAACTAATTTATATATTATATACATTATATAATATATATATATATATATATATATTATATACATTATATAATATATATATATATATATATATATATATATATATATATATATATATATATTATAATATATATATTCCTACATTATATACCAGTGAGAAAATACAGGTATAATATTGAGATAAGTTTCACTCCGCGCCAACTAAGCAACGTATGTGTTGATCGAGCATTCGAAATTTCATTGAAATCAGCAGTTACAGAGATTAATGGTAACAAACATTCACAAACTTATGCAATTGCAATATTGATAAGATAATTCCTAATGAAAAAATCCTTGGTGTTACTAATATGTTTACTAACTTAATTATTCATAAACAAATAATAAATAAACTGGGCATTACATATTATGTAGTGCAGATTTCAACAAAGCGCTCACCCAGTCTCCTTCTCAGTATAGGTATGCTAGTGTGAAATATATCGATATCGACATCATTACATACTTTGTTAAATGATTTGGAAACACGGTGAACAAAGCTATTCTGACGGTAATTGGTCGAAACCAATGGAATAGTAAACAAAGATGCTTTGCGAAACGATCTAGATGGGGCGTATAGATTAATAAGACGAAGCAGATCGGGACAGTCAATGTCAGACGTAATAATTTTCTTTAGAAATATTATGTCAGAAATATTACGTCTGGCGCTCAACGGTAAAAAATGATGTTTTGCACAAGATACCAAATAGTCATCTTTCCTACTTTTGGTTCGGTAGTTCAGATGACGAATGAATTTTCGCTGGATACGTTCAATACGCTCAACATAAACAGAATAACGAGGGTTCCAAATTTGGGATGCATATTCCAGGTGACAGCGCACATATGTACTATAAAGAATTTTAAGGGTTTTAATACTTTTAAAGTCTTTAGTTGACCTCATAATGAAACCAAGAGCTTTGGAAGCCTTACCAACGATAGAAGAAATGTGATCCTGAAATAGTAATTTAGAATCATGTATAACACCCAGGTCTCTTATTTTAGAAACGCGCATTAAATTCTGACCTTTAATAGTATAATTAAAAGATATTGGGAGTTTTTTTACGCGAAAAAGTCATAATAGCACACTTAGTAACATTGAGGTCCAACTTATTGATGACGCAGTAATCATCAAGCCTGCAAAGATCTTCTTGCAGCGCTAAAGCATCAGCGTGACTCTTTACTGCTTTAAAAATCTTCATGTCGTCTGCAAAACTAAGCAAGGTAGAATTACGGAAACAGGCATCAATATCAGCAACAAATATCAAAAAAAGGAGAGGGCCTAATAAAGAACCTTGTGGGACACCACTTGGAACATACATCCACTTGGACATGTAATTCCCCAGCACTACTGCTTGAGAGCGATTGTTGATGTAAGATGAGAACCACCTAAGTAGATCGCCTCTTATGCCTGCATTTTGTAATTTGACAATAAGTAGCCGATGGTCAATTCTGTCAAAAGCTTTGCTGTAATCAGTATATACTACATCTACCTGTGAACCCTTGTCCATAGAATCCGTTATAAACTCATTTAACAGAATTAGATTAGTGGCCGTGGACCTTCCTCTTAGGAAGCCGTGTTGCGACATAGGCAGCGAAGTTCTTAACGCCGAGTACAGCTGCTCGTATACTAACTTTTCAAATACTTTAGCGATCACGCAGAGCTTTGAAATAGGCCGATAATTACTAACTTGATTTTTAGGACCTTTTTTATGAATGGGTGTAATAAAAGCTTTTTTCCAAAGCAGCGGTACGTAACCCTCATTAATGGATCTACTAAAAAGTATATACAAAGGAACAGATATCTTATCGGCACACCTGATGAGCAAAACTGGTGGAATAAAGTCCGGCCCTGCTGATTTTGAAATATCTAGGCTACTCAGCTTTGTCCTAATTGCATTTAACGTAAGATTAATAGTACAAATATTACCGTCAAGGAGTTCAACATGCTGGCTATGAGAAGCAGGAGTTACACTAGAAGCTGAGAATGTGGAGTGAAAATAATCAGCGAAAAGATTACAAATATCATTGCCTGAATTAGAGTGTTTATTTTCATACAACATAACATTTGGTATTGAGTTAGAATTTGACAATGCTTTAAAGTAAGACCAAAAATATTTAGGATTACGTTTAATTGAATTTTCTACCTTGGAAATATATAACTTGTAGCAGTTCGCTTCCAACAATTTAGCTCGCCTAGTTAAAACATCCAATGACAATTTATCTGCAATCATACCATAGCGCTTATGTTTCCCATAGTACTTGTATCTTTCTTTAAGAACTTTAATAAGTGAAGGGCTATACCAGGGAGGGTATATTCTATTGCGTATAGTTTTTATAGGAACATACTTATCGCGTATCCTTTCTAGGGTCTTATAAAAATAATCAACAGCTTCATCCAGTGATTTGTTATTCAGTTCCGTACACCAATCCAGTGAAGCCAGGTCAATGTTAATCGATTCAAAGTCAGCTTGATTATAACAAAATTTAATGCGAGGTGCAGGCTTAAGAGCCTCTTCACAATAAACATTACACACTACACCCAGCGCATTATGATAAGGATCAATGGGGACTAGTGGGTCCGTAATGTTGTGAACTGATATATCCACATTGGATAAAATATAACATTGTTATAAGTATGCTTTCAATCCATCGCTTTATTCCTCATTATTTCGTGTTATAATGTTCTGTAGATTACCACACATCACCACAGCATGAAATGATAAAATTAATATGGTTTGAAAAAATCAAGTGTACTTGTGGCAGTACACGGTAGTGAAGAAGAAAAAGACATTGAGGTATCCATCAATGTTAAAATAAATACCAAATAAATAATAACGCCCAACGATCACATACATAGATCCTGGACTCTAACTAGGATTCCCTATATCTAGAAACTACGAGGATCATCCCACAACAAGACACGGAACAAGCATTTGCGCTTCTATCTGTGCACAAATACTTGTCCTGCCGTGGGAATCGAACTCGCCGCCTCGGGGTTATGGGCCAACCTGCTCAACCACCACACCACAGAGGCTGTCAAAACGCAACGGTTCAAGGTAGTTCACTGTTTATACCTAACTATTTTTAGAACTCAATGTGAAGAACAGAAGACTTCATTATAGACATTTTATCAGATTAACTAATTCTTCAAAATCCCGGAACAAAAATACCATAATATGATGCTGATCTAGAACATGATCTTACATGATTTAGTATCAGATGATCATTTATTGGATATCTTACGTTGAAAGTGATTTATTCCACATTCGGCTTATGTTTCGTCCTACAATGCCCTACGTTATTTAGTCCCTCGCGATGTTTTATTTTTGAAGACCATTATTTTTAAAATTCAGTACAGACATAAAGCGCGAAAATGAAAAAGAGCAAAACAAAAAAATATACAACTGCTGTACATTTTGATAGATCGCTTTAAGCAATCCCGCTGAAGGCAGTTCTTATACTTAGACTCAAAATTAGCCTTAAAATGATAGAGGGCACGCCACACACTAAAAACAAAAAAATAATGTCAACCGTTGATCACCACATTCACTCCCCCGTACTTTCTCAATAATGCGGGGATTACGAACGTAAATATTTTGCGACTACTACGCGGCTTCACTGTCAAGCTCTTTAGGCATCGTCTATCTTCTTTTTCGAGCCTGCATCAAAACCATTTTTCTTCCACGTTTCCAATTCTCGGCGAGTTGATTGGTTGCTCAAAGAAGTTTAAAGTTATAATGGAAAGTCCTGAACCGCGTTAAGTCACGCAATCCATTCGATTTGAAAATGGAACGCTCGCATCATTAGCCGGAGAACAGGACGTAGTAAATATGAGAAGAAGGACAAGTCGTGTCACTAGATTAAAAAAACAAGAAAAACCCTGACATAAAAACAATCTAGTAGTGAAAAACACTTTAAATCACGGAGTAGTTTTAGTGGGCTCGAGTCCCACATATCTCTTACCATCCGTGGTAGCAGTAAGTGCGACATTTGCCTTTGTGAAAAAAGGCATTTTCCATAAAACCCCACTTTGCAAGCTTATCATATGGGGGATTGGCCATAATCACTACGCTTAGCAGCAACCCAGTTCTCCCAACCAGCGATCGAAGAAGATTTTAATGGACCAAGGAAAATGCTGCTGCCTATTCCCTGGATATTCCTTTAGCTGGCTCTTACGGCATCCACGGGAAGAGAAAGGTGGTCCTACTCGCAACCTGGGACCACATGGCCTAGAGAATGTATATTAGAGTTTAATACCGTTATCATAACGATGTATAAATAATTTTTATTCGACACCAAAACAACTATTGAAAAACTTACATGGTAACCAAATAATAATCTAACTTGATTATTGACTTTTTGATAATGACGTCATAACTTTGTAAATAAATTGTGAAATATCTTTATTAGAAAGACACCATCATCATCGGCCTGAAGGCGTCTAACTGCCAGGCCTCTCCATAGAGCGCCACTTTGAACGACTTCTTGCCTCTGACATCCATCAACTCGCTGTGGTTTTGACCAGGTGGTCGGACCACCTAATGAAAGGCCGGCCTTCCGCTGTCTTCCAGTTCGTGACCGCTCGAGAACCTTTCATCCCCATCGGTTATCGGTTCTGCCAGCGACGTGACTCTCCTATTACCATTTCATTCATTTCAACAAGCTATTTCTAAGAGCTAAATCAGTGACTTTGGTTTTCCTGCGGATCTCCTCATTCCTTACCAAAGAATTGTTTCATTACTATTATTTTAATAATGGTATTATAATTTAAAAAACTATCTTGTAAATCTCACACTTTATATGGTCGACTAAAACCTATTATGGTTCATCAATTAATGGGCGACAGAAACGCAATAACTAAATAAAATTTATACACCATGTTGACCTGCCGCGACATCTCACCCTGTGACCTAACCTCACTCAATATGAGTACAAGTTCTCGCCCGCCGCTGCTCGCCATCCATCACCCAGAGGAAATTATACTGAAGATTAATAATAAAGCTATTAAACACGTAGTTGACGCGTTAAGCTTTCGTATGTTGTCGTGTATACATGTTAGTGTGTGTGTATTAAACACGATATGAGATTTTGTTGCATAAACTCTATCTATGAGGAAGGCAGCTTAGGCCAAAGGCAAATTAGGACATTGAAGATATTCGTAATCCAAAATTATAGACACATATGTATCATACCCTCTAATCCTTTTTTTTTTGAGGGGGGCTAATGCCTTAGCACTTTCCTGTCACCACGGGGGTGGTGGCAGGGAATATGTGGGACTCGAACCCACTAAAACCCCCCCGTGAGCCCTCGTCCGCCGTACCGGGGCGAGAAGGGGTCGACTGCAGTCCAGCCAACTCGCCCCCGGCGGTAGGCCCTTTCGGGCCTCTCCGCGCCAATGGATGGGTGACCTTGCTCACCAAGGTCACCCACCAGACGTGTGGGGCCGTGCAAGCCGGCGGAGAGTCCCCCGACTCTCTACCAGTGGCCCCACTATACCCTCTTATACTGTATCAACCTTCGATGTACCAATTTTTATCCACTGTATTATTTTTGGTCAAATAATTATTATTATATGGTATAAACAACGCCATCAGCACTTCTCATACATGTCACGTGTCTTCTGGTATCTTGCTTAGTGACATAATGATGAGCAAAGCGATTGCGAAGTTCAGCAAGACGGGTCTCAGGCAGCAAGATGACGTCAATGACGTAAAAAAGACATTTCAAGATAATTTAGGGTCGTATGAAACTCGACGCATGTGTATGTCACAATGACATTTTAAGAATTTTTTAAACATGTAATTTAAAACATGCTAGTTCCATCATTTGAAACTAGATGGCGTTAGCATGCAAGTTAGCATACTCAAGCGTTTCATCGCAGCTGGATGACGACTAATGAGTCGTCATCCAGCTGCGATTTCGTTTAATAACATTGATACTACAGCAATGGCTGTAGTATCAATGTTATTAAACGAAACAGAAGGCGTGCAGAAATCTTACGATTGACGAAAAAAAAGTAAATCCATGCTAACTCGATAACCACAGAGGGTTTTTTCTTAATGTCATTATAACAATAGTATGAAAATAACGTCTTATCAATAGTCGTCATATTAACGTCTTAAGATGACGTCTTGTGGCTGTGACAAATACTTAAGACGTACTTTTCTGGTACTCCCAGACGTCACTATAGGACGTCTTTACGTCGCAATATGACCTTATATAGATGTCTTTTTGACAAAGATTTGCTACCTGGGGTTCAGGATAGCCTTAGAGTCACACCACCATATATCTACACAGTTCAATCGCAGTTTGACATATTATTTAGAAAGGTCTCAAAATCCGATACATACACAAAAACATACAGCACGAACATTATCCTACCGATTCTTAAAACAAATAACACGAATATCTAATTCCATTACTCCAATGTTACCAAATGGATGTAAACGATCCGCAGCTTGACTGATGCCGACTGAGATCCATCCAGCAATGAAATGGCGGCTGCTAATAAACGGGAATGCTCGTTTCGTGAAAGATTGAGTACAGTGTTTCCTTATGGAGGCTTTGGATTGGATTCCGTGAATATTTCAATGTTTTTGTTTCGAGAATCCTCTGTAAACGTTCATCACTGTCGGTGGAGTAACTGAACGGAATCGCATGAAAAAAGAGTTAGGTATCATTTATTTGAAAAGACCTAGTATACATTTTTCTGCATAGTACAGCTGTGCAAGGCAATATCTGTAGAAAACACATCCTAAACGTAGCGCATAAGGAAATTATGAAAGGAAAAATAGTAAGACCCACATACAGTTATGGAATCTTCATGTGAAAAATCTTCGATATCCACACAGGGCTTTACGAAATCACGGAAAAGTACGGGCATCAACTCTGCGACTGATAAAATAATATGTAACATCAACCTCTATTCTAATACTATTAACCACTTTTCCTGATTGCATAACTCGTATGTAACAATACCGCAGTGGTCACGACATGTCCGCACTCATCGAGATGACCGTGACGATCTCTGCCACAATTTTCATGTGAACTGATACTGTTTTTAAATTTTACATCATTTTTGTCTGGTTATTTCTATGAAAAATTAAGGATGCGACTATTCTTTGTATCTTAATAATTGAGTAGAATTTAGGTGACCATATCCAGTTTCTCCTCACTGCGTCACATAACTAAAGCACAATATTTATCTTGAAGACTGGAACTAGGTAAGCTTCACACCATCTATTCGCACCAATTCATTCCGCTGCCGTTTATCATTTGCTCCATCAAGACAATAAGAACTCATCACAATAGCTTCTGAGGGCTTTCCTCTGGGAGAGTAATCTGCATCGACGATTTGTGAGCACAATAGAACGTCGTTTAGACCCCTGGTTGTTAATGTAGTATTGAATGCCTGTTGCTTGAGATTTGGATTTTTTATCATCCATGATTACATCGACTTCCAGGGTCATTGGCGTTTAGACTGAATATATTTAAGCCTTATTAATCCAAGTACCATAATTATAAATTTAGATTTAACAGCCCATCCAGAAATTTTATAGATCAACAAAAAGTTGGTTTTTATTCAATTCTCTCACACAAATTATTTCAACCTGATTTGCAACAGAGACCATAAAACTGATTTTTATTTTTAACTTTAAAATTAACCACTAAATTAAGCCCAACAAAGCATTTATCCCTTTAATCTCGTAGCAAAGGATGAGGGTAACGAAACGTGACAGCCAAAATGGCATTTACCCAAACAATTAAAATGCAAAATAACTAAATAGCGTCAATTTCTCTGCTTCCAAAGGCTTCAAAGATCAGGCTTTGTCTTAGAAGACCTTTAATCTGCATCATCAATTCAGTAACCCCCTCCCTCACATCTTTTACCCCTAATCCGACTTCTTACTCGAACAATGCGATGGCAAGTAATCCAGAGCGATTTCATGCGGTGGATCTTAGTCGCAGTAAAGTGAAAGACATTATGGAGATTGCCGTGAAAAACAGATTGTCCATTGTAATTAGCCTGAATAAATTAATTGGTTTCGATACTAGAAAACTCTACAATAGATGCTATTTAGACAGCTTACTTTAAAAGTTCACGGTTCTTTTTAACCTTTAGTTTGGTTGGAAGGTTGGAAGAAACGGGCGCAGTAGTATATTTAAATGACAGCCCGCCGCGGGCCTCTGCTATAGATCGTCCCAGGCTGCTGAAACCACCGCTTGTCAGTTTGTTCCAACCAGCTAAATTATGGTTTTCATCGTGAACTTAGTGCTTTAGGCTTATTTAAATCTTGTTGAAATTTTGACTTATTGATTTAAAAATAAGTTAATGAAAATCCTGTTGAATTTATTATATCAAAAAATTGCATCAAGATTTCTGGGTAATAACTTGAGTGAAACTAGCATAATAATTCTACATCTACTCAATTCTCAAGGTTCCTCCCCAAGGCTGTGACGGCCTCATGCACTTAAAATATTCTATAGTGCCATAAAAGGAACGTTAGTTATGGTTCCCTCAGGACTTGAGCGTGCCATTTCATGGTCCCCCAGAGAATAGTGGTGAAACTTGTTCTAAAACGTATACTATGGCTGTACACTTTTTGCTTATAAACTCTGAAATGGTTATTTTATGATTGGTACAATTCATAATTGGTACTTCACTTAATATGAGAGATGACACCTCGGGGAGAGACATTATCAAAGGAAGCTATGGTAACTCAGCGGGGGTCAACAACAGGCGAATTGGTTGATATAAGAGCAGTTCATGATCAGTGAAAGATAGCAATACAAACAAATTAGATCGTCAAATCAACGACCGGTATAGAATAACACGAATGCATTTCTCTATAAAAAAAAACATGGGGCACATCAACGTCGCCGCAAGTTCCAAAAACGATTGCCATAATATTACAGTAGCGAAATGAATATAAATTCGCCTGAATCGGACATTTTCCAATGGAATCGAGTTGATAATCGATTCCGGTGTGTTTGATTACTGTGTTTGCTCGTTTGTGCCCGCTGATTGCGAAACGTCAAATTGAATAATCGTGTTGCAATTATTGCCGTCAACATTCGGTTTGTTTACCCCGCATTTGTTAGTCGTAAGGATTTACATAATGTCCAGAGTGTATCTTCATGCAATGATTTTTGTAAAGTCAACTCTGTTGGGAAATGGGAACACACTTCTAATATGATTTTGACAATTTAAAATGTAAACAAAATTTTCGTTAATAACTATACACATACCTAAAGTGCATACTGAAACTGTCCAAAAATTTGGTCCACTTAGTGATGATATGACTGAATACATTTTGAATGGTGTTGTTATATATGTGTTTTTATTTCGGGAAATTGTGTGGTTCCTGTGGAATAGTGTCATTGTGAACACAACTACATTATAACATTAACTGATACATATAGCTATAATTTAAGCATTTTTTACGGCTATGACTAAATGTTTTTAAAGTATGAAGCTATATCACAGTGCTGGTCGTGTAACCTGTATTTTTGTATTGTATCCTCATTTTCATTGACAGTGTAACTTTAAAATCATAAAACAAAGAGATAACATTATTTATGTAGTAATTAAACTTTTCGTATGCTAATATTGTCTGTTATTTTTTAATTCAAAAATTTCACATTCAACGTCACAACACTGAAACGCGATGATGAAATTTTTCATATTCCAGCTAAACTTAAAATGAAACTTGACAAGAAAAAGACGTATTCCCAAACGCACCCCAAAATGTTTCACAAAGAACGTTTTATATTTTAACCTTAATTTGCATTTTGCTAAAAGTCAAAGCATATTTTTGGTAATCTTAATTTATTCCTCTAGAGTCGGACGGGTCTCGGGCGTATTAAGATTCTGGAAAAAATCGATAACAATAAGAACAGCCCTATTTTATCGTGAAGAGAAATTCTTTACTAACTCTATATACTTGTACTTGAATGTATAAGTGAAGATAGAATTAACTATAGTAGTCAAGAAAGGTTACAACATAATTATGAAGCATACGCGAGTACATAATATAGAGCCAAAACAAAAATATAAAGAGAAAGTACTTTCAGACTAAAAAGAAATACATATGTCGCATCAGGCAGCTGGTCTGCCAACGAGCCGTTTTCCCTTTCGTACACAAAATAAAAGGAGATAATGTATGCCAAGCAAGGACACAGAAAAACGCTGGTAAATAATAAATTCTATTGTGACTCGAGGCCCACTTAATTTTGTCATACAAGCAACCTCTCTGTTTTGACGTATGCGTACGTCCCCTGAATACCAAGGCCTACAAACTACGTCGCTTGAATATTTGATTAAGTTACAAACACACCTGTTGTAGGGTTATTTATTGCATTATCTGTTATTTTCCCCTTATTAAACAAACATTTGTTGGGGTATTGAAATGATACGTGCACGGACGGCTAAGTTTCCATTTTTATGATGACCTTGCTTATAAACAGCGCTTGTATAGTATCCAATTTGTTATACTCAATTTGGAGCGCGAAGAAATAGTTTTCGCAATTTATATTCCAGTGTCGTGTGTTGTGCTATTATTTGTTGATAGACGTCTCATGTCTAGCTATATCTTTTGGTTTGTTTGCTTTGTTTTACTAAGATTGCCTGCAACTTTACGTTTAGTTTTATGTTTGCTTGGTTTTGTAATGGGATTTCTTTATAACACGACAGATGTTACTAGACTTTTCGATCGTGTTGTCCTCAATGAATGGAGGATGATCTTATTCCAAATGCATAGGGTGACCTCATCGGGCAATCAGCTATACAAACGCGAAAATTTATTCGGTAAACGTAAACATTTTGGTACGGTTACCGAATTCGGTCCTATCTCGACGCGCGCTTCGGCAACCAAACGAACTGCCCAATTAGGAACATACCAATAATGAGTTGTCAAAACAAGGGTTCCGCGCTCCCACAGTATGTAACCAACAATTTTCATCGTTAGGGTTATAATAACAGGGTTCATTTTTGTTCATGATATCAGCCTCAGTAGCAGTGTAAATTTAATGCCAAAGTTGAATTGTGAAAGTTGAGGTTTTCGTTGCGTAGGATCTGTTTAAAGTTTTAAGCAAATCCGGTAATTAGTGAGTTTGAATTTTTTGGGGGCTTGATATCAATTAGTTTAATTTTCGGTTTAACAAGCGGTGAATCGGAATAGATAGGGTCGGTTTGCGGTTTCCTTTTAATTTCATCACCAATTTAAAACTGTTTAATTCCGGATACTTGTTGAGAATTAGGATGATTATGTTTTGTAAACAGTCTATGTTTTATTAATTAAAATTAAATGTACATAATAGATGAAGCAGCCATTTTTATCATAAATTTCAAGTCTTGATTCAGTCTGAAGACGTTTCTTTTCTTAAGATTTCTGAATCTTTGATTTATAGATGTCTTTCAAAGCGAATCCAGTCTCATATTCTAATGACCAATTATAAAACCATCTTTTAAGATGGTTTTATAATTGGTCATTGGTCGTGGGTTTACCCAGACAGTTCTCTGAATGATCTGGATCTGCTTATGCTAGTTTAAAAATACAATAGAGAGATCTACTACTACTCAAATTTATTCCATAAAATAACTAAGTAAATGGTATTTTTTTAAATGCTTAAATATTCTTCAATCGTTTATCTCAGTGTTACGTAAATTTAAATTTAAAAATGTAAAATGCAAACCTATTCAATCGTTTGTATCGAGCCAGTTACATTCATACACCACAGATAGGCACAACAATGACTAACCTAAATAACCTGTGTGAACATGTGTACCGCATGTTGTTTTCCGTTTCAAATTCCAAGATATGATCAACACTGCATCTGAGATGCGTTAATCAGGAAGTAACTGAGCAGCATATAATTTCCTTTGTCGCGGGAACGGATGCCATGATCTTAGCGTGTTAACGTTCACACAGATTAAATAAGATAATTCACAGCTCCACTGCGCTTTATTGGATGAATGCTTTAATTGCTTTTGCTTTGTCATTTTAATTCACTTTGGAGTTAATAATAGCATTATCAGCGTCTTTGTTTCAAGTCTTTAATACATTATACATTATTACTACAACAATGCTGATATGAAGTCAAAGGATTTATTGCGAATGGCTATTTTTAGCACTTCAACAAAAAATATTACTAAAAATAATAATACTAATAAGAGATGGAAAACATGGGAAGAGAAATAAATAAATAAATATGTGTGGACATCTCACACAAAGCCATCTACAAGCTTTGCTTAGCCCAAACTAAGCAAAGCTTGTACTATGGGATACCAGATACTGATACAATACTTTAATACTTTTTGTTTGTAAATTCATACATAGAATAGAATACAAAATACTCACACACCAGAACAAACACCTATTGTGGGAATCGAACCCACAACCCACAGTTCAGAAAGCAGGGATAGAATACAAAATACTCACACACCAGAACAAACACCTATTGTGGGAATCGAACCCACAACCCACAGTTCAGAAAGCAGGGCTACTACCAATTGAGCTGTCGGGCCAGTCAAAATCATATCTTGGATTCTGATTGTAATATCATTATTAAATACAATTCTGCCTACATACAGAGTAATATAATTTATCGAGCATATGTTTCTTAGTTTATGATGCAGATATATGTCGATACAAGGCCGGATGTGTCACATATCATCTCTAATTGCCTGCTATTTGACCCACCTATATGTCAATGTCAGCAGCAGCTTCCCTTAGGACATCATTCGACACCGTCCACTTACAGGCTACGTACCAACTGCAAGCTTCGTAGAGTGTATATCTTCTATGATCGTCTTGGTAAGTATAAATGTAGATCTTCCAACTAAGAGCGTATCTATTTAATTGTTTTTCACTGCTCAGCAATTCTGAAGTTTGTTAAAAATACAATATTTCCAATATTGTATTGTATTTATTCTCATATTATGTTATTATGTTTATAATTAAGGCATTCATAGCGTAGCATTTATAGCATGATTTGTTCTTAGGGCTTTGTTTAAAGTTGAAAATTGCTGATCATAATTTGACGTCAAACTGGGATTTTTTACACTATTTAGTTACACTATTTTTAATATGATTATTTTATAGTCACGTCGGACTGAGCTTTCAAAAAAGTGATTTTTAATGATGTTGTGTTTAGACCGTGCCTTAATAATCACTCTGAATTTGATGTCAAGGGCGCCATCAAACCATCAATCCTGAGCATTTACATCATACTTTATGTCACATCATAAACCGTTTACAGTCCAAATATGGCTTTTATTACTTACAATGTGAGAAGAACTCTTCAACTAATAATAAAAGTTGACAGATTCGAGCATGTTGGAGTTGGAGCAGCATAACACATGTGCGGCGAATGGCTGGTAATTTTTTATATCACTTAAGCCTTTCTATCGATCTAGGTGGAACATAGCTATACAAGTATCTAAGTGACAATTAGAAAATTATATTAGACGCTTTAAGGGCAATAGTGAGAAAAACTGGTGTATAGAATTACCATATCATTTAGTATTGAAGGTTTTAAGCTATAAGAGTTACATAGCATATTATATTTACGACGCTATTATTAAGTAACTGTTAGATACTTTTTTATTGTTTTCACATAATTTTGAAGTAATCTCAAAAAGCATCTCAATATAGATTTACGTTATTAGGTATTTTATCATTGTTATCTCTAACGGTGCCTTTTATGCCTACACCTTTTCCTTGCTTTCCCAGAATAGAGTACCTATGATTGCCAATATATTATACACGTCTCATCATTCTCTACCTGGTTTCATCTTCGGAAAACCTTCGTAAGGTCACCGACCTCGTATAGAGGATGGAGTGTCATAATGAGGTGAATCGAGTTTCTGATCATTTGTGTTCAGTTTTGGACAAAAAAGAGGAAACACTAATGGGCTGTGAGCGTGACTTTTAACTACGGGACTTTAAAGCCACCGCAGCGCTTTGTAGAGTTGATGTGTTAAGTGATGAAATGAAATTATCTTTGAAAATGTTAAAAGATTATGCAGCTTGTTTATTAGACGAAGTAAAGATCAAAGATTCTATTGAGAGGGATTTTTTATCCCACATTAACAAAATTTCATCGATTCTGTTTTGTTTACTATAGGTAGGTATAAGGTGGGATATACGTTTTCAGCTTACTACGGAGCTTTTAGAAGTTACCAATGAGATCTTTGTTCAATTTACCCATTTTTTATTTACATACCATTATCCATCTCTAGTAATTCCCAGACCACAGCACTCTGCGACACTCTCACCGCTTCCACTCTCACACAAATTGTCGACATTATAATGGTATTAAAGTGTGCTTTTGTAAGGAATTACCCGTTTAAACGTGTTTACACGGACCACGGGCGTTAAGCGATTGTTATTAGGCTCCACGGTGCTCCAGTGATATATTAAAGCGAGGCTTTGTGAAGAAAGCAACGTAATTTTGTAGACATTTTTAATTTAAATTGAAGATTTATGTACGGCAAGGAATTTCAATATTCTTGTCATTTAGCCTTTGTATGGTACCGCTTGTGGTTTATGAAGGTGTATTATGAAGCGGAAACATGATAAAGTTTTTGTTAATCAATTAATTAAAATGTTCTTGGTATGTAATGACGACATTATTGCTTTTTAGTTACGTATACGAGACGAAGCTCAAAAGGACTTAATTATGTAGGTGATACCGGTAATGGCGGCCATTTGTTTTCAATCCTTTACTCACCTTTTTGTGTAAATATTTTGCTAGTGCCTTTGTTTTTGAACACATTTTAGTATGTCACATTGTTTTGTTAACGCACAATCGCAAAACGGACATACAGGTATTTTTACGCAAAAACGCAAACGGAAAAGTAAACTGCGATCGCAAAAACCTTTACTAGAAACATCCGGGGTTTCAACTCGATTTTCGAATGAAACCCGGACCTGATAACCCTTTCAAAGAGCTGGATAACGAAAATTGTATAGTAAAGCCGAAATTCGGTGTAAATCTTTAAAGGTTTTTAATTACACTAAGTGGAGCCCTTGCTCCCGACATCAATCTGTTTAATGCGGGAACTCGATACCACCTGGTGAACACAAAACGAGCTATCCTTCCGGGGCACCATTCATTACGGCGCCAACGAGAGGTCGCTCGGAAAACCCAAGTTTAAAGCATCGATAAAACTGAAATGAGCTTCAATTTTCGGCTTACGATTTGGCGCTCACTAGACGCTGTGATGTGCCAATGAAATCACTAGTGCAGCGGACGTGCCAAGTTGGAGACAAATAATTTGACAGTGCGATTTAAGTTTTAGTGGAAGTTCGGCGACAATTTAAAAGATTAAACTCGATATTGAGTGGAAGCCGAATTTACGCCGCATCGTTGGAGAAAGTCCAAATAGTAACTCAAGCACTTATCTCGTATGTGACCCATTACTCTTACTTTAATTTACCAATAATATACTTAACATGCAAAGAAAATATCACGAAGTGAACTTTCACGATAGCATCGCTAAATATATATTCCTTTGCTTCTTTGGTGCTCTGTTTTTAATTAAACGCACCTTATAAATATTCGTATTCTTACTATAAATACTTACTTGTAACCCTTAAATAGGCCGGTCATTGCGCCCTCACGTTTCATCTCAAGATTCAAGACGTTACTCGTCGAATTTCAAAAGCTCCTCTTATTCATTCCGCTTGTTAAATTAACCAGACTTTTCAACTCGGCTGGTTGAATTACAAATTGGATTAAGCCCCCGGCCGATCGTGACACCGCAAGAGTATGAATGATGACTTTGATACGTATATACTTTACGAAATGCGACTAGATGACCAAGTTAAACGGACCTGTGGAGATAAGAAATTTGTTGGACGTTTGGGACATTTCAATTGGTTGATAGTTCAATTATTAAATTTAAGTAATCTAGGTTGTTCCGGTTGTTAACTACACTGCAATCATGTAGATGCAATAAAAATGGTTGTGGTATGGTTATGTGCAGCTTGTCATAGTTTTAAATAATAATTGCTACTGCTAGCTGCTTTTCATTCTAACGAGAGCACGAGTGATAAGTAGCTATTCTTAAAAATAATAGGTCTTTACCTATGAAATTGCCGTATTGCAGTACAGACTTTTTCAAACAAAAAAAGGTTTTGATTGGGTATGAATTCTAAATTCAAATTAATTTTGTTTTAAAAATATGACATTCTATTTACAATATAAGTCTTTTGTTTATTGATTAGCGTTGTATTTTCATTACATTTCAACATTTTTCCTCATAATGTATACTTTGAAATTTCGTGTAATTATGGAATATGAGTTCCGTCGTGGCACCAACGCGGCACAAACGACACGTAACATCAACGACGTTTACGGAGAGAACTGTACAAACGAACGTACAACCCGTTATTGGTTTTCTCGGTTCCGTTCTGGGAATTTTGACTTGAAAAATGAACCTCGTGGTCGTCCGGAAACTTTGGTCAACAATGATGAATTAAAGGCGATTGTGGAAGCTGATGAATCTCAATCTACAGCTGAGCTGGCAGCAGCTTTTGATGTTAGCATCAATACAATATTGGTCCATTTGCGACAGATTGGCAAGATAAAAAAGCTTGATAGATGGGTGCCCCACGAACTTAACGATCGCCAGCGCAACGTACGCGTCGAGACTTGCCTTGCGCTACTTAACAGGCACAGAAATGAAGGAATTTTGAACCAAATTGTTACGTGCGACGAAAAATGGATTCTTTTTGACAATCGAAAGCGCTCAGCATGTTGGTTAGATCCTGGTTCGGTACCAAAGCAATGTGCAAAACGAAAAATGACCCCTAGAAAGGTGATGGTCACAGTTTGGTGGTCTAGTGCTGGTGTGATTCATCATAGCTTTCTACAAAACGGCGAGAGCATTACTGCAGATGTGTCCATTGAAGAACTGACCACAATGATGGCGAAACTCGCACGTCTGCAACCAGCTTTGGTCAATCGGTCGTCTCCACTGCTACTTCACGACAACGCGCGACCCCATACTACACAACAGACCGTCTCTAAACTGCATGAGTTGGGTTTGGAAGCTCTCCTTCATCCGCCATACTCACCAGATCTTGCGCTTACCGACTATTACTTTTTCCAAAATTTGGACAACTTTTTAGCGGGAAAAAAATTCAATTCCCGAGAGGCAGTACAAAACGCCTTTGAAGAGTTTGTTGTCTCCCGTCCTGCTGATTTTTTCAAGAAGGGCATCCATAATCTGCCACAGCGTTGGCAAAGATGCATTGATTGCAGGGGTGATTACTTTGAATAAAAGAAATAAATAAGTTCGAAAAAAAAATACTTTAACTTTTTTCAAACACAACGTCAATTTCATAGGTAAAGACCTAATATGAAGATTGCCCACACATGTTAAAGGTCCCAAAGCAACGAGTAAATGCTTTCATGATAGCAAATGATAGATGTTTTATTAATGCTAATACAATAAGCATTACAAACAAAAAAAGCATAACAACATCTAATTTTATAAAAGACACGATCAGTGTTTTTTCCTAACATCTCGTCAAGGTAATCTTTCAGCACAAAGGAAGTATCTTTTCATGAAGTCTTCGAGCTCTTGTAAATTTTGAACGGTTTTGTGAACTTAGGATATACCGAGAATATGATATGGCTCAAACAATATAATTGACACTATTAAAAATTAAATAAAGTACCAGTCATCGCCAGCTCTCTCACGAGTTAGGATCTAAGCTAAGATGAGAACAGTGTAATGTATGAGGTACATTATACCATCATCAACAAACAATCGCTACTATTGTATGATTTCTATAGAGTCCCGTTAGCGCAGCGCAACGGTACAAGCTTTGCAGCGGATTTCCTGGCTTCAATTCTCAGGCAAGACTGGAATTTTAGCATCTCTTTGTTTTTGCCTGGATATATGTGGGAATAGACTTGAATAGAGGCGCTGAATGGTGTTGTGTTTCCATTAAAGTTGCGACTGTACAACATCTTTTTTTTTTTTTAACAAAAGCTAAGCTATTTTAAGTATCAAATCAATTAAACGAAATATTAATTTGAATTCCAATGTTAGAATACAGATTTAAAGAGCTTCTGCAAACGTTTAGTTTAAAAATGTTTTCGGCTGTCTACATAAATAGAACACGAAAACAGAGTTAATACTTCTAATATATAGTGCAAAGTTGGATGCCGAAAAGCCGACAGCTCAACTCACAAAAATCGGTAGCTGGACCGGCTCCAAACTGTGTGACAATAATGCTGTTAGTGTTCCTGTCAAAAACGCCCTAACTGTGATAAAAGTGTCATTCGTTGAAAGCTAGCCGCTTGGCCGGTTACATCCACGAGAAATAAAGGTAAAATGTGAACAATATTATTTGCAGTAGCTGGTTTAAGCTTTTATTAGAGTCTTCTTCGTCTCGTGTAGGCAAGTGGTCAGAACTGGTGTTAGAATTTTTGTGCCGCCCAAAGGAGTTTTAATTGGCTGACTATTGTCTTACAACAATAGCCGGGACCCACGGCTTCATGTGTCCTCCGAAGCACGGTAACGCTCAGTTGTAAATACCATTTTTTTGTAACTGTCACCCATCAACCTAGTGGTAACGTTGGTTAACTTTACCGATCGGCTAGGACCTGCTAGTCATACCCCACTATGAGCGCTACTTTAGCTTGTTAGGTTAGTTTAATTAGACTCATTTACGAAAGGTCTTTAAATTGTATATGTTAAGCTATTAATCCTTTTTCATCTAAATGTCTGACCTCATATATCGCACTTTGTTCTGTGTAAATGTAACTTTGTTCTGTGTCTGTGTACATAGCATGGTTTTAAAAACCAGATGCTGATGATGAATAAAATTGTGAAGACGTATTGTTCTCACGATTCATGTTTTTTTATTTGCTGTTTTGTGATAGTCTTAATTTCTTAAAGATAGTAATAATAAAAAGGAAACATAATCTGGTTCATAGTTTAGCTTAGTCTTGAAAGTTATCTTTATTATAGCTTATTATAATCAAACTAAGTCATAATTTAGCTTGGTCTTGAAAGTTATATTTATTATAGCTTATTATAATCAAACTAAGTCATAATTTAGCTTAGTCTTGAATGTTATCTGCAAAATAGCTTATTATAATCAAACGCTAAATTATAAAGTTAAGCATAAAGTTGAACCACCGAAACGCAATCAGTAAAACAAGAGGTACATAGAAACCATTACTGGTTATCACAGGCGGAGTGGCAGTCGGGGTCCTAATTCGTCCCATTAAACCGCCCGTATCACAGATTACACACATCCGCGAGACTGCTCTCATCAGCTCTGTATGAATTATTCTATGTATGGGACAAAGGATGGAGGAATTATGACCAATTTAAAGCTTTGGACGGAGTTGATGCCGAGAAAAACTGCAGATGTTTAGGCACCTAGTCGGCTATGTCCGAAGTTTGTGAAAGCCCGGTATATGTGAAGTGTGAAAGTGATCATTCATAGATTCATAGATTTATTCACCTTATAACATCGCGTGACACTGGCACGTCAATTTACAACAAAATATATAAAATCAACTTACTAATGAACAAATATAAATATGAGTAAAATCATGAAAATCATGATGTGGTAGCTGATAAAGTAGCTATTTGGTTTATTATGGTAAATTGCATTATCTACACATATAAAATTCATAGTCCTAACTGACTGACTGAATGACTGACTTATAGTATATCAACGCACAGCCTAAACCGCTGGTCCTAGAGACTTGAAATTTGGAGGGTGTGTTTTTTGTAAAGAGTTTTTAGTGAAAGAGTTTTTCGAAATTCCACCCCTAAGAGGGTAAAATAGGTGGTTGAATTATTTTCCTATAGGCCTAGCGGGCAGAAGCTAGTCATAGCATAATTGCAGTGCCCATGCTCCAAAAATTAAAACTATGACAACCAAACAATTAAAATCACTATTAATTTTATTAAACCACGTTTTTGACAGATATGCTTAAATACCTGCCATAACGATACTCCAATAAACGTTACGATAGTCACGGAATAGATAATTATACAAATTAATATTTGCTATATTATAGAGGCTTTCCAATTAAAATCAAGACACTTTGTGTTAATTAATATCGATAACATTGATATTCTGTCTTTGATCATACTAACGAGATATTCTATTAATATACAGACATTTGTCTGGTGGCAGGACTGTTTAAGCACAGTTTCTCTTTTGTGCGATGTGTATATTAATCATGTTTAAATAGGATCGTCTCTGCGTAAGCGTGGTTCGGTCCACCTAAATAATTTTGTAATTTTAAAATACGTTTATCAAAACCTATTATTTTATAACACAATAATTTAAATTTGGTGCACTGCATAACAACAAATTTACAAAACTTCCCATTAGAAGAGTGCACAAACTGTGCACTCTTCTAATGGGAAACTACTTAAAATTTGAAATTCTCAAAATATTTAAGAAAAAATAAACGCAAAAAATGCGCATCCAACTATAAACAAATCATCCAATCTGGTGGAACTACCAGGGGTGCATAACAAAACAGGAGCAAAACAACGCGGCTTAGTTAATCAAGGCTCAGTAATCCGGCGGTCTATTTGTCCGGTGGCCGCGACATTAGTCCCGTGTCCGGTCCGGCACGGTCCCTCTCCGGGATTTCACAAACTTCAGACACAGCCGATTAGGTATTTAAGAGATTTAAATGTAATTAAAGGGAAATGTTTGATGTTGTGTTCTAAAAGGTCGTGCTTTAAACGGGAGCCATTGTTGGATAAACCTACTTCTTATTTATATAATCCTAATCCACGCATAGCACTTTAACAGAGATGAAATACGAGTACATCAAAAGTGTTTATGGTTTGTCTTTTTTTTGGTTATTTTTACATTAAAAGTTAATCCGTTACATTAAAAGTAAGCTCATAATCAGTAGCAACATTTTATAGCCGTGCTTTGGATTTGCAATGCTATTTAACATTGAAAGAGACATGGAGTGGGTCAGTAATCAATTACTTATCGTATTAAAAAAAGACTATTAACTAAGCTTAATTTTTTTAGATTAATTTCAAAATAACACAATAATAGTGGTGAACGATGCATTTACAACTTATTTTCCTACTAAGTAATTACTTCTTCTTCGTATACTCTCTTATTTTTTGGTTCCATGAAATGAACTCACATCCAAGCATCCTTTTCATTATTGAAAATTGCCATTCCCAACCTGACAGGGCCACTGAGACCAGTAAAAAGAGCACCATAATTCGCCAGTGGCACTTCTTTGCCCCGCACCAATCTAATTGACCTGTGTTCCTTTTCACCCCGCAAGTCCCGTAACACTCTACCCAACTTGTATTTCTTTACCCCGCCACACTTTAATTTAATCACCTCAGCCCAGCCGCTTGCTTTATATTCTTATATTCCTCTCGAGGGGATTTTTCTAATTTTCCTTTGTTAAAGGCACAGATTTAGTTCAGGCTCATTTGTTTGTGGTAGTTCTCGTTGCGTGCTTGTTTCTATTTAAAATGTGTTGCTGTTTAAATGGAAAGGATTAACTGCTCTGGGAATTAACTCGCTTTGAAATTGAGAATCAGATGTTACAACTTAACTAAGCGCTTTTTTACTTGCTTAGTTTACTTCAAATTAACATTTATCAATTTATAGTTGTCAGACTCTCTTCTCTTTTTTCTAGAGATTTGTTTGGAAAAAAATATTTTGAAGTTTAAGTCTTTAGCAGGAACCACTCTCGGAAAAAACCCGACTTATAAAACAACTGCGTTCTTGGAAATCTATAGAATTCCAAGAAACGACCACTCATAGTTAGGAATATTTTATTACTTTAATGGTTTATTTACTATCGACCATGTTTAGAAAAAACTACATGTATTATCATAGGATTTGTGTCTTTATTACAACATTAAACTTCTAGACAACTCTGATCTTATGATACCATTTTATTGCAGAAAATAAGTGTGAAAACTCAACTCAAATCAAAGATCGAAATAACACCTGATAATTTGCATCTCAATAGTCCGAAAGACTTAAACAATCTACTATTAAGATTAGCACCACATATTACCTATAGCGTATCTTTGAAATGCAAATTCCAGTCCAATAGTCTCGTGTTCCAAGGAACCCTACCCCCTTAACCGCAACTTTTTCCTCCCACAGTCCTCAGGTACCCTTGCACGCGGCCTTGCATAATGCGACCGTTGTCTTTCATTACTCCTTGAGCTATCGCAAATAATTTTCATCTTATTTTACTAATGACATTGAGTAATAAAATTGGACGATCAATTTTTATCAGTTTATTTTTGAGTTGACGTCATCATCGTCTGATGTTGAACATAGTCCTCCTCCCTAGAGTGCCACTTTGACCGGCTAATTGCCTCTTGCATCCAATGACTCGCGTGGTCTTAACCAGATCGTCGGTCAACCTTGTGAGGGACCAGCCTGCTCCAATACATATTCACACAATTTTGTATTGCAATTACAATGAAGTATTCTCACCTAAAAATTTATTACCTCAATTATTTTGATATAACTAGTGTAACTACATCATTAATCTAGCAAAGAGTGTTGATTGGTCTATCTGTCACCTCTTGCCAGTCATCTAATTGTGTGATGCTTTGCGAAACTTATTATGGGCTTTTTATTGTGTTGGTGATTGAGTGATGCAAACTGCATGCTAATGTTCCCACGCTTATACTGCCTGTCTAGCAAATAGATGACTAGCTACATAATTTATTATAACTAATATTGTTTACGTATTATATTTATTTCTTAACTTTTCGTCTGGTTATTGATTTTGAGATAAACATGAGTGAGTTTTGAACTTAAAGTTGGAAAATAATATTTGACAGTTCGCCTCAAAACTACCTCAACATATTAACGCCCAACGATCACATACATAGATCCTGGACCCTAACTAGGATCCTCTGTGTCTAGCGACCCAGGAACTACAAGGACCATGGTCCCACAACAACCAGACTCAGAATAAGTATTTGAGCTTTTTTGTGCACAAATACTTGTCCTGCCGCGAGAATCAAACCTGCTGCCAGGCTATAAGCCGACTTGCTCAACCACCACACCACAGAGGCTGTCACATATTATGACTATAACGTAATACCTACATGTTTTCAATGTGGAATAACTACAATTATTTTTTATAACAGCAACGGCATGCTAATTATGTTCTAATATAATTTGTCGATTAGCGGCTTCCTCAAATTCTGAAATACGCAGTACGCAGTATTTAAGCTAATGTCTAAAGCGTAATCCACGACACAAATCATTAATTCTTTGTTCGGTTGATGTATATCTATGTAACAAGATTGTTAGCATTAGTCAGGAAACTGTTTAAATTGGCTAGATACCTAAACAACTGTTTACTCAGGTCACAATGATGTCATAGCCACTTGTTACCGACTAGTTGTATTATTACTAATAGTTTATTTGCCTTTTATGAGTTTTATGTTATTACGTGTTTACTTCATATTCTTAAGATGTTTTCCTTATTTCTTATTCGTAGGTGTGTTATGATGAGAACTTTAGCTATGAGAAATATAACTTGTTATTGTATGAAAATATTTACTACAACGAGATGTTTATGAATAGCTCACACGCTTTTGTGTATTGAAAATAATAGTAGGCTCAGAATACTCCCTTGTAGTACTCCACGCAAATATATATATATAATATAATAACACAACACTTATTTTGTTACAGATCCAACGGGAATGACAGAGATTACGTTATACAGAGCAAAATCCTGGTAAGAATCTTATTATTTTATATATCAAAAATATGCTAAAACATGGAAAATAACCGTTTATTTTAATAGTGGTTAGCAATATTTTTAGAAATTATTCAATAAAAAAAAATTATTCTTATCATAGCAGGAAGTTGTAGTCAAAAGAGAATGAGTTTATCGTACAATTAAAGTTACAACCGAAAACACATATAATTAGTTTAGTTTTATATCTTTGTTACATATTTTAGTTTTATTAGTTAGAAATTATTTTAGTTTAATGTACAAAGAACTTGATAACACATTGCTGATAATTAAAATACCGTATGGTAACATTATTTTACACATACTAAAACAAGGCAATTCTAATAGAAGAACTGAAACTAATAAAAATAATCGGATATACTAAAAGATTCGACAAATGTCAATACCCGGTGATATTTCAACGCCCACCCAATCTTTACGGAATCCGAAATTCAAGCGCAATATAAGAATATCTCTAAACCTTGGCCAGCGGCGGTTCCGATCCTGACGATACGATCACACCCAACCATCCAACTCTCTAATATCAGTAATGGATGCCAGAGTTCCACCGCTCGATTTTCCGAATCGTTTGCGCCGAGTCTCACCAGATAACGAGAAATGTCCCGACTATCGTTTTATGTGCAGCCGAGGAGCCTTCGAAGTGCTCCAGTTTCGCTATGCACCTTATTAGAGTATTCTACGCTATTAGTGCTGTATTAACGGCTTTTAGTTGAGTTAAATTTTATTTTAACTAAACCTAGTTAAAATAAAATTTAACACGTACCGCCTGCAGTAACCACTGCAGGCGGTACGTGCTACGTTAAAACGCTTATAGTGATTGTCTTTTGTTATTTAGCTTTAATTATGTAAAAAAAATCGAGAACTTTTATATTTGAGACTCATCACATTACAATCTAAACTAATGAAAATCTAGATTAAATTCTGAAAAGCCTTGATAAGGTTAGAGACAAAAATAACTTACTGTAATAGAAGACAAATTCAAAATAAAAAATATAGATTCACAATATCGAAGGTGCGTAAAGTTTACTTAATAATGCAGTTAAGCTGTGACATCGACAAAAGCACTTTTAACATCCAATACCATCGATCACGGACAAACGTCCTCCTGCATATTTTATCCCCAAAGATACGAACAATAAAATCACACATAGATTTCCTGTACCCGACATGCTGTCCCCTCGTAACGTATTTAGGGATCCATATCGGAGCATTGTATCTAAGGATCTTCTATTATATCCCAATGCTTTTCTTCCTAATACAATTCGCTGTGCATCGGAATAAGTTTCCGGTTGATGACAGACGAATGTGGGGGACTGTTTTTGATATATCGTCCAGAAATTATTGTTGAAAGGGGCATTGACTTCAGTAGGCTTTGGAGACAAAGGTTTGCGAGTTATCTTTCTTCTTTTCGCGAATGCATCGGATATATTATATTGGTCTTTACCTATGAAATTGCCGTTTTGTTTGAAAAAAGTTAAAGTTTTTTTTTTCGAACTTATTTATTTATTTTATTCAAAGTAATCACCCCTGCAATCAATGCATCTTTGCCAACGCTGTGGCAGTTTATGGATGCCCTTCTTGAAAAAATCAGCAGGACGGGAGACAACAAACTCTTCAAAGGCGTTTTGTACTGCCTCTCGGGAATTGAAAGTTTTTCCCGCTAAAAATTGTCCAAATTTTGAAAAAAGTAATAGTCGGTAGGCGCAAGATCTGGTTAGTATGGCGGATGAAGGAGAGCTTCCAAACCCAACTCATGCAGCTTAGAAACGGTGTGTTGTGCAGTATGGGGTCGCGCGTTGTCGTGAAGTAGCAGTGGAGACGACCGATTGACCAAAGCTGGTTGCAGACGTGCGAGTTTCGCCATCATTGTGGTCAGTTCTTCAATGTACATATCTGCAGTAATGCTCTCGCCGTTTTGTAAAAAGCTATGATGAATCACACCAGCACTAGACCACCAAACTGTGACCATCACCTTTCTAGGGGTCATTTTTAGTTTTGCACATTGCTTTGGTACCGAAACAGGATCTAACCAACTTGCTGAGCGCTTCCGATTGTCAAAAAGAATCCATTTTTCGTCGCACGTAACAATTCGGTTCAAAATTCCTTCATTTCTGTGCCTGTTAAGCAGCGCAAGGCAAGTCTCGACGCGTACGTTGCGCTGGCGATCGTTAAGTTCGTGGGGCACCCATCTATCAAGCTTTTTTATCTTGCCAAGCTGTCGCAAATGGACCAATATTGTTTTGATGCTAACATCAAAAGCTGCTGCCAGCTCAGCTGTATATTGAGATTCATCAGCTTCCACAATCGCCTTTAATTCATCATTGTTGACCAAAGTTTCCGGACGACCACGAGGTTCATTTTTCAAGTCAAAATTCCCAGAACGGAACCGAGCAAACCAATAACGGGTTGTACGTTCGTTTGTACAGTTCTCTCCGTAAACGTCGTTGATGTTACGTGTCGTTTGTGCCGCGTTGGTGCCACGACGGAACTCATATTCCATAATTACACGAAATTTCAAAGTATCCATTATGAGGAAAAATGTTGAAATGTAATGAAAATACAACGCTAATCAATAAACAAAAGACTTATATTGTAAATAGAATGTCATATTTTTAAAACAAAATTAATTTGAATTTAGAATTCATAGCCAATCAAAACTTTTTTTTGTTTGAAAAAGTCTGTACTGCAATACGGCAATTTCATAGGTAAAGACCTATTATTAGATTTTATATCAACACACGCTTCCGGCGGTGTATAAAAATGCTTTCTTATGTCCAAACGATTGTGTTGAAAGGGGCAGTGTTTCCGAAAGGTTTTCAAGATAAAGACACAATCTGATCCATTCATTTTTCTCCTTTTCCTAGCGGTATACATTGTATTATTATTTTGTTTCATCCAAGTCGTGGAAAATGTGTTTCAATACAATTCAAGTAATTTGTGGAAACAATACACCTGTAAAGAGAACGTGAAGAACATCTAAACCCCAATTAATTTCACCCTGGATTAGTTCATTGGCAAAGGCAATAAGTAGGACAAGGGAAATCTCCCAGGCATTGTCCTACCTCGAGCCGCCAGAACCCAATCACTGACGCCTTTGTCTTGTCAATTGATGACATATTCGGGAGACATCCGTGCCTCTGACACGTGGCTTATTGTTGTATATAAAATATGAACAGGCCATATCATATCGCTTTGGATTTGACTAGAATTAGGTCAATAGGTGAATGGATAGATAGGAATGACCTGAATGCAAATGAAAGGACGGTTCTGTCTACGCGCGTAGCTTTATTGTATGTAACATATTATGTCTCTTTGCCATTTTTGACATGTTTTAGCTGTTTGAGAACCTTACAACTTTGTATTATAGATGCTTATGAGTACGTGATGTAATTGACAGTTGAATTATAAAATTAGCATGTATTTTTGGAATACCTGGTCGCAAGCTACATTTTTCAGCGAAACTGAACCACGTAAACCCACGAAACATAAGCAAGAAAAAAAGGTGTTGATATCTTATTCATTTATTTTTTAAATTAAGCTGTAATTAATAAAATTAATTTTTATAAATTAAAAAGTTGAGCTTTAGAGTTAATTTACTTTGTCATCATATTTTGCTTATTTATTAGTAAGTAGCTACTTAATGAAAGAAATTAAAACATAACAATAGAAGCTGTAAGTGTTAGCGCATAAATTATAATATTTATCGTCACAATAATTAACTAAAGTTATTTGCACGGATTATTATGATTGCAAAATCAAAATGCAAATATAGATAACTCAATGAAAGCTTGATGGGTGTCGCAATACCAACAGCTTTTTACAAACATCAACCTGACGTTTCGCATTCCGATGTCGGCTTTCGAACAGAACTCGATTACATTTGGATAAAAACTATACAATCACACGCGATTCCATTACATAATTCATCTCGATTGATTGTAATTGTACTTCAGTTGTTAAGTTTTTTTTATTTTTCGTGATTCTTTGTTTGATTTAAAATAATAATCAGTGTACAAATTCTTAGCAGTTATACTTGAATGCTATTTGGATTATCTACAAATTTATTATATTATACTCTACAAATAAGTTTGAACATATTTTTCCTGATTTGTGTGACAATTCACTTATAATCAGAAAAATATATTCAAACGATGATTTTAAGTGACAATTCACTCAAAATCAGGCAAAATGTGTTCAAACATAAGTCAATTTAGTATTTAAAAAAAGAAATAATTCCAAATATGTGAGAAAAATTTGAATTAATATGTGCGATTCTAACTTTTGTTGAGTATAATAAAGATTGGTCGACGATCTTTCACGCTCATCTGTAAGACTCTTAGTTAACTTAATATTATTATGCTTATGCATAGTAATTTTTTTTTATTAATATTATTAAATGTATATTACTAGCAATTCACTCATAATAATATTTTTTATTAATTATTAACTGTATATATTACTAGCAATTTACTCATAAAAATAAAAATTAACGTAGGACTATACGAATGACGTTTTCATTAGTCGACATAATTATTTGGAATTAGGTTATCAAAAAGCAAGGCCAATTTAAAGCAAAATAACATTTTCTTATTCTGCTAAGTTGAAAACCAGCCGCAAAATGCGAGCAACTTTCATACGCTAGGCAAGCTAGATTATCTACTCCAATTCTTATTTGTATTATATTTATGCGAGTTCCCGTCTAATCTTTCTAGGTCATCTCAGATTTGGCTCAATTTCCGCCGGTTATTGAACCAATTGTTCTAGATCCAGACAATGAACTTTGTTTGTTTGACCGTTACTTTATTTTAGCTGGTTTTTATCTTCTACAACTATGCTTGGCTTTCATTGTTTGAGATTATGATTGTTTTGATTGTATTCTATCTTAGATGATTGTACAGCTTAACTTGTTTCTTTTGTGAATTAGGCAGGAGAGTAGATTTTAATTTTGTATGTTCTCAAAAATTCTATATTACCTACACAATTGATATTAAAGGATCTTCGCAATTTGGATCTACTCGGATTTTCTTTTTCTGTTACGGTCATGATATCATCTTGTTTTTGATTTATGTTTGTATATTTTGTTACTATAATCACTTGTTCAAATTCATGTTTAATCTAAATTGAATTCTAATCTCTGCATGTCATCTTCGCCATACTGTTTGTTTTAACTTTTTAATGAACTAGCAGTTTTAATTTGAATTCTTAATCCATTTGTACGGCTTGTTATCTTTTGAGGCTATCTTCTTTGCATTTCACCGGTCCGACGCGGCTTCAGCTTGTTTTAAATGATAATGAACTGATGCCAGCCATGATGTTCATTAACTTTAAGCTGGGTTTCGATGCCAAGTTTTAGAAAATATTTTAAATCCTCGAAAACAGTGCTATTTTGTGATGGCTTATTTCAAATTCACCGCTACTACAGTAGCGGATATTCCAGTCTACATTCTTTCTTTTTTTCTTCTATTCTTTAAGAAATTAATCTTGTTATTCCAGAGTTATACGTAATTGAAAAACCAAAACTTTCACGGTATATTCTAATATTTCGAATAAAATTGTTTGATAAGATTACAAGATTGACGACCAGTACAATAAAATAAATTACAGTATTTAGTTAAATTAAATTAATTAAATGTTGCACGAAACTTTAAAACATAAAAATAAACCAAATCCTTTTTTATTACGTGATCGTTCTTCTTGAAAATAGCACCAGTTAAAAATTTGCATGCGAGTGTAATCTTGCTGTTAACAGCTGGGAAAAAAATCATATTTTAAAATTTAAGACAATTTTAAAATTTAAAAAAATTTTTTTTTCCTCTATTTTTTATTGTTTAATGCATGCGCTTAAACAAATCTCACCTGATGGTAAGTGACGATGTGATCAACCGCGCTTGCCTGAAACGTATAAAACTCGAGGAAATAATATATCAAAAATTAAAATATACGAAGAACAAGTTGATACAAATCATGGGCTTCGTTATTACCAGCACTGATTGAAAATCCCCCGTAAGTGTACGGCGCATGCGCCTCGCGTGCCTCCAATCTTCTCTGCGATCACCTGCCGCGCTATCACACGCAAGGGACCCAACATGGAGGGCTTAAATTATATGGTGTTTATTATTGGTGGGTGATTACGAATTTAACTGATTTTAGAAATTATAACCATCCATTTTCGGTATTATTCATGATTCAAATCAAAGAAGGAATCAACTTACTATTAACTTACTATTTTCTTTCTCGGTTTCGTTTTCTTTTGTTTCGATTTTTTGGTCTGCTCATTATCAGGTTTCGTATCTTTTAGTCTACTCATTATCACGTTTGGTATTTATACACTTTATCATATGTATTATACTCGGAACTAAATTTAGATCGAAACTTAGTCAAACAATATTACTAAACCATTCCCGTAAAAATTACGCCGTAAAAAGCTTTTAAAATTGTCGTAATTTTTGGCCTAGGACAATTCTGAACAGCAATATTGCACGATACGACTTTCCGCGCTCTAAAAATAGAATAAGAGTTGAACTTTTATAACGTCGTGTCACAAAAACATCATATAGGTATCGCAGAAAAACGTTACTGTATCAGAAAAAAAATACAACTTCGAATTTTCGAATATCGTTTGAGAAGAAAAAGTCAGTGGGAGTCAGCTCACGTGCCCCAACTTCTTTAGGTTTGTACCGCCTTCAAAGTTACTTGGAAAGTATCGGCTTTACTACGAGCGGCGATAAACAAAAGTTTTTTTAAGGAGCTAGTATTAGTGAAGGTGAAAATGTGACAGCTATTATGAGCTTAAACTTATATGCCTATTATTATAATCATTATTAATAAATAAATAACGCCCAAAGATCACATACATAGATCCTGGACCCTAACTAGGATTCCCTATGTCTAGGGACCCAGGAACTACGAGGACCACGGTCCCACAACACCTACACAGAACAAGAATTTGCGCTTTTTTTTCTGTACACAAATACTGTTCTGCCGCGGGGATCGAACCCGCCGCCTCCAGGTTATGAGCCGACCTGCTCAACCACCACACCAAAGAGTCTGTCAGTGTATAATTTGTATAAATATCTTCCCTTTAGCATAACTTAACTTACAATAAACATGTATGTTTACATTGAAATGAACGAGTTTGAAGGGGTTAATGTGGGAGGCCTATGTTCAGCAGATATCATATTTCGACTTATTTATTTATTTATTATTCGACTTATTATTTCATCATCGTTCAGCAGTAAAATTATATTTGGATGGCGAAATATTTCCATAAAAATAATAAATAATAATAAATAAATATTTGTGAAAATTTGTCAATGAGCCATCTAGCCCCAAACTAAACAAAGCTTGTGCTATGGGAACCAGACAACTGATACAATACTTAAATATTTTTTGTCTAAGTATATACTAAGTATATATTTGGCTAGCATGCTACACCTTCGATCGCATCAGGTGAGAGCGTAATCAAATGCTAGACAAAGTTTAAGTTGAAAAAAAAAAACATAGAATACAATATATAATACCCAGACACAGAACAAACATCGATGTTAGTCCTGCGTGGGAATCGAACCCACGATCTACAGCTTATAACAGAAGATAAGGTTACTACCAACTGAGCTATCGGGCCACTTAAAAGAATAAAAGTGTTCCTCGGAAGTCGCCAACCGTTCAATCAAAGGGATACATCACTTTTAGAAATACCGAGTAATTTAAATCTAATAAAAAAATTAAACGTCTAATTGTTATTTTTTTGTTTTTGATTGTGTAACTGTAGCGCAAAAAGTTGAGCCGATTTAAACGCATACAGACTGCTTACTCAACCAAAATCTACATATTACTATCAGGATTTACGCGAGAAAATATTTGTTGCTAAAGTAAAATAAAAATTTGATATATTTAACAACTGTTTTGATTGCCTCTAACAAAAAATTATTTATCATTATTGAAGCCTTTGGTAGCAAGAGCTTTAATTATAATCTCTAAATCTCAGTCTAACCCCAAAACGTCTGGAAATCTAATTTCATCAATACTGCTTCAAATCCAATCCATAATATTTGTGATAGCCTAATAATATTATCACAAGCCTTCGCTTCTATTTTATTAAACACGAGATTAACCCGAAGCCTTTTATCAAAGGTTTAATAACCGCAGATGAGCCTAAGCTTTCGTTAAGCCACATAATTATTTTAATTTTTATGTTATTTATTGGGCACAGACAGACAACAGAGTCAAAAAGTTATTATTATATTTTTTTTTAATGATACGAAATGACATGACGAGCTAGTCGCTTGCCTGATGTTAAGCGACACGATTGCCCATATCAGTTGCAGTGACACTTGAACTCAAGTGTAGTTTCGCGTGACACTGCACTGCGCACGTCATTCTGAGACACCAGCACAGTCTAGCAATAACATTACTAGACTGTGAGATCAGGTCATAAAGTCACATTTGCCCAGTAATTTCACTAGCTTGCGCACTACTACTTGGCGACAGAATAACTGGCAAAGCGGTGGTACCTACCTAGACAAACTTTGCAGAAAAGTCCTACCAGGTCCTACCGGACTTTTCTGCAAAGTTCGTCTAGGTAAGTAGGGTTATTTGTAATTAAAAAACTTAACTGTCACACTACCTGCCTATACATGCACAAATCTTGACAAGTCGCTAAATTAAAATCCCTCCGGTCGTCATGGGCCACTTCTTAACTTGTCCATTTCCAAAGTTGTCCACTTCCTAACAAAGGCAAAGAACAATACTATTGAGATATCTAAATGACCAGAAGTAAAAATCGTTATAGATGTTAATAAGAACGAATAAATTTGCATAACGCGCTCTCTTATAATCAAAGTTATTTCCTCTTTTGTGGTTGAAGGACTAAGAACTTAGCAGAAAAATGAAACAAATGAGAAATTGGTAGCCACGTGTGAAGGAAGACTAGAAAAAGTAGCGGACACCTCTGAGCGCTTTGATTAATAACTTTGCCGAGCACGCTCATTAGCGACTCAACGACAAGAGTAATAAGGAAGACACGTTATGATTAATACACGAGCGGTGACGTGAGCTCGCCGCGGTCGCTTAATGAAGAATGCTCAGTCTTGGCCTGACATCGGCTTATATACCCCCCTCTCCGTGCGTGATTGATGACGTCACAGCGTCACATATCCGTGCGGTTGCGGTTGATGAGGGTTTGCAGTCTTTAATCTTATTTGGTTGGGAGATGTCGTATGGCGTCTGGGGAATTGGGATTTGGGATACACAGATTTCTTAATAGGACATAATATACACATATACGTACTTGAAAAGACAATAAATTACTAAAATGTTTATTCAATGACATACCTTGAAAAGGTATAATTCAACAATTAAAATAACAATTAGCATGTTTATATTTTACGAATTTTATACATAAATGTATTTCCTTGCAGGAGTCGAATTACGTACATCACACACAAATGCATCATTAGCAGTCTCACGTATACCTCGAAAATTTTCCCAGAAATCCTTCGCTAAGTCATGGTGCGAAATCACGAACTCAATCCCGGGTATGACCCGGAAAGAGCAGGCTTCGAGACTACCGGGTAAAAATACCCGTTTTGATTAATAAGTGCTGTTGACATTTTAATTAACCGGGGCAAAAGTCGGGCAGCGATGCCTCTTTGTTTCCAGTGAACGGCGTATAGGCCATGGTAATGACTGCATGTATACAGTATCCTAGTTTGAGCTGTTTCTGAAAGTTAGTGTTGGCTGGAACTGAAACCAGAATAAGGACTGACTTTGGAACACTATCTTATATACGTGCATAACGTATTTTAGATAAGTCTTCATCATCATCCACTGCTGATTATGGGCAGTTCCCATGCGGTTTTCACCAGGATGCGTAGGTACGCAAAGTTAGAAAGAAATAAATACTTTATTTGTGGTTACGCATAGGTATGAATGTAATTAGACTAATTAGAGTAGTTTAATGCTTATGTAAGCATTAAACTTAGCATTTCATCCAAAATGTGATATTTATTTGAGCCTATAAAATTAGAGAGGTGTGATCATATTAATATCATAATTAAAACTAATAAAAAAGAGTCCTCAATTATTGATTCCTCAATAATTCTTCACAACACAATGAATCATCGATTTTTTAGACTGTTGATGTCTTTTCCATTGATATGGAAGCCATCTTTTTTTGTGTCATGGAATGATGTGACGAGTTGGTCGTTTGCCTGATGTTAAGCGACACAGCTTCCCATATCAGTTGCAGCGCCAATCAGAACTCTAAAATAAAAAAAGGCTAAAGGCATCTTTTTTACTTCCATTGCAGTAAAAATTTCAAACTTTTAACTAACGAATTTAACTTTTCGCTTCGACCAATATCAAGCTCTGTTTCAAAGTATACTGTGCTGCTATAGCTTGTATAGGCAACATGAACGGCTGAATAGGCCTTTATTTACGCACCTTTGTTTAGCGCATGGCTCTTAATTGTTTTCTTTCGGATGACAGCGCGTGTTTGGATGAACTTTACTAATTGTGTCAGTGGGTTGATCATTAAACTGTGTCGGGGATTTTATAAGGGGGCTGTTTATGTATGTCTTACATTCGGGTCTTCCTGGTACTTTTGCGTGTATTTTGTGAAACTAATTAACTTCTTGAATAAGGATTTGAACTAAAGGACTTTAGTTATATTATGAATACTGAATTATGTTGCATATAAAGGTTTTTTTTATGCCGTTGATTTCGTGGATTAAACAATTTATGTCGTTGTTGTAGTCTAAAGTAACTATAGTTTATAATAAAGCAAACTTGCATGTCTGTAGAAGCTGTAAACGGTCATCATACCTAGCCCAGCAAAATTGTAAGATATATATTTATCACAAAAAAATGTGAACCAACTGTGCCTAAAACAAGTACATATTTATATTACTAATAAATAAAAACAATTGCAACAAAAAAGGCACATTTACAAACGATACAATAAAAGTCAAAGTCAAAGTCAAAGTCAAAAGTCAAAAGATTTATTGCAAATAGGCTAATTTTAGCACTTTTACAAGTCAAAATTATACTAGGTACTTAAAATTAAGTTATTTCACTAAGCATATAAAATTACAAAGTGCTTATTGTCAAATAATATAGCAAGCCCATTACAATATATGAGTTTGAAAAAAAAAAAGCAGTTCTCTTTCTCACTACTGGTGCAAGCAATCCGGCACAATGCAGAATTGAAAACTTTGATCCGAAGCTTCGATTACAACTGTAAAGAAGAAGCTACAAGAAACTTTACAGTGATGTATTTTTTTTTTGTCTTCTTTCTACTGTCTTTTACAATGTATATAATTCATTACAGTTGAGATAATGAATATGTTACAAAAATAACCACCACGTCACACCGGTGCAAGAAAAATACCGTGATTATCTTATTATAAACATTACAAATAGAAACTGAATTTATAGATAGGAATAGGCAATAGGCAAAGTACCTAAGATTTCATACCGTTAAGCTTGGGATATTCAGGCCAAGCTTTTTTGTCCGACACATAATCATTTATTGTGTAATAGGCTTTTTTCATTAAGTTTGACTTTATGAATAATTTAAATTTACGCATTGACAATTGTTCGATACCGTCGGGCAACTTGTTATAAAAGCGTATACAGTTTCCCATAAATGAACCATTAACTTTCTGCAGTCTGAATCTTGGAACTTTCAATTTATTTTTGTTCCTAGTATTAAAGTTATGAATATCGCAATATCTGGGAAAAGAGCTAATGTTTTTGCGAGTGTACATCAAATTGTCGTAAATGTATTGACAAGCCACTGTAAGAATATTTATCTCCTTAAATCGTTCCCTGAGAGAGTCGCGGGATTTCATGTTATAAATGGAACGAATTGCTCTTTTCTGTAAGACAAAAATTGATTGTATGTCCGCGGCTTTACCCCACAGTAAGATGCCGTATGACATAATACTGTGGAAGTAACTAAAGTATACTAATCTTGCAGTGGCTTCATCAGTAAACTGTCTGATTTTACGCACAGCATATGCAGCAGAGCTCAATCTACCAGCAATGTTTGATATGTGAGGACCCCACTGTAATTTAGAGTCTATAGTTATGCCAAGGAACGTGACAGATTGTACCAAATCTAATGGCTCACCATTCAGTAATAAATTTGTAGGAGACCCCCTAACATTAGGTAACGAAAACTTAATACATTTAGTTTTCTTACTATTTAACAGTAGATTGTTTTTAGTAAACCAGTTCAAAACCAGTGAAATTGCCTTGTTAACGTCGTCAAAATCATTAATAGATCGGTCAACCTTAAAAATAAGAGACGTATCATCTGCGAACAAAACAATATCACATAGGTTCTTTACAAAAAATGGAAGATCGTTAATATAGGCCAAAAATAAGAATGGTCCTAGTATTGAACCCTGCGGGACCCCCATTTTAGTGATAGAACCAGATGATCTTGCTCCATTAACTTCAACTGTCTGAATTCTATTACCAAGATAAGAAGAGACAAGATCAAGAGCTTTCCCACAAACCCCGTAATGCTTTAATTTAAAAATTAAGGTTTCGTGACATACGCAATCAAATGCTTTGGATAAGTCACAAAAAATACCTATGGCATCCTGTGACTTCTCCCAAGCACCAAGTATATGTATAAAGAGTTCTACGCCTGCATCTGTAGTTGATCGTCCTTTTGTAAATCCAAACTGTTGACTGTGAAACAGTCCGTTAAGGTTAAAAAATGTTAACAACTGATTAAGAATTTCTTTTTCAAAAATTTTACTTATTGCAGGTAACACAGAAATTGGCCTATAGTTCGATGGATCATTCTTATTTCCAGACTTAAATAATGGAATCAATTTACTATTTTTCATTACGTTGGGAAAAACTCCTTCGTCTACACATTTATTAAATACTTCTGCTAAATATGGTGCGATTAATGTGACAATGCCACTTAAAACCCTGGTAGACATTCCCCAAAGATCCTCAGTATTCTTTATTTTAAGTGACCTAAAGGTCTTAACAATTATAGCCGAATTAATATGTCTAAATCTAAAAACTACTTCACATTTATCAACACACTCTGCAAGAATTGCACAAGACTCACTAGTCGATGAATTTAATGACTGAGTGGTAACTACAGGTATATTTACGAAAAAATCCTCAAATGCACCAGCAACTTCACTGTCTTTAGATATTAATCTGTTATTAATACTAAGAGTGAGTTTTCGGTGCCGAGGTTTAGTTTTGCCGGTCTCGGTATTAATTATTTTCCAGGTTGCTTTAATTTTGTCGTCCGCTCTATTGATTTTCTTACTCAAGTACAGAGACTTAGCTGTCTGGCAAACGCGTTTAAAAATTTTTGAATAAGATTTTAAATACTCAGTAAATTTACTGTCATAAATATTATCTGATTTCTGAGAATATAAATCATACAGCCTGTTTCTACTTTTATAAATGCCAGGTGAAGCCCAGTCACTCAATTCTGCTTTAACACCTCCTCTACACGTCTTTAACTTGAATATCTTGTTAAACTCTTTATCCATAACATCAAACAACACATTACAAAGATCATTAGGGTCATCAGTGAGTGGTAATAACACAAGTTTGTCATCTAGATTTTGAGCAAACTGTTCCAAGCGGTTGGTTGTAATAGGTCTGTAAGTAAACTCATAAGATTTTTTTTTCAGTATGCATGGAAATACAGCACTTTGACCACAATGATCTGAGCTAAGTTTATCAATAACTGACTTGCTTTGTGGTTCACAGTCACAGAATATATTGTCTAAGCAAGTAGCAGATGAGCTAGTAATTCTGGTTGGCTGATTGTAAAGATTTTTCAAGTTGAAGCACATAAACAAATTTAGTAAACTGTCAGAAACCCCTTACACCCAAAACCCTCTAAAAATGACGCAACTTCGTTACAGCACATAAACCCTACAAAGCAAACTTTTAATAACGCATAAACAATACGTTCTCAAACAAAGAAGAAAGTTAATTTTACGGCGGGAAAAATATTATTAAAAGCCTTCGGGAGGACAGTAAGACCTTGATGATATGAAGGATTATTTTTGTATCTTTAATAGTCTCTACTAATACCTACTAATATGTGGCAAGAAAAAAAACAATGGTGCCTCTTCCTGATTCCCGTATACTTAACAAATTAATATTCATTAGCAAATATAAGAAGGTGCACGTAATTTGGATAAATTCAAATAAGTCACTTTCCCCGGGACCCATAATATAATATGCCCTTTTTATGCAATAATTTCAAAGTAAAAGGTCCAACGTGTGTTATCAACGCGGTCAAACTATATCGTAACGTCATTAGTGCTGCACCACGCACACGATTTTTACTCAAATTTACATTTTTACGATGCGGTCACTCGAGCTATTTCCAACTTTGGCCGCAAAAGCTTTTTAATAATGGAACGTGGATAACTCAGTTATATTCATTCTGCCATGGATTATGTTAAACTTGAATTATTGTTATTTTTAATTGCCTGCATTCGAAATATTATTTGTGAAAGCTTTTAAGCAGTTTTCATGTGACAATTGCAGACTGCACCTACTTAAATAAATAAATAAATATTTTTAAACATTTCAAACAGCGCCATCTAAGCTAAGCTTGTACTATGGGAACCAGACAACTGATACAATACTTAGATACTTTTTGTTTTTAAATATATACATAGAATACAATATAAGACCCAGACACAGAACAAACTCCTATGTTTATCACACAAATGTTTGTCCTGGGTGGGAATCGAACCCACTACCTGTAGTTCGGTGCCAGGCCGTTATGATATTAATATGTATGAAAATATTTCAGAAATATCAATTAAAGTTCGTTCTCCAATAGCGCTAATTCTTATTCGATTTCTCACACTTACTAAATTTAAATAGATTCTGCTATTTTCACCTCTAGATCGTGATTCTAAGGTTGGGTTTCCTTTCCTTATGTTACTATCCATAAATCTTGCCCACCATTGCAATTTAATGACAAGCACGGAACGAGACCGACAGCAAAAAATTGTCGCGTCTGTGGTGACGTCATATTAAATTAATAACAGGAATATCATAAAAGGTGGGTGGTTATTTATAGAACAGCGATAAAGAATGGATGAAAAGAGAACGAAGTAATGCAGTGAAAGCTCCGAGAAAAATAAATTGCATAGAAAAACATAAATCATAATAATAGCACCCAACGATTACCATACATAGATTCTGGACCCTAACTAGGAATCTGTGTCTAAAGGAACTATGAGGACCATGGTCCCACAACACCCAAGTTAGAACAAGTATTTGCGCTTTTTTTTCTTTGCACAAATAATTTTTCCTGCCGCGGGAATCGAACCCGCTACCTTCCCGGTTATGAGTCAACCTGCTCAACCACAGACACTAAATCCATCGCACTTCCTTCGAACTCGTTTCAACACCAATATTAATAAAATTGGAGTAATACGGTAAATAAAATGTGTTTTTGACAGCGTATAATATTACAGGAACGCCTATAAACAAAACTAAACGAGACAAAGTCACATAATTCACAGTGAGTTGTGCGCATTTAGCACGCGATCGAGTCGAGAATCGAGGCATAGCATCGATATACGAATCGATTGCAATCGCGGCACAGTGATATCATTGGCAGGTGGGTGGGGACGAGGGAATTTAAATTCGGAATCCGAAATAGAATTTTAAATAGATTTATCTGTTTCCTTTTTTGAACTGACTTTCAAATAGACTCGTTAAAGTGTTGTAATATAGTTACCGATCTAACAAGAGTCTTTTAAGACAAGCTTTTCTTTTGAAGTGTGTCTGCAACTCGGCATTTAGACGTACGCAGTTTGGTGGTGCAAGAGATATGAATGTCGTACAGTAACAGTATTTTGGTGGAGCCTTTTTTTGAGGGGGAAAATTCCCTCTCACTTCCTTGCCACCACTCCCGTGGTATGTGTATATAGGGTATGTGGAACTCGAACCCACTAAAACTCCCCCGTGAGCCCTCTTCCGCCGTACCGGGGCGAGAAGGGGTCACGTTGGCAGTCCAGCCAACTCGCCCCCGATTTTGATGGAGCCTTCTTCAGCCCATGCAAAATTTTTGTATAAATTTTTATGTTTAGGCCTAGGTAAGAATTAAAATGTAAGTTAAATAATATGTGTGTCTTCTTACAGGGCGATGTGGTCTCTAAGCGTCAAAGCCATTCAAATAAATTTAAAAAAAGACAAGCTTTATGGACGCAAATAAATTTTGTCGCTGTGATGATGTTCAACTGTACATTATACAGTTCTTTATATTGACAGCCTCTGTGGTGTGGTGGTTGACCAGGTCGGCTCAGCCCGGAGGCGGCGGTGTGCAAAAAATTGCGCTAACACTTGTTCCGAGTCTGGGTGTTGTGGAACCATGTTCCTCGTAGTTCCTGGGTCCCTAAATACAGAGAATCCTAGCTAAGTTCCACGACATCTATGTATGTGAAGTCCGTATAGTGCTTACTTGCTTAGGTTTAAATTATTAGCAGCATATTATGTTTGGATGGATTTAGATATCTTGAGATTTTCTCTTAGAACTAGAAAGTAAATTTAATAAACTTTTCTTTTTGTTCAAATTATCTTGAAGTAAATTAACAAATTGACGTCTTAAGATACTTAATATTGTGTCTTATCTTTTATAGGATGCTGTACTGTGTACTGATTTTTCTAATAACCGTATTTTCATTTTTGTTGCAGGTAAGTTTACGCTCCAGACAATTACTTTATAATGTAAGCATTTATTATCTAACACGCATTATGCCGACCCCCATATCAATATTGGCCCTTTATAAAAAATCACGCTAATTACACGATTATTTCGTAGTCGTCAACATCAGACTAATAAAAAACTTAGAGCTTAGAACTAAACATGTAAGCCAACCATGGTTCGAAATTACCAAAATATATTTCGATAATTATACCACATTTTTTGTCTTCGTGCCAATAAAGTATGACCATATTAGATTTTTCTCACGAGGCACTCTTTAAATTTAACGCAATAAACAATATACTTAACAAACCAATGAACTCGTATTCACTGAACTTTGCATAAATCCAAACTGATTTTTTTTATGGTAAGGGGAATCCCCTTGGCAGCGCGGCGCGGCACGTTGACACTTCGTGCGTTCGGATATACGCAAGTGCGGAAATACACGTTCGAATACAGTTCACTTTCACAACGTAATTTTTGTTATTATCAATGGATAATTATCCATCTGTATAATTATCCTTTCGAACCCTGAAGCCAACAATGGAATATAAAATAAATTTGAAATTTAAAAAAAGTCCGTATTACTGGACCGTATTACTAAGCCTCCGATGTCTATGTGCATGTCTACCTATTTTTGATCTATGATCGAGAGTATACGTCTAATATTAGACTATTTATTCGCGCGTATGCCTACTCGATTACGTTGCAATGATTTGGTGAATTCGTATTCCTTTTTTGGCTTCACTTTCTAGCACTGAGAGAGAGAGAGAGAGAGTGAATGAGTGAGTGTCGTCAACTAACGCGTCGGTTGTCAACTCTAACAACAGTTGAACTTTGAACTATTTCGTTAACTCTTGAGATTGCTGTAATTAAGGACGTGACAAATTAATACAGCGATCGTAAACTTTAATGAGTTGTTTTGCGATATAATTATACATATCGTTATTTATGTAATTACTCAATGCAATAGCAATTATAAGATAACATTGCTTTGTACATACAAAACGCGTATTTTTATTACAAAGGCAGTCCGCAACTTACACGTTTTCCTACTATATTTTCCGGGATGAAAAGTAGGCACTTCCCAACAAGTTGATCTCGGTAGCGTAAGCAATTATCATAATTTGACAGCATGGACTTGTTAATTGGCGCGTGCGGGATGGCAAGCGAAGCCGATTCCCAGAACAGTTACGCGGTAGGGGTGCTGGTCTTGGTCGCCACTTGATAACATTTCTTCCCCATCAGTTGTCGGTTGATCGATGTATCCCGCGATTTCAACTTGCATACTGATAATACCCAAATTTCAGCCGTTTAGGCGTAAAAGTCACTTTCACACAAACAAAAATAAATAAAGTTTTATATATAGTAGAGATTTCTTGATTAATAGCCCTGCACTGGACATCGCTTTGTCAGACACTCTGTCGCTAAGCAGTAGTGTGCAAGCACTACTTTATTCCGGTTTGAAGGGCTTTCTATGTAGTAAAATTACTGAGCATATAAGATTTATAAGACCTATGACCTGGGGGGTGATCACGAAACTTTGATTGCAATGCACCAGGAGAAATTTCCATACTAACTATGCAGATAATCTGCGTATTCCAACTGTCAAATCCATGCAAATTTGTGTTTCCATCGGTTGGAATCAAGTTACGTGATCGCCCAGCTGATCTCACTGTCTAATAATCTTATAGACTGAGCTGAAGTTTCGGGATGACGTGCGCAGTGTAGTATCACACGAAGATCCGAGGAGTTCCGAGTGGCTTTGCAATTGTTAATTGCGGCCGTGACACTTAACATCAGGCCAACCACTAGCTCATTACGTCGTTCTTCTAAGCAGCGCTATAACATCGTTAGTGACAATGTGATTTTGTATTATATTTTGATAGATATAATAGATTCGTTTCTATAGTGAATTCACTATTGATTAAGGTAAGGCTTTGGCCGTATAATTGATAAATAAATGAAATAAAATAAATAAAATCAGCCAGCTCATTAGACGATATGACAATGATGTAAGGCTATATACAAACGATCAGTCACAATAGGCTAAGACACACGCAATCCTCGGCCCTGGGGCCCACAACCACAAAAGAAATATTACTTATTTCTTGGCGAAGCGGTAATCATATTTGCTTTGTTCGCTGCGGCCTTTCGTTCGGTTAATCGCGTTATTTCGGGACTACGGAGCAATCTACGAGCGCCGAGAGGTAGCGGGCCATGGATGAGATTATGCATGTTTGTAGGCGCATTATTGATAGTTTGGGAGTTGCTTAAACTTTCAATATAAATCCGGAAACAAGTGTGTGTGATTCATACATTTTAGAAGTTTTATTATCAGACCATTTCTATACATATTTAGGAACGTCAAAATGTATCGGTTTTGATCGTAACATTTCGTGTCAGTGAGAAGTTAGCGGGGTTTAAGCATTAAATAGAATTATTTCTATTTTGGATTTTCAACAAATCACATAATTTGTTAAATGCGTCTATTTAAAATGATTAGGTAACCTTGTAAATAAAGATCCCGTTTACTATTTAATATACTCCATAAGAGCCATAAAGTAACAATAATAATAAATAATGGACTTTTTACCTACCTTCAAACCGCTGTAAGCTGCTCTCGTCCACCAAGAACCAACCCCACACAGCATAAAAGGAAGGAAGCAAACGAAAAACGCCATTCGGTAGCAGATAGTTGCGCCGGAAACCACTGTTAGCCAATTTGGTATTTGTTTACGTTTTCCTATACATAGTTTTTCCAAGAGGGGGAAATAATTTGGGAATCCAAATTAAGGGAAAAGTAAACGAGTTCGAGGCAAATACAAAAGTTTTCAGCGACAATTTTGGGGTCTGTTTACTAGTGCTAAGGTGCTACGCAACTCCATAATTTTTGGGGTCTGCTTAGTATTGCTAGAGGTGCTACGAAACTTCATAATTTTTGGGGTCTGTTTAGTAGTGCTAAGTTGCTACGCAATTCCATAAATTTTGAGGTGTGTTTTGTAGTGCTAAGGTGCTACGAATATTTAATTTTTGGGTCCGTTTAGAAGTGTTAAGGTGCTACGCAACTTTTTTAATTTTTGGGTTCGTTTAGAATTGTTAAGGTGCTACGCAACTTTATAATTTTTGGGGTCGGCTTAGTAGTGCTAAGATGCTATGTAACTTCATAATTTTTGGTGCTGGTTTAGTAGTGCTAAGGTGCTACGTAACTTCATAATTTTTGGGGTCTGTTTAGTAGTGCTAAGGTGCTACGTAACTTCATAATTTTTGGGGTCTGTTTAGTAGTGCTAAGGTGCTACGCAACTTTTAAATTTTTGGGGTCTGTTCAGTAGTGCTAAGGTGCTACGCAACTTTTAAATTTTTGGGGTCTGTTTAGTAGCGCTAAGGTGCTACGCAACTTTTAAATTTTTGGGGTCTGTTTAGTAGTGCTAAGGTGCTACGCAACTTTTAAATTTTTGGGGTCTGTTTAGTAGTGCTAAGGTGCTACGCAACTTTTAAATTTTTGGGTTTGTTTAGTACTGCTAAGGTACGCAACTTCATTATTTTTGGGGTCTGTTTAGTAGTGCTAAGGTGCTACGCAACGTCATATTTTTTATTGCTTGCAAGCGACCTACTCAGCTTCACAAATAGGTTTTGTAAATAATTTTCTCAGGCAGTACAGTGCGAACCAAATAGCAGAGACAGATTCATCTGTAACATCATATATAAAAGATAACTGAATATCTTATAAAATTGCAATAAAGTCTTCCATAATACTTTAATGCCTTGTCTGGAATTCCGCCGCCGCCGTCCCCGTTAGATTTGCCCTTAGTAATTGTTGACTTCCGCGACGCCGCCGGTGGGGTTCTTGAAATGGTTTCTGACGTCATACACATTTAAACGAAGGTTTATGTGTTTATTTGTATCTGCCTGTTTTATGTCTATTTTTCTAATTTAATACACTAAGGTGCACTTACCTTACCAAAATATGTTCTTTTCTTCGGCGATATGGATAGTTGCACATTTGGATTTCCTTCAGAAAATCTGTAACGACCCTAGTCTTACTTGGCTTTGGAGAAACTAAAGACTTCAACTTTTTTATATTGTTTGATAAGTTTGGGTTTGACCACTATCTCACCTGCTGATATTAGAAATGCGAAGGTTTGTGTGAGTATGTGTGTGTGAATAATTGCTAGCATACTATACCATCGATCGCATCGTCACTTCCTATCAGGTGAGAGAGTGGTCAAACGACAAGTTTGAAGTAAAAAAAATCGTTTCGATTCAGACGCTTTGCTACTTGGGTGCACTTTGAATTAAATGTACTTAAGTATGCTATTTTCGAATCTAGACTTTTTGCTAAATGCCATCTGTATATATCTTTCTCTGTCTCAAAATTTAATGATAATTGGATTCTAACTTTTCTTTTATTTGATATTAATGTGTCAAAAATAATCATTCTTAAGTTTTCTTTTCCCATTTTAAATTCATCTTCAATTTACCTGATGAATGCAAAAAGCTGCGTTAAGGGTGAGTCACACTACGCCGACAAATTGACAAATTGTTGTCTGTCGAGGCTCGCCCCTCAGCGGCCATTGACGGTAGACAACGGCGACGCGACACAAAGTTTATATTTAATCTCGACGAAAAAGAACAATCTGGCGAAAAGGTCCCTTGGCTTTTGAAATTTAATTTGTTAAGTCGAGAAATTAAAAGATGTCTGGGATAAGTATATTGTTAGACAAAATTTTATATTGTAATGAAAGATGACAAGTTGAAGAACGAGGATGAAAATCAAACGTTTGTGCTATAGAATATATAGGTTGTGAAGATTATTAAATTGGATTAAAAATTAATAAAATAATACATACTTACTTGAAACAAATAATTTGCATACTATTTTACAGTTATAAGGTACTTGTTAAAATCGTTCCTAATGGTTAATCGAAATGCGTTTAGCGTTTGCCATTACCCCGCCTCGGCTTTATAAAGCTATCTAATAGAGATGCGTCATTTTAAAGATGTAATGCTTATTAAAATTCAAACTAGACTTCTAAAATCTGCACTAAAATCTTTATCAAGTAGCGGTTTCACTAATCAGAATTTAAATCACTAATCATTTTTAATGCGCGGTTTGTTTAAAAGACTCGCGGACGGGTATTGTCACAAAATTACCTTCTAAATGGCAATCTGGAAGACGTAACGCCTGATAGCGGCAGCGATTTGCATGAAATGAGTTCCGTTGCCGGTAGACAGGTCACTTGCTTCGACAGTTTACGAGAGATGGTTACTTTTATGCTAACAACTCGATAAGGTAAGTTAATGTTGTTTACCATCAGGACAGCCTCTGTGGAGTGGTGGTTGAACAGGTCAGATCATAACCCGAAGGCGGCGGATTCGATTCCTGCGGCAGGACTTTACTAGGTGGTAGGACTTTTCTGCAAAGTTCGTCTAGGTAGGTACCACCGCTTTGCCAGTTATTCTACCGCCAAGCAGTAGTGCGCAAGCACTGCTGTGTTCCGGTTTGAAGGGCACTGTAGCTAGTGAAATTACTGGACAAATGAGACTTTATGATCTGATCTCACAGTTTAGTAATCTTATTACTAGATTGTGCTGATGTCTCAGGATGACGTGCGCAGTGCAGTGTCACGCGAAACTCTATACTTTAGAGTTCCGAGTGACACTGCAGCTTATATGGGCAGCCATGTCGTTTAACATCAGGCGAACGGCTAGCTCGTCACGTCATTCCTTAACATAAAGAAAAAAAAAAGGACAAGTATTAGTGCAGGAAAAAAAGCGCGAATACTTATTCTGAGTCTGGGTGTTGTGGGACCATGGTCCTCGTAGTTCCTGGGTCCCTAGACACAGGGAATCCTAGTTGGGGCCAGGATCTATGTATGTAATCGTTGGGCGTTATTATTATTATTATAAGGAGGGTTTGTTATCAGTCATTTTGAGCTTTTAGTTAGAAAGAGGTCCCTCGTGGATTTATATATTAAGTATGTACCTAATTTTTCGCGGGAAATTAATTTTTCGGTACAATAAGTACTTGGTATTGTTGTGTTCGTGGGAGGACTAGAAATGTGTATCCAAAATTCTATGCAAATCGGTTTAGCTGTTTTGGCGTGGAAGTCACACAAACAAATAAAGTTTTATTTTTCTCTTACTTTAAATCCATGTTGATAGTCTAAAGGTTTTATTTTTATTTACAGTTCACCACTCACGTTCTTGCTACCAAACAGGATACCAAATATTCAAAAACGAATTACTTACTCTAATCCTATGTACAAATTCGTGGAACATTATTAATTCTGAAAGTTGTTGGTTTCCGAATACGTTTCCAAGAAACTAGAGTTTCTGTTTAGGCAGTATCTAGGTAGGTATGTATTCTAACAAATTATCATAAACCAAAGATTAAATCATGAATCTGCGGAATATATTTTAGGATGGCGATATTTTTCTTTCCAACTTAATTCGCTTCCAAGGCTAAATGCAAATAACATTTTATCAAGTGACCCATCTCGTCTTATCTCCCGGTTACTGGCCGCAAACCGCAGAAAATATTACGCATATAAAGTACGGTCTCATTACGAATTGTTTTATTATACGCGACCGGTCGCAGTACGGCGAACCGAGACGGACCGACGACGTGGCAACGAGACGGTGGCTTAACTCGTCAACTTATTAAAGCTTGCCCCGTTCCAAAAGTCAAATTTCTAAAAACTTTGTGAGATGGTAAACGAAAATTCGAGATAAAAATAGACTTTTTTCGCTTATTTTCTGTCTCAAACCGCTCTGAGAAGTCTGAAAAAAAATCTTTCTCAATGTTTCATAATTGAGTTCGTATAAACTATAAATAAATTAACTTATTAACTAAAACGTATTCATTGTGACTTCGTTTTTTACAACCACAAATGGAAAACTGCTTTCACATGAATACACACACGGTTTGTGTTCACACAAGTTTTTGTTTGTTGCGTTTTAATAACAGTTGCCTCGCCAAACGTTTTAATTAATCAACACGGAACATGCACAGCAAACATTTTTATATCGCACCCGGATTAGATATTCAGCAAAAAGAAATATAACGCCAGCGCCGAGGACGGGAGGCTAAATTCATTTCTCTGGCGATAAATTCATTATCCTGTACACTGGAGCTAAGCAAAAATATAATTCTCCGCCGACAGGCATCTGGCCGCCGTTAATCTGAGAATAATGGCCGCGTAGATTTATTGCTAACTCCCAAGGGTGAGAAAAACTCAAATCTCGATCGTCCTGATTGGCGAACGCCTATAGTCTCGCAATTAAAACTTACGGAACTAGGTGGGTCGCAACTTGCTCGAGATCCAGCGCCAGCTCCGAATGCATAAACTTATACTAATTAGTGAGAAATTCTTTCGGAGTTACGCCAAGATTTGGAACTTTCGTCGAACTTCGACGGCGGGAGTGTCGCAGCTTTTAATTGAGAATCCCTCGGAATTCGCTTGTCGAGGAATTCGCTGAACAAACGAGCATGTAGAAGGCTCGGGAAGTTTTTGCTGGGGGCTGAGGGGAGAGCAAACATTTACCTTTCTCTGAGATATGACACGGCCACGAGATGCTATCTGAAAGGAACTACCGTGTAAACAATTTGGAACTTTCCTTATTATGATCGAAACAAAATTTATATCTGTAATTTATTACGCTTTTGTGGAATAATTCCGTAGCCGTAATTTAGGTGTATTGTTCTTGGAAACGCTGAATTAGGTCAAACCTATTTTTGCTGTTTAGTTATTGATTTATAAGCTGTTATATCGAGAATGTTTCATTTTCATATGAAAAATAGGACTGTGAATATTAAATCGACCAGAAATAAGAGTCTCATATCGGTTCCCAGTCTTCTCAACTCTAAGCAAATTGTATAACGCGTGTCATTGAAAAATTATTCTGATGAAAGAAAGAAGATATTGTTTTCCCTGTTTCACCATTATGTATAAGTAAGAGTGAAAAAGCAATAAAAATGTGTGCTCTTTTTTAAATCTTTTTTTGCGTTAGGCTTAAAGAGACAACGGTCTATGTCTTTTCTGCACACATTTTTGTAAAAAGTAGTTTTTCATTGAACGTATGCCTTCAGCTTACGCCAGAAAAATACATAAAGGTAATTGACACTGGCTGGCCACCGCAGCGTGTTTGCAGTCACATCCGACAGACGACACGCTTAGAAACCCCCAACAAGCCTCGCCGCTTTGTAACCTTTATCCCCCGACGAATACGCCTATAAATTGGAAGCGAATACACCTCTACACGGAAATAACACAACGAAAAGCACACACAAACTTAACCAACGTACGAGCGACACTCGGAAAAGACACGCGGAGGCGGCGCGCGTTAATTAAGCAAGAATTTCACTGTATTCAAACGAAAAGTTTAAGTCAATCCCCCAAACTTGGGCACCGAATTTGTTTTCAGTCTGCCGTGCGGATCTTCATTAACTTTACGAGTTGAAACTTATTACGTATGTTTGAGCAGGGACGTCACTACTCGGCGCGATCGTGCGCCGCCTAATCCGACCAATCTTCGAATTTGGACTAATTTCGAGACGCATAAGGCTCTCGGTTCGGTCCAATTATAAAGCCGGGTCTACTCGAATTTGGACCAATTAGATGAGCCAACGAGCTGTGTCGCACTCGGGAGCAGTTTTGTCGGCAATATAATTTATTAGGACGCTCAAAGTTGAAGGCTTTAACCCTTAAAGACTGGAGTGAAATTTGATTACGGACGTTTTAAACGTGTCCCCTCGGCCGCGCCAAGTTTTAAATGAATACCCTGTCTCTTAGAACGGACACAATAAGATAAAACGAGAATGAATGGATGCCTGATGGTTTATGGAGAGTATAGGGAGCACTGTTCCTCCTTTGAAAGGATATTGGGAAGTGAAACAAATGAATTGTAATTTACAGTGTGAGGACGAGGGTAGGGTGTCTGATCATTTGTTTCCATTTCCATTGCATCCTGCATGATTTTGGCTCATATTTTGGGAATTATTATTGATAACGTTATTTTATTCCCAGACAATCAATTCTGGCAAGTTCACTTGAGAGCCAGTTCCTTACCCAGATGATGCCCACCTTGGGCCATATGATAATAATAATAGTAATTATAATAATAACGCCCAATGATCACATATATAGATCCTGGACCGTAACTAGGATTTCGCTGTGTCTAGGGACCCAGGAACTACGAGGACCCACGACACTCAGACTCAGAACAAGTATTTGCGCTTTTTTCTGTGCACATATACTTGCCCTACCGCGGGATTAGAACCCGCTGCCTCCGGGTTATGAACAAACCAGCTGAACCACCATACCACACAGGCTGTCATTAAAGTTATTAACTACCATCGATCACCATAACAATAGATTTTATCATGTTTGGGGTCATTTGGCAGTTAACGTGTTAACTTGAAAAGTGGTCAAAAGATACCCCCAGATGACTATATACATTAATATAAGTATTGTTACAAAATACTTCACTTCGGGAGCTGATGCAAGCGGCGTAGTATATATACGAGCGACGGAGAAGGCTCGGGCTCACTTTTCGGGCAGCGCTCAGAGGCGACGGACGTTTTATAAAATCACGCTATTAATTATTGTCGGTTCTTAGTAAAATCTTAATAAATATTTGTATGTTGATTGTAAAGTTACTTTTTTTAAAACTAAAACCACTTAGGATTTCCAACATCAGAAGTGGGATCTAACTCAATTCTGACTTGGTTATTCTGATTTTAAATATTGCTTTGTTTTTGCTGTTGTGATTTTAAAGAATATCCGCTTAAATTTTTGTGGCTATGGCTGAGACTAGTAAACGTAAAAGTCTTAAGAGAGATCGAACGTTTATTCCTGGTTTAGAAGCCCAGCTTCAAACTTTCATAAGCCGCTTAGGTGTTTTGGAAGATTCCAGGACACGCAGTGCAAGTTTTGTTGCGAGTACATCGCGCGCCATGTCGGCGCCAGCACCAGATGCTCCGGCACGCCAGCCGCGTCATACGAGCCGCTGACTGACTGCTGACTGCGCTGTCGAGCGCCGAGTCGTACCCTGCAAGTCTGGACCTGTCCGTGCCATGTTCAAGCACGCCTCCGCCCACCGCGGATATGGTTATATGTGAAGTAACCGAAAACCTCATTAATGCTATGATGCCATGCCGGTAAGATCGGACCATGTATTTATGTCGAATTTCGATCTGTCTGCATGATTTTGATTCGTTGTGTAGTCAAATTGATCATGTGCGCAAATAAATAGATGGGACGACAGTGAGTGTTTAGCACGTAGGTAATTGTCTGAAAGGTGACGCGAGGTCGTGGCTATACGATTGGGTTAGTAATGATCGTAGTTGGCCAAATTTCAAGTGTGAATTTAAGGCATTGTGCCCTATACGAGTAAATATCGCGAACATTTTATTTGATGCTATGAAAACTGATTCTGATAACTACCCCACGTATGCAGAATATGCTAGACGTTTGTTGTTACGTTACGCATTGTTAACGATTTGAGTGATGAATGAGTTCATTGTAGCGATAGTTACACGCTGGTGTTACTGATACTCAAATTCGCGCAGCTGCTATGAATTTAGTCAGTTTTTTGCCCATTTATGTGAAACCTCATCAGATTACACCCGTTCGAGCTCGTGGTGTTTTTCGCAAGGGTTATGTTCAACAAAACAAGCGAAAACGCGAGTATAGTGATTCTAAAGACTTTGACTGAGGCAGGATTTTCCATCAGCGTTGAGAAATGTGAATTTATTACAACTGAAATATATTACTAAGGTCAAATGATTACTAATGGTCAGGTGAGACCGAGCGAGCATAAGGTAGAAGCTTCTGTTAACACGTAAGTGCCAAGCAATGTCTGAAGAGGTTAGACATTTTTAATGCTACTAAGTTAGTTTTTGTTACTTTAGACGGTACATCCCCGGTTATTCATTCAAAACAAAACTCGCAATGGTGTACCGTTAAGATGCGGTGACAAATAATACTGCGTCCACACTACCTGACGCTGACCAGCAACTCCAAGACGCTTATGTCAACAAGGGTCGTCAGCAGTCACAAACCTTCACCGTTGGCGATTTTGTGTTCGTGAACAGGTCATCACAATCTACGGGAAAGCTGAACTCTGGCATGCGGGGGCCCTACAAGGTCCTGCATGTGCTGCCACCCACCGCTGTAGCTCGAAACTTCGCGGCGGGTCTTATGGCAAGACAACGCAAGCGGCCGCCGATCACATGGTGTTTTGGCGGGGCGAATGGACGCTGGAGGCTTGTTCTGCGTTCTCCACTGCGGATATCTGTCTCACCAATGTGACTCAGCGATGACTGCACTTTGTGAGGCGTCGTTTGCAATGTGTGATCATTTCGCACAGTTGCCTTCTCTCTATTTGCAATGTGTGAGGTGGCCTATGCCTCTTCATGCAGTTGCCTTTTGCAATATGTGACGAGATTATTCTCTCCACATAGTTGCCGTTTTTGCAATGTATGACGTGGTTTGTGAGTGCCATGTCATACAGTTGCCGTTTTTGCAATGTGTGACGTGGTTTGTGAGTGCCATGTCATACAGTTGCCGTTTTTGCAAAGTATGACGTTATTTATGAATGTTATCTTATACAGTTACCATTTTTGCAATGTGTGACGTGGTTTGTGAGTGCCATGTCATACAGTTGCCGTTTTTGCAAGGTATGACGTTATTTATGAATGTTATCTTATACAGTTACCGTTTTTGCAATGTGTGACGTGGTTTGTGAGTGCCATGTCATACAGTTACAGTTTTTGCAATGTATGACGTGGTTTGTGAGTGCCATGTCATACAGTTGCCGTTTATGCTATTTATGACGTGATTTGTGAGTATTACATTATACAGTTGCCGTTTTTGTAATGTTTGACGTGATTTGGGAGTGTCACGTCATGCGGTTGCCGTTTTTGCAATGTATGATGTGGCTTATGAATGTTATCGCCGTTTTCTATTACAATGTGTGGCGAAGTTTAGAAGTCCGGAATTCTGAAATTCGCAATACATTTATTTTTCTTTATTTTCTATGCTAAGGTTCTAAAGTACTTTCTTACATGCGGTTGGAACCTTACTTGTTCTTACAAATTTTCATAAAATTGTTATGTGAGACCTGTGTTGGTTGTACTTGAGTGCACGCTTGTGCTTCTAACACAGTTGTTTTGCAGTCTCCGTTTTCAATGTTTATTACAAGTACCTGTTGAATTTCTCTAAATTGAAATTTCTTTGAATTGAGCAACAGCTTCATTTTAATTTTGAAATGGTTTCAGTTACCAACGTTATGCCTGTACATCGGGTCCTAAAATCATGTTTTGTTGTGTTATAGAAGAAGACACAACGGCCGAGGTCGACGACAATGTGCCGCTTGAAGATGAAGCAGCTGTTGAGGACAACACGCAAGCAGGAACGGCCGTGTTACAAAATACTTCACTTCGGGAGCTGATGCAAGCGGCGTAGTATATATACGAGCGACGGAGAAGGCTCGGGCTCACTTTTCGGGCAGCGCTCAGAGGCGACGGACGTTTTATAAAATCACGCTATTAATTATTGTCGGTTCTTAGTAAAATCTTAATAAATATTTGTATGTTGATTGTAAAGTTACTTTTTTTAAAACTAAAACCACTTAGGATTTCCAACAGTATATTAATTTAAAAAGGTTCTGTAAATCTAATCAAATCATTCAGCTTATTCCCAAATAATTTATCGAATTCCGAAAGACTAAAAGATCACATCTTCGGAATCCTCTGGGGATTGTTTTTATCAATTAAATTCTTTCACCGTAGATTTCGACGATTATTTTCTTAAGTCGGCGGGCTGGCCGACTGGGGACATCAAAAAGATTCGTCAGTCGTGTTTTACCTTTCTATTTGTAGTAGTTTGTATTGCCAGAAACTATTTTAGAAATTTCTTCTAAATGGCACAAACGATTCATTATCTTATCTTTTTCAAGAGTGTTACAAATTTTAGCAATCAGCGGGATTTGAATCCTTGCCTTTTAACTCACCGCATTTACTTACGTAATGGTTGTACCTCAGTGGCTTAAAACCCGCTATTTGCAAATTTATTTTTACAAAATATTTTTTTTTGTTTCACACTTATACAAATCCATTCCGTGCTATCTTTTGTATGGCAACTGTTCTTGAGTAAGACAGATTTTTTGCATACATTACAAGTTACAAAACCTCAGCTGAATCAATCGAAAACTGGCAACACCAATCGCAGTATCTTCCTAGACGAAGAACCGAGAGCCAATTAAGGGTGTGGGATCGATTCGGCGATTCTCCTTTGTAGACGAACTTATTGACGTTTAGGGTACCGTTTGATGTTAGTCTTTTTGCCCGTCCATGTATTTTACCCGTCTTCAGTACTTAACTCGCCTTTTTGGGGAAACATTTCTCTGTTATTTTATCTTTAATTTATACAAAGTATTAAATTATAGAGCCAGGATTTAGCCATTATATCAATAAATGAAATAATTGTAAAAATGTGAAAATAATGCTTTTTATTTCTACTGGCAATACTCAAGCCCAATGCTATTTTAATTGTAAAAACATAACTCTTAAACTAACTAGTTAGTAATGATAATAATTCATTAAAATTATCTCCTATAGCTACTGATTAATCAATTAATCACTTGGGATCGGTGCCCGTACTCAAGTGATAGGGTTGAACTACCCCTAACGCAGGGGTTGATTTATGAGAAAATAATGTGCTCCAGGGAAATTTAAAGTGTTAACTTGACTAAAACTTCAAGTGTGTTCTATGAATTTGATATTAGTTTTGCTTCCCGTTAGTTAGGAAAGCCGAAGTGTTGAAAGTAGGACTAAGGCGCCTTGCATGCTGCTCGTTTAAGCGATTTATAAATGTTATAATATAAATAACTGTTTTAATAGCATTCAACGATAGCATTTATTTCAGTTTACTAGGTGGTAGGACTTTACTGCAAAGTTCGTCTAGGTAGGTACCACCGCTTTGCCAGTTATTCTGCCGCCAAGCAGTAGTTCGCAAGCACTGCTGTGTTCCGGTTTGAAGGGCACTGTAGCTAGTGAAATTACAGGGCAAATGAGACTTTATGATCTGATCTCACAGTTTAGTAATCTTATTACTAGATTGTGCTGATGTCTCAGGATGACGTGCGCAGTGCAGTGTCACGCGAAACTATACTTTAGAGTTCCGAGTGACACTGCAGCTGATATGGGCAGCCGTATCGTTTAACATCAGGCGAACGGCTAGCTCGTCACGTCATTCCTTAACATAAAAAAAAAAGTTACAGCCCAACTATAGCTTATTTGCTGACAGCGTCAAAAACAAACGAGCGTGCTTTTAGACCACACGGCTGAAGTAAAACTTCATAGTATAACACCATCTATCGGTCGGTATTACTTTGTTTTTGCTTTGATTAATGTTAATGTCGCCGTCTTGACAATTGTAAATTGTAATTTTACCGGACATACCAACAACATAATACAAATTTTGAGTTTTGGCGGAAAAACGAAAAAGATCGCGTCACCGCATTGTATTATTTTCCAAAACTTGTGTTATTTTCAGTGTTAGTGCATAAAATTCATAGCATTTTATTCGCTAAGTGCTGGATTACAGGCATGAGTGTGGGAAAGTGGTATAATGATGGTAAAACTTTTCTTTTCGTGTTGTTTCCAAAACTCCATAGAAGCTTCTGGTAAAGTTGCCACCACTTTACTAAGAGTATGACTTGACTAGACTAGATTATGACTTGACTTGATGACTTGACTTGACACATATATACACATATATTAATTAACTATAAAAATTATCAATTACTTGACACTGGCTAAATACACAAAAGTGTGGAGCCAAACAAAAACAAAAAAAAAACAAATTTTTAACTTTTTTATGTTGACAATGGAGTCAGCAATCCAAGTCAATCGTGCGTAAAGAATTTTTATTTCATAAATCAAAATAAGTTCTTCCGTTTGGAGCTAAGATGCCACAGGCAATATACATGATACACATAAAACCCTAAAGACCCTTTTTAAACCTTTTTCTTATAAAACTTTTTTCTTTAATTTATCAACTAAAAACTACGAAAATCTGGGGATTTGCGATCTTGGTATCGTTAATACTAGTACAAAATGCTGACCCAATGTCTTTACGTTTTTGGGGAGCGTTTTATTTTTAGGTTATTTCATTTCATAATGTTTTATTTAACTAAATGGAGTACGTCTTGAAACAAGTCAAAATTATTGCAAATATAGGTAACGTTAATTCCACAACGAATTATATATTGCCAAATTGTTTCATCGTTGTTTGCAACTGTCAAATCAAGTATTATTTATGACGGATTTAGTAACCACAACACCTGCGCGTAGGGTGGCCTTGTTTGAATGTTTTGAAAGATGACCGTTTGGGTAATGTAATAACTTATTATTTTACATGTCTAGACGGTAGGTAAACAGATCTGAAAATATTCCCGTTTCAATTTTGCTAGTTTTACTTTCAAAAAAGCATACAGAAAGTGGAACAAATAATTTATACAGTAACAAGCCTGGATAACACCTACGCAGAGTTAATCTTTGATTTTGAATACTTTCTGCTTATTTAGGTCTTGTTTATCATTTTGTGTAATTATTGTATTTTATCTACTACAGTAATAGCTATGAAATACAGATACCTACTTACTTAATAAAAAAGCTATGTTAAATTTTATTTAAACTCATAATTAACCAAAATTTGAAACGCTGTGCCAGCATCTGTGTTTCCTGTCTTGAAGTCATCCAATCGATAGAGAACAGCTAGACGATCACGTAACTTGATTGCAACCGGTAAAAACACAAAATTTGTATAGATTTGTTTCAATATTCAGTTTATGTACATAGTTACTGTGGAAATTTTCAAATTCAAATGAAATTTCTTATTTTGCATTGCAATCAAAATTCCGTAGTTACCCCTCAGGTATCTTTTAAACCAGCGTGCTACATTCTAGACCACATCATCACTTACCACGATGTGAAATAGCGATCAAACACAAAACTAGCATACAAAAAAAACAAGCAACGCGCTTTTGCACAAAACCGCGGCTATCGGGACTGTCCAGCTGCCATTATTGTCACCCTAGCCAGCGTCCGCTGACAACCAGTATAATCCGATTATAACCGCAAACCAAAGACATCACAGTGTAACAATTATATTGGCCGTTGTTTACGGTATTAGAAATCCTATGGAGACTGTGTTTAATGCTTTTCTGACAAATATTGTTATTGAATTGTATTGTATTGCTATATCAGCACGTTTACAAGTCAAAAATAGTATACTACATATTTTTTTTTAATCAATGAATGATTTATTAGTGAAAAACTTAGCCTAATACACTGTGAACGTTAATGTAATTAATTGATAGAATCAGGCGTGACTTCGCGGAAGTTCATCTTAGATACAAAATGAAATAATAATATCTAGTGTAATTCCGCTGAATTCAAGTACTTAGATTATCTATATTGGGTTAAAGGATTATTGTAGGTAAATTAATGAAAAAACCTGAAAAAACCCTAAAAATCATGAAATTACTATAACAAATTTAAAAAATATAATTATTATGAAATTTATATTAATTATTATTATTATTTCTATTGATATAAAATTAATTATTACTATTATTATAATAAATAAAACTGAAATTTAAAATATAAAATTATATGAATATTGTACAATTCATTATTATTATTACAAATAAAAACGAATACAGATAACCCTCCCCTAACAATCCTGAAATTACAATAACAAATTTAAAAAATATTATTATTATTATGAAATTAATATTAATTATTATTATTTTTATCGATATAAAATTAATTATTACTATTAATATTACAATAAATAAAACTGAAATTTCAAATATAAAATTATATAAATATTATACAATTAATTATTATTATTACAAATAAACACCAATACAGATAACCCTCGACACGTGTTTCGCCTCTTCACGAGGCATCTTCAGGACCGTGTTGACTCGCCGAAGGCTCGCTCGAAAGTGACTGGGCGTTGCAAGTCAGGCGCTTTATATATAATAATAATAATAATAACGTACACCCCAAAATACAGTTTGAGTTAGAAATAGAGGATAATAAGACCCTTAACTTTTTAGATTTGTCCATAACTAGGGTTAATAACAGTTTAGATTTCCAAATTTACCATAAGCCCACGCATACTGACATAACTATACCATCTTCTTCATGTCACCCTTTTCAGCATAAACTAGCAGCGTTCCGTAGTTATGTACATAGATTAGTAACAATACCACTTTCTCCAGCAAACTACATCAAAGAACTTAATATAATATACCAAATTGCGGTTTCTAATGGTTACAATAAACAAATGATAGATAATCTTATTAAAAATAAACAAAAGAATAGGGTTCGTTCACTACTATGTGCATGCCCATCAAACAATACTAAAAAATATGTGGGTAGTTTAAGTTACATAGGTCCAATCTCAGATAAAATAGCTAGAGTGCTTAGGAAAAACCATGTACACGTTGCTTTTCGTACAACACAAAATATACGTCAACTATGTAACGGTAAAGATAGGTTAAATAAGTCTAAAAAATCCGGTGTTTACAGGTTAGTTTGTGACGATTGTAACGGAGTTTATATAGGACAAACTGGCCGTAACTTTGAAATTAGATATAAAGAACACATTTCTGCTTATAGGAATAACCACCCAGACAGGTCACATTTCGCGAAGCATCTAATTGATACAGGCCATTCTTTAGGCGACAATAATAAACTTGATGTTTTACACGTGTGTGATAAAAGTTTCAGATTATGTGTGTTAGAGCAATTAGAAATCTTAAAATATAATAACCCATCTTATACACTGTTGAATGACCAAACTAATATTGTTTCGTCACCATTACTTCGCATTTTTAGTGGGGGTAGGGTACGAAATGGTATATAAAGCGCCTGACTTGCAACGCCCAGTCACTTTCGAGCGAGCCTTCGGCGAGTCAACACGGTCCTGAAGATGCCTCGTGAAGAGGCGAAACACGTGTCGAGGGTTATCTGTATTGGTGTTTATTTGTAATAATAATAATTAATTGTATAATATTTATATAATTTTATATTTGAAATTTCAGTTTTATTTATTGTAATATTAATAGTAATTATTAATTTTATATCGATAAAAATAATAATAATTAATATTAATTTCATAATAATAATAATATTTTTTAAATTTGTTATTGTAATTTCAGGATTGTTAGGGGAGGGTTATCTGTATTCGTTTTTATTTGTAATAATAATAATGAATTGTACAATATTCATATAATTTTATATTTTAAATTTCAGTTTTATTTATTATAATAATAGTAATAATTAATTTTATATCAATAGAAATAATAATAATAATTAATATAAATTTCATAATAATTATATTTTTTAAATTTGTTATAGTAATTTCATGATTTTTAGGGTTTTTTCAGGTTTTTTCATTAATTTACCTACAATAATCCTTTAACCCAATATAGATAATCTAAGTACTTGAATTCAGCGGAATTACACTAGATATTATTATTTCATTTTGTATTTAATGTAATTACTTTTAAACAATGGTAGGCACATAAAATTACGAAGTACCGAATGATTTTGAAAAAATACAGTATTTTTCTACTGGTGCAAGGAAATCTGGCACAATACCAAAAAAGAAAACTCCGATCCCGAGTGAGATTTTTGATTACTCCTGTAAAGCAATGAATAACATTGTGATTTTTTTCCAATTGGGCGATGTGGTCGCTCAGCGACAAAGCCCATTAAATAAATAAAAAAAAAAGCAATGAAAAACTTCACAGTGACGCAATTTCAAATTTTATGGTCATTAAAAAAAATTACAATGTTTTACAAGTGAGTATTTTTTATTGAGAGTTCAACACGCTAATAACTGAACCTCAAAAGATATATGAAATCGGACAGCATGAAAATTCAAGGGACCCGATCAAATGGGGCGTTAAAGATGTACTTATAAAGAAACGCGGGTGAAACCACGCTGCTTCAAGTTTATAATAATTTGTAAACTTAAACCCTCGTTATCGCCCTTTTACACCAAGAGAAAGATAACAAACTTCCCCACGTTAATGACGATGTAAGGAAATCCCCAAAAATGTCGCCCGCGTCCGACGCGCGTCAACACAGATTAGCCTCGTAACAGAGACCATATCAGTGACATCCCCGCACTCTCTGGATTTATCCTTATCTGTAATTTTTGATGGTTATGGTTGGATTATTTTTCGTGGCTGGTTGGGTTTTTATGACTTTAATGTGGACAGATAAAATGCTTATTATAATAGATAAGTATTGGCAAAATAAAACAACATGGCCTTTTAGCTAATATTTAATGATCTTTGTTGCTTTTCATATCAAAAGCTTTAACATAATAAAATATGTAATTTTATGCTTGTTTAAGACTTGATACGTAATATTTCTCTGAGCTACTCATTCAATATTAGTTCGTTAGTACGATTGTCGAACCGTGAATTCACAGACTCACAGAACAAACTCAAATTCGTTCAACTCGAATTAACGTTTCTTTCCACGCTCGCGTTTCATACGTACTCTATTACATTCTTCACGGAATTCTCGGATCACTCCTGGGAACGTTTCGTGTGATGTCATAAAAACTATCGCCCTCGCGGGAACGGAACGGCACGGATCTGGCAGATGGCGGGAACCAGGAAAGCGCGAAGACGGTGTTAAGTTTTCAAATATGGAACGGTAAATCAGTTTGATTGGATGAGGCTGCAATTTATTCGAGTCGTGTTCTGAATTTGAATGGATTTGTTTCGTTTGTTTTTGTTAGGTAAAGGAATTATGTCATACAGCCCAGTCTACAATGTCTTGACGTGATTGAAAATGACTTTTCTCCGGCATTGGTCCATACGAGTTTACTATGTACTTCGAAGAGCTCATTCATCCAATAAAGATTTATATCCTCTCATTGTTACCGTTTAGAATGAAAATGCTGACTGACTGAGTAATGCAAAATACTCCATATTTCAGCACTCTGCTGCACGCTCTATTTTCAGCATGATTTGTTTCCGAGGCGCGTTTTTAAATAAAATTCAAAAAGATGCAATCTCTGTGCTGTCGAGATGCGGAATCGAGGAATCAAGAATACCTGTGTGTGTACTAGGGTTGCCAACTGGCGCTATTACGTTATTGAAGTAAAACTTCTTTACGCACGCTTGACTTGGGGAGTAAACTGGTGAATGCGTGACGTGATGATAGATCTCCAATTGTCAACGTAACAATGTTAAAAATTACAAAAAAATTGTATTATTATATTGGTATGTCCGGTAAAATGACAATTTGCAATTGTCATACATACCTACTTAAATAGATAAATAAATAAATACGATCAAGGATCATATATGGACCTTGGACCTGAACCAGGATTCCTTTGTTTAGAAACCCAGGAACTACGAGGACCATGAAACAGAACAAGTACTTCTTCAAATTTTAAAATTGAGAAACATAAATAGTTTTAAACTCTTAGGTCCGTATTACGGAACGATGCTCAGTCATTGATCGGTGCTCAAGCAGATATTACATTCACTAATTGATCACTTTATGAATGAAATCTCTGCTTGAGCAAAGATCGATGACTGAGCATCGTTCTGTAATATGGACCTTAGACCTCAAAATACGTAATAATGCTTATACCATTACATATTCTGAGTAATAGTACTTTTGTGTTTGTTGACAACCCTAGCTGGTACGTTTGGCTGTCACAATCGGATTGTATCTCTATTTTGTTGTATGAAAGAGCAATTTCGAACGTAAAATATTATAAGAGCAAAATTTTAAAGGCCTGCCATTGTTTGAAATATAAAGTTGTGACATCGGAAATGTTACCGAATTGGTTTTTAACATCAAATGTGTTTTATGATAATAATGTAGTGTACACAGTATATTTGCGATGTATTATTGATAAGAGCTTTCATATTTACTGAGTAGTAGGAATTTTCTGCAAAGTTTGTCTAGGTAGGTACAGCAGAATAACTGGCAAAGCGATGGTTCGCTTTAAATTTTTAAATAATGTTTTATTAATGTATTTTCTATGATCTGTTATGTGCCCTATAAAAAATAAATAATAATAATAACGCCCAACGACACATACATAGATCCTGGATCCTAAGTAGGATTCCCTGGGTCCCACAATACCCAGACTCAGAACAAGTATTTGCAGTTTTTTTCTGTACACAAATACCTGTCCTGCCTCGAACCCACCGCCTCCGGGTTATGAGCCGACCTGCTCAACCACCACACCACAGAGGCTGTCATAAATAATAGTCTTCTTCAAAGATATCGTAATGGACGACTGATATTGGGGAAGTAGGTGTCATGGACTTTCTATTTTGTACTGTCATTCTAACTGTTCCAACTGTTCCGTGCCAATCAGAATATCATATGCAAAAGGCGTATGATTAACCAATTCATAGTTGGTTAACCAGCCAGATAACTGTATAGTTAGTTAAACTAAGAATGAGTTAAGCTGGCACGCTACTAGATACTGACAGCTGCATGGTTATAATTAACGTTAGTTCAAACGCGGGAGTAGCTGGGTCGAGTAACTGTACTAAGAAGGTTACAGTAGTACAGACCACATGTTGTGCGCTAACTAGTTGCGCCCCGCGGTTTCACCCGCGGATAAAAAAAATAATTATTTGCTCATCCCACGGGAACATATCACTTTTCCGGGATAAAATGTATCCTATATTTTAATCCAGTGTATAAACTATCGTGGTACCAAATTTTGTCCAAATCCATTCAGCCGTTTGAGCGTGAAGGAGTAACAAACATACACACATACAAACTCTCGAATTTATATTTTCGAAATTCCACCCTTAAGAGGGTGAAATGGGTGGTTGAATTATTTTCCCATAGGCTACGCCGCCGGCGAAGCTGCAAGCAGAAGCTCGTTTCATATATACTTCTTTTTACCAGCACTGTTTTTGTCAAGTTACAACATATTTTCGCTAACGCGTTCCCTCGATTCCTTCAACTCTCTCTACATACAAAAATGGTGTCGATTCTGTGTCGCATACTCTAATGCTAAACGAAATTAACATATTTCCGTATTTTTCATTACCCCTTTATCAGAAGAGTACCGCCATACTTTTAGTTTACTTTAGTTTTAAAGAACGCGACGCAGAATCGACACCAATATGTGATTAAAATACTCGGTAAGTTCCTCAACCGCATCATGAGTATAAGTAAACAAGTTTCGGTCGCATCGGACGCACCGACGGCGCAGGCGCAGGCCACCTGGCGCTGAATCATGTGCTCACTATATCACATCGTCGGTGTCGTACGTCAGCCTGTAGGCTTTTTGTTGGTACACATACACATGAAAAGCAGTAGTTAAGATCGCGCTGCATTTAGCACAGAATAAAAGGATAATAATACGACGAATAAAATTATAATAGCCCAACGATCACATACATAGATCCTAGACCCTAACTAGGATCCGCTGTACCTAGGGACCTAGGAACTACGAGGGTCATGACAACACCCAGTCACAATAAGTATTTGTGCTTTTTTTTCACTGAACAAATACTTGTGCTAGCGCGGGAATCGAACCTCTGGGTTATGAGACGACCTGCTCAATCACCACACCATAAAATCTGACACAGAGTAGAGATAGATACATAGAGACTGGATACAGGCCCACTTTCTCGCTGTCGTGATGAAGTAAACCTGGATTAGTCTTGTAGTTTCGCTGTGTCTATGACTGGCCCGATAGCTCAGTAATTAGTAACCCTCTCTTCTGAACTGTAGGTTATGGATTCGATTCCCACCCAAGACAAACATTTGTGTGATGAACATCAATGTTTTCTCTTGTCATCAATGTCTGGGTGTTTGTTATATTGTATTCTATGTACGTATTTACAAACAAAAAAGTGTATAAGTATTCTGGTTCCCATAGTATATACAAGCTTTGCTTAGTTTGGGGCTAGATGGCGCTGTGGGAAATTTCCACAAATATTTATTTATTATACAACACCTAGAAAAAGAAAAAAAAGTTGGATCCGGACTTCTGAGGATTCAAGACCCGAGCTTGGCTACTGATAAAAACTAAGTACTACAAAAGTAAGTGTGTTCACGCCGAATTCCATACGTGTATGTTTGGTTTTTTTTTCCTCATGTTTACGAGTATATCCAGCATTGTTTCTCAGCTTCAATTTAATTCGAGCGGGCTGAGTTTCGCCACTTTTTAATTATGTATGTCGACTTTTAAGGGTTAACCAATTGTAGCGTTTAAATATTAAACGACTTTATGTTTGTTTGAATAGCTTTCGCGCTCCGAAAAGTATGTTAGGCTGCTGGGCATTATCGGGAATTTACTGAGAAAATTTGCATTTATTGGTAACTTTCCTTTGCTTGAATATTTAATTTGTTAATCCTACTTTTAGTTTGTTGTTTATTTTTCTACTAGAAAAAATTAAACTCAATCTCAAACCGTTTAAAAAATAGGAAAATAGGTTAATTTACACGGTTACAAATATAAAATCAGATGATATAAAGTACTAAAAAAACTTAAGGTACTTAGAAACAGGCACTTAAGTATGAGTCATAGAGAATTTATATAGGTTACCAGCGGCGCCCCGCAGTTTCACCCGCGGATAAAAAATAGCTTATGTGTTAATCCAGGTTATAAACTATCTGTGTTCCAGATTTCATCTAAATCCGTTCAGTAGTTTTTGCGTGAAAGAGTAACAAACAATCTACAAACTTTCGCATTTATTGTATTAGTAGGATATAGGTAGCCTCAATTTTAGTGGATTCGAGTTTTAGTCATTCACCCAAAACACCCAGACTCAAAACAAGTATTTGAGCTTTTTTTTTCCGTGCACAAATACTTGTCCTGGAGTTTTGGCGGGAAAGCGAAAAAGATTGCGTCACCGCATATTATTTTCCAAAACTTGTGTTATTTTCAGTGTTAGTGCATAAAATTGGTGGCATTTTATTCGTTAAGTGCTGGATTACAGGCGTGAGTGTGGGAAAATGGTATAATGATGGTGAAACGTTTCTTTTCGTGTTGTTTCCAAAACTACATAGAAGCTTCAAGTAAAGTTGCCACTACTTTACTAGGAGTATGACTTTGACTAGACTTATGACTTCGACTGTGACTTGACACATATTTACGTGAAATATCATTGACTTGATAAATTATCAATTGCTTGACACTGGCTAAATGCACAAAAAGCCAAAACATTTAAAAAAATACTTGTCCTGCCGTGGGAATTGAACCCACCGCCTCCGGGTTATGAGCCGACCTGCTTAACCACCACACCACAGAGGTTGTGTGTCATAACATGTGATAATGATGGTGACTACTCATTCTACATAGATTCCGTAGTTTCGGCCTTCATGAAAAATTTGCTCTTGGTTAATTTTTTTTTATGTTAATGGGAGCAATCAAGCATATGACCCACCGGATAGGAAGGAAGTGGTCACCGTAGCCTATGGACATCTGTAACACCCGAGAAGGCGTCACCAATCCATTTAATTTTTTTTTTTTTTTTTCACTTTTGTTTCTGTGTTTTTTCTGCGCGGGTAGCATGTGCCGTAGTAATCGACATCTTTTATCTCGAGAAAGCGTTCGACCAATGAACGATCTCGCCGATCACGTCATAAACCTTTTTTTGTGTTTTCATAGGTCAGAAAAATATGACAAGCTCTATAGCTCCTGCGAGCCATAGAGCTATCTACATTCTGCTATCTACATTACAGGCTATCTACATTAATATATATTATATTAACGCTTATACAATTATGAAACGAGACATTCTAGAAAATTCTTAAATCCTGGTCTGCTCCTCAATACATCCTTTTACCTCCACTAAGTGACAGGTACCTAGAAACGTCGAGCCGGATTTCAATAGCCCAGTAAATAAAACGGGCGAATCTGTCGGCGAGCGGGAGTATACTTTGTGAATAACATTTCCGTTAGCGAGACTGACAGATGGCAGTTTGAGATTTGATTAAACCTATTTAGGTTTTCAGCTGAATTTTACAGTTAATAGTTAACAATATGTGAGATTGGTTACTTCAGTGAGAAATATACCTACACTATACAATTTCAAGCCGTTACAATTAAAATTGACAACCTCTGTCGTGTAGTGGTTGAGCAGGTCGGCTTATAACCCTGAGGCGGCGGGTTCGATTCCCGCGGCAGGACAAGTATTTATACACAGAAAAAAAAGCGCAAATACTTACTGTTCTGTATCTGGGTGTTGTGGGACCATGGTCCTCGTAGTTGCTGGGTCCCTAGACACAGGGAATCTTAGTTAGGGTCCAGGATCTATGTATGTGATCGTTGGGTGTTATTATTATTATTATTATTATTATTATTATTATTATTACAGTTTATCACAACTTTCTGTTGTAAAACCAATCTCGGTAAAGTAATATTTAGCTTTGCTTGGCTTATAGTTCCAGCGTACACAACAGTAAATAGAATGATGACTAAGTTCGTCTGTCTAAATGTGGATTCAGGACTTATCCTTCCAGCTTGCAAGGTGATATTTCAATCGAGGTATTCTCGGAACAACGCCAATTTTAATAGCACCGATCGTTTGATTTATCGTAATCGTAGCTAATAAAATATATTATACAATCAAACGAACTTACATGTGAAGTTTGGTAGATATTGTACGAGTAACATCATTCGAAGATATATCTTGTAGGATAGAGGGACTAAATATATTTATATACATTGTAAATATATTTATATCGAGAAAAATGTGAGGACTAGACTAGGACTAGGTGGTAGGACTTTTCTGCAAAGTTCGTCTAGGTAGGTACCACCGCTTTGCCAGTTATTCTGCCGCCAAGCAGTAGTATGTAAGCACTACTGTGTTCCAGTTTGAAGGGCACTGTAGCTAGTGAAATTACTGGGCAAATGAGACTTGATGACTGATCTCGGTCTAGATTGGATTGTGCTGATATCTCAGGATGACGTGCGCAGTGCAGTGTCAAGCTAAACTCTATACTTTAGAGTTCCGAGTGACAGTGCAACTGATATGGACAGCCGTGACGCTTAACATCAGGCGAAAAGTTATCTCGTCACGTCATTAAAAAAAATGAATAATAATAAATAAAAAAATAAAAGTTTTGATGTTTATATAGCATATATTGCTTAGACTACGGAATCCATCGTAGATTGTGGTTTCTTTCACAAAATAAATTTTCCCGTGGGAAAACAAGAAGATTTCAAATAAAACGGTGGGGTAAATTATTATCTTATACATACAGATGCGTAGAAAGTATATACTTGAATAAATGCATTGAACAATTATCGAAACTAAAAAACCATTTAAATTTTCCACTCAGGAAACAATGTTGATATTTGCCGTGACATATCAATTCCCCTTTACAATGTCACGTCACAGTAACCTACATTCGGCCGCTGACACGCTTGGCGGTGACAGCATCCCGATAATTGCACCACTTGTCAATCGCGCGTGACAAATAAAAGTGACAATCGATATAAAGGCGTAATAGTAACTTTTTTATAAACCGTGGTAAGGTTTTATTGCGAAACTTTTGATATGCTTTTGTTGGTAGCAGATGCGAGTGTCATAAATCATGGCAGATGAAAATATGACTTGACAGAGACGAAATAGATACCTACTTTGCGTCAAGCCCTACCAATATACAGGCTGTTTCAATAATAGGGGATTTTTTGTAGTTAGATCTTCTAACTACAAAAAAGGTCCTATTATCAAAAACTTAACCTCCCAACTTAGGACGATAAGTTTTTAGAAAATATTTTATAAAGAACTGCATAATATCCTAAAGGAACCGCGGAGAGTCTTTACTCTATAATAATAATAATAATAACGCCCAACGATCACATACATAGATCCTGGGCCTTAACTAGGATTCTCTGTGTCTAGGGACCCATTGTACATAAATATTTAATTGTCAATAGAAAACGTAAAGGTTAAAAGTCTAATGTTAGCATTTTAGACTAAATGGGCTATGATGAAATCTCAATACCTATTACTTATGTGCGACTACCTCTATAAAATATCTGTATGTCCAACCTGATTTTAATTATTTCCGCAAGAGACTCATCTATCGAATTACCGTAAGTTTATTACCACAAAATAAAAAACACCGTTAAAGTCATAGTTAAAATTCAAAACGTAAATTGATAAGCTATAAAACGCAGTTACATTTTATGAAATCTAATAAGTTTGTCAATTTATTTTAGTGCTATAAAAGTTCCCGTCAAATGATTCTAAATGTAGTTTGAAGGCAATTTTTGGTTTATTTGTGTTTATACAAACCAATTAGTTTTAAAAATTACAAGTGAAATGATGTTTTTTAAGATTATTGTGACTATTTATTGCGCGATTCGTGCTGTTAATGAATGTGAACACGAATTGAGTTATCATTTAATTTTTATGATAATCGTGACTGAATAAGGTCAGGCAAAATGTGCAGGGCAGTCTCTGGGGACTGCCGATAGAAGTGAAAACTAAGTCACTTGTGACATGCTCATGGAAAGAGTTCGGTGGCAATGTTTCACGCTCTTGTTCACCAAAAAAGTGCACATCATTTATACACAGTATACATATAGCTCATTGAAAGCGTTCGGTGACGATGACGCGAGTTCCCTGATTTGTGTTCACCCAAAAAGTTCTCAACGCGCCTAAAAAATTTTCACTTCACAAATTCTTTTCATATATTGATTGTCTGAATTCAAAATCAAATTTCTTTGCTTGCGCCTGATTGGTTTGGATATTGCATATCATTATAAGAAGACTTCTAGCATTAATCAATGGAGATAGCTCAGTTGGTAGTTACCCTGCCTTCTGAACTGTGGGCTGTGGGTTCGATTCCCACCCAGCATAAACATGTATGTAATGAACATCGATGTTTGTTCCGTGTCTGGGTGTTATATTGTATTCTATGTATATATTTACAAACAAAAAGTATCTAAGTATTGTATCAGTTATCTGGTTCCCATAGTACAAGCTTTGCTTAGTTTGGGGCTAGATGACGCTGTGTGAAATGTCTACACTCACGTATATAGCAAGGCGAGCTATAAGCCAAGTAGCGCCAAATGATCAGCAGAAAGGTATGCCTGCCTTGGCGCTACTTGGCCATACACGTTATATAAAACTGTTTTAGCCGCAACCGCGGCCATTAGGTGTCACGGAAGACCAGCGCCGGTTCGTAAGAACTAGCACCATGCTGAGTTGGGGCCGGTTTGTGACAGAACTTGAAAGCGACGTTCTTAGGTAATTTTAATTTTAATTTTCATGTATTTTTCTATGTCCTTGTTCTGTTACAAAATAAATTTTCTTTCTTTCTTTCTTTCTTTCTTTCTTTCTTTCTTTCTTTCTTTCTTTCTTTCTTTCTTTCTTTCTTTCATTTCGTGTCGCGAGGTAGTGCTCCGTTTAAATGGTGAATTGTGCGGTATTTTTGTATAAAAAGCGATCAGCGACATCAAACTTGCGTGATCACTGTATTTCCTATCACAAATAAGTTTAGGTTTTGTCAATAGTGGAAAAAGTGACGTCATTTCACGATTAATTATCATGAGGAATAAATGTGCCAAATCACAACTGTAGTAAACATCTAAACATACGCACGAAAATGACCAGCACAAAAGGCCGGTCACAAACGAGCGGCCGCAGTTGCACGCAACCCACTAATTACAGCGATCGTCCAAACCGAACCCTTTGCACGACAATGCTTCGTGAAACTGTTGAAAACTTCGCTACAGACATACTTTGAAGGGTGGGGAGAGACTTTGTACTTGGCAAGAATGCGTTGTGCGGTTGTAAACGTTGTCTTGCTTAATGTTTTGTAGCTAGCCTAAAGATTAAGATTTTCTTATGGAAATATGTTCACCAGTTTCAACACTTCACTTGTATCCACATCTTTCAACTCTTTTAGGACAGGTGTTATTACTCTTCCATAAACACGTAAACTTCTAAATACTGGTTTATATACAAATGCCCGTCTGCACCAATGTTTGACAGCTCCTAAGTTCGCAGTTATAGTCCTAGCCCCTGGTTTCTCTTACGTTTGTCAAACTCATGTCAAGTCAACATGCCAAATATTATATGCACATTGGTGGAGACAACCTATGATTGACAGGCAACCAATGAGCGTTCAGTTTTTGGTGTGCTAAGTTGAAACGAAATTAACAAACGTACGAAAACTCGGGAAAAAGTGATGCTTAACCAAGTTGTAACTCAAAAAAAATCATAGCGTCTAATTGTTAAATGCTAACAGAAAAAATATAAATAAAATCCATCTATTTTCCACCCCAACCAGCTAACAGCAAACCTGCAGGATCACCGTGATACTCCACTTCACCCAAAACAACCCCCCACCCAGTAATTAACCCCTTATCTCTTTGGAATACGATTTAACCCCTCCCTCCGCTCGAACTACATAATTTTCACAGTAACTTCATAAATTGAACTGCGGAAGGGTTGCTACAGTGGAACTTCACTGAGATTGAGTTTTAACAAAATAAATCAAATTGATAAACCATATTATCTTAAATGCTTTTATTTAAAAGAAAGATAATAATGCTGTAGATAATATGCTAAAAGCTAAAAAATAATATGGTAGGTTAGTCAGGTACTGATCTCTTCTTCAATATCGACTCAAAAATAAAATAATAATCATTTAAAATGATACTGAGTATATTCGATTGTAGGTACCGTTATCGGAACTAAAAGTGTGTACCAAATATCAGATCAATATATCAACAAGAAATGGTGTCGGATTTAGTAATGGCAAGGCAAGGGGCAATTACTAAATCTGACCCAAACAAAAATAAACAAAACGAATGAAAAATTGATTTGTGCACCTGTTTATCCTCAAAACTAAACAATTTTTAAAATGCTTACATTTTTATTTCCATAAAAAAAACTAACTACTCTTGCGTATATTTTAAAAATAATAAGCTAAATTGATTCAGCCGTTCAAATGAATTGCTTGCCAGCAAACAGCCTCTATTTATAAAAATTTAAGAACTAATCTGGAATCTTCTACAGAGGTTTTATTCTACAAATGCAGATTATTTTATTAGTTTTATTATAATTTCTCGGTTTTCTTTCACTGCTTTTGAGGTGTCTTCAGGAGTTTATAAAAAAACACATTTGTTAAAAAAAAAAACACAAATGTTAGTCTGCCACCACGCGGAATTCGTTCGCGAGGATAGATAATAAAAACCCCCCCAAAAGAATTGTAAAGTTTCTTAACAATAATAATCGTCACAAAATTCATGAAATATTTTCATACATATATATTTTTTTCGTCACACAGTTTTGATAATTTACCAGCTACATAGCTGGTTTCGCTGCAATTGATCAGCGTAGTCAAGCTATACGAGAGCTCATTAGCGACCAAAAAGGTTGCAATATAAAAGAATGAGTCGACACTTGGAGGCGCGATGGCATGCCATTCATCATGGCAGCGTGCGCAAATTGAAAGTTATTAAGCTCCAAATATAAGACGATGTAGTGAAAGAGTCGTTTATAATGAATTAAAACAAAAACTAGAAATAATTAGGTATAACCACAGGTTGGTTCATCATCAGCTGGAAGACGCTTCCACTGCTGAACGTAGGACCCATAGAGCGCCACTTTGAGCGGCTGTTGCCTCCTACATCCTTTGGCTCCCAACGATGTTGACCAGTTGGCCATGAGTCCGTGACGGAACTTTGTAATGCAACAGGAGAAATTCAGTTCCTAATTTGAAAAATTCAATGGTAACTATGTACATAAGCGTATTGAAACTATCAAATCCATACCAATTTATGTTTCTCATGGTTGCAATTTAGTTACGTGATCTCCTAGCATCGGTCGACCTGTGTGGGGCAGCCTGAGCTGCTTCTTCTTGCTCCGGAGCTGGGATACCATGTGTAAATGCCTCTTAACAATGTGTGTATACAAAAATGATGTGTACTTAGATTTATGACTAAAAGTGATTATTTTATTTCGTAAATTTGTTTTTTACGATATTAACTTATATTTTTATGTCTTTCCAGATCCTTTCTCGGCTCGGATTGAAATGAGAACAACGGACATGTGAGGTGAGTTACGTTAAAATTTCCACAAAACTAACGAACTATGAAATGTAAACAAACACGACTTGAGAACCTCCGTCTTTTTATAAAGAAAGTAAAAAATAGAATATAACTTCTTTTTTTACAAAGAAATGCAACGACAAGCAGAACACCATTGATATAACTTTTTAGAGGCGGTTTCCCACGGGAACTCCTAATTTTTCTAATAAATAAACGTTCACCGAGTTGATGACGACAGTATTAGCAATTTGTGTACAAAATTTCATCCAAATCGATACAGCCGTTTTGGCGTTAAAGCCACACAGAGAAACAAACAGACATTTTACTTTTATAATCTACTATATAAAAATAAGTTGGGTTTTCCTTCCTGACGCTATAACTCCAGAACGCACGAACCGATTTCCACGGTTTTGCATTCGTTGGAAAGGTCTCGGGCTCCGTGAGGTTTATAGCAAAGAAAATTCAGAACAAACCAACATTTTAAGTAGATGGCGCCGGTGCGTGATACATTGTTTTTCGTATATTATAAAATGTTTAATAAATAAACGTCCACCCGAGCGAAGCCGGGACGGGCCGCTAGTTAGGTATGAATGTGCTTGGCAATGGATTTTTAATAGAAACGAAATGTATTAAGTGTCAAAGTACAATAAATATATGAATACTGTACTGCACACCAAAAGACGGTATTATCGCTTAGAGCGATTTTCCACTCAACCTTTAGCGATACACAGATCCTATAATATAAAACACAAGCTCCTATAAAGATGTATGACGTTACTTTTCGCAAACATAAAATGTAGTTATGCTACCTTTCCAGAGACTCAGCTAAATCCGCATATTTCATACATCGCCGATACAGTCCCATAGAACGTCTTATTTCTTAGAGAGGTCACTTTGAATACACTAGAAGCGTATGAAATGGTAATCTTATTCAATGTACAACAGTGAAACTGAATAAATTTGGAATAACATTATTCTGAGTGTTCTTGGAAAGGATTTTGAATCGATGAATGGCCGCATTCATACTTACTGCTGCAGTTCTTTTAGGTAATATTGTTTGGTGATGTAAATGCGTAAATGCGTCGGAAAATCGTAATAAACATTGAAAAATATTTGATGTAACGTAAATAATTATTGTTTTGTAGTATTTGACCTATATTTGACTAGCCTCTGGGGTGTGGAGGTTGAACAGGTCGGCTCATAACCGGAAGGCGGCGGGTTCGATTACCGCGGTAGGACAAGAATTTGCATGGAAAAAAGGCGATCACTTGTTCTGTGTCTGGATGTTGTGGGACCATAGTCCTCATAGTTCCCTAGATACGGGGGAACCTATTTAGGGTCCAAAATCTATGTATGTGGTCGTTGTGCGTTATTTATTTATATTATGGGTTACAGTCATATTATAATACTGAAGAGTACGCTACAAAGGTTGGACAAGTAGCTTTTTTTGGGTACCATACAAGAAAATTATTAGATTATCTGTCACCCATACAAACTATTATATATTCTGTATCCTACAGAGAAACGAACGGCAGGCTAGGCTGTTGACAGCAGTTGCTAGAGCGCAACAAGTCGAATAAGGATTCTTAAGCAGTCTTTAAAAAGACAAATTTTCTTCAACTGTGGTAAATTTACATTAAAGTAAACCAATAAGCATGCAAGAGCAAAGGTCGCAGGAATTAGCATGAACAGCGGTCGCAACCGTGCGTGTTCTTGGTGCGGGGCATTCGCTGCAGGCACGCGCGGCTAATATGCGCCCGCGCATGCATTAGGGCTGTCTCGTGATTGTTTTACGATCCTCAGTCGATAAAAGTAACCCAGCGCACGAAAATAAAATTTGTGTATTTAAGAGTTTTCTTAGGTACTTAAAATTTCATCTCCGTTCAGGCACAAAAAGCGTAATACAAAGTACAGAATGTTTTTCAATATAAGAATATTACGCTACAATAACAATAATAAATATATAGACAATAATATACAAATTATAGACAATAAATAAAAAGTGTGCTTTAGACCACGCGACTGAAGTAAAACTTCTTTAGCTCCATCTATCGGCCGGTATAACTTTGTTTTTGCTTTGTTTAATGTTAATGTCGCCATCTTGATATTTGTAAATTGTCATTTTACCGGACATACCAACATATATCTATATATTTAAAATTCATAGTCCTGACGGACTGACTTATATATCAACGCACAGCCTAAACTGCTGGCTGGTTCTTTGTAAAGTGTAGGTATCCACTAAGAAAGGGTTTTCCGAAATTCACCCTAAGAGGGTGAACTTGGTGGTTGAATTATTTTCCCATAGGCCACGCGGGCGAAGCTGCGGACAGGAGCTAGTAATAATACAAATTATTAGTAAATTTTAACTTTGTTATGTTGACAATGGAAATCTACGTTAACCAATAACTTTCAACATTCGTTCGCCTCATCACGCATTCACAAGCTTAGTCCCTGAATCAAGCGTGCGTAAAGAAGTTTTACTTGAACAAAATCTTCAACCGCATTGTCACTTTCCACCATGAGCCTTAGAGCTACTTTAGTCTGGTCGACCTTGATCTGCCACGCCATAAACTATACCATTTATGGCAAAACTTGGCACCATTAAATTGGATCCAAGAATGGCTTGGGGCAAAGAACAGCAATACGCGGCGTGCGGCGTGCGGCGTGCTATAGGGACCCATAAATGGAAAGACGAGCAAAAACAACATTGGTCTAGTGTTGATAGACGTTGACAATTTAATCAACACCTAAGATGAATGAAAAAGGCTAGTTATAGAGGGGCTGCAGCGGGAGTATTAAAGTGAGACGATAATTATACTAAAGTTATTTATTTAAACTAAGTTCGTCCTTAAAACTACTTATAACTAATATGTACAAGTGACAGGTCTCGGCGATCGAGAACAAGTGACGTAGGAGGGGTCATGACTGCCTCACGGGGCTAAGAGGGGAACGCGGGACGCGGGCGATGCGCGGACGGCGGTCGCGATCCCATTCTCACGGAGGCGCTGGTCAGCACTTTCTTTATGTGTTAGTGCCTTGTGGATGTGTGTAAATCCAGCTGACGCGGCGACGACGACGTCTAGACGGTGTGATATGCGGCGCGTCCGGTGCACTTTGCATGCTATGTAACACCTCCCATCGCAGATCAGCAACTATTTCAGTACTTTCAGTCTAAATGTTGCTGAATGATCTGGATTTATGCAGCTGGGTGCTAAATTCTCATCATCGGCTTCTCTTATTGGTTGAACGTTAGTCGTGGCAGGCGTGGCAGTCGTTAGGCAGCGTTTTTGATCGTTCTTTTTTTTTTTTTTTTTTTTTTTTTTTTTTTTTTTACTGTTGATGGGTTTGCGTTTGACTACATCTCACCTGATGGTAAGTGACGATGAGGTCGAAGGTGGAGCACGCTTACCCAGAAATAACCTATTTATTTAGTTCTTCGATTTTATAAAGATGACCAATACTCCTGTACTGGTGATAAGATGTAAAAGGGCATAGTTGTGTGATAAACTGAGTTCGATTGATTTTCAAGAGTAAGGATAGACTGAGCTGCCATCTTTTCTTGAATTTTGTAGAGTCCGTTGAAATTTATCGAGTTAAGTTTCATAGCAGGATATGTTTCATGTCCAGGTTCTGTATATTCGAGGATAATAATGGTCTTCATTGGCTGTCCTTTGATTTCATTGTTAAAATTCATAACTGTTAGTTCGTCGGTGTGCAGTATACAGTTTTGCGTGATTGTAACAAAGTAGCTTCCGTGAAGGTAGTGGTGTCTTCTCTTTTGAAATGCATCGTCACTTTGGTGGCTTTCGGGAATATGATGATGTAGTGCTGAACGTCCAATCTTTCCATTATTTCTTTAAAAAATGTTATAAGTGTTCTTGTGCATGAGCTTCCAATTGTATGTGCTAGTAATAAATCTCGAATGCAGGTTTTGTTCGAATTTGATGATTGAGATTCGCTTCGCATATGAACCGGTATTCTAACTTCGGGCATTCAGCCTCCATGTACACATAGAATTTCTCGTTAGTTGCTATATTACTGATAAGGGGGTAAGATGACCAAGTTATATTCGTTAGATATAATGGTGAGTCGTTAAAGTTCGTATATACTAGAGGAACAAATAGGAATTTTAAAAACTACAGCTACCTTATTTTCATAGAAATATGATCCAGACCTTATAATACTATAATATTCTCTAAGTTCTACACCTAAAATTTGATTCTTATCATATAAAATATAAACTTTTTGAATCATCTTACGCAATATATCTAATCCTAACATAGAATGATGAGTGCGAGAAGCACGTGTGCATACTAGCATATCTTCTAGTCTACGGAATTCATTTGCAATTTGTTCCATATTACCATTTATAATATTTAATGATTGTGCTATTTTATTCTTATTAACATTGATAGCTGCTATGGCATCGTTCTTTTTAAGAGCATCTGTATAGTCCAGTTAGAATTTTTACGACCAAACCAAGACCATCTATAAGACCTCGTTTCACATGACTTGGCTCTAAACTTTTTATTTAAATTGAAGCTTTAGACAAAACTTGCTGATCAAATGATCGAATTGCGTTTCGTAGAATGAAATAAAAGTACTATTTATCATATAGGATCGTGCTTGTAAAATCTGGTTTTTAATTATCTTAATTTTGTGTTCAATATTAGTCAGTTCAATGTAATGGATTAAAAAGTGGTAGTGGGATACTTATCGTCAATGGTTTTTTCATGAAATTTACTGAAGTCTACTACAAGGCGCCATTTTTGTCGACCGGAAGCATCAGCCTTCTTTGCTACTTTCCAAATAGGTGAGCTCCACGCAGAGTCGGATGGTTTTATATAATGCCTTGCTGTAACATATTCCCAAATTGTTCACTCACCTCTTTTTTGTGAACAAAAGGATATCTGTAGCACTTCGTGTATGCAGGGTTGTCATCGGTAGTTCATTAGTACTTTAGTTTATTAGTAAAGGTCAAAGGTTCTGCCATTTACGCTCCGAAACGCAATCACTTCTTTGTCGCAAGTATATTACATTGATTTCCTCCTGTACATAATCCAAAGCATTATCTGTACTAGCAGGTCTCATCCATCTACTACGAGAACCAAGTGGCTCTTTTACTTACTTGGCTTTAATCCAGGAACAAAAGCCTGCAATGTTAATTTTTTTTTCTATATAAATCACGTTTTGCTTCGATTGTCGTATTAATACTTTCATGTGAAGTAACATACGTCATTATAGTAGAGAAAAGGTTTTGGCAGTGATCAAAGAATTGTTGAGGGGTGCTACTTCCTTGTGTGCTCAGGGAGAGGTCATTGTAGAGGGCTGTTTCATCTCGTTGGTCTGAGAAATTATTAATTAGCACATCCTTGATGCCAGCGTAGCTCTCATAAAATAAAATTTAATATAAAATACGACAAGTTGATCACAAATTTTTATAAGCCTTGTTAAAATATTCGGGTTTCCGTTAAATTCAGGAACGAAGCGAAACGCTTTAAATATTGGGTCTGGATCGAATTACGTCATATCTAAATTTCTATTTAAATCTACTGCAATATGTCTACGGTGTTTTACAATATTTATTTTACCTTCCGCGATTTTGGATTTTTTTTTATTTATTAAAAAAAAACAGTTTTATTTAATTTTATGATATAATTTAATCCAGGTTGGTTAATTAAATTTCATTTATTTACTCTATATTTATTTTTCCAGTTTATTGAATTTCCATAAAAAATTTAAATTTATTTAATTTCATACAATTAAATATTACCAGCAATTAATTGTAATTCAATTCAAACTTATCAAATTTACTCACTGCATTTATTCTGAAATTAATTAAGAAATTAATTAAACATACAATGAATAAATTTTTCAGTATAAGATATTATTTAAATTTAATTTATAATTTCAGATTGTTTTTTTCTTCCATTTTTATTAATTAAATAAATACATTTTTTTTAATTTTGTTAATTTAATTCAATTTAAATTTTTTTTATCTTAATATATTTTTTTTTGTTTACTCTATATTAATTATTTGAGTTTAATAATTTTACATAAAAATTTTAAATTTATTTAATTTTTTATTATTATTTGTATTTTAATTAAAATTTATTTAATTTATTCGCTGCATTTATTCTGAAATCAATTAAGTTTAATTAAATATACAACGAATATTTTTTTCAATATTATATTTTATTTAAATTTAATTTATAATGGCGAATCGTTAATTTTTATCTTTTTTTTAAATTATTAAATAAAACAAATATTTTTAATTAATTTAATCCTTTGAATTTTTTTTATTTCTTTACTCTATTTATTTAGTTTATTAATTTATATAATTGTATAATTTTATTTATTTTATTTTTTTGATGAAATAAAATTTACTACCATAATAATTTTATTTCATTTAAAATGCATAAAATTTAATCAATGCATTTTTTATGAAATTCATTAATTAAATATGCATTTAATCAATTCTTATATATTACAACATTTTTCAAATTAATTTATTTAATTTTATTTAAAAATGTTACATTTATAAATTTATTAATTATCTCTTTACCGACACTTAATTAGACGTAATCATTAAAATTCATTTTCAAATTAATTTAACATGAATTAATTATTAAAATTAAATTTACTTGACACCTTACCAGTACGATACTGAAAAAGGAATGGTCAGATAAAATAAGTTTTTTTTTTTTTCAAATTAATTCATTAAATTTTTTTTTCAAAATGTTATATTTATAAAGTTTTTAATTATATCTTTACCTATACTTAATTTGTCGTAATAATTAAAATTACTTTTCAAATTTTTTTTTTTTTTTTTTTTTTTAGGCTTGCATTGTTTTATTATTCTGAATTTAGTACTACAATAAAAAATATAAATAGAAAAAATGAAAATTAAAAACTATGCATTAGCAAAACTTAATCTAAGAAGCCGCTACCAGTAGGCAACGTGCCCAAAATGCTGGCGGCATTGCCCCGTTGAATGGCAATGCTTAGTCTTTGGGCTAAATAAAAACCAGCATTTTGGTCACGTGTTGCTTCGATCAGTCGTTCTGAAAGTTCTTTATAAATTTTGTGGGCACTTGGTCCCCACGGCCCCAACGTCTCGACACCGAAAGGCGCAAATATATAACCACTGTCTAGGGAATTATATTTGCGCCTTTTCAGGTTTTCTGCGGATTCGGCCGCAGCACCAGCCTTACCCTGTGTACCAGCAAGATGTGACGGCGCGAGGGTGTCCACACAGGTTGCGTCCCAAACTAAAGGCCGCCCCATCTTCCATGGGATCAAAGTCATTCCGTCGGGTCTTTTGCCATCGTCACGTACGAGGCCATTGGGTTCCAGAATGGCCGCATAGTTGGCGCTAACAAAGGCCCGACGGATTATGTCATTAAGACTGGCATGGCGAGAAATCCTCCCGGCACTCCTAAAACAAGAGAGACCGTGGTGACCAAGCCGATCGACGGCATTGCCACATTGGCAGCGGTGTGGAGCGCAGCACGGTGCGCCCAAACGAAGGGATGCTGCGATTCGGAAAGTCGACGAATCGATAAACGTGCCGGTATTGGGTGAAGGGAGAGCCTGCAGCCACAAACCCGATTCCCATTCGGCGACGGCTAAGAGGCGGGCACGGTCTGCGGAGCTTGAGCACGTATGAAGTAATTGATTCCGTACTTGCTCGCAGAGCGGCCCGTCCCAAAGCCTCTGAGAGAAAAGGGTTTTGGGTAAATCTATGTTTGGGCAGGCTAGAAGCCACGCGTTCCTGGCCTCGCCAAAAAAGGTTATTTCTACTGTATCTAGAGAGGATCCGAGAATTTTTTGAGATAAATTTAGAGTGCTATATACTGAGGACAGGAAAGCGGGGAGAGCGACACCAGATATAGACCTCACACCGAGGCTTCCCAAACGCACGGGAAGTGAAGCCTGCGACCACTCACGTTCATCTAAATTTATGTTCAAAATGGAAGCCAAAGTATTTTTAACGATGTTGTCTAATCTGTTAAGAATATCCGAATGTTTCCAGAGCTGACAACATCGTAAAATATATGTAAATTTTGGGACAAAAAGACAAAATCGAATTATAGTAAAAGCGACGTGAGTGTTAATTTTAGTTAAACGTTCCGAACAAAGTAAAAAATTTTGAGAGGGGAGGACAAAAAAAGGGGAGAACGATTCGTCGAGGATAGGTGAGCCCAATAAACGGAGTGAATGTTTGTCAATGTTTTTAATATTAGGGGCCAAACTATAAAACTTTTGTAAAATTAAATCAGAAGCGGGATTGTCGTTCGAAATAAAGAGTTCACATTTAGAGAAATTTAGTTCAAGGCCAATCGCTCGGAATTCATTGACTAATAAAAATAGGTCATCGTATACAGTGTTTACGTCCTCACCCAAAGTCCCATCATCCAAGTACCAAACGTTAAGCTTGGATTTTAAGCGTTGGATGATGGGATGAATAGCGAGGCTGAAAATTGCTGGACCGAGCGGATCGCCTTGTTGACAACCAACCGCTGAGAGAATTTCATTGCCATGATATGTTAATTTTGTTGATGAGCCATAACATTGCCAAAGAAAATTAAATAAATTTGGAATTTTGTCAAAAATTAAATTAAAATTAAACACTTTTCAAATTAATTTAACATAATAATATTTAATGTTTATATTATTAAAATTAAAATTACTTGGTACCCTACCAGTACGATACTGGAAAAGGTATGGTCAGGTAAAATCCTGACAGAATTACAACTAAAAGGGGGAAGCAACACCAGAGAAAATTCTAGCGTACTTACTGTATATTCATCATCTTTGGTTCACTTTAATATCCTTCGATTTCTTGAAAGCTCCAGCCGCAGTCCTTCAGAGATGTCCGAATCCTTGGTCAAGGCTCAATAGCCAGTCACATACGCGCACAGTTCAAAGTTCACTGAGTTCACAGGGTTCCCAGAGTTCCACTCAGAAGTCCAAAAAGATGTCAAAATTTCCCGAGGGTCGTACGCGCACTTGACCCAAAGATCATACCGTCTGCGCCAGTTATAGAGGGGCTGCAGCGGGAGTATTAAAGTGAGACGATAATTATACTAAAGTTATTTATTTAAACTAAGTTCGTCCTTAAAACTACTTATAACTAATATGTACAAGTGACAGGTCTCGGCGATCGAGAACAAGTGACGTAGGAGGGGTCATGACTGCCTCACGGGGCTAAGAGGGGAACGCGGGACGCGGGCGATGCGCGGACGGCGGTCGCGATCCCATTCTCACGGAGGCGCTGGTCAGCACTTTCTTTATGTGTTAGTGCCTTGTGGATGTGTGTAAATCCAGCTGACGCGGCGACGACGACGTCTAGACGGTGTGATATGCGGTGCGTCCGGTGCACTTTGCATGCTATGTAACAGGCTTCATGATTTAATAAATAATACAGAAATTTGCTGCCTGAGATTTTTTTATTATTTAGACTTTTATCTAAAAGTTCTAGACTTTTATCTAAAAGTCTACATTATGGGAAAGTTTGGGTTTTTCCTACATATTCATTCACACGCTCTTAGAACATCAAATTCTTAAAGATAGGCAATTTATTTTTAAAGTATTTTAAAATCGGTTTGTTGACTTAAAAGAAGTAATTATAATAAAAGTCATCAAAAGAAAGAAATCATGTAAACAACTTGATATAATAAATCCTTACTAATATTATAAATGCGAAAGTGAATGTGAAAGAAAATTTGCAATAAAATATTTTGACTTTGACATCTGTCTATTTATGAGAGCATGATTTGTTACATATCGGTAACTAGGACAAAGATGTAACGTCGAGGTGACAGCCCTACGCCTGTTCCGTATGCTCGCTCCGTCCGCGTCGGTCGCATACTAGGGTGTCCACACTGAATGCAAGATGACCGATTAGTCGCTCTGTTTGTGCCTCGCACTTGCCTTGCATTATGCGGTTGCACAATAATGGAAAAGGGTATTATAATATAGCATGTCAGGGTGAATACATTGAAAATTATATAAAATTTTCAAAACAAGATTTTTACATAATGATAATAATGTTTTACTAGGTGGTAGGACTTTTCTGCAAAGTTCGTCTAGGTAGGTCCCACCACTTTGCCAGTTATTCTGCCGCCAAGCAGTAGTGTGTAAGCACTACCTACTGTGTTCAGGTTTGAAAGGCACTGTAGCTAGTGAAATTACTGGGCAAATGAGACTTTGCGACTTGATCCCACAGTCAAGTCGAGTCACCAGACTGTGCTGATGTCTTGGGATGTTGTACCCAGTGCAGTGGGTCGCGTAACTTTATATTTTGGAGTTCTGAATGACACTGTTCTGGCATGGACGGCCGTATCGCTTAACATCAGGCGAACGACACTCACATAAAAAAAACATCTCAAATAACGCCATCTAGCCCCAAACTAAGCAAAGCTTGTACAACAAGCGTTCGGTGACGATGACGACGCGAATTCCATGATTTCGTCACCCAAAAAGTGCTCAACGTGCTTAAAAAAGTATTTACTTCGATTATTAAAAGATTTAAAAAATAACTTTTTCATAGAATTAATTTGATTTATTTAATTTTTTAATAATTTTTTTTTTTTAATAGCGATGAACATGTACAAAAAAACGTAGTAGACGAACATAGTACCTCATCCTTTTCAGAAGACGGTTAATAAAGGTGGAAATCACTATATAGTAATTTTCCAATCACGTACTACTATTAATGTAAAAAAAAATGCTACAACTCTGCAAACACGTTTTCAGTATTCCGATTCTTAACAATCCTGGATTGTAATCCTCGAAAAAACACCACGTGGAAGTCCCTTATGAATCTAGCAAGTATAATAGTGCATATACAATGTACAGATGACTGTATATACGTATGTATATGTACATAGTGCATGTCGGTGTATGTGTAAATCGCATTTATTTATGCGCCACTCTACGTCCAGCAGTGGTTGTGGTACAAGTCATGAGAGTCAAGCTTTTGAAAATGAATAAAAAATACTTTCACACACCTAAATAATATACTAATATTTGAGATAACATAGAAACCGTCTAGAAAGCTAAAGCACTTTAGATTTAGCACTGTGTGCTTTAGACCTCACTTCTGAAATAAACTTCTTTGGCTTAGCTCCATCTATCGGCCGGTATAACTTTGTTTTTGCTTTGTTCAATGTTAATGTCACCATCTCAATAATTGTAAATTGTCATTTTACCGGACGTACCAACATAATAATACAAATTTGTAACTTAAGAAAAAAATAGTGATGCGTATGACAAGACGCAAATGACTTATTACCATTTAGTGTATCGTTGTAATCTGTGTTAAAGAAATATTAAATGTTGGTAAATGGACGTGGATAACTACTTTTTTATTAATGTTACAGTATTACTATTGTTAATTCTGTACCAATGATAAAATATCTAGCATTGTTAAGAAAAATATGGAATTGTGTTAAATTTATAACGGCTAAACTCACATCAATTAAAAGTCGAAATTACTCCGACCAGGTTTTGGACATATTCGATGTCCTTCTGATGTGGTATATAAAAGTTTGAAAATCTTTAGACTTGATCAATTTGATTCGTTTTAAAAAAAATATTATTGTTTTCTCAACTGGTTTACCGGTTTGGGTATAACTTCGTATATACTCACGTTTAAATTTTTTTAACACAGTATTATAATATTACTGTGTCGGAGTAATTTCGACTTTTAATTGATGTGAGTTTAGCCGTTATTAATTTAACACAATTCCATATTTCTCTTAACAATGCTAGATATTTTAGCATTGGTACAGAATTAACAATAGTAATACTGTAACATTAATAAAAAAGTAGTTATCCACGTCCGCTCATGAGTTGGACCACCGATAAAGGCAGTTCCATACCGCACCACGACTGCATAGCTTAGCATACCATAAACAATTGGAAGTGCATCGCCGGCGACCTCTCACCTGCTGGCGGCGCCCGCGCATCTATTTGAATTTCACGAGTGTGGACGCGGCTTTATACAGCAGTTAATATTTCATGAACTGAGAATTTGGCTGTAAAGTTTTGTGTATAACTGTTCTAGTATATTCCGTAGAATTTGGCAGTGAAATAGGGTAATAAACTGGCAAATGAATATTTTTTTATAACTAAAAATATTGATACCATACATATGAGTAAAAATAAAATGACGGACTGGCTGATACGCTCTAATTTTAAATTTATGTCCGTCTAAAGAGGTTCCATTTTCGAAAATGCTTTCTTAGAACTTTTCATAAAAAAACCACACTCCATATTTTACGTTTGTGTATTAAACCTAAACAGACAAACTTGGCTTTTGTTTTGCGAGTGTGGGTAGCCTGTGCGACTATCAAACCGTCGCACCCTGGTTCGAGTCCCGCTTAATGTCTTTGCAAATTATGTGTGGAATTTGCAATCTCTCGTACTACAGTGAATAACATTGTGGGGGTCATGCACGTTCAAGAATCACAATATTCGAAAAATTTATCGTTATCATTGACAGCTTCTGTGGTGTGGTAGAGAAGGTCGACTCATAACCTGGAGGCAGCAGGTTCGATTCCCGAGGCAGGACAAGTATTTGTGCACAGAAAAAAAGCACAAATACTTCCTCTGGGTCTGGGTGTTGATCATGGTCCTCGTAATTCCTGGGTCCCTAGATACAGGGAATTCTAGTTAAGGTCATGAGTCTATGTATGTGATCGCTGGGCGTTGTTATTATTATTATTATTATACTCAAAGTAGCTGATCCGGAATTCGAACTATTAAAATAACCCTGCCACTTTTTCCGGCAATTGTAATAAATTATCCATCACAGTCTCCAATGAAAATGTAAAACTCTAAAACGCGTCCACGGTCCAATTTATCCGAAAACATGGTCCGTAAAATTGACGTGTCTATTTTTAATTTATTGCACAACACTAAAACGGTTGAGCATTCGACTATACGACTAATAGATTCCGATAATTGCAATCCAAATTGAGTTTCCCACGATCGGATCGGATCGGATCGGATCGGTAGTAACATATTAGCATGCGATTTATATGGATCAATATTTAGGAGGCGCATCACTAATGCTCGTTGCTTAAAGAAATATAGTGATGTGGAACCAAGGATGTAACTGACGCATATCGATATTTAGAGTTCAATTAGTTAAAATGTATAATACTGAGGTCTAAAACTAAATTGTCTGTTAAAAACATGTTTTTTATTTGTGTTAGTGAATGATGTGACGAGCTAGTCTTTTACCTGATGTTAAGCGATACGGCTACCCATAACAGAACAGTGTCACTCGGAACTCCAAAATATAAAGTTTCGCGTGACACTGCACTGCGCACATCATTTGAGACATCAGCACAGTCTGGTAATAAGATTACTTGACTGTGAGATCAGATCATAAAGTCTCATTAGCCCAGTAATTTCACTAGCTACAGTGCCCTTCAACCCGGAACACAGTAGTGCTTGCACACTACTGCTTGGCGGCAGAATAACTGGCAAAGCGGACCTCAAAGTACCTCATTTACCTCAAAGTTTTAAATATTAACATTTTTGTGTTTTTATGGAAGTAGTTACACAGCACACAATAACTGGTTAGATACAGTTATTCCATCCATTTTGAAGTAACAAATATTATAGTACTTTTTAGCATTTTCCCACACATCAGCGGTCGTAAAAGTTACAATTGGTAACTATGATTGATAAGAATGGAAAGATTCCCGTAGAGATGTATAAATTAGCATAATATTTTACTTTAACCAAGAACTACAAAACTGACCTAAACCTTATTATATGCCCCCGCTATAACCGACGCTAGGCGATCACGTAACTTGATTGCAACCATTACAAACCAAATTTTGTATGGGTGTGACAGTTTCAATGCGCAGTTTATGTGCATAGTTACTGTGGAAATTTCTCCTGTAGCATTGCAATCAAAGCTCAGTAATCACCCCTCTGGTCAAAACTGCGGGGAGTCTAATGGATGTAGAAGGCCTATGTTCAGAAGTGGAGTGGACGTCTTCAGGCTGTTAATGATGTGATGATGATAATGAATATGATTTTGTGTATATATTTACTGAGGTTCAGGTAAGTAGCTCATTCCGATTTCCTCTAAAACTTGTATAAGTACCTTGATTCTTAAAATGGTAAATTTTACTAGGTGGTAGGACTTTTCTGCAAAGTTCGTCTAGTTAGGTACCACCACTTTGCCAGTTATTCTGCCGCCAAGCAGTAGTGTGCAAGCACTACTGTGTTCCGGTTTGAAGGGCACTGTAGCTAGAGAAATTACTAGGAAATTGAGACTTTATGGTCTGATCGCACAGACGAGTAATCTTATTACCAGACTGTGCTGATGTCTCAGGATGATGTGCGCAGTGCAATGTCACGCGAAACTTTATATAAATGGAGTTCCGAATGACACCGTTCTGTTGTGGGCAGCCGTGTTGCTTAACATCAGATGAACGACTTGCTCGTCACATCATTCACTAACATAAAAAAAAAAACACACCTTTCTTTTCTCGACCCCGTCCAACGCTGTGGTTATTTCAGCAATGTTAATAATAGTTAATCCTTATACATAGAGGTAAAACATTAAAGTACTTTACCTTACCGCCTCTGTACCGCTTTAGTAACATTAAATACTTACTGTATTTGAAATTAAATGCTGCAGACACTTAATTTTACCTCAAATCTCTCTTGTATTATGATTATTATACCGTTTCCACAGACCGAGGTTCCGACCAAAGCTTTAACAGTGGCAGTGTTAACGTACCTGAATAATTTACACAGGCTGCCCGTTCTACTGACTGGGTATTGAATCGATCACTATCTGCATTTGATTGTATTATACAAATTTAGACGTTTGTGCCTAGTGTTTAGTCTACCTCTATAACAGGAACAAATCACGTATTGACGTGCTTATTTGTTACAGTTTTTTAAATAATAATAATACATATCTTAATATATATAAATCTCGTGTCACAATGTTTGTCCTCAATGGACTCCTAAACCACTTAACCGATTATAATAAAATTCGCACACCATGTGCAGTTCGATCCAACTTGAGAGATAGGATAGTTGTAAGTTTATATATATCTCAATTTATAATAGACATATATAAAATACCCGTGCAAAGCCGGGGCGGGCTGCTAGTTTATTATAGATATTTCACACAGCGCCATCTAGCCCCAAACTAAGAGAAGCTTGTGAACCAGATAACTGATACAATACTTGTATACTTTTCGTAAATACATACATATAATACAATATAACACCCAGACACAGAACTAACATCGATGTTCATCGCACAAATGTTTGACCTGGGTGGGAATCGAAGTCGCAACCTGCAGTTCAGAAGGCAGGGATACTACCAATTGAGATAACGGGCCAGTCAATTAAACGGTCAATTAAAATAAAATACGTACCTGTTACTCTTCTATGCTTTGCTTTGAGTTTGCAATAAAGACACTTTTACTTACGCTTAACTGTTTGCAGGTACAAATTTTAGGAGGTAAACAGAAACAAGTATATATAGGCAGAACGGGATTGTGCGTAGGTTGCAACCTATATAACCATAGGCCTTCAGCATGGCCACACCGCTCCGTGTCCGGAGCAAAAATGCTCCGTAGTACACCGAGCGGTCCCATTTTATAGCCAAATGGGTGGGGGAGCGATGACAGACAGCCGGTGTTGCCACTGTAATAAATTTAAATGCTGCCACAGGTTAAATTACGGTACTGCCCGCTGCGCATAGAGTTTATAACTGGACGTTGCCACCGACTTATGTTTTTTATAAAAATATCATATATTATTATTCCTAAAGTTGAAATTTTATGCGACTAACGATTTCCTAAATTATGTGAAATAAATATTAATCGATACCTTCAAACCGATTATCACATCTCTAACGAATGAACCATATGCGCTAACCGCACACTATCCAACTCAGCTCATTAACCGTTCGGTAAGAACGCTACGACCCCATTTGAACCGGTAATCGGTAATTCAACCTAACAACACTCCAATAAAGCGAATTATCGAACGCTCAATCGATTTAGAAGTGGGTCGCAAGCATTCACACTAAACGCGAATATTGTTAGAGGTTACATGAGCTACTAGGAAATTAACTCTTTTGTATTTCTCTTAAAGATATGTCATAACCTGTAAATTTTGAATTTTGATTTTTTCGCCTGTCACTCACCAGATAGGCGATCACGTAACTTGATTGCAACAAATAGAAACACAAATTTGTTTGGATTTGACAGTTTAAATACGCAGTTTATTTGCATAGTTACCATGAAAGTTTAATTAAATTACTCCTGTTGCATTGCAATCAAAGTCGCGTGATCACCCCCCAGAAAACTGAAGCAACCAAACTGTTCTTTATATCTTATACCTTTAGATACTACTTTTATTTGCTAAAACGATCTAAGCGGACCTCGTAATCAAACACCAACATATAGGTAATAAGCGGTAATATATGAGGCACGCGGTGACGTTTACTAGATTCTTTGCATTCCTTTTCGCGCCAGTAAATACAATAAAAAGTCTCATGTAGTTTCTTTGTAGGTAGATGTTTGAACCTAGTTTGAACCTAACTTGAGTCAGTTCTGATATTGGCGTCGCCAACCACATGCTTGACAGATGACATTGACAAGTTCATCGTCGTAACGGTAACTAGTAAACCATATTATATTTGTTACTTAATAATAATAACGCCCAACGATCACATACATAGATCCCATGGTCCCACAACACTCAGACACAGAACAAGTATTTGCGGTTAGTTTTCATTCACAAATACTTTACCTGCCGCGGGAATCGAACTCCCCGTCTCCGGGTTATAAGTCAACCTGCTCAACCACCAGAACACAGAAGCTATCAATATTTAATAACCAAGCACAAGATAAATGAACCCAATTTACTTTTAAATGATGCTTTTTATCTGGGGATTTAGGGTCATAAATTCATAATATAGTCTAACGTAAGAAATCTGCAAACGTAATGACTCAATTGCAGAATGTCTAGCATGTAAATAAAAATGTCCTGATTGTTCAATGACTTACGCTTTTTAGCACCTAACACCAAATTGACGATGAAAATTATTGGTGTATTTTACTAACATGCCTCTTGCACTCGATTAAACAACCTGCCCGTCTCATTGAAATTACAGTCATCAACCAAGATTAAAAACAATAAAATACTGATGCAGGAGCAAACAAAAATAAGGACGGAATCCCAAGAAAGGGTATTTAAATCGATTTTCATTGTTCGTCTAATAGCGTGGGCTCGACCCGCCCACAGCCTCAATGGCATCTCTATTGCGATGCAGGAATGGGATCTAACCGTTTGAAGATGGATTTCGCTCAGCTATGAATATTAAATAAGTGTAGTGTGAAAATGCAATTCACATTGAAAAAAACGAGTGTGCTTTAGTTACACGACTGAAGTTGAATTTCAAAACACCTCTTAAAAGGTCCCTTGATTGCCTAAAATGCATTGGAAATTGAGAGCATTGTCAATGCTTGATGTTAATGTAACAAATTAAGGATAACTTACGAGTTCCACCAAACTGATCCCGTTAATGCTTGCAAAATAAACATGCGACGGTTGGTAATAACTCGATTACTATATCAGGTTATTAATTTTTTTTTTAATGTTAAGGAATAACGTGACGAGCTAGCCGTTCGCCTGATGTTAAACGACATGGCTGCCCATATCATATATTATGCAAAAGGCATAACTTTAGTTAATTCATACCTTAGCTCTGCAAGCAAATGCAATACAAATCAAATAAATACATTCAAATTACTCCCTCATATTGCGCTAAGGTTGCACAACGAAATTATTTCAGAGCCAGCTACCGACCACACTAAAACTTACAAAACTTTCGACAGTTTTCGAAATTCCACCATTCCACGAGACATTTATACAAGCATCACATTCTTGCTCACACGGGCTCCAATTCCAAAAACAAATCCCGCGAATTCCTCTGTGAGAACCGACAGTACTAAGTACTACAGGAAAATAAGCCCGGAATGAGGCAACCAAATATTTAGCAGAAACTGACTGCGACTGCCGAATATATCGCAGAATCAGTTCCGTTCCTAGCGTGATTACTGCAGCTCCAGCGGTACAACTGCTTATAATTGTGTTACCTCGCAAAAATCGCCAAACCAACCCCTCCAGACAAGTAAAGTCGTTTCTCTAGTAAATAACCATCGTTAAAAACACCGGAGCAAAGCTCGTTGTGGTTCAATCGCAGTGTTCCAAATCCAATTGCGCCATTAGCCCCGTAACTGCCGCGGCAAAACACCGCCGCCGCACTCAAATCAATGGCTCACTTACGCCTATTTCCATTCAAATAAATTCGATTCAGCTCAAGTTCGCGGTGAACTATAGATCTACCCGGTTACCGGCATCGATCGGGCACGGGCCCGGACCGGACGTGATAGTTAAAGATATACGGCCAATTTCGAAAGAGATTTGTTTCCCGAATAAAAGCTTATTGTCTGTAAGAGTTTAGCTGTCGTGCTCGGTATTAAATTACACGAGTAGTTCTCGACAAAAACTATAAAAGACTGTTCGCATGCAATACATTGAGTCTGTATCTGGGAACGGTCGGGCTGGCGAGCGGCCAATTTATTATTTTCTGGGTTCCATTTGCGCGAAACTGGAACTGTTGCTCGCGAGATGGAGACGTCGATGCACTTGTACTCGTACTGTACCTGCGGAACGGGAAAGATTATGAAATGGTCCGGAATATTCCCCGAAACATTTCTGTTGAACACTTAATATCGTACCCATACGACTCCCATTACGAATAGAACCGGCTGTATTTATCATCTTGTACCTGTCTTCTACTGCCACTGCAAATTAATGTCTATTCTTTCTAGTACAAAGTGTATTCTAAACTGATTCTCTCCCGATTCAGTACTTATATGGCTACAAGCTATACGAACATTATAGGAAACCTAAGTCATATTACTTATTATGTGAGTTCTTTGACGAAACTACGACAAACTTATATGAGATGCACTGGATATTGGATATCGAACGTTTCTATATTTCAAATGTGCTCTCTAGTGCAACAAACGTGAGAAATACAGATTTTTCATAGATATCATTTCATGTCTCAAGAAATTGTAACAAATTATATGAATCATTACATGAGTACATTTTGTTACTCAACAATTACATAAGCAGTCAAAGGACCAACCATTGAGTTTCAAACAACTATAATTTAATAAAGATATCCTAACAAAGGATTGGCGTAACAAGAGAAATGGTTCCATCCAAAGACTGCAGAGTTGGTGGGCGTAGCAATGATAGAGCATCCCACAAAGTGCTGAACGATTTGAAACAGTTTTATGTCTTGAGGCCGACCTACATTTTGTCGATTCGGAATCGTCGATAAGGAATACTCGTACTTCATGCCAACAGCGTTATAGCCTTCACGTCGCAATCTTCGCATCGTATTCGCTTTGAATGACATCCCAGTACATATCAAAGTCAAACTCGCGCCACGAGCTATAGAAAAGGGTATGCTCAGGGTTTCCTTGCAAGATATGAGGAGATCTGCACTAATCGGTGATATAGCTCTTAGGATTCATCATCAACAGCCTGAAGACTGCTGAACATAGGCCCCACAGAGTGCCACTTAGAGCGGCTGCTTGTCTCCATCGGTTCGACAAACAAAAAAACGATTAACGGCAAACGATCAATAGTTCTTGAACCTTAACTAGGATTTCCTGTGATCTAGGAACTATAAGGGCCATGGTCCTTGCAACCTGACACATAACTAGTACTTTTGCTTTATTTTGTGCACAAATACTAGTACTGTCGCAGGAGTCGAACTCGTAGCTTCTGGATTATGACCCGACCTGCTCAACCACCACACCACGGAGGCTGTCAGATATACTTACAAACATTTATGAAAGATACAGAACCCTCACGTTAAAAACAGCAGTACGCTTCCAAGTTTTTAATATTCCCAACACGATATCGGCCAAACGGCTACATTTATTGGTACATATCATAAACATAACGGAGACTGGTATAAGATAGTGTCTACCCGTTGTTTCTGCCCGTTTCGCTTACAATGTTTCCACTCGTTTTGCTCCCAATGTTTCCGCTCGTTTCGCTTAACAAAGTTTTAATTAAGCCTGTGAATAGATATTGCCGTAAGTTTAATCTGTTCGCCTTTAGCAGCTGTTTACGTACATAAAAATTTTTATTATTGTTGAATGGGTGGCCTTACGATTGGATTAAAGCGCAGGCAGGATCTACCTACTAGCTGAGAATTTTATTGCGCATAGAAATCTAACAAACATAGGTTAGGTACTCCTTCAATTTATTACGCGTTTAAATAAATAAATATCTGTGGACATTTCACACAGCCCATTTAGCCCCAAACTAAGTAAAGCTATGGGAACCAGATAACTAATACAATACTTAGATACTTTTTGTTTATAAATACATATATAGAATACAATATAACACCCAGACAGAACAAACCCCTATGTTCATCACACAAATTAGTTCTGGGTGGGAATGGGAACCCACAGCCTACAGTTCAGAAGGCAGAGCTACTGCCAACTGCGCTATTAGGCCAGTCAAAAGTCAGGTATGCCAGTACCACGGCAGTGGTATTTATGAACTTGGCTGGTATGGTGTCTACTAAACAAATCATTTTTTTAAATATATAATGTGACCACTGCCAACAAAAATCTAATTGGTGAATCTTATAGAGTTCCTATATTTTATATAAACTAAATTGGCATGTATTACAGAAAAATCTTCACGTCTTATCACACGTAAAGTTTTGATGTCAAAACTGACAAATTAGAGTACCTAAGGTACGGTCAGCGACAACATCTAAATATTATCGATAATAATATAATAAGAAGATAAGCAAACTACCTACGTCCCGTGGTATCACACGAAGAAAAAAGTATCATATGTGTATTTCACTTCCAAACTTCTCAAACACGTTCAGCTCTTACGGCGTAAAGTGGGAACAACCACACACACACACAAAAACTTTTGTATTTGTAATATTGTCTATAAGATCTTCAGCCCATTCCACAAGCCACCAATCCTTGCTAGAGATAGAGAGTGTTGACCTGACTGCTGTTCTCAAAACTAGGTACTATATTACAATATGTCATTTATGTATCACACACAGTATTTGGATACCCAGACGCCAGTAAAGAAGCCCGTTTGTATCGTAACGATCGAATCGATACTTCGTACAGATAGGGGGCAAGTTAGCAACCATGTATGAAAATAATCAATCAAGTTTTTATTTCAGAAAAATATTACTAATTTATAGGCAGGGCCAACGCACTAGTAGGCAATAATATTTACAGCAGGTACAATACTTAATTTCTTTGTCTAAATTGGTTGTTTATCTTGCTCAGTAACTTTGGTGCTGTCTATACATTTATCGTAAGTTTACATACAATTTAGTTTCACTCACGCTTTTATCGTTTGTCCGTTGAAAGCGAAACTAACTTAGGTACCTACTGGGAAAACGATCGTATATTAAGATATCTATAACGGCTCATTAAATGTCTTTATAAGCTTTCTAAGCTTTGTGAAAGCTTGTCTTTGTTATGTTGTTTAATTTTATAATAGGAATCAAGTTTTGAAGGGTACAAAAATATGTTTTGATTGAGATTGTAATTATTAATTCATTAATACTAAAATTATTAATAATAAATCTTAGCACTAGCATGTTATAGTATTTTCTTAAACATGCGCGGAAATATTATCATTACTTTTGAATAAAGAACACGCGAAGAATCATATTTACGTAGACTGAAAAACCAAAATCACTTCCCGGCGCATACTTTGAATTTGGAACGAAGAGCGATCGCACCGGCAATGTTGTATGAAACGGTGTGCTGTTTGAATTTAGAACTCTTTAATCTATCGTACACATTGCGTTCTCGTGGCTGTATAGCCACAGATGCGTTTACCTTTCGGCACAAATTGTAAAATAAAAAAAAATTGTCGGTAAAGCGGAGTTCGTTGTTATTTGGTTAATAAAAATAAATTTTGTTCAATAATTGTCCTAACATGAGCAATATCACTTTTAATATCAATGAAATTTATCGCCTGCGGCTCGGCCTTCAAACTCATACTCGACTTGCAATTGCCTATTTCGCTGCCTTTGCAATAATGTACTATTTATGTATAGTAGAAATAGAATAGAATAGAAAAACATTTATTCAATACTTGTCTAAAATTAAAATACAAAAACAGGTTAAATTTATACACACAATATGAATAAAAAAAAAAACAAATATCGAATGGGCGTCGGCTCAGCATATTGCTGGTCATCAGAGACATCCAGCGCTGATTTTCAGCCTAGACCCAGAGGGGGTGGAACCAATGCACAAATTCGAAAGATATTTTTATTAATGTTTAAACAAAGGATAAACAAGAAAACTTACACATAAAACTACATATTATACACATATACATATTCAATCTTACACTAATATATATAGTAATTATAAAATAGCAGGTTAACCCGAATTGATTTGATACACCGTTGGATTAACTAAGCTGTAATAAAATTCGAACAAAATACGCAAGTGGACGTTAGGCACCCTCTTGGGACACATTATTTGCACTTAATTTGAATTTGGAATGTAATAAAATCTGCTTTGTTCGTCAGTTAACCTCTCGATAAATCTGACAGTAGAATCTTGAATCCAATTGTTCGTATAGAATAATAATAACGCCTAACGATCACTTTTTCTGTGCACAAATACTTGTCCTGCCGCGGGAATCGAACCCACCGCCTCCGGGCTATGAGCCGACCTGCTCAACCACTACACCACAGAGGCCTATTATATATTCACCTTGGCATATTATTACAGGTGCATAAAGGCAACATCATTCTTACTAGATTCGTCTCGATCGAACATAAGTCTGATTTTAACGATTACTAGTGATGTGCCAATTCTGCAATATTACAATGTCGATATTTAAACCAATAAAATACCGGGGAAGTGCGATCGTAAAATTTCATTTTATCGACTTATGCTGTGCCAAACTGACTAATATCGACTAGTCACCTTAAGCACAGTAAACATGATTTCATAACTGAACAATCTAAAACGATCTATAACTAGATTTTATGTGGTTCGGAAAATGAAATTATGAAATAACTAGTAACCCCACGGTTTCACCCGCAGATAAAGTATTTTAATTTTTGCTCATCCCACGGAAACATTTCACTTTTCCGGGATAAAATGTAGCCTATATGTTAATCCAGTGTATATTGTATTCTATGTATGTATTTACAAACTAAAAGTATATAAGTATTGTATCAGTTATCTGGTTCTCATAGTACAAGCTTTAGTTTGGGGCTAGATGTCCACACATATTTATTATTATTATTTGTGTTGTGTTATATTGTATTATTTATGTATCTATTTCTATCTATCAATTTCTATCAGTCCCCGTAGTACACGCTTTTGCTTAGTGAGGTGCGGTGTAAAATGTCGACACATATATTTATATTTTTCCAAAATGGAAAACCAAATTTCTACTGAAAACGGTTATGACTTGTCAGTGACGAAATACTTCTTGCCATGACTATTGCTTGCCAAAACTGATTTCTGAATAGAATCCGTAAACAGTTGAACATTCAAAAACACGTTGAGTTTTAAACACATGCAAAAATATGGATATCACGACAATAAAAACGTTCCACTTTTACTGAACAGCGTCGTTTGGAAAGCGAACGTTTGTTTATGATTATTGCAATGACATTGACACGGACAGACGGTTATTTTAACAGTAGATAGATAAAGGGCCGCGATGTATCTGACAATTATTTTATGTGTAGGATGTTTTATGGATCCGAATGATTTAATAACTAAATATGTGAACACTGCAGAATACCGCGTAATTAAGTAAACAGTTGTAGTGTGAACACCGCAATGATCATGAAATAAATAAAATAAATAATGTTTCCAGTCACAGAATACATAACCGTAGTTAGTACTACGGACGTATAAAATACTACTAGTAGAGTGCTACGGTGAAGAGCAAGCGAGGTAAGCCTCAGGGTGGGCGTTAAAGTTGCCTAATTCACTCGCTCTTGATAGTCCAAAACAATTTTTCGATTAAGTATATACGGAACTTACAAAAACTTACTTTACTTAATCTAAACAAGGTCCATTTTAGAAAAATCGATTATATTAAAAGCATTTCTGTATTTTTTTTATCTTTTCATCACAATCGTATTTGAGACAAACGTGTTTTTTGTTCATTATTATTTGACCATCCACAAACATTTGAATTAATTCGTCTTGTATAAACGTTGTTCAATATCTACGATATGAAATATTAATATGTTATACATATAAATTCATCATTCATGGAAGACCAGCCCTGACAGACGACTTAATTCGAAATAAAATATAGATGAATATTAATAGAAGCGATGCTGAATCAATAAATTACAATCGATTTCGTATCGCTGTATAGTTAGGTACTGCATCCCACGTAGCAAATAAAAAAAAACGAGTGTGATTTAGACCACACGACTGAAATAAAACTTCTTTAGTTTAGCTCTATCTATCGGTTGTTGCTTAATGTTAATGTCGCCATCTTGACAATTGTAAATTGTCATTTTACCAGTCATACCAACATAATAATACAAACCAACTTCAACATTCGTTCGCGTTCGCCTCAGCTAACTCCCTAAGTCAAGCGTGCGTAAAGAATTTTTAATTCAATATGGACGTATTTTTAATTTTTTCCAAAACAAAAATAATAGTAAAATGTCTTTTTCTATTATTTTTTCTATTTTACTGTGTATTTCTTATATAAAAGACATAGACAATTTGGAAAACAAGGATAGCATTCATAGTTTATCTTTACCTCCTTTTGCTACACATAATATATTTTATATTCCTTACATTTTCCTTGAATTCGCAAACGAACCGTAGCAGCCCGGTTCCGTATTTATCGACTAGTTAGACGCACGTGGGCATCACTATCTGACCGTATTGATTTATAGTGTTGTGCTAAAATTATCGATATTGCGGCTCGATACGCCTTGTTGTGCTCCAACAACAAATAGAACTAGTCGTTGAAAAAAATGAGTATTAGAAAAACCAACTACTTAAAAAATTTACAATACCAAATATATTAATGTAGGTATTGTAAATGGAGGTAAAAGTAAAAAATAAAATTGTATATTTCAACGAGCTTGTTTACATATTACAATTTACATCTAATGAAAATCAGATAAATGAATTTGGTAGTTCCCTTTGATAGCGAACTAACTGATTCTAATTAATAATAATCAAAGAGACCTTTTGAATTCAAAGCTAGCTAAAGTACCTAGTCTTCTCATAAATGCCAAATTTTCTGTGTAATAAAATCATTGTGTACTCTCTAAAACGCAGAGAAATTTCTCACCAAAAAGCTAAGTATATTTTCCTGAAAAATCAAACGCGGAAGAAACTTGAAAATATCTTGGTTAAGTTAGCACTCACAAAAATCGTAAAACTTTTTAGCTGTCTACAGTGTATTGATAGATTGCATAGATATATAATACACTAGTTGCGCCCCGCGGTTTCACCCGCGGATCAAAAGTATTTTAATTATTTACTCAGCCCTCGAGAAAATTTCAATTTTCCGGGATAAAATGTAGCCTAAATGTTAATCTAGTGTATAAGCTATCTTGGTAACGAATTTCATCCAAATCCGTTCAGCCGTTTGAGCGTGAAGGAGTAACAAACATACATACATACATACACACAAACACACATACAAACTTTCGCCTTTATAATATTAGTGTGATTTTGTTTCTCTTAAACTGAACTTCACAAACGTTAAGGAGATCCATTACGCGTTACATAAAATATGTGGATAAAAAAATTATCATTTTGATCCTCTTTTGTTGACGATGCGTTAAAGTTGCAACTCCTTGCAACATTTCTTCCAATCGATTGTAGCCTGCCCACTGCCATTTCAACCTGTAATTTTAAGAGCTAATATCGGTCACCTAAGTTCTCTTGTGGATCTTCTCCTTTTGGGTCTCATCCTCGTACATACTATCTTACTGTCAGGCAATTTGAAAATCCAATGCGGCCTAAGATAGATAGATAGATAGATAAACTCTTTATTGAAACACCACATCATAAATAATTTAAAAAAATGAACAAGTTTAACCAAAGTGTAACAATGGGTGTTTTTATCGCTCAGAGCGATCTCTTCCAGATAACCTTGCACGGAAAGGAATAACGCAGTAATATATGGACGGTGGATTTCATATATAAAAATAAAACGCTGCATATACGTACATAATATACATATAAGATCGAATATAAAAAAAGTAAGATAATCTATTGCTTACACTGATCATTCCCATCTCACACACGCACACAAAAAACCATATGGAATTGCACACATATACAAGTACATTACGGAATCCAACTATGTAGTTGATACACCATCCAGCTTGTAAATCCTCGTCCCGCATACAATACAAATGACTCACTCCTCGACATTTCACTAACACAGACCAAAGACACGAAGTAACTCATGTTTGATCTGTGGTGCAGGTGCGAATTACTTGCATAATTTGCAAGCTACGTGAAAGTAGGTACTGACTGCTAGGTGATCGAGAAACTTGATTGCAACAGACAGAAACGCTTTTATATGAGACCAAGACATTGTGACTGAATATTTGCCTTACGTGTGTATACTGTCTATGGAAATAATAATAATAATGCCCTACGATCAAATACTTAGATCCTGGACCCTTACTAGGATTCCCTGTGTCTAGAGACTCAAGAACTACGAGGACCATGGTCCCACAACACCCAACCTCAGACTAACTATTTGCGATTTTTTTTCTGTGCACAAATACTTGTCCTGCCGCGGGAATCAAACCCGCTGCCTTAGGGTTAACCACCACACCACAGAGGCTGTCAAATCTGGCATGTATTATAGCATGTATTATAAAAACTAGTTTTGATCGTTTGATTATAGTTTTTACGTAATCAAACAATGAAATATAAAACGAAGTTAAATTAATAAAACTACTATCTTCAGTTTTGGGATTAAACAACACTTCGCTAGCCCACCTTAAGTTTGACTTGCATCGAGCATTGACTACAAGTTATAATGCATATTATGCGAGCGTGTGCGAGTGTATGCATCCATGCATAATGGACATAGTATACACTAAATAACGGTGTTATACATTAACTGTGCTCGGACACGTGCTTCGCCTGCACGAATTAGAGTGTGTGACCGGATTAAATATAATTATTTTATGTTACTTGATATGTATATTAACCCGGCCACACGTGAAGAAGAGAACTCGGAAAGATAATGAATTATATATTATTAATTAACTTCTGCCCGCGGCTTCGCCCGCGTATAGGAAACGAAGAAGAAAATGGGATGGAATTTCGAAAAACCCTTTCTTAGTGGATATACTTACACTTTACAAAGAACACACCCACCAAATTTCAAGTCTCTAGGACCAGCGATGTAGGCTGTGCGTTGATGTATAAGTCAGTCAGTCAGTCAGGACTTTTTTTACTGTATAGGTTATTATTAGTGAGCGAAAAATATAATTTGGAAGCAATAATCGATCAATAAGCCAGCATGTAAAGTACGCTACCTACTGGTAAGAGGGCTGAACCATTTGGACTGTCTATAGGTCATCGCAGCTTGTATATAGTACTAATGTTTTTATTTTGTACAAATAAGTGTTTAGTATTAGTTATCATATCATTGTAGTATTTTAGTTTGAAAACTATCATGAGTATGACACATTTTGTAAGATAAATAACGGCTCGAAAAAAAAAAGTCGAAATTACTCCTTGTTACGTGCTGACGCTTGCGTTAGTAACTGGCTCCCAGAAGAAGGACATCGAATGTTCTGGTCGGAGTAATATCGACTTTTAATTGACGTGAGTTTTAACCGTTATTTATCTTGCAAAATAGTAGTAGCAAAATTGTAGTATTTAGTTGAAAATAAAGGCAATTATCAATAATTACTCATATAAGCATCAACTTAAGCGTTTACTAGTAGTGAACTAGATTAAAATCAGATTAAAATGGAGTATACTGTCTTAAAAACTGGTTGATGTAATAATTTTACTATTGGTATTTTTGATAAGAGTACATAAATGCAAATGTCAAACCAAATCTCAAGTTACCTTACCTTTTTTCTATTGGGAATTAATTCAATAAATATTTGTACATTTGCGCATGTTGGATTAGACACAATTTATGGTCACGATAGGAATAAAAATGCAAGCAACGCATTTTGTATGACTTCTATCTAATTGAAAAAAAGGTTCTATTGATTGATATGTTTCAAAAGCGGTATTCCGATATTCTAGTATCCGAATTCCCCGAAGGCGTAGTGCAAAGAACAATAAATTATAAACCAATTACAGATATGATAAAATCAAGATGTGTTTCCGACGCGCCACCCACATTTGGTTATATCATTATCGAGAATCAAATTGAAGTCGAGAACCAAATTGAAGTTCGAAGGCGGCCCGAATCTGCGCTCGCCGGAATTGATTGCATCGGTTGGTGATTGGATGGTTCATATCATAAATCATATTTGTGTCACAAATTATTGTTAATTACAAGCCTCCGTGTATACATTTTGTGGTAAGATGAATAAATCATGTTTTAATATATTATCGAGGCAGTGAAAGATTTAAAGCTTGAATTTTTTCTATAGTGTTTTATGACCAAAGCTAAAGAACCATGCATACAAGGGTAATAAAACACACAAGAAATGATTTGTTTTTTTTTTTACAAAATGTACCAAATTCTTAACAAAAGTTCTAAGAGTATTTTCACAAATCAAAATATGCAAAAAATTAAATATAAACATCTATTTAAGAGGAAAAGTAAAACTGTTAAGTATGATGATCATATGAATGCGTATATGTGTATTATTTTTTATGAAGCTTACCGATTGTGTCCTATATCGTTGACACAAGTCATCAAAAGTTAATAATGCAGTTAAAATATTCACTATGTGTCGTGTTTAATTTTATAGATAATTCGGTAAATAAGTAAAAACTTTAAATATCATGTAATAAGCAATACATACTAAGATCTGCAAATATTGATGCAACACAACGTATCCCATACCGCAACGGGCCCAAATCAGTACCTTTTAATATCGGGAGTGAATCGCCTCCCAGAAAATATTATTTTATTAAAATTGTCGGGGCAGGTGAGAGCTCCGGGGACTATCTGATACCGGGCTAAATCAAAATAACTGAACATTTCCAACTGAGGAATATTCACTCTCGCGTCACTTTATTTCTTCCCCTTGCATAATATTTTTTCTCTCGCTGTCGTCTCCTTTTTATTGATCTATTCAATCGTTAGAATGAATTTACTTGGGTAATGTGTTTTTTGGGTTCGCGTCGCGTTTTGCTTACCGAGAGTGCTTTTGTACGAAATTATCTGGATTATTTTTTCTGGTGGTAATGTCTCTCGGCAGTTTCGTTGGGAACGAGTAATAGCTTAGTAATAGGCTTGTTTTGTTTGGTAATGGCTTCTATTTACTTCAAATGCGTTGTGATAAGTATCAGGGAAATGAGTTTTGTCGTTTTAGAAGACGCTTTGACCTCACAATTTGAGAGAGATTGTTTGATTAAAAACAAAAATTTACACAAAAAGCGCCTTAGAGTCGAATCTCCTTAGGCTTTAATTTAATTGTAATATACTATTCTAACTTGTCATCACTTCACCGAAGTATTTAGAAGGCTTCATCTCAAAGACAAGTTCAACGTCCTCATCATTAAAATTAAAGCATAATCATAACACATTCATAATTAAAGAATATATTATCATTGTTACTTCCTCAAGACATACAGATGCGTATTAATCATCATGGAGTGTCCCAAAAGTACGCGTACACGGACTTCTAAGACACATTGAATTTTTAGGCATTTTTGTTATAAATACAGACGAATTTTAATTAATTTAGATTTCATTAGTAATTATACTTTAGGTAAGGTTTTTTACTAAATTTGTATATAGTATTTGTTTATTCCCTCCATATTTTCACAAAAAACAAATTAAATTTTTCTTTGCAGGCGAATTAGCTAATGCTAACGAAATCCGCATAGAATAATTTCTACCTGGAAAATTGAAACTGACAACGGGTATGTTTAGGGTGATTCCGCATATACTTAAGTATGTGTATAAAAAGTACAGAAACAGTGAACTGTAAAGTGACATACGGAACACTACGCCAAGGCAGTGTAGGCGGGGACCGCTGGTAACCGCTTTGAATTCAGTTGAATTCAGTCCTGTCCGATTAGTTTGTCAGTGTTAAAACACGATTCAATTAATGAGAGTACTGACGGATAAAGTTACAGTTACCCCACTGATTACGATGGCGGATATAACGGCTCCAGGCGGAGTACAATTTGATTTTACTGTATGTTTTTTTTTATGTTTTGGCTCCACACTTTTGTGTATTTAGCCAGTGTCAAGTAATTGATAATTTTTCAAGTTAATGATATTTACGCAAATATGTGTCAAGTCATAGTCGAAGTCATAAAGTCAAGTCATAGTCAAGTCATAGTCTAGTCAAAGTCATACTCCTAGTAAAGTGGTGGCAACTTTACTTGAAGCATCTATGGAGCTTTGGAAACAACATGAAAAAAAAAACGATTCACAATCATTATACCACTTTCCCATACTTATGCCTGTAATCCAGCACTTAACGAATAAAATGCCACCAATTTTATGCACTAACACTGAAAATAACACAAGTTTTGGAAAATAATACAATGCAGCGACGCGATCTTTTCGTTTTCCCGCCAAAACTACTACCTACTGTATGTTTTTATGTTGCAATGACCGAATTGGGACGTAGACACCTCAGGTGTTTTAAAGCTGGGTATTAGAGTTCACTTTAGAAGGGCCCAGCCGCACAACCAGACACGATGTTTTGGAATCAGTACAATGAAGTAAGAGCTTTGTTTTCGCATATTATACAATGATTGCAGTCGTAACCTCATACAAGTGAATCAACATTTTTGTTTTTCTGTGCTTACTTTTTAAATAAAAAATATCTCTGTCCTTTTTCATCTTTTTTATATTAAAGACGTGACGAGCTAACCGTTCGCCTGATGTTAAGCGAATGTAAATAAGAAAGCATTTGAGTATTTGAGTTTTGGGTGACTGCACTGTGCACGTCATCCTGAGACATCAGCACCAGATGGTGCTGAGAGGGAGAGAGATATATATATAGAGAGCTTTTATAGATATAAAAGCTCTCTATATATATATCTCTCTCTATATATATAATCTATAAAATTATTAGACTGTGAGATCATTTCAACATTTGCCCAGTCATTTCACTAGCTACAGTGCCCTTTAAACCGGAATAACTAGCAAAGCGGCGGTGGTACCTACCTAGACGAACTTTGCAGAAAAGTCCTACCACCTAGTATATCATCTACCTAAAAGTCCTACCACCTAGTATATCATCTACCTAAAAGTCCTACCACCTAGTATATCATCTACCTAAAAGCTCTGAAATAAGCCGGTAATTACCGACATAATAGCAGGCACTATAATTAAACAGAAGGCTCGATTTCAAAAGCTCGTGTTTACTAATTATTTTGTTAATTGTACTGCAAAATCACCCAAAATTGTAGATATTGTAAAATTGTTTTAATCGCTATGATATAAACCAATTTTCACGTGCCTAATCAATATTATGACTGGCCCGATAGCTCAGTTGGTAGTAACACTGCCTTCTGAACTGTGGGTTGTGGATTCGATTCCCACCCAGGACAAACATTTGTGTGATGAACATAGGTGTTGTTCTGTGTCTGGGTGTCATTCTGTATTCTATGTATGTATTTAAAAATATACAAACAAAAAGTATCTAAGTATTGTATCAGTTATCTGGTTCCCCTAGTACAAGCTTTGCTTAAGATGACCACACATAATATTATTGTATTATTATTATTATTCCTCTATATCTACTCTATTGACTCGTATGTCTATTGACATCCTCTGTGGTGTGGTGGTTGAGCAGGTCGGCTCATAACACGGAGGGTCCGTGGGTATTTACAAGGACAAGTATTTGTTTGCACGGAAAAAATGTGAAAATACTTGCTTTGTGTCTGGGATTGTGGGACTATGGTCCTCGTAGTACCTGGGTCCCCAGATTTAGGGAAGGTTCAAAATATGTGGTCGATGGGTGTCATTATTTTTTTGTTATGGAATGACTTGACGAGCTAGTCGTTCGCCTGAACTTAAGCGACACGGCTACCTGTTCACGGCTATCAGTTGCAATTTCAATCCAAACTCTAAAGTATAGAGTTTAATACCTAGAACACACTCGTACAGCGCTCCGGAATTTTTAATTTACGAGCCAATCGAAGCTCAATATCCGTTCATAGCTCAACGGAATTGGCTAAAGCAAGCAAAAATCTGGGCGAAAGCAAACAGTTTTTAATAACACAAACAAGTTCCGATCTGCGATACAGATCATATTGCTACGTTCTATATATAGAATCAGAATCGATAATAATAATTGCAATAAAGTTATGATGGTTTGTTTCTATAAATAGCCAGGTTTTCATATCACAAATATTTTTGGGGACACACACAGCGCCATCTAGCCTCAAACAAAGCAAAGCTTGTATTATGGGAACCTGATAATTACAGATACAATACTTAGATACTTTATTCGACTTCAAAATAGGAAGAGGTTCTCAATTCGATTGTATTTTTTCACCTCAGAACTTTCGACTGGGGGACCAATTTTGATGATTCTTATTTTTATTTGAAAATTGATGGGAACTTATACGACTGGGAAGCTAGTGCTTCCCGTGTGGTCTAATTTCCCATCAATTTGGTCCAGTTCTGAGAATGGTATCCTCGAGAAACCCATATACCATAAGTCTGAAGTTGGTTTTTACGCTTTGCGTTTGTCGTTGTTTGTAAATTCATACTTTATAAAAGACTAGTTGCGCCCCGCGGATTCACCCGCGAATTAAAGGTATTTTAATCATTTGCTCATCCCACGGGAACAATGTTGCTTATATGTTAATCCAGTGTATAAGCTATCTTGGTACCGCATTTCATCCAAATCCATTCAGCCGTTTGAGCGTGAAGGAGTAACAAACATACACACATACAAACTTTCGCCCTATATTTAATAAATCACCAGCCTTTTTGCGTCTACTGCTGAACATAATCCTCCCCCATTAGGGAAGGGGGGGAGTAGCCATTATAATCACTACGCTTGATAGGCGGCACCCGCAGGAAGAGATGGGGTGGTCCTATATTCTCACACAGCCAAAATCGTCTTGTGACGCCTACACAAAATTATAATTTTCACTTAAAACGTCAGATGGGATGTGTGCACGGTATTTGGTACCCTATAAGCATTAAAGTAGAAGTGCCAAAGTGGCGTCCGACACAATTTAAAAATATTGACACTGCGTTACACCATTTCCCACCGTAGATTATCCACCGAAAGTGCTACCAACGTTCCTAACTTCCACAATAACGACGTTTAGAACACTTGAGCCCATCCCTCGGTGGATAATGCGTAAAGATAAGCGCATTATTTATTATTATATTCTTGAAACGGCATCTCAGTCATATTTTATCGGCAGTATGGATATTGCCGCAGTTTGTTTGTATACTAAGTGCTTGTACAATGTAAGTTCCAATGGATATAGGTTTACATTTTAATCAGTTGGTTGCGAACGTTTTGCATAATAATTAATTAAAAATCATAAGCTGTATTGGCATTATTACTGGCATTATTTAATATTTATACTGGCATTATTTCGATTGACATTCCTTGGATAAAAGACATCTTTAATTATATATAAGTTCATGTTAATAATAGGCTTAATTCATAAATATAAAAAATTATCTAACAAAAAGCACGGACCCAGGTGTCTGTGGAAATGCAGATTAATAAAAAAAAAAGACATCTTTAGACAGAACCAACTGTCAAATCTGACACAGAGCGACGTTAATTCACTGCTAACAAAAGTGACCGACTCATTAACTCCGCAGATGTTTACTGATTATATTAAAACATATAACTGATCTATTTAACTGTTCAGGTTGATAAAAATGAATATATTTTTGTGGGATCTCCCAATAAAAAACGATTAAGCTTTAGACCACACGACTGAAGTAAAACATCTTCAGCTCCATCTATCGGCCTGTATAACTTTGTTTTTGCTTTGTTTAATGTTAATGTCGCCATCTTGATAATTTTAAATTGTCATTTTACCGGACATCCTAACATAATAATACAAATTTTAAGTAATTTTAAACTTTGTTATATTTACCAACTACTTCCGTTCGCCTCGTTCCACATTCACCAGCTTACTCTCCAAGTCAAGTGTGCATAAAGAAGTTTTACTTCAAAAATAACCTCGTTCGATCAAATGCATTTGTGTGCAGCATTTATACGTGGAACCCATACTGTTATACGTTGTATTTCGGCAGTGCCGTCGCGCCAACTATGAAATTTTATGCATTGCCATCTCGATGTTCCCAGCTGTCTACTGCAGATGAAGGGGAAATATCGGTAATACGTTGATTCTGCGTTGTGACTGGTTATAAGCGAAGTCGCATAATGGGTCCGACGCGGGAGCTGCGGGCAAACAACTGTAAACCCACCGTGGCCCGTGAGCAAATAACTTAGCAAATGTATAGTATTATATTATCTGTGACGGGTGATGATAATGCAATCTGAAATTTGCAGGCGTTGTTTGGAATAGTTTGCTATTTTAGTGCTGGTTGCATGTACATCCGGCAACCTGCCTGCAACATTGTTGCTGCATGTTATGCTTCGTGTTGTTTCCACATCTTGTTAAGGTGGTGTAACGTTCAATAATTTATTGCAAATTAATAAAATATCATACAATAATGCATTTTTTTATATATGTATGCGTTTAAAATTGAAAGATTGTGCCTATATAGTTAATGTGATCGTAGATCGAACACTGCAGAAATACTAAGTTTTTCACTGCTGTACGAGACCGTACTATTGATATATCCTGTATTTCTTTTTTTAGTTTTGGCTCCACACTTTTTTGTATTTAGCCAGTGTCAAGTAATTGATAATTTATCGAGTTATCGATATTTCACGCAAATATGTATCAAGTCACAGTCGAAGTCATCAAGTCAAGTCATAGTCAAGTCAGTCTAGTCAAAGTCATACTCCTAGTAAAGTGGTGGCAACTTTACTTGAAGCTTCTATGGAGTTTTGGAAACAACACGAAAAGAAACGTTTCACCATCATTATACCATTTTCCCACACTCACGCCTGTAATCCAGCACTTAACGAATAAAATGCCACCAATTTTATGGAACTAACACTGAAAATAACACAAGTTTTGGAAAATAATACAATGCGGTGACGCAATCTTTTTCGCTTTCCCGCCAAAACTCCAATCCTGTATGTTAAGTATCTTTACTAACGAAATTGGAAACGAAGACTGACATGAAATCTTAATTTCAATGAAATACTTTAGGAAACTGAATCCTTTGGAGGATTTATATTTGTATTTCGTTGGTGTACATATACCTAGTCATATATTTTATTTATTTATTATTTATTTTATTTATTTATTTACAAGCACACATACAAGATACATATTTATGAATGATGTATTAAGTACATTGTACAACTCACGTATAATATTACATTTTACGGAGCCCTAGATCCCACACTAGGCGTACCTGTGTCGCAGGATCTAGCCTCTTACGTTCCTTTCATAAATCTGTGGAAGGTTATTGTATTAAAACTGAGTGACTGAGTGTTGCAGATATGGAGGTGTGTGTAAATTTGTGTCTGTGACGTGAGGCTGTGTTAGTGTAAATGAATGAATGTGTGGATATTCCCACTACATTACTAATACATATGTAGAAGTGAAACATTACCAATTGTTGAAATGTTTGAATGTGAAGCTTACTCGTCAATACAGATGAACCGATTTGGATGAAAATTTGGTCACGGATGGAGATTATTACCGGGGAGTTCTGATCTGATGTAATCACGAAAGTCACAGCTTGCAACGAGAAATGTTACTCCAATTAGAGCTCATATTAGAGCGTTTACGCTGGTTCCAGATTCCAATCCGACGGCGTCGCCGATGGCATTGCAAATATGACAAATATTATTCCAACTGCACAATACAAGCAAGCCCACGTTTTAATCTGGCAGGAGCGTTTCGTTACCCGGGACTATTCTCGGTTGCATGAACGGAACAAATCGACAGCCCGCCCGCGTGCGAGCGGCCGAGCCCATGTCGCCGGGTAATAAACCTCATAGAGATGGCAATCGTAAATCATAACGCGTATTCGCTAAACAGTACGTTTGCGCTTTCAACGCTATACCCTCGCACATATCGTGCTAGCGTCACCGGCATTAGTCCGCCTCGTATTTATAGCTGGGACTCTAATCCAAATCGAACGCAGTGACATACTGCATGCTGCAGCATGGATGCAGGTTTTACTGAAATAGTTTTTATAGTTAGAAAACTATCATGTCAACATCATTTTGTAAAATTAATAACGGCTACTCTCACGTCAATTAAAAAGACAAAATTATTGTGACCGGTTTCGGACATATTCGATGTCCTTCTGGGAGCCAGTTAGTAACGCAAGCCGCGGCGGCTTTCGCGAGTTTAACGTTACAGGACTCCCAGAAGCAGGACATCGAATATTTTCGAAACCTGGTTGGAGTAATCTTTAGTCGAAATCGAGTAAGTCTTTTTAATAGAATAGAATATATTTTTTATTGTCAAACTGTGTACAAGATGATCGTATGGTGCTAAGTACTATGTTCCAACAGCTTTATCCAATTCGAACGTACAATAGGTATTTACAACATATAATAGTAACATAACATATAACAGTTTAAAGAACTTTTTTTTTATGTTACGAATGACATGACGAGCTAATCGCTTGCCTGACGTTAAGCGACACGACTGCCCATATCAGTTGCAGTGACACTTGGAACTTTAAAGTATAGTTTCGCGTGACACTGCACTGCGCACGTCATCCTGAGACATCAGCACAGTCTAGCAATAATACTAGACTGTGAGATAAGGTCTCATTAGGTCAAAGTCTCATTTGCCTAGTAATTTCACCAGCTACAGTGCCCTTCAAACCGGAACACAGTAGTGCTTGGACACTACTGCTTGGCGGCAGAATAACTGGCAAGGCGGACACCTACCTAGACGAACTTTGCAGACAAGTCCTACCACCTAGTAAAACTAAATGTAGTTTCAAGTTATACACCGACACTAGAAATTTTACAAAATGAAATAGTTTTGTGTAGATACTTCGCCATTAGCCGGGTCGTATCCACCATCATTTGTTCGCCTCCAATTAGACGAGTCGAAGCAACCGCGGCACCTAAAAGCAGCGCTATTATTGCTTAATAGATTATACTTTACGGGTGCCAGCGCACAGCCCCGTGCTTTGTCTCCCGGGATAGCTACATAACTCAGAATATCCTAACGTTCAGTTTCGCCGCGCTAAATAATTTGAGCGGGCGCTGCGGCTTGTCTCTACAAAGGCATTAGGGTGGCCATGTTGCGATGTACACTAGCTGGTACATAGCATGTGCGCTGTATCAAAATGGCTGTACATAATGGCGACTACAATTTCGGTAAGATATTGGATGTATTCGGGATGTAAAATAGGCAATGTAGACATGAGTTTCTGGGAAGCTAGCGCTACAAAAGCCTTAGTTATGTTTCGTAGTGTAACTATTTTATACTAAAGTCTGTACAGGTTAAACGTGGATTTAATAATCTCGACGAGTTTCCCAAACAAAAGGTCCATTGAAATCGTGTATTCCGTGAAAGCTTTCCCACGTGGTAACTGGTAACCAGCCGTTTCAACCGTAAGATCATTTTTCACTCACTCCACATCCTTGAAGGTGATGTGTAAATGCGGGAGTATTTGTTTTGAGTGACGTCTGGAAAATATAAATCAAGAATAACTCTGCTCTTACAAGCGGCTTTAGAATTTGCGCGCGTCGGCTTTTTAATGACGCATTTGCTTAGAAGGTGTGTAATGAAACTGGAGGGTTGTTCAGGTCGGAAATATTAATGTTAGCCGTGTTTATGTGTTGTGCGTATTGAGGTACTTGTTCTTTGTTTGGACGTGAGGATGTGATTTTAATGTCTTAGCGGCAGATGGGACTTTGTATTATCTGGAACAATTTTGGTGTGTTTTAAGAGCAGTTCTCAAGTTTTGGTACTAAAATTTTACTTTAGTTTGCTCTTAACAATATTGTTTACAATTTGTTTGTAACTCTCATGCTTATCTAATATGCTTATATAATAATAATATCAATAATGAATCACTATCTTACTGTAAGTTGATTTGAATGGCAATTTTTGTGGATGGTGCTTTATTTTGAATTCAATACATATTAGGTAAAACTGACCACAGAATAAAGAATTTTTCAGTATTAATATTCGTAATTTGCATCCTATTTTTAACCGACTTCCAAAAAGGAGAAAGTTCTATGTTCGTCTGTATATTTTTTTTTTTTAGTAAATTGCAATCATGGAGAAAACGATAGCCTCACGAATACAGCCACACTGCTCGTAGAACTAAAAACAAATAATAGTTTAAGTAAGTAAAACCGGCATACTAACGAGAAAATACCGAATACACTGCAGCGAGATACCGCACGGTGCGCATTGCGTTTAAGTAAAAATTCGTATGTCATGTCAAAGAACAAAGAGCTATTTATCTATTAAAAATGGTATAAAGCCAGACCACGTACCGACCGGTGCTCACGGGGCCACGTGTGCCAAAAAGCACAAAAAGGTGTGGACACGTCGCGTCGTACACGGACGGAGTGTCTCCGCTGAAATATTGGTACCCCCGTGGACGTAATCTAGGGAACGGCATTGGGGTACATTTTCAATATAGGCACCAATGTATAAAGTACGAGTAATACAATTATAATGAAATAATGAGATGAAATGAAATAGTTTATCAAATGTTTAATTTAATAGTTTATCAAACATCGGCTTAAGCATACGGCAAAATACAAATAGCTTACTCCTGGTTGGAAAAACATTGGTACCAAAACTAGGAAAACTTGTGTTTTGGCATACATATATAATAGGTCTTTACCTATGAAATTGCCGTATTGCAGTACAGACTTTTTCAAACAAAAAAAAGTTTTGATTGGCTATGAATTCTAAATTCAAATTAATTTTGTTTTAAAAATGTGACATTCTATTTACAATATAAGTCTTTTGTTTATTGATTAGCGTTGTATTTTCATTACATTTCAACATTTTTCCTCATAATGGATACTTTGAAATTTCGTGTAATTATGGAATATGAGTTCCGTCGTGGCACCAACGCGGCACAAACGACACGTAACATCAACGACGTTTACGGAGAGAACTGTACAAACGAACGTACAACCCGTTATTGGTTTGCTCGGTTCCGTTCTGGGAATTTTGACTTGAAAAATGAACCTCGTGGTCGTCCGGAAACTTTGGTCAACAATGATGAATTAAAGGCGATTGTGGAAGCTGATGAATCTCAATCTACAGCTGAGCTGGCAGCAGCTTTTGATGTTAGCATCAAAACAATATTGGTCCATTTGCGACAGATTGACAAGATAAAAAAGCTTGATAGATGGGTGCCCCACGAACTTAACGATCGCCAGCGCAACGTACGCGTCGAGACTTGCCTTGCGCTGCTTAACAGGCACAGAAATGAAGGAATTTTGAACCGAATTGTTACGTGCGACGAAAAATGGATTCTTTTTGACAATCGAAAGCGCTCAGCAAGTTGGTTAGATTCTGGTTCGGTACCAAAGCAATGTGCAAAACGAAAAATGACCCCTAGAAAGGTGATGGTCACAGCTTGGTGGTCTAGTGCTGGTGTGATTCATCATAGCTTTTTACAAAACGGCGAGAGCATTACTGCAGATGTGTACATTGAAGAACTGACCACAATGATGGCGAAACTCGTACGTCTGCAACCAGCTTTGGTCAATCGGTCGTCTCCACTGCTACTTCACGACAACGCGCGACCCCATACTGCACAACAGACCGTCTCTAAGCTGCATGAGTTGGGTTTGGAAGCTCTCTCTCTCTCCGCCATACTCACCAGATCTTGCGCCTACCGACTATTACTTTTTCCAATATTTGGACAACTTTTTAGCGGGAAAAAAATTCGATTCCCGAGAGGCAGTACAAAACGCCTTTGAAGAATTTGTTGTCTCCTGTCCTGCTGATTTTTTCAAGAAGGGCATCCATAAACTGCCACAGTGTTGGCAAAGATGCATTGATTGCAGGGGTGATTACTTTAAATAAAAGAAATAAATAAGTTCGAAAAAAAAATACTTTAACTTTTTTCAAACAAAACGGCAATTTCATAGGTAAAGACCTAATATATATACATACAATAGGTCTAATACGTACTATGTGGATACATTAGGAGGCATTTTTGCTAACTGACCTTATTTTTGCTAACCATAATACTATATACTAAGAAATGCATTTGAGTGGCTTTAGACCACACGACTCTAAACTTCTTTAGCTCCATCTATCAGTCGTTTTTACTTCGTTTTTGCTTTGTTTAATGTTATAGTCCCAATTCTAATGTAAATTGTCATTTTACCGGACTTACAAACATAATAATACAAATTTTAAGTCATTTTTAACTTTGTTAAATTGATAATAGAAATCTACGTGATCCAACAGCTTTCAACTTTCGTTTGCCTCGTCACGCATTCAAAAGCTTACTCTCCAAGTCAAGCGTGCGTAAAGAAGATTTACTCCAAAAAAACATTGGACTCCATCCTATGGCTGTAGGTAGAGTACCCAACATACTAAACTTAATTTTGTTATATTATTTCGGAAATTCCTTCTTAACGTTTTTGTGTAGGTATACGCCCACAATAATATTAGGTCTTTACCTATGAAATTGCCGTTTTGTTTGAAAAAAGTTAAAGTATTTTTTTTTCGAACTTATTTATTTCTTTTAAGCAAAGTAATCACCCCTGCAATCAATGCCTCTTTGCCAACGCTGTGGCAGTTTATGGATGCCCTTCTTGAAAAAATCAGCAGGACGGGAGACAACAAACTCTTCAAAGGCGTTTTGTACTGCCTCTCGGGAATTGAATTTTTTTCCCGCTAAAAAGTTGTCCAAATTTTGGAAAAAGTAATAGTCGGTAGGCGCAAGATCTGGTGAGTATGGCGGATGAGGGAGAGCTTCCAAACCCAACTCATGCAGCTTAGAGACGGTCTGTTGTGCAGTATGGGGTCGCGCGTTGTCGTGAAGTAGCAGTGGAGACGACCGATTGACCAAAGCTGGTTGCAGACGTGCGAGTTTCGCCATCATTGTGGTCAGTTCTTCAATGTACACATCTGCAGTAATGCTCTCGCCGTTTTGTAAAAAGCTATGATGAATCACACCAGCACTAGACCACCAAACTGTGACCATCACCTTTCTAGGGGTCATTTTTCGTTTTGCACATTGCTTTGGTACCGAACCAGGATCTAACCAACTTGCTGAGCGCTTTCGATTGTCAAAAAGAATCCATTTTTCGTCGCACGTAACAATTCGGTTCAAAATTCCTTCATTTCTGTGCCTGTTAAGCAGCGCAAGGCAAGTCTCGACGCGTACGTTGCGCTGGCGATCGTTAACTTCGTGAGGCACCCATCTATCAAGCTTTTTTATCTTGCCAATCTGTCGCAAATGGACCAATATTGTTTTAATGCTAACATCAAAAGCTGCTGCCAGCTCAGCTGTAGATTGAGATTCATCAGCTTCCACAATCGCCTTTAATTCATCATTGTTGACCAAAGTTTCCGGACGACCACGAGGTTCATTTTTCAAGTCAAAATTCCCAGAACGGAACCGAGCAAACCAATAACGGGTTGTACGTTCGTTTGTACAGTTCTCTCCGTAAACGTCGTTGATGTTACGTGTCGTTTGTGCCGCGTTGGTGCCACGACGGAACTCATATTCCATAATTACACGAAATTTCAAAGTATCCATTATGAGGAAAAATGTTGAAATGTAATGAAAATACAACGCTAATCAATAAACAAAAGACTTATATTGTAAATAGAATGTCATATTTTTAAAACAAAATTAATTTGAATTTAGAATTCATAGCCAATCAAAACTTTTTTTTTGTTTGAAAAAGTCTGTACTGCAATACGGCAATTTCATAGGTAAAGACCTATTATTTATCAGCCAAATCACTCTTCCGCTTTGACCCTCTCAGTGTCCTTACTACGCCCACCGCCCGTGGGTTCCCGGGCTTGCGTATCGTGGACAACTCGTAATTTATTTATAAGGGGCTATGCAGTACGTTGTAAATGTTTTTTTTATATTTTTATGATGAATTGAATACAATGGGTATATGACGGGCATAATGAAACGATTTATTTAGTGACTGCCCCGAAAGCTCAGTTGGTAGTAACCCTGCCTTCTGAACTGTGCGTTGTGGGTTCGATTCCCATCTAGTACAAAGATTTCTGTGATGAACATCGATGTTTGTTCTATGTCTGGGTGTTATATTGTATCCTAAGTATGTATTTACAGATAATAAAGTATCTAAATATTCTATTAGCTATCTGGTTCCTATAGTACAAGCTTTGCTTAGTTTGGGGCTAGATAGAGCTGTGTGAAATATCCACACATATTCAATATTTCTTTATTTAATTTATTATATTTACAAATGAAAAATACAAAGAATGTATGAGTTAATGTTCTGAGTGTGTTTCAAATAAAGTAAATAAATATCACAATATACATTCAAATAGAAAATTTAAAGCATAGTTTAAATTAATGTCAAAATGGCTGACACTTATCTCATAAAGCAATCTCTTTATATATGAAACTGTTTCTTTGAATACAAGAGCTGTCACGTCAAAATAGCAGAACAGCATATACAAATTACTCGCAGTACCGAAACCAACTTATTGTTAAAATTTTATCCCAGATTTTTTCAAATAGGTAGGTCCGCGTTATACCGCGGTGCCATCTGATAGAAAGCCGCCTCGACTTAAACATGTACCATCGTGAACGCCTCTGCCGTTCTCGATTGTACATGCTTGCCTAGAAGATGCCTATTCACTCGCGACTTGAAGAGCTCCAGATTGTACTTATCGGGAAACAAAGACACTGGTCAACAGTTCCATTCATTCGCTGCTCAGATTATAAATCGAGTCGAACCGCTTTGTAGGAATCTCAACCATAAATGGATGACGTGTACGTCTTGTCGTCCGATGGTGGAATTAGATTGTGTAGCTCTGCAGCGCACTCACCGAAATGTATCCTTTTGACACTGAGTACTGATCCTAGAAATTAACACTCTTCCGCGACTTAAAGGTTGAGTACGGAAAAAACCTGAAGCGTCCCACGTCTCCAGTACTAAAAACCTGAAGCGTCCCACGTCTCCAGTACTAAAAACCTGAAGCGTCCCACGTCTCCAGTACTAAAAACCTGAAGCGTCCCACGTCTCCAGTACTAAAAACCTGAAGCGTCCCACGTCTCCAGTACTAAAACCTGAAGCGTCTCACGTCTCCAGTACTAAAAACTACGAACAACTGCGTGAGTACTATAAATAACAGTCGCAAAAACCTTACAAAATCGTCTCAATACCTCTACAAATAAACTGAACAACGCGCCTGTATTTCCACAATGAAGGTTAATAAATGACATACATGTTTCCTTGCGACTCAGGTGCTGTTCCAAGCTATTGCTCTGACAAAGGGGGCTTTTTAGACCCAGCACCTTGAGTTACTGGATTGATATATCCTTCTCCTGATTGGAGTTGAGGGGGTTGTTTTTACGAGGAAAATGTTGGATATAACGGCAGAAGTGACTTGAGGATATGCTTATGTTCTTAGCTTGCTTTCTTTCATTCTTTTCTGGCATAGTTTTCTGTCAAACGGGTGTTTATGTGAGCTAAAATGGTGCTTACCATCAAGTTGATGATCTCTGAAATTCGTAGATCCAACTCCAAAATAATGATCTATATAACATGCTGGATTAATTTATAAGTATATCAAAAATCGTTCTTTCTAAACTAGACCTAAAAACTAAACTATACCTATTTATAAGTTAATTTTTTGATTGTTTACGCAGAGCATATAAAAAATTGCGAGACCGGCCTAAAAATTATATACATACAGCATAATTTATAAATGGGTATTAATGTAATCTTCGTTCGGGTCAAAGTTTTATAAAAATACACCTTGAGGCATCAGATCTCGAAAATAAATGTAATAATATCCGTTATATATTTCTGAAATACGACCAATTTGACTAGACCTTTTCGCAACACCGCGTTGAGTTTGATATTAAATTCTGTTCTGGACGTCGAGTTTTTACTCCGTTTTTTTTTTTTTTCAAATTTTTAACTTGAATATAAATGACTAATATACTATTTTCTTGTTTCAGATGAGTGCTATCAAGGACGCCAATATCATCACTCTAAAAATGGCAACGGTAAGTCTCTAATAAAACGCAAGCCTCGCGTTACAGCTTGGCTTTACTTTCGCTTGCTCTCCAAAAAGTTCCAAGTACCCACATGTAGTTATGGCTAAGTGCAGACTATCCATGACAGATGCCTTTTGTTTTACGACCCTCAAGAAAGGTCCGCATTTTGTGCAAGTGCCCGCGCGTAAAACTAGGACCTCCAATATTGCGACATCTGACGTCCGATCATCCCCAAATATCAGTCAAGAACGGCTCAAATTACGAAGCTTTATTTCCCCTCCAAAGGACAGATTTGTTAAAAGAAATAAGAATTCACGATATCGACGTTCCTTGCGTACTTTTACGCGACTAATTACGCGTTACTGACTCCCCCACCGTATTTCTATTTGCACAAATTCGTCAATTACTTTTCTTAGGAAAAAAAGAAATAAATTAGAGTTCTTTGTTTCTTTTATATCAAAAGGCGGAAAAGTTTTGAAATCTTGTTTACGCTCATTATTAGGAGTTTTTCTTTTGGTCACAGGGAAATTGCTATTTGCCTTTTTGTTGTGTCGTAAATCGGGGCTCGTATTTTTTTTAATTTGGAGTGTATCTGACGCGGTACTTCACCTCGAGCGCACCTCCGACCGCAAATAATGAAACGTCTGAAACAAAGAGAATAAAGGAAAGTCCCGAATAATATTTACGCGGTGGCCCTCGGTCGGAAACAGAATGTTGGACTAGAATTTTGGGGGTTTTTCCCGGTTTTCGGACAAACTTTGGGGACTTTTCCTTCCTGACTTTGTAACGCGATTCGGACCGATCTAAGTTCGCGCGGTTTCCTCTTTTCTTTTGAATTTATGTATTATAATAACCGGGAATGGATATTATGAACAAGGTAAAATGATTTTGTAACATTTCCTTTGTTGATCTGTGAGGAGCTTTTTTTAGATTCATTTCGTTTTTGTTCGCTCGTGCAAATTGAAAATGTTTAAATTTAGAAACAAGCAAGTGTTTCGAAAGAAATGGCGAATTATAAAGAAAAAGCTTTTTCTATTTTTATTATCTTTTCTTGAAATACAGGATTGAAAAACAATTCCAGTTACGAATAATAATTTATTGTCATCTTGTTTTTCTGATAGGTAATTTATACGATTAAATATGTAAATCAATTTTGCCTTTTCCTCCACGTCTAAATACAAACTACATTACCTAAATGATAAAATAAAAATAATATCATAAGTTTTTTGTGTCCTCCTCGTAATTGCCGCCTCTTTGTAATGCCTAAATACTGGACCAAGGCTCCGAAAATATATTACATTTCTCATATTACTCCTGTTAGTAATATTAACGTAATTGCCCTATTATATATACAATAACTGTATGAATAAAACCTCAGAAGAAAATTAAATAGGCTTCCATTGAGAAAAATGTTTTCTCATAATTATTACGACTGTAATTCGCCAGTTTGTTGATGAAATTAAAGACTTGTTTATTTATACTATAAGGAAACAATTTATCTCATAATAAAAATAATCCCCGGAACTTATTATATTCTTCATAACAATTTTCTATAATATTGTATTTTGTGTTTTGTATCTTTAGAATTAGCCCGTACTTAATTAGTCTTAGGAACAGGGTTATGTGAATTTTTATCATGATTTGTATAACTGTAAATTAGCAAGTTGAGTGGCAGGCCCCATCGCTCTCAGCATCGATAACTGAATGGGATTAAAGACCATAGCGGGCGACCACAAACTGGAGGACGCGGCGTAGATCTACGCCTATGCTTTCTACTAGGTAGACTGAAAAACCTGGAAACTAAGGCTCGGTGCCACTGTAAAGGTCGGTAGAGACGTTCGTTCGAAAAACCTGGATACCGACGAGAGCCGTTGGATGCCAAAGGCAAGCAGCCGCTCATAGTTCAGTTCTATTGGCGAGGCATATGTTATGTGCACCAGTGGACGTACGAAAACGATTTAGAGACCAACAGTTGTCCTCTAAAAAAATTCTCCGCGTTTAAATTTTCAGGGTCTATCTAAACATGTAGGTAACCATAGATAACATTATTAGCTTAATATATTACGCTTACAATATATCTTTAAAAACATTAAACAGTTCCATACAAAACTTTTCGACTAAAACAAAGTAATTGTATATAATATCTACAATTACTTAAATAAATAAAATACACCGTCCCAACCCCACTAATCATCATTATCATTAGTGAGATAAACTTAATTACTGGCCACCAATAAACTACCGAGACAAATTGCTTACCACCGATACGTTATCTGTGGTTTTTTGTTAGCCCCCAGACATGACATACGCATTCGTCAAGTAGATAAACTACCCTTGTTTAAACCTTGAGATGAATGGGTTAATTTAGTGTAGCCCTTTTGATATTGTGTTTACGTAGCCAGTATTTTTTTTCTCATATGCTTCTTTGATCTATCGTCTTTTTATTTATTTTTGTTACTGGTTTTATTGTTGTTATATGGTGGTTATCGGTTGTTTTCTGAAAATAAAATAAGGTTATGGTTCATTCGTTAAATAAAAAGTTAAATAGAACACAAACAAATCTGTATTATGTATATTAAATTTTTGAAGTAAAACTTCTTTACGCACTCTTGACTTGGGGAGTAAGCTGATGAATGCGAGGCGAACGTAAGTTCAAGTTGGTTCCCGTAGATCTCCATTGTCAACATAACAAAGTTAAAAATTTGTATTATTATGTTGGTATGTCCGGTAAAATGACAATTTACAATTGTCAAGATGGCGACATTAACATTAAACAAAACAAAAAAAAGTTATACCGGCCGATACCGGTCTTATCATACGCATCACTTATTTTTTTCTTCTAAGAGACATTTTGAGGCCGATCATTTGGCCACTCATTTATTTCTCATTTCACATAAATTATTGAAGTAAAATTTCTTTACGCACGCTTGACTTGGGGAGTAAGCTGGTGAATGCGAGGCGAATGGAAGGTGACGTTGGTACTTGTAGATGTCCATCGTCAACATAACAAAGTTCAAAATTTGAATTATTATGTTGGTATGTCCGGTAAAATGACAATTTACAATTATTGTCAAGATGGCGACATTAACATTAAACAAAGCAAAAAAAAGTTATACCGGCCTAAAAAAGTTTTACTACAGTCGTGTGGTCTAAAGCACACTTGTTTTATGATAATCAACAAATATTCGTTTTTCTATAACTCTTAAAGTAAAAGCTAGCACAAAGTTAACAGGATAAATAAAGGGAATGCCTTCGTTCACGCACGAGGTACTAGGATCACAGAAGGGTCGAAGAGATGTCGAAACTAGTACGCGTGGGGTGTGCCACAATCCGCAATGCCAGATGCGTTTTCCCTTGTGCGCCTTCAAGTCTTGACTCTCATTTGAACGCGGTCCGACGTTCTGACGACCATCGATATATAGATCTATAGACTTGGCTTAACCAAACTAGAAGCGTCCATTTCATTCTTAATTTACACATGTTTGGCGGAATCCTTGATTTATTCACGTTGTAGTACAGGAGTTTAGGCGCAAATGCAACACAAGCAAAACCAACCATCTTTTAAATTAGTAGGGTCAAAAATGTGTATTAAGTGACGGTGGTAATAGATATAAGAGTGTTAAGTTATTAACCGACAGTTAATCTATTGTCATTGACTTAATTGTTTTTTGTCATTAATGTAATTTGTAACAATTGCTAAAACTCAGAAGATTCAGTTTCAGCATAAAATCAAACCGAACCGAAGTGAAGGTAGATATTTATGTATATACTTAACTAAACTAATGCATATATTAGGTCTTTACCTATGAAATTGCCATTTTGTTTGAAAAAAGTTAGAGTATTTTTTTTTCGAACTTATTTATTTCTTTTATTCAAAGTAATCACCCCTGCAATCAATGCATCTTTGCCAACGTTGTGGCAGTTTATGGATGCCCTTCTTGAAAAAATCAGCAGGACGGGAGACAACGAACTCTTCAAAGGCGTTTTGTACTGCCTCTCGGAAATTGAATTTTTTTCCCGCTAAAAAGTTGTCCAAATTTTGGAAAAAGTGATAGTCGGTAGGCGCAAGATCTAGTGAGTATGACGGATGAGGGAAAGCTTCCAAACCCAACTCATGCAGCTTAGAGACGGTCTGTTGTGCAGTATGGGGTCGCGCGTTGTCGTGAAGTAGCAGTGGAGACGACCGATTGACCAAAGCTGGTTGCAGACGTGCGAGTTTCGCCATCATTGTGGTCAGTTCTTCAATGTACACATCTGCAGTAATGCTCTCGCCGTTTTGTAAAAAGCTATGATGAATCACACCAGCACTAGACCACCAAACTGTGACCATGACCTTTCTAAGGGTCATTTTTCGTTTTGCACATTGCTTTGGTACCGAACCAGGATCTAACCAACTTGCTGAGCGCTTTCGATTGTCAAAAAGAATCCATTTTTCGTCGCACGTAACAATTCGGTTCAAAATTCCTTCATTTCTGTGCCTGTTAAGCAGCGCAAGGCAAGTCTCGACGCGTACGTTGCGCTGGCGATCGTTAAGTTCGTGGGGCACCCATCTATCAAGCTTTTTTATCTTGCCAATTTGTCGCAAATGGACCAATATTGTTTTGATGCTAACATCAAAAGCTGCTGCCAGCTCAGCTGTAGATTGAGATTCATCAGCTTCCACAATCGCCTTTAATTCATCATTGTTGACCAAAGTTTCCGGACGACCACGAGGTTCATTTTTCAAGTCAAAATTCCCAGAACGGAACCGAGTAAACCAATAACGGGATGTACGTTCGTTTGTACAGTTCTCTCCGTAAACGTCGTTGATGTTACGTGTCGTTTGTGCCGCGTTGGTGCCACGACGGAACTCATATTCCATAATTACACGAAATTTCAAAGTATCCATTATGAGGAAAAATTTTGAAATGTAATGAAAATACAACGCTAATCAATAAACAAAAGACTTATATTGTAAATAGAATGTCATATTTTTAAAACAAAATTAGTTTGAATTTAGAATTCATAGCCAATCAAAACTTTTTTTTGTTTGAAAAAGTCTGTACTGCAATACGGCAATTTCATAGGTAAAGACCTATTATTTTTCAATTATGTATTGTTTGAATATCGTATCTACAGTTCAGTTTAAATTTATGGGTCTACAGCAGGTAGGGTGATTTAACCATATCATATAGCATTCAAAGTCAAAGTCAAAAGATTTATTGCAAATAGGCTAATTTTAGCACTTTTACAAGTCAAAATTATATTAGGTACTTAAAATTAAGTTATTTCACAAAGCATATAAAATTACAAAGTGCTTATTGTCAAATAATATATAGCAAGCCCATTACAATATATGAGTTTGAAAAAAAAAGCAGTTCTCTTTCTCACTACTGGTGCAAGCAATCCGGCACAATGCAGAATTGAAAACTTTGATCCGAAGCATTAGCTTTATACCAACGCTACAAGTTATAAATGTGGGCATGAATATGGAGTTCTAGTAATTTGGAAGCTTAGAGTATTTTTTCCACTAGTTGAAGTGACTCTATGACAGTAAACGGCTTCTATATATAATTTGAATTCGATTGTGAAGGCTCAGGACCAGACAGAAGTGTACCAGGGGACTGACAAGGGTGACTTACGAAGGGTGAGGCCCTTTTAGGACGATTTCAGACGAACGAATCGGTTACTTAGTGGAAAGCTGATAAAAATTCTGTAGGCGTGAACACCCTTTTCTCTTTCACTGTACACCTATCTGGCGTGATAACTGTATTTCTGATTAGGAGTTTTGACCGTCGTGATTCTGTTGACATAATTTTTTTTGTTGAAATATTATGACTCGAATACGATATACTCGAAATTACTGAAAAATCAATGTGTAAATTAGTTTTAATGAGTGTAACATGAGTGTCTATTTAGTTTCATAATGATTTGACTTCCAAGTTAAGGTGAGAGTTTTAAGCAGTTCATATATTTACAGAAGCGACTAGGTTCATCTGTAAAAATAAGTAGCAATAATATGATTAATATTTTTTGGTATCTCTTATAATATAATATATTGCGTAGTTTAATAATGTTTAAGCCCACGATCCGACAACAATCAAAAACAAAATTAAAACGTTTATATACCTAACTTTTCTTCTAGCACAAGGCTGATTACTAAGCAATAAATTTTGCTATAAATTAAGAAAAAACATGACTGTTTTCTCCTCAAGGTCAAATCCTAGACATGTAGCCAGAGCGGGCTACATCCTAACATGCTTAAGGTCTAGTTTAGGTACTTATACCTAGGAGCTATCTTCAGTGGCTATCTATAACAGAATTTATTTGGGTTGGGATGAGCTCGGAGCCGTGGCTTTCTAGGTATTCTAGGCCGATAAGGGCCGCTCGGACAAGGGATTTTTTAGATAAAAGTCAACAAAAATAATGTTACGGCAATCGAACCTCAGAGTTATTTTGACGATTATTTCTGAGATGGCAAGACATGCTATATTCAATATTGCTGAGAAGTTAAAAGTTGCCATATTCTGAAAAAGGGAAAGTTTTGTTTGTTATACGCTATTTGCTTATTTAGCCAGCGTCAAGTTTACATAACGACCTAGAGTATTCAAAGTCAAGCCAATGTCAGGTAAACGCGTATCCTTCTTGGTCTGTGGGGTCCAGTCTAGTCGTGAGTGAGTCTAGAGGTCTAGTGAGTCTAGTCTAGTCACAGTCAAGTCAAAGTCTGGACGGTGGATACTTTATTGAAAGCTTCTATGGAGTTCTCGAAAGAATAAAAAATATAAAGGTTTGTGTCTTATGATTTGCTTTTCACTCCTGCATATAAAACTCGAAATTAAGAATACAAGTTTTGGAAAATAATACCAAGCTGACATTTTACATTTCAAGTAACATTTTCACGCTCGCCCTCCCATCAAAACTCGGTCACTTTTTTAAACTATCTTTCCAATATACCGCTTTATTCCGCTAACGATATCCAAGTTTTATAAATTAAAACACTTTTTTAATAATAATAATAACGCCCGACGAAGACATACATGGATCTTGGACCCTAATTAAGATCCCTTGTATCTAGAGGACCCAGGAACTACGAAGACCAAGTCTCACAACACCCAGACTCAGAATAAGTATTCCGCTTTTTTCTCTACACAAATACTTGTCATGCCGCGGGAATCGAACCCACTGCCTCTGAGTTATGAGCCGACCTACTCAACCACCACACAACAGAGGCTGTAAATTAAATCAAAATCGATATTTCTTATCTATCGATATCGATATTAGTATACACTAGCTGCGCCCCGCGGTTTCACCCACGGATAAAAAGTATTTTAATTATTTGCTCATCCCACAGGAACATTTCACTTTTCCGGGATAAAATGAGCCTATATGTTAATTCAGTGTATAAGCTATCTTGATACTGAATCTCATCCAAATCCATTCAGCCGTTTGAGCGTGAAGGAGTAACAAACATACACACATAAATACACATACACACATACAAACTTTCGCCTTTATAATATTAGTCTGATAGTGTGATTTTGTGTATGTGCAACATAAAAATTCAATATCATTTCGTTGATTTCTCTATTCGAACAAACAGTTTACAATTTAAGTACGAGCTCCTATAAAAGGGATCGCATTGGCTATTTACTGCAAAATGAGGGAAAAATCTACAGGGGTTACGCACCCTCTATCGGGAAAGGCCAGGGTTGCAATGGCCCGGCATCTAATTCCCCGCCCGTATTTGTACTCCCGTATTGGCTAAGTTCTTTTGCTTGCAAAGAAAGTAGGAACACGTTGTGTTGCCTGATAAATTTATTTTTTTAGTGCATTTGCTGCAAATCACTTCTGATCGCTTTTTTCGAGGAATAAACAAAAGACAACTACGAGTTTTCTAGAATTACAGACGCACAATACGCTGTTTGGACGTGATAGTGAAAAGCTATGTTTGTAGTTATTATTGAATTTTACAAAATGTTAATACTACTTTGCACGCGTCTTTATATAAATAGGTAAATAAATACAAAACGAGTGTGCTTTAGACCACAGGCCTGAAGTAAAACTTCTACAGCCTTATGAATAAACGGGTATTAGTCTCGGATTAGTTACTTCAGCTTTTGTCCTTTTTTTGCTACTGGAATATTTAGCTGGATCGAAAGAGACAAAAGATGGTGTAACTAGTCTAAAGCTAATTCGTGTTTATTAATAAGGCTGCTATAGTTTAGCTCTATCTATCGGACGGTATAACTTTGTTTTTGCGTTGTTTAATCCATGTTAATGTCGCCATCTTAACAATTGTAATTTTACCGGGCATACCAACATAATACAAATGTTTAACTTTGTTATGTTGACAATGGAGATCTACATGAACTAACTTCAACTTCCGTTCGCCTCGCATTCACCAAGTAAAGCGTGCGTAAAGAACTTTTACTTCAAAAAGTAGAAAAATATCTGTACACAAAAACCTAATTTTAAAGAAGAATTATGGAGTTTCAAATTAAACCCGTTGAACTTAAACATCTCTGGAAACCTGAAGTCATAAAAAAAACAATAAATTAAATTCAAATATGGAATCATGTTTTCTTTAACAACTGACAGAAACCAGTATATACAACCAGTAACTGTATCTAATTATAAATTAATCACAAGTTTGGACAGCGCAACGCGCGGGTCTTTGATCGCGGTGTTATTGTATCACACATCACACGTGCATGCTGGCTACACACGTGCCAACCCTGAGGCTGTGTAAACTTAAACATTGCGGTGTGGCTAGTGGTGTACTAACTACTTACTGACTATGGCTCAGTGTTGCCAGATTATTTTTATAATTTCAGACAACAAAAATGCTTAAAACTTATCGAACAAACGTTCTACATCTTTGATGAATTTTTAAAATTGTAGTAATATACATTATATAAATTGTAATAATTTATTATTTTTTTCTTATTGACATGTAAATTTTCCATATTGACGTTTTTATTTTTTCATATTGACATTGTTAATTCTTATATTGTGAATACTGAATGTGTACTATTATACCTAGCTATATCTAATACTAGTATAATAACCTATTTTTTCATCATTTTGACATGTAATTTAAAATATTATGAATTATGATTATTTTTGCACTAATTCAACTTACTCCGACTACGAAAATGTTTTTTTCTTAATCTCTTTCATGTACAGATTTCCTCTTATTGTTTACAGTTTTATCGTAAGTAGGTATTGATTTTTCTTATCGTCTAGATAAATAAATGTGTTTGGATCAACGCATAAAGTTCTAAAACTCAAAAAATACTTGCTGGTTTTAAAATCTTTTGTACAAAGCTTATTTTGTAGGCCTTTTTCGATCATTCTAAAGTAATTGAAAAATAAATTAAAAACAAAAGATTTTCGTGGCATAAATTTAGCGTATTAGTTCGATTTCACTTACCTACTTTACTCAAATACCATTATTAGAAACTTATTATAAAATTTACACTCTAATGAATTAGAGTGATAAGTACTTGACTGAAGTTTTAATATAATGGAAGGTATACATATATACATTCTAGTTAACCCTAGTGTATTGTGGAAGGCTTAATGCGGTAGTGAATATTGATGGATGAAAAGAAAAGAAAAATAACAACTTAACTATTTGCTAAACTGGTGATAGTATAAATAACACAACAATAAATATATAAAATTATATATACTAATAATTAGATGGATTGTTTTCAGTTCGCGATTTGATTTTGAAGAGTGAAGTAGTGGTTATAGACTTTGGATTTAAACACCTCCATTGATGATGTGCGCTGTGTGAAACGTCCACAAATATATGTTTTGGCTCCACACTTTTGTGTATTAAGCCAGTGTCAAGTAATTGATAATTTATCAAGTTAATGATATTTCACGCAAATATGTGTCAAGTCATAGTCGAAGTCATCAAGTCAAGTCATAGTCTAGTCAAAGTCATACTCCTAGTAAAGTGGTGGCAACTTTACTTGAAGCTTCTATGGAGTTTTGGAAACAACACGAAAAGAAACGTTTCACCATAATTATACCATTTTCCCACACTCACGCCTGTAATCCAGCACTTAACGAATAGAATGCCACCAATTTTATGCAATAACACTGAAAATAACACAAGTTTTGGAAATTAATACAATGCGGTGACGCAATCTTTTTCGTGTTCCCGCCAAAACTCCATTTATTATTTATTTATTTAATCAATAAGCAAATGGACGAAATCCCATCTTCATCTAAGAAAGTAATACAATTTTAGTTTTTTAGGCTAATATAGGATTTCAACCAGTTCCTTATTATTTTTTGTAAATGGAATGAACTAAAATCAGCCGTTGGCTATTTGCTTTTTTCTTTTTTACGTTCTAATGGCAACGGCGATTGTCTATGAATATTTCATAGAGTAATCGTATTATGTATTCCCGCCATAACTGACGTCAATATTAAATGGGTATAGGTCTTATCCGAGAATTATCATTATTGTTTATTTGATGTGTTTTGGTCTAATATACACGGTCCCTCGTATAATGGAGCAGTTTTATTGCTTAAGACGAGCTAGGTCTTACGGTATATCACTTTAGCTATTAATAAAGTCTGTAGACTGTAGTACGTAATATCTCACTTCGCCAGCTTAAATGTTATTGGTTATTATGCTAGGTACCGCCGTATATTATACTGTATTGACTGGCCTGATAGATGATGGTAATCCTTTTTTTTTGAAGGGGGGAAGTGCCCTTGTCGTTCCCTGCCACCATGGGGGTGGTGGCAGGGGGTATGTGGGACTCGAACCCACTAAAACCCCCCCGTGAGCCCTCGTCTGCCGTACCGGGGCGAGAAGGGGTCGCGACTGCAGTCCAGCCAACTCGCCCCGGATGATGGTAACCCTGCCTTTTGAGCTGTAAGTTGTGGCTGTGATTCCCACCCAGGACAAAAATTGTGTAATGAATGTAGGTGTGTTTGTTCACTAAAGATACCAAGAGCACGAATTAAGGAGTTTCTTGATCTCGAGGTAGAGAATTCCTTAATTCGTGCTTTCATACGTGCTGACATGGAATAAAAATACCCTCAATTAACAATTTTTTTGACCGGTCTGGTAACTCAGTTGGTAGTAACCCTACCTTCTGAACTATAGGTTGTGGGCTCTATTCCCAACCAGGACAAACATTTGTGTGAAGAACATCGATGTTTGTTCTGTGTCTGGGTGTTATATTGTATTATTCTATGTATGTATTTACAAACAAAAAGTATTTAAGTATTGTATCAGTTATCTGGTTCCCAAAGTACAACCTTTGCTCAGTTTGGGGCTAATTCTTCGCCCTATCTCACTCACCAAACCCTCAAAAGCCTCAGTGCCCCAACAACCCATGGTCTCCACGGCGATAGGCACAAACATATATTGTGCCTCGAATGTCGCATACGTTAACCGCTTCTTACCAGCAGCATCCTCCGCAGCAGCCGCCGAAGAGTGGACGGTGTGACCCAGGAGACTGTCGGCAACAGTGCTGACGCAGGTGGCGTCCCTAACTATGGACTCGCCTTTTTGCATAATTACATAAGTATAATTACTGATATGGACATAAAACGAGCTTTAATAAAACTATAATTAGAAAAAGGATCTTTGTACCGAATAGGCAGATAATTATATATCTAACTAACTGCGCCCCGCAATTAGAAAGTAGCCCTTTGTGTTAATCCAATATATACGCTATCTCTGTTCCAAATTACATCTAAATCTGTGCAGCCGTTTGCGCGTGAAGGAGTAACAAACACACACATACAAACTTAGGCCTTTATAATATTAGTGTGATTAAATGTATCTTGAAAGAAAAGCATTGTCAGCAGAGCTTTTACTTTTTTTGTTAAACGTTGGAAAAAACTCTACGAGGAAAACTAATTTTGAAAGATCTATTTTGTATTGGTTTACTTTAAAAACTTCTGCCAGTATCTGTTCTTTTCTGTGTTGTCACTGCACTGTAATAATGCACACACTCATTCAGCCAAGCTTGCAACTCGCCAGATTAAACTGTCAATTTTGTTCTTGTATTCCTTTATTTTTTTGTGAAAGTATAGAACCCTTCGTTACGGCTAAACGGGCCGTAATTTAGGGTTCCACAGCTGCCACGCGTGTAATGTTGATTGTATTGCGAGTGAACTCGGCTTGTAATCGAACACTTCGCCCTTTTTATGTGGATTAGACGAATGTTTCAATAGTTTAGGCATCTTTTTCTTTCGATTTTGTTAAAACCAACTTTCTTTCTTTTTTAATGTAACATAGTTTGACACTTCGCACGCAGTGACTTTTACAGGAGGTAACTTTTAGTGTTTTCGATATTGTTACTAGCTCACAATTAACTAATACCTATAGGTACATAATAATGGTTATAAATCGCCCATTATGCACCTAGCTTTATTTTTATTTGGATAATTGGTAGTAGCAATTAGCCCGGAACCTGCCGCGGGAATTTCATTACATTAATCCCGGACATAAATTGTGGCCGGAAATAAATTAAGCTGCGACTTAAACCAACCACTTAGCGCCGGAATTAACTGACGCTTAATTGAAACTAGACGAGTCTAAAAAACCTCTCTCGCCCGTCCGTTGATAAGAACCCGTAATCCTTTCCCAAACAAAGGATTAAAACTTTAGAGTTAGGCTCCGTGTTAAAATATTCAACGTTTTTTAAACTCCGATTACAAGTTTTGACGTAATCTCCGGATTGTTTTAAGGCGAAATCTTTTGGTTAAAAAGTTGTAAAGATTTGTTTCTGTAAGCCCGCTTTATGGGTGATAGAATTATTTTTAATGCTTTTTTCTGAAGAAAACTTTACTAATATTTTGATCTCGGGTTTTTAGAAAAGATTTTTCTGCTCTAGTTTTTGCTAACAAAGGCTTAAGCAAAAGCCGATATTTTACTAGTATATGTATATGACATTTGTATTAATTCACCTACCATTAATTACATAGCACCAAAGTTAATTCCAAGTGGTTGACTAAAATTAATTCGTTGTTCGATTTTATTAAGAGAAAAAAAATATTGACTATAATTCCTTCCGCACAAGCTCACACGCGTGGCGCACATTGTGTCCGATTGGTACGATAATGGCATCAATTTCACGCAAACCCCTTGGGTCCGAAAAGCCCCTTGGGACCGAACAGGCCCTAAACTAATATTCCGTACGATCAATAAGGACCCCCTGACAAAGTTACCGCGTTCGGAACTATTGTGACGGCAAATAGCGACAATAGGTATTTCACACGGCTCTTGATCGGGGTAAATTATTGTTATTATTATAACAGGGACGTATTCAAATAAAACACCAATATTATTATGAGAACTACATTCAATTAAGTAACAAATAAAATAATATAAATGCTTAGGTAAAAATAATTCTATTGGAAACAATTTTCATAATAAACAAAAACATCGTTATGGATTTTGTACTTTGTGACAATGTGGCAAGTGCCAAGATCCAATTATTACTTTCTTACTAATTACCTACTAATAGGAATAGCATATTCGGTGTTTTCTCTTGTTTTATCTTTGCCAATTTAAAATTTGATAGAACGAAACAAAACACAGCATAACGTATCTTCCGCTACATAAAGTTTATTATTAACCCTTACAGGACCATAAGATGTCCAAGACTAAATAAGCTTATACAACACAATGTTTTAGCTATTGTGGGTGTAAAGTAAGAGAATATCACCAGAAAAACATAGCAGGGTGTATAGGTTTCCTATAATTTCATGGGAAATATTTTTCCCTACGGGCCATAAAAGTAAATAAGAGTTAGGTTTATTACATCGGTATTTATCGGACATTGCACATAACACATTTATTACGTATCCTATTTTCTATACGTCGTTTTGCACAATTTACGCATCGCTTTGCAGTTTTTCTGCTTTTTCTATGTTGTGGTGCGGAGCTTTTCAGAGGAATCTATAATAAAGTGGGTCTTGATCGCTGTCTACATGTAAAATTATTTATTACACCTCGTGCTACATGTTGGCGATACTCGTGGCTGCTCAAAAGCGGACTTTCTACTCGGTGTTTTTCGTGCAACTTTACGTACCTACACTAAATACGAGTTATTCATAGCGATATCTAAGATGTCAAAAAAGAGGCGCAGGTAATATTTGATTTTGGCTTTTTATTATAGCGCATCACTACTTCCGGACATGTAACATTTATTTTTTGAACAGTTCCTGCCTGCCTTTGAATATAAAATTCTCTGCACCCCCTTTTAGCCATTTCTGTAAAAAAATATGAAGTTAAATCATATAAAAACACAAGAAAACCATACATTATCATAAAGCACTACATATAATAATACTACAACGAATACACCCGATATGGACCAGAGGGAAAAATATTTCCCTTCAGATGATTTGCAATTTTTAGGTACTTGTGCTAATATTCTGCAGTTTACTGTATTATTATATAAAATTATACTTACCAAATAATATAAAACACGTGACAAACTACAGTTATTTTATTTTCTCAAGTCCAAAAAACTTTCAAGATATTATTAGTTCAGTCCGTGAATGTTTTGGTTTTAGCGCAATAAAGTTTAACAGTTTTTTATATTTTTATTTGTTCAGAAAACATTTGCCGCCTTGGACATACGTTTTATTTTGACATTCAGTAAAAAAAATAGCGATTCAATAATAATTGAACAATCGATAACGATTTTTGTAGAAGGGAAAAATATTTCCCTTGAGCGTGAAAGGGTTAAGGGCTCTACTGCAGGAGAACAATTCTATTCCAAACTTCTGGTACGAATGTCATAAAGTGACAATGTCACAGATTACTGAAACAACGTTCAAAGATCCGCCCACTCAAAAACAACGAAACACAAAACTTAGGCCCGTATTACAGAGCAATGCTCAGTCTTCGATCGTTGCTCATTCACAAATCGATCAATCTGTGTATTGAGTCTTGTCTTGAGCACCTATTTATAATTGAGGTAGTTCTTTAATCCGGGAATAAGATTTAAGAACTGGTTGTACTACAAACTACATAATAATGTTAACCTAATTTCAATAAGTTAAGATAGTAAAAAAACAAACTAAATACAGCATGGCTTAAAGGAAATCCTATCCACTCTCAGCCAAACCGAGTCCTCACACTTTTTAAGCCGTCACGTCTTAGCTTTGTCATTAACTGGGTCAAAAGTCTCGGGTTCAAGAAGGGAAGAAAACAAGAAAGATCCTTTAATTCTATTGTATTTGATTTAGCAGATAGTGTGTCTTTGATACAAATTGTATAAAATTTGGATCGAATTTCAATCGGTTTCTGATCGAAAGGCGAGAAAATAAACCTTTGATGTTTTGGCGCGAAAAGAAAATTGAATTATTTAAGTCTTATTGAAAGAAACATTCCGTTTATCAAATATACTTAAATTAAAAGACATTAAATTATTTTTAATGAAACAGTATTATTTATACTCGGCTCAATCCACAAAACGTGCTAAGCCAACAGCTTAAAAGGTTTTCAATTTATTTTTAAGGTGGAATCTGATCTCAAAAAAAAACACTATTTTTGAAAGCCCAGTGTGACGTGACGATTTATAAACCTATAAAAAAATAACAGGAAATAAAACGAAGAGGGTAACCAAATACAACTTAAATAAGTAGTTTGGTTTCCCAAAATGAAATCGTAGAATGACTCCAATAATAATCGTCACTTACCATCAGGTGGCGATAGTGGCCAAATGCAAGCCTATCTAACAATAAAAAAAAATTGTCCACGTAGTGCTCCAAATTTTTAGTGATAACAATACCTGTTATATAAATTGAAAAATAGAATGATACAAAAAATAATATATAAAAATAAAATGTATAATACATCGACCAGTTAATTTTTTTATTTGGTATGTCTTCTTCACTTAATCCAATAAAAAACCCACATTTTTAATACAAATTCAAGCGCAGCGTGCAGACCCAGTTTCATATCAAAAATCTGTCATTTTCAACTTTAAACAAAGCCTTCTAGAGACCAATAGAAATAAAAGCTTTGCTTGGACGCCGTCTTTAACGCTACATACACCAACCAGTCTCTAAGATAGGGTTGCCAGTTGCCAGAAGGGAAATGCGTTTCCAATGTTCCGATATCGACCATTCGATTTAATTTTCATCGCCATTGTCTTATCTGAAACAGTCGCATGTTTATATTTACGAGTATACGTAAAACGAGTCCGGACCCTAACGGGAATGACACTTTTTTATTTTAAAGTTTTTGTTTATTCTGTAGCTTCCCTATAGATACCATTTATTTTAAGTTCATAGGTATAGTTTAGTTTTTCAGGTCTACTTTAGTTTTGTAATTGTTAATTTATTTGATAAATTTAATAAATGAGTTCTAATTTATTTCCTTACGAACTCCAATCCTATCCCACAGTGCTGTCTTATTAACGTAAAGTTATTAACACAACATTATCTCCTTTTGTATCAACAAAACGTATTAAATAGCATTAATGCAGTTAAAATTCTTTGCGATTCAATTATAGTGATTAAAGCTTGTTTTAATTGTAACCGGAGCTTAACTATGGCAGGCATCGGTGCGTGTAATTTTATAGGCATCAGATCCACTGTTAGATAAGCGAGTTGGATGTAAAATTATTTCGACATTACGACGTCGGGATAATTTTAAAAATACATAAAATATGAGGGGCTCTCTTTGGGGACTGCCAATAGAAGTAAAACTAAGTAATAATAATAATAACGCCCAACGATCACATACATAGATCCTGGACCCTAACTAGGATACCCTGTTTCTAGGGACCCAGGAATTACGAAGAGCATGGTCCCACACCACCCAGACTCAGAACATGTATTTGTGCTTTTATTTCTGTGCACTGTCTTGCTGTGAGAATCGAACCCGCCGCCTCCGGGTTATTTGGCGACCTGCTTAACCCTCATGCCACAGACACTGTCAAACTAGGTAGCTTGTAACATATAGCTCATGGAAAGCGTGCGGTGACGAAGACGCGAGTTTCACGTTTTTTGTTCACCCAAAATGTTCACATTCACACATTCTACATATAGCGTATGGCAAGCTTTCGGTGACGATGATGCGAGTTCCAATTTGTTCACCCAAAAAGTGATTAACGCGCCTAAAGAAGTTTTCACTTCAAATATAAATATTATAGACGAGCTGCTGCCCGCAGCTTCGCCCGCAGCGTGGCCTATGGGAAAATAATTCAACCATCCATTTCACCCTCTTAAGGGTGAAATTTCGGAAAGTCCTTTCTTAGCGGATGACTACGTCATAACATCTACCTGGATGCCAAATTTCAGCGCAATCCGTCCAGTGGTTTGGGCTGTGCGCTGATAGATCACTATGTCAGTCTATCAGTCAGTCACCTTTGAGTTATATATATATTTAGATTTAAGTTACATAATTACATACCGAACATTTTTGAGGTGGTTGCCATATCCATCACCTTTGGTGATCGCAGAAAACTATTATGAAGACTGAAGAGAAAGCTGCCCATTCCCATCTCTTCTTCCAGTAGACAGCAAGCCTACATGCAAGTAGGGGCGGGCGGCGCTGACCGGCGCCCGTGTGCTTATTATCCGATTATTGCCACAGAACGCACTCGCACGGACAGCCCTGTACGGATCGTACATGTGAGCGACCTAGGAATGAGATTAGGGCTGCCTGAATTTTTTTATTTCCTTTTTTTTAGGAGTTTAGTCATTATTGACTATGTCACTCCCGTAATGAAGGGGTGAGAACAAAAAGGGTTTAACTGATTTTTTTTTTACAAAATGACTTATGGGTATCGTCCATACTGGCTGAATCCAACAACGTGAAATTATCTACAATAATACATTCTCAAAATACCGAAATGAAGCTTAAATCTCGAGATATACATATCTAAAAACGGCTTATCTGTCACAGGAATACAGTTCGCTTAGCACAAAAACATTTTATAGTATATTTATTTTATTTTATTATATTTTTACAGTAATTGTATGAATTAGTATTATATTTAGTATTTTAAAATAGAATTAAAACATTTTCAAGCAACTGAAACTTACATAAACCTTTTCTATTACCTTATAAGCACTCTACATTAAAATGACGCCGTTGAAGTTTAAAGTCAATTTTCTCGAAACTATCAATTTCACAGTTAAACCCTTTTAATTCTCAACCCTTAATTCTGAAACGTGTTATTATATTTTTGGTTCCACACTTTTGTATATGTGTGATCTATAATGACTGTGATCGTTGGGCGTTATTATTATGATTAATCTCAAAAATTGCAAAAAGCTCTAAAATCTAAACAACAAAGGTTTTTGTGTACTTGAATTACACTAAGTGTTAATAAAGCAACACAAATAAATGTTAGTCTAGAAGAGAAAATTATCTATACGAGCAAAAGAAAGTACATAGGTATTCGATAACCCTATACTAGTATGTTGCGTGTGCATAGAGGGTTAACTGTGTTGCGTGCATTTGTGTGTGCTCCCTTAGCAAGGGAGGGCTGACACTGTTCAATTCAACCGTGTTTGTTAACAATACGGCTTGGAGGCTTGTAATTCAAAATATATAATAATAAATATATAATATATATAAATATTTGAATTTCATGAGAAAATTAAGGTATGAATTATAGTGTAAATAACTGATAATAATTCAATAAACGACATAGTAACTATAGATACAGAATAATTAATATTACAAATAAGGGTTGGTGTTTTGGCGGCAAAACGAAAAAAATCGCGTCACCGCATTGAATTATTTTCGAAAACTTGTGTTATTTTCTGTGTTAGTGTATAAAGTTGGTGGCGTTTTATTCGTTGAGGGCTGGACTACAGGCATGAGTGTGGGAAAGTGGTATATTGATGGTAAAACGTTTATTTTCGTGTAGTTTCCAAAACTCCATAGAAGCTTCTGGTAAAGTTGCCACCACTTTATTAGTATGACTTGGCTTGATGACTTGGACTGTGACTTTACTTGACATATATACATATTAACTTGAGAAATTATCAATTACTTGATACTGGCTAAATACACAAAAGTGTGGAGCTATACCAAAACAAAAAAAATGTGGTAGCTCCCTCTCTCTTCTCTCTCTCTCTCTCTCTCTTTCTCTCTTTTTCTTCTATTTATTTTTACTTCATCTGTGTTTCGTCCGTCTATAACGTTTTTACGATTTAATCCAGATTATTCGTATCAATTGAAAGCAAATAAGCAACTAACATCATAGAATGTTAGTTGCTTATTTGACTTCTCAATAAAAACAGTAACTGTAGGCCAGTAACTGTTTTGACTGGCCTGACAGCTCAGTTGCTAGTATCCCTGCCTTCTGAACTGTGGGTTGTGGATTTGATTCCCACTCAGGACAACCATTTGTGTGATGATCGATGTTTGTTCTGTGTCTGAGTGTTATATTGTATTCTATGTATGTATTTACAAACAAAAAGTATATAAGTATTGTATCAGTTATCTGGTACCTATAATACAAGCTTTGCTTAGTTTGGGAATACATGGTGCTGTGTGAAATATCCACACATGTACACTAGTAGTGGCTACGACATGGCTTGAGGTCTGCCATTCCAAACATCGGCCTTAAGCCTCTTGACCTACATCTCAATATCGCATGAAGATCACTCAATAAACAACATGTCAATTTACATTTCTCTCTATCCTATTTTCGTGTTTTTCTCCTCAGATGAAGACTTCACTCTCGGTTAATGTTAGTTATTTATTGGTGAAGGCACATGTGTCGGTATATTACGCTGATTGGACATAGAATTATTTTTCTGTTCCGAATTTGAAAAACGAAACGAAGAAACGCAAGTGTTTGATTGAGTTTTAAGTGCAAGTGTTTGAATACGAAAAAGATCGTGTCACCGCATTGTATTATTTTCCAAAACCTGTGTTATTTTCAGTGTTTGTGCATAAAATTGGTGGCATTTTACTCGTTAAGTGCTGAATTACAGACATGAGTGTGGGAAAATGGTATAATGATGGTGAAACGTTTCTTTTCGTGTTGTTTCCAAAACTCCATAGAAGCTTCAAGTAAAGTTGCCACCACTTTACTAGGAGTATGACTTTGACTAGACTGACTTGACTTGATGACTTCGACTTGTGACTTGACACATATTTGCGTGAAATATCGATAACTTAATAAATTATCAATAACTTGACACTGCCTAAATACACAAAAGTATGGAGCCAAATCTTAAAAAAAAAAGAAAAAAAAGCTGACGTAGGCTGGCACGTCGAGTTGTGTATAATAGAGAAGACAAGCAACTGGGACCTACCGGGGATTAGTAGTGTCTAATAAAGACCTGTATACATCAATATAATGATCTTTCTTAATTATAATTGATTAACAACAATAAGACATACAATATAAAAGTTAAAAGTATGGCACATAAATATTATATATCATTACTAGTTGCGCCCCGTCGTTTCACCCGCGGATAATAAGTATTTTAATCATTTGCTCATCCCACGGGAAAATTTCACTTTTCCAGGATAAAATGTAGCCTATATGTTAATCCAGTTTATCAGCTATCTTAGTACGGAATTTCATCCAAATCAATTCAGCCGTGAAGGAGTAACAAACATACACACAAACACACAAACACACATACACACAAACACACATACACATATACAAGCTTTCGCCTTTATGATATTATAGTGTGATAGTGTGATGTGATAATTGCTCCTGTTTATTATTTACTAGGTATTTACTGCCATGTATTTCATTCCATTTTTAAGTATACTATATTAGTTTATTATCTTATATATTTATATTATATTAGTTTATTATATGTATAAGAATAATATTATGTAGATATATATATCACAAAGTCAAGTAATAGTTTTTAATTTATCTATATTTACTTTATCTATAATTTGTTTTACACCGCCGTTTATTCTTCTCTACTGTTTATCCAAAGGTTGTCTGGAAGAGATCGCTGTCAGCGATAAGACCGCCCATTGTTATACTGTATAGTTCATAAATATTACATTTATTCCTCTTTATGCACATCATTGGTGAGACAATAAAGAGTTCTCTATCTATCTAAAAGTGTGTACATCATACACAATAAATCATACATCATAGGCAATTTCCATGTATTTTTCTATGTTTTTGTTCTGTTACAAAATAAATTTTCTTTCTTTCTTTCTTCTATCACAATAGGTATGTCTCCATCTCGGCAATGCATGATTTTCGGATGAAAACTTGTCACATATTTATTAGGTACCTATACCTATACATCAATTTCAAAAATCTTTATTTTTCATGAATAAATCCTAAGTACATAATCTAGTGTACATTAATTAATCCTAGATATGACTACAATTTATATTTGATACATTTTTAAAGCATTACACTTATGACAAAAATTTATGATACAATATAATATATTAACTAAGACAATGCATGAAATCCAAGATAAAATCCTAGTAAATGTCCTATTATCAATACTTTTGTTTGCTTTAGTAGATAGCATAACAATTGCAAAAGGTAATAAAATAATTCAACATTCAAAAATGAGTAATAACTGGGGGGTAGAATTATAAATTTGTATGCGCGAGCGATGCGGTCCGCAAACAACAGCAGGAGCGACGTCATATGCAATGACCCGCCCAAGCGCCCGCAGCACGCCAGATGCAAGTCACACGCGCTATTGCGATCCTCATATCACTAGATAATACGGGTGGGAATAGCGCGCGTGACCGCGTGACAAAAAAATTGAAAAATTATACCTATACATCGACTGGACCGCACCAATTCTACTTTTCGGTTTCCCCATCTAAAACCACCCTTTGTTTGTTTCCGCTGCTTATATCCCTCAATACACAAGAAACAAACCTTAGCGCACGGTAAAAAGAACTAAAAACAAAACCTCTAAAGGCTGAGCCATTCACACCTAAGCGGGCTAAGCGACTACGAAGTAGACTATTGTATATAATTATGGAGGTTTATTGAGAAAAATGTTTTTTGAGTGGAATGGTAGACCTAAGACGGAACAGCCTAAAAATTTTGGAATGTGAAATATGTTTTATGATCGAACTTTACTACTGAAGTGTAATCTGGATTTGGAGCTAGTACATGTAAACAATTATTTTTATGGATATGATAATGAATAATGATGAAAACTGTTTTGTAATGATGATGATGGTGATGAATACCAACCGTTTTCTTTGTTATGGGCTTCTTGTCTACAATACATAATACTTTAGAAAAGATCAAGAGAATGTGGTGAAATGGTGGTCAACTTACTCTACATGCGCTTTCGTTGATTGAGTGTATTTTTCTTTCTCTCTTAAAAAATAAGATAAGTTTTGTTAACTGTTACTATACCTACATTATTTAAAGTGACGACGAATGTACTTGTATAGAATTCTTTAAGTCTAACTATGTTCTCATGGAAGTGACTTTTTTTCTTATTTGTGAATACATTTCTTTAAACCTAAACCTAACAAGACTTACGAAATAAATCAACGTAATCAACCGCGCAATTTCGTAATCGCCTTAATCGATTAGGTATATCTAAAACTAAGGGTCTTTGTACAAAATGAATGAAATCGAAAGCGGGGGATGTCGCAGACGGGGAACTATTGAAACTTCGAAGATAAAAGACACACTAAACTCAGTTTAGAGATAAATTCGAGAAGCTCCCCGCGTGGGGGAACTTTTTACTAACTTCGTATGTGTTTAAAGTAGAAGGGCTAACGCTTTTAGCTGGGTAATTTCTTAGCCAGTTTTATAGGTTTATACATGGCAGCATTCTGGGGTGTATGGTGATGGAAGACTAATGTCGGAGATTAATGTCAAAGTCAAAGTATTTTTTTTTACATTTTGGCTCCACACTTTTGTGTATTTAGCCAGTGTCAAGTAATTGATAATTTATCAAGTTAATGATATTTCACGCAAACATGTGTCAAGTCACAGCCGAAGTCATCAAGTCAAGTCATAGTCAAGTCATAGTCTAGTCAAAGCCATACTCCTAGTAAAGTGGTGGAAACTTTGCTTGAAGCTTCTATGGAGTTTTGGAAACAACACGAAAAGAAACGTTTCACCATCATTATACCATTTTCCCACACTCACGCCTGTGATCCAGCACTTAACGAATAAAATGCCACCAATTTTATGCACTAACACTGAAAATAACACAAGTTTTGGAAAATAATACAATGCGGTGACGCAATCTTTTTCGCGTTCCCGCCAAAACTCAAAGGATTTATTGCAAATAGGCTATTTTTAACAATCTTACAAGTCTAATCTTGTCAGGAATTCATTATACTTCTCACCTCATTTTTCAGATATATTGTAACCATGTAGTTTCACTTTAGCTTACAATGTAGCATCGCACGTATTTCAGAGATTTAGCAAATCGATATTGCTTAATCGATTTTTTAACGACAAAGTTACCACCTCCCTAGTCTATGTCAAGCCTTCATTTCCTTTTTCGTGCGAGGTAGCGAAAGCACGCTCTGCAATTCTTCGGTCAAGAATTCCAAAATGCCGAAACGCGCTCGAGAAACCTCTCAAGAATTGATCGAGCGATATCAGCGAAAAATCAAAAGACTGGAGGTTCAACAGAAACGAAAACGCCGACGTATTATGATAGAATCTTCATCAGATTCCGGTAAGTTTTATTAAATACCCTCAAGTAAATTACAAAAATACGAATAAATTTCTTTGAGTTTTAAGTGTTTAGCGGCTAGTTTGTTCGTTCTGTACAACTTACTATGCTCGCTCCCGCATTTAGGCCATCTATTTGACCTTTTTGCGTGAATTTGCATATAATAAAATCATATGATTATTATTATATGGCCCACCTGGCGGTTAACCGTGAGTTGACACGAAGGTTAAGTTCCTGATCTTACGTTTCAGAAGAAACGCCAATGGATCCAAAAACGCCAATGGATCCACAATCACCAACAAACGCCGGCCCAGAGGGCGATTGTCTGCCCGACGACGCCGCAGAGGCTTCTACTATGCCCATCACCTCCGCCGCGGAAGCCATGCCAACAGCCGTAACAGAGGCTCCCACTGAAACTGGCCCAGAGCTCGACCCTGAAGTGCTATTAGCGCTCGGAGAACACACTGACAGTTCCCCTAAATTCGGTGAAAAAATTCACCATAGCTTAGCGCAACGTTGGGAACCAATCCTTAAAAAAGGCCTACCGAAAGAGGCAAAAGATAAATTATTTAAAGAGTATCTGGTACCTGAAAATTGCACTCTTTTGCTAGCACCCAAGTTAAATAATGAAGTAGCAGCGGGTTCATCGGATGCCGTGCGCCAACGCGATAAAAGAAAAGAGTCTGACCAGCAACAGTTAGGACTGGGTATATCTGCCGTGAATAAGGCATTGACTCTCATGCTTACAAGCGATGATAAAATTGAAGCCATAAGAATCATGAGTGACGCGTGTAGAATTTTGACTGACCTACATTATTTGAATACGCAAGCACGAATCAACGTCATAAATTACGCGCTAGCCAAACCTTTCCTGAACGTGGTTCAAGATAGTGAAAGGGATGACACCCTGTACGGTAATAAATTAGCCGAAAAAATAAAAGCTTCTAAAGCAATTGAAAAACAAGGGTTATCAATTAAAAGAATTCCGAAACCACAAAAAGGTGCTTCGTCTATGGAACAAGCAGGGCCAAGCACTCGCCTTCAATATCCATACAGACCACCCAGCACTTATCAGGGAAACTGGTCTGGGCCCCTTCGCTTTCAGCAGAACAGGGGGGGGCGGAGAGAGCCGAGGAGAATGAACCACTTCGCGAACCGCCAGCCTCCATCCCAGCAGGCGTCGAACGCGACAGGTCCAAACAAACCACGACAAAATGCACCGCGTCAGTAAATCAGGTACTTCACGCTGGTCGAATTTCTAATTTTTATGAATGCTGGCGTAATATTACATCTAATACTGTAATCTTAGATTGGATTCGTACAGGTTTTTCCATCCCATTTGAGTCTATTGTAACGCAAGCACATGTGCCTAAAAACCCTTGGTCAGCATCCGAAAAAATTGAAATGTCTATAGCCATCAAAAAATTATTACGCCTCGGCGTAATTAACCCGTGTACACCATCTAATGATCAATTCATTTCAAACACATTTTTAGCCCCAAAGCCAAATGGAGATAAGCGGTTCATTTTGAATTTAAAAAACCTTAATAAATTTATACCTAAATTACATTTTAAGATGGAAGACTACAGAACGGCGTCTAGGTTGTTACCTGCTAAGGGCTTCATGGCAACAATAGATTTAAAAGAAGCATACTTTTTACTAGCGATTCGTGAATCAGACCGCAAGTTTTTAAGATTCCAATTTGAAGACGAAAATTGTAGCACTATCACCTACGAATTTAACGCAATGCCATACGGTCTTTCGGTAGCTCCTAGAACTTTTACTAAAGTTATGAAAGAGGTCATTGCCCATTTGCGCTATCAGGGCTTCAAAAATGTGTTTTATTTGGACGATATTTTTTGCATCGGAGATGATTATCAGGAATGTCTTAGTAATGTAAACGCTACGGTAGAACTTCTTGAATGCCTTGGTTTCGTAGTAAATTACGAAAAAAGCTACCTTATACCTAGTCAGTCATGCAAATTCCTTGGGTTCATGTTTGACTCCATAAATCAAACAATTTCTTTGCCTACTGAAAAACGTCATAGAATCATTGGCCTTGTCGATAAGTTCTCGAAATTACCAAAATGCACATTACGAGAATTCGCCCAGTTGATCGGCGTGTTAGTAGCCGCGTGCCCCGCGGTCAAATACGGATGGGTTTATACTAAAATACTCGAAAGGCAAAAGTTTCTAGCACTAGAAAAATGTCCTAACTTTGAAGCCCCTTTCGAATCCCATCCCGTAATATTAAACGATTTGAAATGGTGGAAACAAAACGTGTTATGCACTAACAACACAATAAAGACAATATCTTTTGACTTTGAAATTTATACGGACGCATCGCGTACCGGGTGGGGAGCCGTATGTAAAAACCAACGCACTCACGGAGCTTGGAAAAACTGTGAACTTGAATTACACATTAACTATTTAGAGCTGTTGGCAGTTTTCTTGGCGTTAAAATATTTTGCAAGCGAAAAATATAACTGTTCAATTTTACTGCACGTAGATAACACTACGGCTATTAGCTACGTGAATCGCATGGGCGGAATTCAGTACCCACACTTAAATGATCTCGCAAGACAAATTTGGCAATGGTCCGAAGAAAGAAACATCTGGCTTTTTGCTTCCTATATAAATACAAAAGCAAATTACGAAGCAGATGAAGAGTCTCGAAAAATTAATCCAGACACTGAATGCGAATTATCTAATCTAGCTTTTGAAAAAATATCTAAAAATCTTGGTAACCCAAAAATTGACTTGTTCGCTTCACGGGCCAATGCCAAATGTCAAAACTATATTTCATGGAAAAAAGATCCTGACGCTTTAGCCATAGATGCATTCACGCTAAACTGGAAGAAGTACTTCTTCTATGCATTCCCCCCGTTCCCACTTATTCTCAAGTGCCTTCAAAAAATCCAAGAAGATAATGCAACGGGAATTTTAGTTTTTCCTTTTTGGCCATCTCAGGCCTGGTATCCAGAATTAATGAAATTAATTGTGTCTGATATAATCTGGCTTCAGCCTAACGAACATTGTGTAAAATCATGTTACAGAAATCCACTTACCCTGGGTGCCGCGATAGTCTCAAACAAGCGTTTTCATCGCGCGGCGTTCCCGAAGCAGCCATGGATCTAACGCTGGCATCTCTATCAAACAACACGATGCAGCAATACAACGTGTCTTTCAAATTGTGGTGGCAATACTGTGATGACAGAGATTATAATATCTTTGATTGCTCCGTCCCAAAAATATTGTGTTTCCTTAGCGAGCAGCACTATAAAGGAGCATCATATGGATCCTTAAACAGTCACAGATCCACATTATCACTTCTACTAGGCAGTAACATTGGGTCCGACGACCGCATTAAGCGACTCTTAAAAGGAGCGTTTAAATTAAAACCTAGTTTTCCAAAATATTGCAGCACATGGGATCCACAACAAGTTCTTAATTGTGTGTCTAATTGGTACCCTAATAGGGAACTTAGTAGAGAAAAAATTACAAGAAAACTAGTCATTTTATTGGCTCTTTGTACTGCCCAACGGGTTCAAACAATTTCAATGATAAAAATAGAGAATATAAATATTAACTCCAACGGAATCAGCATAGCAATCAAAGATATTATAAAAACGTCCGTGGCTGGTCGTGAACAGCCGACTTTGCTGTTACCATTTTTCCGTGAAAATCCCCGGATCTGTCCCGCAACCACACTCGAAGACTATCTGTTTGTTACAAACGGAGACCGACCCGCAGAAGTATCCAATCTCTTAATGACTGTGAAGCGCCCCTTCAAGGGTGCGACAGCACAGTCGATAAGCAGATGGATAAAACAAACATTGTCAGACAGCGGCGTAGATGTGGCGTCATTCCATGCTCACAGCACACGACACGCTGCCACTTCTGCGGCCGCTGCGGCAGGGGTCTCCATTGACACGATAAGAAAAGCCGCGGGATGGACTAACGCATCTAAAGTATTTGCCAAATTCTACAATCGTCCGATCACACACGAAAATGACTTCGCTCAGTCGATTTTACAACGTTTTTCATAATTATTGTTCATAAGTATATTTCGTTAAAATTAAACTTTAATTTTAATTTTAGTTATTCTTATGTGTACTGATTGTTGTTACGTTGATTAAAACTGCTTCACAAAGTATACTTAGTTTTAATCTAGCAAACGCAAAACTTTTCTCTAAACATCTACATGGTTACAATATATCTGAAAAATGAGGTGAGAAGTATAATATGTGATCAAACGAACTTCTCAAGCGAAGTTCGATCAATATTATATGATCACCTCATTTGAAGATATAGCAACCCTCCCAACCCAAACCCGGAGACAAAGTTTTGCATTCACCATATCAGTCTCTAAAAGAATGAAGGCTTGACATAGACTAGGGAGGTGGTAACTTTGTCGTTAAAAAATCGATTAAGCAATATCGATTTGCTAAATCTCTGAAATACGTGCGATGCTACATTGTAAGCTAAAGTGAAACTACATGGTTACAATATATCTTCAAATGAGGTGATCATATAATATTGATCGAACTTCGCTTGAGAAGTTCGTTTGATCACATATAATATGTTAATATTAAGTAACTAAAATACAACTACGCAACTATATTAAAAAATAACCTGGCCCGATAGCTCAGTTGGTAGCAACCTTGCCTTCTGAGCCGTAGGTTCTGTTCCCGTCCAGGACAATCAATCATTTATGCGATGAACATTGATTTTGTTCTGTGGCTGGGTGTTATATTATATTCTATTTACGTGTTTACAAACAAAAGTATCTGAGTATTGTATCATCTGGTTCCCATAGTACAAACTTTGATCAGTTTGGGACTAGATGGCGCGGTGTGAAATGTCCACAAATATTAATAATATTTTTATTTTTTTTATTGTTTGATAGGCTTGCGTTTGACTATCACGTATCACTATCGCACCTGCTGGTAATTAACGATGTGGTCTAGGATGTAACACGCTCGCCTAGAAGATACCTGTTCACTCTCGATTTGAAGAATTTTAATTTGAATTTAAAATTTTAAGAATTTGAATTTTAACTAAGAACAATATACACTAAACTTAATTCAGTCTAATTATAAACCAATCATATTAGTCAATTAGTCACAATAGTCCAACGCTCATATACTGACGTGCTACCAGAAAAAAACCCAAAACGGGGTTAAAATACTTTATCTGCTATTTACCTCAAACCTTTGACTTTCAAAGGCTCTCCTTTAAAAGTGGAAGCTTTCGCGTAGTGGTTCACAATTAGCCAAGAATACGGGTCTAACGGGTCGCGCGCGTTGAATACCCAACTGCGGACTTATTCTGAAAAATTTGTGCCCAAACATTTTTTTGTTCCATTAATTACATATTTGAACCAATCTAATTTTATTTATTTTAATAGTCATTCATGTTTTTTTTTAAATAATTGTTGATTAACATTATGTAATTTAAAAAAGTTTTTCAAATTAATTTTTTGTTCTTACAATATGAAAAAAAAGGTAAAAAAATATTGATGCTTTCGTGTTACTTAATTCTAACTGCTGATTATCAGTTTTTTACTTTAAATTAAGATTTTGAAGAAATTAGTTTGAAATTGTCAGCACCGGTCTTGTATAATCAGCAGTTTACCTAAATTAGCCATTTTAGAGTTCATAAACGCCCTGTTTGGTGATCTAATCATCAGTGTCAGTGAAGTTGATACATACCTAAACACCATTATACAACCCTGAGTGTCACAGACTTATAATTAGAGGATAAAAGCTTTAAAAAATTAAAGCTTAAATAGTTCGTATACCTTACCATATACCGTACCGTTCGTATACCGTAGTTAATATACCTACTTCACTAAAATGTCTTGTACCTTACCTAAAGTCAAAGCTTACCTACATTCAAACTTATGTGACCGGTCTGACCTTAACAGTAGCACTCGTTAACTTCGTTAAATTCCTCCGGGGTGTTAGTTAGTATACTTGAAAAGTTACTAATTTCGTAATTAAGCCTGACCTAACTAGCAATTACCAATGTTAAATTCTAATAAATATTCATACGTTTGAAAAGTTTATTTAGCCAATCAACGATCTGGAATCAGCAACTAACTGATTTTTATTAAATGATTTACACGATTTATGTATATTCGTTTTATCAACCAACTTACAACTAAGTAGTTCTAATGATTCGACGTCAAATCGATGTCTGGCATAATATCCCAGAATAGGGCCGTCATTGAGGCGACTTGGCACGTTCGTTAGGGTGTTTCAGGGTCGGAGGGGGTGAAAAATACCGATACCTGAGGGGTTAAATGGGGTGCTACCTAATAGTTTTATAGTGCGGTGTGCGGTCTGTAAAATTGATGCAGAAAAGTGTTTATAGACTAAAAAGGTTGGCATTTTATGGCGGTTCCGGTGCGTAAAAATGTAATAGAGAGCCATTATGCAAAACTGAGAGTTTAATGTGGGATCATGGTCTTATGATCGTCAAGTGTTTTTTTTTTAATTTATGCTAGTAATTATGGGGGCAAAGTATTCTTTTTGGTCTTCATTTTCAAGCGTGTTTCTATCTATGCTGGGGTCTCCAAGGAATTCAAAATGAAATAAGAATATCTAGTGCAATTCCGCTAAATCCAGATAATAAGATCATTTATATTGAGGCAGTCGAAAAGGATTATATTGTAGGTAAATAAATGATAAAAGCTGAAACTACCCGCAATATTACATTAAGTTGTATGTGTATAAATAAGTTTAATAAGCTAAATATATATCAATGTAAATTAAAATAATGTAAGAACGATAAGCACTAACGTTAAATGTAATTTTCTATTTCTCTTGTCAGCGAATTTTATTCTTAATGAGCTTTAACCAGAAAAGCTGAAAAAATCTAAATAAAATAAAAACCTGAAATTACTATAACAAATTGTTAAAATTATTATTATGCAATTTAAATTAATTATTACATATTATTATTTTTTTATTATACTTGAATCGCTTAGCATCAGGCGAACGACCTGCTCGTCACATCATACAATAACATAAATAAAAAATAAAAAAAATAAAAAAACTTGGGCTAAAACCTACTACAATAAGTATCACTACGCTTGGCAGGTGCCTTGTTGATCCAAGAAGATTTTAATGACAGACAGTCACTGTGGTGTGGTGGTTGAGCAGGTTGGCTCTTGACCCGGAGGCGGCGGGTTCGATTCTCTACAGGACAAGTATTTGTGCACAGAAAAAAGCGCAAATACTTGTTCTGAGCCTAGGTGTTGTTGGAACCATGGTCCTCGTAGTTCCTGGGCACAGTAGACACAGGTAATCCTAGTTAGGGTCCAGGGTCTATGTATGTGATCGTTGAGTGCTATTATTATTATTATTTTTAATAGACCGAGGAAAATGCTGCTGCATATTCCCTGTATTTCCTTAGCTGGCTCTTAAGGCAACTACGGGTAGAGATGGGAATGCTACATAACAGCTTGTAGGAGGTATTAAGATGGGCGGCTTTATCACTAAAAGCGATCTAGTCCAGGCGATTCCCACCCAGGACAAACATTTGTGTGATGAACATTGATGTTTGTTCTGTCTGGGTATACAGTATTCTATGTATTTACAAACAAAAAGCATGTAAGTATTGTATCAGTTATCTGCTTCTCATAGTACAAGCTTTGCTTAGTTTGGGGTTAAAGGACGTTATGCGAAAAGTCCAGAAATATTTTTTATTTTATTTATATTGTAATATATTTTTAAATAAATTACTGGCCACTAAGAAAACACTAGGCTTAAAAATCACCTAACCAATATATTTGTGTTTACGTCAAAGCTCTAGAGAGAATTAAAATGGGGGAAAGAGAAAATCAATCGATCCGATAGTAGCCATTAAAATATCGTTGAATTTCAAAAGGTGTGGGCGCCGAGACGTACCGGACGAAAATGGACTTTTGATGTAAGATCCCGATACTGGCAACCGAGAATCAACCGACTCAACGGAGACGCTTTTGATAGTGCTGAAAATGTAAAGGTTCAAATTTAGAATTCGAATGAGTTAATGGTTTGCAGTTGAACAGCATTTTAATTTGGAAGGTTTTATGAGATAAGGTTTTATTAAATAAAATAGCTGCGCCCCGCAGTTTTACCCGCACATAAAAAGTATTTTAGTTATTTGCTCATCCCATTGGAGCATTTCACTTTTCCGGGATAAAATGTAGCCTATGTGTTAATTGACTGGCCCGATAGCTCAGTTGGTAGTAACCCTGCCTTCTGACCTGTGGGTTTTGGGTTCGATTCCCACCCAGGACAAACATTTGTGTGATGAACATAGATGTTTGTTCTGTGTCTGGGTGTTATATTGTATTCTATGTATGTATTTACAAACAAAAAGTATCAAAGTAATTGTATCAGTTATGTGGTTCCCATAATACAAGCTTTGCTTAGTTTGGGGCTAGATGGCGTTGTGTGAAGTGTCCACACATATTATTATTATTATTATTAATCCAGTGTATAAGCTATCTTGGTACCGAATTTCGTCCAAATCCATTCAGCCGTTTGAGCGTGAAGGAGTAACAAACATACACACACACACATACAAACTTTCGCCTTTATAATATTAGAGTGATGTTAATGAGTAAAAAAAACAGTAATAATAACGCTCAAAGATCCTCGACTCTAACTAGGTTTCCCTGTGTCTAGGCACCCAGGAACTACGAGGACCATGGTCCGACAACACCCAGACTCAGAACATATATTTGTGCTTTTTTTCCTTGTGCACATATGAACCCGCTGCCTCCGGGTTAGCCAACCTGCTCAACCACCACACCACAGAGGCTGTCAAATATTAACATTTAATTTTTTTTGACAAACCTGCATTTTTTTGTAACATCGTCTAATAGATTCCATATGTGATAGGTACTAGGTGGTAGGACTTTGTTGCAAAGTTCGTCTAGGTAGGTACCACCGCTTTGCCAGTTATTCTGCCGCCAAGCAGTAGTGCGCAAGCACTGCTGTGTTCCGGTTTGAAGGGCACTGTAGCTAGTGAAATTAATGGGCAATTGAGACTTTATGATCAGATCTCACAGTCGAGTAATCTTATTACCAGACTGTGCTGATGTCTCAGGATGATGTGCGCAGTGCAGTGTCGCTTGAAACTCTATGTTTTAGGGTTCCGTGTGACACTGTTCTGTTATGGGCGGCCGTGGCGCTTAACATCAGGTGAACGACTAGCTCGTCACATCATTCAATAACATAAAAAAAAACCTAATTTATTTAAGCAAAAGGTTAGTTCTATTATTGACTGGTGGTTTAAAAAAACGTTCTCTACTTAAATAACGGTCGATCAATATAAACGTTCTAAAACCAAAACACCACCGGAATCTGTTTACATCGTACCACTTTTTAATTGTGGGAATCTACAGAGTAAATACAACCGTGAGATTCCCCAATCGCACTATATCAACATTTGTGGAGCAAACATTTGCATAATTTAGTCGGTAAATGTTTTCCAGTTTTAGACGGCATATTGTTGTCGCTGGGAGATTAACTTACGGTGAGGTAAAGCGATTTTAACAGCTCTATATGTGTCTAAACGTCAAAATTCATAACTGGTATATCAAAACCATGTCAAAACAAACAAATTTGGCCCACATTTTGGTGATACGAACTGCTTTTGAATAGACACTCTTAGGCATCAACGTTAAAAATTTTTTACAAACTTAATTGCCTTATTGGAAATGAAAATGTTTTTAGAATTAATTCATTTGACTTGTTGTATAAGTAAAGTTTTCTTTTTTGTTTCAGGTAAAAATTCTCTTTGCTGCTTTTGCAAGTATTTACTACCACAACAATGATACTTCCTACTACTTCCTACTGTATGGATGTATGTTTGTTACTACTGAACAGAATTTTATGAAATTTGGCACATATATAGTTTACCTTTTTTTTTGAGGGGGGGAAATGCCCTCACACTTCCCTGCCACCACGGAGGTGGTGGGGGTATGTGGGACTCGGAACCCACTAAAACCCCCCCGTGAGCCCTCGTCCGCCGTACCGGGGCGAGAAGGGGTCGCGACTGCAGTCCAGCCAACTCGCCCCCGACATATATAGTTTACCTGGATTAACACATAGGATACTTTTAATCGCGGGCAAAACCACTAGGTTTAACTAGCAGGGAATATAATAAAGAGAATATATCGATCAACATTCCCAAAAATATATACACAAACATAGTACCCCTTCCTTTTTTAAGTCAGTTAAAAAATAACAATGGCAGCAACATTATCAAAAATCGAAACGCGTAACAAAAAGTAACTGGTCAAAAACAACCTAACAAACTCAATAAGCGCGCGCCACGCTCATTGATCATTTCGAATTTGGAATTGTTGTTCGATACGACCAAGTTTCGAGTTTCGCTAACGACTCTCAAAGAGACTCCAACGAACGGCCAGTTCATTATTTTCGAAAATGGAACGTTATAGCTCCTTTTTCATTTTCACCTTTCTCTCTCTTTCCAGGCAGGTTTGATGAATGATTGAAGTTGCTGCCATAGACTAGTAACTGCGTGTTCCAATGCGCACTGGTTTTTTATTGCAAGTTAGGGCAATGGCGTCTAAGGTTAACGACTCGATTCAGTCTTTCATTCTCAACTTACTTTTTTATCATCAACCTTTAGTTGAGATCTGTCTGAAGAATAACTAATCCTTTTTATATTGCAAGGGTCCGAAGGAAAAAAACTAATTTCGTGTAAGGGCTGTCTCACAATCAATATTGCTTCCAAACTTTCATTTCAATCCCTATTGTCGCGCCAACTGCCGTTCCTTCGACAACTTTAAGAAGGGTCTCGGAAAACGCGTTCCATATTTAAATCATCATTCCATTTTCAAAAAAGGCCGTTATCGTTACTACCGGGAATGACAGTTACTTTGTAAATTACCTGTTCAAATTGTCGCTGCATTAATAACAATTAGGCGTTCTCGTCTTCGATAATTGAATCTGCTTGTTCGTCGTGGAGTTGGCGGGAATTAAAATATTGGAGGAAACGTGTCGCAGCAGTGTACGGGTGAATTTAAATGTGGTAGGATTATTTGCATAATTTGAGTTGAAACACTTTGTGAAAAATAGTGGGAGTGTTTTCAGAAAATTTACTATTTTTTTGGTTGTATATTTCCGTTCGATAATGTTTGTAATAAATATTTATTTACCAATCATTTATATGCTTTGATCGTCGGTGTGAAACGTTTAAATATCGAACTGACCAAACACAGCGTGCACCAATCCAACTAAAGATAACCAATCCGAAGAGCAAATCCCTGACTAAATTGTGGCGTCGACAATTCCCTTCTCCCCGGGGTTCTTATAATTTCTTTTTGATACCGGAATTGCCTGAAATCATCCGGAATTGTCCAGAACCATTCGGCGTCATTGACTTGATATATCCAAAGACCCAACCTAACTTGAAGCCATTATGTACTAACTACCATTAAGTATTTATTATAAGACATTGAATTATTTGCTGGTTTGTTTTTTCTTTAAGTAGCAACTGGGAGAGGAGCACCTACTGCTCCTCTAGGTCCTCTTTAGATATGAACTTGATGTTCATAATTGCTTTGAAATCGTTGTTTTTTTTTAGAATATTTCTGGGATTGAAGTGATTTTTTTTCATAGCATATATGTCGTTATTGATAGCTTAGATGTCGGGCTTTTTGTTGAAGAAGCCCGACATCTGAGCTATCAATTCATCACGGAATTATTAAAGCAAAGTCAAAGAGCGCAGCTAGTTTATTGTTAGCGGTTACTTCTTGGGTTGGGTCTAACCTAAGCCTAGCAGCATAGTGTAAATTTTGCATTAGCAGAAGTTTCCTCTACCGTGGTTTTAGTGTCTATCACCGTTTTACTTCCACGCCTGGAATCAACCTGAATCATCCGGAATCTTCCAGGATCGTCCGGAATATGTCCCATTTGGGAACTTAAATTACGTATGGTGTAGGAGACGGCGCGGTATCGCGATCGGTATCGAACGAGGAATAAATCTCGGCTGTTGGATTACGAGTAAAGTATTCTCTTAAGTTTCATTAAGCGATGGGACAGATAGGAATTGTGCGAATAAATCGGGTTCGGAATTTTGGAGCTTTCGTTTTTGCTGGGGTTTGGTGTTCAGAGTTTAGGGGGTTAAAGATCTTTATGTTAGGTTATCTTTTGTTTCTTGCAACCCATTGAATGCTGACATTTGTTTTAAGAAAAGATTAATAGCTAAAAGTTACGGATATCCTTACGTCTGACTTCCCAAGAGATCTCATCAAACGGATCCAATCATAATTTTTTTGGAACTGTACTCACCTTAGTGTAGTATGTTTTCAAAAACGTAAGTAACTATCTTCTGAAATGTCTAGAGTTATGACCGAGAACTAGAACAAAAGGAGATAGGGCGGAAAGCCTAAGTAAAGGACAGAAACAACAAATCAGATTTATTCATATTATACGGCACACGGTCACAAGCAGAAGCTATATTGTAAGGTAATGCATAAAATTTGGAAGGTCATCATGCCCGTAGAATTTCACTTTGAACGGCTGCTTATCTTTTACCTTCAACTAATTAAGTAGTACGCCTTTGTGTTTTTGTACGTAGGTACCTATAAAAACAAAATAATTCTTGACTTGAAATCAAAAGGGTTGTCCTTTCCGCTAGTTAGAATAGGAATTCTAACTAGCTTTAAAGCTCACTTTTTAACTGTAAGCCCAGCTTTACCCTCGAATTATTAGACGCCCTTTTTCCTTTCACTACTGAACACCGCATAGTTCCTCTGAGCCCTAAATAGCGTCTTCACAAAATCTCCCCGGCACGGCATCAGCTCGCTCATTAAACGCAAGGGTTGCCCCGACTAACTCAACTTGCCTCCCTCGGGTCTTTTGCTATCGCATGTCGATCCTATCGTCATCCGGGAGTGTAAACCCTAGCTTTGTAGCCCTACTATTGTAACTTACAACGAACCATTGACGCTTCGATATCGGAATCACTGATTTTTCCGCATGAATGACTCTGGCAAAGATTATGAAAAAGGCGACCCTGATATTCCAAAGCCGTGTTTGTTGGTTACCATGGTATTTCGACAATTCAATTTTTTAAATATGATTATTATTGTACGTATAATTACTACTACTAACTAAGAATAGTTCAGAACTTTCATGTTAAATATCATGACTGTATAATATCGATAAAATATATTAAGGATTGAAGTGCTAAATTAATTAATCCAAATTTGGCATCGCGCAAACAATAATATCAAATTTTATTAATTTTAGCCTATAGTTTATTAGCATGTCAAAGGAATAAATTACCGATATTCTACTGTGTAGGGAAGGTTGGCATTGTGTAGTTTATGTTTAGTTACGTCGTACTATTATATATTCTGTGGTTTTTTTTTGTTAAAAGAAATAACTGAATATTAGTTAATTCCAAAGTCGGGACATTTAGAGATCATTCGCAAGGTAAACTAAAGACTTAAAAAATAGTCCTTTACGCTCAAAACTTATAACTTTTTATTTTATTCTATGATGGGTTTACGTTTGAGCACTATCTCATTTGATGGTAAGTGACGATTCGATCTAGGATGTAACACGCTTGCCTAGAAGAGACCCGTTCACTCTCGATTTGAAGACTCCAAGGTTATATATAGTTTTCGGGAAATACGGACGCCGGTAGAGCGTTCCACTCTCTGGCTGTTCGCATGTTAAACGTGGAAGCAAATCGCTTTGTTCGCACATGTGGGATATTAACCATGTAACGGTGGCGTTTTTTCGTACATCTAATTGTTCGATGGTGGAACGGCGATGGCGGAATCAGGTTATACAACCTAATGCGCACACTCCAAAGTGCATGCTAAAAGGTATGAAAAGGAATATTGAAACCGGAACATAGTTGTAAAATTCCATCAAAAAAAATTGATTTATTTAATAAAGGTATTCTTTATGCACTAATTTAAAGAGCACTGTTAAAAAGGCACCGGAATATGACAGGTGTAGTGTGGTTATACTTTGGTATCGGAGTACCAGGGTAGCATCGATTGGGATCATTTCGGATACATTTGCATGTGTATGTGAGGCCTCTTGATATCTGCCCTGGTATTTTATGGAGTACTTTAACCATTAAAGTCTATTTATTATTAGTTATACTTTTATTCACCTCACAATGTACGTGTGACTTTCGACATGTGTATGTGAGGCCTCTTGAATTTATGCTGCTCTGGTATTTCTTGGAGTACTTTAAACATTTAAGTCTCTTTTCTTTTATTCACCACACACACATTGCTTTTGGATGTATGTAGGTGGTTTATTCAAAAGCACTGCACCAACTGACTAGCAATTACCATGGACCGAATTCAAGTTCCCCAGTGGTGTTCTCCAGAGGAGCCACGAGTCCGGAATGATGAAGATACGCAAGCTGTCAAAGAATTAGACGCACGCTCCCGAACCAGAATGGTACTATATAGTATCCCGATATCGTATTCTTTTCTTCGCTTCATTTTGCTGTTGTCAGAAAGCGGAATAAGTCTGGTACTAAAAATAAGAAATGGACTTTTTTTACAGCCACTCAGTTACTGTCACGAATTTCACGATCCTAAACGAACGACTGAATTTGATGTTCAGATATTAGGCATTACTTCTGATGCGAATTTGGTTTACGATGTTCGAGTGAGTTTTTATAGTAGAGAGTCGTAACCCTTTCTTCTGAAAAATAAAAGGTAAATTATGTGAGCCTTCAATAGGAGGGTCGCCATTCTTTTATGCTTTGTATGTGATTGTATTAATTATTATTATAGATGTATGGATTTTATGGATTACTTGATTTTCACAAATTGTTCTAGGCTCGTTTAAGGTATTTTAAAAGTTTTTTCCTTATCATGCGAACAAATGAACAAAATGAACAAATTAATAGGCAGGTATTTTATCGCTGTGCATTATATTTTCATAGCTGTCCCCGGAAACGTTGTCTGGTTTTTATATCTTTGTTATAGCTTTCACGTCAAAACAGCTGAACCGATTTGGATGAAACTTGTCACTGCGCTGCTTTTATAATCCGGGATGAATAATATAAGATATTTTTTGTCTTGAAAAAATTACAGTTCCTTCGCAAAAATTTTGTAAATTGTAATAAAACCGCGGGATGCCTCTAGTATTAAAATGTCCCATTTCAATTTTTAGCTTTAGCAATTTTAAAATGTTTTTTAGGCCTCTTTGCCGTAGTAGATGTGTTCCGACTAATGATGTCTGTCTTCTACACATTAAGAAGGTTTGACGAAAATGTTAATGGAAAGACATAAAAAATCTAGCACCACGGTAGCAATTTCGCTGCATTCCACCCTAATTCTCCTACAAAATTAAACTATAGACTTGACCCAAGCACAACCCAAGCGTGACCCCTTAAAGTAGGTCGTAATCTTTAACTATATAGGAGCAACTCGTAAAACTTTTACGCTTTTGACACTAACCCTGTACCTAGGACCTAGACGTAACTTAGGCACTAATAGGATTACCTGAAAGAACTACCTTTATAAATATAGGCACTTAAATGCAAATCATAAAACGGCGACACTTTATAGCTCTTCTAAAAGACTTGAGTGAGTTTTTTGTAAAAGTTTTGATTAATTTGTGATTCATGGTAAAAATTCCCTGGCAACACCTCTTAACGGGGACCAATGACAAACTTTAAAACTGAATTTTTAAGGCAGGCTTTTAATAAAACAAATGACTGCTTTGTTTCTTAGTCTTTTAGGAATTATTTAGGTGCTCTTAAAATTGTTCTTTTACTAATTAATACTAAGAAAAACTCAGAACGTTGACTTCTTTGTATATTCGAAATGGTTTAGATAGATAAATCAACACTTTCTTGTACACCGAAAGAGTACAATAAAGTTATGTTAAAAAATGCACTTTTTTAGTAGTAGTAGGTAGTGTTTAGTATTACTTATTATATCATTGTAGTATTTAGTTGAATATAAAGGCAATTTTCCGTGAAAAAAAAAAAATTAAAGATAAAACATTATTATCGCATGTCCATAAAATCAGACTTCACGTACAATTAGGGCCTATTTACCAATAAACTCTTTTACTAACTCTAACTTAGTTGGTAACTTTGCCATCAATTTCAAGCAGTAAAGTTACAACTCAAGTAGGTTTGCCATACGTAGAATTTTGGGCTGGACATGTCCTTTTTATAGCGTGGGCTAGCCTCTTATTTTTTTATTAAGGAATGACGTGGGTGACGTTTTTTATTAAGGGATAAGTGGATCTTATTAAGTGGATTCAAAGTCAAAGTCAAAAGATTTATTGCAAATAGGTTATTTTTAACACTTTTACAAGTAAAAATTATATAAGGTACCTAAAATTAAGATATTTTACTAAGCATATAAAATTACAGAGTGCTTATTGTCAAAAATATAGCAAGCCCATTACAATATAATAAAATTGAAAAAAAGCAGTTCCCTTTCTCACTACTGGTGCAAGCAATCCGGCACAATGCAGAACAGAAAACTCCGATCCGAAGCTTCGATTATAACTGTAAAGAAGAAGCTACTAGAAACTTTACAGTGATGTATTTTTTTTCTACTCTCTTTTACAATGTATATAATTTATTACAGTTGATATAATGAATATGTTACAAAACTACGCGAAACTATTGGATGCAAAAGTAAAGGTAAGTAGCTGATCAACTTAGCGCTCCGAGAAGGAAGTCTAATGTTCAGCAGTGGAAGTCTTCCGGCTGGATGATGAAGTTCTTATTTGATTGGTTGTAGCTGCTGAGGTACGTGTTTGTTTTTGTATCAATAACAGAAAGATACGATAGATAAAAAAGGTTGTATACGTGTACAAATGAAATAGAGCGTTAAAAGCCTCACTGAGAGTTGAGAATCAGTTGTCATTCCAGGGGTAGCGTGGCGTTACCTTTGGTAATTGCATTGCTTAAATCAGATCAAAAAAAATCTAACAATAAACCCGCGTCAGTCGTCATTGCTCGTACATAGAGCTTTAAAAAAAATGATATATATTTATACTGATAGTCCAATTTTTGTGTTGTTCGATCTGGCAACCCTACGCCAAAGTTACCTACAAGTTGGCCGTGCTCGACAATTTAGGACATAACCAATCTTCAAGCTTACTTGTACGTAGACGTGTTAGATAGTTAGGAGATAGTATTTAGACACGTCTAATATGATCTTTGGCTTGAACGGAGGTAATTAAACGTATTTCTATTAAGATTAAAATTTCAAAAAATAAAGTAATATTTAAAAAGGTAATATTTAATACCTACTTTTAAAGTACGCACGATGGGGATGTTGGGAATTTATGGACAGAAACTCCAGAAATTTTCTTTGTTTAGGAAAGTCCATGGTGATTATGAACTAATCCTATTTATTTTTTAATACTCACTATATCAGCTAGGATGCCTTTTCCAATTCTAAAGGTAAGGAAATGATAATTGAGAATATTGTGAGCAACTGTGAAAAATCTACCAGAGAATCGGTATAATGTTTGTAGCCGTTATTTTTACAATTTTATATTTTAGTCGGCAAAAGGTTAAATTTTCAAAGAAGTATACTCTCGAAACGTATTCCTGAAACATTTACTTGTCTAACTCTATATCCCTTTCATAAATTTTAATGAGATCGGAAGGGGTCTGGGGAAAATCTGACCTTTAAGGAGTAGCTGAAAATGTAGGCGTTTAAATTGACTTCGGTAGCGTAGTGGAAAACAGTACATAGGTACCGAAACTGCAAAGTTAAATATGAACAGAATAGTTCACAGTCACTGCCAAAAATTATATAATTTATTTTTATAACACGTGCTGGCTGCTAATTAATGACAAACAATTGGTAATTCCTTCCCTAAAATACTATCTCAGAGACACAAGACCCGCAAGCCAAGCCTATATCCAAAATCAACTGCCCCCATAATACCTACAGAGGCCATCAACACAAGGTGCGGGTCAATAATAGGAGGTCAAATATTTGCAGCCGCTGGCCGCCGTCACACCCGAGATGTTTGTTCTGAGAGTAAGGGTCAGGGCATGGAGGTAGGCTGAGCGGGAAATACGTCCACGTCTTCCGGCTGATGGTGATGTCTGCTGAACATAGGCCTCCCAAAAGAACGATACTTTGAGCGGCTATTTACCTCTTGCATTCAACTCCCTACAATTTATTGGCGGGAAAAAAATTACCTCTTGTTAACCGACTTCCGAACTTCAAACCGATTTTTGTTAAATATACAAAAATATTATTCCATTTTTTTAACGAGCTTTACTCATAATTACTATAATTAAATACTTTTAACCGGTCTGGTCAGGTGTCTGTTCGCTCAACATTCCTTTTTTTTACACTGGTAATGCTCTCGCACTTCCCTGCCAATAAAAAAGAGTGTGTGAGTGGTATGTGGGATTTAAACTCACTAAATCCATCCCGTAATCCGTCTACCATCGAGATGGGACAAGATGGGGTCGCGCTAGCATTCAGCATCTCGCCCCGATGGTTGGCCCTTTCGGGCTTCTGCTTCTGCGCCAGTGGGTGAGAAACCTAGCACCTCGGTCACTCACCAGACTGGTGGGGCCGTGTAAGCGTGCCAGAGTCCCCCGACTCTCCGCCGCCGACCCCACAACTGAGGATGAAGAAGGCGCGCGAAACATCTGTGCCGGAGCAAGTCCGGCCTACTTTTGCGTCACCGCCGCCTCGCAGAAGACCCTTGCCTGCCATGCACTCTCACTGCCGCGAGGTCCCGGGTAACGTCATTCCTTAGATTAACCGATTTCATTCATTGTTATTCCGTTGACCGTTGAAATTTAATTTTGGTGCCTGCATTGCGTTAAACAGCTACAGCTTATGTTGCTATTGTATATTCCCGCACTCGCGTCGCTTATGGTCAAAATTCCACCTTATGTTTACATGTCCATAATACATTGTTGGTTTATACGCAGGGTATATTATGTTTTTTTTTCGCAAAAGTAGGGCAAATGCTGTTTGTATATTTTATGAAGAAATAGTTTTGGTGTGTTTAGATGACAAACTATATTTGGGAATTCTTACTTCTTTTTCTGTGAAACTCGAATTTGATTTTTAGGATTTGATAAAACAAATCAAATCAATGTTTCATTGCCTTCGTCTAAAAGGCTTATTTAGCTCTTTTTGGGGCATATCTGTAATATTAAAGATGTTTTTTATGCTTCTTAATACCAATAATATAATATTATCTCACCGTGGGGTCGGCAAGGCATGTCCAGTCCAATGATGCATAAACATATCAAACGAGAGTAATGAGAACCGCTGCTATGTTTTATGAGTTTTTATATGGCTAATGAATTTGAATTTTTAACAACTTTTATTAATTTTGACAGCCTCTGTGGTGTGGTGGTTGAGCAGGTTGGCTCATAACCCGTGGTGGTGGGTAAAAAATAGTGGTGGGTTTGATTCCCGCAGGGCCAGTATTTGGACACAGAAAAAAGTGCAAATATTTGTTCTGAGTCTGGGTGTCGTGAGACCATAGTCTTCGTAGTTCCTGGGTCCTTAGATACAGGGAATCCTGGTTAGGGTCCAGCATCTATGTATGTCATCGTTATTTTGCGTTATTATTTATTTTTTTGTAGCTAGCCCATGTAACATTAAGTTCTGTTAATATCAATCGCAAGGTGAGGGGATTATTTATTACAACACATATACATACATACTTAAGAAAAATGGATCTAATTCCGCACATTTGTTCCTAACTTTTTTTAAATCAATTTAATCTAGAAAATAAAAATAAAACGAGTTTTATTTTTAATTGTAAATTTACCGGACAATAATAATATTTTTTTAAACTTTAACAAAAAAAATTGACAATGGAAATCTACGTGAACCAACTTCAACTTCCTCGTATTCACCAGCTTACTCTCCAAGTCAAGCGTGCTAAAAGAAGTTTTACTAAAATAACTGCAAAAAGTAACGAAATAGCCCTCTTATATACTACGAGCTTCTGCTCGCAGCTTCGCCCGCGGCGTGGCCTATGGGAAAAAAATTCAACCACCCATTTCACCCTCTTAAGGGTGGAATTTCGAAAAATCCTTTCTTAACGGATGTCTACGTCATAACATCTACCTGCATGCCAAATTTCAGCCCGATCCGTCCAGTGGTTTGGGCTGTGCGTTGATAGATCACTATCGGTCAGTCAGTCAATCAGTCACCTTTGAGTTATATATTTAGATTAGATTAGTATCTGAAATGTGTCACCACAAATGCATATGGATGGTGAGGTCCACAATGAAATCAATTATTATGATTAGCATCTGCTGGTTTGACTAATAATTTGGTGGACCGCGTCTTATTGGCAAGTTAGATGAGCAAATATTAGTTACGTATGCTTGTGTATCTGGCAGGTTCGTATAAACACATTTAAGTCACACTTATAACTGTCTGTACTAAAGTTTGGAAGCTCCTAAGCTCGCACTTATTCTCTGTGACATGGCCAAATGTATTGCAGTAGGTGTGTTATACAGGGATAAGTGTGAAATTAGAAGCTGTCAAATGTCAGTGAAGACATAGCATAATTCTTGTACAAGTGTCTACTTAACGCACCCGATATTTTGATATGTTTAACCAACTTCAAAAACAATTATTGTTATATAATAGCTAAAATTTAAATAATAAAGACATTAATGTATCTAGATAATGACAATTGACATGTAAGATATTTCTTATAAATAAATGAATTGAATTGAATTGAATTGGGATTCGATAAGAAGTTTTGGATTCGTTTTCATAATTTTTTAAATGTTTGCTACCCGAGAACTCCGACATTTATAAACTGAATTGGAAAATTATTTTTATATCGGTCCCATAGAAATTGCCTCAAAATTGGCTTAGAGTTTTCGGTTCAGTGTAGAAAGTATGTATTATAATATTACCCAAGTATGGTCTCAGTGTAAAATTAAAGCTATTAAAGCCAGTTTGACCCCTTTTTAAGCCGCCTCCCATAACAGAACAGTGTCACTCGAAACTCCAAAATAAAACGTTTTGCGGGATACTGCACTGCGCACGTCATCCTGAGACATCAGCACAGTCTGGTAATAAAATTACTCGACTTGGACATCAGAAAGTAAAGTCTCAATTGCCCAATAATTTCACTAGCTACAATGGCCTTCAAATTGGAACACAGTAGTGCTTGTGCACTACTGCTTGGTGGCAGAATAACTGGCAAAACGGCGGTACACAAACTTTGCCGAAACGTCACCTAGTACATTATAGCTGGATGATGTTTTCTTAAATAAACGAACAAAAAATACATACTAGAAAATAATGGAAATGTTAGCCACTATCTCCAACCTAAACAGTCAACCCCAACTCTCCTGACACTGCCGTATTATACAGAACACATAGCAAGTCGGCCACGACACCACAACGGCAGTTAATAACGCAGTGTCGCCGACAGTTAGAGCGCTCTAGCCGCTCTAGCCTCTTGTGTCTGGAGAGGAAAAACTGCTGTACGCAGGTGTCGGCCGTAAATAACGCGGACTCGCCGGGTGGGGTAAAAATGTGAACCTCGATGTAGATTTTGGCAATGCATGCACGTTTATAGTGCCTATGGTGATGCGGACGTGTTCCCTTATTGTAAGTGTTTCGTTTGCTGACACGTCTCTATTCTCTATGGTGGAAAAAGGTGTATAGAGTTGTTTATCCCACAGGTAAAGCTGCAACTTTTACCATCATAGAGTTTCGAAACTTTTTATAAATACTTTGACATACCTAAGTAGTAACGGCATCAGCTCAATACGTTTCTAGATATGAGATTTGTTTGGTAGGATCCGTTGTGATCTACAGGTAAGTCATTGGTGCAGAGCGGGATTTAAACCTGGATGCGTAGCTTTAAAAGCCGCAAGGCCTACCACAGCGAAAGCAGAGTGAGTCACACTCACTCTGCTTTCGGCTTCTCTAAATTTGATATAGGCGCTACTTATATAACTATACTTTCATTTCTAATTAATTGTATTTGGAAACAAAAAAATTGGATTTTCTAAAAGCCATGCCGATCCACCGACTTTAATCGTAACAGGCACCACTAAAACAAAGTCACTATTAACTTTGAACATTTGATTCAACATCAATAATTTAATAATCATTTATTTAAAAAAAACATCTAGCATTCCATTTTCATTTCTAACTCTTTGGTTAGACCCAGACTTATAGATCAAAGAGTTTTATTACAAAACAAAATAAGGGTGAAATTTAAATGATATCAAATAGAGCCTTATACGATAAGATTCTATTTGAAGGTAATCTAATTCGAGTCAGGTTTTTATTCGCAATTTTTCAGACGCTATGTGAAAACTACATTTCATATTTCACGTGTACATATAGGAAAATTACAATTTATCTGATAAAACAGGAGACAAGTCAGTAAAGTCTGTGTGGAAGGTTAGGTTTTAGCGTGATTAATCTTAAATGTGATTGCCTTGATATATCTTAATGTAAAATTCGATTCATTTTTCATTAATCCTTTTAAGAATGTTTCTGTTGAGTGGATAGTAACTATAATATAATCTGTGACCTTCCAGCCATCGTGAATATATCTAAAGTATAAGAGCATTCTCCATCACAACATTGTCATCACTTAGGTAAACAGATTATTAGAGTTACAGTTACAGTTATTAGAGAGGTCAAATGCAAAATACTCCAAACTGTGGCGTCGCCTTTTGTTTTTCATTCGATGTTATCTGCAGGTACGTAATCCTTTTTTCCAAAATGCCAGAGTATTTTGGACTCAATTATTTCGATTTCAAATTTCAAGATTTTCAGATGATGATGATGATGACGTCCAGAGATCTATCTCTGGACATTTGAAAAGAGACTTGTTGTGTATAACAGTCATCATAAATTAGAAAATGCTGCTCAAAATCTTTTATGTGTCTGAACGTACTAGGAACTTTACTAGGTGGTAGGACTTTACTGCAAAGTTCGTCTAGGTAGGTACCACCGCTTTGCCAGTTATTCTGCCGCCAAGCAGTAGTGTGCAAGCACTGCTGTGTTCCGGTTTGAAGGGCACTGTAGCTAGTGAAATTACTGGGCAAATGAGACTTTATGATCTGATCTCACAGTTTAGTAATCTTATTACTAGATTGTGCTGATGTCTCAGGTTGACGTGCGCAGTGCAGTGTCACGCGAAACTCTATGCTTTAGAGTTCCGAGTGACACTGCAGCTGATATGGGCAGCCGTGTCGTTTAACATCAGGTGAACGGCTAGCTCGTCACGTCATTCCTTAAAAAAAAAAAAAAAAAAAAAAAAAAAAAAACGTGGGCCTACATGTACATTTTGAGTTTTGTTCATTTTGCCTGTTGTGGTTATTTTTTGGTTTGAACATTCTGCGTATTATTAATTATTAGTGTTGTGTTCATTTCGAGATTGTCCATTATGCTCTTAAGCGCTTCAATGATAGAAGAAGAGAAGAGCTTAAAACTTACTTAAAACACTTAAAAGAAGAGCCTTTGCAAGTCTACGCCCCGTGATTTAGAATGTTGCTAGATCGTACATACTTCATAATGTAAAATCTGCTTGAGAACCGTTTCATGGATTTATATATATATTTATAATACAACCCTAAAACTCGGATTATTTGCAGTCTCCAAGACAGACAGAAGTGCGAGGTTCGTTTCCCACAATCCTCGACATTGTACCAAAATACTAGCTCCAAGCTTAACCTGGTTTCAAATACCTTGGATTGTTGAAGCAATATTGTTAATTACAATCGACATGAAACAGTGAGCATCTCGGTCGGGCAAGCCAAGTGTAAGCGGAAGCGGCGGAAACCGGCGGTCACAGTTTCCGGCCGCCTACCCTCGTAGAATTATGGATGCTGCCCTAAGGGTGTTGCGCCTTTTTTCAAATATTATTTATTTCCTGAGGATTCTGTAGAAGGAGATATTTTTAACATGATAAAAGATGTTTTTTTTTATTTAAGTAAAACGAGAAAAGAAATGGAGTAAAACAATCTACTACTGGGACTTTTTTGTAAAGTAGAAAATAGAAATAGAAATATTTATTTTAGTTCGAAAACTATCGTGAGTATGACACATTTTTTAAGATAAATAATGGCTAAGCTCACGTCAATTAAAAAGTCAAAATTACTCCGACCAGGTTTCGAACATATTCTATGTCCTTCTTCTGGGAGCCAGTTACTAACGCAAGCCGCGGCGGCTTTCGCCAGCGTCAGCACGTAACTCATTTCGACTTTAATTGACGTGAGTTTAGCCATTATTTATCTTACAAGAAATATTTATTGGCCTTATACCACGTTGTTTTACTGTGCAAGTCAATTTACATCATAAAATATATTTAGCGAAATTCTTTAGAAAAATATAAAAGATAAAGAAAATTAAAATATAATTAGTTGGGCATGTTTATGGTTTATCAGCTTTAGATACAATGATTATACATTATTAAGTTTAAAATTTTGTGGTAATTAAATCTATATATAATTATACATATTTTATTTTGGGATAAATCGAGAAAATAATCATAAACACATATTAAAACAGTAGGCAAAGTCATGATATTCATCATAAAGTAAAGGTATTGTGTCAATATCTCAAAATTAAGCGGATGAAAATCCAAAGCTCTGTAATCTTGTCGAAGCTAATTTCTGTTTTGATCAGCACAAGAGTAAGTACTTACAATTATCGGACGTCGCCTCTCTATAGAAATAAACCTATTAGAACCGGTGCTATCCGGTTCAGTTAGGGTTGCCACCACTCGAATAACTAAAAAACTAAGAAATATACAAGACCCAAGCGTGCCACAATATACCATTGTCTGTACGGATACTATATTTAAAATTATGCAATAAGAAAAAACATCACCAGCAAGTTTCTTCGTTAATTAAGATTTTACAAAGGTGAAACTGAATTTCGAAACACCGGCCTTTATCGAAGGATGATTACGAATTCGTTTTGTTCTTTCAAAACGTTAATGGTAACCTGATCAAAAGAATTTTTTTACAGAGCTTGAGTTTATGCGGAAAAATATCGGGGTAATATTCAAAATTCAATATTCATGGGTAGATTTCTTTGTTATAAGTCTAAGATAACTCTGGCCTGTCTATACATGGATAGCGCCGTTCGCCAATGATATAATAACATTAATAATAACAATAATAATAACGTCCAATGATCACATACATAGATCCTGGACCCTAACTAGGATTCCCTGTGTCTAGGGACCCAGGAACTACAAGGACCATGGCCCACCCAGACTCAAGCATTTGCGCTTTTTTTTTTCTGTGAACAAATACTTGTCCTGCCGCGGGAATTGAACCCGCCGCCTCCGGGCTACGAGCCGACCTGCTCAACCACCACACCACAGAGGCTGTCAATATATGTCAAAAGTATGCGAATAGGCTCGGATTCATGCATATTCAAAGTCAGCTAAAAGCGGTCCATAGAAATACGTAGCAACCCTAACTCGCAACCGGTTCAAAAAAGGATTTTCCCAGTAAAGGGAGATTACTCCCGCTGACAAGTGCCCGCGTCTGCGACTATTGTTCCAAGTCGGCATTAAATCGTTCAGATTTAGTACAGCTTATTATATTATATTATAGCTCGAGTACCACCTGGGATTTAGCCGAGGAAGCCGTGGAGCGCTTGGAGCTGTCAACGATCGACTATTATTTAGAGCCAGTATTTATTTACTTTTTTGTCTGGCGCAATAGCTCAGTTGGTAGTATCCCTGCCTTCTGAACTGCAGGTTGTAGGTTCGATTCCCACCCAGGACAAACATTTGTGTGATGAGCATCAATGTTTGTTCTGTGTCTGGGTATTTATATTGTATTCTATGTATGTATTTACAAACAAAAAGTATATAAGTGTTGTATCCGTTATCTGATTCTCATAGTACAAGCTTTGCTTAGTTTGGGGCTAGATGGCGGTGTGTGAAATGTCCACACATATGTATTATTATTATTATTTATGTCTCGAAAGCTTAATTTTAGTACCTATCGGTCCAGTCCTGACTGGGTTTAAAATAGTATAGTCATATAAAGTCTGGGTCTGAAATCAGCCGAACGATCGCGTAACTCGATTGCAACCGATAGAAACACAAATTTTTATTGAAGTTTGAATGCGCAGTTTATGTGCATAGTTAGTATGGAAATTTCACCTGTTGCATTGCAATCAAAGTTTCGTGATCACTCCCCAGGTCAACCTGCTTATTTCTTATTGCAAATTTTACCACGCTATATTAACTCCTTTATACGGATTGAATAATTAATATTTTTATTTTTATAATTAATCAAAATCTTTGTGCAAATTTTAATGTCCATATACGGTTTCGTGGACGGACAGAACAATTATTTAAGGGTTCCATAGATATTAGGTATAACAAAAAAATAAACCGAAAAATTAGAGTAGTGTATTACGGAATCCTATAACGGTAGGCGATAACTATATAGTTATAGGATTCTGAATATTCATGCCCTTGGCTGTTATTAGAATCTACGTAGGTGTTGCCTGTCTTTGGTAAATTAAGCGAAATAAAATGACACTTGTTTTTTGTATAAATATGCCTACGCGTTCTTTTTTTAAATATAACACCTACGCTATTATAATAAATAAAAAACATTTTATCCTTTAGAAGCCTGACTCTGACGGAGCCTGTTACAGAACAACCAATTGCGTACATTCTATGGATTTCAAAATAGTAACTTTTTTATTTATATTTTTTTTTTATTTTTTTTTTATTTATCTAACAAGATAGGCTTGCGTTTGACCACTATCGCACTTGATGGTAAGTAACGATGCGGTCTAGGATGTAACACGCTTGCCTATAAGATATCTGTTCACTCTCAATTTGAAGACTAAATAATTAATAATTAATTTAAATATCAGACGAAAAAAATCACAATGAACATAAGTATAAAATAATAAAACCGAATATTATAAAATATTCAATATTACCTGAACTGTCCTGGCTTTCCATGGGTAAGTTTATTTTAATCGAGTGCACGGTACTTGTATCAATGAAGTCAAAGGATTTTGTTGCAAATTTGTTATTTTTAGCACTTTTACAAGTCAAAATGATATTAATTACATAAAATTAAGTTAATATACTAAATATGTCACTCGAGGAAAGTGTAACCTATGATCAATGAAAGAATTTTCAAAATCGGATCAATACTTGGAGAGATTAGCGCGTTTATATGTATACACTCACAAAATTTTACCTATATTATAAACTTTATAAATATGCTTCTTAATAACAATTTGGTATAGATTAAGACGTAAGTTTAGATTCAAAACATCGTCAACACTTTCTTTACTTATACTAGATATTTTACTAATTTACTGTAATATGTCATAACTACGTACTTCTTATTAGGAACAGCATCAAAAATAAGATACCCATAGGCGATTGATCCGAGTGATTCGTCTCATATTTTCTCTCGGACATTACAAGGTTCATTTTTCTATGAACTTTAAATAAATCTATGCACAAGTGAAACGGAACGCAAGTATAGGTAAGCTCTATCAAAGAGGGGACAGTTCACAACACATTCGTCATCGTTACGCTCTCATCCGGTGCACTTCCGTGCCTCGGAACGTGTTAAGTACTCTTTAGAAGCAGTCTATTGAATGAAAATATTTGTACAGATTGAATGTAGAGCAATTTCGTCTTTTTCACGTTACTTTGAAAGTGTGTATTTTTTGTGTACAAAAGAATCCATATTCATATTCATTTATCATAGCATTGAGTAAAGTACCTACTTACATTAACATATACAATACATGAACATCGGTTTAAAGAAGGTCACAACTTCTTCTTCGTTTAATGGCTTTCTATCGCTTTTTAGCGATAATTCTGCCAATGTCAAGTAGGGAATTTTTTTAAGGTTATGTCATGTCAAAGTCTTATTTTGTCAGTCAAAATGTTACAGTAAAATGGTGGATATTTTACTGAAGGCTATAGGAAGCCTTGAAGAGAAAACGAAAAGACACGGTTTTAAACTTGGAACCATTTGCCAACTCCCATGCACGTTCACGAACCCTTAACGGATAACAATCCTACATTATCACACGTTAAAAATTTAAAAAAAATCACGGGTTATGGAAAAAAAAAAACAAAACTTACATCCGCCATTTTCGGATTCTTTTCAACAACCTCCGAAGGTCACAATATTATAACAGCTTCAATTATGTAAGTAGACTTTTCAACCAAACTACTCTTTTTAGAAGCCAGCTGTCAATAGACATCGATCAACGTTAGATTCTCATAATACAGTCTACTTTAATTTTAATTAAAAATAATGCTTTCGATTTTTAAATGCTGTAATTTCTTCCTATTTTGCGTTCGATTTCTCTAATATTCAAGTTGGGTCATTAAAAGCAAACTGTTCCATTTTCAAACCTTTGCCCCGCCAGTATGTACTTTCCCGCCCACCGCCGAGTGGCAAGGAGGTTACGAGTGCCAATAATAGTGGAAGACTTTTTTCAATCACCACGGAGGTTCATGAAAAATTTATAGGTTGGGAAAGTAGAGAGCTCCCATAAGGCGCGTTACGGCGTATAACATTAGTTTATGAGCGTCTGGTGGCTTAAGACTATACCTACCATCTTTAATGCTGTCTTTTCAACACAGCTTGGGTTGTGTATCATGCAGTCAAGTAGCGCCTTTCGCAATGATAAAGTAAAACCGATTTATTCCTTTTATTCTTATTATTTTCTTCAAAAATTTCATTCGCTTTTCTTAGAGTACTTATACCTAAATAGGTGCATGTGCTTATACTATTGCTTGAAAAATCCTTTTATATGAAGCCAAAACAAATGCAAATCTAAATCTCTAGAAATTAAAGTCAATGTCCATACAGATCGCAATCAAAACTTTCATTGCAGACGACGAGCTAAGTGCTCTTTTGTGACAACGGACAAAAAGCTGTTCGTAGCACTTCTAAGACCTTGGGGGCGGATTCAGGAGTTATTTAGGGGGTGTGCTGTCTAATTAATCTTAAAGTGAATCTAAAGCTTATAGTTTTGGTTCAGTATTTCACTTTCACTTTAAAACTAGGACTTAAGTATCTGCTTATTTCTAGGTTTAATAGGGTACCTACTTAACGGCTTAGTTGATTTTAGTTTGGTGCGAAATTCTCGTTTAAGCGATGGTTTAATTTTATCTATACTTAAGTTGGTATTTTAAATTGTAACTATTTTAAATTGTGACCTTCGTATCGTATAGGGGTTTGATTATGAAATACGAAATCTTATTGGACGTAGATACTTGAGTCAGAAGTTTCAGATTCTTAGAACCGCACGATGCTCAGTAATCAATCTGTGCTCAAGTAGAGATTTCATTTACTAAATAATCATTAACTTTGGCAATGAAGTCTCTATAGTAGATTCACGGTTGAACGTTGTTTTCTAAAACCCAGCCACTGACAACTGGAATTCAATAACTCGAGTTATTTACTTATTGATCCTTACTTCCCCGTCCCCAAAATATATATTTATGATATTATTTTTGGCTTTGGATATGAATAGTTCAATCTAAATCCGTTCCTGTAAAACCAAGAACAAATATCTGCTACAGTTCCAGTTTAGCTAAAATGTCTCACGTTGTTCCAATTAGGATCAGAACACGACAGTGTCGCTGCAACTCTTGAAATCAGATGAAAAGGATTCCTCGCAAGTGTCTCGCTATTCTGTACACAATACTAGTGCTCCAACATGATTTTATACATTGTTAAAAAAGTACTTTATTGTTCTGTAGTAAAGTTTATGGTCAAGATTTTTTACTGATTAAAGGCAAAGCCTGGCTATCTGGACAGTCTCGCCTGTACCTAATATAATTTTGACTTGTAAAAGTGCTAAAAATAGCCTGTTGCAATGAATCTTTTGACTTTGACTTTGACGTGATCTACGATGGTGCATGCTTGCTTAGATGATATCTGTTCACTCTGGAATTCAAAACTCTTAGTAGTGTGTTAACAAAACGCTTATTCCGTTTAAATTGAAATGTAATTATTGGAATAAGGATAAACATGTTCTAGTATATTGATTTAGGCGTGACTTCGCGGAAGTTCGCCTTAAATACAAAATGAAGCAAGAATATCTCGAGCGATTCCGCTAAAATGCTAAAATTAAATTGCAGAATTACACTAGAACTTCTTGCTCCATTTTGTATTTAAACCTATCCTCACTGTCCTTCCATTTTACTGCTTGAAAGCTCTGTTCAATCCTATTTCTATTTGGCTCCTTCACACATTAATTCGTGTCAGTAGTCCACAAACACATAGACATCGAGTGATCGTGTGCTCAATTGAATGAATCCCTTTTTCTTTATTCCATGATTTTACCGACTTTTCTTTATTGAAATACTCCTACATTCCCGTTCCTTTCCAGCGTAGGCACCTATTTTGCTCTCATAATAAATTCAGGATCGCTGTCTCCTTGAAACTCGAAAAGCGTTTCCTTTGTCTTGTTTACATCTGCTTCGTTATATTAACTGGACTAATGTTTCAAAGATGAGGTACAACCATAACGCACATTAGCATTTACTTAATCAATTCCGTTATGTCCTCGAAGGGGGTTTTGGGGTGGTGGGGGTTTACAGACACTTCTGCGGCTGTCCAATTGAATAATCAATCAGCAAAATGCAAATGCCGCTGGCAACAGGCGTCGCCGCTCCAAGTGTTTTGCTGAGCTGCCCTGTCTGTGCTAGGATTTCGGGCCCTTGTTTGTCAATTACTGAGAGGTGATTACCCTAAACGCTGTTCTGGCTTCAGTTACTCTTGGGTTTGATTTGTGGAACATTTTCCCTATTTCATATACATGTCTTATACTTGTCGTACCTAAATTGACAGCCTCTGTGGTGTGGTGGTTGAGCAGGTCGGCTCATAGCCCGGAGGCGGCGAGTTCGATTCCCGCGACAGGACAAGTATTTGTACACAGAAGAAAAAAGCACAAATACTTGGTTGATTCTGGGTGTTGTGAGTCCATATTCCTCGTAGTTTCTGGGTCCCTAGATACAGGAAATCCTAAAGTCCAAGATCTATGTAAGTGATCGTTGGGGTTTTCAATTACCCTAAAGTAAACCCTTAAAGTCCCTTATAGAAAAAAACCAAAGAAGTGGCTATCAATGTGATTTTTTTGAGTCCTTTGTATAAACCGTTATAATTTTACATATCTAGCCCGTATAATAATCTTGAATAATAGTAGCAATGCACTCTGAAATTCCTGTTTATAAATGCACACTGTTACAGAGTGAAATTAAGAGATACGCGTAAGTAGATTTTAGCTGTTAAGCACTATATTTGCCTGCACAGTTTTATATTTTTAAACTAAAAAAAAGACCACCGTCATACCCAATATACCACGGTTCGTTGAAAGACCCCAATCTTAGGTCACTAACATTGGAAATCCTTTTAAAGGCTAGGGTTCCTTAGGTCTCTGGAAATCAGGTTATTAAAACGGCCCGACCCCTTTTCGGTCGGCTGACTAAATGATTAGAAGAAGGACGCTCCTTGATTTTCCAACTACTCAGCTTTCAACCAATATTCAAGTTTTCAGTGTTATCTTAGGCTCTTAGTAATATAACGACTTGTTTATTGTGAAGTCGTGAACCGTGCCAAATGTTGGTCATAATAATAATTCTACTGAAGTTGTTTTTGCACGAGTAGTGGAATTTCTCAGTCGTTTAGAATATTGGTACAATTTTGTGACTGGTTTTGAATTGGGCAAAATAAAAGTTAATCAAACCATGTTAAAAGGAAGGCGGACCTCTTTTGTTTTTTTCTCGAAGGTTTATACTGATAAACCATCGCGAAAAAACAAAAGAGGTTTCCTACCTACCAGTCGTTACTCAGTACATCTACAAAACTACGACAGCCTGTAGTGTGGTGGTTCAGTAGGTCGGCTCATAGCCCAGAGGTAACGGGTTCGATTCCCGTGGCAGGACAAGTGTTTGTGCACAGAAAAAAGCGCAAATACGTGTCTGGGTTATGTGGAACCATGGTGGTCGTATACTGGGTCTCTAGATACAGGAGTAGACTAGACGGTCCAGGATCTATTATATATGTATGTGATGGTTATTATTATTCCTCAAAAACCTTCGGGCTTCTTCGTTAAAGATCTTCAGGGATGGACAAGAAAATTTTAATAATAACGAAACAAAAGACAAGCTTGCCAATGATGCCAATCCATCAGCAAGTAAAAAACTGCATTACCCCAACCCAACGACCTCCGGACAGCACTCATCGCATCCCGAGAATGTATTAGCAATATCCCGGGTTATTTCATTAACCCGTGCTTTCGGGCCGGTGTCCCGGCCATAAATCAACGTCCCGGTAATTACGGCCGGGTGACTGATGGCGGGACGCGTCGCATCGCGAATACGCTTAAGTTCCATTTGCGACCTAGATTTCGCGGATTGGTGCACTTAGGGTTAAGGGGCGCTTGGAGCGGGCTCATTTTCCGCCCGCTCTGAATGGTTTGTACTACAATAGGCTCGGGAAAGTGCTGTTGTACTCGGGCCTAAATTAAAGTTAGCTGGCTCTATTAGTTACTTCGTCACCAACATCGTTTGAAGGTATGCACAGAATGTAGCGTTTCATGGCATCGAAAAGAAAAGTAGAATGAATATGACTCACCAGTATAGAACTCGATTCGATATCTATATTTAATCGATGCGATTAAATATAGATATACCGAGTAAGATACCATTAATTGTCAAGTATATTTATGGCGAAACAGCTGAACTTGTACAATCAAGCCGCTTTAAACTGGTTAAAACCAATCGAATGGCTCTGTTCCGCAAATGAATCCTATAGTTGCCCACGTCGACATAAATCTAAAGTTTACGAATAGCCACTTCAGTGTTAAGTACAACTTTACGAGAAGCCTCTTCGCCAGATATAGTCCAGCTTTCGAATTCAGCGTAAACAAACGCTATTTTTAGCAGGGGAATAAAAGAAGAATTTTACCAATACAAGAAAGTATACTTAGCAACCATAAAATGTAATTTATATTGTATACTAGATATGTCCCGCAACTTCTTTTTGTGTATTGGCTCCACACTTTTGTGTATTTAGCCAGTATCAAGTAATTAATAATTTATCAAATTATTGATCGCAGATATGTGTCAAGTCACAGTCCAAGTCATCAAGTCAAAACATAGTCTAGTCATACTCTTAGTAAAGTGATGGCAACTTTACTAGAAGCGTGCGTAAAGAAATTTTACTTCAATAAAATTTACCACCACCATACATAAAGATCTACAAGTTTTTGACAGATTCGCTTTATAAAATCTGTCAATATCGACGATTTCGCTCGGTTATCACGATTTTTGTAGTACATAAAATATTGAAGACCCATTTCCAGAAAAACTGCGCACATTGCTCGTGTTACATATCGAGTGCATTTTTCAATGCTCCGATGTTAAAACGTTATTTGAACGGGCGGCTGCAGCTCCATCATTCATGTGTGCTCGGTCGTGGAGAGTAAACGGCTAAAATAAATACATTTCTGCTTAGAACTGGTATTGGTTCTAAAGATTTCTTGTGAGTGTAAATAGACCTTTTCAGAATTGACTTTACTAAGACGGTTTTGCCGTTAGATGACTGAGCATATGGGATTAAACAAAGTAAACTTGGAATTTTGGAATTTAGATTGCAATAGTATTACTTAGGATTTAAGGTTACCACAATATATGCTAGTTTAATTTCTGGTGAGAAGAAATCCTCTATTTATAGCTAATTAATAAAAAGGAATAATATGGTTTAACGATGAATTCACTACATGTCTCGCTCTTACGTCTAACCATATTTAATTTTAAAAGAAATACTTATATTAGTAATAGTGATTGAGTACAACTGTTTTCCGGTTTGAAGGGCGCTGTAGCCAGTGGAATTACTGGGCAAATGAGACTAATAAGATTACTAGACTGGATGTAATCTTATTACTAGACTGTGCTGTCTCAGGATGTTTTGCTCAGAGCAGTCTATACTTTAGAGTAACACTGCAATTAATATGGGCAGCCGGGTTGCTTAACATCAGGCAGACGGCTAGCTCGTCATGGCTTTCCTATCATATAAAGAAAATTATATATTACTCTACAAACACGTCAAAATTCCAATTTTTTTTTCTACTTGTTTGTCGGCATCTATCTAGGAAAGTATATTTAATTGTATTTTTTATATATTTCTCTACGAAAGTCGAATCACAAAGAAGTCCTAGAATCTCCCAATTGATTCCCATCAAAAACAAAGGAATCAATTTAGACAGAACTACAAAAACAGACCTGCGAAGAGCGCGGCTATTTAGCCGGCCTACATAAAGGCAATTTTCTATCCCATTCCGAATCCGGAATTATCTCAAATCAATCGAACAAAAGACGAGAACGGCCGAAGTTATTTCGCCGACGGTCGACGATTTATCACTAGAATCATTTGTTTCGGTATTGTTTACTTTTGCAAAAGAAAGATATGATTAAAGACTGAGGGGTGACAAGTGCGTCTGTTCTGGAGGGGAGTCGGGGTTGTAATGACACTTAAGAGACTTCACGATGCAGTGAGCACCTTTGTAGGGGCTTCGAAGGTACACTATTGGTGAAGTGTCTCTACTCAAACTGCGAGTTGGTTTGATCGGTCTTAAGAACTCAGGAATACCGGATTTTATCCCTCAATTTTTTTTATATAGCTAAAAGATTGCAGTCTGAAACTGTACAACTTGGTTTTCTCTTGCCTTGAATTTATTTTGATCCTGCCTATATTGTGTCTTGGTTCAAACACCAAATCTGATTTAGTTCAGCCAATTAGTCGTGAAAAAGCAACAAGCAAACAGAAATAAAGGCCATTTAGATTAAGCAATTTTCGCATAAATAAATATTAATAAATATGTGTGGACATTTCTCACAGCGCCATCTAGTCCCAAACTAAGCAAATCTGTAGTATGGGAACCAGATAACTGATATAATACTTAGATACTTTTTTTATAAATACATACACTCAGACACAGAATAAACATCAATGTTCATCACATAAATGTTTGTCCTTGATGGGGATCGAACCCACAAACTGGAGTTCAGAAGGCAGTAAAATATTTGTAAGATTTCATTTATTTTAAAGAGCCTGTTCAATTAAATCTATGATAAATTTTAGTAAAGGTAAAAAAGGTATAAAAGGAATGAGTCCACACTTTCATAGTTTTTTATACTATGAAAATATAGCACACAGCAAAAGCTTATTAATAAAAGTATTTATTTTTAATTTAACAAACAGGCATAATTACTGACAGCAAATTACATTAAAACAGTAGCTAAACATATTATATCAGCGGCAGCTAATATCGACTACATTATTATAAGCTTCGTTCGCCCACACTATATTTACAGCACCGAAATTCGTCCCGTGAACCTCACTGTTTATGAAATATGAGTTAATAATTAGCACCGGCTTACAATGAAATACGTGTAATTAATATTAAGTTAACTAGTGGGATAGTTAAATTTTAAACTATTGGGATTATATCAAAAGTGTAGGCAAGTTCATACTTTATCGGTTATATATTACATGAAAGCAATAAGGGTGTTGTATTATATTCTAAGTATGTATTAACAGTTAAAAGTTTCTAAATCAGTTATCTGGTTCCCATAGTACAAGCTTTGCTTAGTTTGGAGCTAGATGGCGCTGTGTGAAATGTCAACAAATATTTTATTTGCTAAATTTATGATTCATTACTTTCATGCATTTCCCTTGTAATGTTAATATATTGTTAAAGCAAACTGATTCCGATGAAGTTTGATGATATATATAAACGAATCATCATCGTCATCACCACCACGTAGACTCCTCCAAATAACGAACTTGTAGAATGACTATGACTTGGTTCTTGCAACCAACGGCTCCACAAGGTTTTAACCAGATCGTGAGCTCAATTAGGAGGCTACACTGCATCTTTTGGTTCGTGGTCGCCACTCAATAATTCATTTCTCTCAACTAAATACACTAAAACAAACTAAAATCACCTCACATGACACCCTCTGTGGTGTGGTGGTTGTGCAGGTGGGTTCATAACCCGGAGACGGGGAGTACAAGTATTTGTGCACACAAAGAAAAAAAGTGCAAATACTTGTTTGAGTTTGGGTGTTGTGGGACCACACATGGAATCCGAGTTAGGGTCCAGGATCTATGTATGATCGTTGGGCGTTATTACTATTATGAAAAACTATAGGTGAAATGTGGTCAAACGTAAGATTATCTATTATATACAAGGCTCTGTCCTGACTGACAGACAACGCAGAGCTCAAAACAGCTGGACGTATAGACTTGAAACTTGGAGGATGGCTATCTTTTATGACGTAAGCGCGTGCTAACGAAAGGATTTTTGAAAATTCAACTCCTAAGTGGGTGAAAAGGGTAAAAAGCGTATGTATGAAAAACTTACATTTGATATAAATATATAGGCTTCTTCAGACAAGGGAGATGATACCCCTAAAGTGTCCTAGCATAACAAATCCAAACAGCCACGTCAGTGCGATGGGACCCCTCCGTACCTCCTATCCCCGGGAAATCCCGTTTCCTCATTCCTTCCGCCGAGATTGCGTCTTAAGCTGAATTTAATTACAAAACAAAATTAGTAGTCATATACTTAATTAGTGAAGGTCCGTAGCCTTCTAAAATTGTCCAGTTCAAAGTATGGGTCAAGATGGGGCATTCCATTTAAAGTCGACAAGCTACCGCGCCTAAGTAATTAGTTACAGTGAAGGGAAGCAAACCGATAGTAATTCAGTTTAATTAACCCAGCTGATATGTAACCCTCTTATTACAAATTAGATTTTGAACTTGGGTTAAGTTTAATCCTTGTTTAGTCGGGATATCGGGGACGTGCGAGGTCGATAGTGCCCCGAACTGGGACCAACTATAACAAACAGAATTAAGTTAACAATAAGTTACAGGATTTATAGAGCTCGACTGGGCCCGTGTCTAGTTGCTAACGTGATTAGGTAATTGAGGTATGTATTATAAATGAAAAACGAGCAAGATTTTGTGTTCAAACGAAAAAAATTGATTAAAACTAAAATATCATGATAATTACCTACCATTAATCTCTACTCTATTATATTTGACAGACTCGGTGGTGTGGTGGTTGAGTAAGTAGGTCGGCTGATAGCCCGGAGGCGGCGGGTTCGATTCCCGCGGCAGGACAAGTATTAGTGCCCAAAAAAAAAGTGCAAATACTTGTTCTGCGTCTGGGTGTTGTGGGACCATGGCCCTCGTAATTCCTGGGTCCCTAGACACAGGATATCCAACTTAGTCCAGGATCTATGTACCTATGTGAATTTTGGGCGTTATTTTATAACTATTATGTTGAAAGACAGTAAAATGTTAATTTGTTGTCCATGATAACACTTTCTGCCTTAACAACGGAATAGCTACGCTGTGTTCATTTTGTATTATCTTTGCATATTTCAAATTTGATAGAAAGAAACAAAACTCAAAATAACTTTTCTTCCGCTACACAATGTGTACATATTAGCAACAGTACAGGAAAACAACTTAATTGAAATGATGACGACGTTGAAAATGAGTGGTTTTTGAAGTAAAACATCTTTACGCACGCTTGACTTGGGGAATAAGCTGGCGAGGCGAACGAAAGTTAATTAACGTAGAACTCCATTGTCAACATAAAAAAGTTAAATGTAAAAAAATGTTAAATAGGTAAAATGACAATTTGCAATTGTCAAGATGGCGACATTAAACAAAGCAAAAACAAAACCGACCGATAGATGGAGCTGAACTAAAGAAGTTTTACTTCAGTCGTGTGGTCTACCAGCACACTTGTTTTTTTTAGTCTTTGCTACGCGACACCGGTAACTATTCCCTTGCAAACTAGCGACAATGCAAAGATTCCAAAACCTGGAGAGAACAGCAAAATGGTTCAGGCCCGCGGCTCCGCCCGCTCCTTTGTGCCGTGTCCCTCGAGCTTTATAACACTTGCACAGACACGAAGAATAGTCACGATTGTTCCGATACAACGGGAAATATTCCCGAGCTCCGGACAGAAATGAATATTTTTCCACGTGACAAGTTTTACGCTACATTCTACGATTCACGAGCGAACGTAAACAATAGAGCTGACTGACAGAAATAAACGGATTTTGAAGCGACGCATTGTAAATTTGTTTTAATCGACATTCGGGGCGGGTTCTGTGAAAAATTACGATGGCGCGAGCCAAGCGATGCTTTTAGCCCAGTTTTGAAACGAGCCGAGTCACGGCACGACCTGGCGATTTCCTCAGACCACGTCGACCCATTTACCGGAACGCATCTGCCGGCTAAACAGGTTGGTTCGTGCCTCAGGTGAAACGCTGACACTAATAGTGCATTCTCAAATAAGTAGAAACTACCCGCATCTCTCCAAAAACGACCCAAAAATGCTGGTTTCGACTCGATCAAAGAGCGGTAATTGTACAGAGAGAGGGCACTACAATTCAAGTGGTTTTATTGCCTGTAGGGCGAATGGAAGGCGAGCAATTTGGCGGTCTGACCGCAAGAGCCGCGCATGTTTATTAGAGACAGAGAGCTTGCCGCGTCGGCCCCCGATTTGCATAACGGTCTGTGTCGTAATTAGAAACCATCTCGGACGTCCCTCCTTTGTCCCGTCAAGTCTGGAGGGGACCGCGTCAAACGCCGCGCCATTTAGCCGTTCCTAGAATAAGCTGTGTATAATCCGACCAAATTAATACAATGTGCAACGTGTTTCGAGCCAACAATACCGTAGCACGCTGTAATTAAATTCTAGAGCTTGTAATTGTTATTCTTTGTATATGAGGCTGGAAGGCTTTATATATTTTAAGCACGCAGCGGCTGTGATGAAAAATGGTGTGAAGAAATTACTTGTGTTGTGTATACTTGGCGCTTACCGCAATAAATCGTATTCTAAGAACAGCGGCGGTGAGGCGGCGTACACACGCGCGGGCGTATAGCTCATTAAGTTGAGGCGCGTTTACGAGCTCCGTTGTATCGCGCCGCACTGGGATAATGACGCTAAACCGATATCCTTATTTACTGCAAATTGTGTTGGCTCTTACGTCTATTAGACCCGGTTACTGTTGAGGAAGTGGGCCAACTTGTGTTTGTTCTCGGGTATGATGAGGTTTTACTAGGCCGCACGGGCGCACGCAACATCTCTCCTAAGACACATTAACTGCTTTAAGTGTGTGTTATAGGACTTATGTCCGTCTGTATTAAACTTTAACAGCTCTTATGTTCGAGCTTATCTCTCTAGGACATACCCACAGCAGTAAGTACGTCCTAGAGAGCTAAGTTTGAACTTGGGAACTGTCGAACTTTAGTACAGTGCATTAAAGATTTCGTATCGTGAAGGTCCGTCCGGCAAATGCATACAATCTACTTTTATTCATATCGTATTAAATTGGTAAACTGAAATGCGTCTAAAATATTATTGAAGTCCTGATGGTTCAGACGCATTTATTACTATTGCATTGCATTGTGTTTTGTTCAACATTTTACTACAATGCATAAACATAACGTGATAGAAATGCCCTGGTAATCAAATTTTCAAATAGAAAACACATGTGATATTATAATCAAGTGATACATAAACAGTGCTGTCACAATGGCAAAACATACACAGCCTTATTAATAAACGGGTAGTCTCGGATTAGTTACTTCAGCTTTGTCCTTTTTTGCTACTGGAATATTTAGCTGGATCGAAAGAGACAAAAGATAGTGTAACTAGTCTAAAGCTAGTTCGTGTTTATTAATAAGGCTGACAATGTTCAACAGTAGCTCGACTACAAAATGCGAAATCTAGTAGTTCTCAACAATTTTATGACATTTTCTCATTTTGTTACAGGTTGCAATCGAATCGCGACGGTCGCGTCTCCTTAGCAGCTGTTTCAGACTTGCAATGGTAAGGATTGCAGAATACATTACTTACACATTATCGAAGAGACAAACATTATAAATTACAAAGGAAGCAATGTAAAGTTTGAAGAAAATAAACTTTTAATACCCTTTAATAACCAACATTGTGTATTGTAGGTAAACTCGCTTTGTTGTCTCTCTTTGCTTCGTTTAAATTGGCTAAGATGAAACGAGAGAAAACACTATAGCTGGTCCTATCAGAACTCGGTAAATGCAAAACGTCACAGACGAACATCAAAAGTCGTCGTAGAGTTTTGGCGGGAAAACGAGGTAGATCTTGTCACCGCATTGTATTATTTTCCAAAACTTGTGTTATATTCAGTGTTAGTGCATAAAATTGGTGGCGTTTTATTCATTAAGTGCTGGATTACAGACATAAGTGTGGAAAAGTGGTATAATCATGGTGAAACGTTTCTTTTCGTCTTTTTTCCAAAACTCCATAGAAGCTTCTAGTAAAGTTGCCACCACTTTACTAGGAGTATTAATTAGACTAGACTATGTCTTGACTTGATGACTTGGACTGTGACTAGACACATATCAGCGTGAAATATAATTAACTTGATAAATTATCAATTACTTGACACTGGCTAAATACACAAAAGTGCAGAACCATAAAATTTAAACAATATAGAAAAAAAAATCGTCTTTACACTATTCACGTACCTACAATTTCATCAAATTTATGTTTCATTACTTTTACATAATTTTGTAACATCAACGCTTATATTTTCATGATATTTTAAGAAATTTCATAGGTTCACTGGATCGCGCTCGTAATTAAAATTGCGAACAGCTGAGAATTACGTCACAACTTCAAAATAATCAGATCTTATAATGTAGCATAATTCAGTGAAACGGATATTGTTCAATTAATATAATTGGGCGTTCATTTTCGACGTAAATTAACGTGGTGTATTCGAATACGAAACCTGGAACAACGAACAATGCTGTAGGCGAAATGGTGTTCAACTTTAATCACTCGGAAAGTCTGCGTGATCGATTATTTATTGCCACTTTAAGCTGTTTGTTTAATCAAACTTTGTCATAATGTCTTACTTATTTTACCATCATCTGAAGACCCATGCAATACAATACAATTTGTACTCCAGCGTTTCACCTTGGGTCTTCATTTGAATCGCGCTTAGAGGTTCCAGATCATTTTCTTTGAAGTGCATGCAAAGTCGTAAATAAAAAAATATTACAAACTAGTTGTCCCGCCCCGGCTTCGCATGGGTAAATTAGTAAAACGCAGTCGAACGGGATAAAAAGTATCCTATGCTATTTTCCTGATTCCACGCTAGCTCCCCATTAATTTTCAGCCAAATCGATTCATTCTTGAGTTATAAATAGCGTAACTAACATGACTTTCTTTCATATATAGACTAGCGGCCCGTCCCGGCTTCGCTCGGGTGGACGTTTATTTATTAAACATTTTACTATACGAAAAACAATGTATCACGCATCGGCGCCATCTACTTAAAATGTTGGTTTGTCCTGAATTTTTCCTGAATTTTCTTTGCTATAAACCTCACGGAGCCCGAGACCTTTCCAACGAATGCAAAACCGTGGAAATCGGTTCGTGCGTTCTGGAGTTATAGCGTCAGGAAGGAAAACCCGACTTATTTTTATATAGTAGATATAATGTCAGTTTTAATCATATCTTTCTTTAACGGGCATAATGCTTTTATTCTTTCAACTAAAAGACCCTTTCCTTTAGACTGTCTGTTTTACTAACTGTTTTCTGTTCAAATGTGGTGATCACCACATTTGAACAGAAAACGGTTAGTAAAACGGCTAGTATATTGTCCAAACTTTTTTTGTGGTAGATAGTGTTTAGTAAGTCGTTATATCTTTGTATATTTAGTTGAAAGAATAAAGGTTAAAAAAGTTCGCGACGCAACGCGATTTCCCGCGTGAACTCTTAAATTATAAATAAAAAAAAAAACAAACGATACATAAAAACCCCATGATGAATATTCAACCAAATCAATTAAAACTTTTACATGTAAGCCACGCCTAAGAAAGGAAGGTACAATATTTCGGTTATGTTTATTAATAGGGAATCAATAAAAAATGGTTATAGAGATGGGGATTACAACTATAAAAATTATCGAGAAAATGTTCATGGTACTCACCAGGCTCAAAGAATTTAACATAAATTAAAGACAAAGCCCTGCACAAAACTGTTTTTTGTATAAATAGCATAATGTTTATACAGATATCCTAATTTGCTGAGGGTATTACACCTTATTATTCACAAACAACATAAAAGCAAAATATCAAAGCAAAGAATCACAAGTACTGTACAGTCAAGCCATTAAGTACCTTTGTAAATATCAGTAAGGACAACGCTGCGTGCACCTTATGTCTTTTATCCTTCACCTTTTACAACTAACTTTTGGGTTATCGGGGTTGGTAGCGGCATCTAAGAATCTGTCACTCTTGATCATTCTTGTAAAATGTCTCAATAAATTACATAGTTTAAGTTATCTCGGCTTTAAGAATGAATGCTTCGTGATTAAACAAAAATCCTTTACAATATTATTCATCTGCTTATTACGCCAAGCAGGCGATAGGATAGTAGTATAAACTTTATTTGTTGACTGGCCCGATATCTCAGTTGGTCTTCTGAGCTGTAAGGTTGTGGGTTCGATTCCCACCCAGGTCAAACATTTTTGTGATGAACATCGATGTTTGTTGTGTTTGATTGTTAAATTGTATTCCATGAATATACTCACAAACAAAAAGTATTCTATCTGTTGTCTGGTTCCCATAATAAGCTTTGCTTAGTTTGGGGCTAGATGGCGCTGTGTGAAATGTCCACAAATATTTATTATTTATTTATTGCTAATATACGTCGTTATTTGTAGAAATAATTGGTATTGACATTCACTTCTTTTATTTTTATTTATTTAGTAATGAGCATTTTACGGATAATGATGCCTAGGAAACCCAATTCCCAAGTAATAAATTAATTTTCAATGATAGTAGAATATTAAAATTAATCTTGTTTAGAAAGAAAACTGTTTCCCCGCCAATCGTCTCCTACTGTATCTGTGTTACTGTTTATACGGCGAGTCATTACTCATAATTAGCCGCGTAAACTTAATTTGCTAGGGGTCCGAAGTTGCCCGCCGTATTTTTTGCAATTTCATTTTAATTATAGAACGGTAAGAGTGCTTCTGTACAGTTTTAGATGGAAGAAATGCTCAGTAAAAGCCAGTGATTTATAGATTATAATTCAATTTACAGCGAATTCACAATTTTTTTTATGTAAGTTAATAGTATGTACATTATGATACAAGTGTGCTAGATTGATCATTGCACCCGAAGCCGTATGACCTATGCGATAAAGGAGCCAAGAGGGTAATGAATTAATGATCAATGCACATCATACGACGTTTTTTACCACACTTGAAGAAAAAACAATCCTCTTTTGTTATTAACTATTGAAAAGAGTACATTACAAAATTACAGAAAAATACATACTGAATTTGTATAATCCGGGTAAATTAAAAATTCTTCTGTGCGTATAAATTGAGATACGAACTTAACTGAATCGCAGTGAGATACAAACTTAACTGAATCGGAATATCATCATAAAACACTGGTGCTATAATGTAAGGTAAAAAACGAATGTGCTTTAGACCACACGAGTGAAGTAAAACTTCTTTGGTTTAGCTCCATCTATCGGCCGGTATAACTTTGTATAATGTTAATGTCGCCATCTTGACAATTGAAGGGGTGAGAATAAAAAGGATTTAACTGATTTTTTTTACCAAATGACTTATGGGTATTGTTGGATTCAGCGTGAAATTATCTTCAATAATACATTCTCAAAATACCGAAATGAGGCTTAAATCTCGAGTTTTTGAGTCTAAAAATGGATTATCTGTCACAGGAATACAGTACGCTTAGCATAAAAACATTACTTTATTTCTTTTATTATATTATATTTTTACAGTAATTGTATGAATTAGTACTATGTTTGGTAATTTTAAATAGAAATAAAACATTTTGAAGCAACTGAAACTTACATAAACCTTTTCTATTACCTTATAAGCATTCTACATAATAATTACGCCGTTGACGTTTAAAGTCAATTTTCTCGAAACTGTCAATTTGTCAGTTAAATCCTTTTTATTCTCAACCCTTCAATTGTGAATTCTCATTTTACCGGACATACCAACATAATAATACAAATTTTTGACTTTGTTATGTATGGAGATCTACGTGAACCAACTTCAATTTACGTTCGCCTCGCATTCACCAGCTTACTCCCCAGGACAAGCATGCGTAAAGAAGTTTTACTTCAAAAAGTACGCGTGCGTAAAATCTTGGATAGTGAGTCTAAAAGCAGTGTAAAAAATAATAGCTGCTTTACAAGCAAGTGTAATGGAAAGAAACATACAGTTGATTATAGAATAAAGTTTTCAATTTAATAATACAGAACGATCTACCTTTATACTAACTTTTATAGTTCATAATATTAAAATTATTCCCAGTTAAAATATTCTCCAACTTTACAGCTACATTAAATATTATCGAGCATGCAGTCCGCAGACATAACAGAGCCTTAAGCATTCTAGTGGCCATATCTCTTGAAGCTTGACTACTTCATTCCAAACGACCCTAAATAAGCAACATTAGCTATATATATATTTACGGCAGCTTTGGACGTCGGTACTTTACATCTGACGTCGTCTTTACAACTGTAAATTGCACCCTATGGTTTTGGGGGTGTTGGGAGGTGGAGTAGCATGAAAAGGGGGAAGGAAATAAGAGGGTTTCGTGACACGAATGCCTAAGATGACAATAAAAGGTGAATTTCTTTGTGTAAATTAGTTGCCTTGTTAGGTAGATAAAATGACAATGCGTTATGAGTGCATTTGTGCATTTAGGTTCAGTTTTAAGTATAACAGTATTAAGTTATTCTATCAATTAACTGGTTCCCACAGTACAAGCTTAAGGGCTAGATGGTGCTGTGTGAAATGTTTATTAAATAAAAAATGATTCGTGGAGCTACTAGAGAGGTCGATCTTCTAATAGTGCATAGTGTAATAAAAATCCCATGGTATTACTTGTTGGAGAATGTAGTACTAGAATTACGGCCGTAGTATCTAATCCAAGAAGTATTTTCTTTCTTTCTTTCTTATGACATTTTTTTTGCCGCTCGATTCACAGTTCATCGATCGATAACCGATATTCTGATATGGGTTATCGATCGATGGTACAAATCTGACAACGATCACCATATTGGTGATTTTGCATCGATATCGAATTCGATAATCCGTAGATACGCTTTATTGGTCCCGTTTTAGAATAGCCGTAAAAGCCGGCTAAGGGAATATCAGGAATTGGGCAGCATTCTTGATGACCCTTTATTGGCCCGATCGTAGTTGCGATTATCGATTTTATACATTTACCATTCACATAGAACTGTTCCTCATTGACTCGAGTCAAAATCGAGTCGAAGCTAAGAGTGCGCAAATTGAATTTCCGCGTACGTACGTGTTCGAAAACCGTCTAATTAGAGCTCGTCAGTGTTTGCTTTCAAGCGCAACTCCGGGTAACGAGTTCGTATGTAAAGTTGCGAAGATACGGGATGTAAGTTTGTCAAGCAGGCTGGTATAGTACGTAGTTAGATAAACCGTTAATTGATGATAATGATTCAAACAAGGCCGTTCAAGGTTTTATTTAACAGTTCTGTTTCTAACAGCCCCATTCAAAGATCCACAATCAGTTAACGTTGCTCTCCATCTCGATCAACCGCCAATCACAGGGCCAGGCATACAACGATTAATCATTGTTCCTCTCCGAAATACGTCGACCGATTCTGCAATCACTCGGTCGAGACCGCACCGGTAACTTAGTGCCACTTATCGCGCCTCCCGGGGCACTAAAACTGGACGGACGATTCGGCACTCTTCGGCAACACTCGGCAGTCTTCGCTACTGTTCTCCACTTGCCACAATACCAAACAGACCCAATCACATCTAATTGCTGAAGGAACAAAGCCCACCGCAAATTCCTACTTCATAAGATTAGCAATTACCACTCAATTTCAAAGGATCAAACTTATTAAACAGCAGATGTCCTCAAAAGTCTCAAATGAAAGTATGCTAGAAATCGCGCTTAAAAAAATTGTGAGAGAAAACAAAACGTATTAAGAGAATTGAGATAATGGGTAAAGAGAGGCATATATGCTCAGAGAGTGCTCATATGATTTCACAGTACTTGGAAGATTTGGATTCGTCAATGGCTCTGGCAATAGCCCCGCGTAATCTAACCCAACATCAGTAAAAGTAAACAGTGCGCATCAATAACCATTTTGACAGCTAAGCCGCCATCTTTCATTTGGCGAACAACGTTCAGAATCCGGGCGGAAAGTGCGCAGTCAGAGGTCGTGCTCAAAACAAAAAATCTCCTTGTACCGAGTCGCCGGAAAACATCGAAACTGCATCGAAAATCCTCTTTTAAACCCCTTATATTGCAGCTTTAATTCCACAGTTGAAACTTTACGGCGAAACTAACGCAGCGATGGAAATGCGGGTCGGAATTTTCTGCTTTCATTCTAAAAGTAGAACTGGGGCGCGCAGTAGATCAACTTCCAAGCCACTTGTTCACAAATCGAGGTATTGCAAATCAACGTGGTACAGCGCTCATTTGTGGAATTATACGTTGCCGCGAGTTTTTCAGACTTACTAAAGATTAATATAATGTAGCGAGTAAGTTGCATCAGCAAAATTTTACTAAAGATTAATGCAGTGTTTCCGCGAAGCAGCTCGCGTTTTCTTAATTTCCTCCTTCGGCGGTGCATAAGCCTTAATTTATGACGCGCCGTGGCAAAGATAAATTCACTGCTGTTTATCACGAGTACGGTATTAATAAACAGTGCTTGTACGTGTTACTCGTTCGTTTCCAAAACGTCATAATTTATTTTGTATGTAAACAAAGTTTTGTCCCATTAAGGCGTCTGCTTGGCGAATCTCACAAAGCTAATCCAGTTATAAGTGTAACGCTGCGTCCAAACAACGCTATCCGTTTATTTTGGTACGTCTGTTGCCGCATATCGCAAATTAAATAACGTGTTTCGACTATGAATAATAGCTTGCCTCGGGTTTCGCCCAACCCGTTTAGGGAGGATGCTACAAAATTTGAATTTTAAAATAAGAACAATTTCATTGTTTACGCTCCAGAGCATCCGCGTGCGTGTTTGTTTCCAGACAGCAACACAGCATTACTTTTATGAGTTTATTAAAAACCGGCCAGTTGCATTAAAAAGTTACCCAAAACCTTATAAAATAAAACCTGATACTCATATTAAAAGTACAGAATCGAAATTCAATGAAAAAATCACTGGATATAGCATTTTTATGTACCTGAATTATTATTACCTTAGTTTTTAAAACGCAAAGGTAAGTATAATTTTGTGTAAGACTTTTATTTCAGCTCTAATGTACTGCAATTCTCGAGTATTTGTTTTCATGCGCCGCAATTTTAATAAGCTTTATTAAAATTCACTGTCATTTTGACGCAATATAAAACCAGTATGGAACATGAGACCTTTAATCAAAAATAAACGACGAATTAGTGACGTGAAGTAACAGACGTCACTATTTCAACATTTACGTTTAATTATGTCCTTAAACAGGGTATTTGTTGCTGAATACATAACTGATTTGAAATATAATGTTTGCTTCAAGTACATTAGTAACAGACGTATAATAAAGTCATTACAGTCACAGTGTAACTCAATAGCAAAATCAAATGTAGCTATTTACATAGTAGACATAGGAAGTGGTGCCTACCGTCCATACTGTTCGCTTTGTTCAAAATAAGGGGGAGATTTATATTCGGGTGTCGTGCCGTAGCCTTATTATATCCGATCTCGTAACGCACGCGAGCATTTTACGTGACGTACTAATTGCAAGTGGGGGTAGATAGGACGCACGGCACGGCACGGCCCGACTCACTGTTTATAAGGCTGTGTGTTTATAAGGCACAACTAACTACTAACCAAAAAGACGTGATACCAAAGTATCACGTCTTTTTTTCTAGTTACATGCAGAAACTGCGAGATGAAAAAAATCAAGTGCTGTAGCCACAGAATAAGTATGTCATATATACTGTGATAGGTATAGGTTTATCCAGGAATATGTAATATTCCGAGAGACGTGTCCTCACGGAACCATAAGTTTTTCAATTTCAACCTTCACAGTCAGCTTTTGGTCCAGATCGCTGGATATTTAGACTCCCGCCCAGTGACGTTGTAAAGGTCGGTAGAGATCAACAGCATTAGCCTGTTCAATAAAAATAGATATTTAGCCTCTCTTAAGCTACTGATTCGTCATACTTTTCCAGTTAATTCCAACATTTTATGTTTTTATTGTCTTCAATCTATGGTCTCAATTTTGAACACGTTTACTGTGAACTGATATGATTTTCCATTTATACTTTACGTCGAAGGATCCTTCACTCGTTTTAGTTGTGTCTGGTGTCGTACTATAGGGCTCGAATGGCGCACTAACAATTTCGTTTTACTACAGGGATTGTGGTGACGTTCCAGAGGTCACAAACATTTCGGTACATTGTAGCGCAATTTGTAATGTAAGTGATGCGTTTCATTGTAATGTAAGTCTGCAGTGGGAGATGGGTCGCTGTAAGTTTGTTTAAATGACACTGTTAGAATGAGACTGTTAAGATTATGTGGAGTTATTTCAAACTTCTCTGCACTAATGAATATTCGTAAATAATGTTTGTTACTTAAGTAGTTGAATCAAATCTCTTCGAGGACCAAAGTTTCTTCTATTATTATGTTTCTACTTCTTACTTTGCGTAGTTTTAAGTGATTCAATCCATAATAAGTCAGAATGGTCTGTTATGGGAAGCATTAGTAGACCGCGTCACAAACCGCGTGCAAAATAAAAAAGGCTGTATGTACAAGGTACCGACTTATAAATATATAGGTACTTACATAGAAAAAAAACCAAATGTGAAAAATGTTTTTTTTATTTTCATTACCCAGTACGTAACGGAAAACAATTCGTACTCACTAATTGGTAAACGTTCCTCCCAATATACCGTGTGCATTCAACTTGGAGAAGAGAAAATAGGGTTGCCAAATGCAAACGGAATGCAACAGCAGACCATTCCCTAACTCTAACAAACGACACAAACTGAAGTCTAGTGTGACGCGTCTAAGATTCATTTCATTGACCATGATTTTTGGAGTCTTAGTTTTTATACTGATATCTCAGGTCTGTCAATTACGTGCCTTGAAAGATTTCTAGGAATCAGCATTAGAATTGAAGCCATACTGGACTTTAAAAGCAGGGTATATCATCTGGCAACCCTAGTCATAACACATCCACAAGGCTCCGCACAAAACAGTCCTGCATGTCTCCTACATCAGACAAAAGCGAACACGACGACTCAACGAGACTATTTGGCAGTGCAAACAGTAAGGGTAGGGTAAAGTTAGTACAATTAAATAAAATATGTATGTACATTTCACACAGCACGACCTAGCCGAAGCCAAACTAAACAAAGCTTGTACTATGGGAACCAGATAACTGATACAATACTTAGATACTTTTTGTTTGTAAATAATAATAATAATAATATGTATGGACATCTCACACAACGCCATCTAGCCCCAAACTAAGCAAGGCTTGCATTATGGGAACCAGATAACTGATACAATACTTAGATACTTTTTGTTTGTAAATACATACATAGAATACAATATAATACCCAGACATAGAACAAATACCTGTGTTCATCACACAAATGTTTGTTCTGGATGGGATTCGACCCCATAACCTACAGTTCAGAAGGCAGAACCAGTACCAACTGAGCTATCAGACCAGTCATACATAATACAATTGACTAAGCATAGACTGTTGATTACTTACGAAACAAGTCTGTAAGTTAAGGTTTACGTTTGATCATAGCATAGAAATTGTGTACTAGATGCATGCCCCCTGTACATTAATGATCTACTAAGTTTAGCCAAAACCTAACTACCGTGCAGGTACAATCTTATCTGATTGTGCCTTAATACATCATACATTATTATATTTGTAATGATTCGTTTTTAAAAAGCCACTTCAGTTACCGCATTATTGATCATGATTTCATTCAACGCGTGGTTCACAAACCGAGTTCACGATAGTGCCCATACTGCTGTGCTGCGTAAGTTTACCCTTGTTGTGCACTGAACTAGACATGTTCTCTTTAGCTCTAGCAAAGGCAAACTTTGCACTCGATAGACCTTTTAATAAAGCTCGTTGCAATTTTCTGTAGTGTTTAGATTTTCTAGAATAGGGCAATATAGAGGAAAACCCTTACCGTAGCTGTGATTGGTATTCGGTCGAAATGGACAGATTAAGGAACCTAATGAGGCTATTAAAGCTTGATTGGCTAGCATTATATTTGCAATGTGTAACTTTTTGTTTTGAAGTGAATTCTTTAGGAGCGTTGAGCACTTTTTGGATGAACAAAAATCATGGAACTCGCGTCATCGTCACCGAATGCTTTCCGTTAGCTATATGTATACTGTGAATTATATGTGTACTTTTTGGGTGAAAAACCGTGACTCTCGTCATCGTCCCCGCACGAACATTAACTATATATCACAAGTTACTTATCTTTTACTTCTATTGGCAGTCCCCAAAGTTTAATAGAGCTTTCTTCTGTCTCTCTCTTTTTCTTACGGTCCTTAAGGTTATTGACAACTTAACTTACTGAATCAGGAGGCTAAGAATAATTTAAAAATATTTCTCTCTAGTTTTGCCACCAACAATATGTTCTTTTTTTGTTTGGCTCCACACTTTTGTGTATTTATTAATATATATGTATATATGGCAAGTCACAGTCCAAGTCATGAAGTCAATTCAGAGTCTGGTCTAGTCAAGTCATACTCATATAAAGTGGTGGCAGTTTTGGAAAATAATACAATGCGGTGACGCGATCTTTTTCGTTTTCCCGCCAAAAACGCCAAAAAAATATGTTAAAGTAAATTACTTTCTTTTAAAACTGAACCAAAAGCAAAACTGTCAGTGTCAGAGAGCATAGCGCACGCTCTGCTGAGCGCGCTGAGCTAAAACAAAATGGCTGCTTACCGCTTTACTTACTCCAGGAAACGCATAAAGACATTTTCCTGGAGCGGTAAGCTGAAAAAAATACAAATTTGTATTTTACTTAAAGCATTATTAGATCTGCGTGACTTTTTTTTACCAGCATTGGCGTTATAAAAGCTAAAAAATTTAACATGGAAGTCAATTTACCTGCACAAGGCAAAGCAAGTTAATATACCTTATTTATTTATAAAATTTTATGCATAGGTAACATTCAGCACGCAAGTTTAACATCACTTTTTCATGACCAAGATTAAGGTTTAATTTTAAATACATACTATAGAATATGCAATTAAATTGTACTCGAAAAAAAAGCATTGTCATATTGTATTTACATAAATGTATGTAAATATTTTATGAACACTGCTTTTAGAGAAAATGTATTTTAAATGGACATATCCGTTTGCTCTACTTTTGTATGATTAAAAATGATTTATTTAAACATTTAATACAGTTTTATTATACTTACCAATAGTAGGAAATTAATAATGAAATTTTACCACCATATTCGGAGAAATAAAATAAATATGACATCACGGTTGAAGCATACCGCCCTGCTACATTTTCCTTAGCCACTGCCCGCGGCGACCCGTCAGTTACTCGTACCTAGGCCGTGCGGTAGGCCTACATTGCCGGTCTATTCCGACCTTTAGAATGAAATGCTATATTGTCAATTTCTTTAAGTCAATATCAACTGATTATGGATGTTTTCCAAATGTTATCAAAAATACTCGAAATCAATGGAATTTAATTTATATCCAGCCTTGCATTAAGTATGCCCCTTTGGTCTAATTGCTACTTATATTAATGTGGTCAAACCACACACCTATTTATATCAGACCTTCAGGCCTAATTTTTTCGAGTAACAAGCATACACACATACAAACTTTCGCCTTGGAGTTTTGGCGGGAAAACGAAAAAGATCGCGTCGCCGCATTGTATTATTTTCCAAAACTTGTGTTATTTTCAGTGTTAGTGCATAAAATTGGTGGCATTTTATTCGTTAAGTGCTGGATTACAGGCATGAGTGTGGAAAAGTGGTATAATGATAGTGAAACGTTTTTTTTTCGTGTTGTTTCCAAAACTCCATAGAAGCTTCAAGTAAAGTTGCCACCACTTTACTAGGAGTATGACTTTGACTAGACTATGACTTGACTTGATGACTTCGACTGTGACTTGACACATGTTTGCATAAATATCATTAACATGAAAAATTATCAATTACTTGATACTGGCTAAATACACAAAAGTGTAAAGGCAAAACATATATAAAAAACTTTCGCCTTTATAATTTTAGTGTGATGCATGTAGGTCGACATCTTGACAGTAACTCAAACATTTTCTTCGTGATGCACCCAACGTAGGGCTGGCATATTTTCTAACAATATTTTCTACATTGTTTGTATTATGATTTAACTTTACCACTTCATAAAACCTTATGCTGGCGAGGCGTTCGCGTGACGTATCAACTTTTTTAACGTTTTGAAATAAAAGGGACCACGCGGGCCTAACACGCGAGGGGGACGGCCCACAATGATTTTATTTTATAAGGTACCGTAAGCTTACTTAGAGCATGAAACTTAGTTACGACAAGAAATATACACTAATCATAGTTTTGCTGTGACTTAATTCAGGGACTGAGGAAAAATATTCGCACGCGCATAGCTGAGATGCCGAGCGAACATTTATTTCCCTAGTATTTAAATCTGAACAACCAGAGGTAGGCGATCATGTAACTTGATTGCAATTGCAACCAATTGAAACTGAAATATAAAAGCTTCAATACGGAGTTAGTGTGCATGATAAATTTTCTTCTGTATCTGTATTACTATTAAAGTTGTGTGATAAATCCCCAAATCAGTTGAGCTGTATAGCTATTTTTTACCAATTCCAATATTAACCACAGCCAAAATTGCGATGCATTTTCCGTCGTCCACAGAGGAGTTCTGAGTTGGGTTCTTATCTGGTACTCCGCCAACAGATCCTTAATAAGGACACTATATAGACAGAAACTTTGCATTAAAAAGGCCTTAAGTACCTATCAAAACTAAATCACATATAACTCACAAATAATACGAATGAATATAGAAGCACATCTTTCCAACCGGCTTCTAAAAAGGAGGAAGTTCTCAATTCATTTTACCGTAGCCCTAAAAAATGTACTACTGACTAAAAGTTATTATACGTTAGACGAATTCTTTTCGGACAAGTTAACTATTATAGACTAGATCGATTCGCTCCGCACAATATTGCTATACCCAAGCTGGGTCATTATATAACATACTTAAATATGCTATTATTAACACCTGCATGTAACCAATAATGTTTGCAATAAATGATTGAGTATTGAGTATTCGGCTGTATTTTTTTTATGTTTGTTACCTCAGAACTTTTAGCTAGGATTCAAGAGCCGATTTTGATGATTCTTTTTTTATTTGAAAGCTGGTGCTTCTGTTTGGTCCCATTTGGTCTAGTTTTGATAATGGCATCCATGAGAAAACCATATAATTATGAAGTCTGTTTTTTACGCTTTGTGTTTGTTACTTGTTAATTGACGTCGTTTAAAACCAACCCCTTTTTCCTATTAATTTGAACAGAAATGGAATTCTTCGCATTCACACAAAATACAATTTTGTACGGAACCACAACTATTATTCCTTTTAAAGATTAGATGTTATCACTTTGTGTATCATTATATCATTAAGTATATTTTGTTTTTATTATTTTTGGTAATTGTTAAGGATGAGTGACTCGGTATAATTAGGAATTAATTTTTGGGTAATTTGACATTCCTACCTACATGTGTAGATGATATCTTGAAAGTGTGTTAACTTAGTGTGATTTTGATCAAAATTTTCTCAGAATATTCGACTTTACGAAATTACTATATAGAGATATTTCGTGGTTTCACCTGTCATTCAATCAATATTCTGCGGGAACTGTATGTAGAGCTGTCTGTGTACAATATTCCATTTAAATAAGATAGATAGATAGATAAAACTCTTTATTGAAACACCACATTCCAGAAACAATTGACTAGCACAAACTTAAAAGTGTCACAATGGGCGTTCTTATCGCTTAAAGCGATTTCTTCCAAACAACCCAAGTAATAAATACGCTGGTCGTATGACTGCATTCTTTGATATAATTTAAAAGAGGATGATGAGGTTCTTCCTTGTAATATTATATACCTAAAGCTTCCTCAAAAATTGGCCCTGCTGCGTCGCGCTCTTCTGCAGGCTACTCAAGAAGCTTATTGTTATCTTTTTCTCTCGCATTCGAGAATCTAATCTTCTTTCTTTTATTTACATCTAAGACTCTATTGGTCTTATGCATTCTTGATTTAGCCATCGCCAATATGTTGTGCGTTATTTATTATATAATATTTATATAATAAATAACGCACAACGGCCTTTTATATGCGGTGTTTTGGTGTTATAAATTTACATTGCAATATTAATAGGACTTTCGCGAATATTGACTTGCATTCACTAACCCGTAAACATTGTTTCCTTCTTTGCATAAATAGAACGAGTATTAGTTCCAAGTGGATTCCATTATATCATTAGGTTCATGCGTAGTTTTCCAAACGATGCCGTCCGGGACGCCTGACGAATGCATCCCGCCGGAGTAGATAATTCAGTGAATTGTGCGTCTAATAACCTAATTCAGTGCGTTCTGGTTATGCAGATGAGTATCCTGTATTTAGATAAAATTGGAAAGTATATGTGTATATTATAAGATTTAATTACTGGCCAAATGAGACTTTGTAACTGGTTTTTTTATGTTAGTTAATTATGAAACGAGCTAGTCGTTCACCTGATGTTAAGCGACACGGCCGCCTATAACAGAACAGTGTCACTCGGAACTCCAAAATATAGTTCGCGTGACACTGCACTGCGCACATCATCCTGTGCCATCAGTTTGGTAATAACATTACTCGACTGTGAGATCAGATGATACAGTCTCAATTGCCCAGTAATTTCACTAGCTACAGCACCCTTTAACCTATTAGAAGAATAATCGGAAAATTACGAGTAAAATCGCATCTTATTTTAATATTTGTCAGTAATATTTTCTAGTCTCTGTGGTACTTAAATCAATTTACTACGTCACATTCTGAAACGTCAATCAAAGTCAATCGTGTCCCATTAGTACACAAATCAATTGATCAATCAGCAAATATTGAGCAAGTATTTGTTATTGGCCTACAAAATTAATTGCCATCTCAAAGTCCACTTAAGATTGAGTGCAAGCCCCTTAGCTCTATTATTGTACCTACAAGTAGGTGCCTTGTCGTAATAACTGTCTGACCTAATTAACTTTTGTCACTTCTTTTTGATCTATTCTTAAGCTATGCTTGTTTTATGTCGAGATTCTTATTGTGCCAGAGAATCAATGCAAAGAAAACGGAAAAAAGCTCTACTATACTTAGTACTAACAACGGCTCTATAATTGTAAATTTGAACATCACTGCAGTAAAAAAATCTTCGAGTGTCCCGAATTTTGAGCATTTTGCTCGTTATGTAATGGCATTTAGTCAATTTGCTTTTTAGACATTTTATAATTTAGATTTGCTGATCTGAATACCGCCAAACTTCACGTGAAAGTATGAAAATGTAAAAGCTCACAATGGGTCAATTGGATAAAATAAACAAAACCTTTAAAATAAAGGCGAATTTTAAAAAATGAACATCTACTGATAAAATACTGTTTAATTTTAATCGGCTTATAATTTGGTTAAGTAACCTTCATATGAGTAAATGAAAAATACTCTCCAGTTAATTCAAAAGTAAAAGCTTAGCGTTCCATCGATCGCTGCCTAATTATGAAATCTTTAATTTAGTCATTAGACTTTACAAATGATTTTAAAACCGATCTCTATTTTACTGACTGCAGTAAATTATCGGATATCTATCGAATTATTTAGTCGAATCACTCGCTCGTAAATCGCCTCGTCTAATTACGTTATCAAAACATTCGTTTCCAAATTCAAATTGGGGGTTTCCTATTCGTCGATACGTTTAACGGGTAACAAATGCACAACAAGCGGATAGGTGTTTTATCGGACGATATATCAAACTAATGACCTCTGTCGACGACGGGACGTTCCTTATATTGCGACATTCGGACGGTCGTAACCGATGCCACAGATAATAAATGCAACTTTTATAAGGCTCTTTATCGCGGCAGAGACCTGAATTTATGTGTTCGCTCGCGGTTTAACTGTTCCCACGGTGATGCTTTATCGCCACCGATGCGTTTTTAATTCACCCATAAACTATTTGCTTCTACGATTAATATTCACTTAAAGTATTTTTGAGTATATCGCTCGGTGGTGGCTGTAGAATTAGTAATTAAGTAGTTTAATGCCGCACTTTAAACTATTTCTAGTCTCAATAAATAAATATGTGTGGACGTCTCACACAACGCCATCTAGCCCCAAACTAAACAAAACTTGTATTATGGGAACCAGATAACTGATACAATACTTAAATACTTTTTGTTTGTAAATACATACATATAATACAATATAACACCCAGACACAGAACAAACACACAAATGTTAAGTGAAATGTAGTGTGTTCATTACACAAATGTTTGTCCTGGGTGGGAATCGAACCCACAGTTCAGAAGGCAGGGTTACTACCAACTGAGCTATCGGGCCAGTCAAATGACATGACAAAACCTCATAAGTGGAGTCGATTTGACATTTAATACCTTTATACAACGTCGAAACGATATCAGAATAGATAGATGACTTTTTAATAGCCTTGCCTTCACCTTTGCGTTTCGTTACACGGAGCGCGATATCGATAGAAGGATATTAATCGACTTCTCTTTTGATACTTAACGTCTCTATGCAATTACTCCCTGCGTGCGGATAAAGCCGCTGAAATTCGCATTAAAACAGAGCTTTGTCTGTGTAGCTCCGTACAGGAAATGGCCAGTGCATTTGGCTACGAATTTGGTGAAGTTATTTGGCGGATACGAGGAGGGGGGGCGGAGGCGCCGGTCATTGTATTGTTCTCGACGCGCCGCCGTCCGCCGCATCGGCTATGGAACTCTGTTCCGTTTCGTGCCACATAAAGAACCCCCTTTATTGCTACGCGCGTGTAAAATCTAAGCATACTAAACCCGAGATACTAATCCCAGAACAAAGACTAAAATAATTTCTCGGAAAGAATATCTGCATGTTGTACGCGGAGATAATAGCCGTATTTTAATATTAAAATAAGGATACAAGCGCAGCCCTCCTCCGGCGGAAGTTTCGGCCATTTCGCGCGAATCTTGTTGAATTATTTGCGCAAAATGGCGGCGGCGGGCGGTCACTTACCCATTGTAGCGCTTAACACTTAAAATCAACATTTGCAGGCATTTTCGTGACACAAACTGCTAATTAATCTGTCATTAAAATAAAACATATTGTAATGTCGCAATTAGCACCTAATACTACAAAAACAAACACATGTACTCTTAGGTACCTATATAAATATTTAATAGCAATTATAGAATTTCATTATTGTCGGAAACCAAAACCAACGGACGTAATATCATTCCCAATAATATCGTTAATAGCGATTGCGTTCCTTCCATTAGCCATAATCGTATTTAAGGCTTATGTGGCTATTTGCAAATTGCAACATACATTTGAAATTATACTACTCTAACGAAATTATACGAATGACATCCGAGATATTTTTAATTAAAACGCCGACATGTTAATATTTTACCGTGTAGCGGCGTAACAAATACGAGGGTAGGTTCATAATACATTAGGTGCATGTAAAGTAATCGATCGTTCGTATCGAGATGTTGACTTTTCAATTAAGTCGGGTGCCGATCTCTCGCCGACGACAGATCGATTAATCAACCTGTCGATCGGTGCCGCCCTATGCTCGACTAAATTGTACTTGTAATCGAGTAATTCTATCGAAATTATTCAATCATTATCTCTAACAAAATGTAGCGCCGGGGCAGGGGTGTCTACGAGCATTGTAATGTAATAAGTAAATAACTATTGATATATGAAGTTTGATTTATGTTTAACAGCAAATGAAACGGATTAATTTTAATGTTAATGAAAACATTGAATCTCGAACGGGATATAAATTTTCATTAAATTAAATCTGTTGATTCGATACTGCTGTTAAATGATCAATATCATCAACAGCCTGAAGAAGAGAAGTCTACTCTTGAACATAGGCTCAATAGAGCGTCGCTTTGAGTGGCTTTTTGTCTCCTACCTAACCTAACATAAATGCGAAAGTTTGTGTGAATATTTGTTACAAAACTAGAACTAGTGACGTGAGCAGTATTCATAACTACAACTATTACACGGCTAACACTCACGAGATACAGTCGAATAACTCGACCGGTGTTCGGGCAATATGCCCATCCTCAAGAAGTACGCGCGGTGCCACCCTTAAATAAATTATTTTATTTCGTATTATTTCATTTTTAAAAAAGGGTTTAACAGACTTGAATACCAATGAGAACATCATCAATGTAGTCAAAATTGAAATACGTATTATTAACAATTTTTAAAAAACAGCTTGTCAGATCTTGATAAAATTGAAATGGGATCACACGAGAAGCACCAGTTTTCAAATAAATAAATAATCATCAAAATCTGTTCGCCCAGTCGAAAATTTTGAGATAACAGTCTAATTGAGAACTGATCGAAGTCGGTTGAAGAGTCCTCATCGATTTCTAACTGAAAAGACTAACTTCAGGTATTAGCCCGATAGTTTGGGAGGTAGCGCGTGCGCTCCAAGTCGCTTTAATAACTATTCGCAGTCGAATGCGTCTCCTTGGTTTCAGTTTAATAGTTGCGGTCGTGGTTGCCAGAGCAACCGCAACCACCGACCGCTGCAGACTGCACTCTGCAGACACGATTAGGATAACGAGATTGTACTAATACTGACTTAACCAAACCAAAACACTGGTCTTCCTAATTTGGGTATCAATGTTAACCAGAATTCAAATAAATTGGTTATTGAAAACTTTTTTACGCCCGCTTGACTTGGGCAGTAAACTGGCGAATGCGTAACGAGGCGAACGGAAGTTGAAAGATGTTGGTTCGCGTAGATCTCCATTGTCAAGATAACAAAGCTAAAATTGATTTAGAATTTATATTATTATTTTGCTATGTCCAGTATTACAAATGTCAAGATTAAATTAACATTAAAGAAAGCAAAAACAATGTTATACCGGCCGATAGATGGAGCAAAAAAAGTTTTACTTCAATCGTGTGGTCTCAAGCACTTTTTTTTCTATGCGAGCGTGCTGTTGTTGACTGCATTATAATTCAACATCATGTAAAATATGGTGAAACGTAAGCTTAGATATAAATATGCCACCGATTTTATGCACTAACACTGAAAATAACACAAGTTTTAAAAATAACACAATGCGGTGACGCGTTCTTTTTTGTCTCTGCCAAAACCCCATAAGTAAACTTATTTGTAGATAAAGAAATTAAATTTTTTCGAACATAATACGGGCAATTAATAACCAAAACGGATGAGATAATTGCTTAGATGCATATGATAATGAGCCAAGTCGTGTGAACAAAGTTTGTACAAGCGTACACGTGTCCAGCTCGCCGATTTACGGCCTCTATCCGATTACCGTCCAGCTTTGAATGCACTCTGAATATAAATAACGGATACACCTTGTTTAAACAACAATAAACGCTATTTCAACCGAGCTTAATGTGGATTTAGGCAGGGACGGCTGCAGGAGTCAGGTGGGGCCTTCTGCATATACTATTGCCGTCTACTCTGACGAAGGTCCCCCATGCGATAGCTCTATCACATTATCACGTGTTTGGCTGAATTTTACAGAATTTATCATGGAGAATCTGTCCAGGAGCTTCACAGCCTTATCCCACCGTCTCCATTCCACTACACGACCTCATGGCGAGGACAGAGTTACCATCTTTACATTGTTGATTTACCTTTTGTTCGTATAAAACGCTTTGTAGATTATTTTATTGTGCGTACGGCTAGGGAATGGAACTCACTCCCTTCGTCGGTGTTTCCATCCACATACAACTTGGGTGTCTTTAAGTCAAGAGTAAATAGGTTATTTCTGGGTAAGCGTGCTCCACCTTCGACCTCATCGTCACTTACCATCAGGTGAGATGGAGTCAAACGCAAACTTTAGGCGTAGTTTCACTTACTAATTTATCTTTTTCCAAGAGATGATTTAATTGAGGCTTGATAGCTCAGTTGGCAGTTAGCCCTGCCTTCTGAACTGTAGGTTGTCGATTCGATTCTACTCAGGACAAATATTTGTGTGATTTACATCGATGTTTGTTCTGTTTCTGATTGTTATATTCTATGTATATATTTACAAACAAAAAATATCTTTGTATCAATTATCTGGTTCCAATAATACATGCTTTGCTTAGTTTGGGACTAGATGGGGCTGGTGTGAAATGTCCACAAGTATTTATTTATTTTATTATAAAAACAATTATATCCCCCTTTCTTTATTGCCCATATAGCTCTTCAAGCTTCTCAAGCTTTGAATGCAAAAGCTCCCGCTACCAGATATTATATTGTAGTTACTGACGCAAGCTAAGCTATGAAGCGGACATTTTCAAAGTGAAATTTGACATTCTAATCACCTTTGTGATACTACTGAGGATGAGTTACTAAACGTGTTATACGATAGTTAAACTAACGTTAAATTAAAAACTCGTATTATTTTGGAGGTGTGGAGGCATGGTACAGTTTCTTTAACGCCTTATTTTATAGTTTAGAAAACTTCAAATAATGGTTATATTTTCAATCGCTACTTCGCTTGAATGTATTGAAAAATATAGTCACGTAAATTGACGCTAACTACAGCCATTAATTTGTTTAAATATCGGGTTATAAACCACAAAATGTTTATAAAATAAGCTGCTGAAATATTGTTCTAGTTACGTTGCTGGTAATAAAACTGTATAAATCCCAAATAAAGAGCGTTTGCATACCAGCAAAACAGTATACAAATAAAACTTCATTCATTATCGATGCCATCGGTAATTTAGTCACTATATACTGTTAGATAGGCGTAAAGGTATATACAGTGCCTTGGCATGAACTTTGTTTTAATGCAATCAAGAGAGGTGCAATCGAGCGCACGCCGCAATTAGGTTCCGACTTCCGTCGATTATCACACCACGTAGAGGACGTATACAGACAGTATGTAAATGTATACTGTAAACTGCAGTGTCATAGAAGATGAGTACAAACTTTGGAGCTGTCACTCTTGGTGTAGACGAGCATTACAGTTTTTCTCTATTGACAAAATTGAACTTTCTCAAAATAGTATCAAGATTCACATTTCCAAGAATTAAGTCAAATGTAACCATGCTAATACAAGCCCAGTATCAAAATAGGAAGCTCGTTAAGCAACAATTGTATCCGTTATTGGGTCGAAAGTTACGCGAGTTGTGCCAATTAGTTCCAACGTCGGACCCAGGTCTGTATAGTGTCGTATACACTACAGAAGACGCCTATAAGAATGCTATACTAAATACGACCTTATTGTAGGAAAACCCGTACAAGTTTATATGATTCACGGAGAACAAATGGAAATTACATTACACTAGCTTCTGCCCGCGGCTTCGTCCGTCCTGCTATAGAAAACGAAGAAGAAAATTTTTCATAGATAATTCAACCACCCATTTCACCCTTTTAGGGATGTAGTTTCGAAAAACCTTTTCTTAGTGAATACCTACACTTTACAAAGAACACACCCTCCATATTTCAAGTCTCTAGGACCAGCGGTTTATTGCGCGTTGATATATAAGTCAGTCAGTCAGTCATTACTTTGAATATCATATGTATGTATTACATTAATGTTTTTCTAGTTAAAATCTTGTTTCAAAACAACTTGTTTTCTTATAACCGTCCAGTAAGTATGTCATAGTTTCACCTTTACTATCGAGGTTGAAACAAAACGAACCTTTTGTCACGCGATTTGCATATACCATAACTTTAAGCACTACACCTGTCGTGTAGATCATATGAAAGAGTATGCGTGTGCTAAAAATATTCCCTGTTTACCTCCTATTTCTAAAACGCAACGACAAATAGCGTGTCGTTTAGTTCCGGGTACTGCGGCTAGGGTTGCCAACTTTACAGAAAATGGTCGGACTTGACTCTGGAGTGGACCGAAGGATAATAGAGAATAGAATAAGGGCATTGTACTAATGCTACGCTTTTCAGAAATATTGTGGTTTTTACATTAACGGTTTTTGGTGAATAAGTATCAGGGGTCGTATAACTTTAAATAGTACCTAATGGGTCAAGGTTAGAGTTATGACATTGTGACTTGGGGGTGCGTACCTATTATGCTACTTAACTTCTGTGCTATGCTTCTTAAAACTTTAGATTTAAAAAAAAAATTATAACGTTTGAAGTTTTTTACAAAGCATGAAACCCCCAAAAAAGCAACCATAGTTCTGATCTGGCAACCCTAACTGCGGCCCTTATCGCACGACAAATGCGTGCGACCACGACGCAATGAATTATTCGAACTACGCGCGTTTGTCAAACGGTCGTCATAAACCGACTCTGTTTAGGGCGCGATGAGTAATTGCAAAATTAGGAGATGGATAAATAAATTAGGCGACGAAATAACAGAAAACTGCGGGAAACTCGCCTGGAGATAGTATTGAATGAAAAAGGGGACACTCTTTATGTGATTATGTTGTAATGGCCTAACTCGAAAAGGGTACTTTCAAAGACTTACTATAAAGTTACTTGAGTACTAGTATTAAGTGTAGCTTTATAACCTAAGTGATTTAGTAGTCGTTGAATCTACCGTTCCTAAAGGTATCAATGCAAAAATCACTATATTCAGAAAAATAAGATAGTTGGCTTATTATAAAAAAATCTAGGATTCCAATATAACAAATTTTGTAAATAATTAGATTAGGTGTTGTCACTAATTCTTTTTGAACCTTACTAATGAACCTTTTAAAACTAAAAGGTTCATTTGATAGGGTCAAAAAGAATTAGTAAAGAGTATTAGAGTGTTTTTTTTTTCATACCAAATTTTCTCCATGATTATTAGATATTATTGCTATAAGATACTTGAGTACACAATAGCGGCCTGGATGGAAAGATTGCAGATTAGTTTTAGTAATTCATCACAACAATATAGTTTCTATAAGACATAATAACCCAAAGCTCCCGTTGTACACTACTGTCTCTAGCTAGAGGATATTAAATCTTCTTTACTCTATTAAGATAATAATCGGCAATTCGTGAAACATTTACCGTTGCGTCTACAGTTCCGAAATGTAACTACATAGAACATGATCATATCAATGCAACACATTGTTTTGTAAAAAGACCTATGTAGCCATTAAATGATTATAAAAAAAGGTTTTTTTGACAGAGAACAAAAATAAATAGATCTATATCTAGTTTTTTCAATTTACATATGAACATAATATTTAACTAAACAAGACCTAAAAAGCTAAACTAGACCTAAAAACTAAACTAGATCTAAAAAACGGAACTATACCTAAAAACGTAAAATACATAAAAAGTTTTTAATGGATTCCCCAAAACCTTGCAGAACTAGAACTAGGGGAAAGCACTTGCAACTATGATTTGTTTTGTTGATCAATGGTGTACTTTAATGAATATGATTAGGGATGAAACATGTTGTGAGTAAATCTAATAAATAATTATGTATGTACAAGTTACACTCGAAATTATGCTCTAATGATGGTTAACTTGTCGTGAAATCTGATCACTTAATTTATTCACCCAAAGGAAATTATATAGTATCTAAAAATTAGTTTTTCAAAAATTTCGTTTATTCTGTAATCATAATGATTTGCATCCCGATTCCAGCTCTTATATCAACATCACTCCTCTCTCACAGATACAGATCCTCATTCTCCGTCGTTAGCGGTCAGTGTAAAAAGCGCAGACCGATCGTAACTCCCAGCTAAACCCAAGGGGGCGGAATCGCATATTTTCGCCGGATTCATTACAATTTCGCCGCGTTCCGTGTGATACGGCACGGTGATACGGTATTAGGGCGCTGTCGCTAAACGTTAGTGTCATAATCGTTCCGCCGGACCGCAATCCGCTTAGGTAAATGTATAATTTTCTCCCGCACATACCGACCTTCGTTATACATGTGTGTGTAGCGACCTGAATAGCTTACTCGGCGTGAAATGTCCGAGCGTTTCTTATTTAGATATAACAAAGTAATTTCAAACTGCTGCAGGCTGTGGGCTGTAAATGTGGAACGAAATTATTTTTGAGAATCATAGAAATAAAATGGGATTAAAGGGAATTCGCGAAATATAAAAATATCTCATTTATGATGTTGGTACTTATTTGTGCAAAACTCGGTACGTACCAACTTAATTAAGTTGTTTAATATTAATTATGATTAATGATTCCTACCGTGGTGGGTGACTGCGATATTTATTAGTCTATTTGGATTCACCACGCATTCAGATATTAATTAATATTAACAGATATATAGCTACGAAATGCTTTATACATATAATAGCTATAATAGACATTAGTACAGGCCCGTCTGTACTAATGCCCGCATTAGTAAGTTATAATACTCTCGAAAGGTCCTGTTTTCTCTTAGAAAATAGGTCTGAATTACCAGCTATGATTACTAGGTATTAGGTATTGCGCCAACAATAGTTATCGCGCAGCTTAGCGCTCCGGCGAACTTCACGTAGTTAGAGCATCGGTGTGGTGTGAGGACCTAACTTAGGCCAATAGAATTATACCTAGAGTTAGAGAGCATTCTCTCTAACTCTAGATATAATTGTTAACTCTACGTTTGTAATAATTTTATGTTTTATATAACTGGTTTATAACTTGAAAACTTAAGGCTTTTTTTTGTGTGCTTATAATTTTGTCTCACATTTCCATTAAAATACTTACTAACATATTCCGTTGAAATACTAACCTATTCCATTGAAATACATTAAAACCTATTCCGTTGAAATACTGACTAACATATTCCGTCGAAATACTTACTAACCTATTCCGTTGAAATACTTACTAACCTATTCCGTTGAAATACTTACTAACCTATTCCGTTGAAATACTTACTAACCTATTCCGTTGAAATACTTACTAACCTATTCCGCTGAAATACTTACTAACCTATTCCGTTGAAATACTTACTAACCTATTCCGTTGAAATACTTACTAACCTATTCCGTTGAAATACTTACTAACCTATTCCATTGAAATACTTACTAACCTATTCCATTGAAATACTTACTAACCTATTCCATTGAAATACTTACTAACCCAAGGTATTTGAGAACCATTAATTAAGGTCTCAAAATGCTTAATTCCTTAGAATAATTCCAATTATTAATTTAAAATTAGTTGACAGCCTCTCTTTTGTGGTGGTTGAGCAGGTCAGCTCATAGCCTGGAGGTGGCGGTTTCGATTCCCGGGGCAGGACAAGTATTTATGCACAAAAAAATCGCAAATAAATACTTGTTCCGTGTCTGGGTGTTGTGAGATCATAGTCCTCGTAGTTTCTAGGTCCCTAGACACGGAATCCTAGTTAGGGTCCAGGATCTATGTACGTGATCGTTGGGCGTTATTATTAGTATTAAATACGCTTCGCTCCATTTGATCGGAACCGTAGGTAGCCGTTGGATACAATAGTCAAAGTGGCGCTCTATGGGGGCAGCTCTAAGTTCAGTAGTAGTTCGACTTTTAACTGTTGACAATGATGACTGATGATACGATCGTTTACATTTTGAAAGGTTTACATTTTGTGGTTCTAAATCTGTAATGTGTCAAACACAAGCAAAATGGTAACTCATCAAACAATTTCTATTCATCTGCTCTAAGGAAATTTCATGTTTTCGTCTAAAAGCTTCCATTAGCTTTGCTTCCTCAAAATTATTTAAACTGACGTAACAGCTCAGCCGTAAACAAAGGGATAAATAAACATGCTTTTTCATTATTTTCCGCATAATCCTTCGTTTATTCTTGGATGTCTGGAAAATGTCCTATTTTAAACGTTAAACGTTGCCTATACAGTACAGACTCGTATAACAATTCGTAAAAGTAATTATAGTGTTACAGATATTTTAATCTAAAATTAGTTTGATTACTTTAATACGCTTTACTTATAAGCGCTATATTCAAGAGGCAGGTAGATGATGGGTGCCCTATGGGCTCATTTTATTTACCTATATTTCTGACAGCCTCTGTGGTGCGATGGTTGAGCAGATCGGCTTATAACCCGGAGGTGGTGGTTTCAATTCCCGAGGCAGGACAAGTATTTGCGCACAGAAAAAAAGCGCATATATACTTGTTCTGTGTCTCGGTGTTGTGGGACCTTGGTCCTCGTAGTTCTTGGGTCCCTAGATACAAGTAGCACTAGTTAGGGTCCAGGATCTATGTATGTGATCGTTGGGCGTTATTATATTATTTTTTATATTCAGCAGTGGACATCTTCATGTGATGATGATGATGATGCTTTACTGAAAATAGCTATGTAGATGGAGCGTCTACTTAGAAACGATTGACACAATCACCTGTAAAATACCGGTTTGGTTTCGCCATGGAATTCTAAACTTGCTCATTCTTAAGACGACATTCCAAGTTATAAACTACCTTGAGACAAGCAACGTTATTACTGGAACTTTAATCAAGCTGTAAAGTAGCATTATGACAGAACCATACGCAATTTCAATTAAGCAGCGACGCAGCCAAATCTTAATTAATCAGGTGGCAATATTGAAATTAAAGCGGCTACGTTAGCTGTCTTATCTCAGACACCACAAGCGGGCGGAGTTGCCGCCCGCTCCACTTCCTCCACTCAGCTCGCTCGACTCCGCTAACTCAAAGTTATTTATTCCTCATATTCTCCGAGTACTCCCAAGGATTATTGGCCGTTATCGGAACTGGATAAATTACTTTATTACCAGCTCGCGGGAACCCTTTCCCGTAAAAGTGGCAGCAACGGAGCTATTTTCCACCGATGGAATGGAATTTTCGTTCAGCTTATAAGAGAAATTTTCTTTTCAAATTGATCGCTTCCTTCGGATGAAGTATGGAGCCGCGTCGGTGAAGAACAGAGTTTTTCAAACTTAAAGTAGATTCGATTATATTGAAACAACTATACGTATAAGGAAATCAGAAAGTAAATGTTTTATATATAAAAATGGTCGATTAAATAAACAATACAAAGCAAAATCATATATATATCAACAAAATACATTCAGTTCGCTTATTGCTGTATGTTTTTTCTTGTGCAATTAGCATTGTCAATCTATACCTATATAGGGCGTCCCGTGGCTATGTCGTCACGGAAACTAAGTACTTTAAATATTGTCGATGGGAAGTTTTTAAATAAGAATTTTTAAGCCTTCTGGTTTTAAAAATGATTTTATTCAAGGATTTTGCACAAAAGACTTTTCCTCCGTGGTGGCATTGCCGTGGCACATCCTGTTTATGTTATTAAATTAATAGATTCTTGTTGGATTCGGGCTGTAGCCGTATGAAATCAAATCGGTCTAAAATGTAAATTCACCCAAGTTTTAAAGGTAAAAATTATAAAAACTGTAAATAAACCATTTCAAAACCACCTTAATTCCGTCCAAAATAACCCTAAAATTACAATGATGCTAATTTCAAAAGTAGCATATACACCGCAATTAATTATTAGCGAACTAAAACCCTTTTAACCCAGTTTTGGACACAAAACGCGTCCTCATTTGTCTTTATAAGTGTTTGGGGTACCATTTAAAGGGGGAAGGGAGCCTAGACCTTCATTAGAGAGTTAATCCGCTAGCGTTGGGGGTCTGGATCTCTGGGGTCCGGATGGCATCATCGTCATCTCTGTGCGTCAAAATTTAAGTGGAATGGGTTAGGTTTGGAATTTATTGTTTCATTTGTATCTCGACGGGTGACGGGCTGAGGGCGTAATCTGGTTATCCGGTCAGATTGTGCTAAATATTTAAGGCTCTATTTCAGTGACCAACGGATGAAAATGAATTGACACACATTAGTTACTCGTGTTTTCTGCTTTGTAAACTATGCTATATAAACATGACGTCTTTGCCTGACAACAATTAGGTATTTCGAAATCATGATAGGTCTCTCATAATGACAAGGTGGTAAAGTATTAAGATAAACTAATATACTTATGCCAGCCTGTACTAAATTCTATTAAAAGACAACTTAGCTAAGCAACACTTTTCCCCGGGTTTTTGTATGCGTTTGTTAAATTTGTGTCATCTTTGCAGACCAAATACTGAACGCCCATTGGTTGCCATCGACATTTGTTTGTTGATGATTGGCTGTCTCAACCAATGAGCGTGTAGTATTTGCCATTTTTTTTTTTTTATTAATCTGCATTTCCACAGACACCTGGGTCCGTGCTTTTTGTTAGATAATTTTTTATATTTATGAATTAAGCCTATTATTAACATAGTTAAATGATAATATTAACATAGTTATATGTTAGTATTTGCCATATTGATTTGACACGAGTTTGACAAACGTACGAGAAACCGGGGGCTAGGGAGATAAATGCGAACTTAGGAGCTGTCAAACTTTAGTACAAACAGCATTAGTAAAATTATACAATCCTTCCATACAATTATCTATACCTACATATAAAATTCAATGTCCTGACTGACTTATATATCAACGCACAGCCAAAACCGCTGGTCCTAGAGACTTGAAATTTGGAGGGTGTGTTCTTTGTAAAGTGTATGTAGCAACTAAGGGTTTTTCAAAATTCCACCCCTAAGAGGGTGAAATGGGTGGTTTTATTATTTACCTATAGGACACACGGGCGAAGCTGCGGGCAGAAGCTCGTGAATAATAAACACATAAAGCGTATGCTTATTTCACCATTTTTAATTCTGGTGCTTCGACACGCCACCCTTGTCTGTTGCTCTGATCCTGGATTATCCCACTTAGCCGGGCTTGATCAATTTAAACGGTGTCTGGGAAGCCGTTTAATAACCTTTGTTTATGTTTAATTCGGCACCACAAATGTACACATATTGTTAGGAACTAATTAGTTTTACCGAACTCTTTTTTACCTACATAAAAAGTATCCTGAATCATTGGTATTTTATATATAGTTACTGGCAACATAAAATACATTTATTAATTCTTTACTCCACAAACCACAAACTCTACATGTATTACACTTTAATAATTAAATAAAAGTTTACTCTTTTGCCTTTTACTGTTCATACAATAATGATTTAAAAAAATATATACTAGATAGATAGATATTTTTTTTTGTATTTTAACGCCCAACGATCACATACATACATCCTGGACCCTAACTAGGATTCCCTGTGTCTACGAACCCAGAAACTACGTGGACCATGGTCCCACAACACCCAGACACAGAACAAGTATTTGAGCTTTTTTTTTCTGTGCATAAATACTTGTCCCGTCGCGGGAATCGAACCCACCGCCTCCGTGTTATGAGCCGACCTGCCCAACCACTACACCACAGAGGCTGTCGATAGATAGATGAACTCTTTATTGTACATGCCAAATAATAAAAAAACAATAAATTACATAAAGTGTAACAATGGGCGACCTTATCGCTAGAAGCCATCTATTCCATTCAACCTTTGGATGGAGAGAATTTGACGAAGTTAAAGGACGGGGTGCACATAACTATTTCGTTTATATAAAGGGCATAATTATATAAAATAATAACGGCCAACGATTACATACATAGATCCTGGACCCTAACTAGGATTCCCTGTGTCTAGGGACCCAGGAACTACGAGGAACATAGACAGAAAAAGACTTTGCGCTTTTTTTCTGTGCACAAATACTTGTCCTGCCGCGGGAATTGAACCCCCCGCCTCCGGGCTATGAGCAGACCTGCTCAACCACCACACCAATAAGTGCTTATTACAGAGAATACAAACAAGAATACTAGGTTACCTATCTACATGTATTAAATGTAAGACATGTTGTTACCTACACCATGTATAACTCTAACGCGCCTGGCCAATATAAAGTTCGTTAGGATAACGCTGTTTGTGACTCTTAATTACGGGTAAAGTGTACAATGCCGGAGGAACACGGAAAGCTACTTGCGTCGCGTGCTACTTTCAAACTTCCCGCGTTGTATTTAAGCAAAGAATGACAAAGTTTTAAAAGCGTCTACAACAAAACAAATGTTATTCGTTGGATTTGAATTTGGAAGGCGTAGTTCGTTGTTTTTTTTTATTCTTACGGGTGTTGCCATTTATTTATTAAATCAATACTACAACTTAGAGTATTATTATTATTCTTCCTTTGTTCTCTACATGAATATTTAGTTAAATTAACAGTTCAAATGATATTTAAGTTTATAGTTACGTAAAATCGTGTCATAAATAAATGTAGCCTAGAATTCAGTATTTAATACAATAAATAACCGTTCAATGGCTGTCCCATTGCCCTGAACATTTGAACAATGCCGAGACAATAAATAACTGACAGATGAAATGCGCCACCATTATTATAATCAACGTTTAATATTAAAATGCTTTTAAAGGCTAATTGAATGAATTCACTTAGCCAATTTTATATATAGCCTTTTTTTCGGTATAGGTTAAGTTTAAAATGGTATTATTAATAAAACGCATGAGTTATCGACACAGACTAAAAAACCTTTTTATTTACATAAGCATGACAGTAGAGGGCAGCACATACTATACATTGCATTTTGATCTGAACTTCGAGTTACACTGTACTAAATTAGGATAAAGTGTATATTTACAGAAAATGGAACGTAAAGAAGTGACAATTCAGCCAAGGAGTGATTTATAGTGATTGGCCCGATAGCTCAGTTGGTAGTATCCCTGCCTTCTGAACTGAGGGTTGTGGGTTCGATTTCCACCCAGGACAAACATTTGTGTGATGAACATAGGTGTTTGTTCTGTGTCTGGGTGTTATATTATATGTATGTATTTACAAACAAAAAGTATCTAAGTATTGTATCAGTTATCTGGATCCCTAGTCCAAGCTTTGCTTAGTTTGGGGCTAGATGGCGTTGTGTGAGATGTCCACGCATATTATTATATTATTATTATTATATTATAAGTATTTTCCTTCATAACATTAATGCCACTTTTTTTAAGGTAGTAAATGATGTGACGACCTAGTCATTCACCTGATGTTAAGCAACACGGCCGCCCATGACAAAACAGTGTCACTCAGAACTCCAAAATATAAAGTTTCGCGTGACACGGCACTGCCCACATCATCCTGAGACATCAGCACAGTCTGGTAATAAAATTACTCGACTGTGAGATCAGATCATAAAGTCTCATTTACCCAGTAATATCACTAGCTATAGTGCCCTTCAAACCGGAACACAATAGTGCTTGCACTCTACTGCTTGGCGTCAGAATAACTGACAAAGCAGTGGTACCTACCTAGACGAACTTTGCAGATAAGTCCTACCACCTAGCCACTACAGAGACATACATTTTTCGATTTCATTTTAGTGTTCTTTACTTACTGTATGAAATAAAAATGAAAAATAAATGTACGTACGTATAACCATAAGTAAGGCTAGGAATATAAAACCCAGCAACAAAACTTGATAAGTAACAAAATAATAGTCCAATCTTGTTGCCCCCATAAAGTTTGCACGCGGAACGTTCTAGAAATTAGGCTCGTTACGAGAGAAATCAGACAAGTCGAAGGCGGAACCTATGATGGTATCACGGTGAAACACGAAGGCATGGACGAAACGTTGTGAAAATACGAACACCGATAGGTACAGAGTTTCAGAGAGATGTCGTTTTACTGACTTCAAAAAAGTAGGGTGTTCTCAATCTATCTTCTATCTAAATACATATAACTCAAAGGTGACTGACTGAATGACTGACTGACATAGTGATCTATCAACGCACAGCCCAAACCACTGGACGGATCGGGCTGAAATTTAGCATGCAGGTAGCTTTTCTTTTATTTGGTCTGTATATGCCTTCTAGGTCTGCTCTTTCATGTCGTATAGGGTGGTCAGAAGCAAGAAGCATCACTTATACACAGGATAAAATGAAGCTAGTAGGTATCTAATAGATAACGTACATGGGCATTGGTGTAGCTTAACATCAGATGAACGACGAGCTCGTCATGTCTTTCCTTAATGTTAAAAAAATCTACTTGCGCTATCTAATTTTTCTATTTTTCCGCCAACTTATCTAAATTGATATTGGTTTTGTTTCTTTATTTGTTCCCTATTTATAATTTTATATGAGCACTAACTACTGCCCGCAGCTTCGCCCGCGTGGCCTATAGGAAAATAATTCAACCACCAAGTTCACCCTCTTAGGAGTGGAATTTCGAAAAACCCTTTCTTTACAAAGAACACAGCCTCCAAATTTCAAAACCTTAGGACCAGCCGCTTAGTCTGTGCGTTGATATATAAGTCAGTCATTCAATCAGTCAGTCAGGACTTTGAATTGTATTTTTATAAGTAGTTTATAAACTCTATATAGATATATCTTTACAGCATTTTTGTGAGATGTAACTTCACCATGCTGGTTGTCGTGATTCTCAAGAACCTCCTAAGCAGTGGCGCTACCGACCTCGCAAGTTGGTTATAAAGCGTGAAGAATTTTGGACATGATATCACTTGTCACGGTAGCTTAAGTAAAGCATGTCCCAGCTTTAGGAACGGATGGTTGCGGGTTCGAATCCCGTTCGAATTTCAAATTTTTCCTTTACGCTGTAATCTGTAGGAATAATAGAGTTGTAGGTCCGTATTACAGAACGATGCACAGCCATCAATCGGTGCTCAAGCAGTGATTTAATTCACTAATTGATCACTTTATGATTGAAATATCTGCTTGAGCACCGATCGATGACTGAGCATCGTTCTGTAATACGGACCTTAGATTATATAACACTTAAAAATTACTGAAATTAATATTGTTGGTCGATAAGCCGAGTCAAGCTCAATGTACCTTAAGTAAAACATTATTTGCCCATCAAATCGGTAAATAAATCCTTATCCTAGAAAGGTATTACAATTCTCGGGAGAAACATCGAACCGCTTAGTGTCTCGTAGGGTAGGCAGCAAATATTCGCAAATCCCAAATAATTAAACTGAACGTAAACAAAGCGCCGATCGAGCAAGACGTTCCAAATTCAAACATTTCGTGTGATTACCGTTCCGTTTAACGCAGAGCCGACTCATTCAAGATCACTCGACATAATTAACGCTCACATTGAGTTATTTACTCGCCCGCATGTGTCGGCGGAAACGGAACACGGGTATTGGGAACGATTGACGCGCCTAATTCTTAATTTAACGATCGAGTGATAAACATTGCTAAGGCAGTCATTTATTCTACCTAACATGCATAATAAAACCGGCACCTTACTGCGCATAAAGCAATGAATGAGCTATAAAATAGCTGGAGCTGTGGCAAAACATATTTATTTTCTTGTACCCACGACCTATAGCGAGAACGTTTTTTTTGACGTAAAATATTTATTTTACTTTATGTTTTTTAATCAACTATAACACGTTACGTGACTGCAACACTTACTGCTTTTGATGCGTGACATCAGGGAACTAAGTTATTTTCATTATATATTGACCTACTTCTTAAACCTGCATGTGAATGTCCGTTGTTTTATGCAATAACTTAATTTTGAAAGCCTTAATTGGTGTTATTAGACTAAAAAATGTTTGTAAGCAGCAAAAATTATCCAGTCAACCAGCTATAGAGCCATAGTTATATCTACGTATGCCAATATTCTTTTTCCGGTTATTAGGTCAACATAAATTTAAAAAGTAAGTATAAGCAAACTAATCGATCTTAACATTACATCGAAAAGTTTCTAACACGGAACCCGCTACAACTCCCGCATCGCACCCCATCGATCAGGGCCGGCTCGCCGAAGGCAGCCAACCTCTAAACGGCGTTTAACGTACTTATTCCGGTTGATAGATCGCCACTAGACGACACCGAATCCATTAAACCGTGCCTAATTGATCGCAGCACGAGTAGAAAACGGCAAAAAGTGACCGAGACTCGATATTTACCGTGAAAAATATTTCGGAAGTCAGGAAGTCTGAAATAAGCGGTATTCGCTGTGTCCAGGTATCGGAAATACCAGTACCCAGCTACGGAGTTTTGTACCGCCTTGTTACTGCAAAACTTTCAGGAGTGGGAAGTTCTCGGAATTATTTCATTAAATCTCTTTTCGTTCCTGTTGTCTCGGTTCGTCTGACTGAAATCGCTTTACGGATTAGACCGTTTACTTTACTTTATCCAATCTTTGACATCGTTTCTAACCTTTAATTTGGAGAAACATTTTTCTAGAGAAATTACTTTTAAAATGACGTAAAAGACTGTCAAAATCCGCCGTTCAAAATTGATTTGTATCCAGATAAATTTCAACTTAAACTTTAGTTGAGCAATGTGTTTTTAAATTTTTATTTTTGATTTTCCGTCACATGATTAAGATACTTTTTAGATTTTCTGACTCATAATGACTATACCTATTATGGGATAAATAAAATCTAACAATTAAGTCCACTAGTATTGTTATTTCGAGTTATTATTTATTACTTAACGACTACCGGACGTGTCAGGCGGGTGACGACTGAAGCATGCAGCGAGCATCATTATATGCATTTCGTATGGTCGGCAAAATACAACGAGTGTGCATGTGTGTCGCTACAACACCATTCTCCTCGGTCTACATCATAACCTACTGCGTTTATCAAGACAATGAAGAAGACCCAATGAAGGCTGAATATGTGATGAAGGTTTTACTTAAGTTTTAGGTAATGAATTAAAGTACGAGTCTTTTATCACCGATTTTTGACCACCCTCCATATAGGATCGCAGCTGCCCGCAGGCAGGATTCGGAATGCCTCAGACTGCGGGCCGGGCGGTCGGCTGCCATACCGGGCTTGCGACCGCGGGCTTATGTGCCGTGTGAACCGCGTACTGCCAGCTATGCTGCGGTAATGCCTAGGTTACCTAGCCTGGATGTACATATAGTCTGGCTTAGTGGTGACCTTAGGTTGCCTCACGTATCACGCATCACAAATAAAAACACAATTTTGTGGTACTTATAAATTTTCTAAGATCAAATGTCATACTGAAGTCGATTCCATGTCTGAATCTACACAATTAAAATTTCTCTTAAATCTCTATTTTTAATTTCCTTTTTATCAGAAGAGTACCGTGGTACCAGTAAAGTATGGTAACCGCTATACAATATCTCCGTATTTTTCATTTCCCCTTTATCAGATGAGTACTGCCATACTTTAAATTTAGTTTAGCTTTGGAATAATCACACTAATATTATAAAGGCGTGTATGTAAATGTGTGTATGTTTGTTACTCCTTCACGCTCAAACGGCTGAATGGATTTGGATGAAATTCGGTGCCAAGATAGCTTATACACTGGTTTAACATATAGGCTACATTTTATCTTGGAAAAGTGAAATTTTCTCGTGGGATGAGCAAATAATTAAAAAACTTTTCATCCGCGGGTGAAACCGCGGGCCGCAACTAGTACTTAATAAATAAATAAAAAACATTTTTGAAATTTAAATAAATATTCTGTATTTTATCTGGAAATAGTTCCCATACTACAAGCTGTTAGCAGTGACGCTTAACATCAAATGAAGGAATAGCTCGTCAATATATTCGTATACTTACATAACAAAAATTGCTTTTCTTGTTAGTTTGGAGTGAGTATTTATCTAAATACCTATATTCCAATACGTTCCAATTCCAGCATCTTTCGAGCCCGAATCCGATGACAGATGAAAACAGATCACGTGTTTGGTTACAGCCTCCTCACACCTCGCGTCTCAGCCGTTCATTAATCACCAGCTCGACGGTCAGCGACCTTCAGCAGCTGTATCCAAATATCTCTCTATAACAGAGCTGTCAGAATACAATAGGATATGATTAACTGTATGATCTTCATTTTAAACACCTTAGATTACTCACTTTTATTCAAGTTGATAGTCTCGCAACTAGCCATGGTCGGGGCTACTATAGCTCTCTTGCGAATCTCTTAATTTCTTCTTATCTAGTGATCAGAAGAAATGAAGAGATTCGCAGGAGTACCATTGTCACTGCCACGCTGACACATACTGACACCAATGGCGAATTGCTTGCACCAGTAGTGAGAAACAGAATTTCTTTTTTTTCAAGCTCACATTGTAATGGGCTTGTTATATAATATTTAACAATAAGCACTTGGTAATTTTATATGCTTAGTACAATAACTTAATTTCAAGTACTACTTAATATAATTTAGACTTGTAAATGTGCTAATAATAACCTATTTGAAATAAATCCTTTGACTTTGACGGATATAGCTCATAGAATTAGATCATAAAGCATGAGCCGATTTTGATTTTTTTTTTGTTTGAAAGGAGGCTTAGTAGTGAGTGTTTTTATTTATTTATTTATTTATTTATTTATTGCATTATGTAACAAGGAAATACATATAACATCACACAAGTTACACAACCCTGCTAGGGCATAGCAAATAAAGAAAAGAAAGTACTAACTAAGTTTACACAATAATAAAATGTTGACTATGGAAATCCTATATATATGGAAATCCTATGGAAATAGAATAAATGTAAGTAGAAATAGAAATATATCATACTCATATATAGTAACTCAGTACGTGTCATCATCGTGAGCTTGCTACGTATTTATCTACTAAGTATTCTTGTACAGTATAGTAGCATTTTTGAGATAAAAAAATTTTGAGTTTATTTTTAACTAATGACTTTACTTTGTTTTCGCTTCTTATGTGAACCGGTAGTTTATTATAAATTTTTATGAGCATATAATGGGGGCCTCTTTTGAATATTTCTAGTTTAGGTTGCGGTGCTATGATTTGGTTTTGTCGTCGCGGATTTGTATCGAATGTAAATAAATTCGGGTGCTTTTTTATGAACATTGCCGCTTCAAGAATGTATATGCAAGGTAGTGTTAGCATGTTGTATTGTATGAAGATGATGAAGAAGATGATGTTTTATTAACTTAACTTTTAATTTATTTATAACTTGTGTCATTCTTGAACATATCGATATGTATTCTTTGATAGCCAAGCGACCCCGCTTACCATAACCATACCGCTAACCATACCCTGGTTAGGGTGTGACGTACGGTCAATCTGAGCGCCAGTGGTAAAGATTTTTAAAACCTTGCTAGTCGTGCACAGTAGTCCACTAGGTGGCGGGATTTTTCTGCAAACTTCGTCTAGGTAGGTACCACCACTTTGCCAGTTATTCTGTCGCCAAGCAGTAGTGTGCAAGAACTACTGTGTTCCGGTTTGAAGAGCACTGTAGCTAGTAAAATTACTGGGCAATTGAGACTTTATGATCTGATCTCACAGTCGAGTAATCTTATTACCAGACTGTGCTGATGTCTCACGATGATGTGCGCAGTGCAGTGTCACGCGAAACTTTATATTTTTGATTTCCGAGTGACACTGTTCTGTTATTGGCGGCTGTGTCGCATAACATCAGGTGAACGACTAGCTCGTCACATCATTCTCAAACATTAAAAATAAACAGTAAAATAAAGCGTTTTAAAAATACCTAATTCATCGCTGTCTTAGAAGTTCTATGAAATTAATAGTAAGTAATAAGCACCCCTAAATTTTAATTGCTTGTAAGAAATCTCAGTTAAATGGCCAGCATTTTCAGCGCCCGTTCATTTGCTTTCTTTAATAGGATTTTCTATGTTAACCTTTAATCGTAGACAGGCTAATGAGTTTACCCTTGGGCTTATGTAAATAGTATTTTAGAAAGTGTAAGTACATAAGCAGGTGCGTACTTTTTAATAAGTAGTGTGAGTACAAAGAGCCCGAAAGTTTTCTTTAAAGATTGAGCACGCTCTATTCATTCAGACAGATTACTTTAAAATCGACTTCAAAAAAGAAAGTGGTTCTCGATTTGGTTGTATATGTTAAATATTTGTTACCACGGATATCTGTTATTTACCGATATGGAAAATTCTTTTTTTTGTATTATACAGGATTCCATAGAATTCTTTATCAAAATCAGTGCAGTAGTTTGGTTTTGAAATCAAATTTAACTGGAAGGAATTTATAAATGATAATATGATCCAAGTATTTTTCAGTATAAAATTAAGGCAATCGAAATCTTTTCAACCTTTTTTTAAATGGAAATTACGCAAATTTATGATACATTTTAGGTAATTAAGTTCAACGCAGCACATGCACTTACGAGAATTTAGTTACTGTTTAAAGTTAGAGCGAAACCCGAAGAAACCGTTTGTATGGTTTCTTTAAAAACGATACATTAACTTTAATCTTCTGTATTATACCTAATAAAAATAAGGAAACTATAGCTTTCCATTTATCTATACAGTTCGGAATTACAAGGGCGACAAGGCGAAAAGGCATTACAACAGCGGAAAAAATCGTGTAGCTATAAAAGCCGTCGTCGCACGCGACATGCCCGAGAACTAAGTCTATTGTTCCAGAAATATTTACATTCTAATGCTCACTTAATTTAGGTTACGACCAGACGGAACATCGATGGATGCGCGTCCGCGGGTGGCCCGACCACCCAAACGCATCGCACTTGCATCGATAAACGCACCGCACTAGCGATACGAAGCGCGTCACATCTCTACGTTATCAAGAGCTTTAATTATAATAGGTAGCCACCGCGCCCTTTATCGATCCGAGTAGAAATATGAGATAGGGCGACAAGGAAGCTTAATGCTCGGCTCAGATAACCTTTGCTGTCGATTTATTTCAACGGTTTCTATACGATAAATTCTGATTGTCGATAACGAAGTTTAATTTATCGTTTTGATTGTGACGGTGGAGAACGTAACCGAGATATCGCGTCTGTATTTATTCATGACTCAAAGCAGATATTTCACGTGTATTTTTTGTTGATTTTAAATTACCTAAAGTAATTGTAAACCAAATAAGCGATGTAAATTAGGTCTACGTTTTATGAGCTGCTGACTACAAAACAAATTTAACTACAATTTTAGGTTGTTAATTAATAGCAGGAATGGAAACGTTGCTCATTTCGGGATCCTCTCAGTGCCGTGGGAACGCCCGCGAAGTAATCGGGTATTAATTACTCGTCCAAACAAATCCCGGGAACGCGGTCCTCGGTAGTCGGCACCCGACATTCGATGCGGCGACAATTTAGAATCGATTCCGCGGCATCGATCGCGCGCCAACCATCTCGCGGCCTTTCTTTACCCAGTATCTTAATTGCGGCTAATTGCAAGAAAAGCCCTCCCATTAAAGCCCTCCTCGGAAAGTGTAAACGAATTAACAGACACGTAGCTCGCTAACAAAGAGGCGGTGAATTCGTTTTAAAACACCCGGTTCAGGTGCGAAAAGCCAGCTTCAAGTAGAATAGATTACAGCGTAGCACCGTGCAATTCACGTTGGAAAATCGTAAGCAACATTTTACACAATACATTAATAACGAGGAAATATTGCTTCCTGTTGTCGGTTCATACGTGTCATAAATTTCGAACTTGCGCAGCCATTAGGGAAACTTGCTAAGAAAATTTTGTTAAATTATATCGAAGTATCTTTCAAGGTTTCATGGCACGCTTATAATTTTTCATAAATAAGAAACAGACATCAAAAACTGAAGTCCATAACGTAGTGAATAAAATTACGTAAGTACCTCCCTCATATTATACTCATAACCAAAGTACTCAACAGTTGAAAAACTATTGCGTTTTGTTACTGCAACCGAATGCGCCTAACTCCACGTTAACGCGTTAATTAACAAAATCATTATCGGTACAAAGAGACGGCATCTCCTGTGATGTAGCTATTAAGCAACATAGACCGTATCTAATCGGAGCAAGGTTCATAGTGGAGCGATTATTGCACTGGGAAGTGCCATGACCGTGCGAACTGCGTTTAGTTTCCGCTCTCGCAAGTTCAATACCACCATTAGAATTGCAGTAAGCAGGTGCGAGCATATAAGTCGATTTAATCTAGGAATTGCAGCTATGTGAAATAATACAGTATCTATTTATACGTGTTTATCATATACTTACGGACTACCTTAGACTCTTTAAAACACTACTAAGATAAGAACTATGCAGTACTCATGCCTATTAAAATACAACTTATCTAAGAAACACTTTCCCTAGGGTTTTCTTGTATATATTTGTTAAATTCGTGTCAATTTGATTTGATCATCAGCCTTCTCAACCAATGAGTAGAGTTGTCCAGTTTTTCATGAATTTGAAAATATTTCGCTTCACTTGTCAATTTTTTCCCGTAAAATCCAAATTTTGGTACAATTAAAAACACTTTAAAACCAATAAATAACCAAATTGGTCAGCACAGGTTTTTATTAATAAAGTTTAATTGATTATTCACAATCGAAATAAATATTACAGATTTCGTCATGTTTTTTTTATCTTATGCGTACTTTTTGCCATGAATAAACAATTTCTTTCATTTTCTCTTTTTATTATTACTTTTCTTTTATTTGTAATACTAAACCATATTTATTTGAGAAAAAGCAAAAATAGGTAATATCAATGTCACGTAACGACTCCATCCAGGATCCTAGGATGCCTATCTAGGTCTTGATGCCACCTAACCAGACCCTGGAGGGAGACGATGACATGATAGAGAAGAGGGGAATGGGTGCTGTAAGAGAAAGACACATTACTTTATAATGAACTAGCGGCCCGCCCCGGCTTAGGATGGGTATTTTATATATGTATATTCTATATCCTACGCGTATGTTCATCATGGAAAGAATTTTTCAAATCGTTCTAGTAATTTCAGAGTCTATTCAAAGCAAAACAAACAAACAAACCTTTCCTCTGTGGGCGTGAGTTGATTGAAGAGAATTATTTATAATATTAGTTAAGATATAATAGGTTAACAAGAAATTATGCACTTAAAGTCTTTTTCTATTAGATTTTCTCTTTTAGATTTAGTCTTTTTTTATTTGATTTGCAATGATAGATATTATAACTCTGATATACATTACCAAACGAGCTTATGCCCGCAGCTTCGCCCGCGGCGTGGCCTATGGGAGAATAATTTAACCACCCATTTCACCCTCTTAAGGGTGGAATTTCGAAAAATCCTTTCTTAGCGGATGCCTACGTCATAACATCTACCTGCATGCCAAATTTCAGCACGATCCGTCCAGTGGTTTGGGCTGTGCGTTGATATATCACTATGTCAGTCAGTCAATCAGTCAGTCACTCTTGAGTTTTATATATATATATAGTCAGTCACTCACACACAGTATATATACATATAGTATATATATATATATATATATACTGTGTGTGAGTGACTGACTGACTGACTGACACAGTATCGGTATTAATCAAATTAAATAATACAATAATAATTAAATATATTAATATAAATAATAATTAAATAATACCGATATCCGAGGTAGGTAACCTGCATATATGCCTTACCGATAACACGAGTACTCTGTCCACTCGAGGCGGTGCAGTTATTAGTGCGCAATAATCGAACGTAATCGACAATTAGCTCTAATATACCGGAGGGCGGATAGAATACCGATTGCTATTACTAATTGACCTCTCTGTTAATTACACGTTTTCTATACTGCATCGGTGTTGTGTGTTGAACTAAAACTTCTTTACGCAGGGGAGTAAGCTAGTGAATGCTAACAAGGAGAACGAAAGTTGAAAGTTGTTGGTTCACGTAGATCTCCATTGTCAGTATAACAAAGCTAAAAATGACTTAAAATTTATATTATTATGTTTTTTTTTTTTATGTTATTGAATGATGTGACGAGCTAGTCGTTCACCTGATGTTAAGCGACACGGCCGCCCATAACAGAACAGTGTCACTCGGAACTCCAACATGTAAAGTTTGCGCACTGCGCACATCATCCTGAGACATCAGCACAGTCTGGTAATAAGATTACTCGACTGTGAGATCAGATCATAAAGTCTCAATTGCCCAGTAATTTCACTAGCTACAGTGCCCTTCAAACCGGAACACAGTAGTGCTTGCACACTACTACTTGGCGGCAGAATAACTGGCAAAGCGGTGGTACCTACCTAGACGAACTTTGCAGAAAAGTTCTACCACCTATGTTGGTATGTCCGGTAAAATGACAATTTGCAATTGTCAAGATGATGGCATTAGCATTAAAAAAAGGAAAAGCAAAGTTATACCAGCCGATAGATGGAGCTAAAGAAGTTTTACTTCAGTCGTGTGGTCTAAAGCTCATTTAGTTTGTGAAGTTGGCTTTAAAGGCAGTCGATAATGTTAATACCTAATTGCCTTTATTTTTAACGAGCAATGTGCTTTTATAAGTTACTAATTGTAAACAACGTAAGCGCGCTTAAAGCATTAAATTAGGTCTAAATTTTATGAGCTGCTGACTGCAGAACAAATTTAACTAATACAATTTCAGGTTGTTAATTAAAAGCAGGAATCGAAACGTCGCTCGTTTCGGGATCCTATCATTACCTAAAATATGTTGATACTAAACAATTTTTTAATAGTTCTGACGAGGTCTTAACCTAGAATTGTCAAAAGGGAAAATAAAAAAGGAGAGCGGGTTTTTTGTTTATTGTTAATCGCCTGTCAGTCTTACCTCAATTAATGATAATAATAAAAAGACGTTGAACGATCATAGGTCATAGATACTGGACCCTAACTAAGATTCCCTGAATCTAAGGCCCTGGAACTACGAGGACCCCATGGTCCTCGTAGTATGGGACCATTCCCATAACACCTAGACCCAGAACTAGTATTTGCGTTTTTTTCTGTGCACAAATACTTGTCCTGTCAAGGGAATCGAGCCCGTCGCCTCCGGGTTATCAGCCGACCTGCTCAACCACTACACCACAGAGGCTGCAAGGCATATCAAATTTAGGCAGTCAAAATTCAGCTTCTGATAACTAAAAATTGAATTAAAAAACTAAATAGAGTATGTATGACCATGGTCCTCGTAGTTCCTAGTTAGGGTCCAGGATATATGTATGTGATCGTTGGGCGTTATTTATTTATTTATTTATTCTTAAATAGGAACTATCATTGCGCCTGCATTCATTTTAAAGAAAGTGCATATATACAAGGTATATATAATATATATACATATCTAAAACCCCCATAGTAATAAACACTACATAACAGCGGAATAACTCTTCAGTGTTTTTTTCATTTGAACTTTGCCTATTTTAATCTTGATAGAGAGAAATAAAACACAAAATAATAAGAAGAAAGAAAGGGAGAAAATGTTCATACTCATTCATTTCAATTTTCCCTTCGCTTTAACATAATTAAACTTTTGTTTGGTTTACTGAAAATACCGAATTTTCGAATGTCAAACGGGTGAAGTGTGATAACTTTGAAAGTCGTTACTGTACGCTCTTGTTTGTACAAATGTATGGATTTGTTGATATATTTATATATTTTCGCAACCCCCTCGATCTTTGATGAATAGAATATCTAGATGCGCTACGATCAATAAAGGATCATGTTCGTTTTCGAAAACACAATTAGAAACATAGACGTGTTAAGGATACACAAGAGCAGAAATATTTTTTTCCTGCTCTGTGAGGATCATAATAGTAACGTCCAACGATTACATACATAGATCCTGGACACTAACTAGGATTCCTTGGGTCTAGGGTCCCAGGAACTACGAGGATCATAGTTCCAAAATACCCAGACACAAAACAAGTATTTGCGCTTTTTTTCTGTGCACAAATACTTGTCTTGCTGCGTGAATCGAACCGAACCACCTCCGGGCTATAAGCCGACCTGCTAAACTACTACACCACAGAGGCTGTCCAATCAGAACACCTATGTGATGATGATAAAAAGTATATATTCAAGACATGCGAAACTATTGCCTGCAATCTGAAACGCAATACTCTGATGTATACTATAAGATTGATTCTCTATTTATTTAGAGTTCCTAAGAAATTTCTACAAAGTCTACGATCTAGTCAGTTGACCATTGATAGAGATGGATCTCTAAATATATATTAACCCTACAATTTTTGAGAAATTGGAGAGTTTCTGGTTTAAGGTACTGTCCCGTGATCATATGATCCTAAAATTAATTAACCCCTATATAGGCTAAGAAATGGTGGAGATACAGATAAAAAACAAAACAAAAACAGCTGTATTGAGAATCGTTTTCTTTTTGAAGTGATTCATATACTTTTTGCAGATCTTTATTGCAAGACAAGTTAGAATTACTATAAGTAGTGCGAACCTGTAGACCTAGGTACCTGTTGCTTATTAGGTCTTTACCTATGAAATTGCCGTTTTGTTTGAAAAAAGTTAAAGTATCTTTTTTTCGAACTTATTTATTTCTTTTATTCAAAGTAATCACCCCTGCAATCAATGCATCTTTGCCAACGCTGTGGCAGTTTATGGATGCCCTTCTTGAAAAAATCAGCAGGACGGGAGACAACACACTTTTCAAAGGCGTTTTGTACTGCCTCTCGGGAATTGAATTTTTTTCCCGCTAAGAAGTTGTCCAAATTTTGGAAAAAGTAATAGTCGGTGGGCGCAAGATCTGGTGAGTATGGCGGATGAGGGAGAGCTTCCAAACCCAACTCATGCAGCTTAGAGACGGTCTGTTGTGCAGTATGGGGTCGCGCGTTGTCGTGAAGTAGCAGTGGAGACGACCGATTGACCAAAGCTGGTTGCAGACGTGCGAGTTTCACCATCATTGTGGTCAGTTCTTCAATGTACACATCTGCAGTAATGCTCTCGCCGTTTTGTAAAAAGCTATGATGAATCACACCAGCACTAGACCACCAAACTGTGACCATCACCTTTCTAGGGGTCATTTTTCGTTTTGCACATTGCTTTGGTACCGAACCAGGATCTAACCAACTTGCTGAGCGCTTTCGATTGTCAAAAAGAATCCACTTTTCGTCGCACGTAACAATTCGGTTCAAAATTCCTTCATTTCTGTGCCTGTTAAGCAGCGCAAGGCAAGTCTCGACGCGTACGTTGCGCTGGCGATCGTTAAGTTCGTGGGGCACCCATCTATCAAGCTTTTTTATCTTGCCAATCTGTCGCAAATGGACCAATATTGTTTTGATGCTAACATCAAAAGCTGCTGCCAGCTCAGCTGTAGATTGAGATTCATCAGCTTCCACGATCGCCTTTAATTCATCATTGTTGACCAAAGTTTCCGGACGACCACGAGGTTCATTTTTCAAGTCAAAATTCCCAGAACGGAACCGAGCAAACCAATAACGGGTTGTACGTTCGTTTGTACAGTTCTCTCCGTAAACGTCGTTGATGTTACGTGTCGTTTGTGCCGCGTTGGTGCCACGACGGAACTCATATTCCATAATTACACGAAATTTCAAAGTATCCATTATGAGGAAAAATGTTGAAATGTAATGAAAATACAACGCTAATCAATAAACAAAAGACTTATATTGTAAATAGAATGTCATATTTTTAAAACAAAATTAATTTGAATTTAGAATTCATAGCGAATCAAAACTTTTTTTTATTTGAAAAAGTCTGTACTGCAATACGGCAATTTCATAGGTAAAGACCTATTACATGCTTCAGACTGGGAGATTTATTCTACCATTTAGTCGTAGAAGTATCCACTTCGTGTTTTTCTGTATATCTTCACAAATTCATCATGTATAAAAGTAGAACCTAGTTTGCTCTTAATTTTTTTTTACGCCTATGGATTACTTTACGCTTATTTTCAAGTGATTGTAATATTATGGTTCTATATGTATAACGCTGCGTTTTCCGCTTCATGTTCGTCAGCCAAAAACCATTGGCTGTGGTTCTACGAGCGATGTTGCCTGCCCATTTCATCTTACAATTTTTAAATCCTTTAGCCGTTTTATTTTTTCTAAATATGTATCTTCTCATTGCGGTTTTTATCACACAGCTGTAGTCTTCTGTTTCAGCCGGATCACCCATCACCAGTCTCTGCCGTCTCTTTCTCACGTTTCATTAGCAACAACCAATTTCCTCAAAACTCATCCAGCTCACCCTAAATCCCAGTTTAATAAACTCGTAAAGTGAATAAAACGCGTGAAACCGTCGTCGCGCCGTCGTTTGATGAATTGCTTCTAATGTGAGTACGCCGCCAACTCGACGCGAACTTGTTACCTCTTTACTTTTATTGCGTTAAAGCTTTTAATAGAAATCCCATTTGCTAAGTGCTGTTAAGAGAATATGTGCTTAGTGAAAAGCTTAGCAGAGAATAAGAACGGGAGCTGTATGGTTAAACGTAAAAATAACATAGTAATGTCAGTATAGTAAAGTATTGTTGTCGTTAATCGTAAATCACGAATAAATCTCGAGAAAATCCTTCCAGTCAAAACGTCAGTTCCATACCAGTCAAAGCGGACTACTTAAAATAAAAAAGTTTTTTTGTTTTTCTACTGTTTACTTCAACTAAGTAATTACATGCCTCATAAACAGTGATTTTATAAACTTTGTTAAGTGAACTTTACAGTAGAGTTGGCAGAGCAATTATTTTAGTTGTCATTTTACTAATTTCATCCAAACCAGTATCGGTAGCGTATTGACATGAAAGGCACAAGTTAACAAACTGACGAAGTCTCCCCTTATAATTTTTTTCTTCTTGATATTCCTGACTAAATGCAGGTGCAACGTATCCTATAACTATTCACGGGGTCAATTAACTCAATTCACTCCTTGTACATTATTTTATGATAAAATAGAAATAAATAAATAAATTTCTCTACATCAACAGTCCTATTTGAATTCAGAACAGGACCAATTAGGTTTTGTAAATTACACTTACAACTTCTGGGTCCCGAAGATGTTTTAGCTGTCCATTAGAACAGATACCTCACAAATCCGGGCAAGTTTCCCAAACAGTCCCTCTAACTCAATAAATAGATTGTCAAATTCGTACTCCGAACTTACGAATTCAGAATTTCGGATTCGGTATCTGTTATTCGAGTTAGTTTTGATTTACTGTCGTCATATATTCTTACATCGTTAATGTTTGGGATATCGGAGTTATTGCTAATTTCTTAAGTTGTTTTGAATCGATTTTAATATCAAATTCACCAATAGAGAAAGGTCCTCGAATGGCGACCACAACCCGAAAGACAGCGTAGACCAACTTGGTCAAAACTAGTGGCCGTTGGATGCAACAGCTCAATGCTTAGCAGTGGCCTTGATGATGATGATGATGAGAAAGTTTCTTGAGCTTATGATTTCCACATTTGTTTTTCCTTTGTAACATCGCGAATGCCTGATCAGAACCGCCAGAACCGACACCACGTCGGTGCAGAAAAGTAACTTATAAAATATCTGTCGACACTGCACTTCGTTCTGAAATTTATAATCGCTATCGATGGCTTTCGTTATTGTGTCGTGAACTCATTGATTTGCTACTATTTTTCAAAATAAAGTGGCGTAATAACTGGCGCGCGCTTGGACGAGAACGTTGGGTCAAATTCAATTCGTTTATGCAAATAAAACATGATTGTTAAAGATTCATACGGATGATAAGTACTAAAATAATATGTTCCGTACATGTTTTTTGCTATCACAACATGCAAATCTTATACTGAACCTTGTCAGCCTTGGAAGCTAAAATATCAAAAACAAAAGACGAAACTAAATATAGTCAGATGGTTGAGGAGGGAAAGCGATCAGTCCCCTATCTTTGGTTTGCTAGTGGAAAATTACATTAAAATTAGTATGTTGAAAAATGAAGAATAAAGTTTCAAGAGGGTTCTGGTTTTATTTATAATAGTTTCTCTAAGCTTGACACTGAACTTTTGTCTCTCGTGTAATGAAGTTACAAACAAGCCAAATGCCAGCTCGAAACCAACCGTTAGAATTACACGAGCTCATTGAATAAAACACTCAAAGTTGGCGTAGGTCGCAACCGTGCACCGTAGGCTGGTCTAATTAATTCCATGCACAGCGATATATCCCGGGACCAGAGATGTACTCATTGCCTGGGGCGAAACGGGCAAGTGAAAAACTTCTTTGAATTTATTTAACAACCGACTCTAGAAAAAGAGATTTTTAATTGTAATTTTTTTTATTCATCGATTACTTTGCTTTTTAACCGACTTCAAAAAAGGAGAAGGTTTAATTCGACTGCCTCAAAATCGACTGGGTGAACCGATTTTGATGATTCTTTTTAATTTGAAAGCTGGTGCTTCCCGTGTGGTCCCATTTCAATTTAGTCCCGTTCTGACAATGGCATCCATGAGAAAGCCATATAAGTCTAAAGTCGGTATAACTATTGTTTTAGTTTTATGATGGTCAAAAGTAACGCTTCTCATTGTTTATTATACCGGAAATAAGGTAATATGTGTTCTTATTTGTAAAATAATTGGCACTGGAACAACATCGCGTAACTGTTCTGGACATGGACTTCACCTGCCATCCTGCACGCACCAATTTACAAGTCTATGAGTGCGACCAAGAGAGCACACGATCACTATCTCTACCAGACTTACGTGATAAGGCCGTATGGAATTTATCGCCATGGTCATTGCGCACTCGCCATATAGTTGAAAATAACTTTGCCGTTTGCTCTCGCCCTCTGCATAGTTACGAAGTACATCTCTGGCTAAGTACTCGGACCTGTATGATAGTATATGATAGCACTGCAATATGCGCTTGCACTGTATACATGAATATTAAATTGAGCGCAGAGATAAAATGCTAATTCGCGCAATATGCATACATATTTACCCACGGACTGAATTAGAACCTAGATAACGCGCGAGAAGATACCGAGATTGGATTAGGTACCTCGGTTAACTCGCTGTTTGCATTCTGTATCATGACAGGGCACAAATATGTTGAGCGTATCTTGCTAATTAAATACCTTGTCGTAATAACGTGTAATGGTGCAATTGAATATTAAATATACTTAGTTTCTGCGGAATTAATATTTACATATGAGTTCCTACAAATTAGGTGTACTTATCTATCTATAGTTTTGTCTCTTTATTGAGTATTGAATTTTAAGGCGAATTTCAAATCACGAAATAAACAAAAAGCATGAGCATTATGAAACAGAATAACCATATGAAAAAAATAGTGTAAGATATAAAACGAAGATGAACAGTCACTGAATCCAATTAAACTAAGCAGATTGGTATTTTCAAAAAACGCCGTGTCAGCTTACGCCTTCAACTATGTAGACTGATATTACAGTGCAGTGTCACGCGAAGCTTTTTATTTTGGAGTTCCAAGTAACAATGTTCTGTTATGGGTGGCCGTTTCGCTTAACATCATGTGAATGACCAGCTCGTCACATCATTCATTAACATAAAAACTGTACGCTGTGGTCATCACTTGTATAGATGACCGGACTACAAAAATGTGGTAATATTTACAACCGAGCATAAACGTGCTTTATTTTTTATTTTTTTTAAATAGCCTGTCAATCAACACCTCTGACACTGATTAAAGTTCAATTTTTGCCGAGCCGTGTTATTAAAATTATACCTTACAAAGTTGAAAAGTATACAAAAAGTTTGCTTGAGAACCAATATAACACGTCGCGAAACTTTCTAATTTCCTAACCGCACCTTCATTAAAATCAGTTTAAAACAAGCGAAGAAACGCCGCGAAACTCCGTCGATATTAATTTTAAAACCGCATCAGTCACCGCGAATACCTTAATTTTCGGTACCAACAATACATACCGGTATACCGGGTACCGCCTTTTGTCTTTGCGGTATTAGCCCATTAATAACATTAACAATGCGGCGCCGGCGGTAGGTAATTGAACGCTGGTCCATCTGTTATCTCGGCGAAGCCTAATGAAATTGTCTGCAAGCGCTAATTAATTATGCTGCAGATAAGTTCCATGACAACATAACGCGGGATTAAGTTAATCGTTGTTGCATGTCTCCTTCATAGATAGCCGTTTCTATAGTATTGCCATTTTCTAAATATTAAAGTAGACGGCTCGCACTAACGAAATTCAGTCGATAACTCGACCGGTGTTAGGGTAAAAAAAAAAGCGTAGATGGCAAAGGCTGACAGTTTTTCGACTGAATCTCGGTAAGTGCTATACTAGCCGTGTACTAGTTTCATCGTGTTCAAAATAGCTAATTGTTTAATTCACTTCTCCTCCTTCTTCCTTATTGTGGCAAGGGTTCAGCCTCCAGAAGGCGTTTCTTTCTTACGAAAAAATCTGGGATCGACGATTTAGTAGCGTGGCCATAGCGCCCAGTTGCACTTTTATTGCACTTTGAACACCAGCTTAGACTCTTTATAGTAACAACCAGTAGGTAGAGTTTTAGTAGCAACTATGTATGTTGCAAAGCAGTGAAGTTCAAAACGATTCAAATTCTCTAAGAATGTAAAATAAATAATAATAAGCATAAGGATGTTACATTAGGCTCCTGCAAGCTTGCTTATTATTTAACTCAACTTCTGAAGCTCGAAGCAAACCCAACTCCTTATACAATACACAACCGTCTCGTACGTGCAATATAAAAAGTACGCGAGGATGTTATTTTTTCGCATTTCTCCGAAATTGTCGCGCTCGACGTAATCCGCGGATCGGAGTAGGCATTGCTACAATACATTTCTTAAATTGTCTCCCCGAACGCGCAATAATTTAAAAAAGCGACAGCAGCTAGCTCCGTAGTCGGTACGTTGTTGAGCAACTCTCGTAAAATTCGACCTAGAAGCTGGCATCAAGTTTATGGAAGAGGGTTAATTTTGCGCCAGTCACGATAAAAAGAGGTTTTGGATAAAAACACACTCAACGCAGAGTCATTGCTATGAGATAGAAAGAGAGAGAGCTTTTTTCCAGGAAGTGCGCTACAATTGTTTTACAACACAGATTAATTGTTTACTTACTAAGTCGCAAGAAAACGGAATCGCAACAAGATTGCATCTGTGAAATGGAAACAGCGCAAATCGCGAAGCAACTCGTTTGAAATAAACTTACAATATTACGAGGCCTCCCCTGCAAACCTTATTTCTACTAAAAGAAAGAACATATTCCCCTATCACGAAGACGATACGGTTCGCTTCCAGGCCACCACCTCGTGATTTCCCAAAGGTCTGTATTTTTAAAAATCCACCTCAACGTTAAGAAGGTAAAATATTGTACTTGTGAATTTTGAATTGCCGACTTCCTTGTTTGAGTTTCTTCGCCTTTTATTTTCCGACGCAGCGAGATCATTAACTGCGGCTCTCGGTGGTCCCAGAAACTTCAGGGAGTGTCGTGGGGTTACCGGTGCCTAATCAGACAGGGAAGGGTCGGATCACGGAGGGCATCACTCTTAAGCCGAGGTATATCCGGGTGGATCTGATGCGGGTTGCCGTGATTTTGATTTTTGGGTTTGTGGAATTAAATTATGCGATTCTCTACGATGGAGGCAGTTCGTGCGTCAAATCACCGCGAGAGGACAGGCCCGGATCCATTGACCCGGATTGCGGAGCGACGACATTCTGTCACAATCACAATATTAGAGAATGGAATCGAGGCCGCGATTCTGATGTATAATCATGATGTGTCATAACAACGTCAGCGGCAATGCTATATTTTATTCCCTTTTTGATTATCTCGGTGACGATCTGGGTTTTTAGTGTATCATAAATTCCTTATGGTCCTCGTATAAATGCTGCAATGCAACAATAGTCGTAACTATTTGATTAGATTGGAATATTCTGATTCAGTTTATTTCAATTTCGTGATCCAATTTCGATACGGATGGCGAATAGGCGTATTGTATTTTAGGTTTTCATTTTCTCCACACAATGGACTAGCTTCAGGCGTTAGAATGAAAACGACTGTACTGTAATTGTTGCAGTTAATTTGTGCACAGGTCCCCAGGTTGTCTTATTCTGTATTGGAAGATCTCATTTACTAATTATATTATAAGTATTAACTTATCAAGATATCGTCCCTTCTTTCTTGCCAGTCATATGGTTGAGATCACAAAACGTCTACTGAACTGGGTATAAGCACCATCCATTTACAAACCACCATTACCAAAACATCTTTATTAATTCGAATTTCCAAGCCTACACGCTTGCTAATTCAACCAAAGCTTTCCCGATTCCAAGAACCCGCGAAGGGTTCTATACAAATGCCTTTTCTTCGAGTATCGACCATTAGCACAGCCTGGCGCCGTACTATAAGGGATATGAGGTGATTTATCACAATTATAGGGATTCTGGACCGCCCTCCAAAAGGCGAGGTCAAAATATGACCGAGAGTAACTCATTTCGAGCACCTTTTGGTTACAATGGAAATATCACAAGGGATTATTATGGACTTTAATTATGTGGTGGTAAAAATTATGCCCTTTGTGTACGAGGTGCTATTACGGTGGAATAATGGTTATTGTCTGTACCTACACTTGTTACCGCTCCAGCGGCTACAGGTGTTAAATAATTATGAGCAGGTTAGTCGGTAATGTTGTATAATTTATGCAAGAATACTCAGGTATTGCCATAGGAGCAGTAACACTTAGCAAAAGCTTATAGCTGCTTTCTTTCTTTTCACAATCCACTCAATCAAACCTTATACAAACTCTTCGCGTGAAAGTTTCAAGCTCTTTACATATTCGAGAGCACATCGCACGTTTCAAAATATAACTTTTAACATATAACATTATTTCATCTCACATCGGCATCCCCTTTAACATTTTTTGCCTCCCTCCCGAAGCCTACAAACTTCAAACTCAAAGTTTGTTACGAGCCACATCAAAAAAACTTTGGGCAACACTCGTCGCGAATTCTAACAATACCCTTCAGAGCCTTCAGACTAGACCTTTACAATAGATACCCAATTAGGGATGTTACATAAAGTTATAGATACTTAACCAATAGGCTTGTTGAATGTTGACAGTATAAATAAATAAATAAATATGTGTGGACATTTCAATTAGCGCCATCTAGCCCCAAACTAAGCAAAGCTTTGCTTTTTCCCGCTAAAACTCGTTACAAAAGTTTATCATAACCGACTCGTGTGTCCATATCTTGAACCGATCTGCCATCGAAAAGTTACTTCAATAAATATCGATGTTTCGATAAAATCGAGTCCCTACTCAAAAACATATTGAAAGTAAATAAGTACATTATCACGGAGAGTATTTGGTTATTTTTAACGAGGATCGTATCGAAAAGACCTCGCTCGCAGCCATCACACGGTCGCGTTGTACTTGAAGGGGTTGATGCGCGGATGGGTTTGTTATAAATATAAAAGCTGTAAATAACTTTGTCAAAGTATATTTTCTTTCAATTATATTAACATTTTTTATTTTAAGGGCTAAGTGAATGGCGTAAATCTCGACTAACCATCAAAAGGCCTTCTCATTTCGAACTCGCTCTCAGAAGGACCGTCACTGGTTCGAAAAGTTCGAATCCCGTTCGATGTTTTCATTTTTTTAATTAAAATATTTCCAAACATTATTCATCACACACATGCACGCACGCGCTCACACACACACACACACACACACACGCACGCACGCACGCACGCACACATACACACACACACACACGCTGGCTGGCTCTGGCAATATTCAGGGGAAAATAGATAACAATGCTAACAATATTGACATCTCGAACTCCTTTAAAAGTTACTTGCGAAAACAAATTTACGACTACTAAGAAACTTCAATTTCTATCTAGCCTTCTATCAGACTTATTATTATCCCATTTACAAACCCATTTTCATTCAAACTTACATTTTGTGCTAAGAAACTTTTGACCAGCCCTTGCTCGCGGCGCCGTTCGAAGAACTTCATCATGTATTTTTTTCTACAATTTCGCTCTTTTTCATTTTACTTTCCAAACCAAAATTATTTTGAAAAGCGTTGTGTAAATAAATCACTACCGTATTTAGACATAAGGTAGAAAGTAATTCACACTTAGGACCTATATTTTAAATCCTGCGTCATATAAATTTTATCTCAGGATTATGGAGTTGGAGTGTTGCGTGTTAAAACAATGGACTATTACGTATCGCATGACGTGGTGACGTAGGTTCACCGCCGCATGGTGTACCCACAGCTCAACCGCGTTAAAAGCCTTTTGTACTCAACAAAAAGCGTTGTAACTCATGCAGTAACACTTCAGACAAGCTCTGGTCCAAGTTTTAAACGTGCCTTTGTAGCAGTAATAGATCTGGAACAAACTTTTATTAGAGAAAGGATGAAACAACTCGAATGATGGACTACCAAGCTAATGTTCAAGAATTCAAGACCTACAACGAGTGTCGTGTAAAAATGTTTTCAAAATAAGATGTTTGCTTGCAGCATGAAAATAGAGGAATATAGTAACGTATAAAACTTTATTCCCGGGATAAACATAACACCAGGCTTCGAGGATCACAGTCGGGCGACAAATTGCCAGTGAAATTTTCATGTTGTGATAGCGATTTGCTATTTGTATAAAAGTTCTCATAAAATTTGAATAAACCCGTTTCCACCGCAAATTCGTGATACAACGAGAATTGAATGCTGTATCTACAGGGAGTAACAAAAACCCTGTTATATCCGCGAGCTGCGTATCCAGTGTCAACTCAAGGTTGTAGTAATACTAGTTCTATTTAAATACGAGACATACAAATCTTACGTGTGCTTTTTATTAATACCTTTTATGCCGTTACTAAAAATGTTTACGACCTCAGATATTGACAACATAGGTACTTGCATCACCGACGCAGCCTGCTGCCTGTTGCCCGCACCCCGCACCGCCCGCCATGCTACGCTAAGTCACCGCGCATACCTACTGCGACGGAACTAGAGGCCATTCCACAGATTACTTCTTATGCGTTTTCCATACGTTTATGTGCCCTATACCACATACCACAACGTTGTAGGATTGCGAGACCGTAACTTAATGACGTAAAAGGTCTCTTTGACCAATAGTGGTAAGCACACAAGTGCTGCGTGCCGTTCTGCCGCACTGACATATTCTAATCATTTTACGTCAAGCAAAGGCTAAACAATCGAATTCACGTGTGATTTTGTATTGTTAAGAAACAAGATAGGTACATCATTTTTAGCTCTTAAAAGAGCTTTCAAAAACACATCACACAAATGCTTCTACCAAGGCACATTAACATATTGTAGTATTCGTCGTTAGAATACGACATCACACTCGACACTAAATTCGCGACGATCAAACTGGAAACGACTAAATTGCATGAGAGAGCACGTGCGACTGAGTGTAAGCCGCGGGCCGCGCCTATGCCGAGTGATGCCGCGCCGCCCGCGCACCCCATTTCCCCGTAGGCACACAGGTGCAGGAGCGGCATCCTACAAAAGAGCCGACAAAGGCGGCCCCCGTTTGTCGGTTCCGCGTTTGCTCTTCCCTTAGTTACTTAGCTATTTAAAAATAGGCACGGCTTGTGTCATAAACATTTTTGGGAAATGGTATTATTTTTTTGTGTTTAGATACTGCGTGTAACTTCAGATACGTATAACTTAGGTATTGTTAGACATTTTTATATGACTACTTGTAATGATCTGTACACATACTTCATTTATTTAACAGGGTTTTTGTTACTCCCTGTATATGCAAAGCAAAACCGCGGCGTTTCTAGGAACAGTTTGACGTTAAACACCGATATTTGTGGGACGGAGCGCCGCTGTCGCTTACGTCTAAGACTCAGCTGAGGGCAATTCCACCCGCTCCTTATCTCCTGGCGCCCTGGTAGCTGTGACGCGAACTTATTTACGCGAGGCGCCGCCCTTAATCCTCTATTTATTCCCGGAGATGTATCTGAAAATTAGGGATCACGTCTAAGGCTCCGGTTGGTTAATTTGCGGGATCCAGCTGCGTTGATACGTCACGACATACTGTGATTACTCCGCTTCCGTACCAACCATCGACTAATCTATTAACTACAGCTCAACTTAGCCCAAACGAGGTTCTCATTGTTAAGCTCCTTTGTTCACGTTTCTTCCGAAGTTATTGTGCCTCGATCGGTTGTCTGCGTCAAAAGGAAATAACGTGTTTTCTTTCTGAAGCAGTCCGTTTGATACGAGTAGTTTTATGCGAAATTTGACGGGAACTTTTTCTCTTTTGCGTATAAACCGGTTGGAGACGGAAATCGAACACAATCGTGGGAGTGGATTGTGAAAATCATATTCTTTTGAATCTTGTATTCATAGAGAACCGACTGGAGCAAAAACGATTGTCCTTAGAACCATTTTGTTATTGGGCACACAGCCAACCCTAAATCATAGATTTTGTTGAAGGACTCAGCAATAATATAAATATCAACTACCACCGAATTAGTTAGACCCTTTGAATCACACAAGACCAATGACAATAACTAAATACTGTTTCTAGAGACATTATTGTATAATATTTATTTAAGCCAGTTAAAACACGGCCCCGTTTAACATAATTAAAAGGAAATTAACAAAGTGCTGGTTTCAGGCCAAATGTAGACAAAGACTGTTCGTAGAAATTTCAGACTTTATAACCAGTTCGCTTACAATTCCTGGAAGCTCTAGGTCCCTGCCCCAAGCATAGCAGTTACAGTCACATAACCCTCTCAAGTAGGGTCATTCGGAACTCCCGCCCGATGTCCTCAGTTCCAATGTCCCTAGTTTCAATGTCGGAATAGAGGAAAATATCCATTCGACGGCGAATGGGCGTTTGAAAACAGTTTCCGTGTGTTTAGGGGCGAGCCAATCTTGAGACTGAGGCACAGAATAAATAATAGTATCTGCTAGAGGCATTATGTGGACGACGTTAAATGAACTAGTGATCAAACGGTAATTTTGAAAAGCCTTATTTAAAGCATAACATAAGTTAATAAAAGGCTCCTGACTGACTAACATACTGACTACTCACAACCTAAATCGCTGGACCTAAACGACTTCAAATTTAGAGAGTATTTTATCTGTATGGCGAAGGGGAGTACTTAGAAATGGTTTTTGAAAATTCAGCCTCTAAATAGGTCAAATGGAGAGTTAAAGGTTGTATGATGAATCGCGGACTGCCTCTAGTCTACTTAAAACAAAAGAATAACACAAACAAGTACTACGTATTTTATAATTTATTTACAAAATGGTATAAAGATGACATACAAAAATAATTGCACTTTTTGCTCATTCATAGAAAATTTGGCCCTGCTTTTCGTCTTTGTTACAGTACAGACAGTACATTGTGCATACATTATTTTCTTCATATTACAATGTAAACTCATACTTAACTGTGAACAGAACACATGCGTTATAGAATACGTTTTGTTACATCCATAATGATGAGGGAGTGACACATAATGTCTATAATTTTCTGTGAATCATTTCGTACACCTCGAGAAGTATAATCGTAATGGCTCAGTTGTATAACTCCATCCATGACATCTGTTTCCGGCTGTTCAAATTCCTTTCTCATTCAGGTTTCTTTACATGAAATGTAGTTGCAGATTCGTTCATAAATACGTTCTTTTTGTTTTACTTTAATTTCTTTGTCACTTATTGCAACGTTTTTTTTCCTGTGGGATTCTTAAATAAGCTATTTTTAAGGTTATCGTTTATTCGGTTGTATTTTTTTCTTTATTTTATGTGTGTTAACTCATATATCAGTCATTTGTAAAGTGATTTTTAAAAAAACTCATTTGTGGTTTTGTATCGTATATTTTCAGATTAGTTCCATAGAAATTTTATCAAAATCGATTCAGTGGTTTTATAACTGAAATTAAGGCGATTAAAGTTGGTTTAACGGATTTTTTAAAAGAATATTATACAATGACATTCAACTGACTGTCCTGCTGCAACTTAGCATCTACTTATAGAGTTGTGGCATCACTATTCCATCAAAGAGACGTGACAAGAAACCCACTTGATGCCTTTATCGAGAAACCTTTGAAGGATGGATTTTCAATTCACAGTGTGAATTTCAAATACGTCACCGATGTGTCCAGATTACGATCTCGAGGATGGATTGTACTAATCCAGACTTCACTTAACTCTGGCTCGTTAATTACGTGCCTACATTTAACTGTGTGTTGGTTAAATTGGATTTATCTTCTCGTTACTTAAACAATATACAGTGTGTAACATATATATAGCGTATATCTGTGGATAAAGTCCGTGACGAGTTTTTGGCGGGAATGCGAAAAAGATTGCGTCGCCGCATTGTATTATTTTCCAAAACATGTGTAATTTTCAGTGTTAGTGCTTAAAATTGGTGGCATTTTGTCTTCAGTCAGTCACAGACAAACGGAAAAAAATTCTAGATAATTTTATTTCTTATTCTAATATAGAATAATCTGAACTTATAAAGAGAAGCACATCTAAGCTCGTACTCTGATCTAAACGAAACATTTAAAAATGCTTTAGATATTTATCACTGATTCTAATAGATTTTAGTTTGAAAACTATCGTGAGTATGATACATTTTGTAAAATTAAAAACGCTAAACACCCATCAATTAAAACTTGCAGATACTAGCAATTAAGCTTCCAGAAGAAGGACATCGAATTATGTCCGAAAACTGGTCGGAGTAATTTCGACTTTTAATTGACGTAAGCTTAACTTATTAATTACACTAATATATACTTATATCTAAATGCAGTCTTGAAGCAAATTCATTCAAATATATTAATCCAGTGCTAAAGAAATGTGTATGAAAACACAGATAATCCGGTTTTTCATTCGCCACACGGAACACTAATAAAAGTTGAAGGATCCCCAATCCTCTTAAGGCTTACCTCACTTACAGTGCGACGGACACTCGCGACAAAGGCCTTCCGAGGGTACACCTCTCTGAGAGGACTCCGTAAACACACCCCATTCGTTGATAGGAATTGCACGTTTGCTTTATCTCCCTTTAGGTATCGTCTTAGTGAAACGGGTGGAACGAACTTATTTAAAGAAGTGAACCCTTTTCCGAGGATCTCTTTAAGAAATTGACGCTTTTATTTATCCTGAGCCATCCCAGTGTTAGGTCGGTATTACCACTTTCAGAATAAACATCGGGTTGGGGTTTGCTCCATTAGAATTAAGTCAGCTATAAAACTAAAGTCATTCTTATAAGATTATTGTAATAGTACAATGGTGGTGAAACTGTATGCTCGGCGGTATCCTCCGGCGGTAATAGCACCACAGCGGCGATCCCGGCCTCGATCTACATCAACCGCAATTAACACAACTATTCCGCTCGTTTTAATACAAACTTCTCAAAAGCGAATAGCTTTTGAAACACCAACGACATCCGAGGGGCTTTCTACAAAATACTCGTTGAAAGAACCGCGTTTTTATAACTAGCGTAGTCATTACCGGGCGTTTTGTTTTGCATTCGCAAAATACGTTTGGTTGTTTCCTAAATTCGGGCCACAAGTGACACAGCAAATTACTTTTAAGCGGAAATTTCGCGTGCTCACTGTTGTAATGACCGTTTCGGGCGTTCCGCGCCGCAAACAAACCGACGCCAACTAAAAGTTTTAAGTTGCCAACTTCGCCCCGGACAGAAATTGCGTAATACTGAAACTGAAAACCTGGTATTGGGGCGACGCGCCCGCTCTCCGCTGATGATGGTTTCCGAACGCTTAATTTCCGACGCCTGTTTCGCTAATGAACCATCAATAACTCTTTGTGTTCGGCACCAAATGGGTAAAGGAGGGACATGTGGAAGGATCTATAAAATGCGCCCTGAAATACTTAGTTGGAGATTCGAAGCTCGAAAGCTTTCACTTTATATATGTAAAGTGACATCAATATTGTAATTAAACCACTTTACAAATACAATAATTTCCGATTTGTACGTAACATATTAATGAGATGAGGTAAACAGAATCGCGGTTAGCGCTAGTTTGCAGAGCCGAATATTATTCTAACGCCGAATCTGCAAACGACGCAATTATTTCGGGAACCGAAACTTGCTATGCGCTGTTTACATACAGTGCGCAGTATGTTCGTGTGATGCAGCTCGAATCACTAACTTGTAATTAACACAAGGCAGTAATTTCAAGAGAGTACCTATATATTTACGCGTTTGTTTGTAATTTTTTCTAGATTGGTGAATTTTTTTTTCATGTTGTGCGTCAAACTTTTACTTATAGAATATATTTTTTATGTTAATGAATGATATGAGGAGCTATTCGTTCGCTTGATGTCAAGCGACACTGCTGCTCATTACACTAACATAACACTTAATATCACTCGGAAATCTAATATTAAGCTATGCGTGACACTGAACTGCGCACATCATCCTTAGATATTAATGAGGTTACTAGACTGTGAGATCAGATCATAAAGATTGAAAATTATACTCTCACTCATCGACTCATTACCATAAACCCAACAAATAATATCTCAGAGTCACCACTGTTAATAGATTCTTCGTTCATAACAAAGGATGCTTTAATCTACATAAATATAGCGTGTTATTTTAAAATTACCGGTAAATTGCTGGCATGAGAAAGTACCAGTTAAAGCGAAGGCTTCCCAATCCTTTAACCAACGTTTCGCTGCAATTACTTTAAATTGTGACTGAGTTTAATGAAATTGTTATAAACATAGACGAGGTAACGGCATAATCGTAGGCCTAGTGGGAATATTGCCATGTGGGTGGGTCGTTCGGTACTTCGGTAGGTACTAGTGAACTACGGCTACAGTTATAAGTTACAAGTTACAAGAAATGGCGTTAAAACGAAAAAACTTTTAGGTTCACATGTTAACGCTACGCTTGTGTGAGTAATTTAAACTTAGAAACTAAATTGACCGAAAACCATTACCAAATACTACCGCGCTCACATAAATTATTTTTCTAAAATTTTAATCCATATATATATTGTACCTACTTACGTATTAACTATTGAGATTATTAAGTATATGTACTTTTTTAAAATGATTTGCCTTATTGTGTCTACCATAAAATGTTTATGTATATTATACCTACTGCTTTTACGTAATCGCTGCCCTTAATTTTAAACGACATCCCCGTGTCTAACCGAGCCCTACTTAACGCTATAAAATCCTCTTGTTTTATCGTCCCGTACCGCGTACCCCGTAATAGGCCCATCTCGTTTTGACGTGCATGCGGCAAATTGTATACGCGACCACTGTGGACTCCGGGAATTTGCAACTCAAATAAGCCACCGGCAATTTGTCTGATTGATATTATCAGCCGCATGCGTTAATTTGCCTTTTATTCTGTTTCAGATGACGCCACTGCGCTTTGGACAACGCCTCGCCGCTCTCCTCACATACAATACCTTTATGGTGAGTATTAATTCATTCCATTCCATTAATTTAACTGAGGCATTATCAACGATTTCGAAACGCACCCAATACAAAAACTTTATTTCGTCAATAAATCTACAGCTGAAAATCTATTTTGCCTCTCGTAATAATTCGGAAAACCGTACATATTCAACGCTGTACCAATTACGAGGGCACGCCAATAAATCTCGATGAAAATATTGATAACGTTACTGATGTAGAGTGCGTTCCACGTCGCACAGTGAATTACTCGTGCAAACAACGCCCGCCCGTGTAATTTATCCACACAACGTTTACGTAATTAAATCAGTTTACCGAATTATTTGTCTATCGGAGCGCGGACAAATCAGGCAAACAATTAACATGGTTCGGGCGAGCTGCAGCGTGCGGCGCGCTCGCCGCTCGGATGCGTTCCGTTACTGCAATCTGCATAATGTGCGCCTCTCATTTACTGACCGTTTGTGGGCGACAAATGAAGCGAGCACGACGAAAATGTTTTAAACGTCCAGCGTAGCAGGAGCCGCGTCTTGCTAACCGCAGTGCTTGCAGGTGTATCACGGAGACTGGTCAGTCGGCCCGTGACACGCGAGGCCGAAACGTGCCGAAACGCAAATATTCGTGAAACCGCGCCGTCTCTAATAGCGCGTAAACCCTGTGATTGTGCGCTTGGGGTGGCATCCGTTTATTTATTTTACAAATGGATGACTCCTTTCCGATTCTTCATTGGAAATAAATAATACAAAAGCCACAAATAATATATATACAAATGCGAGTTTATATTTACTACGCTTACTATTTACTATGCTTATTCTTTTTTATTCTATACTTGATCTCCACCAATCTTTACAGCGTCAGTGGACGGGTACATAATTAATAATAATAATAACGTCCAACGATCACATACATAGATCCAGGACCCTAACTAGGATTCCCTGTATCTAGGGACCCAGGAACGAGGACCATTGTCCCACAACACCCAGACTCAGAAAAAGTCTTACCTTAGGCTTCTGCTATTAGTTGTTACTGGGTTCTCCCAGTCAGCTGGAGAAGACTATGGAAGAATAGACACTGGAAAGTAGCGAGCGATCTAGTTAACCTACGGGGGCACGTTGACCTCGCCGGCGATGTCAGTGTCCGTTGTTTTATGAATATGCCGTAAACGGTACTTGAGCTAGAAGGGCTAGACTGGGCAGCCGGTAAAATATACATATTGGGGCGACGATAAAAGAGAGAAGACAGCCATCGAACAAACAGCCTTCTTATGCTATCACTAATATATTTTTGTCACGCGATACAGTTCTTTCCTTTCCTAAATTTATATACCGGAATACCCGGAGTATTCGTCGTTGACCCACATTTTTGTAGCGATATAAAATATTATAGAGGGAGGGACTTGACATAAAACAGCCTTATTCATTAAATGCCTAATAAACTGAAGTTTTACCTGAAAATAAAACAAGCTGGCATTTTAGAAAAATGAGAGAATTTAACAATGTATACGCAGTGTGTTTGGAATATTAGACTCCGCGCGTTAATTAATAGATGATTAGTTTAGTTAGATAAATCTGAAGTATCAGCACCTATTCAATCACAACTATATTAATTATTATATCTAACTGCGATTAAAGTTTTAGCGGGAAAACGAAAACATAAAAAAAATAGATTGCATCACCGCATTGAGTTATTTTCCAAAACTTGTGTTATTTCAGTGTTAGTGCATAAAATTGGTGGCATTTTATTCGTTAAGTGCTGGATTACAGGCATGAGTGTGGGAAAGTGGTATAATGATGGTGAAACGTTTTTTTTCCGTGTTGTTTCCAAAACTCCATAGAAGCTTCTTGACTTGATGACTTCGTGAAATATCATTAACTTGATAAATTTTCAATTACTTGACACTGGCTAAATACACAAAAGTATGGAGCCAAAACATACAAAAAAAACTGCGGTACATAACGCAGTGCATATAAAAGATCCCCTTAAACAGACTTAAGGTAGGTAGGTATCTTTTTAATAATAACGATCACATGCATAATCCCGAACACTAACTAAGATTCCTTGTACATAGAGACGCAAGAACTACGAGGACCATGGTCCCAAAATACACAGACACCACAAGTACTTGTATTTTTCAAGCCACAAATACCGCCGGCGAGGTCGACGTACCCCCCGTAGGTTAACTGGAACGGTCGCGACTTTAAATAGGGTCTCCTCTTCCAGTGGACGTAGTCTTCTCGATCCTCTTATCCTGACAACGGCCCAAGCCGAGGCTCGCACCCCAGGGGTGCCCGCCAGCTAGTTGCCTCCCACTTTTGCCGGCTGGGCACTGTAAGCACCTGCCCTCCCGTCTGATGACGCTGTAAAGGTCGATAGAGATCAACATTCGCCCGCTCAATAAACTAGGTGGTAGGACTTTTCTGCAACGTTCGTCTAGGTAGGTACCACCGCTTTGCCAGTTATTCTGTCGCCAAGCAGTAGTGTGCAAGCACTACGTGTTCTGGTTTGAAGGCCTAGTGATATTACTGGGCAAATGAGACTATAATCTGATCTCACAGTCGAGTAATCTTATTACCAGACTGTGCTGATGTCTCAGGATGGTGTGCAGTGCAGTGTCACGCGAAACTTTATATTTTGGAGTTCCGAGTGACACTATTCTGTTATGGGCGGCCGAATCTCTTAACATCAGGAGAATGACTTGCTCGTCACATCATTCACTAGAGATATCTCGATTTTTATAGTTATACAAATGATAACCCCAAATAAAAATTATAATTTTACGAATTCAATCTTGTATCTTAATGTACTTACAGCGTGTAGGTACTTAATTAACTAATCAATCAAGTTTGTTTGGATGGTAACGCTCGGATGGGTGACTTAATATTCATGGGGTAAATTAATAGTAGATTGTGTAATGTTAATATGGGTAAATTGTTGTTATCAAGTAATTAACAAGCATGTCGGGGAAACCTGTCTGTAAAGTTCAATGAATTAGGTCGTTTACTACATATAATAGTAGATATATATTGGCGGCAGCCTCTGTAGTGTGGTGGTTGAGCAGGCCGGCTCATAACCCGGAGGTGGGTTTGATTCCCGTGATAGGACAAGTATATATGCACAGAAAAGAAAAACGAAAATACTTGTTCTATGTTTGGGTGTTGTGGTACCATGGTCCTCGTAGTTCCTGGGTCCCCTAGGCTCAGGTTATCCTAATAAGGGGCCCAGAATCTTTGTATGTGCTATGTGATATGTGCTACCAAAAAGGAACTTAGCACAGTCCGTTATATATGTTTCAAAAAAAATTAAGTACTACTTGCGATTAAAACCTCATTATACTTGGAGAACAAAAAGCCCACTCAATTCCAAGTTACTTCCAACGCCGTCAGAGTCGGAACACGTGCCAAGCTTCAATTTGACTTCAATTCTAACAACTCCTAACCCAATTCAAGCTATTTATTATTCCTGGAATCACATTTTTAATCAACAAGACTCCGCTAATTTGAATAACGGACTCCCTAGTTGCCAGGCACGTACTCTAGGGAGATAGGGCAGTAACAATGGGGGCCGACAAAGCATGCAGACATTGCATAGGGTTCAGGATAATTACAAATTATTCGTTGCTCGTAATCGTAACCCACTAAATAAATACAAACCCAATAAAGGAGTAAATGACCTCACACCAATGACTTTTAAAAGCGCAGTACGATTTCCGCCGGCCGCGGTTGCCGGTCATTGACCCCAGCGGTCAGCGACCCTAGCGAGTCACTTCGCAAATACCGTTGAACCAACATTGTTTAAACTACCTTCTCCTAGTCTCACTGTGCGGGAAGACAACTTACGTGTAGGTTGAGCTAAAAGACTACCTACCATGTCACCCTTTTCAACCCTAAAACTCGTTTGCCCTCACAAATCCCTGCGTTTGTCCACCCCGTAGCCAAAGGGTTGTTTTAGGGCCCCGCACTGACAATGGCAAGACCAAGGTACGGCTGAATTCGACTCACTAGCTTAGTTGGGATAAACTGCGGTATTTGCATTTTAAGTAACATCTGTTATTGTAAACGGTAATCTTGTTTTCTTGTGGACATTGTAATTTTAGGCCGGTTTATAGGCTTACCCAAAAAATTAAGTATGTAGGCCCTATGATGGCAATACCAATGGCAATTCTTTTGCAATCATCATTTTTTTTTGTCCTCGTTCCTCCTGTTCCTCCTAAGAAGGAAATCCTAGTTAGGGTCCAGAATCTATGTATGTGATCGTTGGGCGTTATTATATTATTACTTTTTTGCGTGATACGTTCAGTGTTATTCTTTAACTTTATTTTACGCTACTTGAAATTAATTTTCTGTCAATCAATACAAAGATAGGTACCAAAAGTAGGCACCTTAGGGTCTATCTACTGTTACTCATAGTCATTACAAATAATGACATAAATATCCAAACGTTTTTTTTTTGACAGAGTTTTGGCGAGAAAGCGAAAAAGATTGCGTCACCGCATTGTATTATTTTCCAAAACTTGTGTTATTTTCAGTGTTAGTGCATAAAATTGGTGGCATTTTATTCGAAGTGCTGGATTACAGGCGTGAGTGTGGGAAAATGGTATAATGATGGTGAAACGTTTCTCTTCGTGTTGTTTCCAAAACTCCATAGAAGCTTCAAGTAAAGTTGCCACCACTTTACTTTACTTTAGTATGACTTTGACTAGACTGACTTGACTATGACTTGACTTGATGACTTCGACTGTGACTTAAAACATATTTGCGTGAAATATCGATAACTTGATAAATTATCAATTACTTGGCACTGGCTAAATACAAAAAACTTTGGAACAAACACTTAAAAAAAAATCTTGACAATAATTATATATTAATATACAATAATATTATACATATAACTAAGTGCTGTGATTCCAAAATAAATTGGCTACGGGTCCTCAGCGCCCCAGTGTTTGATATCCCTATTTTTTTCGTCAATTCGGCTGCGGGGCCGCAATTACGTGATTTGCATGTCTATCTCTCGCCCTCCACTCTTCAGGAAACGGTTCTTTGTAAACGCCCTCTCATTGAAATACCTAGGTATTAGATACTAAGCCCTTTATTAATAAACATTGTATAGCAGAAAAATAATCAACCGACTACAAAAAAGGAAGATTTCAAAGATTTTACTTTTTTAATGTTTGTTACCTCAGAACTTTCGACTGGGTAAACTGATTTTGATGATTAAACGACCAAACGCCCAACGATCTCATACATAGATCCTGGACCTTATCTAGGATTCCCTGTGCCTAGGGACCCAGGAACTAAGAAGACCATGGTCCCACAACACCAAGACTCAGAATAAGTATTTGGAATTATTTTTTATTGGAAAGCTGGTGCTTTCCTTGTGGTCCCATTTCAATTTTGTCGTTCTAACAGTGGCATCCATAAGAAAACCATAAGTCTGAAATCAGTATTTTAAGCTTTGCGTTTGTTATTTTGTGTTTTGTTTCTCTCTATCAATTATATATAGGCGAAGATAAAACGAGAAAAAACACCGAGTAAATTATTCCACTGTTATGTAGTGTTTATTAGTAAGGAGGGTAGCACATCGAATTACCCATCCTTCTTTCTATAAGTACATATAAAATTTCTGAAAAGTCCTGACTGACTGACTTATATATCCACGCACAGCCTAAGCCGCTAGTCCTAGAGACTTGAAATTTGGAGGGTGTGTTCTTTGTAAAGTGTAGACATATACTAAAAAAGGGTTTTTTGAAATTCCACCCCTAAGAGGTGTAGGTGGATGGGTGTTTGAATCATCTATGAAAAATTTTCTTCTCTGGATCAAATGACTCGAAAAAGCATACACAACATGTTCTTCAATTAAAATTATGAAATACTTGTATCCGTTTTCCCAAAATCATCCCCCAACAAAGGGCCTCAAAAATCCTACTCTAAACCTACACTTATAGCCACGCGGGTGAAACCGCTTGTAGAAGCTATTATTTTATAAAACACGGTGTTGTACAATAATCTACTTTACCTAATTAAACTGAATGACTTCCCTGGTGATTGTGGATCACCACAATCATCATTATACCAACCCTATATTCGCCATTATTATGTCGTTTTATAGAAAGCCGAAACTCTTCTTCAAAAGCGTCGCTATTCACACTCGAACGGATACATCATCAACAAAGGCCGGAATATCGCTTTTTAAACATCGCAAAATGCAGAATCGTTCGTCCAAAAGTCGGCACACGCAGGGACTGTTGGTTATTGGATTTTAGCGGAAATTTCACCGTGTACGGCCGAAACGAGCAAAATATCTCACTGTTTGCGAATCACACTGCATATTGAATTTTGATTCTGATTTGTATCGAGCTATGCTAGCGAATGTTACCTAAATAAGCGGGTTTTCACGGAAACTTTCAAATGAATGTGTTTTAGTAAATATTTTCTATATGACTGATAAAAAACAAACTTCTAGAAACTATGTGTAGAGTTTTCAACAATGAAAACACGTTAGTTTGTAACCTACACCTACTTAGGAACACATAAATACATTGTTCTTGTTATGAAGACAACATGAATGGGGTACGAAGTTAACAAAGGCGTTAAGGCCTTAAGGGAAAGAAGAAAGGGTTGGTAAAGCATCCAAACGGGTTTGAGTACAATTTTTCTTTTCTTTCCTGAATTCAAGCACCATTAAACATGACAACACTATTGGCGGGTGGCGGGCACACCGCACAGTAGCAAATGGGCCGGCAGACATGCGTAATGGAACGCAAAACTGCGGATGTGGCCGGACGCAGCTGAATCTGCCGCGTTGCTAGCCGCAAACAAAGGCAACGCCGAACAAAAAATATGCACTTTTTTTGTATCACTATGCCAACATTTTTGGGGAACTAGTTTCGTAACACCGGAAAATATGCCCTCGAAACGAACTCAGTAAATTAAATCACGGAAAAGAACGCTTCAGCAAAAATAAAACTCACCAGTGTTTTGAGAAAATAGAAAATCGTGAAATGAACATAAACCAATACGGAAGTGGTTGTGTTCCTTTGTTTCAAAGCAAATTGGATTCGCAAAGAAAGCGACGTCAACAACTCAAAACTCGGTCGATGCTGTCTTGGACGTCCAATTGAGTTTTATCCGACGCGGCTCTCTATACAAGAATAGTATAAACTCACTTACCCGATAAACTAGGTACAAGCAGCTTTGTCTTTTAAGGCCCTGTCTGCATCTATCAGCAATCCGACTATAACAGAATTAAAGTCGACTTTGTAATTCTAAAGTTGAATCTCGACTCCACTCAGATCTCGCTGCTAATTGTCGGAAAGAGGAAACGTAATAAAAATGCTAGCCTTTGAAGCAAGGAGCTTCGGGTGCCTCGGGGGAGCGCATTTTAATAAATTAAAACTGCGCAAAATTCCCATTTCAATATCATTTTATTTTCCTTTTCGCGTCCGCTCCAAGAGGCTAGCCTTACATTGATTCTATTTCACTAAGAGAACGTCAATCGAGCTATAAAGTCCTGTTATAAATGCCGTGTATTTTTACTACTTCTAGTAATTGAAATGGTTCCTATAAATTCGGATAAATATTACGTTCAAGTACGGTACGGCGGTGTACGGTAGAGCGGAACATTTGCGGTCTGGTTCATGCCAAAAGCGACGGCACGGTGGCATCCAGATAACGTTTACCTAACGCTCAGGTAGTCTAGCTTCCCACGAATGGCCGAGCTTTCAACGGTTTCCACTGAATCCATATTATGTGCTAAGCTACTTGATTTGAAGCCGCTTGGTTTGGTACTACGCAAATTATTTTTAAGGTTTTAGACGGTCGTTAAAATATTACGTTAATAGATAACTTTAAGTAAGCATTTTCATTTTATGATTTCAGGTGTTGTTGCTCTCGATCGAGTTACTCGCGTGGCGCAGTGGCGCGGCAGCGCTAGCCAATTGCCCGAGCGGCTGCAACTGCAACGATGACACACTGGTCGTGGTCTGCGAGGAGAGCCGTCTCGACGTGCTGCCCATCGCTCTCAACCCTTCCATCCAGAGGCTCATCATCCGCAACAACAAGATCAAGACTATCGACAGCTCCATGCAGTTCTACGCAGAACTGCAGCACCTAGACCTTTCCCAGAACAATCTCGTCAACATCCCCGAGAAAAGCTTCTCGTACCAACGTAAGCTCCAAGAGCTGCATCTCAATCATAACAAAATCTCATCAGTTATGAACATAACCTTCCAAGGATTGAACTCGTTGACCGTTTTGAATTTGAAGCGCAACTTCTTGGAGGAACTGAAAAACGGCGTTTTTGCAACTCTGCCCAAATTAGAAGAACTAAACTTGGGACAGAATAGGATTTCGAGGATTGAGCCACGTGCATTCGCTGGATTGTCTGCACTTAGAATATTGTACCTAGATGATAATCAATTAAGTTCGGTGCCAACCACGTCGTTTAGTCTGCTAGGAAGCCTCGCCGAATTACATGTGGGCTTGAATGCTTTTTCGTTTTTACCCGATTATGCCTTTGCAGGCCTCAACAGACTAGCTGTGCTAGATTTGAATGGAGCGGGACTCTTCAATATTAGTGATTATGCATTCAGAGATCTTCCTGGATTGAGAAGTCTGAATCTAAACGGTAATAGACTGAGCGTAGTACCCACGCTACAGTTATCGGGCTTAACGAGATTAGAGGATCTATATATTGGTCAAAATGAATTTCTTGCCATAGAAAGTCACGCTTTCAAGGGCTTGAAGAATCTAAAACTACTGGACATCACAGGGGCTACCACGTTAGAAAGAATAGAAAAGGGAGCTTTCGAGGATAATGTGAATTTGGAAACAGTACTTTTAGTCAATAACAAAAGATTAGCCGTTATCGAGGATGGCACTCTTCTAGGGCTCCCAAAGTTAAAGCACATTTCGCTCCGAGATAATGCCATCATAACGTTAAGCGAAACGGTCTTTGTCGGCAAGGAATTCCGTCAAGTTGACTTAGCGGACAACCCTATCTTTTGTGACTGTCAAGTTCTGTGGCTACAACAACTGCTGACGAACGAAAAAACTAACTTCACACAAGTGCAATGTGCAAGCCCAGAACACTTGAAGGACAAATACTTGAAGACCTTGACGGCTGACGATTTAGGCTGCGTTCTACACGACACACGACAGCAGACCATCATCTGCATCGTCGTGGCCGCGTGCGTGGCCACCATCGCCACCCTAGTCCTAATCCTGTACAGATACCGGAAGAGCATGCAGGAGAAACTGAAGGACTACAAGTGGAACAAGGGGCGGAAGAACCTCGAGTACCACAAGCCGATCTCGACGGAGGAGGACTGCATCGTGCGCGGCATCCACCCGTCGCAGTACCCCGCGCCCCCGCACACGCCCGGCCTCAGGCCGATCCCGGTGACGGAACTGTAGCTAGAGCTTTACGCCTCTCCGAGCGTGTTCTTCATGTCCGGCGGCGGGGAGGGGCCCGCGCGCCGGCCGCCGCGCTCGGGAGGCGGCGCGGGCACCATGCCCGCCAGCGGCTTCACCTACATCGGCCACGCGCCGCTCACGCTCAACAACGGCGCGCCCGCGCAGCACCTCAACAACGGCTCGCTCCGGTCGCTGCCCGACAAGAAGCACGGCCGCAACGGCGTCGTCTGCCACCCGGAGAACTTCCAGCGGAACCTGGACCCGCGCTACCCGCGCAAGCAGGAGAACGGCTACCTGCGCAACTCCGAGACCGTGATCGGGTTCGGGCGCGCCGAGCGGGACTACGAGTACAGCGAGCCCGAGTACTCCGTGATCCCCGAGTACCGCCGCGACCCGCGGGACGGCTCGCGCGGCCGCGCCCCGCCCAACACGTTCAACTGCTGAGCGACAGTGCTGTGTGCGGGGACTCTATCGAACGTTTGTGATCTTGAAATTCTAGCAATAATTCTTCATTCCATTAAGTTTTGTATGGACTCGTGACGGGACGTAGTGCTCTAGAGCGGTTAGTGAGTTTAGAGATATTCGGCGGCGTGCGCGGCCGGCCGACGGGACTATCGTATTCGGTTTAAAGAGTACCTTATTTGTAAATTATAATTAAGTAGTGATGGATCTATTTTTCAATGGCGTGTCGGGAGAGGCGTATGAAAGTGAGACTTTCATTGATCGTACAATGTACAGACTAGTCGCGGTAAGGTAGCCGAGGGATAGCGGGGTCTGTCCGGCCCTTTGTATAATTTTACATCATAGCATTGTGATTTTGTATGTTATTTTCTACCAGTGCGGTGGATTTTGTATTTTATTTTGTACAAAAACCATTCCATGAAACATTTTAATATTATATAATACTTTATTTATAAATTAAATAAGTGTGCGTTAAATAAGACACCAATATGAAATTAGATTTAACGATTGTAAATATATTTATACTATATATTGAGATATTTATAAATTTAATTCTTCTAAAATTATCATATTTCTTATTTCGGATATGTATTGTTTGCTATGTCGACTGATATCCTAGTTATGAGATTTCTTGTCTGTTATTCGTCACTTTAACGTCATTCATGTGTACCTAGTATGTATATGAAGCACCACACTTCCAAGTATTGTCACCATACCTACCTTTAAACACGCTCTACCTATATATTGTTCATTGTAATTTCTTTAATTCATGGATATTATAATAAAAGTACCCTAGCTGCAAACTCAAACTAACTCGCTTACTAATAAGCAGTGTGTAGCGGGAGAATACTTAATGAATGATTACTGAAATGAGAAAACAGTAACTATTCTCCTTTTATGCACAGTTAATTAGCAAGGGGAACAGAGGAAATATAAACGTAATAATACTGGTGCAAGCGTGATAATTCAAAATAAAGCAATATTATAACCTATACATATGCTAGTGTACATAATTATATATCTACTTAGTACCTACTTATATAATACTAACTAATTGTAAAAACTTTTGAGTGTACTCGCCTGAGTGGCAGCGTAATTTTTCTTGCGTAAAATGAGTAGGTAGTTATTAAAAATTATTATGAGCTCTACAAAGCAACAATCTACGTTTATTTTGAATGAAACACAAAACCAGCCGCTCAGACTCTTATTTTATTTTATAAGTCTAAAATAAATCATTGTGTGCCTGTAATATTGTAATTTCCGGTAGTTTCATTACTAACAAGTTTAAAATTATAAATAAATCCACAACAATTCTTCTCCTATTAATATTGTATAATATGAACATTTGTATTGTCATATTCCGACAAGATGAAAAATAATACAAGTATAAGCACTGTAGGAAGATAAATGATCTTCCAAAATGGACCTAGTTCGACCAGTGCTCCTACGTGGAAAAAAGTACAAAGGGATGTATTGGAAAAGTGCTCGGAACATTTTAAAGGACAACTTTGTTTATCTTCTAAAAATGTAATCACGCATTGACTGGTACACTGATAGCTCAGTTGGTAGTAACCCTGCCTTCTGAACTATAGGTTGTGGGCTTGATTCACGCCCAGGTCAAACATTTGTGTAAAGAACCTAGATATTCGTTCTATATCTGGATGTTATATTCTAACACAAACAAAAAGTATCTAAATATTGTATCAGTTATCCAGTTCCCATAGTACAAGCTTTGATTAGTTTTGGGCTAGATAGCTCTGTTTGAACCACTTGATTTTTTTTAAGACCCTGTCATATCTCTATTCATGTTCTATGCAAACGACCGCTACGTATTTATGCTAGTAACTACGACTCGTAGATATTCGTAGCGTGTCGACGAGACTCCTCCCGACCGAGTTTCGATACGTACCTAGATATTTACGAAGCATTCGGACGTGAGGCTGAGTTTTTGGGGTGTACATTTTCGTTTTCTACACGACACAGATGTGTGTTAATGTATGAAACTCTAGCTTTTGCTGTGTACTTTACTAATCACTAATGAGTTACTAGTAATAAGGAGGTACCTGCCTTAATCTTCATTAAAATTTTAATGTGATTTAAAAAAATTAATAAGATATGATTTGCGAAAAATCTTACTTCACAAGTTAATTATTTGTTATGATGTACCTACAAATTACTCCTTACAGGTGTAAACATTTTTTCAATAACCCTGTTTGTACAAAATTGTTTAGGTAATTATTAACATTTCAGTTTACGTACAATAAATTAAAAACTTACTAATAACAATGTTATATTTCCACTTATTTTCGTGATAGTAAAATTTCATCTTGACGGAGTATGGCAATTATTCCAACCCTACAATATCTGACCTTGGTGTACGTATATTCATGTAAATATGGAGAAATTAAAGACTAAGCGGTTCGGCACGGTCGGTGCCTGTACAATGCCTAAAAACGTATACAAATAATTGAATACATATGAAAAATTGTGATTAGAATTATTCGCGACATAGTAATAGAGTCATGGTCATTTCCTGTATTTTATTGTAGTTATTACCTACATACAAACTCGATAATTATAACATACCTCAAATTTAATTTTGTGTTTCATTTTCCACCCAATGGACGACATTTTGTTTAAGAAACCGACCAGAATTTACATAATAGATGCAATGGTGATCCGAGCTGTCATGTTCTACTATTAGACTGATATCTATTACGAGTTAATTCAAATGTTTATGTTGTAGATAGAGTATCATAAAACATTTGTATGAAATCCTTAGTTGCGTATATTTGCCGCTAGCGGCGCTGTGCTCGATTTCACCCCCTTTATATAACCATTGTTAAGAAAGAAGTTTTGTGCTGTCTCCTATTGAGTGAAATGGACAAAGATAAAACAAGAGAAAGCACCATGTAGCTATTCCACTGTTATGCAGTGCTTATTAATATGGGGAAAATATATGGGTATGTTCTATTCTATAACAAGAGAGCATACGTTTAAAATTTTAAATGAAGTAGTAAATAGAGGTACCTTATACCTAACCTACCTACTGATAGTAATGTCGGGTTGTTCCCGTTGATCCCCCATCTTCGTCCTCAGTAATGTCAACGCAGTAAGCAATGCAATGGGGCATGCCAACGTGCTGGTTCACAATCGCTTAGTCCTTTAGGCCATATCCGGTTGATATCAATCTTCAAAAAAAGGTTCTCCTAGGTTGTACTATTTTTTAATGTTAGTTTCCTCACAACATCATTCATAAACCGTTATAAGAATTTTTATTTATTTGAATGATCATTATTTCAGAATGGTCCCATATAAATTTCATCAAAATAAGTTTATTCGTTTTTAAAACAAAATAATTGGCAAAAAAATTGAATTAATAGCAATACAATAAAATACAAAAATTCTTTATTGTACACCAGAAGAAAAAACTTAAAGCTATAGTACAATGGGCGGACTTATCGCTAAAAGCGATCTCTTCCAGTCAACCTTTGGATGGAAAGAATTATATAGCACCCAAGTATGTTTTCTGTATGAAATTGAATTGGACTCAGATTTTACCCTTTTTTCAAAAGATAGTTATATGAAACAGAATAAAACAGGAGAAGTTTTGTCTTGGTCCATGTTAGGAATATAGGCTTAGCACGAGGAGACGCCTTTTGTATTGTCATCATTATGGTAATCCACTACGCTGACAAATAAAAATATGCATCTTATTTCAACCCATGCTAATAAATTGTGATAAACCTGCCAAGTATGCTACAACCAAAATAAAACTAGTGCATAGTTGTTCATTAATTTATTTATAGTATGCAACATTAAATTACAAAATTGTTCAGCCTTGTGATGGGAGCAGAGCCGGTTTCAGCCAAAACGCAGATATGGGTTAATAAATAAATTATTACATCAGATGAGTGAGGCGCCAGTGTTATGAAAATAATTGGAATATTTGAGTAATATATCACTTATGCTTAGAACTTCTCTTCCTCAAGGCCATGCTTAAAGAACATCATAATGGGGACTTGTGCTCCATTAATGTCCCTGTACTCGCACATGGCAACCATGCCATCACAATCCATGGACTCGCCAGTGAAAAATTGCAGCTCTTTAAACCTGCCGAGTATGTCCTTCATTACTTTGTTCATGTTGGTCTTGAACACATCTACTTGGTCTGGTGACTTCTCTTCTAATTTTGATACTAATCTGAAATGAAACAAATGACGATTATTTTATGGATCTAGGTAAATACATGTTGGAATACTAATCTATATATATAAAAGAAAGTCATGTTAGTTACACTATTTATAACTCAAGAACGCCTGAACCAATTCAGATCGAATCGAGAGTGAACAGGTATCTTCTAGGCAAGTGTGTTACATCCTAGACCGCATCGTTACTTACCATCAGGTGCGATAGTGGTCAAACGCAAGCCTATCAAACAGTGTTCGCCAGGTCAGCTAGTATATATATAAAAGAAAGTCATGTTACACTATCTATAACACAAGAATGGCTGAACCGATTTGGCTGAAAATTGGTGGGGAGGTAGCTTAGATCCAGGAGATGGACATGATACTTTCTATTCCATTTTTTTTCTAATTAGTTTCTTTTTTGGAATATAGATACTTAGAGGATTAACATGGGCTACTTTTTATCCGCAGGTGAAACTGTGGGGCGCAGCTAGTAGATAATAACATAATGGTGTCATCCCTATTTCATGAACAAACATTATGGAAATGAATGTTTTTTCATTAGAGCTTCTTGTTATAGCATCCATCAGCTTTACAGATTGATATTGAGAATCAGCCCGTGATTACAGCATGATGCCAAAATTTTATTATAAAATCTAGTCTCCCAATTAAATGATGGAAATGCTATCAATACTTGACCAACCAATTGTGTATATTAAGTGAGTAATTCACATAAAAACATAAAATAAAGTAATCTTGAGAAATATTCTTTTACACAAAAATATGGTAATAATGAACATAATTGTAAAAGATTTATCAAATGAATTTAAGGTGATAAATCATTTATAATTATGCCCTGTTGCAAGAATAGAATTTTACAATGAAATTAGCTTGGTTTCTACAGAAATATTAAGAATTAACAGTTAATCCCATTCATTTTTAACCTAAGTTAACTCTCAATTTCTCTAAATAAAACAGGCTTCAAGCATTTTCAAGATAAAACAATCTAACATTGAATCACATGAAATAATATTCACCTTGAGCTTGCCTGATAAGCAACAACTTTGACAGTCAAAACATAGATAAGGCACACAGTAAATAGTTGCATGTGCTTACTAGTTGAAAGCTTGATTTAATGATAATTATACTTTAGGATCTCATCACTATTATTTTAATACATAACTAGAGTTAAAAGCTTGTTTACATGCTGTATGCATGCAGAAAGAATATTTCAATGATAGGTCATTAAACTAATGAGTCACCTCAAATTCAAGTTCAATGACAGTCTGGTTGGTCATGATTGTATGGCACTTACTTTCACAACTTAATAATTCTAAATCTTATCGTGGTTTGGTACAAACACGTTAGCACTCACTTTTTCATATAATCTTTGAGGTATAGTGTGTAGGATTTCTTGTCACCGAAGGCGTATGTCTCTACTAGCCTGTGGTTCAGGACTATGTCAACTCCGCTCTCAACGGCAGAGTCAGTGCCTTCGTCGGCTTCCTCAGCCGAGGGGTTGGAGCCCTCCAGCCTGATATCGCCTTGTGCCCTCGTCACCAGTTTACCAGTGACTTCGTAAATGACTTCGTCGACGAGTTTCATTCTGTATGTGTCCGAGAACATCTCGTCACCTGAAATTAGGGGAATTCACATTGTATTTTCACATTCAACCCATAATGACACTGAACAAAGCGATTAATCACACAGGAACATAAATTTTTTTGAAAATCTGGACGAAGGGAATCTGTCGGATGAAATGTCAAAAATCACTAGCTATCAATTTATCACTAACTACATAAAATATTCACATAAAAAACATATTGATAGCGCAACAAACGTAATTACCGGTAATAATATCTTTATAAATTCTCATTTTGTTGGATTAAAGGAGATTAAAACTAATAAAAACCGAAACTACGGCTCGCAGCCCAAAGAACTAAACCGGAAAGGGCTGTCAAAACGCAAAAAAAAAGACAGGCGGTTTTTTTTTAGTATTACCAGTCGACTAAATACTTTCGAAAGTAAGTATGTCTTTACAATCACTGTCAGCGTTAAACTCCCCATTTTACATCTGATCGTAACATGTATTTGTACTTGTATTTACATGATAAGACATTATTAGAGTTTTCCAACACTTTCGTCAACATTGGATATAATTTCCCGTTTTCATTCGGTGATATTTGTCCCGCATCGTGTAACATCACAGGCGACATCTACGTGTCGAGGGACTCGCGCGACATGACGCATGTCGACGCTCGGAGTGCAGAACAGATGAATGTGGATACTATATCTTGTTAATTAAACAAAACGTAAATAACTTTTTCCGCTACATAATGGCTATTATTATTATTATTACACAGTAAGAGGGTGCAAAGATCTCGTAAAACTCAAAGAGAATATAATTTTTATTTAATTCCTTATAATTGCAACACTTGACCATACGTCAAAAGTAGTTTTCATCCGTAGGAAATAGATGGCAGTATTAGTAAGGAGAAGGTCATGGAAGTATTTCTGTACAACTCAACTGTTTGCAGATTATGTGGTGAAGAAAATGATAATGGGACATTTTTATATTCAAGTGAAGAAAATAATCAAAATATCAGTGATTTAGTGAATGCTTATATGCCAATTAAGGTAATTTTTGCTTTTTATTGTGACTCTATTGACTCATTGAGACTTTCCAAAATGGCCGGATCGTTTTCGTCGTAATCATTTTCATAACTTTTAATTGTAGCTGGTTGATAATGACCATAAGAGCTAATTTTAAAACTATATTTATCCCTATCAATAGTAGGCCCTATTTTACCATGCACAATAAGATTACTATAAAATTCAAAGTTATAGATAATTTTGCTAATTTTGACAACAAGGAACAGCTGACTGCTCATTTCGAAACGGAAAAAAGTGTGAGGTGAAATATGTACACAAAATTTTGTGATCTTAACTTTTAACCAGGTACAAGATGATGGTCAACTGCCCCGAACAATATGTCCTGGGTGCACTATCCAGCTGGAAGCCACCGTAGAGTTCATTAACTTGATTATCAATGGCCAGGTACATATCTATCTATTTATATCAAAGGTACATACTTTCACTTATTCAAGTTTTAGTAAACAAGTTTCAAAAGTAGCTTATAAACAAGAAACATACAAGAAAGCCATCAGTGGATTAGTATATAAATAATCTTCCAATAGGTATGGTTACTCCAATCCAATCCAGTTTTCAGAAATTGCTACACTGATTTTTTTGTTCTCACTCAATCTTATATCTTTTTTTTAATTATCTCTGGTGGCATAAATATGAAATCATTCTTTGGCAATTGTACTTGGAGGAAACCTAAACATAATATAATCTGTCTAGTACTACATACTTAATCAAAATCAAAACTGGCATACAAGCTTGTTTAGCTGCAAAGAAAATGGCTATTTTATAGCTGGTACACTGAAACTCAACCTTTTCAACCGACTTCAAATAAGGATGAGGTTTTCAATTTGGTTGTATTTATTTTATTCTTATTCACACTATATACATATTATATATTTCACATCAATGTCATAAAAATTTTATCAAAATAGGTTTGGTAGTTTATTTTTAAATCAAAATCACTGGAAAAAGTATGTATATGTATGTATGTTCTCAGATTAAAATTAAGGCGATTGTAGTTGGTTTAACCCCTTTCTTATAAAAGTATATTATCACATCTAATATGTCATGTGCACAGTTTGTAATATTATGTATAATGGCAATTTCAGAAAGTTATTCGAGCACTTCACCAGAGGGAGATTGCATACAAGAAGACAGTATTAAATGCTGACAATGAACTGGTTGCTGTTACAGACAATTTTGTTAGTGAAGGTCGGACCATTTAACCAATAAATCCTCAAACAAATACCTCTGTAATCAGCACTTTGTACAAAATTGGCCTAGTACCAGACCACACTCTTCATGTGGTAAAAGTATTTACTGACTTTTTTATAATTTATAGGAATGGAATTTGTCCATTTTATCACTTGATGGTAAGTGATGATGTGGCCTATGGTGGTACATGCTTGTCTAGAAGCTCACTCTTAACTTGCAAGGCTCCCAGGATGACTTGCTAGTAATTCAGATATGAATACATACAAATTTAAACTTTGATGAATTCCTGCAGCCCAATTGAAGGGGTGAGATCAAAAAGGCTAATTGATATTTTTCACAAAATGACTTCTGGGTATCATTGGATTCAGCGTGAAGTTATCTACAGTAATACATTCTCAAAATACCGAAATGAGGCTCAAATCTCGAGATTTTCAGTCTAAAAACGGTTTATCTGACACAGGAATACAGTTCGCTTAGCATAACAACATTATTATATTTATTATATTATATTTTTACAGTACTTGTATGAATTAGTACTATATTTTGTATTTTAAAATAGAATTCATATATTTTCAAGCAACTGAAACTTACATAAACCTTTTCTATTACCTTATAAGCACTCTACATTAAAATGAAGCCATTGAAGTTTCATTCTGTTTCAATCAGTTATCAATTTGACAGTTAAACCCTTTTTGTTCTCATCCCTTCAATTTACAGTTGATCTACAGTCTGTTTCCCATTGAAGTGACATCATTCTGTATCTGAAAGTACGGAGAGCTTACATTTAGAATCTGGATCTTTTGGGCTGTGAATTAGGGTGCAGGCCATTTTATCTAAATATAAAAAATCCAAAGTTTTTTGTGAATTCAATCTGTACAGTTAACGTTGAGAACGGAGTGTACCAACCAGAACATTCCATATCGCTACAAGTGGCAGGGCTCGACAAGCCAAAGCGCAAGCGTGGCCGGCCACCAAAGAAGCATAAGACTCCGGAAGAGCTGGCCCAGGAGGCTGCATTAAAGGAGCGGGAAATCCAGAGTGCTAAGCAGGATCACAAGGATGAGGAACCTTCTGGAAAGAGGAAAAGGAAAACGCCAAGTCGGTTCCATGAGGTGGTGCAGGTCAATACTGATTTTACTACTTTTTATAATTACACCACAGTACCATCAGCCCATAGATTCCCGCTGGCACAGGGTTCTCACAGGTGGAGAGTATAGGCTATGGTCCACCAATCCACCATGCTGACCAAATGTGGGTTGGTGAATGACACATTGTTCTGAGTGTTTGAAAGTAACATGAGCTTAAATATTAGTTTTAATATTACGTATACTTTAGGCAATTATTTGTTGTTTTTGGCTTTGAAGTAATTGAAATTTATGTCAATTACATCACTTGAAACTGACTAAATTTCATAAAAGTACTTGCATACAAATGTAGATACTTTTACAAATAAGGATGAGATTCTCAATGTGGTTGTATGTTTTTTATTTATGTTTGTTACCTCCTTCGTTATGTTTGTTCCTGTTATCTCCTTCATTTTCACATTGATCTCATAACTGTCTTTAAAATATCACAATCATCACAAATATCACTATATATATGTAGGCTCTGCACTGCTTACACTTAAGTAATTTAAAATTATATAAAAATGCAAACATGTTCTAGGGTAAAGAACTAGAAAAGATCTTCATAGAGGAAGGTGTGACAGATGGTGAAGATAGCGAGCCAGAAATCAAGCCTGACATTAAACCATTGGAAATGGAGCCAACTCCTAAGATCCCTGAGGTTATTGGACACACAGACTCTGGAGAACTGGTTGTTGTTGTAAAGGGCAAGGGCAGGGGACGACCTAAAGGTACTTAAATAAATGATAATCAGATTAATATAATTATTAATATTCATAGATAATTTTCACCAGGGGGTGATCACGAAACTTTGATTGCAATGCTCCAGGAAAAATTTTCCATACTAACTATGCACATAAACTGCATATTCAAACTGTCAAATCCTTACAAATTTGTGTTTCTATTGGTTGCAATTGAGTTACGTGATCGTCTTTCCACCTAGTGGGGGCCAGCCTACATCGCGTCTGCGGGTTCTTGGTGGACACTCGAAACCCTTTCTTCCATGCATTATGAATCATCTAAAGAAAATATAGTTTATGTCCACTACACGACTTCATTTTTAACTGAGCCATTTATCTGTGCATTCAGAATCTTCAAATTATAAGGCAATCAGTTTATCTGCACAGTTTTACTGAAATCTAATCAAAAGCACAGCCCACCGCAAGTGGGCTATATAGACGTAGCACTTACCTCCACAGTTAAATCGCGCAGCTTTTTTTTTCTCCACAGAATTTTATTTATTTAGCCAGTGTCAAGTAATTGATAATTTCTCAAGTTAATGATAACCCACGCAGATATGTGTTAAGTTACAGTCCTAGTTATCAAGTTAAGTTAGACTATGACTAAGTCATACGTCATTACTCCAAGTAAAGTGGTGGCAACTTTACTAGAAGCTTCTGTGGAGTTTTGGAAACAACACGAAGAGAAAAGTTTCACCATCATTATCTTTCCACACTCATGCCTGTAATCCAGCACTTAACGAATAAAAAAAACACTAAAATAACACAAATTTTGGAAAATAATTCAATGCGGTGACGTAATCTTTCTCATTTTCCCGTCAAAATTCCAATCGCGCAGTTATAACTCAATGTTGTTTTGAAACTTCTCCATTTGATATTTTCTGTAAACATTATCCAGGTCGCCTAAATCAAAAACGTCAGACATGTGCCATTTGCGACAAGGAGTTCTTCTGCTCCGGTCGGTACATGTCGCATGTAGCCCAACATGGTCCAGTCATGTACCAATGCAAGCAGTGTTCCAAAACATTTGCCACCCGGCTGGACTTCACCAAGCATCAGGATGAGATGGGCCATGAGGGACAGACTGTCATCCCCGGTGAGAAGACCCCTGAAGAAAATGATGAGAAGCCAAATATGGTCAGTACTTACATAATTCAAGGGATGAGATCAAAAAGGGTTTAACTGTCAAATTGATAGTTTCGTGAAAATTGACTTTAAACTTCAATGGCTTCATTTTAATGTAGAGTGCTTATTAAGTAACAGAAAAGGTTTATGTAAGTTACAGTTGCTTGAAAATGTATTAATTCTATTTTAAAATACAAAATATAGTACTAATTCGTACAATTACTGTAAAAATATAATATAATAAATATAATAATGTATTTATGCTAAGCGAACCATATTCCTGTGTCAGATAAACCGTTTTTAGACCGACAATCTCGAAATTTAAGCCTCATTTCAGTATTTTGAGAATGTGTTATTGTAGATAATTTCACGCTGAATCCAACGATACCCATAAGTAATTTTGTGAAAAAAGTCAGTTAAACCCTTTTTGGTCTCATCCCTTCAACTATTATCTGAATATATGACACCTTCACATTAGATATCAGGCATTTTGGATCCATTGCTGAACCCTTCCCCATCACAAGCAAGCCCCTCCTTTGTGGATCCCCTAAGTGGATTATAATGCCAACATTATAATCCACTGCGATCATTAAAGTTCTATAGTTTGTGCAATAATCCTAATCAAAAGTCAATATAATAATATTTTATTGTAATTACAATATATCTGCATGCTTTAATTGCTCTACATTAATCATTTAATATATTTCTTTTTATACTCGCTTCTCAGGTGATTTCTGATTTAATCTGAGACTTGCTATTGTTATATGCAAAAAGTCTGTGCCTATAACTGTGATGAAATTAACCATGTTACTCTTAGTATTTAGTTCCATTAAATACAAATAATGTACATTGGGTTGGTGTACAGTTAATAATTTTAATCTATCAAATTAAGTAAACAAGCCTTAAACTAGTGTTAAACTTCTGTTTTGTATCGTTAAACACATGTTTGATGTCTTGTTTATATGTTTGTGGTGACATGGATAATGTCTAAATATAAAGCCAGCCTATTAGGAGCACAAATTAAACTAACAGCTATGATAATTGATAAACCTACATGCAAACGACTTCAAAAGAAAAATAAAACAGTTATTCAAGGTCAATCTATTTTACTCATTGAATGAGTTTATGAATAAGCGTTAGACATAATTTTCATTCTTGCAGGATTCGGAATATTCCTAGTATAATGTTTGTGTCAATTTTAAAGTACGATATAATTATCATTTCATAATAATTAAACCTATTTTAAGTTCTTAGGTATAGTTTAGTTTTTTAGGTCTAGTTTAGTTTAGTTATTGTTAATTCATTTGATAAAGTCAATAAATTTATAAAAAAAATAGGTTTAATAACTATCATTTCATGATATTTTAATCTATTTTTATATTTTATATTGTCCACTTAGATAAATTTTTTTTCGATTTTAATTCTTCTAATTTATCGTTACTTATTTAAATTGTATCATTATTTTTTTTTAAATTTTGTTCCTTCACAACAGTTTTAATCGTATATATTATATCTTAATTTTCTTAGCCTTTTATATTTTTATTATGTAAAATGACATGCCCAGTCTAACAATTTGTTATAAAGCCAATAAAAATATTTCTATGTCAATTTCTAATTTTATTTCAGTCTTCAGTAAAGGACCCAGTAAAGCAGGAACCATTTGTAACACCGGTAGACATCAATCAGATAACGAATGTGCCCGCGGAGCTGCCCGATCTAAACCCAATAGAAGATAACGCTGACACAGACAATATTCAAGTATCCGAAGAAATAGAAAATGTAGGCAAGGAAGCCGACGTTATTGGGGATGAAGGTGTGTGAAAATAAACCCGGCTAACTACGAGTCATACTCGTATGCCGAGGGTTCCTTACACGTGTACTTCTAACGCGAGTCCAACACGTACTTGGCTGGTTTTTAATATTTGTTGTTATACTACAGAGTTTGAACTATAATCATAGGAAGCTTGAGGCTTGTATGTATTGCCGTTTTAGAGATTTAAAAAAAAGGCAAATTTTATGAAAAATTTAAAAGTTTTAATATTTATATTCTTCGTTGGGCAATCCGCCATAATAAAGCGACTCCTGTGAAAATTTCAGCTAGCTACCTATTATGGTTCAATCCATAAGGGGGATCCTAGTTAGGGTCCAGGATCTGCGCGTGATCGTTGGGCGTAATCTTTTTATTTATTTTTTAAACGTTTCTTTTCGTTTAAAGTTTGTACAGATGCGGATGGCAAGCCCCAAGACTCTAAAGAGCCAGGAGTAAAGGAAAAGATGAAGCTGCCCTGTCCACACTGTGATAAACTGTTCAGTAGCAAGCAAAGCAAGTCTATGCACATTAAGGTTCGTTAACAAGACATTATGTAAATGTAAATTTGACTTTGGCTTACGTTAATTGCGGTAAAGTTAAAAAAAGTCTACGTTGTTTCGTCCATGAACATTTAGTATGTAGTTCCTACTAAAAGAGAACTCCCATATACCGGCACACACAACACACACCTATCATATCCCCAAATACATTGATATCACAATCATTTCATATAGCATTGAATTTGCATAGTTAGTGAAAATTTCAAAATGTTAAAGAATGAGAGGTCTTCTACGTCGATTACAAGCCATTTACGCATCTATTTATATAGAAAATGGCGCAAACTCGACGTTGAAGACCTCTCATTCCTGTCCATATAGTATTGAATTTGCATAGATAGTGAACTTTTCGAAATGTTTGAGGAAGAATACAAGCCATTTTCGCATCTATTTGTATAGAAAATGGCGCTAATTCGACGTTGTTGCATCGAAGTTGAAGATCAGCTTAGGTCCTAGATCAAATAAGCATATCATTTGAAGTGAATACATGAATCTTCACGGTCTCGTTTCGTGACTGTCGTTGGTCTCCGTGAGGTGTTTCGTTAATTGAATGAACGTTATAGGGTTGTGTTGTGCGCAGGCGGTGCACCGCGGCGAGCGGGCGTACGCGTGCGGCTCGTGCGACGCGACCTTCGCGTACCCGCGCGCCCTCGCGCTGCACGCCGCGCGCCACCGCCGGCCCCGCGGGTACGGCTGCGACCTGTGCGGGAAGGTAGGGGGTCTGTGCGGGGATGTAGGGGGCCAGTGCGGGAACGTAGGGGGATCTGTGCGCAAGTATAGGGGACCAGTGCGGGAGTATTAGGGGATTCAATCACGACCTTATCTAATAAGAGCACCGTTAGAGTAAATATTTACTCATCATTTGATTTATTTTTAATAAATAACTTTTATTAATTATATCGATATTTGTCAAACATAATTCTTATCTTTACAAATTCTTACTTCCCAGGTATTAAACCACCCGTCCTCAGTAACGTACCACAAAGAAGCTGAACACGCAGGCCAGAAGTTTGTTTGCAACAAGTGCGGTAAAAGTTTCAAGCACAAACAACTTTTGCAGCGGCATCAGTTGGTGCACACGCAACATCGACCTTATCTCTGCAAGGTGACGAATTTAATAATTCTCAATAAAGTTTGTTATTTTCAAAACAAGACTATTACCTAACTCCTACAAGCTACACAGTTTAGGGCAAAGTTTATTTTAAAATGTCCATATTGTTTCTAGATTTGCAACGCATCTTTCAAGACCAAAGCCAACCTATTCAACCATCAGCTACTTCACTCCGGCGTCAAGAAATACTCGTGTGAACTCTGCAAGCAGAGGTTCGCGCATAAAACCAGTCTCACGCTACATATGAGATGGCACAATGGTAAGGAAAGTCGTTTAAGAAATTTCCCTTGTTTGATCAAGGAATTGATGCCAAATTACTACGAAATATGATGGAACTATGAATCTTGCCCTTAGTTCTCGCTGAAACTATTAATCTTAGCCTTAATTCACGCTTAAACTTTTCTCTGAATTTTGGTCTCAGTTCTCGCTGAAATTGTGAATTCTTGGCCTTCATTCATGCTTGAACTATCTTGGCCTCAGGCCTCAATTTACGTTAAAACTATCTTCTTAATCGTGGTCTGACTATTGGCCTTAGTTCTCGCTTAAAACTTACTCCAGATATTGACTACAATTGTCACGTAAAGTATGAGACCTTTACACCTCGGAGTAAGATGTGGGTCCGTAGAGTGACCCCCTGGTCGGCCGGCAGGCCAGAAGCCGTACGTGTGCGCCGCGTGCGGCAAGGCGTTCAGCCAGAAGGGCAACCTGTCGGAGCACGCGCGCATCCACACCGGCGAGAAGCCGTTCCAGTGCGCCGCCTGCCCGCGCCGCTTCACCACCTCCTCGCAGCACCGCCTGCACCTCCGCAGGCACAATGTTGCCAGGTTAGCGCATTACAACAGGTTTTATTGCCATAAAAATGGCATGCGTTTGACAACAACTCACCTGATGGGAAGCGACGAAGTTGTCTAATGTGGGCACGCTACCCCATGAGATGCCCATTCACTCTTGACTAAAAACTTCTTTTTTAGGTTGGAATAAGATTTAAATATTTAAACGAGCTTTTATTTAAAAGATTTGTATTCTTCTCAAAAAACCCTTTCATTTGATACCCGTATCGTGGGCGTAAGGGGCGTGAACAAAAATAACTGGTATTCTTACGTATCTTGGGCAGTCCGCTTTACTGGATTTAGAACTAAATGTGTATGCAAAATTTCATCTTAATCTGTTGAACATGTTGCTTTTTAAAATCAGTTGTAAAATTTGACCCATGCATACATACCTTACATATAATTACAAACATTGCAACCTCCACCACCATGAACACAACCAACCATAGGCGTCCTCTCGTCCACGGCCCTGACCCTCTTGCCCCCAGGCTCTGTCCCCCGTACCCCCAGCTCCGTCCCCCATACGTGCACATACTGGAGAAAATTACACCTATCATACACTAGCGGCCCGCCCCGTCTTCGCACGTGTATTCTATCGCCTATGTTCATCAGGGATAATGTAGGATTCTAATGGTGCAAGAATTTTTCAAATCGGTCCAGTAGTTTCCGAGCCTATTCAATGCAAACAAACATCCAAACCTTTCCTCTTTATAATAATAATTTAAATTACACGTACCGTTACATTTACCGAAAGCTAATTTTATTGTAATTTCCAGCCACGCAGCCATCTCCCGAATGACTACCTCCGCCGTGATAACCCCAAGTACAGCCGTCCGCCGCTCTCCCGGCCCGCCCACCTTGCCCCCAGCGGCCGGCGGCGCCCCGCCGGGGGCCGGCGGCGCCCCGCGGGCCCCCGGCGCCCCGCGGGCCCCCGGCGCCCCGCGGGCCCCCGGCGACGCCCCGCCGGCGCCCGGCGGCGCCCCGCACAGGTGCACGTACTGCGGGCGCGCGTGCACGTCCCGGTGGGCGCTCACGAAGCACACGCGGCGGCACACCGGGGAGAGACCGTTTAAGTGTCCGCATTGTCCTAGAGCGTTTGCGGACTGCTCCAATTTGAATAAACATAAGAAGGTAAGGTGGCTACTCTTCTTTTTTGGACATTGTTTAAAAACAATTGCAATTAAAATAAATTGCATCTTTAGTACTTTTGAATTTTTAAATAATGATACAACAACAATGGTAGTACGTAGTAGTAAGTACAATGGTATGGCCTATTTTTTTGTAAGATAAATAACGGCTAAAACTCACGTCAATTAAAAGTCGAAATCACTCCTCGAAGTAAGTCGAAGTAACCCGTCAGTTACGTGCTGACGCTCGCGAAAGCCGCCGCGGCTTGCGTTAGTAACTGGCTCCCAGAAGAAGAAGGACATCGAATATGTCCGAAACCTGGTCGGAGTAATTTCGACTTTTAATTGACGTGAGTTTTAGCCGTTATTTATCTTACAAAATGTGTCATACTCACGATAGTTTTCAAACTAAAATTGGTATGGCCTATTGCAAACGGCAACGCATTTGGGTACATCCTAGAGAGATACGATATGAGTGTTTTACACGTTAAGGACAAACATGAAAGTATTGTTACATAGCCCTCTTAGGCTCACTTGCGCGTTCGTGAAATTTGCAAAAAAATATGGGCAAAAAAAACCATTTATACCTTTCATCTTCAAATACAATTCATTTAAGGTTCAGTTTAAAGGACAACATAAGGTTTTCTGAAAAGCTTTCCCAACTCTCTTTCCATCACAAATTAAATACATATTATTATTATGTAACATTTGTGCTCATCCTAAAAACACTTATAAAATGTACTTGTAACACTTCCAGCAAGTCCACAAACAAACCAGCCTGCTGGCGAACCAGCGTACCAAGGTGCCAGCGCTTACCATCATCCAGCCGGCCAGCTCACCGGAGCCGGAGACAGAATTCACATTAGTGGAAAATTCTCAGGATGAGATGGAGGAGCGCGTCATATACGTCACGTATGATGTCGATGACCCTACGCCGGATTATCAACTAGTCAACCCTGAACAGGTAAAATGGCTTAATAGTCTAGATAGAGAGGATTACGCCGCAAAAACATTTATATAAACAGTGATTTTTGCTTTGAATATTTTGACTAAGAAAAAAACGAGTATGCTTTAGACACGATTGAAGTAAAACTTCTTTTGTTTAGCTCCATCTATCGGCCGGTATAACTTTGTTTTTGTTTTGTTTAATGTCGCCATTTTTACCGGGCATACCAACATAGTAATACGATTTTTTTAATTTTGTTGTGTTGGCAATGGATCTATGTTACCAAATTTCAACTCGCCAGCTTACTCCCCAAGTCAAGCGTGCGTGAAGTTTTATACTTCAAAAACAAGATGGCGGACGTGAGGTATCTCTTGTCCGCCATTTTGTTTTTTCTTTACTATTGTAAAGTACGGGCAACTAAGCACTCTTAAAACGTTTATGAAACTATAGCTGACACTATAGGAACATGGCTTGTATGAGACATAATGTCCTCCAGCATCACGTTTCCAAGATATACGCTTTGCACTTTTTTTACACTGGTGGCGCCACCACTTCAGTTTAGTTTTAAGTCAACTTATGACTTAAAACTAAACTGAAGATATAAATGGGAACTAAAATTCTGTCTAACAATCATCCACGCACACTTACTCCCGTTTTTTTTTCTAATCTGTAGGTTTATCATACAGCCTGTTACTTATTCATACAATATTCCTATTTGATCTCTTTGGCGATTGGACTACAATATCTACATTCAAAATTCAAATAACTTTTGGTCCCTTTTATTAGGATTAAATATATATTTTAATCCCTGTTTACAAAGAATAAACTAACTCATTTCGAATAGATGTATGAATAAATATTTAAATAATTTGTATTAATGGTAAAAAGAATATTGGTAATTTTGCATCGCCAGGCTGTGGAGATGATAGAGTCTCAGATGTCACACGAGATGTACGAGCCGCTGAAGCAAGCCACGACGCAACATGAACACATGTCGGTGAGGGAAACTGCACTCTACTTTCTAGAATATAAGGGTATCCAATAAAGGCGTGATACTTGTTTTTTTCTCGCAGTTGTCAATCGCCATTGCCCAACCCTCGTTTCTTCATTATAAACACTGATCACGCTGAATTCCGTTCCAATACTTCCAACCTACGAAATGTATTAGTTCGGTCCTGCCATTCAACAAAAATACTGTTGGCCATGACTATAATGTCGAAAATGATGTCAAAATACTTGTTCTGTGTCTGGGTGTTGTGCGACCATGGTCCTCGTAGTTCCTGGGTCCCTAGACACAGGGAATCCTACTTAGGGTCCAGGACCTATGTATGTGATCTTTGGGCTTATTATTATTCTAGCTATTTTGACAAACTCTATATAAATGCAATCTGCTCGATTACGTAACTTTATTACAACGAATTGAAACAGTACGCATTTGGGTTTCAATACGCAGCTTATGTGCATAGTTCGTATTGAAAATGTTTGCGTAAGGTTTTAATTTGTGTTGCATCGTCAAAGTTACTTAATATTTATCATTTATATCTTGATCTCGGAGAAAACTGCAAAACCTTAAACATAGACGTAAGGTGGCATGTTTGACTGTATTTTACAAAATTTATTGTGGAGAATGTGTCCAGGAGCTTCACAGTCTTATCCCACCGTCTCCATTCCACTATAGGACCTCACGGCGTGGACAGAGTTACCATCCTTACGTTGTTGTTTTACCTTTTGTTCGTACGAAACGCTTTGTAGATTCTTTTATTGTGTGTACGGTTAGGGAATGGAACTCCCAGTAGTCGGTGTTTCCATCCACATACAACTTGGGTGTCTTTAAGTCAAGAGTAAATAGGTTATTTCTGGGTAAGCGTGCTCCACCTTCGACCTCATCGTCACTTACCACCAGGTGAGATATAGTCAAACGCAAAAAATGATAACATTTCATTATAGGCCACTTACAAAAATGTACATAAACAGAATTCGCAGTACAGCATCCATTTAGTACTTAGGTACCTAAAATTAATATCACCTAACTATATAAAAAATACAGCTCTAAAATAGTAACGCTCCAATCTATTGTATTATTTCCCAGGTAACGGACGAACAAGGCAATCCGCTGCACTTCACTATGCAAGACGGAACGCAACTCGCCATCACATCTCTCGACGGACAGTCATTACAGGTGAGCGTAGGATGATAAGCGAGCGTGGCGTAGCGGTAGCCCGGACAACTTTCTAACCAACTCACTCCGGTTTAAATCCCACTCGGCCCCGCAACATTGACTTTTCAAGTTTAGTCAGAATTTTTTATTTATTGTTAAATAGGCTTGCGTTTTACCACTATCGCACCTGATGGTAAGTAGCGATGCGGTCAAGGATGTAACACGCTTGCCTAGAATAATAGAAACCTGTTCACTCTCGATTTGAAGACTCCAAGGTTGGTTTTCGGAAAATACGGACGTCGGTAAAGCGTTCCACTTTTGGCTGTTCGCATGATAAATGTGGATCCAAATCGCTTTGTTCAAATATTGTCTAAGAAAGTCTAATTAGACTCATTTTAGTCACACTTTTTCTATATTCGTCGGTGTCTTTTTTAGTTTGTAGTCTAAATAACGGATTACTTGTGTCTAAGGATAATTTTGTGATTCAGGTGATAACCCAGGACGGCCAGACAATACCCGTAGAGATCAATGGATTCGCGCCTCAGGAAATCGAGGTATGTTGAGTTTATATAATTTATTTTATCTTTGTATCGTTATGTAGATGGGGTTAGAGATAAAAGAAGAATACCTATACATAATTACTAAGAACACCTTTTTTTTCTTTTTAATGTTTTGGCTCAGTAATTCGTAATTTATTAAGATAATGGATATTTCACGCAATTATGTGTCAAGTCACAGTCCAAGTCAATTCATAGTCTATGTCAACAACACGAAAAGAAACGTTTCACCATCTTTATACCACTTCCCCACACTCATGCCACTTAACGAATAAAACACCACCAATTTTATGCACTAACACTGAAAATAATACAATGCGGTAAAGCGATCTTTCTCGTTTTCCCCCAAAACTCCCCAAAAACACCTTTTCAATGAATTATTTAATTAAATTATCCAATAGTTGAATGTCTGTATTATAATTATAAGCTTTTAACTCCACCAGCTCACCGACCCGAATGATTTCCATCAGCTGACCGTTCCCAAAACGGAAGATGAACCAGTCGGTCCCGTCACACATTACTACACGATCGTATGAACGGCACTGCGCTTACAGCCATGGAGCTAGAAAAGTAACTTTGTACAAGTATAAGTAATAGTCTACTTCGAGGTATCGGTAATTTTGAATTGGATAGGTTGTAACTTGGATGGTGAATCGTGACTCAAGCTCAATTCATCGAATTCCACAGAAAGGGAAATTGGTTCCGTACATTTCCACATACAGAAAGCGTTGTCGACTTCGTTGACAGTCGCAGAATGCTACTTTGTCGAACTCCACTAAGTTATTGAAGACAATATTTGAGATTAAATGGTACAAATTTGCAGATGAAATTTAGAAAATGCGTAAGTGTTTATTATTCTATATATTATTTTTGTTTCATTCAATGCAAGCCTCAATACCAGTCTTACAAAAGATTTTACGTTATCGCGTTGTATATCGATAAAGCATAATGTACCTTTGGAAAACTTGTAAAGCAAGTAATAATAAGTCATGCAAAAGTGATATATTTATTCGACATTGTTCTGCTCAAATTCTAATTAAATAAGGTGAATAAAGTATTTTAATTAATACAGTTTTGAAGGTTACTAAATGTATATTTAATGCAGCTAGGTGAATAAGCTCAGGTGAATTAAGTCAGGTTACGACGTCGATATCGTCACAAAATAAATTTGAAGGTATAGCATTATTTGCAAATCATTTGAAATGTTTCATAAAGTCTGTAGGAAACGAGTGATAAGGCTGAGTGCCTTTACAATCGGAACTGATAATGTTTACAATATAAAATGTTTATTGAAACTTGAATCTATATCTCATGAGCCATTTGTATAAAAACGTGATTTACTTGGCCAGATATTATTACTTTAATACTAGTTACCTATGATAGATTATAGTAGTTAAAAAAATAATTTCTAAATAAAAGAATGAAAATAAATCAATAATTTCAATGTTTATCAGACATCTGGCTTTACTTACGTTAGTTAAACTTAATCAATGTTTAATGTTTATGATTCGAATTTTAACCGTTAATTTATTTTGTTATAATTTGAAATTAATTTTGTTTAGATAATACAAAAGATCGATCGCAATGTTGATTCGTGGATCTCTTAATTTTTAAGTCGATTTTATGGATATCGTTATATTACCAGTAGTTTTTAAAGTATGATTATTTTAAATTGAATAATGTTAAAATAACGATGTTAGTTCGAACTAAGAACATAGTTGTGTATGTAGTCAGTATTTTATAATGTTTGTGTTAAGAATAAATTAATGAATTTAAATGCTGTCTTTTTAATTCTATAGCCTCCAAATCATCTATGAAAAAACTGGCTTATTACAACAAATACATAACCGTTAATATTAGTCCTAAAATTGATATATTACATGTCGGTCGGCGTTATTACTTTTATCGATCAAATAAAACAACGGAGTTATATGAAATTCAATATTATTTCGTTATGCTTTTTAATAATACAATATATTTTGCATACCATATACTATCGGTAGTATATTATTGATGACCCATCATTAAACAATGAAAAATGACCTTCATCAATTCTCGTTTAACATTCTTTTAATAAATAGCTGTATACAAAACAATTATTTACAGGATAAGGCAGTACAATTACCACGTAAAATGTGCCTTCTCTTAATTTAGCTATACAAGCAGTAAAAAAATGGAAATTGAACAACGTTAATCGAAAGTCAGTTTAAACAAATTACATAATCATCTTAATCTTAACTCCAGTCAAATTTAAATAATCACTAACGAGTTAAATATTATAATAACGAATAAGCGACAATAATTAGTTTGTGAACATGTTATTTTATTACGTGAGGGATACCTTTCACTAATATTAACGTATCTAATCGAATCGACCATACATCCGACGGCGTGGCGGCACAACTTTTGAGACAACTTTATAATTTGGAACGTATCGACCATCTCACTAATACATATGGCAAACATTGCGTTTATACACGGAACAACACATCACGGACACCCTAGGAGACATTATCACACGGGCCCGGCTCCGCTCGAAATAAATTAAAACACACACATCGAGCACTATGTAAACGATCTCAGCAACTAATAAAACCCTAAAGTGATTCGAGCTTCTCTGTACAAGCGAGCGCATTTACCTAATAATTGATCACTACGACTCGAGCAGCGTCGCGAGCGACCGCGCCAGGAGCTTGCAATGCACGGCGCGGAATAACTGACCTTTTTAAAAATAATGGACACTGGCACTAAAGCCCTACGGTAGCGAACTGAGGAGTGAAGGCTGACTCTGCCGGCGACTAGATATGGTGACTATATGACTAATGCCATGTCCTTTTTGCTGGGGAGTTGCACTTTCTTGCCCTGCCACAGGGAGTTGTGTATCGTGAACGCGTCGATCGTCACCGTCAGGTGCTTCGTGTGCACCTGAGAGAAGCACTTGCTACCCGAGTTGTATCTGGAAACAAATGCAATTAATTAATTGTTAATTATAATCCTGTGACGTAAACCTTCGGAACGTTACTCAGCATCATGTTTTACTCAAAAATGGATAATTTTCACGCTATTGCCTCAAAAGTAAGTAAAGTAAGTAAGCGCATTATGAAATTCAACGCTAAACCATCGCTAATATTTCGTGTTTTGTCTTTCCCTGTTGAACTGGAAATGGGCAAAGATAAAACAAAAGAAAACACTGAGTATCTATACCACTAATGCGCAGTGTTTGATCAATGAGGGGGTACAAAGACAAACTGTAATCGATATCGTAAAACATTTGTATGAAATCCTTACAATAGCTGCCGCTTGGGGCGCTGTGTTGGATTTTCTATAAATATTTTACTATAAAATCAATAACTACATTAATGTACATTCGAAAAAAACAAGTGTGCTTTAGACCACACGACTGAGGTAAAAGTTTTTTAGCTCCATCTCTTGCCCCTACGACACGTATCCTATCATCTTCCGTACTTACCATCAAGTAAGCGTGCGTAAAGAAGTTTTAATTCAAAAAGTAAGGGTACCAAAAGAGAGCAGCACTCACTTGAAGAACTTATCGAACATCCTATCGTTGACGTGCTTGGGCCCGGTGCCGTAGAGCTTGGCGACCAGGTCCGAGTCCGGGCAGTAGGAGTAGAGCGCGCGGAACTGGCAGCCCGCGTCGCGGAACAGCACCAGGAAGTGCTTGCTCTCGGAGCGGGCCACCTCCTCCAGCACGCGCCGCTTGGCCTCCGCGTTCACCGCGCCCGGGAACACGCAGTACTCCACCGCGTTCAGCATTATGCCGCGGTTGGACTTGGTCGTCGGCTGCTTGTACAGCCGCGGACCTACACGACACGGGTTAGGTACACTAGGTGGATACGTACACTCTTTATTGGACACAACAAACATTAAAATGTTTACAATCTAGACTTTTGCTTTTAAGTAATCTCATTTTGAGTTGAAGTGTATTAAAACAGCCGATTATCAAATTGTTTTTACTTTTTTAACTTGACTACAAAGAATTCAACTATTTACAAGAAATGGGGGACTCAATCGATAAAAACGATCACTTCCAAGTGACTTCGAGACAATCTTTGGATGGAGAGAATTCAAGTCGTAACAGACGACGTGCACATTAACTAGCTACAACTTCCTGCCGCAATCGATGGAGACGGACCCATCTAGCAGTAAACTCCCGGATTACGACGCGCATGTGAGCATGCAGTGTGTTAGTTAATGTGCAGCACATTGCTCTTAGAAGGAAACACCGCGAACTGAAGACCTGACCGAGGGGAGCCGTATGCAAGAGGTAAAATAGCTGTTTAAAGTTGCATTGGAACGGTCCCGTGGCAAACTTTTGCTGATTATAATGTGGGCAACCACCCCAAGCACTTCAACGTCATTGACAGCGCTTCAAGGTCTGGGTCGAAACTAAATCGCACTACACATATGCATGCGGCGATTCGGGAGTTTACTTCTCGATGAATTACTGTTTATTGTCTACTGTGTCTATGGTAACCGATGGATCAACTGGGTGTGTCGCGGCAGGTTCAAAACACATTTATATTTCTAGTCAGCTTGGTTGCGTTCACATTGAAATAAATAAGGCTACGACACACCTCGACACACCACCAAATAACTATAGATCCTGGTTTGGTTTTTATATTAACTCTACTCCTACTCGTGTCTAACTTGATACAATCAAAACTATCACTCTTCATGGATCGTGAAAGTGATGCATTTCATGGGAATCATAAAATCTTCAATGTAGGCTCGACTGAAAGTTCTATACACGACTTTTGAATTAGTACTATGAACTATGGCAGAGTGGATGCACGAAACAAATGGAGTGGCGTGATTGATATTCTAGTGTTAATTTCAAAATTGAGTGAGTAAGCGAATGTCGAAGAAGCAAATGCATTCATTGTTAGAAAAACTGCACTCAACTCTTTGCAAAACCATGCCTTACATTATTGTTAAGTTTCAAATTGGTCGTTGGCATGACATCGCTTTTATTACAACTTACAGTGTGTTTCAAACCGTTACGTGGTGATTTCAATTCGTGAGTTATATTTACGTGTCCTGTGAATCTTATTCTAACTACCTATCAATCTACTAGAATAATGTTCGAGGACCTTTCCCTGAGCTTCGATTGGATCTCGCTATTGGGACAAAATAAAATGACAAAATTATAACAGTGTTACACAATTTTGTGGTTGGTTAATAACAATATTCAAAGCACTCGCCTCAGCGAAGCTTCGCAAGGGCGAAATAAAGTGTATTTTCATAAATTAAACGGACACAGAGATTTCAGTAACAGTACACCAGCATCAAAATTAACTATAAATGCCAGAGCCACCGTACTATAAAACACCATGTTTTCGATTTTTAGCAGCCTGTTTAACGTAAACAACATATTATTTTCAAACCATATAAATGTATAGTCCCATTGAAACGGGATAGACAATAGCCACCGGTCGATCCACCGCTCCCCGATCGATTCCATGGAATTCTCTTGGAATCGCTATTGCCGCGCGCGATTGGATCGCGGTGGATCATCCGGCCGGACGCGGTTATTGGTTTCCATTTCGCATGGCTCCAACATAAACAAAAAACTACAACACATAGACAAAATGAAAGACAATAGAATAGACCTAATGTGGTGACCACTAGTACTGTTGAAAATAGAAAATTTACACCATTTTGGAATCATCTTTGATGTTTAAAATCTCTGTGACCATAGACGTCATTAAATATGGTAGTGTCGACTTACCCGAGTAGTCCATAATGCTGGAGTGCGTGGAGGAGACGTCGGAGGCGTCGTCCGGCTGCGGGCGCCGCTTGCCGATGGCGCCGGGCAGCGAGCCGGGCCCGGAGCCGGCGGGCGAGCCCAGCGCGCGCAGGCCGGGGGACGCCGCGCGCCGCGGCGGTGTCGCGCGGCCCAGCCCCGAGTCTACAACCACCACACCTAGTCGGGCCTAGCTCGTCCCGTCCGCACGGACACCTACACCTTACTGTTGTGGGCAATGTGTTCCGTGAAACCGGCGTAATCAAACCAAACATTGCAATGTTTTGTGAATGATGAAGTGTTACAACTACCACGTTACGTCCTTGGTACCCAACTAGCTCCATCGCAGTTGCACAAAGACCATTACCAAGAGACATTTACTTGTCATGTTATGATTAGCAAAACCGGCTTAAACAAAAATAAACTTTAATTTTTCATGTATTTTGTAAATGTAGTAAGTCTGACAACCACCATGTGGACGTAGCAAGTTCTACTCCACAAACCGACACCATCACTTATGGCATTTATAAATTATGTATTCTATCACAACCGGCGTAGCGAACAAAACAACAGAGTCCATAATGCAATAAACTTTAGACTTTAAACTCTGAAACTTATAATTTAATTTTGCAATATTATGTAAAGGTAATAAATAGTACCAAGTCTAAACTACCACCACCATGTTTATTAGTATATACCTTTCCTAGCACTCACCGCCACCGGGAACCGTCCCTTATAGGAAACGTATGTTCACAACAAAGTTGTAAAAAAATTGAAGCTAAAATCATTATATCAATGTTTTGTGATTGTTTAAGTAATTATACAGTCTATACAGAGCCCACTGCAAGCCGTCGCTCCGTTTGCCCCGTTACTTATTGGTTGACACATCCTTTAACAAAACTGAATTAAAATTTTATCTATAATAAATAAATCTTCTTCTAGTATATAATAAAATATTGTAATATAAATTTTTAAATGCTTTGTTTTTAAGGAGATATGTTAGCTTGATTCTCTACCACAGTTATAGGACAATACATTTAGTAAGACTGGATCAAAATTATCAGTCCAATCCAGACATACACATGAGCAAAACTTACGTTACGTAAGATAAGTTTTCTAAAAGTTTGACTATAAAAAATACTTTTGCATAAAACTTAAATACATTCAATTCAAAATTCAAAGTAATTTTTTAATTTAACTTGACTTCATCAGTCAAATAGAATAAAAAAATAGTTGCATCATTTTAATTAATTACGTATATTAAAACTTTAAACTTGAATTATGTTTATAATAATCAGTTATGAGAACTAATTCAGATTATCGCTTGTAAATATTTAATGTAGTTGTTAAATGTAAGTTTTACTTGCCTCCATATTAGTAGACAGTTAATTGATGTTTAGTTTTACTGGCTAGCATAAAAGTAAAATGAGTATAAAAATTGTAATCACAATTTTATATTCCTTTTCAATCTAATTAATTTATATAATTCTACAACATATGAAGCGTAAAATACTAAATGTATATGATATATTTACTTAATAATATTATAAACTACATAAATAAGTTATCAAATACACAGGTATCTACGCAGCGAAGCGAAATAAAAGGCGAAACTCAATATAAGAAGCTGTATCATTTTGTATTTTACGCATAATACATACATTATTATACATACCACAAGCTAATCTTACGATAATGTTATCAATGTAGTTGATAAAATTATATTTACATAATAGTTTTATATAGCTTAAAACACAGGTACAACCGAGGGACAAACTAAATGAAGTACTACAACATACGGAGGATAATAATAATGTAGGAAATCTTCACTCCGAATTGGCCATAATCCTGTACTGTTAAGTATTTTATGTCCATAATACAAGATGTCAATTTTCTCACATGACAAGTATTTTCTCAATAACGTACCTCGCGTCAGAAGGAAAATACTGCCAAGAATTTACACTTATTATTAAATCATATTTTATATACTCTTGAATAATTATTATTATATGCGTAGATATATTAATAGGTTGTAACGTGTTTTATAATAATACCAACGATGTCACACCAACACCAATAAAATGGATGATAAAACTTAAAACATGCTCCGACGACCACCAGAACCGATAATAAATAAGTTGCAAAGGATGAAACGTATAAAATAATCCGCAACCATACAATAATAATGTATAAATAAATATTTGCTAAGATATTTATATTATGCCGATCACCAAACAGAAATGTGCACAAGACGAAAGAGTTCGCGCTCGAGAGATGATTTACATTCGGCAATAAAAGAATTTTAAATCATTTATTAATTTCTGTTTCTACTTTTATCTCATTTAATTTATTACGCTAATAATTTGTATCAGACACCTTTTGGTGGATCTTAGTACTAAAATTGTGTGTAAATGTAGTACTATAAAAGTTTTGTTTACCTTTATAAAATTGTATTAAAAGTAATAAAATATCATTACATACCGTCTTTCATATATTTTTATAAAATATAATTTCTTAGGCATTGAACACCTCCGAGTAACATCTCCCGAGCGCCAAGAGCAACAGAAAAGTAACCCAACGCACCAAAGCGTCCGTATGAACCGGCATTACCAACGTGAGTCAAGCTTTATCGAGTGTTTACTCAAACTCTTACCGCACAAGTTCATAAGAGAGCTTGACTTCCGTCCAGCCTTAAAGTTACTCTGGTAACTCGAATATTTAGACCTTCCACGGGCCGATTGCGGCTCCTCATTCACACGCTCTGAAATGTTTCCTGTACATGTCATCACGCAAACTCGTGCGACGGCGACGCGCAGTGTGCACGCAGCGATGTATCGCGCACGTATCGTGGTCGCACGTAAGCATGCATCGGTCACACAAGCGAGCTCCGTTGTCAGGCAAACAAAATTAACTCTATATCGCGATATAAAACTTTTTAAAACTTTATGTACAAATTCAGGAACCAATTTCTGATAAATGCGCGGAAGGTCTAGAGGGGCGCGTTTTGGAATTTGGAAAAAAAGCTATAAACCTCCATGTCACGCTTTGAAAATGCAAACTACATAATAATAATAATGGCCAAAAAATATAAAAAGCGAAAATTTTGCAAATCTGGAGTGTCATATAAAACGTATGCGTTGCTGAAATACACATATAAAAATAAATCGATGAAAAAAATAAATAAACTCAAGCGTTCTACCAAATTAAAATCGAAGAAGCGTCTTCAACCAACCGTGGGACTTATGTCGGGAGCTTAGCGTGGTCTGCTTATATTACCAGTTTGGAAAAACATAAGTAGTCGAGAATTAGAAATAGCTTTATTATTTTAATTGTGCAAAACTGAATTACTAATTCTCGATTTTAAAAATAACAGGTAAATAATCAAATCAAATAAAATGAAACTTATTAATTAATCAGATATCAAAATATAATTGTCAGTACGTAATGAAAACACATTTATGATGAAATATCATCATTATAGAAATTACATTTGTAATACATATATTTTGATATCTGAGTAAGCAGGGGTTCACTCCTATAATGCTCGAATTCTATTCATAAATACCAAAAAAGACAATAAGGTATCAAAAACTAATATATTCCAAGGTATGGATAAATAAAATAAATTTAAAAGATAAAAAAATGGTTCTCACGATAAACAGATATATAGATTATAATAATTTCATAATTATTGTCTTGCATTAAAAGTCCGTGTAGCGTAATGATTACTGATCATAAAAAGCGTTTGAATCTCTATAATATATTGAGCACTAATAACTCATAGATCAAAGGGACGTATAGAAGTCGCATCGGTATTTATGAAAAGAATCCGCATAGCGTTCGCCTGTGTTAGTGGGCGGTAGCGGGCACAGAGCAAGGCGTACAGAAGGGGAACATACCTCGTGAGGTCTTGCAGGAGCCGCGCCGCCCTAGTGGGCCACTCGACGCGCTTCCAGGCGACATACCGCCGCGCTCTTCCACTGGAGAGTCTGAAATATTATGTGATCTATGATGATTTATGGGCTATTATTGGGTTATCTACCAAATGGAAGTCGTAATATAGACCATATTTAAATGTTATATTATGAAGTACTAATACAAAGTATCAAATGTGTTAGCTAGCAAAACACAGGTCACATGCTAAGTAAAATCAAACTCTATGAACGGCAGAATAAAGTTTTAAATACAATGTATTAATTTTTACCTTTTTTCTGCATTAGCATCGTACTGCACAAAGGTTATGTATGTATTTTTTCCATTTGGTAGTTTCAATGTATTGGTTATAGTTACGTACCATGCAAGTGAAGCTTAGCGTCATGCCTTCGTGTGTAGTATGTCCATGTAAGTAGTGATTACTCCGTGAGTTACAAATGACTACGCACATTTTGGTATTTAGTCGTAAAATGGCCTGTGATATTATGCTGTATGTTGAAAGGTGTAACTACATTCTAGAACTACTTTTGTTTTATAAATGCAAGCAAAAATGTGGCGGTTATTGAACGCATCGCAATGTTGAAGTTCACTTACACTTAAGGAGACCATTTCTTGACCCTAAAATAATGAAAAAACAATAGAATTTGGGTGATGCAACACAATCTTTCATTCTCTCGATTAGTACGAGGATGTGTATATTCAACAGAATCTTAGATACATTTCGTTTACCTTTGCTTATGAACATTGTATAGGGCAATCATAATATTACATCATTTTTAGTCTTTTAATTCAGGTAGTATGTAATCAGGTATTAGTAATTTCTCTGTAATAGAATTAGTAATATCCAGGCGATGCGTTCCGTACCCATAGGATTCTATGCATTCGAGAATGTAACGGGGGTTAAATAAAAAAAAGTACGTCGTCGATTCAATTGTGCAAAATATTTAATTATAACTAATTTGCAAGTTTAACGTCGCCGTATTTTTCTTAAGATTGTAAACATAAAAACCGTGATAATTTTAGAAATGCAAAACTAAATTCACTTCAAGATTTGACACCATCGGCACTGAAAATTGACTCCGAATGTTGGTTAAAATATGAAACTGCTTTTATATACGTTATTTTTAACGTGTTTATTGTTACTAAGGAGGGAGTTCACAATCTCAATGTTTCCTTGGTTAAAATAATCTATTAACAACCGATAAAATTATTGACAAAATAAACTCTAACAAGCACTATTACCAAAAAAATTACGCGTCTAAAAATGTAAACAATTAAAAGTGTGTACCACAGTCGTACGAATAACAGCCGAGCTGTATGTTGCCCGGAGCGTCCCGAACATTCTCGAAGCCAGCTCCGATCGCAAGCGTAGAGCAAGCGTGTACGTACCTCGGTAGAGGCCGGCGCGCTCGGCGAGCGAGTCCTGCGAGCCGCGGTAGTAGTCGCGCCGCATGGTGCCGCCTACACGCACACGGACACGTCACGCGAGGGGTGGGGGGGAGGTGGTACGGTCAACTTCGAGAGGGACCACGTTATTTTAGTAAGTAATCCAACGGCGTCAAAATTTTTACAATCAGAATCAAAAAGACCAATTTATACATTTTAGTGAAAACATTGGAAATATTATCTTAATGCATAGATACCCCTCAAGTTTACTATTTTAGAGACACTTTAATTACGTGATATTATCGAATATTATTTGTTAATTGAGCTGTGCAAAGCTTTCAAGTTCAATTCATCCGCATATCTTTACAACTCATTTGTAAATTGAACTTTTTTCCCCGGAAAAACAAAATCTCTTTCAGTGTCAAAACCAAAAGCCAAAAAATAACTAACCATCCTAAAGATAACTAACGCTATTAAAATTAGTTAATGCATAAAAATTTTCTTTAAAATCTCGGTAGATTTATGAAGACGATGATGATATGCAATTTAATTCTGATGTAAGTTTGAGCGATTACGCTCAAACTATATTGTATATTAAACAAAATTAAAATATTGTTATTAAACAATTATACCACATCTCGAACTTCAGCGTACCACATCCATAAAATAAACATGTAAAGGCGGTCATGCCTTATGGCTGAACAAAATCATTTAAAACGGGGATAAAGCTAACATCTAGTGCTATTTACAGAGTTAAGGCAAAAATATAAAAGGGCCATTCAATTTAAAAAATTAGTTAAAAACCATCATCAAGGCTAGCAAAAAAGGTACTTCGGTATTTCAATTTTAAAACGAAGTAAATTTCTATTATTGATTAGAAATTCTGCTATCCATTGAGACCATTTTATAAGTTAAACAAAGCTTCTAGCTTAAAGTATTCAGTGATTTATCAGTAGCTTTCAAGCATCACTAAGTACTCAGTGGTGCTTGAAAGCCAATACATTTCAAATATCTATAAGAATTTAGTGCCATAGACAAACAAATACACTTGTGCTATAACGACATTTACATGCGATTCTACATCAAGTCAACAACCACAAACTATCATAACGGTTCAATGGACAGCTAAACTAAAAGTGCGTTGTTAAGTTCTGTCGTGTATTGCAACCATTCATTCCTTTGTATGGAAACTTGGCAATGGACATCCACCCGAATGCGCATCAACACGATTGTGTATTATAATTTATTACTCCGTACAATACAACGATATTCAGTATCAGAATTATAAAAGCAACATCCATTTGCAACACACGACGACCGCAACAGCAGAAACCAACAGACAACATTCGATCAAAGATCGTCATTTGTTTCACGTCCGTGATATTTCACCATCCGTGTTTTAACTTCGTGTATTTTTTGTGTGAAATGTCACATATAAAAAAAAAGCTCAAACAATTTTTAATATAAGATATTCATTTGTTTTGTATTACGAGAGAGCTTTTGAAAGAAAGAAAGTTTCACACTACGATAGCTTGGTCAAACACCGTCATTGGTTTTGCGTTCTTAAATGTCTGCCTTCTAGAAATCTCGCAAATCACGACCGTTGACTTAAATCATCATTTGTTTTTCAGACACAATTCAGAGCCCCTTCTAAAAGGCTGGGTTTTCTTTAGCTTTCAAAAATCCTTAAAAATAAATTAAGGTTTCAAGCCAAACTCACCCGTAAGATTGGTAAAAGAAGGATCTTTGATCGAAGATCGTCATTTGTGTTTCCCTTCTAGTATGCTTACAAGTAAATATCAAACAATCTTTGAATGAAGATCGTCATCTGTTTTTCCTTCATAACTCCAGATCCACCTAAGTTTTCAAGGCAAACTCACCCGTGAGATTGGTAGAGGAAGGCTGCTTACTGCCGAGCATGCCCTCGGCCGCGTGCAGCGCCCCGCTGTCCACGTGTATGGTCTTGGGGCGGGCGCGGGGCGCGGCGGCGCGGCGCGGGCGGGGGGCCGCCGTGCTGGGAGAAGCGCCGCCCAGCGCTTGCATTAGTTCGGTTTTGTCGAGGACCTTGCCCTGAAGTGATACAAACAAAGCGGTGAAGTTCGAAGAGTCTTTTTCCTTATAAAGGCCACATGTATAGCTCGCGCAAAACTTTACGAGTTCACGGAAGTTCGCGCGGATGGCTGCGCAGTACGCATATTATAGGTATTGTATGGCCGCTTTTACAATGCACTCAACTGTATCATGCGCAGTTTGCTTCTCGGGCCTAACTTCCGAAAGCTCATAAAGTTTTGCGCGAGCTATAGCAGTCGTTTGTTTTACAACGGAATAAAAACGGTAATGCTTTGCTTTTTAACGTGTGCGATGGTTGGATTGGGAGAGTTTCTGGACGAATTGGTACGCTCTGGCAGTTTAACTCAACTCGTTTTGTATGATGTTCTGAAGGAATCTTTCTAAATCGGTTTGATCTATATAGAACGGAAATTATGATGATAAATCAATATTGAGAACAAATGGAGGACGAAATTGGTTAACTAATATCTGGATTAGACTTAGGACATAAACGTATGAAGTAACTCAGTAGTACGTAGAAACAATAATTATGTTAAAACTTAATGTAACTACCCTCGATTATGATTTAATGAGAACTTCAATTTTTTACGTATTGTACTAAAAGTTTAAAAAGGCGGTCTTTAGCCTGTAAAACATTTTAATTTTAAGACAATTATATCTGAGATTCGTAAGTTGTACGTAACATGTAATATTTATTAAAATAAGGAATTTTTAAAATGAAAAACTGTAAACATCTGGATTTCAGATACGTTGAAGTTATGTAGTCTGTAGAAACAAATGAAGAGCAGGAGCTGTTACTAATGTCAGTGAATTCAAATCATTGCTCGATCTTCTTTTTGCACCGTCTCAGACTCTTTGCAACACGATGAACAGTGACGTCACCACCTGGTCCGAGCCAATTCGAATGAGCAGTTCCCAAGCATACCTCTCGCTCAGCCTCCTCGATAGCCTTCTTCAGCTTGTACTGGTGCAGGATGTGGTCGCGGCGGCGGGCCTGCTCCTCCTTGCGCGCCGCCTTCAGCTCCTGCGCCGCCTCCTCCCGCGCGCGCCGCGCGCCCGCCGCCGCCTCCGCCCGCGCGCGGGCCTCGTCGGCTCGCTGCCGCCGCTGCAGGGACATTAGCATAATGCGCTCCTTCTTCCGTTCCATCTCCTCCGCTGAGTTCTGGAATTGGTGATGTGAATATGTTTATTGGTGAGGTAGAGAAGGGATAACATTCGTTATTAGTGTCAGTTATAACATTTTTACTATTGGGACTCTGATCTTTCCGGGCCTAGTTAACTTTGGATATAAACTGTCGAAACATAGAAATCCTGATGGCTAGACTTTTGCTATCAACATTTTCTATCCAAAGACCGTTTATTGAAACCGACCGTAAGATGACTTTACGATCATGTTATTCCCAAATAAATTGGTACAGGATACGCCGTCACTTTGTCGTGTATATTTCGCATAACTCAATTTTGTCGAGAAGCATTTTGCCTGGATTCTTCCATTTAAATTGATGTCAATGTAAAACATTAATATTCAAACCCCATAAACCCATTCAAACCTATATTGAAGAAATTTTTGACTACAGCATAGGAAACGATTGATATCTACATAAGGTAGAGAAAAGAATTACTCACCGGATCAATATTAACATCTCCTATGACTATGGCCTTGGGCTCGGCATCCGCCGGTCGGGGCGGGCGTTCCCGCGGCGGCGAACGTTCCTCTCTGCCCGCGCGGTGAACCACAAACGGTTCCTCCGCCGCCGGCCGCGGGACCCGATCGCTCCACTCCTCGTCCGGACTCCGATCCGGACTCTCCATTGACGGCTCCTTTCTCGGAGACCCGCGTTTCGCCCGCAACGGGGGCTTAGGCCGCTTCGGCTGCTCGTTATCGAACGATATGTAGAAGCCTTTCTCGTTTGCATCTTCCTCGCGTTGGAAGGAAGTGCGAGTTAGGGATGGTCGTGTGGGAGATGGAATGCGGTATGTCCGAGTGCCGGACGATATGTTCAGTCGGTCGATCCCGTGCCGGAGTGCGTCGTCTTCCGCGTTGCCGATGAACGAAATATTCTGCGGCTGCATGTCGTCCGCGGCGGCGTGGGAGGGCGCGTGGGATGGGGGATGAGAGGGGTGCGCGGGTGACGGGGAGGGAGAAGATAATTGGTGCAAGCTGACGGGCCGAGTCGCTTCGGGGAGGGAACCCTGTCGTTGTGGAGTTTTGGAACGTCGCTGAGGAGACCCCACCGGCGGGGATTGTGATGAGTACTGTAACAACATTCATGGGAATACGTTATAGGGACGCTCGTGTTGTAATAACCGATAAAATTAAAATCCTATGAGCTACCAAACATGAGATGGAATGTAGATGACACAGTGGTAAATGCGATTAGCGAACAAACCGCCAGGTCACATCAGTGCTTGATCATCTTTAATTGAAGTAAAATATCGCCATATTTTTATGTGGTTGCATGATTTATCTTTAAATTAAAATCTGTTGCCGACAATATATATATATGACGGCGGCAACGTCCAGTTATAAACTCTATGCACAGCGATCGAGCACCGTAATTTACCCTGTGGTGGCATTAAATTTATTACAGTGGCAGCACCGGCAACTGTCATGGCGCCCCTACCTGTCTGGCTATATAAAGGGATCGATTGGTGTGCTACGGATCATTCTTGTTCCAGACACGGCGCGGTGCGGACATGCTGAAGGCCTATAGTTATATAGGTTGCAACCTACACAGAACCCGTTTCTGCCGACATCAGAAGTGGGATTGCCCATTTCTACATCACTCTTCAAGCAACGCCGAAAATATGATGACGTGACGGAGGGTGACACTAATATCAAATTTAATTGCAGGGTTAACCCGGACCAGTGAAAAAAACAAGAGAATAAAACTTATGGTAAAAAAAGTAATGATTCGTGAGAGAAAAAAAAGGGTAAGAAAAAGAGAAAAAAAAAGTAAAAAAAAAAGTGAAAAAAAAAGAGGAAAATAAAAATAAAAGAGAATGTTATAATGATGACAAAAAGATGTGTCTGAATGCTAAAGGGATATCCGGTCTAGCACTATCCGAACCATTTTTTATAAATGAAGGGATAAGGTATTAGTTTGATGATTTTTGGTTGCTAAAGGGATATCTATCCGGTCTAGCACCATCCGGTCCATTTTTTGTAAATAAGGGATAATAATGGTCTTGAAGGGTTAACCCTGACGCTGGTTATGATGAAGGTTAAAATGCTTTTGACTAATCAAATTGAAACCTGATCCTTTGACTCCAAGTTTCACTCAATTTAATTGTCAGGATGAACGAGCCATAACACTGATACTTATGTCCCTCACCAGGTACAAAGTGAAGCTAAGCGTACGAGGACGTACGCACGTCAGAATGGCCGTGACGGCGGCAACGTCCAGTTATAAACTCTATGCACAGCGATCGAGCACCGTAATTTACCCTGTGGTGGCATTAAATTTATTACAGTGGCAGCACCGGCAACTGTCATGGCGCCCCTACCTGTCTGGCTATATAAAGGGATCGATTGGTGTGCTACGGATCATTCTTGTTCCAGACACGGCGCGGTGCGGACATGCTGAAGGCCTATAGTTATATAGGTTGCAACCTACACAGAACCCGTTTCTGCCGACATATATATATACTATATATATATATATATATATATATATATATATTATATATATAGTATATATAGTAGTGTATAGTATATTAGTATATATATATATTGTATATATATACATATTATATATATATATATATATATTATATATATATATATAATATGTATATATATACAATATATATATATACTAATATACTATAATATTTGAATAAAAAAATATCACAGCAACATACCACAGTATAACTGAGATGGTTCTGCGCGTCTCTTCCTTCTCTGACGCCATCAGTCCCATTCTGATATCTATCAGACCCTGCGTAATGCACGGGGAAGGGTGCCCCTCTCTCATGCAACACAAACCCGGCCGGTTGCCAGCGGTCAGCCGGGGGCTGCTGAGGTGGCTGAGCCGGCGGCTGGGGTGATGGTGAACGCCACGTTCGTTGGGGGCTCTCGTGGCCAGCCTGATGGAACTGGTTCTGTTGGTGGATCTGAAATGTTCCATGTAGCTTGTGTGAGATTTAAGCATTTGAATATCATAATTATATTGGTTTTATATTAGACGTCGTGTGAAGGAAAATGTGTTGTTTGTGATGTGATATTAAAAGGCAACACCCCAAGTGAGTGCTAAGTGTAAAGTACAGTGATTTGTGCAATGTTTGTTTCTGTAAAAATGTTGAAATATGGTAGGTATTACTAAATTTAATTTTATAGACAAAAAGATCAGAAGGTTTTTACTCATCCAATAGAATCATCAAAAGCATGCGGCAAAAATACTATCAAATAGGAGAGCACAGAAAAACAAACCACACAACAGACAGTTTGCATTAGCTTAACGCCAACAGTTTGCATCGTTACAAAAATCTATTTGTCCTTTTTTGTACCCATGGCAGTGGCCGGTACCGTGGGCTGCTACTGTATTAGATCACCGTATCCCTGCTCCAAGAGCCGTCCCCACCAACCTGCCAGCCCCGCAGCTCCTGCGTTTCCTGCTGCAGCTGCGCGTGCTGCGCCCACGTGCGCCGCTGCGGCGGCGGCGGGCTGTCGTGCAGGTAGAACTGCTGCCGGCTCCGCTCCTCCATCTCTCTATACGTGGGCTCCTGGTACTCCCTATCTCTGTACTCCTGGTACTGTTGCTGTTGCTGCTGGTGGTAGAACTGTGGTATGTGCGGCGTTGAACCGAAGCTGCCCAGCGGCGGTCGTGACACGTTGTGCTGTGAGCTGAATTGACTGTGCTGGAAGGCGAATGGCGATGCGCTCGTCAGCATTTTGCCGTGTCTGGGGTTAAGGGTGAAGCGGGTTTTGAAAGGGTTTTTCAAACTGGGACAGAGGTATTTTGAACCATATTTATCGCAGCTTTAGTGTGTCTGGCTGGAAAATAAAATAATATCATTTTTCCGAATCATTCAGTTTAGGGTTCAACAGCGGAATAATGATTAAGGCCAACGGCTTTATTCGTTTACCAATATGGAAACTGCTTAACGGCACGCGAATTTGCGAATTCAGTATAAAAATACAACGAGCCACGTTTTCCTTTATACGCACCAATGAAACTTACTTCCTTTGCTAGATCTCAAAAAGCTCTTTTGATCATAAAAATAAGACCAAAAACCAAAACTTAGATGGCGTGACAACATAATCAATATTTAGTGTTTTTCAAATATCTATACTTTGCTATAAAATTAATACCGATTTTCTGGACCCATTTTGAAAAACCTTGCATCATTATTGGGCACAATATGTCTAAAAACGACGCAATATGAGTGAAGACTAGAAGTGTGATAAAAGCAAACCCAGACAACATTTAATATTCAAGTTTCGTCAAAAACCATCACCAGTGAGACAGAAGACAAGTTCAATATATATCATATTTTTACAGCGTTTTTACATCATTTTTACATATTTATGTAGACGGCAAACGATCTTGATTGTTGTTTTTGTATACTAAATTATAGAGTTCGCTCATGTCACGTTATTACCTAAATTGGATATAAATGTCTTTCAAGGACAAAATCTTTACTATGTGTGGTCATTCCACTTAGCTGGCAGTGCAAATGCTATTAAAAAAATGCACAAGGTTAACGAAGTTATTAACATTACATTAGGATATTATTAATATGAATGAGGATACACACATTTTGCACTCTGTTAATTTTACACTCCATTATTAACGAATCACACATAACGATCAATGACTCACCAGTTGTGGAATGTTTTGTTGAAAGTGTGGTTGCTGTTGATGTTGGTAAGGCGACTGTGGTTGCATCTGCTGCTGCAAATGCTGTGGTTGCATTTGCTGTGGTTGCATTTGCTGAGGCTGCATTTGCTGAGGCTGCATTTGCTGAGGCTGCATTTGCTGAGGCTGCATTTGCTGAGGCTGCATTTGCTGAGGCTGCATTTGCTGAGGCTGCATCTGCTGTGGTTGCATCTGCTGTGGTTGCATCTGCGGTTGCATTTGTTGCTGAATTTGCTGAGGTTGCATTTGCTGAGGTTGCATTTGCTGCTGTATTTGCTGAGGTTGCATCGGCTGCGTTTGTATTTGTTGTTGGACTTGCGATTGTTGAAACATCTGTTTTGCCTGTTGTTGTTGCTGCTGCTGCTGTTGTATTTGGTTCTGTTGGCTCGCCAGCCGCGCGATGTCACTCTGTATATCCTGTAGGCTGGAGTTCATTCTGTAATATTTGGTCGCTGAGTTTAGAGCTTCTGTTTGGTTGATGTTTACCGAATCATATTACTTTAGACTTTGTAATTTAAACATTAAGAAAATATAATTTTGACTGGTGTATTTTCACAAATTTTGTGAGTACTAAAAAAGTGTCTAAAAGCGAATCAAAAAACAACAAATAAAATAATGAACAGAAACTCTAAACCCGCAAACAAAAATCTCAAGGCAAGGTACAAAACCAAATCATGGTAATAAGTGCATTTTTAAACGACGAAATCTTCCTAATATCATTACTTTTGTAAACAATAAATATGATACTGCTCTTATTACCGTGATGGTACAGAAAAAATGTATAACTTACTTCGCAATAGATTGTTGGTATTGTTCTAAAACCACATTGTCGACCGCTTGACTCGGAGGTTCTACCACCATATCCTGTGTAAAAAATACTTATTCAACAATTCATTCATTGTCTTAGGGATATATTTATTTATTCCTTTTGCAGCGGTTATCGTGATCATGCAAATTACTTACAACTCATGCCAATTATTTGTATATTAATTTGAAGCGTTTTTTACTCTGATATGTTATGTTTATGATTTAAAATGGCGACTAATTCAATCTGTAAAAGATAGTTTCATTTGATTTCCCAGTCAAAATTTAACGTTCTAGAAACTGCTTACAAAACAAGCCCGGACCAGCGAGTGGCTTATTGGAATATTTGTATTTTTAGTAGGGTACTGAAAGTCAAATTTTAGTGAAAAACAAGTTTGTTGTTTTGGCGTCAATTCAAAAGTAGTGACGGTAAATCTTGCTGAAATCTGCGACTTATGTCACAAGATTTAAAGGACGCTCATTAGTTGAACGTTAGAAAAAAAAAACAAATTCAGTACATATGTCGCTGTCTAATAAGTTATCTTTAAACAAATGACTATCAGTAAGCTCAAACGACATAAATGCTGACGGATAAACGAATACGGACCATAACGAACAAAAACAATGGACAACATAACATTCCCTTAATGGCCGAACACGAAAAGAGTAACAACAAAGCACGCAACTAGTAATTGCATCGATCATCAATAGCTTGTCACATTACCTGTTGCGTTTGTTCCTGTTTCTGTTCGTCGTCGGCCGGAGTGCGCGCGCCTTTGCCCTGCAACACGCACGTGCAACCACCACCGTAACATACAACGCAACGTCGCAACACATGCCGGGTTCATTGGTATATACGGGCTATTGGAGTAAGTGTGGTGGATATGTTTAGGTGCTTTTAAATTGAAATTGAGTTGAGATGATTTTGCAAAAAACATGATGGTTGCTTCAAATTTTAGGATATTTTTTGTAATTTAGATACAGTTTAACTCCCCTACTAATAAACTTTATGTAGCGGATAGTTATTTTGTGTTTTGTTGCCTTCCAATTGATTTGAAATAAGCTATGATAAAACAAAAGAAAACACCGAGTTACTCCCCTATTATCTTATTCCACTGTTATGCAGTGTTTATTGGTAAGGAGGTACTGGTAAGTGTGTTTAACGCTTTAAAATCCATTTATTTGTTTAATTATCAAAAACAATCTATAAATGTTGGTTCATTAACCATCGCTAGCGGCACCAGTTAAAAAAGCCGCTAATCAATTGTGTTATATTATTTTTATCAAACTAATGTACAGACTGATTATAAGTTTAAGTCGTAAATAATTACCATTCTTGTACTTGTAACAACTTAAATGATTTTAGTTGATGTTGGAGATAGCCATATATACCAATCAACGGAAACATGCTGTCAAAAACAAATGAAACCTAACCCTGATTCCTTGATGTGCTATTATTATTAACAAATTGTGTCTAACAAATCATGGATTTGTGGAGTGAAATTCAAGTAGGACTTTTACGTGATTTTAGTGATATTTCTATGACTTTAGTTTTAAAGACTTGTAGTTGCTTATGATTGCACTGCATTTGACTATTTTATGGTCGACAACTATGAATAATAATTAAAAAAGCTTTTTGAATAATAAATTGCTCAGCTATTTATAAGCGCGATTGAAATACGCTATTTAACTTGAATGACTTTGCAATGCGAAATTAGTGAAATAAATTAATTTAACTATTGATTTTAAATGGAACTTTATAAAGTCTAAAGCTGTGTAAGCATGTGTGGTACTATTTGTACGGTAGAATCAAAAAAGTAGATGGAATAAATAGAAAAATCAAAGGGGCTAGGAAAACTAAATGGGAGAAAAATCCGGCCACTCACCAGGGAGGCCAACTGGTATTGCAAATATGCATCCTAATGAAATAGAAAGAAATTAATTCATTGTATCGAAAGTTCAAACAATTTAAAGAGAAACATAATATTAGTAACATTGTATTGTTACACTTTATAAAACGGTACTATACAAAAACGTGAAAATACTTAAACTTAAGAGATTAAGGCCACTGGTATTATCGATCATCATCACCTACGTTTCTGCATAGTCACAAATTGGCCTTACGAATTTAAACTTTGTAACAATAGCCTTACGATATTATTTACTCTAACAGAAATAAAGAAATGCCCCTCAATTCACGCTCTTTGGCATGCATATAAATACCGGCAGAACTTTATGAGAAAATTAGTCTATTAATTTTGAGTGGAAGTTTTTTACACCATAATGAATTTGCTTCAAAATACATCAAACAATTGAGCTTTGTATAATGTTAGATTTATAAAGTGCAACAAAATAGTGTGTAGTCCAGAATAATAGAACCGAATATTAAAAACCTACATAATTTTATTAAATCTTTTTTAGTTCGTGGATTTAGTTACTAATTTTACATCCATGCTAAATAAAATATTTGTGTTACCTGGATCTGTTTCTAAGAGAATTGTAGATACCCACCCAAAAACACTTACAGCAGGTTTCACTCAAACAACACATCATACTCTAAAATCACTCTAAGAACTTTCGAATACTACACAGATCTCCTACACCCATTACCAGTACACAAAAATACAAACGTTTACATTTTGGAACTCGACTTTCCTACCCATTTTACGATAATGATTTCCAGTTTTAACTTTAATGTGCATTATCCCGATGTCCACAGTGATTATAAATTATCATTATAAACATCGATATGAAGTTCAACGATAATCAAAAACTAATGCGACTTGATTTTCATACTGTAATGAGAATTTTTATAACTACAGCCCATATAGAAACTTAGCTACTCGTAGTTAGTGTATATTTCCCCAATCAACGGCGTGCGTGACTGTATCAGTCCGTACAAGCTCAAGTACAAGACACGGCACGAAACATTGTGCTTCCATACTTCTAGACAATAATAAATAAATAACGCGCAACGATCACATACATAGATCCAGGACCCTGACTAGGATTGTCTGTATCTAAGGGCCCAAGAACTACGAGGACCATGCTTCCACAACACCCAGACTCAGAACAAGTATTTGCGTTTTTTTTTTGTGTATAAATACTTGTCCTGCCGCGGGAATCGAACCTCCTCTCTAACCTCTGGGTTTTGAGCCGACCTACATAACCACCACACCACAAAGGTTGTGGGTGGAGACTAATAGGAGAAATCTTGACATTCAAGCCATTTATCTCGCAATTGCCGTTGGGGTGCCCCATTAGCTTCCACAATTCCACTATTTTAATATTTTTAGTGATGATTGAAAGTCGAGTTCCCCATATTGCCTACAACCTACATAGCTCCCAATACACCCTAGCCTGCAAAAAGGCCTGCAATAAAGCCTGCACACCGGTACATACCCTAGTGACAGCTTGTAAAAAAGCCTGCTGGCCTAGTTGCTGCCTCTGGCGGCTAACGGCGACTTCCATCCGTCGTTTGTCTTGCTCGATTCGTCGCCGTTTCTCTTCCAACTTTAACCGGATGTTGTTGAGTTGGGCCGCCATCGCTTGACCCCCGGTCGGGGTTGACGCATCGTCTGTTAGGTCGTCACCATCTGGTGAATCAGTTGTGTTATTACAACCAAAATTTTCACCGGTTTTTGAAAATTTCTGCTTATTCTAAACACTTTTCTATTTCTTTTGCGACGCCTTAATGCGCTGTGTAATGGGGGCACATTAATGGATGGCCAAATTTGTATTCTCAAAACTATATGTTTTAAAAGATATGTATTGATAATTACAATTTCATATTGAATGTATATATTGAAGATACCTTATCTTCAAGCTTTTAACGAAGGTCAGTGTATATTTAAATGTATTTATGTAAAGTTTCTACATTCGTGTGTAACTCTGCAGTGTGTAAATATAAACCTACATTTTCATAATTTTTGTAGAAGGAAAACATCTGCAATTTTAAGAAATAATTATAGTAGGAATTGCTGCTTTTTGATATCAAGGACTTTGTTTTCCAGACATCATGTCGTGTCGCAAAATTTGCATGGCAAAAGATATAGTGCAGTAAAACGTTTGTTTTGTTCCATGCATTAATCAATCATTTATTTATGTAAAGTATTCTGAGTAATCTTAAAATTAAAGACGTTTCGATGTTCAGAAAATAAATTCTGATTCAGAAAATGTATACCTACTATGTAAAACGGAATTCAATATCGTACCCAAGCGTCAACTCCAGAATATCGTTTACATTTTGCCATCCGAGCTATCCAAATCGAAATTATCATTTCATTACTTTAATGCCTTTAGAAGCTAACACACTTTTAGTTCAAGTTTTGGCCTCTCAGAAATGAAACTATCGTGTGGAAAATTAGAGATACGTGGAACATTTGTGGTAAAAAATTCGAACAAAGACATACTGGGATGGTTCTCTTGCTGCATGAACTGCTGTTGCCACGTGGTGGTGTTGGAGGGAGGAGGCGCGAAGGTCGTCGTTTTCCGTCGCTCCGGCTCGCTTTCAGGCACGCTGAACTGGCTCTGAATACCTGGGAATAAGGTGCTATTTAGCTGAATTCAAAGCACCCATCTCCAAATTTTTTATAATTAGTTATCTCTTAGGCTAAAATATGATGAAAATAACAAATTCTACCTTCTTGAGAGGCAATTTCGATGAGATTATTACAGTACTCGATTTCTTTGAAATCGGCAGGATTTACTAGTGTTCAATCAAAGATTGAACGATGGGAATATGTGGTCCATATCAAATTAAGCTGCCGGTTTTAGTAGACACAATACACTGTTAAGCGAAACAATAAATTGAAACGCCCTTTGCCGTATTTACCATAACAGCGCAACACTAAAGCGAACGCAAACATTGAAAGCGAAAAAAGCTGAAAAGCAAGATAAAGCGTTCATGCGTGCGAACTGTGCCAAATTTGTACCCATTTCGAGATCGTCTTCGTATTTCTAGTGAACAAACCTGGCTGGTCGCCATTACTCCTAATCTTATTGAGGTCGGCGAAGCTCGTTTTGATCACATCGCCGTCGGTCGAGTCTCGGTCGTTAAGGTAGAACCCGTCGCCACCGCCCTTGTGGGCGAACTGGTTCTGATTGAGCTGGTTGAGTGAGATCGCGTGCTCGCTGAGCTGTCTCCGCACTGCATCATTAGGTTGCGAGTTCTGTCGCGGCAGCGGAGCGTCGCCGTTCGTGAAGTCTCCGTGAATGAACTGGATGGAGCCGCGGATGTCTTGCCGGGACGAGCGGAGAGGAGGGTTGTAACTGTCGAGCGGACCTGACGAAAGTCTCTATTTTACATCGCTGATTAGGTATCCAGTTAGAAGGGGACGCTGTTAGTATCTGTAGTAGACATTCGCTACCGTGGTCAATGTGTAATGAACATTTTACGGCTGATGATGAATCTATTGGTTGTTCCATTTTTTTATGCTTTAGTTAGCAAACAATATATGGCACTCCTGATCGAAAGAGGTATTCGTAATCTATAGACCTCTGTAACTCTAGACATGCCACTATACGTCGCTCACCCTGTGATAATCTTTACTATAAAATATGCAATGAAATGTAGATACACCGATTAACATTTTAGTACTTACTTGTTGCAAGTTATACAATACTAGTTGCGCCCCGCGGTTTCACCCGCGGATAAAAAGTATTTTATTTATTTTCTCATCCCACGGGAAAATTTCACTTTTCCGGGATAAAATGCAGCCTATATGTTAATCCAGTGTATAAGCTATCTTGCTACAGAATTTCATCCAAATCCATTCAGCCGTTTGAGCGTGAAGGAGTAACAAGCATACACACATACACACAAACACACATACAAACTTTCGTCTTTATAATATTAGTGTGATGTGATTGAATCGTTCAAACCGTTCACTCACTCAAAGAACAAATGCAACTCACCAGCTTGCAGGTAGCTAGCCAGTATCACGTTTTACTCTACTATCTACTAATTATTTTTATTTTATATTTGTCAATAAATCGTTTGTCTTTCAAACCATTCACCCAGAGCGAACCCGACTCACCAGCCGGCGCAGATATCTTCCTAACGTTGGCCACGGTCGCGAGCTCCTTCTCCGGGTTCCGTCCGGCGAAGTGCAGCCGGTCCTGCGAGCCCCCGAAGTTCTCGACGGTGAGCTGGCTGTCGTCCGTGACGGAGGAGCGGCGCGAGCGGCGGCCGGCGAACGAGCCCTCGCGGGACTCCGCCCAGTTGGACGGCCGCCCGGCCGCCGTCGGGCTCGACTCTATCACTGGGGAGGAACACCTTATTAAGTGGGGATAGTAACAATTGAAGGGGTGAGAATAACTTTAACTGTCTGTCTTGGTTTAACTGTCAAATTGATAGTTTCGAGAAAATTGACTTTAAACTTCTATGGCTTCATTTAATGTAGAGTGCTTATAAGGTAATAGAAAAGGTTTATGTAAGTTACAGTTGCTTGAAAATGTATTAATTCTATTTTAAAATACAAAATGTAGTACTAATTTGTACAATGTATTATTGTAGATAATTTCACGCTGAATCCAACGATACCCATGTCATTTTGTAAAAAAAATTAGTTAAACCCTTTTTCATTTCATCCCTTCAATTGAGCCATAAGAACCTATTGTACGTACAGGCATATATCTCAATGTACAAAAGTTTCAGCTATTTACTTTTGAAACATACAATAAATGAAACCTAGAAGTTTTGATTAAGTGAGCCCGTTCGTAATCTGATTTCAGTTAAATGTTAGGTAACTGAACCAAATAACCAACGGTCAGTATACATATTATTGCACGCTGTTAACTTTGACAATAGTTTTTCTTTACATCGGACTATCTCGCTTTTGAATTGACTCACCTGCAGCGAAGTTACGATGCCATCGAAGATATTAATGGTATCGCCTAAACTAATACGCCGATTATAATCATCAGTGTTAGACTGACTGAATAATATCGTCCGAGGATAAATATCAGATGATATAGAGTTGAAGATTCACCACAAATACTTCGCGTTAAGAGCTGCAATATCACATTCATACCTATGAGTATATATACATTACTAGCGATCGTTTCACTTATCCCGCACGCTCCGTTCTTATACTGAACAGAACCTTATTTATTTATTTTTTGCAATTAAAATAGCCTATATTAATCAGTGATAATGTAGCATTCAAATGGTGAAAGATTTTTTAAAATCGGTTCAGTACTTTTTGAGCCAATTCGTTACAAACATACTAACATACAAACCTTTCCTCTTTATAATATAAGAATAGATATAGATATACATAAAAGGGTTTGCCTGGATGCACCCCAAACTCTCTCCCTGCAGGCTGCTACCTACACGCCACACGAGTGCAGCTAGCCGATGCGCTCACCCGAGTCGTCGTCCCGTGGGCCGCGCGCCACCGAGGCGAGCGTGGCGACGGCGCGGCCGCGGTGCACCACGAAGTCCTCGCGCTGCGGGCTGCAGCTGCGCCGCTCGGGCGTGCAGCTGGCCGAGCGGCCGGCCGCCGGCCGCCGGCCTGCGCCCGCCGACGGCGAGCGGGGAACTAAACATTAAGCCCAGATACATTTCATACTCTAGGCTCTTTAGTTCGCACTTATCCCTCATATGACGTAACTGCTGCAACGCGTTTGGGTACGTCCGTAGAGAAATATATATAAGTACGAACTTAGGAACTTTAGTGCATATGATTACCTTAAATTAAAAAATGTAATAAAGGAGGATTTACGAGGAGCGGGTGTTTCGTCTCCCTGTCTACTAAATTTAAAATTGGCAATGATATAAACGAATATATTGTGTACCTATTTTAGACTGTTATAGAATATTAATAAAATTCTATATGTATAACAGGAAAATCCTGTATTATTCATAATATAACATGTATGTAATCGTTGGACGTTATTATTATTCATAACGCGTTTTATATAGCGAACAACTTTTTTTGTTTTTCGTCTTCCTCTATGTTGTTTCTCTGTCGCGGATTGTTTTTAAAGTCTTACAGGAAAATCCTATTTCGTGTACTTACAAGTCCCTTGCTTTAGTACACAGTACAGTATAGTCATTTAAGATTATAATCAGTTTTTGCTTTTTTTTGGATTCAGTTAAACAGCTGGTCCTCTGTTTATATACTAAAGTGTAGGTAATTATTTCGTTCCTAAGTATTCTGTATACAAAAAAAGTGAGATTATTTCGTACGTTATCATTTAAAAGTCTTTTAAAAATCCTTTATAACTTGTTCTACTGCGTTTGTAGTAACGATAAACTGGCTTAGTGAATGGTGAACAAAGGATTTGCGACTTTATAGGAATTCCCAATAGATCGCACATTTACTACAAAATAAACTACTTTTTAGCGAAAAACTTGCGTTTTAATTAAGAATATAGTGTTTTTAATATAAACTCTAAACCAAAATATAACTAACTACATAATATGTGTAGCAAAAACTGAAATGATTTGGTGTGACTAACTAAACAACACTTTTCTAATGATCTAACATCTATTATATTTCTAGTAATCTACTTTAACAAAACTATTCAAATATCTGGGAGTCCTGAGGACATAACGTCAACGACTCCAGGAGCCCAATTCACAATCCATCGAAAAGGTCTTCATCGAAATCTAAAACCTCTGTTTCGTTCATTTTGAATATAAAAGAAAAAGACAGAGAGTGTAGATTTCGAATCGAAACCTTTCCAATTGGTTTCAGAATATGGCAGAAAAAAAAACAATAAATGAAAGAACGAAAAGAAGAGAAGAGAAGACAGCCAAAGTGAAGTCCCATGCGTAAGCGCAAAACAAAAGTTGAAGCTCTGTATGGTACACGTAAACCATGAAATTAATCGCGTTTTGTTAACTGAAGCATGTTATGTATAAACGCTTGGAAATTGCAACGTGAAAAATATATAATGCAGTAAAAAAGTATAATACTTACACAGTAAACGTTTAAATAAAAACACACACACACGGACACACAGATGGATGACTCGTTATTTCGACGTATTATTGTGACGTACATTTATGGACCGATTTGGGGAAGGCATACTAGTATGTATTAACGTACTTTTTTATTATAAAATAGGTGATGCACATTTATGCAAAGTTGCACCATATGAAATGCTTTAACTTTGCATATGTGCTTGTTTATTTTTATATAATAGCAAATGCTTAGATTTTTGAATTAGCATAATATTTTATGTATATGGTCTTCATAATTGGTTGAGCCTGTAATGAAAGGTAACAATTTTCAAAAGCAGCGGCATGGTAACGCTCACGCTGACAGAACACTGGGTTTGACATCGACATAAAAGAATCAGGATAATCAGTAAATGAAATTATCGATCATCGATCGACAGCGCTGATACGTTCAAATTAAATTATCGGTCAGTAGGGAGATATTCGGTGAACGGATATCGCTAGATTTGTAAGCCTTCCCCGCGAGTACAGCGGTGTTCACGAAACTTGGCCGCTCCAATAATACACGCGTGAAAATAGGTCGCTAAATATTTATTTGCATGCGAGAGCACAGTACTAGTTTAGCACGTATGCCCATTGAAATATCCTAAAAGTGGTACGGCTCAGGCTTTCTCACGCAAGCTCAGGGACCTCGCCTTTCACATTTTAGCGCAATTCAAATGAAGATCTAAAGTGAACTTAGGTCTCGGGCAAAGAGGTGACGGTAAAAGGTCCTCTACACGGTACAATCCATCGTTACGACCCGACGTTTCAGATTGATGAAACGACGGATCGACAGTTCACGGTAAGATCGTAAACGATTTACTTGATCGCAGAAATCACAACAAAAACCCATACAATCTTGACTATCGTAAAGATATCTGCGATGGATGTATTTTTGTTCCGTTTCAAATAATTAAACGATCGATCGCAACGAACAATCACTTGGTGTGTGAACGGCAAACTGATCGTCTTCAGTACCGTATACGGGTGCAGAAGGTCGCCGAGCGGCCAAGTTTCGTGGAGTGTAGGCGGTGCGGTACCTGCGAAGGGCGGCAGGCGGGCGTCCTGCGGGCGCAGGTCGGGGATGGGCGCGGGCGGCGGCGGCGGCAGGCCGCGCGCGCGCCGCACGCCGTGCTCGTTGCCCGCCTCGCGCGCTGCACACACCACGCTCTCCAGCACGCGCGCACCGGCTCGGCGCCACCGTGCGCGCTCGGTACTTAATACTACACGCACAGAAGATTCACTCCGCGAAGCCACGGAAATAAATAACGACTCTCGCTGCAACGCAATCAAGTGTAGTTCGGCTCGTACAGCGCCACGAGCCGCCTCTTGTTCTATCACTGTAGCGCTGCTTTTCTGGTGCGATTCAGTCAGCCGGATTGATTCCATGTACTTGTGGCTTCGTACCTAAAGTGGGGAGTGCACCAAACCTCGCCCCGTCAAGCACGTATGGTAGCATTCACAGCGAAGCTCGACTAGCCGTTCGCAAAAAAAACGTCCGCTGCGTTACTTTCATAGGGGACCGCGAACAAAAGTATTTAAAACGCTTCGGCACGTTATGCTATAGATCCCGATTGTAGTCGGTAAAACAACAGTCGTTAAATAAAATCAGAATCAATCACGCTGTTTAAAAACTGACACCATGAATAACCATTACTAGAGGAAAAGGATCTGCGTATATCTCAGATAGTTACAAACGAGACGAAACGTGAGGTGCCGCGCGTGAACTATTTGTTTGTGTGGCTTTCATATATGAAATTCGGCACAGAAACTGCTTATAAATATAGCCCGGATCAACATAGCATTTTATATCTTGGAAAATAATGTTTCTATGGAAAAAACGAGTATATTGCAGCCGAGATTTAGTGGTCAATTTCAAGGACGGCCAGAGCGAACCTTCTGTACTTGTTTTGTTTACGCAAATTGTGCGGCACGTACGGTGCGAGCGAATCGTCCGCTCCACGCGGGCAGCATCACCCTGTCTTACCTTCTACTATCCCGGGAGCTCTCTCGTGCGTTCCTTTCTAGTAACGAGTGACAATGACAATCCGCCTGAAGTTTATTTTTGAAGCAAAACTTCTTTACGCACGCACGTTTGACTTGGGGAGTGAGCCGGCGAATGCGTAATGAGGCGAACGGAAGTTGAAAGTTGTTGGTCCATGTAGATCTCCATTATCAATATACCATAGTCAAAAATTACTTAAAATTTGTGTTATTATGTTGGTATGTCCGGTTCAAATGACAGTTCACAATTGTGAAGATGGCGACATTAACATTAAACAAACCATAAAAAATGATACCGTCCGATAGATGGAGCTAAAGAAGTTTTACTTCAGTCGTGTGGTCTAAAGCACACTCGTTTTTTTTAACGTGCTACTGGTTTTATCCTCTACCGATCTTCTTACCGTTACAAAGAAAACTGGGGACCCACCTGATGGTATATAGATACCAGTTACCATCGCCTATGAACACCTACCTTGTTTGAGATGAGTTTGCTTACCTTATCGAGTCACGTAAATTACACCGCTATAAATTATGTATCTATATAAATATGAACTTATTCGAGTGCAAAAATAATTAATTCAATCTTCATAAATATGTAGGACACGTCGCTAATTCATAGATTATAATGCACGTGGCTATGTGTGTCATTAACCTTTACCATGCACTCGTACATGTTGGTTTTATAAACAAAACATGTGAAATCATTTAAGCCGCATTTGACAATGTTTTAATATTACAAACCATATTTTTCACAATCCATAAATGATTTACTTCAGGTGTATAAAATAAATAGTTACGCTGCTATATTTGATATAGCCATAAATGTGACTGATGAAATATTCTCTTCGATTTCGACATTTAGAAGCAAATAATTTTTCTTATCACCTTGTACAAATAATTCCGACAAATTTACAAAAAATTTACACGAATAATGTGCATTGCAACTGTGGTATGTAAATCCCATAATAATGCAGTTCCAAGCCAAACTGTAACGCCGGACGCTCCAAATTGCAAAAGCAAGACAGGGTGACGACAGACAGATAGAAAAACTTATGCGCTAAGCGATCTTAAACTTTAATCCGCCGACTTACCTCACATTCATCATCTAGTCTTAATATAAGAGTATAAAAACTATAACAATTTCTAAATAAAAAACGCATTTTCAAGAAATGTAAACTAACATAACCCAATATATGCGTCAAGTTCATTGAAATACGAATAAAGAAAGTAAAGCGAATACTTGACCGCTTCCGTGAAATTTCAATTGTATAAATAACATTAATTAAGTAAGTAATTAATTCATTAAATACATTAGTAGTAAGCAGAGACTATTTGATATTATGACCACATACTCCCATCAAGAGGCTAGTACTTCACATGCAATACAGAGGGCGGTACAAGCAGGGTGTATGTTACACTCACCACTGGCCGGTTGTTTCACCGACTTCACCGGGTGGACTTCTAGCATGTTGAACAGATCGGCCAGCATTGCGACGAGGTTTTGTCGCATTGATCTGGAAATTATAATAAAAACAAATGATTGTCTGTAAAGTCGGTTTACGGACGATAATTTTACGTGATAGCGTCAGGCCGATCGTGCCTCTCTATCGCTTGTGCCGCGCTCTCGCTTGCACGCTCGGCTCAGGGGGAACGTGACAATTTATCGTGCGTGCCGCCGGCGTTCATCTATTTATAAGACGTTATCACGTCAAAAGGTGTTATTGGTTGTTAAAGTTAAACTTGTTGGTTTGTGATCTTGCCTAATAAAACCAGGCACTCGAATAAGCTTTTATCTGAAATGGTGGTATTTTGCAGTACAATTCTAATTTTAAATCCTTGAACTGAATTTTATATTTTAATGCTCAATGGCTATTTAGGGCCTTCCTACTGAGCCATCCTAGATAGCTGATAGTAATTCTTATATTACTTACATCTTGGATCACGATGAGATCATTTTATGCAGGTGTTTAATATAAAAGTAAGAACAATTTTCTTGTGGATATTTGACTGACGTCACAACTACCTTTGTTTGTAATACTTCATTGACAGGTCAGATAATATTAAAAGTAATATTGAGTGAAGAGCTTTTATATCTCAGAATGCTCGTCATTAACTTCTACTGAAACTTCAAATAAATATTCTAGAAACAGATTTCATCAAAACGACTGAATGTTTCTTAAATAAATTTAGGTAAACTATAGCAATTTTGATTAAAAAAAATACGATGCCTAGATATTCTAAAAATAGCACAAAATGGTTCAAGTAAAAATCTCTTATGTCTGAACTTTTTCGGATGGAAAGCTGTGCGTCTAGACTCTACAGTCTAGACAATGCTAAATGAAACGCTAAAGTACAGCAGCAAAGTAAAGGTCATCGACCCACGCACATTCCGACAACTAAATATTCTAATAACTAAAAACGCTCACCCGCGCATATAAGTGACGTCCTCTGGCAACATATGGAACACATTATGCGGCAGCGCAGTTCGACAGAAGTCGTGCACCAACATGAGATTGTGCAGGCAGTCTTGTATGGAGGCCATGCGGCCGGCGCGCACTGCCCCGCGTGGCAATGCCTCGGGGCAGTAGAACGAGATCAGCGCCGCTAGTGCCGTGCCATCGCACAGCTGTTCCAGACTTGACACTGTTGGCACCACTGGCATATTCTCCTGGAATACCACATTCAATAGTATAGTTAGAATAGAAATTTCTCCTATTGCATTGCAATCAAACTTTCATGATCACCCCCCCCCCTGATCAAAACCGCAGGGAGCCGATGAATGCAGAAGTTTTTTTTTGTTTTGGTTTTGGCTCCACAATTTTGTGTATTTAGCCAGTGTCAAGTAATTAATTTCTCAAGTTAATTAATATTGTATAAATATGTGTCAAGTCAAGTCACAGTCCAAGTCATCAAGTCAAGTCATAGTCTAGTCAAAGTCATACTCCTAGTAAAGTGGTGGCAACTTTACCAGAAGCTTCCATGGAGTTTTGGAAACAACACGAAAATAAACGTTTCACCATCATTATACCACTTTCCCACACTCACGCCTGTAATCCAGCACTTAACGAATAAAATGCCACCAATTTTAAGCACTAACACAAGTTTTGGAAAATAATACAATGCGGTGACGCGATCTTTTTCGTTTTCTCACCAAAACTGTCATTCGCTGAAGTTCTATATAAATACTAGCGGCCCGCCCCGGCTTCGCACGGGTATTTAATATATATCTATTATAGATTGAGATATAAACTATCCTATCTCTCAAGTTGGATCGAACTGCACATGGTGTGCGAATTTTATTATAATCGGTTAAGTGGTTTTAGGAGTCCATTGAAGACAAACATTGTGACACGAGATTTATATATATGACCTGCGCGTTGTTGAGCGCCGTGCAGGCCGCGTTGACCCAGCACAGTATGCCGGCCTCGTGCGGCGCGGCCGAGGCCGGCGGCGGCGGCGCGCCGAACCGCTGCGCCGCCGCCGACACCCGGTCCGGCGTCACCACCTCGCGCGCGTACAGCACCATCAGGGCTTCTATCACGCACATGTGCGCACTCTGGAATGGGACAAGCGCTTGCGTTTGCTTGGAGGTATGATACAATTTACTATCATATTATTTTCTTTTAAATAATAATTATTTATTTATTCAACATAGTATAAGGTTTTTCCCTGGATCCCACACTAAGATGACCTGTGCCGTGGGATTCAGTCTCTTCCAATTTGAATAAATAGGTTAAACTGACACCATTCGCTTTACTGGAAATATTTGGCTGCTATACATATATATTTTCAATTATTTTGATTTGATTTTGACACAAAACCAAACTACTAAATCTATATTGATAAAATCACCTTTTCAAATAAAAAAATACATATTTTTAAAATCGGTTTATAAATAACTGAGATAAAAAACTAAAAAAAATACAAATTGAGAACCTCTTCTTTGAAGTCGGTAGAAAAAGCATACCATACGCACATTTGAATAACATATATACGAATTGAGAACCATCTCATTTTTTGAAGTCGGTTGAAAAGTCGACATTTTAAAAACACTCAAGGACTAGAAATGGTGACTTTTATAAGAGAACACGGCAAAAAAACATGTAAGGTACCACCTAAGCTACCAATCATACATTTTGTGTTCAGAATCAACAGGTAAAAATTTGTATTCTTTTTAATTTCTATTAGATTTTTTTAAATATCCAAGGGGCTTACGTTAGATGCATAATCGACAACGTTACTAACTATGCTCGATTACAGCCCAGTGATATGAGAGAGAGTAACGTAAAGCATTTTAGAATATTCCTGTCCAAACTACTTAAAGATTATACCCAAATCGTGGATACTGCTATCTTAGGAAAAATATAGTTGGTACCAGAATTTTATTAGTCCTATTGTATGTAAAGATAGAGGGATGAACCGGAGGCAGCTTAAAATGTTTGGTGTCAACACAGTATGAACTGTAATACAAAGATGATAACAAAAGTACAGTACAGGGCTGATGACGTTTATGGGTTATTAGAACACTAGTTGTGCCCCGCGGTTTTAGCCGCGGATAAAATTATTTTAATCATTTGCTCATTCCACGGGAAAATTTCACTTTTCCGGGATAAAATGTAGCTTATATGTTAATCGAGTGTATAAGCTATCTTGGTACCCAATTTCATCCAAATCCATTCAGCCGTTTGAGCGTGAAGGGGTAACAAACATACACACATGCACACATACAAACTTTCGCTTTTATAATATTAGTGTGAAGTGTGATTCTAGAACAGAGTAGTCAAGTCTTACCAGCTTGAGCGGGTTCGTTTGTATGAGCACGGTTTCGGTGAGCGCGCAGTCAGGCGGGTCGAGCACGTGCACGCCCTTCCTCGCGAACGTCTGCAGAATGTTCCAGTGGTTCAGGCTGTGGTAGTTCGGGTCCGAGTACATGTTCGCTAGGGCCATGCAGTACACCTCCGCGTTCGCAAGATCCCTGCATATGGGCGGCTTCAAGTGTTCCTGATCCTGGAATGGTGAATGACTTTGTTAACTCGTGGCAGGGTAACGACTATTGAAATAAAATTTGTTATAGTAAATACTTATAACAAATATGCTTTATACTAATCTACTTTCTATAAAGCTTATGGCATATTCTTAAGTATACTACAGATTACCTTACCTACTTTTGCAGACACAGTCAAAACCATTTTAAAGGGATTTAGAGCAAATAGTCTTCGAGGGCAGTACAAGCCGGCATCCAACCTAATTTCCTTACACCCAGGATTGTCCCGACTCATAAAAACGTAAGCAATGCGGCAAAATGTTCAATGTGCCGTGATGTGACGAATCTAGATCAATGTTAGGTCACGGCCTATTTAAAAATGGGACGGGCAACTTAGCAAGTTCTTAAATTTGCTATTAATCGCCATTTCTATCAAAAAGTTCTAGAATGAAGTTCCAAGAGTTCTATGATTTTACAAATACTTGAGATAAGTCGACAAATATTAGAAAAGGTTTCCTGAATTAGCCAATGTGTGGGTGGAATGAATCAACTGCAAAACCAGTGACCCCTAGATAACATCAATAACTATAACCCCATCAACTGAAAGGGGTTCGTCCAGCTTTGTTTCTTGCTTCAAATTTTGGGCCTATGTTGTTGATTAAGCTTACAAGGGCAACGACTATCACAGGATAAATTATAGTACAAGAAGCAGTATATAAGGGGTTTGCAACTAATCAGATTCATTTCAGAAGATGCTTTCCAAGGTGGATAAGAGACATCAACAAACTTTGCCAGAGGATTTTTTATAAGCTAATAATTTATTTCAAAAAGCGCCGATAATAAAGAATCTACATTTTAATCACAGTCGGATTTCGTGCGTAAGTATAGACAGGCGAGTCTATGGGGTGTGACAAACAAAACCTACGATGACTGTCGCGTTATTAAGGGGTGTACAGAACAGGTTAACCTTGTCGGGGGCGGGCGCGGTCAACGCGCCACCGCCCGTCGCCAGACGTATCGCTATTATGACGTCATTATCAAATTACAGTTCCTACCCTACCCCGGAGCGGCTGTTAAACGAATTTTTGCCATAAGAGCGAGAATGTAGTAGTCGTTGGGTGGTTGTTATGGCCGTTAGCATTCATCAGCTTGTAATATTACTAAGTAGGTCTATAAGTAAGTACGCAAGTATGCAGCGATGGAATGGAAACTTACATAATGAGGTAGAGTATAACGTTGTATCCACAACCACATCTTTCCATAGCTCTCCATACCATACCATAGATATATATGTACTAATATTAAATATAATATCGATGGTTAGGACGCTCTGATTGAATACAGTTGTTTTTAGAGGCGGTGATCGTGGTGAGAAGGCTCGACGAAGTTTACCAAATAGTATTGCCCTGCACCCCAGCTTAGTTTATAGTTCGTGCTAACTTGTTCTAGTAGATATGACTTCTTTCTCGAAAATGCCCTTACTGCGTGTGTATACTACAACTCCTGTGTATGAAGATTTACATTTTACGTATTTTTCACTGTCTACTTTATAATAATTCATATTTGTCAGTCTTTTGGTATTTTACATTCTTAGGCGCGCATGCTTTAATTTTCAAAACCTAAAAAGGACACAACAACACGATACTATAAATTATAAAAGACATTAACTATGTTTCGAAACCTCGCCTACATATCCTAAAATAGCATGTTCTCACATTCGAGTCTAAAAAATGGGATCGATAGAATTACCAATCTCGGTCGCGTGTCTCAAAAACACCAGCCGGGTAAACGACACACGCGAAAACAAAAAATAACTGGTTCTGTTTTGCAATATACCACATGTTCTGAGATTACGACATCATATTACCATCTCATTGACCATGGCTCGGTAACCGCTACACGACTGTGAAATGGCACTAAAGCAGACAATGTATCGACCTCGATAACTCTCACTTTTATCCAAATTCCTACGTTAATAACAAATTGCTTTTGGAGGTATTTAAAGGCGATTTCGTGTGCAATTTGAAATTAAGAACAGCAAGCTATTTAAAAGAACAGAGTAGTTAATCAAGCGACGTAACACGGTCTTGATGAAATTCTAAAGGAAATTATTCAAACAAAACAAACAATGTGACAGCGCTGAAACAAGTCAAAACATCAGTCAATACTTTAGTCAATACCGTGTCTCATGTCGGTGTACAATGCCACACACACCGCCCATTCACACACAATCAACCAACCGGCTTAAAATGTATACCGTCGGATAATCAGTCTTCAAAAACTTGACGTGACAAGTTTATTTCGGCAGTCAATACACCGCCACCGTTGTGCTAGTGAGACTGATAAGTTCAGTGTGGTTATAGGGTTACACCAGCCAGGCGATAACGTAACTCGACTGCAACCAATAGAAACACAGTATGGATTTGACAGTTTGAATACGCAGTTAGATAGTTGTACTTGTATATAGTATGGAATTTTCTCCTGTTGCATCATAATCAAAGTTTCGTAATCACCCATCAGGAATCGACTTGGGCCCTTATTTGTCCCTCCTGTTAATGGCTGTGTTAACGTAAGATTTATAAGACATACAGGAGGCACCCTGGTGCAAGCTGTTGCTGCAAACCGTCGACATTGCACTTCATCCAATAGCTTATCGTGGTTTGACAGGAATAGGAAAACTGGAAAATGATCCATCCATTAGCTCATCGTGGTTTGAGAAGACTAGGAAAACTGGAAAATGGTGAATTTGGATATCATCAGGATCCCCAATTTAGAACACGTGTTCTTTGCCTTCGGTGGTCCATTTCAGTCTAATCAGACTGTTATCCTTTACTGCTAAAACGATTCTACATGATCCCCATAAGGGTAGGCGGATTGTTATGAGTAAGCCATTGTGCTCATACGTTAATAATGTTATGCTGCTTGAGACTGACGTTAGTACTTTCATATAGACATAGAATAATTATAGAAGAACAAAAGTTCAGTAAACGTAAGCAGATTAAGCTAATGACGATGCTCTATAGAATCAAACAGACCAGTATATCCAGATACGAATTATTTAAGCGCAAGTTTTCATGCAAAACCATTCAACTTAACACTATTGAACAGGTGTATACATCATATTAATTTGGTAACCCCACCAAAACAAAAAATAATTTGAAAATTTGATAAATTTATTGATTACTTAACTATTTTATCTATATTCGATAGACAAGAGAAACATCAGTGAAACTATATTTTTATGTATTCTGTTGTGTAAACTCATGGAATCTTCACATGTTGCTCAAGAAATAAAAACAAATGAAAATAAAATTATCGCTCTAGAGTCTAGCGTAACATGCGCCCGTTACGTTACCCAACTAAAACAAACAAATTGAATACCAATGTGACATTGTAAATCTTCAGATGTCGTGCATTAATTAAAGCTCTAGGATAAACAACGACGCGACGGCCGGCGTGGAACAAAGCGACGAGTCCTACGAAGGCGTCTTTACGCCCCGGGTCAAGGAGACCGGCGCCGTCCTCAACACCGACACACTTGGCTTGGACGCGTTCCTTTCTATTATTGCTGACGGTGACTAAAAAATTATCGCAAAGAAGTTCCTACTCCAGTTTCAGTTAGACGACGACGTAACATCAAGCGATGTAAACGACTTGATCAAGTACTCGTACTCGAAAGATTATGACAACGGATGTATTAAATTAAGTCAAGTATTCAACAAATAGAACTATCAGTAATATAAACTCTTCATTACTTCAGTGAATCATAAAATAGAAATCGCGGTTGGACGTTGACTCAGTGAGATATTAAATTGCAAAGATTGACTCACTGATCGAAAACTTGATAATAATGACCAATTTTAAGACAAGGAATATTTCAGAGTCCTCAACTTATAATGAGTAGTCTTGAACTTCGTAATACAATTGAATTTATGTACTAACTCTATATTACTTGAATAGGCCATAACTTGTATGTTTCTGTGAAGAATGTGCTATCACAAAAGGTTTCGATTCGATCTCACAATAATGGTGATAATTAATAAGAGTTCAAACAGCAGGAAACCCTTTACGGATAATAAATTTCATCTTATCAACGTTTTTATACCGTAAAGCAATAATACGTTAAATGTCACGTGCAATATAGTAAATAATCATCGGAGCTTTTTCATATGACTGAGGTTTTGAAATACTATTATTATGAAACAGGTTGAGGAAACAGGCAATAAAGTTCGAAGACTGCTATCTTAATAACGTCGCAGACTACGCAATGTATGATATTGTTTATGCATAGCATTTAGCACTATTGAAAGACCGACATCGGAATAATTACCGTGTATATTCGCTTCGGTACAACGGAAATCCTTAGTTATTTCTCCCACCGCTTCCTAAAGTATAATCTTTTTTACAACTTCCTTGGCTATAGCAGTTAAATATAAGACAGAAATGCGAAAAGTATATTCAATGGACATACAACCAGTTAAAATAGGAACAGCAGCGGTCAAAAGCGAAAGAGACAAAAGTTCATAGTTTTCCAAAGGCGGAAATGGAACAGACTATTTTTACGACGAGCAACGATACAACTTTTAATTTGCTGTTGCCTGATCTACAACGCAATGTATTTTAAACCTTAAAAGCTGGATTATTAGTTTCAGTTAAGCAAACAGCGTGCATGAGTATTAATTAGGAACTATTTCCAACGTAGAAAAGATTGGAAATGACAATGATGTGGCAGAAAACTGGATAAAAATTTTAAAAGTGTTTGAAGCTCATTTATTGAAATAAAAATAACTGCAGGGGTAACAAGAACGATAATAAATAATTTGACGACAATTTAATCTATATGGTCGTCCAACTTGCTTGAGACAAAGAAACAGTGCAACCTATTCAGAGTTCGTCCAACTGTACTCGCTGCTTATATTCACCAGAAATCCCTACGTAAGAAACATTGCAATCTCAAGTTCAGCTATGTGAATTAATAAACATGTCTATCAAATATCTGTTAGCAAACAATGGTTAATTCTGATAAGAGGAAAATTAAATTACTGTTATGATACATTACGCGAATCACCGAGGCGTGGCGAGTGTGCTTAGTACAATTTGCTCGGTACCTTTTAAATGGATACTATCTTCCTTTTATCTTGATTCTTACAATTTTAAGATACCTTATGGTAATATGGAATCTTACAAATAAATATTGGTGGAAGATAACACGTTATTTACATATTTTGTGGTTCTCGGTTGTACTTGTACTATCTTTGACGTATCTCAGGTTAAGCCTTATTACGTTTGTTCTAAAAAAAGGAAAGACCTTTCACGATAAACACTATCTCTTATACATCTTATAGACAACAGAAGTGTTCATTGTTTCAAAATTGTTTATCAAATAAAGCGTATGTATAGTATGAGCATCATTGTTCGTTTCTTATTTCCTTTTTTGTTCAAAGATATTTTAGTTCTGAAAACAGTGTACTTTGAACGCGTTCGCAACAACAATCGTTAATGGACATCCGTCCAAAACAGGGCTCCGATAAAAGCAGCAAAACTTCTTGGAAACCAATACTAAGCCAGTATTAACTAAAGGTAATCTAGGTTTATCAGGTTTACGAAACCCAAGGGCAGGATTGTTAGCTTTGGTTGATAAAAGTCGTACCGAAATAACACCAAGTTAAGTTAACCGGTCAATGTCTAGACATCCGAACGGTATCCATAATTTTGCAAAATTAATAAAACGTGATTGGCATAAACAAATAAAACCAAATCGAACCGAAATAAAATGAGTACCTGCGCTCGTTATCTGGTAAAAGAAATTTAACATAAATAAATCTACTTGTTTACGTTAACTAGAGCTCTATTGATGTAACTCACTCTATCAATAAATGTAATAACGATCTTGAATTTTTCACCTCTACTACGGTGCTTCCTTTTCACAGCCATTTTATAAGCAATAGTCCACTGATAGTATTAAACAGCTATGATGTTACCACCGGGCGCTCCCAAAAGAGCATTCCGTCAACACTGAGCAGGCGGCTCGCGTGACTCGCTCCACAACCACGTAACCAACATAGATGGCTCCGATCAATAATTGTGGCTAAGCATAACCTGAACTTTTATTTCAAGGACAGGTAACCTGCTCGTAACCAAGACTATGATAAATATCAGTACAGAAGATTTAGGTACAACAGACACGGCATTACGAAATTCAGGTGTTCATATTGATGTCAATTTCGGACACGCCGCCGTTGAAAATATGTTGAAAATGTCGCCTATCAGTAATTTACCTAGTTACGCAGACAATTGGGACGCGTAACGCGTTTTTCGAATGAATTAACATTATTTCTATATTTTACTATACGTCGCAAGTAATTAAAGAGCCATAATAAGCAGCTTTAATGAATTATGCAAGAAGCATATCCTTTCGATCAAAAAACTGGTTTGACACGAACGTAGAGTCATTTATCGCATTTTCACTTTCATATCATATTAAGAGCAAACTTAAATAAACATTATATAATAACACGTTTTGAGACAAGTGCTGGCGCTAAAACTTTAATCGAACTAGCAGATTACACAAAAACAAATATGGAATAAGCATTGGTTGCAGTTAAAACTTGAGGCCAACTGGAAACAAAAAAGGAGTAGAGTAGAAAAGCAATCCAATCGCCTCAAGCTATCAAAGGGCTCGGGCAATTGCACCTTTTGTGAACACTGGTATATACTTGAACTAAACCAATACATACAATCTACAATGTAGGTACATTCTCGTCCCAAAGCATTTTATGTTTATGCCGATTAGAATGCACTTTTAAAAGTAGTTTGTATGACCTCATTCCTACTTCCCAATTCCCAACAATAGCACTTAACGTAACACGATCACGAAACTCCGTCAATCATAAGGATGTGAAATATGAGCTCCAAATTGTGTTTATTTGAACAGTTTATATCGGTTACCCAATCAAAGCCAAGAGGCGCAGCGTGACATAAATTGACATCTGTAAATTTAATGAACTTGGTGGATCACATCAATAATAAATAAATATTAATGTTGTTTATTATTAGAACACATACAGTTAAGGAAAATATTTTCATAGACTTGACTGGATGTGAAAACAAACAAATAGTGGTAAAAACAAAAGGTAATGAAAACTGAACGTGAGAACCGAGTAAACACAGAGCAAAGGGAGCAATGATCGTTTATCTTTAGATTCACGACGTGTCTGATGTCGTGATTTGAACAACGACGCCTTCGAAATAATACCTGTATAATAACACTTGTGTCATAGTGGTTATAATATTAAAGGTGGTCCTACCAATTTTATTTTGAGTGATTTGGTATAGTTGATATGATTGATTAGCTTTCATTTCATTCGAAATCAACTATATAAGCATATAGTTAAACTGATTGCTATTGGATTTGGTGAATAAAAATTATATAGCTGTTATTTCTTACCTCATGATCCCTGTAGAACGGCTCCTGAAGATTATCTGGGACCCTGTTATTGAACGCCTTCGATAGCAGCCATTTGATTGAAGCCCGCTGCTTCGACTGTAACAATGGAAACATATCCATTAGCTTATATACAATCGTTCAACTAGACTCAAAAACTATATATTTTGCTCATCCAAAAACTTCAGTGACTTAGCATTATAAACTTAGTTTACTTTGCTAACGAGACGGACATATCAAGAAGCCTTCGCTTCATTAATCACATCAGTGAACGTCCTCTGTGCCGTTTGACGACAATTGCCGATACACACTATAATTGCACACTGTCAACCGTCAACCAGTGTTGTGTATGGCCAACGTCCGCTTATTGTGAACGCGTTGATCAATGACTGGAACCGAACTGGAATCCTTGTCCCAATTTGTCTATGCTACCTATTACAAAGTTAATAAATCGTTTAAATCAATAAAAGTGAAAGATACATGTCATACATACGATACATCGACGTGCGTCTAATTTTAATGCATCTGTTGACACTAATAGAAGTTATTGTGTAAAGGGGGCACATCTGTGACGATGTGTTCCAATTCGCTGCAACGCAAATACGCTATGAAGAAAGTCTCAAATAAATTATAATAACTAATTATGGGTTATTACTTATTTGACATTCTTAATCACATCCAATAAGAGAGATAAGAAATTTCTTTTTATTATTAGCGCGATAAGCAAATAAATATATTAGATATCGACCTTCATTCTGAATGTCAAGAATATGATCTTGATTGTTGAGCGTTACGTTATCAATCGATATATTGAAGTCAAATACCGACGGCACCATGGATTATGGCTTTCAACAATGATTATTACAGCATAACACATTCTACACGCAACTGTGAAAGCATTCACGCAACCAATCACTCTCCTTTATTAAATTGCTGTAAATCAATATTTACATGCAAATAAAAATTGTATGCCGAGACAAAATCGTAATTTTACCACACTTAACATCAAGTTCGATGATATTTTCGTAATACATAATTATAATTTTATACTAATGAATAGCTATGCGCGACGCTTTTGATTAGAGGTCCGTCCGATATTATAGATAATATTGTATTTTATAATAAAAATAAAACCCTGTAACGCGCAGAAAAAGATAACAAATGAGCAGCGCTAAGGAAACAAGAGGTAATCGATATAGTATCAAAATGTCGACAAATCATAAAGTAGAAAGGTCGGGCGCGTGCCGCCGCATGCCTCACGTTAAAAATACTCCCGGCCCGGAGACACTCCAGAATAGGAAGCCATTTGGACACCCTCGATCAAGAGTGTCAAAAACCAATTTTACATGTAGCACTAGCTACTATGTAGTATATGAAAAATCTGTTTCAGTCCGTCTATACAAAAAAAAACAATAATACTGGAATAAGACGTTTTGAGCCATTTTAAACAGGCACCAGACGAGAAGTAACGGAAATTACTACAAAATTAGATACGTTACGGCACTTCCAGAGCAATTTACTGCGAGTGCTACAAAGCTAGTGTTTTCAAACAACACCACGGTTACAAATCGGACCCAATTTTATGCTAAACGTGAGAACGCCAAAGACGATTAGCATTTTATTGGGCAAGTCCGAGACTTAAAAGGCGATTTCCGATACTCTATTACCATATTGCAGAGAGGTTGGAGATTATGTATGATACCATCTTATGTGCAGACAGTGGAAACTGCAGTATGTGGGTTACTTCACTAACTTACGGTAAGTGATCGTCCATAAGACAGCAGCGGATGTTTACTAAGCCACGGATGCAAATACCAAAAGCATTCGCAACCGGTACCAACCTATTCTAATCAATTAGAAATGGGACGCCACGATTAGGAATGCAAATATTATTAACATAACTAGGTAAAACATTTATGAAGAATGTCGTTATGTTAACATAGTTTTTGCTTGATTTGCATACACGTACGGCCCCACGATACAATGAAATGGTAAAATATGACTGAAAATAACTAGACATACACGTTAGCACGATCTTTAAAACTAATTGTGTATAACTAGGTGTTGCGACAGTACGACGCTGACCTCACAATTTAAAAAAGCATAAAACATAGTCTGGTCGACCAGATTCAATTTGCAAACGTTGGAGCCGTTTCACTCGTAAAGGCTGGACTATTAAGTACTTTCATGCACCACGCTATAACATTTAACAAGTGGAGCGGGCAAGCCACTCTCTACACTCAATTCGTATACTAGTTAATTGGGGGGTAATTAGCGGAATCGCCACCGCATTTCACTCTCGCCCATGTCTCCTGAGTTGTTAGTTTGGCAGTCGTCGTTGTTGTGTCCGGTCCGGAAGATTGCACTTCCTTAATGACAGGTCACTGTAATCGATGCAGGTTTTTTTAAAAGCGTACCTACTGAAACGTAACTCAATCGCAGTGTCTTAATATTAAAGACGGCGTACTTTAAAAGAAATGATATTTTCATTTTAAAGAAAGAACATTCGTTTTATAAGAAAAATATGTTCGTCTCGTTGCAGTTTTTGCATTCAATATAAAAGCAAGCTTCACCGCACTGACTACACGCATTCATTTAGATCAAGACAAAGCCTCATTCTACAAGCAGTATTATGTATCCTCACAGAGAATGGTCTGAAACTGGACATAAATAGTAAGTTTCACGACAAATACGGGTTTAGTTTAGTACGCTATCAACAACCAGTTTTTTAGCAATTGCACACACATTTAACGTTAACTGGAAAAAGAATCTAATGAGTGGCAATCACAACACAAAGGGTTGTTGTCAGTGACGAAGTGGACAGTGACGAGCGATGCTGGTGAATCGGAACGAAGGCTCGCAGTTGGAGCAGACGATGCGTGGAAACTGGAAAGGTGCGTTGGCACCTGCGGCCCACGCGAGCCGATGAGGTCGTGCGCCCACGTCGCACCGCCTCCGCAGCCGCGTTTCGATACCACGTAGCCTCTAGGCCTGCATGTCCTGCTATAACTATAAACAAGAGCGAGACAACAAATCGATCAGCACATTATTATCAATTCGGCAACAAATACTACAAATGAATGATGTATTATTTTTATTTTAAGCTTTTACAAGCTCGTCATCCGGTGACGATATACTAACCAGTTTAATACTGACTTTTTGGATAAACAATTAAAAGCTGTACTGGCGTCCTTTCGTGCGACTCTTTGGATTAATAGTAGATTTTTAAGACTAGGATTGTGTAAACTTGGTTGCAGAGGAGAAAAACGAAGGTAACAAGAGTAATCTGTAGATTTGTATTGAATATTGCGTGTTGAATAATAAGGTTATAATCATAATCATTTTAGCATGTGTCTGCCACACGACACGAGCATAGAAATACTTACGAGTTTTAGTTTTATTATATAAATTATCATCATTACCGCGTTAAATTGTAACAGTTAGCAAGTCCAGCTGCGATGGACAAATGCATGACCACCTTTTACACCATTGATAAATTGCACTCTCCTATGCAAGACAGCATTGTTTGAACAGCTGGTGAGGTGGACCATGAATTACTGTGTTTTATTGTAATTTTTAAGGTCATATGTCTCAAGGTGCAGGAAGATCAATAGAATCGTGAGGCTTACAAAACCAGCCGAAATTGGTACAAAGTAAATATTAAATATACTCAACCAGTTTGACCAGAACATGATTCACCTGACCACCAAATAAGGGCGACAAGTCGAACGGACACGGCGGCAGGAGAAAAAGAATTTCAATAAGTGGCTCGGAACTAATACACCAATACATAATTCATTGCAGGCGCCAAACATAGTCAAACGTACGAGTTAATTCTTTTACAACTTTGAATGGAATCCGCAAGGTTTCTAATCAACACGATCGAGTTCCTTTAAATGGGCAAGTAGGAAATAATCATGAGATCTCAAAGAAATAAGTAAAGACGAAAGAAGCCATAAGTATAAAAAATAACTAAAGAATAGGCGGCAACTCCGACGTGACCTGCATAGATACTACAATAAGGTTCGAAATAGTAAAACGTAACTTTATATTCAATAGCATCTCAAACCTCAAGAGGAAGCAGGAAATGTAAAGGAATTTATGCCTAGATGAGTTGATTGAGATACAAGTGTGGTGGTGTTCGGTGCACAAAGACTAGGTTTTTCTTTAAAGAACGGCAATAATGAAGAATCGAAGCGGATCGTACCTCGGTAACATTACTGAAGCTTTCGCGTCTAGTGGAACTAATGGAACACACAATTAGTCTTGCGGGCAGGAAGTGAAAAAATTATTAGCCCTAGCACTGAGTCATTTGAGTGCCGATCTACCTCAGGACTGGAACCTGGTTACTCACGAGTTTTCTTGTTAATTCTAGGATTGCCACAAAAAATACAATAATAATTAAATTACGACCTTGGCTGTTCTGTGAATGTAAAAAATGCGAATAATTGTGTTTGTTTAGAGTCAGCTGAACTTCGACGGTAAATTGGATACAACTATTATGATCACATCAGAAATGTCAACAGAGCGAGGCGGAGCGATGAAGTCATAACTAACGACACCTATAAATACATCAGACCCACACAACTACACATGAGTTTTATTATACATTAAATCCTCAGTGGCTTTAATCGATGCTTAACATGGTGGCATAAATTCCGTGTTCAGTTCCTGTGTACTGTAGCTACTTTTAACAGACGACCAAAACAAAATTCGTGATTCTCCAACAAGGTCGGAAGTTTTACGTTAGCTGCAATTATTTCATACTTGACGTCAATTACATGGATGAGTCTCTCTCGTACATCAACATTCAGAGCGCCATCGGACACGCAAACAGTTGACAACGAAATTACAGCGACATTTAGAGCCTACGCTAATATTATACATCAAGGCACTGCCAAGGTTTATCGTGATGGTTTGATTAGGCATGGAAGCAAGTACTACGATTATGGCATCGCCCATAAAAGCAGCATTCAAAACATCATCAGAGAAATGATAAATTAAATCAATGACAACTTATCGCAAATGCAAAATACATTCGACCTGTCGTCACCGTCATCACCGATATAGATAAAGTTTAAGCTAAATTTGAAGAAATCTTGACTGATAAGATATCAATTTTTTATTCCAGAGCGTTCCGAAGACGAACCCCATAATCTGCACATTAACGGCTCGCTGGTGATCAATTGTAAATAATTGAATGATTCAGTCGCAGTTTCGGATTATCTATCATCTGCCGTGTGACCCAGTTGGTATTCGCGGAGCGCTGCCGGCTCGGTGAAAGTGAGAGATGTGCCTGTGTGCGACTGAAGTAACCAGCCGGCTAGGCTACCAAGCTACTAATACAAACATTTCATAACTACTATTGTAAGAACACGAAACCAAGATCGATATCACCACCAGCGTACTTGATGATGTTATTGGACATATTCTGTTACGTCAGCTGACCAAACTATTAGTATTAGATTGATTACGTTAACGCAATCAAGTAAAAATTAATAAACATTTTTAGAGCCATGGTCATCTAGTAGTCTTGAACATATAAGAAAATAATAAGGTGTGGTAAAAGAAATTAAAAGGTGGAATAAAAGACATCAATATGAATTCGTATCACGTAGCTCCACATCACAGCGCTGAAGTAGTAAGGAATATTAAGTAAATACGGTTTGTTGGAACAATAGTAGGCGGGCATCTGAGCCAAGCCAACCGTCCGAGACAGCTGACCTGTACTGGAGGTTGTTACGCCTATGCCATGCTATGTGGTGTGTATTTTACAGAACATAATTTTTGTTTACTCAAACAAGAGAAATCAAGCTAAATAGATAAACTCATTCATTAACTCCATAGTGATTGAAGAAGATTGAAGTTTAATGTGATAGATGTTGTCATTAATTTCGCTTAGTGAATGCCAATAATTAGCCATAACGACAATAACTACGCGCAATTTAAAACTTTCAAGGTTTCTGACATATTCATTCATTGCAATTTTTTTTGTGCACGAGCATCAAATCAAAATATCATCATGGTAATGTGGATAAGCCACGGCTATAAGCATAGTCCTAGAGTTCAATATCGGATTTGAATCGATAGTTCACTTGATCCAGAAATCCAACCGCGCTCAAGAGAGACGAATTATTGGAATTTCAAACCGCAGAGAAATGGAATTCTGCACAGGTATTCCATCTAGAAAACTCGTTACACGTAATTATAAGTTTACGATATTTATCTAAAGTGTTATTACTTACGATTACAGCTGATATTATTATTGAAAACCTGACGAATTGGAAATGAAATAACCAATTAGCTACAAAGATTTCACAAGCCATTAAGAAAACATAAATATCCACCCATAGATTCAGTAATGAAAAAAAAAATCTTAAATAACCTTTAATAATTAATAACTTAGATTTAGAAACATACTTCATAAAATTCTGATTCACTAATAAAATTTGTAGTGATACCGTTGACACCAGTGATACAGTTGACCTGCTATAGCCGTTTGCTCATGCATGCGGGGTCCCATTTCATTATTTCACACAGTCGCACAACAATCCCATGACGCAAATTGGTTATGCATCGGATCAAGATCTGAAGTAGAAAAACCTAGAGACGCAATTGCGCAAAATTGACCCTTGGCGATATGGATGGAATCCGTTACTTTCGTTTCTCAAGCCGAATGAATACTACGGCACGGACGATGTGCCATAGTCGTTTACTTATTCATGCGAGGCCCGGTTCCAAGATTTCCCACGGAGCGGTCGCACAACACTCCCATCCCAATCTGGCGTATCTAAGACATAGACAGTGACAACTATGAAGTAATTTCTGTGCAAGGATTTTAATTTTTCATATAATAGTTGTAGTACTCAATGATTAAACAGTTTTTTTTTTCATTTTTGGTCATTAGTTCCATGCAAAGATGCTTCTCACTACATAGACACACACTACCACTAATATCAGACTAGAGAGAATTGCATAAGAATGCTTCTAGCCTCTCGGGAGATATGTGTGCAATTCACCTCTTTGGAAATTGTTGCTACTAGAATTTTCCCAGTGCAAATGTTACTCGTATAAATGTGGGAACTACTAAGGATTAGGTTAAAGATAACATGTCAAATGAAAGAAAAGTGATTTCATGTTAGTCTTTATTTCTCCTATATTCAACCGACAGGCGTCTCGTCGCTTCGCTACGGACATGTAAAATGAAATTATAGTGAACTACTTTACAAAAGAATCGCGAAGAAACATTTTTCTGTGGTTCATTTGATCTAGTTTCAGTTGAGTAGACTGATTGCTTGAAATCAGACAACGCTTATTATAAATGCATTAGAAACAAACGTCGGGAAATGGTAGAAAGCCGATAAAGTTTTACAAAGGTGTATCTTACCTAGAAGAATGTCATTTCTATACGTCGCCCATTAACAGTTTGATGGAACGAAATAGTACTACATACGTTCTCAAGCCCTAAAAATTCACAAAGTGAATTTCTCATATAATTATAACGTAACGATGATATAATTATATAGATAGATTAAATTTTAATCATATTTATTTTACGTACCTAATGCTTATGTAAATACGCTACAATACTAAGATACTGTGGTAGAACATCGCGACAAAAATATAATAAAGATATTAGCGATAAAATCACGAGATGTCTTGTCTTGACAGCTACTTTATTTGAAAAAGAAAGTGATATTGTATTATAATCTTACAAACAACCTTGGAACGCATGTGTATGTTCTTTACATATCTTTTACTAGCTGCGCCCCGCGGTTACACCCGAGTGTAGATGAAAAATTTTCTAAATAAATTTGTCATAAGAACCTCCAACTGACAATAATAAATACAACAACAATAGTATTATCGAAAATGTTCCACCCGTTCACGCGTGATGCGATGCCCAAGGGAACCAGAGATTCATTTTTTATATATTTAGATTATGTAAGATTTATATCTTGCTAAAACTGCGATCTGTTCTTTACTTTAATTCAATATTGATTTTTACAGCGATGCATCTTGGCACTACACAATGGATGATTCACCAGTCAATGGTCACAGCTACCAGCCAGTTCATCGAGTTGTCTGTTCATTTGAACAAATAAAATCGCTTCCGGGAGTCAATTTCACTTTTGGCAGTTGATATTACGTCGCATTTACAGGTTACGAGTGCTGTTGGCAAATGTCAATAACCTAGCCGCACTTCAGAATCGTGCTTGTGTACAAAAAAATATTTAAAGTGATTGAAGCATAAAGATATAAAATAATAACAGGAAATTATGCGAACAGATTCATCACTATGTAATTCCTAATCATTAAACTCGTTGGAGCATTTTTGATTCTTAAGGGTTCTTCTCAAAAATACTAACACTTGAGCTTGAGAGCAATGAGCAAGCTCATGGAGCAGCCGATGTATTGAATATGAAATGTTTTCAACGGCAGAGTACAATAATATAAAGCTCGACCACACCTCGGCCACATGAAAGTAGCCGCACGAAACACGCCGCTCATAGCTTTCTCTGTAGACTTCATCAAACCACGCGTATTGTGCTATGGAATTCCTCAATGAGAGTATTAATAACTATAGCAATAAAACTATGCAAACGCAACCAAATTAAGTAATGGCTTTTGATAAGCCATGAGACATTATTTTTTAGAATTCAAAACGTGAATAACTTAAACTTTAGCATATCGTGGAACACATTTTGTACCTTATCGCGGAAGTAACAGATGGCACTCTCCAAGGTCAACAAGAAACCAGAAGGCACATCAGTACCTTCGCTGTCAGATAGCGATCAAGAACGGAATTTAATCAATTATTTATGGCACCGCATTCAGGAGCTAAGTGTTATTAATCACCAAATATATGAAGCGTAGCCATAGAACGAAAAACGGTTTACAGCGTATGCTTATGAATGCAATCCATGAAACCAATGGATCTAAAATGTGATGGTGATGTTATTGTGGCCAGATTCTAAAGTATTATTTTCCCCGACAAGCAGATAGCCAAGACACTGCAATTGTTCGTCGTTCGCTAGATGCAATATATACGTGTAATTACGAAGAAATTCTTACGTTAATCTAGGAGTACATCTTCTCAGACTATATACTCGCTTAAGCGTTTCTAATCTTTGATCGGCGCAACGCCGGAGCTTGACTTCAACCAATTATGATTAATTTCTTCGGACAAATTGCTTTGATCAATTTTGAAAGTTTCAGTTTCATTCAATGCATGACTCAGACGCACGTTTTGGTACAACAAACGTTACGTAATATAGAAATATTACGTAACGTTTGTTGTAGTAACGGACTTCTCATCGTCTCTTGAGTGCACAAAAGGATCAAACGTAATTAAACCTTTTAAGCGTTTACTAATCTTGGACTTCAAGTAATTGCAATACCTAACAGAGTGCTTTTGCGAATGCAATAATGGAACCAAGGACCAATATATCAAAAACGCATCAAAGCAATCAAGACCAGGCGTCGAGATGCGGTTAGCAGCTAGGTTTTACTGCAAAATATGTGTTCCATCAAGGTGAAGGTGGTAATGTGAGGCGATGTCGGCAAGGTCCTCTCCTTATAGGTGTATTCCGGTGGGCGGAAGCGTGCGCCAGAGGGCCCAAAGGTGACTCGTCAATAATGAGCAGTGGCGCAACCAGCTCGACTACTTCGACAAGTCGACAACTGAGCCACCCGGTCTCAAGCTCACTTTTTCTGAGACCATATAACACCAGCAGACAGACAACTACAACTTATTAACCAGCTAATGGATCAAACGGGAACACTTGAATAAACTAGTATCACAAGAACCTTTCGAACTCAAATCATTAAAATAATGTACTAATTTGCAGCGTAGGAGTTTAGACCAAAAGCAAGGCATACATTTTTATTAAATCTGTCATGATAACTTTTTAAACTAGGTCACTCATGGTTTGGGACATTAAAGTTGCAGGAATATACAAATATAAAGTTGACATTAGCAGTTCTACACGCATGTCTGAATAGAGGCTTTGTGGCATGTGTTCTTATTACTAGAATGTGCTAATGTCTCAGGATGATGAGTGCAGTGCAGTGTCACGAGAAACTTTATACATACTTATTAGACTTAATGACACTGCGGCTGTTATTTGCGGCCGTGTCGCTTAACATCAGACGAACGTCTAGCCCGTCACATCATTAACGCAAAAAAAAGGTGTTGGTGTTGGACATAAACATGGATGATCCACAAAAGTAGATTCCTTATAATTCTACTTTATTTGAATTCCAAAGGCAAACTTGTCGTGCATCCTGTAATTTGGTTAGCATTACTTAACTTCATGACAGCCGTAAAAACTTTTTAATTACAAAGTTATACAGAGATCTCATTCACATTAATATTTTACAGACGAAAGTTTGTGTGTGTGTATGTTTGTTACACCTTCGCGCTCAAACGATTGGATGACATTTGGAATATAGATACCTTATATTCTGGATTAACATAACTACTTTATATCCCCGGGTGAAACCGCGGGGAGCAGCTAGTTTATCTTAATTAGCAAGAAATCTCTTACAAATTATTTACTGTTGCCTACATTTAGTGTAGATATTTGTAAACAAGCTTGTTTTAAAATTAATCGGTGACATAGGCGCATACACTATCTTGATTAATATCAACTTATCAGTTCATAACAGAGGTAAAGTTGATTCAAGTTCCCTAAACAAGAAAGAGGTTCGAATATCAAATGAATAGCTCATTCAAATTCATTTGATCGTTGAAGAACCAGCGGCTGGGAAAGGAAACTGCGTTGAACAATCGGCGAATTACGACTCTCCATTACGATTGGCAGGCACTTTTATCGCCACGATCATATTCGATTCGTGGGGTTTCACAACGCACCGCTTGTAGCGGACGAATTAGAAAAGTGTTCAAAACATTTTGGAATGTATTATTTAAGTAAGTTCTTCTAAAAGCCACTCTAGTCAAAAATATTGATCGAAAATGTTCAAGACAGTCTGCTTCTAAATATAGAAAATATAGACTCGATTCATGGCTCGACTCTACATCTTAAATAAGGTGACTGACTGATTGACTGACTGACATAGTGATCTATCAACGCACAGCCCAAACCACTGGACGGATCGGGCTGAAATTTTGCGTGCAGGTAGATGTTATGACGTAGGCATCCGCTAAGAAAGGATTTTTCGAAATTCCACCCTTAAGAGGGTGAAATGGGTGGTTGAATTATTTTCCCATAGGCCACGCCGCGGGCGAAGCTGCGGGCAGAAGCTCGTTATTTATAAATTTTCAATACCTCGCTATTGAGCATATGGTTGGTACAACACTTTCAATTAGTGGTATTATGAGCCGTCTCACATTCATTTGGGAAGGTAATGTGCGAGTAAGTGCCGGAGTGATCTGGGTCGGTAACCACACAGTGGGCTCCTTTCGCGGATGGTGGGCAACGAGCCGTGCTTCTTGAGATGCGGCCACGGTCTGCTGGTCTAACCTTGGCCCCATCCCTCCGCACGTTCCCGCTGACATCGAGTGACATCATCCGCAAGAATCATTCTATAATGCCGCACGTGGGGCCAAGGCCAGAATTTCAATCTATGCTAATAAACACACCGGGGTAATAAAGGAAAGTAAGGTCGATGACCTCTTCGCGGACGTTACAGCACACTGATGGATTTGTCCGGATTCTTTTTTTAGATGCCAAACAGCGGTGTGCCGAAGCAGTTTCAGGCGGAAAGTCCGCTACTGCAGTAACAAAAGAAAAAGTTAATAATCGAGTATTCTAACTAAATTAAATTTTACTTGCTCGCTTAAATTGGAATAGCTTTTATCTTTTCTTTTTGCGCCGCAGCCGCATACTCGAAATTTTTAACGCGTAGACGTTCTAATAGAAAATGTACAGCGCACCAGCTTTCTAAATTCGAGTAAAGAAGTCAATTAAAGTTTTAATAAATTATCTAGCGTACATAATAATTAATTAAATAACATGCCAGTTGGAAGCCACGTGGAAACATTTAGCTTATTATGAATGCTGTCTTGATCTTTGCAGAACATATTCTTTGGCTTAAGGGTTGTGCTCATTAAAGCCTGTTACGTCATTTATGTGTAGGAATTGCAAGGGAAGTGGAAAATTTTTCCATTGGCATTGGTATAGCTAGACCAATGGAAACATTTTCCACTTCCCTTCTGCAAAGATCTAGTATGCGTAATTAATAGTAATTACACATTTACTAGTCATAAATAACAGCAACTTTCTATGCACCGCTATAATAAAGAGCTCATCCAATATGCAGCAGTGATACCATCAATTCAATGTGAATATAGACAATCATTTCGCTACATCTGTAAAGTTAATCTACCTACACAATACAAATACCCGTGAAGGCCTAGTCCTCGTCAAACTACTTATGTAGTACCCAGCTTAGCATATTCGTAATAAATTCAAGAAACGGTGCGTTGTTGACAAGAACATGTAAATTGCCTCAGTTAATGAATCTGGTGATCTGATCCTAAACGGAATGCATAAGCGAGTATTATCGTATGACTTATCGAATCAGCACGACGCACGACGGCGACATTACGCGGATTTGTTTTGTATAGCGGTAGCGGGCACGCCTTGCGATAAGTAACGCATCATATCATCAACATTCTTGGCGCATAACGCTATCGCTCGCGGTTCAATGCTAACTGTAGAGAGTAGTGTTATGAGTGAAGCCTCTTACCGAGACGGCGACCGAAGCGCTAGAGCCCATGCCCGTCTGGATGCCATCCTGGCCCTCCGGGACGCTCAGAAACCGGCGGAGCGTGCCGTATCCAGACGCTGAGGCCACCATCGCTACCATGGTCAATAAGGTCACAATCACAACACGGAGAAGACCACTGGTCCTCGCGGTGACATCACTCGCGCGTGCGTGCGGATTCGATCGTCGGCGACTGAGCGCGCGGTGCCCCCGCGCCTGTCGCTTCTATACTGCCTTCTTCGACTAGCTGCGCCCGCGCCCCCCTACCGAGCGCACGAATAGGCGACGAACTTAGATAAGCGAGTTTTGTAGTTTACTTCCGTCACGACTAACAACGGTTTTAGTTCTTTAGGATGTTAATGAATGAGTTTACTATGTGAATTGATTGTGCTCACCTATTCATTGATAAATAATTTGTGTCAGTAAATATAACTTTCTAACTAGGTATGCTAGTTTAGTAGTAGTAGCTAGTTTAGGTATACTAGTTTATTATAAATTATACCATCTTTTTATCATGATATGACATGCAAACATGTAATGTAATTATGGATGAAACTACTCAAAAGTTTAATTAAGTGATATTCTTAACATATTATCTTGGATAATATAAATATCATAAAATAAACCTATGTATCTGATCAACATCGAATTAAATAATAAATCCTGCATTAGATTTACATTATGTTCCTACAGTATAGTTTAAAACTAGATTTACAACTGTTAAAAAAAATTATATTTGAAAAGGAGACCTACTGCCTAATATTCTTAGACCTCAGTAGGTCTAATAACTGGCATTTAATAGCATATTTAATTTTGAGTTTGTATCTTTGACTGGCTGGCCAGACTAAATACTCAGCATGTTCATAATATACATATTTCAAATCCAATAAAAAATAATAAATCAATTCAGCAAGGAAGCATTACTGGATATATACTTTTTATATTATTCAACATCCTAATACTATTAACTAATCCTGTGTATGTTTCACAGATGATAAATTCTATTTTAAGATCTTGAAATAATGTACATAAATTTAAATAAATTCACTGTCCCTCATCATTGTTTACTACCATAACAACTTGGATGAGCAACAACAATCTTGACCTAACTATACAATAGATAATATCACATTGGCACAGAATAAATTCCTATGTTAAGCTTTGTTGGTATGTGTGTGACAGAATGGATAATAGTACAAGTCAATGTGATTATAATATAAATTTTAGCACTTTGGAGGTATAAAAAATTTACCTACAAATATGGTATAGGTATAGATAATGCAGGAATTTAAGAAACATAGCAAGACTACATATTTTACCTAATAAGAGATTTTTTAATCCTATAACACCAGCATAATATGAGCCAAGACTAATTACCTACTTGCATATTTTCCCTGTACACAAAATGTATTTATTCAGCTGCTCCAGCCTAATCCTGTTCTAACAATGTTTGGAGCCAACTATTCTACTTGAGCTGTATAGAGTTTACCCTCCATCACATAACTATCCTCTCCACAGACTATAATTTGTAATAAGCTAGACTACTACAAATAGACCTTCCACATTCATCATAGGATTCCAAAAATACATAGGCACAAAAAAGGAATCAACAATCAGTTTATATCACCTTTTCTTATTTTGCTATATTTATGAAAATTCAAAGGATAATGATCCATAGTAAAATCTTGTTAGATACTCTCTACATACTCTACAAACTTAAACTTCTAAATGGTTATTATTCTCATGCAAAAATATCAGCACTCCCAAAATTAGGACTTCAAAATTAGGATGTCAAATATAGTCCTCGGAGCAGACACTCATAATTTGTACCCAATAAGGCACCAAGTTCATAACAATGTTCTAATGCCAATAATTTATTCACCAAGAGTGTGGGCAGTGAATAACAGCACCCACCTTTTGCCTTGCTTTGTTTCTACAAATAAATTAATACAAACTAATGTTAAATACTTTACGGGTTTGCTCACATTTTCTGTTCTGTAGATTGCAATGGAAAACAATAGACACAAAAACTGTCTGCTACCAAATAATATAATTGTATCACTGCAATTTAAAAATTTAATCAGTTTTGCAGCTTGCTTTGCTATAACCAGTGGCAGCATTCAAATGCCAATTTTACGAGAACCTGGTGCCTGGACAAGGCTAAATCTGAAATTATTCATAAACCGGCAGTCAATTAGCCGTACAATCCTCACCTGCTTGGTGTCCACACAGTCGCTGGGCTCCATGTTGCCGTGTGCTCTCTCCTGCTTCTCCATAGCTTCGAAAACATCAGAAACTCTCGCACCATCCACAGACCGAGTGAAAACCACAAGGTAATAGCATAAACATAACAATCGCGATGGGCTCCACGATTTCAACGAAACAATGTCAGTGATCGAACTTCACATACAGGCACTTGGGAGTTCACTAAACTATTAATATAGCAACAAAATTACACGGGCAAAGCTAAAAACACATTTTTATCGTTTCAACGCGGAAACTGAGCACCAATGTTGATCTTCTAGCAAAATTTATGAAAAAATACAGTTGATCACCATCTTAAAATTTTCACACATTCCGTCATCGAGGCTGACTGACGGTGACGGTCGCTTGTCGTTGTTGCCCCCACACAGCGTTTCCTTCTACGTAGTACAGTCTTCACAAAACTGAAGTGTCTTTAGAAATAATTATATATTACTCTTATTGTGAACTAAATCATTCAATACAGTTTTATATATATAATTGATATATCGTAAATGCCAGGTGAAATAAATTTGCTATGGTAGTTCAATAGAAGGTATTTTAATATCTAATTAGTAAACAAATTTTCTGCGTGAAATGATACATGATATATAAAATTAATAACAGCACCATCTATTACTAAGCATGTACTACTATTGTTAATTTTTTTTTTGTTTTGATATGGCTCCCACTTTTGTGTATTTAGCCAGTGTCAAGAAATTGATAATTTTTCGAGTTAAGTAATATATATGTATGTCAAGTCAAGTCACAGTCCAAGTCATCAAGTCAAGTCATAGTCTAGTCTAGTCAAGTCATACTCCTAGTAAAGTGGTGGCCACTTTACCAGAAGCTTCGACGGAGTTTTGGAAACAACACGAAAATAAACGTTTCACCATCACTATACCACTTTCCCACACTCATGCCTGTAATCCAGCACTTGACGAATAAAATGCCACCAATTTTATGCACTAACACTGAAAATAACACAAGTTTTTGAAAGTAATACAATGCGGTGACACGATCTTTTTCGTTTTCCCGCCAAAACACCTACTACTGTTATTCTTTCATTATAGTCTTGCTATTTTAACTGTTTACCATTTTCCTCAAATTTTACTCAGTAGTTTTCAAGTTAATCTTTGTTGACAAAATGATGCAATGCGTTTCATTAACGTGCTTTTGCATCACTAATTTTATGGGCGTTAGTTGCATTTGCAACGCCCCCGTCTCTACCCATTGTAATGTGCGTCTGTATCGCTTCTAACGCTTGACTGCATTGCTTTGCTAGCTAACGCGTGACTGTATCGATGTAAACGTGCGATTGTAGGGTGGATTGACAAGAACAAAGTCAGTAAGTTCCTTGATTTAGCTCACTAAGTGACCGCCATGTGAATGTTGACTTAACGAGCTTTGTCCCCATAGTTGTTTCGGTGAACAGTCTTATGGCGAAGAGCTTAGAACAAAATTAATATATTGACAAGCAAGTAAAGCCGCTTCCTGCTGCGCGATTACGTAACTCGATTGCAACCATTGAATTGAATACGCAGTTTATGTGCATAGTCAGTATGGAAATTTCTCCTTTTGCATTGCAATCAAAGTTTCGTGATCACCCCCAGCATGGTTTTTTTAAAGTAAATTTCTTTATGCACGCCTGACTTGGGGAGTAAGCTAAGCAACTCTTTTTTTTTTTCATTTATTTTTCAATTAATTTTAAATATAAGAAGTTCAACCTACATTAAAAAAAATGTTTTGTTTCTCTAGTTTTTTGATTATCCAACTTAATCGGGTAATAATTTTTAAATGGTAATATTAGAAGGCTACTCTGTGGCTGAATAGAATCAGGGTTCCCAACTTAGGGGCTTTTCCCCCAAATTTTGGTGATAAATAAGTGAGCTGGGTTTTTTGGGGGTGCTATATTTTTAGCGATTTCTTGACTGCTTACATTTTTTTCTTATTGTTCTTTCTTTAGTAGCCTTACAAATACTCTGTGGTGACTGTGGCTAAGTTGTCTATGCTTACTGGAAATATGTTGATTGTTGTTCACTTGTTTGATTTTTACTGCTGAACTATTATATACTCTTTGCTGATATTTATGAAAGTTCGAGCCACAGAGTACATTGAATATGGTTCGAGCTTTATAATCATACATAACACTGAATATGATTTAATTAACTTTTTAAAAGGTTTTGTATTTGTATGGTGGGTGGTGCTTGCTGGCGAATTCTGTGATAACCACCATAGAGTCCTTGTAAATTAATAGGTCGAATTCTCCGATAACCACTTGGATCGTGGTAAACAGCATGCCTCGTGAAAAAAGCCGTTACCGAGATCGTAGAAGTTCCTCTTATAGTTCGGAGTCTTCCTATGAACGAAAGAAATCGAAAAGCAAGCACAAAAGGCGTTCTCGTTCGAGAGACCGATCTGAATATTCGGAATCAAGTAGTCACAGACGGAAACGCTCCAGCTCTCGCTCCAAGCATAAAAGGAGTTATTCCAGAAGTGTGTCTAGGGATCGTTATGAAGCTAAGTCCAAAAAGCGGTCATTGTCGCGGTCGCGTACCAAACGTGATCGTTCGCGCTCGTCTTCGAGATCTCGGTCACGGCGCGATCGTTCACGATCTGTCTCAAGCTCGCGGAGTCGCTTGAGATACAAGAGCAAGAAGTCAAAGAGATCGCGTTCCTTGAGTAGCAGATCCAGTTCTTACGAAGCTGGTATGTTAAATAAGTTAAAACTTAGTTGCAATATGCCTGTATTTAACTTCATGTGAATGAAACAAAGGTGGTTTAAATTGGGAGTTCTACTAAAAGCTATAATCTGGGCATTTATAAGAGGAGAGTGAACAGTTTAGTTATAGGCGAGCCTATGATCATCAGTCACATTGTCACTTAACATCAGGAGATTATGAATGCAAACATTAACACCATCTATTTTGAAAATCCACTACCCTTAGTACACACCTATGATATAAAAGGAAGACTCACTCCAAATAATAAGTATCTAGTCCCAGCAGTTTCAGCTGTACATTGTTTGTCAGTTAATAAGTCAGCCTTTCATCTATTGCTCCTGTGGTTACAAGCTTTTATTATACTTCATGGTGACATTATTTATTAATTTGTTTGTACCATACCTATATTGTAAACATCACTGACACTGATGATTGGATCACCGAATGGCAAAGTTCACACTCTTAATTGGCTGATTTTAGGTAAACTGTTGGTTATACAAAAACAATTGAATCCAATCTTAGTAACACAATTTTGTGTCATGTCATGTATTGAGATAGACCATCAAACAAAGGAAATGGAACATTTTTGAGTAAATTTATCAAATTCATGACATTTACTCTTAACTTGAAGAATTGAGGATGTAACCTTCTTGCATTAACTAATTACTGATTACAAAAAGGTTACATTTTGCTGTGGTGAAAATGAATGGAATGAGAAAATGCCAAGTCAATATATTTTGTATTTTTTTTTAATATAAGCCAATCATCTTAACTTCAAAAAGTTTTAAATGTGAAGAAGTAAAACCTCTTATATAATATATCATGTATAAAACTCGAAATAATATTTTGTAATTCTAAATGTATGTAAAAACAAATAAAAAAAGTCTTACTCCAAATAGAAGCTTGTACCTAAAAATTTGTTTTATGGTGTCATTATTTTGATATTTAGTAACTTTTTATCTTGATTATAGATCGCTCAAACCCAACAAAAAAATACAGCCATGATGATAACAAATCTGAAATAGAAAAAGCCATCAAAGCAGCAGAGGCAGCAGGTTTGACCTTACAGAAAATACCTACTTATGAATACAAAGAAGTGGAGATCAAGGAAGACATGCCTACCATACAGGATAGAAACTTACTGGCTGAGCTTAATAGTGATTCATTTGTTCAGAAATCGTTTACATCATCAAGGAGCAAGAAACAGAATATTGTAATAGATTTGAATGCACAGACGGTTACTGTCCCAGAAGCAGAAGAGAGAGTGCAAAAAGATGATTCCATCATCAACTTCGAAGTGAGTTAAATATTTACAAATAATACAAGTAACAATTTTGGAGCTTGAATGTATAAAGGATTTCTTAGCTATCTTAGCTTGGCAGTCATTTTAACGTGTATACAAATATTTATTATTATTATATATAATGTAGGTATGTATAGTAAAATTGCTGGAAAAATTCTATTTTTCACATATATATTTTTGCAATACTTGCTTGTTGCAAGCTTTGTGTTTGGCACTGAAAAACTTAGATAATAGAAGTTGTAATCACTATGATTAATGGTTCATATTCAAATTTGTGAAAAAATTATAAATATGTGTATACATTATTTTAGGTCCCCACAATACAGGCTGAGCCTAGTGTGGGGGTCATTAGATAACTTTGGGTATCTGATAAATAATCCTTCTGCATAAATCCTAGGAATCAGTGAAATAAAGTGTACAGAGCACTTATAAATTATGCATAAGTGCATAATTTATAAGTTATTAAGTTTTTATGCAGCAAATAAATGATTTTTCATTTTCATTAGATTAAATAAGTATTGAATGTGTGGATAGCAAGCACTACTAGATATTATGTATGCATACTCAATGCATATTACTCATGCATGCAGCTTTCAATTGTTAATCCATTGTTTCACAAACATTGTTGTTATGTCACTGGTTAAAATATAAACTTTTTAAAACCCATTCTATATTATTCATATCTTTAGTTTTTTTGTGTAGGAAGGTTATAATTTTAACTATGCCATGCACTTAACTAGGGTCTAATGTGTTATAACTACCCTTACTATGTACTTATTAGCAGTTGGATATTTTCTTATTACAACAATATTGTTATGGTTTACATTACTGTTTGCGAGGCATGTACTACTAAAATCTCCTGAGATGTTTTGTTTTCAAGGGTTTGGTATGTGGTTTTTCAATAATCCTCTCTGTCATTGCTTAGTTCAATCATTATTTGTAAGATATAACATGAACCTAATATGTGATAAATTTCAGGAATTACCTAGTGAAGAGGAGCTAAGGGAGATGTGGATCAGGAAAGTTTATCAGTTCAGGAAGAAAGTTTTGAAAGATGAAATGTGATCATAACAAATGGTTATATGTAGAAAAATAAAATCATTTATTTAATTGAAAGGGTTTCTCATTTATAAAGTAAACAATCATTTTATTTTTTGTAACTTGTATTAACACAAGCAACACCACTACACATATGTAACGTTTCCATACATATACTACAATAGCAAGCGCTGTACTTTAGAAATTACATAATTATAGAGTAAAAGTGTTCAAACAATGCAACAATTAACAACCTAAATATTTTTATTGAACACATTAACATAGCACTGCTGCAACGCACAATGTGAATCATGTCACTACTAAGTTTTATTTACACAGTACTGAAACTTGCAAGGGAGCTGATACCCTCACATGTTGTTCCTCTCCCTCTGGATTCGACTGCTGTACGTCCGGGATACCAGGTTCCATGCGTCCATATACCTGTCCATACACATAGCTATGCACTTCTGTTCAGAATTATCCAAAGATGTGCCCGGTTTCGAAATGCACTTCTTGAAACATTTTTCAGACATTTTCGTCAGCAATTCTTGGGCATTTGCGATAGCGATTTGTTGTTTCACCTGATCCATCAGCTCATCTTTTTGTGCCCCGCTCAGGGAACCAGTCGAAAGGCTATCCATTGCGACTATGTATTTTAAACTCAATTAAAAATTATAATTCAAAAATTGCTTGCTTTAACCTCAAATCTTACTGCAAAATAAAATCAAAGAGTATGTAACGCTACGCTAAATGACAGAAAAGACGAAGAGAAGAGAATGCCCACAGACAGTGTTAGAATAGAATAGATAAAGAAATATTGTACGTTTCGTTCAAAAAGATAGTATTTATTTAATAAATACATTGTAAGCTGAGCGTCGTTCTGTAATAGGGATCATAGCAAAGAGCATCACTTTATGAATGAAATCCCTGCTTGGGCACCGGTCGAGGACTGAGCATCGTTCTGTAACACGGACCTTAGACTAGACTATACCCGTGTTCAGAATTCGAGATCAAAAAGGTCAGCAGGGTAGCCTTGCGCATTTTAGTTCGCGACAGGGAGCGCTCATTTTAGTTCGCGACAGGGAGCGCTCCTTTTAGTTCGCAGGTCGTTGGTGAACTAGGTCGTTCTTCTAGTTCACTAGTTCGCGGCTGGACCGGCTGGGCGGGGAAGATGATTGCTCTAAGCTTGCCTGGTCCCGCAAGAACGACCTACTTAGTTCGCAGCAGCCAAAGAGCTGTACTTATATCTACTACTATGCTCTCGTTTGTTTATAAATTGTTATAGCTTCTGTTGTAATAACTACTAACTAGGTACATTTCCATATTTATTTATTAATTTAGTGCCATTTCAGAAAAATCGTTTATTTATTAGTACCTATAGGTACTCAGTCTACTTAGGTAATAATAGAAAAATATTAAACTAGGTAAGTGCCTACTATATATACATATGTATTTATTAAAACTATGTATATAGGAAGGTGAATAATGTCTATTTGAGTGAAAAAACGTAAAATTAACTAGACTTTATGTACTTAATCGATATTTAAAAATATTCTAAGTAAGCATGATATGTATGATCATCGCTCTCTCTCCCGCTCGCGACACGCGCCTCGTAGCGCGGCGCTCTCGCCGCTCGCCGCAAGTCGGTCGGTCAAAGAACGAATGAACTAAAATCAGACGCAACCGATACCTAGTTCGCGTAGGTCGCACAAAGGAGCGCTCTTTTGAACTAGGTCATTCGCGAACTACTCAAGGCTACAGCAGGGATTTTTGGCGGGAAAACAAAAAATATCGTGTCACCGCATTGTATTATTTTCCAAAACTTGTGTTAGTGCATAAAATTGGTGGCATTTTATTCGTAAAGTGCTGAATTACATACATGAGTGTGGAGAAGTGGTATAATGATGGTTAAACGTTTCTTTTCGTGTTATTTCCAAAACTCCATAGAACCTTCTGGTAAAGTTGCCACCACTTTACTAGGAGTATGACTTGACTAGACTAGACTATGACTTAACTTGATGACTTGGACTGTAAGTTGACTTGACTTGACACATTATATGATATTAATTAACTTGAGATATTATCAATTACTTGACACTGGCTAAATACACAAAAGTGAGGAGCCGAAACAAAACAAAAAAAAGGTCAACAAAGAAGTGTCAAAGCGACATTTCAGAAGTACTGCACATTTTTTCACCCGAAAAAATTCAAAACATTCTGAAGTACCTTATATACCTGCTATATTATAATAAGAAGGTACTGGCACGGATTTTAAAATAGGTGCTATACTAGTACTATTATAGTTGCTTTCATGGATATTTCTAATATTTTTTATGATTTTGATTGCATTGATTATAACCACCCTGAATTTCATGCGCATCACTTTTCAAGTTCTCGACATACGAAAATACCTATACAGGGTTACAGGAAAAATTGTGCTAGATCCGTTAAGGGCGTGGAGTACCCATCATTTCCCATTTCATCAGGGGGTATGTGGGACTTGAACCCACTAAAAACCCCCCGTGACCCTTCATCCGCCGTACCGGGGGCGATAAGTAGTCGCGTCTGCAGTCCAGCCAACTCGCCCCCGGCCAACTCGCCCCCAAACATAATTAAATTTAGTAGCCTAACAATCGCCAATTTTCAATAAAAAAATTATAAGTCGAATATCTTGAAAAGGGTTAAGTTTAGGCTAGGGTGATTCATAGTAAAATAAGTCAGAAATTATGGGTACTCCACGCCCTTAACGGATCTAGCACGATTTATTCCTGTAACCCTGTATAAGTTACCTAATAGGTGAATCACATTCGAGTTCGAGGATTGAACGAATGGAATAATAAAAGCGACGACTGCACGAAATGTTTTGTACCTCGGCAGTGTTCCCAGTCTAAAAAAATAGCTGCATGAAGAAAAACTTTCGGTTAGTCTAAAATAATAACCATGTAAAAATAAAAGCTTTAAAATATTTTAATAATTCAATTGCATCATATATGCTGTAAAAAAGGTAAAACTAATTTCTGTTATAAAATTGTAGATTGCATAATTTTATATCATTTTTTGGTGCTGTTATCCCCTTTGCTTACATTTTTCAAAGAGCATCTAACCACTACGTTACATTTTTGATCTCGACCACAGAGTACTTTTCTACATATGGATCTCGACTATGACTAGTATTAGTGTGAACTATTGTAATTAATTAATAACTATAATTGGTAGACTAGAAAATCCAATGGACCCAGTCGAAGATATTGCCAACACTCTAACGCATGATGAACTTCTTGAAATTACACAATCTTCATTATATACACTAACTAAATGTGATTCGCTGCTAAGTGATTTGCCTTCAGACATCATCCTTGAAGAAGTTTTGTCTCAGGTAAGGTAGGTGCAAGGATTTTGATGCAATTTGGTTCTAAGTAAGGCACACAACTAACAACACAGCATTCCTTCCCTGGAGGATTGTGCTGAAACCTCGGAGCGCAGCTGCGTATTAAGTAGGTATATGATTATAAAGTTTGTTGTGTGGCTTTCACGTCTACGGGTCAATTTTACACAGATTAATTTCATTCCCAGAGCCACCAAAACTAAGTCTTAAATCAATCTTAATTTAGGTCTCATATGTTACATCAGGGAATCTAAGAAATCGTAATTTTAAAATTTTCTTTAACAGCTTCGTTCAGTGCATTAGAAACATTCAGATTTGATGTCTTTCTCTCGCTTCTTTATTTACATTCAGTATAAAAGACTAGTTTTTACGTAAATTTGGGTCCAAGTCCTTTCTATTGCCAGGTAACTGAAAAACATTGTCATGCACAGTTATGTTAAGATAAGGACTATATATTGTGTTATTAGGGCAAACATAGAAACATGGGACATGATTGAGTGTGGCTCAGTGGTAACATATGTGACTTTCTAACTGACACACCCTGGTTTGAATCTTAGCCACATATCAATCACTTTTTCAAGTTATAATGGAAAACATGAAAAAACAAACATTGAATAATCACTAAAAGTTTGAGATCATGTGTGTCCATACTCGGGCAGCTTGGTGGATTATGGCATACACTTCCTCCCTGTGAGTGTAGGCCTGTGTTCCAGCAGTGGGAATGTGTTGAGCTGATAATATATCATGGATTAAATTCTAATATCTCCTTCCTGGTAAGATAACTTACTAATCCAACTATTTATTTCAGATAGCTGTAGAACATGGGCAGTCCATAACCTTAATTTTGAATCGAGAAGATGAACCAGCTCTGAAGGTTATTGTAAGTTGATAAAGTTTGCGATCTTTCAGGAGTTTAGTAAAATATTATTTCTACCATAATTTTCTTTAATATTTTTTCTCTTTATAAGGTCCTTGTGTTGTCAACAGGTACCGCAAAATGCATCTGTGCTGGATTTGAAAAAAGCAGTCAAGAGGCATTTTGAAATTCATCAAAAGAGAATTGGCAGTAAAGTGAAGATATCATGGAAATATATATGGAAGACCTATGATTTGTGCTATGATAGCACTGTGTTAGTAAATAATGATGACTGTATCCAAGACTATGGTGTCACTAATAAAGTTACATTAAACTTTAAGAAACGAAGGAGAAAGAAAAATAAATAAAATGAAAATTATTTTTTATTTCTAATTACCACCTATTGTAATATGTCTGTTAATAAAACTCGATAGTTCAGATTTTAGTCATTCTGTAAATAAAACTAGCAACCTAACTAACAAAAGCAGCTTTGAAAACATAATAGTAGGATATCCTATCATAATTCAAACAGTTGTAGTCAAAACTGTTCCTCTAAAGTTGTTCAAAGTCTGGCTGTGGTGGTGGTTCCTGTGGCAATGGTTCGAAGTCTCCGAGCGTGTAGCTTGGGTCCTCATGTCTCGGTGTCGCCAGTGGACGATCATATGTGTCCTTTAGTAATTCTTGATCATGCTGGAAATAAGATATTATCAAATATAAGTTGTTTGGGAAATTAAAACCTTATTGCCAACCCAATAAAAATAAAACAATTTTTTTATATAGAACACCAAAATATAATAATGCACATAACACAAAACAAATAATGGTACAACAACCGGCGTCCTTATCGCATCAGGCGATTTCTTCCAGGCTGCTGGATAACATTTCATTATTAACCTTGTTTAGCTTTGTTTCAAGAACCTAGTGGTTCCTGAGTGATATGCATAAAAATGCAATCGACACAGACAAGAAGGATGGAATGATAAAAAATGCAGATAATGAAGCAAATTTCAAACTACTAAAGGATGCAAAAATTGTAAATTACCTGATCACTTTGTAACACGGATGGTGGAGCCAAATCATCAAGGGACAACTGCGTGTTGAGGACCGAAGGTGGTGCGTAGTCGGGCACAGGAGGTGCATTGTCCAAGGCCTGAACAAATGATTAATATAGGAAAAAATAATTATTAGAAAATTGGTAGCAATAGACGCGGCTAACAGGCAATTCGTGGTTGCTATTCTGCCATTAGTACCACACGTATTAGGTACGACGCCTTTTGTTATCGCATTTTTTTAAGGTACTGCTAACAAATGGAACTACCGATGCCGAAATCAGTTTCCTGTAAATCCAGTATAGTATGAATAGATAGCTGCGTTAATTTTTTGAAAAATAAAAAATCGGCTTTTTGATATTTTGACTATACCATATTTTCACAGCAAATCAAACGAAGATAACGACCAATACGTTTCGCAAACTGTGTAATATAACATATCTTTGTATCATAATATAATAATTGTCTTACCAAGCTCGACTATCCGTTCATAACCGACCGGAAAAGTTAGGCAACAAAATTTACTTTAGGTCATCAATTGAATCGCGCTAACAGGTGATGTAAAGGCCCTAAGCCTGACCACGACAAAAAGTAGTTGATTTGCTCTACCTGACATATTTAATTATTAAGACTTCTGCGGTAAAACAAAGGACCAAGCCCCTTCGGTCGTGTACGAATCCAGTTGCGATCGAAGACTTTTCGTCCTTGTAGGAAACGGTTCTTTTTACCCGTACTACCAGTTACTGTACTACCAGTAGACATACGGGAAATAATAGTTACTATAATTATTGTTGTGACTTGTGCCACAAAGACTTACAGTGTCGATGTGAAGAGCGGGATCGTCCATAATCCGGGTCGGCTGATCTTGTACAATGTTAGCACGAGCATCCTCCTCGCAGCTGTAAGCAGTTTTATGCTCGCACATCAGCAAGTGAGTCAGCATGTCCGTGCCTGGGAAAGGAAATGAGGGAAAGAAGTATTGTCACCTGCTGAACCTTTTGAATCTAGAGGTGTGTGAATACACAATAAAAATGTGTAAACATAAGCTGTGACTTAGAAAGAATTAAAGTTCCTAGGGCTATCAATATTATTTAACTATTTACTTTTATTTGTACAACATAACATATAAATCGTCCTTACATAAATTATCCTATCGCACACGCGATGTTTGTTTGTACACGACGAGGAAACTTACCAACTTTAGTGCTGTACACGACGAGGAAAACTTACCAACTTTAGTGCTGTACACGACGAGGAAAACTTACCAACTTTGGTGTTGTACACAACGAGGAAAACTTACCAACTTTAGTGTTGTACCCGCAGACGCAGTGTGAGACGTACGGAGCGTTCCTCGGCGCATCTTCTAGCGATAGAGGCCCGGCGCAGTACCCGCTGTGCTGCAGCATGGCGCGGTAGCACGACGTACCGTAGGCGCACTTGCTGCACTCCGTCGTGCCTCTGGAAACAAACCATATTTATACGAATTACATGATTTGATTACCTCGTCGGACGACCAGACGGACGGCATCTTGTCATCCATACATTTTGACTCCCCCTATCCGTACCAAGCGTTTTGATTCAATCTTTATAATGCGAACGGCTAAAGAGTGGAACTCTTTACCAGCGTGTTTCCGAATGTATATTATAGCTATAATTTGGATGTTTTCAAGAGGAGAGTGAACAGTTTTCTTCTCAGGCATCGTCGATCATATTGTCATTTAACGTCAGGAGAAATGTGGATAAAGGCAAGCCTATCAAGATAAAAAAAAACGGATTTAGCCTATCTAATCTAAGGTTTATAGGGTTCAATAGTAGAAACACCCGACCAAACAAGTATAAGTAAAAGATGTTTACGTTTGTGAAAATGCTGAAGCTCTTCAAGTCGCGAGTGAATAGGTATCTTCTAGGCAAGCATGTACTATCGTAGACCGTGTCGTCACTTTCCATCAGATGAGACCGCTGCCAAATGCGAGCTTAATCAGTTACAAATTCATGAGTCAGATGGAGAAAAAAGTGATCCTACCGATGTTAACGAAAACTGTGCCACGCTGAAGTTGGTGAGGAAAGATGTGTAGTAGCATTTTTTCAAACGATTATATTTTATGTACATCAATATTAGTTATACTGACGATATGGTGTTGCTGAGCTTATTCGTGGGTGCAATGATATGTTAATTTCGTTATCAAATGATTTAAATTAACCTACTGGTAGTGGGATGGGAGCATTTGGACTGTTTATAGCGGCTAGTATACTGAACAAATGTTTTTTGCAGTCAGTAGTCAGTCGCATTTTGTAGTATTTGGTATAAGTACCTAATTAGTTTAAAGGCACTTTGCCCATTATATACAACTAGTTGCGCCCCACGGTTTCACCCGCGGATAAAAGGTATTTTGATTATTTACTCACCCCACGGGAAAATTTAACTTTTTCGGGATAAAATGTTGCCTATATGTCAATCAAGTGTATAAGCTATCTTGGTGTCGAATTTCATTCAAATCCATTCAGGCGTTTGAGTGTGAAGGAGTAACAAACATACAAACTTTCGCCTTTATAATTTTAGTGTGATTAAATCACAAGTACAAAACTCGTTAGTTATTATGGATCAAACATAAAATACTCACAGGAAATGTTTATCAGTGTTGAGTGGGGTGTCACATTCCCTGCAGATCATTCCCTCAGGCAACACCAGGGTAAGATTCTCGAAGGTGTCGACGACGTCATGATTGGCAGAGTCCTTCACCGGAGGCCGAGCCTTGTTCTATATTATACAAGGAAGAAGTTGGATGAGAATTGGTCATTAGGTATATTTTTGGTATATTTACAACTTACGCAATTTTTTTGAAACTTGCAAAACCCCGAATGCATTCAAGAGTTTCTTAATAATACTGAATTATTGTTTTAATACCAAGTTTATTGTGCCATTTTTATAAGGTACAGTAAAAGCTCCTTATTCGCGCTTCCTTCATTCGCGTTTTCACTATTCGCGGATTGAGAAAATGCGACCCATTTCCCATATTCGCGGCTAAAGATTTCTTTATTCGCGGATCTAATCGGCACATACACCATGATAAAAAGGATTTTAATATCTAGATATCCAACGAATATTCTTTGTAACCGCGTCGTCAAATGAACTAATAAAAATGTAAAATAGTCCTTATTACAACTAAGCCTAAGTATTTTGTTAAATGATGTCGCCGCTGTATTGGTTCCGCCTTTGCCAAACCATTGCCTATACTTTTGTTTTTTATTTTGTCACCTAGGAATGTATCCCCTATGATCCTATATCCATAATAACCACTCCATACTCACGGTTTCTGTATTCGCGGCATATTTAAAGAACGTATACCCCGCGAATAAAGTGCTTTTACTGTATTTTAAAGTTACCATGATCACGCCCAGGGGTAATTTAGACAAATGGTAAATGATGTGAATCAGAATATGACAATGAGGGATGACAAAAATAAAATAAATGAAATAATATTACAGCTACAAAAGCAATTAACAATAGGTATTATATTATGCTTACCTACTCTACAACTAAACAGTAATAACGGGATGGAAATTGTATCCCTTGTTATCCGCATTTTATTCGACGAAAGTAGATAAAACGTGGTTAATTGATTTCCTAGTTTAATGGTACATATGCATTTTATTACGTGGTTCATCGCCCAGGCTATAATTATAAAGGATCCACAAGCATACTCTACAAAAAAATAAAAACTACCTCTAAAAAGCATTCTACAGAACTACAAAAATAAAAGTAACATACTAAAAATAGGTAAACATTTCTGAGCCATGCCACAGGGAACTTTCATAACACTTGTGGATCACACGTTTCTTTGCTTGCCATCTGCAGATATTGAAAGCTATTATAAATTATATAAATACATGATACATTTGTTAAGCAATATAATGGTTAATTGAATTGTTTAACAAATAATGTTAGTTAACATGTACCTAGATTCAAAAATGAGTTTGATAATTAAAATTATATTGGGTAGTAATAACGAACTTCAGAAACAGCAGTGTTTACACATACATCTCATTGGTAATTTTCTGAAATTCGTAATGGGACCCTAGTGCCAGTCTGCACTAAAATTAGCTCTTAAATTTGCACTTATCTATATCTATTGCGACTCGTTTAGGTGCGTCCTAGAGAAATATGTACGAACTTAAGAGCTGTCCTAGTTAAGTGCAGATGGGCGCTAAGCCATGCTTAATTGCTTACCCTAGGCTTTGCGATCAAGTGTTCCTCGGAGCAAAGCGGAGTTGCACCTTCTACGGTGATATGATCGCGGATTTGATGCTCTCTCAATTGACCTGCGTAAGAAATTATTATAATAAATATCCACTGCCTGCCAAAAATGGGCTTTAAAGTTTATCGTGATAAAAGTACCCATTTCTATCCCGACTTGAATATTTTAGTTTCTGTTGGAGCAAAGAGGTGTGACAGTCAGACATACTGGTTGGTTGGATTTTTAAATTTGAATTTAATAAAAAAGTGTGTTTAGAATCTGTGGAAAATATTCTGTGTCAGTATCAAATGTAATTGAATCGATTAACTTCACGAATAGCTAAAAGAAACGATGGTGCCAATAGTTTCATGTTTTTAAAGTCTTGAGTTAAAGTTTTGAGTGTCCATTTATAAAGATTATTTATATCTGTCACTGTGTTTTAATTGTTGGATACTTTATGTGTAGCTCTTTGAATAGTAGAGTTATTGTTATGCCGAGAAGTGAGTTATAACAGTTTCCATAACAAAACATCTACATCGTTTTTACCGTTTAACAATAAGGTACAGGAGCCAATGAAGGCCCACTTAATTTCAAAACCTCGTGAAATCTTGCAGATAAATAAAGTATATAAAAAACATAATGGAAGTTGTAATAATAATAATTAAAACACACTTGCATTATTGTCTATGGTACTAGTAGCATAAACCCGCGAAATTTAAAATGTTTCGTTTAATCATAACTGTATTTTTTTTAAAGTGGGCTATCTTAGGAGCCGGGCCATCTTCGGCGACACTACCTTATAAGATTAACAATATAGGATTATTTACACACATTAAATGTAAAAGAGTTGCTATAGTTAGTCAAGTTATTTACAATATTTATCGTCAAAAGTAGTATTGAATAGTGTAATTGACTTGTGGACGTTTTGTTGACTTGCCACTTGGTGGCGTCGTTGTCGACTGTCATGGCCGAAACTTGTTCCGTCGCCTCTTTAAAAAGGGCAGAACGTTGTTCAGTGGAGTTCAGTTGGTCTTCGGCAGCGGAGTGAATAACACGAAACTACTGTCGATATACTGTGAAACAGGAAACGTATCTGGAGGTTGTTTATTCATTGTGCAGCAAATGTCTATGCAGATAATAAGTGGGTGTACACGTCCGATACTTATTGAATAAAACTGTTTATAAACCCACACTCTGTCTCTTTCATTTACATTCAGGATGAAAGAGACGAGAGTGTAGAAATTGAAAACCATTCCGATGGAGGCTTGGGCTGCAGAAGAGAAGATTTATGATTTGCATTTATACGTCGTAATCGAACCTCCAATTCACACTAAGCGTTTTGCTAAGTCATTTGAAGGGTTGAGAATAAAAAGGGTTTAACTGTCAAATTGACAGTTTCGAGAAAATTTACTTTAAACGTCAACGGCCTCATTTTAATGTAGAGTGCTTATAAGTTAATAGAAAAGGTCTATGTAAGTTTCAGTTGTTTAAAAGTATATTAATTCTATTTTAAAATACTTAATATAGTACTAATTCATACAATTACTGTAAAAATATAATATAATAAAATAAATAAAATAATGTTTTTATGCTAAGCGAACTGTATTCCTGTGACAGATAAACCGTTTTTAGACTCAAAATCTCGAGATTTAAGCCAATATGAGGTATTTTGAGAATGTATTATTGTAGATAATTTCACGCTGAATCCAACGATACCCATAGTCGTTTTGTGAAAATAATCAGTTAAACCCTTTTTGTTCTCACCCCTTCATTTATCATCTGAATGGCCAAGGAATGTAATGCTCTTCCAGCATCAGTATTTCCTCTTAGGTTTAATTTTTTATATTTTTAATGCCAAGATAAGATCAATTTATTGTAATCTGTTAATATTCTTGTGCGTATCGTTTGTTTTTATTTTTTCAATGTATAACTTAGACCTTTTCAAATCAAACACTATATCATAAGTAAAAACATGCTGTATCATAAGTCCAAGCACTACTGTGTTCCGGTTTGAAGGGCATTGTAGCTAGTGAAATTACTGGGCAATTGAGACTTTATGATCTGATCTCACAGTTGAGTAATCTTATTACTAGACTGTGCTGATATCTCAGAATGATGTGCGCAGTGCAGTGTCGCGCGAAACCCTGTGTTATTATTCCGAGTGACACTGTTCTGTTATGGGCGGCCGTGGCGCTTAACACCAGGCGAACGACTAGCTCGTCACATCATTCACTAACATAAAAAAAAAGTATGCTGATTTTAGCTTTAAACAAATTATTTAGAGAAGTATATGTATAGTCTGCTCAGTTTGTCCAATAGATTAATTTAAATGTAAAGCAAACCCGCCCCGTTCGCGTTTCAAATTTTTCCTTTACATTAATATTACTCTGAGAGAATACTTACCAAGATGTACGAATTTGAGCACACAGCGGCTGCACTTGGCCTCGATTTCTTTGTCGCTGTGTTGTTTGAGGTGGTCAAGGAATATCTTCACATTTGTCGTCATCTCGTTACCGTCCACGTATACTGGTATCACCTACGAATGGGTAATTGTAGTGTGGTATAGCTTCCTATGAAATCAATAGGGGAGAGGGGGAATGCTCGCACATTCCTGGCACCACGCGGGCGATGGCAAGGGGTTTGTGGGATTCTACCCCCTCACCCATTTTTGATACTTGAAGTGCACTGACACACGCCTGTCAGCATGATGCAGTTACCTCACGACAGTGCAGCCACATGATGTAGTTGCCTCACGACAGTGCAGCCACATGGTACAGTTGCCTCACGACAGTGCAGCCACATGGTACAGTTGCCTCGCGACAGTGCAGCCACATGATACAGTTGCCTCACGACAGTGCAGCCACATGATACAGTTGCCTCACGACAGTGCAGCCACATGATACAGTTGCCTCACGACAGTGCAGCCACATGATACAGTTACCTCACGACAGTGCAGCCACATGATGCAGTTGCCTCACGACAGTGCAGCCACATGGTACAGTTGCCTCACGACAGTGCAGCCACATGGTACAGTTGCCTCGCGACAGTGCAGCCACATGATACAGTTGCCTCACGACAGTGCAGCCACATGATACAGTTGCCTCACGACAGTGCAGCCACATGATACAGTTGCCTCACGACAGTGCAGCCACATGATACAGTTGCCTCACGACAGTGCAGCCACATGATACAGTTGCCTCACGACAGTGCAGCCACATGATACAGTTGCCTCACGACAGTGCAGCCACATGATACAGTTGCCTCACGACAGTGCAGCCACATGATGCAGTTGCCTCACGACAGTGCAGCCACATGGTACAGTTGCCTCACGACAGTGCAGCCACATGGTACAGTTGCCTCGCGACAGTGCAGCCACATGATACAGTTGCCTCACGACAGTGCAGCCACATGATACAGTTGCCTCACGACAGTGCAGCCACATGATACAGTTGCCTCACGACAGTGCAGCCACATGATACAGTTGCCTCACGACAGTGCAGCCACATGATACAGTTGCCTCACGACAGTGCAGCCACATGATACAGTTGCCTCACGACAGTGCAGCCACATGATACAGTTGCCTCACGACAGTGCAGCCACATGATACAGTTGCCTCACGACAGTGCAGCCCACGATGCCGTTACCTTGAGACAGTGCACACAGAGCACACAGTTGTGGTAGGCGTGCGCCGCGCGGTAGTGGTCGACGAGCGCGCGGTGCGAGGAGGCGCGCAGGTCGCAGGCGCCGCACGCGTACGGCAGCTCCAGCGGCGCGTGGCACTTCTGCATGTGCGACGCTAGCGTCAGCACCGCCGCGAAACGGACCTAACGATGCATTCAACGCTTCTATTATCATGCCGAGAATGGTCTCGTATATATGTATTAATTAACTTGTGAAAATTATCAATTACTTGATACTGGCTGTAACTTGTGAAAATTATCAATTACTTGATACTGGCTGTATACACAAGAGTGGGGAGCCAAAACAAACAACGCAAGTGGAGAAATTTCATTCCTTTTTTGAAAATTTCCTTAGTAACTATGCACATAAGCTTTCTGTTGTTGTCGGTTACTATCAAGTTCCGTGATCGCCTAGCTGGTAGCACCGGTATAAGATCCTAGCGTAACACAACACAATCAGATAATTTTTGTATTGTACGAAATGCTTTCGTACTAATTATAAGGATAACCATTTGGTATAATCTAACACCTTCCATAGCGCCTCAAATTTACTTCAGTTCTACAAACAACCATCTTTTACTTGGTCATCGATAGACCCTGGAGCATGTTCAGAGCTGTTTCCACCAGCACAGCTCTCCAGACATGAGTAACACTCCTGCCAGCGCTATCATGGAATTACACACCCGATCCTATTGCCGCCATCATGTCAACTGCGCTCTAAGATCATGGGACAAGTGTAATGCCAGACATTCCTAAGTTCGCACTTATCTCTCTAGCCCCCGGTTTCTCATACGTTTGTCAAACTCATGTCAAGTCAACATGCCGAATACTGTACTCATTGGTTGAGCAACCAATGAGCCTAGTATTTGTTCTGTCAAGTTGACATGAAATTAACAAAGGTATACAAAAACCCGGAGGAAAGTATTGCTTAGCTAAGTTGTATTTTAATATACTTTAGTGTAAGACTTCCGTTGATCTCGAAGGCAGATAGTAGTGACGCATAGATTAACTACCTGGACCACTGGCATAAAATCTTTTGAAAGATTACTCTAATTTCATCCACAATAATCGCGTTGTATCACATTAAAATAAATCACATAAATATATATCAACATACAGCAAAACTTACCTCACAAATCAGACAAGCATATGTGAACAAATCCGGCGTTTTAGTATCAGCCGGGTGGTTGTGCTTCAAGTGACTGTCCAGATTGGCCTTGCTAGAGAACCGTTCGAGACAATAGATGCACTGAGGTGACAATTCATCGTCAGAGGCGTCAGTTGGAGGTTTAACTACGTGCATGTAGAGGTGGTCCATTAGGGCTATGTTCTCATTGAATTCTTGGTAGCAGACTGTGCACTGTGAATGGAATTTTTTAAATTAGACAACAATGAATTATAGTGCATCTCACTGTGATTTTATCATGTTCTTAATTTCTTGCCTGATTAAAGTTTTAGTGCTTACAATTTGCTGCAAAACTAAAAACTAGCTATTTTCTCGCTATGTAGGCGAACTGTTCGCCGACTGACTCTGAGCGACGAAGCTTGCAGACTCAATGTCGAGTGAGCGGCGAACTGTAGCAAATTATCCGCGAAGCGCTAGCAAACTCTTGGCAAAACAGGTTTCATATATTTTACTTCTCATTTCTTATTTCGATACTTCACCGCCGACTGGAGTAAATTGCGCGCGTAATTTTGGTGCGATTCAGCCGCTCACTGAATGAGTCTGCAAACGAAACGCTACAAACTGCGTACTGTACGCATTGAATGGACACTATTCAAAATTCTCAGAAATGATAATTACTGATCAATAAGTGACTCAATGGTAATTTAAAGTGGCTTCGATTCATTTTATGCAGTAAAGTAGTTCTGAATAGATGATGATTAATTTATTTACCCAAGAGTTTATGTACACTGTTAAATCATACACAAAAGGTTATAATTTCATAATACTTACTACAACAGATATGGACACCCTATCCCCAACCTTTTGACCACCGATCTGACCAAAGTAGTATCGCTCCATTGAAACCATTTCCTCCGGTTTGGGCTCTCTTTCCTTCTTGATGCTTTTGAGCGGGATGTCATCCAAATCAGGGTCATCGTCCACATAGCTGCGCGGTGCTTTGCGACGGCCTCTACCCGCTGTCGGTGTCTCCTCTTTAGTATCCTTGGGCTTAGGCTTGTCCTGTTCTTGCTTGATTTTAGTGCGGCGGAGGGCTAATGGGACCTATGAAAAGGATAATTGATTTTATGATAATAATAATAAACGCCCAACGATCACATACACAGATCCCGAACCCTAACTAGGATTCCCAGTATCTAGGGACCCAGGAACTACGAGGACTATTGTCCCACAACACCCCGACACAGAACAAGTATTTGGGCTTTTTTTCTGGGCACAAATACTTGTCCTGTCGCAGGGATCGAACCCACCGCCTCCGGGTTATGAGAAGACCTGCTCAACCACTACACCACAGGGGCTGTCAATTGGGAATAACACTTGGATACTTTTTATACTTCAAAAAATGTATCACTGCGGGCAAACCTAGGTTAAAGCTAGCGTCAATTATAATGTTTTTATGTTATGGTATGTGATAACTTACCATATCAAATTTCTTTATGTTGCGTTGTAAGTTGTAATATGATTATTCATATTTCGACGATAATAATAAACACTAAAAATGCTACTTTTTAGGAAATCATTAAATGTTTCCAGTTCATAAATTTTAACATTTATTTATTTTAAATATATTAATTCTTAAATGATCTACAAACCTCTTCTTCATCATCATCTTCAACATACAATGTCTTTTCCTTCCTCTTCTTCTTGGGAGGCGGCACCGGCGAGGGTTCCTTCTTCTTCCGCCCACGTTTGCTGCGCGTGCCTGATTCCGGCTCTTCTTCTTTTTTGCCCTGTTCAAATAACGTTATATACGTTTTATAAGTACATAATAGTAAATATGAAAAGTAGCATGTGTTGTGACAAGTCTTACCAACATAAGTTATACCCGGTTGAATGCTGACGTTTTGCATAACAATATATAAACAATTGATACGCGTACGAGAGTCGTACGTTTAACATTCGTTGGATTAACTTGTGGTCACACATCACAGCCGGAAGAGCAGTGCAGAATGCTCCTGCCTATTCCCTGGATATTCCCTTACCCGGTTATTACGGCAACCACGGGATGAGATGGGGGTAGTCCTATTTGCACACAGGGACCACATGGTACACACGAATCAACCAACGTAGGCCATAATGTAAACATTAACCTACTTTACCAACAGACTTTTTTAATACTAAATTGGGCATAAATTTGATCATTGCTTGTCATCTTATGTTGGTCTAAGTCTTAGGCCCGTATTACAGAGCGATTCTCAGTCATCTATTGATGCTCAAGTAGAGAATTCATTAATTACTATTTGATCATTTTGTGAATGAAATCTCGTCTTGAGCGGAGATTCAGGACTGAGCGAAGTTCTGTAATACGGTTCTTGAAACTATAAAAGATTTTTCTCCAAAAAGTATCTGCAGAAAAAAAAACTAAAACCACAGATTACTACACCAGTAAAAAACGAAGAAGCCGCGGTTTTTAATAGGAATAAGTTACCTTGCTAGCTGGATATTTCCAGTGCTTAAATGGGTTGGCGGCAATCTTGTTAAGTCTTACTGTGATCACATCCTTGCTGTCTACCTTTGTTTGTTCTGCTATATGTATCACAATGTTGTCAAACGCTTGCCCTGGTGATATGCCATACCTAGAAAAATATAATGTCAATTGGATGATAAATAGCCAATGAAAACTATTTTTTTTATTGTTAGATAGGCTTACGTTTGACCACTATCACACCTGATGGTAAATAACGATGCAGTCTAATTAATAATAAAGTCTCTTTCCTTCCTTTCCTTCTAGTAGTATAGGCACATGCCTATACTAGAAGGAAAGAAATACCAGGCCATATAAATGTTAATGTAATAGTCAGTTAGTAGTCTGGCCATAGCAAACTTTAGAAATCAGTTGAGCGCAGCAGAAGGACAAATCAAGCTAAATTTATGAAAAAAATAAATGGTATCACTGCAGTTTAAAAACATGATTCAATTCTGTAAGGATAACAAAATAAAGCTTACTTTTCCCTCCAAACAAGTTCATCCAAAAACTGCTGTATAATCTGTCTTGAAAGCAAAGATAATGTATTCTGGAACATCCTAGGCACAATCCTCCTCAAGTACTCCATTATATTGGCATTGCTGTTCCTCCCTTGCTGTTCAGTATGTGATGACGACTGGTGAACTGTTTTAAAACCCATGCTGACCAATGTTCCCTTGTCAACGGTCAAGTCGGTCAGAATCGTTGATGATGGGTGAACCCATGTCGTTAAAGGTTCTAGAATCTTTTGGAATCTTTTCTTGTAGTTCTTTTCGTGTTCTGCTAAGGGCTCGACGGCACGTAGACGGATCTGCAGGAGGAGTTGCATTTGAAACCTTTAAGTTTTCAGCTTATAGCTAACATAGATCGATACATAAACTCTTTATTGAAACACCAATAAGCACTTTGTAATTTTATATGCTTAGTGAAATAACTTAATTTTAAGTACCTAGTATAATTTTGACTTGTAAAAGTGCTAAAATTAGCCTATTTGCAATAAATCTTTTGACTTTGACTTTGACACCACGTTATATGGGAACAAACTTAACCAAAGGGCAATAATGGGTAGCCTTATTTCTAGAGCAATCTCTTCCACACAACCTTGCACGGAAAGGAATAACGCAGTAATATATTGATTGTGGTTTTTATAACATCGCAACATAGATTGAGATGAAGCTAGCTCAGTTGTTAGGGTGTCAATTTGTGATCTGTGGTTGGTTCAAATCATGAAATGATCTTAAAGTTTTCATTAAGGGCAGGATAACTATATGATGAAACCACAGCATGGCGGTAGAGTATTTACTACATTACTTATACATCCTCTTTACTAATAAAATATATGTATAGCAGAAGAATAGTTATATTGTGTTTTGTTTTTTCTTTCAAGTTTGAAATAGGCTATAATAATGTTATGCAGTATTTAATAGTAAGGAGTTAAGATATTAAAATAGTTGTGAATTACCAGTTTTTCAGCAGGGTCCAACACACCTAAAACTTCAACCTTCACCTGCCTCTGTGTGCCATCATGGCTGGTTGTTCCCAAAGATATAACTCCAACTTCCACTTTCTTCCCTGATCCACCCAGCAATCCCATATGCTGGTGGATTCCCGAGGTGCATATTGCTCTGAGCCAAGTAAACAGCCCTTTTACATACAAATTGTCTACTTTAACCCATTGCACGACGTTTTGAACGTTAGTCTGGCATGCCCAGTGGTAGATGAGCTTTAGGATGACACTGGGTGGGAATGTAGCCCCTTCAAAGATGGAACTGGAGAAAACAGAGACAAAACGAGTTGGGCAGCACTCGGAAATCCAGACATAGCCACCGGAGTACGGGAATTTGGAGACGTCAGAGTACATCCCTGGAAAGCAAAGTTTAGATTAAAAACACGCTGTCAGTTAGAGTATCATTGGCGGAGTTCTGACGAAGGCTGCAGCTTGCTGGTGAAATATTATTTTCTCATTCCACCACATATAGGGTGATTTGAGACAGGTATCTGTACATATAAAATTCAAAATCCTGACTGATTGACTTATATATCAACGCACAGCCTACACCGCTGGTCCTAGAGACTTGAAATTTGGAGAAAAGAAAGGGTTTTTGAAACTCCACCCCTAAGTGGGTGAAATGGGTGGTTGAAGTTATTTATGAAATTTTTTAGAGAGAGAGCGTTTAAATAGTTGTTTCAGCAGAAAAATATGCCATTCGTTTCATATAGGCCTTGCGGGCGACGCCGCGGGCAGAAGCTGGTATATATATATGTCAGCTTTTTCTGAACTTTAATAGTGCAACTATTTATTTATTTGATTTGTAAAAGTGCTAAAAATAGCCTATTTGCAATAAAATCCTTTGACGTTGATCCTTCTTACTAGCTGTATCATGTTCACCAGTGTAGACACAATTTTCCGTGAAAAACATCCTATGTATAACCAAAATTATCTATGCAACAAATTTTTTCAATCTGTTAGTGCGTTTCAGGGCTGAGTGGTTATGGTAAAATACATACAAACAAACATACCAAGCTTTCATAAATATAACATTAGAACGATTGTTGCATAAGGCCAAATCAAATAACCTTTTTACTATAATTTACTGCACTTACCAAGTTTAAGTTTGTTACCAGCATGCACTTGACACCATTGTTCAGAGCGCACCAGGCCCTGCTGTATGAGCCACTCGGTGAACTTCATAGGAGTGTGCATTAACACCGACTTCACTTTACTGTCCAGAGTAGATCGATCTGATGTAGGAGGCGCGTCCTTGGAGCGGAGGTACGGACGAGCAACCACCACCAGAGAGGGGAATGTCTTTCCTGTGCATGGAATTTTAGACTTAATTATGACATAACGAAAACATCATCTATACATATAAAATTCAAAGTCTTGACTCACTGACTGACTTATATAACAACGCACAGCCTAAATCGCTGGTCTTAGAGATTTGAAATTTGGAGAGTGTGTTATTTGTAAAGTGAAAGTATCCACTTAGGGTTTTTGATTTCCACATCTAAGGTCCGTATTACAGAATGATGCTCAGTCATCGATTGGTGCTCAAGCAGAGATTTAATTCACTAATTGATCACTTTATGAATGAAATCGCTGCTTGAGCACCGATCGATGACTGAGCATCGTTCTGTAATACGAACATAAGAGGGTGAAATGGGTGGTTGAATTATCTATTTTAAAAAAAAACGTCGTTTCCTATAGGCCACACGGGCGAAGCCGCGAGCAGAAGCTAGTTTTATATATACCTATAAAATATCTAGCTACAATTGTGGGAAAAACGAATAATTTTTTTGTAAAAAACACTCGGTTTATAACCAACTCATGAGCCACGGACTACATATACCTATGCATCTAATCTCGGTATACCGAGATACCACGTCATTTTCCATAGAGCGGAGTTACGTTCGCGGAATTTGTGAGACTGCTGATTAGAATAGATTAGACTATTTTTTATTAGCATAAAGACGTTTTTCCGAGGTGACAGGTTCAAAAATATTTTATAAAATATATATTATCAATTTAGGCAATGTAAATAATAAATGCAGATTTTTACTTCTACTGTCTCAATCAAATAACAAGACTCATAGCGAAAATACGGGACCGAAGATCATCGATCCCGCAGATATCGAGTTTACAAATAATATGTGTGGATAACTCACACAACGCCATCTAGCCCCAAACTAAACAAAGCTTATATTATGGATATGAAACCAGATAACTGATACAATACTTAAATACTTTTTGTTTGTAAATACATACATATAATACAATATAACACCCAGACACAGAATGAACACCTATGATCATCACACAAATGTTTGTCCTGGGTGGGAATCAAACCCAAAACCCACAGTTCACAGTTTTCAATTCAATTCAATTTTAAATTATATTAATTTCTCATCAAATTACAATACTTATTGAACATTTCTAGTGTACGTATAAATCCTAGAAACGACAAACATTACAAAAAGTTACAAGTATATTTGTTTTGCAAGCTCGGGCGCTTATATAAAACTATTAGCTGGATACTAATTACATTTTTTAAACTTAGTTATTAATTTAACTTATGTCATTATATTGATAAATTAGTTACGAAAGCTTTAGTGCAAGCATTACGTTTTTTGATTAAGAATAAACACAACAATTAGCCAAACGGCGGTAGGTAGGAAGATAAACAAAAACGCAAGTTACGCGAGGCGTACGGTACGGTGGCAGTAAGCAACAAGAACTGCGAATTTAACTGGTTATTATATCAACCGCGCAAGCGCTCGCTGCCCGCCACGCATCGCGCCGCGCCACACCGGTCCTCATATCACTAGATAATACGGGCGGGAATGGTGCGAGCGATAGCGACAAGCGGTTTGTTCACAGTTTGGGACAGTTGTAAATAAGCTGCGGGATTGGATGCCTTAATTATACACCAATGAATGATACAATATTGAGCCAAAAAATCATAATTGAACTCACCTTGCAACTTATTGAAGGACACCTCGCGAGAATCAGCAACATTTTTGCTGCTGTCTTCTTTGGTAAGGTCTACAATAGCAGTGGCTTTCGTAGCACTGCCAGTGAGAAGGCCACCAATGGCTGTCGCTTCAGATGGCCGAACATTTGTGACCACACTGTGCACATCTATAGGTCAAACAAGTAGATGTTACTAGTGTAATTGAACAAGTTAAGATAGCAAAGGGTAGATGCATCCTTACTAACATCGTGAACAAGTGAATCATTGTCCATTTGTGACTTTCATAAACAGCTGAACTCTTTTGTTCAGATGAAAGTTTGCAAAGTGCTGAGGTAGATACATCATATCCCGGAAAATAAAGAGATCTTACAGGATTAGAGCCAGATTGCAGGAAACCATTAGTTTAGAAGTGTTCTAATACTGCTTTTTTTTATAAACTTGCAATGTTTATTGCAATTAACCTAATAACTTAATTCTAATATGATTTGTTGTGTCCAAATCAAATAATTTTTTGGCTATATATGGACCCATAATTATCATAATTCATTACTATACCTATATCTATTATTACATAACATAATGCAATAAAAATTTCCATTTCAAATATTTAAAAAAATCAACATAAACAATTTTATTAATTTTTTTGCTACTCACTGGAAGGTGCTAAAGTTTTATCTTTAGTTTTAGTGGTCTCTTTTTCTTTTTCTTTTTCCTTTTCCCTATGCTTATCTTTGTCCTTCTTCTTTTTCTTGTGTCGAGTTTCAGGAGAGTGAGACCTTGGAGGTGATGGAGAGTAGTCACGGTCTTCTTCACGATCTCGTAGCTTCTTGCGACCTAGAAAATTATACAATATAGACCTTTTGATTTTGAAAAAGTTGTTAAACAAAAGAATGTTGGACAAACGGACACTATTATTTATACCGACTTCAATTGATTATAAAAACTATATATTATAGTTTTTTCTTATGGTTTGGAGACATTTCAATTGTAAGTCAATTAATATGCAAAATCTAAGCATTTAACTGCTTAAGAAAACTAGAGTAGCGTAACAGTAAAAGAACAGAACTTTGATATCAAATAAAATTATTGAGTAACCAAACCAAGTAATGTGATGGCATTACTGTAGCCGAATAAGAAACAAAATACCTTTCTTAGATGGTTTCTCCTTAGATATGGACATGGAACGCGATCTTGATCTGATGATGTCAGCACTCTGCCTCTCAAGGTCTTTAAGGACAGGCTGCCTGGAAGCATAAGTGGTTGTGACACATTGTCTGATGAGAACAAGAAAGAAGTATGATTTTATTTGCTGACTGGCCTTATAGCTGGCTCTGGCTGGCTCGATGGCTCAGTTGGTAGTAACCCTGCTTTCTGAACTGTGGGTTATGGGTTCGATTCCCACCCAGAACAAACATTTGTGTGATGAGCATAGGTGTTTGTTCTGTGTCTGGGTGTTATATTGTATTCTATGTATGTATTTACAAACAAAAAAGTATCTATTATATATATATTATAGCACAGTTGGTAGTAGCTCTACCTTGTGAACTGTAGGTTGTGGGTTCAATTCCCACCTAGGACGACCATTTGTGTGATGAACGTCTATGTTTGTTACAAAAACTAAGATTATATCAGTATTCTATCAGTTGGTTACCATAGTACTAGTTCTGTATTCATAGCTTAACTCTTATCTTCAAACTTACTTTCCAAGTAGCTGGTATGCAGTAAACTGGTCTCCGTTATACACAATTTCTCCACCAGTATCCTTTACCATATCATCCAGCTTATTCTGAATACTCTTGTATTCGTCGTCGGCATTTTTGTAAGCTTGCAGTTGGACTTCTGATAGTTCTTCCTCCCAACATTCCAACTCGAGCGTGGGAACATCTGGACCAAAGTATGACCGCTTGTACAAATCAGCCTCAATGATCTCTGCCTGGGGTGGTACTGGTACAACTTCCTGAAAGGGCTGGTTTAATTAGACAGAGTCACTAGTCAGGATGGAGTCAAGCCACCGCGTCGTAGTTTTGCGTGTATTTCATACCTCTGTATCCGATTTAGCTTTCTTTAACTTCATTTTTAGGCTTTGTAATGTTTAGTAAATATTAATATTGATTGGTTGACTTAAAATTTACTTTTTTCGCCGGATGGCACAACACAACACCAAGCGCACCCTCACATTGTCGCCATTAAGCGAAGAGTATCACAGACCAAGTAGAGGATACTATGTATGAGTATCACAGCTCAGAGAAAGAGTCACAGACTAGGTAGAGATGAAGAGTATGTAATACGTAGTAAGAAAATTTTTTACTCAAAGCGTATTTAACCATTAAGCTGCTACTAGCAATACTTACCATAATGAATGAAATCAATATTTGAGCATCAATCGACAAGTGAGTATGGTTCTGTAATGTGGATCTCATATTATCTTCGATACTGCCATCTTTTCCGAAACTTTGAATAAATCGGTAAGTTCAGACCAAAACCAATAATTTCAGATTTATTCATTGTATTTAATTTTGATTTTATTATTGTGGTGAGGACTCAGACAGGATAGACATGGCAACACGGCATTTCCAAATAAGTAAAAAAAAATGACAGTTCAACATAATACGCTATAATTTGTGATGAAATTGTTTTCCCAAGTGAATTTCAACTTTTTCCATAACAAACAGCTACAACAACCATGGAAGCTGTCCCTAAATTGCCATTAATTAGTTTCGAGCTGAAAGTGAGCCCAGAGAATACCCATTTTGGGCCAAAACTCAAACAGGTAAGTAGGTCTTCTAATCTTTGCGATAATGGCTTTCATGCATTTCTTTGTCTAACTATCTCCATCTATTATTTGTAGTACATAGCTGATGCATATAGAGAAGATCCTGAGAGCTACAGCAATGAGATCCATCAGCTTGAGTGCCTACGGTCGACCGCCGTAAGACCGACAACAGACTCTGCGGGCCTCAGCGCTTTATACAGATATTTCTGCCAGTTACGTTCAGTTCAAAGCCGCTTTCCAATGGCTAAAGGTCAGCCCGCGGCTTGCTCATTCTCTTGGTAAGTTAATCTAATTATAAAAGAGGTTACACCACCCTATAAACAAAAAATTCAGTACTCGTCTACCTATGATGATTCATGAAGATTTCTAACATATTTACCTTGTGCTTGCGAAATGGATAGCATACATTCATAGAAAATAGAAATACGATTTTTGCAATAATACTGATGGAATCAGATTAGATTAAGCTATTTTTGGTACATGCAACCTGTTTTCATAGTAAGGACATATCCGAGATCCAGGGATTCACTGGGATTAGAAAAATATATGTTAAATATAAATGTTAGATAGTGATTTTTTTTTTCTCTAAAAATCATTAACCACATGAGCCCAATTACATGCATCCATATGCATATATTACATGGATAATATCTGATCTTGGATAAAAATGATTCATCTAGATAAAATAAAAATATATCTAAGCTAAGCAAAAAAGATTTCATGTGTATATAAGCTAGCTAGCTAGCTGGTTTTTTGCTTATACATGTACATAAAGTTAGGTGAAGTCAAATTGAAAACAATATGACAGCTGATAAAATTTTATGTTTAGTTTTCTGAATGCATGTCATCTAATACACAATAGAGGTCATTGCCTCAAACCTGTTCTACCTATTCTGATCACAGTATAGCTTGTCTACCAAAATGTTTAAAAAGAAACTCTAAACATAATCTTTCTCACCCAACAGGAAAGACCTCTATGCAAATATGACTTCTTCTTTATCAGACATAAGAGTAGAAATGGCTTGTATCCTCTACAATATTGGAGCATTGCATACACAGTTAGGTGCCTCTGAGCCTCGTAATACGGCTGAAAGCTTGAAGGCAGCTTGCACCCACTTTCAGAATGCTGCATGGGCATTTCAGTACTTGAAAGAACAGTATCCACAACCTCCTGGCGTGGATGTATCTACTGAAATTATGAGACTGTTACAGAAAATATGCTTTGCTCAAGCTCAAGAGTGCATTCTTGAGAAAAGTATTCAGGATACTAGGAAGCCCAGTGTTGTAGGTAAGTGTGTTTCGTTCTATTAAATAAGCTTATGCTTAACTCCATTTTGCCTGATGTTTAGCAATAATGGGGATAGGTAGATGATGTAGTAAACTAGCATAGAAGAAACCTGTTCACTTGAAAACCATCCTTAGCCGTTTGAATTATAGTGTATTAATAATAATAATAAAAATAACACCCAACAATCACATACATATTATAATGTCTTAGTTTTATAATTACATTCTTGTATTTTTAATTTTGCCAGAAGAGAGAATGCAAGACTGTGTCATTGATGCACCTGACAAACGCAATCAACCTGTATACTGTTATCTTTTTTTCTGTGCTTGTGAAACGGTGAACTATCATAACTAGCTTATTAACAGTACAGTAGAGTAAAAAATTAATTTGTATTGATATACAACTTACAACTTGAAAAATAAGTTTTTTTTTATGTTTTGGCTCCACACTTTTGTGTATTTAGCCAGTGTCAAGTAATTGATAATTTATCAAGTTAATGATATTTTACGCAAATATGTGTCAAGTCACAGTCAAAGTCATCAAGTCAAGTCATAGTCTAGTCAAAGTCTTACTCCTAGTAAAGTGGTGGCAACTTTACTTGAAGCTTCTATCGAGTTTTGGAAACAACACGAAAAGAAACGTTTCACCATCATTATACCATTTACCTACACTCACGCCTGTAATCCAGCACTTAACGAATAGAATGCCACCAATTTTATGCACTAACACTGAAATAACACAAGTTTTGGAAAATAATACAATGCGGTGACGCAATCTTTTTCGCTTTCCCGCCAAAACTCGAAAAAAAAAGGTATTTTGGTTTTAAAAAGGTTATAAGCATCCTATATTTTTAACTGATTACTGCAGGTTCTGTGGCTACCCAAGTGCTGATGTTCTACAAGAATGCCCTCTCAGTGCTCGGCCCGTCTACAGGCTCTGACAATATCCATGAGATAATTGGCACTAAACTGTACAACTACTGGTATAGATACCTCTCGTTCAAGTCCTCATACATAGGCTGCATTGTCTGTTTGTACCAAGGTAAGTACAATAACTATAGTTTGTTTATAAGAATGACTAAACTCACGTCATTTTTAAGGTGAGTCCGACCCGGTTTTGGACAAGGTTTAGTATTCAAACTAATATTCTTAGTGTGTTTCACATGTTCCAGTGATATATAGCGATTGTACCATTTATACTGTTAGGTATTTTGATGTGAAGTCTAAATAGTGCTTAAAATAAATAAATAAATTTTACACCAATTTGTGCTTAGGCATTAATAATCTTTTGGCTCAATAATGTTGAAAACACATTTTGTTAAATTATTCTACAATACGAAAAATCGTATTATGGTAAAAAACTAGGAATTACTTTCACCATCAGGTTGTCCATCCTGGACACAGGTCTCCTCTAGAACTCGCCATTTTACCCCATCCTTGCCTTCCTTTTCGTTAAATCGTTCTTCCACCCTTTTACTCTCTTACATCTCTCGGGTAGCAGGATGTGAACTCTTTGGTCCATTTATTTTTAGAGGGTCTAACGGTACTACCAATCCAGCCTCATTTGAGTCCCTTGATTTTTCTTGAGACATCTGTCATACTGTTGCACAGTAAATAGTGCTTTTAAATATCGGAAAATAATAATAAACGTAGTGTGAATTCTTAATGATATTATCCTGTTAGTGCACTTAAAAATTCAGTTGTCATACTGAAACACAATTAAAATACTTCCAAAAGTAACCTTTAAAAATTGTATTCCACCTTACAGGAATCAATGCAGAAGAGCAACAGAAGTTTGGCGAACGTTTGGCCTATTACAACCAGGCAGTAGAACGATTATCTGAGGCTAGCAAACTGGCAAAGTACATTGAACCCAAACAAATCACACAAGAAGCCCTAGTGTTCACCAATGATGTGGTTGAAGGGAAACGGAAAGCAGCTAAGAATGAGAATGAGTTCATTTATCATGAGGAAGTTCCTGAAAAGGATTTGCTGAGTGAACTGAAGCCTGTTTGCTTGGTGAAGGCTATTGCTATCAATTTTAATGATCCAGAGGTAGGGTTTTCATTATTTGGGTATTTTTATGCCTTTCGTTTTATTGGCAGAGCATTTGACCATCAAGCCTGGTGATTAAAGCCAACCCAATGATGAGCATCCAAAGTGTCGTTTTTATGTGTTCATCAGTGGGTGTTTCCAGCTGTTGATGTTATGTATGTGATGTGATCTGACCACTGCATTAATAGTAAAAATTAGTAAGCAAAACTTTATAATGTAGAAAACAATGTGGATTACCAATATGGAGTTAATGCAAATGTTTTTTTCCCTATTATGCATATGTTTTTGGCATTTTGTGTTGCATATTTTCCGTAGAATATAAAAAAGTCTTTGTATTAAGTTTTTTTACATCAAATTTCTTTGGTTGTACCATTTGTACCTAAATGGTTTGGATATCATTAGAAGAAGGCATTTTAAAACAAACTAACTAAACAAAGAAATTTATTCCAGAATTAATATGTATGTTATATATATTTTAGACAAGTATTGAATAAATGTTTTTCTATTCTATTCTACTCTATTATACTAATTTTCATTACAGAATACATAACTAATATAAAATATCGACAAGCTTTATGTTATAATATCATAGAAACTGACGTGAGTAGTGCTCATAACTACAACTATTTCACGGTTAGCACTCACGAAATACAGTCGAATAAACCGGTCGAGATATTGCGTATGCGTATTTTAGCAATACGTTAATTTAAAATAACATTTTTGTTTTTTTGACATTTTGCGCTTATGGTTTTAACCTTTTATCAGATATCGGGAAAAGACATATTCTCTCGGCTGGTGCCGATATGCGCTCACGAGACATCCTCACTGTACTCCGAAGAGAAAGCCAAGCTGCTCCGGTCCATTGTCTCCCAAGCTGAGGCAAAGAACACGGAACTAACTGAATTTATGTCTTCACTGCAACTTGACCAATTGGAGATCATCGATTCTGATCAGAAGTGAGTCCATATTGTTCAAGTTTAACTTCTTATTTAGGGGTTCATGCGGGAATCCGTCTATGTTGTTATAACTACATATTATGTGTTCTATTTGATATTTAAACTAGGATGGTGCAATGACCGAAAGTGAGTTCTCCGATGATAAAACACGCCACTTCAGTCTATCTCGCGCCATCTCTCGCTAGTTCTCCACCTGAAGCTAGCACAAGTCCTGTTATAGTAACATATTCTCCAATATCGGTTTTTGTAAATACCTAGCATATTATTTTAGCAAAAATATTTTGCTGCCGATGGAACCATGGTCTAGGCGCTTATTATCAACTTCGAAACATTAAAGCTGAATCCCGCCATTTTCTATACAAGTGTGAAAATGGCGTGAATGGCGCGCGCTGATAAAAAGTTTATCGAAGACATTTTTGTCACAAAAACCCAATTTAACGGAACAAATTTTTCTACAATAACGTTTTGATAAACAAGCTGCCTCTGAGCATGTTATTGACTGATTACAAACATTAGTCATTGGTAAACAGGGAATTTCAGATTGATAAACAAGAATCTTGCTAATTTTAACGCTAGTAAAGTACATGTACCTCTACTTTGTATAATTGCCTTGATTGTAGTACGCGCAGTGTTTTTTATAAAATCTATTTTAATTAATAAAGTTCTTTTCGTCAATAATTAAAGGGTCTCGAATCGAATGCAAATATTTGTGTGGTACGTGCGGGAGTACGACTTGCACTTTTTATCACCGGCACTTACCAGATCTTGCGTTTCAGCATCAAGTGAAATTCGGTAGTGGTGGTGGCACCATTACCGAATTTCACTTGATGCTAAGTGGCAATATGTCTGAAGGTTGGCTATACAGGCATTGGGGAAATGTCTCTCAAGTGGGACTGTCAGAAGTAGTCAGAACGCACCATTAAGGGCTCGGCAAACACACATAGATACATATATACAAAGCAAAAGGACATATCAGAGTTTTTTTTTATGTTTTGGCTCCACACTTTTGTGTATTTAGCCAGTGTCAAGTAATTGATAATTTATCAAGTTAATGATATTTCACGCAAATATGTGTCAAGTCATAGTCGAAGTCATCAAGTCAAGTCATAGTCAAGTCATAGTCTAGTCAAAGTCATACTCCTAGTAAAGTGGTGGCAACTTTACTTGAAGCTTCTATGGAGTTTTGGAAACAACACGAAAAGAAACGTTTCACCATCATTATACAATTTTCCCACACTCACGCCTGTAATTCAGCACTTAACGAATAGAATGCCACCAATTTTATGCATTAACACTGAAAATAATACAAGTTTCGGAAAATAATACAATGCGGTGACGCAATCTTTTTCGCTTTCCCGCCAAAACTTTCATATCAAAGTTTAATAATATAATAATAATATGTGTGGACATCTCACACAACGTCACCTAGCCCCAAACTAAGCAAAGCTTGTGTTATGTTTTTAGGATTCCACAAGAAATAGTAGACAGATGCGCAGCAATGAACGCCAATACCGATATCATACAGTCGCTCGTCGACTCAATGAACAACCTGGCCGAGATCATCGGTGACGTTGAACACTCGCTCGTGGAGATCAAGTCTCTTATCCAGGTAACTTTGTTTTAGTATAAACAGACTTTTCCTTCATCAAATAGAAAATAGCTGATAATCTTCAAACAGATGAATAGATTTTCCTGTATCATAGCTAAGATCACTCTTGATCAAGTCACCTGTCAAACACAAAAAGATTTAGTTAAAATCGATTCAGCCGTTTGACAGCTACGATGCCACATACACACGACTAATTTATAACGCCTATAAATCTAACTACATCATTAGATGCTTGAAATATCAATTTTATTAGCTAGGTATTAACCCTGTCCAGCAACAGTATTATTTATTATTTTTAAAAATATTTATCTTTTAGGAAGAAACGATGAAAGAGAAAGAGTACCAGAAGTCTATGGGTCCTCGTCCTCCATCCATCGTCCAAACCGAGCTGTCCCGGGAATATCACAAGTACCATGAAGCCCACACTCGAACAAATGAGAGTAACCAAGTGTTGCACAAAGCTATGACATTACACATTGCTAACCTGAAGCTACTCTCTAATTCCTTGGATGTGCTACAGAGTAAAATACCCAGCATTGATTGTATTGGTGAGCTGTCTTGATAAATTGATTCTACCATTTTTCTCTTGCGCAAACAGTTGGCTTTAATGTCAGAGTCTTTAATCTTCGCAAGGGAAATACCTCCTTGGTATATTTCATTTTTCTGCGATCACCAAGCGTGGTGATTACGTCCCTCCTGACAAGCGTCTAACGTCCTATAAGGAAGCCTATGTTCAATAGTGGACATCTTCCGGCTGTTGATGTATGTGTGATGTGTGACAGGGAAAACGATGAAGAAAATCTTATGTGAATTAAATTACGCATACTAAAAAATAAAGCTGATTTATAAAAGCGTGTTGATAATGTCGATTTGGTATCGCAAATATAAACTAAACTTAAAGTATGGCGGCACTCTTCTAATAAAGGGGAAATTAAAAAGCCGGAGATATTTTTATTTCGTTTAGATTTTGAGAAATCTAGACCATCGATCGAGTCTGTTATAATGGAAATACAATTTCTTCCCTTTGTCATCCAATTTACCAAACTTTAACTAAGGCAATGAGAAAACGGTTTCATATACTCCTTTGACTTTAAGGTTTAATCAATGAAATTACTGATTTGACCTTGCTTAATTCCCCTAATAATATTGTAAGCCGTAACCAGTCGTTCACATCGATTTGTCAGTACACGCCAAACAGTATATCAATCCAGGCTGCAAGTAACAGAAATAACAAAAGAAAATAGCTGACAAAACAAATATTTTCCAGAGGGCCTTGACCGCGACACTATGACCGAAATGCGTCGTGTAGTTGGCAAGGCGAAAGAGATGCAAACACAGCGCGACTCGCTCATACAACAGCTTCGGGAAGCTATCACTGCCGATGATATCACATCACAACTGTTAGCTCGCAGCACAGAGAACCATACCGATATATTCAAGCAAGAGCTAGAGAAACACACTCCTAAGGTAACATACACAATAGTATTCATATGTTCAAGATAACAACACTATACCCATGGTAACAACCTATGCCCACATAACAGTATGCCCAAGGTAACAAACTATGGTCAAAGTAAGGTTTCTCCATACAAAGTAACAGACAAACACTGCGTTTCGCTAACACAGCAGATTGCTCTAGGCTGTCAGAGCTGATGATATTACTTCACATCAAGTCCAAGGTGAAAATAGAAACTGAAGTCAAAGTCAAAGTCAAAAGATTTATTGCAAATAAGCTAAATTTAGCACATTTACAAGTCAAAATTATATTAGGTATTTAAAATGAAGTTATTTCACTAAGCGTATAAAATTAAAAAGTGCTTTTACTAAATGCAGGATTCCCAATTTATAGTTGAAAATGAACAGATATTATGATTTCTGAATTTTTATGTACTATAATTTGAAAATGGAATAAACAAAAATCTGTTTTAATGTAACCAGCGAACATCTCACTTCGTTTTTTATAATGCGATGACAACGCCATCATTTACGCGCAGAATTATCTTGCGCAGACTCTAACAAAATTTCGCCTACTGTGAGAACACTATGCCCGTGGTGATAACATTATGCCCACGGTAACAATATTATGCTCACGGTAGGAACACTATGACTTCGGTTATCGCGCAGCCTATGCTCAAGGTAACACTGGGTCTAAGTTAACGTTATACTATGCTTGTCTTCATGTCGCGAGTGAATAGGTATCTTCTAGGCAAGCATGTACCATCGTAGACCGTGTCGTCGCTTTCTATCAGATGAGACCGCGGTCATAGGCCTATTCAGTAATAAAAAATAATGCCCATGGTAATAACATGAATGCCCTAAGTAACACAATGACAATAAACCTAGCGCTTTATATGGCTAATAAAATTTTAATTCTAACAGGTGAAAATAATAGAACAGAACCTAGCGGCCCAAGAGAATATCATTAACAAGCTAACTTCTCTCTATGCGTCGTACGGGGAGTCGAGGCGTTTGCTCACTGACGTTTTAAGGAAACGAGAAAGCCTTATAAATGGTAGGTATTTATTATTATGTATTGTGTAATAAAACTCGTAGATTGTGCATGAACATGACATTATTGGATGGAAAGTTTATTAAGAGCGGTATGCGAAATTACAGGATTTATTTACTGGGTAATTTAAAAAAAAAATGATGTGACGACATAGTCGTTTAGCGACACGGCCACCCATAACATTTGCAGTGTCACTAATATCTCCAATATAAAATTTCGCGTAACACTACACTACGCACGTCATCTTTAGACAGCACATAATATTATTACTAGACTGAGGTCATATCATAAATTCTCATTGCTTAGCAACTTTACTAGCTACTGTGCCCTAGAAACCGGAACGCAGTAGTGTTTGCACACTACTGCTTATCGGCAGAATAACTGGTAAAGGGACGGTAATTACCTAGAAAAGGGGTAGGCAACCTTTTTAGTCGGAAGAGTAAAAAATTTTAAACAATTTACACAATTTCAAAGTTTTTAATGAACTACAAAAGTTCTTGCCGACAATAAATAGTACTTGATAATTGTGTTTTTTTTTAAATAAAAAAATAATATTTGCGTATGGTACTAAGGAGCCGCAGTTTCGCATCTAAAGCCATATCTGGCTTGCGAGCCGCATGTTGCCGACCCCTGACCTAGACGAACTTTGCGGAAAAGTCTTACCACCTAGTAATATTTGCTTGTTAATTTTAACTCTAGCCATATAATGTTGTTCCAGCTCTTGTGACGTCGTACGACAGCCGCGAGGAGTTGCTCGGCAAGGCGCAGAAGGGGCTGGAGTTCTACAAGAAGCTCGCGCATAATGTGGCACAATTGCTCACGCGGCTCAAGGGGACGTGCCAAGTTCAAGAGGAAGAACGGCAGCAACTGCTGGCTAAGAACACCAAGCGTATGTACAACTTTCTTGTGAACATTTCACACCGCCATCTGGCCCCAAACTACAGATTTTAAGTGCCCCTTATTGTATACATCCGTACTTATGCGATTTTTAAAAATTGTTCATAATTTTTTATAGGACATTTTATTTTATTCTGAATTTTACAAAACCTCAATTTAAACAATCGTTAGACGTAACGCCATCTATTGAACATTATTTGAACTATTTTTCATTTGCTCCTGATGCGACCCCATGCGTTCATGATGCTATGTGAACCAGTGATCACGGGTCCAGGATCTATGTATGTGATAGTTGGGCGTTATTATTATTGATTACGTCCAGGAATAAGTAGGTTATAACTCTGTGAAAGTTAAACATCATTGAAAAGACTTTCAGTGGTAAAAAATGTAACATGCAATATTCACAGCATCGACCCCCATCCCATCTGCGGCCCCTAGACAAACGGACGCGACGCCGATCCCGATCGTGACTCCCGGGACGGGACGTAAACTGAAGGACTATCTGCCGTACATGCAGAATAGGGGACGGAGAGCTGTCATGCCACAAGGTAAAACTTTTACTATAACCTGGTTTTTACCTTTTTATAACATTACCTTTTTATTACACCAAAAAGGCCCGAAAAAGATTTAAGGCATTTAAAAGATTTAAACATTCCAAAGGTGAAATAAAAATTTGAATCTTGATTAACGCAATCGCGTGGGAAATTTTAAGCCCGCTTGTACCAAAGTTTTTTAAACTTAGCAACTTATCCAAGCAACACTTTCCTCCGGGTTGTCGCATACATTTGTTATTTCGTGTCAACTTGTCAGACCAAATACTGAACGCTCATTGGTTGCCTGTTGATCATCGGCTGTCTCAACCAATGAGCGTACCGTATTTGGCATGTTGACTTGACACGAGTTTGACAAACGTACGAGAAACCGGTGGCTAGGGATATAAGTACGAACTTAAGATCTATCACACTTAAGTGCAGATGAACATTAGTGTAACGTTTTGATTTATATGAACGACGAGCTACTGCCCGCAGCTTCGCCCGTGGCGTGGTCTATGGTAAAATAATTCAACCACCCAGTTCACCCTCTTAAGGGTGGAATTTCGAAAAATCCTTTCTTAGCGGATGCTTACGTCATAACATCTACCTGCATGCCAAATTTCAGCCCGATCCGTCCAGTGGTTTGGGCTGTGCGTTGATAGATCACTATGTCAATCAGTCAATCAGTCAGTCATCTTTGAGTTATATATATGAACGATAGGGTCGATTTTGTGTCATGAATTGATATTAGCCAAATTCCTGTTAATTTCTGTAGCCCGTGTACGATTTAGTAAATAATAAATCAAATAAGCACCTGTTATAACTTAAAACCTATATTAGATGTTTTTTTAACAATATCATTCATTTTTTTTAGCACAAGTGGAACCAATGCCCTCAGATGCTTATTACCCTGAATCGATATATCCTACGTCTGTCCGGCCGACGCCAGTTGGTTCTGAAGGTAAAATAAAATAAAAACATTAAAGCATTTTATAAATATGTACGCAAGACCTCACAGTAATATATCATGATTATTATTTTTCAGCAACAGATATACCAATGCAACTACCCGACGGCGTCGTAATGCCGTCAATGCAAGGCCAACCTAACCCTTACGAACGGTACGCGTCACCTTACGCTTCAAGCGATTCAGGCTCTTACGCTTCACAAAATAACTATTCATATCCCGCTACAAGCAAAGACTATGACAAACCAGAAAATAATCCTTATGGGTATTCAGCGTATACTCCACAGCAGTTTGCGTCTCAAGTACCGGATACATCGCAGCAGATCTATTCCAATCCGTACTACTCAGCCACTCACAATAATGGCACCATAATGACCGATTCGCAAGGATCATTGCAGTTTCCAACCGACGTCAATCAGGCCAATATGAATCCGAATCAATCCAATATGAATCCGAATCAATCCAATATGAATCAAGCCATCGTGCATCAACCGAATATGAATCAAGCCAATATGAATCAAGCTATTATTTCCAATCAATACGCTAACAACCCTACTTCCAATCAGTATGGAAATCCGAGTATTAATCAACCGAATATGAACCCTAACCAGTTTGCATACGATTCATACTCGTCAACGAGCCATGCGAGTCAAATACCTGACGTTGTATCATCAGGTTATATTAATAAGCCTGATTTGAATACAAACTTCTCGCAAATGCAAATCGGTGGAGCAAAATCTGAACCACCAAGTACATTTGGAGATTACACTCAGACTTACTACAGCGTGCAATATCCGCAATCAAACACGCCAAATCTGGCAACATACAGTCACGCCCCGCAGAATTCTAACACGAGCATGGTTTCTGCCCCCTCTGATAACAGTTCGCTGAACTACCCTTACAGCAGTGATCCGGCTCAATACGGCCAAATTCCTAATACTAGCGTTCCGTACAGTGCTGATCAGTACTATGCTACGAGTGGATACGCTAACGTTTCACAGGCATACCCTACGTACACTCAAGCTGATAACACAGTGACTTCAACTACGGGTGTTGCCAATACGCCTCAGCCTTTTGGATATTCCACTGAGACTGATCCAAACTTCGTAAATCCATCATTATCACATTTAGATGCTTTAGACAAGCCGATAAAGTCGCATGCGAAAGGAGAAGCGTTGTCGGCTAGTAGCTACACACCAAGCTACCATGCTTATGATACCAACATCCAAAACATGCAAACACCTCAAGCCTACATTAATCCTACCGATCACGCCAATATGCAAAACGTACAACAACCTCAAATGTACGCAAACCCAACCGACCAAAACAACATCCAAAATGTGCAAGCTCCTCAAGGGTACGGAAATCCAAACGATCCTGGCAACATTCAAAGAGTACAAACACCTCAGGCATATGTAAACCCAACTGACCCAACCATTGCTCAAAATATACAAACATCTCAAGTCTACATAAACCCGAGCGATCAAAGCTACCAATCAACCGACATGAACCCAAATCAGGGCAATTATGCTCAGGGATATCAAAATCACCCGGGCTACACCTTCGACGCTGCTACAGGAAACTATGCCTACGGTTATGGCTCCCAAAACGCGGTTTCCTACGATCCAAGCACACATTCCAATCAGAACCCTCAGTCGGCTAAAGATCAAAATTGGTCTGCGCAAGGGGTCTATACAAGTGCTGGAGTTTGTAAAACCGTACAGTCACCTTCACTTGAAACGCCAACGCAGTCGGAGCAGCCAACCAATCAGCAGATATATTACAACTCGCCGTACGGTTACATTACCAATACGAATCAAGCGAATCAAATAGTGCAAAATCCCCAATCGCAGCCGACCAATTACGGCGCGAACATGAATCAGTCGACTTACATGCAGTCGGGGCAACAGGGACACGACACGAGTGTAACCTTTGCTAATGATCAAGGTATGGATTTGTTATCATAAATGAATTATAAATTTATTGAATTGTCATTTTTTATTTTAATAAAGTAGTTTATATAGATCGATAATGTTTTATTTCCTTATTCCGTTTCAGTGTCGACGCCAAAAGAGAATGTAACAGAACCGCCTAACTTTGAACAAAGTCCGGACGGCGGATATTACCAAACTCACAATACTCATATGCAAGATCAAAACGTTAAACAGCCTTCAAATGATGGCTGTAATGACGTAAACGTATCAAACGCTGGACACAGCGTTCAAAGAGCTGATCAAACGAACAATCTAAACGTGAAGACTGAACAAATGGCTGATCAAAATGTAAGCTACAACCAAACTCCAAGTGACCAAGTTTCGACACAAAATCAACCAGTACCAGAATATATTCAAGAAACCAAACCCGAGCCGTCAATATTCGATCTCTTATCCGAGATCGATTTTACGGTAGAGCAAAAACCCCTTATGCCCGAAATTAAAGTGCCTCAAATATCCGAAAGTGCCATCAAAAGACCTGCCATGGTTCCAAAAGTGGAACCAGCAAAGAAACCTCCTCCACCCAAAGAAGAAGTGATCGAAAGACCAGCGAAAAAGGACCTGTTCTCGGATCCAAGTTTGTTGAACAAGTTTACGCAAGAAGTGAAGAATTTGCAGAAGTTGACAGATTCGTTGACTAATGTAGCGGTGGGTGGGCTTACGGTTTTGGATTCGAAATGGAAAACATTCCAGGATGTACAAGTACGTATTTAAACCTTATCTAATGAGTTCTTATGGGTATTTACAAAAAGAATACAATGAATTCTTTTTTAGGCTGTTTTTTATATCAATTTATAATTTTCAGAACACGGAAAATATGAAGAGGTCTAAAACAGTGGCGATGCAACACTCGCACGGCAACGTTGTGACAGAAGTTGTGCCTTTCGACGACTCCAGACTGACTCTCAAATCCGATCCAGACGCTTACATCAACGCTTCTTATTATAAGGTACGATAGGAAAAAATATTGCCATTCCTAATTTAAGAATTTATTTTAGCATAGGAAGTTCCAAACTTAACTTTAGCTTGTAGATATATTATTATCAATACTTTGGTATTGAGTAATTAAAGAAATTGGCAAACAAATTCAAAGTATTCTTTGTGCTAAAAGATTTGAAATTCAAAGACTTCTGTGCAACCATATGTCAGGAACGAGAGAATCTAATATTATAAGAAAGTAGTGGGTTCAAATACAATTAATTGAAATATGTACTTTGCTTAGTTGTCACGAACTGTTATAGATCTTTAGCTTTTGGGCTAAATCTGTGTGTTTTCATTACAGCAACTAGCTCCCTGGTGCATTCCCCTAGTTATATCTAAGAATCCGACTGAACAAGAATACAGTATCTTCTGGAAAGCAGTATTAGAAAACAAAATTATTTGTGTAGTTTGTCTTCTCAGCGAAATTGAGGTAAGTTACCCATTGTTCACAATTGGACTTAAATATTTTATATTATTTAGCAATATTCGAATTACAATCAAAGTAAAAGTATATTGAGAACTTTATATTTAGGCATTAATAATAAATATTTATATCGACATGTATCCAAAATGTTACCCACATTATAATAAAATGAAAATAATGATGAATATGACTAAAGTGGACAGCTGTCACACGTAACTCGATTGCAACCGATAGAAACACAAGATTGTATGGATTTGACAGTTTGAATACGCAGTTTATGTGCACAGTTAGTATGGGAATTTCTCCTGTTGCACTGCAATCAAAGTTTCATGATCACCCACCTGATATCAAGTGACGATTGCTCCAGAAAACCTTTAACAAATATAAAAATCCTAATATGACATTTTGTTTTAGACTCAAGGCAAATCCTACTGGCCCACGGCTAAAGGCCAATCGCTAGACCTCTCTGGAGGTCTGAAAGTGACACTGGATGAGGTGAACTGTAATGTGCACTGGACTGAGAGAAAACTAAGTGTAACCAGCGGCAAAACCCTGCTAGCTGTCTCCCACTATCAGATTAACGTGTTTCCTGCAAAGTAAGTATACAGTATTTGATATTTTTGTAATGAGCGTTCAGGATTTGGTGTGTTAAGTTGACACGAGTTTACAGATGAGGGGATCAGTTAAGGATAATTAATGACAGATTTAAATAAACCATTGTAAATGCCCAATTTATTTTTTAATCGTTCATACCCATTTTCCGTTATTTTGTTCGTCAGGATCGTCTGCTCCCCACTAGTTCTTCTCGTGGATAAGGTCCTAAGCCAAACGTACGAGAACCGTCTCAGTAACCAGTTGTGTGGAGCGTGGGTGCAATGCAGCGCGGGCGCTGGACGTAGTACATTGCTGTCACTGCTGATAATGCTGGTCTGCCAAGTGCGGGCGGGGCAGTTGGACCTCTGTGGTGAGTGTTTTGTCAACATCTAACTGTTCTAGCTCTAATCAAAATGGATCTAGGTTTTCGATATTGGGGGAAGGTATCTTTTAAATTTTGTAGCACCATAATTATGTTACCCCATCTCTTATCGTGGAAGTCATAAGAGCCGGCTAAGGAAATATCATAGAGGTAACATCATGAAATTTATTTTTATATGTTAGTTAATGATGTGACGAGCTAGTCGTTCACCTGATGTTAAGCGACACGGCCGCCCATAACAGAACAGTGTCACTTGGAACTCCAAAATATAAAGGTTCGCGTGACACTGCACTGCGAACACCATCCTGAAACATCAGCACAGTCTGGTGATAACATTACTCGACTGTGAGATCAGATGATAAAGTCATCAATTGTTCATGAGAACCGACGAACAGTAAAAACCGGCAGATTTGATCCTGACATGTGAAACATTTTAAAAGGAAAATTCTAGGGTTAGAAGCCAAATTCTGCCTAAACACAGAGTTCTTTCACGTTAATTTGCGGCAATTAATAGTGTATCGTTTCGTTACAGACATGCTAGACGCCGGCTGTATTAACTTGATCAAAAATAGGAGCAACGTCCTCGAAGATACTAAATATCTGGCCGACGCTTACAGAACGGCTTTGTTCTACGTGCAAGGAGTTTTGTGTTCAGGTACATAAACTATTGTTTTTGCGAACGTTTGCGTTACTACAACTAGTAAACGGCACGGGGTTTGCGATATATAGATGCCTATCTTCATGGAGTACGCGCGGTAGCGGCTCTGCGCTGACTGCGTACCATGGCATCGCTTCAAGAGCGGTATTGGCCCGCTCTGACAGCTGTTCGGAGTGGCGGCGCACTCGCGTACGTCAGTGTCACTGTCACACACATCATTTGACTGGCCCGATAGCTCAGTTGGTAGTAACCCTGCCTTCTGTGCTGTAGGTTGTGGTTTCGATTCCCACCCAGAACAAACATTTGTGTGAAGAACATCGATGTTTGTTCTGTGTCTGGGTGTTATATTTTATTCTATCATATTTGCAAAAAAAGTATCTATATTGTATCAGCTTTAAGGTTTGGCTCTGGTCGAGGCAATGTTAAGGACCGACGCAGTCGGTAAGGTCCAATCCCGGTCCAGGATAAAGTACGGCTGACGAGCAATGCCCTCACTTAATTTTCATGGCACGAAAACTTCTCCCTCGCTATGAAACGGAGGCGTTATCAAATCGAATAGCCTCGTCTCCTCTATAAAGGCATGCTCTGCAACAGGGGAATTCTTTCTATAATTCTATGCCTACCGAACTCAATTCTAAAAAATTAAAATGATCTTTTCTCCCCAGGTTCAACAACGTTCAACGGGGAAGCGGTCTCGCTCCCATCCGGAGCATCAATTCTTCCCCCTGTCACCCCCACCCCCGCTTCAACTCCCTCCATCAACAAGCAGAAGTTCTCGCGAGAATCATTTGAAGAGATGAAACAGTCGCCGGGCCTCAAGAGCGGAGATATGAAGGACCCACTCAACTTTTTAGACCCCTTGTGGAGCTTGAAGAAGAAGTGAAGTCCCATTCTTAAATTTTTTAAAGGATCCACGCGTAAACGATCTGACGTAATCGATTCCTGTGAAAATATGCACAAGTTGATATAAAACAATTTGGGAAATTCGACTTGTCTTACGTACTTTTCTAATCGTTTCAAATGCTATATAAGACTTAAGAAAAGTCGAATTGTCTAGAGTTGGAATCCAGCAGCCTGATTCACCATCTATCACACTCTCCATCTGCTCCATCCTGAATGTAGATATGTAGTTAGATAGGAAATACAACTGTGGGTACATAGCAAATTTATGGAGATAATTACCTTCTAGTTAACTTGGGACATCTCTTGCCGTGGGTTTCTTAATAACCGGCTAAGGGAATATGAGCCGCTGCATTCTACTTAGTCTGCATTATAATCTACTGGGACCCCTAATCCCTAATTAGGGAAACCGATGATTAGCAAATGGACGTTTTCTGGCCGATAGAATGAACTTGGGCGTAAAGTGGAAATTTTCGTGTGACAGGTCATCGAAATTCACTATATTTGTTTCCGTCTGATGCCATTAACTTGCATAAAAATAGATGAACGGTTAAAAAGCGCACGAGTGTTGTACGAATAACATTCCTTGAGTAATACAAATAATCGCAGACTAAAACAATTTAAACTCACTATTTTCTAAACTCACGTTAGTTAGAAAGTCAAAATTACTCCGACCAGGTTTCGGATAAATTTGATGTCCTTCTTCTGGGAGCCAGTTACTAGCGCAAGCCGCGGCGGCTTTCGCGAGCGTAAACGTGCTAACGCATATCTTACAGAATGTGTCATACTCACGATAGTTTTCAAACTAAAATATTTTACACGAACTAATTTGCAATGAATAAACTAGATTATTAAAATGCATATGAAAAATAAAGAGAGTGACGAGGGAAGGAGATGAAGAGTGTTTGGTTTTTAATTTCCACCGTTCAGATGGAGTTTCAATCGAGCTGTTGAATTTTGATACATGAATATTCGACTTCTCTAAACTCCTTTACGTACAAATTGAGTTTTAAACGTGAACGAAAAAAACTGTAGTGATATTGAATGACCAAAAAAACGGAGCCCTGGTGCTTACCCTTTACTACTTTAGATGGGCATCATTAACCACCACAAAAATAAGGTATTTAGCAGGCACATGTCGTGACGTAGAGTTCAATTTCAGATGAATAATATCTGAAATTGAACTCTATCACTAGGTTCTCTCACTATAAAGTTCCAAAAATTCTGGCATCTTATCTTGACCGTAATAAGGCTCAATATTAACTTAAATGTCGATTTAAATCATGTTTTTGGAATTTAGTTGCAAGTAGCCCTTTTGTTACGTAGGTTATGGTACCTTGCTTCTGCCGCAGTTTACCTCACAACCCAGAGGGGGTTGACGATTTAATCCGCAAAGACATTTAAATAAGTATCGACTCTTGTTACAACGTAGTAAAGTACAGTTTATCAACAAAGCTTTGCGAGCTTAAAATTATACATACTTACTAGTTCCCCCTCTTTTTAACGCGTTACTTACAACTTTTGACACGTTGCGTACAACGATGAAGTGCCGGCCCGGGCTGGTTCGCTGTTTTGTAGCTTCGTGCCTAAAGTGTAGAGTGCACCAACGCGATTTGGACACAGTTATTGGTTTACACAGGGCTTCATCGCGCTAAAAACAATATTATTTATCTTTACGTTTCGACCAGCACTCCTACCGATTAACTGTTCTGGGAATTGGCTTCGCCTGCCATCCTGCACGCGCCAATTAACAAGTCCACGAGTGCGAGCAAGAGAACACGATTACCATCTCCACCAGACTTACGCGGTAAGGCCCCAGGTTGGCCATTAGTAGACTGGAGATGCGGGTATCAGCGCCAGAAAGTATGAGCTGTTTTCAAAAACTACCACATTTGGACTTGAAACATACGTTGAGTTAACAAAGCGTTCAAAACGTAATTCCCGTCTGTACTAAAGTTTGACAGCTCCTAAGTTCGCACTTATCTACACGGGCTATCGAAATTAGCAGGAATTTGGCTTATATCGAATCGTGTCACATAATCGATCCCATCTATACATTACATTATATAAATATATATGCATACATTATACAAAATTCAAAGTCTTGAATGACTGACTGAATGACTGACTTATAATGCACAGCCTAAACCGCTGGTCCCAGAAAATTGAAATTTGGAGGGTGTATTTTTTGTAAAGTGTAGGTTGTCCACTACGAAAGGGTTTTTCGAAATTTCACCTCTAGAGGGTGAATTGGGTGGATTGAATTATCTATGAAAAAAATTCTTCGTTTCCTATAGGCTATGTGGGCGAAGCCGCGGGCCGAAGCTAGTCGTTTATATAAATCAAAACTTTATCGTTACACTAATGCCCGTCTGTACTAAAGCTTGACAGCTCTTAAGTTCGCACTTATATCCCTAGTCACTGGTTTCTCGTACATTTGTCAAACTCGTGTCAAGTCAACATGCCAAATACGGTACGCTCATTGGTTGAGACAGCCGATGATCAAAAGGCAACCAATGAGCGTTCAGTATTTGGATTGACAAGTTGACACGAATTGAACAAAGCTATACGAGAACCCGGGGATAGTGTTGCTTAGCTAAGTTGTGTTTTAATAGACTTTAGTAATAGATTTTAGTAAAGACGGGTATAACGGTTTCCGATTTGTCCGGTCGTAAACCGCGACGCGAACACTTGCCTAACACTTTCCACGGAAAAACCAACCTAAAATAAAATTTGTATGTTTTTGAAGCGATTGGGTCCTGTGTAAACGAATAACTGTAGGGTTATAGAAACTTGCGTGAAGACCAAAAGTTCAGACAATGTGTTTACGACACAATAAGACGCTTCGAGTGCTATAACAAAACTGTGATGACCCTTTAAAAGTCCATCGATGACCCCTTCTTTAAAGTTATTCAGTGGAAGTTTAAAATGGCATTAATATCCATTCACTCAATACAATCCTTAGCGCACCGATATTAAGTCGAAAGTTGTTTCCTATGTATATCGAGAAAGGTTATGGTGCATCGGAAATAAATTATGATTTATAATTACGTTAACAAAGAGAATTATTATTTAACAAAATGCGTTTAAAATAAAATAAATATTCAAGCATTTGCACTGATTTTAATTGTTATTAATTTAAGTATTCAAAAACAGTTGTATATGTAATGATAAATTAATAATGTTTTGTATTTAATTATTTATACAGCTGGTTCTGAACTGATGTTATATATACTATTACTTTAATCAATCAGTATTGCTAATTGTACTCTTAATATTCAATCATAAGTAATCTAAATGCATTATTAATATTATTATTTTACTCATCTATAAAAATTTTTTTTAATGAAAACAAAGCGTTCGGAATTATATGATTATACAATATACATATTTGAAAATGGAATTAATAATTGAATTAATACAAACGCAAACGGTGTTCCTATAAATACACCCCCTTATTAATAAACACTGAATAACAGCGGATTAGCTAATCAGTGTTTTCTCTTGTTCATTTCAAACCCAATCGAGAGAAACAAAACAATAAATAACTTCCTCGCTTCAAAATGTTTATTAGTAAAGGGGCAATGTGCTGATAAAAGAGTTGTGTGGAGATTGTGCTCAAACCACATGTCACCGATAGGGCCGATAGTGTATCGGTTTCCAATGAGTAATGTGGCCTTGTGATCGGCTATAGGCAGTTTTATACTAATAAATGGAGAATATCATAATACGATGAACGGTCTCGTTAACTTTTTGTAGAACATGTGCGTTTACCGTATGAAATTCGGTGTTTTATTTAGGAAATAGCAGGTTACCGAGTGTCAGACGTGGATTGTCTTCGGAAAAGTTATGACGTTTCACGTTTTTGTGACATCAAGTAAATTCAATGTACCACATTTAATAATTTACGCTCAGGCAGAGATGAGTGGGCTTAAATATGCGGGGCCCCTATCGCGCGGGCCTTTAGCCATTGCTACTCTTGCTGTGTGGTTAATCTGGTAATGGAACATTGACTTTGCACAACTAGACCGAACAATTAATACATACTGCCTATAAACTGTTCGCGTACCTACATAGACTAATGTATTTAAAAAAATCTGAAGTTTTACTGTAAAATTACATTAATGTGAATTTTAGTTGCGGTTCTCATTAAAATTGATGGCGGTACATGTATAATTATAGACTTAGGCCCGTATTACAAAACTACGCTAAGTTGAATCTTTGCTCAAGAGATTTCATTCACAAAATAATCAAATACTGAATAAAATCTCGTCTTGAGCAGCGATATATGACTGAGCATTGCTCTATAATTCGGGCCTTAATAGAACCAAGTATAAAAGTAGCGTGATTTAATCCGCATCCATCCTTTACTGAGACTAGTTCGATTCTTGTAGCGGACGAAATATTTCCAAAGAAAGGATGAGAACTGAGAAACTGAAAGTAAGAATATATTGAATAACAAGTAATGTTTTGTTTTCATTGATTCTCGGTTAATATTAATTAATGTATTGTTTAGACTTAGATCTCAGACATTTATAAAAGCTACAAAATTAGAGGTTAATTTGCATTATTTGTAATCTATAAGTTGGTAGTTATAAACATTCCTCTCTTCTACGACTTTATTGAGTTTTATGTTATTTACGACAATCCACAAGAATGCCGTTTTGTAAAGGTAGTTCACACGAATGTGGGTTGAAAGTGAATTTGAAGTTAGCTTCTAGTTTTTTGGGTCGCCAATGATATTTGTGCGGACTACCTGACCGACATACTTGTTTATTTATTGATGAGCGATGTGGGACGTAAAATGAACTTGTAATACTGCACTGAAGCATCATTAATCACCGCAACCGACTGTTGGTCAATCGTGAATTTAATCGTATATACCTAGTTACTGATATTTATAGCATACTCAAATAAAACGAATTGGACTGAATTATCTGTGTTTCATTACCGATTCGATAAGCAATGTTTTTGGAGGTAAAGAAATCGCAAATTGCTTTCTCAATCTTATCGCGATATCTTTAGACTTGTTTGGAAGTGAAATTGACAGGTAGCCCGAAGAATTATTGTGAAATTGTAATTAGGGCAGGAGTTAACGATGTGTTGTGGAAGGTTTCACGGGAGAAAAGGTGCGGGCTGGTAAGGAAGCAGTTCCGGGGTGGGAGCTCGTAGGTCCGTCTCGGCTGGCGCGGCGACGGCGGCAGTGTGGCCCGCTCTGCCGCTACGGACGCTCGTGCCGCTCGCTTGTTCACTCGACCCGCGCACGCGCGCACGATACGACAAATCAACGAATACAACCCACCCGCTTCCCAAAAGTGACAGTGACGTTTCGGGGGGATCGTCGCAACAATAACATTTTGTAATGCGTTTTATTTTTTGATGTGATAAATTTTAAGTGATTCTAAAATCCGCGAGTGCTGTGATGATGGATGGTGTAACGGGCTAGCGCGATGATGCGCAAGGATACTAGTGGCGCGGCCGGCGGCAGCGAGCTGTCGCTGGACTCCGCCGAGTGCATCTCGCTGCAGCAGATCTTGCAGGCGTTCAACTCCACTATCAGCGAGGAGCACGCCTGGGCGCTCTTCTACCAGGCCGCGCGCTGCTTCCAGAGATGCCTCGCCGACGGCGGCACCTGCTACCTCGTCTCTGAGCCGAGGCATGTGCTGCTGCACAAGGAGGGAACCGTTCACCCGACCACGCTGCTGCGTCCAGGAGGTCAGTGACACGCTTGTTTTGATTCTGATTAGAAACCCCGTGACTTACGGTGTAACCGATAACCGGTGTTTGTTTTGTTAGCCTTATGTTCTGGTTGTTTCCTACCTTTGGTACGGTTTCGTTAAAAAATATGAACTTATTTTTGTCTGTGTATTGATTGGACCAAAAAACTTAAGATTGAATATTATCTACTAGTAAATAAATAATGTAAGATTTCTACATCTTATCAAATCAAACGCCGAAGCGCGTTGCAAATAAATGAACTACATCAACTTCAGAAGATGAATAGGATAACAGGTAGGTATAAGTAGGAAAGAACACGGACTATCATAGCATTCAGGTACCTATTATATTAGAAAACATCATTGATATTTCCATTGATACGATTAGATAATATTTTCCAATTATTAGTTAATGACCTTGCGTTATCAAAATATTTTGTCTAATAACGTCGTTATCTGCGATTTGTTTACATTAAATTGATTAACATCCCTTAAGTAATTCAAGGAATAAATTTACATATTTTTAGGAACATTAGCTGGTGGTGAATTACTAATTAGGTACTTACCTATGATTCGTTTTATAATGTTTATGCTATATTTATTTCTGATTCCCTTCCTATATCCCAAGTCAATTTAATTTCAGGATTGTTTACCGGACAGGAGTGCCGTGAAATTTGCGCAACTAATTTAGAACTAGTAAGATGACGTAATTATTGTCGACCCCGCTATATAAAAGGAAGCCTTAAACTTATCAGACAAGGGTACAACAGAACGACATAAATGTTTTCTACTAGCAATGTGATATCAATATGATTATAGACCTTTCTTTTGAAATACCAACAAATGACGTTTTTTTGGAATAGATCATCGTCCTCTAACTTGGGAGGTATCAAGTCATGAGTCAAGATATCTTCTAGGCAAGCATGCACTATCTAGACCACGTCATTGCAGTCAAAAAAATGTAACTGTTCTAAAGAGCATGCCACTGAGTGTCTTTTATATATATACGAGCATGCTCTTTATCGTCTCCTTTCATTTAACTAGCTATAAACTCTGTAGGGTTTCTTCCATTCTTTACGGTTTTCAGCCAGCATTTTCAGTTCTTGGTACGACATTACGTTAGATTTTTCTTTCAGTTGATCCACGAATGTTCGTCTCGGTAGTCCTCTTTCTCTCTTTACTTCTACTTTTCCTTTCATGATGGATTTTTGAATTCGTCATTACGTACTAAGTGGCCAAGTATCTTTTGTCTTTTGTTTTTATATGGTGGTCGTTCTTTTTTTCTTCTATGATGTATACAACTTTCTTATTCGTTTTATTATTAGTCTAGCTTATTCTTTTCATACGACTTTTGTGTTCTTCTGTTTCTTTGTCTTCATAAAAATAATAGATACGTATTTAGGACTATGAGAATAAACTGAGACCGTAAAAAGTAATAAAGTTGTAGAATACCTAAAACTAGACTAAACATTGTCTGTCGTTCCACGCGCGTTTACCAACGTCGTGAATGTTTACCCACGAGTTTATCACGCGAAGAAAGTTTCCTTCGTTATCACCGTGCCTCCTTACCTAACATACAAATATTTTAGTCATAGAAAAACAAAGTTTACATGACGATATCGTTGTTGTCATAAGAATCTAACAGGAAGTTTCACACGCGTATATGGATACATATGGATCATAACTCCACGCTATTTGTGTACATTTATTACATTATATATAGATTTGTAAACAAGAGTTTGTGTTTTTGCTGAATCACTGTTGCGTTGCATCTTCAACTGTCTTATTGTTTCTTCTGGAATCAAATGGCCAGATTCCAATGATTGTTCACTATCGCATAACAATTTCCGAGTATCTAGGCTAGCTCGGACCACCAATCATCGTTCCGCTGACGCCTCCAACTGGTTTTATTATTGTCTTGCAATTTCTGCCAATTTTGAATGCATATTCATTGTGTTACGATGTTTATTGGCGACCTATTTCCATGTCGTCTGACATAGTTTGAGTGGAAACTGAACTGTATTTAGGTCTGAATTAGTCTGCTGAAATCAAGTTGCTCGTACGCATTTTCTCTATTCGAGGCCACTTGTAAAATAAATGTTTTAGTACTTACTTACGTCTGTCACTTCACAATAAATGTTACGTAGTTTCAAAAATAACGAATAACTAATAGTACCAAAGTTTACAAAGGTTCTTAATGATTATGGTAGGTGCTTAACAAAGTTTCAGCCTTACATTTTCGCCCATTGGAAAAAACGCTTCTAAAACTCGGATGGCTATCAATATTAAACTAAGTATATACTATAATTAAATTTATTCAAAATCATCTTATAATGCGTAATCTAATCGCTCCAAAAAAGCAGAGGCTAGCCTGTAGCAAAATACCCACAGTAATTATAACGAGCTGTCAATACACAAAACTTGTAGTAGGTGGACGTTTCATGGCCTGAATGGTCTTCAACCGTAATAAACTGCATTTTTATAAGTAAACAAACACAGTGAACTGTAAAGTCAAGGTTGATTTGTTGCCTAAATAAGACACCGGAGCATTGACAAAGTGTTAACTCATTGAATGTAACGTTTTGTCAATGTCATTTCCGAAATTATGTAACTGCGGAATTTACAGTGCGATGTATTCTCTGAAGTTGATGATGCAACTCTATCGTAGTTAGAGCCTTCCGTCTTCCAGAACAAGGCAATTACTATAATTCTATAAATGTAATAAAAATATAAAAATTCTGATCACAAACAAAAGTCGAAATAGCATGGATATTAAAAGATGCACCATTTTTAATCACATTTTTTTTTACCATTGGGCGACTATTTTCATTACCATGCCCAAATCGTCCAAAAATGCTGCCAAGGTTTTCGTTCTGAACTACTTACCTATCTGCTAAGGCGATTAGCTTTTTAAGTCCTCGAGCCCGTATAGGACTGCGTGTTCATGAGGGTGAAATTGATAAAACACCAACTAGTTTCGAAAAATAATATTATTGGTGCTTTCCTTATCTGGAAGATCACCGATGATTTGCTTATAAAATGTTTAAACTTACTTATTCATTTAAATACGAGACATTGTAAACTGTGAAATGCGAAAGAATTTCAAAAAGATCACCGCGAGTTGTCTTTCATTCATTAATTTTGTTACGCTTGACTTCTGATGGTCATGCTTATCGCCATAGCAACTTGCCTGCATTTTTCATTGACATAACATCGTTGTTGTATGTATTACACTTAGTTATTGAAGGGGTGTTTAACATTTTTGACAAGGTCATATATTGTCATCAGGATCAGAATATCAAAATCATCGAATGCATCCGAAACTTGAAAGTCATAGCAACTCCAATTTAATTGATAGACATATTCAAGACGTAAAGGCCAGCTTTTTATGAAACCATGCAGTATATTGAAAACAAGAAATCAACCGAAATTATTCGAATATTATTTTTTTGAAAAACCGTCGTGGTCGTACTTTAGAATGCCACGGCTTTGGTCTGCTCTGTAAATTTGATATAAATTTACATAGTCCAAGTCGATCTAGCTTGTAATCATGCCGAAATGAATGTTCGTAGATCCAAGGAAGCCAAGCGGAAAGAATGCCAAGTTGAAATGATTGTGGGGAGTCGATAAAAGCTACTAGATGATAAAGCTTGTTTGTAGTAGCGGTCCAACGATAACGCCACCAATTTATCGGTATAACGTGAATCTCCTACAATCTATGTTTGCTCCTGTTAGCTTAGAAAATTGCGATTTCCAGAACAAGGTTAGCCTAGTAAGCGTAGTAATTTGATTGATATTAGTTATGCTGTAACTTATAAACCGTTCGTTCCAGTTCTCTCTTGTTTTTTACATCTATTGGAATTGTAAGTAATTCTAGATTTATATGTTACCTTTTTATTTATACCCTTATGTTAGATGACAATATGGATACAAGTGTGCCCCGCTAACAATGATCCCGTATTGTAAATGATCTCTATTGAAGAATGGTTAATAATAGTCGATAATTTAAAGCTTTATGGTAAAGATACACTTTTCCATCAGCTTGGTTGAAATAAATACGAACATATAATATTTTGGGTTGTCTGGAAAAGATACCTTTAAGCGATAAGACCGCCCCATTGTGACACTTAGTTTCTAAGTTTGTGATTGTAAATTGTTTCTGTAATGTGGTGTTTCAATAAAGAGTTTCATCTATCTATTTACAAATCGTAGCTGATTATTTTAGTCTTGTCAATTGCGATCCGAATGTGGCGCACTACGGTTCATTATATCTTTCTTGTATTTGCGTTTTTTTTATCGTGCAATGTTCAATGCTCTAACTCTCATTGTTCTGCCAGAGCATCAGCAGTTTCTCCTTACCTGATGCCTCCGTGGGAAATGGGTCTCGGGCCCGGAAGGTCTATTAATCGGCTTTTTTGTGTACGTGCGTGGAAAATTCGGTATTGTTGAGGTGTGATTTCTTTATGTCTTCGTGCGTATATTATTATTTTTGTATTTAATGAGAGCTAATTGCTTTTGGATTTGTTATCTTGGTTACAATTTCATTGTTAGAAGATTTAATTCTATTTATAATTAAAGAAATTATGCTATACTCACTGAAAAAATATTTTATGTTGGAATTGGCCACGGGCCGACACTTATAGGAAAAAAATATGCACCTGTGGGAATTTGCAATTTCTTTTGTAATTGAACAGAATCCTATAATGTTGGTAGCAGAGATAAATTAAATTCCACTGCAGCAAAGAACATTTGTTACAAAAATGCGAAGGGAATTAAAAAAAACAGTTAAAAAAAATTAGAACTAGGTCTAGGAACACCCCACTTATCAGACAGATGTGTCTTTTACGATCAAGTAACTGTTTATATCGGTAGTCGATGTTGTGAACTAGATATTTCCATTTATAACCGGTCTATAATTTTGACAAAAATAGCCGTTAAACAGCATGGTGACCTTAAATTTTTGTAAAGTAGGCAAATTGTCTTTTGGAAAAGTCTTCGATAAATCGATACCTTACTTAACTTTTACCTTTCATAATATCTTTCGATCAATTTATTTCATGTCTTTTATCGCTAATAAATCATAGCATTCTTCTGAGTAAAAAAGCTCCAGCGGTTTCTTTGACGCCGTGGCGAATGAAACCAATTTACATAGGAATCCTTTAAAACTCCAATATAAATAGATTCCGCCTTTCACAGAACGGCTTCCGATCACAAAAACTTTACAAACAATACGAGCGATTCGATCTTTCTTAACTTTTTTTTACTCAAATGAGTATTTTAAACCTTCCTTCATTGAGATACGTGCAATGCCTTGATTTACCTGAACATGTTCTCGGAAGCCGTGGGTTCCGCAGGTATAGTTTATTTACGGAACGTACGGAGTGAATGACACCTAGATGTTTGCTTTTTCACGAAGTATTTACAAAGTAGCGAGGGCTGGATAAGCGGCGGAAATAAATATTACGACAGAAACTTATGTCTGTGCTGTGATTGTTGTTGCTTGAGTATTACGAGTCCCGACTCAGTTGTGTGTTGAGTGAACGCGCTCTTTGATGATTCGGCAAATATATTCCGTTTCATGGGATTTCTCAAGAATAGACACTGCTGAAACGCTGAAACGGTCGCTTATATGTTGTTGACGAAGAATATGCTCTTATCATATTATAGTTTTCTATTATGTGGATTTATTTTAACTGAGCTTTTAACTTTTAACCGATTCGATATATGGTGGCATGTCTACCTACACGCTGCATGAGGTAGGTACACCAACAAAATAAAAATATAAACTCGTTTTCATGAATTGATAAGTTACCTCTGCTTTATGTTGTGAGTGAATAAATGCAGGTAATATTTAATGGTATTGTGAGAGTAATAGACGGACTTTCCTTTGCAGTCTCAAAAACTGTAGAACCTTCAGTACTTACTTACTTTAAATAAATTAGTATTCTACGTAGAAAGTTGGCGCTGTTCATTGTAATAAAGACATTATTCATGTCGTTGTGTGACGATCGTGGACGCACGATTCTCGTGACCTGACCCCAGACCCCACACTGGCGCTTCACTCGAACCTACTTCAGTTAGCAGACACTTTGTAGGTGTTGTGTACTCTACAAGAAACCTTTTTATGAGTATTATTACATCAGCATATTACATCCTTCTCATCTCTTGATAGCAGTTTGCAGGAGCTTCAGGCAAATAACAAATATAATCTTTTGACGATTGCTTAAAAGCTTGACAACTTGATGGCTATCGCGCGGTTGGTGTTTTAAGGAATTATTATTTATTATTATTATTAATGAAATATTTTTTTATTTCTAAACTGTGGACAGTCAATATTAAAAGTTAATATCTATGAATATTAAAGGTTAAGAAGTTCAAAATATGAGATTTTCCCCCATTGACATAGCATCACATATATCGGATCGGTAACCAATATACCTAATAGAGATACAATTTTGAGATCCTTCCTTTTTTTAAATAGGTAAGTTAAGATTATAGCTCCACTTACATTCAACGGTGGTGATATCATTTTCAAGAAAGCTTTTTTCTACAAATGAGAACAATGCTGATTCAATGCAGGCTAACTGAGAGATAGTTGGCGAAACAATAGCGCAGATTCCACGGGCTACGTACTCTCTTGACGTAGATTAATGGAACTTACTAACGTCCATAATCCATCTTGTTAGGTACTTACCTGCATCTATTTAAGACTTAATATTTTCCAAGGTCTAGGCTATAAATAATTATTTAAAATTTTCGTAAATTCTCCGTTACTAAAACAAGTCGTCAAGCTTTTCGGCCATTAAAATAAGATTTTGTTTTAATTTTATAAACTGTCAGGTACCGAAGAAACTGTAGATGAAAGTGATTGTACTTATTGATGTCAGATTTTATCAAAATGAAATTGTAGTTTGGCTTATCTTTCCAATCCAGAATCTGTCCAACACCGAACAATCGCTTGAAATTGGAAATGTTGATTTAACCTTTAAATAATTTCAATACGAATACCTTACATGACTTGTTAAATAAATATCTTGAGCTAAACTACCTTGATTCCAAAGTTTCCTCACACACGATCACTGCTGAACATAGGCGTAATAGAACGCCATTTTGGACGCTTATAGGGGGAAGAGGTTTGCCATGATCAACGCGCTTCAGACGTTTTGGTGATCTCATAAAAATGTTCAACGGAAAGGATATCGAAAGGTTCCTAAAAAATTTTGAATAAGCATTTCGCTTCGCACGGCATACTTTATTACTACTTACATAATTATAGATTCGCGTGTGTTTACGTGCTCGCACCACCGTGAAGTTCGTCCTGCATCAATAACCCCACTGCAAAGGAACCTGTCAGATGAGCGATAACAAAACAAACGCAACAAGTCGTTATTACTTAACTGCAGACAAAGGTTCATTCAGAGAGCACAATTGCAGCCTCTGAGGGGATTCTCATTGTCTCCATGTATCGCATCTTCACGGTTTACTTGCCGCGGCGAGGTGAAATCAGGTGAGTTTGGCTTCGCGAACTCATAACGAACTGAAAAATAATTCGATCCAAGGGAGAATAAGTGTGTTGGATTCGAGTAGTTGCTGTGCCGCTACTATTATTAGTTATTCTTTGGTGTTAGTAAAAAAACACTAGGTCACCTTCATAATACGTCACTTTGTGCATCTACTCAGATTCCTTTACTCGTTTTTACTTTTCGATGTGGAAAGCAAATTCCATTATAGGTAAATTCTGTTACCACAGAATAAATAGTAGTACAACTGTTACTAAGAGGGTGTCGACTTCCTTCTCCATGCCTAGAAGGTCAATGTGGATCGATACGATGTATATCTTGCAATGGAACAGTTCTGCACAGCAAGCAGCCAGCCAGTACGTTGTGTAATTTTTTTTTTACTTACAACTTTATTAGCATTTTACCACGCTCTCACCTGATGGGAAGTGACGATGTTAATAATATATGTTTTTGTTAATTTTTTGTGATGCTACTTCATGTCTCAAATATGAAGTCATACCCAACGCATGGTTTAAATTTTATTAATTAGTTCATAAAATGTTTTTTTTTTTGTAGTAGGTAGTGTTTAGCTGTAGTTATTATATCACTGTAGTATTTAGTTGAAAGAATACCGGCAAAGCGGTTCAAAACAAAAAGGTTCATAAAATGCGATATATAACCGTGTTGTTTTATATATATCAAATCGATGTAAACGAAATAAGAGATTAGCTTGAAGATTTACTTAATTAATTGGTGATAATAACATTTTTAAATTATTACTTAAATAAGAAAAGTGCCAGTTAGAAAAAAAAACTCATTTCATATTCAAAAATACACTGACCACAGAATTCGCCTAATAGTTGGTATAATACTGCTATTTCTGTGTTGAAAACTTGCTTGCATTAGCATATTTATGAATTCTACTAATATTCTAAAATGTGTATTGTAGATTAATATGTAAAGGAAATATTTGAACCCGCATCCGATATAAAGGCGATACTGCTATAAAAATCTAAATCTATTTGTAGGTCTGGCACGTACGATTAAATTAGTAAAGTAGTTCAGAATGATCAATACATGGCATGGTGTCGCCACCAACAGGTAGTCGTAAGGGTGCTCCGCGAGGCGTCGCGGCTGGCCAAGGTCACGCCATCGATCCGGAGTACTACGGTAGAATGTCACATCACCGAAAAGATAGTAAGGTAGCTAATGCCTGATCTAGATGATCTGATCTCATTGGTTAATTCGAACACAACACAGCATTCATGCCATTGATTGATCTATAATCTATATAATATTAATATGTACTATACAACGAATCATGGGGTGTGGAATGTCCGTCTGGTGACGCTGTAAAGGTGGGTAGAGACCAACCGCATTATCCTGTTCAAAAACGGGTGTGGAGTGTAGAGGGAATTTGAATTGAAGTTAAGAAATATGCTTGCTTTGCTTGTTGTTTGCTTGTTATGCTAATTAAAACATTTTTTTTAAAGGAACAGCTCATTGTTTCGTGCTTTTAAAAATATGGCAGGTTGTTAGTTATAACTTGATAACAATATAATATAACCTTTCTTAAAAACTTTCAGTCAGAAATAGCTGGGAATATTGAGCCAGAGCTTTAAAACAGCTTGTTTCGGAATTTCCGCGCTTTGTATTAAGTTTTCCTTCTGGTTGGCCTTATGTATGTGGCATCGTACGTGACGTCACAGCTGAGTGTCCTGACGTCACGCCCTGCGGATATTTTAAGTCGGATTGCGTGAGCGTGTAGTATTCTAAGAGTTTGTTTTTAGCGTACCTGTGTCTGTAGGCAACATGTGGTTGAAAATAATAACATGTATCTGAAGCTAGAAATGCAATTATTGTATTTTAAATACATTTATTTATTTATTTTTTATTACTAGGTGGCAGAACTTTTCTGCAAAGTTCGTCTAGGTAGGTACCACCGCTTTGCCAGTTATTCAGCCGCCAAGCAGTAGTGTGCAAGCACTACTGTGTTCCGGTTTGAAAGGCACTGCATCTAGTGAAATTACTGGGCAATTGAGACTTTATGATCTGATCTCACAGTCGAGTAATGTTATTACCAGACTGTGTTGATGTCTCAGGATGATGTGCGCAGTGCAGTATCACGCGAAACTTTATATTTTGGAGTTCTAAGTGACGCTGTTCTGTTATGGGCGGCCGTGTCGCTTAACATTAGGTGAACGACTAGCTCGTCACATCATTCACTAACATAAAAAAAAATTGTAAATACATTTATTTATTTAGCACAAGCACACATACAAGATACATATTTTGAATGATGTATTACATTGTACAACTTAAGTATAATATTAGGTCTTTACCTATGAAATTGCCGTTTTGTTTGAAAAAAGTTAAAGTTTTTTTTTTTCGAACTTATTTATTTCTTTTATTCAAAGTAATTACCCCTGCAATCAATGCATCTTTGCCAACTTTGTGGCAGTTTATGGATGCCCTTCTTGAAAAAATCAGCAGGACGGGAGACAACAAACTCTTCAAAGGCGTTTTGTACTGCCTCTCGGGAATTGAATTTTTTCCCGCTAAAAAGTTGTCCAAATTTTGGAAAAAGTAATAGTCGGTAGGCGCAAGATCTGGTGAGTATGGCGGATGAGGGAGAGCTTCCAAACCCAACTCATGCAGCTTAGAGACGGTCTGTTGTGCAGTATGGGGTCGCGCGTTGTCGTGAAGTAGCAGTGGAGACGACCGATTGACCAAAGCTGGTTGCAGACGTGCGAGTTTCGCCATCATTGTGGTCAGTTCTTCAATGTACACATCTGCAGTAATGCTCTCGCCGTTTTGTAAAAATCTATGATGAATCACACCAGCACTAGACCACCAAACTGTGACCATCACCTTTCTAGGGGTCATTTTTCGTTTTGCACATTGCTTTGGTGCCGGACCAGGATCTAACCAACTTGCTGAGCGCTTTCGATTGTCAAAAAGAATCCATTTTTCGTCGCACGTAACAATTCGGTTCAAAATTCCTTCATTTCTGTGCCTGTTAAGCAGCGCAAGGCAAGTCTCGACGCGTACGTTGCGCTGGCGATCGTTAAGTTCGTGGGGCACCCATCTATCAAGCTTTTTTATCTTGCCAATCTGTCGCAAATGGACCAATATTGTTTTGATGCTAACATCAAAAGCTGCTGCCAGCTCAGCTGTAGATTGAGATTCATCAGCTTCCACAATCGCCTTTAATTCATCATTGTTGACCAAAGTTTCCGGACGACCACGAGGTTCATTTTTCAAGTCAAAATTCCCAGAACGGAACCGAGCAAACCAATAACGGGTTGTACGTTCGTTTGTACTGTTCTCTCCGTAAACGTCGTTGATGTTACGTGTCGTTTGTGCCGCGTTGGTGCCACGACGGAACTCATATTCCATAATTACACGAAATTTCAAAGTATCCATTATGAGGAAAAATGTTGAAATGTAATGAAAATACAACGCTAATCAATAAACAAAAGACTTATATTGTAAATAGAATGTCATATTTTTAAAACAAAATTAATTTGAATTTAGAATTCATAGCCAATCAAAACTTTTTTTTTGTTTGAAAAAGTCTGTACTGCAATACGGCAATTTCATAGGTAAAGACCTATTATTACATTTTACGGAGCCCTAGATCCCACACTAGGCCTAATTAATATTTCCCATGGGACATCTCGAAACTATAATTACGGATATGAAAAATGTATATTAGAGAAAAAGTGTACGTTTTCACAGAATGTAAGTACGACTCGATGGATCTTAAAACTATAATTATTTTAAAGATTTAAATATAAAATGAAATAAGAATGTCTAGTGTAACTCCGCTAAAAACTGGATATTCCTGTTTCATTTCGTATTTAAGATGAACTTCAGCGAGGTCACGCCTGAATCGATTGATTTTTATTTTAAAGTTTTGCTTTATTGATTACCCACAGATTAGTTATGTAAGGTTTGATTTATTTTAGTAAAAATAATCGCATTATATGGTATTGGTGCACTAGCAACACTAAAAATAATGTGGATGGGCGGAAGCCATAGGTATTAAAAAAAAAGGAAGATGGCGGTGGGAAGGAAGGTGAGATTCATTCGGTCGGTGGGAGCGGAAGAGTTAACAAGGTTTTTGGAATAAGGAGTGTTTTACTAAAAGTGGTGTGATTGTTGTAACAAAAAGGAATTATAATATAGAACTGAAGACAGTGGTTTTTATTAAAGTTACCTGGATCTAACAGTTAATAGTTTGTAAGCTCAAGCAGGTGTGGGATTTTGGAAGAGGACTATGTTACGAGGGAGACCTATGTTTAGCAGTGGACGTCTGACTGATGACGCTTAAGTATGTGTTTCTTATTCCTATGTATATTTTTTATGTTAAGGAATGACATGACGAGCTAGTTGTTCACTTGATATAAAGCGACACAGCTGCCCATATCAGTGGTGGGAACTCTAAAGTGCAGAGTTTTCGCTGCACTGCGCACGTCATCCTGAGACATCAACACAGTCTAATAATCGTAATTTCAATTAAATACGTGCACTTCAAACTGGAACAGTAGATTACATTACAGTATTTTCTGATGACTTTGCTTTCATTATCTCATAAAGCGTCTTTCTCACGTTTTATGCGATCTTTTCTCTTTTTTTAACATATGATCTGAGCCGCAAGTTTCTCCGCATTGCCACAAAACAGCAGCAGTGCTATGTTGGAGCTTCGACGTAAACTATTTGTTAATTATTCATTACTGACTATTGATGCGTAACAAGGTAGATACCCCAGTGTTAAGTAGACTTTATAGTACGTTGTGCCGCAGAACTACATCCGCGCGGGTCAAAGACGTCGCCACCAGCTGTTTGCTGCGCCTCCCGCTTTGCGCACATTATGGCACGCTCATAATGCTTCAACGGCGAGGGTTGTAGCTACTATCAATCGCTTCCTAAGCGAAGTCGAAGATGCTGACATACTTTCTGACCCAATTAGTCAGCTTTATAAATATATATCACTTAGTCCATATAAGAACTTAGTGTAACAACGTGAATGTTTTGGCGGAGCGGTAAGTTCACAATCGTCCTTAACAAAAAAATTAATAATAGATAAAATACAGGCGCTTTCTAGATCAAGATTTCTTCATAAAAGAAAACTGAGATTGCAAGGTTGGCAGCGCATTGTCCGTAGTGTTACGAATGTCTAAAGGCGGTCCATCGGCTGATAGCCTGCTTTTTTAGCCCATAAATTAGGTCAAAAATCCGCTTTAGTAGACTACGCGTTAAATTAAAACCTACCATTAAGGCTTGGCATTAGGCTTGTTTTCCCTAAATTTGTTCAATTACCTAATCCAATAAAGTTACAATTTCTAAACACTATGCCGTTACCACACCTAAAATTGGACGGGCTCCTGAGAACTAGAATATCGCGTGTGAACGAGCCCTAAGCGGGTGTCGCGTGACCTTAAATGCTCTTAATAAATTGTATTGTTGTTGTAATTGTTAAGGCTGGGTCACAATGAGAGGTGTTGGTCATCACATCTTTGAAATGTCCTAATTATATCTGGTCAGCTGATTCTGCTGACTTTGGGTTTTTCTTGTCCTCTCAATTTTTGTATTTGGTATCGGAACTTAATATTTTTGATTTTAATTTATGAATTTTGCTAGTTTGGCCTAATATACTCGGAGCTAAGGGTAAAAGGTATCTATCTTGTCATGTGGCAAGATCTACTGAGACAGTTTAGTAGGCCTGCCTCCAGAATGCTTTAGCTGAAAACATAAAAAAGTAATTTTTGTGTGCACTGTGGACCAACCTTAACTGCTGTTCGTGTGACAAGTCTAGATCCATTTACATTATATTTTATTGAGCAAGTAAATCCAAATTAGATGCAAACTTAAAGACGCTTTACATCGGGCCACTGACCTGTTCGAACTGTCAACTAATTGCATAAAACGATTATTGCTAGGTATCGACTGGCCTTTGTGTAACACCAGCGGTCTTAGATACACTATTTGCGTCATTATCCGTTGATAACAGAAGACCTTCGATAAGATAACGTAGATTATAAAACTTGTTATAATGCTGAAAAATCTGATACTAATACTCAACAAAGAAAAAATTATTTTGCTTGCGCGTTATTCCATCGGTAAATAAATAATGGCATACGTTATGTTTGACGTGATAATTGTTTATGATGATTCCCTTTGATTAAATTAAATTTTAGTACGCTACAACCATTTTTTAAGGTTGAAATATAGCATTAATTAGAATAGTTATAATTAATATGGGAGCAAAAAATAGCTTGCGTGCACAAATATGCAATTGTTTGCTACGAAGTGCTACGCGCTACGTTGTGCACTACGTAGCATCTACGCATAACAGTTTGCAAGTCTCTATTGTATTATTGTGTTGCTAATTAACGCAAATTAATATTCTCCTTGACATTTACTTAGGTTTGATATCGCAAAATGATGTAAGCGTAATTTTACTAATACATTGATAAAACAAATTGTACATTTACATTTAAAATTGAACACTGTTTCGTTCGTAAACATTCCGACAGTGATTACGCAGACTTATGGCATTAGTTTCGGTAATGCGAAAATTCGTTTCGTCCACAAAATAGTGATTGAATGGTTTCAATTCAAATCGATATAAAATTACGATTGCAGTTATGATTTAACTTTCTTTTAAATCGATACGTTTGCACACAGATTACGAACATCATTCAAATTAAGTACTGTTATCAAATATTAATTATAGCTTTTCGAGTAAAATTAATGGGCATAGCGAAGGTGAAGTTCATTGCCCTTTCTGTACGTGGCATCTTGTTTAAATCGATTATGCAGTAATGGTTAATCGTACTTCATTGGATTATAAACAATCGATTTATGTCTTGTAAATATGCTCTTTAAAGTCCACGCATAGTAATTATATAAATACTTGACTATCTCGTCACGTCATTCGTATATTATGATCACAAAAAAAGTTATAAATAATAAATAAACGCCGAACGGTCACATACATATATCCTGGACCCTAACTAGGATTCCCGGTATCTAGGAACTATGAGAACCATGGTCCCACAAAAGACACAAAACAAGTATTTGGTCTTTTTTATACACAGATACTTGTCCTGTCACGGGAATTGAACCCATCGTCTCCGCGTCATAAGCCCACCTGCTAAACCTCTACACCACAGAGGCTTTCCAGTTGCGTGATTATAGTCTGCAATAATAATAAATAATATAATAGTGTATTGCAATATGTTAATAACAAATTGTAAATATATAACAGAATTTTGCAGATACTTACTGTAATCCAGTGTTTTGTTAATCCTAAGTTAAATATTTATTTGTTTACAAAACATTTATTCCCAAAATTTTTTTTGATGGTCAAAACTTAAGTAACTTTCATGTGCCTTTGTAAAATATGACATTTAATGTGCATGTTTCATTCGAATAGAATTCTAATCAGAAATGTTTTTGTTCCCACATGTAACAAAGTAAATAATACAATGTGTCTCGCTTGCGGGCAATCTCTAGGGAAATTAAGCAAACGTCGCATAACACGTATATGATAACGAGTTATTGAACCATAGCACTTATATGAATGTGAATATGATTTATTATTGTAACCACAGCATTTAATAATAAATTATATACCTCTATTCAATATACCTTAAAATCAATTTTGCAATATATTTCAATATAAATGCAATATGTTATATAAAAAATCATTTAAAGCTAAACAATTTCATTGCGCAATAATATTTCGATTAATCGTGCAATATAACAGCGATATAAATATGAATAATATTATAATCGTTATGTCACAATATCATCTCGATTTGACGTATTAGGCATAAACGGTCCAACTTTCACATCCCACTGTATGTTGCTCAACAAACATTTTTAAACATGATCATCAATACATTATTAAGTAATTTCTCATAATATAAGAGATGCACCGGCCTTGCATCAGAATTAAAAAATTACACCCCGCACTTGGGAACCGGTGCATCGAACCGGAGCTGGCGTTTACGTAAGCATTTGTGTACGCTATGTAATGAGGCATTTATATAAATTGATGAGCCACGAGCGTGCTCTTTCTCAATACCCGAGTTAAAATGAGTGATGTTCCGAATGATAACAATGACATTTTTATTGAGTCGATCTCTCGTTCGAAATCATACATCGTAATGAGTGCGTTTCCCATCACTACAGTTACCGATGTTGTGTCGAATTATGAATTTTATTGTGAGTTATTGGATTACGTTAGTTGAGGTTGTTGTGACTACAGTTCTGCAATAAATTGGAAAATTGTTCAACTTTCCATTTTCTGGAATGAGAACCAAAACATCTCGGTAGATATTTAGATAGGTACCTACCTACTTACATCTACTTATTGGTATTAAATCGCCTTCCAGTATAAATCTTTATGCCACAAGAGCGTTTACCAAAGATAAAAATGTTTAGGTGCATTGCTTCATCCTATGATATGATCATATTTTAGACGATATAAATTATTACTTACCATATTTTGGCTGCGAGCGCATCGAACGTAATTATACTTGGAACGTGGTCTTTAAATAATATCTCAAGCGAAGATAATTATTTATGATAACATGCACAAAAATAATATTTATAAAATAAATTTATAAGGGACAATTTATACAAAGACAATTAGAAAATTAATTGAAAATTCTTGAATCAATTGCGCACAAAATTCGTCTCAGGACTCAATTAAGTTTTAATTTAACGTACGTATTAAGCAATTGTAAACCAATTTTCCCAATCTAACCAAAATTATCCGATGAGTTCAACGAAACTGGCGAAACAAAAAACAATCGATAAGATCTTCGGTATTTGCGCTGGATAATTTATCGAGTCTATCGACCATGCACAATTGACCATTCCTAATTCAAACGTGTGGCTTACAACTCTTTTCTTTCGCTGTTACGAGATATACGTAACAAGTGAATTCAAATCCGTGGGAAATACAATGATAGGTGCGAATTTGAACCACGACGAATCGTCTAGATCTCAGATAAACTTGTAAAAACCGCACGATGATGATGATAGTTAGCTATCCAAAAACGTCTGAGCGAGAGATGGAAATCAGCTACGAGTGTTCGTTTTCTTTCGCGGTATTCACCCTTTTACGTAATAATGACAGGTAATTTAAAAGTTCCAAAAGTTGGCAAATCAAGTGGGCGAGACTATGACCATTTTATGGGTTCACTTCCTTTTGTTCTGACCCTGTTAGTCAGAGCTATTGTGCTGTGAATAATACTGACGAATCTGTTACCTGTGTGGGTAGGTATTGTGTGACAAATTATTTTTAATTTACATTTTTACTGAGTTGTAAAACTCAGTTTTATTTATTGCGGGAAGGCCCGTAACCCGTAAAAGCGCAAGGATAGGATCTGACCGTGAGATATTTTTGGATGTGACGTTTATACTTCGGATAATATAGTCCTTTGATTCCTTTTTTATTGCTATACTCAAACCGTTCATCATTTATTTACAGATCGTATATAAAATGTAGAGCAAGAATGGGGCCTATAAAATATTTTTGTTATCTATGGAATAAATCAGTTTTTGGTTGTAAAAGAGCTAAGCCTTTGTTGTCGTTGCTTCCTTATCTAAACATGTCACGTGTAATGACAGCGGTGTTAGCGGACCAGCACTTTCTGACAGTTTATGTCATGTGAGAACATGTTTGATTGGTGTCGCTATAGGTATCTACTTTAATTTTATTCTATTCTAAATAACTGATAGGAAATACACTTTTAGCTCATAAGCTCGGAAAAAAATTATTTAATTTTCTGAATCTGGGTGAAAAGTGAATTTTATCCGCTAGCGTGGAAAGAGTTTTTAAATATCGAACCTTTCTTTCAATAATTTTCTGTGCCAGAAAATGCATAAATATTTATATCATGTCACGGCACCAACCCTAAATAAATATAAATCACACTGGCATCACTGGATTGCATGAAAAACGCTAATTGAGGGTTGGTGATTTACAAAAGGTCTTCGAGTTGTCCTCTTTTGAAAGAGTACTCATTTACTTATATACTTTTCGAAATCTACCAATATCAATCACACATTCCAAAGTCTACACAAATATTAATGACTCTCATTGCATACAAAATAAAGGATCAACTATGCGTGTAATAACACCGCGGTATGCGCGCGCGCAACATTCGTGCGCCCAAGGCCGCGTGCGCCCGTCATTGAATATCGTACATGCGCGAGACTGTGTCAAGGACATGCAAATTTACATACACGCTGTCATTCAAGAAAAAAATGTGAACCGTCCTACTTAAACTTAAAGTTTGTAGGTACTTGTTGCTAACTTTAGGGAAACTCTATAGACAAATAAAAATGGTTTTGTTTATGTCAAAATCAAAAATCAAAGGATTTTATTGCAAACAGGCTATTTTCAGCACTTTGGAAATCGAACACGCCGTCTCCGGTTAAGAGCCGACCTGCTCAACCACCACGCCACAGAGGCTGTCCATAACTATCCAATAACTAGAAAATTTAAGTATTATAATATCATCCACTTATTTTCACAATATGAAATAAAGGCGATCGAAGTCAGTTTAACTTTACCCCTTTTAAAACGATATTATTAGACATATATCGTAACGTTGTATAATAATAATAATGCTTTATTGAATAAACGCAGTTGGTAGTGACCATGCCTTCTGAACTGTAAGTTGTGGGTTCGATTCCCATCCTAAGACAAACATTTGTGTGATGAGCATCGATATTTGCTCTGTGTCTCGATGTTATATTATATTTCTATGTATGTATTTACAAACAAAAAGTATCTAAGTACCAGTTATCTAGTTTCCGTAGTACAAGCTTTGCGTAGTATGGGGTTAGATGGCGTTGTGTAAAATGTTCACAAATATTTCTCTAAAACAAATAACAGTACTTCTCAAATCTTCTCTCACAAAATTACGAATCAGCCTTATACGTTTGTTTGATATACCTATCCATTATGTATAAAAGGACGCAACTTGTTAGCTCTCTCCGCTCTATTACTTAACCAAACGAGCTCGATTACCGACATTACATCTCTCAAAGAGTTCACGCTTACAATGCGAACTGTGCCTGATGCTAATAATACCTTTAAAGGCAGCATTGGCTAGTCCATGTGGCCATAGAATAGGCAGTAGTGTTGGAGGCGTCACAATGGAGCCTTTCTCCTAACTAGAGCGTAGGTGGACGAACGACCTTGCCGGGTTAGGACTTGTTGCACTGAGGTGCTGTGCGGATGCGACTCTATTTTTAGTTAGCTTTTTAATATCATTATGAAATTAAATGCGAGAAATTTCAAAAGAGTTCTTTTTATGCTGATTTACTACAAACTCCTGGGTCCGTGCTCTTTTTTAGTGTACTACTTACATATTGTTAGTTGTGTTATTATTTTTTAACAAAATCAATACAGGAGAGACTTATTTACACCATTTTTTCCCTTTTTCTTAAATTTTTGGACACTATGTAAATATCGGGAATATCAATTGCTTTATTTTTATTTGCGTATACACCACGAGCAGACCAGCTCCCGCAAGCAGCGAAGAGTTCTTATAACTTCCAAATCGCACCTTACAGATTTGCCACAATTTAACATCAGCAAACTTTTTTAAAATATTTGGTTGTGAGTATACATTTCGCATATAATTTGAATAGGTGCGGGCTAAACTGGGATTCGAATCAGGGAGCGTATATTTGAAAGTAGCACAAGCCACCAGCTACTACTCTGCGACATTCGCCTTAGAGCCGCCTTATCAGTCCGCCGTCGCCGCCAGAGTCACGTCTTGAGCGACCCGGATGATCCTATAGCGGCCGTAGTATCGGCTGCGCTAGGATCACTGGACCAGCCTAGCCCTTCTGGCTCAGGCACCGCTTTCAGCACTGGTGTATGATACCAACGTAACACAATCAGACACCGATCCCACCGGCGACGTCGACGTACCCCCATAGGTTAGTTAGAACGGTCGTGACTTTCAAAAGGGTCCACTCTTCCAGTGGACGTAGTCTTCTCGATTCTCTTATCCCGGTAACGGCCCAAAACGAGGCTCGTACCCCAGAGGTGCCATTGAGCTAGATGCCTTCCAATTTTGACGGCTGGGCGCCAAAATCGCCTGCCCTCTCGCCCGGAGACCAACAACATTAGGCCGTTAAAAAAAAAAATAGCACCGCCTTGTCCGCCTTGAAAGCATAAGAGATCATCAGGTCAATAAACTCCTAACACAGGTATCTACTTACTATTGAAGAAAAAATGACAAACCATAAAGATCATGATTGCATGCGATCTTTCAGTGGAACATGCTGCTTTAGTGGGCGGACAGATGACATTTTGATGTGTTGCACACTCAGTGTGTGTATTGCGTGCATTAAACTTTGTGCACACGCTGAACTAGGTGGGTACAATTCTATTCAGGTCCAATTACTAATAGGGGTCAGATGAGTGACAAAAGCGAACTATGAACTACAAACCCTAAGCGGAGCCTACGGACATTTCGCAACAATGTAACGGTCTTTTTACTATTTTATATTAAGAAATGACGCGATGAACTAACCGTTCGCTTGATGTTAAGCGACACGGCTGCCCCTATCAGTTGCAGTGTCGGAACTCTAAAATATAGTTTCGCGTGACACTGCACAGACATGTCATCCTGATACATCAGCACATCTAGTAATAATACTTGCAATAGACGTTGAGATTTTGCTTGCATTCAAAGATTACGCTGTGTTGAGTGTGAAAGATGTACGATGTAGCAGACTAAAACATTTATTCTGATATATTTAATATTTGTAATATGTAGCCGCTCATAGATTTGACTGGCCCGACTGCTCAGTTACTAGTGACCCTGCCTTCTGAACTAAGGGTTGAGGGTTCGACTCCCGCCTAAGACAAACACTTGTGTGATGAACATAGGTGTTTGTTCTTTGTGTGGGTGTTATAGTGTATTCTATGATTTACAAACGAAAAGTATCTAAGTATTGTATCAGTTATTTCGTTCTCATACAAGCTTCGCTTAGTTTAGGGCTAGATGGCGCTGTGTGAAATGTGTCCACAAATATTTATTTTTATAACAGTATTTTTGTAGTCGTCTAGTATTTATAGAACAGCACACACCTACATGCTGATCAAACACAAAAAAGTGTATTTAATATTATTTTTTCATTTAATTCCGGAATTCATAACGTGTTTGGTAGATACTTAACTGTAGGATTTATCATCGATGTGACTCGTAGCCGTTATGGAGAAGGATGGTTATTGGATTGTGATCTCTTTTCTATTAAAATCTCGGTCTTTAATCATAATCTAATCTAGTGCAATATTTTTATGTTGATAGATAATGTAGTGATTTCCGTTAAGTAATTACATTATTACACCAGTAGTGGGAAAGATAACTTTTTTCAATGTCACATATTGTACCCAATGTTTGTCAATGTCAATTTTTTGTGTTAGGGAATAAATAAACAAATATGTGTGGACATTTTACACACCGCCATCTAGCCCCGAACTAAGCAAAACTTGTACTATGGGAACCAGATAACTGATACAATACTTAGATACTTTTTGTTTGTAAATACATACATAGAATACAATATAACACCCAGACACAGAACAAACATCGATGCTGTTCACACAATTGTTTGTCCTTGGTGGGAATCGAACCCACAACCTGCAGTTCAGAAGGCAGAGATACTACCGACTGAGCTGTCGGGCCAGTCAAAAATGATGTGACGATCTAGTCGTTCACCTGACGTTAAGCGACACGGCTGCCCATAACAGAAAAATCTCGAAACTAAGCTACGTAATATTATAAACGTGAAAATTTGTATGTATGGATGTTTGTTGCTTTTTCACGCTCAAACGGCTGGACGGATATGAATGAAATTTGGAATATAGATAATTATAGTGGATTAACACATGGGATACTTTTTATCCGCGGGTGAAGCCGCGAGGCACAACTAGTATTCTAATCAAACATCAATCAAGTTTCAAATACGATTTTAAACATTTAACATGAGTGCATCTTAATTAATTCAGTCATTCACGAAGTCATCATTAAAATTTCAACTTTACAGCCGTTTTATAAATGGCCTTATCAATTAATTTTACAGTCAATATAAAACTCCATAAAATAAATTTTCATTAATTTTAAACTTAATGATCAATTAACAACACAGTTGAACTTTATTTGGCCGTATCCATTCGCCCACCATAATAACTCTGTTTACCATTAAATAATTGTATAGAACAAATAATAGTATCTACTTCGTAAGGTGTCGCTCATCAGCAGTCGAGGAGCCTGATGAATTGATGATGATATCTAAACTAACTACTTACTCACTCATTAATCCAAAATAACTAAAATACGTCATAGGGGCCGTTCAAGTATTACGTAAGCAGATTTATTATAATTATTTACCCCCCTTCCCCTTTGTCAGCAAAAGTAAGCAAAGCTTTTACCCCCTCCCCCCATGCTTTCGTAAACATTTTCAATTAATGTATTATTTTTTTAATATTAAGTATGATCATAATGTTTCGTGTTTCAAGCAAAGACAATGTGATTGTTGCTATTCGTGTAAAAAGGTAAATAACTACCGATGACGTAATCATCATCTAGACTCCCCTACCCCCCCATGTCATCCAAAATAAGCAAAGCAAAGACCCCCACGCCCCCCCATAGTGCTTACGTAATATTAAAAACGGCCCCATATTACAGGACATGTTTTTTGAAGTAAAATTTATTTACGCAGCTTGACTTGGGAGTAAGCTGGTAAGGCGAAAGGAATACTTTATATCTCCCTCTCTTTTATACTTATATTATTATATAATAATATCTCCCCCACTACGTAAAGATATAAAGAAAGAGTTACGTTTCGTGTACAACTGTAGGGGCAAGAGAGATTAGAGAAAAAGTTTTACTTCAGTCGTGTGCACTCGTTTTTTTTTTAAATTGGTATACTCAGAGCATTTGACCACTCTCGCCTGACGTTAAGCAATGACGTGGTCTACTAGAAGACACCTATTCACTCTTGAGGTTAACTGGAAACAGGGACGAGGGAAAGTCGTCTATTAATTACCTAAAAAAATTCGAAAGTTCAATTTTTGATAATGTTATCATACCCGCAAGATAACAATTTAATGGCGCGAATAATTCTCGCATTAATGAAGACAATAAAATTACACGCTAATGCTTTATCTTGCCAAAAGAATATAATTTGATAAAGAAATTTGGCACATAACTCATTGAAATAAAGTGGCTTTTGCATTTTTTTGGATCGCACCAGTATTGCCGATTGTGCGGTCCTGTTGCTCAAGTGCGTCGAAATAGGCCTCTCGTATCGATAATTCAATTCAGTAAGCAAGACAAATTTATCGTCATCTATTAATTTTACGACTCGTCCTACGCAGCAGTTACTGTTTGTAAATTGTTTTACAACTCTTATTTTATTACTTACTCATGTTAGTATTTGCGACCTTAGCTTAGGTTTCCTTTTTTTTTACTGATATGTAGGTATTGTATAGATCTCGCGGGTCGTTGACGTAGGCTACTAAACATGGGGTGCGATGCCAGGATACCTCCACGAAACCCCGGGTGTTGTAGTTCCTTTTGAATGCTTGCATTCGGGGGGAAGGGCAACACTCGGCTCGGTGCACCCTGGGCAACGGTTAATAACTTCCCTTCGGGGTTCTTGTTAGCCGTTGGCTGAATTCCTGGCGGGGCCTCTCTGCGATCCTTGTGTCTCGGCATAAGGCGCAGCAGAGAGGCGGGAACTCGCGCCGGCGCCCTGGACAGTCCGGGAAGCGGCGGTGCGAGTTGGGGGCTCGCGTCACCGTCTCGGCCGTATGTCGAGTAGCGGTGACGCGAGCGAGCAGCCCCCCCGTAGTGATACGGGGGTGAATGCACAGAGGGGCCTCACCACAGAAGTGGGATGAGGCAGGGCGGAGACCCAGTGATGGGGAACTGTCCTTGAGCGGGCTCGACCAGCGCCCCGGAGAGTCCGGGAAGCGGTGGCACGAGCCAAGGCGGCCTTGAATGGCTGCGGGGCTCGGTCGGCGTCCTGGCCTTATGCTGGGTAGCGGCGACGCGAGTTGGCGAAATGGAGACCCCCATCAAGAGCCTTATCTTGGTGGGGGTCTTCATTTCGTAAGACGGAGCGGCGAAATCTTGTTTGTCTGTGTCTGGTGTTGTCCCATTTGTTTGTTATTGTTATCGTTTTGTTGTGTTTGTCCAGTCGCTGATGGCTCGGTCGGCGTCTCGGCCTTATGCTGAGTAGCGGCGACGCGAGCCGGCAAGGTGTCGAACTTGCAACCGATGAAGCGTTCATCGCGGAAATCGGTCAATGTCGTCAGTGATGGCATTGCCCGATAAACGCGATGAACGTAGAGGGGAGACCAAATCCCGTGTTCTGAGGCCCGCACAAGGGACGTATGGGTGGGGGGAACCCACCTGCGAGGGCCTCAAAGGGGGACCGAACCCCCATTTAAAAAAGGGAAAAAAAAACATGGACACGCACGCTTTTGTTAATGGTCCCCAGGGCGGTAAAGGTCTACGGACACAATCCGTCGGTGCTGGCAAGAACCCGCCGGCACTCAGCCCCTCGTACTCTGGGGGGGGCAGCAAAAGCCTCGAGGGCCTCGGCCCTCGCCCGACCACACGCAAGAACACGGACTCTGGCATTGCTCTACGAAAAGGCAACGACAATGGCGCAAAATCGGACACCGATTGCAAGCGGAAGGATTACCCTGTTCCGATTCGCGTGGCGGAAACGTCGCGCGAATCGCAACAGGGATTGACGGGATCTGGTAAAGGGGATAAGACGGATCTGACAGCGGTCGCTGACAGTCTGATCCTGAAGAGGAACAGCTTTGCTGCTCTTGCCGACGCTTCGTCGGCAAGAACAGCAAACTCGACTGACCTCTCGGACTCAGACATGAGTTGCGAGCCACTGTCGAGAGACTCGGAGGAGTGGACAGGCCGCCTTCGTAAGCGGCCGTCTTCTTCGGTCTTCGGGCCCGGGTGGTTAGACTCGGACACGGAGACCGAGGGGACGGTAGCTGCTAAGGCGGCGACCGGAAAGAGAGGGAGAGGGAAGGCCGCCGGTAAAACGGCAGGCCTTTCAAGGGGAGGCTTTAAAAAGCCCCCCACACCGGACGTGACCACAGACGGGGAACTGGAGAGAACCTTGCGTTCTCGCCAGTTCCTGAAGGCACCAGCCGCTGGCGTCGTTGGCTCCGGAAGAGAGACCGGAAGTGATTCTGGTCCTCACCCGGTGGACGACGATTTTAGCGTGCTGAACGCACAGGAGTTGAGGGCGCGGGCGGGAGAAAAACTCGCCTGTATTTTGGAGGTTGCTAGGAAATCTGGTAACCTCAAAGGCGAATTTGTCTCCCGCCTGAAGAAGTCGGCGTCGACACTGACGGAGGTGGTCGACAACCTCGCGGGCCGGAGCGAAGCGGAGGAGACACGGCGGCTGAGGGCCGAAAACAAGCGCATGCGCATGGAGTTGGAGGCAATGAAGGCAGAGGTGAAGGCGTTGCGTCAGGGCTTCTCTGAAGCCAAGACGGCCGCCGCCATTGCTGCCTCCACCGCCGCCAACGCCGCTGCCACAGCCACCGCTGCAGACGGACGCCCCGCCGCTGTTCTAGTGGGGGCAGAGCTGGTCGAAGAGCTGAGGCGCTCCCTAACGGTGACCTTAGGGGAGATGGTTACCGCTCGCCTCGCGGCATTTGAAGACCGGCTCCTGCCTGCCCCCACGGTTCGCCCGCCCCTAAAAGCGGACACGAGGAGAAAGACGGCGGCCGCAGCCACGTCACAACAGCCGGTGCCCGAGCCGGCTCGCCCCCCCGCTCCTAAAGCGGGGAAGCGAGCTGAGATCAAGAGTACTGCTGTCACCACCACGGTGACACCGGCTGCGGCCCCCTCAACATCTAGGGGGCCCCAAGGCGTGACCACACCTGCCGCCGACAGAGCCGCAGAGGGAAGCTGGGCCACGGTCGTAGGCAAAGGGAAAGGAAAGGGCAAGGGGAAGGGAAAGTCTTCCCTCCCCCCAGTGGTGCCCATAGTAGTACCCGCCTCCCGTGGTCCAGCCAAAAAACCGGCCGCTTCCGCCGCCTCCAAAAAGCCGATAGCTCCTTCCAGCAGGGCTAAGGCTAAGAAGGCGGCGTTGAGGCCCCCCAAGTCCGCGGCGGTTGTAATGACCTTACAGCCAGAAGCCGTGGACAAGGGGGTGACATATCGCGCCATCATAGAGATGGCGCAAGAAAGGATGGACATAGCGGACCTGGGAATTACTGAGACCCAGGTCCGCTTTAAGAGGACGGCCACGGGAGCCAGAATGCTGGAAATTTCTGGCTCCCAAAACTCGGAGAAGGCGGACCAGCTCGCGGAAAAGCTCCGCGGCGTCCTTTCCGAGGTGGCCACCATCTCCAGGCCCGTAAAATCAGTTAACCTGAGGGTTATGGGCCTGGATGATGCAGCCACGGGAGAAAAGGTGGCCGCAGCGGTGGCTAAAGTGGGGGGCTGCGACGTGAAGCTGGTGCGGGTCAAAGAAGTGACCCCTGGCTTCGACGGCACGGGCTCCACCTTGGTGACTTGTCCAGTATCGGTGGCAAAAGTGCTGTCGAATCAGGGCAGGTTACTGGTGGGGTGGAGCTCGGCGCGAGTAGTGGCATTGGACGCGCGTCCTATGCGCTGTTACAAGTGCATGGGACTAGGGCACACGCGCGTCCAATGCCCCTCGCCAGCCGACAGGAGTGACCAGTGCTACCGCTGTGGAGGCACTGGTCATCGGGCGGCCGGCTGCCAGAAGGCTGGCCTGCACTGCAGCATTTGCGCAGAGGCAGGCAAGCCTTCTAAGCACGTCATGGGGGGAAACATCTGTGTCCCTCCCAAGACCAGAGGGAAGGTCCGAGGGACCCAGGCCGCCCCTGCGGTGGCAAGCCGGGCCACGCGGTCCCCTGAGCGCGAGGTGGTTGTGATGTCTGACTGATGGATCAAGTCAGACATTACAACCTCCTCCAGACGAACCTCAACCACTGCGCCGGGGCCCAGGATCTGTTCATGCAGACCCTGGCGCAGTGGAGAATTGACGTGGCGGTTGCCGCGGAGCCATATTACGTCCCCCCCCAACATCCCTGTTGGGCTGGGGATCTGGATGGCTCCGTGGCAATAGTGGGGCGGTCAGGTGGCGACCCACCCCTTTCGGTAGAAGAAAGGGGCTCGGGGTTCGTCGTGGCCAAGTGGGGGGAGTATGTCGTCATTGGCGCATACTTCTCCCCCAACAGGACCGCCGCGGAGTTGGAGGTTTTTATGGACCTTCTTTCTGCGGCGGTCAGAAGACAGTGGCCTCGTCAGGTCCTCCTTATGGGGGACCTGAATGCTAAGGCAACTGACTGGGGCAACCCACTCACTAACAGTCGCGGGGAGATTGTTAGGGAGTGGGCTGTCGCCACGGGGCTGATCCTATTGAACAGGGGATCAGCCCATACGTGCGTGCGACATAATGGGGGGTCCGTGGTGGACGTATCGTTCGCCACCCCATCTGTCGCCGCACGTATCCGTGGCTGGAGGGTGATGTCGGAGGTGGAGACTCTCTCGGACCACAAATATGTGCGGTTCGAGGTCTCCACCTCCCACAACCAAGGAGGGGCTACCCGGGTGGTGCGGGCTGACTTTCCGCGCTGGACGGTCAGCTGCCTCGACGCCGAACTGGCGGAAGAGGCTGCGATCGTCCAGTCGTGGTTTGCCGGCCCCCTCCACCCGGAGGTAGACGTCGCGGCGGGCCAGTTTCGGGAAGCGGTAACGGCCGTGTGCGACGCGGCCATGCCGAGATCCCGACGCTGCTTTCGCCCCCGCCGCGAGGTCTACTGGTGGTCCGCGGAGATCGCCGAACTCCGGAACACTTGTTCCAGGGTTCGGCGAATCTACGGCCACCAGAGGAGACGGCGCCATGGCCGGACTGATCTCCAGCTGTCTGACCAGGAGCTGGCGGCCGAGACTCTCGCATATCAGAGGTATCGCGCCGCCAAGCGGGAACTGCAGCTCGCGATCAGTCAGGCCAAGGACCGGGCGCGGGGCGAGGCGCTGGAGGGACTCGAGAGAGATCCATGGGGACGTCCGTATAGGGCAGCCCGGAACAAGTTCCGGGGCCAGACGTCCCCAGTGGCCGAGTCCCTCGAGCCGGAGGTCCTCGGCGCGGTGCTGGAGGGGCTATTCCCCGATAACCCCTCCCACACCCCGCCGATGATGGCAGTGTCCGTCCCCTTCCCCGAGGAGCTGGACGTGGCCTCCATCCCACCTGTGTCGGAGGTGGAGATGGAGGTCGCTGTCAGTCGGCTGCGTGGGAAGAGGAGGGCCCCTGGCCCAGACGGAGTCCCCGGCCGGGTCCTTGCGATCGCCCTGAGGGAGATGGGCATCCGGCTTCGGGAACTCTTCGACGTGTGCCTAACGTCGGGAAGGTTCCCAAAGCTGTGGAAGGACGGCCGGCTGTGCCTGTTGCGCAAGGTGGGTCGACCAGTTGACTCGCCTTCCGCATACAGGCCCATAGTGCTGCTGGATGACACGGGAAAGCTATTGGAGAGGGTGGTGGCTTCCCGTGTCATCCGACACCTACAGGGGACGGGGCCTGCTCTGTCCGATGCCCAGTACGGGTTCAGAGAAGGGCGGTCTACGATAGACGCCCTTCTCTGGCTCAAGGGGTGGACACAGCAGGCGGTCCGCGAGAGGGAAAAGGCATTGGCTGTATCGCTCGATATAGCCAATGCCTTCAACAGCCTCCCGCATGGAACAATACAGGAGGCTCTCCGTTACCACGGAGTGCCCCTGTATTTGCGGAGGCTGTTGGCCGACTACCTCCAGGACCGCGAGGTCCTGGTGGTAGGACGCGACGGCCTAAGGCACCGTCGCGTCTCTTGCGGGGTTCCACAGGGGTCGGTGCTGGGACCGCTCCTGTGGAACATAGGCTACGACTGGGTGCTGCGTGGCACGCTTCCCGCCAATATGCGGGTAGCGTGCTACGCAGACGACACCCTGGTCGTAGCAAGAGGGAGGGACCTCGGGGAGGCGGTGCGGTTGGCCACGGTAGGCACTAGCCTCGTGGTCGACCGCATACGCGCCCTGGGTTTGGAGGTCGCTCTCTCCAAAACCGAGGCCCTATTGTTCCATGGGCCTCGAGGGGGACCCCCTCCAGGTACGCGGGTGGTACTGGATGGGGTGCCCGTCCCGGTTAAGGCCCAGATGAAATATCTGGGCCTTACCCTGGACGGGAGATGGGCTTTTGGGGCCCACTTTGCCCAGTTGGCCCCAAAAGTGGTGGGAGCTGCGGCCGCCTTGGGGAGGCTGCTGCCCAATGTGGGTGGTCCGAGCGCCGTATGTCGCCGTCTATACTCCGGAGTAATCCGGAGTATGGCGCTGTACGGGGCACCGGTCTGGGTGGACGCCCTCGGTCGCAGTAACAAAACCCTGCTGCGACGTCCGCAGCGGGTTATTGCGACGAGGGCGATACGCGGATACAGAACGGTGTCCTGGACAGCGGCATGCGTTCTAGCCGGTGACCCACCCTGGGAGCTTCAAGCCGAGATCCTCGCTGAAGTTTACCACTTCGTGGCGGCGAGGAGATCTCGGGGAGAGCCCCCAGGGTGGGACGAGGTTAGGCGCATGCGGCAGCAGGCGCGGGCCACCCTATTGAGGCGGTGGGTGGAGGACCTGGCTCCACCGGTCCCAGGGCAAAGGACGGTGGAGGCCATCCGTCCGGTCCTCCAGAGGTGGGTGAGGCGGCCCCACGGGTCGCTGACCTTCCGATTGGTGCAGGTGCTTTCCGGGCACGGATGCTTTGGAAAGTACCTGCACCAAATCGCGAGGCGGGAAGCGACCCCTGCCTGCCATGAGTGTGGGGCGCTGGAGGATACAGCGCCCCACACACTGGAAGTGTGTGCCGCTTGGGACCCGCAGCGGCACACACTTTCCTTGGCAGTAGGCCACGATCTCTCGCTGCCAAGCGTGGTGAGAGCCATGCTCGACAGCGAGAGATCGTGGCAGGCGGTGGTCTACTTCTGCGAGTACGTGATGGCGCAGAAGGAGACCGCGGAGCGGGTCAGAGAGGAGGCCGCTGGAGCTGACCCGCTCCGGCGCAGACGAGTGGGAGGGAGGAGGAGGCGTTACGCGCACCTCCTCCCTCCCCCGTAGTGGGGCCACTGGTGGAGAGTCGGGGGACTCTCAGCCGGCTTGCACGGCCCCACACGTCTGGTGGGTGACCTTGGTGAGCAAGGTCACCCATCCATTGGCGCGGAGAGGCCCGAAAGGGCCTGCCGCCGGGGGCGAGTTGGCTGGACTGCAGTCGCGACCCCTTCTCGCCCCGGTACGGCGGACGAGGGCTCACGGGGGGGTTTTAGTGGGTTCGAGTCCCACATACCCCCTGCTACCACCCCCGTGGTGGCAGGGAAGTGCGAGGGCATTTCCCCCCCTCAAAAAAAAAAAAAAAAAAAAAAAAAAAAAAAAGGCTACTAAACATTACCAGCCTTATTAATAAACACGAACTAGCTTTAGATTAGTTACACCATCTTTTATCTCTTTCAATTCAGTTAAATATTCCAGTAGCAAAAATAGGACAAAAGCTGAAGTAACTAACCCAAGACTAATACCCGTTTATTAATAAGACTGTTAAAGTCTACGACAAGAAAGTGCGCACAAATAGAGTCGATTTCAACGTCTCAAATAAAGCAATTAGTTTGTATAATAATATAATAATAATAACGTCCAACCATCACATACATAGATCCTGGACCCTAACTAAAATTCCCTGTGTCTATGGACCTAGAAACTACGAGGACCATGGTCCCAGAACACCCAGACTCAGAACAAGTACCTAAAGCAATTACGATGAATGTCCTGTGAGGAATAAACAGATCAAAAGGACTTTAAATTGCGCAATTTTCAGATGTAACAGTTGAAGAATCACATAAAACGTACACGATCGAAGACGTGGGATGCTAGACGACGTGACTGCGGTCTGCGGCGTCTTCAGATAGTATGCAATGAGGCGAGTAACCTCTGATGCGACAAGGGAATCGGATAGCGTGGACCGCGTGTACACGAAAATATGCACGGGAATTCATCACAAGCATAGTTGAAATATAGTAAATAACTTCAAGTCAACATTTTAAAAACATTTGTGGTATATACATTTTGTTTAAAAACTTGTTAACAATACGTATTACTTACATTAAGTAAGTAATACGTATTGTTAACAAGTTATAATTTTAGTTAGTTTTAGTTAAATATTTAAAAAATGCGTAGAGTTTAATGAACTCTGACGTATTGAGTCCCAATGTAACGCTATTTAAACTCCTTTGATATTTACCAGTTCATTTAGCATGAATGACTATCGCAATGTAACGCAAAAATGTACACTATCCGAGAAGAGAAGGCTTTTATAAATACTAGACGTTTGTCATTTATGACAAACGTCTAGTATTTATAAAAGCCAATTTTTGAATTGACTGAGTTTGCCAAACATAATGAAATGTATCAGGAACCTAGTCTCCAATTTCAGAAAAGCCCGACATAACTATCTTGAAAAAAAAAAACGAAAGTACTGATAAGTATGCTGATTTAAACGAAATTAGATTTTATCGAGACTATAACTTATATGGTATAAATATAAATATATATATTTGAATATAGTATAATAATTAAGTTAAAATTACTAGAACTGTTCCTATGTAGTCTTATATTAAACAGAAGTTGTAGGTGTTACACGTGCTTTATATCAATCCACAAATTTTATCTTGTCCTTATCATAAATAGTTCCTCTATATCGATTAAAAAATTGTTAAAAAATAAAATAGACGGCTAAAAGAGCTGTTATTAATTAGCGTCAACCGTATGGAATTAGCCAGTATGAAGAGCAATCTCAGTGGACCTTGGAGGGTTGCCGCGCAACCTTGTAGTTGCAACATTATGTAATCAACTGTAGCGACACTATCTTGGTATATCGTGTTGCAAATTTGCAATACGAATGACAATGTAAGATGGATCGACTATTGTGAAGATCACTGGTGGAAATCGGATCCCAAATTAGCAAAGGATAAAGATTAAAGCTAATTTAGTGGCATAATAAGAGAGATCAAGAAAATGGCTGTGAATATATGTTGATGATATCATGATACGAATGGCGACTTGATTTCGTTGTGTAGGAGTTATACAAAAATCGACAAAAATAATATTTTAAAAAAGTGGCTAGAAATAAAATATATATTTAGATGTTTAAACTGAGTCATGCCTCGGGCTGCTTATGCAAAGTTTTTACGTAACTTTGATTAACGGTTTCTTCCCCTGGCAGCTTCTTGCCGTCTGTGCAATGTATGTCTTGATTATGTGAGTAACTTGTTCCAACTATGTATTCTTACAGGTTTATTACTTACCTATTTACAGTATTTTTTTGGTTATGTAATGACATATTAAGTTCAAGTTTGTCGGTCTTTTATTATTAAAAATTATAGAATTTTTGTGATTCTTGACTGGAGTTTTATTGAGTTGCGGCTCTTTGTCTTCTAATTTTTTATCGAAAGTGGAAAGCAACATTCTAGAAACTTTGGGAAATACGACCTTGTTACTATTGTTATCATCGACTTTGTACTCTTTATCACTTTAACTGACAGCGACTGACTCATATCAGACGGATCATCTAATACATTTCCATTTTTTTAATTTGTTTACTCTCTACTTACTCTCAGTTAAGTTTGCCTATGTAATGACATTATGAATATCAGTAATTTATTTCTGTTAAGATTTTGATGATGAACTCTGTATACGGTACTTGATATATTGGATTGGAGCATTCTAGTCTTAATCGTGGGATTTGTTAATCAATGATAATGTTAGTTATCAATAATTTAGATCTCTTAAATTAATTCTTATAGCTTGTGTAGGTTCATAACCCATTCGCTCTTCCATATCTTAAGTTCAAAACCAATGTCACTTGATTTTTTACGACGTCCAAGCGTTACGTCAATTGCCACGAAGGTTATCGGGCACGCTGCTGGTCGCGTCGTCCGACTTGTGTCATCTTGCGTGACACGGCTCACCCTTAACCTGTAATGGTTGTGGTTTTAAAAGGCGGTTTGTTTTGGTTGGTTTAAGTACCACTGCTTCGAAGTTCAAAATCAATGTTGTTTTATTCCGGCGTTACGACAAAGTAGCCGCGGCGTCCAGTCCAACTTGTGCCGTCTTGCGTGAAACGGTTAACCCTACCTTTTGACGGTTGTGGTTTCCTGTGTGGGTGGTATAGTCTTTTTGTCAATAGTTCGTGGTTAGCGTCGCGTGCTTTAATTTTGTTGATAAGTTTGCTTCTCGTATAATATTCTTGTCTTAGTATTTGGAATTCGTAACATGACTGGCATCATTTTTATTCTCTTCTTTACAGGTAAGTGCCCTATTCGATATTGTTTGTGATTGAAATGAACAACCTACAACCCAAAAGTCTTAGCTATACAATTTTGACCCGGTCTCTACTATTTGCTCACATGCTATCTAAATATTTTTGAAATAATGCTGTCCACGAATCGAAATCCTGGTGGGGGTAGTTACCTACTGCTCTAGCTAGTTTTATCCTATAGTGTCAAACCACTCAAACGCCATGAAAATAAGCCGCAAGTCTTATGATCCGACCACATCAATCGCTAACAGCCGCCGTTGTTTTTGTCACTTCTCAAATCAGCCGTGAAATTCTGACCAAGCCTTCGTTAGCCCGTACCGTACCTCAATAATTAGGCTGGATTAAAGCTTGAAAACGATAAATTACTCGTATACAGTTCACCTTGAAATGAAATTAAAAAAAATTAAAGAACATTTTCGTGTTGTAGTTACTATATGACATTTTCCATATAATATTATGGTAATTTTTGGTGAATATGAAATTCGAAATGTAAAACTAGGCATTTGTCTAAATGATTGATTTGTTTTATATAGCGGTTTCTGGCGGATTTACATTTTGTATTACGTAAATAAATAATTTGTAAAACTTATAAAAGGTTTTAAAGATATTTCAAAGTTATAAATTCTCAACTTCACCATCATCTTCAATAGCATCGCGACGTTATCATATTACTGTCAACTGTCACATCTTAATAAAGATCTCATCTTTAGCCTCAATTAACACAGCTAATTCTCGTTCCACTCGTGTTACTTTCTTTGACGCATCGCATGGAGTAACGGTGTGGACGCTTTGTCTCGCTGCAACTCGTGCGGGGGCCCTTGGTGCCGGTCTGGTTTGGGTGATGGTAGGTTGGCAGTACTATTATGGATTCTATGGTTAAACTCTAGCTTCAAATGTTGTCAAATCCACCGTAAACCAACGACCCTACTACTAATATGTGTATAAATGTGGAACGTTGCCTGCTTTTTTGTGTGACTTTAACGCCAAGACGGTTGATTCGATTTGGATTTAATTTGGCACATACATTGCTAATACCACTCCGAGATCAACCAACATAAGCATAACATCGCCTAAGCAGTATTATAGCAAGCCTTTGTATTTATAAACAAGGATTTATGTCTAATGGACTTTGTACTTCTCGGAACTTTAATTTGGGGTCAGGGTTTTGCATAATTCAGATATTGATTAATACACGTGTAAATAATTCAAAATTTTCAATACTAGGTATATATCAATTTGTACTAAATATGGAAACTGTTTACATCATTGACCGTTATAAGAATAATAAAATGCCTACATCAGTAGCTAAACATAGTGTTCATTAACAAGCGAAAGCTTGCTGGATTGCTCACCTCATCACTTAAAATAAAAACATAAAACGGAGTGGATGTAAAATTGTTTCACCCAACATCTATTAATATTATCTGCACTCTCTATAAAGCTGTCAAAGTAACTGTTGCGATGACAGGTGGTAATTACGAAACTCTCGCTCTTGCACTATCCGAGTTTTTCAATGTCATTGCCGTTTTACCGTTTGGATACCACCGGCTCGCGTGTCGACAGATAAGACCCGAGATTCGTCCGCCGTCTACCGTTCGAGCCTATGCATCACAGTCCTATGAAAATTAAGACAAAAATTACCTACTTAACTCAGATGGCTCAAAAAGATTAGGTATTGTGTACAGCGGAGCCGCTAGAAACTTTCACTAATCAAGGACCGTTGTTTTCATCTGATACGATTGAACGAGACATTGAAAAGTTAAGTGTTAATGCAGCTATTCTTTTCGTTAGTTATTTATCGTGTATCGACAATTTACGCGGGGACGGTGCTAAGCGAAAAAGGAAATTTCACTTAAACCTTTCACATGTATTTTTATTAAGACTATTTGAATAAACAGTACATTATCTGTGTAATTATTGTGTTGTGTTAGTCGCCCACGCACCTGTACCATTTGCCGATGAGGCTCTCACGCTCCGGGCACTTTTGACGCCCGTATCGTCAACACTCAACACTTAACTTTGTTGCACGGAATTATGATTTGCGGCGATCCGCGAATTTAACTTTTACAAGTTTTGCAAAAAAAAAAAAAAAAGGTTTGAAATGGCATTTTAAATTAATAGATGTACTAGGAACGAGTTGTGGCAAACATTTATATTTTTTAGGCACCTAGATTAATGTAATAATTTATATTTTTTTAAATAATAAATTTACTCTAATTCTATACTATATTTCGTTGAATGTGGGATACGATTTGGAACCAAATTTTGGATTTGACGAAACCTCTCTGTGCTAGTTAGTACATTGATAGATTGTTGTTATTGCAGGATGTGGAGATAGATTCGATATTACTTACCCTACCTACGCATTTTGACATACAAGGCATTACAAATTTTTAGATCTAAATCGATCATAAATACATAAGGAAACTTCTTTACGCACGCTTTACTTGGGGAGTAAGCTGGTGAATGCGAGGCGAACAAAAGTTGAAGTTGCTTAACGTAGATCTCCATTGTCAACATAACAAACTTAAAAAAAAAATATGTTGGTACTTATGTCCGATAAATGACAATATCCAATTGTCAAGAAGGCGACATTAACATTAAACAAAGTAACACCAAAGTTATACCGACCGATAGATGGAGTTAAACCAAAGAAGTTTTACTTCAGTCGTGTGGTCTAAAGCACGCTCGTTTTTTTTCTATTTGGGTTTGTTTTAGTCGTACATATTGCAGTAGTTGTTTCCGAATTCCGATCGCTGTCGCGATGTCCGTACATATGGTGTGGTCAGCTCGCATCGCGGCACGTCAGTGGTCGGTGTCCCAAATACCAGTTATTAAGTAAAATTTATCGCATCGGCTGCAGTTAAACTGCTGTAAATCACGTAAACCGGAGCCCACTGCGGTAGAATTAACTTCAGTAATTTGTTGTCGCGTGCTCGCCTTTTCAATGCCAAAACGTGTTTTCGTTTACACGATAGCTCACTTTAACCGCCTAGGCTTTCTATTAAACGCGATCGGATTGAAGATTAAATTGCTTGTGAGCACCTTACATTGTATTATTGAAGGCAATCAGTCAGAAATAGTAACCGTGACTAAATTTTTTAGTTCCTTGTCATGAATTCCAATAAAAGATTGCTAATATAAGTTTAAAAAATGTAAAAAGTCTTTTGTGTAATTAAAAAAAACGAGTGTGCCTTAGATCACTGTAAAGTTTCTTGTAGCTTCTTCTTTACAGTTGTAATCGAAGCTTCGGATCAAAGTTTTCAATTCTGCATTGTGCCGGATTGCTTGCACCAGTAGTGAGAAAAAGAACTGCTTTTTTTTTCAAACTCATATGTTGTAATGGGCTTGCTATATTATTTGACAATAAGCACTTTGTAATTTTATATGCTTAGTGAAATAACTTAATTTTAAGTACCTAGTATAATTTTGACTTGTAAAAGTGCTAAAATTAGCCTATTTGCAATAAATCTTTTGACTTTGACTTTGACTTTGACCACACGACTGAAGTTAAACTTTTTTAGTTTAGCGCCATCTATCGGCCGGTATAACTTTGTTTTTGCTTTATTTAATGTTAATTTAGCTATCTTGACAATTGTGAATTGTCATTTTACCGAACATACCAACATAATGATACAAACTTTAAGTAATTTTAACTATGTTATCGTGACAAAAGAGATCTACGTGAACCAACAACTTTGAACTTCCATTCGCCTCGCCAGAATACTCCCCAAGTCAAGCGTGCGTAAAAATTTTTTATTTCAATGATAATAACACATCAATTGATTCAACGTTATTGGCAACTCGGTGTTGGTTTTCTGTAGGGTGCTGAGTTGGCGCCAATCGCGTTACATAGAAGTCTTTGTAAAAGAAATCGTGAAATACAAGCTAATTCTCAATAGTGAAGTTTTAAGTGAAGAGTGTATAATTGTAATCTTGCTAGTGAAATAAATAGTAACTGTAATGAAGATAGTGCTGTTTTATTATATTAATGACTCAACCAAGCCTGTATTTGTCTTGATTTTCCGAGCCATCGCTCTGTAAATATCTAAGTACATAATTTAACGCTTAACTCAAAGCTCTTCATTTTTAACAAAGGCCATCTCTCTATGATTCACCAGTGGACTGACTACTATATAAACTGTGAGATGATGCCCCACGGTGCCCCGCGGTGCGTGACACCCCAATCCTGTGAACGTTCCCATGGTGCCATGGGACTGGGGGCAGGTGCTATTGTGTCCAGGGGATTCTCTGAATTATTCATACCATTGTCCGACTTTTACGGTCAGATTACGACTTAAATACTATTTTGAGCTACTACTTACTTTCTAATTCGTACCATACTTTACAAATACATACACAAGGCTTAGACATACGTCAAACGTGTGTTTAAAAATACAAAACATTAGTTTAAGGCTTGTTTAAATATTTTGTGGTTAAGTAAAACATTACAAAGTTTATAATTCTTTAAATTTAAAAAATGTTTTAGACAGAGACAGACGCAGAGAGTCATTAATTACACACTATGGAGAGTGATAGATTTCGAATCGAAACTTTTCCGACTGGATTGTGAATTGAAAACCGGGATGCAAAACTGATTTTGGTATATATTGTTGACACTACCAGGATAAAAAAATACAATTCTTTTAATTTAAGAATTGTTCTAGTAAAGTAAAAGTATGAATTTATTACAGGCCCTTTTCCGTAGTAGTCGGTGTGAATGATTATTGTCAAGAATATTCAAGAGATTAGATTATTTGTATCACAAGAAAATTACTTAATTATTTTCAAAAGATAATTACTTACAAAGCATCAAAAAACAAATGCAACGCTTAGGTCGTTCAGACCAGCTCATTATTTGTGCTAGGTGATTTGTTTATTAGACAAGCACTTAACTCAGTCTGTGAAGCCAATCAGGTGGCATAGTAAACCTTTCATCGTTACCTTCATCTAAGTATAGAGGCTATTCAGCACAATTAAGTTAACACGGGCATAATACTGAACCATAAATCAAATGAAATGTGTGAAAAGTTTTGCATTATAGTAGACATTAAATATATTATGTACTGCGGACTTGGATATATTACAGATTAACCAAGGAGAACATCAGAGTAAAAGCTAAGGGTGCATAATACATAGCTATTGCTCCGTAGTTCTCTAAACAGATTTTATGGTATCCCAATTAAGTTATTTTTTTTCGTTAATCTTCGAGCTATGTATTGGCGAGCCAACATTGACATTGGAATGACATTGGAATATTGGAAATGAATAGCGATAGGTAGATAATATAACATTACCTACCGTATCTTGGGAAGCAACCACTTTCTGGAATACTTACTGTAGATTTATATGAATTCAGTACTGCTGTTGACCCAATAGGGTCTTTAACAATTGATTACTGTATAAATACATGAAAGTTGTACTAATGTCGTTAGGAAAGGAAATTCAAACTTTATTACGTTTAAGTATATAAAATACATTTTAAAACTATTGAGTGCTCCATCAAACTTTGCTTTGTGCTATAATTATTCTTGTTCGTGTTAGGAACATCTCATTAGCCGTTTGATTTGCAGTGTTCTACGCTTTGCTATTTCTTGTTAAAGCTTAGCTTTCCTTAGGTTAATTTCTTAACACGTAAAGCACTTTAGTTTGCATAAATTACAATGAATACACTTGCATCCTACTTGCATTTAAAAGTTTAATTTGAATCCTTTTACACACGATTCTTGCTGGTTTGGTTTGCTCTGAAGCTTTACATTAAATTTAGTCAGTTAAGGAGTGCATACGGTGTGAATGCGACAGCGTCGTTGAGATAGTGGTTAAATTCAAGCTCATCAAAGGTAAAAAAAAACACGTTCTCTTTTTTTTGAGTAGGAAAATAATAAGAGATATTATTTTCCTACTCAAATCACATTTTTATTTATCTCATAGCGTCTCGTGACCATTTCAATGTTAGAAAGTGTTTTTTTTTTTACTTTTGATTAGCTTGAATTTAACCACTGTCACCTGATGGTAAGTGACGACGCGGGGCGGGTGGAACATGCTTGCTCACAAAATATCGGTTCACCCTTGCCTTGAAAACGTCCAGATTATATTTGTTAGGTAACAGAGACGCTGGTAAGTTGTTCCATTCCTTTAGATCAGCAATAAATGTTAAAGCGAAACGCTTTGTGCAACGTAGTTGTAGGGATGATGGAGGATGGACGTTGATGGAGGGTCCGTTGGAGAATTAAAACATGGACCCTGTAGAAACTCTGCTTCTTTGTTTTAAATATAAGATTATGTGATTATTATAGCTTCAAGTAATAAAGAGAAAACCACAAAATTCTTGACATGTTCTGGGCAAGCTATTTAATTTGATTATTAAAATCATGAAGAACAAAAAGTAAGTTTTAGCTACCCTGTCCAGCCTACTACCAGCCTAACTACTACCTGCATCACAGAAGCTAATATCTACCGTGAAACCATTTCTTTACCAGCCCGTGAATATAAGGCAACGACCTCTCACCGCGTCGCCAATTATTTTTTATAACTTTCGTTAAATAATTGTTACACTCTCAATTTCACTCTTTACATGCTTTATTAATTTCTATTATTAAATTTATTTGTGATGTCGTCATTTTTTATCGGTTAATGATTTGCAGTTATTAATAATGATATCGTAATTGAATTGTTGATCACATTGTTGTTAGTATTTTTATTAAATTGTATTACGTTTCATTTTATTGTTATAGCTAACAATTATTTTTAAGTAATTCCGGGTGAAATTTGTATATTGTTCAGAATTGAATTGAAAGTTATTCTAACAATAATCTACTATATGAAAATAAGTCGGGTTTTCCTTCCTGACGCTATAACTCAAGAACGCACGAACCGATTTCCACGGTTTTGCATTCATTGGAAAGGTCTCGGGCTCCGTGAGGTTTATAGCAAAGAAAATTCAGGAAAAATTCAGGACAAACCAACATTTTAAGTAGATGGTGCCGGTGCGTGATACATTGTTTTTCGTATATTATAAAATGTTTAATAAATAAACGTCCACCCGAGCGAAGCCGGGACTGGCCGCTAGTTATTCTATAAAAAATGGTACTTATGAACGAATTATTTTAAATATTAAACAAAATAACACCCGTGTGTTGTTGTGTTTAAAATAACTTGTACTAGCTGTAAACCTTGTAGAGAAATAAATGTTCTTAGTATTTTAACTTCACATGTTTAGTAAATGTATTGATTTAAATACTTTGTTGTTTGTTTGTATAAGTAACTAGCTGCGCCCCGTGGCTTTATCCGCGTGGTATACATTTTTAAAATTTTCCCATTTTTTTCTTTCATAAGAACCTTCTCCTAAAAAAACAGTAAAAAGAGAATTATTTCGCTAATTATTTTTTGTGTTGTATGTTCTATCTGTTCACGCTTGATGCGATGACCAAGGGATATAGAAATTAATTTTTATATATTAAGATTGACTACTAAAACCACCCAATTTATAACAAAACGTTTTTCATAATATTTTAATGTGTTTTTTTTTAAATTTAATTTTCGTTTATTTGCATATAGTAGCAATATAGTTTTCGTAAATAAGCTCGGAAATAAGAACACATAAAAATGGCATTGAAATCGATTGTGAACATTGGTGATAGATCAAACCTAGCATTAGTTCTATTAAACGTTTAGTTTATTAAACATCTAATTAAGTTTCCTCTTCATTAGTATATGAGGAAGCGGTAGAGATGGGCCGTCCATCTTCGCGAAATTAGGGCAGCTTTCAAAGCTCTCTTTGACGTGGAGTTTTCTCGTTAGCCTGGTATTAAGCGGCTGGAAAATTACTTTGGTTTGCTGATGGATTTGGCATTTTGTCTGATCCTGTCTGGCTCAAATCCGAATACTCTACTGATACTCTGTTTAATTAAAAACTAGCTCACGGCACAAGTCACAACAGCAGGTACGTTTCATGCAATTATTTTGTATGCCTGAAAAAGTTTTATAAAAACAGTTTTTCCGTCTACTTTAGTACAATAGTTTCAAGCCATTACAAACATATTGATCAAACTAAATGATGTGACCATAGCTTTTTAAATAACCTTCTCCTAAGAGCACTCCACGTAATAGGTGAAATTGGGCATGTAGCGATACTTCGTGCCGTATGATTAACTATAATGTTACTTTCTTTGTTGTAATGTATGGTTAGGCTATTGGACGCTATCTAAATCTTCCGATGCTGTTTCTTTCTTGAGTGCAGACAATCGGACATAGCTATTATGCCGTCACGACGTTAAAAATGATGTCTCCATTATTGAATGTGTCATGTGTCTGTCGAAGTTGACATTACACGTAAATTTTTACTATGCATCAATCAGACAGTCTCTTGCCAAAAGCAAATGACTATTAAAAGTTGAAATTTCAGGTTTAATCTACCCCTCTGTAATAATCTAATAGATGTTGATTAAGCATAGTCTCTGACTTCAGTGCATTGGTTGAGTGTTATTTAAGAGATTGTAAAAAAATTATCTGCCTTAAACAGAGGCTCATCAAATGCACAACTACGTTCAGTAACTCTGAGTAACAGTTGTCTGCAACTTGCGTGTGCGCAGTTTATACAGCATGTGCCAATCTTGCCTTATAGCGAGCTGGCACGGAAGCATCGTCGCCGCGGACTGTCGAGGTTGAACTTTCCGACCTTTTCAAAATTATTGCTCTTAATCGTAATATTGCAGCTTTCTAAATCGTTAGCAGTCGATTGGGACAATATTGGCAGCGCGTTTACGCTAAGCGTCGCGGTTACGCACACACTTTCATCGTCGTTTTATTTCGAACGAGCTTCTGCTCGCAGCTTCGCCCGCGGCGTGGCCTATGGGAAAATAATTCAACCACTCATTTCACCCTTTATGGGTGGAATTTTAAAAAAATATTTTTTAGCGGATGCCTACGTCATAAAATCTACCTGCATGCCAAATTTCAGCCCGATCCGTCCAGCGGTTTGATAGATCACTATGTCAGTCAGTGAATCAGTCAATCACCTTTGAGTTATATAATAGGTCTTTACCTATGAAACTGCCGTATTGCAGTACAGACTTTTTCAAACAAATAAAAATTTTGATTGGCTATGAATTCTAAATTCAAATTAATTTTGTTTAAAAATATATGACATTCTATTTACAATATAAGTCTTTTGTTTATTGATTAGCGTTGTATTTTCATTACATTTCAACATTTTTCCTCATAATGGATACTTTGAAATTTCGTGTAATTATGGAATACGAGTTCCGTCGTGGCACCAACGCGGCACAAACGACACGTAACATCAACGACGTTTACGGAGAGAACTGTACAAACGAACGTACAACCCGTTATTGGTTTGCTCGGTTCCGTTCTGGGAATTTTGACTTGAAAAATGAACCTCGTGGTCTTCCGGAAACTTTGGTCAACAATGATGAATTAAAGGCGATTGTGGAAGCTGATGAATCTCAATCTACAGCTGAGCTGGCAGCAGCTTTTGATGTTAGCATCAAAACAATATTGGTCCATTTGCGACAGATTGGCAAGATAAAAAAGCTTGATAGATGGGTGCCCCACGAACTTAACGATCGCCAGCGCAACGTACGCGTCGAGACTTGCCTTGCGCTGCTTAACAGGCACTGAAATGAAAGAATTTTGAACCGAATTGTTACGTGCGACGAAAAATGGATTCTTTTTGACAATCGAAAGCGCTCAGCAAGTTGGTTAGATCCTGGTTCGGTACCAAAGCAATGTGCAAAACGAAAAATGACCCCTAGAAAGGTGATGGTCACAGTTTGGTGGTCTAGTGCTGGTGTGATTCATCATAGCTTTTTACAAAACGGCGAGAGCATCACTGCAGATGTGTACATTGAAGAACTGACCACAATGATGGCGAAACTCGCACGTCTGCAACCAGCTTTGGTCAATCGGTCGTCTCCACTGCTACTTCACGACAACGCGCGACCCCATACTGCACAACAGACCGTCTCTAAGCTGCATGAGTTGGGTTTGGAAACTCTTCCTCATCCGCCATACTCACCAGATTTTGCGCCTACCGACTATTACTTTTTCCAAAATTTGGACAACTTTTTAGCGGGAAAAAAATTCAATTCCCGAGAGGCAGTACAAAACGCCTTTGAAGAGTTTGTTGACTCCCGTCCTGCTGATTTTTTCAAGAAGGGCATCCATAAACTGCCACAGCGTTGGCAAAGATGCATTGATTGCAGGGGTGATTACTTTGAATAAAAGAAATAAATAAGTTCGAAAAAAAAATACTTTAACTTTTTTCAAACAAAACGGCAATTTCATAGGTAAAGACCAATATATTTAGATGAACGAATTTTGTTACGTTGTTTTCCTTAAGCGCTTCTTTTATACTAAGCTTTCATCTGAGATGCGATTACTGTAATTTCGTTGTTCGCTCAAAGACAAGTATTTCTCTTAATATTCATTTTGGGATATACTTTCGACTTAATTCGTTTTTCGTTTGCAAACTCACGACTTAAGTTGTAGACTGGTAGGTATGAAGCTGTCTTGAATTAGCGTCAACCTTGCTATAATCTATTAACCCATAGGTCAGTTCAAAGTGGTCGAAATTGGCGGTTCTCACACTAATATGAAGTCTTTTTGTGCGGATGTGTTCACTTTCACTTACGAGTCCTTATAATATTAGTGGTCAGATATTGTTCAACATTTCGTTTTCGTTTGAGCGCCCCGGGCTCACAGATTATGTGGCGAGCGTTTGTCGAAAGCATGTTTTGTGGAACGAAAGTTATTTGTTTGTTTCAATTACTACGTGTGATTTGAAACGTTTAGGAAATGTTTGTTTCGCGTTGGAAAGGTTACTTGAGTTGGTACAGTTTGCTTAAATTTTATAGCATTGTGATGTTAATTGGCGTGTATTTTAGGTATTTTCCTCCGTAGAATTAGATTTGACACAATACCAGGAACTAGTAATGTTATCGGAATTATATTCTGAGCATTATTCACGTTATCAAGGGAAAACACAGTTATTGCTATTAATGGCCAAGCTGTTGATTATGAATATGATGCTAATAATATATATTAAAGTATTATCTTTGAAATTAAACAATGTATTCTCCGACGTAATTTAATATTTTAAAATGTATATCTTAAAATATACTGGCATTGACCATCTTTGAAATAAAAAAAATCTGCACCGAAAATTAATATTTTAAAATTTTTAATTGGAATTGATCTACATTGAAATAAAAATCAATATCTAAGACGTAATTTATTGTTTTTAAATTTTAAACTGGCATTTATCTACTTTTAAATTAAAAAACCTTCGGCGTAAATTATTATTTTACTATTTTAAAATTGGAATTGTTCTACATTGAAATAAAAAAAAAGAATCTTAGGCGTGATTTAAGGATTTTAAACTTTAAACTTGCATTTATCTACTTTGAAATAAAGAAAAATTTTGACGTAACTTAATTTTTTTTTAATTTTCAACGATTTTTTTATAGTTTATATATATAAATAAAACCTGCATTAATAAAAGTATTTTATTGTAAAAATAAATTGTATAGCCTAATTAGCATTAACGTTACTAACGATTAAACAGTAGTATATGTCTAAATTACTTTGACATAAAATAAATGTTTACATAGTATATTACATTATCATTAACCTTGACATTTGAAGTGTGAACTATGTTGCTACATCAAAGCGTAATTTCTATAAATAAACCGGTGATTTTAATAGACAACGCATATAATAGTTATTAGGTCTTTACCTATGAAATTGCCGTTTTGTTTGAAAAAAGTTACAGTATTTTTTTTTCGAACTTATTTATTTCTTTTATTCAAAGTAATCACCCCTGCAATCAATGCATCTTTGCCAACGCTGTGGCAGTTTATGGATGCCCTTCTTGAAAAAATCAGCAGGACAGGAGACAACAAACTCTTCAAAGGCGTTTTGTACTGCCTCTCGGGAATTGAATTTTTTTTCCCGCTAAAAAGTTGTCCAAATTTTGGAAAAAGTAATAGTCGGTAGGCGCAAGATCTGGTGAGTATGGCGGATGAGGGAGAGCTTCCAAACCCAACTCATGCAGCTTAGAGACGGTCTATTGTGCAGTATGGGGTCGCGCGTTGTCGTGAAGTAGCAGTGGAGACGACCGATTGACCAAAGCTGGTTGCAGACGTGCGAGTTTCGCCATCATTGTGGTCAGTTCTTCAATGTACACATCTGCAGTAATGCTCTCGCCGTTTTGTAAAAAGCTATGATGAATCACACCAGCACTAGAGCACCAAACTGTGACCATCACCTTTCTAGGGGTCATTTTTCGTTTTGCACATTGCTTTGGTACCGAACCAGGATCTAACCAACTTGCTGAGCGCTTTCGATTGTCAAAAAGAATCCATATTTCGTCGCACGTAACAATTCGGTTCAAAATTCCTTCATTTCTGTGCCTGTTAAGCAGCGCAAGGCAAGTCTCGACGCGTACGTTGCGCTGGCGATCGTTAGGTTCGTGGGGCACCCATCTATCAAGCTTTTTTATCTTGCCAATCTGTCGCAAATGGACCAATATTGTTTTGATGCTAACATGAAAAGCTGCTGCAAGCTCAGCTGTAGATTGAGATTCATCAGCTTCCACAATCGCCTTTAATTCATCATTGTTGACCAAAGCTTCCGGACGACCACGAGGTTCATTATTCAAGTCAAAATTCCCAGAACGGAACCGAGCAAACCAATAACGGGTTGTACGTTCGTTTGTACAGTTCTCTCCGTAAACGTCGTCGATGTTACGTGTCGTTTGTGCCGCGTTGGTGCCACGACGGAACTCATATTCCATAATTACACGAAATTTCAAAGTATCCATTATGAGGAAAAATGTTGAAATGTAATGAAAATACAACGCTAATCAATAAACAAAAGACTTATATTGTAAATAGAATGTCATATTTTTAAAACAAAATTAATTTGAATTTAGAATTCATAGCCAATCAAAACTTTTTTTTGTTTGAAAAAGTCTGTACTGCAATACGGCAATTTCATAGGTAAAGACCTATTATTTGTTAGTAAGCGAAGTATTTATAATAATAATAATAATAATATGTGTCCACACACATCTCACACAACGCCATCTAGTCCGAAACTAAGCAAAGCTTGTACTATGGAAACCAGATAACTGACACAAATACTTAGATACTTTTTGTTTGTAAATACATACATAGAATACAATATAACACCCAGACACAGAACAAACACCTATGTTCGTCACACAAATGTTTGTCCTGGGTGGGAATCGAACCCACAACCCACAGTTCAGGAGGCAGGGTTACTACCAACTGAGCTATCGGGCCAGTCACTGAGCTATCGGGCCAGTCATTCTAGGATTGAAATGTAGTCTAGGGACACATGTTTGTCTGGCCAGCGCCGACCTATGTTAGGGGCGCGAGGCGTCGTCGTAAAGAACGTAAACAAACGTGTGTCCTAACAGTAGAATCCTAGGTGTAGCTAGGTTTCAAAAGTAAAAGGCAGCGGAATAACTTTGCTGCCGAGTGAATCACAACCTTTCACTTCGCTATAGCGAGGAAAAAGCCAGGTGCAAGAAAAACAGCTCAAATAATATATTATTAAATTATGTTTTTCATTCAGTCGTCATGCTGGTCAGTGCGATTATTCTAAAAATGAGGTTGACTAGACTTGTATTCGAAAAAAAAGAGGTTAGCGAACTGACATGAAATAAGTATATATATTATTAGTTGACTGGCGGTACAGTAAATTATCGAATACAAAGTTTCGAATTTTTAAATTTTTTTGCACGCTAGCATATAAAATGCACTTTTGCACTCAGATTTCGAATGATAAATAGAGTCTTTCCGAGTCTGTGAGGTGAAAAATGTATTTATCTTCATCTATCTTCTATATTAATGAAAAGGCTTTGTTCTGATTAAGTAACTGAAGGACAAGCGTACAGGTGAAACTGCGCACAGCACGCATAAAGGAGATTTAATGTATGAAGGGTGTCTTCCTTTCATGGCGTGGGGGTGTACTAAGAAAGGGTTAATCAACTCCCTAATGAGTTAAAGTTTCCTGCCAAATAGGAAATAGGAATAAAGAAATACAAGGGTCGGGCCATTTTGCTTAGAAGCGCTACTATATCGAGCCCGGGTTTCATAATTGAATAAAAGGAGAATTGTAAACAAGTTCTATTTTGAAGCACGACCATTATTTTCGATTCGTCTGATAATATGTAAGTTTCTCGGTATTAGCTATAGAAATAGAAACTCGAGTGATACGTGTAAGTGTACCGGGTATACTGTTTTCTAATGGGAATGAGCAGAAGCGTCGAAAGCTAATTTGTATAGTGACAGTGAGTATATAGGCCTTCTCAGCAGGCTGTTGGCAAACAGAACGCAAACTTGAGCTTTTATGAACACGAGAGCAAGATAGCGTTATTTATAATTTACTAGTTGCGCCCAGCGGTTTCACTCGCGGATAAAAAGTATTTTTATTATTTGCTCATCCCACGGGAAAATTTCACATTTCCGGCATAAAATTTATATTTATATGTTAATCCAGTGTATAAGCTATCTTGGTACCGAATTTCATCCAAACCCATTCAGCCGTTTGAGCGCGAAAGAGTAACAAACATACACACATACAAACTTTCGCCTTTGTAATATTAGTGTGAGTGTGATAAACGTGCAATTTATAATTTATAAACGCGCAATACGCGTATAGGCTACTTTAAAATTAATACTTTAAAACTAAAGCTTTTGTACCTTTGCCGTTACGCTTGACGGGGTCCGTATTTGAACTGAACATTTACAATGAACAAATTGATCAGATTTTTTTTGTTTCATTTAATTGAAACCTATGTCATTCATCTGTTTAGCATAATTATTTAATAACGCCCTAATAATACACAGACTCTGTAGTGTAGTGAGCAGGTCCTATAAAAACCTGGAGGCAGCGGGTTCAATTCCCGCGCACAAATACTGGCCCTGTATTTGTGCACAGAAAAAAGCGCAAATACTTGGTCTGAGTCTGGGTAACCATGGCCTCGTAGTTCCTGGGTTCCTAGATACAGGGAATCTTAGTTAAGGTCCAGGATCTATGTATGTGATCTTTGGGCGCTATTATTATTAAATAGTAAGTGGTCACTTTAGGTCGTGGCGTCTGAAACAAAAAAAGGTCCGCTAAAAGATGCTCTTGACATTGTGTTTGTAAAATTCAAAGTCCTAACTGACTGACTTAATGACTGACTTATATATCAACGCAAAGCCTAAACTGGTCTTAGAGATTTGAAATTTGGAGGGTGTGTTCTTTGTTAAGGGTAGGTATCCGTTTAGAAAAGGTTTTTCGAGTTTCCACCTTTAAGAGGGTGAAATAGGTGGTTCAATTATCTATGAAAATTTTTCTTCTCTGGATCAATCGACTCGAAAATTTATAAACAACATGTTCGAGATACGTGTATCACAGTTTTATCAAACTCATCTCCCAACAGAGTCAAAAATTGAAAGCGTTTACAATGTATGTTTCGGCAGAAAAATATGCCATTCGTTTCCTATAGGCCACGCGGGCGAAGCCGCCGGCAGAACCTAGTGGTCTTAGAACTTAGCCACTGTTTCACACAGCGCCTCCAGGCTTTATGCGAAGGCTTTCTCCCGAAGACGGGAAAGCGCGCGTAGACGATTTGATTATAGTGCAAATCGGCTGATTAGTAGATTTAGTTGGACGATGTGACGTTGATGTTTGGTGGTGTAGTGAGAACTGAAGCTAGGAAATTGGAGAAATCGCACATTTAATGTTGATGTGGCCAATGAATGTATACTTGATGTAAATGATATGTGTTTTTTCTAGAGAAAGCAGGAATTGAGTAAACGTCGACTAGATTACGCTTTTCCTTTTGCTTCTTCATTTTAAAGCTTATTAGCTAAGTAATAGTAATATTGATATGGTTAGCGCTCTACAGTAAGGTACATATAGACGTAGCTCTTCTGTGGCTCTACTACGGAACTATCTCCGGAATTGCAAGTGATTAGTGATACAATTCCATTACTGAACGAGCGGTCGAGCATCACCTCATTCCTAATGAGTTTGATGAATAAATCATGAAAATGGGTGCTTCAGGTAATTCGGAAATTATCTTCTAGCTATCTACTGAATGTATTATCTCTTCATTTGAGAGGTAGGGTGCTGCTCATTCCTTTTTTTGTTTTTATGTCAGCGAATGATGTGACGAGCTAGCCGTTCACCTGGTGTTAAGCGATACGGCCGCCTATAACAGAACAGTGTCACTCGGAACTTCAAAATATAAAGTTTCGCGGACACTGCACTGCGCACAACATCCTAAGACATCAGCACAGTCCGGTAATAACATTACTTGACTGTGAGATCAGATGATAAAGCCTCAATTGCCCAGTAATTTCACCAGCTACAGTGCCCTTCAATTCGGAACACAGGAGTGCTTGCACACTACTGCTTGGCGGCAGAATAACTGGCAAAGCGGTCGTACCTACCTAAACGAACTTTGCAGAAAAGTCCTACCACCTAGTAAATTCCTGCTAAAAATTTCTTATTATTAATTCAGATGAAGAAGAGAATGCTGCATGTAATTGCTGAATTTTCCTCGATACATTATAATCTTATACGATTGCTGAGACGCTTGCCAAGCGTTGTGTAAATTTGATAATTTTGTCAATCATACATATACCTAGTTTGACATTTAACATATAAATCCCCCCGCTCCCCACCTCCAAATTTGACATTGGCATCCCGCGAACACTGCGCGTATTGACTATACGTTTAAAGAGAAGTGAAGTGTTACTTGTATATACGCAAACGTGATTTAGCTCTAACAGAATCATCTACTCAGCAGCTGGCTTCATTCACAAGTGTCACTCCAAACTCAAGGGCTTAGATTACATGGCGCTGACACGAGTGCTCTAATTATTAAGACACTGATAACGGCGATGATATGATTAGTCACTTACAATCAGTTTTATATTACTACAGTTATAGTACAAAAAATCCGCTTTTGTTGATAAATGTCACAGAATAAGTAACTAGAAGTTACTCGCGAGTTGGAAAACGTAGTGACTTTTGACTAGCTGAAGCGATGATTTAGGCGAGCGGCTGTCAATAGTGGGACGAGCGCTCCGGCGAAGACTGGGCTTAGTGACGTAGTAGGTACCTACTTTATTTTTACTTCAAATTTGTCTATCATTTGACCACGCTCTCACCTGATGGGAAGTGACGATGCGATCCAAGGTGTAGCATGCTAGCCAAGTAAAAGTAGTAGTACTAAGTAGTACTTCGGTAGAGGTGGAGGTGGAGTGGTCAATGCTTCAAATCAAATAATATGTATAACGCCAAAAATTTCTTAATATTTTTTTTTAATGGTCTAATGCTATTGCCTGTACAGCGTCGCCGGGTGGGGGAGGGCAGGCGCTTAAGGCGCCCAACCGTCAAAAGCGGGAGGCAACTAGATCATCGTTCTCGGGATAAGAGGATCGAGAAGACTTAAAATATCTTACCTCTGGCATCCGATATAGGAAAGTAAGGTCCTACGTACTACTAAAGTACCAGTATAGTACTTAAATTTCTTGTATCTTGGACTTTTACGTATTGGTTGACCAATGTTACGCATATTTTGTATAACTACTTACTACGCAAATCTGATGTTTAATGGTGCTACCATCAAGTTGATGGCCTGCGTGTTATGTTATTGTTTATAAAAAGTAAGTTAGATACAGTTATCATTGTCACATTGCGGGTTACGCACCGCCGATGTATCTTACACTTGTTATATTATTATTATAGGATTAGCTGTTACAGCGGTTTATTTATTAGTTATTAATAGTGGTTTATTAGTTTATAACAGCTTAGTGCGCTATTGTCTTCATGATAACGGATAGTTTTTGCGATTGTAAACTGGTTGTATCTATTATTGATTGATATGTTGGAGCCAATTGCCATTTGTTCTGTTATGCAAATATACTGTTGATTACAATTTCTGTAGTACATAAGTTTCGTGGTAGGGTTAAATTTGTTCATAAATTCCCATCCTCCCATCATTTATAAACGCTAATACGATCAATTTTCGAGTTCTATTTAGTCTTCAGTCATAAATTTGTAATATAACAAACCGTTTTGTCATTTTTTTGGTATCTGTACCTTGCTCTGTTATTTAGTGGATTCGTGAACACGCCAAGGGAATTGCGAATAGGTCCAATGTCGACGAAATCATTTTTCCAAATTATTTGTTAAGTATTAGTTTTTAAACGTAGTTATTGTTTCAAATTAAATACTTTTTTTTTAATATTACAAACTTACCTATTTTGTATTAGTTACCTATTATGTATTAGGTATGCCAATATATTATTATATTTTGTGAAAGTATAAAAGGCAAGGGTCAAGTTTATTCAAAGGTTAATATCACACAATATTTTAAATTTTAGTAAACCGAGCAATATTGCCTACAATAAAGATGACTATCGACACGCGATACTTTATTATTACCATAAAACAATATAATTTATATGACAAATTGTACCACTACTGCTGCTCCTAGCAACCACTCCCCTATTATAGATATATATATACTCGTACAAGATTAGTACAATATATAATTAACCTTTAAAGAAGGGGGGTTTTAAACTATCTTCAATCGGTTTAATTTTTGGATGATATTCTAATATATACTTTTCCCAGTTATTTTCATTTATATAACAAACTACTGAACCTTTTTGATTGAGTTTCTATGAGACCAATCTGACTTTCAAATACAAAATAAGTTTTGCCAATCGGTTTAAAAAATTTTGAGCTAACAAACATAAAAAATAATATGAAACAACTAAAAACATACAACCGAATTGAGAACCTTCTCTTTTTTTTTGGTAGTCGGTTGAAAATACTACTGCTATAGAGATAAAATTAGTGTCGTGATATTTTTTGTCAGAACAAAATTCAAGGAACTATGAAAGAGCTAGTAAAGCCTCTATGCTCAGTTGAATTTGTAAGAATATTGTATTAGAAAACGGACCTATCGAAATGAAAATCCATCTTATATCTAATTTAATAAAAGGCTTCGTCTGACTGACTGATTGACAGATGACATACAGCCCAAATTGCTGGTGACAGCTAGAGACTGGATATTAGGAAATTATCTTCCTTTTATGGCGTAGGGGTGTAAGTAGTAATGTAGAAAAGGTTTTCGGAAAATTAAACCCTAAAAAGGTCAAACCGAGTGTTAAAATGGTATAAAAAAGGTTGTCTCTAGTTTAATATATTAAATTTCAAGCTTAGATAAGTTGTTATTATTACGCAAGTATCAAAAAGTAACTAGAATTCACCACCCTTGTCTTTATTTTATCCACAACCATCAAAAGTAAACAACAGCTGGTGAATAGATTGCAAATTGCAATGTATCAAACGTTACAAGGAAGAAGGGAAAATTTCCCGGGAAAATCGATACAGCGGCCGTAACGACCTTGAGCCTTTATCGATACAAACAAACTGTGTGTCAGTTTGCACTGTAATCTTATCTCTATCAACGGTTGCGTGTGCATTTAGGTCAAGTGACGAAACTGCTGTTTTTATGGCTTTGGGGTTTATACGCAATCAATGGTTTTGTTTCGGTCGTTAAACAAATTCCGCGCTAGCATCCACCTTTTGTCTTCTTCACATAGTCTTCATTTGTTCGTAGTCCTCACTTGTCCTCTTGACGTAGTCTTCGCGCATTCTTTTCAAGTAATCTTCACTAACATGATTCTGGATTTCTGCACAATTGGCAACATCATTAGATAAGTAGATTATCACACACACGGTAGTGCCGAGCATCACCGGGCATTCATATCAGTCTTTTCTGGGGGTAATTTTTTGTAAATATAACTTCTTTTATCTCAATATAACACTTCCTGTAGTTTCTTGTATATCTTTACTCAAATTGTACGGAATATACAAATGTGTATTTCATGAGACTAAGATTAGATTGAAATTATGTATTTAAATCACTGTTTTAAACTTTCACGGCTGTTCACTACATTTTTTATAGTACTTCCGGGAATCAAAAGTAATTTCAATCATGGTGAAAATCCCGTAACTATTAAAACGTCGAGTTTCTTAGAGTACATCACACCATAGTTTTTATGTTCAGGCGGGTCAGGAAATCTGTTATGGGGTACTTATCTTTGGTCAAATGAATAAACAATTAAAGTAAGCAAGCATTTATTTACTCATATTTAAAAAAATATATAGAATAAAATATGCCTAGTCTTATCTACCTATGTAGTATATTCAACTCAATTCACTGTTAAGACACATAGTTACGTCCACACTCCAATATAACAGTGATATCAAACAAAAACAAATGCGACTGTAAAAAACGAGTCTAAACCATTAAATAATAATTATGTGTAGAGGTAATATTTAGGTCCAAATGTTTCACGTGTCGGAAAATTCCTAATCTCAAACAATAAAACGTTTTAGTACGAAGTTTACAAACGAACTACTGTTGCTCCTTATGGAAACATACGCACAGAAACAACTTGTTTCTAAAATATAGCTTACAAGTGCTTAGAGAGCACTGGGAGAGGAAGTTTGTTGAATGAGTCGGCGGAATAATAGGAATGAAACTTTAGATCGCTGACGCTAGCTTAATGAATAAGTTATTATTGATTTTCATATATGCAATTCAAAAACCAAATCAAACTAAAATGGATTGTATTAGAAATTATATTAACAAAAAAGAAGACAACGTTGAAATTTTGCCTGATATGGATGAAGAATAACCGAAAGAAAAGTATAAGGATCTGTTGTAATGTATATACATACTCCAGTTGAAACGAGAGAGATGGTGCTTATAGAATTGCGTTCTCACAATCAACAGCAGATGAACACAATGATAAGCTATCTAGAATGCAAACAAAATGCATTTAACGTTTGTTTGATTTAGACCACGACATTTGATAACAGACTAAGACAAATCTTGTACTGGCTTATTTGATTTGCCAAAATGCAAAAATTGTGACACAATCCAATGACATCCTTAAAATTTGGGTGTATTTGAACATTGTTGAACGTGTGCTAGAAACAGATGTTCTGACACAGTGAAGCCTAATTTCTGTGAAAAAGAAATTTGATGCGAGAGTAATTCAGTCAACGCCTTTCACTTATAATTTGAATACATTTTGCATTTTATCTATGGTATATATTTTTGTCAAAAGATCTGCTGAGTTGGAAATAATGAAACTGTACATAATTTAATATATAAATTGATTAGTCCAGTTTTTTATAGCAACTAATAAAAAGAAACGATAAATAAGCAGTTATTGTAGAAAAAAATAGTAAAGCTCTAAACGAATTCGGTCTCTTTGAAGTGAACGGGAAGAACTGGAAACAGCACACGTGTGGAACGGTGATGAATAAAGATAAATGGTGGTCCTTAAAGGGAAACCGGCAGATTGTAAGAAAGGATTAGTGATACTAGGAACTTAGTGGTTATAAAGTGTATGCGACAGATAATATCATAACGTGACCTGGACCTGAACAGTCTAGATGTTCAAAAGGATAGGAACTTAATGCTTTCTACTCTGTACAAACACAGATGACTCATTGCCATCACGGTCATACATGTATGTTAAGAGAGTTTTGAGTTCAACATAACTCTTATATTTGCTTTTGAGAAAATTATTTTTGCAGAAAAGTAGGTTTAGTTCGTCTCAGCTAAAACTGCCTTTAACAATCATGTAATCAAGTCTCATTTTTCTAATCTACCCTAAAAAAACGTGTTTTTATTATATTAGGTAACCATTTCTATTAGAATGTATGATTGAAAATCCAATTCTACCAAAACAGTTCCACGAACAGATAAACTGGACTTTAGATAAAATTGAAAGTACCTCTAGCTACACGTTTGGGCGTTACGAACAAAGGATGATGTCACTGAATGATATAATATTGTAAAAGGAGCTAAACTAGGAAAGATCATGGCCAGTAAAGTGGGCATTAAAGTTATTGTTGTAAGGAGAAAACAAATTGTTTATGAGTTAATTTGTAGCTTTAAGCTTTTAAATAGAAGCTCGATGACAATAATTATTACTTAACGAAGGATATTGCTGTACTTTCTGTCGATTGCCCTACGCTAGCGCTGGTGAGATACACTAAAGCTGCAAGACAACACTGAGGCGCGGTTCAGAATAACGCTATTTCAGCACGACACCCTAACATTATCGTGAAACGTTGTCTGGACGCCTCTAGTACATTGTAAATGTAAGAAATAGGTACTATAACCATAACACAAAATTACATGTTGTCATCTATCTAGTCTGACATCACAAATCACATCAATATTATAAAAACACCATTTTCGATTTTATAGTTTGTGGCAGATGTTTAGATAACTAAGCAAGATAATAAGCGTAGGGCACTCCTTTTTATCTACACCATTTTCATCAATTTTCAAGCTTATATCAAAGAATAGGCTAATTTACAGGTAGTAATCATTGGTCCTATCAATAATTTATCTAACGAAGATGATGGAGGCTTAGAAGCTCGTTCAAGTTCAAAGCTTTAGCGACCCTCACATAAGTGCTACTCACAGGTAGTCACAAATTGATTCTCATCATTACGCTACGAAACCCGTACTTACCTCCGATACGTGAGTTCATTTCGATTTTTTACATTTTACAAGCCATTGCTATCTCGTTCCGTATTAATATTATTTTTTTAACCAACTTTATATACATTTTTTCAACTGAATTGTGTCGTTCAATAATTGGCCTACGCGTTACCAAATTTGGAGGATATTTCTAAAAGTCACGGCTGTAATGATGATTGCTAGAAAAATCACGAATTCATTTAAATAAATATAGGAAAAAAGGAGAATTTAACAACCACAAAAATTACTACATCAACGTAACGAGACGAGGCGTTGAACTATAATTTGTTGAAACGGTTTATTATTCTGCGTGAGTAATGTATAACATGTTTTTTGCATAATCAAGGGAATCAGATTGTGGAACCGACGGACACTTGTGAGGTCTTATTTTGCCGCTACAATTTTACATGAATCCAATTCAATTTGTTGGGAAAAAATGAAGATTTCGCGTCATATGCCGTTATATCATGCGAGGAAATCGGCGTTTAGTATAAAATAAAGTGTGATGCATGTTATGGTAGGATGGGATTGTCACGCGCAAGGTGAGGGGTGAACGCTCTCGGCAAATGTACAAGTCCCGTTAAAAACAAATCTTTTTATTTGCAGTGCAATTATCTTCTGGTTGATTTATAACGTCTGTGGTTGAGGCCTATAAGTCACACTCTGTCCATGAGGTTTTACAGCGGGTTTGGCATCATTTCCACCACAGCTTTTTATAACCTGGCGATCGATCGTCACGAATTGTACCTAATGGGACAGATATTGATACGTATAACCACATAACCACCATGCAAGATAAAATGACGGCGTGGGTTCTATAAACGATGTTTAGAAATTACATTTTTTGTGTTAATGTATGACGTGACGAGTTAGTCGTTCTCCTGATGTTAAGCGATACGGCCGTCCATAACAGTTGCAGTGTAACTAGGAACTCTAAAACATAAGGTTTCGCGTGATACTGGTCTGTACTGCGCACTTCATCCTGAGATATCAGCACAGTCTGGCAATTAGATCACTAGACTGTGAGATCAGATCATAAGGTCTCATTTGCCTAATAATTTCACTAGGTACAAATGCCCTTCAGTTGTTTGTAAGACAATAGTCGTTAAGCCACTATCGTAAAGTCACAGAAGACATTGGGCGGCTTAAAAATTCTGACACTTAATGATACCCACTTGGATACACTACAGAAGAATGTGCTCTATAATAATCTACTTCGACGTAGAGGGTATAAAGTTTATCGCTGTTGCGATGATTAAGATTGTTTGTAGCTCCTGTGACCTCTAGTAAAAACAAGTATCTATAAATCATATGTTTAGAATCACTTGGTTACATTTGAATAGGCTTATGCAGGGTTGTTTCACTCTAGTAGTTGTATTTTTTCTTTCGATTCCAAAGATTGTTTTTTATCAAGTTTAATTTGTTACAAACCGAAATGGAAAATTCTTTATTATTTGAAAGTATATATCCTAATACTTTCAGTTGGTTCGATAAAATGAAATAAATATTATAGATATTAATCTCATTTATGTATATCTCAGTACAAAAATTTGACAATTGAAGGTGGTTTAATCCCATTTTTTAAAGGATATTATTGAATGGACTTGCTTGAGTAACTGTGTCTGGTTAGTCCTGCGATTTCACAAAATAATGTACAAGGAGGACTTAATGCTATGAGGCATTAACTAACAGGATATTATTTTAAAAGGGTATTATTGAGTTATTGCTTGAGTAAAGGTCGGTCCTACAATATTACGCACATGTATACTTCACATCCTATTGTATATAGATTACTTCCACATAACAACTTACCAACCTCAACCCTATTAAACACGCGTACGTGCTTACACAACCGTGCAAAAAATGCATGCATCACAAAATTAAGTTGCCGGCCGTTGACCTCCGGCATCATGCGCGAAGCCGGTGACATTCTGATGGGAGCCGACATCTCCAGAGTTGTCGCGGCTTGTTTGCAGTTAGTAGACTGTGGCGCTATCGGCGCGTTCGAATGTCCCGCACTGTAATCGAGATGTGTTTCAGGGCAGAAAAATCGTGAAATACATTCATTATTTTTATATTAGGGTCATTAATATTAAGAGCAATCAAATCGCGTGCCACTTCCTGGAAAACATAAAGAATAAATAAAACCTGACGATCACATACATAGATCCTGGATCTTAAGTAGAATTCCCTGTATCTAGGGGCCCAGGAACAACGAGGAACATGGTCCCAGTACACCCAGAATCGAACAAGTATTTGCGCTTTCTATTATTGTGCACAAATACTACTCATGTCGCGGGAATCGAACCCGTCGCCTCAGGCTGACCTGCACAACCACTACACCATAAAGGCTGTTAACATGCATTACTTCAACGTGCAAGACATTTAAATAATAATAATGTTTTTATTGTTTCAGATGATAGTAGCAGAGAAGAGGTTACGTCAGAGCAACAGGTATGTCGAATTTTAATATCTTTGTGAAATATTCGTAAGTATTGTGTAAATGTACAAATATTGATGTAGGCAGCTGCTGTCTAAAAACGTGTTTATAAAGAACGCTGAATTAAAATTTGCATAGAAAAATTATATTTTGGGCTGGTCACATTAACGAGGGTCGCCAAACTGGCAACACCGTTAATGACGCAAACAAAACTCCATTAGCAAAATATAGAATTTCAAGTTGATTTAAACAGACTAAAGTTATCCTTGGCTCGACATTGACCTATTTATATTTTTGTCGCCCGTCAACAAACTTAAACTTGCGTCTAAAATTCATTAAATAAATGAATACAATAATCTATATAAATATGCATGTTATAAGATTATACATTTATTTACGTGTTATAGAACGTGTCAATAATTAAAAAATTCTATTTCTGTCTCACTCCAACAATACACTTTCGACATAACTGAAAGTAGGAGAACGTAACAATATTTTGTATAAGCTCTTGTCTCAATAGTTTTCCATTGGCGCTGTTTACATTTGTACCTACCCTCATTATTGGTTATACTAATTTTGTATATAAAATGACTAATTGCGTGTCTGCCCTTATGAGGGAACGTGTGTCAATTTGTACTTTGATAAAATATACCCTGCAGCTGACTTTGAATGTCATTCAATTACAAGCAGGTAAGTGTTAATGTAGAGCTCAATACCATACGAAATTGTAGGCAGATGTATTACTGCTGCATAACATTTGTAGATTTATAGATCTATATTAACAAGGCTTTTTGAAACGGTAATATTTTGAAGTTCGTAGGATCCTCGAGCTTTAAGAAAGGCCTTGGATTCCTAAGGACATATCATAAAATCAAACGAACTTACAAGTGAAGTTCGATAGATATTATACCAAGCAATATATATATTAAGTTCTTATACATAATCTGAACCACATAGTAAGTGGAAAACGTCTCATGTCCCTCTTCCGAGAAGATAGCAATCCAGATTTACGATGGGACCACACAACCGCGGCCTCAGTCGCCGACTGTTCGACATGTGGACTAGCTCAATATATTTTATGGGACATAACGCTTTGGCTTCCGTGTTTTGACTTCTGAATGCTGTATGGGCATTAGCTTGAATATGAAATTGAAACGATGCCGTGTTAGTAGATTTAGATGTTTAAGTGATCTGGATGATCGTGATTTAGATTGAATCTCTTGTTAGGTATGGACGGGGGTTTAATTTAAACGTCTATGGCAGGAATGCCGAACCTTTACGTAGCAACGTGACATTTTTCTCAAACAAATGTTTTATGAAGTCGTGCCATCAAATAATTTTGACTTTATGATTTGCGAAAATAATAATTAAAAAAACCATCAAGTCAAAACTCTTTATTTAATACAGAAAATTAAGAACATTTTGCAATGTTACTATTATACTATATTATTATGATATTTTTGCAATGTTACTATTATACTATATTATTATGGCTGGCCCGACAGCTCAGTTGGTAGTACCCCTGCCTTCTGAACTGTGGGTTCGATTCCCACTCAGGACAAACATTTGTGTGATAAACATAGGTGTTTGTTCTGTGTCTGGGTGTCATATTGTATTCTATGTATGTATTATTTACAAACAAAAAAGTATCTAAGTATTGTATCAGTTATCTGGTTCCCATAGTACAAGCTTTGCTTGCTTTTGCTTAGTTTGGGGCTAGATGGCGTTGTGTGAGATGTCCACACGTATAATTATTATTATTATACGCGTAATTGAAATTAAAGTAAAATTAGTGTTACTTCTGTCGTTGCAGATAGATGACAAATAACATGCGAGTATGTTAGGGTAAAAAGATCACATCTTTTCGTTCGCTCGTCATAAAATACCTACTTTACACTTTTTTTCGTAGTGCATTATTAATTTTGTGATCAGTGACGTGCACAAAATATTATATGGCACTGCCATTTATGACACGCGTGCTATTATATTAGATATATCGCCATCTCTGGTCTATGGTATACATTGACTAAATGTGAAATGTTTGATGATGATCAATCATTATAAAAATTAAGAATATTGAATCACTTGGCAAGATTATGCGACGAAACATGCAAGGTTATAGTTGGTAACGAACTGGGAAGAGTAGAGCTGAAAACTGACCTCAGTAGTGTGCCTTAGAAGTTTGTATCTAGCATTAGACTAATTTATAAGCTGATAATAATTCTATATCTATACACATAAAATTCAAAGTCCTGACTGACTGACTGACTTATATATCAACGCACAGCCTGAATCGCTGGTCCTAGAGACTTGAAATATGGAGGGTGTGTTATTTGTAAAATGCAGGTATTCACTAAGAAAGGGTTTTTCGAAATTCCACCCCTATGAGAGTGAAATGGGGTGTTTGAAATTATTTTCATATAGGCCACGCGGGCAAAGCCGTGGGCAGAAGCTAGTCACACTAATATTATAAAGGCGAAAGTTTGTATGCGTTTGTGTGAATGTGTGTACGTTTGTTACTCCATCACGCTCAAACGGCTGAATGGATTTGGATAAAATTCGGTACCAAGATAGCTTATATACTGGATTAACATATATGCTACATTGTATCCCGGAAAAGTGATTTTTTTCCGTGGGATGAGCAAATAATTAAAATACTTTTTATCCGCGTGTGCATCCGTGAAGCGCAACTAGATATCTATAAAGGTTTATGGGTATAAACATTCATAGATAATTTATATTTATTTTTGTTTCAAAAATATTTGTATCAAGTGAGGTAACAGACAAAAGAAATACTTTATGTTCACAAATAACTCTTGAAAGCGTTAGGTATGAAGCAGTATGTAGATACATATTTAGGGCTAAATTATATTGTGTATTAAGGAACGTAGCTCTGTCTAATACGTTGAATTTACAATTCTTATAATCTAGTGAATTATGTCAGTAACTGTAAACCAATATCATGCGCTCTCTGCAGCCTTCAAGGTTTTCAATCCTAATCCCAACGGTACCTCAGCTTACGGCGGGATGTGTACTGCTGCCAATCAACATGATCGACGGCGCACTATGCTAACTAACTCACGTCTGTGTCAACATAAGAATGCTTACTCCCTGCGGCTTTACTTCTCGGTAAATACAACATCTGTGATATACTTCTTTACCTCCTATTATGTAGTAGTTTCTGGTCTTATCCCATACATGCATGTACGTTTTTGGGATTCCAGATTTATTTATAAAAGCCGTTACGGCTTATTTCAAGAACTATGTTATGAGCACCAATCGATGACTGGCCATCGTTCTATAATACGGACCTTAGTCCTGTATAGGTACATATATGTTTACCTACTCAGCGGCTGATACGGCTTCCATAGTGGCGGTTGCTACTAATAAGGTGTAGCTCTTTGGTAAACTGTTTATAAAAAAACGTCAAAAAAAAAAATTCGTTTGCCTCCATATTAATGTTGTTAGCGTTATTCATTATACACTCGTATATCCTAATAGACGTATTCATCAAGAGTTCCGCTCGGCATCATAAGCTCTCTGTGATTTCGCCTCTCTCTCTCTCTCTCTCTCTCTCTCTCTCTCTCTCTCTCTCGTCTGTCCTCTGCTTCCGGCTGCTACCAGTTGTTATTTTAATTTTATCCTTTTTAGCTGATAATAAACTCAACATTATAACGTATTTATTGAATTGTGTATTTAGAAAAACTAATTATTTTAAAACTTCGATTATAATCTTTAGGTATCTGATAAAATATAATTAAATGTGTATTTTCCAAAAAAAATCGTTGTCTTTATCTAAAAGAAACATATTGATAATTTTTTTACGGTTACAGTAGCAATTCCTACACAACTGTGTAGTAATAAAAAGTATTCATGTGGTAAGGGACTAGTTATACATAGAAGTATGTAGTTATACATAGAAGTTATGAGGCGAAGAGTTTTTCAATGATTTTTTTATATATGCACCACCACATTGTCAATATAATCTAATACAAGCCTTATATAAAAAATCGCTTGTAAAGAAAAGCTATTATAACGATGTAGTAATTATACATAATATCTTTCCTAGTTTTACAAATGCCCGCATCAATAGGAAAATGCGCGTTTTATCCATAAAATTGTATTTAAGTAACAATCAGCGATCAATCATTGTGATGTGCACGGAATGGTAAGCAACTCGCAAGTTTCTTTAGACGTTGCTGACAGAAAGAAGTTTTTATTACATTGCAATGCTCGAACATTGAATTGAAAGAAAAGGCTTTTGCACGCGACTTTTAAGTCTTTCAAATAAAGTAAACGTGAGAAAACTGCCTGGTGCCTCAAATTAATTTTCCTAACTACTTGAAAATGTTATCTATGGAGGTAGGTACAATTGTATCGAGTTTACCTATATTAATACACTCAGGCGTTCCGATGAGATCATTATAATATTGTAAACATCATCAGACAACAGACAGACAAAAATCAAAATAGTAAAAAAAGGTTCCAAAACCTCAAAGCGAAACACAACAAAAATAAAATAATGACGCGCGAATTCAAAGCGTGTCTAAAATTACAATGACCTTTCACTGACGTAATATTATCATCAGTTATCAGCTTTCTATAATAACAATCGCAAAACATTTTATCGTGCTGCAATTAAAACGAAATAATAAATATGAACATATTGTTATTGCTATATTCCAGTAAGAAACTAGACATGAATTCCGAGCGATCAAAAGACGCGAAGGTGTTCGGATGGCAAAATAAAAAAATCATATCCGATCGCGATCATAAAGCGAGCAAAAAACACTCGACTCGGGGCGACGTTAATAGAAATAAACGTGTTCAAATGAAGAATTTCACATTGGTTTATATAACACTGTTCAATCGCGACCAGTTCTCAAGGATGCGAGCGATGTGGGTTCAGTCACACTGTGTGCGTTGAATGAAATACAATCCAGACCGATAGGCAACGATTCTTGATACAAGGTAACTTATACCTGGTGCTGGAGACTGCCTTTAAACTTGTTGGTGCAGGAACCACGGAGGAAGTCCACAGCTCCCGCGGGCGGTTTTTGCGATAGGAATCGTCTAGCGAAAGTGAATTACTTGGTGGTAAGGCTTGAAACGCTAAAGCAGTATAGAGTTGTACTGATGTTAGTGCGCTTCAATTTTATTCTTAAAGAAATGTCAAGAATTATATTTGAAAATGTTTTATCATAGGGTAACCAATGCTTTAGTGGCATATTTAGTGTTACTATTTCCCTAGGTTACGGTGACCTATTCCTATCAGGACGGCTGTATGCTTGTTTATTACCTATAGCTTTAAAAACAACAATATATTTGTTTCGATCGTTAAATAGTGAATTTACAACTATGATCAACCAAAATACCCAGATAAACTTTCAAGTCATGATCATAACGGTCTGGTAATAAAAATTAACCCAATCACTGCGTAATCGATGGCACTCTAGCATACTGTAATTGGTTTAATTAATGTACGCGATAGAAGCTGTCCGTGATCGCATATCACGTTAGACTGGTTTATGCACTAACCTCGGTCAGGATCAGAGGCAGGTATCATTAGTAAGTTGAAACCACTCTCAAATTATATCAAAGCAGACTCAAAAAAGCAAGCTAATGTATACACAAAAATACCAAAATACCTTGAACGTATGTTTATCTTCTTTGTCTTGTTATACCCCCGCGCTGCAAGGTGGTATATATGGAAGGTCGGTGTTCAGCAGTGGACAACTTCTGATGTTTTAATTGTATATATAGGTATGTAAAACAAATCTCTTTCATATATCATTTAGTCAAGTGCAGTCCTAAAGTATGAGCCTGCTTTCGCTTCAATCTAGAGGAATTAGCTATCAATGCTGGAAGGGATGCATCATTTTAAATGCACATTTCTTTGATGGACGTGAAGTCTTCAGGCCATTAGAAAACGATAAAATTGCAATTTGTTATCGCTTTCTAAGGTAAGCTGTAAGTTACGCCTTGTAAAATATATAAAACAGCTTGGGTGGCCTCTTTGGTAGGCTGTTCTATATTATTATGCTTGGAACTTTAAAAAGCGTTGAATAGTGATGTTAGTTTAACGCAGAACGGTTACTAGCATCAGTTTCACTAATTGGGGATAGAATTTTTTAATAATGCATGATTTTCCGTAGTTAATTTTTTTACTCAAAAATGTATGGATCGAATCTTTTAATTGTAGTATAAGAAAGTGTAAAGCAGCGGGATTGGTGGATGACATTAGTTAAGATCGCGGATCAAACATAGACCCGATTGGCATAGGATCAAGGCTACTATGTACTGTACTGTACATGTATGTATAAAGGGAGGCCTACACTAGCATTGGGATCAAAAATGCTATGGATGATGATGATGATGATAAAGAAGTATAACAAATTTAGTAGATAAAGATATATGCAAGTTTTTCATTATATTTTAAGTGTTCAACATGGTAATTGAACAGGAAGCCTGTATGGTCAATTAATTACATTGAGCTATAAATTAATCTTTGATAACACTCATGGGAATTATGTTCAGAGCGTCGTTTACAAGAGTGCCGCTAGTCCCGCTATTTTATAAATTAGCTTTTGTGAAAACTGTCGACTCATGAATATTCCTGTAGATGGTACAGAACCCGTTATGTTTAGATATCCATTAAAAAGTGAACAAGCCTGTAAAGCTGGCATTAAGCTGGTTTTCAATGGCCATGGTACTATAGACAGAGAATATATAATATGCTAATAATATTACTATAATACACGTTACGCATATCAGTTGTATGACTGTGTAACGTCGGCATTAAGCGCACGGATAATTGGACACAGTTATAACTGCCGTAATTCACTTTCAGTTATTGAAAACAAACGAAAGTGAGAACAATCATAAAACTACGCATCTACGCGTAGCATATGCGTGGGCTGTGAAATACTTGAGGATCTTTCTATCCAAGTTGTTTGAAGCAGTAACTTGTAACTGTCTTCACTCTCATCATGACACACATACTTAGGAACAACGAGTCAACTGTCGAGTCATTACCAAAACGCTAATAGCTACTGAGTAAACAAACAGGTGCAAGCTACCAGTCAATGTCAACTATCCGCGAGATAAACTTATCAGTCATTGAAGTGTCTTCGCTATCTATCAGCTTCTTCCACTATTAATTAATAACCCGGGTTAGAGGAAATAAAGGAAGTCGTTTATACGCATTGAAAGAGAATTGCTGGTACTGAAGTCTGACGGCGTTGGTTTCCTGTCTTTGTAAACTGTCTTTCAAATTGCCAGGATGTTTAAGGATAATAGATAAGATGAATACATAATTAAATAGCCTTCAAGGAAAATGTACTCTTATCAACTATCCTGAAGAATATAGAACTGGTAATTAAAGCAATCTTACATACTAATATCAATGGCATTCACTTATGGGCATCCTCAAATTATGCTACAAACAGACTTTTTCGCCACAGCCTTGTATCACCTTCGCTCCATAAATTTTGATATGTATAAACATAACGGATTGACACTCTGTTGTACTCAATTATCTACTTATTAATTGACTGAATATCTGCTAGCACCGTTCAAATTCATGCTTTGTAAATATTATACACATAGATTTAATTTTTTTTTTATGGCCCGGGTTTTTCAATGACTGATTCTAGCTTCACGTCAGTAGTTGGTTTTGTCGGCAAGCCAAATTTAAATTATGTATAAGGCGTTTTAACTACTGGCTTAAGTCCCATGTCGTTAAGGTTTTTTTAGCCAAAATCATCAAGTTCGACTATAATTGTTTTGTTTAACTTTGACATTGCCACTAAATGCCGACAGATGAGGTAATCCCATCGCTTCGGTGACCACTTCCTCGTTGTAATGGCTTCCGGTCTAGCAATGTATTTGGTACCACCGAACAAGCAACGTTTCGTATTTTAGCAATATTACTACATAATTATCCAAGGACATTCTTTACAAAGACGACTTTATCATGGACTCGAATGTTTGCTATTCATCATCGTGAAACAAATTTTCCGTGTTAAAACATAACACGGAAAGTTTGTGTTAGTGAAGTTCTGAATTTTCGTATCCTATAAACAAAATACTTTAACCCCATATGCAAGTACAAATTGATGTATGTAGGTAGTTTAAATACTTAGCTCTAGAGAGCTCATCTATTTTCTTACAAACGTAATGCCCGACAACAAATTGCTTGGTTAAAACTTGAGTTAAGTTTTAATTGACAATGCAGAAGTTGTAAGGTTTCCTCCCACGGCTCAAATTGTTGCCCCAAATGATCTTTAAACAGCTTCTTTGAAGTTGTTCCTAAATTACCATCGCATGTTCTATGCCGATGACATTATTACGATGTTTTGAATAAAACAGTTACGTTGCATAGGTATTTAGTCGGCAGACGGTTGCACTAATGATAGTATATATATTTCTAATATATATATTTCTTTTTCTATTTTATGCTCAACCCAAAATGCGGTTAAATTTGTTGCTAAAAATGTATAGAGAGTAGTTCTACTAAGTAAAGATAGCAATTTTTAAAGAATGCTTATTCATTACGCCTTCATATTAGTATCATACTCATACCGTTGCTGAAGATGATGCCAAATGGTTTTCGATATTAATCAGAATAATAAAAATTACATTCACGGCCGGCAATAAACTAAATAATCACTTGACAGCTATGGTAATAAAGACGTCTAATCTCCGAAACCTGTCGAGCTGTTCCATTTCTATCCGGGTCAAATTTTGATTCGTAGTCCGTAATCAAAGTACACGTTTACGTTAGCGCTTGGTGTCGTTCTAGCTACTATCGTCTTTACGGTTACCGCGAAGATATTGCTAGTGTGTTGCTAGTTTCCGTTTCTTTGCCCCAGGGTTCGTAGCTAGCCCGAACTTGACATCGTTTCTGTCAGCTCCACAACTATGGGCTCGCGAAACCCTTACAACTATTAAATGTTTGACAACTACTTCTATTTTCACCTAAGATGACACATGAGAATAAATAAAGCCAAATCAAAATCTATCACTCTCTAAAATACTTGATAATTTCACTTACCTACAAGGTTGGAAGCATTAGTTTTATTATAAAAATAGCGAACTTTGCTATCGCGTTTCAAGGTTAGCTGGCCAAAAGTCATAACATGTTACAAACATGCATTGTTATTGAGAACAATTTTGGAACGCTCATTTGTCAGACTTATTATAATGTTAGTGTAATTTCTTATGCAATAATACGATATGGTGACTCTCAGTTGCAAGAATTCGGATAAAGTTGCATAATTTTATTCTTGTGTCATTTAATTTCCAGGTCGCTCAAGAATATTTAAGATGCCCGGAATCTTATATTGAATATCAGTTTGTTCTCGTGACTTGTTCTTTATTGGCATCGAAAATCATCAGTACAGTCCCTAATAAGTTCTCTCTATTAGAGTAAAATACAGTGGTGTTACAACTACCGTTATCCCTGATAGGAAACCTGTAGTAGGTCCCAGGGTACAGAGTCCAATCACGCGAACAGTTAGATTGTTTTATCCACCGATCCATCGAGGCTTGGGGCCATCAGCGTGCTGATATCACTTCACAGTCGCTTGGTAGCCACTTTGTAATCATCAACACCACCTGATGTGCAATTACTTACATATTGCAGGGTAATAAATTTTTTGTACACAGTAATCATGGTGTATTGATCTGATTGAATGAAAAAGATGTGACCGTTATTGAAATATAATGCGTACACAACTCGAAATTGAAGATTGATGTGCGATCTCATAAGCTACACTCTAATTTCTATTTGGAATAGAAGGCACTAGTGTTTTCATTCTGAAGTCATGTTTCGCTAATGGCCTCGAAATCAATCTTCCGAGATGACCATACTGTTACATTGTCATTATTGCTTTCATTCGATCACAAAAATATTTAGGCTAATCATTGTTAATATTCTCTATTGATATAAATAATGAGCTGACATATCAATTCATTTCGTTCAATGGAATATAAATAATGGGTCTAAAAGATTTAACGCACGAATCTGCACGACAAACTCATTTTGCTTGTCGCGAGTCACTAATGAAGCCCCTTCGTACAATTGTAAATTTTAATATCTTATTATCGACAAAATACATTTGCTGTCACCATCATCTAGTCTCTACCTTTTCTTGGTTGTAAGCTTTAGGAATGTCGAGATTTCTAGATGCATGTATAAGTTTGTCGTGATATACTTTATTACCATTGTTTCGGATTTGGACTACGGTTCCCAAAGATCGTTCCCACACTTTTGTATATGGAGTACCATTGTCCGTTCTATACTCTCCTGAGACAATTCTTGACCTTGTTCTAAATTTTCATGTTGTCAGTTTTTGATTATCATTTATATTAATTAGCATCTGCTCTTTATTGTGTACTCGATACTTCATACTTCATATGATTTTGTTTATCACTAAAGAGATGTTTCTAGTGTATAATTATGCTAAGTCTTAAAATTCATCATCATCAACAGCCTGAAGACGTCCACTGCTGAACATAGACCTTCCCCACAAAGTGTCACTTTGAGCAGCTGCTTGCCTCCTGCATCCATCGGCTCTCTGCGGGTTTGACCAGATCGTTGGTCCACCTAGTGGGGCGCCGGCTTACACTGCGTCTTCCATATCGTAGTCGCCATTCGAGAACCTTTCTTACCCATCGCTTATCAGTTCTACTAGCGAGCGTACCTACGCTTACTATATTAAAATTTAAATATAGAGACCCCTCTATATTTAAATTTTAATAGAAGTCAATACTTTAGCTACGATAATTCTCAGTAAAACTACTCGTGATGTTATCGCATTTCCGAGTAATTTACTCGAATGGTTTGTGAACATATTGTTAATTAGGAAGATGTTCTCGCTAATGGGCTCCCTGACTTTAGTTAGACTTTCCTTCTTATCTCCGTATGCCGCTGATGGCCTTTAGCGATTTTAATGTAAATATTACCAAGTAGTAAGATTATCGAAAGCATATTAAGCTTTGAACTTTCTCATTAACTTTCATGATAAATTTGTCATCTATAATGCTAAAATGCTAAATTTCATTAAACTGAAACAAATAGAGAGTATGTTCAAGCAAGAGTCAAAATGAATGGTGAAATCGGTGAACTCTCTAAAAGCAGTACATTTTTACAATAGCCGTACAATACTACACAAGCACGACTGGGCAAACATAAAGCATGTAACATTAATCAAAAAACGCCATAGATTAACAATGAGCTACCATGCGATAGTGCCCGCCGTCATACCGCGAGGTCACAGCTTAGACTACAGTAACTACGGAGCGCTGAACTTTCGCGCGCATAAAAAGCGAACGGAACCTTGACCGTGTGGAAGTGTTACTTAATCTATGGAAGTGCACGCGCGCAAGACTCTGTGGGTAAGAAGCTCGTTGCTCGTTCAAGGTAGTTTTTTCGCACTTGCTAATCGTTAATCAGGTTTTTGTAATATGGAGTACTTAATAAATTAATTAGCATTAATCGACGTCTTCGTTTTCTGTATTTATAGACGCAATAACGATCGAATAATGGTTACACTAATAACCGGACGGTTTTTTTAAATTACACCTCAGTTATCATAATGAATGAATGAGTTATCTCAATGAGAAGTATCAACCACTATATCCACAAGAATTTATTTTATACCTAGTTAATTATTAATAAATATAATTAAATGCTAGGCTCCGTCATCGTTATGATTACATTCATCCATCTTGTGATAAAAGTAAATTGGTTAAATGAGGCATAACTTGTGATAAAAAGTCAAGCGTGGGCATCAGTAAATACACAAAATACTAAAGGTATTTCCCTTTGATACAAAATACTAAAGGTTTCCATGCTAAAAAAAAATACTCTATAATATTCTGCTCATACAAGGTGGAATTTAATTCGTTCTTTTCCTTTAATGTATGTATTCAATCCATGCTATAGAACGCTCCCATATAACTAAATAAAAAAGTACTTATGAAATAAAACTTAAATCTAGGTATTATCAAATTTAAATTCTAAAGAAAAGCTTTGCGACATTGAACAAAACAGGTGTTTTATTGCATACGACACATTTACAAAGCACTCAGCCAGTGCCCGAGCTGTGTGTACAGTTAAATAGACATTTCGGCTGTCATGCAGTTATTTTAGGAGGCAATTAATGGTAAAACATTTTTTTTTAATGGTCCTTGTACGAACATTCTATAGCATGGTCTGAGTACATACCTTTAAGGAAAAGAGTGAATTAAATTCCACCTTGTATAATGTTGCTTTATTTATGATTACGTTGTTGAGTATATCATATAGTAGGTCTATGTTAGTTTAGCATTTACGATAGCTATTAATTTTTGTTATATAATACAAAACATTTTTATAGACACCAAATAAATGTGTAGAAATGAGAAGAACATGATAAGATAGACGCGTCTAAGCGTCTTCTCATCATCAATCAATAAGAAATTCTATCCACATTTCGCCACTTACCACCACGGTCGACCGCTCGATTACGGATTACACGGCGGCGCGCATTAGCACGGTCTGCTATCGACGAATAGCACATTCCATAACTGGCTTTATGTTTTATTTATTATAGGTATTTGTTGTGGCCGTTGAACTTTGGAAAGAAGAAACTGTGATATGACATTTTTTTAAATCATTATCACCGGATGTTTTCCAGACTCCCCCAAAACTGGCAGGAGTTTTGGCTGGAAAAAGATTGCGTCACGGCATTGTATTTTTTTCCAAAACTTGTGTTATTTTCAGTGTTAGTGCTTAAAATTGGAGGCATTTTATTCGTAAAGTGCTGGATTACAGGCATGAGTGTGGGAAAGTTGTATAATGATGGTGAAACGTTTCTTTTCGTGTTGTTTCCAAAACTCCGTAGAAGCTTCTGGTAAAGTTGCCACCACTTTACTAGGAGTATGACTTGACTAGACTATGACTTGACGACTCGGACTGTGACTGGACTGATACAATTATAATATAATATTAATTATCTCGATAAATTATCAATTACTTACAAAAACACAAAAGCTAAATACACAAAAGTGTGGAGCCAAAACAAAAACAAAAAGAAACTGGCGTAATATCGTAATGCTTCGAACAGACGCGACATGAATGCGATAGTTTGTATGTTTGTTTAAACTAAGCTCTGAAACGGGTCAACGAAATATGGTGTGCCATTTTGGTAGACCCGTTAATAGCATACACACCACATTACATCAACAGCTGGAAGAAGTCGAACGCCACTACCGAGGAGAATGCTGTTGCCTATTCTCTAGATATTCCCGGTTTTTACAATTTGTGTGGTTCCGGAATGCAAATAATAGCACGGGCATAGACGCAGCTAATAAGCATATTAATGATTACAAGTATAAATAAGAGAATTAAAATAATGCCCGTGCAGTAGTGGGCGACAAGGTCTTAATTAATGATGATAATGGCATGCCCAGTGGGTGGACATCAGTTTCAACACACACACAAACAAATCCACACGTAACGTACGGAAACTTTACAAAAACTTGTTATTGACAGTAAGTTATAAACATGTAACATGTGTTTATTGTATAATGCACTTGGGGCCCGCCCCGGCTTCGCATGAATATTTAACAAAAATTTCAAAAATTATATACATAACAATACATGATATAACGATTTTGTTTGCTGGGTTCACACGGTAGGTTACATTATAGAAATTTTCATACGGATCCCTAACTTTATTGAAAATATTCTATAACCTATGTTCATCAGACATTGGTGAAAAAAAAATTCAAATCGATCCAGTAGTTTCCGAGCGTATTCAATGCAAACAAACAATCAAATCTTTCCTCTTTACAATGTTAGTTTAGAATTAAAAAATAAAACACAAACGCTGATAGTCCGCGAGTACATAAACATCGTTCCACCACCAGCATTTAAATCGGGTTTTCACGTAATAGCTAGAACCTGAACCGCAGCTAATGTTGTGCCAGTAACACCGTAAACTTAGTGCCCTAGGCACACATAGCTCTTGTATTGAAAATACTTGGTTAAAGGCTTAGGTCTGGGTTCACAGTCAGCATTGATTCGAAGTCAATAATTCTTCTGGTTGTATAGGTATGTTCGCGCCTCCTTGCACTACGAAGTAAAACCTTTTTTACGGACACCATATGTGAGAAAAACATAGTCTAAAAAAAATATATACAGAAAATCCTAAGAAGATGTAAAAATTGATCTAAAAACCAAAATAAAAGCCTTATATTATTTCAAAACTATCATTATTTGTTCCTGCGGGAACAAGGTACAACTACTCTATAATGAAATCAATTAGATCGAGCAACAATATTAATACCGGTTCCCATATTATGACGTCACATATTAGGTATAAAAATGTTTATACGTAAATAAAATAACAAAACAGTAAACCAAGAAATCTCAATCAGGATAATGGTGTGGCTATTAAATTTTCCATGCTTGTGAGCATTTTCTAGCCACTTCGCTTTATACTCTATTAACTTTATTAGTAAGTACACCAACAACTTCGTTAATCCACTGAACCACTTTACGACATCGTTATAATGCAACATCTACAAACTAATCAAATCAATTCGATTATAAAATAAATTCCTACCATAAACGTGCATTAGAGTCGGTTTAAAAAGTACTTCAATTAAAGCCTATTCGTGTTTTACAGTTGCTAATGTTTATCGTAAACTTAATCAGGTCATGAGAAAGCCTGATAGGTACACTTTAGTACTGTCGAGGGTAGATGGATCCAGTCCAGATGTGGCTAAAGCTAGGCCATTTGTTGGATGAAAGTTAAAGAGGTTATGGCTATAGGTCAAGGCGCAGAGATCCAATATAGGTTAGATTCCAATAAAAATGTTACTTCTTGTGTCATTTTCTACTTCTCCTTTGCTAATATACTTGAATATGGTGGCTTTTGGGACAAAATGCCGCATATGAGATGACTACCATACAGTATTTAAGATTCTATTTATTTTGGTTTGATGGCATTTCGTGTGATGTTAACCTTTATCTTATGTAATATTAAGTTTTATGTAGATCAGCAATAAAACCATTATATAAATAAAAACTTAGGATTTTTTATTTTTTTTCTACTTTTCACTGTTAATGCTCTTCAAGGCTACATAAAAAGTAAAATATGTAGTAAAATAAATGGTATAAATGTAAGTGCTTCTACGATGCTAGATAAGGCCAGTACAGAGAATTACCTATAAACCTAGTGATCTGCATAAAACACTGATTGAACTCGATTTCTTCCCCTGTATACTATCTACATGATCAGCTAGGAGATCATGGAAAATGATTGAAACCATTAGAAACAGAAGTTTGTATGGATTTGACAGTTTCAATACGCAGTTTATGTACATAATTGCTATCGAAATTTTCAAATTAGGAATGAAATTTATTTTGTTTCATTGCAATCGAAGTTTCGTGATCACCCCCTAGGACTAACTTGATAATTAAACAGCATATAGTATAGAATCGATTATCAATCGATTCTGTACTAAATGCTCCAATTAAATAAATTCACAGTTCAATGAACTTTGTGTCGATGTGGCAAGGTCTAAAGTGTGTTCAAAGTTGTTTTGCACAAATTTTCTGATCGTGTTTATCTTGCAGCGTCTTTAACGGTTAAAGCCGCACCCTGATGCTGGTTTATATTTTTATAAGTACCTAGTCAATGTATCTTGGATTAGAATTCATAATAAATATCAATATAACCAAGAACTTCTAAAAACCTAAATCATCTAGGTCCCATATTACAGAACGATGCTCAGTCATCGATCGGTGCCCAAGCAGAGATTTCATTCATAAAGTGATCAATTAGTGAATAAAATCTCTGCTTGAGGACCGATCGATGACTGAGCATCGTTCTCTAATACGGACCTAAGTCTCTTTTTTATACATATTCCTAAACCATCGGTTAATTATTTATTTTCAAACTGTTTTTTTGTAAGAATCAAAGATGTCAGAAGATTAAAAAAATTGACGTATGGAAATAAACTATTATGTAATACGGATACAAAACATGGCAAACAGTTTTTTCTTACATTGATTTAACTGAGTTTTGGCGTAGGCGATTAATTTATTCCTAATCTGGTTTACCCAAAAATATAACATCGGTGAAACGAGTTTAAAGAGGCCCCATTTTATCAGTTTCAGCTTAGGAAGAGATATAAGGTATACCAAAACATTTATGTTTTAAATAAGTGTTGCTGTTACGAGCAGGCTAAGCAAACGTTTACCATGACTGGATATTTATGTTCCATTTTTATAACTAACGATGGAATTTTTTGTAGTAAACTTATGTAAGAAACTTAAAAGTATTGGTCTTTGATTTTATAAAAATTTTAAATAACGACTACATCAGAGGTATAAAAAGTATATTGTATTGCAAAGTATTGCCGAGTTAGGCGAAGAGAGAGAAGCAAATTGAATCAATTCTAAATCGCCTACAGGGGCACTATAATTTAGCGAAAGAGTTATTATAAGAAGTAAGCATCGTAGTAGAAAAAATACCAATAAATATAATCTATCTATATATATATCTAAATATATATAACTCAAAGGTGACTGACTGACTGACTGACTGACATAGTGATCTATCAACGCACAGCCCAAACCACTGCACGGATCGGGCTGAAATTTGGCATGCAGGTAGATGTTATGACGTAGGCATCCGCTAAGAAAGGATTTTTCGAAATTCCACCCTTGAGAGGGTGAAATGGGTGGTTGAGTTATTTTCCCATAGGCCACGCCGCGGGCGAAGCTGCGGGCAGAAGCTCGTTATATAAATATAAATATTAACCATCTGTATCGGTCTTCTCCGTTTCATTTCTAGAAAAATCCATCGCGTTAATCTAATATGACTGTTGTAGCCAAGTACATCGGTCACGTGATGAAAGACGAGTCCGTCTAACTGCGGCTTCAAGAGCGTGTTGAATTGTTGACTGTTGACCGCAGTGAGATGACTGTCGCAGGATCTGGTTTACAACCGCAACGGCCGTTTCTTCCGTGTTACGTGATGGAAACCCTAGGAGGGATGATTCGTTTCCTTACTGTATAACTGTGCAGATACAAATAAATAAATATGTGTAGACTGTTATATCTGCTCCATGCACCCCCTATTGCCTACTCCTAACCTTTTCCTGCCGACTCATCATTTCCCTTGTCATAGAACTCAGTTAGCCCTCAGCTCCCGTCAGTCTCCATCCAGCTTTCCAATCCGACGGTCGTCTTAAAATTAATTTCATTTATTTTATTTCAATTTCCTTTTTTTAAAAAGACTTCAGCCAGTATCCTTATAATATTGGTGGCAGCGTTAAGGGATTTTAAAAGAAAGTCCCCGGTACCGTCTCCGTTCCGAGTACACAGAAATACGCGAAATTAACGCGAGTGTTGTGTGGTGTACGAGTGCCAAGTTACCGGCCCCATTGTGTATACCCGGCTAGCCCGGATATCGGACTGCAGTGAGTTGTGGTCCAGCTCATCCCGTAGAAGGCCCACTGTTGCGCACTGTTCGTGCTGCAACCGGCCTCCTTCAAGAACAGCCGTAGCCGCAGCCGCAGCCACACCCACTGTCACGCACAACCTGGTGCTGTGACCGGTAGTGGCTATCCGACGAGCGAGCATCCATCAGACGAGCGAGCACCGACCGGGCGAGCAACGCGCGGCGCGCGACGCTTATCTACATCCTGCTATATCCCGTGAGCGAACTTCGAAGTAATGATAGCTTTCGTTATCACTCTGTCCGCACTCAAGTAAGTGATTCGTGGTCATTGCGATTGTCAAACTTTTGTCACTATTGTTTTATTTTATTGTAATTTTATTTTATTGTAGTTTGAATATTATTATTTTCTTTTCTTGTGTGAATCGTGATTATTGTCAAAATGTCCGAGAGTAGAGCCCAAAGCCCAAAGTTTGAGAGACCCGAGTTAGCCGTAACAGACACGGAGGATGACGGATTGTGTCCTCCACCCTCTGGCCCGACTACGAGGTCATTGTCCAAAAAGAAAATCACCGCTACGAATAGTAAAGTAGAACTTGACCTTTCAACCTTACTGAAATTCATAAAACCGTTTGACGGATGCAGGGAAACACTGAACTCATTTCTGGTTAACTGCAATAACGCTTACGAATTAGCCTCAGAACCTCAAAAGGACATTTTGTTTAAATACATATTATGCCAGCTGCAAGGCAGAGCACAAACTGCCTGCTCTGTTAAAGAGTTCGCCAATTGGTTACAACTTAAGGAATTCCTTAAAACTCAATTCAGTGAAAGAAAACACTATGCCCATCTACTGACTGACCTTCAGGAATGTAGACAACAAATTAATGAACCCGTGAGCCAGTACGCTTTAAGAATAGAAACATGTCTTTCTCAATTACTTACAGAAATATCTATTTCACATGGTCATAAAAGTAGAGAAATGATAGGACGTACAGCAGCCATGGAGGAACTAGCCCTCCATCATTTCCAAATGGGGTTGATACCCCGTTTGTCGAACATCGTTAGATGTAAGTCGCCCAAGACGCTTAACGAAGCCGTGAACGTCGCTATATCCGAGGAGAAAATTCAACAATTTTTATTTAAGCAGAGCCCATCTAGTAGTCGACAAGAAAAGCCAAGTAATTTAAGGCCAAATTTCCCTAGGCCAAATTTCCAACCAATGCGTCGTGACCAGAATCTACGATTCCCTGCAAACCCGAACCAGCCTAGGCCCAACTTTTACCCTAGTCGGCCTATTAGTAATAATGACTCTTCTACTCCAGTCTGCAGATATTGTAAAGCACCAGGACATACCCTGGAGCAATGCCGCAAACGCGAATATAATAATAACCGCTTCAAATTTGATCAAAATCAGTCCAGAGGCCCTCAGCGTATTCACTTTGTATCCAATGCCCCTGAGGACGAATCCTCAGCTGGCTTAGAAGAAGGTTATGGTTATGACACCGTTGACACCGAAACAAAAAACGAATAGCTGTCTCGTCCCGGTGTCGTACGGGACCTCATGATTTAAAAATCGACACCTCAAGCCTCAATCCTAAGCCTGAATCGACTCCGCGACATGGACGTCATTCTATAAATATGCCAAACCCTTTGCCGTCATCGCTACATGATGACCTGCCAAAATCCACTGTATCCACGCAGGAAATAAACCTGCCAAAATTTTCTAAGTCCAATGTATTCGAGATTACCAATAATCCTGCGATAATGTTACTACCTCATGTACTCGTCGAATCTTCCGTTTCAGATATCCCTTTGACGTTACTTGTAGACTCAGGATCCTCTGTAAGCCTCTTGAAGCATTCCTGCTTAATAACACACCCCAAACTTGTGAAGGAAAAAATCCAATTAAAAGGTATTGATTCATCAGAAGAATCTATCCAAACCCGAGGTCATTTTAAACTCAAACTACAATTACCTAAAACCAGCATATCACACAGATTCCACGTTATCGACAAGATACACTTACCTTATGATGGAATCATAGGTTCCGATATGCTCAACGCGCATAGCTGCAATATTGACTATACCAATAATCTTCTCCATCTTGGCAAATCATCCTTGAAACTGCACTTTTATGACCCAGCATACTTAATTCCTGCAAGAACCGAAACTATTATTGAGTGTTCTGTTCAGAACCCTGAAATGAAAGAAGGATTAGTCCTCGACCAGAACATTACTGAAACCTTACTTATCGCAAACTGTGTAGTCCGTGTTAAAGAAAATAATAGAATAAATATATCAGTGGTTAATACCTCTGAAGAACCTGTGACATTAAAATCAAATCTTAACCTTAAACTCTCCGCTATTGATTCTTTATTGTACAAAGAACAGCCTGCTAGTTCTGTAAATCACATACGTGCTGCGAGTACAACTGACTGTGCTACGCGAACAGAAGAAGTTCTAAAACAATTACGTCTCTCACACCTTAATGCTGAAGAAAAGGAAGCTCTTCTGCAATTATGTTCCGAGTTCTCTGATATTTTCCACCTTCCTGGAGAAAATCTGTCCTATACAAATGCCCTGAAACACGATATTAAAACAACAACAGAAATACCAATTCACAATAAAACCTACCGATTCCCAGAAGTCCATAAAGCCGAAGTACGAAACCAAGTTGAAAAAATGCTAGAGCAAAATATTATAGAGCCTTCCGACTCTCCCTGGTCATCACCAATATGGGTCGTTCCCAAAAAACTCGACGCTTCCAATACACAAAAGTGGCGAGTCGTAATTGACTACCGGAAACTCAATGACGTCACAATTGGTGACACTTACCCCATACCACAGATTACAGAAATCCTAGATCAACTAGGCAATAGCAAATACTTCTCGACTTTAGATCTAGCATCTGGGTTCCACCAAATTCAGTTAAATGAAGCCGATAAAGCGAAAACAGCCTTCAACGTCCCAGAAGGACACTTTCAATTTCTGAGAATGCCATTCGGGCTCAAGAATGCCCCTTCTACATTTCAGAGGCTAATGAATTCAGCCTTGTCAGGGCTTCAGGGCACCCGGTGTTTCGTCTATCTCGACGATATAGTATGCTACGCATACGATTTACAAGCCCACATTCTAAACCTTAGATCAATTTTCCAAAGAATTCGAGACTTCAATTTAAAGTTACAGCCGGATAAGTGTGAGTTTCTACGACGTGAAGTCTGTTACCTTGGTCACGTCATTACTGAACAAGGCGTCAAGCCAAATCCAGATAAAATCAAAGCCGTTACCGAATTTCCAATCCCAACATCTCCAAAAGATATAAAATCATTCCTTGGCCTAGTTTCCTACTATCGTCGCTTTATTCCTGATTTTTCAAAAACTGCAAAATCTCTCACTAACCTCCTAAAAAAGGACACGCCTTTTAAATGGGAAAATCAACAGCAGCTTGCCTTTGACACCTTAAAACGCAAATTGACTACAGCCCCACTGTTAATCTACCCCGATTTCTCGAAACCCTTTATTCTCACCTGTGATGCCTCGAACTATGCCGTAGGTGCCGTTCTCTCTCAGGGACCAATTGGTAAAGACCAGCCCGTAGCTTTTGCTTCACGGACACTCAATAAGAGTGAATCCAACTATAGCACGACTGAGAAGGAGTTGTTAGCCATACTCTATGGCTGTAAAACCTTCCGTCCCTACTTATATGGGAATAAATTCCAAATCGTAACTGACCATAGGCCTCTAAAGTGGCTATTTAACCACAAAGATCCCAGCAGCAAACTCCAACGTTGGCGGTTGAAGTTGGAAGAATACGAATATGAAATCGTGTATCGCAAAGGTAAATTAAACTCCGCTGCTGACGCGCTTTCCAGATATCCTGTGAATCCTGTTTATCCAAAAAATCATAGGAATATGAATTCTAATCCTGTCGATGACACTAGTACTAGAGCCGAAGTTTTATCGGAATCACCACTTGCCGAAATTGGTCAAGAGACCCTTGACGAGCTAATAAGACTGGATTTCAGTCCTGTGAATGGTGGAGACCTTGATTTTAGTCCTCTGGATCCACCTACTCCCATAGCTCCGCCCATTGCCGTTTATCCTCCTACTGCCATAGCTCCTCCTATTACCGTGAATCCTCCTACTCCCATAGTTCCGCCTACTACCGTGAATCTCCCTGCTCCTGTGACTCCCTCCATTACCACGGACTCTCCTCCTGAAGATCACCTTTCTTCACTAAATAAATCACATCCTGAGACAGAAACAGTTCCTCAACCATCGACTAGTTGGCAGAACCCTGAAACCTTACCTGCATCCATATCAGCTCAACGCGACCCAGGAACCACTCCAGTACCTGAAAACTTACCTTTACCCGATGAAACCTATAATAAGTTCTTAAAATCATCTACGAAACTATACAATACTCATATTACAGAACATAATGAAGACCTACTTAAAGGAAAACAAACATTAATAATAGTACCTACCACAATAGATATGGACGAGTCCTTGCCTCATGTTTCGGAAGTCCTCAGTAACTGTCCGAACCCCGAACGTGATGAATTTCTGAAAAAAGAAAGATCCTTACATTCCTTTTTGCCCCTAACTGTCGAAGATAAAACTTACCTTTTTCTATTCACAAAAGTGCACCATTTTGACGATCACTCGTACCCAGATATATTCAAATGCCTGAAATATGCTCGTGACGAAATAATGATGTCATATCCGACAGTAAACGAAATTAGTATTTCAGATTTCAGGAACCCTTTTGATAAACACTCCTTTGCAAAAATCTACAACATGCTAGCTTATTTATTCGACGGCACTAATATAAAAATTCATATATATCACAATAACATTATATATCCTGCGCCTAGCGAAATTCCCAAAATCCTTAAAGAAAACCACGACATCCCCATTGCAGGCCATTTAGGATCCACGAGAATGCTAAGCCGTATCAAAGAACGGTTCTCCTGGAAAAATATGCGCAGTGATATCGAAAACTATGTAAAAAACTGTCAGTCTTGCCAAACCAACAAAGCGCTACGAAAAATAAATAGAGCACCTATGGTTATAACATCCACCTCTACGTCTCCTTTCGAGAGACTAGCCCTTGATATTGTGGGCCCTCTGCCTGAGTCTGGTACGGCCAAGCTGAAGTACATTCTGACCATGCAAGATGACCTTACAAAATTTTCATTAGCGTATCCCCTTCGCAGTAACACAGCGGCAGAAGCGAGTGACTGCCTCCTCCATTTTATATCACTCTTCGGAATCCCTAAATACATACTTACAGATCAGGGCACGAATTTCACAGCGGACCTATTCAAGAAAACCTGCGAATTCTTGAAAATTAAGCAATTATGGGCGTCACCTTACCACCCACAGACGCAGGGCGCTTTGGAAAGATCACACTCCACTCTTAAGGAATACCTTAAATCGTATGTAAACGAAAATCAAGACAACTGGCCCCAGTACGTGTACACGTCCATGCTAGCATACAATACCGCTGTGCATTCAACTACGCACTACTCACCATACGAGCTATTATTCGGACATAAGCCCCATATCCCAGACTCCGTATACAATGACAATAATAACACAACCTATCCTGAATACGTAAAACTTTTACAACACCGTATGAAACATGCACGAGATAAAGCCTTGGATTTCATCCGTCAATCTAAAGAAAATTCAAAAACCTATTATGACTCTCGTACTCGCCCAGTTGAATATAAGGTAGGCGATTACGTCTTATTAAAGAACCACCTTAGGTTGCGAAAGGCCCTATCGCCCCAATGGAAGGGTCCCTTCAAAATCGTCAAAATCCATGGCAACCACACACTGTCTTTGTTGATAAATAGACGCCACGTGAAACACCACTACGATGAGGTAAAACACGTGGAAGTCCATAGTATACCTCCTGCTTAAAACATACCTATTTTACATATTTAGATAGATACATACGGTTAGTTAATGTAAGAGTTAAGATTAAAATTTATTAGTTATATAGTCATATAAGCTAGGTATATAGTTAGATATTAAGGTTAGATAAGTACCTACTCCATTGTTTCTTCTATTACAGCGTACTGGTCCAAGGTCATCATGAGTTTGTCCGACCCATCAACTCGAGCTCCGGCATATATTTCGATCCAATTGGTGAACTCGAAATTAGCATTGGACACCTAGATATAGTTACTCCATTCGACATATCCTACATTAAACCTCATATCCAAAATATTAACTCAATACTAGGCACAGTACGTTTCTTGTGCGGCCAAATTGAAATCGAAACCACAACTAAGCTAGAATGCCATAATGTATTGGAGCCACTTACAGTTAGGTACAACGATATCATGTCCGACTATTCTTCCATCGCTCACCTTACGAGCAACAATAGGTTTAAACGCGGAGCATGGATGGGTGGTATAGGCAAACTATCCAAAACCATATTTGGGACTCTAAACGAGGACGACGCTGTCAAATATGACGACGCCATACAAAGCCTACAAAATGGCGAAAAGAAGCTGGCTTCATTGATTAAGGAAAACATCTTAGTTACAACTTTCACTATAGCCAAATTTAATGAATCATTTCACAGCATAAAAATGAATGAGGCCAGGCTCAACGAAGGTATCGACAATCTCAAATTAACATTAAAAAACATGTCAATGATTACCAACAAATTAAATACAAAATCAAATATTAATTCAATATTAAAAAGTTTGGAAGCCTCTGTACTCACCTTATCATTTCAATTGGAGGACATAACAAACGCTATTATGTTTAGTCGTCAAAACATGCTTCACCCGGCCGTGTTGACTCCCACGCAATTATACAAAGAGCTTGTCGATAACTACAGATACCTACCTGCGGACCTTAAGTTACCTGTTACTTTAGAACTAAGCCATATTCATATATTAATGAATATATCTAGTGTAATATGTTACGGTTTAAACGATAAGATTATTTTTATATTAAGAATACCTTTAGTATCACCTAAGAAATATAATTTGTACCATAGTATAGCGTTACCTACCCCGCATAGCAGTGTAAAACCGAATTCATTTAGTTTTGTTATTCCTAGCAGTAAATACATCGCAATGACCAACGACAAATCGGAATATTGTAACCTCGAATCACTGAAACAATGCAGAGTGATAGGCTCTCGCGAGTTTATCTGTGACGTGATGACCGTATTCCCTACGAGTGCAAATCCCAGTTGTGAAAGTGAGCTAATCGCCAGCGTCATAAGTACCCTACCAGTGCAGTGTCGGACCGATTTAATTCACGGACACGTATTAGATGTATGGAAACCACTAAGTAACAACAACTGGATTTATGTACAAACTCAGAGCACAAAGTTATACATCGAATGTCCCAACCGAAAGGGTCTTGAAATAAATATTATTGGGACCGGAATTGTCAACATCCCAAACGATTGTATGGGCTATTGTAAAAATACCAAATTAATACCTAAATATAAGGACATAAAAATAAATGTTACTGTGACCCACTCTGACTTTAACATAATAAACGACTCCTGCTGTACATTAGATAAGTTCGAAAATAAAATGAGTACTGAACCTCGTATTAAATTACAAAATATAGACTTAGACACTTTTACCGCAGAGACCAAATTAAACCTTAAATCTATTTCAGATGGAACAGACCAAATAATGAACCAACACCAAATAATTAAGTACGAGACTCATTACTCAATAGCATTAATTTTAATAACTTCCATAATTTTCCTATTTTGTGTATTTAAACTTTATTACTTGATTAAATCGCACGACCGTCTTCCCTGTCACTTCCTTAAGTTTTCCCAATCAGTCCCTATAAACCCACCTGAAGAACAGACACCAGAACCTGAACCTGTAACTTCTGTTAAGATAAGCAAACATCACCGAGATCCAGAGGACATTCCGTCCCCCAGCATCAGGAGGAACATATAGCTTCCTACATTCTCATTTCCTAAACTTCGAAACTTCAACCCCGAAGTTTAGTCTACCCCGGGGAGATGTTATATCTGCTCCATGCACCCCCTATTGCCTACTCCTAACCTTTTCCTGCCGACTCATCATTTCCCTTGTCATAGAACTCAGTTAGCCCTCAGCTCCCGTCAGTCTCCATCCAGCTTTCCAATCCGACGGTCGTCTTAAAATTAATTTCATTTATTTTATTTCAATTTCCTTTTTTTAAAAAGACTTCAGCCAGTATCCTTATAATAAGACGTTTAGAGCCATCTAGCCCCACACTAAGCAAAGCTTGTACTATGGGAACCAGGTAACTGGTAGAATACTTAGATAATTTTTGTTTGTGTACATACATAGAATACAATATAACAGCCAGACACAGAACAAACATCGACGATGCTTATCACACAAATGTTTGTCCTGGATGGGTATCGAACCCACAACCTGCAGTTCAGAAGGCCGGAATACTACTAACTGAGCTATTGTACCTTCCATTATGTTAGGCAAAATATTACATCATTTTAATTTTGGGAAGCAACGCCTTAGTCAGGTAAGCATTGCATTAGTCAGGTAAGCAACGCATTAGTCAGGTAAACTACGCATTAGTCAGGTAAGCAACGCATTAGTCAGGTAAAAAACGCATTAGTCAGGTAAGAACGCATTAGTAAGGTAAGAAACGCATTAGTCAGGTAAGCAACGCATTAGTAAGGTAAACTACGCATTAGTCAGGTAAGCAACGCATTAGTAAGGTAAACTACGCATTAGTCAGGTAAGCAACGCATTAGTCAAGTAAGCAACGCATTAGTCAGATAAGCAACGCATTAGTCAGGTAAGCAATGCATTAGTCAGGTAAGCAACGCATTAGTAAGGTAAACTACGCATTAGTCAGGTAAGCAACGCATTAGTCAGGTAAGCAACGCATTAGTCAGGTAAGAACGCATTAGTAAGGTAAGCAACGCATTAGTCAAGTAAGCAACGCATTAGTCAGGTAAGCAACGCATTAGTCAGCTAAGCAACGCACTAGTGGCCTCTTCCCGTCAGGAGGGCTGTATGCTTTTTTGCTACCTACAGCATCGACAAAATTCCCATAGACAAATAAACTATGAATTTCTTCAGATAACTGGTAGAATACTCAGATAGTTTTTGTTTGTGTACATTTTTTTTTCATGGGAAAATGGGCATGAGTTTGAAAATAACTCACCTGATAGTAAGTGACGAAGTTGTCTAAGGTGGAGCACGCTTGCCCATGAGATGCCCATTCACTCTTGACTTAAAAAGACCCAGGTTGAATAGAATACAATATAACAGCCAGACACAGAACAAACATCGACGATGCTTATCACACAAATGTTTGTCCTGGATGGGTATCGAACCCACAACCTGCAGTTCAGAAGGCCGGAATACTACTAACTGAGCTATTGTACCTTCCATTATGTTATGTTCCAAAATATTACATCATTTTAATTTTGGGAAGCAACGCCTTAGTCAGGTAAGCATTGCATTAGTCAGGTAAGCAACGCATTAGTCAGGTAAGCATTGCATTAGTCAGGTAAGCAACGCATTAGTCAGGTAAACTACGCATTAGTCAGGTAAGCAACGCATTAGTCAGGTAAAAAACGCATTAGTCAGGTAAGAACGCATTAGTAAGGTAAGAAACGCATTAGTCAGGTAAGCAACGCATTAGTAAGGTAAACTACGCATTAGTCAGGTAAGCAACGCATTAGTAAGGTAAACTACGCATTAGTCAGCTAAGCAACGCACTAGTGGCCTCTTCCCGTCAGGAGGGCTGTATGCTTTTTTGCTACCTACAGCATCGACAAAATTCCCATAAACAAATAAACTATGAATTTCTAATATGCGATTTTATGCTTTGCCTTACTGTGGATCCGAAGGAATCGGAAATCAGGAACGTATTGTAATTAAAATCGTAAAATTGATAAAATTTTGTCAGCGTGCATATAATAATAATAAATATTGGAACACATTTCACACAGCGCCATCTAGCCCCAAACTAAGCAAATCTTGTACTACGGGAAACAGATAACTGATACAATACTAATATAATTTTTGTTTCTAAATACATACATATAATACAATATAACACCCAGACACAGAACAAACTTCGATGTTCATCACAGATATGTTCGTCCTGGGTGGGAATCGAACCCACAACCTACAGCTCAGAAGGCAGGGTTACTACCAACTGAGCTATCGGGCCAGTCTATTTATCAGTATATCTGCTTTACTTTAGGTATTAAGTTCAATAGCCTAAGCAAAAGCTTCAACGGTCTTGAAATCGTTATTATCTGTCGTCACCCAATACATGGTTCTCCGTAACCGACTTTTGAACACATCATCACCATTTATAGTCCCACTGTGCTACAAAAGAACCTGTTTTATAAGTGTTTAACACTGCTAAAGTATGGGGACCTTTGATTTGTTAGAAGTTTATCGGTTTGCTTTATGTTATCTTTACTGATTGACCTACAGACCAATGCATAACTTCAACTGTTAGTACTAAGTTACTGGAGACCCAGGAACTACCAGGACCATGGTCCTACAACACCCAGACTCAGAAATTTGAATTGAGAACCTCCTTTTTGAAGTCGGCTGAAAATATGACTAATGAATTATACTCACCCAATTTTAAAAGTCCTAGTAAGAATAAACAACAATGTGAAACTATTGTAACTTAAAACATTTTAATGACAATATTTTGAAACATAGTAAACAAAACTATACATTCTGTTCCCGTTACAAAAATAAAACCAACAAGTGTATAATCCCAGTTCTTATCACACGACGCAGCATCCTGATGATCCGAATGTTCCATTCCAGCCCACGCTAAAGATTACTCAACTCCCAATCAATCAAACTGGAGACCCAGAGAGGTTTGAAGGGCACTGTAGCTAGTGAAATTACTGGGCAATTGAGACTTTATGACCTGATCTCACAGTCGAGTAATCTTATTACCAGACTGTGCTGATGTCTCAGGATGATGTGCGCAGTGCAGTGTCGCTTGAAACTCTATGTTTTAGGGTTCCGAGTGACACTGTTCTGTTATGGGCGGCCGTGGCGCTTAACATCAGGTGAACGACTAGCTCGTCACATCATTCAAAAACATTAAAAAGAAATAATAATAATAAAAAAGAACCTGTTTGTTATACCAAAAACTGAATTGAGAATATATGTCGATCACTGGTTTATTTCTCCAAGCTTATCTTTAAGTTCCCTAATAGGTCCTAAAGACGACTGCCGGTCGGAGGGTTCGCAGACAGTCACTTTACTAAAATGCTTAATTAGCTTTAACCATTTATTTATTTATTTAATACTTAATGCACATAAAAAGTACAAAGGAGGACTTAATGCTAACAGCATTTTCTACCAGTCAACCAAGGCTTGCAGAGAAACAATTTCATTAGGCGCGTGTTTACTAGGTGGTAGTACTTTGTTGCAAAGTTCGTCTAGGTAGGTACCACCGCTTTGCCAGTTATTCTGCCGCCAAGCAGTAGTGTGCAAGCACTACTGTGTTCCGGTTTGAAGGGCACTGTAGCTAGTGAAATTACTGGGCAATTGAGACTTTATGGCCTGATCTCACAGTCGAGTAATCTTATTACCAGGCTGTGCTGATGTCTCAGGATGATGTGCGCAGTGCAGTGTCACTCGTAACTCTGTTTTGGGGTTCCGAATGACACTGTTCTGTTATGGGCGGCCGTGGCGCTTAACATCAGGTGAACGACTAGCTCGTCACATCACTCAGTAGCATAAAAAAAAAAAATATATATAAGGAAATGGGCATAATTTGTGAACACCATTTGTATCGCTACAGGCTCATTGGAACCTGCCACACCGATCTGTCATAGGTTTAATTCGACAACATTCATACAGAAATGATATTCGCAGATTCTAGACACAGATTGATCATGTGAATAGTACCTACGGGCATCTATAACCTTATACATATATAAAATAAAGTTTCTCATAAAATGTATTAAAAATATCGTGCTTTGTGCCTGTTTGCACCAAAGTTGAACAGCTCTTAAGTTACGCACTTATCTCTCTAAGACGTACCCAAATGCGTTGCAGTCAGTAAGTCAAAGTCAAAGGATTTATGGCGGATAGGCTATTTTTAGCACTTTTACAAATCAAAATTATATTAGGTACTTAGAATTAAGTTATTGTATTAAGCATATAGAATTACAAAGTTCAAATATTATATAGCAAGCCCAATTGGTACAATGTGAGTTTAAAAAAAAAGTTCTCTTTCTCACTACTGGTGCAAGCAATCCGGCACAATGCAGATCAGAAAACTCCGATCCGAAGCTTCGATTACAACTGTAAAGAAGTTTTTGCAGTGATGTATTTTTTATTTTATTTTTCAACTATTTTTTTTTCTACTGTTTTACAGTAAGTTCCTGAACTTACGTCATAAAAATATAAGTTAGTGCAGACGGGCGGGATTGGCGAGCCTTAGAACTTATGTCGATCAGTAGACTAGAGGCGTGTAAATGTAGTTTCCACTGAAAACTCCAAATAAAATATTTGAAACGTTGGTTCAATTGTGATGGTAAATCGCTTACCATCAGTCTGTCACGCGCTGATACAAAAACCACAGATTTCTGATTGGACACACAAACCGGTCGTCAACGACCGTTAAAGTCAGTTTGCGAACGAAGGTAGCGTACGGGCGCTAACGAATCGTAATCGATTGGAACACGTTTGCAAACCTGTCGCTATTGTTGCTAATTCATTTGACATTTCTGAAAAATATTGAAATAGGTATCGTATGGGAACTGTGATCACATTTTGTGAGACGCTTCTGTGCGCAGTTTGTTTAATTTTAATCAATCAATTGTATATTGCTTTTCATACAATTATATTTACTCACACCAGCCTCTGTGGTGTGGTGGTTGAGCAGGTCGGCTCATAACCCGGAGGTAGCGGGTTCTATTCCCGCGGCAGGACAAGTATTTGTGCACAGAAAAAAAAAGTGCAAATACTTGTTCTGAGTCTGGGTGTTGTGGGACCATGGTCCTCGTAGTTTCTGGGTCCCTAGACATAGGGAATCCCAGTTAGGGTCCAGGATCTATGTATGTGATCGTTGGGCGTTATTATTATTGGTAATACTTTTTATTAGGTACTTAAATGTAGAACTTTATTTTTCTAATGTTTTTACAATACATACACCTAATTATTGGTAGGTACCTAGTTTACCTACCAATTTTACATTATGACACAGTCATGTCCACAGCTAATAAAATTCTATAGTAGTCATGACTGTAATTTGTATTTGCCACTATTTCATGTCAAGAGTACTTTTTAAACCCAGATGCAAACAGAGACGAATGAATCCATTTAGTTCTTTTTGTTTGGAAGTGAATTTATCGAGTGCGTAGTGCGTCTAGATGTTACGAATATCGTTTTATTTTGTGCCGGGGGATTTATTAAATTTTAATCTGTTATAATTTTCTTGTTTATCAAAATATCCCCTGCCTGTTAAAAAAGGCCCGCGTCCCAGCAGTAATAACGCATAAACCGATGAACATCAATCATCGCTCTTCGATCTTTGCTAACAGGCTATTCTCTCATTCACATATGTACGATAATGGCTAAATATTGACTCTACATACAAACTACATTCATTGAACATGTTCGTGTAATTATTTGGTTTGTCGATTACTGTTCGATGTCATGTATTTGTGAAACAGTTACCCCAAATAGTATTTTTATGAATAAGGTTCAAGTAATTTATGATTATCATTGATTTTAAAAAAATGTATTTACGCGTATTGCGTTCAAACACCTTTTGAAGATTTCGGATCACGATTCTATAATTTATTTTCAGTATAAATTTTAGTAATGCCTTATGAAGTTTCATGCGGTCGTAATTTAATTGCAAATTTTATATTTTTAACTCTACCTTCTACAGTAGTTACGATCTTAAACGTCAGTAGTGATTACATTACTGTTTAACAGAAGTTTCCAGTTTTCAATATTAACTTTACTACTTATTAATGCAGATGTTATAACAAATTCCTACAAGTGTTAGTTGTGATATCTGGATTCTTCTTCATAATTAACGTCGTCATTTATCTCATTATCATTATCAACGTTAGCTTTGTGCCTATATATTCAGCAATATTAACATTTCGCAAGGCACGCTACTAGGTTCGGTCTTCATCCCTACTCTTCTATAGTGGATATCTTTGTATTTTTCTTATATCCATCTCTTTTAATAGATATTGTTGACTACAGACCTTCACAGCAACTGCGTCTTAACTTTTTTATGTATATTATTTTAAATTAAGCTTGGCGTCCGTAAGTCACCTCAGTTCTCAATATCTTCAACAGACGGAAGGTCGCCTCTTAATTTTAATTCATTATTTTCTTTCATTGCCCTTCACTTTCAGCCTCTTCGTAACCGCTTCTTCATCGCATCAGTATCTGTTATCTAAGTTTCCTTATTTGATTGGGATTCCGCTCATTCTAAAAGGTTAACAATTTGAATACATACATATCCGTTAGATTTCCATTATATTTTGCATTGTGAACCTAAACTCACACTTTCTAAATCGCATGTTCATCGCACGACTATCGCACAACTATCACCTCGTTATCGCATCAAGCGATTATTCTTGCTTCTTTGTTTACATTAATCGCTAGATCAAAATGTGTGGGAAGTATTCTACAGTGTTTGGAGGTAATTCGATTAGTCATTGTTGCTACTTTGTAATCGATCTTTGACGACTATATTTAGCTACTTGGTTAATATACTCAAGCAGTTTAACAACAGTTATATTTATTACTTATATCATGGAAAATAAAGGTTATTACTTGTTTATGATTGGTAATAGCAGCGAAACGGTGTCACTACATTGCTTTAACAAAAGTTATCAACAAGGCTAGATCCAATAGACGCTTATTGCTATAGCAATTTACTCTGTCGTTTTTTTTCCCCATGTATCCTTTATGTAAAACATAAATTTTTATTGCGTCTCTTATAATTATTAGTAAAACATCGCCAAGCGAATCCTTTTAGTAAGACGTCAGATAAATTATTATATTGAACAGCGTAACATAGGTTCTTGTGTATTCCTAGACCCGGTAAGAGCCTAGCAGTTTTAATAACCGTGCAGCCGATGTTAATAACTTGTTGCACATGGTTATCATCAAAGCTTTACTGCTCTCGAGGATTATTTATTGGTTAATATCTTGGATCTGCTTTAATTGGTAAGTATAAACTGTATTTTATGGAAGAACAGTTGATTTGTGGTGTTTGATTTTGGTTGCGATGAAGATTGTAGATTGCAGTTAAACTTAAACTCATGCTTGGGTTTGATCAGCAGGTTGCTATTTGTAGTGATATATTACAAAAAAATAGATTGTTTTAGTTGGGTTGGTTATATAATCTAAAATTCTTAACCATTAAAAAAAAATGAAACGTCGGGTTCCTTGAATGTAAAGGCATTTTTATATTATTTTTAAACAATATTAATTTTGAATAATTGATTTCTTAACTAATACTTTTTAGAGGGGAGGTGGCGGGTTCGATTCCCGTGGTAGATAAGTATATGTGCACAGGAAAAAAATGCAAATACTTATTCTGAGTCCATTGTGTGTGTGTGACCATGGTCCTGGTAGTTCCTGCCTCCCTAGATACAAGGGAATTCTAATTAAAGTCCAGGATCCGTGTACCCATGTGATCGTCGGGTGTTATAGTTATTATTAATACTGCAGTATCGATTACATATTATGCTAAAATATGACGACAGCAAGACTTGCAGCCGTGATAACAATACATATCTATTAGGCAACTTTAATGACAGGTCATTAAAAGAACACTGAATATACCTTAACCGTTTTGTTTTATCCCGAACAAAGCATTTGGTGATGATGAATGACCATGTAACCTTGGGCTGCAACAGCTGCAGCCTGCAATTCCAGATCCAAAGGTATAATTATGTCGCTTTGTAACAAACCATGAAATTAAACAGTCTTATTACAGCATGGCGCGTAATGACGTCTATTACGCTTTTTGTGCGACAATGTGTTGCGTACGCAGTCGGCAGGTGAAGTTGCAGGAATGTCGCGTCGTGAGTGGTCTTCCTTAGCACCTGTCAGTGGACTATGTGCTGAAGTTTTTATAAGCTTTCCTTAGAAGATGCGTCACGTGGTGTGTGTCTAATGAACTTTAACGTGACGCTACCTTTATGGTGATTCCGTAATCTCCGTAATGTAAAGTTATTGATACTTGATTAGCATTTTATATTTTCTTTCTTTTTGAAGTAAAGCACGCTTGACTTGGGGGAAGACTTGGGGAAGTTATCTGGTGAATGCGTAGCGAACGGAAGTTTAAGTTGGTTCACGTAGATCTCCATTGCCAACATAGCAAAGTTAAAAATTTCTAATTATTCGGTATGTCCGGTAAAATGACAATTTACATTTGTCAAGATGGCGAAATTAACATTAAACAAAGTTATACCCGCCGATAGATGGAGCTAAACTAAAGAAGTTTTACTTCACTCGTGTGGTCTAAAGCACCCTCGCTTTTATTTTAAAAAGAGTGGAACTACTTAAAACTTCGATATATTTCCAATCAATTTTTCAATGTGTTCCGATCTTGATCACATTGATTCTTGAAATCGTTTCATGATCCCAGTTTCCATATCCAGGGAATTTAATTAAATGTTGATTAATTTCTATTGTTAAATTGTTATCAGCAGGCGGTACCGGTGAGGCTGCGCGTGCGACGCCGTTATCGCCGTCCGCTAAAGGAGTCCAATTAGCTCGCGTCTCTTTTTCCACTTTATTACGCTTTCCTTCCGCGCAACGTCGGGGAATGTCAATTAACAATTACAAACACTGAGGCAGTACGGAAACTGCAGTTGCACCAGTGAACATTCTCAAACGTAGGTATAGACAATTGCCATTAAGAATCAATATAATCGGGATTTTACCGTATTTTATCGTGAAGCAACATTTTTATTGGATGTATGCAAACGTACCTCTGTCCCTTTCTTTTTTTTATTATGCGGCATTGCCACAGACTCCTGGGCCCGTAATCTTTTTTGATATAATAATAATATGTGCGGACATCTCACACAGCGCTATCTAGCCCCAAACTAAGCAAAGCTTGTACTATGGGAACCAGATAACTGATACAATAATTAGATACTTTTTGTTTGTAAATACATACACAAACACCTATGTTCATAACATAAATGTTACACACAACCTATGGCTTAGAAGGCAGAGCTACTACCAACTATCAGGCCAATCAAATGACATTGCAAATGCAAAAACAGTAAGTTGTTTGTTGGCATCCGCACGATGTCGATAATTAATTACAAGCGACGCGTGCGCCTGCGCCTGCCTACTTAAAGGCTATGCACGCGAAGGATAATTATATTTTATTATCTGGACATAGTTATTATAGTTGACTTGAGGTCAAACAACTCGATCAGCTGATGGATGAACACCTTTAGCTAAGATGGAGCCTTAGTTCATCATCACCAAATGCTTTGTTCAATGTATGTTACCTACATCCAATGATCACCCTTTTCGCGTCCACTGCTGAACATACAGTAGCTCCCAATAGGGAGGGATTACCATAATACCACGCTTGCCAGGCGTCTTGGTGGTCGTGTTACCTAATAGACTCCAATAGTGATCGTGTATTGTTTCTATTGAAGTAAAACTTCTTTACGCACGCTTGACTTGGGGAGTAAGCTGGTGAAGGCGAGGCGAACCGAAGTTGAAGTTGGTTCACGTAGATCTCCATTGTAAACATAACAAAGTTAAAAATTTGTATTAATATATTGGTGTGTCTTGTAAAATGATAATTTACAATTGTCAATACGGCGACATTAACATTAAACAAAGCAAAAACAAAGTTATACCGGCCGATAGATGGAGCTAAACTAAAGAAGTTTTACTTCAGTCGTGTGGTCTAAAGAATACTCGTTTTTTTTTTCTTGCCGTGCACCCAAAACTCATATAATTTATTTGGAACACAAATTAAACATTAAAATTTAATATTATTACACATGAAGTCGTTGTTGCTAAGTCGAATCGTTCTCTTATTTATAACTGTTAGGCGGCTAGAACTTACGTTAATTGTGGTACTCGATCAAATCATACAGAAACTGAACTTAAGATGCGTGTTGGACCAGTAAGTGACCACTAACAGCTGAACATTAGCATTTATGATGTGTAGCGCTCAGGAGGCATATACCTGGCTAAAGGAGGAGCTTTAAGCCAAATTACCATTTCCTGTTTGATTTTACACGGGCTGGTTCACTCGTAAGTTAAAAATAAAAATTGTATACGTTAATACATTGTAAGCAAAAACATAAAATAATACAATTTCTTCGATAGAAAATAATCACAAAGCCTCTAATTTTTTTGATTGTATTATACGCAGATTATAATTAAAAATGTATTAATTTAAAATCCTTAGTAGCAGCCCTTATTCAGGTATAAACATAATACGTTTTTGGCACATACTACATTTTAGTTCCGCGAAAGAAAATTAATCTTCCATTACGTGTTAGGCAACTAAAAGCATATCTCTGTTTCATAGATCAGCTGCCATCGTTTCGTTACATTTTGTTGGCATTAGGCGCACTCACATGTTACTGATTTTAGATATTATTAAAATGCTTCTTTAAAGCGAAGGTTCCTGCTTTTGACGTAAGACAATCCTCGCAGAAGCTATTGGGTGGCCAAAAAATTGGCTAACTCTTTGCTTACACTAAAGGAAGATCACCAAAAGAAGTGCAAAATGTTACATTTTGCACTTCTTTTGGTGATCTTCCTTTACATTTAAAAACAAGTAAAATTGAGAGTGTTTCATAATTAAAAGCGTATAATGGTACAATTAACATTACAACACGCTTACCCAACTAATATGAACCTAATTTTAATATACGCATGTGTAACATCGGTATTTGCATATGTAACTTTGATATAACTTTTTACACAATTAGTACATGTGGTATATTACAACAGTCTTATGGCATATGCATATAACGCAACGAGAAGTTATCAAATTACTGGATCGAAAAATTGTTGCACTTAACATCATTAGCACGTTTAATAACACTTAATCGGTTATTACGCTGCAGTTAATATCATCACACGTAACAATGTGTAACATGCTATAATGCATTCCAATGTTAAATGAACCAAATTTTAGTGAATTCCGCTACATCTTGTATATAAAAATTTCGGGTCTGTTTTTGTTGCCATACTACTCCGGAACGGCGGAATCGATTTTGATGAAATTTCATATTCATCACCGGTAGGTCATGGGTTACCTATTTTTAATCATCATCGTCACCGATTTGCATAACCACGCGGGTGAAACCACCGGGCGCAGCTAGTGAATATATAAAACGTTATGATATCTAATTTCATTAGGAGCAAGAGCAAGCAAGAGTGCTTGAATGGTGATAAATAGCGGTAACATTATAATATGCTAAACGACTTCATTAAATCAAAATTATGTGTTTTGAAAGATAATACATAAGAAGTGTCTATCAATTACCAAAGGTTGAAAACAAAGTGGCATGCCTTATTTTTGCCAAAATAAGAAAAAATAAAAGCTAAAAAAAAGGAAATTTAGATTAAAAGCAAAGCCAACATAAAACTGTATCTGTAAAGTGTCGTGAGTGCCGAGCTTAATCGTTGTAACCTAAATTAAGCTTGCATCTTATGTATTCGCGACAGATCGTAAAAAGTACATTTCCCCCAGCTTTTAAAAGCTCTAGTAATTGCAGAAATCGTATTCTCGGAAAAAGTTTCACCAACAGGAAGGAGCTCATTCTAGTCAAAGCTTAACATTAAATAACTTATTCTTAAAGAGGTCGATAAAATGCTTTAAAATTTGATTAGTATTCAGAAACGTGATGTCTGTAAAGTCCTTAAATTAGGACCATAATGCGTTACAACGTTTACACTTAAAAAATATAAAACAAGATGATTATAGCAACAAAAACTTCGAAATAGAAATTCCTACAAAACTACCCGCATCAAATTAAATTATACCTATACGTTAGGAATTATGGCGTGGGAACATGTTTTTTTGTTGATATTTTCTGGTGAATTAGTGGCCGTGACCGAGATCGGGGCAGGCTTTGTGCTTTCGACCATTAATTACATCTACACCTTTATTAGCTAAAAGCTATTTTGGCAAATGACCGCATCCATTCAGCCGGCAGTGCTACATAATTGCCTACTCCATAAATCAGCTTTCTTCTAATAAATAATGTTAGTAACCAAACGCGAGTATCAACATGGTCTGGGGCTAGTCTGATATGCTTCAGCTAAATTTGATTGGCATTTTTAGATTAATTGTATACAATTTCAAATCGATTCGTCAGCACTGTATCTCGAGGTGTTTGATATCGCATTTTGTACTCATACGGTTAGTAATAAAGTAAATTAAGTATTCACTAATACGCTTATCTCTCCATGAAGTTCGTAACAATTAACCAAAATGCCATTACCTTACTTTGAGTTGACCCCGTCGACGTCCATTTACCCGATGGCGTTCGTTTACTCGATGTCAATGTTGCTTCAACCGAAGCCCAGTGACCGGGTGCCCAAAAAGGTAGATTTGTATACAGGTCACCGCACGCTTTTGCAGAACCTGTTGAACAACTTGCTGCACTGCATAGAGCAGGTAGCGGCAGGTACAACCGAACTTGCTGTGGACTCGTAATATCGCGGCACGGTATTAATGAAGATACTTATTGTTTGCTAGATTGGATTTTAGACGCAAAGCAGTAGAGCACACAGTTCAGAAGAAGATAACCGCTAATGAATATCTGTCTAACATTCTTTAAATGTGGCCACGGTGGTTTATGCGGTACCATAATATAATGAAGATTTTCACAGCCTCTGAGGAATGTAATCATAGCTCAGTAGGGACAACGTTTAAGGTGTAAGTTGGAAGGTGTGGGTTTAAAACCCGCTGGTTGCAAACATTTTTGACAGCCCTTGTAGTGTGGTGCTTGAGCAGGTCGGCTCATAGCCCGGAGGCGGCGGGTTTGATTCCCGTGGTAGTATAAGTAATTGTGCACAAAATAAAAAAGCACAAATACTTGTTCTGAGTTTGGGTGTTGTGGAGAGAATCCCAGTTAGGGTACTTATATGAACTTATGTACTTATGTGATCGTTGAGTGTTATTTTTTTTTTATAATATCTTGGAAGATAAGATGAAGAAAATTTACACGAGTAATTTTAAAAGTAATATATATGTTCTAAAAAGAAGCTTGCACCTACCTATTGAAGGTAAGCACCACCTCTATGTAAACGACACTTTGAAGATCAGTATAATCAGAAACGCTCTTAAGAATCAGGCAGAAAACCAGACCACTTTCTCCGTCTCCAAATTTTTGCATACCTACGCTTAGCTGTCCTTGCTGTGTCATACACTTGTTCTGGCACAGAGGTCACGTTAATTAAAAAATAAACAATTTTGAGCATATAAGGAAGAGCAGCAAATGAGAGGCAATTGGTTAAGCGCCTCTCGCGATTACTTTCCATATTTATAGTTGTTTCGCGGGTACTCTCTCCGAAAGGCATGCTCGGAACTGGGTCAGTTGGACGCTAAGACCTCGGTTTCCGCAGGTTTATTCACAGGTACTCAAGCTAGGAAGGGAATGGGAAGAATTCCTCGTGAATGTTACGGCCAGCGTGGGAATGCAATGGAAACGTGAAGACGGTAGCGTTTTTCTTGGAATACAAGTGCAATATATGGCGATAAAGAGATACGGCTACAAAGTCTTGTTTAGTAACGATTAAAGATTTTCTTTAAAGATTATTTTATTGAATGTATCTGGATAAAACTGCACATCTGAAGTGCACAAAATGAGCACATTAGTGTGTATCTTTTATAACTTTAGCAATGCAATATTTGGAGTTTTTACTGTTGACAATTTTATCGAAGTCAATCCAATTCTGATGAATTCAAGTGAAAAACCAGAAATCTCGATAAGACATGCACATGTCATCGTGTCGGCTGCCACATGATTCATAGCCAGTTTATTACTATGTCACGAAAAGATGTCAATAACCTGCGAGGGGCGTGTGCCACTATACATATATGTATATTGACGTATAGCCACAGAATATGTGGTATAAGTTACATGGTAACATATTTAGTTAATATGTGATTATATGTTTGTTTGCATTATTTCTGTGGAGAGTTATAATTGTTATTTACTATTCCCGAATTAAAATCAGACACCATAAAAACAATTTAAAAAATACCAGGTTTCAGCTAAAAAGTGACTTATAAAATGATTTTTTTAGTTATATATTTCATTTTCGTGTTTGCCAGATGCTAATCTCCGGGAACACACGGGTACTGGAGCTAGTGGTGGATATTTCCAATCTAAAGAACAAGCACAACGAAATCGTAAAAGAATCCGTGTAATCAAATGAATGCGTGCCGCAATCATCTATCGACAGCATGACTGAGTAACAAACAAAAAATCTCGAACCTGACATTGAAACAAGTGAAATTTTAACCTTTTCACGAAGTGTCAATAACTTTGAGAACATATACAGTCAAATAAAGAAATCAGTTTCAAAATGTCGAGTTAGAGTCACCAAAGAGTGAGTTACTCGTACATTAACGAAGAACCCAATAGTCTAGGTTTAAACCTACGTTTTTGGTCTTAATATGAATTTGACAGCATATGTGGTTAAATGGATGAGCAGGTTACCAATGAGCGTTCAGTATTTGGTCTGCCTAGTTGACTCGAACAAACATATCCAAAATTCCAAAGGAAAGTGTTGCTTAGCTAAGTTGTATTTTAATAGGCACACGCGGGCATCAATGTTGTACATCCGTAAGATAAAAGGGGCTTAAAGCCTGCAACGTATTTTTTGTCTTAATTTACATAAAGTAACGGTTTTGAAATGATATACAAACACAGATTGTCTATAGGTCATCGCGGCGAGTATATAGTCCAAATGTTTTTTTTGTAGTAGTAGTAGTAGGTAGTTATTAGTATTAGTTATTATATCATCGTAGTATTTAGAAATTAAAGGTAATTTGCCATAAAAAAACACAGTTTATGTATCCGACTGTCCATACCATGAGTTTGCCTCGTACGTCCGTAGCACGAAAGCGAACTCAAATCACTTTCATCTTGTTTTTTGTGCGACTCGTAATGAACAACACCAAAAGATAGTATAATATTTACATCTATGTGGCACATCTTTAAGACTGTCATATTTTTGTGCCTGGGTACATTCAGGCTGATTGATTGGGTCAAAATTAAAAAAAAAGCTTTACTTTGAAATACTGCTTAGGTTTCGTTTAGATTTTTCTGTGGTATGATAAAGAATTAGTTTTGCATTATGTAGATAAAGGGTCATTAATATTCCGTGACATAAATTAAATATTAGAACACACGCACATACGCACATACGCACGCACACACACACTACACACACACAGTACCCACACACACACACACACACACACACACACACACACACACACACACACACACACACACACACACAAGCACACATGTACGCACGCATGCACGCACACGCACACATTAAATAACAACTCAAACTACAACTAAATTTTGCTCCCAAAGAAAGATAAGAAAAGAATGAAGAGTAAACTTATCTCAGGAATCTTGGTACCACTTACATGATCGTTCATCGTAATACTGCATAGTAGCTTATAGAGGAAAACACATGTAATAGAACCTGTTTTCTCTCGTCAAACATTCTCGGCGCCATCTATCATGTGTGCTCTATAAAAACATACGATATTACTCATCGTACGAATACACTGTGCACACGTAAGTTTACTTTCTGTGACTTTTTTCCACTCAGTAAAGATGCCTTAATTACCCCCATATTTATTTAGTGGAGGACTTTGTTGACGTTGATTATACCTACTCATTTTGTTTAACTTTCTATAGCGATCAATTAGTTGGCGTATGTACTATATTCTAGCTTTTTATTTTGTCTAATAACACTGGTTTGCATTTGCACGTTTTACTATATCTGCTTCTTTCAAATCTGCGTAAAGTTTGAAATTCTTTTTCTTTTATGCATTCTAAATTGCAACGTACGCGGTTTTAATCTTTTTTCTTTTCTAATTACATTTCTATGATTTCGTTTCAAAACTTGTTTTTTTTTTATGATTCTGATTAAATCTCACTTCGTATTGCCCGTCTCTACTAAATTTTCTAGTTAGAATGTATTTTTATTTTTATCTCCACCACGAGCCGTACCAAGTTCTAAGCTAAATGCATAGTTTTAGTCCCAACTCAATGGCAGTAAAAATATATAATAAAATCCCGGAAGTCATTGTTGTTCAAGAAAAAGACTCCGTTTTTAATAAGGATTTAAAAGATTTTTTGATAAAGAAATGTTATTATAATTTGATACTTTTTTTTAATGACAAAAGTAAGCTACTTTAGAATTACCTTTGCCCAATAGTATTCGTATAGGTATATTGTTTATTTAATGGATCGGCCTGGTCTTCACCTAACCTGTTGCTATACCCTAATGGGGTCATGTGTTTCGCAAACACACCGATAACAGCTGTAGTAGAAAATAAGTACATATATTGGCAATAAATAATTGAGTATTGAGCTAATTTTCCACCTGGCTCTTAAGTTTTCTAACTAGTAACTGACGAAAAACGGGACTGACAGGAACAAAGAAAGAAGAGCTATTCAACCTGATTCCGGCATCGCGTTTCTTCCATCGCACCTCTCGCCACCGCAAAAAAGCTCATCCACATATTATTGAGTCATGGAAGTCGCATACGACTCGTTTCATGCGCTCTTTCTTGCCGTACACCTGCAAAATGTGGAATGAGATCCCGCCCGCGGTCTTTCCTACGGGTTACAACATGGAGTTCTTTAAAAGGAGGGTTAAAAGAGTCCTTCAGGGTAAGCAATGCATTGGTGGCGCCTCCTCCAATGTTACAGATGTCCATAGGCTACGGTGACCACTTGCCATCAGGTGGGCCGTATGCTTGATTGCTCCCTTTAACATAAAAAAAAAACAAGTAAATTAACCAAGTTATATTAGGTGAATTGAATGGTCTAGTTTAGTATTGTGTGATTACTTCACCGTCTCGACATACATTTGTAGAGGTTGGTGTCATCATATTACTTATTTTATTACCGTTTTGATTTTGATTATTATTATTAGCTTCTTGCTGAAGTTCTGTCATTTTTCTTCCGAGTCAACTTCAGGACATCTGAAATCTAACAATCATGAGTTGTTTACAGTTACATAACCGTTACGATAGCGGAATGTAACTACAGCCGTTCTGTTCCCACAAGCTTATTCAATGTTTATATTTAAAAGATAACATCCATTGTAGTTACAGATCTTATTATATAGCTGTTCGAAAGTTTTAATTATGCCGATTTTAAATAGTTTTTGCATACTCTCCTTAAGGTTGAACGGCTAAGGTTGAAAATGGCACGTTTTGAAGTTTGAAAGAAAGCTCGTAGCATATTACGAATTTGCTCCGTAAGTGAACTTTCTTCTAGCTATTGTGGTTAAGTCATGAGGTAATTAATATGGTCTTCGGTTACTATTATTTCTTCTGTGTGGTTGGCCGCGCCTCTGTTGATTGCAGTAGGCTACGTTCAGATTGGCAGTATCATAAAAAATAGATAAATACGACATAGTACCTCCTCTTTTTTGGAAGACGGTCGATAAAAATAAGTAAGTTTATAGCTTTAAACTTCCTGTAAGAAAACCTTATCTCGATCTATAGCGACATCTTAGAAATACATATACCTACTTTCACCATGGTTAATTTCTCTGATTATGTTATAACACTAAAATTATAACCATTCAAAATTTATTTATTTTATTTCGATAATCCTACAGCGTTTCATTTTATATATGTTTAAAGGGTATACATTTACAATAAGGCCAAAGGAGGATTATACAAGTAACGTGAACTTAAATAATAGTGGAGTAAAAGTGCTTAGCTTATATATTAGTGTTATTCAGTATATAAAAGTAAAAATATGATAAAAATAAGATATAAGTTCTCGATGAAAACAAGACTACATATAAGATAGATTGAATAAAACATAATTACACAATTATAATGTGCTCATAATAACAGTTAGCTTGCAAATTGACAAAACATTGGGTGTTGGTAAATTATTTTAATACATATTTTCAATTCCACGGTGTATTCTCTTCATGCCCCGCTTCAGTCACTTTGCTTTAAGTCACTTCATAAAGAGTTGTAATTGCATTTAGCGATGTTCTAAATCATTAAACAAGTATAAAACGCAGTCATATTTTTGTTCTCAACTCTCCCATCCAATGTAATCTAGCCTTAACCCAGTCGTGGTCAATTCCTAATTAGAATCGAAAGTGTTGCGATGTCGATCGATACCAAAGGTTATTGGATGCCGATTGTCGTGTGCGACCACGCGGCGGCCACTCACCCCGCACTATACCCATTGCTGATATGAACAGATTGAACAATTTTAGCTCGGAGTTTTGGCGGGAAAACGAAAAAGATCGCGTCACCGCATTGTTTTTTTTTTTAATTTTTTTTTTATCTTATTGAATGATGTGACGAGCTAGTCGTTCACCTGATGTTAAGCGCCACGGCCGCCCATAACAGAACAGTGTCACTCGGAACCCTAAAACATAGAGTTTCCAGCGACACTGCACTGCGCACATCATCCTGAGACATCAGCACAGTCTGGTAATTACAGATTACTCGACTGTGATCAGATCATAAAGTCTCAATTGCCCAGTAATTTCTCTAGCTACAGTGCCCTTCAAACCGGAACACAGTAGTGCTTGCACACTACTGCTTGGCGGCAAAACTTGTGTTATTTTCAGTGTTAGTGCATAAAATCGGTGGTATTATATTCGTTAAGTGCTGGATTACATGCATGAGTATGGGAAAGTGGTATGATGATGGTGAAACTTTTCGCGTTGTTTCCAAAACTTAATAGAAGCTTCTGGTAAAGTTGCTACCACTTTACTAGGAGTATGACTAGACTAGATTATAACTTGACTTGTTGACTTGGACTGTGACTTGACTTGACACATATATCTAATACCTTTAAACTTGAAAAATTATCAATTACTTGACACTGGCTAAATACACAAAAGTGTGGAGCCAAAACAAAAACAAAAAAATTTTAGCTCGTTGTGTGTCGTTTCAAGAGCCACTGAGATGGAAACCTTTAAGCGTTCTAAAAATATACATGACAATCTCAACTGTCCAATGTATAAATATTTTTACGGAACCTAACAAGCATACAGCACGCATGATGGGAAGCGGTCTATAGACAGCCTCTTTGGTGTGGTGGTTGAGCAGGTTGGCTCTTGACCCGGAGGCGGCGGGTTCGATTCCCGCGGCAGAACAAGTATTTGTGCACAGAAAAAAAAGCGCAAATACTTGTTCTGAGTCTGGTGTTGTGGGACCATGGTCCTCGTAGTTCCTGGGTCCCTAGACACAGGAAATCCTAGTTAGGGTCCAGGGTCTATTATGTGATCGTTGGACGTTATTATTATTATTATTATTATAGACCATACATTTTGGATATCTGTAACGCCAGATATGCACTAATGCGTTATATAATTTATCATAAAAGTTTTTAAGAATAGGTATATATATTGGTATGTTTATATAGGTTTGAATTGTTCCGGGGTTTGGCTGTGAATTGCGGTGCTGTGTGATTTTCCATTTAAGTTTAATGAAGCAAGAGAATGTTAATTAAAATGGTTTAATCTCTATCAAATCTGTACAGTTAATGAATCCGTTTTGTAAAAGCCGTATTTCCTTGATCTTCGTTGTGGAATGTAAGGTTGTACGCTTTCTGGTAAGCGTATTGATTAATTAAGCTTTTTTTATTTTTGTTACTAAATGACGTGACGAGCTAGTCGCTCGCCTGATGTTAAGCAACATGACTGCCCATATCAGTTGCAGTTACACCTGAAACTATAAAGTAGAGTTTCGCGTAACACTGCACTGCGCACGCCATTCTGAGACATCAGCACAGTCTAGCAATTAGATTACTACACTGTGAGATTAGGTCATAAAGTCTTATTTGCCCAGTAATTTCACTAGCTACAGTGCCCTTCAAACCGGAACACAGCAGTGCTTGCGCACTACTGCTTGGCGGCAGAATAACTGGCAAAGCGGTGGTACCTACCTAGACGAACTTTGCAGAAAAGTCCTACCACCTAGTAAAACCTAGCTAGCTGGACTAATCGTGGCCAAATTGTATATGATAGAAACCAGTAATTCTTTAATATCGTCAAGTAGTCAACTTACTAGGTGGTAGGACTTTACTGCAAAGTTCGTCTAGGTAGGTACCACCGCTTTGCCAGTTATTCTGCCGCCGAGCAGTAGTGCGCAAGCACTGCCGTGTTCCGGTTTGAAGGGCACTGTAGCTAGTGAAATTACTGGGCAAATGAGACTTTATGATCTGATCTCACAGTTTAGTAATATTATTACTAGATTGTGCTGATGTCTCTGGATGACATGCGCAGTGCAGTGTCACGCGAACCTCTATACTTTAGAGTTCCGAGTGACACTGCAGTTGATATGGGCAGCCGTGTCGTTTAACATCAGGCGAACGGCTAGGTCGTCACGTCTTTCCTTAACAAAAAAAAAAATAAATTAATTAAATATAGCCTGAAGGCATAAAACTATATTATTCATAATATGACATCGGAAAGACAAGTGAATTTAACTTACATCAGAGATTGTTGTCCATTGCATAACAGATATAACGGTAATTATTATTATATGCAGTTAAGATTATGGGCAGTTGATTGATGCAAATCTATTCTTATCAGGTCGTAATATCAAATTGGATATAAACTTTTTAGGTCTGAAGACGGATCTAAGATGATTTATTTGGATCGGCTATCTCTTCACTTCCTTATGTCGGCTTGATTGGTGAATAAATAAAAAATATGTGTGTGGACATTTCACACAGCGGCATCCAAACCTAAAATAAACAAAGCTTGTACTATGGGAACCAGATAACTGATACAATACACATATACTTTTTGTTTGTAAATACATACATAGAATACATACAATATAACACCCAGACACAGAACAAACATCGATGTTCATCATACAAATGTTAATCCTGGGTGGGAATCGAACCCACAGTTTAGGAGGCAGGGCAACTACCAACTAAGCTTTTGGGCCAGTCATTAATTGCTTTATTGCCTCTGTAATCTTCTTTCCTAAAAACTTCGGTGATATCAATATTAAGACTGGTGTGTTCTTCTTTTCTAAAATGTTGGTGAATGTACGAGTACACCACACAGAGACCTGTCAATAATTGACAAAGACTGTGTGTTCTTACTTACCGCTACACTCTTGGAAGATGAAAGAATAATATTTGTCTGTTTATCAGGGTTGGTGATATCTCTACCGTTGAATTTTTAATATAATTTTCTTAAGTGTATTTTTAGTATGTAATAATACTAATAATTTGTACTAGATAATTTTGGGTAACGTATATTATTTTAACCGGTCCCCAAAAGGCAGCATCCGTTCAATTGACATGTTTACATAATAATTAGGTTTTTTTATTATATTTTGTAATACTACTTTTATTTAAAAAAACTTAGATTTAAGATTGTAAATAAATAATAATATTAATTATTAACGTTCGTGGGCATTTCACACGGCGCCATGTAGGTCCAAACTTTTAACTTAACTCTCTCTTTGTAGGTATCTACCTAGTACCTACATACCTATAAAGGTCGCGGGTTCGATTCCTGCATTGTTGACGTGGATTACTACACACTAGTGTAAAGTGCCACTTTATAATAACATAACGATAAGGAAGTATTGAATATAATATCTACATAGCTATGTAGATATATTCAATACTCCCTATATAATATAATTACATTTAACATTAATATATCTTATATATAATATATCTACGTAGCTATTAGCTGCATGGATATATTATCGCAATATTATTATAAAGTGGCACTATACACTGATGTGTAGTAATCCACGTCAAAAATGCAGGAATCGAACCCGCGACCTTTATAGGACGCGTTGAATAGTGAACGCGCGTACAAACGAGTTATGGTTTAGCTCGCGACAAACGCTTGCGAGTTTATTTTCAGAGCAGCGCCATCTAGTAATAGGATATAACACCAAGGCACAGAACAAACATCGATGTTTATCACACAAATATTTATACTGGGGGAAAATCGTTTCCACAACCGACAGTTTATAAGGCAGGGTTACTACCGTTATGAAAGCCCTTGTGGTGTGGTGGTTGAGCAGATCGCCTCATAACCCGGAGGCCGCGGGTTTGATTACCGCTGCAGGACAAGTATTTGTGCATAGAAAAATAAAGCGCATATACTTGTTCTGGACGTTGTGGCACCATGTTCCTCGTAGGGAATCCTAGTTAGGGTCCTAGATCTGTGTATGTGATCGTTGGGCGTTATTATTATTATTACCAACTGAAATATCGGGCCGATCAAATATTTATATGACACTAGTCATAGAGGTTTTTAAAATATAAATATTTGATGATGATGATGATGAAACCCAATGCCAATGATTTCCTGTATTTCTGACAGACGAATAACATTGTGTGAATGACTTTGTAATTTTAAACTGATTTTAAAAGATTTTGAAACTGGCTGAGATGTGTCCAACTCTATCCCGCCGAAACGGTTGTTCTGAAATGTTTAGAAAGGCTCGGTCACGCGAACTCACTCTTCGCCTCAATCGTCAATTACGTGCTTATTTCGTAACAAGATTAAGTATTTGCCACATTATGCCGTTGTTATCACATGGCGAAGGTAACTGGCATTTTCCTTTTCTTTGAAATTACTCACGAAACGTTTATCGTAAGTAAATGTAATTTGTATCTTCGGTGAAGTGGGTTATAATGGTGGATGGAATTAGATATTTTAACTTATTAAAAATATACACACCGATGTTTTGGCGTAAAACGGCTGTATTGACTGGCCCGATAGCTCAGTCGGTAGTAACCCTGTCTTCTGAACTATGGGTTGTGGGTTCGATTTCCACCCAGGACAAAGATTTGTGTGATGAACATAGGTGGTTGTTCTGTGTCTGGGTGTTATATTGTATTCTATGTATGTATTTACAAACAAAAAGTATCTAAGTATTATATCAGTTATCTGGTTCCCATAGTACAAGCTTTGCTTAGTTTGGGGCTAGATGGCGCTGTGTGAGATGTCCACACATAGTATTATTACAGCACCTATTAGTGATGTTAACGATATAGATGCGGATTTCCTTGTTATCCGAGAAATAATCGATAATCGTGGGCGATGTCGCAGGCCCCGTATCGATATAAAATTAGCACCGTCCCACGGGGATGACGGATGATGCTATATTTAGGGTTGTCTCAATACTCTCGATAGTATTTTTTTGAATATCATTCTTAAAGGTTGAAGTTTGTTATTCGTTACGTTTTACTACATAACTAACATTGGCATCCTTTTAATTCATATTAATGAATTTTATTTGGCATTTTTATTTACATAAGTAATAGAATACATTATAGTATGGCATTCGCCACATCTATTATTTTATAGTTTACGAGCTTCTGCCCGCAGCTTCGCCCGCGGCGTGGCCTATGGGAAAATAATTCAACCACCCATTTCACACTTTTAAGGATGGAATTTCGAAAAATCCTTTCTTAGCGGATGCCTACGTCATAACATCTACCTGCATGCAAAATTTCAGCCCGATCCGACCAGTGGCTTGGGCTGTGCGTTGATAGATCACTGTGTCAGTCAATCAGTCAGTCACCTTTGAGTTATATATATTTAGTCTCACTGCATTCAAATCTATCCAGTGAAATAGATTTTTCTCTTTCTATGGTCAATAATTCAATTATAAAAAGGAAATGGTTATGTCAGGGCCATAAATCTCTTCAATCCATGTGAATCCGTTCAGGATGCCAATTTATTTATGACATCCTGCGTTCAATTTCTTTGTGATTATGTAAAACTTTCTTTTTAATTGAACTTTCTTCCTAATCTCAACTCTATGTAACCTGTCTTTCTACAATTTATGACATTGATAAATGTCACTGTCAAGTTCAAATTTTTTTTTCTTTTGGCTCCACATTTTTGTTTATTTGGCCAGTGTCAAGTAATTGTTAATGTCTCAAGTTAATTAATGTTATACAGTGTCAAGTCTAGTCACAGCCCAAGTCATCAAGTTAAGTAGTCTAGTCTAGTCTAGTCTAGTCTAGTCAAGTCATACTCCTAGTAAAGTGGTGGCAACTTTACCAGAAGCTTCTATGTAGTTTTGGAAACAACACGAAAAGAAACGTTTGACCATCATTATACCACTTTCTCACACTCATGCCTGTAATCCAAACTTAACGAATAAAATGCCACCAATTTTATGCACTAACACTGAAAATAACACAAGTTTTGGAAAATAATACAATGCGGCAACGCGATCTTTTTCGTTTTCCCGCCAAAACTCTCGTAGTATTTTAGAGATGTGAATGTTATCTTCTCGGATATGAAAGTGGAAAACCATTCACTCAGCTTTATTTTAATGTTAATTCAAGAAAAATATATCACGTGGAACAATAAAGTGTCGTAAATGGTGATGTGATATACAGCTTTCGCAAATTAATTCCGTTGACTAATTCATTTAAATTGATTTTACGACTTCGTTAACAAATTATCATATTGATTTAGATCTGTTTGATTGTTAAATCGTTCGGATTAACTAATGGTTCCGCTAGAGGCATTGTGAAATTGTTTTGTAAGTTTCCAGTTGTCATCTCGTATGTTATTTATGGGAATAGGTTTATTCGGTAAGTTAAGTTTCCCACGGGCTGCGCACTTTTGTGAATATTGTAGATATCAGCGTTCTTTTTAGAATACCGGGAAATATAGCGCGGAAACAAATTACGAAACAAATTAAGAAACATTATTGATTAACTAGATATATATATTAACTATAGCTACGTATATTACATTAAAATGTTGTATTTATATAAGAAGCCATTGACCGTGGCTTACCTATGATATATTTTTTTTATTATTAACAAATATAGGTATATATAATTAGACGAAACGAAAATAACTGGCTTGCTTTCTGAGAGAGAGAGAGAGAGAGAGACAGAGACAGAGAAACACGCGCACTCCGCACGGCTTACAACTATAGCAAAAAGTGTTGTGACATCTTTTGGTGTTAATTTTTTCCGTCTAGTCTAGCCCCCTTTCGCAACGCGCGATAAGGAACTTCGTTCCAATAATTAGCCTTTTTTTTTTTTTTAGTAGCCTCTGTAGTGTACGAACCGATCATACTAGCGTCTTGCTACCTTCCCCCTGATAAACGTTTGCTCAGTAGTGATATCAACGCGCTACTTTCTCTGGGAAGCTCCGTCATACTGGCGGGAGACTTCAACAGCAAACACGTCATGTGGAACTGTCACACCTCCAACACCAACGGTAGGATACTTGAACAGCTAACTGACCCACGACCAGACACAGACCACCACACCTTTGACATTATCGCACCCATGACTCCGACCAGGTTCCCCGGGAACCTCGACCAACGACCAGACATACTCGACATAGCACTTTTAAAAGGCGTAGCCCTCAGGTTAAGCTCGATAGAAGTGCTCCACGAACTTGACTCTGACCACCGCCCCGTTCTCATGAGACTAGGCTCGGATCCAACTGAACTGATACCCCAGACTAAGACAGTGGTGGACTGGAAGCGATTGGGGGAATCCCTGAAAGCTATCAGTTCACCAGACTTAGACAAGGTACCTGACGACATACAGACACTAGATGACGTCTCCACCGCGATCGATGCTCTCACTAGTCACCTCCGCACTGTGATCGGTGAGTCTTCTAAGCAGGTACCGGTGGTGGACCACCGCTGGGACTTGCCCGAGGACGTGAGGAGACTGCTGACAGCAAAGAACGCCGCCACTAGGGCATATGACGCGGCTCCCTCCCGTGATAACAAATCCACTTTGAATTTCTTACAGCGTGCTGTTAAGAAACGCATAAGTGATCTTCGCGCCCAGAACTGGACAGACCTACTTTCAGGGCTCGAGCCAACCCACCAGGCTTACTGGCGGCTGGCTCGAACTCTGAAAAGTGACACACTTAGAACGATGCCCCCTCTTGATAGGCCAAACCAAGTCCCCGCGTTCGATGATGAGGAAAAAGCCGAGTGTTTGGCTGAGAGCCTCGAGGCCCAGTGCAACCTTTCCCCCGATCACGTTGACCCTGCCCACCTCCATACGGTGGTCAGTGAAGTCGAACGTCGCAGCTCCCTACCACCTTCCGACCCCCCGCTCGAGCTTATTAGGGCCGCCGAAGTTGAGTCTGTCATCAAGGGTCTCGCTATCCGTAAAGCCTCCGGCGCTGATGGTATCAGCAACAAAGTGGTCAAACACTTTTCTGTCCCCTTAATCTATCTCCTAGTCAGCATCTTCAATGCGGCCATGAGCAACTGCTCTTTCCCCGTTGCGTGGAAGTCCGCCGACGTCATCGGCATCCACAAGCCAGGCAAGAAGGCTACCGAGCCCTCTAGCTACCGGCCCATCAGTCTCCTCAGTACTCTGGGGAAGATCTACGAGCGTCTCATTCGGAGGCGTCTCTGGTCCCATATCCACGAACATAAACTCCTTCCCGACGAGCAGTTTGGCTTTAGAGCTAGACACTCTTGCGTTCAACAAGTGCACCGCATCACGGAGCACATTCTAGATGGCTTCAACGCGAATCCAAAACCGAAAGGGACTCTCGCAGTCTTCTTAGACGTGGCGAAAGCCTTCGACAAAGTCTGGCACGACGGCTTGATTTTCAAGCTGTACCACATCGGCGTGCCAGATCGTCTTGTGCACATCATACAAGACTTCCTTAGGGATCGAAGCTTTCGCTACCGCGTCGAGGGGGAGCGATCGTCTCCCCATCCTATCAGAGCCGGAGTGCCCCAGGGCTCCGCGCTTTCCCCCTTGCTTTTCTCGCTGTACACCAGCGATATCCCGCGGTCATTTCATCCCAGTGTGCAGCTCGCACTCTTTGCGGATGACACCGCTATCTACTGCTCCGGATGGCAGAGAGTTCACATGCGTGGTCGCCTCCAACGAGCCCTCACCGAGATCGGTGCTTGGTTCAGGAAATGGCGGATCACGGTTAACCCAGATAAAAGTGCAGCGATGTACTTTTCTGACTACAAGCGTGGTCCGCCAGCGAAACCACTGTCCTTGTTCGACAAGCCCATTCCCTGGGCTTCGTCTACCAAATACCTGGGGGTTACCCTTGACACCAAACTCAACTTCAAGGACCATATTAAGCGAGTGCGCGATAGGGCTGCCTTTGTCTTAGGCCGCCTCCACCCTCTCATCTGCAAGCGTAGTAAGCTGTCCCTTAGAAATAAGGTGACGCTTTACAAAACTTGCGTTCGCCCCATTATGACCTACGCATCTGTCGCGTTTGCTCATACTCCCTCAGTACATCTGGATCGACTTCAGGTGATCCAGAACCGCTTTGTCCGCAAGGTGGTCGGGGCTCGCTGGTACCAGCGAAACTCCGACCTCCACTGCGATCTCGAACTCCCATCCATCCGTCAATTTATGAAGGATGCATCCCGCCGCTATTTTGATGCGGCACCTCATCACCCCAACCCTCTCGTAGTCAGAGCTTCAAACTACTGTACAGACACGACAGACTCGCCACCCCGTCGTCGCCGCCCGAGACACGTCTTGAGCGACCCGGATGATCCTATAGCAGCCGTAGTATCGGCTGCGCTAGGACCACCGGACCAGTCTAGCCCTTCTGGCTCAGGTACCGCTTTCGGCACCGATATAGGATACCAGCGTAACACAATCAGACACCGACCCCGCCGGCGAGGTCGACGTACCCCCCGTAGGTTAGCTAGAACGGTCGCGACTTTCAATAGAGTCCACTCTTCCAGTGGACGTAGTCTTCTCGATCCTCTTATCCCGGCAACGGCCCAAGCCGAGGCTCGCACCCCAGGGGTGCCCTTGAGCTAGTTGCCTCCCACTTTTGTGACGGCTGGGCGCCCTAAGCGCCCGCCCTCCCGCCCGGTGACGCTGTAAAGGTCGATAGACCAACAGCATTAGCTCGTTCAAAAAAAAAAAAAAAAAAGCCTCTGTAGTGTGGTGGTTGAGCAGGTTGGCTCATAACCCGGAGGTGGCGGGTTCCATTTCCGCGACAGGACAAGTATTTCTGGACAGAAAAAAGCACAAATACTTGTTGTTTGTCTGGGTGTGACCGTAGCCATAGTTCCTGGGTCCCCCCTGTGGGGATACCCCCTGTGTGGTGGTACTCAAACCCACTAAAACCCCCCCGTGAGCCCTCGTCCACCGTACCGGGGCGAGAAGGGGTCACGATTGCAGTCCAGCCTAATTAAATTAATTTTATTTTGTAGCGTTGGCAATTTTCAATAAAAAAATTAAAAGTCGAATATCTCGAAAAGGGTAAAGTTTTAGGCTAGGGTGTTTCATAGTTAAATAAGTCAGAAATGATGGGTACTCCACGCCCTTAACGGGTCTAGCACGATTTTTCCTGTAACCCTGTATACCAGGCCGCAGCACAACCGCGGCGCCAGGCTCGTGTCATCAGGCTGCCAAGACATGACCTCTCGTGACACAAGTCCGGTAGGTATTTTACGTAACGATGCATAATGACTGCATTATGCTCTCTTTGGTGTTCATTGCGAAACGCAATGGATTTGAGTGTTTTAAAAGGGCTACGGTTCCGTATATTGCTGAATTGGAATTCGCGATATTTTCTTCGAATTGTATATTAGAAAATGTTTTGCTCGATTTAATTTTTTTTTTATTTATTTATTATTACATACCTTCATACAATGTCATTACTTAGTCTAACTAATCTATACAGTACTTAGTTCCCAATATTACATTGTATGAGCCCTGTGAGGGCGTTGCACTTTAGAACATACATTGCCTAACTCTCGTCACATTACAATGATATTCAGGTCGAAGGAAATTATGATTACTGTCACTTAAATTTTTAGGTTAATTGTCAATATTGGATCATTATTAGTTTTAAATATTTATAGTATATACATGATTTATAAGCCACGACAAATACATGTTAGTATTATACTTATATAGGTACCTATTGCATGATGTATATGAAACTGACCGTAATGATTATGTACTTAGGTATATATTAAGGGCCGATTTTGCAACTTTTATTCTTTGACTAGCTCATAATATACTTCTAATAAACGACTTCCCATCGTGATGGATCGGTCAAATTAATAACGGTGACTATGGCCATTTTCGCAATGAATACCTTCATTATGGCAATAGTAATAATTGATTAATCTCGTTCAACACGATGCTGTACAATATCTCTGTAGACACATGGCATTTCATAGGTTCAGTCATTTATCCTCCAGATCAATTAATTTGTGTAAATCTCAAAATCGTGCATGCTGTGTTTACCTATAATTGGTTGCGCACACAGATAATATTTTTGAGCTTAATTACTGTCATAGAAACTGTGTCAACTGTTGGTGAATCAAATAAATAAAATAAATAACAGACTGTTTCAATTCAAAAGTTTCAATTGCCCGCTAAATATTATAATCATCTTACCACTTTCGCAGTATAGCGCAGATACTTCTGTTCAAGTATCAGTAGGTAACATTGATCATTATTTTTTAATTGACAATAAAAGGCGCTGTTACTGTAGCATGTCATATTGCGTTGCACTTACTGCAAATTAACGTAGTAAAATTTTCACATTCACCTTTCCATTAGAATCTTGCATAGTTGCATTAGGGTTCATTTTAGTCTGATGGGCCGGTGGTAAATAAAAGTGACGTGTTCTCTCAATGAAGGTGTGTACTGCACTAAAGTAAAATAAATTCATACAACAGATATATAGTACTGGACATACCGCCCACCAAAAACAACAGTTTTTAAACATTTTGAATAGTTTTTAACAAATTTGAGTAATATTTACAAAATGAACAATTTTTGCGTAATGAACAATATTTTGTAAATAACGAACAATATTTAGTGTAGTTGAGTGTAGTAACAATGTAGGTAGTTATGTTTAACAATTCAATTATAGTGAACAATTTTAATTCAAATCAAATGTTACATTATTATTTGCACAATTTTAAGTATCTTGTAACTGTTAGCAATAAATTTGGTACCTATTGTATATTTTAGTTATGAACAATTTTAAGTTAAAACAATGGACTGTAAATATTAAGTTTTCAAATGAACATAGGTAACATTTCATAGTTCAGTAATTAATATCAATTCTCATGCATAAATAATAAATGTCACTTCACTTGCACAGTATTAACACATCACTATCACAATCACAACACAATTCATAGTATAACCATCAGACAACCCGTGACTCATATTCTGATATCTTTGGCAGCGGTATTAGCTTTGATAATGGTCTTTTTAATTCATGATTCCCCTTGCACTGAACTGTTACTACTCTGACCAAATTATCTGCTCCAGGATGTAGGTATTTTATTCTGCCTAGTAACCACTTGGTTGGAGGCATGTCTTCGTTTTTTATTACAACAATGTCTCCAACAGCAGGCGATGGGACTAGAACTTGCCATTTATATCTCTGTTGTAGCGTATTCAGATATTCAGTTTGCCATCGATGCCAGAAATCTTGTGTTGTCTTTTGAATATATTGCCATCTAGTTAAGACATTGAACTTCTTATTTTCATAGTCTAGATCAGGGACACCGATTAGGGGCTCACCCACTAGAAAATGTCCCGGAGTCAGAGGGTCCGTTGTGTTGTCTATCTGGCAGAGAGGGCGAGAGTTGAGACACGCTTCAACCTGTGCAAGCTGTGTGGTTAACTCTTCATAGGTAAACTTGGTATCTTTATTCACCCTAGTCAAGTGACGTTTAGCTGACTGAACTCCTGCTTCCCATAGCCCGCCACATGTGGGCATTTTTGGTGGAATAAAGTGCCACGTGATTCCATCATTCGCTAGAAGTTCTGCTACTTCTTTGGCCACATTATTCTTGCTTTTTTGAAACATCTCCCGCAACTCTTTGGCAGCACCAACAAAATTGGTACCGTTGTCGCTCCATACGTGTAAACAACGACCTCTGCGCGACACAAATCTCCGAAATGCAGCAATAAATGCTTGGGAAGTTAGATCTGTGACTGCCTCTAAATGAATGGCACGAGTAGCCATACATACGAACAAGCAAATGTATCCCTTGGTGGCATGGTGTCCACGGCCTTTGGAAGTTCTTATTGATATGGGGCCAGCAAAATCGACTCCACTATTAATAAAAGCTCGATGTTGGTTGACTCTTACTGCTGGTAGCTGACCCATAAACTGGTTCTTTCCTTTGGCCTTGTCCACCACACATGTTTTACATTGATGGATACATTTCCGTACAGCGGATTTCAGTCCGATCACCCAATACTTAGTTCTCACATAGGCCATCATTAACTGTATGCCACCATGAAGAGTTTTTGTGTGAGCTTCATTTACAATCAATTTAGTAATGTGCTGATTGCCAGGGATGATTAGAGGATGTTTAGTCATTTCAGCTATTGAAGCATTCTGTAGGCGACCTCTCATTCGCATCAATCCCTTGTCATCTAAGTATGGTGACATTGTGATTAGTGTACTTCTTTTCTTGACCTTCCCGTCTTTTTTTAGCTCTTCTATCTCTCTTCCATAAATTAAATGCTGATAATATCTTATGCAATCTTCTAAAACTCTTTCCATTTCATTTGAGGTATGATATGTTTCTCTTTCTTCTGTTATCCCCTTCTTTACAAATCTTCGACAGTAAGCTAATACCCTCTTCATTCTTGACATCGTTGAGAATCTTTCCCATATAGGCCTTTCTTCTAGGGTTGCATGAAATGAACCTTTCATTTCCAGTTCTGTTTGTGGGATTTCACATGTGTCAAATTCAACATTTTTTTGGTTTAACCACGTTGGTCCAGTCCACCACATTTCTTGAGCAGCTAGATCGCTTGCTTGTACGCTTCTTGTGGCGATATCAGCTGGATTGTCCGTAGACTGAACATGTCTCCACCGGTCGCTGTCCAAAATTCGTGTAACATCTGCTACCCTATTAGCAACAAATGTTCGCCAACGACTAGGCTGAGACTGTAACCATGACAGAACCACCATGGAATCGGTCCAAGCAAAGACCTTGTTCTTAGGAATGTGTAGCAATTCCATGAGGTCATTAACCAGCTCTGCTAGTAATGCTGCAGCGCAGAGCTCTAATTTCGGAACAGAGAGCTGCTTCAACGGTGCAACCTTAGTTCGGGAAGAAATCAGTGTGACATGAACAGCATCTTCTTCGACAATTCTAAGGTAAGTCACAGCTGCATATCCAAGAGTTGACGCATCTGCAAATCCGTGTATTTGTATATCTTTGCGATTATTAGTAGTAGTTTTTAACCATCGTGGTATTCTGATGTTTTGCAAATGTGTCAACTCCTTCCTGTATAGTGTCCATTCTTCTCTCATATCAACCGGCAATTCATCATCCCATTCAATTTTACAGAGCCATAGTTTTTGTATCAAGATTTTAGCCGTGATGATTGTGGGTGACACCCATCCGAACGGGTCGAATAAGCGTGCGACGTCAGACAGAACGGATCTCTTCGTTACAGGACTTCTCATTTCAGGTAAGTTCACCGTGATTTTAAATGTGTCATCTTTTCTATCCCATGTCAATCCTAGAATTCTTATAACCTTATCAAGTTTAATTTCCTTTATATCCATAGTGCTGTTATCTCTTTGTAAATATTCCAAAACTTCTTCTGAGTTACTTGACCACTTCTGCATCTTAAATCCTCCTCTTTTTAGTATAGCTCTTATTTCTTTACACATTATCTTTGTTTTTTCAATATTGTCATTCCCCGTCATCAAATCGTCCATGTAAAATGAATTTTTGATTACAGGTGCTGTATCTGGGTGTTGGTGTGCTTCGTCGTCGGCTAACTGGCTTAACGTTCGTACCGCTAAGTAAGGCGCTGCTGCTGTACCAAACGTTACTGTCTTTAAGTTGTAGCTTTCAAGTTCCTCTTCCGGAGTATCTCTCCAGATAATGCGTTGTAAATTTGTGTGTTCTTCTGTCATAAGTATCATCCGATACATCTTAACTATATCTCCCACTACGCATACTTTATGTGTTCGCCATGTTAAAATTAAGCTTCTAAGATCAGGTTGTAATACAGGTCCCACCATCATGGTATCGTTCAAACTTCGACCATTTGATCCCTTTGCACTAGCATCATAGACAACTCGTACTTGACTGGTGTCTTTGTCCTCTCGTACTACTGCATGATGAGGTAAGTAAATCGCAAGATTTTCATTTGATGTCTGTGTTCTTTTCATATGGCCCATCTCTTTATACTCATGAATGACCCTTGTATATTCTTCTTTCAATTTCTGATCTCTTTGAAATTTTCTTTCTAATTGCTTAAATCTAATTATAGCTTGTTGTATTGTATCTCCACACAAATTGACTGTTTCTTCAATGCTTTGTTTTAATGGTAAGTGTACTATGTATCTTCCGCTTTCATCTCTCTTAGTTGTGTTTTTAAATATCTTTTCACACTCTTGTTCTTCCTTTGTGAGTATCTTTTTCTTCTTGTACAAATCTGTTTCTATTTCCCAGAACTTCCTTAACATGTCATTATCTTCTTCAACCATTCTGGTGATATGCATTGTGATTACATTGTGGTGATTGTTTATCTTTGAATCTTCCTTTTGACCTGAAAGAATCCATCCAAAACTTGTTTTCTGAGCCACTACACCATCGGGCATTTTAAGCAATCCATCTTCTATAATTTTACAAAAGATGTCAGCGCCGAGCAACATGTCAATATTGCCCGGTGTGTAATAGGTAGGGTCAGCCAATTGTAAAGTTTGGAGCTGCGGCCAGTTCATCGTAATGTGTTTTGACGGCAATCTTGTAGAAATCTTCTTAAGCACATACGCCTTCACATGTATAGATTTCCGTTCTTTAAATCGCGATGTAACTGACAGGTCAACTAGGTATTTTAATGGTACTTGAGTTCCTTCTCCCACTCCAGAGACAACACCGTTGATATGGGTTTTATTCAGGCCCAATAACTCAACTACGCTTGCCGATACGAATGAAGCCTCTGATCCCTGGTCGATTAAAGCACGAAGTATGTGTGTATCTCCATTTCTCGACTTCACCTCTACTTGTGCTGTGGCCAATAATACTTCACGACCAGGTTGTTCATTAGAGAAGTGTGCGGTTGTAATCTTCTGTTCTGGTTGTTGTGGTGGTGCATCTTTCTCCTGATTTGTTTGTTGTCTAACTTCATGTAAGAGAGAATGGTGTTTTCTTTTGCAGACTCGGCATGATGTTTTTTGTCTACATGTGTATACGCTGTGATTCGGTACTAGGCAGTTGTAACATAGATGATTCTTCTTCACAAAATCTCGCCTCTGTTCCACCGATTGTTTCGCAAACTCTTTGCAGCTGAATATATAGTGGCCACCCTTGCAATAAGTACATGATGGTGATGCGTTTACGCTTGTTACGTGTGCAGATTGAAATATGCTATCTTCTTCTTCTTTTGTGTTGCAGTGAAAAGACCTTGGAGTTGGTTGCTTCTCTCTCGTAGATGATGGAAGCGGAGCGACTAGTTCGAGTGTACGGAACTTAGACTCAAGGAATCTTCTCATTTCTTCCCATGTTGACAGGTCATCACTCCTTTCTTTGTGCGCCAGTTCTTCCCAGTCTTTTAACGACTCTGTATCCAACTTCTGTGACACCAGAAATACAATTACTGGATCCCAAGAATCTGTTTTTATTTTTAAATTATTCAAACTATTAATACATTCTGTAGTTGTATCAAGAATAGATTTAATTTGACTGGCTGACTGGGTAGTCACCTTTTTTTGGTTGAATAATCTTTTAAGAAGTGAGTTAACGATCATTTTTTTATTCCCGAAGCGTCCCTTTAACAATTCCCATGCTTGTGTATAATTATTTTCAGTTATTTGAATGTGACGTAGTAACATTTCAGCTTCTCCAGAGACACTTGTTTTTAAATAATGCAGCTTCTGTACATCACTTAGTGTGGTATTGTGGACGAGCGCAGTGAACAAATCTTGATAGGTAGGCCAGTCTTCATAGCGACCTGAATATGTGGGCAATTGTATCCTCGGGAGGCGAGCATTCGATAACTGTGCTTCTTGCGAAGCATTTGACACATTAGAAATATATTCTGCACTTCTCTGTTGTGTAATTATCTTTGTTAATAGATCGTTCATATCACCTTGTAAACAGAGGTACAGTTCTTCGTATTTGTAAAATTCTTCATTTAAAAAATACGGCAATATTCCCCTTTGTTCCCGCGGCGTACATTTATTTAGGGCATTATGTGCTTGTTTAAAAGATTCCCAGTAATCTTCAATAGTCTTCAACCTCACTTTAATATAACCCTCAGTAAGTCTTATTTTTGGGCATTTCTTCATGTTTGTTTGAGCTCTTTGCATCATACTGGCTACATCTTCCAGTGTAGATATATATGCACTTTGTTCCGAAGTCGGTACTGTCATTTTTAGTTGTAAAATAGTCCAATTTATTCACTAAACACTTCAATCCAATCGTTTAATTCACTTCGTAAAACTTTGATTTATAAATCTGCACTCTTCAAGTAAACAAGTCCAAGCGTTTTCTTTGGTATGCGGCTGCCTATTGTCCGAGTCTACACGGCCGACCCATCATTAATCCGTCTCGATATGGAACATTATGTTTATTACGTTAGGGTTCATTTTAGTCTGATGGGCCGGTGGTAAATAAAAGTGACGTGTTCTCTCAATGAAGGTGTGTACTGCACTAAAGTAAAATAAATTCATACAACAGATATATAGTACTGGACAGGCATTGTCAAACAATTCTTAGTGTGGGAAGCTGTCACGCGGGAAAAATGAGACATTGCAAACGAAACTATTTCATATTTTATTTTTGATCGTTTCATTGTGCTTGTCGAGTGCTGTCTCCTCACTTTTCCTTGTTACGAAACACATTTCACTGAGAGCATTGTTGTTTTTATCAATGTATATAACGGAACTGGAATCGGCGAATTCATGGTGTGAATGAAAACTCTCTACTTAAATATTTCATAATGATGGAAATGGTATTATGAAATATTAATTCATTATTGAAGAAAAATGGTAGAAAAGTTCATTTTTATATCTGTTTGTGAAATAATGAGATGGCAGCTAACTTTTGGTTTTAATTATTTTAAAATAAAAATAAATAATGTTTAAATATTTATTATAATAAACCATCAAAGTTAAATCGAATAGCTCACGCTGAGAATAGCCTAAATTACTAATAAATTATGAAAGTACTGAGTGATTTTATGTAATTTAGTAATAAAATAAACTCAGTATTTCGGCGTACAAGGTACAAACAAAAAGTGTCTAAGTATTGTTTCAGTTCCCTGGTCCCCGTAGTAGAAGCTTTGCTTAGTTTGGAGCTAGATGGCGCTGTGTGAAATGTCCACAGATATAGGTAATGAAAAAAGGTCATTTAATCCTCCTCCAGATCCTTTAAAATGATGTAACTTCCATTATAAAATCTAAAAGAGCGAGTGTAGCTCAGCGGTAACCCGTGCCGCTATCTAACTTACGCACCCTGATGGTTTGAATCCCGTTTAGCCCTGTACCAATGACTTGTAAGAGTAAGTGCAAGTTTCGCACAAGAAAAACATTATGAAGAAACTGGCATGTTCTAAAATTACTAAATTGGGGAACGTGGTTATCTACCAACCCGCACTTGGCCAGCCTGGTGGATTATGACCTACACTCCCTGTGAAAGTAGGCCTTTATCCCAGTAGTAGAGTAGTACTGGACGCATGACGATTCCAAAATAAAAAAATCTAAGAATTTCTGGCTAATGGATTTTCTGATAAGAATGGAATGAAATGGAATTTCTAGTAAGAGCGTGTCAGCGATTTCTGCACGAACATGCTTTGTGATAGCTGAATGGAAAACACAGCTAAAGCTTAGGCGTTTTGTATTTATTTTACGACAACAACTCAGCATTTGTTTATATTATAAATGTAAGCAAATGCGAATGACTCTTGAAGGAAATAACTCATAACGAATGAACTACCATTTTAACGCCTACGAAGGTATGATCCGATTTCACAAGGATATTGTTTTCTTGAAGAGGCAATTTTTTATAAAAAAATAAACGAAAATGCCTTCAGGCATCATTCAATACTTTTTTTAAACGTAACTATCGATTTTTATAAAATGTATAATGTAAACACATGGCTCACCGTTAATTGATGATAATCAATGCGATAGTAATATGTACAGGGGCCTTACCGCGTAAGTCTGGTGGAGATCGTAATCGTGTTCTTTCTTGCTCGCACTCGTGGACTTGTTACTTGGCGCGTGCGGGATGGCAGGTGAAACCGATTCCTAGAACGGTTACGCGGTAGGGGTGCAGGATGCAGCTATTAATAGAAATCTGTGGTATTTACACAGTTGAATTTTTGGATAAATTTCAATTAGTTCCCAAAGTTTGGATAAATTCCAGTATAATATATAATATAAATAACATAAAGTATCAATTAGTTCCCAAAGTTTGGTTAAATTCAATTAGTTCCCCAAGTGTATATTTTGGGAACTAATTGATACTTATCCAAAAATTCGACATCACTGATGCTAAGTCGTCATAATAAGTAATTCATACAAAGATATAATGTTTATATTGATTTTATGATTTTTCTATGTGTGTGTTATAATATTCACATCTATAAAACATTACTTTGTAAGTAGGCACAGGCATAGATGATGCGATTAATCAGCTATGTTTGAAGTTCACACACAAACGGCAATTTTAAGTCAGTAGAATACCGTTTTCTGCTAAATTCCTTCGCCAGATACAACGCAGCATTTCCGCGATCGTAATTACATGTCACAACACTAACGAGCTGGGGGTTCCGTCACCTTGCGTCTCGTGGCTCCATGTGAACGGAATGGGCACACAAAGCCTTCGGTGGGCCTTCCTCGAAAGCCAGGAATTCAATTACTCGCGTGTCATTTTCACCTGGCTGACTGTGATGTAGCTGCTATGAAAGAACCGTGGCACTGATTTAAAAAATATTAAAATCCCTCGGAATTTCCATTTTAAGTAAAACTTTTCTTTACGCACGCTTGACTTGGGAGAGGTTGCTGGTGAATGCGTATGCGTATGAATACGAGACGAACAGAAGTTTAAAGTTGTTGGTTCACGTAGATGGCCATTGTCAAATAACAAAGTTAAAAATTACTTAAAATATGTATTAATATGTTGGTATGTCCAGTAAAATGACAATTTAAAATTGTCAAGATGGCGAAATTAACATTAAACAAAGCTAAAACCAAGTTATACCGGCCGATAGATGGAGCTAAAGAAGTATTCTTTAACTTTCGTTAAGTTTTTTTCGTGGTCTAAAGCAGTCTTTTTTTTAATATCCTCACATTGCGATGATCAGAATGCAATACATATTTTAGTTACTAGTGTAAGTGATAGCGGCGAGTTGTGTGTTAAAATCTGTAGTACTTGGTAACGCTGTAATTTCTGACACATATCAACCAAAGCTAAAAGAGACAAGTGCTGACAGCGTCGGAAGAATGTATAGTATAGCCTAGGTATAGAAATCTATTTTGTTTGTTTAGACTTATTCAGCAGCTTTAGAGTTTACAAATAAGGTATTCATTCTATTACATGTTCCAATTTCTATGATTCCACCATAAATAACTTTGCGTAATCTGACTATTGAGAACTTGAGTGCACGTCTAATTCTCATAGTCATATTACGGCATTAGATTAACAAGCCAATAAAACATAACTGTGTATAGTAATTTTGTAGCTAAACTCGTATTTTATGGCAATCATCACCTCTTTTATAACCCAAGAGGTATCCACTTTACCTAATACCCATCTGAAAATTACGCACCTAATATCTAAACAGATAATTTTGATTTGTCGGATATTTGTATATTTAAGACTTAATCTGTATTGACTAAACTCGCTAATGCCATAACTGAAGTAGATAATCCTACTTCATTAGCGAACAATGATTCCCCAGATTCTGTTTACAAACAACATGATCCTGCTGAGAAACGAGCAACACAAATTTTCTAGCTATGAAATAAAAACTGCATTGTTTATTTTTTTATTTCCCATCACAAAGCTACATTTTTAAACAAAAACACGTGCTATTAAGCAGGCCATTGAACTTCGATTGGACATTTAAAAACCAATGAAGATTTTGACCACAAAACCCGCGACGAATTAGACAAAAATAAACAAAAAGTAGCACCCAAAGACAATCGCTGTAGCGTATAATTATCTTTAACGGTTAGTCAGGCGGTTGATGCGTTTTTGATACTACCTTGTTGTTCCGCAGGTAAACAGGTAGATGTTACAGGTATTGTCAAAAATTTGACGCAATTAGCTATTAATCTTAAAAGACCCTGGTTTGGTAAAGTTGGCGGAGTTAGCATTTTAAATGGAATTTTTATCCATCGATGTTTCTATATACCAAAGAAAACTGTTGCTATCCAGTCCCATGCATAGACTTGCTCCATTAAAATTACACTCAATATAACTTTACTGCCTTCAGAGCTTGTCATTTTATGGAATCAAAACACTTCATATAGGTACTAGAAATCCATTCAACCGTGTATGTAGTCTTAGGTAAACAGGTATATGTTACAGGTATTGTCAAAAATTTGACACAATTAGCTATTCATCTTAAAAGACCCTGGTTTGGTAAAGTTGGCGGAGTTAGCATTTTAAATGGAATTTTTATCCATCGATGTTTCTATATACCAAAGAAAACTGTTGCTATCCAGTCCCATGCATAGACTTGCTCCATTAAAATTACACTCAATATAACTTTACTGCCTTCAGAGCTTGTCATTTTATGGAATCAAAACACTTCATATAGGTACTAGAAATCCATTCAACCGTGTATGTAGTCTTAGGTAAACAGGTATATGTTACAGGTATTGTCAAAAATTTGACACAATTAGCTATTCATCTTAAAAGACCCTGGTTTGGTAAAGTTGGCGGAGTTAGCATTTTAAATGGAATTTTTATCCATCGATGTTTCTATATACCAAAGAAAACTGTTGCTATCCAGTCCCATGCATAGACTTGCTCCATTAAAATTACACTCAATATAACTTTACTGCCTTCAGAGCTTGTCATTTTATGGAATCAAAACACTTCATATAGGTACTAGAAATCCATTCAACCGTGTATGTAATCTGTAAGTAAGTAATAATTTATGAATGATCATATTGGTCAAGGTCCGAACATTGGTTCAGCTAACCACTGTGTTATATTATAATTGTCGGGACCAGGCAACTGTATTAGTGTAAAATTTTACTAACAGCCAATTTCACAATGAAACATGCGATGATGAATATATTTTTGTGATACGCTTAATCAATACAAAATCACAAGTTCAGTCACGTGCTCATTCAATTTCTCAAGTAGGCGAATAAGTTTCATAGTCAAAATTGATAGACTTACTGATTTATCCAACAGGAATAATATTCCTTGTGGTCAAACTGTGCCGAGTGATAAAAAACAAGCTATTTAAAAAAGAATTAGCCTTGGTGTTGGAAATTGTAAACAACCCGAAAGCTTGAAAACAAGTGTATGTAACCCGTGTTAGCGTGACATGGTTTACATAATATTAACACAGGCAAAAATTCAGTGTGAAATCGGGCGTAAAGCTTGGTAGCTTCCTAATGTTTATAACAAAAGTTTAAGTGACATAATAGTACTCCGACTTAGCATAATGTTTTGTGAATGCTAATATATTATACCGTTTCACAAGGAGCGAAGAGAACACCGGTAAATATTAACATAATATTTACTGTCAGAAGAGCTTCGATATATAAATTTTCTTCAAAGATGTTGACGACAGTATAAATTGTCCTAGTAATTTCTTTTCTTCCAAAACGTTGACATCTATTTTTGTCTAATTTGCAGAATGTCAAAATATTTTGTCATTTATCTCTATCGATTCTATGATTAATTTTGAATGAGAAACTTGTACTATTAACTTATTAAGTCTTTTGTGCTTCCGGCTGCAGGTATTTATTTTAGTACAGATTATTTTGACAGAAACGTTCCGAAGTTATCAGTGTACGAATATAAAAGACGAAACCGTGTTTAGTGCCGTTTGTCTCCTGTTGAATCTGTGGCAAATTGTTTCAAGATGTATGAAAAAGCGCTTTAAGAATAAATATATTGATGTAGCTTTCACTTAGAATAGTGGTTTGCACCAACAATTATTATTTAAATTGTGGTGGCTTTGGCACTGCAATGGTAATGGTCAGCTATGACAGCCGGCAAGAACATCACAACATCGCTGGCGGTTTAAAAAAGTAACTTTAATTTATTGATATTATTATTATTCAGCCAGCATTACAGTTAACATCATCGTGCAACGGCTGGAAGACGTCCATGCTAACATAGACCTATATGCCGTCGATATAAACGGCTACTAATTACATCCAATAATAATTTCACGTTAAGGACCTGTTTTCCGTGCCACTGACACTAACTTTAATTGGTCAGATCTGTGACCTTTGTTGTTAACTTTCTTCGTATTCCTGCGTATATCACGTATAACTCGAACCCCATCTATGTAACGAAACTCATGCGACAATTCGCACGAGGAAACCTCAACGGCTCTGATTCCGTGGATCCATTCTGCCGTCAGCTCATTTACATGACACTTTCCATTTCCGCTAGGTGGCGCGCGCTACCCTCACTTGCATAACGGAGCTGAATGCCCAGACACGGCATTGTTTTCAGAACAAATATGTACCTACACGAATAGCGTGTAATTTTATGGATTATTCCCAACGGCCCCCACTATTATGACCACAGGCCGAAATTATTTTGTAACATTTTTGAACATAAGTTTTGAGCGTAAAAATTGTCGCTTGTGTATATTTGCTAAGTGAATTTAAAGTTAATTTTTATTTATAGATTCATAGAACTAATAAATGAAGCCTTTCTGCTATCTCCATTTTTTGTATAGGTATCTGTTTATCCGGATCTTTTATCTTATGACAACAATGAGGATGAATGGCATAGTTTGTTTTCTGAAGTACGATAGCACGAAATTCGTAACGATAATTTCTAAAATTTTGTTTTATCATTTAGTTTATTAGCTTCGAGTTACCGATATTTCGGTGCGGTTGCAAGCACCATGACGGTGGAACTGAAGATATTTCGGGTAGACGATAGTAAGTTAATTGCAAACGTAGTACTACCCTCCTTCGCACGCGGTTCCAAGATTCCAAGAGCATCGCATATCAAGACATCGCTATTCATTTATATACTATAATTACTGTTCGCTCCGCACTCTATCATTATTTGGCCATTATTTACTTACTCGTTCTTCTAGAAATATCATGCCACGTTTTTCTATAGAATTTACCAATAGCATTCCTACAGTTAAACCTCAAGAGTGTCTATCACCATACAATTCCATATAGCAACAGTTTATTTACATTTTCTACTCAATCACAGCCGGTTGTTTTAAACATTAGCTTCCTATTCCTACCCAGGGTTGTCAGTACATTGTCGCCACATGCTTGCGGCTGCTAGAGTTATAACCTATTGAATATTTAGCAGCCGCTACTTGAATGCCGCAGTGTGACGTGTAGCTATGGAAAGAATTTCTTACATCGGCTAGAAGCTGTTTGTGAGATATGCCTGGATTATTTTGAATAGAATGCGATGTATTTCTGGACGTGGCTTTGTAAGTATTTAACTTGTTTTTAGTGTTTACATATCATGCAATTGCAGAGATTCAATATAACAAATGGTTGTGCAACTAAGCAATAGAAACGCTTCTCTGCTCAAAGCCCTCGGAGCGCTATCGTTCTCAACCATTCGAGAGCTCTTCTATTCAACGCTGTGGAAGCTTTGAAAATGCAGCTTTTCAAGAACGATCGATAGCAAAACTGAGAAATCTTTGAGAAGGAAGTGCAGAACAGTTTGTACCTGAATGATTTAAATAGCATTAGTGAAAATGTTTTCATAAATACTAAGTCAAAAAATATATTTACTCAAATATTTTTAAAGAGAAATAAAGATTTTAAATACCAGTTCCGCGAATGCATTGCGTTGTACGGATATATAGCATTGACGTAAAGTGTACACTTTAGATTTTTTTATAATTTTGTAAATCGCTGTCAGCCTGTTCACCGATCCACAACAAATCTCATAACAGGTCTTCGCATTTCTTATATATGATAGATTGTAAGAGTAATAAATCTTCCGCATTATTATGAAAAATATGAAATATTTATAAAGGTTGTGGTTAATTTATCGATATAACTGTACTGTGCCACTGTGCTGTACTCGATATAGGTTTAGGTCAATTTGTTTAAATTGGTCAAATAAAAACAACAATGCGTAGAGGGTGTCCAAGAAGCGAAGAGTATTTCCGTACAGCGGTTGATTTAGTACACGTTGTTTAGCAAAGCACATAACCGTAAACAGATCCTTGTTTAATATTAGCCATCATCTATCCCAAAGTGTCAGCAGCGGTCATGAAACGCACCAGTAAAATAAAAATAACATTGACAGTCTCTGTGGTGCGGTGGTCGAGCAAGTCAGCTCATAGCCCGGAGGCGGCGGGTTCGGTTCCCGCGGCAGAACAAGTAAAAAGTCGCACAGAAAAAAAGCGCACATGCATACTTGTTCTGATGGTGTTGTGGGGACAACGGTCCTCGTAGTTGCTCGGTCCCTAGACACAGGGAATCCTAATTAGGGTCCAGGATCTATGTATGTGATCGTTGGGCGTTATTATTATTATTATTAATTAGATTAATTTGTGTTAACACTCAAAGTTCTACTTATTTTTATTCAATTTTAGTGATTTTTTTTTTGTTTTGGGTTTTGGGAAATTTCGTGCATGTACAGTATTAGTCGAAATAAGTAATTATTGTTTTTTGTGATACCACTAAGGAAAAAAATGACCTAATAAACTGAAAATGGCTGTGTACAAGTAGCTCCAGGTGGTGTTAAGTTAAGAAATAATGGACGTATGAAGTCACGCTACTGTCACAGTGCATTACAATCATTACTGTATTCTTAATTACAAAGCTAAGCTTTTGAGATAGGTCAAATCAGTTGGTTCCGCTATGAGAAAGACGTAGGCAAAAACTATTATATACCAAGGTACCAAGGATTTTAATCTGCTTTGTCTTTTATATTTAAAAAATCTTCTGGTCAATGCTCCATCCTGTATCCAGTGTTGTGTACACAACCGTCGTGTATTGGGCGACAAATCAAATTAATTAGCCACATCAGTGGGCGCGAGGGTCGCTCCTATTGCATTAAGCCAATTGAGAGCTCGTACGACCTCCATAGCCGGGAACTACATCCATAGTACAACCACCCAATTCATAGCACATAGTCAGCAGGCTTATCGAGACTTAGGTATAGCCTTTTTAAGATCAATATAATTCATGTTCAGCGCCTGTTGAACACTTTGTAAATTTTCAGTGTGTGGTTTTCTTCAGTATTTATGTCAATATCCCCACATATATTGGCTATTTCTGTAGCAATATTGGGTCATCTGGAACTGCAATATGGTTTATTTTATATTTTCTTTGTTTTGAATGCTAATACAACCATTGTTTTCAAGGACTCCTCACGGCTTAGATAATGATGGTTGACAATGTTAAAACATTATTATCCATGTCGCTTTATCTTAACAACACGCGTATCAGTTTACCTACATACGCTTTGTTGAAGATACGCGATATGCTAGCTTCCTTCCTTCCGGCTACAGGAGGAAGTGAACAATAACCTTCTGTTTCCATGTCCCAGGTGTATGTGTATATGTGTGGTCTCAAAGGATCTTGACTTTCAACCTTCACTATTTATAATGAGCATCATTTTCTATTTACTATACCCGTGAGCCTCACTTTCATCGCAATCAATCTCACACCATTGACAAACTTCTGACAATGACGATGTCCAAAAAGGATATTGACGTGTCAAATGGTGACTATTGATATCCAATCTTCATGGATCTACGGACAATGTCTTGGAACTTTCGGTCAATTCAATTTCAACATCATTCCATATCCATGGAACTATAATAAATTCGAATACTTTCTCTTATCCCATATAAGGGTCGGTGAGACCCCGAAGGCCCCATAGGCCTTGTGAGACAGTGACCGAATGAACTGTAGAGAGCGAGGGGGTTATCGCAGTTTGTCATCTTTGTAGCATACAACAGGGTAAGAATTAGAATAGAACAGAGCGAATGCAAATAGAATACGTATCGTACGTACTAATTGACAAGGTGTTCTTGTAGCGACAGCTAGGCTAGATCAAAAGCATTAGTGGCTAAGTCGATCGAATTTTTACACTGAAGTTGAAACAATTGAAGATTGTTTTTTTGTTAGACAATCGTTTACCAAAGAAAATTTTAGAAAATTTATGTGTAAATCATTAATTTCAATCAGAAATGATTAATGCTGCTTTTGAAGGGGAAAGTCAGATGTGCGTGTTATTGACTTTGAGATAAGTAAGTACCTACCATCTCGTTGATGACTAATTTGTTCACCAGTTTGATGCTATCGCATACATTATTTTTGACATTATTACTATGATCAGGTATCATTTTAATATTTGTGTTACTGTATATCAGTTGCTAACAGGCTCTTTACAAGTAAACGCTAACTCAGTGAGTAAACGTCTATTAAATCAGTGTGTCAATGGGTGCGCGTGCGCCGACCATTCAACTGTGTCACTGACTCTGTGTGCGTTTTCATTATAAAACATCATTTCCTATCCACCAATCACACAACATGAGTTTATAATAACACCTATATTGAATGTTAAGGTATTCTTAGGATCTCCTATTGGATCTTACTGAAGCTTAGGATGTAAACCTCTTCATATTACTTACTTATTGCTTTTCCAAATTTCTTAATTATCTTGCGTTTGTCGACGTCAATCTACTTATTAACATCTGGATATTAAAAGATTCAAATACTAACTTCAAAAATATAATATGTACTAGATTTATTACTTCTTCTCGTAGAGGCCTATTATTTACTTCAAAACTGGGTTTCTCACTTCTAAACGTACAATATGCATCTCATCTAATTTAATTTCAGAAAATATCTACTTCGTAGGAAATACAGCTGTCATGTTCTGATGAAAATGTTGTTGATGTTAATTACGCCGTTGCTTAAAAAGATAATGGAAACGTACACTTTTACGGTATGTGATTAAGTATTTTCATTAAGTATTTATGAATGAACGTTGTTTCTTAATGGTGTAATATTAATTCCTTTAACTTGTAAAGAAAACATATTCTCACACTCATTAAGAGTACTTGTTTAGTAGTTTGTTAAATTAGGCATTTAGTTTTAGCATACATAAACAACTATTAGAAGTTAAATAAGGATGATAAATTATGCAAAATCACATTGTATATGATGTTGGTTTTTATATAACTCACGTAGTAAGTACTGATTTTTCGTTTCCTTTAGCAACTCAAATAATAATGTGAAGATTAATATGGTAGATTTAAAAAACCAAACTGCATTGACAATTAAGTTACGTGCTGACGCTCGCGAAAGCCGCCGCGGCTTGCGTTAGTAACTGGCTCCTAGAAGAAGGACATCATATATGTCCGAAACCTGGTTGGAGTAATTTCGCCTTTTAATTGACGTGAGTTTTAGCCGTTATTTATCTTACAAAATGTGTCTAACTATACTCACGATAGTTTTCAAACTAAAACTGTATTGACCACTGGGATACTGTACATATTATCCTACATTATACTCCGATACCAACTACGGCTCTTAAATATTTATATACTACAAAAATCTAGTACTTAACAATCTTGATTCTAGCATAGTTAGCATAGCTAGTATTTGTATTACCTAACCTTGGTAATTCACGAGCTCCAGTGCGGTCTGCATCGTGAGATCACTACCGTGTTCGCTCCTACGTATTTACCTATTAAAGTGTGATTAACTGGCAGATATAAGACATTACCTACCGGTACCACCAAAGAAGACGACGAGACACGCGTGCTTTCCCACGGGCGGCGTCACTAGATTGATACATCTACATAAATTACGTCAAGTTCATATTATATGGTGGACATTGGACTGGACCGCACATCTTGCAATTTAGTAACATTATCATGTTTACTTGTCTATGTTTCTATATCTCTCTGCCTTTGGTCTATTCTATTTGCGGGCTTTTGATGTTTAAAGTATGCGGATAATTTTTAGATTTTAAATTACCGGCTTAACCAAACTCAAAATCACTTTGTTAAGACCTTCAGGTTTTTAATGGTTTGTTTACATTTGTCTGTCTGGTTGCTTTTGTGGTTCAGTGATTAATTGTGATCAGTGAGGAAATTGTAGATTAGGTTTGTTTGTTTCTTGAATAGATTTAAAAGGAGCCTTGGCCGTTTAATAGCTTTCCTCAAGCTTAATTGATTTAGTATAGGCAATCAAATAAAATAACCTTTTTTATTTTACGAATTGTAAATAAATCAAGACAAAATCATCAGTGAGTCTTTAACGTTTAAACAAGTTTTTGTTTGCATTAACGTCGTAACTGTTATACTAAGTGTTTCAACAAAAACTCGCTTAGGAGCCGGAGAATCATTAAGACGCAAAAAATTGAAAACAACATCCGTACGCTTAATTGAATCTCCGATGTTGGTAAAGCGTGATAATATTATGCTGTTTCTTTAATATCTAGATCTTGTATCACTTCTAGTGTTCAATATTTCTTTCTTTCAGACTTAATTACACATTTTACCGTTAAACTAACGATAGGGTAAATTTGAGCCTATTTTTAATGCCCAAGTCCCGATTGTGTGCGCTTGCGCAACACAATACGATCATATTGCGATCATATTGCACGAAATTTGCATACAATGCACCGATAAGAGATGCTCTGTCGATAGTATTCAGTACCTAACGCTGTTTTAGAAATAATGGTCAGCTATGATTTGTATTCTGTTTGTTGATACAATGTATAATGTATATAATTATACACCATTGTACGTATTTAGGCTAAAGATTATGGTTTAGGTTATAGCTACTGGAGTTAGTGCAACGGTATTGCAATCAGCTATATTAGGTATTTTGTTTTTGATCTTCTGATCTTTGAAGTCTACTATTTTAGCCAGCTCTATCAGTAATAGAACAAATTATGAAGTATAAATTGTTCTTAATCCATTAACTTATTCTATTATTGTTATTAAAATATTCGATATAATTTTGCTTTGGTCATCAATCTTAACATTTATCATTGTAACAAAAGTTCTAACATCACTTAGATGTTTGATTGACACCATTGAATTTTTAGGTACTATTGTTAATTATATAAATTGTATTTTTGTTATTTTTGTTGTAGTAGGTAATGTTTAGTATGAGTTGTTGTATCATTGTAGTATTTAGGTATTTGAAAACAAAAAGCTTTAGAGTTTTTCAATATCTCATATTTTTCATTGGTATTCAACGATTGAAAATTAACTTAGATTAGATCTTAGACGTTGCAATAATTTCGCATTCTTTAAATATATTTCCGTTTCTACTTCCATGATGGTTACTGCCATAACTTCCATCGTCTTCCTTCCATAGTCTATCTTCACATCTTCGCACATGAGTAACCTCATCGATCTTATTACCAAACTTGGGTTAATGGAGTGTGCAGTGCACGGGAGCGGTTGCATTGAGCGCGTTGCCCAACACGGCACAATGGCAGCGTGCGCCGCGCCGGGCGACACGGTCCGTGCGTCTGATAGTCACGGTGTGCGTGTGTGGTGCCGGTGAGAGGATCCTTGGGAAACCGAGGGGTTTTGTAAGGCTTATAGGGGTGTTCATCTTGATAAATGGAATGAACGATGTTAATTAAATTTGGGTTAGGCCATCGCCTAGTTATGGTTGGGAGGACGTTCGATTCTAAGAATAATTCTAAATATGTAAAACTCAGAATGACTAGCCATTAAGCGTAGATAAGTAGTGAAGTGAAGCGCTATGTGGGTGATTCTGATTATGTCTATTCAAACCCGCTATAATTCTTAAATATGGATTCTTTAAAGTCTCTGACTAATTTTTTAGGTCAGCTGACTCTAAAGATGTCGTAGATCATTTAAAATTTACTTTAGTGAATGTCACTAAAGCAAATTATAGTATTTATAAACTCTGAGATAGATTTACAAGGCGACGTGCTCGTAGAATTTAGAATTACCATGCTATGTCTGGAACCGGATAAGTTATCATAAAATCTTGTTATTTCATCTAACCGCTCTCCGTTTGTGGCATGTGAACGTGCGTGGTGGGTGTGTCACGTTATGCAAGAGTAGGCTTAGTGGCTCGGATAATGACACTTGAGACCTATATCCATTCAGATCGCTAATATCGATGTAGTTCATTGACTAGCCGAGATTGTGCTGGCGAGCCATTAATTCCAGTTTCCTTATTGTCTACAAAATTCATTGCATTTTTTAGTAGGTAATACCATTATTTCCTCAACTTTAATTCAAACATATAGTAAAGTAATAGAGAATCAGAACACAAGAGAACAAAATTAGGTAATATTGGTATTACCTACTAAAAACGCAATGAATTTTCTTCTCTTGTGTTCTGATTCTCTATTACTTTACTATATGGTTGAATTAAAGTTGAGGCAATAAAATAGTCTCAGCTCAATCAGTATTTCATTTTGATTTCTTTGTTCAATAACTATTATGATGATAAGAAAAAACTTATATTCGCTATGAATAATAAAATTTAAAGCAATGGGAATCAATTAGTAAAAACAATCACGAAGAAAATTATTGGTTTATCTATAACTTACAACTTTCTCTCTGGTAGGGTTTTTGCTACTTTTCCTGTTTGAGACAAGTTTCCAGTGTCTCCAGTGTCATACATTATTTAGATAATAGATATGGCTTTATGATCACGTACATATACATATTCGTAGTTCTTATCACCCCCCGCGTTAAAGCCAGGCTGGAAAGCACGCACATTACATGAATCACTTTTAATCGACTTCAAACTATAGATTATCTTGGTGCGGGTTTTTAATATAGCTTGTTGCTGACAGAAACCGATAAACAGCTTGATAAACAGTTTTGGGTGTTTGTGTTGTTTGATTCTAAGCAAAAATAACTACATATAAGTAACTGAGCAACTTCTAAAACAACTAAATGTTACCTTTTTGCCATAATAATGATGAAATACTATTTTAAACTTTCACGGTTGTTCACTACATTATTTATTTATTGTTAAGAAGACCATCAGCCTTTTCTAAAATCTGGAAACTGGAAAGTATGCTTTGGAAAACCAATTAATAAATTACATATTTTTATACCGATTTTAGAATATATTTTTAATTTCCCGTTATTTCTAATCACTGAAAGGATATTGTAAGTGTTATTCATTAATAATGTTATAATGATGAAAGTATGTAACTTAACTATGTAACTCATTATTACTTCTATTTCACAAAGTCGTCTATAAAAGAGATTCAAATTACTTTATTCATTTGCTTTCATGAAAGTTAAACGATTCAGGCGCTGCCTTTGAACCTCTACTGCCTTATATTACCCGGCGTACTTTTCTCAACGTCATCTACATGATAAATGCCGCATGATATTACATTCTGAGATTCCCAAACATTTTATATTTATTTATGGTTTTCATTTTAATCAATGACTATGTTAGGGTTTGACCAAACCTTTACCTGATAGGAAGCGACGATGTGGTCAAAGGTGTAGCACGCTTGTCTTGTAAATACTTACTTAATAATTCTTGACTTGAACAACCCTGGGTAGTATTTTTCTCGAAACACCGACCTAGAAAATAAGGCACTTCATACTTTTGCAGTTTGCTATAGATAATATACAAGCATACCCTAATATCTATTTATTTTTGTTCCAGATGGTTGTTAATCTAGCCCTGGTGATATACCATGCGCTGGATTACACGCACTCCGAAGATGAAGAGCGGCTTATTTCACCGGATCTCGAGGGCCTTATCACTGAGATGACGTCCTGCGCTGCAGGTGAGAGGCTTGATCAACAGTTTATTTATTAAGTCATAACTTTCAATTCGGGGAAGGAATAGAAGAGGAACAGGACCAAAGGTAAAAAGATGTCTTTGCTTAAGATTATACGATAGTGACGAAACTGCTGCCGCGTGCAATTGCAGCTTTCAATAAAACAAAAGTTTTAGTCAAGGAATATTTTACGCTTAACTATGATAACATGAGTCGTAAATGCTGTCGTTGGTCATGAAACTTAGTGATGAAAATAAATCAAACGGATCTAATGAGAGTCAGGAATCACTATGAAGCTATGAATCTTTGCCTACACAGTATAACATTATCGAAAAAACCTAATAAAATAAAAGTTCGCTGCAGGTACTTAATTTTGTGTTGAAACATTGTGTGTTCCCATAAATATGATTACAATTATGTATACTATAAGCATTTACTTAAATAATCAGATTATTGTCTCTGTTCGGCGTTTTGTTATCTATTACTATTATTAACTAGGATAGTTTAGGTCAAAACTATTTTCATCGCCACTGTAAAGTGGTTTAAGCGGTTACAATACACAATTACCGCTAATCTTAACTTTCAGTACTAGCAACAATGCCATCCCAACAAAGGCTTGGACTGCTATTCACCATGTCCAACGTTTAGTTTTCACCAGATTGCTCGCAGTCAGTAGCTGAACTTTCACCCGATCGACCTTCTTGTCCGTCACGTCTGAGATACAAATAATATGCTATTTACTAAATTGGTGTTAGATTGAAATATTTGATATGATTAAATTGGAGTTTATTAAAGGCATATTTACGATCTTCTTTAAAAAAATCTTAATAGCTTTTGGCTATGCAAGTACACTTCTTATATAATTAAGAATTTAACAACCTAATATACACCTTCTGAATTAAATCCAAGCAACTGCACACATGGCAAACATGTTTACGAAATGCAATTTTCCAACAATCTTGTTTAAATTATGCATCAAAAGCTTGTTTTACCACTTATTTCAAACATTCACAGTAAAAATTCACTTTCAAGAGAATTACTAATTGCAGGATAGTAAACGCCTTAATCGTTCCCACTGCTACACAGATAATATCCCCAACAATGTTGTCAAAGGAATGGCTCTCGTTAGAATAATGTGGATTGATATCAATGATTGGACATTTACTGAATGACACTTCAAAATCGTTGCAACATTAAACGTAACAATTCAAGTTACTTGACGTCGTTCCCGTTGTAGTGAGAGTAAATCGTTAAACATCTCACATTTATTTTGTGTGACGAATTCGCAGATTGTGATTTGCAGGTCCTTAATGCCCGAGCAGTACCTGAAATATGTGCTTTTAATAACGAATAAAATGGTTAACGAAAATGTTATAATTTACGTAGATTCTAGCATGATATTTCTAGTGAGATAATATTTATAGATGCAGTTGATTCAAAAGCATTTTCAAACTGTAAATTAGATACGGTATCAATTTTGATCCAACTATTTTTAATATTTGCTCATAAGATTACGATATCTCACGGATCAGCTTCATTTTTTGTCGATTTATTTTGGATAAGCATAGTTTGGTTCTAAACGATATTTTTTGTCATTTCGAATTATCTCACGCTGAGATTCCAATTGGAGACGTGCGTGCAGATACGTTTTGTGTAAATAAAGCCGTTACAACTTTATTGGCTTTGAATTGGGTGGAAAGTTATGATGTTGTATCTTCGTCAAAATCAAGTGTATGGTTTTAAGTATACTTTTTTTAAAATAAATTCATTTGTTTTGCCATTGGCTAACTACATTTAGTGTATAATGACCTTCCCATTCATATTGTTTTGATATCTTAACTGGAGTATGTAATACAAGTATCTTAAGCATATCTCCTGCAAATTGCTTCAAATTTACACTCAGCAAATGGTTATTTAAACATCCGTAAGCCTCGTGACCTTTTATTTAGTCTGCGACTTTTTTCTTTTGTTTCCTCTACTGTTTGCATCACAATCTATCTTAACGGCGCAGTTTTTGTTAATTTGATTAACGACTAGGTACATCAACCTCTCCGTTATCAAGATCATTACTGTTGGAACATGGGAACTTTCTTCAATTACATTATGTACAGCCGATGCGTGCGGTGTTACGATTGTCATTGTAGCGAGCGCTGCGGGTTCGAATCTGGGTCAGCTAATTAAGTTTTTGCTTGATTTATGTTGTGCGTGACTCTTTATGGCTTGCACTTGTTGTGAGTTATGGTTTACATCGTAAAAGGGTTGATAATTTCTGTAATTTCACCTTTCTGTTTTTTTGCAAGTAACATTTTCGTGGGATTTACAAAAAAATACATTAATGCTGGTATTTTATATTTATTTGTCTTTTTGAATCATAGGTTTTCCGTAACATTTGTCAGTGTTTTCTAAACTGCATTCACCACTGTAATTAAAGATAAATATCCGGTTACTGTATGGTTGTAATACATAATAATAATTTAGTATAGTTAAGATTCTGCAGAATATGTATGTACATATGTACGTGCATATATATTTTAACTGTATGCATTGCAAACGCACTTTTACAAATACTATTGTTTTTTAAAGAAAGCAAAGAAAATATTTTTCCAAAGACTTTTTGTATATATATTTTTAAACACAGTGTGAATAAAACTGACAACATTTTAAAGCAAACATGGTTTTTAGCATAACAATAGCGGGAAAAGCCTCGTATTTGCATATTCGCAGCGCATTCCGGAGCGGAAGAAAGGTTGCCGCTTCCGACTTCTCACGCACTGACTGGCTTATCTCAATGACACTCAACTAAAACACTATTGAGATTGAGGTTGAGTGAATATATTTGAAGTTAAAGTTACAAATGCATCTTGAGTTAAGAGTGAATTAAAAAAAACGACAGAACATTAAAAAAATTATGTTTGTAAAACATTATTTAAAATTCTTATAAAACTAAGTTGCAAAAAAACTATTTAAAAAATGTCTTAACTAATTTGGATAAAATTTATTATTGAGTAACATAGATTATAAGTAGGTTTTTTATACACATTTTTCGACTTATTTAATTACAATAAAGCCAATTATATCAACATTTTAATGTTCAGATTTGTTGGGTTTAGTAATGATTTTGTTGCGCAAACCTTATGCGACAGTAAAATGTTAGAAGTAAGTGTACATAACGCTATTCCATTTGATTTGCATAAGGAAGTTATGTCCTAGAGGCTGCCTGGAGGCTATTCATTCTCACTTTCTACACACAAACATTGTCGTTTGTCAACCTTCTAATACTTACAGTTAGCGCCGGCAGACAGCCTGTCTGTCGGGTGACATTTACAACAGCTGGGCCACAAAGTCCACGACGACCTTTGCTCCGACACCGCTGACGTCTCCCGTAACGCTTAGCACAATACAACGAGACAATTCGTTCCGGCTGTCTTTCACCTCCCTTTCCAACTCTCACGGACTCGCTCAATCTAAATTTTCTTGTCATATTTTCTGATTTTCCCTTGAGACGCAAGTTTTTGCCCCCGCGCTACCTGACGCAAGCTCGAATCATAATCGAGTTGTAATTTCTCCGCACACATTTACCGCTTCCTCGAGAAGAAATTTCCTATACGAAGGCTCCGAGATTAATTTATTGCTATTTAATCGTTCGCACCGGAAAATTTACCGTTTTATGTTTCTTGTAATTTTATGCCAATCAAATTGTACGCACCTGCCTACGGTTAGATTGTCAACAGTTAGATTGTTTACGGATAAGGAATTTCTGCACGCCTATGAAACAAGGAGGTCGCGATAATGTTCGGAAAGAAATAAACATCGTCGTTTATCGGACGAGAGCTGTTTGTGAGCAGTTAGCCATATTCAACGAATCACGTCGGTAGGGCTATCGTAAATCTCGTACGGATGATTTCGATCATAAAGTTCACGGTCATTCCATTTCGTTTGACGTATAACTGTTTAATTCGGTGGTGGGCGTTCGATTGGGATCCCATCGAAAGTATCGATTGTATCGAGAGATGCGAGAGAATCGGTCAGTGGGTCGCATTAGACAGGTGGATAAGCGCACAATGGATGCTGTATGTGACTGCATTGACGAACCCATTGTCTAGAGATCACCGACTATTTTTAGGTCCAATCGCTCGTACGCTGACATTATCATTATAGATCTGACTTTTGGTGATCGATTGAAATCGTTCACATTCGAGGTTGTCATTACTTCAAATCGATTTCGGTTACCTATCGTTTATGTATATTGCATTGCTTTCTTTTAAGACATTCTGCACAATTCAGTGAAAGTAAGCAATAAATTATAACATTTATCTTGTACCTCCATTCCTATTCAATAAATATTATCTTTTCATATAAAAATAGCTGCATAATGCAAGGTCGTAACAAAAAAGGCATCAGAAGAAAATAACTCCTCCTTATCGTTCCCTTTATATTCTGATCTAGCGAGCTAGGGTTCCCACGAGAGGTATGTAAAACTATGGGCGGTTTAACGAAGCTTTTTCTTAGTAAAAGCACTTTGATCTGCACTGATGGTAGATAGGTGTACCTAGTGCGATGTAATGAGGAGTTGTTTGCTAGTCACGATTATCTAGAGAGAACAACACTATACATGCTCGTGTCAATGACTCTTCATTGACATTGAATTAATTTTTCCCATGACAGTTTGAGTGTTCAAAATAAAGCATGATTCATTAAACTCAACAGATCTTAGTATTAAAATCTAATGTTACACTTTTAGGGAACGTTACGATAAACTCTTGAACATACTTGTAGTACATATACAATATTAGGTATCATGTGGTGTAGATATTATAGATTTTAGGTAACTAGGAGGATTTTGTATATTACAGTTACACGCATCTCTAAATTAAGTAGCACTCTATCTAAGTAGGTATTCTACCAAACAGTAGAGAGCCAACAGATTTTCACGGCAACAATGAAATACGAGGTCTAAGAGAGTGCAAATAACCAAAAGCAGTCGCCATACAGCAACAACAACACAATATTTTAATGCCACTTTCACTTTAATTGACTTTAACACCGAGTTTAACGTTGTTGTCGTGTGCTCACAGATTTTATAGGAACATGATGTGGCCACCCGCTGTCCCCGCATTGAGAAAACGGTCGAATTAAATTATCGACAGTGCGATTACCATTTTGCTTCTGATACTTGCAAACTTGCGATGGCTAATTAAACCATCGATATCGTTATAGCAAATGTCGTTAATATCAAACTCTAGAGGTCTAAAGATATACCTATTATATATGTAGTATGAACTAATAATAAATTATGCATAAATTATGTAAAAAATTGGCTCCTTTAAAATTACTGTATTAAATACTTTATATCTCCCGATTTGAGCTGTACTTTGTCTGTCGATCATTCAGTCAGGATGAAAACAACAGCTTTTTAATAATATAGATTAAAATGAAATCCACAAAAAGATTTGTTGCCTTAATTTTGAAAAACTTCAACTTAATGTCATTCACTAGGTGGTGGGACTTTTCTACAAAGTTCGTCTAGGTTCTAGGTTTAGATGTTACCACCGCTTTGCCAGTTATTATGCCGCCAAGCAGTAATGTGCAAGCACTATTGTGTTCCGGTTTGAAGGGCACTGTAGCTAATGAAATTACTGGGCAAATGAGACTTTATGATCTGATCTCACAGTCGAGTAATCTTATTATTAGACTGTGCCGATGTCTCAGGATGATGTGCGCAGTGCAGTGTCACGCGAAACTTTATATTTTGGAGTTCCGAGTGACACTGTTCTGTTATGGGCAGCCGTGTCGCTTAACATCAGGTGAACGACTAGCTCGTCACACCATTCACTAAAATAAAATAAAAATCTCTCAAATCTCAAAGTTACAAACGGAAAGTGATTGTTCTTAGAACTGACTTGTCTCATCATCTCCGTCTGTACTTGGACAGTAATGTACCGATACTGTCCAAGTATGCTTATATGTCTTGCTGCAATTTTCACGTCAGTACCCATCACTCGAGCTCGCACAGCCACGGCCGACCATTGTCGTTCTAAATCGATACCCGCCCTAACGCTGTCAAACAGTTAATAAGGACATAATATTGTAACTAGAATCTAAATGAACTGCGCAGTCCATTGTTTCTATTTCCATCCTTTCTCTTTCATATTTAAGTGTTGGTACGTTAATTGAAATTCTTAGATCAATCTTGAGAGAAACCATTTAAAATTACCTCGTGTTGGAGGAAGTTCTAGGCACGGGCAAATTAGATTTAACCTAATTAGGTTATGACTGCAAGATTGCAGGTATTGGGTTCGATGAATGTTTAAGTTCAAATAAGTTAATCTACGATTAAGTTTGCTTGAATAACATTTTGAATAGACTTGACGTTAGTCCGATTCGCTTAACTGGTTTAAGCGAATTGGACTAGCGTCAAGTCTCCTGCTCTTGGAGCTCCTTCTAGAAGAATTGCAGAAACCGTGGGAAGCCTTTGCTTATTATGTAAGTATTTATGTATAGAACTGACTTCAAAAGTATCGTCACAGAACAAACACATAGCGTAGAAAGTTGTTATCTTATAGATAGCACAACTTTATACAGACCTTTGTGTGACGTGTTTGCATCTTTTGGTGGTCTATCACCAAACAATTCAATCACCTTTGAATCTTTCTTGCTAAGATCTTTTTGTGTGTCACCAGGGTGGCCTCAATTTGTGTCCAAAATTAACACAAAAAGCTGTTTAATAAGCCACATCGACCCACATTAGGTACGATATTCAAGAATGTGTCACTAGCATGTAGGTGCTGGTGGGTGGACCTGTCCTATCAAAATGTTCCTCTAACCTGGCCCTGGGTGCGAACCTGGTGATTTATCGACGATTGTTTACAAACATGCTGTCGCCTGATTGTCGCTCAACTGAATGAAATCGCTTTGTTGTTCGTTTGGAACAGACATAAATGAATGGCTGTTGTGAAGCGTTTCATTATGACTATTAAATTTAATGTTAATGATGATTGCACCAGGCAGGGGATTATGTATGCTTAGCAACCCAAATGCATTAAATACTTGCACTTTGAATGCATGAGAATTACGAGCACACTCAAAACTGTTGTATATTTTATAGGTGAATGGTTCTCGGCTCGTTACCTATCTAAATATATATAACTCAAAGGTGACTGACTGACTGACATAGTGATCTATCAACTCACAGCCCAAACCACTGGACGGATCGGGCTGGAATTTGGCATGCAGGTAAATGTTATGACGTATATAGGCATCCGCTAAGAAAGGATTTTTCGAAATTCCACCCTTAAGAGGTTGAAATGGGTGGTTGAATTATTTTCCCATAGACCACGCTGCGGGCGAAGCTGCGGGCAGAAGCTCGTTTGCTATAAACGGAAGATCTATAAATCCCGTATAAATATAATCCTTCACAAATAATTTGTCCTGATCTACAAAATCTGAAACATCTTTCTCATTACAACATACATTAAATACAGAAGTAGAATCAAATCAACACAGAAGAATTATACATCTAGAAATAACAATAGTTACAGGTTCATAATTATGCATTTTTTTATACTGTAAGCTTTTTGTGTATAAATAAATAAACCGGTCCGCTCCGCTTCAGTGTTAAGGCCTAGGGTCAAGGTCAAGTGAACACATTTAATTATTATTATTAATTGATGCACTCTCAAACTCGTGAGAAAACAAGAAAGGCGAATGATAATCGTAAAAACTTCGACGACGTCCCGTTTGAGATGCGCGGTTTTTATGGTGACCCTAACTGTTTTAGGACCGTTATTACACTTACAAAAAGGCAAAATGTATTGCTGCAATATTAAACAGGGTTTACTGGGCCCTATATCGGGATATCTTCAATGGCTTTATTATTTTAATCAAGCTTCTATTAAGTAAATGTTTTTGTACAATATCTACTCGAAAATGAAGACGTGAAGAAGTGGATTTTTTTGACGTGATAACGTCTTATAAATCGATGAACGCCGGCTGCATGCACGAAAAATTGTCACGTTCCACCTGAGCCGAGCGTGCAAGCGAGAGCGCGGAACAAGCGATAGAGAGGCACGATCGGCCTAAGTTTTCTTATGACGTAATCACGTAAAATTATCGTCCATAAACCGACTTTACACACGACCATTTTTTTCGACTATGGCAGAGGTTAACGCTCACACTGGGCGGCCGCTGTCTCTAGTAGTTTCTTAAGCCTATGTTACAGATTATGAAATACTAGTAAGCATTTCAATCATTATCCTATATTGTCGTAACAAGGCTTCGGATTCGGAAGCCTAATAAAGAATTTATTACGGGAAGCAAGTACTTAAAAAATCGACTTACTTAATTGCATTAAGTTTACTATACTTAATAATGGTACTAGGTGGTAGGACTTTTCTGCTCGTTCGTCTAGGTAGGTACCACCGCTTTGCCAGTTATTCTGCCGCTAAGCAGTAGTGCGTAAGCACTACTGTGTTCCGGTTCGAAGGGCACTGTAGCTAGTGAAATTACTGGGCGAATGAGACTTTATGACCTGATCTCACAGTGTAGTAATCTTATTGCTAGACTGTGCTGATGTCTCAGGATGATGTGCGCAGTGCAGTGTCACGCGAAACTACACTTGAATTTCAAGTGTCACTGCAACTGATATGGGCAGTCGTGTCGCTTAACATCAGGCGAGCGACTAGCTCGTCATGTCATTTCGTAACATAAAAAAAAATTATAATAATAACAATATAGCAAAAAGGTCAGTTAAAATCTAGGTCAAATACTGTTTATTTAGTTAAAAAGCCTATTACACCAAAATACGAATAAATGCATAGAAGATCTAAATAGGTAATCTACATATTCATTGAAATTTTAACGCTACTGGGTGGCCAGCGTGATGCTTGAGGTCGTTAACCCGAAGCGAATTGATTGGGCATCATTACCAAGTTTTCTTGAAAATCTAGATAATAACGAGCTAAAGAGAATTAAGTCAATAAATTCAAGGAACGGTGAAGTGAACGGTGTTTTTCAGTACTAAGTTAAATAGCCGTGGGTTCCAGTGATATCCATAGGCGATTTGCAGCGGCCCAAAATGGTTAAAGTTAATTTTTTAAGCTGTAGTAATTATTTCTATGTTTTCACATTCATATTTATTTAATAGCCTCTGCCGTGTGGTGGTTGAGCAGGTCGGCTCATAACCCAGAAATGGTGGGTTCGATTCCTACGGCAGGATAAGTATTTATGCACAGAAAAATAAGCGCATATATACATACTTGTTCTGAGTCTGGGTGTTGTAAGGCCATGGTCCTCGTAGGTCCTGGTTCCCTAGACACAGGGAATCCTGGTTAGGGTCCAGGATCTATGTATGTGATCGTTAGCCGTTATTATTATTATTATTATCATTAATAAAAACTTTTCAAAATTGTGCAGATATTGTTTGCGCGCCAAAGTTTTCAATACGGCGAACACATTAAATAATAAATATTTACAAAGAATTCAAAGTGTGTAATTATAATGGGTAATTTTTTCGCTAAAAGCGATCTTTCCCAGTCAACCTTTGGATGGAAATGATTTAGCGAAGTGGTACACCAACTATTGATAGTATATAATTAAATTGTAGCTCAACTTCATATTCGCACTGAAAGCGTCGTTCGAAAAGTTACGTAATGTTTCTTATAAGCCAAGATATATTTCACGTAATTTTCATCAACTCTGTATACTGCGATAGACACCGACTCGAGAAAGTGACACTTGGAGTTTATAATATCACGAAGCGGACAATCTAATAAATTGTTATTAATTATGGTCTGATGGGCTTTATTGGCCAGCTTTTATCGTACCATTGTAGCTCCGTTTGATAAATGACAAAGAAAATTGATGGTTTTATGAATAAATCATTTGGAAATTGAAGGTTTCTTATATTATTTTTTATCAGATGTACCGCTTACGGAATATGGGCTTAAGTGGCTAACAAAGTGTATGACGTCCTGCCATTTCTGAACTATACGCATATCCACGACAGACACTTATTTAAAAAAATATTATATAAATATTTCGAACAAAATGTGATACTTAATAACATTTTTGATAAAACTGTTAAACACTTGTAAAAAATGATTGTATTTTACTGCTAAATATATTTAAATTTGTAGAATAAAGATATTAAGAATACTAAGTTAAAAATAAAACATTATTTTGTAAATATTTCGAAGATAATGTGATAATAACTTTTTTTTAATATACTTGTTAAATACTTGTAAAAAATGCTTGTATTAATACTTCTGAATATATTTTTACTGGCCCGATAGCTTAGTTGGTAGTAACCCTACCTTCTGAACTGTGGGTTGTGGGTTCGATTCCCAGGACAAACACTTGTGTGGTAAACTTAGGTGTTCGTTCTGTGTCTGGGTGTTATATTGTATTCTATGTATGTATTTACTAACAAAAAAAAAGTATCTAAGTATTGTATCAGTTATCAGCTGGTTCCCATAATACAAGCTTTGCTTAGTTTGGGGCTAGATGGGGCGCTGTGTGAGGTGTCCACACATATTACATTTATTTCATTTCCTATTTAAATTTTGTAGAATAAAGCAGGTATAAGACATTATAACTTAAGTTAAAAAAAATAACCTGGTATAGGCACAGAATGTAAAATAAGGTGTAGGCTAGATGGGTGTGATGTAAAAAAAGGTGTAATCTTACTAGATATTATATGTAAAACAAGATATCATTCTACCGATACGTAACAATATTATAGACATTGATTTTTCTGTCACCCGACTAAGTAAACTGTCATTACACCTGCAGGTAGGTTATCCGCTTGGATCTACTATAGGCGGCTCTCTAATTTATTCACCTTTGGTTGTTAAGACGTCGTCTGTGCAGAATGAAGTATCCGGCTTTTTGTCCGTCAGAAAGTTAGAGCACGGAAAACCTAGTTCTTGTTAGGGTGTCTTGAGTCTCGATCTACAACTTTGGGAAGCTTAGAAAGTTGGATTAAAATTAAACACCGTTTATGTAAAGCTGAGAGTGGTCATAATGTTCCGTAATGTTGGCTTTATAGATGTCGTCCTAATGGATAATAGATGTAACTGGATGCCGGATATATAAGTGTTTGACGTTATATGTGTTTCTAATTTGGAGTTTACGTAGGTTTTAATGCGGTTTCCCAAATATAGATGATGGAGATTTGGCGGGGAAACGAAAAAGATCGCATCATCGCATTGAATTATTTTCCAAAACTTGTGCTATTTTCAGTGTTAGTGCATAAAATTGGTGGCATTTTAATCGTTAAGTGCTGGATTACAGGCATGTGTGTGGGAAAGTGGTATAATGATGGTTGAACGTTTCTTTTCGTGTTGTTTCCAAAACTCCATAGAAGCTGCAAGTAAAGTTGCCACCACTTTACTAGGAGTATGACTTCGACTAAACTATGACTTGTCTTGATGACTTCGACTGTGACTTGACACATATTTGCGTGAAAATGATATTTCAAATGATATTAGCTTGATAAATTATCAATTACTTGACACTGGCTAAATACACAAAAGTGTGGTATATTATAATATACCACACTAAATACCAAAATATAAAAAAATAATAATAATAATAATATAAATTGTACACTCTATGACTATAGAAATCGGTGCTAAAAATCCTGATCAGGTTCTCGATATAATAAACCAATGAGAAACAATAAAATAATAATAACACCCAACGATCACAAACATAGATTCTGGACCCTAACTAGGATTCCCTGTGTCTAAGGACCCAGGTGCACGGAAAAAAAAGCGCAAACATTTGTTCTGTGTTTGGGTGTTGTGGGACCATGGTACTCGTAGTTCCTGTGTCCCTAGACACAGGGAAGCCTAGTAAGGGTCCAGGATCTGCGTGTTTGTGTATTATTATTACATACCTGCGGCTCATACTTTGCATGGAATATTCACTGACTGTTTGCCACAGTGAGGTACTAGGGTACTACGATAGTTTTACTCTAAAGTATCTTATAAAAAGAAAAACAAGTACCACGAAGAGACTAATCTCTTTGTGGTACTTGAATACAATTAAAGACGCATTCACACGCGATTTACTCATGCAGGTGTCCTGGGAACACCCGTGGCAAGCAGACGCTAAGTAAAGTTAGTTTAGTTATGAAGTCTCTCGAGACACGACTACTCTACATAACTTATACCTGTTCGTAATGTCTACGTGATATTCTACGAGAACCAACTTTCGTTCGCCTCGACAGCTTACTACTAAGTCAAGTGTGCGTAAAGAAGTTTTACTTCAAAAACAATAAATCAAAAATGACCAACACATTAGCTATTCATTGATTCCTAAAGAAAATGTACCAGGATAGCATATCTGAGTCATAGTGGTCTGGTAACGAATAGACCTCGGTTACGCAATGGTTTACGACGCGGCGAACGGCTGACTAGAGCCACCCATTATGAGGCGGTATGGCCACATTATTGCGATATGGGTTTATGGAGACGTCGGCGACGCTTTATTAATGGCGAGTGCCAGAGCCGATTTATATGGAAGCGAGAGCGCCTGGCGCCAACGATTGTTCCGAGGTAGCGTAGATTCCGCTAAGTGGATGCATATTTAATAATAGATTTGTGTAATGTAAAAACGAGCTAATGCCCGCAGCTTCGCCCGCGGCGTGGCCTATGGAAAAATAATTCAACCACCCATTTCACCATCTTAAGGGTGGAATTTCGAAAAATCCTTTTTTGGCGGATGCCTACGTCATTACATCTACCTGCATGTCAAATTTCAGCCCGATCCGTCCAGTGGTTTGGGCTGTGCGTTGTTGGTAGATCACTATGTGAGTCAGTCAATCAGTCAGTCACCTTTGAGTTATATATATTTAGATAAATGTAAAAATTGATGAAATTTTAGTTTGAAAACTATCGTGAGATATATTGAAAAATTAATAACGGATCAACTCTCGTCAATTAAAATAGATATTTGATCTCTATCTTCTAGGAGCCCCAGCACGTAACTGACGCTGCGACGGACCACAGCCCGCAGCGAATTTTTTTTCACAGCTTCTCTTTATTTGACAGCCTCTGTGGTGTGGTGGTTGAGCAGGTCGGCTCATAGCCCGGAGGTGGCATGTTCGATTCCCGCGATAGGCAAGTATTTGTGCACAGAAAAAAAGCGCAATTACTTGTTCTGAGTCTGGGTGTTGTGGGACCATGGTCCTCGTAGTTTCTAGGTCTCTAGACACAGGGAATCCTAGTTAGGGTCCGGGATCTATGTATGTGATCGTTGGGCGTTATTATTATTATTATATAAGGGTTAAAATTCCAGAAAACCTTTATTAGTACACCCTTGCGTCATAAAAAGAAGATATCCCCTCAAAGGTTAATTTATGCTCTAGTCAATGAGCCACCTCGAACGATATTAAACCGAACACGCAACCATTTCACAACAATAGACCGAGAGCCAAGATAGCAAGATCAATCTCATCTAGTCTTATAAACGCAACCACGTCTTTTGTCCCATTTATTTATTGACCACTAAACTGGAATAATGCCACGAACCATCCAATAACGCTGTCAATAATACTGTCAATATTACTGTCAATAATACTGACAATACTAAAATTTATCACCGTCCGCTCACTTTCGTTGTTCTATTCTAATTGGCCTATTCATGTTAGGGTTGTCTTATTGCTTTTGAGTGATCAATGCTTTGACCCTGAAATGGTTGATCGTAATTACATAGAACACAATTTTTTTTTAAATTTATTTATTGCTTAAATATATTTATATTTAAGATCACTTAAGATTACTTAAGATACTTAACTTGTTTTTCATGCGAATAAAACATTCAAACACAAAGCACTTCGTTAAATTCTCTCCATCCAAAGGTTGCCTAGAAGAAATAGCTTCTTTTTAAATTTTTTAGTAATTTTTATTATTTTTTTGTGTACAATAAATAGTTTATCTATCTATCTATCAAGATTATTAGAGTGCTTTTCAACTGAAAATAAAATATAGAACAAGACTTGTTTAAATTGACGTAATAAATTGGTACGACTAACTTGGTACTTGGTATTAAGTTAAGTCGAAAGATCAAAATTTAAAGGTTTTTTTTGTAGATTAATAATAATTCATTCGGTTTGAACTCGTTATGTGAAAATAGTTTTATTGACAACCCTAAGTCGGATGATATGTTTACGAAGAACGCTATGCACCATTGATGACCGTCATTGTGTTTTTGATAAAGATTGATAGAAACACATTTGTATTATTACGTGACTTTTATTTTTTGAAAGTAGAACTATTAATTGCGTAATTTATATGTTACTAGCTTCTGCCCGCGGCTTTGCCTATAGGAAACAAAGAAGAAATTTTTTCATAGATAATTCAACCACCAATTCACCCTTTTAGGGGTGGAATTTCGGAAAACCCTTTCTTAGTGGATAACACTTTACAAAGAACACACCCTCCAAATTTCAAATCTCTAGGACCCGCGGTTTAGGCTGTGCGTTGATATATAAGTCAGTCAGGAGTTTAAATTTTATATGTATAGATAGGAGTATTTATTACCGTACCGCTAACTTAAAAAATAAAATAAAATATTATGATTTTAGTTTGGATATGTAACTAGTCGTCAGTTAATAAAAAAATTAAATATCTATCGATTAATTTGAAAGAAAAAGGTTTCCGGTCCGGCTTTCAGTATTTTTGAAGTAAAACGTACCATTATAACAGCATCTCTTGTAAATTGTGTTCTAGCAAATAAATTATTGATTTGATTATAAGGTACTATTATTTTTTCTATAATTAGATTACATTTAACATTGCAGAATCGTTAAAAGCTCTTGTAGCATGCGCTTGGGCAAGATTCAGTGATGTCAACCAGGTGTCAAGTCAATATGTGTAACGGACTCTATTTACAATACTTGTTTAGACCACACGTGGTCTAGATTGGCCAATAAAAAACATAAATTAAATTAATGTTATATATGCGTTCCGATTTCAATGATAGTATTTGAATTTGACCTGAATTCAATGCTATCGAATCAATGTACTTATTTGTTTAATTTTCGCTACGATAGCCTGTCTTTTGCATTTTTGTATGGGCTAACCTGATTTCTTATTGGATACTGATTTCAATGCATATGCATAACTTATGAATTAATTTAAAGCTCGGTTGGTATCTGAATAGTTTATTCTGTTGGTATTTGTAGCAGGATTACATGCTTCAATTATTTTGCTATCCTTATCTTCATTTACTATCCTAGTAAATAATCCGGTCTTTATTATCTTTGCTTCTCTTGATTCCACTTAGACGGGAATATCACTCGGAGTGGCACAGCATTAGGTCAAAATTGACGTAATATACCACTTATATATAAATATTAGGAGTTTCCGGAAAACCCGTAATTTGCAGGTGAAACAAAAAGAGCGCCTCTGTCTATTTTTTTTTTAATGTATGATTCTAATGCATGTATCTACGCGTGTGGCAGTTAATTCAAAACACGTGAACCAATTTTTAAAGAGTTTATTGTGTACGTTTGATTGGTACCTAGATAGGTTAAATAAGCTAAGGTGTGTCAGCTGAATAGCCTCTGTGGTGTGGTGGTTGTGCAAGTCGGCTCATAGCCCGGAGGTGGCGGTTCGATTCCCGCGACAGGACAAGTATTTGTGGACAGAAAAAAAGCGCAAACATTTATTCTGTGTCTGGGTGTTGTGGGACCATAGTCCTCGTAGTTCCTGGGTCCCTATTAGATGCAAGGAATCGGATCAGAGGTCTAGGATCTGTGTATAGCTAGTTTTCATATTAAAGGTGGTAAAAATATTTATTTCTGTTGCAGAAGATGATGATGAAATCGAAGCGTTATCAGAAGACTCCGTGTCTTCGGAGTGCGGTCGAGCAGACACCGACGACGAGGGCATCGAGCGCGACTCGGAACCCGCGCCGCGGCGCAGGCGCAGGCGACGGAAATTTATGTTGAGAGATGTTATAGAGGTAAGAACGCAGATACTATAAAAAATATTTTATAGGATCTATGGGATCTTGGATCTATGGGATGTGGGGTAAGAAATACCAAAGCGGTTATAATGTATAGCTCGCGCAAAGCTTTATGAGCTCTCGGAAGTTCGCGCGGACGGCTGCGCAGTACGCATATTATAGTTATTGTATGGCTGATTTTACAATGGACTCAACTGTACCATGCGCAGTTTGGTACTCGGGCCTAACTTCTTAGAGCTCATACAGCCTTATTAATAAACACGAACTAGCTTTAGACTAGTTACACCATCTTTTGTCTCTTTCGATCCAGCTAAATATTCCAATAGCAAAAAAAGGACAAAAGCTGAAGTAACTAATCCGAGACTAATACCCGTTTATTATTAAGGCTGATAAAGTTTTGTGCGAGCTATACCAAAATATGTGTGTGTGTGTGTGCGTGTGTGTGTACATATATACTCCACAGCTTTATATTTCCGTATAGTTCTTTGAATCCATAACTGATAATATTTATTAGGGCTTTCCACCTGTTTTACTTTCTCTTGGGATGGCGAGAGTGTTCCTTATCCGTATATAGTTATTTTAAAATGTGAACATTTATACATTCTTATTGAAACGACCAATAAAGGTAAATGTTTTTAACCGACTTCAAAAAACGAGGAGGTTCTCATTTCGAGTGTTTTTTATGTTTGTTTGATTTTGACGTTTCATTACAATTTTACTTAATTTAATGATGTTTATCAGTGATAAACTTTAATTAGCTTTTTTTTGTAATAGAATATCCAAAATATTTAAACAGCTTGCCCGATGGGTCAGTTGTTACCCTGTAACCCTGCCTTCTGAATTGTGGGTTGTGAATTCAAGTGAGTTCGATTGTATTTTATGCATTGTATATTTACAAACAAAAAGTATAAGTATTCTATCAGTTATCTAGTTCCCATAGTATAAGCTTTGCTTAGTTTTGGGGCTAGATGGCGCTGTATGAAATGGCCATAAATATTTATAAATAATTATAATTATTTATTGTTAAAATAGCTATTGGTGTTAATGCTACTCCAAGGTTTAAAAATCTACTAAATTTCATCAAAATCAAACGACTGAACGTTTCAGTGGCGAGTGGTAACAAAAATATAAATATTTACAGTTCATACGTTTACCCTGTCACAAACTTTCTCATAAGTATAAAATGTATACTAATACATCCTACAATAGGAAGATCCTATCACGTACGTGGCGAAATTTGGCTAAAGCTCTTCTTAGCTCTTTGTTTTGTAGTGGATGTGTTGATTTAAGTCAATTTCATTAATTCAACAATTCATCCTGACTTAAAAGTTGCTTAACCTTTTGTATAAAACTTCTGTCCGCGGCTTCGCCCGCGTCGCCTATAGGAAAAGAAGAAATTTTTTCATAGATAATTCAACCACCCATTGTTTCAGTTTCAATCCTCTCTTAAGGGTGAAATTTCGATAAACCCTTTCTTAGTGGATACCTACACTTTACAAAGAACACACTCCAAATTTCAAGTCTCTAGGACCAGCGGTTTAGGCTGTGCGTTGATATATATAAGTCGGTCAGTCAGTCAGGACTTTGAATTTTATATGTATAGATGATTTACCAAACCTAGTCAGGAAATGCAAGTAAAGAATCCCGAGAATTTAAACGTTTACAGTCGAACCATATGAAGAGCTTCACGTGAAAACCATCAAGCGTCAAAGGTAATCCAAAGGGGTCCTATTTCGGTCCAAATCTTGCCCATTCCTGCACCCACTCTCCCTTCTGCCACATATTAAGTCACATTGCGTCACTTGGAGTGATGGCATCTCGCTTTCTCTCACTTATTAGGAAGTGATTAGTGACCTGTTCCAGGTTTGGGTGCTCGTAAGATTAAGAGTGAATTTGGTACGGAGTTATAATTTTTACATTAAGAGATAGGGGGAATCGTGAGCTGGTATTTAATATGTTTTAAATTTATAAGTAAGGCGGTGTTTTGTTTGATAGAGTTAATGGTTGGTTGTGAAATGTGCTGTTAATGGCACCATCGGTGATATTTGAAGTAATTGAATAGCCACTCTTCGGAATCTAAAATTTTACAATCTACTACAGTATCGTTTTTAAAATTTGTGTCTGTCCATCTGTCTGTATATCTGTTTGAGAATTTAGAAAAAATACTGGATGAATTTTTTTGCCATTTACTGTACCTAATGTATAATTTGGAGTTTCAAATTCAAAATTGCAATGTGCTTTACATATGTAGATGATAATTATAGTATAACTAGTTGCGCCCCGCGGTTTCACCCGCGGATAAAAAGTATTTTAATTATTTGCTCATCCCACGGGAACATTTGGTTTTTTCGGGATAAAATGTAGCCGATATGTTAATCCAGTGTATAAGCTATCTTGGTACCGAATTTCATTCAAACCCATTCAGCCGTTTGAGCGTGAAGGAGTAACAACATACACACATACAAACTTTCGCCTTTATAATATTAGTGTGATAAATAAATAAATAAAAATCAATTAATTGCCACTGCAGACACAAATAATAATACAAAACAAGGCTTAAATAGTACAACATGAATATTTCATTTCACAGGGCAGCGAGGGTAACTTCTACATGTCGTGTAAACAGCACAAAATATTAAATTAAATATTATCCAATAGTATAATATATTGTATTTTTTTATTTACTAACATTACTGGTCAGTAATATTAGTAAATAAAAAAATATCCCAGCATCTCCACCATTTTGTGGCGAAGTTGTACACGACACGTACTCTTCTACGTTGTCATGCCTGAGGTTCAATTTAAGGTTAGACATAATTTACGCCACAAATGAATTCTTATTGAGAATCATTGAAAGGAGTAGAGGTCACAATTCTTTTTTTATTTATTTCAACGTGAAAATCGCCTTTGATACCACGCTATCACCCGAGACCCACATCGACGTGGTTGGATCCTCTCACCAACGAGTTAAGTCATTATCAGCTGCGAAATTACTCCTCTCTCCTTAATCCTTCTGGACCCGAAGGTCCCGAAGAGGGCCCACCAGCCTCATTTATATACCTATAGTTATGTAAAAAATTTAACCACTGTCTTAGTTGGTGTAGAGCAAAGAATTGTGTTAAATGATGAAGCGGGCTTAACCAGAAGATAAACCTATTTACTCTTGACCTAAACACTCGTGGGTAATGTAAAAACTACACGAAAGAAATATAAAAGTGTTTTTTCTCTCCATTTTCATCCACTTTCCTTGAAATGTTATCTTAAGCGGGTAGGATGGGGTAAACTAGGTCACTGGAGCGTGTCGTGGTAGGAATTCATCAATAATAAAGCGCTGTTGGTTTTGACGATCCCCTTATTTGCGGTTAGGATTTCCATAGCACTTCTGTTTTTATGACGGGTGAAGTTGGTTCAATGGCTGCCCCGCTGCAGTAGCATATTTTCATGCAACTTTAGAGATATCAGTGTAAGCATATTTCTTGTTTTATGTTATTGTATGATGTGACGAGCTAGTCGTTCACCTAATGTTAAGTGCCACGGCCGCCCATAACAGAACAGTGTCACTCGGAACTCTAAAACATAGTTTCAAGCGACACTGCACTGCGCACATCATCCTGAGACATCAGTACAGTCTGGTAATAAGATTACTCAACTGTGAGATCAGATCATAAAGTCTCAATTGCCTAGTAATTTCACTAGCTACAGTGCCCTTTAAACCGGAACACAGTAGTGCTACTCTTTGTTGATCTTTAAAAAATGCAGCACAAATTTTAAGCGCTATAAGGTGGTTTTTCTATTACTCATATCTGTTGCATCCATTATCATCACTAAGTACCTATAGTAGGTAAATGTATATAAGGCAAATTCTGTTTGCACAAAATGAGAGATTACAAATCGGGTGTCATGCCGTTTGACGGCGCCTGACAAAATGCTATTATGTTGTCCGCGATGGTTGGACAAAGGAGTGTTTCGAAAGCGGTCGTGCTTACCCCTACCTCCTTTAAACCTTGACATGCCCGTGCTGAATCATAATCCTTACCGACTTCAAAAGTAATTACAAGTAGCGTTGCTAAACAATACAGTTTGAGCTAAAAGAGACAACGCTCTACACAGTTGACTATCACGACCACGTGAGCGAAAGGGATGACGCTCTATTAAGCCGATTATCTCGATGGACAATAATAATAATAACAATAACGCCCAAAGATCATACATAGATCCTGGACCGTAACTAGGATCCCCTGTGTCTAGGGACCCAGGAACCACGAGGACCATGCTCCCACAACACCCAGACATAAAACAAGTATTTGCGGTTTTTCTTTTCTGTGCACAAATACTTGTCCTGCTTTGAGAATCGAACCTGCCACCTCCCGGTTATGAGCCGCCCTGCTCAACCACTACACCACAGAGGCTGCCCAATAATACAAATACAAATAGTGACCAAGCAATATTTTTAACCATGTACCTAAATCGAATATAAACGACGTTATGATTCTAGTCATTATTCTTGTCACATACCCCCATCTCGAATTCACACGATAAACCACCAAAATGGAAACTATTTGCAGAATTACGAACGACGAATGAATTTATACAAATGTGCTGGGACAGGTGGAATGCTAATGAAATTGTTTGATTCCTGTATGGTTTACTAAATAGAGACTTAGTGTGATAGGTACTATGGTGGCATGGTTGTGAAAGGTGGAGAGTTTTGAGAAATCACTTGTCACGGTAATGGGTGAGCTTTCAATCCAGGCTAGTGAATTAAAATTTTAATTTACATTAAAAATGAATTTGTTTAAGAATTTTGTTAGTTGCAAAATACAAAAAGTTAAACTAATCAGCGAAACTGACATTCACTATGTAAATTCTGCACAGTAAGCTTTCTGTTTAGAAAGATAAGCCGATCATTAGAAACTGGGGTAGAATTTGAAATTGGTTTATGATTATGTTAACGGTTACGATTATGACTATGCATATAATAACTCCGTAGGTATATCCGGAATTGGAGACAATACCCGAGGGTAACTAACGTGAAAAGTTACAAACATAGCATTTTCTCGTGACATTCGCAGTTGGTGAATATTAAATTAAAAATTGCGCGAGCACATCGTTAGTTTTGATATTATTGAAAATAGATATTTATACTCATATTTGTGGCGTATATGCAGAACATTTTACCTATAAGATTGCATCTACTGTGCTTTGAAAACCAATCAAAGTTATCGTCATGATGCAAAATTGTAAAAATAATTGCATTTTTTACATATCTTTGAGTTAAAGAAACATTACTTTTTTGTTATAATATGTATAGAAATATACAGAAATATAATATAAAAATATACTTTCATTTATCGCTGTTATCGTTTAATGCAGTTCGACAGCACTCACCGTAATCGAAATCTATTGACGTCAATAAATCTGCCCACATGCCAATCATCATGATGAAACCTAATCCAATGAATCAACCGAAGTCCACAGGTTCCTGGGTATAAAGCCTGCGATACAGTAGTATTCATTGAAAAAAAAATTGTAATATACTTAACTATTCCAAAATTTCGTATCATCAAGATGATTATTGTAAAACCTTCTCCATTCAACACAGAAATTCTCTCGTGAATAAATCTATTTGCATCATAGTGGCTCAGTACTAAGGACTCTTCGGGAGTTATTGCCACTCTAAAACTTTTCTTTCTTAACGAACGGACGGAAAGTAGAACAATGATTAATTTTTTTTTAATTTCTAATTTTGAATATGTAGTTCATAAAAAAATAAAATAAAATACACATTTTATTTTATTTTTTACACCACCTTCTACTCTTTACTATCATCTAATACTGTCCATCCAAAGGTTGCCTGCAAGAGATCGCTTTTAGTGATAAGGCCGCCTATTGTAATATCAATGTATTGTAATACCAAGTTATTATGTAACATTAATTAAGTATGTGGTATACAATAAAGAGTTTGGTGTTTGTGGTTGTATTATGTGGTATAATAATGATAATTAATATTTACCAACATGAATTTCCTTATCTTGTAAAAAATACTTGACTGGTCCGATAGCTCAATTGGTACTAACCCTGCCTTCTAAACTGTGGGTCGTGGGTTCGATTCGTACCCAGGACAAATATTTGTATGATTAATATCGATGTTTGTTCTGTGTCTGGGTGTTATATTGCATTCTATGTATGTAATTAAAAACGAAAAAGTATCTAAGTATTGTGTCAGCTATCTAGTTCCCATAGTCTTAGTTTGGGGCTAAATGGCGGGTGTAAATGTCCACATATATTTTTATTTATTTAAATATCTGATTGTCTTTTCTTTTTGTTCCGCAGAGATGCGTGTGGCACTGCGGCGGCGGCGGGCGTTGCGCCAGGGACGCTGCCGCGGCGCACTACCGCGCCGTGTGCCGCGCGCTCGTGGCAGAGGCGCTCGAGCTGGCTTCCTTCCTCGCCAGGGTGCGCGTTGGCGGCGCCAGGGACATGGGCGCGGCTGAGGACTCCGTCGCGCACCTTGACACGCTGCGGTTTTCTGACTGGGTACGTTACCACAGATTTGATAGTAGTTACTACGTAGCACCGCCGCTGCATTGCCGCTTGATTCGACACTCTTTCTTTGCTATCTGTGTCCTTATCGGTGCCGAAAACATGGACGCGGTGAAGGACCCTGCCATGCTATTGACATGCTTTTATCGTAAGATTGAGAGTGCTTAATAATGCGGTGCTGTAGAATTTAACGCACCTCAAAGTCAAAAGTAGTAGGTACTTACTAAATATGGTAAGTGGCTAATACTACTGCATTGTGATCAAAACCACTAACAACTTATTTAAATCATTTTTTTAAAACAATACATAAAAAAACGAGCGTGCGTGCTGCTGGTCTACCACACGACTGAAGTAAAACTTCTTTAGCTCCATCTATCGGCCGGTATAACTTTGTTTTTGCTTTGTTTAATGTTAATGTCGCCATCTTGATGATTGTATATAAATTGTCATTCATCACAAATTTTAAGTAATTTTTAACTTTGTTATGATGACAATGGAGATCTACATGAACTAACCACTTTCAACTTCTGTTTGACTCCTTACGCATTCACCAGTGTCTATTATGTTAAATCTTAATTTGAAAATATTTAATCAGCATGTACCTAGATGGCGTTAGAGTCAAGTTAGCTCGCGGTGGTGTTTGTCGCCGCCTATACCAATGCCTATACCAATTGTTTGCATTGCGATTTCCTAGCTCTGTACACCCTTCGCCACCAGCTTACTCCCCAAGACAAGAGTGCGTAAAGAAGATTTACTTCAAAAATAATAGCTATGAACTTGATCTGACCATCGCAATGTATTATTATTACGTAAATATCAATTTAAGATATGCATCAAAAAAACGATCAAGGCCCACGTGACGACGCAAATATTATCAACCAGATTTCTATCAAAAGTTGATATCTATTATCAGTGGTGGTCATTTGTTATGATAATGTCAAGCACTGGCTTAAGCGATGCCCATCTGCTCCTTATTTACTAGGACTATGGGCGATTTTTCAATGGCTGGGTAGAGGTTATTAGACGAATAAATTATAAAACAAACATTTTGTTTTATATATTTCACATTTTATTTTAATTATATTATGTTATTATCCAATGAATTACTTTTTATTTGGGTAAAAAAAAAATTGGGTTCAGTTTGTCTCCCATACAATTTGAAATTTATACAATTTGTCACTAAACAAGCATGATTTTTTGTACACTGTAACATTTTGACGTTTTGACGCTTAATATATTGACAATAATAAAATTAACCAACTGGACAGTTTGCCGAGTGTACCAATCATTCTGGAAGATATCGCCTTTTAACGAATCGCCCATTGTAACCTATTCAACATTTTTTCGCCTCTTTTTGTATTGAAACCTTGGTTTTAATTAAAAATTTGATTAAAAGTCAAAAGAAAAAACATTTCCCTGATTATAAAAACTGCACCAAACGCAATCTTGACCCTAAAACGCAATGTAATAGGGTGCGATGGAATGCACCAAGTTACGAATGCAGATTGCAAGTTACATAAGTAGGAATATTAATGAACCTTGCTAGGAAAAGGGTATGCTTGTAAATATGTATGGCACTTTCCAGTCGTACAGGTATTTCTATTAGGAATTCCATTACGTACCTAATTAATACTTACACTCACTTATTATATTACTGCCTAAACTTATATTAATTTATTAATCATATTATAAATACTTACGAAAGTTTGTGTGTTGTATATGTATGCACCTATCTTGTACCTAATTAGGTATTATGTCAACAGTACCTGTATGTATGTATGTTTGGTACTATTCTCAGCACTGAAAATATTAAAATAAATTTGGTGTGTTGTTCCTCTCTTTAGTTCTTGGAAGAATACATAAAACTTTCATAAAATAAAAATAAAATAAAAATAAAATAAAACTGAAATATATATAAAAAAATATATACATAAAAATTTTATGAAGTGCATGCGTGTGTAACCGTGAGAGCAGCTAATTTAAAGTAATAAATACCCGCTTGATTCAGAATACAGAAGTTTCTTAAGGTATATAAATAAATAAATATTTGTAGACATTTCACACAACGCGATCTAGCTGCAAACTAAGCAAAGCTTATACTATAGAGAGCAGATAATTGATAGAATAATTATTTAACTTATTGTTTGTAAATACATACATAGAATAAAATATAAGTAACACCCAGGCACAGAACAAACACTTATGTTCAGCACACCAAATGTAATGACATTTAAAGGGAGGCTCAAAAGGGTTTTATCAAAGGGTAAGCAACTACATTAGTGGCACGTCTAGTGTTACAGATGTTCACATGTATGGTGCCTTCTTCCCATCAGGAGGGCCGTATGCTTGATTGCTACCTCTCTCCATAGAAAAAAAAAAGTGTATTCTAATTGATGTAATTTGTCTATTGTAGTCGAACCGAAGGATATGGAGAGCTTTGCAAGTATGTAAACGCTGTATTTGCCTTAGTTATTATATGTAAAATGAAATGCTTTTGTTGATGTAGTAATAAATTAATAATATTTTGTTGATGTAATAGAAAACCTAGCATGTGATTTGAAGCTCCTATATTAAGCAGACCTATGTAATATTACCCATTATTTAGTTGCATTGTTTCTAGAAGTAGAAGAAAGGCGTTGATAAACGTTTTAATATTATATCGCCTACCGTTTTGTTATAGCAATCATGAAATAACTGATTGCTATTGTGAATGTTTCAGGCGCGGTTTTGGATGCAAGTTATAGGAGAACTTCGAATGGGAGTGAAGTTAAAGAAGGTGAACTATTCAAGAACGCCCATTGAGTATGAATTAACGCCATACGAGATTCTCATGGATGACATTAGATCAAGACGGTATACGCTTAGAAAAGTTGATGGTGCGATACCTCAAAGGTAAGAAAAATATATTTCTGCTTAACTGTTTAAAACATCAATGAAAAAGAGTTATTGATCAAAAAAGTAACAAGAAATTTGGGGTCATAAATGTGAAATTTCTTTTAAAGACAAGAAGTTCGAATTAATAAATGAAATAATGTATTTTATGTTTAATATTTAACCATTTTAATGATAATGAATTTGGTTTTTTGTTTCAGTGTAAAGAAAGACGCGCACGCAATGATTCTTGAATTTATTAGAAGTAGACCTCCACTCAAAAAGGTAAGGAACGTTTGTGATCGCTAGGATTTTATTTTATTTTTGTTTACTTGCTTTAGGCAAATCATTTGACCACTATCTCTCCGGATGTTAAGCAATGGCGTGATCTAAGGTGGGTCATGCTTGCCTAGAACATACCTGCTCACTCTCGACTTAAAAACTCTCAGGTTATAGTTATCTGGAAACAAGGACGCCGGCAAGTTGTTTCATTCATTATCTGTTCGCACTATAAAGTTAGTAGTGAATTGCTTAGTGCGGGTTGAAGGAATTTCTACTATATATTGATGACGTGCTTTTGTGCGTCTTATAATCTAATGAAAATAAAGAGGTGGGGGAATTAGATCGTGTAATTCCTTCACACACTCTCCAAACTACAGTCTATAAAACACCGATAAGCTAGCAACTTCACGTCGGTGATCCAAGTTCTGAAGCTTAGCTCCCATCAACGCCTATGTAATGCTATTAATAATTAATAATACACCTATATAATTATTTACACATTATAATATGGCCACTGTGGAATTAATTTAGAACCGCTTATGACTTGGGCAATATTTTATAAAACTAATAATTCGAAGACACATACGAAGATTGCCGCCATTTGGTGGTAGGCGTCAGAAAACTGTCTTGCGTAGCAGCGACTTGAACACGAATTTCAACACGATAAAAGCTTAATGCGATGTGGCATCCAATAAATAGATAGATGGATAGATCAACTCTTCATTGTACAGACCAAATAAAACAATAAGTATTGGAAATAATAAAATGATCAGCCAGTATAAGATGGTTCAAATATAAATAACTGTTTCACTTTGACAGTTGTTTTAAAAGTAACTTACTTATTACTGACCTACTGTTACAATTGCAAAAATAAAATATACATGTTAAAATTTTTAGCACGTTTACAAGTCAAAAAAATATTAGGTAATTAATTTATTAAATAGTAAATTATTTATTTCTACCATAAAATTACAAAGTGCTTAATTTCAAATATCATATAGCAACCTCATTAGGTACTTATTATGTTAACAAACCGTCTTACACATATCTTTTTTCTTTCACTTTTGTAAGAGCGAGTGTAAATTCATAATATAGCGACCAAGTAAACAATTGCCTGTATTATTTGATCAGGCGTCAGAACGCAAGCTGCCACCGGCGAGGCGGGAAGTTACTCCTCGAGAGAAGCTGCTCGCCTCCATCCAGGTTGGACGACAACTGAGGCCCACACCATACGCCAGGCGGCTATGTAAGTACCTACACTCAATTTTTTTGGAACTGGATACTATTATCAGCTGGTGTCGTCTTCATACAGAAGTTAGTAGGTAACAGAAAGCTGAATTTCTTCAGATCCGATGAAGTGTCTTTTGTTTGACGATAGCTAAGTCCAGTCCTGGACTGGATAGCTAATGTACGTCTGCACTAAAGTTTGACAGCTCTTAAGTTCGCACTTATGCCTATTGCAACGCATTTGTTTACGTATACAGAGATGAGTTAGAACTTAATAACTGTAAAACTTTATCGCAGACGGGCAATAGATATTCAGTCCAGGGCTATTGTTGTAAATATTTAATACAATTTAGTGATTTTAGTTTAGGTACACAGAAAATAAATAGGTTTTAATTAATTTAATATTTTGGCCCAACGGCCCATCTGTACGCTAAGCGGTCACCGTCAGTTATGAATATCTGCAAATCAGGGAAACGATGAGGATGCGTTGCTAACCCCTTTTATGTAGGCAATTATTTATATTTTGAAAAAAAAAAAAAATTGAAAAAATGAAAAACACATTTATTTGGATAAAGGCAAATAAGTACATTACATTAGGTTAGAAAAACCTGGGTCCTCACACTAGGCTCAGAGCCCGTATTATGCATTTCCAGTCCCTATTCTAATATCACGGCAATCATTCCCTTCCTAATCCTTACCAAACATCTTTTCCAGATACAACAACCTTTTCGGAACCTACCCCCTCGAAACTAGAAAAAGCCTGTGATATATAAATTTATTCTGCAATACTAATCAGATATGTATTGTTTTGTCATTTTTACTTTTTTTGGTTTACTTTCATGTCAGTATTAAATCAGATTTTTGATGGATCTGTACTTTTTACTGGGTATCAGGGCTGTAGCTAGAGTCGAATTTGAGGTAGGACAGCATTGGCTACAGGTAGAGCGGAAGTAAGAAGCACGGGCTCCTAAATCAATCACATGGTACATTCAATAGCTATTCGTAGACAAAAAATTTCTGTGACAGAGCATGGATCTAAGATTTTTTTATTTCAAACTAAAAAACAATTTAATTATAATAATTTATTTTAGTTTTTGGTATTTTAAAGTTAGGCTCCACAATGCCCAATGTCAATGTTAGCTACGGTCGTGCTGGGTATTATGAAAGTTTACCACACTAGGAGGATACTTAATAACAATTCGATTTCATAAATATGTAAGTAGGTAAGTACAGGGGTTCGTTGGTTTAGCAGGTCGGCTCACAACCTGCAGGCGGATACCCGTGGCAGGCAAATGTCAGTGTCAGTCCTAGACTGTTGTCATACTCGCTCTTTCATCATCTTGATAATTTAATCGGCATTGAATGATGTCATATATCATAAAACATTTACAATAGAGTGTGATAGCACGTCACGAAACTACACTACAGATTCAGTTACCTACATCCGCGTTCAGTCTCTGAATTAAGGTGTTGCGTTACGTAACAATTTATAATCTTCATGGGAATTAGAACGGGTGGAACTTTTAATCATCCACTTCCTACATTGTTTATGTAGAACAAACGATGGTTTGGATTTTAAAGTTGCTGATAATAATATAATGCATTTGCAGAGATTTGAATGGATTGAATTTTCCTCGAAGAAACGGTTTTTATTTAATAATTCGATGCTATTCATTGAATAAAACACAGTGAAAAAGTGAAGTTTGTAAAACGCATACCGAAAGTATGGAAAGATATTTTTGTATGTGATTTTAAACCGGTGAATAAATGACGCAGAAGGATCTACCATTACCTAATATAACTGTTTTGTAAAATGTAGTTCAAGGATTTGAAACTAAAAGCGACGATGATTTACGATGAGTCAAAGTGCGTAACTACTGTAGACCTCAATAAAAGAAGTTCCTTGTCAAAGATACCTTGACTTCTGATTATACATTACAATACATTTTTATAACTGTAATTTTAAAGTGTAAAGTGAGTACATTATTACTTATATTTAGTAAATAATCTAAGGTAAGCACGTAATTAGAAAATGTGAGACAACTCTATTGGTACCTACAATACGTAAAAAAATTGTAGTAAATTTTTACATAGGTTCGTTTACCTATACTGAACCATTTTTAGCTTCTAAATTCGCACTTATTCTTACTTTAGTTTAAAGATTTGAAATTAAAAGTGACGATGATTTACGATGAGTCAAAGCGCGTAACTACTCTAGACCTCAATAGTAAGAGTTCCTTGTCAAAGATACCTTGAATTCTTCAGTTATGTAATTTAACTCAAGACATTAGACTGTGCATGCGTTGAACATTCCTCTTTTTATTATATTCTAAAATGTATGTCTACTTATAGAATTAATATTTTCTTAACATATAGACAATTCCATATTTTTGTACAAGTAAATGATGTTAAACAAGAAGTTTTTTCATCCGATTAAACAAAAGTTGTCCTGCCTGAGTGAGTGATAGATAATGTGCAACCAAAACCTTCACCTAGGAACTGGGTGTCTTTCTTGTAGTATCTACGATTATGTGTTCTGTGGCAGAGGGGAGTTCTACTATAAAAAAGAAAATAAGGGGCATCTTAGAGGTTAAATTTAAAAAAAAATCAAGCCCTATGATGCCACTTATTATGGGTTGTTAAAGATTATGTGAGAGGGTGAATCCACGGGTGCCTTTAGTAAATAATAATCATAATCAATTTAATGGAAAAATATGGAAGAAGTAATATACAAGTTATTTAAAAAATAATAATTATGAATAACAGCATATCATTAATTTAAAACTCAACCTTATTTGATTTATAACTTTGTCATAATTTTAATAAAATATGGTAATTGTCAATGAAAATAATAAAATAAAAACGAAATAAAATACAGTGGTAGGATTGGTAGGTACTACAATGGTAACTTAGTATTCATCAAATACGTGGTAAGTAATTCAATTTGAATTCTATAGTAAATTCATTTTACACTAGCTACGCCCCGCGGTTGCGCCCACGTTGTGAACATTTTCTAATTTTCCGCTCAACTTTCTTGTTTTTTTTTTCACAAGAACCTTGTCTTGACAATTAGCGTAAATGCTCCATCCGTTCACGCGTGGTGCGATGACCAAGGGAAATAGAGATTCATTTTTATAAACAAAGATTCTAAATTCTTCATAGCTGTAGAACGTCTACATATGCTAGAGATTAAGTCGCGAAATATACTTATACTTATTGTAATAACAAATAATAATGGAAGGCTTGAGCTAAAACGACTACAATTTTACAGACATCTTATTGTGTTCCGCAAAAATTGGGATTCTTGCAGATGTATTGACGAGGTTTTTCCCACCACAATTTTTGGGTAGTGAGTCACTCCTTGTGTTGGTCGAGGTCACAGCTTTCTTTGTAACACCGGTGCCTCTCGTTGCTGTTTTAACATGCATCATACCGTACCAAATATAAGATTTTAACACGTTTGTGTGAATTTTGAAATGTAGGTAGGTACATTTTTTTCAGCGCACGCCTGATTTAGTTCTGGCGTTCCAAGACGAGCTTTATTTATAGAAGTATCATAAATAAATAAGTACCTAAGTAACCGAGAGCAAAAGTTATATCAACTAAAATAGTCAACGATACTAAGTTCACAAAGGAAATGCAATCTTTATAATGTGATATTTATCATCAGCTCATACATACGTTTGTAGGACACGTGCGATTTTCCATAGGGTCCACTCTTTCAGTCGACGGCGTCTTCTCGATCCACTTCTCCCGGCCCAAGCCGAGGCTCGCACCCCAGGGGTGCCCTTGAGTTAGTTGCCTCCAATTTTTGACGGATGGGCGTCTTAAGCGCCTGCCCTCTCGTCTGGTGACGCTGTAAAGGTCGGTAGAGATCAACATTATTGCCCAGGGGTGTTCTTGAATTAGTTGCCTACAATTTTTGACGGCTGGGCGTCTTAAGTGCCTGCCCTCTCGTCTGGTAACGCTGTATAGGTCGGTAGAGATCACATCATTAGCCTGTTAAAAAAAGTAGAGAGGGTAGAGCAACCCACCATGCCGGGTACGGCGTTGGTGTGCACACACTGTTCTCAAATTTTGTGATTCTTCAACGTCCGGTAACCGGTCCGGTTCGGTCATCCTGACGATGTGTATCTTTACCGTTGTATGACCGCGTGAATTCCGAACATAACTTGATAAGTCATCGATGTAGAGCTTAGCGGGGTTCGATGCAGGGATGGATCGGTTTGAAAGTAGCATGGGCTAATAATCGGCCACACTTGCACGTTCATGTACTCTTTAGCCCCGCTCGAAATGCTGTCCATTTGTTTATTAAATGCCACTAGACCGTAATAAAACCAGACGTTGTTCTGTGAATTTTATACCTAGAGTAAACCTATGTCTTCTGTATAGGCAAGCATGCTCCATTATCGATTACGTCATCTCTTATGTAGGTACCATCAGATGATAGAGGTAAATTAATACCAGACAAAGGATAAGCAAAGGGCAGTAAATTGACGTAACCTTGCCTTCTAAGTTGTAGTGTAGTTCTGCCTTCTGAACTATAGGTTGTGGGTTCGATTCCCACACAAACATTTGTGTAATGAACATCGAAGTTTGTTTTGTGTCTGTGTGTTATATTGTATTCTATGTATATATGTTTGTAACAAACAGTATATAAATATTGTATAAGTATCTGGTTCCCATAGTACAAGCTATATATGCTTAATTAGGGGCTAGATTGCGCTGTGTGAAATTTCCACATATATTTATTTATTTATATTAGGTAATATTAGATCCTCATCGTATAGGTAGTTAGATGTCTTTTTCGTCTGATGTGAAAGCGCCCAAAGAAAATCACAATTGGTAAGGGACATTTAAAATTCGGACCTACCTTATAGGTAAGAATCACAATTAGGTAAAGTTTTGAATAGTACCCTACAATAATACTAATTCAGCAGAAATAAAAACGGCATTAAGAAAATGCTCTCTAAGATAATGTAAAAATCTTCAAAAGCCTCTTCATATATACTAGGTATGTAATAACCGTCTTTCCAATGACTTGGCATTTGTTCCGATAAAACCAATACCCGTCTACGGAATTATGGACTCTATAACCTTTGTTATAAAAGTAGTAGTCGTAGATTTAGAAGACAGGCGACAGAGAGTCTGCTGAGAGTAAATAGATGTCTAGGTCAGTGGGAGGCTTGGAATCGACCGGGATGCGTTAGGAAACGTGTTATGTAACTGGAACTATAGAGTTCTTGAGTGGTTGAGATGATAGATACCTTATTATTTGCTACTTATATTTAAAGGTGGTGTGGTAATAGGTGGTAGGACTTTGTTGCAAAGTTCGCCTAGGTAGGTACCACCGCTTTGCCAGTTATTCTGCCGCCAAGCAGTAGTGTGCAAGCACTACTGTGTTCCGGTTTGAAGGGCACTGTAGCTAGTGAAATTACTGGGCAATTGAGACTTTATGATCTGATGTCACAGTCGAGTAATCTTATTACCAGACTGTGCTGATGTCTCAGGATGATGTGCGCAGTGCAGTGTCGCTTGTAACTCTATGTTTTAGGGTTCCGAGTGACACTGTTCTGTTATGGGCGACCGTGGCGCTTAACATCAGGTGAACGACTAGCTCGTCACATCATTCAATAACATAAAACATAAAAAAGGAGTGCGAAATTTCTGCATTTACATAATTCATAGTACACTTAAAACTACAATATATTCTTCTAACTGTTATTTTAAAGTGCTATAATATTTTGTATTACGTATTGTATAACTATAGTTTAGTTATCAATCGCAAATCAGTCACAATAAACGAACTTCACATCATACATAGTAATATATATATAATTTTTGAAATGCTACATTTTAATTAAGAGGAAATTGGATCTTATAATTAAAGCATGAGATTTTGTATTAGAAGAAATATGTATACAAATAAAATTCAAAGTCCTGACTAACTGACTAACTAACTTATATATCAACGCCGCTGGTCCTAGAGACTTGAAATTTGGATGTGTGTTCTTTGTAATGTGTAGGTAACCACTAAGAAAGGGTTTTTCGAAATTCCACCCCTAAGAGGAAGAAATGTTTGGTTGAATTAGCTATTTTAAAAAATCTTCGTTTCCTATAGGCCACGCGGGCAGAAACTAATAAAAACATTTTTTAAATTACAATATTTTAGAGTAGTATATTAGACCTTAAAATTATCGATAGAGAGAGAGAGAGTTCATATTAGTGTGAAGAAATGGGGGCATGTTATTTTTGTGTTTATAACAGTGACAGTCGGATTTTTATAATGTTTTGTTAATTAGAAAATTATAAAGAAATATATTGCCTGCTATATGTTATAACGCACAAATGTACTTATATTTGAATAAATTATACACGAGCAAGTATATTTTGTAATGTGTAAGTAATTACGTATTAATAAGGTCGTTACGTATTAATAAGTAATTATTTATTAATAACGTCGTCGTGGTGTTGACAGATAGTAGAACAAAATAATTAATCGGCATGCACCTGTCCAGGTTTACTACATAGTAGATAGGTAAGTAAATATATAAAAAATAATATTTAGTAAATAATCTAAGGTAAGCATATAATTTTATATGATCTAGTGAATGATCTGAGGTAAGCTACTATTTACAAAATGATAGACAACTTTTTTACTTTTTTTACATAGGTACAAATGTGCCTATGTAAAATTTTAAGTTAATTTTAAATAAATACCTACACTGAACCATTTTCATAATGATTTTAATGCCCGTTTGTACTAAAGTTTGACATCTCCTAAGTTCACACTTATTCCTCTGTGACACCCAAATGCACAAAGAGATGTCAAAACAGCTATAAAGTAATTACCTGATTATATAATAGTTACATTGAAAACATTTTTTTTATAAAGATATGGCAGGTTTGCTACAAACATTCTAGATATTTTAGGGCAAATAGTTCTATTGTTATCTTCAGCATTAATATTACAGTATAATCAAAACATCGATTAAAAACGGTCAGAGAATCTCAATTTTTGTTTAAATTCTAACTCTGAAAAAGTTTTCTTCTAAACCATTGTAGAGAATAATAATAAAAAAAAACAGAATTAAAAGAAATAAGAAAAAGTAGACATTCTTTGTGGACCACAATGGAGCGCAAAATAGCAAAAGAAACAAGTCGCATATTGCATAAAACTGGTCTAAAGCACAGTGGCTATGAAACTTTAAAAAAAAAGGTAGTGTTTTCTAATAGTGGCTATAACTATTATTGTAATATTTAGTTAGTAGAAAGATAGGCAATTAAAAAAATAGATGCATATTGATAAAACATAATGTTAAATTTCAAATATAGGTACATGAAATTTATAGTTATAATTAGGTAGGTATGATTTGTTGTTTGGAATTGTTAAGCTTGGTACGTACGTATGTGTAATAAACTTTTTACTGTAAAATTATATTTAGGAAAATTGTTTTCACATGTTGTTTACAAATTGAAATATGGAGACGAAATTATATTATTTATTAAAAGAAAATTATGATAAATAAAATTGTCTTAAACAATGAAATATCGAGATTAAAGAGCGCGTATGATTCAGTGGTAGCCGGCACGGCTTACAACCCTGGTTTGAATTCCACTCGTTCCCGTTTTTTTTTTCAAGTTTTGAGCGGAGGCAAACATTCAATCTCAATAAAAGACACGGTTTAATCCACCAACCCGTGGCTAGAGTCGTGGATTAAGGCCTGCACCCTATCCCTGTGAGATAAGGCCCTTTTTCCAGCAGTGGAAGCGCATAAACTGACGATATGAATGAATGTCCTACTTTCATGGTCGTAATAAATCGATGCCTACTTTTAATGTTAGGTTTGGTACGCACTATACATTAAATTTAATATCCAAGCGAAGATAATTTTCAACACAAACAAAAGAATTAGTAAAACAAACAGTAATTTTAATCACAAAATGCTTTATTCCAATACGAAGGAAAACTCAGAAGCCTTCAGTTTGAGAAACACTGTCTCCAAAGCAAAGCGTACATTCTCCTAGCGCTCGTACATACCGCAGTCTGCGTTCGACTTTATCGACGTACGGTTGTCTTCTTTGATTAAAGAAAAATCCGTCTGTAAATCATCAACGGTAATTTTCGATTTTCTTGAATATATCGGTGGTTAAATATGGTACAGAAATGTGAACTGTAATTGGATTAAAATAAGCGCGGAGTTCCTGTGCGGCTTCCGGACACCCCTGCATAAGGTTACACGACCGATAACTGGATTTCCTCCTGCTACCCATCAGTCTCTTACGGGAAACTCATCTGTGTCCTACCTGTTCGAACTCTGATACAATTAAACCCTTAAATTAGTGAAAATAAGATCGGTTTTCAATTGGAACTGTGATTAGTGCCTTTTTGTTTAGTGCTCTAACTTTATCATGGGAGTGTTTATAACCAATACGCTTGCGATGGAAATAAGCCGTAAGTATAGTAAAGTACTATTTTATAGTGTATATATATATACACTGTAAAATCACTTCACACACATGAATCACAGTCACAATCACAGTCACACTACATGAAAATGATATAGTGTATATATTTTATAGTGTATGTATATATATATTTATTCTATTTTTTTATACTCGTAGTGACTAGGTACTACTTAATTTTATTTGTTTACAAACTTAGTATGTCACCGATGACTACCGCATGCCTTTATTGTAAAAATGCTAATCATTTTTAGTAACACCGGTGACATAGTCTAGATGTCTTTAAAAATAGATTATAAAAACACTGACACTATAGTTTGTACATAATGGGTGTTATAGTTTCCCCATGAAATTGCCGTTTGTTTTATAAAATAAGTTACCGTATTTTTTCTATATTTTGTATTTATTTTAATCAAACTAATTACCCAAGCAATAGGCTTGCCAATGCAGAGGCAGTTTATTGATGCCCTTCTTGAAAAAAATCAGCTGGACGGGAGGCAACAAATTTTTCAAAAGATTTTTGTACTGACTCTTGGGTATTGAGTTTTTTTCCGCCAAATATAACGTGTGTACAATACAAAAGAGAGGTTTAACACTAGTTAAAAGCTTGTTTAAATCTTTAGTAGTTAAATAACCGTAGAAGTTTGTAGGTGGAAGGTTTAACTTAAATGTGTTTTAGTCTTATCAGCATTTAGGCGTAATCTATGGACTACACAATACTTGGTTTGTGCCACTAACGTTGGAGAGTGTGAGGAAATCTCAGAATGTAGATAAGAGATTTCTATGATATAGTTACTTACAGTTACGAATGTAAAGATTTAGTAGCCTCTTTGTGTTGTGGTTGAGCAGGTCGGCTCATAGCCCGGAGTTGCCGGTACGATTCCCGCGATCAGTAGTATTTGTGGACAATAAAAAGATTCTTATGATAGATTCTTATCTTAAAATAGAAGATTCTTATAATAATAATAATAATATGTGTGGACATCTTACACAACGCCATCTAGCCCCAAACTAAGCAAAGCTTGTGCTATTGGAACCAGATAACTGATACAATACTTATATACTTTTTTGTTTGTAAATACATAGAATACAATATAGCACCCAGACACAGAACAAACATCAATGTTATGAAAGAAATAATTAAGAAAGTTGAGCGGAAAATTAGAAAATTTCACAATGTGGGTGAAACCGCGGAGCGCAGCTAGTAATCAAATAATGCTTAGAGTTGTTCAATAGTATCGAAACGATTACAGTAACTTATGAGAAAGCAGGTCGTAATGCTGTTTCAACGTGAGAATATTTAAAACAAATCGAGTATTGTTATACAAATACAGGCACGAAGTATACCTACTACAAGTTGGTAGGCCTACATTTTGAGGTCATTTCCACACAATCAAGGGTTTCAGAGAGAAGTCACAGCTTAACTCAGCACAACAATAGGAAACTTTTGAGCTCTGAAATCTCTCTTAATTGAAGAGTTGAGAATAAAAAGGGTTTAACTGTCAAATTGATAGTTTCGAGAAAATTGACTTTAAACTTCAATGGCCTCATTTTAATGTAGAGTGCTTTTAAGGTAATAGAAAAGGTTTATGTAAGTTTCAGTTGCTTGAAAATGTTTTAATTCTATTTTAAAATACTAAATATAGTACTGATTCATAAAATTACTGTAAAAATATAAAATAATAAAATAAACATAATAATGTTTTATGCTAAGCGAACTATAATCCTGTGACAGATAAACCGTTTTTAGACTCAAAATCTCGAGATTTAAGCCTCATTTCGGTATTTCGAGAATGTATTATTGTAGATAATTTCACGCTAAATCCAACGATACCCATAAGTCATTTTGTTAAAAAAATCAGTTAAACCCTTTTTGTTCTCACCCCTTCAATTATTTCTCTACCTGTTTCCAACTTTATTCTATGGCCATGTTAGTAACGCATGTATTTTTTTATCGTGTATTTACCTTACCTTATATTTATCTTTCGACAAAAGGCTTTCTTGGTTTAGTGGATAATAAATAGGTTTTCTACGAACCTTGCCATTAGACCGAAGTATTTGAACCGAGTCTGCTATTCAGAAGAGCTTTTGATCTTGGATTTCAATACACCAACGTTCAATTCGACTGGCCCGATAGCTCAGCTGGTAGTAGCCCTGCCTTCTGAACTGTGGGTCGTGGGTTCGATTCCCACTCAGGACAAACATTTGTGTGATGAACATAGGTGTTTGTTCTGGTGTCTGGGTGTCATATTGTATTCTATGTATGTATTTACAAACAAAAAAGTATCTAAGTATTGTATCAGTTATCTGGTTCCCATAGCACAAGCTTTGCTTAGTTTGGGGCTAGATGGCGCTGTGTGAGATGTCCACACATATTATTATTAAGAGAAATTTAAGCAATTTTCTATACAAAAAGTGAGTAATATCAACGAAACAACAACAACGAAACAACGATTAACGAAAGAACAAATCATTTCTGACAACATCGAAGATGTTGTTGTGTTCTGTGTTCGTTATTACATGAAAATTTGGTTTATGTGATCGAAAATATAGAACGCGAAAATCTTTTTGGCTCATAAATGTCGCGTGAATTCGGCAACATCGCACTTTGTTGTCAACAGGGCACGAAACATTGCGTTTCATGAATATCTTTATTGCAGTAGTTTATATCAATTTGTTCCAGTCCTACACTATAAACAAAACGCAATTAGACGTGATTTGTTATTACCTACAGTAAAAAATAACAGAGCAATTTCTTCACAAGAAACTGCTAAGTATATCGAATTGGGTAACGGTGAATACTATTGTAAAAATGTAGCTGTATAATATAGAGCTAGGTAATAGGTACGTACCGCTGCTTTATCAGTTATTTCCTTCACAAGCAGTAGTGTGCAAGTACTACTGCGTTCCGGTTTAACTAGCGTAATTGATTGGGAAAATAAGACTTTATGACTTAAGACATCTTGAGACATAAGCAGTCTAATATTAAGATTTCTAGAATGTACTGATTCGATGTCTCAGGATAACAACAAGAAAGTTGAGGTCAACGTAGGCCATTTTGTAAAAATAAAAACAACGTGTAAGTCCATCAAACTTTATATTTGAGAGTTCCTAGTGGCACTGCAACTGTTATGGGCGGTCGTGACACTTAACACCAGGCAAATGACTAGCTCGTCACGTCATTCATTTACATTGAAATAAATTCGTACTTTGGTAAATTGTTGGTGGATTTATTAATCAATATATAATAGAAAAACAGAAAGTTATCGAATTAGCGAAACTATTAACGGCTGTTTGTGCAAATCGCAAAAAACAATTTAAAACGATAGGTGCAAATCGCTGCAATTATAAACACTTCATTAAACGTTAGGCAATAAATAAAAACATCTGAATACAATATTGACAGGTTTGAGCAATAACAATTTATATAATTGGTAGTAGAAAATTCACTTACAAATTCGGCGTAATATATAAGTGCATATAGATGTGTGTGAAATGGAGAAAAAGTTTGAGTATTTTATCAATGTTTATTGACAACTTTGTCACGTAATACTTTGTGAGATGAGATTCTACTGCATTAGTTTCTACTGCATCTAGCATCTCATCAGAGCAAGACTTGCTCTTGGTGCCAACTCTATTAACAAACAAAAGATTAGCTATTTGTTGAAGCAGTACGAGGTAGAGCACCTCTTTGGACATCCAAACGTCCCAAGACTGGTGCTTTAGGTACCTCTGAATTTCCAATTGATGAAATCTCCTGGGATACCTTGTACAGACAGAAAAGACATAAATCTACATAAACGTACCTATATATTGCGAAGATAAAAATTACTATAGAAATACCGATATTGGTAAACAACGTAAAAGTCCACGCTTTAGTGTTTGGCTTTCCCAAATCGCTGCATAAACATTATATTACGAATTCTTATCATATTTTTGCAACTATTAGCAGATCGCCTACTTTATCTCGCCTAGTCTACGACTGCAAGCTTTGTCCGCATCTTTTTACGAAATGGACATTTACATAAACAATAATAGACATCATGTAGCGGGCAGCAGGTTTAATTTTAAATAAAAATGCGATAATTCGACGGAGACGTGTACTTCATATTCAAGAGACAGAGAAATCAGTGTTAAATATAGGGTAGGTAAGAGAAAATAATTTTAACTTAAACTAATGAAAGAAACGGGTGGCGCGAAGACTTGATTTCTTAACATGCCCCCACGCGTTGAAAGCTCGTCTTTCAACTGGAGACGTCATCCTCGGGCAGCAATGGAACAATCTTGCTGAAAGATCTTCGAACAACGCCATTAGCCGTTTTAATGTCAGCGACTCTATTTATCTGATCAGCACCAGGGTATACAGCTACGATACGTCCTAGTTTCCATCTCATAGGTTGAAGATTATCTTCCTTCAAAAGGACTAGAGTATTAGTCTTTAGAGAGTACTTGCAGGATCGCCATTTTACACGCTGCTGGAGTTCAGCCACGTACTCTTTACTCCATCGAGTCCAAAAATGCTGGCGTATCTGCTCAATCCGCTGGTAGCGTGTGAGTCTAGTGACAGAATAGTCCTGGTAATTCTTCTCGGGTAGGGAAGTGAGGGGCCGGCCGATGAGGAAATGGCCGGGCGTGAGAGGCGTCAAGTCTTCTGGGTCCGACGACAGAGGAGTGAGTGGCCGCGAGTTAAGTATCGCTTCGATCTGCGCCAACGCAGTAGTCAGCTCCTCGAACGTTAAATTACAATTGCCCAACACTCTATTTAAATGATGCTTAGTCGACTTAACACCTGCCTCCCAGAGACCTCCGAAGTTAGGGCTATACGCAGGAATGAAGTGAAACTTTATATTATCTTGGGCTGAGACGGCAGCCAAGGAATCACAATTGGTTTTGAGAAACTTAGACAGGTCATTATATGCACCAACGAATGAGGTACCGTTATCTGAAAACATGTTTTTAGGTTTTCCTCTACGCGAAATAAATCTACGTAAAGCTAGTAAGTAGTTATTGCTCGTTAGGTCACCTACTAACTCCAAATGAATAGCCTTAGTGGTGAAGCATACAAAAATAGCAATGTACGACTTGATAAGCCTACAACCACGTCCAGTACGAGTAGCGCAGGAGATGGGGCCGGCATAATCGACGCCTGTTGCAGTTTCAAATGCATAACCGCCGGGTTCGAGCCTCTGCTGTGGCAAATTCCCCATTAACGGAGCAAATACCTTACCTTTCATACGATTACAACGCACGCAATAACGATAGCATTTCTTCGCTAAATTACGACCGCCAATTGGCCAGTAAGTTTCTCTAATTGTGGCCAACAAAAGCTGTGGGCCAGCATGCATTGACTTTTTGTGTTCAAATTCAAACAATAACTTTGTAACATGATGTGTGGACTGTAAAACAATAGGGTGTTTCTTTTCAAATGGAAAACTTGAATTATCTAATCGACCTCCGACGCGAATTAACTTATCTTCATCTAAATAAACGTTGAGCTTAATCAGTGGGCTTTTATTAGGTAAGTCATGTTTTTTAAATAATAATTCATACTCAGGGAACGACTGTTGTTGCGAATGTCTCATAATTAAAACTTTAGCATTCTGCAATTCGTCAACATTTAAATACTTGTCGTTACGCTTAGTCCTTTTCGTTAAAATATTTACAAAACGCAGCACGTAAGCAACGGTGCGTAGAAGCCTTGAAAAATTTGAGAAGCGACTGAAGTCTATGATTTCGCGAGAGGTGTTAGATGACGTATGTAATGAAACTTCAGTTCGAGTTTCAGGCAGTTTTTCGACAGTACTTGGAGTGGTAGGCCAGTGCGACTCATTGAGCTTCAAGTAACATGGACCACACCACCATAATTCGTGAGACTGAAGAGAACCAACACTTACACCGCGCGATATTAAGTCAGCGGGATTCTCATCAGTCGGAACGTGTCTCCAAGTACAACTACCAGTTTTGTCTAAAATCTCTGCAATACGATTACGTACGAACGGTTGTAACTTTGCAGGTAATATTTTTAACCAACCCAAAACAATAGTGGAGTCTGTCCAAAAAATAACGCGGCTGATCTGTGCTCGCAATGCAGTGACGCATTTTTCATAAATACGAGCACCGATCAACGCACCACAGAGCTCCAGGCGGGGGATAGTTGTGGGCTTTATAGGAGCGACTCGGCTCTTAGCGAGAAGAAGGTGAACTGAGACCTCATCATTATAGTCAATACTCCGAACATAAATGCAAGCACCATACGCACGCTCAGACGCGTCAGTAAATATGTGCAGTTCCAGCCGGGAGTATGAGTCACAGATGACGCGTCGCGGTGTGCGCAGGCTGCTCAGGCTTGGCAAGCTTTCAACGATCTCAATCCACACCTTACTTATCTCAGGAGGCAACTCGTCATCCCAAGATAGCCGTTGAAGCCACAACTTCTGTAAAATAATTTTCATCAGGATAACACAGGGTGATAAGAGCCCTAAAGGGTCAAAGATTTGAGCGATTACGGAAAGAATATCACGCTTTGTGTTTTTCTTGGTAAGAGTAGGACTGACAGGAAAATGAAACTGGTCTGACACTGAATGCCATCCAAGTCCTAACGTCTTATTCGGTTCAGCATTGCCGAGCTTCAAATCAGTGACTGACTGACTAGCTTGTGGCAGCAATTGAGGCTCATTAGACTTCCACTTCCTTAGAGGCATGCAAGCTGATGCTAGTTCAGCAGTAACTTGCTCACGGATGCGCAGAGCTTCGCTGATGACGTCACTTCCGGTTAACAAGTCATCAACGTAAAAATCATGAATAATGATTTCCGCTATCTTAGGGTCTTTACATTCTAAGCCTATTTGTTTCAAACATCGGGTTGAAAGATAGGGGGCGCTAGCAGTTCCGTAACTGACACGAGTTAATGCGTATGATTTAATCGAATCAGACTCGTTGTCGCGCCAAATAATTTGCTGTAGCGGTCTGTCAGCTTCATGTACCACAATCTGTCTGTACATTTTCTCCACGTCGGCTACAAGTACGTACTTGTGCTGCCGAAAACGTAGAAGAATTGACAGAAGGTCATCCTGCACCGTGGGTCCTATCATCTGGATTTCATTAAATGAAATTCCTGAAGAAGTAGGGCTGCTCGCATTAAATACGACACGCAGCTTAGTAGTAGTACTATCTTCGCGGAGGACGCCATGATGTGGGATGAAATAATGAGGCACCTCAATAACCGGTTTGCACTCTGACATGTGACCCAGATTCTCATATTCACGCATAAATTCTTTATACATTTTACTGAATGAATCATTACCTTTAAGTCTGCGCTCCAGAGATAACAAATAATTTTTAGCTCGCTGATAAGAACTTCCCAACACGTCAGGTGTTTGCTTTAATGGGATTCTTACGCAGAACCGTCCATCTGCGAGGCGAGTTGTGTTTTTAACAAAATGTTCTTCACAGGACTTCTCTTCAGGAAAATACTGATATGACTGAGGGCAGACTTCTTCAAGCTGCCAAAAACGCATTAATTGGTTTTGAACGTCATCATTAAAATTATTATGAGAAGTAATTGAATCAACTTGAGTAAAATTGCAATTAATGTTCTGAGGCAATGACGATTCACGGCCGCTGTTTACCGGACCAGAAACTATCCAACCTAGTCTAGTCTCATAAAGAATCGGCTTTCCATGTCCCAGTTTAATACTTTGCGAACCTAAAATGTCCCAGAAAACATCAGCGCCGATGATCAAGTCAATGGCGGCGGGCGAATGACAATGAGGGTCCGCTAAGCAAATATCTGATGGAATATTTACATTCCTAACATCGATCTGACACCCGGGCACGTTGTCAGTGATAGATGGCAAAATGAAACAACTTAAACAAGTTGAAAAATTATCATTTAACGATTTTATTGGTAGACGACACATGCGACTAATGTGTGATGTAATATTATTTATGCCTATGACAGACCTATCCGTGTGATCAGCTGGTAAATTTAACCGTTGATGCAGTCTTTCAGTCATGAGACAAGAAGTGCTACCGCTATCGAGGATCGCACGGGCAATGACCTGCCGATTATCACTGTCATATACTCTCACTAGCGCAGTAGATAATAAAACATGACACTGACCTTGACCTGTATTCTCACATGCAGTAACGTTTCCCGTAAGTGCGACGCTCGGATTCTGTGATCCACTCATAATAGCGGAAGGCTGCTGCTGCGCTTGTTGACTCGAGCCACTGAAATTGCCGTTATCGCAATCAGCTGACGTCGATGCAGTTGCAGGTTTCACACCAAAATCGTTTACGTGTATGAGTGTGTGATGTTTACGTTTACAAACCTTACATCCCGGTTTCTTACACGAGTTCGCATAATGTCCACTACGGAAACAATTAAAACATATTTTATAAGTAGGTAACAACTTGTACCTCGCTTCACTACTTAATGCAAGAAACTTCGAACAATTGCTTAGATAATGTGCATCATTACAGTTAGGGCATGGTTTCATTGACGGCGCATTAGAATTATTTTTTAAATTATTATTAGAACCACCTTGCACAGAAACCATAGTCTTAATTTTAGTCGCATTTTTACCACCAGAAGTTACATTATTTCGTGACAGTTCAATCGTCTCAATTAAATCAGCGCGATTGCGTAGGAATTGTAGAAAGGAATCAAGTTTAATAGAATTATCTTTACATAACTGACCTTTATGCTCCTCCCACTCGCGGTATGTTTTCGTATCTAACTTGTGCGTGACGATATAAATCAAGAGAGTGTCCCACGACGTGACGGGTTCACCCAGTGACTCAAGTGCACGTAAATTCTTATTTATTTGATCTATTATGCGTTTTAAAGTAACGGATGACTCTTTTGTGACCGGTTCAATGTTAAATAAAGATGCGACATGATTTTGTATCAATAAACGTTTGTTGTCAAACCGCTCACACAAGAGTTTCCATGCTACGGAATAATTATTGGCGGAAAACTCAATTGATTGAATTACCACAGCAGCCGAACCCTCTAACGACGCCCTCAAGTAATGAAACTTATTGATTTCATCCATATCATCATTATGGTGAATTAAGCTTGAGAAAGTGTCGTGAAACTCCAACCAGTGGTCATATGAGCCTGCGAACTTCGGCAGCTGGATAGTAGGCAACTTAACGAGCCCGTGATTAGCACGAGAATGTAACGAAGCACTAGATGCTTGTTTTTCCTTAACATGTTCCTTTTCATAGGTACATAAAATTTCCTGAGCATAAGCGCATGCTTTATAATACTGCCTATCGAAATCATTTCTTTCGTCTATCTGTTGGTCCATGTTTTCAGAAACGCACTCAATTTTTGATTGTACCTCATCGTATAAATCATATAAAGCTTCGATCTTACCGATACGCAATTGTAACTCCCTGGCTTCCGACGCAGTCATCTTCGAAACATTTATAATTTTTAAATGACTCGCGAACGCCGTTAGACGACCTTTAATAAAGCCGCGTTTTTTAATCAGCTCTTTTTCTTCGGTCATTCTGGGAGACTGGCTCGGTTGACCTGGAATTGATACAGGTAGCATATTTTACTTATGTACTTAAGATTATTACACAAAGTACGCAGAAAAACAACTAAAAATTACGATGAAATTAATTAACATTGAAATATTACAAACTTACAATATTTCAGTAATTAAATGAGGGACTTTTCTGTAAAATTATGGTTGCCATAATACCAAGTAAACAATGAATTCTGAGACAAGTAATTTATGTAACAGTAATAAATACACCTACACGAAATTACTATTTACGACAGACTGATATCTACCTACTTTTGACAATTAATTTTAACCTATGCAGAAGATGTTGCAAAAATAATGGTAAATAGGTTAAAGTTAATGTTAGCTAAACAGTTTTGTTCCAACAAATTAATACAACAAACAAACATATAAGTATTTAGCTAACTAACCTGAGTTCACCTAACATCAAGCAATCGGAAACATAACGGTTTTTGACTGTCATTACAATTACATTAAAATGGTACATGAATGTTACTAACCTTATTATTACGTCGAATTATACCTAAAATACCTGATTATTAGAGTGTTGGGTTCAAATTCTTAACACAAATATTCACTTCACTAGGATTTTCACACTTAGACTTTGAACTCTCGACCACTCTCCAATGGCGCGCAATCCCGTCGCATTAATTTGCACTCCACGGCAACAACAGTATGTGAATTCTTCTTCCTCAACAAATCTCAGCTGGTAAATGCATCCGGCTCGAAGGACCATGTAGCGGGCAGCAGGTTTAATTTTAAATAAAAATGCGATAATTCGACGGAGACGTGTACTTCACATCCAAAAGACAGAGAATCAGTGTTAAATATAGGGTAGGTAAGAGAAAATAATTTTAACTTAAACTAATGAAAGAAACGGGTGGCGCGAAGACTTGATTTCTTAACACATCATAACATGAGGCTCAAACAGTTACAACTTGAAACACGCAAGGATCAAGTCACGATAGCTTTATGAAAGAGATAATTATGATGAAGTAGTACTACAGAGCCGTGATTGCAAAAATCAAGATAAAATCTCCTACCCGTTTTAACTCTATTTTGCCACTAAACGGATCCTATCTACAAGTACATTTAAAGCAATTTCATTACAGAGCAAAGTGCACAACTACCAAAATGTTCACTTAGTAGAGAAGCAAGAAAAGACTTAAAGAATCTTTAGATAACTTAACTCACGCTTGTACACTATCATATAATTTGCTTACGACGAGATTGCTTATCTCGCGGTTGAGGTGTACTCTGTTGATGCATCCATTTAACGGTCATCAAAGAACCATTATACCTACAATTAAATGTGATGTCAGGATTTACAATTTTACACCCAAGGTTATATTGCCTTGGGTTTAAAATTGGTGGTCACAGTCTCCTAAATTAATGTTTAACTTGTATATAAAGTTCACGAATTCATGGATATCAATATTAATTTAACTGCAGCATATGGTATCAGTTGGCATTCGTCAAGCTTGTTCACTTTTAACTAACCTTACTATGTAGCTACAGGTTACAAGTATCAACAAGACTATCATCTATCAATTTAATACATCTAACCTCAAAGCTAATAGGTTAGTAGACGCAAAAAAATACATTGAACTCTTGCTTTGACGGTTAAGAAACTAGGCTGAATTTTAATATTCTAGCGTTGCAGAAATGTATAAAATTGTCCGTTTTTGTGCTAAGCACCGTTTCGGATGTTAAGAAGGTTTATAAATTCAGAGTGCATTGCTGTCTGTCTGATGACATGGGTTACAGTTGTACAGTGGCGGGTACAGTTGTTTGAAAATGCTGCGACCAATCTCTATGTCCAGTGTCCAAGATTTTGTTAATGACCAACCGTGCAATAACTAAACTAAACCGTTTTGTAATAACAAAAATGAAATGAATCAGTGTCAATAGACACTGATTCATTTCATTTCAAAAATTCTTTATTCAAATAAATATTAAATTTTACACATAACTCGGTGATATACATCATCTAAGCTATATCTATCTTAAAATTAATATGTTATACAGGCTTCAAAGCCTTTTAAAACTTTTAAAATTCAAAAGTTATTAGTCATAATCGAGGGTAGTTATATTTAGGTTTAACACTATTTAAATATATAAAAACATTGTTTACGTACGTATTTTATACGTTTAAATATCCTAAATTGACACTGATTAGTACAATAACAAAGTTTAAACCTGAGGTTTGATAAGAATTGGATTGAAATTTAAAAAAAACTACCCAAGTAGGTAAAGTATTTTTACTAACGATGCCAAAACCTACATTTTTTACAGGTTTGTAATACGCCCAAAACTTAAACATAATATAAAGGCTCGTAATCCTTTTGTACTTGAAAAAAATATTTTGAAATGTTAGGTACCATAACGTTACCAAAAAAACGAGTAAGAGAAACACACACGAACACACGAAACAAAACACACGACTGAAGTAAAACTTGTTTAGCTCCATCTATCGCCTGGTATAACTTAATTTTTGCTTTGTTTAATATTAATGTTGCCATATTGACAATTGTAAATTGTCATTTTACCGGACATACCAACATAATAATACAAACTTTTAACTTTGTTATGTTGACAATGGAGATCTGCGACTAGCTGCAACTTCAGTTCGTCTTGCATTCACCAGCTTACTCCCCATGTCAAGCGTACGTAAAGAAGTTTTAATTCAAAAATCGTAATTATCTGTTGTGGAGGTTGTCTAACAACTTAACCTGTATTTTACAACTCGTAATCCTCACACTAAAGCACGAAGCGATTGGCTTAAAAGCTTCCAAAGAATGCCTTGAACATTATGAAAGCGATTGCACGTTAGTTCCATTATGCACTGAAGGTCGGCGAGGTCTTTATTCTTCAGTAGATTGTAGAACTGGTCTGGTCAAGGAAATATCTTTTGGGATTTTGCCAAGTTGACGACTATTGGCCTTACAGTGTTGGCTTATTGATTCAAAAGTTAATAGCTACTTATAAAAGCAAAGAAGCGTGATAATATATAGTGACATATAGGCCGATAAAACACATAATTTTTCAATCTAATGCTTTTAAAGTAAAACGAAAAAGTATTTAATATATATTTACAAAACGTCACTTATGTAAAGTCCTTATTAAAATGACATTAATAATTAATTTTAAACTTGATATTTGCCTACTGTTAATTAATATCACTTTAGAAGCCAAATAAGATAAATCTACACTTACGTAACGGAAAACAATCGTGCAGGTATCTCATAGATCAGTTGGAAAATTTGATAATTATACTCTTTTATGAGTAAGTAAGCTAAGATCCTTTAATCCGAAGTTAAATTAGTCGGAGTTTCTACATAATATTTTTGGTGATTAGTTAGATGACTATAATTAAAGGCTTTTGTAATAACTGTATGTAGAAGTGCTCCGCGGTATCACCCGGCTATTACCGATATTCCCGCGGGAACTCTTATTAATCCGGGATAGAATCTGTATTATTGGTCATACCAGTAAGTGTGCAAAATTCAATCCAAATCGGTTCAGCCGTTTCGACGTGAAAGCCACACAAACAAACAAATGGATAAATATTGAAATGGCTAAGAGCTCACTATTTCATCCTTACCAACCGCCAACTGAATAGGTTTATTATACTAACTTATTCATAGGTTATAGATTTTGTTCCAAATGTTTGCTGTTGTATTAAAATATTGTAATTAAATTATTATTGAGACGAAGAGAAATCTATCTATTTTATTCAAGAGTTACAAATTATTCCGAATTTCACTATAGCACTATTCACGTCAACTGCAAAATCATTTTATAAAATTGCATATTTATTTCACGCTGGCGTAACAAACTCTATTGTATCCATACTGTGTTTGTATCTAATGATTATCAGAAGGAGGGAAACATCCGTCACTGCAGTCATTCAAAAAGTATTGTTGAATTACTTTTAAATGAATTTCATGCTACGGTACCTAATCTAAATCAATACACTCCTACCAGAAACATGGTGTATTAGCGGATTCTTCCTAAGTTTATTGGGTTTTGTTTCGCTTGAAATAGGCAAAGATGAAACGATGAGTTTTAGCGGGAAAACGAAAAAGATTGCGTCATCGCATTGTATTATTTTCCAAATTTGTGTTATTTTCAGTGTTAGTGCATAAAATTGTTGGCATTTTATTCGTTAAGTGCTGGATTACACAGGCATGAGTGTGGGAAAGTGATATTATGATAATGCAACGTTTCTTTTCGTGTTGTTTCCAAAACTCCATGGAAGCTTCTGGTAAAGTTGCCACTACTTTACTAGGAGTATGACTTGACTAGACTATGACGTGACACTCAATGACTTCACACTGGCTAAATACACAAAAGCGTGAAGCCAAAAAAAAACTGAAACAAAAGAAAACACCGAGGAGTTATTCCACTGTTTTACAGTATTTATTAGTAATCATTATTATGAGCAAGTATCTAGATATTGTTAGATCCATGTTCGATTTAACAGAATAGAGGTTGTTGCAGTAAATTCAGGCTTCATTGTCATCGGCTTGTCAACGCTTTACTATTATTTACATTTTAAATACAATTTAGATTATATCTACGAGGTTAAGAACCACTTCTCCACTGTGCGAAATCATAATATAGCCTGATGCTGCAAACATTTTCAGTGTTACCCATTCCGCATTTAAAAATCAATAAATTTAAAATTAAATAATAAGTTCTAAATCAAAAAAATTAAAATTTATTTTAAATTTTTTGTGTAAACCACCACTCCAACAAAAAATTTAAAATTTATTTATTTTAATTTTTTTATTTGAGTTTCGAGTGACACTGTTCTGTTTTGGGCGGCCGTGTCGCTTAACATCAGGTGAACGACTAGCTCGTCACATCATTCAATAACATAAAAAAAATATTAAAAAATTGGTTCTAACCCAAAAAGTTTAGGACAACAGTATCTCAAGTTAGCACATTTTGGTGTCGGACAAAGATTCCATTACACCGTTATTCACGACTTACAATGGGGTCTATTACGTCACTGCACGTTTCATTGCTCCCCAGATCTGACAGCATTTTTAGCAGAAACTGCCATTATAAAAAAGTAGAGTATGTTACTGTTATTGTCGTAATGAGACCAGCTGGTCGATTATGTATCTTTGATTTCGATCAGTTTCAATATGAAATGTGTTACAATCATAGTTTTTTGAACATGCACGACATTTTTTGCAATGAAGGTCAGCAAAAGATCCATTGTAACTGCTAAAGCTTTTGACGTAAAAATTTTTATCGACATGGCCAAATTGCGATTACGAATTGCGTTTTGAAACAAAATGACAACAATAATTGCGATTTTCATAGAAACAGGGTAAAGGTTGTTTCTTATATAGAGTAGTACTTAACTTTTCTTACTTTTAGTACTTGAATTTGATTTTTGTGCCTTATTCTGAAAATTGAGCATCTTCAACCCGTGAATTACCTACGAAATAAGTAAGTACCTACCTACATATAAGTAAAACGTACCGATAATAATGTGTGGTAATTTATGTGCGGAAGCTTGTCACCATAGTTATGAAAAATATATTTTGTCGGTATAACTCAACATTAAGTGTTGTTGTATTTCAGGTAGAAATGTTGCGGGCACTTTTGTTGGCAAATGCGGAAGAAAATCGTCGCAAAAGACAGCTGAAACTGACGAGACGGACATGAAGGCATAGCAGCAACTCATTGAAAAAAAAACCCAACATCCAACTCATTTTGCTATCCTAAAATGAGTTTGTCCGTTAGTTTCGCTATCGAAAATTGCCTTCCAGCAGCTACACATCTCCCACATAGATCAAGAAGATGAACAAGAAGAACTCAAAGTAAGGTTATAAAAATTTAATGGCAATTAATTATAGTAGAGAATTTATAATACTCGTACATAGATAGATTAACAGGGGCAACAAAAATAAACAACCCCAACAGCTAAATGATTGACCGAAAATTCAAATATATAGGTACATAGGTAACTAAGTACTTAAGATTTTTTTTTTAGATTCATGACCATAAATTGAAATACCTATGTACCTAATGTGTGTCACTACACTACAGTACACTACAAATTTAATGAAGTAAATTTCGTTTCGTTCCAAATTATATAGTAATCTAATCATGTTACTAAATTGTAGATCCTGGCGGGTTTGGCGTTTTGTGGGCATGGCTCCTACCAGCGAGGCGTAGGTACCTCTCACCTTCATAATATATACCAATCAACATTGGACTCCCTAGAAATCCACCTAAAATATAAAGCATTTTCTCAGTGGAAAAGAAGGGATCATATAATGCCCGAGTAAGTATGCAATCTATGTCGCTTTCAAAAATATTTATTAGGTCTCAAAAAAATAAATTATAACTATTATGTTTTTGTCGAATTATATTTTATATGACAATAATATAACATACATTTGTCTTTCAGATTTGTGAAATGCGCCTTGATGTCCTCCACATTGATTCATCCTATGGTGGTGATGCCCACGACAGGAGCCCAATTGAAGTTTGTGTGGAGCAAATTGTAGGCACTGCAGCGTGTCAGATTATAATTTACAGTAAATCAAGACAACATCCGAAACGCGGATGACAGAGTATTGCTGGTAGAGATAATAGGCGGCAAGACAAGATTGAATAAAATACTCATAGTTAGAATTACACTTTTATGTGTTCATTACACAAATGTTTGTCCTGGGTGGCAATTGAATCCACAACCCACAGTTCAGAAGCCAGGGTTACTACCAATCGAGCTATCGGGCCAGTCAAATATAATGTACATAAAATATACTTATTTATATTTATTGTACATTTGAAAGTAACTCTAATCTATTCGTTACTATTAATTATAAATATATAATTATTATATAATAAATATATAATAATAAATGGCTCAACAGAACTTGATGTTATTTGGCATGTAGATAGTTTAAATGAAAATAAATAAAAGTCTTATCAAAATGTTATACTTTTTTGATATAACTACTTTTTATTTATTTATTTATTGTTCTAAGTATATAAAATTACAATATGCTTAATATGAAATACAGCAAGCTTATAATAAATGAGTTTGAAAAAAGAATTTCTCATTCCCACTACCGGTGCTAGCAATCAGGTACAATGCAGAATGCCTATTCTCCACGCCCAGCTGTGCTGATGTACCTGAAATACAATTACATATTAAACAGAGTAACTCGTTATTGCATAAATCAACATTAAAATTTACATGAGAGTACTATAGCAGCACACTTTCAGTGGGCCTTACTACTAAAAGTGATCACTCCTATATCAATCAATCTAAAGCAATCTTTGGGTGGACAATTATGTTATATTAGTCAGATAGTTAACTATAATGATGATTTATATTGATGTTTATGAACTTGATAACCTACACCAAAACCGCCATACAATAGAAAATTGCATCATTATCATCAAGATGTTTAGAAGTATTGAGAAGTTACACATTACCTATACATGCCGACAGGCTACATCATATACTTTGTTTAGTACATGTAGAAAATAGGTAGATGTTGATTATTGCTGATAAAACATGTAATTCAGCCACAAGCTTCAACTTTTTGGTTTTGTTTTGCAGCTGCTTTATAATATGAATAACACAATTGATTTTCGTTACCTTCCAATGGGGTACTGGAGATTAATCTCCAGAACTTGAAACGGTACTGCATGCTTGATGGACGGAGGATGGCTCAGTCGATGTTACTGAAATAAAAATTTCTATTCTGTACAATAATTAACAAAATTATTCATATGATATGTAGCACAATATTACATGAATAATCCATAAAGCTATACAACTATGCTCACATGACTAGATGGCTGAACCTATGAACCTGTAAGTATGCATATAGTTTGAACTTTAAATCCTTGGGAAAACATTGACTTTTTAATGCAATATCAATAAATCGGTATTTGGATACATTTGAGTTTTAAATTACACACTAAATAATCCTTAGCCACACCATTGATTACTAGCGGTTGAATATTCATTACGGATTGAAAGACTGTTAATTAAGGTTCAGTACATAGCAGTTGTGTAAAATAAATGGCAGATATGTTCATTGCTGTAATATTATGATTATCGAGTTGTGATGTTCATGCATATTGTTTACATTTCAAACAAGTACATAGAGAAAAAAAGTAAATTACCCGTTTCCACTGGTCGGGAGTTCTTTTGGCCCCTTCGCCACAAGCATTTTGGGGGCGAAACAAAGTCTACCACGCTTTAAGAACTAGCTGCTCGATATAACACAACAATTCACTGATTCAACTTCAACTCTAAAATTATACGACGATTTCATCAATGTCTCCAATACATACAAGAGATTCTTTTAGTGTTTTAACACCGCAATTGCACGTATTTACCTATAAACAATGTTAATTTAGTAATAAACTCTAAATATTAGTAAATATATACACCACTTCACTTCGCGGCAATTCATCAGCTAATTTTTTTTAAATGTTTTGGCTCCACACTTTTGTGTATTTAGCCAGTGTCAAGTAATTGATAATTTATCAAGCTAATGATATTTCACGCAAATATGATTGTGTCAAGTCACAGTCGAAGTCATCAAGTCAAGTCATAGTCTAGTCAAAGTCATACTCCTAGTGAAGTGGTGGCAACTTTACTTGAAGCTTCTATGGAGTTTTGGAAACAACACGAAAAGAAACGTTTCACCATCATTATACCATTTTCCCACACTCACGCCTGTAATCCAGCACTTAACGAATAGAATGCCACCAAATTTATGCACTAACACTGAAAATAACACAAGTTTAGTAAAATAATACAATGTGGTGACGCAATCTTTTTCGCTTTCCAGCCAAAAAAAACTCAGCTAATTTTTCATGAACGTAATAACATTTAGGGATGCCCGATACGATATATCGTAATATCGATACAGCACTATACGATATGTCGATATTTAATACTATATTCGGGCCATACGATATGTTCGATATATCGTATGCGTATAAAAATATAACATTAACGTATCGCATCAAACTATAACAATGTTTTACAGTTTATAGTTTAAAAATTCTTGTTCATCGTGACAAAATGATGATAAACAGTGCCGCCATTGAATATATTGTTATTCGTAATAAAAGATATCGTTAACAAAAATGTTTATAGAACAAGAACACCCGACTTTTGTTTAGAAATTTCGATTAAATATTTAAATACCTATATCTTTAGACTTTGTAATACAGTCAAATATTATCAATGAAAGTTTATTATTGTCTTTTCCTATTTCATTTCGTTTAAGTTGAAGCTACAAGTTCAAATTCATATAATTACAATGGCGCCGCTAGTAACGCTTACTTTTTTTTAAACCGGCATATTGCCTTTATTCTTTCAACTAAATACCACAGTGGTGTCGATTCTGTGTCGCATACTCTAAAGCTAAACGAAATTAACATATTTCCGTCTTTTTCATTACCTCTTTATAAGAAGAGTACCTCTTTACTTTAGTTTAAGAGAACGCGACACAGAATAATAACCAATACTTATCACTACCTACTACAAAAAATAACAACATTCGGACTATACTGAACGCGATGACCTAACTGGTTCGAAGGTTGTTTTAAATCAGATTCCGCAGATTCCTATTTAATAAACTATTGAAAAACATTCAAAGGTTACCCCTTTGCATTGATGTACGCTTATTCTGCCCTCCTAAGCATAACCAACGCATGCGCCTGTTGGCGAGTTTTGAGAAAAACGCGCCTAAAGTTTTTTATTTTCTTTTTGCTGTCACGCCTAAACTAATCAATATATTCAAAACATTTTAACTTTATATGATGTTAACAAAATGTTCACTTTATTATGTTAGAGCACAATTTATCTATTCAATTTTATTTATATTAAAATAACCCCCAAAACTTATTTTGATTAGTATACATAAAATATGTTTCATTCAATTACTAAGCATAACCAACGCATTCTCAGCGATTGCTTAAGAGAGCTTTCATAAACGATGCGTATATTATAGCAAATAGCTCCTTTACTAGTTATGATGAAATATCCATGTATAAACTGTGTGTTGCTTCAGTATTTTATAAATTTAATTAGGATAAACATACACATACACCTATTTTGCGGATTAGGCTGTATCTTATTTATGTATGCTGCAATTATATCAGTGGATATGACAATAATAATTATAGAGCCGGTATTATAAACAAAAATTCGATAAAATCGAATAAGTTATAAAATAAGCATTTATGCATAATTTATGCATATCTTTAGGAGGGCAGTATTTGCATATCGATAGAAAAGCATGCGATACCGATGCGGTCCGATATATCTATACAAAGGGAAGCATTAACATCACGTATCGATTCAAACGATTTCGATAAAGTTATAATGCGATATATCGATACAGAACACTTTTTTGGGCATTCCTAATGACATTTACTCGGGAGTTAGGGCGGGAACGCGAAGAAGATTGCGTCACGGCATTGTATTATTTTCCAAAACTTGTGTTATTATCAGTGTTAGTGCATAAAATTGGTGGCATCTGTAGGGTTGTTTCATAAAAACACGTTGTTTAGATCGTGTTAAACTTGTATTCTTTATAATAATCAACTATAACATTTTTATCGGATCAAACCGCGCATTTAAGTGACAGCCAGTAGCTAATGACCATCCTACCAAGTTGACACTTGACAGTGACAAACTCTACAATCTCTTCTTATCTTAATAAAATAAAACTGAAGATTATATTATAAGAAAGTACACCTTAAGATTAAATGACATTGGGAATCACAACGAAGCAAATATAAGTACTTAAGATTGTATGGCATCCATAATGAGGCTCAGAAGAAAGTCATTATACCTACCAGGTATTTGTCTCTTTCTCATCGGTCTAGTCTGTAAGTTGTTTGTGTCGGTTGTGTCTGTAGTATTCATTTCTTGTCTTGTTGGTCTATTCTGGCAGCCATTTGTGTCCATCAAGTCCATACTTTGTTTCTCTCTCTGATTGTCTTTTCCATTTCTTTTCTCTTCATATATGTCTTTTTCTTTTCCTACTTCTTCTTCTATTAGGCTTTTAATGTTCCTTTCTTTTATAGGTTGAAAGTATGATGAGTTTCGCTTCACCAGTTTGCCATCTGGAGCCTGCGCAGCAATGGCATTACCAGATTTCCATATGACAGTGTGCTCTACTGGAGAAAATGGTGTACTCAGCTTATTTTCTTTTCTTTGCTTCACCAGAACTTTATCCCCAGGAGTAATATTTGATCTCTTGGCATGTCTTCTGTTATCTGCATACTGCTTGTAACAATCTTTCTTATACCTATCCATATCTCGTATCTCTTCATCATCTAAATGGAAATCCATGTTCATCTCTGGTATCTTTGTCCTGATCACTCTTCCTCTAAAGATATTCCCTGGTGGTACTCCTGTGCTTGAGTGTGGTGTAGAACGATAAGCTGATAAGTATGTCAACAACTCCTTTTTCCAGTCTAATTTCATAGCTTGAGCAATTCGCAGCCTTCTTAGCACACTTTTATTTTGTCTCTCCACTTCTCCGTTTGCCTGTGGCCATAATGGAGTGGTGTGCCTTAGTTGTATGCCTTGAGACTTCAAAAACTCTTTAAATCTCTCATCTCTGAATGCCGGTCCATTGTCACAAACAATCTCGTCCATTAGTCCTTCTCTTGCTATTATTTTCTCTAGTGTTTTTATTGTACTATCTGCTGTTTGGTTACGCAATATTTCTACCTCGTAATATCGGCTGTAGTAATCTACCACGAACAACAAGTAGTGGCCTGAAGGCAAAGGGCCTAGGTAGTCAATTGCCACTAATTCCCATACTTTACTAGGTAATTTTGTGATTGTTATGGGCTCTGGGTATGTGTTTTGTCGGACTAATCGGCATCCTTCGCAAGTATCTACCCAGTATTCTATATCTTTATCCATCGATTTCCACCACACTTTTGAACGTAGTTTAGCTTTCATTGAGTTTACTGATAGGTGTCCTTCATGTCCTAATTCTAGAATCTTAGGTACCAACTTTCGTGGTATTACAATTCTTGTACCTCTAAGTATAATGTTATTGATAACACACAGTTCTAATTTTATCAGCTCATATTTTCTTAAGTCCTTGTCCCACACATCTTTTTCTATTGCTTGTGATAGATCTTTCAATTCAGGGTCATTTAAGGTAGCTTCCTTTACTGTTTCTAATGTGACTGCTTCAACAGTTGTGTCAATTGATGCTATCAGCAAGTTATCTTCATTATCTTCTGTTTCCTGGGATGTATTACTAGTATCCAATAGTCTTGACACTGGATCTGCAATGTTGTTCTTGCCAGGTTTGTATATTACTTTAAAAGTATAAGGCTGCAGTCTAAGTACCCATCGTTGGATCCTTGCACTTGGTTTGGAATTTGGTGAGTAGATTACCTCAAGAGGTTTATGGTCGGAAATAATATTGAAGTATTTCCCAATTAGATACATGTATAAGTTCTCACATGCCCATACAATGGCAAGTGCCTCTTTCTCGGTTTGTGAGTAACGTTGTTCTGTGGGTGACAAAGCTTTGCTGATGTATTTTATTGCAATGGGCTGAATCTGCCCATCTATAGATTGATGTTGAATAAGTACTGCAGCAATTCCAACTGGACTTGCATCAGTTACCACTGTAGTCTGTGCATTTTTATCATAATAGCCTAAGGCTGGAGCTTTTGCAATCAAAGCTTTTAATTTGTTAAATGCTTCTTCTTGCTCTTTAGTCCATGTGAATTCCGAATCTTTTGTAGTGAGCCGTCGCAATGGTTCTGTAAGTGTGCTGAAGTTAGGTATGAATCTGGCAGAAAAATTCACTAGTCCCAGGAAGCTTCTTACTTCTGACTTAGTCTGTGGTGCTCTACATTCTTGTACCACTTGCTGGGATGTACAGGTAGGTGTGATACCTCTTTCAGAAAGATGGTGTCCCAAAAAGTTAATTTCAGTCTCACCGAACATGCACTTATTTTTGTTTAAGGTGATACCACTATCCTTCAGTCTGTTTAAAACTTGCTTGAGTCTGTAGTCATGCTCCTCTCTGGTACGGCCTCCAATTCTTATATCATCTTGGCTGTTGGCAACACCTTCAATGCCTTGAAGTATTTGGGCTATTATTCTCTGAAACATTTCAGAAGCACATCTTATTCCAAAAAATAACCTTTTATATCTAAATAGACCAAGACTTGAGCTGAATACTGTGATCATCCGTGAAGCTTCATCGAGTTCAAGTTGATGGTAACCCCACTTAATATCAAGTGATGAGAAGTACTTACATCCATTCAGATCAGCTAAGAGTTCTTCAAATGTTGGCAATGGAACTCGCTCTCTTAGTACTGCTTCATTAGCCTTTCTCATGTCTACAACTAGTCTATATTGACCTTTCTCTTTCTTTTGTACAATTTGTGATGGTGAAACGCAAGGGGTTGGGCCAGTAACAGGTTCAATAATGTCATAGTCAATCAGTTCTTTAATTAATTTTTCTTCTATGCCTCTTACACTATATGGTTGCCTCCTAACAGGTTGAGCTATTAATTTGACATTAGGGTCAATAGGAATTTTTAGTTTGAAATCTTTCAGTTTACCTACACCTTCAAACAACATTGGAAATTCTGTTGATACAGTATTCTTGTTCATAATACACCCACTGGCTAAATTGACATTAGGTATATTAGGGCCTAACCTAAGCAAACCAAGCTGAATTGATGAAGATCTGCTTAGTAGGGCGGGACCTTGTCCATCATAAACTAACACATTTGCATTAATTTTCACCCTAGTAGCCGGTGAATATAACTTTACTTCAAATATTCCTAATTGGGAAATTTCCTTCCCTCCATATGAGTAAAATTTTTGTTTTTCTGACTCATAAATTTTCTTAAAATATACACCACATTTTAACAATTTTTTGAATAAGCTTTTGTCAATAATGTTGATAGAGGCACCCGAGTCTATAATCAGCTTACACATTACTTTATTGTCGATAAGAATATCACACTTGTTGTCATTGTAACATCCACTCACCTCGAACACCGAGTTTACCTGTTTTGGGTTTTGTCCAACCTGATCATCATCTGAATCGCTGACTTCATCCACGCTTGAGTCCGAGTCTTCTTCAATTACATATTTCACATATCTTTTCTTCTTTTTCTTCTTGTTATTGTCAATCCTCTTAGGATTTTTTGTTTTGCAACATTTTGCAAAGTGACCTTTAATCCCACATTCATCACACTTCATATTGAGTGCTGGGCATTCTTTGCTTTTAGCCAAGTGACCCCGTCGTCCACATCTGTAGCAGGACGCATCTTGTGCAACTCTATTTATGGATTCCATGTTTTCTTCAGCTTTTACAATTACATTTTTCTCTGTGAACATATCTTTTTCCATTTCATATAGCTTTGCTATTTCTAATGCTTTCTTTACCGTTAGGTCTGTGCCTTTCTTTATTAGCTTTCTTTTTAGTTCTATATCCGAACATTTCTCCACTACTTGGTCTCTGATGGCTTCTTCTGGGCTTGCGAATTCGCAATAGCGAGCCTGACATCGTAGTCGCAATACATATTGCGCACAAGTTTCACTTGTATCCATATTCATATTGCGGAATTTCTGTCGCTCGTACGCAGTGTTAAGTATAGGTTTGAAGTATTCATTTAGCCTATTAACACATTTTTCGTAGTCGTTACTGCCTTCCACTGTATTTTCCTTTAGTGTATCATAAATTTCTTGCACCTCTGGGCCGGCTTGGTGGAGTAACCTCGAAACTTTTTGTTTGTCTCCGAGCCCCACTTGTCCTTCAATATAGTATTGAAAATTCCGCATCCAGGCCTTCCAGCGTGTTGCTGCTGTTGCTGGGTCTCCAAACGGGTCGAAAGGAGGACCTACGCCGCCTGCCGCGTACTCCAACTGTGCCATCGTTTATAACTCGTACTACGACTTGCACGCCTGTGATTTCAATGATATTTTCCGTCGTCGCCATAAACTGTAGGGTTGTTTCATAAAAACACGTTGTTTAGATCGTGTTAAACTTGTATTCTTTATAATAATCAACTATAACATTTTTATCGGATCAAACCGCGCATTTAAGTGACAGCCAGTAGCTAATGACCATCCTACCAAGTTGACACTTGACAGTGACAAACTCTACAGCATCCTATTCGTTAAGTGCTGGATTACAGGCGTGAGTGTGAGAAAATGGTATAATGATGGTGAAACGTTTCTTTTCGCGTTGTTTCCAAAACTCCATAGAAGCTTCAAGTAAAGTGGCCACCACTTTACTAGGAGTGTGACTTTGATGACTTCGACTGTGACTTGACATATATTTGCGTGAAATATCATTAACTTGATAAATTATCAATTACTTGACACTGGCTAAATACACGGAGGTGTGGAGCCAAACATAATAAAAAAATGACATTTACTGTCACAGATAACCCAATATATCTGTGTTCACTGTTGACATTGGCTAAATTATGGTTACCATAAAGGCCATTAACCAAGAGTTGAAGTTGACCTTTATTGTTTCGAATAAAACCATAGACAAAAAAGCCGCACAATACAGCCATATAGAAATGTATACCAAGTTAAACATGTTTCCTATTATAATCTAGCTTTTTAACGCGGTCGAGTTAGCTGCAACTTCACATTGTAAGCTATCGATAAAAACACATTGTAATCGATGATTTAAGCGCTACGTGATCCCATACTCTTGACTGCTACTAGTTTCAGTTCCAATCGATCAGCATCAAGTTACTGTTCGCAACAGAGATTCATGATAGGCCTACAGAAGCCGTCGGTCTGAGCTAGAACATCTGTTGTATCCGTTTTCACATTGTTTTAGATTCAATCGCAGCAACTCTGCATAATTATCAAAGTTTTGTATGTAGGTATGCGAATAAGGAAAATGTACTGTTGAATCTTCGTGAGTAGTTAAGACTCTAAGGTCAACGGCACGCTATCAAGTAAAACGCCGAAGGTTTATCTGCGTTTGTCATATGCTATACGTAGCGAAAGTATTCTAGGCCAGTGGCGTCTTGCAGCACGGCATTTGTTTTTTCTTACTTGAATTTCGCGTCTTCCAGATAATCAAAAAAACTACTTCGTCTCCATAGCTTTTCTTGATCACGCTCAAAGAGTACTTTTTATATACGGCAAATCACGTCAATAACGAAGCAATTTTTTTTTTGTTCTTATAAGTGATGTGACTATCTAGTCGTTCACCTGATGTTAAGTGATACGACCGCCCATAACAGAGCAGTGTCACCCGGAACTTTAAAATATAAAGTTTCGTGCGACACTGCACTGCGCTCATAATCCTGAGACATCAGCACATTCTGGTAATAAGATTACTCGACTGTGAGATCAGGTCATAAAGTCACAATTGCCCAGTAATTTCAACACTACAATGCCCTACAAACAGCAACACAGTACTAGTACTTTTGCACGACTGCTTGGGGGCAGAATATCTGGCAAAGCGGTGGTACCTACCTAGACGAACTTTGCAGAAAAGTCCTACCACCTAGTTTTCAGTTATTTTGATTTCCTAAACCATCAAGTGTCTGGAAGTACGTCGGAAATCTCTGGAATAGATTAATTTACAATAAATTAAGTGAATTCACGTAATGTATATATTTTTATTACAGACTTGCACGAGATGTGTCCCTATCGTGTCGTATTAGATTTCATTTTGCCTATTGTGTTATAACTCAAATGTGATTTAATACAGCGCAGTATGATAACAAATAGACATAGGTCTCAATTAGGTACATCTATGCCAGTACTAAGTAGGTATTTACGTTATCAATCTATACGTAGACAATAACATAAGTAATAGGACGCCTGCAAAATGCTGGTGCAAAGGTTGTGAAATTTCTATTGAGTTCAGAACAATACAATAGACAATACCGCGCTATATGTGTGTATATAACTAAAGCAACCAAAGTAGATACGCATTATAAAGTGTCTACAATAGCACACTATAGGCGCAGCAATACCTACCTATGTATACATATAAAATTCAAAGTCCTGACTGACTGACTTATATATCAACGCACAGCCTAAACCGCTGGTCTTCGAGACTTGATATTTGGAGGGTGTGTTTTTTGTTTATAACAGTTATCTCGACATTATCTTATGCTAGATGTTAAATGATATATGACCCCCTCGGTTATCGAATTTTCTACTAAAACTTCTTAGTTTACCTCATATAATGAAGACTGTCTACAAATCAAGTTTGAAGGTCCAACGGTTAGGGCTGTATATGGTCGGTCAGTCAGTTTGTTACTCGGGACAAAACCTTTAAAATATAGATAGGTAGAGAGACTCTATTGGGTTTGTCAAGTTATTCGAATAAATTGATTCAAATCAAATCAATTTTTTTTTAAATAATAACATAGTACAATCATGATTGGTCCAATCGTGCTCGCATTGATTACATTAGGTTCTGTCCATTTCTTGCACCATAGCCATTTCGCTACTCATATGTAAATTACTCAATTTATTTGCAAAATGAATTTCGTTATAATTCGCTTTCAATCTCCTCGCAATACTATTAATTATGGTTTGAAACTTTTACAACACAGTTTTAATGACAATTCATCAGATTTCATTAAATTAAAACTTGGAGAGTCCGATTTCAAACGACAATATCATATTCATTCAATTAACTGAATAATGATAATAATAATAACGCCCAACGATCACATACATAGATCCTGGACCCTAACTAGGATACCCTGTGTCTAGGGACCCAAGAACACCCAGTTAAGAACAAGTATTTGCGCTTTTTTTCTGTGCACAACTTGTCCTGTCGCGAGAATCGAACCCGTCGCCTCCAGGTTATGAGCGGACCTGCTCAACCACCACACCACACAGGCTGTCAAAATAATAATAACGTTAAATACATTATAACTTTTTTGATTTACGTAGTAGTAATTATAGATAATATGGGTCAAGGCTAAAGGCAATGTTGCAATCAAAGAAGTACCTACATGAGTGGGTACGTAATATTTAATTCCTCTATTTTAAGTTTTGACGTTTTCAGCGAACAATGTATTCTAAAAACAGAGCATAGTAAGCTGTTATCAAACGACCTTACAATGTTTTCAAAATATTCTGCAATCTTGCAGCAACTATTTCCGTGAGAGTGCGGGTAGCCTTGTGCAAGTCTGGCATTTACTGGTCAATCTGCGAACCGGTCCTACGTGCCTTCACATAAAAACATGGCGTTTGAGAGATCGACATTTTAGTACCTTTTCATAATACATTCAGGACTATTAATTTGTTTGGTCCTACAAAACTAAACACTTGGTCCACAAAGGAATTATAAAGCTTGTTGAGAGAAGGTTCTAAGGTTTTGCAACATGAACGTTTTATGATAGAGCTGCATGGTGCAAAATGTCATGCATGTTACTTGGTGTAACATATATGTCTACTAAATTAATAAAAGCACCTATCTTATGTTCTTAAGGTTTTTTTTACTTCAATCTTGTCTAGCATTTGACCACGCTCCTGATGGGAAGTGACGATGCGACCTTGTAATTCCTATCCCTTCTAATTAGGTATACCAATTATACAATGTGTCCGATCAGAAGTGTCGGGGCCTTTAGGGAGATAAATACGATAAATTTTATCGACAAATAACCCCTTATAGTAGAATTTTATCCACCATCATAAAATAGCAGCCATTTTGTTTTTTTTGGAGTCGAAACATGAGTGTTGTACTAATTTAGCCATAACAACACAAAATAAGTTTCATTCGATAGCTAAACATTTAGGCCATAAACCAATGGTAAACATTTCCCAAATTTTATTTCATAAGTGGACAAAAAGAATTGGTAAAAGATAGAAAGTAAGTTTTTTTGTGTGACTTTTCAAATTATTCGCTTTTTTGAAAAATTTAAGCTGGTAACTTAAGTTTTTTTGGTTTTTAAATGATAGTAAAGGATGTTTGCTAAAACATAGTTTTTAAATCTTTATTCTAAATAAAGTAGTTTAAAAGCTATAAGGGTTTGAATACAACCCTTTATTATAGCGTGTCTAATCTGGCAGTAGAGAAAAAAAATATAACAAAATACTTAATCAGTCGTCATTTATTTTGGCAAATAATAAATAAATGTTATAATAATTGTTATAACAATTATAACAATAGAATGAGATGTAAATATTTCATTATCTGTTTATGAACATATTATAATTTCAAGTTTTGACGATCAGACGGTTATTTTAATGAGTAGTTGACCTTAACATTTTGTGAAGTATAAATAACAAATAATAGCTGTTGCTGAGTGCAAGTAAACGAGTTTAATAAAGCTTGAGTTATAGGAGCAAAACCTCAAAGTGAGCGGTCTGAAATTAAAACCTTTTTATTGTTCATATTGCTAACTTGAAATAATAATGATAAATCAATTCACGTCCTTACGACTACGAAATACGTTTTAAATCGACTTTTTAGGTAAACACTGTTTTGCAATTATTTTCCAAATGCTTACTAGACTTTTTCTGTATCTTGACATAGCCTGTTCTGTTGTCAAGAGGAGAGTGATCAGTTTCGTTACCAGTCATTGAAGAATACGCGAAACGTCGTTCGACATGAATCATCAAAGATGAATGAACCAAAGAGCATATAACCAGCAGTCATTATTACAGATAAATGTTTTCAAACGCAAGCCTGCTGTCTAGTATAAAAAAAGGATAACGATGAACTCATTTCACCTGATGATAAGTGATAGATAGATAGATAAACTCTTTATTGACACCAAGGCAACAAATACAAAAACAGGAAATAACTAATGAGTAGGTAACAATGGGCGGTCTTATCGCTAAAAAGCAATCTCTTCCAGACAACCTTTGGATGGACAGAGATAGATCAACGAGCAAGCAACGATAATAGTAAACGAAAGTTTTTTTTTGTTATTTTACAGCCATTTTATTGCCGTCTCAAGTCACACGACGCTCATAAAAACGTATGCGTAGACTGTAAACGTTTATTGAATACAAACTACATTTAAAACTTCAAACATTCACTCACAGATTTTTTTGTAATGAGGTAGGTACCTTAAATTGTACATCATTAAAATTACAATCTAGCCATTACTACGGCTAATAAGTATTTTAAATTTGACTTAAACTGCTAAAGTAATAATAAGAATGTGTCCATTAACACTTTTCTTAATGTCTCTATTAAGGGGAAGAAACTTTGTTCATGAGTCTTTTTGAGATTCCTCACAGATCCTAGAAAAAAAGTACTATGTAAAAGTACTACTTTTTATAGGATCTGTACATTCGCTAACATGAGCGATTATGTCAAACTTGTCAATGGTTTCAACAGAAACTCTTTATTTTTTTTTTATTTTTTTTTTTTTTATGTTATGGAATGACGTGACGAGCTAGCCGTTCGCCTGATGTTAAACGACACGGCTGCCCATATCAGCTGCAGTGTCACTCGGAACTCTAAAGTATAGAGGTTTGCGTGACACTGCACTGCGCACGTCATCCAGAGACATCAGCACAATCTAGTAATAAGATTACTAAACTGTGAGATCAGATCATAAAGTCTCATTTGCCCAGTAATTTCACTAGCTACAGTGCCCTTCAAACCGGAACACAGCAGTGCTTGCGCACTACTGCTTGGCGGCAGAATAACTGGCAAAGCGGTGGTACCTACCTAGACGAACTTTGCAGTAAAGTCCTACCACCTAGTAAATCAACCTTGCAAAATCTGTACGCATGCTGTTCCGCATAAAACCGTTTTTCTATCAAGCTTAAACTATTGCTTATGATGGGAAGACTAAGAACAATGCGGCGGCAATTGCTAACTCTGATATGGCAGTAAACAATAATTGTTTTGTACATCTCTGATGCAATTGTTGCAGGTGACTTCACATTGTTTGTATAGATTGTTACATTGTAAATTCTTCGTAACCCAAAGGAGCACTTCATCCATCAGTGGATTCATTAAATTTAGTTGTAGCGAGTTAAAGATTAGGTTAGTAAGTAAGTAGTAAGATTAGGCTTACAGTTTTAGATTAAAATTTAATTTTAATTTATACATTTCCCTCTTTACGTTTCCTTTCCTTTGAAAGTTTTATTTGAACTATACCAATTATACATTTATACTACAATTTTATATATTTATACTACAATAAACTGAACTCGAATGGGTTCTGGTTTACTACTTTCGCATTCAGCAAATAACCTCTCAACTGTGACCTAGGCATAGTATGCGTTAGACGAGATTTCACTTAGAAATATGAATATGCAATGACCCCCATTCATATATATAAACAGGTACCTACGTGATATAAAATAGGATCAGTATTACATGTCGTTTATAAATACTCGCTGCTATACAGACCCTAAGTTTTTTGAGGTAAATAACACTACTTACCTGTTACTTAGTTCTTGGGTCCCTAGACACAGGGAAGCCTAGTTAGGATCCAGGATCTGTGTATGTGATCGTTGGGTGTTATTATTATTATTAAAGCTACTAACTTTAATAATAATAATAATAAAGACCTAGCTTTAATAATATTAATAAAGCCCAACGATCACATACGCAGATCCTAGACCCTAACTAGGCTTCCCTGTGTCTAGGGACCCAGGAACTACAAGGACCATGGTCCTACAACACCCAGACACAGAACAAGTATTTTGCGCTTTTTTTCTGTGCACAAATACTTGTTCTGCCGCGGGAATCGAACTCTCCGGGTTATGAGCCGACCTGCTCAACCACCACACCACAGAGGCTGTCAATTTTCAAATTCATTTAGTAGAAACTTATTATTGTAGTAGTTATTTTAAATTTGCAACTTGAGAGACTTTTGACAGTCTCTGTGGTATGGTTGAGCAAGCCAACTCATAGGGTTCGATTCTCGCGACAGGAAAAGCATTTGTATACAAAAAAGCGCAAATTTTTGTTTTGAGTTTAGGGCGTTGTTTGATCATGATCCTCGTAGTTTTTGGATGCAGGATCTATGTATGTGATCGTTGGGCGTTATTTATTTGTTTATTTACTAAACTCGTTAAAAAATCTTGCATTTTTTGTACTGTATAGACTTTACCACCCAAATACGATTAAACCACAAACATTAGAAACGTTCGAGACATTGACGCCTGTTATTTTGTTTTCAAGTTACAGTTATGTCTGGTGTTGTTTTGAACCAATCATGTTTTGCCTGGTCGGGTCAGTGAAGGGAGCCGAGAGACGGGCCTCGGCTTTTTCCTCATACACGTGTGGGCTAATGAACTAGTTCATTTTTTGTTACATGCTAATCATAAACAAGTGTTTTGTTGTAGTCGTACATGTATAATTGAAAACTCGTGTTATGCCGCTTGCCGGCGTCCAGTTAACTATTACCTAAAACCTAATTTATTATTCATGCGTGAAAAGTTATTAGGAATGAAAATCATATTCGTAACTTTATTATGTAACGTAATAAGAATGATGTAAATTTTCTTGATGTGACTTTTAAGTATTCAAATTTATTCCGGACTGCTTTACAACTATGCGAGATCTGGGCTAGAATCTCAACCGCTTATTTGTCTAATTCCCTCTCATTTCAATACTTAAAAGCTGGCCGCCAAGGTTCGTACGTTCACGACTCCTCAAGGCCGCCACTATTGTCCCAACTATCCCAACTCGATGGCAACTCGGTAGTTTATTTTATCGGTTTAAATCAACTCGATTCCATCACGATCGAGTGGCGCAATGTGCAGTTACATTCTGACTTACGACATCTGTATATTATGTGTTTTGCTATCGCGAAGTGTGGTTGGGAAAAAACGATGACCTGAGCAATTTACTTATAATTCTTTGCAAAATTTTATTATTCTATTTAAAAAACGTGTTTATTTTAGTTTTTTTTTCATTCCTATTACTAAATATAAGCTCTATGTAAGAATATCATCAAAATCAAATGATAATATAAATATTGGTCTGTAATAAAATAACAAACGCAAAGCGTGGAAAATTGACTTCAGACTTATATGGTTTTTTCATGGATGCCATTGTCAGAACTGGACTAAATTGAACCAAGAAATGGAACCACACGGGAGCACCAGCTTTTAAATAAAAAAGAATCATCAAAATCGGTTCACCCAGTCGGAAGTTCAGAGGTAACAAAGAGAACCTCCTCCTTTTTTGAAGTCAGTTGAAAAAACATCTGTGAATGAATATGGTAGTATAATGGAAAAACCAAAACAAACAAACTATAAGACTCTGCAATGGGCTGAAGTATAATGCAGCACTTTAAGGTTAGCAGTCCACTGAAGCTTTTGTTTTGCGTGTCTTTTGTTTTCCTAAAATAAACGTGCCTTGGTTTCACTGCACACTCTTCGCGCCACTGTGGCTAGGATAGGGTGGTGTTTCCAAAGGGGAACCCTCTATCAGGGCTGTCGCGCATGCGTAAGATTCAGCAACCCCAGTTTTCCAATATGGCGACGGCCGCCACAAGTTACACACGCGTTCACTATTTACATCACATTTTGAAGATGAATTAAAACTGTTACTTAATTCACCGTCAGTATCAGCCCGCGAAAATTTTCGCTTCATTATTTTCTCATTTATGTTCGCGTATGTTTGAATTAATTGCTAGTGATCAATTACGTCGCAGTGCGATCATATGTTTGATTGAGTTGCTCGTTTATTACGGTCAATGTCGGTGTTCCTGTTCTGATGCGTCAATTCATGCAACTGAGTCAGCTGATCGATAATTAGCTTTAATGTAACGGATTTAAAATATAATTTCTATTACACAAGTGAAATAAAAAATAAATCAATTCCCGCGCTGTCAAAATTATTACTGGCTGAAAAGAAATCGTTCCAAAAACAAATTTTCGGGGTCTCCGTGGAGTTCCTAAGCTCAGTCAAGCTGCGTCGCTCGAAGGTATCACCGGCGGCTTTGCTGCTAGGCACAAGGCCTGTCTCAGGGCTACTGGAGCCAGTTAGAAGCCCTGAAGAGGCAGCGTTGGACGTCGCCTCGGATAAATCCTACTGGGGCAGCGTTGCGCCTGCAATGTCAAGTAACCGCTTTTGTATTTTATAGATGTTTCTTTAAATGCACTTAATCGAAAATTGAGCAACGTGAATGATGCATGAATGAAGTGTATTGAATTACTTAACGACTTCATCGCTATAAACAGGTAGCAAAAAAATTAAGATGACAATTCTGTTATATTTCTAGAGTATTATATAGTAGCTATTACTTCAATATTTATCGCTGTAAAGTTTCTTGTAGCTTCATCTTTACAGGTGTGATCGATGTGTGTGATGCTTTGGATACTTTGGGAATAAGCCGGAGTTTTCTGTTCTGCATTGGCCGGATAGCTTGCATCAGTAGTGGGAAAGAGATTTTTTTTCGAACTCACTTATTGTACCTAATTGGCTTGCTGTATAATATCTAACATTAAGCACTTTGTAATTTTATATGCTTAGTACAATAACTTAATTTTAAGTACCTAATCTCATTTTGACTTGTAAAACTGCTAAAAATAGCCTATTTCTGATAAAATCCTTTATCATTGAAGCAACTCTATTCGTAAATACAGATAGGTTCTTTTTTCATTATCATTATGCTTCCTTGATTAAGGCGTTAAATTCTAACTTTAATTCAATTGCATAAATATGCGTTCGTACGTGTACATATAAATAGTTGCAGCAACGTTCATAACGAGAATCTGCATGACTCATGCATTCCCTGCAACTGCAGTTAAAGCATAAAATGCAGCTTCGCATAATATCGCAATACTAGGAAACCGTTCTGATTGAAATTGAGTAAAAGTATATCAATAAAAAAATAGAATACATGCTATTATACTGGAAAAATCCTTAATAGTCACATTTCACACCAATATTATAAATGCGAAAGTTTGCGTGTGTTTGTTCCTTCATAACGCTGAAATCGCTAAATGGATTTGAATCTAATTTGGAATGGAGATAGCTTATACGCGGGAATAGTAGATACAATACCTTTTAGACGCGGATGAAACCACTGGGTGTAGCTAGTAGGTACTTATATAAAATTAAGAAGTTGTCTGTTTGTTTGTAAATAGATTTCTTCGTTTATGTGGCTTTCACGCCAAAATAAAAAAAAATCTATTTGGATTAAATTTTGCACAGCCACTTGAGATGATACTTTTTATTCCGGAAAATAAATAAATATTGCTAGAAAACGGATAAATTCGCTCTAATAAATACGTTTGTATTTCTAAACGCTGTATTATCTAAGGTTTTTGTGGATTTAATTATATTTTACTAAAACCTGCTTGGAATTTTGTTTTAATATCTAACGGGTGATGAATAATGAATAGGCGTTTGAAATGTTTGCATTACTATGTATTGTGTTACCTTATTTTAGTTTGTGTCATTGTAAACACTATCAAGCAAACGACTAGCTCATTACGTCATACGATCACATAACCTCCTCCTCTCCCTCCCCGATCACATAACCTCCTCTTAGATACATGACATGTATCTAAGAGGACGCCTCAAGGTTTCAGTCGCAACTTGCCCATTTTTTCGCGACAAATTTAAATTTTGCGGGTTAAAAGTATCGAATGTTGACTCCGGTAATATAAGAAGCCAATGTTGAAAATTCCATCTAAATCAGTTTTTTTATGTGAATCCAAACACACAAACATCGTTTCATTAATATAATAGGAGTATTTTTAGCTTGTGAATCACACTAATATTATAAAGGCGAAAGTTTGTATGTGTGTTTGTGTGTTTGTTACTCCTTCACGTTCAAACGGCTGAATGGATTTGGATGAAATTCGGTGCCAAGACAGCTTATATACTGGTTTAACATATAGGCTACATTTTATCCCGGAAAAATGATTTTTTTCCGTGGGGTGAGCAAATAATTACAATACTTTTTATCCGCGGGTGAAACAGCGGGGCGCAACTAGTGGTTTCATATAGCACTTTAAACACCCTGTTCCAGTCCTCGTGTCTAACATGGATGAATTTCAAAATCATCCGCAGCTATAAAATGTTTATAAATTATCAATCTTGTAGTGATCTGATTCGAGAACGAATCTAATTCGATTTCCTCGTCGCTTCTCAATCAAGATTAGTGATTACCAAATTAAGGACAACAGGTTTTGACTTATGAATCTGTTTGCTATAATGGGAGCGAATTAATTGTATAAAATGTAGACTATAACCTTGGAGTCTTAAAATCGAGAGTGAACAGGTATCTTCTTGGCAAGCGTGTTATATCCTAGACAGCATCGTCACTTACCATCAAGTCAGATAGTGGTCAAACGCGAGCCTATCAAACAATATAAAAATACGTTTCATGGTTGATTCCATACGTAACTAAACACCCACGTAACATCTAAACATTTATTAATATTTTACTCGTATTTATAAAAAGTAAAATTGTTGAACATCAACGTTAAGCATCTGCGTAATGTGATGAATAGTCAAAGCCTGTATATTATTAAGCTCTAGTTTCTGCCCGCGGCTTTGCCCGCGTGGCCTATAGGAAAATAGTTCAACCACCCATTTCACCCTCTTAGGGGTGGAATTTCGAAAAACCCTTTCTTATTGTATACCTACACTACAAAGAACACACCCTCCAAATTTCAAATCTCTAGGAGTAGCGGTTTAGGCTGTCCGTTGATATATGTCATTCAGTCAGTCAGTCAGGACTATGAATTTTATATGTATAGATATGCTTCATATGAATCCATCTTTAATATCACCATTAGCATTTTTAATACATCTTTATTGTTTAAGGGTTTATAAGAGTATATTACACTATCTGAACATATTATGAAGTTTTACAATTTGTGAAACGGTTCATATGAAAAAAAATTGAATTAAAAATAAATTTAATGAAACTTTTGTTCTTGGGCTATAAGTTTATAGTCTTATATATTCTGTGGTATAATCCGCAAAAGCTAATATCGGTCAAACATATGGAGGTTTAGAACGGAACTGACTAGTTTCTAGTTAATAAGCTCTTTTGTCGGCTTCCAACTTTGTATGTAAACCTTAACGAAAGTCGTTGGTTACATGTAACTGCCTTCTTGTAGTTGTTACATAACATTAATCTAACCCGTTTTAGCTTACATTAAATTTTGCTATAAAATTATTTAAACAAATTAATAATTGAGGTTAACAAAATGTATATTTCTAAGGTAAAATCGTGCAATTGACTATGCGTTAATTTAGTAATAAGTTCAAACTTTAAAAAGTTACTGTCTCTATTTATCAATCCTCCCTCTTTAATATGAGAGAGAGAGGCATACCAAGAGAGACCACCTCTCCATCAGCAAGGAAAATGTATACATTTAAGATCTTTTTTTTTGGATAGGCTAATGCGGTTGGTTACTACCGACCACTGACCTCTATTATACTAATAGATATCAGTGCTAACGACGTTTATAGAGCCATCGATACACGATATTATGGTGTTAAAAGAACGTTTATATTATGAAAATGTATTAAAAAATATATATGTTACCCTACAAGACATTTCACTATAATTTTTTATATCGCCAGTTCATCGTTGACGTTTGCATAACAATTTTACTTTAAGCTACACTGCCGTCCATTCGTCCGACCTTCCTTGGATTATTAGTAGGGACTAAGGTTTTTTTGTTATGGCTTCACACTTTTGTGTATTTAGCCAGTGTCAAGTAATTGATAATTTCTCGAGTTAATTAATATATAATATATATAGTATGTAAAGTCAAGTCACAGTCCAAGTCATCAAGTCAAGTTGTAGTCTAGTCTAGTCAAGTCATACTCCTAGTAAAGTGGTGGCAACTTTACCAGAAGCTTCTATGGAGTTTTGGAAACAGCACGAAAATAAACGTTTCACCATCATCATACCACTTTCCCACACCCATGACTCATTGATACAAGATTTGGAAAATAATACAATGCGGTGTCGCGATCTTTTTCGTTTTCCCGCCAAAACTCAACTAAGGTTTATTTATAAGTGTCACTTTCGCGCTGAACTGATTTAGGTGAAATTTTCCCACAGACTGTTTAAACCTCCGAGATCAATGTCGGATACTTTTTGTTCCGAAAATGCAGTAAAGCGTACGCTGTAACGCTGAATATGAAACCAATTAGAAATTTTATAAAACAAATAAATAAAGGTATGAAATAGCTAGCATCCAAACCTTGTGTCCTATAAATGTTCTAAATGTCAAAGGTCGTTTCGTTTGCGTCATTTCGCAAACAGACGAAACGAATTGAAGCCTTTTAACTACACCCTTTGCTCTTTAGTTAATGGTATACCTAAATAACTGTAGGCTTTGAAACAACCTAATTTATTTGAGCAAATTACTTTCAAAGTTATTTTCGTCGCTCTCTGAAGTTGAGTTCGGTAGTTAAAATAATTTTGAGCTTTTCATGTGCCCGTTATTTCAATGTATAATTTTTTTAAAAGATAATTTCAATGCAAACCTTTTTGGTAACAATCACTAACTAATATGAATACTTTTTTTTTTACTTTTTCATCAATGCAGCGGCCGTTCGTCAACCATCATACGAAAAACAACACGTGGGTTTTTTGGCGGGAACGCGAAAAAGATTGCGTCACCGCATTGTATTATTTTCCAAAACTTGTGTTATTTTCAGTGTTAGTGCATAAAATTGATGGCATTTTATTCGCTAAGTGCTGGATTATAGGCGTGAGTGTGGGAAAATGGTATAATGATGGTGAAACGTTTCTTTTCGTGTTGTTTCCAAAACTCCATAGAAGCTTCAAGTAAAGTTGCCACCACTTTACTAGGAGTACGACTTTGACTGGACTATGACTTGACCATGACTTGACTTGATGACTTCGACTGTGACTTGACACATATTTGCGTGAAATATCATTAACTTGATACACTATCAATTACTTGACACTGGCTAAATACACGGAGGTGTGGAGCCAAAACAATTTAAAAAAAACAACACGTGGAACGCTCTGTCAATTTTATTTTTCGATGATCCTAAAGAAATCTTTCATTCATAATTTTAATTGTACGCACTATATTATTACCCAATACGACCTTGTGCATTGTGCATAAGCTCTTGTTATTATTAACATCAGTTAAACTGTGAAAGGAATATTAATGGTTTACAAATTGACATAGATTAATTAGGTGCCTTTTATAAAGAGTTCGTAAAGAGGACAATGCTGACGCTGAGTTTTAATATAATAATTATAACAACAGCTAGTGGCTTCACCCGTGTTTTTTCATAAAATATTTCACATTCCATTTTTAAATTTCAATAACAATCTGCAATTATTATTAGTAGGTACCTTATACTTTTACCTTTTTTTACTTTATTTATACTAATACTAGAGTTTTTAGGTATTTAAAAAAATGTTTGATATCATTGACTGCACAGTACGTTTATAGATATGCAAGGTCACACTGCACATTTGCATGCTTTAAACAGAGCTGTAAGGGCAGTGAAAGGTCTTTTCGAAATGTAACTCACACGTTGTCACTTTTTATAATGAGCTGGTGCCAATGATGAAGTAAATAAAGCAATGAAAAGTGTACATTTAAATTCAAAGTATTCGCAATCGTAATGTTAGTACGAGCGTTGAAAGAAATGCACAGAAGCCTAAATTATTTCAATTTACAATGCATAGAAATCTAAATATATTACTATGCAGAAATGAATGCTGAAAATACTTAGGTATTATCTACCGCCAATTGCATTCATAGCCAATGGTTGGTAAATAATATGGCCTCTAAACAGCAAAATTCAGTATACGTACTTGTAATTCAAAGGGAATATGTCCACCGCATGATTTTAGTAATTAAGGTTAGTTTTAAAGTATCTTAAGTAACATATTCCCAGTTTGTAAACTTTCAATAAAAAATAAAAAAAGACAAAAGACACATACATAATACATAGTAGGTAAGTACAGGGACTCTCTCGGAACATTATAAGAACAAAAACAACCCTCTATATTCAGTCGGCTAAAATTAACAGCCAAAAGAAGTATCTATAAGGCTAAGTTTTCCAAACGTAATTTGCTTGCGTGACGACGCACTAAAAGAGTTTAGTCTTTTTAAGAGTAGTAAATCTAGTGCAAATTGAGGGTAGTTAAAGTTTTTTTAACTTTTTTAGGTTTTTGGTCTCTACTCTTTTTCTTTTTTATGAGAAGCGTTTTATAAATCTCAAGGCTGCTAAAGCCACATTGTTCTGCTGTTTTGTATAATAATGGTGAAAGGGCAAACAAGTCGTAAATCATTCTTTTTGCTTCTGCGGAACACGAACTCTTCTTTCGTTTTGGTTTTTCAGTGAAAAGTTGTTATAGTACATTTTTTTATCGTGGTTTGTAACCGTCATAACTCTTGTTGGCAGCTTCGTATTGCACGCATCGTCAACAGTGTAACTCGATATTGGTGCATTCAATATTGTATCGCATTCTAAAGATTACCTATCCCTTTTGATAAAGGAGAAATGAAAGATGCGGGTATATTTTAATTGCCAAGTTTCATTAGAATTGGTTCAAATAAATATTCATGGAAATTATGGTAACTGTAACGTCACGATTTTGGATTTTACGGAAAAGTTTACACGTTTTTGCCATTTATCTTTACGCAAGTCTGTTTAATGCCGCAAAGTTACGCAACTCGTCCGCAAAACGTATATACCTATATTAGGTAGGTATAAAGGTATAAGTAAAGCGTTATATTTCTACGGTCAAAGGTCATATCTTGCCACGTTAACCTTTACGTAGTCTATTTAAAGATACAACCCTTTGCAAGATTTTTTTCAATCAAACCCATTTGTATATCTACCCACGATTTTATCTAGAGAATAAGTTAACAAATAAAGTTGCCAGTTTGATGATACTATATCTCTGTAATGTAACCACTTTTTTGTGAGCCATAAAGAGAAGGGTGGATAATGGGCACTACCCTTCGGGCTCTGACACAACAAATCGACGCATATGTTTGAGCAAGCCCCTCGAATGAAGGTTTCGGGGCATAAATGGCTTTCGCAACCTTGCTATCTTCACTTATTATAAGGTGAGGTCAGTTTTATCTCCCGGTTTTTAAAGATAGTACGAGTACCATTCATTATTCTGTAAAAATAGGTCGGAGTTGTGTAATATTACGATACCTACTTAATTTTTATACACTACCTAATTTGATAAAACGAACTTAGTCGTCACGTAGGTTGATTCGAATTGATAACTTTGGATCCTTTTATTCACTTTCTTCAATTTACATATAAACATAATACTATATTAAATAGCGGCATGCTAGCATTTATTTTGCACAATAAGTAAGCATTCAACGGGGTAATGCTGCCAGCATTCTGGGCACTTTTCCCTTCACCAAAGGGTATTTATATTTTTAAAATTTTGTCTTATTTTAAGTTTTTAGGTATAGTCGAGATTTTTCGCTCCAGTTTAGTTTAGTACTATGTTTATATGTAAATTGAAAAGACTTGATAACTTGTTTTTTTGTTATATTTTATGTGTGATTTATGATTCACTTCAGTTTTCCTGATTCGTGGTTTTCTCTGAAAGTTTATTTCATCCAGAATGTGTCATCAAAGTGTATGTGCATAAAAGTCTAAAAATCTTTATTGTTAAGCTCTATAATGTGGCACTGCTAACAGCGGTCGTCGTCGTGACTTTTAACAAAGCGACATTTATCATATATTTTTTTCAGTTACACTGGCCAATAAAAAAAATTAATCAAAGAACGCACAAAAAAGACGTCATACATTTATAACGTTACAAATCTTGAGTTTATGTACTCTTTGTTACATACCCTTAAAAGTCGCCGAGCGTGGCTATAGTTATGCAACTGATATGACCCATTACGTACAGCGATAAGCAGGGCCGTTGCCACGAAAGTGGGTTACGTTTTTCACGTTGCTTTCTATAGGCTGGAGGTGATGTTTCAGAAAATGAGCTTGTGGATTTTTACTGCTAATTTTTTATATTGAAGTTCTTTTGGCGTGAATTAATTCTTAACATGAAGTTCAAAGTATACAGGGGAAATAAAACATAGAATTATTAATAGTTAATAGTAAAAGTCTTATTTTGAGTTTCTTTCGAATGAAATAGTGAAAGTTCACTACATACATACCACCTTTATAAGTACTAGGTAATTAAACAATAAAAAAAATTGTCCTTAAAGACTAAAAAAATAACCTACTAGATCCATAAAACAATATCGATTTAAATTTCCTCGGTTATTATATAACTTAAGGTAGTATTCATGTATTAATATAAAAACTAAAGTAAGGAATAATAAAGCAAAAAGATACGGTGACCTTTTCCGCACGAATATCGAAAGTTAGTAAGTAATATTTTCATTCGCCGGGGATTTGATAGCTGTCGAAATATTAGTCCAGGGGGATTAAGGCTTTCATCATTCCATATTTTCTGAGATTACTACGCTTTCATATTTATGGTATTTCTAGGGAGTGAATACTCTGAGAATTCCATGAAGAGTAGAGTTGAGTAGATAGTACCTACATGAATAATGCTTATAGTCAAAAACCTCTTCGTTTAGGTAGAACTAACTTTCATCGTATATTTTAAGTTTCTGCTTGTCTAACTTCAAAGCTAAGGGAATATTTTTGCCCTTCTCAAAGCTTTAGGCACTTATAGAATCAGTGTTCTTTTGGGAATACCTCTTGCAAAACAATAACAATTACAAATACATGGGCTGGGACAGAAGTTAAACTTAATAGTTGCACGTCACGTACCTACTGAAATGCATTTGGGTACGTTCTAGACAAATAAGTGCATACTTAGGTGCAGTCAAAGTTTAGCAGCAGATATTAATGTCTATAATTTATAGGATAATTGATAAATCCAACTGCCTCTTTAAAAATGCATTCAAATCTTAATTAACTGACATCGATATCAAAAATATGTAGGTCTTTTTTATATCGGTAAATGTTATGAGCATCTCTTCTTGCAGATGTCCAGGCGATGGTGACCACTTCCAGCAGGTCAATCCTAAGAAAAGTTACTTAGTACATATCCAGTATATTTTTAGTTTTTAACCAACTTCAAAATAGTACGAAGTTATCATTTCACTTTTTCTTGTTTGTTAACTCAAAGTGCGTCACATCAAAACTAACTTTGAAACACTATAGTATTTGATGAGATATATTTACTTGTACTTTCAGATTAGTTCCGTAAAAATATTATAAAAATTGGTTTAGTAATTTGGGTTTTAATTCAAAATAACTGGAAAAATCATCAAAGTATTTCTTAGTATGAAATTAAGGCGATTATTAACCATATTTTCATGATTGTTTTCCTTGTTGCAGCGACCAGCGGGTCCGGCAATGGTCCTGGTGGGGGCGAACCGCGGCGCGGTGGTGACGTCACTCCGCACGCGCAGCCTCAGAGAAGGCTCATAAAAGTAGACTTTGACAACCTTGAGGTAAGACTGCTTTTCTTTTTTTCTTAATCATAGCGGTAAACAAATCATTAGTACTGTATACTTGCCGCGCTGTGTGCAATCAAAATGCTAAAGTCTACCCGTAAAGTATAGAGACATATTTTATTTGTATCTGATCCCGCAGGGTCTTCTGTTATCAAGTGTAGACCTACACTATTTTAAATGAAGACAAAAATAAAATAAAACCTACAGAAAATAGCATGATACAACGATAGACGATTTTAGCATGGAGCCACTTTGATAATAAATACACCCAAATTATCAAACAATTTACCCAGTGAATTGATTGTAACAGCCGTTGCTAACCTATCGTTGAATTGGTTCGTGTAACCTATCAGACGTTTTTGCAAAGAATGAGCAAATTAAAATCTAAAGCGCTTCCGCTAAAAGTCCGAATTCACGTATCAGAGAACTCCAATAGAAATCAGACCCTATCTTCAACTCTTTGTTTTCACTCTGTGACCAATTCCTAGCGATCAAAAATAATTCTTCTAGGGAGTTCCAGTAGATTTGTTGGCACTTTGCCATTCCTTCAGGGAGATACTGGAACACACTTAGTGAACATATCGAGCTCACGATCCCGTTCTTTTGTATTTTTTTCTATCGGTTATGGGCAAAGCACTGTATTAACCCGATGTTAAGCAATAACGTAGTCGAATATGGGTCATGCTTGCCTATTCACTCTTGACTTGAAAACTCTCAGGTTATAGTTAACTCGAAACAAATAACTTTTGAATTAGATGGATATTCATATTTTTAAACTTACACCCAGCATGTTGGTAGCATTGCCCAAATAAGTTGTTTTAAGAGCTTTATAAATGTTTGAGTAAAACTTTGTCGAAATAAGGAAGATAATTGAATTTTAAGCATTGCAATTCAACGGGGCAATGCTGCCAGCATGTTGGGTACGCTACCTACTGGTAGTGGGCTGGAGCATTTGGACTGTCTAAGTCATCGCTGCCAGTATATAGTCCAAATGTTTTTTTGTAGTAGTAGTAGGTAGTGTTTAGTATTAGTTATTATATCATTGTAGTATTTAGTTGAAAATAAAGGCAATTAGCAGTGTTAAAAAAAATGAATTTTAATTAGGGAGATATTAACCGCTATGGATATACACAGAGAATGGGTAGCAGCACGCTCCTCGGATCCAAGTCGCCTTCCAAGCGTAGAGATTGTGGCAACCAAAACTTATAATAAGCGTCTAAAGTGGTGTTTTATAGGGGAAGCCATCTGTAGTGGAAGTCTTAGGTCCGTATTACAAAACGATGCTCAGTCATCGATCGCTGCTCAGAGCAACGCAGAGATTTCATTCATAAAGTGATCAATTAGTGAATGAAATCTCTGCTTGAGCAGCGATCGATGACTGAGCATCGTTCTGAAATACGGACCTTAATGTGAGGAGCAGAAACAAGACCCTGTGAACGGTAACATTAAACCTACGCAAAATTGTGAAATTGGACGTTCTTTAAGCCTTTGAAACCTACAAAATGGATGCTCTCTTTGAACGTAGTAATTAAGTTCTGCCCGAGGGCAGAATTCATTATTTACTCCTTTTTAAATAATAAGTAAGTCTTTAATTTTAAGGTGTATTAATTGAAGGGGTGAAAACAAAAAGGGTTTAAAATAATAATAATAAGTAATAAAAAATTAGTTATGGGTATAATTGGATTCAGCGTGAAATTATCTACAATAATACATTCTCAAAATACCGAAATGACGCTTAAATCTCGAGATTTTGAGTCTAAAAATGGTTTATCTGTCAGAACTGTATAGTTCGCTTAGCATAAAAGTATTATTATATTTATTTTATTATATTATATTTTTACAGTAACTGTATGAATTAGTACTATATTTAGTATTTTAAAATAGAATTAATACATTTTCAAGCAACTGAAACTTACATAAACCTTTTCTATTACCTTATAAGCAGTCTACATTAAAATGAAGCCGTGGAAGTTTAAAGTCAATTTTCTCGAAACTATCAATTTTACAGTTAAACTCTTCAATTAGGTACATGCCTATTTTGTGTGTAGGTATGTTATGTTCTCCTGTATTGAAACATATCATATATAACATAATAACATATCAATCAGATAGATAGATAAACATTTATTGTACAGACCACATATTACCAAATTTAAAAAACGAATTACCAGAAGTGTGGAATAATGGATGACCTTATCGCTAAAAGCGATCTCTTCCAAGCAACCTTTGGACGGAGAAGATTTATATATATGGGATGTATATTATCTATTCTTGGACGGGTAGTCGTACAACAAACACTAGCTTAACATATATAGATATCAAAAGAATACAGAGGACTTGATTTGACGTATCAATTTTTTATTTCAAGGTCCAACCAATATATAAAGATTGCCCTAGTTATCAAATCTTGTCCTAACAAAGTTCCTTAGAAGGCAGACCCAATTAAGTAGATACGCGTATGTAATCAATTCATTTTGCCATAATCGAATTCGCTGTGACGCCTACGAAATGTATTCGAACCAATTTATTGATTAGTACAGATAAATTGCCGTATCACATCGGTCACATAATAGATCTCTATACAATAGGCGTAGGAAACTTGTATCTCTTGCTTATGACGTAAGCAAGTGTAGTGGCTCATTGGAGCGTGAAATAAGCTCCTACTTACCACAGATTAGTCAATAGTTTGGATCTTGCTTGTATTATAGTATTGTAGTTCATTAGTTTATGAGTCAATGTTATTTAATAACGAATTTATTGATGATATACAGATAAACAATCGTTTTTTTTTTGGGAATGTAAATATACATAACTCAAAGGTGACTGACTGACATAGAGATCTATCAACGCACAGCCCAAACCACTGGACGGATCGGGCTGAAATTTTGCATGCAGGTAGATGTTATGATGTAGGCATCCGCTAAGAAAGGATTTTTAGAAATTCCACCCTTAAGAGGGTGAAATGGGTGGTTAAATTATTTTCCCATAGGCCACGCGGGCGAAGCTGCGGGCAGAAGCTCGTAGATCATAAGCCAGCTAATAGCTAATGTACACCTAAAACTAAACATTCTTCGACAAAATGAAATAATAATAATAACGCCCAACGATCACATAGGTACATAGATCCTGGCCCTAACTAGGATTCCCTGTATCTAGGGAGCCAGGAACTTCGAGGTCCATGGTCCCACAACACCCAGACACAGAACAAGTATTAGCGTATTTTTTCTGTGCTTACTAGTAAATATTTTACTTGTACCCTCTGACGTAGTGCAAAAAATCGGTTGTAATCTCATAATTTAACCTTATATGTTTGTGTAAAAGTGATGTAATGAAAGTGACCCTTTTGCAAAAGGTATACAGTAACTTTTATCTTAAATATTAGGTCTTGTGTTAACATGTAGGTACAGTTGGTATACATATACATAAATGTACACAGTGTTATGCCCGTCTGTACTAAAATCCATTAAAATACAACTTAGCTAAGTAACACATTCCCCAGGGTTCTCGTATACCTTTGTTAAATTGGTGTCAACTTGACAGACTAAATACCTAACGCTCATTGGTTGCCTGTTGATCATCGGCTGTCTCAACCAATGAGCGTACAGTATTGACATGAGTTTCACAAACGTACGAGTAACCTAGGGTTACAAAGATAAGTGCAAACTTAGGAGCTGTTCATACATACGGGCATTAGAAATTCATGTAAGCTGGCTGCTAACCCAAGTCTGTTACTTTACATCTGTAATTTTCACCATTAAATTTTCAGCGCAAAGTCAAAAATCCCACAATGTTTTCCAAGCGGGTCTTGAAAACGGTAAGGTGTTTGCACAAGTGTACATGTTCTAAACCTTTTGAGTAATAAAAACTGTGTTGAATTCTATTTCGACACAGAATACATAAATAGTATCTACTAGGCTATACGTATTTGAGTACAGTTACAGCAAATACGGGATAATTAGCATGGTATCTTTAATGAGTCGACAGTTTACTAGAAAATGCGTAGACCTAGAATTGACTGGTCTCATTTTGAAGACTGTAATGTTGATTACACAGTAGATGAATCTCTAAATATATATAACTCAAAGGTGATTGTGGTGTGATGACTGACTGACATAGTGATCTATCAACGCACAGCCTAAACCACTGGACGGATTGGGTTGAAATTTGGCATGCAGGTAGATGTTATGACGTGGGCATCCGCTAAGAAAGGATTTTTCGAAATTCCACCCTTAAGAGGATGAAATGGGTGGTTGAATTATTTTCCCATAGGCCACGCCGCGGGCGAAGCTGCGGGCAGAAGCTCGTTATACTATACACTCATGCACGCTGCCATTGCATTTTAATGTAATAATGCAGTCTGGTGTTCTTGACCTACAGAAAAGTCAGTCATCTTTTGTTTTTATCTTTTGAATTTTTTATTGACGATTACATACAGACATGGCATGCGATATTTGCATAGATTTCACATAGCTTTTGGATAGATATTTGTGCAATTACCTTTTAAAATCAACTTACCGGATTGGTAACGCCATCTATTGAGAGATTCTAGCATTCGTTCGTGAACCAATTTTTTTTCTTTACAAATTAATTTGAACGTTAGTCAATTAACTTAATGCAAAGCAGAGTTAGATAAATCGATTCCATGTCACAGTGAATTCGAGGATTAGTACGTAGTGGTGTAATTCTTCTGGTTTTTAATTAATTTAGTAGCGTTCTAAATAACGACTTCCCAACTCTGACGTTCGTGTTCGTGTTTAATTAAATTATTGACTTTTGTTTGTGTAAAGTAGAATAGAATAAGTAAGAATAGGAGTTTTGGCGGGAAAACGAGAATGATCGCTTCACTACATTCTATTATTTTCCAAAACTTGTGTTATTTTCAGTGTTAGTGCATAAAATTGGTGGTGTTTTATTCGTTAAGTGCTGGATTACAGGCATGAGTGTGGGAAAGTGGTATAATGATGGTGAAGCGTTTCTTTTCTTGTTGTTTCCAAAACTCCATAGAAGCTTTTAGTAAAGTTGCCACCACTTTACTAGGAGTATGACTAGACTACTACTACTGACTTGACTTGATGACTTGAACTGTGACTTGACATATATATGCGTGTAATTTCATTGACTTGATAAATTATCAATTACTTGACACTGGCTATTTAGCCAGTGTGTATTTACACAGAAGTGTGGAACCAAAACTTAAACAACAAAAAAAAGTTAGAATAGGTATTGTAGAATGGAATTTGGTGTTTAATTAATATCCCGATATGAAGATATCAGATCAGGAACGTTCTCGACTTTCTTGCTAGAGCAGCAAGGAAGTCGTAAGTAAGAAGTACTTACGACTTGCGCTTAGTTTGTGATTCAATCGTTTTTTACAATCACCAGTTTTCATCCAATTTTGTAATCCCATAACTTTCATAAAACAAAAGATGCAAAAATGCACTTTCTTTCTTCTGTGTTATCTAACGCAGTCTGCAGTATTATTACTCTCGCTATTTGTCGATTATATAATGAACTTCGAGGAATAAAACTGCTTTGATTGATACCTAGTCATCACTTGGATTATGATTAGTTTAAGAAATCGAGACAGTTCAAAGGTTAATTTATTGAAGTAAGACTTTTTTACGCACGCTTGCCTTGGGGAGTAAGCTGGTAAATGCAAGGCGAACGGAAGTTGTAGTTGGTTTACGCAGATCTACATTGTATAACAAAGTAAAAAAAAATATTATGTTGGTATGTCTGGTAAAATGACAATTTACAAATTGTCAAGATGACGACATTAAGATTAAACAAAGTTATACCATACCGGCCGATAGATGGAGCTAAACTAAAGAAGTTTTACTTCAGTCGCGTGGTCTAAAGCATACTCGTTTTTTATAAATTTTAGATTATTAGTTGTTCCCCGTTTCAATAAGCAATAAGCAACGCATTTCTGATGTTATGGTGTCCATAGGCAATGGTGACCTCTCTGCATCGGAGGACCGTGGATCTTTTTCTCTGTGCTAGTCTAAAGATAAGTCACAAAATAATGCTTAGATAACAATACCTAAGCTAACTAAAAATAATGATTTATCTTTAAATAACTCTAGATAACCTATTCCCATAAATCTGCTGTTTTGTTTCGTTTTATCAGGTTTCCGCTGTTTGGCTTCATTTCAGTTCATTAGCGAACCAACGAGCATAAATTGGATTACTATAATACCGGGATATGATTACGACACGCGTTTGATGCCGTGGTACCTCTAAAGCTCGGGGAATGTCACCCATTCCACCCCATTAAGTTACGTTGTATATTCACAATATAGACACCTCCATGAGGAAACTTTTCATATGACGAGTCTTCTCACGGAGGTGTCTATGTACTTTAGGATAGGATTTGATTCTCTTTCTGATGGTTAAATGAGTTTTTTTTTAAATCTGCTTTGCCACAGACTCTTGGGTCCGTGTTCTTTTTTCAATATATGACTTATTTATTTATTCCACTCTTTTTAACAAAATCGATATGTACAGTTCGTATGTCGTTTTTTTATTGTTCTTACCTCTCTTTCTTACATCTTAATTAACTATCGTTAGTTAAGTAACATAAAGAGCCCAATTAAGCCTGTCCTTTAGAAAAATCTACATATTTCCTTTTATAATTAATTATATAGGAGTTTTTAAAGATAGTTGATATGCTGTTGGTTTGGACTGATCCGATAGCTCAGTTTAGAGTAACCCTGCCTTCTGAACTGTAGATTGTAGGTTCGATTCCCACCCAGGACAGACATTTGTGTGACAAACATCGATGCTCGTTCTGTGGCTGGGTATTATATTGTATTCTATTTAAGTATTTACAAACCCAAAAAATTATATAAGTATTAAGCAAATAACTACCAGGTAGGTAACTGATAGCAGTTACCTGGTTCCCATAGTACGAGCTTTGCTTAGTTTAGGACTAGCTGGCGCTGTGTAAGATGTCTACACATTATATGTCATATAGGTATCCGGGTCTAATGTAGGCAGGTAATGTGTAACTCTTCCTGAAAGTTATAGAAACTTACATAACTGTACTTCATATCAGACGCTTTCTCAACTGATCAACAATATTTCAACATTCGTACGTAGGTACCATAACAATTATGTAGGTGTTGCGTCCCAATTGAGACACACAGCACTTAAATAGTAAAAGTTGCTATAATTTTTTTTAGGTAGTTTAATGAATACAAGAATTACGGCTTTAAGTTTAGCCTATTCACCCAACTCGCGCGTGTATCTGTCGCAGCGTGCTAAAACGCACTGTTTTGTGGAAGTGGAAGTCAACTTGAGTGGTATGGTGGTTTATTTTTTTTTCAGTGGGTGGTTAACATGGTGGTTGAGCAGGTCGGCTCATAACCCGGAGGCGGTGGTCCGATTCCCGCGGCAGGACAAGTATTTGTGAAAAAAAGCGCAAATACTTGTTCTGAGTCTGGGTGTTGTGGGAACATGGTCCTCGTAGTTAATGGATCCCTAGATACAGCAATCCTAGTTAGGGTCCAGGATTTATATGTGATCGTTGGGCGTTATTATTATTAAATAATAGTTGCAAAATGTACTTCGTTAAGGTGTAACTTATTTATAGACAGGTAGATGTACATAACTTTGATCCCTTCACTAGATATTCTATGAATCTTCGAGAATACCATCCGACTATGAAATTTTCACAGAGATAAATAAAGTGGAACAATAATGATTGATGTCAAACGTCGGGTAAATAGAGTCTTAAAAGGTAGGCAACGCATTGGCAGCGCCCCGGTGTTGCAGGTGTCTATAGGCGACGGTAACTGCTTACCATCAGGCGGGCCGTCTGCTTGTTTGTCTGTCTATGTTATAAGTAAAAAAAAAAAAAAAACCTAGATGTACATAACTTTGATCTCTTCACTAGATATTCTATGAATCTTCGAGAATACCATCCGACTATGAAATTTTCACAGAGATAAATAAAGTTGAACAATAATGATTGATGTACTTATCAAATCTCTCCACAATTTAATCGGTAGTAAAAGTCGAACTGATTAATTTTGCGGTCGTGAATTTTCTTCTGCGAACTTTAAGATGCGGAAACAAAATAAGAGAAAGATAGTAGTAACGTATTATTATACCGTGATTTGTAACTAAGTGTAACGGTATGGGTCGGTATTGTATTTTTTTTAGGATTTGTTGTTTTCTAATGATGTTTCATTTTCTAGCAGTGTTCAATGTTATCGAAGTTACGATTTTATGAAAAATAAATCATAATTTACCATAAAACGGTAGAATAAATAAATAACACCCAAAGATCACATACATAGATCGTGGACCCTAACTAGGATAGTCTGTGTCTAGAAACTCAGGAACTATGAGGACCATGGTCCCACAACACCCAGATGCTTGTTCTGTACAAGTATTTGCGCTTTTTTCAAATACTTGTCCTGCCGCGGGGATCAAACCCACCACTTCCGGGCTATGAGCCGACCTACTCAGGCACCACACTACAGAGGCTGTCAAATACATTTGGACTAGACAATATACTTCGATTCTTATTTTTCTAGGATATCACTTATTCAATTACGACAAGAAAAAAGTATACCTACATCTAATAGAGTCATACCTACTTTGTCTTATCATTTTAAATCTAATAGTAATCATGTGAATCATGCCTAAGTTTGTTTCACTTTTCATAGGGTCCACTCTTCCAAGAAAGTAGCCAGAGTTCGTATCTCATCGGTGCCTTCGAGCTAATTTTAATAAACCTGTCACTTTTGACAGCTGGGCGCCTTTAGGTGACGCTGCATTTAAAAAAAGTTTATATTGCATATTTCTATATTATTAACAATAATTTACATTACTACCCTTCAATGATCGTAATTAGACTCGAAGAGTATTTAAAAAATTATTCATAACAGATTCGCACGTTCAGGGCAGTCTTTAATTAATCAAAGACAAAAAGCTATTCATCTAGAATTATTAGTAACACGAATGTTTACAAAACCATAAAACGTACCATTGATCATTTCCCCAGAACCATTCAGAATCAATGGTAAACGCTGTGAGCACCATTAAGTCCACATTATCAACGGCGGTGAATTGAACCGCAACGCAACCGAAACGCACCTGCGTTGCTTCATCGCACGTCCATGTCTCTTCAATCGATTGCCTCAGCAACAACTGACTGGCAACTGGTTGCTTGTGATACTGGTCGAAAACCAGATCATTCTGTGGTGTACCTTATAGTAATCATTACAGCATCGAGCCAATACCATTACGATTGTGTCTTCGTAACCATCGTTATTGGCTATGAGACCATTATCATTATCGGTTACGTTGGAGCCATAAAAGTCTTTATTTCATTATCATTAAGGTACGTAATAGGCCCCTTTCTCTAGGAAGAAGGGTGCCACCTACTACTTAACTAAGATTACTTTTAAAACAAATGAAATCAATCCTGGAACCTGTGTGTACCTTTCTAGAACCTATAGGAACAAGAAACTTTGTAAGTTTTTACATGCTCCTATGTGTTAACCGTTGTACGATTGCATCAGGCATTTTCAAGGCTTCCTTTGATGGCTACAATTCCTCACTTCTTCTTTCCAGGACGATGAAGATGAAGACGACACAGAGACCTGCACAAGTCCAGTAGTATGCGCGCCACAGCCTTTCCCAAGGCATACGGCGCCGCAGCAGCAGCAAACACCTAAACCTTGGAAGAGAACCGGTAAGGGATTGACGAAAATTCATTCAGAAATAATTTCACAGAGACAGTACTTGACCAAACGAATCAGAAAATAGTCTAGCTTTACGCCAATTGACTGAGTTTCTCGATCTTGATATCCAAATTAAAAATCCACTATATAAGCTATTATAATACAACACTAGAGCTTAGTGCTAGCTTTAAAAGGACTTAAATGCCAGGTTATACTAAAGCAAACTGCATTTCAAACACGTAATCCTTCCTCCATGCACACCTTGCGGCTATATTGGCATCGATGTCGCTGGTGACCCGGTTCTGGTGACCACAGAGGAGCCACCACGCGCTCCGAGGGCGCCGCCGCGCACTCACATATCCCACGACGAATACCACCAGTATTGCGACGAGACTCTCGAATGTATGCTCTGTAGCATGCCGTGTGACTGTCTTCAGCATGATACGCTTTTTGAAGTAAAACTTCTTTACGCACGCTTGACTTGGGGAGTAAGCTGGTAATTCGAGGCGAACGAAGTTGAAGTTGGTACACGTAGATCTCCATTATCAACCTAACAAAGTTGAAAATTTGTATGTATGTTGGTATGCAGCCAAAATGAAAATTTGCAATTGTCAAGATGGTGACATTAACATTAAACCAAGCAAAAAAAAAGTTATACCGGCCGATAGATGGAGCTAAGCTAAAGAAGTTTTACTTCAGTCGTGTGGTCTAAAGCACGCTCGTTTTTTATTTGCAACTTGCGACGCTTTGCAGAACTCACAAAAAATTGGCCATATTTATTTTTGCCGTCAATTCGCTTTGTTGATTAAGCTGTGTTTAAATTTTCAGCTGTTTATGTCTCATACACATTTTATTACCAATCTTAAATAGGTCCAACATTTACTTCGGAGACAGTTTCGTTTAGTTTCACTAAATCAAGTGGTATTAAAATTACTAATGCCATATAATTTTTCAGTATTAACTATAATCCGCCATTATGTCTTCATCAATCTTTGTCACTTCGTTTTCTAAACACGTTAAGGCACGTAAGTAGGTACCAGTGGGTACGAATTGTCACAGTTTCTTAATCCACTTTTACTTAATATCACTTACATCACATGTTTTTGTTTTATTGCGATATTGAATTTACTCACGTTTGGTTTAATTTACCTAATTACTTACTTATCACTAACACATGTTTATGATTCGGCTCGCCGTTCATTAAACACAGTGTTTTTCTGGCAGTCAGCATCTTCGTCCATGATATATCTTTTCCAAATATTCATTGTATCAAAATAAATTTGCTATCTTTATCTGCCCGGCTTCAGTTTAAGTTACCCTTATGGTCAATTAGCCGTAAAAAATCATAACTTAAAACAAACTTATAATTTTTAACATAATTTCATCAGCCTGTGTTAATTTACTGATAGGCGGCCAAATTTGTTATTGGTTAAGTATTAATGAAATAACAAGAGGTTAATTCATATCTACATACTACATATAGATTTCAATAATTATCTTCTTTTGCAAGAAAAAATAAATAGTAAATAGCATATCAGGAACCACCAACGAGTTTACTTGACGTCTTATCATGAAGTGTTCCTTAAGTTGTCATTTTGTACTACCTCCGGAGGCTAGCCATGATTCAAATCATTTTCCGTGGTACCACAAATACATAAACAAAGCTTAGATAGACGTCAAACGTGTCTTTAACAATACAAAGAGAAGTTTAATATTTTTGTTGTCTTGTTTAAATCTTTTGTGGTATTTGTATCATGCATTATCTTCATTAGCCAAAGTATAAGTAGTTTATATTTTCTGTGCTGGTTTTATAAACCGTGTATCTTGCAGCGTACGACCTGGCAACCCAATGTCCGTCGCGTCGTGCGTCCATGAGGCGGCACACCGTCACGCACCCTCCTTGTCCACCCACCGATGGAGCTCATTCCTTGCCACATTCCAGGTAAGGAATTCTTACTATTACCTATATTTACCCTTTTTTGAATTTTTGGACAAGGCTGCATCATTTTCAATAGTCCTATGTGGCTATATCACACTACTTGATGTCAGCAAGCGTACAAAAGTTTGATATGAGGACAATTTAATATAAGTAGAAATGTCTCCATCAGGGATAGACGAACGCTATACCAAAGATACCGGATATACTGTGCCATAATTTGACAGCCTTTGTAGTGTGGTGGTTGAGCACGTCGGCTCATGACCCGAAGGCGGCGGGTTGGATTCTAGCGGTAGGACAAGTGTTTGTGTACCTCTTCTGTAATACTTTTTCTGAGTCTGGTTGTTGTGGGACCATGGTCCTCGTAGTTCCTGGATCCCTAGATACAGGGGATCCTATAGGCTCCAGGATCTATGCATGGAAATAGTGTGATTCCTTCTTAGGATTTATGTATGTGATCAATAGGCGTTATTATTATTATTACCTTATAATATGGTATAAGTTAGTAGTCCAAGTTGTGCTGGTGCTACTCTACCAAATATGCTCGTGTTATTCTGAATTTTTTACACAGCTATCGTTTAAGCTTTTGTATTGATAATATATGCAATTCATAACAATTACCAAGCTGAAATGATTAAGAACTTTAAATAGGACTACCAACCATTTTACCATATTATGGTACTGTATATCCAGTATCTTTGGTATAGCGTTAGACTCTTATACGCCTGACGTCAAGCAGTGCCATATAGCTACATAGAACCATTGAAAATGTCGCAGGCTTGTCCAAACAGAGTCTCACAGAGGACTATATTTGGTACCGTGAAATTTTACCATAGCGTAACTGCTGTACCGCAACTGTTTTTCTATCCTCAGGCCCGGATCGCGAGCGTCGTGCGCTGGCGCAGCGTCTCTAGCGAGCAGCGACGCGGACTGTCAGCTCGGGGAACTGTCCTGGTCGCGGTCCTCCCTTCAGGACGAGCTCATCAAGTCGGTTAGTGGCAGCCCCACGCATGGCTCGCATGTAAGTAGTGTACTGAGTAGATACCTACAACCGGTGACGGTACGCGAATTTTGTCCCGAAGGTACTAGACACAAGGCTTCAAATTTTGTGACCAGTATTACTGAACGAGCACAGGCCCCGATCGATGATCTAGCCGAGATTCCTTTTACCAATTCATAATTTTATTAATTAAATCTACTGAGCAGTAAGCGTAGTTCTGTAATACGGGTCTAAAAATTAACTGCATTGAAACGTTTTTGAGGAATCCAATCGTCAAACTTTAGTGGTAGATTTTCGGCTTTTCAACCTTCGTATGTCTATTCTAGATATAATACTATGGAGCTAATCGTAGTAAGTATTGTCGTATAGTAGTTATTCACTTAGAAATCGTAATACGATAGCAAGTATACTTGCACGCACTTTAGCTTAGATATTTTCCGATGAACCCAATGATACAACCACTGTGAAAAACCGATTCATGTCCGGAAACACTAAAGTTGAAAACTGCAATTGTGTATTGTAGTGTAAGCAAGTACTTTAGTTAAAATCACTGTATCTAATTCACAATAAGTTGTATTGCCATTTTCTTGCCTTACACGTGGAATCAAGAAAACCCTTCTGAAATTAGCGAACGAATTAACAAATTCCATATCAGTTGTATACTTATTAGTTATAATTCCCGTCACGTAAGAATGTTGTAACTTTCACTGAACTAAAATTTTTGATTCTACAATTATATAGAATCATAATAATTAGCTATTTTGAAATAAGCATGAATTAAAAATCCGCTCAGTGCCCAGATTATAATGGTAACCTGTAAAACTGATTCAAGTTATCCACGCAAAAGTATATAAGCAACAATAAATCGCTGATTTTATTTGGGTCTCAGATTCTTTCTCCATGTCACACCGAAATGAATAAATGCCATTGGATCATCAGTTTCAACCTTTTCAGAAACAGTGGCAAGATGCGATAATGTCTGATGACCGACTGTCCTTAACTTTGGAAGAAATAGTCCACATCAGGTCTGTGCTGACCAAAGCTGAGCTGGAGGTCTTGCCTGTCGAAGGCAGGGTTAAAGAAGACGTTGAGAAGAGAAGGGTAAGTGAATGTTACGCAAAAACTTTGGATAAAATCGTGTCCTCAAAATTATCTTTCTATCATTTCTTTTGACTGACCTAATAGTTCAGTTGGTAGTAGCTCTGCCTTCTGAACTGTAGGTTGTGGGTTCTATTCCCACCCAGGACAAACATTTGTGTGATGAACATAGGTGCTTGTTCTGTGTCTGGGTGTTATATGTATGTATTTACAAACAAAAAGTATTTGTATATTGTATCCAGTTATCTGGTTCTCATTGTACAGGCTTTGTTTAGTTTGGGGCTAGATGACGCTGTGTGAAATTTCACCCCATCCGTCGTCGCCGCCCGAGACACGTCTTGAGCGACCCGGATGATCATATAGCAGCCGTAGTATCGAATGCGCTAGGATCACCGGACCAGTCTAGCTCTTCTGGCTCAGGTACCGCTTTCGGCACCGGTATAGGATACCAGCGTAACACAATCAGACACCGACCCCGCCGGCGAGGTTGACGTACACCCCGTAAGTTAGCTAGAACGGTCGCGAGTTTCACTCGTCCACTCTTCCCGCTAGGTGACGCTGCAAAGGTCGATAGAGACCAACAGCATTAACTCGTTCAAAAAAAAAAACGCTGTGTGAAATGTCCACAAATATTTATTATTTCTGACATTTATTTAAATTGTGAATTCGACGCCATGTGTATGAGTAGGTAGTTAATTAGACTTAGATCATTATTTCCGAGGATGCTTTCAGTACCTATTGGACTCAAGTCGTCACGCAGATAAAGATAGTTTCGTTTTGTCTTTTTCAGGTTTGTTTCTTATGTCTGAAGACAAGGTTCGGCATATTCGGCCCTTGGGGTCAGAAGTGTAAACTTTGCAAAAAGACTGTCTGCCAAAAGTGTTGTTCAAAGGTGAGTGCATATCTTCATTGCAACGTTATGCATATAATGTATGAAATGACATTATATTTTAGACACATCTTCCGAAAGATTCAGTGTAGCCAGCCCCCTATTAGGGGGCTATTAGGGGACTGTTATGCAATGTGTATTATTAGTAAAGGCCAGTAATTTTTGCTAGACATTTTTGTGAAAAGTAATTCCGTCCATAGCCTTAACGTTTCTCTAAGTAAAATTAATAGAAACTGTTGTTTTTGGACAAGTCGTTAACTTTGTTATCGTTTCAGATGCGGATACCAACAGAACACTTCGCGCATGTGCCCGTGGTCCTCCTGAGTCCTTCCTTGCTGCCATCACCTGAAGACGAGGCCCATTCCTCCTTCCCGCGGAGCCTTATGTCACGGCTCGTGGGCCCGGACCACACGGTATGTGTTTTAATATTATAGAAACTGACGTGAGTAGTACTCATAACTACAACTATTACACGGCTAAAACTCACGAGATACAGTCGAATAACTCGACCGGTGTTCGGGCAATAAAGATGCCCATCCTCAAGGAGTACGCGCGGCGGCGGTGGTGGCGGCTCGGCGCTGACTGCGGACCATGGCTCGCGTCGCCCGCTGTGAGAGCGGCGCGGGGGACGCAGGCCGCGGCGACAGGTGCTCAGTTGTCAGAGCGGCGGCGCACATGCTTACGTCAGTGTCACTATCACTGTCACTGAGCCGCCACCACCGCCGCCGCGCGTACTCCTTGAGGATGGGCATCTTTATTGCCCGAACACCGGTCGAGTTATTCGACTGTATCTCGTGAGTTTTAGCCGTGTAATAGTTGTAGTTACGGTATGTGTTTGTTCAAACTGACAATAGGTACCCACGTATGTAGCCAAAACCTTCAAAATACCAAAAACTGATATAAATTATTTGCTCATAGTTTGAGATTTAAAAAAATGTTAGACTTAATTTTGGCTCATGTTCTGTCACAGAAATTATTTGTCTACAAATAGCTATTGATGGTGATTGATTTAGGAGCCCGTGCCCTGATGGCAGGTCAATTATTAAAAAAAACCTCACAAAATTCGACTCTAGCTACTGCCCTGTAGGTACCTATTTAGTAATGTAGTAATTGTAGAGGTAGTTTAGATTTTCAATCAAAATAACTGGAAAAATATGTCATCTCAGTATGAAGTTAAGACGACTGAAATAGCATTAACAACCGTGTTTAAAGTGTGAGAGTGTTATTAGTTACGTTGTTACTTTGACAGGGTATCTTAAATTTTAGTTTAATCGTAAGTTTTCTTCTCTAACTCCAGAGTCTAGTAGAGAACAGCGTGGGCAGCGCACCGAACAGCCCGTCCTCGTCGCGACGCTACCTGTCGCTGACGGCGCACAGCGCGCCCGGCTCGCGCGGCGGCTCCGCGCTCGGGTTCGCCGAGCTCTCCGTGCCCCGCGACAACATGCCGCGCGCGGATGGTGCTACGCCACACGCTACTCTCGACCGCAGGTATTTGACAGCCTCCGTGCTATGGTGGTTGAGCAGGTCAGCTCACAGCCTAGAGGCGGCGGGTTCGACTCCCGCGACAGGACAAGTATTTGTGCACAGAAAAAAAAGAAAGCGCAAATACTTGTGTCTGGGTTGGGACCATGTTCCTCGTAGTTCCTGGGTCCCTAGACACAGGGAATCCTAGTTAGGGTCCAGGATCTATGTATGTGATCGTTGGGCGATTATTATTATTTATTCAACATACTTCCCCAGCCTAGAAGACGTCCACGTAACATGCCTCCTCCATAAAATGCTACTTTGGGACGTTGAAATGAAACTAAATGCTAAACGATTACCAACCTAATCTGATATCCAACTTTCATCCTTCAACACATGTAATTAATTCTCGTTGTTGCAGAGCACGGTACAGCCGAAGCGCCACGGGCGTGGCTGCGGAGCGCCTGCTAGGCGTGCAAATGGCGGTATGCCATGACTGTAAGGCGATGGTGCTGCAGATTATAAAGTCTTCACGCGCCTCACGCTCCGCCTCTCGCGACCGCGCGCTCCGACATCTCACACTTGACCTGACGCCCGTCTACACAGCCGACTGTTGAAACAAGCGTCGATTGTTGAAACAATAAGCGACGATTGTTGAAACAAGCGACGAATGTTGAAACAAGCGAAGGTTGTTGAAAAAGCGTTGATTGTTGTAATAATTGTCGATTGTTGAAACAAGCGACGCCTATTGCAACAAACGTAACGTCTGTCGATAGTTAAAGCAAGCGTTGATTGTTGTCATAACTAAAGATTGTTGATACAAGCGACGACCGTTGAAACAAGCGTTGTTTATTATAATCACTGTTGATTGATGAAACAAGCGAAGCATGTTGAAATAGACGGTGATAGTTGGTGAAATGAGCGGAACTGTTGGAACATGCATCGACTGTTGAATAAAGAGTTACAGTTTACAAACAACCGACGATTTTTGAAACAATCGACGATTAAAGCAAAAAATAATAGTACTAACGCTAAACCTAGGTGTCATTAGGGTCGAGGTTGGCTCAATTGCTATTATTTTATGATATTTGATTATGTGAACTGCGCATCCGATTTATATTAAAAAACCTGATGCAATTTAAGAGATTTTCATCATTCTTAGGAAGATTTTATAAATAGGATGCGCACAATGATCCATAGCCATTTAGTTGTGGGGGACATGTATGTAAAAATACCACCGACTACAAAACATGCGGGCGCGTGGTCGGGATATATTTCTTGATTTACTGGCGACAAAGAGCTGACAGAAACTGATGGCCAATTGATGCAAATGTATATAAACGCATACCACCTACCTTACCTAAATAGTTTAAAATACTTTCAAAGTTTTTAGAATATAAAGCTGATACTTGCCAGTGGATCAAGAATGCTCCTTGAGGCTCTTAACGCCATTGTCTTCCGACGTACGTAGTCTAGCCCACGTTTTGTAACCTACACGTGACGTCTACACAACCACAGTTAAATCAATTCAAAATTATTATTTCATAATTACATTTAATTTTATGATATTTTGTGTTTTTTATGATAAATCGCACAAACCGGCTTTCTTTTATAATTTCGTTAATTTTTTCCCCATTATTTTACATAACATAAATATGAGTAACCTCCTTAAAATATAAGCAAAAATTAAATAAAAATTAAGTAAGTTAAAATCATTAAATGTATACCTTGTCTTCCTTAAGGTACAGGCGGTCTACTTTTTATTTCCAAACCGACGTGAATACTTATTGTAATCTTTATGAAAATTATTTCCATGAATGTTCATCTAGATTGTACGAGTCGAATGCTGGTATTAGATTAGTGCTAATATTGTGTGTAATATCTTCGACTCTTTAAATATCGGATACGATGTTTTGGCATATTACGAAGATAAGCCAAAACATATTGAGTGATTTCGGAAGATAGGATAATCATGTCGTTGTAAAATCTCGAAAATGTATCCTGAATTTGTACTTTATTTTGTAACTCTTATCTATCAATACTGGCAAAACTATTTAAACTGTATGCTCCCACGCTGGGCCACCAGCTTTCTCTAACTGGGAATGTGGAGGCATAATCCGCCACGCTTACAAGTGCAGCACTCCTACCGCGTAACTGTCCTGGACATCAGCTTCGCCTGCCATCCTGCACACGCCAATTAACAAGTCCACGAGTGCGAGCAAGCGAGAAAACGATTACCATCGCCACCAGACTTACGCGGTAAGGCCCCTGGTTGGTAGATGACAGGTCCTTGAAATTTGTGATTCTTGAACATGTCGGTTTCCTCACCTTTTTCAATATAAGAGTTAGTGCAAGAACAGGTTTACTAATGTGCTTTAGTACGGTACTATAATGTAATATATATTCCAAACATGATTCTAGAGTAAGTATCTAATTAGAATATTTAAATATACTAAAATTTATTAAATATACTTAAAATACCTAAACCACTTCATAGTACCCAATAGACGTAAAAGAGTTCCAACTAATAATAAATCATAACAATTTAAATATCGAGCTTCAATGGTTGTGTAGAGTCGAGGCCATGTTAGTAGGAGGACCACGATTTATGTTTTAAACTAGACAAAATGAACATTTGACAATACTCTAATGACCTTTTGACAGACGTTAACATTTATTTTAATCGCACAAAATCATTAATAAATATACGTAGGAAAGAAATATTCAGTCACCCCTTACATTATGTGTAATAGAGATACTCATTTATGTATATTGTAAATTAGTAAAATATTACTGTGCCTATTCATAAAATCATATTTTGTCATGTCTATGAGAATGATATATATTTTTCAAAATAATAATTACAATTTTAATATGTAACTATATGTCTACAATTGTATGTGAAATAATCTGTGTTCAAAATCATTGAGTGCTACGAGTGTGTAAAGATGAATATATATTTAAATGTTGGAGAAACTATATAAATGAATTTCATGTTATGTTCACACATCTGCATGCGTAAACCTCCCTGACTATAAATTTTAAATCGCATTACATAAATATTCGCAAAGACTAAGGCAGACTTGCACGGTACAAATTATTCGGATCAATCCTCTAGGACTACTAAAATATTATCATTTTTTTTTGTTAACAATCAATAAAGTTATTATTTTCCAGAACATTCAATCATTGATCCGAAAAATTTCTATCGTGTAGGATTGACCTAATAATTGAATGATTTATCCAAATACCTGACATTCAATGCCTTTGAGATTCTACTTTAAGTTACTTGTGCCATAATTATATAAAATCATTCAGTTTTAATAATGACAAAAAAGAAAAAAAAATGTGCATGAATTCCGCGAATTGGTCACCATTCAACTCCAGTATAAATAGGACGAACAAATCAATATCTTAGTTGTAAGTTACAATCTATTTATTTTTTCTTAAGAGTACCTTTTGGTATTATTTACCTACATGTAAAAAAACTATGAAATATTTTGAAGCTGGTTACGTATTTTATGTACTAAGCATTTTATTCATAAGGTTTTTTCGTGATTCTTCTGTCTGCTAATTTGCCTATTAAGATTATGCTCTGTTTTCTCTACTTTAAAGACATGTAACCGGCTTTAAAACCAGTCATATTTTTTTTGTGAAATGATCTATTTACACATGCATTGATTGGCAGAAACCTAATTTACTGGGTTCCTATACCATATTATCAGTAGGTCCATAATTTGTAGCTTCTATCTCGCTCGAACTGTGTGTTTACCACAATTTAGGGAATCTCGTCTACTCCGATTTGTGTAAATGGAACATTACCTACTACTCTGTTCACAGCATCATTCCATTTGAAATATAGATATAAAATTAGGTTATTTAGGTTATACTGTATAAAACTAAATTATTTTGCCAAATATGTAACCACATTCATTGTAAATATACATTTTAGTGTCATTCTTTAATCGGTTACTTATATAATTCGCTATACTTTCTGTCTTTAATGCTCTGAAACTGGGTTTCAACTTTATATGTCAATTTTCAATGTTTGAATATTATTTTGACTTAGGAGATAGTTTTTGTTTTTGTAAATTAATGCTTTTTAACGAAATCAGGCCTAAATAATTTGGTTTTACGAACACTATTTATATTATTATTTATATATTCATTTAAAGATTTTCAAAAAATTTTGACAATTAATGTAATGGATTTTCCGCAATTAAAAGTATGTATTTAATGTTAAAATCAGAATCCCAGTTAATTTCTGTAAATGTGTATAAATTTTAGTAGTCTATATTAGATGTTACGTAGATTGTAACTGTCTAAAATACATATAAATAAAAAGAAATGGAAAATAATAACGATAATTAAAAATAATTACAAATCGTTGGTTCGTATTTTCTTCTCTACAACATTGTTACCCTATTATAAATAAGAAACACCGCTGTCACATTTTAAGGACAGTGAAACAAATTATTATCATTTCTAAACCATACATACTCGAAATGTTATTGAATATTCCTTGATTAAACTAGGATTCCTTCATTCATTATTATTCATCGTCAGTAAATGCCTGTAAAATCTATTATCTGTATAAAAAAAACAAGGTGCTTTAGACCACACGACTGAAGTAAAACTTCTTTAGCTCCATCTAACGGCCGGTATAGCTTTATTTAATGTTAATTCCACCATCTTGACAATTGTAAATTGTCATTTTACCGGACATACCAACATAATACAAAATTTAAGTAATTTTATGTTTATGTTGACAATGGAGATCTACAGTTTTGGCGGGAAAGCGAAAAAGATTGCGTCACCGCATTGTATTATTTTCCAAAACTTGTGTTATTTTCAGCGTTAGTGCATAAAATTGGTGGCATTCTATTCGTTAAGTGCTGGATCACAGGCGTGAATGTGGGAAAATGGTATAATGATGGTGAAACGTTTCTTTCCGTGTTGTTTCCAAAACTCCATAGAAGCTTCAAGTAAAGTTGCCACAACTTTACTAGGAGTATGAATTTGACTAGACTATGACTTGACTGGATTACTTCGACTGTGTCTTGATCATATTTGCGTGAAATATCATTAACTTGATAAATTATTAATAACTTGACACTGGCTAAATACACAAATGTGTGGAGCCAAAATGTTAAAAAAAATGGAGATCTACGTTAACCAACAACTATCAACTTACTTTCACCTCGTAACGCATTCACCAGCTCATTCCCCAAGTCAAGCGTGCGTAAATAAGTTTTATTTAAAAAACGTGATTATTGTTGGATATAGATATTTGGTAGTAAACAAATCGATGTATAAACCCGTAGTTCCCTAAGGTTAGGGTTCCCTTACTTAAATAAATAAATAATATAATAGGACATTAAAATCTAATCCAAATTAGAACAAAACTTAAATTCATATCACATTTATTTAATCTGATAAATACTACGGGTGCTATTTTAGAACATTAACGGGTCCGATTTAATAATAAAAATAAATAAATTAAACAATCACATTTATTGATTTCTATGATGGAAAGTTACACTTAAATAAAATTGTCTAATATATACTCAGCCTACGACAAGTAAATTGTCACTGACGAAATCGTGGGGTGGTACTTCGAGGTTCAACGGAGCGGGTCCTTTGCGGATTCGGCCTGACGCGTCGTAGTGGGAGCCATGGCAGGGGCAGTAGTAGCCCCCGAAGTCTCCTGCGTTGGCAACGGGCACACAGCCCAGGTGGGTGCAGACTCCGATGACAACCAGCCACTCGGGGTTCTTTGTGCGAACATCGTCATGCTGTGGGTCACGGAGGGACTCAACGGGCACAGCCTTCTCTGTTGTGATTTCTGCGCCTGTCCTGTAAATTTACATTTCATATAAATTAGTTGAAATGTTTCAATATTGCATTTCATTATTATACATTAATTTTTAATCAACTTTAAAAAAAGGAGGAGGTGCTAAATTCGTTTATACTTTTTAAATGTTTGTTACCTCAGACTCCATCATTCATCTAAAAAAATATATACCAATATAAAAAATCCTGTTTTCAAATTGGTCCTATAGAAATTTTATAGAAATCGTTTCAGAAGCTTGATTTTTCAATCAAAATAACTGACAAAAATATCTAATATAATATAATATATAATATGTATATTTTTGTCAGTTATTTTGATAGAAATATCTAAGCATTTATCAGGAGATTGAAGTCAGTTCAACCCCTTTTTTAAAAAGGATGACAATATCCTATAGGTTTTAAATTTTATTTTCTGGGTCTATAAGCGGTTTACTTTTATTTAACAGGCTACAGCTGTTGGTCTCTACCGACTTTACAGCGTCACCGGGAAGGAGGGCAGCCGCTTAAGGCGCACAGCCGTCAAAAGTGGGAGGCAAGTAGCTGAAGGGCACCCTTAGGGTGCGAGACTAGGTTTGGGTCGTTGCCGGGATAAGAGGATCGAGAAGATTACGTCCACTGGAGGACTGGACCCAATGGAAAGTAGTCTGTAAACGGTATGTTGGTGTATAAGTATGATGATTATAGCATATTAATACCTATCGCCTATACATTTCATGTAAATAGATGATGAGATGTCAGACTAACACACCTTTTTACGTTAATATCAAGAATTCAAAAACACAAAGACAAAAACTAGTTTAAGATATAAAAACGAGAGTGCTTTAGACTGAAGTAAAACTTCGTTAGCTCCATCTCTTTTCTTGTCCCTACAGTGTAGTATACAAAACGTAACTCCTTCCTATCTTCATGTAGCAATTTCCGTTCGCCTCACCAGCTTCCTCCCAAGTCAAGCGTACCTAAGGAAGTTTTACTTCAATAAAAATGAAATGTTTCATCATTCATTGGTAAGTGCATCACTTGAGAATGATTGGACAGATTTGGTCTTTTTTATGTACCTCATTAGCGCTTCCTTCATTCGCGTATTCACTATTCGCGGATTTAAAAAATGCGACGCAATTCTCATATTCGCGGCAAAAATTTTTTATTCGCGGGTGTAATCGGGGTGTACATCGGTACATACAAATTGATAAAAAGGATGCCAATATAAATATATAGTATCCAACTGAATACCCTTTGTGAACACGTCGTCAAACGGACTAATAATAAATTAAAATAGACCTTATTACAACTATGCCTAAAGTATGTTAATTGATATCGCGCTGTATTGGTTCCGCCTTTGCCAAACCATTGCCAAAGTCTGAAGAAAATAACTAATCAATATGGTCAAAAAATTCAATTAAATTCATTTTTGTATACTTGTTTTTTATTTTGTTACCTAGGAACGTATCTTCTCGTATCCCATATAAATAAACACTCCATATTCACGGTTTCTGTATTCGCGGCATATTTACGGAACGTATACCCCGCGAATAAAGAGCTTTTACTGTATTAAACTGTATGTGGTGTTTAGGGGAAAATAATTGGAAAAGGCGAGTACTGCCTCTACACATGCAATAGCTAGTTTTCTATATATGTATATTATATCAGTGTTCCTTACCTGTGGCGAATGAACAGTGGCTTGCCGCGCCACTTGAATGTGACAGACTTGCCCTCGGGGATGTCGGAGAGCTTGATTTCAATCTTGGCTAAGGCCAACACATCAGCAGCCGCTGCCATGGACGACACGAACTGTGTGACCACTGACTTGGCAGCATAGGCACCAGCGACGCTACCCGCTGGAAATGGTATAATTATGATTTAAAAACTTAAATAATTGATTTTATGATTTTAACCTAGTTACATATCATTATCAGTATTTCAAAAATTTCAAGCCACCTGTACCCCCTATATCGCCAGTCTTCTGAAACATGGTAGCGCTCAGTAAATGTTTCTTTACATAGCAGTCATCAGTGCACAAATAAATACATGTCTTTTCGTGGTAATCAACCACCATACCACAGAGGAAATTAAAGACTGTGTTTAAAATGGCTGTGAGGGACTGATTGATGTGAATTCAAACCCCCAATCAATCAATCAATCAACCAAGTTTTTATTTCAGAAAAATATTACAAATTTATAGGCAGGGCCAATGCACTAGTGGGGAATAATATATACAGCAGGTATAAATTGAGCAAGAGAACAAGAGACTGCAGACAGACGCATTTCTGCACACATCCGCTTCCCCAGTGAACCCTGATGGTGATTTGAGTCATTCCTGAATTTAAAATTAATATTTTAAATGTAATGATACTACACTGTTAAGTATAAAATTAGGCCTGTAAAATACATTATGATGGTGGCAACGTCCAGTTTAAACTCTATGTGCAACGGGCAGTATCGTAATTTACTCTGTGGTAGCATTTAAATTTATTACAGTGGCAACACCGGCAAGCGCTTGATGTACTACGGATCATTCTTGCTCCGGACACGGCTTTGTGAGCATGCTGAAGGCATATAGTTCTATAGTTTGCCCGCCATGCTTAACCATAGGGTTAAGCATGGCGGGCAAACTAGTTATAAAACGGTAAAACGGTTTCAGTATCTATTCATGTGATTTTATTTATTATATTTAATAATTCTATTTATATATATCTATATATATATAAATAGAATTATTAAATAAATATATCTATATATATATAAATAGAATTATTAAATAAATAAATAAATAAAATCACATGAATAGATACTGAAACCGTTTTACCGTTTTATAACTAGTTTGCCCGCCATGCTTAACCCTATGGTTAAGCATGGCGGGCAAACTATAGAACTATATGCCTTCAGCATGCTCACAAAGCCGTGTCCGGAGCAAGAATGATCCGTAGTACATCAAGCGCTTGCCGGTGTTGCCACTGTAATAAATTTAAATGCTACCACAGAGTAAATTACGATACTGCCCGTTGCACATAGAGTTTAAACTGGACGTTGCCACCATCATAATGTATTTTACAGGCCTAATTTTATACTTAACAGTGTAGTATCATTACATTTAAAATATTAATTTTAAATTCAGGAATGACTCAAATCACCATCAGGGTTCACTACTATACATCTATATATATATAACTACTATATATCTATATATATATAAATAGAATTATTAAATAAATAAATAAATAAAATCACATGAATAGATACTGAAACCGTTTTATAACTAAATAGGCTCACATTTGACCAGTCTCGCCTGATGGAAATTGTTGATGTGGTCTGTGATGGTATATGCTTGCCTAGGATAACTATTCCCTGTATGTAGAGACCCACAAACTATGAGGCCCATGGCCAACAACAACCCTGAACAAACAAACCTAAATCAACAATAAACCTATTACAACTTCCAATTTATTTAAATATTAAAAAGTTAATTTGCTAGCAAGAAACCTATCTATTGTGGATAAGAAATACAAGGGATAAGGATGTGACTCTTGAGTGTGATAAGGGCAGGGACAACTGCACAACCTGATGATGAAACTGGTGCTGGTGAATTTGTAATATTATTTACAATTTCACCATAGTTATAGTAATAATATAATACTAGTAAGTGAATGAAGGCTATTATTAGCTGTAAGTCTCATGTGTTTTTAATTGTTATTTTAACTGGATTCTATTTAATAATATGAATATATAATTAAATTAATTAATTTGGAGGATTTTATTGAATTACATGTATAATGATCGTTTTGATTGGCATATAAACTACACTATTTTACAAATGTTTAGGTTTAACACATTCAGCGGCATAATGTGTATCTTTTACTCAGTCTCTGAACTATGAAGCATTGAATTCAAAAGATTAGAATATTAAACAAAAAATGTTTTTTTTTTTATTCAGTTTGTAATTACTTCGTAAATACTTTAAAAAAACAGGCAGGTCTTTATCCGGTCAGTAAACAATCTACTGACTAAAATCATACCAAGAACTGCTAAACGCAATTAGCTACAATAGATACACATCACAAAAATATACTGCTTATAATCATTTATAGACAGCTCGGCTTCAGCTTTGTACTACTTCACAGTTACTATTTTGAGGATATACTTATCTAATAATTGACTAGACAAGATCAACTGATAGTGTGTTCTTACAAGTACAAACAAATCAAAAACTAACCTCCAGCAATGAGATAGGTGAAAGACTGGCGTCCATCAGCAGATTCTGCAGACTTCAAGTTGGGTTCAGTAGTCTCTTTGCGACGGTACGCAGAGAAGTCCGGGATCGAGATATCCGTGTGAGCAAAACGCACCTGACTTGGCACTGGAAGCAGATATATTGACAAGTGTTATGTAATACACATTTTCATCATAAATAATGGAATTAGAACTATTACGACGCAATCAACAGATGTATAGGACTCACCGTTAACTCCGACGGTGGCTTTCAAGCGCTGGATGGGCAGGGATCCATGTAGAGAGTGAACAGTCGAAGTTTTTGGCAAGGGTTGGACCACCGACTTGTCTACAGGCGTGTGCACCACAACTGCGGGCTTTAGGCCGTTGGCTGCCACCTGGGAGGAAGCTTTCAAGTACGGTGCCAGATGCCCAGCCCTTACGACGGAATTCATTTTGCTAAACTAATCGAAATACGACACAAAATTAGTTTTCAGATTTCGTTGAGCACAAGTGCTCTGACTTCAGACTTGACGGGTGAAAGAAACGTCAACTTCAACTTCTTATTATGGCTTCTGCGGGATTAGCACAATTTCGCCAATGTCGCGTGGATAGTAAATAGAAAATAAACGACAGAGTATGATCCGTCAGCGCGGCAATAAGTTGTCAGACGGTTGTCAAATCTAATGTTTTTAAAATTCGCCCCATTGAGCAGGCTAATGTCGTGAGACCATACCGCCTATACTTTCGTAGTTTATATCGTGAGAGTAAGGAAGGTAATTTTATTCGTTTCACACAAACGAGAATCAAAAATGTAAAAGAAAATGTTATTCAATGGATTTAGATTTTAGTAATATTCATATTGCGCTGAAGGGGCGCGGTTTTTTAATTTTTATGGACTTATTTAGAGTTAAACCAAAAGGCTTATCTATGTTTAAGCTTCTTACGCTGAACCATTGTGTAGGTATCAAGTACATTTCTATGGATCCGGAAAATAGCTAGGAATTTACGCTTCTTCTGAGTTACTTCTAGTAAAGTGGTGGCAACTTTACCAGAAGCTCTTATGGAGTTATGGAAATAACACGAAAAGAAACGTTTTGCGATCATTATACTACTTTTCCACACTCATGCCTGTAATCCAGCATTTAACGAATAAAATGCCTCCAATTTTATGCACTAACACTGAAAATAACACAAGTTTTGGAAAATAATACAATGCGGTGACGCGATCTTTTTCGTTTTTCGCCAGAACTTAGCGTAGCGTTACTTCATACTCTAAATCACTTGTATTAAGATTAACGCCATCTAGCGTGGGTGTCTAACAGCACTGCATCATTGAATAAAAGTTAAGAAGTTCGGTAGGAAAAGCATAGATGGCGTTATAATAAAACAAATCTAATATAATGATTGAACAATATTGAATATAGGTAGCGATAAAGATGTGTGAATAGTGATAAAGATGAATAAAAATGATGATGAAATACGACGAGGATCTGTATTTTGTGTGTGCCATATATCAGTGAAGGTGATTTTATTTATGGTTGCAATCACAGTTCTATTCATATCATGTAAAGGTTAGGTTTGGACTTAGTTAAGTAGGAGGTAATAAGTTGTTAAATCATAGGTAGAACAAACAGCAGGCAAACATACATTGGCACTTTCAGATTTATGAATATTATGAGTATGAGTATGAACTGGAATGTATTACACTAATTTTTATGAGGGGAAATTAAAATAACCAAAATCTTATAAATTTAAGAAGATCAACTGTTAAATACATTGATGGTACAACTGGGTAAGGTACATTGCTAGTTACAAAATAAAGTTATAGCAGATTTTAGGTGGAGAAAGTCATGTGTCCGGGTACTGCAGAGACAAACTTGAGTTGCATTCAAATTCCTTGTAGGCTTGGTGTGAGATACACCAAGCCTAAGTTGTATGATCATAAGGTTATTTGGAGGACCTGGATTAATGGCTCCTTTACATAGTTCTTGTTTTAGGGTAAATGTTATGGTTGTCATTTTACTGGAGAAAACTGAAACAATAATGATTAGATTAAATTCTATTAATATTATGAAATTAGTAAGCTATAAATATGCTTGTCTGGTAATTTATACTTATATTATAGATGTACCTACCCCATTAAGTATCTAGATCAAATTGAAAATACATAATAATATAGTAATCTTGATATTATTATGAAATACTTAAATACAGAATCAATTACATGTTGGGTTTTTATCCAAAATGAGCATTTACAGGACAAATAAAGAGACTGGGAACTGGTGTGCTCATTGTAGGTCATGCAGTAAATAATAGTATGTAATAATAGGTGATGTATTTAATAATCTTGTAACTTCATTTTTATGTATAGTTCTTGCCAGACATTTGTAGTTGTACTATACTTAAATTTAGCAATTTTCATAGATAAATTAATTATGAAAGCAAATAAGGTAACTTCATTTGACTGGTAAGAGTCGTCATGAAATGTGTTTACAACTGTTATTTAGTGTATTTGAAATCAATGTTCTATGTAATTAATAAATATGATTTATAAATACCTTTGATAAAGATCCGTTATGTAAGCAGTTAGGGCACAGACACTTTTACTGTTGGGAATAATGAAATAATCATCATGCACTTGATTAGAAATTAATAAACAAGTAATAATTAATTGTTTTGGTTCGGTCAATTAGCTGGATTTACAAAAAATTATAATAACATCGAGTATGTATAATACAATGAAACGAGATTGAACTTGATTCTAAGCTATACAGTATAGACAAAAGGTCTACTACAATTAGCCGGATTTAAAATCGGGTAATTTTTGAATGTTATCGAAATGTCGAAAATGATGTCGAAAATATTAAGTTGATTTCTTTCAAAAATAAAATAAATTATTCTCTAAAGCCTTATTATTGTGTCTTCTACCTTTGTATAACTTTAAATAATATTGTGGAACAAAATTATCATTATTTTTTGTTTTTAGTTTGGCTTCACACTTTAGTGTATTTAGTCAGTGTCAAGTAATTGATAATTTTTCAAGGTTAAAGGTATTAGATTTTTTTTTGAGCGGGGGGAAATGCCCTCGCACTTCCCTGCCACAACGGAGGTGGTGGCAGGGGGTATGTGGAACTCGAACCCACTAAAACCCCCCAGTGAACCCTCGTCCGCCGTACCGGGGCGAGAAGGGTCGCGACTGCAGTCCAGCCAACTCGCCCCCGATTAGATATATGTGTCAAGTCAAGTCAAGTCACAGTCCGAGTCATCAAGTCAAGTCATAATATAGTCTAGTCTAGTCAAGTCATACTCCTAGTAAAGTGGTGGCAACTTTACCAGAAGCTTCTATGGAGTTTCGGAAACAACACGAAAAGAAACGTTTCATCATCATTATAGCACTTTCCCACACTCATGCCTGTAATCCAGCACTTAACGAATAAAATGCCACCAATTTTATGCACTAACACTGAAAATTACATAATTTTTGGAAAAAAATAAAATGCGGCGACGCGATCTTGTTCGTTTTCCCGCCAAAACTCCTTTTATCATTATTGATGATAATTTTAAAATTTAATTCATATCCTAAGTTAGAGATAAGGAAATATATTATGTCAAAGTCATTTTTTTATTTAAGTTAAAATGAGACCCGAATACTGAGGAGAATTTAGAAAATGACAACATATATGGGTATAAATATAAATATTAATAAAAAATTGGAATTCACGATAGAGTTGAAAAAGCGTTAAACTGAAGTAAGGTTATTAGGAATCTGGAATGACCTAAACGGAGTATTTCATAGATTAGACTGATTTTTAGAAAATTCATTATTTGATCGTAACTATATTAGTTTATTTTAATGATTCAACGAACAAAAATAGTTGTAGGTAATGTTATGTAAAAATTTGAGAAATAACTCAAAACCTGGTTTTGAACCTAACTTTGTTCCAGAACTTTCTGTAGAATTTTCTCAACTCTAGTGATTTTCGAAAAATTTGCTATGAGTTATTCTGTGACAGGCCTTATATAACCTCGAACGCGGGAATAATCTGGATCTGGACGTTTCGTTTTAACCAGTGAAAAGTGAACAGTGAAAGTTAGAAAGTGCGCGTCAGTCGAGGGGTACTAAACGGTTGGTACCTTACACCCTGACTCCAGGGGTCACTGATCCTTGTGCTGTTCAACCGGTGAACAGCTGTCGGTGTTCAGGTCATCCCAGCCTGTTCAGCAGCGATCTGCTGAGTGGGGTCAATAGCTCGCGAATTTACCCAGTTGGATGTGTCTAAAGACAAATTAAATAAATGTAAATTATGAAATCAGGTATTCTATACTTCACGGTTAAACTAGCTAGTTTAACCGTGAAGTATAGAATACCTGATTTCATTTTTATCGGAGTGAATATTTTAGCGGGAATCTTTCGGTTTAAGATCACATGATGCAAGTATGGAGTGTATTCGAACAAAGAGTGATTAAACCAGGTGTTCTCGCGTGTAGAGTAAGAATTAGTTTGCAGAAATTAGGTGTAGCTTCAGCGTTTTATATGTTAATGTGTTTCAGTGTATTAAATAGAATCTATTGTGTGTAATTTTAATCAGCACGGCGCGGCGGTACGTGAGTAGATAGAGGTTAATTCGTTACTTGTTCTAAATTTATGAGGGTTTAGGCAAGTTACACTTATGATGACATTCTTTTACAGCTTTTAATTTTTGTGTGTGCTACCAGTGTTTTGTTTTACGGCTTACTAACCGTGAGTCAATTTACACATTTTTCATACTCTGGAGTTCTGGACACAATAAATGTAATATGATGCTTCCAAGCCATTGCGCTATCAATCACCCAAAGTGTTTAGTTAAATAAGATAATTTATATATTTTGTACATATAATTTTAGTGCTGTGTGATTGCTATTTTATGTGGTACAAGACGTGTTAATACTCGTACAATCCACGGTAGGGTGATTATCAAACTACGCAATTGAGGAGCGTCCAAGCCTGAGAATCCATAAAATCCTTAGATTTCCATAGTAGCGTATATTTTTTTCGAAAATGTATCGTACATTAAACATTAACATTAACATATAATGAGTTAGTCATAAACCGTGTATTATATAAAAAAAAAACGACATTATTTATTTGAAATTGAATATCCTAAGTTCTTTGGCGCGTCCATTACTTACCTGTATATGTTTATCAGGAAAAACACGCTTATAAAAATAAAATAAGTACCTATAAAATGTATACGTCATATTAAACGTTAAATGCATTTAAATGTCTACTACACTAAGCTTATGTTGATTTAAGTTGACACTAATTGTATAATGTCGCTAATTATTTAGCTTTAGTGGAATAGCACAATCCAATTTTTCTTTCCACCTAAACTAGTGCTGGTTTGGTTTGCTTGTTTGGTGCTCGGCTCGTTCGCGGTCACACTAAGCTCCGTATTACAGAACGATGCTCAGTCATCGATCGGTGCCCAAGCAGAGATTTCATTCACTAATTGATCGCTTTATGAATGAAATCTCTGCTTGAGCACTGATCGATGACTGAGCATCGTTCTGTAATACGGACCTAAATCAACATCACAACCTGTCGATCGCCAGGCCATCTACTAGTTCGGGTTCGGGTCGTATGATCGTAATTTCGAATCCTAAGGATGAACCACCGAATTCTTCCTCCATACTTGCTGAACATCTACATAATGAAAGCCCGAGATCATCTCTTGCATAATTGTACCTGAGATTCTGTCACATAACCCCAAATAGGTCACCACGATCCTCGTGTACTATTAGTACAAATGCATCAGGTTTAGTGCATACTAGGTGGTAGGACTTTTCTGCAAAGTTCGTCTAGGTAGATACCACTGCTTTGCCAGTTATTCTGCCGCCAAGAAGTAGTGCGCAAGCACTGCTGTGTTCCGGTTTGAAGGGCACTGTAGCTAGTGAAATTACTGGGCAAATGAGACTTTATGACCTGATCTCACAGTCTAGTAATCTTGTTACTAGATTGTGTTGATGTCTCAGGATGACGTGCGCAGTGCAGTGTCACGCGAAACTCTATACTTTAGAGTTCCAAGTGACACTGCAACTGATATGGGCAGCCGTGTCGCTTAACATCAGGCGAACGGTTAGCTCGTCACGTCATGCCTTAAAAAAAAATACAGCTGCCTGAAAGCGATACAAATATCAAGAAACAAAAATAAATCGCAGTGTTTCGCCTCAAGCTTAGAGCAGCTACACGAATCAAAGAAATGTTTAGAAAACGATTTGAAAAAATGAAAAAAAGGAACGTTTCAACGATTATCAAAAAGTGCCTGAAGAACGTAATTTCTGAGGGGCAACTTTTTTTTCATTATTTCCAAAATTTAAATAACATACTTTGTAGAGGCCTTTAAGGCCTACATTTAGGTGTTATTCGCCCCAAAATTTATCAAGCCGACTCGAAGATTTAACGATTTTAAACTATATGTCCATAGATTTCCACTCTTTATATGCTTCCCTTGCCGCTATTGATTGGGACGAGATATACTTATCCACAGAGGTCGATGTGACGGTAAGCATTTTATATAATCTACTGGGCACTTGCTTTGATAGTTGCGTTCCCCGTAAACGGCCATCGACTCCTTGCTCACGTTATCAGTATCCTACGTGGTTTACGGCGGAGACAATAATCAATATTAGAAATAAGTACTTTCATTTGAAACGATTTCGAGAAGAGGGTAAGCAGTTTAACTGGGAAATGTTTAAATTTTACAGGGAAAGGGTCAAATTTCTCATTGATCAATCTTACGAGGAGTATATTAGCCAAACTGAATCAGACATTAGACATAATCCTAAGCAGTTTTGGAAGTTCATAAAGGATCAGCAATCCTCTAGACAATCTAATTGTGAATTTGAATATGCCGGTGACATTGTTTCTGGTGTCGATGCTGCTAACGCCTTTGCCTTCTATTTCAAGTCAGTATTTTTGACCAATACTCCAACCCTAGCCGTAGAGGAAGCAAAGTGTGAGGCAATCACTTCTTGCTGTTCTTCTCGTATAGCGGTAGATAGCATTGGGCCGAGTGACTACCATTATGCCATGCGTCGACTAAAAGCCCATTCATCGACTGGACCTGATGGTATACCGCCATTTATAATCAAGGATTGCTGTGAAATTCTCCAACCACCTCTTTTATATATATTTAATTTAGCTTTGAGTACTGCAACATACCCATCTCAGTGGAAATTGTCCCGTGTCACCCCTATACCCAAGGATGGTTCTAGATCTAAAGTCGAGAACTACAGGCCCATAGCAGTGCTGTCGGCGCTCGGCAAAGTTTTCGAGTCAATTCTGAACCGCGACATCACGAGGCAGGTCAATGCGCAGCTGAGCGATGCACAACATGGGTTCAGGGCAGGCAGATCTACCGTCACAAACCATATTAATTTTGTAGAATACACTGTTACAGAGATGGACAATAAGAAACAAGTAGATGCAACGTATTTTGATTTTAAAAAAGCCTTTGATAAAGTTAATAATGACATACTATTAAAAAAATTTTCGGCCGCCGGTTTCACTCCAAATTTGCTTAAGTTTTTTACCAGTTATTTTTCAAATAGATTTCAATATGTCCAACTTTCTACCTACCGCTCAGATCCGTATCTGACCTGCTCCGGTGTAAGCCAGGGCAGCACGCTTGGTCCAACCCAATTTCTAATTATGATCAATGACTTGCCGAAGGTCGTCAGTACGGCTAGATGCCTGATGTTTGCCGACGATCTGAAGCTATTCTTGGGTATAGAAACAGCCTCTGACTGTGAAGCATTGCAGAGGGACATCGACAATGTGGTTGCGTGGAGTGAACAAAATTATCTTGAGTTTAACGAGTCTAAATGTAAAACCATAACTTTTACTCGTAAGCGTTCGCCAACTGTATACCCCTACAGCATACACGGTGCCCCTCTCATGCGTGTTGAACAAATCCGTGATCTTGGTCTGACTCTTGACACTGAATTGACATTCAACAACCACATAGTTGATCTATGCAAGCGCGCTCACAGTTCTCTTGGATTTGTTATGAGACAATCTAATAGGTTTCAAGACCGGAGTACCATCGTTGCCCTCTACTACGCGTTTGTACGAAGTAAGCTTGAATACAATTCAACAATCTGGGATCCCCATGAAATTAAGTACAAACTTATGGTGGAAAAAGTGCAGAGAAGGTTTGCCCGTTACCTGTATAAAAAGCTGTATGGATATTATCCGTACTTGTATCCGTCCCTTTTCGTAGCAGGCATGGTAGGTATTAACACCTTGGAACTAAGGCGCAAGTGCGCGATAATGATTCATTATTATCTGCTGTTCCACAACAGGATTGACAACCCCAGCACTCTGTCGCGTCTTTCGCTTGTGGTACCGGACCGGCAGCGGCGGCCGCACGTGCGGCGCCTGCTTGCGCTCGCGGCGCCGCGCGCGCGCACTAACACCACACAATACGCCCCCACGGCACAAGCTGTCTCTCTACTCAACGCCTTGGTTGCTCAACAACCAGACCTTGACTTTTTTAATGTGAATTTTTTTACTTTTGTTAATGTGTGTATTAATTTTTTGACATGATATTTTATTTTTTCTTTTATATTGCTGTTATATGCTGTTATTGTAAATTGTAATTGATTTTTGTATATTTATTAACGTGACTCTAATTTAAGTCTATTTTTCTAATATTTCTGGCTCGTCACACGTCTTGGCGTCGCTGTAAGTGTGCAAGCATTTAAGAATAAATAAATAAATAAATAAATAATAGAATTTAGTCATGTACCAAAGATATTAGAAAAAGTACCAAATAAATTAGGAAACATGCCAAACAACTTAGATTTGTCAACAAAAGAATTAGAAATTATATTAAAGATATTAATTTATTTATTTTTATAATTTATTTATATTTATAGATATTAATTTATTATATTAAAGAAATTAAATTTAGTTTTATGGGTAAAAAAAATGTATTAAATAAAATTACTTCTTTATTTTTTTTTGTTTATTTGACATTATTTTAATTGGTACATGTAAAATCACCTTTGTCTTATTAGCATTATTATTTAACTATTACTTATAATATTAACTAAACAATAATAACATATACATAAATTAAGGCACTTTTAAGATTTGGGCTATTAGACAAAATCAATTTTCAAAAGTTCAATATTAGTTATTACATAATAAGCTTCAATATAAGTGTGGTTCTTTTTGTACTTTACATATAGATTTTTTAAAGAATTATTCCGGTATCTCTTTTGTTTTTTTTTCGTTTTCTAGTTTCGTAAATTCTTTTTTCCTGGTAAAACTCTGGCTCTCACCATCATCGTAAAATATTTTGACATATATTTTTGCAGCACTTATGACTCAAAAGTTTGTCCCGTTTTGGATTTTCAGTTACTTGGGTGATTATCAAAAAGTGCCTAAAAACATAATTTAAAAAAACTCTACTGTGTAAATCTAAGGTTTTTATGGATTCTCAGGATTGGACGCTCCTCAATTGCGTCGTTTGATAATCGCCCCTTGGCAGCCCCACTCAGTGGAACAGCTAAAACACCTTGAATCAGAAAAATCCTAAATCGGAAAATTTTGACCCATACTGTGCTAGCATAGTGCTCTCACAGACTGGGTCGTGACACTCCATATTACGTACATAATACTATTCCAATCGCAAAAATGACACATCTATCTATGTGCTTCAGCAATACATAGGCAAGTATAAGTCAAGTTTAAGGTCTCCGTCTAAATGAGTCAACATTATTCATAGAACCGAGCTTCCCGGCGCGGCGTGGGTCCGTCAGCTGAGGCAAGGTCAAGGCATCTATTTCCGCTCGAGGTCCTGTGGCTTTCGCACCCAAGGCCAATGCTTCGATTTTCCTAGAGAACTTTTTGCCGCGTCACGCAAAAACGAGCGTAAAGGAAACTTTGAACTTTGTAGATAGGTATGTAATTAACTAATCATTGCATAGTCAATACCTAACCATGTTAGGTCATGGTTAGGTTGCCATGATGATGAAAAATCTTTGGTTAAACAAAAAATAAAAAAATTGAACAAAAATTAACAAAATAATTATCCTTTTCTAGCAACTAGTAGAACGTATCACTTAAGCGGTTATACTCGTATTTTGGTGGTTTTAATCTAGTATTTCTGAACAGAAACACTAAAGAAGTAATGAAGAAAAATGCATGCATATTTATTATTATTTTAAGCAATGTATTGGTGACGCCTCCTTCGGTGTTACTGATGTTCATAGGCTATGGTGACCACTTCCCATCAGGTGGGCCGTATGCTTGTTTGCTCCCTTTTACAAAAAAAGAACACAACGAGAAAGAATTTATATGTAATTGCGTCTTCTGGTTTGTGGTTGCCACTCGAAAACCTTTCTTCCCCATTGGTTTTCAGTTCTGCAAGCGAATGCCAATGGTTATTTCAACTTGCTAATTCTAAGAGACTTAAGATCTTCCGTGGATCTAATTTTTTATCTTAGGCGCTCAAAGTAGCTTTGTAGTGGGAGGCCTGGTCAGTAGTGGATGATTTCAGGCTGTTGATGATAATAATGAGGCATTATGTATGTTTCATTTATTTATATATCTAGTGTCTCGCTCACATGATGTTAGGTGATAGATGACCACTTATGTTTGTGCACGCTTGTCTAGAAGACACTTCGATAGCAGCATCTAGCAGTTGGCTCTTATTGTACTCTGCATGATGAAAAAATGCTAATGTGTTTGTGTGCATTGTGTGCATGATCAAACATCCCGCATGCGCACTAAAGTCTTCACTTTAACAAGGCGGGCCCGGGCAGGCTAAAGTTAGACAAAATCGATGATACCTACTTATTTGGTGTCAGGTACCTAGAAAACTAGTTTTATTTTAGGGTAGTAGGGTAGTTAGGTATGTTGACAAGATTTCCTCTGATTACCCAGGCTACCTATACCCATATATATATATTTTTTATGGTAATTAATGATGTAGCCGTTCACCTGATGTTAAGCGATACGGCCGCCCATAACAGTTGCAGTGTTACTCGGAACTCTTAAATATAAGGTTTCGCGTGACACTGCACTGCGCACGTCATCCTGAGACATAATCAAATCCTAAACTGTGGCAAATGAGACTTTATAGCCTGATCGGCTATAGAGTCATTTGCCCAGTAACTTCACTAGCTACAGTGCCCGTCAAACCAGAACACAGTGGTGCTTATGCACTACTGCTTTGCGGCAGAATAACTGGCAAAGCGGCGGTACCTACTAGACGAACTTTGCAGAAAAGTCCTAGTAAAGTATTATGTATTACGGTATAATACTTAAGTATTCAATTACTTAAGTATTATACCGTAATACATAATACTGAAGTGATGAATCTTATCGTTCGCATGAGGTTAAGCGTTACACACGGCTGCCAACCACAGTGCAGTGCCATTTTGGAGTTCCAATTCCAAAATATAAAGTTTTACGTGCTGGTCCTCCACTGCACACATCATTCTAAGGTCCCTATTACAGAACGATGCTCAGTCATCGACCGGTGCTCAAGCAGAGATTTCATTCACTAATTGATCACTTTATGAATGAAATCTCTGCTTGAGCATTGACCGATGACTGAGCATCGTTCTGTAATACGTACCTGAGCATCAGCACGTCTAGTTATAAGATTAATAGACTGTGAGATCAGATCATCAGTTTCACGTGTCCGGTAATTTCACTACTTACAGCGTCTTTCAAACTGGAACACAGTAGTGCTTGCACACTAATACCTATTTCGTGGCGGTATAACTGGCAATGCTATTATGGTACCTATTAATATTTATCCAATAGACGAATTCATAATTAGTAATTTATGTAAATATTCTTGCATGCCAAAAATAGGAAATAAACCTGATGACCATGGCCACAGATTTTAAAATACATGGCAAAGAAATAAAGATAACTGCATAAATTAATTAAATTATTTGTGAACACAATAAACCTTGGTGTGATGACGTGTGCCTGTAGTGTATTTCCGTCAGTTGACTGGCCCTATAACACAGTTGGTAGTAACCTGCCTTCTGAATTGTAGGTTGTGGTTCGATTCCCACCCAGGATAAACATTTGGGAGAAGAACATCGATGTTGGTTCTGTGTCTAGGCGTTATATTGAACTCTATGTATGTATTTACAAACACAAAAAAATATAAGTATTGTTTCAGCTATCTGGTTTCCATAGTACAAGCTTTGCTTAGTTTAAGGCTAGATGGCGTTGTGTGAAATGTCCACAAATATTTATTATTATTATTTAGATAAAACTTGTACGTCATTTTATTTAAATTTAACCAATGCATAAATCTTCCATTCATCCATACAACATACGAATTATCAACATTAGAACTTAGTACAAAGAAAAAGCTAGAAAACTAAAACCCGATTACGATGATTCAAAAGTTAGTTCATTAAAGTTGGCTGCGGTGGAACCTAAGTTTTTGGACATGCACAGCGACGCCAATTTAATTCATCTGAGGATGGAACAAACACACACACACACACACACACACACACACACACACACACACACACACACACACACACACACACACACACACACACACACACACACACACACACACACACTTGTATACACACGATGATAATACAAGACTGCTAAAAACACACTAAACCCCTTTTTTGGCTTTCCGTAGCCGCGTAGAATTATCTCCTTTAATTATTTTTTTTTATATTTTTTATTGTATACAGCCCAAATGTTTTTGTACATTCTACGTAATATCTGAACGTAAATTAAAAAAAAAGTCATGTTAAACCCGATGTAGGTAACTATTGTGTGTTAAGTATCTTTATGCTAAAAAGTTAATTCAGCAAAACTTAATAATTCAACATTTCAACACCAAACAGTTGTAAATAGCAAATTAGGTAACAGAGCCTACTGATACCGCTTCTACAGATCAACCGAACGGTCCCGGATGCGTTCAAAATACGTGATAGTATCGTTCCCCGGCTCATTTTGCGCCATTTCTATTCTCCGGGCGAGTCTCACTTGATTTGTTATCCTGCTAATACTGTGTTTATTATTTCCTTTGTGAAGGCCTTCGTAGGCGCCGCGCATCCAATTTAGGATCGCGATTTGCATGAACCACTTTGTTTGACACGAATCTGCATTGTAGTGTGCGGGGAAATGGATAGATGGCGCTAGGTGGTGCTAATGTTATAACCAAACTCGCCGGTTTACAGTTCAGTTTGTATTTATATAACTATTATTATTTTGAATAGTTTCAGTTTAGAGGCTAGAGGGAAATTTTTAGAGTTCTTTAAAGATCTGTTTTCCAAATCTTCGGCCACCTCGTCACAAAAAAAAGTTCCCATCATGAGAAATGGGTAATGTTAAAAGTTACACTTATAAACCTTATTTTATATACATAAGGACCTAATACATTGGTTAGATGATATTAATGGAAATAAGTAAAGTAGGTACCTACTTAGGTATACCTCCATATTATAAACGTAGACCTATTTCTACCTGCAGCTTACGTCTTGAACTTGCATCATTTATTGTTTAAGTAGGTCTGATAGGCACCTATTGTAAAAAACTAAAACAATACTCTGTACATCATACCTAAAAGTAAGGTAATATAAGGCGAGAATATCTAATAAAACAATTTATGGACTGTTTACTGCCCTGAAAATTTTGGACAGAATAGAATTTTTCTAGGTCAAGGTTCTTGATTAAGGCTGTGTTGCACCGCTTAACTTTAAATTACAATTAAATCTGCAATTTAAACTCTAGTCCTAAGCCGAAATGTGTTGTATCATTTAACTGTATTTGTCAAAATTCATTTCTCATTATTTAACGGCAACTACGTCAAAATATAGAAAAGAATGTGTAATATTTAAATATAATTTTTTTAAAATAAATATCTCTGGAATTTTATTATAATAGATAAATAAAACGATAAAAACTAAACTTAATACAGCTTAATGGCAGCAATGCTGCCAGCATATTGGGCTACGTGCTCAATATGCTGGCAGCATTGCTACGTTGAATGGCAATGCTCAATATATTACATATCTATTACTTATAACGTTAATTATGTTGGTACATGTCCATGCTCGTAGTGCTAGTAACATGCTAGTAGCTATGGCAGTATCCTTAACCGGGATTATGCTGCTATCTAGCCAAAAGTACCTACAGTATCTCGAGAGGTAATAAGTAATATGGGTAAGTAATATCCAATATAATTTTCTCCACTCAAATTACTTCTACAATTTATTTCTACTAGAAAGGTTCACGGTCATTGGGAGCTGCGTTTTGTTTTTGTCCGTGAGCCGTTGTGCCATAGTAAAATTGTAAGCGGTAGGGAATGTTATGAGGTGACGAGGTGGCTGTTATATTAAAAGATCTTTTAGTATTTATGTTGATATGTCTTGTATTCGCATCAGTTTGGTTGACTTTCAATTAAAAAAAAAGAGTAGGTGCTTTTTTTTTCTAGCTGCATTTCCCTTACACCTGGGTCCGTGCTTTTTGTTAGATTATTTTAAATTTATTAATTTAGCTTATTAATTATGAACATTAATAGAATAAAGGAGGGACAAAACATATTTTTAAACACGAGTATTTATTTCTAAATGTGCATACACCACGAGCAAACCAGCTTCCGCAAGCAGCACCCGTTCACGAGCTTGACGCATGTTCCAGCCATCGCCCTCCTCGACCATATTTGAGGGAAGAGGACGACCCGACATACGAGGCCGCCTGTAGGTAGTGGTTAGTAGGTTAGTAGTAGTGGTTACTTTGCTTCAAAATTTAACAAAAAGAAAAAAAGCCGTATGGTCCTTGAAATAAATCCCAAAACCTAATTTCAAAGGAGGTGCCATGAAAGCCTAAGTAAACAAATTCATTACCACTTACCTGTCAGCGAAACAGATAATAAAATATTAACAGTTATAAAAATACACAAACATAGATTCTGGACCCTAACTAGGATTCTCTGTGTCTACAGACCCAGGAACTACGAAGACCATGGTCCCACAACACCCAGATACAGAACAAGTAATTGAGCTTTTTTTTCGGTGCATTAATACTTATCCTGCCGCGGGAATCGATCCCGCCGCCTCCGGGTCATGAACCAATCAGCTCCATATCACCACAGCGGCTGTCACTCTGCTCACGCTGCTGTCACGCTGTTATTATTATTATTCATTTATTTATTTACAATCTTAAATTTAAGTTTTTTACAATATTTCTATAAAAGTAACATTACAAAAATACAATAAAAAACCTAAACCTAGTGTGCCGCCAGCAGCGGGGCAAGGCCCAAGCTACCGGTGGTTAGGGCTGCAGAGTGAGGAACCTCCCGACAATACGTGCCGTGTCAAGAAAATTATACTACCTTCTGAATCTGACCCTTGATCCAACCGTCTAACGAGAGCCTCTCGAGGTGTTGGTCGAGGCTCTTCGCTATAAGGCTGTTCGCCGAAACAACTATCGGAACAATGCTCGTTGAGTCAACACTCCACATGACGAGAAGACATTTATATTTCATTATTATTATAGTTATAAAATATCATTTTTTAAATAATTCTCAGTTAAGAGATTGGTTTCTGTTTATCAGTTTACTGTGTTAGTAAACCACGCACACAGCTATAAAAATCCTTGGTGACTCAACACACCAGCACAGTACCTACCGTATATCAACGCATTAGAATTGCGTGCGCCGAGGAGGCTACGTCCGTTTATTGCATTAAATTATTTTATTGTTTAATTTACATTATAAACAGGTGGTGGTAGGTCTATGATACACCATAACGATGAAAATATGGTTTTTGATATTATTAAAACTTGTACCGATTCCTTCCTTTTCAAATCTTTCTTAATTTAGGGTTAATTTGTTCATCCATTATTCGTCTACCTTTATACCATTTAAATGGGGTCGGTGCAGCATGTTTTTCTCGTCCACTCATTTCTGTCTGACATCATCTCAGTCACTCCCGTAGCATACATGTCATTCTTCACACAGTCCAACCACACTTTTTTCGGTCTTTTTGCCATCAACATTCATATTCAAAACTCTCTTAGTAACATGGGTTTTCGCATGGCATTTTCATATCACGCTAAGTAGCCTATTTTACTCCTCAACTTTTATAGTTAATTTGTTATTAGGTGATAAATAATATATTACTACTAATAACATTAAGTATATTAATCACAAATCCTCATTGTTTTTCATTAGTTTTTTTTTAATTTATTGGTTAACTTATCCTAAGAAAGCAGCTATATACTTAAAACTGCAATTTACTTGTACTGCGCTGATCTTCCAATTTCAGGATAAAAATTGTAATCATTGGGAATATAATATAATATTGTTCAACTATTAAAAGATTGGCCCTTAATTAAATAATCTATTCATAAATATATCCATAACACTACAAAAAGTATCGCTTTATGTTTGAAACGACCTTCATCGTGCATTTGAATGTTTCCGCGGTCCTAACAACACGATTTGGTCACGCACGCAAAATTATTGTATCGAATTTTAAAAATTGGTACGTGGAAATCTGCTGCTAAAAGTTTCAGGAAAATTAAAAGAGATGGCGTTGCAAGTCTAGGAAGTACATCGTGTTTCTAGCCTTGAGATGCGTTTCGAATATAAGTGGATAATGAATGTTATGCGCGGGGCACTGTAGGGGACACGTTGCTCGGGCCCATTCGATCGCGAGCTGCCCATATCACGATGAATTTATTACCATGCGCCGACTGTCGCACAGTCATAGCCATTAATATGCTTGCATGACAATATATAGAGCTTAGTTGGAATTTTTATGCAATTTTTCAGGAATTTTCAAGCAGCTAGGTTCGACGGAAGCCAACTTAACACATTCCAACCGGATTTCTACAATGTTGTATTGACTAAATATAAATAACTGAAACATAACGAGGCCGTCGTGCGTGGAGCGTGGATAATAGCTTCGAATGTAAAATTTATACACACTTCAGCTGCATTGCTTTTGTGATATTTGATTTTTTTTTTACGCTGGCGCTTTTCCAAATCGACCGGTCATTTGGCAACTTTTCTATTTAGCCGACCGACACCTGTCTTGAATTCAGTCTGCAAAGTTCAGAAAACCTTAACAAAAATGTTGTGTAATATAGGTACTTGTAGACATTATATTTCCGCGTTTTTCAAGTGGGTGTTTGTATATATTAATATAGTCTCACAAGGCAAAGGGCAAGGCCTTTTAAATGCTTTACTTTAAATTTATTCCATTGACATTGCTTCTACTGAACTTTATTTTAACGAAGTCAAAATATGCATTAGCATACGAAAATCGACCTAAATTAAGTAATAAAATGACAACAACTAGAAGGAAGTGTGATTGTTGTCAAGGTCGTTATTTATTGTTTTGTCTGCGCATTGACATGGGATTTATCGGATTGGAACATTTTATCAATGCAATGATAGAGGAACTGTTTACGTACTTAGTTACTTCCTTTGGTGTAAGTTTTGATTGTATAATTAATTTATTTGAAAGATATTTATTATTTAAAAGAGGTTACATAAAAATATTTTTTTGATGACAAATTATATTCGTGTATATGAAACAGCGCGGGTAGATTTTAAACAGGTGAAAATAAAATAATATAAAATATATAAAATAATAAATAAATAAATAAATTAAAGTCGCTAACAAAAATTTGATTTAATAATAAATATTTAAGTATTTTATCAGTTATGTGGTTCGCATAGTACAAGCTTTGCTTAGTTTGAGGCTAGATGGGGCTATGTGAAATATCCACACATATTTATTTATTATTTTAGAAGTAGATCAATGATATCTATTGCATTTTCCGGTCCTTTGTGAATCTGAACCAACAGAGTAAATGGCTCTATTGTAGAGCACATAGAGCAGCATCCTTGTTGAGGAGTTTCCTTTTCTTATGATGACCAGCTATTATGAACTAACTAGAGAAACCGTGTAATAAAAACTTAGGTTGGTATTTATGATTTTGACACGTCAGATGATAGGTCATCCACTAAAACTTGGATCAGTTAGTACAACCGAATTTGTAATAATATATCGAAGTATTACGATTACGATTGTAAATAAATAAATAACGTACATAATAAATCGCATACAGGATCTATCCTGGACCCTAACTAAGATTTTCTGTATCCAGCTACGAGGACCATGGTCCCACAACACCCAGAAGACAGGACAAGTACTTGCGCTTTTTTTTTTCTGTGCACAAAGCTGACTGGCCTGGTAGGTAAGTAGTGGCTCTCCCTTCTAAACTGTAGGTGTGGGTTCGATTTCCGTCCAGAACAAACATTTGTGTGATAAACATAGGTGTTTGTTCGTTTGTTCTGTGTCTGAGTGTTTTATTGTATTCTATGTATGTACAAACAAAAAGTATATATGTATTCTATCAGTTACCTGGTTTCCATAGTACAAGCTTTGCTAAGTTTGGGGCTGCATGTCGCTGTGTGAAATGTCCACCAATATTTAAATAATATTGTCCTGTGGCGGGAATCGAACCCGCCACCTACGGGTAATGAGCTGACCCGTTCAATCACCAAACCACAAAGGCTGTTCATGTATACGTATATATAGAAGTAAGAAAAAGTTATTATTTATTCAGAACATCACACAACATTATATTTTTGTAAACAACACGAATATCGAATGATAATGATTAAATAAATAATAGATATCGTGCAAAATGTAATGCTGCGTGACGTCATGATATTGGTCCTGACTCGTATTGTAATCAAGGTCCTAAGACCTCATATACTGATTTTCAGTTCAAACCCATGATCAATTCGTTACGAACTTCAGAAGAAATAAAATATAAGGTACTGCTTGTTGCTGCTTAAGCAAAGCCTTGCTATTCCTTAAACACTTGCATATATCGGTAACATCGCTTTGGAATTACGATTTAAAATGATCTTCCTTTACTATAAAATAAAACATGTTTATAAAAAAAAAACAATCATTAAATAAAACAAGACCATTCACAAAAACTTGTCAATTTGAATTCCTAGAAACGACATTTTTAGAGAGTACCATCAAAAGACCAAAAAGGCTCCGAAGGAGGTTGAATATTCATAGATCGCATCACCAGCTTTGGGGCCGCATACGGAAACCTTACAGGCCCAAGGCCAGAATGAAACTGGTTTTGGACCGGTAGCATCATAATGCCTTGTCGATGACTTGGACACGTCGTAGGGACTAAGAACCAAATTTATAATAACCGGCCAATCAGAAAATGGAAATACAGAAATGAGGCCAACAGGAGAAGATCGTGAAAAAATGTTTGCGTATATAATAATAATTATCAAGATGACTTAAGATCCCGTTTGAAAATAAAAATATCAAGATGATAGCGAAACAAATTACTAATCAATGATTTTTGAATATGAGATAAGTCAATTGACTACTACAATCATTTAAGTATATATATAAATGGAATTTGTTCTAAATGGAGTGAGTAATTGATGGAAAGACTACGTGGATAGATCTAGACTTGATAATTTGGACGATGTTCTCCGTTTCGTGGCATAGGCGAACGTAGGGTTTTTGAAATGTCAGAAGGGGGGGTTTCATAAGTGAAACCGCGAGCTACCCCCTTAGCCCTACTACACAAAATATTTGGACTTTGTGTATTGTCCTAGGACCTAAATAGACAGTCCAAATATTCCAGCGCCTTAAATTACAACACAATAAAATATAAAACTATATAACTATCGTACACAGCAAAAATATTTTAACACATTGATCAGCTAGTTACAAAAAAATAGAAGGTTACCTGTAAAGATTCGGAAAAAATGTGTTTCAAGAACAAAACTGCAGTCGTGTTGTTATAGAATCGATCGGTGTAAAGTGGCCTTTGTGGAGCCATTTCGCTTTTTTGTCTCTATTCGTAGGCTTTTCTAGCTTAGCGGAAACATTAATTTTTAGTTGAGGAATGTTAACTGTGCTACTTTTGATTTCAACATTTTCGTTTAGTATTTTTTTAGTCACGATTTAGGTACCTTCGTCCTATTAGAATCGTAACAATTGAGAATGTAAATTTTATTAAAACTTATATCGATTGATATAAAAATATTACTCTAGAACGAATCTAAATATTTTAAAATTTCACAGGTATTGACTATAGAAGTAGGTAATATTATAAGAACTTTATACTTGCCTTGACTTGCCTGATAATAGAATAACAATGAATGTCGCGATTTCAAACACGGTTAATATTCCATTAATAGATAAAACAAATTAGCACCCAATACATGTACGATTATGTCGAAAAGATTCGTGGCAAAAATACTATATTTTAAAAAATACTATCACAGCATGCGATCGGTAAAGTTAAGCATCGTTTGCTGCGGTCACTACTAGGATGGGTGACCGCTACAAAAAGTGGTATTACAACTGAGCGCTATCTTGCTTCGTAAGACACGATAAACCTTAAAACAACAGTCGTTAAGTCAAATCAGAAGCCTTTAGATGACTCAAAAATTCTGACATCAGGGTTGCCTTCCTGAGAAGGTCCGTAATTTCACTTGATTTGTTCACGTGACGGTAACGCTGTAAAGGTCAGTAGATAACAGCGTTAGCCCGTTCAAAAGACATCTATTCAGCGTCATGGTTTTATATAAGTCTAACTTATACCCTAATTTCAAAACACAGTATGTGAAGCTGCATTTTTATTGTCAGTTTTGACAGGAAAATGTGTATGGGAAAAATTACTACTAATCTTGCTTCTCAAGCGATTCCGGCCCTAACGTTTCAAAAACCTGTACCTGTCGTGTCAACGAAATGTAATATGTCCACTAGTTTACCGGTTTTAGATATGACTCTTGCTTAGGCATCTATTCATTGGGAATGTCGCCAATATTTTCCCCTATGAAATATGTCACGTAATGCTGTCCATTGAAAATATGATGTTTCCGTTTAAAACATGTCTATAACTTACACACGGTCTCTGTAGTGTGGTGGTTGAGCAGGTCGGCTCATAACCCGGAGGCAGAGGGTTCGATTCCCGCGGAAGGACAAGTATTTGTGCACAGAAAAAAGCGCAAAACTTGTTCTGAGTCTGGGTGTTGTGAGACCATGGTTCTCGTAGTTCGTGGGTCCCTAGACACAGGGAATCCTAGTTGGGGTCCAGGATCTAGGTTTGTTATCGTTGGGCGTTATTATTATTATTAATGTACGTAAACGAAATGTGGTCTGTGTGGTTTCCAAGATAGATAGATAACTCTTTATTGTCTTACCAATAATATTTACAGTATGCAGGAATAAAATAAATCTTACGTACTAGTGCCCACCTCAAAAATGTACCGGATGTACAATCCTTTCATCTGTTCCCTAGTTGTTCATTCTAAATACTTATATTGCTTTCTATCTGATGTAGTATTTAGATCGATGATAATGCGTCACCGTAACTGTAAAAATGTGTAGTTTGACATGGTTCAATCAAACGGAGGGCCATCTTGATGAATATAGGTCAATGTGCCCTTGATACACATAATGTGGTGATAATGAGGAAATATGTAGGATATATATTTCCTCATTATCACCACATTATCACCTATTTTTCTTCCAGAAATATACATGGCATGACATGAAATTTCTTAACTAGCTTTAGTACCTATACTTATGGTATGTCCCGCCTTTAAGGTTAGATGGGTGTAGATTAAAAAAATAAGGTAAACCTTCTCAAACATCGTAGGAATTATAAGAACTAAGAGGTGCATTATGTATGCATACTTATAAAACTTAATTTAAATCTGCCGATATTATTAAAACTGTGTACTTTTGAATCTCTAACAGTTTATAGATGTAGGTAATTGATACACTATTAGTGGTATAACATAATTCGAGTAGGTATACATCCCGGTAAAATATTTGTTTTCCATTACATTAAAATAAATCTGCGTAAAACAAGTGTTGAAGGAATATTGTATTACTCAATATATATACTCAATATATACTCAACATAAATAATGCTATGTTTATATCTATATTATTATAGCTGAAAATGAAATTTAAAAAACAACAAATTCATTAAAATGTATTAATTTCAATGAATTGTTATTTATTAGTAATTATTTATTATAATTGGGCATAATTTGTAATATTTTTAACTGCAGTGCTGTCCACGATGAAGTGTTATTAAAAAAATGTGAACCTGTCAACAACATTGTGGAATGCAAATAAATATTGAAATTGAACTAGAAAAAATAAATTTATCGACATTTACTGTAAAGTAGATACCTACTTCAGCAAAAAAATACACTAACATAAAATTACTCGGTTTTTGTTTATGTAAGGTGACCACAACCCATTGAAACGGCTGAATGGGTTTTGATAGCCTTATGTGTAGTTACGCGTATAGGACAATGTTTATCCTGAAACAAGGTTTCTATTCCAAACCTTGGCGATATTGGGGCTTGTGCTTAAGCTTAACATTTTATTAATGTACGGAACTGTTTACTTGTCCGGGCTAGAAGATGCAAGATGCAGGCACTGTCAAATTTGGGGCCTACTGAGATCTATAAAATTGCAACATGTTGCCCTGTATTATATTAATTGGAAAACAACTAAGTAATAACTAAAATTTCTATTTTCTTCAATTTACATATAATAAACTAAACAAGACCTAAAAATCTAAACTATGAATAAATATATAAATAATGTTTTGTGGATATTTAACACAGCGCTATCTAGCCCTAAACTAAGCAAAGCTTGTACTATAGGAACCAGATAACTGACACAAACTATACGATACTTTTGTTTGTAAATTTTCGACGATGTTCGTTCTGACAAACATCAATGTTCATCACATAAATGTTTGTCTGGGCTCCGGCTAATACCAACTACGCTATCGGGCCCGTTAACACCTAAAAACTTACAATAAATAAAACTAAAAGCTTATAATAACCCATTGGTGGAGGGGAAAGTGCCCACAATGATGGCAGCATTACCACATTGAATGGCAATGCTTATTTTTTGTGCAAATAAAGCCAACATTCTGGTCACATGATGCCAACACCAAACGTTTGGCCAAGTCCCTGTGCGTTTACATGGCAGCCGCCATAACTAAAATCAACTTATTTTTCATAATTTTAATTAACATTTTAGTAAGGAATGCGTATAATTTCTCAGGTTAAATTAATGTTTCGTTTAATAAATAATTTTTGCAGCTGACTATGATACCTACTTTAAACTTATTCAAACTAAATCGTAATGTTTATTGATGAACTCAAAAAGTCATTACCATTATTCTTACATCTGTTGTACACGTTTCAGTTGTGATGCTTCCTGCGTCTTGGAGCTGTGAGAATGACAATGTTTAAATGTAATTTTAATGATCTTTTTATAATGAATATACATTTATTTACCCACATGGCTGTATTACTGAATGGTAAATTTTCCATATTTTGGAAGATACTGGAATTTGAAAATCATTTTCGGTTATCGTTTAAAGAGCACATACAAACATTTGGTATTTACTTATACTTACTATGTAGTATTTTTTAAGTTATTGTAAGTGAGTTTAAATGTCAATCGACGTATGGAGCATAATTTGTGCCCAAAAAAGACTGAGAAATAATGACGTATTTTTTTCCTATTTTTGTAATAATAAACTAAAACTATTTTTTTTCTAAATTATATCTCCCATTAAACTAATATTGCATTAATAATCATATGGAAAATACGAGTCTCTAATTTTTAATTAACTTTTTAATAAAGCTAATAAAAATCGAGATCAAAAATTTGAAAAGTGGCCCATGTCGAAATATGAATTGCAATATATATATATATATATATATATATACTATCTAAAGTTCAAACCGGCTCTACTGCTTGACGTCAGAATAGTTTGCAAAAGCGTACTATTATATACAAACTTTTCGGAAAGGTAGTGCATTTTATCATCCATTTAAATATATGTATAACACAAAGGTGACTGACTGACATAGTGATCTATCAACGCACAGCCCAAACCACTGGACGGATCGGGCTGAAATTTGGCATGCAGGTAGATGTTATGACGTAGGCATCCGCTAAGAATGAATTTTTCGAAATTCCTCCCTTAAGAGGGTGAAATGGGTGGTTATATTATTTTTCCATAGGCCACGCCGCGGGCGAAGCTGCAGGCAGAAGCTCGTATTTCTATAAAATTAGTATTAACTTGTTGCGCACGGTGGCTTCACCCGCGGATAAAAAGTATCCTATGTGTTAATCCAGCGTATAAGCTATCTACATTCCGAATTTCATTAAAATCCATTCAGTAGTTTTTGCGCAAAAGAGTCACAAACATCCATAAATAAAACTTTCGCGTTTATAATGATACTTTCGCATTTATAATATAAGTAGGATTAGTAAGGATTTCAAAGTATATAGTTCTCTTTGGTGGTAACTTTGTCTGTCTATTTAAAGCCCTTTACCGTCTTTTTATTGTTCGATAGCCTTAAAATTGACCACTATCTCAATTATGGTACCGATCTTGATTGGTAAATAAACAAAGTTAATAGCTACTGTTAGTACTGTAAGTAAATATCTTAATTGTGGATCAATTACTGGACTGGCTCGATAGCTCAGTTGGTAGTAGCCCTGCCTTCTGAACTGTGGGTTGTGGGTTCGATTCCCACTCAGGACAAACATTTGTCCTGCGCGGGAATCGAATGTGTGATGAACATAGGTGTTTGTTCTGTGTCTGGGTGTCATATTGTATTCTATGTATGTATTTACAAAGAAAAAAGTATCTAAGTATTGTATCAGTTATCTGGTTCCCATAGCACAAGCTTTGCTTAGTTTGGGGCTAGATGGCGTTGTGTGAGATGGCCACACATATTATTATTATTATTAATTAGTAATTATTACAGGATTCAAACTATTACAAGAAAATGTCACTAAGATCTCTTTAGTTGAAAATAAACAAAAAAAAGGTTTTAATGAATGTTTTTCCCATTAGGACTTTGAATTTCCAATAGTCAGCATGGTGGAGAAGTCAGCATCGATATACATACGGGACATATGGGACATACTAGTTATAATTAAAGTAGTTTCGCAAGCCGCATTATTTTGCAAATAAATTTTTTGCACATGCAATTCCGTAGCAGTACTACGGATGTAGTTTCGTAGACATGTAGCTGCATATGCTACGGTGCATGAGTGCATCCGTAGCACATTCGTAGCTACTTCTACAGTTGCGTTTCGTAGCTACAATACTTTAAACAAACATCCCTATTCTTACTAACCCTTGTTAGATTGTACGTATTTTTTATTTAATATTTTTTAATGTATTTTTATTGCTTAAATACATAACTATTAACACGACCTATAAAACTAAACTATACGTAAGAACTTAATATTAAAAATAAGAGTTTCCGCGGGAAATTACACTGAAACCGCAAGTGTTAAATTTGCAATGAAACACACCAGTGTCTTCTCAAACCTAAATAATAATAATAGCGCCTAACGATCACATATATAGATCTTGGACCCTAACTAGGATTCCCTGTGCAGGAACTACGCAGACCGTGGTCCCAAAACACCCATACTCCGAACAAGTATTTGCACTTTTTTCTGTGCACAAATACTTGTCCAGCCGAGGGAATTGATCCCGCCGCATCCGGGTTATGGGCCGCCCTTTTTTTTTTTTTTTTTTTTTTTGAGGGGGGGAAATGCCCTCGCACTTCCCTGCCACCACGGGGGTGGTGGCAGGGGGTATGTGGGACTCGAACCCACTAAAACCCCCCCGTGATCCGACCGCCGCCGGGATGGGGCGAGATGGAGACGCACTGCATTAACCATCTCGCCCCGGCGGTAGGCCCTTTCGGGCCTCTGCGCCAGTGGGTGGGCAACCTTCCACCTCAGTTGCCCACCAGACGTGTGGGGCCATGTAAGTGCAGCGGAGAGTCCCCCGACTTTCCGCCACTGGCCCCACTACGGGGGATGGAGAAAGCGCTCAATGAAGCGCCTCCTCCGTCTCCCCACCCGTCTGCGCCGGAGGGGGTCAGAGTTGGCATTATCCTCCCTGACCCGCTCCGCGGCCTCCTTCTGCGTCATCACCCTCTCGCAGAAGGAGACCGTGGCCTGCCACGCACTCTCGCTGCCGAGCATGGCTTTCACCACGCTCGGCAACGAGAGGTCCCGGCCAACGACCGCTGAAAGTGTGCGCCGCTCGGAGTCCCAAGCAGCGCACACCTCCAGCGTGTGGGGCGCCGTGTCCTCTGGCGCCCCACATTCGTGGCAGGCCGGGGTCGCCTCCCGTCTCGCGATTTGATGCAGGTACTTTCCGAAACATCCATGTCCGGAAAGCACCTGCACCAAACGGAACGTCAGCGACCCAAAGGGCCGCCGCACCCACTCCCGGAGGACCGGGCGGATGGCCTCCACCGTCCTCTGTCCTGGGACCGGTGGAGCCAGGTCCTCCGTCCACCGCCGCAACAGGGCGGCCCGCGCCTGCTTTCGCAGGCGCTTGACCTCCCCCCACGCTGGGGGCTCTCCACGGGACCTCCTCGCCGCCACGAAGTGGTAGACTTCGGCGAGGGTCTCCGCTTCGAGCTCCCAGGGGGGATCACTGGCCAGCACACATGCCGCCGTCCAGGACACCGTCCGGTATCCGCGGATCGCCCTCGTCGCAATGACCCGCTGCGGACGTCGCAGCAGGGCCTTGTTATTGCGACCGAGGGCGTCCACCCAGACCGGTGCCCCGTACATGGCCATACTCCGGATCACTCCGGAGTACAGCCGGCGGCACGTGGCGTTCGGGCCACCCACGTTGGGCAGCAGCCTCCCTAGAGCGGCGGCCGCTCCTAGGACTTTTGGGGCCAGTTGAGTGAAGTGGGCCCCAAAAGTCCACCTCCCGTCCAGGATGAGACCCAGATATTTCATCTGGGTCCCAACCGGGACCGGGACCCCATCCAAGAGCACCCGCGTTCCTGGAGGGGGTCCCCCCCGAGGCCCGTGGAACAACAGGGCCTCGGTCTTGGAGAGGGCAACCTCCAGTCCCAGAGAGCGGATGCGGTCGACCACGAGGGTTGTTCCCACCGTGGCCAGCCGCACCGTCTCCCTGAGGTCCCTCCCCTTGACTACGACCAGGGTGTCGTCTGCGTAGCACGCAACCCGCATGTTTGCAGGCAGCGTGCCACGCAGCACCCAGTCGTAGCCAATGTTCCACAGGATCGGTCCCAGTACCGACCCCTGTGGAACCCCGCAGGAGACGCGACGGTGCCTCAAACCATCGCGCCCTTCCACCAAGACCTCGCGGTCCTGGAGGTAGTCGGCCAACAGCCTCTGCAGATACAGGGGCACTCCGTGGTAACGGAGCGCCTCCTGTATCGTTCCATGCGGGAGGCTGTTGAAGGCGTTGGCTATGTCGAGCGAGACAGCCAACGCCTTTTCCCCCCTGCCGACCGCTTCCTGCGTCCACTCCTTGAGCCAGAGCAGGGCGTCTATGGTAGACCGCCCCGCTCTGAACCCATACTGGGCCTCTGACAGCCCAGGCCCAGTACCCTCCAGGTGCTGGATGACACGGGCAGCTACCACACGCTCCAGCAGCTTACCCGTGTCATCCAGCAAGACGATGGGCCTGTATGCGGAAGGGGAGTCAGCAGGACGACCCTCCTTCCGCAACAGGCACAATCGGCCGTCCTTCCACGGCTTCGGGAATCGTCCGGACGTGAGGCATGCGTCGAACAGTTCCCGAAGCCGATTGCCCATCTCCTCCAGGGCGATCCTGAGGACCCGCCCCGGGATCCCATCAGGACCCGGGGCGGTCCTCTTGCCCCGTAGGCGTGCGACCGCGACCTCCATCTCCGCCTCCGTCAGAGGCGGGATGGAGTCCGCCGAGTCTGCCTCGGGGAAGGGGAAGGACGGCGTCATCGTCGGAGGGTTGTGGAGGGGATCTCTGTCGGGGAAGAGCCCCTCCAACACCCTGCCCAGGAGCTCCGGCTCCAGGGACTCCGCGACTGGGGACGTCTGGCCCCGGAACTTGTTCCGGGCAGCCCTATATGGACGTCCCCACGGGTCCCTGTTGAGGCCCTCCAGCGTCTCGCTCCAGCCCTCCGCCTTTGCACGGCCGATGGCCAGCTGCAGGTCCCACCGCGCGTCGCGGTAGGCACCGTACAGCCGGCTCTCAGCTGCCAGCTCCTCAGCTGACAGCTGTTCGTCCGTCCGGCCCCTGCGCCTCCTCCTGCGGTGGACGTAGGCCCGCCTCGCCGCCGAACTGGTGGCCCAGAGATCGGCAATCTCCGGGTTCCACCAGTACACCTGGCGGCGTTCGGGGCGGCGGCGGGCCCTCGGCATGGCCGTGTCGCACACGGCCGTCACCGCTGCACGGAAGTGGCCCGCCGCAACGTCCACTTCCGGGTGCGCGGGGCCAGCCTGCCAAGCCTGGACTATAGCCGCCTCTTTTGCCAGTTCGGCGTCGAGGCGACTAATAGCCCAGCGCGGGAAGACCGAACGCGCCACCCGCAGGGGCCCCCCTCGGTTGTTGGAGGTGGAGATCTCGAACCTTATGTATTTGTGGTCCGAGAGAGTCTCCACCTCCGACAACACCCTCCAGGCCCGGACACGTGCAGCGACAGCGGGGGTGGCGAACGAGACGTCCACCACGGACCCCCCGCGCTGCCGCACGCACGTGTGGACCGACCCTCTATTGAGCAGGGTCAGTCCTGTGGCAACCGCCCACTCCCTCACGATCTCGCCGCGAGGGTTTGTGGAGGGGTTGCCCCAATCCCGGGCCTTGGCATTCAGGTCCCCCATGAAGAGGACCTGACGTGGGGCCTGTCTCCTCACCGCCGCGGCCAGAAGGTCCACAAAGACCTCCAGCTCCGCAGCGGTTTTGTTGGGGGAGAAGTATGCGCCGACAATCGCATACTCCCCCCACTTTGCCACCACGTACCCCGACCCCCTCTCCTCAACCGAGAGGGGGGTGGACCCGCCGGATCGCCTAATGATAGCCACGGAGTCGTCCAGGTCCCCAGCCCAACAAGTATGTTGAGGGGGGACATAGTACGGCTCCGCAGCGACCGCCACGTCTATCTGCCACTGCGCCAGGGACTGCATAAGCAGATCTTGGGCCCTGGCGCAGTGGTTTAGATTCGTCTGGAGGAAGTTGTGATGTCCGACTTGATCCATTAATCGGACATCACAACCTCCTCGCACGCCGCTGGGCGTACTACCTCCGGGGCAGCCTGGCTTGTGGCAGCTGGGGCGGCCTGGGTCCGGGTGGCCTTCCCCTTCGTCTTAGGGGGAACGCAGCTGCGTCCCCCCATTATGTGCCCAGAGGGCCGCCCCGACTCTGCGCAGATGGCACAGCGCGGGACTATCTTCCCGCAGCTGGCCGCCCGGTGACCTGCTTCTCCACATCGGAAGCACAGGTCACCTCTGTCCGCCACAGCGGGGCACAGGGGGCGAGTGTGCCCCAGCCCCAGGCACCGGTAGCAGCGCATGGGGCGTTCCCCCAGCGCTACCACCTGTACTGAGCTCCACCCAATCAGCAGCCTCCCTTTCTGCAGCAGCACCTTAGCTGCTGCAACCGGGAGGGAGACGAGAGTGGAGCCAGCCCCTCCTGGACCGGGGCGAATCTCCCCGGCCTTTACCAGCTGCGGGTCGCACTCCCCCGCACGTGCGACCGCTGCCACCACCTTTTCCTTGGTGGCCGCATCATCCAAACCACTGATCCTCAGATCAGTGGATTTAACCGGCCTGGTGATACTGGCCACCTCCATCACGACCCCGCGGAGCTTTTCCGCGAGGCGATCCGCTTTCTCCCCGCTTTGGGAGCCGGGGATCTGTAGCATCCTGGCTCCCGTAGCCGTCTGGCGAATGCGGATCCCCTCGATCCCCAGCTCCTGCAGGTCAATCTTATCCTGCACCGTCTGGAGGACGGTGCTGTAGGTCATCCCTTTTTCCACGGCATCGGGGTGCAATGACAGCACCACGGCCGTGGAATTTGGGGGACTCCTCAGCACCGTCGTAGTCCTACCGGCAGGGGGGGCTGCCGGCCTTGAAGCTGGTGCAGGGGTGCGGGCCACAGGGACCCGGGCTGCAGGGGCACGGGCCGCGGGGGCACGGACTGCGGGGGCACGGGACGCGGGGGGGGGCATGGGCCGCGGGGGTACGGGCAGCGGGGACACGGGCCGTGGGGACAGGGGCCGTTGGAGCGCGGGGCTTAGGGGCTGCAAGAGAAGGGGTGGGGACGGAGAGCTTCCCCGTTCCTTTTCCCTTCCCCTTGCCTTTTCCCACCACCTGGGCCCAGGTTTCCCTCCCCTCAGAAACCTGGGCACTTGGGGTCCTCCTGGAGGTGGAGGGAGCCGCAACTCCAGCCTGCTGGTGAGCAGACTCCACCACTCCTGCGGCCTCCGCCGCTGCCCTCTTGGCATCCGCCCTGAGTGGTGGACGCACCGTCTTTGCAGGCAGAAGGCGGTCCTCGATCACTGCGAGTCGGGCATTGAGCATTTGCCCGAACGTGGCAGTCAAGGACCCCCTGAGCTCCTCCAAAAAGTCAGCGGCACCCAGCACTGAGGGGGCTGCAGGCCTCTGCGTAGCGGCAGCGGTAGCGGTGGCGGTGGCGGCAGCAGCGGTGGCAGTGGCGGCCTCCGTCTTGGCCTCACTGAAGCCAAGACGAAGCGCCTTCACCTCCGCCTTCATTGCCTCCACCTCCAACCGTAGGCGGGTATTTTCCGCCCTGAGCCGCCGCGTCTCCTCCGCCTCGCTCCTCCCAGTCAGGGTGTCGACCACCTCGCCTAGGGTCGACGCGGACTTCTTAAGGCGGCCGACGAACTCACCCTTGAGGTTGCCAGATTTCCTGGCAACCTCAAGAATGCGGGTGAGCTCCTCCCCCGCCCGCGCTCTCAGCTCCTGGGCGTTGAGGACGCTGAGGTCAACGACCATCGGACGAGCATCGGAATCAGTTCCGGTGCTCGGCTCGACGTCGCTGACTGCAGCAGCCTGCCCCTTCCTAAATCTTCTGCCCTGCAGAAGCGTCTCGAGCTCCTTATCAACAGGAGCAGGCTTAAGGAAGGTCTCCCTGGACGGACCCGCCTGGGTGGTCTTCCTCCTACCTCTCCTCGCCGAGTTGACCTTGGCGGCCGCCGTCTCTTCAGTCTCCGTGTCTGAGTCCAAATACCCAGGCACGAAGAATGAAGAGTACGGCCGCTTCCGGCCAGCACCGCTCTCGTCAGCGGTCTCCCGTCCACCCGACCTCTCCGATATGACGGAGGAGTCGTCGGACTCCAACGTCCTCTCCAACACAACCCTGCCCTGAGAAGCGCAAGAGTCCTTCTCAAGGTCCACCAAAACCGGTGGGCCCTGAGGAGGACCCCTGAGCTGTCCCTGGGAAGGGTTCCTCAGGAAGCGCCCGGAGGCGTCCCTCAACGGCTGAGGCATCTTCAGCACACAAGAACACAATTAACAAACACGCAATCATCCACCGGTTATGGGCCGCCCTGCTCAACCACCACACCACAGAGTCTGTCTAAGTGTGTTTTGTAAATAGTTTACCAAAGAGAATAGTACTTAATTAAAACATCATAACGTTTATGGCGGTTATAAATCAACTTCAATGCTAACAAAGTGTTTTTATTGCGAATGCGTTGTACACATAATACAAAAGTTAGCACAATAATATAGAAGCGTATAATTGTGCGCTGGCGCAGTTGGCGTGACATAAGATGCTTGTAAGAACGCCCGGGTAATGAACCCACTACCCAGTGGACTCTATTTTCATCTATCTTGTTGTTGACAGCTCTAGTGTTTGAGAATGCCGGCTAATATTCCGGAAGGCGCAAGTTTGATTCCTGCGACAAAACAATTATTTTTACAAAGAAAAAAAACTACTTGTTGTGTGTCTGGATTTTGTGGGTTCTTATATTAAAATTAAATTTAAACGGATAAATTAATGTACAGAAAATGGTGTATCCATGTACATATTATATGGTAATTGTATTTTAATTTTATTATTTTTGTTATTTTTAAGATCAAACTACACCGCCACTTTTTCTTGCATATTCACATACATACATAATGCTTCATAGCATAAAGTTCTTCTCTTTGCACATTATTTTGTGTTTTATGCATATAAATAATAATAATAATAATAATAATAACGCCCAACGATCACATACATAGAACCTGGACCCTAACTAGGATTCTCTGTGTCTAGGGACCCAGGAACTACGAGGACCATAGTCCCACAACACCCAGACTCAGAACAAGTATTTGCAGTTTTTTTTTCTGTGCACAAGTACTTGTCCTGCTGCGGGAATCGAACCCGCCACCTCCGAGCTATGAGCCAACCTGCTCAACCACCACACCACAGAGGCTATCATAAATAAAAAAATTGTTTAAAGTATCAGTTTCGATTTGCGTGATTAATTTTAAATATAAAGTCGTCCGCTACATCGGATTGATGCAGTGGCATCCTATTGAAAGTAAGCTTCTGATCCAACAAGTTCTTGTGCGATAGTTCTTTTTTTAAATATAAAGTTATGCAAATTCAGGTAATTTTTCATTGCTGAAACAATACAGGACTCGATTACACTTTCTAATTTGATGGCACTCAAAATAGCACGCACTTCGCTGTTTTATTTTGCATACTCAATTCTGTTTCGAGTGCATTGAACTCTGAGTGAACCAAAATATGAACACCTGTGAGAGTACTTTGCATGTGGCATTGGCGTTTGAAGTATTGGGTACTTGAAATTGTAATTAAAAAAATGGCGTTTATACAAGTAATTACATATATACAAAGTTTATTATTACGTCATCATGTGAGGACGACGTAAACTATTATTAATTATTCATTACTATTGATATGTAACGAGGTAGACAATCCCTCAGTGTTAAGCAGATTACACTACTTCGTGCTGCAGAACAACTTCCGCTCGGGTCAAAGACGTCGCCACCAGCTGTTAGCTGCGCCTCCTGCCTTGCGCACATGGCATGCTCATAATGCTCCAACAGCGACGGCTGTAGCTATTATAAACCGCTTCTTAAGCGCAGTCTAAGATGACCCCATACATATATACTGACCCCAGTAGTAGTTTGACAGCCTCTGTGGTGTGGTGGTTGAGCCGGTCTGCTCATAACCCGGAGGCGACGGGTTCGATATCCGCGGCAGAACAGGTATTTATGCACATACAAATTTGTGTTTCTATCAGTTGCAATCGAGTTACATGATCACCCAGCAGGTCGTCAGTCCACCTATTTGGACGTGCAATAAAAATTGGCAGGCACGCAGTAAAATAATGTTAAATCTAAGGTTTAAGGTTAGATGGTAAAGTGGTGTGTGAGTTGGGAAACGCAGTTAAAATCTTGTAAGTTGCAATAAGAAACTGTAGTTATGTCTTTGTAGTTTGAGGTGGTAAGACATCATAACAAAACATCTATTTTTTACTTGTTATATGTTCATAAAAATTAACATTTTTTCTATAAAATGTAGGTAAATTTACTTTTTAAGCTGCCTACTAACGTTGATTAACGTGATTTTAAACAGACTCACTTCTCTCCTATTAACCGACAGTTATTAATTAATAAGAATAACAAAGGATTAACTGCTACTCATATTTGATAGATTAATAATGTGTTATGGAGACTTAAAATAACTATAAACGCAATTTTTCATTTGCACAATTTTTATTTTTATGTAGGTAGGTATAATATTTATATTAACATAAATAAGCGTGCAAATTAAAAGAAAAAATTAAATATGAATACTGTATTTTTAATAATCCGCGGCAGGACAAGTACCTATTTGTGAACAGAAAAAAAAGCGCAAATACTTGTTCTGAGTCTGGGTGTTGTGGGACCATGTTCCTGTTATATAGTTCCTGGTGTATAGTTAATATAGTAATAGTTCCTGGACGCAAGGAGTCCTAGTTAGGGTCCAGGATTGAGTAGGTTGACTCAGAATACGGAGGCGGCGGGTTCGATTCCCGCGGCAGGACAAGTATTTGTGAACAGAAAAAAAAGCGCAAATACTTGTTCTAAGTCTGGGTGTTGTGGGATCATGGACCTCGTAGTTCCTGGGTCCCTAGACACAGGGAATCCTAGTCCAGGATCTATGTATGTGATCGTTGGGAGTTATTATTATTATTATAATGATAGTTCACAAAATTATTGTAATTTGATGATATTAATAATGTCCAATGATTTATTACCCCAATACACGCACGCAATGTATTGCCAAAACACATCAAAATACTATAACTTATGACTCCGTGATTTTTAGCATGATTTAAGTCCGTTACCAATCAGACATTTCATTAACTAAAAAGTGAATCGAACGAGCAGTCTACTTGAGGCCTAGAATGGGCTACCGAGGAAGCGTTGACCGCGTGATGGCCTGCGCAAAATCGTTGACCGATGTTGACCGAGTTTGGGTAGAAGTAGATGTTTAGTCTTCGAAAGATAGATGATCTACAATAAATAGTGTTTGAAGATGAGTTATAGAGCCAAGGCAAGTTTTTTGCTTTGACAATTGCTCGTTAGTTTTAAACAATATATAATAATAATAACGCCCAACGATCACATACATAGATCCTGGGCTACAATTCCCTGTTTCTATGGACCCAGGAACTACGAAGACCACGGTCCCACAACACCCAGACTCACAATAAGTATTTGCGCTTTTTTTTCTGTGCACAAATACTTGTACTGCCGCGGGAATCGAACTCGGCGCCTTCGTGTTCTGAGCCAACCTGCTCAACCACCACACCACAGAGGCCGTTAAAGGACTTTTGTGGCTTATAATTTTATAAAGTACCTTGTGCGAATATATATATATCACAAGATACTGAAAAAAATTTTTTTTTTAAATTTATTCATTTATATATTTTTTATTTATTATGTACCTCTTTTATTTATGTCACATAGAATAATGCGATAACTAGAAACGCTATCACCGTATATAGGTGTCATCACAATCAAAGAGTGGCTGGTACATTTGTTGTTGGTAATGTTTTTAATCCGAAGTATTTTTTCCTCTCCGTCAGTTGAGCACAAATTAATTTTAAGGAAAATATTTTATTACAAATAACGTGAAAGGTAAAAATGCTAATGCAATAAGGTAAAAGCTAATATTACCTCGTAGGCACGTGGAAAGGATAATCTTTCAGTGATTTTCAGTGTTCTTTTTAATGGTGTAACTTACACTCCTTGCCCAAAATTCTCTCATAGCAATAAGGATAATTGCAAGAAATAAAAATTGGCGTTGATATTAATTAGTATTACATTTTACTACAACTCACTCCTTTAATTGAAACCATAACTCAAGTGAGAAATTTTCTGCAACATAGCATTACAAGTGCTTACAGAAAATTACAGTTTACAGGCCTCCGCGATTATCAATGACCGTTTTTTGCTCGCGACTTTTTTTTTTTTTTTTTTTTACTTCAAACTTGTCTAGCATTTGACCACGCTCTCACCTGATGGGAAGTGACGATGCGATCGAAGGTGTAGCATGCTAGCCAAGTAAATACCTATTCACTCTTCTCTTGAACACGCCCGGGTCATATTTCGCCGGAAACACAGACGCTGGCAGGGCATTCCATTCCTTAGCCGTTCTAATTAAGAACGTTGAGTCAAATCGCTTGGTACGAATGGGTGGTATTTCGACCACAAAAGGATGGCGCTTAGCCGAGCGTCTAGTAGTCCGGTAGTGGAATGGTGATGGGAGAATTAGATCATGCAGTTCTTGAGCGCATTCACCGTGGTGTAATCTGTAAAAAACCTGCGACTGCGCCTTAATGCCCCCAGCGAATACATGCCTAACACGTGCTGTCAGCAAACAGATGTACCCGGGGTCAACAACCTGATTCATCTATCATGGGCACGTCGATACGCAGATTTGCAAGCGATCAAACAAAACCTTCTAATTAGAGAGAATTTCTGACTTAGCATTCAATGCAAGAGCTCTCTGTTTTGCCTGATGTCTTTGATGTGGAAAGAGCGTGGGTGCGTTCAAAGGGTCACCGTTGAATGGTTGCGTTATCGTACGAGATTCTACACACTTTGTTGCTAGGTGCGGATGCTCACGCATAAATTGGCCCCCAAGTCGCAAGGTTTACGTCATCATGTTATCGGAATAGGAATAATTATGCGGCATGGTTTATTATATTTTAACAAACGACTAGAACGTTAATAAAGTTACAGCAGCGTTTAGTTAGTGTTTTCGTCATTGAGGAAATTAAATTTAACAAAGGAAATGCAAATTTCGCTTCAACTTATACGTAATGTAGTACTTAAATCAGTTATTTTTCTTAGATTTTTGCTATCAGCGTGTGTGGTTTCACACTATGATAATTTGGGACCAAAAATAAGTTGACGTGCCTTAATTTTTTAAGTCTGTGAGTATTTAAAAATTAAAGAACAAGCCCTAAACGATACGTTTCGTTGAAAAATCATAATCACAAAAATGTACGTTTTAGTTACAGCCTTGTTTAAAGAATATTCACATGTAATAACGTTGAAGGTTACATTACGTATTGACTATATATAACATTTCTCTACAATATATGTTGTGCTTCCAATGGCAGGGGGAATTTGCAGCTGCCCGAACACCTGCAAGATATAGTCCCTTTCTTAAGCTCTGGGGGTAATCACACAGGGAGTCTTCACTACAAAGTTTTATTAGAAACTTGTTTGAAAGTATTTTATATCAAGTCACTTATCTACTGCACAGTTAATCAGTTCTGTCTCAAGCACAGTACAATCCGAGTTGTTATAAACCTAATATAAATTAATAAAGCTCAGTGCTCGAGAAAGTGCGAGTGCCTTTCAATTTAGCCCATAATTGGCGTCGTCCGGATAGGCAGATGATGTTTAAGTGCTTTTAATGTTTGGTGCTCGTTATTCGGGCGGTATCAGCGCGTCCCGGCGGGCCAGGATTAGGCTGCCGGTGGGCTGCAGGCTCCCGGCTCACCTTGGAGAGTAATTATAATGATCGGCGCCGGAACTCCAGACTGGAGCGGGAGTCCTTCCTGGAGAGGCGTGCCGGGTGCCGGGTGGCGCAGCGGAGGTACGCCCACACTCACTGCGTCCCCCTCTCGCCCTCTAAACAAGCCTACCGACCTCTCGCTTCCTCGTCCCAACACTACCCCCACGCCCCGTAATAACCCAATTTGTAAGAACCCCCCATTTTCAAGGACGGCCGTCGGTCTTTATGGCGGCGGCGACGGTGGCGTTGATTCCCGACCTTGTTTATTTCAGTTTCTTTTTGTTTAGGAACTCGCTGAACTTATTCTCGTGCGTCTGAACCCGGCCGGTTTTCTCTTGTTTTTGTAGTGTCCGGTGTCGAATTGATATGTCGATTACAAAGGCTTTGCGAGGACCTATGTTTCGCTCGTACCTGCGTACAGCCTTCAAAATCAATTATACAGTGTTCAAAGGCAGCGCTACACAGAAATGTTCCTTTGGCCGCACCACGATAAGTAATTGGACGTATTTTGTTTGAATGTCGATCACCAGCCCGTGAATTTGTTCGTTAGAATGGGTAAATAGAATGTATTAGGTCGATTTTGTGACAGAATATCCTTTGTTTAACGTTCGATTTAGCTGTTGAGATTTTAATTACTCCCACACACTTTGAGGCAGCTCTACAATAGCAATGTTTTTTCATAACGGTGTTATGGACGGTGTCATGGAGATATGTGAGTGCGGGGAATGCCTCATTTGTTTAAGGGTAGTAAAGGTCAAGGTCGTCCAAGGCACCCTTATCAAAACCCCGTCCTTTTGCTCCGTCTAGACGGTTCCACACCTCCAACCCTTTGGATTCCTGATCAATTACATTTTTTTTTCTCCTTTTTTTACTGTTGTAATAAAATTCTCCGAATTTCCTCCTTCTTTTTTCTAAGAAAAATAATATCAAGTAACCTTAATTTCTACAATGGAATTTTTTCTTTAACATATCTACTAGGTACTTGGGCATTAATTTCAAACTCTGTGATTTAAATTAAATTAAAATTTAGTTTCGTTATCGTTTAGAATCTTATATAATATGTAATAAGGATTTTTATCTCTCTTACGATGACTTAGATATGTTGTCGATTACTTAGTTATTCTCTATGTATCTTTCAAAGAACAGTTAGGTTGTCGGTTACGAACTCCAACAAGTAAAACTATATATGAGCTAGGCATTCTACGGCTATTGTGTTGAATGAGGGTACACTAAGCGTACGTACTTATACTTACTGATTTTGATCATAGGTGCAATACACGTGCAGTATAAAATTAATAGAACGTACACGATACGATATCAGCTGATCTAAATTTACGTAATTTTTTTCACAATTAATTAACAAACCTAATTTAAAAATCTGTTGTTGGCTATTCAAATTACTGACTATATAAACACTAATTTAGGAACGAAAAAGACAAAATACTAATATATAATTTGTTGCGTTTGGTTTGGTAGAACCTAATCTCGAAATATCCGATCCAAAAACTTCGTTTTATTACAACTACAATTAAAACCATAACGTCTGAAACCCAAAATGACTTAAGCTTATAATGTCTGAAATTGACTAGTCTCTTAATGCCTAAAATTTAAAATAACTTGATACATTATTTATTACAAATAATTGTACATAGCCTAACTATACAAAAATTAAAATCGAGCATTTCGTATTCTGTTGTACGAGGTGATTACGCCCTAAACACTAATTGTACGAGTTTAGCATTTGTTTGATGGCTATGCTTTCAATATAAAATTTCATTTAAATAATATTACTTACTGACAATAAATAACAAAAAACGACAATTTTGAATTACATTTGCGAACGTAAAAGCTTGAATTGAGACATATCAGCATATGTCTCAATTTAAGCTTTTTCGTTCGCACTACAATTAAAACCATAACGTCTGAAACCCAAAATGACTTAAGCTTATAATGTCTGAAATTGACTAGTCTCTTAATGCCTAAAATTTAAAATAACTTGATACATTATTTATTACAAATAATTGTACATAGCCTAACTATACAAAAATTAAAATCGAGCATTTCGTATTCTGTTGTACGAGGTGATTACGCCCTAAACACTAATTGTACGAGTTTAGCATTTGTTTGATGGCTATGCTTTCAATATAAAATTTCATTTAAATAATATTACTTACTGACAATAAATAACAAAAAACGACAATATAGAATTATATTTTAAATCCAGGCTATGGTCATTAGCTGATAGAATAAAGATAGAAATCAAACGCAGCAATGATCGTTTTTCGTAGAGTAAAAATTGGACCAAATCGGTATTGTAGAGTTCATACATTTTATGACTTATGTCCGTCTGTATACTAAAGTTTCGCAGCTCCTAAGTTCACACTTATTCCTCTGTGACCTACCTAAATGTATTGCAGTAGATAGAGAGATAAGTGCGAACGAAAAAGCTTAAATTGAGACATATGCTGATATGTCTCAATTCAAGCTTTTACGTTCGCAAATGTAATTCAAAATTGTCGTTTTTTGCTATTTATTTTCAGTAATATCATACACGATTGCTGAATCGAGTGTTTGGATCCCAGGTGTTTTAAGGTATGTTCAATTTCAATCATTATAGGAACCAATTAGAAATTAAGTCGTATTGGTGTATCAAGATTTTTGAGACTGGATTCTAATGAATCGAACACATTTTGTTTACTTCAGAAAATACCAACAAATAAATCACGAGTTAAGTTTACGTACATATGTAGTACCTAATCTGTGGCTAACTTGTGTCTTTGAAACTGTATGATATCAATTTGAAAGATTATTTGTTCTTTGAGGAAGCACTATTTCTTCCTTTTCTTCCTGAACTGAAAACCAAGACCTTGACACAATAGTAAAATTTTATACGCTATTATACAGTTATAGAAATGTAAATAAATGTATTTGAAAATGTTGACGTCATCATTTATTGATTCTACTAATAATAATAAAACGCGTAATTACACTAATTACGCGTTTTTCTCCACACCTCAACGGAATATTTTGCTTCCACCACCTCAACTGATCTCAGGCATTCTTTTTCCTTCTAACAGTTAAGGAGCTTTTGCGTGGTATAAAAGTGTTTTAGTAATTTTTTTAAATATTTTCTTTATTTAAAATTTACCGATTCTTCTATGTAAATTCAAAAGCAGTTGTTTTCAATTGTGCAACCAAAAAAAAATGTAACTAAAGTGGGAGTAGGTGTCGGTGGCTTTTGATTTTGAATCAATACCATTACTTCCTGTAATGGATGTATAAGTAAATATCCAGAGTGATATTAATGTTCACATATGCCTTTTCATTTCAACACGCCAATTTAATTCCAACATGAGCTCGAATATTAATGGTAAGCAAACATCGGGTAGGTACCCTAGCAAGGCCTATACAGATTCAAATTAAAACTGCTCGAACTTCGTGAATTATTAAACTGGTATGTTCTATTGATTTAGGGAGGTTTTGTTTGGTGAACCGTGGAATTGGTTTCTGTGGTGTCTTTTAGGTAAACGTGGAAATACATGAAAAACAAAACTCTTTTACTGTTTGTTTTGTAGAAGTTTTCTTCTTTGACTAATCACGACAAATTGTCTGAGTAGGTATCTGTTATAATAGGGAGGTTTTTTCAGCAAAGTTCGTCTAAGTAGGTACGCTTTGCGAGTTATTCTGCCGCCAAGCAGTAGTGCGCAAGCACTACTGTGATCTGGTTTGAAGGGCACTGCAGTTAGTGAACTTACTTGGCTAATGAGACTATGACATAATCTCACAGTCTAGTAATCCTATTATTAGATTGTGCTGATGTCTCAGGATGACGTGCGCAGTGCAGTGTCACGCGAAACTGAAAATTCTCCTTATTTAACGAGGTAATGTTGCCAGTGTTCTGGGGTCCCTGGCACACTGTGGTGACTGGTGAGTTAGACGGTAGCATAAAGGTTATATAAAAAAAAAAAAATGTTTATTTGTGCTTTTACATTTTGTTGTATCGAGTGAATACTAAAGCCAACTTTATTATCCCATCACCAAAGCTATAACAAAGCAAATAACTCCTAAAAAATAATTTAAAACTAATCTTCAATATAAAATGTATGGTCTGAATAATTAAACAGGTGTTTACAACCAAGCTACAATAGATTTTCCAAATTACACAAATCGTCATTTAATTTTCACTTTCAAAGGTTGAAATTTAGCATTTCCAAAGTCAGTTTCTTTGATAAATTCCCGGTCCCTAACTTGTCATTTTAATGTAGATCAGACAAAAAAATTGCGCTTGAATAGGGCTTGAAATGAAAGGTCAAAGGTTCCCTGTCATTTCGGTAACTTTGGAATTGTAACTAGAGCATTTTGTCAAATACAGCACCATTTTACTTGGTCTAACGGGGGTCGATGTGGAGGGAGGTCAACCTGAACCGGTACGCTTACAGTGTAAAGACTTTCAGAAGTTAATATTTGGGCATTTATACACCACTTAAAGTTAATAAAATACAATACAATAATACTTTATCGAACACCAAGTACTACATAAATGCACCTTTAAAACTTACAAAGAATGGTATAAAACAAAGTGCACAAATAACAAAGTTAATGTATCCTTACAGGGCTCAGAAACATAAACGTTATTTTTTTGTCGTGAGTATTTAAATCTAAAATCATTAAAAGGCCAAATCAAATTTATCCAAAACAACATAGAATTTCTATTTAATGTTAATAATCTTGAACTATAACGAAGTTTACATTGACTCACATTTCCTGAACCCATATTCACAAATATATAACAGTTATAATTTAAAATATTCAAATATTGGCGTTGATGCAGCATATAATAAAGCCGATTTCATTCCTTTATCTTTATATTAGTGCTATGGTATCGTAATGTACAAAAAAACATAAATTCCTACTTTTTTCTAGTTTCAGTGAACTGTGGTTGGAATGATCTTGAAAAAAAAAATGAAAGACCGAATGTCAAAATACATCAACTGATTTTTTCGCTCCAACTTGTTTCGGTGAGTTTTTATTTTTTCAACGCGCTCTTTTCGACTATTGAAAAAGAATTTTCTTCCCGAAAAGCGGAACGAAAGGCACATTTCTGTTGAGATTTTTACTTGAATGGATAATGTATTTCCATTAACAGTTGTTAAAGAAAATGTCGTCGATTTTTGCTTGTTATATTAGTTTTTCTTACCGTCAATCTGCGTCGCAAAGCTAATTAAACGGATTTAGGTAAACATTATGATATTTATTATAGAGTTAATTGTATTTTTATTCTCGTGTAGGGGTGGCAGAATTTCTAAGCTGCCCAAAGACTGCCTTGGATTATCGATTATTTTCTTACGATTGTCTGCTTCACGTAGAACTTAAGTGGGGAAGTACGGGATATACAGATACTACGCTAACAGCAGACAAAGAGCATTAAACAGTATGAACACATACATTTGACAGCCTCTGCGGTGTGGTGGTCGAGCAATTTGGCTCATAACTGAAGGCGGCGGGTTCGATTCCCGCGACAGCACAAGTATTTGTGCACAGAAAAAAGCGCTAATACTTGTTCTGTGTCTGGGTGGTCATCGTAGTTACTGGGTCCCTAGTTACGGGGAACCTTAGGGTCTAGGATATATGTATATATAATCGTTGGGATTTAATTTTATTTGTGGGCGTGTCGTATTCTTTCTCGACTCCCATTGTCAGGCGTGTTCCTTTCTATGGTGCGGGTGACTCCGAGGAAAGCTAGGGTTCACTGAATAAATATATATATTTCGAGTCTGTACACATAATAGGGTTAAACTACAATATGACGCGGTACTGGTGGAGAGACGACTGCGGAGGCCAGAGCGGCGCGGTCGCCGCGTGCAATAATTACTGCCGCGTTAGCATTCTGTACCCCTACATTATTATTATTTATTTTTATTAATTTACCTATTTTAAATATTGGCCTGCGTTGGATCACGATTTTCTTATGTTAAGTGACAATGGTTGACATTATGTTCGACATTAAAATTACATACATGCTTATAATTAAATTGTTTCAATTAAAAACGGTTACTAACCAAAAATAGACACTGGTATTTTAATAAACATTTCAAAAGCCAACCCCCAGTATGCAGGGCAGAATAACTTATAGAAGCATGAGCCTCAAAATCGAGGTCGGCCTGAATTTCGGGAAAACTAGCTGAAAGCACGCACGAAAGCTCACGCCAGACCAGACTTCAAAGGAGCCTTCTATTTAACTTCCACAGCCTGGGAAACGAAGATAACAAAATTCCACAAATACATTGCTACTTCGACATAGTTTTCCAATCCCAAGTCTCGGGCCGAAACAGCGTTGTAAACTATCCAATATTTTATTTCGTCAAACTGTCGCATCAATTTTGGTATATATTTTACAAAGGATACTACACTCTGATACGTAGCAGCAGAGATGGGAATTCAATGATATTGATAATAGATTAGATCAGCCAGCTGTAAGGTTTCCTAGAGACGTTTTTGAGGGTTTCCGTTGACGACGACAAACTAAATCAAACTAAATAACAACTAGGCTAGACTAATACAATAAATAGTCACTTATGGGTTTGCATTATATAGTATCAATTTATTAATAGGTTCAAGAATTTTGATTTTGTATGTAACACATCTATCGTTTATTATATATGAAACCTACAAGTCCGTAAACCAACTAAAATTGATACATTAATAAAACGAAAGTTGGTTAATCAAAGTGTAAATTCATAAATAATACTTCCCAAGCTAAGTAACATAAAATGAAATAATTTAAATGAGTAATATATAATTCAACATAAAATAAAAATACATTTTAAATTACCAATACATACTCAATTATTGGCAAAGCTCGTCCAATATCAATACACAGTGCGTATTTAATAAACTAAATAGCGATAGAGATCACGAATTCGATAATAGACCGTCAGCAAAAAAAACCGGCGCACCTCATCGGTCACGTAAATACCGACAAAAATGCAATGTAAATAAAAATCCGCGACGGCCTTGAGAAATTCACTACTCTGCTATTAGAGTGTTACATTAGTAGGAACTACGCGGTGTTTAGAGCGTTGGCGAGCGCGGATTGATAGCGACTTGCAAGACGGGGCTATTGGCCTCCCCATTCCATTGCAAGGCCACCCAGGGCCGCACTCGGCGGGTATCCATGGCGATAGCCGGGCCACCCAGCCCGTCGCGATAGTGACGCTACCCCCGACCCACCGCCCGCTACCTACGCTTATTACAAGCTCTTTTCAATTTGCCTCAATTGCGCCTAAATCTTAACCTGAAGGCCAAAGAATATTATGTCAGGTAACTGCGATTCTGAGACCTGTCTGCAATGATTTTCAACTGAAAATTAGTTCTTGTTAAATAAAAAAACAAATGTGCTTTAGACCACACGACTGAAGTAAAACTTCTTTAGTTTAGATCCATTTATCGGCCGATATAACTTTGTTTTTGCTTTGTTTAATGTTAATGTTATACATGTAAATTGTCATTTGTAATATGTAATTTTTAACTTTGTTATGTTGACAATGGAGGTCTACGTGATTCTACTTCAAGTTTCATTCGCCTCGTATTCGCCAGCCCCAAATCAAGCGTGCGTAAAGAAGTTTAACTTCTAAAAAACTAAAAATAAACCGTGTCTATGTAGGTTATTAATTTTTAATAAGTATTAGTAGCCAAGTCTGTCGGTATTCTAGTAACTACCGTATTCATGCTTCCAATGTGGTTTGCGGACACACTTGTTCTTTTATGACGTCTCACACTTTATTATCACAATGAGGAAAAATATATCCAAATTTAACAAAAAGTAGTAACAATATTCTTACATCATTTATCGAGTTAAATTTGATAATAAAAATACTGGTGCCTAAATTCATTTGGTTCTTAGAGAAAGGTTACCGGTACAGTGGGCACCACCTATATGTAATTTATGTTACTTATGCCCTAAATGAGCCCTAACTTTGATATCTAAATATTATTCCGACATATTTTAATTATGTTTGGAGTTTGTTCGACGTTATTTGAGTTCGGCTGGAGGTTGGTACTGTAGAATTAGGAAAATAATTAGCGAGTATTTTAATTAACTACTTAATCATTAAAATAAAATTGAATGGATTTTCTTTACAACCAACTTTTCTAGCATTTGACCACGCCCTTACCTGATGGGAAGTGACGATGTAAGCGGTGGTATCATGCTAGAAGTTAATACCTGTTCACTCCTCTCTTGAACACGCCCGGGTCATATTTCGCTCGAAACAGACGCTGGCAGGACATTCTATTCAGCAAGAGATCCGTAGTACACCGAGCGCTTCCTTTTTATAGCCAGATGGTTGGGGGAGCGATGACAGTTACCGGTGTTGCCACTGTAATAAATTTAAATGCTACCACATGGTAAATTACGGTACTGCCCGCTGCGCATAGAGTTTACAACTGGACGTTGCCGCCTTTACATACATAGATACTGGACCCTAACTAGGATTCCCTTTACTGTACTGTATTTACTTTTACACTTTATACTTTAATTTTTAAAATATTAAAGATTAACCAAGCGATCAAAGTGAGCGAAGTCTGCAACTTGCGAAATTTGCTTTCATCTGTCCGGATGTATGTACTTGCATACAAGTCGCATTTTTCAACGAATCTTGACGAAACGTGGTATATAGATCGTACAAGTTCATAGATAGTTTATAGTGTAATTGTGTTTCAATAAATTAATATGTCGTAATATATGTATAATTGGTATGCCGTTCATGTTACAATAAACATAATTTGAATAGTTCTTTTGTCGTCAGTAATTTTTGATTGATGGTTTATTTCCCCTAAAAAGGGGGAAAATTAGCTGTGGTGCCGTTTATTGGCCAATTTTTTAATATTTGGAACAAAAATTGGGTACTCGATTCTAAACAAATTTCAAGTATGAACAAAATCGGTAAAGAGGTCATAAGGCCGTGAGGCTAGTTTAGGGGACTCTGCTATAAATAGAACATCATAATTACGCACAAACTGAACACCACCAATAATGTTTGCGTCGCTGAAATACTACATAGTGTGGTTAACCTGTACTATTAAGACTTCTGTGATGATATCTTTATACGAAATAGTAAAACTATACTGACAAAATAATCTTCCGTTCATCAGTCCGACCCTGGCAGAGAAGTATAGTATGCCAAGTCGCAGCTTGCTATTTGCGAACGAAGCGTTGGGCCCCCGAACTTTGTACCTACCTCCGCCTTCACTACTGTATCTACAAAACAGTGACACAGGTTCGAATTCGCACGTGTTTTGTTACGCACACACTCATAGATACTTACGCTAAACACATCTATACGAGCCGTATAAAGGGTTACTTACGGCTGTTTAAATTCAGTACTGGTAGTATATAGGATAGTATAATAAACATAGTAGGACCTTGCGGTGAAATGGAACGAGGATGCATAGCCGAAGATCAGGTTCAGTGCCTTCAGAGAGCTTTATGTCCATAGTATGATGATTTGATTTGAGTCAAGTGTTTCGAACTTAAGTATCAGTGATTCATAGTTATTGGACTTACTCGTAAAATTACACTTATTGGTGGAAAATTATTGTTGGAAATGCAGTAATATCCTTTAAAAAGAGGTTAAACTGACTCCAATCGCCTTAAACATAACAATACTTAATCTAACAAACCACTACCAGTAGGCAACGTGCTCAATATGCTGGCAACACTACCACGTTGAATTGCGGATTATGTCATTGCAATTATCTTGATTTATAAATTACACTAAGCATATTTTGATGATAATTTCTGTAGATCCGATCTAAAAGTACATCTATAAATTCTAATATTTTTATCCAAATCGGTTAATAAATGACGGAGTTCTGAGGTAACAAACATTTAAAAAGAATATAACCGAAGCACAGCAGCTATCCTCTAATTATTACTTACCTGTAAGTTTTCTTAGATACTTGTAAATTATAAAATAAAAATCGAATGTGAGATCATTGGAAAGCCGAGCACTGTTATAAATAACTAGCAGAATACTAAAATGTATTCTATAGTGACTATTGAAGCATACTAATTGACCCCATGTAAAAAAATTATGTAAAAAAAATATTTTCTGTTTCTGCCTAAACTTTTGTAATCGAATGTGATCAACGCATATTTCATATATTCGCACATATCACACTTCTCTAAAAACCTATGAATATACAGCCATTGTGTTGTGATGGTTGAGCAGGTTAGCTCATGGCCCGGAGGCGACGGGTTCGATTCCCGCGGCAGGACAAGTATTGGTGCACAGAAAAAAAAGCGTAAATACTTGTTCTGAGTCTGGGTGTTGTGGGACCATGGTCATCGTAGTTCATGGGTCCTAGATACAAGAAATACTAGTTAGGGTCCAGGATCTATGTATGTGATCATTGGGCGTTAGTATTATTAATTATCCAACAAGGGCAGTAAAGTCACCGATAAAGCCTTAGGATTAGCAAGTTGAAGAGCGGTCATATTTTGCTGTGACAACCGTTTGTGAAGAAAGGTTGTCGAGTTGTGACCAAAAGCCGGAAGATGCAGTGTAAGCCTTCCACTAGGTGGACCAACGACCTGGGGCCTTACCACGTTAGTCTGGTGGAGATGGTAATCGTGTTCTCTCTCGCACTCGTGGACTTGTTAATTGGCGTGTGCAGGATGGCAGGCGAAGTCGATTCCCAGAACAGTTACGCGGTAGGGGTACTAGTCAAAACAACAGAAAGCCGATGGTTGCAAGCAGCCGATCAAAGTGGCATTCTATGGGCAGGCGCATATTCAGCTGTGGAAGTCCCCAGGTTGATGATGATAACATGTAACGTGAGGTAGTGTGTGATTATAGAAATGTAGAACAAACACCGAAGTTCAGTCGCTCGTAGCGTTGCGGCTACACCCCTCTTCTCTCCCCCCTTCCCCCCAGAACTACCCACCCACCGATAATTCACATTATATTCACAGATTGTAGTGAAGAATGCTATGTGACACCGCTTGAATCAATTATATGCCCCGCTTGATGACACTCTACAGCTGCTTATATATCGCCTGCTGAATGGAGATACTCAATTAACACATATACGATATAACATGCTCTGATTATTTCAATTAATAAGAAATAATAAATATTTGCGCACATTTCACACATCGCCAACTAGCTAAGCAAACCTTTTTTTTAACACGGCAAATTGCCTTTATTTTCTAAATACTACAATGATTTAATAACTAATACTACTACTACTACAAAAAAAACATTTGGACTATATACTGGCCGCGACGACCTATAGCCAGTCCAAATGCTCCAGCCCACTACCAGTAAGTAGCGTACCCAACATGCTGGCAGCATTGCCCCGTTGAATTGCAATGCTTATTCGTTGTGCCAAATAAGTGCCAGCATTTTGGTCACGCGTCGCGTGGACCAAACGCTCTTATAAACTTTTGAAAACGCGATGAGCTCCCGGCCCCCAAGGACCCAGGGTCTCAACACTAAACGGCTCAAATATGTAAAAGTAAAGTAATAATAAAATGCAAAGCTTTTATTATGGGAACCAGATAACTAATATCAAAATAATACCCGCAGACACAGAACAAACATCGATGTACATCACACAAATGTTTGTCCTGGGTGGGAATTTAACCCACAATCTAGTTCAGAAGGCAGAGCTACTGCTAACTGAGCTATTAGGCCTGTCAGTTGTTTTTTCGTTTTTCATTGATGCGACTATTTATAAACCAGTTTAACGAATAATGTGTGCTACTATCATCATCAATAGCCTGAAAAGCATCCACAGCTAAACATAGCGTTCCCGACAGAGCACTAGTTTAAAGCCGTAACAGATATTCCGCCGCTGCTGACACCAACAAGATGTAATAATACCATACAATAATACCATGCCGGACAAAAATCCTCTAACAGGCCTACACACACTCCAACCGCATTCTAGCCCGCCCGACCAGTATTTAATAATAATTATGTAGGTATACAGCACCAACCACCGTACACATGCTACGACATGGCTATCGTCAGCCTTAAGCGACTGCTTGCCATCTGCATCCATCAGCTCCCCAAGGTTTTGTCAAGGTTTTTGTGGTGTGTGTGTGTGCAGGTAGGCACCTGCACACACACACCACAGGTCCCTATTAGGCGGATTGACAACCTGAGGGGTGATTATGAAACTTTGATTGCAATGCAACAGGAGAAATTTCCATATTACTATACAAATTTGTGTTTCTAATGGTTGCAATCGAGTTATGTGATAGCAGCTGGTCAAAACCTTGGGGAGCTGATGGATGCAGATGGCAAGCAGTCGCTTAAGGCTGACGATAGCCATGTCGTAGCATGTGTACGGTGGTTGGTGCTGTATACCTACATAATTATTATTAAATACTGGTCGGGCGGGCTAGAATGCGGTTGGAGTGTGTGTAGGCCTGTTAGAGGATTTTTGTCCGGCATGGTATTATTGTATGGTATTATTACATCTTGTTGGTGTCAGCAGCGGCGGAATATCCTACAGGCTGTAGCACACAGCTACGGTAACTAATCCCCACAAATATCAATAAACCAAAAGGATCAGTTGTCTATTTGTATGTTTGTTTGTTTGTGTGACTTTCCCGTCGCATCAAAACAGCTGAAATGTGCTAAAATTTACATGCAGATTGCTATTAGTTTGAAAACAAAAGGTAGTTTTTACGCTAGAAAATCAAAAGTTCCCGTGGAAAAACGGGCTAATTGTAAAACTAAGTCTGCATATATAATTGGATGCAATTTTATTTATATAGACTAAATTAAGCGTTTCAAGAGACAGTTCAATAATCAAAACATAAAAATTGTTTTAATCCTATCGAAAACATAAAAAACCTGAATAAATATTGACGTTGTCCATGCCTACGTAGGTAATAATTACTGAAAAAACAGATTGCGTCTGAAAAAACATTATTTCATCCCGGCCTTTAATCCGACTGTGGTGATATGATGTTTTCAGATCTAGTACAGCGGTCATAATTAGGTCGAATTATTCATTCGTCAAAATGTCTATTGTTCCTCTTTCACATGGGACAGTTTACGGCAGTACGACTAAGACAAAAAGTATTTAGCCAACGAACGTTTTAGAGATTACTTAAATGAATAAGGCTATTTAAAAAATTTACTACTACGCAATAAGCGTAGCTCTTGGAACAACTTACATCTGCACTAAAGCTCGCACTTATCCCTAGGATGTACCTAAATACTAGTAGGGTATTATCTACTACAACGTATTTGTAAGTTTAATGACCGTGTGCACTAAAGTTTGACAGCTCCTAAGTTCGCACTTATCCCTCGATGATGGACAAATTAGTCAAACTTAGGTGCAGATGGCCATTAGACTTTTAGTGAAGGAAGCTTAAAACTTGGATTGCAGCAGTTAGGTTGGTAAAAAGAATGCAGTTCAGTGACGTCATATCATGAATAATGATAGAGTCTATTATAAATTTAACAAAAACTTTTTTCTAAATATTTATGTTAAATATATAGACAGTATTATGTTGTTGTTGGAGAATAAGGCCGCACAATTTTGCCACGTCCATAGCAGAAGCCTTTGTCCTCCAACGCACCTTAGAACACAATAGTAAATGTCCAACTTAAAAGTGGATCAAAAGTATTTGTTTTAAACTTATTTTTTAATTATTACACACCATATAGGCATGTAGGTATTATGGTCGTAAAATCAAAGCCTTTTCATCTCCATGCAAAAAACTTTTAGTAAAAAATGCGACAAGAGTTCAACCCTTTCCACTCCTCCAGCCTTTGTGAAAAATCTTGATGTTTCGCAGATTAAAGCCCTGATTTCGCTTAAATTTAGTACCTATCTGAGCTCAGAGAGCAACCCTGGGAAATCCGTCAAAGGGATGGTTGCTATAGAAACGAGGCTTCGCTGCTCCCGATTCACAGCCGCCGGGTTATTGATTGTTGGCATCAAAATATTCCATCGAGTAATATTTGCTGGGTGTATTTGTTCAGTGATAAGTGACAGAGGAATATTGTCTCAATGTTGGTTTAACTGCTTGTCTACCTGGGGGCGTAGAAAAGATCCCACGGCTTTCAAACTCTTCTCATAGTTTTCCAGAATCAAAAACTCCAATGAGTAAGATCAGCAGTAAGCTGAATGCAAACGATTAAAAATGAAAGCAAGAAGACGGGAATCATCCACAGCTGGTTCGAAGGAGTGGAACTTTTTACCAGTGTCTGTATTTCCGAATAGCTATAATCTGGATGTGAACATCTTTCCGACTAAGCGAGCATTTTATAGTCTTCTTGTTTTATCGTGCTAATGCTGTTGGTCTCTACCAACCTTTACAGCGTCACCGGGCGGGAGGGCAGGCGCTTAAAGCGCCCAGCCATCAAAAGTTGGAGGCAACTAACTCAAAGGCAACCCTGGTGTGCGAACCTTGGCTTGGGCCATTGCCGGGATAAGCGGATCGAGAAAACTACGTCCACTGGAAGAGTGGATCCTACGGAAAGTCACGATGGTTCTAACTACGTGGGGTACGTTCACCTCGCTGGCGGGGTTGGTATCTAATTGCATTACGTTGGTATCCTATAACGGTGCTAAAAGCCAGTACCTGAGCCAGTAGGGCTAGACTTGTCCGGTCATCCTGGACGGGGTGATTGCTACATCATTGATCACATTATCACTTAACATCAGGAGAAATGTCATCAAATGTAAGTCTATCTAAAAAAAAATAAAGTACCAAGTTCAGTTTTTGATGAAAAAAGAATTATCGTGATAAAACCTTGGCATGGCGGTTTCGAGGGTCACCAACACTGATCATAATCGTCCTATCCGATGATAGTGGTCATAGTGTTGAAAAAATAGCCTTATTTAAAATGTCTTTGAATCTCTTGTAAAAGTGCTAAAAATAGCCTATTTGCAAAATCTTTCGACTTTGAATAACTTCAGTAACTAAAATGGGTTTACAAGGGTACGTTTTGTTCCGTTTTTGCTCTTGAAAATTTACGTTATTGCAACTATTGATCATGCCCATAGTTGCGTTCCGTGGTGAATCTCTGTTTATACCCACTAGTGGACCAATACAGGTGATGACGATGCTATTGAACCACTGCATAAATATCCTATAGATAGATAATGAAGGTTTCAAAGACATTTAACTCTGAGTGAATGAATGAATAGTCAAGTTTCAAGACTGAAATAATGATGACAATGAAACCACCAAAACTACCAGAGGATAGGTACATAAAATACTACCGAAGTGGAAAAATCAAAGAGATTTTTTTTAGTAAGTCCTAAAAAGTATTTGTGCACTCTTGAATTGCATGGGCGGATTTGAGCTATTTATGTGAGAAGTTAGACGCCTTACATTTTGATACTTCTTAAAACTTCTTCGTGATAATTTTTTAGGTAAAATTAATAAGCCAGCAAGTTTAACAGGCTTCACTATTGTATGTTGCGTCCTCGCTCCATCCTTGGCAGACCTAGTTTCTATATGACAAGAAATTTAACAGGCTCTTTGTAAGTGGTATGTAGACTGTTAAAACTTTATAGTTTGTAATGTTATAATGGATTACGTATCATTTGTACAATTATAGTTTACAACCAATACGCCACTGTTTACTATAAGCTACTTTGTTTGACACTTTGACGTTCAATAAACAAATGAACGTCTCACATTATTACGTCTTATAAGGCCTTGATGAAATTGTGTACATTATGCTGTTAATAAATAAATACACCGTAGATGCTCCCTTGATCTGTGCTCTGATATAAACTGTATAGGTAAGGTGTAAAATATTTAATTTAAGACGTTCAACGTAGGTGTAGCGTATGAATTATAATTTGCTTGACCAGTGTCTATCGACATCGATAACTATTGAGTCTGGTACTTAGCAAGCCACAAAAACTGGCACAAGTGAATTGCTTGCAAAAGCGTGGGTACAAACAAAAAAACATGACACTTTTAGCTTATATTGTATCTACTTTAAGAATCACTGGTTGACCTTTAAAACACCATGACCGTGAGTGTTGATTCAAGTCCATTACGTAATCTGAACATCTTTCCTTATAAAACCAAATGTTATTTCAAACTTTATGACGAAGTGGCAAGGTTTGAATTTAGCTGCGATTTCGTCAGTTAATTTGATATGCTCGCTACTTGTTGCATACTCATTTTAGGGTTATGGCAGTTCCTTATTGATACAGCGTTATCATTATGTTATCAGTAGTAGCAGCGACAATGTCTCAATGAAAACAACTATAGTAATAATCCGATTAAGAATATCTGTAAAAATGAAAATGATTGACATTTAGCCAAATAAAATATAATGATAAATTAAATCAATAACGAATTACTTTTTTCCCTTGCAATTCAAATTAAAAAAGCAAAATCATAAATGACGGGTCGGTCCACCTAGTGGGGGGTCTAGGCCACACTACGTCTTCCGATTTGTGGTCGCCGAGAACCTTTCTTCCCCATCGGTTGTTGGTTCTATGAGCGATGTGGCTATTTCAACTTGCTAATTTTGAAAGCGGTGACTGTAGTTCTCATTCAGATCTCCTCATTTCGGATTTTATCATGCAAGGAACTCCAAGCATAGTGCTGTCTAGAGCTCGTTGCGCGACTTTGTGCTTCCTATTGAACCAACTGTCTAACGGTTCAAAAACTTTGTTTTCAGGCTCAGTGGTATTATGGACGAAAAATTAGGTCAAAACGTCCCGAACGCTGTCCAGCCGAGTTGGATCTTGTAGTCATAATAGTGGCTGTGAAAATCTTTAAGACTACCAACTGGTTTAATAATTCAACCTCTGAGTTTTTCAACTGATTTCAGTGGTTGGTTATACATAAAGAAAATATATCAAGAATCACGCTGGTCATACCAGCATTATTATCATTCCTGATACGTGTGGCATTAGACAAAAAAGCAAAAAAAAAGTTTGTGTTTTAATATAATGTAATATGCAGCAGTAATATTAATTTTTCATGACCATTATGAATTTTAAAAATAATCTAATCGAAAGTTCGAAACAATTTTTCAATGCTGAAACCATTCTTATATAAGAATGGTTTCAGCATTGAAAAACGTATATATACGTACTTTGCACGTGTCTATACTTTGTCGTAATTTGAAATAGTAAAATTAGATTTGTATCCTCTACTTTTATTTTATTGTTCTTATGATTTCTACTAATTATTATTATTCTACATTTCATCTACTCTACTCTTCTCTTCTCTACTCAACTTTTATTTTAGTCTCCTCTTACGCTACTTTCCTTTTCCTCTAGTTACCCCTTTTTTAGTTTTCTCATCCTCTACTCTTCTAATTAACTCTTAAGCTATATATAAAAATGAATCTCTATTTTTCCTTGGTCATCGCATCACGCGTGAACGGACGGAACATTTTCGCTAATTTTTTTTTTGCTGTTTTTATTAGTGTCAAAAGGTTTTTATGCCGCGGGTAAAGTCGCGGGCGCAGTTAGTCTACAATAAAATTTTAAATTTTCTTTGTCTACCACGGATATTTGCAAAATAACGTGAATTAGCTGGTAAATTGTATTTAAATTCATACTAAGTGTAATTGATTGACGGTAAATATTTATATTGCGGGTGACGTATTATTTTTAACATCTAAAAACGTGACACTCTTAATGCGTTGTTATATTATGCGATGATGAATCCTCATTGCACACTACAACAACATGATTTCATCATGCTTCCGTGATCTTTAAAGTATTTGAAGTAAAACTTCTTTAGGTACGCTGGACTTTGGGAGTAAGCTGGTGAATGCGAGGTGAACGGCTAAAAATAACCTAGCCACGGTAATATAAACAACTGGTGTGCAGTTTCATCCAAATCGGTTCAGCCGATTTGATGTGAAAGTTACACAAACAAACAGACAACTCATAACATTTGCATTTGATATTTTTTTTAAAATCAGTTTTATTATTAGGGACCTTTATTATTAATTTACATGTCAGTCCCATCGTATTCGCAACAAGTTTACAGAATAGGAGGTCACCTGAAGTGACCACAGATCTGAACAACTCCTTTGCTGCGTCTGAAGTTGGATCAGTCAAAATGTTGTTAAATACGCCTACATCGCACATATTCAGATTGAGATTTGATATTAAAACAGGGATAGAAATATGAACTAGAGGTGTAACGTGGCTATACTTTTTCAATAAAGAAGTTCTGCTTAAAGTGCTATCCATATGAAAAGTAATAGGTTGTTTGATATCCTTAGTGCAATCAGTCAACCTCCTTACAATGGGTGTTTATAAATTAAGGATAGTAGCAATACTTGTGTAATTGTTATGATATAGTAAAAATAATTTGGTTTTCATGACAGTAAATAGTATACACAAGTGAACCAAGTTTTAGTAAATTAGGGAAATTAGTACACACTATATTATTTATTTATTTATTTATTTATAATAATATGAACGCATTTGCAATTATAACATATTATCAAATATTCATCAGTAATAAACATCGTCAACTAAATAAATGGAATTAATGGTAATCACAGAAACATCAAACATTCGATCTAGGGTCATAGGACTCACAAAATATCAATAATACATTTAAAATAATAGGCCACTTATCGCAAAAAACGTCACAGTCTGGATAAGCACTAAGGAATGCGTTGAGATCACTCATGATGCGACATAGCGGCGTATATCGTCTGTGTTCTGTACGACTACGGCATGTGTGGAAGAGCTTGGGTCTATGGTCAGCTCTATAGTGGACATACTTGTCGGGGACATATAAAGCACATATACGATTGTAAAGAGTCGGAGAGTCTACAGCATCTCGCAATATCTTACAGCCGGTCTTAAGCTGGTCAAATAATCTCCTAGTTTTCAATGAATTGAAGCCTAGATGGCCTAGCAAAAAATTAGTGGGGTACAGAAAAGGATAATACCCATAACATTTCTTATAAAGATTTCTTAAGAAAGCTTTTTGGACTTTCTCAAGAGACAAGATATAAATGTCACAATGCGGGTTCCAAACGCACGCGCCTGACTCCAATTTACACCGGACCAGGGTAGTAAAGAGCAGGCGCAGGACCTGGGGATCTCGGAAGTCCTTCGCATTGCGCAGCACAAAGCCGAGGCGGCGGTAGGACTCTTTTGCAGTAATTTCGACATGATTATTGAATGTCAAGCCATGATCAAAAGTTACGCCAAGATCTTTGATAGTGGACACTCGCTTCATGGCGTAATTACATATTGAGTAAGTGTGCTGAATAGGAGTACGCTTACGCCCAAAAGACATCACGTAGCACTTTTCGGGGTTGAACGACATTTTGTTGGCAATACTCCAACGATAAATTGCATCAACATCACTTTGCAAGCAAATACAGTCAGCTTGCGATTTAACTTCGAGCGCGAGCTTTAAATCATCAGCATACAATAAGCTTTTGGCAACACGTATTTCTTTAGCCAAATCGTTGACCATAATCAAAAAAAGTAAAGGTCCCAGAACCGATATAATAAGAAAGACATTTTTGTACAGAAAATGAAATGAATTAAAAATCGCTAATTTGTCTTTAACTCGTGGAAATCTGAGTACCACAGAACTATGTACTATTATCATATTTTTATTTTATTTTTATGTTAATTAAAGATGTGACGAGCTAGTCGTTCATCTAATGTAAAGAGACACGACCACCTATAACAACAGCAACAACGCAACAGCGCACTCTGAACTCTAAAATATAAATTTTCGCGTGACACTGCCCTGCGTAAACCATCCTGAAACATCAGCACAGTCTGGTAATAAGATTACTCGACTGTGAGATCGTCTCAATTGCCCAGTAATTACACTAGCTACAATGCATTTCAAACCAGAACACAGTAGTGCTTGCGCACTATTACTTTGCGGCAGAAAAACTGGCAAAGCGGTGGTAGCCTAGAAAGACTTTGCAAAAGTCCTACCACCTAGTAAAGAGGTAGTACTATTAGGTTTATGAATGCAAGATTGGGCGCACGTTTTTCATTCATAAATTTAATAACTGCATAGTGTTAAAAACGCTATTAAACACATATAATTTAGCAAACTTAAAGAAGTTTTAATCATTATTATAATTATCAGGAGTAAGATATATTGCGTTATATATATTTCACTTAGAGAGTTTACCGTACTTATGTTTAGTTGATCTCAGCAATTTTATTATGAAATTCTGAGCGAGAACTTTCATGTGACCGAATTAAAGCTCAATTTCGTCAAATATCAGTAACAAATGAATATTTACACTTGAACAAGGAAGTGTTATGCAATTGTTCGTTGTTTTGTTGGTAGGTGACGTCAGCCAACGTGCTGGCCGAGTTCATGGCCAAGTTTTAAGTTCATTCCGTTTTTTTATCGACGATGCCTTGAGATTCGGAATGTGAGTATGCATGTATGGGGCCCTATGTTTGCATGTGTGAACAAGATGTGCATGTGTGACCTAATCTTTGCATGAGTGCTTCATATTATTGTGTGAGAACCTTAGCATGTTTGCATGTGTTCGACCTTAACTATGCATATAATATTGGACTTTGCAATCTGGGAGGTCGCATCTATATAATGAATAGGCAGTTTTGCCTGTGTTAGGCGTTTAAGTCTTTGTTCTTAAGCATGTGTGCAGCTATTTTGGTTCTATTTTTGTTTTGCAGTTGGCAATAGCGAAGATGTCATTCGTGTCTTTAAGCGGCTGCTGTTTATCTCCAGGAATCCGTCGAGTTTCATGCCAAAAATGGTCCTTGAAATCTGTCGTATTCGTACGAGATACTGTTACTAGAAAAGTAAGCGTTTAAGACTCGTGGCAAATACCAAACTGATCAGGTACTTCGTTTTTGTGGTTACTGGGGAAGGGCCATGTGTCAAATGATTATGTCAAATTTAATTTTACTATAAATTTAATTCAAATATCACAAAACCTAGTATAAATACTAATTTAACTAAACTTAATTTAATCAAGGGCATCAAAAAACTGCCACTGCGTTGGCAAAGATGCATCGATTGCATGATTGATTTACCTCAAGTATTAGAAGAAAAAATTAAAGAAAACAAAACGGTATTTTATTTCATAAAAAATCTCCGAAGCCGTTTCGGATATAACTACTTTTTCTAATACTCATGGCTCTATTAAATAATAGATCGATACCAGCCCAGTGACATATATTATTCATCAGTTAGGCAGTTCATTCGACAACGTGAAATTGGAAACAATCTAAAACCACCAATTTCGTGGTTGAAATAGGTACGAGTACAAGCCGGTAATTATACCGTATCGCAAAACAAAGTATATTTTCCAATTTCTGTGTATTCGAATCATAGAATGCGGAATATTACAGGCAAGTGCTAACTTTAATATGAAAATTTTCAAATTTGTAATTAAATCTCTTCTGTTGCATTGCAATCAAAGTTCCGTGATCACACCCCTGGTAGTCGATCATGTAACTTGATTGCAACGCAAAAGAAACACAAATTTGACAGTTTGAACGTAGCGTTAATGTGTATAGTTACTATAAAAATTTTCAAAGGAAATTAGGAATGAAATGTTCCTATTGCATTGCAATCGAAATTCTATTGTTATCTTCTTGCTGTTCTCACCAACAGTGTAGTGTAAACTGGGATTTTAAAAATCCAATCTAAAACTTTTATTAATTGAGGTTATGATAACAGTTGCAAAACATGTGAGTACCTACGCGTATTGATGGGAGAGGGTGAACGTAAATTGAGTTTAAAATAATATGGGAAAAAAAACGATGTCAGTACCTAACTTAATAATCTTCTTAAAGGACTTAAGCTAAATATTAACAAAAATAATAATCAAATCATATGTTTATTTGCAAGAATACACAATCAATTTAGGCACAAGCTCACATCGTAAGTAGTGGATACGTGCATTCAGTCTGCAAGAAAGCGTGCAAATATTTATGTTACTACATCAACATTAACATTGTTACTACATGTTACATATTCCTTGACACTATAGAAACATATTTAACTACACCCAAATATAATTTCCTTGACTTATTTGAAATGGAGCATCCTATATGAGCTTACTAACACGTACATTTATGACACACGGCTGATAGCTTCTTTACTTGCCGCGCACAAAAACAACAAAACTAAATACCTAAGTATCAAAGCGATCTATTAAGATAAGTGTCGTGCTACCACGCAAAGGTTTGTTTAATCAGCCTACCCAATGCACAGTGTTTTTTCTGTTTTAATTTATCATGTATGTTTTGTAGGACTAGTACTCAAATCGGATACATCTAAATAAATAAATAAATAACGCCCAACGATTACATACATAGATCCTGGACCCTAACTTGAATTCCAGTCTAACTCAGGAACTGCGAGGACCATGGTCCCACAATACCTAATTAGAACAAGAATTTGCGCTTTTTTCTGTGCACAAATAATTGTCCTGCCACGGGAATCGAACCCACCGCCTCCGGGTAATGAGCTGACATGCTCAACCACTACAGCACGGAGACTGTCAATATAGGGATACTGATTGTTGTCGAGAAACTTGTCTGGACAAACCTAACCTGTATTTTTGTTAATGGTTACGTAAATTAAAAAAGAAAAACAGTACTGCCGTATCTTGCAACTCATTTCAATATAACATTAAAGAATTGTAAAAAAATTCACAATCATATCCTTCCTACTTCCTACTAATATTATAATCGCAAAAGTATGTATATATAGGCTGACAGGTTGTGCGTAGGTTGCAACCTATATAACTATAGGCCGTCAGCATACGCATCGAGCCGTGTCCGGAGCAAGAATGATCCGTATTACACCGAGCGCTCCCTTTTTATAGCCAGATGGGTGGGGGAGCGATGACAGCTACCGGTGTTGCCACTGTAATAAATTTAAATGCTACCACAGGGTAAATTACGGTACTGCCCGCTGCGCATAGAGTTTACAATCGGACATTGCCGCCGTCATATGAATGTATGGATGTTTGTTGCCTTATCACGCTCAAACGGCTAGACGGGTTTGGATGTGGAATATAGATAGCTTAAATAGTGATTAACACATAAACTACATACTTTTTCTCCACGGGTGATACCGTGGGGCGCAGCTTGTGTGTACATAAAAGATAGATATTTCGCGATGTATACACAAATAGTTGCCACCAACATAAGTTAATCAAATCGTAATATAAATAATTATAAATATTAAATGCATGGTTGGCAGTTGAATAAACTGTTGCCCTCTAAAAGTCACCTACTTTTTATATCTACGTAATTTGCTGGAATGTTTTGCGTAGATTTGTATTTCTTTGCATACACATAATACCAAATAGTGATAACCCACAGTATAAATTGATAAAAATAAACGAGAAACCTGTTATCTCTCAGAATTAATTACATTCATAATTTATATAACTTTGATTTATTAAAGTGTGTTTTATACACACTGAGAGAATTAGCTACTCGTTGAGAACTAGCCGTTTTGAAATGATTTATGTCCAGCATTAAAATTGCATAGAAATCTGTTAATTTGGTACTAGGATTCCTTAATCTAGCCAAAGGTAGTTGCAAAAAATACAACAAATCCCCGTAAGTTTCATAAGCGCCAAAGGCCTGATGAACTATATAATAAATCGAGATATGTAGTTGGGGGGCTTAATCTATAGGTTTTGAGGTCTCATATCACTTGACAATTATTGTAAGCAACATAGTAAATACATTATCAATTCTCCAAAAATATTTCATTATCATAGGTTTATCCATATTGGACAAGGTAGCGTTTCGCCACATTTTACCTGACGAGTGATAATGTCGGCAAACACGCATGCTACACCTAACTTTGCATTTTTAGCCACTGTTTTGATTTAATGGCTTTTGCTACTATTCACACTTGGTCAATTGTTAAAACAAAATTATTAATAACTCCAAACAATGATCAGCCGGCTATCATACTTTTATACTTTTATTTACTCAATTATATTTTCGCCTTCCATTGTTAGAAAGGAAATTACTAACTTCTAAGTTTTCGCCTTGAAGTCGATTCTTCACAGAAACATTAAAGATAAGATCGTTGGTAAGAAGTACCTACAACATCTAAACCTATTCAAGTCATTTTGAAATTTTCTAAGAGCTGAGCTATTTTGGATTTTGTAAATAGCTAGGAGCTAGTTTTTTCTACAGCATTATGCGTTATATATCTTTAAATAGCTCTCTCTAAAGTTGAAAACACTCTCACCCTCTGTAGTGTGGTGGCTGAGCAGGTCGGCTCATAGCCCGGAGGCGGCGGGTTCGATTCCCGTATTTGTATAGTATTTGTGCACAGAAAAAATTGCAAATGCTTGTTCTGAGTCTGGGTGTTGTGGGACCATGGTCCTCGTAGTTTCTGGGTCCTAGACACAGGGAAACCTAGTTAGGGTCCCAGGATCTATGAATGTGATCGTTGGACGTTATTATTATTATTAGTTTTTAAATTACAAAAATATAGTTACTACTTTAATAGGCGGTAGGCGTTGTGTTAGACTTTTCTGCGAAGTTCGTCTAGCCAAGTACCACCGCTTTGCCATTTATTCTGCCGCTAAGTGTTCCGGTTTGAAGGGCACTATAGCTGATAAAATTACTAGGCAAATCAGACTTAATCTCACAGTCTATTAATCTTATTACTAGACTGTGCTGATGTCGCAATACGTGCGCAGTGAAGTGTCACGCGAAACTTTATAGAGCTCCGTGTAGACACTGCAACTGTTATGGGAAGCCGTGTCGCTTAGCATCAGGCAAACAACCAGCTGGTCATGTCATTCCTTAGCATAAACATTTTCTTAAAGGGTTATTTAATTATTATTAAAACACTAGCTGCGCCAAAAGAGTGTTAATCCACTATATATGCTACTATTTAAAAAAAAATCGAACAAAAAATAATTATGTATAAATAGTGTAACTGACACAAATTTCTTTTATATATATATATTGATATGATACTTTTTTGAAATACATTCCATAATTAAATTCTTCTTGTTATTGTTTTAGGCAATTTTTTTATCTATGTATTTATGTAGAAAAAAAGTACTGATAAAATCCAATTAAGTGTGACAACTTTACAAAAATATCCATCGTAGGTATCTTCTTTATTTAAATTCATCAACTACCCAATTGCTGTAAAACCTGAATTGTAACTTGTTGCCACAGTGGAGAGCCATTTACGTTATTCAAATTGCCGTTTTATGTAGCTACATCAAATATAACACCTTTATAAACTTCGGTTTCGTTTTCGATCTAGTTTAAAATTAATAGGGCATGGGAGGGTTGCATCGATCGATGTAAGGGGGCGGGTGCACGTATATCGGTCGTATAGAATAGCCTCGGCTGGTAGTGGTAGGTTCACACGCGGAAGTCGAGAATTTTCCCCGCGTCTATGTCTGCGTAAATGTCTGTGTGTGTAGCGTGCAGCGTTCGAGGCCGCCCACATTCGATCTGTGCAAATTTTCGTTTCTGGGGATCACTGTCCTCTCTCAGGGTCGCAGCGCCGTATCTCTCAATTTTTGTCTGTTAATTATAAAAATAATGCGTTATATAAGCCTGTTCGGTCTCGCTCGCGCTTTAGCGTGTCCGCGTATCGCTGTCTCACCGCCACAGGCATTGCGCTGCACACATTGAGGCAGAATAGAAAAATATATTCGTGAAATTCGGCTATGCGCTTTACTGTGTGAGTGAATGACGTTATCGTACAATGCGATTGCAGGTCCGTACTTGAAATATTTGCTTATCACTGAAATAAAATAATAGTCGCTGGCCATTTTATCACGTTCCCGTATTAATTAACCATTTGGTCTTGAGAATAAATTTGATCTCCGACGTGGCATGAGTTGAATTTAACTAAAAAACCATAGTGTTTTTATGGTGTAGCGTAGTAATATTATGTATTCTGTGGTAGTGTATAGAGTACAGTGTTTTATATTTGGCTTGATATTTTTATTGGTTTTGTTGATTTGTCTGCTTCGGCAGACATATTTAACTTATAGTTCTGTTTGTCTCACCTTCACTTTCAGGGACACAGGTTAGTTAGGGAGGTATATCTCCTTGTCTAAGAGTGAAAATTATAAATAGGTATATATACTTCTATAGCAGTAAATGAATAAAATATATTTATTAAGTTACTCCTTAGAAAAAAAAAACTGTGTATACAACACCAACTAAGAGATATACATATTTGGACAAAAGTGAACAGAACAAAAGGAAACAAGTTATTGGCATACGATCCAACTGTCATCTCACCAATTAAAGTGTATAACTTAACTCAAGATCTAAACTGATCTAAACTTTAAAAAATAAGCTTATATTAGATTATACTTAACCACAATTACTAAAAGGTTGTGGTTAAAATATTAAATAATTAAAACCTCTTTTCATTGGTTTCTATGCAGTAACTTTTCGTACACGTGCCGAAATTCGCCTGGGGAGCGGGCAGAGGCTTGCACGGGCCGCCGTGTCTCCCTCGCCCGCCCACGCCAATCCGCCCTTGGCGATTATAAAATGAGGGTATTCAAAGGCTTTTCAACGAAAATGCATTAAGGCTGACCAGTTACACGTGCCGTGATGTTTAGTATTAGCAAACGTTTTCCCTAATACCTATTTTATTTAGATTTTCAATACTGCCTCAAATGACTTATCCGGTTTCGTTGAAAATTTTCTTAAGTGTGATAGAAACTGTAATTACTTATCAAAGTTATTATTACCAACAGCGTTTACTTTCAGACTTTGTCGAAAACAACAATTTGGCTAAAAATGTTGATAAAAATCTTTGATATTTTCAATTAATAGTATATCAGGAACTCTAAACACAACGTATTATGGTAATAAAATAAATTAATAAAAAAATAAACACTATTTGCGCGAAGTTCGATTTTCATACAAAACTGCATATAAATACTGAAATTTCAAGTTCGGCACTGGGCTTACACGTGCCGCGGTGTTTGCCCGGGATGCGATCCGGCATTGTATGCAAGCGCTGCCCTCGTAGACCTGCCCTGCCCCGCGCGGCCCGCTCCCTGCCCCCAGCCATTATTTTAAACATGCACGCAATAGCATAGATAACGCTATACAGCGTAACCGTGATGAGAATTTGCAAAAGTTTAACTTTGTAACTATTGTTTTTTTTATGATCTTCCTGATGCATTTTATGCTGCTATTTTCGGACTTATACATATCTGATTTTATTTCAGTTAGTAATTTAATTCTATAATCATAGTAGAAATAAACGAGTAATATTATATATTTATCAGACCAACCGAATAACTAGGGTTTTTGAACCTTTCATATAATAGTTTATTTAGAACAGCGCAATTTACGACATTGCAATTACCTTAACTTCAATTAATTTAAAAATAGGTATATAGTTGGATAATAAATAAATTTGTGTAAACCTACAATAAAGTCTTCGTCAATTTTTTTTAAAATTAATTGCGAAAAGATTTTTGCTTGTCTTAATTCTTCTATATATATAATATATTATTTATGCTTATATTCTTATACAACGTCAACATACCTACAGTAACACATGAAATAATAAATGTTATGATAAGTAGGTATTGTTATGATCTGACCACGGTCATACTGTCCGCATATTGTTCCGTGAAACCTATGACCACACATGCAAAACCACAAATTTATTGTTCACATAATGCATGTAGGTACGGTATGTTTGATTTTTAAAATACCTACATAAACAAACACTAATCTTAAATGTTGACTAATTCAATCTATACAATAAAGGATTTGCTATTCAATTTGCAATGTAAAAAGATATAACCTATTCCTGTCTCAGGGTTGTTTATTGTTTAATTGACAAAAAGCCACAGACGGAACCAGATTATTTAAATGAAATAAAGCATAGATAAACATTGAAAAGATTATTTTCAACCAAGTTCAAAAAAGGAGGAGGTTCTCAATTAGGGTGTAGGTATGTTTTTTCAACCTCTTATTTAAACTCTACGTGGCGCAGAAAAACATTTATAATTTATGAACCACTTTTTATAGCTTTTCCATGGCGCTAAACTAGCCTTCGCAGTGTGACGTAAGCTTTATGTAATACTTAATATTGTATTATTATTCTATAATATATTATATTATATTATTATTATTATATAATATATATATTCTTTTATATATTATATTATTATTCTCTATCTCTCTCTCATAAAGTTTATTTTTATTTCTTTATTAATTAATTATTTAATTATTTTATTTTCCATATTAGGAAAACTTACAGCCAATTTCACATAAAAAGGTAAGCAGAGTACGAGACCAATGTCATATTCAACTCGCACTTTGCCAGTGTGATTAATTATGGCTTATACTCAAATTCAATATCCGCTATAGTTTATTTGCTTTCCGTAATGTTGTGTAATAGATGCTGCTGATGATGATGATGATGATGATGATGAGTTTTTAATCCCACTGAAACAGAATTTTCTCTTCCCAAAAGTATTAAATAAACTTTGCTCTCCCCCTTCTATTCCCTGAGAGAAACTCGTGTCACAAAAGCAGGAACGTAATGGGCTGTTGCAAACACTTTCTCTTACCCAATCTCATCTACTTGTATCCTCAATATTCAGACCACCAACGTTTCATATCCAGCTCAAGTGCCAAACTAAATATGACACTATGAAGAGCACAGTTACTGTAAGCTATTACAGTGTATCATTAAGCACATAATGAAGGCACTTATGCCCTACATTCATTTGAATTTGAACTCGCTCTTACTATGGTAATAACACCGAGAATATCCGGCACGTTTTAAGTTTTACTAGGTGGTAGGACTTTACTGCAAAGTTCGTCTAGGTAGGTACCACCGCTTTGCCAGTTATTCTGCCGCCAAGCAGTAGTGCGCAAGCACTGCTGTGTTCCGGTTTGAAGGGCACTGTAGCTAGTGAAATTACTGGGCAAATGAGACTTTATGATCTGATCTCACAGTTTAGTAATCTTATTACTAGATTGTGCTGATGTCTCTGGATGACGTGCGCAGTGCAGTGTCACGCGAACCTCTATACTTTAGAGTTCCGAGTGACACTGTAGCCGATATGGGCAGCCGTGTCGTTTAACATCAGGCGAACGGCTAGCTCGTCACGTCATTCCTTAAGATAAAAAAAAAAGTTTAAGAATCACAAAATTTGAGAACGTGTCATCCACATGACCGTCGTGGTGCTTAATCGCCCCCACTATCCCTGTTAGAGTAAGCCCGTGTCCCAGCTTTGGGAAAACATATTAGACTGACGACGAAATGCGCTAAATTAGCATTTATTTTGTATTTATTCAGGTATATGTGGACAACTAAAGGCTTAAAACACATAATCGCTTGAAACAGATGGAAATTCGAAATATACGAATGGGACCTAACCTAAAAGCCAGGTTAAATATTTATTATAATTTGTTGTCATTTTCTCATGGCAGTTGTTTTTGAAGTATGCTTGACTTGGGGAGTAAGCTGGTGAATACGAGGCGAACGGAAGTTGACGTAGATCTCCATTGTTAACATAACAAAGTTATTTTTTATTACTATTATTATGTTGGTATGTCAGGTAAAATGTCAATTTACAATTGTCAAGATTTTACACAAACGACATTAAACAAAGCAAAAACTAAAGTTATACCGGCCGATAGATGGAGCTAAACTAAAGAAGTTTTACTTCAGTCGTGTGGTCTAAATCACACTCGTTTTTTTATTTTTATGTACGAATAGGCCATCGTTTGACTGCAATTCATCTGATGCTAAGCGAAGATGTACTCAAACGTGTAGCACATTGACCCATGAGTTGAATCTGAAAAGCCAAAACCCAAGTTTAGACGAAGAAGTCGTACAGTTAGGAGAGACTTATGTCCTGTATTTTGGGATGGATGAATCGTCCAAGCCAGTCACCAGTTTTTTATGTTAACGAATGACGTGACGTTTCATTCATTCATTCTAGTGATAAGATTACTAAACTGTGACATCAGATCATAAAGTCTCACGTGCCCAGAAATTTCACTAGCTACAGTGCTTTAAAGCGAAGCACAGTAGTACTTGCACATAACTGGAACTTTGCAGAAAAGTTATATCACCTAGTAAAACTAAAACTATTTCCTTAACTATCAACATTATTTTAGATTTATACGATGTATACAATTCCTGTACCTACCTGAGATTTTCTTCAACAGTCCTGGCCTCATTGCAGAAATGCTAGGCATCGTATAACAGCTATGTGGGCCACGGTACGTTAGAGCAAAAATCGGGCCATGCGTTCTACTTTCTACTCGAAGCGGGTGTTCGGGTGCATTCTTGGTTTAAAAAGTAAGCTAGGTATTGTTAGAAATAAACGAAGATTAGCTAGATATTGGTAAATATAAATAATCATTATCAAAACATCCTTTTACGAGTATCATATATACTAAGTGGGAAGACTTTTCTGCAAAGTTCGTCGAGGTAGGTACCACCACTTTGCCAGTTATTCTGCCGCCAAGCAGTAGTGTGCAAGCACTACTGTGTTCCGGTTTTAAGGGCACTGTAGCTAGTAAAGTTACTGGGCAAATGAGACTTTATGATCTGATCTCACAGTCGAGTAATCTTATTACCAGACTGTGCTGATGTCTCAGGATGATGTGCGCAGTGCAGTGTCACGTAAAACTTTATATTTTGGAGTTCTGAGTAACACTATTCTGATATGGGCAGCAGTGTCGCTTAACATCGTCTCGTCACATCATTCAAATGCAGTCATTTGTATGAGAAATACTGCGTCCGAAACAGTCGTGGAGTTGTATGTTTCATATGAGTGTAAAGTCACATAGTAGAAGTTTATGATTTCCATATCATCATCAGCAGCAGATTTTTGTCTCCAACTACTCCCCGTAGTTCTGAACTAACTAAATCTACGAGTACCATGGTTGAAAAAAAAGTTCTAATAAATAAATAAATTTGTGGACATTTCACACAGCGCCATCTAGCCCCAAATTAAGCAAAGTTTGTACTTTTGTGTGTACTATGGCAACCAGACAGCTGATAGGATACACTTTTTTTTTTGTAAGTACATACATAAAATACAATGTAATAATAATACTTTAACGTTGTTTTACCTATTAGGGATCCGACTATGCTACGTCTTCCGGTTCATGTTCTCCAGTCAAGAAGTCGAAAAAGTCGAAGAAGTCAGTCCGGACAGTTGTCGATTCTGTGACCTGCCTGCCTTTGAAGGCTTTTTTTTCACAGCCACTAATTTTGGGTTTCTTGGAAATTGAGTTTTATAGGTCTCGCCTATTTATTTACAGAATGGCTAACTATTGGTCAAATGTAAGACGTAAGACGTAAAAACGCGCCATATTTTTTTTTTTAAGAATTTTATGTCAGTTATTATTGTGTTATCAATGTTGGATTTAAATTAAACGTATATAAGGCATGGTTCCACTAGGCAAGCAGTTCACCACTGCCTGTTTAGCCTCTAATTTGCACCTTGAATCTTGCTCTATTATTTAGTCTGTGGCGTTCGTTATAATATGACTGTACCTTTATAATCATACCTCTTACAAAAAAAATCAATAAGGCAGAGAATTTTTAGTCAAAATTTGTAATTACATATAATAATAATAACGTCCAACGATCACATACATAGATCCTGGACCCTACCTAGGATTCCCAGGAACTACGAGGACCGTAGTCCCACAGCACTCAGACTCAGAACAAGTATTTACGCTTTTTTTTTCTGTGCACAATTACTTGTCCTGCCGCGGGGATCGAACCTACCGCCTCCTGTCCGCCGACCTGCTCAACCAACACTACAGAGGCTGTCAACCTATATCTAAATCATTACAAACAAGCTTCGGATAATAATAATAATAATAATAATAATAATAATAATAATAATAATAATAATATGTGTGGACATCTCTCACAACGCCATCTAGCCCCAAACTAAGCAAAGCTTGTGCTATGGGAACCAGATAACTGATACAATACTTAGATACTTTTTTGTTTGTAAATACATACATAGAATACAATATGACACCCAGACACAGAACAAACACCTATGTTCATCACACAAATGTTTGTCCTGAGTGGGAATCGAACCCACAACCCACAGTTCAGAAGGCAGGGCTACTACCAACTGAGCTATCGGGCCAGTCGGATAAAAACCTTAGTTAATTTTTCTCTCTCAAGCCTATATTCTTTGTTAGTTACGAACTGTTTATCAGGTGTAACCGTGCCCTTACAGAAGCGAACGCATAGCGTGACCTATATATCGGCTTCTATTTCAGAAAGAGCACAATCAATGCATTATTTTTTGGCCAGCCGGTGTGACCCCATTCTCGCTGGGCCAGTCCTTTGTTTGATGGAGGGCTGGACGGTTAAATATTGAAAAGGTATTAGCGACATTCTATAAGTACGCCTTGTGTATTGTGATAAAAATGGGACGCAGAATGATCGCATTGTTTGGAGTATGAATATAGGATTTATTATTCTTCGTCATCCATGACTTGATGTCATGGGACTATTTGGAAAAATTGTACGCTATAACGTTAATTACTATTTATAACTAGCGACCCACCCCGGCTTCGCATGGGTATATTATATATTCTATTGCCTATGTTCATCAGAGTTAACGTAGAATTCTAATGGTGAAAGAATTTTTCAAATTGGTCTAGTATTTTCAGAGCTTATTCAATGCAAACAAACGAAGAAATAAAGAGGAGGAGGAGGAGGTATTGTCTGATAATATAATAATCTAAATTAATTAGTGTAGAAAAATTTAGTTTAATATAAAAAGAATTTATGAAATTCGTTTGGAAATGACATTTAAAAAACACTAATAAAGCTGAATTCATGATTTCCTTCTTTTTCGAAGTCGGTATCAAAGTAATTGCTGTTCGATGGTAAGCGCATCAATTGAGAACGCATAATGGCTGAACACCGCGGCTTTACTAACGAGATTTCATTAATCAACCACTTTTTTGCTCACAGCTACAGATTTCAAAATGTGTCCGAATATTTAACGACTAGGTTGAATTAAAAAGTGAAATCGGGCTTCAGTGACGTGCGAAATCAATAAAAATTCTTCTAGTATGCATAGGTTACAACTACATCTACATTTCTACGCTGTGTAATATAAAAGGGAAAGTTTGTGAGTTTGTAAACTTTTAAACTTCCATCCGATTTATAAAGTCTGATAAGATTGGTACACACGCTCGCACGCACACAAATGACGTGACGGGCTAGTGGACTAGCTTGTCACGTCATTTTGTGTGTGTCATTTGTTTACTTAGATTATTAAATAACTACCTTGGAGTTTTGGCGGGAAAGCGAAAAAAAATTGCGTCACCGCATTGTATTATTTTCCAAAACTTGTGTTATTTTCAGTGTTAGTGCATAAAATTGGTGGCCTCCGAGTGGCAATTGCAACTGCTATGGGTGGCCATGACGCTTAACATCATGTGAAAAACTAACTCGTCATTACATTCATTAATATAAAACATGTACTTCTTATACCAAAAAAAAACTACGTAGTTTTACTACTGAGGTATAAATATGTAGGTAATACTTTTACGCACAAATGAAACGCCTGCGGGCGGAGCCTCGTAGAACCGCTGGTCTCATTAACCAGAAATCTCTATGATCGGTCTGCAAAACGGTATTCGGAAATGCGTAATATTCGTGATATTAATCATTCTACGTATTTTTATTAATTGTAACTTATTCCGAAACTACGTTTAATCTGCTAGGCGATCACGTAATTTGAATGCAACCGACAGAAACCAAAATTTTTATGGATTCGACAGTTTTAATACGCAGTTTATGTGCATATTTACTTTGCAAATTTTCAAATTAAGATTTAAATTTATCCTGTTGCATTGCAATCAATGTCCCGTGATCACCCCACTGGAGTACCTACTCTAGGCCTTCGTTTTATTGAACTAAGGTTTTCCCACGACTGCGTGCGACTGAAATACAGTTAGTAGTTTTCCTTGACCATTACGGCAGGATCTTTAGACCTTAAGTTTGTAGTACTGTAGTGCCTACGTTTGCTAATATAATAATAATAATAATAACGCCCAAAGATCACATACATAGATCCTGGATCCTAAATAAAATTCTCAGTGTCTAGGGACCCAGGAACTACGAGGACCCCATGGTCACACAACACCCAGACTCAGAACAAGTATTTGCGCTTTTTTTTCTGTGCAGAAATACTTGTCCTGCCGCGGGAATCGAATCCGCCGCCTCCGGGTTATGAGCCGACCTGCTAAACCACCACACCACAGAGGCTGTCCAAACCAAATAATAGAACCAAGAGAATTAATCAACAAAAACTATTAAAAGTTTTCTTGACTTGTGAGTTCCAGTCCGCTTCGCCCCAGGAACCAGTTAATTTTCACGTAGCGCGAGATACTGAATTCAAATTAATTTTTTCACCTTGAAGTATCCAAAATGTCATGGGCGTACGTTTGCAGGTTTGTGAATATCATTCATAAGATCGCTTGGACTTTAGTAAACGTGTATTTTAATATTTAAAAAATATGTTAAACATCATTCGCTACGACGACGTATTATGTATAATGTAATACCTAAATCAAGAAATAATATACGTAGGAATGGAGTTACTATGACAGTTCAATCAAAAGGAGGTTTCTATAACATTTTACTGCTTACTTGTTGATGAAACAAAGTTTACTTTGGATGTCAAAATTATGTAACCACATGACTAACCAATAATCCTGACTACCTCACCACCGTCACTTAAAGCAGGTAGATCATTGATTGGGCAAACATTCTCCAGCAAAATTTATAAAACCGTTACGCAATGCATTTTTTAGGGACGGCAGGCGAGGGTAGTCAGCGCTTTTCAGAAATTACAGCGGGGTGGCGGCGCGGTGGGATATGACGTTCGATTTAAAGGGTAGGCGCTGGTGCGGCCCTCTCCTGCTGCCACCCGCCGAGGCGGGAGTGGCTGCAGGGCGGCTGTTGACGGGCGCGCGACGCATGCGCGCTGCGCTCTCCGCCGCCCGATTTCCGCGCCGTTGACAGTTCGCCGGGACTTCCTTCCTCGATACGCGCGTCCGCGGCGCCGCTGCACCAGGCCCTAGCGCCGAGTAAGCCCCGCGTCGCGCTCCGCTCCGGCCACGCTCGCTTCGTGCCGCTACCGCGCTCCTATCGCGCTATCCGCTCACCTGATGGCCGCCTGAAATTGTCATCACGTGAGTACTGGTGCCGGCCGGCTCAGCCGCTCATCCCATTAGTGCTCTGCAAGTAGGCCGCATGACAAAGTGTCCCATGAATTATTCAGATTCAAAGAAAAAACAATCATAATTCATGAAGCGGTAAGGAAACTTCTTTTATTGAACGATCAGATGTGATGTTTTAGTGTGTATGCATGTTTTATGAGGGTAGATGAGATTTTGGTAAAACGTGTTTTAACTAGCTTTGTTGACCTTGTCAGACTTGAAGTCTTGAGCACAAATGGAATTGGCGACTTTTGTAACTTTTCAGTGTGCCCCCATGTTTTGGTTGCTCCGAATTTCTACATAACTCCTGATAGCCCTTAAACTATACGCAAAACTGTTAATTAGAATTTAGCTCCTAATAATAGCTTTAAAGTTCAATGTACATCCGTATTTGCATTGTTTAGTTTTATTTGTGTGCAAATGGGCGTGATAAGAAACTTGGGGAACCGGCTTTTAGCGGTTTTTATGAATGGCATTAAGTAAGTACCTATTGCATATTTAAAACACATGCTGTTAAAGAAACCTAATAAGATAACTTCTTTTTTTAACTCATCATAGTATATGCTTACTTCCTGTATTTCAACAATAGCCACTTTGTAATTTTATTTGCTTTGAACATCAAATTAGTTGGGTTGTCTGGAAGAGATCGCTTTAAGCGATAAGACCGCCCATTGTGTCACTTAATTTTTAAGTTTGTGCTTATAAATTGTTCCTGTAATGTGGTGTTTCAATAAAGAGTTTTCTCTATCTATCTATCCAGTTGGTTACTTTTTTTTCAAGGCTTAGAACATTAATTTAAATAATTTTTAAGAATCTGATTTTGATTTGTTAAAGCGTTATTATATATTTGAAATAAATTATGTAACTTTGACGGGCTGGAGCATTTGGATTGGTCTATAGGTCATCGTGGCCAGAATATAGAACAAATGTTTTTTTTGTATGTAGTGTTTAGTATTACTTATTATATCATTATAGTATTTAGTTGAAAATAAAGGCAATTTTTTATGTCGTTCATTGAATGTTAAGCGACACGGCTGCTCATAACTCGTGCAGTGTCACTCGGAACTGTAATGTAAAGTTTCACGTGACACTGCACTGTGCACGTCTTTCTGAGACATCAACACAGTCTAGTAATCTTCTGAGATCCAGCTGGGCGATCACGTAACTCGATTGTAACCAATAGAAACACAAATTTGTATGGATTTGATAGTTTGAATACGCAGTTTATGTGCATAGTTAGTATTGAAATTTCTCCTGTCGCATTGCAATCAAAGTTTCGTAATCACCCCCCAGATCACAGTCTCATTGCCTTGCTATTTCACCAACTACAGTGCTCTTCAAACCGGAACACAATAGTGCTTGCGCACTACTGCTTCGCGGTAGAATAACTGGCAAAGCGGTGGTACCTACATAGACGAAATTTGAAGAAAATTCTACCATATAGTCAATTGCTTAGAGGAAGTAGATGTGTAAAAGGGAGAAAAATGTATACATGGTCTTATTGCCGAAGGAAAATTAAGAACCTATTCTTAAGGTAGAGGTTATTTGTTACAATCTTTTAAATGGGCCGATAGCTCAATTCTAGCTCACTCAACTACTGCTCTGCTTTCTGAACTGTAGGTTGTAGGTTCAATTCCCACCCATGACATTTGTGTGATGAACATCGATGGCGGGTCTGTGTTATATTGTATTCTATGTACATACATAGACATACATACAGATTTACAAACAAAACTTGTATCAGTTATCTTGTTCTCATAGTACAAGCTGTGCTTAGTTTGGTACTAGATGGCGCTGTGGGAAATGATCATAAATATTTATTAATTTTGGTGCCAATACTTTTTAATAGTGTACGTTTAGTCATTTGTTCATTGAAGTAGTATCTAAGCGAACTATGTTTTGAAATGTTTAAAGGAATGTTAGCTAAACTATTTTTTTTATATAATCTTAAAATTAATAATCATTTTATTAATCCCTCTCTCTTTCTCTTCCTCCTTTTCGGTCTACTTTTTTCAACTTTTGTTTTGCCGCTTGTTACTGTTAGCGTTATTGTTTAGCTCGATATGTATAATATACTTTAAGTTTCAACTTATTTACATATTTTTTTAGTATTACAATCACGTTAGTAATTATTGATTATAAATGCCAAGTTATTCTAAGTTCTTTAGCTCATTTATGATAATGAGTACCACTAAATTAATTTATAAATCTTAGATACCCGCTGTAATATTTCTTTCTTGTTTCGTCATACAATTTTTACACGCTATTTGACTTCTTTCGGGGTCGAATTGTTGAATTTAACAAACCTTTAGTAAACTTCTACTGGCACAAAAAGAAATCTAAAGACGAAATCTCTAGGTGGCAGTTTCAGCTGTACGTTTGTCTGTCAGTCAGTCACTTAGAACAAAGCTTTTTTTTATCGACTGGCCCGATAACTCAGTTGGTAGTAACCCTGCCTTCTAAACTGAGGGTTGTTCGATTCCCACCCAGGACAAACATTTGTGTGATGAACATAGGTATTTGTTCTGTGTCTGGGTGTTATATTGTATTATATGTATGTATTTACAAACAAAACGTATTTAAGTATTGTATCAGTTATTTGGTTCCCATAGTACAAGCTTTACTTAGTTTGGGGCTAGATGGCGCTGTGTGAAATGTCCACACATATTTATTATTATTATTATTATAATAACAAAAGAGACCATTTTAAAGTAATGTACTAAAAAGACTGCACTAGTAAGATTGAGATTTAAAAAAACTATACGCAGGTTAAGAACCAATACCATCTATCTAAATATTTGTCGGTTTTTAGTTTTCAATGCAAATCGATTTACAGTTTAATTTCGCACAGCCTTTTTTTTTGAGGGGGGAAATGCACTTCCCTGCCACCACCCCCGTGGTGTGTGGTGTGGTGGCAGGGGGTATGTGGGACTCGAACCCACCAAAACCCCCCCGTGAGCCCTCGTCCGCGGTACCGGGGCGAGAAGGGGTCGCGACTACAGTCCAGCCAACTCGCCCCCGAATTTCGCATAGCCTGCTCTATCACCTATCTCCAAACATATATAGTATTATATAATTAGGTATTGGTTCTTCCTTATTTGAGTTAGATGGTATTGGTTCTTAACCCGCGTATAGATAAACTCTATTTTGGTTTAACAGACTATAATCAATATGATCCGAAAGTTTAAGTCAAATACCCGCAGAAAGTTAAGTTGCAAGCAGAACCCCTTAATTTCCTTTCTGTATATAATTTGAAATTGGGTTCATCAATTGGTTACGATATTCTGTTCCAGGTAACCTGTGACTGAAATCAGAATGATCTAATCGTAATAAGCATGACAAGATTTATATTTGATGTTTGGATTAAAATCTTGGCAAAATAAATGTTATATTCAAAGGTATATGCATAAATATTGTTTAATAACAAATTGAGTTCACTAATTGGTTACGATCTGTTCCAGGCAACCCGTGACTGAAATCAAAATGATCCAATTGTAATAAGCATGACAACAGTTTCTATTTGATGTTTGGATTGAAACATTGGCAAAATAAATGTTACATACAAATATAATATAATAAATATTGTTGAATAACAAATTGGGTTCATCAATTGGTTACGATCTGTTCCTGGCAACCTGTGACTGAAATCAGAAGGATCCAATTGTAATAGGCATGACAACAGTTTTTATTTAATAGTTGTATAGAAACCTTGGCAAAATAAATGTTAGATTCAAAGGTATATAATATTGTTGAATAACAATTTTTTATTAGTTATCAAAGGTCAAAGTTCCCTTGCGTATAACCACGCTACGCGACAGATAAGTATTGGGCGACTTGCAATAGGTATATTAGAACCGTAGTTATTAGGTTTTTGTTCTTCTGGGTTTTTTTTAATTAGTTTAGATTTGTTTATGAATTGATAGTAAAGTAAATATCGTAGTTTATGATCAGTTTAATTATTATTTTTTAAAGAGGCACCCGTGTGGTCAACCATTTCTGCCAATTTCCGGAAAAACTATAAATTCCGGGAATGAAATTTAGTGTAAAAGGTACTGTAAGCGATTTGTGGTGTTTTGATTTTAGTAAGTTTTTTAGCTAGTAGTGGTTGATATACCTATTAATATATTATGCAACTTTTATTGTAGCTACTTATATTTATAGGGAAACCTCATAAATCAACCAAAAAAACAACTTCTGGTTTGCAGGTTTGCGTGGTTTTCACGTCAAAGCGGCAGATTTGATTTTGATGTAATTTTCTCAGTAGCTAGTTCTAGTAGCTAGTGAGAAAATTAATACTCACTTGCATTCAATGCACCTATATTAATTTTCTAGTTCCAAGTCTGAAGCCAGACGGCAACAGTTTGAAATTAAGTCGGTACATACAGTGTACACGACTACGCATGCGCTTGTTTGACCAGGTGTACACTGGCAAGCTGAAAGGTTGAGAAAAAGATAATTCTACATTTTTAAATTTTTAAATTTTTTTGTTGATACCCTGGGCCCGGGACCAGAAGCTCATCGCTTTTTCAAAAGTTTATCAGTGTGCCTGGCCGATGCGATGCGTGACTAAAAGGCTGGCACTTATTTGGCACAACAAATCAGCATTGCAGTTCAACGGAGCAATGCTGCTAGCATGTTGGGTAGTGGGCTGGATCATATTTTGAACTGCCTATAGGTCATTGGAGCTAGTACATACTCCAAATGTAGTATTTAGTGTTTAGTAGAAGTTGTTATATTATTGTAGTATTTAGTAGTAGTTGTTATATTATTGTAGTATTTAGTCGAAAGAACAAATGGCGCTTAATAAAAAAAAACTGGCTTAATATTTTACGTTCAATTTGGGGGGTGATCACGGAACTTTGATTGCAATGCAACAGGACAAATTTCATTCCTTAATTAAAATTTCCATAGTAACTATGCACATAACCTGCGTATTGAAACTGAAATACATGCAAATTTGTGTTTCTATTTGTTGCAATCAAGTAACGTGATCGCCAGAAACCTAGTGGGGGCCGGCCTACACTGCGTCTGTTACGGCTGTCTATTATAAAGAGAATTAATTAATTAATTCAGTATTTTGGTAACAGAATGTTAACAAAAAAAAAACAGTGCAGTCTCTATTGGATTTGATATTTGCAGCATATTCAATTATTTGTCAAATTTGAAAGACCTCATATTTTGTTGATTTGTTTTCTTTTTTTAATTTATGACTACAAAAAACGTTTAAAAGAATTTGAAAAGGCTACAATCTAAGATACCCATAAAAAAGCGTGGGCGCCATTATTTCAACATATTATTATGCAGCATCCAATTTTTCAGATAAATAAAATTTACAGGTTCAAATCATAGTGCGGGTTGAATGCAAACACAAAGTTAAAGATACAACTAATTTTATTCATGGAAATTATATAATTAGTGATAATAATAGTTTCATCAAAATCAGTTCAATTTTTATAAGTAAAAGCTAAACAAATTACCAGATAACATTTTATTTTTACATAGTACGCATATTACAAATCTCCTTCCATTTTACTCTATAAAAATGAATTGAAAACCTTGAACTTTACGACACCCACTACGGCGTACTTTTTCCAAGGACACTGTCTATTCTATAATGCCTAGTCTCGCTCAATCGATCTGTTTTGAACTAGGTAACCTAGATTCAGTAAGGCGCACCTAGCTTTACCCAGGCATAGGCCTGTAGGCTTGCATTGCGAGCATGCGCAGTATGCCTTTGCCCCTTCCAAGTCCGTTATAGGCCGGGAAAAATTGATTTTATGAAATGAGCACTTACTGTTTGAACACCAAAACGGTGCGCTAACGTATTATATTATATATATATTTAATATTTTGTATGCAGAATTTGCACACTCTAACAACCGTGAAGGAAAATATCACACATTTTTAATCAGAATCTCAATATTGTGTGTCAGAATCTCAACATGTGCTATGTATGTGATCGTTGGGCGTTATTATTATTATTATTACCTACCAATCCACCGAAGGTATTATAAAGCATAGTGGATTACGGCATGCAGTCTCACCATGTGAGAGGAGCCTCGTGTCCCGGTAGTGGGAACGACACGGATGACGACAGTGCTATCATACCATCTATTGCGCCTCTAAATTTGTATAAATACCTATTTATTATGTTGCTTATACCGACGCACAACGGTGCAGCCATCTAATCAGTGTGCGTGCCTAAATACGATAAGATAACCCTGCAAGAATTTTGTAAGCCCTGCAAATGTACATGGTGCTGATTTTTACTAAACTTGCTTTCACAGTGAACGTAGTCACGTTTCACATGTAATTTATTTATTCATTTTATTTAAGTGGTTAGATTGTCGGGACTTATCTGCAAATTTCGCCAACGTACCATTTATTTGATTTTTAACCGACTCCCAAAAAGGAGGAGGTACTATGATCGTCTATATGTTTTTTTTAGGATATGATACCCCAAATTGATCTCAGTGGATGGAACGTCAGTGTGTGAGCACTACTGTATTCGAGTTTGAAGGGCATAGTTTATGAAATTACCGAGTAAATGAAACTTTATGACCTGATTCCATAATCTAGGTAATCCTATTATATTACACTATGCTTATATCTAAGGAGGACGTGCCCAGTAGGTGCCATTTGAAACGTTATGTTTTGGAGTTCCAAGTGGAACTGCAACTGCTATGGGCAGCCGTGACGAATCTTGCGTGGTACTTCCATATACATTTGGTTAAGATCCTATTAACATCTTCTAACATAAATGGAACAACTTCTCAATTGTTAAATCAAATATTTGGAATAAATTATGTACTTAATATGAAATTACGGTGATTGAAGTCAGCGTGACTCCTATTTTATAATGATAGTAGCTGACCCGAAAAACGTTTTGCCATATAAATAAAAAAAATAGAGGATGATAGAAGAAGGTAGCCAAATTTAGAGTTGTATGTATTTTTAAATGCCACAACAAAAAAAGAAATCTTTCTGAAAAAAAAATTGGGTTGGGCCACTTCTCGCTTAGGGGGATGAAAAATAGATAGCAACGTGTTCTCAGACCTACCAAGTGTGAATATAAAATTTCTTAAAAATCGGTTCACATGTTTCGGAGGAGGATTGTATCAAACACTGTGACACGAAATTTTTATGTATATAGATTACTATATAGATAAAATTTTAAATATAGGAAAACTTATCATATGTTAATCCAATATACGTTATTTCACACCTCTTTTTGCCCATTGTTTTGGTTAACTAACACGCGCTATTGTTGGGTGGACTTGTTTACCCAACTACAAGGCTATCGGCTACTATGTAAGTTATCCTCATGGAACATTAATTATTGACAGCTTGCCTCAAGGCCACTTACACCTTACCCCGTAGAAGTTAGTGGTGTAATTTGCTTAAGGCGGCGTCCAAGAACAACTGTTATGCTTTTGATGGGGTCCATAGAGAGTTTTGTTTAAAATTATAAATCGCGAATTGTAATGAATGTCGAACTGGGCCTGCGCTTGAGACTTTTAAAATTACGGGTTTTTAGCGGATTAAGTGGTAAATAGGCCAAAATAAAATAAAAAATGACTTGTGATTTATGTTTAAAATACCAGTTTGCCTATTTAAATTGTAAAAAAAGCATTGTTATCGCTGAAAATTTGTAGCACTACGTTGATAAAGTACTTTTTCGGGGTCGTTCTATAATTTTATTTTGGGAAAACTAAACTGGGTTAGTTTGTTTCATGAGTAAATAAAATATAATGATTAAAACGAAATTATCTTAACTAAATTAAAATAAGTATCTAAATCTAAAATTCTATCTAAACTTATAAATAGAAACCCGCGTTTAAGTTGCTGTCTGCAGGTAAGGTGCCGAAAAAGCTGGTGACATTTACCTTGTTGAATGGCCAGTCGTCTTGGCCAAGGTAAGATCCAGCTCTTTGGTCACCTATAATTTCGACATCACCTGTATTTTAACCTACATTACTTAGTAAAATTGTGTTCGGCCACCATTCTTCTTTGTTTTATTTTCTATTTACACTATAGTTTCCATCTGATTATTATGTTTTGTCACGTCGAACTGGACTTTAAAAAATAGTGCTTTTTATTGATTTTATGATCTGACCCCGCCTTATCTCAGTGTGCGGCCGGTTTCTGGATCTCTACAGATTTCCATAAATTCAATTATGCTATAGGCTATTATCGGCCGCGATTCACCCAATTTGTACAAAATAGAAAAATCTATTACACAATGAAATATAAATTTGTGGTAGGACTTTTCTACAGAGTTCTTCTAGGTTCCATCGATCAATTTGCCAATTATTCTGCCGCCAAGCAGTAGTATGCTAGCACTACTGTGTTCTGGCTTAAAGGGCACTGTAACTAGTGAAATCACTGGGCAATTGGAACTTTATGATCTGATCTTGCAGGGTGATATCTCAGGATAACATGCGCAATGCGGTGTCACCGCAAAACTTTATATTGTAAAGTTCCAAGTAGCACCGCAATTTTTATGGACGATCACGACACTAACCATCAGGCGAATGACTAGCTCGTCAAGTCATTTATTAACATAAAAAATAAAAATGTAATGTTTTTGTATAGTAAACTCAAAATATAGGTTTTTCGTCCCCCTTTTTTACCTTATAGGCTATCGATAAGCTTGCATTTGACCACTGTCTCAACTGATAAATGACGACATGGAGTGGGTGATACATGCTTGCCTAGAAGATACCGGTTCACTCATTCCTTGAAACTCCTAGATTATATTTTTCAAGAAACGGGAGACGCTGGTAAGCTGTCTATATTTTAAGAAGTTATGTATTATAATTATAATTATGTCCTTTATATGAACGAAATAGTTATGTGCACCCCGTCCTTTACCACTTCGTCAAATTCTCTCCATCCAAAGGTTGCCTGGAAGAGATCGCTTTTAGCGATAAGGTCGCCCATTGTTACACTTTATATAATTGATTGTTTTCTTTTCTTTGTATTTTTTATTATTAGGTGTGTACAATAAAGAGTTCATCATCTATCTATCTATCTATCTGTACCATTTGGCGTCCGCAATGGAGTTAATAATATTGTATATATACTTTTTGATGAATCAACTTCACAGACAGTTCTTAAGTTCGCACTTATTTCTCTAGAACTTACCCAAATACGTTGCAGTAAACCAGCTATAAAATATTTAAGGCATATGGTTTTTCATCTCAAACTAACGCTGTGGTTGATTAAACAACTTACTTTTCGATATATTGATTTTAATATACTTGAAAAGTTGATTTCAGTTAAAATATTTATAAAAAGTGACAAACCGTATAACTTCTTCGTCTCTCCATTTAATGGCTTTCTATCGCTTTTTAGTGATAATTAAATCCAATGTCAACTAAGGAACTTTTGTACGGTTTTAAAATTTAAACACACACAGTAAAATGGGGAAAATTTACTGAAGGGTCTAGGAAGCCTTGAAAAGAAAACGAAAAGACATGGTTTTAAAACTTAGAACCTTTTGCCAACACTCGTGCACATTCACGAACACTTAAAGGATAATAATCCACCCTTATCACATTATAAAATTAAATAATACACGGGTTATGGAAAAAAAAAAACAAAATTCACAACCGCCATTTTCGGATTCACAAACAGATATTTTAGCAATCAACAACGCTCTAGGAAATAGTCTATGTTTTGTGCCACAATCATTTGACCGCAACGGAACTACGTACCACAACCTTGCCACAGAATATCAAACAGTACGCGATGATAAATCGAACATCCTGTATCCTAATTCAACAGTTATCATAATTCACGTGGCCTTGCGCTCGTGATAAGGAAACGCCATGTACATTATTGTTTTTATTCTTTCTGTTGCATAGTAAAAAAAAACAAGAAATAGATATCGGAGGCCCAATAAAACTGCAACGTAATTCTATAACTAACACGCACATCCAAAGACCGATTAAAAAAAAAGGTTCTCAAATGTTCTGTATAATTCTATAAATAAATAAATGACACAAAATATTCACACTGCCTCGCCCGTTGTTAAGCAATGACGGGATCAAAGATGCTTGCCTGTATGATACCTCTTGAAGTGAAAACTCCCTAGGCAACTAGAAATAAAGACACCGACAAGCTGTTCCATTCATTCGTATGGGTTGGGGAATTTCAATCAAAATTCATATCTGTCGATATAATAATAATAACAATAATAATAACTCCACGCGATCACATACATAGATCCTGGACCCTAACTAGGATTCCCTGTGTCTAAGGACCCAGGAACTACGAGGACCATGGTTCCACAACACCCAGACTGAAAACAAGTATTTGCGCTTTTTTCTGTGCACAAATACTTGTCCTGCCGCGGGAGTCGAACCCACTGCCTCCAGGCTATGAGCCGAACTACTCAACCACCACACCACAGAGGCTGTCAAATAGATATAGTAGTGATGTCTTTTGCAAAATTGCTTTTTTAGGCTTCATCATCAATCGCCTGAAGATGTCCACTGTTGAACATAGGCCTCCCCGAAAGAGCGCCACTATTTTTGTTGTTATTGTATGATGTGACGAGCTAGTCGTTCACTTGATGTTAAGCGACACGGCCGCCCATAACAGAACAGTGGGACTCGGAACTCCAAAATCTAAAGTTTTGCGTGACACTGCATTGCGCACATCAACCTGAGACATCAAAACGGTCTGGTAATAAGATTACTCGACTGTGAGTTCAGATCATAAAGTCTCAATTGCCCAGGAATTTTACTAGCTACAGTGCCCTTCAAACAGTAACACAGTAGAGCTTGCACACTACTGCTTGGCGACAGAATAACGCAAAGCGGTGGTATCGACCTAGACGAACTTTGCAGAAAAGTCCTACCTAGTACAAACACTTTGAGCAGTTACTTGCCTTTTACATACATCGGCTATCCGCAGTTTTGACCATATCGTAAGTCCAACTAGTGAGGGGCAGCTTACGCTGCGTCTTCCGGTAAGTGGTCACCACTTAAGAATTTGCCTTCCTCATCAGTTGTCATTTGTTGTTGTTGCCGATTGCAATTTCAACTTGTAATTCTAAGAGCTATATTAATCACCTTATTTCTCCTGTGGATCTCCTCATTTCAGATATAATCTCCAGGGTTCCTTACCCAAAGGGTAAAACTGGATCCTGTTACTAAGCCCCTATTGTCTGTCTGTATGTCGCTCTGTACGACCTATAAATGGCTGTATCTCTTGAACCGAATAATTAGGTAGCCGGGTGAATTTATTTACTTCCGTTAAAAAAAGCATTCCACGATGACTCGTTCCGATTTCCTCCAAATATCTATTACTATTCGAAAGAATCATTAACCACTGCAATAGAAATAAAAGGTAGGTATCACAGAGGGGGATAATAGTTATGTCATCTGAGAAGCAAATTATAAATAAAACATTTTATTGATAAATATTTACTAATACGGGTTTTATATAGATCGACGGTTCGTCGGCTCAACATTGAAAAGAGCGCAAATACTTGTTTTGTGTGTGAGGGTTGTGGGAACATGGCTCTCGTGATTCCTGGATCCTAGAATCTGTGTAAGAGATCATTGTGCGGTATTTATTTAAAAAAAACATAAAAGCTCTTTGCCCTTGTTAAATTTAAATACATGTGCAGTTTTAGTATATTATTGTAAATATAATAATTTAAATCAAAAGTTATTAAGCATATTTTATCTTATTACGGAAGCATTGTGTATTTAATATTCGAGGTCGCGCCGCGTTACTACTGTTTGAACAATTTGCTGCGACTATTATCGTAGAGACGCCATGTCGATAATTCAGTGTGGAAATTTACGTCTTTAAACGCATAATAACCCCCTTTTATACGACTTGCACTAAATAAGTCATGTTCTCAATAACAACGCAACCTAAAATATATATTTTTTATTTTTACGTTTTGCAATTTGGTTAGAACAGTAACTACAAAACAATGTCCATCCTAATTAGTGAATAATATAGTAAATCATTTACTTGTGTTACGGTGGGTATTCACAAAAGATTTGTTCATTAAATTTTCCATTTATAGGAAATACCAAATAAATTAAAAACAACATTATTATATTATTATACCAATCATAGAAAAAAAATTGTGTAACGGCTATAGTTTCAGATAGGTAGCTTCCTATTAGTATATTTTATCCTGCATGACGTAGTCCAACTTACCGCTCATCTATTTTAGGCCAGAAATACTTACCTCGTAGGTTTCATTCACAACAAAATATCTACTGAAATATTAAAACAACCACATCGTTTTATGAAAAGCGCACGAAGTCAATAACCGTGAAACGAATGCTTTATTACAATAAAAAACGCAAATTAAATAGGTATCTATGCTATTAGAATATCACAAATGGTATCTTTTTATTTCTATTACAAAATATAGGTATGAAAACGACAAAAAACATGCAAAAAGTAAAGATTATCACCTGAGAATGCAATCAACAAGTCCTCATAGTTACATTTTCGGTAGCTCCCTGACCGATCGTTTCGTTATCGAATTAGCTAGTGAATAGTAAGTACATCCTACGGTACATGAGCACGGGAAGTGCTGAATGCGGCCGGTCCGAAGCGGCCTCGGTGGCGTGCAGAGTCGGTGCACCGGCGACTCCGAGGGCCCACGAGGGGCGCCGCTCTAGCCGTCTTTTTTCATTTTGCGTGCGTCTTTTTTTGGCATCGCGCGCGTTAACCTTGGATTTTTTTCATAGCGAAGCGCTGCACGTACACGCGCAAGTTTCGGATAGTCGTAGAGCGTCCCCCACTCAACGCGTCCGAATTTTCTGCATTCGGGCGGCGTGAAGAGTTTTCGGCGGTCGCATTCGCGAGCGAGGCTCCCCACGGCTAGGAGCGACGCGAACAGCATTCTAGCGAGCGAGCGCGCGCGCCGCTGCAACATGCGGAAGTGATCGCGCGGTGCCGCACGCCTCTCCAGTGAACCCAGTGTGTTTCTAGTGAACGACGCACATTCAGTGTACCGAACTATGAAACTTGTGCATAGCTCATGAGAGCGCTGATGGTTTTCTGATACGATACAAGGACTGTTGGAATATACATTATGGATACGAGGAAAGTATTGCTCGATTTTCTTCTTTTTAGCTAAACTGCTTGGCGAGGTCAGCTTCCTAGGTCTTTGGGTGCGACCAGGAAATCGCATCAGGGCTATAGAAAAATGCGTCGCACGTAACCTCGTTTGCGTGTCAATCTGAATGATTTAAAATAGGTAGGTATGAAGCTATCGAGTCATTGATAAATATGTGTTGACACCCCGAGGAATTCTATACATTTTAATAGGTGCGAGGGTGTAGAGCAGTTTGTACCTTATAATGTTCTAGCAAGAGGATATTTTTGCGCAGTTTCTCACTGTCCCCGAAAATTTTGCATACACGTGCTGTCGGTTCGAGGCTATTGAACTTGATAATGAGACAACCGTATCTTAAACTTTTTGTTAGACTATATTGCATCACTAATTCTTTCTGCGCAATCTCAGCAGACCGGTTCCTAACATTTCACTGTAACTACGAGCTACAAGTGCGTTATCTGCCATGATTCACGTGGATCGTCCGCCATAGACGGCCTACGCTCGTAGAGCCCTGCGAACTGCCCGCGCTGTGATGTTGTAAAATTACATTTCTAATGAATTTGTGGAAAAAAATCATGTTTGGCAACATTAAGATTTAGATTTGTGTGCGTGAATAGATCGTGCGCAAGAGCGGGCCCGGAACCGCTCCGCGAGGCGAAAACTGGTCTCGCAACGCATTAACATTTGCATAGAAACTGTCAAAGCGGCCCCGTGCCGCCCATGGCCGGCTTATTAGCACCTAGGCCCGCGCGGCCGCGGTCATCACTAACCGCCTTCTATTGCGTGTGCGTTTCTGCACACGACAGTCCACATCTATTCCGAAGCTCGCGCCTCAATGCTCACTTCCTCGATACACGACCTTACGCCCTTCAAATACGGACCAATCTTTCGACAATCCATTCGAGGTTAGTGCGTTACCGAGCCTGATAATTTGAATATCGGTTAGAGCTGGAGCGGTTAATGCAACGATGTTTCAAAATGCGAATCTGCTTATCTAATTTTCTTTCATAACATTATCATGTATCTGAGAGGTGGCCGAGTCGATTATAATGTAAACACTATATCCAGCCGGTTAGTGTGTGTCTTAATGTCGAGTTGTAAAGTACCTATTCTTTATTCTACAACCAAATAGTCGGCTTCTAAACAACTATGTCTGTCTTTGCATTGTCGGTACTTGTCATCATTCGGGACATTTATTCAATTCGATCTAACGATTTTCACACTCGTTTTAAATTGGGCGTTGATAACTATAACTATATATAATATAGATACTAACCTTAGATCTAAATCTTCCATATGCTAGTGTTCAATTGATTTTTTCAAGTGCGATTTATAGTTCTTTCTTCTTTTTCTTTTTTATTGTTTTTTCTGTTTCTGTTATGTTTTTTTTAAATAATTTGATGGCGAAATCTTTATATTTATTTATTTCCTAACACAATATTCTTGAATTGATAATTTTGCTCCTGCACATTAAAAGGTTTATTCGGAAACTGACCTTACAAAACTAGGTAAATTACCAATATATAGTCGGAAGGGATTATTTCACATTAGGTGAAATTTAGCAAATCACTTTTACCTTAGATGAGAACACACGCATTTACATATATATAGTCAACTATTTGTAGCTATATACGACATCATCTGTAGCTAAATGGACGTACCCAATACCTACTCGACATGATATCTTAGTGGCTAATGAATTCAAAGCAGCTTCATGGCCATTAAAGATTAACGGGCTGTTTAATAACGTGTCTTATAACTTTATAAGAACCTTTTTTACATAAAATCGGCTTTCGTTTAACGGCTGTAGTCTGCTATGGAGCGCGCTTACACAAAACATTGTCAATAAATACTTAAATAGTACTGTACAAATTATGGATACGTATGACAGAAACAAGTTTTTAATTATTTTTTTTGACGGGCTAATCCTTGGCGTCTCTACCGACCTCTACAGCGTCACCGGGCGAAAAGAGTTTCATGTGAATGAAACAAATCATTCAATAATTGTAAATCACAATAAATGCTTTATAGAACACAATAAGTGTACATTATAATGATAATAATAATAATAATATAACTTTAATTCAGACGCAAGATCCATAATAAGAAATACACACGCAAAAATAAACATTGTAACATTATATACACTGTACACTTAAGCAAGAGATATGAAAAATATCCAGCTATGGTTGGAACTAACAATTAGCATTGGATATGAAAACGTGATTAGAAGCTACTCTGTTTGACATTAGCAAAATACTAATGTTTTTACTTTGCCTCTTTTATTTATATTATATTTCATTTACTTTCGTAAATAACGTCCAAATATCACATAAACAAATCGTCCCTAACAGCCTTATTAATAAATACGAACTAGCTTTAGACTAATCACACCATCTTTTGTCTCTTTCGATCCAGCTAAATATTCCAGTAGCAAAAAAAGGTCAAAAGCTGAAGTAACTAATCCGGGACTAATACCAGTTTATTAATAAGGCTGTAAGATTCCCTGTATCAAGAGGCCCAAGAACTACGAGGACAATGGCGAGGCCGTGGTCTTCGTAGATTTTAGGTCAAAACTTCACGGTCACACAGACACAGTATTTGCTTTTTCTATCCTTAAAAATAGGAATAATGTGCGTCATGTCTTTTGATCCCAAATTGTATTTCTTTCATTTTCCTAAACGCTTATTACTTGCTAATTAAACGGAGTTTGTAACGTGGCTAATCCAATTAGCGACGTTTTCAGTACTCTACTAACTCTACTATGAAGACTGTCTTAGTAGAGTAAAATGTTAGCAAAATAGATTACGATATAGGTACTCAGTATAGACTTGGGAGATGAGTCGTTATTTAAAAAATAGGCCTTGCATAAAATTAAAACTCTTTTCTTAATTAATTTAGCGTATGTTTAAAAAAAAAATTATGTTGTAAAAAAATTGTACTTAAGTACATCAACCTGAAACTCTACTTACTATTGGCTAAAAGAAATTTTTCTACATTCTCTAGTAGCTCCATTTTGTTAATAACTAGCAGCTACGCTGTTTTCAATTTAATGCTTAAATTACTACCATATTTAATTAATCAAATTAAATTTTCAATTGATCAAATTTCAAGTTTTTGACCTAACTGAAAGACAAAGTACAGCCAAACCCGCTGGTATAATGATGGTGGTGGTAGGACTTTTCTGCAAAATGCATCTAGGTACATTAGTAGTCATTATTACATTATTATTATTATTATTCGTACATTATCGTAGTCCGGTATGCTAGTTAGTCTGCTGCCAAGCACTACTGCGTTCCGATTTGAAGAGGATTCAGTTCATTCAAATGAGTCTATTATTTGATTTTACGGTCTGGAGTCTTATTTCTAGACCCTGTGGCGATTTAAGATGACGTACGCAGTACAGTGTCACGTGAAACTTTGTAGATATAAGTTATATTTCTGTGTACTTTAAGTACATAAATATATTATAATCATTAATACAAAACTAAACTAGACCTAAAAAGCTAAATTACACTTAAGAACTTAAAATAAAAAAAATAAAAATAAAACTAAGAATTTTAAAATAGCCCGTTGGTGGAAGGGAATGTGCCCAGAATGCTGGCAGCATTACCACGTTGAATGGCAATGCTTATTTTTTGTGCAAACTTTTATTTAGAATTCCGAGTGACACTGCAATCTGTTGTGGGTGGGGGTATGTTCCTTAATAGCATAGGGGTGCACTATTAAATAATTTTCGTTAACAGTTATTCGAACCCAAAATAAAGATTGTATGAAAATACGAGAGTGAAACCACGCGGCACCCCTAGATCTAGAAACGAAGGACTTGATTTTTCTTCTGGAAATCTGTAGTATGTCAATTAAAATAAAAAAGCTAACTGGATAAGTAGCTTATAGCTCTAGAGATTACTCTACGAACTTACAAATCCTTTTTATTTGTTAGATAAAGACAACGTAATACCATTTTTAGTTTACGATTTATTCATAGTTATAACTTTGATTTAGTTTTTGTTTTCAAACTGCCAAGTCTAGAGTTCAAAGACCTCGGTTATACAATTTAAATCTAGACTACCTACTCTACCTACATGTAAACGCATGTCATTGGACGCAAGCTTGCGAGTGCGACAGTAAGTTATGTTGGTAATCAATGTAGAGTTCCTATTGAAGAAAAGGCATTTTCGATATAGTAAATAATTTTCTTTTGTAGATTTTTTTCAAATCTTGAATTTTATGTTATAAATAATCGGATAGCGACTACATCAGCTGTTATATCTGCAGGAACATCATTTTGGTGAACGCTTGTATAGACAATAAATTAAGTGCGTATATCGAACGTGAGGCTAAATATATTTGAATAAAGCTGTTACCAATACAATTATCACCGGAATATTAAATTATTATTCGAATAATAAGGCATTATAATTGGACACGGAGAAGCCAGAATATAGACATACGTGTGCTATGAAGGTCGGTTCTACGATTGGACCTACGTTTCCGAACACGTCACGCCGGTACTGGCCAATCAGAGCGCAGGACAGTTGACAGAACGCACTTTTGAATTCCGATCTCAATTATTTGGTCATAGATTATTAAACACAGAAGCGAGGTTAGGTCATGTATATAAAATTCGTCTTCATGAATAATTTAATTTTTTGCGCTCATTCAATATCTAACATCAAACAAATTCGTTTACTTTGTGCTTATATTACTAAATCGGATAATTATGTTGTCAGGAAAATATGTTTTCTTTTTGTAGCATGTAAAAGGAAATTTGTGTACTAAAATATATTTTTAAATTCTCCACAGAGTAAATAAATATTGAAATTAATTAAAATTTTTTTTTTTTGAAATGTGTAAATAACTTAATAAGAAGTGGAAGGTATCTTTCATTATTAATGTTACTGTCATTTACTGTCAAAATCACTCAACTGATTAAATGTCAAGCGTTTCGCTTATTTATCAACAATCAGCTGTTACTGATATCTTTGTCCCAGTTACAACTATCCTCAAATACTGTGTCGTCAATCAGCCGTCTTTCACGTCAATAATAGTAGCTCACCTTTTTAATGAAAAAGAAAATCTAATTCATGTTCTACAAATTGATTACAAACGCGGTGCTTACATTATCTTTGCAATGTTGGTGATGATAACCTTATATTAGCCCTAACATATAAGATAGCGGATGATTAGAAATAAAAAAAAATGTTATCGCAGTTGCAAGCCGAAGCAATGACACAGAATTAACTTAATACAAGTAATAAGATAATATATGATAGTAGCTTAATTAAAAAAATTAGGCATTTATTTTGGCTTTGATTGGTGTACGCCAGCTTCCTATTCTGTATTATGTAAATTGATTGTTCTTTGGTAATCTACAAAAAGAGCTCGCGCAATAGACTGATGCTCAGTTTGGTTACGGTAGTACTATTATGTATTCTGTGATTTGGTTATTAATAAAATAAGACTAAATAATATGAGTCCGATGAATGACGTGATGAGTCTTTGTCACAATGTGCGTGTTGATGGCTATAATGCACAATTACTTATTAGTCGGCATTTCAGTGAATATAAGAGATTATCATTAAAGTAAAGCTGATTAGTTTATAGTCCATTTAATGCACGGAAAAAATTCAATCCAAATCAACAGTACCGACCGCTATATAACTATTAAGTAACTCCAGTTCCCTCGTGACCACGGCCAATGTAACTTGGTCTAAATTAAACGTCGAGGTTAGTCAAAATTATATTTGGATAAAATTCTACGCGCGAATAGAACCGGTTTAACTTTATATTAGGTAACAACTATTCGAAAATGAATCTCGCTAGTTTTCATTAAACTCGATATTATTATATATACTTTTCGAACGTCCTTGCGCTCGGTCCTCGTGATGGAGTGTTATATGAGAAGGGAGGGAAGGGGGGTTCAAGGACGTCCTCCCTGGAGGCCTTCTCAGACAGTTACGTAAGTCCCAAGGCCAATGCGTTGCGCGTGCAATGTCTTTTAGGCGTTTTCTGTAAATAAATACCTATGTACGCTATGTAGATTATTATAAAAATTCTGTTATGCCTTAAATTATAGAAATAGTTTCTCTGGACTTATCCATTTATATTTTGCTTGCCAAAAATTCTGTGTTAGGCATTTAGAATCAGAAGAAATTATTTCTTGCATTCATTAGGCTGATTTTTCAATTCGAAACATAAATGCTAACGGTTACTCATTCTCCTTAATTTTAATATATGAAAAAATGTATTATTTTATTGGCTAATAAACCATAGATAAAATGAGTGAAATACTTAAATGCATAGAAATAAAATTATTTTCAAATGTTATAAAATTTCGAAGATATATAAAATTTTAAACATAATGGACCCCGGCAACTCGAAAAAAATTAGTTAAATGGTAAATATCTCGTAATAAACCAATATATTATATTTTTTTCACATATTTCAATAGTAAATCCATTGTTATTGCACGTTATTCTATTAGTTAAAAGTATATATTGGTACATAAGTTGACACGTTTGTACTCACTACAAGCATTCCTTTGGTTACGACCACAGCGTAGCGAACCAGCGAACGAAATAATGCTAAATTCTTGGCCGTGAAAACCTAACATCTGATTCTTTAAAACTGTTTCATTCTCAAGCTTGTTAATGTGCCGTAATAGCCCATAGTAATTAAATGTTATAATGTATTCTTTACACCGAAGTACGTACATTGCTGTCATAAAAAAAGCAAAAGCGTAATTTTTATAGCTACTCTGATATGTTGCTCCCTATCCCTACTTTTATGTGAAAGTGAAACGTTGCCTCTTTGTTTATTTATTAATCTTACTTTTACGCCTGAAGAATAAAAAGTGTAAGTCGAAATTAACTATTTTGTATAACGTAACAAAATATTATAATAGATTGTTCTTTGGTTTCCTGTGAAAAGAGTTGACAAAAAACGGACTCTGAACACCTGTATTAATTTGGATGATAAATTGCATACAGATTATTTATACTACAGACTGAAATAATAATAAAAATATTAATAGTAACGCCCAACGATCACATACCCAGATTCTCTGTATCTAAGGATCTAGGAACTACGAGGACCATGGTCCCACAACACCCAAACACAGAACAAGTATTTGCGCTTTTTTTGTACTCAAATACTTATCCTGTCGCAGGAATCGAACCCGCCACTTTTGGGTTATTTATTTATTTATTTGTTAAATACACAGTGAACTTACAGCTACGCCAAAACATTCACATTGTTACACTAAGTTCTTATATGGACTAAGCAATATATATTTATAAAGGCGACTAATGGGGTCAGTATGTATGTCAGCATCTTGGACTTCGCTTAAGAAGCGGTTGATAACAGCTACAGCCCTTGCCGTTGGTGCATTATGAGCGTGCCACGTGCGTAAGGCAGGAGGCGCAGCAAACAGCTGGTGGCGACGTCTTTGACCCAACCTGCTCAGCCATGCCACCACAGAGGCTCTATTAATCAAAATAGGACGAGTGCTGTATTATAGTTCCCTGGGGTATTGAGTAAAGGGGATCCAAGTGTAAGTAGTTATATTTTTTTGGAATGGATTTTAAATCGTAAACGACACTTAGGTATATGTATATTATGATGAAGAAAATTAATAACCAAAGGTAAATGTTTTAAAAACTATTGTATGCTTATAGATACTTTATTGGAAGTTAAAGAATTTGTGCGGGAAAACTTATAAATTATAGACGAAACCAAGGGGTTCCTATAATCAACGATACATACAAGAAATCGCACTGTACCGAAAAAAACTAGCGTCATCAAAACAACAATGCGTAATTTAACCTGTGTGGGACAGTACCAAAACTGGTACACGCGTCCAAAACTGGTATACCATTCAAAACCGAAGGACGAATTTGGGTCAAGGATTTTTTTCTTTCAAAATTCAGAGAGGTTCAGCTGTTGCATTATTTTTTGGTCACCCTACGCGGAACGACGTCTCTCATTGTCCAAGGAAGATGGTCAATAGATTCAGGCAAGTGTGATTTCAATGCGGAAGGGAAGGGTAGGTGATATCCTTTAGATATTATTGGGGATATATAAAGGGTGTGATTTATATTGTAGCAAGTTTTTTTTTAGATTCCAACTGGAAAGGATTATAAAAAAACCCATAAAAATAGAATCGACTAGGTGGTAGGACTTTACTGCAGAGTTCGTCTAGGTAGGTACCACCGCTTTGCCAGTTATTCTGCCACCAAGCAGTAGTGCGCAAGCACTGCTGTGTTCCGGTTTGAAGGGCACTGTAGCTAGTGAAATTACTGGGCAAATGAGACTTTATAATCTGATCTCACAGTTTAGTAATCTTATTACTAGATTTTGCTGATGTCTCTGGTTGACGTGCGCAGTGCAGTGTCACGCGAACCTCTATACTTTAGAGTTCCGAGTGACACTGCAGCTGATATGGGCAGCCGTGTCGTTTAACATCAGGTGAACGGCTAGCTCATCACGTCATTCATTAACATAAAAAAATAAATAAATAAGATTAATTAATAATGTGATCTTTTTCACCACAAAAATCTCAGTACACTATCAAATGTGCCTTTTCATGTCAAAATATTTGTAAATTTGGATCGCGAGCGTAAATCTATGACTAACCGTGGAAGTAGATTAAACTACCTCCACAAACAATTTAAATATACTGACCTAAATTGAAATTATGCCACGAATTCGTCTCCTCTCATCGTCGACACAACTTTAATAGTTGGTTACAAGTTGCATTGCCCTAACAAGCATAATAAATCTCAGATTTTTCCTCATGCATAATGTACTCTGTAGAAGGCATTTATTTATTGATTTTTATTCATTACGCAATCGAAACGAAAGTTGTCATCCATGAAAAGTACTCGCTATGATTGATCAAGTTTAACGAAACGTTTTATTACCCCTGGACCTTTTAATGGCATCTATTAATTGAAAACATGAGGACTTCCTGTGTTCGAGTGTAAATTTATACCTACTTTCGTAATTAGAGGTTCTTGAATGGTTATTTTTGATCATAGGTTTGAGTTGCTAAAGAGGCGTTTAGACGTTAATTGCCTCACCGACAATTTCTGAATGCTTAATTAAGACAAAGAGTTACTTACCATGTTTATTGCTATTTTCTGAATTAATGTGGTTACTCTTAATGTTCTAAGTTGGTTGAGGTAAACGTTAAGGTATTGTGTTTAGAATGGATATTTTGAAGATAATATACAGGCAAGTTTCTGAAGAAAGTGTTTCAATATTTGTTTTGTTTATTTATTACATTGACAGTTTTAATAACTCACTCACTTACCCACTCATTCTCATTTCATTCACTCACACTTACTTAAAATGATATAAGAAACCCAAAGTATCTGCTATAAATAAATTATTCAATTTTTTTTTAAAGAAACAATTTATCCATTTCCATTAGTTTTGATTACCTTACGTTGTTTGTAAACAAATAATTAACTCTCAAACTCTCTTTCATACATAATCAAAATAGTGTTAAATATGTGGATGTTAAATAACACGATCAAAAAACCGGCGTGTATGCTAGAAATAAAGCCTCTTACCCATCTTCTACATTTTTCCACATCATTCTCTCGCTTACCTAACTATTTTAATTCTAGTGAATTTTCGACTCCATCTTGAGATTGTCTGATCCCATTTCACCACATTCCCATTTCATCAATTTACAGTTAATTTGAATCCAAGTCTTACCTATAAAAATAATAATAATAACACCTGCATAGATCCTGGACACTAACCATAGTCCCAGAACACCCAGACATCGAACAAGTTTTTTTTCTGTGCACAAATACCACTTATCTTTCCGCGGGAATCACACCTGCTACCTCCAGGATATGAGCTAACCTGCTCAACCACCACACCACAGAGCTGTCACATGACATCAGCAGCATTCAAAACTTTATTAATATCGATGCATTAAGACTAGTCACGCTATTTTCAATATAACTTATAATAGAAAAGATGTATGTATCGAAACTGCCGCGAATCTCGTAAAAGCTAATTACTTAATGAGGGACCATGGTCCGTTATATAAGAGAGAGGTAAGACAAAGCGCTTTCAAGCTGCATAAGTGAAAGGCGGGCATAGTGCACGGTGACGCGAGATGCGTGCGCGCAGATGCGAGTTTCTATTGAATAACTTAAAAAGTAAAAAAAACACTGGTTTCGTCTAAATTGTACATTTTTATTGTACACTTTTAGTTTTTTTTTGTTTATTTAAATATACCTGATTTTTATATTCCGGTCAAATATTCACATATTTATTAAACTGCTATCATCTGATTTTTATTTTTTACTATAACAGTTAATACTATGAAAATATTAATCAGAATAAATTTTACGATACGAGTATGAACTATAAATTTTAAGTGCATTTATTATTCTGTCAGTTTTTTTTATTATCAATTATTCTGTGATGGCCCGTATGATAACAAAATGTAACTTGTATAAATAATCAGGTGCCAAAATATATTGACATTTATGCCGTTGAGTTAAAAAACCCAATAGACGAGGACTGGGCAGAAAAGCGTTCAAAAATAAATGAGCAGCAAAATGAAAACAAGAAACATAATTGCGTTTTAGTTTTGCATTTTCATTTGTTAGTGGATAATATAATCGATTTGAGATACTTATAATGATACAATTTTTTTTTAAACTTCGCAGTGCTATCATGTAGGAATCGCACCCAGAGTCTTTCACCAGTGTCGATCGTTCATTAACGCCTTCAAATAAAAGTAAAAAAACTGTATTTTTCCTTTTAATGTATTCTATGGTAGTTTGGTCAAGGTGCCAGTATTTTACTTGTAAATGTTTTTTTATTTATATGGGTGTAACTAGTGAAGTGAAAAAAGTATAATTATCTTACACATTTCGATATCATCATGAAATCTAAAAGAAAGTACCGTCTTTGTATTACTACAAAGACGTTACTTTTTTTAGATTTCATACATTGTCCGTCCATATTATAACAAGTCAGTGTTTGAGTCAGTGACTTTTATAGTAACTTGTTAGTAGTTAGCCGTGGTATAAGGTAATATAATTTTATTATGGTCGCTTGACATATTTGGAGTTATTTATTTGTTTACAACAAGCACGTAAAACTTTAATATATTCTGTTTCCGAGCAAATATAATCTCTGTACGATCCAGCACGTTTTCCAAGTGTTTTACAACGATAATAAAGTTGATAGAAAAGTTTTTGTTTATAACTTTTCTCTGTAAAGAAAAGAAAAGGGTATATATAACGAACTTTAAAATATATTTACAAGATAACAAAGCCAGTGAAGCAATAAATCAATAAACACATTTCAGCTAAGATACAACTAATGGTTTAAATTAAAAATTATAATTATACAAAATACGAGTAGATCAAAGATCAAAATATCTTAGTGGATGGATATTATAAGTATAGAGAATAGCTTTAAATGTCAAAAGTCGGAGCTCCCCACGACTTTATTTATATACTAATCATTAAAGATTAATGGTATATACAGTTTTACACACGATTCCAGTATGAGTTACGTGCGTAGATACTGCACTTTGCAACTTTCTTTTTTGATAGCACACAGCTTAGTTGCAAGTTCGTACAACCGTGACACAGCTTAGTTCTTAGTTACTGCGTCTGTTACTTAGATACCTTTTTTATGTAAATGAATAACGTGACGTGACGAGCTAGTCTTTCACCTAATGTTAAGCATCACGTTCCCCCATAGCAGTTACAGTGCGAATAGAAATTCTAATTATGAAGTGGCATGATCGCATGACATTGCACAACACATGACATCCTGAGACATTAAAACAGTCTACTAATAATATTACTAAGCCGTGACATCAGATCATAAAGTCTCATTTGTCCAGTGTCCTTCAATCCGGAACACAGTAGTGTTTGCACGCTACCACTTGATGGCAGAATTAGTAAAGCGGTAGTACCTACTTACACGATATTAGCAGAAAAGTGCTACTACCTAGTATCCTATATAGTACGTCCCTGATACAGCATTCATACTTACCTATGATTCAGTCCGATAGTTACCGGCGTAAAGGCTACACATCATGCAATCACTCAATTGGTAGACTCAATCTGTTAAGAGCCACAACACGCCTCCACATGATGCAATTTGCCGGATGAGAGCCGGCAACACGCCTTTATCTTCTGGAAATAAGAAGTAATCAATCATGCTACCCAAAAGACATGCTAAAAATTAGGCATCATTCGCTGCGGTCACTACTTGAATGGGTGACTGTTAAAAAAGTGATTACAACTGAGCAGCACGGTAAAATAAATAAATGAATAACGCCCAATGATCACATAAATAGATCCTGGACCCTAACTAGGATTCCCTGTATCTAAAGGCCCAAAAACTACAAGGGCTAGGGTCCCACAACACCCAGACTTAGAACAAGTATTTGCGCTTTTTTTTTCTCTGCACCAATACTTGTCCTGCCTCGGGAATCCCGCCTCCGGGTTATAAGCCGACCTGCTCAACCACCATACCATAAAAGCTGTCAAATAAAATCCCTTAAATAAAATCAGAAGCCAGAGGGCGGCCAAAAATTGTGACATCCCTACACGACAAGAAGAAGAGAAAAAAAGATATTCTAGAAGTCTATAGTTCTTTCTTGTAGTTTCTATATCGCATGTAACGCAGCTTATTTCACAGTTACTACAGAAACAGCGTCTAGACGCAGTTGCTTTTTGTGCCAGAAACGCAATGCAATAGAAAGTTTTTTGTTTGCAATGCTAAATACACGCATACACGCATGTTTTATTCTATTTGTACGCATGGACCTAGATGTCTGAATAATGAATAAGTATTATGCAGCGGTCGTTTTCGAAATTTGGGCGTTGAAAGTACGTTCTGCTTTATTTATGAGACTGTTGCTATCTGGAGTTGTTGCTAGGCTTAAGGTTATCAGAGTTCAAATAAGGACGTATACAAAATTTAATTAACTATGACTTCTTTTAAAATAGTATCCTAACTCCGTCACTGTCTTTACACAAGCAAAACCGCAGGCAATAGCTAGTCGATAAAAAGTAGGTTTTTAGAGTTTTATTGACAAAAACTCCGCAAAAACTTGTTTATGTTAAACATAATAGTTATCACGAATTTCGTAGCGTAGCATTTTTGCACGGCTACGATGCATTTTATTGCAACACTGCATTCGCCTCTACGAGCCTCTACGAAATGTCTACGGGCTACGCGCTACGTTGCGAATTGTTGCCAATTTTGTTACTTTGCGATTCTTGCAAAATAGATTTCAGTTCAAGGGCTTTTCATTAATGTTTAATAAGATTTTATAATTAATAAAAATAACTCAATAGGTACTTTAAATAATCAAAAGCTTAACAATTAAATTCAAAGCCAACGAACTGATACACTTGAATACATTATAGACTTCGTATTGTATAAAGGCAAACATTTGAGATTTTTATTTAAGAAACCGCGTGCACTGTTGCACTTCGCACTCAAGTGCATCATGCTAGATTCTACTCAAACTGACTCCCTCATAGAATCTAATATAGGGAATAACCTACTCATCTTATACGTAAAAAGTGTAGTAAGACTGACTCAATCTCTATTTTAATATTGATTGGAGTGACATTACTCTTTGCAAGACTTTTTTGATTATATCTGCTGGGCGATCACGTAACTCGACTGCAACCGACACAAACACAAATTTGTATGGATTTGACAGTTTCAATAAGCAGTTTATATGCATAGTTAGTTTGGAAATGTTTCCTGTTACATTGCAATCAAAGTTTCGTGATCACTCTCCCTGACCAGAATTTCCCGGTAGTAATTTTAATCCGGACCCAAATCGGTTTATCTGTATTGACGAGGAAGTTTGACGATTAAACATTTCAACAATTTGTTAATGTTTCACTTCTACATGTATCATTAGGAAAGTAGGGATATACAGACATTCTCGTTTACACTCACACAGCCTCACTTAACGGACATACATTTACTACTACATACGCATACATCTACTACACTCAGTCTCTCAATCTTAATACATTCAACCTCGGTTCCACAGTTGTATTAAAGGAATGTAAGAGGCTAGATCCTGCGACACACGTACCTGTGGCGTAGGATCTAGCCTAGTGCTAGTGCAGGATCTAGGGCTCCGTAAAATGTTAAAACGTAATATTATACTAGAGTTGTACTAGAAGTATTTCTTAAATATGTATCTTGTATGTGTACTAGTGCTAAATAAATAAATATATATGCCGATAGCCCAGTTGGTAGTAATGCTGCCTTCTCAGCTGTAGGTTTTGGGTTCGATTCCCACCCAAGACAAACGTTTGTGTGATGAACATCGATGTTTGTTCTGTACTATATTGTTTTCTATGTCAAGCCCGCCGCCTTCGGGTTATGAGCCGACCTGCTCAACCACCACACCATAGAGACTGTCTTTAAATTGACGGCCAAAGCCAATTACCATAATCAATATGCATATGCATTCATTATAAAAAATGTATCAAGTCGCATTATCGTATAAAAATATTATTAAAATAAATTACAAAATACAAAACAGAACAAAAAACAAAATCAAAATTACTTATACATAAAAATAAAATAATCAAAACTATTAAAATTACATAATAAATTATAATGTCTACACTTTTACGCAATTCTTCTCGCAGAACTGCAAGCATTCTAACAAAATCACCTTCCATTTATCCGCGAATATATCACAATCAGGTCTTACGCTCAGGAGAGCATTGAGCGCAGCAAAGGTTTCGCGAGATAAGAGAACGGGCGCGCGCGACTGTACGTCACATCGGCACTACAAATAATCTATGTCTCCTAATACGAATTTAATTATATGCCTTTGAAATGAGGCTCCTTGAACTTAACCGTCTCGTAATAGGTCCATTTCCCAACACAAAATGTTTATTAAATCATAGAACAAACATCGCAAGTAGTGGTTTACTACTTCCTAAACCGTGAACCTAACCGTACAATATATTCGTAATAAGAATGCATCTGATAAGCCGTGTGAGAACCGCGGACCGGTTCACAAAGCGTATAGTTTCGACATGCGCTTGCGCAACTGCTCATCGCCCTTAGTACTGTGGAGACGTAGAAAAGGGACCCATGGGTGTTTAGTGCACAATAAAAGACGCCATTTTTCCACTGGAATATATTTTTCCGGGTTAAAATGTATTTCTATGTTTATCAAGAGCCTGTGTGGCTTTTAAACCAATGTAACCTGGTTCAAATCTCGCTTGAATCAGATAATTCTAAATCATGGTGTCATCCACTAGCCTGCACTTACGCAGCGCAGTAAATCTTGGTATACACTATCCGTGTAAGAGAAAAGCTGAGTTCCAGCTCGATTGTGTTATAGATTTGCGTGCAAATTTCATCCAAATCAGTTTAACCGTTTTCGCGTTAAATACACAAACACAAATAAACAAACGAACAGAAAAGTTTTACTTTTAAAACATAATTATTAGTAGAGATTAAATCCTACCGCTTAAATATGAAGAATCGAGTTTTACCAAAAAAGAAATCGATAGTATAATACAAGCATAACCGCATTCAACGCACCTTTCTATGTAACCACAGCGTGCGTGCGACATTATCATTACTGTAGCGGTCTCTCTTCAACCTACGTAACAGAATGGGGTGCGAGTGAGACGGTAGAAAGAGAGATTCGACTGCTAGTAGAGCAGAATGCATTTCGGCCAGTTGACCTAGTTATGAATGATGACAACGATCTGGGCATGAATTGTCGCTTTTTAGGAGCCAGCTTTGTCCTGAGGCTCAGTTAGAAAATTTCCGTCTGTACTAAAACGATCTTTTTTCAAAATAAAAGTTAATGTTGCTATAATTGAAAATATAAGATTAAGAATCTAATCCATTGATTGAATTTAGATATATATATGTGTACTAATACATAGTAGTTTTATCTCTGTACAAAATTACAAACTTTTTATCTCCATGTTAAGGAGAATGTTGGTAAAGAAAATTAAATATTTTGTTTGCTTTTGGAACCTATTTCATATTTTACATTTGATTCAGTCAATTTGAATAAAATGGTCATTTTGATTTATTTTGTAACGATGAAATTATATATTACTAAAAAAAATAAAGAACGTATCCCATTTAAATAAAGTAGAAGAAAATTACGTAAATAATAAGAATAAGATTTATTTCAGCAAACAATAGTAACGATTACAATATCACCCTAACTTAAGTAGGTATGTGAATTAATCAAAAACAAAGTTCATAATTTTAGTCGACAGTAGATATTATTTTTCAAGCCCCGGGCTCCACACTAGGATTCCCTGTTTTGGAGGACAGTTTTAAATTTAAATAATACAATTAATCTTGTACGAATGTAGACTAAGTTGTGAAATTAACTGCACCTTATTTATTACATTGTAAAAATATCATATATTTTTCTTTTTTTTTATATACATTTTGTGGACATTTCACACAGCGCCATCTAGCCCCAAACTAAGCAAAGTTATGGGAAACAGATAGAATACGTAATATTTTTTTTTATAAATAGCTAAATACAATGTAACACCCATCACAACATCGATGTTCATCACACAAATGGTTGTCTTGGGAGAGAATCGAACTCGCAACGTACAGCTCAGAATGGTGGGCTAGTACCAACTGACATAAAAATGGACTGGCCTGATAGCTACTGAGCTATTAGGCCAGTCCATTTTTTATAATGTGTTTTTTCTTTTCAATTCAAATTCACTGTTTTCTCGTGGTCTATCTTTGCCTATTTCGAAATTGAAGGGGTGAGAATAAAAAGGATTTAACTGATTTTTTTGACAAAATGACTTATGGATATCGTTGGAATCAGCGTGAAATTATCTTCAATAATACATTCTCAAAATACCAAAATGAGCCTTAAATCTCGAGATTTTGAGTCTAAAAATGGTTTATCTGTCACAGGAATACAGTTTGCTTAGTATAAAAACATTACTATATTTATTTTATTATATTATATTTTTACAGTAATTGTATGTAATTGTATGTATAATATATTTAGTACTTTTAAATAGAATTAAAACATTTTCAAGCAACTGAAACTTACATAAACCTTTTCTATTACCTTATAAGCACTCTACATTAAAATGACGCCGTTGACGTTTAAAGTCAATTTTCTCGAAACTGTCAATTTGACAGTTAAACCCTTTTTATTCTCAACCCTTCAATTGATAGAGTGAAATAAAACACAAAATAAGTATTCTTCCGCTACGCAACGTCTAAAGAGGGATAAATATTATTTTATACTTCTATGCCCAAAAATATATTAAGTGGTCCTTTATTATATAGTAGTTTACCTGTATACTCTCAACTCTCTTGACGGTTCTTCGGAAGAATAGTTTAAACAAATGTGTGGTCAAATGCTATATGAGTATGTTTAAAAAGAGCCACCGTAGCCATGTTCCATACCCCTCCCATAAACCGCATCCTATCACTTTTCATGGTAATAGTGAAAAATTTGCGTTTGACCAACATTTTCATAAAGATAAGTGACGTAATGTTATTGTAATTGCGAATCTACTTTAACATTTTCATAATACCAATTTAAAAAAACCTTAAGATAATCATAAATATCCCTGTCAAAAAGTGCGCACACTAGACGACAAGGTTACAACTGAAAAGTGACGTAAAAATATTCTAATAGTGACTCTACATTTACAAATCAATATTAATTATTTTATAATGTATGAATTTTATATCTCTTGTCTCAAAAAGTAAGCCCATTAGTGGTATTGTAAATAGGGACCCGTACAATTTCATCATCAAATTCTGTCCTTTGTTCGAAACTCTATCAAACCAATCTCTACATCTCTACCTATTCTACAGGTATATTAGAAGCCCGGGAGGGGAATGAAAGGGAGTTGGGGGGATTCAATATAGAATGCAATGATGTATCTATATGTAGAGCGGTCGATGCAGGCCTTTGTTGGTACCGTTAGGTGCGTAGAGTATGAAATATAGAGTTTTATAGTATTTGCCAGTAAGTATACATATGATGTGCATAGAGTTTTAAATAAAATAGTTAAAAACGCCAGTGTTCTATTTTTTTTAACTAGTGAAATAAGAGAATAATTAAACAGATAGAGTCAAATTGCCTATAGTGTGATTTTTTTCAGATAACCTAGTTAATTCCGTTTTTGGAATAAATAATTGTTGTATTTTTTTTGAGAGAATATAAACATAATCACCAAAAACTAGCTTTGTACGCTTACGCTATACGCTTTAATAATTTTACATTTGTGGAATCGTATTAAAACCGGATATTAACCCCCTTTTTATCAATTTAGCTGTTTGTTTTTTTTAGGTTTAATTTGTTGTCACCTTATTTTAATAACATATGTAATCTTATCATTTAGCATTAAAATAGCAATCAATTATCCAGAAGCGTAAAAAAGATATAAAATGTTATAAAGTAAATAAATCTTTTTCACTTTTCTAGGCACTTTTCCGGTGATTACATCATCATGTAAAAGAGAGGGTGCGCATGCCCTCCATCAACTCATTCCGTCATCCACTTTCCATCATAGAACTACTAAACTTGGCGATTCTTCACATCCTTACGTCGTTAGTTGTACCCCAAGTCCGCACTCAGTGTTTTTGCTGGGTCATTTATAGTCCAAACGACCAAGGAATGGAGTGCTCTTCCAGCAACAGTGTTTCCTCCTGGGTATAATCTGGGTCGTTTTAAGTCAAGAGTGAATGGGCATCTCATGGGCAAGCGTGCTCTACCTAAGACAACTTTGTCATTTACCATGAGGTGAGTTGTTGTCAAGCGTATGCCCATTTTACCATGAAAAAAAAACAATAAAAATAATCGTGAAGTAATTTAGCAGAGGTACATTAGAAAATATGTTATAATTTAGATAGTCATTGCGCAACGTTACTCAATTATACTCATGACGATTAATTTTCAGTTTATTTACGAAACCAAAAGTTAGAATGAAGTATTTCAGCGCAGTTACTCCAGGTATTCTTGTATCATATTGTATTGTGGGCAGTAAAACTGTATTTGCACTAAATTTAATTTTCATGTATGCAAATCAGTTCAGTCGTAACAAAGCGGCGGCGAGTTACAAAGAAACGAACATTCAAACTTCCATAGTTTAGGATATTTTGATGAATTTAGTTAGATTCAAAATAGATTTTCTGCTAGCTAACTTTAGGAACTGTTTTTGCTTCTCACATTAAAAACTTTGTATGCAGACGACTTCTCTAACCAATCCATAATTACAGTACTCAATGGACCTCTAACAATGCATTATTACGAGCTTCCCATAGCAACTACAACCAAACAAAGAAAGCTGCTCACTGTTACTTTCTCTATGGCACTTGCAGAGTGACCGCTGCTCTTTGCGCAACTCACTGCACTTCCCCCCTCTCTTTCCCGCCTGTCCCCTCTTGGGGGCATCGTTAGTACGCCTGCGCGTGCAATGCATAGCGGAACCGGGTCGTCCAAAATTCCAAACTCACCAGCGTAACCTGGCCTCCCCTATCGGTAATTATATCGCTCACTCGTCTATTTACGAGAGCTCAAGATAAAGTGGGGTTGAACGTGCACGCATGCAAATATACAGTTAGGCTTCGGATGCGAGCAATCGATACGGCATTGAATCTCGGTGCACCAAACGTGAGGCTTTCGCGCGCTACTTGCATACGGAATAGGTCGTTAGTCATCAAAATAGTGGATTAGTCATTCGAAATTGTGTTTAATTAGACATTTCAACTTACGAATAGTTACTGAAAAGTTTACCAAATTAAAATTGCTAGTGGGCATCTTTCATGATGAAGAGGAAAAGGTGAGAAAATTACAAGTAATTGATATATTTATAGCGTTTATGATTTTTAACCCATACTATTGATAACAATGTTTACATTATTCCCTTTTTAAATCTGAGTTTTTAACGCTCTTGATATTTTATTTTGTATAGAGTTTTATATTCTGCGATGATTAGTAGAAACTTAATGGTTATTTGTCCAATATTAATTAAACAGTAGTTGCAACTATAAAACTAGTCTTATTTTACAGTACAATAAAAGTCATTAGTAATAAAAATCAGCGGTTATTTAAATTTATATTCATCATACAGAATTTCATAAATATACTCGAAATATTTCACGCAGTTTTTTGAAAGTATTTTATAAAATATTCTTTACACACACAACGATAGCTATATTTATACTTTTAACATCCTTACTGAAACAGTTTTAATACTAGCTAAATTAAATAACCGGCTAGTAATTACTCAAGGCTGTATGAAAGTACATACTATTTATATAAAGTAGGTACATAGCAAACAGGCAATTATGGGACACCATTTCGTTAAACTTTTAGTGTCATAGAGGAAAACAGGTTACGAGGTCAATCGCTATTGATCGGTACTTGCAGCGACTGGACGCCACCTGTCGGCTTTGCATTTGCACTTAATCTTTACTAGGTGGTAGGACTTTTCTGCGAAGTTCGTCTAAGTAGGTACCATCGCTTCCCAGTTATTCTGCCGCCAAATAGTAGTAAGCACGGCTTGAAGGGCACTGTGGCTAGTGAAATTAATGAATCAGACTTTATGACCTAATCTCATAGTCTAGTAATCTTATTACTAGACTGCTGATGTCTCAGGATGACGTGCGCAGTGCGTTGTCACGTGAACTTTATTTTAGAATTCTGAGTAACACTGCAACCGTTACGGACAGTCTTTTTGTTTAGCATCAGGCGTCTACTTGCTCGTCATGTTATTTTTTAACATAAAACAATTATACCTACTCCACTTTACCACATGATAATAGATCCTTACATATATTATAGATAGACCTTGATTCTGACGTATAGCCTTGATACATTATGATCACGTCGGATAATTACATGTCCATAGAGTTCAATGTTTTCCCAAAATATTAAATAGATCACACATTTAAAAAATTAAAAATTCAAAGATTACTAATTATTAATTGTTTTTCAAAGAATTTTTTAGCACTTATCCATGGTACTAGGACCGTAACCATAAGAAAATCTGCTCTACATACAAACTACCTCTTAATACATTACTTTTTCATTGTTGAAATATCTGTCACTAAGCAATTAGCTACAATTGAAGATGTGTGTGAATGAAGGTATCTATGCAAAACATAGCGTGCCAATTGGACCGTATTATCACTTGATTAGAGTACAATAATAACACAGGTAACATAATATCAGGCCTAGTCTAGGAATGTTGAGGAAATAACATCGCTTTATTTAATTTATAGTCAACAGTAGAATAGTCAAATTTTGTGTTTATAGCTACTTATTTGTGACTATTGGTAACCGCCTTCTAGCAAAGATGTGGTAATGAATTAACTATGAACGTTTATTTAAGGCAGCTTTTCCAATTTCCCAGTAAATACGCAAGCTTTAAAATTTCAAACCCTCGAATAACACCCCTGTCAATAATGACATCACCCTTACCTGAAAACGCGTGAGAACGATGTCCAGGGCCGCCAACATTACGAATTCATCAGCCGAGCCAGCATCGATCATGCATACAATGTGGCAAAGTTAACTTTGCGTTCCAAAATGCGCTAGTTTCTTCCATTAGTTCGTATTGCCTTCGGTTTTCTTCAAGTCAATTTATTATCCGGATTTATGGCAGGAAAATAAGTTTGTCAGAGTGTAGGTTGTTCACCCGACCTTGTGGCTTGGCCGACCTTCCATCCGGGACGATAAAATTATAGAAATAGCCTTTATGCTAAGGGAGTTGAGTCGGCGCTTTCATCGAACTTTTAATATAAAGCCGAGAGAACTAAAGTCTAGCTTGTGGTCGTATACATGAAAAGCAAACTCATATTTTCGTTGAATGAAAATCATAAGTGAATCGTTGGGTTTTCTTGAATGACGTATCCTTTTTCGGATAAGAGGTATAGGTGAAGTTTTATGAAGTTGAAAAATAAGAATTTGCATATCGGGATTGGAAAACTTTTGTTTTCAATATAATATATGTATTTTTCTTGCACTTCAGCAGCGTTGGATAAGTTTGTTCGAATATAGAAGAAACTCCATCGGTCAGATTATAGTAAAAAAGTTGTATGCAATTACGTTTTAAATTTCTTTTTTTTTGGGCATGAATTAATGACAATTCATTTTAACTATTGCGTCTATAAACTCTAGTTGTGATTCACGTCTTAGAAAGGCTCACCACAGGTGCGAATAAAAAAAACTGTTTTCCGAGCTTAAGATAGTCACTTGTCACAGTGCTTATCATTTATTTTGCCCGCAATTTATATTACTAGCAAGAACTTTGATATTGTAAAAATGTATACGTATGTATACATTTTTACATATCATCATATCATATCATAGACAAAATCTGGGTGTATACCCAGAACCATTTTGCGATAATTTTAGCCGTTCACTGCACGTGGTAGAACCCATTTAAACTATTACTAAATAATCATCCTACAGTTTTATCAAATAACAATCATTACCGATAGTCTACAAATCAAACAACTTGTTTGTATAAATTACGTGACGATCTAGTAGTTAGCCTGACATAAAACGTCACTGCTGCCCATAACAGTTGCAGTGACACTCGGAACTGTAAATTATAAATAAAAAATAAATAAATATTTATGGACATTTCACACAGTGCCATCTAGTCCCAAACTAAGCAAAGCTTGTACTATGGGAACCAGATAACTGATACAATACTTAGATACTTTTTGTTTGTAAATACATACATAGAATACAGTATAACACCCAGACACAGAACAAACATTGATGTTCATCACACAAATGTTTGTCCTGGGGGGATCGAACCCACAACCCACAGTCCAGAAGGCAGGGCTACTACCAACTGAGCTATCGGGTCAGTCAATTATACAGTGACACTGCACTATGCACGTCATCTTGAGACATTTCAGTAATAGGACAGGTCAAAAAGTCTCACTTAGCCTCATTGTAGAGCCCTTCAAACCGGAACATTACTGCTCGGTGGCATCAGAATATCTGCCAAAGGTTTAGGTTAGGTTACTTGTTTAGGTTCTAAAACATCCCCTTGTCAAAGTCCTCTTGTAAAGTTATAAGAGCTAATTTTCTTTTGTTTTGACCTGTCATTTCTTGTTACAGGGCAGGTATACGAGGCGGCCCGGGCATGGATTCCCAACAGCAGCAGTACTGCTTGAAATGGAACAGCTTCGGCTCCAACCTAGCCACTTCGTTCGCGAACCTCTGGAACTCGGAGAGCCTCGCTGACGTCACACTTTACTGCGAGGGTAAGTAAGATTTAACATTTCTTTAAATTAAATATGTCAGACCCAACGATCACATGCATACGTACTCAGATTCCATGTATCTAGCAATCCAGGAATACGGAAATATACGAGAAATAAGGTACCATAACAACCAGACTCAGAACAAGTATTTGCGTTGCTATTATGTGTCCTGCTCAACCACCACATCGCAGATAAATAATTAATCCTTAACGATCACATATATTGACCCTGGACAATGAATAAAATTCAAAGTCTGGGTCAGAGTCAAATAATATATCGCAATAATTTCTTCAATTTTACAATTCCAATTTTAAACACTTAATCAAAGTTATTGTTTTAAAAGCATATAGAAATTACATATATACAGAAAATTACAAAAGTATTACGAGGGTCATACGGCTACCAAATAGTATAAATATAATATAGTAGTAAATATAAGTCATTACTGATGTTTACTACTTTATTATATTTATACTATTTTGGTTGTTTTTTTGCTGTTTAAATACTTGTCTCTTCGTGGGCATGGAACCCGCACCTTTCGGGTTTTGAGCTGACGACATAGGGATTTTTCCCTCAGCAGCATGTAACAGGAGGTTAGAAATAAAGATGACAAAAAAGGTTGTTTTTTGATGTTGGATCAAAGCTTCTATGTTTATTATACAGTAGGTATAAAATTGATAAGAGGTTACTATTAGAAAATAGTAATACAATATTATGATTTAGTTTATATAAGGAGAAGCCTACCAGCCTATACTTTTAGCGTCCAAATTCTCTTGAATGGCTTTAAAGTATCAAAATTTTCCATTAACAGGAAACTAGCCAGTATACCAAACATCAATCTCATCTGCACAAAGTAATGAAAATACGTTATTATGCATATCCCATAACATTATCAGTACGAAGATCTGTGTAAAGGTCACAAAGCTGCGCGTAAATCGATTCGATACAAGTTCAGGCGGCAGTTTCCATGCGTAAAAATAGATTTAACATAATAATATTTCCCCCGTTTCAACTTTGCATATTTGCAAGGATTTTACATAAATACAATAGGCGTGAATAAACTATTTGATAGCTGAATCCAAGGATTCGAGGTTTCCTTATGTTCACTTGTATCTCTTATAAAAGACAGTTAATTTTGAAGTGAAAACTTCTTTAGGCGCGTTGAGCACTTTTTGGATGAACAAAAATCATGGAACTCGCGTCATCGTCACCGAACGCTTTCCATGAGCTATATGTAAACTGTGTATATATGTGTACTTTTTGGGCGAACAAAAAGCGTGAAACTCGCGTCATCACCACACGCTTCCCATGAGGTATATGTCACAAGTTACTTAATTTCCATTTCTCTCGGCATTCCCCGAAGACCCGAATATTTTTTTTAATATTAGTTATTTGTGTAGTGTTATTGCATATTTGATTTCGTAATTTTTAGGTATATTTTTAGTTCCTTTATGAATGTTCCCAGTACGAAAATTCTGACGCCATGATTAACCTCTTTAACAAAAGGAGCCCGAGTTATAGCTTTGAGAGAATATCATGTAATATGTATTTATTATGATGTTATTAAGTAAATAGTTAACCAATAGAAGGCAATTTGGCTTTGAATGTTACGTAACTAACTACAATAATATTAACACGTGCTACTACACTACCTAAGCTACAAAAAATATTTGGACAGTATACTGGCCGCGCCTAACATGAAAGCATTGCCCCGTTAAATTGCAATGCACAATGTATTTAATTAATTTTATAATGAATTAGTGATTTTAAAAGTATTTATCCTGTTTTAATTTTAAACTGCCCTTGGCGACTCAGTTATATAACAGTTTCACAAAATTTCAGAATCACGAGTTATCACATTGCGTATGTAATGGGGCATGCATGCATGTCCGCGAAATCTTGCTAAACTGATAAAAAGGTCTTTGAACCCGTCCTGCTGATAATTTTGGCATTACACTTTTTTATTGCTCACGACATTTTGCGATATTTGTTATCTAGGGGATTGTGGTTCATTGATTGCATATTTTGTGCGTTTTCATAATTATTGCGTACTAAGTGTTCAGCATCATTATTATAAGACTATAAAAAAACGAGTGGGTTTTTTAGACCACATGACTGAAGTAGTACTTATTTAGTTCAGCTCCATCTATCGGCCGGTATATCTTTGTTTTAGCTTTGTTTCTTCTTCTTCTTCTATTCGTTTAATGGCCTGCTATCGCTTGTAAGCGATAATTCTGCCAATGTCAAGTAAGGAATTATTGTGCGGTTATATCATGTCAGTCAAAATGCCACAGTAAAATGGAGGATATTTTACTGAATTTCGGAATTTTAATTGGAACCATTTGCGTTGGCAAATGAGTCTCTTGCGCGCTCACGAACACTTAACGGATAATAATCCACCCTTAATAGAAGTAGTAGAAGTAATAGAAAAAAATTCAAAATTCACAACCGCCATTTAGGATTCTTTTCAACCTTTTTCCCTTCCCTTTAATCTTAAGATCCCTTTAGCTTTGTTTAATCTTAATGTCGCCATCTTGACAATTGTAAATTGTCATTTTACCGGACATACCAACACAACAATACAAATTTTCAACTTTGTTATGTTTACAATGGAGACCTATGTGATGTAACTTCAACTTCCGTGCGTCTCGCATTCGCCAGCATACTCTCCAAGTCAAGCATGCTTAAAGAAGTCATACTTCAATCCACTGCTAAACAGAGGCATACGTAGACTTACTCCAATTAGGTAGGTCCAACTCCGATAAAGAGGTCGCACGAAGAATCCAACTCGGCTGAGCTACGTACAAAAATAACGCAGAGCTTGAAAGCAAAGGTTTTCAACTAGTGATTTATGGCACTGGCCGTAAGTCATCACTGGCAACACTGGCAACAAATAGCGTGGTCTCTTAATATGGTCTCATTAATAAGCTCAACGTCACGCAACGAGCTGTGGAGAGAACTGTGCTCAGAGTTATGGTGTGAGATAAGATCCAAAATGAGGAGATCCACGGCACAAAAGTTACCGATGTAGTTCTTAGAATTAGCAAGGTAAAATGGCAGTGGATAGGCCACATCGCTAGAACTGACAACTGGTGGGGAAGATAGGTTCTAGTGAACACGAACCAAAAAGGCGGAGTGTACGCCCTCCATTAAATGTACCGACGACCTTGTCAGAAGGAAGCAAGCAGCTGCTCAAAGTGGCGATCTATGGGAAGGCCTATCAGTGGACGTCTTAGCTGATGATGTTGACAATGATCTTGATATTTTCACTTTTCAATTACTAGGGTATGTAATAAACTTCTTAACGTTAGAATCTTAATACCAATCTCATGATGATATCATAGTTTCTGACTATTTGGTGTAAATACTTCATATAAAAATTATAATATAATTAATTTATTCGTTTCCACTTTTGCGACATTTTATCTCACATGAAGAGAGAGATGGCTAATAATCCATTATGCTAGCCAAATGCGGATTGGTGAAATATACCTGCTCTCCTGAACTACACTCGCTCTCTGAGTGTAGTTTGTGTATTGTATAAATACCCAATAATGTATAAAATAACTTAATAAAATAATCTTTATTTTGAAGTTAGGCAACTAATTAAAATGGATTAAACAAATTCTAACTTGACCTTAAATTGTGAATTCATTATTACAATAGCTATTAGTAGAATGCATTACTAATTACTTTGGAATTAAATAAAGGTAATAATGCTTAAATTTCTATTTTATTTTCCATTTTATAAGTCAAATGGAATTACATAAAAGTGGTGGGGCTTAGAAATAGCCCATGCGACTTTTAAATTGATGCACCCAGATTGGAGTCCTCTTGCACAGTCTTATTACCACGTGAAGTAAAACGTAAAGTAAAAAGTCTAAGAATCACAATAAAATTTACCCCTGGTCTTACCCGTTACAAGTGGAGTAAAACAGAGGAAAGACTATGGTGTACAGAGTCTGATGTGGAGTTTATGGGAGAGGACTACGTTCAGCACTGGACGTCTTCCGGCCGACGATGTGTGTGTGTGTTTTTTTAAAATAATAATAACACCGTACGATCACATACATCGACGATCCTGGACCCTAACTAGGATTCCGTGTGTTAAGGGATCCAGGAACTACAAGGACCATGGTCCCACAACACCCAGATATAGAACAAGTATTTGCGCTTTTCTTTTGCATAAATACTTGTCCTGCCCGCGAACCCGCCACCTCCAGGTTATGAGCCGACCTACTCAACTACCACACCACAAAGGGTGTCAAATATAGACTTTATATAGATATTAGACTCTATACTCCTATAGGCATATGCTGCCACCATAAAACGCCACAATAAATGGTTATGGATTGGGATGGATTTGCCATAATAACCACACATGACGGCCTGGATATTGCAGAAGATATTAATGTACTGAGGAAAATGCTGCTGCCTTGTGTATTCCTTTAGCTGGCTCTTACGGTACCCAAAGGGAGAAATAGAGAAAGGGTTTTACTAGGTGGTAGGACTTTATTGCAAAATTCGTCTAGGTAGGTACCACCGCTTTGCCAGTTATTCCGCCGCCAAGCAGTAGTGCGCAAGCACTGCTGTGTTCCGGTTTGAAGGGCACTATAGCTAGTGAAATTACTGGGCAAATGAGACTTTATGATCTGATCTCACAGTTTAGTAATCTTATTACTAGATTGTGCTGATGTCTCTGAATGACGTGCGCAGTGCAGTGTCACGAGAACCTCTATACTTTAGAGTTCCGAGTGACACTGCAGCTGGTATGGGCAGCCGTGTCGTTTAACATCAGGCGAACGGCTAGCTCGTCACGTCATTGCTTAACATAAAAAAGGGTGGTCCTGGCAAACCGCCTACACGGCCGAGTATAATATCATCAAGTCATAATAGCCTTAACGTTGGCAAATAAAAATAGCAGCACGCAAATAAAGTTACTAATTAATTATTAAATGCAAAAATACATCGAACCCGCTCAAACTTACACGTGCCGCTTGAGATAAAACTGTACATATGCAATAAAACCGAGGTTATCTATTTTTCGTTGAAACTCAGTTCAAAACAAATGACGAATGCATTTTTTTATCAATTCCGCATACGAAAATTGTTTTGTTTTCCCTACATTTTACGCAACTTTTATTTGTTTTGCACATCTGCGCATCAGTTTTAAATATTTTCGATTATTATTTCTTGGCTTTTCATAGCTTTAGAATACATAAGGAAACATTTATTTAACCGACTTCAAAAGGGAGAATGTTCTAGTTCGTCTGTATTTTTAATGATTGAGGATCGATTTTGATATTATTTTCTTTGTTTTACATTTTTATTGGGTTCTTAAAAAAAAGTTTAGGTTACGTAATAGCATATTTAGTAATCCGTGGTCTAGGACAGGATGCTGGTTTAAAGCCGCCTTTTGAAAAGGAATGTTTTGACTCAAATCGCCCAGTAAAATAAAAAACACAGGATTTGTTTTCGTTTTCGGATTTGCAATCACTTAACATTTTTCTCACGGATGGTTTCTGACATAATAATAATAATAACGCCCAACGATCACATACACAGATCCTGCACCCTAACTAGAAATCCTTCTAGGAACCAGGTCCATGGTCCCATAACACCGAGACACATAATATATTGCATTTCACGCTTTTTTCTGTGCACAATTAATACTTGTCCTGTCGCGGGAATCGATCCTGCCACTGGCTATCATCTGGTTATGAGCTAACCTCCTCAACGACCACACCACAGAGGCTGTCAAAAACATAACTAAAAACATTTATGTAGTTGGTTCTAGTGGTGAATGTAGTGTAATTACATTACATTTAGTGTTAATTAATTCACTTATTTAAATTTATAATCGCCAAAAACTGAGTTTGTTGGCATTGCAGGTAAAGCCAAGGTAACGAATTTGTCGTAAAAATTAAATTTTAAACAAGTGACGAATGCATTTTTAATCATTTCCGCATACGCGCTTTGTTTATTTTGCGTAGTTAATTACATAAAATAGAAAAATTCTCTATTAGTGGTTTTTGCGCTTAATATTTAATCTTCGTCATTGAAAGTTTTTGCAGTAGTTAAATTATTACAAAAAATGTTTTTTCTATTGTCATTTATTACTGTGGTGTCTATTATGAAAATTGTTTTTTTTGTTTGTATTATTGTAGTTTTAAATTGTATAATTTGTCTAGTGCATTTTGTTTCCTGGCACGTTTGTAGTATTTTTGTATATTATGATGCTCCTCGTTTCCTCTGCTATTTATCTATATTTATATATTTATAAATCAGGTTTTCTTAATTTTTATCAATCTTGATTGATTTTGGTAGTATTATCAATGTATGTGAAAATTTTCATCCAAAGTCAAAGTCAAAGTCAAAGTCAAAAGATTTATTGCAAATAGGCTAATTTTAGCACTTTTACAAGTCAAAATTATACTAGGTACTTAAAATTAAGTTATTTCACTAAGCATATAAAATTACAAAGTGCTTATTGTCAAATAATATAGCAAGCCCATTACAATATATGAGTTTGAAAAAAAAAAGCAGTTCTCTTTCTCACTACTGGTGCAAGCAATCCGGCACAATGCAGAATTGAAAACTTTGATCCGAAGCTTCGATTACAACTGTAAAGAAGAAGCTACAAGAAACTTTACAGTGATGTATTTTTTTTTGTCTTCTTTCTACTGTCTTTTACAATGTATATAATTCATTACAGTTGAGATAATGAATATGTTACAAAAATAACCACCACGTCACACCGGTGCAAGAAAAATACCGTGATTATCTTATTATAAACATTACAAATAGAAACTGAATTTATAGATAGGAATAGGCAATAGGCAAAGTACCTAAGATTTCATACCGTTAAGCTTGGGATATTCAGGCCAAGCTTTTTTGTCCGACACATAATCATTTATTGTGTAATAGGCTTTTTTCATTAAGTTTGACTTTATGAATAATTTAAATTTACGCATTGACAATTGTTCGATACCGTCGGGCAACTTGTTATAAAAGCGTATACAGTTTCCCATAAATGAACCATTAACTTTCTGCAGTCTGAATCTTGGAACTTTCAATTTATTTTTGTTCCTAGTATTAAAGTTATGAATATCGCAATATCTGGGAAAAGAGCTAATGTTTTTGCGAGTGTACATCAAATTGTCGTAAATGTATTGACAAGCCACTGTAAGAATATTTATCTCCTTAAATCGTTCCCTGAGAGAGTCGCGGGATTTCATGTTATAAATGGAACGAATTGCTCTTTTCTGTAAGACAAAAATTGATTGTATGTCCGCGGCTTTACCCCACAGTAAGATGCCGTATGACATAATACTGTGGAAGTAACTAAAGTATACTAATCTTGCAGTGGCTTCATCAGTAAACTGTCTGATTTTACGCACAGCATATGCAGCAGAGCTCAATCTACCAGCAATGTTTGATATGTGAGGACCCCACTGTAATTTAGAGTCTATAGTTATGCCAAGGAACGTGACAGATTGTACTAAATCTAATGGCTCACCATTCAGTAATAAATTTGTAGGAGACCCCCTAACATTAGGTAACGAAAACTTAATACATTTAGTTTTCTTACTATTTAACAGTAGATTGTTTTTAGTAAACCAGTTCAAAACCAGTGATATTGCCTTGTTAACGTCGTCAAAATCATTAATAGATCGGTCAACCTTAAAAATAAGAGACGTATCATCTGCGAACAAAACAATATCACATAGGTTCTTTACAAAAAATGGAAGATCGTTAATATAGGCCAAAAATAAGAATGGTCCTAGTATTGAACCCTGCGGGACCCCCATTTTAGTGATAGAACCAGATGATCTTGCTCCATTAACTTCAACTGTCTGAATTCTATTACCAAGATAAGAAGAGACAAGATCAAGAGCTTTCCCACAAACCCCGTAATGCTTTAATTTAAAAATTAAGGTTTCGTGACATACGCAATCAAATGCTTTGGATAAGTCACAAAAAATACCTATGGCATCCTGTGACTTCTCCCAAGCACCAAGTATATGTATAAAGAGTTCTACGCCTGCATCTGTAGTTGATCGTCCTTTTGTAAATCCAAACTGTTGACTGTGAAACAGTCCGTTAAGGTTAAAAAATGTTAACAACTGATTAAGAATTTCTTTTTCAAAAATTTTACTTATTGCAGGTAACACAGAAATTGGCCTATAGTTCGATGGATCATTCTTATTTCCAGACTTAAATAATGGAATCAATTTACTATTTTTCATTACGTTGGGAAAAACTCCTTCGTCTACACATTTATTAAATACTTCTGCTAAATATGGTGCGATTAATGTGACAATGCCACTTAAAACCCTGGTAGACATTCCCCAAAGATCCTCAGTATTCTTTATTTTAAGTGACCTAAAGGTCTTAACAATTATAGCCGAATTAATATGTCTAAATCTAAAAACTACTTCACATTTATCAACACACTCTGCAAGAATTGCACAAGACTCACTAGTCGATGAATTTAATGACTGAGTGGTAACTACAGGTATATTTACGAAAAAATCCTCAAATGCACCAGCAACTTCACTGTCTTTAGATATTAATCTGTTATTAATACTAAGAGTGAGTTTTCGGTGCCGAGGTTTAGTTTTGCCGGTCTCGGTATTAATTATTTTCCAGGTTGCTTTAATTTTGTCGTCCGCTCTATTGATTTTCTTACTCAAGTACAGAGACTTAGCTGTCTGGCAAACGCGTTTAAAAATTTTTGAATAAGATTTTAAATACTCAGTAAATTTACTGTCATAAATATTATCTGATTTCTGAGAATATAAATCATACAGCCTGTTTCTACTTTTATAAATGCCAGGTGAAGCCCAGTCACTCAATTCTGCTTTAACACCTCCTCTACACGTCTTTAACTTGAATATCTTGTTAAACTCTTTATCCATAACATCAAACAACACATTACAAAGATCATTAGGGTCATCAGTGAGTGGTAATAACACAAGTTTGTCATCTAGATTTTGAGCAAACTGTTCCAAGCGGTTGGTTGTAATAGGTCTGTAAGTAAACTCATAAGATTTTTTTTTCAGTATGCATGGAAATACAGCACTTTGACCACAATGATCTGAGCTAAGTTTATCAATAACTGACTTGCTTTGTGGTTCACAGTCACAGAATATATTGTCTAAGCAAGTAGCAGATGAGCTAGTAATTCTGGTTGGCTGATTGTAAAGATTTTTCAAGTTGAAGCACATAAACAAATTTAGTAAACTGTCAGTTAGCGAAGATTGGTCAAGAATATTCACATTAAAATCGCCACATACAATGAGATGTTTTGCGCTGTTTGAGATTTTTGTTAAAACTTCTTCCATAATAGACTCGAACACCTTAAAATCAGCCGAGGGAGGCCTGTATACGCAAACAATTATATGTTGCTCCAACTCTACACACGATAGTTCAACAACACGTTCAACAGATAATGCAACAATATCTTTCCTTTCTTTAAATTTACAATTATTAGATATACATATTAAAGAGCCACCGTGATTGGCTTTTTGCCTTTTGAATGAACTGGCCAATGCATAATTTTTAAATACAGGAAACAACATATCCTTCTTACACCAATGCTCAGTTAGGCACAATACATCAGCTTTTTCAAATTCTAAAAAAAGCTCTAATTCTAAAGCTTTGCTGGAAAGGCCCTGAATATTTTGATGTACAATATTTAGTTTACCAGGCCTCTCCATTGTCGTAGGATTCAGTTTAAATCAGCTGAAGATGACACCATACCTAAACCCTGGTTAGAAGTGTTACTACCCAGGGCCGAGTCAGAGTGACCTGTTATACTGTTGATAACAGGGTCATGTATATTAAATGCTAACAATTTAGCAATGGTCAGTTTTTCCTTTTTGCTGAGATACAATGTATTCTTTGTCAAAATAAATTTACTAATAAAATTATTAGATTCAAAATATAAAAAGTCACTATGACGATGAGTCAGATTATACAATGTCAAATTTAGATCATGTACATGATCATTTTGTGATTTAGTCATTGAATTTGAATAAGGAAATGAACAAGTAATAATCTTGCCTATACCTTTGCTCTGTATATCTAACAAAGTTTCAATTAAACTGACTATATCAGATTTTCTTATTTCTAAACTATTGCCTAGATGTAAAATGATGGTTGTGTTGGCACCATAAGTTGCATTTTTGATATTTTGTATTAGCTCTTTGAGGGGCATGTTGCGGTAACTGTTGTTACAAAGAGGCTGGCTCAAGTTGTTTTTCAATAAGCTGCCCATGCCTACACCCACCTCATCACTAAAAATAACTGTTCTGCAAGTGGACTCGGATGACCCTGCTGCGCCATTTGAGTCCATCCGAGAGACCGGCACCGGACATAGGGTAGGGGCTGCCAAACTATGTGAAAGTAGTTCCGGTTTGGGTGTTATGTGGTCCAGCACAGGTGTCTTATGTTCAGGCAAGGGTGTTCTGTGCTCAGGCACAGTATTCTGTGCCTGAGCACACAACACTGTATGGGGGGGTTGGCTTGGCCTACTGGCCAAGCCAACCCCCCCACCCAGCGCCAAAACCGGACTAAGCTGGTCCACTTCCGGAACCATAGAACAACAGCTATCACAAACACTTGAGCTCTGGGCAACTAAGCAAGCTGTGGCTGCAATGTGTGCCTTATTTTGTTGTTTTGACAATGAGTATTTCTTATTTAAATCATGTAATGATTTTTGCAAACAATTCATTCTACTACTCATATAATCTAGTTCTCTATAGTTCCTTCCTAATAGATTATAGCATTCATGTAACTCAGTATGCAAGTCTAATTTTTGTTTACATATATTTGTGCATTTAAAGTACTTCTTATACCTTTTTGACAATAAAGATAACCGTTGTAAACGTTTCTTAACCTTAACATATTTTTTTATTTTGTTTGACCCTTTTATGCTTAATTTATTACTATGTTTTATTAACTTAGGAGAAGTAAGATCAATAACAGGTATTGAGATGATTTCTGGTGTGCTTGGTGTGGAATGGATTAACTCAGAGTATAAATCCATGGTGTTGATGTTGATTTCCACTCCATTAACATTTTTGCACATACATTCCAATTCTTCTATTTTGGTTTTATTTAGGTTTAGTTCTTGCTCAAGATCTCTTATGCGCCTAAGAGCAGATTCATACATCTCCTGATCATGTTGATAGGTATCAAGAGTTGCCTGAATACGATCTCGCTGGTCCTTCATGTCTTCCAACACTATATCTTGTTCGGACAATTGGTTTTTTAAGTCATCATGTTTTCCTAGCATGCGAGACATATCCGCCTCATGGTCCTCCAGCTCTTTAAGGAGCCCAACATTGGCCTCCTTGGTGACTTTGAGCTCTAAAAGTGCTATCTTCAGCTTGGATTCAAGGTCACTTAATGCTCTGCTGCGAGTCATCATTGTACAATATAGGAATTCTTTCTGGAAAACAGGAAGCAGTAACCTTAATACTTGGCTTTAGCAGAACTATTTGTTAGTGAATAAATTAATCCACTTATATATGATTCTTTAAAAAAATTTTATAATGAAACTTAGTTGAAAGGCAGGCTTAGATGTTTACTGGTACAAAAAAAAGCTTGTTTCATTAATTTGGTTTACACAAAAGGACTATTGTTAACTATTTATACACTATTTACTACAGTAAACTATTTACATTTATTATTATAATATTATTATATTATAAGGGTAATCTTTTTTCATAAATAGATATGTAGTTTATGCAATAAAAAGTATCATATCATACACAATGAATAAATTTTAAATTAGTTTTATCCAATGCAAAAAATGTAATAAATTCTAATAGGTAGATCTCTCTATAGTGAGCTTGTTTAATAAACAAAACTTGTTTAAAATTATATTTAGGTACATGAACTATGTGGGAACCTAATTTTGTAGGTAGGATTATTAAGTTACCAAATAACTACACTGTACAAACTCAACAAAGCCATTGGGCAATTGATTTTTGTTAAAACCTATAAAAAAGGATCATAACGTGTAAAGATAACAATACTTCCCCTGTTTTGGAAACAGTTTCGATGGTGAAAGATAATCTATCCTTCCAAACTCGTTGTCAATGACCGTCCGTTTTTGCCCGGCCGGTAATGGAAGTTTTACGTCACTAAACGATATTTTAAACACTGGCACTTATTAATTACGACTGGATATAAATAATATACGATAATTAAGCGACTTAAAAGCTTATTTTAAATTATATTAACAATTAAATCTACAGCACAGCTGTTTTTCCAAATCAGTTCAGCCGTTTTGACATAAAAGTAGCGCAAGAAAACATGTCAACTTTTCACTTTTACAGAATCATGTAAGTATCATAATGATACAAAATAGTGTATAAAAGTCAAGATTGAATTTAATATTTTTGTTTAATGCAGTTAAATTTTATTGATTGCAATTTAATTTAAAATTAATAAATGACATTTATTTCAATAGGTACTAATAAACGTAATATAATTTAAAGAATAACATAATATAATGATTAAAACTTAACTAAAATAATCTAATTACTTATCTAATTAATATAAATCTAAAACTAAAACATATATAAATTTATAAATAAAAACCCGCGTTTAAGTCGCTGTCTGCGCATAAGGTGCCCAAATAGCTGGCGAAATTACCTCGTTGTATGGCCAAACTTAATCTTTGGCCGTAGTAGGAGTCCAAGTCTTTGATCACCTGTAATTTAAATTTCATATTAAATAAAGATACATTGTAAATGTTGATGAAAAACTTTACAACTATCCACTTAAACCAGAAAGAGCAAAGAAATCTGATAGTATTTCGAAAGCTACGTAGATTGTTGCCCACATTTGCGTATACAATTATACAAATCGGTATGTAGGTAACGTGCATGCACGCATGCACGCGTCGCGAGCAAAGGTATATTTATTCAAATACCACCGTTAATACAGAACATCACGTTTCCTTTGTCGGTCTACGTGGGACCGACAAAACTGCGGACTTGATCATTTTCTGATAAGAGCGGATGGGAAAACACAAAACTGCTGGTCTAAGAAAGGAAGTGCCAGATTTGCTGCGGGTTTATATCATAATATTTAATTACGAGTTTGTTTTAAATTGTGTGACAAACAACAACAAATCCTATATGAAATTGTATTATACAAACATTAAGGAATAAGCCACAGATAAACTTAATCAATGCGTAAATGTACTTAAACTTATACCACACATTTTTCAATTTTAATTAATTTATGATCGGGTCATGTGGTCCCAGCGCAAAAAAAGCCTCTCATATTTTCTTGCACTCGATCAGAACCAGCTCATGAAATATCAGATATATATTCCCAGAGAATGGGAAAGAGCATTCTCCTCGATCTGCAAAATAATCAACTATTATCACCAAAACTTCAGTTAACCGTGGTGATTATATCAACTCCCTTAATGGGGAGGATTCTATGTATATGGACGACTACTACCTATATCATTGGTAATGAAGTTGAAATAATGAGATGATAGCGTCTAAAGGAGAGAAAAAGAGATGGGTGATACAGACTGCACAATTTTTTATAAAAAAATAATCAAATTAATTAAATTTGTTTTATTGAGAAATAAAAATAAACATTGCACCAAAACATTTATAGCGTTATTTTGACCAATCCAAGTTTTTCCTAACTTGATCCAAAATAAAAATACGAAACAAACGTCACGTGTTTAAAAAAATCTTTTCTGTTTATTTTACGTACGCAATCAAGAACAAAGAAGCTCTTCACGTGCTTCCTTCACCAAGTTGGCCTTTCAATCGTAATAACAAAGCGGAGAAACTCCACTGAAAACATTTACGCTCACAATGTTAAATTACGCACTTTTATAAGAACTTTGCCAAAGGAAAGGGCAAGAAAAATTCATCAGGCTGCAAACAATAATCTGACCTTAAACCTCAACAATGGCGTTTAATTGCAGGCCATTTGTTAACTGTTTCTTAACGTCGAATTTTTCTTTGGTCCCGACTTTTCGAGGTCGTTCAGTACAAGTGCTAGACGCAGAAGGGTGGGTGTGGAAGAAGGGTGTCTTAGGAGGGGGTGGGTGCCTCCCGTCGCTCTGCGAGACCTGGTGGGAGGGGTAAGGAAGTTTGCACTTGGGGAGGTTTCTCGAATAGGCTTATAGTTAAAGGCCTCCGAGGCTGAAAACAATTTTAGTAGGCAGGCTTACGCTCGCTATTCGTGGTATTAACGAGAACTATTTGTTGTAATATAATGATTTATATTAATGTAATTTAATTTTAATCTTAAATGTTGATTGGGTTTAATTTTTTATGGCAAATTTTACCTACGTAATACACTCGCGAGCAAAGAATCCGGGTCATTCCGGGTCAGTATCATAGATCCTTATATCTCCAAAACGAATAGCATAATGGAATAAATACTGATATATATGCTATATTGTAGTGTGTAAAAAAGATAATTTAATTAGAAAAGACCACGGGCGTCAATCCAAAAAAAATCTAAGGCTGACCTTTACACATGAAATGATTATGATTATGTAAACAATCATCTTCGTACTTCGATACTCGCATTATTTGACATCAAACTTCTCTATAAGTACACAGATAAGTGTATGAAAAATAATAATTCCTAAAAACTTACAGCTACGAGTATTTAATAATTTAAGAAACTATGTCATAGTTGGTATATTACATGTCTAGCTTAGCTACTGCACTGTACGAATTATTGAAGGTTTTTGATTGATTTTAAACTATTAATTTATCGTCAATAGAGCTCTGCCTATTTAGTTTTAGACTATAGTCTAAATTATGTTTCTAAGTTTGCAATACATAACATTATTTTAAGAAAAGAGGCTAAACCGACATCAGTCGCTTTAAGTTATTATGATTTTACACCAAACTATTGAACAGATTTTGATGAAAATTCTATAAGAACAATCTAAAAGTACCAATTGAAATAAAAAAAATGTTTCAAAATTGGTTAATTAATGCCTGAATTGTGAGGTAACAAACATTTATGAAAAAACACATAAGCCTCCTTTTTATAAATCGGTTGGAAAATTTCTTGTGAAAAATAAAGATTAGATTAAAAATCAATGTGTTTTTATTATTCATTTTGTTACTGCACTGCTGGACATATTATACAATATTTATCTATTTATTTGCTCATTTTTTATAATGTGTGGGTTATAAATATGAATAGCACAAAGAAAAGCCACACCTGCGTTCTTTGAGTATCAAATATCAAAAAAATATATTAGAATATCTATAACCACATTAAAAGTTTGCAATCAGTATTTTTTTAATATATTAAATACAGTTATGTTACAATGATATTTATTTTGTAATTAATAATTCTTCCAAGAAGTATTTGTAAAGAAATTTATTATACTTCTAAAGTGTTAATAGCCAGCGGAATTTAAACACAAACTTCAACTCGTCAAAAGCTAAGCTATGGTCGCACTTACCAGTGGTTGCAAACATAGATTTTACTCAGTTTTAATATTTTCGTATATAGATCATAGATCATAAGTGTGGTATACAATTAAAAATCCATTCCTAGAAGTGTTCAAAGTGTAATTTGGATGACAAGTTTAATACGTTAATTACACATAATTATCAATAAATTTTTAACGAGATGAAAGAATTGACGTCAGGTTTTCTTAACCGGTGCTATAAAAGTGTGTAAAATGCTAATAGGTGATCCTTTATTTATGTGTGGTGGGATAAATATTTGATAATTTATGGTTACTAAATCAATAAGTCAAACTTTTTGTTCTGTTATTTGTTAACATGTTTAATTATTTTGTCGATAATAAGTTTTTGATTAAATGATTGTAATAAATCATTAGAGAAAAGAAGATTTGTATAATTTTTTATATTCCGACTAAGAGATTGGAGAATTATGAACATCTTGTTTAAATTAATAATGTAGATTTTAGGTAAAAAGTTACATGCCAAAGTTATGTATAAAAATAACATTAGCCTTTTTTTCGTGAATTAAAAAGAAACGTGTATAGCAACTAATGTAAATGGAAATATTTAGCCACGGTTTTTTATAGAAAATTTTTAAGGTATTCAATCTGTGGAGTGCCATATTAGTTGAATTTTCAGTGTAAAATATTATAGGTTTTTAAAAAAAAACATTGCACACTCCTATAACGCCATAAAAGATTTTTTTTTTTTTTTTTTTTAAGGAATGACGTGACGAGCTAGCCGTTCGCCTGATGTTAAACGACATGGCTGCCCATACCAGCTGCAGTGTCACTCGGAACTCTAAAGTATAGAGGTTCGCGTGACACTGCACTGCGCACGTCATCCAGAGACATCATCACAATCTAGTAATAAGATTACTAAACTGTGAGATCAGATCATAAAGTCTCATTTGCCCAGTAATTTCACTAGCTACAGTGCCCTTCAAACCGGAACACAGCAGTGCTTGCGCACTACTGCTTGGTGGCAGAATAACTGGCAAAGCGGTGGTACCTACCTAGACGAACTTTGCAGTAAAGTCTACCACCTAGTAGATAATAATAATAATAACACCCAACGATCACATACATAGATTCTGGACCCTGACCAGGATTCCCTGTGTCTAGGAACCCAGGAACTTTGAGGACCCACAACACCCAGACTCAGAACAAGTATTTGTACTTTATTTTGCTGTGCACAAATACTTGCCCTGTAGCGGTGTAGTTATGAACCGACATGCTCAATCACTACAAAATCGAGGCTTTTTTAAAATTGTTAGATAGGCTTGCATTTGACCGCTATCACACCTGATGGTAAGTAACGATGCGGCCTAGGGTGTAACACTGAGATAATATAATACAATATAATATAATATAGATTACGAGGCTGTCTTGATTGTAAAATTACAATAGTAGATATTACTGTATATAGTAAAATATTTTCAATATACGGCAGTAATTTAGCAATTATGCCCTTCTGCCCCAGCTAGCTTCAGCGCACGCACTTCCCTGTCTGAAGGAATCTTGTTTGCCGCATGGACGCATCGCATCCTCGTTACGCCTTCATTCTGACATGGCCACATAACTTTCCCTGCTGGTTATTATTTCCTTCGTATCGATGATGCTCGAAGCCTGTAAAGTACAGTTCTATGCCATGCTATGTAGTTTTACTTATTTTCCCGTAGAAAAAAGAAATTTCCAGGATGGAATAAAATCCGTTTAGACGGTACAGTGTTATAAGTTACAAGCCAAATTAAGCTTTCTGGCGCTCGTTTCCGTAATATATATATGTATAAGTATATATATATATTAAAAAAAACCTTTCACAGTGTTTGTTTTTTGAAACGATTTTGATGAATTTTATATTCACACTTGGTAGGTCTGAGAATAGGTTGTTATCTACTTTTCATCATCATCATCGTCACCGCGCGGGTGAAACCGAGGGTCGCAGCTAGTTTTTATATATATATATATATAAATCAATATAATTTATTAACAATTATAATTTTATTTTCATAATACAGTGTTTAAATAAATCATAATGGTAAATTTTTTGAAATATTATTTTTTGATACCCTTATTAAAAGTCAATGCCCCAACAATTTTGATGGAATTTCTTTCCCGTGTTGTTAATTGACACATAAACCAAGCTATACTCAGTCACCGAAACTGCCCCTGTTTGCAAAGATAAGAGACTTTCAATGCTATTAGAAATTTAATCATCTAAGCACTGTTTAAAAATAAATAATGTTTACATAGAACAAATAATAGGTACTATATGAAAAACATGCCCATCATGGAAACTAGTTATGAAAATAAACCAAAAAGAAAATTCTATTGTTCTTTGCTTAATGTTAAGCTCCAAATCCACAAGTCTTTTGACCCGTATTCATAATATTTTATACGATAAAGTTGCGCTCTTATCAATGTAACACCCCATAATACCTAATAACTTTACCAGTTACAATAATTCCTTACGCATTATTGTTATAATACCAAAACTACTGGAGTTTTATGCAAATATCACAGAACCAACAACAAAGGACTCTAGTTTCACTTTCATCTAGAGGAAGCGTGCTCCAAAACCCTCTACCTATCGAACCGAGATTAATTCCCAATTTTCGACTCGGTACCGGTGAGCGCATCACAGCGCAGCCTCGTTATCGACCGCCTTCTATATGTGTCGCGCAGCAACCGGCCTCCTGCCGCCCCGGCCTACCACCCACGCCTAACAACCCACGCTTGGAGCCTCCCGCCTCCCTCACAGACGCGTTTCAGCTATCGACACAGAACTAGGATGTTGCCTAGACTTTTAGAACGGTTATTGAGGACAAAATGGATATGGTATGGCGACAATTTTTCGCCGGAAAGTGGGCATGTTGGATTTTATGGGGAACTAGAGACAAAATTATTAATAAAGTTGAGATTCTTTGCAATTTTGCGACTATTGTGTAGGGATACTGAGATATTTTCTAAGATATTATTTTACGTACTTGATATGCAATATAAAAGTTCTAGAACACTTATTTATTATTTGTTTTTCACAAATCGACTCCAGTCTTTAATGTAAAATGTACGTTCTTGCGTACAAAGAGCTTCCAAAAATGTCTAAATTTAAATTAAAAATTTTCTTTTAGGTATAATTTGTATCTTCCATCGTATTTTGAGCTCTACAGTTGTTTTGATATTATTCTCAAAACACTCCTTTTTACAATAAATCTGATTACCAAATCAGAGCTTGTTATACGTAATCTCGATAAAACTCACACAGGATTTTATGTGGAAAATAGTCACTGTCACTTTCTGTGTTTCATTGTCCTTTTTATAGCTGAATGCCGCGATTTTTGCATCATTTCCATGGCTTCACCCCTCAACGCGAATCTTGTGCAGTTATTCAAATTAAGGGTGGCATGTTTTTGATATATTCAGGCATTCGTATATGTTAAAGTGTTACGGAACTTGAAGACAGGTTTGATTTTTGTAGTCTTAGCGCTCTACTACGTTTTGTTTATTATGGGCTCGTTATTTACGTTAATGGTGAATTTTACTCTAACGCAAACAGAGGTATGTCTGTGTCAAAGCTCCCGAACGAATTAACCGATTTTGATCCTAATATCTTTTTTGTTTGAAACGTGACTTAATGGTGGGACAAAAGTGTTTTCAGCTATTAGAAGTTACTTTTTACACCGGGGAGTTTTTTACATGTTTAGTTTAAGTTTTCTTGTTGATTTTTATTACTTGAAACACTGTTTGTAAAAGTCGATATCACGCATTTAGTATTTAGTAGTTAGTATATGCGAAGCTAAAATACCATATACTTATGCTTGATATTTTTGGTTTATTTAATTTACAAAATACCAGGTACAATACAAACTTCTACAATAATATAAACTACTACTAAATGCTATTGCTAGTAAACTACCTAAAATATTTGTACTACATAGTATCCGCTATGACTTAAAGTCCAAATGTAGTCCACTACCAGTAGGTACCGTACCCATCATGCATTTTAAAATAAACACTTGAAGGCAATTTGCAATTACACATCGCTTCTAGTTATTACAAGCACTACTTTAATATGAACGAAAATAAATCGATTCACAGTAAAAACTGTATTTCGGAAATTGTGTCGTATCGAATTCGTCTATGTCAAAGATAAGCATAGTAGCGAAACCTATACGTTATCATAGATACGAGATAAGTGCATTTGTGATAAACAATACGAAGGTTTACGTGAATGGAGCTAAATTTAGAGATAAACAAAAATGTATCAAAGAATCCGTTTGATATATTAGCTCAGCGAAAAAAACATTCCCTTTAACGACTTGAAAGGAGTTGATCATCTTTAAACGGCTGAACAGATTGTCTTGAACATAGCAAAAAATTTCTTAAAGCCAATTTTCAACAATAAAAGAAAAATCTAATTCGGTGCATCCGTTAGGGAGTTTGCCACAGATATACACTTTAAACTCACAACACTCTTCTGTTTGGGTGTGAGCTACAGATTAAGAGTTACCGCGGAAATACGAATAAGTTGAAGGTGAAACCAAAATACTTAGTGCCTTGAAGCAAAAAAGATGAATGCTTTTTTCAATAACCATATCAAAGCGAGAGTGTTTCTCCTAGTTAAAACAAAAATATTATTTTCGTCACAAAAAGCGTATATCTGCATACCTATTGTAATTATCTACCTTATTAGACAGCATATCACATCAATTAATAATAATAATAATATCGCCCAACGAACATCACCCAGGAACTACGAGGACCATGGTCCCACAACATCCAGACTTAGAACAAATATTTACGCTTTTTTTCTTTGCACAAATACTTGTCCTGCCGCGGGAAGCAAACCCGCCTCCTCCGTGCTAATCATATGAGCTAACCTGCTCAACTACCACACCACAGAGGCTATCAAATTGTTTTTGCCAAAAGGATTCAGAACAACTTCTGAAGCTCATAATATGGGGGTCCTATAGGGTGGAAGCCAGATGTTCTATCATAATGTGAACGTAACCTACTTGCGTTTTAAAATAAATGTACTCTTGAAGTCAAACTTCTTTACGCACGCTTGACTTGGCGAGTTAGCTGGTGAATGTGAGGCAAACGGAAGTTGAAGTTGGTTCACGTGGATCTCCAATGTCAACATAAAGCTAAAAATTTGTGTTATTATGTCGGTATATCCGGGAAAATGACAAATTACAATAGTCAAGACATTAAAATTAAAAAAAGCAGAAACAAAATTATGCCAAACGATAGATAGAGCTAAACAAAAAAGTTTTACTTCAGTCGTGTGGGTCTAAAGCATACTCATTTTTTACATACTTTAGCTCTCGACTCAACTTCATCCATCGTGTCAAAAGATCCTTGATAATCACTAACTAACGCTTACTTTTACGAGTAATAAAAGACCTTTTTACGATTTATTTATAGCCAATGTTACGATCGATAAATTCGTGTATTGAATTGAATTATAATGAAATCTAAATTTACATAGCTGGCTGCGAGCGTTAATGGACAGATGTTTAATAGCTGCGTTAAGTTTTTGGAAATTTATTTGCTTTTGAAGATGTACTTTTTGAACCGTTCATAAATTTACTGTAAGACGCAATGCGGTTTCAGTCTATTTCCCACGGAAAATCTAAATTTTCCAAAGTTAAAAGTATTTTATCTGTACTATTAGATTTATCCATTTATTATATGCACACGTTGTACATTTTACCACCATTAAACGATCTATGTATTTAGAACTTATACAATTATAATTGTGGATTCCTAACATCGGGTTAAATTACATAATGTAAAAAAGGCAAACTAAAAAAATGACTAACTTTTTAATCAGTTCTAACAGAAAAGCGTTAAGGTATAATGAAGGTCTAATTATAATTGGTACTTAGATTAAAAATAAGGAGTAGCCGCTTACCCAATCTTTTTAAGATCAAGATCTAAACTGTTATAGGATTTTGTAAGGCCATAATTTCATATTATGCTAAGGTTAAACACTAAAATGTAACCAAAAAAAAGCCAAAAACTCACTACGGCAAGGCTCATATTCCAAAACGAGCATACTAAAAACTAACAAGGTCTTTTATCCGGTCCTGCAAGTACTGAAATTATTCGAAAACATCACGCACAGTTTGAAAAATCAAGGTGTAAGGTGGGGGCAAACTGAGCCTCCCAGCGGGCGACCCCGACCCAGTTGGGGGTGGGGGGAGGTGTACCGCAGGCCTCCCCTTTCCCCCTTTTGTCTATACTCAGTGCATTATACGTACAAGTAGAAGCCACAGCTAGGCCCGGGGAATTTCATAGTTGTGCATGTTTAGTGTGCCTACTAATTACGAGGGGAGAGTGTGCAAGTATCGATTGACGTTAATGAAGGGTACGGAAGGGTTAAGTTTACCTTCACATCCCCTCGGGGGATGATTGAGTTGTTAGCGAACTGCGAAAATCGATCTTATGCAGTGTCAGGGTGGGAAAGTTAATTATTCGCTGTAACGAAGGTGGCTGCGTATGAGGGATGATATGTTTGAAGGGGCTGTAATCAGTTGTAAAACAGATATATGTAGGTAGGTTTAATGTGGCAGCCATTATAATTAAATACTTACGTACTTGAGCCGTCTCATGATTTTTATTGTGAACGTCAAATAGTTTTCTGGTTAATGACTAGATGGCGCTGTGTAAAATGTTTATTCATAAATAAATAACTTAAATATAATATAAATAATAATAAATATAATAATTTTGACTACTTTGCAGCAGAACTAGCTGCAAATTAGTCAAAATAATAGTATTAAAAGTAGCCTATGTGTTAACCCACTATACAAGCTATCTAAAGTCCAAATTTCCTTTAAATCCATCCAGCCGTTTGACAGCCGCGAAAGATTAACAAATATCCATACAAACAACTTTTTCCTTTATAATAATAGTAGGATGTAGGATAATTATTTTGAGAGCAATCCAATACTGCACTACGATTATTATGATAGACAAAAGGCTCAATGATATCGATTCTGTGTCACAATCTCACGGTCAGTCCAATTAAACTTAAAGTATGGCGGTACCCGTCTGATTAAGAGGAAAAAAAAGACACGGAATCGACACCCATTTTATTCCTTTTCAGTCTGACGTCTAGTTATTCTAGATCTTTGGAATAACTGAAAAAAGTTACTAACGTAATTATACGTATTAAACAGGTCGTAACTTTTAGTATACTTGATTAAATGAGTGCTAAGTTAGTTTTATAAAGTTAACATCCAGGTACTCGTTAAATTCCTAATTTATTCAAATAACACTTGATGAGTTTATTTTAATTTCAAGAATTCTTAATTAGCATGGCTTGTTTTTGAAGTTCATCAGTCATTTTAAAGCAAAACGTTTTTTTAAATCAATTGAGTTATTAATTAACTTTAACGGCTGCAGTACTCTGGATATGAGTGAAACGGTTCGAAACCTAATTTTTATTGTGCGGAAAATTGCCACTTCAGAGAAAAGCGAAAACGTCGTAAAATTTTAATTGCAACCACTATTCAATACCCGGCGCACGTCACAGCGCGTTTCACCTAGTTTCCCCTACCCCTTGCAAAATCGATTTTCTCTCCCGCATTCGCTTGCACTTCACCACAGCGCGTTTGGGCGTCTCGCTCTGCCAGGCCCGGGGGAGGCTTTCACCGACCTTGAAACATGACCACCCGTCTGGGGATGCGTTGTCATGTACACCGTACGCGTGTGTGGGTGGGAAATGGGGTTAGTGAGAGTTGAGCCTCCCTAACGTCGTTCTCACTTGCATCCGGGCGCGGCGTAGGTGGGCGACTCGATTTTCAATTTGATTTTGGATTCGAATTCGCTCCGGACGCAAGGTAGGGGAAATTGTTGGGCGGTGGTTGCGAATTTTTGATTTATGATTTTTAGGACGGCGGAATTCAATATCCTTTTTTATTGTCTCTGTACGAATGCAAATACCTATAATCGAGTTGGTCGTAGGTTGACGATGTGCCGTTGGAATTCACTTTTAAGATTTCAGTTGGTGTAATAATAGGTCTTTACCTATGAAATTGCCGTTTTGCAGTACAGACTTTTTCAAACAAAAAAAAGTTTTGATTGGCTATGAATTCTAAATTCAAATTAATTTTGTTTTAAAAATATGACATTCTATTTACAATATAAGTCTTTTGTTTATTGATTAGCGTTGTATTTTCATTACATTTCAACATTTTTCCTCATAATGGATACTTTGAAATTTCGTGTAATTATGGAATATGAGTTCCGTCGTGGCACCAACGCGGCACAAACGACACGTAACATCAACGACGTTTACGGAGAGAACTGTACAAACGAACGTACAACCCGTTATTGGTTTGCTCGGTTCCGTTCTGAGAATTTTGACTTGAAAAATGAACCTCGTGGTCGTCCGGAAACTTTGGTCAACAATGATGAATTAAAGGCGATTGTGGAAGCTGATGAATCTCAATCTACAGCTGAGCTGGCAGCAGCTTTTGATGTTAGCATCAAAACAATATTGGTCCATTTGCGACAGATTGGCAAGATAAAAAAGCTTGATAGATGGGTGCCCCACGAACTTAACGATCGCCAGCGCAACGTACGCGTCGAGACTTGCCTTGCGCTGCTTAACAGGCACAGAAATGAAGGAATTTTGAACCGAATTGTTACGTGCGACGAAAAATGGATTCTTTTTGACAATCGAAAGCGCTCAGCAAGTTGGTTAGATCCTGGTTCGGTACCAAAGCAATGTGCAAAACGAAAAATGACCCCTAGAAAGGTGATGGTCACAGTTTGGTGCTCTAGTGCTGGTGTGATTCATCATAGCTTTTTACAAAACGGCGAGAGCATTACTGCAGATGTGTACATTGAAGAACTGACCACAATGATGGCGAAACTCGCACGTCTGCAACCAGCTTTGGTCAATCGGTCGTCTCCACTGCTACTTCACGACAACGCGCGACCCCATACTGCACAACAGACCGTCTCTAAGCTGCATGAGTTGGGTTTGGAAGCTCTCCCTCATCCGCCATACTCACCAGATCTTGCGCCTACCGACTATTACTTTTTCCAAAATTTGGACAACTTTTTACCGGGAAAAAAATTCAATTCCCGAGAGGCAGTACAAAACGCCTTTGAAGAGTTTGTTGTCTCCCGTCCTGCTGATTTTTTCAAGAAGGGCATCCATAAACTGCCACAGCGTTGGCAAAGATGCATTGATTGCAGGGGTGATTACTTTGAATAAAAGAAATAAATAAGTTCGAAAAAAAAAAAAACTTTAACTTTTTTCAAACAAAACGGCAATTTCATAGGTAAAGACCTAATATTTCATACTACTTAATAGTAACATTCATTGAAACTTTATTTTTGTCCATCCACTGCATGATAATTACCTGAAGGCTGCTAATTGCTAGTGAGTTAGCTTACCTTCTTTTATAAAAGACCTTAATTCAATTTATAGTGATTTAACACACGTGTTATTAAAACTCTGAGAAAAAATACATGCTTTATAAAATACCGTCAAATTTCTAAATGTAGTACATGACAATCCTACTTAATATTATAAATGCGAAAGTTTGTGTGTGTGTTTGTGTGTGTATATGTGTGTGTGTGTGTATGTGTGTGTGTGTGTGTTTGTGTGTGTTTGTGTTGAACGGGCTAATGCTGTGGGCCTCTACCGACCACCGACCTTTACAGCGTTACCGGGTGGACAGCGAGAAAACCGTGTGGCGCAACTAGTATATAATAAACTTGTAAACTTTTTATCATCCCCATATATAGTTAAAGTAAAAAGCCATCCTTGTAAACTAAACAAAAACACTTGTAAACAAAAATACTTTGCATTATAAATAAAAAAATTCAGGGAAACATAAGTAATTATAATGATAATTATATATAATATAATAATCACTATTTATATATTAACCATCCATGTTTTATAGACATAGATCATACTAATACAAATTGACGCACTGTTTAATTAATTGAGCCCACGTTTTTTGATATATTAAGGAGTAATTTGTTTAATTAATTTTGTCAGGTTTATCCGTGTGCATAATAATAAATGAAGGTTAAGGAAATTTATGCAGTAATTACTTTGTTTTAACTTTAATTTTACCTTTTCCCTATTGGTTTTATTTTTATCTTTACTGTATGACAAATACAAGTATATATAGGCAGAACGGGTTGTGCGTAGGTTGCAACCTATATAACTATAGGCCTTCAGCAAGTGCACCGGGTCGTGTCTGGAACAAGAATGATCCGTAGTACACCGAGCGCTCCCTTTGTATAGCCAGATGGGTAGGGGAGCGATGACAGTTGCCGGTGCTGCCACTGTAATAAATTTAAATGTTGCCACAGGGTAAATTACGGTACTGCCCGCTGAGCATAGAGTTTACAACTGCACACTGCCGCCGTCATATATATTTGAATTCTATTATTTTTTATTCAGTTATAGTTTATTAAAAAAATCTTCTCGCGAATGCTTTAATAATTTCACATGTGTTATTAATCGGCATAATAATATATACCACATCAGTCATGTTTTAGGTTTAAAATTAATCAATGCATTAAGCAAAGCTATGGGAGCAAGATAACTTTTAGGATACCTAGATACTTTTTGTTCGTAAATACATACATAAAATCTATACATATAAAATTCAAAGTCTTGACTGACTGACTTATTTATCAACGCACAGCCTAAACCGCTGGTCCTAGAGACTTGAAATTTGGAGTATGTGTTCTTTGTAAAGTGTAGGTAGCCTAACTAAGAAAGGTTTTTCAAAATTCTATCCCTAAGAGGGTAAAATGGGTGGTTGTATTATTTATGAAAAATTTTCTTCTTTTTTCCTATAGTCCACGCGGGCGAAGCCGTGGGCAGAAGCTAGTACAATATAACACCCAGACAAAGAACTCCTATGTTCTTAATACAAATGTTTGTCCAGGGTGGCAATTGAAGCCACAACCTACAGTTCAGAAGGCAGAGCTACCAACTGATCTATCAAGACAGTCAATTTAAATACCTACTATGCAATACGTCTTTTATACAGAACTTTTATTGCTTCTTCCCTTTTAAACCAGAGTAGGGCCACACACAGGTTTTTAAATGACCAGTTGTATTCATCTATTCTGCGATGACCCATTTAAGCGATGAGTGCACGGTTGGGGTCCGGACTGACAACTTGCCTATCTATGAATTGTACGTACTCGTATGTAGGTCGACGTGCGCTATAAGAAAATAACCGTTTAACGTTTCATACTTTTGTTTGATGACTAGTGCAATTCTAAAACAAATTCTGTTACAGTAATGTAAGCTAATCTAAAAAAGAGTTGATGTTAAAAAATTAGGTATTTGAAAGTTACCGAGTACCGATTATTTAAAATCTATTTTTCCAACTGCAAGTATTCTCTGATGAACAATGGGTCTTCGTGTTTGGTTAGGTATCTTTATATTTGGTGCAATAACATTTGAGGTTTTAATTATTTTTTGTTGTAGCAGGATTTACTAATTTTTTGGTATATCAAAAATAAACTGCATTACTAATAAATAAATATTTGTGGACATTTCACACAGCGCCATCTAGCTTGTATAGTACAAGCTTTGGGAACCCGATAACTGATACAATACTTAGAAACTTTTTTGTTGGTAAATACATACATAGAAAGCAATATAACACCCAGACACAGAACAAACATCGATGTTCATCACACAAATTTTCGTCCTGGGTAGGAATCGAACTCACAACCTACAGCTTAGAAGGCATGGTTACTACCAACTAATCTATTGGCCCAGTCAAATGAACATGAACTGATATGTAATAATATTTATTGTTTACCGCAATTCTAATTCCGTTGTGAACTTATTTTTCAATTATACAGAACATAAAACATATACTATTAGAAAAAACCCACAGGAAAGCTGTGGGAATTTACATTATTCAGTACATGCATATATGTACGAACGGCAAATGAATGGAATACTCTTATCTAGTGTCAGTATTTCCTCTTACGTACAACCTGGGTAAATCAAAAGTGAATGGGCACCCCATGGGCAAACGTGCTCCACATTCGAAAACATTTCCATCAGATATATATATGACAATTTTAACATAAAACATGTATAGGTGTACAATATAAAACATGTACTATGTGGTAGGACTTTTTTGCAAAGTTCGTCTAGGAACCACCACTTTGCCAGTTATTCTGCCGCCAAGCAGTTGTGTGCGAGCTACTGTGTTCCGGTTTGAAGGGAACTGTAGCTAGTGAAATTACTTGGCAAATGAGACTTTATGATCTGATTTCACAGTCGAGTCTTATTACTAGACTGTGTTGATGTCTCAGGATGATGTGCGCAATGCAGTGTCACGCGAAACTATATTTTAGAGTTCCGAAAGACACTCCACCTGTTATGGGCGGCTGAGCCGCTTAGCATCAGGCGAACAACTAGATCGTCACTTCATTAATTAGCATAAAAAAGATGAGAGTAAAAGACTTGAAACAGTTGCGTGATGTGTTGCTTTTTCTTTTCCCAACTTGTTTCACTTACCATGCGTTTTAAGCATATTAGAGCAATTTTTAGTAACTGATTTATGTCATTTCTTCAAAATCAGTCATCAGCTATTACATAACTGAATTTAAATAATAACATTGGCATAGATATTACCATAAAGTGTATTATCTACACACCACAAAGACGGATAATAAAACACATTAAAAAAACTGAAACCCTCCATATGCTTTACAGCTATCATCTAATCGACGAACGCACTTTAAAATTAAAACATCACAAGTACCTCGCTACGTCATCCATACTGTGACCTATATTCTAACGCACGGGTTGAATGCAAGACCGGGGCCTGTAGTCAAGCTTGTGACGATAAATTAATACAATCTAGGTCAGCATGCAACGTATCGGAGGAATTAGAAATGAAATGACTTTTTTATTCGCCTTGCCTTTGAATAGAACGAGTTTTAAATACTAAAGTGGGTTGCATACGAGGACTTTGTTTCGCAACTAGTTTTGCGAGTGCATAACTTAGATACGCAGTTTCTTTTGCAAAATTTACATTGGTATTTTTGGATCATTTAAATAATTTCTTATAATGATTCAAAGATGTAAATTGTATGTGAATACTTCGGAAGTTTTTAGACTGAATAAGCACCATACATATATATTTAAGCAAAATTTCCTTTAAGATTTTTTAAGATTTTTAGGCTTTCAGTAATCTTGATTTTGTATCGATTTCTCTATAAAGCTAAACGCAATGAAAATATCTCCCTTTCATTTTCTCTTTATTAGAAGAGTACTGCCATGCTTTAAGTTTCGTTTCAGATAAAGACTTATCTTTAGAGAAGTAGACACAAAATTGTATGAAAACTTTGTTTTGGATAATGAAGATTGTTTAATGACAACGTAATTATTCATGACAATATTTTTTGCTCTACATTTATATTGTACAAATTAAAAATATGAATGCATGAAACAGGGCATGCTTGTAAAGAGGAAGCCCGCGACGCTGCGCCCGCGCTTGCAACACCTCTGACATTGGCCTCATTTGGAGACCCACTAGCGCTATCTTGTGTGCACAGCCGCGGTGGCTTTAGGTTTTATTTATACTGCGCCGCAGATTACACACCAGTTACTAGACATGGAGTTTTTGGAGCAGCGACACAGATTAGTCAATAGTAATAGCGTGATGTGGATTTTTCAGAGTTGACGATGATTCGTTTATTGGGTTTTTAGAGCAACTACTGCACTGTCATTATAACTAAGTTTCGGGTTATTTGGGGCAAATCTGCAGAATTTCTTGAAGTAGAACTTCTTTATGCATGCTTGACTTGGTGTGTAAGCTGGCGAGGCGAACGGAAGTTGAAGTTGGTTCACGTAGATCTCCATTATCAAAATAATAAAAGTTTAAAATTTGTATTATTATGTTGGTATGTCCGGTAAAATGATAGTTTACAATTGTCAAGGTAGCGACATTAACATTAAACAAAGTTATACCGGCCGATAGATGGAGCTAAACTAAAGAAGTTTTACGTCAGTCGTGTGGTATAAAGCATACTTTTTCAGCTATATTAACTTTCCAGAGAAGTTAGCAGTCACTTGTTTTGTAGCCGCATATCACAGATTAGTAAATAGTCACTCGCCAGACGGGTGAGTAGATTCAATCGAGAATAGATCGAGAAGTGGTTCAATTGCTTGTTGGCCTGAGTTTTTTGTCTAGTGTTTTGCATGAATCAGGGACGATAAGTGCCTTTACAACCCGGTAGTTGAAGGCAGAAATATCTGAAGATCAGCTGGGCGATCACGTAACTCGATTGCAACAATCAGAAACATAAGTATGGATTTGACAGTTTGAATCCGCATTTTATGTGCAGAGTTAGTGTACCACCGTCTATATATTACTGCGTTAATCCCTTCCGTGCAAGGTTGTCTGGAAGAGATCGCTCTGAGCGTTAAGACCGCCCATTGTTACACTGGTTAGTTTGTTCACTATTTTTAATTATTTAAGATGTGGTGTTTCAATACAAAGTTTATCTACCTATCTATCATAGTTAGTATGGAAATTTATCCTGTTGCATTGCATTCAAAGTTTCGTGATCATCCCCCTGATACATTGGCGTGACGTCATCATCATTATCATCAGACGGACGTTCACTGTTAAAAGTAGCCTTCATAGAATAACAACTTGAACGAGTACTTCTTATTTGCATTTATTAACTTCCCATGGTTTGGGCTTGGTCGTCGGCCTACCTAGTGGAAGCTTACACTACATCTTCCTGCTCCTGGTTACCATTCGAGAACATTTCTTCGCTATCGGTGGCATGATGTGATTATGACAGAGATATCACAAAATTCCATAAAGACAATAATTCCATAGATGGAATATTTTTCATGCTTTTATTTACTATTAAGTGGTAAGACTTTTCTGCAAAGTTCGGCTAGGTAGGTATACTGCTGTGTTCCGGTTCGAAAAGCACTGTAGCTAGTGAAATTACTGGGCAAATGAGACTATGATATCACCTCGCAGTCTAATAATTTTATTACTAGATTGTGCTGATGTCTCAGGATGACGCAGTGCAGTGTTATACGAAACTCTATAGAGTTCCGAGGGACACTGCAACTAACGTGGGCAGCCGTATCGCTTAACATCAGGCGAACGGTTAGCTCGTCACGTCATTCCTTAACATAAAAAAAATCTCTTCATTTGTACAATAAAAATGTAAAACTAAAAATACTATCATAAATAATTAAATAATAATAATATAATGTGAACATTTCACACAGCGCCATCTAGCCCCAAATTAAGCAAAGCTTGTACTATGTGAACCAGATAACTGATACAATACTTACATACTTTTTGTTTGTAAATACATACATAGAATACAATATAACACCCAGACACAGAACAAACATCGTTGTCCAAATGTTTGTCCTGGGTGGGAATCGAACCCACGACCCACAGTTCAGAAGGCAGGGTTACTACCAACTGAGCTATCGGGCCAGTCAATTATGCTGTCATTAAACAGTTTATGATTACTTTAACAGTCTTCATTATCAGAAACAAAGTTTTCACTCAATGGGATTTGTGTCTATTCCATGGATGGAATTATTGTCTTTTGTCCATGCCCTTAGTATGCATACGATTCGATTGAATTATTTCTGTATAATAATAATTATTGTAATGCAAACAAACACACATAAATATGGAGATCATATATATATATATATAATGTATATATATATATAATCTCCATATTTATGTGTGTTTGTTTGCATTACAATTTCCCAATAATGGGCATGGGATAAATCCCATTGTATATATATATATATATATATATATAATTGTGTATATATATATATACACAATTGTATATATGGAGATTAAACAATGACCGCAAATGAGAACCCACATTAATTCCATATGACGTGGACTATAACCAATAATGGCTTTGTTTTACATATTTGGCTTACTGTATTTTCCCAGAAAATGACATATTAAAATAATACAAACTAAAAGAGTTCGAGACTAAATGCAGATAAGGTAAGCTTGTGGGAATTCGATAACAATAATTAGGACATCTCATGCTTAATTTTAGTATTTTATTTATTTACTTAACTATTGTGATGAGTCGAATAATAATTAAATTAACGTTCGTAATCTTATGACTATGTCGTAGTTAGGTTATACCTCGTAGTAAATAATTATAATTATAATAATAACGCCCAACGATCACATAGATCCTGGACCCTAACAAGGATTTCCTGTGTCTAGGGACCCAGGAACTACGAGGGCCATAGTCCTACTACACTCAGACTCAGAACAGGTATTTGCGCTTTTTTTTCTGTGCACTAATACTTGTCCTGTCGCGAGAATCGAACCCGCCGCCTCTGGGTTATGAGCCGACCTGCTCAACCACCACACCACAGAGGCTGTCAATTATAGAATATGAAATTATTTTCAATATTTTATTAAGCAACAATCTAAAATGTTAGGCAAATAGCTGGATTGTTAGGTATTTGCCTTTATCAATACATAGTATAATCTGTGTGAAAAGAGCTTAAAACTTCGCTAAGGTTGGATGATATGAATATTTAGGTAGATAAAACTATTGAAGATAGTTTCAAGATACGTTTGATTCCTGGTTTGCTCGTGACTTGTAATAGTAAATACTATTAGCTATTCTGTGGCTATCGCCGAGAAACTTTGATTGCGGGTTCAGCACTGGATATTATCACTATAATTATACTAATATAAAAAAAATTGTCTGAGACTAATCGAGCCTAATCAGGCCCAGTTTTGATTGGCTGAAAAATAAATACGAAATCGGCTACAAGTTTTAAAGAGTTTCCGTCTCGACAATCGCGCAGCTGCTAGTAGCTAGGCAAAGATGCCGGAGTCCGTATTAGAGCATATTATAGTACATGAGCTTCTGCCTGCAGCTTCGCCCGCGGCGTGGCCTATGGGAAAATAATTCAACCACCCATTTCACCCTCTTAAGGGTGGAATTTCGAAAAATCCTTTCTGCGGATGCCTACGTCATATCGATCCGATATATCGATATATCTATATCTACATATCGATACGATCCGTCCAGTGGTTTGGGCTGTGCGTTGATAAATCACTATGTCAGTCGTCAGTCACCTTTCAGTTATATATATTTAGATTTACTAGGTGGTAGGACTTTTCTGAAAAGTTCGTCTGGGTAGGTAGGTAGGTTCGCTTTGCCAGTTATTCTGCCGCCAAGCAGTATTGCACAAGCTACTGTATTCTGGTTTGAAGGGAATTTTAGGTAGTGAAATTACTGGGCAATTGAGACTTTATATGATTTGATCTCACGCTCGAGTAATCTTACTACCAGACTGTGCTGATGTCTCAGGATGGTATGCGTAGTGCAGTGTCGCGCGAAACTATATTTTAGAGTTCCGAGTGACACTGTTCTGTTAAGGGCGGCCGTGTCGCTTAACATCAGGTGAACGACTAGCTCGTTACATCAATTATTAACATAAACATTATTCTTTGTCGATATAAAACACTTTATTTAGTTAAAATACATTCATTTTATTAAGTCATTGAGTAGAGTGCGGTTTTACATCAATCAAAATGTATTTTCAGAATCAAACACTAGAAAGTGTAGGAAAATGTTTACGTAAAGATCCCATTGTGCTATCGGCCTCCACGAATCTAGTTTTGTAAATAAACTAAATGGAATTTTTCGTTTGAAAACAAATAAAAAATCTTATTTATATGTAACGATCGATTTAACGAAAATAAGTAAAAAATACACACGAGGAAGTGTTTGGAACGAATCTGTAGGCGGAGTCTGGGAGCGGAACGGTGTCGTGCAACGCTGTGCCTCTACTTAGGCTGGCTGTACAATGACGACTAAGTAACAAAGGCATAATTAATTAACAAAGGCATAATAAATTGATTAAAAATAAACCTTATTCTTTATACCAAAAAGCACTCATTGACTTACTCTACGTTCGTTCACTAAGATACAAATTAAATTAATTATTGAAGAGAGATAGGTAATTATTTGACAAACTATTATAAGTGTTAATGTTTTACTATAAACATTTGATTTGATTTTTAATATAACAAACAAATTAAATAATAACCATTATTCAGTTTACTATTTTTATAGATTGATTTGTTTATATATAAAATCCGGTTTAGCATATAGATAACACTACCATAGTATTAAATTTCCTCAATAATAAAATGAGTGGAATCTTTGCGAGTATAGGCAGTGGCTCAGGTACCTACACAAGTATTAAGGAAAATGTATGTTTCCTTCTAAAACGGCAGCTGAGTGCGTTGACCGCATTTTCATTTTAGAACCAATGCGTCATCATATAATATAACCTTATTATTATATTACACGAATAACAATTAAAATTCATTAAATTAATGTATCTTAGTTATTACACATTTTATTGTATAATAATCTACGTATTACATAACAAAAGCAAAGCCTAAAAAACCGACTTTAGACTTATATGGTTTTTCTCATGGATGCCATTGTCAGAACTAGACCAAATTTAAATGGGACCACATGGAAAGCACCAGCTCTCAAATAAAAAAGAATCATCAAAATCAGTTCACCCAGTCGAAAGTTATGAGGTAATGAACTTTTTTTTATACAGTCAAATTGAGATCCTCCTACTTTTTTATAGTCGGTTAATGTGCTGTGATCAGAATGACCGAACAGCTGACTGGCAGGCAACGTACAGCATAAATTGTTGGACCTAGAGAGATCACATTTGGAGAATCTTTTCCTATGTGAAGAATCAACTCTTAAGTGTCTAAATGAGGTGTTAAGCATTGTATGTACGAAATGCACATAAACCCACGGGCTGCCTTTAATAAACTACATAATTGTAATACAAATACATAAATAGTATAAAATTTTGTGTATTAAACTGAAAAGTTGAACAAACATTGCGATATTATTATACACTCATTATAAGCGATTTACTTCAAAGTTTATCATGCGACTGGAACGAGAGCGGAACGCTTTACTGTGTAACCCGAAAACTATAACTTTGGAGTCTTCAAATTGAGATTGAAAAGGTATCTTTTAGGCAAGGGTGTTACATCCTAGACCGCATCGTCACTTACCATCAGGTGAAATAGTGGTCAAACGCAAACCTATCAAACAATATAAACACGAGCTGAAATATAAACTGTGTTACCACAAATACATAAACAAGGCTTAATCAGACGTCAAACGTGTGTTTAACAATAGAAAACAGCAGTTTAAAACTAGTTAAAGGCTTGTTTAAATCTTTTGTGGTTAAACCGAAACTATTCAAAAACAATTTGCAATTTTCTGTAACAAAATATATATTTTGCGTTGGGATCACAGTCACTGTCAAGTCGCACCGACCGTCACGTGTGTGAACAGCTTTCCTCAGCGCATACGGCAGCAACTCAAGGCCAACCGTATTTTGTTCCGCGCTATTCGTTGTGACGTAATTGTGCGAGTACTTCGCTGCTATCTATAGGAGCCTCGCATTGTAGGATAGTACTTGACTACTCGCCAGTTAACTACGAGGCTACGGACGCAATGCTACGATTCAGACTTTGAATATACTTCGTGTTACAGATCGTATGATTTAAATATACTGCAGTTTCATTTTATTATCATTTGGTCGTATAGTATAAATTATTTCCATTCCGGTCACGAGATGAAATACGTTTATCTTTAAATTTAAAAAAAGTATTGTTTCCATATTTAGATCCGGATCTAATGGGAATTCAAAAATTATGTTTTGGGATCAGTTGCAATAAATATTAAATATGTAATGTTTAGTAGGATCTATTGGGTCTTACGCGTTTATCATTTCAATATCTAATTACATATAATCATTATCATTGACCGGTATTGCTGGATTACAGGCTTTCAGAGCCTGTTAGTAATGTTTCAATCTAAATGCGTTGCACGCTCAATCACATGAACTGTTTTGCAAAAATTTCTTATTTCAGTAGTACCTAATCGATGGATAGGTTTTCTTATAGATTTTTCATAACAGTTCTGCCCTAGACTTGTTGTAAGTAGGTGCAAGTTAATTTGCATATCTTATTTTAGTTATGTTTTTAAATTACTTATATATGTATTCATTTAGACAATTGAGTACTGTATCTATGTGTAGATAAATAGACGATAAGATATAAACATCGAAATATATATCTGCTTGGGTGGCATTTTTGCTCTAATAGACGACTTATCACTATGTCACTTCAAGACCATTCCCATTCGATACAAATTAATTTCACGAAATTGTTTTGGGACCGCCGAGAGTTGCCTTGACTTTTGTTTATGGTTTATTGCATTGCGTGGGGGGAAGACTTACGACGTTAACATAATCAACTGAAATAAAAATAGATAATGGGGTCAACGCGATTAGATAAATGCTGCTTTTTTCAATTTTTGTTCTAATTATTATTATTATTATTATTATAATTCTTTATTGCACTAAAAAAACAGTACAAACGGAGGACTTAATGCTAAAGCATTTTCTACCAGTCATCCACTCGTAGTTTGAGAAAGAGGGATGTAGGCGTGCATCAAAATTTGTATGAGTAGTATTTGTAAAAGAAAAAAATAAAATAAAAATATATAAATAAAATAAAAATATTAAACAAAGTGATTATATACATAAAAAGAATAAATACATAAAATATCATACACATATAATAAATAAATAAATAAATAAATAGTGACAAATCGTTAAACCAGGTTAGGAAGGGTTATTATAATAGTGCTCCCGAACTAACTTTTTAAACACCTCTTTAGAAGTGACTTTTCTTATTTTAGGTGGTAGTTGATTCCAAAGACGTACTGCCGCAACCCCAAATGAGTTGTCGCGAAAAGAAGTGGTGTGCTTAGGCATAGCAAGAAGTCGAGAGTCAGTAGACCTTAGATTGAGATTGTGGGTATCCTCTTGTAACTTAAAGAGGCTTTTTAAATATACGGGAGATTTAGGATCATTTAGAATAGAATAAAGTAAGCTAAGAATTCTAGCATTCCTTCTTTCCCGGATTTTAAGCCATTTCAACTTGGAACGATATTAGTGTAAAATTAAAAACCAACTTTTCAATTGTAATAGATGCCCAATACATTCATGCACATTCCTGAGATTTTATTAAGGTTGCTGATAATTGAATAACTCGGAAACAATAAATTTTGTTTGATTCTTCATAAAAAAACAATTAAAAACAATGCGTCTTGCCAAGATTTGAATAATCCTTTTCATCAAACTACCAACTTAGGAGGCAAGACAGAGTTCTCGAAGATCTCAACATTTATTTACGCATAGTTTTAAGCTATTTTTATACATAGGTCATTTACATATCCTGTTTATAAAGTTGAATATAAAATAAAATATGTGATGTCTTTTTTGCAGGTCGCCAATTCAAAGCACACAAGGTGATCTTGGCAGCATGCAGCAAGCATTTCCAGGAGCTGTTTGATACAGCACCACCCAGCCATGCAGGAGCATGCTACGTCATCCTGGAGGCCACTTCGGCTGACAATATGCAGGCCCTCCTTGAGTTTATGTACAAGGGGGAAGTCCATGTCAGCCAGGATGCGCTGTCCAGCTTTCTAAAAAGTGGAGAAAATCTACAGGTTTGTGCTTATATTCTGAATTTTGTTAACTGGTAGAATGCTGTTTTTCAAGTTTCCTCGTCTGTTAAAAGTACCTTCTTTATTATGATATCTATATCAATGTAGGCATTGAACTGAATCCCGATCTTATAAATGTCCATTTGACATTTGATCTTTGATACGGATGTTATTTTTCGTGAAGCTGTCAAAATTTCTTACTTCTGGGATCAATGCACTCAGAATGTCACCTTTGTTTATCGAGAATTTGCAAGCATTTATTTATCGCTTCAGATTTATATTAAATTAATATTAAAATACATTCCATTAATATCGGCCGTATATATTTCAAGGAATGATGGACGAACGGACGGCAGTGTAGATTTCAATTGTTAATCAGTGGTTATGCAAACATCAATGTTAGATAAATATTGACCGGCTCTTACTTTTTTAATTAGAGCACGCGAATATCTATTCTCGTAGGTACAGATTATTTAGATAAGCTGTTATGGATTTTCCTGTGATTTTTATGCTTAGTAAATAGCTTCTTTTTGATAAATTGATTGTAATAAGGAAGGTTAAATAAATAATGTCCTAAGAGTTATTTCGTTTTTTCCAGGTCAAAGGCTTGTCGATGGAGATGTCTCAAGATGCTTGGGTGAAACAACAGACCCAGCAATCTGGCGAACGTCATCAGACCCGCATAAAGACAAGTCCGGTTTCTGCATCAGGAAACTGCGAGGTGCAGGAGTCAGGACCACCTCAACACACCGCGACCTTTGCACCGATTATGCCCAACTATGGAATGCCAATGCATGGTGGAGGTGGCAGCATGGGGCGGTATCCGCCACCACTACATCTGCCTCATCATGCAGGATCTCATCGTAGACCAGCTGCGCCAAAACCAGCGCCTTCTCCAAGTCCACACGCAAGGAACTATAGGTGAGTGTACTATCAATGTTTTTAAAAACTCGTATGAAGTTGCGGGCTATTTTATTAAAGGACTAAACTGTTAAGCGTGACATCGGTCGTTTTCAATGTGTCTTTTTTAATATTAAGACATTGTAATTTGAAATATTGTTAAGCAAAGTATCAACAGAGTGACAACAGAAAAATATATCTGAAGTGAACTACGTGGTGATGATAATAAAAACCTTAATGGACTTGTAAAATGATATTAATATATTTAAAAAGCAGAAAATTATACAAAAAAATACAACCAACTTCGTAGGCGAAAAATCAAAAACCACCTGTCAAAATCTAATGCCAAAATAAGAATAATAACATAGTTTTTAAATGTTTAATAAAAACTTAAGTAAACAGGTTTTATATAAAAAAAAAACAAAGAGTTTGCTACAATATCAATATCTAGGTCTCGCGAACTTAAGTCTGAAATTTGCCTTTCAGGCAAAGCTCATCGTCGTCCCACTGCGGCAGCGTCGCCGACGAACCAGACACGCGCTCGTCCCCCGGCGCCTCCCAGCGGTACGAAGACAACAACCCGGACTGCACCTCGACTCTCAACAACCCCATCAAGAATAACGGATACGAACGCAGCGGCTCGGCCAACGACGAAATGATAGACCGGATCTCTAACGACCAAGGTGCCGAAGGTTTGTAACGGCCCGTTAAAGGGGCGAGGATAGTTAAATCGCAAGCGCACTAACAACTGTTGCTATCAGAGTTCCGAGAACCTGAGCTTGCACTCATTTCGTCATCACTAACATATTAATCATGATCAAAAAACAGAGCCAATAGGTTAGTATCGTATGGCTGGAAACATTATCATTTCGTTTCATATATATCAGTCACGAAACTTTATTTTACAAAGGTTTTGATCGTTACAGATCTACGGGTGAAGAGTGAGAACGAGTACCACGCGACTAGTTACAATAACTCGCCACCGCCCGCGACGTCCATGCCAGCTACTAACTACCACGAGAAGCCAATCACTACGTCACCGCAGCCAGCTAAGACAAGCCCTGATAATATTTGGCCCACTAAGATTATTACCAGCAAGTCTGGAGGGATCGCTACGCCTGACGGTAAGACAACAGTTACGTCACGGAACGTCACGTAGTCACTTTCATTTATATTTAGATAATGATAATGGGATTTACTGCCATTGATAAGAAAAACTAGTTTCACCAAATATTAGTCGTTTGAAAGTAATTTTAAAACTTACAACGTTTATTGTTGAACATTTTTATATTTGTCATGAGAATTCTTGTCTGCGTTAAAGAAGTAAAAATAATTAAGTTTTGATGCATTGAAATATTATAGAAACTGACGTGAGTAGTATTCATAACTACAACTAGTAAACTTACTGTTTAGTTTAGCTTCATCTACCGGCTGGTATAATTTTGTTTAATGTTAATGTTGCCGTCTTGACAATTGTAAATTGTCATTTTACCGGACATACCAACATTAGGATACTTTAACTTTATGTTGACAATGGAGATCTAAAAATCGTTTCACTGCATTGTATTATTTTTCAAACCTTGTGTTATTTTCAGTATTAGTGCATAAAATTGGTGGCATTTTATGCGTTAAGTGCTGGATTACATGCAAGAGTGTGGGAAAATGGTATAATGATGGTCAACGTTTCTTTTCGTGTTGTTTCCAAAACTCCATAGAAGCTTCTGGTAAAGTTGCCATCACTTTACTAGGAGCATGACTTGACTAGACTATGACTTGACTTGATGACTTGGGCTGTGACTTGACTTCACACATAAAATTTACTTCAGAAATTATCAATTACTTGACACTGGCTAAATACACAAAGGTCAGAAAACAAAACAAAAATGGAGACCTACATGAACCAACTTTCTCGCATTCACCAGCTTACTCCCCAAGTCAAGCGCGCGTAAAGATGTTTTACTTCATTAATGGATTTACTTATATGATACTCGGATAATATAATATACAATCAAACGAACTTACAAGTGAAGTTCGGTAGATATTATATAAGTCACATTATATACATTATTGAGAATAATGTTTTTTTTATTATGTTAGTGAATTATGTGACGAGCTAGTCGTTCACCTGATGTTAAGCGACACGGCTGCCCATAACAGAACAGTGTCACTCGGAACACACTCGGACACTGCACTGCGCACATCATCCTGAGACATCAGCACAGTCTGGTAATAAGATTACTCGACTGTGAGATCAAATCATAAAGTCTCATTTGCCCAGTAATTTCATTAATAATCAGTAATGTTTTTATTATTATTTTTTTATGTTACGAAATGACATGACGAGCAAGCCGCTCGCCTGATGTTAAGCGACAAATGTGAAGAAGTATAACAATATTTGGTTTATCGTTTTCAGGGAAGAAGCTAAAATGTCCGTACTGCGAGCGACTGTACGGATACGAGACCAACCTGCGAGCGCACATCCGGCAGCGGCACCAGGGGATCCGCGTGCCCTGCCCGCACTGCTCGCGCACGTTCACGCGCAACAACACCGTGCGCCGCCACATCGCCCGCGAGCACCGCCACCAGGTCACCCCGCACATAACGCAAGGCCCGCTCCCCAACCACACGCAGTAAACACCAACCGTCTTAGCTCTATCTTCAACCGAACTACCTCTGCTCGTTTGGACCGCGCCGGGTGACTGTTTATCTACCTCTATCGCTCATCTATTTTTATTAGGATCGGTGTTTGGACCGGCGGCGATTGAGAGCTACGCTCTATCTGGCAGTGCATCGTCATTGGTAACGTTTCCAGACAACGTTTACGCTCATCGAATGGCGTTTGACTCTATACTGGCATCACCAATGAAAATGTACTGTCTGATGAGCTGAGCTTTGGCGTTTCCGTCAGTTCATCAAAATTTTGAATGTCTGTGGTCACCCGTGGCCGTGCCAGCTGTGTGTAACGTTGGAACAATAAATACCTCCTCGATGCATATTATGTAACAGTATCTACCTCAAATTTGATCTTAAGATTTTTTAAGGTTTTGGAAATTGTGCGATAATTGTTACTTAATTTAATATTCAAGTGTGACTATGAATGGTTGCTCAGTACTCGTCTCTGTCTGGTACCGTGTTTTAAACATATTGTACCTTATTGCATCCTTATCATTGCGACTAAATTGATTATTTTGCAAACTTATTTGTATCCACTGACTGTGAAAATAAAAGTTACCTTGTCGATTTAGTTTTGAGCTCTCGGTCGAGTATGACATAGCTTATAAAATTATCTGAGCTAGGGATCTTAGAAATGATGTTGAGACTGATGGTCATAGGCTAAGTGTATGTAAATATTAGGAGAATGTTGTAAATCGCCTTGGCCTAGGTTGAAACACGCGTATAGCGCACTGTGGCAAAACTACCTCTGTTTATTTTCCTTTAATTTTTAAGCTTGCATTTTTTTTTCATTATTATGACAATAGACTAAACTTTACAGTTTTAAGTTACATAATTCAACATATCTGTGATACAATAGCGAACGGGCTTTATTATTTTTATATTTTCTCATTTGCCACAATGTCGTATTGAAGAAAAGCGATAAAGTGTGAGAATAAATATACGAAAGTAGAGTTTCAGCAGTTTTTTACTGTACAGTGAATAATGAACGGTTTTAGTTTTGTACAAAGTACAATTTGCCCTAGATACATAAGTAGTTAGGTAAAAAAACGTGTTAAAATGTTTGCATGTAAGGTTCGATGTGTGAATGTGTAACAAATCCATTTCTGTCGTTCGTAGCCGGCTCGCCGGGCGGGTGTTACTATTGAGACCAAATATTATATGTTTCAGGAGTGGTATCGATTTTAACATTCCGTTGATATCGTTGTTTTTCTATCGTAGTGCATTTAGATCAAGGCCACTTACTACTTCTATATTCCTAGTCATATCAAGTGCAACCAGTTGAGATTTATTATGAAGAATAATTATTTAAATGCTAATTGTAGGGGCGTCCGTCGGCGCCTTTGTATTATTATTTTGTTGAGTAGGCGCCGCCGGCGTCCGTGTGTAATCGAGTTCAGCTGCAATAATTATATGGGTTTAGTTACAGCAGATGGTACAGTGCCAAATATCTTCAGTTTAAGTTCACATTTGTATTATTTATTTTTGTTAAGTGTGAATGTAGCGACTGTGTGTCTTATTCCTGATATTTAGGAATATGTTGCATTCATATTTATTATTATATTTATGTTTTTAGGGTACAGGTATTGAATATATTTATAATGAGGAATGCTTTACTAAAGGCTCAGTGACATATTTTAGAAATATTTTAGTTTCTGTTGTTATTACCGTTTAAAAAGACAACGTTTTAGTTATCTTTAAGGTGGTACGTATAATAGGGGAAGAAATAACAAGTTGTATTTGCATTATATTATCCGCGCCGTTATTTACAGAATCTAATAAAATATTTACAATCTTCTTCGTATAAACACATAATTAACATTTTTTATGAATGCAATATTTTATTTTTTTTTTATTTTAGTTTTTAGTCCAGTTTTAAATTAAAAACTACGTAGTTTTCAAAAACGAATCTTATAACATTAAAAATATTAAATGAAAGCCCGTTAAATAGAATCTATAAAAATTATAATTTTTTTTTATTATAGTCAATAACTACGTGGATATTATTTTGTAAAAGTACACTGTCTCAGTATCAATAGACCAAAAGAAGCTAAAACAGTGAATTTACCAGATTTATTTATTTAGAGTGGAATAAACGGGTCATTTTAAAACCTGTATTTTGTACACTAATACCTATTTGAATTGATATTTTTTAACAATTTTCCAAATACTATTTTAGAGTTAATCTATATTGATTTCTTAAATATCATTCAAAGATGTGTTATGAAACGTTAGTAAAAGGTGGCGAAAGTAGGTATTCAAAACACGATAACATGTAATAAATATTCTCATCACTATAAAATTAAAAACTATTAATATATCCAAGAAAATTGCTTATGCATACGTTTATAACCTGATTTGCTTTTACAAAATGGTCGCACACAATATTCAGGGTCAGTAGGTTTTGTGGGCATACGAAGTGGCTGTCATCTATAAGGATTTTAATTTTACTATTTGGAGACAGGAATGTTTTGGGAAGATTCACGATGGAAACGCAAATAAGTCGGTTGATCGTAACTCTATTATTGCATTTATCATCTCGGCGATGCTTGCAATAATTATCTATTTAAAGGTCAGAAGTTCAGACCTTCTGTTTAATTTTGAAAGTTTCAGTTGACCGATGCAACTGTAAGTTAATTTTTAAATTTTACGTTTCATTTATATTGGCATTATTTTCGGTAAGTGTATTAATATTAGGTCAAAAATGTTTTGCTATGTTAAAATTACAAAATTGTTAGCATTTTGTTTCATTATTGTAAAATGTTCTATTTTTGTCATTTCGTTTTGTTCTTATGAATTTAAAATTCATAGTTGTGATTTCTTTCGACATAAAATGTTTAATTTGTGATACGTAATTTGAGAAATTGCATTAATGCATCACGTTTTTATTAGCTTTTTATTTGAATATTTTTTTGTTAGGCATGTGGTTTTTGAGTTTGATTATGAAAGGGTTGCATTATGTAAGCGATGGCACATAAGGGTTTGCTGGATTTTGAAATCAATAATTAGATTTGCTTCTTTCTAAATTTTAATAAGGTACGTAGATTACAGTTTATCAATGTTTGGTCAATTTGATTTATATAGGAGTATGTCGTGCATTCAAAATTGTTTTTAGGAATATTTTGAGCGCATGGATTGGGATATTGGATGACGTATCTAAGTTAAGTTGTGGCATTGTTAAAGCTAATTAGAGGACGTAATTAATAGTGGTCCCTATTAGTAGTGATGTTATATTTGATGTGATAGGCAAACTCACAATTTAGTCGGTGTATTGCAATCCCCATAAAGCTTGAACCGATCTCCAAAAATAGTTGTAGCTGATTATATTGATTTGGTTTGCATCGTATGGTTTCACAAAACTACTCGGTTTAACCGTACGATGCGTAAATGTTTAATGTATTCATCGATCAGAAAATAACTTCAAATTGATTTTAGTAATTATTTAGTTATACCAATCTAAATGTTTACTAACAATTTCGTTGAAGCTATTATGCAAGTATATCATTTAGTTAGCGTTAAGGTTTATCGTAATGTAAATTAATCGCGATATGTCGTGATGGTAAAGCCAAAGATTATTACGGGTATGGTGACCCTCTGCCGTCACATGGACTATGTGGTGTTTTTACTTGGCTCTAGATATATCTCTTAAGAAAATATGGCATTTGGAAATAGTGCGAAATTTTTTACAAGCGTAAGGTGATGCTGTATTGAATATATCGTCACGCACTCAAGTGCCGTATTCTCTCAACAATGAATATTACAGTTTTAAAAATGTACTACATTTATGTCAGCGTAACATACCACATAGTCTAATTAGTATAAGTTTATCTACCTCGAGGAATAAAAACTAGATTTAAGTATGCTTTCTAAGTAGATTTTTATATGAAGAAAAAATATAAATACTTTTAGATTATAAGTTTATTTGTTATTAAAAATTAAGTACAAATACGCTACCTCAGGGTTCAACTGTAGTATTTCAAATATAATGTACCAAGATACCTTCGCAAATGCTTTTATAATAATTTTAATTGCAATTAATTTATCTTGTAACTTTTACACTAAACAGTCACCAAAACCTAAGACATAAACTGTATTATTTTGTTTACAAATATTTCTGTATTATTAATTTTGTGTGCTATTTTCATTAATTTCTTTTCCATAATCGTAAGCAGTAGTAAAATGTTTTGAATCTCTGCAAGGTAGTTTGTGCTCTCAACTCAGTGTATGCTCAAACGAGGATTATACATCGACAACTTGAACTCTGTGAGCTCGTTAGAGCTGAGTTGACGGTCTAAAACTTAGTTGATAAGTTGTTATTAGGCTAGATGAACAATCTCACTGACGTATGGTACCTCATATTAGCACAACCCAAATGGAGATCGGTATCAAGCGCCACCACAACGTAATCTAATTGTACCTTCCTTCACTCTCCGGAGTATAAAACCTTTTTTAAAACATAATTTTATTATTATTACTTTTTCCCAATTACTTTTTGTTTTGCATAGATGTTACTATGTTTTAAGGAGATGAAAAAAAATGATGAATATTGTTTGTTAGGTTTCTGCGAATTAAAAAGTTGTAACAAAATTATTTTTTTTGGTTATTTTATTTTTATTTCCTTTCGTTACTCCTCCATTTTATTTATTTATTCGACAAGTTACACCCGTCCATCGTGTTAAACTTTTATTGTATTATATTTAAAGTACATTATTTAAGGAATTGACGTTTAAGTACCTAATTATTCGTACCGTATGTTATAGTTGCACTTATCCGGACAGGAAATATTTAAGTAATTATAATTAATTGGATGTTTTATCTTTTAAGGGTATGCACGTAAATTGAGTCGATCGCGAGATTGCCTCGACGTCTCTACGAATTTGATAAAAAAAATGTTTTCTCGCGTTTAATGTTATGTAAAATATAAAATAATGCTCACTTCTTCACTAGATTATATTACAGTCGGGCCGAAAGAGAAAAGGTTGATGACATCTGATTGAGAAGACAAAGGTACTGAGTTTTATTAATTGATCATAATATTGAATTTAAACTTATCATGATTACTGGTTCTTAAGATCATTAATGTTCTTTGATTAATATATTTGATGTTTTACCATCAGGGTGACATTTCTTAAGCGGTACATGACTGTATATAAAACATTATATTTCACTAAAATATTACACATAAATGTTTAATCTTCTCATCTCTTCTCGTTAAGTTCAAAGTGAGGTAAGTCTCGGTGTTGCGTAAAATATTCTTGGTGTCATCTTTGTGTAAGTGTAACTTAAAATAATTGCGCATAAAATTAAAACAACGAGCACTCTGTAGGAAAAGAACTAAAGTACAAATTTCTGAAGTCTTGAAGAGTTACTGCCAGTACAAATTAATTAAAGAAAAAAGTCGAAAAAAAGAAAAAAATATTTGTTTTACGTGGTGTTGCCAAATCGTATATTTTGAGGCATCAGTTGAATTAATTTAGTGTAGGTTTACGTGGGAAGTACAAATTATAAATGGAATGATATCAATAATACTTTATGTACAGCAGCCCGCGTTGGTTTGAAGGGATGGGCTAAAACAATATTTTTTTGGAAATCCGATTGTGTTTTATTTTGTTTGTTTTAAAAGCGAGGGTATATAAAATAGTGAACATCAAAGTAAGTGGTTGGAATAACCTTAGCGGCGGAGTTTAGTCGAATGGAAACCTGGATGGTTGTAAAACTAAGTAAATAGGGTTTTTGTACGTAGCGAGATAATGCTTAGAAGAAACGATCGGTTCGGTGGTCTATGTCTGTAAAGGAAAAGTGATTGTCTGTGATTTTTTTAAGCGACTTTTTTATATATATTATAATGGAAGAATGTATAATTCTTTAACAGTAAGAATAGCACTACTTGTGATTTTACATTAGAAATTTATTATTTGACTTCTTTTTGTACTATATATAAAAATGTAGCAAGTGGTGTAGAGAAGAATGCGGGTTGAATGTACATAACACTTTGCATTGTGTATAAATTAATTTAATTGGCGTTGGACAAGCTGCCCTCGTAGATATATGAACAAAATTGAATGTAACTAAAATCCTTAAGCACATTTATTAACAACCGGTAATAGTGTTTTTAAATAATGACATTAGGCAAAATGCTTAAGATTTTTAGAACTTTAATTTCACAATGATTGAAATAATGAGCAATGCTCATTTAAAACTACAATTTCTACGAGGGTTGGTGTCATTGACATCGAGCGGACTAATGATGGTTAGACCACAAAATGCTTGTTTGTTTTCTCGTCGCGGTCACCCCAAACAGCCTATACGGCTTATACGAATTAATAGGAAATATTTGGGGGGCCCACGACCGATAACGATAATTTAACGATATTTAGCGGAATTTATTTGTGCAATGTATAACTGGTAATATTGCCGAGTCTAGCGAATTTTTTAGTGGGGTAACATTTTGTCGTATTCTGTTACATTATGTGGAATGTAGTAGTTAACTGTTATGTTTGCTTTGGGGAAGCTTGAAATTGCTGAGGATTTTGCCATTTTTTTTAAACAAGTATCGATAAATATATCTGTGCAACTTGGATGGAATCACTATAGAATTTTTGTCTTCGCTCTAACTGCACATCTCGTGTTATGTAAATAATATTTAATTGCCTGAAATCCCATGTAAATATCAATAGAAAATATAATACCCGGTTTAGATTAAATACAAAATAGTACAAGACGTATAAATGTTAATTTTAAAATATCTATAATATAATTATAAATAATAAATATACAATATTATTATTGTATACTAAGGTGATTTCCTCAGTTTTAATTTTAAGTTTCTTTTAGGTTTGAGGCTTATGTTTGGACATTTTTTAAAGCAACATATTTAGATATCGCATTCAAAATTAAATATTTACATCATAAATAAATAAGAAATATAAGAAATGTAACAATAATAAAATATTTACAGTTACTTACAGTACAAAATTGATAACTTAAGAGTACAATGCTTGGCACATTAAAAAGTCAAAATTCAGGGTCACGTCCAAGCGTAAGCCAAATTATTTGATTATTAATCGGAATTATATGCCGCAAAGCAAGAAACTTAAGCGTTAGGTACTTGCTTAAACGGTAGTACCTGTTTATATAAGATTTTAACGCGGTAAACCACTTTAAGAAGTGGGCTTTAGATTTTTAATACAGGTATTTATAATTAATTGTCCATTTGTGCACTAATTATAAAATGCGTGAAATAGGATAAAGACAAAACAGTACCTATAATCTCACACATCCTACATACAATCTGACTAGGTCTAGATAATATATTGAAGAAATTTGATCCATTGTGGAATTCTTAATAAAAAATGTTGCTAAAATAACAAGGTAGGATTGTTTCATTTGTAGCGTTAGTAACCTTTACCTACCAAGCATGTAATCAGTTTACATCTAGATAAAATTTTTGATTGCAATTGATTGCATATATAAATGCATGGCTAACACGTTATCCGTAAGAGAGAGATGAACAAAATAAGGAATGTTATTTAGCCCACATTTCTTGCTTCAAAGCGTGGTGCATAATGCATTCTCCAGTGTTTTATGTAAGCTTCTTAGTTTTATCTGATGGTAGGTATGCCTAAGTAGGCAAACTTACCCACCAACGTCCAAACGTCCACTAGTTGTGTCGGATTGTCCTCTTCCCTCAAAAATGGCACATGCGTCAAGCTCATGAACGGGCGCTGCTTGCGGGAGCTGATCTGCTCGTGGTGTATACGCAAATTGATGTTCCCAATATATTTAGTGAGACACATATTATTATTATTATTATTATCATTTAGTGTCTATAAATTTAAGAAAATAGGAAAAATAAGTTCCTGTGTATAATAAATAATAATAATAACACAATAACATAATTAACAATATGTAAGTAGTATTTTAAAAAAGAGCACGGACCCAGGAGTTTGTGGTAAAGCAGAAAAAAAAGTCCACTAGTGGATGATGTACTTCTAGGCAAGCTGCATCATCATCTGCACTGTGTCGTCACTGTCCATCAAGTGCGACAGTGGTCAATTACTTTGTCTATAAACATTTAAAAAAATAGTGTATCCTGATCCTGCCCCACAAAACCACGTTACACTCAGGTTAACTGGAAGATAATTCTCTCTAGCATTATGTTCGCTTATGTATCTACATTTGTTGTTTGTGCAATAAAGCATTTTCTATCTACCTATCTAGCTATCCTTGTCTAGAAGATACCTGTTCACTCTTGGCTGGAAGACTCCCTGGTAGTTAACTAAAACGAGGACGATGGTAAGGTGTTCTATTCATTAGCTGTTTGCACTATAAAGAGTAATCAGCTAATTATTGATAATACTTTTACGTACGAGGAAATATGAGAAAATAGCAAAATTCTGTAAGACGTAAGGCTATGAAAATATGGGAAGGGCATTGCTCACTTTTTCACAATCATCGATTAATATTACGGTTATTATAGCAAATTACATTATATCAATTTGGTTTTTATAGTTATATCACCTACGATGATAATAAGGGAATCAATTTTAATAACGGAAAATGTATGCGTTAACACTAAATGCTATTTAACAAATGATTTTAACATTATTCGATTTACTGTATATAAATCTAAATATATAACTCAAAGGTGACTGACTGACTGACATAGTGATCTATCAACGCACAGCATTGGCACACACCATTGGACGGATCGGGCTGAAATTTGGCATGCAGGTAGATGCTATGACTTAGGCATTCGCTAAGAAAGGATTTTTCAAAATTCCACCATTAAGAGGGTGAAATGGTTGAATTATTTTCTCATAGGCCACGCCGCGGGCGAAGCTGCGCGCAGAAGCTCGTTAAGAATAAGATTGAGCCTAATATCGACCCCTGCAGTACACCTATTTTTCAAACGACTAGTCTTAACTATTAGCGCCTATATGCAACTAGTAAAAAATAAAATTATATAGTTCAAACGTGATTTCTATCGCGATTATATTATTATAGGCGTTATATTAAACAACAACAGAACATTTACAGCCTTATTAATAAACGGGTATTAGTCTCGGATTAGTTACTTCAGCTTTTGTCCTTTTTTTGCTACTGGAATATTTAGCTGGATCGAAAGAGACAAAAGATGGTGTAACTAGTCTAAAGCTAGTTCATGTTTATTAATAAGGCTGTTAAAGCCTAAACCACTGGACGTAGAAACTTGATATTTGGATGGTGTCATTTTTAGAGTATTTGGGTGTACCTGAAAGGGTTTTTCGAATTCAATTTCAAAGGGGGTCAAAGTTGTTTAATATTGTAAAGATACCTACGTGGCAGTCTCTAGTATAGTACATATCAACATTAATAAAGGCCACTTCAATCTTATATCAAAAATAATAGTTGAGCTAATTTAGTTTATTAACATGCTGTCATTTTAACTAAAGTTACCGCCATTTTTTCCTACTTACTCCATCTATTTGAAACACGACGAATAATAATCATCTCATAAAATGTATCACAACGAATATAAAAATTGTAGGAAGTTAGAGCGAAACTAAGTAGATGGCGCTTATACTAATTCGTATTTATATCATTACATATCTGATTTAATAGCCACTTCCCCGTTTATTAAAGGACACATGTATTGTGACATATTATATGCAAAAATATGCTCTAAATCTACTTTGAATACTTTAAATAATCCTCTAAATGTCGGTTGCAAGTGCCATTTAACTAGATCATTGGTCTTTACAAAAGTAAGTAGTAGAAATAATTTATTACCACAATTGCTATTATAAATAGCTATATAATTTAAATATCACACGCAATATTTCACCAATCTAGTAAACAAGTTGGCCAATTTATGGGAACTACTAAATAGAACTGGTACCACCCGGTGACGTTATAAAGGTCGGCAGAGACCAATAGCTTTACCCTGATAAAGAAAAAGTTAGCAACTGCAACACCGCACACCGTAAGGAAACCGTTGAATCAACGGCCAATATCCATAAGCATATCATCTAAAAGTATTCTCCAAAAAGCAACTCAATTTCACTCGATTGAAAAATACTTTGCTTTATTTTTCAATCCTACAAATTTTAAATTTCACCTTACAAAATATATAAATGCAGAACTTATCAACATAAATCTTACCTTATAAGATAACAAGGATCCATTAATTATAAATGATATTAACTGCTGTATACAATAATGCGGAAGAAAAAGAAAATGGTGTAGTTATAATTTCATATAAGTAGTCCTTCATGTATACCTACGCGCTAACTGATATTAGTATGCCGTGCAGAAAAAGTATTATTGGCAGATACAAAATGAAATAATAATATCTAGTGTGATTCCGCTAAAACTAAATAATTAGTTCATCGTTATCTATTGGGGCGGCAAAATATAAATTAATTGTAAGTAAATTAATGATAACACCTGAAAAAAACTAAAAACCTGAAATTACGAATTATAAAAAATATAATTATTATTATTATTGAATTAAAATTAATTATTATAAATAAAACCTGGAATTAAAATAACGAATTATAAAAAATAATAATAATAAATAATAATAACACCCAACGATCACATACATAGATCCTGGACCCTAACTAGGATACCCTGTGTCTAGGGACCCAGGAACTACGAGGATCATGGTCCCACAACACTGGATGTTGTGGGACCATGGTCCTCGTGTTCTCTGAGTCTGGCTCAGAACAAGTATTTGCGTTTTTTTTCTGTGCACAAATACTTATCCTGCCGTGGGAATCGAACCCGCCGTCTCCGGGCTATGAGCCAACCTGCTCAAACACCACACCACAGAGGCTGTCAAAAATAAACATAGTAAATAAAAATAAATATAATAAGTTATAATTAATATAACTTTGTTGAAATAAGCTCATAAATCTTTCCAAAAACTACTGGCAGTAATCAGATTGTTTTTTCATCACAAACGAATAAGCTGATTAGTGGAAAGGTAAAATATAGGACCAAAAACATTGTTATTCAAACAATGTTTTTGATCCTATTTTTTAATAATAAAATTATTGATTAAAAATATTGATAATGATATAAAATTAATGATTGCTATAGATTTTTCTGGCTAGTTGACATATGCTGACATTTTAGATAAACGAATCTAGGCGACTTTGAGAATACAAGTAGATAAATACAACCCTAACAGGTTGGGGCTATAAATCTACTAGAGAGGCAATTAATATTAAATAATTTGTATGCTAATTACCGTAACTAGGTGCGTTTGTTTTACTGTTCTTTATGTGAACACAGCACGAAGCTTCCGCAATAATAATTAAGGATAAATTATTCCAACCTAACAAGTGTTCTTTCTTTACTTCTACTTATTCACTGATGTAAGTGTGTTTTGGTGGCTTTCATGCTAAAAAAAAATATAACTTTTTAAATTTTTGACATCAAAAATGGAGGAGATTCTCAAATCGACTGTATTTTTTGAAGTGAAACTGCTTTACGCACGCTTGATTTGGGGAGCGTAAGCTGGTGAATGCGCGACGAGGCGAACGGAAGTTGAAACTTGTTGGTTAACGTAGATTTCTATTGTCAGGGACACATTGGATAATTAACTGTATCCCGAAAACTGTTTTAATATGTGTTACTGAAAACTGATGAAGGATACTTTTTAGTATCCTAAAATCTGTGATTCCATTAAAATCCTAAGTGATGTATGTAAGGCACACTTTGATTCATTACATTAGTTTTTTGTTACCGAATGACGTCACGTGCTGGTCGTTCACCTAATGTTAAGTACCACGGCTGCCCATAACAGTTGCATTGTCACTCGGAACTCTAAAATCTCTAAAATATAAAGCTTCGCGTGACACTGCGCACGTCATCCAGAGACATTACACACATTACGCACAGTCCGGAAATCAAATCACGAGACTTTGAGATAGATCATAAAGTCTCAATTGCCCAGTAATTTCACTAGCTACAGTGTCTTTTAAACCGGAACACAGTAGTGCTTCCGCACTACTGCTTGGCGCAGAATAACTGGCAAAGCGGTGGTACCTACCTAGACGAACTTTGCAGAAAAGTCCCACCAACTAGTAAAACAAAAATAACACTTTAAAAAAAGTTTTTATCCTACTTCCTCACAAATAGGTTAATATTTAAATGCATTTTTCTATATCAGCTCATAAGGTAGAAGTAAAAGATGGGACACGCTAGCCTAGACGATAACTGTTCACTCAACTTTTGAATATGTTCGCTGAGATTATAATGTGGCAGGAATAACCTATTGTGGGAGCCAGCAAGTTCCAATCCAAAGAGAAATTATGTGCACTTTAGGTACGAAAAAGTAAAGGCATGTAGATATATATATCCGTAAATTTTACATTCTATATGCAAATTGTAATAATGAACATTGATGATTTATTAGAATATAAAAAACGCTCATTAAAATTTGGAACGAGTATTGAGTACAGAGAATCCGGACTATATTTCAAGTTCGACCAGTGACAGTAATATGTTCACAACAGTACAGTAACAATTAGTTCCTTTGTCACACCAAGATATTCACAGTAACCTTCAGGTTTGAATGGACTTTCATGTTATCTTTACAGCGATATAGTACTTTAATGAAGTGTATGGGTAATGTCTATAGTTTGTCGTCATACGTATGAGCTTACAGGACGATGGTCACCTATATAAGCTTGAGACGGTATGTGGTAGGTATTCAGTCTGTGAATATCTTCCCTACCTATCAGCAATGGCAGCTAAGGTAGGTTCAATAGCGAAGAAATTAAAAATTGACCGAAATATTTACATTTTTATTTGTATGTACTTAAGCGCTGTTGGTAGCGATTTATGGAAATAGTTGATTTTAGGTTAATTTTCGCGAATTTTGTTTTGTTTCTTTTGATATGAGTTTGTGAAGGTTATATTTACATAGGTTATGGTCATAAACTAAGTGGTGTCTTTCTAAACGTTTCACTCAAACAGTCATTAATCGGGTTTCATTAATTCTCGTATAAATGGAGTTGTCACAAAATAAAGTTAAAAGAATATGGGCATTAGATATGTCCAGAATTTTAATGTTGTTAAACGAACACTAGCATTGCCGTGATCAGAATATACTATTACATGAATGAAAGAGAATGCGGATTTGGGTTTGATCAATGGCCATGAAAACTATGCTTAAAATTCAAAGCCTAATCCGCGTAATAATACTTCTGCAGTACACTCAAAAGGCTTGCAATTTTTTGATTAACAATACTTTATTTATTGAAAGCATTAATTTAAAATATTAAAGAATTTAATCATGTATAGCTTTAAAAGCATTCATTTAAAAACATAAAAACAGGGACTTGGCCAAACGTTTGGTGGAGGCATCAGGTGACCAGAATGCCGGATTTTATTTTACACAAGTAATAAGCATGCCATTCAACACAGTAAAGCTGCAAGCATTCTGGGCACTTTTCTCTCCACCAACAGGCTATTATGTGTTTTTTATATTTTAAGTTTTTAGGTATACTTTAGTTTTTAGGCCTAGTTCAGTAAATAAAAAATAAAATAAGTTTATTTAAATAAGTGGAAATTCCATATAATTTACATTTGCATCCACTATTAAATCGATACCGACCAAAATTCTATATTTTTCTGATTCATTTTTAAACTAGTTTATAGTAAGATTTTCCACCTTATGGCAAATAACTTAATCTTTCCATCAGTCTTACTTAAAACCAATTATATATTTATTCAATTTTTAATTGCAAAATCGTTAATTTAGTATGCAGTAACGTGTAAATTTTCCTTTTCCAGTTGGTCGTAGTGCTGTGTGCGATGGTGGCCGCCGGCCAGTGCTCGGTGGTGCCCGTGGTGCGAGCAGACGCCGACTACTCCAGCTTCTCTTACGACGTCGCGGACCCCAGCACCGGCGACTTCAAGAGCCAGGTGGAGACCCGTGTTGGTGGCAACGTCGCCGGCCAGTACTCTCTACTGGACGCTGATGGCACAAAGAGGACTGTTGACTACGCCGCTGATGACGTCAACGGATTCAACGCTGTTGTCCGCAAAGACCCTGTTGTTGCTGCTGCGCCTGTTGTTGCTGCCCCCGTTGTTGCCGCAGCGCCTGCTGTAGTCGCTGCCCGTGCTTTCCCCTCCGTTTACTCTGCCGGTTATCCTTCGGTTTACTCCGGTGCCTACCCCTCTGTCTACTCCGGTGCCTACCCCTCTGTCTACTCCGGTGCCTACCCCTCCGTCTACTCCGCGGCCTACCCTTCAGTGTACTCTGCCTACCCCTACGGTGTCCCCGCTGCCCGTGTTTCCTACTTGTAAATAGACACACCCAATACCCGTAATCTGTTGTTCATGTTTGTAAATACTTATTGTTAAGTACGCATGTAAAAATAAAAAGTGAAACTATCTACTTCTGATTTTCATTTTACAACTAGTTGACTCGCCCCGGCTTCGCACGGGTGAATTAATAAAACGCGATCGAATTGGGTAAAAAGTATACTTGTCCGTCGCCTGGTTCTAAGCTACCTCCCCACCAATTATCAATTTCAAATCGGTTCAGCCGTTCTTGAGTTATAAACAGTGTAACTAAGACGACTTTCATTTACATATATAGATATATCGTAACAAAAAAATAGAATTACATTCCTACAGGTATACAATTAGTACGAAAATTTTATCAGATTAGTGGATATGAAAAGAAAAAAACAGTATTATATCTACTGTTTTTTATGTTATTAAACATAGTCGTAGGTACACCGAAACGTAATGACTTCGTATTTTAATGAAGTCAAATCATCTGCATCGGCTTGCATCAGATATTAATCACGCTTCAAACTGATCAATTGCTCATCATTGAAACACATGGGTTAAGCTACATTAAACTGTTCGAGACATACAGGAAATTGTTTATCATACGGAGGCTGTCAGTCTGAGCTCTCCCATAAATAATGAATTACGGCTTTGATTAAAGCTTCCTTGGAAAACAGTTACAAATGCCACGGAGTATTTTCATCTATCAAGATATATGCTGCCTTATCGCTTAAGGCAATAAGGCCGCCCTTTGTTATTAGTTGGTGTTCAATAAAGTATTATTGTATTTTATTGTATATTGTATACGAGCTTTTGCCCGCAGCTTCGCCCGTGGCGTCGCCTATGGGATAATAATTTAACCACCCATTTCACCCTCTTAAGGGTAGAATTTCGAAAAATCCTTTCTTAGCGGATGCCTACATCATAACATCTACCTGCATGCCAAATTTCAGCCCGATCCGTCCAGTGGTTTGGGCTGTGCGTTGATAGATCACTATGTCAGTCAGTTTGTCACCTTTGAGTTATATATATTTAGATGTTAGTATTTGCTTACTGGTCGTAGTTTTAAAATGAATTTAACGTAACTTTGTACACAGGTTAAATTTCCTTAGATTGAATTTAATAAAATAAAAAGGAAAAGATTGCTGCGGTGTCATTCCCCGGATGATTTTGATAGCTAATATTTCGCAGCCACAAGCCGTGAGGTCTGAGTACATGAACATAATTGTTGCAAAAACGTTTGTGCTCTTGATATTGAGAATTAATTTCACTGAACTATTAGTTATTTTATAATGGGTTGGTGCAGGTTGGATCCTACCGTTTAGTGGGTTCGAGTCCCACATACCCTCTGCCACCACGGGGGTGGGGGTGTGGGGGAAATGCCCTCGCACACACCACCCCCGTGGTGGCAGAGAAGTGCGAGAAACACAACCCAACACAAAAAAAAATTGCCTGTTGATCATCGGCTGTCTTAACCAGTGAGCGTACAGTATTTGACATGTTGACTTGACACGATTTTGGTCCCAGAAACCGGGACTAGGGATATAAGTGGGAACTTAGAAGCTGTCAAACTTTAGTACAGACATGTATTCGTATTGTAAGCGCATTGAACTATTTTTATAGGTTTTTTTATACAGCAAATTGCCTTTATTTTCAACTAAATACTAAAATGATATAATAACTAATACTAAACACTACCTGCTACTACAAAAAAAAAAAAACTTTTGGACTACATTCTGGCCGCGATGACCTATAGACAGTCCAAATGCTCTAACCCACTACCAGTAGGTAGCGCACCCAACATGCTGGCAGCATTGGCCCGTTGAATTGCAATGCATACTCTTAGTGCCATTAGATTACTTTATGAGTGTTTTATATTGTATAAAGTGAGGAATTTTGGTTCCGCCTTTGAGTATTGATAATTACTTTTCTAACCATACGAAATAGTTAATTTAAATCGCAATTTTTATCACGGCGCTGCTCTGACAATCATTGCTCTTTTGCTAATATAGGCGACTATTTACACGCCTTTATTGTTTTGATACACGCAATTATCTATTTAAGTAAAATTCTACCGTCATGTATTAATTTACCACAATCAAGTACATTCATAATTATAATACCCATACTTAGTTCACCAAATATTAAAATAATCTAAAGCAAACCTATGAGTATAATTGTGTGTAATATAAACAACCAAAATATACATTTATAAAATCATTTTATTTAATCCATACACGTATGTACAAACTAGCAACAATATTTACATATCGAATGAAACACGTCGTGGCCTATAGCTAGATGCCTTGAACCAAGGCTTCGTTCGAGTTTACCAGTAAGAGACAGGGGCTGAATACGCAGCGTAAGATAAGGGGGAACCATATACAGAGCGAGCTGAGTATACGGGAGATCCGACGGAGTAGGCAGTGTAGGGGGAAGCGGCATACACGCTAGGGGCATAGCTAGCATACCCAGCGTATCCAGGATACACAGGGGCAGCGACAGTACGGGCAGCTACGACAGGAGAAGAGGCAGCGTACACGGCGGGGCCGTAAGTGCCGGCAGCTACAACTGGAGCAGCAGCCACGACGGGGGTAGATACCACGCTTTTAGCGACGACAGCTGGAGCAGCGACACGCGCGGCAACGACAGCGGGCGCTGCGGCAACAACAGGGGCAGACACAACAGCGGCGTCTTTGCGGACAACAGCGTTAAATCCGTTGACGTCATCTGCGGTGTAGTCGACTGTACGCTTGGTGCCATCAGCGTCCAGTAGAGAGTACTGGCCGGCGACGTTGCCACCAACACGGGTCTCCACCTGGCTCTTGAAGTCGCCGGTGCTGGGGTCCGCGACGTCGTAAGAGAAGCTGGAGTAGTCGGCGTCTGCTCGCACCACGGGCACCACCGAGCACTGGCCGGCGGCCACCATCGCACACAGCACTACGACGAACTAGAAAAAACAAACAAATATTTATAGAATATCATTTCATAGTTCAATAGAAACATGGAAACATTTAAATAGTAGCTTAGATATGGTCATCAAGGTTAAAAAATCGTCTGTTAATAAAAAGGTTTGTTCTGCTGAGTGACTGACAGATAACTTAGACGCAGCCCGTATCGCTAAATCTAGAGACTTGGTATTTGAAAGGTGACTTCTATATATGGCCTGAGGTGTACTGAGAAAAGATTTTGGGCCTTAAAGAGTCAATTGGGCTGTTAAAGATTGTATTAAAAAACGCAGGTAAATCACGGGCTGCTTCTATTATAATATGACAAGGTTTAGCAACCTATTTCACCTTACCCAATAATATTTCATTATAATTACCTACTACCTAGTAATTATTTACAATTTAATTAATTAATTTTTGTGTACTATAAAATAGATAAGTTGCAAAAACGTGTTCTGTGCTTTTGCATATATTTTTACCGCGGATCTGAATCACACTTTTTTTCATCTGAATATTTTTTTATAATTCTGATTTTTTGGGTGATTTAACACCACAAACTCCTGCCACAAAATAGCAAATATTTGTGCTCAGTTAAAACTTTCATTTTAGGTCAGACTAGTTATACTCGAGAATTTAATTTTCAAACAAGTTTTCGATAATCACTGACGCACTTCACTTATTGTAATATAAAATAGATCACCTTAGCTGCCATTGCGTTAGACTGAGGTGTTCCACTTGAGTGAGTACAGATGAAGCTCAGCATCAGTATTTATATGAAACTGGGACGCGAGGGCGTGGCGAGTGCGGTCGCGCGGTGATCTTTAAAAATATGTCGGGAGCATATTCCACGTTGGTTCCGTATAAAATACAAATACGAGCAAAAGTAATTTTTAGAGGTATACTCAAAAGAGGTTTTTGCCATTTTTTATGTTGATTTCAAATATCCACAAATACACAAAATAGTTTAACTTGGTTATAGTATGGTTGTGGGAGTAATATAACAATATTAATGTATTTTATTTGTGTGGTCCCGGTGTAAGAATAAAACCACCCGATTCTTCCCGCGGGTGCCTTAAGAGCAGGGTAAGCATTACAATCTCTACTGAGATCACCAAGACGCCTTACAAGTGTGGTGATTATGGCAACCACCTTTTTCCCCTCACCCCTTAATAGGCATAATAAAATTCATTCAGTAGTTTTTGCGTAAAAGAGTAACAAACATACATCCATACATCTATATTCACAAACTTTTGTTTTTATAATATAATTAGGAAGTAGTAGTACCTATTTATTGTTATTATTTACATTTATTAAGATTTTCAGGTCTTGCCCGAACATTTTTAAGGCATTGGTGGGGCAGAAACTAAGACAAAAAGATTTTGAATATTAAAATAACTAAAACTGTAATTCCCAAAGGTTGGGAATGGCATGTTGTAAACAATTTTGTATAAAATTTAACTGGGTTGTTATGTGATGAACTTATGATGGATCATTATTATTATTAAAAAAATATAGTTAATAGCTCAGTATGTATGATCTTACAGGAAAGTGCACTAATTAAAAGCTCGAGGTTTTCATTTCTACCGTGCGGTACCCCAAAAACTCACATGTGTAATTTGTAATGACGGATCCGGAAGAGCAAGGCCGTATGTTCATAAGAAGCGCAGTAAAAGAAAAGAAATGAGATTACTTTAAAGTTCATAGTAAAGTACGGTAAAGGTCAGATGGTACTTGTTTGTGATGCGGTTTAATGTAAATTTTTAAGCCCTAAAGTTATGGTGTATATATAAACCATTTTTGATTTTATCGAATTTTAGTACCTACTGATTACAAATTTATCATTATATTATTTAAAATATTAATTTTAAATCGAAAAGAGTCTTGGCCTGACCATCTTGGGAACAGCACTGCATATCAAAATAGGTACTTATAGGATCAACACTTCATTGTACACAGTAAAAAAAATCAAAGTGATTTTTTTGCACAGATATTTTTATATTTAGGGCAGATTAACATTTAAACTATGATATATTCTAAAAAAAAAAGCTTTAAAAACTATCTATATTAAAATTCTTTGTACGCAGCTTCACATTTGAATCACGTTAACAAACTTCGCTTAATGGAAGATCCAATAGGGATGTAGAAACTCGCTCACGTTTCTCTAATAATATTAATATCTCCCATTGCTTTCCACGTACTTCTATCTTGAACCAGTTTTGACCATTAAGGCTGTTAAGCACAAGTCATGACGTCACTTTTTGCGGCGCGCCCACGGTGTCAGCTTCCTTTGATTGTGATGATAATAATAATAACGTCCAACGATCACATAGATAGATCCTGGACTCTAACTAGGATTCCCTGTGTCTAGAGACCCAGGAACTACGAGAACCATGCTCCCACAACAACCAAACTCAGAACAAGTATTTGCGCTTTTTTCTGTACATATAAATACAAATACCTACAAATAGGTATTTGTATTCTCCATATCGAACCGCCAGTTTTTGTTGGACGCATTTGAGGTACTTGTGTCAGTCACTCAGTCCCATTTCACCTCACCCCCATTTCAGTTTGACGCTTTTATGTCCTGCGTTAATGAAGCCAGTATTTAAGTTGAGCGTGATGATTCGAATCCGGTGACTTCTTTTTATAAAGAGTATCGCTCTGCTCCATGGCCCTTTGGTAAACCATGTATGAAGTAAAATTTCTTTACGCACGCTTGATTTGGGGAGTAAGCTGGTGAATGCGAGGCGAACGGAAGTTAAAGTTGGTTCACGTAGATCTCCATTGTCAACATAGCAAAGTTAAAAAATTGTCTTATTATTATGTTGGTATGTCCAGTAAAATGACAATTTACAATTGTAAATGTGGCGACATTAACATTAAACAAAGCAAAACAAAGTTATACCGGCCGATAGATGGAGGTAAACTAGAGACATTTTACTTCAGTCGTGTGGTCTAAAGCACACTCGTTTTTTTTATTCCTGAATATTATCGCAAGCTATACTACGTATTTGGTGCTATTACTTAATCTGTGGTTATAACTATAACATTAGTTAAATATTGTAGTTTCAATAATTAGTACATGTTTAGTAGTAGTTAGTAGGTATGACTTTTGTCAAGTTGGCGCTATGTCGAGATTTAGCTCTATAGATACTAAACTTGCCTTCGCAGAATTTTAATTTGATGAAGTCTAAGCAAATAGTATATGATAATAAAATTAAGTATAATTTGGTAACATAATTAAAATATTATGTTAATAGGTGTAAATGCTTAAAAACAAGATCGTTATCGGGAAGATCATTTATTATGCGTTTGCTCCACATTTTGCCTCAAGCCCGAGGCAATGGTATGAGTACTTTGTAAAATTTAGAATTTTATTTAAGTTCTCGTAGAACAGCAAAATATACCTTATAGTATAGGCATATAGATACTATTTATAGGAGTGCACATGTTGAAAATTTGTTTAATAGGTACGATGAAAGAGTTGAGGTGATATCTGCAACAACTGCGGTAAGATGGTAGAATGGCAAACTCAACCCCATCTCGCTCCACCACGGCGGAAGACTCCTCACGGCTTTTGGCGCCAAATAGCTCCTACTATCACCCACACACATGGAACATTTTCGTTAGTTATTTTTTGTTGTGCTTATTATTGTCAATAGAAAGTTTTTATGAAAGAATATTTATAATACTTTTAATAATTTAATAATAAATGGGGTTGGGGGATTGATTGGAATAAAGAGATTTTTGTTGCAATTTAACACTATTATTTATTTTCTTCCTCTTATATTAATTTTACACCGTCGTCGTACACCGTAGCTCGCTTTTTTTTGAATCCATCATAGAGTATGTTCATTAATAAATTGACTATATCTACTTTTTACTACAGACTAAAATTATTCGTACATATACTTTTTAGTTATTATTACTTTTTTATATTATTATTGCATACTTATAAGTATGCAATATTTCAGCTCAATCGGAAACCAGAGTGTGGGTCAAAATTGACTTTTATCGAATTTTATTACATCGTTAGTTATGAATGGTTTGAATGAATGATTTATTTGTGAAAAACTTAGCTTAATACTAGTTAGTGTTTTCTCAATTTCCTTGAGATTTCGTCATCAGATTCTGGCTTGATTGTAATGAGGCCACCTTGGGAATACGCTTTTGAACTAAAAAAGTTTTGTTTTAAATTGGTTCACAATTGGCGAAATAATCGTTGAACATACACAAAATAAAAAATACATACAGACGAACATAGTACCTCCTCCTTTTTTGAAGTAGGTAAAAAAATTAAGAAAGTTGAGCGGAAAATATGAAATTCTCCTCACGCGGGTGAATCCACGGGGCGCAGCTAGTTGCAAATAAATACATGAAGCGAAGTCATTTTACTTCTTGTTTATTATTATTTTGGACTTGAAGATGAAACATTGTCCAAACAAAATGCTTTTATAGTCTTCAAAAGTTATTCAGTTATCAATTGTCTTTATAGATAGAATCTTAAATGCAATAATCATCTAATCTCGTAAGCTAACCAGGAAATGTGTTAAAAATGTTAACATTTCAAGCACCAAATAATGAAACTGGTTACATATTTATGGTTGTACAGACTCATTAAAACACCACCGGGTGTTGTATTGAAGACTTGGATTACTCTAGACTTTGTAAATCATTGTAATCATAAAATATATGTTTTTACATATATTGTATATGTAAAATATCAGCGGCAAGAATAGTTTTCCATATTTCTTAAGTGTTAAATGCTTTTATAGATTGCCGCTTACAGAATACCTACTGCATAGTTAGTATTATTTCTGATTATTGTTAATCAGATGGATTTTCGGTTAGATGTTGCATTACTTTATAAAATAAGAGGAATCTATTTAATCGAAATTAGTTTAATTGATTGATTTAAATTTTTTGTAAGTTTTTATTCCGAAATCTTTTATTAGCTATTACCTTATTATGTTTTTATTGCAAGCTATCTTGTTATTATAATGTAACTGTTATAAAATAAACTCAATAATTTAGTTGTGTTTGTTTTAATATAGAATTTATAGTCGCTGACATATTTTTGGTTTAAAAAAAAAAGCATCATAATAACAAACAAAATAAACATAAAATATCCAATTTACCCCTTAGTTTAATGTAAACAAAACTTAATAAAATGTCGAACAAAATGAATAGATTTTTACCATACTGGTTTTGATCCATATTTATGGGCACCGTACGTTCCGTATCCATGTCCAATATTGGTGGCATATCCAAGGTTTGAGGCGTAACCTATGTTCATTCCATAGGTGTATGACAAAGGCGATGACAGACCTCCATAGTGACCCGCCAATCCATTGTAACCTAAAGAGTTTCCATATGCATAAGGTAGGGAAGAGGTGAGCGGTGCCAGTCCACTGACGATCGGAGTGGGTTGTACATGATTGAACGAACCAGTATATCCTAGAGAAGAATGAGGTCCCAAACCGGACTGCGCTCCATACCCATAGCCCAAGGTAGAGTGAGATCCATATCCCAAAGAGTTATGGGAATATCCGGATGCAGGGTCTTTCCTAACTACAGCATTGAAGCCGGTGACAGGGTGGGCAGAGTAATCAACTACGCGCTTGGTTCCATCTGATTCCAGGAGAGAGTACTGGCCAACGACGCTCTCTCCTACGCGTTTCTCATCCTGGCTTTTGATGTCTCCAGTGTAAGGGTCATTTACACCGTATGAGAAGCTTGAATAACCTCCGCTGGCGCTGGTAGCGGCCACAACGAGGGTGATCATGAAGAACTGCGGAAAATAAAGCTATAAATACCCATTTCGTCTTTTTCTACTTCTATATCTTTAATATTTAATCCCCACTAATATATAAAAGGGATACGTTGTCTGTTTATTTGTGTGGCTTTCACTTCAAAAGTCTTGGGTGAATTAATTAGATCATAGAGTGTATGTACTTTACTGATAATAGTATGATATACACTTTATTTGCAAAGTTAAAGAGGATTTATACACGAAGCATCTTATTTTGGTATATTTTTGAAATGTTTTTGCTTAAATTTTTAAATTATTTTTTTAAATCACTATCACTTGTAAAATCATGGTTTTAAGACTAACCAGTGACTACGTTAGAGTAACTTCGCATCACGAATTTAACTAGCGTAATTTTCGAAACATAATTGTACTAATTGAAAGAATTACATTTACAATTAGGTAAGATGTGAACACAATACCTTTGAGAACATTTTGTATTGTTCGTTGTTTACCACAAAACTGACGATTAACAGACACTTCTTGCTTATTTATATTGAGCAACTCCAACATGATTTACAATAATTAATTAGGTTCCTTAAAGTAAAACATATGATAAATTGCTAAATTAGTCGACTATGTGGCCAGGAAATCCTCTTTATTCTACGGAATTTCAAGGAGTCGAGTAATCTATGATCTTTCCATACCACACGCACTTGTGTAAGGTAATAATTTTATAAGATTTAGTTCATTATTGTTATAACGATTGGCATACAAAGAAGGCTATTCATCTGCTGTTTACATTGATTAATTTTGTTATTGACTGGTAGGACTTCTATGGATTACCATAGAAGAATACATATGATCTGAAGGGTCAAATTAATAAAACGTTTCTGGTCTCATAATCCATTTTGCAAGGAGCACATGTATAAATTCTTATAGAGTGCTGAATTTTTAACAAAGAATCCGCCAAGCAACATTCATTGTTGTAGTATAACATAATAATTAAGTGTAATCAATTTACATAATGAACGTTTCAGATTCTCATTAACCTCTGAAAGCAATGTTTCGACAGAAAAGCAAATCTAGTGCAGATTTCCTACTTTGACCCCCAAAACTACAATGCGGTGATTTCGTGTGAATATAAATATGGAGAGCGCAAGGGTCAAGTCAGTTGAGAGACGAAGTCGAAGAAGATCACAGTAGCACCATGGCAGCCAAGGTAAACCAAACGTCCGGATTTTAATATCATACATAATATTAAAATGAACTATCCAATAAGTTTAATATGGGGATGTGCTCGAATGCTATTTATTTGGTTTCTAAAGTATCTATTTTTTGTCCCTAGTTCGTCATCTTTGCTCTTGCGGTGGCGACCGTTCGAGCCAGTGGCGGATATTCAAGCTTCTCCTACGGAGTATCGGACCCTAACACCGGAGACGTGAAGGATCAGCATGAAAAGCGAGTCGGTGATAGTGTCGTCGGCAAATACTCCCTGTTGGAGTCGGACGGAACCAAACGTGTGGTGGAGTACGAAGCCAACTCTGCCTCTGGATTCAACGCTGTCGTACGCAAGGAACCTGCTCTTGGAGCTTTAGCTAGCGCTACACATGGCGCTCTTGCCGCTGCCGGGCGTGCCCCTGTAGCACCTATTGTATCTTTAGGTCATGGACCTGTAGCTTCTTTGGGTCATGGCCCAATTTCACCACTAGCAGGTCATCCTGGCGCTCTTAGCCATTCTGGAGCTTTCTCTCATCCCGGTGCCCTGGGACACTCTTCTTTGAACTTTGGTTCTCACTCCGCAAATGCCGCTCAACTAGCCCAAGCGGCAAAAGCAGCTCACATAGCTCAAAGTGCTAATGCTCACTTAGCCCACGTCGCGAGTGCTCATTTAAACAATGCCAAGAATGCCCAACTTGCCCATGCTGCGAATGTTGCCCAACAGGCTCAGGCCGCTGAGGCTGCCCATAGAGTTCAAGCTGCTAATACTGCTGCTCATATAGCTCAGTCTCAAGCTGCTAAAGCTGCACATGTAGCTGAAGCTGCTAATGCTGCCCATGCTGCTCAAGTTGCAAATACTGCTCATACTGCTCAGGCAGCTCAAGCTGCAAATGCTGCTCAAGCTGCCCATGCGGCTCAAGCTGCTCAAGCAACACACGAAGCCCACGCCGCTCAAGCTGCAAATGCAGCACAAGTAGCGCAGGCCGTGAATGCTGCACGTTTTGCACAAGCTGCGCAGGCTGGTTGGACTGCCCCTCAAGCTGGTTTTGCTGGTCCCATTGACCTGCACTCTGGCCTAGCTGGTCCCAGTGCCTTAGCCGGTCTTCATAATACTTTACCAGCTAGACACACTGGTTTGGCCGGCCCTATTGGTTTGGCTGGTCCCGCCAGTTTAGCTGGTCCTCACGCTAGTTTGGGTTTGCCTCGACACAGCGCCCCTGTAACTTCTTCATACTCGAACTCCATCCTTCACAACGCTCCTCAGCCTTTGGGTGGGTACGGAGGACTTGGTCTGCACCAAGCTGGCCTGGCTCAGGCTGGTTGGTCCCAAACTGGTCTTCCTCACGGCGGACTTGCCTCACCTTTCGCAAATGACGCCCTGGGTGCTCATGGATTAGGGCAATTGGGTCATAACACCCCATTGGGCTGGTAAATAGTTGTGACTGACGTTCCTAAATTAAATAAATCGAATTAAATCCAATTATGTACACTTATTTATCTGTTTTATTAGTTTTCCATTATAATAAATGCCCACTTAAAGTTTCATGACGATGTTTTCCTTGACTGAAAGCTGAAGCTCATTGTAGGATTTGAACCCATGACACACGGGTTCTAAGTGGACAACACTACCATCTAACCATCATCGCTTCGAAATATGTTGCATGATGATTTGATAATCATTAGTGGAGCTAAAAGTTCTGGAGCATTTTGAGTCTAAAGGTGCACTCAGCACAACCAGTATACAGTTCTGTATTAGTTTTTTTGTAGAGGTAGTATTTAGTAGTAGTTGATATTATTGTATTAGTTAGTTTCAAGAAAAAAGGCACTTGGCTCATAAGTAAACTACGTCTGAAACTTCGCTTCGCTCTAGATTACGAGATTATTTTAATCGTTCAAATAGGAGGCACTAAACCGAGATGTTCTCGTAGATAATAAATAAACAGATCATGATAAAGGTCGAAGTTGCGTACGCTCCTTCACTTCATAGTAATTAAGTTGCTTATCGCATAAATTAAGTTGTTATCACAAGTTCATTGAATTAGGAAATAATATTACTGTAAAGTCCAGTATTCTATTATAGTATCTAATGTGTTGAAATAATCGCGTGAGAATTAGTTGTGAGGCAGGTGGTGTAGTAAAATTTGTTAATTTTCATGATGAATGATCAAAAGTGATATCCATTCATTATTACTTACTTCATTAAATTTGTTACAAAATTATAGAATTTCCTGCTATTGTTATAAAAATAACCAGCCAGTAGTGTGTTGAAATGATCATTCTAATTATGCAAAAACTGTAAGCAAATAAAATCTGAACGGTCATATATTTAATTATTGATCCTCTTTTTTTGAGACATAAAATAATCGAATCGATCGATATTTTCATCTGTTTATGACTTTTTAGTTTGTTTCACGTCAACATAGTGAACCAAATATTATTATTGTATAAGTACCAAATATTTATTTTTATGATTAGATAGATAGAGAACTCTTTATTGTTCCACCAATGAAATATAAAAATATCAAGAAAAACTTATAAACTAGTGTTACAATGGGCGGTCTTATCGCTGAAAGCGATCTCTTCCAGACAAACTTTGGATGGACAGTATCAAATGCTAAAGAGTAGACGGCGGTGTATGACAATTTAAAAGAAATCTAATAACAATAATTAAAATCATATACTATTCTTACTTATTATTATTATAAACATTATTGACAGCCTCTGTGGCGTAGTGGTTGAGCTTCTTATAGCCCGGAGGCGGCGGGTTCGATTCCCACAAGGACAAGTATTTGTGCACAGAAAAAAAGCGTAAATACTTGTTCTGAGTCAGTGTTGTGGGACCATAGTCCTCGTAGTTCCTGGGGCCCTAGACACAGGGAATCCTAGTTAGGGTCCAGTATCTATGTATGTGATCGTTGGGCGTTATTATTATTTTTTTAATATCTTTAATTTAAATCAATAGTGCTCATTTACAATAGAACAATTAGATTTCAGAGGATCAAATAATATTATTGCATAAATAAAGTGACAAATGGACACGGTATAAACCTAACATCTTACAACTTTATACTGTAGACCTGCACAGATACTTTTACAGCCTTATTAATAAACACGAACTAGCTTTCGACTAGTTACACCATCTTTTGTCTCTTTCGATCCAGCTAAATATTCCAGTAGCAAAAAAAGGACAAAATCTGAAGTAACTAATCCGAGACTAATACCCGTTTATTAATAAGGCTGTTAGGGTATACTATGAGATCTGTAAAGGGCAAAATCACGGAGCACCTCATTGTAGGTTGTAAGTAAAAAAAAATGAAATGGGTTCGCAGTATATACATTTATTCAATCACAGCAGCACTTTCATCGTTCACAGACAATATAAATAGCTATAATTATTTTATCTAGTACAATTTGGAGTATCCAAGGTGAGAGCCGTAGAGTCCATGGGCACCATAGGCTACGGCACCATGACCAGAGTATGCCAGGGGAGCGACTCCATGGCTAGCGTACGCCAGAGGTGCGGCATAACCGGCATGACCGGCGTAGGCCAGAGGAGCAGCATGGGCAGCGTAGGCCAGGGGAGCGGCGTGGCTGCCATAGGCCAGAGCAGCACCGTGGCTAGCGTAACCCAGACCAGCACCGTGGCTAGCGTAACCCAAACCAGCACTGTGGCTAGCGTAAGCCAAAGGAGCGGCGTGGGCTACGACGGGAGCGGCGTGGGCTACAACGGGAGCGTGGATAAGAGCGGGGTCCTTGCGTACGATCGCGTTGAATCCAGAATGGGCATCAGCGGCGTAGTCAACGGTCCTCTTGGTACCGTCAGACTCCAGCAGGGAGTATTGACCAACCACGGAGTCTCCGTGGCGGGTCTCGTGCTGGCTCTTGACGTCACCGGTGTGTGGGTCTGACACGCCGTAGGAGAAGCTGGAGTAGTCTCCACCATGGATCGCGCTGCCTTGAGCGGCAGCCACCAGGAGAGCGACAACGACGAACTGTTGAATATGGATAATATTGAACAAGCAGTTATGGTAGTGGTAACTAGGTGATATCACTTTTCTGCAAAGTTCGTCTAAGTAGGTACCACCGCTTTGCTAGTTGTTCTGCCGCCAATCAGTAGTGTGCAAGCACTGCTGTGTTCCGATTTGAAGAGAATTGTAGTTAGTGAAATTATTGGCAAATGATACTTTATGATCTGACCTCACAGTCGAGTAATCTTATTAACAGACTGTGCTGATGTCTCGGATGACGTGCGCAGTGCAGTGTCAAGTGAAATTCTAGAGTTCCGGGTGACACTGCAACTGATATGGGTAACCGTGTCGCTTAACACCAGGCGAATAGTTAGCTCGTAATGGCATTCTTTAACAATAAAAAATATGTAAGTTTATGGTAGAGATGGTTTTAACATGGTCTATTTTTTAGTCGGCGCTGAGGATAGTAGTTATCCTCTAACGCCTTCTGGACAGAGATAAGACCGTGTGCAAAGGCCCTAAGCGTGGTGGGAAATTTAACTAGCTTGATCATGTTGATAATTTGAACAACAATGGTGCCCTACACGATCAATGAGAGAAGACCCGTGTTCCAGCTCAGGAGACTGAACATAATATGACCCTCTAGCTTTAGCAGTCGTATTAATAAACTTGTAATAGTTTTGGATCTAGTTTTCTTCATTTTTGTTATTATGATGTTGAATTCAATCGAAAAAGACAAAAGAAGGTGTAACTAATCGAGTTTATTAAAAATACCGCGGAGGTTTAAGCAATAAAGTTTCTGGAATAATTTTATGATGGCGGTGAATTTACTAAATTAAAATTTTTGACGCAATTAGCACTGAATTGTAATTATTTTGGCAGTAGGTGGGGTCCAATTAAACCGGTCGCCATAAAGCAAAGTAATACTTTTAAAGTGTTCTATTTTAAAAAATCACTTCCTGGTACAATTAATCTTTGTAGAGGTTTGATAATTTTTATTAATGCTTTGAGACCATAAAAGCTTTAACATTTTTTTATATTGACTTGAGCATTAATAATGATTTTGGAGTTCGCTAGACATTATTCCCGATTCACAAAGTTGTATATTATACCACTAAATTAAAAAAGACAATTCTTTGTATGCACTGCACTGTTAAATTTGTGAAATAATTACCTTAGCTGCCATTTTGATATGATTATGTTTTATTGCACAGTTAACTGCGAATGATTACTCCTGGGTTTGACTGGACTATTTATACAGGTCGAGTACAATCGTTTTGTACTAATAATAGGAAGTAAAAGACATGAACCGCCTCTAGGTCACGTCAAGTGAGGGTTTTTTTAATTTAATTTCGTCAAAGGCGACGCGGAACCAGCGAGCGTTTGACCAATGACCACGCGTATGGTGCAATATTATGTTTCATATCACATAACTTCATACTCAGGTAGCTCAGAAGGTTTGCCCTATCTGCAGAACTGTATGTTGTGTGTTCGATTTACACCTAGGGAAAATATTTGTGTGATGAACATAAGCGTTTGTTATGTGTATATCGATGCTCCTAGAATAGGTATTGATTACAAATTTACTACATATCAGATGTTAAAATAAACCGTTATTATATAAATGCTTATTATTATAATCCGAAACAAGTGTGGTTGGACTGTGTAAAAATGATGTGTACTAAAGGAATGAATGTTCAGATGACGTCTGACAGAAATGAGTGAATGAGAAAAACATACCGCACGATAGTTATTTAAATGGATATGGGAGGGTCGATGATGATGATGATGATTGATGAATAGTAATTTATTGACAAAATCTAGATCGGTTAACATTGATGAAAAAAACACAGTCAATCTCGCAATATTTTGTTATAAAGAGTTAATCCAAAATGACGTAAGATAATTTAAAGCTAAATGACCTTTGATACGGTAGTACAGTGTATTAGAGTTGAAAATTTAAAATACACAGAAATGCTTCAACCATTCTTAGAGCATGTGAAATTGTAGAAATAACCAACTCTGAAGCCTTGAGTCATGATAATAATAGGTCTTTACCTATGAAATTGCCGTATTGCAGTACAGACTTTTTCGAACAAAAAAAAGTTTTGATTGGCTATGAATTCTAAATTCAAATTAATTTTGTTTTAAAAATATGACATTCTATTTACAATATAAGTCTTTTGTTTATGGATTAGCGTTGTATTTTCATTACATTTCAACATTTTTCCTCATAATGGATACTTTGAAATTTCGTGTAATTATGGAATATGAGTTCCGTCGTGGCACCAACGCGGCACAAACGACACGTAACATCAACGACGTTTGCGGAGAGAACTGTACAAACGAACGTACAACCCGTTATTGGTTTGCTCGGTTCCGTTCTGGGAATTTTGACTTGAAAAATGAACCTCGTGGTCGTCCGGAAACTTTGGTCAACAATGATGAATTAAAGGCGATTGTGGAAGCTGATGAATCTCAATCTACAGCTGAGCTGGCAGCAGCTTTTGATGTTAGCATCCAAACAATATTGGTCCATTTGCGACAGATTGGCAAGATAAAAAAGCTTGATAGATGGGTGCCCCACGAACTTAACGATCGCCAGCGCAACGTACGTGTCGAGACTTGCCTTGCGCTGCTTAACAGGCACAGAAATGAAGGAATTTTGAACCGAATTGTTACGTGCGACGAAAAATGGATTCTTTTTGACAATCGAAAGCGCTCAGCAAGTTGGTTAGATCCTGGTTCGGTACCAAAGCAATGTGCAAAACGAAAAATGACCCCTAGAAAGGTGATGGTCACAGTTTGGTGGTCTAGTGCTGGTGTGATTCATCATAGCTTTTTACAAAACGGCGAGAGCATTACTGCAGATGTGTACATTGAAGAACTGACCACAATGATGGCGAAACTCGCACGTCTGCAACCAGCTTTGGTCAATCGGTCGTCTCCACTGCTACTTCACGACAACGCGCGACCCCATACTGCACAACAGACCGTGTCTAAGCTGCATGAGTTGGGTTTGGAAGCTCTCCCTCATCCGCCATACTCACCAGATCTTGCGCCTACCGACTATTACTTTTTCCAAAATTTGGACAACTTTTTAGCGGGAAAAAAAATTCAATTCCCGAGAGGCAGTACAAAACGCCTTTGAAGAGTTTGTTGTCTCCCGTCCTGCTGATTTTTTCAAGAAGGGCATCCATAAACTGCCACAGCGTTGGCAAAGATGCATTGATTGCAGGGGTGATTACTTTGAATAAAAGAAATAAATAAGTTCGAAAAAAAATACTTTAACTTTTTTCAAACAAAACGGCAATTTCATAGGTAAAGACCTAATATTACAGTACTATCTATCTGTATCTATATTATCTTGAAAATTAATGTTAATAGAGTAGTTAGAATTATAATGAATCTCAATTCTGATTGTAAAATTAAAATTAAGAGATTCTACAATGTTAACGTATTAATTGGCGCAAGATTAGTAAATATTACAATCTAAATAATCATTTGTAAACGAATTACTATACTTCTAAATATAGCTACACTAAACAAAACCTACCTACCTACCTACTACAAAAACCAAACCAAACCTTATTTATTATCAGCATCTATAGTTAAACACACCAAATTTTAAACAACTTAAATATGTTGACGTCTATTAGTTCTGATATTATTGTATAAATAAATAAGTAATTTCATATAATGATGTACCTAAATGCATACTAAAACAGTTAAAATTTGGTTTAATTTTTACTGTGAGTTCTGCCAAGGATTGCAATAATGTGAGGACTCAAGACCAGCGTAATTTTATCTTTATAGATTTACATGCTTCATTTTCTGCCACACGGTCATTTTCTATCACCAATTGGGCAAGTTAGTCGTCAAAAAATTAATCTGTTGAATTGGTGCTGATTTAAAATTAAAAAGATATATATACTTTCACCAAATATCGAGTATGTTAAGACTTTAGATGCACTGAAAACTAACTCTTATCAAAGGTCAGACTAAATACTGTACACATTAGCTATTTTTTAAATGTAGTACTCAAGATGTCAGCTCAAGCTTAGTGGTGGAAAAGTGGAAAGTTAATGATGAAATAATGAGCACAATATTACCGTGCAATCATAAAACAATATTTAAGGAGTCATAAAATTTTATTTACATAACCAACATTTACGATTTCTAGGCCAAGAGGTCAGTCCATTCAGAATACGGGCGCAGCTAAAATGGTAGCACCTAATTTCGCAATAGGAGCGCCGATAAACGGAAGAGAACCAGCAGTGTAGGTGAGAGGGGCAACGATCGGAGTTGCGGCAAAAAGAGCAGGGTCCTTGCGCACCACAGCGTTGAAACCTTCAGCGCCAGCGGCGTAGTCTACAGTGCGGCGCGTGCCGTCTGACTCCAGCAGCGAGTACTGGCCCTGGACGTTGTCGCCAGATCGTGCCTCGATCTGGTTCTTGAAGTCGCCAGTGTAGGGATCTGCCACACTGTATGAGAAACTGTTGAAGTTGCCAGCAGAAGCCACGGCGACGAGCGCAAGGAAAGCGATGAACTGAAAACCGAAAATATAATAATTAGTAATAAATAACTTGAAAACAATATCTGATTAGTAAATTGATCAAAGTTTTATTGTCAAAGTCATCATTCCAAGTATCACTACCAGAATGCTAACTTTAAATGATAAGTTTTGAGAGTTAAATCAATTATATTTATAAAAATAGGTATCAATCACAATGCCATTTGTCACAGTAGGATAACAATAAAAATAATAAATGTTCGACTCAGCATTTAAATACAGCGAATTAACAAAAAATAAACGGAACTAAAGTGATGACCATTAAGAATAAAATTGTAAAAATTGGATTGACAAGGGTTTGAAGAATTGAGTTACATTGAACTTAGATTTGGCCTTGATGACAAACTTAGTAGCCGCAAAAACAGCAAAAAAGATTGTCAGACAATACCAGACACTTTTCTTTAAATAGATTATAATTTATTTCCAAAATTACCTTAGCAACCATTTTGTAGATGTAGTGTTGGTAGTATGGTAAATCCAGTGATTGTGATGCTACTTTCAGATCTTCATTCCTTTTTATATCATCCAATACTGTTCCAGTTTAAATCTTCTTGTTGTAAAGAATCATTCCAGGAAACAAATAAAAGTCAAGTTCGAATCAGGCCGATGCACCAGTGTTATAAAGGTCTCTTACTATAATAAACAGGGCGGGTTGAAGAACTAGTTTATAGTACCTTCATAGTAATGTCCTCAGTAAAATATACCTACGCGATTTAGTTTCAGCTTTAGATTTATACTAGTGGTAATCCTTTTGAAAAGGTCCATGAGCACTGACCCGAGTTATGCATAGACGTCTCTCAGAAAGTAGATAGTCACCCAGCTGTACAAAAGATTCAGTTTAATGAGTTACATAAAGCTATTATAGTACTGTACCTATATTCTATTGACAAATTGTCTAAATCTTTAAATAAAGTATGCGTGACTGCATGCGTGACTATTATCATCCAACTCGTATATTTAATTGACGAATATTAGTTTTGTACAAAGATTGAAAATTTTTAACTTGAATATTCAAACAAAATTAATTTCAATTGCACTTTATTTATTCATACATATATACATTATCAAATACAGATATCACAATAAACTATACAACAAAATATGAGTTATGTCATAAAAGTTCTGTCGCATTGATATTATACTAAGCCGATTTCCTTTAGTGGTCGCATACAAAGTAACAAGGCCACCGGGTCCGGTCGCCAATTATGTACAATCGAGTCTTTAGTCATATCGGTACTGCTTAAAATATAAATGCAAACTAGATCAGTGTCCCTTTTCGAAGCATTTCTTTTGACAACTTCTATACGATTGTTAAGAACTTAGATCCATGGGTTGTGGTTGCCGTGAGAGAAAGTTTGGACAATGGATGATCTTGATACAGCTACGGCAGGTGCTGGTGTAGGGCTTTGAGTGGGAGTGGGCCAGTACCCAGCAAGGTTAGCAGGTGCTAAGTTAGACCTCTGTGCTTCAATATTGGCTTGTGCTTGGCTTTGATGCTGAGCGATTCTGCCATTATTGTTCACGGTAGCGCGGAAGCCAGCATGCTCATCAGCTCTGTAGTCAACAGTCCTTCTAATGCCATCAGGTTGGAGCAGGGAATATTGCCCAAGCACTGTATCACCTCGCCTGCTTTCATGCTGGCTTTTAATATCACCTGTATGACCATCGTTCACATCATAAGCAAAGTTGTAGTTTGGTGTATCATATTGAAGTCCTTGAAGTCCATAGGTCAGAGGTATCTGAGGTTGATGCAATACCATGCAACTGGCCGACAGAACTAGACCGGATAGTACAGCAAACTGTAAATAACAAGTTTATGTTAATAATTGCTGTATTTGAAGCGGTGCGAAGGGAATTTTGTTACTTATTAATATAAGATTTATAAATAACCAGCTTTATTAAAGTTGATTTGAATGTTAACAAAGTATTGATCGTAAGTTATGGAAAATATTGTTCCACTTAAACATAATACACAGAAAAAGTAATCACAGTAAGATAAAGTTTCCTTGACTAGTTTTAAAATAGACAGCACTCTTGAGAAAAAATCTTTAGCTGGTTTGTTCAGCTATCAAATGTAATTACTTAATGTCTTTTTCAGTGTATGTAGATTTAAAAATGATCATATAGATATAAATTCTAAGCCACATAATAATAATAATAATAACGCCCAACGATCACATACATAGTTTAAAAAGCGAATGCAATAATATTGGCTGGAGTACTGGTTATAAGACTTTCTTACCTTCATCATGATGATTTGATTTGGAGATGCCTTCAGTTGTTCTAATGTATTCACCAAGATAGTCGAGTGAGGTATGATTTGGTGACAGAAATGCCACAATTTATATGCAACTGAAATGAAAATCAATCCTAGGTGTGCAATAGTATCATGTGTCTGAAATAACTGGAGCGTTATCTAAATGCTATCGGAGCTAGATTGTCAGATCATTTACCAATTCATCATTCTAATATGGCTTAGGTTTATTACGGAAATATGATGCTACTTTCAGTTTATTTGGCTTTGTTACAATGCTCATTTTGGGTACTGCAACTGGTAAAGGCAGCAGCGTCCCTAAACATCAGACACAGTGATTGTCGCATTATTTGTTTACTTATATAGTTAAAACTATTTGAGCCCCATGGTTTCACGGATAAAAGTGTCCTACGTGCTAATCCAGCGTATAAGCTGTCTGCATTCCAAGTTTCATCACAATTATTTTATTAAATAATAATTAATAACTAGTTGCGCCCCGCGCATTTATTCGCGGGTTAAAACCCGCGAATAAATGTATTTTAATTATGGGCTCATCCCACCGGAAAATTGCACTTTTCCGAGATAAAATGTAGCCTATATGTTAATCCAGTGTATAAGATATCTTGGTACCGAATTTCATCCATCAGCCAAAATATCTAAATTAAATCCATTCAGCCATTTGAGCGTGAAAGAGTAACAAACATACACACATACACACAAACACACATACAAACTTTCGCCTTTATAATATTAGTGTGATTTTTTTTAAAATCCATTCTGATAGTTTTAACGTGAAAGAATAAAAGATGAGCTCTTGCTTATAAGGTTGGTCTTCGAGTCGCGAGTAAATAGGTATCTTCTATGTAAGCATGCACCATCTAAGACCGCGTCGACGGCGATACATTCCACCAGAGGGGTGATGACGGAACTTCCGTTGCAACAAGAGAATATTGTATTCCGAATTTGAAAATTTACATAGTAACTATGCAAATAAACTGAGTATTGAAACTGCCCAATCCATACAAATTTTTGTTTCTATTGGTTGCGATGAAGTTACTTGATCGCCTTGTAAGGACAAATGCTGCGCTCAAATGCTGGCCTATTCAGTAATAAAAAAAGGAACTGCGTGTCTTGCAACACATACATTTTTGCCGTCGCATAGTTTACTTTAGGCCTCAGTAAAAGGATTTAACGTATCTGCCGGACACAATTCTGCTTCAGAATAAGTTTATTGGATAAACTGTCCATAATCTGAGCCAGTTTCGTGAAGCTGACACATAAATTCCATGAAATATGTTGCACGGGTATGTACTATTTTTATTAAAGTATTTTAAAATCCGGTTCACATAGTAAATACTTTTTTTTATGTTTTTGCTCCACACTTTTGTGTATATAGCCAGTGTCAAGTAATTGATAATTTATCAAGTTAATGATATTTCACGCAAATATGTGTCAAATCACAGTCGAAGTTATCAAGTCAAGTCAAGTCATAGTCTAGTCAAAGTCATACTCCTAGTTAAGTGGTGGCAACTTTACTTGAAGCTTCTATGGAGTTTTGGAAACAACACGAAAAGAAACGTTTCACCATCATTATACCATTTGCCCACTCTCACGCCTGTAATCCAGCACTTAACGAATAAAATGCCACCAATTTTATGCACTAACACTGAAAATAACACAAGTTTTGGAAAATAATACAATGCAGTGACGCAATCTTGTTCGCTTTCCCGCCAAAAACTAGTAAACACTTACTCATAGCTTTTTGTCTTCTTTTTAATTTCTGTGCTAGTTGGAAAAGTTTGTATACGTGTTTGGACTACTTTGATTAAATTTAATTAAAAAAGAGTTAAGAATGATCAAATATAATTTACGTCATACATCGCAAACCGCGGTTTATTTTAAGGTAGCATAGTGTATCACACTAATATTATAAAGGCGAATGTATGTATGCGTGTATGACTGTGTGTGTTTGTTACTCCTTCCAGCTCAAACGGCTGCATGGATTTGGATGAAATTTGGAATATAAATAGCTTATATAGTGGATTAACACATAGGCTACTTTTTGTCTGGGGGTGAAACTGCGGGGCGCAGCTAAAAAGTGTTAAAAATATAATAATTTTATTTCATGGCAAATTTAAAAAAGTACATTTTTGTATTAGTTTTAATTTATTTTTGTTTTTATTTTACATAAAATTAATGTATTGATTACGCCAATGCAGGCGATACTATTATGATATAACTCACAAATCCTTTTTCCTACTGATATTATAAACGCGAAAGTTTGTATGTATGCATGTTTGTACTCTTTCACGCTCAAACGGCTGGACGGGTTTGGATGACATTTGGAATATAGATTACATAGTGGATTAGCACATATGGTACTTCTTATCTACGGGGTAAAACCGTGGAGCGCAGCTAGTCTTTAATAAATATAAATATCAAAATAAATCTACGAAATCTCAAAGTTCATACGAAGTTCAAAAACTTCATTACTTGGCAATAGTTGCGTAATACATAACGAGCTCATCCGCAACGACTGACCGTGGCATTGAACCTTGTACCGCAATACGCACTGCATCTCAAGTCATGGCTGAATCTGGCCCGAAGTTGACATAAGTAAATGGATTTATAAATTCACTTGAAATGCCTTGCAATTAACTTATTTTTCCGTGGATATTTTATTTTTTGGTATAAAAAGTACCGTAATGTTGATCTCGGTGGTATACATAAAAATCCTTATAGGAAATTTGTGTGCTATATAGCTATATCGTTACTGCCATATGCGCATGAAAGACAAACAAAACATTTTTTTTCATTTGTATAATAATGTATGCACGAGCTCGTACCCCGCAATTTTACCCACGGATATATAATATAATATAATATAATATAATATAATATAATATAATATAATATAATATAATACAATATAATATAATATAATATAATATAATATAATATAATATAATATAATATAATATAATATAATATAATATAATATAATATAATATAATATAATATAATATAATATAATATAATATAATATAATATAATATAATATGTGTGGACACGTCACACAAAACCCAAAACTAAACAAAGCTTGTATTATGGGAACCAGATAACTGATACAATACTTAGATACTTTTTGTTTGTAGATACATACATATAATACAATATAACACCCAGACACAGAACAAACACCGATGTTCATCACACATATGTCCTGGGTGGGAATCGAACCCACAACCCACAGTTCAGAAGGCAGGTTTACTACCAACTAAGCTATCGAGCCAGTCGATATATAATAGCCTATAACTGTGTTAGTTTATATCTTATATAAAATTTCATTTAAATCCTGCTGCAACGGAATAAAGCTGCAACAGAGAACAAACACACACAGAGTTTTGCATTTATAACATTTATGTGATAAGTGTGAATTGTGAAGCATAGAGATTCCAAACCAGTTTAGCTCAATAATTTCAGTAGTCACAAAAGGGAATGACAAAACATCTCCTTGCATACCGATTGTCCCACATAGTACCTATATAACTGAGAAACGAAAGGGAACCCAATCGAATTAAGTTTGGTATTTATAGAACTACGGAAACAAATGTTTACACAAACAAATTTTAGAACGACAAGAGATCTGGATAATATCTCGTCAGATCAAACATAAGTCGCATTACCGCAATAAAATAAAGGAAGCAGACGATAAACGATGTCCATAAACACAAATCATTTATTTATTATCCACAAGCTAAATATTATCTAAATTATCTAAAGGTAATTTACTAAAATCCAATTTGTGAACGCCAATAGTAATAGTAAAATTGGCAAGCTATTCCACTGTTAAGGTCGTTCGAAACTTGAAGGCTGTGGTGGAGAGCGGTCAAACTTTGAGATTAAGGTGTTTGCGGTAAGACATTCGATATTTTTCTAGTATTTATTTTTGTGATGAGATTATGGCACTTATAGTATTTATTTATTTAAAAGGTGACTCAAATCCTAAGTTAGCTTTAAAAGATGTTGGCTTCCAGAAAATGATAAAAAGGTAGTAATAAATATTTAAAAATATTTCAAATAAATGAAAAAAACTAAGTATATCACGAAAAATTAAACTACGAGACAACACTCGGAATCTTATTCTCTCTCGAAGTCAAAACCAAAACAACTGAACACCAAGACAATACAGTTTCAAAACAACTAAATCCCGATCGACTCGTTTCCATGACACAAGTTTTTGTTTTAATTAGTATATTATTTCAATACGAATCATTTGCGTCAGGACTATTGCCGACAGTCACCTGGATCGAAACGTCCACTCTTCGGCGGCTGTTGTGGAGGACGCTGCTGGTAAAAAGCGGTTAACGTATGTGACATTGGAGGCACAATATATTTTTGTGCCCATCGTGGAGACCATGGGCTGTTGGGTACTGAGTCCAAAAGTTTGGTGAGTGAGATATGGCAAAGATTTAAGAAGAAACTTCCACTCCGGCTCGTACTTGGTGTAATGCAGCCAGTGTAATGGGCACCTTTGTACCGGGTATAGTATAGTTGTAAGTATAGTTCGTATAGTTAGAAGTAGGTTATTTGAATAAGTTTTTTGAAGCAAAACTTCTTTACGCACGCTTGATTTGCGGAGTAAGATGGCGAGGCAAGCAGAAGTTGAAAGTTGTCTATTGTCAACATAACAAAGTATTTTTATTATTATTATGGTATAGCCGGTAAAATGTCAATTTACAATTGTAAATTGCTGATAGTTGGAGCTAAACTAAATAAATTTGAGTTCAGTCGTGTGGTCTAAAGCATACACTTTTTTTTATTGTTATTTTATTTTAAAAATACGAATCAACATTAAGTTAAATAAGTACCAATTTCCATTCAGGTCCGTTTTAAACAAATCAATAGAAGAGTAAAGCGAATTATTTGAATTACAATATGTAACTACTACAAGCACCTTACTTTTAAAACAGTAAGCTTTTAGATCTTACTGTGTATGCTTTGCTGCTCTAAGTATTAATTTCGCGTTTCCACTTTATACTTGTTCAATTTATTTATAAGGCAATTTATTCACTCAAATAGTTTTAAGTGGAGCTATTTATCTTATCGATAAAGATCGATTTCAAAGTTTAGATGTTATATAATAGACAATTTGTTCACTAACTAAAGTTGCCTTGCACTGAAACAGTAGTAGATATTTTTGAGTACAATTTTAGTTACACGATTTTTTCTCCTAAGTACCTGCTAATGTATGTAAGATCTCATCATATACATCCGTGTGTGAAAACATTTTAAATTCAGCTTTGCTTACATGTTTATATATGAACTTGCTACAAGTAACAAATGAAATAAAATGATGTTTGATTACATTTGATCTAGGAATGACTGAGGCCATGTAGTCCCGGCATAAGAATAGCATTAACGGGGGAGGCCTATCTCCAGTAGTGGACGCACAAAGGCTGACGATGTGTGATGTGATGACGTCAGCAAAAAATATTTGTGGCAGTCTTTGGCGACTTCCGATAGAAGTTAAAACTAAGTAGCTTGTGACATATAGCTCACGGAAAGCGTGCGGTGACGATGACGCGAGTTTCACGCTTTTTGTTCACCTAAAAAGCACACATATATACACAGTATACATAAAGTTCATGGAAAGCGTTTTGTGACGATGACGCGAGTTCCGTGATTTTTGTTTACCCAAAAAGTATTCAACGTGCCTAAAGAAGTTTTCACTTCAATTATTGTCTGACATAGACCATAACGCGTAGTAATGCAAGAGAAAAAAAAACTTTCAACTCGACCATATTTTATTGTATTCTTTGATAAACGCCTCAAAATAGATGACTTAAGAACAAAAACAAAATTCGTGAATGAAAAAGCACGTTTAATTTTATACGAACATCGAAAATTATATGAGTGCCTTATTATTACTACCGACTCATCAAAGTTCATTGACACAGACACCTGATGCGCACGAGTGAATGAACGACTCATCTTGATCACGTGGATATGCGATAGTACCAAGTTGTGTTTGCGGGTGGTAAAATTTTGTACTAATATTCTTTGGAGAAAAATGTATGAAAAAAGCGATAGTGGCGCCATTGTTAAGTGTAAACAGACTTGTATTAGGTGTTTGATTTATGTCAGTAAATTATGAAATGCCTTACATGAAACGAGCATCGTGATTACTACGTGATTTAAATGGTCATTAATGAAACTATTTGCATTCGTTGTACTAATATCATAAGTTTATCAATAATATACTCTAACAATACCACGCCCAAGGACAAAAATGATTTAAATATTTTTGTAAACGAAAACCTTTTTTGATATGTTTTGTGTCGTATGTGGTACTGAGAAGCGATGAATAAACGCATAGATTGGAAACAGGAACATTTTGTCTATTAAAAATATACAACATAATTTTTACTATGTTTTATATTATTATTATCTATATACCTACTTTTATTCCTATAATTATAATGTATGTTTATTTTATTTATTTTTATTAGTAAATTTATGTAGAATATCTATTATAGATATGTATTATGGTATGTGCAGTGTTTTTTTTATATAAAAACCACCGTCCATATACTGCGTTATTCCTTTCCGTGCAAGGTTGTCTGGAAGAGATCGCTCTGAGCGATAATACCGCCCATTGTTACACTTTGGTTAAGTACGTTCACTTTTTTTTAATTATTTAAGATGTGGTGTTTCAATAAAGATTTTATCTATCTATCTATATTGCGGTATAGATCCTTGGCCATAAATGGCTTCCTCGAAATTCCATAACGGTTCTGCAGTAATCTAAATGGTGTAATAATGCCAGGAAATGTTTAATAGTTCATGAAGTAATGAGGTTCGAGTGAATTCCATTACGGTCATGAAAATTCCCAAGATTCGTAAATGAAATGATATGAGAAGTCAGTAGTTGAGGCAGCGGATAGAACAGAAATAAAAATGCACAGGAGTTAGAGCAAAAATTTAATTTGTACCTTCACTTCAGTTTACTGAGTTGCAATATAAAATTGTTACTAGATTCACAACGACATTGAAAGGTTGCGAGTGATTCAGCGATTTTGATGGAATGCGGACTGTAGGCTAACTTGTACAAACCACATAAAAATCTAGATTAAATAAATAAATATTATTTTGGTTATAAATATTAGGATCTTTATTAATAAAAATATATCTATAGCTAAATCTTCTCATTCACCGAGGTAATGCTAGGATGTTTACTAGGTGGTAAAGCGAAGTTCGATACACTTTTGTTGTAATAGAAGGAGGTCCATAGGTTTGCTGAATTAATGATATGCCGATTGACTTTGTATAAGATATATTAATTAAAAAGATATTTACAAAAACCAAAATGCGGAAAATAAAATTTTCTCTAATGTGAAGTCTATATCAACAACATTCGTTGCCCCTAGCAACTAGCTGGAAAGTTTATCTATGAGATTGGTATAGAAACTTTTTCGTGGGCCAGCACGCCACATCACCCCCCTCCAGAGACCGTCCTACGGGCGATAATATTCTGGAAAACGCACTGTTCGTCCTGATCGAGTGGTCACTGGAGCGTCTCGGGTCTCAGGTGCTGCCACGGCGGGAGAATGGTCCAACTCACGAAGTATGTAGGCAGGCTTAATGCGGTCGACTGATACAGTGACTTCTTTGCCTTTTATGCGGAGCTTAAAAACTTTATCCCCTCGTTTTATCACCTCATGTGGGCCTGTATAAGCTGCTTGAAAAGATGGGTGCGAGGTGTCATCTCTTAGAAAGACGTGGGATGCTGTTGCTAAATCTTTGAAAATGAATATGGAGCGGTTATTCCCATGGTGAGAAGTTGGTAATGGCAACAAATTTTTGGCGAATGTGCGCAGTCTTTCAGTGTATACTGTCAAGTCCTCTGTGCCATCAGCCGATTGACAAAAAATGTCCCCTGGGAGTCGTAGTGTCTCTCCATATTCGAGCTCAGCTGGAGTCGCTTGTAAGTCTTCCTTAAATGCCGCCCGGATTCCCAGTAGAACAAGTGGAAGTGTTTCAAGCCAGCTGCTGGTCGCATGACATGTAATAGCGGCTTTAAGCTGTCTGTGGAATCTTTCGACGAGTCCATTGCATGCTGGATGGTAGGCTGTAGTTCGTCTGCGTTGAAATCCGATGATGTGAGACAGATGCTTAAAAAGTTCTGATTCAAACTGTCGACCACGATCAGTGACGATATCTTCAGGGCAGCCGAATCTGGATATCCATCCGTGAACTAAAGCTTTTGCCACAGTTTCAGCTGTTATCTCCTGTAATGGTATAGCTTCGGGCCATCGTGTGAAGCGATCTACACATGTGAGACAGTAACGATACCCTTGTGAAAGAGGTAAAGGTCCGATCAAATCTATGTGGATTTTCATGAATCTGGCTCGAGGTAAGCTGAATGATGCTAATGGAGATGAGACATGACGTGTTATTTTTGATCGTTGGCATGCTAGGCAGGAACGAGTCCACTCTCTACAATCTTTTCGCATACTAGGCCATACATAGCGTTCCGATATCAGTTTCGTCGTCGCATTTATGCCAGGGTGGCTAAAAGAATGCAAGTTTTCGAACACTTGCCGTCGCATGTCTTTGGTCACATAAGGTCTGGCCACATTGCTGCTCTTGTCACAATAGATTTCTGTGTGAGATCCAGGCAGTTTGATTTTTGTCAAGCGCAGAGAAGTATCGCTATCCAAAAGTTGTTCTAGTTCAGGATCTGTGCTTTGTGCTTGAGCAAGCTTGGATAGATCGATGGGCTGAGTAATCTCTTCGATGCGTGATAAACTGTCAGCCACAACGTTATCCTTTCCTGAAATATGCCTGATATCTGTGGAAAACTGTGAAATAAAATCCAGATGTCTGAACTGTCTTGGTGAGCACTTTTCTTTTCGTGAATGAAATGCGAAAGTTATGGGCTTATGGTCAGTGTAAATAATGAAATCTCTCGCCTCCACCATGTGACGAAAGTATTTTATTGCTTCGTAGATGGCGAGAAGTTCCCTGTCGTAAGGCGAGTATTTCTGTTGACATGGCGAAAGTTTTCGAGAGAAAAATGCTAAAGGTTCCCACAGGCCGTCTCTATGCTGTTGTAAAGCTGCGCCCATTGCTGTGTCTGAAGCATCGGTGACTATAGCGAGCTTCGCTTGGCAGTCTGGATGAGCGAGTAGTGCTGCTTGGCAGAGACTTTCCTTGCAGGCGATGAATGCTTTAGTAGCTTCTTCTGATAAATGCACGGGATGTGAACCTTTAACTGATCCTGTGAGCAGTGCATTCAGAGGCGCTTGATGCCGCGCTGCGTCAGGAATAAACCTTCTGTAAAAGTTCACCATTCCTAGGAATCTTCGCAGTTCTCTAACGGTTTTCGGTGGAGGGTAATTCGCAACTGCTTCTACCTTCGATGGTAACGGCTTAGTGCCAGCTGCTGAGATGCTGTGTCCTAAAAACGTTACCTCTGATACACCGAATATGCACTTGTTCGTGTTGATAACCATGCCGTATTCCTTTAGTCTGTTGAAGAGCAGATGAAGGTGCTTCTTGTGTGATTCTTGATCAGGTGAGAAGATCAAAAAATCGTCCAGAAACGGGAAGCAGAACTCCTCAAGGCCCCTAAGCATCTCGTCCACAAATCGTTGAAACGTTTGGCCAGCATTACGTAGTCCGAACGTCATGAACGGGAATTCGTATAAACCAAACGGCGTCGTGATTGCGGTCTTCGGAATATCCTCAGGGCAGACAGGAATTTGATTATAAGCTTTTACGAGATCGATAACCGAGTATACTTGACAGCCGGAGAGACAATGTGCAAAGTCATGTATGTGTCGAATGGGATAGCTGTCTGGTACAGTTCTAGCGTTGAGCATTCTGTAGTCACCGCATGGACGCCAGCCGTTATCTTTTTTAGGCGCAAGATGAAGTGGTGATGACCATGGTGACTTTGAAGGTCTGGCTGTTCCGTTCCTCAACATATCTGCAAATTCGTCTTTTGCGATTTTTAATTTATCCGGTGCTAGTCTTCGTGGTGTGCTGCTAATTGGCGGTCCTGCAGTAGTCTGTATATGATGCATGGTATTATGCTTCGGAACACGGTGGACACCGGAAGGTCGAGTAATCTCAGGGTATTCGCTTAGTATGTTATGATATACGGAATTTCCAGAAATAACTTTTACCGATGAAATGTTCCCAGTTGACTGTGCAGGTGAAGCTGGGGACGTAAGGCTTGTAGTGTTGTCGATTAAACGTTGATTTCGACAATCCACGATGAGGTTGTAAAATGATAAAAAATCTACACCTATTATGGCCTTTGTAACGTCCGCTACGATGAATCGCCAAGTGAAGTCACGGCGCAAGCCTAGGTTCAGCACTAAATGAGCGTAGCCGTAAGTAGAAATGGGTGTACCGTTTGCCGCACACAGCTCATAATTTGTTTTCTCACGACGTTCCTTAAGTGCCGATCGGGGGAAGACACATACGTCACTGCCAGTATCGATGAGAAACTGCATCTTCGTAGCGCCGTCCGTGACAAATAGGCGACCGGAAGTTTGGCAATCGGTCGTCGCCATTACCGACTGCTGTTCGCGTTTCCCGCATGGTAGTCGCACGGTTTTACGCACTTACTTGCTTCATTGCCGAACTTATTATGATACCAGCACACAGGAAATTTTCTATAGTTCGACTGTGATCGTGTGGAGCTAGAACGACCGCGCGTTTTCTTGTTTGAACGATTCGGTGCACGTGAATGCCGGTTCACCTGCGCAGTTAGAGCTTGCACTTGTTTGGTAAGTTCAGCAATCTGTTGGTTCATGGCTTCTAAAGAGCTTCCTGGTATGGCACTTGATGTTGATGCTACGTGCGCTGTAGGCGAAACAACGTCATGGATGCGGTCAGCGAGATCTGCGAGCGCTTCCAGTGAAGACATCATCTGCGAAGCGATTATCGTTTGCGTGCTACTTGGTAGGCGACTGGTCCATATAGTACGTAGAAAATCTTCGGGAACTCCAGGTCCAGCCAAATGTTGCAAATGTCTTAGAAACTGAGATGGCTTACGGTCTCCAAGTTCTGCGTGCATAAGTAATTGCTTGACCTTCTTTTCTCGTGACGCGGACAGTCGCTTGATAAGTTCCGACTTCAATTTTTCATACCTGTTGGTGTCGGGCGGGTTGATGATTATATTTTCCACCTCAGAAGCATACTGTGGGTCTAGTTGGCCGATAACGTAGAAAAACTTCGTATTGTCCGTAGTAATGTTCGATATCGCGAATTGGCCCTCGATCTGCGCGAACCAAATGGCTGGCTTTTCAGGCCAAAACGGCGGAATGCGCACGCCAACACGACAAACATCTTCGTTCTTATCGGTTGAGAGCGACATCTTAATGCGATTCAGTATCAGAATTATCGCAATCAGCAACAAAATCAAAATCACACACATTTACTGCAAACGTGGACTTTCGGTTCAAAACAGGTCACCAGTAAAGCGAAGTTCGATACACTTTTGTTGTAATAGAAGGAGGTCCATAGGTTTGCTGAATTAATGATATGCCGATTGACTTTGTATAAGATATATTAATTAAAAAGATATTTACAAAAACCAAAATGCGGAAAATAAAATTTTCTCTAATGTGAAGTCTATATCAACAACATTCGTTGCCCCTAGCAACTAGCTGGAAAGTTTATCTATGAGATTGGTATAGAAACTTTTTCGTGGGCCAGCACGCCACAGTGGTATTACTTTCTGCAAAGTTCTTTTAGATATTAGGTACCACCGCATTGCCAGTTATTCTGCCGCCAAGCAGTAGTGTGCAAGCAGTACTGTGTTCCGGTTTGAAGGGCACTGTAGCTAGTGAAATTACTGGGCAAATGAGACTTTATGATCTGATCTCACAGTCGAGTAATCTTATTACAAGTCAGTGCTGATGTATCGGGATGCTGTGCGCAGTGCAGTGTCACGCGAAACTTTATATTTTGGAGTTCCGAATTACACTGGGCAGCCGTATCGCTTAACATCAGGTGAATGACTTGCTCGTCACATCATTCAATAAAAAAAATATATAAAAAGTGATTTATCCATTTCCTCTATATTTACATGATTTAATTACTTACATGTTTTTATTAACGTAGGAAGAACGTTTTATCTGGAAACCTAAGAATATACTTTAAATTCGTCGATTTAGAGGAGATTTTTAATAAATTATAAATAGATTCAACAAAAAATAAATTTAGAATTCGGCTTACAAAATTCACTTTTATATTTTCACCGTCTTTTGTTTTATCTATCAAATATTGTTTGTCTATGCTATCTTAGTGGCAAATCTTGTTTTACCAACCGTACACTATTTGACGTATAACTTTTAACAAGGCAGTAGTAAGGTCTATCAAGGTCGTTATATCCGGTACAAGACAAGCTCCGTCTACAAGTTGTTATGAATCAGCTGTCTCTCTTTGTTCTTGAGAATTGTAGATTTTATTACGGACATGTTGCATCATAACAAATATGTTTAAAGTAATTGTTGACTTACTGCTTTGACAGGCCATGACGGGTTATAATACAAAGTGCTATTTTATCTGATAAAAATTCTACAGCTGAACTATAGGCCTATAGTGTTACGCTTCGTGTTAAGAAGATACCTGAAGTAAATAATCCTATGATATGATTGATGATGATAATAATAATAATAATAAAAATTGTCCAACTATCTCATACATAGATCCTGGACCCTAACTAGGATTCCCTGTGTCTAGGGACTACGAGGACCAAGGTCCCAGAACGCCCAGACACAGATATAATTGACTGGTCCGATAGCTTAGTTGGCAGTCGCTCTGCCTTCTGAACTGTAGGTTGTGAGTTCGATTACCACCCAAGACAAACATTTGTTATAAACACAGATGTTCTTTCTGTGTCTGTGTGTTAGTACTCTATATATACATTTACAAACAAAAAGTAGGTATCTAAGTATTGTATCATCTATCTTGTTCCCATAGTAGAAACTTTGCTTATTTTGGGGAGTGTGAAATGTCTACATATATTTATTTATGTATGTATTTTATTTATAATGATGATGATGATGATGATGTGGATAATGATGACAATGACGATTATGATGATGATGGTTAAAAGTCTAACACCTTAATTTAACCCAACATTCTAACAATAAAACGTATTTAAGTTGGTCTGCTTCACTAAAGACAAAGAGACATGATAAGATACTTGCACAGAGGCGTCAAATATAGCACCCCATTGTATAAGGTGTGGTTAAATAATAAACAGATTTAAAAACAATTTCAAACTTCAGTCATGCTGTTTTTAATGGATTTGTAAAGAATAGAATTGTTTGTAGATTGAAGTAAAAACAGAGACAAGATTCTTAGAAGAGATACGAGTATTAGACATCGCTACTCGACACGGAAAATAATAAAATTTAACGAAGAGATTTGGGAATAACAAATTATAAACATTTTTTTTTTGTATAGATACAATAGAAAAGTATAGAAAGTAACAAGAAAGTAAGGAAAAACAACAATTGTTAACATTTATTATTAAAATTTTCCAATATTTGAGTAACCCCGTTGGTTGGAAAGAGGTAATGGATAAATGAAGGGGTGAGAATAAAAAAGGATTTAACTGATTTTTTTGACCAATTGACTTATGGGTATCGTTGGATTCAGCGTGAAATTATCTTCAATAATACATTCTCAAAATACCGAAATGAGGCTTAAATCTCGAGATTTTGAGTCTAAAAATGGTTTATCTGTCACAGGAATACAGTACGCTTAGCATAAAAACATTACTTTATTTCTTTTATTATATTATATTTTTACAGTAATTGTATGAATTAGAACTATATTTAGTAAGTTTAAATAGAAATAAAACATTTTCAAGCAACTGAAACTTAGATAAACCTTTTCTATTACCTTATAAGCACTCTACATAAAAATGACGCCGTTGACGTTTAAAGTCAATTTTCTCGAAACTGTCAATTTGTCAGTTAAATCCTTTTTATTCTCAACCCTTCAAATGGCATGAGATTATTATCACAGTAACATAAGTAAATCATGTCTTGGTTTTAGAGACGGGTGGATACGGGCTCATATGCCGTTACTGAAATTACTCCTTTACATTAAAAATTAATCTTGTCATTACGCTAAGCAGTTGATACCGCAGTCAGTCATAACCAGTTAAAAAACAGTGATAAAATTTTCTTAGTGAACCGTGTAAGTTTATGATATTGTTTTAAGATAATGTATTACATAATTTTAATCACATATTTACTGACATAATTTTATTTTACTAGGTGGTAGGACTTTTTTAAAAATGTTACTCGTATTGAATGATGTGACCACAGACCAAGTAGAGGATGTGACTAGCTAGTCGTTCACCTGATGTTAAGTAACACGGTCTGGAGTTTTGGCGGGAACGCGAAAAAGATTGCGTCACCGCATTGTATTATTTTCCAAAACTTGTGTTATTTTTAGTGTTAGTGCATATAATTGGTGGCATTCTATTCGTTAAGTGCTGGATTACAGGCGTGAGTGTGGGAAAATGGTATAATGATGGTGAAACGTTTCTTTTTGTATTGTTTCCAAAACTCCATAGAAGCTTCAAGTTGCCACCACTTTACTAGAAGTATGACTTTGACTAGACTATGACTTGACTTGATGACTTCGACTGTGACTTGACACATATTTGTGTGAAATATCATTAACTTGATAAATTATTAATTACTTGAAATTGGCTAAATACAGGGAGGTGTGGAGCCAAAAATTAAAAAAAAAAGTGACACGGCCGCCCATAACAGAGCAGTGTCACTCAGAACTCTAAAATATAAAGTTTCGCGTGACACTGCACTGCGCACATCATCCTGAGACATCAGCACAGTCTGGCAACAAGATGACTCGACTATGAGATCAGATCAGAAAGTCTCATTTGCCCAGTAATTTCACTAGCTAAACCCTGCCCTTCAAACCAGAACACATTAGTGCTTGCGCACTACTGCTTGGCGGCAGAATAACTGGCAAAGCGGTGGTACCTACCTAGACGAACTTTGCAGAAAAGTCTGAAAAAAAAAATAAAAAACTAAAATTTAAATTTAAAAAAAAAAAACAAGACTTTTCTGCAAAGTTCGTTTAGATAAGTACCACTACGCAAGCACAACTTTGTTTCAGTTTGAAAGGCATTATAGCTAGTGAAATTACTGGGCAATTGAAATTTTTATAGTTCCGAGTGACAATATACTGTTATGGGCGGCCGCGTCGCTTAACATCAGGTGAACCTCTAGCTCGTCAATTACGTAACATACGTCATAACATGTCGCTGTCATGTAACGCTCTGCCAAATGAATTAGTTTTTGCGCTAATAAATATAATCCTAAGACCCCAACGTAACAAGTGACATTTAAAGTGATTGCTTTTTTAATGGAAGTAGATTGGACTATTAAATCATTTATATCGAAATTTGTGATTACTTTGTATTCATTAATTACGCGGTTATTTTAATTATGTACCTGTTTTCTTCAAGGTTTTTATACTTTTGTGTTTGTAATTGCAAATTATTGGGTAACAAGGTGGCAAAAAGGGCCTTTTTTGAACTGGCTAATGCTGATGGTCTCTAACGTCCTTACTGCTCAATCACTCAACCACCACACCACAGAGGCAGTCAAATAATAATAATAGAATTACGTTAAGAGTACATTTAAGACTCCAGATCCAGATCACGTTTTTTTATTTTTTTTATTTTTTATGTTAAGGAATGACGTGATGAGCTAGCCGTTCGCCTGATGTTAAACGACACGGCTGCCCATACCAGCTGCAGTGTCACTTGGAACTCTAAAGTATAGAGGTTCGCGTGACACTGCACTGCGCACGTCATCCAGAGACATCAGCACAATCTAGTAATAAGATTACTAAACTGTGAGATCAGATCATAAAGTCTCATTTGCCCAGTAATTTCACTAGCTACAGTGCCCTTCAAACCGGAACACAGCAGTGCTTGCGCACTACTGCTTGGCGGCAGAATAACTAGCAAAGCGGTGGTACCTACCTAGACGAACTTTGCAGTAAAGTCCTACCACCTAGTAAAACGTAACTTAACGTAACTTGATTGTAACCAATATAAGAAGTAGTTTATTATAGTATATTTTTCTTAGTAATTTGCACATAAACTACGATGAAAATAATGGAATTTTTCCTGTTTATTTTTTTGTTTTTGGCTCTACACTTCTGTGTATTTAGCCAGTGTCAAGTAATTGATAATATTTCAAGTTAATTAATATCTTATAATATGTCAAGTCAAGTCACAGTCCAAGTCATCAAGTTAAGTCATGGTCTAGTCTAGTCAAGTCATACTCCTAGTAAAGTGGTGGCAACTTTACCAGAAGCTCCTATGGAGTTTTGGAAAAAACACGAAAAGAAACGTTTCACCATCATTATACCACTTTCCTACATAAGCTTTGGAAAATAATACAATGTGGTGACGCGATCTTTTTCGTTTTCCCGCCAAAACCCCTCTTACATCGTTATGTACTTCGTGTGAACTACAGACAACAGACTAAGGTCTGTATTACAGAACGATGCTCAGTCATCGATCGGCGCTCAAGGAGAGATTTCATTCACTAATTGATCACTTTATGAATGAAATCTCTGAAACGTTTCACCATCATTATACCACTTTCCCACACTCGTGCCTGTAATTCAGCACTTCACGAATAAAATGCCACCAATTTTATGCACTAACACTGAAAATAACACAAGTAGTAGTGGAAAATAATACAATGCGGCGACGCGAATTCTTTCGTTTTCCCGCCAAAACTCCAATTTTTCCTGTTGCATTAGAATCAAAGTTTCTCCGTCAGGTTAAATTCATCCAATCACATAATTGAACTTTATTTTAGTAGCCTATTCACAAAGTATCACCTACACAGGTGTGTGACATTTCACATATACGGTGGTAGCCTTGCACCGACTTCCTGGTAGGAGAAAGGGCAGTGCTTACGTTTGTTTTGAGATACATAAATAAATTAAACGAACATCACCTTCAAAGGACTTTGAATCTTATCTTGCTCTACGATGAATTGGAAATTGAACTTTATTTATGTGAATTTAAGCTTTTTGACTGTGTCGTACAATTTTCGTTGACTTTGTTTTGTAAAAAGATGGATTATTAAATAGATAAATAGATGGTAAAGTATTCTCTACTTTTTATTTAGTAATAGTTAAAAAAGACTTTTTAATGCCGTTTGTTAAAAATGTAATTAATGACTTAACTGTGACATTTTATTGGCCATGTATAATTTTTAATTTTTATTTAATATAATAGGTTTTTTACTTTACCTATGAAATTGCCGTTTTGCAGTACAGACTTTTTCAAACAAAAAAAAGTTTTGATTGGCTATGAATTCTAAATTCAAATTAATTTTGTTTTAAAAATATGACATTCTATTTACAATATAAGTCTTTTGTTTATTGATTAGCGTTGTATTTTCATTACATTTCAACATTTTTCCTCATAATGGATACTTTGAAATTTCGTGTAATTATGGAATATGAGTTCCGTCGTGGCACCAACGCGGCACAAACGACATGTAACATCAACGACGTTTACGGAGAGAACTGTACAAACGAACGTACAACCCGTTATTGGTTTGCTCGGTTCCGTTCTGGGAATTTTGACTTGAAAAATGAACCTCGTGGTCGTCTAGAAACTTTGGTCAACAATGATGAATTAAAGGTGATTGTGGAAGCTGATGAATCTCAATATACAGCTGAGCTGGCAGCAGCTTTTGATGTTAGCATCAAAACAATATTGGTCCATTTGCGACAGATTGGCAAGATAAAAAAGCTTGATAGATGGGTGCCCCACGAACTTAACGATCGCCAGCGCAACGTACGCGTCGAGACTTGCCTTGCGCTGCTTAACAGGCACAGAAATGAAGGAATTTTGAACCGAATTGTTACGTGCGACGAAAAATGGATTCTTTTTGACAATCGAAAGCGCTCAGCAAGTTGGTTAGATCCTGGTTCGGTACCAAAGCAATGTGCAAAACGAAAAATGACCCCTAGAAAGGTGATGGTCACAGTTTGGTGGTCTAGTGCTGGTGTGATTCATCATAGCTTTTTACAAAACGGCGAGAGCATTACTGCAGATGTTTACATTGAAGAACTGACCACAATGATGGCGAAACTCGCACGTCTGCAACCAGCTTTGGTCAATCGGTCGTCTCCACTGCTACTTCACGACAACGCGCGACCCCATACTGCACAACAGACCGTCTCTAAGCTGCATGAGTTGGGTTTGGAAGCTCTCCCTCATCCGCCATACTCACCAGATCTTGCGCCTACCGACTATTACTTTTTCCAAAATTTGGACAACTTTTTATCAACATTATTGTAGCTCGCATTATAAATAAGACTTTTACTATCACAAAAATAACTACAACAAACGTATTTATTGAATATTGATGCTTTTTTATTACATTATCACACTATATTTGTGTGATAGTTATTATAAAGGCGAAAGTTTGTATGTGTCTATGTGTGTTTGTGTGTATGTTTTTTACTCCTTCACGCTCAAACGGCTGAATGAATTTAGATGAAATTCGGTACCAAGGTAGCTTATACACTAGATTAATATATAGGCTATATTTTATCCCAGAAATGTGAAATTTTCCCGTGAAATGAGTAAATAATTAAAATACTTTTTATCCGCGGGTGAAACCGCTAGGCGCAACTAGTATAAAATATGACTGTGTGATGTTTGAGCATGTGAGTGCAATATATTTGACTGGCCCGATAGCTCAGTTGGTAGTAGCCCTACCTTCTGAACTGTGGGTCGTGGGTTCGATTCCCACCCAGGACAAACATTTGTGTGATGAACATAGGTGTTTGTTCTGTGTGGGTGTCATATTGTATTCTATGTATGTATTTACGAACAAAAAAGTATCTAAGTATTGTATCAGTTATCTGGTTCCCATAGCACAAGCTTTGCTTAGTTTGGGGCTAGATGGCGTTGTGTGAGATGTCCACACATATTATTACTATTATTATTATTAATTTAAAGTCGTAGGTAGCTAGATTTTCATAATAAAAACTGACACAAACGCAACGCCTTATAAAATTCAAATTAAGAACGCTAACTCAACCGGGCGCCACCGCGCTATAAAAAGCTCGGCGCAGTGCTACGCTATTTCCGAACACCGTGGGAGCTTGTTCTATTTTTGCACCTGTGCTTATCTATGCTTATACAACTACACTGAATGTGCTTATACTAAGCGCTTCTGTACGGCGTCGTAAATCCCTTCATGTGTTATGATCGCCTGGTACTTTCTGAGCGGGAGCGAACTGATGACGTAGCTGACATGCAGCTGTCACTGTCAAATTGAGGAGGGAATGAAATTGGTGGAGGGTGGAGGTGATTGATTGAAGGAAGCTCCAGGCATTTTAGGGAAAGCATTCCTATTTTAGTTTCATCGTTAGCAAACTTTGCCATTTATAAATTCTCATTCGTTTATATTAATTTGCTGTTCTGCTGCATTATTATGTTATGGTTTTTAGATTCAATAAATAAAATCAATATACGTACCTCACTATAAAATAACCTAATTTATAATAAAAAAAGTAAAAAAAAAATGGACGATATGAAAGAATGTTAATGGCAGTTTTGGCGGGAAAACGAGAAAAATCGCTTCACCGCATTGTATTATTTTCCAAAACTTGTTTTATTTTGCGTTAGTGCATAAACTTGGTGGCGTTTTATTCGTTAAGTGCTGGATTACAGGCGTGAGTGTGGGAAAGTAGTATAAAGATGGTGAAACGTTTCTTTTCATATTGTTTCCAAAACTCCATAGAAGCTTCTAGTAAAGTTCCCACCACTTTACTAGGAGTATGACTTAAACTATGACTGTGACTTGAACTGTGACTTTACACACATCTGCGTGAACGTGATCACGGAACTAGATTGCAATAATTAGAGACACAAATTTGTATGGATTTAACAGTTTTAATACGTAGTTTATGAACATACTTTGGAAATTTTCAAATTTAGAATAAAATCTCTTGGTGCTTTGCAATCGAAGTTCCGTGATCACCCAACTGGAATAAACACGGAGGTATTTCATTAAGTCGGCGCGAAATTTCCTTGAATTTTCAGGAATAAGGTTAGAACTACCAGGATATCACACAACATAAGAAGGCGAGGACTTCCCCACGTTACATAGGATATGCCTGAAAGTTGCGTCAGTGTGCGTAAGCTTACGTGTGTGCAGCCACCTGTAAGATTGACGCGGCCACCCTTGAAATTTGATAGACTTTATGAAGTTATCAACTCTTTATTATATCAATTGGTGGATTCAGTTGGATTTGTATTTTATTTATTGGTTCCTATAAATTATTTTATCTAATCTTTAGCTACTCGTTTGTCTTGTTCGTAATAGATAGTGAGTCAAACAAAATATTTTTGAAGTAAAGCTTCTTCACTCACGCTTGACTTGGATAGTACGCTGAATGCGAGGGGAACGGAAGTTGAAATTGGTTCACGTAGATCTCCATTGTCAATATAACGAAGTTAAAAGTGTGTATTATCATATTGGTATATTTGGTAAAACGACCATTTACAATTGTCAAGATGGCGACACTAGGATTTCCTGTGTTTAGGTACCCAGGAACTACGAGAACCATAGTCTTACAACACCCAGACTCAGAACAAGTATTTGCGCTTTTTTTCTGTGCATAAATACTTGTCCTGTCGCGGGTATCGAACCCGCCGCCTCTGGGTTATGAGCCGTCCTGCTCGACCACCACACCAAAGAGGCTGTCAAAGTAATCCTGGCCGATAGATGAAGCTAAACTATGGAAGTTTTATTTTTCTCGCGTGATCCAAAGCACACTTGTTTTTTGTAATGCTTTATGTAGCAAACAATCATAATACCGCATAATAGTTTACCGTGGCCTTATGGATATCTGTAATACTAGACGTGCCACTAATGCGCTGCTTTTGACCCTTTAAGAGAAGGGTTAAAAGAGTATTATTACAGGGTAGCACTTAAAAATAGTGTTGCTCTGGGGAAAGACTGCTGGTCCCTCCACATTCTACATCTGGTATAACACAAATTTCGGTAATGATAGAGCTCAGTTTACTACCGATCTACGTCATGGGTTCGAACGCTGAAATGAGCTGTGTTTTTTTTTAAATGCTGCTTTTCCACAGTCTCCTTGGTCCGTCCTTTTTTAATATATTAAGTTTAAGCTTTTAAGAAATACATTGTAATGTACCTTACCTAAAATAATTTTCTAATGCTATACCTGTCTGCACTGAAGTTTGATCTTGAGTTCACATTTATTTCTGCAGGACCTTTCCAAATAATAAAACAAATAAAAAATCAATTTATTGCCACTGTATACACAAATAATAAAACAAAACGAGGCTTAAAATAGTACTACATAATATTTATGTCAAAGGGCTGACTTCACTTGTGCTGTGTTTTGAGACGCTCTGTGGTGGTTGAGCAGCTCAGTTCATAACCCGGAGGTGGCGGGTTCAATTCCCGTGGTGAAACAAGTATTTGTGCATAGAAAAAGCGCAAATTCTTGTTCTGAGTCTGGGTGTTGCGGGACCGTGGTCTTCTTAGTTTCTGGGTCACAGGGAATTATATATATATAATTATATTATATTATATTATATTATATTATATTATATTATATTATATTATATTATATTATATTATATTATATTATATTATATTATATTATATTATATTATATTATATTATATTATATTATATTATATTATATTATATTATATTATATTATATTTGCATGACAGTGAATACAGTGCTATTATTCTAGTTATCACTATGCTTAGACAGATTTTCGCTAAGAAAATAAGGTATTAAGCGCAAATGCATACGTTAAATATGTACGTCATAGAGGGATAACTTCGAACTTAGGAGCTAACATACTTTAGTGTAGATGGGCATTCTACTCTCACGTCAGAATTTGTCACCGAAAATTTGTCAGCGTGTTCTAAAATCCTCCTTATAGAGGCGTATGTATAGCACCACCTTTGCCTATACATCACCTATTAACATCATTAAGGCAAGCGACACACAAACTTTATTGCAACCAATTGAAACTAAAATTTATATGGATTTGACAGTTCACACAGTTTATGTGCATCAGTCAGTAGGATTAAGAAAATGAAGAAAGAACTCAAACTTAAATTTAGAAATAAATAAATATTAAGGAATAAATAAATAGAAAGCGCACCGAAAACCAATTTTCTGTTCGAACGTTTACTTAGGAAGAACGTACCTCGATTTTTTTTATTTAATGAGAGATATCGTAGTATTGAGGTGATATTATTCTAATAAGTATGCTGATAAGTTTCTACTCACAAACTTTCAGCAATGAACTTATCCTGAAGCTGTCGTGTAAATACGCAAATAGACTTCTTTAAAATGTAAACTAATTCCATTACAGTCTCATTAGTGGCTGTTCTATGCACGCCGAAGTTGGAATTGAATTGAAAAGGTCGATGGGCTTTTACGTCAATTGAAATCGACAGATATTCCCTATGGATACAGTTACAATTTACAGTATAGATAACGGGATAATATTACAAAGTTGTTTCATTTAATCTTTGACATCACTGTGCCCATTTTTAATCTTAACTATACTTATAATATAAAGAGGAAATATTTGTATGTAAGTATGTTTGTAACGAATTGGCTCAAAAAGCACTGTACCGATTTTAAAAACTCTTTCACCATTGGATGCTACATTATCACTGATTAATATACTCAATCATTTATTGCAAACATTATTGGTTACATGCAGGTGTTGATAATTGCATATTAAAGTATGTTATATAATGACCCAGCTTGGGTATAGCAATATTGTGCGGAGCGAATCGTATATAGGTTATTTTAATCGTAATAAAAAATAAGAATCCCTACTAAAACAACAATAATGTTACCCAAGGTGTAAAAAACGCCTATAATATCTTTCATTGCGTGTGCTGCGAAAACTAATGATGATAGAACAAAAAAATGTTCCACAATATTAAAGAACATATATAACAATATCTACTAAAAATGTTCCAATAGCATGTGTCTTAATATTGTAGTTATGTCACTATAACTAATTTTTAACATTTTAAAATGTGATTGTAATTTCGACCAAAATCAGACCATTTTATTTATACCTTTGTCTTAATTATAAATAAATGATTTCTCAAGCAAGGCTATTTAAATACCTATATTACTTTTTACTTTATTAACATCTCGGGTATTCAATTCGAAAGATATTACGAGTTTCATAAAATTTAAATAAAACTAACTTAAAATTACCCGCTGATGTCATTTATTCTGTTATCATTTTGTTTTCAATCATCAAGTCCCGTGCAAGAATTAGAGTTTACAATTTACCTACCTGTAAAAAGATTGAAAATTAAGATAAGTCTGGTTTCGTCTAAGCAACTTATGACTCTCAAGTTACTACTTAGGTAACTAATTCGTATAAAATAGTGTGCTTCTAAAACACTCACACATGGAAATCACTGCTAAGTTTTCAGACTGCTTGGCGCTTCCCGATTTAGATTCGTGACTGTTCACGTTCGCTCCCCTATTTTTGGGATACACCCATCTCGCTCGCACCTGTGGGCTTTTCTCCAACTTTCCCCAGTGTCTTCGCGCATGCGCCGAGCGTCGCGACGCACGTGGTGAGTACTCCTCGCGGGTTCTGGGTGCCTGGTATCAGGCGCGCCGAGGGCGTCCGCTCGCGCCGCCGCCGCCTATCCAACAGCCGCCCTAGCTACCGCCCGCCCAGAAGCACAGCCGCCCGCCCGCGAAACGGTCCGTTCCCGAGTTGAGCGGAAACACTCACGCACGTGGATGAGTTTCGCGCGAAATTCGACTTCTGATAATGTTTTAATCTCGTTACCTGTTTCCTCTTGGGAATCCTTTCATCCTCCCTGTCTTATTTAATTCTGTCGTTTCTCGTTGTTCTCATCATTTATTTAAACTTTTTCTAGTCTGTCAGTGCTTGGAGCAGGTGTTCATTAGTGGTGAGTGTTTGTGTCGCAGGTGGCTGGTCTGCTGATGAGCTTCTCATCCTGAGCGACTGCTGATCTGATTCTACGATGAGGAGATATACATCCGTACCAGGTATGATTAATTATTAATTAACATGACTTAAAAAGGGGTACTTTTGTATGTTGCATAAACAGACAAATAATGAATAAGTTAGTGTTTAATCGGCAACGCTACTTTACTTTTAGTAGTGCCTTTCATTAAAAACCTCTTTACCTGAACAGGTGTTCTTTACGTTGAATTTATGATGAGCTTTCAGTTTTTGAAGGTACCCGCAAAATGTTAATATAGACCTGTATGATGTTAATGGCAGAAATGTCGTTAAATGAGGACACCTACGTAAATCTTTATTTAGTGTTGACTAAATGCTTATAAAACGAAACGAAACAGATGTGGACAAAACGCTTAAAAATTTATAGCTAATCTGTTTTTAAATTAAATGCTTTAGCGTTTGTTTACAAAATGATGACAGTTTATGTGCTATCCATAATATAAATGCCCAATTATTTATCAGTAATATTAATGATGTAACATCATAGAAATAAGTTTTATAACTAATGTATTGAAAAAAATTTAGAGAGGATATAAATGTTTTTATAAAGATTTTTAGATCAAAAAATGTCCTATTAGTGCAATCGTGTTGGGCTGAAAATAGAATATGTTTAGGAATGGAATAATATGTATGGCTTGTGAATTTAACTTCAGTCACGGTTTATATCCTATGAATATTTTTAAATGCATGCAGATAGAGCATGTTTTCAGGAAACGGTAAAACGGTACAGGGCTACATCCCGACTCGGCGCGAGTCCAACTTTAATATTGGAATGAAATATCATTAAAGTTTCGGCACGACTCATGGATGCAAGAATCATTGTATGTTTAAGAATAAAAGTATTCATCCCCAATCATTTTAATTTTATTTATTTTGACAGCCGCTGTAGTGTGGTCGTTGAGCAGGTCGGCTCTTAGCCCGGCGGCGGCGGTTTCGATTCCCGTGACAGGACAAGTATTTGTGTACAGAAAAAAAAGCGCAAGTACTTGTCCTGAGTCTGGGTGTGGTGGGACCATGGTCCTCGTAATTCCCTAATAGTTACCCTAGGGAATCCTAGTTAGAGTCTAGGATCTAAACTATGTGTGTGATGGTTGTGCGTTATTATTGATTATTATTATTGTTATTTACAGTTTCATTCATCTCATATCATCAACCTGAAAACGTCCACTGCTGAACATAAGCCTCCCCCACACAGTCACTTTGAGCGGCTGCTTACTTCTTGCACCCAACGTCTCCCCACGGCTTTGACCGGGTTTTCGGTCCATCCAGTGGGGGCCAGTTTACACTTTGTCTTCTGCTTAGTGGTTGTAACTTGAGAACCTTTCTTCCTTATCGGTTGTAGGTTGCGCGAGTGTTCATTTCCATTTCAACTTACAAATTCTAAGACCTATATCTGTGATTTTTGTTCGCTTTGCATCTCCTCATTTATGGTTGAAATAGTTATAAAATAAAAAAGCCAACTACTAATAAAATAAATAAAATGTATTATAATATTAATACCGATATAGCTCAGCGAATTAGCAAGCAATAATAGGTAATGGGCGGGTCATATCTGCCGAAGAACCGATAACCGTTGGGGTAGACGTGTTCTAGAGTGGAGACCGCGAATCGGCAGACGTAGTGTAGGACGCCCTGCGGCGAGATGGAGTGATGATATACGCAAGGTAGCTGGCAGTACCTGGAAACATAGAGCCGAATACTGGGCTCAGTGGCGTGCCTTGGGAGAGGCTTATGTCCAGCAGTTGACTAATATAAGCTGATGATGATGAATATTAATTACTACACCGTATAATATTACATTAACCATCTACAATCTCTATCATATTCCGACACGTCCTTAAGCATGATTAGAATTAATTTCTGAAGTCCTGGGTGACCTATCACTAAGTATGTAGACCTATCTATTATGCGTGAGGGCGGATAACCCTAACCCGACCCTAAAGTGACTTAATATTAATCTGTGGGTCCCTCCCGGTTTAATATGCAACCGCTAGAGTAGAAGGCAAACATCAGAACTGTTGCTAAATTAAAGTAACTTACCGCTTATGGGGTGTACGCAAGTCGTGTGTAGTAGTATTCTATCAGTTATCTGGTTGCCATGGTACAAGCTATACTTGGTTTGATGCTAGTGTTGTTTAAAATGTTAGTAAGATGCTCATCACAAAAATGTTTGTCCTGTGTGGGGATTGAACCTACCTACACCTACAGCTCAGAAGGCAGGGGTACTAACAACTGCGCTATGAGATCGGACAAAGAAATATTGATAAAAAATTAATCTAAATATTTTATATGGAAAGGTGACGTCACATGCCATACATGCAAAGCTAACATAGAGGTACCACAGCTTAGCAAGACTACAGAGGAGACTTAGAGGAATACTATTTTAAAATGCCTGTAACTTTGTAATTTTTTGAGATATTTAATTTTTGTTTTTACGACTTATTTTTGGGGCACATATTTTTGACAGCCTCTGTGGCACCACGCTACAAGCTGAACAAGTCAGCTCATAATCTGGAGGAAGCGGGTTCCTTTCCCGAAAAAGAAAGCGCAAATACTTGTTCTGAGTCTGGGTGTTATAGGACCATGGTCCTTGTAGATCCTTTGTCCCTAGACATAGGGAATCCTAGTTAGTGTCCAGGATCTCTGATCGTTGGGAGTGATTATTATTATTATTTATGTAATAACAATATAGAAGTCAAACAGCCTGTGATTATGAATATGATTTTTAGTTTTTAACAGCCATTTCAATTCGTTTTCGTAGCAGTATCAATTATTGATTTACGTCTTATAATTATCACTCACGCAAGTGAAAATAAATTACCTTGTGCGTGTGCTACAAAAATGAAACGAAAATATATTATGATTACTGTCCGGTTCTAGCACCAGAGCGTTGAGTGATTGATGCACCGTCCGCCATCTATCACGTAAATTGTACGATGAAGTAATTACAGACGCGACAACACTATTTTTTACTCTTTTGTTAGATTATGGAGGTTTTATATGTAGAATGCATACATACATGCATACATATTTGGGACATTTCACACAGCGCCATCTAGTCCCAATCTAAGCAAAGCTGATGGGAACCAGATAACTGATAAAATACATTTTGTTTGTAAATATATACATAGAATACCATATAACACCCAGACGTAAAACAAACATCTATGTTCTCACACAAATGTTTGTCCTGGATGGGAATTTAACCCAAAACCCACAGTTCAGAAGCTTCAGTTCAGAGCTATCGGGCCAGTCAAAATAATGCAGGCTGATAAGAAGCCCATTCCCTGGATATTACCTCAGATGTTTCTTAAGTATGATTAAGCCAAATTTTGCTATTTTAGTAATTAATATTAATTATGAGACTCATCGATACAAAATCGTAACTTGCGCTAAAGATTGAGTACGACCAAACTTTGTCTGAAGCAAGACCACTTCAGGCAATATTTTAAGTAGAGTTGGGTTAACAAACAGTTAACAAGTTCATTTAAATTCCAACAAATAATTAACGTCTAAATTAAAGTCTTGAGTTTACCGAAGACTTAGGAAAATTAAAGTTTCGATTAACGTCGAACATTTGACTTGACTCGGCCAATTTAACTGTCATTAAAGTTAACTGTAACGTTATCATTTCTTGACTTATTAGCGTAAATTGGAGTTTGAGTTAACTAGTTGTTGTAATCCACATATCGTAGTTACATAAATTTTATCATACATTTTCTTTTCTAGCTTAAAGCGCGTCTACCTTTGCACGCCAACTCATCAATATTATTTATACATTTTTATTTTATTTATTTATTTCATTTTGGAAAACCAACAGCTGTTATAATGATATAGACATATATTTGCAAAGAAGGAAGCCAATTAAAGGTCCTCATGGATATACAAAAAAAGAGTACAATTCAAATGAAGTGAACACCTAAGAGCACTACCTACGTACACACTGCATGGAATTACTTACTAAGTTATAAAATAGTTATACACAATAATAAATTAAATAAATAAATAATAATAATGAATAAATAAATAAATATCTGTGGACATTTCATACAGCGCCATCTAGTCCCGAACTAAGCAAAGCTTGTACTATGGGAACCAGATAACTGATACAATACTCAGATCCTTTTTTTTGTTTGTAAATATATACATATAATACAATATAACACCCAGACACAGAACAAACATCGATGTTCATCACACAAATAATAGGTCTTTACCTATGAAATTGCCGTATTACAGTACAGACTTTTTCAAACAAAAAAATGTTTTGATTGGCTATGAATTCTAAATTCAAATTAATTTTGTTTTAAAAATATGACATTCTATTTACAATATAAGTCATTTGTTTATTGATTAGCGTTGTATTTTCATTACATTTCAACATTTTTCCTCATAATGGATACTTTGAAATTTCGTGTAATTATGGAATATGAGTTCCGTCGTGGCACCAACGCGGCACAAACGACACGTAACATCAACGACGTTTACGGAGAGAACTGTACAAACGAACGTACAACCCGTTATTGGTTTGCTCGGTTCCGTTCTGGGAATTTTGACTTGAAAAATGAACCTCGTGGTCGTCCTGAAACTTTGGTCAACAATGATGAATTAAAGGCGATTGTGGAAGCTGATGAATCTCAATCTACAGCTGAGCTGGCAGCAGCTTTTGATGTTAGCATCAAAACAATATTGGTCCATTTGCGACAGATTGGCAAGATAAAAAAGCTTGATAGATGGGTGCCCCACGAACTTAACGATCGCCAGCGCAACGTACGCGTCGAGACTTGCCTTGCGCTGCTTAACAGGCACAGAAATTAAGGAATTTTGAACCGAATTGTTACGTGCGACGAAAAATGGATTCTTTTTGACAATTGAAAGCGCTCAGCAAGTTGGTTAGATCCTGGTTCGGTACCAAAGCAATGTGCAAAACGAAAAATGACCCCTAGAAAGGTGATGGTCACAGTTTGGTGGTCTAGTGCTGGTGTGATTCATCATAGCTTTTTACAAAACGGCGAGAGCATTACTGCAGATGTGTACATTGAAGAACTGACCACAATGATGGCGAAACTCGCACGTCTGCAACCAGCTTTGGTCAATCGGTCGTCTCCACTGCTACTTCACGACAACGCGCGACCCCATACTGCACAACAGACCGTCTCTAAGCTGCATGAGTTGGGTTTGGAAGCTCTCCCTCATCCACCATACTCACCAGATCTTGCGCCTACCGACTATTACTTTTTCCAAAATTTGGACAACTTTTTAGCGGGAAAAAAATTCAATTCCCGAGAGACAGTACAAAACGCCTTTGAAGAGTTTGTTGTCTCCCGTCCTGCTGATTTTTTCAAGAAGGGCATCCATAAACTGCCTCAGCGTTGGCAAAGATGCATTGATTGGGGGGGTGATTACTTTGAATAAAAGAAATAAATAAGTTCGAAAAAAAAAAATACTTTAACTTTTTTCAAACAAAACGGCAATTTCATAGGTAAAGACCTAATATTTTTCCTGGGTGGAGATCGAATCCACAACCCACAGACCAGAAGGCAGGGTTACTACCAACTGAGCTATCGGGCCGGTCAATAATTATAAGTAAATAATTAATTATAAGTAAATGAATCACGTAAATTCATTACTTTAGTGGATATATCAACGTTTCATGCAAACCCTCTACTATTGGCGCAAATGTTTGTACTTACTAATCAATTGAAAATGCTATGCCTGTCCACCAAAACGCCTGTGTAACCACAAAAGTGGATAGTGGAAGTACCCAAGACCACTAATGTAATTAATGGCACACTAAAATTTACTGCTCCGTAAAGACATAAATAATATCTTCGCAAGCTCTTTAGTGCACATAAATTTTATGTCCCCATACGCCTATTTGGTTTGACATGAACCAACATGGCTCAAATATTAGAATCACATTTTTACTTCGAGTTTGTCCAGCATTGGCTCCAATGTTGGACAGACAAAAAATGAACGTTAAACTCTTTCACGCGTCTTTTATCGCGTACGACAAACCAAAAGCTTGTCGTAAAAGGATATAAGATAGTCTGGGGCAATCAATTCGCCAACACTTAGATTTATGGGATCGTTAAAGCCTTTTATGGCCTAGATTGTGGCGCGTCTAGGAAATTTTGCATTCTGCCCCAGTTATCAGAATCTTATCAGAACTGCAAAAAAAAACCAGATCTGGTCTGTACCTTAATCTACCATCTAATACTTAGTTGTGTTAGGTACATATATTAGATTTCTTATTAAAGAACTAAAATGTTTTGAGGATTCATGGAAATATTAAAATATGAGATGAATTTTCTTTCGGGAATATTAAAAAACACTATAAAATCACAAATGTATTATATTAAATACTAATTTTCGTCTTTTGATTAAATTATATTAATACCCCTGTTACTATGTTGAACATGATTCTGAATTGTTTTGATAATAATTTCATTTATAAAACAGAACGCTCATATAATTTCTCCCTCGAAAACATTTTAATGAACGCTAAAACTCTTTTGAACTTTTGTATAAAGATAACATTGAACTTTGTAAAGTTCAGTGAACCAACTTTAGGAGAAGGTATGGTGATGAAGAAACTGAAGGAAGATAAACTAGCTTTATAATAATGTTTACATATCTTTTCAAATATCATCTTAAGATAACGTAATAGACATGTAAATTTTGTAAAATAATAAATGCAGATACAGACATTGCGAGGCATGCGCAGCGCACGGCTCGGATGATTCTTAATGTGTGGACTTTCGTGGCGAGTCAAGTGCTAATTTATATCGAGGCGTGCGTTGCAATGCGATGTGTGCGCTCCACAAGCCTCGCAATGTATCTGTCTTTAGATATCACCCATCGCATTGCAATAAAACACAATCGTAATATTTCTGCTTAATAGTCCTAATCAGCAGCGCATCGTCAGCGTCTCTGACATTTCTAATATCCCGCGACAGACAACTATCTACCAGTAAGTGGACCATATTGCTTGCATCTTGCTTGACATTCATTGGCTATAGTACAAATAAAATATATCTATCTATAAATATATATCGAGCACAAATAAAAATAGCTTGGTAAGTACGAGTCGGTACGGTAAGTTTTTTTTGAACAAGCTTCTGCTGTTGGTCTCTACCGACCTTTACAGCGTCACCGGGTGGGGGAGCGGGCACTAAAGGCGCCCAGCCGTCTAAAGTGGGAGGCAACTAGCGCAAGGGCACCCCTGGCGTGCGAGCCTCGGCTTGGGCCGTTGCCGGGATAAGAGGATCGAGAAGACTACGTCCACTGGAAGAGTGGACCCTATTGAAAGTCGCGACCGTTCTAGCTTGTAATGCTTTAAAAAGAGGATAAGGACTGATTTCACTATTAGGGTTCCTATTGGGAACTGTAAGGGAAACACTGCACCTGGTTCATTAAATGTCTTTATTGTTAAGACAGTTTGTCAAGTATTAGGTAAGTAGTAAGTATTTAAAATGATGACAAGTAGTAAGTATAGTATATTCTATATGTAGTATATTTACAAGGTAGGTTTTGGGCGCCGTTGAATTACAATGCAGTGCTAGCCGGGCTATTAAGAGACTTAACAGGGTGTGTGGCTCGAGCTAGTAGCACATACCTGCTTTGCAACCAGATAGCTAAGTTAGTTGGTAGTAGACAATACAAAAGTTAAATAAAAACGATCAGCTAGCAAAATGCTGGCTGACCGTGGTACCGGAAGGGACCCAACGGCACAGGGGGGCTGAGCCGGGCCCAGGACAGTGCAGACGGTTGGTGTAGACCCGTGGTATGAGGCTGGCGCTTCCTGGAGCCTGGTCTCTCAGCGCAGACCGCTGGTGACCTCCGGAAGCAACCCAACGGCACAGGGGGGCTGATCTGGGCCCAGGACAAGGCGGACGGCTGGGGGTAGACCCGTGGCGCTAGGCCGTCGCCTCCTGGAGCCTAGTCTCTCAGCGCAGACCGTTGGCGACCTCCCGAAGGGGGAGCGTTAAATTTGATTTTAAGATATAAAAAAAAAACCCTGTTGAAGAACAGGAAAGAATTAGTTTTATTGGCACTTTTACCATGAAGTCTACGACTTGATGCACATTTATATTTAAAGATGGGGAAACTTACCCTGTAGAGGGGTTTTTCTTTCAATAGAGAGCGTGAGCTACAGGCTCACGCTGAGCGTGGTGGAGGTCAGCTCACTCCTACCACGAGGGTGACGCAGCAGCGGCCAAATGGAGGCAGCGACTTGCTACGACCCAACAACTCAGACGCAGGGCGCAGCTGTCTGCGGAAAGATGGAACCGGGTGAAGTTACCGGATTCTGAACACGGCACGGGGATGGAACCCGGCCCTCAATTATTATAAAATCTCATGGAAAACTCACCTGCAGCAAAAGAAGAGGTAGAATTGGCCGTTTGGGGACAGGCCCAACGGTCAGCAGCTACGCCCTCGCCGAAATCAAACAAACAAAGGGAGCGGCCTCCGACTTTTAAAGTCGTAACCGTCGTTCTGACTGGGCGGATTTTCGTCACGAGATCCCCCTCCCAGCCAATGCAGAATTCTCTCGAAAAGTGGTTGCCTGCATCCCTGACCACAAAAGTTGCTACTTCGCGTATCACCAAAAGCGAGACTCAAACTAGTGAACCAGGGACTGCACTTTTCCACACGAGCTCTCACTACGAAGGTTGTTTATTCCAGTCTTTTCTATTATTATTTCCTACAGAAAACGATTCGCTTGTTATGGTTTTAACTTGAAATTAGGATACAGAATAAACTATTATTATCAAAATTTGCACATTTCTCTTCGGTTAGGGTCACCCAACAATAACGTCATATGTCAACTTTAATTTTGACGTCGTTGATGTGACAACCAAACGTGACATTGACATTTCGTGTCGGAAAGTTATGGTTGTTGTTGAGTTCTTGAGACTGACTTGTGCCGGAGCATTATTTAGCCAGCCACAGGTTAAGAAAATTGAATCGAACCAATCTCAATTGAATTATTCGAAGAATGAAAAATAAGCCGTTACAGTACCCGTCCAACCCGGGTAGAATTCACGTAGTGAATTCGAAACGGCTGTCCCCAGCCGGTAACCTTAGTTACAAACAAAAGACAAATGACACACCAATGACATGGAAAATGTCATTAATGATTCCACCAGAATATTTTAATTAGGTTTAAAGAAAAGAGCATTTAACACTAGACACTATCATCAAAATTAAAATATAACTTAGATCTACATATTCCTACACCTGCATGCGAAGGTAAATATTGAATTAATTTATATCAATACAACTAAGAATATAAAAAATTGTACCACTGGCTTGGGCTAGATGCATAAATTAGCGAATAAGTAAAAGATATAATACATTCTAATAATAAATTGAACGAAATTAGTTTTGATGTATAACCCCGCAAAAACCCCTATATAAAATAATAGTTTTTGTATGTACTGTAATATTAGAACTTGAGTGTACTGCATTTACCCCGGGGTAATTATGAAATTGACTGGACATCAACCGAGAGTACAATTTGCCATAATTAAGCACCCGTTATAAGCAAGCTATTGTTCTGCGAGGGAATCACTGGAGTTGACTGGATTGTTTGCCAAAGTACAACTAACCGTGAAAAATAATGCTATCCCCCTAGTTAGTAAAAAATTGAATATCAGTAACCCCCTTTATTGGTGTGATAGGCTTCTTGATAGAGGAGTTCACTCACCGCTCCTGTAGGCTTAAGTTTGTGTTCTAGGCTTATTGATAAAGGAGTTCACAGAACCGCTCCTATAAGTATAGTTTCCTACTAGTCCGCTTAGCTACGGAAGTAGAAGTATAATTAGTCCTGTTATCCGCTTAGCTACGGTAACAAAACCATCAAAAGTTTAGTGTTCTAGGCTTATTGATAAAGGAGTTCACTAACCGCTCCTATAAGTGTAGTTTCCTACTAGTCCGCTTAGCTACGGAAGTAGAAGTATAGAGTCCTGTTCTCTGCTTAGCTACGGTAACAAAACCATCAAAAGTTTAGTGTTCTAGGCTTGTTGATAAAGGAGTTCACTAACCGCTCCTATAGGCTTAAGTTTGTGTTCTAGGCTTGTTGATAAAGGAGTTCACACAACCGCTCCTGTGGATTATTCTAATGACCTTAGTCTGGTGATGTTATAAACATACATAGATATTTGTATACAATATATATTTTAGATATGAATTAAATTGACTATTTCTAAAGAATTATTATATTATTTCCTATTACACCAAGCCAGGTTACAGAAGACAAAATAAAAAGAAAAGAAAACTAAAAACTATGGTAACCACCCATGGCCAGTCCATCCTTAACTAGAATTTAATATTTACAAGGACTAAACCATTCTACCTTTTATATCCATCCTAACAGTAATCATCAAACCGAGAAAAAACCAACTCCCAGGATCCTACACAAGAGCAGCCGACTGCTGTCCGGGGGTGCTATCATACCTAATATCCAACTATTAACCTTATCACACAGAAAAACAAACCAAAGTAAAATCCATCTCCCAGGACTACACAAAGGCGGCCCAAAGCCGCGTCCGGGGGTTTGGCTATCATTCCTAAATTCCAACTATTTACTTTATCCAACCGAAAAAACAAACCAAAGTAAATCCGTCTCCCAGGACTACACAAAGGCGGCCCAACGCCGCGTCCGGGGGTTTGGCTATCATTCCTTTTGTAGAACTACAAGTAAACACCACCCAGTTGGGTGCTTACTAATAAATAAAATAAAGTAAAAAGAAAACTTACTTGGTATATAGGTACTGAATTTTCAGTATTGTCAATAAGTAGTAAATTGTGTGTCAATTTTTAAGTAGATACCCCATTAAATTGTATAATATTTTAATGAAGTAAATTTGCCTTATAATATGTATAATAATCTTTCTGATTTCCTATATGGTTGCAATGCAGTTTACAATTGTATACTTTTAATAATTTATAGGTAAATATGATGTCACACTGTGTAGAATTACAATTAATTATATCTGTTTCCATGTCAATAATTTTTACTAAATATTAACATAATCACAGCTTAGGCTGTACTACAGCATAAAAACAATGCAGTCTAGTAATAGCAAACTAACATTAAAGTTGAAACAAACCATATCTAAAGTAATGTAGTTACTTTTTTGTTGTAACTTATATGACACTGATTCTTGTAATATAATTCCTTAAATACTCAAAATGCAATGTCAAAAGTTTAATAACAAGAAAAATTGCATAATTGTTGTTGCAGTTCACTCCTAAACTAAATACAATCTTATGACTAAAGGTTGAATAAAACAAAACACAAATTTCTTTTAATTTTTGTTTTTCCTTGTTACAATGGTTAGTATAAAGAGCTAACCTACCTATCTAAGATTTAGGTTGCAAAGCTAGGATGAACTAACTAGTTGAGGCGCCACTGTAATGCTTTTAAAAAAAAGAAATGGGAACTAGTTTCCCTTTTAGGGTTCCTATTGGGAACTGTAAGGGAAACACTGCACCTGGTTCATTAAATGTCTTTATTGTTAAGACAGTTTGTCAAGTATTAGGTAAGTAGTAAGTATTTAAAATGATGACAAGTAGTAAGTATAGTATATTCTATATGTAGTATATTTACAAGGTAGGTTTTGGGCGCCGTTGAATTACAATGCAGTGCTAGCCGGGCTATTAAGAGACTTAACAGGGTGTGTGGCTCGAGCTAGTAGCACATACCTGCTTTGCAACCAGATAGCTAAGTTAGTTGGTAGTAGACAATACAAAAGTTAAATAAAAACGATCAGCTAGCAAAATGCTGGCTGACCGTGGTACCGGAAGGGACCCAACGGCACAGGGGGGCTGAGCCGGGCCCAGGACAGTGCAGACGGTTGGTGTAGACCCGTGGTATGAGGCTGGCGCTTCCTGGAGCCTGGTCTCTCAGCGCAGACCGCTGGTGACCTCCGGAAGCAACCCAACGGCACAGGGGGGCTGATCTGGGCCCAGGACAAGGCGGACGGCTGGGGGTAGACCCGTGGCGCTAGGCCGTCGCCTCCTGGAGCCTAGTCTCTCAGCGCAGACCGTTGGCGACCTCCCGAAGGGGGAGCGTTAAATTTGATTTTAAGATATAAAAAAAAAACCCTGTTGAAGAACAGGAAAGAATTAGTTTTATTGGCACTTTTACCATGAAGTCTACGACTTGATGCACATTTATATTTAAAGATGGGGAAACTTACCCTGTAGAGGGGTTTTTCTTTCAATAGAGAGCGTGAGCTACAGGCTCACGCTGAGCGTGGTGGAGGTCAGCTCACTCCTACCACGAGGGTGACGCAGCAGCGGCCAAATGGAGGCAGCGACTTGCTACGACCCAACAACTCAGACGCAGGGCGCAGCTGTCTGCGGAAAGATGGAACCGGGTGAAGTTACCGGATTCTGAACACGGCACGGGGATGGAACCCGGCCCTCAATTATTATAAAATCTCATGGAAAACTCACCTGCAGCAAAAGAAGAGGTAGAATTGGCCGTTTGGGGACAGGCCCAACGGTCAGCAGCTACGCCCTCGCCGAAATCAAACAAACAAAGGGAGCGGCCTCCGACTTTTAAAGTCGTAACCGTCGTTCTGACTGGGCGGATTTTCGTCACGAGATCCCCCTCCCAGCCAATGCAGAATTCTCTCGAAAAGTGGTTGCCTGCATCCCTGACCACAAAAGTTGCTACTTCGCGTATCACCAAAAGCGAGACTCAAACTAGTGAACCAGGGACTGCACTTTTCCACACGAGCTCTCACTACGAAGGTTGTTTATTCCAGTCTTTTCTATTATTATTTCCTACAGAAAACGATTCGCTTGTTATGGTTTTAACTTGAAATTAGGATACAGAATAAACTATTATTATCAAAATTTGCACATTTCTCTTCGGTTAGGGTCACCCAACAATAACGTCATATGTCAACTTTAATTTTGACGTCGTTGATGTGACAACCAAACGTGACATTGACATTTCGTGTCGGAAAGTTATGGTTGTTGTTGAGTTCTTGAGACTGACTTGTGCCGGAGCATTATTTAGCCAGCCACAGGTTAAGAAAATTGAATCGAACCAATCTCAATTGAATTATTCGAAGAATGAAAAATAAGCCGTTACAAGCTAACCTACGGGGGGTACGTCGACCTCGCCGGCGGGGTCGGTGTCTGATTGTGTTAGGCTGGTATCCTATACCGGTGCCGAAAGTGGTACCTGAGCCAGAAGGGCTAGACTGGTCCGGTGATCTTAGCGCAGCCCATACTACGGCTGCTATATGATCATCCGGGTCGCTCAAGACGTGTCTCGGGCGGCGACGACGGGGTGCCACGAGTCGGTTTCGTGAACCCGTGTTCCGTACACATAATAATAATGTACTTTTATACCGAGTCTAACTCGCAATAGGCAAGGTCTTAGATTTTGTTGTTATATTACAAAGTTTGCACTATAATTATGCCGAGTTTCAGGCATGTATATATTACCGTTTTTATTATAATAATATCGTTAAAAAGCACGTTTCTTGTTTATGGTTTCTTATAATTTTTATTTTTTGTAGTGTTTTTAGGTAATCTGCCATATTAACGTATATTATGTGAACATTTTAGTTGGGTACCCGCTGGTACCGTTGTTACACCTTTTGGACATGGAACCGTAATAAAGTTACCGTGTTTAACTTAAAAAATATAGTCACTCTCGTCAATCTCTGTAGTAAAAAACCACACGACTGAAGTAAAACTTCTTTAGCTCCATATCTCCATATTTGTTTTTGCTTTGTTTAATGTTAATGTCACCATCTTGACGATTGCAAATTGTCATTTTACCGGACGTACCAACATAATAATACAAATTTTTTACTTTGTTATGTGGACAATGCAGATCTACGTTAACCAACAACTTTCAATTACCGTTTGCTTCGTCACGTATTCACCAGCTTACTCCCCAAGTAAAGTGCGTGCATAAGTGCATGCGTAAAGTAGTTTTACTTAAAAATGTTTGTTATATCTATAGCTTCTTTGTAAAAGTACCTACAGTATAAACTAAGTCATATGGGTCACTCTTAAGATCAAGTGCACGCGGTTATGGCAGTCGTGAAAGCTAATGTACTGCACACAAGAGATAAAATTACACAATGTGGCTAAGACAGACCACAAAAATTTAACTCTGGCATTATTTTATAGTGTATCGGACTACAATAGACAATGAAGACTTTGCATTATATTATATTGTAATCTTGGTTAAAGCTCGTTTAAGCTTAGTAAATGTTTATCTTAAAGACTTTATATTTTGTCTTTAAGTTTTATTTGATATAAGTAAGTGTTTAAGATATGAAATGTGATTAATGTTTAATTTAGATAATTTTTATTTTACCTACTTGCTTTTTATCTTTTGTATATATTAAGTGTAAGTATCAGCTTAGATGTAATTCCGGTAGGAGAAGTCATTTTATTGACTAAAACAACAATGCTGCCAGCATGTTGGGTACGCTACCTACTGGTAGTGGGCTAGAGCATTTTGACTATAGGTCATCGCGGCCAGTATATAGTCCAAATGTTTTATTTTTTGTAGTAGTAGTAGGTAGTGTTTAGTATAAGTTATTATATCATTGTAGTACCTATGTAGGTAGAATGTCGATGACTAAAATTATTGTTATATATTTTTGTTATAAATTATCTTTGTATGTACCCATGTTCAAGCAAATAAAGAATTGAATTGAATTGAAGATATTGCCACACCATTCAAGATTCAGCAAACTCCACACTATGAATCCTTGCAAATGACCCCTGCACGGAGCTGATAACTTCTAATACCTTCAATGCTGGAGAAATATAATATTTTCTTCATCAGTGATAGAGACTTATATAATCGACTTTGAGTGGTTTAGAAATCTTAGCTGGGGGTAGTGCTGCATTTAAGTGATCTCCTTAACTAGTAATTAAAAGGGTTTAAATTGTCTAGTAAACAAAGATTTATTTTAACCACAAATAGGTCACTCTAATCATTACAATAGCCTGTTTTTAATAAGTTGTAGTTTATTAAATTGGATTCAAAGTTCAAAAGAAATAGTGACCAAATTTGACAGGATATTTTAACTGATACATTTTTAATTTAAAGACAAATGATTTGAATCACAGGCGGGATTTAAACCCGCATGTACGAATCCTTAAAACTGTGCCATGCATTTCTTAAGCTAACGTGATAAGCGAGTACATGAAATGGTTTGAAGTAAACCGTAGCAAGTGAAATTACTGGGAAAATGAGACTTTATTACTTGATCTCACAGTCTATGGTCATCTTAATCCTAGACTGTGTAGATATCTCAGGATGACGTGCTCAGTGCAGTGTTACGCAAAACTTTATATTTTGGAAATCCAAATAATTGATGTTATGGGCAACCTATGTCGCTTATCATCGGACGGACGACCAGCTCCACACGTCATTTATTGACAAAACATAGTAAAAACAATAGTAGTAAATAATAAAGTCTTGTAATTTAATAACGAGTAAGCGGGGACTATTTTAGGACTAAAACAACAGTTAATCTATTTACCAGACCTTGAACAGGTGACCGAGCAAACATTTCGTGACTGAAATTAGTTTTACTCTGAAATAATACTTACCTGATCAAACATTGTCGCTCGGAGCAAACAAAACAGACCGTTGGCTTTTACAAAGTTATTTAATTACTTTGCTTGTATATCAAATTGTTATTAAACTTTTAGCAGTGTTAGTAGTTTGAAAAGGCGCTTCAATATCGCTGCATAGTTTGATGTTAAATAGTCAAAGTATTTGGGCAGGTCACTTTAGAATATTATAAATGCGAGCATTTTGCAAACCCTGAATATATGCTATAACAAAGCCTGATTTTTCGTTAGCTACTTAATTGTGATTATAATTAAGACGTGTATTTAACCTACCCAAAAAGGAAGTAATATTTTATGTCAGTACGTATGTACGTATGTGTATCGTGGCCACGAACAGCCTGAAAGATTGACCAATTAAAAAATAAGAGAGGTGTCTTTTTATTCCTATTAATGGGGATATTATTCATATTGATAGGAATAAAAAGACTCCTTGCATTTTAAAACACTGGCCTATAATGAATGTCTGAAATGGGTGAAAGCCAGTTTTTCAAAAAGTACTTACTATACCCATAAATCAGTGGAAATTATAATTAAGAAAAAAACATTGCACAATTAATTTATACCTGTATCTCTATTTTTGGAGTTGGAATGAGTCATATTCTTAAAAAATCTTCAGGTTTAATGAAGTAATTAGTTCCTTTGTTATAAATGATGCTTAAATTAAACTATGCATGCCTGTATCATACTAATATGTATTCTGTGCCAGTATAAAATAATTCATATTATGAAAATTATTAGATAAATGGGGTCTTGAGTAGGCATAAATCTTCTAAAGTTAAGTCTAAACGCTTATATTTAAAAAAAAGAGTGTACTTTAGACCACACGACTAAATTATAACTTCTATACGAAACGTAACTCTCTCTCTTTCTATCTTCACTTAACTTACATGCCCCTCTCAACTTCCGTTCGCCTCACCCGATCAATTGCCGTAACGCTCTCGTCACGCATTCACCAGCTTACTTCCCAAGTCAAGCATGCGTAAATAAGTTTTACTTCAAAAAAGTTGTGTATAAATAATGCCTGAAATGAAATACGTAATATTCATTTTCAATGAGTTTTATTTAAGTGTATGTTTATCAGTTTTACCGATGAGTTCAAATAACGTCTATTTTATAAGGAATGTACTTTTTTTCATAAAAGACTGGCTGGTTTTTATTTTCAATATCTCGGTATTTCCAATCAAAACCGATTTGTTAGATTATAGTGGATTTCTCTCCGACAACGTGCAATTTAAATTCGATTCAGTGAACTTCGTTTATTACCAACTTTCAGTAGCTTGCAAGCTCGTGATCCTTGTTTCTAAATTTACTCTCAAAAGGCGTAGACGCGGGAATCAAGTTTGCTAATCCGGCTGTCATGGTTGTGAAGCTCGTAATTTAGAAGTTGGCAGCTGTGGGGTTTGTCACTTTGACACGTTCTGAGAAAACAGCATATAAGTAGGTATGTTGGTGTTCTGCTCGAGTTCTACCAGGAACAAATTTATTGCAGGCGTGTCTCATAATTTATTTATTAACATTTTAGCACAAAATAATGTACAAAGAGGACTTAATGCTATGAAGCACTATTATATACAAGTCAAACTAAAAGTGCAAGAAAAAATAGTAGCGACGCAGTAAGCTTGATAGTAGAATAAAATGCGTATATATAAAAATATTTATACATATGAAAATTGAAAGTCCTGACTGACTGACTGACTTATATATCTATATATAGAGGTCCTTGAAATTTGGAGGGTGTGTTCTTTGCAAAGTGTAGGTATCCACTAAGAAAGGGTTTATCGAAATTGCTCCCCTAAAAGGGTGAAATGGGTGGTTGGATTATTTTCATATAGGCCACGTGGGTGAAGCCGCTGGCAGAAGCTAGTAATATAATAATAATGAATAACGTCATCCTATGTTTTTTTTATCGGTTGTCAGATCTGCAAACGATGTAGCCTGCTCAGTGGGCATAGCGTCTGTCTACAAATAAGTGATCTTTAATTAGGTAAAATCGAAATTGTATTTAATTATACGCGTATATCTTTTAGAGTACAGTATAAATATAAACTGCAGATAAAAACGATTGAATCCATCGAGTTAAATGAAAGCAAGCAGCAGTGGTGTACCGTAATTTATCGACTCAAGTCGTATGGACTAAAAAGGAGAAACGCTCGGATTCGAAGGTACAGCTTACAGATGAGGGTAACATTTCCAGCAGTAAAAGCTATTTGTTCGGTATATTAGTAATTTTTCTTGTTCATGACTCTAATTTTGTATTGTAATAATCTATTATTAAGTACTAGTTGCGCCCCGCGGTTTCACCTGTGGATAAGAAGTATTTTAATTATTTGCTCATCCCACGGGAAAATTTCACTTTTCCGGGATAAAATGTAGTATATTTTAATCCAGTGTATAAGCTATCTTGGTACCGAATTTCATCCAAATCCATTCAGCCGTTTGAGTGTTAAGGAGTAACAAACATACACACAAACACACATCAAAACTTTCGCCTCTATAATATTAGTGTGATTTAAAATAAAAAAATCCAAGCCTACCACCACAGGTAAAATTAATATTTATTAGGCGTACCTAAAAATAGTGTGGGAAGTTAGCCCTCTACTTTTTTGAATCTATATTTTTGTTGTGCTGAATTGTTCTAGGTTTGTTTTATATTGTTCCAAAATAAATAAAAGTGTAGCGTGAAAATTGTAGGTGGAAATCTCAAAAAGCTAATTTTCACCGTATAAATTTTGATAAATCCTTTTTTGTGCTGGATTTTCAATAGATATGATTTTTTGTCGCAAGAACCAGCCTAGGGAATATCCAGGGAATGGGTGGCAGAAATATCCTCGACCTGCATTATAATCTACTATGACAAATTTCCAAAAACTGATTAGTCAATATAATTGCATATAATTAATAACCTGCTAAGTTCACGAGAATCGGATGAGAAATGCAACCTGTAGAAGAGAACCAGCCAGATCTCCGCTAGACAAAAATCTTAATATATAAAAATGAATCTGTATTTCCCTTGGTCAACGGATACAACGTTTTCGCTAATTCTTTTTTTATAGTGTTTATTATTTTCAAGAGAAGGTTCTTATGAAAGAAAAAGTTAAGAAAGTATGGAAAAATTTTACTGCGTGGGTGAAACCGTGAGGCACAGTTGGTACGAAATAATTTTTGCCCAAGCTGAAACGGAAACGATTCGTACTCGTGGTCAATAAAGGCCAATTATAGCTCAATGAAATTCTGCTATAATGAAAGTACTATGGCGCATAAGTATGTAAAACATCAAGCATTTGATGTTTCTTTTTGACTGGCCCAATAGCTCAGTTGGTAGTAACCCTGCCTTTTGAACTATGGGTGGTGGGTTCGATTCTCACCCAGGACAAACATTTGTGTGATGAACATAGGTGTTTGTTCTGTGTGTAGGTGTTATATTGTATTCTATGTATGTATTTACAAACAAAAAGTATCTAAGTATTGTATCAGTTATCTGGTTCCCATAGTACAAGCTTTGCTTAGTTTGGGGATAGATGGCGCTGTGTGAAATGTCCACACATATTATTATATTTCCTGAATTGTTATTTATTCCACAAGCACCCGCGCCTGTATCAAAATGTCGTCATTATTTACAAACTCCTTTGCCCCCATTTGTTATTCTACGTTAACAAGATAAAAGTTGGCTGACAATTTTAATCTTTGTTTTAGAGTTTTCGTGTTTACGCAGCCCGAGCTTTTATGAGCGTAGGTGTAGATTACGTAAATTATTATTTAATTTTCGCAAACAGTAATTAAGTCTATTTTACAAAGTCTGACGAAAATGTGAGCAAACATTCGCTTATTTAACTGGTCATTAAATCAAACGAAGACGATGTTAATTTTGATGATAAAAATGTTATTTTATTCAAATAGTTTATTCTTATTTTATAAACCAGCTTCTGCCCAAAGTCGCGAAATGGCCTATGGGAAAATAATTGAACCACCCATTTCACCCTCTTAAGTGTGGAATTTCGAAAAATCCTTTCTGAGCGGGTGCCTACGTCATAACATCTACCTGCATGTCAAAATTCAGCCCGATCCTTCCAGTGGTTTGGGCTGTACGTTGATAGATCACTATGTCAGTCAGTCAGTCACCTTTGAGTTACATATATTTAGATTATTTCTATAGGCCTTGATATATTTTGACGCATATTGTAATTCAATATGTGATTTCACTTGTTATTTGACTATAGACTATAGATTTTCGTGCACTCTTATTAAACTTTCAAATAGAGCTGCTTTTTACACATAGCCTATGCTGGTGCTGCTTCTGCTGCAGTGACTGTGAGGTAAAAGTTTCTAAAATGAGATCTAACTAACGTCCAATCTTCGGTCAGCGCCCCAAGCTTGTACTCCAGTTGACAAAGGATACCGAGTCCAGCTGTCAGGCCCCGGCGGTGATTTGGCAGGAGCATTATAAACATGTTTATTCCATCGCGAGTTTTGAGAAGTCATATTTTAGTATTAAAATTCTCATGAGTGTGATTCATTTTAAATTAATATATTCCCGACTGTTACTCACGAATAGTATGTCGATTTCTCGACCAGGTTTCGAACATATCCGATGCTCTTCCTCAGGAGGTGAGTTCACGCAGCGAGATCGCGGCGGTACTCACCTCCTGAGGAAGAGCATCGGATATTCTCGAAACCTGGTCGAGAAATTGACATACTATTCGTGAGTAACAGTCGGGAATATATTTATTTAAAAAGAAGTCATATTGTGAATAGTGTTACTGAATTTCTGTGTAATATTTGGTATACCTTATGCTTACATGAAATAACATCTTTAGCGTTTTAAATTCCACTTTTGAACATAGGCCTCCCTCATTGGTGTCATAATCACCATGGGTTTTGGTGATCGTAGACAACATAAATAATAGACTTATATGGCTAGGTTTTAATAATTAAGCTACTGATGGTATATCTTAGTGACTAGGTAATCTATGGGTTAAGTAAAAAGGATATAAATTTACGAGCAGTATCTACCTATTACAAAAACGTATATTTGTGCTCGGTACTTATGTGTCTCGGCACTTATAATTAATGCAGGAATTATGCGAGATTAAACGAGTACACGCTGCCAATAAATTTATTTGACTATTTTACATATTCTTCAAGGATTTATATTTAAAAAAAACATGAAAGTGTGAATGTATGACGAAAATCAGAACCTGATTCGAAACCTATTAATATGTTGAAAGCTTATATTTGCTTCCTGATAGTGAGAAGTGGGTGCATAATTTATCATATAAAAAGGTCCTGAGTTTCGAAATAATACATCATTCTCATTGCATCAGTCGACGTAGTCGCAACAACAACAAATTTATCAAAATGGTTGCGAAGGTATTTTTATTTGAATTCTATTATAATTTAAGCTATCATAAAATTTCTAACTGTCAATAAATAGAAAAAATCGTTCAGTTGACATCTAAAATTAAAACCTTGGGTTAAACAGTTCAGTTTCCTCAGTCACCTTATTCACATAGCTTTTCTTAAGTATAATATCTCATTTTCAGTTCGTCACTTTCCTCGCGCTTGTCGCCGCAGCTTCTGCCAGCAACTACAACAGCTTCTCATACAGCGTGGCTGATCCCTACACTGGTGACTTCAAGAACCAGATCGAAGCACGTGCTGGCAACAACGTCCAGGGCCAGTACTCGCTGCTGGAGTCAGACGGCACGCGCCGCACTGTAGACTACGCCGCTGGCGCTGAAGGATTCAACGCTGTGGTGCGCAAGGACCCCGCTCTCATCGCCACCACCCCGATCGCTGCCCCTCTGTCCTACGCCGCTTCCCCTCTGTCCTACGCCGCAGCCCCCGTTGCCGCTCCGTTGGCCTACGCTGCTGCCCCCATCGCTTCTCCTTTGTCTTACGCCGGTGTCCGCATCGCTAAGTTCGGAGGACTCGGTTACGGTGCTCGTATTGCCGCTCCTTTCGCTTACTCTCGATACCTCTACTAAATGAAATGATCACTCGATTGTAAATACTGTCTGTAAATAAATGTTTTAGTTCCCGATTTCCTATTTTATTTAGCAAGTATCCTTATTTATTCGTTATTAAAACAATGATACCAATGCTATACATTTAAGCGGCTCAAGGTTAACATTGGAATGGTATGGTGTAGATAGTAAAATGATTCATTTGTTTTTTTATAAACAGTAAATTTTTTTAAATGATGATCAGTTACCAGCTGCTTTCAGCCACAGTTGTTTTGTTTAGCTCCTTTTATCGTCATGTTTTAAATCATGTTAATGACAAAAAATTGTGGTAACGGGACTGATCAATCACATTCTTATATAGAAATTCAACTAAACAACGCTTTTACAGTATAGTAAGTAACTATAGGTTTATAACTAAATAGAAAAACATTAGGTGAGCTTTGGCGTATTGTAGCTATAATTAGCCAACAAACAAACATTCCGTTGGTTCAAGCAACACAAATGCTGATTAATTAATAGGACAATTTACTATGTGCTGTTGGCTTAATCTCTCCATGATAATACCTGTCATATAACTTAAATTCATGCGTGATTTCGGTATGAAGATTACAGCCATTATCTAAAGTCACATATGTGCGCATGTGTGTGTATATAATATTTGCAAATCAAACTGAAATTATTTGTTGGATCTAATTACATAATGTATCGCTGTTTGTGCGAAATATATGTGTCACATAATTTATCAGCTTCTAACGATTTGTATGATGGTGGTCACTAAATCTTTACGTTTGTTTTGTTTCATTTTCACGCATGACTTTTTGTCATTTTTACAATAACTAAGACTACATAGATAATGTTTTAACAAATAAAATTTCGTATTTTGTTTCAATTTAGCTTATGTGAGGTGTTGATTGAGCAGGTTGGCTTGAACGCTGTTGTTTCGATTCCAGCAACAAAACAGTTTTTTTGCCGGTTTAATAGTTTGCGTTTGATCATTATCTCACCTGATGGTAAGTGACGATGTGGTCTAGGAATATTGATATTCACAAGTATTTGTGAAAAGAAAAACCAGTATATATAATTTTTTGCATCTGGGCGTTTTTAACACTTTTAAAAGCAAAACAATAATTTGGCACTTAAGATTAAGTTATTGCACGGAGCACTTAAAATGACATGTGTGCTTACTGTCAAATATGACATAACAATTCTATAAGATACTTAGTTAAAAGATTTTCAAAAAGTAATTTTAAAAAAAGAATTTATCTTTCCCGCTATTGGTGCAAACAATCTGACACAATGCAGAACAGAAAACTCCGATCCGAATATTCGATTACACCTGTAGAGAAGAAGCTACAAGAAACTTTAAAATTACGTTTTTTTTATTAAATACTAGCTGCGCCTCGCAGTTTCAGCTGCTTCGTGAAAATTTTCTAATTTTCTGCTTAAATTTTTTCATGTTTTCTTTCATAAGAACCTTCTGCTGACAATAATAAACTCAACCAAAAAAAAATTAGGTTCAATCTCTACGTCCTTATGAGGCCGTGTCCTAAAAGTGCATAACCTTTTTAAGCTCAGAAGCCTTCAAATGAGGGCCAAAATAGTACGGTGACTTTCCAGACATACCTATTTGAAAGTGTGTTTGCGTATGTTTTTAAGTGAGTTCAACCTTTTTTGAATAAAATCGGATTGAGTTTTCAAAAAAGTATCAAATAAAATGTAATTTAAATCAAAAGCAATGAGGAGTATTGATGTCAATTTTGAACAAATCACCACCAAATAATATTCTACCCTTTTTTATAACCCTGTTATGGGACGAATTTCAATAAAATACGAAACAAGTCTTCTATCAATTCTGTTAAAAAAGGTTTATGCAAAATTTGAAGAAGATTGGACCAAGGAATCACGTTGTCCCCGTTATTCACCCTTTTAGGGGTAGAACTTCGAAAAATCCTTTCTTATCGTATAACTACATCATATAAAGAAGACACCCTCCAATTTTCAGGTCGCTACGGTCAGCGGTTTAGGCTGTGCGTTGATCCGTCAGTCAATCATTCAGAACTAAGTATTTTATGTATGTATTGGCGGTCGACCGGATGTGAGGAACTGATAAATAGTCTCAGGGGGGTTCGGGCGTCCCCGCAGTCTCCAGACAAAGCCTCCAATGTCGCAGCTATTCTTGGACGTTGCTTGACTCGCTGCCTGTCATCTCGCACACTTTTTAACCCGTCCACCTATTTACACCAAAATTATGAAATACAAATGCAAGAAGAGTAAGTTAAAACGGCAGATGCACGTCCTCACACTTAAAGTGCACCTCACGAACATTCGAGGATTGCACTCCAATCTCGAATCAGTCCACCACCACCTAGAGACTAACAAACCCCACTTACTTTTTTTGACAGAGACACAGATAAAAAACCCAGCAGATACTTCGTATCTCCAATATCCTGGTTACACCTTGGAAGCACACTTCAAACCGCGCGCGGGAGTGTGTTTTTACGTCCGCGATGATATCTGTTGTAAACGTCTCCTCAACTTGGAATCACCAGGTTTGTCCGTGATATGGGCATTGGTTGATACTGGATTGGAGCAGGTTATTTACGCCTGTATTTACAGATCACATAGTGGTGACGCTGAAACATCTCGCTTATTTGAACTCCTCAGCGACAGAACAGACACCGTGCAGCAAAAGTATCCTCGAGCTAAATTAATGATCCTAGGGGACTTCAACGCCCACCACCAAGATTGGCTGTATCCCTATCAAAACACGGATCACGCTGGAAGAGAAACTAAGAATTTCGCTTTGTCTTACGACCTCACTCAGCTTGTTGACCAACCAACGAGGATACCCGATGTAGCCGGACACACCTCAAACTGCTTAGACTTGCTCCTAACGAATGACCCGGATCGATATTTGGTTTCTGTAGCTGCACCACTGGGAACATCTGACCATTGTCTAATTAAAGCAGTGGCTAACTACTCTCCCCCGGATCTTAGTCCCAAAAGTAGCAGGAGGCTCTGGCGATATAAAAGAGCAGATTGGGAAGAGATGCGTCATTTTTTCGCATCTTACCCTTGGCGACAAACGTGTTTCTTCTATGATGACCCTTCAAAATGCGCCAAAGCTATAGAGGAAGTAGTTTACCAAGGCATGGAGTACTTCATTCCTTTCTCAGACGTAATTCCTAGCTCCAAAACGCAGCCCTGGTATAATCCTATCTGTGCTGAAGCTGAAAGGCTAAAGCAAGATAAGTATAAAGCATGGGCTGAAGCTAGAGTAGTCAAATCCCCTTCACTTGCTCAGTTAAAACATGAATTTAACGTTGCGACTAAAGCTTATAAAAGGGCATTACGTCAATCTGGGTTCAATCGAGTTGCCCGCATTGGAGCTAAACTAGCCTTACACCCTTCGGGAAGCCGGGCTTTTTGGTCCTTAGCAAAGTCGATTGAATCTAACTTCTGCCAAAGCTCTCTTCCTCCGCTCACCAAACTTGATGGGTCGCTAGCACACACTGCGATCGAGAAAGCAAATCTTTTCGCTTCGCTTTTCGCAGAAAATTCTCGGTTAGACACAGGTAATACTACTCCTCCTTCAATACCAATGTGCACCTCTGAAATGCCCGAAGTTTCTATTCACCAAAAGGATGTACTAAAAATCTTGAGAAGCCTGGACGTAAATAAGGCCAGTGGTCCTGACGGTATACCTGCAGTTGTACTCAAAATGTGTGCGCCAGAACTGGCTCCTGTCCTGACTCGGCTATATCGACTATCTCTCAAGTCAGGTTCTGTACCAAAAAACTGGAAGCTAGCCAATGTCCAACCAGTTCCCAAAAAGGGATCTCGTGCCAACCTCAGCAATTACAGACCAATTGCCATCACTTCCATATTCTGCAAAGTTATGGAACGTGTCATCAACTCTAGGCTGCTTGACTACCTAGAAAAGTACGACCTGCTCAGTGACCGGCAATATGGCTTCCGCCAGCACCGGTCTACTGGAGACCTTCTAGTTTATGTCACTCATTTTTGGGGTGAGGCTATCGAGCGGCATGGTGAAGCTCTCGCTGTGTCGCTTGATATCTCGAAGGCATTTGATAGAGTCTGGCATGCTAGTCTGCTAAATAAGCTTCCTAGCTACGGAGTTGCACCTAATCTCTGTAAATGGATTACCGATTTTCTACAAAACAGATCCATACGCGTAGTCGTTGACGGCTGCTCTTCTATTCAAATGGATATTAATGCCGGAGTACCGCAGGGATCTGTTCTCTCCGCGACTTTATTTCTTCTGCATATCAACGATCTGCTTACGCCCGATATTGTTGGGTATGCAGACGATAGTACGGTCGTTGAGAGATATATTCCCCCTCCGAGGGCCAAGGGATCGGAAATCCAGTCGTTAAGATCAGCCATGATTGAACGAACAGATGCAACACTTAAAACAGTGTCTGATTGGGGTGCAGCAAATTTGGTCACCTTTAACACCAAAAAGACACAGGCTTGTCTTTTTACGACCAAACGGGATCCCATAGTCGATTTCCCTTCATTTCAGGATGTGTTGGTACCATTCCAGGACAGAATCGATCTTCTCGGCATGCCCATAACTCCCAACCTCAACTATGGACTTTCCATTGAATCTAAAGCCAAGTATGCAGCCAAAAAGCTTGGTATATTAAACAAGGTCAAACGGTATTTTACATCTTCGCAACTATTGGACCTATACCAAGTTCAGGTAAGGTCTTGCATGGAATACTGCAGCCACTTATGGGATGGCTCTGCCAAATACCAGTTGGCTGCATTGGACTCAGTGGAACGGCGCGCAATAAAAATCATTAATGACGAAGCGCTAGTTGGGAGTAAACTGCTAAACCTTAAACATAGACGTAAGGTGGCATGTTTGGCCGTATTTTACAGAATTTATTTTGGAGAATGTGCCCAGGAGCTTCACAATCTTATCCCACCGTCTCCATTCCACTACAGGACCTCACGGCGAGGTCAGAGTTACCATCCTTACGTTGTTGATTTACCTTTTGTTCGTACGAAACGCTTTGCAGATTCTTTTATTGTGCGTACGGCTAGGGAATGGAACTCACTCCCGTCGTCGGTGTTTCCATCAACATACAACTTGGGAGTCTTTAAGTCAAGAGTAAATAGGTTATTTCTGGGTAAGCGTGCTCCACCTTCGACCTCATCGTCACTTACCATCAGGTGAGATGTAGTCAAACGCAAACCCATCGAAAGTAAAAAAAAAAAAAAAAAAAAAAAGTATAGATTTATCCTCTATGTTTTTTTGTTTAAAGATGAGACATTAAAATTAAATATATAACAAAAATAACCACCTACACCTCACACTGGTGCAAGAAGAATATTGAGACTATCTTAATAAAAATGATATATAGTAAACTCAAATTGCATAGCAACGGGCACCCCGTTATGCTTTAAATGCTTTGTCCTCGTAGTTCCTGTGTCCTAGATATAAGGAATCTTGGTTAGGTTCCAGTATCTATGGATGGATAGTACTATCACTCATAAATTACGTACTTATTAACTTTTCTTTTTGATTTTCTTATTGTTATTAGTGCTAGACTATGACTAAAATGCAATTATATATAGTTGCAAATTGATCGTGTATAAATGTTAATTTTGGACCCTCTAAAATGTATTATTTGACTATCCAATAAATTCAATGCAAAACCAATACCCATTTAAGCAAACTTAACATCAACTCTTAACCATTAATATTGAATCTATAAATTAAATTCCAATACTTACCCATAATGTGCCGGTAAACTGTAATAAATTTTCTCTAGACGCCTGAAGTAATACCACAAATCATTCCAGACATAATCAAGAAATTCTGCACACATAAAGAGCGATAACCATTACTGCTTCCATGAACTTCAAAGACCTTTGGGGCACAACTTTGAAGATATTTTAAGACGACTGCGTCGCGTTTCTGAATGCCTTGTCGTAAGCTAAACAGATGTTTAAAAATTATTTATCAGTATATCCCTACGTCGACAAAAGAACACGGTACAGTAGTAAGGAAGTCATTTAGGTTATAGTTTTGTATACCTACTTAAATAAATAGTGTCTATGATTTTAATAAAGAAGGAAAACTGAAAATATGGAACTATCATTTATTTACAGCCAGTATTTACAATCAAGTGATCATTCCATTTAGTAGAGGTAGCGAGAGTAGGCGAAAGGAGCGGCAAAACGAGCACCGTCACCGAGTCCTCCAAACTTAGCGATGGGGACACCGGCGTAAGATAACGGAGTGGCGATGCGGGCAGCAGCGTAGGACAGAGGTGCGGCAACGGGGGCAGTGGCGTAAGACAGAGGGGCAGCGATCGGAGCGGTGGCAATGAGAGCGGGGTCCTTGCGCACCACGGCGTTGAATCCCTCAGCGCCAGCAGCGTAGTCTACAGTGCGGCGCGTGCCGTCTGACTCCAGCAGCGAGTACTGGCCCTGGACGTTGTTGCCAGCACGTGCTTCGATCTGGTTCTTGAAGTCACCAGTGTAGGGATCAGCCACGCTGTATGAGAAGCTGTTGTAGTTGCTGGCAGAAGCTGCGGCAACAAGCGCGAGGAAAGCGACGAACTGAAATGAAATCCTTGCTTTAACACTTTTTTCTTTTCGACGAATAATAAGAATTTATGTAAGGTTACTTGAATATTATTATGTAACTGGGCAACATAAACTTTAAAAGGTTAGGTACATTATTTTAGACTTAAAAGGTATCTAGACATAGCAGTTTTCTAAAATAAACATAAGTAGGTAAAGCTCGCGTTAGTACGTTCTATATTATGTTATGAATTTATGAAAAACCATTAGGTAATTTACCTTCGCAACCATTTTGTGTGTTTTATTGTTGTTACGACTACGTCGACTGATACAATGAGAATGATATCTCATTTTTCGAATCAGGACCTTTTTATATCATCGAAATCAATTATTATCTACAAGAATATCAGGAAACAAATGAAGTTGCTATAATTAATTTAAAGGGCTTCCAAATCTGGTTTTCGTTTAAATGTTACGACATTTTAATTTAATTTATACCTTGAATTGTGGAGTGAACTCAAGAGTATTCCCGTTACACGTTACAGTAATATTATTCGATTTCAGCTCACATAATAAAGTATTATTACGTATCTCACTGGGGGCCAAATTTGGCTCAAGTTAGAGATCGCTTAAATTTGACTTAACGAATTCCACTAATTATTTATTATTTAACTAGGCTTGGGAATATAATATCACATTATTAATATTTAAAGAACTTTTATATTCTCATTTTAAACACAACTCATCCACATATTATTGAGTCGTGGAAATCTCATACGACTCGATTCATGCGTTCGTTCTTGCCGTACACCTGCAAAATGTGGAATGAGATCCCGCCAGCGGTCTTTCCACAGAGTTACAACATGGAGTACTTCAAAAGGAGGGTTAAAAGAGTCTTACAGGGTAAGCAATGCATTAGTGACGCGTCCGGTGTTACAGATGTCCATAGGCTACGGTGACCACTTCCCATCAGGTGGGCCGTATGCTTATTTGCTCCCTTTAACATAAAAAAAAAAAAATGTATTTAAAAAACGTTAATTATTTTTTTGATATATTCAATAATATAAGTGGTCCAAAAATATATTCAGGAGAAAATTTTTGTTCGTAAATAAAAATCGTAAATTAACACATACCTAACCACAAAAAAACGGCGTATCCTTTTTCCAAACAGCTATCCTTCAGAACTCGTATATAACCAGTAGAATATGGATATAACAGCGAAGTTTCCCCGTTTCAAGCGCCCTTCGACGTTTATGGCTCCCTTAAACAATATTACCAGTTCCAACTGATAAATAAAAAACTTTCATCGCGGACCACTCTTCTCGACGTATTTGTAGTTCAAGTGGAAAATTGTGTAGTTACTAAAATAGGCTGGTACTTTTGTAGGCCTTTTGAAAGTTCAGCATTTTGCTGCTAGAATGATTTTTATTAATAGAAGTACTTTCTTGGTTATGAGTTAGGTCGGATTGATTGCTCAATGGTTCGGAGTCACTATCTCGTAATTTGTGGTTTAGAGAATTTAGCTCAATATTGTAGTACTATTTGCAATACAATTATAGTTGTAATGTTGTGTTATTGTTGTTTTTTGTTTGAAAGTCTCAGTATGGTGTGGTATTTGAATAGGTTGGCTTATAACCTGGAGGTCCTCGTAGTTCCTGGGTTCCTAAACACAGGTAATCTTAGTTAGAGTTCAGGATCTAGGTATATATCATATAATTTACTAGGTGGTAGGACTTTGTTGCAAAGTTTGTCTAGGTAGGTACCACCGCTTTGCCAGTTATTCTGCCGCCAAGCAGTAGTGTGCAAGCACTACTGTGTTCTGTTTTGAAGGGCACTGTAGCTAGTGAAATTACTGGCAATTGAGACTTTATGATCTGATCTCACAGTCGAGTAATCTTATTACCAGACTGTGCTGATGTCTCAGGATGATGTGCACAGTGCAGTGTCGCTTGAAACTCTATGTTTTAGGGTTCCGAGTGACACTGTTCTGTTATGGGCGGCCGTGGCGCTTAACATCAGGTGAACGACTAGCTCGTCACATCATTCAATAATATAAAAAAATATTAATAATAATTAATATTATTATTATTATATATATAACTCAACATAATTTTATATTAAGGTACTCATGCAGTAATAAAAGTTCATAGACTATCTTTGAATAACTACATTCATCATTGATAGTAATTTTATCATACCTAAAAGTTTCCTCATTTCAGTGTAAAGGTGTAATATTAATATTAAATAATTAAATAGCCCTTCAGGTAATGGTCTGGTCCTGCTCCATTGAATTTTGTATTTCGATTTTAATAGCTCCGGAAATTGGAATTGTCTGCCGTTGTCAGATGGTGGTGCATTGCAATGCCCGTGTTTTATCTATAATATATATAAAAGAAAGTGGTGTTACAAATCAAGAACAGCTGAACCGATTTGGGCGAAAATTGGTGGGAAGGTAGCTTAGAACTTGTTATCCCTTCTTTTGGAATATAGATAGCTTATTTATATAGTGGATTAACACATTGTCTACTTTTTATCCGCGGGAGAAACCGCAGGGCGCGACTAGAACTTTATAAAAAAAGTATGGAGTTAAACATATTTAAATCCAGTCGTAAACCACCAATTGTTTATTTAGTTAACGTTAACTAGTTAGTTTAACGGTTTGGTTTGCTTAGACCATAACAAACAAGGCATAGCGCATAACTTATTGATCTATCACCATGGGACCATGGTCTTTGTAGTTTCTGGATCCCTAGACACGAGGAATCCTAGTTAGGGTCCAGGATCTATGTATGTGATCGTTGGGCGTTATTTATTTTAATTTTATTTATAGACGTCTACTGCTGAACATAAGCCTACTAATACACCAGCTACTTCCTTCTCACTCCCAACAACACCGCTTGTGACTAGGTCGTCGGTGAGACGTTAATATTGATTTATCTACCCTAATACCCCAAATATAAGCGTCCTGTTTACAGACTAAAATTCAGGCGTAAAATAGGTTGACTACCCTAAATTAAAATTTTCCATTCCATTGAGCATAAACGAAATAAATATACAATGGTACTAAAATAGAAATATCCAATATCTGACCTCTAGATGCTTCAAGTGCCAACTAAGGGCCGGGTTGCAGTGTCAAGTGGGCACTGGAGAAAAGGTAGTGGCTTCGAGAGAACGTTATTAGATTTGTACCGAGTTTAGAGGTTTATTTGAGAGGTTCAATTTTAACCGACTTCAAAAAAAGAGGTGGTTCTCAATTCGAATGTTCTTTTATATGTTTGTTACCTCAGATGTTTTGACTGGATGAACTGACTTTGATTACTCTTTGTTTATTTGAAAGCTGGTGCTTCCCGTGTAGTCCCATTATACTAGGTTGTAGGACTTTACTGCAAAGTTCGTCTAGGTAGGTACCACCGCTTTGCCAGTTATTCTGCCGCCAAGCAGTAGTGTGCAAGCACTACTGTGTTCCGGTTTGAAGGGCAATGTAGCTAGTGAAATTACTGGGTAAAAGAGACTTTACATCCCATCACACAGCCGAGTAATCTTATTACCAGACTGTGCTGATGTCTCAGGATGATGTGAGCAGTATACACATTTTTTTTTATCAAGATCTGCCAAGTAGTTTTTGGGTTATCCTTAATAATTCGTATTTTGATTTCGTCTACATTGATGATATTCACATTGGGATTAAAGTCGGTTAAACCCATTTTTCTTAGTATGTACATGTTATATAAAGGTTGGACAAAAGTAGTTAAAAGCAGTTTAAGTAATCCTTAATTTAGATCATTTTTATTTTAGTTTTATTTCTATGTGTAATAATTGTAAAAAATTTTTTGCATGCCATTCCGGCAGAACATGGAGAAACAAACTATTATTGTTATCATCTATATATGTACCCATAATCATGCAAATAAAGAATTGAATTGAATTGAATTGAATTGAATTGAATTGAATTGAATTGAATTGAATTGAATTGAATTGAATTGAATTGAATTGAATTGAATTGAATTGAATTGAATTGAATTGAATTGAATTGAATTGGATTGAGCACATAATTTTAAAACTTCTATTAGACTCGACTAGTGATTTGATTTCATGGCCTCTCCCAAATTTTTGATGAAATGTTTATAAGGGTTTATAAAGACCGTTTAATTGGTATATGTGATTCAAATGAATTTATAAAAATCTTCCCAAGCAGCTATTTTCATTTCCTAAAATCAATAATTATTTCCTGTGTAGTAAAATTGGCTAACTTCAATATTTATGTGTTCGCGCCGGTCATGACTGCGGTTATTAATTTTCTACCCTCTTATTATTCATATTTTTTGATGACTATCTCTGTCACTTACGCCGCGGATGCATGAGCCAATTGCTTGTCATTGTATAAGCAGTCTGCGATCAACCGTCGTTGCTCGCGACTGCCGCTACTCGCTCTGAACTCGTATGGCTTGACTAATTTGGTTAATTAATTAAAGAGACTTTAGTGTGGTATGATTCGTTGTAAAAAAACAGCAAAAAGTACCAAAAAATAAAATACAAAACGAGTGTGCTTTAGACCACACGACTGAAGTAAAACTTCTTTAGCTCTATCTATCGGCCGGTATAACTTTGTTTTTGCTTTGTTTAAAGTTAATGTCGCTATATTGACAGTTCGTAAATTTGCTATTTTACTGGACATACCAACATAATAGTAAGAGCGCTTTATGAAACAGCAACAGCGCTTTATAAAATGGTGAACGAGTTAATGAAAGACTAAGATAAGAACTGTACACAATGGTGCCGGCATAGTCGCGAAGCGACTCAAGTTACCTAATAAATCTCAGATAAAAATAAAAAAAGTAATAGGACAAATTTAAGTAAATTTTAACTTTGTTATGTTAACAATGGAGATCTATGTTAACTGACAACATTCAACTTCCGTTCGTCTCGTTACGCATTCACCAGCATACTCCCCAAGCGTGCGTAAAGAAGATTTACTTTAATAATAATGTAAGAATTTCAGATCAAGGCAAAGTAAAAATGACTATGAATATTTGAGTGGTCGCCAGCACCGCTAGCCGCCATCAATTGAGCCATACATACACCCCTGGGCACGTATTGCCATGCCTATCCCAAACTATCTCGTCGCGTATTCCCTATTTTCTGCTCCAACAAGGGATTCGATTGCGTCTGTACGTAAGATCTCGCTGCAAATTGAGGTGTAAATCTATCTGTTACTTTGCCAACTACAAGGTTTTACGATTTGTTGTTTGATTCAGGATACGAATATTATATTTTAACCGACTTTAAAAAGGAGGACGTTCTCAACTCGACTCTTTTTATGTTTGTTACCTCAGAACTATCTAGTGGGTGAACCTATTTTGATGATTCTATTTTGATTTGAAAGCTGGTGCTTCCCGTGTGGTCCCATTTCAATTTGGTCTAGTTCTGACCATGGCTTCCATGAAAAAACCATTGCTATATTGCCAGCCTATAAGATACACTCAGAAACGTTATCCGGCGTCCAAACAGTTGTGCAAACAGGTTCAAGTTTCTGACGTCCGGGGACTGGAGGTCTCGATCTCGATGCCGATGCTATAAATAGACGATAGATCTGTGAATAAACCAAACATTTTGTTTATTATATACATATTAATACACTTGGTATTGGGCAAGTCAAGGCTTTGCACGCGTTTATCATCTCTAAACGGGCTAGATATAAAATAATGTAACTTTTAGGGCTAAATATAAAAAAGAGACAACCTGCAGGAGCCATGTGGTTATTTTATCATTCGCCTGATGTTAGGATTCACGGCCACCCATAATAGTTACAGTGACACTCTGCACTCTAAAATAAAGAGTTTCACGTGACACTGCACTGCGAACATCACCGTGAGATATCAGCACAGTCTAATAATAAGATTACTAGACTATAGACGAGTAGTGTGTAAGCACTACTGTGCTCTGGTTTGAAGGGCACTGTAGCTAGTGAAGTTATTGGGCAAATGAGACTTTATGACCTGATCTCACAGTTGAGTAATCTTATTACTAGACTGTGCTGATGTTTTAGGATGATGTGCGCAGAGCAGTGTCACGCGAAACTTTATATTGTGGAGTTTCGAGTGACACTGTTCTGTTATGGGCAGCCGTGTCGCTTAACATCAGGTTAACGACTAGCTCGTTACATCATTCACAAACATAATAAAATAAAAACTTTGAGATCATGTCACAAAGTCTCATTTACCCAGTAATTTCACTAGCTACAGTATCCTTCAAACCGGAACACAGTAGTGCTTGTTCTCAATCAATGACTCTTTTTTAGCCGTTTTATATTTATACGAGTTTCTGTCCGCAGCTTCGCCCGCGACGTGGAAAATAATTCAACCACCCATTTCACCCTCTTAAGAGTGGAATTTCGAAAAATCCTTTCTTAGCGTCATAACATCCACCTGCATGCAAAATTTCAGTCCGATCCGTTCAGTGGTTTGGGCTGTGCGTTGATAGATCACTACGTCAGTCAGTCACCTTTGAGTTATATATATTTAGATTTGATCACCAACTTGCCTAAGGTAAGCAAAGGTGCGGCCGAAGATGGAGTGTGGATATCTAGAAGGTACTTATTCACTCTGGCCTTGAAGATACCTAAGTTTATAGGTGTCAGAAAACACAGAAGACGGCAAAGAGTTCCATTCTTTAGCAGCATTAATGCATTTTTTTATTGTTTGATAGATTTGAGTTTGACCATTATTTCACCTGATGGTAAGTGACGATGCGGTCTAGAATGTAACACGCTTGCGTAGAAGATAATCGTTCACTCTCGATTAAAAGACTCTAAGGTTAAGTTTTCCGGAAACGCCGGTAAAGCGTTCGACTCTTTAGCTGTTCGCATAATAGACGTGGAGGCAAATCGCTTTGTTCGCACATATGGGATATTAACCATGTAACGGTGGCATTTTTTTGTACACCTGGTTGTCCGATGGTGGAACGGTGATGGCGGAATCAGGTTATGCAACTCTAAAGCGCACTCTCTCAAATGCACTTGATAGAATTGAACAGTGTAAGACTTCATTAGTTTCAACCGTGTTCCCATTGGTACCAACCTATTAGACTAATTATTTATCAAGATAAGGAACTTTTGATTGGGTATGAGAACCATTTTCACTTTAACATTAGCTACATTACTAAGTTTAGGGTATCAAACTTGAGATCATCAATAGTGTATCTCAATTATGTATAACTAGCTTCTGTCTACGGTTTCATGCGTGTACAGTTTATCGTTACTAAAAGTATGCTAGATTATTATCTACTCATTCAGAACTCTATATATGGGTATGACACAGATAGATAGATAGATAAACTCTTTATTGAAACACTACATACTACATCATAAATAATTAAAAAATGAACAAACTCAACCTTATCGCTCAGAGCGATCTCTTACAGACGCAGACAGACACTGCACTGAAAGGAATAACGCAGTAATATAGACGATGATTTTTATTTTAAAAAAAAGCCGTGTGCATATACTCACATATAAATATACAATACATACCTATCATAAAGAAACGTGCATAAACATATAGTACAACACTAAATATACATATTTTAATATGACTGGCAATACTGACATTACGTACGTCATGGTTTATATATAGTCCTAAACTGGCTTTGATACTTTTTTTTTATGTTTTGGCTCCACACCTCCGTGTATTTAGCCAGTGTCAAGTAATTGATAATTTATCAAGTTAATGATATTTCACGCAAATATGTGTCAAGTCACAGTCGAAGTCATCAAGTCAAGTCAGTCTAGTCAAAGTCATACTCCTAGTAAAGTAGTGGCAACTTTACTTGAAGCTTCTATGGAGTTTTGGAAACAACACGAAAAGAAACGTTTCACCATCATTATACCATTTTCCCACACTCGCGCCTGTAATCCAGCACTTAACGAATAAAATGCCACCAATTTTATGCACTAACACTGAAAATAACACAAGTTTTGGAAAATAATACGATGCGGAAACGCAATCTTTTTCGCTTTCCCGCCAAAACCCCCCATCCACCATTTTACTGTGGCATTTTGATTGACAATATAAGATTTTGACATGACATAACCGTACAAAATTCTTCACTTGACATTGGCAGTATTATCGCTAAAAAGCGATGGCAAGCCATTAAATGAAGAGAAGAAGAACTAGAACCTAACGGCAATGCTAATTTTTGTACATTATACTAAAATATTTTAATTAAACGCCTGTTTTACATTAATTTCACGTATTTTTACTTGTTATACGTTTTACATGCGTGTGGTGGTTCTTAAAATGGTTATAATCAGTGAAGATTGCGAGTTATCGAAGTGTTAAGACGTGCCGTGTGCTCTGCCTGCTGTCGGCTCTCTAAACGAGTAGCACCCTGGCTTTGCCCGCTGTCGGCTCTCTAAACGAGTAGCACCCTGGCTTTGCCCGCTGTCGGCTCTCTCAACGAGTAGCACCCTGAGACTACTGTTGTAGCCCCCAACATAATAATTCCAACGTAATAAGGTCTGTCTTAGATATTGGAGCGAAAATCTATGAAGAATCATCTGGATTGGAGAACAAAAGATATGAAGAAAAGTAATAGTAAAAATCAACACCATGCCTGAAAAAAATAATCAAAAAGTAGGTATATATATATAAGCAGCTGGAGAGGCATCCTAATGCTTTGGCTTCATAGAGCTAACAACATCAAGCTATTAGCAACAAGCACTTAGGAAAATAAGAAAAAAATTAAGTTTCTCGCTGGAGAACTTTAAACATTATATCCTTTTAAGCAAAGGGTAAACTGACTTCAAAGTTCAATCGCCTTTCATACTGAGAAACACTTTTATGATAAAATCATTATACTCGTATATACATATTTTTTCCAGTTAAATTGTTTTAAAAACCAAACTGGTTAACCAATTTTGATGAAATTTCTATGAGACCAATCTTTTATTTTATAGCACCACTGTCCACGCTCATTGATCTATTTATGTCCATCCAAATATTATCTGGAAGAGATCACTTTTAGCGATAAGACTGCCCATTATTGTCACGTACTTAAAGCTTTCCTGTTTTGTATTTCGTATCCTGGTGTGAATATAAACTTTTTCTATTTATCTATCTATCTGAAAGTAGACATATCGTTAGAAATGGAAAAATAATGTTTTAAATCGGTCAATAAATAACCAAGTCCTGACATTTTCAAATATGCAGGAAACATACAGACCTTTTTTTATCACCAAAATTGGTTCGGCCACGAGAAGAAAACAAAAAGACACGAGTCAATTAACCATTTTAAAATTCATTCAAGTTTTACTTTTCTCTTCATACTTTCTGTTGATATTAAAGTCCATAATGACACTGTCAACTAGTCTGTGAAATCATCAATCAATATAGTTCCGATCAAGATTGAAGAGTTGGGATTCAAACCTTCATTTGGTGTTAAGATAGTGAGGGATTAAGATTAGCTTGTCATTCATAAGATCATTAATCACAAGATCCGTAACCAAAATACGCAGAAGTTGCGAATCAATCGACATAGTACGATGTTGACGTAACGTGTTACACGGATTTATGTAAAGGTACATTATTATTATGCGTATCAATAAAGATAACATCCTTTTTAAAAGAGTGGTTAACCAAATTTTCGTCAACTCAACTTCATACTAAGAAGTACTAGGATGAAATTTTTTTTGTTGATTTTTTTGTTTTATTTTGGCTCCATACTTTTGTGTATTTAGCCAGTGTCAAGTAATTAATAATTTTTCATGTTAATTTATATTATAATTTGCGTGTCAAGTCAAGTCACAGTCCAAGTCATCAAGTTAAGTCATAGTCTAGTCTAGTCAAGTCATACTACTAATAAAGTGCTGTCAACTTTACCAGAAGCTTCTATCGAGTTTTGGAAACAACACGAAAAGAAACGTTTCACCAACATTATACAACTTTCTCACACTCGTGCATGTAATCCAGCACTTAACGAATAAAATGCCACCAATTTTATGCACTAACACTGAAAATAACACAAGTTTTGGAAAATAATACAATGCGGTGACGCGATCTTTTTCGTTTTCCCGCCAAAACTCAGTACCACTTTTAAAATATAAAGATTCGTGTGATACTGCAACCACATTTAAAACAAACATAAACATAGTATTGATATAATATGACGGTATCCATAATACCAGTAACTTGAAATAACACACGTATTATGAAAGCTTAGTAATAAAAATGAAATTTTGCTTTCTAGTCACGTTCTCCCACACATTTCTATATACAGTCAGAGGCAAAAGCTAAACACTATCAAAGATACGTCAAAAGATAAAACAAATCACACTAATATTATAAAGGTGAAAGTTTGTATGTGTGTATGTGTGTATGTTTGTTACTCCTTCACGCTCAAACGGCTTAATGGCTTTGGATGAAATTCGTAATAAGATAGCTTATACACTGGATTAACATATAGGCTACATTTTATCCCGGAAAAGTGAAATTTTATCGTGGGATGAGCAAATATTTAAAATACTTTTTATCTGCGGGTAAAACCGCGGGGCGCAACTGGTTAGTGCATATATTTCTGTTTTTATATTACTGTGAATAATTTTGGCAATTTGATAGTAACCGAAAAGTCTAAAAAATAGGAAGTCGTTTCCGGTATTTCGTAATAATTCGCAAGATCGGAGAAAAAAAACCTTTTATTCTTCCATGGAAAAAAGGTTATATGTTAGTCTCATTGGTTTTAGTCCAAATGTCGATTTGCAAATGCCTTTTTTATTCAAAAGAATATACTTAACTCCAAAGATATTAAAGCCCGATATTTTTTTTATGTTTGTGAATGATGTGACGAGCTATTCGTTCACCTGATGTTAAGCGACACGGCTGCCCATAACAGAACAGTGTCACTCGGAACTCCAAAATATAAAATTTATTCGCGTGACACTGCACTGAGAACATCATCCTGAGACATCAGCGCAGTCTGGTAATAAGATTACTCGACTGTGAGATCAGATCATAAAGTCTCTTTTACACAGTAATTTCACTAGCAACAATGCCCTTCAAACTGGATCACAGTAGTGCTTGCACACTACTGCTTGGCGGCAGAATAACTGGCAAAGCGGTGGTACCTACCTAGACGAACTTTGCAGAAAAGTCCTACCACCTAGTATATATTATACTGGATTCATAGTCAATGCCTAACTCTAACTGTACCTGGAAGACATTTCAGCGATAAACCTGACGGAACTTGAGTGGACGTAATGGAAACCAGCAATAAAACCCAAGAAAATATCACAGAAAAACTTAATTTCATGAGAAACTATAATTTATAAAAATGTTTCTTCTTGAAGTTCTTTAGTAAAACTATATAAATAAATAAATGGCTTGTTATTATGAAAATAACAAGATATATCTAAAAGTCTTAGTTTATTTTTAAATTTACGTGGAACACCAAGAAAATAAAATATCGTATCGAAAATCATGAAATATTTTTAACAAACTTTCGTTGTTATTCATCGCAAAGTTGAAATGATATGCAATTTTGGCACATAAAACCTTTCATTTAAAATCTTGGCAGGCTTCACTATTCGAGATGTAAAAAATATATTTGATGTTTGAATGTATTTTTAAACATTTTTTTCCCTCTCTCATGATATTACATACATCAACATTACAGCTAAAACTCGCCCTTTGATAGACATAGGCCTCTCTTATACAACTCCAATTTGGACATACATCCCTCTTTTTTCAAACTGTGAATGGATGACTGGTAGAAAATGCATGCAAAATGCATTTAATGCAGCATTAAGTCCTCCATTTGTACTGTTTTTAGTGCTTTAAAGAATATTAATAATAATACATAGTGGATATTTACCATCACTTGTCAGCCATTGTGGTGATAGCAGAAGATTTTAATGTATCAAGAAAAATACTGCTGGCTATAATAATAATAATAATATTCTCATAGCCGATTCTTACGACGCCCTAAGAAAGAGTTGTGGTAGTCCTATTCTGACACCGCCCGATCCAGAGGTGTTTTTTTTCTTTACGCATTTTTTTTACGTTATTGAATGACGACAGTGTTACTCGGAACTCTAAAACATAGAGTTTCGCGCGACACTGCACTACGCACATCATCCTGCGACATCAGCACAGTCGACTGTGAAATCAGATCATAAAGTCTCAATTGACTAGTAATTTCACTAGCTACAGTGCCCTTTAAACCGGAACACAGTAGTGCTTGCACACTACTGCTTGGCGGCAGAATAACTGACAAAGCGGTGGTACCTACCTAGACGAACTTTGCAACAAAGTCCTACCACCTAGTAAAAGTAAATTAATCATTTGACTACTTTTAAAGGCAATGTCGTCTTCCTATCTACTTCCTTTCTACTTTCTTATGCAGGCAAATAGTTAGCCTTATGTCCTATCCCAAATGATAAATGAAATCCTCTTACTTCACCGGCTTGGACCGCATTTATTGAAACGGAAACAAGCAATATGAACCAATAGACCTTCCATAAGGGTGGGTGGGTGATGTGGGAGGAATAAATAGTGGAACAGTTTTAGTAAACATGAATCTTGAGGTAATGCTGACGTTTGAGTTATTACGTTCAGGAATTAAATAAATAAAAAAAAGACTTTATTTTTTAAACGAAATACTACGATAATGACTACTATTACTAAGTAGCTACACTACCTACTACAAAATCAAGGACTATTGTACATTTAGTTGGTTGTGTTAAGTAATAAAAATAATAATTACATATTAACAACTAAACTTTTTGTAGTAAGTAATTAGTATTAATGTTGTAGTTGGTTTATAGAATAAACTAGCTCATTAAAAAAAAAGTTTAATAACTAATACAAAAAACTACCTACTACTATTACAAAAAAAAAAAAAAAACATTTGGACTATATACTGGCCGCGATGACCTATAGACAGTCCAAATGCTCCAGCCCTCTACCAGTAGGTAGCGTACCCAACATGCTGGCAGCATTGCCCCGTTGAATTGCAATGTTAAAATACTGGGGTTATTGAACTATGATATGTAGCATCATACATTTACGCACATTGCCGAGCCATGTTTTAGTAAATTATGTTTTGTACAATGCTCTATGCCTGTTAGGTAGGGCCAGGTCTTTTTTTCAATTCAAGCACAGAAATTAAAATCTGAAGGCTTAGATCTGATCTATTTAAACCTAAATATTTAAGCTTTAAAGCACTCTAAGTCAGAGGAATAAAATTTTAACCCAAAAACTGAAATGCCAGCGCGGTAGGTGATGTTATTAAAATTCATTTATAGCCACATTATGCGGCTGCGTCCTGAATTCCAAAATGAGATTCCCGTAGCCTACGTGACATCGGGATCTTTATCGCCCGTGAAAATGTTCGGTACCATTGGGATAAACGTAGGTACCTATTTTTTATTGTGAATTGGCAGATATACCTCACCTGATGCTGTGAGTGATACTTGTCCGGAACACGGGTCTCTATGTCTAGATCGAAACGTATTTTACAAAATTACATTTATAGATGAAGGTCAAAGAAAAAGGTTTTTGTAGAAGCAATATCTATCAAAATAGGTAGTACCGTTCAATTAATTGGTGCGGCTATTTTTGTAGGTAGTTTATCTTCATAAATAAGATAATTTTAATTACCTACATTTACAAATATAATATTAGGATATTAATGAAATATCACACTTTTAAATAACAATCTAATAATATATATTATTATTTTTTTATATTCGAAATAATAATTATACAGGGTCACCGCTGAAAAGGGTGAGTAAAAACAACCGTGGTTGAATTATAATTTTTTTTTCTATCTGCATTTCCATAGACACCTGGGTCCGTGCTTTTTGTTAAATTATTTTTATATATATAAATTTAGCTTATTATTGACATGAACATAATATACAATACAGGAAAGACAATACAGCCACTAACAAAAACATAAGTACTTATTTCTAATTGTGCATACACCACGAGCAAACCAGCTTCCGTTCACGAGCTTGACGTATGTTCCAGCCATTGCCCTCCTCGACCATATTTGAGGGAAGAATTATAATAATAATAATATGTGCGGATATCACACAACGCCGTCTAGCCCCAAACTAAGCAAAGCTCGTATTATGGGAACCAGATAACTGATACAATACTTAAATACTTTTTGTTTGTAAATATATACATATAATACGATATAACACCCAGACACAGAACAAACACCCATGTTCATCACACAAATGTTTGTCCTGGGTGGGAATCGAAACCACAACCCACAGTTCAGAAGGCAGGATTACTACCAACTGAGCTATCGGGCCAGTCACTATATAATATTAGTGCCTTATATATTGCTTATAGCAAATCTGACTAACAGGAAATATTCCTATATCAAAAATACCTAAGTAATGTTGCAATACAAGGTTATTGACGATTCGTTGCTTGAGCTCTTTTTAACCGACTTCCAAAAAGGAGGCGGTACTATGTTCAGCTGTATGCTTTTTTTTTGCAGCAGTCAGGATCTGATGTAATCTCAAAGAAATCGAGGAAAAACTAACTAACTAACAATGTAATCAAATTTTAGAAGTCAATTTTGACCTACTTCCCGGTTTCCGATCGAGTTGACATTTTACATCGATATCTAAGGTCCGTATTACAGAACGATGCTCAGTCATCGATCGCTGCTCAGGCAGAGATTTCTTTCACTAATTGACACATCGATCACATTGAAACATCACTATTGACTGGCCCGATAGCTCAGTTGGTAATAACTGTTATAGTTTTCTTTTTTTTTAAATTCAACACCGCTTGAACTCCTTCTCCCAATCAATCTTAACATCTCCGACTATCTAATTATTCGCATAAGAATCTGAGAGAAAAACCACGAACCACAGACTAACTCGGCTTAAGCGATACGCTTATCGATTAATAATTGTTGCCATTAAATAAGCAAAATAATATTCAAGCTAAATGCACTGTCAATAATCGCTCACGTTTACAAAACACCACCAAAATATCTATTTATTATATTTATGAGAAATTCGTATATGAAAGGATTAATTCTATTAATTAAGTGACTGGTTGTATGGCTTCACATTTGAAGTACTAGCGGTGTTCGTTAACATAACCCTGCTTTCTGAACTGTGGGTTGTGGGTTCGATTCCCACCCAGGACAAACATTTGTGTTATGAAAATCAATGTTTGTTCTGTGTCTGAGTGTTATATTGTATTCTATGTATGTATTTACAAACAAAAAGTATCTAAGTATTGTATCAGTTATCTGGTTCTCATAATACAAGCTTTGCTTAGTTTGGAGCTAGATGGCGTTGTGTGAGATGTCCACACATATTTTCAGATGATTTTTTTATTTAGATTAAGAGAAATGTAAAATCTTACATTTTTACATAAAATTTTTAGCCAGTGACTTTAATAAAGTAGTTGCACTTAAATTTATTTCTTAACTTAGAACTATTAAAATTTCACGTTACTTAAGCTCAATTTACAGAAACTTCTCGTAACGCAATATTTGATGGAATAATGATTAAAATTATACTTATATTGAGTTGTTGTGTACAACATTGTGTAGTTATTTTGTGATCCTCATATTAGATCTTTGCTCCCAGAAAACATACCTTGTAGAGATGAGGATTGGAGTTAGATTCGTAATGTATGGATGTAGGTATAGTTTCACTATATTCCCATATATACATCACAAACTCGTTAAGAAGTATGAAACAGTTGAGAAGTTCCACATCATTAGTGAGTCGGCTGAAGGCCATTATTCAAGTTTATTGTGCGACGCCGGACGCAATTACTTCCCCATCTGAGTCGAGAGTTGACGCAGCTCACTGTGACAGTGTACTAATGTTTATTATGAAACCTGTGATATCGGGATGAAAAGTACTTACATACATACTTACTTACATCTGTTATATACTAAACGAGCTTGTGCCCGCAGCTTCGCCCGCGGTGTGGCCTATGGGAAAATAATTCAACCACCAATTTCACCATCTTAAGGGTGGAATTTCGAAAAATCCTTTCTTAGCGGATGCCTACGTCATAACATCTACCTGCATGCCAAATTTCAGCCTGATCCGTCCAGTGGTTTGAGCTGTGTGGTGATAGATCACTATGTCAGTCAGTCAGTCACCTTTGAGTTATATATATTTAGAAGATATCAAAATAACATATGTGTTACCAAACATAACTCAAGCGTAGTCATGGACTAAAGCTTCTCTAACTCTAAACAGAAGCCTATAATATTACTAAACAATTTAACATTGTATTAGTGAAATAATTTTCTGAATCAGTTTAGTGGTTCCGGAGATTGCCCTGAACAAACAAATGAAAGCCCAATCAATTAAATTAAAAAAAAATAACACTGGCCTAGATTAGGTCTTTTTTCTAACCTATTCGATTTTTATGAAGCCTTTTTCATTCTCAAATGATTTTAGAATGTGCATTAAGGGACTGAAGAGGTTGGATGGCATGTCTTGTAGGTACATTTTGAAACAATGGTTGGTATATTAATTAGATCTGCTGGAAAATCACGTAACTTGATTGCAACCTACAGAAACACAGATTGGTATGGATTTGACATTTTTAATACGCAGCTTATGTGCATAGTTAGTATGGAAATTTATTAATAATAATAATAACGCCCAATGATCCCATACGTAGATCCTGGACCCTAACTAGGATTCCCTGTGTCTAGGGACCCCAGGCTCTACGAGAACCTTGGTCCCAAAACACCCAGACTAAGAACAAGTATTTGCGCTTTTTTTTTTCTGTGCACAAATACTTGTCCTGTCGCGGGAATCGAACCCGCCGCCTCCGGGCTATGAGCAGACCTGCTCAGCCACCACACCACAGAGGCTTTATTCTGTTGCATTGCAATCAAAATACTACATTTATTTACCAGTTACCAAGCGCCTAATTGGGCCAATTAGATAGATAGATAAACACATTTTACACAAGTAATACAACTTTACAAGGAAAATATTATGAAAACGGCCCAGTTTTCATTTAAAGCTATCTTTGAATGGTGCACATAGTTATCAATAACTTTTTCTATAGGGTCCACTCTTCCAGTGAATGTCGTCTTCTCTATCCTCATATCTCGGCAACAGCCCAAGCTGAGGCTAACACTCCAGAGGTGCCCTTGAGCTAGTTGCTTCTCACTTTTGACGGCTGGCGCCTTAAGCCCCTGCTCTCCCTGCCGTCGACACTGTAGGTCGAGAGAGACCAACAACATTAGTCCGTTGAATATAGCTGTGTTATATATTTACAGCCTTATTAATAAACACGAACTAGCTTTAGACTAGTTACACCATCTTTTGTCTCTTTCGATCCAGCTAAATATTCCAGTAGCAAAAAAGGACAAAAGCTGAAGTAACTAATCCGAGACTAATACCCGTTTATTAATAAGGCTGTGTATGTTTACGTGATAATACATGATTATAACACGTGAGTTTAGCCGTTGCTTTTCTTACAAAATTTGTGTCATACTCATGATAGTTTTCAAACTAAAACTATAGATTTTCACACAACAGTGGCGATGCTAAAACCACAGTTAAAACAATGCTGTCACTTTATTATACGTCAAAATGACAAGAACTGGAATAGATTTTGTGTAAGAAAATCATGGGAAAGTCCATTGCTGTTTAGTTTTATTCATTTTTGATAGTGTTTTGAGCCTCCAATCTTGTTACCAACTAAACAACAATGGCCGTAGTTCGACTCAACCCTTACAAAAATATCAAGGTCGGTGCGACCCAAAATTTTCATATTTAGTCAACGTACAACAATGCTTGTCAATTGCTAGTTTGACCGTTTCACAATTCCTCTAAGGTTTCACATATTTTGTTATTTATTTATTCAGTTTTTGGTCTTTGGGTACGAAGTGTATTTTTTTGTTATAAACAACATCTTGATCAGATTCATATGATAATATTATAAATTCAAAAGGTTATATCTGTTTTGTTGCCTAGAATATGCTATGATGAATGCAGCTTAAACTTGACAAATAAATACTCGGCACAGTCAATTGGCGCAATAGCTTTTGCCCGCGGTTTCAAACGCATTTTATCATAATGAAATTTGTCTAAATTTTACACTTATACGACAATAATTACTGAAGTAAGGTTTTTTGCATAGGTTTAGTCTGTGTCTGTGTCTTATATTTTATTCTGTGTAAATAACCAAAACGTATAAAAGATGTATATGCATAATTTTTGTATCATTTATCTGGTTCCCATAGTACAACCTTTGCTTAGCTTGAGACTAGATGGCGCTGTGTGAAATTGCCACAAATATTTATTTATTTATTTGTCGCCGGTTTTTACGGCACGGGCAGAAATAGGGTGGTTCTAAATTTAGAAAGGACTACACGATTACTTACATTCCAAGTCCAACGTTACTTTTCCGCTATAAAATAAAGTCATAAAATATAAAAAGATCAAAAAAGCCGGCCGTCAGAGCTCCAGGGATCTCCAACATTTTTAGCGCTTATACCGTAAATCCCCGTATATGTCGACATGTTGTATCGCCGCAGAGGCCTGCAAGGCTTACGCGGTTTCAGCCTGATTACACCGGGTACGCGGCCGCACAGGTAGCCTGCCCAGTTTTTTTAGCAGACGCTTTTAGCTGCAGTAAAGTCTGTAAAGCTGACCTTTCCTTTGTACTCGCTGTGGCTTGATAGATTAATTTTCTGGTAGATTTACCCTCGTCTTGCTTTTAAACTTTTTATGTGTGGTTTGTTATATTTATTATTATACTCAAAATGTTAGAGTTTACATGGATTTTAAACAAATTTGGCTGGCTGATGAATTATATAAAAAAAAAAGCACGACTCAAGTAAAACTTCGTTAGTTTAGCTCCATCTATCGGCCGGTATAACTTTGTTTTGGCTTTGTCTAATGTTAATGTCGCCATCTTAACAATTGTAAACTATTACTTTACCGGACATGCCAATACAAACCTTTAACTTTGTTATGTTGGCAATGGAGATCTACGTGAACCAACTTCAAATTCCTTTTGCCTCGCATTCACCAGTTTACTCTCCAAGTTTTATCTCATAACCCGTGTATTTTTGAATTTTATCGTGTGAACAAATCGGTGATTAATATTTATCTTCTTGAATAACGTTTGTGCACCACTTTACGCGTTGAAGAAGAGATTTGACGTATGTTTGGTATTTTTTTCTGTTAAGCAAGCTTTCAGAAACGGGCTGTGAGTCTTCATTGTGTCACAATAGAAGTTATATTAGCAAATTTAGTAAAATAAAGCAAAGCGTAATTTATACTAGTATTTTACTTGTAAATAACGATCGATATTATATCGTATCGTAGCGCATCATATTGCACATGCTAATATCTAAAATATCGAGTAATTTACAGTTTTGCTCGTTAGCGTTTGTGGTTTAACGTCGGTGTTTGTCATAACAATTATATTGACTAGATCATCATTAACGAGCTGGAATATTTTAATTGAGGAACCAGGAACATTCCATAATAGGAATATGGGAAACATAAAGGTAAATTTAATGAATATTTTTGTACGGAATTAATATTAGTAGTTGAACAGTTAAAACATTAAATACTTCCGTTTTTAACTAAAATAAAAGTAACGTATCATTACAATTATTAGAAGATTGTGGTGGTCTTGAGTTTTACCAATTAAGGACATTTTATGTCAGCAAAAATTGTCCCCCATTCCTAAAATAACAGAAGTTAACACTTTTCGCGACTTGAACTGTTTTAGCTTAAATTAAAAAAATATTAAAACTATGTGCGGGACAGTCTTTGAGGACTGCCGATAGAAGTGAAAACTAAGTAACTTGTGACATATAGGTCACAGGATGCGAGCGGTGACGATGACGCGAGTTTTTTTCACCCAAAAAGTACCTACACATGTATACATATAGCTCATAGAAAGCATTCGGCGACGATGACTACGATTCCATGATTTTTGTTCACCCAAAAAATGCGCGCCTAAAGAAGTTTTCACTTCAAATAATATTTGTAATTATAACAGAAGTTGATTAAGACATTTTTAAGTTCATCATAAATGCTACGTAGATCCATTTTCGAAGAAAAGTTCTCGGGTAGCTACGGCAGCATTAGACTAGGTCATCAGATTTGACCAGCTCACAGATGAGCTGGTCAAAACTGCGGGGAGCCGATTGATGCAAGAGTCAAGCAGCCACTCAAAATGGCTCTCTATAGGTATTGATTCAACGACATCATCAATGCAAATATGCCTTTGCAAATATGCTAAGGCATATATTTCGTTGAATCTATCTTGGCATTAAATGTATTTTTTTGGTTTGGTTGGTGAAAGGCTCCAGAGCCTAGCACATCGATGTAAGGTGGCACATGTGCACAAGAACTGCAAGATCTCAATCCCTCATCACCATTCCACTACCGGACTACTAGACGCTCGGCAAAACTCCATCCCTTCGTGGTCGAAATACCACCCATTCTTACCAAACGATTTGATTAAACGTTCATAATTAGAACGGCTGAGACATGGAATGGCCTTCCTGACACACAAATAAAATATACACACTTAAGTTATGAGAAGATAATATTGTTTTGTTAAATTATGTTTTGATATAATATATTCAGTGATGGCACAAAATGTTTTGTATAGTATTCAGATACTGTAGAAGTCAAAAAAGACATGTTTGCAAATTTTAAGATACAAACAAATGTTACTATAGACATAACAATCTTCTCCGCGCCAAATAAATCCAGCCAAATTGAAATTTCAACGCTGTTTAAATAACGAGCCTAACTTTCAAAAGCATTTCAAACAAAAACAATGACAATCAAAAGCGTTCAAACAAAAACGACTGATAGAATTGGTGCCAAAGATTCAATTTTCTTCCGGCGTTCGTCTCTAGGTTTGATTATTTATCGATATTTTTAGAGATGATACGCAATACTCGATAATTGTAATTTGACAAGTAACATGATGTTTGAAGTAGATATAGAAAAACTGTTTTGTGTTCGGCTCTATTGACCTGTAGTTTTATTTTAATTTATATGATAATCCATAATTCATGTTCAAAATTATGCTCATTTCCTTATATGCACGCCTAATCAAATTGTTTCTCTGCACGCCTTGGTTGACTGGTAGAAAATGCTGTTAGCATCAAGACCTCCTTTGTACTTTTTGTGTGCATAAAGTATTAAATGATAAATTGACAGTGTCAGTTACAAATACTTATAACGTTAATTCTTTTTTTTTTTTTTTTTTTTTTTTTATGTTAAGGTTTGACGTGACGAGCTAGCCGTTCGCCTGATGTTAAACGACACGGCTGCCCATATCAGTTGCAGTGTCACTCGGAACTGTAAAGTATAGAGTTTCGCGTGACACTATGTAACGCCCCCCCAAAAAGACCCTTCCCCTATACTGGCCTACCCGTCCTAACCCTAATTGGTCTATAAGTATAATAAGCGTTATATATAAACGTTAGAGGTGTTACAGACGGTTTGATGAAGTAAATATGGCCAAGTGATCGTCTAATAATGTGGTAGGACCGTACGTTGTGAATTTGTAGTAACCCTAGTTCTTTAAAGGTAGTGAGACAATTCCTAAGGCGACCTAGCTAGCCGATCTAGTGTTTATCCGTTTATTTATTATTAATGACTTTAGGACTTTAAGATGAATTATTAGGATTTGTAGCAAATATGTATGAACGTTATTAATTAGATTATATTTACGTAAATATGCAAGTATATTAAGGATATTGTCAACGCTATTAAATACGTTAATTTTAAAAATGAACGAGTGTATAGGTGTGACAAGGTGCAATCCTCCATCCCTTTCGCTCCCATACAAATATCCGCTCCCCGTCCTTGTCATAAGCGCATAGAACCGAGAAACTGCTACGTGAAGGACAGTGTGCATCTACCAACCGTTCGGCGCGTGCCATATTGAATGCGCATACGAATAATCTCATAAAAATCAAGTGTTCAGGCTATTGTGTTACGAAATAGACTATTGGCTATATTAGCATCTTCTTGATAGTGCTGTGTATAGTGGAATTTCTAAGAAGTTTGTGCGGGGCGCCCCCAAAATCAGCTGATCTCGGACCACGCGTGAGTAACCTATTTTTTCCCTCCTTGCCTTACATTTTTGTCACATCTGGGTTTCTTAGCATTTTCTAAAATTACCAATTTTATTATTTGAACCAGCGCAAACATATTTTTTGGTCACTTCGGCATCGGATTCATAATTAATAACTTTAGTTTCTGTTGAGTTCACGCCCGCCATTTTGATTATCAATAATTGCCGGCCGGCTTTTGCGTTAAATAACCTCAAAAGTATCGCGGAATTTGAAATAAATCATCGACAATGACTACATTAACTACTAAAAAGGCTACCGATAGGGAATTCGAAAGAATACAAGGCAAATTGACTGTCTATTTTGAGTACATACAATCGATATACGATTCTATGAAATCTTTTGATTTTAATAATCCAGTAAATGTCGAAATGTTTCTTGCAAATACATTCACCCTTGATTCTATACATCAGAAATATGTTGAAACCTTAGATGAGAGATGTTGCTATGAAGCTTCTTTAAATGAAGACGCCAGTTTGCCTTCGTATAAGTCATTACTCGCCTTTGAACAACTTTACACACAAATAAAATACAAAATAAAACAATTGTCTAAAGATAATAATGCAGCAGGTCATTCCGATAATAATAAGGGACATCTCAGTAGGATTATTCCATTGCCTAGGTTAGAGTTGTGTACTTTTAACGGAGACCAAGAAAGCTGGCCCCTTTTTTATGAGACTTTTCGAACGGTTATCCACGAAAACCCGGAATTAACTGACGGTGAGAAAATTCAATATCTGATAGGGAGATTGAACGGCAAAGCGCTTGCTATTTGCCAGGGTATATTACCTTCTGCTGAAAATTACCAGGTTATTTGGAATGCCTTGTTAAATAAATATAATGACACGCGTTTATTAGCCGCTTCTTATCTAGATAAATTGATGAATCTTCCTGTAGTCGACCCCAGTTCCCCCGCAAGCTTAGAGGATTTTATTGATAAATTCTCGTCTATTATTTCGGCACTACGACAATTGAAAATTACTAGCTTAGAGGATTTATTGTTTATTCATATTGGCTGTAAGAAAATAAATTTAGAAACAGTCAAGGCATTTGAGATGTCGTTGCATGATAACGGGACTAATAAAATGCCTACTTGCTCTGAGTTTGTAGATTTCATTCGTAACCACGCCCATATTTTGCTGCGCGCACATAATGTGACAAACACAAAGTCTGGTGTCCAATCTCGCAAAATTAATATGGATTCTAATGCCATACAATCGTCAGGTAAATTCTCAGGGTCACGCTCCACTAACAATAATAATGTCAAAACATTTGTGAACGTACAGGAACACGACAAATGTGTATGTTGTGAGAAAAAGGACCACACTAAATTGGTTCAATGTCCCACATTCCTGTCAATGTCTCCTCATAACCGTTTTGCTTTAATTAAGCGTAATAAATTATGCGTAAACTGTTTAAGTAACAAACATTCGCTGCTTGATTGCAAATCAACAAGCAGATGCAATACGTGCTCACGTAGCCACCACAGCTTATTACATTTCAATAATAATGATACTTCACTAAATAGGAATGCCGCCACGGCACTTAGCAACGGGACTTCTGCAATAAATCAGAGTACCGCGCCTACTGATAAGAATGTAAACAAATGCGTAAGGTCGTCGCCGTCGCAGCCGTCGCACGGAGAAGACCGCCCGGTCTCGCTGTGTGCTGTAGGCCTCAGGTGCGCCGCTGCCTCCGGTGCTAATGATATTAAACCCGCGATGTCCGTATTGTTAGGGACCGCACAATGTCACGTTATTGACGAAATGGGTAATGTATCTATAGTTCGCGCCATAATAGACAGCGCGTCGCAACGCGACTTAATTACAACCGAATGTTGTAAACGCTTAAAATTACCGTTACTTCCTGCTTCCAGCAAATGTGTATCTGGTGTTGGTGACGTCACAAACCCGATTGAAGGTGTCACTTGTCTCACACTTAGATCGCGTCATAATGATGAGGTTAAATTTAGTATTCAACCTCTAGTAGTAAGTCGGATTACGGATGAGCTTCCGGTCTCAGTGATTGATACCGCGCAGCTTGACTACTTACAGAATCTACCTTTAGCTGATAGCCGTTTTAGCACGCCCGCTGCAGTCGATCTTATACTAGGGTCAGATGTTTTCGCGCGCATATTACGTCCTAATACGTTATCGCGTTCTCCCGGCGAACCAGTAGCTATAGAGACCTCATTGGGTTATATTGTGGTAGGTCAGGCTCCGACTGTCAATCCTGCTTGCAATATCGTGCGTGCCTACTGCACTATTAATGAGGGCCTTAATGACCGCGTAAGTCGATTCTTCGAATTGGAAGAAGTACCTACAATGAAGAGTACGCTTTCTCCTGACGATAAAGAATGTGAGGAATTTTATGTTAATACTACACATCGCGATAATAAAGGCAGGTTTGTAGTATCGCTGCCGTTTAAAAAAGATCCATCTTGTTTAGGTGATTCGATGCGTTCCGCGGAGCGTAGGTATTTGTCACTGGAACGAAAATTATTGGCTAATCCATCCGTGAAAAAAGAATACGATGATGTATTTATTGAGTACCTAGATAAGGGTTATTTAAGAGCGATTGATAATAACTCCGCCTGCGAGTTTAACAAACCTCATTACGTAATACCTCACCACGGCGTCGTGCGAACTGATAAGGAGACGACCCGTTTGCGCGTTGTTTTGGACGGAAGTAGTTTGACAACAAATGGTATGTCGTTAAATGATATCTTACATACCGGACCGAATTTACAAAATGATTTGTTTAAAATATTATTGCAGTTTCGATTATTGCCTGTTGCTATCAGTGCGGATATACGACAAATGTATTTACGTATTTTAGTAAAGGAAGATGACTTGCGGTTTCAGAGATTACTGTACCGATTTGATCCCAATGATCCGATCCAAGTTTTTGAAATGACGCGTGTTCCCTTTGGCTTACGCTGTAGCCCGTACTTAGCCATACGGTCAATTCGTCAGTTGGCTATTGATGAAAGGGCTCGTTTTCCTAATGGCAGCCGTGTCATAGAAAAATATATTTATATGGATGACCTTGCCACTAGTTGCGCATCGGTTAATGAAGGCGTCGAATTATCTAATCAGTTGATTCAACTATTTGCGGCCGCAGAATTTCAATTAGTAAAATTTTCGAGCAACTCGCCTGAGGTAATGGCTAGCATCCCTGCTGACCACCGCGTTTCCGATACCGTGGAATTTAGCCCAGCAGACCAATTAAAAATATTGGGACTGCATTGGCTGCCGGCCGAGGACGCGTTCACGTTCAGCGTCAGCCCTCAACCTCGCCAGTGTACAAAACGGAACATCCTATCTTTCATTGCCCGTTTGTGGGACTTGATGGGATTTCTCGCTCCAGTTACACTTCTGGCCAAACTTATTGTGAAATCACTTTGGAATGAGAATGTCGGTTGGGACGAGACACCCCCCCAGCATATTATTAATCTGTGGAGGATCTTTGAATCTGAGCTGCCATTATTGCAAAATATTAAATTGCCACGACATATCGGAGTAACAGACAACTGCGTTATTTCTATATTGGGGTTCGCGGACGCGTCGGAGGCTGCATACGGGGGAGTAGTTTACGTTCACGTGTACTTCCCGAAGCTTCAACACACAGTGGTGAACCTCGTATGCGCCAAGTCGCGGGTCGCACCATCAAAGACGCTCGTTACGCTCGCTCGGTTGGAACTCTGCGCGAATTTAATTCTTGCCAAACTAATGCGAACGGTGATTGATACCTATTCATTGCCGGAATGCTGTATTTATGCGTTTACCGACAGTATGGTAGCTCTGGCGTGGATACGTGCAACGCCAAGTCGCTGGCAGACGTTTGTCGCGAATAGAGTTTCTCAGATTCAGGAAAAAATTGACCCTAGGCACTTCTATCATATAGCCGGCAAAGACAATCCGTCTGACTGCCTGAGCCGCGGTCTAACGCCAGCTCAACTAATTGTACATCCTCTATGGTTCAATGGGCCGAGGTTTGCGCATAAACCTCACTCTGAATGGCCGCTTAACTCAGAAATTAGCTCTGTAAGTGAGATTCCTGAAGCTAAAATGAGTGTGATGACAACAACTGAGCTGACTTCACAACCACTACCCCCTCTGTGCGAGCTCGCTAATCGAGTTTCGTCTTGGAACAGATTACTCCGAATAGTAATCTATGTCCTTCGGTTTATGAAAAAATTGCCGAATAAATTTAATGTTTCTCATCTTGAATACGCAGAACTTTTCATAATCAAGAATCTTCAAGGCGTTTACTTCTCCGATGAAATTGCCAAGGCTAAATCAGGCAAACCATTACCTCCTGCTTTTCTGAAACTAAACGCATTCATTGATAAGGATGACGTATTACGCGTTGGAGGTCGTTTGACGAATGCCAAGATTGGATTTGACAGTCAACACCCCATACTTCTCCCGCGTCGTGATCATATTGTCGATCTTATTATTGACTACTATCATCGTAAAAATTTGCATACTGGCCCGCAGCTGTTAATGTCCTTATTGCGCCAAAGGTACTGGATAATGTCAGCCCGCAATATCGTACGTAATCGGGTGCAAAAGTGCAACATCTGTTTCAAAACGCGACCGGTCAACCAGTTTCCCATGATGGCAAGCCTACCTGCATGCCGGGTTACTGAAGCCAAAGCTTTCTGTCATACAGGCGTGGATTACGCTGGTCCCCTGGCTATAACCCCACACCGTGGTAGAGGCGTACGTAGTACTAAAGCATACATATGTTTTTTTGTATGCCTTGTTACGAAAGCGGTGCATATCGAGTTGTCATCAGATCTTAGCACCCAAGCGTTCATGAACGCGTTCAAACGCTTCTTAGCTAGACGTGGTCCCGTAAATTCGCGAACGAACTTCGGGAAAATCGTATTGAATTTCGATTTAATCCGGCCGCGGCTCCTCACTTCGGAGGAATTTGGGAAGGTAACATACGCAGCGTGAAGGTCCATTTGAATAAAGCGGTGGGAACTCAGTTGCTGACTTATGAGGAGATGTCGACAGTGCTTGTCCAAATAGAAGCGTTATTGAACTCGCGCCCTCTCTCTGTCTTGAGTAGTGACCCTGCTGAACCTCTGGCTTTAACGCCTGCTCATTTCCTAGTGCTAACCCCTCTGAAATCGCTTCCTGCTGAAGATTTGTCGCATGGGAACGTTAACCTTGTGCGTAGGAAACGTGTGGTCGACCACCTTGTACAATCATTTTGGAAAAGATGGAAAATCGAATACCTTAACACTCTCCAAGTGCGTAATAAGTGGACGAAGCCTAATGCTTCCATCCAAACGGGGACCGTTGTTCTGCTTGAATCAGAAAATAGCGCTCCTCTTGACTGGCCTATTGAAGTGGTTGAGCGCACCTTTCCAGGCAAGGATAATGTGGTGAGGGTCGTGGATATCCGGACGAGGTCCGGCATATACCGCCGGCCAGTGGTAAAAATTTACCCATTGCCAACCCAATAATTAAAATACAGTCCACAACTCTAACTTAGCTATAATAATTAAAATGAATAACAGTAACTAGTACGTTAAAAATAAAATAATATTTATATAATATAAATAGTAATAATATAAATGTCTCTAATAGATAATCAGTAAATATGTACATTAAATAATATGTAAATATGTCCATCGTTCATGAGTTTAATGCAGATTAGGTACGTTGAAGTGACCTTTTTCTATGTAATGCGCTTTAATATTGAAGGCCTTACGTCCTGTCAAGCCGGGGGAGATGTCAACGCTATTAAATACGTTAATTTTAAAAATGAACGAGTGTATAGGTGTGACAAGGTGCAATCCTCCATCCCTTTCGCTCCCATACAAATATCCGCTCCCCGTCCTTGTCATAAGCGCATAGAACCGAGAAACTGCTACGTGAAGGACAGTGTGCATCTACCAACCGTTCGGCGCGTGCCATATTGAATGCGCATACGAATAATCTCATAAAAATCAAGTGTTCAGGCTATTGTGTTACGAAATAGACTATTGGCTATATTAGCATCTTCTTGATAGTGCTGTGTATAGTGGAATTTCTAAGAAGTTTGTGCGGGGCGCCCCCAAAATCAGCTGATCTCGGACCACGCGTGAGTAACCTATTTTTTCCCTCCTTGCCTTACATTTTTGTCACATCTGGGTTTCTTAGCATTTTCTAAAATTACCAATTTTATTATTTGAACCAGCGCAAACAGATATAGGTATCTATTTATTTATCTAGTATACAAGTATTATGGATTTGGTATTAATAGTAAGTAGGTATTTAGGTATTACATTATTGTAATTGTAAGCAACTCCGAACAGATACTAGCTAGTGGCATAACGATAATAGAACTTGAGTAGGAACCAACGTATTGTTTTCGTAAGTGAATTGGGTTATACATGAGACCTAAGTAAGACCTAAGTTATTCCTTATAACATTCATCTCATGCTTTCTGAGTTTACATTAAATATAGTTGGGTTGCACTTATCAGCAAAACTACAGCATGTCATTTTCTGCTATAATTCTGTTCTAGGAGCTCCTCCCCGCCCCAAGAATGTGAGATTCGTCACCTGACTGGATACTCCCCACTGATAAGTGCTTTAAAACTGCAGATGGCAGTGCACTATAGTAAGAAAGAGGACATATTCTTTTATCAAAACAGATTTCTTTGTGGGACTCTTAGGTAATTACTGAATTCGTTACCAGAGAGGCCCTAATCCCCCCTCCCCGTCCTACCTATTCCTATCACGATACCTACGCCTAGACGCGATAAAGACATAACTGTTATATTAGAATTAGACATGGAATAATTATCCGTTGGTGTTTATTCAAGTTAATAATATTTATGGTTTTTTTGTATAATAAACAATTCGAGTTTATGATTAGATTATTTAAGTATAGGTTTTATATAGGTAATCAAGCCATACCTAGCTGGATTACAAGATTTTTAGGACATTTATTTGTATCCTTATGAAATATCATGACATTACCAGCCATTAGTTATTTTATATAGATAATCAAGCCATACCCAGCTAGATTACAAGATTATCAGGGTATTTACTTATATCCATATGATAATTCATGACATTACCAGTCATTTATTAGATGTTTGTTGAATCTAAAACAATCTTTAATTAGATTGATTTGGTCAGGTTAAACCATCTTAGGTTGTCCCCGAGTTCAGATCCAGAATACTATCGTAGGTAGATTTATATAAAATCCATGATAAAATCCATTAATTACACAAATGAAGAAGAAGCTCTCTAATCTGTACAGCATAGAGAAACCTCAGGGTACGGCTCCGCAAGACCCAATGTGCAAACAGACTTTATCAAAGTAGTCAGTAGATATAGCCCACTTTATAGAGCATATTAGGTTTTGTAAAACCAGATCTTTAACTAAGTTCCAACCTTCAGATTTGATAACACAGATACAAACCCATCTGATTAATAATAATTATTTGTTACCAGAATTATAATAATAATAAGCTATGTATGTATGCATAAACAATTACTCTGAGTAAGCATGACATTTCATAAAGATTATGATTTAATTTGATATTATTTGTTTTGAATAGTATTCATTCAGATATTATTTGTTACAACATTACATCATTTTACTGGAAATTATTTATTGTAATTACGTTTTCACTATGTAAATTACTTGGATCATTTGGAATGTTTATATTTTAGTATTTTATTTATAATGATTTACCGTGGCGTGTACCTCGACTTACCGATGACTGACCCCACTTGTATTATCACAAAACACCAATTTCACTTCCTAACACCACTCTTAAGAAACGAGAGAGGACATCTAGCTCACTAATGCACCTAAACAGTTAATAACTCGAGTTAATAACTAAATCAGAAAATTGTTGAAATTATGCAAATTAACCCGCGCTCCGAGTACTTAACCTAAAAAAAATGCTCCAATCCGATCTACTCCTACGACGAACGCACAATCACCCGTTTTATCCGCAAGAAATCACAAATTTCACAAGTTAATAACTAAATATTCGTAATTACGAAGATTATGCGAATAACTCGATGCACCGAGTACAAGCAACCGTAAAAATCCTATTTGTTTTCTTTTCAACGCGACCTACTCTCCTGACCCGCGGCCATCGCTTCCCGCTAACTATCCAAGTTCCTTTCCAACTATTCTCATCATCTCCTTCTAACGTGTACAATTCTGGCTCTTCTCTTCTCACTCTCACGCTCCACCCGACATTTCGCGGCTTTATTGCTATCTCCGGTGTTTCTTGCCCTTCTAGCCGATACATTTTTGTCACAGATTATATTATTTTGCAGACGGATGGGAAGTTATTGCGACAAAGGTCTAATTCACATTCCGCGACGTACATTTGTTTAAGTATTTGGCAGTTTTCAGTACTTTTCTTTATTACGAAGTAGTTTTATTAATGGTTTCGCTATTTTTCGTTTTCGTAGCAATTTCCGTTTCAAGACATAGATACTTTAATGCTCCGGTAATAATATGTGAATGGAACTTATTTATTATGTTTTGTTTATTGTTCATTTAATTACTTAAATGCATTAATCAACTGTTTGAATGGAATTAGTGTAAAACTAATCTAATTTATTTTGATACATTTCTTATTGATTTAACTATTCTAGTATTTGTAGATGTTCATAAATCTAAGTGAATTGTTTTTTTGTCACCCCGTCGTCGCCGCCCGAGACACGTCTTGAGCGACCCGGATGATCCTATAGCAGCCGTAGTATCGGCTGCGCTAGGATCACCGGACCAGTCTAGCCCTTCTGGCTCAGGTACCGCTTTCGGCACCGGTATAGGATACCAGCGTAACACAATCAGACACCGACCCCGCCGGCGAGGTCGACGTACCCCCCGTAGGTTAGCTAGAACGGTCGCGACTTTCAATAGGGTCCACTCTTCCAGTGGACGTAGTCTTCTCGATCCTCTTATCCCGGCAACGGCCCAAGCCGAGGCTCGCACCCCAGGGGTGCCCTTGAGCTAGTTGCCTCCCACTTTTGACGGCTGGGCGCCCTAAGCGCCCGCCCTCCCGCCCGGTGACGCTGTAAAGGTCGATAGAGACCAACAGCATTAGCTCGTTCAAAAAAAAAAAAAAAAAAATAAGTGAATTGTTTCTGCATATATTTCATATATAGTTTTCTAGCGTCCTGTGACCTTGAACTTATTATGGGATTATTTTACTTTATTTCATTAGTATATTTATTCAATATTTAATCTTTACTATATTTGTGACGTTACGGGACTTCTGTTCCATTACATCTACACTGCGCACGTCATCCAGAGACATCAGCACAATCTAGTAATAAGATTACGAAACTGTGAAATCAGATGTTAAAGTCTCATTTGCCCAGTAATTTCACTAGCTACAGTGCCCTTCAAACCGGAACACAGCAGTGCTTGCGCACTACTGCTTGGCGGCAGAATAACTGGCAAAGCGGTGGTACCTACCTAGACAAACTTTGCAGAAAAGTCCTACCACCTAGTAAGTAAATTCTTGAATGTAACTTAATTTTCATAATGCAAAGTCAAAGTCAAAAGATTATATTGCAAATAGGCTATTTTTAGCACTTATACAAGAAAATGAAAAATCTAATTTAAAAAAATGAAAATAAAATAAAAATCCAAATTAATTGCATTTAATACAGCAAACAGTTATCATACATATAATTCCTCTCGACCAAACGTCCTGTTCTTATTATTAATATTAAAAAAATGCTGAACGTATAAAGTAGGTACTGAGGTAGGTAGGTAGGTAGGTACTGAGGTTCCGATAGCTAATATTGAATACCCGAGATTTCGATATTCAATATTACTCAGATATCGATACTCGTCAGATCAAGTTAGTACTTGATATCGATATCTGAAACCTGTCAAAACTCGAACTCTAGGCATCACAAGCAAAGGCCAGTGATTAATGCTTTACCCGACCCCTAGTATGATCGGTCCACCTGTCGCTCATTGATCTTCTTTGATTAATTGTGTTATTACGGATACGTGGGCTTTAGATACTGAGATTTCCGTATCAATAAATACAGGTGTCGATTCTGTGTCGCATTCTCTAAAACTAAACGTAAAATATGGCGGTACTCTTCTGATAAAGGGGAAATGAAAAAGACGGAAATATATTAATTTCGTTTAGTTTTAGAGTATGCGACAGAATCGACACCACTAACTAAATTACTTTCAAAGTACAGTATTTGTTTCCTAACTGTTTACATCGTAAATGAAGTTTTATGTACGGTTTTTTAAGTTGACTATAACTTACTAGATTCAGTTCAGAATATATAAAGTTTTGTTCAATTTCTCTTTTCAATAAGATACCTCGAGCAAATAACTCGGTAAATCCCCTCAAATTCCTTATATAAAATAATCTAAGTTGCTTAAGTACCAAAAAATTTCATTAACGCCATTTTATTACCAGATATAACAAGGCTTCCTTCATTACAGATTCACGCGGGTACCTGTACTTTTTATTAAACAGAAGCAGAAAGATTTTTATAACTTAGAAAAATTTGTAGTCTTCCTAATAAATCATCTTGGAACCTTTTCATAATAAACGCCCCGATTTTTCAAGTAATTTTCTTTATTGAAACGGAAAAACGGTCACATATTTTTCGTAGTCCGCAGTTAAAAACAGCGCGTGAAACTTCCAGGGGTAAGTCAAGCTACTAATTAGACAGGGGCTTGTAGACGAACTCATTATCAACTGTATGGACAGGGAGATAATTAGTCTGACGGGACCGGTGGAGTAAAGGATGTCCTATTTAAATGCGATCCATTTCATCACTATTGCTTTAGCATTGGAAAAAATGAACTGTTAAAAATGCGAATATTATTTATTATATTATTTATTTTATTGAAGTCAAACTTTTTACGCGCGCTTGATTGGGGAGTAAGCTGGTGAATGCAAGACGAACGGAAGTTGAAGTTGGTTCTCGTAGATCTCCATTGTCAACATAACAAAATTAAAAACATGTACTATCATGCTGGCATGTCCGGCAAAATGACAATTTATAATTATCAAGATGGCGACATTAATATTAAACAAAGCAATAACAAAGTTACACCGGCCGATAGATGGAGCTAAACTAAAGAGTTTTATTTCAGTCGTGTGGTCTAAAGCAAGGTCGTTTTTTTATTTATTTTTTCTATATAAGCTAGATTAGTCCTGATTTCAAAATTATTAGGCTGTGGAAATGCTTTGCAAACTTAGACCAACACGGCTTAACGTGCCCTCCGAACACGGTAGCGCTCAGTTGTTAAAACCTCTTTTTGTAGCAGGAACCCATTCAAGTAGAACCCCAGTAAAAGTTGGCCGACGGCTAAGTGCGGCTTGCACTTATAAGTATAGAATACTAAGTTACGATAAATTGTTGACGATAGTATGAAAAACAAAGAAGGAATATACTATTGAGAATAAAACTATAAACAATTCTTAAACTGGTGTTTATTTATTCTTCATTCTTTAATAGATATACATTCGTTTTTTTCCTGGACTCGGCCCCTCTCGTCAAACCGCATGCCAGTCAGTGTTGCCAAACAGAAAAAAACAATTCAACTCAATTAATTTAGAAAAATAGGAATAAATTAATAAATTCACGATAGTCAATCACTATATTTTATCACCATGATCATCAATTGTTACAACCTCTATGAATTTCACGTAAACTCATTGTGCTTTAATATTGTCATCATCGTTATCAGCCTATATTAGTCCACTGCTGGACATAAGCCTCACCCAAGGCAGGCCACTGAGCCCGGTATTCGACTCTACTCTTCCAGTAGCTGCCAGCTACCTTGCGTATGTCATCGCTCCATCTTGCCGCAGGGCGTTCTACTCCGCAATTTTTTATGGTTCACATTTTTGAGTTCAATATATAAAATTGTAGAATACAAGTATCAAAGCTTAATTAGCTTAGATAAAGTGCAATGAAGTTGAAAATTGATGATTTAGCGAAACCTACATCATATTTGATGTAATTGAATGTTGTATCTTACAAAGCAATATTTTAGTCTACAAAAACTATACTCATCAAAACACTACAAATTAAAAATTACGTCAAAGTCATTCAAAAATACGAAAATACTTAGTAGTAGCCCTTCTACGGCATTAATGGTTGGGATGTCCTAAAAATTTCATTACGAAATTCCACGCATTTATAACCAACCCTATGGAACCCTCTTAGGGGGTGGAGTATTCGCTTATTGACAGAATAAATAAGACTTATCTTTCAAGATGGCTTTTACGGATTCCGTCAAAAAGATTATAATGCGAGGAAAAGTCAATGCTAAAATGTGTTTTAATCTTCACCGGTTAGTTTGGCAATTTAAATCTGTAAAAAGTATTAACTAATAAACACTGTTAACTTGTGGAAGACCTCCTTCCGATCTTCGCCTATTTTAAACGTGATAGAAAAAAAAAACAAAATACAAAATAACGATACTTCCACTATACAACTTTAATTATGCGTTTTGGCGGGAACGCGAAAAAAATTGCGTCACCGCATCGTATTATTTTCCAAAACTTGTGTTATTTTCAGTGTTAGTGCATAAAATTGGTGGCATTCTATTCGTTAAGTGCTGGATTACAGGCGTGAGTGTGGGAAAATGGTATAATGATGGTGAAACGTTTCTTTTCGTGTTGTTTCCAAAACTCCTTAGAAGCTTCAAGTAAAGTTGCCACCACTTTACTAGGAGTATGACTTTGACTAGACCATGACTTGACTATGGCTTGACTTAATGACTTCGACTGTGACTTGACACATATTTGCGTGAAATATCATTAACTTGATAATTATCAATTACTTGACACTAGCTAAATACACGGAAGTGTGGAGCCAAAACATAAAAAAAAACTTTAATTATTAAGCTTCCTAAATTAATCTTCTAGCAAATATATTTGAAGAAAAACATGATTACATTTTTGCAGGCGTTAAAGTTATTGGCCTACATTTTAATATTATAAGCACGTCGATATTTCATACTTCTTGTTATCTTTTCATAATTGCACAGAAATTAAACTTCCTTGTTCTTCTGATAATAGCATTGTTATGTGATTGGTTACAGAGTCCCTTCAAATTGGCTTACCTTAGATACAGCCAGTTAGGGAATACTCGTGAAAAAGGGTTACAACAAATAAAATAGCGTATGCAGTTGAGAAAAAAATGTCACAATTGCTAAGCATAGTTCAGAAAGTTGTAAACTCTATATTTGCTTCGTAACTTTAATCATAACCTACTATTTTGAATCTCGTGGTTTAGTGTCTAAGCTACTAATATCCGTGTTACCTTAAATACATAAACAAGGCTTAGACAGACGTCAAACGTGTGTTTAAGAATACAAAACAGCATCTTTAAAGAATTGCTATTTCAAATCTTCGTTGAGGCACTATCAACAACTTGAAAGCTTTACCTGTCCAAATTTCAAGCCTCTTTACCCTATGCTCAAAAGGTAGACAAACACAAACACGGTGCTGTCAACACGTGCTGTCTACGGTGCACAAAGATAAGCGCCCTCAACGGCGCGCGTCATTAGAGCTAAGAGTGGAAGCTGGCAGTTAATTGGGATAGAACAAGAGCTGGGGCTTAAACCCGCTGAAAGTGGTTGTCTTACGTCCGATATTTATAATAGAAAACTTATTTTTATGTTATGGAATGACGGGACGAGCTAACAGTTTCCTTGATCTTAAGCGACACGGCTGACCATATCAGTTGCAGTGTCACTCGGAACTCTAAAGTATAGAGCTTCGCGTGACACTGCACTGCCCACGTCATCCTGAGACATCAGCACAATCTAGTAAGATACATTTACAAGGTTACAATACGAGAATATAGTTTTCTAATAATAAATAATAATGCCGCCAGGATTTTGGGCACGTTGTCTACTGGTAGCGGCTTCTTAGATTAAGTTTTGCTAATGCATAGTTTTTAATTTTATTTTAGTATATATGTTTTCTAAAATAATTTATATTTATGTATGTTGAGATATTATTTGTACATAATTATATTCTACCTTATATTGTAGGACAACTTTTTGTAATAGTTTTATATTATTTTGATTTAACTACCGAAGCCCACAACTCGAAATTCCTCCAATACAAAGGTAATCAGGAAGAGATCGCCCTAAGCGGTAAGACCGCCTATTGTACTAGCATGAGTTAATTAAGTTTTTCTTTTTGTAAAATTATTTTTGAGGTTTACAATAAAGTGTTGATCTATATAGCTTCTATAATGCAGTACTTTTTTCATAAAAAAAAAGTTTTATTATATGTACCATTAATTGAAAATTAGAATATTTATATTAGTACAATTGCAATATCAACAACATTTTAAAAAAATGTAATTTCAAGCAAGCGCTTGCTTTATTTGTGCATGCACTGTAAAATTTCCTTTTATGCACAAAAGTGGGTACGACTTGTAAAAAGGATTTTTTTATCTCTTACGGATTGTGAATACTTTAACATTAATTAAACGTAGGTAATTTTGTTTCAATAGTTTTTGGAACAGGCTTAATTTTAATTAATAAGTTTGATTTTGAATAAGCTTATGTAAGTATTTTTTAAACTTTTGCGACTTGAACTCCTCAACTTGTAAAGATAAAACGGGTCTATTTGCGCACAAAATAATCAAAATATAATTTTGACCAAGTTACATTGGCCGTGGTCAATGTAAATCCTCCGTGGGTGGGAATCGAACCCACAACCCACAGTTCAGAAGGCAGGGTTACTACCAACTGAGCTATCGGGCCATTCAATTATTATTATTATTCTTTGACAGTAGGTAGTATTGTATAGTAATTAGAAAATTTTATTGTATGAGTATTCAACTCACACATACATTTTGTCACCACCTTAAGTACGTAAAGAAATATCACACACCACAATTGAAGGGGTGAGAACAAAAAGGGTTTAACTGATTTTTTTCACAAAATGACTTATGAGTATCGTTGGATTCAGCGTGAAATTATCTACAATAATACATTCTCAAAATAGCGAAATGAGGCTTAAATCTCGAGACTTTGAGCCTAAAAACGGTTTATCTGTCACAGGAATACAGTTTGCTTAGCATAAAAACATTATTACATTTATTTTATTATATTATATTTTTACAGTAATTGTATGAACTAGTACTAAATTTAGTATTTTAAAATAGAATTAATACATTTCAAGCAACTGAAACTTACATAAACCTTTTCTATTGCCTTATAAGCACTCTACATTAAAATAAAAGTTAAAAGTCAATTTTCTCGAAACTCTCAATTTGACAGTTAAACCCTTTTTATTCCCAACCCTTCAATTACTATCTTGTGCTTATTTCAACCGTTCTTGAACTGAAGTATTGTACAGCGACTAAATTCATAAAAGCTTTTTAAGGCAAATTTTTTCACATTCCCTATTCAAGCTTTTTATACAACTGGCAACAAAATATTTTATTTTTTTAGGCCACGTTCTCACTGTTTGCGGTGGGAAGACACAGATGAAATGCTTTGTGAAATAAATCCCTCGGCGATGTTGTTGAATATTTATAGAGCTTGTAAATATATAGTATATATGTATATGTATAATATATAAAAAATGTAAAGCGTCACCTTTAAGCAAAGCAGGGTTGTAATTTTTTTATATTCGAAAAACATCTTGTATATTTTTCTCTTTCTACATTTTAATAGTACGGGATCTTAACCGTAATTGGAATGATTTCTGGTTTCCCAATATTATGCAATACTTACATTACAATAATAATAATAACATCGCCCAACGATCACATACATAAATCCTGGACCCTAACTAGGATTCCATATGTCTAGGGACCCAAAAACTACGAGGACCATGGCCCCATAGCACCCAGACATGGAACAAGTATTTGCGCTTTTTTTTCTGTGCACTATACTTGTCCTGTCGCGGGAATCGAACCCGCCATCTCCAGGTTATGAGCCGACCTGCTCAACCACCACACCACAGAGGCTGTCAATAAAAGAAGTTACTGCTAAAGTTTTTGAGACCTAATAATTGCCTTATTTATGAATTTATTTATGCGGTTGCATTGGATCTGTTCAAACGCCTACCTTTCTTCTCCAATAAATCTTACCCTTTTAAAATCCCGAATTGCGCACTCCACATCACATCCGTTCTGGAGCTAAAATAGCGATGAGTCTGAGATTTGTTGTTTTAGGACAGATGGAACCATTTTAAATTACATTAGGACGTTTTACGTATATTTTATAGGCGTTAATGTGTGTAGTTTAACCAATTTAATGAGCAACCTTCTCGGGTCAAATGGTTGATCCGTTGCTTCTACAAGTTTCCATAAAACGTATAGCATTTCTAAGTATTTTGAACAAGCATTTGAAAGTTAATTAAAGTTTTGTTTTTGTTACAGGTAATATAGCATTTATTTCAATAGCTTCATTGGTAAGTTTTAAACTGGTTTACTGCTTTTTAAACTGTTAAATATTTTCATCATAACTATTCAGTTATGAAAATATTGCATTTAGGTATTACTGTACAAACAATATTTTAATCCTCATCTAAATATATATAACTCAAAGGTGACTGACTGATTGACTGACTAATATAGTGATCTATCAACGCACAGCCCAAACCACTGGACGGATCGGGCTGAAATTTGGCATGCAGGTAGAGGTTATGACGTAAGCATCAGCTAAGAAAGGATTTTTCGAAATTCCACTTTTGAGAGGGTGAAATGGGTGGTTGAATTATTTTTCCATATGCCACGCCGCGGGCGAAGCTGCGGGCAGAAGCTCGTGTAAGTATAAGAGGTAAGAAGGGAAATATACCATTAGGTATTAGACAAACTAATTACTTTGCATATCTCCAACAGAACAAACGAATATTTCAGTATGCTTGCATAAACACATGAAGAATAAAAATGGTTATTTATAAAAGTTCATTAATATTCATTTTAAAACTGTGATAATAATATCTAATATTATGTAATATTAATAGACCTCCGGCGACCTACTTGCAGATTATATTGTTTTACGATGCTTTACTATCAAAACAATAATAGTGTGTCCGCGAGCAAAGCGTTAGCTTGAACCAAAATTATTTCGTATGTCTGTCCCGTAAACAGAGAAGAGATAGGTCTATCCGGTGGAAATTCACTGGTTCTTCTCTATAGGTTATATTTCTCAGCCGATTCCCGTCAAATTCTGTGAGCAATTTATGAATGATATGTAATTTTATTTTGTAGATTCAGTGTTGTTTTTTTTTTCAAAATAGCGGAGCTAAACAAACAACAAACAAACAAAGAACTGTATCAGTTTTAAACTTTTACTATTGAAAAATTCCATATACTTATCAAACCTGCTCACAAAATTTCACAAAAACCGGTTGAGAAATGTGACCCATGGAGTTTCTCACACACACATCACAGTCACAAAGCTTCGCACTCGGTCAATAATTGGTATATTCTATAGAATCATGAATCAATTTATTCATTATCTAGAGATCTCACACTCATATAGGACAACGACAAAAAAAGAAATCATAACCAAATTAAAATAGTCTCTACAACTTTCAGTTTCAGTGGGATATTTTTAAATTATTAACATAAAATCAACAAAGTTTTTTGCTTGTTCTTCACAAAAAGTAATCAGAACGCGCGTCTTTCCGTTTGAAAAGCCATGCTCTTCAGTTGATTTTCAAGTTACTTGTAGATATAATTTATTCAATGAATTATTTATTTCTTGTTTCAGTGCTCATTCGTATTACAAAAGAATTAATTTAACATGGAGTATCTCATCGAATGTAAGATTTAAATATTGATTCATTAAATTCGTCTGATCAATAGCAAAATAAAATGTATACATTTCATTTGTAAATGAAAAACAAAAATGTATCGTACCATTTCCTTGACTAAAACGCTGACGTTTCAGTTTGTTTTTCTTTTGTTCATAAATTTTTGGCTTACGTCGAAAGTCTAAAGTTTTTGTCGATAGAACTTTCTTGATGATATTTATACCAGTGACTGAATGAAATTTTAGTCAAAATATAATATGCATATAAATATAATATAATATGTATCGTTTGGCGAACGACCTCAAACGGAGAAACAATGATCTTGTCCTTGAATATGGAAGTCCTTGTATTATCGATATTATTAATTGATACATTATTCCAATACATTAAAAAAAAAATACAATTGTGACATCAAAATATGTGTAAGCGTTTCCATTCAAATGCAGTTCCGTACATTTTAATAGAGCTCTCGAAACAAAAAACGAAGAAACTTATCGTCCGATTTAAATATCAACAAATAGGCAACTCGCCTTGACTCGGCCAAAATGGCTGTATGAAGCCACCATCATGTAAACTGTTTTCCCTCGTTGAGATTAAGCGCGCCACTTTGTTTCTCGAGAACTGTTGTATTAAATGTTTATGTTGATGATGTACTTAGTTACATGTTTTGTTGTGCTTGGAGCTTCTAAAACGGCATTTAGGCTTTGTTACACCATAATCCCGGTTAAAGCTTATGAATGGTTACAATATTACTAAATTTAACCTTTACTGTAAAGTTTTACAAACTTGTTTGCACCCACATATTTGTTACATGTACTGGTTTAATTTTTCACTATCTTTTCAACGTCTGATGGATTTTTTAACCTTGTGTTTAATATTTAGGAGGAAGGGGCTAAGCAACTTCAATCCCCTTCATTTAAGCCGCGACGACAGCCCAAATGCTCCAGTCCACTACCAGTAGGCAGCGTACCCAAAATGCTGGCATTGCACCATTTTTTTTTAAATTCCATTTTGAGAATTAGTTGGGATTCAGGAGTTTCATTTTCTATCTCCGAAGCTCTTCATCAAAAAATATTCACGAAGTTGACATGGTGTAAACCGTGCAAGGTTGTAATACCAATTTAAAAAAAAATCGGTCCTAAAATTGGTAGTTAAATCGTTCTGACCTTTCCCCATTGATGCGCTGACTAACAAAAAGCAATTCATTCATTAATAGATTTGACTGTTTATTGACATTATTGTAGAGATCCTCTGTGGTGTGATGGTTAAGCAGTTAGGCATAACCCGGAGGCGGGTTCGATTCCTGCGGCAGGAAAAGTATTTGTGCACAAAAAATAAAAACGCAACTGCTTGTTCTGTGTCTGGGTGTTGTGAGACCATGTTCTTCGTAGTTCCTGAGTCCGTAGACACAGGGAATCCTAGTTAGGGTCCAGGATCTATGTATGTAATCGTTGGGCGTTATTATTACTGATTATTATTAACTAAAGATGGTACCAGCCTTAGTCTATTATGTTAGTAATTGTCACGGTGACTACATTTCAAGCATTGTATTACAATAGTAAAATCTAATTCCAACAGAATTTCAAACCAATCTCTTTCATATCGACCTTATTAATAAATTCTATTTTTGTTTAGAAATTTTTGAAGTTCTATTTTATTGAGTTTCAAATTATTTTATTTAACTTTCTAATTACGTCAATCTACGTATGCGTAAGCTTAAGTTGGCGTAATGTGGTCTACTTACACTTATGCAAACATCATAATTTGATTAAAATTAACTTACGATACAAGCATTAAACTTCTTACCAAGTTATCTAATTAAAACGTATGATATCATAAATGTTTATCTTGCTTTGAGATAATCTATACGTTTTGGTATAACACACGATAATAAGCAGATGTGTAAAGAGTCATGATAAATTATTAGTTAATGTTGCCGGCGATACGCCTCTTTCGAATACATTTTTAAAATAAATTTATTTTTATATTTAATTTATGTTTAAATTGCGTCTGAAGAATTGTCATTAGATTTAGTTCTAAGAGGAAAATCATATACATCACCTCGCGACAGAAATTGTTTTTACCATTAAGATTCCCTGAGCCATATCCCGACGTCGCTTATATTGCTAGTCCTTCGAGCCGGATAGTGTACAAACCTGACTTCGTACACGTCATAAGCCAGAACAAATGTATTATGCCCCTCTCATAATGTATCTGTAATGATTATGGACTAAATAGATGTAATATTTTATTTTTATTGTGAATATTCAGAAATATCTTATTTTTAGATGTAATATTTTCTTTTGTTCAAAAAGACACATTCTTTTTGTACCATTATAACTTTAACTAGACATAAAAAATGTCTTTCAATACAAAAATAAAACATTATCTGCCTTCGGCGTCACTGAACATGGACAATTTGGACTTTAATATTACGATCTCTAACAGCTACATTATATTATTTGGTAGCTATTTAGTTTTACTGCTTTCCTAATTTGTACCTTAGCTCGTGGTATTTAAAGGTGCAATTTAGTTGCCATCAGTGGCTTTTTTAATGCCGCGTCAAGAAAAATTTAAAGATCATTTTCCTAAGGACGTTTAAAGAACAGGATTACTTAGAGTAAAGTAGGGCTTTATTTTTAAACGAATTGTCAAGTGAAAGTTTTAGAAGATTGTTGATGGGTTCCAGATGAAAATTTAAAAGTAGACAACTTAAGCCATGAAATTGATGATTGAAGAATTGATGATATTAGAATTAAGTATAAAATTAGAATTTTACTCAATATTTTTTTATTATAAAACAGCCAAAAACGCCTTTATTTATTTTGTTATAATCAAAATCACTAGCAAAAATAGCGCAAATCATTAAATTAACTGCAATGTTAATATTATTAATTATTCGCCATATTGCTGTGTATTTTTGAGCTATTTTGATTGGATTTATTTTAGAGATCCCCAACTTTTTAAGAACTCCAATTGCTCGACGTTGCCGCGTCCAACTTAAGCCTCTAGATAGTAATCTGATGCTCTAAACTCTCAAAGTAATAAAGTAAAGTAACTTGAGAAGGATCACTGGACTAGTCTAGTCCTTCTGGTCCATGTACCACTTTTGCCACCGGTATAGGATACCAGTGTAACACAGTAAGACACAGTTTCGTACTCAGAAATCACACTAATATTATAAAGGCGAAAGTTTGTATGTGTGTTTGTGTGTATGTTTGTTATTCCTTCACGCTCAAACGGCTGAATGGATTTGGATGAAATTCGGTACCAAGATAGCTTATACACTAGATTGACATATAGGCTACACTTTATCCCGAAAAAGTGAAATTTTCCCGTGGGATGAGTAAATAATTAAAATACTTTTTATCCGCGGGTGAAACCGCAGGGCGCAACTAGTACTCAATACTTTGAAGTCGATGGATGAGCTACTTCGTTGAAAACGACAGCATAGCTTTTAACTAAAATGTTAAAAAAATACAAAGACTGTGAAATGGGGGACCCCTTCCATCCAGGAGGGTCTCTGAACCAATATTTGTTCGCAGTGAGTGATCGACTCGAGAAGTATTAGGGCATGAGCAATCACGTTGCTACAAGAAAGGAATAAATGCTACTAACTAGCATTTGCCCATGTCTCTGCCCGCGTGGACAAGCTACATACTCTTATGATGATTATATATCGCCTTATCATTTTCAGCATGATTATAAAATGGGACATTTATCAAGGATCTAGTAGCACAGTGTTATCCTATATCAAATTTTAAGGTAAAACCTGAGTTATAAAACTGCACAAACTGCATTCAAATCCATTGATCCGTTTTCGCATTTATAGACTGATAGTTCAGTCGGCAGTGGGTAGATTTGCTTTCTGAACTGGAGGCCTTAGGTTCGATTCCCACCTAGAACAAACATTTATGTGATGAACATCGATGTTTGTTCTATGTGTATATTGTATTCCATGTATATATTTAGAAACAAAAAGTATCGAAGTATTGTTTCAGTTATCCGATTCCCATAGTACAAGCTTTGATTAATTTGGAGCTAGATGGCGCTGTGTGAAATGTTCACAAAACATTGTTTATTATTAATAATAATATAACAACATAGTACTAGCTACACTAACTACTACAAATACAAAAAGACTTTTTTGAAACATTTTATGCGTTAATGTTACTAATCGCACATAGTAGCCACGCAGCGGAACAAGTGCACAAATATTTAAAAAAAAAAAAAACGTTTTAGTTTAATCTGAATATTCTACCTTAACTCACTCTTTTACATAATGCTGATATGTGTAAAAATGCTTTGTATGCTGTAATACGCTATACTCATAGTCATGGAAAGGCATTTATTTGGTCCTTACACACAAACGCTTTCGGAAATAGCAGACTTGGGTAAAGGAAATCCGGTCAATATCCGGGTTTATGCAGAACCATCTCAGACCCAGACCCCGCCTGAACCGGCATGAAATATATCAAGTAATATTTTTGAGGTTTTGGGCCTCTTGTAAGTCTAGATGGAATGGTCCCTCGACTGAATTCAATTTTTAAGATATGCACAATTGCGTTGGGAAAAACCTTTTCATGTGCCAATACGAATTGGCGGGGCTCCATGTGAAACAGCTACATTTCGGTCCGCATGGAGCTACATCAATACACTCCGAATATTGGATGGGACATTGGCTACTAGTGGCCACAACTTAATAGCCAATTTACCGCACTTTTAGTTAAATTATGACGTCATTCTAACAAGATTTGAACGGTGAAACAAATATCAGATTAACTGTAGATTTGACTGCATCTACAACACAATACAGTACAATACAAACTATTTATTATATACCACATGCATAAATGATTTTACATAATAACTTTTAATAGATAATACAATGGGCGGTCTTATCATTAAAAGCGATTTTTTCCAGGCAACCTTTGGATGGACAGTTTTATAATAATAACGCGCAACGATCACATACTTAGACCCTGGACCCTAAATAGGGTTTCCTGTGTCTAGAGACCCGGGAACTACGACGACCATGGTCCCACAATACCCAGACTCAGAACAAGTATCTGCGCTTTTTTTCTCTGTTCACAAATACTTTCACAACCACCACACCACAGGGCCAATTAGAGGAATATTGTTGTGTTTTTTCTATAAATATAGATTTATTTATTCATGTTGTTCAAGACTTCCAATGATAAATACAAAGAATAGGTCCTCTCGTAAAGATATAATACATCTTGCAACATTTACATGACGTCTATCAGCTAAATTGCTAGACACGAACAAATTTGACTGTACCTTAAAGTTTATGTAAGTACCGTAGATGCTGTATCCCAAAATAAATTATTAATTTAACCATTGCTAAGGCTGCAATGCAAAAATAGGTATAAGTAACATGGTCGCGTTATTTATTGTAACTATTTCTTCAGCTTAGTAAAAATCTTAAATTACAATCTCGACCATAAACGTTTTTTGTACAATAATAAACCTTAATTTGCTACGCAAATAAGCAATGAAGCCTTTGTAACGGGACACTGAACCGTTGAAAAATAGCATCATAATATTAAAGATAATTTCGGCACTTGAGCCAAAAAACGGCGTAAACACAATTTGCTTAAAGTATAACAGCAGGTTTACTCCTCATTTAACCTGAATAGGAAGGCCATGGATACAGAAGGCTGACAGTAAGACGCTAATGAAGTTGTTGTTGCGTTGTGCCAGGAGAACCACAGCCTTGGATAGTCCTTCCAGAAAGGTAGTATACGGGACTGGATAGACACATGTGAGATGTCTAAGTTGGTTCTGCTGGCTTCGTCTTCCATTTTTGCCTCCTGAGTCGGTGTCACCATTGTCGTTATATATATATATATGTATGCCAGGAGATATAGTGGCGATTGGCTGGAGCGATGGAGGTGCGAGTAGGTCGGAGGTTGGAGGACGACTGAGACACTGGTGTCCATATAATGTTCTGTTTATTCTTTTTTTTTTTTTTTTTTTTTTTTGAACGAGCTAATGCTGTTGGTCTCTATCGACCTTTACAGCGTCACCGGGCGGGAGGGCGGGCGCTTAGGGCGCCCAGCCGTCAAAAGTGGGAGGCAACTAGCTCAAGGGCACCCCTGGGGTGCGAGCCTCGGCTTGGGCCGTTGCCGGGATAAGAGGATCGAGAAGACTACGTCCACTGGAAGAGTGGACCCTATTGAAAGTCGCGACCGTTCTAGCTAACCTACGGGGGGTACGTCGACCTCGCCGGCGGGGTCGGTGTCTGATTGTGTTACGCTGGTATCCTATACCGGTGCCGAAAGCGGTACCTGAGCCAGAAGGGCTAGACTGGTCCGGTGATCCTAGCGCAGCCGATACTACGGCTGCTATAGGATCATCCGGGTCGCTCAAGACGTGTCTCGGGCGGCGACGACGGGGTCTGTTTATTCCAAATCAGCCTGCCTTATATACAAAAATCTGGGTCTGCCTGAGCTACCTCGGATCTTTACTTTCTGGAGACCCCTATGACGTCAGAGGTCACGTGACACTTAAAACTATGTACATTTTCTTTCCAACGGCGCAGCCTTACCGTCAGGAGAGCCTCTCAATATAATATTTACAATTAAGCCTAACTTATTATATAATCTACCTAAATCTCAACTAATATTGGGATTAATAAATGTACAACAAAATATTATATTTATTCCTACCTAAAATACTTAACTATAGCTATATAAAACATAAAAATATTTACATAAAATAAAGTGCGTGGGCGTGTCACTACAAAGTTAAATCTTAAGCATCACAGCTTCATATCTTGGCAAGTGCACCAGGCCAGGTTAAGATCGATTTTACTTCGGTCGCATAAATCATTGAAAATATATTTCAAAGACCCATTAAAACAGCAGTAACTGCAGTAACGTATTGCAATTGCAAGTAAAGCAGTGCGCATACAAGTCAGTAGTTTACTTTCCACAGTATTCATTAATTCATTTAGTAACATTAAAGTACACAAATGTTTCTTCTCTAATTTACTTGGAAATTTAAATATTAATTTTTTTTTGTTTTGGTATGGCTCCACACTTTTGTGTATTTAGCCAGGGTCAAGTAATTGATAATTTTTCGAGTTAAGTAATATATGTGTATGTCAAGTCAGGTCACAGTCCAAGTCATCAAGTTAAGTCATAGTTTAGACTAGTCAAGTCATACTCCTAGTAAAGTGGTGGCTACTTTACCAGAAGCTTCTATGGAGTTTTGGAAACAACACGAAAAGATACGTTTCACCATCACTATACCACTTTCCCACACTCATGCCTGTAATCCAGCTCTTAACGAATAAAATGCCATGCTAATTTTATGCACCAACTCTGAAAATAACACAAGTTTTGGAAAATAATACAATGCGGTGACAAAATATTTTTCGTTTTCCCGCCAAAACTCCAAATTATAATTTGTTTGTCAGTCAAATAATTCTAACCATAATTCGGGTATGTTAAATTCTAGGCTCAAGCCGTGTTTTTACATTAGCTACTTTAAACTCTCTTATTACTCAATATTTAAGGAAACTAAAGCATATGCATACGTAAAGTAGGTATACAAATGACATTAAACGTGATGCTCGTAGCAAAGCTTAGCTAGCAATTTTTTTAGTTGATTTAAATAAAAACTTTATTTTAAAATCTACTCTTGGTAACTTCATGACTACTAAAATTAATAGCAGTGTGTTAGGTAAACTTAATCTTAGAAGCCTCTACCAGTAGGCAATGTGCCCAAACTGCTAGCGGCATCTCCTCGTAGAATGCTTCTATACTTTTGGACCAAATAACACCATTTTGGTCAACACTAAAATCAATTTTTTTGCTTAAATTTCGTCTAGCTGACCATTTTTCCTACAACTACTTTTTCGAGAAATTAAACAATCTGAAAGCAAACTGCACTCGACTCTAACCAAGGCACTAAATCTTTTATAGTTTGCGAAGCTCGTCCATCTAACGATGAAATACGACCCTGTGTGTAGCGCACACTAACTCAACTTTCCACTCTAGGAACAGGAATAGTCATTTATTTAAAGGGAAAAAAGGGAGAAGCGACGGCAAAGTTAGCTTGTCTTGCTAACGACTGAACGACGTGTGAAGGATCTTCTCGGGGTGATTAGTTGGAGAGAGCTTTTAGGGTAGATATCAAATTCTTATTTCAACGCATAAAGGTTTATCTGCAGAATTGTTACGTTGTCTTGTTGCTTTATTAGAGTGTTAACAGCTTATAGTCAAACAGTTTTTATATTCTGATTGTGAAATGATATGGGCAAATGAGGCTTTATGACCTAATCTCACTGTCTAGTCATTTTATTACTGGACTTTGCTGATGTGTCATGAATGATATGACGTGCTCAGTGTTACGTGAAAAAGATTTTGTTTAAAAAAATTTTTTTTCAAACGCATGCCCTATAAAACAAACACTATAAAAAAACTCTATACTTTATAGTTCTGAGTGACTCTGATTCTGGGCAGCAAAAAACTAGCTCGTCATATCATTCCATAATATAAAAAAATACTCTACTTACCAATTACATCTAAGAAAGACATTACATCTACGCTTATCTAGGGACTAGATTAGCGTTTTTATCCTAATATATGCGTAGGAATAATGCGTAATACATATCTTATATGCGTAATGCCGTCTTTAGAATATTCTCGAAAGAAAAATGATTGAAACGTCGAAAATCTCCCCTTCTAAATATTGCGCATGACTATCGATTACCACAAAATTTATGACGAGGCATTTTGTACTGACGTTGAAAAATGTCAAATTAAAGCCTACGGGCAAAAACCGTGGGGTTTTTCCTTTTTTGCCAGAACATGGAAATGTAATGTTTATATTAACATTACTTTCCATGTTTGATCAGGTAATGAAGGTTATGTTAGACTGGGAGATACGGTCACTAAAGTAAGAAAAAACCTAAATAATATATATAATATAATAATAACGCCCAAGGATCACATACATAGACCCTGGACCCTAACTAGGATCCCCTGTATCTAGGGCACCAAGATCTACGAGGACCATGATCCCACAACACCCTAACTCAGAACAAGTATTTGCGCTTTATTTCTGTGCACACATACTTGTCCTGCCGTGGGAATCGAACCCGCCTCCCCCAGGTTATGAGCCGACCTGCTCAAATACTTCACCACATAGACAATCAGAGGTATATTGTGATGTTGTTTCTACAAATATAGGTTTATTGAATTATGTTGTTCAAGACTTCCAATGATAAATACAAAGGATAGATCTTCTCGTAAATGTATATATATATATATATATATAATATAAATATATAATACATCTTGGTCTTGCACCATTTGCATGGCGTCTATAAGCAAATCTTAAAATTTTTGTATTGCTTATTTCCAGCCTTGAACTAAAACGAAATGTAGTTTGTCACTAATAAAATAGCAGTTTTTTGGATGAAACATAGAGCCTTATCATCAAATTTAGCGATTTATAAATGACAACCCAAATTGTGCTGTAGTGGTTTACTTAAGGTCTTTAATTGAATAACGCTAAGACGACGGTAATGCCCTTTGTGTGATTGTATCTGAATGAAAAAAGTTATGACCAACAGTTGGTACAATACAACAAATGTGATTAGCTAAATGTGTTTGTATTCCTAAAATATTATTATCCAGTGAAATAATAAAAAGTATTTCATTCTTTAATAGAATTGCTGAAATAATTACTTATTAACTTAATAATTAAAACTAAAACATGTATTACATACATTAAGCTTAAAAATAAAAACCAAAATAATTATTAATTAATTATATTGAAACTAGTTGTGCCCCGCGGTTCTACCCGCGGATGAAAAGTAATTTAATTATATGCTCATCCCACGGAAAATTTCACTTTTCCGGGATAAAATGTAGCCTATATGTTAATCCAGTGTATAAATTATCTAGGTACCGAATTTCATCCAAATCCATTCAGCCGTTTCAGCGTGAAGGAGTAACAAACATACACACATACAAACTTTCGCCTTTATAATATTAGTGTGATAGTGTAATGCATGTGCATTTGTAAAAATGTAAAAATAGCTCGTGCAACCTACATCGCCCATGACTTCTAGTCTATGCGAATAAATTTTAAGGTAGACGAGAGCCAATGTTGATAAAGTTATAAGTAATTTCGTTATGTTTTGAACCAATACACTCGGCTTTATCAAGTATAAAAATGTTTGAGCATTTTTATTCCGCTTTATTATTAAAATATTTTTGTTGTTTATATTTCACGAGCTTCTGTCCGCGGCTTCGCCCGCGGCATGGCCTATGGGAAAATAATTCAACCACCCATTTCACCCTCTTAAGGATGGAATTTCGAAAAATCCTTTCTTAGCGGATGCCTACGTCATAGCATCTACATGCATGCAAAATTTCAGCCCGATACATCCAGTGGTTTGGGCTGTGCGTTGATAGATCACTATGTCAGTCAGTCAATCAGTCTTGAGTTATATATATTTAGATGTTGTAAAATATTATTTGTGAGTTTTTGTGGATTTTGCCCCCGGTACAGCTGATGATATGGTATGAAAAACATCTTTTGTTGTTCACAACAGTTTCAGCTCTGTCCGGGATAAATTCCGTTATAACTAATTCAGTATGCTTATTCGCGAAAAGTTAGGTTGAGATACAGACACAAAGACTGCTTAAATACTTATCTAAATATATACAACTCAAAGGTGACTGACTGATTGACTGACTGACATAACTGACTGACTGACATCACTATGTCAGTCAGTCAATCAGTCAGTCACCTTTTATCTATCAACGCACAGTCCAAACCACTGGACGGATCGAGCTGAAATTTAGCATGTAGGTAGATGTTATGACGTAGGCATCCGCTAAGAAAGGATTTTTCGAAATTCCACCTTTAAGAGAGTGAAATGGGTGGTTGAATTATTTTCCCATAGACCACGCCGTGGGCGAAGTTGCAGGCAGAAGCTCGTTTATTTATAAATAAGTTTACACGTCATACATTGGAAAAAGTCAATTTGGCAATTTAAATTTTTATTTGGCACAACGAATCAGGATTGCAATTCAACGGAGCGAAGCTGCCAGCATGTTGAGTACGCTACCTACCGGTAGTGGGCTGAAGCATTTGGACTGTCTATAGGTCATTGTAACCTTTACTTTACTTTTTGTAGTGTATACATTACTTACACAAAATTTAAATTATAAGAAAATTTCATGTCAATACATGTCAAATAATAATAATTTTACAATCATATTATATTTTTTTTAATCAGCACATTATTCAGCACAGATATGAGAATTAAAGAAAAGTATTAATGTAATACTATAATCAAATACAGTATAATCGAATCCATGGTATGGATTCTCTAAATACCTTAAGGCAGTAGGATTACTCAAAATGTTTCCTTCCTCAAAAGGATTATCCTTTTGAGGAAGGAAACATTTTGAGGTATTATCAGCTTACATTTGAACTACTCGGGTACCCGTTGGTTTCTTTTAATATCGTAAACACCTACTTAACACGCAGATATATCCCTCACACGCAGATAGGTCCCTAGATACAAGAGATCCTAGTTCGGAACCAGGATCTATGTATACTAACCACAAATATTTATTTATTTATTTAATTTTATTTCAAGCCATACAGAAATCTGCCAATTTTTTTATACGAACTGAATTGTCATTTAGAAAACGTATTTATATTATGTAGTTCATATTTCATGCTTGGTTTTTGGTTGTGGTCATTTCCCTTTAAAGAAATAAAATGTTTGTATGTATCTATTTTTGTACTCAGTATGACAGTTTTTTTACAACTTTATTTGAATCTTGGAAAATTATGTAAAATGTCCATCACGTTTTTAAGAATTTCGTTGTTCGCAACTGGTTTCGAACAAAGAATTTTTTTTTCTTCTACCGCAACTGGTTACGAGACACATCACAATGGTGCCCAGAAAAAAGTGTAAATAATTAGTCACCAACGACCAGAGTAGTCTTCTTAATCACAGACAGATAAAAAAAAGAACTTATCTGGCTCGATAGCTCAGTTGGTAGTAACCCTGCCTCCTGAACTGCAGGTTGTGGGTTCGATTCCCACCCAGGACGAACATTTGTATGATTAACATAGATGTTTGTTCTATGTCTAGGTGTCATATTGCATTCTATATATTTACAAACAAAAGTATCTGTGTATTCTATCAGTTATCTCGTTTCTATAGTACAAGCTTTCTTAGTTTGGAGCTAAACGGCGCGGTGTGAAATGTCCTTAAATATTTATTTATTTATTTTATTTTTGTAGTTAGATATTATTTAAATTTCTAAGTTCGAAGCTGGTTACAAATATATGACGGCGGCAACGTCTAGTTATAAACTCTATGCACAGCGATCGAGCACCGTAATTTACCCTGTGGTGGCATTAAATTTATTACAGTGGCAGCACCGGCAACTGTCATGGCGCCCCTACCTATCTGGCTATAAAAAAGGAGCGCTCGGTGTACTACGGATCATTCTTGTTCCAGACACGGCGCGGTGTGGACATGCTGAAGGCCTATAGTTATATAGGTTGCAACCTACGCAGAAACCCCTTCCTGCCCACATATATAATTTTCTTATCTTTCTGATTATGATTATTATTGATTATGATTATGACCATGGTCCCACAATACCCAGACACAGAACAAATGAGGCTTTTTCTGTGCACAAAAAAAACTTACTTATATATACTAATACTTGTCCTGTCATGGGAATCGAATCTGCCACCTCCGACTTATGAGCCAACCTGCAACCACCACACCACAGAACCTACCCTATTTTAATTTAGTATTCAGTGCTAATGCAGCTAGATTGGGCTAACTAGCTGCCGCTTCTCCCTAAAATGATTGCGTTTAAATATTTAAGTAAATGAGGGATGGGAACGTCCAACCCAGTTCCGGGCTTCATTGCAATTGCCAATCTGGCTAAAAGGTATAATGTAGGTATTACAGAGATAAGGGAAATCTAGAAGTGATGATTATTTACTTAATTCAGTAGCAGCAAGCTAATATTTAGCACTCTGGCGTCTTTCAATATTATATTGGATAGTTACTGAAGTTATGGAGGCATAGATGCAAGATTAAACACTACCCGTGATTTAAAATTTCCTTTAAGTAGTCCTCAAATGAGTATTCATTAACAAGACTTACATTTCAGCATGCTTATACTTTTCTTTCCATATAAAATAGGTGTACGGGTTTTTGAAGTACAACTTCTTTACGCACGCTTGACTTGGGGAGTAAGCTGGCGAGACGAACGGAAGTTGAAAGAAGTTGGTTCACGTAGATCTCCATTGTCAAAATAACAAAGTTAATAAAAATTGTATTATTATGTTCGGTAAAATGACAATTTATAATTGGCAACATGGCGATATTAACATTTAACACAGCAAAAACAAAGCTATACCCGGCTGATAGATGGAGCTTAACTAAATAATTCAATCGTGCGGTCTAAAGCACACTCGTTTTTTGTGGCTTGCCGTGCTTTACATCTAATACTTCAATAATTTTATATTACATACATGTATACAAACAAGGTCAGGTCTGTAAAAAACCTTTCTGTTCTACGATGTGGGTGTGCCGTCATATTTTCTGCAATGTGCTGGATCTTGCCGTCAGAGCTGTGCGTTTTATTTAAAACTAAAGGCAGCCCGCAGTTTCTTCTGCGTTTTTAAATTGCACCAGCGCTGAAATATTGGTTACTCAAAACAACAAATTGTGCTTAGTACATTTACTTAATTTTAAGTACCTAATTTCATTTTGACTTGTAAAAGTGCTACAATAGCCTATTTGCAATTAAGTCCAATGAATTTTTGACTTTTTCTACAATTAAATTACATGAAACCTAAATATCTTTTTAATCACACCTAATATTATAAATGTGAAAGTTTGTGAGTAAGTGTGTCTGTTTCCTCTTCACGTCACAATGGCTGGACAGATTTGGATGACATTTGGAATGGATATAGCTTATAAGCTGTATTAAAACTTAGAATACTTTTACCCGCGGCTAATTAATTTAATTTGATTTTAATTTAATAAGATATTAAAAATTATTGTAAGCGTACATATGTACATAAACATTCTCATATATGACATTAGAAAGTTAGTAAATGTAAAATTTGCAGACACAATTTGAAACGTCTCACCTTCAACCTCGTAAAATATTTCCGAAGTAATTCCTAAAGTTCCAAGTTAGACAACTTGTCCCCTGTTGAAGGGAATTAAGACCCTAATTAATGACTAATGAGAATTCTTAATTAGTCAGGTGCTCCATTCAAGGGATTATCGGCCTAAAGGAACTTCATTAAAAGAGTTTTTTTTTATGTTTGTGATGATTTTTTGAAGGTTTTTCAAGCAAATTGCGAGTAATAAAACTCATGATAAATTAAGTGGGGTTTCATTCAGACACTATAGACAGATAGCCTTTTTTTACTTTCGATGGTTTATCTTTGACTATAAATTTCACCTGATTATAAGTTATAGATAAGGTCGTAGGTGTATCACGCTTACCCAGATTTTACCTATTTACCCGAAGATGCTGTACTGAGTTAAAAACTTCTGTTTTATTTCAGAAAATACAATTTTGTTATCGTAATTGTTCAATGTTTAACCATATATATATATATATATATGGTTGTATATATATATATATATATATATATATATATATATATATATTAATTACTAGGTGCGCAACGGCGCACGGTGCCATCCGCGAATATAAAGTATAATATGTGTTAAACTAGCATATAAGCTAATATCCATTTCAAATTTCATGCAAATTTGTTCAGCTATTGCGACGTAAAGAGGCAAAAACACACACACACACACACATACACACACACGTACGCACGCACGCACTCACGCACACACGCACGCATGCACGCACACACGCACGCACGCACGCACGCACCCATGCACCCACGCACGCACGCACGCACGCAAAAAATTAATTGAATATTATTGTGATTACTGTCATAATAGCTGAGTAAATATTTACATTTAGTTTAGGTCTATTTCAGAAGTAGGTCGAGAACGAATCTCGGCAAATGCCAGACGTGCTCAATCTTCTCCACATTCATTATCACTTGATTCATTAACAATTACAGGGTCAAGCCGCCGCCGTTTGGACGAAGAGAGATGAGGCTGGACTAAAAATAGTCTGAAAAGATAAAATGTGCATATATAGTGAGAAGGCGTGTTTACTTATGTAATATATTTCTAGCTTTGATGAGAGACCTGGCATACTTCGCACTTTAGGTAAAAGCTATGTACATCACGGGCTGGCCTGGGACACGTGTCAGAAGATATAAGTGATATGTGTTAGAAAGAGAGGTAACTAGGAGTTTTATAATCTTAGGCCCGCAATGTTCTCGCAAAGGATCTCAAGTGGCGACCACAACCTGGAAGACGCAGCGTATGCTGGCTCCCCCACTAGGTGGACCGGCAATCAGGTCATAACCGCCTATGTTCAGCAGTGGATATCTTCAGACTGTTGATGATGAACGTTATGCGAGCTGAATTTTTCTTTATTGTTTTATAGCCAAAGTGGCTTATTAAATGTTATCAAAGAGAATTTCTTATATTGTGTATTTTGGTAAGTCTCTACTGGCAAATTGCAATGAGCTAAAAGTACTTAGAATGGGAAAAAATTCCCGGTTCAATCTGGACATAAATAAAAGTAAATATAATTTTCTATGCAAGTATCAAACCCATAAATAAGTAATAATATAATTTGCTGCAATATAACTCACAAAACATCATGTAATGAAAGGTAGAATAAAGCTTGCCATATTGCTCTGGCTCGTGTTATATAATTCAAACATCGTTTCCAACCTAATTTAGGTGATACATTTTTAACACACCCCTGTATTGCTTGCAACAATTTATTACTCAAAATTGAGCGCTGTTCCAGTAACGTTTTTTTGTTAGGAATGATGCTACAAGCTAGTCGTTTACCTGATGTTAAGCGAGACGGCTGCCTATAACAGAACAGTGACATTCGGAACTCTAAAATATATAGTTTAGCGTGACACTGCACTGCGTACATCATCCTGAGACATTAACACAGTCTGGTAATAAGATTACTCGACTGTGACATCAGATCATAAAGTCTAATTTGCTCAGTAATTTCATTAGCTACAGTGCCTTTTAAACCGAAACACATGAGCGGAACGCTTGGCAGCAGGATAACTGGCAAAGTGGTGGTACTAGACAAACTTTTCAGCGATCATTCAATATTTCAGCGATTTACTATATACAAATTGTACAAAAGATTTATTGCGTAACATTTTTGCGTCTTCAATTGCCCTTTTCTCATCATCAAATTAAACTTTGCGAGGTATTTTCACCGCGTTAATAATTGCGACGCTCAATCCTGGGGCGGCTAGTTAATATTTTTCAAGATCATTTTACTGCTCTCTGACTAAGGGTCATTAGTCTTAATGACCCCAGCGCCATTATGGTTAGGCGACCCGACGCGGTGCCGGGGGCGGTTTAACAATGATACTCCAGCTAGGAGCTTTATGCACGCAGATGATATGCAGTGTTGGGTGATGCTTTGTATTGAAACTTACATTATAATTTTGAAGTAAAACTTCATTATGCATGCTTGATTTGAGGAGTAAGCGGGTGAATGCGAGGCAAACGGATGTTGAAGTTGGTTCACGTAGATCTCCATTGTCAACATAATAAAGGTAAAAACTTGTATTATTATGTTGATTTGTACGGTAAAATGAGGATTTACAATTGTCAAGATGGCGAAATTAGCATTAAAAAACGGCCGATAGATGTTTTGATGATGATTTAAATTGGTTGATTTGACTACATATCTATTTAAGTTACGAGTATAGCACCACCGTCCATTCTCATTGATCCATGTAAAGGTTGTCTGGAAGAAATAGCGATACGACATTGTAATCTATAAGCTTTTCTGTTTTGCATTTCGTTATTTTGGTGCTAGTAAAGAGTTATTGAGATATTTTACGTAAGGTAAGTTAATTTTTTTTTAAATTCTTTAGATTTCAAGGATTACATTGTGTTATTGGCCTAACTGGATCTCGCACCGCTAAACTATTTATATGGATTATATTTCGAACTAACACTTTACTTTGTCTGTATTAAAACATGTACAAAATTAAGTATCTAACTGGACAGAATGTTGTAGACCAGTGTTGGAGAATGTTGTAGCCACTTATTCCCGCTTCTTGCATAAATTGACTACAATTCTTCTATGTATCAGCTAAGACCAATATCTTAACGTACTCCCGTAAGCACCACATTAATGCGACATTGGTGTCGATTCTGTATCGAATTCTCTAAATTAAATTTAAGATATGGCGGTACTCTTCTGATAAAGGACAAATGAAAAAGACGGAAATATTTTAATTTCGCTTTAAAGAATGCGACACAGAATCGACACCATTGTATCCAGATCCGACGAAACGTTGCTAAACCTAGCCCATTCAGCTAGTCGAGCTAACTACACTATTTGTTAAGTTAATATCTAGGTGTCAGAGCAAGTGTTCAATCAAAAGCCAGTAACAGTGTATTGTTTGTTCGATATAACAATCAAGTAGATCAGACCAATCTCTAGTGGCTATTGATTGAGACGTTCAAAGCCACTGTTCGTAGCCTAGTTGCAAGTGACGTCTCTCGATGCCGCGCACTGATTAGAGGCCTTTAGAACTTAGCTGTTGGAAGGATTATTTGTTTGAATTGTTGAAATATTATTTACGTTTGTTGTGATTGATAATTTATGGTGCGAACAAAGCGAGGATTTTCTTAAATTACTTGAATCAAAAATGTATCATTATAGCAAGCTCAGCTTTCTAAGCTGATCAGTAAAGTTAAGTAAATTTCCCTGCGGTCACTACATGGATGTATGACCGCTACAAAAAGTGGTATTTGCAACTGAAAACTACATTACTTTAGAAGACATGTTAAGCCACTAGTATCGGTTGTTATCGTAAAGTTATAGTCATTAAGACAAGTTAGAAGTCTTTGGGTGGCCTAAGCAATCTGACCATTACCGTTTCCCTTAGATTAGATTTATGAGTCTATCATATTTTGGGAGTCTTGAGGCTCTCCAGCTTCAAATGTAGATATTGACTTCACTTTTGCTCATTATCATCATGTAACAAAATTATCCTTCTCAATTTGAATTCAAGATTACAAGGAAAACTTGAATTAAAATCGAGTGAATAGGCACCTTAACTTTTATATAAACGACGTCCATTTCAGCATTTAAAAAAAAACTGCGTCCAGTTTGATCCAACCTCATCATAAAATACCTTATTCGTTGATATTTCTAAATCTAAAATGTTATTTTATAAATTACTGAAATTACTCTTTTAGTTAATGAAAACGCGTCTCACGCCGCATTAGCAGCATCTTGTACATTAGAAATATATATGATATAAATCTATAATATATACATATGCTCTTAAAATATTTCAGCCAAAATGTCATCTGAAAGTTGGCAAATGCGTACTTCGCAACGAATTCGTCTTCATAATAAGTTCGTCGTTTCCCCAAATGAGATCGACGCTCTGTATAAGCTTTTAGAATATGATAAGTTCTTTATGATGTACATGTTGCGCCCTGCGGTTTCACCCGCGGACAAAAAGTATTTTAATTATTTGCTCATCCAACAGGTAAATTTCGGGGATAAAATGTAGCTTATATGTTAATCATACAAACATACACACACATACAAACTGTCGCCTTTGTAATATTAGTGTGATAAGTGTGATTAATATAATTATTTACACTACTACATACTACACTTAACCTTGACAAGTCCGATAGCAAAATATAATAATAAAAAATAATACTGACCAACCATCACACACATAGATCCTAACTAGGATTCCCTGTATCTAGGGCCCTAAGAACTACGAGGTCCATGGTCCCACAACACCTAGATTCAGAACAAGTATTTGCGCTTTTTTTTCTGTGCACAAATACTTGTCCTGCCGAAATATATACCGATTATGGTTCAGAATAAGTATTTTTTAATGATTGTAGTTAGCAAAATCGCTACCAGAGAAATGTAACGATGACAATGAAGGTACCCATGTTCTTGATTGGATGTAACATCTGTCTTATCATCTCATATCATTTTGTAAATATTTGCTCAAGTTCGGAATGATTGATGATTCGGATCCCATCTTTAAAAAAAAAACGATCATAGGACTTTCTATGGCTGGTTAAACGACTTTCTGGCTATTAAGTTTTAAATCCTTAGATATAACTACCGTAAGAAACCGCCATAAAACCCTTTCTATCTATATAATATCTGAGACAATACATCAAACTTTCGTCGTTTGGAGGTGCAATATGGTAATTTTAGTACCAAAGTTCAGTTATTACAGAGGCGACGGCTGTTTGCGTTAGCACTTAAAGTAAACTATGTACCTACTTTGTGTTAGTAAGGTGCCAAGGAGTTGGCTTGCTCAAGGGCATTGTTTCACTTGAATCATTGAGGAGTTTGATCTACTCTATTAATTGAGCCAATAGGTTGGTCGGTAGTAACCCTTCTGAACTTAAGAATTATTTAACTGTTACATTTTATTTCATATAATAATAATTTTAATTGTTTAATTATTAGAACTTATTTATTTTCTACATTGTGGGTTCAATGCCGATCCCAGGACAAACATTTGTATGATGAACATCGATGTTTGTTCTGTGTCTGGGTGTCATATTGTATTCATGTATGTATTTAAATTATAAAAAGTTATCTTATTCCCATAGCACAAGCTTTGCTTAGTTTGGGGCTAGATGGCACAGTGTAAAAGGTATATAAAAAAAAAATTTATTCTATGATTAACTGAAATAACTTTTACTAGGTGGTAGGACTTTGTTGCAAAGTTCGTCTAGGTAGGTACCACCGCTTTGCCAGTTATTCTGCCGCCAAGCAGTAGTGCGCAAGCACTACTGTGTTCCTGTTTGAAGGGCACTGTAGCTAGTGAAATTACTGGGCAATTGAGACTTTATGATCTGATTTCACAGTCGACTGTTCTGATGTCTCAGGATGATGTGCGCAGTGCAGTGTTGCTCGAAACTCTATTTTGGGGTTCCGATTGACACTGTTCTGTTATGGGCAGCCGTGGCGCTTAACATCAGATGAACGGCTAGCTCGTCAAATCATTCAGTAACATAAAAAAAAAAACTATGAAGCTCCCTGTGAGGCACACATAACAATAATATTATGTTATGTATAGAAGACGAGCTCCCTGACGGTATGTGGACACCGTCGCTTATGGGCATCTGCAATACTAGGAGCACTGGTGCACTGCCGAACCCTTCAGGACTTTCAACTTAGAGGACTCCACGTTTTACTCTTGAGAAAAGACCAAAGATAGGGTCATTCTACATTCTTCTTCTCTTCGTTTAATGGCTTTCTATCGCTTTTTAGCGATAATTCTGCCAATGTCAAGTGATCGATTATTGTACGGTTATGTCATATCAAAATCTTATTTTGTACCATGTCAAAGTCTTATTTTATCAGTTAAATGCTAGAGTAAAATGGTGGATTTTTGACTAAAGGCTCTAGGAAGCCTTAAAGAGAAAACGAAAAGGCATGGTTCAAAAACTTGGAACAACACTCGTGCACGTTCACGAACACTTAACGGATAATAACCCACCCTTATCACACGTTAATATTAAAAAATACACGGGTAATGAAAAAAAAAACAAAATTCACAACCGCCATATTCAGACTCTTTTCAACGACCTCATTCCGCATTTTAAAAGTCCAAGGCATGTCATTTTAGTATAGTACGTGACAGTGGCAAAACTGCGAAGTCTGTTAATCGCAGAGGCCATAATCAAGAAGTCAAGTAAGTCAAGGCATAAATATTGACATGGTTTTTGGCGGGAATGCCAAAAAGATTGCGTCACCGCATTGTATTATTTTCCAAAACTTGTGTTATTTTCAGTGTTAGTGCATAAAATTGGTGGCATTCTATTCGTTAAGTGCTGGATTACTGGCGTGAGTGTGGGAATATGGTTTAATGATGCTGAAACGTTTCTTTTTGTGTTGTTTACAAAACTCCATAGAAGCTTCAAGTAAAGTTGCCACCACATTACTAGGAGTATGACTTTGACTGGACTATGACTTGACTATGACTTGACTTGGTGACTTCGACTGTGACTTGAAACATATTTGCGTGAAATATCATTAATTTGATAAATTATTAATTACTTGACACTGGCTAAATATACAAAAGTGTGGAGCCAAAACATAAAAAAAAAATTGACATTCCGGTACCAGAGGGGTGATCACCAACTTTTGATTGCAATGCAACAGAAGAAATTTCCATACTAACTATTCACATAAACTGCGTATTGGAACTATCAAATCCATACAAATTTGTGTTTCTATTGGTTGCAATCGAGTTACGTGATCGCCCAGCAGTACGCCAGTCTATGCCAGTTGGGTAGACTTAAAATTTTGTAAGATATGTGACAGTTAATGACAAATTCATGCGAACGGTTAAAGAGTGAAACGCTTTACTGGCGTCTGTATTTACCGAAAAATATAACCTCAGTCTCCAAATTGAGAGTGAACAGGTATCTTCTAGGCAAGCGTGTTACATCCTAGACCGCATCGTTATTTCCCATCAAGTGAGATAATGGGCAAACAAAAGCCTATCAAACAAAACAAAATGATTCTGTTCTATGAATTTTATTTATGATTTCCACTTCCAGAGTGGTCCTAAATAATTTTGGCGAGTGCTTGATGATGGAGTATGTGTTAAGAACTGGAAACTCTTCGATGGACAGAAGCGCATCAGAAATTGGTTTTTATATTAGGAATCCTTAGAATAGCTATTTAAAGCTGGCCTGGCGATGTGCTTTTGAGATGCCTTATGGAGTTTTTTTGTAAGAAATTAAGGTTGTTGTCGCCTTTTTAAAAAGATTTTTTATACTTAAATTGATGACAATAATGAAGGCAATCAAAAGGCAGTTTCCTTTTTAGAAGGAAAATCATGCTTTATACATTTTGACAAATTGTTTTCCCTAATCCCAGGACTAATGAATCCAATCTGCTAATTGTTCCTTTGTCACATCCTCACATTAATGAGTACGGAATACAGGATGACTTCTATCTCTTTAATATTTATCACGTTTACCATGTACCCTTGTAACCGCTGTGACATTTGTGATTTTCGTTCACAAGCGAGTGTGTGAGTAGATTTCAGATTTATTGACCTTACCAGTTGCGCCCCGCGGTTTCACCCGGGGATAAAAAGTATTTTAATTATTTACTCATCCCATGGGATAATTTCACTTTTCCGGGATAAATTATAGCCTATATGTTAATCTAGTGTATTTATTTTGGTACCGAATTTCACCAAATCCATTCAGCCTTTTGAGCGTGAAGGAGTAACAAATATATATACACACACACACACACACACACACACACACACACACACACACACACACACACACACACACACACACACACACACACACACACACATACCCACACACACAAACTTTCGCCTTTATTATATTAGTGTGAAGTGTGATTACAATGGTTTGTTACATTTGGCACATAAGTTAATATAAATCGTTAAAACTTTTAAATAAATAAGAAACATAACCAAACAAAACTACCTACATTACTATCGTCAAATTTCAAATATAAAAATAAGTATAATTAATAATATACAATTTGTAAAATCACAGAAAAGAATGACAAAACTTTGACAAAATAGGACTTTGACAACAGTACAAAAATTCTTTACTTGACATTGGCAGAATTGTCTCTCAAAAGCGATAGAAAGCCATAAAAGGAATAAAAATACGCTTTGTACAACCTCATGGAAACAATGGTAACAATTAGATAACTTACTTAGTACATAAAAAAAGGTAAAGTAAGCCTTTGATGGTCCAATTTTCACTTATTTCACTTTCAATGTGGTAGCGGGAACTTTTTCGTTTTCCCGCCAAAACTCCAACAATCAATATTCAAACTACAATCGGTGGTCATGAGGGGAAAATAAATGACGATCGTTATCCACGCGAAAGCGAAAACAAACGAGAAGCGGTATTCAAGAAATGTTTTTCGACGTTGCTTGAACCTACTAAACAATAATTTGGTTTTTGGCGGGAACGCGAAAAAAGTTTGCGTCACCGCATTGTATTATTTTCCAAAACTTGTGTTAGTTTCAGTGTAAGTGCATAAAATTGGTGGCATTCTATTCGTTAAGTGCTGGATTACAGGCGTGAGTGTGGAAAAATGGTATAATGATGGTGAAACGTTTCTTTTCGTGTTGTTTCCAAAACTCCATAGAAGCTTCAAGTAAAGTTGCCACCACTTTACTAGGAGTATGACTTTGACTAGACTATGACTTGACTTGATGACTTCGACTGTGACTTGACACATATTTGCGTGAAATATAATTAACTTGATAAATTATTAATTACTTGACACTGGCTAAATACACAAATGTGGAGCCAAAACATTAAAAAAAAAACACTGATACAATGTGAAAAATAATACAATGTGGTAACGCGACCTTTTTGTTTTCCCGCCAAAACTCCAACAATGAACAATCTATTGATTGCATTAAAACTACAATGACGAACGATTAAGCTAGAACAAATGAAGATCGGTGGTGGTCATGAGAGGAAAATATATGACAATCATTATCCATGCGAAGGCGAAAACAAACGAGAAGCGGTATTCAAGAAATGTTTGTCGACGTTACTTGAACCTACTAAACAATAATTTACGAGTAGGCTATTGAGCATCTATGCTAAAATTTGCTCCTTATTTTTCTGTGACATACCCAAAATGCATTGCAGTAGGCATGCAATGAGCGAACTTAAGAGCTGTAATAAAAACGTTTTACGTACACTAAAAATTCTTGCATAAAACATGAAACACTAAAATATCTTTTCTAGGTTCATAAAATTCTCACCAGCATCAACTTTCAGTAGAGTTACTGAACTGTGAGGGCAAAAATCCAGATAAAACTTCGGGTCACACATGACAAAGGTGGCTCGAACAAAGCCGCTTGCTAAGCCGAAACCAATCCCATTTTGGGTTCAGTTAGGGTTGAAAATGGACTGAACGGGAAGTATCAATTCATTATTTTCATACGGCGTTATAATAGGAACAGCTACCACGTTGTTATGGCCTGTGAGAATCGTTCAAATGATTGTAATATAAGTAAGTGATTTTTGGGAGGTTTTGACCGTTATAATTTTTATGTTTTCGTTTGGAACGATTTGGATTGTAAGTCGCTTTTTATTTCACAACTTCCTTTCGCAAACTAAATTATTATTATCATGTACACAGTCAGACAGCCTCTGTGGTGTGGTGGTTGAGCAGGTTGGTTTAATAGCTCGGAGGCAGCGGGTTCAGAACAAGTATTTGGGCACTGTAAAAAAAGCGCAAATACTTGTTCTAAGTTTGGGTGTTGTGGGTCCATGGTTCTCGTAGTTTCTGGTTCCATAGAAACAGGAAATTCTTGTAGGGTCTAGGATCTATATATGTGATCGTTGGACGTTATATATTTATTTATAAGCCTTTGATATTTAGTATTGGAAGTGAGACTTTTCTTTTATCCCGACTAAATAATATCTCAACTGATTTTTGTTAATTGTTTCTTCTTTCACTAGATATTTTTATCATTTTGTAGATTTCATATTTTTTTGTAATACGAATTTTATGAGGTAACGGATTCAGTGCAATAATTCAATTAAATTAAAGATACAGTGCCCGTAATAAAAAAGTTTACATAATTTTTAACCTGAGATGTATCTACTGTTTTGGTACTGGCAATGTGCGACACATTTGCTAGTGAAAAATAGAACATCTCTCCTGAATTTCATATGGAGGTTGGGTCTCTTTTCCTCTAGCTATGTCACAAGTATAGCACAAATTTTGACTCGTTAATTGTTCGACTCTGCAAACAAGGTTCCACAAGCGTCGGACCACGGCCGACAAATTAAATTCTGTCTCGAGGGCCTTGCAAAATTTGTACATGGGCGTTTGTTAGCTCGACGCTGAGCTAGAGAATTCAAGTATTAAGATTTACAAGTTACAAATATTATCATGACCGTGGGCTTATAGAGATTTAGAAATGAATAATAATATGTAAAAACCGGATATAGTGTAAGTCTGACTGACAACTAGGAAGGCGGACAACATGGATGAAACCAATGGAAACCATTGGATGCAAGAAGCAAGCAGCTTTTTTTTAACGGGCTTACAGCGTCACCTGGCGGGAGGGCAGGCGCCTAAGGTGCATAGTCATCAAAAGTGCGAGGCAAGTATCTGAAGGGCACATGGTGTGCGAGCCTTGGCTTGGGCCGTTGCCGGGATAAGAGGATTGAGGAAGACTACGTCCACTGGAAGAGTGGACCCTATTGAAAGTCTTGAGAAGAAAATTTGGTGTAACTGGCCGCTATTAATAATTGGGCACTATTTACTACATTTGCATGAAATAAGACTTACATTCACGTAACGCCACCTGTGATCATGGTTTAACACTTTACCTTTCTATAAGCTTTCATATTAGTTCACAATTATTACCGTATGGAAACAAAGTTCTATACTATTGGTGCAAGCAATCCGGCACAATGCAGAACGGAAAACTTACATCCGAAACTTCGATTACACCTGTAATGAAGAAGCTACAAGAAACTTTACAATAATGTGTTTTTTCCCTAATGTATGTTACAGTATTTATAATTCAAATTTATTACAGTTGAGATTCTTTATAAGCACTACATGACAGTGGAATAGCTGCACAGTGTTTCCTCTTATTTTATCTTTGCCAATTTTAAACTCTATATAGAGAAACATAAATTCCTCCATAAAACCCTTTTGCCAATTCTAAAACCTTTTAAAAGCAACTATAAAAATAAAACGTATAACTGGAATCATACTATTTCTACACCGTAAACGCAGTCAAACGTATGCCGACTCCGCATGCACCAATTTTACTATACCCGGGGGTAAATTTAATTTGGTCGGCCTAACTTTGTGGTAAGCTTCGGATAGAGTCGGAAATTTATTTCGAAAACAGTTTAAAGCTTAAAGTAAATATGTTGTGTGTTAAGTATAACAGAAGCAATAGTTTAGATTTTACTACAACAAACATTTTGGAATATCTAGAAAATATCACTATTTTTTAAAACCTCAGTTATTCGACTGTATCTCGTGAGTGTTAGCCGATCACACTATCACACTAATATTATAAAGGCGAAAGTTTGTATGTGTGTTTGTGTGTATGTGTGTATGTTTGTTACTCCTTCACGTTCAAACGGTTGAATGGATTTGGATGAAATTCGGTACCAAGATAGCTTATACACTGTATTAACATATAGGCTACATTTTATCCCGGAAAAGTGAAATTTTCCCGTGGGATGAGCAAATAATTAAAATACTTCTTATCCGTGAGTGAAACCGCGGGCGCAACTAGTTTTAAATATTTACTATAAAATAAGAAAATAATCAAAGAAACATGACTGCACGACCAAACTATAAAAGTATTTCATCTACTGGAAAATTAAAATCATAGGTGAAAAAAAAAACAATAAAAAAAACTTAATCTAACAAACCATATTAATATCAGCAGATAATGTGCCCACGTTGAATGGCAAAGTAAATATTGTTTACTATATTTATTGTCATTGTAAATTTTCAAAGCGCTGCTTAGGAAAATCATACGCAGTGTAAAATAGTAAAACGGCAAATAAAGTAAACAAAAAAAGAAAAAAGATAAAAGTAGGTATTTTACTTATATTATTGCCGTCAAGTTCTTTAGATATTTCCCTTTAAATTGAATAACGCTGACTTCCAAATTTAAAAGCCATCCAATCGAGTCGAGACAATTCTCTAGCAATCCACGGAATTTCCCAATATCGTGCCCAATAATAAATTTTCAATTAGTGAAAAGTCTCTGTGAACCGACTTTAGGTTAGAATACGCATGATAAAGCGTGATTGGAATTTATTGGTAATACAATTATTTTGAGCCGTGTGGTCCCGGTGAATAAGATCACCCGTGGGAATCATATCTAATATCCAGGTAATGGGCAATATCATTCTTCTCAATATAGTAAAATCTTCTACCATCACCAAGACGCCTCTCAACCGCGGTGATTATGGAAAAACAATATAAGAGTCCAGTACTGTTTACCTGGAAAAATAGAGCCGAAGACCGGGCTCAGTGGCGTGCCTTGGGAGAGGCTTATGTCCAGCAGTGGACTAATATAAGCTGATGATGATGATGATGATAACTGTTTATGAGAGACGCCTATGTTCAGCAGTTAAGTGTATGATCTACGTTTACGTAATTGGAAATACAATTTTTCTACCATCAGGGTATTACAGTTTCCTAATTGACCCAGTCAAGATCTTAAAGAACTCAATAAACTTATATCACAATAATTAAATGTATGTTTCCTATATCTATGACAGCCTCTGTGTTGTGGTGGTTGAGCAGGTCGGCTCATAGCCCGGAGGCGGCAGGTTCGATTCCTGCGGCATTACAAGTATTTGTGCACAGAAAAAAAAGCGCAAATACTTGTTCTGTGTCTGGGTGTTGTGGGACGATGGTCCTCGTAGTTCCTGGGTCCCTAGACACAGGGAATACAAGGTAGGGTCCAGGATCTATGTATGTGATCGTTGGGCGTTATTATTATTATTATATATATCTGTCATTATTAGTATCAAGGAGAAGAAATGTAAGAAGAAATAGAAATTGTGTAAGGATCGACTGAGTATTAAATGTATCGAAACCGGTTTGGAAATTATAAAATATATTCGTAGGCAGTACCAGAATAAGATTTTTCCTCATTGCGTATTTTAAGAGCTCTATTATATCATAAACCGTCTTAAACACGGATAACTTTGCATGCCTCAGAACATCAATTGAATTTGACGTTCCATTATATTTTTCAAAGCGTACTCGGCTTAGAAGCTGAGCGAGGACGTTTTTCATTTTAGCGGGGATAAAAAACACTTCGCCGCGTAATCCGCCGACGACGTGTTAAAGAAATTGAGGGTACCCTGAAATGTATGGTCTATTACTTTAATAGGGCGTGTAACGTGAAAATGGTAGGCACACACATGACTGGAGAAAAGGCACTCCTTTTTAACAGTATTTGTTTCCTCTTGTGAACTCGTGAATTGTTCAAAAATTAAACTTATTCGATCTTTGTAATAGCTAGTGAAGGGTATTAGGAAAATAAACTCCATCAATGTTTTTATCTACTACCCTCTCATGATGGTATTTATCGTGTCGATGCGAATCACGCTACATGAATGCTTGCATATCAGCCTGCCGTTTTTTTTGGGCAACATTCGTCGCGAGAAGCATAGGGCCTCTTTTTCTTCTTGATTTAGGGTGCTGCAAGTTTGTGAAGTTTTTGGAGTACAGTGATACTGACTGGGCAGTGAGAGCCGTGCTTGGACTGCGACCGATGCTGCTGACCTAGGCAGGCGTGGATGGAAGATTGGTGGAGTGTACTTGATCCTCTCTAGAAGCTTGCAGGGATAGCATATCAGTTCTTGACCTAACTCTCTAGATGCCACCTCGTTCAGTTCATGTCGAAATACCTTCCTCATAGATGCTGCAGGTTTGTTTCCTGTGACGTTTGGTTAGAAAGGAAAAAATACTATTATGATATGGAGGGTCTAATTTATAGCACGATTCTTCAAGTTCCAGATGAAAGACAAATAAAAAAATGGTAAGTGGTTTAGTTCTACGAAGATTTTTGATCATGGCCACTATACTTTTACAATCGACTGACTCCTCCGTGTCTTCACGGATCTCCGGCAACCCCCTTGTCAACAACCGGTTACATTTGACCCAGTATATATAATCTATTTATAAACAAAATATTTTTGCTTCATTTTGTATTATATAAGCAGATCGTCAATTGTTTTAAAAATATCATGCTGTGTCTAACAAATTTATTTATTGTTTCAACATACATTACACATAAAATAAGTTACAACCCTGCCCTCTGCTTTAGTATACACTGTGTTGCAAATCTTCTGAAACTAGTGAAAGAGCATAAGCCATGTCATTAAAACATTAGTGGGATGATCCCACTAATGTTTTTAATTTTCCCACTGGGATCGCGCAGAATACATCCCGTATCGAGGTAAAAATCATACAACAAGCATTTACAATGCACTTACATTGTGACTTGTCTAATGTGATGAGTTAAAACTACATTATTACAGACTGAAGGAAACGGGTGTACTCACAGTAATAAACTTAGAACACGATGAATAGTGTAGGTAGGTACAGAAGAGTCAGTCCGCAAAGACACGTAAATAAATAATGACTTTTGCTACGAAGCAATAAAGTGCAATTCCGCACGAATACTTGTCAAGTTGAGTATTATACGCACCATAGAATCTGCTGTACTAGCTATCAACTCAATCAGTCAAATCGCATCGTTTGAATGCGTGTTTCCGGCTCCCATCTATCAAATTTAGTTGACAAACTGATTGACGGATTGCATGTATTATTTATTAATCTTATATCTATCTATACTAATAAGGAAATGCTGTTCGCTGATAAGTGAGAAAGGCTGTACCAGTTTGGCTATTCTGACAATTATTTTTTGACAGCCTCTGTGGTGTGGGAAGCCACGTGCTCTTAACCTGGTGGCTCGTTCGATTCCCGACACTGAACAAGTGTTTTTAGAAAAAAAAAAAAGAGCAAATACTTGTTCTGTGTCTGAGTATTGTGAACCATGGTCGTCATAGTTCCTGGGTCCCTAGATACAGGGAATCCTAGTTAGGGTGCAGGATTTGTGTATGTGATCGTTGAGCGATATTATTTATTTATTTTTAACCGTGTTACATAGCATGCAAAGTGCACCGGACGCGCCGCATATCACACCGTCTAGACGTCGTCGTCGCCGCGTCAGCTGGATTTACACACATCCACAAGGCACTAACACATAAAGAAAGTGCTGACCAGCGCCTCCGTGAGAATGGGATCGCGACCGCCGTCCGCGCATCGCCCGCGTCCCGCGTTCCCCTCTTAGCCCCGTGAGGCAGTCATGACCCCTCCTACGTCACTCGTTCTCGATCGCCGAGACTTGTCACTTGTACATATTAATTATAATTAATTTTAAGGACGAACTTTACGTGTTATAAATTAGACTTAATAAAAAGACATAAGTATATAATTATCGTTTAACTTTAATACTCCCGCTGCAGCCCCTCTATAACTACCGACTTCTAAAAACGAGGAGGTACTATGTTCGTCTGTTGTATGTATTTGTTTCTTATATAAAAATTTTTGTAATACCTAGTTGAATTAGGTTTTTACGGAAGAAATCGGTCATGTTAGAGTCAAAAAACTAGCTTGCTATACGCGTATGTGTTAAATCACTATATAAGTTATTTATATTTTAAAAAAAGACTAAAAAAAAGTCAAAAATCTTATGTCCGTCTCCTGGTTCTAAGCCACCTCCTCACCAATTTTCAGCCAAATCGGTTCAGCCGTTCTTGAGTTATAAATAGTGTAACTAACACGACTTTCTTTTATATTTCTTATATATATATATAGAGAGATAAGTTCGTACTTATGTCTCTATTTCAACGTATTCAAATGTATTGCAGTAGATACCTACATCACAGAGTGATAAATGCAAACTTTGGAGCTGTCAAACTTTAGTTCAGATGGGCAGTAATGTTTCCTGTCTAGGCAGTCTTAATCTAGGCTGTCATGACCTGTCTAATGTGAAGAGTTGGTCTATCATCCCTCTCTGACGGAGGGAATGGGAGGTATTCGCAGTAACGGTAACGACATCCATTGGGATAATCACGTCGTTTCTACATTCTCGGCTCTATCAGCGAGATGTCTGACAAATGAGTCCTACTTATAATATACTAGCTTTGACCCGCGGCATCGCCCTATTTAACAGCGTTGAAAAATAATATTGAAGTTCGATAAACGCTTTGCTGAAAACCCGAACTAAAAATAAACATCTCTTGTAGTTCAGTGTATTCTGGGAACCTAAGGTAAATTGGATAGCATAATTATTTTGTAAATAATGTTTTTAGTTGTAACTTTTTATTTATAGAGTGCCTGTACACATTAATGTTTCACTAGTGTAGTATTAATTGAAATATAATGATAATTAATATTAATATTTTTTTTTACAAATTACTCATACAGATTTTCTACGACATAATCAAGGTCAATATAAAAACACATTAGGTACTCAATAACTAATATTCACATAGGTATTATAAATATATTGAAATATTTTGTCCCGAATAAATTGCTCTTCAATAAAAAAATTATGATGCGAAAACAAATGAACAGGGATTTAAGTGTTTTTTTTCTTTTTAAGAAAGGAAAAAAAATGTACAGTATAATATCAAATGGGTGTAATTAACAGATAAAGATGTATTTAATGTGTTAAAATAAGATTCAAAACAAGTCATCACGATCGTATTAAATTTGCATTTTTACGTAAACAGAAAAACATAAATATGAAGCAAAAACTTGAAGAAACTCCCTTCAAGCGTTCCCCAAAGCTTTTGTATACACTCTAAAGTATTCATTACAAAGAAAATGGCCCTAGCAGTCGTTCCCTCACTAAATTAAATAAAAGATTATTCCCTGGAGTATTTTACGAGGTGAGGTCGAGACTGGAGACTTGTTTAATCTGCGGCTGGATTTTTACATTAATTGGCATTACATTAAGGAAATAATAATAACGCCCAACGATCACATACATAGATCCTGGACCCTAACTAGGATGCCCTGTGTCTAGCGACCCAGGAACTACGAAAACTATGGTGTTGGCGACGACCAGGCTTAGGTGTTTCCAGAAAATAATACTATTGTGCGAAATTTAAAGAAGCGGCAGAGTTGGCAAAAATATATTAAAAAAATTATAAATTGTACATGAAACTAAACCGACATTTTTTTCTCACGTCAAAGCATAACGTTCTTAAAAAACTAAAACTATAAAGCAACCAAAGGAGGCCCAATGCTTTAACCTCCTTGTCGCTTACACTCGGTCCCACAATACTCAGACTCTGAACAAGTATTTCCGCCTTTTTTTGTGCACATATACTTATCCTGCTGCGGGAATTGAACCCACCGCCTCCAGGCTATGAGCCGACATGCTCTACCACCACACCACAGAAGCTGTCAAATGCTTTGAGAGCTCAGCTAGTTGGTTTCACAAGTTCGTGTACAGTTGGATGTGTGGTAGTGAATTTTACCTATAATACTCAAGCTCGTCAGCATTAAACATTGGCAGATCCTTTGCAGTACAGCGATAAGTGCGGTAACGAATAACTTAGGAGCTGTCCGACTTCGAAAATGTTTTTTTGTCTTTTTATACGACGCAGTGTGCTAAAATCTAGAGCCTATCTACATTTTATCCCATTTTAGTACGGATATAGTGTATTTAATTGTATAATAGTACATGCCCGTGTTGAATACTAATAATATATATATATATTTTTTAATAATGTGGGGACATTTCACACAGCGCCATCTAGCCCCAAACTAAGCAAAGCTTGTACTATGGGAACCAGATAACTGATACAATACTTAGATATTTTTTTTGTTTGTAAATACATACATAGAATACAATATAACACCCAGACACAGAACAAACACCTATGTTCGCAAATGTTTGTCCTGGGTGGGAATCGAACCCACAACCCACAGTTCAGAAGGCAGTGTTACTACCAACTGAGCTATCGGGACAGTCAAATAATCAATACTGCTGTATTTTAGATCGGGACCACACCATGGTCTATATTAAAATCTTCTTCGATCACCCAAACGCCTACTCGTGATGACTGGGCGACTGGATATATTTTTAGTGGGTATTCTAGTACAGATAAGTAAGTACAAGTAACTTGTGACACTACCAGCTTGCTTACAGCCACTGCTTACTGCTACTGTAATATATATAATACAGTGTCATATGATTCCACGCAATAACAGTATTACATAGCACTTGGCCAGCGTGATTATGGCCTTCTTGTGACAGAAGGAGGGTAGATAATAAGATCATAAAAGGGCCATTTCCCAGCAGTGGGAATGTATTGGTCTGATGACTGATTTCTAGTTATATCCGTTCCAACAATGACTAAATCAACGCCCTTTTCGTTGTTAAAATGTGGTTACTTCGTAACTTTGCGTGAGAATGTCGTAAAAGCTTCGTATAAAAGTGGAGTGGATCGGTGAAACGAGAAACTATTTTGTAACAGTTTGACTATGCAATTTTATGTACTAGCAACTATTTCCCGCGGTTTCAATAAAAATAATTAAAGTAATTGTTGACTACAGACCTTCAGGGCAAGTGCAACCTACCTTTTTATATAATCTTTTAAATAAAGTTTGGCGTCCGTACGTCACCTTTAAAACAACAACAGTTCTCGATAGCTTTGACTGACGTATGGGCGCCTCATAATATTAATTTATTATTTTTCATTCATTGCACCTACTTTCCGCCTCTCCGTAACCGCATCCTCATCACATCGTCTACAGTAATGTAATTATCATTATTATGACCATTACAATAAGTGGTATTTACAACGGAGCGCTACCGTGCTTCGGAGAGCACGACGACTCGCTTGTTATCTTAACACATAGTCGTAAAAACAAGACTTATCTTGGCTTCAAATTCTGACATCAGAGTTAAGAATTTGCTAATACTAGAACAGGGGTATGTTTTTCTCAAGGTTCAAACTATCTCCACACCAAATAATATGAAGATGTGATCAAAAGTTTTGTTGAGAAAAATTAAATAAAAGTGAGTTAGACAGCGTTAATATTTTGTTTGAAGTGAAAACTTCTTTAGGCGCTTTGAACACTTTTTGCGTGTAAAACCATGGAACTTGCGTCATCATCAACGAACGCTTTTCATGAGCTATATGTCTACTGTGTATATATGTGTACTTTTTAGATGAACAAAATGCGCGAAACTCGCATCATCGTCACCGCATGCTTCCCAGGAGCTATATGCCACAAGTTACTTAGTTTTCACGTCTATCAACTATCTCCAAAGACTGCCCCACACATTTTTTTTTTTTGTTGATGGGTACTTAAATTACACTTTGCCTAGTGTGTTTCATTGATGAACTCTTGCTATACGTAAATGCATAGAAATAAAATATTATACTTCGAGAATGATATTTTTTTTATAAATCCATTAGTGCAAAAACGATCTACTACTTTTGTTTTATTTTCTTATTACATCCTACTATAATAGCGTTTGTCCGATTTTTTTCCCGATTACATTTATTACATCTATACGTAGCAGATGTAGGCCCTAAAACTTTTTGTTTTGTTATTACTTTAGGGTCCGATTATTCTCAGTCTCTAGAAATAAAACTAGTTCTTTTACAGAGAACAAATAAATAAAAAAAGCGTATGAATATGAATAATATAAGTAGAACACCAATTTTTTTTATCATTTAACAGTCTTAAAAAGCATTTTAAACAAAAGGTCATAATACAATTTTCCTATTTCTAAAGGTAACTTTGTTCCACGACCCGCTCCAATAAATTAGGGGTAAATTGGCACTCGGATCCTTGTCAGATGGTGACAACCCTAGCAAGGCTATAAAATAGGGAAATCGATGTTGCAGATCGTAAATGAGAAATAGGTAGGTATATACAATGTACGTAGTGGTGTGTATAGACCTATTGTGAAAAATATATTGAAAGGCAATTTTGTTTTCATGATTATGTAAATGCATTGAAAATTAATAAAATGCTAAGTCATACATCTTTTTACATTGTTTAACTGTCTGACTTAATTATCTTAACAAGGTGGTAGAACTTTTCTGCAAAGTTCGTCTTAGTAGGTAGCACCGCTTTGCCAGTTATTCTGCCGCCAAGCAGAGCCTGCAAGCACTACCGTGTTCCCGTTTAAAGGGAACTGTAGCTAGTAAAATTACTGCGTAAATGAGACTTGACACATCTCACAGTTGAGTAATCTTATGACCAGACTGTGCTGATGTCTCAGGATGATGTGCGCAGTGCAGCGTCACGCGAAACTTTATATTTTGGAGTTCCAAGTGACATTGTTCTGTTATGGGCGGCCGTGTCGCTTAACAGGTGTACGACTAACTCATCACATCATTCACTAACTGAAATAAAAAAAACCTTTTTCAGTCTTTTCGGCAATGAACAATCTACTTTTGGGCAGGAATCAGCCCTGTCTTCCAGTTTATGTAGGTACTTAAACTTATCACCTAAGTTAAAGCTCAATTAACACTACAAACATTTCACCAACAAAGTTCGTAAGACAAATAATCAGTTAATTTAGTTTATGGGATGTAACACCATCAACTGTTAATTCGTCAGAAGTTAATGAAGCTTTCACACGCGCGCTGACATCGCAATCAACGGCGGCTGTCGGAATGGTTTGACGATTACCCAACAATTAGGGAATCCGATGAATGTCATTGGAAATTGTAACAACATCAACCGCAATTTTAGTTCTTTAATTCCTATCCATCCTAAGGCAGCCTGAAAGAAATAGCTTAATGTGATGAGGCCGCCCTTTTTTCTACCATTATTTGTAAGTTTTTTTTTTGGATTTGTGTGGTTAGTTGGTGTTCGATAAAGTATTATTGTATTGTATTTTGTAGTAGTGTTTGTTTATTTTAAGAGACTGAAGAGAAATAAATACTTTTTTAATGTCTTCATAAGTACAACGAATCCGCATCACTTAATGCTTTTTTCTATAAGTATGTCGAAAATTTAAAAAAAAGAACATATTGTGGCCATTGTATCTATTTGTTCACATTCTATTAGCGCTCATATCGAGGCTTAAATGGGTGACTATTACAAACATTTTTATTAAAGTAAATAACAATATTTAAGTAATTAATTGAATTTACTTAATTTGTAACGCGTTGAGAATAACGATCATTTTTCATAAAGTCCTTACTTTATATCCACTCCTGTGTTATGACCTGAAATAAGTTTTATATTATAAGTTTTTTGTTTATCTAAATATATAAATAAATATCTATTAGCAACTGAGCACATAACAGCATACTTCAAGATTTGGAGGTCACGTTAAGCAGTCCATCTCGGCAGTTTTTAAGCCAAGTTAGAATCCTTCGGAGGGCTTAAAAAATTTTACACCAAGGCTGACCACTTGCTTGTACGAGAAGGGAGGACGACAGTCTAAATATTGTATTATACTATTCCTATTACGGAAGACAACGAAGCCCATATCTTTATTTTTTGTCCCTATGGACAATATAAAAAAATAAAGATGGTGATAGTCACCATTTATTTATTTCTTTATTTGATAAATACACTGTGAACTTACAGCTACGCCAAAACATTCACATTGTTATACTAAGTTCTTATATGGACTAAGCAATATATATTTATAAAGCCGACTAATGGGGTCAGTATGTCCCCATTGATGGGGACTACGAATAAGTAGTATTTTTTCCGTTGTCTCAAGTGCCTTTAATGGGGACAACGAGAAGGCATTACTTTATTCCCCTTTCCCTTATATTCGTCACTGTTAACCGTGACAGACAGAAATTAAGGTAATAAATAAGAATATTGTGAGAATTCCATGATAATAAAGCAATGAGATTATGATTCATTGTACTATACCAAGGGCTCTTAAATTAATATCTCTATGCATTTTGTTTCCATAAAAATGAAAGCTAGGCACGTCCTATCATTCCCACCATCTGCATACCAATGATCTAGAAAATTAAAACGAGTTTTTACATGAAATATTTAAAGCAATTTAAATGACAAAGAACTGTTTAAAAAGTGATTCGTCTTTTATTCTGACAATATAGATATTTATAAAACTAAGCTTATTATATTATAAATGATTCATGCATATTTTATGTTCATTCCAGTTTTTAACTTCACTTCCCAGGAACAATAGGGAAATATTAGGTCTTTACCTATGAAATTGCCGTTTTGTTTGAAAAAGTTAAAGTATTTTTTTTTTAGCACTTATTTATTTATTTTATTCAAAGTAATCACCCCTGCAATCAATGCATCTTTGCCAACGCCGTGGCAGTTTATGGATGCCCTTCTTGAAAAAATCAGCAGGACGGGAGACAACAAACTCTTCAAAGGCGTTTTGTACTGCCTCTCGGGAATTGAATTTTTTTCCCGCTAAAAAGTTGTCCAAATTTTGGAAAAAGTAATAGTCGGTAGGCGCAAGATCTGGTGAGTATGGCGGATGAGGGAGAGCTTCCAAACCCAACTCATGCAGCTTAGAGACGGTCTGTTGTGCAGTATGGGGTCGCGCGTTGTCGTGAAGTAGCAGTGGAGACGACCGATTGACCAAAGCTGGTTGCAGACGTGCGAGTTTCGCCATCATTGTGGTCAGTTCTTCAATGTACACATCTGCAGTAATGCTCTCGCCGTTTTGTAAAAAGCTATGATGAATCACACCAGCACTAGACCACCAAACTGTGACCATCACCTTTCTAGGGGTCATTTTTCGTTTTGCACATTGCTTTGGTACCGAACCAGGATCTAACCAACTTGCTGAGCGCTTTCGATTGTCAAAAAGAATCTATTTTTCGTCGCACGTAACAATTCGGTTCAAAATTCCTTCATTTCTGTGCCTGTTAAGCAGCGCAAGGCAAGTCTCGACGCGTACGTTGCGCTGACGATCGTTAAGTTCATGGGGCACCCACCTATCAAGCTTCTTTATCTTGCCAATCTGTCGCAAATGGACCAATATTGTTTTGATGCTAACATCAAAAGCTGCTGCCAGCTCAGCTGTAGATTGAGATTCATCAGCTTCCACAATCGCCTTTAATTCATCATTGTTGACCAAAGTTTCCGGACGACCATGAGGTTCATTTTTCAAGTCAAAATTCCCAGAACGGAACCGAGCAAACCAATAACGGGTTGTACGTTCGTTTGTACAGTTCTCTCCGTAAACGTCGTTGATGTTACGTGTCGTTTGTGCCGCGTTGGTGCCACGACGGAACTCATATTCCATAATTACACGAAATTTCAAAGTATCCATTATGAGGAAAAATGTTGAAATGTAATGAAAATACAACGCTAATCAATAAACAAAAGACTTATATTGTAAATAGAATGTCATATTTTTAAAACAAAATTAATTTGAATTAAGAATTCATAGCCAATCAAAACTTTTTTTTTGTTTGAAAAAGTCTGTACTGCAATACGGCAATTTCATAGGTAAAGACCTATTATGATAGGTATTTAGCAAAAATTCACAAAATTGAGGTATACATTTTTTTATGCTAAGGTATGACGTGACTAGCTGACCGTTCGCCTGATGTTAAGCGACACGGCTGACCATATCAGTTGCAGTGTCACTCGGAACTCTAAAGTATAGAGTTTCGTGTGACACTGCACTGCGCACGTCATCCTGAGACATCAGCACAATCTAGTAATAAGATTACGAGACTATGAGATCAGGTCATAAAGTGTATAAGCTATCTTGGTACCTATTTTATCCAAATTCATTCAGCCGTTTGAGCGTTAAGGAGTAACAAACATACACACATACCACACAAACATACATATAAACTTTCGCCTTTATAATATTAGTGTTACTCAGAATATTTCCGACTAACTCACCGCTCTCTCCCCTTAACGTACGGGACAACAAAATGATCTGGCCCCCGCTCAAATTGCTCTATAGAAACGATATTCACCAACCCTCATACTAAAATACTCTGAGATACCTTAAGGAAGTTCCCTATTTTTAGCAGTAATTTTTAAAGTAAGCCAAAATGACCGTGTTTAAAGCAGCTGTTGCAATGTGAACCCGGCAATTAAACGGGTACGCGCGTAATTAATTTGAATAATTTGGGAATCAGGCATTCTTTTAAAAGGGTTTAATTAACTCTTCGTTTTTTAGCCAATTGGAGGAAAATATTTGTAATTATTTATAACGCGTTATAAAGGAAAAATACAACCCTAATGGAAGGGGTTGCGTAGCCTTACAAGTTACGATGGTAATTGGCAGTTTAGGGCGTATTTTACTAGCTACTGCCAACAACTCAATTTATTATCCACCTGTGGTTTGTACTTGTCGTACCAGTTTGGTGTATTGTATGTAATATGTGTAGTGATATATATATCACATCACACTCATATTATAAAGGCGAAAGTTCGTATGTGTGTATGTGTGTTTGTGTGTATGTGTGTATGTTTGTTACTCCTTCACGCTCAAACGACTGAATAGATTTAGATGAAATTCGGTACCAAGTTGTCTTATACACTGGATTAACATATAGGCTACATTTTATCCCGTAATAGTGAAATTTTCCCGTGCTATGAGCAAATAATTAAAATACTTTTTATCTGCGGGTGAAACCGCGGGGCGCAACTAGTAGGTACATAAATACTTCATTACATACACAAAAACTTGCAATTATTAAACATTCTTATGTTTGTACGATACGTGCTATTATTTTTATTTTATTTTATTTTATTTTACTTTATTTGGACAACCAACAGCTTTCTTACAAAATAATATGAATACAGGATAATAAATACTCTAAAGCCAAATACAGGTTATCACTCTTAGAACTAACAAGTAGGTAATTAGTACAATGAAAAGGTAAGTACTTAGCTCAACATATTGTTTGTAACATTTAAACAAGAGGAAAACTATTATCATCAAAGCCATATAAATATAAGGTAAGAGTAATATTTTAAACGCAAGTATTAAGTTATTGATAAGTTTAGATTATACTATTATGATTATTATTATAAGATTCATCCGTTAATTATATCGGTTGTTACTTATGTTGTAACAGAATAATTCTGGTCAAAAAATTCATTGAAAATGATGTTTATGAAAATATTTTGCCTCGTCGTAAATAAGTCTACCAATTTAGAGAATTTCCAGTTAAAGCATTTAAACGTACGTGGAAAGAAAGAATTTCTACGATAATTTGCACGGGAGCGAGGGATACATAGTCGGAGGTGGCTGGTGCGAGATGAGAAACACGGCGCTACAAGTTTGATCCCGGCCAGAAGAGAAGGACAGTCGATCCTACTCGACACTATATTGTGCAGGAAGGAGAGGTCAGCAGCCTCCCTCCTTTTTTGGAGAGGTAGCCGGTGATGATGCTTACAACCTTTTTCATAGTCAAAATTACGGTTAGAAATTTTAGTCTTAAAATTGATGAAGCGCAGAAACCTTTTTTGAGGCTTTTCAAGCAGAGTTATGTATTTATCGTACCTGGGATTCCAAACCTGGGAGGCATATTCAAGCTGACTACGAACCAGGGAGCAGTATAGGATCTTAAGGGCTTTAACGGTCTTAAAGTCTTTGGTTACCCGCAAGACAAAGCCTAAAGTTTTCACAACATTACATTACATTTCACCTTTAAAATATTAGTGTGATTATAGGATCTGTGCTAGTAGCATTATTCACGACGACACGTCTGTATTACTCTTTACTGTATTTCCTGGTCGGTTACAGCATAAGTGTGCAATCTTTTGCTGTCGTTTTAATACATACTAATCACACTAATATTAGGTCTTTACCTATGAAATTGCCGTTTTGTTTGAAAAAAGTTAAAGTATTTTTTTTTCGAACTTATTTATTTCTTTTATTCAAAGTAATCACCCCTGCAATCAATGCATCTTTGCCAACGCTGTGGCAGTTTATGGATGTCCTTCTTGAAAAAATCAGCAGGACGGGAGACAACAAACTCTTCAAAGGCGTTTTGTACTGCCACTCGGGAATTGAATTTTTTCCCGCTAAAAAGTTGTCCAAATTTTGGAAAAAGTAATAGTCGGTAGGCGCAAGATCTGGTGAGTATGGCGGATGAGGGAGAGCTTCCAAACCCAACTCATGCAGCTTAGAGACGGTCTGTTGTGCAGTATGGGGTCGCGCGTTGTCGTGAAGTAGCAGTGGAGACGACCGATTGACCAAAGCTGGTTGCAGACGTGCGAGTTTCGCCATCATTGTGGTCAGTTCTTCAATGTACACATCTGCAGTAATACTCTCGCCATTTTGTAAAAAGCTATGATGAATTACACCAGCACTAGACCACCAAACTGTGACCATCACCTTTCTAGGGGTCATTTTTCGTTTTGCACATTGCTTTGGTACAGAACCAGGATCTAACCAACTTGCTGAGCGCTTTCGATTGTCAAAAAGAATCCATTTTTCGTCGCACGTAACAATTCGGTTCAAAATTCCTTCATTTCTGTGCCTGTTAAGCAGCGCAAGGCAAGTCTCGACGCGTACGTTGCGCTGGCGATCGTTAAGTTCGTGGGGCACCCATCTATCAAGCTTTTTTATCTTGCCAGTCTGTCGCAAATGGACTAATATTGTTTTGATGCTAACATCAAAAGCTGCTGCCAGCTCAGCTGTAGATTGAGATTCATCAGCTTCCACAATCGCCTTTAATTCATCATTGTTGACCAAAGTTTCCGGACGACCACGAGGTTCATTTTTCAAGTCAAAATTCCCAGAACGGAACCGAGCAAACCAATAACGGGTTGTACGTTCGTTTGTACAGTTCTCTCCGTAAACGTCGTTGATGTTACGTGTCGTTTGTGCCGCGTTGGTGCCACGACGGAACTCATATTCCATAATTACACGAAATTTCAAAGTATCCATTATGAGGAAAAATGTTGAAATGTAATGAAAATACAACGCTAATCAATAAACAAAAGACTTATATTGTAAATAGAATGTCATATTTTTAAAACAAAATTAATTTGAATTTGGAATTCATAGCCAATCAAAACTTTTTTTTGTTTGAAAAAGTCTGTACTGCAATACGGCAATTTCATAGGTAAAGACCTATTATTATATCACACTAATATTATAAAGGCGAAAGTTTGTATGTGTGTATGATTATTACTCCTTCATGCTCAAACGGCTGAATGAATTTGGATGAATATATACACTGGATTAACACATAGGCTACATTTTATCCTGGAAAAGTGAAATTTTCCCGTGGGATGAGTAAATAATTAAAATACTTTTTAACCGCGGGTGAAAGCGCGGGACGCAACTAGTTATAAATAAACAAACATAATAACCGCTTTTTCTGGTCAACCTTGCACTAAATATATGAACCAATTTTTTTTTATATACTTTTTTATAAGTAATTTAATTCTATTTTTACTGGCCTATGTAAGCGATTAGGAAAAACTATCTAAACCCTTACTAAAAAGTTAAAAACCTGATCACAAAACAGTTTGGTTTCTTAAATTGCACTATATCCTTAATTATTCTCCGTCTATTAACAACTATGAATATTTATGAGGAGGCTACAGTTTCCAGAAAATTCTGTTTCAGAAGCTGTATAATGTCAAGTGACTGCATCATGATGGATGGAGTGGAATATTTACGAGCATTTGTGGGTGGCGAGTTACTGGTTTATACACTTTTAGCAATATCTTTTAGTAGACTTTTTTATTGAATCATGAATTGCGACTTAGAAGGAAAATAAAATGATCATAAAAATTTAATTTCGATTTAGAGCCCTACTGTTTTATGCTTAACAACACTTGTAACGATAACCAAACATTAGAAATATTAAATTATTTAAGTAAAGTAATTGATAACCATCGACTGTTTTAAATGTTAATTATTTAAACCGGAAATTGCCTTTATTCTTCCAACTAAATACTACAATGATATCACACTATCACACTTATATTATAAAGGCGAAAGTTTGTATGTGTGTTTGTGTATATGTTTGTTACTCCTTCACGCTCAAACGGCTGAATAGATTGGGATGAAATTGGATACCAAGATAACTTATACACTGGATTAACATATAGGCTACATTTTATCCCGGAAAAGAGAAATTTTCCCAGGGGGTGAGCAAATAATTAAAATACTATTATCCGCGGGTGAAACCGCGGGGCGCAACTAGTAATACCTAATACTAAACACTACATACAAAGAAAAAACAACTTTATACTGACCGCGATGACCTGATAGTCCAAATGCTCCAGCCCACTACTAGTAGGAAGCGTACCCAACATGCTGGCAGCATTGCCCCGTTGAATTGCTTGCAATGTTATTTAAATTGTATCATTGGAGTGCTCTTCAACACAGGTTAATCTCAGTTACAGCATTGTCAAATATACTAATTCATCTACCAATTTCTACCGATTTTCGGTACTGATGTATTTATTCCTTTTTTAAAATCAGCATTGACAACGCTGCTCGGTAGCAAACGTAAATATAAACTTGATTAATATTGGGTATTGCTTGCATAAGTTTTTGCTTCCGTCCGCTACCGACAAGTACACTAGATCTAGAATAACGTCATTTTCCACTCTGGTCTTCATACTGGAAAGTAAAAAAGCTGTTTCAAGCGAGGCATCCACTCAGCGGCAGACGCTATGACATACCTATACACAAGCAATATGACCAACGTAGATAGAATGAAAGTATTTTCGCTCATGACTACGTCTTGTAATCTTACAATGTTGGCGGAAGAATGAACAATAACTAGTAAGTGGAATAGAGGTTCACTGGATTGAGTAGTTTTTAGCTGCATTTTTTTAAATGCCGTCTTCTTTCTCTTCTTTGTTTAATGGCTTTCTATCGCTTTTTAGCGATAATTCTGCTAATATCAAGTGATCGATTATAGTACGGTTATGTCATGTCAAAGTCTTATTTTGTACGAACAGTTATCGGATAACAATCCACCCTTATCACATAAAAATTCAAATATACCTGTGTTATGGAAAAAAAATTAAAATTCACAACCGCCATTTTCGGATTATTTTTAATGACAATTAAATATTGTCTTTATCAACCGACCACTAGAGTAACAAAGGAGTTTTGGCGGGAAAGTGAAAAAGATTGCGTCACCGCATTGTATTATTTTCCAAAACTTGTGTTATTTTCAGTATTAGTGCATAAAATTGGTGGCATTTTATTCTTTAAGTGCTGGATTACAGGCGTGAGTGTGGGAAAATGGTATAATGATGGTGAAACGTTTCTTTTCGTGTTTTTTCCAAAACTCCATAGAAGCTGCAAGTAAAGTTGTCACCACTTTACTAAGACTATGACTTTGACTAGACTGACTTTACTATGACTTCACTTAATGACTTCGACTGTGACTTGACACATATTTGCGTGAAATATCGATAAGTTGATAAATTATATATATGGCTAAATACACAAAAATGTGAAGCCAAAACTTAAAAAAAAGCAACAAAGCGTCAAAATGCTCACGTCACTCGCACCAATAGTACCATTTGTAAAGCTTTTTCAAATATTTATCTTACATTTTTATAATATATCATATTTATGATAATTTAACCTGAAATAAGTACGAAATATGTATGTAATTTTTTTTGTCGTGATATCGTCTTATAAATCGATGACGCCGGCTGCACGCACGAAAAACTCGTTCCGCCTGAGCCGAGCGTGCAAGCGAGAGCGCGGAACAAGCGAAAGAGACACACGATCAGACTAAGTGTTTTCTTATGACGTTATCACTTAAAATTATAGTCCATAGACCGCTTTTATAGACAACCATTTTTGTTAAGAATTTCATGTCATGTTATAAGCGGAAGTCAAATCCTGAACATGAATACAAAGAACAATGGTGATTACTCCTACCACAAGAGCAAGACTTTTATATAAGAATTTATAAGATTTATAAAAGAGTTACCTATGAAAAGTTTGTGTTAGTCAATAATAACCAAAACTAAACTTGAAACTAAACTTGAAAATAAACTTGACCTTAACATATCTAAATGCTGTTGTATCACCTTTAGTAGATCTGCCAATACCTTAAAATATGATTATAGTATCAATAAACAGTCCCTCGTGAGAACTGATTCTGTTATTGACCTTGGTGTGACTCTCGACTTTAGAGTCGAGAGTCACACCTGCTCCTGTTCGATAAGCACATTGAAAGCATTACAAGTAAAGCCATGAATGTAATGTTTTAGAGTTTAATTTAATATTTTTATAAGTTAATTTTATGGTTTCGTATATATTTTATTGTTTTAAAAAGTTGATTTAATTTTATATTTATGCTAGATTTTCTGATATTAATAATAATAATAAAAATGTATATTATTTATACAGGTCAAAATTAGTTAATGTGGAGATCAATTTAATTATTTTACCATTCTTACCTAAATTTTTATCTATGTTTTGATTGTTAATGGATTTGTTTAGGCATTCCTAATCTGCATGCACATTTTAGACTTTTTATATTAATATTGCCTATAATGTTCACCTATGTCTATTGTAAAAATTTAACGAAATTGATTTTATTTTATATTCCTATAATTTTGTACTCGCTCACATCAAAAAATTCTTTCAATAGAAAGTTCGCAAGCTGTCTTCACCTATAATTATATCGACACTTAGCTATATATTATTATTAATTTAATTACTGAAGCATGAATTGGTGTTTGTTATGTTGGTGTTCAAATAAATAAATAAATAAATAAATTTTGTATGTGTGTTAGTGTGTATGTTTGTTACTCCTTCACGCTCAAACGGCTGAATGGATTTGGATGAATACATACACTGGATTAACATATAGGCTACTTTTTATCCCGGAAAAGTGAAATTTTCCCATGGGATGAGCAAATAATTAAAATACTTTTTAACCGCGGGTGAAACCGCGGGACGCAACTAGTTATACTTTGTTAGGGTGAGGATCCCTCTTTTTTCCTGTCATTTGTATTCAACTTATTGGCTCATCTCCCATCCTTTACGTTCGCTTACAAAATCGATTTGACTAAATAAGGATTCATTTTGGCCCGAATTAAAAATGGTGTTAGTTATTTTAACGTGAGTATCATTAGTCTGTGTATAGAATTGTAGCTCTCAAATGGATAACTTTCATTAAAAAAAAATTTGCTTGAAAGTAGCAGCTATGATATAAAATAACCCGCTCAGCCGTTTGAAGATCATTAGCTATTTTACAGTTGATTGAGAAATAACAACTTGTTAATTTTGAACAAAATTGTTTCTCCGAACAAGGATTACCTCAACCTTGGAATATTATTCAAAAGTGAACGTTGCTTTTGACAAAAGATGATCGCGAAAATTAATTCAAGCGGTGACACGATCCGATTGCGGTTTTCTCTCGCTAAAGGAATTTTCATTACACCATGGACTGCTTATCTCAGTACACCAGGAATATGCGTAGTATGGTTAAATAAAAACAAAACTGTCCAGCTTAGAATAACAGATAAAAAAGGGAACAATGTATTAATGTAATAAAATTTTGTAAATATAATATAACGAGCTTCTGCCCGCAGCTTCCTAGCTGGCCTATAGGAAAATAATTCAACCACCCATTTCACCCTCTTAAGTGTAGAATTTAGAAAAGTCCTTTCTTAGCGGATGTTCAGTGTTAGTGCATAAAATTGGTGGCATTTTATTTGTAAAGTGCTGGACTACAGGAACGAGTGTGGGAAAGTGGTATAATGATGGTGAAACGTTTCTTTTCGTGGTGTTTCCAAAATTCTATAGAAGCTTCTGGTAAAGCTGCCACGACTTTACTAGGAGTATGACTTGACTAGACTATACTATGATTTGACTTGATGACTTGGACTGTGACTTGACTTGACATGTATACGTATATTAATTAACTCAAGAAAATATCAATTACTTGACACTGGCTAAATACATATAACATATAACAAAAGTGTGGAGCCAAACCAAAAAAAAAATCTGGCTTTTTACGTCCACTTCTGAGCAGAGAGCTACTCCATTAGAGAGAGGGGGTTAGCCACAACCATTAGATTTGGCAAGCGTCTTGGTGATCACAGTAGATTATATTGCAGGGGAATGCTGCTGCCAATTTCCTTAGCCGGCTCTTACAACGTTTGTGGAAAGAAGAGAAGTCCTTTTTTTAAACTGAGACCCCACGAAAAATACAATAGAAACTACAACAGACTCTGACATCATTGACGAATATTTTACGAAAACTTTATAAGTGGTATATCCCTGATGTTTTGACAAAACCCAATGGTACCATGTTACGCCTCTGTTAGAAAATGCATTCCATGTTTTTCGGGGATTTGTTTGATTAAATAAAGGTTCCGGCGTTTTTAATTAAACTCTCTATTGTGAAAGTCTACTTCATTCCATGATTAAAATAGGCTCATGGAATTGATTGAAAAGGTAGCTTAAATGAATTGTGATCAAAGATTATGGGATTTTCGTTTTGAAAGATTTGAGTTTGGGGATGGGCTTTCTTATTTAATGAGTTTTGTTATAATATCTATATGTGCTTACTGAGTTTATAGATAAAAAACTAATGCTAATTACACTAATATTAGAAATGTGAAAAAGTTTGTGTAAACTTGAATTTGTTGAATAGCGAGGTATGTGCTAGTGTTTTAGTCGTACATCAGTTCAACCAGGCGTCTGGACAGCTCCCTGACAAGAAACCGTGCCTGCAGGCCCTAGGCATTATTTCAACCCCATCAAACGGAACTAATATGTACCCCTAACCTAAAGAGATTCATATGTCGTGAAATTTTCTGCAGATTCTGACGCTGCACATGCCCCGGATACAAATAAAAATCTAAAACTTTTTTTATTGTTTGATAGGCTTGCGTTTGACATCACACCTGGTGGTAAGTAATTTAACAGTCTAGGGTGTAACACGCTCGCTTAGAAGATACCTGTTCACTCTCGATTTGAAAGCTCCAAGGTTGGTTCTCGGGAAATACGGACGCCGGTAAATTATTCCACTCTTTGGCTGTTCGCATGATAAACTTGGAGCTAAATAGCTTTGTTCGCACATGTGGGATATTAACCATGTAACGATGGCGTTTTTTCGTACATCTGATTGTCCGATGGTGGAAAGGTGATGGCGGAATCAGGTTATGCAACTCCAATGCGCAATATCCAAAATGCACTAATTAACTAATAAACTAATTATGAAATAAATTTAAATAATCTCATTTAAAATATTATACAGTCCTACAAAGCTACTTCGAGCTTACATTATCTAGGTTTCATCAAGGTATATGTATTTCAATTTATACTAACCCAATAAAACAGCACAAATTAGCTTAGATGTTTCTAACTACTATAAAGTTAAGCCCGGTACCTTTGGGTATGCAGATGATAGTACTGTTGTTGAAAGATACACATCCAGTGCCCGAGCCAGTGGTGACGATGTCCGGATTGAGAGAGAGGCTATGGTTGAGCGCATGAACCTGGCTTTGAAAGCCGTGTCCGATTGGGGCGATGCTAACTTGGTTAGGTTCAATGCTGCAAAAACACAGGCGTGTTTATTCACTGCTAAAAAGAGCCCACTCCATCGGGCTCCTTCATTCCGTGGTGTATCTGTAAGTTTAGGAAACCATCTTGGGCTTTTGGGTGTTGATCTCACGTCAAACCTAAACTTTGGTTCCTACATCGAGTCCAAAGCCAAAGTAGCTTCAAAAAAACTCGGCATATTGTCCAAGGTAAGGCGGTACTTCACACCTGGACAGCTTCTTAATCTGTATCAAGCACAGGTCCGATCGTGTATGGAGTACTGCTGCCACCTATGGGACGGGTCTGCCAAGTACCAGCTTGAGGCTCTGGACTCGATTGAACGGCGTGCCAAAAGGCTCATTGACGACGACACTTTGGTTGGTAAAAGGCTCCTGAGCCTTGCACATCGACGCAAGGTGGCAAGTCTGTCGGTCTTTTACAGAATACACCACGGTGAATGCGCTCAAGAACTGCATGATCTCATTCTCCCATCACCATTCCACTACCGGACTACTAGACGCTCGGCTAAGCGCCATCCTTTCGTGGTCGAAATACCACCCATTCGTACCAAGCGATTTGACTCAACGTTCTTAATTAGAACGGCTAAGGAATGGAATGCCCTGCCAGCGTCTGTGTTTCCGGCGAAATATGACCCGGGCGTGTTCAAGAGAAGAGTGAATAGGTATTTACTTGGCTAGCATGCTACACCTTCGATCGCATCGTCACTTCCCATCAGGTGAGAGCGTGGTCAAATGCTAGACAAGTTTAAAGTAAAAAAAAAAAAAAAAAAAAAAGTTAGATATTCCCTTCCCGTTTTTCAAATATTCAAGAAACACTCAAATTTATATCAAGTGCGGTACTCGAATAGATCTATTAAATTTATTCAAAAATAATTGCGCACCGTTCCCGTGTTTTGCGCATATTTCACTCAATTAGTTACTCATAACGCGTTTCAGAATTTATGAAGATATTGATATTCCACCATCGAGGATAAAGCACGAAGAAAATGCTACGTTATTATTACATAATATGGTTTATTATGGTGTGGTGTAATGCGACGTCCTTTAAGAGAAAGTAGCTCACAACAGTATATGAATTTATAGATTACATGTTTAATGAGTTTTCTCTTTACTAAAACTAGCGTTTAACTACGTTTAACTAGCGGCCTAAATGATATTCAGCCATTTGATCAAACAGCTAGGCAAATGACTTGGATACATAATACAATACAAAACGCTTTATTAACACCAAAAATAAACATGTAGAAATGAGAATTATATAAAAAGATAGGTACAATGGGTGGTCTTATCTCTATCAGACAAGCTTTGGATGGGCAGAGATATGAGCACTATGAGCATGGACGGACGTGTAAATAAATAACTAGTATATACTTTTACTGAATGATGTGACAAGCTAGTCGTTCACCTGATGTTAAGCGCCACGGCCGCCCATAACAGAACAGTGTAACTCGGAACCCTAAAACATAGAGTTTCAAGCGACACTGAAATGCGCACATCATCCTGAGACATCAGCACAGTCTGGTAATATACTATTGTGCCCTTGAGCTAATTGCCTTCCACGTGATAGCTAGGCACCTTATGCCTACGACGATGAGACTAACATCATTAGCCCGTTAAAAAGGTAAATCTTTCGTGTGTCTGTCTAGATTTTAAGACACTAACCAACAAAAAATGCGGAAAAAAAATTATAACCTGAACTGCAGAAAATCACATGTCGCTTCTCAGTTAAGTAACAAAAGTCAGAATTTCAAACTTTTTTATATTTTATCAGAGAGTCTTGTCACAATAAGTCTTCTGAAATTTTGTTTGTTGCCGCGAAAATAATTACCCCACCTTGTTTTGTCGCTTAATTGAATTTGGGGGCTTGTTGTGTTGGTTCTCGATGGTTTATTGCAGGCTCAAAATAACAATGAGTTATTTCTTGGGAGATACTGTGATATGGATATTAGCCTAATTTTTGAGTAAATACTTTTCAATTAAAGAAAGCTTTTCATTGCATTTTTCATATAATTTTAAAGCTTATTTCATTCATATTTCATGTTGTATGTGCGGTACAATACGCAATTTTTTTGTTTAAAAAATATTTTATTAGTTCGTCAGTGCGTTTAATGCATCGGACGAAGTGAATCGTGAGTACTTAGAGTATTCTTACAAAATTATGCTTTGTATCTCTACCGAAGATGATTGTTTGTTTACATGCAGCAGTACGACGTATCATGCGGTCTTTGTCACACCTTAAAGCCTTCGTATTTATAAAAATCTCCCGTCTCTTTCACCTCTAAAACCGTAGTACTATATCAAAACATATTTTTGAAATAAAGATTTAATTATTTTTTAAATTTAAATATTTATTTAATTTTTATTTTTGTATTAATGATTATAAGATCTCAGAGACTTATTTTATGTGTAATGTATTTTGAAACAATAAATAAATTTGAATTTGAATTTGAAGATATAATACCTACTTTTATTTTAGTTCAGTGAATAAATTTTTTATTTCTATTTTTTACATTTTGATAAAAGAAAACTTTTGTGTCACATTCCGAAGCTTCAAGAACCTGCCGCTATGTCGCACTCGTAAAACCTCAAATTGTCAATTTAAGTTAATATGACAAGCCGTTTGTCAACTGTTTCAAGAGAGATTTTTTTTCAGGGCTGTGAACTCCACTTGCTTTTAGGTTAAAAACCTGAATGTACACATTTATTAAGGTCCGTATTACAGAACAATGCTCAGTCAGCGATCGGTGCTCAAGCAGAGATTTCATTCATAAACTGATCAATTAGTGAAAGAAATCTCTGCTTGAGCACCGATCGATGACTGAGCGTCATTTTATAATACAGACCTGAGTCGTTTTTGTCTTGTCATAGGGTAAATAATAGAACTGTCCATATTAGTACGAATATAAAACTATTAAATGAATTTAATGGCGGTGACGATAAAACCCGCACCTTTTTAGATTAGGTACTTATATCTTTAGCTATCGGGCTAGTCAAAACAGGAACAAATGACTAAAGATAAAAACATGACTTTCGTATAAAGGATGACATATTTTGTGTGCTTCAACAACCCCAGTTATTAAAGTCAGGGTATGTAATGATGATATTAGTAAATACTTAATTACAGAAACATGCCACAGTGTACATACAGTCGCTTCTCGTTAATTCAAATTTATCACGAGTTCTCTAGAAAATCTCTTTATATTTCGAACTAAATCAATGCATTTTTATACACTTGGTAATTCGAACGAAAAAATTTACGCCACGCAACAAAATGACACGTTAATTCGAAGTTATCGGCGTCAAAAAATCAATAATTCGTAAAGAATAAGTCACTTGATCCTCTTATAAATAAGTCTAAGTAATCCATCACGCCATCGAGACATCTATGTACATTGCAGAACAAGTACAGTTCTTTCGAAATATTAATTAATTCATATTATGAATATGTATAACACGTATGTACAATGTACCTCTTAACCTGTGTCATATATGTAGGCAGAAGGGGTTGTTCGTAGGTTGCAACCTATAAAACTATAGGCCTTCAGCAAGTGCGCCGGGCCATGTCTGGAACAAGAATGATCGTAGTACACCGAGCGATCCCTTTATATAGCCGGATGGGTGGGGCAGCGACGACAGTTGCCGGTGTTGCCACTGTAATAAATTTAAATGCTGCCACAGGGTAAATTACAGTACTGCCCGCTGCGCATAGAGTTTATAACTGGACGTAGCCGTCGTCATATATAAAGAATAGCAGTTAATAAATATTATGAAATTGATTATCAACACTCAATAATTCGATGTTTTATTTCTTTTTTCTCAAAAACTCCGAAACATTTGATGTTTCGTAACTTTTTACGAACACTCGATAATTCGTAACATTTTACGAATCCCTCGAATTTCGAATTTCGCTTACATAGTCGCTTACAAGAAACATCACATACTTACTAGAAAAATACTCCACACCACCAGAACCACCGCAAAGATAAACGGGCGACCCGCATATGTTCTAATGTCATTCGACAAAACGCTTGTCAGATAGAATCCCTTACATTTGTAAAGAAAAATAAGCGGAAATGTAGGGTAAATGATGACGGGATACGCTCACGCAACGGTGTAATGAGAGTCCGTGAAGGATCTTTATGATGTGGCACTTTTTTGGTTTTTTTTATGTTAAAGAATAACGTGACGGGCTAGCCGTTCACCTGATGTTAAACGACACGGCTGCACATATCAGCTGCAGTGTCACTCGGAACTCTAAAGTATAGATCTATGTTCGCGTGACACTGCACTGCGCACGTCATCCAGAGACATCAGCACAATCTAATATTAAGATTACTAAACTGTGAGATCAGATCATAAAGTCTCATTTGCCCAGTAATTTCACTAGCTACAACGCCCTTCAAACCGGAATACAGCAGTGTTGCTTGAGTGTTGGGATGGTTTGAACGGAAAAGCTACGTTTTCGAGTGCGTTTTGGATCATAGAAGTAATTGGGCCACATATCAAGTTAGCCCCTATTTTAATTAAGATTTCCTATATTTAAGGACCCAGGAACTACAAGGACTAGTGCTCACCTTTTTTTCCTGTTCACAAATATTTGTCTTGTCACGAGAATCGAACCCACAGCCTCTGAGCTATTAGCTGCCGTGCGCAACAACCACACCACAGAGGCAATGGATAAATATAGTACGAAGATTATTCATTGCTGAAATTATCTCTATATGTCAAAGAATCCTTGGCCGTTAGAGATGCATGAAAAAATAAATTATTCAAGAATGCGAATGAGATATGGTTGTGTGTACCGTCCGTAACGTTATGATCACGTGACAAAAATATTTTATAAAGATTCTAGTCAGACTCAAAGATTTTTCACGGTATTATTTCTCTACTGCACTACAATTGTAATAACATGTCTTTATTACAGGCACTTTACCTATGGAACTGACTACTGGCCATTTCATATTAAAATATTTTTTGATGATCACCAGTGCGAAGTAGAAGTTTTGGCGGGAAAACTAAAAAGATCGTGTCACCGCATTGTATTATTTTTCAAAACTTGTGTTATTTTCAGTGTTAGTGCATAAAATTGCACCAATTGTGTGCAATTTTATTCGTTAAGTGCTGGATTACAGGCATGAGTGTGGGAAAGTGGTATAATGATGGTCAAACGTATCTTTTCGTGTTGTTTCCAAAACTCCATAGAAGCTTCTGGTAAAGTGGCCACCACTTTACTAGGAGTATGACTTGACTAGACTAGACTATGACTTGACTTGATGACTTGGACTGTGACTTGACTTGACTTGACATACATATATATTACTTAACTCGAAAAATTATCAATTACTTGACACTGGCTAAATACACAAAAGTGTGGAGCCATACCAAAACACAAAACACAAACAGTGCGAAGTAAATATAAAAAATTAGATAGTACTTACAAATGAATGATGTACGGGCATTCATACGTGCGACATTCTCTATATTCTATTTATAAGTCCTGACTGGCTCAGCCCAGCTCAGTTGATAGTAGCCCTGCCGTCTGAACTGTGGGTTGAGGGTTCGATTCCCACCCAGGACAAACATTTGTGTGATGAACATAGGTATTTGTTCTGTGTCTGGGTGTCATATTGTATTTTATGTATTATACTTACAAACAAAAAGTATCTAAGTATTGCATCAGTTATCTGGTTCCCATAGTTAAAGCTTTGTTTGGGCCTAGATGGCGTTGTGTGAGATGTCCACACATATTATTATTATATTATTTCTTAGATTAAACATATCTGAACTAACTCGCAAGTAATAAATTACTAATGAGTAAAGTTCAGTTCATTTTCACTCTTTACTCTTTTCTCATCAATTTACAAAAACGAATTAGGCACCTTTACTTCTTTTACAAATATTAAATATCATTTCGGCCGGATTCGTTTGATATTAAATTCAATTTCCCCTCTGCATGGAGTCATATTAAATGATATGAGATTTTATTACGTAAACAATAATGTAATATTGTGTTTACAATAATATCGTGTGTGTGGGATGAATATAAAGTACTAATTGTGCACCGTGGAATAAAAGTATTTTATGTGTTAATCCAACGTATATAATTAAAGTTTCCGTAATAAAATCAAATAAAAAAATTTGATTAAAATCCGTTCAGTAATACTCGTAAAAGTGTTAAAGTTAGACTACTTTCATCACGATAAAGTGCGTGAAAAACCGCGGACAAAAGCTATTACAAATAGTGTGCTGAGCGAACCTCCTTTTATATAATACTAGTTACGCCCCGCGGTTTCACCCGTGGATAAAAATTATTTTAATTATTTGCTCATCCCCGGCGATCATTTCACTTTTCCGGGATAAAATGCAGCCTATATGTTAATCCAGTGTATAAGCTATCTTGGTACCGAATTTCATCTAAATCTATTCAGCTGTTTGAGCATGAAGAAGTAACAAACATACACACATACAAACTTTGGCCTTTATAATATTGGTGTGATAAGCCTCTGTGGCTTATAAATAGAAACGAGAAAAATACAGGCTTATTATTCTTTTTCCGAATAATCACAAACACTCGAATTCCTCAGTCCACCAGTAGCCTGAAAGCAATTTATTCATCTATTATTCGGGTTAATATCATCAGGGCTTCAGATGAGAGAAGGCTTTGTTCTCATCCTATTGTGGTATGGCGTCTATAGATGGCATTATTATGGGCATCTTGAATTTTCCGTGAAAGAATTCGTAATAGAGAGATTTTTGGGGTTCTTTGAGTGAATCTTGCAAAATAATATTTGCTTGGTTGGACTATAATATTAATATTAGAATACGCACATTAAAATAACTATTGAATAAATTACTTTTATTTAATACTAGCTGCGTATTTATTCATTTATTTAGATACACAATAAATTTACAGTAAAAACCAAACGCTTTTGGGTCATAACTGTTAATCCGATATATAAGTATCAGTATTCCAAATTTCATTCAAAGCTATCCAGTTGTTTGAGCGTGAAGGAGTTATCAAACACACATACACACATACACAGAAACAAACTTTCACCTCTATAATATTAGATTGAAACTTTTTTTACTTATTTACGGACTTAGTGCCTTTATGCTTTTAACTAACTACTACGATACAATAAAACAACTACTACCCAATGATACTAGCTATACTACCAACTACAAAATAACCACACGACTGAAGTAAAACTTCTTTAGCTTCATCTATCGGCCGGTATAACTTTGTTTTTTCTTTGTTTAATATTAATTTCACCATCTTGACAATTGTAAGTTGTCATTTTACCAGACATGTCAACATAATAATACAAATTTTAAGTAATTTTAACTGTGTAATGTGGACTATGGGGATGTACGTGAACCAAAAACTTTTAACTTCCGTTTACCTCGTTACGCATTCACCACAAGTAAATCGCGCGTAAAGAAGTATTGCTTCAAAAACATTTGGACTACACACTAGTGTCAGCATTTTGGTCAGGCATCGCATAGAACAAAATAATAAATAAATAGATAAATTTTGAAAATGCGATGAGCTCTCGGTCCCGTGGACCCAGGCTCTCAATACGAAATGGCTTAAATATGTAATCGCTACCGAGATTACTATATTAATATCTGAGTATTTTTCTACTGACTGAAGTGAGGTGAAGTGAAGTTGAATATATTATTGACAAAAAAAGACGTTCAAAAAAAGAAAAAAAAAAAAATACCTCACTGTCAAGTTTCTTGTAGCTTCTTCTTTACATTTATAATCGAAGCTTCGGATCAAAGTTTTCTATTCTGCATTATGCCGGATTGCTTGCACCAGTAGTGAGAAAGAGAACTGCTTTTTTTTTTTAAACTCATATATTGTAAAGGGCTTGCTATATATTATTTGACAATAAGCACTTTGTAATTTTATATGCTTAGTGAAATAACTTAATTTTAAGTACCTAATATAATTTTAACTTGTAAAAGTGCTAAAATTAGCCTATTTGCAATAAATCTTTTGACTTTGACATAAAATGTTTACATGTTTACAACACTTTCACGTTTCAACACTCCATTGACTACTGAACTAATTTAACACTATATTTTAGGAGCTGTGGCTTCGCTTCTCTCCTTAGAAAAGGATATAATAATTATATATATTAAAAATATAATTATCATGTCATATTATGTTATATTTAATACTTGTAGCTTGAAAGTAAAATGTAACGTCGGAAGTCGGTTAAACCCTTAAAAAAAAGATATTATAAAGTTTTTTTGTTTTGGTTTTGGCTCCACACTTTTGTGTATTTAGCCAGTGTCGAGTAATTAATTTCTCAAGTTTATATATATGTCGAGTCAAGTCACAGTCCAGGTCATCAAGTCAAGTCATATTCTAGTCTAGTCAAGTCTTTATTTTCATGCGGCATCATTAATTTCGAAAAGAACAGGCTGTGTTGTTGATATTTCATTTTTTCGATCCAGAAATAAGCAAGAGAATAAAACAAAAACATAATTATTTATAAGGTTGTTACATAGCATGCTAAGTGCACCGGATGCGCCGCTTATCGCACCGTCTAGATGCCGTCGCCGCCTCGTCAGCTGGATTTACACACATCCACAAGCCACTAACACATAAAGAAAGTGCTGACCAGCGCCTGCGTGAAAATGGGATCGCGACCGCCGTCCGCGCAGCGCCCGCGCCCCGCGTTCCCCTCATAGCCACGCGAGGCTGTCATGACCCCTCCCACGTTACTTGGTCTCGATCGCCGAGACCTGTCACTTGTATATATTAATTATAATTAGTTTTAAGGACGAACTTAGATTAAATAAAAGAACTTTAGTATAATTATCGTCTCACTTTAATACTCCCGCTACAGCCCTCTATAATTAGGTTATAAATCAACACAGATATATATAAAATTGATAGAATCAGGCGTGACTTCGTGGAATTTCATATATAATAAGAATAGAATAGATAGATAAGATTATCTAGTGTGATTCCACTAAAACTGTTCTTATTTCATAATAATAATAATAATAATATGTGTGGACATCTCACACAACGCCATCTAGCCCCAAACTAAGCAAAGCTTGTACTATAACCAGATAACTGATACAATACTTAGATACTTTTCTTTTGTAAATACATACATGGAATACAATATAACACCCAGACACAGAACAAACATTTTGTATTTTCAGATAACTATATTTTTGTCACACAGCAAAATACTTGGAACATACTACCACAAAGTTATATTTAGCAGGACCCAAGCTCCTGACAGTAATGTTTAACTCAGTTACCACTTTTTGTATGGCCCACTTATGCTATCTGCTGATGTCTCCAAAGGAGCTTACAAAAACTGCTGTAACATTTGGGACCCGACAAAATAGATACTTACGTTTATTAAACACACATATTACAGTATACTATAATTACGCGATGTTGTCTATATCTTATGTTTTGACTCTTTTAGGTTCTGTATCATAGAACGATGCTCAATCATCGATTGGTGCTCAAGCAAAGATTTCATTCATAAAGTGATCAATTAAATAATGAAATCTCTGCTTGAGCACCGATCGATGACTGAGCATCGTTCATACGAACCTTAAGCTGGCTTCGAAAAACGAGGAGCTTTTCAATTCAGTTTTATTCTTTTACTGACAGCCCGCCCTGACTTTGCACGGGTATTTAACAAAAATGTATACGAGAACCCATGGGAAAGTATTGCTTAGCCGTTTTTTTTTTTTACCGTTAATACATTTTTGAGATAAGTGGGGGAAACTTTTAAACACAAGACATTCTGTACTTCAAAGGCTACTGAACTGAACTGAACTGTGTTTTTGTGTTCTCTTAGATAAATTTACAAGATGTTGTAGATATGATATTATAGAAACTTTTTACGTTCGTAGTTAAAGTTAAATTTGTGCGTCTACGGAACCCGATTAAGTACCAAGCATGGCCCGTCATGCTCTTGACAAGTTATTTTAATTTACACGTAGGTTAGTAAAAATATCTTCGTAACATCATTATTCCTTCTACATACCAAGCCAATATTAATGAATATATATTATGAAACACACTAATATTATAAATGCAGAAGTTTGTATGTGTGTATGTGTGTATGTTTGTTACTCCTTCACGCTCGAACGGCTGAATGGATTTGGATGAAATTCGGTACCACGATAGCTTATACACTTGATTAGCATATAGGCCCGGGAAAGTGAAATGCTCCCGTGGGATGAGCAAATAATTAAAATAATTTTTATTCGCAGGTGAAGCAACGGGGCGCCACTTGTATTGAATGTGACTCTGTATGTAGATTAGAATGTAAAGGGGTCATCCAAGTAATTTTACAAATTGTCCGTTACAGGTAATTCATGGAAACTCAATTAAAAGCTGTCAGTCATTGCGGAATATGAAGGTAATTTTAATCAAATTATCATGATTCTGACATAAAAGAATATCCTTACTCATCGTAGGCATGGTTAGGTATATACCTAACTGAAAATTATTTATCTACTAATTGACGCGCTCCATGATGGTTACAAATATATTTAATTAATTTTTATGAATAGGTTTTTAGCATTTTTCGACCTATCATTTTGATTCGTAACGTAAAATAAAAATTCAAAGCAAATTCGTAAAGTACTGAAGTATAGTAGTATATTTCAGTATATTTCAGCGCCATCTATGATTTCATATGGGCATTACGTTGGCTTTGAAATTACTGACGGAAAAAGCTCGCAGAGTTCAGGCAACTCGTAGTGTAATAACTCCATCGTTCATTGTAATTACGCTAGGTGGCGCAAAAGTAAATATGGTTTTACTTTAACATTGACCTTCTTAATAGCATAACAGCTACAAATCTACACGATAATTATATTAATAGTATTAATTAAATTAGTCGCACACTATTGAAAATAGAAGCCATTACCACTTTGCATACTTTATAGTCATTCTAATATCAAAAAATGTACAGCTGTTTTTCCAGGCGTTTAATGTAGATGGCGCTATTATAAGCATTAAAGTTAATTAATGAAAACTAAACCTAAATTACTGTCTCTTTACATTTACTAAAACTAAATGACGTTGAAATTAAAAGATAAGAAGATTATTGTAAATATTTGAAATTTTTTGAAACTCTTCACTATATTTTTACAATCAAGTTTGATTTCTTTTGCGCATGCGGATATTTTATGCTCCGCCTATATGCACGCCCCTTCTTATCTAACCCTCTATCTAAGTTTTTATAACTCCAACCTCTTTCTGATCGCCTGGTACCGAGTAGACTTTTTCCGCTCTAATCGGGATTTCCAGAAATCCTATTTTATCCGTTAGCAACGAATTAGAACCCCGTTATCCACTTCTGCTACCCCCAGCCGCTTTCCACGAGTTGCCATGGTAACGGCATTTTCTTTAAGCTTTTTCTCGTTTATGCTGCCCTAGTACATTTGTCCGTGGCTGCAAAGCCTCTACGCTTCGTAACCGCTTCTCGTAGCTATGGTGCTACGAAATTTGTAAGTTAACTGTAAGCAAAACTTAGGAAAAATTAAGATAGAAATTGACAACAATTACTTTTTTATAATTTTATTATCTCAATTTATTATTTAATACATTTTTAGTGTGCAACTAGTAAGTATTTTTATTAAATAATAATATCATAAATTCGATTTTATTTACCTTAAATTTTCAATCTTATTATTACGAGTCCATTTGTATAAAAAATTTAGAATGAAAATTATAATTATTATTTTGCTAAAATATGGATGATTTTATAATCATTGAATATTATTATCAAACTCAACCAACCTTCAACCAACTTTTGACTTATCTAGTCAAAGGCCCAGGTGCCCTAGTACCCACGTGTACCTAAGTATACCATATTTTTCCTAAAAATTATTTTAACGGTGAAATACAAAGCTAATTTTAGCCATTACTTTAAGGTTTTAACACATAATGCTATATGACAGTGGTGCCAATTCTGCGTCGCATTCTCTAAAACTAAAGTAAAGTTAAAGTATGGCGGTACTCTTCTGATAAAGGAGAAATGAAAAAGACGGAAATGTGTTAATTTTGTTTAGCTTTAGAGTATGCGTCAGAGAATCGACACCAGTGTACAATCAAATCACGTATAAAACATAAATAAATGACAATCGGTTCATCCGTTTGGGAGCTACTATGCCACAGACATATAAATAGATAGGGGTGGGGTGTTAAAAGTCTTACGTAGATCCGTGTACATATGCTAAACTTTTTTCACCCCTCTTTTTTTGCTTCGGGGTTCAAAAACCTCCCAAAAGACTGATTCCCCCACGTTCGAAGTTCATCACATTCAATACGACACTCACAATGTACCTTTTCATTTTTATTATTATTTCGGACACAGTTTCGGGTCGGCCAACCTTTTACAGGTCCCAAGGGCCGAATGGACCGAAGCCAATTCTGCGCGAAATTCCTGAGGTCAAATGGGCCAAAGTTCATTTTTGTTCAGAGTTCCGTGGCTAGATTAATAATAATAAATAAATGTGTGGACATTTCACACAGCGCCATCTAGCCCCAAACTAAGCAAAGCTTGTACAATGGGAACCAGATAACTGATACAATTACTTATATACTTTTTATTTGTAAATACATACATAGAATACAATATATCACTCAGACACAGAACAAAAATCGATGTGCATCACACAAATATTTGTCCTGGGTGGGAATCGAACCCACAACCTGCAGTTCAGAAGGTAGGGTACTACCAACTGAGCTAACGGCTCAATGTTGTTGACCCCATATTCTGTCCTCGTGATTTTCCTTTACAGTTTATTTTATTAGAGAACACCGCATTGGTACACGAGTTATATTGATAAACTTTATTCTTGCGCATAGGGGAGTTTAATCCTTAAGCCATAAAACCTGTGCATAGAAAATGTGCTAGTATCTGGTAGACTTAGAGTATAATCTAGCATGTTTTTTTCCGATTACATTAAAGTATAACCAAAAAACATCAGGGAGATGAAATTTAGAACAATTCACTTTTAGAAAGTGAACAGTACTTTGAACATTTTCATCATCAACCTGTATACGGTCCCACAGCTGGGCCATCTTCTGTTACGGGAAGAAAGTGCAAGCTCACTTTAATCTACTTTACTAGCATAATAAGCGTTAGTGGATATCACAAATGTTCTCGAATTTTGTGATTTTTGAAAAGCTATCTTCCTCACTATGTCTTACAGCTTTGTAAGAGCTAATGAAACCTCCGTTTATAAGTTAGTGGTGCAGGGTGGAGTGGGATTCGAACCAGAGAGCGTTTGCGTGAAAGTCGCAAGTGATACCACTGACCCACAATCGGTCTCTTATTATACCAACGCATAATCTAAAACAATATTGACTACAGCTTAGACCTGTCATGACCTCAGAAATTTCTGTGTTCTAATGTTTACGACATTGCGCATTTCAATTGTGGATAGAAAATTGAAAACGGATGCCACTGAAATAAGAATGGTAGTATGGAAAAACATCTACCAATCATATAAAAGCCACACACTTACTGTTAATGCTACCCTGGTACAATTTTCAGCAAGCATGAACCCTTTTTCTGTAGCTGCCAATGAATGAGCGCTTTTGTATCAGCTATAGAGTTGACATTTGCTTGAACATTTAAAAAATGATTAACATTTTGACTGGCCTAAAAGCTCAGTTAGTAGTAGCTCTGCCTTCCATACTATAGGTTGTGGGTTTGATTCCCACTCATTGCAAACATTTTTGTAATGAACATAGGTGTTTGTTCTGTGTCTGGGTGTTATACTATATTGTATGTATGTATTTACAAACAAAAAGTACCTGTAGCCAGAACGGGTTCTGCGTAGGTTGCAACCTATATAACTATAGGCCTTCAGCAAGTGCACCGGGCCGTGTCTGGAACAAGAATGATCCGTAGCACACCAATCGATCCTTTTATATAGCCAGATGGTTGGGGGAGCAACGATAGTTGCCGATGTTGCCACTGTAATAAATTTAAATGCCACCATAGGGTAAATTACGGTACATAGAGTTTATAACTGGACGTAGCCGCCGTCATACCTATCTATGCTGAACGACTGTTGTTGTTACGACTGCTATTAGGGTGCTTCGAAGGCTTGTCAAGAAGCTGGTTTTCCCGCGAAAAGTGGGAGAAATGTGCTGAACGCACCTCATTTTATAGAAGTTTATTTTTTTACAATTTTTAAATGTATTATGCTTTCTTTTTTTTTTGATACGTTTGTCAGTCAATATAGAACTACTGCCAGAACACCAGCGTTTTTTCCTCATTTTTCTCTTATTTAGTTAAAATAAGCTTCTGTGGTTTACATATTCAATTATTATATCAGTTGTCTGGTTCCTACAGTACAAGCTTTGCTTAGTTTTGGGCTAGATGGTGCTGTGTGAAATGTCTACAGTATATTTATTTGATTATTTTGTTAATAGCTTTTTTAATCTCGAATTTTCCTTGGCCAATAGATAATAGATAGTAAATAGATAATAGATAGATGATAATAGCTAATAGAGAAGTGTGTAATGGAATTGCACAATTAAATTCCCCCGTGTCCTTTTTACAACTGCATAACACGAAGCACGGCATGGTGGCTATTTCTCCAATCCGCGCAAAGCGTTTTACTTCAACATTTATTACGTGATGGCAAAGGAATCGAAACATTTACTTGAGTCTCTATTTTCAATAAAACATAATCAGGAAGTTTTCAAGGCAATGGTGAACCGGTGTCTTCTGGGCAAGTATTCGTCAAATGCGTCGTCACTTACCATCAGGTGAGACAGTTGTCAGACAGGTGGTCAAATGCAAGCCTATCAAAGATAAAAAAGACAGATTTCTCAAAATTAATCATAAAAAGTTGGTTAAAGCCATAATGCTTTTTAAAGTTTTTAACTATTTATGTGTATTTATAATAAATTTTATAACAGAAACCATAAGTATTGTAGGAAATCAGGATATTTGTTTCAAAGGAAATTAGAAGTAAGTATAAAAAGTAAAGTATGAAAACATCCTGACGATGTAGCACTTCTTCCTGCTTGCTAACTACTACATGTTTCTGCAGCCCTGGTAAATTTCCCCACAGCCATGACACCTTTCGCTACGCCGCGTAGCGGCTCAGAGCTACGAGGCGCTCGTAGCAATGAAGCTACGAACGATAGTAGCGACATCTGTCATTGACTTGGTAGTTAAAAGCTTTAAATACGTACTGTTTCCCAAGAAAAGCGGACATGTACGGACACATTCTCGAAAATTACAAGCTTGTTAAAAAATAATGATTCGTTTATTAGATGATAATTCGATTATTCAGTGAAATCAAAATAAAATAAATTTTGGAATTACTAAAGTTGCAGAAACTGTACAGAAACTTATAGTATCCAAAATACCTTTCCTAAAACTTTGAAAGAAATTCATTTTGTTTAAAATGAAGCTTCTATTATAACAACTATAGTAATATCATGTTTTAATAATGAGATTAGTTTTACCCCAAGATTTACCCCAACACATTTTCTCCGCCTTAAGGATTCTATACGCACCCTCGGGGGAATCTCAAGGGCATGTCGGGTATATATCGCGTGTACTGTACATTTACTAAAGTAGTTTGTGATATATAATTATGTATCGGCGAAAGTATAAACTAACAACGTGCTATTAGAATATTATACCGTAAGATTTTACTGCGAAAAGTTTATTTACAAACCATCAAATTCAAATTTAGTCAAGTTTTCTTTATTTCTCAAAAATACAAACAAAATAACTTATTAAAATAAACATTCTATATTATTGTAATGAATCCATAGATTCTCAAACCAGATTTTTTAACTTTGCGTACATTTGACCACCTTCTCACGTGTGATGGTAAGTGACGAACCGGTTGACAATGGGATATGTTTTCCTAGAAAATACCAGGTTAAACAATATTTTAGAAATCAGGTTTGGCAGGTCATGGTTTATCCAATATCTTCTTCTATTTAAATATATATAACTCAAAGGTGACTGACTGATTGACTGACTGACATAGTGATCTATCAACGCACAGCCCAAACCACTGGACGAATCGGGCTGAAATTTTGCATGCAGGTAGATGTTATGATGTAGACATCCGCTAAGAAATAATTTTTCGAAATTCCACCCTTAAGAGGGTGAAATGGGTGGTTCAATTATTTTCCCATAGGCCACGCCACGGGCAGAAGCTCGTTTTAAATATAAAGCTGTATTAGTAATAGTAAGATCTAGAAAGAATATAAAGTAATATAATTGACAAATAGTAAAAAAACATTAAATTCAAACTTTAACACTCATCGGTCACATTAGTATCAACGTAAAGTGTGTGTTCATATGTATCTATGTATGTGATACATAAAAATAATATTAATGATTGGAACCTCCTCCCTCTTACGCCATTAATCTCCTTCTTAAGAAATTCTTAGCTATATCTTTCTTGCAGCTTCAGTGTCGTCTACTCGTCTTGCAAGAGGTCTACAGCTGCGCGCCTCTATTCGCGGCCACCATTCGGTTAGAGACACTCCACTTGCTACCACTACGTCCTGCCTATCCATTTGAGTTTAATTACACGGGGTATGACCACCCCATCTCTGCCCGTGGCCGTGGCATATCGGCTAAAGGAATATCCAAAGAATGGGCATATAGCATTCTCCTTGGTATGTTTCAACCTTCTGCGATCATAGCGTGGTGATTATATCGAACTTACCCTATGATAAGCATCCAAAGAGGCGTTTCATGAGTGTAGCTTTTGTTCAGCAGTGAAAGTCTTCCAGTTGTCAATGGTCATGTTGTTACAAGATCCAGTATTTTTCACTTAATTGGTCTTTCTTTGGATCAATGACCTATTTTCAATGGAAAATAGGTCATTGATCCAAGAGCGAGATCCAAAATGCGAGACATTTAGCTAGGAAATGTCCTAGCTAAATGTCTCGCATGACACCATCGTAGTAAATATGCAAGTTGTAACATGGCCAAGTTCATTTCTGTTGTTTCGTATACAAAGCACATGTTTAGGCTCTATGTAAATTATGTATGTATAACATTAAATCAATGCTATCTTAGCAATTGTCATAAATGATGTCTTTTTATTTACCATATCGCTTTTGGCGCTTTATAATATTTTGTAGAATTATGGTGATGGCGTAACGTGATGGAAATAATTTAGTCAGTACGCCCCAATTATAATAAGAATAAAAAAACCAGTCATGCTTAATGTGTTGTTTTATAAACGTTATTTGACCGCCTAATTCAATTAAGTCCCGTAACGAGCTATAGAGAGAGCTACGCCAAATGTTTCCATGTGAGATAAAATCCGAAATAAGAAAATCCCAGGTGGTAGGACTTTTCTGCAAAGTTCGTCTAGGTAGGTACCACCGCTTTGCCAGTTATTCTGCCGCCAAGCAGTAGTGTGCAAGCATTACTGTGTTCCGGTTTGAAAGGCACTGTAGCTAGTAAAATTACTGGGCAATTGAGACTTTATGATCTGATCTCACAGTCGAGTAATCTTATTACCAGACTGTGCTGGTGTCTCAGGATGATGATGATGTCTGGTATCGTATATCTGGTTACTAAAATAAGAAATGTTTATAAATTTCTGTAGCTGTTTATGAAACATAGTTATGTACATGATTAAATATTATTTTTTAATAACTAACTATAAATGAGTGAAGACGAAAATCGGCTTTTATAGCTATAAACATGGTTATGTAAATGGATCAAAGGAAAACGTTCTATAAAACGTTTTCACTACTTAGACCCAATCTGTTACACCTATTTTATTTGCAAAGGAAATCCACTCTAATAGCAAAGCTATTAGGAGTTAAATACAGAAAGGCGTATAATTTATCGAATACAGCGTAAAACACCAAGCACAAACATTGACATGGTTACCGAAATCACGACGAAACGTGATTCTCACACTAATTGAACGAATACTTTCCTACTTATACTTACTGTTAACTTATTTTCTTTGTTACTGATGTTATCTTCTTGGTTAGTTTGACCAAATTACTTCATGAAAAGTTTAATAGGCTTACCTACTTAAGTGAGACCTTTTTAGAAACTTATTCTTTATTCTTCCAGACTTGCTGCGTAATTTTTTACTAGTATTTGATTTACATAAACTTTGGTCTATGCCCATTTGTGCTAAAGTTTTACAGCTTTTACGTTTGAACTTATCTCTCTATGACGTACGTACTGCAATTCATTTGACCACACATAATTCGCATTTTGAGATTAAGAGCTGGCAAACTTGCACAAACGGGCATTTGAGATTTATCTATTTTTCATTGAGTTTTTTTTTGCTCAACCATTAATTTTCTCGGCATATTAAACGTCAGCCAGTGTTGCCCATTAGGAAAAACAATTCACCAAAATGAATAAAAAAAAAACTAAATAATGAATTCTTGACATTTATGATCGTTGTATTAATGCTGTCAACTTCTAACGGACGTAAAAACGAGCAAAAACAAGACAGAGTTTTAAGCATAGATTGAATTTAATTGATATTTTCATGAAAGGTCCTAAGTTATTGATAGTATGAGAATAAATACCTATAAGCATACATATGACATCACTTAGCCCACATATTATATCATTTGACAAGTGATTTCATAGCGTTAAAGAAACAATGTTAAATGATATAACATTGTTTCTTTAACGCTATGAAATCACTTGTCACGGTAGTTTAAAAAAGGTATATCCCAGCTATCGGAACGGATGGATGTAATTTAATTGCATTAAAATTCAACTATTGGTTATTTTCAATCAGGAGAAAATACCAAATGATAAATTTTTACCTATACAAGCCGAAATAAAGTGGATTTCAATAACTCCTTCACAGAAAACCACTAGAACGGGCTCGAACCGTTCTTCAATAGAACAATGGAGCATTCATTCAATGCAATAAGTGCGCTTCTCCATGAATAATTCACAGATTGCTGGAACAAGAGGAATTCGTTTCTTCGGTTGAGGTATGAGAGTGTATACACTCTATTAAATTTATGGGCATGTATGTATGTGAATGTTCTTAACCTACGGATACTACTAGGTGGTGGGACTTTTCTGCAAAGTTCGTCTAGGTAGGTACCACCGCTTTGCCAGTTATTCTGCCGCCAAGCAGTAGTGTGCAAGCACTACTGTGTTCCGGTTTGAAGGGCACTATAGCTAGTGAAATTAAAGTTTTAAGCAATACAGATTTTATTTGAATAAAGTCGTCCAAAATTATCTTTCATATAAATTATATAAGGTTCAATACTTCTGAATATTGACTTTACTATAGAAACCATATATAAAAAATGTGGGCAATCTTTCTATTAGATAAGATGCCGTGGTGGTGGATGCCAAAAGTTTTTGGCCAGCGGTCCGTGGACAGCAGCTTGGAAGACATTTTTGATCGTCAAATAAAACGCTTGAAGGACAAACATCATTACTATAATATCTACGTGGTTCATTAGCTTCTATTGGTAAATTATACTGAAATTCAGCGGAAATTAAGACTCGCGTGACGTAAATCTCTCTATTTTCCTTCAAAAATCTTTGCTCTGTGTAACATCGCTTTTAACGATGAAGTAGCCCATTGTTTCCAACCTTATCTATTTCTATCTAATCAACTATCATCGTGAACAGTTTTACACATAATAAATAATAATAATAAATGTTAATGTGGTCCCGAACTAAGCAAAATTTGTCCTATGGGAACCAGAAATCTGATACAATACTGAGATACTTTTGTAAAATACATACAATAGAAGACAACATAATACTCAGAAACAGGACAAACGTCGGTGTTCATCACACAGATATTTATCCTGCGTGGGAATTGAACCCACAACCTGTAGATGGCTATAACTAACTACAAAGCTAAATTACTAATTATTGGGAGGATTCTTTCTCCTTAAGATATGATAACATCAGACAGCACTGACAAAAAGCAAACTACAAATGAATGCAAGAGCACTAATACCATATGCAAAGTCCACCGAATAAATTTGCTTGCAATTTAATGTATGCTAAATAAGAAGAGACTTCTTGCCTGATGACCTTTACAAATGGGGTATTACCTTACCAAGAGACAGACAGTGTACTAATACTTAAAATATGTATTCAGGTGAACAAGTCAAAGCTTATCAAACATGAGGGTAGAAAATAATTGTATGCTAAATTCAGTGCCAAATATCAGGGCTCAGGAGAAATCCATTCCCAAACTGAATTTTTCCATAATAACTATGCACATTGCACATAAACTGCGTATAGAAACTGTCAAAATAATACTTTTTGTTTTATTTGGTTTCAATAAAGTAACGTAACCACCTAATCGACAGCCTCCGTGGTGTGGTGGTTGAGCAGGTCGGCTCATAACCCGGTGGCTGCGGGTTCGATTCTCGCGGCAGGACAAGTATTTGAGCACAGAAAAAAAGCACAAATACTTGTCTTGAGTCTGGGTGTTGTGGGACCATGGTCCTCGTAGTTCCTAGATCGTTCTAGGATCTATGTATGTGATCGTTGGGCGTTATTATAGTTAAAAGGTAACAGACATATAATAGTGAACAAACACTTAAGAAAAACAAATAGTGTAAGTTGTCAACAACTTTAATTATCCAGTTATACCTATGCACAGAAATCGTTCTGCCAACCTTTGTACTAAGGGGATCTCAAGAGATAGGCTATGCCTAGCTTGGGGTCCGTAGGTAATTGAGTAATAGAGTTTCTATGTTACGATTAAATAATTAAATAAATAAATAACGCCCGACGAACACATACATAGATCCTGGACCCTAACTAGGATTTCCAGTGTCTAGTGACCCAGGAACTACGAGGACTATGGTCCCACAACACCCAGAGTCTGAACAAGTATTTGCGCTGTTTTTTCTGTTCACAAATAATTTTAAATTAATAATTATTTGTTCAATCAGGATCAGGTATCAGGACAAGTGTCCTGCCGCGAGATCGAACCCGCTGCCTCCGGGCTATGAGCGGACCTGATCAACCACCACACCACAGAGGCTGTCATGTTAATCTTTAATAGTAGTACTATGCCATAACTTGTAATTTAGTATATGCCATAAAATATAATTTATGTATTACATAGCTCATCAATTCTTTTGGATATTTTTATTTTTTTATCTTAACCGACAACCTCTCTTCTTCACAGATACTTATTTTATTTACCACGTAATAACAAAATAAATCCAGATCATTTATCGCTCATGGGATTTTCATACGATACCTCAACGTGACGTGATTATACGTTTTATTACTTTAATCATAAAAATCCCATAAAGTTCGCCATAACGGTGCCCATAGCGGATGCCGCCGCGTCAAATGTCATTCAATAATATCTAATTTCGGATTTTCGGGAAATATTACATCTAATATTTATGCTAGTTCAATATATATAATTGATTTTATCAAAGACTGGATAAGCCCATTTAGCTATGTTTACATAATGCGTTAAAGCACGTCATTATCAGCTGCTGGACTACGAGCTACTGTTACACTGTTACACAATGAGCAACAGCTGACAGCAACTGGAACCCGTGAACACTGGTTCACTCGCTCGTCTTCCAGTTGCTGTCTTCATTGTTCTATCTCACATGCATCTACTCCAACAGGATTGTTTCTTCTTCACATATAACCAGGTAAAGGAACATTTGCTAAAAAGTCTCTAAACTTGAACTAGCAGAACATAGAATTATTTATTATTATGTAGTTTGTATTTTATTTAATTACGTATATATTATCTATATTGTAGTATTCATTAATATTTGTATTTTATCAAATTTGTAAAATATGTATATTTATAGCTTAATAATTGTATTGTTGTTATAGTTTTATTTTAATTTATATGATGATCAAAATTAATGTTCAAAATTATGCTCATTTCTTTATATGCACCCCTAATCATATTGTTTCTCTGCACGCCTTGGTTGACTGGTAGAAAATGATGTTAGCATTAAGTCCTCCTTTGTACTTTTTATGTGCATAAAGTATTAAATAAATAAATAAATAAACCAGCCCATTGCCACTTCAGCTTATTAAGGACTATCTCCAGTAGCTAAATATAAATAAATAAATCAATATTCGTGAACATTTCACACAGCACCATCTAGCTCCAAACTAAGCAAGCTTAAACTATGGGAACCAGATAACTGATACAATACCTAGATACTTTTTGAAGTAAATTTTTTATTTTAATTTTATTGTTTGATAGGCTCGCGTTTGACCACTATCGCACATGATGGTAAGTGACGATGCGGTCTAAGACACGCTTGCCTAGAAGATACCTGTTCACTCTCGATTTGAAGATTTCTTCACACACGCTTGACTCGGAGAGTAAGCTGGTGAATGCAAGGTGAACGGAAGTTGAAGTTGGTTCACATAGATATCTATTGTCAATATAACAATATTAAAAAATGTATTATTATGTTGGTATGTCCGGTTAAATGAAAATTTACTATTGTCAAGATGGCGACAACAAACGAAAAATAAATTTATACCGGCCGATAGATAAATAAATAAATAAATATGTGTGGACATTTCACACAGCGCCATCTAGCCCCAAACTAAGCAAATCTTGTACTATGGGAACCAGATAACTGATACAATACTTAGATACTTTTTGTTTGTAAATACATACATAGAATACTATAAAAACACCCAGACACAGAACAAACATCGATGTTCATCACACAAATGTTTTTCCTGGGTGGGAATCGAACCCACAACCTGCAGTTCAGAAGGCAGGGTTACTACCAACTAAGCTATCGGGCCAGTCAAACTAAACTAAACTAAAGAAGTTTTACTTCAGTCGTCGTTTTATTCGTTTGTAAATACATACATAGAATACAATATAACACCCAGACACAGCACAAACAACTAACTTTCTGCTCCGGATACCTTTCATCACATTTCATCATCCACTCATATCATCACGCTTGGCAAAGTCTTTTAGATCGCAGAAGACTTAACGTATCAACGAGAACGTTGCTGCCCGTTTCTTGTATATTCTTTTTATATTTTCTTATTTTTCCTTAATAAAGACGTCCGTTGACTTTCGTAAGAGGATTACACTAACATTCATTGTACAGAAGCAGAACAAGATTCAGTTTGCTATTGTGTTGGTTTCTTCACAAAATACGAAGTCGTAAATAAACTCGGCGTTCAATCCGTATTTGGCATGAATCTAAACTTTACGCCGTCCTTTTACGGTTCCGTAGTAAGTATACTAGCAAGAAATCCTTCAAGAAAATTTGATCGGTTCGTGCGTCTATCCAAGATAAGCTTATATATAAACATATTCTACAGTAATACAAATATATATAATGTATCATAATTTTTTAAAGTTATGTGCTATGCCACCGCTTTGCTAGATATGCTGCCAAGCAGTAGTGCGCAAGCACTACTGTGTTCCAGTTTGAAGAGCATTGTGGCTAGTGAAATTACTGGGCAATTGCGATTTTATAATCTGATCTCCCAGTCGAGTAATATTCTTACCAGACTGTGCTGAAGTCTCGGGATGATATTTTAGAGTTCCGAGTGACACTATTCTGTAATGGGTGGCCGTGTCCACTCAACATTAGGTGAACGACTAGCTCGTTACATCATTCGTTACCATAAAAAGTGCGGTATTTGCTGTTTTTACAACAGTATAGGAAAACTTTGTCAAGGAACCTGCATGTAAAAGAATCACACAATTCGAGAGCATATAATTTTCACCAAACTTCATTGACCTGCGTAGTATTTTTTTATATGTATTTTTAAGGGCTTTCAACTACGTAACCTGTATACGTACTGTTTTCAAAACGGACTAGTTTCAACTTCTTATTATTATGTCTTTTGCGGGGTTGCAACAATTTTGCCGGACCAGTTTCTATCCGAAGCATGTGCTATTGATGGGAGCCTATAGCACCGGCTTGAGTGAACCATATAAAAGACTGGCAGTTGAAAAGTAATCAGACAATATTAAAACCATAGTAGTGTAAATATATAAACGTTTATCAGAACATATGAATATAACACAGTAAGCCAGCCTCTGTGGTGCGATGCTTGAATAATAATTAAGTATTTACTTACTTAAAATTACTCAGTACCTGCAGGCTTAGCACGGCATGTGGAAAAATTGTCTTTCCCCCGGTTTTTTCCACCTGTCAGTTAAAATAATCCCCTATTATAACTACGTTTAATCGCGGGAACTCGAATTTTAGAGCGAGTTACACCGGGAGGAGCATTCGGAATGCAAGTAATCCCTTCTAAATCCCGGGAAATTAGTTTCAATACAAAAAATACATAGCGAAATATTCGTGAAAATACAATTATTAGTTTAGTTTTAATAAGGAAATTATTTAATTTGCGTAATTAACTTAAATGATGCATATATTTTTGAGTATATTTTATTATAAAATAAATACATATAAAAATTTAAAATATAACTACTACACAATAAATAATCACGCTATTCCGCTCATATTACAAACAAAATAAAATTTAATATAATGTTACAAAATACTTCACTTCGGGAGCTGATGCAAGCGGCGTAGTATAAATACGAGCGACGAAGAAGGCTCGGACTCACTTTTCGGGTAGCGCTCAGAGGCGACGGACGTTTTATAAAATCACGCGGTTAATTATTGTCGGTTCTTAGTAAATCTTAATAAATATTTGTATGTTGATTGTAAGGTTACTTTTTTTAAAAAACTAAAACCACTTAGGATTTCCAACAATAAACTATTCACTTACTCTCAGTCATATACATAGTAGTCGTTACATACTCTTTGATTAACACAGGGACACAGACTCCAAAACCTTATTTTTTCTTAATTTTTATATTTTGTCTTCAATCCCAGTATATTAAGCCGAACAATTACCGATGGTTTGATGGACTGAACAAAATATTGAAGCATGTAATGTCATTTTAGTTAAAATTTTCTCATACTGGCAACAATACGGTAGAGAAAACTAAAAACGCTACTCCCCTCATTTATCCCCTGGACAAAGCTTTCCACTGCCACGGCCGTGCTCGCAGAGTGGAATAAAGTGACAATGAGGATAAGTTTGTTATCCACTCCCTGGGGAGAAGTTGTCCACCGGCCGTGATAGGCCTGCTGGGGGACCGAGCTTTGTTCGGTTTTTTTGGTAAATCGTATTCCCAAAAATCTTTGTAAATTTTGAGTACAATCGATCCCCACGGCTCCAACGCCTCCTCCATAGGCGCAAATATATTGTAACCACTGTCTCTATTATATTTGCACTTTTTTTAGGTTTTCTGATACGGTTTCGGCCACCCCACCAGCCTTTACCCTCTGTACCGGGAAGACATAACGGTGCGTCAGGTTGTGTCCCAAAATAATGACCGCCCCATATTTCATGGAGTCAAGGTCATACCGTCGAATCTTTTGCCATAACAACATTTGGACTATATGCTGGCCGCGGGACTTACTATGTTCTTGGCTTGTAAATTATTTTTATTAATAAATTCTTTATTCGGTATTCTGTATTCTAGGTCTGTGGTTGATACCGTGTCGTGTGAGTCGGCATAAAGAATATAAATTAACTTGTACAACGTGGAATCAATATTCACACTTCAATAAAATATGACTATAAAGTACCTTATACGATCAGTAATGTTTTTCCTTTCAAGCCCGCTTACACAATCCTTTCACATAAACGAAAAATGTCATAACGTCATCGACAAAATGGGCACGAAAACATGAAAATGTACCCCTAAAACCGGGCCGTCATGGGTGCTGCGTAAAATGAAATATGCTATTTACGACTCTAAATTAACGTGCTATAAACTTGGTTTTTATTTCCACTTGCTTGTTGTGGTTTTATTTTCGGTTTGACTAGAGATGAATATAGACGTATTCCGTTTACGGAAGACCAATTCAACATTTTTCTTATTGACCGATTAAAGGACCGATGTGACCCTTAGCATTAAGCAATTTCAAATCTCTCTATTTCTTCATAGGTCACAAAGTCAAGGTTAAATCATGTATTGCAAACACGCTATTTCAGTACCTTTACTTATGAATGCACTAGGCCTTTATCAACCCAATACGTTCTTACTATTGACACAAGGACCTCTTGCACAGAGAGAGTGTAGGCCTCATTACGCTGGCCAAGTGCAAGTTGGTAAATGACACAATATCGAATTTTGTGTTTCTTAAACATGTCTTCCTTGATTCTCGCTCGCTGATTTGAACCTTGAGATGCGGTGATTTGAAAGTTGCAAGGGCTTACCACTCAGTCATACTCGTTCTCTTAACGAACTATTGCATAAATGAGCAGGAAGATATTGAACACACAAAAATAAAATTAACATAAAATTTTGCCGGTCATCCCTCAAAACCGTGTATAGAATTTGAATCCGAACACTGTGTTATTGCCTCTAAAACGGATGATTGTCTATGTAAGCGGCTTACGCGGCTTCAGTATTTGATAGGTGAATAAAAATTTCATAGCTTTTGAATCAAAGAACATATATATTGTTCGTTTGGACTTTATGGTTTGGTTATAAAGGTTATATTGCTATAATAGTGATGAGTTCATCTTTTGTGGAATAGATCGTACACCTTGATATTATTCGATATAAGTCGTTTTCAGTATCGATTGCTGCAAAAATGCTTTATTGAACACCAATAACACCCGTCCTCATGGGTGGCCATTTTCCGTTGTTCAACTGTTATAAACTTAAAAAAAACTTTAAAGTGAAACATGAGTTTTTAGCGGGAAAACGAAACAGATCGTGTCTCCACATTGTATTATTTTCCAAAACTAGTGTTATTTTCAGTGTTAGTGCATAAAATTGGTGGCATTTTATTCGTTACGTGCTGGATTACAGGCATGAGTGTGGGAAAGTGGTATAATGATGGTGATACGCTTCTTTTCGTGTTGTTTCCAAAACTCCATAGAAGCTTCTGGTAAAGTTGCCACCACTTTACTAGGTGTATGACTTGACTAGACTATGACTTGACTTGGTGATTTGGACTGTTACTTGACTTAACACAAACAACATACATATATATATATTTTTTTTTTTTTTTTTCTATAATACATTTTTTGAGCACTAATAATATTACAATCTAGCCATCCATGTGGCTAATAAGTAATTTACATTTAACCTAATCTCCGAAACATTTAATTATCTAAGAATGTGTCCAATAACACTTTTCTTATTGTCTCTATTAAGGCGAAGACACATTGTTCTTGTGTTCTTTTTAAGTAGGTAGCACTTACTTGCACTGCACTACATTACGTTATAGCACTTACAACATACATATGTATAATATAAATTAACTTGAAAAATTAATTACTTGACACTGGCTAAATACACAATAGTGTGGAGCCAAAACCAATACAAAGAAAAAAGTGAAACATCTATATGATACATGTATTTTATGCCCAAAGCCCTGCATGTGGCAGCCATGACAGACCACTATCTAGCGGTCGAAATATTTCAATTTCGTCGTCCGTTCCCATTCAACCACACAATATCCTGTTCTGTCCAATCTGACCACCAATTAAGGCAACTGACTGGTACTGCATTTTTGAATAGTTGAATTTGGAATTTATTTTAAAGGCAGTGTAATATATTATAGCTTGCCGTCTCGTGTTGTTTGCCATTCTCAAGCGATCGGTAAAGTTATTTACTGTCTTTTGCGGTCAGTATATATTTTTTAAGACAGCAACCGTAATTGGTTGATTAGGACGGCTCATAGCTCGGAGGCAGCGGGTTTGATTCTCGCAGCAAGACATGTATTTGTGTAGAAAGAAAATAATTTGTTAACTTTATACTAATTTAGTGTCAAGGTGTTCTGGGACCGTGGTCTTGGATGGCTAATTCCATGGTACCTAGAGAGGTATGTGAGCGTAATTTTAGTATAATTTATTTATTTTTGTTGTTCGTCCCTCTTTCGAAGTTGAGAAATAAGAATTTAATAATATATTTATGTAAGAGCTCTTACTGTATGTAAAAAATGCGCTGATTAAACGTTATTAAATGTTTATTTTGATTTTGCACACCTTCACATAGAAACTAAAAGGGAAGAGAAAAAAAAAGTTGCCATTTTATAAAAGTGGTAAAACAAAAAAAAAGGAAAATGTTGCTATTGCTAATTAACTGAATTTACACCATTTGAACGATTATAAAATAATAGGTCTTTACCTATGAAATTGCCGTATTGCAGTACAGACTTTTTCAAACAAAAAAAAGTTTTGATTTGCTATGAATTCTAAATTCAAATTAATTTTGTTTTAAAAATATGACATTCTATTTACAATATAAGTCTTTTGTTTATTGATAAGTGTTGCATTTTCATTACATTTCAACATTTTTCCTCATAATGGATACTTTGAAATTTCGTGTAATTATGGAATATGAGTTCCGTCGTAGCACCAACGCGGCACAAACAACACGTAACATCAACGACGTTTACGGAGAGAACTGTACAAACGAACGTACAACCCGTTATTGGTTTGCTCGGTTCCGTTCTGGGAATTTCGACTTGAAAAATGAACCTCGTGGTCGTCTGGAAACTTTGGTCAACAATGATGAATTAAAGGCGATTGTGGAAGCTGATGAATCTCAATCTACAGCTGAGCTGGCAGCAGCTTTTGATGTTAGCATCAAAACAATATTTGTCCATTTGCGACAGATTGGCAAGATAAAAAAGCTTGATAGATGGGTGCCCCACGAACTTAACGATCGCCAGCGCAACGTACGCGTTGAGACTTGCCTTGCGCTGCTTAACAGGCACAGAAATGAAGGAATTTTGAACCGAATTGTTACGTGCGACGAAAAATGGATTCTTTTTGACAATTGAAAGCGCTCAGCAAGTTGGTTAGATTCTGGTTCGGTACCAAAGCAATGTGCAAAACGAAAAATCACCCCTAGAAAGGTGATGGTCACAGTTTGGTGGTCTAGTGCTGGTGTGATTCATCATAGCTTTTTACAAAACGGCGAGAGCATTACTGCAGATGTGTACATTGAAGAACTGACCACAATGATGGCGAAACTCGCACGTCTGCAACCAGCTTTGGTCAATCGGTCGTCTCCACTGCTACTTCACGACAACGCGCGATCCCATACTGCACAACAGACCGTCTCTAAGCTGCATGAGTTGGGTTTGGAAGCTCTCCCTCATCCGCCATACTCACCAGATCTTGCGCCTACCGACTATTACTTTTTCCAAAATTTGGACATCTTTTTAGCGGGAAAAAAAATCAATTCCCGAGAGGCAGTACAAAACGCCTTCGAAGAGTTTGTTGTCTCCCATCCTGCTGATTTTTTCAAGAAGGGCATCCATAAACTGCCACAGCGTTGGCAAAGATGCATTGATTGCAGGGGTGATTACTTTGAATAAAATAAATAAATAAGTTCGAAAAAAAAAATACTCTAACTTTTTTCAAACAAAACGGCAATTTCATAGGTAAAGACCTAATATATGCTTTTACAAACTTTTATTAACATGTTTAATATTAATTAAAAACTTACTTTATGGAAAGTTTTCTGGTCTGAGTTTTAAAGACAAAATATATTTTAAGAAAATTTCTAAGGACATTTTACAAATCATTTTAATTAAAGTTAAGTTTCATCCACACATATGCTGTGACCACTCACTTTATTTGCGGGAGCCAGGTCTGAAACAATTCGTTGCGCGCTGTTCAAATCAAAGTAAGCATAAATGTTACCAGCAAGCCACATGCCAAGTTGCCGCTAAAGTGCCTAGACCATTTATATATAGTATTACAGAATAGACGTACTTCATTCTGAGATCCAAATTGAATAATGCTGTACTGTGATGTCAACGATAATTTCTTGCTTTTTCCGTATTTCACCTGTTCAATTTACCTTCCGTCCTTTTCGTTTGTAATCTAAAATCTGTTTGAGTGACAAGGATCTCAGAAAAGTCGAGTTGGCGAGATTCGGGCACTGAAGTTAGATGGTTCAAAAAATTCTGCATGTACTGTGAGCCTGTCTGTTTACGAGAAGTAATGGAGGAGTAGTAGAGTGGAGATAGAGTAAAGCAGAGTGGACTTGTTTTGCGAACTGTGCGGAGCTAGGTCGAGAGCACGCGATGAGTCATATGAGCGGGCCCACGGGTGTTTTCTTAACTCCCTACTTTTAGCTCCTACTCTGCTTCTCTGCTCCGTTTTGACACTCATATTCCATACTTTGTGTTTAAATTTACGAATTCTTAGGCTAGTTCCCAAATCCTTGTCCACTGATGCAGAGTGAAGTTTTATGCGATTCTATTGTTTATATAAGGCACTCCGCTATACACCTTTCTGTTCCAGTGAACAAGCAACCTTGAAATGAAATGATATTTATTTTTGGAAATAAAAATAGGTGACCACTTACTCAAACAACGTAGAAATTTTAAGAAATTTAGAGCTACATTAAATATACATACTTATATAAACTTGGATTTACATGTTTCGATATTAAAACTGTGTACTTTTGAAACTTTAACAGTTTATAGATGTAGGTGTAACTTGGCTCACATACAGATGACGGTATGAATTGATACACTTTTAGTGGTATAACATAATTCGAGTAGGCATAACCTTAGTTACTGATTTTCAATTTTCAAGTCTAATACATACTTGACAAGTACAGGTGAGAAAAAAAAAGAAGAAAATTAAACAAAAATGGCAATTGAACTACGTAACAATTCAAAGCGGAATTGTATGAAATGATGGACTTTTCTACCATAACGATATATAAATTGAAACATTTTTTAGTAGTTTGCCAAATATGAGTGAAACTACGAGGCACTTTCCTATTCATAAAAATGATTCTGACTCGTATGGTAAATGGCTTATTCCTTTACTAAATCTATCTAAGTAGTTGGCACCAATTTTAGTTGCTTATACGAAAAATTCCATATTTTATCTTTAAACTTATTTGTGTCTCTGGATCCAGTTAAGACTACTTAAATATGCTAAACTACGTTTGTGAAGCTTTCAGCAAGAAATAATTCTCTTGTAATATGTGTAACTCGTAAAGATCACTTTGCACTTGGCTGGGCATGAGTTCCGTTACTAGTTATGACCGATTACGCTTAAACGTGAATAAAGATCCCAAGTACAGGACGGTTTTTTCCTTTAAAACAACTGAGTTCATCAAATTATATTTTGCTGAGTGTCAGCGTCCTACTGAGATAAAAAAAAGAATTTCTTTTTGGGAAATATTTCCGTGGAAAAATGGAAAAAAATTAGGTATCTAGTGCAACTAAATAACAAGCCTCTCTAAAATATTGTAGACAAATTAATTTACAGGTAAAATTTCTTTTTATGGCAGTTGTGATATTTTTTTTACAATATTTGTTTCTATTTGTGTCTTATTTAATTTCAAACGGCTTTTGAGTTAATCTATTACTTCCACATTGTAATTGAACATTTTACTTTGCGTAGGAATTCAGTGCCAATATAATAATTGCTCATGTCTTCGCTTTTGTGTAAAATTATTTATTTTTCGTTATATTCAAACAAATATCATAAATAAAACAGTCAAGTCTTAAAGTATTTAAGCATTTAAAAAATGTACACAGGTTAGTATATTTCCACGCGTAATCAACTTAATAAATCTTCCTTATATATCTTAATTTCGGTAAAACCATCTTGAAAAAGGGTAATCCCAACCTCTGACAATAACCCTGCTTATCTTACTTTACCCACAATTATTCAAATATTGTACAATAATGTTCTGAAATTTCAAGGATTGCTACCTATTTGGCTGGTGCGACTTCCGACTTACGGCACTTAAGCCGGTTGTACCAATTGTTGTCATACGATCAGAGTTAGGTAAGCCATGAAATCTCACGATTGGCTTCTCGTTGACCTTATCTTATGAAACGTCATCTGTATTAATGGTGCCTTTTACTTAGGTGTTATTGCCGAGATGTTGAGAAATTGACCTTCAAAATGCACATCTTTTACATAAATTGGAAGTCGATGACTGCTAAATAAAGACATCTCCCATAAAGTGCCAATAGACAGCCTCTGTGGTGCAGTGATTGAGCAGGTCGGCTCATAACCCTGAGGCGGCTGGTTTGATTCCCGCGGCCTAAGTATTTGTGCACAGAAAAAAAGCGCAAATACTTGTTCTGTGTCTGGATGTTGTGGAACTATGGTCCTCGTAGTTCCTGAGTCCCCTAGATATAGGGAATCCTAGTTAGTGTTATTATTATTATTATTAATTTGAGTGTTTACCTATTAACAGCTCTCTGTAGACTTGACCACGACGGTCCATCCCCTAGGGGTCACTTTACACTGCTACTTTTGGCTATTCAAGATCATTTCTTTATAAGGTTGCTTCATTTGTTAATATAAACAAAAGAGCTTAAAATGTTATCTTCTAACAGACAGATAAACTAGCTGAACATTTTACAAGTTAGCTAAATAGCTGTTATTAAAATTCGAGCCATATCGAAAGGCGAGTAAGGGTTATTTTTGCATGAATTATATGCGAAGGTGTACAATAATGTATTTTGGATGTGAATTTGGAGCCTTGCCCCGAGTCCAACGGCCCGGAAAGCGAACAGACACGCTCGGGCGACCTTTGTTCGAATGCGGAATATATGTACACACACTGAACATGCCTATGGTAGTGCCAGGAACAAAGATTTCTCACCACTACTCTATTATTTTCAATATATTCACATCGATAGAGAAGCATTTTTAAAGAACTACCATTTTAGTTTTCTTTTTCCTACTAAAGGTAGCTTTAGAATGTAGTGCGAATGCAAAAGCTATATATATCTCACTTCAAAATCCTCACATAAAGATACAATATATAAAGATTAAAGATACAAATAAAAACAAAAGCTAAAAAGGTACACAAAAATATGGGGACAAGACTAATATTTGGAAAAAAGCCCATATTGTCCCCATACATAAAAAAGGCCTGAAAACATCAGTAGAAAATTACCGACCGATCTCTATCTTAAATGTACTCAGTAAACTATTCGAGAGAGTAGTCCATACTAATATATATGCTGTGATATCCACTTCAATACCCATACAGCAACATGGATTTTTAAAGGCACGATCAACCACTACCAATTTGGGTGTTTTTATTGATCATGTAATGAGCGATATGGATGGTGGTTCGCAGGTTGATGTGATCTACACGGATTTTGAAAAAGCTTTTGACCGTGTAGATCATATCATACTATTGCGTAAGCTGTACAAGCTAGGAATTCATGGAAACCTGCTAAGATGGATGGAATCCTACCTACGCAATCGCTCTCAAGCTGTTGTTGTTGGTGGTTTTTGTTCAAACTTTATTGAGATTCCTTCTGGCGTGCCACAAGGCTCGATTCTCGGGCCCCTTCTGTATGCTTCTTATCTTTACGACATAGGTGAATGTTTTGAGTATGCACGGTTTCTTATGTATGCTGATGACACAAAAATTTACATGAAAATAAGAAATCATATGGATAGTTTGCATTTACAGTCAGATCTTGATAAATTGGGACGCTATTATGCTGAAAATCGTATAGATATATATATAAGTAAATGTTCATTTGTCTCTTTTACACGTAAAAAAAACCCTAAACTATTTGAATGTAAAATAAACAATGTAAAAATAACTAAATTAAATTCTGTTAGGGATCTTGGTGTCCAAATTGACTCTAAATTAACTTTTGCTGAACACATTGAACTAATCACTAACAAAGCCTACAAAAGTCTTGGTTTTATATTGCGGGTTAGTCGCCCCTTTTCCGATATCGGATGCCTTAAACTTTTATATTATTCTTATGTAAGAAGTGTTCTAGAATATTGTAGTACAGCATGGAACCCACAATATATTACCTATATTCAGAATCTGGAAAGCATACAGAATAAATTTGCTAAACACCTAAATTTTCGTTGCTATCGTAATTTTAAAGACTATCAGGAATCGTGCGTCCATCACCAACTCATGACTCTTGAAAACAGAAGAACTTTGACTGATATGTGTTTTTTACACGGTATTTGTAATAATTATATAGACTCTTTGGAGTTGTCATCAAGACTATTAAGTTTTTGTGTACCAGATCGTAGAACAAGACATACAAGTTTATTCGCCATTAAGCACACAGATACTAATTATGCCCAAAACTCTCTGGTGAATCGTTTGCACAAGACATACAATAAAAAATTTAATAATATTGATGTGTTTCACAAGAGTAAGCAAATATTTAAGCATGAAGTTATAAGAGTACTAAATGAAACTGGCAAAGCCACTAAGTAAACACAAACTTTTGTATCAGTAAGTATATTATATTTATATAAGTATATAAGTATGTATGTTGTGAGAATATTTATAGGTATAGGTTTTGCTATCATATTACATTATATATCTGTATATTATCATAAATATGTATTATCATTTATCACATATGCACCCTCTTTCTCACACAATTAATATCATGACATGACTTGTGTAGCTGCACTCTCTCAATGACAGTTAAACAACACAATCACGTGTACCTAATTTAAAAAATGTAAAACCGTATTTGGCTGTAAGTTTTGCTAATTAAGATATGATAATGTTAAATTTTAAGAGCTGTGGTTTTTGTTTAATAAATAAAATAAATAAATAAATATAAACATTTGTACACATTTTTAAACCGTGCCATCTAGTCCGCAAACTAAGCAAAGCTTGTACTATGGGAACCAGATAACTGATACAATACTTAGATACTTTTTGTTTGTAAATATATACATATAATACAATATAACACCCAGACACAGAACATACATCGATGTTCATCACAAAAATATTTGTCTTGGGTAAGAATCGAAACCGCAACCTACAGTTCAGAAAGCAAGGTCAGAAACCAACTGAGCTATCGGGCCAGTCATTTGATAAAATTTCTTTTAGGCCAACTAAATGGCGTCTTAACTCTTTCCGTTGATGCTAAAGGAGCCGCTTAAGGGAATGTCCAGGAAATGGTCAGTAACATTACCCTAGGTCTACATTACAAGAAAAACAAAACGACAAAATACTATGAACAAAACCAGCCAATTTTTGTACAAAATGTAAGTAAATCTGTTCACTACCCACGTAGTAATTGGATGGAACAAAACTTCTATCCACAATACAACCTCTTCATCAAAGTTCCTACATACTCAATTAGCGGTTTTCTCGTCTAGTACCTTACTGTAGCCATGTTAGAATAAAACTAAGAGCAAAATGGGGGTAAAAGCCATTTGTCTGTGAGGCAGAAAACATTACGGACCCGATAAATCTGACCTCTCTCATTCGTCACAGATAACTAAATATATATAGGTTTATATTAGAAACTAGAGAGGTTAGATTCTATTCTTAAAACTTTCGGTATTTATTTTTAAAGGTTTCAGTAGTTGAATTTATTTTTTATTAGATGTTGCTCATGTCTTCGTCCTCAGATATTATAGCATCTCGTATTCAATCATGGTACATGTCCCGCCAATACCGAGAATATTTCAAAATACTACAAATAATATAACAACAAACCAAACCAAACACTACCCATCAAAAAAAATTGGACTTTTGGATGACCTATATAAACGCTCTAGCTCACTACCAGTAGGTAGCGTACTTAACATGCTGGCAGCATTTCCCCGTTGAATTGCAATGCTGATTAAATGTCCAAAAAAAATGCCTTTTTAATAATTTTTATATTTAATAATAATATAAATATTAAAATATACTATAAATATTAAAATATACTATACATATAAAATTCAAAGTCTTGACTGACTGACTGAATGACTTACTTATATATCAACGCACAGCCTAAGTCGCTGGGCCTAGAGACTTGAAATTTGGAGGGTGTGTTCTTTGTAAAGTGTAAGTAACCACTAAGAAATGGTTTTTCGAAATTCCATCCCTAAGAGAGTATAGAGTATAGACATCCCTAAGAGAGTATAGATATAAATAGACCAAATATATATTAGATTTTTTAAAATATTATAATCAGAATTACCTTTGTTGGAAAAGTTTCAGCATTCAAGACTAGTTTTAACGTCCCTATTTGCAACGTACTGCGGACAACGTCCAACTTCATCTGTGATAGATCCATAAAATAGATAGAAACTTAAACCTACCGTTCATTTCGTGAATCCAAAGCTTTTTACTTCGTTTCCGGTCTCCACATCCATTTAATAGATCCTTTCACGTTTTAGCTGAAAGTGGAGAAAGTAAAGGAGTAATTTGTTGCTTTGATCATCTGTAAAATTTCAAATGAAAATAATTTTATGGAATTCTAATTTTTATATGCAAAAGTGATAAGAATAGTTAAATAATTTGACTGCATTTGATATAGAGAAAAATTGTATGTAATTGTAATTATTGTGAAAGATGCAAAAAAATTACATTGTATAGTGTTACTAGCGGCCCGCCCGGGTTAGCAAGGGTAATTTATATTGGTATACATATATTATTAACTGAGATATAACTAATCCTATTTTTTAAGTTGGATAAACTGATTTTTTTTTATTAAAATCGGTTTAATAGTTTAGTAGTGTCCATAGCGGACAAACAATGTGACACATAATTTGTGTATAATTTGATTATAGAAATAAGAATAATTATGATAGCATAAAAATAAACAGGAATAACATCAAACATATCATGGCGCTGAATAATTTCACTTATTACGAACATAATTTTATTCCATAAAAAAGGTTTAGTTAATCAGTTTTTTACATAGAAAAATGAGCACGGTACCTTATGTATCAAAGAGAGTTCCTCAAAGAAGATTTTTCTAAACTTTATCACAAAGTGTTTTGCTACTTTATGAAACTCTTTTAGATCATTATCTCGTTCATAAGTGTATCGTATTTTTGCTCATATTAAACATTTTTTATGAACAATAAAAAATAATGAGCACTTATCCTTCAGAATAAAATAATGTTATAAACAAATAGCTTTATTATACAATACAATACCAAATACTTTTTTGTACACTAGTTATAAAAATGGATACAGAAAAAAAAGCTGTATTACAATGGGCGGACATATCACTAAATGTTATCTCTCCCAGTCAACCTTTATAAGGATTATTATAAGTAATAAAGAGATTACCCTACTTTTTTTTATGTTACTATATGAGATGACAGGCTAGTCGCCCACCTGATGTTAAGCGACACGACTGCCCATATCAGTTGCAGTGACACTTGAAACTCTAAAGTATAGTTTCGCGTGACACTGCACTGCGCACGTCATTCTGAGACATCAGCACAGTCTAGCAATAAGATTACTAGACTATGAGATTAGGTCATAAAGTCTCATTTGCTCAGTAATTTCACTAGCTACAGTGCCCTTCAAACCGGAACACAGTAGTGCTTGCGCACTACTGTTTGGCGGCAGAATAACTGGCAAACTGGCGGTGGTACCTACCTAGACCAACTTTGCAGAAAAGTCTTACCACCTAGTACGTATATATATATAAAACTTTCCTTCCTGTTTATATTCACTTTGTACCAGATTCTAATTCGAGTCCCACCCACATAAAGCCCATAAAGGGCCTATTTATAGTATTCAATCTACAAAATTTGTAAAATTTTATTTATTTACTTGTTGTTGATAGCCTCTGTGGTGTGGTAGTTAAGCAGGTTGGGTCATAGCCGTTCAACAACAGGCTTGATTCCCGCAGCAGGACAAGTATTTGTGCATAGAAAATAAAATCACAAATACTGGTTCTGAGTCTGGATGTTGTGGGACCATGGTCCTCGTAGTTCCTGGGGTCACAGGGAATCCTTGTTAGGGTCCAAGATTTATGTATGTGATCCTTGGGTGTTATTTTTATTGTTATTTATTATTACAATTCCAATTTTGACCTTAATAGTGATATAAGATTTGAAACAATTTCAAATAACAAAATTATCGTTTTCTTTTTGCAGGTACGATTTTTTTAATATGACATCTTCATCTACAGGAAAGATTTTTATGTAAGTATTTCTTATTGACAAAAAAAAATACCGATAAATAAAGTACAAAAATTTTACAATCCAACAAATAAACTGTTTCATATTAAGTTCAAAGCCTTTTTTCTCTTACAATGTCTATTGAAACCTCATCAGATAATTAAACTCGCAACCTAACCTACCTTGTTACTCTATCCAAAAGGAAATATACGATTATTGCCTTTAATGTAATCGGGTGAGTACGGTTGTGATCAAAAGTTGAGCAGAAATAGCATAAATATTTAGCTTTGATAAAAAAAAACCTAAATAAGTTATTTAAATCACTGTTTTTGACTGCCAAAATCAACATTTTAATTTATTATTGTATTCGATATTCAATTTTACTATTGTTATTTTCGATATTCTACTAAATGCAGAAGCATATATTTCCATCAACATTTTCTACTTACAGGCTAAAAATAGTAAGAATCTATTCAGTAACCACACATTTATATTTCCAAGTGACACTACAACTGTTATGGGCGGCCGGGCACATGGTTAGGTAGACAGTTAGGTAAATAATTATACATTAAAAAAACACCAACTCCAGTGTATAAATATATTACTATTTAATTTCAATGAAATACTCCTATATGAACAATTGGTTTTCCACAACAAAGTATTACATAGCTTTTTTTTTTATAAGATAGACAGATAAACAAGCAGACGGCCCGCCTGATGGTAAGCAGTTACCGTCGCCTATAGACACCCGCAACACCGGGGGCGCTGCCGATGCGTTGCCTACCTTTTAAGACTCTATTTACCCGACGTTTGAAGTGCCCCATGTTGTAGCTCAGCGGAAATACCTCAGATGGTAGCTCATTCCACAACTTGCAGGTGTGTGGCAGATATATTGGCCTAGATAAATGAACCCGCCTTCTTTATTTAAATAAATTAATCATAGGTATATTGTAAACTTTTAATTAGATTTCAGTGGTTTAACCACAAAATATTTAAACAAGCTTTAAACTGCTGTTTTGTATTGTTACACACAAGTTTGACGTCTGTCTATGTCTTGTTTATGTATTTGTGTTTACCACATAGGTAGCAGAACTCCTCTGGCCTCTGTAGCCCGCGGAACTCTTGCAAGCTTCTCTTTATGGCGAAACAATAAATATCCTATAATTCACTGTATATTTTTTCGTCTGTGACATTTTGGTATTTCTATTTTTACCTCAGTGGTTTTCATTTCATTTTCGTTGATCATGGACGTCAGTTCATGGTGTCAAATTCTTATGGTGTCAAACATAAGAGATGACGGCATCATGAAATGAAAACCTTTACAGCCAATGAACTCATCTGAGATAAATTTTGCCTTATCTTCCCATTTCTTTTATATAACTAAAATAACTGTTTTAGTACTAAACTCTTATGAGTGTGATTCATTTTAAATTAATACGTTCTCGCCTGTTACTCACGAATAGTGTGTTAATTTCTCGACCTGATTTCATGTATATCCGATGCTCTTCTTCAAGAGGTGAGCATTCGCCACACTGTTCATAAGTAACAGTTGGAATAATATTAATTAACAATAAAATAACTATGATCGCAACTGTACCTCTAAATCAGGCGACACCATCCAACGAGCTCTGATTACAGTTCCCAATTAGCAGCAGGAGATTAAGGACTGTCCGGTTATATTACCATGGGCTGCTTTACTATTCCCTGTTGAGACTTACCAATGCTCTATAATAATTTAAATTACTGATTCTGTAGAATTTTAGTGTAGAAATTATAGGATTAAAAGGGGATCAAAGTTTAGTAAATAGTTTGTTACTAAAAGGTTATTACAATCTATAGTTTTAACAAATCTGTAATAAGTGATGTCTGGCTTACAGAAGAAAATTTTAACACTAAAAAAGCAATAAACAAGCGCTACGATTCTGCTACGAGAGCTACAAATATGCTACGGGCACTATGAATAAACTACACGTGCTACGAACGCGCTACGGATGCTACGAACCGATAACATACATTAGACAAGAACACAAGAATGTAGACCTACTAACTGAGCTATCAGGCCAGAAAATTATATTCACTTTGTTAAGTTATTGTCTTCAATTTTATTTGTAGTATATATATACATATCACAGTTCCTAGACATTTTTGCTATCAGCGGGATTTAACTACGGGCCTTTCAACTACTACTTCCAAATATACATTAGACGCTCGTCGCATTCACAGTGAGGCAATGTGATGAGCAGTCTGACGATCTATTGAAACTATGTTAGTGAGACAAGTAAAGTATTCATACCGATACTATCCGATTTATTAGTGATTTTCTAAATAATAAAATTCATCTGCTCTATTCTAAGATTTCGTAAGTTAAGACCCTAACTTATACCCGCGACATAAAAAGTAATCTAAATATATATAACTCAAAGGACTGACTGACTGACATATATAGTGATCTTTCATCGCACAGCCCAAACCACTGGACGGATCGAGCTGAAATTTGGCATGCAGGTAGATGTTATGACGTAGGCATCCGCTAAGAAAGGATTTTTCGAAATTACTCCCTTAAGAGGATGAATGGGTGGGTGAATTATTTTCCCATACACCACGCTGCGGGCGAAATTGCGGGAAGAAGCTCGTCAAATTATAAATAGCATCAAAAATCCCTTGCTTCTAACATTTCTGAAATTATCGATATAGCCAATTCGATCGCATTGTTTGATGAAAGAAAATATTGGAGTCTAATTGCGACTGAGGAATCGTTCTTTGTTTTATTTCGTTTGAACGTCGGGAGGAATAAAGGTTATTTTATTTTTGTTGAGCTTCTTATTGGAAAATGTTTTGTTTTTCAGTTTTGTGGCAAAATGTATTAAAATCATACAAGTTTCTATAGTTCTTACATGTACAACGTTAGAAAGAATATATTAATAATAGAAATCATATAAATAAATATAAATATATTTAGTCTCAAACTAGGCAAAGTTGGCACAAAAACACACTACTTAAACAAAAAATAAACATCAATGTTCATCATTCGGGATGGAATAAAGATTAAAAAAAAAAACATTGATGCTCGATGAATCAAGTTAATTTTGTAAAAGGACCGAAATTTATTTTGTTAAAGAGCCGATTTAACATACTTTTTGAAGTAAAACTTCTACGCACGCTTGAGTTGGGAAGTAAGCTGGTGAATGTGTAACGAGGCGAACGGAATTCAAAAATTTGTTTAACCTAGATCTCCATTGTCAACATAACTAAGTTAAAAATTACCCCTGGGGTGCGAGCCTCGGCTTGGGCCGTTGCCGGGATAAGAGGATCGAGAAGACTACGTCCACTAGAAGAGCGGACCCTATTGAAAGTCGCGACCGTTCTAGCTAACCTACGGGGGGTACAACTAACCCACGGGGGGTACATGTTCCGAGTGGCACTGCAACTGCATGATATGGGTAGCCATATCACTTATTATCAGGTGAATTGTTAGCTCGTGACGTCATTCTTTAAGATAAAAAAATGGTTGTCCCAACAACATTAGCCCGTTCAAAAAAAACCGCTTCAGGCATTCTGAGTTGACCTTCGCTAAATAAGGAGCTCCGAACAAAGTGTTCACATAAGTCCTACAAGTTGTGATATTACAAACAAACGCTCCTACGACATAATTGAAAATGCCCACTGTTTTTTTAGAATTTGCACTTGATTTATTAATTACATCTGGTCTTTAATCGAATAAAAAGGCAGCTGTGTGGAAACCGCTACCCACATTATGAGAACAATTAATAATAGGTACCTATTGTACTATGTTTCCTTGATCTAGCTTTCTAATGCACTCGGAACTATTGCAAAAGGGCATTTATTTAGCTAGAACTCGAACCTTCACTTGACGTGTACAGTTATAACAGATGAAGTCGTGACCTAAACAATAGGCTGTAAAAAGATGTGATACTTAAAAGTCACTGCTGTAAATCAGAACGATTGATTATTATATTGGTATATTTGGTAAAATGGCAATTTTAAATTGGCAAGATGGCAACATTAATAGTAAAAAAAGCAAAAACAAGGTTATACCGGCCGATAAATAGAACTAATTATAATAATAATACCCAACGATCACATACATAGATTCTGGACCCTAACTTGGATTCCCTGTGTCTAGGGGACTCAGGAACTACGAGGATCATGGTCCCACAACACCCAGACACAGAATACGTATTTGCGCATTTTTCTGTGCACAAATACTTGTCGCGGGAATCGAACCTGCCGCTTCAGGGCTATGAGCCCACCTGTTCAACCACTACACCACAGAGGTTGTGAACTAAAGAAGTTACTTCAGTCGTAAGGTCTAAAATACACTCGTTATTGTTTTATCTCGGTTCCACACGCTATGATAGATCATTGCAACTGCTTGTTAGAATAGTTCATTCATGCAGAACGTTTCTTACAGAAGCATACATGCCATACTCTACATAGTGTATTGACTACTATTGTATCAGCGCATTTGTGTAGAAAATTATTTTATACTCATCATGCAATAAATAACTCATTCATTCATTCATTCATTCATTCACTCACTCATTCATTCACTCACTCATTCATTCATTCATTCGTTCATTCATTCATTCATTCGTTCATTCATTCATTAAATCATTCATTCCTTCATTCGTTCATTCATTCATCCACTCATTTATTCATACAATGCCCTGAACACTTACGATTGAAATCCTAGAATCCTACACGATTAATTTCGTTCCTCATTCGATTCATTTTGTAGTTCATACTGACTCGTTTCGTGCTTCATTCAATTCTGGGAAGCTCGTTCCACATATACCGTTCATTCGAACTTAAGCCGGGCTTTCAATGTTAAAAATAGCGCAACAAATAACTAAAATAATTTCTGGTAAATGACTAAGTTATAATTTATGGCTCTTTGTTTTCCTTTGTCCACTTAATTGTTCTAATTCTGCTAATTATTTTTCGATTTACGTAAGCTACAGATAAAATAACTACTACATTTAACTCAGTATAATTGATTATGGCAACATTAAGCTGTATATTGTTGGTACATATAATCTTATGATGTTCGACTGCATGATGAAAGCATCTTTTTGGAAAGTATCCTTTTGCTAAAGCATATTTTCTATAGTACCTTTTTTTAAAAGTACCTTTATGCAAATTCATAATCAACTTAAAACTAATTATAACAAAACTGTTTTAAACTACAGGTTTATCTCGAACCCACAAGAGCGGCCGCTTTGCCCGCGGCTGTTCACGTCAAATAGTCGAGGAATCACTGTCAGACACAAAGTGTGTGCGGGCCGCGATAATGGAGAACTACACACATCACAGATCGGCGTCGTAATTCAGTGCAAAATGTAGTTCGGTACTCTGAAATTCACTGCATTAACAATTTAATCAATCAGAACAATACAGTTTACAAATTAAGGGTGATTCCCACAAATACTCAGGAAAAAACAAACAATATTTCGATTCCTTCCAAAGCCCCAAACTTAAAACAGTTGTTTATTACTAAGTCTGAAGTTTGACATTTCACGGTATGTTTGAACAAAGTGTTTTTCTTTTGTTCAATATACAACAGGGTTTGTTCAATAAGCTACACCAGAGAACTCGATGGGGAACCATAACGAATCCGCGTCTAGTTTTTTGAACGAGCTGATGCTATTGGTCTCTACCGACCTTTACAGCGTCACCGGACGGGAGAGTGGGTGCTAAAGGCGCCCAGCCGTCAAAAGTGGGAGGCAACTAGCTCAAGGGTACCCCTGGGGTGCGAGCCTCGGCTTGGGTTGTTGCCGGGATATGAATATTGAGAAGACTACGTCCACTAGAGTAGGACCAATGGAAAGTCGCGACTGTTCTAGCTAACCTACGGGGAGTACGTCGACCTCACCGGTGGGGCCAGAATCTGATTGTGTTACGCTGGTATCTTGTGCCAGTGTTAAGTCTGACCGGACCTACGCTAGAAGGGCTAGACTGGTCCGGTGATCCTAGCGCAGTCGATACTACGGCTCCTATAGGATCATCCGGATCTCTGAAGACGTGTCTCGGGTTTCGATGATGGGATGAAACGTCTCGTTTTGGTTACCTATAGTAGACACTACAGATTAACTAGTTTGGGTTATCTATAGGTAGATTACTACAGATTAAAGAAGTACAGGGCCAAAATCTATAATGTCCACTATCAGGTAACTAAAAACAAAAGGATTGATTTTTTTATATGTTGTTTATTATTTCAACTGCCATTTGATTTTTTTTTATTATAATTCGGTCGAGATTTCCTTCTGTTTTAAGTTGCTGTCGATTTATTCATACTGTTATTAAATAAACAGCTACCTTACTCAGAGCTTTTACTTTGTGATAAGGTAATGACGAACGGATGGAAATCGATCAAAAAAGAGGTTTTTGTTTTGGCTTTGTTTAATATTAGTGTCGCCATCTTGACAATTGAGAATTTTCATTTTACCAGACATACCAACATAATAATACAAATTTTCAACTTTATTATGTTGACAATGGAGATCTACATGAACCAACTTAAACTTCCCTTCGCCTCGCATTCACCAATTTACTCTCCAAGTCAAGCGTGTGTAAAGAAGTTTTACTTCAAAAACTTGTAGTGAATATTGAAAATACTTGCATGACCATAAAAATGTTTTCAAAATCAGGTAATGTAAAAAAAAACTACCATTGCATACGTTAATTACTACCAGCACAATGAAAGTGATTTGACTTGCACACAAATATGAAATTGCTTCTAAAAGGAGAAATATTAATTTACACATTAATCAGATTACACAAATAATTAAATTTTGACAGACAAAGTGCCTTTTTCTTTAACTAAAAGCTACAATGATATAACAAAATGGAAAAATGGACTATATACTAGCCGAAATGACCTGTAAACAGTCTAAATGCTCGAGCCCACTACCAGTAGGTAGCGTACCCAACATACTGGCAGCATAGCTCCGCTGAATTGCAATGCTGTATAATTGTGCCAATAAAATTATTTATTCATACATTAGACAAAGGAACTACAGTCTTATCAAGAAATGTTCATCTAAGAAGTTATTTTGATCTTAGGATTTCAATGCCTCAATCAATCTACCTTCGAAACGTCATCGTTAATAACCTTCAAACACTTGAACAAGCCACTCATTACGTTAACTGGCACGCTCAATACACGTACAGACTCAATCTATGAACAGGCTCAATCCACGCGCAAGCACTCAATACGTTAACATGCTCTGTACATCGGCTAAAACCAATTAAACCGATTGCTGCTTGCTTCACGGATTTAGGCCTAATTTCAGTAAATTGAAGAGTACAATATAACACAAGGGCCATTTTCGTAATTGCGGTACCTTTTACCTTATTAAAGGTAAGGTTACTATGCATTTTTGGCTGTATTCTTTTTTTGCCCACATTTTATATAAGTAAAAAGTAATGGAAAAGTCTTTTTTATTGGTTTGTGTTGTTTCACGCCGAAACGGCTTCAACAATTTAGATGAAATTTGGCAGATAGTTTGCTAATACTATCGAGACTTAACATAGGATACATTTTACCCGGGAAAATTAAAATAGCGGGTGAAACCGCGTGCGTGTCTAGTTGTTAAAAAAAAAATAAAAAAAATACTTTCCACAAAAAAAATTGATGCGTTTTACATACAATAATAAATTTAAATAAATAATATTTCCATAGCTTACACACTAAACCCTAACTAATGACATAACATTTAATGTTAATTATTATGATTGCATTTTTGGCATTGGTTTTCAACCACAAAGTAGAAAAATCACTTTAAGTACCATAAAGATTGACCTGATAGCTCAGTTGGTAAGTTGGTTTCTTAACTATTAATTAGATTCAATTTTTAGTTGATTTTTTATTTCTTGGTGCAAATTAGTTCAGTTAAATTACAGATTAGATAATAGTACCCTACTTTAAATGCAACAGATAGAAATCATAATTGAAGGGATGAGATCAAAAAAGGTTTAACTAATTTTTTTCACAAAATGACTTATGGGTATTGTTGGGTTCAGCGTGAAATTATCTACAATAATACATTGTACTCAAAATGACGAAATTAGGCTTAAATCTTGAGACTGTCAGTCTAAACACGGTTTATCTGACACAAGAATACAGTTCGCTTGGCACAAACACATAATTATATTATATTATATTTTTACAGTAATTGAACAAATTAGTACTATAAAAAGTATTTTAAAATAGAACTAATACATTTTCAAGCAACTGAAACTTACATAAACCTTTTCTATTACCTTATAAGCACTCAACATTAAAATGAAGCTGTTGAAGTTTACTGTCAATTTTCTCGAAACTATCAATTTGACAGTTAAACCCTTTTTGTTCTCACCCCTTCAATTATCATCAAGCCCATAGACATAAGCTCTGTTTTTAGTCAAACCTTGCTACTATTTCAATACTCATAATTACCTTAAATTTGAAACACTAAATTGATTTCGTCTGAAAACTTTGAGATTCAAATCGAATTCGTGTTCTTATTTGTCTTCAAAGAAATTACGGAGGCGGTCTATCTATGCCTATCAACAATATAGTCAGTAACCACGCTGGGTACAAATCAATGATAAATAATAATAATAATAAAAACATCCAACGATCACATACATAAAGCCCGGACCCTAACTAGGATTTCCTAAGTCTAGGGACCCAGGAACTACGAGGATCATGGTCCCACAACACCAGACTCAGAACAAGTATTTGTGCATTTTTGTGCACAAACACTTATTTTGTCGCGGGAATCGAACCCGCCACCTCCGGGCTATGAACTAACCTGCTCAACCAGCTCTCATAAACCGCGATACCCTTACTGCTTTTCAGTAGGCCTACCCTACCTACGTTATTTGTGTTAACGAACTACAATCAGTCAAATGACGAGCTAAAAAGTTAACAGCTTTTGGGAATTCCGTTTGAGCACACTCACCGCGTGAAAGCATATTAAGTTACTGATTAAAGAAAGAGAACAAACGTCTATTTAATTTTTTGAATAGACGGTTTCATGATGCCAAAATTAACAGGTGATATTGCTATACTACGACTTTTGATTCGATTTCATATCATGATTATTAGTAGAAAAAATAAAGAAATATTGATGTGAAGTGATACTCAGATCAGTTATTAGCTATTTGGGCATGTAAAACCGCTGTCGATTAATGTTTTAAGACAGTTATGTGAACATCTTACGTAGCTTGCTACGCCACCGCACCACGTGCGCTTTATAGTACGCACACGTTTCAAAGAGTTTGAGGCGGCGTCATAGCATGATAGCACGTTCGTTTTTTTAGAAGGGTCTCTAGGCGGCTTTTTTAAAGTAGAAAATTGCTTTTTTGTGGATTTAGTGCAATAAACAAACAAGTTTTTTACTGGTTATTCGTTTAAAACACAAGTGGCTAATTAATTTACGAATTTAGTTGTATTTATTTGCGCCTGGTCGACGCTACGCGTGACCAAAATGTTGGCACTTATTTGGCATAACGAATAAGCATTGCAATTCAATGGGGCAATGCTGCCAGCATGTTGGGTATGCTACCTACTGGTAGTGGGCTAGAGCATTTGGACTGTCTATAGGTCATCGCGGCCAGTATATAGACCAAATGTTTTTTTTTTGGTGGTAGTAATAGGTAGTGGTAGTAATATTAGTTATTATAGCATTTTAGTATTTAAAAAATAAAGGCAATTTGTCGTGTAAAAAAAATATTATCATTAAGTTATTTACGAAAATGTGTTGTTATTGCTGAAAGTTTGGAAGCACTACGTTGATAAAATGTTTTTGGTGATCATTAGAACGATTCTATTTCAGAAAAACCAAAGTATTTAGTTAGATTTTATTCATCCATCCTTGTTTTTTATTTTATTTTCTATTTAAATTTTTTGCTATGATTATTTTGACATGTTGCAGTGACCTTGAAATATATGCTTTTTGTTAATTTTGTGCTTAGACCGCACCTTAATCATAATATCTGGTATAGTATTATATTATCTGTGACATGTTAATATTTTACAACAGTGATTGCTAATATATAATAATACAGATACGTACTTCGAACATAAATTCTTAGTAAACATTTTGACATCACAGAGTAAAATTTAACAAATTTACAATGAAACTTCTTAAATGGACAGCGTCAAGCAACACCACTAATCCTTCATCATCCAAAGAACTTTTAAAAGAAATGAGGAAAAATCTCTTCATTAATTCTCCCTAATCCAGGAAACGATTAAATTACCACAAAAGGCGGGAGGAGACGAATTGTAGTCATAAAACGAGCTATGGGTGTGCTTATTTACAGCGCTATTATAACACCTTTTACAGATTTAAAAAATGAAAGAGGTTCAGTCGACATGAAAAGATAGGACTTTTGCATGGTTTTATTTATCAATGAAAATCTGGTGATATACCATTAAGTTTATTATTAGACAACAAGTATTTTTAAGCTCATTTGTAACTGACTTCCAAAAAAGTGGAAGTACTATGTTCATATCTATGTTTTTGACGTTTAAATTTTTGTAAGGATATATTTACGCGAAAACAATTTAATCTTATTGAACATTATAACAGTTGCCAGTTGGAACATCATCATCATCAGCCTACGCTAGTCCACTGCTGGACATAGGCCTCCCCCAAGGCACGCCACTAAAGTTGGAACGGGACCTACTAAACCACTTCAGTTAGTTCCCAGTCCACAGTTGTACTATAAATGGTACGAGTGAAATAATTTGGTTCCAATTGTACCAGCAGTGGTACTTCTCAATGGTACATCTGGGACGGTGGCGTCCTGTTTTTGACCAGGTCACTTAACATCAGCAACCCAATTCACAATCAATCGAAAAGTCTGATTTGAAATCTACATCCCTTTGTCTCTTTTACGTACATTCAGGATGAGAAAGACGGAAAGTGTAAGCAGAGTTAGGGACGAATCGGCATTTTTCTAAATTGGGTTGCACATGAAATGTGAAATAAAAAATTCTATAAATGACACCGAATCGAAGACTGTTCACCAAACTGCGAACTTTGGAACTACAGAGCTTTGTTATCAGTCCAATATATTACACGAGATAATACCCCGATACCTCGGTAGTAACCTTGCCTTCTGAGCTGTAGGTTGTAGATTCGATTCCCACCCAGGACAAACATTTGTGTAATTAAATCGATGCCATGATGATAATGTGAATTCAGCACATAAATTAATAAATCATTAGTGCTAGGCCAGCGGGATTCAAACCAGGGTGGGTCGGATTAAAGAGTCGCACGGGCTAACGCTGAGCCACATTTGCTCTACCACGGAGATTCATTTCATTCCAAAAGGTAACAGATTGAAAACAGAAAAATAATTTGCTATAAACTATCTTCAGTAATCCGGGAAGTGATTAAATTGCCACTAAAGGTGGGAGATGACGAATGGTGGCAGTAAACTGGGCGTTATGATGCCACTCAAATCTCGGCCGAGTAATCACACTATATTAAGAGTGGAAGATGGTGAAAATAGGACAATAATAGCACGTCGCATCGTGGAAATTAGCGTTATATTACTGCCAATATTAACCTATCTACGATTAATGATTGACTACCGATGGAGGAAAGATAAATATGTCATTATTCAATTTTTTATAAGGCAAGCAATATTTTTTCAATACTTTAGCTCGCTACATATTAATAGAATGGGCCTATTCTATTTTCAACTTGTGAATCTGACTTCAAGTGTCATGTGCTTAATGATTACGCAATCATAATAAATATATATAAAAGATAAAAATAAATATGCGTGGACATCTCACACAATGCCATCTAGCCCCAAACTAAGCAAAGCTTGTATTATAGGAACCAGATAACTGATACAATACTTAGGTACTTTTTTGTTTGTAAATACATACATCGAATACAATATAACACCCAGACACAGAACAAACACCTATGTTCATCACACAAATGTTTGTCCTGGGTGGGAATCGAACCCAAAACCCACAGTTCAGAAAGCAGAGCTACTACCAACTGAGCTATCGGGCCAGCAATAATATATGAATTAAAGGGAGTATCCCAAACATTCTAACAGTGTGTCATTGATAATAAAACTAATAAACAACGTAACTTAAACTATAAAAAGCCAAATAAAATCTGCAATCGTGAAAATAACAAAATGATTTTTCAAAGGCCGGATTCATTACGGCTGTTCAAATCATATTTGACAACCATCTGCATCACACGCTACTTGTTACTATATGGTCTACAATTTTACACTACGCTTAAAGCATATATAACAAGGTAGTAAGTTCAGTTTATACACGCGCAATGCAGTTACGTTCCAGCTCTCAGGCTTCAGGCCTAGCAAGGGGGTAGTGCGAGCCATTTCTGTCAGACGCGCCGTTATCTCTTACGGGAAAGCACGCCCGACGCGGCCCGCAGCCAAATCGCGGTTTCCAGTTACGTAAACCGACAATCGTTGGTTAGTCGGTGTCGCGGGTGCAACGGACCTTAATCGAAAATCAGTGGAAAGAGTTCAAAACTGAAACGGATTAAAAAGGTGGACAGGTTTGTGTGACGATTCGGAAAAGTTTACAAACTTTTTGACGACCGTATTTCTGGATTTAAAAATCGGGTTCTTTTGTTTTACCATCAACTGTTTTATTGTGATTTGAAATTCTTTACGGCCCTTTGGTGGTCTCTCAATTTAATATTTAATTTGGTTTCGCTAATACGATCGTTTTACGGCTACATGCAATGTTTATTGTGTCCGCATGACATTTTTATTATATTATTAAATGCTTTATGTCCCATACTATGCATATTCCGTCACGATGGTGTCAGACAATAATGGAATAAATTATGCTAATGACTGTTTATACGAAGACTTATTCGGCTTTTATATGCAAATATTTCATTATATTTTCTTTAGTATTAATGACTTCATATAAAAGACTAGGCTTAAATCAGAATGGCATACATTTTACGCTGGAACGTTTCTAGAGAATAATTATAATATTAATAAATAATAATAACGCCCAACGATCACATCCATAAATTAGGATTTATGGATGTGATCGTTGGGCGTTATTATCTAGGGTATCTAGGGACCCAGGAACTATTATGATTATGGTCCCACAACACCCAGACACAGAACAAGTATTTGCGCTATTTTTTTTTTGTAAATACTTATCCTGTCACGGGAATCGAACACGCCACCTCCTTGTTATGAGCCGACCTGCTCAACTACCACCCGCTGAAGCTGTCATTATTGTACTTCGTTTTACAATTTTTTTATATTTTAGAGTCAATGCACGAGCAATGGTGGTTAATATTGCATAATTATGTAACTTATTTACATTAATGAGTACCTAAATTATTACCTTTATTTAATATAATAATCAATTCGCTATACTATTAGTTGTATTATTATTCAATGGTGGAAATACCTATAGTGAGTAAAGTAAAAAGACTTAAACCATTTTACGATGCACGGCCTACATTAATTCTCAAATTATCTTCAAATTTACAAACATTACGGTTGAGCTTATTTTCTGCTAATTCTGCTAAACTTGGCTTTGAATGTTCCTCCATTCCAAAAACAGTACATACATATTTATTTCGGTTCTCTTTGGGAATAATTTAAGTGCACTTTTCATCGTAGCTCTAAAAATACTACTTTTTGGAATATCAAGCCACGATATCTATCACAAAACGTTAGCGGAGTTTAAAGGCTCAGGAAATGTATTATTTCTAGATAAGTAATAGTATACCATTACTTAATATCATTTCCCATTTTTTCATGCCTTATACAAGACATAGCGATCACGCAACGTTGTGAGTTCTGTTTGCCGTATTACTTATACGAATATTTATCAAACTTTCATAGGAGGCTTTATAGACATAAATAAATAAATAATAATAAACACGCACAACGATCACATACATAGATTCTAGACCCTAAACTAAAATTCCTTGTGTCTAGGGATTCAGGAACTACAAGGACCATGGTACCACAATACCCTGACTCAGAACAAGTATTTGCGCCATTTTTTCTGTGCACAAATACTTGTCCTGCCGCGGGAATCGAACTCACCGCCTCCGGGCTATGAGTCGACCTGCTCAACCACCACACCACAGACGCTATTGAAGCTGTCGGCTGTCATATTGTTACATTTTTGTTACACTACAGGCAATGAAATGAGTCACAAAGTAACAATTATAGTTAGCGAAACAGGCACTTCTTGCTAATAACAACCCCTAAGATCAAATAATTTTGGTGGTAAAGAGCGTGAGTTTCCGTGTGGCCCTGGTTTGCGAATTGAACCACCCCACCTCTTCCCGTGCGTGCCGTATGATCTGGATCAGGGAGTATCCGGAAAATATCAAGGAAACGGAAAGTTTTATTTTCCTCGAAACATGAAAATCTTCTGCAATCATGAAGCCGCCTGCCAAACGTTAGTGATTATGGCAAATTCTTCCATTCCAATAAGCACCTGAATTGGCGTTTTTTTGCGGGACAAGGAGCCCATATTTCTGCAGTAGCGTCTTCCGGCTGATGATGTGCGTGTGTGTGTGTGTGTGTGCATGTGTGCGTGTGTGTGTGGTCACGTGTGTGTGTCTGTGTGTGTGCGTGTGTGCGTGTGCGTGTGTGTGTGTGTGTGCTTGTGTGTGTGTTTGTGTGTGTGTGTGTGTGTGTGTGTGTGTGTGTTCGTCAATTATTTTTTTTAATGAAAAACTATCTGCCGACTATAGTCCTCGTAGTTCCTGGGTCCCTAGATAGAAGATCTCTTGAGGACTAGAGAATCCTAGTTAGGGTCCAGGATCTATGTTTGCAATCGTTGGGCGTCAATAATAAATAAAAATAATGTATCTATTTACCTTATAAGCACAAGTAGATAGATAGATTATTTTTATTTATGTATGTACCTATAGACACATACAAGCTAAATTGAAGTAAAATAAGAACCAAATTTTCCCCATTTCCCAAAGAAAAATTGCTATAATTTCATCTTACACTTCGCATTACGATTTGATTTATCACGCCAGTACGTAGAAGCACGCCTGAGACCTAATTATTTAGTACGTGATAAGATAAGATAGGCGAAGACATGTAATTGATCATATCTCGTTATGGCTGTCGAACATCGCTGATCGATGGAGCGCGGTGCAGAACTAAATAATGGCTGAGCTGTGAAGTTTGAAATATTGTGACACTTTGTCACTTTCACAGCCTCTGTGGTGTAGTGGTTAAGTAGGCCAGCTCATAGTCCGGTGGTAGGGGGTTTGATTCCCGCAGTAAGACTAGGATTTGTGAACAGAAAAAAAAGCGTAAATACTTGTTCTGAGTCTAGGTGTTGTTTGACCATCGTTTTCGTAGTTCCTGAGTCCCTAGACACGGAATCCTAGATAGCGTCCAGGATCTGTTTGTGGTTGTTAGGCATTATTATTATTATTTATTCATAGCCAAATTGACCATTTTTCAAATAACATAAGAAGATGGTCAATCTGATTTTGAAATGTTTGACTTTATCATTAAAGAAGCGATTTGGAAAATACTTCTTTTATTTAAAATGGCAACACTTTCATATTAGCCCCATGGATTTTTCATAATTTTAAATCAAAACAACTGAAAAAAATGTGTACCTAAGATCAAAGTATTTTTTCGTATGAATTTAAGGCTGTTGTAATGACTAAGAATTAAGGCACCCCTTTTGTAATAGGACTTTATTTTATTATAACCTGTAATTAGAATCGCCCAAAATGAAGAATTGCCATCTGTCAAAACAAAAGTCCTCCACGTGGTGGCAGGTTATATAAATATATAATATATATTCAAATCCACGCCCACGAGTTTTTTGTTCTGCATTGTGCCGGATTGCTTGCACCAATAGAAAAGAAAACTTATTTTCTTTTCAAGCTCATATATTATATCTAATAGGCCTGCCATATAATAATTGACATTGAGCACTTTGTAATTTTATATGCTTAGTACAATAAGTTAATTTAAGCACTTTTAAGGAGACAAAAATAACCTATTTGCAATAAAGTCCTTTTACTATGGCTCTTAATGTAACGGCTCACAGGCAGGTCGGACAAATGTAGATTTATTATTATTTAGAAAGGATATTTCCAAATATTTTTTAAAGATTTGACAGTTATATTTACTTCTCGCTCATACTACACGTTTAAAAGAATAGTGAGAATGAGAAAACGTTATTTTCTCAGAATCGTTTCTTTATTAGCATCAGTTATAGTACCTACCTCAAACATTTGACATTGGTGGTTGGAGGTACTTAACCTTAAAAGCAGAGCTCGTTTTACATCGAGAGCCTGTCAAATGAGGCTTGCGATGAACGGATGCGAAATTGGGTTCTGCTAATAACAGATGTCAATGGGAATAAATTGGGGACCGCTGTCTACTTTTTTCGATTTAAGATCTACCGATTACCTAAATCTATCAAGATGGGTTTTAAATGCGGATCCTTACTATATTATAAAACGTTTTGTTTAGTTTATTTTTTTAAGGGGCAATTTTTTTTATGTTAAAGAGAGCAAACAAGCATACAGCCCATCTGATGGGAAGTGGTCACCGTAGCCTATCAACTCTGTAACACCGGAGTTCATAGGGTGGTGGTTCACAAGAGGCGTCACCAATGCATTGCTTACCCTGTAAATGTGTTTATACAAAAATGACTACGATTTGCAGACTGCATGTAAGAGTCGTTAAAAATTTGCACACAGAGTGTGACTAAAATAATAGAGGTCTTGGCAGTTTTAAACACTGCCAACTTTCTATCCCGGAATATTAAGTTTTCATTTTTGATAAAACGTGTGTTTATGAGACAATAATTTAAGAAAATAAATTATTGGTTTTAGTGAGTTTTGTGACGCTTATCAGTGTCACTCCAAACTCTAGAGTTCCGCGTGACATTTCACTGCGCACGTCATCCTGAGATCTCATAGTCTAGTAATCAGTTTACAAAACCAATAAAACTGACTTAAGTAAACTTACTACTAGACTGTTAGATTAGGCCATAAAGTCCAATTTGTAGTAATTTCACTTGCTACAGTGCCCTTCAAAGCGAAACACGGTAGTGTTTCCGCACTGCTGCTTGGCGGCAGAATAACTGACAAAGCAGTGGTACCTATGTATTTTTTAAATTTACTAACAAGACAATTCAATTAGAAGAGTTAAGCCGACCTAATATTTTACGAATGTAAATTTTTATTAAATCTGTATTATCTCAAAAACTATGAAGATAAATTGGGCTTAAACCGTTTCAGTAATGAGGGTCCAAATAGGGTTTCAAACAAGGAATCCTCAATGCTTTCCGCATCTACGTGCTATAAATACATTACTTAAAAACTATTAGGTTATATACATATATTGCCTTTTAAAATAGGAATAGGTTAATCAAATTTTCTATAACTTTTGTTTATGTTAGTGAATGATGTGACAAGCCAGTTGTTCACCTGATGTTAAGCGACACGGCTGCCCAGAACAGTGTCACTCGGAATTCCAAAATATAAAGTTTCGCGTGACACCCCTCAGGTCATAAAGTCTCATTTGCCCAGTAATTTCACTAGCTACGGTGTCCTTAAAACCAGAACACAGTAATACCTGCATACTACTGCTTGGCGGCAGAATAACTGGCAAAGCGGTGGTACCTACCTAGTCGAACATTGCAACAAAGTCCTACCATATAATAGGTCTTTACCTATGAAATTTTGCATGCAGGTAGATGTTATGACGTAGGCATTCGTTTAGAAAGGGTTTTTCGAAATTCCATCCTGAAGAGGATGAAATGGTTGGTTGAATTATTTTCCCATAGGCCACACCGCGGGCGAAGCTGCGGGCAGAAGCTCGTTTAATACTATAGTGTTTGTATAATCTATGTTGTTTGTGGTATTTGATGTTGTCTTGAGCACACGGGAGTGGGGTGGATAGTCACGCGCTAGCCACGAGTGAGAGTGGAAGTGCCATACTGGTGTGTAACCAAGCCAAACAAGTGAACACTACAAATACAATTATACCTATTTTAACAGTACAAAGTTTTTTCGCAGTCTAGTAATCTTATTACTAGATTGTGCTGATGTCTCAGGATGACGTGCGCAGTGCAGTTTCATGCAAAACTCTATACTTTAGAGTTCCTAGTGACACTGCAACTGATATGAGCAGCCGTATCACTTAACATCAGGCGAACTGTTAGCTCGTCACGTCTTTCCTTAACATAAAAAAGGAAGAAAAGATTTGTTCATTGTCCCTACATCATGATGTTCGTGTCTTCACTTACACAGGTATAATATAAAATGAGCCACATACCCTTAATGCTAGCTTAGTAAGATCTCATTAAGTCAACGAAACGTGAAGGGTTAGCAATCAGTCACGGCGGCGCTTACAAGCACAGTCGTTAAACATTCCTTATGTTCTAAAATTACTAAGGTAATTACATCATATATGCACGTTTTATTGAGTGGAGAAGGTACTGTTTTAGGCAAATTAGATGTTGAAGTAGGCGGTGTTAAATTTTGCTTAAGGAGCGTTGAAATTACGCGTAAAATTATTAAGTTGTTAACTTTTCATGCTTACAGAAGTTAGGTAAGGAACTACTTGAGAAAAGAGTATCCCTTCTTGTCCGTACAAAAGTGCTAACATTTTCCTACCTCTAAATTTTCTGCAATATCAATTTTTTTTTATATGGGGTCTATACAGTGAAAACGTATAAATACGTATGAGACGTATTCTTTTTTGAGTTTTCGTGTTATCTTTGTAGTGTAGCCACCTAAATAGACGAATTTTTCGCGGCAATATTACGATGAAGTAATTTAAAAAAAAAAAAAATTTGAAAAAATACAGGCATACATTACAATCTACCCAAATAATTGAAATTTGTAACATACATTACAATCTACCCAGCCGATTGATTGGCATTGACTAAATCATAGGTTTTATTAAGATTTAAAGGGTGAAAATAAGATAATAAATCACATTACTAGACTTCTAGATCAGGTCACAAAGCTTAATTTTCCCAGTAATTTGACCAACTACAGTGCCCTTCAAACTTAAACAGCAATGCCTGCGTACCAGTTACCAGTTATTAAGATCCTCCGACCCTAATTGCATGCTGAATCAGGCATCATGGCGTTACGCAACATTAGATTTCTAGTTTCACTATTTTTTGTTGTGTGATTTGTCTTGTATGAGCGCCTATTTGTAATTTTTAATGTTGTGTGATGTCTTGAATAAATGTAATTTTTTTCTAGCTTTCTTACACTATTGCTTGAAAATTAAAAAGTTTTTTAAATCTTTTTTTTTACACACAGAAGCTTTGAGGACAGAACCTGCCACAATAGCCCCCTTCATTTATATCATCACTTCACTTTCACCTTCACAAAAAGCCTGACTTTGATATTCTCATCTCATATACAGCTACCCTATAAATTGTGTCCCAAATTGGATTCCCTTGCATACAATTCCCAAACAAGAATTGCGGTTTAAAAGTAAATTAATACTTCGCGCAGGTCTCGGATGACATAACTTTCAAGGCCCATTTTTCAGGATTTGTTCCCGATTTTCCGACCTCTAATGCCCCCATCCTAAATAAATATTATATGGCTTTGAACTTTGGAATCGCTGAGCTTTGATGTAACGTTTGCAGCGTTTCAATGTGTTTCGTAAATTTTGTTTTGATTTCTGTAACAATAGCATTAACCAGCTGAGCGATCACGTAACTCAATTGCAACCCTTAGAAACACAAATTTGTATAGATTTGACAGTTTTAATACGCAGTTTATGTGCATAGTTAGTACGGAAATTTCTCTTGTTGCTTTGCAATCGAAGTTTCGTGATCACCAAGTTCAGCTTAATTCCTTATTTATTTATTAACATCAGTGCTACCATTCTTTGAAGGCATTTTATGACGGTGGTCTCATTTAAGCTGTCGTTACACGATAGAAACTTGGACGGTCTAAAAATTTGACATCTAGGACTATCCTGCCTAACTTGCCTATCTGCAGCTATACGAAAAGAAAGGATAAGATTTGGGATATTAGCCAATGTGAATAACTAAGCCAATAATTGTCTTTCTTTGGTGTGTAAGTAGTAAGCTATAATTAATATATTGAAACGAACTCAATGTATGACAAAAAAGCAATATTGGATAATTAATACTTTATTTTATTTCAAAAGAATTTTCTATTATTTATTATTCTTTACATAAATAATTTTTATACGCGGTATTTACGGTAATCGGTAATTAATGTAATATTAACGTTCACTATTTTCTAATAAATTGTCTGAACAACTGTTTTTTATTACTCGTCATAAATTTGCGAATATTGAAAGAATTTTCACTTTTTCTCTTTTTGTATCTTAAAATATCAGAAGACCTTTATTTAAATAAATCTGCTAACAATATAAAAAGTAAAAAACAAACCGCGTGTTTTCAAATCCATCCCATTTGATTAAGAAAAATATCCATACAAAAACTCGAAAATACAAACTGAGCAGAACTTTGAACAGAAAGTTTCTTTTTCCAAGATTTCATTTTGAACATAAAACTAATTAAGTTTTTTTACTGTAATGAAACTTTGATTGGAGTGTTATTTTCTAAATTGTTTTAGTTTTAAAGGGACAAAATTAAATTTAAATTGGGACTATTATCAAAACTTTTATTGATAATATGGTTGTTGGTTAATATAATTAAAATGTACAATTTGTTAGTAAGTTTCTAAATTGCCACGCGCAATTACACTAAAATACTTTGCAAATATACAATACTAGCTGCGCTCCGCGGTTTCTTCCGCGGATCATAAGTAGCCTATGTGCTAATCCACCATATATATTGATTAATTATATAAGCTATCTACATTTAAAAAAAAAACTAATAAATTTTTAACTCTGTTCCGCCTTAGAGGCAATAAATAAATAATCAGATATTTTATTTTATTAAGTTCAATTTTTAATTTGGAAATACAAATCAATAAATTAATTATTTTAATTATTCTTTATTATTCATGTATTTTGGTGCATAGGTTTCTAAAAAAATAAAAAAAAACCGGACAAAAAGTATTACCACCAATTTTCAGCCAAATCGATTCAGCCATTTATTCAGTTATAAATAGTGTAACTAACACAACTTTTTTTATATATACAGATTTACGACAGAGTAGTACCGCCCCTCAGAAGGCAGGTTAAGCCGCAGGTCCAGGCTGTTCCGTATCCATATAGTTATTATTATATTATTATTTTATTCATACTAACAATTTAACACATTGACCATATGTCTTGGCACAACAATACAACACGTATAATGACAAATTACGTCGATATTCTTCCGTTTCTGCGTATATAAACTTGTATGTATATAATTATAGGCTAGCAATTTACACGTTTTCCGTAAGTACCGTTTTATATTGGATATTGGAAGAGTATTGTGATTGTAAATATTACAGCGTTGTTGGTAAAAAGCCACACAATCAAAAAAAAAGAAACATACCTAACACTAACAGAGCGGTATTTTTTACGCAAATTACCCACTCGCAAGTAAAAATGTAATCAAAGATTGAACGATTAACTTACATTAAGGACAAGCTTCTGCCCGTGGCTTCCCCCACGTGGCCTATAGAAAACGAAGAAGAAATGTTCATAATTAATTAAACCACACATTTCACCCTTTACTTACACTTTACAAAGAACACAGCCTCCAAATTTCAAGTCTCTAGGACCAACAGTTTAGGCTGTGCGGTGATATATAAGTCAGTCAGTCAGAACTTTGAATGTTATAGGTATATTTATAGATACAGAAACTAGCTTTAGGTACCTAGTATTAAATTTATCCCTTCTTATCATCTTCCGTTCAGTATATTCGATAATGTATTTACTAGATCAGACCATTCATTATTGACTTTACCAATGGTTGAGTGATCGAAATGCTTTAAGCCTCGGCATCAACAAAACCTCTAGCTCATTAATCAAGTTCGATACGTTATGACGGAAATGTGGGGTGAAACAGGATAAATTCTGGGAAAAAGCTTTTCTTCGCTGAACGTCAAATTAATAAATAACATTAAAGTATTACTGGAAGTTTTTACAGACTTATTAGTTTGTTAGTAAATATAGATTTGCTTTGACAGCCTCTGTGGTATGGTGCTTGAGCGGTAAGGCAGGACAAGTATTGTACACAGAAATAATAAGCGCAAATACTTTTTCTGAGTCTGCGTGTTGTAAGACCATGGTCCTCATAGTTCCTGGGTCCCTAGACACGGAATCTTAGTTAAGATCCCAGGATCTATGTATGTGATCGTTGGGCGTTATTTTTATTATTATTATTATTTAATAAAATGTATTCGTACTGAAGATTTTTTATTTTAATACATAAACCTAGTTAGTCTAATGAAAAATGAATAAAAATCATAAGGAATCATTTGTTAATAAATATTTATAGATTACTTCCATCCCTACTAAAGCGAACTTTTGTCTGTTTTATCGCATATTTATTTATGTGATAATTTGTTCAGTTTTCCCGTAAAAACAGCAGACCATGCAGTAGCTTAGCTGAATCTTCAAATTGGGAGTGGTGAAGTGTCTTCTAGGCAAGTGTGACATCCTAGATCGCATCAGGTGAAATAGTAGGCAAACGCAAGCAATAATATTATAGAAACTGAGCGAGTGTTAGCCGTGTACTAGTTTTAGTTATAAACGCAAGCAAGCTCCACTTGAAATTCAATTGAATCAGGCTCACGCCGTCGTTTCTTATGACTTTCATCTTCTCAGGTCACCCTGAGAAGATGAAAGTCATAAGAAACGACGTTCAAGACCACGTTTCCTTGCTTCCAACCGTGGCTTGCAATGAATTAATAAATAATTTATAAATATCTTTGGAAGTTCATTTGTATTTTTAAAACAAAATTATACGAAAATAGATAGTTCTGAATCATTTGGTATTTCAATTTTAATTGTTTGCTGTTGCGAATACGATGGGACTGACATGTAAAATAATTATAAAGATCCCTAATAATAAAACTGATTAAAAAAAAAAAAAATTGTTTGCTTATACGTTATATTATCAACGAGCTTCTGCCCTTAGCTTCGCCCGTGGCGTGGCCTATGGGAAAATAATTCAACCACCCATTTCACCCTCTTAAGGGTGGAATTTCGAGAAAACCTTTCTTAGCGGATGCCTATGTCATAACCTGCATGCCAAATTTCAGCCCGACCCGTCCAGTGGTTTGGGCTGTGCATTGATAGATCACTATGTCAGTCAGTCAATCAGTCAGTCACCTTTGAGTTATACATATGTAGATAGAGCTTTAACTAAATAATTGCACTAATCCTACATTCGTCTCTCAAACTAATGTTGACATTTGACAACCTAGATAGGCTATGGTCCCGCATAATCCATGATGCTCGGTTGTAAATTCTGCGGCTTCAGAGGTCATGACTCTGCCCACAACAGACCCTTAGTTACACACTTAACACCACATAGGACTAGATCTGACCTATTTTTGTTAGTCCTTCGGGACTGCAAGTGGCATTTCTATTTCACGCAGAATTTGTTTGTGGGCCAGACAAATATTTTCGGTTAGTTTCGAACAATAGGGGTGAAATATCTTGTTTGTTATTCATATTGGGTCCAATCTCGGTCTTGTATCGTTTTTTGTCTGAATTGTCGTCGAAAAGTATATGTCCTTTAGAGTTGGTTTTCAAATAAATTGCTTGTTATTTTTTCTTAAGATAATCCCTTACCATCTTATCATGCTATGAGCATGAATATTTTACTCTACTTGTTCGGTGGTTGAGCGGAATGGATTGGTCGAACAGCAGTTACCAGTCAGTTCCCGGTACTCAGCAGAGGCGTCACGATATATCATATTTGCTAGTTGACTGTAGTACAGGTTTGTAGAAGAAATAAAAAATATAGAAAATTGGTGAAAATTAAGTAGCTGAATGTTAATATAACCTTAACAGAAAGATAGATTTGACGGCGGCTACGTCCAGTTATAAACTCTATGCACAGCGATCGAGCACCGTAATTTACCCTGTGGTGGCATTAAATTTATTACAGTGGCAGCACCGGCAACTGTCATGGCGCCCCTACCTGTCTGGCTATATAAAGGGATCGATTGGTGTGCTACGGATCATTCTTGTTCCAGACACGGCGCGGTGCGGACATGCTGAAGGCCTATAGTTATATAGGTTGCAACCTACCCACAACACGTTCCTGCCCACAGATTTATATTATTGATTTCACGAAAAGAGATTCTATGATTTAACACGTTCGCGACTTTTTCACCAAATTGTATTGTTTTTGAAATATTTCTTCCACAGATATATACATTCAGTAAAAAAATTGTTCAATATTCTAAACTCTAATCATTTTCATAGCATGTCTGAACAACTTTTTATGGGTAAATATCCTAGAATTCCTCGAATTTTCAAATTGAAATTGCGGATCTGAAGATAGGAGAGTCGAAAAGTTTTAACAAGGTGACAGACGCTTAACAAAACCGCTGTCCATTTTCCCCATCAACTGGTAATGCCATTTGTTTGAAAGTCCCCATTAATTGTGGAAAAGAGAGGTCGGGTTGTTAAATGTTTTAGAAAATTTTAACAATCTGTCCTCCGACTCGCTTCAAACTTATTATAGAAATTGTTATTTGCTAATGACAATTTTTAACCTGTAATTTCATCACTCACACAGGTGTTTTAAAAGTGTCCGTAAATAAAAAAGTACTTTTTTTATTGTCAGGCTAGAAACTAAGAAAACTAAGAAGCTAGTTTAAATACTTCAAGGGATTCTGAATTATAGTTCACTAAGTGTAGCTGCTTTGTACAGACTAATCACTACACCAGGCGGAACCTTTCATCGCAAATAGGGTTCTTACTTGGACACATTAACAATCTAGTCAAAAGTCAAAAGTCGGCTAGGTTAGTCAAAATAATGTTTTGATAATTTTTGTGCGCGAATACACTCGTTTTATATTTACAATATGAATCTTGTCAAAGGTTTTGAATTTGCCAATTTATTTGTATTACCCCATTTTCCCTTAATGTTATTGAATGGGCTCTGTAGTATTCAGGTTATAATTATTTCAAATGTTTAGGAATTTTGGAGAAAGGTTAGACTTAAAACTTAAACAAAATTAAGAAACTTGAATTTTGCAGGGTTACTAAGTCGTAGCTTTAAGTCTAATTTAATGTCAATTTAAACTTACCTAAAATATTTTCAGCCATTTCTGAGAAAAATAGGACATAGAAACATACAATAAAGTCACTGCTTTATAAGTTTCTACGTGGGTTTTAAAACTGAGTCACAGGTGAAAATTGTATATACCAGCTATTTAGTTTGTTAGAAATTTTATTGCAACACCTGGCACTTCACAGATTAGCTACTAGTGTATAAGTAGGGAACACGCGTTGCACACTCGACTCAGTCGTTCCTAATTCTATTTACCAGCATCCATTCACTCTACTGGACTCTTTTATGCAGGTAAAGTAAAGTTACAAATTAAACAGGAAAATTATGTACTTTCTAGAACTCTTTGTGTAAGTTGCGTGTTGGTTCTGTAAAGTAGTTCAATTAAGTGCAATATTGGTTTATTAAAAGTGTTAAGGTTTTTTAATGTAGTGTTTTATGTAATGCATTAGGGGACCAGCTAATAATTTGTATAATGCTAAACGTTGCGGTCGTAATGACATGACGAGCTGGTCGTTCACCTGATGTTAAAGGACACGACTGCCCATATCAGTTGCAGTGTCACAGTGTTACTCGGAACTCTAAAATAAGAGTTTCACGTGACACAGGTAGTACACACGTCATCCTGAGATATAGGCACAGTCTTATTACCGGACTAAACTCTAGATTATAAAGTTTTACGTGACACTCTGCCTTACACACGTCAGCCTAGACATCAGTACATATATACATATAATAATTTACCTCATGGTGACATAATTAATTTTAGATATCGTTTTATTTGATATTACTATAAAGTTATTATGTCATATCTTATCATAATTATAATGTATACTTTTCGAATGTTATTAATTATTATCTTTTTTACATAGAATAAATAATCTATCTTAACACCACTCAATGACTATTTTGAACGTATAATTAACAGCGCTAATTCAAAATAACATTTGATTAATTTTTTTCTACAAACAATTGAACACAATTCAATTACTTTTTTGTTAATTAATCACTGTAACATTATACTTATATTGCTTATTTTACAAAATTAATTTCTTCTATTACCACTAACAAGTTTGATTGATTTACTTATGTTTTAGCTAAAATCTTAACATAGTAACGAAATCGTGTGAGAATTTGCGTAGTTTACATTACTGTATACTTATTTTGGTACATTTCAAGCTTACAATCGAATCAGCATCGTAAATAACGTCTCCGCGTATATGCCGAGAGCTAAATAAAATGCGCTGTGTATACACCTTTACGAGTGGTGTAGTATAGATTCAACAGCAGTTAGTAAAGGTGCGAAAGACGTGAGCTATTATTTTTAGGAAATATATATATTTAGGATTGCGTTTTAAAATTTAATAGTCAATAGTCAATAGTCATTTATTCATATAAAATACACGTCTAAAATAAGATAATAATATAAATAAAATTGTACAATACAACGGTACAATAAAAAAACATATCATTACATAGAAAATTAATTAATAATAATACAAGGGAATGTCAAAATAGTATATCATAAAATTCAAATTAGTAATGTCAATAATTTAAATAAATTTAATCTATTATTCATGCTTATTATTTAAAAATTCTGCATAATTATAAAATGTTTGGTTGATAAGCCAACGCTTAAGCTTTAGCTTAAAATATCCCAAGTTTGGGGTCCCCGTTATCTCATCTGGTAGATGATTGTAGACCGTCGGCCCCATGACATGCGTCAACTTGTCAGACTTAGCGAGTGACCGTTTTACGGGTGCTAGCTTCCCCTTGCTGCGAGTGCTATATGTATGGGATTCGCCAATTTTCGCATAGGCTGCAACATTAAGTCTTACAAATACCGCCACTTGAAAGATCACTATGGATGGTAGCGTGAGAATACCAAGTGATTTAAAGTGTGGCCTGGCAGATGTGTCCTGCGACACCCTCACAATCGCTCTCACTGCACGTTTTTGGAGTCGGAATACCCTCTCCCAGTCCGCTGCACGAGCCCACAACTCCGCTCCGTACTGCAGCAGGGAGTGGACAGTGGCGAAATAGCACGACCTCACCACCTCCCTTGGCAGGTGGTTGCTTTTACTTAGCAACTATCACATTTCTACAATACAAAACAACGTTGATACGTATTAATTAAAAGTAAATTGATTTCTATGTGAGGCACGTCCGACTATGAAAAAAAACGAATTATGGAAAAAACTAAATTCAAAACTGCCTTTTGGATTCTTTTCAACGACCTCATTTATAATGCCTTTTCATCTTATGTACATGTACATGAGTAACAAACATACACAAATACAAACTTTCGCCTTTATAATATCATATATTATATTATTTATAACATAAAACCTCAGTTGTTGGTATATATGATGTGCCTCAGTGTAGAAGGCTTCATCGCGACCATTTCGCGACCATTTTGCTTGCTAAATGTCAATTCATTTGAATACGTAATAGAGCCCTTGTACGCACATGGTACGAAAACGGATTGGAATATAAAATCAGAATCGAATTAATAGCAGTTGTGTTTTGTTACATTTCAAATTGTAGCATATTGATGATATGTGTTTGAAATATTTAATAGCTAAGAACTGATATTTAACAAAAATCGTCACTATTACAACATAGGTAAGTCATATTAGAGTTTAAAAAAGCCGATTTTGGATACTATCCTCACATCCGTTTTTGAGATCTGCTGTTTCATTCTATTCTATTAAAACGTTTCCATTCTAATAACTAATTAAACTTAACACTAATATTATAAAGGCGAAAGTTTGTATGTGTGTATGTGCGTTTGTGTGTATATGTGTATGTTTGTTACTCCTTCACGCTCAAACGGTGAATGGATTTGAATGAAATTCGGTACCATGATAGCTTATACATTGGATTAACATATAGGTTACATTTTATCCCGGAAAAGTGAAATTTTCCCGCGGGATGAGCAAATAATTAAAATACTTTTATCTGCGGGTGAAACCGCGAGGCGCAACTAGTTCCTAATAATTTACTCTCGCAAGCATTGGTGTACCTACTGGTACAGAAAAAGCTACACAATTTTTTCAAATCGAATTATTAAGACAGTTCAAAATTGTATAGCAAATATTTGCGTAGTAAAGACAATAAAATGATTAAATTAAAATTGCAGTTACCATCGCAACAAAAGCAAAAATATATATAACTCAAATTAATAGCAAAATATATACAACCATTCCCATGAAATGAAGTTCTAAAATCAAATTGTTTACCCTAGAATTAAAAGCAACAACGATTGTCGAAAATTGGTTATCGGCCAAAAACAACTCGTAACTCTCATTTAAATTATGTAACTACCATTCCTTGCTCTGGTTCAGCACCTATTAAGAACAGTAGCAACATAACCCGCAAACAGATGTAAACAATTCTGACGAGGCGCTAAAAGATCTACTCTTATTTAGATTACATCCGCGTAATACGACTAAATGTTTTCTATCTACGCAAGTAACCACGTGCTTTGCAGTGTTGTAAGAATTAGCGACTCACCTTGGTTCAACACCTCTGTGTTCAGTTCCATTGCACTGGGGCTACAAGAGTGTGACACCATTTCAGTGCGACACACGCCAGTACTAACACACACAAAACATTGCATCAATAAGGTTGTTTAAAATTTAAAATCCTCTGTTTTGTGGGACAAAAAAAGCGCAAATACTTGTCCTGCTGCGGGAATTGAACCCGCCGCCTCCGGGTTATGAACCGACCTATTAAACCCCCACAAAACAGAGGATTAAATTTTAAACAACCTTATTGATGCAATGGGACCATGGTCCTATATATCCATAGTCCCTGGGCCCCTAGACACTGGAAATCTTAGTTAGGGTCCAGGATCATGTGATCGTTGGGTGTTATTATTATTATTTATAATTATTTAAGCATTTGCGCTTTTTTGACACATTTTCTTACAAAATAATAAAAATAACGCCCAACGATCACATAAATAGATCCTGGACCCTAATAAGATTCCGTGTCTAGGGACCCCGGAACTATGAAGACCATGGTCCCACAACACCCAGACTCAGTACAAGTATTTGCGCTTTTTTCTTTCTGTGTACTTGCCCTGCCGCGGGCATCGAACTCACCGCCTCCGGGTTATGAGCCGACCTGCTCAACAACCACACCACAGTGGCTGTCAAAACGTACGAATATTCAAGTTACGCAAGATAAAAAGCATTTAAACATTAAACTATTTTAAAAAATGTACCAATTAGTGATCAAAGGATTGAAGGTGCAATAAAACGGTCCCACCTCTTAGAAATATGTGGGCCTCAACCCGCCTTTTTAGGTGTTTTTTATGTAAAGTAATCCAATTTTCACGCGTCTTAGAGTGCCTATGGTGTTTTTGGCAAGCTCTGCGTATTTTTTACTATTTTACTAAAGTTGACGTGTCATACAGGATAGAGTTACATAGTGGAATACGCCACGGGTATTTTGCAAGTAGATAGAACCAGTTGATATGTATTGATATTAGATACAGCCCTGAAAAGTTTTGTTTATGAATATATATGTTAACGTACATAGATAAAATGTATTTAGTAGAATTTTTAGTCTAATTTGACGTATGTTACAACTCGCATGTTAATGTAATGCTTTTACTGTCTAGTATTTCTGAGGGTCAGATTTTTTTCTAAGACTATATATAGTGTATAGGAACAGAAAAGTCATTCCTCAAAGACATTTAAGTAAATAGCAACTTTTGCTACAACACAATAAAGTGCAATTTAGTTCGCATGTTTTTGCTTTAAATTGCCTATCATTATTCAAAGTCGCTTTTCTAACTGTTATACCCACTGAGCAGTTACGTTCAACGAGATGGACCGATGAACCAGTAAGGGCCGGTCTTTGTAGCTTCGTATCTAAAATCCAGAGTTCACCAACCCAGATGAAACTAAATTGAAGGGATGAGAATAAAAAGGGTTTAACTGATTTTATTCACCAAATGACTTATGGGTATCGTTGGATTCAGCGTGAAATTATCTCCAATAATACATTCACAAAATACCGAAATGAGATTTAAATCTCGAGATTTTGAGTCTAAAAACGGTTTATCTGTCACAAGAATTCAGTTCGCTTAGCATAAAAACATTATTATATTTATTTTATAATATTATATTTTTACAGTAATTGCATGAATTAGTACTATATTTAGTATTTTAAAATAGAATTAAAACATTTTCAAGCAACTGAAACTTACATAAACCTTTTCTATTACCTTATAAGCACTCTAGATTAAAATGAAGCCGTTGAAGTTTAAAGTCAATTTTCTCGAAACTATCAATTTGTCAGTTAAACCCTTTTTATTCTCAACCCTTCAATTGTGGCCAATAAATTCTAAGAAAGCAGTACTATTACATTCCCTTGTCAGAAATATACGTATTCTTGCCGTAAAAATTCCAGCTGCATACTCACAGAGAACATTCAGCTAAATATTTCATACTTCTGGCTTTCTCTACATGCTATTTCCAAACAACGATAATGTAGGGAAGGAATATCATTCTTTATATTTTCTTTTGGTTTTCTTGAAAAATTTGGTAGCTTTTGAGTGGCTGTTTTGTGTTTTTTTTTCGACGAGCGAATTCGTTGTGCATACTTCTCTACTTCAACTTGTGAAATTTGCTTTCATCTGTCCGAACGTATTCGCCTTTACTCTTTAAACTAACTATTAAAATGGTACCAACTATTACTTAAAATTAGCTACACTATCTACTATAGTGTTCTGTACGTCGTGGGTTCAATTCCCAACCAGGACAAACATTTGTATAATGAACATAGGTGTTTGTTTTCTGTCTGGGTGTTATATTGTATTCTCTGTACAAAGAAAAAAGTATCTAAGTATTTTATCATATCTGGCTCCCATTGTAGAAGCTTTGCTTAGTTTGGGGATAGATGGCGCCCAACGATCACATACATAGATCCTGGACCCTAACTAGGACTCCCTGTGTCTAGGGACCCAGGAACTATGAGGACCATGGTCCCACAACACCCAGACTCCGAACAAGTGCTTGTGCACAAATACTTGTCCTGCCGCGGAAATCGAACCTGCCGCCTCCGGGCTATGAGCCGACCTGCTCCACAACCACACCATGGAGACTGTCACACATAAATTAAATTTTCCCATATATTTCTTTATTTATTTATTCATATTATAGCGTACCCTGTTCTAATTGATAGTTCAATAAGAATGCAGAAATCTTAAGCGGAATGATGGTGCAGCTCCGCCATAGCAATGATAAGAATCTAACAGCTTGCATGCAGCTTTACAAGACTAAAATTTGCTGTAAATATTACTTTACGAAGGGTGTGATATACAGCAATCATTTTTCCTATTACCAACGCTATTTTGATAGAAAATTGGAAATACTGGAGGCGAAATAGCAAATACAGGAAGGCCTGAGTGAGAAATAGATTTCATTCAGTAGATACAGCAGACCCTTCCGACGGCCAAAAAATTGTTCGCGATATGAAATATGTGATGCTGTAGAAAAGGACAAGGATTTTTTAGGAAATCTGCGGTAGAATTGACATGACAATACATTTACGATAAAATATTTTAACCTTATTTTTAGTCACTATTCATACCTTACAAAGATTCACACTGACTTTAGTGTATTGTATTCTCTCTAGTCTGTGATAATGGCCAAAAGATTTTGATAAATTTAAATAAAATTTATCATATAATTAACAGGGTGTGGTATGGTGGTTGAGCAGGTTGGCTCATGTCCTGAAGGCGGCGGGTTCGATTCCCGTGGCAGGACAAGTATGTGCATAGAAAAAGACACAAAATGCATGTTCTGAGTCTGATTGTTGTGGGACCATGTTCCTTGTAGTTCCTGGGTCCTTAAATACAGGGATTCCTAGTTGGGGTCCGGGATTTATATATGTGATTGTTTACATTTTTTATTTTTATAAATAATAATCTAAAAGGCTGACGTGAAATACATAAATTATGTAAAATGTTTTAGTTTAAAAAATTTAATTCCTGTTTCGATTCGGTTAGAACACTAACTAGTCCAGATTGTGCAATCATTTTTTTTCCAAATAACAGATCCTATAGAAAAAGGTAAGCTCAACCAATTATAGTTTTTTTTTATTTATTTCTTTATGCTAAGGAATGACGTGACGAGCTAGCCGTTCGCCTGATGTTAAACGGCACGGCTGCCCATATCAGCTGCAGTGTCACTCGGAACTCTAAAGTATAGAGTTTCGCGTGACACTGCATTGCGCACGTCATCCTGAGACATCAGCACAATCTAGTAATAAGATTACTAAACTGTGAGATCAGATCATAAAGTCTCATTTGCCCAGTAATTTCACTAGCACTAACCCTTCAAACCGGAACACAGCAATGCTTGCGCACTACTGCTTGGCGGCAGAATAACTGGCAAAGCGGTAATTTTATAATGAACATATATTTTATATGTATAGTATAGTATTATATGTATACATATGAAAATTGTTTGCTATGTACCTTTGTTTATATTTGACGTGTATTTTATATATTAAAAAATTACTATGACTATAACGTTCGCAGTCTAAAACCCTAAAACAATAATTTTACGTAAATAAATGATAAACTTATCGTTCACCTGATTAAAGTTTATAATTGATAAATTGGACGTATTTCAAATTTTGTCACTGTTAACTAGAAGTTCCATTCCAATTTACTGAATACAAGAACAGGACTAAGGCTCAAGACAATTTAATAATGTTAATTATTCCATGTCCTGAATAATATTAATTGTGTCCTATCATACAACAGAATACTAGCAAATCATTTTGGACCAAATATTTTGTTTAAGAAAACAGTATAGTTATCTTTAATTGAAAGTAAAAATAATCTTAATAAAAACATATTTCAGCCGTATAGAAAACATCTTAATTTTTGAAACCGTTTAAAAACTATTGAAGCAGCGTGGGGTTTCACCAGCGTTTATAAAATAATTAACTCTCTATTTTACCCGCTTTAAATTTTCAATTAGTTTTTCTTAACACTCCCCTATGCCATAAATGGAAGACACCTTCCAAATCTCAAGTCTCTAGCTCCAATGATTTGGGTGGTTCTTGGTCTTCTGTCAGTCAGTCACTAGCGAAAAAATAATTTTACGTAACATCACATTCATTGAAGAAAGTTTTTTTTAAATTATTGTGTTTAGCCAAAGCACTTGACCTCTGTCTTGCCTGATGTTAAGCAATGTAATGGTCTAAGATAGGGTATGCTAAAATATACCTGTTAGCTCTTTACTTGAAAATTCCCAGGTTATAAAAGGAAACAAGCTGTTCCATTATTTAGCTGTTCGTACTATAAAGTTAGTGGCGAAACGCTTAGTGTAGGTTTTATTCATAAGACATTTATAACCTATTATTTTTACATATTAAAAATAGGTTATAAATTTCTTATGAACTATTAAAAGCTTTAGAATAAAAGCTGTTACTTCATTAAAGTTATAATTAATTATTTAGGTTTTATTACTGATAAAACGGTTTGACTGAGCACCTTTTGAGTTATTATTCTTGAGTAATGTCGCTGCGTTAAACCAGATTTAAAATTTCTGCAGTTTTATTACTTATTTTTACTATTTTGTTCTGTTGGCCTGGCGATGTAGTTTCTACAACCATTTTATGCGTATCAAAAAAAGACTAAGTAATTTTTTACTAGGCTTTCTCTTATCCTGACTTGCAATAAATGTTGGACCAATTTACGTTTCCCAGTTTATTTTAATAAAAATATTTATCATTATAGCATATTGCTAACAACAATTAGTTGCAATAAATAGATAAATAAATAAATAAATAATAACGCCCAACGATCACATACATAGATCCTGGGACCTAACTAGGATCCCCTGTGTGGAACAGCCACACTCAGAACAAGTATTTGCGCTTTTTTTCTGTGTACAAATACTTGTCCAGCTGCGGGAATCGAACCTACCACCTCCGGGTTATGAGCCGACCTGCTCAACCACCACACCACAGAGGCTGTCCTCATAAGAGTAATCAATTTGCATGTTTTTAATTTTAATAGACATTATTGTTTTATTTTGTATTTAAGATGAAGTTTCACGGGGTCACGCTTGAATCAATCGATTTTTGTAAATTAATTACCACGTCAGGCTACATTTCCTTCAATAGATTGGCTACTTTACCGGAACTGATTAACTAGATAGATTCACTTCTTCTAACGGTAGCGATGTGTTTTAAACTCTATCCCTTTTCATTGTGATCGTAAATGGTTTGTTTTATGTTACTCGAAGTCCGAAACTAGTTTTTATAGGAGTTTTTATAGAACTGTTTAAATAGCTACGATTTTCTTTGTCTAATGTAAGAAATCTAAGTATTAAAGGAAGTCTTAAGTTCTAAGTTGATCCCGTATTATATAACTTATGTGTAATCCATGTGCAAAGCTTCACCTAAATCAATTCATTGATTGCAGCGCAAAAGCGACATAACCAAAACAGATAAAATCACTTTTAAATTTTAATCAGGGCTTATGTCGGCTCCGGTATTATAGGAATTTAATTTTTGAGGATGATTTTATTGGTATTCTAGTTGCTGTAATGTTCCATTTACTCCATTGACTCTAGCATTATTTTAACAAATAAGTGTTTTAAATTTAAACCCAGTAACAAGTTCATGTAAAATTTAAGTAAAGTTCTTTCGATTCTGATGAAATCTCTTCCATGTAATATCACAATACAATTTCTTTAGAAATTCACAAAGAGTAAGTAATTTCAACCATTAATAATGAAGGCAACGAAATGGTTATATATATAAGATTATTAAACACAAACGCGGGGTGCTACAAAAACACAAGTGTTGCGAACTTTTCATCCATTTACGAAAGAAAACATACCCAAAAACGATGAAACACGATTTTAAGGGACATTTAACAAGAAAGGGCGGTTGTCATATTTTTACCTCGGAAAATAATAAAACCAACGCTGTGCCATTATTATGATCTGCTTTTTGTTTAACTGTGTATGAATAAAATATTGTCACCTTAAAAAATCTTTGGATAGCGTCGATGTGTTTGTTTTTGCTTAATTTTTTGGGTGAGTTTTGGGTGCAAGAACTTTGAATGTTTTGGAATAATGACTGCCAGTTTTCTCGTTTTTTTGATCTATATTACCCATACGACTTATTTCAATCTATTGACACTTACTAAAACAAGGTTTGTATGAGACGAAAAATTTTCAAACGTCACGTTTCCAAGATTTACGATTTTAAGGTTGGCGCGGCTGGTAAATCGACCTAGAACTACATTTAATGTATGGAATGGCCCTAAAAATATTGTTTTGATGTCATGCAAGTACTTAAAGTAGTCGAAAGTTTTAAAATGCTATTGTGGCCTACAAAAAATGATTATAGTTATAGGTTTATAAGTCTTTACTTAGGAAATTGCCGTTCTGCAGTACTAGCCATTTAAAAAAATATTGTTGTAATGTTATAGAAATATTTTTATATATATGATACTACTAACAGACACGTGGGTGAAACTGCTGGGTGCCTTTGGCGAATGATAATTTAATGTTCCTAAATTATTGTAATTTCTGGATATTTTATAATATATTAAGGTGCTATTTTAGCAATAAAAATACATACAAACTAACATAGTATCTTCTCCTTTGAGGAAATCGGTTAAAAATAGCTGTAAATTCACCAACATTTTATAACCAGTCATTAAAAAACCCAATTAATTTCCAGTAACAATGTTGCTATTTTGTTACTACTTGTAGTTATATTCGAACTCATAACATAATTACTGTTGAACTTTGTAACATACAAAATGTTGACTGTGAACATTTACTAACAATTCCTTGTTTGCGTCGGTAGCAATTCCCAGTGTTTACTCTGGCATCAATGTTAATGGTTAAGCGGATACTGGAGGTAGTTTTTTGCAGAAATTAAATGGTAACCTCGCTTCTACGTTGAAAAGTTGTAGTATGTAATAAATAAATAAAATAAACATTTACGGACATTCATACAGCGCCATCCAGCCCCAAACTAAGCAAAGCTTGTACTATGGGAACCGGATAACTAATAGAATACATAGATACTTTTTGTTTGTAAATACATACATACAATACAATATAGCACCCAGGCACAGAATCAACAAACTAAGGTCCGTATTACAGAATTATGCTCAGTCATTGATCGGTGCTCAAGCAGAGATTTCATTCATAAAGTGATCAATTATTGAATGAAATCTCTTCTTGAGCAGCGATCGATGACTGAGCATCGTTTTGTAATAACCTTAGTCAGTAAAGTTAAAATAAGTTAGTTCATCGACAATTCCATTGTAAAACAATTATTTATTTAAATTTTGCAGAAGTAAGTGTCAATTTCATAGACAGTTAATATAATGGCATAATAGCTAAATTTAACTTTGCCGCCATAATTTTAAGCGGTTAAAAAGGTAAAGCACCTGCGGCTTTACCTTTTCAACCGCTTTTTAGGGCTGTCAATTAACTTTTTTTTATGACGCTTGTATAAACAGTCAATTTACCAGTAATTTACACCTTATTTAAGACGCTGCTGAAGAATAAATGTAGGTACATGAGAAGGAAAACCACAGGAACAGAAAAAGTTCCAGAAGAACACAAACTTATACACTCTGTCCCTCTTACACTTTTATACACCCTACCAAAATTATGACAACTTTTACTTGTCCCTCTTCGTAATTACTTCCATCAAAGTAAGGAACATTACCCACTTAATGATTTTTACTTATAACTAGTTACCTGGGTTAACGGCTTATTTGAAACTTAGTAATACAGCTTCAGAAATTATTGCTTAGACAGTGGAATAGTTTAGTTAATGCGATGTGTTACTTCAACTACTTAGTAATCTAAGCACTTTTTTATTGCTAATTAAAATATTACTCATATCTTGTGTAGTTAACGCCTTTTTGAAACTTAGTAATAGCTTGAGAAATTATCGCTTAGAAAATGGATTAGCTTAGTTGATGCGATGTGTGTGTGTTACTTCAACTATTTAGTAATTTTAGTAGTGTTTTATTACTAATTAAAATGTTACTCATACCTTATTTATTCGCGTGTAGTTAACGGCTTATTTGAAACTTAGTAATACAGCTTGAGAAGTTATTAGTTAGAAAATGGATTAGCTTAGTTAATACGTTGTGTTATTTCAACTACATAGTAATCTTAGCACTTTTTTATTGCTAATTAAAATAGCCATGGTCACAGAACAATACTTGTTGGATAGCTTGCATTCAATTTCGATTACATACCATGTGGTTGACTTTAGTATGAAAAATCCAAAACTTAATTAGAAATTTTTAAAATTAGTGCAGTCCTTGCTAATTTCACCAACATGAGATGGACGGCAGCATTTTGAAGAGCTTTCATAATAATTAGTTTAAGTAGATACACAAAACAAATTGCGTCATTTACCTAGTAATTAGGTTTATTGTTCTCTGATTAATCTAGTTCCTATAATACAAGGTTTGCTTATTTTGGCGGTGTGTAAAATGTCCAATATGTATTTTAATTTATTTTATTTATCTATTTTATCTACTGTGTCCTTCAAAATTCAACCACAAAATAAAAGTACCGATTTCTTTTTTTTTTTTTTTTTTGAACGAGCTAATGCTGTTGGTCTCTATCGACCTTTACAGCGTCACCGGGCGCTTAGGGCGCCCAGCCGTCAAAAGTGGGAGGCAACTAGCTCAAGGGCACCCCTGGGGTGCGAGCCTCGGCTTGGGCCGTTGCCGGGATAAGAGGATCGAGAAGACTACGTCCACTGGAAGAGTGGACCCTATTGAAAGTCGCGACCGTTCTAGCTAACCTACGGGGGGTACGTCGACCTCGCCGGCGGGGTCGGTGTCTGATTGTGTTACGCTGGTATCCTATACCGGTGCCGAAAGCGGTACCTGAGCCAGAAGGGCTAGACTGGTCCGGTGATCCTAGCGCAGCCGATACTACGGTTGCTATAGGATCATCCGGGTCGCTCAAGACGTGTCTCGGGCGGCGACGACGGGGTGAGAGTACTGATTTCAACTGTGTTCTTACATACTACTTGGTGGCATAATACTGGCAAAGCAGTGGTACCTGCCTTGACGAACTCTTACAGATTAATTATAATTACTCCTGGTGCCTTAATCGTGCTCCACTTTAGACAACTTCGTTACTTACCATCAGGTGAGTTGTTGTCGAACGCATGCCCATTTTAGCATATAAAAAAACCTAAATTGTAGTGCAGACTGTAGAGAGTTGTCACGTACCGTATTTTCCAAATAAATCGACGAAATTACCTAAAGACTCACACCTGTAAATTCCCACGTTCAAACGTAAGACCTCGAATGTTTTTTGGCAAGAAATGTATGGGGCTAATTTCGACCGAAATGAATTTCCCCCACGAAGCTACCAAGTCTGTCAGAGAAGATATTAAAAGAAGTTTTTCGAGCCTGAGTGATTAATGATATCGATTTGTGGGCTACTTTAAGTGAAATCATTTGTTTATATTAGATTAAAACGGATTGAACTATAAAACTACTTTAATTTAAATAAAATTGATTAATTTAAATTAATTACTAAATTATTATTTTTTTTATTTTAATTTTTTAATGGTCTTTGTCGCTGAGCGACCACATTACCCAATTGGAAAAAATCACAGCGTTATGTTAAATTTAAACCTAATTCTACTAGCCTATACAGCATTATGGCTTTATTAAACAGTGGTAAGGCCAACATGAAAAAAAAAATTTAGTAAATATAATATTATACTCAATATATAACACCCAACTATGATATATATAAATCCTGGACCCTAATTAGATTTCCCTGTATCTAGGGGCCAGAAAACGAGGACCATGGTCTCACAATACCTAGGCACCAAACAACTATGTGCAAGTTTTTATGTGTACAAATATTTATTCTGTGTCAGGAATTGAATCCGCAGCTTCCAGGTTATCGCCGACTTAGTCAACCATCACACCACAGAGGCTTATTATGTAAATTTTTTTGTGCTTTTTTAAATAAATATGTTACTTAATTCTATCTTTCTATTTACGCCGTGATAAAAAAAACTTAACTCTATGTTCGTTCTGAGTAAAACTTTTTTAGCTATATCGGCCCGTATAACTTCGTTTTGCTTTGTTTAATGTTAATGTCGCTATCTTGACAACTGTAAATTGTCATTTTGCTCGACATACCAACATAATAATACTAATATTAGGTAATTTTCAACTTTTTTAGGTTGACAATGGAGATCTACGTGAACCAACAACTTTCAACTTCCGTTCACCTCATTACGCATTAACCAGCTTACTCCCCAAGTTAAGCATGCGTGAAGAAGTTTTACGTCAATAAATACTCAATAAATTAAAACATCGTCAGTAAGCATTTGGCTACCCGTATTGTACTACAGAATATTTAAGCCGCCCAAAGGCTTCACGGTGAAAAAAATGACTAACATCGACGTCAATACCTCGAGCGTTTGTCTTATATCACAAATTTCTCTCATTTTTTAATTTTTTTTTTTTATTAATTTCACTAGGTGGTAGGACTTTACTGTAAAGTTCGTCTAGGTAGGTACCACCGCTTTGCCAGTTATTCTGCCGCCAAGCAGTAGTGCGCAAGCACTGCTGTGTTCCGGTTTGAAGGGCACTGTAGCTAGTGAAATTACTGGGCAAATGAGACTTTATGATCTGATCTCACAGTTTAGTAATCTTATTACTAGATTGTGCTGATGTCTCTGGATGACGTGCGCAGTGCAGTGTCACGCGAACCTCTATACTTTAGAGTTCCGAGTGACACTGCAGCTGATATGGGCAGCCGTGTCGTTTAACATCAGGCGAACGACTAGCTCGTCACGTCATTCCTTAACATAAAAAAAAAATATAGTCACCTACCTAGATTTAATTTACCTAATAGTACGTATATAAGCAAAGGGTTCTCTTTATTGCTTACCTATCAGCTATTTTTGTACCGAACAAACTAATTAGTTAATGTAATGGCTCACACAGGCTCATCAATAGCCAAAGTTTGGACAGCGGCCCGCTGTTTAAATATTACCATAGTGCATGGACTGAACAGTTTGGATAATGTACCTAATAGTTGGGATGAAAAAATAATTCCTTTAAAAAAGTGTACTAACTAATTTCAATCCCAATGAGAACATCATCAATGTTACCGAAATCGAAATACGCATTGAGGATAACTCAAAAATTGCTTGTCAGATCTTGATCAAATTTAAATGGGACCAAACGGGAAGCACCAGCTTTCAAATGAATCAAAATCTGTTCACCCAGTCAGAATTTTTTTAATTCATTAAGTGTCTGTTATAATATAAATAATGTCCAATTATATATGTCATTAAATATCAATCATAAATTAAACATATTAGTTGTTGGAATCATACATTAAATTAAATTTTTATCATCCAGAAATTTGTCAATATTATAATATGCTTTGTCCCCCAAGAGCTCATTAAGTTTATTTTTGAAAACCATGTCATTCTCAATACGTAACCTTGAAGGAATGTTATTAAAATTATAGGTGCCATACAGAATATACTGCTACGCAAGAGATGAGTTTTACATGACTTGTGACGTATATCTCCTTCTCGCCGACTACCTACTGCATATTGTTTAAATAAATAGAGATGTTTTTTACGAATGCAGCTATCTCGCTTATGTATAAAGACGGCATCGTTAGCACTTTGGGTGCTCTAAAATGCTCTTTACACGAGTCTACTTGCTTTAAACCTAACATTGCACGAACACATCTCTTCTGAGCCCTAAATACTCGCAATTTGTCCGTGGACAACTTGTATGTAAAATTTCATTCAAAGTGATTTTCGTTGACCTTTTTCTCATTCCCGATAGTCACTGATGACAAAAACTGGTTCCAAAAGCTGGCTTGACATTGACTAGCTTTCAAAATAAGCTACGAAAGTTGTAACTTTTTCACATTAGCGGACAGTTTGCGTCATATAGGCAGAACAGGAAAAAAATGCTCGCGCCCTGATAAAGACATCTTGCTCAACGCTTTTCATACAACTCAAGCGTGTCACGTTTTATCAAAACATCTTTATTATTTACCTGTGGAGACGACATTAATAATTTATTGTCTTGACGTCAGCGTAAGCCTACTCAAGAATTGAGTATGCCTTCTCGGCGCTTAGCATGTTCGGTATAAAAGTCGTGTTGAACTTCGTCTGTATCTGGGCGCAATCGTCACTTTTTTGGAACCAAGTTCCTTATCGCGCGTTGCAAAAGGGGGCTGGCTACATGGAAAAAATTAAGACCAAAAGTTGTAACCACACTTTTGCTATAGTTGTAAGCCGTGCGGCGTGCGCGTGTTACTCTCTATCTCTCTCTCCCCCTCTCTCTCTCTCTCTCTCATAGAAAACAAGCCAGTTATTGTCATTTCGCCTTCCTATTTCGCATTGTTGTTGTGTTTTTTTTTATTTTTTATGAGTGAATGATGTGACGAGCTACTCGTTTACCTGATGTTAAGCAACACGGCCGCCCATAACAGAACAGTGTCACTCGGAACCCCAAAAGATAGAGTTTCACGTGACACTGCACTGCGCACATCATCCTGAGACATCAGCATAGACTGGTAATAAAATTACTCGACTGTGAGATCAGATTCCTACCCTCACCTTTGAATATAAACAGTGTTTTGATTATTTGCTTATTTAAATTAATGTTTAATACTATTAAACGATAATATTGTAGTTCAAACACATCAATCTGGTGATTTTTGAGCAGCATTTTACTCAAGTCCGTAATAAGTTCACGCCACAGTGCACGGAATCTATCAAAATAAGAATTGGACTCACGCGCGTTATCAGCTGTTGCTCGGAAGTTAGAACGCACAGGTACATTGTATTGTTATTATCACAGCCGGTTGATTACAATCACTGAGAATTTGCATTTAGTTTGTTTACGTCGGCACTTATAAACAATGGAGAAGTGCCTTGCTTGCAAAAATGAAATAATGACTAGCGAACTGATAAGATGTTTTCCATGCCAAGGTGCTTATCATTATAAGTGCCTGAATATGGACATAACGATGTACACAAATATAATAAAGAACTTTAAAAATTGGAACTGTCCAAGCTGTAACAACATCACTAACAGGCGCAGAGGCAACAATTCGGACACACCCGTACGTAAACAACACGAGACTGAATGATTCCGTGATGTCTTGCGATGAACCGTTAAACCATAGTGCGGCCGACCTGACGTCACCTTTTACCCATTCCCAGGGGACCTTCTCGCTGGCTCAGTTCAGTGCTTTACTGGATGCTAAGTTTGATAAATTTCGCAGTGAATTTTTCAATGATATTAAGGCGACTATTAGGTATGAAGTAAATGGAGCGGTGACAACTTTAAGAAGCGAATTTACCACCACTACAGACTTCCTAAATGAACGCCAGGACACACTGGATTCAAAAATAATCACGACCAACAAAATAATATCTGATCTCACTGCCGAGAAAGAAAAACTGCAGTCAGACTTCCGCTCTTTAGAACGCCGTCTGAATACTACTGAGAAGATTTCACGCAGCATGAACTTAGAAATACAGGCGGTCACTGAGCGGCGAAACGAAAATGTTATCAGCATATTTAAGAACTTGTGTGATGTAGTAAAATGCCCAGTTTCAAGCACTGACATCCTGGGGTGCCGGCGTGTGGCGAAAATCAACTCTTCATCAGACCGACCTCGCAATATCTTAGTCACTTTGCCTTCTTCACGTCAACGCGACAACATCATCTCTGCCGTTAGAAGGTTCAACAAAGCCAACACCGCGGAGCCCCTAAACACCGCGCACCTGAGTATACCCGGCGAGAAGAAGACTGTGTATGTCGCCGAGCACTTATCTCCGGAGTGTAAAGAGCTGCATGCCATGGCCAGAAGAATCGCGAAAGATAAATCATACAAATATGTTTGGATTAAATTCGGTCAGGTGTTTGTTCGTAAGAATGATAAATCAGGTGCTATTTTAATTAGAGAAAAAGACTGCTTAAATAAATTAGTGTAATTAGTTTCTCATTTTTCTTTTCTTTATTGTTATTATTAATTTATTATAATATATTTTGTGCAAAAGTTTTATTTTCCCTTATAAGTTTTAATGTTTATTTACTACCAAAATGTAAACCGTTTTAGATCTAAGACAATTGAATTTTATTTGAATTTATTAAATAATGATTACGATTTAGTTTGTTTGGTTGAGACTAATCTGAATTCTAGTGTTCATAATGAAGAGTTGTTTGACGAACGTTACAATGTTTTCCGCAAGGATCGCTGTCAGTCTACTGCATCACTGAAATCTGAAGGAGGTGGAGTACTGATAGCTGCAAAAAAGCACTTAAACATTATGCAACAAAGTTCATGGGACAGTGCTTATGAGGCTATATGGCTGACGATTAATACACCCGATAATAGAATCTTACTAAATATCTGCCTGTGCTATTTGCCTCCAGATATTACTGTACATAGCTTGAACCTATTTTTTGAGCACGCTCAGAATATTATTTTAAACAATTCTTCTATGGGTCCCTTTTTAGTTGTGGGTGACTTTAATATTCCGAACATAAATTGGATCAGGGATGAGAAGTTATTCAGCTTATCCGCTGGTAGCAGCGCTGGAGGTAAATCTTTGTGTTTACTAGAAACCATGTCTCTTTGTAATATGTCTCAACTTAATCATATCTTTAATTCTAATGGCCGTTTACTCGATCTTATTTTATATGACCACACTAACATAAGGGTTGACAGTTGCGAACCACTTAGTAAGGTAGACCAGCATCATCCGGCAATTATCATTGATATCGAGACGCCTAAGCGATCTGTTGTCGCTGACAAAAATCCCTTCGCACGTAGATTTAATTTCCGAAAAGCTGATTATAGTAGCATTAAAGTGGCTCTGAGCAATACTGATTGGGCGCAACTGCTTAATGCTTTAGATGTCAACTCCGCGTTAGAGCAATTCTATAATAAAATTAATGAGACCATAAAGCTATATACACCAACATTAAAATCAAAACCCTCTAATTACCCTGTTTGGTTTGGATTTCACTTAATTAAATGCCTGGAAGAGAAACTCAAATATCACAAACGATACAAAAAATATGGTAATCCTAGAGATTACGACACTTTTGATTTGTTGCGCCAGAGGAGCAAACTTCTTATTGATGAATGCTATCGATCCTACACGAACTCGGTTGAGGAAGGCTTACAAAAGAATCTGAAGATGTTTTGGAATTATGTTAATAGCAAAAGGTCTAGTAATTCAATCCCTCAAACCATGTCATACAATACTAGTATTGCCAATAGTACGCAAATGATATGTGAACTATTTGCTAATTACTTTGGTTCAGTCTATGAAGACACTTCAGGTCCTGACTGCTGTCTGGACACTAGCTCAAATTATTTAACTTTATCTAGTATACACATTCCTAGAGAGAGTATAGTTAACGCCATCAATAAGCTTGACCAAAATAAGGGGGCTGGGCCTGATGGTGTACCTGCTTATTTTATTAAAAAGTGTGCCAGAGAGATTAGTGTACCCCTGCATATAATATTTAATAAGTCACTTGCTTCTGGAGTTTTCCCAGAAATGTGGAAATTGGCTTTTATAATTCCAATTCACAAAGCAGGCGATAAATCGAAGTGTGAAAATTATCGCCCAATCAGTATTTTGTCCTGTATGGCCAAACTTCTTGAAGCTCTCGTATACCCTCACATTTACAATCATGTCAAGCATATTATCTCGCCCAACCAACACGGGTTTGTTACTGGGCGCTCGACTATAAGTAACTTGTTGGTGTATAAACAACACATTTGCACTGCTTTTGATGGAAGACATCAGGTAGATGCAATATATACGGACTTCTCTAAAGCCTTTGACAAGGTGAATCGTGTTATTCTGGTCAAAAAACTTTCAGTATATGGCATTCATGGGGACCTTCTACGCTGGGTAAAGTCTTATGTCACAAACCGCAGTCAAATGGTTGCAATAAAAGGATACTTCTCCATGCCTTATCCAACTTCTTCAGGCATCCCTCAAGGATCACATCTCGGCCCATTACTTTTTGCAGTATTTATTAACGACCTTGAACGGACGTTGCATAGTAATTGTCTTTTGTATGCGGATGACTTAAAGATTTTCCGTACTATTAAATCCATAAATGATTGTCTAATACTTCGGAGTGATATCGAAGCAGTCGACGATTGGTGTAGGTCAAACAAAATGTATTTAAACATTAAAAAATGTTTTGTGATGACATTCTCGTTGAAGCAGCCTAAATTTCTATTTAATTACAAAATTGGCAACATTGTGTTGGAGCGCAAGGATGTGGCTAGAGACTTGGGCGTATATTTTGACTCTAAGCTTTCTTTTCGCCCGCATTACGACTACTTAGTTAAAAAAGGCAATCAACTGCTTGGATTTATTCTTAGAATAACAAAATCTTTTACTAAGTCAAAGAGTCTTTTATACCTTTACCAAAGTCTAATTAGACCCGTCATTGAATATGGCTCCATGGTATGGTCACCTTTTTACTCAACTCACTCTGATAATATAGAGCGTATCCAACGTCGTTACACGAGGGCCGTTTGCCGCCGTTTTGGTCTCCTACGTAGGTATCCTAGCTACATATCCAGGAATAAGCATTTTCATTTAAGTTCTCTCTCCAAAAGAAGACATGTAAGCGAGCTGTTATACTTGCATAGGATCATCAACTCTGTGGTGGACAGTCCTCATCTATTAAGTCTAATAAACTTTAATGTAAATATTCGCAGCAGAATCCCTCGAGTTTTTAGGGTAACCACTTATAAAAATAACGTATCTTACAACGGTCCTATACCTCGCATGTGCCGTTCCTATGATGACCTAATTGGTAGCGTTCGTCACCGTTTTGACATTGATGATGAAGATGATGTACTAGATATATTCAGACTTGGTCTCAACCAATTCAGGAACAATGTTTATAAGTATTTGCTGTAGACGGATGGTACTGGGACACACTACTGAGGTTTTGTATCTCGGGGCCATCTGTGTTCTTATGGTTTTAAGTGCACTTGAGAAGGGTTAGGATGGCGACACTAGAATATATCTTCTTATCTAATTACCGGGTCACAATGAAATGTATTTTATTTTTATTTTCGTCACCTTTCCCTTTTTCAAGTGCATTAAATGTGTATAATGTATCTTTAGAAGTATTCGTTTTATCTATATCATTTATTCTATGTATATTGTGTATATAATTATTTAATTCACACAAAGTTATTTGTATTATTGTATTATTATTTTTTATTAAGTTCTGTTTAAGTTTGATTATTTAAGGTACACTCGTTTGCTTACTTTCTCATTATTTCTTTTCGTTTTTGTAATAAGTATGTAATTATCACTGTTTTAAATCAGGCTGAGTGCATGTGTGATTGGATTATAGAATTGTTCACTGTGTCATTTTTAAATCATGTTGCTTTATAATGTATTTTCTATGATCTGTTATGTGCACCTATAAAATAAAATAAAATAAAAAAATAAATAGATCATAGTCTCATTTGCCCAGTAATTTCGCTAGCTATAGTGCCCTTCAAACCGGAACACAGTAGTGCTTGCACACTACTGCATGGCGGCAGAATAACTGGCAAAGCGGTGGTACCTACCTAGACGAACTTTGCAACAAAGTCCTACCACCTAGTACTTTGTGTTTACAAAGTCCCGCGCATCTATGACGTGTACGAAAGAATAGACAGATAGAGTGCATAATGTATATATATATAGAACTTCATTCCATTCGGGTGTCCCTTGACACCTCTCAGGTTTTTCTGTCTCTGTGGGCAGTTCCCTACTTCCCATGCCCATGTTTGTGACATTTCCAATCTCTTCAACTCCGTTTCAATGCTACGAGTATAACATTGAAATATAGGAATGAAATAGGCCACAGTTAGTCATCTATTGTTTTGTTTCAATGTTTGGAGAGGAAAGCTGCTCACTGAAGCGTGTTATTACCAGATATAATGATGTGTTCATTTAAAACAGAGTGCTAGGAGCTGGCTGTTCCATTTTATTCATATTTATAAGAAGATTTTGTTTAGATTTACTATGTAGAGCATGAAACATGTTTAATACTTAATCTTGACAGCCTCTGTGGTGCGGTGGTTGAGGTCTGCTCATAACCCGGAGGCGGCGGGTTCAATTCCCGCGACAGGACAAGTATTTGTGCACAGAAAAAAAAGCGCAAGTACTTGTTCTGAGTCCGGGTGTTGTGGGAAACCCAGACTCGGAACAAGTATTTGCGCTTTTTTTTCTGTGCACGAATACTTGTCCTGCCGCGGACCCAGGAACTACGAGGACCATGGGGTCCTCGTAGTTCCTAGGTCCCTAGACACAGAGAATCGTAGTTTGGATCCAGGATCTATGTATGTGATCTTTGGGCGTTATTATTATTATTATAAATCTTGATATTGGAAAATTAATATTAAATAAATTGCAATGGTCCCACAACATCCAAACACAGAACAAGTATTTGCGCTTTCCGTCTTGCACAAATATTTGTACTGTTGCAAGAATCGAACCACAACACCATAGAGGTGGTCAATTATTAATAATCAATTGAGGAATGTTGAGATAGATATTGTTTTTTAATTAGAATCCCTTTAATCAAAACACAGAAATAAAACGAAAACGTACATAGGTACTTAGGTAGGCTTAGTTTGTTCGAATAAAATCATAATTTATTTTTCTTTTTAAACCTTAACATAGATAAGTCTGACTCCAATGAAATATGTAAAAGTAAAACTTTGAAATTTTGTTTGAGTGGCTTTTACGTCAAAACGGATGAACTATATTTGATGAAATTATGTATGCACCTTGTTTTTATTCTCGAGCCCAACATAGCCTAAAATACTTTCCGGACAGCATTTTGCACGAATTTGGATAAAAATTCGGTAAATGACCTTTATTGAAGTGAAAATGTTTAGTAAAAAATTAGAACCTAAAAATTAAGATAGACTTATTCCACTTTCCAAATTCACAAAACCTTATAAAGTTTATTTTACGGTCAAAAAGTGTTAACAGCCAATTATAAAGTTCCAATTTAGAAATATATTTTCACAGCTGTAGTAACCTTCAAAGTGAAAATATTTACTAAAGAGTCCACGAATTTGTCTCTGAAGATTAATTAAAATGGTCTCAAGCGGAAATTGAGTTGGGTTTGTCTAAGGTAATCACATAAGTTTGTTTTGGGGAACGAGATTTGGTAGGCGAGATTACATTTGGGTGCCGCTGTACCTATTATAATACATAATGAAAGATCTATACATATGGGTGCGAAAATGTCTTGTCAACTTCTTGCTGGCGTGAAGCATCACGAGCAAAAACTAGACGGAGCATTATAGCATTTACTAAAAAACGTGTAATTACAGCTATCTGACCTTTTTCTTCGCGTCATCATAATCATTGCAAGTGTGCTAGTAGCGTAATTAAATCTGATTATATCAAAGTTGATAGAAACTTAAAAATCCCTAAGTTCTAATGATTAAGCTCCAGCCGTAATAAAAAACAAACAAGAACGCTTTTATTTTTCCGTAATAGCCCCAAAGTTTCACCCGTAACTATTCCGTTTTCCCTGTGAAACTTTTAATTTTCAAGGAAAGCTTCATATATTTATCTTGATAATATACACAATGTGTGCTCTAAATTTTAGCAAAATCACTTCGGCCATTTGAACGTGAAAGTCACACAAACAGACAATCAAAATGTCAAGACAAAATATTAATAAAAAAATTCAGTAAAATCACAGCGTCATGTAAATGTTCATCGCCATTTAAAATTCATATAATCAAATTGTAGGCTTGACTGAATTTCAAATTTGCTCTCGAAACTCACTCAGAGTTCAGACTCAGTTGTAGTTGAGATACACAAAAGTAGGTCTCTAAGTTCGAAAGTCTACATTAACTTGAGCAGAGTTCATTGCCTACTTTACTTTATTACCTTTTCTCTTTCTACAGTCTTTTGTTCCGAATGCGGGCTCTGATCTTGAAGCTTATTTCGAATCAATGTTTCTTTTCTATAAAATGTTAGTTCGTTATCGAATAACAAAAGAAACAAACGCACTTTGCACTTTAGATACGAAGGTACAAGATAGTATACTTCAGGGGACCTGGGAAGTCTGACCCTACCTAATGAGGTAAATTAAATTTTTTGACCCGTTCAATGGAACGGGTCAAAAAATTTAAATATGCATTAGAGAGAGAACAGTGATCATGTCAGAACAAATATCTTATATAAAGCAAATAAGAAAAAATATTTTCTTCCTTTTTCCTGATTTGTAAAGAACTCTAATAACATGAAAATAAAGAAAGTAAACCCACACTGATTTAATTTTTGCAACCTAAAGCTAGGTCAATAAAATTCGAGTAGTTATTCAGTCACTAGTTAAATTTAAACCCGTAGGATTACCAACTTCATTATACTTGCTACTGAAATCATTCATTTCGCTACGAAAGGTCATACGCGGCATTGGGCATTATGGGTGTATTCCGAACTCGAACTTCTATCACAAAGGAACAATGCGGGCGAAGGGCTATTATCTCTTAGATGGTATCAAAGTCAATGATTAGTTTGCTAAGTCTTGGATTAACAACTGCAAAAATCAGGAATCATCAGGATAATCAGCATCATTGGAGTCACGGGATCATCAGAGTCATTACGATCATCAACATCATCGAAACTTGTACTTATGAATTCCTAGAACTAGGACAAGGATATATTTTTTAAATTTTGTAGTTGTTACACGCAATTCCCATCGAGCCCCAAACTAACCAAGGCTTTGTCTATAGGAACTAGATAACTGATGGAGGACTTTTTGAAAATTTTCAATTTAAATTTCATTATTTACTTGCATTTCACAATGTTCTTTATAGGTGTAGGTACACTTTTTAAATAACAGTTCATCGTGGCACGTATTGGGCACGCACAATTAAAAGGGAGGAAGGCAAAAATAAAAAGAGGAGTGGTTGCTTGGTATTGGTATTTGTAAATACATACATAATTATTATACAATATAACACCCACATACAAAACAAATATCAATGTTCATCATACAAATAAATAATACATATTTTTGTAAGATTAATAACGGCTAAACTCACGTCAATTTAAAAGTTTGAATTACTCCGACCAGGTTTCGGACATTTTCGATGTCCTTCTGGGAGCCAGTTACTAATGCAAGCCGCGGAGGCTTTCGCGAGCGTCAGCACGTAACCTAGTTACTAACGTTGGTAGCTGGCTCTCAGAAGAAGGGCATCGAATATGTCCGAAACCTGATCAGAGTAATTTCGACTTTTTAATTGACGTGAGTTTAGCCGTTATTTATCTTGCAAAATGTGTCATACTCACGATAGTTTTCAAACTAAAATTACAGTATAGAAGGCTATAAAGAGCTGTGAGGCTGGTCAATGTAACATTAATACACCGGAACGTTAATAAAAGAAGTCAACATCCAAGTCTGGACGAAACTTTAACTTACCTACTTAATTAACCATTCTCTTCAAAGAAAGTAAATGAACACTCATTCTATTCCTATTGTAGCTATTGCCATTATTGTTCAGATCGTTGTTGTAATGTTTGTGGCAATTTGTGTTGGTGCCAAGTGGAACAAGATTTTATTAGCATTGAACGACCCGTTTGCTTTACATGCGCGTTGCTCGCTTAATGTTTGGCTTATTTTAGTAAAAGTAGTATTCCGCTAAATATAGAGGTATTACTTTATTGGAGACACCAAGTCTGTGCGTCTGCTTAGTTTTTTACTTGACATTTTGATCCTTATGGTAAGATTTTTGTCTCATTTATGTGAAAGAATGACGTGACAAGTTAGTCATACTCACGCCCGATATTAAGTATCATTGCTGCTTATAACATTAATTGTAGTCAATCAAAAATCACTCATAACTCTTTAAAAATAGGTTAGTTTTTAACAGAACCCATAAAATCGGTCCCATTTTTTAAAGTATTTTCCGTCCCGAAAGATTAAATTAGATTATTAATTAAATTAATTTCTATAGCCTATAATAACCTTGTATTTTTTTTACTTTGACAGCCCTTGTGTTGTGTTGGTTGAGCATGTCGGCTCATAACCTGGACGCAGCTGGTTCGTATTTGTGCAAAGAAAAAATAGGTGCAAATACATGTTCTGAGTCTGGGTGTTGTGGTACCATGGTCCTCGTCGTTCCTGGGTCCCTAGATAAAGGGAATCCTAGTTAGGGTCCTGGATCTATGTATGTGATCGTTGGGCGCTATTATTATTTACTTATTAAATAACTGTTATTATTATTATATATTTATTATTATCAATTAAATCAGGCTCCCAGTGACTTCCACATTTATTAATTATACCATCGTAAATATGAGCTGACTCAACTTATAAGATAAAGAAATTTAGGCAAATAAAGTATTAATTCACCAGATTAGAATTTGCTTCGTAAAGGCCTGCGTAAAATAACAATGCACACGTCATCTTGATACATCGCCCCAATACTTAATACAGTGGTCTTATCACCATGTCCTGGAAACCTGTCGAGGAACTATTGAACAATGTATCCTTGAACTGTTCTGCATTGGAGCTTGTCTTATGTAAATCAGAGTCAAAACGATATTAGATGGCCTGAATCTGTCAATCAGCCTATATACAATAAATTCAGATATATATAGATTCATCGCTGCTCCATGTCTAAGTCAGAGTTGGTCAACTGATCGAAATGTCCAAGAGGTCACGAATGTTTGGGATTTTGGAGATGTATGCTGAATATTGAGTAGTTTACAACAGGGCTACAAACATCAAACTTGATTTAAACTATGTACTAAGGATTATTGGATGGACAAGTTCAGAAACTCGTGTCTATGCATTTATTAAGAACTGGATATGATGAAGATTTCGCATAGTTACAGCATTGTTACATGCTTACATGTATAAGTATATTTATATTTACAAATATGTATAGCCCGGTACCTTTGGGTATACAGATGATAGTACTGTTGTTGAAAGATACACATCCAGTGCCCGAGCCAGTGGTGACGACGTCCGGATTGAGAGAGAGGCTATGGTTGAGCGCATGAACCTGGCTTTGAAAGCCGTGTCCGATTGGGGCGATGCTAACTTGGTTAGGTTCAATGCTGCAAAAACACAGGCGTGTTTATTCACTGCTAAAAAGAGCCCACTCCATCTGGCTCCTTCATTCCGTGGTGTATCTGTAAGTTTAGGAAACCATCTTGAGCTTTTGGGTGTTGATCTCACGTCAAACCTAAACTTTGGATCCTACATCGAGTCCAAAGCCAAAGTAGCTTCAAAAAAACTCGGCATATTGTCCAAGGTAAGGCGGTACTTCACACCTGGACAGCTTCTAAATCTGTATCAAGCACAAGTCCGATCGTGTATGGAGTACTGCTGCCACCTGTGGGACGGGTCTGCCAAGTACCAGCTTGAGGCTCTGGACTCGATTGAACGGCGTGCCAAAAGGCTCATTGACGACGACACTTTGGTTGGTGAAAGGCTCCAGAGCCTTGCACATCGACGTAAGGTGGCAAGTCTGTCGGTTTTTTACAGATTACACCACGGTGAATGCGCTCAAGAACTGCATGATCTAATTCTCCCATCACCATTCCACTACCGGACTACTAGACGCTCGGCTAAGCGCCATCCTTTTGTGGTCGAAATACCACCCATTCGTACCAAGCGATTTGACTCAACGTTCTTAATTAGAACGGCTAAGGAATGGAATGCCCTGCCAGCGTCTGTGTTTCCGGCGAAATATGACCCGGGCGTGTTCAAGAGAAGAGTGAATAGGTATTTACTTGGCTAGCATGCTACACCTTCGATCGCATCGTCACTTCCCATCAGGTGAGAGCGTGGTCAAATGCTAGACAAGTTTGAAGTAAAAGAAAAAAAAAAAAAAAAAAAAAAAAAAAAAATGTATATTATGTATTATATTATTTAATCTATAATTTTAAAATATATATTTAATGCAATTAAGATGCACAACACACGCAGCAAGTGCAATATAATACACTATCGACATGCGTGTGCGCATATATAAAACTGAATTTACTCATGTTTCTTGGTTGTTTTTTATTGTTATCGTTTTTCTAGTGACTGTCATGTAAATTTTTTTTCTCTCGGAATATAGAATGTATATCCGATTTTGGCTGTAGGTTTAGCATGTAAATAATAAACTTTGTTAGTTAAGGGCTGTGGATTTTGTAAAATAAATAAAATAAAATCGTTTTTAATCAGTCTCAAACAACAAATCATTGTACAATAATAATATCAGTTTAGTTGAAAGCCTTTTTACACTATAGGAACAAAACAAGTACAAGCTAAAGCCACCGTAGTTTATGGATATCTGTGACACTAATGCTTTTACCTATGATAGCTATTCGACACTTTACCTTTATATTGCTAAGATACCTTTTCGAGTCCAGCTAATTTAGAGCTGCAAAAAGCCAGATATCCTAAGGAAAGTGCAAAAATATTTCATATCGGGACAGCTCTTGAACCTCTATGTAGCTTAAGTCTGTTCCTGTGTGGAATACTAGAAGAATAAGAATATTTTTATTGCTCAGAAAAGACAAACAGAACCTTAAATATATGATAGGTAGGTACATTAACAAATCAGATTTTACTGATATTAATAACAGGTAAGCTAGTAGGTAGTACTGTAGGCATCTTTGGGATGGATCGGGAAAGCACCAGCTCCAAGGGAGGGCTCCAGAAGAAGGTCAAAAGGCTCATGACAATGCGTTAGTACTCGGTGGAAGCTAAGCTCTAAGCTTGGATCATCGTCGTAAAGTTCCTGACTTGTCGGCGTTTTGTAGACTGCATTTTGGATAGTGTGCGAAAGAATTACACGATCTAATTCCCCCATCTCCTTTCTTTCATCGGACTAGACGTACAGAAACACAGCATCCATATATGGTTGAAATTCCTTCAATCCGCACTAAGCCTTTCGCTTATTTCGGAATTGTGAAATAACTGGGCAATTGAGACTGTGATCTGAACTCACAGTCGTGTAATCTTTTTACCAGACTGTGTTGATGTCTTAGGATGATGTGGGCAGTGCAGTGTCGCGCGAAACTTTATTCATATTTTAAAGTTTTGAGTGGCAATGTTCTGTCATGGGCGGTTGTGTCGCTTAACATCAGGTCAACGATTAGCTCGTCACTTCATTCATTAACATTTAAAAAAAACATCTGCTTTACTAGCCAATATCCACACATTGCTTAAAACTATTATTTTCATGTGGCTGAATAAAAATCAAGAAAATAAATAAATAATAAAAAATAAATAAAATAAATAAATAATAAATAATCTTGAAAAAGAGGATAATTCAGTGTCGAATGACAAGCTCTTCACCTCATTCATTAATATATTTAAAAAAACTGTAGTGTATTTAGCAACACACCCTAATTGAAATAAAACTCAATTCAACCATGGAAATTTGTAACTTAATTGAAAGGAATAAAAATTCTAGGTTGTATGGAGTAAAGTAAGTTTGACAGTCAGTACACAATACAATCTGTATAGACTGTCAAACTGCATAATTTCAATGGAAAATTAAAAAAAAAGTTTAAACTGTTGAATCGTAATCAAAGCTACATAATAATCCCGTCAAATTTAATATCTGAAAAATAACGACGTAAAACTGATATCCAATTCGATTTGAAACATAAATTGGCTCATAAATTCGTTTCCAATTCCCAATCCGTCAAAAGAGCTCAACAGATACCGCAGACAAGGTCGACTACTTATTAAGATAAAAAAACCAAAACGGCCCTCGATAAATATCGACACCTTCCCATGAAAAGAGTTCGGTAAAATCTAAAAGAAAAAAACGTGGTAACCGTCGTAAAAGCTTCGGAAAAAAGATTTATCTCAGCCGATAAACCGATGGAGTGGTCCGAGTGATGGAATTTCTTTTTCATTTTCTATAAAGTGGGACATAATCTTTTTACCCAACAAATGAGAATGATGTAAACGATAGTCGATCGCAAAGTGTTCCTGAAGGTTCCTGAAGGAAGCTGAAGGTTTTTATTCGTCTTGTAAAAAGGTTTTTTAGTTATTTTAAGATTCTTTTATTGCAGTAACTAAAAGACGATGTTAACCTTCATATTAATAATGAATTGCTTTGCTATATTTTTGATAGGACTAGAAACTTGAAATGCATATATAAGCACATATTTTGAATTATCAGCTATCTTCTTCTTCTTCTTCTCAATCGTGTCACTCTTGACAGAGCGGTCGTGGTCGTCAAGAAGAGTGGTGGGCCGCTGTAGCTTGCTTCATGACTTCTCGCCATCTCTCCCTACTTCTACCTACTACTGTCTTAGCTTTACTCTACTATACTTTTACAGCAAAGTTCGTCTAGGTAGGTACCACCGCTTTGCCTTATTCTGCCGCCAAGCAGTAGTTCGCAAGCACTGCTGTGTTCCGGTTTGAAGGGCACTGTAGCTAGTGAAATTACTGGGCAAATTAGACTTTATGATCTGATCTCACAGTTTAGTAATCATATTACTAGATTGTGCTGATGTCTCTGGATGACGTGCGAAGTGCAGTGTCACGCGAACCTCTATACTTTAGAGTTCCGAGTGACACTGCAGCTGGTATGGGCAGCCGTGTCGCTTAACATCGGAACGGCTAGCTCGTCACGTCATTCCTTAACATAAAAAAGAAAAAATAATTATGTTTCCAAGTATAGGTAATACCGCTTAGATTATAAATATTCTGGCACCAAAAATCATTGTAAATAGTGTAATTGCAAAATAAGAGGCGTGATCACGGAACTATCATAGCATCATAGCTATCATATAATAATAATGAAATATCTCTTGATGTATATCAAGAGATATTTCAATCTAATTTGACAATTTCATGTCTATAAACTACGTATTGAAACTGTAAATTTCTGTTTCCATATGTAGCAATATTGTATTCTATCTATATTTATTTCATTGTATTCTTTGATCGCCTAGCGGATCTCAATGTCTCATTGTGATCCCCGCCTTCGCGAGACACTTATAATCTACTATATAAAAATAAGTCGGGTTTTCCTCCCTGACGCTATAACTCCAGAACGCACGAACCGATTTCCACGGTTTTGCATTCGTTAGAAAGGTCTCGGACTCCGTGAGGTTTATAGCAAAGAAAATTCAGGAAAAATTCAGGACAAACCAACATTTTAAGTAGATGGCGCCGGTGCGTGATACATTGTTTTTCGTATATTATAAATTTTTTAATAAATAAACGTCCACCCGAGCGAAGCTGGGACGGGCCGCTAGTTTTCTTAATATAATTTAAATTAAACGTATATATATATTGTAAACTTTTATTTAGACTTTAGTTAAGTAGGTACAGCGATATATTACGCGAATATAGGCGCGGCTGGTGTAGTGCGTGTGCGAGTGCCGATTGAAGCTGGTTCACCAAGTCCCTCCCCGCGCTCCATGGCCCGCGGACCTCTTGCGAGCTTCTTCTTGGCGTGAACACATTGTGATTTCTAATCATATTACTAGACTGGTGCTGAGGTCTCAGGATAATTATTACCTATTGAGTTGCCATCTTCAATAGGTAATTAATTGAATAATCAAATAATTAAATAATGAAATGCTTGAAAATATTATATTATATTATTAAACTTTGACGATATATCTATTACGTAATTGAAATCAATAAATTTATTTTTTAATCGCACTCAGTTGCAAGCACCCTTAAAGGGTTCATGTACCTACTAAACTAGTTATTAAGACCTGACATAATATATAAATTGTACATGAATGCAAATAAATGAATATGAATATAACGTTTATTTCCTGAGTGGCATTGCAACTTATATAGGCAGCCGTGATGCGTAACAACGACTAGCTCGTCGTAAGCATTTGATAACCGATACCAATGTCAATAGATATAGCTGTCTACATTCAGACATGCTCATTGTTATTCCCAATAGAAATTCTGTACGAGCTTAAGGCATTGTGCAATCGACTGCGGGTGTGTTCTATGGGTACCTACGAGTATTATTGGCGCATACTTATGTATCTAAACATATATATAGAATACTACGCCCCGCGGTTATAAAGTATTTTAATTATTTGCTCATCTCACGGGAACATTTCACTTTTCCGGGATAAAATGTAGCCTATATGTTAATCCAGTGTATAAGCTATCTTAGTACCGAATTTCATCCAAATCCATTCAGCCGTTTGAGCGTGAAGGAGAAACAAACACACACACATTCACACAAACGCACATACACACATGCAAACTATACATATATATATCGAAGATTCTTTTTTGCCAACGCATTTCTTTATTGACACCTAAAATTTCTATAAATCAATTTTAATTTAAGTAAATAATTAAGATGTTAATATAAACTATCTGTGTTCCAAATTTCATCAAAACCCGATCGGTAGTTTTTGCGTAAAAAGCCCGGGAAATCGCCCTAGTGATGTTTGATAATTGTCCCACGGGAGCATATCGGGATAAAAAGTTATGTTCTAAATGTTAATCCAGGTTATAAACTATATATCTTCCAAATTTCATTCAAATCCATTCAGTAGTTTTTGTGTAAAAGAGTAACAAACATTCATCCATATATCCATACTCACAAACTTTCGCATTTATAATATTAGTAGGATAGGATAGGATAGGTGCCTACAAGCGTACTTAGGGTGCTTTAATGACATTTTTGGCGTATTTTATCTCTAATGCTACTGTGACAAGAAGATAAGTAATGTAGTAACTTTAGCTAAAAGCTTTAGCTTTTATAAGCCGAGCTGTTTTATCTGCTTATGTTGAAGTAATTTTGATTTACATTAAGGTAATTTTATATTTATGTTATTGAAAAGAAGATCTACTGTTTAAAGAGTAATTATTAACCAAGTTAAATAATCCAAAAATAGGACAATATACCAGGAAAATTCTAATTATTATAAATTTTGGAGTGCCAATAAAACGAAATTAATATGCAAATTCGCTTTCTCTACGGGAGCGGTTGTGCACTTTTTCGGGGCCCCGACGGCGTTTAGCTCACTCAAAGCCCTGTACCTTGCAACGGAAGCTGGAAAAATTTTCACCCCGTCTACCTTTGGATATAACGCGCAGGACACCTGCTCAGTTCAGTAGTTCAGTTCATCAGTTCAGCAAGGTGACTTGTTGGAAGCCGCCTCCCTTATCCCTGTTCTCCCAGTCCTCGAGGATCGCCTCGACAGTCTTTATGCCAACCCTGGGAGCCAGCCACACCTCTCACTTCCTGAACAAGGACCGTAGCCCGTGGATTCTCACACTTTGACCTTCTTTGGCGAGAGATATTCACCTCGTAGCCGGAGAATTTTTCTCCAGATCCCACGGTTGTGATCCCGCCAATAAACACTCCGCCTCGTAGGATATGGTACGGTATCCACGGATGACCCCGACCGCCACCGCCAAATGTACCCATTCCAACGCTTCCAACTAAAGCCAAAGACAAGTTCAAATAAAGAAGGGATAATAAAACTGTGCCAAAGGTGCCCCAATTCTAGTCCGGGCTTTATACTAAAAAGTGTAAAATATTCACTCTGGCCGAATAGGATTAGGGGTAATCTTGCGGCGCGAGTCAGAATTCCAAGCCTTTATACGACAATCGCCCTTATATTCTTGCGGAAAATTTGGCTTATGGAACCGTTTGAGCCGGAGTTTATATGAATTTGTTGAAAATAAAATATATAAAAAAATGAGACAGTTTTGTTTATCACGTTTTATTTTTGCGTTCTTTAAGAGTTGATTTTTCAAGTAATTCCCATCACAAACGTTTGTAAAAATGATTGTAATATTGCTTTAACAAATGTTTTAGCTTTTAATATTTAACATAATGTTTTTTCTTACTCAAACGTGCTATCATACAAAAATAACTTAAAATATTATTTTTTTAAATCTACCCTTATCTAAACATATAATTAATATATTTAAAATAAAATTTTTATGTTTAATTATTTAATAAAGTAATAATCCCCTGGAGAAACTTTATTGTATAACTATTTGTGAGAAAATTGGCCAAATTATTCAATCATTATACCACGGTCTATTTTGTTGAAAACGTCCTTGATTATAATATTTGAAAACACTGTTTATTTTTATTTTTATTCAGAAGAATAAAAATTAAATCAAAATTAATAAACTGATTATACATTAAAAAAATTAATTAATTAATTAATAAAATAAAAAAAAAAACAAAACATTAAAACGGTTACTACTCTAAAAGAACCACCTGAACACCTACATAAAGCATTCGTAGAATATCACATTTCGAACAAACCTACCAGACGGATTTCAATAAAACATTTAAGACTAAGCATGAGCAGTTACCACCATACTATCGATAAATCATCTATTGCCTACACAGAAACATACGCAGAAACGCCTACTGTTTCTTTTTCACCAGATAGGTACAGTCTATTTCGAATTTACTGAAATGCTTACGCTTATGTTATACAAGGTGGAATTTAATTCGTTCTTTTCTTTAGTATATGTATTCAGTCCATGCTATAGAACGCTCCCATATAACTAAATAAAAAATTACTTATGAAATAAAACTTAAATCCAGGTATTATCGAATCACTGCGAATTGAAATTCTTAAGAAATGCCTTGTGACATTGAACAAAACAGGTGTTTTATTGCCTATAAAACATTTACAAAGCTCTCAGCTGGTGCCCACGCTGTGTGTACCGTTAAATAGATATTTCGGCTGTCATGCAGCTATTTTAGGAGGCACTAAATACTAAAACACACCTTTTTTTTTATTTAACCTTGTACGAATTTTGATACTATAGCATGGTCTGAGTACATACATTTAAGGAAAAGAGTGAATTAAATTCGTTAAATTCGAGTGAAAAGTGAAACTCCACCGTGTATATTATATATTTTTATTATATAATTTGTAGTGTAGCCTACAGTTAAAAGAAAACATTATTTACATAGATTATATACATTTATTTACATAAGCCCCTATTTATAGTATGCCCTGAATTTTAAATTAAATTCCTAAAATATATATATATAATGTAAAGTAACCGAGTTAATTAGGAGATGAGGAAGCGAAGACTAGAAGTTGAGCATGCCACACCCTGGAGTCGATGTAGCCGCAGGGAGACGTCCAGAGGTGCAGCGAATGACCGCTGCTTGTGCCGAGCTTAGCAACACGGCGGGCAGCCGTCACAGAAAGCCACCTGCTAATGAAAAGGTCTTATAACGCCCAGTTACACTGCGGCAGTCGTGACAGCATGCCACAACTGTTCACGCCCAAATCCCACTGCAGGCCGCCGTCACCGGCGGAGAGTGCCACCGCTTAAGGCCTGGTTTAAGCAGGGGTGGTCCGCAACCGTCACGTAGAGATAGGCGAAGCGGAGAGAAACTTAGGATGGAAAACTGCCTATCCGTGGCCACACAGAGTGCCACTTGCACGGCAGCACCAAGTACACTTCAGTTACACTGTTCAGATTAAAGAATATAGTTATGTTCAGAATATAATTTAGTGGTTAAGTCCAGAGGAAGACTGCCCTCGCGTGGCTATTTTCAGTTTTATATCACCTCACGCCGTCACCAAAACAACCGGAAGAATCACTACAAAATGCAATGAAAAGCCATAATAAAATCCGCTTCAGCACCAGTGGAAATTTGGTGAAGATCTGTGAGGTAATATGAAAAAGTTATTTCTTCCTGAAACACCCGTAATTTAGGGAAAAACTTAGGGAAACGACACGTAAGATATTCCCCATTTAGTTTTTTAATGTAATGTCATTACATTACATTAAAAAACTAAATGCCGAATCTTTAATACGGCAAATTTTTTGCGTTGCACTTAATTTATACGAGAAACTAATTAAGTAGCTTTTCCTTTTTATTGACATTTATATGCTTCGTAACCTTATTTGTATTATGATACATTACAGATACTTATTCCATTTCTTTTATATACCTAACAGTAATAATAATAATAACGCCCAACGATCACATACATAGATCCTGGACCCTAACTAAGATTAACTGTATCTAGGGACCCAGGACTACCCACAAAACCCAGACTCAGAACAAGGTTTTTTTTTTCTGCGCACAAATATTTGTCCTGTAGCGGAAATCTAACCCGGCTCATAACCTGTAGGACCGCCTCCAGACCCTGCTCAACCACCACACCACAGAGGCTGTCAGTAGGTACCTATTTTGGAACTTTATCTCGAAGTATCCGGCATAATATCCGGTGCTCCCAAGCAGTAAATGATACGTCAATATTGACGTATCATTAAATTTCATTGAACAATTTAATTTAATTTTTCATTGATTTACGTTTTTGTCAGTGATTAAGATTGATTGGAAAAGAATATACTAGATAATTTATCAGTATAAACATTAGAAAAAGCTTTAAAAGAAAACGTGAAATAAATAAATAAGCCAGCTGCAGCAGAGCTGATGAATATAAGTTAGCTATGAGTCGATTCTATAATTAATATACACAGTTAACCCTCAAAATTTAAAAAACAAAATGACGTCGAAGACATAAAAAATAAACATTTTAAGGTAATTTTAGGGTCAGTCACTCGTAGCACGTCACAATTTCATCATTTTAAGGTCATTTAAATTTTTTGCAAAACATGCTAGTTTCATAATTTGAGACTAGATGGCGTTACGATGCGAGCAAGTTAGCATACGCAAGCATTTCGTCGCAGACCCATTGCAACTCATTGCTGTATTTTCAATATCAATAGCACCAGACAGGAAGCCTCTCTGTAAACGAAATTAAATCCATACTAACCCGAAATGAATGGAATAGATTTATTTACGTTTACGGTTTATTGAGCTAAATTCCCTGCAAACAGAAGAAACAAAAATTCCCCCCCACCCCCCTAAAATAAAGGTCTTTTTAGAACTGTTTTCTGATCTTTTCTTTGGTTTCTTTCCAGCTTAATTTCAATACACAATAAACCAAAGAATACTCCATTAAACTAAAATACATCAAAAATATTTCTCAATGGTTTCACAGACACCTTTTAGATACCATCCTTTTATATTATCCGGTCAGTGAACTTTCTCTAAGTTTTATTACAGCAATCAAATACAGCGTTTTATTCTGCGTCCGTGATGACTTCATCTCAACGTTCAAACTAAATGTTAGCCGACTTTTTTTGAACGTAATGTTACCAAATTCATTAAACTAAAAGCCAAGCTTTAGAGCTGCAAAGGGTACGTGTATCATTTATATTTAAATTCTTTAAATAGAACATCTCACTGTGTTTCTTTGTTCAAATAAACAAAACAGTGATCGTTGTCTGAATGTAAAATGTTATGACATTTTTAAACTGGAATACAGTTGCGTAAAAAGGGGTTGATGTTACACAAGAATTTATTAAGTCACATTTTTAAATATTCAAAATCATCGCTTGACAATTTTATTGTTTTTATTAAATTTTTAAGACAAGATTTTAGTATCGAATGGTACAAAGTATAAAACATATTTAGGTACCTATTTATACAGTTCTTAAAATTTATACAATCAGTGAAATTTGATCCCGCACCTTCCAATTCAGTTGATTAGAAACTTTCCCAAATTATTATTATTATTATATTATATGTGTGGACAATTTGCTCAAAGCCATCGAGTCCCAAACTAAGCAAAGCTTGTACTATAAGAACCAGAAAACTGAAAGTAAAACGGAGCGTCCCGATCCGGGAGTCCAACACGGTGCTTCTCGACGTGGACTGTAAAGGCGGGCGTCGGACTCGTCACCGAACCGGGGGCTCGTTTTCTAAGGCTGGGATTGTTCGAAGAAAAGAGTTGTATGAAACTAAGAATCTGGTCAGCGGGGTCTCTTCGGGGCGGAGTCAGGCTTCTTCTATGAGAGTGTTTTACGTCTCGCTGCCAGCAGTGGAGTGTTCGTGTGGGCCTCGTCTCTCTATATTTATGCCATCTCCCCGTGGTCTATGTAGGCGACTAGTGGCGGCCGTATCGCTGTCGCCTAGCCAATCATAGATCGGCCCTGGTGAGGGAGATGGCAATAGTGTGCTAGAGAGAGACGGGGGGCTGAGCGAGAGATGTGGAGGCGGGAAAGGGACGAAACTAAGCTATTGTTTTAGCCTACCTAGTTTTTAATTGTTTGCCTAGATTCTACCTATTTCCCTTTCCCGCTCCTATTGCCTGTTATGAAGCCTTTGTTGCCCCGAATGAAACCCATTGGCCGGAAATATTTATTTGCCAAATAAATATTACAAACAAAATTATCTTAAACATGTAAACAATCAGCTTAAATTTCTATGTACATTATGCGACTCTATTCGTTGTCCTTGGTGGCTCGGTCGTCCGGAACAGAAAGAGTACTTTTTTTATTTGTAAATACATGGGACACAATATAACACCCAGACACAGATCAAACTTCGATGTTCACGCAAACATTTGTCCTGGGTGGGTATCGAACTCATAACCCACAGTTCAGAAGGCAGGGTTACTATCAACTGAGCTATCAGGCCGGTCAATGAGTTATGGTCACATTTCCCAGTGGCTGCGTCTAATTTGGTGTGTTGGAAGGCGCGGGTTCAAATCTTTTTTCAAATCAGCACTTAACCAAGCTCTTAATGGGAAGCGACGAGATCGAGGGTACTAGCTAAGTAAGCACCTGTTCACAGTTCTTTTGAATGCGCACTGGTCTTATTTCGCCTGAAACATTGACTTTTATTCGCTAAACTAGCGGCCTGCACTGGCTTTTGCACGGGTATGATACACTTACGTTGAGTTACATTATTAATGTTTTTATATGGATCTCTAACTTTTTGAAAATATTCATCATCTATGTTCATCAGCGGTAATGTAGAACTCTAAAGGTGAAAGAATTTTTCAAATTGGTTCAAATGTTTCAGAGCCTACTCAATGCAAACAAACAATCAGCTCTTCCCTCATTATAATATTAGTTTGGATGATGACTCAGAAAGATTTGTTTGCAGATTAAAGTATTTTATTAACATTAAACAAATTTTTATTCAGTTTTTTTAGGTTACCGCCACCCCTAAATCATTCTTTCGGTTTCATCACAAACATAATTAATCAGTCTTTGTTTGTGTTCTGTAAGTCTTTGATTTAAATTTAGAATCTTTTATATTTCAGAATCTCTGTATGTTTTTGGTTCCGATGAACATTAATCTAAGCGTTAACGAAATCAGTAATGTCAAAAATAACAGCGTGTGGAGCGACCAGAATTTTTTGTGCGTAATTTATATTAATATTCACACGTCTCGAGCTAAGTTCAGAAGTGCGCGTCTTCAGGCCGATGATTTACGATATACACGTAATAACTAAGCTAATGAAAACTGAACTTAAAAATACTTCTCTTTAAAGTTCTTTTTATTATTATATATTATCTGTTTATATTTTTTTTGGAGAGCTTTGTTATTTAGCGACCACATCGCACTTTAATAAAACACACAATATATAATTTAAACTTCTTTCTAGTCCTGAACTAGGCCTAGAGCCAACAATTAATACAAACTTTTGCAAGGGTTTAAATGTTAAAATAAATCAGTAGTATAATATATAGTATAAAATATATAATATATAACATATTATATATAAATATATAATATGTAGTATAAAATAATTTCTCTTCGAGCTTGGATTTTTAAACAAGAAAAGTGTTAATTACGTGGGCATAAACTATGAAACAAGTTATTCAAAACTTGCTTCCATTTACTCTCTGCGGCTGCAGGCGACATGGACGTTTATAGTTTAATTTATTTTTTTACTTTAGTTTAGCAACCGTCGTCGCAGCAAATTAGTTTGTAATCTTCTCGGTAAACCAGCACCTGGGTTTAATTTTAAGCTGGTCTTAATGTAATCTTGAGCGTGTATATGTTGTATAAACTAATGTTTAGTATTAGTTATTATATCATTGGTGTCGATTCTGTGTCGCATTCTCTAAAACTAAAGTAAACTTAAAGTATGGCGGTACTCTTCTGATAAAGGGGAAATGAAAAAGACGGAAATATGTTAATTTAGTTTAGCTTTAGAGTATGCGACGCAGAATCGACACCATTGTAGTATTTAGTTAAAAATAAAGGTATTTTTCCGTGAAAAAAAAAAAGGATTCATAAACCTAAAATTTTTTTTTTTTTTTTTTTTTTTTTTTTTTTTTTTTTTTTTTTTATGTTAAGGATTGACGTGACGAGCTAGCCGTTCGCCTGATGTTAAACGACACGGCTGCCCATATCAGCTGCAGTGTCACTCTGAACTCTAAAGTATAGAGGTTCGTGTGACACTGCACTGCGCACGTCATCCAGAGACATCAGCACAATCTAGTAATGAGATTACTAAACTGTGAGATCAGATCATAAAGTCTCATTTGCCCAGTAATTTCACTAGCTACAGTGCCCTTCAAACCGGAACACAGCAGTGCTTGCGCACTACTGCTTGGCGGCAGAATAACTGGCGAAGCGGTGGTACCTACCTAGACGAACTTTGCAGTAAAGTCCTACCACCTAGTAAACACACATGTTGACACAGTTTTTGTCACCTCTATTTTAAAGTCTAAAAAGTTTTTTTTAAAATATGTATAGTAGTTATTGCCTGCTCGGGACGGATTGGATGTGAGTTCATATCCCATTCGTGATTAAAATATTTCCGCTACATTTAAAATGAATACATATAAATATGTAGGTACATTGTATTATATATGTATAATCTATTATAAATGTATACAGTTAAAACTCAACCAGGGTACTAATTTTGACTGAAAAAATCTGTCAAAAATTGTTTTGAAGTGAAAACTTCTTTAGGTGCGTTGAACAAAAATCATGGAATATATATATACTGTGTATATATGTGTACTTTTTGGGTGAACAAAAAGCGTGAAACTTGCATCATTGACACAGCTATATGTCCCAAGTTACTTAGTTGTCACTTCTATCGGCAGTAGTTTTTATTAACCTTTTTTATGAATGAATAGGACAACGTTTGATTGCAACTCACCTGATGTTGAGGAATAATGCAGGCGAAGATAACACTTTGACCTATGAGCAGCTTATTCACAGGCCGATTCATAATATTTTACTAGGTGGTAGGACTTTTCTGTAAAATTCATCTAGGTAGGCTTTGCCAGTTATTCAGCCACCAAGCAGTAATGCGCAAACACTGCTGTGTTCCGGTTTAAAGGGCATTGTAGCTAGTGAAATTACTGGGCAATTGATACTTTATGATCTGATCTTACAGTCTTATTACAAGACTGTGCTGATGTCTCCGAATGATGTGCGCAGTGCAGTGTTGCGTGAATCTTTATATTTTACAGTCCCGAGTGACACTTATGTTATATGTGTATCGGCGGCCGTGTCACGTAACAGTTGAACGACTAGCTCGTCACATCATTCATTATCATAAAAATGTTTCACAACTTCCTTTATGCATATCTTTAGTTAATATAATGAAATGTAGTGTATAAGATACTTACAGTTTCTTGTTGTCTTCCAATCGATATAATCTTGCCATTGGACTTGGCAACTTGGAATACATCCAATATTTTAAGGGAACACTATGGCAAGTGTAGTTTTAAGATGGTTTTACAACATCTATAATCTGCCGTGTGATCAGCAATGCGATTTGTTGAAATCGCAATCAATCGCGCTAAAGTGCACCTCCAAATGATGCAGTTTAACTAATTGAGTTGATCTGTGTATGTGTGTGTGTATGTTTGTGTGCGTGTGTGTGCGTGGGTACGTGCATGCAAGAATGCGTGCGTGCGTGCGTTTTTTAAACTAGGCCTAGGAGTTCTAAAGTTTGTATGAAAAATGTTATGCATTTAGTTAGATTCACTCAAAGTAAATAATGAAACATGTACATTCACAAGATTTGTTGTTTTTTGATGTTGTTTTTTTATAATTTTGTATAATTTATTGTATTTTATTAGATTAAGATTATTTTCACCAACTCCTTTAACTCAATATAAACCAATTGACTGTTGATCTTAATGCCCGTTCTGACCTAATTCTCTAACTCAAATTTCCAGATTATCAGTTCATATGAATTGTGGACCTGACTGGATCCCAAAGCATGAATACGGAATGTCTTCAAACTGTAAAGGAAACGTTTGTTTAAGTTCACAAGCACGCGAATGGGTACAAGCATGCAATGCCTAGCAACGATTTAACCCCTATGTTTTAGTTTACGTTGTTAAAGTATTTGTTTATTCGCTGAACCGAATATACAACTTAATTAGAAGCAAATATACGTTTATTTCATAATAATAAATATAGCCTATATGTCCAAGTGGGACAGTAGCTCTTTATCAAAGAATATTTGGAATTGGATCAGTAGTAGTAGTAGTAGTAGTAAGTCAAATACCGACAAATACCACAAAAAAAAAATTCACTCCTCCCTTCCTTCACTAGTGTAAGCCTTGGGCCTTGGTGTCTGAATTTTCAGGCATTTGACTTAACGTAGGTAGTCTTTAATTTTCCACTCCAGTATTTTCGAAATTACAAATTACAGGACAGCACTGTGATTACAGAGCATCAAACAAAACGCCTGCGTCTCGATCAACTCGTGAGAAAAAAGGTAATTTTAAGAATAATTTAAATAGAATACTCGCGTTTCAAACGTTTCGATTTTCCAACCGACCCTCCATTCATCAGAGGCTTTGTTATCAGCCGGCGAGGACTAGAAACGTCAGTCATGTCTCTCTTTGATAACCATCAAAGAATTTCTAGAAGAAAGACAGCGAGTATAAATTATCGGTGTACGTTTTACTTTAAAAATCATACTTAAGCGATTTGAATTTTTGCGGCATTCCTTAGAAAGCTTATGTACTTAGGCAGGTATCTATGACAGGCAAATACTTTTGAGTTCAAATTATTATTATTTTATTTGGCCAAAACGTGCACTGAACCCGTCTTATTAGGTATTTTCAAACCAACGATTATATAATCATAGGCAATAAGCATTCAGAAGAAACTTTGAATAGACTTTTGGACTAAAGCGCAGAATAAAATAATTTATTTTCTCTTTTCTCCTCATATAGAAACCAATGTAAGTATGAGAGTTTTTGGAAGAAATAAAAAGAAGCGAAATCATCATTACTCAATCAATTGTATCTCTCCATGCAATTGTATAACTGGAAAGCACACTGAGTGCTAAAAAGATTAATAAGACTGAATCGGAATCAAAAATTTATAGTAGAAATTTCTTCCCAAAAGTATTTTTAAGACCAAGTAGTTTATTCAGTTTCTTTAATTCAAATATAAACAAAATACTAAACTAAACTACACCTAAAAACTTAAAAAAGTCAAAACATTATCACAGGGCAATCTCTTCCTATCAGGAGAGTCTTATGATTGACGCTAGTTTTAAAACTTAAAAACATATAATAACCTGTTGGTGGAGGGTTTTTATTTTTATTTTCTTTTTTTATAGGAAAAGATTGCCCTGTGATAATGTTTTGACTTTTTTAAATATTAACATATTCGTTCTAAATTTTTATTTTATCCCGACAAAATATACACTACCGAAAGTTTATGATCCTTAAACACGTAAAATTCCGTTCATTCATTCTCACATCAGTAAACCGTTTTTAGCACGATCTGTGCACTCGTATAAACACTATTAAAGTCACATAAGTTTGTAAATAACCGAACAAAATCAACGCGAGTTTAATAGAAAGTAATTTTTTCAAGTCCGAGTTCCGATAAATTACTATCAAGGTGTTTGTGAACTGTCAAACAAATAGTGATGTGAAAATGGGCTGTGGGTGGGTGCCTGTGGTAAAATGCGCTTTTACACTGGCGGCAAAAAAGCCAAATAGTAGCTGCGCCGTGGCTACGCTGTGTAATAAAAAACCTTATTTTTTCTACATTAAATACTGAAAAGCTAAATGCATCCCGAAAATAAAATGAGATATTATTACTAGGTAGACGTGGCTTAAATTATAAAAATTGGCTATATTCTTATTGTTAGGTAGTGTTTAATTATTATATCATTGTAGTATTTAGAAAATAAAGTCAAAGTTAGTGTCATATTAAATTTTACAAGTCAGATTAGGTACTTACTTCAAGTAATTCTGCTAAGCATATATAACAAGCACAAAGCGTAAAAAACCGACTTCAGACTTATATGGCTTTCTCATGGATGCCATTGTTAAAACTGGACCAAATTGAAATGGGGCCACACAGAAAGCACCAGCTTTCAAATAAAAAAGAATCATCAAAATCGGTTCACCCAGTCAAAAGGTAACCAACATAAAAAAAACAGTCGAATTGAAAACCTCCTCATTTTTTGAAGTGGTGAAAAATTACAACGTGCTTAATGTCAAATATTATATAGCAGGCCAGCTACAATATGTGTGTTAAAAAAAAAGAAGTTCTCTTTCCCTATTTGTACAATCCAGCACAATTTAGAACAGAAAACTCCGATCCGTTCTCTTCACACGACTTCACAGCATTAACCATCCAACTCCTTGCTCAGATTTCAAGACTCCGTTCCCACCTTTTTTTTTTGAGGGGGGGAAATGCCCTCGCACTTCCCTGCCACCACGGGGGTAGTGGCAGGGGGTATGTGGGATTCGAACCCACTAAAACCCCCCTGTGATCCTACCGCCGCCGGGATGGGGCGAGATGGAGACGCACTGCATTAACCATCTCGCCCCGGTCTCCGTTCCCGCCTGCCCCATCCCTACACATCAAATTAAAGATTGGAGAGTGTTCATGTCGTACCATTTCCACAAATACCGGGACCGGGGCAGAGCGCACGTGCGTTCCTTTTTCAATTGACTTGTATTACCATACTGCTCGTATTGGAACGCATACATTTTTTTTTTCATAATTGGTAGTAAACTGAAAAGGGTTTTCGTGCAAAGAAATGAAATTGTGGCTGTCGTTATCAGTGTTCTGATTTTTGGTGTTTTTACGCGGGTTTTCTCATAAAAAGTTACAGTTTTATTAGGATTAATCATTATAGTTTAGGTTCAATTTTAGTTTGAAAACTATCAGTTACGTGCTGACGCTCGCGAAAGCGCCGCGGCTTGTGTTAGTAACTAGTTCCCAGAAGGACATCGAATATATCCAAAACCTGATCGGATTAATTTAGACTTTTGCATTGACGTGAGTTTAGCTGTTATTTATTTTACAAAAGGCCAACCTTATTTTATTTATTGTTAAGCATTTAATATCATCACTATTTTATTTTTTATTTTTCTGCTTGGATAAAAGAAGTTCTAAAAAATCTCAGAATTTTATAGCAGTAATCCTGTGCTGGTTTGCCTCACAATTTCTAAGCACGTTACACTTACGACCCATTTGAAAAATTAGAACGGCTTCGCACCAAAGCGGGGCTGCAAGAATTTAAATCCTAAATAACGGCACATTCAAGAATTTATGTTCGTTTTCCCAATCCAAAGCGGAATTATAGTGCTGTTAAAACATGATGAGTTTTGCATTAATAATAGCCATAATACTAGGCAGGTAATAAATGTGGCAATATTGTAATATTAATTAACCATTTGAATTATTATCATTTAACGAGAATAATTAGTAAAAGTCTTCAAATTTCTACTATTATAGTATTAACTTCACTAAAAGCTGAATAAGGTTTTCAGTAAGTACTTAGTATAATGATATTCTATCGAAAGGTTAAATTAAAATATTTCATTACAAATAGGCAATTTTTTCTATTGCAACTTGGCAACTTTTTGAGTGAATTAAGTTGGTGATTTTGTGGACTGGATACACATAGACTGATCAAAACAATGACAATAACAAGTAAAAAGTGACAGTGAGTGCAATTAATCTACCAAAATGGACAAAAAGGCAGCCGAGTCCAGTCAGGGCAGACTTTGTGGGCAAGTGCGTCGTCGGGACAGAACCCCTGATCTGTCATCCGACTTTTCAACCGATTTATCGTTCGAAGAGCTAAGGAATAGATTCGACACTAGCGCCGCCACGAGCCACGTGGTGAGGAGGGAAATCGCGTCGAACCCAGCGACGCATGGCAGCGCCACCCGCCAAGTTGTAAGCGGGAAAATCTTCAAGAAGTGCAAGAGCGCGACGTTTCAAATAGATGGCGCCACATACACCATTGGTAAGTTTCAAAGCTTGTTTTAGTACCGTTTTCCGCCGCTGAAGCTTCTGTGGCGCAGAGTCTTCTATTGGACTATGGTTTTTTTTGAAGGCGGAACTACTTTTCAAGATAGCGTCTAGTTTAGTGGCGCTTGGTTTTATAAATCTATAAATTTCTATGATATAACGTCTCAGTAGCGCTAGTTTTTTATAGTGCATGGACGGACATCTGTATAGACATGATTAATTGATTTATTTTATTAAAATTTAAACTCTAATCACTACTCTTTAAAACCTTGGTAGTTTTTATTATAATTGAGTAGGAATATTACGTAATAATCACATCATTAACGTTAGTTATATAAAGTCTAAAATCTAATTGCGGAAATTCTTCACAACAAAGGCTATTATTCTGAGTAGCCCATCAAAATCTGACAATCACTTAATCAAGGCAAAAAAATCTGACATATTTTTTACAACCAGTCTCAGTATTTGTGTGATTAAGTGGAAGTTCTATGGTATCAGTTCTATGGTACATATCACAAGACAGATAAATTATTAATTTATTAATAATTAATATATATGTAATATATAAAAATTATTAATTAAGACAAATTAAATCTTGCGAAGGTCAAATACTTACAATAGTAGGTACCTATGTATATATTTTAATCAAACATTTGCTTTATCATGATTGGTGTAAAATAAGAATATATCAAGACACACATGCTTACACTATATAAATAATATTTAGTTACTATGCGTAATGCGTGTTAATTACATCAAATGCAACGCCATGCGTGTCCACGACTCAATTTAAAACAATACGCCTACAATTTTATTGCTCTATATATGAAAAAAAAACATACAAAATAGGGGAAATTCCCCAGCCCCGGGTTTATCTGGACGATAAAACAAATTACTGGCGAGTTAAAGCGAACACGGCACGCAAACGCCGCCGCACGACCGCCGCCTATCTGATTCGTGAGCTAAATAACTACATGGAATAGATTCATATTTATTTTTGAAGTAAAACTCCTTTAAACACGCTTGACTTGGGGAGTAAGCTAATGAATGCGTGACGACAGGAAGTTGAAATTGCTTCACGTAAAAAAGAAATTATGTTGGCATGTCCGGTAAAAAGACAATTTACAATTGTTAAGATGGCGACATTAACATTAAACAAAGCAAAAATAAAATTATACCGGCCGATAGATGGAGCTGAAGAAGTTTTACTTTAGTCGTGTGGTTTGAAGCACACTCGTTTTTTAAAGAGTTGAACTACTGAGTTTCTCTAGTTGAACTCACAGGAGATCATTGAATTGTTTCTTAGGATGGAATTAACGTCTTCTGTTTTACTGGTCTCCTGGTACCTTAGAATGAAATACTGATTATTTGTAAATACATCCATAGAATACTAACTCCCAGACAAAGAACAATCATCGATGTTCATTACACAAATGTTTGTGCTGGAATCGAACCTACAATTCAGAAAGCCGGCTTACTACCAACCAAGCTATCGGCCAATAACGTACTGTTTGCCTTTAACTCGTAGAAATTAACGTTCACTTAACACTTATTATCGGTTTACAATAAACTATTAACAGATATTATTATTATTTAAAAGGTTCACTTGCGGACTCACACACACGGTTCACACTGATTGGTCAGCGCGCTGATTTCATTGATCCCAATTAGGCTGCAGTAAAAATGATAATCCAAATTGCTAGGTTACCATTGGCGAGAATATAGGTGTATTTACCTACTAGACTAGCTTGCTACACCATTGACCACATCGTTGCACCCTATGATCGTAGTCAAACGCTTTCTAACGCTATTGACAAAAAAAGATATATATACGCTACAAATAGCGTGTTTTTGGCGTCAAAAGGAAAGTAGTTTTGCCAGTCCAATGGGCTTAATAATCCTCGATCTGACTATTCCAAATTGCAAGTTGTACCAGCCATGCAGCTATAAAGTTGAACTACCTGTATTTTTACCTCAAAATGTTGAGATATTTTGCAGATACAAGTTTTTTTTATTCAAAGTAAAAATAAATCGAACATTTTGTGATCAGTTTGAAAATTATTCAGTAAGTTGGAGAATTGGAAATTGAAAGGTCATGAATTATCAATTTTATTTGCAAACTGTATATACGTAAGTGGTCTTAATTTTATTTTCATTGTAAACAGAAAGTTTTATACCATGTTTGGTCACACATCACTTTTGCTATGACTGTTTACCGCCCCTTGCTAAGGATAGTCCATCAGTTACCAAAAGAAAGCCTACAAAAAACTATTAAAATGTATAATTTCTTACTAGGAAGGGATAAGTTGTCTGTTAGAGATGTCAATAAATAGTTCTAATAATAAGTTTATCTATTTAAAGTTATTTATCTACTCTATTATTCATCTATTAAATTTATAGTTAGCTTAACTAACGTAAACCTGTGTTAATATTATTTTGACAATTGAAGGGTTGAGAATAAAAAGGGTTTAACTGACAAACTGACAGTTTCGAGAAAATTGACTTTAAACGTCAACGGCGTCATTTTAATGTAGAGTGCTTATAAGGTAAAAGAAAAGGTTTATGTAAGTTTCAGTTGCTTGAAAATGTTTTAATTCTATTTTAAATCTAAATATAGTACTAATTCATGCAATTACTGTAAAAATATAATATAATAAAAGAAATAAAGTAATGTTTATATGCTAAGCGAGCTGTATTCCTGTGACAGATAAACCGTTTTTAGACTCAAAATCTCGAGGTTTAAGCCTCATTTCGGTATTTTGAGAATGTATTATTGAAGATAATTTCACGCTGAATCCAAAGATACCCATAAGTCATTTTGTGAAAAAAATCAGTTAAATCCTTTTTGTTCTCACCCCTTCAATTGTTTGTGCTATAAAAGATATAGACTGAGTTAAAACACGACGACACGCGACGGCTGCCTTAGCGACTGGCATCCAAATATTGCGTGTAGATGAAGGGCCAACAATCCGCTAAGTTATCTTGTTTGAACTTAACTATTCAGTTTGGTTAAAAATCACACTGATATAATAAAGGCGAAAGTTTGTATGTATGTATGTGTGTTTATGTGTATGTGTGCATATTTGTGACTGCTTCACGCTCAAACGGCTGAATGGGTTTGGATGAAATTCGGTACAAAGATAGCTCATATACTAGATTAACACATAGGTTTAAGCTTAGGCTTATCCCCTAATAGTGAAATTTTCCCGTGGGATGAGTAAATAATTAAAATACTTTTTATCCGCGGGTGAAACCGCGGAGCGCAACTAGTATTGTATAAATCTTACTCCAAACACAGTAAAGGTTGAAAATATGGATTCAATACAAAAATAGATGTAAAAATGTTAACGTTTTTATACGAATTATTTGTATTCGTATTATTTATATACTTTTTTTAATATATGACTGCAGTATTAACGTCAAAAGATCTTTTCATTCTTAAACAGTTAAACGAATAAAGTTATTTCGCAACTCATAAGCAACATTAATAGTTTAACCCAACAATTTGATAAAAGGAAAATCGCCATGCCTAATGTAAATGGTATAATAATTAATGTAAGTATAATATAATTTGTATTTTCTTCATACATAAAATAAAATACAATTTTATAATCGACCTACTGAAGTACATAAATAATAATGAGTAAGATATTAAAAAGATTCTTAGAATAACTTTTAACTATATTAATAGAATTTTTTAGAACTATAGCTCCAAGCTAATCGAAACACTGTAACCAGACTCACCACTAGTTCTCGGTCTAAAGACATAAGGACTAACAATTCGTGTCTTATGGCATATTTGTTTGTAATTCAATTGTTATTAAGAAATGGTCGGCCATTAGTCCTCTTTGATCAATTAACAGAATGACGTCAATGTAATGTTTACATGGTTTAGTAGCCAAAATTTCATTAAGAAAAACTTACTTACAAGTTTTTCTTTACGTATTTTTTTACGGTATACAATAAAGTATCGATCTATCGATTTATCTATCGTCTTACCCATTTATTCATTGATAGTCAGACTTTGTATTTGTGGCTTTGCCTCGATTAAATAAAATAAATACTTGCGCAGTACTATTTGGTGGCAGAATAACTGGTAAAACGGTGGTACCTACCTACCTGCTTACCTTTACTATAAGAGCGAGTGAAAAGTCCGCTTTTTTAAAAAGTGGTAATCTTGTTGGTGTCTACCGACCTACCGTGTCACCGGGACTGAAAGAGTATGTGAGCAAAATTCCGCACATTACTTGAAAATTTAGTACAGAGTCGGCCTAACGGGATTTGAATCATGGTGTCGGGCTGAGCCACACTAGCAAAGCATTAAAGTGCGTTAAGCACAATCTAAATGCTGTAAATCTAAATATGTACAACTCAAAGGTGACTGACTGATTGACTGACTGACATAGTGATCTATCAACGCACAGCCCAAAGCACTGGATGGATCGGGCTGAAATTTGGCATGCAGGTAAATGTTATGATGTAGGCATCCGCTAAGAAAGGATTATTCTAAATTCCATCCTTAAGAGGGTGAAATGGGTGGTTGAATTATTTTCCCATAAGCCACGCGCTGAAGCTGCGGGCCGAAGCGTTATTAATATAATGGTAATATTGATTCATCTCAGTTATAGAGTTACCGTCAATGCGGCGCAAACCCATGGGACAATTTCGGGTCGGTCTCGCATTTAGTTATCTGTGGTTGAGGGACATGTTATCCTAAATCAGCTAAGCCCAGTAATTGCTTTATGTCTAAGTGAGCCATTTTCGAGATAAGTTTTGCTACTCAGCATTTTGTCTTGTTTTATCTTTTCGTATTCCAAACTCGATAGAGAGGGACACAACATTTTTTCAGCCACTCCTTCCTTTCACTCCTCCTTTGGTAGGCAAATCAACCTTACTGCTAGAACTTTTAAACTGCCTGAAGGCTTAGTTTAACAACAATTGTCTTGCGATATTATTATTTTTGTTTTTATTGTATAGGCTTGCGTTTGACCACTATATATAACACTACACTATACTAGCTGATACTGGCCGCTTAACGTGTCCTTGGAAAAAGGAAAATATATATAAGTCTCTCCTGTAGTGATTATGTTCAAAAATAATAATAATAATAATAATACTAACAAATATGTAAGTAGTATATTAAAAAAGAGCACAGACCAAGGAGTCTGTGGTAAAGCAGCATAATAAAAAAAAACATGTCCTTGGAAGCATGTACGTAGTAAATACCACTTTTTGTAGCGGTCACCCATCCATTACTCTACTACACAATGTTGGTTTGTAGTAAGGTAAGATATTTTATTGATTACCTAAAAGCTAAAAACCACCAAGCTACCTAAGTAAAAGCATTTTCTTACACAATAACGTAAGGTAAAAAAATACCATTTCGATCAATAGGTGGTAGGACTTTTCTGTAAAGTTCGTCTAGGTAGGTACTATCGCTTTGCCAGTTATTCTGCCGCCAAGCAGTAGTGCGCAAGCACTACTGTGTTCCGGTTTGAAGGGCACTGTAGAGTGTCGCTATATTGTAAAATTACTGGGCAAATGAGGCTTTATGACCTAATCTCACAGCCTAGTAATCTTATTACTAGACTGTGTTGATGTCTTAGGATGACTTGCACAGTGCAGTGTCACGTGAAACTATACTTTAAAGTTCTGATTGACACTGCAACTGATATGGGCAGCCGTATTCGCTTAACAACAGACATACGGTTAGTACGTCATGTGATTCCTTAGCATAAAAATCAATATAACATTATGATAGAATTGAGATAAAATATAACCTAATAACAACAGGCAATAAGAAATCCATTTTAATAAGTTTATGGCTATTGATGACGTATTTAAAAAAAATGAGGGTCAAAATCACCGCTAAAACAAAGGTTACGACAAAAAAGCATACTTTTCTAAAAGAGCCTACTTTCCTCAAGGTCCAGATGTTAAAGAAGATCCAAAGTAAACTTATCCGTACAAAACTTGCGCCATTACGTTTTGTTAGTGTAACTTTTTCCACGTGCCGTGACGTATGGTGAGATCAAACGTTGAAGGAAAGTAGTTTTTGCTCGTTAATTAATATTTATTATAATCTTGGTTTGCGTTAACAAGAACTGAAATAGATTTTTTGATTATAAATTCATAATCAGGTGTGTAGTTGTGGGCGGTGGTGGATTTAGATTCACAATTGAAGGGGTGAGAACAAAAAGGGTTTAACTGATTTTTTTCACAAAATGACTTATGGGTATCGTTGGATTCAGCGTGAAATTATCTACAATAATACATATATATCTCAAAATACTGAAATGAGGCTTAAATCTCGATATTTTGAGTCTAAAAACGGTACCTACCGATTACTACCGATTAATACCTACCGATACCTGTCACAGGAATACAGTTCGCTTAGCATAAAAAAATTATATTTAATTTATTATATTATATTTTTACAGTAATTGTATGAATTAGTACTATATTTAGTACTTTAAGATAGAATTAAAACATTTTCAAGCAACTGAAACTTACATAAACCTTTTCTATTACCTTATAAGCACTCTACATTAAAATGACGCCGTTGACGTTTAAAGTCAATTTTCTCGAAACTGTCAATTTGACAGGTAAACCCTTTTTATTCTCAACCCTTCAATTATAATATATTTACTCGATATCGAAGTTCTGACAGACAAGAAACTTAGCCCTGTTAACTAAATGTTAATACCAAATCTATAAAGATCTTATGATATATAGGAATAAAACAATTTACCAAACAGTGAAACGGTATATCTATAAACAAAATAAGTATTCAATTGTTCTTTTTTTAACGTGTTTATACTGTTGGTCTCTACCAACCTTTACAGCTTCACCGGGTGTGATATTAAATTATTCAATAATAGGACGTCCTGACCGACCAACTTATAATATCTGCCTAGATTTCTGTGCTGCAGATTTGACATTGTCTATTGCTTCGAAATTCAAACTCTCCATTGTGTGGCATTTTATTCGTTAAGTGCTGGATTACAGGCGTGAGTGTGGGAAAATGGTATAATAATGGTGAAACGTTTCTTTTCGTGTTGTTTCCAAAACTACATAGAAGCTTCAAGTAAAGTTGCCACCACTTTACTAGGAGTATGACTTTGACTAGACTGACTTGACTATGACTTGACTTGATGACTTCGACTGTGACTTGACACATATTTGCGTGAAATATCGATAACTTGATAAATTATCAATTACTTGACACTGGCTAAATACACAAAAGTGTGGAGCCAAAACTTAAAAAACAGCAGATTAGAGCGGAATGCATGCATCAGACGTAGACACGGAGACAGTAATCAAAGCCAAAGGAATCATTTGTTGCGAGGAAGCAAGCTCAAAAAAAAAATTCAAACAATCATTTGTTGCGTGCTGAATTAAATTAGATGCGACTAGCTCTTTTCACTCTTCACGTTTTGTTTAATATCTTTTATACATATGTAAAACTGTTTAAAGGCCTTTTGCTTTTCATTTAGGGTTCTAGCTAAGTTCGCACTTACTTCCTTTCTATCTGTTTTTGTCTCTAGATTATCCAATGTCCATTACCCAATGATTTGTATTGTTAGAATACGATAATAACAGACACAGAACCAACATCAAATTTCATCACACAGATGTTTGTCCTTGGATTGTTATATTCATAAGAATTATTATCAAATTTTGATTCTGCCATATCTATTAAAGATTTATTAAAAAAACGTCTACCATAATTCTTAGCTATTTAGAATTCCTTAATCACAAAGTTATCGTGCTGTTAAACCTTGATGTCTTAAGTTTTTCGAGATAAATTAATAATTTCGTCACTAAAATCTCATTTATGTATCTATACTTGGTTTCAAGGTTTAGGTAATCAAGTTCTTTCGAGGGTAATTTATCAGAAATCTACTTTATTTGGTGTTGGCTTCTGGATGACGTCAATAGGTAATTAGTGTTAAATAAGTAAGTAATTATAGTCTGCTTCTGAAATTAGAATTACGTTCATTGCGCGACGTCATTCTGGGAGGCGTGAAGAATGTAATGCAAAAATCAAACATTTCTGGTTTTAACGTAGATATTTATTCTACGTAGGTACTATTGTACCTACTACAATGCAGAAGAACCACTCCAAAAATTGACACATATTTTAAGTGAGTCATGTAATAGAATGCTAATTAGATCGCACAGCATTATAAGTAAAAATTTTCTAGTTGCCTCTCTTTCTGTCGTATAGACTAAACTTCAAAATGTTGTTCTTCACCTCTCTTTTTTTCTCTTAATCTATTAATCCATTTCAGACTCTATTTCTGTAATATAATTAGTACGATACTAAAGATCTCTGCGAAAAACGTTTCAAACTCACATGTTACATGCGGGGCGCTGAGACCCAATCTCTTCGAACAAGCTTTAAAAAATAATGTATTGAATGGTCTTCGAACTGTATTTAATGAACGTAAAAATGCCAAGAAAGCTAGTTATAGAGACACCTATCATTAAATATTCTATAATAGAAAAATAAAAATTAAGGACTTTGTCACTACGTGTAGACTTCAGAGTAAATATTCCTACAGAATCAATGACATGAGGATGGGTGGCGTTCACTACTAAGAATTTATTTACTAAGTTTTTTATTTTTAGATGTAGACTAATGCAAGGAGTTGTGAAGACCACGATAAATGATATGTATAGGGTGGGACCACCACTAGTCTGAAGACGTTCACTGCTGAATATAAGCCTTCCCATTATAATAATAATATGCGTGGACATCTCACACAACGCCATCTAGCCCCAAACTAAGCAAAGCTTGTACTATGGGAACCAGATAACTGATACAATACTTAGATACTTTTTGTTTTTGAATAGATACATAGAATACAATATAACACCCAAACACAGAACCAACACCTTTTTTTTTTTTTTTTTATATGAGTTAATGATGTGACGAGCTAGTCGTTTACCTGATGTTAAGCAACACGGCCGTCCATAACAGAACAGTGTCACTCGGAACCCCAAAAGATAGAGTTTCACGCGACACTGCACTGCGCACATCATCCTGAGACATCAGCACAGACTGGTAATAAAATTACTCGACTGTGAGATCAGATCATAAAGTCTCATTTGCCCAGTAATTTCGCTAGCTACAGTGCCCTTCAAACCGGAACAGAGTAGTGCTTGCACACTATTTTAGCTTCCTGCGGATCTCATCATTTTGGATCTTATCTCGCAAGAAAACCCCGCGCATAGCTCTTTCCGTAGCTTGTTGCGTGACTTTGAGCCAATGAGACCACAGTCTCCGTGCTGAATAAATAATTACTATATTTATCAAGTATTTTAGGGTAAAATTTAGAATATATAACTTGTTAGTGCACGAAATGGTAAAGAAACACAAAGTAAATTAAGTAATAAACATTATTTTTAGATGGACTAAGCACAAAAGTTTTTGGGAATTGTTTCAAGACAAGAACAAACCACAACCATTTACGTACTCCACCTGCCGTCTTAACGTCATCTTAGCCAGAGTTCGAGTTGTCATAATTCAACTTTCTTTTCGTAATTTTGCTACATTTTATTTTTATTTGTATAAAAACATTCGTTTCGAAAAAGTATTTCTGTAATAGTAAAAATGAAAAACACAGTGTACACTGAAATCATTTGTTATTTTTAAACGCAAATGTCATGAAATCAATGCAGATGATTAGTTGGAGAGATGATATGGTTCGCTAGAAAACTAGCTCATTAGAGACATACCTAGTTAAACTATTCAATAGATTCGTTCACTAAGCTTTCATATGATTATTTTTATCATAAAAAACACGCACAGTCATTGTGTGAACAGCAAATATTAAGTAAAAGGCTTTCATGAAAAAAGCTCGCAGCTTTGTAAACATCCCGAATTAGGGCGGATGGATGGATCCGGAAATATAGATATACGACCTTTTTACTGTACATCCGAAAGGGCATGCCATATTTTTGTAGGATCCATAATACGCTTTAATCTATTTAAACTTCTATATGGCTTTGTCTCATCGTGCGTGAATTGGAACATACTCAAAGTGATTCTATTTTGGTGCGGTGATTAATCATTTGAAAGCGATTGCTCATATTGGACATAACCATTCATTTAAAAAGAAAATTGTCTGTCCACAGATAGCGTTAAAAATATAAATCCGCTGATTTCCATATCGGCCTTAGATACCAATGATCTAATTAAGGTCGCGCAACTGGCCGAAAGCAAAACAAGATTACGAATCAAATGCCGTATTTAGAAAAAGAAATTGCTCAATATCCCGGGGATTTCGAATTTGGAACTTGGTATACTAATCAGCGGCTACCTGTAGCGGGTAGAGCATGTGGTACAGAAGACAGTCGCGCGCAGGCTTCCACGCGGTACGGTTGCGTGCCCGCGTCATGTCGCACTGAGCCGCTCCGAGCGCACCTCCGTCCGTGCATGTTGACTGCCGATCATATCTACGGTAACAACTGACCGCGAAATTCAAAATTACGACCCAACTTTTTTTTCTTACTCCGTCGGTCTTGTGTTTAAAATTCGAGATGTGACCACCTGTTGGTCTCGTTTTGACATAGTCCAGTGGACAGCGTCACAATCTGTTTACAAGTAGGGGAGACGGCCACCCTCGATCGTGAGCAATGACGCAATGTTTTATAGGCTCTCCATGGGTTACTATGGCGGAAAAACAACAGTCGTCGCCAGTTTCAAAATAGATTTCCGTGTTTCCACCTGCGTAAAGCCAAACAGCTAAACATTCATTACAGTCCAGCCGCACTCGGGTAAATTACGAGCTGTAAAAACCACCATACCGGTCATGCGTGCGCGGATTATAAAATCCACAGGTAATCAAAGATACGGCTTGAGTTAATAAACACTGAGTTCATTTAAATTCTTGCAAATTCGCTGCATTTAGAGACAGCGCAATCACATAAAAATAGTTTTAAATGATTGTGAATAAGAGTTACTTTTGAACGCTATAGAATATCCATGGTAATGCAATTATAGTAAATTCAATAAAACAATATCTTTTATTTAAATTATGGTACTAACAATGTGAAACGTGTGTGTTTATTGTACCAACATCAAACGCAAACATGCATAAATTATGACCGTCATGATAATACTGAGAACATAAGGAAATATTCACAATATTCTAATAGCTGATTAACAAAGACTCCATTGATTGAAGAGTTCATTTACCGTAACGTTTAGCATAACTCAAGGCGAGAATTCAGGAAAATGAATCGATACACTAAAGAGTTTTAAAACAGATGGATAATTACACGTTGTTAATTTCCATTCTCCGCGGCACAACTGCCGAAATTTAGGGCCCCAATTGGATAAAGTCGTAAATCATCATCTATGGTACAATGTAACTTTGATAATATATACTCTAAATAGCCCTATTATAAGGCCTTATCAAAGTGATTTATTATAGGCATAGTGAACGCAATCACCATTCATGATAATCTTCATTCGAGCCTCCTTCCTTATCGCAATGTTAGTGAAAGATTACTGTCAAATTTTTTGATAGGTGCCATAATTGCGTAATCCGTCCTTCCGCCAGATGGATCTAATTTTATCGAACGTTAAAAATAAAGACGACCATAAAACTTATAATTCTCAATTTATTAGTTCAAGACCGACGAAGCAATGAAAACGCCAAAAACTCACCAATAATTTATGATCTTGGGCTGAAGCATATCAAAACAAAGTGTGGTAAACGTAAACATATCTGAATTTTTTCGAGTGATTGATCAGTGCGATCGCATGTCATGGCCGAATTACTTTTCAAAATAACTGAGTGATAAATTGAGGATGTTGAGTGACGTAGAAATCCGAGACGTGAATCTCAGGTGGAAAATCTGGATTTTACAGAATTCACGCATTAGCAACGGCTTCAACAGCGTGACTTTTTAACAATAGGGACATTAGTTTAGTGTGACAGTTGTTCCGTGTGACGTATTGTTTTGAGTGACAGTGGGAGATATCGTATGATGGGATGATGCGGCGCGGTAAAGCGCTGCTTGAGAGCAGCAGGCAGGGTTCGGTCGACGGCAAGGCGATGGTTAACGACAAGGAGTTGGTGCATAAGTGCCACAGTGACCCTGGAGGTGGCAGGGCACTGGGCGCAGCCCCACGGGCTCACAGGCATCGATCCGCGTCGGGTGCGCCTAGGAAATGTGTGCTCACGCTTGATGGATACTCTTATGTTATTGGTAAGTCGCATATGAACTTGTCTTGCGTTTATTCATAGATAGTAATTTTACTTGAGAAAAGCTTTATTTAGCCAAACCAGGAACGACGGAAAATTTGTATTGTCTTTCCTATATAGTATTTATGTTCATGATCATATAAAATTCAAAGTCCTGACTGACTGAATGACTTAATATATCAACGCTCTGCCTAAACCGCTAGTCCAAGAGACTTGAAATTCGGAGGGTGTGTTCTTTGTAAAGTGTAGGTATCCATTAAGAAAGGGTTTATCGAAATTGCATCCCTAAGAGTGTGGCTGGTTGAATTATTTTCTTATGGGCAACGCGGGCGAAGGCGCGGGCAGAAGCTCGTTAATAATAAGCTAAGTAATAAATTTAAAATATTTTTTAACAAAAAGCACAGACCCAGGTTATTGTGGTAATTCATTTAGCTAGAAAAAAAAAAACGACAGCAAATTATAGATGAATGTAGCTCTCAATTAATCCAACACAGCCGGTTCCATGACATACTTATTGCAACTGATTCCACGAAATGTTATTTTGCATGCCCTCGAGATCCCAATCAAAAGTTGGGTAGTAAAACAAACCAGAACTGAATTTTTCAAGTTTCTGATATTTACGAAAACTATTTTAATCATTCTACAAATAAGAAGAAATCTATTTAAAAGTTGTTGGTCGCAGTTTTATCATTATTGCGAATAGCAGATACATCAGCTCTATTTAATTCGGCTTAAAATAAACGGTACCCTTCGTAAACACCTTCAAAATTTCACATCATTGACTTTTGAAAGACCAGCCCAAATTGAAATTGTAAATACTACATTTTTCATGAGAAAAGATGTTGATAAAAGCAATCGTTATAATATCTCCAACATAGAATGTTTAAAAACTCCATCCATGCTAAGTACACACAATGATTACACTAACTAATTCCATGATAAATTGTAAGCATTAATCATCTGACATCCAGCCACTATGATTGCTGTCACGCGCAATATGCGGTCGCGCATTTCACAGAAATCGCTTTTAGTTTCTGTAGTATGTCACCGCGTGAACGTTACTGTAATTATCTCCCCGTCAGCTGATGTCTCACTCGTGAAATTCAAAAGGGACCTGCAGTATATTAATCACAAACCTTTTTGCTTCGAATAAATCACAGAAAAAGTTTGATTATCACACGATACTGATTCCAATTACAACAGCACAGGATTAAATATAGATTAAATAAATAAATATGTGTGGACATTTCACACAGCGCCATCTAGCCCCAAACTAAACAAAGCTTGTACTAGGGAATCCAGATAACTGATACAATACTTATATACTTTTTTTTGTAAATACATACATATAAACACCCAGACACAGAACAAACATCGATGATCATCACACATAATAGGTTTGTCCTGGGTGGGAATCGAACCCACAACCTGCAGTTCAGAAGGCAGGGACACTACCAACTGAACTATCTGGCCAGATTGTTGCTGTTTTGGTAAAACCTTTGGTCACAGCACAGGACTGTGACAGGTAATATCGATAGGTGACACAGACCTAGAATATTTTCGCTACTCTTACTTACACAGAGTTTTAGAGCAGACTTTTTGTAGAATGTTTTTTTTTAACGAATATATTTTAAATCTGTGGTGGCAGTTATGGACAGTGAGATCACGCTTGCGATTGACTTATTGATTGAGTTTGTGACATCCATTCCCGGTAAATAATCACCAAATATAAAAATCATAAAATGCTGTCAAAAAGTATATTCGTCATAACCAAATGACACTGAGAGTAAATATATTTCGCTTTCGTATTACCGAAACGAAACTCCAGAGGATTTTCTCGTGTAAAGACACGTGTTGGTATTGTCAATGAATTGTTTCGGCTTCTTTTCTGTGCTCAAGTTCACGTGGGACCGTAGCATTCACGTCATCTTCACGCGTACACGTTCGAGCGTTAATTTTTCTTATCACTAATAAAAAAACAATAGGAGTATTTTCGCTCCACAATGAATATTATTTTTAATGTACGTACGTCACGATTTATAATAATATCAAATAAAACTCTTGGAGTTCAGTAATTCCGCGTTGTGTGTTGACTAATTTAGATTTTTCTTAGGTAAGCAAGTGACGTCACGTGCAAGTATTTAGCAAATATATAGGTAACATTAGATTGCATTGCCACTTGGAACTCTAAATTATAATAATTATGTGTGTGAACTGAGTGACCACATAGATCTCTAAGCAATTTTTTGTAGTTTAACTGTGGTACTGTGTACGTCATCCTGAGACATCACCACTCAAAGTCTCATTTGCCCAGCTTTTTCACATCTTATGCATGTCTTTATTCACTAACTACACTTTTGACGGCTGGGCGCCTTAAGTGCCTGCCCTCCCGCCCAGTGGCGCTCTAAAGTTCGGTAGAAACCAACAGTATTAGCTCGTTAAAAAAAATGGCGGCACACCCGAATCTTGTGGTATTTTAATTATTATTCGTGATAAAAAGTATCTTACGTTTTGGTAATCTGTGTGCCAATGTGTATACAATTTGGCCGTTTTAGCGTGAAATTTAAATAAACACGCTAACTGACATAACCAGTCAAAACTACTTTTGATCAAATCAGTTAGTCAAAATTACTTTTAACCAGCTCCATTGGGCAAGACTAATTTTGACTTTTATTTTAGTGAAAAGTACTACAAAACCTGTGGTCAAAAGTACCTTCGACTAGTATTGCTGGTTCGTTAGATCACGACTTTTAATGTTACATCACAATTTTTAATGGCGACAAACTCGCCATTACTATATTGATTATTGGATTACTTGCTGCGCCCCGTGGTTTCACTAGCGTGGTGAAAATTTTCTAATTTTCCACTCACCTTTCTTAATATTTTCTCGACAAAAATAACCAAGAAAAAAAGAATTAGCGACAATGTTCCATCCATTTCTGCGTGATGCGATGACCAAAGGAAATAGAGATTCATTTTGATATAGAAACTAGCTGCACCCATGGTTTCACTCGTGTGGTAAAAAAATTCTAATTTTCCGCTCAACTTTCTTAATTTTTTCTTACATATAGACCTTCTCCTGAAAAAATAAACACAACAAAAAAGGATTAGCGGCAATGTTCTATCCGTTCCCGCGTGATGCGATGACCATGAAAAATAGAGATTCATTTTTATACTTAACTAGCTGCGCCCCGTGGTTTCACCCGAGGGTAAAAATTATCGAAATTTCTTCATTTTTTCTTTCGTAAGAACATTCTAGTAACAATAATAAACACAACAAAAAAAATAAGCGAAATTGTTCCATTATTCAGGCGCAATGCGATGACCAAGGAAAATAGAGATATATTTTTATATAAATGGTGATTTTATATCTTTTGACAGAGGACGTTTGTTATTTGGTACTTAAACTATATTTCGAAGTAGAAAATTTGAGATTACTAAGTCGTATACTACTAAAACTTAATATTCATATATTGGTGACATTGAATAGCAATTATTAAGCGTCATTGAAAGTAAAATGCGTATTAGAAATATATCCCAATTATTTGCGGATCAGGAAATTTAGTTTCGAATTGCATGGTCATTCAAGTGACTGGTCAAATGCAAATCTAGAACAATGCCTTCTAAATATTCGTATAGATAGGTACCTACTTCAGATACTTATATTATATCATGATATAGTAATATAGTAATAATATGTGTGGACATTTTACACAGCGCCATCTAGCACCAAACCAAGCAAAGCTTGTACTATGGGAACCAGAGAACTGATACAATACTTAGATACGTTTTTTTTGTTTGTACATACATACATAGAATACAATACAACAGCTAGCCTCAGAACACACACCCTATATTCATCGCACAAATGTCCTGGGTGGGAATCGAACCCACAACCCACAGTTCAGAAGGCAGGGGTACTACCAGCTGAGCTATCAGGCATATGTACATCGTATTTTTGTTCTTTACATATAGCGTACATCGCAATTTCATACTTTGAAATTCAATACTACAGTTCTATTTGTGCAAGAAGTACTTTGAAACTAAAGCTAAAATAAAAAAAATTGGGCGTTTCTTAACGGGGCGAAGGAAGAGAATGAAAGAAAAAGTGAGATAGAAACGAGGTATTTTTTGGCTACAGAATTTTTGGTTTCATTCCAAAGAGAGTTGAGCAAATATTATCACAATAACCAGGATGCTTTTTGAATGGTTTTACTGTGAATCAAACATTTTAATACGTACAAAAGAATAATGGTTTTAAGTATACAACATATATCTAGAGCCCATTTTACAGAACGACGCTCGGTACTTGCGTCGAGATTTAATTCATTAATGAATTGCAACTTTAAATAAATTGGGGCTAGATGGCGCGGTTTGAAATACCACAAATATTTATTATTATCACACTAATATCATAAAGGCGAATGTTTGTATGTGTGCATGTGTGTATGTTTGTTACTCCTTCACGCTCAAACGGCTGCACAGATTTGGATGAAATTCAGTACCAATATAGCTACATATACACTGGATTAACATATAGGCTACATTTTATCCCGGAAAAGTGAAATTTTCCCGTGAGATGAGCAAATAATTAAAATACTGTTTATGCGCGGGTGAAACCGCGGGGCACAACTAGTATTACGGTACAGGTACAGGTGTAGGTACCTACCTACATATACAGTTATTTAGAACGTATCAATTGTAATAGTGTAACTATTATAATTTATTGTAATTTTTTTCTAATCATACTTCTGACAAGCTACACTGTAGTATAGCTGTAGTTTGTTATATAATTTTCAAAGCTTTACTGTTCTAAATATCATAAATTAATTAATTTGCTGCTATCGTTTTAAATAAAATGGGTAAATCATTATCTGGTTGGCAACATTGATTGGCGCGTGACTGGACGGCCACGTGAATCAGACAGTTGAGTAAGAAAAACGATCAGTCTGTAGTCTTTGGATTACGAGTGAAAAGCTACGGTGTGTAGTATTAAAGAATGGATAATAAACAGAGTTGGTGTTATATAAAATACACAGTTGAATTCCATTCACTCAACAGCCGGAAGATTCTCTACTGAAAACGGGTATCCCTTATATAAGGCGACTTTAGACGTTATTCACAAGGGACTTTGCGTTTGAAATTACCAGATTCAAAATATAGTTACATGCTTGCCCATTACCTATACTAAAAATTCACCACAAAACTGATATTTTTAGAAAAAGCTCTACTCAATCGTAACCGGTCCATTTATCAACGTTTACTATAATCTGACATTATGTCGTCGCAAACATGATGTTACAGCGGTGACGTCATATTAACTGATAGCACCTTGATAAAGCCAGATAGCGCGTTATCAGATAATGGTGATGTATCATTAATCGAAAGCGTTTGTTGTTCTGGTTTTACTTGCTTGTGCTAGATAATATGCGAACTTTCTCTTGTTGGATTAGTTTTGTAATTGTTATATTTATATGAGAATTATTTCGTTTGACGTCATTTTTGTATTTGCTGCATAATGATAGATCGCTTATTTGGTTGAGCTGTAACAAATAGTTGCTCTAGGTCTTAGATCGTAAGAGTTAAATTTTTATAAAAAGGCTGCGATCGACTGTACATGTAGTTTTTGATAACTACAAATAAAGTAAACGAAATTGAGCAAATTAATGATAATCAAACATTTTTTTGATAAAATCAATACGTGAGATTCATTAATGTTTTTGTATTGCCAAGAATTTAAACTTATATAAGGTTGGACTTAGATAAGCAAAGTTCGTCTAGGTAGGTACCACCAATTTGCCAGTTATTCTGCCACCAAGCAGTAGTGTGCAAGCAACTACTGTGTTTCGGTTTGAAACGCACTGTAGCTAGCAAAATTACTGGGCAAATGGGTCTTTGATGATCTGATCTCATATTCGAGTCATCTTATTATAACCAGACTGTGCTAATATATCAGGATGATGTGCGCACGTCACGCGAAATTTTATGTTTTAGAGTTCCTAGTGACACTATTCTGTTATGGGCGACCGTAACTTAACATCAGGTGAACGACTAGCTCGTCATATCATTAAAAAAAGTGGGTTATAAAAGTACCGCAAGCAAAAAACCGATATTATAATAGAATTCAATATTTAGAATTTTATAATAAACGACGTAGGTAACCGGCCAGAACCTGACCCCGACCTTTTAACTATAAGGGGTTCATTATAAGTATGGAATCCATTGTAAAGGGAATACTTACATAGCGCAATTTCAAATATCCAATCAGCCGTTTCCTTCCGCTTCTTTTCTGTATGCGAACCATTGATTATAATCTGGAATAGTACCGTGTACCTACGTTACATATCTAGCTTAATCTATAGGTGATATACCAAACTAAGCCTTATTATGTACTACCTAAGAATGAAAAAACTAAGACAATTCTTTTTTACTGAATAAATACATATGTGTGGACGTTTCACACAGCGCCATCTAGTCCCAAACTAAGCAAAGCTTGTACCATGGGAACCAGGCGTGTTCCATATCATAATACGCCTCTGTGGTTTGGCGGTTGAGCAAGTCGGCTCATAACCCGGAGGCGGCAGGTTCGATTCGTCAGGACAAGTAGTATTTGTGCACAGAAAAAAAGCGCAAATACTTGTTCTGTGTCTGGGCTTTGTGGGACCATGGTCCTTGTAGAACCTGGGTTCCTAAACACAGGGGATCCCAGTTAGGGTCCAGGATCTTTTTATGTGATCGTTGGACGCTATTATTTTTTAAGCTAAATACTAGGTTCAATTATACAAACTATAAAAACATTTGGACTATACACTAGGTGCGATGACCTATAGACAGTCGAAATGCTCCAGCTCACTACAAGCAGTAACGAACCTACTGGCAGCATTGCCCTGTTGAATTGCAATGCTGATTTGTTGTGCCAAAAAGTGCCAAACAAACTTCTGAATAATTTTGTATTTCATATTCCTACATAGTGAGCTACATTTCTGACTGAATTAGCAATATTTATTCTAAAAATAAATTAAATCAAAGTAAACTACAATGTTTAACGTCTTTAATATAATGTTTTAACACAAAATTATTCCTTGGAAATGGCAATATAAAACCAGAAATCATATTGTGCGTTTTCTTACAAATAATATCCATCAAAACATAATGATGGTATTTTTAATGATCGTAGACTCGTAAAGCATAACGATTTGGTTTATGTCGGTATCACAACTCCGTCGCGTAATACAGTTTTGTTGTAAAATTAAAAATATTATAATGCTTAAATAATAAAATTTATAAATGCACTTATAAACATTATTTTGATTATAATAAATGACACTTCTGCGAGATGCTAAGATTTTTCCAACGCTCACAGGGCCACCGCTTTGCCTGTTATTCTGCCGCCAAGCAGTAGTGTGCAATCACTACTGTGTTCCAGTTTGAAAGGCACTGTAGTAACTACATGGCAAATGACTGGTTTTGAAGGCACGTTAAGCCGTCGGTCCCGACTGTGTCGTAAGACAGAAAGTCGTCAAGCCAAGTCAAATCTTTTGGGTGGTCTTGAAATTTTGTCACCAGCTGACCACTTGCCTACATGAGAGGCATAAGAAGTGGTGAACAAAATAAATGAATTCTAAAAATGCTTGTATCTGTCCACAAATGGTAGGACTAACATAAAAACACGTGTCAACTGCCACTGACAGTCAGTTAACACTCAGAATAAGTATTTTCGATTTATTTTTCCGTTCACAAATGCTTGTCCTTGGGAATCGAGCCCACCACCTCCGAGTTATGAGCCAACACGCTTAACCACTACACCACAGAAACTGTCAAAAATGTGTCACTGCCCTACAATGTTAGATGAGCTGTTGGGGGATAATGGAGATGGTCGATAACATTGTATTTATAGTTCTCTTTACAAGAATTACCCTGGAACTATGAGAATAATTACTTATATGATATTTGACAGCCTCTGCGGTGTACTGATTGAGCAGATCAGCTCATATCCTGGAGGCGGCGGATTAGTGACAGGACAAGTATTTACGCAAAGGAAACAAAAGCAAAAAAAAAAAATCTGAGTCTGGATGTTGTGGGACCATGATCCTCGTAGTTCCTAGGTGTATGTGATAGTTGGGCGTAATTATTGTAATATAACGTTGTCTGGAAGAGACTACTCATTTTTACACTAGTTTGTAAGATTTATTTTATTCCTGCATGTATCCTACTAATATTATAAATGTGAAAGTTTGTGAGTATGGATGTATGGATGAATGTTTGTAACTGTGTCACGCAAAAACGACTGAACAAATTTTAATGAAATTTGGAACACTGATAGATTATAACCTGAATATAGGATACTTTGTATCCCGATAGTATGTTCCCGTGAGACAATTATCAAACACCACGCTGGCGACGCCGCGGGCTTTTAACGCAAAAACTATTGAACGGATTTGGATGAAATTTGCAACACAGATAGTTATAACCTGGATTAGCATAAAGGATACTTTTATCCGTTAAATAAACTACGGGATCCAGCTAGTAATCATATATTTGTGATATGTACAGAGTCCTCTATCTATATCTACCTCAGTGCATGAATAACCGGACACACGGGTTCTAATGAATGCGGCTTGTTAAGGATAAGTATTAAGTTGCCATTATACCCAGCTTTACAATGGTTCTTATGTGATTTCAAGGCGAATGAACGGTTAATGCGTGGCTTTGTTACGATTACGTTGGTGCAAGTCTCTTTTAATTCAAACGCGGCATTTTATAAAAATTACATAAAAAATTCAAATACTGACTGACTGACTGGCTGACTGACTTATACAGGGTTACAGGAAAAATCGTGCTAGATCCGTTAAGGGCGTGGAGTACCCATCATTTATGACTTATTTCACTATAAAACACTTTTCTTTGAGGGGTGAAATGCCCTCGCACTTTTCTGCCACCACGGGGGTTATGGCAGTAGGCATGTGGGACTCGAACCTACTAAAACCCCCCCGTGAGCCTTCATCCGCCGTACCCGGGGGCGAGAAGGGGTCGCGACTGCAGTCCAGTCAACTCGCTCCCAAACAAAATAAACATAATTAAATTTTGTTGCCTAAAAATCGGCAATTTTTATTTAAAAAAGTCCAATATTTCGAAAAGGGTTAAGTTTAAGCTAGGGTGTTTCATAGTAAAATAAGTCAGAAATGATGGGTATTCCACGCTCTTAACGGATCTAGCACGATTTTTCCTGTAACCCTGTATATCAATGCACAGCCTAAACCGCTGGTCCTATAGACTTGAAATTTGGAGGGTGTGTTCTTTGTAAAGTGTAGGTATCCACTAAGAAAGGGTTTTTGGAAATTCCAGCCCTAAAAAGATGGAACGGGTGGTAGAATTATCTATGAAAAAAATTTCTTCTTCATTTCCAATAGTCCACGCGGGCGAAGCCGCGGGTAGAAACTAGTTGTATGTAAAACCCATGTCATTCAGGGAACGGAAAAATTTACAATGTAGCTGACAGAATTGGTGTCATACCGAGATTGTAATGTCACACCAGCATGACGTCAAATCTTATGCATGTTACATGTTAAGCTGGCTTCCCACAGTACGTGATACTGCGCGCGACTTCACGCACGGCCGACGACCACGGACGGCTACGCACCGCACTCAAGGCACTTCCAACGGTGCGTCTGTGTGTGTCTTGAGATTCGAAGCCATTTTGTTATTCCAAAATGAAAAGTGAAAGATAACGTATCGCTGCAGACCTGCAGACCTTTGTTACTGTGTGGTATTTACATATTGTTGCGGTTTGTACTACTTGAAAATAAATCAGTTGTTCATCGGACTCCAAACATTCATTTATTGTGCCTTAATATTTCCCAATATCTCAGTGTAGTAATAGTCTCTCAACTCGCCGCGTATCGGATGCACCTCACTGGACGTGTCTGCGTTACCACGGACGATACTCTTCCCATCGTGCGTCGGTGCGGGCTGGTCCGCGTCCATCCGTAGTATCACGCACCGTGGGAAGCCAGCTTTATGCTACATCATTATGTCAATGCGACAGCACATTGTATGTTAAAACGAGATGGCATGACCGTGATACGCGTTACTGACGTCGATCAAGTTGTCAGCTTGAGAAAGAAATCTAATTTCCGGTTTGGCTGGCTATGGAAGGTAGAATTGAATGTAATATGACAGTGCCTGTAGCGGTAGCTTTACAACGCAAAGGGCGTAAATGGTAGAAAACATATATACCAAAAACATATAAAGTTTTCGTAGTATTTTTAACCAACCTCAAAAAAAAGGAGGTTTTCAATTCGACTGTATTTTTTTTTGTTTGTTACCTCAGAACTTTCAACTAGGTGAACCGATTCTGATGATTATTTTTTAATTAGGATGCTAGTGATTTCCGTGTTGTTCCATTTAAATTTTGTCAACATCTGACTGATTTTTGAGTTATCTTTAATAAAGCATTTCGACTACATTGATGATAAAGTCGGTTAAAAGCCCCTTTTTTAAAGTGAATTATTTGTTCTAGTTTTTAAAGAGTTAATTATTATATAAATATATTAATAACAGTCAGTCAAACACCGTTACACTATCAACACACGTCACGCGTGTCAGCGTGTCACGTCACTACGCAACGTGTTTTGTTTAAAGCGTCAAGAGAAAACAAACAGGCGTATATGCAGCGGTAGATATTGGCAGCCCACCACCACGCAGCACCGGACCGGCTGCTGTGACCTAAAACCACTCGGAAAATGTCAACAAAAGGTCAATAATCCAATATCTAGCAATTCTGGTTTGTCAAACCTATTGAATATTACCTATTATATATAGTGATTGAGCAGGTCAGCTCCGGGTTGGAGGCGGCGGGTTCGATCCCCGTGGCAGCACAAGTATTTGTGAACAAGAAAAAAGCGCAAGTACTTGTTCTGAGTCTGGGTGTTGTGGGACCATGGTCCTCGTAGTTCCTGGGGCCTAGACACAGGGAATCCTAGTTAGGGTCCAGGATCTATGTATGTGATCGTTGGGCGTTATTATTATTGTTATTCTTGTTATGAAGGTGAAAGTCGTTGTGATCTATTTAAGCCTACGCGTGTCGAGTGCAATTTTTATTGGTTCTCCCTTTTGGATCCACAGCTCAGCTTCAGATGTAGATCCATATAACCATTATCTCCTCTTAAATCCACATGTGGATCCCAAATACTTTTATAAATACCTTTTCATATGCAGTTTATCGACAAATACATTGAACTTAGCCGGCACTGTATCGAAACAGTTCCAAATCGTTTACAACAATTGAAGGGGTGAGAATAAAAAGGGTTTAACTGTCAAAATGATAGTTTCTAGAAAATTGACTTTAAACTTCAACAGCCTCATTTTAATGTAGAGTGCGTATTAAGTAATAGAAAAGGTTTACGTAAGTTTTAGTTGCTTGAAAATGTATTAATTCCATTTTAAAATACAAAATATAGTACTATTTCTACAATTACTGTAAAAATATAATATAATAAAATTAAAATAATAATGTTTTTATGCTAAGCGAACTATATTTCTGTGTCAGATAAGCTAAGTCAGATATTATTGTAGATAATTTCTCGCTGAATCCAACGATACACATAAGTCATTTTGTGAAAAAAATCAGCTAAACCCTTTTTGATCTCAGCCCTTCAATTATTATTAACTAGAAATAAATGACGCTCACAATCCTCAAGACAGAAAACAAAAAATAACAAAACAATGTCGCCGTCACAGAATTAATCAATTAAAATTCACCTCATTCATTGCATCCCAACTCAAATCGTTGACTGCAAAAGCTGCCGTAAATTACCTATTATTATCTGCCATCGTTTCAATTCAGACACGTTCACGGCAATTAATTTCTGTATTGATGAATGAACTTCGCATCAATAACACTTTACCGCAGAATGGGTCATAATTAGAGTGGTCCGAAGTGTTTTGTAATTTCCAACTGTTAGGTGCGGCAAAACGGGCCGATTGGATAACGCTGTAAAATTGTGTGATATATAGAACTCACGTCAGTGGGTAATGTCTGATAGGCTTTTTTAAACAGCTGGGTTGGAGTTGCGTCAATGATTAGGCGTCGAGCTTGAAAGGTAAACATAATTAAGAGCCGGCCTTATAGTTCTGTCTTGTGAAGTGTGCTTTGGTATGTATCGGTCGCGTAAATGTTTAGATTAACGTTTTTGCTTTGAATAACATACGTTTGAGTTTTGTGATTACGCTAGAATAGCAATATCACGTTGTTAAAACTGCGTAATCGTCAAATGGATTAGACTACATTTTGATAAAGAAACTGCATGCAGTTATAATGTAATTATTCAAATTAGCTTGCAATTTCTTATTAATTTGTTGATTGTTGATAATTTGCTGAGAGAGAATGCAAAGAATATAGAATCAATTGCAGGAAATATAAATATCAAATTTGGCTTGTACGTCATAAAATCTTTTCATCAGATGTGATGTTATTTCATCGATCGGTGCTGAAGCAGAGATTTTATTCACTAATTGATCCCTTTATGAATGAAATCCCTGCTTGAGCGCTGATCGATGACTGAGAATCGTTCTGTAATACGGACCTAAGTGATATAAGGTACTTAAAATTAAGTTATTGCATATAAAATCACAAAGTTATACGGACCTTAGACTTGTAAAAGTGCAAAAAAATTTACTATTTGCAATAAAATCCTTTGATTTATCCATAAAAATAATAATAATAACGCCCGTATAAATAAGATCAACTTCCTGGGAAAATCTTGCTATTCTTAATCAAATTGGGCGTATATCCTTAATATACGAAGAGAAAAAACTGGTTATATCTCTTCGTAAATCCTTCGGTACAATTACAAATCGTCTGTTCCTAATAGCTAAGAACCTTTCAATCAATTCCATATGCTTCAATTACTCTAAATCCCTTTCTATTGATCAACGACAATACATCATACGAAGCCAGTTTCGTTTCGCAACGATGATATGATACCAATTACAACTTGTGAATGGTGCAGATAGTTCATTGATTGAATATGTTACGAGGTTACCTTGTATTGCCGGATTAGTTACTGTTGACTAGCTTGTTCAACGGTCGAAATAATGCTCAGATTAGAAATCATGCTGTCAATCTAATTTAAATCATGTTTTACGTTTACCAGGTTCTGTTTTGCCTCGTAGTTTGTATATGCGGACCGATTTTGTGTTAACATAATGGTCGGGTCTTTTTGTATATTGTACACATGTGAATTTGAAATCAAATTTCTTTGGTTGTAATGGTTATGTATTATCATTGTGTGAAATGTCCACAAATATGGATTTATTTTTATTTCATGAAAAGAAGGCAATCAGTATATTAAAAAGTTAAAAACAACTGCCCTATTTTCATCTTTTTCGTTTATAAAAATTAGTAATAACAACTAGATTAATTTTCGAGTTTTTTTAAATATTAAAATCACAATTGTGACGTAAAATTATGTTCCGTTGATGGATCATCCGCAGTGATTGATGAGAATAGTATAAAGTAGGTTCAAGCGTTTCCAGTCCAGAAATTTTGACGTCAAGAATTTAGGTATATTCTGTACATCTTAGAGTTGTACAAAATAACAAAAAACTTATTCATCGATAGACATTTAAGTTTCCCTCGAAAATTAATTGCATAGTTTTTTTTTGTTGGCTTTCTAAACAAAGTTAATATGCCTTTTTTTCTGATAAATAAGGTGTAAAGCTAAATTCAGAATTACTTACTTTTCAGTCTTGTATGCAGTGACAGGCTATTAGGAAAATACGACGGTGGTCATAAATTGAATAGACTGTTTGTAGCTAGGATTACAGTTATTGATGCACTTCACCAGCGTCTTAATAGTGGTCTGCATTATGGAAACTGAGAGAGAGAGAGAGAGAGAGAGAGAGCGAGAGAGAGAGAGAAAGAATCTTATTATCACAACAGAAAAATCCCTCAATAACAAAAACCATTATGGACAAGAAAACAAGATATAATAATAATTAATAAAAATGTCAAATAATCAAAACTCAAAGATATTTGAAATAGAGATATTTTAATAACATATTTTAAAATTTAAAAATTAAATTGAAAAGTGTTGCCAATTATCGTGATTCAAATACAATAGGGCACATTTCCTTTTCAAATTTAAAATTGAAGTTTCAGTAAATAGCACCCCAGTTTCAAACAATGAACCGTGGAAACGTTCGAGCCTAGCTGTAATTAAATGGCTTTAGAAATGTACTAATTGCTGAGACAAAAATTTAAAAGCAAGAAAATTACTTTTCGTTATTCTCGACTGCGCTAATCTAATAAGAAAACTTTACCTTGTATTAATTTCATACGCGAGATTTCTGTTTTTTATTTAGATAGCAAATTTCGGGGTTTTCGAAAAAAAATTTAGTGTTTGCCTGTTTATTTTGCAAATGAGGAGCAAACGTATTGTGTTATTATTAATTTTTGAATCACAGAGAACTTTTCTTCGCTTTCTTTTGTTTTTGTATTTAAAAATTTGTATCCGTGTACACTGTAATCTGTAGATTTTTGATTACTTCATTATTTTCATTTTTAATTTTGATTTTTTAATTTTAATATTTATCTATTTATTTATTTATTTTCTCTAGATAAATTTACTTAGCCATGAAGTTCTGTGTCAGATCAGATTAATTTCTGGGGCTTAAAAAGAAACGCTTTGTGATATTTATAATGGTGGCAGTCAAGATATAGATAATGCAACTAGTTTATATACCTAAACCTAAATTCAATTAAGCACAATGGTTAAGCAAGGGCACTTAAATTGTCTGTTTAAGTTAAGCCGACGATGATGCGAGTTTCACGCTTTTTGTTCACGAAAAAGTACACATCTATACACAGTATACACATAGCCCATGGAAAGTGTTCGGTGACGATGACGATGACGCGAGTTCCATGATTTTTGTTCACCCAAAAAGTGCTCAAAGCGCCTAAAGAAGTTTTCTCTTTAAAATTAAATTAATAGGTACTTGTGCTTAATTGTAATATTTTCGTGATATCAAAGCTACACAAATATTTTTAACAAGCAGTGTCTTTTTTCTCTAAGCTAACAAATATACAATCAAATAGTTGAAAAAGAATATATACCAACTGCATGTTACAAAATAAATTAGATTAATCTTATACTTAATAAGAAGACTTTAAAGTTTTTAGATCATTTCTTGCGTTGTTTATCTAGTAACATTTTATTGTGGTAGGAACGAGGACAGTTTTTTAAAAATTGAACGTTTAGACTTGGACTTACTGAGTTTTTAATAGTTGGTAATAATCAAGAGAGTTTTTAGCTATTTCGAATATCAAGATATAGATATAAAAGCATTGTTAAGGATTTTCCCTATATAGATATACTTATCTATAAATAAAAAAGTTTATCACTTCACTGAAGTGACTTTACAATTTGGCACTATTTGCAGGCAATGCAACCGGGTTATAATTTATTTAATTAAATATAAATGAGCACAACTTGTCTGTTGGGAGACTTGAACGGAAGAAGGGAAAGCGAGTCGTGTCGCTAGAGTGAGACAGATAATTTAGTATTTATGAATACTAAACAAGCATCCCGATCAGCATTGGGAGTTGCTGTAGAAATTTAACGTAATTTTAGCTAAATTATTTTTGATTATGTTTTTCGTTAGTTAACATTTTAGTTGTGATGTTACTATATTATTCTATCCCTGAAAACATTTCGTTCGATGCTAAATTTTTTATCAGGCGCTTATAAATAGCATTATTTTCTAACAAGTGAGTCTTATTTTCTTTGTGTGAAGTAATTTTATTATTCTATTTTATAGAACTGAAGCCACTAGATAGCATTCAAGAATAGGATGTCTGAAACAAACCTTGAGCTTGAGAGCCACTTCGCAGTGTAGCCAGACAAAGATGCCACTTGAGCGTCGTAACTAAAAAGATTCTTGAAAATGGTAGAAACAAGACAAAAAAAATAGTTTCAATACAAAAATCATTTAGGTTACATTCGCAATAATGAACGTTTTTTTATAAAGTGAAGCTTTCTGTAGATGATCTGTACCTATATATTGTGGCGTTTGGTATTATATTAATGCCTTTTTGTGTTTTATATAAGCATACTGATCTTTAATAATAGCTTAGTTTTTAGAACTTTAATATTATTAAATATTTGTGGATACTTCACACAGCGCCATCTAGTTCCCAAACTAAGAAAATTTTGTACTATAGCAACCATATAACTGGTAGAATACTTAGATGCTTTTTGTTTGTAAAAATATTCTCTGTATAGTCTGGGTGTTGTCCATGGCCCTTGTAGTTCCTGGGTCCCTAGACACAGGTAGTTCTAACTAGGGTCCAGGATCTATGTATGTGATCATTGGGCGGGGGCGTTATACACAGAATACAACATCCAGGCACACAATGTAAATTACGCAAATGATTGTCTTGGGTAGAATGGAACTTAGGAATGGAACTCACAACCTACAGTTCAAAAGGCAGGGTTAACCAACTGACCTATCCGGCCAGTCAAAGGCAAGATGGCAGGACACCGCATTTGTTTTTGGGAGTATAGAGTCTTTAGAATAAATGAAGGTGATATCAGCAACCTATACCATTATTATTATGAGCTTAAATGTATGATTAAATGAAATTTATATATACTCGAATGCTTACATGCTTTCTTATGTACGAACAAGCCAACGGTTGACTGCAAGCCACCGGATTTTAAGCGACGATGCAGTTGAAGTAGCATGTTGACCTATGAGGAGCCTATTCACTTACTAGTCTTAAAGAAATCCAAATTATATGTGTCAGAAAACAAGGAAGCTGGGAGTGAGTTTCATTCCCTAGCAACTAGCATGATAAAAAATATACTTGGTGCGACTTTGATTTTTGATTTGATTGATTGATTTATTTACCAAAAACTTAGCCTAATACATTGTGAAAGTAGTAAATTTTATACAAATATTACAATATTACTCTACAATTTTACACAACGCAAAGAAATATAAAGTGGCGGCACAAACAATTTTTGCCGTAGCAATATGGTAGTTTATAATTCCAGTATTCTAACCACACTGCCTTTCAGAGATCTCCAACTCCGAACTAAGTGAAAACTTGTATTTCAGAGTACAGAGAACTCTTAAGGCAGGGGGCAACTAGACCCAGCATTATTGTTGTGCCCATTACAATGTTTTGATGAGTGAATAAAGATTATAATACGGCTAGAAGTTACGTTAGAGACTTATGTGTAAGTTGACATACAACTAACGACAAAAGTGTGTCTCCTACTAAAAGATGCCCTGTTAAGGTGAGGATTGCTGGCATATCTACTACATAGGGGTGAGACGACTCTCTGCACCTTGCAGTCCTATGTCGATAACACGCCAGTTCTATGTCCTACGTCGCGGCTTGTTACCACTGGCTCCCAGAAGAATGACATCGAATATGTTCGAAACCTGTTCGGAGTAATTTCGACTTTTTAGCTGACGTGAGTTTAACCATTATTAACCTTACAAAATGTGTCATACTCACAATAGTTTTCAAAATAAAATTGGGTTTTAAGTTTAGTACCAGTAAGGTACTTACTTATTAGTTATCTTTTATAGGTACTAACATTTTATTATGTATCTAAAAATGCTGCCCGAAATCTCATAAACACCAGGTTTCTCAAAGACCTTATTATATGAGCATTATCGTCCTAACGAGACTTCTTCATAAACATTATAGCCGTTTAAGGGCAACATAAACGAGTGTCTTAGTCGTGAGCCGAAACCTTTAACGATGCATCATCCGATCGTTCGCACCATATAAAGAAGCTGTTATATGTAAGCTTGATATAACACGTTACATACCTAATAAACTTGTCTCTGGTATTCGAAAAAATTATAAGATTACAAGATCGATGTGCTGGTCATACCACATCTCTAGTCTCACTAATATTATAAAGACGAAAGTTTGTATGTGTGTATGTTTGTTACTCTTTCACGCGCAGACGGATGAATGGATTTGGATGAAATTCGGTACCAAGATAGCTCATACACTGCATTAAAATAGGGGCTACATTTCTCTCGGAAAAATTTTTTTTCGCGTGGGATGAGCAAGTAATTAAAATACTTTTAGTCCGCGAGTGAAACCGCGGGGCGCAACTAGTACTAGATATTTCTCTATTATTTTGGATTTAAGATGAGTTTTTGCGAAGTAATGCCCAGCTGCCTGAGTGAAGTTACCTCTGTGGTGTGGTGGTTGAGCAGGTCGGCTCATAGCCCGGAGGCGGCGGGTTTGATTCCTGCGCCAATAAAAGTATTTGTGAGTCGTCAAAAAAACGCAAATACTTGTTCTGTGTCTGGGTTGTGTGGTCACAGGGAATCCTAGATATTTTTTTTATGCTGCTTTACCAGACTCCTGGGTCGGTGCTCTTTTTTAATATACTACTTGCATATTGTTAGTTGTGTTATTATTATTTTTTTAACAAGATCAATACATGAAGGACTTATTTACACTTCGTTTTTCTTTTTCTCTTAAATTTTTTGACATTTCGGACACTGGAAATTTTTGGATACGGGGTATTTTGTAACACGTTGTATACTCAAACTATGTTCATTATTGGTTTTGCAAGCGCTGTAGTCACCGTAATGACGTTGTAAAGATCGTTACAGACCAACAGGATCAGTTTAAAAAAAGCGATGTGGCCTGCCCACTGCTATTTCAACTTGCTAATTCTAAGAGCTAAACCATGATTTTCGTGCTCTTGCAGATCTCGTCATTAAGGATCTTGGTGGTGATCCAAGAATTTTGACTGGAATGCAACAGGAAAATGAATTCTGAAAATTTGAAAATTTTCACAGTAACTGCTCACACAAACAGCATATTGAAACTGTAAAATCCATACAAATTTGTGTTTCTATCGGATTATCGGCTAGCTTATCTTACAAGGAAACTGCGTGCACAGCTTTCTCCACACACAGATTATACCTCTACCTATCATAATACTATAAATCATTCTTCACAATAATAGAAGATACTACAAAGGGTTCTAAAGGAAAAGGACTATTTATCTTTCGTGTTGTAAATTATTCTAATGGAGTGCTGCTGACCTTTTTGTGGTCTTTGTTGATATTTAATTAATTGTGAGTGCATCAGAATAATTTATTCTGTACAAAGGTAGAATGTGTCTTGTTTTGTTTCTGATCTTGGATTATAATGAGCTTTTCTCTGTGAAACTAAAATAAAATGCATTAAACATTTAGTACCAATTTTAGTATCTCAAATAATTACAAAGGTATAAAAAGTTACCTATATACATTGGTTCTATTCGTGTTTCTGTCTTGCAAAAGATGGAATGGTCATATATAATTATTATATGACAGCCACTTTGGTGTGGTGGTTGAACAGGTCAGCTTCTAGCCCGGATAAGGCGAGTTTGACTCCCGCGGCAGGACAAGTGTTTGACACAGAACAAAAGCGCAAATACTTGTTCTGAGTCTGATTGTTGTGGTAACATGGTCTTCGTAGTTCCTGTGTCCCTAGACACAGGGAATCCCAGTTAGGGTCCAGGATTTATTTATGTGATCGTTGGGCGTTATTATTATTATTATCTCATTTATTATACTATTATTTTTTACACAATTTCATAAAAAAATAATTTAAAACAACTATAAAAATCCCTAAACCTAGAGTGCTACCGGCAGTGGGGCAAGGCTCAAGCTATACACATTGGTCAGGGTTGCAGAGTGAGGAACCTCCCGACAATACGTGCCGTGTCAAGAAACACTGCCTTCTTTATTTATTATTATTATTATTATATTGCGGAAAATATTTACTTTGTGTTTTCATTGACTTAATTTACAGTGGCGGCTACACATGTTACATATGTCCTAGCACGCTAATCACTTCCCATTAGGTGAGCCATTGATTGTTATTATACTTAAAATAATATCATAAAAAAAATCCCCGTTATTATGAGATGAGTTACTGATCCAAGTAAAGGTGATTTATGAACTAAATTTGAGCTTGCTTGGCTTTGGAGAGAAAAACTAACACATTTCTTAAGCTGAAACACTTTCCCACCGTAGACAAAAAAACTTAAACATTATGTAAATACTTCACACCAATTTAACAAAACGGTCTTATTTCCTTACAATTTACACACTTTTATGGCAAATTTATTCATCTACCCACTTCAGTAACCCAGTTTCAGTATAAACAGCATCTTTTGAAATTATGTTCATTTCGTCCCTCACAACACTAGCATGCATACAGAATAGCATGATCAGAGCGCAATAGCTTGTTGCTCTTTCTATTTTATATTTTTTACACACACACACACACACACACACACACACACACACACACACACACACACACACACACACACACACACATACACATACACACACACACACACACACACATGCACGCACGCACACACACATTCCCTTCCTTGCTTTTTCTTCATCAATTTCACTTTCCTTCCCTCTGGTTTCTAAAATGGTTTAAGTTAAAGAAATGAGAAAGTGAATAGTAAATATTTGAAATTAAGTTGACTTTACAGCAATATGGTGCATTTTGTCCCATAATCCGCAAGCATTTTGCTGGGTCATTTATAGTCCGAACGGCCAAGGAATGAAATGCTCTTCCAGTAACGGTGTTTTCTCCTGGGTACAACCTGGATCGTTTTAAGTCAAGAGTGAATGGGCATCTCATGGGCAAGCGTGCTCCACCTTAGACAATTTTGTCACTTACCATCAGGTGAGTTGTTGTCAAACGCATGCCTATTTTACCACAAAATAAATAATTAAATGAATTGACATAATGTCACTCTAGATTATATACAGTACATATATCGTATTGCTGCCACAGATTGATATTACAAAATAATTTTGTGTGGTTTCTGTTATTTATTATTGACATTTTGAGACGCCGATATAGATAAGAAACGGTCATTATGGAAATTGACAATAATTATTTAACTTATATCGTAGTTCATACAAATGAATAATAAGCCGTATCGTCTTATTAATATGGAGTATTTTGGCAGTTTATTTACTTTAGAGTCGGCTTTAGATAATTCGATAATATACGCAACGGTTGTGTACCTTGATGGAAGCCATTCCAATGACGCATTACGATGATGTCATTCACCTCCTAGTTCCATTCTTAGGTTTAGTTGCAATTAAAATTAACTTAACTTTAACCTAGATTTTGGTTTGACTAGGCCTTGAAGTATTTCTCTCAATAGTTCATTTCTAATCCAGCCTCTATGATATGGTGGTTGAGCAGGTCAGCGCATAACCCAAAAGTGGCGGGTTCGATTCCCGCGGCAGGACAAGTATTTGTGAACAGAATAAAAACTCAAATACTTGTTTTGAGTCTGGGTGTTGTGGGACCATGGTCCTCGTAGTTCCTGGATCCCTAGACACACGGAATCCTAGTTAGGGTCCAGGATGTATTATGTGATCGTTGGTCGTTATTAACTAATTAATTAATTTATTATTATTAATCATGTTAATCTATCTACCTCACTTTTTTTCTTAGCCCGCGCGTTCAAAGCATGTAAATAGCAATTATTTTCATATAAAAAGGTAAAATAAAATCCTGATATAAATTCAGCTTTGAGTGTTAAATTCGTTCATGGTTCATTAAACCTTTTTTAAACATATGCAAGATAAAAAGGTACCTACTTATTTCAAGGAAAACGGGACGCGCTTGAGCATCTTTTGATTGCAAATTAATTATTGTTATGCAAATTAATATATGGCTCAGGATGATGTGCGCAGTGCAGTGTCACGCGTAATTTCATATTTTGGAGTTCCGAGTGACACTGGTGTCGATTCTGTGTCGCATTCTCGAAAACTAAACTTAAAGTATGGCGATACTCTTCTGATAAAGGGGAAATGAAAAAGACGGAAATATGATAATTTAGTTTAGCTTTAGAGTATGCGACACAGAATCGAAACCAATATTATGTTATGGGCGGCCGTGTTGCTTAACATCAGGTTAACGACTCGTGATATCATTCATTGACTTTTTTCTTAAATTGGGCGTCAGCGTTTTTCTAATAGACGATATTTATTATTAAGGTACTTAGTAAAATAATAAAGTGTAAGGTTCAAAACAAGAAAACATCAACGACTTGCATAATATTTTTATTATCTTAACTAGCGTAGAGTTTTAATTAATAGTTATACTTTCAAGACCAAAGCTTCGTTATTGAGCACCTCAAGTTTTGTCGACTCAAGAAAATCTCTGCAAATAAAAAAAATAGTGTGCTTTAGACTACACAACTAAAGTAAAACTTCTTTAGCTCCATCTATCGGCTGGTTGTCAAGAACAATTGTAAATTGTCATTTTACCGGACATACCAACATAATAATAGATTTTTTTTTACTTTGTTATGTTGATAATGGAGATCTACGTGAACCAACTTCAACTTCAGTTCGCCTTGCATTCACCAGCTTACTCCCCAAGTCAAGCGTGCGTAAAGAAGTTTGGCTTCAACAAGTTAGAAATCGATGCAGCTAGTTTTTGAAATAATAGCTATGCTTTTATAATAGATAATTTGAAATTCCAAACACTTGAAAGGGAGAATGTTAAAAAAAAATACAGAAACTGTGAGTGTGGCTCAGCGGTAAACGATGCGACTTTTAAACCGACGCACCCAGGCTCAAATCACACTCAGCCTGTGTGATTTGAACCAGTAACAGTGAGTATTTTATATATCCTCTATATTCATCAGGAATAATGTAGCATTTTAATGGTGAAAGAATTTTTTAAATCGGTCCGGTAGTTTCAGTACCTATGCAAACAAACAATCTAGTCTTTCCTCGGTTTATACAGAGGGAACACTCAAATATTTCCTCTGTATAATATCAACTTAGATTTGGATGTACGGAATTTTCACTTGTCGTTACAAAGGTGAAGGAATACATTGTGTAGAAAATGGCACGTGCAAGAATCACAATATTTGAGAACATTTGTCGCTCTTCGTCAGCGCACTGGATTATTCCCCAAATTCTTTGCATGTGAGAGAAAACCAGTATTTCAGTACTGAATACGTCTCATGGGCGGATGATATACTCTTCTGTTTTAGAACAAAAAGGATTTGACTGATTTTTTTCACAAAATGACTTATGGGTGTCGTTGGATTCAGCGTGAAATTATCTTCAATAATCCATTCTCAAACTACCGAAATGAGGTTTAAATCTCGAGATTTTGAGTCTAAAAACGGTTTATCTGTCACAGGAATACAGCTCGCTTAGCATATAAACATTATTATATTTATTTTATTATAATATATTTTTACAGTAATTGTATGAATTAGTACTATATTGAGTATTTAAAATAGAATTAAAACATTTTCAAGCAACTGAAACTTACATAAACCTTTTCTATTACCTTATAAGCACTCTACATTAAAATCACACCGTTGACGTTTAAAGTCAATTTTCTCGAAACTGTCAATTTGACAGTTAAACCCTTTTTATTCTCAACCCTTCAATTGTGTCTATTCTTTATTTAAGGGAAGATCATCATTGATGGGGACATTGGCGTATCAAATACTTACCCAGTATTCTTCACTGAATTCTCACTGCTTAGCACAACTTGAACTTCATCGCCAACATTTTCAAAGTAGGTCAAATCGATCGTGTATGATGCATCTCTGAAGTTTACGACCACAATGTACACTTCGTTGTTGTTCCACCTGTAATTCAAAAACCTTTAATAATAATAATAACACCCAATGATCACATACATAGATCCTGGACCCTAACTAGGATTTCCTGTCTCTAAGAACCCAGGAACTACGAGCACTACGAGGACCCACAAAACTCAGACTCCGAACAAGTATTTGCGCTGTTTTTCACAAATACTTGTCTTGCCGCGGGAATCGAACCTGCCGCCGATGATTATGAGCTGACCTGCTCAACCACCATACCACAGAGGTAACTTCACTCAGGCAGCTAGGCGTTACTTCGCAAAAACTCATCTTAAATCCAAAATAATAGAGAAATATCTAGTACTAGTTGCGCCCCGCGGTTTCACTCGCGGACTAAAAGTATTTTAATTACTTGCTCATCCCACGCGAAAAAAATTTTTTCCGAGATGAAATGTAACCTATATGTTAATCCAGTGTATAAGCTATCTTAGCACCGAATTTCATCCAAATCCATTCATCCGTCTGCGCGTGAAAGAGTAACAAACATACACACATACATACAAACACACATACAAACTTTCGTCTTTATAATATTAGTGTGATTTGAAAATTTAACGACCATCTATCTTACTACGGCTTAACCACAAAAGTTTTAAACAAGCCTTAAACAAGCTTTACACTACTGTTTTGTATTGTTAAACACGCGTTTGACATGTGTCTAAGCTTAGTTTATGTATTTGTGGTAACACGGTTAGTGTCCGTGGCCCACGCTTACGTAGTAAATGCAAAAAACAATTTAAACTATATCTACATACTCTGTGAGTATCGCGTCAAGTCAAACAAATTATTACATCCTTAACTCACAGTAATTGAATCGCATCAGACGAACCGGAACATTCGGAGTCAGAGGCTCAACAGTCACCAGCGAACAAGACTCAATCCATCAAAGTCGTTTTATCCCAATTGTGTAGTGTTTGTAGATGAAAGTCCGTCGTGACTGAGAATTTTCAAAAGCTAGCATTTACAATGCTAATGTTGGTATCAGACATTTTAACAGGCTTTCATTTTGTGGCTTAATTTTTTTTTTTTTTTTTTTTTATGCTGTTTTACCACAGACTTCTGGATCCGTGCTCTTTTTTAATATATACATATTGTTCGTTCGTTATTATTATTAGGGAGGACTTATTTACACTTATTTTTATCCCTTTTGCTTAAATTTTTGGACACTATATAAGCATTGGGAATATCAATTACTTTATTTTTATTGGCGTATACACCACGAGCAGACCAGCTCACGTGAAACTTCATTTTGTGGCTTTATTAGGTTGGGCTTTATAATTAGTTTCCTTAAGAGTCACAGTCGGTTTTCAGTTATTTAAACAAGGGATTCTCACTCTTGTGACAGACTGCGTCAGCAACCGCCTTGCCATAATTTATTTTATTGCTCTAAAACTTTCGTTACTACAGACGTAAAATGTATAGTTTAAATTTAAACATGGTCTGTTTACCCGTGAGCGTTCGCCAGAAACTTCGAAACAGAAACGCTGAAATTAGCTTTAACATTATATTTGAATAATTAGACACTACATACAGCCTCTGTGGTGTGATGGTTGTGTAGGTTGGCTCATAGCTCGAAGGCGGCGAGTTCAATTCTCGTGGCAGGACAAGTATAATTATGTGCATACGAAACGGTGTTGTGGGACCATGGTCCTCATAGTTCCTTGGTCCTCAGATACAGGGAATCCTAGTTAGGGTCCAGGATCTATGCAATGTGATCGTTGAGCGTTTATTATTATTAATTATTGTTATTTAGATCGAGAGAGTGCAGGAAATTCGGCACGAAGTTGATTGTTTTTTTTTTTATTGCAATCATACTGGAATTAATAGAACAAGACAGTAAGACCGTGATCTCGTTCGTGAAGACAATGCACTTCGCGCTACCGCTATTTTAAAACTCCTTTGTCTTTTTAATAATACTAAAGAAGAGATTACTATGCTATGTTAATTTTTTAGTAGTCTTCAAATCAGACTGTTGATAATGAAGTAATAATAATAATAATAATAATTTATTTATTCAAACATTAAAAAAAGAAACATAGTCTAGGGTTGATCCCTGGATCCCACACTAGGATGACCTGTGTCGTGGGATTCAGTCTCTTCCAATTTATATAAAAAAAACTTAAGAATAGGGGTAGACTAATTTATACGTATTTAATGTAGTAGGTACACTTAAAAAGAGGAAAAAAATAATAATCATTTTCTTTGACTGCATATTGAAACAAACAAATCCAAAATTCTACTTCAATCGGTTACAAACCAGCAATCAAGTGTATCAACGTACGGAATTACAACAAAACCATAGTACGAGATTGTAAGGAAGAATGAGGATTAGGTATGTATGCACGTGTTGTATTTGTGTGAGTGTGTGTGTGTGTGTGTAATATGATTTGTTGAGGGTAAGTGAGGTTAGAGTATGCATGAGACTGTTTATTTTTTATCAGGCCAGTTTCAATATTAAAATGAGAAAAATTATAATAATACTATACAAAAAAAGTTATATTGCATATAAATAATACACATAATATATATATATATATATATATTTAGGTTCATACAATATACATATAGGAGTAAAAAATATTTACTCAAATAATTGTAACAGTTGTTAATTATAGCTGTGTGGTACCGTTCTAGTTTATTAATTTGCTTTTATATACTTCAATGTCAAGGTGGAACAGTGAGACTTTGAAGACATTGGGAATTTGATTTGTTGTTCATTGCCCATTATAGTCGCGTTCTACCTCTAGTGATATTTACGGATCTATGTAGTGGGAGTAATCAAGTTGATGTATAAATAATTTATATCTTATATATGGGGCCTGGTCCAGACCACCCGCTGGCAATTCTCTAGCAGAATATAAGTTTTACATCCAGTGCTAAAAGTGGCTTTAACTTTTTGAGGAGTACAAACAGTAACATCATATCCCGCACCGAAATCCACCAGCTGGTGTAGGAACAGGCCCCTTAATGTTATTTGATTATTTTTAGTATGTTTTCCGTGTCATTGTAGCCCAGCGTGGAGAGCCAGGCCTTAATCCTGACTTTGCAGATAAATCGGGACGTCTTTAATATTCCGATGGTTTTATCCAAGCGCTCATATAGGTGCGGTCCTTTAAAAGAAAAGGCTCGTTGCGCTTGCAGGGTCTTGGTGCGAGGAGCTACCCAGGTATTACGACGCGAAGATCTAGTTGGTTGGGAGACTGTCATTAGTGCTGTTTTATGAAACCGTAGTGTTACCGCCAGAATATACAGCTGCCGCACACGAAGATATTTGGTCTCTTCGTAAAGCAGGTCTGTGGAAAACCTGAACGGCTTTTTGTAGGCCACTTTTATAAGAGCTCGTTGTGCTCTTTCAACTTTCATAAATAAAGTTTTAGTTGCAGATCCCCAGCAAGCTATGCAATAGTTGAGTACGGATTGGCACAGGGCTTGATATACTAATTTTAGAGTACCCGGATCTGCTACAGAACCCAACCTTTTGAATATATGAGTTAACTTTCGGAGTCGGCCACAAAGAGTATTTATTTGATATTCCCAGTTTAACTGGTGATCTATTGTGATGCCTAAGTATTTAATGTGATCAACTCTCTCTAATTCAGGACAACCACAAATTTGGTTGTTTGTTGGTGCACATGAATGTAGTTTTAAATTGACAGAACTAGGGTGTGTTCGCTTTGAGATTCGGAAAGTCATATATTTGGTTTTGCTTACGTTCAATGTTAGCAGGTTGTTTTCAAGCCAGTGTGCTACTTGTGAAAGCCCCCTTTGTGCTGTATGTAAGTATGCTAAGACTTTTTTTCATAGTGAAAATTATTTAATAATTTAATCTAAGTTATCTTTCACTGCTCGAAGTTCGAATTTGCCAGATAAGAAAACGAAACGAATATGTACAAAAGTGAGAAAATTTTATAATGTGTCGCTATCTTATCATACCGATCGGGTTTAAGAAACTCTTGTATAAGAAAAGTTTTGAGTACAGTCAATGACGACGTGGTCATAGCGACGTGGACTTTATCGTAGAGATAGTTCACACTATAGATGTAGATATATAAAAATATGTTGATTGGAAGTTATCTAAACTTGTAAATATAATTATCCTAATGCAATGGAGTCATCATCATCGTGGGCAGCTTATTCTACCGCGGCTGGCCAAGACCTTGAATGACGAGTCTTCCTTTCGCTTAAGCCATCTCTTTCTTAAGCCAACTTCGGTAAGCATGAATATTTTGCCAAGATTGACTCGAGCATCCAAATGTTCACAGCATAAAACCTGTGATCGTTAATCGCATTTATGACTACCATCCTTATGATATGGCTATATATAGTGTTCCCTTCGCTTGCATCTAGTATTCCTATTGATTCATAAATTCTTAGGTTTGGTTAGTTACAGTTTTTATCAATTTTTATGTTAACTATTGGCTTATTAAAGCTATGTAACGTTCAGATAAAAGGATTCACTTCAGTTTCATCAGAAAGCACGTGGTGATGTTATCGGTAATCTCTAAGTAAAGTAGTTTAGTAACCACATTTTACTGTATTGTTATAATTTTAGTAAGTTATATTCCGTCTTACCTAAGTTTGATTATTTCATGAACATGCGTTTCTCAAATATATGATGTGTGGAATTGTGTAAACTTGATACACAGACTAAGTACCTAAATATATAAATACTACAATGATATAATAACTAATACTAAAAACTACCTACTACTACAAAAAAAAAACATTTGGACTATATATTTGTGAAAACTTTTAAGTAGCTTTCCGTACCTATTGGTGTGATATTTATGTGTATGTATAACTAGCTGTAAGTTTTCCTTTGAGAATAAAATACTGGCCGCGATGACCTATAGACAATCCAAATGCTCCAGCCCACTACCAGTAGGTAGCGTACCCAACATGCTGGCAGCATTGCCCCGTTGAATTGCAATGCTTATTCGTTGTGCCAAATAAGTGCCAGCATTTTGGTCACGCGTAGCATCGACCAGGCGCTCTGATATTAAATATTAAATCATGATTCGATGAAAAATGAAGAGAGATAAGTGGTATGTACTTTAAAAATCATATAGGTCCATCTATATAGGGTCTACTCACCTTCTGAAAGCAAATACTCCGTCATTAAAAGCGACGGACTCGTATCTGCCATAACGGAACGCTGCTTCAGCGCGAAGATGAGCCAATGAGCGGTAAACATTGATGTGAGAGTTCTCTTCCTGGCTTTGACCTTGAACGTTAAGATCCTCGTAGCCTTCAGCAACAGGCAGCCAGGTCTTGTCACCACTAGAAAAACCTGTACCAAAAATAATACCAATAAAGTTGGGGGACTAAAGCTCCATAATAATCTATTTCACTTTGACCTAATTCACCACTCATTGCCAATTTGTTGTACACAAAAGAACTACTAAAATCCAGTTCCATTCGTGTATTAATACTTGTACGAGTATTGAGTAGAGAGTAGTGTGAGTACGTGTGCCAATTACTTAAAGCTCTTAACGCGCGGTCAGGATATAAAGGCCAGCCATATAACAAACAGTCGTAAACATGTTACCATGTTTTTTGAAGTATCTACTTCAGTACTCCACTAAAACGATTACGTGGTTGAGTTTGGAGGTCAGGTAGTAATGATATAAAGCTAAAGTAGAATTTTTTAGATTGCCCGTTGGGACAAATTCTGTCTGCCTTGCTTTCCATGATATGGATAACTCACATGTGCTGCACGCAAACTTTTTCTTAGCTCAGTGATCGCCCATATCTAGGCCCCTGCAGATCTCCAAGAATTAAATTCTGTTATAGGCCCGCTCAACGAGGTTTTACTATGCTATTTCCAGAAAGATTGAAAAATGTTATATACATCATACTAACCAACAGGCTTATTCTTTGTCATGACGCCGCAAAATGCTTTTGGCTTACGCTTGCTTGCTTTTACTTACCGGCATTCTTGTCAGGGTTCCATTGGAATGGTGTACGTTCAGGGTCCCTGGAAGCAGTCCAATAGTTGATAGGATCGTCGGTGTTGCAGCCACTGGGATCTACAGTATCTTCCCAGCTTACATATCCATCTACCATTCCTATTTCTTCACCCTGGATTTCATAACAATATTTTAAATTATTTTTGTTTGCTCAGAAAACACAAATAATTAATAAACTGATACTCGCCATATAAGTAACAGCAATACCAGGCATAAGAAGAATTATCATGTTAATTCCATCAACCATTTCTGGGCTGAATCTTGAAGCAACTCTGCTGTTGTCATGATTTCCAGCCTGAAATTCGAGATCGTTTTGAAATCTGCAGGAGCATAACGACATTGATCTATTAGGATGCCTTACTTACCACCCAATTAGCATTTTTGTCAATAGGCTTGAAAGTGAGGAATTTCTCTAAAGCATATTTTATTTCTGGAGCAGTGGACGATCCATCAACATCAGAAATCAAAACAAAGTTAAATGGCATCTGAGCACCATCTCTGTTACCGTCACCAAAATACTTCATTGTCATCTGGGGACTGGAGTAAGCTTCGGTCATCATTACTCTAGAAAGGCCATCTTTTGCTTTAAACTCTTCAAACACTTCTCTCCATTGATACACCATTTCAACTGTTTCATCCTGGTCTGTAGTGTAAATATGGTCTAGATACCCATAGTTATCAGGATCTGTTTCTAAGTTAGCAGCTCGTGGCTCATCCGGGAATCTACCACCGAATAGTTCCTTATCTACTTCAAACAGATGGGCGATAGCGTCAACCCTAAAACCAGCTACACCTTTGTCAAGCCATAAACGGATGACATTTTTCATTTCTTCAACGACGTCAGGGTTACGGAAGTTAAGATCTGGCTGACCAATGACGAACTGGTGAAGGTAGTACTTGCCAACTTCTTCTCTGTACTCCCATGCGCTTTTTCGAAAAACACTGATCTGAAATGATAATGATTCGCTTGAAATGTACCTGATATTTAAACACGCATCATCAGCTAGAAGAATATTGAAAATAGGCTTGCATTATCACTTATCAGCATGCTAGAGTTGATTACATAAAACATCTTGGTGACCGTAATAAATTTTCACGCACAATTTTCTATGAACGCCAACCCAGTTTTTGCGTAAGTATTCAACTACTCACCCAATTGTTAGGTGGGTGCAGCTCCCCATTTTCATCTACGACAGGTTCTTCCCACACAAAGTAGTCGTAATACTTTTCATGACCTCTTAATGCTTCCTCAAACCATACGCTCTCATTACTTGTGTGGTTTGGCACAAAATCTAAAACTATTTTAATATCTGCAAAGATAGTTCGATTTATTAGAATATTGACACCCCTTGTTGTTATTTTTGCTTCTACTATAATTTCATTTTTATATTTTACTAGCAGATTTTAATTTATGTGTAAGTGGCATACTTTAGCTGTTTTCAATATATTTTTGACGGTATACTCTGTCGTAATTATTTTGGCAAATTATTAATTTATTCATTTTGATAAAAGAGGCGAGCTTATGTCCTGATATTACTAATAAAATGTTTACCTAGTTCATTAGCTTTTGCAATCAATCTATCAAAATCTTCCATGGTGCCGTACTCATCTTGGATGGCATAAAAATCAGCAATATCATATCCAAAGTCATACATAGGTGACTTGAAAATCGGCGACAGCCAAGTTGCTCCAATACCTAACTCTTTTATGTACTCGAGACTCTCAGTGATTCCTGTAAAATAATACTTTTTGAGTGTTATAAATTATAACAAAAAAAATTCCAGCTGTTTAAAACTCCAACCATCCTACCACAACTACTAAAAATTACTTTTGATCATTAGCAAAAATAAGAAGCATAAAACAAAAAACAAAAATACCAAGGAATTAAAATCTATAAAATTTATCTAAGAAAACAAATGCAAATAAAAGAAAATAATTATGCTACTCTGACTTAGATGAACATGCACATACCGTTAAGGTCTCCAATACCATCCCCGTCACTGTCTTTGAAGGATCTTGGATAGATCTGATAGAAGATCGTAGTCTCCCACCATTCCTTTTCTTCATTTGCTGACACAGCAAGAAGGAATAGCAACGGTATGAATAATAAACTCTTCATTGTTCTACAATAACAAGTAAGAATTATGGTAAAAGGTGTAAACACCGTCTTCAAAATATAAAACATCAAGATAAAAACCAAAATATAAAATGTTAATCCTAAAATATCTTCTGATAGATTAGGACATTCTCAATCAAGGCACCTTTTAAACAAAATAAAATCAAAATCTGGTGATCCATTTGGGAGCTACGATTATATGATCTGTTTCTTTAATTACCACAATAAATTTGAACTGAGAGATAAAACATAGTATTCCTTGAAGTACAAATTATGTTATTCAATTTAAAGACATCTTCTGAGAAACTACATGACAACTTTAAACTTAACGTGATTGCAAAAATAAACTTTAAAAAAGTCTACAAGTTTCTTACCGCATTCCCTTGACGTGAAGATCAATGTTTTCTGATGTTAACCCATTTTATACCGACGCATATCTATTCAAAGATATATGGATTGATAAAGTGTTACTATGATAATAAACTGAAGTTCATCTCCATTGATATCATCACAGTATTAGAACAGTATTACAACTATATCGATAAATAAATGGTGATAGCATGATTATTAGATCCTGTTGTTTGTAGGTCAAATATAATAATTCGATGAGTAGATAGATGAATATATAGATAAATATATAACTCAAAGGCGACTGACTGACTGTCTGACATACATAGTGATTTATCAACGTACAGCCCAAACCACTGGACGGATCAGGCTGAAATTTGGCATGCAGGTAGATGTTATAACGTAGGCATTCGCTAAGAAAGGATTTTTCGAAATTCCACCCTTAAGAGAATGAAATGGGTGGTTGAATTATTTTCCCATAGGCCACGCCGCGAACAAACCTGCGGGCAGAAGCTCGTATATAGATAAATAAATAGATAAATAGATAGATGCAACTTTTTGATGATATCACTACATCTCAAGAACAATCGTTAATCAGAATCTTATAAAAAACGTTGTTACAATTGGTTGGTATTATCGCAGTAAGCGAGTTATTAGTAGTAAGTTTAGGTAACTACTACTAAAGTACACTATTTCTTCTACACACAACTACTACATACTACTTGTAATATTAGGTAAACACATTGATTTTTTTGCTTTTTTTTATAAAGTCTTTTGAAGATGCATCAAAGAGATATCGCCCCTACATGAAATTTGTTTATTTTTAAACCATCTCACCCACTCACCGCTTGCGACCGCTTACGTGGCTTTTGACCCAGTGGGTGTTTGCTTTCACTCACATCTCATTTGGCATTTGACAAACAAATTCTGCCTATCCCACTTGAGCTTGACAGCTTTTAAAGTGAACAGCGATTTATGCCTTTGAACGCAACTTTGTATCCCTGATTCAGTTTATCAAATTGATTCGACTGTGGAAAGATCCCAATAACATAATGTACATTCATTATACGATCCATTAAGTCCTCTTTGTACATTATTTTGTGCTAAATTATAAATAAATAAATATCTGCTTTACAGTTACATCTGTTTATTTATTTATTTATAATTTAGCACAAAATAATGTACAAAGAGGACTTAATGCTAAATAGCATTATCAGTATTATTATTACGAGTCAACAAGGAAGTGCAATAAGAAAAAAAAGGTAGTGGTGCAGTAAAATTGATATTAGAATTAGATATATTTATTTATATAATTAATCTAAGACAAAGATATAGCTCCTTATAATTTTAGCAACCAATGGAAATTTGGACCCGTACCTTCCAACTCACCGCGGATTAGAATAGCTCTCGCAACTGAGCTATAGTCGAATTTCTCAGTGGCTGCGATGAAGCATATTTTGGTACTAATCAGCCGTGGTGACATCTATAGTCGTATTAATTTTTGGTTTATAAAAATTTCTTTTAAATCCCTCCCCACTAATACGAAAAAGTGAACTTCTCTTTGTTTGTGGAGTTTTGACAATACTGTTATAATAGCTAGGAAAATACGCAAATAGTAGGTTAAATCTCAGTAGCTTTATAGTTCCTAATAATAATAAATACGAGCTCTATACTCACTTACACTCAAATAAATCACTATCTAACTAAGCAGCAAAAACCTTTTGCAATGGCTAAATTATTTATTTAGAGTAATAAGCTGTGAATCTACCATCACTACAATGCAGTTACATTCTGCTATTCAACGGGGCTATGCTGCCAGCATGTTGGGTACGCTACCTACTGGTACTGGTGGGCTGGAACATTTGGACTTTTTATAGGTCATCGCGGCCGACAATTTTTTTTTGTAGTAGGTAGTGTTTAGTATTAGTTATTATATCATTGTAGTATTTAGTTTGAACATAAAGTATGCATGTTACGTGCTATGTTGCACTTAAGTCAATTCGAACTTAACTAAACACGGGTAATCAGAAGAAGCGAGGTAACTTAAGACTTAAATAAAAACATTGAAAAATATGCGAAGGAATTACACGTTTTAATTTCTCTATCTTCTTTCTTTCATCGGGCTACAAGACACACAGGAACACGGCTACACAGCATCCATAAATGATTGAAATTCTTTAAACCCGCTCTAAGTGTTTCGCTACTAACACTAAACTTTATAACTTTATAGTGTGAACAGCTCAGGAATGGAGTACCTTGTCGGCGTCCTTGTTTCCCCATAACCTGGAGGTTTTTAAGTAAATAGTGAACAGGTATCTTTTAATCAGGCACGCCCAATCTAAGACCACGTCATTGCTTAACATCAGGCAAGCAGAAACATAGAAATTTATTTACTTAAAGACAGTATTATTTTTATAAGTGAGGCTACGAACTGTAGATTTATATATAGTTCGAAACCTCACTTGCAGGCTTGCTTGAGGGCATGTACAGTAAAACAAAATGAATTTGTTAGTAAAATCATTTACTCTACTACATTTAATACAAATGTATCTTATCGTTTAAACATAGTGAGAAATCGCTTTCAGCTAGTTTCATTTTAGTTTAAGCACCAGTCCTTCGTAACCGGCGACGGGAAGAGATGATGCATCGAATTTATCTCTGTAACAGAAAACAGATTTGTTAGTTTCTTACTTATCATGAAAGTGTAAATATATTTGCCCATTTGGTTGTTGCTACAAAAAGATTTAGCTGCTGCGTATGTTTTTAATACTGAATTTATGTTATTATAATTTGCATAATAGTTGTAGGTGTATTAATATCGTGCAGGCAGCGCTATTGCTTGCAAAACTGACTGAACGAAAGGGAAAAAAATATCTTTAGTGGCGAATACGAACTGGAAGACATAAGCTTAGGTCTTCTACTTAGTGTGGCCCGACGACTTGATTAAATCTGTGGAGGGTAGTTGGATGCAATTGCAAGTAGCCATTTTATGAGAAAGGTCTACGTTCATCAATGAATGTGTTTCGGCTGATGGCGTAGTGCTATCTTCATCATTAAAATCAACTCACTCATATTCCAAGAGTTGGTGTTGGTACATTATGAACTTTATGAGTATGAACGGCGTGCCAAAAGGCTCATTGACGACGACACTTTGGTTGGTGAAAGGCTCCAGAGCCTTGCACATCGACGTAAGGTGGCAAGTCTGTCGGTTTTTTACAGATTACACCACGGTGAATGCGCTCAAGAACTGCATGATCTAATTCTCCCATCACCATTCCACTACCGGACTACTAGACGCTCGGCTAAGCGCCATCCTTTTGTGGTCGAAATACCACCCATTCGTACCAAGCGATTTGACTCAACGTTCTTAATTAGAACGGCTAAGGAATGGAATGCCCTGCCAGCGTCTGTGTTTCCGGCGAAATATGACCCGGGCGTGTTCAAGAGAAGAGTGAATAGGTATTTACTTGGCTAGCATGCTACACCTTCGATCGCATCGTCACTTCCCATCAGGTGAGAGCGTGGTCAAATGCTAGACAAGTTTGAAGTAAAAAAAAAAAAAAAAAAAAAATGAAATTCTATTGGCGTTGAGATATCTATATAACTTTCAAGGAATGCTTAAAACCTCACCCCTCATTCTTCGGCGATTGAATGCTTCTCAACACCACTTGTACTTTGCCGGAAACGTTTTCGAAATAAGTGAGGTCAACGACATATTCTGAATCACGCATGTTCACAAGAACCAGGTAGATTTCTTTATTGTACCATCTGGAATATAAAAAAATAAACACCATTTTAAGGACACGCGAAAATGAAAAACAAAATTACGCATAAAAAGTCACTTATAATTCCAAAAACGTAATTCTGTCAGGAATGATTTATTATTGTGATTTTTTTTTAATGAAAAATTGAGGCACTAGCTGATGTAAACAATTTTGTTTGTGACAATACGCTTTTAGTGATAAGTGATGTAACAGGAAATACATTTTGTCAAATTGGAATTCATAAGAAGCAGAATTTCAACTACAAATCTTTTTATAATTTTAAATAAATTGGTCCAATTTCTGTTATGGATACTTTCTAATAGACTAACCTCCTAAAAACAAACACGTCATGGTTTATGGCCAAAGACTCATAGCGGCCGTATCTGAAAACTTTCTCCTGACGAAGATCTGCCAGGGTCTTGTAAACATTCAGATGTGATCTTTCAACACCTTCCTGGACTTCAACGTTCAATGTTTCATAATTATCAGCTACAGGAAGCCATGTTCTATCAGCAGAAGAAAATCCTAAAAAAGGCGTTTATGTGTTATAGTCATCGGACCTTATAAAAATATATGCATTTGTGCAACTATTAATTACTGATCTTTATAATTAATCATTACTAAACTTACCAGCATTTTTATTTGAATTCCAATGGAAAGGTGTCCTTTCAGGGTCTCTGGATACTTTGGAGTAATTGATAGGATCATTAGTGTTGCATCCAGATGGGTCAACTGTATCTTCCCAACTTACATAGCCATCCAAAAGACCAATTTCTTCACCCTGGAGTATTAAAATTACGATTACTTTCTAAAATGAATCCACGTTCGCATTTGTGATGATACGAAAATATTACATATAGTAATAATAGTAATTGAATTTTATTAACTGTCTTAGATACATACATAATAAATAGTACTTGCAGTAGTATAATATAGGAAAATTACCAATAGTAATTATTCTTTTCTTCCTAATGACACAATCCTATACGTGAGTCAACTAGTAGAGCAGAGGAGAGTGATAAATAGATCTAGATAGATCTACTTTTTAAATAAGTAAAAATGTAATTCACCATATAAGTAACTCCAATTCCAGGCAGAAGCAGCACAATCATGTTGATGCCATCAACCAAAGATGATCCGTACCTAGTCGCCATTCTACTGTTGTCATGGTTACCAACCTGAAATTAATAATCAAGATGTTTCTTTATTATATTCTTTATACACGCAATAATTCCAAAATATCTCGAACTTATAAACAATTCCAATCACGTTAAAGATCATTATTTTATTAAAAAACTATGATGATTGATGTTATTGTAAAAATACTCACCACCCAGTTAGCTGTCTTATCAACGGGCTTGTAAGTCAAGAACTTGTCAACAGCTCGCTTGATATCAGCAGCTGAAGACGAAGCGTCCACATCAGTGATAAGATCAAAATTGAATGGCATTTGAGCTCCCCGCAAATCTCCTTCACCGAAATATCTGACAACATTTTGTATGGTAGCGTAAACTTCGGTCATCATAACTCTGGGCATTCCGTCTGCGGCAGTGAACTCTTCAAAAACTTCTCTCCATTCGTATACCATATAATAAGTTTCGTTCCTGTCCTTAGTGTAGATATGATCAAGGTAGTCATGAGATTCGGGGTCCACGTCGACTCTACCTGATAAAGGTTCATCAGGGTAAATTCCTCCATACAGTTCTTTGTCAACTTCATAGAGGCAGTTAACTGCATCCACTCTGAAGCCAGCAACACCTTTTCCCAGCCAATAGCGAATAATGTTCTGAAAGTACAAGTAGCTTAGAAATGTTATTTTCATTATACGTGTATATTTTTTATTAAGTTTATCTTCGGATGTTAAATTTTTACCTTCATTTCTTCAACGACCTCAGGGTTACGGTAGTTCAAGTCAGGCTGACCAACAACAAACTGATGCAAGTAATATTTGCCAACTTCTTCTCTATACTCCCAGGCACTTCCACGGAAATGGCTCAGCTAGAGAAAAAAATATCGTCAAAAAATGCCGCTTCTATTTGTTTAAGTATAAATAGAAGCGGTGGATTATATCATGAAGTTGAGACTTTTTTGAATAGATGTAATTTATTTTACTCACCCAATTATTCGGTGGGTGCCTGTTACCATCCTCATCTATAATACCATCCTCCCAAACGAAGTAGTTATAATATTTCTCGTTTCCATTCAATGCTTCTTGGAACCACATGCTTTCGTTGGAGGTATGATTTGGTACGAGGTCCAAAACAACTTTAATGCCTACGAAAATAGCAAAGTTATCATAGAAAGTTTTTCGAATTTTGTCTCTACCCATCAACGCTTTTGAATAGGTAATTACGTAGAAGTTTTGGGCTCGGAATATAAACATAGGATATTAGAAGCAATTTATTATTATTGAAAAAAAAATGCAAGACTTAAAAACTTAATGATAATGAGGTAACAGTCATCGTTTTCTATAAGTTGAGTACTAGCTTTAGGGGCGTTTTGACGCTCTGGCTTAATCAAGACTACCTTTACAGAAAATAAAAAAACAAGACTTTATGCAATGAGTTACCAAAAAAGTATGGATTAGTCCTCACCGAGATCATTAGCAGCATTGACGAGATTCTCGAAATCTTCCATCGTTCCATACTCATCGTGAACAGCGTAAAAGTCGGATATATCGTATCCAAAATCGTACATTGGCGATTGAAACATTGGCGATAACCAGATTGCTCCAACGCCCAGTCCTTTGATGTATTCCAGTTTTGATGTTATGCCTAAAATAACAGAGGGAGTATCCTAATAATATACTCGTACATATAGATTTGTTCTGTAATATAACTTTATACCATTTTACATGAAAGTATTCTGATATAAATTTTACTGCAACGCTATAATTTTTTTCTTACACATTCAGATTGACTGATAGATAATGCTTCATAGCATTAAGTCCTCTTTGTATATTGTGCTAAAGTATTGATAAATAAAGATTCTTGAGCCTATGATATTCTACTCAATACTTGTGAACCGAATAATTAGGTATTATTTTTAAATAAATTAATTTTAAATTATTTTGTATTTTAGTTTATTAGTTTTTAGTTTAGATTACAATTTCAATTCATTCCACGATCATACAATTATAAGTAAGTTTTTGGCAGTGATTGCAATTATAGTATACTTAATATTAAAAATATTTTTTTCTTACCGTTCAAGTCTCCGATTCCATCACCATCGCTGTCAACGAACGATCTTGGATAGATCTGGTAAAAAATTGTAGATTCCCACCATTCCGAATCTTTTTCATGACTCTTTAGTAGATGTGCATGACTTAAAGCTACAACCAACGGCAGTAAGAGTACTGCCCTCATTTTGAAATTTTTTTTTTTAATAAATTGGCGTTTGCTATATCGAAAACCACTGTATTGATGCTACCGAGAGAATCCTAAGCATTTATATAGATTTGAATTACATCGATATCTGTATTATCGAAATCAAGATACTCCTAACCAAGTGATTGGATAAGTGTTTAACAATGTTTTAATGCGACTTTGTCCATATGGATATAGATTTAAAAATAAGTAGAGTAATTATTATTCAATTTATATTTTAAACGCCTAAGCATATTGTTCGAATAGATGTATTAACACTGTTAATATATAACAAATAATTTAATTAAATATTTTTAATGTCAATGAATGACATGACGAGCTAGTCATTCACCTGATGTTAAGCGACACGGCTGCCTATATCAGTTGCAGTGTCACTCGAGCTCTAAAGTATGGAGTTTCGCGAGACACTGCATTGCGCACATCATCCTGAGACATCAACACTAGGTGGTACTTTTACTAGGTGGTAGGACTTTACTGCAAAGTTCGTCTAGGTAGGTACCACCGCTTTGCCAGTTATTCTGCCGACAAGCAATAGTGCGCAAGCACTGCTGTGTTCCGGTTTAAAGGGCACTGTAGCTAGTGAAATTACTGGGCAAATGAGACTTTATGATCTGATCTCACAGTTTAGTAATCTTATTACTAGATTGTGCTGATGTCTCTGTCGCTGACGTGCGCAGTGCAGTGTCACGCGAACCTCTATACTTTAGAGTTCCGAGTGACACTGCAGCTGATATGGGCAGCCGTGTCGTTTAACATCAGGCGAACGGCTAGCTCGTCATGCCATTCCGTAACATAAAAAAAAATCAACACAGTCTAGTAGTACGATTACTCGACTGTGAGATTAAATCATAAGTCTCAATTGCCCAGTATCGGAACACAGCAGTGCTTGTGCACTACTACTTAATTGGCAGAATTACTGGCAAAGCGGTGGTACCTACCTAGATGAACTTTGCAGATAAGTCCTACCACCTGGTTATTAATAATAAATATATAATAAACTTTTTTTTTTTGCTAATAGCGTGTTGTTCAGAATGTTGTTAACCACGATGCAGCAGTATATTAATTTGACTGCAACAAAACAACATACTTACATATCTCTCTTTTTCTTTACGTATTACATGTAGCAACACACGGACATACTATTAAACATAACAGTATACATTTCATGAATTACAGTATTACAAAATTACGTATCTACAGCACAGATTTTCCCTAAAGTACTCATATATTTATAACGCCTAACGAACACATACATAGATCGGGATCTATATAACCCTAACTAGAATTCTTTTTATCTAGCGAACCGGGAACTAAGAGGATAAATAGTAAATAATTTTACTCAATACTCAATCATTTATTGCAAACATTATTGGTTACATGTAGGTGTTAACAATAGCATAATTAAGTATGTTATATAATGACCCAGCTTGGGTATAGCAATATTGTGCGGAGCGAATCGATCTAGTCTATAATAGTTAACTTGTCCGAAAAGAATTCGTCTAACGTATAATAACTTTTAATACTTACATTTAAAAAAAACACAAATACTTGTTCTGGACACAGAACAAGTATTTGTGTTTTTTTTTCTGTGCAGATATTCTATATTATTACCTACTTTATTATACTGTACGTGATACGTGAATACTTGGATTTTGATGGTGAAAAATTATAATAACTCAATTGGTGTACGCAATTAGGTATATGCCACTTAAAAGTAACTTACTTTTTGAAGTGAAATCATAATATTCGGGAAAGTGGTAATAACACTTCAGTAATCAGTGTGTCAGCGTGTAGTAAAACAAATCCATTGAAGTTCTCGAAATTTAAATTAGATACTAGGTGGTAGGACTTTGTTGCAAAGTTCGTCTAGGTAGGTACCACCGCTTTGCCAGTTATTCTGCCGCCAAGCAGTAGTGTGCAAGCACTACTGTTTCCGGCTTGAAGGGCACTGTAGCTAGTGAAATTACTGGGCAATTGAGACTTTATGATCTGATATCACAGTCTAGTAATCTCATTACCAGACTGTGCTGATGTCTCAGGATGATGTGCGCAGTGCAGTGTCGCGCGAAATTCTATCTTTTGGGGTTCCGAGTGAGACTGTCACTCTGACTGACATCAGGTGAACGGCTAGCTCGTCACATCATTCACTAACATAAAAAAAAGATAGGTTTAAAGTCAGACATTGTTAAGCTTGATTATATGTTACACAATTGAGAAAATCTAAATTATTAATGTCTTTGTGTAAAATGCACTGATGATTTGTGACTGAAGAAATTCATTCTACAATCGGAATAATTTTATTTACCATGCGATTTGTTTTGATTTTTTTATTAAATTTAGCTCCATCAAAAGTTCGCAAGTAAGAGTTGGAAATTTCTCCTAACCTTTATTTGCTCACGCGGCTATTTCAATTTTCTTCAAAAACTTTTACAATCATTCCTAAACCTCTCCAAGCCAATGTAATTATTTTTTGCATTATATAACACGCTCTCCTAACGATTGGACTGACGTAGTATAGCCTGTAGCTGGTACTTTTGTTGTATTTTAATGTGTTTTTCTTTGCATTCTGACATGATACATCTCAATATTATCTATAACAATAATCCCTTTGATAAGACCTTGAACGATATTCCTGACATCATAATCTACGGGCTGCCAATCTCACAGTCGATAGCCACAAGTGAACTGTTATCACCCAGGGTCTGATAACAAACAAACAGCCTTATCGTAACCGTGATGTGGAACTTGCATGGAATCTTTTGAGGTGGGGTTCTAGATTTGCATACCCGTCCTTTTCTTTCTTCATGCATAAAGTCTCATCAGAAAGGGCAGCAACATTTTCTTTAGTTAAAATTAAAATCTACTGTGATAATCAAACCGCTTGTCAAGTGTAGAGTTTATGGCACCCCCCTCCCCCCTTAAATGAGGTGCCTAAATTCAGCAGTGAACTTAAAAGGTTGATGATGTATGATGTAAGGATCGTGATTCAATCAATTGAGGGTACCAAAAATCTTTTTAAAATTTTTAATGAAAATGTCATCTACATAAAGGTCAATTTTAATTTTCAATAATTTATTTGAATATTTTCCATTATTACTAATTAGTATTATCTAATAATTTATGTCATACATGCAAATGTTCCATAAGATACCAATGTTACGGTAATAATTGAACTACTTCATTTTACTCTAAACATTTGTAATTAGCATGATCTTTCCTCATTCTGTCAAGTAATAAAACCCAAGACTTTCATTTTTCACATTTCTGTATATAGCACTTTTTAATAACTCATTGATGCGTCGTTGGTCATCCCTGGTTACTTTTTACTTAATATGTATAGCGCATTAAACGCAAATGCTCTAAAACATTTGAATCAAACTTGCATCCTCAGCACTAAAGCTTCATCTGCAGCCAAATCCAAATAATTTGCGTGGAGATTGTCACTGAAACAGAAAACGAAATTTTAATTTCATTAGATTCAATTTTGTACATACAAGTTTCAATTAGCGTAAATGGGACAAAATATAAAATATACTTAACGGTACTCTCACCTGAAAGTTCTTGAAGACAGAACACTGCTGACTTCCACCTCTAGCTGCCCGAAGATCAAATCAAAGGCGGTCAGGTTTACCACCCGATACGTTCTTCCGACGTTCATCAAAACTACGTATGTGTCGTCGTTGTACCATCTAAAAAATTAGTCTATAAAAGTATTCCATTCTTCTTTATTTACGTTTGGTCGAACAAATTCGGTGTTACTAACTGCTGTACTCATGCAAATAAAAGTGTAGAATTATTTGAATATTTCTAATGCTGTTTTTGTCAAGAACTTTGAGGTCTGTATGTAGATCGGGACAGATTATATAGAAGTTAAATCAGTCTGTTTCAACAGTCTAAGGGAATATCCAGGGATGGGTAGCAGCATTCTCCTTGATACTTGAAAATCTTCTGCGATCACAAAGTCCCCTCCCAAGCTCCCCCTCCTCTATGATAAGCGTTGAAAATGGCGTTTTAGGGGAGCCTGTGTTCAGTAGTGGACGCCTTCCGGCTGTTGGTATGTATGTGGATGTTTTAACAGTAGGATGTCCAACGGTTTACATGGCAACACTTAATGAACTTATCCCTACTAATATATAAAATGTAACGTTGTTTGCTTGTTTATATCACGATAAATCGATTTGGATTAAGTTTTACATGCAAATGGCATACAATACCGACAGTATGGGATACTTTTATCCCGGAAAATTATGTGTTCCCACGTTTGTATATTTTACTGCAGCTAACTGGTAAATATACCAATTATTTAGATGATAAAATATTCTAAAATTCAAGGCCAACGAAATTTTTGGAACAAGCCTCTAATCCACCCCTGAAGATCATCAACAGAGAGAAACTTAATTAAAACTTTCTAAATAAACTTCTGAGCAAACACAACACGCTTAGAACAATTCCTTAGAGCTTTCAATTTTCTATTTATTTTCAAATATAATAAAGTTTTAAGCAATAGATATAAGAAACGCGGTTATTGATTTTAGTCATCATCATCATGCTGCATAATCAATTTCAAGTTATAATTTATAATAATAATAATAATTCCGATAGTCGTTTCGGCGAACGGCTTTATAGCGAAGAGCCTTGACCAACAACACATCGAGAGGCTCTCGTTAGACGGATCAAGGGTCAGATTCAGAAGGCAGTACTCATTGACACGGCACGTCTTGTCAGGAGGTTCCTCAGTCTGCAGCCCTAACCACCGGGAGCTTGGGCCTTGTCCCGCTGCTGGCGGCATACTAGGTTTAGGTTTTTTATTGTATTTTTGTAATTAAATAACTTTTGTAAAAAATATTTTAAAAACTTAAATTTAAGATTGTAAATAAATAAATAATAATTACAATAATAATAATAATAATAATTACTATTATTAAAACTACCAGCCCATACTTCGTTTTCAATAATAATAATAATATTTTTTTTATTGTTTATAGACAAAGCATTTGATTATTGTTTTACCTGATGGAAAATGAAGGCGCAGTTACGATGGTGCATGCTTGCCTAGAAGCTGAAAGTATATGAGCTAAATTCCTATTATGTGTTGTTTTAGGGTGTAAAAATCATAAAAACGATTGAAGCCAAAACATTTCTGATTGCTGGACCGCATTCTCTCGTTTCTTTATATTATATCTACATGTGCTATATATAACATTGTTTTTTTTTTTGGTTTGAAAACTATCGGGAGTATGATCATTTTGTAAATTTGACAACGGCTAAACTCATGTCAATTAAAAGTCAAAATTGCTCCGACCAGGTTTCGGGCATATTCGATGTCTTTCTTCTAGGAGCCAGTTACTAACGCAAGCCGCTTTCGCGAGCGTCAGCATGTAGCCTGGTCGGAATAATTTCCTCTATTAATTGACGTGAGTTTAGCTGTTATTAATTTTACTAAATTACATTGTATTACAAAATATACCTCTTAAATGCAAACACGTCGTTTGCCAACGCCAAAGACTCGTATCTTCCTAGTCGGAAAGCAGGTCGCATGCGCAAGTTTGATAGAGTCCTATACACTTGGTAATGGGACCGGACAGCTGATCTCTGCTGGGCCACGTTCAAGCTCTCGAAACCGTCGGCAATTGGTAGCCATGTGTTATGGTTAGTTGAAAAACCTGGAGAAAAAAATAATTTACTAGTATTTAGTACCTTTACAATCTAAACTCACAACTATACTCAGAAAACAGATCAATCTTGGACTCAAAATTAACCATATCTGGACTTAATTTTGTGTCTAATACAGTAAATAAAACTATTTACTGTATTAGACACAAAATTAAGTCCAGATATGGTTAATTTACAACAAACGTTCTATCTATGTATTTTTAGGCTATAATCACCTAATATTGGGAGTATGTTCTTGTTTTAATATACGTCATTATTCAGTTTCAATCACTGAGCCATTAGAGTTAGTTTCGTCACACAGCAAGCTCTAGAGGCTAATATTATGGAATCACTACGTTCTGAAAGTTAAGCATCACTATCAAATTAATTATGTGCTGATAGTAATCAAATGATTCGATTTATGTAGACGTTTTGTCGGGTCAATTCTCAGTTAATCCAATTCAATTCAATTCTTTATTTGCTTGATTGTGGGTACTTATTAATCTAACACGTTTCGAGTTAAAACACTGAAATGTAAAAAAAAATCATAATCAAATAGCATAACTATCTTAGACATATCTAATGATTGTGATTAAAAAATGATAGATGAGAATATAAAAATCAGTGCATTTGGAGTAAATAACTTCAAATGCACTATGACGAGGTAAATGGGAGCAAAAGTAGTGTCCAACACCCTTTTTAATCTTAACTTTTTTCTCTTACCGTAAACCTTCCATCTGAAATTAGAAGAACTATCAATAGCTTAATTAAGCTTTACTGTGGTGACGTCAGTTCAGACCAATTTAATCCAGTATAATACCCACCGGCACCAGATTTGTGGTGTTACATAAAATTAATCAAGATTCGCCTAAAAATATACCAAGAGATTCCACTGGCCTAATAAAAATAAAGCTGATACTGAATTATTGAGTTTATTTGTATTACGCTCAATAAAATACATTGGATACGTTTTTTCTATGTCGAAGACGAGGGATTTTAAGTATCATCTTGCTAGATATAGACAAAACTATAGACATGTATTAATTAGTCAGGCAAACTGCGTTTCGTGGTCTTTCGCTCGTGTTGTTGTAGTGTTTTGTACCCGTTTAGAAGAAATGAGACCTTTGTAGGATCACGTTTTTGTCCATCTGTTTTTTTTTTTGAAACCTTAGAAACTTAGATTTTGAAATTTTTAAAATAACAAAATAGATACTAAACTCTACAGCCCCGTAACCTATAAAATAAATCTTGTAACTCAATGCAATCATTAAATCTTGATTTTTGGGTCATATTCTTAAGATTTTCTTAAGCTATAAATTTGTGTAACTACAAAACAAATAAATTGGGAGTCGTTTTCATACAATTTGATGTATGAAAAAATGAAGTTTTGTTTTTTAGTTACAAATTTGTAGCTTAAAAAAAACTTGACAGGTGGTACAACCAACTCTTTGCCAGTTATTCTGTCACCAAGCAGTAGTGAGCAAACAGAATAACTTAATTGTTTACTGTGTTCCGGTTTGAAAGGCAATGAAGCTAGTGAAATTACTGGGTAAATGAGACTTCATGACCTGATTTTACAATCTAGTAATAACTACTAGACTGTGTTGATGTTTCTAGATGACGCCCGCAGTGCAGTGTCACGCGATGCTTTATATTTTAGAGTTCCGAGTGACACTGCAACTGCTAAAGGCAGCCATGTCGTCTAATATCAGGCGAATGACAAGCTCTTCGTGTCATTATTTTAAATAAAAAATATATTGTCGAGTGAAGCACAGCTCATGATTATAATAAAAAGAAAACCGATAAATTTTAACACCTTTTCTTTTAACAAAAAGATTTTTTTTCTTATTTTCAACCTAATATTCAAAGGGTTTTATCCTTATCAGCATAACAAACGCTCTTCAAGTGTTGCTATTTTATTCATGTTCTACGCAAAGTAATGTAAATTCAGCTTGAACCCCGAGGCTACGTTTTATGTCATAAGATTATAGGATTACTGGTAATCTACTCTATCCTCGTGTAATAAGGTAGATACGTCAGCGTCGGTAACGTTTGCTAATTCCATACAAACCATGCATTTTAATAAAAAAGCTTGGTATATATGTTTTTTATGTTAAGAAATGACATGACGATTTTCCCTGATGTTAAGCGACACGGCTGCCCAGATCAGTTATAGTGTCACTTGGAACTTTAAAGTATTAAGTTTTGCGTGTCATTGCACTGCGCACGTCATCCTGAGACATAAACAGTCTAGTAGTAAAATTACTAAACTATGAGATTAGATTATAAAGTCTCATTTGCCCAGTAATTTCAATAGCCTTCAAACCGTAACACAGACATGCTTGCGTCCAACCGCTTGACGGGGTTATAGCTGGGAAAGCGGTGGAACCCTACATATGTGAACTGAAAAAAAAGCTATCGCATGGTAAAAAAAAATTAAGATAAAGTTAAAAAGACGCTAAAAATGTGAATCAAATAAGTTGCACTTACATTACATTTGATAAAAAGTAGAATGTTACGTTCAAGTTTCTACTTTAGAATCTTTTGCTGCTCTCTGGACTCAAAACAGACTCTCGCCTTAACAATAGTGGTTTGCTCCCTTGGTAAACAATCTAGTATTACGAAACTCGATAGCGAGTAGTAGTCTCTGTGCATGATTTATTGTATCAACTCACTCGAAAATTTCTAATGAATACTATATGATTTTCATAATTCTAGATGCTTTAAAATTTTCACGCCAAACCAACATTTATTCTGTCTAAATATAACCTACTAAAAACAATGAAATTATTTATGACTAGAGGACATTTCATCAATATAAAACATTCGCACACGTTACACAAACGAAACAAAACGCTTAAAACAAACGCATCAAAAATGTACGTCGAAATTCGTAAAACAAAGTCACAACATTCAGTACATACTTAATTCTGGCAACCTGACGTCATCACGCCCAAGTGATTTATTCACGCGGAAACACAAAATATTCAGAAGGGTCGCCAGGTCAGCTGGTAAAAGGGACAATACCATTCAGTAACTGGGGTCCTGCTGAGCCTGTTTTTTTTTTTATCTCTAGATAAGAATTTTTAGGCACATGAGCTGTTACCATACAGGGCAGCATGCTGCCCGTTTATAATTTTTTATTTTTTAATTTAAACTAACAGTGCCCCGCAGTTTTACTTGTGGATAAAAAAGCAACTTATGTGTTAATTCAGTATATAAGCTACTAGCTTCTGTCTACCGCTTCACCCGCGTAGCCTATAGGAAACGAAGAAGAAAAATTGTCATTGCTAATTCAACTACTCATTTCACCCTCTTAGGAGTGGAATTTCAAAAAACACTTTCTTAGTGAATACCTACACTTTACAAAGAACACACCCTCTAAATTTCAAGTTTCTAGGACCAGTGGTTTAGGCTGTGCGTTGATATATAAGTCAGTCAGGACTTTGAATTTTATATGTCTAGATGTATATTCCAATTTTTGTCTATTTTAGGTACTGCCTTAAAGACTATACTGTTTAAAGGTGCTACGCTGGGCCAGTTGAAGGACGATAAAAGTCGACTAGTAATAGTGTCTGATTATAATTATATTGCTTGAACTCAATTTTATTTTCATTTTTGAGCTGGAGTTTTAAATAACGCCGCGTTATGTAAACGGACGTTTATAAATCACGTGATTTTTTTTTTATGTTATTGAATGATGTGACGAGCTAGTCGTTCACGTTTCGTAACAGTGTCACTCGGAACCCTAAAACATAGAGTTTCAAGCGACACTGCACTGCGCACATCATCCTGAGACATCAGCACAGTCTGGTAATAAGATTACTCTACTGTGAGATCAGATCATAAAGTCTCAATTGCCCAGTAATTTCACTAGCTACAGTGCCCTTCTAACCGGAACACAGTAGTGCTGGCGCACTACTGCTTGGCGGCAGAATAACTGGCAAAGCGGTGGTACCTACCTAGACGAACTTTGCAACAAAGTCCTACCACCTAGTAAATCTAATGATCTTATTAAAAGAGAAGGGGGTTCATTTAGCATCATCTAGAGAGGTTCAGGGGTTTGACCAAAATATTGCCTGTCATTTTGCGTGTAAATATTCAAACGTGATCCTGAACAAAAATTATTTTTATAAATAATTAATCAATTATATTTTCTCCGACCTGTTCTAATAACGGAAAAGTATTATAATACAAATGGTGACAGTAATAAAAAAATTCGTTGTAATGTAATAAAATAGTAATTACTTTATTATATGCTTTCACAATAATACTGAAAGTTTGCATAATTTTTTATTAGTACGTATTTTGAAAATAAATCAAATGCTCGAAGCTTATTTGCAATAATATTCTTTAAAAAAGGCGTAATTGTGTTTTTAATAGCTATAATTTCATATTGCAAAGTTACGTAGAAAACCTCGATCAGGTCAGTCACTAGTAGGTTCCTAAATAAATATGCCCTAGCGATTCCAAATATAAGAAACCATTTCCAACGCATTTCTGTTATCTGTTGAAGAGTTCCTAGTTTTTATCTCATACCCCACCGTCAGATACTGACCAAATATAAATTCATTAATAAACCCCATTTTTATTTAATCAATTGAATCCAAATCAAAAGCCAAAAAAAAAAACAAACCCAAATAGAGAACAGGGTCCATTGGTAAAGTTGCACTTTGATTGTTAAAAATTAAACATAATTTGAACATTATTTTAATGCGAACTTGAGGTTTTGAAGACTCAAGAACACGACTCTGGCAAATGCACAAGACGTGTGGCGCCATTCATTCCTCGAAAGGGAAAAAAAAAACTTGAGGTTTGCCAAGGCTATGATCGCAGTATCTTGAGATTCCAACAATCAAACTATTTCAAAAATATACATAATATTGCGCTTCAAAACCTAACGTCTATGTAAATCACTGACGTTTTACACAGAAATCTGCCACATGTCAAACGAGGTGTGAACTAGACTTACCACAGAATGATCACAACGGAAATATAACAAGCCTGAATGAAGATGGCAGGATAAGCTAGCCTTTAACTGCCAGGACTGTATTGTTAGAGTTTTAGACCTGTGGTGGTAAAAGGAGGGATAGGCGACGTTTGCCTCCAAAACTAAAAAGAATCAAAAATTTCATACCTGCGTTTTTGCCGCTGCTCCACTGGAAAGGCGTGCGCACGGGGTCACGAGAAACCTCAGTAAAACTGACAGGGTCGTCCGTGTTACAAGCAAGAGGGTCCCTTGTCTCGCTCCAGGTAACAAATCCGTTGATCATGCCGATTTCCTCGCCCTGAATAATGTATACGTAGTTGTGCTTATTTCGTTGACGCGGGGTTTGTCAGCGGTTTGAAATAGGTTCCGGAATTGTGGGGCTGGTTGTGTTTGGAAATTTTATTCAACCTCTGCACGTTTGCGGGGCGCTTTGATTGTTGGAACGGCTTCATTTAATTATCTATTTGTATCTTTCGTGACAGTCGATTTAACTGATAGGTCTACTTTTATAATTGCTTTATTAAATTGATTATAAGAATTCACAGTGTTTTGTGCCAAAACATAATCCATTAGTAAAGGAACTGTAGAACGCGTCATGAATAAATGAATATCATTTATCTAAGTCAATGCTTTTAATGTAAGCAAAGTTCGTTCCAAACGCTAACCCTAAAACTAAACTTCATTAATAAATTTATATTAGATACTCTGATCCAACTTTTCCTTTAGATTAAATATTGCTTTTTATAGAAACTGAATCGAATTAAATTGAGTACTGAGTAAGCACAGTGGCGTTCTTTAGGAGAGGCCTATGTCCAGCAGTAGACAGGCTGATGATGATGATGAGTAAGTGATGATGTAGCCGTATTACCATGTATGTGATCCCAATTCCTGGTAATAGAAGAACAATCATGTTAAAAGCATCCACCAGTTCACCTCTGAAACGAGAAGATATTCTGCTCTTGTCTTGATTTCCAATCTGAAATTTATAACTTAAATTAAACACTTTTACAGCATATGCTCCATTAAGTAAAATTACAATACATTCATATGTTAAACTGATACAGTTTGTTTTGAAACACCACAAACAAAAAAGAAACAAGAGTCGTATTTTAAAGTAATAATTTAGATATTAAAGTACATCTCGAATTATTCGAGATAAATCATTTTGATCCAGAAATGTTACTATGTAATGTAATGGATGTTTCTATAAATCCATGCAGGCCTAGCATGCCGCCGCCTGCGGATACAAATTGTGAAATATAGCCAAACGGTACCTTGTCTGTTATGAATAAAATTTACTATTAAGTTTAATATCCTGATAATGCACACAATATATAGCATACAAGCGTTCAACAATCCTTCGATTAATTTAACGAAAATATTCTAGATGTGTGATCTACTCACCATCCAATTGCTTGGTTTCCCCAAAGGCTTGTATGTCATCCATTTATCTATAGCATACTTGATATCTCTTGCATCAGATTCTTTGTCTAGCTCATCAATAAGAAATCGGTTAAGAGGAATATGAGCACCATTTTGTAATCCTTCTCCGTAGTAGCGGACAGAGTTTTTTATGTTTGTGTGAGAAGCTTCTATCAGCATTGCTCTGAAATAATTTAGAGGTCTTCCTAAAGTTTTGCCTAGTTGCCTCCCAGTTTTGATGGCTGGACGCCTTAAGCGTGGTGACGCTGTATAGGTCGGTAGAGACCAACAGCATTAACTCATTAAAAAAAAAACGCATATTGATTATTACAAACCTTCATTATTCATTATTTTTATCATTTCCATGATTATCTTTAGTAACTTCATGTAAATTTTCTTATCTTTAGAATTTATACTAGCTTGAAAAATATTTAACAAACATCATCATTAGAAAGGAAAGTGTTCAATCTGAACACAGGACTCCTCGATCTAAAGACTAAGTAAAATTCAAATAATCTATTTCGAATAGGCTATTTTTAGCAGTTTTAGCTACAACCAATACTTGCTGGTCGTAGTCGTTTGCAACCAGTCACTTTTTGTGACTCATCATCTGGTGGAAGTCTCTGTCATTGAATACAAATAGAATTGAATATCATACAAACCTTGTCATATTATCCCGAAGAGAGATAGCATCAAATATATCCCTGAATTGCGACACTATCTCATATGACTCTTCTTGATCTTTTGTATATACGTGTTGTAAGAATCCGTAATCTTCTGAAGTTAGTCCAGGCGTGCCTGATGGTGGTTCATCAGGGAAAATTCCACCATAAAGATCTTTGTCAACTTCGAAAAGATGATTCACTGAATTGATCATCAAACCTGCTACGCCCTTTTCAAGCCAGAATTTTATAATGTTCTAAAATAATCAAATTTTATGAAAACAGTTTAAGTAATTGTACAACTCTAAGCTTACTATGCTTTATGGAGTGTTATAAGTGTGGAGCTAATTAGCAATTCATTCGGATTTTAGTAGAATACAACGCTAAGTGGTCATTTGTTTTACATTATATGACTACAACAATATTAAACACTTAAATGACCTGTAAATATTCTTACGTGTAAGTATAATATAATATACGTTAATTTTTTAATATAACAAAGTAGAATCAATAACTGAAACAACCTAATGATACCTAAAAGTTTATTATTATATAATATTTATATGTAAGTTATTATCTTAAAAGAATATAAAGTTAAATAAAGTAAAACAAATCATAAACAAAGCACTTCTTACCTTTGTTTCATCTACAACTACAGGATTTCTAAAGTTGAGATCGGGCTGAGCGTTGCCAAATTGGTGAAGGTAAAATTGGTCCCGGACTGGAGAATAAGACCAAGCGCTTTTTCTAAATAGACTAACCTGTAAAATAAACGTAATTTTACTTTATAAACTTCAGCTATAAAAAGGCCCAAAGGAACAATAATACAATGCTCAAGGGAACTAAACCGAGTTACTGAGAACACATAAAATTGAAATTTTAGATTATATTCGTAATATACCTATTCGAATTCTCCCTATTTCTTTGTTTTCTAGCTGTGCTGTTACGGTTCATGAATAACAAAGGTAACATACTTTTCTCGTTAAAATTATTAAAATATAAATCAACGGAATTTAATCAGATCCAGAATACACATGTAAATATTACATCTGCTTAAATCTTTATAAGATAGAGCAGCCTATATTCATAGAAATAGACAAAATAAAGTTCTTATTCTTTCTTTACTTCAGACATTTAATCAGAAAAAAGTATTAAACATTTCTGTAATTACCCAATTGTTTGGCGGCATTCTAACCCCGGTTGAGTCTATATGTCCATCTTCCCAAATATACCAGTCGCTGTAGTACTCGTCTCTATTCAAAGATTTTGTAAACCATTCGCTCTCATTGCTCGAATGATTCAAGACTATATCCAACATGATTTTAATATCTGAAACAAACACAAAACATCAAAGTTTGGTAGCAGTATTGTTATTTCATTTCAGAATCACTTTAAATGTTCATCAATTAGCGGTTCTGATTATTTTTCCTGTTCATTGAATGAAATAATTAAGTTTCAATGGAGTAGCTCTTCAAACCCAAAATCTTAATAAACGAAATCAACATAGTAGGATAGTAGGTAAATGAACTTTAACTTTCATCGTTTTGAGTTTGAACGTAAAAATCTTGTTATCAATATTGAAGTAAGAAAATTTTGGAGCATTCTGGGTGTAATGCATAAATTTACGTAATTCAGCAATGAATATTTATGGGGCTCTTACTGTAATCGTGGGCTTTTTTGAGGAGTTGCTCAAAGTCTTCCAAGCTGCCGTATTCGTTTTGGATGCTGTAGAAGTCTGATATATCAAAACCAAAGTCGTGCATTGGGGATTTGAAAATGGGTGAGAGTAATACTGCGTCTACACCTATTTCTTTAAGGTATTCCAGTCTTGATGTTATGCCTGGAAATGATGATGTTCTTAATAATAATATGTATTCAAAAAAGAAGATATTATAATACTTAACAGGTTATCGTATAAAACACCATAGAAAATAGCATCCTCATTAAAGACTAGTGGCCCGCCCCGGCTTCTGGTCTGTCCTGTATCGATATAAAAAAATCTTTCAAAAAATTCCTGTTTTTTTTTTTCAAATATGTCCATATGTTTCAGAGACTATTCAATGCAAACAAACAATCAAATCTTTCCTCTTTATAAGATAGAAGAGAAGGGAGCAGAGAAGGTAGATCAAAACTTTATTGTACACCGTAATTTTTTTTTTACAGAAATAACAACTTACTGAATTAATAATACTATAAATACTATTTTACTAACAATAGGCGGTGTTATCGCTCAGAGCGATCTCTTCCAGACAATCTTTGTATTGGAGGAAGGAATAATATTAGTTTAGAAATGTAGAATTAATGGGAAAAATATTAATTAGGAGGTCAATATCGGATTACTTGGATGATATAATTATAAAATACCTAACATACTTTACTAATTAATTACAACAATGGAATTTGCACTGATTACTCCTTTATCGTATCCTTATATATCTTTTATTTGGACTGGTAACTCCTTTATTGTATTTAGCCTTATTTATCTTTTATTTTTTAATGAATTAACCTATTACTTACCGTTGATATCACCTATACCATCACCATCGCTGTCCATGAATGACCTCGTGTAAATCTGGTAGATTACGGCAGTTTCCCACCAATCTGTCTGCACGTTTATGTTTTCATACCTTCCTTCACTAATTACCACGAACCCGCAAATTATTATAACTGGCCACATAACTAAAAAACAGTACAATTCGTTTTTTAAATTATAGCAACAATTGCTTTGAAAACTGTTACCTCAAAAAGAATTTCGTAACTTTTTTTTACAAGATTTTGATTCATAAAAATCCTGTACGAATTTATCCGTACTCAGCATTCATTGAAAGCTTTAGATTTATTATTCAAATATTTAAAACAATGGGTTGAATTCTAACAAAGTCATTTTACGGAATGGAAGTACAAACGAAGAGCAAACGTAACTTTGTTGGACAAAGCAAAGTTGTTTAAAACCGGTGTCATAATATTTTGATTTGTTGAGGATTGAATAGGAAGTATTTTGTTCAATAAAACTTTGAAAAGATAGGAATTATTGTTATGGTAAATGTCTTATACAAGACAAATTGTTTAGCTCGCTTCGATCAAAAATAACTATTTTAAATGATACGATTTTAAATTTTCCACTGATCCAAATAATAAGTAAGTATGCAATATGTTTGAATTTCAAAATGAGATCTATATATTGGAGAAATTTCAAAAAATTAATCTCTATTTCTCTTGGTTATCGCATAACGCATGAACGGATGGAACTTTATAGCTAATTCTTTTTTGTTGTGTTTATTATAGTCAATAGAAGGTTCTTATGAAAGAAAAATTAGGAAAGTTTAGAAAAAAATTTACCACACGGGTAAAGCCGCGGAGCACAGCTAGTAAATATTAACGAACAGTTAGACTATATAACAAAACTTGCTTAATCCGCACCGCACACCTATTAACTCTTATAAATACCGTAAAAATAGCAAAATCACACTACATTTAGCGCTAAATCTATTCTAGTTACTAATCAAACTCATCAAGCTCTTTTATAGACATTATAATAGGCTCTGTCGAAAACTGTGTTTGAAAATGTACCATTGTTATGGTATTGTTATCATAAGAAGGTTGTTTTAATTTCATGGTGATTATGATCTCAGTAATGTTTTCTAAACTTATTTTAATGATAGCATAATGTTAGAATAATACATTGGATATTGACGATAGCAGCTGAACTACCTAATGGGCAGTAGCTTGCACTGTCTTTCGCTAGGCATTCACTTGAACCAACGACCAAGTAGCTGGTCAAAATTGTCCTCTATGGAAAACCTATGGTTAGGAGAGGACGTCTTCAGACTGATAATGATTAGGTAAATACGTAAATGCCAGTGCAATTAAAATAATAATTCTATACATGTATCCATAAAAAAGATTTCTAGCTACTTGACTTGATTTTATTAAGTTTAGTAATTTTTGAAGTAAAGCCTTTTTACGCATGCTTGACTTAAGCAATGAGCTGGTGAATGCGAAGTGAATGGGAGTTGATGTTGGTTCACGTAGATCTCCTTTGTCAACATAACAATGTTAAAAATGTGTAGTATTTTTTTGTTTGGCTCCACACTTTTGTGTATTTAGCCAGTGTCAAGTATTTGATAATTTCTCAAGTTAATTGATACATATATGTGAGTCAAATCAAGTCACAGTATGAGTCATCAAGTCAAGTCATACTCCTACTAAAGCGGTGGCAACTTTACCAGAAGCTTCTATGGAGTTTTGGAAACAACACGAAAAGAAACGTTTCACCATCATTATACCAATTTCCCACACTCATGCGTGTAATCCGGTACTTAACGAATAAAATGCGACCAATTTTATGCACTAACAATGCAAATAACACAATTTTTGGAAAATAATTCAATGCGATGATGCGATCTTTTTCGTTTCCCCGCCAAAACTTCAATGTGTAGTTGGTATGTCCGGTAAAATGACAATTTACAATTGTCAAGATGGCGACATAAACATTAAACAAAGCAAAAACAAAGTTATATACCGGCCGATAGATGGAGCTAAACTAAAGACGATTTACTTCAGTAGTGTGGTCTAAAGCATACTCGTTGTTTTATTTATTAAATATACGTGTTTTTCTTTTTCAGGTAAGCTGCTTTACTTTAGACTACCAAAACAAAATTCCGTGAGTAAATAACATAATTTATCCAAACTATTTTATTATTAATTCTGCTTAATAAACTTAAACTTTACGCGTCTCAGACAATACCAGCATTTTATCAAACATTTTCTCCTAACTTCAAAGTAATTTATAATTAGGTCAAAGTTACTTTATATCGTAAGAGAGAAGTTAGTGTTTATTAATTATGTATTTTCGCTGAAACGAGAGAACACAGAGTTGAACCCTTTTCGTAATAAAACCTGAATTAATCTACCATTTTCCAACGGGAAATTGAAATATATAATTATAAATAACTATACTATAATACGAAAGGTATCTATGTAGTGTAAGTATTTCTCTTGGACTCCTAGATTTCTATAATGTAATGTATTTTCTCTCGAAAACTCTCCATTTTTCTACGTGTGGAAGCATACTTTGAAAGTGAGGCATTTAGTTTATGGTATAGCCTAATTACCATTTCTTAGTAGCTTGAGGTATGAGATATAAGGGCAACCTAAAATGTTTTCTGATTTGAAAATTACAACACTAAAAAATCTTAGATGAGTCATTTATTCTTACAGGATTCTATTTTCTGTGCACAACACATATAGAGTTATACATAATTATATTCATTAAATTATTGTACGGTTCATTTCTTGTTGTTCGGGGGCGAGTTGGTTGGACTGCAATCGCGACCCCTTCTCGCCCCGGTACGGCGAACGAGGGCTCACGGGGGGGTTTTAGTGGGTTCGAGTCCCACATAACCCCTACCACCACCCCCATGGCGGCAGGAAAGTGCGAGGGCATTTCCCTCTTTAAAAAAAGAAGTTTTCTTGTTAACCCACGGTTTTAATCGAACGATAAAGGTCACCATGAACGCTGCGAAGATTTCAAAACGCGAGGAAGTAACAGTAAATATTATAAAAATTACACTATTTAAATGTAAGTCAGGTGGTAGGACTTTTCTGCAAAGTTCTTTTAGGTAGGGACGCTTTGCCAGTTATTCTGTCACCAAGCAGTAGTGCGCAAGCAATGCTGTGTTCCGGTTGGAAAGGCATTGCAGTTAATGAAATTACTGGGCAATCGAGATTTTATGATCTGAGCTCACAGTCGAGTAATTTTATTACCAAACTACTGATGTCTCAGGATAACGTGCGCAATGAAGTGTCACGCCAAACTTTACATTAAAGATCCGAGTGATTACTGCAGCTGTTATGGGCGACCGATTAACATCAGGTGAACCACTAGCTCGTCACGTCATTCATTAACATAAAAATATATAAATCTGTTATAGAGTGTTTTAACAATTACTCGTGTTCTTATTTTCATATTAATATATTTTATATTATAATATATATATAAAGAAATACATGCATGTTTTTACGTAAAAAACACATTCACAAAATAGAACTTTAAATAAGTGCCCCCCCCCTATCTCCCCCCTATCTCCAGGCTTTTCTCGAAGGATATCGAAAAGAGTATAAATTTCTCGCTGCAACCAGTCTCATCCCAACGGGCACGAAATCTATCTCCTTTGTCGGGAATATAATAGATTGTATCCTTACCAGGAGAATTTTCAATATTCTCAAGTACTCGTAAAGTTTCGCAAGTTGGAATTTTGTAAACCGTGTAAGGGCAACATTGGTTAGACATTCAGATTCAAACTCGGATATCTATCCGTTCCGTACCATACTAGTATTTATTAAATTGTCAAAATGAAGCTTAAAATACCAGATATTAGCTGTATATTAATAAACTGCAGCTTCGAAGCACGACTACCTGTTTCTAGCCGATTAATTTACTTTACCACCATCGTTTGCTGCGGTCACTACTTTGATGGGTGACCGATACAAAAAGTAATATTTACAACGTAGAAATAGCCGTAATAACATTGGTACAGAAGCATCACTCCGCGAAGTTACTTAAATAAATATCGACTCTAGCTACAACACAGTAAAGTGCAGTTCAGCTCGCTTAAAGCCTACGAAAGGAGCTGAAGATCTTAAACAGCTGAATATTAGATTTTTTTTTTAATCCCAGCTAAGAACACTGCATTAAGTCAACTTTCAAACAAAAAAATATCAAATTTATTTGGGCGCTACAATGTCACAGACAGACACCAAGACAGACGTTAAACTTAACACCCCACTGTTTAGTTGAGGGTTAAAACATGGCTATCAAATTTGGTTCCAGTCACCTTTAAAAAGAAGATAAGTAAAATCAAATCAGATCAGTTCATCGGTTTGGGAGCTACGATGCATATAAACCCACATGCAGACACACAATTTAAAACATACTAGCTATTTCCCGCGGCTTCGCCCGCGTGGTCCATAAGAAATAAATGGCATATATAAACGCTCTCACTTTTTGTCTCTGTTGTTCTCACAATTTTAATTGATGAACATGTTGTGTATAAATTTTCGAGTCAATTGACCCAGAAAAGTTTTTTTATGGGTAATTAAACCACCCATTTCACCCATTTAGAGGTGAAATATCGTAAAAACCTTTTAGTGAATACACTTTACAAACAACACACCCTCCAAATTTCAAGTCTCTAGGACCAGCGGTTTAAGATATATAAGTCAGACTTTGAATTTTATATCTATAGATTTGGTGGGGGGATCAAAACATGGTTACTGTTGAAGACATACCTAAATATTTAGTTTTATATTGCTTAGTGAGGGTAGATATCGCCTTGTATTGCCTCTCGCTGGTACCCCTCGTCAGTCTCAATCTTGTGCGCGATAGGAACGCTGCAAAATCGAAAAGCTCCACTTCTTCTCAATTTAAAGACATTTCTGAACCTTGCGAGTGACGTGAAGGCTGCCAAATCTGCCACTGTCAAAGTGTTTGTTGTGCTACTTTCCACTTGGATGATACCATCATCACCAGGATCCGAGCTGGACTGCTGGTGAGTTGGCTTACATCCTTACCTATTTCTCACTGAGCTCTAATTGTGTTGCTCTTTCGCCTTGGGGGCATTCACCCCCAAAATAACGTACCCTCGAATCGCGAAGGTGCGCAAACAGTTACCTACCACTTTTTTTTTTTACTTGATGGCGTAGCTTCATTTCTATCATTTACTCTAAGGTCATCTTACGTATTATTTAATTTTTATATCAAGTGCCCCGTTTCGTAGCGCCCGGGCGTTCCCTTCAAATTTAGGGCAGCTATTACTCGTACATCCATGTTTATAGTACAATTACTTAGGTACATAGTACCATCTTAACGATATTAAATAGACGGATTACAAGACGGGTCATTAATATCCCTTACTCGAGCATAAATCGTCTAAAATTTGGGCCAAGTTGCGTTCAATACGAGTTACTGGACCGTTGTAACACTGCGGGAAATGCTTGAATTTGATAACTAGCCTAAACTAATTAATATAGGTAAATGTTAGATGATTTTGAAGTAAAACTCCTTTACGCACCTTAACTTGGAGAGGAAGCTGGTGAGTGCGTAACGAGGCGAACGGAAGTTGAAAGTTGTTGGTTCACGTAGATTTCTATTGTCAATATGACAAAGTTAAAACTTACTTAAAATTTGTATTAATGTGTTGGTCGTTGTCAATCTACTGAACATGATAAAATGACGATTTGCAATTGTGAAGATGGCGACATTAACATTAAACAAAGCAAAACCAAAGTTATACCGGCCGATAGATGTAGCTAAAAAGTTTTAGTTCAGTCGTGTGGTCTAAAACACACTCGTTTTTATTTATTAAGACCCTATCGACCCAACGATGGAACTAGCTAGTCGTTCGATTGATGTTAAGCGCCACGGCCACCCGTAAAAGTAGCTATCCAACTGGAAACCCAGAATTTTAGTTTCACGTGTTACTTCACAGCGTATGTGATTCTGAGACAACAGCACACTCTAATGGTAAGATTTCTAGAGAGTGAAATCCGGTTATAAAGTCTCATCTGTCCAGTAATTTCACTAACTACAGCACCCTTCAAACTTGCTAGCGCACCACCTTGACGGTACAATATCTGGCTAAGCGACACTCCCTGGACGTCTAGACGAATTCTTGTAAAAATCCTCTACTATACCTCCTTAGTATACGAATAATACAAATAAATTATGAAATAACAAATTAATTAATTAAATTATTATTATGAATTAACTAATACAATTAACGAGACTATCGATACTTACCTAAGAATAAATTTTTATACGCGATAAAAACCAAAAGTACATGGCCTAAGTTTTGTTCCAGACTACCTACTACTACTGGAATACTCAGTTCAACTTATATGAACTGAGTATTCCATTCCAGTGATCCTGCGAGCCTAGCCAAGTGAACCCTTCTATTCACCCTTCTGCCTTAACACTGTCCATTTTACACATAGTTAATTAAGTGTGAAACAAGCTCAAGAGTCAACCCTGCTCTTTGCTAAGCCCGAAATAGTTAACACGAATGGAAGGTTCAGGGGTGTCAAAGTTGGGTTAATCTCGCTGAATGTGGAAGACAGAGTAAAATGTGAATCTATATTTCAAGGTGAACCCTAATCATGGATAGTAAAATTGTTGGTTACAATAATAGGTTATCACTGCTTAGTGATCAAAAGCATAATAGACTTTTTTATTATTGATACTATCTAAAATTTGCCCTGTATTCCAAAAACATACACACTAGGTGGTAGGACTTTTTTGCAAAGTTCGTCTAGGTAGGTACCACCGCTTTGCCAGTTATTCTGCCGCCAAGCAGTAGTGTGCAAGCACTACTGTGTTCCGGTTTGAAGGGCACTGTAGCTAGTGAAATTACAGGGCAAACGAGACTTTATGATCTGATCTCACAGTCGAGTAATCCTATTACCAGACTGTCTATAATTTTCTTATATTCAGTATTGGTGCATAAAATTGGTGGTGTTTTATTCGTTAATTGCTGGATTACAGGAATGAGTGTGGGAAAGTGGTATAATGATAGTGATGTGGTGGTATGGTTTCCAAAACTCCATAGAAGCTGCTGATAAAGTAGCCACCACTTTACTAGAAGTATGACTTGACTAGACTACAACATGACTTGATGACTAGGACTGTGATTTGACTTGACACATGTATATAATATTAATCAACTTGAGAAATTATCAATTACTTGATACTGGCTAAATACACAAAAATGTGGCGCCAAATAAAAACAAAAATAAGAAACCGTGTTCGAATACAATGTAACTGAGTAATTTAGTTTTCCAAAATAAAATAGTAGAATGACCCTAAAAAATATACTTTCCAACGTACCGTTAAATTTTCAGCAATAACAACAATTATTACGAATTAAATAGCCGGAATGATATCACCAGATTTTTTATCTGATATGCTTATTTTGGGCCTCTCAAAAACATTAAAATTATGCTTGACGCTTGGACATTAAGAGCTAAAATTTACCAACATTCTTCCTCAACTTCCCAATGTTAACAATACACCTCATTTAGTTAGTAAATACCTCCAATTCACGTATTTTTATAGAACCTAACAATATTAACAATAATATCTAGCAAAGAATGAGATAAAAAGAATGAGATTCGTTCGCTAAAATTAAATTTATCTTTCCCTGCTACTTGCAAGAAATCCCCTTTCAGTTTACCCAAGGGATGAATTCGCACAAAATTTGTGCAAACAGGCCAACCTTTTGGCATTAAGTAATTTTTGTGTATACTGAGTTTTACTTTGCTGATTATAGAGGCGTGTTTTATTTGTCACGCTTACTAATTAATAATAATAATAAATTTATTTGTTCACATAAGATAAAGCACACAGAATTATGCATCTAAGAATATTATGGACTAAAGAAGCTAATAACAAAAATGATGCTGAACCCTGAATCCCACACTAGGACGACCTGTGTCGTGAATTGTGATCCTACGGTTGCCTGGAAGAGATCGCTTTTAATGATAAGGTCGTCCATTGTTTTACTATTCGTAAATAGTTCATTTATTTATCTGTAATTTACTAACGTGAAATTATTTCTCTCGATTAATAGTCCTTGTAGTTCCTGGGTGTTTCCCTAGATATATGGAATCCTAGTTAGGGTTCAGGACCCATGTATGTGATCGTTGGGCGCTATTATTATTACTATCTATCAGTTTTTCATTTATTCAAATATTTTTCATCACATTTCAAATCAAGGCTATCTACTTATTAATGTATACGTAGAATAATGTAATCTACGTATTAAAGGATACGGAGATAACCTTGATTTGAAATGTAACAACCCTTAATTTACATATCGCAAATGACTAGACTAAACCATGTTTATGATTTTTGAAGTAAAACTTCTTTACGCTCGCTTGACTTGGGAGTAAGCTGGTGAATGCGTGAAAAGTGTCGGAAAATGATCGGGCGAGGAGAAGATATAAGTTATTGAAGTTAGAGAGAGAAAGAGAGCAGTGCACACGCTCATTTTCTTTGTCTCTTCCTCTCATAGCCAGTGCATTTTGTTTACTAAGTTTTACTTTAGACTTGTGGTCTAAATCACACTCGTTTTTTTTTCAAAGTTAATATTCTTTTCACGGATAAAACAAGGTAGAATAGAAAAAAGCATGATAAAATAATGAAGCAAATACTTACATAAAATTGATTTTCGTTTTCATTTAACGCAAAAGTTATCATCAATTCATTTCCAGCACCTCTTTAGCTTCCTATCGAGGCAGTCAAAGTAACCAAACACAATCAGACTTCCCACCGAATGGGGTAAAACAATTCAAAGAACGATAACAGACACATGTGTAGTGTGACAATGGGTTGAGAACTTAGAGCACTAAGAAAAATAATAACAAATATTTTAGACTATTTTCAGTCTGCTTTGAATGATATGAGAAGCTTTCATTCAATTTTGAGACATGCTGTGGTGTACTGGTTGAGCTGCACCCCTACCGCGTAACCATTCTGGAAATCGGCTTCGCCTGCCATCTTGCACGTGTCAATTAACAAGTCCACGAGTGCGAGCAAGAGAGAACACGATTACGATCTCCACCAGACTTACGCGGTAAGGCTCCAGGTCGGCTAATGAACCGATAATCGTGGTAATATTGCGACATGACAAGTATTTGTCCACAGAAAAACGCGCAAATACTTATTCTGTGTTGCTTCGTATAGTTTCTCGGAGTACGTTTATTCTAAGGAGTGTCTGACAAACGGATACACGTACAGCTATTAGTTAATCAATTGAAGGGTTGAGAATAAAAAGGGTTTAACTGTCAAATTGACAGTTTCGAGAAAATTGACTTTAAACGTCAACGGCTTCATTTTAATTTAGAGTGCTTATAAGGTAATAGAAAAAGTTTATGTAAGTTTCAGTTGCTTGAAAATGTTTTAATTCTATTTTAAAATACTTAATATAGTACTAATTCATACAATTACTGTAAAAATATAATATAATAAAATAAATATAATTATGTTTTTATGCTAAACGAACTGTATTCCTGTGACAGATAAACCGTTTTTAGACTCAAAATCTCGAGATTTAGGCCTCATTTCGGTATTTTGAGAATGTATTATTGTAGATAATTTCACGCTGAATCCAACGATACCCAAAAGTCATTTTGTGAAAAAAATCAGTTAAACCCTTTTTATTCTCACCCCTTCAATTATTATCAAAGATGTCAGCATTATACTGGTTAAAAATGTGAAAGTGTTCATTTAAGTAACTATTTTTTATTCTTAGTGATCGAATAACATTAATGTAACTTCCCAGAAATTTGATATTTGACAAAAACTAAAATGCGCCAGTTTATTTTTGTATTAAACACTGCCATTGTAATTGTTTTAATAGTAGAAAAAGCACTTTAAGTAAGCTTTTTGAGAAAGGTAGTGCTTTCTCTTGCTTTTCCAATTATCACCATCAATACTGTTAAGGCGAAACGCGTCAATATTTTCTTAAATTACTTGACCTACTAAAATTACATCAAGAATTAAGATTTATCCGACAAAATTATAAAAAATGGTTACAACACTCAAGTCGTCGAAGTAGCGTCGAAGCGACCAAATTGGTGTTTACGGAGGAAGTTACGGGTTCGGAAACCTCTTCGTGAGGGAAGTATGGCACATCTTTTGTTTTATGTTTCTGCACACGCAATATAGAGCTTTCATAAGTTTTTATCGATTGCGGTTACGTGCAAAATATAGGCGGGTACTTTTAGAATTTTTATGGCTTCATTATTAGAAGGATTTCGTTAGATATATATTTGGCACAAAGTACCAAAGTGATCAATAAATATCGTTTGAGTATATTGTAAGCTAAGTGGTATGATTTTGATAAAGTGACTGCTTTAATATCTTTTTATTGTTTGATATGCTTGCGTGACCACTATCGCACCTGATAGTAAGTGACGATGTGGTCTAAGATGTAACACGCTTATCTAAAAGATACCTATTCACTCTCGATTTGAATTATAATCAATTAATTATAATTTAAGACTGTCAGAAGCATACATTGTGTGATTTTAAATCCATTGTTATGTAAACGTCCACGTTCTACTGTATCCAGTCTACAACTAGTGTATGTATCTAATTCTGATTCTATCTAGGGGCGATAAGGCCTGCACTGACGTCCCTCATGGGGTGTATTATGCATTTCCCCCCTACCAGCATCTATCTAAGCCAGCCCAGCTCCTTCATGTAGCGGAGCACTGCCTTGGGTCACTGGCACAACTGTTCCAGTATTTTTGCACTTGATGGTATGGGCGGTTTGGAGATCAATTGCCGTTGATCCAGTGGTCGTTGTTCTTGTTCGTTTAGTAGATTAGTGCCTGCATGCAACCCCGACACAGAGGGCAATCTGTGGCACAGATGTGTTGATAGTGTATATATCTTTATTACGAGATTAATAATATAATAATAATAATAATAATATGTGTGGACATCTCACACAACGCCATCTAGCCCCAAACTAAGCAAAGCTTGTGCCATGGGAACCAGATAACTGATACAATACTTAGATACTTTTTTTGTTTGTAAATACATACATAGAATACAATATGCCACCCAGACACAGAACAAACACCTATGTTCATCACACAAATGTTTGTCCTGAGTGGGAATCGAACCCACAACCCACAGTTCAGAAGGCAGGGCTACTACCAACTTAGCTATCGGGCCAGTCAAAGATTAAAGAGACAAGATTATTTTATTGATGAGAGATAAGATGATTAAGATTATTTAAACGTACCATTATATTACTCAACTACTCGTTATCAAGCAAGTGTACAAGTTGGCAGCCACTGTGGCGTGGTGGTTGAGTATGTTGGCTTATAACCCGTAAGTGGCGGATTCAATTCCCGCGAGAGGACTATTTGTGCACAAAAAATGATTGCAAATACTTGTTCTGTGTCTGAGTGCTGTGGGACCACGGTCAAGCTCCAGGGTCCGTAGATACAAACACTATACCTACCCTTTTTTATGTTGGTATGTCCGGGAAAATGACAATTTACAATCATCAAGATGGCGACATTAATATTAAACAAAGCAAAAACAAAGTTATACCGGCCGATAGATGGAGCTAAACTAAAGAAGTTTTACTTCAGTCGTGTGGTTTAAAGCACGCTCTTTTTTATTCTGCTCGGATTTCTTTTAGTTATAATAAATAAACAAGTCAGGTGCACACTAAAAAAAAATACAATGAAATACGAAATACAGTGCTTTAACAGGAATTTGCCATCACCCCAACCTGAATTCTAACAAGTCAGCCACTGCAGGAATACTGTTATATATTCTGTGGCAATACTAAATGGGAAGACACAATCGTGACACGTCTATTTGCGAGGGGAAGCGATGCGATGCGGTTTCCGACGCGCACGAATCCGCTCGGCGGATGTTTGGCATCCATTGTAATACTCTGAATTTATCTTTCGTGTAGCGTATAGATGCTTTTGTCTCTGTGTATAAAGTCTATGATAAACCTATATTCTAAGTGAGATAACAAACGCAAAGCGTAAAAAACGACTGACTTATATGGTTTTTTCATAGATGCTATTGTCCAAACTGGACCACACGAGAAGCACCAGCATTTAAATAAAAAAAGACTCATCAAAATCGGTTCACTCAGTTGAAAGTTTTTAGGTAATAAGTATTATTTTTTATGTTTGTATGAATGCTTTTGCACTTCGCCACAACCATGGTGGCAGGGAGCAGGGAATATTTGGGAATCGAACCCACTAAAAAAAACCCGTGAGCAGTCTTCTGCCGTGATGGGGCGAGATGGGGTCGCGCTTTCATTCTACGATCTTGTCCCGGTGGTTTTGGTGCAGAGTCGGAACTCTCCTCTGGATTGCACGGTCTCCATAAGTCTTCCATAGACACAAAAATGTACTGGTTATTGTCTCAATTCATTTGGGCTTAAAAAGGTTGTGGGTTATTCCTTTAATAAACAATATTCCGTTACAATAATTATAGCTACAGTGTTGTCGATTCTGTGTCGCATTCTCCAAAACTAAAGTAAACTCAAAGTATGGCGTTACTCTTCTGAAAAAGGGGAAATGAAAAAGACAGAAATATGTTAATTTCATTTAGTTTTAAAGTATGCGACACAGAATCGACACCATTATACTCATTTGCACCTTCATAACAATTTTTATATCCGCATAATTCTTACAGCATTCGTAAATTCTGAATCACGTCATCAGAAATACAGTTACTATCGCTAATTAAAACTTTTATTCGCAAACTGCAGTTAAATTGGTTATAAAACCTGGTTTTATTTAGCAAATGCACATTTATCATAAATCTTAATGAAATAAACTCTAAACTGGAATATTATAGGTCTTTACCTATGAAATTGCCGTTTTGTTTGAAAAAAGTTAAAGTATTTTTTTTTTCGAATTTATTTATTTCTTTTATTCAAAGTAATCACCCCTGCAATCAATGCATCTTTGCCAACGCTGTGGCAAAGATGCATTGATTGTTGTGTGGTGTTTATGGATGCCCTTCTTGAAAAAATCAGCAGGACGGGAGACAACAAACTCTTCAAAGACGTTTTGTACTGCCTCTCGGGAATTGAATTTTTTTCCCGCTAAAAAGTTGTCCAAATTTTGGAAAAAGTAATAGTCGGTAGGCGCAAGATCTGGTGAGTATGGCGGATGAGGGAGAGCTTCCAAACCCAACTCATGCAGCTTAGAGACGGTCTGTTGTGCAGTATGGGGTCGCGCGTTGTCGTGAAGTAGCAGTGGAGACGACCGATTGACCAAAGCTGGTTGCAGACGTGCGAGTTTCGCCATCATTGTGGTCAGTTCTTCAATGTACACATCTGCAGTAATGCTCTCGCCGTTTTGTAAAAAGCTATGATGAATCACACCAGCACTAGACCACCAAACTGTGACCATCACCTTTCTAGGGGTCATTTTTCGTTTTGCACATTGCTTTGGTACCGAACCAGGATCTAACCAACTTGCTGAGCGCTTTCGATTGTCAAAAAGAATCCATTTTTCGTCGCACGTAACAATTCGGTTCAAAATTCCTTCATTTCTGTGCCTGTTAAGCAAGGCAAAGCAAGTCTCGACGCGTACGTTGCGTTGGCGATCGTTAAGTTCGTGGGGCACCCATCTATCAAGCTTTTTTATCTTGCCAATCTGTCGCAAATGGACCAATATTGTTTTGATGCTAACATCAAAAGCTGCTGCCAGCTCAGCTGTAGATTGAGATTCATCAGCTTCCACAATCGCCTTTAATTCATCATTGTTGACCAAAGTTTCCGGACGACCACGAGGTTCATTTTTCAGGTCAAAATTCCCAGAACGGAACCGAGCAAACCAATAACGGGTTGTACGTTCGTTTGTACAGTTCTCCCCGTAAACGTCGTTGATGTTACGTGTCGTTTGTGCCGCGTTGGTGCCACGACGGAACTCATATTCCATAATTACACGAAATTTCAAAGTATCCATTATGAGGAAAAATGTTGAAATGTAATGAAAATACAACGCTAATCAATAAACAAAAGACTTATATTGTAAATAGAATGTCATATTCTTAAAACAAAATTAATTTGAATTTAGAATTCATAGCCAATCAAAACTTTTTTTTGTTTGAAAAAGTCTGTACTGCAATACGGCAATTTCATAGGTAAAGACCTATTATTATTAAATTTTATAACGGGCTTAGCGCCTTTATTCTTTTAACTATAAAAGTCTATATAACTACTATAAAAGTATTATAAATACTATTTCCTTACTCTTACTACAAAAAAATCTATTTGGACTCTATATATACTCGCCGCAATGAACAATACACAGACCAATGCTCCAGCCCTCTACCGGTATGTAGCGTACCCAATATTCTGGCAACAACACCCCGTTCCCGGGGCTCCCGGTCCCCACGGACCTAGTTCTCAACACCAAACGGCTGAGATTACTATTACAATATTTTTAAGGCCATTAAACTAAATATTTAATATAATACTAGTGGACCCACCCCGGCTTCGCACGGGTTCGACATCTGTTAGAATCATTTGGAGTTAACAGATAATTGCGACTGTCAAATAATAACCGACAAATAATTAGCAATAAATTAAAATTGCGACTATAATTGGAGATTTAAACTATCCTCATATCCTATCTCTCAAGTTGAATCGAACTGCACATGGTGTGCAAATTTTATTATAATCGGTTAAGTGGTTTAGAAGTCCATTGAGGACAAACATTGTGACACGAGATTTATATATACTAAGATATATATAGGCTCCAATATGTAACCGCTACTGAGATTCTTATTGTATTAATAGTAATCTCAGTAGTGGTGTCATATTTGAGCCTATATATGTATTATATTAAATATTTAGTTAAATAGCTTGAAAAATTATCTGTTTCGAACTATACCTTTAATTACAGCACACGCGGTGGCTGTTTAGGCGGCCAATGAATTTGTAACCTTTAATAAAAACAAATACGGTTGCAACAGATAGCGTAGCTCAGCCTTTTCAGGGTATATAGAGGCCACGACGTGGTTGACAAAATAACTTGCTTAAAATATCTATTTCATTCCTTATTATCTTCTTCTTAGAAAATACACAGAGTGAAATTACTAAGCAAATGAGACTTTTGATTAAGTTTAGGTTTAAAGAAATTTATTCTCAAATAAGACAAAAAGTCACTTCCATGAGAACATAGTGCTCGGACCTCGTTTTAGAAGAAAAAAAAAAGATATGTGTTATGTCAATTAGGAAATTGTCAGGAGAAAATATATACACTTTATTTATCGTTTTTATGATGTTTTAATTTTATTAATTTAAAAAAGGGATTTGGGACCCGGGCTGAAGCCCGAACATGGTCCTTCGCGAGTCGTATTCCAGCTACAAGTTTCCAAGCTCATCGAATTACTGAGCTAACTATTCCTTGAATCTGAATCCACGACCTATCGCGCTGGTCTGCAGACCAGTCTTCTGAATGAATCAGTCGACGTGTATTCTGGGCGAACGGGTGAATTCAGAACAAGAGGAAGGTTTATCGTATGTTATGGCAAATATTGCTGAATTTTCAAGTATTGATTCATGTCTCTATCTAATTGCCGATGGGAAAAGAAGAGCAAACGTGAACCTGTTTAAGCTGTATAATGAGATTTTCACTGGGATGCAGTCATACCGAGTACGAGTGTAAAAGTACGCGGGTTTGTATTCTGACAAATGGGGAAAACATTGGCGTCTGAATCGTCAAGCGCAATCAAGATGTTGTGAGGCACTACTTAAGAATGTTTTTACGCGATGGAAAACCTTGGGGCTGACACACGTTCCTGAGATATTTTGGTGATATTTTTGGTGTCGCTTATGTAAAAAGAAACCTCTCACTTCATTACATCCCAAATCCCTGAAATCTTCTGATGATTCCGTTAGGGTTGAAAAACCCGTGAGCAAACAAATGGCTGCCACAGTGACACCTTCAACTTCGTCACAATAAAAAACACGGTGAGCCAGATACAGATGCCCCCACACATCTTGTGTTTTGAATACTCATAGTCAAATCTTTATAGCAACCGCATTGGTGAATGTGGAAGCAAAGAATCGGATGGCTCAGTATTAAGATCTCTGCTAGGTCAGGGATATCAGGCATCATTTGTAACTGAGTCCGCCGTGCAGTTTTTGGGTCTTCGAAAGACTTCTGAAACCCGTGATGTGTGTGGACTTGGCGGTGACCGGAATTCGGCGATAGCGTCGAAAACCACTGGATTATTGAAACTGCAGTCACGCGTCCACTCAAATTTCACATTTAGTTTATTGTTACGGAGTTATGGACCATGAGGGTCCATGGTGGCCGGTATGTTCGGACCTCGCTTTAGAAGAAAAAAAAAAAAGATATGTGTTATGTCAATTAGGAAATTGTCAGGAGAAAATATATACACTTTTATTTATCGTTTTTATGATGTTTTAATTTTATTAATTTAAAAAAGGGATTTGGGACCCGGGCTGAAGCCCGAACACATAGTTAGACTTAAAAAAATCAATACAAGTACATTCGTCGTCACATTAAATAATGTATATAGTAACATAAATTATTATGTAAACCTATTGCGACTTGATCTCAGTCTTTGATTCAAAATCATTAGACTTCATACATTACATTACTAGACTGTGCTGATGTCTCAGAATGACGTGAGCAGTGCAGTGGCATGTAAGACTTTACAATTTAGAGTTCTGAGTGGCACTACAGCCGTTATGTCGTTGTGAGACTTTGAGATTACTAATGAGGCCAACAGCCACAGTAAGAGACCACGTCTCAGCACTATACTTTATTTAAATTTTGTATATTAAATAAATAAGGTTTCCGTTTTTGTCCCTTATACGTTACTAGCTTTAGTCCGCAGCTTCGCCCGCGTGGCCTATAGGAAACGAAGAAGAACATTTTTCATAGATAATTCAACCACCTATTTCGTTGTTTTTCGAAATTCCACCCTCTTAAGGGTAGAATCATTTCTTAGTGTATACCTAAACTTTACCAAGAACACACCCTCCAAATTTCAAATCTCTAGGACCAGGCTGTGCGTTGATATAAGTCAGTCAGTCAGTTAGGACTTTGAATTTTATGTGTATAGATTTAGCATTTTTACTTTGTTTGAAAATAGTGACTTTAACAGATGGTACAACGGAAATTCCATTATTGGGACTAAACGTCCAGTCGTGTGGTTAATCTGATACCCTCTTTGATGTGCAGATGTGCAATTAGCACTGTTACGGTCGGCTACACAAATGAATAAACGTCTATAGCTTGATCCTAAAACTAATTAAAATTATTAAAAATAGATTTTAAAATTATTAAGCCGTTCGCTTTTAGCACGTTAGTGATTTTAGTTCACACCTATTTAGTTTTCAATTTATTGATATTCCCGAGGCTGACTGTACAACTAAAAATTAATTGCAACAGTCGTCAGTTCTTGTGTTGGTATATTTCGACGCACGTGTGTGACTGTTTTAAATTAACAATCTAACTGAAACTAAATAAATAAATAGAAACAAAATTCTCACAGCTCTGGTGGCGATCCGTTTTGAACTCTACGCATTTGCTCGTTAGGGATCATATTTAGTGGTTTTGCTGTTTAGTATTTCTGATGCTCGAGCCAGTGCAACGCATATGTTAAATTTAATAGATAAGATAAGATAGATAAGATAATTTTTATTGCCTAAAAAATTATATGTTACAATTTGTTCAACACAGTGCAAGAATATACATTTCCTTCAAACTATACTTAACTATGAGCCCCAAACTAAGCACGAAGCCTGTATCTTGGGACTCTGATGTAAATTATCCTAACATAAATATGGAGAAACACAGTAAACTAAAGATAATTTTGTGAGTGGCAACAATAAAAACAAACTTTAGGACTAAAATTTAAAAAAAAAAAATCATAGGTACGCTAAATAAGTACTTATGTAGAAACTAATTGAATCATTAATTATTACGAACAACCAAAGAATGAAACTAAAATATTACAAAAGAAGACCACAGAAGGTGATCGATACTAAAGGTAAGAAAATTTAATCTATATTATTAATGGTTATTGTAGGACATAAGTATGAGGGTAAGTGTGCATGTGAGTGTGTTTGTGTGAGTGTGTTTGTGTGTGTGCTAATGCTAGTAAAACTCAGACGTGGTTATTCACCGCGAAAGAGAGTCCTTTCCAATTATCTCTGACTTGCCAAGATGGTGATGGGGAATGGAATTTCGGTAACAGACCATCTTAAGCTGTTGGACATTTCATATGCGTGCGAACATTTCCGTATTTTTCAATAAAATGAAAGTAGCTGATGTTTGGTGGTTGTTGGATGACTTGGTGACTGGTGTGTTGTTGGTGTTATTGTGTATGCATTTGTACCTTATAAGCTAATTTCAAAAACAATCAGTTTAGTAACCATTGTTTGCAAACTATACTCTTATCTTAATACAACAGAAATATACATGAAAGCTGTTGAAACAATCGCTCACACACAACCAAACCTCACCTGCTCGTGACTAACAACGGACAATAAATCCAAAAGGCGAAACCAGATAAAAATATTCCCGTGATATAAATCTAACCGCACGAAGGATATTTAAGGCCTATTCCCAATAAATACAAGTCTTGTGTTTTGTATCTACCTACAATATTTTATACAACAAACATCATAGTTTAAAGGAATTGCTAATATTACGTTGATACTGGTTTGGAATATAAGTTGATTTTGCTTATTCGTCTAATACAGATTTTGGTTAAGGCAGATTCTCGTTACGAACGTCTTTTTTACGGCAGATTTGTGACATGGCAGATATCGTTTATACGCACAGATATACGATGTAGTATATCTGTGCGTATAAACGTATTCCAAAAAGAGCACATTATAACATTTTCCAATTTAAAAAAAATTCCAAGCAAGCAAGTTTTAATTTCTCATTATAAAGATGCCTAGACCTTAAATAAAATCTGACCATGAGGATATATGTTTACTATTCAAAACAACTTGGCTTTTCTAGGTTTTACTCCAACTCACTTATTTGTAGTAGTACTTGTTATTATTCAAAACGACTTGGCTTTTCTAGGTTTTACTCCAACTCACTTATTTGTGGTAGTACTTGTTATCATTCAAACGACTTGGCTTTTCTAGGTTTTACTCTAACTCACAAATTTTTGGTACTTGTTATTATTCAAAAGGACTTGGCTTTTCTAGGTTTTACTCAAACTCATTAATATTTGACAATTGTATATTGACAACACTTGTAAGTTTCCATAAAACGTGCTAGCCAGGAGGATTTGCATGTTGGCAAAGCTTTCCTGTATTCCCAAGGGTGCAATGCGGTAAAGTTTAGGAACGCAATACCGCAGTAGAATTGGTTCAAAGTGGAATATCATCACGAACCGCCGATTTTAAAGTGATTTACGAATAATTTATACCATTCTACCCAACTGTTCTTAAAGCTGCACAAAGTTAACTTCTTTTAAATGCATTGCTTGTATTTTAAATGCTGAAAAGCTTCAATGTTTGGTCGAGAAATGTCACTAAAAATGTGATTATATAACTTTAGAAGTATTTAATATTAATATTTATTATTTATGGGCAGTTCGACTTAGTTCCATCTGCTCCGGTATATTTGTTCCACCACTGAGGCAGATGGGAAAAAGTGCAATCGAGCTCATTGTGATCGTTACTGTTTTGCCTAAGACTAGTAAAAAATTAAACTGAAGTCCTTCAAATAAGGTATCAATATAATTTTTAGAGTCGGCAACGCATCATCAGTGCCCCTGGTATTGCATATGTCCATAAGCAATCAGGTGGGCTGTCTGCCATTCATAGTATAGAAAACCTTGAAATTACTCCACCAGTGTAATCATTTCAGTGCCCTAAAGTGCCTACTTTAGGTGCTCTTTTATGAAATCGTTGCTCTCTTAGGGATATTTCACTTTTCTCACCCCAATAAGCCCGTTATTCTACAAAGTTATTGACACCAATGATATTTCCCGCCGTCTTGCCGTCTGTAATCCCCAACCTTCCCGGCATGATAAGCCGGCTGCGATCGACTTTAAAACGATCTGATTTGCCTTATTACGGAGCGGCAAGCCGTCTGAATAAAACATGGTAATACCCTCACTTTAGAATGTTCTAGTGCTCTAGAAATTTCAGCATTCTGTCTGCGACTTTGTGGTTTTGTGACAATAATATTTGCTATTATATTTATACACTATTATTATGAAATATTATATAATATTATTATTAGATAGTGAGAAGGATTTAATCGTATTAATTTCTAGAGGAAAAAATTAGAAAGCATAATCCTGTTTTTTTGCGTACACGCTTTAACGGCTGATTTGAATTGGGTGAAGATTTTCACACACGTCACTGGCACTACTGACCGACATCAACATTTTCAACGGAAAAACAATAACACCGGCAAAAATTCGCGTGTGAAATCATAGGTCACTTAATTTTTTACAATTTTCTTTTCAAAAAGAGTAGCCGATTATATTTGCCTTAATTTCAATACTATGTTACTAAAATGATAGAATAAACGGTAGATAGCCTACTATGTGCTTTTTCAAATTCTGGTCACTTCCTTATAAAATAGAATGGCAAAGTCATAATTTATTAATAATATAACTTTTTAACTCTATTACAAATAAAAATCACAACACTAAAAATAATTACTAATGTTTTAATTATAAAATTATAATCAATTACTGATTAAAATTGTAATCTCAAAATATAGCAAGCCTAATAATAAAGGTTTTTGAAAATAAAGAAGTTTTTTTTTACCCACAAATATTTACAAACACGCGAAAAAACACCACTCCAGAACAAGGAATAATTTTCTATTGGACGTTTTAATGAAACTAAAAGTACCAGGTGTACATATTGCATTTCAAAAATAAACCTTATTCCTTACAGATAGAGATAGAAAAAAAGCGTTAATTAAAGAAATACAAACGTATATATAGTGAAGTTAAAATTGCACGCTGTGGTTTTGTAAGCACAAAATGAGAATGTTTGCTAGCTTCAGATGGCATTGATGTTACTGTTTATAGTATAATGTAAGTCAGTATTTAGGCTTTTTTCAAACCAATGATGCAATTAATTATTGGATCAATAATTGGAATTCTAATTTTTAAAAGCTTTCCTGAATAATGTACATAGACAATAGACATAATATTATTACAAATAGGTTAAGGGATTGCCCATTAATTACGTAAGGTTCACGAAACATCACCAGGGGGGGGTGTAGTAAGATATGACTTTTACTTTAATTTTTTCGTTGGACGCTGAATATATAAGGTGATTAATGACAAATATAGCAAGCCTAATTAGATATTTAATTATATATTTCATTTTAATTCAGTGACAGGAATGACAATAAGTTAATTTATAATTAAAACGAGCTTCTGCCCGCAACTTCTCCCGCGGCGTGGCCTATGGAAAAATAATTCAATCATCCATTTCACCCTCTTAAGGTTAGAATTCCGAAAAATCCTTTCTTAGCGGACGCCTACGTCATAACATCTACCTGCATGCAAAATTTCAGCGCGATCCGTCCAGTGGTTTGGGCTGTGCGTTGATAGATCACTATGTCAGTCAGTTAATCAGTCAGTCACCTTTGAGTTATATATATTTAGATAATGCTTTACAGCAATTAAATACAGTAATTAGTGCAATCCGCTATCTGCTTAATTGAGTTGAATACAGATTCTATGAATTTTTTATTATCAAAGCACTTATACCTATTATTTATACTGAGGTTGAAGTTTTGGAAATTTTTGAGCTTTTTGGTTAATTTATTTAATTAGGTATATTCAATTTAAGCTATGTAAGGAATGCGACTATCACACTAATATTATAAAGGCGAAAGTTTGTATGTGTGTATGTTTGTTACTCCTTCACGCTCAAACGGCTGAATGGATTTAGATGAAATTCGGTACCAAGATAGCTTTTACACCGGATTAACATATAGGCTACATTTTATCCCGGAAAAGTGAAATTTTCCCATGGGATGAGCAAATAATTAAAATACTTTCTATCCGCGGGTGCAACCGCGGGGCGCAACTAGTTAGGTATATGTGTGTCTTTCAATCAAAAATTCATTGAAAATCTATACCTTACAAATGTTGAAAAATTGTTAATTTTTAATGGTCACACTACTTGAGCTTGTAATGGAACTGACATACCCAAATGGATAAAAAAGCTTAAATAAAATTGTATCATTTTTATATGGATTTAAAAACCAAAACACAAATAAAATTTTTATGACAATAATCTGATAATATATCCTTTCAAATAGAAAAGAGAGATGGAGATATGAATATTAAAAAATACAGCCAAATTCAGTACCTCCTCTTTTATTTGACGTCTGACCGAAACTACATAAAAATATATCACATGCCTATCACGCCCATTAACATTTAAATGTCAAGTCCATTCTAGAATAACATTTTGAATGTGCATCCTTTCAAGTAAAAACGAGAGATAGAGAAGTGAATTTAAAAAAATAAAGCCTAATTCAGTCCTCTTTTATTTGACGTCCTACCAAAACTGCATAAAAATGTATCACACGCCCATCACGCCACTTCAATTTTAAACGTTGAATCCATTCTGAAATAACATTTTGAAAGTGCATTCTACACTATTCGTGATGAATTCCGAAGGGAAATCCCAAAATTGGTTGCACTCGATAGCTTATGTTGGATTGAACAGAAATTTTTCTAGCATATCCGATTTACATCAGAACCTAAAAGAAATGTTTAAATGATTTTGAAACCCACACTTGTAGAGGATCTATTTGACGTTGTTTTTAAATTGTAAATTATTGAATGGTATACCAAGATTTGTGAGTAAAGCTAAAATTACTTCAATTTTTCTTTACTGTTTATATCACAAAGAGGTCAAGATTTTTCAATGAAATAATACAAGTATATCAGTTTTAAGAAAAGCGTTAAAGGCGCCTTCATTTTGTATTATTTTCAATGAGAATAATAGAGGACTTCCGTTCCGTCCATCTCCGAAAATGTTTATCAGTCATTCGCTAAATTAACGTATGAAACTACACCGCAAGGTTCTTGTACGAAACAACAAAAAACGTAAATCGGTCTAAAAATCTCAGAAAATTGGTGAGAAAACGTAGGTATATTGAAAATACATACAAATGAACATAGAAATTTCTCCATTTTTTGAAGTTAGCAAAAGATATTTAATTCAATGCTGACGTTTTGCATAACAATAGATTAACATTTACAAGCTTATTTATTCATTACTAGTTGACCCGCCCCGGTTTCGCACGGGTGAATTAGTAAAACGCGGTCGAACTTCATCAACTCATTCCTTCATCTCCTTTCCATCATAGAACTGCAAGACTTGGTGATTGGTCACACCCTTACGTTGTTAGTGTACCCCAAGTCCGCACTAAGCGTTTTGCTGACTCATTTATAGTCCAAACGGCCAAGGAATGGAATGCTCTCCCAAAAACAGTGTTTCCTTCAAGGTATGAGCTAGGTCTTTTTAAGTCAAGAGTAAATGGGCATCTCACGGGCAAGCGTGCTCCACCTTAGACAACTTCGTCACTTACCATCAGGTGAGTTGTTGTCAAACGCATGCCCATTTTACCATTTAAAAAAAAAGAACTGGATAAAAAGTCCTATGTCTGTCTCCTGATTCTAAGCTACCTCCCCACCGATTTTCAGTTAAATCGGTTCAGCCGTTCTTGAGTTATAAATAGTGTAACTAGCACAACTTTCTTTTATACATATAGATTGATAAGCCATGTGCCGACTGAAGCTTTACCGAGTAGTTCCGTGTCTGTTTCATACGAAGTGGAGTGAATTTGTATCGCGTAACAAGCGTAGCGTTTTGACACGGTACGAATTGCTTTGGCGACAGTATTTTGTTACCACTATCTTACTGTAACTTTAGACGGTGCCTTTCAACTAGTTTGGTTGCATTTGAAATGGGAAGTGTTTTCTTTAGAATTTAGGTATTACCCTTACTACGACCTTATACGACCTTAGTGGCTTCTAATGCAGAGGGGATAAAATATCTTGCCGCTTTTTTGAACAGGTTAATTATGTTGGTCTCTATCAACCTTTACAGCGTCACTAGTTCATGCCGCTAGATACAGAAAAGTGTATTGCAATAAATTTTCCTACCCGTATCCAGTTTACCAAATGGTAAAACGTTATGATAATATGAGCAGATACGCATAGATATGAATAGATGCAGGTTGAACACAAAATGTCTAATTATTTTAAGTAACTTATGTTAACATCTCTTGTAAATTGTGTTCTAGCAAATAAAATGGCTGAATTTTACTAATGGAAAACTCTTTTATATACTAGTCATGATTTTACCGATTTAACTCAATGCTATGCAGAGTTATATCTTCATCAAAAGCTCAGATTAAAAATTTGTAATAGATTACAAATATCATATTGAATTTGTAAAAACTAAAACTATCTAAATGCAAGAGGCTTAGCCTTCAAAGTAGCGTTCTCTGGGGTGGCCTATCATGGTCAAGATCGTCCTCGGGCTTCAATCTATAGGATCTCAATCAAGTTAATGTTGCCCTGCAACACTGCTTCGAATTTTGGTAGTATAAGTACAAAATAATATTAAAATTTCCCCTACTAAAAGTCACTTTCTATTTCGAGCGACATTGATATTATCTAACTTGCCACCCTCTAGCACCATCCTTAGGTGTCGTATTTCGCTGTCGAGACAATTATAGCGGTTCCCGGCTTGTTTGCCATGATACGGGCACGATAACAAGGATAACCTGGCGTACCTACATATCGACTGACGTCACTACAAGCTGAGAAATGTGCCCAATTCAGGATGCTGTAATAAAAAAGTATCCCCAAAAATAATAATAATAATAACGCCCAACGAACACATACATAGAATCTGGACCCTAACAAGGAGTCCCTGTGTCTAGGGACCCAGGAACTACGAGGACCTTGGTCCCACAACACCCAGACTCAGAACAAGTATTTGCGTTTTGTTTTTCTGTGCACAAATACTTGTCCGCCGCGGGAATCGAACCTGCCGTCTCCGGGTTATAAAAGTGAATTTGTAGTAGCAGTTTTCCTTATTAATTATTAAGGATCTGAATGGAGCTATTCAGAATCATCGACCACATTCATCATCGTGCTAACGTAATTAACTTTGGAAATGAGTGTCCTACTGGGTACTTTTGGCAGATTTTGGTTGAGCTGAGTCGAAGAATAAAATAACGATTTGAATTTGATTTGAATCAAGTAGAAAACTTTTTGCAGCAGACCTATCTGTATTTTTTCTGTGAAAATCGAATCAGCATTGCTAACAGGTTTTTTTTATATCTGCATTTCCACAGACACATGGGTCCGAGCTTTTTGTTAAATTACTTTTATATAATATTTATGAATTAAGCCTATTATTAACATGAACATACATAATACAGGAAAAACAATACCTACAGCCAATAACAAGAACATACATAAACATAAGTACTTATTTCTAATTGTGCATACACCACGAGCAAACCAGCTTCCGCAAGCAGCACCTGTTCACGAGCTTGACGCATGTTCCAGCCATCGCCCTCCTCGATCATATTTGAGGGAAGAGGACGACCCGACACACGACGCCGCCGCAAGAAGAAGCTATTTAGTGAGCGTGAGTGCTCCGGGTGTACGCACAATTTACAATTTAATTAAAATACCCTTATTACTATTTTATTAATACGAGCGGGATAATTGACAGGCTGCTTTGAGCTCATCAATGATCCCACTCGTACTTGCTTTTTTTGCTAACTTTCATTCATTCATAGTTAGCGACTTGTTTGAGGCCTGACTGCAAAGCCTCGACCATAGACCAGTTGCCAGTTTATCGGTCTTTTATCGAGTGAATTATTGAGAGTGCGCATTGGAGTTACATAAACTGATTTCACCATCACCGTTCTACCATCGGACAACCAGATGTACTAAAAAACGCTACAGTTACATGGTTAATATCCCACTTGTGCGAACAAATCGATTCTCCTCCACATTTATCATGCGAACAGCCAAGAGCAGAAAGCTACACCAGCGTCCGTATTTCCCAAAAACTATACTTTGAAGTCTTCAAATCGAGAGTGCAGGTATCTTCTAGCGTTTTACATCGTAGACCACATCGTCACTTACCATCAGGTGAGATAGTGGTCAAACGCAAACCTGTCAAACAATAAAAAAGGCATGCCCTATCTCAGTCTAGAGCTAAAGTACAGACAATCATAGGTTACGGTGATTGCTTACCATCAGAAATGCCGTATGCTTGTAAACACAATGCAATACAACTCATAAGGGTTAACCCTTCAAGGGTTGAGAATAAAAGGGTTTAACTGTCAAATTGACAGTTTCGAGAAAATTGACTTTAAACGTCAACGGCGTCATTTTAATGTAGAGTGCTTATAAGGAAATAGAAAAGGTTTATGTAAGTTTCAGTTGCTTAAAAATGTTTTAATTCTATTTTAAAATACTAAATATAGTACTAATTCATACAATTACTGTAAAAATATAATATAATAAAATAAATATAATAATTTTTTTAGGCTAAGCAAACTGTATTCCTGTGACAGATAAACTGTTTTTAGACTCAAAATCTCAAAATTTAAACCTCATTTCGGTATTTTGAGAATGTATTATTGAAGATAATTTCACGCTGAATCCAACGATACCCGATATATAAGTCATTTTCGGAAAAAAAATCAGTTAAACCCTTTTTGTTCTCACCCCTTCAATTGCACATCCATTTAAAATAAATGGTTAATAAAACTCTTTATTGCACATCCAATTTAAAAATAAATGATAATAACAAAACACATAATGAAGCTTAGACAATGGGTGTCTTGTCGTTATACAGCGATCTTTTCCAGACAACTTCCAGACGACTTCCAGACAAGACAGTCAATTTACAGTCGAAATTACTCCGACTAAGTTACGGACATATTCAATATCTTTCTTCTGAGAGCCAGTTACTAACGTGACGGATAATGTATAAAACATTACCCCTGCTTGTTTCCGGCTCATTAAATCTCATCCCATTGCATTTTTACATTCACTTACACACAATCGCTTGGCCAAATGCCAGGAGCTCACCTGATTAAACAAGTTACCGGCAACTTAAATCTTTTTAAACTCAAGTTTGAAATACAAACTCATTTCATCGTTTTAATTTTTTTTAATGGATTGTTTAATGTTATTTCTTTTTTGTATTATTTGTCTACTCGGTTTTCGTGTCTGCATAAGTAATGTAATATGATTATGGCGATACAATGTATTTTCTGAAAATAACCAACTTTTAATATATAATGTGTACTTATTATTTTCTAGGTAGTGTTTGACCAAAATTTTACTCGTATTTTTTTCAGGTCATTATTTAATTAAAATGTGATTATATTCTGTGATTTTCTTGTTTCATAGTAATTATCAATGTCATCACCGAGTTTTGGCGGGAAAACGAAAAAGATCGCGTCGCCGCGTTGTGTTATTTTCCAAAACTTGTGTTATTTTCAGTGTTAGTGCATAAAATTGGTGGCATTTTATTCGTTAAGTGCTGAATTACAGGCATGAGTGTGGGAAAGTGGTATAATGATGGTGAAACGTTTCTTTTCGTGTTGTTTCCAAAACTCCATAGAAGCTTGTGGTAAAGTTGCCACCACTTTACTACGAGTATGACTTGACTAGACTAGACTATGACTTAACTTGATGACTTGGACTGTGACTTGACTTGACTTGACAAATTATATGATATTAATTAACTTGAGATATTATTAATTACTTGACACTGGCTAAATACACAAAAGTGTGGCCCCAAAACCAAACAAAAAAAAATTTCATCACTATTATTAACATTAGCAATAGCTCTGATTTTTATCTTTTAATAATCTGCACTTTTTATTCATAAGAACAAACCCTTTACTCACAGTTCTAGTTAATTTAAACGCTCCCGTTTCAAGTCAAACAGAACTTCAGCAGATTAGGTTCAAAGGTGGCACAACTTGCTGACTAAGTAAAGACTTCATGCCTACGACCTAAATGAGATTTACTTAACTTCTCAAACTTAGACTAAAAGAATCAAGATACCTGTAGACTTGAAATTGGGGACAGAAATAAAAGAATAATAATAATAATATGTGTTGGACATCTCACACAACGCCATCTAGCCCCAAACTAAGCAAAGCTCGTATTATGGGAACCAGATAACTGATACAATACTTAAATACTTTTTGTTTGTAAATACATACATATAATACAATATAACACCCAGACTCAGAACAAACACCTATGTTCATCACACAAATGTTTGTCCTGGGTGGGAATCGAACCCACAACCCACAGTTCAGAAGGCAGGGTTTCTACCAACTGAGCTATCGGGCCAGTCTAAGAAATAGAATACGAAACCGGAAAATCGTATATCATTACAACTACAAAGTACGTCTAAGCATTAGATTTTAGATAGATAAGATAGATAAAACTCTGTATTGAAACACATTACAGGAACAATTTACAAGCACAAACTTAAAAATTAAGTGTCACAATGGGCGGTCTTAACGTTAAAAGCGATCTCTTCCAGACAACCCAATTTAACTAGGTTTTATAACTTTTCTGCAAAGTTCGTCTGGGTAGGTACCACCGCTTTGCCAGTTATTCTGCCGCCAAGCAGTAGTGCGCAAGCTCTACCGTGTTCCAGTTTAAAAGGCACTGTAGCTAATGAAATGACTGGGGTGAGTTGAGACTTTATGATCTGATCTCACAGTCGAGTAATCTTATTACCAGACTGTGCTAATGTCTCAGGATGATGTGCGCAGTGCAGTGTCGCGCGAAACTTTATGTTTTGGAGTTCCAAGTGACATTGTTCTGTTATGGGCGGCCGTGTCGCTTAACATCAAGTGAATGCGTAGCTCGTCACATCATTCATTAACATTTTTTTAAAAGCATTAGACTAGATTGACAAATTTGTGAGATAAAATTTTTTATTTTGTAATTACGTATTCAATTTTGGCTTCCCTTTCTAGCGCTATACATATATACATACTATACATACTATACTACAAAAAAGTCAATTTGGTGGACAAAATTGACAGTTGCTCCGACAACACCGTTATACATTAACATAATATATGTATTGATAATATTAAATGACACTAAGTATTCATAGATCAATAATTAATATAAGATCAACAGAACATGCCTATAACGACGTATTAGACATTGCTTTTGATCACTCGAAAATGCGAGTGGAATGTTTTACGATATCGTTTTCCTTTTTTTCCTAGTAATAAGCGCTAAGTCTATAATGTTCTTTTACTCTGAGGCTTCAAAGTTGAACTTTAATCTACTTCACTTGTCACGCTGCACACAGAACCTTGCACGAAGCAAAGTAATTAAAGAGAGAGTAGGTATTAAAAATGCAATAAGGCATGTTTACCGATGCATGTCCGCTTTAAAAGAGCCACTTTTACTTTATTTTTATGTTTATTTCATTTAAGAACAAGAATGCGTTTCGTGGATTTACACGAATAACGATAAATATTGTGTGATAATCCTTCCATCGTGTACAATTTGCACTACGATACTTGATAATTTGAATAAATGTGTAGTTTTTGTAATTATTTAAATACTAGGTACACCTAGTGTTAGTATTAGTTAGTTTTTACACATTGGTACCCATTGAATATATACCAATGTGTAAAAATTAAGTTACAAACGAAATTTTGAATCAAAATTTTATCCCATTCAGCCTAACTTCTACTCAATTTGAAAGGTAGTTTTTACCAGATAATCGTCATAATATGTGCAAAAAAATGGTTTGTTATATATTACAGTCGATAATACACACATGCATAATCTTTTTTATTATGTTAAGGAATGACGTGACGAGCTAGCCGTTCGCCTGATGTTAAACGACACGGCTGCCCATATCAGCTGCAGTGTCACTCGGAACTCTAAAGTATAGAGTTTCGCGTGACACTGCACTGCGCACGTCAACCTGAGACATCAGCACAATCTAGTAATAAGATTACTAAACTGTGAGATCAGATCATTAAGTCTCATTTGCCCAGTAATTTCACTAGCTACAGTGCCCTTCAAACCGGAACACGACAGTGCTTGCGCACTACTGCTTGGCGGCAGAATAACTGGCAAAGCGGTGGTACCTACCTAGATGAACTTTGCAGTAAAGTCCTACCACCACCTACTTACTAACTACTAACTACTACTTACTTACTTACCACTTAGTAAAAATTAATATTATATATCCTGAAAAAAGCGCAAAATCCTAGATAGCCATTTTGTGACCTCATTTGTAAGTAAACAAGTAAGCTTTTAATTTATCAAGTCAAAGTTTTCAGGTTGCATAAATTCTACTTTTATAAGTAGATCCTAAATGTGGATTTCAATAACTAAATGATGAATTAAATAAAATAAAACTATTAATTTTATAAGTAATGAATGTCTCACGAAATGAGGTTGTTTGTTTGCGTCTAGTTATTAACTAAGCATTAAATCTTAATTTCATTACGATGTAAGACTCTATAGAAAAACTGTGTTTGTAAGTAAATCTTTTTAGTGTTTTTAATAAAACTGCTAATTTATTATATTATGCAACATATTTAATGTTTAAAAATTTACACTATAAATAAAATATTAATCCGTTGCCACCTCTACGTGACTCTGAAACATAAAAATAGTTTATTTAATTATTTATACATCATCATATTATCCTAAAATTTTTGAAGAGATTTATTGCATAGTTTCCTAATGTAGATATTATTTACTTACTGTTTAACTGCTTGACATTTTTCAGTAATGTTTCAAAGAATTTTAATTCATTTTGCTCTGAAATAGTATGACAATTTAATTTATTTTTTTATTTACAAAATTAAGGATACAATAAATAAAAAGTAACAACTAATAAAACATTATTTACAAAATAAATATGCTATCCAACTCATCACCGCGTGGTAAGGTTCCCATTATTAATTTATCATTACATTACTTTTTAATATTTTATATATACTACATTATACCACTAAATTACGTGCACACTGAATACCAAATCAAACATGACAAACAAATCAGTATTAAATTAATTGATAGAATCAGGCGTGACTTCGCGGAAGTTCATCTTAGATACAAAATGAAATAATAATATCTAGTGTAATTCCGTTAAATTCAAGTACTTAGATTATCTATATTGGGGTAAAGGATTATTGTAGGTAAATTAATGAAAAAACCTAAAAATCATGAAATTACTATAACAAATTAAGTAAATATTATTTTTATCAATTTTATATTAATTATTATTATTTTTACAGATGTAAAATTAATTATTACTATTATAATTATAATAAATAAAACTGAACTTTAAATATTAAATTATATAAATATTATACAATTATATTATTATTATTATTATTACAAATAAACACCAATACAGATAACCCTCGCGAGGGTTAAATAATAATAATAATTAATTGTATAATATTTATATAATTGTATATTTTAAATTTCAGTTTTATTTGTTATAATAATAATAGTAATAATTAATTTTATATCAATAAAAATAGAAATAATTAATATAAATTTCACAATGATAATTTTTAAATTTGTTATTGTAATTTCAGGATTTTTAGGGGAGGGTATCTGTATTGGTTTTAATTTGTAATAATAATAATTAATTGTATAATATTTATATAATTTAATATTTAAAGTTCAGTTTTATTTATTATAATTATAATAGTAATAATTAATTTTATATCTGTAAAAATAATAATAATTAATATAAAATTGATAAAAATAATATTTACTTAATTTGTTATAGTAATTTCATGATTTTTAGGTTTTTTCATTAATTTACCTACAATAATCCTTTACCCCAATATAGATAATCTAAATACTTGAATTTAGCGGAATTACACTAGATATTATTATTTCATTTTGTATCCAGTATTAAATTACAAAAATGTATAAATAATTCCTTGTTTATTTGTTTGTTTCACGCCACAAAAGCTGATCCGATTTGATCAAATTTTACACACAAATTGCTTATATTTTTTTAACTAATTACTGGAATATATTGACCAAAAATAATGAGGAAAATAAATGAATACTTAAATAAATCGTTTACCTTCTCGACTCAAGTGTTCACCTGCAAAAAGAAATTGATGTTTTCTTATTAAAGAGTTTGACAAATACAAAATGTGCCTACAAGATTCAACAATTACACTATTTATTCCATTAACACGATGCTCTATGGTACCTAGTTTGCCATTTATCTTGTAAAGTTAAAAATACAAGCTAAATGGTAAAAAATGGTAAACTTGTAAATCCCAGTTATTTAATATTGAGTTACAAAAATGTTTTTTGTGATTTATATATTTAATAAAGATATTTTTATAATCAACTTACGAAATGTCTTTTTATAATATTTCTCATCCAATTTTGCTGAAATACAAAATTAAAAAACCTATTATGTAATAAATTCATAATAACATAGATCAATTTTAAAAAATTGCATTCAACATCTTACCAAGGTATTTGTAGTACCTGTTCATTTCTGTAATTAATTTAATTGATTATTTTTTCATACAGTTTGACGCCTAAGCTCTAAATAAGACTTATATAAAATATTTAAGAGTATATGAGTGATTTGGGGACCGAGTGCTCACCAAATTTTTAAAGACCTTTCTAAACGTCTGGTCGAAGCCACACGTGACCAAAATGCTGGCCTCTACTTCTGCTAAAGATTGAGCATAATGAGCACGTTGCCTACTGGTAGTGGTCTGTTTGATTAAGTTCCCTTTTTATTGTTTTATGTAAAAACGGGTGTCCAATTAGATCTATTAATAAAAGAGTATATAAAAGAGTAGAAATTAAATTTAGAGTATATAAAATTGACAAAATATCTAAATTTGAAAACGCTTCAAACTGTGCCTTTCACATTGCCTTTGTGATAAACCTAAATATATATAACTCAAAAGTAACTGACTGACTGACATTGTGATCTATCAACGCATCGCCCAAACCACAAATTTCAGCCCGATCCATCCGGATGGATCGGGCTGAAATTTGGCATTCAGGTAGATGTTCTGACGTGGAGATGATAATTATTACTTACCTCTTTGAACATCTTCATTGGATTCAGACCCTAAACTTTCATCCGACATGCTGGTTAGTCTACCATCTGCCATGACGAAAAAATCTTTATGAATAATTTTCCATGTCTGCACTAAAACTAAAACTGTTCAATACCTTTTCGTATCACCATAAATATAATAGTACATTTTTGTGATAAAATCTATATATATATAAAAGAAAGTCGTGTTCGTTACACTATTTATAATTCAGAAACGGCTGAAAATTGGCTGAAGTCTCCTGGTTTTAAGCTACCTCCCAACCAATTTTCAGCGAAATCGGTTCAGCAGTTTTTGAGTTATAAATAGTGTAACTAACGCGACTTTCTCTTATATATATAGATGTACCAAGTTGATCCTTAAACAATAGGTCGAAATCAAGTGCTTGCTTTGGAATAGATGAACCTTGCTGTATCATCAGTGACAGTAAAAAAATCTGAAACAAAAAAAAAGTATATATTAATAAAAAGTGTATATATGTATATATATATATTAGGTCTTTACCTATGAAATTGCCGTTTTGTTTGAAAAAAGTTAAAGTATTTTTTTTTCGAACTTATTTATTTCTTTTATTCAAAGTAATCACCCCTGCAATCAATGCATCTTTGCCAACGCTGTGGCAGTTTATGGATGCCCTTCTTGAAAAAATCAGCAGGACGAGAGACAACAAACTCTTCAAAGGCGTTTTGTACTGCCTCTCGGGAATTGAATTTTTTTCCCGCTAAAAAGTTGTCCAAATTTTGGAAAAAGTAATAGTCGGTAGGCGCAAGATCTGGTGAGTATGGCGGATGAGGGTGAGCTTCCAAACCCAACTCATGCAGCTTAGAGACGGTCTGTTGTGCAGTATGGGGTCGCGCGTTGTCGTGAAGTAGCAGTGGAGACGACCGATTGACGAAGCTGGTTGCAGACGTGCGAGTTTCGCCATCATTGTGGTCAGTTCTTCAATGTACACATCTGCAGTAATGCTTTCGCCGTTTTGTAAAAAGCTATGATGAATCACACCAGCACTAGACCACCAAACTGTGACCATCACCTTTCTAGGGGTCATTTTTCGTTTTGCACATTGCTTTGGTACCGAACCAGGATCTAACCAACTTGCTGAGCGCTTTCGATTGTCAAAAAGAATCCATTTTTCGTCGCACGTAACAATTCGGTTCAAAATTCCTTCATTTCTGTGCCTGTTAAGCAGCGCAAGGCAAGTCTCGACGCGTACGTTGCGCTGGCGATCGTTAAGTTCGTGGGGCACCCATCTATCAAGCTTCTTTATCTTGCCAATCTGTCGCAAATGGACCAATATTGTTTTGATGCTAACATCAAAAGCTGCTGCCAGCTCAGCTGTAGATTGAGATTCATCAGCTTCCACAATCGCCTTTAATTCATCATTGTTGACCAAAGTCTCCGGACGACCACGAGGTTCATTTTTCAAGTCAAAATTCCCAGAACGGAACCGAGCAAACCAATAACGGGTTGTACGTTCGTTTGTACAGTTCTCTCCGTAAACGTCGTTGATGTTACGTGTCGTTTGTGCCGCGTTGGTGCCACGACGGAACTCATATTCCATAATTACACGAAATTTCAAAGTATCCATTATGAGGAAAAATGTTGAAATGTAATGAAAATACAACGCTAATCAGTAAATAAAAGACTTATATTGTAAATAGAATGTCATATTTTTAAAACAAAATTTATTTGAATTTAGAATTCATAGCCAATCAAAACTTTTTTTTGTTTGAAAAAGTCTGTACTGCAATACGGCAATTTCATAGGTAAAGACCTATTATATATATTAGGTCTTTACCTATGAAATTGCCGTATTGCAGTACAGACTTTTTCAAACAAAAAAAAGTTTTGATTGGCTATGAATTCTAAATTCAAATAAATTTTGTTTTAAAAATATGACATTCTATTTACAATATAAGTCTTTTATTTACTGATTAGTTGTGCAGTATGGGGTCGCGCGTTGTCGTGAAGTAGCAGTGGAGACGACCGATTGACCAAAGCTGGTTGCAGACGTGCGAGTTTCGCCATCATTGTGGTCAATTCTTCAATGTACATATCTGCAGTAATGCTCTCGCCGTTTTGTAAAAAGCTATGATGAATCACACCAGCACTAGACCACCAAACTGTGACCATCACCTTTCTAGGGGTCATTTTTCGTTTTGCACATTGCTTTGGTACCGAACCAGGATCTAACCAACTTGCTGAGCGCTTTCGATTGTCAAAAAGAATCCATTTTTCGTCGCACGTAACAATTCGGTTCAAAATTCCTTCATTTCTGTGCCTGTTAAGCAGCGCAAGGCAAATCTCGACGCGTACGTTGCGCTGGCGATCGTTAAGTTCGTGGGGCACCCATCTATCAAGCTTTTTTATCTTGCCAATCTGTCGCAAATGGACCAATATTGTATTGATGCTAACATCAAAAGCTGCTGCCAGCTCAGCTGTAGATTGAGATTCATCAGCTTCCACAATCGCCTTTAATTCATCATTGTTGACCAAAGTTTCCGGATGACCACGAGGTTCATTTTTCAAGTCAAAATTCCCAGAACGGAACCAAGCAAACCAATAACGGGTTGTACGTTCGTTTGTACAGTTCTCTCCGTAAACGTCGTTGATGTTACGTGTCGTTTGTGCCGCGTTGGTGCCACGACGGAACTCATATTCCATAATTACACGAAATTTCAAAGTATCCATTATGAGGAAAAATGTTGAAATGTAATGAAAATACAACGCTAATCAATAAACAAAAGACTTATATTGTAAATAGAATGTCATATTTTTAAAACAAAATTAATTTAAATTTAGAATTCATAGCCAATCAAAACTTTTTTTTGTTTGAAAAAGTCTGTACTGTAATACGGCAATTTCATAGGTAAAGACCTATTATATATATAAAATATCTTTCGACACAAACAACTTGTAATTGCGAAGTACATCCTCGATAAGTCTCAAAAAACTTACACACAACTATAATGCTTTAAACAGATTCACAGATACAGACATACATTGAACTTAGGTACAAAAAGGCTAAATAGACTTGGATACGGGTTCGAATCCCACACGTAATTTAGTTTATTCATTTTTTCATTTTTCTGCCAGCATGTTGGGTACGCTACCTACTGGTAGTGTGCTGGAGCATTTAAATAAAAAAATATATGTGTGGACATTTCACACAGCGCCATCTAGCCCCAAACTAAGCAAAGCTTGTACTATGGGATCCAGATAACTGATACAATACTTATATACTTTTTGTTTGTAACTACATGCATAGAATACAATATAAACACCCAGACACAGAACAAACATCGATGCTCATCACACATATGTTTTTCCTGGGTAAAGGATTCGAACCCACAACCTGCAGCTTAGAAGACAGGGGCACTACCAACTGAGCTATCGGGCCAGTCATTTGGTCCGTCTATATAGTTTGTCACGGACAGTATATCCAAATGTTGCTTTTTTATAGTAGGTGTTTATTATTATTTATTATATGACTGTAGTGTTTAGTTGAAAGAATAAAGCAAAAATTATTTATTCATTTAAATTATATGTTTTCCTTTACCTATGTTAAAATTAGTATTATTTAGTAGGTCCTATTTCTTTATTTATTTTATTTATTTTACAAAAAGAAACCCGTTAGTCATGGTCATTAAAAATTAGCTATAAAACTCTGATTGGGAAATTAAATAAAAAGAGCGAAATTAGCAGTGCGCTTAGGACGAAGGTTTTATTGTCAGAGGCAGAGACAACAACACTTGACGGATATGTTTTTAAAATCATTCGATAGCATAGATAATAAAAGTGGACTGTAATCAATAAGGTGTATTTACTCGATCAAGCCTCGATTTAGGATACGTACACATGGTTATGCTTTTGTGCAAAAAACTCTGTTTAAAAAACATGCAAATAAATGAATGTTACATATAAAAATGTTGCTAATAAACTTACTTGAATGAAAGTATATGAAACAAACGTTCCCATTTTTGAACTAGTTCGATATGAAAAATCTTAATCCAGTTCTCTGAAAATTAAATTCTTAGAGCAGCAAAAGCAATTAATTAAGACGCCATACTGCAATATTTAATTGCTGCAATTAATTAAGCTAGCTGAGGAACGTTTCACAATACGGCTCGTTAATTAAAAAACTGACTGCAAGCCACTATTTTACACTAGCTCTTATTCATAAATAAGTTTTAAGCAACTATTATGGCAGTCAAGACGAGGTTTCAAACACAATTTTTTCAATAAAAAAATCCAACTTTTACATCAATTTTTTTCCGTCATTTTAACTGGCAATAAAAGTGTTAGATGTACTAAGTCACTACAATAGTCAGGATTAGTTAGTTATGTCATTTGCTTGCGTAAATTAATTAATTGCCTTTTTAAATACCAAACGCAAAGCGTAAAAAACCGACTTCGGGAGTTTTGGCGGGAAAACGAAAAATATCACGTCGCCGCATTGTATTATTTTCCAAAAATTGTGTTATTTTCAGTGTTAGTTCATAAAATTGGTGGTATTCTATTCGTTAAGTGCTGGATTACAGGCGTGAGTGTAGGAAAATGGTATAATGATGGCGAAACGTTTCTTTTCGTGTTGTTTCCAAAACTCCATAGAAGCTTCAAGTAAAGTTGCCACCACTTTACTAGGAGTATGACTTTGACTAGACTGACTTGACTTGATGACTTCGACTGTGGCTGGACACATATTTGCGTGAAATAACATTAACTTGATAAATTATCAATTACTTGACACTGGCTAAATACACGGAGGTGTGGAGCCAAAACATAAAAAATTAACCGACTTCGGACTCATGGATGCCATTGTCAGAACCAGACCAGGGTCCTTACCGCGTAAGTCCCGTGGAGATCGTAATCGTGTTCTCTCTTGCTCGCACTCGTGGACTTGTTAATTGGCGCGTGCAGGATGGCAGGTGAAGCCGATTCTCAGAATAGTTACGTAGTAGGGGTGCAGATTGAAATGAGACCACACGGTAAGCAACAGCATTCAAATAAAAAAGATCCATCAAAATATGTTTACCCAGTTGAAAGTTCTGAGGTAACAAACATAAAAAATACAATCGAATTGAGAACCTCCTACTTTTTTAAAGGTTTTTTTTTAAATTTACTCGAAAGGTTTTTGGCCTTTCGACCACATTGCCCTATAAAAAGAGGATATACTAACTGCGGTCATCTTAGTGTCACACTGAGAAATGAAAAGATATCAAACGAAAATTTTGATAAAATATCTATGAGACGAACCTGAATCTCTCAAATTAAAAAATATAAATGATCAAGTTCTGAGATAACTCACACTTGTTGAAACCCCTTTGAAATTTGAAATTTTGTTTTTATCAGCCTTTGAAATTAAGGTGGTCATAATCATATTTATTAAAAAACAGTATTTATTTTAAAATCAGACTTTTCCTTTAGTTTACTTAACATAACTTCTGATAATTTTATCCTTATGACCAGCACCACAGTATGACGCAATATTGAAATTAAAAGTAATTTATAATTGAAGGGGTGAGAACAAAAAGGGTTTAACTGATTTTATTCACAAAATGACTTAGGTATCTTTGGATTCAGCGTGAAATTTTCTACAATAATACATTCTCAAAATACCGAAATGAGGCTCAAATCTCGAGATTTTGAGTCTAGAAACGGTTTATCTGTCACAGGAATACAGTTCGTTTAGCATAAAACCATTATTATATTTATTTTATTATATTATATTTTTACAGTAATTGTATGAATTAGTACTATATTTAGTATTTCAAAATAGAATTAAAACATTTTCAAGCAACTGAAACTTAAATAAACCTTTTTTATTACCTTATAAGCACTCTACATTAAAATGACGCCGTTGAAGTTTAAAGTCAATTTTCTCGAAACAATGAATTTGACAGTTAAACCCTCTTTATTCTCAACCTTTCAATTATGATTCTACTAATATAGCTGCAAGTCTTAGTGTTATTAACAAATTGGATTGAATTATCTGAAATAAAATAAAATAATTATTATTATTAATACGCTTCTTGTGAGTCAAATATTTTTATACAAACTCGCGCATTGTCTTGAAAGTTTTTACGCTGCAGAGAATTTATGAGTACGTCATCACGTCTTCCGGGGAGACGGTTATAATAAAAGGGAGAATGTATAAAAAATGCAATCCCGACGTCTCCGCTGGGAAACAAAGGAGGTGTGTGTTTTGTCGTAGTTTGCTTTAGGAAAAACAACGTTAAATTTTAACGGTGCACAATAACAACAAAGAACACAATTCATGTTTTTTTTGTTTGTTTTGGCTTTTTTTATGTTATGGAATGACGTGACGAGCTAGCCGTTCGTCTGATGTTAAACGACACGGCTGCCCATATCAGCTGCAGTGTCACTCGGAACTCTAAAGTATAGAGTTTCGCGTGACACTGCACTCTCATATATCTCATATATACATTTTAAGACTTATACTATTTTAAGATTATTGTTGTTGTGTACTATTTGTACTTTGTATGTCCAGATCCTAAATAGATAAATAAGTAAAAACTCACCTCATTTTTTATATTTTTTTAGGAGTTTTGTGTCACTCCCGTAATTCTGACAACGTGTTATTAAAAGAATATGAATAGTTCAATCCCTGCATATAGGTTGTAGGATTGCAAAGTTCGTTTGGGTAGATACCATCGCTTTGCCAAATATTCTGCCGCCAAGCAGTAGTGTGCAAGCACTACTGTGTTCCGGTTTGAAGGGCACTGTAGCTAGTGAAATTACTGGGTAAATGAGACTTTATCACAGTCGAGTAATCTTATTACGACTGTGCTGATGTCTCAGGATGATGTGCGCAAAGTAGTGTCACGCGAAACTTTATATTTTGGAGTTCCGAGTGACACTGTTCTGTTATGGGCAACCGTGTCGCTTAACATTAGGTGAACGACTAGCTCGTCACATCGTTCACGAACATAATTTTTTTTTTTGAAATATAGCTTAAACATAATTTCACTGGTATCCCGGCTTACCCAGAAGCTCGCGAAGCCAAACCTCATCATTGTTACATTTACTTGGATAAATACAGAAAAGCTCGCCTCCTTGTAGAATTGCAAAAGTTTAATTGAGCGTACCTATTGCATTCACTGAAATAAAAATGCACTATGCCTTTACGAAGCTCAAACAAGACCAGTGAAACGGAAAAAGCACTTCTCGTAACTTGAAACAGCAGTCTGCACACTTGTACAGTTCACAGTGTTGCTATTTTCAGTTCAGAAAGTTTCCTTTTTGGGAGTTTTGATTTATTTTAGGTGTCTACACTAGGAATGCCAAAGTGGTATCTTCGAAGGAGGCTAGACCATCAACATGTTAGGAATATAATGCCCAGTGCTAAACGTCTAATGGTCAAATAGTCTGTTATAGTGGTCCAAACGTCGGGTTCCCTAAACACCCATGGTCTGGTCAAAACTGCAGGGAGCTGATGGATGCTGTGCAGGAGGCAAGCAGCCGCTATCATGCTGATAGATGGAGATAAACCAACGAAATTTTACTTCACACATGTTTTTTTACAAAATTCTTATAAAAAAAATCACATATAAAATATAAAAAGCCTAAAGAGGTACATAAGACCTCCAAGCTTTATTCCATAATTATTGTTAATAATGATAACGTAACTATACATATTTATACAAAGGCTCGATAATCTTGCTGATTGGATTGTACCTTAGAAGAAAAACTCTAAAGAATATTTTTCTCTTAATTTCAAACATTAGTAAATAATAAACATAAAATGACACTCATAATATGCAAAGGTAGCTTTGATGCATAGAGTAGTATAAGTATATCAGCTTTAATGTCTTTAATTTATTGAATTGTGCTAGCGTAGTATAAAAACGATTAAAAACACATCACTGTACTCTCCTGCGTCACTTTTGCAGCCCTTGAGTCTTCCACTCTAAGAGATTGGCAGGCCCTTCTGCTGTTTGTAAACAGTATCGATGTGAAGGGATGTCAATTGTAGGAAATTTCCACACTTTGATATTACGGCAGAATTGCTTTAAATTCAGAAGAAAAATTTACAATTTTTTTTTTAATTGGATGTCGATGCAAAGCAAATAAAGGTAACATCGTATTTTTTTTTTAAGTATAATTCTCAACGCACGCCTTAAGTAAGGTGGTGAATGCGTGATCGGGCGAGGCAAAAGTTGAGACGGAGATATAATAAGTTGTGAAGATAGAAAGAGAGAGAGTTACGTTTCTTATAGAAGTTTTTATTATTCGTTTGATCTAAAGCAATCTCGTTTTTTTTGTATCTGTTACGATATACTTTCTGATCAGTCCCATAGAAATGCATGTGTATGAAAAAATGCGTAAATTGTTCGGAGTCTGGGTGTTGTGGGACCATTGATCCTCGTAGTTCCTGGGTACTAGATACAGGGAGTCCTAGTTAGGGTTTTGGATCTATGTATGCTATTACTGTACTGTGAACTTTGTAAACGCAAAGGTCAATGATCCAGTGTTGACAATATTACAGTAGTGTTTTGTAATGGAAATCAGCTACTGAACTAAATGAGGCTAAACGGAGATGCGAAAGTATTTTTTGTACCATAAATGCGAGGCGAGGTTGTCGTCCGCGTGATGGGCATCATAACATGAAATGACGAGATTTCTTGCGGCCTTCGCCTAGTTATGGAGGGTCGAAGTTTGTTATGTTTTACATTTCGATTTGTTTCATTTCGTTTCGTTTCATTTCGTTTCATAAGCTTCTTCCATAGACCGCAACTTTAAGTGGCTACTTACCTCTTTGATTTGGGCAAAATTACACAAGTTTTGGCTTAAAAAACAAAAACTTTTAATCTCATTCATAATTCAAATGAACTATCCTACCAATCAAACTTTAAATTGGTTCCGTAAAGTTGTCTTCCAATATATGAAACATACTATCAGATTGCGTGAGGCGCCGAGTTCTAAATCCGAAGTGCTGACTTTCGAATGCGTCCGGTACTACCAATATGAAAAAGTTTTATTAAAGAGTTTGAATTGTACAACTTGTTCGTTTCAACTTTAACCTATCCTGCGGCAAGAAGTTCCTAAGTTGCTGAAGTATATAGTTTATTTCCATTTTATTGTAGAACTATTAATCTTTTTCAGTCAATTTTATTTTGACAGCTTATATGGTATGGTGTCTGATTCTAAATAACTTATTTTACACGTTCGCTTTTTGCCGTGACAACGTCTTATAATTCAATGACCGCCGGCTGCACGCATGAAATTGACCACACACAAAGCATGAGCCTCTATCGCGTTCCGCCTGAGCCAAGCGTGCAAGCGAGAGCGCGGAACAAGCGATAGAGAGGCACGATGGTGATCAACTTATCACGTAAAATTATCGTCCGTAAACCGACTCTACAGACAACAATATTTTTAAAGATAATTTTTGATTGTAGGTTAAGAAATCATCTATACATATCTTTTGACAGCATCTGTGGTGTGGTGGTTGAGCAGGTCGGTTTCCACCCGGAGGCAGCGGGTTCGATTCCCACATCAGGAAATGTATTGGTGCACAGAAAATAAAGCGCAAATACTTGTTCTGAGTCTGGGTGTCCATGGTCCTCGTAGTTTCTGGGTCCCTAGACACAGAGAATCCTAGTTCCAGGATCTATGTATGTGATCGTTGGGCGTTATTATTATTTGTATTATAGAGAACTATAGTTATATAATTTGTAAATCAATTCGTACATATGTCAAACACACACGGCTCGTCAGAAATCAATACTTATTTATTTACGTTCCAACTCAATACTGATTTTCTACTAATTGGTTAATACGTTTCGATAATGCGTTACCCTGTAACATTGACAGCATAGTATTATATTATCTGTGGTGTGGTGGAGCTGATGGATGCTGTGCAGGAGGCAAGCAGCCGCTATCATGCTGATAGATGGAGATAAACCAACGAAATTTTACTTCACACATGTTTTTTTACAAAATTCTTATAAAAAAAATCACATATAAAATATAAAAAGCCTAAAGAGGTACATAAGACCTCCAAGCTTTATTCCATAATTATTGTTAATAATGATAACGTAACTATACATATTTATACAAAGGCTCGATAATCTTGCTGATTGGATTGTACCTTAGAAGAAAAACTCTAAAGAATATTTTTCTCTTAATTTCAAACATTAGTAAATAATAAACATAAAATGACACTCATAATATGCAAAGGTAGCTTTGATGCATAGAGTAGTATAAGTATATCAGCTTTAATGTCTTTAATTTATTGAATTGTGCTAGCGTAGTATAAAAACGATTAAAAACACATCACTGTACTCTCCTGCGTCACTTTTGCAGCCCTTGAGTCTTCCACTCTAAGAGATTGGCAGGCCCTTCTGCTGTTTGTAAACAGTATCGATGTGAAGGGATGTCAATTGTAGGAAATTTCCACACTTTGATATTACGGCAGAATTGCTTTAAATTCAGAAGAAAAATTTACAATTTTTTTTTTAATTGGATGTCGATGCAAAGCAAATAAAGGTAACATCGTATTTTTTTTTTAAGTATAATTCTCAACGCACGCCTTAAGTAAGGTGGTGAATGCGTGATCGGGCGAGGCAAAAGTTGAGACGGAGATATAATAAGTTGTGAAGATAGAAAGAGAGAGAGTTACGTTTCTTATAGAAGTTTTTATTATTCGTTTGATCTAAAGCAATCTCGTTTTTTTTGTATCTGTTACGATATACTTTCTGATCAGTCCCATAGAAATGCATGTGTATGAAAAAATGCGTAAATTGTTCGGAGTCTGGGTGTTGTGGGACCATTGATCCTCGTAGTTCCTGGGTACTAGATACAGGGAGTCCTAGTTAGGGTTTTGGATCTATGTATGCTATTACTGTACTGTGAACTTTGTAAACGCAAAGGTCAATGATCCAGTGTTGACAATATTACAGTAGTGTTTTGTAATGGAAATCAGCTACTGAACTAAATGAGGCTAAACGGAGATGCGAAAGTATTTTTTGTACCATAAATGCGAGGCGAGGTTGTCGTCCGCGTGATGGGCATCATAACATGAAATGACGAGATTTCTTGCGGCCTTCGCCTAGTTATGGAGGGTCGAAGTTTGTTATGTTTTTCCTTAGAATTAAATCGAAAAGAAATTTCATTTTTTTTTAAACTACCTTTATATATTACTGCGTTATTCCTGTCCATGCAATATAGTCTGGAAAAGATCGCTCTGAGCGATAAAACTGCCCGTTGTTACTTTAGAATTCAGGCCTATTATAGCGGTTTTTAGGTTTATTAGAAAAATCTACACCTTATCATTTACGTTAAGTTTTCAAAATAAAAGATGCGCAATACTCACTTTGAATCATTCATATATTTTACTTTTTGTAAATAATAAACTTATTTTTGCGTGCCTTCAAAATCACTTCTCGCCCGATTCCGCCATCTTGACTTTCCTTCACCATCCGTTACTCGTAGTCAACTAGGACTCATATATAAGGATATTAAAATAATGTCTATGCTTGCAATTAATTTACATTATATCGAAAAATAATAATTAAAATAATAAGTGTTGATGACATTGCATTTTGGTTTTTTGGTTAAGTTTGTTCACTATTTTATTTATTTATGATATGGAGTTTCAAGTAAGTTTATTTAAAGCTTATCTATCTATCTATTGGTTAATTTGAAAAAATAAATACATTTCAGTAAGTACACTAAAGTAGTTTTTATAAATAACTAACATCTTTTTTCCCTGAAAAATATAATCTGGGAGTTTTCAAGGCAAGAGTGAACCGTTATCTTCTAAGCAAGCATGTTCCTTTGTCGGCCGCATCGTCACTTACTATCAGGCGCGACAGTAGTCAAATACAAGCCTATTGAAGGAAATAAGTACATAATTATGCCACAAATTATTGTACATTTCGATTTGTTTCATTTCGTTTCGTTTCATTTCGTTTCATAAGCTTCTTCCATAGACCGCAACTTTAAGTGGCTACTTACCTCTTTGATTTGGGCAAAATTACACAAGTTTTGGCTTAAAAAACAAAAACTTTTAATCTCATTCATAATTCAAATGAACTATCCTACCAATCAAACTTTAAATTGGTTCCGTAAAGTTGTCTTCCAATATATGAAACATACTATCAGATTGCGTGAGGCGCCGAGTTCTAAATCCGAAGTGCTGACTTTCGAATGCGTCCGGTACTACCAATATGAAAAAGTTTTATTAAAGAGTTTGAATTGTACAACTTGTTCGTTTCAACTTTAACCTATCCTGCGGCAAGAAGTTCCTAAGTTGCTGAAGTATATAGTTTATTTCCATTTTATTGTAGAACTATTAATCTTTTTCAGTCAATTTTATTTTGACAGCTTATATGGTATGGTGTCTGATTCTAAATAACTTATTTTACACGTTCGCTTTTTGCCGTGACAACGTCTTATAATTCAATGACCGCCGGCTGCACGCATGAAATTGACCACACACAAAGCATGAGCCTCTATCGCGTTCCGCCTGAGCCAAGCGTGCAAGCGAGAGCGCGGAACAAGCGATAGAGAGGCACGATGGTGATCAACTTATCACGTAAAATTATCGTCCGTAAACCGACTCTACAGACAACAATATTTTTAAAGATAATTTTTGATTGTAGGTTAAGAAATCATCTATACATATCTTTTGACAGCATCTGTGGTGTGGTGGTTGAGCAGGTCGGTTTCCACCCGGAGGCAGCGGGTTCGATTCCCACATCAGGAAATGTATTGGTGCACAGAAAATAAAGCGCAAATACTTGTTCTGAGTCTGGGTGTCCATGGTCCTCGTAGTTTCTGGGTCCCTAGACACAGAGAATCCTAGTTCCAGGATCTATGTATGTGATCGTTGGGCGTTATTATTATTTGTATTATAGAGAACTATAGTTATATAATTTGTAAATCAATTCGTACATATGTCAAACACACACGGCTCGTCAGAAATCAATACTTATTTATTTACGTTCCAACTCAATACTGATTTTCTACTAATTGTTTAATACGTTTCGATAATGCGTTACCCTGTAACATTGACAGCATAGTATTATATTATCTGTGGTAACGTGTTCCTAATGTGCGGGTGACAGAGGTTAGCACTGTTTGCTAATTGATGTTATAAATTGCTGTTTTGATATTCAAAGGCATAATTTGTTTAGATTTCTATCTAAACAAATAAACATGCTAGCATGCAAGCTAAAGTAAACATGGTAAATAATTTGAGTCGTAAATATAAATTTAAGTAGGTAATTCGACAAGTAAAGGCAATTGCAAGTCGTTTTATCGAGGCTAACTATCATAGAGTGAGTGCTTTACCTATCTCACTTAACTATAATAATTTGCAAAGGTGTGGGACATGGACGTGATATATTTACAGACAAAAACAAACCAAGTAATGTTATTTACGCATCTTTGTTTTTTGCTTTAATCGCTTTTGCTCGTCAAAGAATAAAATGTGTAATAATAATAATTAAAATATATTTTAGCACATATGTGACACATTTAATTGACGTGAGTTTAGCATTTATTTATCATATTATGTAGGTTCGAGAGCAAGTATGGCTCAGTGATTGCAGCTCGAGTGATTTTCAAACTGACGTACCCTGGTTTGAATCCCAGCTCTGCACAATGACTTTCCAAACGTGCTGTGTAATATGCTCTCGCTTTTGCAATGGTGAAGGAAAACAACTTGATACTGACACTAGGTGGTAGGACTTTACTGCAAAGTTCGTCTAGGTAGGTACCACCGCTTTGCCAGTTATTCTGCCGCCAAGCAGTAGTGCGCAAGCACTGCTGTGTTCCGGTTTGAAGGGCACTGTAGCTAGTGAAATTACTGGGCAAATGAGACTTTATGATCTGATCTCACAGTTTAGTAATCTTATTACTAGATTGTGCTGATGTCTCTGGATGACGTGCGCAGTGCAGTGTCACGCGAACCTCTATACTTTAGAGTTCCGAGTGACACTGCAGCTGATATGGGCAGCCGTGTCGTTTAACATCAGGCGAACGGCTAGCTCGTCACGTCAAGCCTCAACATAAAAAAAAACTGACACTGGAAACTGACATATTCAAGAACCACAAATTTCGAGGTCATTTGTCATGCACCAACCTGCACTTGGCCAGGCGAATGGATATCATGGTGAGCAAACTGCCCAAAAATCTCGTAGCAAGTTTTTGGTGCTACCAAAGCCGTAGCAGCGCTACGAAAACTAAAGCGCGGACGTCTTCTTACCGGTAGTGTATTCAAAAATATAACGAAACAAAATCTCCTTTTTATTATAGTACCCATTTTATATGTAATACAAATTAAAACATATTTTTCTATAAAACTCTGTGGTTTCCGTGAACCAGCTGTTCTATATTTGACTTGGTACACTGGGACACGAATAGAATAATAAACACTTTTTGGACATAATCACAGTTTTTAAAGAAGTTGTCACTGTCAGGTACCTGAGTTTAAGGTCCGCGTTTCGGGAGGTAGAACGTGACTTATCAGGGTGCTCGTGCTACTTATCTGACCGACTGGAATAATGACTTAGGGGGTACTTTTTATCAGCGCATAAACGATTTTTTTTAGAAGCTTGAATTCGGCTGAATTTTGATTTAATTTGATGTAATTTAGGAAATACATATACACGGAACAAACATCTATGTTCATCACACAAATTGTTGGTTAGAGAGCAGGCTAGCTAATTATAATGTAGACCGATTGGGAAAGCTTCGGCCCATTCCCTTGTTATTGAATCTATACATATAAAATTCGAAGTCCTGACTGACTGACTTATATATCAACGCACTGTCTAAACCGCTGGTCCTAGAGGCTTGAAATTTGGAGGGTGTGTTCTTAGTAAAGTGCAAGTATCCACTAAGAAAGGGTTTTTTGAAATTCCATTCCTAAGAGGGTAAAGTAGGTGGTTGAATTATCCATGAAAAAATTTCCCCTTTTTTTTCTTTAGGCCACGCGGGCAAAGGTGCGGGCAGAAGCTAGTATTTTATCATGCAAATTGGCTCATAATTTCCGAAGTTATGTTCAATGATCAAGAATAAACATTTACCTCAACGAAATGTCTTTGATAATGTCACAGCAACTACGGCAATTCCACATAATTATGTATTTACCTAAATTATACATAATAAATATGTCAACACAAATTACCGAGCCATGCGAGAATTGCCATGATTTGTGGTAACTACAGAAATGTGTGTTAAATGGTAGAATTTACCTGTCAATACGATTACGCTGAAAATGTAACATCACACTGTCACCCTTCACACCACACTAATATCATAAAGGCCAATGTTTGTATGTGTGTATGTGTGTATGTGTGTTTGTGTGTATGTGTGTATGTTTGTTACTCCTTCACGCTCAAACGGCTGAATGGATTTAGATGAAATTCGGTACTAAGATAGCTTATACACTAGATTAACATATAGGCTACATTTTATCCCGGAAAAGTGAAATTTTCCCGTGGGATGAATAAATAATTAAAACACTTTTTATCCGCGGGTGAAACCGCGGAGCGCAACTAGTGAAATATACAAGTACAGCTAGTGTGGTAGGAATATGTATATTCTTGCATCCCGCACATTAATTATTAAATAATATGCCAATAAAACGATAATAATCATTATGCATATTAAATTATTACATAATCGAATTAATACTGGCTATTGACACCAAGGCAACATGGTTGTTTGCATAAAATTAATTTAATGATGATACTGTAGTGACACGCCCACGCACCTTATTTTATGTAAATATTTTTATGTTGTATATAGCTATAGTTAAGTATTTTAGGTAGGAATAAATATAATATTTTTGTTGTACATTTATTAATCCCTATATTAGTTAAGATTTAGGTAGATTAGATAATAAGTTAGGCTTAATTGTAAATATTATATTGAGGGGCTCTCCTGACGGTAAGGCTGCGCCGTAGGATAGAAAATGTACATAGTTTTAAGTGTCACGTGACCTCTGACGTCATAGGGGTCTCCAGAAAGTAAAGATCCGAGGTAGCTCAGGCAGACCCAGATTTTTGTATATAAGGCAGGCTGATTTGGAATAAACAGAAATCTTTGTTAGCTTGAACCTGTAGTACCTAGAGGCTAGATTAAACAAATAACTAACGTTCAAAAATCTTCTCTACCTGACCTATAAATAGCAAATGAAAAACTAAGACAGTTTAATCCACTGCCTTCGTCTATAACGAACGTGTTGATATTTTAATTAATAATTTTTTTCAAAGTAAAATACTTAATTTATATACCATCAATAATAGAGCAAGAAATGAACATCGATTGACAGCTTCTGTGGCGTGGTGGTTGAGCAGGTCGGCTCATATACCGGAGGCGGCGGATTCGATTCCCGTGTCAGGACAAGTATTTGTGCACAGAAAACAAAAGCACAAATACTTGTTCTGTGTCTGGGTGTTGTGGGACCATTGTCCTCGTAGTTCTTGGGTCTCTAGATACAAGGTATCCTAGTAAGGGTCCCAGGTGTATGTATGTGATCGTTGGGCGTTATTACTATTATTATTTCGCTAAAAACAAACATCAATAAGATCATCTATATCATCCTTTGACCGTGACCAGGGATCCTGGAACTACGTGGACCATAGTCCACGTAGTTCCAGGGTCCCTAGACACAGGAAATCCTAGTTGGGTTCAGGATCTACTTATTTGATCATTGGGCGTTATTATTATTATTATTATTATTAAAGTAAATTTCCACAAGACAATAATACTTAGAGTTGCCCTTGAGTATCAACATATACATATTATGTATGCGCACAGCACGATTACGTTATCAGATTACCTAAACTGCCCGCGGATAAACAGATAATAAACAGAAATCCTCACCCCGTCGTCGCCGCTCACCCCGTCGTCGCCGCCCACCCCGTCGTCGCCGCCCACCCCGTCGTCGCCGCCCGAGACACGTCTTGAGCGACCCGGATGATCCTATAGCAGCCGTAGTATCGGCTGCGCTAGGATCACCGGACCAGTCTAGCCCTTCTGGCTCAGGTACCGCTTTCGGCACCGGTATAGGATACCAGCGTAACACAATCAGACACCGACCCCGCCGGCGAGGTCGACGTACCCCCCGTAGGTTAGCTAGAACGGTCGCGACTTTCAATAGGGTCCACTCTTCCAGTGGACGTAGTCTTCTCGATCCTCTTATCCCGGCAACGGCCCAAGCCGAGGCTCGCACCCCAGGGGTGCCCTTGAGCTAGTTGCCTCCCACTTTTGACGGCTGGGCGCCCTAAGCGCCCGCCCTCCCGCCCGGTGACGCTGTAAAGGTCGATAGAGACCAACAGCATTAGCTCGTTCAAAAAAAAAAAAAAAAAAAAATAAACAGAACATTATATGGAAACCAGTGTCTCAGTCGTCCTCCAACCTCCGACCTACTCGCACCTCCATCGCTCCAGCCAATCGCCACTATATCTCCTGGCTATATACAACGACAATACTGTTTTAAAGATGGCGTGCGTTGTTATAATATAATAATGCATATTAATTTTTACGGTTATTTATAAGCAAAATAAATAACCGCCCTCATCATTATTACCAAATAATCCGAAAATTGACAAGCGTGGGCGTTAAAATTAGACGCTGTAAAACCTCTGAACGGATGTCATTCATTAGAAATGGGGCACTGTTACCCAACCAATTGAAGGAATGAGATCAAGAAGGGTTTAACTGATTTTTTTCACAAAGTGACTTATGGGTATCGTTGGATTCAGCGTGAAATTATCTACTTTAATACATTCTCAAAATACCGAAATGAGGTATAATCTCGAGATTTTCAGTCTAAAAACGGTTTATTTGAAACAGGAATACAGTTCGCTTAGCATAAAAACATTTTTATATATATGTTATTCTATTATATTTTTACAGTAATGTAAGAATTAGTACGATATTTTGTATTTTAAAATAGAATTAATACAAATTCAAGAAACTGAAACTTACATAAACCTTTTCTATTACCTTATAAGCATTCTACATTAAAATGAAGCCGTTGACGTTTAAAGTCAATTTTCTCGAAACTATCAATTTGACAGTTAAACCCTTTTTATTCTCAACTCTTCAATTATAACATGAACATATTACTATAGAGTTCCTTTTTTTAGGAGACCTACGACATTCTTAACTAAAGTCTATTAAACAGAACAAATTAATTGGACAGCCTCTGTGGTGTGGTAGTTGACCAGGTCGACTCATAATCATAACCCGGAGGCAGTGGGTTTGATTCCCGCGACAGGACTAAATAAACTCCACCAGTTGAGCAACAGCAGTACTTTCTCATTTAAGCGACCATACATTTCGTAGACATCCAGAAATCTAATTGTGTTTTTGGTGCAATTAGGCTACATTCTGTCTAATCAGTTATGAGAGATGATGGTGATATAAAATCACAATTCGTATCATATAGAATACCATTATTTACATAGCTACCTTAAGGTCCCTTTTGCAATATTTGTCGTAAAATATCCCTTCTCGGCACCTTACGGAGTTCCATTGGACGGAGGATCGGAGGATCCCAGTTCAAGGTAGCCAATTGTTTCGTAATTTGTATGGATCGGTATTACCAGTGATCTGTTTGTGCTTGGAAAGTTCAATACACTGTGAATTCAGCGAAAATTTTGCCTTACAATATAGAACAAGGCAAGTAACCGTAACAAAGCAACCTCACACAAAGGCAGGTTAAGATAGCATTGTCGTGACTCTGGCAGGTAGATTAAGTCGGAGAGACGTGGCTGCGGTACTCTGGGCTTATTCTGTGTCTGATAAATTACCATTGATGAATTTTGGTAAGCTTAAGATGAAATTAGTGTCGAAATCCTTCTGACATTTTACTAGTAGCACCTTGCGGTTTTACCCGCGGATAAAAAGTATTTTAATTATTTGGGAACATTTCACTTTTTTGGGATAAAATGTAGCCTAACATATAGGCTACATTTTATCCCACATTACACACTACATTTAATCCAGCGTATAAGCTATCTTGGTACCGAATTTCATGCAAATCCATTCCGCCGTTTGAGCGTGAAGGAGTAACAAACATACACACATACAAACTTTCACCTTTATAATATTAGTGTGATTCTTAAAATGGATTTAACATCTTTTAACTTAATTTCAGAGACTAATTTCAGCATTCTTTGGATGATTATTAATAGTTATTTGATAATTTGTACTACGAAAAGTGGACACAGAAAGTAATTAAAGATAAAATAAAAAGAGGAAGGCCAAAAAGACATTGGGAAAACAAATTTGTACAAAGATGTGGTACAAAGTGGATGTGACAAGCTAGAGATTGAAAGCTTTAGTTAAGACTGGAAAGACTTACGCGAAAGAGGCGACTGTTACCAAAATATAGAATAAATAAATATCTAAAAATATGAAGTGATATAATATACAAATAAATTATTTTGTTATCTAAATGAATAAATACGATTCATAATTTGAAAGAGATTAATTTAGAAATAAAGGGCTTTTTTAATCTCAGTCCTCTTTGGAAGGAAATTCATAGTTACTTGATATTTTTTAATCATCCAGGCGTGTATTCGAATCTTACAATATTAAGCTAAAATTTCATAAAACTTCACTACAAAAATAATATTGATAATAGCGCTCAACAATCACATACAAAGCAGATCCTGGATCCTAACTAGGATCCCCTGTGTACCCAGGAAATAGGAGGACCATGGTCCCACAACACCCAGACAAGTATACATACTAGTGCACATAGATGCACATACTTACTTGTCCATTCGCGGGAATCGAACCCGCCGCTTTCGGATTATAAGCCGACCTGCTCAACCACCACACCACAGAGGCTGTCAAATACTTTACCTACTGCAAAACGTCACTAAAAAAATGCAAAATTACACTTCCGCAAAAAGTCGCCAGCACAATGATAACTAAATTGGTTATTTGATACATATATACAGCATTGTCAATTAAAAGCGTTCTTCTTTTGTCATTGCTTGCTCTACAAAAAAAGCAATTCGACCTCGAGTTTAATAAATAACCAGGCCCTAAATAAATATAGCAATAACTCTCAGTAGGATGATTCGTGACGTCTTCCACTTTCGCAAGATTACTCAAGGAACGTCAACATCTATACAAACATAACCAAGGCTCTATTAACATCTAATAAGACCCATCGCAATAAGCTTGATATTATTGCGCCTACTACAGCGATAGAATCTTCACATAAACGTTATAATGAAACGGTTGACCTACTTCGGAGGGTTGGAACAGTGTTGCTGTGGACGCATCTTCGGAATATTTTGTTGTTTCAGTGACGATTTTTAACCCTTCTGTAAGTGTTTTGGTGCTGGAAAAAATGCTTGGAGTATCATGGAACGAGTTTCACACAAACTTCTCTGTACTTCAAGACCTCTGCGTTGAACAGCGTCTATCGTCATTAGTGCAAGATCGCATCCTCAAATTCTTCATTCTCAATTTGTCTCAACGGGACAATGGCTCCATCACACGTTCGTTGTACAGGCTAAATTTGAGGGCATTAGATCGGGTGGAAGCTCCCCGATCCGATGGGCTGACCAGTTCAAGTCTGCAGTCGGCGGTCCCAAGCGTTAGTGTACCAGAATGACTGCCAGTAGTGAGAGATGGCGAGATGTCGTGAGCTACATCAGCCCACCACTCTTTGTGATGACCACGACCACTCTGTCAAGAGCGACATGGTTGAGAAGAAGTAAGTGTTAAGGTTAGAACTATTCGACCTCGTGGTATGCGTACTATTTAAAAGACAATTCGCCGCGGGCAAAGAGTATATATAAACCGCTGCGGTGCCATATTGTGTCCCAAGCCGCGATGCCTACCACATAGTTCTCTTTTGTATACTATTATTACACTTTTAAAGGGGCGCGAATTAATTTCAGTAGAATTTCATATATTAATTTTAAGATAACTCCGATCTGGAAATCTAACAGTTTCATGTTCTATCTAACGGTTCTGCCTATTGAATTATAAAATTTGTAATTATGCCAATTCTCTAATAGACCAATTAGATCTTACGCGATTTGCGTTCAAGAAATACGAGTAGATAACGATATTTAATTCGGTTGGTCGGTGTCAGTAGCTTAGTATTTATAATCCTTGAATGATTAAATATCTAAAAGGTGTTGCTTGCCTCTTTAAGTACTGCATAACAGTTAAGCAATTATGGAACTTAATTTCAATTGATAAAAACACAAATTTGTATGTATTTGACAGAATCATTAAGTGCATAGTTACTATGGAAATTATCAAATTAGTAATGAAATTGTATTGCATTAGTAATGGTTCCGTGATCACCTCACAGAACCACGGATCGGTGATTTCATATTAGATTTTTTAAATTATGTTTCCTCTAAAAATATATGGCGTTATGTTGCACGTGGCATGGCGCCACAAACCACACGCGTTTGCGGCGCAGACAGGAAAATTTAACACCAAAAATGACGAAATGGGAAATGACGAGATGGATCGAAACTGTAATTATGTTTGTCTAATATGAAAGTATCGATCGCATCCACCCTCCATCACCCGATAACTAAACTGGCGAACGTTAACTTGAGAGGTACTTCTATTTCGATTGCTCAGTTTAGAAACCCCTCGTATTTTACGCACTGTTTGATGGTGTACCTAACTATAATTATGTAAAATACGACTAACTGACATTGGCTCGATAGCTCAGTTTATAGTAACTCTGCCTTCTGAACTCTAGGCGGTGGTTTCGATTCTCACCCAGGACAAACATTTGTGTGATGAACATAGGTGTTTGTTTTTTGTCTGGGTGTTATATTGAATTCTATGTATGCATTTACAAACAAAAAGTATTTAAGTATTGTATCAGTTATCTGGTTCCCATATAAAGCCTTGTTTAGTTTGGGGCTAGAGGCGCTGAGTGGAACGTCATCTTTTTTGTGTTAAGTTTTCATCACCACGTGGGTGAAGCCGCGGGGCGCAGCTAGTAATACATAAAAATAAATAATAATAAAATACATAGACCTAAGTCATTGATATATCATATATACACACATATTTAGATTATATATAGTTAGATTTTGTAAAATAAATAACGGCTAAACTCACGTCAATTACGAGTACATCGAATATGTCCGAAACCTAGTAAGTAGTAATAGGAGTAATTTTGGCTTTAATTGTCGTGAGTTTAGCCGTTATTTATCGTACAAAATCTAAATATATATAACTCAAAGGTGACTGATTGACTGACTAATATAGTGATCTGTCAACGCACAGCCCAAACCAATGGACGGATCGGGCTGAAATTTGGAATGCAGGTAGATGTTATGACGTAGGCATCCGCTAAGAAAGGATTTTTTGAAATTCCACCCTTAAGAGAGTGAAATGGGTGGTTCAATTATATTCCTATAGGCCACGCCGCGGGCGAAGCTGCGGGCAGAAGCTCGTATGTTATATATTTAGTGTTAATGTTATTTCATCGTCACTAAAATTTTAAAGTAAAATTATTATTTTTTATTAATTTAAAAATTCCAATCATGAAATTCCGCATAATACCGAGCAGGATATTGCGTTATACTCTTGTGACTTTACTGATGCCAATTCCTTGTAAATAATTAAATTTGGAAAGTTAATTAACACCATAAAAACAATGAGGAGCCCGAGGGTCCAATAAAAGTTGCCGGTATTGCTGTTGGGGCTTTTGCTAAATGAAACATTTTTCTATTACCATTTCGAAACTTGGGGACGGTTATTTTCGTACATTTCGGCTATTTTAGAATTACTCTGTAATTTTTTTGTCATTATTAGTCAAAATTGAGATTCTTAAGTTTTTTAGGTGGTAGGACTTTTTTGCAAAGTTCATCTAGGTAGAAACCACCGCTTTGCTAGTTATTCTGCCGCCAAGCAGTAATAATGCGCAAGCACTGCTATGTTCCGGTTTGAAAGGCACTGTAGCTAGTGAAATTACTGGGCAAATGAGACTTTATGTCCTGAGCACGCAGTCTAGTAATCTTATTACTAGATTGTGCTGATGTCTCGGGATCACGTGCGCAGTGCAGTGTCACATGAATCTCTTATATTTTAGAGTTACGCGTGACACTGCAGCTGATATGGGCAGCCGTATCGCTTAACATCAGGCGAACGGTTAGCTCGTCACGTCATTACTTAACATAAAAAAGTTCCAAATATATCACATTTTAAAGATAAGTAATTTATTTTTTTGCCTTATGACTTCTGCTGGTGTATAAAGGTCTCCCCTATTATATAAAGCCCCATCTTTGAGTGGCTGCTTGTTTATTGCCTAGCATCCTACGAATCCCCGCAGTTTTCTTTATGTGTTTGGTGCATCTTTTATTTTCGTTTTTATAGCCTTTATTCTATTATACTACTAGCTGCGCCCCACGGCTTCACCCGCAGATAAAAAGTAGCCAATTAATGTAAAAGTTGGACTTGGTCTAACATTAATATAGCCTAGGTCTTGTTATAGGGTTGAAAGGTGGTTACTAGGTGGTAGGACTTTGCTGCAAAGTTCGTCTAGGTAGGTACCACCGCTTTGCCAGTTATTCTGCCGCCAAGCGGTAGTGTGCAAGCACTACTGTGTTCCGGTTTGAAGGAAACTGTAGCTAGTGAAATTACTGGGCAATTGAGACTGTATGATCTGATCTCACAGTCGAGTAATATTATTACCAGACTGTGCTGATGTCTCAGGATGATGTGCGCAGTGCAGTGTCGTTTGTAACTCTATGTTTTAGGGTTCCGAGTGACACTGTTCTGTTATGGGCGACCGTGGCGCTTAACATCAGGTAAACGGCTAGCTCGTCACATCATTCAATAACATAAAAAAGGGTACCGTATTCACTCTGTGGAACGGGTGGAAACGAACGACACCAATATCAACACTTTCACAAAAAATATTGTTATATCAAGGCTATATATATAATACGCGTCATATTACATAACTTCACATTATAGGACAGAAATCTAATATGTACAGGGGACAGCAGCACGTTCCAAAAGACGTGAGAGGATTATGCAATACGCAAATCATATGCGCGGGTTACTGGCATATGAAATATCATGATAATATCCTATAAAAATAGGAGCTGCTTTTACAGTGACACTGTAAAAGCACTGGAGGGACACTGGAGGGACTGTGTATTTATGGCATTATAGAGAGTTGTTAAATGGAGAGAAGAATAATCAGGTAAATCTTTCTTTTACTGACTGGCCTGTTGGCTCAGTTGGTAGTAACCCTGCCTTCTGAACTGTAGGTTGTGGGTTCGATTCCCACCCTCAAATATTTGTGTGATGAACATAAGTGTTTGTTCTGTATCTGGGTGTTATAATGTATTCTATGTATGTATTTACAAACAAAAAAGTAAAAAGTATCGAAGTATTGTATCAGTTATCTGGTTCCCATTGTACAAACCTGACTTAGTTTGGGGCTAGATGGTGCTGTGTTAACCGTCCATAATTATTTAAATTTAAAATCAAGACAGGTGGTGGCTTAGTAATAAAAAAAATTACTTACAAAGTACCTAAATTAGACGAGTGGTAATCAATTGGCGTGAGCAACGACCCAAACACTACGCGAATAAACTGAAACCTAAGTTAAGATTATCCGTAAGAGAGATCCGTATTTTTAGACCTTAAAAAAAGAATCACAGATTGTCGAATAATAATTATAACGAAATTCCATCATGAATGTTTATTTATTATGATATTATCCCAGACAGCTCATCTAAAATGTAATACACGAAAACTATCGTCAATTAAGTTACCATGTTAGTACCTCGTCGTAATAAAATATCCAACATTACTTCTCAAAGAAACGTTATTTTGGTACCTTGTGATAGGTACAATCGCGTTGACAAGTGCTCCCATTTGTCCGAAAGCCCATAAAAGTAAACATAATTAGTCAGTTGGTTTTCAACCTTACTACAGTGGCGTAAGGGTGGTTTCAGTGTGGTTTTAAGAGCACTGTTATTGCTTGGACACTCCTCGTTATATCGGAATATCGCATAATAGGGCGCGGTACGCGTGTATCACTTTGTAGGCTCGTGAATTGAAGTCAGTGACATTTGGCATATTGAACAACATTTAATTTTTGGAAGTCATTTTTTTTTTTTAGTGTATGATGTGACGAGCTAGTCGTTCGCCTGATGTTAAGCGCCACGGCCGCCCATAACAGAACAGTGTCACTCGGAACCCTAAAACATAGAGTTTCAAGCGACACTGCACTGCGCACATCATCCTGAGACATCAGCACAGTCTGGTAATAAGATTACTCGACTGTGAGATCAGATCATAAAGTCTCAATTGCCCAGTAATTTCACTAGCTACAGTGCCCTTCAAACCGGAATACAGTAGTGCTTGCACACTACTGCTTGGCGGCAGAATATCTGGCAAAGCGGTGGTACCTACCTAGACGAACTTTGCAACAAAGTCCTAACACCACCATTTTGAAATTTTGTCCTCTAAAGAGCTCATATAAAAAAACCAAGTTTTTATATTCAGTGTCTGTTTCTTCCTTATTGTCAAAGAACAAAGTGAGGCTAAATGGTAATCGAGGTGTGAAGCCAATGACTACCCTAAAAAAGATTTCGAAACAACGGCGTTGAATTTCTTATTTCTGTTTGTCTTCTATCTAAAATCTTCATTTATTCTAACAACAGCCAAAATAAAAAATACACAATTAAAAAATTGCATCAAAAACAAAATTAATAATATATGTTTTGTTATTTTTCAATAAACTTTTACTAAAATTAAGTAATATCACTTAATAATACTCAAAAAATTGGGGTCAAATTTTGAGAAATTTTCCATTAGTAGGTAAAATTGAAATAGTGTCGATTAAATTAAAAAATCCTACTAAATTGAAACGTTTGTGTGAACATATATTTCACTTATGAAATAGGTAAGGTTAACTCGTCAATTTCATGCAGATTCGCTTTACCACTCGGTCTGATGGGAATAAGGAGCCACGCATTCCCAAATAGCAGGCCCGTATTCTCTAAGTGCATGACCTATATTTTTGCCTCCAAATCATGTTCTAACACTATTGGCATTGAGTATACTGTACGTCTTTCGCACTATGAAATACGTTAATTTTTTATAAAACTACTAGGAACCCAGAAACTACGAGGACCATGGTCCTACAAAATCCACACACAGGACAAGTATTTGCGCTTTTTTTAATGCTCAAACTTGTCCTATAACGGCAATCGAATCCGTAGCTTTTCAAATACCACACAACAAAAATAATTTTAATGGAATAATATATTATAAGTAACTGACTTACTAAACAATCCAAAAATCACTCTGATATTGATTTTTTTGTATAAAGTAGGTAACTAAAAACTATAAGCTGCATGACGTCCTCCAAATGGAAGTGTATTCAATGTTGGACTTCCCATACATCCTACCACCGTAACGACCGACCACGTCCGCCTGGTTTCATTTCCTTAACAAACGTATTCCCAGGACTTGTTCTGAGGATTACACACACAATATATATGTATAGCAGTAATCAGAAACTATCAAATGCAGTTAATGTTATGTACAGTCATGATAAATCATGCATAACTTGAAGTTTTAAGTCAGAATTCGTCGACCAAACATGTTCATGATATTCAGGGTCTTTGTCATATACCTACCAACCATTAGCCGTTAATATTGGATCGGTGAAAAAAAATTTCGTATTGTTTGCAAACTAGGCTCTAAGCTAGCTTGACGTTAAAAAAATCTGGACAGGAATTGCTTAAAACTTTCATCGAAGTTTTCGTCTTGTTCATCCTGAATCTAGCTGAAAGAGACAGAGAGAGTGGATTTCAATGAAATACGAGAGCAAAGGTGTTAAAAACGCTTAAAATATCACTCGCAGCCAGGGCCGGACTGTTATTAGCGATAACATTATTTCGTAACGAAGCGGGCGGAGGTAGAAACGATTAATTTTTATAAAACGTTCCCATCCCTAAGGGTTTGCTGTCGTATCATTTTATTTTACCGCGCTTGAGAGAAAATGTTACCTTAATAGGAGAGAGTCGTAGGTGCAGATCGAAATATACTTGGATATGATTGTGTTGGTAATTTAATATTATTTGGGGCTAGTTTAATATTATAAAGCCCAGACTACCAAGTCATGAGAACAAACGGAGTATTTAAGTATATATACTTATATCATATACATAGATCATACATATATATAATAAAAATGTAGTTGATTGGTAAGCGCATCTCTTAAGAAAGGCTGGACCGAATTAGTTAATACTTATCTAATACCCTTCACTGGGATACGTCCCGCTGATATTTTAATTTAATGCAAAGCATAGTCTCATTGATGTTTACGCATAGTAATAATGATAATAACGCCCAACGATCACATACATAGATCCTGAACCCTAACGCGGATACCCTGTGTCTAAGGATCCAGGAACTACGAGGACCATGGTCCCACAACACCCAGACTCAGAACAAGTTTTTGCGCTTTTTTTTTCAGTGCGCAAATACTTGTCCTGCCATGGGAATCGAACCCGCCGCCTCCAGGCTATGAGCCGACCTGCTCAACTGCCACACCACAGAGGCGGTCAAAATTCAATAGTAAAATTTTTGTTACTTTAGAATCTCTTTGCAATATAATATTGCATCCAATCTAAACCAAAGTATCAGCAAAGTTCAATGTCCTCTATTGAACTCTTTAAACTATCGTTGCTATGGATACAACTTCAAAGTCAGTTCTTGACTACAGCTTATTACCGGTAAGACGAATGGGCCATTGTAATTAATGACCTTAAGCCGCTGGCGCTGTCTAATCAACAGCATGGACGCTTCAGCATCAAAGACGCAACCTTATAAATTAGATAAATATGTCAACTTCACACATTTTTTTTTACTAATAATCTCATGCTTTTTTATGTTTAGGGATGACGTGACTGATGACCGTTCGCCTGATGTGAAACGACACGGCTGCCCATATCAGCTGCAGACACTGCACTGCGCACATCATCCTGAGATATCAGCACAATCTAGTAATAAGATTACTAAACCGTGAGATCAGATCATAAAGTCTCATTTGCCCAGTAATTTCACTAGCTACAGTGCCCTTCAAACCGGAACACAGCAGTACTTGCGCACTACTGCTTGGCGGCAGAATAACTGGCAAAACGGTGGTACCTACCTAGACGAACTTTGCAGAAAAGTCCTACCACCTAGTAAATACATACATAGGTCGTATAGTGATCAATTAGTGAATGAAATCTCTGCTTGAGCACCGATCGATGGCTGAGCTGTAATACGGACCTTAGACCCTGGGCCCTAACTAGGATTCCCCTCTGTATCTAGGAACCCAGGAACTATGAGGACCATGGTCCCAAAATTCAGTTCAATTGCATATTTATAAAGCGTTACCAAAGGATAGGACCACGGTCTGAGTTATATTTATTTTTATTTGGCTCTCCATGATTAGCGTGGTTATTTTACTGTCACGTTTATATTATACAATATATTACAATTATACTATATTGAACACCAATAAATAATACAACAATTTATTGAGATGTAAACAACGCAGGGAATCTTACTGTGCTTAACAGCGAAATTATGCGATTGAGCTTGTATCATTTATTTTATTCATCAATTGTAATCTCAAAAAAAACGCTTATTATAATAAAAGCTTCATATAATAGGACCTATGAAATTGCCGTATTGCAGTACAGACTTTTTCAAACAAAAAAAAGTTTTGATTGGCTATGAATTCTAAATTCAAATTAATTTTGTTTTAAAAATATGACATTCTATTTACAATATAAGTCTTTTGTTTATTGATTAGCGTTGTATTTTCATTACATTTCAACATTTTTCCTCATAATGGATACTTTGAAATTTCGTGTAATTATGGAATATGAGTTCCGTCGTGGCACCAACGCGGCACAAACGACACGTAACATCAACGACGTTTACGGAGAGAACTGTACAAACGAACGTACAACCCGTTATTGGTTTGCTCGGTTCCGTTCTGGGAATTTCGACTTGAAAAATGAACCTCGTGGTCGTCCGGAAACTTTGGTCAACAATGATGAATTAAAGGCGATTGTGGAAGCTGATGAATCTCAATCTACAGCTGAGCTGGCAGCAGCTTTTGATGTTAGCATCAAAACAATATTGGTCCATTTGCGACAGATTGGCAAGATAAAAAAGCTTGATAGATGGGTGCCCCACGAACTTAACGATCGCCAACGCAACGTACGCGTCGAGACTTGCCTTGCGCTGCTTAACAGGCACAGAAATGAAGGAATTTTGAACCGAATTGTTACGTGCGACGAAAAATAGATTCTTTTTGACAATCGAAAGCGCTCAGCAAGTTGGTTAGATCCTGGTTCGGTACCAAAGCAATGTGCAAAACGAAAAATGACCCCTAGAAAGGTGATGGTCACAGTTTGGTGGTCTAGTGCTGGTGTGATTCATCATAGCTTTTTACAAAACGGCGAGAGCATTACTGCAGATGTGTACATTGAAGAACTGACCACAATGATGGCGAAATTCGCACGTCTGCAACCAGCTTTGGTCAATCGGTCGTCTCCACTGCTACTTAACGACAACGCGCGACCCCATACTGCACAACATACCGTCTCTAAGCTGCATGAGTTGGGTTTGGAAGCTCTCTCTCATCCGCCATACTCACCAGATCTTGCGCCTACCGACTATTACTTTTTCCAAAATTTGGACAACTTTTTAGCGGGAAAAAAGTTCAATTCCCGAGAGGCAGTACAAAATGCCTTTGAAGAGTTTGTTGTCTCCCGTCCTGCTGATTTTTTCAAGAAGGGCATCCATAAACTGCCACAGCGTTGGCAAAGATGCATTAATTGCAGGGGTGATTACTTTGAATAAAATAAATAAATAAGTTCGAAAAAAAAAATACTTTAACTTTTTTCAAACAAAACGGCAATTTCATAGGTAAAGAGACCTAATATATTTATTTGAGGAGTTTTAATAAATTAATATAATGACTATAAATAATCATTGTAAACTGAATTAAAACAAATAAATAAATATTCTATTCTATCCAAAATTTTAAAGTTGAGTTAAAACTCGTCCATTTCTATTCTAGTCACGGTGAAGTCAAAGTCAAGCTTTAGTAAAATGGGATATACATTATAGTTTCTGTAGAGTTTTGGAGAAAACACAAAAGGTAACTTTTTCATCTTTAAATCATTAATTATGTAATCATTAAGGCTTGATAATCCATTTTTTCACGTCTTAATTTTTGCTAATTCTAAACCCACAACGAAGCATTTTCACGTTCCCGTCATAACACTTGTTAGCGACGCGCTCATGAAGGCTGTATATCTTAGGTTTTTATTTTATGTATTCCCTTTTTAAGTTTTTGTTATATTATTCGTTGTCAAAAGTAAGAGCTAGCAGGCGGCCAATTTTCTGTGATTTTTCTGTTTTATATTTTTTTACCCTTTCATTCGATGTATATACGTTCATTTTAAACCTTTATCTTTTTCTTGTCGCTTCCGTGATCCTCATTTCCAACAACACTTAAGTTGTGTTACTGTCGTAGTATGTACGTTTCTTTGGAGCATCAAAGGGGTGATTAGAGAGGTAAATAGGCTTTACTAAATGGGCCTATGAATGTTCGCGGTAGGTGATTTGTAAACAAGTTACGGTTGCTTGCGTGAAGTGGATGGGGTGTATGTGAAAAATTTAGTTACTACACCTGAAATGAATATCCCTTTATATACTACTAGGTGGTAGGACTTTATTGCAAAGTTCGTCGAGGTAGGTACCACCGCTTTGCCAGTTATTCTGCCGCCAAGTAGTAGTGCGCAAGCACTGCTGTGTTCCGGTTTGAAGGGCACTGTAGCTAGTGAAATTACTGGGCAAATAAGACTTTATGATCTGATCTCACAGTTTAGTAATCTTACTACTAGATTGTGCTGATGTCTCTGGATGACGTGCGCAGTGCAGTGTCACGCGAACCTCTATACTTTAGAGTTCCGAGTGACACTGCAGCTGATATGGGCAGCCGTGTCGTTTAACATCAGGCGAACGGCTAGCTCGTCACGTCATTCCTTAACATAAAAAAAAAAAAATTTGATTGGTATAGGTATTATTTGTGTCAACTCTCGTATTGAGTTATATTCCAACTCAATACGAAAGTCGACACAAATAATACTACCTTTTTTAGACAGTTACCCGCGTGGTCATGATAACGGTGATGATGATGATGAAAAATATATAACAAATATAGAAATAAATAATAAATATTAAATTTCATCAAAATGGGTTTAGCTGTTTCGGAGGAGTATGGTAACAAACACTGTGACACGAAGTGTTTATATATATAGATATACACTTTTTAAAGTTTTTTTTTTTTTTTTTTTTTTTATCGATGATAATTCAACCATTTTTTAAATAAGCTGGCGAGGCAAATGGAAGTTAAAAGTTGTTGGCTACCGTAGATTTCCAAATTTCAATATAACAATGTTAAAAATTAGTATTATTATGTTGGTATGTCCAGAAAAAATACTATTTACAATTGTCGAGATGGCAAAATTAGCATTATACAAAGTAAAAACAAAGTTATACCGGCCGATAGATGAAGGTAACTAAATTAAATAAGTTTTAATCCATTCGTGTGGTCTAAAGCACACTCGTTTTTTTTTTCATCTCCCTTTTTGATACCGATCTACAATTTACATCGAAGTTAATCCAGAATTGTCTCTAATATCCTGAAATCATGAAACTGAGTTGACTGATGGATATCTAATTAAAAACTAATAAGCGGGAAATCGGCCGCTCCAGGCTGGTTAGTCGGGCTCGGGCTTAATAACTAGATTATTGCCAGCCAGAGTTAAATCATCAGTCCTGTCATATAGATAAATTCATCTAAGAACCAACCTTTTTACATGAGTTTTTAAAACACCATTTCGAAGGTACGCTCCTTTAAATAGGCTCATCCCCACGTTTTTCTATCATGTCTATCCTAGCTGTAGACACTAGTTTTTTAATTATATTATGTAATATATTATATATATTATATTATGTATATATTATATAATACTAGCTGCGTCCCGTGGTTTCACATATGGTCGATTCCGTAAGTATCCAGCGTTCTGTTTCCATCCCAATTCAACCTACACACAGATCATCAGCCGGAATAAAAACGCACTTTAGACGCTCATCATAGGGGAGGATTTGCCATAACCACCACGCTTGATAGGCAGCTTGGTGATCGCAGAAGATTTTTATATGCCGAGGAAAACGCTGCTGCCCTTTTCCTAGATACTCTCTTTCCTGGCTCTTACGGCACCCGCGGGAAGTGATGGGGTAGTTCTATAGAAAAATTGTAATTTAACGGACCAATTCATCCTACACCACGAGTAATTAAACATCCATATACGCAAATTCCGTCGGGTGCGTATATACGCATGGATAGTCCTTAATTTAAGGAAATTATGGGCAATCTCAGCTATTAGAATTTATGTGTTGTTTATCACGAGAGAATCTACGTGGGAGGCGGCCGGTAATCGATGGCTCGGACGCCTTTCGAATTGCTAAATTATTAAGCGACTTAGTGGTTTTTGGTGTAAAAACAAGTTTAGATTTGTTGTTCTGAATCCTATTGTTTTCTAAAAAGATTAAATCATTATCTTCATCACCAGACTGTATTAGTTCACTGCTGATACTGACTGATACATTAATTATAAAATTATTCATTATTGACAGCCTCTGTCGTGGTGGTTTAGCAGGTCGGCTCATAGCCCGGTGGCGGGTTCAATTCACGCGTATTTGTAGTAGTATTTGTGCACAGACAAAAAAAAAGCGCAAATACTTGTTTTGTGTTTGGGTGTTGTGGGACCATGGTTCTTGTAGTTCCTGGGACGCTAGACACAGGAATCCTAGTTACGGTCCAGGATTTAAGTATTCGATCGTTGCGCGTAAAAATATGGGCTTTTAAAATAATGTTTGCTTTTTCTGCTTCTTAATGTGGTATTATCCATCTGTTACTGGGTGTTGTGGGATCATGGTCCTTGTAGTTATTGCATGGGACCCTAGACACAAGGAATCTTAGTTAGGTTAGATTTTATTTATTTACGAGATTCTGCCCGCAGCTTCGCCCACGGCGTGGCCTATGGGAAAATAATTCAACCACCCATTTCACCCTTTTAAGGGTTGAATTTCGAAAAATCCTTTCTTAGCGAATGCCTACGTCATAACATCTACCTGCATGCTAAATTCCAGCCCGATCCGTCCAGTCGTTTGGGCTGTGCGTTGATAGATCACTATGTCAGTCAGTCAATCAGTCAGTCACCTATGAGTTATATATATTTAGAAGAAGAAGATTATCGTTGTAATAAAACCACGGGAAGCCGTTCGATCAAAGAGGCAATCAACCGCTTAGCATTAACCAGTAGGAGCCAGTTCTGCTCAGCAATGGACGTTTTCATAGTGATGTTGACAATTTTAATAAAAATATGTTTACTTTAGAAACACTTTTAATACACACTCCTTCTACAGGGAAGCTATTCGATAAATTTTCAAGCGTTTATTTAAAAATTTCAAACTCCAACAACATTATCCGCTTTCCATTCCTTTCGCCACACACACTTAATATTGTTTTTTTTTTTATGCTACTGAGTGATGTGACGAGCTAGTCGTTCACCTGATGTTAAGCGCCATGGCCTCCCATAACAGAACAGTATCACTCGGAACTCTAAAACAGAGTTACGAGTGACACTGCACTGCGCACATCATCCTGAGACATCAGCACAGCCTGGTAAAAAGATTACTAGACTGTGAGATCAGATCATAAAGTCTCAATTGCCCAGTAATTTCACTAGCTACAGTGCCCTTCAAACCGGAACACAGTAGTGCTTGCACACTACTGCTTGGCGGCAGAATAACTGGCAAAGCGGTGGTACCTACCTAGACGAACTTTGCAACAAAGTACTACCACCTAGTGAAACTGTTTCACACCAAAAATACCTTACCATACCTTTTATAGTATATAGACTATGCTCATAACACACAGAACTAATAGGATTAAATTGTACGAAGGTGTGGTGTGTCATTCGAAATGAATGACATCCTAGATTAGGCTAAAAGCGTACCTGCAATGGGATATAGCTAAGTATATTGGTGCTAAAGGTAGGCCACGGTTTTACCCACGTTTTCATAAGGAACGATTGTATAAGCAATCGTTATCATCCCATTTGACCCTTTAAGGGTAAAGATACATTTTCAAAACCCTTTCTAAAGCTCTCGTCCAATCACGCGCATGCCAGTATTGCCAATCTGGAAACTAACAAATTCACCCAATTTAGTTAGAAAAAAATGTGAGCAGGCTGATAAAAGGATTAGCACACAATGTGTGTGCTAGTCTTTTAGCTACTTTTTATCCAACAAAAAACGCATAATTCCCGCTATAACACTTTAAGCTTTTGCCAGAACCGCAGGGCGTTGTTGATAGGCAATATTTTCCAGACTATTTATTTCCTATGCCTCCATTTGCTCTTACGTATCGTATTTGATACGCTTCCCGGATCCCATTACGAGCGTTCCGGGTGAGATAAAGTAGCCTCAAGTCAAGCCTTAAACTAATTTATGGGTTATCTTAACACTAACTTATAGAAGGTTTTTACATGGTTTAATTATATAAGAATTCTATTATTTGGCTTTACTCTTTTCTGACCGCATTTTCAGCCGGTAATATCATTTGCATTTTTAGACTTGTACTTTTTATTGTACCATAATTAAGTTTAATTACCTTTGTATGAAATAAGTCCTATGAAAAAATGCATAGCTCGTGGTCCCTAACTAGATTTCCCTGTATCTAAGGACCAAGCAACTACGACCATAGCCCCACAACTTCCAGACTCAAACAAGTATTTGCATCTGCTGCAGAAATCGAACCCACCACCTCCAGGTTGACAACCTGCTCGACCACCACACCACGGAAGCTGTTTATTACATTACTAATGTTGGCAAAGGAACTGTTTGGTTTTAAAGAATAAGAAAACGTAAACTAAATTTTTAGTTATAAAATCTCCATTGTTAGGGAAATTTTGTAAGGTTGCATTAAATCTATCATATCACTAATTCATTTATTCATTTTTCTAAAAGCCACAATGGCAAGACCGAAACGCATGTATTTCTCCAGTAATGTAAGAACTTTTTTCATTCCATTAGATAACCAGTTATCAATGACATCTGTCAAGTACAAAATAAAATACAAAAGCTCCTCCACACCACATTAATCTATTTTGGAGATAAACCTTGTAGGCTTGAATTCCGTGAAAATTGTTTGAATACCATATTGTGGCGAAAAAGTAGGTACAATTTCGTCACATGCGTTACGTATTAAAATGTGTATTTAGAATATATTATTATGATATAAGTAGCACTTGAGCATGCCTTGTAAAAAGTGAAACTACGTATAGGCATATTTTTTGCATGTCATTGGAAATAGAGTTTATTTGAAGTCATCCATATTCATTTTCATCATTATTAAAATAAAATTACTTACACACCGCATTAAAAATAACTTGTCGCTTATACTATAGACAACAAGTTCCGAGAAATGCTTCTCATTGCTAGACAAAATGAGCATTGGCGGTCGCCAGTAGATTGACAGTTTCTGTGGTGTGGTGGTTGAGTAAGTCGGCTCATAACCAAAAGGCGGTGGGTTTGATTCCCGCGACACCCAAGAATTTGTACACAGAAAAAAAGCACATATTATAGTTGTTCTGTGTCTATGTTGTGGGACCATGGTCCTCGTAGTTCCTGGGACCCTTAGACACATGGAATCCTAGTTACGGTCCAGGATCTATGTATGTGACGGCGGCTACGTCCAGTTATAAACTCTATGTGCAGCGGGCAGTACCGTAATTTACCCTGTGGCAGCATTTAAATTTATTACAGTGGCAACACCGGCAACTGTCGTCGCTGCCCCACCCATCTGGCTATATAAAGGGATCGATTGGTGTGCTACGGATAATTCTTGTTCCAGACACGGCGCGGTGTGGACATGCTGAAGGCTTATAGTTATATAGGTTGCAACCTACCCACAAACTGTTCCTGCCCACATCAGAAGTGGGATTGCCCATTTCTACATCACTCTTCAAGCAACGCGAAACGTGACGAGACGTGATGTGAATGATGACGTGACGGCGGGTGACACTAATATCAAATTTAGTTGCAGGGTTAACCCAAACCAGAAAAAAAAACAAATGGAAAAAAAGTAACGATTCGTTTTTTTCGAGAAAAAAAGAGAATGTAAAAATGATGACAAGAAAAATGTGTCTGAATGCTAAAGGGATAATCTATCCGGACTAGCACTAATGGTCCATAAAAAAAAATGTTGGTTGCTAAAGGGATATCTATCCGGTCTAGCACTAATTGGTCCATTAAAAAAATGTAGGAATGATGATTTTTGGTTGCTATAGGGATATCTATCCGGTTAGCATTATTCGGTCCATTTTTTATAAATGAAGGTATACTAATGGTCCTGAAGGGTTAACCCTGACGATGACTGGAAGGTTAAAATACTTTTGACTAATCAAATTGAAAACTAATGTTTTGACTTTGACTTAGACTCCAAGTTTAACTCCATTTAATTGTCAGGATGAACGAGCAATTACACTGATACTTATGTCCCTCACCAGGTACAAAGTGAAGCTAAGCGTACGAGGACGTACGCACGTCAGTATGGCCGTGACGGCGGCTACGTCCAGCTATAAACTCTATGTGCAGCGGGCAGTACCGTAATTTACCCTGTGGCAGCATTTAAATTTATTACAGTGGCTACACCGGCAACTGTCGTCGCTGCCCCACCCATCTGGCTATATAAAGGGATCGATTGGTGTGCTACGGATCATTCTTGTTCCAGACACGGCGCGGTGTGGACATGCTGAAGGCCTATAGTTATATAGGTTGCAACCTACCCGTGCATAATCCGTTTCTGCCCACATATGTGTATTATTGTTATTATTAGTGTATTATTGTTATTGTAAACATGGCTAAGAACCAAAGTCAAAGTCAAAATCAAAAGATTTATTGCAAATAGGCTCACTTTTACAAGTCAAAATTATATTAGGTACTTAAAATTAAGTTATTTCACTAAGCATATAAAATTACAAAGTGCTTATTGTCAAATAATATATAGCAAGCCCATTACAATATATGAGTTTGAAAAGAAAGCAGTTCTCTTTCTCACTACTGGTGCAAGCAATCCGGCACAATGCAGAATTGAAAACTTTGATCCGAAGCTTCGATTACAACTGTAAAGAAGAAGCTACAAGAAACCATTTCGCAAATGCCAGCTTTCAAATAAAAAATCCTGTAAAGCTGCAAACATTATAGGCGCCATATTTACCTATTTTATTGTTATTTTTATTACCTACACGTTTGGTATCATCACATCGAGATTTAGAAATAAAGTAAGCAGGTGTGAGCTATGTACTAACATACGGTTAAAGAATTTAGACACGTACATGTAGTTACATGTAGACACTTGGCTTTATTTTTCCAAGTGAGGCATGTAATGTTGTAGCTTACGTCATACGTGAATTCTTCATAACCTGCCGCCTAGAATTTTTCTAGGCTCGAAGTTATGAAGAATTCATGAGATGGCTATTTTTACAGGTTTAAAAGAGACTCTCGCCTCGGTGCGTGTTTTTTTTTTATATACATAACACATTACATACAGTATCTATACATATACAATTTAAAGTACTGACTGACTGACTGACTGACTTATATATCAAAACACAGCCTAAACCACTGGTCCTAGAGACTTGAAATTTGAAGGTTGTGTTCTTTGTAAAGTTTAAGTATCCACTAAGAAATAATTTTTGAAATTCCATCCCTAAGAGGGTTAAATGGGTGGTTTAATTATTTATCAAAAATTTTCTTCTTCGTTTCCTATAGGCCACGCGGACGAAACCGCCAGCAGAAGCTAGTACAGCTTACACCGATTTCTCTATATTTCTAGGCCGATCTGTTTTGTTTTTATAATCCTGTAGCAGAAGCATAGCGTAATGATACTAAAAAACACGTGGTCGCTCCCATATAATCACGCTATATCAGCTCGAATACACTCGGTCCTTCAGTCTACGGCTGAAGACAAGCCTTTCCCATAAGTCGCCAATTTGAACGCTTATCATAGGGGAGATTTGCCATTATCACCACGCGTGGTAGGCGCTGATTTTAAGGTAATGCTACTACCCATTCCCAGGAAACATCCTGGGAATAAGCATCTCCTATTTCCCGCGGACGTAAGAGATGGCTAAAGGTATTCCCTGCTTACGACCTCGTGCTCCACCTTAGACAACTTCGTCCATCAGGTTGTCAAACGCATGCCCATTTTGCCATAAGAGTTGGGATGGTTCCTGTCCTTACGGCGCTCCCACATATTGTTTGATTATTACCGAGTTCATTACTAATTTTTCTATGATAATTTCTTTTTAATAAAACCCTTGTGGCGTAAGTAAATAAAATCAAATATGTGTTTATATACAATACAATACAATACAATACAATACAATACAATACAATACAGTACAGTACAGTACAGTACAGTACAGTACAGTACAGTACAGTACAGTACAGTACAGTACAGTACAGTACAGTACAGTACAGTACAGTACAGTACAGTACAGTACAGTACAGTACAGTACAGTACAGTACAGTACAATACAATACAATACAATACAATACAATACAATACAATAAAATACGATACAAGACAATAATTCCTTATTAAGCACCAACTAATACATAACAATGCACCATAAGAAAGTATGTATGTTTAAAGCTTAAAAAGTCCTATCAGCAGACATTTTTATTCAATTACTTTAAAATAAAAATTTGTTCTTCTTTTTTTCACCACCGTCTACTCTCACTATTGGTTAATACTGACCGTCCAAAGGTTGCCTGGAAGCGATCGCTTTTAGTGTTAAGGCCGCCCGTTGTATTACCTACTATAAGTTATTATGTAAAACTAATTAAGCACATGGTATGCAATAAAGAGATTGTATTGTAAACAGTTTTCTCAGAGGAGAAAAAATTACATATTTCTGTTAATACAATTTCACTTTAACTTTATGTATAACTATTTTGAAATAGCTCTTGACAATGTTGGAGGAAAATAATAACATATTCAGTAACTTGGGTAATATTTATGTGGATTCTTCACAAGATAGATATTTTTTTGTTAAATGTTCTCTTTTTAAATTATCCAATAGAAATACATACATTTTTGGCGGGAACGCGAAAACGGGAACGCGAACGCGAATTGCGTCGCCGCATTGTATTATTTTCCAAAACTTGTATTATTTTCAGTGTTAGTGCATAAAATTGGTGGCATTCTATTCGTTAAGTGCTGGATTACAGGCGTGAGTGTGGGAAAGTGGTGTAATGATGGTGAAACGTTTCTTTTCGTGTTGTTTCCAAAACTCCATAGAAGCTTCTGGTAAAGTTGCCACCACTTTACTAGGAGTATGACTTGACTAGACTAGACTATGACTTAACTTGTGTGGAGCCAAAACCAAACAAAAAAAAACTTCAAGGGTACGGTCGAATTAAAATTCTATCACGTTAAGATATGTCACAAAGTTCTTAACACAAAAACCAAGAAAACTGAAAAAACAACCAAATTACTTTCTACGTAATAAATACTCACGCTTGTGCGATTAAACTTCAAAAGTACAATCGAATTAAAACTCTATCGCGTTAAGATAAGTTACAAAATTTTTAACACAAAAACCAGTAAAACTTCAGAAAACCACTAAATTACTTGCTATGTAATAAATACATATGAGATGAAACATCAAAGACACGCTCTAATTAAAACTCTATCACGTTAAGACAAGGCACAAAGCTTTTACCCAAAAATCTTTTAAATAAATCTAAATTGCACTACCAAAACTAGGTACTAGGTGGTAGGACTTTACTGCAAAGTTCGTCTAGGTAGGTACCACCGCTTTGCCAGTTATTCTACCGCCAAGCAGTAGTTTTTTTTTTTTTTTTTTTTTTTTTAATGATAAAATGGGCATGCGTTTGACAACAACTCACCTGATGGTAAGCGACGAAGTTGTCTAAGGTGGAGCACGCTTGCCCATGAGATGCCTATTCACTCTTGACTTAAAAAGACCTAGGTTATATCCTGAAGGAAACACTGTTTTTGGGAGAGCATTCCATTCCTTGGCCGTTCGGACTATAAATGAGTCAGCAAAACGCTTAGTGCGGACTTGGGGTACACTAACAACGTAAGGGTGTGACGAATCACCAAGTCTTGTAGTTCTATGATGGAAAGGAGATGAAGGAATGAGTTGATGAAGGGCATGCGCACACTCTCCAAAATGTAGCCTATAGAAGACTGACAGACCGGCGACCTTGCGTCTGTGCTCAAGGCTTTGAACTTTCCCTTTAATTAGTGTCTCATCGTTGATAAGCCTCTTAGCACGCCGCTCAATTGTGTCCAAAGTCGCAAGCTGGTATCGGGCCGAGCCATCCCACAGATGGCTACAGTACTCCATGCAGGCCCTGACCTGAGCTTGGTAAAGGTGAAGCAGCTGATTTGACGAAAAAAACTGCTTAACCTTAGATAAAACACCAAGCTTCTTTGCAGCTATCTTGGCTCTGGACTCAATAAAGCGACCGAAGTTTAGGGTAGATGAGATTTGGACACCAAGGAGCTCAAGATGATCGCTAAAAGGTACTGTTAAACCCTCAAAAAGCGGAGTGGTAGAAAGAGGTGTCTTTTTAGCAGAGAACACACAGGCCTGGGTTTTGGAAGCATTGAACTTAACCAAATTAGCAGCACCCCAATGGGATACTGCTTCAAGGATTAAGTTCATTCTTTTTAGCATCTCCTCCCTTTGTGCCTGTGTGGCACTTGCTCCAGCACGCGCGTCAGACAGGTATCTCTCCACAACAGTGCTATCATCTGCATAACCCAAAATTCCTGGCAAAAACAGGTCGTTGATATGCAGGAGAAACAATGTTGCAGAGAGAACCGAGCCCTGAGGAACACCGGCATTAATAGGCTTGAGATCTGACGAGCAGCCATCTACCACTACACGTATAAATCTCTCCGACAAAAAGTCGGAGATCCACGAGCATAAGCCAGGAGGGATGCCGTAAGCAGGAAGCTTACTCAAAAGACTCGCATGCCACACTCTGTCGAAAGCTTTTGATATATCAAGTGAGACAGCAACTGCCTCACCATGGTGCTCGATAGCTTCACCCCAAAAGTGCGTAGCGTAGGCCAGGAGATCCCCAGTCGAACGATTCCGGCGAAAGCCATATTGTTGGTCGCTGAGGATTTCATTGTCTTCCAGAAAGTTAAGAAGCCTAGCATTAAGGACACGCTCCATAACCTTACAGAAAATGGAGGTAATAGCTATTGGTCTGTAGTTGCTAGGCTCAGCTCGGCTTCCTTTCTTGGGGACAGGCTGGACATTAGCAAGCTTCCAAGCTTTAGGCACAATACCGGTTAAGAGCGAGAGACGATATAGGCGAGTCAAAACGGGAGAAAGCTCAGGTGCGCAGCTTTTTAAAACCACCGCTGGAATACCATCGGGGCCACTGGCCTTGTTGACATCCAGGCCACGAAGAACTTTAAGAACCTCCACCTGCCTAACTGAAATATCAGGCATTACAGAGCCGTGATGGGGCAGGGTAGGTGGAACCTCAAGACCCGGGTCCAGACGCGAGTTTTCAGCAAACAAGGCAGCAAAAAGATTAGCTTTATCAACCGCTGAGTGAGCCAACGACCCGTCAGATTTAACCAAAGGTGGCAGCGTAGGACGACAAAAGTTACCCTCTATAGACTTGGCAAGAGACCAAAAAGCCTTACTGCCCGATGGCGAAGCAGCTAATTTATCTCTTATACGGCCAATTCTATCAAGACGGGCACTCCGCATGGCTCGCTTACATGCCTTGGCAGCACGGTTAAAAACTTTTTTCTTGTCCGACAGTTGAGGATCCTTGCAAGCGCGTGCTCGAGCCCACTCTTGGTATGCGCTTTGTTTTTGTTGCTCAGCCAAAGCGCAGTCACCATTGAACCATGGACGAGCCCTAACGCCAACTGGTACATCAGAAAATGGGATAAAATATTCCATTCCCTGACGCACCACCTCGACTATTGCATCAGCGCAGATGGAAGGATCGTCAGTCTGAAAACATACCTGCTGCCATGGGTATGAAGCAAAGAAGTGACGCATTTCGTCCCAATCCGCAGATTTATAACGCCACACCCGCCTATTACCTCTTGGGTTACAGTCAGGTGGTGAGAAACAGGAAATAGCCTTATTTAAGCAATGATCCGAGGTTCCAAGCGGAGACGTCACCGACACAGAGTACTTGTCAGGTTCCGACGCAAGGACAAGGTCTAAACAGTAAGCAGTGTGCCCGACTACATCAGGAATTCTGGTTGGCTGGTCAACCAACTGGGATAGGTTTGACGACAAGGCAAATCTACGAGCCTCTCTTCCTGCATGATCGGTATCTCGGTATGGGCACAACCACTCTTGGTGGTGAGCATTAAAGTCCCCCAAGAACACGATTTGAGCACGAGGATACTTATGCTGGACGATATCCGCGGTGTCACTCAAGTAATCGAAAAGCCTTGTGGTTTCCTGGTCACCAGTGTGAGAGCGGTACACTCCAGCGTAGATAACTTGATCTATTCCAGTATCCACCAAAGTCCACAATACAGAATACTTCGACCTTTCAAAATTACGAAGACGTTTCACACATATGTCGTCGCGAACATATACACACACGCCAGCCCGTGGCTTAAAATTGTGCTCAAGCGTAAAGCCAGGGTAGTCTAAATAGGCTACGTCAGATGGACAACGTATTTGGGTCTCAGTCAGGAAGAGCAAATGAGGCCTCTCAGTCTCGAGATGGTGGTGGACAGCGTTGAGATTTGAGTGCAAGCCTCTAATATTTGTGAGATGCACTTTTAGAGAGAGGACGTGCTTCTGCTGTGAAAACTTATTCCTTTTAATGTACTTTTTCATGATAAGAGTGAAATGGGCGAACGAGTTGACGGAGACCAGGTGCTAAGCAGTTAACCCATGGAAAAAATAGAATGCAGGTTACGTTAGCGGAGGACTTGCGCGGAGACTGCGGGGACGCCCGAACCCCCCTAGAAGTGGCCATCGGTTCCTCTCCTCCGGTCGCCAGTCGGCCCGATGGAGCACCCTAGGATTTTTCACAGGCGGTGGGGCAGCCTTTCGTTGTTGGCTAATCAATTACTTGGGCCCCCTACAACCTGCGGTCGGCCAGCAGAGAACCGTTTCTTCGGATCCCGCTACCCTCCAAAACAAGGCCTCCAACGCAAACGCACGCTAAATCCAAAACCGGTCTACACACTCAGCACAACAATTACCATCAACCCATCCAACGGCTTCCCTAGACAACACAGTGGAACACGACGAATCGCTTGGCACTGTGGCTTAGTCCAGGGGGTGGTAACTAAGCCGGCGGCCGAAGCCTTCCACCAGTTATTCGGTTGCTCCTTTGGCACCACCCAGGGGTCACGTGTAGGACAGCAAGGGCGAAATCCTACGGACGCGAGCAAACTTGGACTTGAACAAGCACTGCTGTGTTCCGGTTTGAAGGGCACTGTAGCTAGTGAAATTACTGGGCAAATGAGACTTTATGATCTGATCTCACAGTTGAGTAATCTTATTACTAGATTGTGCTGATGTCTCTGGATGACGTGCGCAGTGCAGTGTCACGCGAACATCTATACTTTAGAGTTCCGAGTGACACTGCAGCTGATATGGGCAGCCGTGTCGTTTAACATCAGGCGAACGACTAGCTCGTCACGTCATTCCGTAACATAAAAAAAAAGTACTAAGTACTTTATCTTATCGTAAAACGTCGTCCAAACTGAGACAAGAATAAAGTATATTAAACTTTTTAAGTTTGTATTCATCTGAAAGCCTGTTGCTTTACTTCGTAGAAACATTCATTCTGTATGTCTTAAAGCTTATATCTTCGCTAATCTTCTTAAACCTCCCCGGGAAATCTCAAGAAAGCAAAATTAGCTGAGACCACCGTTAGCTTACTACTTAGATACCGTGACAAGGGATAAGCTACCCTAATCCTTTGATATAAGAGTGTACTTGCATTTGCAAGATGTGTATAGGCTGTAGGCCTAATCTCAAACATGGATTCCAATATAGGCTATGTGCGGCTCTTTGACAGAAGTTAAATAAAAATTATAATTAAATGGATTATTTACAATATTTAGAAATAATCCGAAACTTAATGAAATAAAATTAAATTCAATATATATTGTAATATTTGTGGATAATTCACACAGCATTCCCAAAACTAAGCAAAGCTTGCACTATAGAAACTAGACATTTGATACAATATTTAGATACTTTTTTGTAAATATATGCTTAGAATACAATATAACATCCAGACACAGAACGCTTTTTTTCTGTGCACAAATACTTGTGCTGCCGCGGGAATCGAACCCGCCGCTTCCGGGATATGAGCCGACCTGCTCAACCACCACACCACAGAGGCTGCCAAATATAATTTAGTTACTGAGCGTTTTCTAGAGTGAAACGAAATATAAAACAACGTTACTTCCGCTACAAAATACTCATTAATATGTCAGTGGACATATAGATCTAAAATCAGTATAATAATGACGCTGTAAAGGTCAGTAGAGATCAATATACTATCCCATTTAACTTATTATGAATAAGTTAACATTTTTCTTTTCTTCTTTTGTTCCAGGTAAGCATCCCGTGCAGAGAGTGACAAAACCATCTATCATCATTCCATTCGTAAGTAAACATAACAAACACTAACACACAAACACAAACAATTAGCACTTACCTATTTACAAAACTTACATACTTTTTTTTTTGATGTTTTGGCTCCACACCTCCGTGTATTTAGCCAGTGTCAAGTAATTGATAATTTATCAAGTTAATAATATTTTACTCAAATATGTGTCAAGTCACAGTCGAAGTCATCAAGTCAAGTCATAGTCTAGTCAAAGTCTAGTCAAAGTCATACTCCTAGTAAAGTGGTGGCAACTTTACTTGAAGCTTCTATGGAGTTTTGGAAACAACACGAAAAGAAAGGTTTCACCATCATTATACCATTTTCCCACACTCACGCCTGTAATCCAGCACTTAACGAATAGAATGCCACCAATTTTATGCACTAACACTGAAAATAACACCAGTTTTGGAAAATAATACAATGCGGTGACACAATCTTTTTCACTTTCCCGCCAAAACTCCTACATACTTTTTAATTTTACACGAAAAATCGTGTAAATACTACGCTACCAAAATATAGATAACGCAATGCAGAAAAAGTTATATCGTCTTTTGGCATGCAATACCACGAATGCGACATTCATACAATTTTACGACAAAAAAAAGCTTTGTAACTAATACTGTAAACGTACTATTCTGCGAATTTGGAGTACTTGAAAATACAAGGATCCGAATAAATTTTGGAGAAATAGTTGAATGAAATAAAATAAAAATCTAAATTTCTTATAAAAAAATTCACGTTCGCGGTGTTGGATACCAAACGACGATAGCTTGTTAACGCAATTGATTACGAATCTAGTTACGAAAGTAACAATCATTAGGACATCAATAAACATCTTGATTTAATTTTGTTTTGACAGTTACGCAGTTTTTTTTTTTTTTTACTTCGAACTTGTCTAGCATTTGACCACGCTCTCACCTGATGGAAAGTGACGATGTGATCGAAGGTGTAGCATGCTAGCCAAGTAAATACCTATGCACTCTTCTCTTGAACACGCACGGGTCATATTTCGCCGGAAACACAGACGCTAGCAAGGCATTCCATTCCTTAGCCGTTCTAATTAAGAACGTGGAATCAAATCGCTTGGTATGAATGGGTGGTATTTCGACCACGAAAGTTTAGTGTAGGTAGAGCTACTAAGGAAAAGTTGAAATCAAGAAGAGAATTTCACAAGTTTCGTAGCAATCAAGTTACGTACCTAATGGTAATAACCCAACTAACTAGCTGAACTGAAAACTTTGAACAAAGATTTTCGAAACAAGTTACATAACATCGGCCAGAAGGATTCGGAGTAACAAATATATACGCCATAAATGCGCTACTAGCCGAATTTTATTAACTAAAAAGTTTTAAATTGTGCGGCCATTGCTATACTAAAAATATACTTTTTGAAGTACTACTCTACACGCACGCTTGACTTGGGGAGTAAGGTGGCGAGGAGAACGGAAGTTGGTTCAGGTCTCTATTGTCAACATTACAATGTTAAAAAATTGTATTATTATGTTGGTATGTCTGGTAAAATGACAATTTAAAATTGTCAAGATGGCGACATTAACATTAATCAAAGTAAAAAATGTTATACCGGCCCATAGATGGAGCTAAATAAGTTTTACTTCAGTCTTGTAGTCTAGTTTTTTATATATATATATATTAGGCAGCATTTTTTTTAGTTTACCTATCTCAAGCGTTCAGATACCTATTTGTTGTTAAAATAGAGACAGATTAGATATATGTAGGTAAAAAATATATTTACCTAACACACGAGAATGGCAAAAAGACCAAAAGCGTCAATGTTTCGTAACTTTAGCTTAAATGAGCTAAATAAGTTTTACTTCAATCTTGTAGTCTAGTTTTTTTATATATATATTAGGCAGCATTTTTTTTGTTTACCTATCTCAAGCGTTCAGATACCTATTTGTTGTTAAAATTGAGACAGATTAGATATATGTAGTTAAAAAATATATTTACCTAAAACACGAGAATGGCAAAAAGACCAAAAGCATCAATGTTTCGTAACTTTTGCAAAATGTTTTGCATAAAACTGATACAAAACGGCGTCCCAGGCAAAAAAGGGTTTCCCAAATAAAGCCCTCCCTCGTTTATTCATGTAACATACGATCTTTTATTCAAACTAACTTGATAAATCGATCGCGCCATGTTATAAATGATGGCAAGGAAATTCAATACATTCTATATTTTATATTTTTATTATATGTATTATATATTATTCAAATAAAAACATTCTAATAACATAACCCAATTGGCTTTCGATATACATACACTACAGTAATATAAATTTCCACTTAATAGGTATCACCTGGATTTATTTATCAACCATCCATCTGCACTGCATTGCACTGCACTGCAAGCTTTCGATATTTCTAAAATCAAGTTCGTATTTTACTACAGTAATATAAATTTCCACTTAATAAGTATTGCCTGTTTTTTTTATTAACCATCACTCTTAATTGCACTGCACTGCACTGCAGTCATAGACTATGACGCTTAATATCAGACGATTGACTAGCTAGTTACGTCATCCATAGACACAAAAATCTAACATAAGTAATTTTAAAACTATCAGCAATATTCTTGTTCACAGTTGGTTTGAAAACAACGCCTCATTTGTTCGATACACACAGGCAGTTATTCAGGCGAACTTGATAAATAGCTCACGACGCGTTATGAATGGGCGTTCATAGCGGCACAATGACGTATTCACTACTATTATTTATTCTGTGGTATTGTGATTCAAGGCTGTGGAAGCGCTATCAAGCCTCTAAATTTATTATTGTATCGGTCATTGAACCGTAATCATCCTTGACAGAACATTTAACACTTTGAAAGGGTTTAGTTCATAGATATCTGCCTGGGTATTTGTGAATTTGTCCAAAAATCCCCTTTAATACAATATTTGACCCCAGCGTTTACATCAGTATCCTTAATTAATAAAGGTATTAAAAATTAAAAATTCCATGGTATTCATTTTTTTAAGTAACAATATGACATTGAACCGGATTATTTGCATATAATTTGCAATAATAGAATACAATAGAAAAACACTTTTTTTTATTTTTTGGCTCCACACTATTGTGTATTTAGCCAGTGTCAAGTATTTAAGAATTTATCAAGTTAATGATATTTCACGCAAATATGTGTCAAGTCACAGTCGAAGTCATCAAGTCAAGTCATAGTCTAGTCAAAGTCATACCCCTAGTAAAGTGGTGACAACTTTACTTGAAGCTTCTATGGAGTTTTGGAAACAACACGAAAATAAACGTTTCACCATCATTATACCGTTTTCCCACACTCACGCCTGTAATCCAGCACTTAACGAATAGCCACCAATTTTATGCACTAACACTGAAAATAACACAAGTTTTGGAAAATAATATAATGCGGTGACGCAATCTTTTTCGCTTTCCCGCCAAAACTCCTTGAGAAAAACACTTATTCAATATAAATTAAAGTACATTAAATATTACATTCGCTATATGCATATATGTATATAACGAATAAAAACAGAAAACAAGTATTAAATGGGCGTCGAACGAGGAATACAAATATTGTAAAAGTGCAAACATGAACCTATTTGCAGTAAATTATTAGATTTTAATTCAATATTTTTTGGTCCTTAAATACGCTTTTAATAAATAAATAAATTAAAGAAAATTTAAATTTTCGACACTGACCCGTTATCCATACTTTTTAATAGTAGGACTTTTGTGAAAAGTTCGTTCAGGTATGTACCACCGCTTTTCCAGTTATTCTGCCGCCAAGCAGTAGTGTGTTCTAAATCGAAAGGCTCAGTAGCTTGTGAAATTACTGGGCAAGTGAGACTTTGTGACCTGATCTCAGTCTAGTAATCTTATTACTGAACTGTGCTGATGACTCAGGATGACGTGCGCAGTGCGTTGTCACGTGAAACTCTTTACTCTAGAGTTTCGAGTGACACTGCTATGATATGGGCAGCCGTGCCGCTTAACATCAGGGAATGATTAACTCTTCATGTCATCCCTTAACATAAAAAAGTAGGTATCCATGTTCTTAATATTCGTTTGACGTGTATTTTTCATATGAGTAATTATAAATATTAATAATATTGTATGACTATGACAATGACTATGCCTATGACTATGGCTATGACTATGGCTATGACTATGACAATGACTATGACTATGACTATGACTATGACTATGACTATGACTATGACTATGACTATGACTATGACTATGACTATGACTATGACTATAACTATGACTACGACTAAGACTACGCACTACGACTACGACTACGACTACTACGACTACGACTACGACTACGACGACGACGACGACTACAACTACGACTACTACTACGGCTACGACTACTACTACGGCTACGACTACGACTATGACTATTTTGTATTTTTATATTTCTCGTAAAAGGCATAAAATAAACCACACAAACTCCGATATTCATTTACACTAAATTCAAACTAAAAGTCAGAAAATGAAACTTCAACGCTAATTCCGTGAAGGGAAATTGGGTCAAGCCCAAATGACATCTACGCTACTTTCGTCTTACCTTCGTAAAGTGCTTACCGTCAATTACGGAAATCTCTAACGGAAGAGATCTATCTTAGGGCAGCAAGAACGCATTAACTTGTACATAAATCTGGCCTCAGCTGAGTTGTTTATTAGCTCTGTCTTCTGCCCACCCGGCGACACTGTAAAGGTAGATACCAACAATAAAAGCATTTAAAATGCTCCGACTTCTCATTACGTTTCGGATACTATTTCCACCCAGAATGAGCATAATTCCTTTATCAGTAGAAAATAGTAAGAGGGCTCTGCGCCTGACATTGATTATAAATCCACTTTATTATGTTTGGCGCCTGATTGTAAATGATCCTTGTACTTTAGGACATCTGCAATATCAGGGGCGCAGATAAGCGTTACCTATTTCTTAATTATTGACAGGTGAACGACCAACTAGTCACTAAATTCATTAACATAAAAAACACCCTTTTTGAAGGACTTCATGTTGTACAACTTGAGCAAAGATAAATATGGCCGGTTTAAGAAAAAACTCATGGAGATATAATATGGATAAAAAACCGGGTGGTTTGGGAGTTATAGTGGAATTACTTTTTAAAAGAAGGTACCCACGTATATTTTAAGCATTTAAAAACTTTTATCCCACATCAAAAATCACTTCCTATTGAAACTTTTATTCATATATTCTTAGGTCCTCCTATCTAGTCCTATACCCTACCCTACTTTCATGTGTTGACCCATTTGATGCTTTGAATCTTCAAATTGGGTCCAATTTATGAAGATAATGTAAAATTTTACAATACAATACAAGAATTATTTATTGTACACCAGAAGAAAAAACAGTTACAGATGATGAAACTTAAAGCTATAGTACAATGGGAGGACTTATCGCTAAAAGCGATCTCTTCCAGTCAACCTTTGGATGGAAAGAATTGTTAGAGAGATAAAGGTCGGTGAAAGGTTAGTACAACTTATTCATCTGTTCAACTTAACAAATATGATTTGACCTCGTAACTTCGTTTAAATAAATTTCGAAAAATTTTAATTAAAAAAAAAAAATCGGCTCAAATAAATTTCAGCCTTAATTAAGTTGCTAAGCAGATAGATAGAGAACTCTTTATTGTTCCACCAATAAAATATACAAGTATTAAGAAAACTTATAAACTAGTGTTACAATGGGCGGTCTTATCGTAAGTTACTAAATTATTACGATGATTAATGATGAATGCTGAGCCCAGACCGTTTTGTACAGCACTGTACACAGCAACGATGTTCGCAAACAACAAGGAGTAGGTTATAGCTATAAGCAACTTTTAAATTACACTAGGTCATGTTTTTTTCTTTAAGGTGTAATTATGTAATGGGGAGTTTTGGCGGGAAAACGAAAAAAATCGCGTCACCACATTGTAATATTTTCATAAACTTGTTTTATTTTCAGTGTTAGTGCATAAAATTGGTGGCGTTTTATTCGTTAAGTGCTGGATTACTGGCATGAGTGTGGGAAAGTGGTATAATGATGGTGAAACGTTGCTTTTTGTGTGGTTTCCAAAACTCCATAGAAGCTTCTGGTAAAGTTGCCACCACTTTACTAGGAGTATGACTTGACTAGACTAGACTATGACTTGACTTGATGACTTGGACTGTGACTTGACACATCCAACATACATATATAATATTAATTAACTAACAAAATTGTTTACTTGACACTGGCTAAATACGCAAAAGTGTGGAGCCAAAACCAAAACAAAAAAAAGTTATGTAATTTTGCGTACAGTTCGTGCTAATAAAGTGTTTCTTTCTTTTTTTTCTATGAATCCAGCTGATAAACGTACTCCAACACCAGGAATATTGCAATTAATATACCTTAGGCCAAGTTATACAAGCCAAGTGCAGATTTACTGCTTTCAACTCAAAGGTGCTTAATATTTCATAGAATTGCCGAGTGCTGAAGCTTGTTATATTGATGTATGTACATCCCAGCATTGAATTTTTAGTACCTTGTCACATTAAGCCCTTTAATTCAACATTTGCTACTCAAAAAAATGTGAAACGTATGCGTGTTGAGACAAGGTACAAAAATGATACGGTGATGTTTTCCGAGATTGGGCGATAGAGGTGAAGATTCTTGGAGTGCTTTATGTAAATTTCCGTAGAAGCTGCAAAATATACCTTTATATCATTTTAGGGTTCTACGTTTCTACCTTATGATCTAAGGATTACCTCATCTAGAATTTTTTTTATGTTCAGGAATGACATGACGAGCTAGTCATTCGCCTGATGTTAAGCAGCACGGCTGCCCATATCAGTAAAATCCAATAAAGTTTTATTTATTTGCTTATGAAATAATTTTAAATTAATTAAACTAATTGCGCCTCTTGGAATCCTATCCTAGAAAATAGTCCGATAAAAAAAATAGAGACGAACATAGTGCCTGCCCCTTTTTCAAAGTCGGTTAATAAAAGTAGCCTATGTTACCCTCCACCTCAAAAACTATCCGCTCTTTTCTTCTTCTTCTTCTCTAAAGAGTTTAAACTTTTGTCGCCGATAAGAGTACAACTCTTACAAAATTAGCTCGTGTAAGTGGATTGAAAGAATTACTTTTATGGGAAATTTTGTACAGTAGTTTGGCTTTTAACAAAAACTATCTTCACATAGGTAAATGCCTAAAAATAAATCCGTCCACAATCTAAGAAAGCAAAGATACGGCAAAGATTTTTTTCTTAGCTTTTTTAATGCCATTTTTTTCGGTAATACTTGTGAGGCACCTTTTTAACTGGCTGACAACTCTTTTATTATAATTAATGTGAAATGTTTCCATTTTGTGCTTCTAATTATGCTAATTGTGAATGGTCTCTCGTCTATGTTCCACCAATCCGTCTCGTTAGGGCGCTGATGAATAAAAAGTTTTTTCTGTCAGCTCATTACTGAATTGTATATCACAAAATTAGGTATTACAATTTGTTATTTAATAATTATTATCATATTCTCTTTTTAATTCTTATGTAAAACTGAATGTTTTGCATCTGATATTATTCACCCAAAGTTTGCCTGAAAGAGATCGATGCCAGCGATAATACCGCCCATTGAACTGAAGATTGTGAGTTCGATTTCCACCTAGGACGAATATTTGTGTGATGAACACAAACGCTTGTTCTATGTCTGGGTGTTATATTGCATTCTATATGTGTATTTAAAAAAAAAGTATTGAAATTACTATTTAATGACTGGCCCGATAGCTCCGTTGGTAGTAAGCCTGCCTTCTGAACTGTGGGTTGTGGGTTCGATTCCCACCCAGGACAAACATTTGTGTGATGAACATAGGTGTTTGTTCTGTGTCTGGGTGTTATATTGTATTCTATGTATGTATTTACAAAAAAAAAGTATCTAAGTATTGTATCAGTTATCTGGTTCCCATAGTACAAGCTTTGCTTAGTTTGGGGCTAGATGGCGCTGTGTGAGATGTCCACACATATTTATTTATTATTTATTTATTATTAATAAGTATAATAATAAGTAGTGAAATTAAGTATTTTTTTGTACTTGGCGGCAGAATAACTGGCAAAGCAGTGGTACTCACCTAGACGAACTTTGCAGTAAAATCTTACCACCTAATAAAGCATATAGTGTTTTAGGCATAAAGCTTTTTTACTTAATAAAAACTGGACCACTTAAAAGTGGAGCTTACTTCGAATTCCACACACGTCGTTTGTAAAGCTGAGTGCCCAGTCATTAGGTCGCAAATGTAATCAGATTTACTTCACTGATAGGGTTGCTAGTTAACATATTAAGTTGCTTTTTCCTCTAGATGATCTAAAACGGAATGAACATACTCGTTATCAATGTTTTTCACAACTAAGTACGATGAAAGGATTTTTATTCATTTATTTTTTATTTATTCAAACAGTAAAAAAGATACATAATAGGATTCAGTCTCTTCCAATTTATATAAATAACTTAAGAATAAGATTGTCACAAAAAGTCATCATCATCATCAGCGGGAAGACTTCTATCACTGAAAATAGGCCTCCGCACAATACGCCACTTTGGTGGTGACAGCTCTGTGGTGTGGTGTTTGAGCAGGTCGGCTCATAAACCGGAGGCAGCGGGTTCAATTCCCGCGGCAGGACAAGTATTTATGTACAAAAAAAATGCAAATACTTGTTCTGAGTCTGGTCGTTATATTTCATCGTTGAGCGTTATTAGTATATTATTATTATTACTTTAGACGCTTATCATGGGGGCTTGCCATAACCTCCATTCACAATTTTTTTAATATATATATCGAAGATAATGCTGCTGATTCCTTTAGCCGCAGGATGAGATAGGGTAGTTCTATATTACGCCAGGACTAAACTTTGTTTGAAAATTATCGTAATAGTGATAGTCCGAATTAAGTTTTTATGAAAGGATAGTTGAAAAAGTTATCTAAAAATTTTCATATTTGGATAAAATGGATATTTTTTATGGGATTTCATATAGACAGGAATATGTCTATCGGATCAGCTAGTACCTTATCAATACAGTTAAAAAACTAGTGTGCTTTAGACCACACGACTGAAGTAAAACTTCTTTAGTTTAGCTCCATCTATCGGCCGGTATAACTTTGTTTTGCTTTGTTTAATGTTAATGTCACCATCTTGACAATTGCAAATTGTCGGACATCTTTTTTTTACTATATAAAAATAAGTCGGGTTTTCCTTCCTGACGCTATAACTCCAGAACGCACGAACCGATTTCCACGGTTTTTCATTCGTTGGAAAGGTCTCGGGCTACGTGAGGTTTATAGCAAAGAAAATTCAGGAAAAATTCAGGACAAACCAACATTTTAAGTAGATGGCGCCGGTGCGTGATACATTGTTTTTTGTATATTATAAAATGTTTAATAAATAAACGTCCACCCGAGCGAAGCCGGGACGGGCCGCTAGTAACAACATATTAATACACATGTTTAACTTTGTTATGTTGACTTTGGAGATCCACGTGAACCAACTTCAACTTTTGTTCGCCTCACATTCCCCAGCTTACTCCCTAGGTCAAGCGTGCGTAAAGAAATTTTACTTCAAAAAGTCTATGTGAAAGCCCTGCCAGCAGTTCGACGAAGTGGCTGGAGCATGACGTAGTGGGTAATGCCCTGGTTTTTGTCCCAATAACGTTTCAGACTTGGCTTCTTCCGACTTTGAGCTAATCGAAACCACTAGAAGTGACCTTTTGCGAATTTAATACGAATACGAATATTATAATAAGTTGAAAATATAGTAATAATAAATATATAATAGGTCTTTACCTATGAAATTGCCGTATTGCAGTACAGACTTTTTCAAACAAAAAAAAGTTTTGATTGGCTATGAATTCTAAATTCAAATTAATTTGGTTTTAAAAATATGACATTCTATTTACAATATAAGTCTTTTGTTTATTGATTAGCGTTGTATTTTCATTACATTTGAACATTTTTCCTCATAATGGATACTTTGAAATTTCGTGTAATTATGGAATATGACTTCCGTCGTGGCACCAACGCGGCACAAACGACACGTAACATCAACGACGTTTACGGAGAGAACTGTACAAACGAACGTACAACCCGTGATTGGTTTGCTCGGTTCCGTTCTGGGAATTTTGACTTGAAAAATGAACCTCGTGGTCGTCCGGAAACTTTGGTCAACAATGATGAATTAAAGGCGATTGTGGAAGCTGATGAATCTCAATCTACAGCTGAGCTGGCAGCAGCTTTTGATGTTAGCATCAAAACAATATTGGTCCATTTGCGACAGATTGGCAAGATAAAAAAGCTTGATAGATGGGTGCCCCACGAACTTAACGATCGCCAGCGCAACGTACGCGTCGAGACTTGCCTTGCGCTGCTTAACAGGCACAGAAATGAAGGAATTTTGAACCGAATTGTTACGTGCGACGAAATATGGATTCTTTTTGACAATCGAAAGCGCTCAGCAAGTTGGTTAGATCCTGGTTCGGTACCAAAGCAATGTGCAAAACGAAAAATGACCCCTAGAAAGGTGATGGTCACAGTTTGGTGGTCTAGTGCTGGTGTGATTCATCATAGCTTTTTACAAAACGGCGAGAGCATTACTGCAAATGTGTACATTGAAGAACTGACCACAATGATGGCGAAATTCGCACGTCTGCAACCAGCTTTGGTCAATCGGTCGTCTCCACTGCTACTTCATGACAACGCGCGACCCCATACTGCACAACAGACCGTCTCTAAGCTGCATGAGTTGGGTTTGGAAGCTCTCCCTCATCCGCCATACTCACCAGATCTTGCGCCTACCGACTATTACTTTTTCCAAAATTTGGACAACTTTTTAGCGGGAAAAAAATTCAATTCCCGAGAGGCAGTACAAAACGCCTTTGAAGAGTTTGTTGTCTCCCGTCCTGCTGATTTTTTCAAGAAGGGCATCCATAAACTGCCACAGCGTTGGCAAAGATGCATTGATTGCAGGGGTGATTACTTTGAATAAAAGAAATAAATAAGTTCGAAAAAAAAATACTTTAACTTTTTTCCAACAAAACGGCAATTTCATAGGTAAAGACCTAATATAATATTTGTAAACATTTCACACAGCGCCATATGGAAAGGTGCCCAAGTGGACCAGTGTAGGACAACTCACAATTTTTTTTTTTCTTTCTAACCTAAACTATCTGAGGGATGTTTTAAGTTTTATAAAGATGTTACCTACAAACCTATTTTTTTATATTGTTTGACTAGTTGCGCTCCGCGGTTTCACCCGCGGATAATAAGTATTTTAATTATTTGCTCATCCCACGGCAGCATTTCACTTTTCCGGGATAAAATGTAGCCTATATGTTAATTATTTTAAGCTATCTTGGTACCGAATTTCATCCAAATCCATTCGGCCGTTTCAGCGTGAAGGAGTAACAAACATACACACATACAAACTTTCGCCTTTATAATATTAGTGTGAAGTGTGATTAGTGTGATAGGTTTGTGTTTGACCACTATCTCACCTGATGGTAAGTGACGATGTGGTCTAGGATGTAAGTGATTATCTTTCTTTTAAGCGTGATACTACTCGCCCGTGAAAAGAGTCACAAGATAGGAACTTAAACACAGCCAACAATTGGCTTTAAAGACGTACTTTTTGTATGTAAGTGAAGTAAAAATGATTATAAATTTCAGGCATTTATTAAAAATTTTTTGCTACAATTAATTCGAAAGTGAGTTATGTGATGTTATTGTTAATTAATTTTATTTTTTTTAATTCTCTGTTGTTTTATTGTAATAGATAAATAAAACAATAAAAAAGGAAACTTAAATTAACAAACCCCTGCCAGTAGGCAACGTGCCCAATATGCTGGCAGCATTGCCACGTTGAATGAAAACGCTCAATCTTTGGCCGAAGTAGAGGCTAGCATTTTGGTCACGTGTTCAAACTTCATTGTTTAAAATATTAATCTGTAAAGGAAATTTTATAATCACAAACGAGATTTGAACCCATATGCACCCATCCATAAAACGGGGCATGCTTTGCTTAGGCTACCGTGACAAGTGATCTCATGTCCAAATGGATCCTGGGAAGCGTTATCCTTACAGCATTTGTGTTGATGTAACTTGACCATGCTAGTTCGGGTGATTACACAGCATCATCTAGCATCAAAACCAGCAAAACATATAGTATGAGAACTGAACAACTGATTTGTTATTCACACTAAATATTGCCCGAACACCGGTCGAGTTATTCGACTGTATCTCGTGAGTGTTAGCCGTGGACTAGTTGTAGTTATGAATACTACTCACGTCAGTTTCTATAATATTACGCCTACACCTATAAATAGCACCTTACAGAAAACACTCTTGTATCTTACAAAATTAAACGCTTAAATTCTACAACAGTAACTTTCTCAGGCTTATACTTTGGTATATCACAAAATATTTATTCGTTCATCTTCGTTCTTCTTCTCCATACCCAAAACAGATATCATGCCATCCCTCTCACAGATGACTACAAAAGAATCATAAATCATTCCAGCTCTTTTCATTCTAGCTCTCTCAACACTAAACATATTTATAATAATAATAATAATAATTCTTTATTGCAGACACGAGATCCATAGTACGCCTAAAAATTACAATACAATAAAGAAAGTCATTAAATATGTATGTAGTGTAGACATAGAAATAAAAACAACTAAATAAAATAAAATAAAAATTAAAAATTAAAAACATAGCTAGGTAGCAATAGCCACCCAGCGTCGATATGTTGCAGTCAGGTGCAGTCTTTCTGCCAAACTTTTTATAATAGTATTTTTACACGTGTCGACTCTGGACATAAACTACGCTATTCGTTTGCGCTGTATCGCGTTGAATGAGTCTACTCGCGCTTCCGTGTACATCTCAGAAGCACTACAATACCATTTCAGGCCCATCAGGTGCCTGAAAATGTTATTGTAGGCCACTCGTAACGCGCTATGCGCCTTCTGGGTGTATTTGGTCCAGAGTTGACACGTGTAGAACGATTGGCAAAAAGATCGAAACAAAGTAACCTTCACGTCAGGCGCCGCCCTAAAATTTAAGTCCTTAAAAAAATTTAAGTCCTTCCATCTTCTTTGTCTCTAATCACAAAACACATCATTCCATTTCTTTTTGTCTTACCCTCAAATAATTAAGAACTCGGTTGGTGTTGCAGTGGCGAGCCCGCCAGGCGGCGCGGGCGTTCAGCGCGAGGAGGCACCTCGTCCCCCACCGCCCCCTGCACCCCGCAACGGCACCCCTCCCAGTAAGCACGCCTCTAGGAGTCTCCTAGAGCTTGATAAGCGGTTATTGTGAACAATCAACGTTTTAATACTTCAAAAAGTCTATAAAAGAGTCTCAACGTCAAGATTCTATAAAATAGTCCTAACTGAGCTGACAAACGCATCGAAAACGGCCCTGGTGTAGCAGTTATCCAATTATCCACACTTTATAAAAAAGATACGCTTTTCATTGGGCGAACCTAATTCTTGTTTGTCACTCTTAACATAAAAAATAAATATCTAAAAATAGAGACAACAAAATGAAAACAAAAACAAAAGTTAGAAAAAGGAAAACAGCGTTAGGGGCAAAAATCACAAATATTTGAAGTCATACTGAGTCATCAATCAGTCAGAACTTGACCAGAACTTGACCTCTTTATCTCGAAAAAGGCCCATGTATGTACCAGCATGGTAATGTGACACATGCATGATTCAAATTAATAACATTAATATTATATTTTTTTTAATGTTAACGGTTTTCAATTGAATCTATTGTACTTATCTGAAAATCTATTGAAATACCCCTCCAAATTTATTTCAAAACCTATTTTAAAATTACGTCTGTGAGCTTGCAAAGTGCTTGTCTGAATTCTTTATACAACAGCGCAACACCTACGCTTAAAAATAACGAATGCGCAGACTTAAAGGTTGAATCATTCTAAGGGTACCTACATTTATTTGAAGACTGTATATTTACCTCAATTACTATGAAATGATTTAATAATAACTGTATTCTAATAGCAATGTAAATATATTTGCCATGAGTGCTTTGTAATTAAGTACTCTAAGACAACGTTTGTTTTCATTATAAGTACCTACTTAATTGGTTCTCTGTGAATAACCCCAGATTGATTATTAGTTATTATAACATTATCTTAGCTCTATCCTTCTTATTCATAAACGAATAACTATCTATTATTGAATAGAATTTTGTGGAACGGAAGTTCAGGGGTAAGCACCGACATGATTTCCACCATGTTTTATTTTTAAATTTTAGTAAAGTCACGTGTAGAAGTTTTATGTCAAACCCCCGACTTAGGCCTAATCATAGACACTTTGACTCACCCCGTCGTCGCCGCCCGAGACACGTCTTGAGCGACCCGGATGATCCTATAGCAGCCGTAGTATCGGCTGCGCTAGGATCACCGGACCAGTCTAGCCCTTCTGGCTCAGGTACCGCTTTCGGCACCGGTATAGGATACCAGCGTAACACAATTAGACACCGACCCCGCCGGCGAGGTCGAAGTACCCCCCGTAGGTTAGCTAGAACGGTCGCGACTTTCAATAGGGTCCACTCTTCCAGTGGACGTAGTCTTCTCGATCCTCTTATCCCGGCAACGGCCCAAGCCGAGGCTCGCACCCCAGGGGTGCCCTTGAGCTAGTTGCCTCCCACTTTTGACGGCTGGGCGCCTTAAGCGAAGGTGACGCTGTAAAGGTCGATAGAGACCAACAGCATTAGCTCGTTAAAAAAAAAAGGCACTTTGACGAAATTAATGGCAAGAAAAGTTTTATGTTACGACATCTCACAACGACTAGTGTCACGCGTGAAATCTAGATAAAAAGAAAGAATATTAAGCGTTTAAAAATGTTTAAAGCCACTGAAACATTTACGTAAGATATACATTAAAAATAAAATAAATCATCTCGTCACTGGAAAACCAGATTATCGATAACTTTTTGAATCACGATAACCGCTAATCACTACGTGCACGTTAAATGTCAACTTTTTGTTTACCTTACTCCCTTGAATTCACTGCATCTTTCAGCTTTTTGTCACTTGTTTTTTAATAACAATGAGAGGTTTTCTGTCACCTATTAAAAAAAGAAACTCGGTGTAGATGCTGACGAGTATTGACTGTCAAGTCATTTGACTTGTCAAATGTCAAATTTCCTCAGGCGCCACCTATCGAGTTGACGAGAACGTCTTTTTTTATATGTTCAGAAAACTCCTCATAATTGATGTTACTGTCTTGTTGGTTTCTTTGTAAAACGTACATTAAATTGTGAATTGAATGCTTCAAAATATTATTCTTTTTGGTTAATGTTATGTTACTCATTTTTAAATTAAATGTTAGTTACTATTTTTACCTTGGTATTGTAATATTTAATGTATGTTATCAGGATTCATTTTAGTATGTACTTTATCAGTATGTATAGTATGTATATTTAGTATGTACCGTAGGCAGTAAATATATTTTTGTTTTTACATTTTTTTAAAAGTAATTATAATGTTTTTTTTTTATTTCTGCTCGTTTATTAGTGATTTTGAATGCGTAGAATTGTTAAATTTGGTTGATTCCACTTAGTATTTAGGTCGTACTCTTGCAGGTTAGTTATTTAAAAATTAAGAGTGAGCTATCTAGTTAGTTACCTAGTTTCAATTTACGTTAAATAGGTCACAAAACGCACCTATTTTTTGTAAGATGTATGTAGAATAGTAAGGCAATAAATCGAAATTAAACATGTAAAAGAGCCACAACATATTTATACATTTTACTAGGACTTTTCTGCAAAGTTCACCTAGGTAGGTACCACCGCTTTGCCAGTTATTCTGCCGCCAAGCAGTAGTGTGCAAGCACTGCTGTGTTCCGGTTCGAAGGGCATTGCAGCTAGTGAAATTACTGGGCAAATGAGACTTTATCACCCGATTTCACTTTCTAGTAATCTTACTAGATTGTGCTAATGTCTCAGGATGACGTGCGCAGTGCAGTGTCACGTAAAACTCAGACTTTAGAGTTACGAGTGACACTGCAACTGATATGGGCAACCATGTCGCTTAACATCAGTCGGACGGTTTGCTCGTCACGGCATTCATTAACATAAAAAATATATATATTTATTTATTATATATACAGATAGTTGTCCAAACCGCTGTAAAACTTTGACTATTCAACTTAATGTACTTATTTTTATAGCCAATTCATACTTTCATACATTTAGTTCTAAGTCAACTTACCAGTGGCGCCACCACGGTAATCTTTGAAACCGTATATCTTGGAAACGTGATGCTGGAAGAAATTTTGTCTCGTACAAACCTCGTTCGTTTAGTGTCAGCTAAAGATTCATATAGGTTTTATGAGTGGCTGATATTTTGAAGACAAGACAAAACTGGTGGCTGACAGTAGTATACCAACATTTTTAATAATCTTTTTCACACAAATTGGTGTAAATACCAACTTAGAGTAGTTTTTATAGAGAAAAATGTAGAATTTCCACGGGAAAAGTTGCGTGTGAAACCATGGTGCACCACTGGTATGTACAGACATCGTAAGTGTAACAATCCAAACTGCGAACCATAAAATGAAGAATTCTTCCCAACCAGATGCTCAACCTTTATTGGACTACAAAAAAGTCTCACATAAACGTGACTGAGCCGTATTTTGTCCAACAGTAACAAGGGTTTTATTTGCCTTGTCAGCAATAAATAAAGTCATAACGCTTCTTGTGGTAAAGTTGCGAGATTATTTCGTACGTCATGGTTTTTTAACTTTGTATGGCGGAATACTGCTTGTTACTGAAGCATAATAATAATTGGAGAGCTATTCAATCTGATACACGCATTGCGTTTATACTACCGTACCTCTCAACACCGCAAATAAACACATCCACATTATGCTCGATTCATTTAAAGTCAAAGTCAAAAGATTTATTGCAAATAAGCAATTTTTAGCTCTTTTAAAAGTAAAAATTATATTAGGTACTCAAAATTAAGTTATTTTACTAAACATATTAAATTACAAAGTGCTTATTGTCAAATAATAAATAACAAGTCCATTACAATATATGAGTTTGAAAAGAAGCAGTTCTCTTTCTTCTACTGGTGCAAGCAATCTGGCACAATTCAGAATAGAAAACTCCGATCCGAAGCTTTGATTAGAACTGTAAAGAAGATACAAAAAACTTTACATTCTTGCAGTACATTGCTAAATGTGTAATGAGTTCCCCCACCAGAAGTCCAAAAGAGGTATTTAGGGTAAGCAAGGTATTGCTGACGCCTTCGGTGTTACAGAGGTCCATATAAGCCATATTAGCCTATACGTACATCGGTGATCACTTTCCATTGTACGCACTACAGGAAATAATTCTTGCCCGTTTTGTTACTGGTAGTAACATGAGCAAAAAACGATAAATTCAATTAGATCATTACACAAGGTGGACCAATGACCTGGTCAGAAGCGTAAGGGCTTCTAAGCAGATCATCAGTCCACTCTCGCAGCTCCCAGCTGATGGATTCAAGAGGTAAGTAGGCGCCCTATTGGGGAGGCTTATTTTCAGCAGTGGACACCTTACGGCTGATGATGATGTTGATTGCACAAAGGCAGCATTTTATGAAAGCAAGTGGCAATAATTTGGTTTGTGAAATCAGGACACTAGTCTCATATTTTTGAGACAGCGTATGGTAACACCAAAGCACTTCTGTCAAGTGTATTTCTACCGAGTTTCCAAGGCAACGACAGAGTCAACAAACGTAACAAGCGGAAACTCAGCCTTGGGTAGATACCGGAAAAATGGGGTTACGATGGAAACACGAGAGCTGGTGAATTAAGCCCCATTTCAACATCTAACTGTAGGTACGCAATGGCTCCGCATCAATATTACAAACTGTATCTAAAAATATAGGTTGTTGAAGGCAGAAGGCGGTGGGTTTGTTACCCACGACATGATAAGTGTATTTACATTATTACTATACTAGTTGACCCGCCCCGGCTTCGCACGGGTGAATTAGTAAAACGCAGTCGGGTTAAAACTTTTTAACCCGTATTGGAAGGTAGCTTAGAACCAATTTTCAGCCAAATCGGTTCAGCTATTCTTGAGTTATAAATAGTGTCATAAACATGACTTTTTTTATATACACGGTGGAATTTAATTCGTTCTTTTTCTTTTAAGTTTTTATTCAGTCCATGCTATAGAACGATCCCATATAACTAAATAAAACAGTACTTATGAAATAAAACAAATCTAGGTTAATACCTAGATTTGTTTTATTTCATAAGTACTGTAAGTACGTAATTTGATAATTCAAATTACTGCAAATTTAAATTCTAAAGAAAAGCCTTGCGTTGCGTTTTATTGCCTACGAAACATTTACAAAGCACTCAGTCAGTGCCCGCGCCGTCTGTAGCGTTGAAATGTCTACATTTCAGCTGTCATGCAGTTATTTTAGGAGGCACTTAATACTACAACAAAACTTTTTTTTTAATTGTACGAATATTCTATAGCATGGTCTGAGTACATACATTTAAGGAAAAGAGCGAATTCAATTCCACCGTGTATATAGATACAATTATAATTATATAGTAGGTAGTCTAAGTAATATAAATGGCATGCATAGAGTAGCCATATCAAACTTCCAAAAAGCATACCGTTTATTTAAATTTGATATTAAATATTATAGATAGGTTTTTTTTTTCATTAATTGGATTTATGTAACTATGTAACGTTGATAACTGAAAACACGTGTCTCGCGTGTCGTGGGATATCATATGTTTACTTCCTCAGAACTGTCGATTGGTTGAACCGATTTAGATGATAATTTTTTTTATTTGAAAGCTGGTGCTTCCTGTGATGTCCCATTTTAATTTGGGTCCAGTTCTGACAATGGCTTTCATGATAAAACTATACAAGGCTGAAGTTGTTTTTTTACGCTTTGCGTTTGTTAATATGATCTTGTATAATGTAGTATAATGTTGTAGGACAACTTATTGAAATAGTTTTAGTTCATTTTGTTTTTACCTGTACACCAAAGCCCAAAATTCCAAGCTACAGATTCCTCCGATTCAAAGGTTGTCTGGAAGAGATCGGTCTAAGTGATAAGACCGCCTGTTGTACTAGTACTAGTTTATTATGTAAGTTTTTCTTTTTGTAAATTGTTTTCTTTTTTACGGTGTACAATAAAGTGTTGATCTATCTATCTGTCTATGCCAGTATATTATCTGACTGTTTGCGTACGTGTGTCTATCTGTGGCACTAAACGGATAAACCAATTTTGATGGTTTAGTTTAATTTATCGTTTTAACTACAATTTTATTTATAATATTAGTACTTCGCAAATTGAATTTAAGTTATGTACATTTTTGTATTTTTCCCCATTTTTGTCTTAAACTGATTCAAAATTATCTTTCCAGAACAAGGCGCCCTCACCATTGTCCGGCGATCCTCCAGCCGGAACAAAGCTGAGAGCTGCCCAACTCCCACGGACGAACAGTTGGATCAGCTCGATCTTGACACTGAGCACTTGCCCGCCGTCGACACGCCCGACGCCTGCGATAAGGCTGCCCTTAGGTAAGCCTTTTAAAAATAAGATTTAAATGTTACTACTACTAGGTGGTAGGACTTTTCTGTAAAGGTTCGTTTAGGTAGGTACCACCGCTTTGCCAGTTATTCTGCCGCCAAGCAGTAGCGTGCAAGCACTACTGTGTTCCGCTTGAAGGGCACTGTAGCTAGTGAAATTACTGGGCAAATGAGACTTTATGATCTGATCTCACAGTCAAGTAATTTTATAACCAGACCGTGCTGATGTCTCAGGATGATGTGCGCAGTGCAGTGTCGAGCGAAGCTTTATATTTTACAGTTCCGAGTTTCACTGTTCTGTTATGGGCGGCCGTGTCGCTTAACATCAGGTGAACGTCTAGCTCGTCACATCATTCACTAACATAAAAAAAAGTTAATCCAGTGTATAAGCTATCTTTGTACCGAATTTCATCCAAATCCATTTAGCCGTTTGAGCGTGAAGGAGTAACAAACATACACTCATACACACATACAAAACTTTCGCCTTTATAATATTAGTGTGATAGTGGTGTCGATTCTGTGTCGCATACTCTAAAGCTAAACGAAATTAACATATTTCCGTCTTTTTCATTTCCCCTTTATCAAAAGAGTACCGCCATACTTTGAGTTTACTTTAGTTTTAGAGAATGCGACACAGAATCGACACTAATGTGATGTGATAGTGTGATTAGTGTGATCTGGTGCCGATTCTGCGTCGCATTCTCTAAAACTAAAGTAAACTTGAAGTATGGCGTTACTCCTCTGATAAAGGAAAATGAAGAAGACGGAAATATTTTAATTTCGTTTAGCTTTAGAGTATGCGACACAGAATTGACACCAATGGTGTCGATTGGTCGGGCGGGTAGAACCCATGTGGTTGGAGTGTGTGTAGGCTTGTTGGAGGATTTTTATCCAGAATGGTATTATTATTACATCTTGTCGGTGTCAGTAGCGGTGGATCTGTTACGGCTTTGATACGTTTATAGGTCGTAGAACTTCTACGCGCTGAAACCGCGTAGAACCACTTTGTTACATCTCACGTTGATTTTTATCCAGAATGGTATTATTATTACATCTTGTCGGTGTCAGTAGCGGTGGATCTGTTACGGCTTTGATACGTTTATAGGTCGTAGAACTTCTACGCGCTGAAACCGCGTAGAACCACTTTGTTATATCTCACGTTGATTTTTTTCTCGCGAGGAAAGCAATCATGTTTTTCACACGTCAAACCCCTAACAAAGACGTGACTGATCAGTGATTTGACTGCGACGTGACTGGTGTGCACGTACCTTTATTATTTTGTACAACCTCTATGCAAACAAAATACAACCACAATTTTTATTTTAAAACGAATGCTTTGGAATTTTCTACCTTAATGTTTTTTTATATTAAACAAAACATCATCCTTTCGCTAATATATAAAAAAATATGGTATGTTTGTTTGTGTGCCTTAGTCGCCAAAATAGCTGAACCAGTTTGCCTGAAATTTGCAATTATGTATTCCCGCTGAAAACTGATAATTTGGGAGTGAAATCGTGGGAGTCTGTTATGGGTGGCCGTGACTCTTAACATCAGGCAAATCACTAACTTGTCGCGTCATTCATAAAAAATAAATTATTGTAATAAATATAAAAATAATCATCTAAATATATATAACTCAAAGGTGACCGACTGATTGACTGACTGACATAGTGATCTATCAACGCACAGCCCAAACCACTGGACGGATCGGGCTGAAATTTTGCATGCAGGTAGATGTTATGACGTAGGCATCCGCTAATATAAGATTTTTTGAAATTTCACCCTTAAGAGGGTGAAATGGGTGGTTGAATTATTTTCCCATAGGCCACGCCGCGGGCGAAACTGTGGGCAGAAGCTCGTTTATTTATATTATCTTAACCAACAACGTGTCACTGTGTAATCATAAATCTCAAAGGCGTTTTGACATTAAACATTATGGCGAGGTACATTAACATTAATAGTATTATACCAATAAATAAATCCTCAGGGAGAAAAACTACTAACACAAGAAAATATGTATTGCCTTGGACAAACGGACCTACAAAATGGTTGTTATTTTAGGATACTTTGAGACTTGTAAGCATATTTGAAGTATACTTAAAATGGAATACATAGTTGAATGTGTGTTTTATAAGTCAATGGATGGGAGGAGGCCTTAAGAAACCAAGGCTCCTTAAGGCGAGGTCTTAACCAGCTAGGAGATCATGTAACTTGATTGCAACTGGTAGAAACACATATATTGTATGGACTTGACAGTTTCATCGCATAGTCTATGATCATGTAACTTGATTGCAACGATTAGAAACACAAATATTGTATGGATTTGACAGTTTCATCACATAGTCTATGATCATGTAACTTGATTGCAACTAATTAAAACATTAATATTGTATGGATTTGACAGTTTCATCACATAGTCTATGATCATGTAATTTGATTGCAACTGTTAGAAACACAAATATTGTATGGATTTGGCGGTTTCATCACATAGTCTATGATCATGTAACTTGATTGCAACTGTTAGAAACACAAATATTGTATGGATTTGGCGGTTTCATCACATAGTCTATGATCATGTAACTTGATTGCAACTAATAAAAACACTAATATTGTATGGATTTGACAGTTCCATCACATAGTCTATGATCATGTAACTTGATTGCAACTGTTACAAACACAAATATTGTATGGATTTGACAGTTTCATTACATAGTCTATGATCATGTAACTTGATTGCAACTGTTAGAAACAAATATTGTATGAATTTGACAGTTTCATTACATAGTCTATTATCATGTAACTTGATTGCAAACTACACGGCTGACCTACACTGCGTCTTCCAGTATGTGGTCGCCAGTCAAGAACATTACTTCCCTCACTAGATGCATGGACCACGGTTCGAGTGCACAGCATGACGTTATTAAATCGTTCTATTCAGTCCATCCTAAATAAACCACATTATGTAAATTGTATCAAATTGCTAATTAAGACATTATAGGGCCTCCATGGACTCTGGAGGCCTTACAACATCTTAATTAGCGAGTGTAAAGAAGCCTCGCGCAACTTGTTTATAAAACAGCACTTACGACTTTCTTTCGGTCTATTCATTTCACAATAAACTTGCTGTTAAGAAAAAGTTTTTTTGCCCCTGACCAATGTCATAAAAATAACGCGTGTGAGGTGTTTGTGTCTGTCTCCCAAACGGACGAACCGATTTAGGTTTATCTTTAACTAGTAGACCCGCCCCGGCTTCTCACGGCTTCTCACTAAAACGCGGTCGAACGGGATAATAAGTATTCTATGTCCGTTTCTAAGCTACCTCCCAACCAATTTTCAGCCAAATTGGATCAGCCATTCTTGAGTTATAAATAGTGTAACTAACACGACTTTCTTTTATATATCTCTCTTTTTAACGGAGACACAAATATCTGACCCAGATGAGACATCTTATCTTTTATATCCTGGATACAAGCTCGAGCATTCTTTTGTGCGGCGTGCTGGAGTTTGCGTATATGTGCGGGAGGATGTTTGTTGTCGTCGTCTTAACGGCCTTGAAGATAGAGACCTGTCAACTCTTTGGATTCGTACAGATTTTGCGGGTAAAACCCGAGTCTATGCATGCCTGTACAGGTCTCATAGCGGTGATGCAGAGACTAGTCATCTATTTGAGCGTATCGCTAGAGGTGCTGATAAAGTCACTGAGTGGTACGCTTCCGCTGAACTAGTGGTTTTTGGCGACTTCAATGCTCACCACTCTGAGTGGCTGGGTTCCAAAACTACTGATCACGCGGGACGTGCTGCTTATGAATTTGCCTTAACGTATGGCCTCTCTCAACTTGTCAGAGAACCAACTAGACTGCCTGACATTGAGGGCCATAGCCCTTCCTTGCTGGATCTTCTACTGAGCTCCAGACCAAATCAGTATCAGGTAACTGTAGAGGCACCACTCGGATCCTCTGACCACTGCCTTATTCGTTCCGTTGTGCCAACTTCAGATCACGCCCAGACCATACCTTCAGGAAGGCGTAAAGTCTGGCACTATAAGGCGGCGGATTGGGATGGATTGCGAGAGTTTTATGCTTTTTATCCTTGGGGGCAGTTGTGTTTTACTTCTGATGGCATTGACGTGTGTGCTGACTCCGTTGCTGATGTCGTGCTGCAGGGTATGGAATGTTTTATTCCTAGCTCTCGGGTACGCATTGGTGGCCGGAGTCGTCCCTGGTACGATAAATCGTGTGCTATCGCATCTCGCCACAAAAACGCAGCCTATACGTCTTGGACTGAAGCATACCTACGTCAGGACCCCAACACAGCCGTGCTAAAAAAGAAGCTTAACGCTGCCTCCAGATCAAGCAAGAGAGTTATGGCTAGGGCCAAAGCAGTCCACATTGGCAAAATTGGGGACCGGTTGGCAAGCTTCCCTTCGGGAAGCCGCGCCTTTTGGTCGCTCGCCAAAGCTGCTGAAGGCAATTTTTGTCAACCCTCATTACCAGCATTACGTAGGTCGGATGACACTCTGGCTCATAGTGCAAAGGAAAAGGCTGAAATTCTTGCTAGTTTCTTTGCCTCTAGCTCGACCCTTGACGATGGGGGCGCCACACCGCCTGTTCTTTTGCGATGTGCGAGTTCCATGCCAGAAGTACGTTTCACTCAGAAATTGGTACGGAAGGAACTCATGTCTCTTGATGTGCATAAATCGAGTGGGCCAGATGGCATTCCGGCTATCGTCTTAAAAACCTGCGCTCCAGAATTGACTCCAGTCTTAACGCGCCTTTTTCTACTCTCATATTCAACTGGAAATGTGCCATCTTCGTGGAAGGTTGCCTTAGTCCACCCGATCCCTAAGAAAGGGGACAGATCAGACTGTACTAACTACAGACCTATAGCTGTGACCTCTCTGCTCTGTAAGGTGATGGAGCGTGTAATAAATACCCAGCTCTTAGGTTACCTTGAAGATCACCAGCTTATCAGTGACCGTCAATACGGTTTTCGTCACGGTCGATCAGCTGGTGACCTCCTGGTTTACCTTACTCACCGCTGGGCTGAAGCCGTGGAGAGCAGAGGGGAGGCTTTGGCAGTCAGTCTTGATATTGCCAAAGCTTTTGATCGGGTTTGGCATAGGGCACTGTTATCGAAGCTTCCATCTTACGGCCTTTCCGAGGGGCTATGTGCATGGGTCGCCAGCTTTCTCTCCAACCGGAGAATTAAAGTTGTTCTTGAGGGCTCCTGCTCCGAGAGTATACCTATCAATGCTGGCGTCCCTCAGGGATCTGTGCTTTCACCAACGCTGTTTATTCTGCATATCAATGACATGTTGCAAACTAGCAACATGCATTGCTATGCAGACGACAGCACTGGTGATGCACAATATGCCGGTCATGCAAATACCCCTCACGAAAAAGTTGTAGAAAGTAGGAACAAGCTTGTGTCTGAAGTTGAAACTTCCCTTGAACAGGTTTCAGATTGGGGGAAACTGAATTTAGTTAAATTCAACCCAGCCAAGACACAAGTTTGCGCATTCACCGCTAAAAAAGCTCCATTTGTTGTGGCTCCCAAATTTCAGAATGCTCCCCTTACGGTTTCAGACAGTATTGGGATCTTGGGTGTTGACATTTCTGCCAATGTACAGTTCCGCTGTCACATTGCGGGCAAGGCTAAGCTTGCATCAAAGAAACTTGGCGTGCTCAATAAGGCGAAGCGGTACTTCACGCCGAGCCAAAGACTTGTGCTTTATAAAGCACAAGTCCGACCTCACGTGGAGTATTGCTCTCACCTTTGGAACGGAGCACCCAAGTATCAAGTCCAGCCTCTTGACTCAATACAGCGTAGAGCTATCAGAATTGTCGACAGTCCCAAGATCACCAAACGCCTTGAACCACTCAATATTCGCAGGGATATTGGATCTCTGTGTATATTTTACCGCCTCTACAATGGGAAATGTTCTGAGGAGCTGTTCAACCTGATCCCGGCATCGCGTTTCTACCATCGCACCTCTCGCCACCGCAAAAAAGCTCATCCACATATTATTGAGTCGTGGAAATCTCATACGACTCGATTCATGCGTTCGTTCTTGCCGTACACCTGCAAAATGTGGAATGAGCTCCCGCCAGCGGTCTTTCCACAGAGTTACAACATGGAGTACTTCAAAAGGAGGGTTAAAAGAGTCTTACAGGGTAAGCAATGCATTGGTGACGCCTCCGGTGTTACAGATGTCCATAGGCTACGGTGACCACTTCCCATCAGGTGGGCCGTATGCTTATTTGCTCCATTTAACATAAAAAAAAAAAAAAAAAAAAAAAAAAAAAAAAATATATATATATAATATATAGATAATTTATCTTTTTTTGAAAGGTGGATGATCAAAGGTTTTCTTACTTATGATTAAAGCTATTGGAAGATCATCAGCTTTCTTTCAACTTGATGAAAGGAATGTTCAGGGTTTTTGAAATTTTGTACAAAATTACTGGTTAATCTCAAACTACCGCGAAAAGTCTTAGCACAGAAATAACTCAATCACTCACGTCTGGCAGAACCCTTGGTGATCGCAATCTATACATATAAAATTCAAAGTCCTGACTGACTGACTGACTTATATATCAACGCACAGACTAAACTGCTGGTCCTAGAGACTTGAAATCAGAGGAGGGTGTGTTCATTGTAAAATATAATGTAAATTTTTACACATTCCATTTTTTTATATTAAGGAATGATATTTTAGTTAAGGTCCAGTATGTATGTACATAGATCGTGGACCTTAACTAGGATTCCCTGTGTCTAAGGACCCAGGAACTACAAGAGCCATATTCCCACAACACCCAGACTCAGAACAAGTATTAATGCTTTTTTTCTTTGCGCAAATACTTGTTCAGCCGCGGGAATCAAACCCGCTGCCTCCGGGTCATGAGCTGAACTGCTCAACCACCACACCATAGAAGCTGTGGGCTGAAGGGCGCGTTAAGCTGTCAGTCCCAGCTGTTGTCGTCAAACCATTCCGACATCTGCTATGTGATCACATAACATGATTGCAACAGACAGAAACACAGAAAAATTATTTATTTGACAGTTTCAATACGCAGTATATAATAATAATAATAATATGTGTGGACATCTCACACAACGCCATCTAGCCCCAAACTAAGCAAAGCTTGTGCTATGGGAACCAGATAACTGATACAATACTTAGATACTTTTTTGTTTGTAAATACATACATAGAGTACAATATGACACCCAGACACAGAACAAACACCTATGTTCATCACACAAATGTTTGTCCTGAGTGGGAATCGAACCCACGACCCACAGTTCAGAAGGCAGGGCTACTACCAACTGAGCTATCGGGCCCGTCGTCGTATATGTGCGTAGTTAATAAGGAAAATTGGAAAGAAATTTCTTCTGTTGCAATGCAATCAAAATTCCATGATCATCCTCCAGGGCATACCACTTGCCTACACTAAAAGAAGGAGTACAAACAAATTAACAGTCAACATTTTCTTTTAATAACGTATATTTACGGATTTATATTCTTTATTGGGAGACCAAAGTAATATCTGGACAGGATAAGCCCCTCGGTCTTAATAAAAAGGGACAGGTATTGGATATTAATCTATAACACAATGGCGCCGAAAAAAATTTAAAGCCAATATTAAATACATATATATATACCAATTTTGTACGTGTCCTTAACAATGTGTATTATAGATCAAACATGATTTAAGGTAAGATGATTCATCTCAGTTCAATGGCAGCGTATTTCGTAAAGATACGTAGATAAATTCTACACCAATCACTTCAAAACCCGCAACAAGCTTGTCTATACAGTAATGTTATCTGTGACTCGGTTATCTATTTCTGTTTTTTTCTTTCTTTTTGATAATAATAATAAAAATTCAATTATTAAAGCAATAAATAATAAATAAGAGCATAGCATGCAACTGGAAGAGTAGAGCCGAAGACCGGGCTCAGTGGCGTGCTTTGGGAGAGGCCTATGTCCAGCAGTGGACTATTGTAGGCTGATGATGATGATGATGATAGCATGTGGGTTGATCGCTGGATCCCACACTAGGATGACCTGTGTCGTAGGATTCAGTCTCTTCCAATTTGTATAAAACTGAAAGATAAGGGTAGACTAAATTCTAGGTATTAAATATGGTAGGTACACTAAAAAGTAAAAGAAAAAATAAAATAAAAAAGTAAGTGATTAATTCGTTTAAAGATTTCTTTCTTTGATCATGAACTTTGATTGCAAAGAAACAGAATAAATTTCATTATTTAATATTTATATGATATTATGTTAAAATTTTAAAATATCTGAAGTTCTCTTTATATATTTTTTAATGGTTTAAACCGAATCCAATCGCCTTAATTTCATACTGAGGACATAATAATATTTTGATATGTACATTTTTCAGTTATTTGTCTACTGAATCAATTTAGATTTTTTTTTAAATGGAACTAACCTAAAAGTATATCCTTTAAAATAAAATGTATTTTTTGAAATCGGTTTATAAATGACGGATGTATGAGGTAACAAACTTTAAAAAAAGAAAAATAACAACTTCATTGTGAAGCAACTTCTTTTTTGACGTCGGTAGAAATCTGATCTTAATTGAAACTAAGACAATATAAACAATCCCATTGAAATCAATAAATACAGGGAAACGATTGAATTCGTTTGTTTGTCTTGTTTATTTGGTTTATTGGATATTCCGAAATCATCTAATTAATTCTCGTAATAAATAATAACGCCCAACGATCACATACATAGATGATCCTGGACCCTAACTAAGATTCCTTGTATCTAAAGACCCAGGAATTGTCAGGACCATGTTCCCACAACATCCAAACTCAGAACAAGTTTTTGCGCTTTTTTGTGCACCAATACTTGTCCTGCCACGGGAATCGTGCCCGCTGCCTCCAGGTTATGAGCCGACCTACTCAACCACTACACCACAGAGTCAAAAATAATAAGAATATATTGAATGGTTTAGATAGTAGGCTTTGATTATATAAGGGAAGTGTACTGTTACCGTAAGATTAATCAAATCAATAAAATTCAAGAAACATAAAATACTGTTTTAAAAATCGAGACGAAAAGGTCGTCTTATAGAACGAAATTCGGTCGTAAATTGGTGCTACAATCGAGATTTTTCCATATAAAATCTCGAGTTAGCATCGATTCACGACTCAGCGTCGTTCAGATTTCCTTCCTTCACATCAACAGCCAGAAGACATCCCCAACTGAATATAGATTTTCCCCATTAAACACACTTCGAACACTTCTCATAAAGAGTTTGCCATAATCATCACGCCTGGCCTGGTAGAACCCTTGGTGATCGCAATTCTATACATATAAAATTCAAAGTCCTGACTAACTGTCTGACTTATATATCAACGCACAGCCAAAACTGCTGGTCCTAGAGACTTGAAATTAGGAGGGTGTGTTCTTTGTAAAATGTAGGTATCCACTAAGAAAAGGTTTTTCAAAATTCCACCCCTAAGAGGTTGAAATGGGTGGTTGAATTATTTTCTTATAAGCCACGTGAGTGAAGCCGCAGGCGGAAGCTAGTAGATTATAATGCAGACCGAAGAGAACGCTGCGCATTCCCTAAATATTCATTTTATCTGATCTTACGGGGCTTGCGGAAAGAGATATGGTTCTATTCGCCGCCGGGACCACACCGCTGAACTAGTTATTTTTAGAAAAACTTACGTTTAAAGAGACCGATCTGTCTATAACTCTTTATATATCCGTGTCTAGACTTGTCTAGAGAACCTGATTGATGAGTGCCTGAACATTATTTCACTGGAGATGTCTTTCAAATGAAAATAGATATTATACTGATGTCGGAGCCGCGTAGTAGGTTTCAATTTATTTTTAGAATATCTTCATTTATTGTGTTAAAATTGTACTAGAAGAAATTTTCATAAACATGCTTGATCATATTATGTATTACAAATAAAAATGTTAATTTATTAGATCTGTTTTTATTCTCAATATATATATATATAATAAAGGTATATATAACAATAAAGGTATATATAATAATAGTAAAGGTATACCTTCCATACCCTCAGCGATTGGTTACAGTTAAGACCGGCTTATTCACCCGCAACTCGCCTGATGATACGCGACGATTTGATCTCTTAGTTCTGTTCCCTTACAGTGCTCTTAAAGCTTTAATTTTTCAAAACATTACATCTAAGCATCAGTGGGACGATATCCACTATACAACAGTACTATAGAAGTCGTAATTTATGCCTCTATAAAACGCCACTATTGGAGCTTAACATAGGGGACTTGCCATAATCACCGCGCTTAAAAAATCCACGATACTCCCAGGTTAACTGAAAGATAATGCATTAAGTTCGCCTATGTACCTACATTTGTTGTTTATGCAGTACGAGAAATTAAAAAACGAAAAAGGTAAAGCATTTTTTATCTATCTATCTTAGCAGGCGAGTTAGTGATTGCAGAAGAATTTAATGCCCCACGGAAAATGCTACTGCCAAGTCTCTGAATATTCTCTTAGCCAACTTTTGCTTACTGCACCCATGGGAAGAGATTTGGTGGTCCTATTCTCACAGCGACGGGACTACAACAACAACGAAACAAACATAAAATCAAAACTAATTAGAATGCACTACCTACCAATCTAAATTGACCTATTTCTATTCGAATTATTATAAACACGACCGTCAACATGCGGTTTAAATGGAGATCAATATGCATTAGTCTATTAATATACGGATTTTCCTTGTTTTGGAGTCTAAATAATCCTATTAGTATGATAATTAATTGAATAATATCTATAACGATGACATCGGTTGTTTGTTCAACAAGGGAAGTGTATGCTGTTTGTGCGTAATTTTAAGATGAATGTTGGCTAATATTTTGTCAGATTTATTTGTGAATATAAATAAAATGTATAATGTTACACTTGAAATTGTTAATCTAGTTATCTTTTGTAAAAGCGCCTTAAAAAAGTAGCGATTGATCTGTGATTGGTGTTTATTGTTTAAACAGGTCTAATATATTAAGCGGTAATAATAATATCTAATATATAATATCTGTGTAAATTGTTTATTTTCCTTATTTTAATCTTTGAATAAAAAAAGAATTTATTGAAAAAAAATGGCTTAACTAGCTGATTTTTTTATTTTAATTGCGTAAAAAATTACCTAACTACTCACTTATACTTAAACGTAATCATGACTAACAATCATTTTAACAATACGACAAAATTTAAAATTACTTTAAAATAATACACATGTTCCGATGACCTATTGTAACGCCCAAAATATAGCGCCCAAATATATAGACATTCCTTGAAATGATACGGTCTGCAAATCAATCAATTTAACAATTTGACCAATTGGTTAAAAGCTCAAAGATATACGTCAATGATGAAAACGCTTTATGCGTCGTTCACAATGGCATAGCTACTACTACGTTGTATTTTACTCGCCTCATCTCACTGCCGATACCGAGTGTGCCCTCCAGCTACTGAGTATTGAATTGCCTCTCTCATGTTTTGTTGTTTTTTTTTATACTTTTGTATTCTTTCTTTTCAGTTTATCTTTCACGCTTTATACAATTCATTTAGCACGTGAAAATTCATAGGTCAGTGCGATAACTGTTTTGGCTTTTGTTTTTAAATTCACTACAAGTAAAGGAAAAAAAAATTGTGAAACCATTTAGAAAAAAAAAAGAGTTTTTTTAAATTAGTTTGATCAAAATTAGAAGAGTATAAACAAACCTGTTAGAAAAAAGATTTTATTTATTAACTAGATCGAAATTAGAATAGTTAATATATAGAAGATATGTATATATAGAAGAATAAATGAACTGCTTACGAAATAAATCGTACATTACTAAATTATTATACCGACCGATTTTTCGATGACTAAAGAAACGTAAAAGTCTACTAAAACAAAAATCGTTGTTTTTCAGTTTGTATTTAATAAAAAAAACTCATATTTATTATAAATTAGAAGTTTTAGCTGCATTTTGAACAAAATACTGTTTTTTTTAATGGGTGTTTCCACTATACTCCACTGAACCAATCCATCAACAATTTTTTCTGACTTCCTGTTCCAATGAGATCCATCAATGGATTTGTTTTCGTTATGACATCTACATTTCGGAGCAGTATGATGAAAGTGTGCAAAAAGGCTTAGCTCTAGATAGGTTCCGATGATATACCAACTATTTTAAAGTGAGCATAATGAAAAATATTAAATTGGAATACCCACTATGACATTAATTAATTTTATTTTAACCTAAAATTTTAAATTCCCTCATCCCTATCATGACCCTACGAGGACCATTGTCCCACAACACCCAGACTCAAAACATATTTACGCTTTTTTCTGTGCACAAATACTTGTCCTGCCGCGGGAATCACAGAAAATAATTACTTAAAATTTAATGCTAATATTGTTTTATGGCAAACATTATTATTATTACCATTTTAAAACAATTTTCTAAGGGACTGACTAAATTCTTATCATTAGGAGAGGATTCTCCCAAAGAAATGGAATGCTGAACTTATTAAAAGTTTTTTCTATCGCACCGTTATTTACGAATCTTTCATGGTAGGATGACGAAGCGTTTAAGTTTTCATCATATTGCGTGCAAACTTCGTTTATACTCTTTCCCGACATAACTTTTGTCAGTGATGAATATGGATTCATTTAGACATTACTTTTTTAAAGTATACTTTGATTCAAGAAGCAAGCAGCCTCTCAAAGTGGCGCTGTATGCTGGAGGCCTATGTTTAGCAGTTGAAGCCTTCAGGCTGTTGAAGATAAAGATTTTTTTTTAACTGGCTATGTACCACTTTTTTCTGACAGTGGATATACTATCATCGGAAATTTGCCGTCTAGGTCCTTCATTTCCGACACAATTCGTAAAATATGGTAGACTTTTATTGAATAGTTAAGTATTTATATTTATATATTTGTTAACTAATTACACTTAAACATCTCAAAATAAAATTGATGTCTTAAGTTTAAAAAAAGTTTTTTAAAATAAATAAAGCCCATCGATCACATACCTGGAACCTAACTAGGATTCCCTGTAACTAAGGACCCCAAGAACTACGAAGACCATGGTCCCAGAACACTCAGACACAGAACAAGTAATTAAACAATTGTATGTGCACAAATACTTGTCCTAACACGGGAATCGAACCCACCGCCTCCAGGTTATGAGCCAACCTGCTCAACCACCACACCACAGAGCCTGTCAAACTGACTGAACTGATGATCTGTTGTTTCGCTTAAATTCTAAATGCCAACGATTGAATCGAATCTCTCTATAAGGCCGTGTGAAGCACACAATTCAATTTGGCCGGGTGCGGTCTGAACCAATGTAGGGTCAACCTTTATTCGCTTTTAGGTGCCCAGTGCCCTTTTATGGACTCGCTGCCCGTTCAAATTGCATTTACTCTGAACTAGCCTTCGAATTTTAGTGGCCTCGTGATAAAATGTACGAAAGACAACATTTTGTTTTGTTATTGATGTTCTTAATATATTACTATATAGATGACCCTATCGAAGAGAAGAGGGAGGGAACAGGGAAAAAGATAAAGGAAATGGATGGAATCTCCCTTCCTTCGACAGGATAAGTAGCCCCCATCGACGTTGCTAGCAATTAGTTTCATTATTGCGTATGGATTACATTACGTAGGTACTGCCCATAGCTACATACGAGTAGCTATGGTCTTTACTATGGAGGCCAGCTAGTTTATAATAGATCAAATATACAAATTATTTTAAGTTGTAAAAGGCATGCACATGAGTCCTTTTGTAGGTAAAATATCAACAATAATAAAGCAATGAAAATTTGCCAAATTATTGTTTTTTTTTTTATGTTACGGAATGACGTGACGAGCTTGCCGTTCGCCTGATGTTAAACGACACGGCTGCCCATATCAGCTGCAGTGTTACTCGGAACTCTAAAGTATAGAGTTTCGCGTGATACTGCAGTGCGCACGTCATCCTGAGACATCAGCACAATCTAGTAATAGGATTACTAAACTGTGAGATCAGATCATAAAGTCTCATTTGCCCAGTAATTTCACTAGCTACAGTGCCCTTCAAACCGGAACACAGCAGTGCTTGTGCACTACTGCTTGGCGGCAGAATAACTGGCAAAGCGGTGGTACCTACCTAGACGAAACTTGCAGTAAAGTCCTACCACCTAGTATAACTTAGTATAACGTTGTAACTTGCATTTATAATTATTGTAATTTGTGTTTCTCTTTGTCCACAGATTACGATATCTCCTAAGACAATTAAACAGAGGTGAAATATCAGCAGAGACATTACAAAAGAACCTTCAGTATGCTGCGAAAGTTCTTGAAGCGGTCTACATAGATGAGACCAAGTAAGTTTTACCATGATTGGTAACCCAACTTTTTCTTTTAATTATATTACGGAACGAGGCGGAGTACGCTTTTCAAACAATTTGTTTTAGCTGAATCCAACGACAGCTCAAAAATTTTCTCGTAAAATTATACATGTATATAATAGCATTATAAAGTATAGGTTTCCACTTTAAAAGACGTAATTAAGCATGTACTGCTATAAGGGGCAGCAGTATTATTGAAAATTAAAATCTTTTCGCTCACGCAATTAACTAAAAAACTAATGAAAATGGCTCCAGGCAGCTAAGGTTTACCTTGCTTTGTAAAGTTTCTATTGTTTTAGCGAAACTGCCTTAAGGAATTTTAAATAACTTAACCTCGAGTTCAGTTCAGTTCAGTTCGAGAGTACATCCGATTTCAGGACATAACTGTTATTTGACGCGTACTCGATCTCGTTGAATTTTTATTAACAATCAACATATACTTTCATAATTTTTATGTTTCAGATTTCTAACAGCCATTTGTACTGCGTAGTTATAAATTTCTTTTACGAAAGACCTAGTTCTTTTATTCGTTTTCGTTTCAACAGCTTTAAATAAATTTAGATCACTGTTCGACTAAATTTCCTTTATCGCCTCTTTTCAATTTCGATTCGTATTACTTTATTTTGTGTTGGAATGTCGGGGCGTTTTTTATGTTATTTTTCTACAGTTGGGTTCACTGATTGGTAATGATTACGGAAATTAATAAATTAACAAATATATTACACTTTACTATAACAATTTATTTTGTTTTGCATAAAAGCATATCATGCGCTTCGCTAAGTTTAACACCGAATTTAACCTCATTCAGCTTCTTTAAAGTCACTACATACACAAAACAAAACAACAAGTTGGAGTTTTTGCGGGAAAACGAAAAAGATCGCGTCACCACATTGTATTATTTTCCGAAACTTGTGTTATTTTCAGTGTTAGTGCATAAAATTGGTGGTGTTTTATTTGTTAAGTACTGGATTACAGGCATGAGTGTGGGATAGTGGTATAATTATGGTGAAACGTTTCTTTTCGTGTTGTTTCCAAAACTACATAGAAGCTTCAAGTAAAGTAGCCACCACTTTACTAGGAGTATGACTTTGACTATACTATGACTTGACTTGATGACTTGGACTTTGACTTGAAACATATCTGCGTGAAATATCATTAACTTATACATTATCAATTACTTGACACTGGTTAAATAAACGAAGTGTGGAGCCAAAAAAAAACCAACACAACAAGTTCACGTTGAGTCTAAAAACGTTTTATCTGTCACAGGAATACAGTTTGCTTAGCATATAAACACTATCATATTTATTTTATTATATTATATTTTTACTGTAATTGTATGAATTAGTATTATATTTAGTCATTAAAAATGGAATTAAAACATTTTCAAGCAACTGAAACTTACATAAACCTTTTCTATTACCTTATAAGCACTCTACATTAAAATGACGACGTTGACGTTTAAAGTCAATTTTCTCGAAACTGTCAATTTGTCAGTTAAATCCTTTTTATTCTCAACCCTTCAATTATGACCACATTATGATGAACCGAGCCTGTTTATTCCAACAGCAATGAATCAGATTTTTTTTTTCATTGTTAAAATCAGTCAGGCAACTCAAAATTTTAAAAGAATTTTGTTTAAATTTAGTTCAAGTGGCTTTATTACGTTCTTGCATGGTTACTTATTTATCAGACCATTTTGTTATGAAACATTGGTTGAAAATAAGTAGAAACGAGCTCATTTAAGTTCGGGGTACGAATAACGATCGGCGCAAATTCTCCTGACTACGTTCTATCGTTTGGCCAAATTAAAGTGAAGCCTTAATCGAACAAGGTTTCAGGTTAATTAGAAATAAAGGGCCGTGCTCAAGTAATTACGCCGTTGAGATACCATTTTGTAAGTAGCTTGTCTTAAATTGTAAACATCATCATTATTATCAGACTATATGAGTCCAGCCCACTATAGGACATAGACCTCTCTGCGGCCATATTGAGCATATAGACAAAAATTGTAAACTGTCCTAAAATTTTAGAAAGCAATTAGAATTAGAAGCAATACAAAAATATAATCAAACTACTGAAGAGGTTGTGCTTTTACTTTATTTAAATTCTAAAGAAAAACCTTGTGACATTGAACAAAGCAGGTGTTTTATTGTCTACGAAACATTTACAAAGCACTCAGCTGGTACCCGTGCTGTGTGTACCGTTAAATAGAGATTTCAGCTGTCATGCAGTTATTTTAAGAAGCACTAAATACTAAAACAAAAGTTAAGTTAGCAATTTTTTTTTAATTGGACCTTGTACGAATATTCTATAGCATGGTCTGAGTACATATATTTAAGGAAAAGAGTGAATTAAATGCCACCGTGTATACACAACTGCGAACAGACAACGTTTCACTCCTATTATTCGTAGGAAAGGGATTGTAATTAAACATTTGATTGAAGTTGCAATGATTTTGACGTAATCGGCTTACAGCAACCAATTCGCCTCGTTTGTTACCTACACAGTTACAAATCCCTATAACACCTAGTACTCAGAGAGGATTATTTAAATTGAAAAAGATATGTGACATTATCTTTGACGGAATGTATTATTTTAGGATGTGGATAATAATGATATAGAAGTAAAATGTGTTTTGTTTGTTTTTGTGTGTTCACGCCAAAATCTTTACCTATTAAATAAGATGATTGTATATGAAATGTTGCACACGATTGCTTACACTGTACAGATCTACGAAGGGTATATTTAAAGGAATTTTTCGCGTGAAATCTGATAATTTTTTGTTGAAATCGTGGGAGTCTATAGTTTTCTCATACATTTTAGCAACTTAACAACTTAATTTGTTTACACCACCGACCTCTATCTCTCCAATAATTCTTTCCATCCAAAGGTTGCCTGGAAGAGATTGCCTTTAGCGATAAGTCCGCCCATTGTACTATAGCTTTAAGTTTCATCTTCTGTAAATGTTTATTTTTTCTGGTGTACAATAAAGAGTTTTTGTATTGTATTGTATTGTATTGTATTGTTAGCACAGACCCAGTTGTTAGAATTTTAACGTTCTGATTTAGCTTAACGATCTCATATGTGTACACATAGGTATAACGTAAAACATACGTTGTTGAATACATAAACTGAATACCACATTTATTTATTAATTTAATTTATTTGAGGGGCTTACAACTATCATAAAAACTAAATAATGACGTAAACTTAAAGAGCCAATCAAAATTAATTAGAGTAAAAATTTACGGGACAATAAAATAAAACATGCATGTGTGTCATGTAACATAATGTAAACGATAGATTAACAAGTATATTAATCCGTACTATCATAGTTTTCTTTTTCCCCTCTTTGAAAAATCTTGTCTAATCTTGCAAGCAAGTGTATTTTGTTAAGGCTAACCGCTTTGACGCAATATGATATGTGAACGCAACGCGTAATAACAAAATTTACATTCCAATACAAGTGGGATACGTTTTGCATAATTTTGTTTCATATTCAAATTGCAGTGATAAAACGTATGTTGAATATTGAGTTGAGTTGAGTTGGGTGACGTATTTATGAAGAATCTTCACAAGTTATTAATGTTTAAAATGTGGTATGTAGAGTGTAAAGCATAACTTTATCTCTCTGACGAATCGGTAAAGCGTTTGCTGCGGACTGACTGAAATTTATGATCAAATGCTACCCTATAAAATGTGGTAGATATCAAGATGTCAAAGAAATTTTGACATTTCATGAATACGGCTCCAGTATATAAATACAACTAATTTTGAATACCTACATCTTGAAATAAAGGCATAATATAAATAACAGAGCATGACAATGCTTATAATTCAAACAAAATTAAACTGGAGAACCCAAAGAAATGTTTAAAACAATTTTTTCTTTAAAATTTATATTCGCTTTTGTATAAAACTTTTATGATGCTCCGACATTTTGTTCAATTTATTAAAGTTAATTTTCTTGGTTCGCCTTTTCTTTTATAAGTCAACATCATTTTCTAAACGCGCATCATTTATATTCTACATGTAACATCAATCTTTATCATCATCGATATTAGTGACCAATTCTAGGATGCGAATTAAAGCTCGAGAGCGGGTCGCGTCGCGCCGCCAGTGATTCTGTCTCACACAGGGATAGGAGAGCAGCCGAGCAGCCGCCAGCACAGCAGAGCACTCTCCACACGAGACGCCTCCGAACGCCTTGCTGGGCGCGGTGTCCCCAGAAACCGAATGAAGCAAAGTTAATACTGTTACATCAACGCCGACATTGGCCAAGTAGTCGCGACTCCCTTCTGTCCAACATCTGCTAGGTCTTTCTGTTCTGTTGCTTCAGTTCTCACCTGTCCTACTGTTAGTTTAGTCTCTTCCCGGATTATGTTGCTGTTAATTGAGGTTTTGTTTTCTAGGTATTTTTAAGATTTGAGAGAATAAATTACGCTGAGATCTTTACAACATTTACAGCGTGAATTATTCTTGTAGTATTCTTCTCCGTTTAGATTAGATATGGAATTTAGCCCCATGTTTGTCCATGTGTCGTTCAATCCCTTGTCGTCCGTCTTGTGATTGTCCTTGTTACTATTTTGTCTCGTCTATCTCTGTCCTGTAGGCATGCATTTCTTTTGGGTGACCCCTCTTCAGCATACCATAAAGCTTGTTATATCAATACTTCTTTTCGATTTGTCATTTTTCTTGTTTATGAAGTTTCGTTCTTTTTGCAGAGTTATTTTATAGCCGCTGCCCCGCTTTCACGTTAGCTCATTTTTTCATTTTACCTCTAAGATTTTTATTCTAGGTTTTATGACACAGTAGCCTATTTGTGTCATTATATCTTAATTTTGCTATGATATTTGTATATTTACAGTGTGTACCTATTATAATTATTTTTAGTATCGATTGTCATTATTACATAATTTATTTACATGTGCTTAAATTTCTCGAATTGATCGTGGTTTTGTAAAGTCACCAATTGAGATCTAAAAACAAACTTAGGTACTTTATAGTTCGAAGATTGACAACCGGTATTATCATTATTAATCCCTATATTGTTCCTCGAAACATTCCCTCCCCGGTCTAACGTTCCCATTTGATTTGTTCCCTAAGACCCCATTGACGTGGTGTTTTATTTTAGACCGGCAGTGGCGCGTCAGCAGTCAGCTCCAACCCTGGTGTTTAGGTGTGTCGATGTTGCCAATTTAATTAGATTCAGTTGCCACTTGCATTGGATTAGAATATTTTAAGGTTATAGTTGTCGTGTTCATCGACAGCTGGTTTTGCTGGATATTACCCATATACATCATTATTTTAAGCCTTTATGGTTACGCTGGTATTTGTTGCATTTGTTTTGGTTTTACATAAGCTTTCTCGAAGTGATTCTATATTAAAACCTACTGCTTCTGTCTCCTTTGGAAATGGAGGTATGAATTGAAATACAACAAAGTACTACGCTATCGTATCAATAGCATACAGTCGGATCTCTTTGTGCATTTGTTTATCTGTCACGGACTTTCTGTTTGTATACGCAATATAACGTTGTTCAATTAGCTATTATCCAAATTCTGGTTTGATTCAAGTGGCAATTGAAATGGAGTCCCCAATAACATCCCTTTCGTATCCTGCTTCACCGTGTGAACTCTTGTATGCTATATTGCTTTCTATTGTAACTGGAAATATTAATTTTACTAAATCCCTAATTAGTTGTTATTGTATAATATACGTACCTGATTCAAAGTTTTTGCAACTATTAGTCAAATATATCATATTTTAGGTATCACTAATAAATTTTTATGTTAGTCTAGATTCCCATAAATATAAATAAAGTATATTCTTACGTTCTCTAGCTTCAAAGATTATTGAAAATTATCTAGTTTATTAGTATCTAATAACTTGCAATATTATGATGGTTTTACTAAATAGTAATTTTATTTATATTTTAAAGTACCATGGTATGGAATCATTTCTGTGTTCCAAATATTTCGGCACAATTACATGCACCATGTTCATGGGTGGGCTGTATGAAGATACGTTCTAAAGATATTGTGAACAACAGTGTTTCATATTATTTTTATCTTGCAGTTATTTTGAATTGAACTAAAAAGTTAATCATTTTACAGCAGTCCTAAATAATTTGTTTTTATGTGATGAGCAACAAACATCTTTTGACTCAACGTAGTTCACCCATTTCTAAAATACTTATGGTTTCAAATGAAACCATGAACATTTGATGTTAAAATTCAATGTACCCCAGCTATGTTGAAAAAAAAAGAAGAATACTTACTTATAATACTTCAGAAAGAATGAAGAAATGTATGATATTAAATGAAATGTAAATCATTTTTGCCACTTGTTGTCTTTGTTCAAATCAATAGTCCTGTAGTGTTTATTTACGTAATTTCAATTGTTTTGCGCTGTAATACTATACTCTGTTTAATTCAATTTATTTTGTTTTGAATTAACGGTTTTCTGTTTACGTATCTATTTTGTTTGTTGTTTGTTTGTAAGATTTTAAGTAACTATTAATTAATTGTTAGTGTGATTTTCAAATCCATTTCCTAAGTTGTCACGTTTTTTCTGATGTTTTCAAATTAGTAAATAGAGAGAAAAACATTTTGAAAGGTAAAATAGAATCGAGTTAATTCTTTGGCCATATTTCAATGGAAAGCAATGTACTTAGAAATTGAGCACGTTGCATGTTACTGATGAAAACGGCATGCTCTACCAAAGTTTAGTGTTGCCATCAAGATTTTTTAATTTTTCTGGTTAAGAAATGTTATCTATATTTTCAAAATATATGAATATCAATAGTAAATCCATGTTCAATAATTTTTTTTTGTCTCCAGACAGTTTTAGTTCTGTTATTTATACTATGATGGCAACTCTATAGCTAAATAATCTTACACACCTAACATTTGTTCCCCACAACTATTTTCCAGACGTTTTTTTTCTCACATCACAAGTCTGATTTGAAACTTTTTCTCCGTTTATTTTCTCAGTGGTTTTTTTTCTTTAACCACTGAACAATCAAATGAAACTGGATCGTTCAACAAAATTGAGGTTCCATTTAGTTGATTGTCGGTAAGATTATTTATAGTACCTATACTAAATGGATCTTCGATTCTTTGATTAACATTTTCTTTTTCAGATTCCCTAATTTTATACCTTTTATTAGCTTCTACAGTTTCAACAACATTAAAATTTGAAGAAATAGAGTTAGAATTAGAAACTGACTATTTCTTAATAGATTTGATTCATAAAGATATAGCTGGTATTTTAGTTTACAATTCTAGAATAGTTTTGAACACTATTGTTATTTCAAAAGCCTAACCAATATCAATAGGAGCGACAGGTAATGTGCTTTCAATTTAGTGTAACTTACTACATTTAACTAGCAACAAAAACAGAACGCCTCAACTTAAGTATATTTGTGGACATTTGACTGACATGGATGATCTTGATAATAATAAAATGTCTAACCATTTTGCAGCAGCTTTGCAGCTTTCAGTGAGAATAACAACTAATCGTGATGAGATCAAAGCTTGACCCAAGAATATGACCATTGATGAAGTTAACTGGGAATCGTTTTGTACAGGAGATTGGCAGACGAAGATGACGAGCTATCTGAAGTACAACCAGATGCGGTACCGCCTGAGGTCAGGGAATGGCTGGCTTCTACATTCACAAGGCAGCTGGCGACCGCGAAACGGAAGTCAGACGAGAAACCTAAGTTCCGGTCTGTGGCACATGCGATCCGAGCGGGGATCTTTGTGGACAGGATCTATAGAAGAGTCACGAGTACGGCGCTTATGCAGTTCCCACAGGATGTCGTTAGAGTACTTAAGGTCAGTTTTTTAACACCTATACTAGGCTAATGTAGGAAATGTATTTGTCAAACATAAATATTACATTAAACACCAACAGTCTACTGCTGAACACTGGCCTACCCGATAAAACTTCACTTTGGATGCTTTGGCATAATCACCACGCTTGAGAGGTGGCTTGGTGATTTTAATGCACCATGGAGAGTGATGGTGCCCGATCCTTGAATATTCTCTTAGCCAGCTCTTACAACACCCACGAGAAGAGATGCAGTGCTCTTATTCTCACAACGCTGCGACCACAAGGCCATCACCAACAGAAACATGCTTTATTGAAATATTTCAGTAAAAAAACAGTGGAAGAAATATTCTAAAGTATAGGTAAGGATAAAGTAAATTTAGTGTTTCTTTCTTCCTGCCTACCCTTAATAGAAATGGACGTAATTCTTATTGTAATACTTACATAAATTACTTACTTATTATTAAGTAACTGGTTCTGTTTCTATTCGAGAGATAAAACGAAAACACTGCCCAATAAGTACCATCAAAATCTTATTGTCCATCTTCGATTGAAAACCATCAAAGTCTTCGTTAATTGGTCTGATTCTAACAATTTGCCATGAAATATCTACTCGATTTGGGGAATAAAGCCAATAGACCTGTTGGAATGTAAAGTCAATTGTTAGCTACTTCATCTATGTTAGGAATTATTGGAATCTATGGAAATGTAGGCACAGGTCGAGTCGGCACGTTCCACTACAATTAGTGCAGTATATAGTCACTATTAGGATCTGTAGATAGGTGGATGGACAGATATGTTTGTACATTTAGGACACGTGAAATTACACTATGATTTTATATACAATTGTCAATCATACATGTAATAGTTATAATGCCCAAGTAGGTAGCGTAAATAAATCTATATATATAAAAGAAAGTCTCGTTAGTTACACTATTTATAACTCAAGAACGGGTGAAACGAGGTAGCTTAGAACCAGGAGACGGACGTCTCCTGGTTCTAAGGATAAGATAGGATACTTTTTATCTCGTTCGACCGCGTTTTACTAATTCACCCGTGCGAAGCCGAGGCGAGACAAATAGTATGTTATAAAAAATTAAAAATCCAGTGATAAATTGGAATTTATCACAGGATTTTTAATCTTCTAGGTTACAAACTTTATGTACCAAATAATATAATATTGAGGGGAAAACGACCAGAGAAGTATACTAATAAAAGTAGTCACAAAATAATCGCCCTGACTCAGTTCCGAGGTAGAACTATAAATTCTCATTGCTAAGTTAATCTGCCCCGGTGAGGGATAAATCTCTAGGAAGCATCAAAAATTCATCAGTTCGGGACAATGCTTCGAGCAATAGTGACAAAACTTCATGAGGGTTTTGCAGTCGATGTTACAGATTAGCTCCTTTAATCCTATGAGCACGTTTTTGAAAGAAATGATTAATTTTATAAGAAAAAATATGATTGCAGATTCAAACTGTGAAACGATCCATTGTTTTCTCGACAATGGTCTTAAGTAGTTACACCATTAGGCTGTTTGAACTTTGATCTTCAATATCTTTTTAGTAGCGCGATCGCTTGATTACCGTAAACCGTAATACTGAGTCTTATTTGCTTAAGTTATAGAGTAAAAATCTTTATCTCTCGGCGTTCTATTTGTCCCTTAACTTTTACTAGAGATTAACCTTTAGATTATATACGTAATTTAATTTTTGCTGTAGGCTAATATTCACGATAGACCACCAACTCGTATGATGGTAAACGACGGTGTGGCCGAAAATGGAGCTCGTAAATCTAGTGCCTCTTCACACTAGACACCTAATAAAAAAGTACTTATTGTTCTATGTTTCTTTATTCTTATATGCTAGCTTATTGCCGAAATAAACCAGCGTCCCAGTTTCATGTATATAGGGACCTACCATCCCGTTATTGCCTGCGCTCCATTGGGAATGAGTAACGATGCGTTGTGAGCTCAACAGAGCTTCCTTTCCGATTGTATCATTGGGAAGATACCTGGGAGTAATAGCTGCTTTATTGCTTAAGTTTGATACTGCCTAGTACAGGCGTATCAGCAGTAGGCATAGTAAATACAAAATCATAAAACAAATTAATACTAATGTGTGTATATATAAGTTTCATGTATGTCAGAAAGATCGTTTCCTTGTACGTTTAAATTATAAGCAAAATAATTAACATCAACTAATATAATATAACTAAATAAGTTTATAATAACACGATTTTGCCTGACGAGATGTGACAGGAATAAAAAATATTTACTTACCTTATGTTATCCCAAGACCAATTAATTATCTACAACACATTCTTTTAAATTAAAATCCATTCAGGTTATTAAAACGCAAACTACACATTATATATGTGGGCAGAAACGTGTTTCTGCGTAGGTTGCAACCTATATAACTATAGGCCTTCAGCATGTCCGCACCGCGCCGTGTCTGGAACAAGAATGATCCGTAGCACACCAATCGATCCCTTTATATAGTCAGACAGGTAGGGGCGCCATGACAGTTGCCGGTGCTGCCACTGTAATAAATTTAATGCCACCACAGGGTAAATTACGGTGCTCAATCGCTGTGCATAGAGTTTATAACTGGACGTAGCCGCCGTCACGGCCATACTGACGTGCGTACGTCCTCGTACGCTTAGCTTCACTTGGTACCTGGTGAGGGACATGAGTATCAGTGTTATTGCTCGTTCATCCTGACAATTAAATTGAGTTAAACTTGGAGTCAAAGTCAAAAGATCAGGTTTCAATTTAATTAGTCAAAAGCATTTTAACCTGCCAGTCATTGTCAGGGTTAACCCTTCAGGACCATTAGTATCCCTTCATTTATTATAATGGACCGAATAATGCTAACCGGATAGATATCCCTTTAACACCCAAAAATCATCATTACTACTTTTTTATGGACCAATTCGTGCTAGACCGGATAGATATCCCTTTAGCAACCTACATTTTTTTTATGGACCAATTAGTGCTAGACCGGATAGATATCCCTTTAGCAACTTACATTTTTTGTGGACCAATTAGTGCTAGACCGGATAGATATCCCTTTAGCAACCAAAATACAACATTCCTACATTTTTTTTTTCACTTTTTTTTTTCACTAACGAATTATTACTTTTTTCCCATAAATTTTATTATCAATATTTTTCACTGGTCCGGGGGTAACCCTGCAACTAAATTTGATATTAGTGTCACCCGCCGTTACGTCATCATATTTTCGGCGTTGCTTGAAGAATGATGTAGAAATGGGCATCCCACTTCTGATGTGGGCAGAAACGTGTTTCTGCGTAGGTTGCAACCTATATAACTATAGGCCTTCAGCATGTCCGCACCGTGCCGTGTCTGGAACAAGAATGATCCGTAGCACACTAATCGATCCCTTTATATAGTCAGACAGGTAGGGGCGCCATGACAGTTGCCGGTGCTGCCACTGTAATAAATTTAATGCCACCACAGGGTAAATTACGGTGCTCAATCGCTGTGCATAGAGTTTATAACTGGACGTAGCCGCCGTCATATATATTATTAGGCTTATAATTTGTTGTACGGACAAATATTGATTATATTATATTTGAGAAAACCTATTTACTTTCATCGAACAAAAGTTAGATAGCTTACTGAGTTTATTACGAACTTTGGCTAACACTTCTTCGACTTTGACCACTTATGTTCCCAAAATCAAATGAATGCGGGTCAGAATTCGAGTTACTGAACTACTTACTCTATTTGTCAAATGACAAATTAAATTGAGTCGTTTATCATGTACTTACTATACATATACCTACAGTTGGCAGTAACTCAATTTTAAACGAAACAAACGCTGTGTAATAAAAAATATACTAAAAAATAATTACTAATAAATACCGAATTTAGCCAGTGCGTTTAAATATAGTATGCCTGTCTGAGCGAAAAAACTAAAGAAGGAATAGAATATATCTCTAAATGTGCATATTTTACGTTTGAAATACTATACTGTAGCTACTTAGCTACAAATTTCACAATTTCGTTAAATTTTTCGATGGTGCGCTTATTATTGTCTTTTTATACCCCATGACACAATAGTAACATAGTGAGTAATAAGCTCGTTGTTGAGTTTTGGCGGGAAAACGAAAAAGATCGCGTCGCCGCATTGTATTATTTTCCAAAACTTGTGTTATTTTCAGTGTTAGTGCATAAAATTGGTGGCATTTTATTCGTTAAGTGCTGAATTACAGACATGAGTGTGGGAAAGTGGTATAATGATGGTGAAACGTTTCTATTCGTGTTGTTTCCAAAACTCCATAGAAGCTTCTGGTAAAGTTGCCACCATTTTACTAGGAGTATGACTTGACTAGACTAGACTATGACTTAACTTGATGACTGTGACTTGACTTGACACAATATATGATATTAATTAACTTGAGATATCAATTACTTGACACTGGCTAAATACACAAAAGTGTGGAGCCAAAACCAAACAAAAAAAAAAGCTCGTTGTTTTTATTTCTACCTCGGAGGTTTTACGTTTGACAGATATTATTTGGGCGGTAGCATTTTAAAATACCAGCATATCTGTTGAGTTGATTTACTGTTGTTTATCTATTGTGATATTTGTACTCCTTGTTGTTTGTTTAACTTATAACTGGCTCAGGGATTACCGAACGGTCTCTTTGTTCAGGGAATATGAGTTTCTTCATTTTAATTTAGTAATTTGAGCTAAAATTAAAATGTACCTGTAGGTATTGTATGCGAGTTAATAATATAGAGGTAGATTAGTTGACATTATTGCAATAACTAGGTGGTAGGACTTTACTGCAAAGTTCGTCTAGGTAGGTACCACCGCTACTAGGTGGTAGGACTTTACTGCAAAGTTCGTCTAGGTAGGTACCACCGCTTTGCCAGTTATTCTGCCGCCAAGCAGTAGTGCACAAGCACTGCTGTGTTCCGGTTTGAAGGGCATTGTAGCTAGTGAAATTACTGGGCAAATGAGACTTTAGGATCTGATCTCACAATTTAGTAATCTTATTACTAGATTGTGCTGATGTCTCAGGATGACGTGCGCAGTGCAGTGTCACGCGAAACTCTATACTTTAGAGTTCCGAGTACGAGTCACGTCATTCTTTAACATAAAAAAAAAATATTCTGCATTACCGCGAGCGTCAATAGAACTTGCACCGCGACTGATGTTGGCTCTCGTGCGAGTCGGACGATGAGAGCCGTCCGCCAGACTTATAGGTTTTATAAAGGTTGTTTAAGTTGCCAGATAGGTTTTATAAAGGTTGTTTAGGTGGCGCTGGCAGAGTCGCCATAAAGGTTATTTAGAACTGGAGTTGATGATGCACCACGGTACTCGCCTAAACTATGTAATTCGGGCGTATTCATACACTATAGTTTTACTTTTGATAAAAAAAATGTTCTAAAGCCAGAACACGCAGAAGAATCCACGGCGTGTTTGGTGAATATCGTCAGCGTCATCATTAGTTGAAATACGTTAAAAACGCACGTTGTTTTAAGCATTGCCATTTCAACTAGCTAATAGCTATACCTAAATATCGTGCCTCAAAGTCAAACTCTCATTTACACAGGGCGCATTTTAACGATCAAAAAACAAAAAAACGAAACGTCAAAAATCAGACATGCTAAACTACTTAGGTAATGTCTGATATTATTGTAACCATATAAAATTACAACCGGCTTAATGTCAAATATGTAAATAAAACCTAACAGCCTTATTAATAAACGGGTATTAGTCTTGGATTAGTTACTTCAGCTTTTGTCCATTTTTTGCTACTGGGATATTTAGCTGGAACGAAAGAGACAAAAGATGGTGTAACTAGTCTAAAGCTAGTTCGTGTTTATTAATAAGGCTGTAAGTGTTTCGATAAAAGTTGTTCGGTTTCCCACTACTGGTGCAAGCAATCACGCACTACGTAGCAAAAAAAACTCCAATCTGGAGATTCAATCACACCTGATCAGGGGGGTGACCACGAAACTTTGATTGCAATGCAACAGGACAAATTTCCATACTAACTATACACATAAGCTGTGTATTAAAATTGTCAAATCCATACAAATTTGTGTTTCTATACTGCAATCGAGTTACGTGATCGCCCAGCTGATTTAAAGAAGTAACAAGAAAATTTACCGTGATGTACATATTATTTACATAGTAATATCAATCTATTTGCAACTCAAAGGAAAACCAATATTCTGGAAATATCTACATTTCAACGTGTAAATAAGCAATCTCATCGTTAATTACCTATCAGATGCAGGAAGTGAAGGGTAAAGGCAACCTGAATAGGTGTAATTTCTTGTTAGGTATAGGTTATTCGTAGCTTTATATTAGGCACTTTTATGGAAACATAGTCTTTAGCCTTTAGATCTATTTGTAAGAAACGAAATATAATGAAAAATGTTGCCATATAGGCGATGTATATAGCTAGTATATATATAGCTAGAAGCTAGTAGGTAGGTACCTACAGCAATATACCGCTATTCAATGATGCACATTGAAATAATTGGCTTAATACAGCGTCGTGTCTGTCACTCACAGGGAGATAGTTGGCTGCAAAAAGTGTTGTCTTTAGTTCGTTGCGCATTCTTTACTGCCGGCCTGAGTGGTTTTAAATTTCAACGTAAATATTCTCAAAAAATATAGTTATCACATACGCATGCTGAAGTTTCATGGCTGGAGGCAACCTTATACGACATGACAACCTGATGAAAAACATCATAGAAGAAAATATAGAAGGGAAGATACGAAGAGGCAGACCTAGAAGGGCTTGTACATGTCAAATAAAAGAAAAAATAAATGTCATGTCGTAAAAGGAGGTTAAAACATTGGCCGAAGACCGAGAACGATGGCGATTACTGCACCGACAAGAGCTGGACTCTTAAATAAGAAGAAGAAGTTTCATACGCAATTTACCCATAATTTAGTAAAAACTCTTAATTCTCTGGTATAATTTGATATCGTAAGGTGTACTGCATTTTATCTAAATCAATTCAAATCACATTTTGTGGTGAAAGTTACACAAATAACAAGGCTTATTACAGGGATAAGGCAACCCTAAAAACAGTAGAGTTGGCAAAGTTTCAGCATAAATCAAAGAGACATGCTTATATGAATGTTTTCATCACATTAACCAAAAGACACAAAAATAAAAACGAAAGATTAAATATTAGGTCTTTACCTATGAAATTGCCGTTTTGTTTGAAAAAAGTTAAAGTATTTTTTTTTCGAACTTATTTATTTCTTTTATTCAAAGTAATCACCCCTGCAATCAATGCATCTTTGCCAACGCTGTGGCAGTTTATGGATGCCCTTCTTGAAAAAATCAGCAGGACGGGAGACAACAAACTCTTCAAAGGCGTTTTGTACTGCCTCTCGGAAATTGAATTTTTTTTCCCGCTAAAAAGTTGTCCAAATTTTGGAAAAAGTAATAGTCGGTAGGCGCAAGATCTGGTGAGTATGGCGGATGAGGGAGAGCTTCCAAACCCAACTCATGCAGCTTAGAGACGGTCTGTTGTGCAGTATGAGGTCGCGCGTTGTCGTGAAGTATCAGTGGAGACGACCGATTGACCAAAGCTGGTTGCAGACGTGCGAGTTTCGCCATCATTGTGGTCAGTTCTTCAATGTACACATCTGCAGTAATGCTCTCGCCGTTTTGTAAAAAGCTATGATGAATCACACCAGCACTAGACCACCAAACTGTGACCATCACCTTTCTAGGGGTCATTTTTCGTTTTGCACGTTGCTTTGGTACCGAACCAGGATCTAACCAACTTGCTGAGCGCTTTCGATTGTCAAGAAGAATCCATTTTTCGTCGCACGTAACAATTCGGTTCAAAATTCCTTCATTTCTGTGCCTGTTAAGCAGCGCAAGGCAAGTCTCGACGCGTACGTTGCGCTGGCGATCGTTAAGTCCGTGGGGCACCCATCTATCAAGCTTTTTTATCTTGCCAATCTGTCGCAAATGGACCAATATTGTTTTGATGCTAACATCAAAAGCTGCTGCCAGCTCAGCTGTAGATTGAGATTCATCAGCTTCCACAATCGCCTTTAATTCATCATTGTTGACCAAAGTTTCCGGACGACCACGAGGTTCATTTTTCAAGTCAAAATTCCCAGAACGGAACCGAGCAAACCAATAACGGGTTGTACGTTCGTTTGTACAGTTCTCTCCGTAAACGTCGTTGATGTTACGTGTCGTTTGTGCCGCGTTTGTGCCACGACGGAACTCATATTCCATAATTACACGAAATTTCAAAGTATCCATTATGAGGAAAAATGTTGAAATGTATTGAAAATACAACGCTAATCAATAAACAAAAGACTTATATTGTAAATAGAATGTCATATTTTTAAAACAAAATTAATTTGAATTTAGAATTCATAGCCAATCAAAACTTTTTTTTGTTTGAAAAAGTCTGTACTGCAATACGGCAATTTCATAGGTAAAGACCTATTATTAACAGACTTTTCTTTACAGAAATATACTGTCTTTTTTTTATAAAATATGGGCAGCCGTGTCGCTTAACATCAGGCAAACGGTAAGCTGGTCACGTCATTCCTAATCATAAAAAAACCCATCTACCTCTCAAAGTCGTGTAAGTCAATCGTGTAAATCAATTTACAGATTCACAGTGATTGGCCTCTTCAAAAAACTACCATAGTCAACACCAAAACACTATCAAAGCCAAAACAAAAAAAGAGAGAACATGTCGTTCAACGATCTATGACATACCTAAGTAAATAAAATGGAAACCCTGCTACATTGTAGGTAGGTTAAAACCGTCTGCCAGGAAAGTAGAAAATATTGCATTTAACATTTCTGGTTAAGTCGTTGTCTTAGAAGATTTACAAAGGATGTTGTAGTAAGCAATAAAGATCATAACCGTTAAATTTAATAAACAACAGAAATTCAACTCTAAAAGTACTTAGCGATACAAAATTATAATGCTGATCCACAAGTTAGTTTTACTTTTATCAGTGGAACTTAAACAACCAGCAATTTCTTGGAAGGGATCCGATTCATTATTGATTTACTTCGTCACTAACTTTTCGGCCTAGTAGGTACATAATTACATTATGATTAACTGAATATGAGTCAGGATCAATTACTCTAAAGACTCTTCAGGGACAGGAAGCACTTAACTAAAATAGTTTAATATAATCTAATATATTTTTATCTTATTCTCTGTAAGGACGGTAATACCTGAACCTGGGATGTTTAGTGCAGTTATCGCCGTAATGCATTTATACCCACGAAATTTTCAGCTAAAGTACAACCATGGCAAATATTTACTAATTGGCTACCTTGTAATAATATTAGTAATTTACAGTTTAGATTCAGCTTTTAACAATGTAATTTAAACTCATTCTCGCTGCGGAAGGACTTAGTTTGGCGAAACGAAATTCAGTCGATCATACTACTGGCCTTTCTGTGGGGGAAACGCGCTTGTACTTCCTTGCCACCACGGAAGGATATGTGGGACTCGAACCCACTAAAACCCCTCGAGATCCGTCCGCCGCCGGGATGGGACGAGACGATGGGGCGGAGTCACGCTGGCATTCACCATCTGGCATTCTTTGTGGTGTGTTGGTTGAGCAGGGTGGCTGGGCGTTCAATTCCCGTGACAGGACAAGTATTTTTCCACAGAAAAAAGCGCAAATACTTATTCTGTTTCTGGGTGTTATGAGACCATGATCATCGTAGTTCCTGGGTCCCTAGATACAGGGAATCCTAGTTAGGGTCCAGGGTCTATGTATGTGATCGTTAGGCGATATTAATAATAGGTCTTTACCTATGAAATTGCCGTATTGCAGTACAGACTTTTTCAAACAAAAAAAAGTTTTGATTGGCTATGAATTCTAAATTCAAATTAATTTTGTTTTAAAAATATGACATTCTATTTTCAATATAAGTCTTTTGTTTATTGATTAGCGTTGTATTTTCATTACATTTCAACATTTTTCCTCATAATGGATACTTTGAAATTTCGTGTAATTATGGAATATGAGTTCCGTCGTGGCACCAACGCGGCACAAACGACACGTAACATCAACGACGTTTACGGAGAGAACTGTACAAACGAACGCACAACCCGTTATTGGTTTGCTCGGTTCCGTTCTGGGAATTTTGACTTGAAAAATGAACCTCGTGGTCGTCCGGAAACTTTGGTCAACAATGATGAATTAAAGGCGATTGTGGAAGCTGATGAATCTCAATCTACAGCTGAGCTGGCAGCAGCTTTTGATGTTAGCATCAAAACAATATTGGTCCATTTGCGACAGATTGCCAAGATAAAAAAGCTTGATATATGGGTGCCCCACGAACTTAACGATCGCCAGCGCAACGTACGCGTCGAGACTTGCCTTGCGCTGCTTAACAGGCACAGAAATGAAGGAATTTTGAACCGAATTGTTACGCAAAACGAAAAATGACCCCTAGAAAGGTGATGGTCACAGTTTGGTGGTCTAGTGCTGGTGTGATTCATCATAGCTTTTTACAAAACGGCGAGAGCATTACTGCAGATGTGTACATTGAAGAACTGACCACAATGATGGTGAAACTCGCACGTCTGCCCAAAGTAACCCAACAAAAAATAAACTCAACAGTTTCTGATTGGAGTCTTTCCCAACTTTTTATCCTGGAAAATGAAGAGTTTGAATGAAGAGAAGAGAAAACAGATAAAACCATGGCGTATTTACATTTCTTAAATAGTCGTATTGTTCTGTTGCAGACCTTGGACGAGTGGTCTTTCGACGTGTTCGCACTCCACGAGGCAGCTGGCGGGGCGCCTGTCAAGTACCTCGGCTATGAACTCCTGAACCGATACGGCATGATACATAAGTTCAAGGTAAGCAGCATAATTCTGCCTAGTAGTAGTAACATAAGAAGCTGTTTGTATTACGTTAAAAGTTTACAAAATAATTATGAAACAGCGGAAGGCAATTTTCACGCAATATAATTATGTGTATTTCTCGATGTTGCGGTAATTGACAGTCTCTGTGGTTTGTTGATGAAGTAGGTCAGCCATAACCAGCAGACGGTGGGTTCGATTCCCACGACTGGACAAGTACTTGTGCAAAAAAAGAGTAAATGCTTGTTCGGTGTCTAGGTGTTATGGAATCATCGTCCTCGTAGTTCCTGGGTCCCTAGATACAGAGAATCCTAGTTAGAATCCAGAATCTATGTATGATCGTTCGGTGTTTAATTGTAGGTATTGTCCTCTGTGACTCGACTATGTATCTTAGATAATGTAGTAGAGAAATCCAAGAAACACACCTTCCTAGTAGTAATTATATTGTGTTAGTTAATAGGTAGTGTTTTTTTGATAGTTATTATGATAAGTTTATTGTAATATTTCATTAAAAGGGTACTGTTCAGCACAACATAGGGAATCCTACTGTGCTGAACAGCGAAATGATGCAAATTAGCTTGTGTCATTTATTTTATTGCCAGTAAAAATATATAATAAAATCCCGGAAGTAATTCTCGCCCAAGACAAAGACTGTTTTTAATAAGGTTTTAAAAGATTTTTTGATCAAGAAATGTTATTATAATTTGACAGATTTTTTTAATGACAAAAGAAAGCTACTTTAGAATTACCTTTGCCCTATAGTATTCGTATAGGTATATTGTTTATTTAATGGATCGGCCTGGTCTTCACCTAACCTGTCGCTACACCCTAATGGGGTCATATGTTTCGCAAACACATCGATAACACCTGTAGTAGAAAATAAGTACATATATTGGCAATAAATAGTTGAATATTGACTATTACTAAATTTTAATCTAAATTATTATTTATTAATAACTAAATAATATTTTTTACACATAATAAATATTCAGTTCTGTTCTGTTTCGTTCCGTTCCATTTTTTTTCTGTTCTGTTCTGTGAGACGTATGATGATATTCGACGACTATGGGAAAAATAAAGATCATAATCCCTTTGTCCATGACAATGCTGACAGCGGGTAGAGTTAGTAAAAGTATTACATTACAAGTTTGCATTAGTAATGCAGAGGAATTACTCTGGAATCAACGATTGTACCTATTTAGATTTTAAGTTTATTCTTTTACAATGAAAATGCACATTACTTTTCTCAGCATAGTTCTCTGGCAAATGGGTTATACAATACCTACCTCTATTTTAGTACCTACATAACAAATCTAGAGTCGTATATTTCAACATTTTATACGAGAACAAAGGAAGATATATCATTAAGGAAAGAAAGCAAAGCTTTGTAAGATGCACAGACTTTTCTTTTTGGTTGGTACCATTAATTCATTTCTAAAATCGTTGTGCTTGAGAAAAGGATTTTACTTTGTTGTGTTTGAACTTCTGTTCAAACCTATTTCTTTTGCTATCGACATTTCTTAATCATTACAATTAATTAAGTGGCTAATAATTTGGAATGTTATTTATTGTGTTCGGAATTATTTAAACATTTTAAATTCATTGTGTGGAATGCAGTATTACAATAATAATACCATTGATATACCTAGGAAATATTAAATAAGATATCGGCGCCAGGTTTACGAAACTTCCAGCGCAAACACTGCCTCAGCCTGGTTCGTATCGTCGCCACACTTTGTATCCCTCCCATGGCTTGCGCAGTTTATCGCTTGAGACGACAGACCTAGTAGATAGATAGATAGATAGATGAACTCTATTGTACACACCAAATAATAAAAATTACAGATAAAAACATTTTTTTTTTTATGTTAGTGAATGATTTGAAGATTTAGTCGTTCGCCTGATGTTAAGTGACACGGCCGCCCATAACAGAATAAAGTGTAAAAATGGGCGACCTTATCGCTAAAAGGGATCTCTTCCAGGCAACCTTTGGATGCAGAGAATTTGACGAAGTGGTAAAGGACGGGGTGCAGATAACTATTTAGTTCATATCAAGGTCATAATAATTATAATACTTCTTAACTTCTTTTAATTACAATACCTATATAAATATAATACTTAATTATGAGGATGTTTATACACTACACATGGGTCCTGTCGAATAAAAAATAATACGCATATGTATCTCAACATGTTACATAAGCCCATGTTCTTTTGAAATAGTATAGACTAACATATCATCGTCATCGCAGCGTGAACGTCCCTATTAGGGTGTATTGTTCGTTATCTACGACCAATGGCTAAGTCTTTTTCCACGAATGGAGTACTTACAGGTTATTTTAAGGCTAGGATGAATTGGTATGTTTTAGGCAAAAATTCGCTATTGTTGATAGCATTGTCAAAATCATAGTGGTTAATGCAAGTCAATTTTGAGATAATAAAAACTTTACACATCACGAAGAAAAGCTTAAAAAAATCTAGTTGGTGATAAAAGAAAAGTAAAATATTTTATGATTTTAAAAAATATAATACTATTGTCAATGGGGCAGGGAGCCTTTATTAGATAAGGCATTATTAAAAATCTCCGAAAATCAAAAACCACTCATGTACCTACGTAATAGAACAAGAGTCTTTATACTTGTAAACGTTTCTTTCGAAGAAAATCTAATCTGTAAGCTAATACTATTATATTCTGTAATAATTCTCTTTTGCTAATGATAAAACAGAGATCTACAGCGCTGAAGGTACTTTTCCTACCGGCGGTTCTCAAACTTTAGCTACCATGTCCCCATTTGCATATCGCTGACATTCATGCAAGCCCTAATGAAACTTTTAAACTGCTTTCATAAACTTATTCCCGAGCCGAACGACCTTTAAGCATGATATTCACTGAAGCCCCAAAAGTTTTAGTTACATTTATAAAGAGTTGGGGGTTCGGTACTTTGACTGGCTTAGTTAGATGGTCTATTATAAAAGAATAGGTAGAGCTTTAATAGTTATTTCCTTCTCTACTCAGTGATTTTTCAAAATTAATGCATGTTTTTATTCTCATCTATTTCAAATCAGAATACTTATATTATTTGTATTTTTTTACGAGAACTTAATTGAATTATAACTAGCAATCAAACATTTTCGTGAAACCAAATAAATTAATGTTAATGCAGATGGAATAGCAGATAAAAGTAGCTCGCAAAAGCTGCAAATTTTGCGAATATACTACAAACCAGCCTTATGTATTAGCAGTTTTCCTTTTATGCGAAATCACTTAAGACCGGCTATTTGTAGTATTCCTCTTATGAAAATTTTAAATCCGTTTCATGTGAAGTTTAGAACATGTTTAGAACCATAGGAAAACATTTATACTAGACGAGTAGACTAAAAGACATGGCAAATATTAAAATAAACACACCTGCTATTGAAATAAAGGCTATTTTAACATGAAATAAAATTTACAATCAGATCTACGGAATAGAATAACTGTAGAATGACATACATCAACAGCAATCACATACATAAATCCTGGACCCTAACTAGGATTCCCTGTGCGTAGGGACCCAGGAACGACGAGGACCATGGTCCCACAACGCCCAGACTCAGAACAAGTATTTGCACTTTTTTTCTGTGCACAACTTATCCTGCTGCGGGAATCGAACCGGCCGCCTCCGGGTTATGCGCCGGCCGGCTCAACCACCACACCACAGAAGCTGTCAATATGATATGATAAGTACCTATACCAGTTCTTGACGATCTTTCGGTTACGTTTTCTTGGTCTTTTGTCATCAGGTTCCATCGACGATCCTCGAGAACTTCCTCAGTCGAATAGAAGAGGGATACTGTAAGTTCCACAACCCGTACCACAACAATCTTCATGCGGCTGACGTAGCGCAAACCGTCCACTACATGCTGTGTCAGACGGGGCTCATGGTAAGTGGAAATTTTTTGGTCTATTAGTGTTGAAAACAGTATAGCTCGCGCAAAACTTTATGAGCTCTCGGAAGTAAAGCCTGATTACCAAACTGCGCATGGTACAGTTGAGTGCATTGTAAAAGGGTATTATAATTATTTATTATATTTTTGATGTAAAACTTCTTTACATACGCTTGACTTGGGAGAAAGCGGGTGAATGCGAGGCGAACTGAAGTTGAAGTAGATCTACATTGTCAACATAACAAAGTTAAAAATTTGTATTATTATGTTGGTATGTCCAGTGAAATGTCAATTCACAATTGTCAAGATGGCGACATTAATATTAAACATAGCAAAAACAAAGCTATTCCAGCCGATGGATGGAACTAAAGAAGTTTTACTTCAGTCGTGTGGTCTAAAGCACACTCGTTTTTTTATTATTCTTTCTTTTTTCTTCTTCCAGAACTGGCTCTCAGACCTGGATATCTTCGCCACGCTGGTCGCGGCCTTAGTCCACGATTTCGAGCACACTGGTACGACAAACAACTTCCATGTGATGTCTGGGTCGGATACAGCGTTGCTCTACAACGATAGAGCGGTCTTGGAAAACCATCACATTAGCGCCGCATTCAGGTAAAACATTTTTTTCCCAAAACTGTGCGGGCCAAAACGATCCCTAAGGTTTAGTGTTAAAGTGGCGTCTCAAATTTTCAAAAACATTCAGGTAAAAAAAGATATTTTGCCAAACCTGTGAAGGTCAAAACGTAAGGTTTAGTGTTAAGTGACGTCTTAATTTTTCAAAAAGCCGTAAGTTTCTTTTAAATTAGAAAGAGTAATTGAACCATCTGAATTCAAAATTTTGTTTAGTTGGTCCAAAGCTTAATTAAATACCTTTCGAGAGAAGCGGTTGCAATTTCGAGTTCTACAGTCCGACAATTCGCAATAAACTACCTAAATTGAATTATCCTGAAATATTAAAAACAGAGCCATTCACTGTCTACCCTACGACCACAGTGGACTACACGTCAGTAGATATAGTATAACATTTAAAGAGCTAACCAAAAAATCTCACTAATATTATAAAGGTGAAAGTTTGTATGTGTATGTTTGTTACTCCTTCACGCTCAAATGGATTTGGATGAAATTCGATACCAAGATAGATTATACACTGGATTAACATATAGGCTACATTTTATCCCGGAAAAAATATTTTTTTCCGTGGGATGAGCAAATAGTGAAAATACTTTTTATCCGTGGGTGAAACAGCGGGGCGCACTAGTATAATAATAATAGTATGGATGACCTTATATCAATCATTCCTTATTTTGCATAGGCTCTTAATTTCAATAAATGTGAAATTTTTATTCGAGATCAAATTTTCTATCAATTTTTCAAAATTCAATCTAATTCATTGACAAATTCAACTCGTTATGCCCTAACATTTTAGTTCAAACAAAACCTGGCTCACCTTACTTGGTGCCCCAATATTTTTGGAAGTAACCTCGCTCTTAGTGACGTCAAAAATTGAAAAATTTACTTCGCTCATGGTCACTTTTTTTTAATTAAACCTCACATGCTATTTATATTCTTCAGCTTTGTCTTTTACACTAAATAAAAGAAATTACATAATACAGCAACAATATTTTGACGTCGATGTCTGTACGATGTGAATGCAACTCTACAATGCAATCAATAAAATTTAACTAGCCCGTCTTAATATTAGCGAAATATCTACATCTTCTGTCGCTAAATAAAATGTTATCGAGTTTTGGCGAGAAAGCGAAAAAGATTGCGTTGCCGCATCGTATTATTTTCCAAAACTTGTGTTATTTTCAGTGTTAGTGTATAAAATTGGTGGCATTTTATTCGTTAAGTGCTGGATTACAGGCATGAGTGTGGGAAAATGGTATAATGATGGTGAAACGTTTCTTTTCGTGTTGTTTCCAAAACTCCATAGAAGCTTCAAGTAAAGTTGCCACCACTTCACTAGGAGTATGATTTTGACTAGACTGACTTGACTGTGACTTGGCTTGATGACTTCGACTGTGACTTGACACATATTTGCGTGAAATATCGATAACTTGGTAAATTATCAATTACTTGACACTGGCTAAATACACAAAGGTGTGGAGCCAAATCCAAAAAAAAATGTTATCTACTGCCCTCCTAACCATAACCAACGCATTCGCCTGGCGCGAATTTCGAGGAAAACGCGCATAAAGTTTTTCATTTTCTTTTTGCCGACACGCCTAAACTAAACAAAATATTCACAATATATAATAGCACCAGTAAAACAAGTCAAGAACATTTATAATCAATTGTTTATTTTGTAATCCGTATCATGAAAATGTTCTTCATCGTATTACATTCTAGTTTTAAAACTCTTTAATTTACACGTTTATTAACACATGTTTAAAGTTTTATTGATATAGGTAATTCCTTTTCGTAACCTTCAATAAACTTAATAGAGCAAGTGACTTTCGAAATAGCAATTCCGCAAATGCAGTTAAATCCCAGAACGCTTGGCTAAAGTAGACGAACTGTTCAATTGTCTTCTCTGTTGTGTACTGCACTGCAGCCTGACAGCGGATTTGCATTTTAATCAAATACCCAGTTCAACCCACTGTCAGGGCTAGCCGCGGATATTGCACGTTTATTTACAACATAAATACTAAAAACAATATTACTCTGTAGGTACACAGGCTTTTTTTTGTTTTGTTTTGGCTCCACACTTTTGTGTATTTAGCCAGTGTCAAGTAATTAACAATTTCTCAAGTTAATTTATATTATATAATGTGTCAAGTCATTAAGTTAAGTCATAGTCTAGTCTAGTCAAGTCATACTACTAATAAAGTGGTGGCAACTTTACCAGAAGCTTCTATGGAGTTGGAACAACACGAAAAGAAACGTTTCACCATCATTATACCACTTTCCCACACTCATGCCTGTAATTCAGCACTTAACGAATAAAATGCCACCAATTTTATGCACTAACACTGAAAATAACACAAGTTTTGGAAAATAATACAATGCGGCGACGTGATCTTTTTCGTTTTCCTGCCAAAAATCTTACACAGGCTTCTGTCTTTTAATAGACCTACCTAAACGAAAAAAGTTAATCAGTGTACACTGTGTGTAAAATACTGTTAAACAGAATTTTTGGTAATTTTTAAGTCTGCCTATTATTACGCACGCTTAAGTTGGGGTGTGAGCTGGTGAATGCGAGGTGAACGAAAGTTGAAGTTAAATCACGCAGATCTCCATTGACAACATAACAAATGATACATGACAATGACATAAACAAATAAAGTACCTAGTGCCGAGCAATCAAATTCAATATCTTTAACGTCCAGATTCCTAATTAGGATTCTATAGTTGTCAGTACTTTAGAAACAACATAATTCGTAGTAGGCAAGACAAATAAACAAACAATCGGCAAGGTTGAATTTGTTCAGCAAAATTTACTCTGTAAGTTAGATGTTAAATTGGTGGCTATTACCAGCGAGCTGTAGATCTTAAATGTACTTACTACTTAATTGTACACACTACTTACTACGTTTGTACTACTACTCTAAAATTACCTACTACCTACCTACTGCTTACCTACTGCTTACCTACTACCTTCCTACTGCCTACCTACTACCTACCTACTGTCTACCTACTTCCTACCTACTACCTACCTACTGCCTACTTACTACTTGTGTAAATCTTTTTAGGCTTCTAAGGTTCCAATAAAAAGGTTTTATTAAACTCAAAAACTTCAACAGACCCATCGTTATCCAGCACGTTCTAATAAAAACATGAATTAGGTATGTAAAACATACCAAAACTGAACTTTTAACAATACCTTACAAAAAGTTGAGTACAATAGATCGCGATGAAAATTCGGGGATTTTTCCAACAAAAGATCCAAAAGAGGCTCGTTATGATGGTATAATTTCCCCAGGGAGGTGGATGTTGCCTTTCACAGTTAACATTCCGATTTCTCGATGTGATGATTGGCAGCTTGTTAAAATGAAAAACGAGTCAAATATACTTTTAACTGTACCATTGAATTAAATTCGCGTAACATAATTTATATTGAACGAGCCGGTTGTAAAATCATTCATTTTTATGACGTATTTAGTAGGTAATCGATAACTAAATATGTAACCAAAGTGGTATTGGTTTTTCTGTCTTATTGTGATAGATAACCAAGGTAGGTACCTAAATTGTTTGTTTTTTTTTTTTATTTGGTAGGGCTCCACACTTTTGTGTATTTAGCCAGTGTCAAGTAATTGATAATTTTCCGAGTTAAGTAATATATATGTAGGTCAAGTCAAGTCAAGTCACAGTCCAAGTCATCAAGTCAAGTCATAGTCTAGTCTAGTCAAGTCATACTACTAGTAAAGTGGTGGCCACTTTACCAGAAGCTTCTATGGAGTTTTGGAAACAACACGAAAAGATACGTTTCACCATCACTATATCACTTTCTCACACTCATGCCTGTAATCCAGCACTTAACGAATAAAATGCCACCAAATTTATGCACTAACACTGAAAATAACACAAGTTTTGGAAAATAATACAATGCGGTGACATGATCTTTTTCGTTTTCCCGCCAAAACTCCACCTACTTTGGTTTCTTTCCATGAATGTGAAATGTGTGCAGATAATTCTCCAATATTTCCGTGTATGTGGTAACACCGTGCCTTTTAGCTTCCTTCAATTCTCATGATAAGTCAAAAAAGTTTTATCAAGAGGCACGGTGTGGCAATGTGCACAAGCACAGAAAAAAAAGCGCAAGCACTTGTTGTTAGTCTGGGTGTTATAGGATCATGGTCCTCGTAGTTTCTGGGTAGACACAGGGTATCCAAGTTATGGTCCAGGATCTATTTATGTTATCGTTGGTCATTATTATTATTAATTAGCATTATGCTATAGGTATAGGTTTCTCTTTAGGTAAGAAAAATTGTCTCATTTCTAAACGTTTCTTTTGGCTCGTCTAGAAGGCGGCTGAAATAAGTTTTATGTGCGTCTAAAAATATATTGACACGTATATGATAATGTGGGCTAGAGAGGGACCTAAATAAATATTACCTACATACTTAGGGCCGTTATAAGCTTCTCTAGGATACTGGTAAGGTTACATAAACACAATTTTCTTGGAGATAGGTACTGTATTTTCACGCGTCAACAAATGATGAACGACGACACTAACCACCTAGTATGGAAATTCAATGGAAAGCGTAGGTACCTCCACATATAGATATTCATACGTATATTTAACTAATTTATTGTTCTTTTTGATGATTACGATTGAAATTATACTACTATCCCACTAATATTATAAATGCGAATGTTTGGGTGAGTATGAATGTATTCAATGTTTGTTACTCTTTCACGAAAAAAACTAATGAACGGATTTGAATGTAATTTGGAACACTCACAGTCCGGTCTATTTCGACCAGATTACGCCTAATAATTTTAAAGGAGCTAAGGCTAGTCACGTAGCGGCTTAATGGCAGGTTAAACCGTTGTTACACCACCCATTCTAGAGCTAGACCGTGCTTAGGTCGCTTAGCCTGTGCTTAGCAGTCATAGTAATTAGGTTAGGTAGGTATAAACATTAAACAGTGCTTGGTTAAATGGTTAATTACGTTTGTACACAGTTTAAGTTTATTCATCGTCGGCTCGCTGTAAGTTAGACTGACACTTCTTATATTAAATAGTACCAAATAAAATGTTAAAAAGTAAATTAAGTTATTGCGGTTGACTGGTCAACTTTGCGAGTTATGAAACACTAGTTGCGCCCCGTGGTTTCACCCGCGGATAGAAAGTATTTTAATTATTTGCGCATCACACGGGAATATTTCACTTTTCCGGGATAAAAGGTAGCCTATATGATAATCCAGTGTATAAGCTATCTTATTACGAATTTCATCCAAAGCCATTAAGCCGTTTGAGCGTGAAGGAGTAACAAACATACACACATATACACATACAAACTTTCGCCTTTATAATATTAGTGTGATTATAATTAGTTAGACATGTTTATTCAGCAACTGCTAATATATACAATAAGGACACCAAATGTTTATTTTGTCATACTAAACTACGCGCGTTGGTTCTATAACCTCACCAGACATTTATTTATTTATTTATTTATTTATTTATTTTATTCTTGGAAGACCAACAGCTGTTATAATTACAACAGACACACGTTTACAAAAAAAGAAGCCAATTAAAGGTCCTCACGGATAGACAAAAAAGAGTACAATTTAAATAAAGTGAACACCTAAGAGCACTAACTACATACGCACTGCATGGTATTAATTACTAAGTTATAGAATAGCTATACACAAAGGTAGCAGCTAGCCTAGTAACTAAAAATATTACAGTTAATTATTGGTAATTAAATTAGTCAAAAAATTCACTGCTCAACCACTGCCTGGCCGACGCCACGCTTGAATTGAATGAAAATAATAATAACTGGATCGATGTTCGATAAGTTAAAAAAAACAAATATATTCCAGATTGATGCGCGACGAAGAGTGCAACATCCTCCAGAACCTATCACGGGACGAGTTCCGCGAATTCCGAACCCTGGTCATCGACATGGTGCTGGCCACGGACATGTCCTTCCACTTCCAGCAACTGAAGAACATGAGGTCTCTGCTGACGCTTGCTGAACCAACCGTGGACAAGAGCAAGGCTGCATCGCTTGTGCTACACTGTTGTGATATCTCACATCCAGCCAAGGTCAGTAAGATTCATCGTCGTGCCTATATTATGCATGATAGCTCAGTTGGTAGTAACCCTGCCTTCTGGACTGTGGGTTTGATCCCCACCCAGGACAAACATTAGTGTGATGAACATCAATGTTTATTATTATTATTATTATAGTTTAATAGACGAGCAGCATGACTGCTGATGTGGCTATATCCACAGTGTTGGATTCACTTTCAATGTTCATCCTTGTAACAGAGATAGTTTATTTGTTCGTAACCAGTTGTCGAGTCTGTTCTTAAAGTTATTCACAGAGGTGGCAGCAATGACCTCTTCTGGTAGCCTGTTCCAGTTGTGAACCACTCTATTACTGAGGAAGTGATGTGCAGTGTTGGTCCTAGCTGTTGTGCGATTAATTAAAAGTGAATGCCCTCTTGTAGGTCTGCCTTGTCTCATTAAATAAATATCATGGATATCCGGAAGGTTGTTTGTTCTGTGTCTGGGTGTTATATTGTATTCTATGTATGTATTTACAAACATTCCCAAGCAAGCTTTGCTTAGTTTGAGACTAAATGGTGCTGTGTGAAATGTCCACAGATTTTTTAAAAATTATTCCACTGGATATAGACCTTTCCTAATCCACACCACTGAGACCGCTCTTCGGCTTTTCTCATCTAAATCTATCTGCGTATATTCGTAGCTTAACCCCTAATGTTTATTTCCAGAATAGGTCAAACAGGTCTATTATTAACATGATGACTTGAAATTTTCAGAGATGGGACCTCCACCACCGATGGACAATGAGTCTCTTAGACGAGTTCTTCCTTCAGGGCGATAAAGAGCGAGACCTGGGCCTACCGTTTAGTCCACTCTGCGACAGGAATAACACGTTGGTCGCTGAATCTCAGATTGGATTCATAGAGTTCATTGTTGAACCAAGCATGGGAGTCTGTGCTGATATGCTGGAGTGTGTACTAGGTCCGATGCATTCCAGCAGTAAAAACTCGACCAGCACTTCTGGCAGCGAGACTATCAATGAAGATAATACAGGTGAGACTTACAATCGAGTTTTCTTGACGACTCAATATGAGTCTGAAAGGGTAAGCAACGCTTTAGTAACACCTCCAGTGTTACAAATTTCCAATGGCTACGGTGACCGCTTCCCATCAGGTGGACTGTATGCTTGTTTGCACCATTTAGCAGAAAAAAGTCCCAGTTAAGGTGGAGTTGCACAGATTTTTAAAATGGCGCTGATTGTCAGGGAAACAGCTGATTCAAAAATAACTGAGCATTTTTGAACGTAATACAATCATTTATTGGATTTCAACGAGTTTTAAGACGTTTGAATAGCAGTTAAACAATTTCCTTCACCTTAATCAGCCGTTTTACACTGTCTGTGAAACCAACCCTTTGGATGTTAGAGACCATGCTTGCATCTTTAATCCTTCTAATATTATAAATGCGAAAGTTAAGGCGTGTGTGAATATTTGTTACCATTAATCTCCTAATGCATAACCCAAATTTGATGATTGGAATGTAGATAGCTTATACGCTGGGTTAACCCGTACGATATGTTTTAATCCACGAGGCGCAATTAGTTATATTATGATTATTAACGATTGATACATTTCTAATGATGTTTATTAAAAGAGTAATTATTATCTTCCAGCAAACGAAACACCAAAATTCAAGATTAGAAAGCCATGGATCGCTTGTCTCGGCGATAATAAGAAGATATGGAAGGAGCAAGCAACTAAAGGTAATTAGATAGATAGATATATAAAACTCTTTATTGAAACACGACATTACAATACAATTCAAACTTAAAAATATATAGTCGATAAAGTTCAAAATCGCAATAAAAATATGTCACATAGTATATCCCTTACTCAATAAATACGTTAGCTTTAAATTTTGCGCCGTTGCCACTCCGTGCAAGATATATGACCCGGAATCGAGTTTTTTTTTATTTGGTTTTGGCTCCACACTTTTGTGGATTTAGCCAGTGTCAAGTAATTGATAATATCTCAAGTTAATTAACATCATAAAATGTGTCAAGTCTCAGTCCAAGTCATCAAGTTAAGTCATAGTCTAGTCTAGTCAAGTCCTAGTCCTAGTAAAGTGGTGGCAACTTTACTTGAAGCTTCTATGGAGTTTTGGAAACAACACGAAAAGAAACGTTTCACCATCATTATATAATTTTCCCACACTCACGCCTATACTCCAGCACTTAACCTAATATAATGCCACCAATTTTATGCACTAACACTGAAAATAACACAAGTTTTGGAAAATAATACAATGCGGTGACGCAATCTTTTTCGCTTTCCCGCCAAAAAACGAGTGCCCGTGTTTGTGTTTATATACATTTTTTTTCTTTTTCAGATGCTGAAGCACGGGCTAAGCAGGAGGAAGAGAGCAAGAGCACCCCGCCACCGACAACAGAAGAATAATATTTAGCCTCCCTTGTAAATAGTGTTAGGAATAGCTGCAGCAACATGCTTAACGCACTGTTGAACAAAAGCTAAACACTTGAGTGTGCGTGAAGTGTGAACGCTTACATACATTGCTATTATAATATATGTTGTGTGTACGCACAAAATGCGATTTATAGCACAATAAGCCTGTACATGTTTCGTTATGAGGAAGACAACATAGTGAGCTAATTCGGAAAGGCGGTGAAGCGATACGCCAGTAGTGTAAATCATTATTCGCTGCTAAGACTAGCCTAGCCTAATTTAGTCTAAAAGCTTATCTGTATTAGTCTTACGCCATATTTTGTATATCATAAGATAAAGCGGACTGAGGCGGTGACCCTGTGGCACACCAAACAATATCCTGCTACCTTTATCAAAATATCTTCTAAGTTAGATTTAATAAAAATCTGTTTCAATGTTACAGATTTATTTACTCACATTGTAATGTAAAAATGTACTGAGATCATTTCATAATATTTTTAGTAGGCATAGGGCTAAATAGTATCTGTAGATACACTATGAAACGCTGGTTACCTATGGAGCAAACATATTTTAAACACGAACAAAACGTGCACTTTTCCATCGAGAAAAACCTTTTTGAACGTAGTTATCCTTTACTTAATAAATATACTTCGTATTTATATAATTATAACATTAATCGTAGCTTAATTAATATTAGTGTTAATCCACATGAAAAATACGCTTATTAATTTTAATGTTTCCGATAAAATTGGAGTCTTGATATTCTTGACCAAATGTTATTTAATATGAAATTATTTTCTAATAATACGCCATCTCATATTCTAGTTATAGGAAGATCCTTATATACTTGTAGGTAGTAAACTTCACAATCTAGAAATAATGGTAAGGTCTTCTACTCAATTTGAAAAATAGTTTTAAACTGATAGGAATCGCCATACATATATATAAAAAAATATTATTTCCCGGAGTTACAGTCGTTAAGCCTCATTATGATTACTATTATTATAATATCACCATTTTGTGACGTCATTTGTAAGTAAATAGGAAGCTTTCAACTGATGAAGTCAAATCAAAGTTTTTAGCTTAAAATTCTACTTTTATAGTGGTTAAAGTAGATGATAGTTCTTGATTTCAACAAAATAAAAATATCAATTTTGTAATAAGTAGAAAGAAAAGAAAGAAAAACACCATTTGTAAGTAACGTTGATGTGAACAGACGGTATGTTGACTTTGACAATCTAATCGCGTCGAAATTGAGGGTAAAGTGTACTTATGAGTGACGTCACGCGCTGTGCATGGGCTTTCACGGGTCACGTGGTATATGATTTTTTTTATATTAAAAGTATTAACAACTCATAAATAATATTAATAAAATAGCTAAAAATATATATTTACCCAACTATTTATAACATAGCATTCAATCATAATTTGATTACGGTGTGAGACCCATTGAACATATTATAAACAAATAAATATAGTACCTACACCTACCCTCGACATGAACCAAATGTTCATACACTTAATTTAAAAAAAACTAACTAAAAATTTTATAGCTTGATAGCTAATAGCTATTGTATCGGGTCCGGGTGTCTAAATTGCTGTTTCATTTTTATTAAATAATCATTAATTTATTATAATAATACTAGATAATGAATAAAGAGTGTATCGTCTAACATTTCAAGTTAATGTTTATGCTCAAAGCAGACTTGATATCAAAATGAACTACATTTCTAGACTGAATGGTGTAGGGCTTAACGCCAAGGAAAGAACAGGAAAAACCTAGTTAGGTAGACTTGAAAAAAAACCAGACCTTTTGTAAATATACCGTCCTTCAAAATAGAATACGGAGGGTATGAAAATGAATTTAAATATCTGTAAAACTTTTTAATGTCAAGTGTAGCCAACAGATGCCAAATTAAAAAAATTAAAAGTAACCGGATCATTCGAATGTTTTTAATATCAGTGGCCTAGTTTTCCTGATTGGTACTTGGGACCATTCTCATTGAATATCAAAATCAAATAACAACCATAATCATGTAAAAAAACTCCCTACTTCGGGGATCGTATTTATAATAGTTGTATTACTTAACCATTGACGCTTATTGTAGACAAAACGATGGATTTTTATATATTTATCGTCTATTTTAAATGACTAGATAATTTATTATTGAAATCTGTATATTGTGAGTTAGGAGTGTACCTATTCATAGTGTTAGGAAACATTCAATTTAGGATCGAGAATTAAGTACCAGTTTAGTGCCATTCTTATTGGGGACAGCTTTATGAAAAGTAGAATTTAGAATAATGAGCCTTATGTACATTATTGATTGATGTTTCTATATCAACAGCTTGCAACAGTACCTACGTAGGTCAGTGTTATTAGTTATTTCTTAACAGTTAAGGCTTGTTTTCACTGTCCAGTGCGAGGTCGAGGCAGTGACTAAGTCATTGTGTCGTTGCTCATGATATAAAAGTTCTGCAGGTCTATTTGCTTACAGGAGAAGGAATGTATGATAACAATTAACTTATAGCAAGGAAGCTTATTGCCAAGATTGTGAACGCCAGTTTAGGTTTTCTTTTAAAGGAAAATTCTGTTTTAATAGTTTACTTATTTCTAATTTTGAGTTTTCGAGTGCAGCTTTGTCTATATTTTGTCAAGCTATCTTAAAATCAAAAGGCGCGGTGTACAGTATCCTAGTATGAGTTCAATGCACATTCTGTGCATTATATTACTGATGTACTCGTGTCTTGTGTGTGTAATGTAAATGTCGTAAAATATTTATATGAAATCTCAGTACAGCGCCCCTAGCGGTAACTATACGTAACTAAGAATTTCATTCAAATATATTACGATACCTACTCTGTATAGAGTTCAGTACATATAACATAGGTACACCATAAAGTAAGATGTTTATATTGTTTTTTGTCCTGGTTATGCCTGGGCATAGATAAATATAGGCCATAAGCACTAAGCCTAGCTCAGTTTCCGAGCTCTGTACTTTAAATTTAAGTAGATATGCCTATCTAGGGTACCTACTTCAAATAATTGGCAATATTTTTGCATTTTACTATGTGGATTGACTTGACACTGCCTCGCCTCGACATTGAGTTGATGTAAACGAGGCTTGATCGCTAATTTTAAATATTTCGATCTTTAATTACTTATAACATTCCTGTTTTTTACTTGACTACAATATAAGTTTAAAATAGCAGTGTGATCACGGAATAATATAAGATTACATACTTACACATATTGTACCTATTTTTAGTATTGAAGTAAATGGTAGTCACAAAACCTACACAAACATAATATTAATAAATATATACCTACTTGTATTTAGATACTATCCAAGTAAAATTAATACAATTTTACTGGCAAAGTTAATAATAGTCACCATTTTTTCTATTGCTTCAAATTAAACTCGTTATCATAATTTTAATTTGTGCCAACAAAGAAATGAGCTGCAGAAAGCAGCAATATTTTATCTTCCCGTTTTCTTATCACAAGGAGTCTCTAAGAAGTCACTTGATTTTTCATTAACGGGAAGTGAGAATATTTTTCAGATCTTTTAAGTTACCAACTATTATAGCAGAGCCTTCTCACAGACTAGTTATAGTAATACTTAATCTTGGTGGCATTAGCTGGGGTGAAAAATAAAAAACCTGTCATGTAAAATCACTATTACTTGAGTTTTTTTTTGGTTCTGATTAATTTTACAGTATTTACCACGATCTCTTAATGGCAGGATTAACTATATTTTATCAAATAACATTATTAAATATAATTATTAACATGCTTGTTTAAAAAATAAAACTGAATAAATATCCGAATCTTATGTATGTATTTTCTTGAATTTTCTCTACAATATTGATTGTATATTGTGTAAATTGAGTTGTGAAATCTCAACAATCTTTTTGATCTAAAAATTGTGTTTTTATTTGTATGTAAATAAATTATCTAAAACACTTTTTAGTTTTCTATGTGTAAATTAAACTATGTAAAATAATAAAAAATAAAGATTTTCGTAGAAACTTGTTACTTTGATTTATTCAGAGTAGGATTTCATATATGAATTATAAAGTTGCTTCACAAGCTTAACTTTGCATGAATGTTACATATATGCATAAAAAATATACACAAATACAAACAGCCATAAAAATCAACTTAAACTAAATTAACTAAGGATGTATTTGAAACTCTTGCCAAATATATTTATCTGTACTGATAGAGCTCTAACATCAGTTTTCTGTCTGTTACAAATGATAGTACCTTCAATAACATCACCTTCTTTCACATCCTTACATTCTCGGAAATAAAATACTGTTTGTTTCCAATGTGTAGAGGTTGAATGTGGTCCAGTTGAGAAAGAGATTTTATGCGGCAGATCAAAAAATGTATCAAAATATCCAACCAAAGAAGTCAATACTCCATCCTTTTTTATTCTTAACTTAAAGTCAGATGTAAAATCCATGACATCTGTAGTACAAGTATTAATATCTATATCTTTAACAACACAGGGCTCTGATAGAATATTCTTAGACTCTACTAAGTCTATGCTAGCTTCTCTAACAACTTCGGATTTCATGCAATTCATTTTATACCCATAGACATCTGACCAGAAATTAATAAGCTTCCTATGGGTGTCAATATCTCCATTTGCTACAAGACTTATGTCACATCTGTTTGGTAGGAGAAGACCTCCTGGATTGAGGTAGTTATCTCGAGCGTAAATGACACTGTCTAACATTCCTTCAAATAGTAAGAAGTACCCCATCCACTCGGACACAATAATGTCAACTTTTTCATCCAACTTTGTATTCTCTAATCTACCTTTCACTGGTTTTATAACATCTTGAAGGTTATTTTCTCTGATTATATCCATTGCATGGTAAATGACCTCTGATTGGTCTAATGCATAAACTTTCTTAGCGCCAGCAGTTGCACAAAACATTGAAAGTATTCCTGTTCCACATCCCAGATCCAGTACAACTTTATTTTTTAATGTTTCCTTATTGTTTAGAATAGCATCTCGGTATGTTTCTGTCCGAACCTTATCAGAGAGCATGTCATAATGTATGCCAAAGTGGGCATAAGTACTGAAATAGCCTTCATCACTTTCAAGAGGAACTTTCGACACACAGTTTACTATCATGTCATTCTCTTCCACATTGGTACTTGAGCTGCCACCTTCAACTAGTGTTTTCATAGAATCTTGCATTTTATTTATGTCTTCCCTTGCCAAAGCAACATGGGTTTGGCTTTCCTTCAACTGTTCAGTCAAATTCTGAATAGTTCTTTGCAGTTCTATAAAGTGAGACTGTGACAATGTTACCAACCCATTTTCCACATTAGCGTGGTATGTTTTGGGTGAGCTGGGCTTGTCTGTAAGTGAATCGAAGTCGTACATCAACCACTCGTCGTTGTCAACGGGCTTTAAATACTTGTCGTCATCCCAAGCAGCGTGTTTCATGGACATAACAATTTCCGGTGAGGGTTTATGTGTTTTGATGTAATTGATCATTTTTATGTATGAATAACAGTCCATGTTAAACTTAAGCTTTAGAGAGTTTATGTCAAAAATGTGGACGGTCTCGCAATGGGTAAAAGCTTCTTCTATCGTTGGCAAAACGTTGGCGCAAAACAAGCATGGCACAGAGGAGTTACTAGACTCCATTTCTTGCCATTCATCCTCTTCAAAATTATCGTCGTCACTGCTGAGGTCTGGCACATCAGACATTATTATGGAACACAGTTATGTACACTGCATAAAACTTAAACAGATTTGAGATGTTTCGTTTTCTTTCTTAATAACATGGAACTTGGAAAACATGTGAGCGTTCGACTGACCACAGACCAAGTAGAGGATACTATGTATCGACTGACTGTACTGTCAACTGCGCTGCGTCAATGTCAACTATGTAATTTTGTACAAACATCCATTTTTTTGGCTCCACACTTTTGTATATTTAACCAGTGTCAAGTAATTGATAATTTTTCAAGTTAATGATATTTACGCAAATATGTGTCAAGTCATCAAGTCAAGTCATAGTCTAGTCAAAGTCATACTCCTAGTAAAGTGGTGGCAACTTTTGTTGAAGCTCACTTCTTGGCCTAACAATAACTCTACTGTTGAGAGAGTTACTCATAAAGTATCCAAGGTAGTTAGACACTTAAAACACAGTGATAGATATAAACAATCTTTATAAATGAAAATTCATTACAACAGCATTATGGAACTATTGGGAACAATATTTCTTTAGGTATTCTTGAAGTTAATCGAATTAGTTATATTTTCATTCTGACACTGAAAATTTTCTCAGATTCCAAACAAACTATTGTCTTTTTAAATCTGCATTTAAAAAGCCAACCAACCAGTATGCCTGACAGACATGAGGTTACATATCATATGTGCAGTCACAACTCTTTGCTCCAACACTCCTCCTTAAACTCATGTCCATTCACATACCTTTCATGCTACCTAAACACTCATACCCATACCTCTCACACACCACTCGAACTTCCCTCTTGGAAGTGGTTTTGTTAAACTATCTGCAACCATGCATGCTGTTTCCTTATACTTCAGTATCACCTGATTATTTGCAATGACCTCACGCACAAAGTGATACCTAACATCTACATGCTTAGTACGTTGGTGGTGTACTGGGTTCTTTGCCATAGCGATGGCAGACTGACTATCAGAGTAGATGGTCATGGCTTCATCCAATTTACAGCCCCATCCATTAGATACTTCTGCTATAAATCTTTGCAGAAATATTGCTTCTCTAACAGCTTCTGATAGTGAAACATATTCAGCCTCCGCTGTACTTAGAGCTATGGTTCTCTGTTTCTTGCTCTCCCAGCTAATTGAGCCACCTTGAAATAGGAAGACCGAACCAGAGTATGATCTTCTATCAAATTCTCCAGCGTGATCTGCATCTGCATATGCTTCAGGAGATCTTTTGCATCCTTTCAGATATTTTATTCCATGACTTATAGTCCCCTTTAGATAACGAAGCACTCGTTTCGCTGCAATCCAATGAGACTCATCATAGCAACTGTTAAACTGACTCAAACTGTTAACTGCATGCGCAATGTCTGGACGAGTGCACACGGCAAGATACATGAGCGAACCTATCAACGCTCTGTATGGTAATTCATCTCTTGACTTGTGTTCTGGTGGAGGCTTCTCTAGCCTTTGTCCAGTAACTGCAGGTGTTGAAACTGTCTTAGCATCTGCCATGCCAAAGTCTCTAAGCAGTTTCTCTATATATTTTTCTTGATTTATACTGATGCTTTCCTTCTCTTGTTTTATTTGTATTCCCAGCATCAGTTCTGCTCTACCAAGATCCTTCATTTCGAATTTTGACATAAGCTCTTTCTTCACTAGCTTCATTTCTGCTACATTATTCCAAAATAACAGAATGTCATCTACATACACTGCAAGGATTATTATGTTCTTTCCTTTAGTTCTCGTGTAGACACAAGGTTCATTGATTGATCTTGTAAAGTTAAGCTTCCGCAGTTCCTCATCTAACTTTTTATTCCAACTTCTTGGAGCCTGCTTCAGTCCATAAAGGGACTTCTTCAGAAGACACACATAGTCTTCTTTGCCTTTCTGCTCAAATCCATCTGGCTGTTTCATGTATACAACTTCATCCAAATTTCCATTTAGAAATGCTGTCTTTACATCCATCTGATCGATTTGAAGATCCAGATTAGCAGCAAGTGCTATTAAAGTTCTGAGGGAACTATGTCTCACGACTGGTGCGAAAGTCTCATGATAATCAATACCTCTTCTTTGACTATATCCTCTTGCTACCAGGCGAGCCTTGTACCTATTTCCCCCCACCTCTTCTTTGATTCGAAATATCCATTTCGAATCAACGACGTTGTAAGGGCGAGCTGGTGGTTTGACCAGTATCCACGTATTATTTTTTCTAAGAGCATCTAACTCCTCCTCAATTGCTTTTCTCCATTTGTCTTTATCACTGCTTGATAAAGCTTCATTCACTGTGAGTGGAAGATCACTTTCAAGTGCTTGGTATGTGATATGATCCGGAAATTCTCTAGCTTTTCTCTCTCTTAATGGATATCTTCTTTCCATACGAAGCTCTGGTTCTGGTCGCAGTACTTCTTCAGTTTGTTCTGGTTGCTGAACCTCTTCGTCCCTCTCATCAAGAGATTCCCAATCATCACAACTTTCTGATTCATTGTTTTCAGATCCTTCATCTTGACGAAAATGATCAATAGTGATGTCTCTCACAGTCTCATTGTGCTCTAGAGATTCTTCTTCAGTTTCAGTTTCAGTTTGAAACTCATTTTGTTCTTGAAATTCAATTTCATTCTCTGTATTTTCTGTCCTATTGCTAGTTCGTTCAATTGACAGCTCTTCTAGTTCAAATTTAAGAGGAACCTCATTTCTTCTTATATCTGAACTTCTCTCAACGGAATGAAATTTGTTTTCAAAGAAAACAACATCTCTTGCTTTGTGAACCATCTTGGTTTCTGGATCAAACAAACGATAAGCTTTAGAGTCTTCACAGTATCCAATATGAAGCAACTCTTTGTTCTTTGGATCCCACTTGGTGCGCTTTTGATTAGGGATATGCATGAAAGCTCTGCACCCAAACACTCTGACAAACTTCAGGTTTTGTTTCTTTCCAGTCCAACCTTCTTCAGGAGTTTTATTTCTAACAGCTTTCGTTGGTGATCTGTTCTTCAGATAAACAGCCGTCTTCACAGCTTCTGCCCAAAGCTTATTGCTCAATCCAGCTTCTTGGATCATGCACCTAGCCTTTTCAACGATCGTTCTGTTAGCCCGTTCCGCTACACCATTTTGTTCAGGTGTATACTCTACAGTTAACTGATGCTTGATTCCAAACTTCTTCATGAAATCCTTCATTCGAGTATTTACATATTCTTTGCCATTATCTGACCGGATTGCTTTTAACTTCCGTCCAGTCTGTAATTCCGCAAAATTCTTGAACTCTTCAAACTTATTAAATACTTCACTTTTACATTTAAGAAAATATACGAAGGTTTTTCTCGTAAAATCGTCAATAAACGTAATAAAATATTTTAATCCACTGAATGACTCTACATTCATTGGCCCGCAGACATCCGTATGTACTAGCTCAAGTACATTGTCTGCTCTGCTAGCTGTACTGCTTTGCTTGAATGGTTGTCTGGTTTGTTTTCCTTTCAGACAAGCTACACACTCTAGTGTAGTAGAACTGTTAGAAAAACTTACCCCTGTCGCCATACGATCGCGTAATAGTTTTAAGTTACGTACGCCTAGGTGACCCATCCTTTTGTGCCATAATTCCATCTCTCCACTGATAGCAGTCGCCAGCGCTGTGTGCTCCAAACTTTGTTTTAATTTGTACACACCTTTCTCCTCTACACCTGTAAGTAAAGGATCACCAAGTATTTTGCAATTACCACTCTTTATTATGTCAAAACCTCCTTTATAAAACAAAACATTAAGATCTTTCTTAGTGAGTGCACTAACGCTTAGTAAGTTTGAAGCTAACCCAGGAACATACATCGCATTGATCGTAATATTTGGTTTTTTACTCACCACTGTTCCACTCGCAACACCTTCCACCCTTTCTCCATTCGCACACGTTATAGTCACTCCCCTTTCATACTTCTTCAGATCATGCAACCATTCACGCTTTGCAGTCATATGATTTGAAGCGCCAGAATCTACTATCCACGAAGTTGTAGAAGTTGATGTCGCCATCGCCACAGCTGAAGAGCCTTCATTTGTCTTCCTGCTTCGATTATCTGGACAATCTCTAGCTTTATGCGGTCCATTGCAAATAAAACATTTCAACTTCTTCTGTTGTTTTTGTTTAACAGTAGTATTCTTGTTCTTTGATAGTAGCGCATGACTATTCCCATTTGTGCTATTTGTAGCTGTATGTGTATCTTCCATTTGGTACAGTTTTGTTTTAACATAATCCGTAGTAAGCTCTATATTCGAATTTTCAATTGCCAATCTCATAGGTTGAAAATTATCCGTTAACCCTTGAAGCATTAAGGCAGCTATTAATTCGTCATCTATCTCCTTTCCGAGATCACACAACTTCTGTGCGGTTGTCATCAATGCCGTAATATATTCTCTTATAGTCGTGAACTGCTCTAGTTTAAGACTAACTAGCTTTGATAGCAATCTGCAGCGATTATTCAGCCCCTTATCTTCATAAGCTTTCTCTAAAGCTTGCCAAGCCTCCTTGGCTGTTCTTGATTGACGTACATGAATAAGGCACTGCGGTTTCACCATTAAACAAATTTTTGCTCTTGCTTTTTGGTCTCTCTTTTTGCCTATCTCATCAGTGGGTGTAGTATATGTATACTCCCATAGATCATCATGTATCAAGCATAGTTCCATCACAAACTTCCATGAGCTGTAGTTACTAGCACCATCTAGCTTTTCAATTGATGCCGAGCTCATTATGTCATGTTTACTCACGGTTTCTGTTGAATGTTGTTCTCTATTTCCATTCATTTTCATGTTGGTCCCATAACCTTTGTTGAAGCTCACTTCTTGGCCTAACAATAACTCTACTGTTGAGAGAGTTACTCATAAAGTATCCAAGGTAGTTAGACACTTAAAACACAGTGATAGATATAAACAATCTTTATAAATGAAAATTCATTACAACAGCGTTATGGAACTATTGGGAACAATATTTCTTTAGGCATTCTTGAAGTTAATCGAATTAGTTATATTTTCATTCTGACACTGAAAATTTTCTCAGATTCCAAACAAACTATTGTCTTTTTAAATCTGCATTTAAAAAGCCAACCAACCAGTATGCCTGACAGACATGAGGTTACATATCATATGTGCAGTCACAACTCTTTGCTTCAACAACTTTACTTGAAGCTTCTATGGAGTTTTGGAAACAACACGAAAAAAACGTTTCACCATCATTATACCAGTTTCCCCACACTCATGCCTGTAATCCAGCACTTAACGAATAAAATGCCACCAATTTTATGCACTGAAACTGCACAACACACACTAACACTGAAAATAACACCAGTTTTGGAAAATAATACAATGCGGCGACGCGATCTTTTGCGTTTTCCCGCCAAAAAACACAAACATCCATGGATGTTTGTACAATAAACAACAAACATAGATGGACGTATCCATGGTAACACGGTAACAACGAATTCACAACAAGAAGTCAAAACTCAGAAGTCAATTCATTACACCATAGAATAGACTAGTATTACACCAATACACCGACATATTATAAATCGCGTCGCAACAAGCATATTAGGAACCTAAAACAGTAGTCAAACCAACGAAATGAAGTTAAAAATTTCTAGTTTCAAAGAACCTGTGCATGCGGGAGTAGTTGTATGTGTCAGCTGGAACAATACAGAGGAAGTATTTTCGTGTGGGTGAGTTGTTTCGCTCTCATCAAATTTTTTAGATTCCCTAGTACTCTATGATATATATATATTATGAATTCGTCTTTTCTTTATGTCCGTCTGACAGGCTGAAATAATGAATGCTTAAGGCTTAACGTATAACTTTCTTAAACATAATAAACGTACATTTTATTGTCATTGTATGAAATTCTACACAACGATAGTGACCTATATAAATATCAAAGAACTATACGTACTTAGGTGATTATATTATGTACAATTTAATAGCTACTACACTTAACAAAGTATTTACAGAAGCGTGTGCATGTAGGTTATTATACACTTTTGTGTATTTATCCAGTGTCAAATAATAAATATTTTTTCAAATTGAATTATGTTATAATGATATATGTATGAAATCAAGTCACAGTCCAAGTCATCAAGTCAAGTCATAGTCTAGTTAAGTCATGCACCTAGTAATGTGGTGGCAACTTTACCAGAAGCTTCTATGGAGTTTTGGAATAAATAACTCGAAAAGAAACGTTTCACCAACATTATACCATTTTCCCACACTCACGCCTGTAATCCAGCACTTAACGAATAGAATGCCACCAATTTTATGCACTAACACTGAAAATAACACAAGTTTAGGAAAATAATACAATGCGGTGACCACATCTTTTTCGTTTTCCCGCCAAAAACTCACCCTGATTTTTGTTTTGGCTCTTTTTTGTGCTCGACATAAACCTTGACGCAAATAGTGATGTACCTCTTGAAAAACTTCAGTTCTCATATCGATAATAGATATCGAAAAGTTTAAAAGTTTAAGAAAGAAATAGTTCTAAAATTGTTAATTTTTGACAGATATTCCATACGAATTCTTATTATTGTAAAGATAAAACGGGTCTATTCGCGTACAAAAATTATCAAAACATTATTTTGAGTAACCTCGACGTTTTGACCAAGTTACATTGGCCGTGGTCAAAAGGGGACTCGAGTTTTATCTTTACAATATGAGTTCAAGTCGCGAAAGCTTAAATAGTGCGTTATAGCAAACCCATACGAATTCTGTCATAAATCGATAATAGTGAAGCAATGTAATCGCAATTTTGCTAGTAGACTTGGGGCCCTGGTCCTTGTATATTCCCAAATCCACCGATACGCCCGCCACTGAAATTAACTCGCACCATTGATAGTAATAAAAGTACTAACGGTATGTCTGAACGTACTTTAACACTATAATGTATGAAAATTAATTTTATACTTCAGTGATGACCACAAGCTTGTGAAATGGAACCTTGTCAAAAACAATTCTATGGTAATTACTGTTTTCGAAGAAGATTTATATCCAACTGGAATGCATCTTTTCCCAAAATTAAATCTTGGCGGCAACAAACACCAGCACGATGTTATATTAATATCTTCAGCTGATGGAAAGTAAGTATACATGTACTAATTTACACTTAGGTAGGTACCTAGTTTACATACGAACATGGAATGAAAATTCTAACATTCAGTATTATTGGTAAATCTAACATGCCTATATATTCAAATTTTTTGCAGATTTCATATTGTAAACCACAACGGACGCATAGAAAAAACTGTAAATGCGCATCAGGGTGCATGTTTATCAGCGCAGTGGAGCCCCGATGGTGCGGGTCTTTTGTCAGGTAGAAAAATATCGTTACTTTAGTCATTATCACAATCTAAAACTTATCAGACTACCTACGTACATAAATATTTATATACTTGTTTTTAACTTCTCATTTGATAGCTGGCGAAGATGGATTTGTAAAAGTGTGGTCTCGAAATGGACTACTCCGGTCTACTATAGTACAATCAGACGTACCATGTTATAACGCTGTGTGGAGTCCAGATTGTTCCGCTATCTTACATTCGAAAGGCAACGTTCTTATTATAAAACAGTTGAATTCCAGCTCTAAGGTTACGAAGGTATTTACTATTTGGTTATACAAATTACATTTAATAAGGTAAATAAGTTCTTTTAAAATACAAATCAACAAAACAAGGTGAAAGAAGTATTTTTATCTTTTACAGTGGAAAGCTCACGATGGTCTCATCTTATGTGTGGCTTGGAATGCTAATAACAATTTAATTATTTCTGGTTCTGAAGATGGATTCTCAAAGGTTGCCATTTTCCCATATTATCAGAGGTTTCAGTTTTCATTACATATTTTAATACCTAAAGTTTTGCAGATATGGGATACATTTGGCCAGCAAATATCAGTAAGCGTCAAGCACGACAGACCTATAACAAGTGTGAGTTGGTCCCCTGCAGGAGACATGTTTGCCATCGGAGGTTTCAATCTTATAAGACTTTGCAATGCCAACGGCGTAAGTAAAGAAAACGTAACCATCGCTGGCTTTGAGAGTAAATTCACTTTGTTTAATTTTATAATAACGTGTACTTTTAATCTATATCTTGCAGTGGTCTCAATGTTTAGACAGGCCACAAACTTGTAGCATCTACAATCTTGCTTGGTCATCAGATGGAACGCAAATAGCTGCAGCCTGTGCCAATGGTCATGTTTTATTCGCTCACATTATTGACAGGTACATTATTCTTGAAATAACTAGCCAATTTAGAAAAAGAAACGCTTTAGCCATCTTGCCTTCACACTAACAAAAACGAAGGTAATCTTTAAGCAACCGTATTTAATATTTTCAGAGAATATAGATGGAAAGACTACGTTTGCAATCAAACTGGTCGCACAGTAATGTCTATAAAAGATATGTCAAGAGACCAACATCAAATACTAGAGTACCCTGACAGGGTTATACAAATTGCTCTAGGATTCAACCATCTTGTAGTGGCAACGGTGAAGCAGTGCTTTATTCATAAGCTAAGCACATCGCAAGTTGCAAATACACCAGTTACTTTCGATCTAAAGGAAGGAAGTATAAGTATGATATTACTAGCTGAAAGGTGAGTTTTGATAGGCAATTTTTCGTATTTCTCAAAGTACTATTTTTAATATATCAATATTTTTGGTTTGTCACCCAGATGCATGTGTGTCGTGGAAAGAGCAGGTGTATCTATCTACAGTTACATGGGCCGATTGCTAGCGAGTCCGAACTGGGGCGCTCGACCTGAAACTCTTGGCAGAGCGGCTATTTCACTAGGCCCCGATACACTAGCTGCTATTGACCAAAATGATCGGAAATGTAAGTACTTATGTATCATTTTGATAATCATTACTATTACAGATTAGTAACTGTTTGTTTATTACTTATAATTTAATTTGCAGTGATTCACGCGTTTGACTTGCCCACTGGCATCATCGTACGCAGCTCCACTTATAATGCTGTAACAAAGCTACGTCATAAAATGACAGTTTCAACCATTGCTCTTAGCCAAACCGGAGCCATCGACGAACGGCAACTAGCTTTGTTGGATTATAACAGAGATTTGTACGTTGTAACTGTTAAGGATACTAAACAAAAGTTTGTGAAACTAGGCAAGTGCATAATTACCCTATTTATATAACATTAATATATTTATAAAACAGCAAAATAAGTAATTATAATAATACCTAAATAAAGAAATTTAACAATAGTACCAACTTATATAATTTTTAGGGTCGCAAATTCTAAGCATACTATGGAGTGACGAAGCCGAACTGTTAATAGGCTTAAGAGCAAATTCTGTCGTGGCTTGGTGCTGTCCAAGAGCATCAATACAACCTGATTGGCTAGCACTCACAACCCTTAGCAGAGAAATCTCGTATGTATAAAATATGTGGATTGTAATCAAAGTGCATTATCACCTGAGTATATTCATCTTATATAATTATCATCACAAATTTTCAGTGACCTAGGTCGAAATCCATGCGTCCTTAGCGTAGTGGAAGGCGTTGTTAGTATTTGTCGCGGAGATGGCTCCCTGGTTCATGTACCGTTGGCTGAGTTCGCAGGGAAACTTCTCAAAGATGTTGCTGCTAACATGTGGTCGGAAGCTTTACAGGTATACAGTACTTAAAGAAATCTATAGCATCATCAATCCATTCAAATATTGTGGGACCAATGTTATTAAATAACTTTGATATTATCTTACAAATTATGACAGGCGATTTTTATATGTAACTATTACATAAGTGACCCACAATATTGATTAACTCTTATCATTATTGTATTTTTGACTAAATTAATTTTTCATCCTTTATATCTGTGTATGGTAATAACTTCGCACAAGTAACAATTCATCATCATTACATGTTGTTAGTATAACAACATGTAATCTTGCATGTATTTCCTTTTACCGTTTTCCGTGTGGAACCCTTATAGTGATTTGATTGTAACACGCGTGACACTAGACAAAGAATAAAAATAAAAGTTTACAAAATCTCCACTAAAAGTCCTTCCACTTAAATCTCTCAGTCCAGTCCCTCAGGGGACTCTACAGCACTCGCTATTTCATTCTGATCCCCTATTCTGTGGACTCAATTAGTACCAACAAAACCTATTTCACTTAAATCTCCTTACCTATTCCTTTGGGGGACTAAGCAGAATGTAATAAAATGTTTTATTAAACATCCGACACTTTCAGCTCTGTCGTAACATCGAAAATGACTCATTGTGGGCATGTCTTGCGGTGTTATCATGGCAAAACCATCAGTTTGAAATTGCTGAAGAGGCTTTTGCACGCATCAATCTGTATTATCAAGCCAGTTATATTCGACACGTCAGAGTATGTTTTAAAATATACGTACTTACATCTTATTTGTATTGTTCATCTTAATAAATGAACAATAAAAATACTACTATATACATAAACTAACTTATTGATACTTTTCAGGACCATATTCCACAGAAACTACCAGCATAATTTTTTGTTCAAAATAAAAGGAACAAACAATCCAAAGAATTTACTAAGGGCAATACTTTTAATTATATCACCACAGAATTCGTTCTATTTAGATAATAAATATCACCTACTATAAATGTAAAAAGTTAAACCAATAAACATTATGTCTATAATTTTACAGTAAATTTTTTAACACAATCGTACCTAAATCGTTTTGTCAGCCTAGTACTAGCTTGGCAAGCGGCTCAAAAGCCTAAATCAAAAAAAAAATTGTATTGTTACTTTTGTTTAAACATCATTCACTCAGTTCAAGTTCAATGCAAGGAAGCTCTTCAACATATTTTATACTATCTGGAATATGTACTTCGGAAGGACACGTGGTCCGAGAGAGATAGCTGAGAGCCACAAGCGTCCTATGTTGTTGTCACGTCGTTACTTTATTCCATTGCAGTGCGAAAGAGACGAAAACAAACCTACAAAGCAACAATCAAACCTCACTTTCGCGTTGACTATAATAGTGCTTTGTAGTAATAATTATTTGTTTTAGTAATAATTTAATATTATAATCAATTAAATAATAAATGCTTTGTCTCAGAAATTTTAAATTTTTTTTAATATTTAGTTTTATTAGACAAGTCAGTGTCTTAATTGACTTTATTGATGTATAATATTTACAAAACAAATACTTTAAAATGCTCTCGAAACAATTAAGCTGATTTTAGCTGCTGCCATAATTAATATTAGATAGATCATTTTAATAATTCCCTTCACTAACTAGTAACTACGCAATAACATGATTACGCTCTACGGAAACTACGGTATAATTAAGGTAAAGACAGACAGCTCCCTTGATACTTTCTCCCTCGGACCGTCTTTCTCTCCGAATACGACTTAGGTCTGTATTACAGAACGATGCTCAGTCATCGATTGGTGCTCAAGCAGGGATTTCATTCACGAATTGATCACTTTATGAATGAAATCTCTGCTTGAGCACCGATCGATGACTGAGCATTATTCTGTAATACGGACCTTAGTCTAATATCGTTTTACGACCCTAGCCGCAGACCACTTATTCTAGTAGATACCGCATATTAATGTAGAAGCCCTGAAATAATAATCTTACTATGGTGTGAGCTTGTTCCACATAATATAGTATATAAAAGTTTAATACTCTTTGTTTCAAAGTGGTTTCAATCTTCCTCTCTTCATATTCATTTCATGATTTCATTCATTTTCAATGTTTTGTTCATTCGTTCGTTTTAGTTTTACTCATTCAATCAGTTCTGTTTTTGTTGTGCATGTGAACAGATGTGTGTACGGCTTATTCCCGAAAATGAATAGTTTCATATTCATTATGAAAGTTGAATTTATTACTGAAACTTTAAATTAATTGTTTATTACACGCGATGTGTTGTTTTGAAACAGATTCTGCCTTGTAAATAGTGTGCCCTACATTAAAGGTAACATTTTATAGAAAGTTTGTAACTCGCTCTTAAGTTTTCGTGAAGATGAATACGACGAAGTTCACAAACTATATTTTAGTGTTCTTTAGTGTGTTGATGTTGGTGAAATGTGGTGTTAATGACAATGAAGTAAGTAATGGAAATGAGCACTCCTTGGAATTGACCCAGTCCTTGAACTTGGCTCGTCAAGAGCTGATACAAGAGAAATGCCGCCGGTTGCCTCCTAAATATTCTCTGGACGATTTGCCTCCGGCGCAGTTAGAACACATTTTGGTTGATGAAGAACACAAATTATTGTATTGCTATGTGCCAAAGGTGAGTTCTTCAAGGTTAACCAGTTCAAGCTAACAAAAGCTAGAAAAAAAATGTGTTAAGAATAATTACCTACTCAATATTTCAAACATATCAGTTTAAAACCAACTCTCAGTTTAAAACCAATTTAATAAAAGTAGCTATGGATGTATTTAAGTTCCTTCCTGATATTTTTAACACATAAATTATATCAAGCAATCTAAATTAAGGCTTTTCTTACTTACCTACCTACTTAAAATTAATTTCCTGGTGGAAGTAACTAATTAAGTCTGCCAGAATCTAATATTAAAATTTAATCATTTGCTATACATACATAACAATACTAAGTCTTTTGTTTTACAGGATATAAATATTTTCATTATTCTTTTTTTAATGTACCATAGACATAAATTAAAAATAACCAATAACAATACATAATGAAATTACAATTTTAACCCCCTCACGAATACACAATTCTCATTATAATTTAAACAAAACACTAACCTGTTTCAATATTTTTTTTGTAGGTGGCCTGTACAAATTGGAAACGAGTGCTAATGATAGTGATGGGCAAGTGGAACAACACGGATGTGTTATCCATACCAGCGAACCTGGCACATTCCCCAGGAATGTTCCGAAATCTGAGTAGTGTAGCTAAGCCCGATCGCGACCATATGCTGGAAAACTTTGACAAGATGATCATAGTGAGGAATCCATTTGAAAGACTGCTGTCGGCTTATAGAAACAAGCTTGAAGGAGAAACACAAAGTGCTAAATATTTTCAAGTAAGTTTAATAATATTAAGTAATATAATATTGTATAGGCCATTGGTATAATATTTATTCTGAAGTAATAATGTCATTGATTTTTAGGCATAAAATTACTGTGAACTGTTATTTATTCTGTGGTGTTGTATAATGAATAGAAAATGTAAGTGATAATGGTAGAGTACTTCCCATTTTTTTTTGTATTTGATAACATATTATTATAGGGTCTACTTATCTATTATGCTGTTAGCTGAACTTTTAACCAGTGCAATCTCTGATGGAATTTCCATAGAATTTAATGCTTTACATGGTTAAAAAACCACAAGTCTGTTTCTTTACAAAAGTGTGGAGGTAAGCCAATTACCTATTACCTTTTACAGAATACATAATAGCGACAGATGTTGGAACATTTTACAGTGCCTAATGTAATTTTGGTGACATGTATATAGACTATAGAAAATTATTAAATACTATGAAAAAATATTTGTAATAGAAAGTTCGCAAGCTGTCTTCACCTATAATTATATCGACACTTAGCTATATATTATTATTACTTTAATTACTGAAGCATGAATTGGTGTTTGTTATGTTGGTGTTCAAATAAATAAATAAATATAGAGTCCAATGTCGAAGCCCTACTTATGAGGATCCAAATTATCTATTTCGAAATTCTACCTATTTAAGCAAACATTCGTTCCAGGACCGCGTCGGAAGGCGGATCATCAAGGCTTACCGCGAGAACCCGTCTAACGAGTCTCTTGAACACGGCAATGACGTCACATTCAAGGAATTCGTGCTTTTTCTCACCAGCCAGTCTGCTGAGATGGCAGATGTTATCAACAATGAACATTGGCAGCCAATAACGAACCTGTGCCATCCGTGTCTCATCAAGTACACTTTGGTTGGTAAGTATGGTAAAATAATAATATCACAATTCACACTAATATTATAAAGGCGAAAGTTTGTATGTGTGTATGTTTGTTACTCCTTCACGCTTAAACGGCTGAATGGATTTGGATGAAATTCGGTACCGAGATAGCTTATACACTCGATTAACATATAGGCTACATTTTATCCCGGAAAAGTGAAATTTTCCCGTGGGATGAGCAAATAATTAAAATACTTTTTATCCGCGGGTGAAACCGCGGGGCGCAACTAGTAATATATATAATATGTGTGGACATCTCACGCAATGCCATCTAGCCCCAAACTAAGCAAAGCTTGTATTATGGGAACCAGATAACTGATACAATACTTAGATACTTTTTCGTTTGTAAATTATACACATAGAATACAATATAACACCCAGACACAGAACAAACACCTATGTTCATCACACAAATGTTTGTCCTGGGTGGGAGTCGAACCCACGACCCACAGTTTAGAAGGCAGGGTCATTAGGTACCAACTGAGCTATCAGGCCAGTAAATACCTACCTAAAATGTTATTCTCCGAATTTCCATGTTCCAACAATTCAGGAGTCGCGTATTTTAATTACATAAAACCTTTTTTGATGTCGGCTAAATTGAACGTGTTTGTATTGGTCGAGTTTCTCGTTTGTTTAATCCAAGATTAATCAAGTTTGGTAGAATTTAAAATCATCTTAATAATCAAAATTGTATGGTCTGTTTTAAAATCTACATTATGATATGTCGCTTGTATGGACACAATCATTTCATTGTGTTAGACTTTTTTGAACGGTAAGTTGTAGAGATTAACGACGAATTTTCTTTAGGCCATAAAGCGTCAATTTTCGTAGTACCATCTATAGACAGAATCCTATACATATTCCTTACACTTGTATATATAATACAACCATAGAAAATGATAAAATGGGTAATGGGTCATTAGTTCGACAGCCTCTGTGTTGCGGTGTTTGAGCAGGTTGACTCATAACCCGGAGACAGCGAGTTCAATTCTGCGGCAGGACAAGTATTTCTGCACAGAAAAATAAAGCGCAAATACTTGTTCTGAGTCTAGGTATTGTAGGACTGGGCCTCGTAGTTCTGGGTCCCTAGACACATGGAATCCTAGTTAGGGTCCAGGATCTATGTATGTGATCGTTGGGCGTTATTATATTATTATTATTTATTATTAGTTTACGATTTGCAGTTGGAATTTTAGTTTTTTTTATTTTAGTCGGTCTATCTAAAAGCTGCAATCAATTACATTTTATTTATTATCAATATTCAATTATAGTAAACAAGTCAAAAGTCAAACCATTGTTGCACAAAGGGATATGCAAGTAGCATAGCCCTTTGTTTGTTCCATTTTGATATCGGTCTTATGATAATTATTATGCGTTGGCGACACTTCCTGGCTTCCTTCGTTCTCCATGCTTAAATTATAATATATCTAAACGATGGGCATATACAGTGCAAGCTGTCTGTTAAATGCACTTCCCACGTAAATTAGACATGCTTAATCCCTGACCATATTTAAAAATATGGTGCATAAATATTATTTGTCACTAGCTATTTTCTAATTTTACCCTCAACTTTATTTTTTTTTCCATAAGAACCTTCTTACTATAATAAACACAACAAAAAGAGGACATAGCGAAAATGTTCTATCCGTTCACGCGTAATGCGATGACCAAGGGAAATAGAGATTTTTTTAATAAATAGATTATAATTGCTGCTATTTATAATTTACTGTTTTATTCCATTCCTTTTCTTAAATTTTATATTAGTTTATTAAATTATAAAATATAAACGTATTAGGATGTGCTTTTATTTTTCTATATTTACTTTATCTATAAATTGTTTTACACTGCTAATGCTTTCTCTACTGATACTGTCCATCCAAAGGTTGTCTGGAAGAGATCGCTGTGAGCAACTAGACCGCCCATTGTTACACTAGTATGTATTATATTTATTACTGTTTGTATATTTCATTGGTGAGACAATAAAGACTTTTCTATCTAACATCTATCTATCTACGTATAGCATTCTGTTCAGCACTCCTTCCACGTAACCGTTCTGGGAATCGGCTTCGCCTGCCATTCCGCACGCGCCAATTTACAAGTCCCCGAGTGCGAACAAGAGAGAACACGATTACGATCTCCACCAGACTTACGCGGTAAGACCTCAGATGGTACCACGCCCGTTGACGCTGTCATAGCCTAGAGTAAATTCGTCATTGATCTCTACGACTTACCGTTCAAAAAAAGCTAAAACAATGTAATGATTGTTGTCTAGGATTGCCCATGGTTCATGGTTTTGCTTAGTCCTAATACGTACGCGAACGATGCCTTCTATCAACATCCTTTGACCTCTCGATTGTAAAAAGAAGAATTAGAGTGAGAGAGATAATGATAGTGTTTTTTTATGTTAAGGTAACGGACATGACATGACATTACTTTTTTAACTAGGTGGTAGGACTACTGCAAAGTCCGTCTAGGTAGGTACCACCGCATTGCCAGTTATTCTGCCGCCAAGCAGTAGTGCGCAAGCACTGCTGTGTTCCGGTTTGAAGGGCACTGTAGCTAGTAAAATTACTGGGCAAATGAGACTTTATGATCTGATCTCACAGTTTAGTAATCTTATTACTAGATTGTGCTGATGTCTCTGGATGACGTGCGCAGTGCATTGTCACGCGAAGCTCTATACTTTAGAGTTCCGAGTGACACTGCAGCTGATATGGGCAGCCGTGTCGTTTAACATCAGGCGAACGGCTAGCTCGACACGTTATTCCTTAAGATAAAAAAAAAATACGAGTTAGTCGTTCGCCTGATATTAAGCGACTCGGCTGCACATATCAGTTGCAGTGTCACTCGAACCTGGTATAGAATCGCGTGACACTGCACTGCGTGTGTCATACTGAGACATCAGCACTGTCTAGTAATAAGATTATAAGAATGTGAGATTAGACCATAATGTCTCATTTGCCCATTAATTTCACTAGCTACAGTGAAATTCAAACCGGATCATAGTAGTTCATACGTACTACTGCTTGGCGGCAGAGTTACTGGAAAAGCTTATGGAACCTAGACGAAATTTACACAAAAGTCTTACCACCTAGTATTTTCAGCTGTCGACCACAAAAAGTTGTGTAAAGACTGTTACACGCGTTTAAAGTCCGATTGTGGTGTCGACGTCAGCTTTCAACGAATGTTGAGTCTAAAGTCGAAATAAATTACCAAATTTTTTACCTCGTGACTTTACCTAAACCTAAAAAATAGATTAAACTGTTTGTTTGTCTAATCTAAACATGGTCTAAACATATTCCATGCACTATTAATTATACTAGTTGCGCCCCGCGGTTTTACCCGCGGATAAAAAGTATTTTAATTATTTGCTAATCCCACAGGAAAATTTCACTTTTCCTGGATAAAATGTAGTCTATATGTTAATCCAGTGTATAAGCTATCTTGATACCGAATTTCATCCAAATCCATTCAGCCGTTTGAGCGTGAAGGAGTAACAAACATACACACATTCACACAAACACACATACACACAAACTTTCAACTTTGTAATATTAGTGTGATTATATAATTGTAGTATTCATCCTTTAGGTGTGGCACGCTCGATATCTAATCAGATTCAGGTACCTATTTTAGCTCCTGTGGTGTGATGGTTGAGCAGGTCGGCTCATAACCCGGAGGTGGCGGGTTTGATTCCTGCGGCAGGACAAGTATTTGTGCACATAAAAAACAGATACTTGTTCTGTGTCTGGGTGTTGTGAGACCATGGTCCTCGTAGTTCGTGGGTCCGCACTCAGAACACAGGGAAGCACAGGGAATTCTAGTTAGGGTCCATGATATATGTATGTGATGGTTGGGTGTAATTACTATTATTATTATTTAGCAGTTGTGGTACATCAGTTGTATATCAATTGATTTAAACACTGAAAACTGTATTAATATTTTTACCTAGCTTATTGTTATCTTTTTTTATTTGGTTAACTATGGGCGCATAAGTATGAAAAATATATAAAGCATACCTACTCATTCTCTATCTTATTACAAAAACTACAAATCATTGGAAGCCCGCTACTCACGTTTCGACGTAACACAAATATCAAAGTTCTTGGTATAGAACTAATTTTGCCGGATATTTACAAAAATATATTGTACTAGCTTCTGACCGCAGCTTCGCCCGCGTGGCCTATAGGAAACGAAGAAGAAAATTTTTCATAGATTATTCAACCACCCATTTCACCCTCTTAGGGATGGAATTTCGAAAAACTCTTTCTTAGTGGATACCTACACTTTACAAATACCACACCATCCAAGTTTCAAGTCTCTAGGACCAGCGATTTAGGCTATGCGTTGATATATAAGTCAGTCAGTCAGTCAGTCAGGACTTTGAATTTATATGTATAGAATTGTTTGAGAGTTCTACGTAATTTTGCTCTCAAGTAAGCGCCGCGGCACATAATATGTAGGTAACTACTTACTACAGTGTCTACATTCACCCCGTCGCGTCGTCGCCGCCCGAGACACTTCTTGAGAGACCCGGATGATCCTATAGCAGCCGTAGTATCGGCTGCGCTAGGATCACCGGACCAGTCTAGCCCTTCTGCTTCAGATACCGCTTTTGGCACCGGTATAGGATACCAGCGTAACACAATGAGACACCGATCCCGCCGGCGAGGTCGACGTACCCCTCGTAGGTTAGCTAGAACGGTCGCGACTTTCAATATGGTCCACTCTTCCAGTGGACGTAGTCTTCTCGATCCTCTTATCCCGGCAACGGCCCAAGCCGAGGCTCTCACCCCAGGGGTGCCCTTGAGCTAGTTGCCTCCCACTTTTGACGGCTGGGCGCGTTAAGCGAAGGTGACGCTGTAAAAGTCGATAGAGACCAACAGCATTAGCTCGTTCAGAAAAAAAAAACTACGGTACTACGTAATCAATTAATCATACATTATCACGAGTCATAAACGTTGCATCAACGACAATAGACGTAACCATACACACTATTATGTATTCTGTGGAGTCATACAGCGCTTCTCTCCAAAATGAGTGCAACAACCATGACCGTGAAGGTATAGATATTCTATAGCGCTGTAATCGCTGCTACTATGCACTTAACTTGATGAAAAAACGAGCTTCTGCCCGTAACCTCGCCCGCGGCGTGGTCTATGGGAAAATAATTCAACCACCCATTTCATCCTCTTAAGGGCGGAATTTCGAAAAATCCTTTCTTAGCGGATGCCTACGTCATAACATCTACCTGCATGCCAAATTTCAGCCCGATCCGTCCAGTGGTTTGGGCTGTGCGTTGATAGATCACTATGTCAGTCAGTCAATCAGTCAGTCACTTTTGAGTTGTATATATTTGGATTAAATAAACTGTCCAATGACGATCTGTGGGGTGATCACACAACTTTGATTGCAATACAACAGGATGAGTATTGGTGGGAAAACGAAAAAGATCGCGTCACCGCATTGTATTATTTTCCAAAACTTGTGTTATTTTCAGTGTTAGTGCATAAAATTGGTAGCATTTTATTCGTTAATACTGGATTACAGGCATGAGTGTGGGAAAGTGGTATAATGATGGTGAAACGTTTTTTTCGTGTTGTTTCCAAAAGTCCATAGAAGCTTCAAGTAAAGCTGCCACCACTTTACTAGGAGTAGGTATGACTTTGACTAGACTATGACTTCGACTGTGACTTGACACACATTTGCGTAAATATGATTAACTTGAAAAATTATCAATTACTTGACACTGGCTAAATACAAAAAAGGGTGGAGCCAAAACATAAAAAAAAAAATACATCAGGAGAAATTTCCATACTAACTATGCACATAAACTGCGTCAAATTCGTATGTCATCAAAATCATTTGGACTATAGACTAGTCGCGATGACCATTGCCCCGTTGAATTGTAATGCTGATTCGTTGTGCCAAATAATTGCCATCATTTTGGTCACGCGTTGCATATAATATATTAATAATATAATATAATAGTACCTATCTATTATTATGGGCACGCTGTACTTTTTATACAAAAAGTGTCCAAGTGAATAAGTCTATGACGGTTATTTGCATAGAAATATGACGCTTCCTCTAAGGTTGTGTGTAGATGGACAATCAATGTCAAATGTAATGTACGAAACCGAATGTACCTTGCTCGATGTCGGTGACCTCCCGATTTGCCATGTAGTTGTTCTGCAGCATTGACTATTTTTGCAGACTGCACGTGTTGTCGAGCCTATTGCACTTGTTATTGCTTAATAGGCAATAGCGAACGAAAATCGACGCGCGACGCCCCTGCGCCAATGTTTAATGAAATACGATCTGAATATACTATTTTAGTCATATATTTTTATAGCATAAATAAATATCTCAAAAATAGACGGTTTCGAAAACGACAATTAATTGTCTTAAAAAATGTAAAAGTTACAGGCATTTTAAAATACAGTAATAGAGACAGCTCAAACACACAGTGACGTTAGTTACCAGTACATTATAGTACCTCTTTATTAATCTATGGTACCTCTATGATAGCTCTACATATCTCTTTGACATGTGACGTCACAAGCTATGCCTTCATATTATCCGTGAGGAAGCTTCACGCGATCTCTGTTTTGCGACAAAGGTACTCCGTGATTTATTTACTGGTATCACTTATTTTTCCAATTATTATATTCCTTTTTAAGCTACTTTATGAAAAATATTATATTTACTTTTTCATTTTTTATATCAAACAGCCTAGCATATTAATTATATTTTCTTAAACAGGCGCGGAAATATTATCATTACTTTTGAATAAAGAACACGCGAAGTATCATATTTACGTAGACTGAAAAACCAATCCCGGCGCATACTTTGAATTTCGAACGAAGAGCGCACCGGCAATGTTGTATGAAACGATGTGTTGTTTGAATTTAGAACTCTTTCATCTATCGTACACATTGCGTTCTCGTGGCTGTATGTATAGCCGCAGATGCGATTACATTTCGTCACAAACTGTAAAAAAAAAAATTGCGGTAAAGCGGAGTTCGTTGTTATTTGGTTAATAAAAATAAATTAAAATGAATTCCGATGATTCTGAAAGTGAAAATGAAATGGACATAGACTGCACTCCACCAGATTTAAGATCGGAAGCTAAATTAGCGATGGAAAACCTGCTTCCAGCGAAATCAAAAGAAAATTAAATTTATTATGTTAAATGCTCTTTTTTATTTCCTTGCATTTTTTTAAGAAAAGCACCATATATGCCTCGGCCGAAATTTCAATTGCCTATTTCGCTGCCTTTACAATAATGTACTATTAATTATTATACATGAATGTGTTTGCGCGTATGTGCGGTACAACATAATCCATACAATTATGTTGTACCGATTTGCCATTGCCTTTGATACTGTGAAGGAGAACATCGTGAGAAAATAACAACCACAAAGGCCGTCGGTAAGTCGAAGAACTGCGAAGGAAAAATAAAACACCTCTGATGACATACATACGACTCTCTAAAAGAAAACCTAAAGTCCCAGAACAGAAGAGAGATTAGAGTAGAAGGACGAAGGGCGAAGTGATCGGCATTTATCGATATAATTGAAGGGTGGAGAATAAAAAGGGTTTAACTGTCAAATTGATAGTTTCGAGAAAATTGACTTTAAACTTGAAAGGCGTCATTTTAATGGAGAGTGCTTATAACGTAATCGAAAAGGTTTATGTAAGTCTCAGTTGCTTGAAAATGTTTTAATTCTATTCTAAAATACCAAATATAGTACTAATTCATACAATTGCTGTAAAAATATAATATAATAAAATAAATATAATAATGTTTTAATGCTAAGCGAACTGTATTCCTGTGACAGATGAACCGTTTTTAGACTCAAAATCTCGAGATTTAAGCCTCATTTCGGTATTTTGAGAATGTATTATTGTAGATAATTTCACGCTGAATCCAACGATACCCATAAGTCATTTTGTGAAAAAAATCAGTTAAACCCTTTTTGTTCTCATCCCTTCAATTATGATGTTGTAAATTGTCATTGGAGTTGGAATATAATTCATTACTATGTAACTACGGAATACAATTCCCTCTGACAGAGCGAATTGTATTCCAACTCCATTGAAGAAGAGTGATCGTGATCGAGAGTGACAGGCAGCGGCGGCGGCCAGTAGCGGCCAGCGGTAAACAAGCACATAAGACTCTATGGTCCGTATTACAGAACCATGCTCAGTCATCGATCGATGCTCAAGCAGAGATTTCATTCATAAAGTGAGCAATTAGTGAATGAAATCTCTGCTAGAGCACCGATCGATGACTGAGCATCGTTCTGGAATACGGACCTATGGTTTTGAAAGCGTATCATACTTTTTTATGGTCCGTGGTTCATAGTTAATTAACAATGTACTACTGTAAAGCATCGTAATTAACAATGTGGTTGTTAAAGTAGGTAACATGCGCAACGACTATACCTCTTATCAATAATATAAAAAATCCTTGTAATTCGTTAACGCATTCACATATTTCTAAAAATTTAATTGTAGGTATGGCCTTAGGGAATTTAGCAGTATTTTGTGGTTTTGTCGGCGTATGGATAATATCGATGCGTGCATTTCCAAAACTTGTTTTTACTCGAATCATCCTCAACGAAATGAAATAGACCGATGATGTATTCAGAAAATAGAACAAATGTAACGGCTATATCAAAATTAGTGAGTTATTTTTTCTTCATTATGCCAAACAATAGACAAACGGAACTATGGACTTTATACCTGTTGTTAATGTTGATTGTGCAAAAAATACCTTAATCACAGCCGCATAAGTAGCATGAAAAAAAAAACTGTTCTAGATCCTCAAATCGGTCAAACCATGAAATCGCTAGACTTGCACATTTTACGGCAGTTTGCAAGTTCAGATTGATATTAAAATGAATTCAGAAAGTTGTTTTTTTATTTGGCACACAAAACAGAATATAACCAACAGAAGAACAAGAAAAAAAATTACATTCATTTTAAGCTAGATTACATCCCAAAACACGTGCACACATGATTAACGAAACTATAAATAGAATAATTACTAATAAGTTAAATATTTTTAAGCTATTGCATAGCTTTTATCGCGGGCCTTGAGCGTGGGGACCGAATCCAGAAATTCCGTAACGAAAAAAACCCAACACCCCCCACTCCGAACCGCTGTGCCGGGCGGAGTACAACAACCCAAGGAGTATATATACAACCCGCCTTTAGGTGGCATTGGTTGTATTGGAAAACTACCGTAATCAGCTGTAAATACTGCATTAATAAAATAAATAAATAATTATAATTGCATAAGTTGATAAAAAATGCTATGCAATAGCTTTACCGCGGCAGTCTCCGAGTGCCACACGTCTTTTTTTATGGTATCGATTTGTACCATCTTAAATGCAAAATCATCAATCATTCAAAGTTCCGAAACGATAACTACGAGTAAAACGTCTTCTATTTTAATTTTGGTTGAGTTTGGTTAAGAATAAGTATATGGAGTTGGACGTATTAAGTCTCTTTAGCAGTTTGACTCTTTTTCTCCCAGAAAACGGAAATAATGTAATGATTACCTATTATAAAAATAACTAATATTCCAGCTTTAACTGGTATATTATACCAATTCAGGAAAAGAACGAGAAGTGTGCGCGAGGAGTAAACGAACATTTTATGTTTTTTAATATATATTTTTTTTAAATTGGTCATGCCTTTTTTCTTTTAAATGACTACTGCAATATTGCCTACTAATACTAAATGCTAACTACAGAAATATTAGGATTGTATAATAGCCGCGTTGTCCTATGGACAGTCCATATCTTAATTTGTATATTTAACATATTTTTGATGAAGACAGAAAAACTTACCTATCATTATGTCTGATTATTTGGCATGTCTGATTATTACGCATTATTTTGTCATCAGTCGTCGAGGTTGTCTTGCGTTAGAGGTTACACGTGTCGTAATGGGGAATTACACTTGCTAAGTGCTAAATTTACAAATTCCAATTAAATATTCAAAACACCAAACATTATAAACGTGAAAGTTTGTATGTATGGATGTTTGTCACTCTTTCACGCTCAAACGGGTGAACGGATTTGGATGAAATTTAGAATATAGATAGCTTATATAGTGGATTTTTTAAGCCTACTTTTTATTCGCGTGTGAAACAGCACGGTGCAGCTAGTTTATTACAATTTTATATACCTAGTGCTCATTGTATTGCATCTTTTACGAGTCTCCTAAATAGTAATACTAATGCCTGTCTGCACCAAAATGTTATATCTCCTAAGTTTGCACTTATCCCTCTATGACATACCAAATGCAACACACTTGGGTACGTCCTAGAGAGATAAGTGCGAACTTGTCAAACTTCAGTGCGTTCTCGTTTTAGTAGTAATATTAAGCAGAAAATAAACATCTAAATAACACCAAACCTAAATCACATAAAACATTATTCAAAAACTATTCAATTGACTCAGGCGTGATATCGCTTTTGGCAACCATGCCCCATCTTTGACCACGTCACTGCTTAACATCAGGCGAGGCAGTTGTCAAATGCTTTGCCTAAAACCAACAGGAAAAACCTATTTTTGGCTGGTGCCACACAGAATCACTTAGAACCACACAAAATCACTATCAGAACCATACAGCATCACTCAGAGCCACACAGAATCTGACAGAATCACAGCATTTTAATAAGCATCTTTCTGAGGAACAAATTACTTTCGGCTGACCTTCTGTTTCCGCCACTCGAATCAAAAACGTTTCACAACAAAAAAGCTCATCAAGTCAACATAACTGACTCGACCACAAAATGAATAATAGTACAAGATTCGGCTAATTTGGTAGGCCAGACAGTTAAATCCTTTCGTGACTGCGACTAGGCGCAATTAAAATTCTTTTGTGTCTAGAATAAGGCTGTTGATGAAATAGGAGCATAATTATAATGCTTTCAGTACCTACCTTCTTGCTTAATCTGTGTTTGGGCTTACGTTATGGTTAGGGATTTGGTTTGACCTTTTTTCTTGTGCCAATAGAAAATTAGAAGATAATTTAATCAGAAAAAGTAGCAGATCGGCAATATAGGTTTTTAAATTTTAGTTGTAAATAAGTGTATAATTTAAATTGAGACATTTATACATTTTCAATTTATAAATACTCAGTTTGACCTGGTTTTTCATATATTACATACTTTTCGTCATATCTCAGTGCACGAAAATAGCACCAAGAGTTTTTGATGAAAATATGCCATATATTAATGATATGATACCATCATATAAATCCCAAAACGAAAACGGGCCAAAATCACGAGATATCCATATTACTAGTAAATGTTGCTTTCCATAAATTAAAAATCTTTTTAGTCGAATAACTCCTAAGCTACTCGTATAACTCCAATCTCAAAATACGTTCGGGTCAAATTTTTGACATATACATCGAATGGGATATTTATTTTATCGATTTTATAACTTTTTTTCAATACCCTATGTCCAACCCACTTGTATGGGATCGAACCATTTTGCGGCGGTAGAATATCTGGCAAAGTGGTGGTATGCGGCCACCTCGGCGAACTCTGCAGAAAAGTACTTGATTGAAGGTTTATTTGAGATCACAATATTAATAAGACTAGATAAAGAAAGAAATGTACCAATAGCGAATAATCTTGCAAAGCAGCGTCATACTCACTTAAAGATTTTTAGCTTTGTTCCGGTTCCATGATTTAAAATACTAACGTGTGCCCCTTTGCGTCAATCCACATCTCGTATTTTGCGCATGTATTTACGTTCGTAATCACTAACTTTGTCGTTTTGCAAGTTGTTGTCGATAATTGCTAAAATGGACAGTCCGGTAAACGTGACCTTATGACCTGCAGCGATGTTTGTGCGCTGCGCATAACTTTTAGTATTAATTTTTTTAATGGTTTTGCGTCAGTTTTGTCAATGTTATAAAACTTTATGTAACTTGAAAAATATTGTTAGTAAAACGGAGCGCCACAGGCCAGGAGTCAAACTAGGTACATTCGCGATGTGGACAGTAGGTTATGACGGGCGTCTGTCTCGACACCGACCCAGGGGTCACACTCGGGCAAATAAACTTAGAACTAACTTATAAATCTTACGTATATTTTACATAGATCATTTTTATTTATTACTAGCTTCTGCCTGCGACTTTGCCCTCGTGGCCTATAGGAAACAAAGAAGATTTTTTTTTCATAAATAATTTAATCGACCATTAGACCCTCTTAGGCGTGGAATTTCGAAAAACTTTTTTTTAGTGGGTTACACTTTACGAAGAACGCACCCTCCAAATTTCAAGTTTCTAGGACCAGTGGTTTAGGCTGAGCGTTGATATATGAGTCAGTCAGGACTTTGAATTTTATATGTATAGATAACCGCTGATCACGACCAAGCCAGTCGCCCGGAACAGTTAGTTTAGTTTCTATAATGCTTGAAGTGGGATGCCCTAAAAAGTTTCCATTCCTATTATGTGCCTCGATCCTGAGAGGTGATCACGCAACTTTACAATGTGAACTACGTATGGAAACTGGCAAATCCGTGCAAATTACTGTTTTAAACGGTTGCGATCAAGTTCCATATTCATCTAGCAGATACAGCAGCAGCAGTACCTACCTAATTAAAGTAATATTGTATAGTTAGCGGTAGTCTATATCATAATCCTTTGATTATATATTATCGGTTTGGTAATCGAAAAATTCGCGTAATATCACATAATATAAAAACGTTTTATTTTTATTTTATGCAAATCTTATTCTGTTAAAAACATAAACGATTCATATTTAATATAGATACAGAAGATGTACATTCTGAATGTAAATTATTATGGGCAAATAATGAATGGTTATGAATTATGATAGTCGAGACATCAGACTTTAAACCATACCACATCGTAATAAAGATGATAATTATATGACTAGATTACGTAAAATCTTTAATAAGCTCAATAACCCGTATGCGAGGTGACGCAATGAGTTTTAATTTTATTAGTACCTGTCCTTTAAAAAAACTTAGATCAAGAGCAAAAACGAATTGAATGGTTTTTTTATACATAATAGACCATTTTTCACGAATAACAACACTCGATGATTTTTGTTTCTACTTACTCGATGATATAATAAATAAAATATTTTTAGTGCTCCTAGTTGTAGCTCCTAGTTTACCACTTCGTCAAATTCTCTCCATCCAAAGGTTACCTGGAAGAGATCGCTTTTAGCGATAAGGCCCATTGTTACACTTTATACAATTATTTGTTTTATTTCTTTGTAATTTTTATTATTTCGTGTGTACAATAAAGAGTTCATCTATCTAACTATCTATCTAAATTTTTTATAAACAAGTATACAGGTTACCGGATATTTAATGTCGACGAGTTCAGCTGTGTTTTTCTCCCAAGTTAATTATTGTTTTGTATTTTTGTTTTTCATTTAGATATTTGTGCTGTGCCTTTATTTATGCTAAATTACAAAGATCTAGGTATAGTAACGGGTAGTAACCACAAATTTAAACAGATTTTTATTTGATTATAAAAGAAAGAGACCGGTAGAGTTTGCTAGTTTGTTAGAATTTTGAAAAACGGCCTTGTCATATACATAGACTATTATAAAAGAAAGAGACCGGTAGAGTTTGCTAGATTTTGTTAGAATTTTGAAAAATGGCTTTGTCATTATATATAGACTATTATAAAAGAAAGAGACCGGTAGAGTTTGCTAGTTTGTTAGAATTTTGAAAAACGGCCTTGTGATATATATAGACTATTATAAAAGAAAGAGACCGGAAGAGTTTGCTAGAGTTTGTTAGAATTTTGAAAAACGGCCTTGTCATATATATAGACTATTATAAAAGAAAGAGACTGGTAGAGTTTGCTAGAGTTTGTTAGAATTTTGAAAAAAAAGGCCTTGGCATATAGATAGACAATTATACGGGTACTATTTCAAACAAATTGCTCGAAAATTTTAGATCCTATTATATCTTTTAATTGCATAGAGTCAGACGGGAAACGTGTTTTTTACAGAATTGTGACTCCACAGGCCATAGTACGATTTGTTTATTTGTAATCAACTCGGGCCTAAAATAAGACGTTTCTGAGAAAAACGGCCTTGACAGACCAACACATGGAAAACAAAGATATTAGGCCAATTTATTTATTACTAGCTGCCCGCCCGCGCGCCCCGGCTTCGCACGGTTATTTTATATATAACTAGTTGCGCCCTGCGGTTTCACCCGCGGAAAAAAGTATTTAAATTGTTTGCTCATCCCACGGGAAAATTTCACTTTTCCGGGATAAAATGTAACCTATATGTTAATCCAGTGAATAAGCTATCTTGGTACCGAATTTCATCAAAATCGATTCAGCCGTTTGAGCGTGAAGGAGTAACAAACATACACACATACAAACTTTCGGCTGTATTATATTAGTGTGATATATTCTATCGCCTATGTTCATCAGGGATAATGTAGGATTCTAATGGTGAAAGAATTTTTCAAATTGTTCGAGTATATTCAGAGCCTATACAATGCAAACAAACAATCAAATCTTTCCTATTTTTTATTATTTTTTACTTTACTTTACTATTTTATTATTTGTTTAGATAGGGTCTCCTACTGATATGATTACGTGATCACTTGATCATAGAACATGTTGATTTACCATCCTTCACCTCCACTAAAAGGTCACTTTAGTGTTCATTGATCATAATAAACGGGACGGCGCAATTACTCTAATATATAGATGACACATTATTCAAGGCTGGGTCCACTGCTTATTGGTCAAAGGCTCATTGTAGTTAAATCAAGATATCTTATATCATACTATAGGTACCCATTACTTTGGAGAAATAATACTACGGATTACTTGACTGACTCGATAGCTCAGTTGGTAGTAAGGCTTTTGAGCTGCAGGTGTAGGTTCGATTCCCACCCAGGACAAACATTTGTGTGATGAATATCACACAAAACGTTGTTCTTTGTCTGGGTGTTATATTTGTATTCTATGTATGTATTTTTCAAACAAACAAACAAAAAAGTATCTAAGTATTGTATCAGTTATCTGGTTCCCATAATACAAGCTTTGCTTAGTTTGGAGCTAGATGGCGCTGTGTGAAATGTCCTCACATATTTGTTATAATTTATTTATTTACTTTGATATAGCATAGGTATATTTTAATAAAATAAAGTTAATATTTTGTGATAGATAATTTTTCGTCATATTTATGGAGATTTGTAGTATTACAATCGGCGGCCTTATCACTAAAATCCATCTCTTCTAAGCAACCTTTGGCTGGACATTGTGTGAATAGGAGTAAACGGTTGTGGACAATAAGTATATTAAAAATTAAAAAATAACTAGCATGTTTTTTAAAGTTGTAGATATACAATACAATACAATACAATACAATACAATAATACTTTATTGAGCACCAATTTATAATAAAAACGCACCTTAAAAAACTTACAAAAAATGGTAGAACAAAGGGATATACTTATTGTTATAGTTCCGAAACGCTCAATCGTATATTGTATTTATCTCAAAATTGTATAATATCTAGTATACGCTTTGACTAATGTTCTAAATACAAATACAAAAGGCGCCCGCAACATACCCGTTCCATCCTGGAAATTTGTGTCCTAATCTGCGGGCAGGATATTTGAATCCCTGTAGATTCAAATAACCTGCCCGCCAGCCAGTTTACTGCTTGGTTTTATAATCAAACTTCGACTCATGTTTTTGTCGTTATAAAACTCGTCGCTCGCCGCTTGCGTCATTCATAGTTTCCACTAACACTGACACTAATTCCTGGGACAACCTGTAATGCGCTTGATCTACTCCAAGACAACTTTTTCGGCTATTCTTTACACATAGCCTGAAAATTTAAGCCAATCGGTGCTCTTATCTAATTTTTTAGCACCAACATCGCTGTTTCAACACTCGGAATTCTTTTGTGCGCTCCGGACAATTCTAGGAAGCATTTCGAGCCTCCATACGAGATATGGCATAATATAAATTCGAACAGTCGACAGTAGAGCGGTTAGGGTTATTGTTTCCAGTAGGAGAGTAAAAGAGACACAGGATGTCTTGTTTATTTCAGATATAGTTTTCTTAGAATCTGAGATAGCTTAGGTTATATTTAACGGGGTATTCGATGCAGCTGTTAATAGCAAAAAATAAAATAAAATAACGCTATTTTTTAATCTGCATGCTAAAATACGACACGTTTAACATTGAATATGTATGTTTATTTGGTTGAAGGTATCTCAATAAACTTACATATATGCTAGCTTTTTCAACGGTGAAGAAAAAAACATCCTGCAGGAATCCGGCATGTTCAAGTATCGCAAAGTAGGTAGATAAAGTAATTTTGTGAATTGTCAGTAAAAATTTTAGACGTTATGGTTGAGTAGATTTATTTTTACCGTAATTGTAAAAGTACTTGTTGGTGTCCAAATTAATTTGACGAGCGGGAGTTTTTGTTCCCACTGTGATGACTTATGATTTTAGGAGTCCTACCTATTCATTATGCTATCCGCACCTGTCATTTATTGTAACTAGATTTCCGAGAATATGGTTTGCAGTATGCCACTTCTTCGAACTTCTGGCCTCCTGGTACCTTATGGCGATTTCGTACAAATATTTAATTTCATCGTACCTTCTCGCATTGTACATGTACAAGTTGAGAAATAAATATAATAATAATAAACGCCCAACGATCGCATATATAGATCCTGGACCTAGGATTCCCTGCATCTAGGGACCTAGGAACTACGACGACCATCGTCCCACAACACCCAGACACACAACAAGTACTTGCGCTTTTTTTTGTCAAATACTTGTCCTATCGCGAGATTTAATCCCGCCACCTCCAGGTTATGAGCCAACCTGCTCAACCACAACACCACATAGGGTGTCAATAACCATTATTAAACGAATTGGGTATGGGAGAAAAACTAATAATACTGAGCATTTCCTGTCCGGATGATGTACAAACAGGGATCGAATCCTAATTTCTGATCTTATCTCTCAAGGAACCCCCGAGTAAGTGGGCAAGTTGGTTATTGAACAAGTCATTAATGAAATATTCATATTTTTTTCAGGTAAATACGAGACTCTCCTAGACGATTCGCTGTTGGCGCTGCACACGATCAATGCCTCGTACGTGCAGTTCCCAAGGCTCCCGCACACATCTGGGACCTCTGAGAAACTTCACAAGTACTACTCCAAGCTAGAACTGCCGCTGGTAAGGAAGTTGTACAAGCTGTACAAACATGATTACAGAATATTCAACTACGATTTGGAGAACATTGTCGGCTTCGATTTAGGATAAGGCTTTCTACTTGTCCAATAGATTTCATATGTGGGCATTGCATTTTATAGCATTTATGGAGAATTTCTCGCCGTCAGATTTTCTATAATTTATTTTAGAGTATTATAGATAATTTTAACTTGTTATTAATAACTACAACTATTACACGGCTAAAACTCACGAGATACAGTCGAATAACTCGACCGGTGTTCGGGCAATAAAGATGCCCATCCTCAAGGAGTACGCGCGGCGGCGGTGGTGGCGGCTCGGCGCTGACTTACTGGCGTGAGTTTTAGCCGTGTAATAGTTGTAGTTATGAGTACTACTCACGTCAGTTTCTATAATATTGTTATTAATACCCTGTTAGACTGGTGTTTATAAAATGTTCCACTAAGATTTGATTCTTTATTTTGTCTTCACTTCTACATTATTGTATTCGATTTAGAATAAGTATTTGTATAAGTACATGTTTTAAATGTGAAATAATGGTTAAGCTTTGTGAACTCTCGTGTGAGTTTTAGTCACAATATTTTTTAAAGAACTATTTAGAGAACCCAGCAAAACCAGTTTACGAATCAAATCTGATGTACAATTAAGTACATATATATTGGGATGTTTCAAACAACCTGTCTAATAACAAGTCTTCTAAGCGTAATTGCGTAAGTGCAAAAAATCTATTGATTGGAACAGGTTTTTTTGCAGTCCGAACCGTTCCGTATCGAGTTTTATAGTAACAGAAGATCGCAAGAACGATCCACGCATTTTCTGTATTTAATAACTGATTATTGCCTAGGATACTTAATTATATTAGCTACTAAGTTTCTTCTGAATGTTGGGGCTATTTTTAACTCCGAGGATTGTATATACCGACCAAGCCACAATAATGTCTGTCCTAATGTTAAAAGAAAACTAATAGATAATCATTAGAAAAGGTACTTTATTAACAACACATTTTTAAAATGATGGTTCTGCGGGAGTCGAAAACGAAAAAAATAGTTTTTGAAGTAAAACTTCTTTACGCACGCTTGGTAAGTTGGTGAGGCGAACGGAATAATAATAAGATATAAATATATCTCCCTCCCTACGCGAAGATAGAAAGAAAGAGTTACGTTTTGTATACTACTGTAGGGGCAAGAGAGATAGAGCTATAGAAGGTTTACTTCTGCCGTGTGGTCTAAAGCATACTCGTTTTTATTATTGTTTTAATCTTTGCAAATACAGACTCAAGCAGCAAAAGCTGAAGTAACTAATCTCAGACTAATACCCGTTTATTAATAAGGCTGGTAAGGTTTATAGATCACAGAGTCGTTAGTCGTACCTAATGGATTGACAAGAGTCATAAGGAAGGTTTCCGATCGTACGACCCACCCGGGTCTACCACCCCACTAGAAAGCTGTGCCTGTTACGGTACATTCCATACTGGTAACCCCTTTGAAAAGCCTGCAATATTCCTATTTTGCTTTTCCGAAATAAAGTAGACATTATTAAATAGTTAGTGAATTTTTTCCATCTGTCTGTATCTTAGCTGAGCATTACGCAAAATCATTTGAATGGATTCAAATAAAAATTTGCATGATTTGAATTCATACTACGAGATAGGACATTGGAAAAATAAAATCAGCTCGGTTTCCTCGGGACAAAAGATGAAAGTCAAAATGTGTACTTAGTTGTAATTAAGGCGTAGTCGGATTACATTGTAAAACTGGCATGATGGCCCAGTTGACTGCACTGCCTTCTGAACTGTAGGCTGAGGGTTTAGTTCCCACACAGGACAAACATTTGTGTGATGAACATCGATGTTTGTTCTGTGGGTGTTATATTGTATTCTATGTATGTATTTACAAAAAGTATATAAGTACCTATTGTATCAGTTATCCGATTCCCTTACAAACTTTGCTTAGTTTGGGACTAGATGGCTCTGTGTGAAATGTCCACAAATACTTACTTAGCCTGTGCTAAGTCGAGGCTTAGCTAGTCGATAATAATCAATGTTTCAGTTTTAACCAGGCACCTTTAGGTAAATAGCGAAAAAGATAACAACAGCACTCTAATACCCTCAATAGAGATATTAAAGTCTGAGACGTTTTTATATAAACATTTCTGTCATCGATATTCGGCCTTGATGCGTTCAGCTGCGTATCATTTCCACTTATCGACTAAGACTTAGCTAAAAAACAGATAAAGATTTTACTTAACCTTTCCATTGAAGTCGCTGATGTTTCGCTATATCTTCTACTATATGAAAATAAGTCGGGTTTTCCTTCCTGACGCTATAACTCCAGAACGCACGAACCGATTTCCACGGTTTTGCATTCGTTGGAATGGTCTCGGGCTCCGTGAGGTTTATAGCAAAGAAAATTCAGGAAAAATTCAGGACAAACCAACATTTTAAGTAGATGGCGCCGGTGCGTGATACATTGTTTTTCGTATATTATAAAATGTTTAATAAATAAACGTCCACCCGAGCGAAGCCGGGACGGGCCGCTAGTGTTTGACAAAAATGCATTATGCGTATTTGTTTTATGCTGTAATAGCATATTATATCTGTGTTTTATAACTATTATTAAATGATAAAATTAATCCAACCGTATACCAACCGTACTACCGCGAATATAAATAAAACGCTATTCGTTTTAATGTCAAAACTTTACCTAGTCCAACACGGGTACTTTTCCCCCTGAAATTTTGATTTTCCGCTAGAAAACTGTTAACATGTGGGTGGAACCGTGGAATTCAAAATAATATCAGAAATCTTCAGGTGATATAAAAAAATTATATAGCTTGTCAATTTTGGCTCAGTCGGTATTATTTATAACAATACTAGCGGCCCGCTCCGGCTTCGCACGGGTATAAAATATATAGCCTATGTCATTCACTGAACCGACGCGCTATTTATAGGCGCGCTCCCGCCCCGGCCGGCCGGAACCGCCGCAAACGCTACGTCCCGCAATTTTTAAATCTGTAATACCTACCTTCGAAAATATTCATTTAAATGTATATATATGTATATTATATATAAACATTCCTCTTCAATCACTATATCTATTAAAAAAACCTCATCAAAATCCGTTGCGTAGTTTCAAAGATTTAAGCATACATGGGGACAGAGAAAGCGACTTTGTTTTATACTATGTAGTGATAGTGGTTCCGAGATGCAGCAGACAGTGACTGTGCTATAAAAGACAATATAAACTAAATAAATAAATAACGCCCAATTAGTTTTGATACTTATTAATTAGTTTTATATACCCTCTTGACAATAAATTCCCGGAATCTAAGCAAACTACTTTTGATAATTCTTTCAAATCCTTCGCGTTGCATTCGGATTTTAGGGATGAAACAAAAAAGTCTTAGAGAAATTCCGAGGTTTTATTCTGTAAGTTTGATTGTAAAGCAACAGGCGAAAGTCTCCTCTTTCGTTAATATTCGACAGCCTCTGTGGTGTGGTGATTGAGCAAGTTGGCTCATAATCCAGAGGTGGCGGGTTCGATTCCCGCGACAGGCAAAGTATTATGCACAGAAAAAAAGGCGCAAATACTTGTTCTGTGTCTGGGTATTGTGGGACCATGGTCCTCGTAGTTCGTGGATCCCTAGAATCCTAGTTAGGGTCCAGGATCTATGTATGTGATCGTTGAGCGTTATTATAATTATTGTTATTTTAATAATTATTTTTATATTTCTGTTTTTGTTTTTTATATTTCTGTAATATGTAATAAAACGTATTAGTTGTCAATCAAATTACGTATCTTGGGGCTGTTGTATTTTCAACTTATTGCTATAATACTATACTTAGTTTTAATTTTATGTATACGATTTGTTGGTATTTGTATTGTGTAAAAATGTACTTTAAATGCATTATTTTTATCTAAGTGCAGTAGATACATAGATATACATATATAGAACAAGTTTTGTGATTTAACTATTTAGCGAAGAAATTATATTTTATTTCTTTATATCTCGCTTTAGAGTGGACTCTCCGCGGATTTTTTTATTATAATTATATTTAACATCATTTACCTTATTATTATTATCATCTGACATTGATATTGTTTTATCAATTTTATAACATTTAAGCATTCCATAATTAATCCAAAGCTCGCTGTGATAATTATCATTGTTGTATATTGGTTTAATGCAGTAGGTATTGTGAAACGCTTTGATAACATAATATAATGAGGTGTTGGGGGCTAGATAAGCGTATTTTATATCTAGTTAAAAGTCAACCTGCATTTTATACAAACATTCAAAATGTAGTGAAACTTAACATTAAAATTCGACTGGCCCGATAGCTCAGTTTGTAGTACCCTGCCTCCTAAACTGTGGGTTGTGGGTTTGATTCCCACCCAGGACAAACATTTGTGTGGTGAACATATGTTTGTTCTGTGTCCGGGTGTTATATTGTATTCTATGTGTGTACTTACAAACAAAAAAGTATCTGAGTATTGTATCAGTTATCTGGTTCCCTTAGTACAAGCTTTGCTTAGTTTGGCTGGATGACGTTGCGTGAGATGTCCACACATATTATTATTATTACAATCACTACTGGGCAGAATAATGATGATTCCTTGTTTGATTAGTATATTTAAATATGTATACTTTTGAAATTTGAATAAAATTTATATTGGGCTCTAAAGGAAAGCCTTTTGGGCAATATAATTTAACACAGCAATTTTTTTTTTACCTTTTGCACATTGGTTGTTACGCATTTACTATTAAGTTACGCAGCAAAACAGCTTCAGTTATTTTCAGAACCATTTAAACAATAATAGTCGGTTCACGTATTAACAATATTTTTAAATGTTTCATATACGTCAGAGTCAACTCATCAGCTGTATTAAGAAATTGTGTACTTATTTAAGTTTTAATTATTTTTTCAAGTAATTGTACACTTGAATCAACAATCGATATTTATATTCATGTACCGTCATTGTTTCCATGAGTCAAGGATTTTTTTTTGTATCTTTTGGCTTCACACTTTTGTGTATTTAGCCAGTGTCAAGTAATTGATAATATCTCAAGTTAATTAATATTGTGTCAAGTCAAGTCATAGTCCAAGTCATCAAGTTAAATCATAGTCTAGTCTAGTCAAATCATAATCCTAGTAAAGTGGTGGCAACTTTACTAGAAGCTTCTATGGAGTTTTGGAAACAAAACGAAAAGAAACGGCTCACCATCATTATACTACTTTCCTAAAAAGTTTCAACTTTCAAAAAAGATAACTTCTATAAAACTTCTTATAGACAAAAACAAAAATATTTTCTTGACATAAAAATTTTATCAAACGTGTTTTACCCTTAATGTTATTACAAAATTTTACTTTCATATTGGACTCTAAAAATGATTATCTTTTATTATTTGATGATATCAATAAAGATTATAAACCACTATTCAACTTATTTGGGCAAAATAATAAGATGCGAACAGTAACAGATGTGTGTATTTGACTCGCGCGTTGAGGAAGCTACCAAAATAAAACCATAGATGGCGCTAAATTCAAAACTGAAATACTCGCATTCGCGAATATCGATGGGAGATGTTCGCATCCGCATTCGCTGTCGCGAATGCCTGATAATGTATATCCGTTACATCACTAGTAGCTAGGTGGAAACCAGGACGCTGGCAAGTTGTTCCACTCACTGGCTGTTCACTATAAAGTACGTAGCAAAACGCTTAGTGCGGGTTGATGGAAATTCAACCATATGGATAATTGTTTATTGTATTGTGAAATATCAAGATATATGTAAAATTATTAAATGTAGAGCATAAAAATTAATAACTGAAATTCTTAGTGCATTAAATTTAAAATTAATTAGTAATAATAATACACTAAATTTGAAACGATAACGGATCTTCGTAGATCTTTATTGGAAATCTCAGGTATATTTCTAAATAAGATATGCAAGTATCAATTTGATTCTGATTGATTTGCACATTATTTTTTTATTGCATTATATCTATATATAAAAATTTCGTGTCACAGCGTTTTTTACCATACTGCTCCGAAACGGCTGGATCGATTTTGATGAAATTTTATATTCACACATGTTAGGTCTGAGAATAGGTTGTTACCTATTTTTTATCATCATCATTACCGTTTTTTTATCACCACGCGGGTGAAACCGCGGGGCGCAGCTAGTATTACTATAATTAACATTAAACAATATGATCGTTAAAGTTACAAGCAGTTATTTAAACTTTGTTTACGACATATTGTTTTTAATTAGTAAAAGCGTTTCAATTTTTTCTTTAGATAAAATTAATGGTGCTAATAGGATGTAATATTGCTATAAAACCGCTTTTATCAACAAAGTGATAAAATGTGTGCTATCAATTGTAAAGTTTAATTAAAATATACGTTATTTTATTAATTAGACAGCGTTTTTGTGTATATTTTTGTGAATTTAATTAATTAAGAGACGATTTTTCAAGTCTAGATAAAGGTTTCGTTCCAAAGGTACAGTTTCATGGATCTACTGGGAGGAAAACATCCCAGCAGTCCCGTGTAACTAGCGAATGGAACTACTGGGATCAACTAAAACAAAACATGATTGTCCTTTAATAAGCAGGTATTTGGATAGACAGACTCATAACATGGAGGCGGCGGGTTCAATTCCCGCGGCAGGACAACTATTTGTGCACAGAAAATATAAGAGCAAATACTTGTTGTGGGACCATGGTCCTCGTAGTTCCTGGGTCCCTATACACAGGGAATCTTAGTAAGGGTCCAGGATCTATGTATGTGATTGTTGGACGTTATTATTATTATTATTTGGTTTACAAAATTCAATTGTTATATTTCACTGCGTTTTTTTATCCCACGAATATTTTTTTTATCTAATTATTGAAAACTGCGCATTAGTAATTAAGAATATCATCGTATAATTTTTTCATTGATTGTCATTTAAAAATAAAACGCACTGTTGCCTTAAACTGTACATAATTAATAATACTTGGTACATATTATATCTATCAAAAGATTATTAATTAAGTTTATAACGTAATTATAAGAATGAAATATAGATATATGTACTCAAAATAATTCTATAACAGGTTTTGTGTTTAAATATAAATTGTGGTTTGATTTAAATACTTGTTTTATTAATGCTTATCATAAAACATAGGTCCTGTCCTTTAACCTATACCTTACGTTAAAGGATAGGACTGAGGTGGAGGAAAAGAACGAATTAAATTCCACCGTGTATAGGTACCGATTTCACGTTTCCTAGACAAAATCATCTGGTTAAAGATATTTATTTCTCATTAAGAATAAATTCACTGACATGAGATTATTATAAATTTGCATTTAATTTACTATATTACATAGATACGAGTTCTAAGAAGATGATTTTGCCTAAGTACGTACATCTATAAAACTAATATAGGTAAGACTATGATCCTGTTTTGAGTACACGGGATCGGATAGACGATCTTAGGTCCGTATTATAGAACGATGCTCAGTCATCGATCGGTGCTCAAGCAGATATTTCATTTATAAAGTGATCAATAAGTGAATGAAATCTCTGCTTGAGCACCGATCAATGACTGAGCATCGTTCTGTAATACGGACCTTAGAACCGGGTGGTATCAGGCGGCAACATTGAACTCTTAATTTCAAGTCTTTCCAAACGTATACTGACTTCTGCATACCTCTGGAGAACTCTAACCATGCCAGCAAATTCGGAGCATCTATATCAGGTCTCTTCATCTCGCTCCAAACCTGAATAAAGAGTTTTAAGCTGAAAAGGTTGGTTACCTACAGCTAAACGCTTGGACTGTCACCATAAAAATTGTCCCGTGGAGTCCCATTTTTTTACATTAAGGGTGTGAGGCCCATAACGCGTGCTACCCAAGCTTGTGTGGCTTGTCTAGTGGTAATCGGGGCTGAGAAAGTGTTACCCTATCAGTTATACGAATAACTATATCCGCAATTCCTCAAGCTAAATATTGCTGTTGCGGTTTTTGCAGGAGCATTTTTTGCCTTTTATTTTTCGTAGGCATACTCCTGTAAGCTTATAATTATTAGATTTGTTTAAGTTGTGCGTTTTGCCTGCTAAATTTATAAGCATAGCATGTTCCACTAATACTAATGAAACAGGTATTTTAGCTCCAGACGACACGTCGAAAAACGATGGGTGAAGGTCCTAAATGGTTAAGTCGTATTGATGCATCAATACTAAAGCTCTGAAGATTTCATTACAAAAATGATCATTTTGTAGTAGATGCTTTTTCATCATCTTCCAACTGTAGGTATCCAATGATGTGCATGCTCCAAGTCATCGCTGGACTGCTGCTTCTCGTCACCGTTTCATAGTGGGATAGGTCGTTCGCTCTAGTTAATGGTTACTCTTCTACATAGGCCATTAACCACGAGTTGACGTTAAATCATTTGCCTCTGTGGTGTGGTGGCTGAGTAGGTCGGCCCATAACCTGGAGGCGGCGGGTTTGATTCCCGCGGCAGGAGAAGTATTTGTGCACAGAAATAAAAACGCAAATACGTGTTCTGTGTCTAGGTGTTGTGGGACGATAGTCCTCGTAGTCCATAGGTCCCTACATACAAGGAATCCTAGATAGGGTTTAGGATCTATGTATGTGATCGTTGAGCGTTATTATTATTATTATTAATATTATTAAGTCAACATTACCATTCACCAGGAGTTAAATCAATTTTCTTCAATGAAAACCCAACTTTAAGTTGTAGAACAAACGTTACTGAATGTAAAGTGAGGGAGTAGATCACGCTCTTTCGGGGTAATATCCAAATTCAAATTCAGCCTGAATTTGATTCTATGAGAGTTATTAGCTCATCGCATTCACAACGCAATTCAAATTAAAATGCATGTCTGATCTTAGAACAATTTTATGAGCAAATTTATATTGTGATCTTGAAACAATAATCCAATAAGTATTAAGATTCAATGTTAAATACAAACCCCGGTACTAATAAACGCCTGTATAAAGTGGGATAGCTAATCAGTGTTTTATCTTGACAGTAATTTATTTATCAATTTCAAATTAAATGGTGACAAATATTAGGACAGATTATTTGTACCTCCACAACACAATGTTTGTTATTAGAGATTTTTTTTTTTTTTTTTTTTTTTACTTCAAACTTGTCTAGCATTTGACCGCGCTCTCACCTGATGGGAAGTGACGATGCGATCGAAGATGTAGCATGCTAGCCAAGTAAATACCTATTCACTCTTCTCTTGAACACGCCCGGGTCATATTTCGCCGGAAACACAGACGCTGGCAGGGCATTCCATTCCTTAGCCGTTCTAATTAAAAACGTTGAGTCAAATCGCTTGGTACGAATGGGTGGTATTTCGACCACGAAAGGATGGCGCTTAGCCGAGCGTCTAGTAGTCCGGTAGTGGAATGGTGATGGGAGAATGAGATCATGCAGTTCTTGAGCGCATTCACCGTGGTGTAATCTGTAGAAGACCGACAGACTTGCCACCTTACGTCGATGTGCAAGGCTCTGGAGCCTTTCACCAACCAAAGTGTCGTCGTCAATGAGCCTTTTGGCACGCCGTTCAATCGAGTCCAGAGCCTCAAGCTGGTACTTGGCAGACCCGTCCCACAGGTGGCAGCAGTACTCCATACACGATCGGACTTGTGCTTGATACAGATTTAGAAGCTGTCCAGGTGAGAAGTACCGCCTTACCTTGGACAATATGCCGAGTTTTTTTGAAGCTACTTTGGCTTTGGACTCGATGTAGGATCCAAAGTTTAGGTTTGACGTGAGATCAACACCCAAAAGCTCAAGATGGTTTCCTAAACTTACAGATACACCACGGAATGAAGGAGCCAGATGGAGTGGGCTCTTTTTAGCAGTGAATAAACACGCCTGTGTTTTTGCAGCATTGAACCTAACCAAGTTAGCAACGCCCCAATCGGACACGGCTTTCAAAGCCAGGTTCATGCGCTCAACCATAGCCTCTCTCTCAATCCGGACATCGTCACCACTGGCTCGGGCACTGGATGTGTATCTTTCAACAACAGTACTATCATCTGCATACCCAAAGGTACCGGGCTTTAGCAAATCATTGATGTGGAGTAAGAATAGTGTTGCTGAAAGAACTGACCCCTGAGGTACACCAGCATTAATAGCTAATTGATCGGAAGAGCAGCCATCAAGAACCACTCTAAGCGATCGTTCCCTCAAAAAGTCTGATATCCAAGTGCACAAACCAGCAGGTAGTCCGTAAGATGGAAGCTTATTCAGAAGACCGTCGTGCCAGACCCGATCAAATGCCTTAGAGACGTCTAGAGATACAGCAAGTGCCTCTCCATGCATCTCCAAGGCTTCGCTCAATATGTGCGTGGCGTATGCGAGAAGATCCCCAGTTGACCGGTTTCGGCGAAATCCGTATTGCCGGTCACTGAGGAGATCATTGACTTCAAGGTGTGCCAAGAGCTTGTTGTTGATTATACGCTCCATACTCTTACAGAGTATGGAGGTAATTGAGATGGGTCGGTAGTTGGCAGGATCAGCACGACTGCCCTTCTTAGGTACAGGTTGTACATTGGCTAGCTTCCAACTCTTAGGGACTATTCCGGTATCTAGAGAGAAGCGAAATAGGCGTGTTAAAATGGGAGACAACTCAGGTGCACAGCTCTTAAGTACAATTGCTGGTATACCATCGGGACCACTGGCTTTGTTCACGTCTAGACTGCATAATGTTTTTAGTACCTCCTTCTGACGTATGCGTATTTCCGGCATTAAAGCACCGCAATGTGGAAGGCAGGGAGGTACCTCATTAGCAGTATCTAAACGCGAAGCTTCTGCAAAGAGAGTGGCAAACAAGTTTGCTTTTTCTTTTGCAGTGTGAGCCAGCGATCCGTCAGGTTTTAATAATGGAGGCAGTGAAGATCGACAGAAGTTCGCTTCAACCGATTTGGCTAGGGACCAAAAAGCCTTACTACCAGCTGGATAGGAAGCAAGTTTAGTCCCTATTCGACCAATATGATTGAAACGAGCCTTCCTTAATTCCTTCTTACAGGCCTTGGCGGCAACATTAAAGGCTTTCTTCTTAGCTCGAGTGTCCGATGCCTTGCGTTTTCGAGCGTCAGCCCATGCCAGATATGCCGCATGTTTCTGCGCTTCAGCGTGTGCACAGTCGGCTCCAAACCATGGGCTGGCTTTGCTGGTCATGGGTTTATCGGAAAATGGAATAAAATATTCCATAGCCCGACATACTACCTCAGTAACCGCATTCGCGCAAACCGTCGGATCTCCAGAAGAAAAACACGTTTGCCGCCAAGGATATGAGGCGAAGAAATGTCGCATCTCATCCCAGTCTGCTAAATTGTATCTCCAGACACGCCGAATACTCTTAGGGCTTGGGTCAGGCGGGGAGTATACTGAAACGGACTTAACCAGACAGTGATCGGAGCTACCAATGGGTGAGGATACCGCCACAGAGTATCGGTCTGGTTCAGTCGTGAGCAGAAGGTCGAGGCAGTTAGCAGTGTGGCTATCAATGTCAGGCACTCGCGTTGGCTCTTGAACAATCTGCGTTAAATTGAGCGCCAAAGCGAGCTTACGCGTCTCTCTCCCAGCGTGGTCCGTGATCTGGTGTGGGACTAACCACTCCTGGTGGTGAGCATTGAAGTCCCCTAGAACAACAAGCTGAGCCGAAGGATAGCGTTGCTGAGCCACATCTGCCGTTTCACTGAGATACTCCATTAGAAGAGTTGTCTCCCGGTCACCGCTATGTGATCTGTACACACCAGCATAGAGAATTTTCTCAATGCCCGTGTCCACTAGCACCCAAATCACCGAAAAGTGGGGATGTTCAAGGTTCCGGAGACGCAAACAACAAATGTCATCACGGACGAAAACGCAGATACCAGCGCGTGGAAGGAAGCGGTTTTCCAAGATGAATCCTGGATAGTCCAGATATGCCGTGTCTGATGGACATCCTAGATAAAGTATTTTTTTCAGTTTAACGCCTACGGGTATCCACTGGCAATGAGACAAAGAGATTGCTCTGAAGCTAATGCCAGGTGATATAAATACCCATATTAACTTCCGCGATAACACTCGCACAGATAAAAAAATACTAAGTAGAAGATACACTAAGGAGTCGGAAAACAATGAACATCAACCCTGTCAGGTAGAGAATTGTTTATACTGGAAGTCAATACCAAGTTAAAGAGTAGATAGCATCGTACCCCATACGAGGTTGACTTGCAAATAGTTTTTTAAAGAAGGAATAAAGCGAAGCATACTGTTCCGCACTTAGTATTTCTATTACTCCATAATAGTCCCAATATCATTAATATATTAGATTTACCAATTCCTGTCACCACATATCATAGTCTAAATTGAAGGATGGTTGTTGGTAAGCCGCGATTTCGAACGCAGGCATTAGACCGTGTCCATCTAGTTCTGCTCTGTTACCTGCGGTGACGCCGCGCCGAACGTTTTACGAAACGACCGAGTTTGGTTTTTTAACCCGAATATGACGACATTCTTGGTTCAAATATAGTTTCTTAATCAACGGTCCTTTTGCTAGCTGCGAAAGGTTTACTGTCTACCCCTCTGCACTGTCTATACATATAGGGTAATCGAGATAATGACGCCACATAAATCCCCTTGGTTTCATCCTGAGAAGTAATTTTATTTGGTGGCAGGACAAAGCAAAGTTCGTCTATAGAAGTACCACCGCTTTGCCAGTTATTCTGTTGCCAAGCAGTAGTGGACAAACAGTACTGTGTTCCGGTTTGAAGGGCAATGTAACTATTGAAATTACTGAGTAATGAGACTGATCTGATCTCACTTTATGGTGCTTATGTCTTATGTATGTCTTAAGCAGAGCCTACCAGCCTCCGACCCCAAGTGCGCTGAGCTTCACTGGCTTAACTGATAATAAACTGGCGAGTGGCGATGCATCGCAACGCCCCTAGTGTTGCATATATCCGTAGATGTATTTCCATCAGGTGGTCCGTGTTTGTTCGTTGCTCATCCTATAAAAAAGAGGTGCACCGTAATTTTAACCCTATACTACCCGTTTTTCCGTAGAAACTCTACTACTCTATTCGAATTTTCCGGCATAGAAAGTATCGATATTGATCTCTGATTGAAGGGCATTGTAGCTAGTGAAATAACTGGGCAATTGAGACTTTATATCCCCTATACACTGATACAATATACAATGCTATGTCTGTAATTTCTCACTGGCACTCATTTAAAGGGGATTCCCCTTGTTAGATTTCTAGATAATTTTGACACCCAATATTTTCCCTATAGCCTCGGTCAATATGAAGGCCATTTCATAGTTAACCTGTTTATCCAGGCTTTTGTAGACTCTGTAACTAGCTTACCAGCTAATTACCTCGTGAGATATGATTGCCAAGAAGCAATGTCATTATCCCGCGGCGCAGCGGAGCATATCGCCCTCCGTTACGCTCCGCTTGCCACGGTCAGCCACCTTCGAGGCTTCGTCGGCTGAGATGGTTTAGAAGTTATAGGTTATAAGATATAATCATCTTAATAAATATTGTATTATTATTATTTGTAATGAGGTAATGATTGTATTATTATTATTTGGAATGAGGTGACGAACTTACCGTTGCTTGATGTTAAGAGACACGGCTGCCTATATCAGTTGCAGCGTCACTCGGAACTCTAAAGTATATAGTTCCGCGTGACACTGAACTGCTCACGTCATCATAAGACATCAGCATAGTCATAATAATAATAATAATAACGCCCAACGATCACATACATAGATCCTGGACCCTTACTAGTCTAGGGACCCAGGAACTACGAAGACCATGGTCCCACAACACCCAGACTCAGAACAAGTATTTGAGATTTTTTGTATGCACAAATACTGGTCCTGCCGCGAGAATCAAGCCCGCCGCCTCCTGGTTATGAGCCCACCAGTCACTACACTACAGAGGCTGTCGAAAATACTAACTGTGAGATCAGGTGATAATATAAAGTCTCAATTGCCCAGTAATTTCACTAGCTACAGTGCCCTTCAAACCGGATCACAGTAGTGCTTGCACACTACTACTTGTCGGCAGAATAACTGGCAAAGCGGTGGTACCTACCCAGACGAACTTTGCAGAAAAGTCTTACCACCTAGTAAAATGGTCCTTCATGGTCAAACAACACCCAGACTCAGAACATGTATATGCGCTTTTTTTTCCTGTGCACAAATACTTGTCCTGCCGCGGGAATCGAACCCGCCGCCTCCGGGTTATGAGCCGACTTGCTCAACCACTACACCACAGAGGCTGTCGCCTTACTATGAAAGCGTTTAAGTGGCAAAATTTCTAATTATTACCGTTAATTAATAAATCTATTTTCCTTAAATTAGTAATATAAAACTCATTAGAAATTGGCAGTAAACCTCACCCACTGCACAATTACGCTAAAACTCGTGTAACGGTGCGGGTTTTATATCAATTATTATATATAAGACTAGCGGCCCGCCCCGGCTTCACACGGATATTTTATATATATATATATAAAATATCCGAAGTGGTGGTATGGTATCATTATATATATATATATATATATATATATATATATATATATATATATATATATATATAATGATACCAGTTGCGCCCCGCGGTTTCACCCGCGGATAAAAGTATATCAATTATTTGCTCATCCCATTGGAAAATTTCACTTTTCCGGGATAAAATGTAGCCTATATGTTAATCCAAATAATATCCAAATCCATTCAGCCGTTTGAGCGTGAAGGAGTAACAAACATAGGTACACATATACACACAAACACTCTTGGGCCAGACTCCAGGGCTCCAGGACTCCAGGGCTCCAGGGTTCGGTCTATCACCTATGTTCATCAGGGATAATGTAGGATTCTAATGGTGAAAGAATTTTTCAAATTGGTCTATTAGTTTCAGAGCCCATTCAATGCAAACAAACAGTCAAATTTTTCCTCTTTATAATTAGTTTAGATAAAATATGAAATCATCACACATCTATACGCAGAAGTTGCAATTATAACGCAGTGTAACTACAAAACAGTGACGAAGCTACAAAGTTTTGTAAACTTCATATACATTTCCAGCACAATTAATAAGTATAACCTCCAGATATGTTCACTGTTTCACAATATATCGGTAATCGTTTCATGGTATCCACTCCGCTGCCAAAGACCAACTGAACCAATCGAATAATATTCGGCTCTTTTTAAAGAGCCGGCGGAACAAGTACTTTCCATAAGAGTCGACAACAACGCCACCAAGTGGCGAGTCCACAAAACGACCACAAGTCAAACACTATATAATAGTTTTTTCTTACGATAATTATCGTAAATAATTTGACTTACTATGGCGACTAACTATGGCAACATTTTATGTAATTCGTAAATATTCGTCAATTTAATGTAATTCGTAAATTATAATCCTTTATTAGTAACGATTCAATCAAAAATAATCATGATGTAGTTTTTAAGCTGCATTAAATTGTTTGAATGAATTCATTGACAACCTAAGTTCAGTTGCTAGAATATATTGACTTGAGATACGTGGGTCGTGGGTTCGAATCCTGCAATTAGTTCGCGCTTGTAATGAAGTAACACCGAAAAAAAGTAAGAAAATTATAAGAAACACTGTACTCTCTCTCTGTGTCTGTCTCTCTCTCTCTCTATCTCTCTCTCTGTCTCTCACGCACACACAAGCTCTTCAAGGCGCGTGTGATTCAGCAAACATGTACCATCGTAGACCGCGTCATCACTTGCTGTCACTTGAGATCGCCGTCAAATGCTGGTTTATCTAAATATATATAACTCAAAGGTGACTGACTGACATAGTTATCTATCAACGCACAGCCCAAACCACTGGACGGATCGGGCTGAAGTTTGGCATGGCGATAGGCATCCGCTAAGAAAGGATTTTTCGAAATTCCACCCTTCAGAGGGTGAAATGGGGGGTTGAATTATTTTCCCATAGGCCACGCCGCGGGCGAAGCTGCGGGCAGAAGCTGGTTCAGTATTAAAACTATATTTTTTCTCATTGCAGTTGGCAGAAGTAGTTAACCTTTTCTCACTGCTTTCCAGGTACACTGTTCCGATGTTTAACGGCTTCCGAGCGCGCGGTCGGTTGCGCAGCGCTTGCGTCGCGCTTGGTAGCGCGTGACGATCTCATGCCGACAGGTGCTATACTCCCATTAATTGGGTAGAGCTGCCTATCTGACTACGGATGGCCCTTATAACAAGCCTCGCAGGTGCAGCTTTTAAGAAAAGTTACACCTCCAATTTTTAAAGTATAACTTCTTTACGCACGCTTGATTTGGGGAGTAAGCTGGTGGAATGCGAAGAGAACGGAAATTGAAGTTGGTACACGTAGATCTCCATTGTCAACATAACAAAGTCAAAAATGTGTATTACGTTGGTATGTCGGGTAAAATGACAATTTACAATTGTGGCGACATTAATATTAAACAAAGCCAAAACATAGTTATACCGGCCGATAGATGGAGTTAAACTGAAGAAGTTTTACTTCAGTCATGTGTACTAAAGCACACTCGCTTTTTTCCAAAATAGTGGGGAAAGAACATAGATTCGGGATGATAATAATAATAATAATAACAGCCAACGATCACATACATAGATCCTGGACCCTAACTAGGATTCCCTGAATCTAGAGACTAAGAACTACGAGGACCATAGTCCTACAACACCCAGACACAGAACAATTATTTGCTCTTTTTTCTATGCACAAATACTTGTCCTGCCGCGGGAATCGTACCCGCCATCTCCGGGCTATGAGCCGACCTGCCACCACCACACCACAGAGGCAGTCACCATATAAATTTCTACCTATGTTTATCTTGTGATAGCAAGCGGTAGAATAAATACGCTATACTTCAGGAACAGTTCATAATGAGATCTACTTATCAGACATTCTTATTCCCATTAAAGCTATGGAATGGTCCCCATAATGCATATAATATGGTAAACTCCCCATGTGGTGGTTTTCTATAAGAAATCAATAATTACCGATACTGGTCACAGTCTAGTCGTACGATGCCTTTATGGTGGCTGACTGTCACACAGTCGCACCAACTGACTGTTTCATCTAAGCCTCCTTCACGATCAATAATCTAATAACTGCACTAAATCGTTTCTTTATAAATGTATGACTCTAAACCTGCCTGTAATGTAGAGTCTTTAAGTTTTTGAACAGACTAGTACCTCAAGTTTGCATTAGGCACCCAGCCATCAAAATTGGAAGGCAACCAGATCAAGAGTACTGTATGGGTTGCCAGCCTCGATTCGAGCCGTTGCTGGGAGAAGAGACTTTCCATAAGTCTACTGGAAGATTCCACTGTTCCAGTGCACTAGTGCAGTGCGTCTAGGGTATAATGTGCGCGCAAAGATCATCAGATCAGACTACCCTTATTTTCTATGACTTAACCAACTAGATCGATGTCTGATTGTGTTACGCTGGTATCCTATACAGACGGTGAAGCCAGAAGAGCTAGAGTGGTCCGATGATCCTACGGCAGCGATAGGATTGACCTGGTCGTCCTAGACGTGACTCGAGTGATGAGCCAGTTCAGCGTGCTTGTTGGTCTGCATGAATCGATGAATTCCAAATACGTGTGTGGATCTTCAAAAACTTTTTTATTTTAGCTCTAACTATCGGCCGGAATAATTTTGCTTTGTTTAATATTAATTTCGCCACCTCGACAATTGTAAATCATTTTACTAGACATACCAACATAATAATAGAAATTTTGAAATTTTTTATGTTGATAATGGATATCTACGTGCACCAACTTCAACTTCCATTCGCCTCGCAATCACCAGCTTACTCCCCAAGTCAAGAGGGCGTAAAAAAGTATTACTACAAAAAAAATCTTAAAACTTGGTAATTTTTATCACGTTGATATATGAATGTAGGTTGGTTTAACACGTACCCTTTTGAGTGACGAACTAAATTTGATTGAAAAAAGATCACGCTACGTGACTATGTAACGGGTGCCTATGCTAATAAAATATCGTAGAACGGCGCGTGCGCAGACACTAGTTAGGGCGCGCGCGTAATGAGCCCGCCTTATTTACGAGGCCACTAAGGGCACAGCTACACGAAGTCACTTGTTTTTGGTGTATTTATAATAGACCAAGAGATTAATGATTATAATGTTTTATTTATGCCTATTGATATCATATAATCGGAAGATATAGTAATTATGAATCACTGTTAATTGGTGATTTATTTGTTTTTTATTTTTATATTTGTTAAGAGATATTTTTGATTAAGAGCTATAAAAGACATCGCAATTACAAACTATACCTCATACATCAAATATGTAATGGAGAAATAAAATTAGGTAGGTACGTTTCCATTTGGAATAAAAAGTCAGATATAAGTCCAAAACGCGCTACAATTTTGATGATTGAGAAAGTCCTTTTAGCGTTCTGGATTGTACCCATATAGGAATATAATATAGGGATTGGAAACGAGGAAATTGGTTAATAGACCTTATTTTTTTCAGTGTATTTTTAAACAGGTCTAAGCGTGCTTTTTTTTAAAGTAAGGGTGCTATCTAATGTGTTTTTTATTTTAATTCTTTCTTATAATTTTAACGAAGAATATACGTCAACTAGATAGGACGTAATACGGACCTTAGTATTCATACTAAGGTCCGTATTACAGAACGACGCTCAGTCATTGATCAGTGCTCAAGCAAAGATTTCATTCATATAATGATCAATTAGTGAATGAAATCTCTGCTTGAGCACCGACCGATGACTGAGCATCGTTCAGTAATACGGACCTAAGTAACTAGCGACATATAGCTTATAGAAGCGTGCGGAGAAGATGACGCGAGTTTCGCGCTTTTTTCACCCAAAAAGTAAATATATACCTACACAGTATACATGTAGGAGCGGTGATTTGTAATTGAGAACTTGTAAGACTTATGTGAACATTTTGTTCGGAGCTGCTTATTTGGCAAAGACTAACTCAGAATGCCTTAAGCTGCCGTCATAATTCATTTATGCACGGTGGAATTTAATTCGTTCTTTTCCTTTAACGTATGTATACAGTCCATGCTATAGAACGCTCTATATAACTGAATAAAAAAGTACTTACGAAATAAAACTTAAATCTAGGTATTATCAAATTACTGCAAATTTAAATTCTAAAGAAAGGCCTTGCGATATTGAACAAAGCAGGTGTTTTATTGCTTACGAAACATTTGCAAAGCACTCAGCTGGTGCCCGCGCTGTGTGTAGCGCTAAATAGACATTTCGGCTGTCATGCAGCTATTTTGGGAGGCACTAAATACTAAAGAAAACCAATTTCTTTTATTGGACATATAAGGAAAAGAGCGAGTTCAATTCCACCGTGTATAGCAAGATGTAAACAAGTGTCGTCACGAGGTATAAATCAAATCAACTGTTTTTACATAATATTTATTTCTTCTATTATTTTAAAGTTATTTTAAAAGAAAAGAAAACTGATTTTAATGTTAATCTCCTGATAGTCTTCATCAAATTTTTATCGCGCTTACATACATTTACGATGACGCGAGTTCTATGATTTTTGTTCACCCAAAAAGTACGCGTCTAAAGAAGTTTTCAATTCAAACGATCTTATAAAGATCCTATCCGTAGGCCGTATAGGCCCGTTGTATCAACCAGTAATTTAAACTAACCGGTAGGTTAAAGTAACGCCCGATATCGAGCGGTTTGATTTCGCATCGGCAATCAACCAGCGGGTATCTATCTATCTAACAGGTTTTTATCGTGTCGGCAAAGGTAATATTAACCTCCGCTTATGTGAATAGGATAGGCAATTATTTATTTAACTTTTCTCTGTACTTACGTATTTACATTGGGAAATAGAAAGATCACAAATATTTTTTTTCCATTTAAGTTATTGTTACTAAACTTGGATAAGTATGCAAAAAAGCGGGTAACTTTCAACTTAAATAAAAGGAATTGATCATGTTGTAATATCGAGATTATACAACAAACTGTGAATTAATTTCAATTATATGAAATCTTTGAAGAAGCTTTATATTTCTACTCCAGCAAACACAATTTAACCTATAGATCTAAAGATTTACTCATAAACGTTAGTTAAAAATCCTGTCAAATTTTCTCTGACGAATATATAGTGAGACAGATCATTTAAAACAGTGATTTAAACTAACTAACTTATATACGATTTAGTCCAGGTATAAGGTCCATAATGTACTCAACTTTATTAATAAGCATTGTAGGTTTACAAAAGGCTTTAAGCATAACATGACAATAACTGTAGTATGCCGAAACATTACCTGTTTTATATGGAAATTGTTGTTCCAATATTGTGTTATTTATACACGATGGAATCAAATAGCCAAAGCATATTATAGAGCCTAATATTACTAGTGTTAACTACAAAAGTAAGAAAACATGTCAATGTTTTGAATTTCCCGTTTCAGAGTGGACCAACAGCTTTGATGACCGACCAAGTAGGGTGGATTCCAACCATTCCCAAGAAAGAATTCTGGCTCTGGTAATTGGCGGTAAATGTGAAATCAAAGAAATTGTTAGAAATGTTCAAAATCCTGACACTTTTATTAATCTGCGACTTAAGAGAGACGAAGCAATCTGTGAAACTTGGGATCATTGTAAATTCTTATGTAATTGGCAAACATTTCAACAAGTAATTTGTCCTGGTACGGGTGTATTGAAATTAAACAAAATATTAGTGTAGGTGTTTTGGGGCTATCTTTATTTATAGTCATAAATTTATAATATAACTAGCTGCACCCCGCGGTTTTACCCGCGTGGTGAAAATATTCTATAATTTTCCGCTCAACTTTCTTCTACTGACAATAATAAACTCAACAAAAAAGAGCTCGCGAAAATTTTCCTTCCCCACTTCATGCGTGATTCGATGACCAAGAGAAATAGAGAACTATTTTTAATGTAGTTTTTTCTGTTAAGGAGACGCTGGCCTATGCTGAGCTGGTCTTCTGGTTCAATAGTCGATTGTTATTCCCTAATGGGTGGAACAGTATATAAGAGACGAGGCCTCAGTGCCATAATCATCACTGGGGAACACAAACTGGTTGAAAAGTTTTGATTTCGATCTCTGCGGTATTTTGGACGAAAAGATTGGTGACGTCGACGAAATGACGGCGGCGCCGATGAAGCAGTACTGCCGAGTGTGATCGTGATGAGCGGACAGGCGGCCATTGTAAGTGTATGTACCGCTACTTTGGCGCTGTCATCTCGTTCTCGGGTGATGTCTCGGCCGAAGAACAGCACTCCTACCACGTAACTAGTCTGGGAATCGGCTTCGCCTACCATCCTGCACGAGCCAATTTACAAATCCACGAGTGCGAACAGGAGAGAACACGATTACCATCTCCACCAGATTTACGCGGTAAGCCCCCAGGTAGCTTCCTAAATTCTAGATCACTAATGAACGCCAATCCGAATTGGATGATCGTGCGACCTCTTTGTCGAATTTCGACTTGTTCATCAAGACCAACCAAATCTACTAGGTCTATATTTGCTTGTCATATTTTTGTTTCCACTCTCTTAGATTCTAGACGTACCAATGTATCTAGTCACCGGTCACGTCATAGTAACACTTATGTAGACGACTTGCGGTGCAGGGATCCTCGAGTTGGGTATGGAGCAATAAATAACACGGCGTTTCAGGGCACAAGGACGTTTATTTGGCGCGAACCGTGCGTTCGGCTCAGAAGCTCGTCAAAGACTACCTTTTAACTTAAAACTAATTCAACACATAGATTCGGTCCGTAGCAAACAAAAGGGCACCGCAGCTAGGTACCTGCTTACTTCAAACAAAGAAAGCTTTCGGTACCTCTTTTGCCTGCTACGGGTTACAAGCGCAATTTAACAGCAACATACTTTCTTAAAATTAACACGCTTAAAATAATACAATTTACCTAAACTACTACTTACACCTGAAGCGTGTGAAGCATGTATGCAGCTCGTGGTGCTTCCGTAACATTCTTCTCCCCTGTAAGAGGGTTCCACCGATTACATATCAATGTCTGTAGGAAGCACCACAAGCTTCACTACGGGTCGACGCAGGACCCCACATGCTGTTCTCACATCTACTACGCGAATCACACCGTCTTGACCGTGATAAACACTTTTTATCACACCTTTAAGCCACTTGTTCCGGTTTTTAGTTTCATCCACTAACACTACCACGTTACCCACTTTCACATTTACTATGTCTCTGGACCACTTACTCCGCTGTTGCAGGGTCGGTAGGTATTCGCGAAGCCAACGCCGCCAGAAGGTGTCAGCCAGCGCATTGACTCTGCGCCACTGACGGCGTGCGTCGACATCCCCAGTGCTTTCGGGCGCGTACGGGGTACTTCCCGATGCGGTTCCCAGCAGCAGGTGGTTCGGCGTCAGGACCACAGGCTGGTCCTTGTCGTTGGTCACGTAGCAGAGAGGGCGGCTGTTTATGATGAGCTCCGCTTCGGTGAGGAGGGTGTAGAGAACCTCCTCACGTGGGGCTTGCCCGTTTAGGGTAGCCTTTAGAGCGTTTTTTACGGATCGTATCAGCCGCTCCCAGCATCCACCCATGTGAGGTGAGGCAGGTGGGTTGAAGTGCCAGTCAATGCCCTTGACCGTGGCTTTGTGTTTCACTGCATCGAGGTCAAGCTCCTTCAGTGCTGCTCGTAGTTCGGTGTTGGCCCCGACAAAATTGGTACCTCTGTCGGAGTACATGTGTACCGGCTGCCCGCGGCGCGCTGTCAGTCGTCGCAGGGCCAGGATCGCAGAGTCAGCGTTTAGTGTTGACGCCAACTCGAGGTGTATGGCGCGTGTGGTGAGGCACGTGAATAACACACCCCACCGCTTTTCCCGGCGCCGTCCAATGGCCACTTCCATTGGTCCGAAGTAGTCCACTCCGCAATGGACAAAGGCTCGTCTGCCACCCTTCACTCTGGCGGTAGGAAGGTCTCCCATCTTTGGTGTGCTCGGAGTGGCTCTTTGAATGCGGCAGTGCTGACATCTCGATACTACGGACTTTACGGTGGATCTGAGATGCGTGATCCAATATCTCTCACGGATGTTGTTGACCACGGTCTCCTGGTTGGCGTGAAGTGCTGCTCTATGGTACTGATGTACCAACATCCTGGTGAGAGGGTGATGACCATCCAGGATGATAGGATGCCTCTCGTCGAAGCTCAGCTGTTCGCAGGCCCTTAGTCGACCTCGAACTCGCAGCAACTCATCATTGAAGAACATCGGGTCCAAGGCGCGCAGCTTGCTGCTCGCCGGCAGTGCTTCTCCCCGTTTCAAACTCGTCAGTACCTCGGGGAAGCTCTCGGCCTGGGTCCTCTTCAGCAGATGCATCTCGGCTGCATGCAGATCTTCCATCTGGATTTCACCTGTCGGGTGTCGTTTGCGCCACCGACCAACGAAGGCGAGCACTCGCGCCATGGTGCGCAGAGCGCGCGTCCAGGTGGAGAAGCGCGTGAGGTCCAGCAGAGGTGGGGCGAGTGCGGATATGACATGCACTCGCTGTACTCGCTCAAGGTCTTCCTCTGCTGCCTCGGGGATCTCACACGCTGGCCACTGTTCCTGTGAACAATAAAGAAACGAGGGACCCGAAAGCCACTCGTCGCAGTTACTAGGCCAGTTCAGTCTGGTTGCTTTGTCAGCTGGGTTCTCCGCCGAGGGCACCCAGCGCCAGTTGCTCCTATTTGACCTTTGATCTATTTCGGACAACCTATGCGAGACAAACCGTTGGAACTCTTGGGCGTCTGACGATATCCACTTAAGTACCGTCTTACTGTCGGTCCAAAGAAACTTATGTTTGATTGGCAGCCCAAGCTCCTTTTCTACTGTACATGCCAATCGGCTGGCAAGTACTGCAGCCTGTAACTCCATCCTCGGGATGGAAACTACTTTCTGGGGAGCTACCCTGGCTTTCCCAATCACCATGGCGACTTCCCTTTCTCCATCTGCATTCGTACCTGCAATATACGCCACTGCTGCGTAGGCCAGCTCGCTCGCGTCACCGAATACGTGGAGCTCTAGGTCTACAGGCATGAGCCTGTACCATCTCGGGACCTTCACGTCTCGCAGCATGTGCAGGTTCGAAATCCATTTAAACCAACTAGCGGCCTCCGATTCATGCAGACGTTCGTCCCACTGGACTCCTGACTTCCAAACCTTCTGCATGAGTATCCTCGACTGTATTATACATGGATACAGGAATCCCAATGGGTCAAATATCGACATGATAAAACGGAGGAACTCTCGCTTAGTCGGTGTTACCTTGCCGGACACTATGTCCGCTGGGAGCCGCTTGAACGACAAATCAAAGGCGAGATGATCTTGTACTGGCGACCAGATCATTCCCAAGGTTCTCTCTGTGAGATTCTCACCTTTTTCAAGTGCAACCCGTTGCGGCATATCGGTCTTTAGCTTCTCTCTCAGTTCGGTCGAGTTCGTGACCCACCCCCGTATCACAAATCCGCCGGCGGCATGTATCTGGGTCACCTCCTCGATGAGCTTGTTAGCTTGCTGTACTGTCGAAGCACTGTCCAGATAATCATCCATGTAGTGCTTGGACTGTACAGCTTTGACGGCTTCTGGAAAACTCTCTCTAAATCTCTCAGCGTTTTTATTTAGAATGTAAATAGCAGTTGCGGGGGAGGAGACAGCGCCGAATATCATTGAGTTCATCGCATAAATATCAGGGTCTTTGTTACGCGCGGTACCTCTCCATAAAAAGAGTTGTGCGCCCTGATCCTCTTTCTTGATCTGAATCCTAAGAAACATATCGGCGATATCTCCCGCGAACCCAACTGGTCCGATTCTAAATTTAAAAAGCACACCAAGCAGAGAATTTAGAAGGTCTGGTCCAGCAAGTAAGTTGTCGTTGAGGCATGTGCCTTGGAAAGTGGCGGCGGCATCGAATACTAATCTCAGCTTGCCCGGTTTGTTAGGATTCTGTACACCAAAATGCGGTAAGTACCAAACCGGACTCGCCACGAGGCCGTTGTCAACTTTCCGGGCATATCCCTCGTTGACCAAACGTTGTACCTGTGCTGTGTACGCCTGAGCAAAGGAGGGATCTCGGTGCATCTTTCGCTCGATACCCTCAAGGCGTCGTCGGGCACTGCTGTAGTTGTCGGGTAGTTCCACCGCGTTCTGTTTCCAAAGCAACCCCACTTCCCATTTCGTTTCGTTGGAAACGAGCTTGCTTGTGTTATCTAAGATCGCGTTGGCTCGCTCGATATCACGGTGCTTGCGGATGTTATCGGTGATGCCTATCGCCTCTAACTCAAACTGCGCCTTTACTACGTCATGCAGATCGGGAAGAGAAACCGCCATACAATTTACGGTTTGTCCCGCGCTATCCCCGCTACCTATGGGACCATGAACCACCCAGCCTAAACTAGTATAGGAAGCAACTGGCTTACCGGATTTACCGCGTCGAATTTCCTGACTGACGAGAAGCTCCCAGTTGTCCTGTCCTATCAACAGCAACGGCTTGGCGTCCCTCATTTCCTCGCAGCCCAAGTTGCGGAGGTGCGCGTTGTTCTGCATAACAGCGGCGGGCACGGTCTGCGTAGGCAAGTCCAGCCGCTTCAACGTACGGCATTTTATCGCGTGGCACTGTCCATTAGGTCCTTGTATTTTCACCGTCACTATTCGCGAAGATAAGTCCGTCACTTCGTTTCCGCGCGCACTTTTTATCACTAGCGGTACTTTGCGTCCTTTCGCGTTTGTCACTACCGAACTATCCACTAACGACACTGTGGCACCGTCATCCAGTAACACATAACATGGCGTACATTGTGACTCACCATTAATGTCCGTTATTGTTACCGGGAGCACCTTTAGCAATGCCTTTGCTCGGCCTTCACCCACATTCGTGACACTTTCTTTCACATTGTCCGTGTGAAGAAGCACATGATGCGAAAAACCACATTTATTACAGTTTTTTGCACGACAAAATGTTCTTGAGTGCTTCTTCACTATACACTTAAAACACAGTTTCCGCAATTTCACTATGTCCCACCGTTCTGTCACACTTGCGTCCAAGAACTGTTTGCACGTCACTAGCGAATGTTCGTCCTTGCATAGTGCGCACTCACTTTTCATGTTCGTTGGGGAAGCTGTCAACTCACTTTGCACATTCACTTTCTGCACTTGTCGCGAAAACTTCACATGTTGAGCTGGCTTCGACACAATCCTTGTATACCTGGCGGCTGAGGTCGATGTACCTGGCGTTGGCTGGAGAAAACTCTTCGGTGCGAAGAACGCCGAACGCTGAGCCAATTCCACCAAAAAGATAGAGAAGGCTTCTAAATTCGGGTTGACACTCAAGTCCTCTCCGTGCTCCACCATGTAATCCGCTGCAAAATCTCCATACTTTGCGCGCTGAATCGGCGTAAGCTTTGACAGGAGCTCTTCTACCAACAGCGGATTATTCAGGTAGCCGTTGGCCCGAATATTTTTCAGCAACGCCACACAGTTTCGTACTGTAGTGCTGAATTTCTTGATTTCCTGACTGTTGTCCGACATTTTTGGCAAACCACTGATCTTCTCTAGAGCGCACCCGAGTATCAACGTCGGATGTCCAAACTCCATCTCTAAAGCCGTCATGATTGAGTCCGGATCTGACGAGGAGCTCAATAAATCTTCGACGGCGATCTTCGCCTCTCCATGTAGAGATGACTTTAGCCGAGCTAAGTTCTCGTGAGGCAAGAAATTATAGAGCGTCGATGTATCCCTATACATGTTTTTGTAAGAAATCCAATCCGACGGGTTCCCGGAAAACGGCGGCAACTCGTACGCTTGGCGAGGAATGGGTCTCGGTCGCGCAAGCGCCGAGATTGCTTCCGCCAGTTGGTCAATCTTCCAGTCTCTTTGTTCGAACGATCGCTCCTTCCATTGTTCTGAAACCGGGCCGGTCGGCACGCTAATGGCCGATGGCGGTAAGGGTGCAGACCGCTGCATGAAAGAGATACCGGATGTAACGGGCGCGTCGGCCGCAGCTGGGTCGTGCGGTACGTGGGGTGCAGGTGGCGCGCGGGCCGCTGGCGCAGGTAGCGCGCTTCTACCGGGCGGCACGCGGGCGGAAAATACCATGCGCGTGGTATTTTCATTGTTCACTTGTTGTACTTGCACTGGCACTTGAGTCAAAGTCACATCACTTAACTCGGGCGCCTTGTAATTCGGTTTGGGAATTTCACTTGACACGGTCACTGGATCGGGCCGTGTCACTAGTGGCGTCGTGTCGATCCATTCTTCGACACGGCGTGCTGTCCCTGTTACCGAACCGCATTCCACTTCGGCGCGCTTGTTAATTTTAGCAATACTGACCTCGAACTTCTTCTTGGCGATGCTCTCTCGTGTCTCGAGCACTTCCTTTTCCATACGCAGCAACTCGCACTCGGCTTCGTACTCCATGCGCTTACGAAGCAACTCGCGCTCGGTTTCGTACTCCATGCGCTTACGGAGCAACTCTGCACTATTCCTGCTGCTTCTTGAGACACGGCTTGAGCACACACTGTTTGAGCACACACTGTTTGAATGCGACCTTCTCTCCGGTCGCGTCAATTCCCTGGCCGGCGCCGTATCCATATTACTGTGGTCGATAACGTGACCACCGGGGCCAGCCAACGGGATCGTTGCGGAAACCGACGTGGCAGTCTGCATTTCCGGCGGTGAGCTTGACGCTGCTTCTGACGGCAAGCCAGGAACGTTCCTCGTTTCAGCTGTACGGCGCTGGAGATCCACAGCTAACTGGCGTAGCTGCCCTCGCGTCGTAACAGCGCTCCTTTCGCTTATTGCTTCCATACTCAAGGATCCGGCTCGAAGGAGAATGTAGACGACTTGCGGTGCAGGGATCCTCGAGTTGGGTATGGAGCAATAAATAACACGGCGTTTCAGGGCACAAGGACGTTTATTTGGCGCGAACCGTGCGTTCGGCTCAGAAGCTCGTCAAAGACTACCTTTTAACTTAAAACTAATTCAACACATAGATTCGGCCCGTAGCAAACAAAAGGGCACCGCAGCTAGGTACCTGCTTACTTCAAACAAAGAAAGCTTTCGGTACCTCTTTTGCCTGCTACGGGTTACAAGCGCAATTTAACAGCAACATACTTTCTTAAAATTAACACGCTTAAAATAATACAATTTACCTAAACTACTACTTACACCTGAAGCGTGTGAAGCATGTATGCAGCTCGTGGTGCTTCCGTAACAACTTACCTAATAGTTCAGGTTGCGCATACCCAAAGATAATAAAGCCCCTTGATAGCTCGTGAGCATAATTTTTCCTACAAACACGACTAGCGGGGGCAGAGGGCGAGCTAACAGCAGACTAATGCTACATATTACTTATTCTGTAGGCATTTTCTATGCTTGCGATTGGCTGATCACGATAATGACGCAAGAGCAAGGAGAACGAGACACAGTCATACGAAATTGCAAAGAACAGAGTAGGACGAAGCAAAATACATCAACGGGTTCCCGCTTCTTCATAATGTTCGTTTTTAATTTCAAAATAGATGTACTAAGTTTTCTCTAACTATCATATGAAAATCGCTTACTTGTGAAATGAAATGCCGTACTTGCACAGCCAGACATCTTGCTATTCTCCCCGCACAATTTCACTGAGCTATAACCCGTTTTTCTAATATGCTGTAATTTTTTCGTCAGCTGTTTCTCTGCGGAAATCTAAAACGAAACTGACTGACTCGCAAAGGCTAGTAGTGAAAATCAACTACTATTTTTCGTATGAGAGGAAGTTGTATCACTTGTCAAGTGGATTTATAGTCAATGCGCATACCACATGTGTAAAGCCATAAGTAAATACAGTTGGTAAGTACCTACTTGGTCTGTAATACACAAGTATGTCGTCTCGACCGCTCTTGGCGCCCAGCGGTCTTGCGTATCTACACGGGCATCAAGTTTGAGAGGAACTTACAATCTTGTTTCTCTACACACATTCATAGCGATTTTTTTTTTCGATATTAGAATTATGTATATTGTCACTGTAATTTCGATGATGCTTGTTATTATTAGTGAACTATTTATTAGTAATAATGTCGATATAAATATAATAATCATTTAATAATAATAACGCATAACGATCACATACATAGACCCTGGACCAACTAGGATTCCCTGTGTCTAGGGACCCAGAAACTACGGACCATGGTCCCACAACACCCAGATTCAGAACAAATATTAGCGCTTTTTTCCTGTGCACAAATTCTTGACCTGCCGCGGGAATCGAACCCGCCGCCTCTGGGTTATGAGCGTACATGCTCAACCACCACACCTCAGAGCCTTTTCAGAGGTATTTTCTAGATTTTTTGAAGGGAAACTTCTTTACGCACGCTTGACTTGGGGAATAAGCTGGTGAAAGTGTAACGAGGCGAACGGAAGTTGAAATTTGTTGGTTAACGTTAGGTCTCCATTGTCAATATAATTGAATTATTATATTGGTATGTCCGGAAAAATGACAATTTACAATTGTCAAGATAGCGACATTAACAATAAACTAAACAAAAACAAAGTTATACCGGCCGATAGATGGAGTCTAAAGAAGTTTTACTTCAGTCGTGATAAAGCACGTTCGTTGTTTTTAAATTGAATTTACATTTATTTTCTAGCACGAACTTTAGTTTGGGTAGTTATATCCTCATTCGACAAGATCCCGCCACTATTTCGTAACTCTCTTTGGCCAACGTTCGCCATCTCATCTGGTGGTAGAGCTCTCAACAAGTAATGCCGTAACATTATAGAAACTGATTAGTAGTCATAACTACAACTAGTACACGGCTAACACTCACGAGATACAGTCGAATAACTCCGACCGGTGTTCGGGCAATATAGATGCCCATCCTCAAGGAGTACGCGCGGCGGCGGTGGCGGCTCGGCCGAGCTTAGGTTAGCCGTGTAATAGTTGTAGTTATAAGTAATGTCGTGGCGTGGTATACGGTACCACGAGCAGCCGCGGTGTAAATCATGTCGAGTAACGCCCAACCTTAGCTGTTACAACGATATTAAGTAACTGTTTGGAGTTTGAAGAAAACGTAAAGATTGCGTCGCCGCATTATATTATTTTCCATAACTTGTGTTAATTTCACTATTAGTTCATAAAACTGGTGGCATTTTATTCGTAAAGTGCTGGATTACAGGCATGAGTGTGGGAAAATGGTATAATGATGGTGAAACGTTTCTTTTCTAATTGTTTCCAAAACTACATAGAAGCTTCTGGTAAAATTGCCACCACTTTACTAGGAGTATGACTTGACTAGACTATGACTTAACTTGATGACTTGGACTGTGACTACTTGTTTTAGAAATAAACGAGGAAGAGGCAGACCTGGAAGGGAATATAAAGATCAATAAAAGAAAAGATGCCTAATTGTCATGTAGTATCGGGAAGTCAAAGACAGAGAACGTTGTCGAACTCTTAAATAAGAAGAATGTATTAAATTGGCTAGCAATTTTTAAGTAATTACTTACTTCAACTACCTTAATTAAAGTAAGGAACTATTTGACAATTACGCGTGGTTTAAGCAAAACCCCATGATTAAAACCATATTAATGATAGCCTCTTTGGTGTGGTTATTGGGCAGGATGGCTAAAAACCTACTGGAAGCTGCGGGTTCGATTTCAGTATGTCCACAGAAAATACAAATAATTGTCTGGGTCTCTGGTTACCCGTAATTCCTGGGTCCCTAGGTATATAGGGAATTCTAGTTAGGGTCCATGATGTATGTATACGATCGTTGGGCGTTATTTATTTATATGTTATACTTACATATGCTTAATTAAAGACTTCTATAGACTTCCAAATCGTGGGAGCTAAGATGGCAATCTCTAAGAATACAACGAAGAGGTTCAAAAAACGTCTAAAGCAGCGTAATCAAAGCCTAGCCGAGAGCATAAAGCCTCGGAACCGGAACACGACAGTTATCCGCTCTTCTCCAACTAACGGTATCACCGTTTGCAGTACTTTTTCTTTGTGCTTCACTATTATGGTGCTACTACGGGTGTGAATCTCGATCGGAACTAACTACAGTCGGATAAAAAAGATACCGTGTTATTCAATGTCAAATAGACAATTTTTAGTTCTTTTGCTAGACTAAATTAGTATAAATATATATAAAATAATTTAAGTAAATCAATGTTCTAAGTTACAAAGTGCTTAATGTCAAAATATAGAAAATCTATTATATATTATTTATTAGTAATTGCTTTCTTAGGCTACGATAAAAAATCTAATTATGTTCTTGTAAGTTATTTGGGGTATTTGCCGTAGCCTTTATGGTAAAACGTAAATTATAATACATAATACATATTACAATCTCGATAGACGAGAAAATAAAACCTGTCTAAATTCTCACAGAATTCAGAAAGTACAAAATTTAGAAAAGTTTTTTTTTTCTTTTCTTTCTAATACATTTTCTAGGTTCTATTTTCTAGTTCTAGAGTTTTGCTGGTTCAACTTTCAAGTTCTTTCCGTAGTGTTCGTGAACCCAAAACTGATTAACCAATTGGGATACAATTTTGCACACGGATTGTTTAATATAAATCAATATAGGTAGTATACTTTTACCCCGGAAAATGTACCTAGAGTCAGAAGTATACGAGATATTAAAAACCGTGGGGCGCCTAGTAAATGGCATTTATATTATTACAATCGAGTTTACACAAGTTGTGAGAGCCAAAAACCAAGTGAGAAAGTAATGAGTTCCACAACAATAGTAACTTGAACTCAAGTGCATTCACCATGCTCAGTCGCTGGCTCAATGAGGATCGTTATTTGGGCTTGTTTTGAACGTAAATCTTCCTTATAACCGCTTTAGATGCTATCTTTTTCTTTTATTCGATGAAAAAGAGCAATTAAGAATATTGTTTAAATTTATTATTTTGATGCTTTGGTTTAGAATAACTTTGAAGGATTTCTTTGGTTGCGTCGCAATGTGACTATAATCATAGACCCCGGACCTTTAGACGACGTAATAACGTAACTACGTAATCGTTATTAAAGTATTAAAACAATATCTACTTCTATATCGGACAAAATTAACATCAAAAATTTTTCTAAGCATTATTTTCTACTTAGAAGCCTGTATTTTATACGACTGCGAAACGTATTATATGCATAGTCATAAATCAGTTTAACTATGTTATAAACATTCTATTATAATATCAATTTTACTAGGTGATACATTCTTGCAGAGTTCATCTGGGTATAGTTAACATCGCTTTGCCACTACCAGGAGTTAGTTTGCCGCTAGATAGTAATGTGCAAGCATTATTGTATTCCGGTTTTAGGGGCACTATATCTAGTGTAAATAGTGAGTAAATGAGACTTTATGACCAGCTAGGCGATCACGGAACTCGATTGCAATCATAAAAACCAAAAAATTGTATGGAATACATAGCTTACGTGCATTGTTACTACGGAAGTTTTCATTTAGGTATGAAATTACTCCTGTTGAATTGCAAAGTTCCATGAACACTCCACTGATCTAGACTGTGCTGATGATTCTATATGACGTGTGCAGTGCACTTAAATCTATATATTAATGTTCCGATTGTCACTGAAAGTGTTAAGTGCGGCCGTAACAATTAACATCAGGCTAATGATGAGCTCGTACTGTCTTGTCATTCAAATTACTAAGTTCCGTCAGTTAATCAAAGTCAAAGGATTTATTACAAAAGGGCTATTTTTATCACTTTTACAAGTCAAAATTACATTAGGTACATACGAGTAATATTAAGTTATAGTACTAAGCATATAAAATTTCAAAGTGCTTATTGTCACATATTATATAGCAAGCCCATTACAATATGTGAGTTTAAAAGAAGAAGTTCTCTTACTCACTACTGGTGTAATCAATCCGACACAATGCAGAACAGAAAACTCTGATCCGAAGCTTCGATTACACCTCGATCGAACCATCTCACTAACAACTCAAACAATCGAATAGCGCCAACACACCCATAACTTCAGATCCGATCACCTTAACTATCCCCATCCAATATTAATAACAGGTTTCATAATACATGTACGTGCAACATAGAATTAAGACATTAGCGTTGTGCTTGCCGCAAGTAGCCTGCGCCCCAAGGCGACCAGCGCTGGTATAAATCAGGTCTATCGTAAAATCTTCAATATAAACAGTAGACTACCGTTAGAGATACTTAAGTGTTGATTATAAAGCTGAAAATATGTTAAAATTATGATACGGGAATAGTGCGCCATTTACTGTGTCTATAATGTGAAACAACCTTATGAAAGAAATAAAATCCATAGGCAGCCTCTGTGGTGTGGTGGTTGAGCAGGTTGGGTCGTAACCCAGAGGTGGCAGGTTCGATTCTCGCGATAAGTCTTTGTGCACAGAAAAAAAACGCAAATACTTGTTCTATGTCTTAGTGTTGTGGGAGCATGGTCCTCGTAGTTCCTGGGTCCCTAGATACAGGGACTAATATAAGTAATATATAAAATGAATCATCATTTTGTTTTCATTATGAAATATGGTAGCAGTTTCACCACATATATATAGTCTGCCATGAGCGATAGCTTAACAGACAATGTACTGCCTAAACCATCAGTTAGATGTAGAGACTCTCGATGTCTTCCTATTAAATGAATCATGTATAAAGCCGTATAATCCTTATTTACTTTCGATTACGAGATGAAAACAGCGTCACATAACAATAAACTTTATTATATCTAATAGGTACAATACTAAGGCGATTTAACCAATATTCAAATATTAATGAAACAGCCAGAACTAGCACATGCGATAGAATAGCATCGGCAGCTGAAGAAGCAAAAATTTATGAAAAAATCTGACGCTATGTTTTTATTTGGCTACACAGGCAGCCTTTTTATACTGCCATCACAAGGAAATATAATTTTGTCAATAATAACATTTTAATGGTACCTAAAAAATAAAATAAATATTTGTGGACATTTCACACAGCGTCATTTTCCAAACTATGTAAAGCTTATACTATGGGAACCAGGTGATACTTAAACACTTTTTGTTTGTAAATATATACTCGTATATAAAATACTAGATAACACCCCGACACAGAACAAACATCGAAGTGCATCAAAATATGTTTTTCCTGGGTGGGAATTGAACCCTATGTATAGTTTGAATAAAGAACAAAATTTTATAATAATACGTTTGACAGTTTACGATGGCAAAACAATCTTGCCGAATGTCTCAAAATCCAGGAATAGTAATAAGAAACGTTGGTGTATGCTACTAGGGAGTATTCTTTCACGCTGTACGAAGCCAGTCCAATTTGGATATATTTGTCTATAATCAACGCACCACCTGAATCGCCGCTGTAAAAGAAAATTTTGTTAATTCAACTGAGGGCACACAATAAAATAAAAATCAAAGTCCTGACTGACTGACTGATTTATATATCAAAGCACAGCCTAAACCGCTGGTCCTAGAGACTTGAAATTTGGAGAGTGTGTTCTTTGTAAGGTGTAGATGTCCACTAAGAAAGGGTTTTTCGAAATTCCACCCCTAAGAGGTTGAAATGGGTGGTTGAATTATCTATAAAAAAATCTCTTTCGTTTTCGTTCGGCCGAAGCCGCGGGCAGAAGCTAGTGTTAAATAATTATATACCAATATCTCCGGCCCTTTTAATAACGTTGAAACGTATTACAATTATTCAGTATAAATAAATAAAAATATCTTCAGCCAAATTTTACCACTACCTATAAGTAATGCTATTCATTAAGACCATTCCAATAAACCAACAACACGGTACCTATAAATAAATAAGTAACACCCAACGATCACATACATAGATCCTGGACGTTACAAGGATTCCTTGTCCACCACCACACCACACCACAGAGGCTGTCGTAAGTTGGTGAGGAGTTGGATATCCTGCAGATTCCAGGTTACTAGGATAGAATATTGCCAGCATCACGTTAAGAGTACAAGGTTATTTTATGCTATATTATTTAAGGTGACAACCAAACCAAAACCAAATAATTGGGGTCGGTTGATTCGAAATTTGGTGAATGGGACGGGACTAAATTCTGCTAATTTAGTCACGTAATTTCATCACCTATAAAACAGAGCTGTTGATCTTCTAACGTCTGAACCGATTTTCTTAAAACTTAGCTAATAACACTCTCGTTCGAAACATTATCTCACACCTTTCTAAACAAAAGAAAAGAGATATGGTGTGATATGGAGATAATATGACTTATCCCGATGGGGAACTACGTAAGATAATATTAATTGCTTTAACCCTCGCGTACGCAAGCTCAGACCGCAGCTGTAAATTAGAATACACCTGCCTGAACGCGCGTGACCTCTGAACAGCCGTGTTGTCTGCTGTAGAAAGAAAGAATGAAAGAAAAGACATTTATTACACGCTCTAAGTTGCGTGCCAGGTTGTGTGAGTGTGTTATAATATTTTATATTTGTAGGCATTTCACACAACGCCTTCTTCTAATCCTAAACCAAGCAAAGCTTGTACTATGGGAACCAGATAACATGATATAATACTTAGATACTTTTTGTTTGTAAATACATACATAGAATATGACGGCGGCAACGCCGAGTTGAAAACTCTATGCGCAGCGGGTAGTACTGTAATTTACCCTGTCGTAGCATTTAAATTGATTACAGTGGCAACACCGGTAGCTGTCATAGCTCCCCCACCCATCTGGCTATAAAAACGGAGCGCTCGGTGTACTACAGATCATACTTGCTCCGGACGCGGCCCGGTGTGGACACGCTGAAGGCCTATAGTTTTATAGGTTGCAAACTACACATAATCCGTCTTCCTATAAATACAATATAACACCCAGACACCGAACAAACATCGATGTACATCAAATGTTTGCCTTGGGTGGAAATGGAACCCAGAACCTACTACTATATACCTGTTCACAAGCCAGGGTTCCTACCAACTGAGCTATCAGTCCAGTCCAATAAACCATTTGACTTTAATACTCGCCTGTAGTAAAGTCTATTTAAATACAACTTAGCTAAGCAACACTTTCCCTCAGGTTCTCGTATACGTTTGTTAAATTTATGTCAACGTGGCCAAATACTGAGTGCTCATTGGTTGTCGGTCGATTATCGGCTGTCTCAGCCAATGAGCTTACAGTATTTGACGCGATGACTTGACACGAGTTTGACAAACGTACGAGAAACTCGGGGAGATAAGTGCAAACTTAGGAGCTATCACATTTAATACAGACGGCATAAGCCTAATTAGATAATATTTATACAACATATTATGACCTTACATAGCGGGGTGTCCGGGTCCAGTAACAGGACCAGCGCAGAAAGTTCCTTCGGGATTGCCGAGCTTCAAACACTCCGAGGGGGACCTAATCATCTGGTTTGTTTCTTTGAGCTTAGTTGATATTTCTAAATTTTCCTGAAATATTGTTAAATTAATTAAAATCAGATGAACGTGTTACCTTGTCGCCATATATTCCACATGATGAGATAAAATTCGTCCAGGTAAAATACCATCGCCACACATAAAACTATTTGATTCGGTGAATAATTAATTACTTAAGTTGATTAGAGATTTTTAATCACATTAAAAGCGCCAAATCCAGAAAAATACGCCAAATGGCGAATCGGTGGTTCCTCCATAATGGCAACTCTTTTGACCAATCTGCCCAGCTGTATCCCCGTCTTGCATACCCCTAACGCTATATCTCCGTGCATTGTCGTAAAGCTGTACCGCTCGTGCACTTTATATGCTGTCAGAGATGTCATAGAAAATCTACTTGTTTCAGCAGACCCGTATTTTACAACCACTTTTTCTTTTCCGGTTTTTCCATCGATGTCTGTCAAACAATGCGCGGCTGTCAATATGATGGCATGATTCAGGATTGATCCTCCACAAACGCAAGGCTCCTCGCTGTATATTTCTATGTACAGCTGATGGGGATACGACGCTATGTTTGCATATTGTCCTCCTATTATGAATTTCTCCATTTTTGAATCTACGTAGTTCACTAAAATGACCGTAAACATGAATTGTTCGTAAAGCATTTTGGTTAGAATTTAGGTAAAACTAAATTCAATTACTTTTATGACCTTTTTATTAGCTTTACGTAGTTGAAATTCATGTAGGTACATGTGGAAATAATAGCTCATTAGAAATTAAGAAACAAAAAACTAGCAAACGTGCAAACTGTGGAATGACGACGCGCTGTTTAGTTTGGTGCTATAATGATGGTACTGTGTGAAATGTCTACTAATATTTATTTATTTGTTGATTTCATAAATATTTTGGGCCTCCCACGACACATAGTGAAACCCTTATCACTTGACTCGCCGTAATTCTAATTAAAACCGCTCTAAACAACTATCTGGAATGTAATACGGCCATGGCTGTATTACATTATATTCCATGAATACGCCAAATTATATAATCCGATTGCGGCATTATAATATAATACTTGTATATTTCATGGTTGCAACATTAAAGGGCAATATTCAAAAGTTTATCAGAGCTCCTGGTCGATGCTACGCGAGACCAAAATGCAGGCACTTATTCGGCACAATGAATAAGCATTGCAATTCAACGAGGCAATGCTGCCAGCATGTTGGGTGCGCTACCAACTGGTAGTGGGCTGGAGCATTTGGACTGACTGTAGATCATCGCGGCCAGTATATAGTCCAAATTTTTTTTTTTTGTTGTAGTAGGTAGTGTTTATTATTAGGTACTTATTATATCATTGTAGTATTTAGTTATCAATAAAAAAAATATATTCATTTACATATATATGTATATGTATATTATTAGCCGATCTTGTGGTAGGCAATATCGGTACCCACCACCGGCTATAAAAGCAAGCGTTCAATCGAATGCCGGCCCATTTGCTGCTCAGTCGCCGGTCGGTAAGGTGGTTGGTTCCGACGCTGCCTACTGTGAGTTTGTTCCATATTTTAATTTGTTGTGATTTTGTCTTATTGTGAATTCTTATTCTATGTAAATTAACGGCTGTTTGTGCGCTCGAAACTTTATTGATTTATTAAATTATTGCTTAAATAAATTGATTCTGAATTAAATTAGTGTAATGACGTGTAAATGTTTGTTTTTTTTATATTTTAACACTTCTGATTCCTAAAATCAGAAGTGGGATAGGATTCCGCTCACAACTTGCCCTAAAAATCAATCAACTAAACGGCCGTTAATTTACAAGCAAGAATGCCACGTGCGTCACATGCACGGTCCGTTGCTACGCCGCCACGCTCCGGAGTCGTGCCTACTAGTCGCAGGGAGTCCCCGCGACGCAGCAGACGCCGTTCGCGGTCGCATAGTAACAGGTCACGTCTACACTCGAGTCATAGCAGGGAGCGGTCGCGTGCGCGTTCACGCTATGCTGGAAAACGTTCGCGTTCACGTCACGCTAGGGACCGTTCACGTTCTGATAGCCCACGTTCGCGTGCACGTTACGATAGAACTCGTTCACGCCGCAGTCGCTCACGTACTAGTGTCTATTATCGTTCACGTGAAAGGTCCAGGTCTCGTTCGGTTATATCGTTCTTGCCAGAGTGAATTACGACACCATCATCACGATATATCCATAAACGAAGCGTTAGGCTCAATAATGTCGCGGCTAACCGCCATCGAAGAGAACACGGCTAGTAGTTTGCAGGACCCACCAACCGGTCATGATAACACGCCCCTGCCAGATGCAAGCAATACTTCCACGAATAAAATGCTCGTCGATGCGTTAGCCGTGTTGACAAAAAATAGGCCTAGCAATTACTATGTCTCGAATTTTGACCCAGCTATAAATAACTTTGAGGTATGGTGCAATGAAGTAGAGAGAGCTAATCGTGCGAACCACTGGGATGATTTTGAGTGTTTTTCCCGTGTGGCTCATTGTTTAAAGGGGGATGCGAAAACTTGGTTAAGCGAGTGGACTACGAATGATCGTTCTTGGTCCAATTTTGTTAGGGAGTTTAAGTCCTTATGTCCGCAAAAAGTGAACTACGTGCAGATCCTCCATGAGGTTATAAATTCGACATCTGACAAGTTCTTGTCATACGCCGAGTATGCACGTCGTTCTTTGTTACGCTTACGTGTAATAAGGGGCTTAAGCGAAGAACTCATAGTCCAAATAGTAATCCATGGCATTAGTGATGTACAAGTACGTGCGGCAGCTACCAACGCTGACCTGACGACAGACAATCTAATTTCATTTTTAGCCACTTATGTCAAGCCTACACGCAAATTCGATAATCGCAATACCGATAAACCGGTATCATCCAATTCAAGTGCAGTTAAAAGGCGTAATTTCAATGGTCCTGACAGAGGTGAAAGTAGGTGTTTTATTTGCAACCAAAAGGGCCATTTTAAGGATAAATGTCCCAAGAAACGGAGTACTGTGGCAAAAACCAATAGTATTAGTAATGCTAGACCTGTTTGTTCCTTTTGTAAAAAGCCAGGGCACAAAGAAAGTGAGTGCTTTACCAAGGCTCGATCTGAGGCTCAAGGCAACAGTAACAACCAACGTAAAGTTAACTTATGTAGCGAGCTCTTAGATGCTAAAGGTAACAACGACATTAGTTCAGCCGTGATTCAGGGTATACCGGTTGACATCCTTATAGATAGTGGTGCACTCAACGTGTCTTTGATATCGTCAGCTATAGTCGATCACTTCTCTGGTCCACGGAAACATGCTAACTGTTCTTTGAAGGGAATAGGCGATAGAGAGTTTGTTGCTAGTGAATACATTAACCTAACAGTAGAGTTTAGTAATATCGCGCTTGAAGTAGATTTTTATGTTGTGCCCGCACCGTACATGAACACTCCCATCATCATAGGGACAGACGTACTCAATCGCGATGGTGTTACGTTTATTCGTACGAAACACGGACAATATCTGACTCACACACCGTCTAAGACGCAGGATAAGTTACTAAAAGTAAACACGGTTAATGTTAGCGAGCCTGATAGAATAAATACGCCTCTCGAAGGTGCGGAGCTCGCCAAGTTGATGGCCGTCGTAAATGAATTCTCTCCGTTTCTAATAACTGGTACAGCAACCTCAACTGTAAAGACTGGTAGGATGCATATCAACTTGACAAGTGACGTACCTGTAGCCTATCACCCATACCGACTATCCTATCAGGAGAAACTTAAAGTCCGCGACATATGTCAGGATTTATTAGACAAAAACATCATTAGGGAGTCTAATTCCGAGTACGCAAGTCCGGTCATTTTGGTCAAGAAAAAAGATGGCTCAGATAGAATGTGCGTAGACTTTCGGGCACTTAACCGTGTAACTGTCAAGGATAGATATCCTCTACCCTTGATTGATGACCACATAGATAGGCTTGGGGGCTCGAAATTCTTTACATCCTTGGACATGGCATCGGGCTTTCACCAGATACCAATCGATGAAGACTCGATCCATAAAACAGGCTTCGTAACAACTGACGCTCACTACGAGTACCTAAAAATGCCATATGGCTTATGTAATTCTCCTACTGTGTATCAACGCATCATTAATAATACCTTGCGTAAATTCATAGAAGCCGGGAATGTTCTCGTATATATCGATGACGTCTTATTATTGAGTATGACTATTGAAGAAGGCATTTCTCTGTTGCGCGAAGTCCTGCAAACTCTGACAGAAGCCGGGTTTTCTATAAATGTACGCAAATGCTCTTTCCTTGCCACAGAAATAGAATACTTAGGGCGCGTTATCAGCCGAGGTCAGGTCAGGCCGAGCTCCAACAAAGTCGAGGCACTGGTCAAGGCCCCTACTCCTAGTAACGTTAAACAAGTGCGCCAGTTCCTAGGACTTGCGGGATATTTTCGGCGTTACATCGAAGGGTATGCGACAAAAACCGCATGTATCTCGCGACTCACAAAGAAAGACGTAAAATTTGAATGGGGATCTGAGCAAGATAAAGTACGCCAAGATCTGATAAGACTATTAACAAGCGAGCCTATACTTGCGATTTTTGACCCAAACCCCCCCACTGAGCTGCACACCGATGCCAGTAGTGCAGGATACGGTGCTGTGCTCATGCAAACTCACGCGGATGGCACTAAGCGAGTGGTAGCCTATTTTAGTAAGGTCACTCAAGGCGCGGAAGTGAGGTATCATTCGTATGAGTTGGAGACGTTGGCGGTCGTCAAGGCATTGCAACATTTTCGCCACTATTTGATCGGTGTAAACTTTAAAATTATAACCGATTGCAATGCATTGAAGGCCACCGAGCGCAAAAAGGACCTTCTTCCACGAGTTGCACGCTGGTGGATTTACCTGCAGGACTTCAATTTTGAAATTGAATATCGTAAAGGCGAGTTGATGGGCCACGCGGACTATTTGAGCAGGAATCCACCGACGTTGCAAGTCAATAACATCGAGCGACCTTTAAATTGGGCGCAAATCGCCCAATCAGCTGATTCTGAAACTCTTGGTCTCATACGAGACTAAAAGATGGTTTATTAGACTCCAGTCGGTACGTATGTCAAAACGACGTCCTCTATTACCGCTATTCACCTGTCGGGAGGAGTCGCGTCTACTATGCTACATTCCCAAAGGACACAGGCTCAGCTTGTTACGTGTCTTTCACGACGAGCACGAGCATATCGGGGCTGACAAAACTTACGACCTTATTCTAAAACATTTTTGGTTCCCCGGTCTAAAACGATTTGTCCAGAAATACACCTCCCATTGTCTGATATGCATATCTAAGAAACGTATCCCAAGAGCTCCTTGCCAGCCTATTACTTCTTGGGAAAAATCTGATGTCCCATTTAACACTGTTCATGTGGACGTGTTAGGTCCCTTACCACAGTCCAACGGATATAAATTTGTGCTTATTATGGTAGACTCCTTTACCAAATTTTGTCTACTTTACCCGATGTACCGACAGGACACGAGTGAATTAAAACGAGTTTTTAGTAGCGCAGTGTCTTTATTCGGGACGCCCAAACTAATGGTTTGCGACCGTGGTCGCATGTTTGAGGCGTCAGCTTTCACTAGCTGGGTTTCCGAGATGGGTTGTGTTGTCCACTACATAACGCCCGAAATGCACCACTCCAACGGGCAGGCCGAGCGGTATGTAAGGACTGTACTTAACTTGATCCGTGTAGAGAGTAATAATAAGAAATCTACTTGGTCTGATGCTCTGTGTAAAATTCAATTAGTTCTAAATGTCACGAAACAGAAGACCACGCAATATTCGGCCTTGTATTTACTAATCGGTACTAATGCGGCTACTCCTGTTATCCGTGCGCTGGTCCAAGATGTTGCCATCGAGAATTCCAGCCCCAATCGTGAAGCCACAAGAGAACTCAGCAGGAGCAACGCGAAGTCATCGCTCGACAAAAACAGAGTTGGTCAAGATGCACGGGTCAACCGTCAACGACACCCGCCAAAGAAATTCCAGGTCGACGATCAAGTATTTGTAATAAAGTACTCTCAGTCCGTTGGAAAACTTGATTCCGGCATGAGGGGTCCATACCGTGTTACTAAAGTACTACCAAGCGATCGCTATGAGATGAGACTGCTAAGCGGAGCTAGAGGCAAGACCACTCAAGCAGCAGCTCAATACATGGTACTCTGGAAAGGCGAATGGTGTCCTGAGAGTTGTTCTGCATTTTTTGATAGTAAGTTCCAACCGAACCATTTAATGTTATTCTGTTTACAGTACACTTGGTGTGTGTGTGTGCGTGCGTGCGTGAGCGTGCGTGCGAGTATTTGCCTTGATGGTTGGAACCAGCTGCCGGTGCGGTCCAGTGGTGGCTCCCAAAGCTGAGGTGCCAGGATTCGGCGGGCGTGCACTCCACGTGCATGGGGGACTCGGTCCCATGAAGTCGTGTTCTTTGAACGCGCATCAGGCGCTGTCCTGGGGGACTCGGTCCCATGAAGTCGTGTTCTTTGAACGCGCATCAGGCGCTGTCCTGGGGGACTCGGTCCCATGAAGTCGTGTTCTCTGAACGCGCATCAGGCTCTGTCCTGGCAGGCGCAGTCCTGGTTCACGTTTAGCGTGGGAACTTGCAAGTTCAAGTATGAGTATGACAGAGTTGTTACGATTGAAGATGTATGCATACTTTTGAAAGTGAAGTGGTTTAATCTGGTGTGAGATGGTATTTTTGTATGAGGGCCTTGTATGCGTGATGTATGACAGAATAGGCAACAGCGTATGTTACCATGATTAATTGACAAAACATTTCTCATGCAGATGACAACTCTGACGATGACGATGCCAGTGAAACTTCCGGTGCTCCTACAGATCTCGCTGGTACTCGAAGTACAGGCGAATCACACACGGGTGAAGATGACGAGCAATAGTCCCATCGTAGTCGTCAGACAAGCTTCTGAAAAGGACAACTCCAGTGCGGCCGAGGACGGCGCACGATCAGGAGAGGCCGTATTAGCCGATCTTGTGGTAGGCAATATCGGTACCCACCACCGGCTATAAAAGCAAGCGTTCAATCGAATGCCGGCCCATTTGCTGCTCAGTCGCCGGTCGGTAAGGTGGTTGGTTCCGACGCTGCCTACTGTGAGTTTGTTCCATATTTTAATTTGTTGTGATTTTGTCTTATTGTGAATTCTTATTCTATGTAAATTAACGGCTGTTTGTGCGCTCGAAACTTTATTGATTTATTAAATTATTGCTTAAATAAATTGATTCTGAATTAAATTAGTGTAATGACGTGTAAATGTTTGTTTTTTTTATATTTTAACACTTCTGATTCCTAAAAATATTATATATATGTAAATACCATATATTCACAGTGTATAATTTTTTTGTTTGATAGGCTTGCATTGGCCGCTATCGCACCTGATGGTAAGTGACGATGTGGTGCGTGTTACATCCTAGACCCCATCGTGTGAGTGGTTATCACGAAACTTTGATTGCAATGCAACAAGATAAATTTACATACTAACTATGCACATAAACTGCGTATTCAAACTTTGAAATCTATACAAATTTGTGTTTCTGTTGGTTGCAATCGAGTTAAGTGATCACCCAGCTGTTCACTCTCGATTCTTTTGTAATGCCAACTTCAGTTAATATTAATTTAATTATTAAATTTAGGTATTTACTACTCATTTTTTTATCACACATGCTATAAAGAAATAATTATGATTATGGATAATTTAATTCTCAAATAATACAAAACAACCAAATTCATTTTATAATTTGTCTAACCTTTTAAAAAATCACCAATATTTGTTTTAATTTGTACATTATACCTAATAAGCTATCACATTATTATATTATACAACAAGAGTAAAGGTTGCAGATCGTCTCGGCGCAATCTTCGGCAGCCGCGAAGATGGCGTCACCGGCCGCGCGCTAGGCAGCGGCAGTGTATTGCAACCTACTTGCATTACTATTTTTATTGTATAAACCATTTAACCTGCTCTAGCACAATAAGTAAAGGCAGCATTTTTTCTAATCCAATCGTAGTAATAAGAAACGTTCGTATATACCACTAAAGAGTAGTTTTCTTCTTTAAATGACACTATTACAATTTGTACGTATTTTTGTACCACAAGTGCACTGCCCGAGTCGCCTCTGAAAAAAAAGCAAAATGGTAATTTCTGCTCGAGTGTAGACGTGAAATAATTTTAACTGTTGTTTTGTGATCGTCAAAATCGGAAATATCATTATGGTGGTCGGTCATGTTATGTGAAGAAAAGGTACCATTTTATGATGAAACCAAGTGTGTTCGAAAAAAATAACCTATGCCTATAATAATAGGTGTTTACCTATGAAATTGCCGTATTGCAGTACAGACTTTTTCAAACAAAAAAAAGTTTTGTTTGGCTATGAATTCTAAATTCAAATTAATTTTGTTTTAAAAATATGACATTATATTTACAATATAAGTCTTTTGTTTATTGATTAGCGTTGTATTTTCATTACATTTCAACATTTTTCCTCATAATGGACACTTTGAAATTTCGTGTAATTATGGAATATGAGTTCCGTCGTGGCACCAACGCGGCACAAACGACACGTAACATCAACGACGTTTACGGAGAGAACTGTACAAACGAACGTACAACCCGTTATTGGTATGCTCGGTTCCGTTCTGGGAATTTTGGAAGCTCTCCCTCATCCACCATACTCACCAGATCTTGCGCCTACCGACTATTACTTTTTCCAAAATTTGGACAACTTTTTAGCGGGAAAAAAATTCAATTCCCGAGAGGCAGTACAAAACGGCTTTGAAGAGTTTGTTGTCTCCCGTCCTGCTGATTTTTTCAAGAAGGGCATCCATAAACTGCCACAGCGTTGGCAAAGATGCATTGATTGCAGGGGTGATTACTTTGAATAAAAGAAATAAATATGTTCGAAAAAAAAATACTTTAACTTTTTTCAAACAAAACGGCAATTTCATAGGTAAAGACCTAATATATTTACTATAATGGATAGTATAAGTATTCATTGCTGTCGATTCTGTGTCGCATACTCTAAAGCTAAACGAAATTAATATATTTCCGTCTTTTTCATTTCCCCTTTATCAGAAGAGTATCGCGATACTTTAAGTTTACTTTAGTTTTAGATAATGCGGTACAGAAACGACACCATTATGTATATATTATAATAGAAATATACATTCATCTGCGTTTTATTAAAGCACTAACCAGCGAGCAAACGCTATACACGATGTTCACAATGTCAATGTAGGAGTTGTTTATGTACGTTTGTGAACGAAACAAAAAATGGTACCTATTTTTGGAATGGACAATAGGATGAAAATATGTTTCAAGTTTACTTGAATAATACTAATCCTGGTTCCTGTGTCACGGGTCTTGAGCCTAGTACGGGAAACAGGTGCTCAGGTGCTTTATGATTGTTTCAACTATCTTTTTGCCAATAAATTTCATTTCATTTCATAATATATCATTGTTTAAGTACAATATATATAGTTGAACAATACCAAAATATAATATAATTGTTCAACTATACACGATGTAAACTTACACGGCAGGATGCCCTGCACCTGTAATGGGGCCTGCACAAAATGTTCCGTCCGGTAAACTTAAATACTTTCCACATACACGGTTGGCTTGAATCTCTTGTTTTATATATTTTATTTTCTGTGGTAAATCTTGCTCTCTCTGCACAAATAAACAAATTATTAAAGTAGTGTTAACCGTTTTCTCGCTGGAACTCTAAAACTTCAGAAGTAAATGGATCCTGTTTTGACCCCGGTAATATTATGCAACCGGTATCAAAACTTCCTGCAAATTAGTTCAGCCGTTAAAGCCACACAAACAAAAAGACAACGTTTCTCTTTTATTTAGCGGAGATTTGTTCAATTATTTTTTATCAAAACCTTTAAACATGATTGGGATTCGAACCCAAATGTTCCCGTTTCTTTATCAGGGACATGCTCAAGATTTCGAGTCCTAATTTGACCTTCACCTTTAACAACCTGGTTGTATTGTATAGACAGCTCACAGTTTAGTTGATAGTAGCTCTGACTTCTGTATTGGCTTGTGGGTATTCGATTCCCACCCAGGACTAGTGATCAGACCAGGACTTGTGTGGTGATGTACATCAAAGTTGGTTCTGTGTCAGCGTGTTATACATACTTTTTTATTTACAAGCAGAAAGCAATTAAAGTATTCTACCAGCTGGTTTCTATGTAAGCTTTGTTTAGTTTGGGGCTTGCTATAACGGTGGGTAGAATGTTCAAAAATATTCATTAAATCATTCATATTTATAAATTTAAAGCTCTCATTTAAAACTCACGTTAATACTTCCCCATCCTGAGACATAAGCCAACTTGACTCTCGGAGGTCTCTTCATAATCGCAACCCTTTTCACCAACCGGCCCAACCTTATTGGAGTAATACTTCGCAAAAGGCTTATGTCACAGGACATACTATACTCATTATAACGTTCATGAACTCTGTAATGCAGCATGATCGTATTGTGCATTGCTGTAATGGCTGTGGCGCCGTATTTTATAATAACTTTATCCACCACCCTTCCTTTATATTCGTCGAAGCAATGCGCTGCTGTTAATACAATGTGTTGGTTTAAAATGGAACCTCCGCATAGCCACATGCGCTCACTCTGTATATCCAAGTAAACAGAGTGAGGATACGCGTTTATGTTCGTGTAGTCACCGCCTAGAACGAATCCGGTCATTTTCGAGTCCACACATTTTAACGTCAATAATATAAATATCTCGAACATTATTGGACTTACAATACCACCAAAGAAACCGCAATTTTGATAACAACTGGGATTAATTAATCAAGTTTATTGCCCAATTACTTCGATTCCGACTTCTTAGGACCATTTCGATAAGATCCGAAAGGAGGAAATCCGCAAGTCATCGACATAGCTCTTAGAATTAGTAAGTTGAAGTGATAGTGGGCAGGTCACATCACTCGCAATACCGATAACTGATGAGGAAGACAACTTTTCGAGTGGCGACCATAACGGAAGACGCAACGTAGACTGGCGCTCTACTAGTTAGACCAAAGACCTGGTCGGAGCCGTGGGGAGCCGATGGATGCAGAAGACAACCGACCGGCATATGTTCAGTAGTGGACGTCTTCTAGTTGATGATGATAGTGATGTACTTCGACTCGACCATCACATTTTTCATATTAATTTCAGTATCACATCATCAGGCCATACGTTCCCATTGCTGGGCCACGTGCCATTCTGTCACATGGAGAAAGTGTAGAAATAGCCAACCAAGGTAGCCAAGTGCGGTTTGGTGTATAACATAAATCATTTTTCATGTTAATTAATGACGTGACGAGTTCGTTCACCTGATATAAGCGTCACGGCTGCCCACAATTGATTCTTGAACATTTCGTTGAATAATAAAAAACAAAATCTTGTAGAAGAGGTTAAACATATATCAAAGTTTTGATTGTGTGAACAGCTTTTTTTTTTTGAGGGGGAGAAATGCCCTCGCACTTTCCTGTATCCTCCAGCGCTCCACACTCATGGCAGGCGGGGGTCGCTTCCCGCCACGCGATTTGGTGCAGGTACTTTCCAAAGCATCCGTGCCCGGAAAGCACCTGCACCAACCGGAAGGTCAGCGACCCATGGGGCCGCCTCACCCACCTCTGGAGGACCGGACGGATGGCCTCCACCGTCCTTTGCCCTGGAACCGGTGGAGCCAGGTCCTCCACCCACCGCCTCAATAGGGTGGCCCGCGCCTGCTGCCGCATGTGCCTAACCTCGTCCCACCCTGGGGGCTCTCCCCGGGATCTCCTCGCCGCCACGAAGTGGTAAACTTCGGCGAATTGTGTGAACAGCGCTCGCAAAATTACAGAAAACTAGACAAAGGCGCGTGATAATGTTTCTTGAAAAAAAAATACTGTGAAAATAAATGCCAAGACGGTTTAAGTTAATTTATTTTATAAACAATAAAGCCGTTTGGCATTGTAGTTAATCCAGTCGTAGAAGTAGCCAGTGTCCGTGTACACAATAATGTTTAGGGCCAATTCAGGCACCCTGTAGGACACCAACCCGATCTGGATGTATCCACGAACCACTAGCGCGGATCCTGAATCTCCCCTGTAACATAAATAACTTGGTATGGCCTTCTATTCAGTTCCAATATAAAGCCTAAACCGAAATTAGTTTTACTAAAGTCTTTACACACAGTAACATGTAAAAAAAAATAATAATATCGTTGGCAAGATTTCACGTAGCATGAAAACATTTTCGTTTATTGACGAACGCAATGTATAAGTTCTTTAATTTTTTTACGGGCTAAGTGCCTGTATTCTTTCTGCTAACTAAATATTACTATAATATAACAACAACTACTAAACACGACTTACTATAAAAAAAATATATTTGGACTATATACTGGCCGCGATGACCTATAGACAGTCCAAATACTCCAGCCCACTACCAATAGGTAGCGTACCCAACATGCTGGCAGCATTGTCCCGTTGGATTGCATTGTTGATTCGTTGTGCCAAATAAGTGTCTGCATTTTGGTCACGCGTCGCATCGAACATACGCTCAAAAAAAACTTTGGAAAACGCGATGAGATCTTGGCCCTCACGAACCCAGGGTCTCCAAAAACAAACGGCTCAAATATGTAACCGCTACCGAGATATATTTGCGCAGTTTTAGGTACTCAGTTGAATTAGCCGCGGCGCCGGCCCTAACTGAACCAGAAGTCATTTTGTCAGGTCTTTTACTATCGTCACGCATGAGACCACTGCTTTAGGGGTAGATTTTTTAAAACCTGTTCTTTGTCCACCCCTTCTATATAAAAGGAAGACAACCTCCAAATATCAAGTACTAGGTCTAGAGGTTTGGGCTATATATTGGCCTTTATTAAGTAAAAATCTTATCTTCTGCCCGCAGCTTCGCCCGCGTCCTATAGGAAACGAAGAAGAATTTATCATAAATAATTCAATCACCCATTTCACTCTCTTAGAGGTGGAATTTCGAAAAACCGTTCCTTAGTGGATACCTACACTTTACAAAAAATACACCCTCCAAATTTCAAGTCTCTAGGACCAGCGGTTTAGGCTGTGCATTGATATATGAGACAGTCATTCAGTCAGTCAGTCAGGACATTGAATTTTATATGTATAGAAGAACTATAACTAACTGACTCTATATATGTAGTTATGCCCACGTGTACTTATGTTTCTCAAAGTAAAACTTAGCTAAGCAGACCAAATACTGGACGCTTATTGGTTGCTTGTTGGTCATTCATCTGTCAGCATCTGTCTCAACCAATGAGCGTACAGTATTTGGCATTAACTTGACAAATGTACGAGAAACCGGGAGCTAGGAGAATTATATAAGTCCGAATTTAGCAGCTGTCAAATTTTAGTACTAACGCTCATTAGATTCGTTTATGAAATCCAACTACAAATTACATCAGAGAAGAGATTATAAGTCACATAATAATAATAATAATAACGCCCAACAATCACATATGACGGCGGCTACGTCCAGTTGTAAACTCTATGCGCAGCGGGCAGTACCGTAATTTACCCTGTTGTAGCATTTAAATTTATTACAGTGGCAACACCGGCATTTGGCATCGCTTCCCTACCCATCTGGCTATAAAAAGGGACCGCTCGGTGTACTACGGATCATTCTTGTTCCAGACACGGCGCGGTGTGGACATGCTGAAAGCCTATTGTGGCGGCGTTCTTACGCCTGGGTTCGAAATACAATGATTTATAATGCCACAAAAGAGGAATGTAACTACTGATCTTATCGTATCTGCATTTCCTTACAATATCTTAGGTTGTTCGAGATAATTAACGGTGTTATATGGAATACATAGAGTATAAGTAGGTACATAGTCATATAAAATACACATTAAATAAAGATTCTAGTATGTGAGTTGATTTAAATGGCCGGGCCCAAGGGGCCCGGGAGAATGCAACCTCCTCCCCACCATTCTCAATCCTTACCCAGCCTGATTCTTTTCTTTACAACATTCTTAGATATTTACGGTGATATATCGTCTCACATATTAGAGAAATATAAAGGAACGAACTCACCGAGTTTTTATCCTGCGTCCAGCGATGCCAGCAGTTCTCTGCATCACCAGACTTCACCATCCTTAGGCACGTGCTGTCCTCGTCAGCACGAACCGTCTTACCTGACTTCTAATCTACAAGTGTCCATCCCTACCCACATCGCCTATAGACTAGGGAAAAAACACTTGACTATACCTTCATTCCTATTACGTTTTAGTGTTGCTAGTGCACAATTACGATTGCTTGCTAAACGGGTCATTTATTCTTACCTAAACATATGGAATCGCGTAACTCCGCGACACTCCCGCCGGCCAAAGAAGTTACAGTAGAGCGACCAAGTGGGGAGTCCACTCGGCGATCTTCTCTCTTGCCCTTATTGCGGCACCTCGTCTACCACGATCCTCCTCTGGTCGTGCGTAGTCCTCCGAAGTGGCAACTTCCTCATCATTTCCCATCGAGTTTTGTACTTGTCCTTCCTTTTCCACAGTTTCTATCTGTGGTATTTCTGATATCTCAAAAGATTGTTCTGGCATCTTAGGAGGTTGTTCTGATATCTCGAGATGCTGTTCTAGCATCTCAGATAGCTGTTCTGGCATGTTCTCAGGCAATTGTGTCTCAGTCAATATTTCTGTTTCTGTGACATTCCTACTAATACAGGGAATATCATCAGCATCACGCAGCGGCTCGTTCTCCCAAGCCACAGGTTGATCCTTTTCAATTTCTAACGGATATAAATGTCCTATAGACCGAGTAAATAGATTGTCTCCGATCTTGACCTTTGCCACTCTGCATTGTCCATCAGAGCCTTTGATCAATTCTACAACTTTACCAATTTTCCAATTACTTCTATTCTTTGAGTCCCCTTTGACTTGAACTATGTCACCAATGCAAGGTGATCGCGAAGAAGTAATTCGAGGTTGTTTGTGCGAATGATGGTATCTTTCTCTTAGACTTTGTAGATATTGGTTGACAAACATTCTTTTGAATTCTTCTAAAATGGTCTGACCTCTTTTCCATCCTTCAACCAGGTTTCTTCTCGTAGCTGTCACATCTTGCTCGAGCTCCTTGTCTGTCATATCAGTTACTAGGCATTTCCCTAAGGAGAGAAAATCTGATGGCCTCAGTATAGTTTCTAATTCCGAGCCAACATTGGTTAAAGGACGGGTGTTGATAACAGCTTCAACTTCTTTGACAACTGTCACCAACTGACTGTCCTTGAGCATATGTTTTTCCAGTGTTCTTTTGAGACAATTTTTGACAAGCGCAACCAGCCGCTCATAGAAGCCACCGTGCCACGGTGCAAGTTGAGGTATGAATCGCCATATAATCTTATTCTCTATGCAGTAAGAATTGGATAACACTTCAGATGTTAATTTAAATTGTGTACCATTATCTGACACAATAGCTTGTGGTACTCCTCTGCACGATATGAATCGTCTGAGTGCTAATAAGCATTCTTCAGCAGTCAGGTCCTGTACAACTTCTAAATGTACTGCTCTCACTGCTAAACATGTATACAAACATATCCATCGTTTGTCCTTATCGGTACCATTACTTACAAAGATTGGACCGAGGTAGTCCACTCCAGTATATGTGAATGGAGAACTGTAATTCACTCTTTCTTGTGGTAATGCTGGAGGTGACGGTAGCTTGTAAGGTCCGGTGGTGTGTTTCTGACACTGTATACACTTAGTGATGACCTTTTTAACCTGAGCTCGGCCTTGTGGTATCCAATATTGTTGTCTTATTATACTAAGAGTGTGAGCTGTACCAACATGATAATTTCTTTCATGTGTTGTCTTGATAAGATTATTTGTAAACTCACAATCTTTGGGAAGAAGTATGGGGTGCTTCATGTCATACTGCCAGCTAGCATTAGACATTCTGCCTTTGCATCTTATTATGCTGTCTATGTCCAGATATAAACCCAAATTTCTTGTAAGATGTGTATCTTTACCTTTCATTTCTTCTGGAAAGAACTGTTGCTGTAGCTTCTTTATTTCTGACAACTGTTCAGGCAGTCTTGATTCCTTACTAGTTTCCTCTATAGTTACATCTGTATCCTGTGCATTGTCCTCATGATGATCATCATCAGCCATCATCTCTTCAGATTCAGGAAGATGAGCATCATGATCCTCCCCCACAACGAGGAGTGACCTATGGTAGTCTAAGGATCTTGTTTCAGGCCAGTATAATTCCTCTTGTGCCAAGAAATCAGGTCCATTGAACCACAAGTCTGTCTTCCTCATCCACAATTCAGGTCTGGTAGCCAGATCTGCAGGATTTTCGCTCGTATTAATGTAATATGGCTGAATGTTTTTGTGTTTCTTAATTTCATCTATCCTTTTGGCTACAAATGGAGGTAACAATTTGTCTGATCTCATCCAGTTCAGTACAATCAAACTGTCTGTCCACAAGTATTGTTTATTTATTGTTATTGCCAGACTGTCCTTGACATATTTTAATAGTCTGCATCCGATTAAACATCCAAGTAATTCTAGCTTGGGTATTTTTAAGGCATCCTTTTCTTCTAATGGCGTCACTCTGGATTTCGCCATGATAAATGCGGTCTTTGCCTGGTTCCTACCACTGCTTCGTAGATAAACCACGGCCGCATATGCATCTTTTGACGCATCTGTGAAACAATGCAGTTCAATATGTTTGTTTTCTTCAGTACCAAGATAGCGGGGTATTACTATTGTCTGAATAATTTTTAAATTTTCAATAATATTTTCCCATGTTTGAAGTAAATCTTCTGGTACTTTCTCATCCCATTTTAACTTCCTCCTGCAGAGTTCTTGAAACAGGATTTTTGCTGATAAAACAAGCGGTGCAACATATCCACAAGGGTCATAAATGCGCGCCAATGTTTTCAATACATCCTTTCTTGTCTTTGGGGTTACTCCTTCTAGATTCTCTTTGTAGTTAAGATGTAAGGTATCCTTTTTTAAGTTCCACATTAAACCAAGTACTTTAACTTCATCTGTTTTCCTTGTTCTCTTAAGAGAAGGTACTGTTTGAAGGAATTCTTTATCATTTGATGTCCATTCTCTGATGTTCATAGACAATTCTTCAAATATGCCACTTGTCCGGTTGTAGAGATCTGTGGCTTCATCTTTTGTTTGAGCTCCTGTCACTAGGTTATCAACATAACATCTGTCAGCCACATCCTTTAATAATGTGTTGTCCTTGTGCAACATGTAATGTCTAATTGATGCAGTGAGTAAAAATGGGCTTGATATTATTCCAAATGGAACTCTAGTGAATCTCAAATGTATTACATTATCCTCTGTTGGTTCTTTAGTGGTGTCCTTGATCCACAAAAATCTAGTAACATCTCTGTCTTCTTCCTGAAGGCCAATTTGCAGAAAAGCTTTTTCCACATCTGCAGTAATACCAATACGATTTGTTCTAAAGTTCAGAAGTAATGCGGTCAAGTCTTCTAGCATAGATGGTCCTCTATAGAGACATTCATTTAAACTTTTCTCTTCTTTTGTTTTAGATGACGCATCATATACTAGTCTTCCTCTTTTTCCCTCTTGCTTAACCATGTGGTGAGGCAAGTAGTGTATTGGTGGTGTACTCTGTTGGTAAGGGTTTTCTGGTTTATTTATTTCTTCTATAATTCCTGCCTTCAATTGTTCTTTTATTATCAAATTATATTCCTTAGTAGTAGCCATATCAAGTCTCTTCAATAATCCTTTAAGTCTACCAAATGCCAACCCAAAGTTGGTAGGCATCTCGGGTGGGTATTGTATCCATGGCCATTTGACTTCATATCTTCCATTATTGTACCTCACTGTGTTATTGCAATACTCAACTGCTTCCTCTTCTCTCGATGCCTTCGGAGAGTCAGTAATTCCTATTCCATCTAATGACCACAGGAACTTTATATCTATGCTACGGAGTGGAAGATCAGGCTCCGCAAAATATGGGCAATCTGGTCTATGGCACTGACAAAACGTTACCACAGACAGTATGTTATCTTCTTCTTTATTAGCCTCTATGATCCCTGAGAGCATCCATCCAAAGTCTGTATTTACTAAATATAAGTTATCTTCCAACTGAATTTTTTCTTCTCTTATAAATGAATAATAATAATCATTTCCAATCAATAAATCAATCTGTTGTCCTGCAGAACCATCATCTGCTAAGATATCTATGTGGTTGGATCGTGGAACTGGATCTGGTGCTGATATTGTGGTTGTTATATATGGAACTATATTAACTCTGATTTTCTTCTTTATACCTCGCTTTGTTTGAATTTCAATTTCTGAAGCTGAACTTGTAATTTGTTTAGGAATATCAGAACCAAAAGTATAAATCATCAAAATGTCCTTGGAATCTTCTTCTAATTTTAATTTACTTGATAATTCTGAAGTTATATAACTGCGTTGACTACCACTATCTAACATCAGTCGGCATTCACAATTTTTTTCTTGAGCTTGAACATTCACCGTTGCCGTCTGTAAAAATGATTTAGAGGATATATTCAAAGAATAAGTTTCTTTGCTATTTAATGAATCAAGCATATTACCATGTTTTCTTGGGCATAATGCACTATGTTTTTCTTTACAGTGGTAACATTTAATTTCCATTTTGCAATCTTTAGTAAAATGTCCCTCCTTGAAACATAAATAGCATTTTTTTCCTATTTTCCTTTTCCTTTCTTCAACATTTTTCACTGAGTCACACTTATCATTGTAGTGGTTCCCATTGCAGAAAACACAACTCATCCTCCTTCTCTTTCTATCATCCCTTTTTGTTGAATTGGATAGTGGTTGTTTATAATTTTGTGACCGAGTAACATTCATGTTCTGTCCTTTTTCATTATTCAATTTTTCTACATTTCGGTGCGATTGTTCTTTCCCATGCCATGGTCTCTTTTTAGCTACTTTTGTATGTATGTAAAGAGCCTCAGTTGAAGATCCAGGTTTCTCCTTTTCTAACTCTGGATTTGTAGCACTTTCCATAGCAGCTATAATTCTTTCCAAACCATCTAGCACTTCCTTGGATCTACAGTCACTTCCTTTAAGAACATTAAGTTCATACAAAATTTTCTCCGGAAACTTCCCACGAAGCATAACTCTTATATGGTTCCCATCAGTATTCTCACCTAGAGAATTCAATACCCGTAGGTGACGTTGAATGCTATTTAGTGTGAATCTGCAATCAACTGCAGTGTTTGTTGCTTTTTTCAATTTAGACAAAGCTTCATAATGAGCATCAATAAGTTTATTTTTGCTTCCATAGCGATTTTTCAACATATCCAATGCAATTGTATAATTTTCATTCGTAGTAGATAATCCTTTCAACACCTCTAATGCTGGTCCTTCTAAGCAGTTTATTAAATATGCCAATTTGTCAACATCATTTAAATCACGCAGGCCTATGGCAGACTCAAAACGGTCCCAGAACTCGCTGAAGTCTGTTATATTTCCATTAAATTTTGGTAATTGTAAAACTGGTAATTTCACAATGGATGGTGGTCGACCTTTCTCTGTGTTTTCATTTTTATGCATTTCTAACATTGTTTCTATCTTCACTATGAGTCCTTCTACTTTAGACTGCATCTCAATACTTGCATTAATTAAATCTTGGTTAATGTTTGTACTTTTCTCCAAGTAATTTATTAAATCAAACTTTATACAGTCCAAGTTGAGCTTGACTGCAATACGTAGTTCACCGATTTTATTAATTTCAATCTCATCTTTATCGCAGAGTATCCTGCCCTGCTCCTCTAATTCCTTAAGCTTATTAACACGAGACACAAGAATCGGCTCCATTTTAATATCTGACCATCGGCAAAGTCTAGATAGCGTATGCCTAAAAGTGGGTAGGTATGTCGGTAGCCACGGTGCCGACTTCTATCGATTCGCTTAATTTTCTGGCCCGTCGGCCGAATGTAAACTGAAATATACGTGAAATTCTTTATTTTCAAGAAACTTGTAATTACTTAAAGACACAATTGCTTCTAAGAGAAAAGAAACTCACCAGAAATTTCTTTGCTTCGCGTTTACGATATTTCAACTGTTTTAGTATCTCCTGGTTCCTTTACACAACTTCGTAACAAACGAGATTCACATTGCACTTATTTTGCACTAATTAACACTTTTAATTCATTATTTCCCAAGAAATAACTTTACAAAAAACAAAAGAAACGTTCAGGAAAACTTTTCTTTCCATGACGCTAACAAAAGAGAAAAAATCGCTTTTATGTTGGCAGTAAGTACGCGGTAAACCATATTTAGGCTATAAACTGACTTCACTTCCCATTTAACCAAGCAAACGCAACTAGCAAACCCAAACAACAATAATCCTTATTGACACGGAATAAGTACTATTTTAATAATTTCATATAATCATATTTTCCTAAAACACTCGAAAGATGGCGATTGGCGAGTGTGGCATAGGATACCGGATATATGAATGCTAAATTTAACGATGCGTTCACTATCGTTCGGTTCATCATTTATTTTATATCAACAGTAATAACTCAACTCGTTTAGTCAATTTCTTTTCTTTTTACCAAATAACTCCATTAATTTCTCGTAACCATAACTTTATCAAAAATTAACTACAATATAGTTATTTATTCCTTTCTAAAACATCGATTTTCCTCAGCGCAGCGATTGATAGACAATATTGAGCAAAATTTATTTGACCTGGCACTTCAACATTTTCTGTAGTACCATTAAAATAACATTCCTTTTCCTACGTAATAACACATGGAGCGTCCTTTCGCGACCACGTCGGTTAATTTACACATGGAGCGTCCTTTCGCGACCACGTCGGTTAATTTGCACATGGAGCGTCCTTTCGCGACCATGTCGACTAATAAGTACATGAAGCGTCCTTTCGCAACCATGTTTCCTACCACACGAAGCGTCTTTTCGCGACCATATTGCCGACTACATGGAGCGTCCTTTCGCGACCATGTTTCCGACTACATGGAGCGTCCTTTCGCAACCATGTGGATTCCTTTTAACGAAAATTGTTAATAATACAGCTTAATCCTTAAAGCAACATTATTTCATTTTACGATCCTTGTAACTTTACCTATAGACTCAGATGGGCCTACACTGAATAACCCCTTGCAAGCAACAACCGGTTCCTCGGTGCAATAATAGGGTTTACGCACATTGAATATTCCTTTCCTCATCCATCCATCCTCCTCAGAAAGAAGGCATGAATGTCTCACCACGTGGGCCCACTACTCCCAGCGCACATGGGATGAATCCGTGCAACAATTTGCTCCGGAATCACGAGTGATATGTAGTCCACGTAGCGAAGTTCTATGTACCATTTGCCTGAGAGCTACACAACAAACTCTGCGAAGAGTCTGCTATGGTCCTTGGTGCGAGGGGTACAATCTCACTGTTCTCTCTCAGTGTCACCGCGGGGAATAAATCCAGTGTCCCAGTCCACAGGGTGCGCACAACCATATGAACCTTTACTGAGCCTCCTTCAAACAAAACGCGAGCCGGTTGGTTTTAGAAAATATTGGTACCCGTTATCTGTTATCTGACAGAAATCCTCACGGTACGCATAATTACTATAACAAGTCCTAGAGGTTATACAATAATCCTTACTCAAGTTTCTTAGTGGCGCTTACGCACTGTTCTACATACTGTACGCATATGCAACATTGTACGGTTAACATACTTCTACTTACGCATACACTACCTCTGTGTTACACTTCACGTGTAATTCACAAGAGTCCTCCCGGCAAAAAAGCAAAGTGAAATTATGCACATCGCGTTTTTATTCTTAAGGTAAATTTATTTTAAGACCGCGTGCTGAACGCGTCCAAAACCCGGAAGCAACATATTTTGTTCTGTTGTGTTGCCTAAACTGCCATTAAAATAGCAAATGACCTTTTGACCTTACTAAAACAGTAATAGTGCAACCATATTTAATTTAACAAAATTTTGCTATACATAAATTATATTCACAGTCTATCAAATCGCTCGCAAATTTAAATGTAGTTCTATTGTTTCTTTTCGTTTAACAAGGCATTTCTTATACCGTCAAACTGAGCATAAATTTTTTGCATCTCCACCAAATTTTTGTGGCGGCGTTCTTACGCCTGGGTTCGAAATACAATGATTTATAATGCCACAAAAGAGGAATGTAACTACTGATCTTATCGTATCTGCATTTCCTTACAATATCTTAGGTTGTTCGAGATAATTAACGGTGTTATATGGAATACATAGAGTATAAGTAGGTACATAGTCATATAAAATACACATTAAATAAAGATTCTAGTATGTGAATTGATTTAAATGGCCGGGCCCAAGGGGCCCGGGAGAATGCAACCTCCTCCCCACCATTCTCAATCCTTACCCAGCCTGATTCTTTTCTTTACAACATTCTTAGATATTTACGGTGATATATCGTCTCACATATTAGAGAAATATAAAGGAACGAACTCACCGAGTTTTTATCCTGCGTCCAGCGATGCCAGCAGTTCTCTGCATCACCAGACTTCACCATCCTTAGGCACGTGCTGTCCTCGTCAGCACGAACCGTCTTACCTGACTTCTAATCTACAAGTGTCCATCCCTACCCGCGATGTGGGTAGACTAGGGAAAAAACACTTGACTATACCTTCATTCCTATTACGTTTTAGTGTTGCTAGTGCACAATTACGATTGCTTGCTAAACGGGTCATTTATTCTTACCTAAACATATGGAATCGCGTAACTCCGCGACACCTATAGTTATATAGGTTGCAACCAACCTACCCACAACCCGTTCTGGCTACACATACATATCCTTGACCCAAAACAAGATTCCCCGTGTCTAGGGACCCAGGAACTGCGAGGACCATGGTCCAACAACACCCAGATTCAAAACAAGTATTTGCGCTTTTTTTTCTGTGCACAAATACTTGTCCTGCCGTGGGAATCGATCCCGCCACCTCCGGGTTAGGAGCCAACCTGCTTAACCACCACACCACAGAGGCTGTCATGGAAGACTGATGTCTCTTAGTCAATAAGTGTACATACCGTGCAGCATAATCGGATGATTTGGGTGAGCTGGCACATATGGTTCCCAAAGGTAAGCCATTGAACTTCTTGTCACAGTCTGCGTGTTTCCACACTTTTTGGGCTACATGTTTCAATGCCATGGCTTGTTCATTAGTTCTTTCCTGTAAATGAATGCGCATCATAAGTACAATACTTTCTCACTAGCCTACTCTCACAGGGAGAGTGTGTAGGCCCATAATTACTGATCCCCATCCAGCGGGCCTCGTTAAAATTGCTAGATATTAGTCCATTAATAACATAATGTTTTTTTAGCATTTTTAACAATCCCCCACCGACCCCTAGTTTGGTGGTACGTGGTTAGGTTTAAGACGTAAACCCCCCTACCCAAAATCACATCTATCTTTCAGTATCTACAAAGAATATTAAAATATAAAGATTATTATCTTTAACTACAGGCATAAAGCTCGGCGACTTCGTTCGTTGCCTGCCAAAGGCGAATCAAGTTCACACTACAACTTATTTTGTTGATGACAGTGTAGTATCAACTGCTTATGGAAAGCACTGTTAGGTAAAATACTTCTCTTCATTTAAAATTAGGTACAATAGTTCCACATACTAACATATTAATAAAATTTTAAATATTGGGAGATGCCACTAATTCCTGAAATACAGCTTAAAAACTAGTTCGGAATCTATATGGATTCATTAAAATAATGTAATAATATTCATGTTAATTTTATTTTGTATTTTAATTACTAAACTAAATTAAATTAATTAAATCTAAAATATATATATTAATTTCATTTCAAATTTGGTAGTGGGATGACTTAGTCTACACACTAACTTTTACCTATACTGTATGACTGTGTAAAGTCATCGAAGTTACAGGAATTCACCAGTAGTAGAAAGGATATATTTATGTACGTTTCAAAATAAATAGCTATATATAATGTATAATTTAGGTTTAATATTAATGATAATAATGCCCAACGATCACATACATAGATCGTGGACCCTAAGGATTCCCCGTGTATAGGAACCCAGGAACTACGAGGTCCATGGTCTCACATCACCCAGACACAGAGCAAGCTTTTTTTCTGTGCACAAATACTTGTCCTGCCGCGGGAATCGAACCCTCCACCCCAGAGCTATGAGCCGAAATACTAAACTACGACACCACAGAGTCTGTCAAGGTATAGATTTAAACTTACATTTATCGTTCCCCATCCAGCAATATGTGCCATTTCCTTGTATGGAGGTCTCTTCATTAGCGCCACGCGGCTAATCTTCGACGTAAACTTCAGAGGATAAAACAATTTGATCAACGCTATGTCATTGGAACTCATCGACGCGTCATACTTCTCGTGGAGAAGGAAACTGGAAGCGGATCTCATCACGTTTCCATTTCGGCTGTCGTCACCAAAGTGTGCCATTATATGCGTGCCAATGTTGCAGCCGTAGACACAGTGACTGGCTGTCAGGAGGATGTACTGGTTGACAATCGAAGATCCGCATGTCCAGTAAGACTGATGGCCGTTTTGTGAACACGAGGTGGTTATCAATGACGAGTGAGGGTACCGCATGATGGACGTGTACTCGCTCCCTACTATAAAACCTTCCATCAGCGCTTGGCTGACCACCACCAGGCCTTGGAGTATTAAACATTGCGGCAACATAACACGTCAGTTAGCTGTCGACGAAACGCGATTGTATCGTTATCGCTTAATTAGCCTCAGTTTTAGTCGAATAAAACCAAATCTGAGTGAATAATTGACGATTTACGAAAGTTATGGTATACCTAGAAAGAAAATGAAAATATTTAATATTGCACTTTTACAGTAATATCAAACTTATGTAATATAACTATATCGCATAAGTTACAAGTACACGAGTGTTACAATAATTGAAATAAGCTTGTGTCCGTCTGTACTAAAGTTTTACAGCTCCTAAGTTCGCACTTATTCCTCTGTGACATGACTGGCCCAATAGCTCAGTTGGTAGAAACCCTGCCTTCTGGACTGCAGGTTGTAAGTTCGACTCTCACCCAAGACAAACATTTTCGTCATGAACATCGATTTTGGTTCTGTGTCTGGGCGTTGTATTGTATTCTTTATATTTAATCTGGTTGCCATAATGCAAGCTTTGCTTAGTTTGGGACTAGATGGCGATGTGTGAAATGTCCACAAATATTTATTTTTTATTACAAAGAATGATGTAAAAATTATTCTTTTAATATTTAATTATATGATGACAAGCTGGGACTCCCTGTAAGAATTGCGAATACCATTATACATAAAATACAATATACCACCCAGATAAAGAACAAACATCGATGTTCATCACACATAGGTTTGTCCTGGGTGGGAATCGTTCCCATAACCTCCGTTCGGAAGGCAGAGCTATTACCAACTGAGCTATCAGTACATTCAATAGTTAAAATAATAGTCATGATATACCAAGATTTAATACTATCTGGTACTCTATTAATTAATAGTATTACTTATTATAATAATTAGTTTTTAGTGCTAAATTAAATTGGTTATATTATCTAGAATAGAATGGTTTTATACCTCGTCCCAATAGGCACTAATTATGATTAAATTTCCAAAGCTTATGCTATCTTCGTGTATTTGAAATTAACGTGGATTTCCAATAGGTACATTTTTTATTCGACTGAAACGGGATCTAATTAATCGATAAGGCAATTGCGTTTTTTACAGCTGCTACAACAGCTAACGGACGTATTGTTATGTTGGGGAAATGTGTCATACTTCTAGGTTTGGTGGTGGTGAGCCGAGCCGATATGGAAAGTTTCATAGTAGGCAGCGAATACGCGTCTATCCAAAATTACCCTTATTCATCATTTCTGTCTATTACATGCGTAATAAAATATAAAACGGCTCATTGGATTTGCGGAGCGTCGGTGGTTAACCAATGGATCCTACTGACAGCTGGACACTGCGTTCACAACTGCAAAATCGGGACTCACATAATGGCACGCTTTGGTTCTAATAGCTCAAAGGAAGGTATGTTAAGATCTGCTTCCAGGTTTGTCCTCCACGAGAAGTATGATTCATCGTCGGGTGAATATGATATTGCATTAATTAAATTGTTTTCTCCGCTGAGATTCTCGGCTAAAGTCAGCCGCGTCGCGCTGATGAAGAAACCCCCCTATAAAGAAATTGCGTATCTCGCTGGATGGGGATTGGTAAATGTAAGTAAAAACTTTATTCATATCGTATGTCTACAATTTTTTAAGCTGCATTACCACAGACACCTGGGTCTGTGCTTTTTGTTAAATTAGTGTAAATTTACTACCTTATCTTTTCTATTAATCATGAACATAAATGCAATAAAGGACAAGACAAATTTTTAAACATAAGTATTTATTTCTAATTGTCCAGACCAGCTCTCACAAGCAGCGACCGTTCAAGAGCTTGACGCATGTTCCAGCCATTGCCCTCATCAGCCATTGTCTACTAATTAAGCCGTGTGGTCCCGCGGTTGCCGTAAGAACCGGCTAAATCCCTCGGTACTTTAAAATCTTCTGCGAACACCAAGACACCTGCCAATCGCGGTCATTATGGCAAACTCCACCTATCATAAGCGTCCATAGCGGCGTTTTATGTAGAAGGCCTATGTTCAGCAGTGGACGTCTTCCAGCTGAGTATGCGTTGTGATAATGTGTCCACTTATTTATTTACTTAGAATTTATACTACTGTCAAACCAAAAATATCTCAGAATTAGGGACCACGGGCGTCTCTTCTTTAAATAATTATCGCTTATTCCAGGAGACCACCGGAGAACGATCCGCGATGTTGAAATATGTAGTACAAAAAGTGTGGAAACATATAGATTGTGAAAAGAAATTCAAAGGCGTACCTATAGGCACCATCTGTGCTAGCGCCCCCGAAACATCTGATTATGCCTCGCGGTAAGTAAAAAAGAATCCTTGCCACCAAGAAACATTATGTCACCATAAAGAAACTGTAATTTTCGCTGTCGATTTTTAAATATTTTGCCTTCACATGGGATGGTTTCTTGCACTGCCAGCCTCCCCGTGCCTAGCGTTTCTTGCAAACTGCTCCATAGTCCATAGTGATCCGTAGAAGATTGACGGCCGACTGTAGACCTGGCACCACATATTAAGATCGATAATAATAATTTCAAGTATTTAATATTTTATTTTCGGTGCCTAATTACTTTTTAATGCGTTATGGCAACTTGGTTCACTAGCTAGCTGACAATGAAAATGTACGTTCTGGTTAATTAAAGCTGACAGCCCAAGACTTTATTATATCGTATAGGTCTACGTTTGGTCACCAACTCACATGATGGTAAACGATGGTGTTGCTGAAGACTAGCACGCAAACCTGAAAGGTACCTATTTACTCTAGCCTTGAAGGTGTCCAGCACCAAGAGACCCAAGACTAGTTTACCATCATATTATCTGTGCCCAAGATAAAGACCAAAAGACTCAAGACTAGTATACCAAGATAACTACTGGCTACTTTGACAGCCTCTATGGTGTAGTGGTTTAGCAGGCAGATATTTGTGTACAAAAAAAGCGCAGATACTTGTTATGTGTCTGGGTATTATGGGAATGGTCCCACTAGAGGATCATGGGATCCTCTTAGTTCCTGGGTCTCTAGATACAGGGGATCCTAGTTAAGGTTCAGGGTATAGATCTTCCAGGATATAAATAGATAGTGATCGCTGGACGTTATTATTATTATTATTATCTTAAGCACAGACACCTTCAAGGCTAGACTGAATACCTTTCAGGTTAAATAATGTAGTAGATATTTTCTCGTTCTAGGGGAGATTCAGGTTCCGCGTTGGTGGTTCGAGGCTACATTCAGATCGGGCTGGTGTCCTACAAAGTGCCAGGCGTGGCCTCCAATGTCATCGTTTACACGGACACGGGTTACTTCTACGACTGGATTAACTACAATGCCGAACAGCTACATTGTTCGTCAGATTAAACGAACCAGCAGTTGGAATGTGCCGCCATTTCTTTCTTAACTTATTGGTTAGTCTTTCTTAGGTTGTTGGTTAACTCACAATGATCTCATACCTTTCACAAATATTATATTTTTTTAATCTGCATTTCCATAGACACCTTGGTCCGTGCTTTTTGTTAGATTATTTTTTATATTATATATATAACTCAAAGATGACTGACTGATTGACTGACTGACATAATGATCTATCAACGCACAGCCCAAACCACTGGACGGATCGGGCTGAAATTTGGCATGCAGATAGATGTTATGACGTAGGCATCCGCTAAGAAAGGATTTTTCGAAATTCCACCCTTAAGAGGGTGAAATGGGTGGTTGAATTATTTTCTCATAGGGGCCGTTCAAGTATTACGTAAGCAGATTTATTACAATAATTTACCCCCCCCCCATCCCCCTTGTCAGCAAAAGTAAGCAGAGCTCTTACCCCCTCCCCCCACTTACGTAAACATTCTTCAATTAATGTATTGGTTTTTAAAATATTATAATTATAATGTTTAGAGTTTCAAGCAAAGACGATGTGAGGGTTGTTATTCGTATAAAAAGGTAAATAACTACCGATGACGTAATCATCATCTAGACTCCCCCACCCCCCATGTCATCCAATATAAGCAAAGCAAAGACCCCCCGCCCCCCCCATAGTGCTTACGTAATATTTGAACGGCCCCATAGGCCACGCCGCGGGCGAAGCTGCGGGCAGAAGCTCGTACATAAAATATGTGCATATTTATGCCGTAATAATCTAGGTATAGCTCGCCCCTGCTGACTTCCTATGACGTCATGTTCGCAGTAGCTAGTTGCTGATACCACCTGATAGCCTAATTAGTACAAGGCTCGGAACAGCAGGAGGCCCGATTAGATAAAGAAATTTGCTGTCAGAGACCCAAGTTGAAAGATAAAACGTGTGAATTACAGAAAACTATTGGAAGAAGCAAAGAATAATTCATTGTGCAGAAGATTTACTCCGCGAGACCAGTTAAATAAATAGCGACTCTTGCTACAAGGCAATAAAGTGTAGTTCAGTTCGTACAGCGTTACAAGCCTAAATAGTTGCATCTCGTTCTAATGCTGTGCGCCGCTCTTCTGACTCGTAACTATAATTTGTTCCAATAATTAAGGAAGGTGTACTAGATTTCTGTTACCTTACTCTGCGTTGCATTGTGAACTATATTAGTATCTCGTCCCTAGAGTATAGCTTCGTGTAAAGAAAACCGATGCCGCAGTGGCAGGACGGAAGTGATACCTTTTAGGGGAGAAATTTGCGCCGCGCCAATAGCACTTGCAAACGAGCTTGTTAAAAATAATGTGGTGCAAGTAACTGATCTGAGGTGATTGTAGGCATTACTGTCTGCTTTAAAGTAATGTGAGCATATGACTTCCAATTGATTTTCCTGTTGACATGTTTTATGGTCATACCGAAGAGATAAAAAGTTCATAAACAAAAGTGTACCTAATGACACACTAATATTATAAAGGCGAAAGTTTGTATTTGTGTATATGTGTATGTTTGTTACTCCTTCACGATCAAACGGCTGAATGGATTTGGATGAATATCGGTACCAAGATAGCTTATACACTAGATAACGTATAGGCTACATTTTATCCCAGAAAAGTGAAATTTTCCAGTGGGATGAGTAAATAATTAAAATACTTTTCATCCGCGGGTAAAACCGCGGGACGCAACTATTTGTAAATAATTTTGTGCCATAATTTTGCAACCGCTGTCGCTGAGGCGTCTTCTATGTTTACGATGACCTTGGTGATTGTTATTTTTTAACTGTAGATTGTCTATTGAATCAAAGCTCCGCATCGGTGTTCTTATTTTGTTTTGGGTAGGATAGCTTTGTACCAGTATACACGGTGGAATTTAATTCACTCATTTCCTTAAATGTATGTACTCAGACCATGCTATAGAATATTCGTACAAGGTCCAATTTAAAAATAAATAAATTTTGTTTTAGTATTTAGTGCCTCTTCAAATAACTGCATGCCAGCCGAAATGTCTATTTAACGGTACACACAGTGCGGGCACCAGCTGATTGCATGGTAAATGTTTCGTAGGCAACAAAATACCTACTTTGTTCAATGTCACAAGGCTTTTCTTTAGAATTTAAATTTGATAATGCCTTAAGTTTTAGTTATATTTAATATTTATTTCATAAGTACTTTTTTATTTAGTTATATGGGAGCATTCTATAGCATGGACTGAATACATACACCAAAGGAAAAGAACGAATTAAATTCCACATATTAATATATACTATATAATATTAATGTATACATTATATATATTTTAAATTATATGGGTAATAGTTTTATCACAGTACCTATTTTTTATAAGTTCTAATTTTGACATAATAAGTGCTAAAAATAACCTTTTTCTTTATGTTATTCAACTTTGACTTTAACATCAAACACTACTTGATTTTCAAATATGGCTTACCAAACATTTTAATTAACTGTATGCCGTAAAATTATTTCAAAACATCATTGCTACCATAAAATCATTCTTACCTAATTGACATAGAGCATACAACTCGTTTAGTAATTAGCCAGCGTTTTAATGTTCTTTCAGTAAACTTTATTTACATACACAATTGCGTATAAGTTAAGAGCATTATATTGTTAAAACACGATTACAGATAGACAGGCATTAAACCCTTGCAAAACTCTCAGTCATTGTACCCATCGGTACCTACTAATGATAGTAAACATAAAAAAAAAAGATTTTTTTAAATGTTTTGACTCCACACTGTTGTGTATTTAGCCAGTGTCAAGTAATTGATAATTTATTAAGTTAATGATATTTCACGCAAATATGTGTCAAGTCATAGTCGAAATCATCAAGTCAAGTCATAGTCTAGTCAAAGTCATACTTCTAGTAAAGTGGTGGCAACTTTATTTGAAGTTTCTATGGAGTTTTGGAAACAACACGAAAATAAACGTTTCACCATCATTTTACCATTTTTCCACACTCACGCCTGTAATCCAGCACTTAACGAATATAATGCCACCAATTTTTTGCACTAACACTGAAAATAACATAAGTTTTGGAAAATAATACAATGCGGTGACGCAATCTTTTTCGCTTTCCCGCCAAAACTCCAAACTATCATTTGTTCTGTAGTCATAATTCATTCTTTACCGATTTCTTATTTAAATACGGAACGTTAAATACGTTTTTAGAAACACAAAAACGTTACGCGGTTTCGACATCAATTTCTCTAAAAAACAAAAAGCGATCAAACTCAGCTAAGTTCATCAAAAAACTTGCCTTATTTATAAGTGTTCTGTTTTTTTGACGGAAAAACGAAAAAGATCGCGTCCCGCATTGTATTATTTTCCAAAACTTGTGTTATTTTCAGTGTTAGTGCATAAAACTGGTGGCATTTTATTCGTTAAGTGCTGGATTACATGCATGAGTGTGGGAAAGTGGTATATAATGATGGTGAAACGTTTCTTTTCGTGTTGTTTCCAAAACTCCATAGAAGCTGCTAGTAAAATTGTTACCATTTTACTAGGAGTATGACTTGACTAAATTATGACTTAGCTTGATGACTTGGACTGTGACTAGACTTGACTTTTGATTTAACTTGAGAAATTATTAAATACTTGACACTAGCTAAATACACAAAAGAGTGGAGTCAAAACATTTAAAAAAATCCTTTTTTTTATGTTTACTATCATTAGTAGGTACCGATGGGTACAATGACTGAGAGTTTTGCAAGGGCACAAAATGTGAAGTGAAACTGGTAAGTGTGGCCATGTTATATGACTCGTTTCCACAGCCGGTGGTAAATAATTTGTCGCTTGTATTACCATAACTGTTATTTACACTAATTTTGAGAATATTGTGGAAAATTATGCACAAGCTTAAAATGATTTTATGACAGAAATCTTGAAAGTGCATGTGCTTTTAAAGCGATAACATTTTATTGCAAAAGTTTTAGCTGTCCGACCAAACGAGATCATTATTATCATAATTAATAAAATGTGGTTCTATATAGGTTGATAATAATATGTGAGAAATTAAATTAAGAATTAAATTGAAATTAGTAATGACCTTACCGCTTTGCCAGTTATTCTGCCGCCAAGTAGTAGTTTGCAAGCACTACCGTGTATCGGTTGACGCTAGTGAAATTACTGGGCAAATGAGACTTTATGATCTGACCTCACAGTCGAGTAATCTTATTGCCAGACCGTGCTGATGTCTCAGGATGATGTTCGCAGTGCAGTGTCGCAAAAAAATATTAAATAAATATGTGTAGACATTTCACACAGCGCCACCCAGCTCCAAACTAAGCAATGCTGTACCAGATAACTGATAGAATAGCTATTTACTTTTTATTTGTAAATGCATACATAGAATACAATATATTACCCAGACACAGAATATCATGTTCATCACAAAGATGTTTGGGTGGGAATCGAACCCACAACCTACGATTCAGAAGGCAGGGATACTACCAGCGGAGTTATCAGGCCAGTCCAATATTAATATAATGACCGTTAGGTTCCGACTATGATTACGTTATCTCCAAAAAGAAGAGATCGAATATCGTTTAAAACACCAAAAACCTCACCAGTCTCACCTGCAATAACTTCAACTATTAACTGGAGAAAAAACCACATTAAGACAAACGAGAAAAACGCGCGGTCTTGCCATCTAGTTTTTTACAATTATAACAAAAACTAAAAGAACTGATCGCTGTAATAAAAACTGAGTGCAGCCGACTTTCTACTGTGACGGTAGAACTGGGGCGCAGGCGGGCATGTAATTGAAGAAATCTGTGCACACCGCGACGATGGCGTGTGGCGCAAGAAACAAGCGGCGGGCGAGCGGTTGCTGTGCATCTGATTCACGCTACACGGCGATGTTAAAGAATATCGGAAAAACTGGCCTATTATTGTGGTTTTCAAAAAATATTAAGGATGTTTAATAAAATTAGGAATTAAGTATAAATTTCTTTCATTTTATACATTAATTTTAGTTGTAAACGCAAATTGGTGTATTCATCACTAGTGTCCTATTCTGTCTGTCAGTATCACAGACTACTAAGGAATACTACATGTGGTAAATACTAATAGTTTTTAAACTCTATGGTCCATTAATTGTTTTATTCTCTGATCTGAGGTTTTCTAATAACTATTTCCTCTCGTCTTTTAGAAAAAATATCCGACTATCATTTAAATGTATTTAATTTGTACTTCGGATAGATACTAGGGTCATTCACCCACGCGGCTTCTTTTTGCTAGGCTGAAAATGCATAGGACCTGCCATCCTTTTGAAATATAAACTGTATAAACGTTACTGACAAATTTATGTTGGTGTACAGTTAGATAAGATGTAAATAACAGTTGATAGTTGTTTAGTTTTTAGGGTTTTATTTTAAGGGAAGAGTACACTTAAAATTTTAGAAAATAATACACATAAATTTTTGCGTTATAAAATGACGCCATAATGTAAAAATAAGTAAAATCGGACACTATAGTGCCTAATTTATATGTCACTAATGACTAAATTTACTTTGTTATAAAAATAATAATTATAATAACGCCCTACGATCACATACATAGATAAGTGTTATAAGGGCATATTTGTTAATTGTGTAGGATGGAATAGTTTCTAGACTGATTCGTATTTAATCTCATATGTGTGGCATAGAAATAGTTACATTTTTCAATCTCATTTTTAAAGGCAATTAAACTCTAATTATGTAATTTATGTGCTTATCAAAAGTGACGTTAAAAGCTGATGACGCGAGACATGAACGACGGTAAAGCGTCATCTGTAAAAATAGCTGTAAGTTTCTAAATTACGCCAATCACTAATAACACCTGAATCTACCCAGCAACAGCACTTTCCACGTAAAAGTTCTCACATTACAGCTACCAGCGATATGCTACATTTACACCTACTTAACGGTTATAGCAACCAATATAGTTGCTTATATCTAAAGATATTAAGGACTTGAGTGGCTTTTTATTTTGGCAAAGAAGTAACATGACCATGTTTTAAGTGAGACCGTCTTTTTTCAATGCACTTGTTAATTTCACAACACATCACTAGGTGATAGGACTTTTGCAAAGTTCGTCTAGTTAGATAACACCGCATTACCAGTTATTCTGACGCCAAGCAGAGTACGAGCACTACAGTGTTCCAAAGGGTATTTTTACTTGTGACATTACTGAGAAAATTACATTACACTTTATGACGTTTAATGCTAGACTGTGCCTTGCATGTCTCAGGATGACATGCGCAGTGCAGTGTTGTTGATAGAATCTGAAAATGGCATTAGTGAATTTTCTAATTCTTTCTTTCTTTCTTTTTCCAACTTTTTTTTTACTTTAAACTTGTCTAGCATTTGACTACGCTCTCACCTGATGGGAAGTGACGATGCGATCGAAGGTGTAGCATGCTAGCCAAGTAAGTAACAACCCGTGTGTTTTTTAATTTTAATGTGTGATATGGGTGTATTATTCTCTGTTAAGTCTTCATTCCAAGTTTCAAAAACATGCCTTTTCGTTTTCTCTTCATGGCTTAGCCTTCAGTAAATATTCATCATTTTACTGTGGAATTTCGACTTTGACAAAATAAGACTTTGACATGTCATAGCCGTACAAAAATTTCTTACTTGACATTGGCAGAATTATCGCTAAAAAGCATTAGAAAGCCATTAAACGAAGAGAAGAAGACACTAGAACTGCTATCTTGGATGGTATCTTCTTATCACGACTTTTTCTGTTCGCTTTGCTGTTCGCTTATCAAGTGAACGACTAGCTCGCCACGTCATTCATCAACATAAAAAGAACATAAGTTCGAGATAAAAATAAAATTTAGTTTTTAAAATATAAAAAAGCTAATCGCTGTTGAGCTGGTAGATGTCCATAAGTGACAGTGACTAGGTACTTCCCAAGAGGTGGGACGTCGTTCGCCATTTGTAATAAAAATAAGCAAAAAGTATGAAAGTCAAGGTTCTTTAAAACTGAAATATATTAGTTATGCTTTAAAATAGAGGTCTCTACTCTCAGCTTATCCAGAACGCGATAATACATAGAACAGTTTATGAACAAACATAAAATATCTATTTCTTAAATAGCCTGTCCATACTGCGACAAACATTAATAACAAAACTATGGTGAAAATAATTAATTCATAAATATATCGAAAATGCCAATTTATAACTACAATTCTAAGATTCTCGATAAAATTGACAATAATGCTAGAATTACATTAACGCTAAAATTAAACGTATCATAAACATAGCTATGGATTGACGGGAAATTAGCAAATAAATGTCTGGTTGTAGAATGATGCTTAGTCATAATAATACTAATAATAGTGGTGGGAATCGAACCCACAACTTACAGATCAGAAGGCAGAGTTCCAACTGAGCTATCGGGCCAATCAAAGTTTGTTACGAAATAAATATAAACTTTCATTCACTTCCTCGTACAAATATCGCATACCATCCTTGTCTGTTTTGTATGCTTGCATCATTATCTTCTTCGTTCTTCTTTTTTCTTTCCATAGGTGTCAAGAAGAATCGACCAGCACTAGTGATGCCACTAAGAGACCACGGGACTATAATGAAACCCGTGAATTCTTCCAGTGCCATTGCCTGTGCATGGTGCGAGATCTTGCTTTCTTCTTCTTATTCCTTGTCTTCTTTTTGCTTCTTTGTTCATTCAGATTATTTGCGTCGATCATCTTTTTGTTCCCGTTATTGATACTACAAGAATCCAAAGTAGATAGCTGAAATGAAATTTATGGTAATTGTAAGTATATTCAAGGTATGTTGATTACTATTGTTAATTGGTCATTTCAGATCAATCTATTATAATTTATTACTCATACTGACATGATTAAGATTATGCAAGAACTAGCTTTATTCCAGAGCCGGACAAAAGTAGGATCTCTACAAGTACCAATTAAAAGATTGTCAATACAAATAAGGGACGGTCCCCGTTGATAAAATTACAAGTGTCGGCGCGTGCGCAATTACATTAAATGAATGCTCAATGGAGTTCTATGAATGGAAATTCTAATACATAAGCTCGATTTAATTGCACCAAGATGCGAGAAAAGATTGTATACTCAAGATACAGAATTGATGCGGTGCAACTATTGACATAAAATTAAATAAAACTCTGACCCATTTAATTTAATTTTTTAAAATCTAAATAAATAGCTTTTACGTATTATATTTATTTTAAAAAGTAGGTACTAACTCCCAACATTCTGGGGACTTTCCGCTCCACCAACGAGTGGAGCGTTACAAGTTAAAAAAAATCTATTTTAAGATTTTAGGCGTAAGTTAGTGTTTTAGGTTTAGTATAGTATTAGGTTTATCTGTAAATTAAATATTTATAGTACAACAGAATGTTTTATTAATATATAACATTATTAATATAAGGTACTAACTTAAAATAACAAGATTTATTTACAGATACTTATACTTTCTCACGATGGAATCACTTGTTAAAATTCCAGCACGCGAAGTAAAAGGTCCGCGATGCGTTCGTAAAATCCTCATGAAATCTCGCTGATTGCTGATACTAGTGAGGATGTCTATTACTCAACCCGATAATAATGACAACGCTTCAAATATTAGTTATTTAGCCTGAAAACTATAATTAATAACAATATCACACTAATATTATAAAGGCGAAAGTTTGTATGTGTGTATGTTTCTTACTCCTTCACGCTCAAACGGCTGATTGGGTTAGGATGTACCAAGATAGCTTATTCACTGGATTAACATATAGGCTACATTTTATCCCGGAAAAATGAAATGCTCCCATGGGATGAGCAAATAATTAAAATTATTTATATCCGCGGGTGAAACCGCGGGGCACAACTAGTTAATAATAATAATGCCCAACTATCACATGCATAGATCCTAGACCCCAACTAGGATTCTGTGTCTAGGGACCCAGGAAACGAGGACCATGGTTCCACAACGCCTAGACACAGAACAAGTATTTTGTTTGTGGACAAATACTTGTCCTGGCGCGGGAATCGAACCTGCCACCACCGGGCCAACCAGCTCAACCACTACGCCACAGAGACTGTCATGAATGTGAATCTAATTGGTGAATAACACAATATTTAGTCAAAATGTCCATGACTTGATGCCCTTCTTCTAGGAGTTAGTTAATAACGCAAGTCGCGGTGGGTGTTGCGAGATTCAGCAACTCAGCGTGTTACGTACCTTACGTATGAACAATAAATTTAGGTACAACACTATTCGTAGCTAAGACTAAAATGTACATTCTTATATTCTTTTTGGTCTAAGGTCCGTATGACAGAACGATGCTCAGTCATTGATCGGTGCTCAAGCAGAGATTTCATTCATACAGTGATCAATTAGTGAATGAAATCTCTGCTTGAGCACCGATCGATGGCTGATCATCGTTCTGTAATACCACCATAAGGTCCTCAAACCTCAAACAAGAAAAATATACCAAGTACTTAAATTATTGAATCGAATAAAGCTGAAGGCAGCTAGCAATGTTCAAACCATCAGCCCATAATTAAGTTACATAAACTCTATATCTTAACTTTACATGATTGAGCCGTGTTTTATTTTTATCTATACATATCGTGCTTCCGCTATAACATACCGTTGCGAAATTATTAGATTATTTAGAAATGCATCATTGATGATAGAATATGAGAAAATATTTCCATGAAGAAAGTGCGCGACGAGATATTCAAGTAATATTAAATTTTTTAATATACAACTATTAAATGACCTGAATACTCTTCTTAAGTCTTTTAACTATAAAACCGTTAACCCAATAATGGCTAATTTTTGTTTTTTAATAGAAAGTAAAAGAGATCGATTATAGACTAGCCACTGAAAATTGATATCGGATTTCATAGATCGAACTTGTATGGGATGCCTTCTCTATTTCCCATTAGTTTTACCTACTAAAATATATCCATAGCTCACACATTACATTAACCAGCACGAGTTAAGTAATTAAACAAGCCCGTCGTAAAATAACTTTATTGACATCCCACACATCTCCCGTCTCGAAACAAAACGTGAATCATCGGCAATTACATTTCCAATTAAGCGAATGGGAGGTTGAAGGCAATCGAATCGATTCTATGGGAATCCTGGCTGCGTTTCCCATCGCTCCTCTCTAACTCCGATAGCTTCGATGTCGTGGTAAGATTTAATGCCCTGCTAGCGAAGACTCACGAACCGGATCGCGTGTCTAACCATAAGCATACGTTTGCGATGTTGCTCAAAATTATAAAGCAGTTGCTGATTTGTCGCAAAGTTGACATACTAGACTGTACAGCTAAGACAGTTAGCTGCGGATGACTGCAATTACCGCGATGTATCGTAATACAGATGAGTGTCGTGATGAACCGCTAGAAGTCAAAGACAACGAGCGTAAGTAGACTGTCACTGACGACAGTCCAATCCTATTGAAACCAAGTACATATTCAGAGAGATCGACCTGATTACGAGCGACAACGATTGCCTGCTTGGCTTAACTTGACACTTAACTCCAAGCAACCACCAATAAAATTATTTTTAGTCATCTGCGACTACGTGTCCGGAGTTTTGGCGGGAAAACGAAAAAGATCATGTCAGCGCATTGTATTATTTTCCAAAACTTGTGTTATTTGTTGTTGTTAGTGTGAAGTGTATAAAATTGGTGGCATTTTATTCGTTTAGTACTGGATTACAGGCATGAGTGTGAGAAAGTGGTATAATGATGGTGAAACGTTTCTTTTCGTGTTGTTTCCAAAACTCCATAGAAGCTTCTGGTAAAGTTGCCACCACTTTGCTAGGAGTATGACTTGACTTGATCACTTGGACCGTGACTTGACTTGACATACAACATACATAAATGTATAATATAAATTAACCTGAAAAATAAAAGTGTGAAGCCAAAAAAAAAAACTATGTGTCCTAACAGTAGGTACAGTGTAATATTTCAACGACGACCTCATTGTCGGTGTCTAAAAGCTCGTATATTGAGTCTCAAAGGATGGGAATCGAAAACTATATATCGATTACACTGACCTGAATCGATTAGAATCGCAATAACTAAGTACGAATTTGCATTGTTCCGAACGGGTACTCGATCGTCATAAATAGAGCCTCAATGGCAATAAATAAGCGTTTCGATTTATCTTATCGATATAACGAAGGGTGATAAATCTCGTTGATATCTGAAAAAGGGTGTTAATATTATCAGTTATGGAATTCATACTAATTTGAACGAAGTAGTTTTTATGTGGTTTAAAAACAATACAATGTATGAGAAGAGTTTTGGCGGGAACGCGAAAAAGATTGCGTCACCGCATTGTATTATTTTCCAAAATTTGTGTTATTTTCAGTGTTAGTGCATAAAATTGGTGGCATTCTATTCGTTAAATGCTGAATTACAGGCATGAGTGTGGGAAAGTGGTATAATGATGGTGAAACGTTTCTTTTCGTGTCGTTTCCAAAACTCCACAGAAGCTTCTGGTAAAGTTGCCACCACTTTATTAGTAGTATGGCTTGACTAGACTATGAATTGACTATGACTTGACTTGATGACTTCGACTGTGACTTGACACATATTTGCGTGAATTATTTTTAACTTGATAAATTATCAATTACTTGAAACTGGCTAAATACACAAAAGTGTGGAGCCAAATCCAAAAAAAAATGTGTGAGAAGATGACATTTCGGTGAAGACTGAAAATAGTTCTAGAAGCCTTTTTCAAAGTTAGATTGTTTATAGGCCAAAGCCCAAACCGGACTGATGACTTGACTGCGCGTATAGTCTACAACGACCAACTCCAAGCTTCAGTTGTAACTAGCACTTAGCGGTTATTTAACAGCTTCACACATTAACAAGTTATGAATAGCTCGTCGAGTGGATATTCTTAACGTGTTACTTAAATTAACTCTAACAACTTTTGGTCTATCTATGGAGACGCAGAAAAGTTAAATAAGTAAATATTTGTACAAATTTTACACAGCGCAAATTTTACGCTAGCCCCAAACTGAGCAAAGCTACTATGGGAACCAGTTTTTTTTTATAGACTTGCGTTTGCCCAATAAGATACCTGTTCACTCTCGATTTGAAGACTCGAGAGAAGAAGAAGGTTGTAGTTTTCGGATAATTGATACATACAATACTTAGATACTTTTTGTTTGTAAATACATACGAGTACATAAAATACAATATAACACCCAAACACAGAACAAACATCGATGTTTGTCCTGGGTGAAAATCGAACCCACAACCTGCAGCTCAGAAGTCAGGGTTACTACCAATTGAGCTATCGGGCCAGTTATGAGCAGTCGAGCCATTATTATACTTACTTATATTTAAGTTAATAGAAATATCACTGAAAGCACTAAAACTCGGCTCGTGCGAACACTGGTTTTTCTCATATTTTATAGGTATGCTGCATAGATGTAGCCATTGCGAGAATTTGAAAAGAATAAATTAGATGATAGATTTTCACAAAAACGTCTCTTCAAGAACTCCGCATTGAATCTATCGTCACTATTGCAAACCCGCATCCTCAAGTTCTTCGGACACGTCTCAACGGGACTGACTCCATGGAACGTTCGTTGTACTGGGTAAAGTTGAAAGCACCAGACTGCGTGGAAGGTTACCAATGCGTTGAACTGACCAGTGGCCTTACCGCACAAGTCTGGTGGAGATGGTGAATATGTAATGGGTAATAATATATAATGGGGAATAGTGTTCTCTTTTGCTCGCACTCGAGGACTTGTTAATTGGCGCGTGCAGGATGGCACGCGAAGCCGATTCCCAGAACAGTTACGCGGAAAAGAAGATCAAATCATCTGAAGAGAAAATCTCATCAAATCCGTCAGGCGGTTTCTTTCTAACAGATTTTTTTCCATCCAAAGGAAGAGATCGCTTGTTAGCGATAAGACCACCAATTTGTAGCCTACTTATAAGCTTTCCTGTTCTGTATTTCGTCCTCTTGGTGACAATAAAGAGTTAATCTATCTATCTATAAGCATTTAAACATTCTCTCACCGTAGTGACAGGCTTATGATGGTACATGCTCTTCTCGAAAAATATTGGCCGAACAATAAATCCACCTTCCTCTAATCAAAATTCTTGCAAAATCAAACCATTATTACCAGTAAATTATTAGCCCCAACAAAGCTACAGCAACAGTATAAAGTACAAAGTAAATTTATTTCATTAACAGTTTAACTAGCCACGACAGCTGTTGTCACCGGCTGAAATATGTCTATTGTTAGTGCAGAGTTCGCTGGTACTTTGAACAAGTACAATCAGAAGCTAAACTTTTAATAAACGGTGAATATGTAGGTTTACTTACACGTTCTGAAGCAATCGCTTTCAAACGTCAGATGAGTGACAAAAAATATAAAAAATGGATTCAATGTTTTAAAATACAAAACTAATATGTTAACAGTGAAGGGTACGTTGCCAGTTGGAGGCTTTGGACTATAAAGGAAATCATCGCTTTAATAGAAGCGGTACTGTCGAGTAGTCCAGTTAGTGATAATTAGTATGTATCGATTTTAGTAATTTTTGTATTTACTTTTTTATGTAATGTAATGTCATGACGAGCCTTTCGCCTGATGTTAAGCGACACGGCTGCCCATATCAGTTGCAGTGTCTGTCGGTACTCAAAGTATAGAGTTTTGCGTGACACTGCACTGCGCACGTCATGCTGAGACATCAGCATAGTAAGATAACTAGACTGTAAGATAATGTCCATAAAGTCTCATTTGCCCAGTAATTTCACTAGCTACAGCCCCTTCAAACCGGAACACAGTACAGTACTGCTTGGCGGCAGAATAACTGGCAAAGCGGTGATGCCTACCAAGACGAACTTTGCAGAAAAGTCCTACCACCTAATAAGTACCACCTAGTATTATAATATAAAGACCGAGTAAAAGATTTTGTTGCTTGGATTAGTTTAGGACCTGAAGCCTCTACAATTATTAGCCACGCGGCCATATCTATAATATATTGTATCAGCAGCATAGACTATAAATCAGGGCTTTATTATCATTGGTCAGGAGAGTAATACATGTTTTCCGTTAGTTCAGAGTTTATCTTCTGTCGTATCTATTTAGTGTGTGACTTATACCTGTGTCTACGCGATTGCCGTTTGTGACTAATAAAGTTAGGTGGATAGCGCATACGCAGCGGGAAGTGGGTGCGTGCGACCTCTGTAACTGTTGACGACAGGTTTAGCTGTTAGTGCAAAATGGTGGTACTTATTTAGCACGATGAATCGTTGCAGCTCAACGGAGAAATGCTGGCAGTGGACTGCTAGAGCATGTGGTGTAAGGAGAAGTGACCAATTGTTCTGTCTATTTATTTGGTATCTAAAGGTATTTTTGAAGTAAAAATTCTTTACACACGCTTTACTTGGGGAGTACCTAAGCTGGTGAATCAGTGACGAGGCGAATGGAAGTGAATGTTGAAGGGAATGTTGGTTAACGTAGATCTCCATAGTCAATAATAACAACGTTAAAAATTACTAAAAATTTGTATTATTATTATAGTATGTCCGGTAAAATAACCATATACAATTGTCAAGATAGCGACATTAACATTTTACTATATAATACACAAAAAAACGAGTGTGCTTTAGACCACACGACTATATATATTATATGGTAATGTATGTATTATATAGTTTTAATGTAGCCAGGAGACAGGGCTACATTAAATCTGTATAATGTATATTAAGGTCAAATAAAGGTATTAACATTAAACAAAGCAAAAACAAAGTTATACCGGCCGATAGATAGAGCTAAAGAAGTTTTATTTCAGTCGTGTGGTCTAAAGCACACTAAAGTTTTTTTGTGTATTATATTGTAAAGCGAGTCAGTTTCGGCAATTATTGGCCACATCCAAAAACTCAGGACGTAAAGTTCAAATTGTTTACCTAACTTAAACATATTTCTCGAGTTTTGTTTTCATAATTGATAAATGGTTGGTAATACAATAATAAGCAATTAGGTGCAGATAGTGGTTAAAGGTAGTTAAAGGCTAATTGATTTTTTTTCTTCAAACAAAACCTGTAGAAAGATAAACAATTAGCATCCGTTTAAATATTAGCTCGACATGTATCAGTTAACAAATTATGAGTAATTGAGGTTTAAGGTTTTTATAATAAAATATAATTTAAACTGTTAGGAATAGGTTGAATGTGAAGGTGACTTCACATTTTGTAATTCTTTATATTCAATTATGATTGAAATGATTTCTAGGTATGGTTTTAAATTTTTTATACGTAGTTAAACGCAAATTGTATGCTACCACCAATGCAGACACATTTATATAGTAGAGAAAATTCAGAAACGTGTTTAGATATTGTATAGTTTTTTTAATCATTTCACATAATTGGACAAAAAACTAGATTTAAAAATTGATTAATTTATTTTGTTCATTCGGTTTTTTTTTGCCGCGTAAAGATCACGTGTAAGGAGTTGTAACCATAATTGCATAAAGCATTCTTCAAGCAATCTATTTTGGCAGGATAATAAACAATAACATCCCTCAAGTCGTATTAGAACATTTTCAGATAATGAAAGAGACTGTGAAGTTTTTCACACTATACAAAAAGGTGTACTCCAGACCTCGGCCCGCATGACTAATTTGCTTCGGGCGGCAAATTGACGACTTGCCTCAGACTCGGGTCGAAGGCGGTCCGCGGCTTCATGCCGTACACAGCTTCTGGGCATGGTAATATTGCTTGTAGACCGCTCCTGGTGTTGATAATTAATGGTATCTTAACTCCGATCGGAAATGCAGATTTTCTGGTAGCTTGTGAATTTAATGAGAGGCTGTGTATGCAAAATGCTACCATTAGAACGATGTACTGTATTCTGTATAGCGGATTCGCTTATAGGGTTAATTTATAATTTACTCTGCAATATTTTTATAGGTGGTCCATTTCTAGATTAGGGATAAACATGTTCTATCAATTTCAACAATGAGCGTTTATTATGCGCAATTTTTAGAACACGCTAATTAACGAAGTCGTTTTTCCCTTCACTAATATGCTGACTCAAAGGCCCAATGCAGAAACAGCTCCTCCCTAAAGGTACCTATAAAAACGGTCTGCGTATCCGTTTTATAATTCGATCATGTGCCTCACCGTCCATAAAGTGGTATTCCTGCGTAGGCCGGTAGCGGTATCCCATTGAGCATGGAATTAATTATCACGAGTCGTGGCTTTGGGACCCCACTGTCCAGACACAGATTAAGGAATACTTATTATCGCCCACCCATTCGTGCAGACTAAGCAAGGATTAAAATGCTGCTTTTATTGGAGTGGAGGAATAAGGCGAGATGACATTATTAGCAATTTATGCTTGTCCGTATTTAATGCAAGATTTTCTTTTGTTTTGAGGCTGTTTTGGACTTATTACTTGTTGAAGATGTAGGAAGTGGATCTGGCTTAGATAGTTGAAGAGTTAAAAAATACTTCTACTCCTCTTGCAGGCATGTAATCTGGTCATTTGATTAGTTTCGAAAAAGCCACTGGAAGGCTTTTTAACTACTTTAAAAACTTTGCCAATTTAAAGGTTATAATGGTAAGTACATCAGTACACATAAACAAATTGTCCTTTCCAGAGTTTGGACCAGAGTGTATTCGTGGTCTAATAAGATCCAATTTAGTGTGAGCTCAGAGGATAAACGTCGCAATCGACACTTGCATCATAATTTTGCGGATTGATTTCGATCGGGGGCGGATCCATAAAATTAGTTGGATAATAACTTAAGTCCAGTAAGGGAACATTTGAGCTAATATAAAATTTTAAGCTTACGCGGTTTAATATGTAAAATATCATTTATTCACGGGATATTGACCATTTCATTTATTTGTTTCGAGTTGCCGATATTTCGGTGCTGTTGCAAGCATCATCGTCACAGTCCTACTGATGTGAAATATCTCCTGTTAATAAAGAATTATTAAGAAATTTAAGTAAAATTTATTGATCAAATTAGTTGCGCCAAATTTTTTCAGATAACTGTGGCTGTGCTTAAAGGCTTTAGGAAAGATCACCAAGAAATATTCATTGAAAAATTCTGGAATATTATGGTTGACTCACTCTTCAGAGACTTTTTATACTCGATGATGTTAATAAGAGTTAGATATATTTATCACACTATCACAATAATCGCATCACACTATCACACTAATATTATAAAGGCGAAAGCTTGTATGTGTGTTTGTGTGTATGTGTGTATGTTTGTTACTCTTTCACGCTCAAACGGCTGAATGGATTTGGATGAAATTCGGTACCACGATAGTTTATACACTGGATTAACATATAGGCTACATGTTATCCCGATAAAGTGAAATTTTCCCGTGGGACGAGCAAATAACTAAAATACTTTTTTTCCACGGGTGAAACCGCGGGGCGCAACTAGTGGCTTATAAAAGTTATGTGCCTTCAATCTACGAATTAACGATAATGTCTACGATAAAACTTATTAAACAGTGTACATACTGGCCCCGGAGTAACGTATAGGCTACTTTTGTATTCCAGAAAGTAGTATGGTTCCTGTGGGATATCATGATCATTATCCAGGTGGTCATAACCGCTGATAGTCTATTAAGGATCGAAATGTCAATAGGGTTCATATAACGTTTCCAAGGATAAATAATAATAAAAGGTCAATCGTGTTATCAAAAGAATGACGGTTATTTCATCTTAAATTTATTGGTTAAGCTATATTAAGGTATTTATGTTTATGTATATATATATAATGTACTGTAGTATTATAGATATTAAATATTGGTAGATATTATAGATTATAGATAATATATATATTATAGGTATAATTATAATGTGTATTTTATGTGAGTAGGCCACAAGGTCGACACCAGGTGTGCGATAGAGGGCAAAGAGGTCGGCAATTCGCAGAAATTTATGTTTTCTTTGCAGTAATGGTTATGAGCCTTGATTGAAAAATATTATGGACTCGTAATCCTACAATGAAAACGGGGCTCACGACTGTCGTAAATAGGAAACGAACAGGGCTTTGGTAATTGTGAAGGTGTGGAGAAACTGAATAATGTCTGAAGTGTTGTTATTTGATGTAAATAGTCAGAACAAGTCATTAGTGTTGTGTTGTTATTTTGTGTAAATAGTGAGGAACAAGTTATTAGTGTTGTGTTGTTTTTTTGTGTAAATAGTGAGAAACAAGTTATTAGTGTTGTGTTGTTATTTGATGTAAAGTCAGAACGACTATATGACATCTGACATAAAATAAAGAGGTTTCTGTCAACAAATTATTAACGTTATTATACATTTGTACAGTCAGCGACAATTTATTATTATATTTGTTTATATTGTATTCTATGTATGTATTTACAAACAAAAAGCATCTAAGTATTGTATCAGTTATCTGCTGGGCGATCACGTAACTCGATTGCAATCGTTTTATACGCAGTTACAATACAGTTTAAATACGCAGTTTATGTGCATAGTTAGTATGGAAATTTCTCCTGTTGCATTGCAATCAAAGTTTCGTGATCACCCTCCTGGTTCCCATAGTACAAGCTTTGCTTAGTTTGGGGCTAGATGGCGTTGTGTGCGATGTCCACACATATTATTATATTTAAAAAAAATTTTAGACAAAATAAAAACTTTCTAAACGAAATTTACTGAGAAAAACTGTAAAATACTACTTAAAAAATATTTAAATGTCAAAGTACATAATCACGTCATTGCTGACTGTACCAGCGGCACTCCTGCTCATTCTGTCCGTCCGACACCTACGCTTACAAATACACGCTTTTAAGCAAATGAGCAAATATCTCAAATGATTAAATAAACAACTATACGGTACTGTGCGCTATCGTTGAAGTGGTTTTATGTCACTGAAATGAGATAGAACGTCAAACAGTTATCATTTTATGATTCACAAAATATCAAACTATACGAATGGACGTACATTGGTTTTAGTCCCATAAAACAATTTTCAGAGCGCCGTGTGATCACGAAACATTGCAATGCAACAAGAGATATTTCATTTCTGATTGAAATCCAACTTCAATTTTTCCAATTTTGTTTTCAGATTTTTTTTTTTATTGTTTGATCGGCTCGCGTTTGACCACATCTGAAACCAATTGGAATCGCCAAGATAGTGCCTAGTGGTTATAATACAGACCTTGGAGTCGTCTTATAAACGTAACATAAACTTTGTCGGCCCCTTAGAAAAGTGACTACCCTTACCTACCTACTTAACATTCAAATAGACTCTTACTACAGGGGTATTGATCTATAAAATAACAAGCTCAAAATGCCAACTTATAAGCATACTTATAGCTCAGTTGAGTAGGGTTACGTACTAGGTCCTCTGAACTGGAACTGCATGTTTTGAGTTTGATTCCCAGGATAAAAAATTGTGTGATGAAAATCGATATTTCATCTATGTCTGAGTATCATATTGTAATCTAGATGACGCTGTGTGAAGTGTCCACAAATATTTATTATATTTTACCTAGTTTAATACTTTATATTAATAAATTTTAAGGTGTCTTTATGAAATTTATAATGACACCACCATGCCACCACTGTAGACAACAAAACTTTATTATTTCTCACTTTGCAAATTATACTTCTAGAAACAAAAGTACTAAATATTGCATTAATGCTTCACGGAAATCGAATCCACACAAATTCGTGCTCTGAACTCTTTCAAAGTATATTTCCCAAGGCATTTAGATCGTGTGGCAACAGTTAACCACAGTCTGAGCGGCGAGCGTGACTATTTAGTAGTTCGAACTGCCATACTCTATCGTAGCTCTATGTTCTATATATTATATAGGAGACTAGCATACTCTACCATAATGTAGAGCGCTGTTTTATCGATATGAAATAGTTAACTTGTGTAGAGTAGGTACATTTTTAGATATTCTCAGGGGAGTATAAAAGTTGCATCTAGCAGATGTGACGACACAAATCAAAGGAAATGCACTGATTTCATTGGTCAGCGCACGGCTGTAATAGGTCAACTAGAAGACGAATTTTGAATTTGAACTCCTAAGATGTAGTGGCGGAAACTAAATAAGGCAATGCAAGAATAGGCGACAAATACCAGATTTTTGACTGAAAAAAACCCGTATAAGAGAAGTCTAGTAGTTTAATAGTTATTACTCTAGGATACTCTACGTAGAGTTATCTTGGGATAATCGTATTACATAGGCGCTTGGTGTAAACTGAAGCCGTAATCGGAAGCTAGAGTTTCTAACGTGTATAAGGTTCTATATAAATAGTACCAGAGCATCTGTCGGGACGCTTTTAAGTTGCAGTATTGTTTACGTAGAGATATCTATATAGTGGGAACTCTACCGAAGATTTTGTAGTTTATTTTTTTAAAGTTTGCAAATATATTATATATATAAAGTTATATAGACACTCTCCGCATCTTTATACCTACTTTTTTTCATTATTTTTGTTGATCTTGAGAAGAACATTAACTTTATATTAACAAACTGTTTTTTTCAATTCCAGAAGACTAAAAAAAAAAAAATCATAGGTAAATACTTCGCCCACGACAAACCTACTAATAAGGAATATAAATAGTCGCTCATAGTGCTGTAATGGTTAGGTTTTTTAGTAAGTACTGTACTTTTCTATAAGTATTTATAGCGTACAATGATCTTCAATGACAAGATAAAAAAAAAAAAATTGTTCTGAGTAAATTTGAACTTTGTTATACAACTAAGTGAGTTCTGTGACGTAGTTAGTTGTAGTTATGAATCTCGCGCTAGTTTCTATAATGTTACACTCCGAAACTTGTTGTATTTTCTTACTAAATTTTACCAAAATCCGTTAAGCTTTTTTAGCATTTAGTTGTAACAAATCTAGAGTACATAGATGAACTTTGGAATTTATAATATTAGTAGTATATTCAAACACTTTTCTATAGGTTGCACCTGACTAAATGTAATTTGATTTTTGAAGTAAAACTTTTTTACGCTTGCTTAACTTGGGGAGTAAGCTGGTGAATACGTGACGAGAGCATTACAGAAACAGATCGAGCGAGGCGAACAGAAGTTGAAAAAGAGATACATAAGTTTGCGAAGATAGACAGAGAGAGAGTTACGTTTCAGTCGTATGGTATAAATCGTTTTTTTGTTTGTTACACAAGTCGCGTATACTAATTTAACAAGTAATTTTATCACATACGACATGGTTTACTATTAAATTAATCGAAACTGGCTTTGCAGGCACGCATTTATACTTGGTTCCAGTTAATAGCAACTGGACAGATGTAATATTATAAATCATAAAAAAGTTGTACCATTTAGTGCTCCTGCCTCTAATCGTCAAGCACAAAACATCTTGACGGACGTCCTTTGGACATTCAGCCATAAAGCATGTGAATATGTGCGACAGGTATATTTTAAAGGTATTAGTTTATTTTTGAAGTAAAACTTTTTTACGCCCCCTTGACTTGGGGAGTAAACTGGTGCGATGTGAACGGATGTTGAGGTTGGTTCACGTAGATCTCCATTGTTAACATAACAAAGTTAAAACATTGTTTGAAAGTGCCTTGGTAGTCAGATACTGTGTTAAAATTGGCAATAACATTAAATTTCGTGTCAAAAAAACGAAATTATACGAAACGCAGACAATTTAAAAAAATAAGTTGTACGGGCTGGTACTTTACATAATTAATTGATTGTTATTTACTGTTAATACACAGTACCGTTACTGACTGACTGACATATTGGCAAAACCGAAACAGGAACTTTAAAACGTAGGTACTTTTGTGTAGAGAAGGTAGCTGTAATATACCATACTTCAAGTTAATGTTTGACAGCCTCTGTGGTGTGGTGGTTGAGCAGATCGGCTCATAACCCGGAGGTGGCGGGTTCGATTCCCGCGGCAGGACAAGTATTTGTGCACAGAAAAAAAAAAGTGCAAATACTTGTTCTGAGTCTGGGTGTTGTGGGACCATGGTCCTCGTAGTTCCTGGGTCCCTAGACACAGGGAATCCTAGTTAGGGTCCAGGATCTATGTATGTGATCGTTGGGCGTTATTATTATTATTATTATAATGTTGTGTAGGTCTGACTTACATAGATGGCTGGACTGCTAACGCGACCCCTTCTCGCCCCAGTACGGCGGAAGACGGCTCCCGGGGGGTTTTAGTGGATTCCCACATACTTCCTGCCACTCCATTGGTGGCAGGGAAGTGCAAGGGCATTTCCCCTCCTCAATAAAAAGACCAGACTTACATTCGCTTCATTAAGTACTGCTGTTTAAGAATTTACTTGAGATATTATTTAACTATTTTCAGAGTGAAGGCAATTTCTTAGTCAGTTTTCTGTTAGTGAAATTCTCTTAAAAGGGGAAATCTAAAAGTACTTTGATTTTATCCTTTGGTATCTATGCTCAGTCTCTCTTTCTGTGTCTCTTTCTTTCAAACTATTTTTGATCAATATATTTACGCTAACAAGCAGAATAAATATATGTGGGCAGGACGCGTTGAGCGTAGGTTGCAACCTATATAACTATAGGCCTTCAGCGTGTCCGCACCGCGCCGTGTCCGGAGCAAGAATGATCCGTAGTACACCAAGCGGTCCCTTTTTATAGCCAGATGGTTGGGGAGCAATGATAGTTGCCGATGTTGCCACTGTAATAAAATTGAATGCTACGACAGGGTAAATTACGGTACTGCCCGCTGCGCAATGAGTTTAAAACTGGACGTAGCCGCCGTCATATATTATTACTGCATTTATCGAGCATTTGTGATTCTGCTTCACGCAATGAGTGTTTTTTGTTTAGTTTCCTAAAGTGTCTATAATCTGTCACATCCACGGAAGAGCCTTGTTCATAGCTTCGCGTACTCATCAACCGGTTTTGCAAAAATACACTACGGAGCGCGCAAGCGCGTGACTCACGCCCGCATGGGCTATGAATTTGGACACATAAATTAGTCGTTTGGAGTGACAACGTTCAACTGTGACGGTGGTGGCTTGTTTTGCAATTGTAGAATTTGAGTCGGTATAATGTATTTTGTTTGTGAACTGCGTGATTTGGTTATTTATTCTCAATTTTGACGTCAAAATAATTTAACGTTTTTAGGTTATTATTTACTTAGGTACATGGTACGAAAAATGTTTAATTAAAATTTTTACTTTATTTTAAAGCCCTTGTTTTCGAAGATGACCTGACCAAAAATTACCAAATATAAATAAGCCTTTTAATTCCATGCTGAAAAGCATTACTCAGTGAGTTGTCACGCAGGTATAGCAGGCTCATTTCCCTGCCGGATGCAAAACGGGTTGTTTAGGAATCCCTGGCGAATTGAAGATACATAAAACCACTGGTTTTAAAGTTATTTTGGACATTTAGTCAGCTCTGTTAGAGCTATGATGGACATTGGTACTCATATTCAAGCTGAAGCATTTTTTACTAACTGAGCTAGTCGTTCGCCTGATGTTAAGCGACACAGTTGCCCATAACAGTTGCAGTAACTCGAGGCTCTAAAATGTAGTTTTCCGTGACACTGCACTGCACACGACATTCTGAGAGATCAGCATAGTCTAGTAATAAGATTAACACAAATTTAAAAAAAAATATGTGAATTTGGGCACTACTGTGGCGGCAGAGTAAGTGGCAAAGTGGTGGTACCTACTTAGACGAACTTTGCAGAAAAGTCCTTCAATCAGTTAAAATTAAAAATTATTTCGGGAAAACTGAACTCATAGTAAAATTTTTTTTTTCATGAAAACAAAAATGTATAATTTGTACAAACAGTTTATTAGCATAAATCAAAACCGATGATAAATACATTTTAATGGACAATAATATCTAGTTTTATAGACAGTTTTAGTATTTACTGTTAAAAATAGCTCATAAATTTATTCACAAAATAAATACTGCAAATACCAGTTTCGCAGGTCAATAATATAGCGGTTGATGACATTCTACACGTTTTTGTCGCACAAAGAAAAAGTTCCGAACATCTCATTAGAATATATCTTTTTGCGTGGACTTAATTAAACTCTAATCCTATTTTATTATGTCAGGTAATAATATGTTTATAATACACACGATTAATTGAAATATTATCCTAATAAATGGATTGAAATTGTCTTCGATAAAACGTAATTTGTACATCATTTTTACGAGTCACAAAAGTGGCCAAATTTTAAGTTGTTGTAATTTCATGTAAACGTGCTTTAATTATTCATTTGACAGCTGAATATTTATCGACATTGTTATTGATTTAAAATACTCTATCTTTTTATTGTAATTTTAGTTTGAAAACTATCGTGAGTATGACACATTTTGTAAGATAAAAATATAGGCTAACTCACGTAAAATTAAAAGTCGAAATTACTCCGACCAGTTTACGGACATATTCAATGTCCTTCTCCTGGGAGCCAGTTACTGATTATACAAACAAGATTAATAAGCAACTAAATGACTATAATATGTGTATAGAACCCATTAAACGCAACGAGGGCTTCACCCTTCATCTCCTGATAAATATCTTGATGAGAATTCATAAGTCGGCCTTGAATAATTAGCAATATAATTAATTATTGATGATTGCGTTCGGAGATTTATTAGTATCAAGATATTGAAGTAAATCAATGCGTCGTATCATTTCTTATTCGTGTACTGTATATAATACACAAAAGTAGGCTTCACTGTAGCTTTGTTTCAACTGAGTCAGAAATCAAAATTTCATGCTTCCAATTTCAGTATTACAAAGAAAGATAAAATTAATCTAATCCAACAATACTTACTCCAAATACAATTATAATGAATTAATTAATTAATATTACTAAATTATTCAGCTAAAACGGTGCAAATATAATCTCGGTAGCAGTTATATATTTGAGCCGTTTGGTGTAGAGACCCTGGGTCCGTGGGGACAGGGAGCTTATCGCGTTTTCCAAAGTTTATCAGAGCGCCTGGTCGATGCTACGCGTGACCAAAATACTGGCACTTATTTGGCACAACGAATCAGCATTGCAATTCAACGGGACAATGCTGCCAGCAGGTTGGGTACGCTACCTACTGGTAGTGGGCTGGAGCATTTGGACTGCGGTCCAAATGCTCCAGCCCACATGGGTCATCGCGGCTAGTATATAGTCCAAATGTTTTTTTTTTTTGTACTAGGTAGTTTAGTTTAGTTATTATTGTTAGTTATTAGTTATTGTAGTTATTATATCATTGTAGTATTTAGGAAAAAGAAAAAGGCATGACCTTTTTTATCATTTTAATCAGCTCTTTGACGTCACTAGATAATTTAATTTCGTAATACAAATGATACAAATAAAGAAAGCGAAAAACAGTAATTACTAATAGTACCTACAATCGACATCCGATATTTTTATTTCTAATCAAAATGCAAATAGTACGTGAGGAATCAGCCAGGTTGTATTATGTCAAAGGTCAAGACGCCGCTCTGCTAGAAGTACACATGTCATTGAACTTGTCAGGGTCATGAGGTCAGCTAGGGTAGGTTAAGTTTCGTGAAAATTAAACCATTTTAACCAAATAAAAAACTGATCCTCTGGACCACTTATTTTTGTTTGGTTTACCGTTGAGATTATTTTAGTCTAAGAAAACATAACGTGAAAGAAGTAGGTCATAGAATATAAATATAGACCAACCTTAACCGTCACATGCCGAAAATAAGATTAGATTTCAATCAAGGTCGCTTTCTGTAAAACTTCTTCATTCATTCCGGAACGACGAAACAGTTTTCAAGGAAAACTTGCTATTAATTTTTTTTAATAACTACTGCCTCCTGTTTTGAGTGAAATAATAGTTACATACAAAGAACGCGAGAATATACAGCTTGATAATTTAAAAGAGGTAATGTCGTCAGCTTTTTGGGCACCTTATCCGCAGAAAGCGACTTAAACGCGGGTTTTTATTTATTAGTTTAATATTTAGATTAAGGTTACAGAACGATGCTCAGTTATCGATCAGTGCTCAAGCAGAGATTTCATTCACTAATTGATCACTTTATTTTATGAGATAGGACCTAAGATACCTAATTTATCTTAGTTTAGATTTAATTTATTTTTGATCATTATATTTTGTTTATTTATTAATACCTATTAATTTGAATAATTTTATATCGTATTATTTAAGATTTGCCATTTACATCCTACAGCTTTATCACAGAGGCAAAAGGATATCCGCATTCACCTACCGATAGATTAGAGAATTTAATTAGTGATAATTAGGTTTCGGCTACTTTGTGTATCAGTAGATTTTATTCGTCAGATAGCGTTTAGCCTCTCGACTGTCACATGTTTTATAATAGGCTCTAAGACTACTATTAAAATTGAATAAGTTATTTATATTCGTAAAGTAGCTTAAAAATTAATGCAATAATTGAAAAAATAAGTAAAATCGGTAAATAAATCTTTTAAATTTTCATGGCCTGTCCTTTTCTCACAAAACAGAGATCGTGTGGAGGTTCCCTTCTTCCTCACAGCTACTATCAAGGCATAGCTTGTGACGTCACATGCCAAAGAGATTGTATCTTTATACAATGGTGTCGATTCTGTGTCGCATACTGTAAAGCTAAACGAAATTAACATATTTCAGTCTTTTCTTTTCCCCTTTATCCGAAGAGTACCGCCATACTTTAAGTTTACTTTAGTTTTAGAGAATGTGACACAGAATCGACACCAATATCTATATATAGTACCTCATTACTAAGCAGTAGTACCTCAAGTAAGCAGTAGTAACTATAGATACTACTGCTTAGTAATGTGGTACTATGGCGTCATTGCGTGTTTGAGCTGTCTCTTTCTATTCCGGTATTTTAAAATGCCTTTAACTATGTAAATTTTTGAGATAGGTATTTAATTTTTGTTACGACTGTCTATTTTTTGGTAAACTATTTATGCAATAAAAAAGCATTCAAATAGCTTACTGTATTTACAGTTACTTCCAATCAAGATTCTTTTTTTATATCATCATCAAAAGCGTGAGAATTACATTAAAATAACACATTTCGAATTATCCACAGAACATTAATTTGTAACAATCGTTACGGTTAATTTTTTAATATTTCACTGTTAGACACCTTGTTTTATTGTTAAGTTTACATATCTATCTCTATACCTAAATCTCACTAGTCTACCTAATACCCGCTAGGCGATCACGTAACTTAATTGCAACAAATAGAAACATACATTTGTATGGATTTGACAGTTTCAATACGCATCTTATGTGCATATATCCTGCGAAAATGTTCATATTAGGAATGTATTTTTTTCCTGCTGCATTGCAATCACAGTTCCGTGATGCAGCACAGATGAAGGCTGAAGAGGAAAAGTTTTCAAAAGAGTCCTTCCTACCCTCGTATTAAGTGGTAAGGTGAAAGAATCTTAGCGGTCCCAGAAGGCTTTTAACTTGGCTTAACGACTTTAGTCTTAAATAACAACTAGGATCGATGGCTTAACGTTCCCTCTTAAAGTCGGTAAAACGTTGTAAATATTATTCTTTTTGTAGCGGTCACCCATCCAAATGATGACAGCTGCGAACGTTGCTTAATTTTTTAAAATATTTGTGGACATTTCACACAACGCAATCTAGCCTCAAACTAAGCACAGCTCGTACTATGAGAACCACATAACTGATACGATACTCAGGTACTTTTTTTTGTAAATATATGCGTAGAATACAATATAACACCTAGACGCAAATCAAAAATTTATGTTCATCACACAAATGTTTGCCTTGGTGGGAATCGAACCCACAACCTACTGTTCGGAAGGCAGAGCTATCAACTGAGCTACCAGGCCAGTAAAACGATCGGTTAAGAATATAGATGTGTAATGGGAGCCTCTTTACTAGAATTGCGTTAGTAAAATTGATGTTATGTTTACAAATTACTTACCTAGCTACAAAACATGGCAACATTATCGCATTATACAATACCAGTTAAAGGGCGTAACGGACACGGGACGAAAGCCCGCATCCGTCCGGAAACCCTGAACTTGCATAGAACCGGTGTGAACAGGCATAAACCGGTTCAAACCGGTACACGGACCGGCGCAAGCCATTTCCAAACGGAATAACCAATTTTGAACGACGGCAATCTTGTTCTGCCATCGATATCCTATCGAGAAAATCTGAGAGAATTTACGGTACGGGCATTTATGGAAATTGTAGATTGTAGGCTGATTTAAAGCGTTTATCAAAGTGGTTCGAGATAAGTCAATTAGGCTTCTATTTTAAACTGTAGATTCTACAACAAATAATACATATATCGAATGCTTTCTACAACTTTTTTTTTTGTTTGGCTTCACACTTTTGTGTATTTAGCCAGTGTCAAGTAATTGATAATTTTTCAACTTAAAAGGTATTAGAAATATGTGTCAAGTCAAGTCACAGTCCAAGTCATCAAGTCAAGTCATAATCTAGTCTAGTCTAGTCAAGTCACACTCCTAGTAATATAGTAGCAACTTTACCAGAAGCTTCTATGGAGTTTTGGAAAAAACACGAAAAGAAACGTTTCACCATCATTATACCACTTTCCTACACTCATGCCTGTAATCCAGCCTTAATGAATAAAGTGCCACCAATTTTATGCACTTACACTGAAAATAATACAAGTTTTGGAAAATAATACAATGCGGCGACGCGGTCTTTTTCGTTTTCCCGCCAAAACTCTTTCTACAACTTTTGACATAAGTATTATTGTAGAATATTTACGTGACACAGGTGCGGTTTTCAATCAGATAAAAGATATCCATTGCCATCATTGTATAAACCAAACAGTGCAGCTAAAATAATTTATTGACTCAGGCGTGAGACCTCGCGGAAGTTCAGTTCAGTATTCTTAAATACTAAGAAATAGTAAAAAAGTACTATAGTTTTAGTCTTAGTCGGTAGTTTCTTTTTATTTATTGTTTTTTTATTATATGTATTTATAAATCTATAATCTTTATTTATTCTTATTTTTATTAGTTTCATTCTTCTCAATTTAATTTAATTTGTTTACACCACTGTCCTCTATCGCTCCAATAATTATTTCCATCCAAAGGTTGAGTGGAAAAGATCGCTTTTAGCGATTATTCCGAGCATTGTACTATAATTTAAGTTTCACCTTTTGTAAATGTTTATTTTTTTCTGGTGTACATTAAAGAATTTTTGTATTGTATTGTATTGTATTGTCGTTTCATAATTTATTAGCCAAATAACCTTAATTAAAAACTATTTTTCTCTTACTCCAAGATGTATTGAAAAACGTATTGATTGCTACAAATACCATGTCTCATAAGATGTCTTGGTCCCTAGCGTGGATTTTGAATATGTGTTGAAGCACGAAGATAAAGCCTGACTGACAAGTTTTGTATTATTCTGAGGGCAGAGTTAATTGCAGGAAACAAACTAAACATAGTTATGCCCATCTGCACAAACCAATCACAGTAATGGTCGTCCGAACTAAATTTCGACAGCTCTTAAGTTCGCATTTATCTATCTAGGACACACCCAAATACGTTGCACTACACCCGTCATAGAGGGATAAGGATGATAAATGAAATAAAATGAAATGAATTAAATAAAAAAAAATTAAATTAAGTTAAATGAAATTTAATTAAATGTATTGAAATTCAATAAACTTAATTCCCGACGCACAATATTGCATAGGTAACGTTAATACTAGAACAATAGAATTTATCAAAAATTTACTAGGTGGTAGGACTTTGTTGCGAAGTTCGTCTAGGTAGGTACTACCGCTTTGCCAGATATTCTGCCGCCAAGCAGTAGTGTGCAAGCACTACTGCGTTCCGGTTTGAAGGGCACTGTAGCTAGTGAAATTACTGGGCAATTGAGACTTTATGGTCTGATCTCACAGTCGAGTAATCTTATTATCAGACTGTGCTGATGTCTCAGGATGATGTGCGCAGTGCAGTGTCGCGCGAAACTCTATGTTTTAAGGTTCCGAGTGACACTGTTCTGTTATGGGCGGCCGTGGCGCTTAACATCAGGTAAACGACTAACTCGTTACATCATTCAATAACATAAAAAAAAAAATAGAAACTCATATAAACAGTCATAATAATAATGCAATATTGCGTAACGTAAGGAATAGATCCCGGCTCAGTATACAACTAAGGCTGCAAAAAAACAACAAACAACCTTGGGCATCACAGATGCAACACGCCTTAAACGACTACTATGTTAGATAGAAAATAGATCTACTTGATACTGCTTGATCTTGATATAAGAAAATATATTATATGTATGTATTTACTGTGTGGGTGTTATGTTATATGTATGTATTTACAAACAAAAAGTATTTAAGTATTGTATCAGTTATCTGGTTCCCATAATACAAGCTTTGCTTAGTTTAGGGCTAGATGGCGTTGTGTGAGATGTCCACACAATATTATTATTATTCTGATAATAATGCTGTTGATGATTAAGAAAACAACATTTCACAATTTGATTGAAGCACCTATCAGATAAGATCTTTAGCTCAAACAAAGGCAACAAGGCAAGTCACAAACGAAAACTGGTTTATTCAAAGACAGGTCAGGTCAATCAAATAAAATCCGTGGGCACAATTACACCCACACAAGGTCTCATACATTTGTATTATCTTGTCGCGACCATGTGAAAAGTATTTATTTGATGAGTCATGAACCTACTTCTTCATAAAGGGATAAAGGTACTCATAGCACAAATCATTAAGCGGAAAGAATATTGATTGATTCATTTGGAAAAATTATATCTTAATATGGGAAATAAATATTGCGGAAATGTGATATAAAATAATATAATAAAATATATTAATAAAATTGCTGCGGAATCAATGATATTTTTAACTGACTTTAAAAAAGTAGGAGGTTCTCAATTCGACTGTTATGTTACCTTTTGATAATTCTTTTTTATTTAAAAGCTGGTGCATCCCTAGTCGCCTAATGTTAAGCGACACGACTATCCATATCAGTTGCAGTGACACTTGAAACTCTAAAGTATAGTTTCGCGTGACACTGCACTGCGCACGTCATTCTGAGACAGCATAGTCTAGCAATAAGATTACTAGACTGTAAGATTAGGTCATAAAGTCACATTTGCCCAGTAATTTCACTAGCTACAGTGCCCTTCAAACCGGAACGCAGCAGTACTTGAGCATCACTGCTTGGCGGCAGAATAAATGGCAAAGCAGTAGTACCAACCTAGACGAACTTGCAGAAAAGTCCTACCACCGATTTAAATTTGATCAAGATTTATGAGTTATCCTTTAACGCGTATTTTGATTTCGACTACATTGATGATGTTCTCATTGGGATTTAAGTTGGTCAAAACCCGAAAACCAAAAAAAAAAGGAATTATTGTGTAATTGAAGAGAAACAAAAGAAGAAAACTAGCGAAAGAAGCTGATAAACTATTATGAGAATGCGACAATTTTTAATTAAAATTTCAGTTTCATAGCACGTATAGCTTGCACAGTCTTATCGGTTTGCGTACCTTCCACCTGTAGGTAGAGAGTACCGTATAGCACAAATATTGAGTGGAAATAATGGGATTGCTTGAAGCCATGTTACGTATTCTCGGAAACTGCCTCTGTGTTTATTTAATCTATAATTGAGTGGTATGTGTAATATAACGGTTCCGGCATAGTTGAAGGGTTGAGAATAAAAAGGGTTTAACAAACTGACAGTTTGACAAAATTACAGTTTCGAGAAAATTGACTTTGAACGTCAACGGCGTCATTTTAATGTAGAGTGCTTATAAGGTAATAGAAAAGGTTTATGTAAGTTTCAGTTGCTTGAAAATGTTTTAATTCTATTTTAAATACTAAGTATAGTACCAACTCATACAATTACTGTAAAAATATAATATAATAAAATAAATATAATAATGTTTATATGCTAAGCGAGCTGTATTCCTGTGACAGATAAACCGTTTTTAGACACAAAATCTCGAGATTTAAGCCTCATTTCGGTATTCTGAGAATATATTATTGAAGATAATTTCACGCTGAATCCAACGATACCCATAAGTCATTTTGTGAAAAAAATCAGTTTAACCCTTTTTATTCTCACCTCTTCAATTATGTTAAATGCTTTGTTCAGCGAGAAAAGCATGTCTCGGCAAAGGACGGAAAGATACCGGCTAATATTCCAAATATATGTTTCATATTTATTAAATCATTTTATAATCGTTACTACAAAACTAAAGTAGACCTAAAAAATTAAACTATACCTAAGAACTTAAAATAAATAAATATCAAAAATTTTAAATAACCCGTTGGTGGAGGGAAAAGTGCCCAGTATGCTGGCAGCATTACCCACGTTGAATGGCAATGCTTATTTATTTATTTGTTCCAAATATTTCTTTAACATTAAATTTGATCATTTCGATTTTTGATACGTTACAGTGGCCGATAGGTTACAAATCATGGAAGAAAATGGCAATCTAATTTCAAACTTTTTTATGGCCCGAAAGTAAAAGTAGCTTTCAATTTAATTAGCTACTTACTATACGATAAAACTGTCACTAATTACAAGGAATACTATTCCACGATACAATAGAACTATGTGTTAAACCGATGACCTATAGATAGTCTAAAATGCTTAAGCCAATGCATTGTTTAGTGTTCCATACATTTTACTTTGAAATTCATATCGGAAATTCATATAATTCATATTCATACCTACTCATTATATACTTGTGACTTCTTTGATTTTAAGTATATATTTAGTGATCAAATGAACTTACCCTATCTATGTACATATACCCTATCTATATATATAAGTTCTATCATAATTACACGAATGTATCGTCCGAAGCGATTAGCATAAAGATGTGATAGGTAAAAACTTCAGTGCAAGAATGGCGATCATTGAGTGGTACTACAAATCTTTATGCTAATCTCGAAGGACGAAGCCAAAGTATAATCACTGTATAACTTAGTAACACACTGCCAAAGGTAAGCAAAGTGACGTGAAGTATCATGTGCGATTGTGCGTAGTATTAAGTCCTCTCGGAATACCTACACATGTATGTATATTCCGTACGTATGAATTTGATTTGTGTTTTTTGTTTGCACTATTTGTACCTGACTGGTTTGGATATATAGAAGGCAGTTTAATGCAATATAATTTATTAAAAAGTAAAAATAGTATATTGTTTAGTAATAGAGCAATAAGTTATTTTAGAGACTCGGCATATTGTCCAAGGTAAGGCGGTACTTCACACCTGGACAGCTTCTAAATCTGTATCAAGCACAAGTCCGATCGTGTATGGAGTACTGCTGCCACCTGTGGGACGGGTCTGCCAAGTACCAGCTTGAGGCTCTGGACTCGATTGAACGGCGTGCCAAAAGGCTCATTGACGACGACACTTTGGTTGGTGAAAGGCTCCAGAGCCTTGCACATCGACGTAAGGTGGCAAGTCTGTCGGTTTTTTACAGATTACACCACGGTGAATGCGCTCAAGAACTGCATGATCTAATTCTCCCATCACCATTCCACTACCGGACTACTAGACGCTCGGCTAAGCGCCATCCTTTTGTGGTCGAAATACCACCCATTCGTACCAAGCGATTTGACTCAACGTTCTTAATTAGAACGGCTAAGGAATGGAATGCCCTGCCAGCGTCTGTGTTTCCGGCGAAATATGACCCGAGCGTGTTCAAGAGAAGAGTGAATAGGTATTTACTTGGCTAGCATGCTACACCTTCGATCGCATCGTCACTTCCCATCAGGTGAGAGCGTGGTCAAATGCTAGACAAGTTTGAAGTAAAAAAAAAAAAAAAAAACAAAGAGTCTCTTTGAATCCTGAGCGCAGTGAGGGATTCATTACATCACTGGCGCTTAAAATAGTTTTGCTCTCAGATTGAGTATATATTATGTACAGTATTATATTATCTGTGATTTATCATACAGTCTGTTACTTGTTCATTCAATGTTCATGATTGATCTCTTTGGTGATTGGAACTTTTACTAACAATATCCGCATTCCAAATTCAAATGTACGTTTTACAATTTTAGTCCCCACGGATTAAAGAACTATTTTAACCCCTGTTCACGAAGAACATACTAGATCTTTTTGAATAGTTGTGATAATAAATATATTCTGCTCTATTACCATTTTTTCGTCCATGTAAATGAGTGAAAATAACCAAAACAATCGGTAATACCATAAAACTAATGAAATAAACCATGTTTTTTTTTTTAAATTTATTACTTTCCACTTACCAAAAACCTCTTCTTTTCATGTACCCTGGAACAAAAAATACATCATAAGATTTAATAGTTCAGTTGAAAGTTACTAGGGAATTAGATCACGTACCAAATACGTAGAAAAATACGTAACTTTCTACGTATAAGAGCAAAACCTACTCTCTTACTTATTTGCCATTCAACTGTTTTCTGTTGTTTTTTTTTATGTTTTGGCTGCACACTTTCGTGTATTTAGCCAGTGTCAAGTAATTAATAATTTATAAAGTTAATGATATTTAACGCAAATATGTGTCAAGTCACAGTCGAAGTCATCAAGTCAAATCATAGTCCAGTCAAAGACATACTCCTAGTAAAGTGGTGGCAACTTTACTTGAAGCTTCTATGGAGTTTTGGAAACAACACGAAAAAAACGTTTCACCATCATTATACCACTTTCCCATACTTATGCCTGTAATCCAGCACTTAACAAATAAAATGCCACCAATTTTATGCACTAACACTGAAAATAACACAAGTTTTTGAAAATAATACAATGCAGCGACGCGATCTTTTTCGTTTTCCCGCCAAAACTCTGGTAGGTATTTCAAATTCTAAATAGATCTACCAAGTACAAGAAAAACATCAATACAGAAGAGGTACGTGTCTATCTTGATTGTCATCTTATTATCAACCTAGCTCATGTCTCGATCTCCATACAAAAAGTTGACATTGTCAACAAGTACATATTTAAATAGTAACAAGGGTATTAAGAGATTATCTTGTTGTATTTTGTATAATAAGGCTTATCTTGTCACCATGTGCTATTGACTTTATAATGGAGCTGCTGAGAAATTTTGGATCTTATGGTATCGTGATAGAAGTGTGACCATTTCTGTTGCAACCGATCTTAAGATCCGTTGTAGCTCCAAAAGTGTGATAAGTTAAAGAAATCTCGATCTTATGATTAGAACAACAAATTTTAATTTTGACTGGTATTATAACGCTGGTTATTTATAGATAGCCTAATTATTATGCGTAATGTGTTAAGTAGTGAAATAAGCGGTTTTTATAGTTTACTGCGTACGTACAGATCCACCATAATGTTGCCAGAGTGATGGCCTGCAAGAGAGAGTGCAGAGAAGTTGCATGTCTCCGCTGTGGGAATGTATTGGCTGATGTTACGTAACGATTTGACTAGATTATAAACAACCGAAGCTATGTATAATCAATTTGGAGGATATCACGAAAGTTTTTTTTTTATGTATTGGCTCCACACTTATGTGTATTTAGCAAGTAATTGAAAATTTATGAAGTTAATGATATTTCACGCAGATATGTGTCAAGTTACAGTCCAAGTCATCAAGTCAAGTCATAGTCTAGTGATACTCCTAGTGATGGCAACTTTACTAGAAACTTCTATGGAGTTTTGGAAATAACACGAAAAGAAACGTTACACCATCATTATACCACTTTCCCACACTCATGCCTGTAATCCAGCACTTAACCAATAAAATGCCACTAATTTTATGCACTAACACTGAAAATAACACAAGTTTTGGAAAATAATACAATGCGGTGACGCGATCTTTTTCGTTTTCCCGCCAAAACCTTGAACGAAAGTTGTCCGAACCTCCTCCTGTCCGTGCCTCCTTACCCGCTTCGTTGTTATTAAGATTTACAGGTTTATCTAAAAATATGTATTAGATTAGTTCGCTCCTTCCAACTCGCTGGACTACACGTTCTACCAACTAAGCTATGGTCGCATTCCCAAAGGCGGCAAATTTTCTTACGACTATATTTTTGTATGGACCAAGCAGCCGTTACAGGTATTTTATCATTAAGGCTTCTAGAGTTGTTCAGGAAAAATAACCTTAACAGATTATTATCATCTAATCAGTAACTTTCATCGTGACAACCTTTCTGTTCACAGATTATACCCGACTCTCCGATTAAATACTCGTAGCAATTAATTTTATTAATTAAATATCTGTCATCTCGCACGGCAACCGTCCGTGGAAATCAACTGAAATAACTACGGCCAGGTGTTGCCATGATTTATAGCTTTTAAACCAGTCTCTCAAAAGAGTTTTTGCTAAATTATTTTATTGATTTATTTGCGGAATCATGAGGTATTGTCAGTTTTATTAATAGACGTTTACTTTGTTAATTACGGCTTATAAAAAGTGGTTGTTTTAGTGCGGTTTAAAAATGGACTTAACGGGACTATGTTTACAGCATATTTCGGAAATTACAGTCGTTTAAATAAAATAACATCAAAGTTTTCTAAGGGCCGTTTACTTATACAAGTTTTTAGTATTGTGTTTTATGTCTTTTTTATAACCGTGCGGAAATTATAGAAGAAAACAAGGATCGGTTTTTACCGTTTTTATATTGCTTACTGTTACGTTCAATAAAACATTAGAGATCTTTAGCATTCGCTACATATTGAAGACGACATCGGTCTCTAGATAGGCAAAAACCAGTGTCTTTGAACTTAGCAACTTTATTTGAAGGTTCATTGGAATCATATTTAATATTACCAATTTTTTACTCACCACCGCCCATACATTATTTGTACAAAAACATAATTCTAATGTAGGCGTCGAATAATCTTCAATTAGTGATGCAAGTGAAAACTACCGTATTCTCCAAGCTTAAAGATGGAGTTTACGTCGTTTTTCTATTATTATAATTCAATTTTTTCGCTAAGTGATAGTCGTGATAATTTTTCAAAGTAGAGAAATTCTCTGTGATAACAGTAATGTGTTTAAGAATGTTTTAAACTTCAATTTTATTTATGTTACCTATTGGATGTATCTTATTGGATTTAGATTGTTTGGACCAGAAAATATTTTTAAACAATGTTTTTAAATTGAATCTATAAAAATATTTGGGTCCAAACGCCTGTTTGAGCTAATGGGCGACCAAAAGCCTGGCACATACCTCGACTAACATTATATATACTAACTAACATTCGATGAGAGAATTTCGCCAGTGTTTTGGGTACGCTCCCCGCAGAAAGTGATCTAAATTCTGTGTTTTATTTATAACTTCATTTTACGTTCTACATTTTGTTCTATATTTTTTTTAAATATTTGAGTGTCTTATTTTCAACTGTATCCAACCTCTACAGTATGTGATGCGGGGTAATAGAAAAAAAAATATCCCCAGTATAAATGCATTCATTAAAAATGGCTATTCAGGGTTGTCCTATAGTTGAGCACTATGACAAGAGCGACACTGAAAGTAACATTGATAAATATACCGCGTGAACTCAAAAAGAAACAACATGTAATCCTAAATTCGTGACAGCCCTGGTCCAAAGACAAAGCATAGCAGAACAGACAAAAGTGTAATCCGCCGTGAGTTCGCGCCAACTCTATTAATCACGCGGCTTGTGATCCGCCACAGAAGGAACAACTACCCGCATACCTGCGCAACTAGACGGACTGTCCATGAAGCTTTTTTTGAAAGGGCTGTGATCGGATTTTATTTATTACAGCAAACTTTACTGATAAGAAATGAGTATTAAAATTATTTATAAATATAAATGAATTTAAAAATTCTTCGTGTCATATTTCAATGTGAATCAACCTTTCTCTACTAATAATAATATTGTAAAACTGAAACACAACTGAAAACACAAGTTTTGGAAAATAATACAATATGGTGACGCATTCTTATTCGTTTTCCCGCCAAAACTCCATGATTGACGTTGTTGATTAATAAACGCTTGTTATCGAGAGCGTCGCTTAGGTGTGCATAAAGCGTTATAGCGACTGGTGGTAATCTTCGGGCAGACCGTGCGAACGCGGTCACGAAGCTCCGAGGCGAATGCTCTGTATTTTATAAATGTTGCAACTCTATGGGAACTTAGGGTGATTTGCATCGGTCCACCAGATTCGATATAATTCTGATCCGTGTTATTAGGATTTTTTTTTTGTATTTTGGCTCCATTTTTTGTGTATTTAGCCAGTGTCAAGTAATTGATGATTTATCAAGTTAATGATATTTCACGTAAATAATGTGTCAGTTCACAGTCGAAGTCATCAAGTCAAGTCAGAGTCAAGTCATAGTCTAGTCTAGTCAAGTCATACTCCTAGTAAAGTGGTGGCAACTTTACCAGAAGCTTCTAAGGAGTTTTGGAAACAACACGAAAAAAGAAACGTTTCGCCATCATTATACAACTTTCCCACACTCATGCCTGTAATCCAGTACTTAACGAATAAAATGCCACATTTTATGCACTAACACTGAAAATAACACAAGTTTTGGAAAATAATATAATGCGGTAACGTGATCTTTTTCGTTTTCCCGCCAAAACTCTACTAGGATTTAAAACTGACGAGATGAGAGAACAACAAAATTACTACCGCCCTTTTCGTATTCTTTTCAACGACCTCCTTACTAAAATGCTCTGTCTAGTTTTCACTTGACAGGACATTTTTTTATAATAAGGCTTAGTACGTTAAGTTTATTTAGATGGTCGCTATATTATTATGTACGTTATCTCATGTACATAGTGATAAAAAACCAATACAAAAAAATTGGGATGTCTAATGTGTTGTCATCAAACAAAATAAACCATAAAATGATACTATTGACCATCAGAATCGTGGCAAAAAATATAAATTGCCATCTCTGTCACTGAAGAGGTTGCAAAAAGCGTAGTCACTAGGATATAGATACAAGTGGTAATGTTGGGCGAGAAAATCTTTGACATAGTTTTACCTCCTCAAAAGATGATCCTGCTCAAAAGAAATTTGGCCACACACATATATCAATAGGATGTTAAAAAGGAAATCAAATTGCGTTATATTATTAACATAATTTTTGGTAGTGATCTTTAAACGGACTACCAGCGCGTGCAAAAAATACATCAAATAAAAAACCTTTAAAATTTTTATTATGTACTATGAAGTTGAAGTTGAAACAGGAAGCAAATGTTTTAATCTTAACTCAAGATATGACAGGTGCAGTTTTCATTTGTCAATCCTTTGTAATGGGCCGACGTTCCACTGATCTTTACTCAACAACGAATACTCATACAGCATGAAAGATCCCGCCCGGTAACGCCGTAAAGAACGGTAGAGACCAGCAGTATTAGCCTACTCAAAAAAACGAGTGTGCCTTAAACCAGATGACTGAATAAAACTTCTATACGAAACGTAACTCTCTCTCTATATATATATATCTTCACTAAATTATATCTCCCACTCAATTTCCGTTCGCCTCATCCGATCAAATTCCGTAACGTCTCGTCACGCATTCACCAGTTTACTCTCCAAGTCAAGGGTACATAAAGAAGTTTTACTGAAACAGCATGAGAGCTTTATCTCGTAACTGCTGTAGTGTCCCACACTAGGCTCGAAACCCGTGCTGTGGGAATCAGGACTCTTTCGTCGGAGATACAGTTTTTATACGCCTATTAGAGAACTTGAATAAAGTATGATAAGTGTTACATCACATGCTACAGCAAATTTACAGCAGTTACGAGATAAAGCTCTCATGCTGTTTCAGTAAAACTTCTTTATGTACCCTTGACTTGGAGAGTAAACTGGTGAATGCGTGACGAGACGTTACGGAATTTGATCGGATGAGGCGAACGGAAATTGAGTGGGAGATATAATTTAGTGAAGATATATATATATAGAGAGAGAGTTACGTTTCGTATAGAAGTTTTATTCAGTCATCTGGTTTAAGGCACACTCGTTTTTTTGAGTAGGCTAATACTGCTGGTCTCTACCGTTCTTTACGGCGTTACCGGGCGGGATCTTTCATGCTGTATGAGTATCCGTTGCTGAGTAAAGATCAGCCAGGTGTTCTAATCTCCACCATTATGTAATTTTAATTTTGCCTTTTGTCAAATAATTTTTCAAAAAAAATTTTTTTTTTTTTTTCATTTCCATTTCATGGTGAAGTCAGGTGCCTCGTTACCTCCTACTCTATGACCCAAATACATGCCCCATTACCCCCTTCCCTGCGACCATCCCTACCGGTCACGTTCGTAGAGCTGGCATAGCGTTTGCGGGCCCGTTCCGACTCCTAAACGAGTTCATTCACACGATGCAAGTTCACGGTCGTCTGTCAGACTCTTTACGATGCTAATATATGTATGTAGGATGTGGACAAGTGTATGGAAACAAGTGGCCACTTCTTATTTTTAGGAATTATAATAAACTATTTTTAGCAGACTTCAAGAAAAGAGGTTCTCAATTCGACTGTTTTTTTTAATGTTTGTTACCTCAGACCTTTTTTTGAACCGATTTCAATGATTCTTCTTTTTATTTGAAAATGGTACTTTGTGTGGTTTCATTCAAGTTTAATCAAGATGTGATAAGTGGTTTTTGAGTTATTTTTAATAATGCGTATATCGATTTCAATTACATTTTAAATGTCAAATCCATTTTGGAATTATTAAGTTTTGGTTTAAATATAGGTACATTTCTATACTTTTTGGTGATCATATCGATCACCATATCATAAAAGCGAAATGAATTATTTATGAAAGTACGTTTTACGAACTATCAATTCTCCATGAATTTTCTATCTTAAATCTTGATACACAACCTTTAAAATTTTCATATAAGGTTAAAACTTTAAACTTTCAAAGGTTATTTCTATTACATCCCTACACCATAAAAAGATTACACGTGAGCCCAAAGCCCGCCAAACACAAAAATAAAAATGTTTCCTGCTAATTTGATGCTTAAAATCCAGCGGCTTACGGTTCATTTGGAGAAAAATATGCACACATAATGGCAACACTTAGGTACGTACAATTAACCAATAAAATGTGTCACTTCAACATAACAAATCAACTAATCAGTGTGCAGGTGACGGAAGGGTCATTCAGACGACAACTCTATGAATATCAATATCGTTACATTTACCTAACGAATTAAATTTTGACTGGTATGCGTAGGACTTACTATTGTTTATTCTGTGACGAGTAATTTGATTTACTCCTTGTGTAATAACTGTAGTTTGGCTAATATGGACTAAGGCGCAAATACTTATTCTGAGTCTAGGTTTTTTTTTTTTAATTTTAGTGAATGATGTGACGAGCAAATCGTTCGCCTGATGTTAAGCGACACGGCCGCCCATAACAGAACTGTGTCATTCGGAATTCCAAAATATAAAGTCACGCGTGACACTGCACTGCGCACAACATCCCGAGACATCAGCACAGTCTGGTAATAAGATTACTCGACTGTGAGATCCAGTCATAAAGTCTCATTTGCCCAGTAATTTCACTAGCTACAGTGCCCTTCAAACCGGAACACAGTAGTGCTTGCACACTACTGCTTGGCGGCAGAATAACTGGCAATGCGGTGGTACCTACCTAGACGAACTTTGCAGAAAAGTTCTACCACCTAGTAATAGGGTGTTGTGGGATCATGAGTAGTTCCCGGTCGAGTTATTCGACTGAAGTATCTCGTGAGTGTTAACCGTGTACTAGTTGTAGTTAATCCTAGTTAGGGTCCAAGATCTATGTATGTGAACGATGGGTGTTATTATTATTATTACTATAATTGTGGATAATACAATGAGGAGACTTATCGCTCAAATCCAGCTTCCAGTGAACTTTTGGATGGAAATAATTATGGGAGAGATAGAAATCGAATAATGTGCGGCTAAATTATGATTTTAGTAAGAAAAAAATATAACGCATTGTTAAAGTATTTTTTAACTGTCATCTTGTCGTTGTATAATATACTATATATATGTGTAATGTTTAAGATTCACACGCCAACATCGAGTTCCCAGCAAATCTTCACTTTGATCTGAGAATGATAACTTGAGAATATGAAATACTGAATATAAAACACGATATTTTATATAAGTTCTTTATACGATAATTTCGAAATACAAATACAAATATATAATAGTTCCATAGCTTACATACTAATTTAGAAGTAATAATAAAAAATTAAAGAACTTGTATAAAGGTTTCGGTACCTTATTTCAAAAAATAGAATGTTGTCCATTCCGATGATAAACTATTTAAAAAACGTAGAACTCTTACTGAGCATTACAAATAACTGTCACGCGATCAAAAATTTACAAGATCAGTCGCTATCGGAAAGTAGAGTCACGTGCAACCGTTGCTCGTGTTTAAATATTGGCTCCAATAAACCTGCCGTTGTCTGTTCCCGTGATATAATAGATGAAATAACTCTACGTAGAGCCTTGGAGCCGTAGAGTCCCACGATTTCTCGCACACGCATACCTACCGGGTGGAATCGAGTCGGTAGCCCGCTCTCCCTATTGTCTGGCGATCCCACGCCTCTCTCAATGAGAAACCCGACAATAATTCAAATTGATTAATTTTAATTGCATTTTCTGTCTAATTAGGTACAGGGCCGGAACGCAAGTAATTTCTTTTGGGAAATGAAAATTTTTGGGGCTTCGTTTTGTTAATAACGAAAACAAACACAGTTTTTATATTAATGAATGATACGACGGTATATATTTACATATATAGATTAAAGTGTTTTAATACACCTATTCCTTCAATGAACCTAATACTATATGCAATGCCCTGGCTGAAAAGAAACTATATAGCCTTGATCACCGATGAAAGGTAGCCTGCCTCTCAATTTTTCCACCAGTTGTGTTTTGGAAAATGAATGGGGAAAATAAAGAAACAAGAGCTGCATGGGATGATTCCGTCATCTTCGTTTCGACATAGGACTGCAAGGCGCGAGGAGTCGTTTCACCCCAATGTGGTAGATTTACCAACAAGCCGCGCCAAGCGTTTCGTTGACTTTTATCGTGCGATCTGCTAGAGAATCGTACTTAATCCAGGTTTCCTTGTTTCCTGACATATATAATTTGGATCGCTTTAAAGCTAGAGTGAATAGGCTCCTCACAGGCCAACGCCTAAGACTGCATCGTCGCGTTACATCACGTGAGTTGCAATCAAACGTCGGCCTAAAAATACCACATTGTCATACCTGCCTTAATGTATGTGCCTAAATGTAGTCCAAACAAAACACTGTCGTTAATTATTATGTATCTACACAATTACGTAAGGAAGTAATTGATACATAGTTACATACAAGTCGATAGATACTAATAGGCCTTGCTTTAGTCATGCTATTGTGCTATTTCCTCATGCGTCAAGATCGGATCTCGACTAGCAGCAGTCTGCTATCGCTTTAAATTACTTCACAGATTAACTCTTATGTAACGAAAATTAGCCCCTAGCCCCTTCTAATTGTATATTATATTCGAAATTTGGTTTGTAATGAAATAGCTTTGTCAAGTCTGAACGGATTTCTATTAAATTTTGTTGGACGTAGGATTAACAGAGGCTTATTATGCAACCTTTGATTATTTTTACATGACGGGATAAATCTATTATTATGAAACATAGATAGCAGTAAATTGAGATATTTATAAAAATGTTAAGGTTATTTCACAGGTTTAAATTTTGCCAGCAAAGTAGTAAAATATTTAATGATTTCATCACTTTCTATAAACCAGCAGCGTACGGGCTAACAGAACATTCAAAATGCATTTCAAAACCTTTAGAATTACGTTCTTCAAACAACAAGTCACCAAAAAAGAATAAAACGACGAAAGTGCTAACTTCTTTGTAAAGTGTAGTAAATCTAGAAAACAGTACCATATGCAGTATTAAACCTTACTCCAAGGATATAAGTTCTACTATTCAATGCAAACGATTTGTGTAAGTTTGTCGTAAGTATGGTACAAATCGGATTGTAAACGCGTCAATAGGAGGGAGCAAATGAGTTCATTGTTGTCAATATGGTTAGATCAAACATTGGTTACAAATCTCCGCATTCATTCCATAAATGTTTATATGAATAGAGGAAACTCACTGTCACGAGCCAAGTCATTGGGAATCACTTTTAAAAAATAGATACAAATTTTGGTTCAACCAAACGTACCTAGTAAAACGTAGTAAAACCTAGTGGTTGCAGAACAATTATTATACCTACAGAACTGTTTTTTTTAAAGTGAAAACTTCTTTAGGCGCCTTGAGCATTTTTTGGGTGAATAAAAATCATGAAACTCGCGTCATCGACACCGAACGCTTTCCATGAGCTATATGTATACTGTTTATAATATATGTGTACGTTTTGAGTGTACAAAAAGCGTCAAGCTCGTGGTTTTTTTCTCATGAGCTATATGTCATTAGTTTTCACTTCTATCGGCAGTCCCCAGAGCAGTGCTCCGCACAATTTTTTAGAAATGTCGTTGATTTTATCATACGACGAGAGAAGAATACAATTATCTTCAGTTTCCAGTTCAGTCAAGGCAGTCTACTATTCATGTGTTCCTAAAAAGCTATATAAGCTATACTTAATACCCAAATCGCGTTGCGTTTGCTGTCATCAATTGGAGAGTTTCCAATATTTCAAAACACGAGTGAGCACTAGAACAAACATGCTCAAAGGTTGCATCGGCACCTATCGGTAATTGCTAATCAATCGCAGGTGGTCCGCATCGTTAGTTGAGTCACGTTGCGTCCAGGTGGGACGGCGGACTGTCTGGCGGTGCGTTTGTGCGCTGTAAAAGTGTTGCTTGCATAAAACGGCGCAAGCGTCGTAATTCCAGATTGTGACAGTCATTTTTTTTGGACCACCGGGAGTATCAAACATAACTGTTCGAACCATTGGAGAGATTCATTAGCTTTACTATGACTTTGGCTATTGTTTGTTTTTTTTTTACAAATGTACCGTATTTTAGTTAATTTATGAAATGGTTTACTTAAAACTCGTCAGTTTGTAAAATAGGGATCAATATTTCAAGAGAGTAGGTACTAGTAGGTAAGTAACAACAAAATAAAATCAATAAGTTTTACTGAAGGTTTCGCGAAATTCAGAAGGTACTTATTGTATGTACATCGACAAGGTTTTTGAGCCTTTTAGTTGTAAAATGGTAAACACTTACTCGATTGAAGGAAAAAGTAAGAATAAAGCAAGAAGTTCATTTACTTAATTCCTAATAAATAACTTCCTTGCATTTACTTAATGCAAACAGGGATTAATTACATTAGCCTTATTAAAAAATTACACCAATATGAAAATTTCACGAAAAAGTGGCAACATCGCTTTCCTACACTTCCAGCCAACATGACAGAAAGGCTGCAAAAAAGCGCGAAAGGCCAGCAGGTTGGCGGGTGGCTGTGCGCGCACCTGCATATGCTACGCACATGCCGCGACGACAACGCCCTCTGCCACAAGTGCCATAGACAATTGTTTTTTTTTTATAATAACGAACAGACTGTAAACTTTTGCTTATTCTTTTTAAAGATTCGATGTATTTCCAATAATTTAGGAAAGAACTTATGCTCGTATAAGTCATATACTTTATTTGTGCGACACTAAAATTAAACGTAAAATGGGTAACGCAGTCATTTTGAATACAAACCGAGACGCTAAATTGCCACCTTCGCTTCAGCGCTTTCCCGCCATCTAATTTGATAACTCCACTTCTAAATCAGTCTTGCTCTACAAACCGTCGGTAATTTGAAAATACGCTGAAACTAGCAGTTTCGAAACCGTTTAGCGATAGCGTTGATGCTAGGGCTACACCTGCAGCGCTTTATATGCTTTGCTTACTACTTACTACTTGTTAAAGTAGTTAACGTGAACGTGCTTATTAATTATTATTATTTTGTATGTAATTGTGCAATTATGCACCCCGTGAGCTTGTTTTTACATAAGTAAATCGGTTAGAGAAACGTTTTACCACATTTCACTTATGGCGGCACCACGCTACGTTTATACTGGCAACTGGCTCCAGCAAGTTCTTTTTTAAGTTTAAACTCCGCTCCCTATTTAACTACAGTAGTTTCTTTTTTTATATATCCATTTAGTAAATTGATATATTATTTGTACTTGAAAAAATCCTTGGTTACAGGATCATTTTTTATACGCCTATAAAATTAATAATTATGTGTCATTCCTAATTTTGTAATCAAACCTTACCATTAAATTAATATCTTGACAGGCCTGTACTGAATATAGTTGGTAGTAACCCTGCCTTCAGAACTGTAGGTTGTGGGTTCGATTCTCACCCAGACCCAAACATTTGTGTGATAGAACATCGATGTTTGTTCTGTGTCTGGATGTTATATTGTATTCTATGTATGTATTTAAAAACAAAAAAGTATACAAGTATTGTTTCTCCCATAGAACAAGCTTTCATAGAGCGAGCTAACTTTGGGGCTAGATGGCGCTGTGTGAAATTTCCACACATATGATTGTTATAATATAGAAAATGACGTGACGAAATACAGTCGAATAACTCGACCGGTGCTTAATTTAGGTAGGTTCATATCTAGGCTCTCTAAAAATAACAATGCAAATTACCATCCTGAGGCTAGCAGTTCTTTGTAGAACGTTAGACTTGTGTGTAGCCCTGGCATCTCTATCCTGTATGTAGTGACATACTTACTCCACAGTTGTACCGCAAACGGTTAAAAAATGAGGAACAGAAGCAAAAAGGTGGCTTTAAACAGGCTTTTACCGCGCCTATTCTAGCTGTCACTGCGAGTATTAATAGTATTATGTTTTATTACCCGCATAATTTATGCTACGTGTGATTAATGGGGAGAAATAGTCGAAGTAACGCTGGCTGAATGCCGAGTTATAGAGTTCTTGTACCACAAACAATGCATAGAATATACTTTGCATTTCTAGTTATACCAAAAGTTATGCTTAACTTTTTTTTGGTATATTATGGCTCCACACTTTTGTTTATTTAGTCAGTGTCAAGTAATTGATAATTTATCAAGTTAATGATATTTCACGCAAATGTGAGTCAAGTCACAGTCCACGTCATCAAGTCAAGTCATAGTCTAGTCTAAGTCATATTCCTAGTAAAGGTGGCAACTTTACTGGAAGCTTCTATGGAGTTTTAGAAACAACACGAAATTAAACGTTTCACCATCATTCTACCACTCTCCCACACTCATGTCTGTATTCCAGCACTTAAAGAATAAAACACCACCAATTTTATGCACTAACACTGAAAATAACACAAGTTTTGGAAAATAATGCGGTGAAGCAATTTTTCACGTTTTCCCACCAAAAAAACCTATGCTTAACTTAGGTACGTTTAAAAAACTAACAGTTTATAGAAGCTAAAACAACATAAGAGGTACAAATAGGGATGAGCGCATAATAATAGTGATGTGAAATGTAATGTCAAACGCAAAAAAATAGCATATAGAGGTTATTTTTAATACAGTTTTTTTAGGTATTTATTTTGTAGTACTACTCAATTATTACTCTTAATATAAAATATTTAAGCATATAAATTTATTTAATATAAACAACGTATTATTTACGTCCGATTCATTGAATAAGAAAGCGTTTTGCAATATCATGCCGCCTTACAGTCATTAACACTTTCATAAGGTTGTATTCGTTCGAGAATGGTTCACACCTCAATAAAACTTTAATAACCCATCCCAGCATGGGTTTGGTTGTAAAATTATTGAAATAATATAAGATTGTAATCGATACTTTTAAGTTTTTAAACGGGTGACGTTAACGGGTGCTTGAAGGCGGCGCGCCGTGCCTACGCGTTAACTTTTTTTTTGGCTCCACACTTTTGTGTATTTAGTTTACTTTAGTTTACATGCATTTAATTCAAAGCGTTGTAAGTTTCATATACTTATACAGTAGTAAGTAATATTGGGTTAATTTATACAACAGTAGAAAATTATGCTCAGTACCTACCAAACAATAAAATTAAATTAAACTTGATTCATAACTTGATTAATTATTACAACTTTTTTAAATAAAATCTTTGTCAATTACTAAGCAAAGTGCAAACTATAGACGAAAGAGAGTCATCAAAATTAATAACAAGATTTCAATTCTAAAATTCGTAAAGCCTTTTTATTTGAAAATATCGTGATGTAAAGCCCTTTCATTCTCCCGACATTATAGACGTTTATAGATGAGCCATTGACCTATGCTCACGAGGCCAATCCCAGAGCGGAATTCAAATATCGAATGTCGGCGGCCAGCGCGGCGCAGGCGCCGATATTAATTTACTTTTCAACTTATTTTTTTTACTTATTATAAACTTTCCTTATCCACGTTCAGTGGCGACAACCGTTAAGTAGTAACTTAATATTCCATTTTCGAACGAACGACAACTTAATATGTTTGTTTTTACAACGTGTAACTAATTTAATGTAATTTTGTGCCTTTAATATTAATTTGAAATAAATTATTAGCCACTATAAGCATAAAATGGATTCATTTTGACCCAGTTTGGAAATAAGCCGAGTAATTTAAGCCCAAAATATATAAAATAAAAAGACTATAAAGGCTTTGCATTGACGTCTAGCGTAAGAAATCGAAGATTTTTTTAAGTTCAGAATTAAATACCTCCTAATTTCATAAATTAAACATTAACATTATTTACCTAAGACAGAACACTTATTTTTTAGGACTATTATAAGGTGTTCAAAATTCCAAAATTTTATTTTTCTTATTACTTGTCATTAATGATAATTACATTATTTTTAAGAAAAAGTTTAGTTAATAAGTCTAACTAATAAGTACTTAAAATATAGGAAATCAACAAAACAACCAAACTCACGTTTAGGTACTGAAAATGACACATCATAGAGACCTTGGACTTCGTTTACGCAACTGTAACCGGCATATTTTCACATGGAACTGTACATGAAAACTCCTAGTTAGTTCCCAATCCATTGCGGCACTATTAAGCGAATAGTTCACAGAGCACTGGCACTACGCGTGTTGTCCGACCAATGTAAGCGGCGGCAATGGGAAGAACCGCGGGTTGTAAGACCCGTGGTAGGGGCAACAAGCGTTGCGTGACGGCTAGGTAAGGTTGGACACGTCACGGCAATTACCATGTTCTTTGATTATCATACTTGTTGAAGCGTCTACATTACAACCAGCGTTGGTTGGGCATTTGATTGGTATAGGTTTATAAAATCATTAAAAAATTCTTTTAAGCATACACTTATGTAAGTATTAAATAATATCACAGAATATTAATATTTCAAATCTTACCGAACTACATTTTAGATACACATATATGTATGTAATGTAAATAGCGCGAATTATGTGTAATTCTTCTGTGTTTCGGTTTGAATAGCACTGTAGCTAGTGAAATTACTGGGCAAATGAGACTTTATGACCTGATCTCACAGTCTAGTAATCTTACTAGATTGTGCTGATGTCTCAGGATGACGTGTGCAGTGCAGTGTCACGCGAAACTCTATACTTTAGAGTTCCGAGTGACACTGCAACTGATATGGGCAACCGTGTCACTTAACATCAGGCGAACGGTTAGCTCGTCACGTCATCATTAACATTTAAAAAAATCTTATGTAAGTATTAAATAATATCACAGAATATCAATATTTCAAATCTTATCGAACGACATTGATAGGCATAGACTTAGATGTAAATAGCGCGAATTCTGTGTAATTCAAGTAGGTACCTTTTTTAAGTAAAACTTCTTAAGGATAATAATGAATGTTAAGGATAAGATCCCAAAGGTGGAAATCCGTACTTTGAATTATATATATTTAGAAGTACTTTTTTTATTTAGTTATATGGGAGCGTTTTATAGCATGGACTGAATACATACTCGTACATTAAAGGAAAAGAACGAATTAAATTCCACCTTGTATAGGGTAGTTTAATGCTGTTTATTAGAGTAGACAAATAATATTGCACACTTAAATATCTATTTTGCGGTAATGTTCATTAGTTAAGGTTAGGTACTTTTCCATACAATAAAAGGATTTGTGTTATACAATTATATCAAACTGTGCAAAAAAGTCGTACCACCTAGTTATGTTTTGTAGTTAAGTATCTGGTAACAGTCAAGCCGTCAATACTGGAAGCAGCCAATTTAGCACCAACCCGTAAAGACCCATATTACACTAATAGGTACCTACGTACTCGTAAGTAGAGTAACTAACTATAGTTTAAGAGTCCTGATACATATTTATCAGTCACACATTTAATACCGCTTAATTTTAATGGACTTTGATTTTACTATTGTTATATATAGTTACCAATTTAGCAAAATGCGTTGCTGAAGAAACGTTTTAATGAAAATCGTACTTTGATCTCAATTATTCCCGACTTTCATCTACATTGTAATACAAATGCAACGCAAATAACCTTTTAAATAAATTCAAAACAGCCATCATTTCGTATTCTCATTTTAAACATTCTGTTGGTTTTTACCGCCGGTGCCAGTGGCAATGTGATAAAAAAATAGTGGAATTAAAGCCCGCATCGAGTTATGGCGGGAAAACGAAAAAGATCGCGTCGCCGCATTGTATTATTTTCCTAAACTTGTGTTATTTTCAGTGTTAGTGCATAAAATTGGTGGCATTTTATTCGTTAAGTGCTGGATTACAGGCATGAGTGTAGGAAAATGGTATAATGATGGTGAAACGTTTCTTTTCGTGTTGTTTCCATAACTCCATAGAAGCTTCTAGTAAAGTTACCACCATTTTACTAGGCGTATGACTTTGACTAGACTATGACTTGACTTGATGACTTCGACTGTGACTCGACACATATTTGCGTGAAATATCATTTACTTGGTAAATTATCAATTGCTTAACACTGGCTATATAGACAAAAGTGTGGAGCCAAACCAAAACAAAAAAGCCCGCATCCTCATAATGGCACATGTCGTGTGATATTTTAGATTACATATGAAAAAAGTTTACTTACGTGTTCAGGTGTTACCATGTTCTGCATTTTCCCCGAGACAATGACAGTCCGTAATTCTGTAACAAAAGAGATCATGTTTTAAATGACGTGAATTGATGTTGTGTTGTATATAGCTGTTAGTAGGTACATACATCGTGACATTGTTATGCCGCCACGCGTCCTTAAGTAAATATTTTAGATCCACGCATGTATTTTGTAAATATCAATGTTATCAACTATAAATATGAAATACAATGGTTCAATCAGAAACGTTTTTGTGTTACCTACTTTACCGATTCAGTAGATATAATCAGCCAACATAAAAGATTTAATTAGATGCTAAAAATATAACATTTTCTGTGTACATATTTAAAAATTCTTGCTTGCCATACTTTATCATGCCTTATTTATAAACACGAACTAGCTTTAGACTAGTTACACCATCTTTTGTCTCTTTCGATCCAGATAAATATTCCAGTAGCAAAAAAAGGACAAAAACTGAAGTAACTAATCCGAGACCCGTTTATTAATAAGGCTGTTAGCGTTTAACATTCTAGCAAAAAAAGTGAAAAGTGGCTGGAGATTTGTAATGAGTTTTCAAAACTTTTAGAGTAGATAACTTCTTTTTCAGGACAACAAATAGAATAGATGAACTTTTTATTGTACACACCAAATAATAAAAATGACAAAGAAAAACAATTATTTATATATAGTGATACAATGGGTGACCTTATCGCGAAAAGCTATTCCACGCAACCTTTGGATGGAGAGAATTTGACGAAGTGGTAAAGGACACATCTTCCTAATAACCCTAAATTAATAATTAAAAAATTAAAAAACCTAATCACACTAATATTTTAAAGGCAAAAGTTTGTATGTGTGTATGTTTGTTACTCCTTCACGCTCAAACGGCTGAATAGATTTGAATGAAATTCGGTACCAAGATAGCTTATACAGTGGATTAACATATAGGCTACATTTTATCCCTAAAAAATGTTTTTTTCCGTGGGATGAGCAAATAATTAAAATACTTTTTATCCGTGGGTGAAACCGCGGGGCGCAGGTAATAATTTAATAACGCCCAACGATCACAAATATAGATCCTGTACCCTTCCTAGGATGCCCTGTATCTTTACCCAGGAACTACGAGGACCATTGTCCCACAACACCCACACACAAAGTATTGGCGCTTTTTACAAGTTACATAGTCAAAGTCAAAGTCAAAAGATTTATTGCAAATAGGCTAATTTTAGCACTTTTACGAGTCAAAATTATATTAGGTACTTAAAATTAGTTTATTTCACTAAGCATATAAAATTACAAAGTGCTTATTGTCAAATAATATATAGCAAGCCCATTACAATATATGAGTTTGAAAAGAAGTAGTTCTTTTTCTCACTACTGGTGCAAGCAAAGTAAAATAATAAGTTACATAGTGGCACTAACGGTGATAGAGATGGTCCAACTCAGCCAATTGTTAAGCATCATTACACCATAGAATGAAATTTATCGGTCCATTATCTTGTAGTAGGCGCCGGGAGCGCAGTCAGGTGGCCATTGTTGCAGCCGTACTGCAGTCACCACCTCCGTGAACCAGAGATCGCCCGATACAGAGTGCTAGAGTACTGGAAATGATAGGTTCAACGCCCAAAGACACCTTTCTTGACCCGTTATATATATATATATACCTTTGATACGTTTTTGATTTTCACTAGATTTTTTTTTTATTTAAGTGAATGATGTGACGAGCTAGTCGTTTACCTGATGTTAAGCAACACGGCCGCCCATAACAGAACAGTGTCACTCGGAACCCCAAAAGATAGAGTTTCACGCGACACTGCACTGCGCACATCATCCTGAGACATCAACAGTCTGGTAATAAGATTACTCGACTGTGAGATCAGATAATAAAGTCTCATTTGCCCAGTAATTTCGCTAGCTACAGTGCCCTGCAAACCGGAACACAGTAGTGCTTGCACACTACTACTTGGCGGCAGAATAACTGGCAAAGCGGAGGTACCTACCTAGACGAACTTTGCAACAAAGTCCTACCACCTAGTATATATAAAAATAAAAATATATAAAAATACACATTTTAGACCGTTTTGTTTTATTTTGCTGGATTTTATTCGTGTTATATCTACGTAGGTACAGTACTTACATTGTGATACATATTAGTGATATATCGCCTTAAAAATGGTAATTGAGACTGGGCGACGAGCTGACGACTGGGTGATTCCCGAAAATAAAAACAATGATGTGGAGATATAAAAGAAGCGGGAAACGTGGCGAAAACTATATTGAAAATTAAAAAATGTACATAAAAAGCCAAACAGACATTTTCTTCTTGTCAAAACAAACGTTCTTAATAAACCAACCAAAGAGAGGCCTTACAACCGCCGTGTCGCTTACACACAGATTACAGAAAACAATGCACTATGTAGAAAAAGATAAATAATTAAATAAATATAAATAACGTAAAAACGATCACATATACATAGAACCTGGATTACATCAACTAGGATTCCCGGTATTTAGGACCCCAACTACGAGGACCATGGTCACAACGACCAGACTCATAACAAGTATTTGCACTTTTTGTGCACAAACAAGTACTTGTCAAAAATGGCAAAAACTAAGATATATATCAAATGAGCAAAATTAACTTAACCATAATCTATGTTCCATGGACAAACAAAATATATAAACATTTTTTTTTCTCTAATCCGTACGCGATGTCTACCCATGAAGATAGTCAACCTCATTATTTACACGCAAATTGAATTACGGGTATGGAGCGCATTACTATCTGAAATTAGCATATCTCACTGACTACCGACTTCCAATGAGGCCCCCTTTCCTAACTAACCTTTAGATAACATTTTGATATGCAGCAAATTGCACTATTGAATTGGCGGATAAATAAGTAAAACAAACAGTTCTGGAGGCGGAACTAGGGGGCTAGAGATAATTTGGTCTTAGTCCATTAAATCATCGGATTTAATCGTAATTATTCTGAGAAAGTTTTTGAAGTAAAACTTCTTTAAGCACGCTTGACTTGAAGAGTACCTAAGCTAGCGAGGCGAACAGAAGTTGAAAGTCGTTGGTTCACGTAGATCTCCATTGTCAACATAACAAAGTTAAAAAATTGTATTAATATGTTGGTATGTCCGGTAAAATAACAATTTACAATTGTCGAAATTGCTACATTAACATTAAAGAAAGCAAAAACAAAGTTATCCCAGCCGATAGATGGAGCTACAGAAGTTTTACTTTAGTCGTGTGATTTATATCACACTCGTTTTTTATATGACATTCTTGTCAGTTACAGGAAGTGACAAAAGCGCTGGTTATAAAAAAGTAGATTTTAATTTTTGTGGATACGTCCATTTTCTCTATGGTATGACATTATTTTGACAGTGATTAGTAGCGCCAGAGACAATGTACCTACTTAACGTAAGTCTTAAGCTATTCCAGGACTTAATTACTTGTACGATAGCCCAAACAACTTGTTAAATCCTTTTCGTATCCTTAAATATGCCTCATTGTAATACACTTTACAAATCAGAAATTCATTAGGATTTAGGTCCATTGCACAGGTTAGCGATATCAGCGGTGCGCGCGCGCCGATTGTTCGTAACCAGGCCTGGAAATAAGGCCCGCGATAACGTCAGGCACAATTCGATAGAAATTATTTCGCTTACAATACAATCGTTATTTGTAACTGCTCGGCTACAGTACTTAACATAAGTTTATTTCCTTACTAGTTGCGCCTCGCTGTTTCACCCGCGGATAAATAGTATCCTATGTGTTGCTGACGACAACTAGGTGTTTCGGTGGTAGAAAATAGTGAAGCATCAAATATCAAGAAGAATATCATGAAAAACTAAACCGACTTTTTCTTCGTGCATCTGCATTCCATGATTCATTAAAACCCATTGAGTTGTTTTTGCGTTAAAGAGTAACAAACATACAAATTTTCGCGTTTATAATATTAGTATTAATTGCAATAATGTAAATTAAATCTAAGAAGAATTTTGGTTGTTACAACATGTCAATAAGCTGAGTTAATTAATGTGGTGGTTAAGTGTGTGGTTGCTGAGCAGGTCGGCTCATAAACCGGACGCGTCGGGTTTGATTCACGCGGCAGGACAAGTATTTGTGCACAGAAAAAAAATGCAAATACTTATTCTGAGTCTGGGTGTTGTGGGACCATGGTCTTCGTAGTTCCTGGGTCCCTAGACACAGGGAATCCTAGTTAAGGTCCAAGATCTATGTATGTGATCGTTGGGCGTTATTATTATTAAGTACTTATAATTAAAATTAAAGTTTGATACTAAATAATACTACTAAAATAAGAAGTAAGGATTACAATAACGACCAAAGTTCGGTTTGACAAATGAAACACCGAATAGCAAGTAATGTATTAGGTACTGGCGTTTTTGGTCAAGACCTGCAGAATAAGCCTTCAGGTCTACAACCAAATTATTATTCACCTTGTATAAGCCTACCAAACTATAAATCGCCTGCTTTCATTGCTTGTCCGCGGGCGAAAGATGCCTCCTTTCGATACCGTATTGTAGCATTACAACATAAAACACAGCTATAGATATATACTGTTCTACTGATAGCTATGTACTGTTCTACAGCATTAACTAATGGTGGACTCCATATCAATCATCACCTATGTAGGCATTAGAAGCTACGCAACGATTCAATCGGAATTCTTTTATACGAAAGTAATTACGAGTAGATGAATGGTAGTAAGAATATATACTATATAGGTATCGGATAATAGATGGCTGGACCGGAGATGGTTTGATTTAAATATAAGTACAGATTTACGACAGAATAAAAACAGTTTTTTTTTTACTTTATTCTTTAAACTAACACAACATAAGGAAATACATAAACTCTTTAATCACATCTGTTCGAAAATAGCTAGTTTGTTCTTCGTAAACATGGGAATAAAATATATAAATATGCTTACTATTATATATTATATACTATTATATTTTAATCCCTAAGGATTAAAAGTGATTTAAGTTTAGAATGTGTTTATTGTTCGTAAATGTTCCAGTCGAGTAACTGGCTGTATTGAGTGTTATGAATATACTCAGACCATATTAAAAAAATGGTAAGATATTCATAGGAAAATCCGCCCATTTTAGAAACAAAGTTTAATTTAAATACGACATAATTTAATTAAACATTGTATTCTAACAAATAAAACTGTAAACATCACAATCTACAGTATTCTCGGTATTTCCACATTTTTAATTAAATGATGCATTTCTCGTGTGACCTTCCGCCGTTTCCGACCGCAGTCTGTTTTTGCACGAAAAATGGCGGAACGGCGGCCGGGATAGAATCTTTCTCACGCCCGCCATTGCCGCCATGGGAAGGGAATCGTACTAATGCATTACTTCGCTCTCTGTTGGTAGCAATGGCCGTGATGTGCGAAGTTGCAAATTGACTGGCCCGCTAGCTGAATTGGTAGTATCCCTGCCTTCTGAACTGCAGGTTATGGGTCCGATTCCCACCCAGGGCAAACATTTGTGTGATGAACATCGATGTTTTTTCTGTGTCTGAGTGTTATTGTATTCTATGTATGTATTTACAAACAAAAAGTATATACGCATTGTATCAGTGATCTGGTTCCCATAGTACAAGCTTTGCTTAGTTTAGGGCTAGATGGCGCTGTGTGAAATGTCCAAACACATATTTATTTTAACTAAAAACTTGTTTGCGTAAACTTAGACATAGAAGATATTGTAGCAGGTTTTAAAACGAACTTCCAAAGTAGCACCGAATTTTCAATTTTATTCTTATTTTTTTACGTTTTATTGTTTTATATCGCGAATATATCGTCTCGAGCAACGAAAACTAAGAAAAGTCTTAGTAGTAAAAAACCACAACCGCCTCATTTCCGGCGAAAGTTTAACTCAGGTTTTAACAGTTTAGCGTTCAAATCTATTTAAACTTTTGATGCTGATAAATTGGTTTTGATTTCATTCACTACTGTTGTGGCCCAAAAATTTTTCTAATCTTTTGGCTAAATAGTTACTACTCATAAGAGCCAAGAAATACGAATTCTCAATTTAAATAGTAATTTAACATTCAAACTTTTTCTCACGCATTAAAAAAGTAGCTTCGATTTTTTTCTACCAGCAATTTTGAACTTAAATCGTTTGAAACCGCAACGCAGTTAGAATCTCGGAGGCTGTGGCAGAGACGAGCTAGCGCAGGATAATTAGGGGAAGCGAGGTCGTTGACCCCCCGCGAAGCCTCCGCACGTCCGTCACTTGTCTGTCTTGTCACTTGTTGGAATAAATTAGGCTTAGAACATCTTTATTCATAACACTCAATTACTCTTTTTACGTTTTATTTTATTTTATTGTTTTCATTTGGTTACAACATAAACTATTTCTTATTTATTGTATAAAATATATTTTCTGCAAGTAAGTTAGTTAATCTCTAGTTAAGCATTGTTAGTTTATTGGTAGTATATTTTTAAGATTGTAAACTGTTCCGTGACGACACTGAAACGGTCCCAACGGAAGACCAGCGATGGCTGTATCGCCAGCACTATGCTGAGTTGGGACCGATTCATGGCAACTGACAATTACTATGTTTTTTATATCTTTTATGTATTTTTTATCTTATGCGTACTCTTTGCCATGAATAAACATTTTTCTTTCTTTTCTTTCTTTCTTTCTTTCTAACAATCTTATGAAAAAGTTTTGGCGGGAATACGATGAAGATCGCGTCACCGCATTGTATTATATTTCCAAATCTTGTTATTTTCAGTGTTAGTACATAAAATGGTAATCTATGTCTGTGATCGTAGGGCGTTATTTTTTTATCTTGAAAGTATGACAGTATAAAATCGTCTTATTCCACAATCTTGTTTAACACTACACCGATTTGAACATGGTATTAGCAATCGAAACCAAAATCACAACCGTTATTTTTGGTACCAAGACTCCCACGCGGTGGTTATAAGATAATCAAGGGAAACGAGGTCACTGACCTTTATGCGAAGCCTTCGTGCGTTTGTCATCTGAGGTCATTTATCACCGGTTTGAGTAGTATGTTAGGGTTTTTAAGTAAACATCTTTCAAATTTACCTACTTTATGAATACGTATACATTTTATGATTACCTATATCGACAAAAGTTAAAGTCAAAAGATGTATTGCAAATAGGCTATTTTTAGCACTTTTACAAGTAAAAATTATATCAGATATTTTAATTAAGTTATTGTACTAATCATATAAAATTACAAAGTGCAAATATTATATAGCAAGCCCATTACAATATGAGTTTGAAAAAAAAAGTTCTCTTTCTCACTACTGGTGCAAGCAATCCGGCACAATGCAGAACAGAAAACTCCGATCTGAAGCTTCGATTACCCAAAGAAAAATGTACAAGAAACTTTAAAACTCTCTTTCTTATAAGTAATACTGACTATAACTAACAAAACGAATTCTTATAAATCTTAACCTATCAGCAGCCGGGATACGTCCACTGCTGAACATAGACCTTGTCTATAAAACGTCGCTTGGGACGCTTATCATAGGCGGGGTTGGCATAAAACGTCACTTTGGACGCTAATCATAGGCGGGGTTGCCATAAAATGTCACTTTGGACGCTTACCATAGGCGGGGTTGCCATCATAAAACTTCACATTGGACGATTATCATAGGCGGAGCTGCCATAAAACGTCACTTTGGACGCTTATCATAGGCAGGGTTGCCATAAAACGTCACTTTGGATGCTTACCATAGGCGGGGTTGCCATCATAAAACTTCACATTGGACGATTATCATAGGCGGAGCTGCCATAAAACGTCACTTTGGACGCTAATCATAGGCAGGGTTGCCATAAAATGTCACTTTGGACGCTTACCATAGGCGGGGTTGCCATCATAAAACTTCACATTGGACGATTATCATAGGCGGAGCTGCCATAAAACGTCACTTTGGACGCTTATCATAGGCAGGGTTGCCATAAAACGTCACTTTGGATGCTTACCATAGGCGGGGTTGCCATCATAAAACTTCACATTGGACGATTATCATAGGCGGAGCTGCCATAAAACGTCACTTTGGACGCTTATCATAGGCAGGGTTGCCATAAAACGTCACTTTGGATGCTTACCATAGGCGGGGTTGCCATCATAAAACTTCACATTGGACGATTATCATAGGCGGAGCTGCCATAAAACGTCACTTTGGACGCTTATCATAGGCAGGGTTGCCATAATCATCATGCTGGCAGGCATCTTGGTGATCGCAGAAGATTCTAATGTACCGAGGAGAATGCTTCTACCCATTCTCTCGATATTCCCATAACCGGCTCTTACGGCACTCACGGGAAGAGATGAGGTGGTCCTATTCTGACACCGCCTAGACCACATGGCTCAACCTTAATACGTAAGGTTTAAAACCCAAAATTCCAAACTTACTAAAATCTAAATTACGCGTTGTTTGTTATTCTCTCTGAGTTACCATTTAATAACATGGCAAAACTAAACTTAATGAAATTCGGTATCGAGATAGTTTTAACCATAACAAAGTTTCCATTGCAATCACTTAACAAAGTTTTGGGCTGGTGTTGTAATAATTCTTCTCCAATCTGCATTTCAAAAGCTTGACCCTAAGCCATTAGATCCCTTCACGAGATAACAAAAAATGATTAAGCTGATGACTTCTTCTCACGTTCAGTAGACGCACTTTGGAAACAATTACACGTCGTGTAAGACATGGGTAACATCAATACACAAAACGTTGATTGCCAATCACCATCTTCGGCTCCCGTTCACAATAGCCCAATAAAAAACCACTTGCCTATATTATTCGGTTCGATTATGATTATAAGGTGCTTATTACGCCAATTATTGGATGGATAACATCTATTGTGCTTGTAATTAGCATAGCATTTGTATGAGAACGTGGGAAAGCCGGCTTCCTTTTCGGTTCGAAATTTCTTTATTTAGTACCTAAGCATTGTTGGAAGCATTATCATTTGGCTGGCAGCTATTTGTGTATAGAAAGAAAGAAAATACATTTATTCTAGTATACACAGTGGAAGGTAAAATAAAATTTTGTTGTTCTGTAGTTTTCCTCATTATACTATTGTTCCTGGTGCATAGAGAATTATCACGAATGGACGAACGGTCAGATCTTAAAGTCTCAATTGCCCAGTAATTTCAGTGCCCTTCAAATCGGAACACATTAATGCTTGCGCACTACTGCTTGGCGGCAGAATAACTGGCAAAGCGGTGGTAACTATACGAACTTTACATAAAAGTCCTACCACCTATACACGGTGGAATTTAATTTGTTCTTCTCCTTTAATGTATGTATTCAGTCCATGCTATTGAACGCTCCCATATAACTAAATAAAAAAAAGTACGGATGAAATAAAAATTAAATCTAGGTATTATCAAATTTAAATTCTAAATGAAAGCCTTGTGACATTGAACAAAACAGGTGTTTTATTGCCTACGAAACATTTACAAAGCACTCAGCTCGTGCCCGCGCTGTATGAAGCGTTAAATAGACATTTCGCCTAACGTGCAGCTATTTTAGGAGGCACTAAATACTAAAACAAAACCAATTCTTTTTTATTGGACCTTGGACGAATGTTTTATAGCATGGTGTGAGTACATACATTTAAGGAAAAGAGCGAATTCAATTCCACCGTGTATAGTAACGGAGTATCATCGATATCCACTAAAAAAATTCATTAGTTGCAAAAAATAACTTGGCCCGTTCTTGTGAATGAATCATACGTTCAACGTTCTGTATTTTTAGAACGCAACGTAATGTGTTTTGTTTTCAGTAGATATTAATAAAGATAATTAACTACTAACGTTACGACACCGTTATCTTTATGGCAACATTATCACGTTCTTAGGAGAATAAGTGGACAAGAATCAGGTGAATTCACCAATACATGGTCCAATACTTTCTAAGTACTTCCTGTGTACCTATATAGGAAAATGCAGCAATTAAACAAATAAATAAATAAATAACACCTAACGATCACATACATAGATCCTGGACCCTAACTAGGATTTCCTGTGCCCCCTGTGTCTGTGTACGTGTGTGTGTGTGTGTGTTTTTCCCTAATTATTCAACAAAGCTTTCGTTAGGTACTGTCTTTTTTCCTTTGGTTGTGATAATAATCCTTTATTTATGCCAAATTAAATTTTAATGTCGCATGAAATTTACGTAAATTGGGCCAAAAATCAAGTTACTTTTTCATCTACCACCACACACATAAAACTGCAAACAAGCAAAGTGTTTTAAAATTTATGATTTTACTTCATAAATTTTAAAACAGTTTGTTTGCAGTTTCATGTGGTCACGGAATAGACCTTAGTATTTATTCCGAATTTCAGCATAATACCTTTAGCCGGTTTTGAGAGAAAGGGTATTGATAGACATACAGACAGATAGATAGACATCCATCTGTCTCGTTTGTCTATCTGTCAGGCAGATATAAAGTGATCCGAAAAAGGGTTCTGGCTTTTTTGGATCCCTAAAAAGTATCTTCTCTGTGATATATCAGTACATACGTCTAATTCAAGCAAATATACCCTGAAGCACAGCCTGGAGGCTATCGTTCAGTTAGTAGTAGGTATATTTATCATAGACGGACGAAAAAGCAGATTTCGTGAGTCCGTAATGATAGAAAATGTCCGCGTCCGCAGGCACCGGCGTGTAATGAATATTTAATTGCATGGAAATATTTTGAGACCCGTCCAGTGGTTTGCATAGCTTTGTTCTCTAAATTGCGGTGATTATAGAATCCAGCCAATGGAATGGTCCAGATTAATGTGTCACTTAAAGACATGAAAATATCCCAGACGATTATTAATTGACATTGTGATTTAGAAGAAATAGATGAACAAGATCTTTTATGCGTTCAAAAACATTAATCGTTAAAAATATATTTCTATAGAAAGGCACTAACTGGTAGCGTTGCCTTATCAAAACCTGGAAACTGCAAAGCAAATTACTGTTAAATTTGTCGAAAGGCCGTCCACTATTGTTTTCTATTCAATGAAAACCAGCACATTGGAATTTGAACATTACTGCAATTTAGTCTAATATATAAAGTCACAAAAAATACTGTCTTATTCTCTTTTTGTCTTGTCACCCATCAAAATAAGATCATGACCAGTCAGCACTAAAATATTTTATGGTTAGGACTCGTACCTAAGATAAGCTCGTCAACAGAATATAGCCACGGTGACAGCGAGGAAGAAAAAAAGAAAAGATAGAATTAATGCCATCTTTCTTTACAATTCATCAAAATAATACCAAGCACTCGTCACTGCCCATAAAAGCATTTTATACATGGATTTACTTATAATAATAACATTGTTTTACGACAACCATCACATTTTTATAACATTTAACAATACAAAGAAAATATGTAATTGGCTAGATGAGAGATTTACTGTTTGGTCTACCGGATCCATCGAACGGTCTGTCATTTCTGTAACGGTAAATGGAATGGATGACTGTGCATGATTCCTTTATAATTGAGATCGACTAATAAAATATACTTGAACATAATTTCCTTTACCGCGAGCGCATTGGGTTATTTATTGATGTAGATAAGGGACTTACATGTCTGTCGATTCCACTCTACATGTTAAACACTACACAGTCACATGAAATGGAAATAAATTATAGGTTTTTAGAAGCGTTCGTTTCAAATGGGAGACAAAGAGCCTTGATTCTTTTCTGTGCATAGTTACGTTTATTACAATTAACTGAAGCAATTTTGAATTTGGGTTATAAATACCTATAAATATTATGAAATGCTATGATTTAGTTAAATTTAGGTTATCCAAAAATCAAATACAAATTTATTTATTGACACATTTGGTTACAAAGTTATGATGGATCCATAGACTCCCGAACTAGTGGAAACTGTTTCAGGAGTCAGTGGCTTCTCCCATTATTTATGGGTCTATGAATAGTAAGTGCTATGGATCAGTTGTGTTTAGGTCATCTAAAGGCTTATGAATACTATGAACAGTCCTAACAGCCCTTTCTTAGTTTTCATGTGTTTATGGGTGTAAAATTAATCTACCCACTTCACATAGCCTATTGATTTTCATTATAAGTTCAAAGGGGTCGGTTTTGTGTATACTCGTAGCTACCCAAAAAAAACCTTTTCAGCTACATGCTAAACTTTATTTTACTTAATCAAAATAATTGGATAAAAATGTGTCATCCATGTACGTCTCAGTATCTCATTTCTTCCCGTGGATGCTGTAAGAGCCGGCTATGGAGTGAATCTAGAGAATGGGTAGCAGCATTCTCCTCGGTACGTTAAAATCTTCTGTAATCACCAAGCATAATTCGTGGTCGGCAACCCCTCCCCTTCCCTATGATAAGCATCCAAGGTGGCGTTTTATGGGGGGAGGCCTGTGTTTATCAATGAAAGTCTTCCGGTTGATAAAGAAGACGGTATAACTCCATTTTTAAAAGAAAAATAGAGTGTTTTTTTGACCACCCGACTGAAGTAAGACTTCTTAAGCTCCATCTATCGGCCGGTATAACTTTATTTTTGCTTTGTTTAATTAATGTCGCCATATTGACAATTGTAAATTATCATTTTACCGTACATGCCAACATAATAATACAAATTTAACATTGTATGTTGGCAATAGAGATCTACGTTAACCAACAACTTTCAACATTCGTTTCCAAAATTTTACTTCAATATTGTAACAAACATAAACTAGCCAAGTTTTGCGTTATAACCCTCGATACTTGTTCACAAGCAAATAATGGCAATGATTCTCTCGCAACACCAATAAAATGCCTCTACACTGCTGGCGACGTTAAAGGCAATGCTCGATACCTTAACAAGGTACTTAGTACAGTTATAAACTTGTCCGCAATGACGCTTCACTTGTACAGAAACATGGTACTTACGGACCATAATGATCGTGAAAATACATGATAGGATACAAAGTCTTCATTAAATATAAATAAATATATTGTGGACATTTCACACCACGCCATCTAGCCCTAACTAAGCAAAGTACTATAGGTACCGGATAACTGATAGAATACTTGGATACATTTTGTTTTTAAATACATACATAGAATACAATATAACACCCAGACACAGAACAGACAACTATCACAAAAATGTTAGCCCTAGGAATCGAACCCACAAGCTATAGTTCAGAAGGCAGAGTTACTACCAACGTAGCTATCAGGCCAGTCATTGTAGCGGTAATGGAAAATAATAAATCAGTTCATCCAAAAATGACTAAAGTCCGTATTACAAAACTATGCTCAATCGTGAATCTTTGCTCAAGAGGAGATTTCATTCACAAAATAATCAAATAGGGCATGAAATCTCTACTTCAGCATCAATGGACGACTAGGTGTTATGCTCGGTCGATATGGGTCTTAGGTCTGTATTACAGAATGGTGCTCAATCATCGATCGGTGCTCAAGCAGAGATTTCATTAACTAATTGATTACTTTATGAATGAAATCTCTGCTTTAGCGCCGATCGATGACTGAGCATCGTTCTGTAATACGGACCTAAGACCCGTATCGACCGAACATAGTATTCGTCGATTGATGCTGAAGTAGAGAATTATATCTTTTATTTATTAAACATAAGTATTTTATAATCGTTAATACAAAACTAAACTAGACCTAAAAAACTATATAATACCTAAGAACTTAAAATATAAAAAAATAAAACTAAAAATTTAAAATAGCCCGTTGGTGGAGGGGAATGTGCCCAGAATGCTGGCCAGTTTTATTATATTATATGAAACGTTATTCACATGCAGTTATATCGTCTGTTATACGGACCCAGTATTCAGCGCATACCGCATCACTGTTCCATACCAACCTTATATTCATTTCCAGTTAATTCACGGTATACCGAAATAATAATACTTAATACAATAAAATACATATATAAAATAAAATCGGGTTAGTTAACACTTATACTCTCTCGTTGTTGTTTATAACTCGAGCACGGCTGGACTGAGTTTCATAGTTTTTAATTTACTGTATTAGTCTCCGTCCCGAATAGCAGAATAACATTAAAAACATTAGAAAATCGGCTAAAAAACACTTTTCCATGTAAACATTCATTGAGTGTTAAGCGTTACTAAGTTCGCCGGGTCAGTTAGGTAAATAAGAAACGAAATATTTAAAAAATCTCCAGCAGGCCTGATAACTCAGTTGCTCTGCCTTCTGGAGGTGGTGGGTTCGATTCCCACCTAGAAAAAATATTAGTGTGATGAACATATTATAGATATGTGTTTTGTGTCTGTGTATAGGTACTAAATTGTCCAACTGTATAGTATGTATGTATTTACAAACAAAAAGTATCCAAGTATTAAGTTATCTGGTTCCCATTAAGTAAGCTTTGCTTAATTTGGTGCTATAGATGACGCTGTGTGAAATGTCTAAGTTTAAAAAACTCATCGTATTTCACAGCAGCAAAGCTCTTCCCAAAGTGAAGTATATAACAAGGCAAATTTAATTTTTAAGTCCTTTTTTAATTTTATTTTCCAATGTTTATCAGAGCGCCTGGTCGATGCTACGCGTGACCAAAATGCTGGCACTTATTTGGCACAACGAATAAGCATTGCAATTTAACGGGGCAATGCTGCCAGCATGTTGGGTACGCTACCTACTGGTAGTGGGCTGGAGCATTTGGATTATCTATAGGTCATCGCGGCGAGTATATAGTCCAAATATTTTTTTTGTAGTAGTAGTAGTAGGTAATTTTTAGTATTAGTTATTATATCATTGTAATATTTATACATTCATCTGTGCACCATGTCATTAATAAATTTTTAAGTTATGTTTTTTTAAATTAATCAGTCTTTACGCTTAGATCCCATTATTTTGCCACACCCTGTATACTATGGAATAACTTGAAAGGCCCAGACCTCCCGCGCAGGGCATTCTAACGACAGCATGCCATCTGATAGCATTAACTATAGCATTATACTCCAGTCTTCAACTGGCGCAGAACTAGATGTGAGATCTTAATCTTGATGTAAATACCAACTTAGAGAATTCACTATGGTTTGGTTAACATGTTGGTAAAACGGGTTTCCTCTCTGGGATTTCTGATGCATTCGTTCTTTGACAGTCTGTGTGTGGTGTTTGAGCAGGTCGGCTCATAACCCGGAGACGATGGGTTCGATTCCCGCGACAGAACAAAACTCGTGCGTAGGAAAAAAAGCGGAAATACTTGTTCTATAACAGGGTGTGGTGGGACCATGGACCTCATAGTTCCTAGTTCCCTAGAAACAAGGAATCCTAGTTGGGATACAGGAATCTATGTAATGTAATGTAAATTCTTTATTGTACAAACAACAATATAATGTACATAGGCGAACTTAATGCTATAGAGCATTATCTTCCAGTTAACCCTAGTGCATTGTGGAAGGCTTAATGCAACATTTAATTGTAGTGATCTTTAGGCGTTTATTATTTTGATAATAATAAATGCGTAACGATCACTACAATTGTTTTTTGCAACACCAAGATTCTCAGCCGGAAGACGTCCAATGCTGAACATAGGGCTCTTCCATAGAGCGCTACTTTGATCGGCTACTTGTCCAATGTTTCCTTCTTCCTCAACGGCACCCCATAAATTATTAATATTTTTAGACATTTCACAGATCGCTATCTAACCCCAAACCAAGCAAAGCTTGTACCAAGGAAACCAGATAACTGATAGATTATTTAAAAACCTAAGCAGATAAAATTGACTTAACAAAAAACCATGTCTATTTAGTAAAATAGACATGGTTTTTTGTTAAGTCAATTTTATTAAACAATAGACCGTTCTACTAACTACTATATTTCCACGTCAAAGCAATCCACCACTGAACAAACATTAAATTAGCACGTTTATAACTACCTCCAAGCGAGTCAATGTGGTAACCTCACTAATTTTACGAGTCTATTTACAAAGTAACATCAAACAACTTTACCTATCTGTAAATTAAGTTTCTTTTATAATACTACATGTCTGTGTCGTGACGGCGGTTGATCGTCAAATTGGGCATAAATAGTTTAAAAACAATCGAAACTTTGCCGTAAGATAGGAAATCTGTTCCAATATATATGTTGCCCGGTTGAAATTTAGGCCTATCCCGAGAGAAAAAAATCCTATCCTCTTTAAGAAACCAGGTCGTTAACTAAAGATAAAAAAAATCCAATGACTTCCATTTTTAAGTACCCTCTACACGCCCTCTACGAACTCGCAAAGTAATTTTTTGAGAACTAAATGAGTGCAAAGGCACAAAAGAAAACTTGGATTTTTTTAAATTAAGGTGTTGGCTCCACGCTTTTGTGTATTCAGCCAGTGTCAAGTAATTGATTATTTATTAAGTTAATGATATTTCACGCAAATATGTGTGAAGTCACAGTCAAAAAACTTGGAATTGCGTATTTAAAAATAGATATAAAAATACTTAAGTAATCTCACTCCGTCAAATGATTTTTGTCTTGCGTTAAACTAAACTGTAAATAGTAACCTATTTGATTTATTTTAGATTGATAAGAAAATGAAAGACGTTATAAAAATAAATGATATAGAAACAAAAGGTCAAGCATATCTAGGCATATTCCTAGCCATATATTTATATCTATTCGTCGTAAAATCCAACGGCAGAGTGTAAGTACGAACGAGTCTCTAAATCAGTCAATATTAACCTCAAAATAAAATGCACTCAATTCAGACCGAGCATTCGAACAAAAACACTGAATCTAATCTACGATCCTTTGACTTTTGGTTATCACTGCATCGACCGGCCACCGATAAGATATCATTGTTAATAACCTTAATCAATTGCAACTATATCTAGCTATTAATTATACGATTAACCAGAGCAAGTTAGTAGATATTAATTACCGTTAGGATTTATTCGGAATGTATCCGGTTAGTTATTTTTTGTTTGGTGCTGAATCGCTTTGCGTTGCAGATACTTAAATATCAGTAGGTAGTAGAAAAGGGAACTTTTTTATGACTCATAAATCAATAGTTCATTAATATATTTTTTTAATATTTACAATTAAATTATTTGTCGTCATGACTCTAAACATGCTAAGAATAGCTTACTAAATTGTTTAACATTGATTTTAATTTCGATATATATCTCAAGGAAAACATTCACATCACAAAATACATCAGATTTTCCTTTTGAAGTTATTGCCAAGTTTCAAAAAGTATTTTATGTCCATGGTGCTGGGGCATAGAATAGAACAGTAAATACCTGGGGTTAAGATTTATAAAAGCTTTTATCAACTAACAATAAACAAATAAATATTCGTGAACATTTCCCACAACGCCATCCCAAGCTAAGCCGATCTTGTCAAAATAAGTTGCGACCGCTGATAACCTTTCTAAAAATAATTTAACAATTTATTTTCTAATGTGCGTTTTTTCAAAGGCGTTTTTTCAAATAAATGTTATTAAACTAACATATTATAATCTGACTAAAATAAAAGTACCATTATTACTGCAGTGTTCACTATACACATTATTCTTTTATTTTCACTGTGTTTTGTTTTATCCAATGAATGGCTTTTATCTGGTTATTGAAAAACCGCGCCATAAACGTGTAAATTTGAAATGGACCATATTAATTGTCTGCAATAAATAAATATTTGATTTGATTTGAAAAAGATCTATTATGATTTAAACAAGAGCGTACCATTTTACAATTAGTGCAATTATTAAATAATATAACCGGTTGAAATAATGAGAACCTATTAGAGAATTAGACTACGTGCGTTTGCATATATTTTTATGTTACAAAAGCAAATATGGTATATTTATGCTTTTGTAACCTAATAATGCAACAGCAAGAATGATCGAAATTGAAAGGGAGTCCATAAGAAATAAAAAGACTAAAGTAGTATGCAATATCCGCCAAAGAATTATCGGCCATCTCTCAACAGCTATTACTCGGACAAAAGGGCCGAAACAGTTACATTAGCTGTTGCAACCGACCAGAATAACACCGTGTCATTATAGATCAACAATTTTACAATGGTCTCCTTCCTCTCTTGGTCATTCAAGTAGAGCAGACGAGTCAGGGGTGGATAGTTGAAATTTCAGAGGTCTGTTCGTACTGGTTGAAAATGAATCTCAAGCATATCTGGTGGCCACGTAGTGTCTCCCAATTACATCGTCTCTAGCCCGCGATTGGCTGCTTCACGAAGAATCCGGCCTGTCGTGACTGTGATAAAAAAACTGACGCAAATTGCCGATACGCCTCGTGCACACAATTTCATGCTCCGAGTTCTAAAGAACAGTCTAGATTCGTCATATTTCCAACAACAATACGCGAACACGAAATTCGATGCGAATCTGCCACAGATTAAATTAATTAATAGCTCAGATTGTTAATGACTGTTTAATGCGTGTCGAAAAAGTTTACGAATAAATCTTTAAATTCAATTGTTAATTGGTGTTTTTGTGGGTATTTATCAACTGGTTGGATGCTGGGCTGTGGGCCTGGCAATGATCTTGCGTATTAGTCTTCAAAGGTTATGAGAACGGGACTGCGTCATGGACTATTGTTAATTCTGTGACTGCTTGCCGTCTTCAACTCGAGCCATTTGCTCAAACATTCCGTCGAAGTCCGAGTCGTCGCATAGCAACCTGCTGAGCTATTAGTGACTAGATGAGCTTAGTGTTTGTCTATTTCCTAAATTTTTTTTTTTTGCTTAGTACAATAACTTTATTTAACGGATAACATATATTTATTATAAGCACAGAAAAAATATTTACAGGCACTATAAATAAAAAGTTACAACTAATAAAACATAATTTACAAAATATAAACGCTATCCAACTCACCACCGCGCGGTAAGGTTCCCAGAATACTGGCAGCATTACCTCGCTGAATTAGAAGACTTAGCTTCTGAGCGAAGTATGTGCCAGCTCTAGGATCCCCCGAGGCAAGAACCAATCGAGTCGAAACTTGTTTAATAAATTTTTTTGTGTCGGACGACCACGGGCCTAATGTTTCTACGGCCAGCGCCACAAACTCGTGATTTGCGCTGACCTGTGCGTATTTGCGCCGTTTTTTTATTTGCGCTTGTTCAGCCGCGGCCCCGACGCTTTGAGCCGTGCTGGAGACGTGAGAAAAGAAAAGAAAGAAAAGACTTTTATGATATCTTTTAAGACAATATGAGATGATTTTTGAGCAACCCTTAAAGTTAAAAGATAAGACAAGGAAGTCTCTCTATAAAGAGTTCATTCAACCGTGCCCGTGAACAATAGCGGCACATCGTCAACTCATCACATTGCTGCTCGATTTGTCGCGGACCTCGATCACTTTTTCACAGTTTTTAAGGTTGTCACAATCTTGTAGTGAAGATAGAAATAAGGTACATTGGCATCATCAAATTTTTCTGTTAAAAGAAGTGATAATTCCTTCCATAATTAATTAATAACTGGAAAAAAAAATATTTTGTTGTCTAGTTCAGTGATCTTTATTAGCTGTACTGTCTACTGTTTTAAAAATATCATACTCAGTATCAAAATAAGTTCTTAACGTTGACAACCCTAGCGGTACCATGTTGCCTGCTCAACAATACTTATCAACTGCGATTGGACACGCTGACACAAATCGACTAGAAATCTCCTACCAAGTGTTATACGAAAGAATGAATTTGAGTTTTAATTCTTCCTCTAAAATATAAAATAAAATTTATTTCTTTGATTCAATCAAACGATATGTAAGCCTTTGGAAGAACTGTGTTTGGATTGTTCAGAATTCTGTGGTTAAAGGGGTGGTTACGCGTACAATTCAGCGCAACTTATTTTCAATGCTTCTGCAGCTTGCTTCATTGTCAGTATGTTTTTATCATATCGCTGTTTTCCAGAAAAGTAGTTACTATATCTCTATGGATAGAGTACAAAATGGAGAAGCAAGTAATATGCATAGATATAGGTATCTACACTTAACTGTTTGCTGTTTATACGGTCCTATAGTGTAACACATATGTGACAAAAATACGACTTGCCATTTTCAATATTCAACATTAGTTATTAATTGCTTTTTTAGTAAAGTTGTAAGGAAAACTAAAAGATTCACAAGACACATCGAGTCAAAAAGACAAAAATATAAAATTTGGTGATCTGGACATTGTGCATCGCATTTTTGTACGAGACATTTATCTTCTATATTTATTTTTATTTATTTATTTCGGCTTCCTATTAACAATTACACTATTTTAGTAATATTACTTACTAAACATACAATTTTGCTGAATGCATTGTCTATTTAAAGGAAACACAGCATTTTTTTTATGTTATTGAATGATGTGACGAGCTAGTCGTTCACCTGATGTTAAGTGACACGGCCGCCCATAACGGAACAGTGTCACTCGGAACTCTAACATGTAAAGTTTCGCATGACTGCTGCATTGCGCACATCATCCTCAGACATCAACACAGTCTGGTAATAAGATTACTCGACTGTGAGATCAGATCATAAGTCCCATTTGCATTTGTAATTTCACTAGCTACATTGCCCTTCAAACCGGAACACAGTAGTGCTTGCACACTACTGCTTGGCGGCAGAATAACTGGCAAAGCGGTGGTACCTACCTAGACGAACTTTGCAGAAAAGTCCTACCACCTAGTAAAAAAAATGCAAAAAATACAAAATAATTAACACTTAACCAAATTGAAAATCGAAAAGGACTCTTACAAAGTAAACATATATTGTAGTTGCAGACCACAATACAAAAACACAAATATAAACACCTGTATCAATTTAATTCTGAATTAAGCGATGTTACTTACGCTACATCGACGGAATCATAAACTCTGTTATCAAACTTATAAATAAGCATGAAAATAGCATTTTGATTCAAACTTTGCATTAATAAACTCATTATTGATCCAAGTATCGTAAGAAGTTACTCATTAGTGATCCAAAGTAACTCATTAATGGTTTAAATTGACGCTTCAAATTGAAATGACCTTACCATTGGATGTATTTGAGTTCAAAATTTGTATAGATGTTCATGTTTGACAAGGCCAACAGTTGCTAGAATATATTTAGTTACAATAACTCGCACAGATAAACATCTAATGAGAATCTCGTTGAATTTAACTTATTTTATATAACTTATATCTTAATGGTTAAATTAATAATCTATTGTAGTGATGTGAATTTGTGTGAATATGCAGTCTTTTCTAGAATTTGCGTGTTTAACTATTATTTCTGTGACGATGATAATTATTATAATTTTTCTTTTATCTAAAAAAACTTTGCTATTAACAAGGAAATCTCAAATTACATTATTCCGTGATAAATAAACCGTTATTATTGCAAATGGAAAACTTTTCAAACTTACCATAAATCTTTCCCGACAATGAAAACACGACAAAACCACCTGATAGAGGAAAATATATGGATAAAAATAACTTGAATTTCCAAATTCTGTGAAGTCACGAGGTACCTACCGCCGAGACCGGCAGAGCGAAGCGGGTGGGAAAAAACTACTCTTTATAATGTAAGTACCTAGCCACTATAATGGTTTCATGACTGTGGAACTGGAAACCGGTGTGCTCGCTCACCGTAGTCACCAACTCGCCTCAGCTCTTTGGAGGCGGCAATAGACGTAATGATCACAATGAAACCATTCCAATGAATAAAGTACAACATATATACGGCAAGGGATTGAAGGCTTTATTGCTATTAAAGAAGAAGTAAAGTGCTTTAATATCTACTATTACTCAAAGTTTCGTTAAGTATGATTCAAATGTATTCGCTTGACTACAACGTTTTGAAATTATAAGTACATGTAATGAAGTAGGACCACAAAAAGCCCTTTCCTTTTATAATTATGACGATTGTTGATAGCGATGTTGTTGGTTTTTTATATATCCATACTTTGCATATTTAAAATTTTATGGTAATCTAAAATTGTTAACACTCTATTCGCGTGTTAGTGTTAGTGGTTCACATTAGATTTTTCGAGATTCGTTCCTAAGCACGATTAAATCAATTGGTTACGATTCAGAATCAATTTTATTACGTGTCGATTCTCTAGGAACAATTTTATTCACAGATTTCATTTTAATGGAAATTAATTCAGTCATATTACCCAAAATGCGGTTGAGATACCTATTCGTACGTTTGCGAACATTTTAGTTAGAATTGTTTCACACGCGGCCGGCTTAGCAAAATAACTTAGTTTTTTAACTTTTCACTGTAATTTAACAACGAATTTACTTGTTTAAATTTAAGTAATATTATAAATGATAAAATACGTATAAAATAAGCGAGATAAGCAGAAACAATTCTGAAATAGGTATAATAGAAATGAAATACGAAAGAACAATGACCCAGATCCAGCGAAGATAACAATCGAAGTTGACGCATGTGTGGAATCGATAACTGTTGGCGTATGTGGCGTACACGCACTCACGTTATCGAACCAATATTTACACAGTAACAGCAACACGCGAAACGCGCGTCCGCGACCGTGTGAACGCGCTCGGATCCTCGCACTCACTAATTGTGTTAGAGCCCTTCTCGGATCTCGAAGGCCAGGCTCAAAGGGAGACCCATTCAAGGGAACGTTACTCGATCAAAGAATATAAAAACTATCATACCTACCTATTCAACCGCTAGCAGCTGCATCGGAACGGAACGACAGATGCGCGCGAGCAGGCCGACGTAGACGCTGTTATTAAGAACCGGCAAAAACGCGCCGGCCAGTTCCATGGGCCGCTCGAGATCTTTACAAAAATATAGGAACTTACCAGTGCTTCAGCTGAAAAGCGTAGTGGCAGCGGCAGCGCACTCACAAACAGCACACGTGCACGGTCGGTGCGGGCGCGCACCTGTCGCGGAATGACTGGCCATTTCCATATTAGATAGTGTTCGTGGACGAGCGAGGCGCTCGCGCAGCGCGGCGCACTGAGGCGGACTGACAGCCAGAACGCGCGCTACCTGCCTGCGCCCACCTGTCCCCTCCCCTCCACCACCAGGAACCGGATGGCACTCCAAAACAAAGCGGCCAACAAAGGACGTGCCGCGAATGTTCGCGCCACTGCACCGGTCCTGGCGCGGGGTCCCGGGGGCTCGTCGCGACCCCTGCCCTTTTACTCGCGCCATCTGACTCATGCGCCGCTGCGCCGCTGCGCCGCTGCGCCGTCCTTCTCAGACGATTTACGAGCTCGATGACAATTGACACACGCAAGCGCTTCGTCTTCACTTCGCTCATTATTAGAGCAGCAAATTTCGAAGATGCAAATTGACTTAGCGATAAGCCAAAACAAAGAAAACGTCGACACTGCGCGGCGTCGGCGTCGCTTCGTCACCTGCTGAATGCGCCGGAATGGTTGCACAACTAATTGCCGCAATGTACTATAAACACAAACAATAGGTAAAGCCGCGCGCCGGGTGTACATCCGAGGCCAGTTTGTCGTTTGTTTTTGGGTTTCGTTATAATTTATTTACAAATGGGTTCCTGTGTTATTTGTAAACGGTCGGCCGCTATTCATCGGTTATCGGCTGCATCGTCGAGCGATATGATAACGCTCCACCCGATAGTTCCATAATTAAATCCTATCGTGATTTCGACCGCTAGTTGATCCTCGGCAACGACACCCACTAACGTTCGAATGAGTTTTTGTTTGTATTTTTTTGTATCTAATCTTGAGACAACTGAGGCTTCTAGTTGTCATTCTTCGGTAGTTGTTATCTGTACTTCCTAAATTGTATTTGTTTTAGCATTGTCACGGCTTGTTGTACCAGAATTTACTTTTAATACATTTGTACATATTAATGACGTCAATATATATCTTTGATCTGATTATGGCTTCCCTTCGAAACGCTCCTCAGTTTGGCGATTCTATTTATTTATCATATACTATAAATATAATAAATTTCATCATAATATCGTCCATGTTTTATAATCTATCACTGAACTGTGCGGTGTCCTGTGCGCGGCGGTGTGCTGTGGGCGGCATCTATCCAATTAATTTGATATTTTGGAAAAGGTAATTCTAAACCTAAAATTAAACAGCAATCCAAAACTTGCATACCAAAACATTTTTTCGTATAAAAACATTTTTTGGACATTTCACACAGCGCCATCTAGGCCAAAACTAAGCAAAGCTTTGTACTATGGGAACCAGATAACTGATACAATACTTAGATTTTTTTTGTTTGTAACAACATTCATAGAATACATATAACACCCAGACACAGAACAAATATCTATGTCCATCATACAAATGTTTGTCCTGGGTGAGAAACGAATCCACAACCTACAGTTCAAAAGGCAGGGATACTACCAATTGAGGTATCAGGTCAGTCAAAATATACCAAAAAACATACCAATATTTTAAATCAGCTGTTACTGAACTTGTGGTAAGTATAAAACTTTTCATTTTAGAGATTCAATTAAGTTTTTGCTGGTCCTGAATACATGAGTGCAATATACTCTACCCAGGATAAATGTTAAAATAATTTTGTATTCTATTGCATTTGGGTGTCAAATTAGTTTATACTCAATTTCACTTGCTCTCAAACAGTAATTTTGTACGTTTTAGAAAGCAATATCATTGAATAGAGATTCGTTCGCGTGAAATTGCAATTTGCGATTAAGGAACACGAGGTGCGCGTCGATTGTGCGTCAGCGTCTGATAACAGCACTGCTGGAAATATTATTGGCGTTTCCATGAAATGATTAGTTACTTAGAGATATAAAATTAAAATAAATAAATAAATAGTGTTTATTCAAAAATTTACACGAATGGAATTACAATATCAATCTTAGAAAACTAAAGTCTCACAAAATTTGGTGCCTACACTATAAACCTGTGTCACAGGCGGCATAAGTGCTAGGTTCTACAAATACATGTGGGTGCACAACTAGTTGCGCCCCGCGGTTTCACCCGCTGATAAAAAATATTATTTGCTCATCCCACGGGAATATTTCACTTTTCCGGGATAAAATATAGTCTACATATTAATCCAGTGTATAAGCTATCTTGGTACCGAATTTCATCCAAATCCATTCAGCCGTTTCAGCGTGCAGGAGTAACAAACATACAGACATACACACAAACACACATACAAACTTTCGCCTTTATAATATTAGTGTGATGTTTAACAGATACGTATATAGACAATATTATAATATTATATAAAGAACTTATAATTATTTGGGTTTTATAGTATATACTATATATATTATAGTATATTATAGTATATACTATATATATTATAGTATTTTAAACTTAATTTACTTATTTATCAATGTTTATGTTATTGTTATTTATCAAATAAAATTGGCCCGGTTTCAGTTAAATTATCCAATTTCATTTCAAGGAAAAAAAATCTCTTTCAGTTTTGCTCTAGCGGGTGATAGATTGAGTTAATCTACATCATAAAATGTGGGTGTATATTATCCGATCTCAATTTTTTCCCAACCTTCGACTTTGTGAATAACCTTCATTTTGATTTAGAAAAACATCATATTTCATCATATTTCAAGGGATGAGATCAAAAAGGGTTTAACTGATTTTTTTTTTCACAAAATGACTTATGGATATCGTTGGATTGAGCGTGAAATTATCTACAACAGTACATTCTCAAAATACCGAAATGAGGCTTAAATCTCGAGATTTTGCGTCTAAAAACGGTTTATCTCTCACAGTAATACAGTTCGCTTAGCATAAAAACATTATTATAATATATTTTTTCAGTAATTGTATGAATTAGTAAGTTTTTTAAAATAGAATTAATACATTCTCAAGCAACTGAAACTTACATAAACCTTATAAGCACTCTACATTAAAATGAAGCCGTTGAAGTTTAAAGTCAATTTTCTCGAAACTATCAATTTGACAGTTAAACCCTTTTTATTCTCATCCCTTCAATTTACTTGTTTTGTTTTCAAAGAATGATCCTTTACCAAACCTCTGAACTGTGAGAGGTTATATTTACAAAACTGTCGTCATATTCTTACTTTTTGTTGTTAACTAGAGACAGCGGTATTTACTTATTTATTATTATCAAACTAGAGGCAGTCCGCGGTTTCACTCGCGTTTTTTTATACAACCTTTAACACCCTATCTGACTCTTAAGGTCCATAGAGCCCTAAAAAAGAAATAATAATAACGTCCAACGATCACATAAATAGATCCTGGACTCTAAAGATTCCCTATGTCTAAGGACCCAGGAACTTCGAGGACCATAGTCCCACAATACCCAGACTCAAAACAATTATTTTCGCTTTTTTTCTGTGCACAAATACTTGTCCTGCCGTGGGAATCGAACCCGCCGCCTCCGGGATATGAGCTGACCAGCTCAACCACCACACCACAGAGGCTGTGGTGGATAAAATAAAGACTCTCCAAGTCTCACGTCCAGTGGTTTGAATTGTACGTCAGTCACTCAAGACGAAGCCTTTTATTAATATAGCAGTCGGAGATAGAAATTTATATATCTGTCCCTAGCTATCTAGATCCAAGACAATCAGTGGTCAGACGGAGGCTGCGTTTGGTTTTTGCGGCAACCGGCGGATGTGACGTCACGTCCGGTCTGCGGCGCGGCAGTTCCAACCTCAAATGATAGATTCTATGATGAAGCTATAACGAGTCTATTAGCCCACTGTGAGTGTAAAGTCCAAATAGATAAATTCTTGGTGAAACAACAACGCTGCATTTTGTTTTAAATGGCAAGCTGTGTATACCTACAACTCTTTTCACATATAAATGCAGTCAAACCTACTTTTTGCATTTGCATGGAAATAAATTACCCTGTATTTAATTTATAAAATAAAATGTATTTACTTAATAATAAAAAAACATTTTTTCTTTATTGTTTTTTTTAATGTTTTGGCTCCACACTTTTGTGTATTTAGCCAGTGTCAAGTAATTGATAATTTATCAAGTTAACCATCAGTCAAAACGTGTCACAGTCAAAGTCATCAAGTCAAGTCATAGTCTAGTCAAAGTCATACTCCTAGTAAAGTGGTGGCAACTTTACTTGAAGCTTCTATGGAGTTTTGGAAACAACACGAAAAGAAACGTTTCACCATCATTATACCATTTTCCCACACTCACGCCTGTAATCCAGCACTTAACGAATAGAATGCCACAAATTTTATGCACTAACACTGAAAATAACACAAGTTTAGGAAAATAATACAATGCGGTGACGTAATGTTTTTCGATTTCTCGCCAAAAAAAACTTCTTTATTGTTACTGGTGTTCAAGAAAAGTACCAATTTAACATCCTTCTTACTTCATATCCTACTCTTACTAATATTATAAATGCGAAAGTTTGTGAGTATGGATGTAAATACGTTTGTTACTCGTTCACGCAAAAACTACGGAACGGATTTAAATGAAATTTAGAACACAGATAGTTTATAACCTGGATTAACATATAGGATACTTCTTATCCCGATAGTATGTTCCTGTGGGACAATTACCGAACACCACGAGGGCGACGCCGCGGGCTTTTCAAGTAATAACTACTGAACGGATTTGGATGAAATCTGGAACATATAGTTAGTTAGAATAGTTTATATCAACATTACAACATTTACCTAGCTAGCATGCTACACCTTTGATCGCATCGTCACTTCCCATCAGGTGAGAGCGTAGTCAAATGCTAGACAAGTTCGAAGTAAAAAAAAATCTAAATTAATTACCTTTTATTCACGAGTGAAACCGCAGGGTAGCAGCTAGCGTGAGGTAGCCAGTTTATTATATTCCGTTCGTCTTATGATACAGTCATGCTGGCAGCGCAAAGTTTGGTCCAACCAAACACAAATAGCGTGTCTTTGTCAAAAAAAAATCGGCTTCATATAAATTTACTGATATTACAGCATACGCGGAAAACCTTATCTGATAAATAGGCCGCTTATATCACATTCGCTAAATAAGATTGTCCGTAGGTTTCAATACATTTCTGAAATGATTCATAGGCGCCCGCCAGCAATGTGTCAACATCGGCTAAATTTTTCACACGATCGATTTATAAAAATGGTGACTAACAATAATCATAATAATAATAACGCCCAACGATTACATACGTAGATATATATTACATACCCTAATTAGGATTAGGTGTCTAGGGACCCTGGAACTACGAGGATGTGGGTTGTGGGTCCCACAACACCCAGACTTTGCGCTTTTTTTTCTGAGAAAAAACTTGTCCTGTCGCGAGAATCGAACCCGCCGTCTCCGGGTTATGAGCCAACCTGCTCAACCACCACACCACAGAGGCTGTCTAACTACGATTGCTATTATTATTATTGACTATTCTTCATCATCATCATCATCAGCCTACAATAGTCCACTGCTGGACATAGGCCTCTCCCAAAGCACGCCACTGAGCCCGGTCTTCGGCTCTACTCTTCCAGTTACTGCCAGCTACCTTGCGTATATCATCGCTCCATCGCTCCAATTGACTATTCTTGCTGAGTTAGTTTCCTCTGCATAAAAACGCCCTTTTCAACAAAGGAAAATAGGAAGTTCTTAAAATGGTTGTATATTTGAATGTTTGGTACCTCACAGCTTTGTCACGTCATATGAAAAATTCTTTTTTTAATTCCAAATAATTCTATAGACATTTCATCAAAATCAATTCAGTAGTTTGTTATTTAAATCTTAATCAAAATAACTGGATAATATAATGGACATTTTTTAATTTTTCGGGGGAAACTGAAATTCGAAAATATTTCAAAATTATCATTTAATGAGCTCATATAAATAATATCAAATTTTTATATCCAGTATTTCTCAAGTTGTTGACAAAGTGAGGCTAAATGATGATTGACGTGACATGTGTGTCAATGGCTACCATAAAAAAAAGAATCCAAAACCAAGACATTGTTTTCTTCTTCTTAGCTAAAAATCATCATTTAGCCTCACAACATCCAAAATGTTTTTAAATGCTACATCACATCACATCACATCACACTAATATTATAAAGGCGAAAGTTAGTATGTGTGTTTGTGTGTATGTTTGTTACTCCTTCACGCTCAAACGGCTGAATGGATTTGTATGCAATTCGGTACCAAGATAGCTTATACACTGGATTAACATATAGGTTACATTTTATCCCGAAAAAGTGAAATTTTCCCGTGGGATGAGCAAATAATTAAAATACTTTTTAGGCGCGGATGAAACCGCGGGGCGCAACTATTAATTAAATATTGCATCATAAACGAAATAAAAAGATTCGTATCTGTTATTTTCCAACTTACTTTTAATGAAACCAATAAAAGTAGTAGGTCGAAAATTAGTATATCTCATATATTCCCGATAACTACAACCTTGGAGTCTTCAAATCGAGAGTGAACAGGTGTCTTCTAGGCAAGCGTGCTACATCCTAGACCACATCGTTACTTACCATCAGGTGCGATAGTGGTCAAACGCAAGCCTATCTAACAATAAAAAAAAATAAAAATAAAAAAAAATATATATATATATATATATCTCAGTATGAAATGAAAGCGAATAGGTCGGTCGGTTTTTTAAAATAAGATGTTATGAATTACACCACAATAAAGAAAAACTCATTGTTTTATAATAGGTCTTTACCTATGAAATTGCCGTATTGCAGTACAGACTTTTTCAAACAAAAAAAAGTTTTGATTGGCTATGAATTCTAAATTCAAATTAATTTTGTTTTAAAAATATGACATTCTATTTACAATATAAGTCTTTTGTTTATTGGTTAGCGTTGTATTTTCATTACATTTCAACATTTTTCCTCATAATGGATACTTTGAAATTTCGTGTAATTATGGAATATGAGTTCCGTCGTGGCACCAACGCGGCACAAACGACACGTAACATCAACGACGTTTACGGAGAGAACTGTACAAACGAACGTACAACCCGTTATTGGTTTGCTCGGTTCCGTTCTGGGAATTTTGACTTGAAAAATGAACCTCATGGTCGTCCGGAAACTTTGGTCAACAATGATGAATTAAAGGCGATTGTGGAAGCTGATGAATCTCAATCTACAGCTGAGCTGGCAGCAGCTTTTGATGTTAGCATCAAAACAATATTGGTCCATTTGCGACAGATTGGCAAGATAAAAAAGCTTGATAGATGGGTGCCCCACGAACTTAACGATCGCCAGCGCAACGTACGCGTCGAGACTTGCCTTGCGCTGCTTAACAGGCACAGAAATTAAGGAATTTTGAACCGAATTGTTACGTGCGACGAAATATGGATTCTTTTTGACAATCGAAAGCGCTCAGCAAGTTGGTTAGATCCTGGTTCGGTACCAAAGCAATGTGCAAAACGAAAAATGACCCCTAGAAAGGTGATGGTCACAGTTTGATGGTCTAGTGCTGGTGTGATTCATCATAGCTTTTTACAAAACGGCGAGAGCATTACTGCAGATGTGTACATTGAAGAACTGACCACAATGATGGCGAAACTCGCACGTCTGCAACCAGCTTTGGTCAATCGGTCGTCTCCACTGCTACTTCACGACAACGCGCATACTGCACAACAGACCGTCTCTAAGCTGCATGAGTTGGGTTTGGAAGCTCTCCCTCATCCGCCATACTCACCAGATCTTACGCCTACCGACTATTACTTTTTCCAAAATTTGGACAACTTTTAGCGGGAAAAAAATTCAATTCCCGAGAGGCAGTACAAAACGCCTTTGAAGAGTTTGTTGTCTCCCGTCCTGCTGATTTTTTCAAGAAGGGCATCCATAAACTGCCACAGCGTTGGCAAAGATGCATTGATTGCAGGGGTGATTACTTTGAATAAAAGAAATAAATAAGTTCGAAAAAAAAATACTTTAACTTTTTTCAAACAAAACGGCAATTTCATAGGTAAAGACCTAATATAAACCTTTGTTAAATTATTATTGTAAAGCCTTCAAATCGTCTGTCTATAATAACAAACAAAACACCTTTCCGTTCAAATTTGCGTTTCATTCAATCATAATCAAAACCTCGTCACAATGCGTGGGCGGGCTCAATGGAACATTTCATGGGAACCTTAGTGTCAACGCGTTGCATAGACCAACAATAAACATGCATAAACCTAGGCTTGTCAGCGAGCATGCTAACAAGCGCTTGTTGGCAGAAAGGACAGGAATATTGTTTATGGATTATGTTACTTCAGTCAGATTTCTAAATTGTGAAATAGTGTCACGTTATCTTTGCCGGCGATCTGGGGAAATAGGCGCCAAGACGAGCTGCAATGGGCTATTTATCTACTATTTAAAATGAACAATTGAAGAAGCTTAAAAAAATTTTTATAATTGAAAGAATAAGTAAAATCGGTAAATAAATCACACACAGAGATTGCCTTTAAATTTTCTGAAGGGGGCATCGCCTGTGGCCACATTTCTTGCAAAACAGATCGTGTGCTTCTATGATGTTTTGCTAGTGACGTCAAATGCCAAAGAAATTGTATGTAGAGCTTCGTTATAGCTCGAAGATGTAGAGGTTGTAGAGCTACCATAGAGGTACCACAGCTTACTAATAAGTTACAGTGAGGACTGGTAGCTGACGTCACTGCGTATTTGAGCTCTCCTTTTTTTCCTGTATTTAAAAATCTCTGTAACTTAGTAATTTTTTGAGAAATCTAATTTTTGTTTTCACGATTGTCTGTTTTTTGAGGTATGTATTTTTTGTTACTTCAAACTTGTCTAGCATTTGACCGCGCTCTCACCGGATGGGAAGTGACGATGCGATCGAAGGTGTAGCATGCTAGCCAATTAAACACCTATTCACTCTTCTCTTGAACACGCCCGGGTCATATTTCGCCGGAAAAGCAAGGTCCCTGACGCGAAAGCCTCTCCTATCTCTCTCTCTTATTTATTTATGCAATAAAATTATAGCAGTCAAATAGCCTATTGTGAAATAGTGTCACGTTATCTTTGCCGCTGGGAAAATAGTCGCCAAGACGAGCAATCTAGTGGGAAATTCAATACCTATCATATGTGGAGGCAGTAAGTTCTATTTTCATTGTCAGTAATATCCGCTAAGTAGTAATAAAAACCTTTTATTGCTATTTCAACCTTGCTCATAACAAGTTTAAAGCTTATTTTAACTTGAAATATGACCACCTGTCAACAATAAACAAAGGTCAAATAATAAATAATATGTTCGCTATCGCGACCATCATAGCGCTAACAGTTTACTTGGTGGCGGAACTTTTCTGTAAGAGTTGTTTGAGGAAGGTACCGTTATTTCTCTTAATTATATTAATAATAAAAAATATATTAATAATGATATGTGTGGACATCTCACACAGCGCCATCTAGCCCCAAACTAAGCAAAGCTTGTATTATGAGAACCAGGTAACTGATATAATACTTATATACTTTTTGTTTGTAAATACATACATAGGATACTATATAACACCCAGAAACAGAACAAACACCTATGTTCATCACACAAATATTTGTCTTGGGTGGGAATCGAACCTACAACGCACAGTTCTGAAGGTAGGGTTATTACCAACTGAGCTATCGGGCCAGTCATCTTATTTATCTTATTTTTATTAATCTCATTCTTATTTCAAATAATATTTAACATGTTTTTTATGATTGTGGACATTTCACACAACGTCATCTAGAAGCAAAGCTTGTACTATGGAAACCAGGTAACTGATAGAATGCATATAAACTTTTTGTTTGTAAATGCATACATAGAATACTATATAACACCCAGACACAGAACACACACCTATGTTCATCACACAAATTCTGGTGGGAATCGAACCCACAACCTACAGTTCAGATCGCAAAGCCTGAAAAATATCACACACATCACATATCAACATTTATTAGGTTCCAGCTTTAAGCCCAATGAACCCTACACTACGATAAGGTGGTGTACATACACCTTGCGGTTAAATAAGGCAATAGCATCAGGCCACGGCAAATGTTACCAGCATGTAACGTTTCTTTATAATTTTTTACGTAACGCTGTTTGTCGATCATGCTGGCAATGCCATCTGCCACTAATCGTCATTGGCTAAAATATACTTGAGAAAATGAGAAAATATGTGAATACGCCTATAACTATCAATAATAAAGAAAACAAGTGCTCTTTAGACTATACGACTAAAGTAAAACTTCTTTAATTTAGCTCCATCTATCGGCCGGTATAACTTTGTTTTGGCTTTAATGTCAAAATCTTTCATTTTTTTTTTAATTTTTTTTCTTTTTTTTCTTTTCATTTTACCGGACATACCAACATAATAATACAATGTTGTGTTGTGTTATGTTGACAATGGAGATCTACCTGAACCTACTAAAACTTCCGTTCGCCTCGCATTCACCAGCTTACTCCCCAAGTCATATGTGCGTAAAGAAGTTTTACTTCACAGCCTCTACCTTCATGCTAATACTTTTTGACTGGCCTGATGGCTCAGTTTGTAGTGGCTCTGCCTTCTAAACTGTAGGTTGTGGGTTCGATTCCCACCAGAATTTGTGTGAATATAGGTGTTTGTTCTGTGTCTGGGTGTTATATTGTATTCTATGTATGTATTTTACAAACAAAAAGTTTATATGTATTCTATTAGTTACCTGGTTCCCATAGTACAAGCTTTGCTTAGTTTAGGACTAGATGGCGTTGTGGGAAATGTCCACACATATTTATTTATTTATATTTACCACCTAGAAGGTTGAAAATAAGAATTAAATGATTCAAGAAATAAAATAATAATGTCAACTCATCCCCTACAGCCGGCCCGAGCGGTTGGCTGATAGGGCAGTCACATCTGCCTTGCAGCTGGCGTGGCACGAGCCGGGGTCGAACGTATCCCCCTCGAAGGCTTCTACATATTCAAGTACCATCTCTTTCTTTTACGTTAAGAAGAATAGAGAGAGGCTCTCCATTCCTATCGACAAAAAGCCTTGGAGACTTCTTTAAGGATGGTTTTTTTTTATGTTTTGGCTCCACACTTTTGTGTATTTAGCCAGTGTCAAGTAATTGATAATTTATCAAGTTAATGATGTTTCACGCAAATATGTGTCAATTCATAGTCGAAGTCATCAAGTCAAGTCATAGTCTAGTCAAAGTCATACACCTAGTAAAGTGGTGGCATCTTTACTTGAAGCTTCTATGGAGTTTTGGAAACAACACGAAAAGAAACGTTTCACCATCATTATACCATTTTCCCACACTCACGCCTGTAATTCAGTACTTAACGAATAGAGTGCCACCAATTTTATGCACTAACACTGACGCAATCTTTTTCGCGTTTCCGCCAACACTCTTAAGGATGGTTTTGAAGTGACAAATAATCTAAAATATTATTAGAATTGAATTGGTTTTGCTGATGATGGGGAGCGAGCTAATGTACCAATATGTGTTAAACACCGCTTATTTTGTTTTGTTTAGGGCTTTTTTCTATTATTGTGACACAGACAGACAAGACTAACTAATATAATTTTTTTTTTATTGTTAATCAATGATGTGACGAGCTATCCGCTCGCCTGATGTTGAGCGACACGGCTACCCATATCAGTTGCAGTGTCACTCGGAACTCTAAAGTATACAGTTTCGCGTGACACTGTACTGCGCACGTCATCCTGAGTCATCAACACAATCTAGTAATAAAATTACTAGACTGTGAGATCAGGTCATAAAGTCTGATTTGCCCAGTAATTTCACTAGCTACAGTGCCCTTCAAACCGGAACACAGTAATGCTTGCACACTACTGCTTGGCGGCAGAATAACTGGCAAAGCGGTGGTACCTACCTAGACGAACTTTGCAGAAATTTTCTACCGCCTAGTAATTATTCGAGTACTTTAACCTATTATTATATTATTCATTTTTAATGTTATAAAAATTTTATTAAACGTTTACCTTATCACGTGGGAACCAACGTGATTAAAGGTATTATTGTATTATTCCTGCTACTTCCATACAAAGTAAACCTTATTTGTAATTTCGTTATGCCAGAACAAAGCCACACAATAATCGTTTTCGACCAGAGTCTGCACATCTAGAAACCACTGGATGCACTAATAGCCTTCATGTAATTGGCTTATTAACGTAATGATGGTGAGGTGCTTTCACATCAACGGAATAATCGCTGCGATAATATCTAAAGGAAAATTAGTAGACCATAGTTTAAGCTCCAATTATTGTTGCTGAATTAATTGCTGGTTAGTTTGGCAGTTTATTCAAAAGATACATTATCATATGTTAAGTTCCTAGTGTATTTTTGAAAATTGTTTACGTAACACTCACAGTATGAACAAACAAATACACTGTCCAAACATTTGGAGAGCCTCTGTGGTGTGGTGCAGCAGGTCGGCTCATAACCCGGAGGCGGCGGGTTCGATTCCTGCGGAAGGACAAGTACATATTTGCGCACAGAAAAAAAGCGCAAATACTTGTTCTGAGTCTGGGTGTTGTAGGACCGTGGTCCTCGTAGTTCCTGGGTCCCTAGTCACGGGGAATCCTAATAACGGTGATAGTGACTTACCTTAGAAGGTAAATGACTCATAAGGTGATAGTCACTATCACCTTATAACGTGATAGTGACTTAAGGTGATGAGAAGAAGGGAGGTGACAGATGGACTTATAAGTCCATTTGAAAGGAGACAAACTAATCTACGTTCTAGTTTCATTATAATACCCTAGGTTATATTTCTCAATTTCTATCTTTCTTTTTCTTCCTTTACCTCTCTTCGTTTCGTTTTTACCGAGAGTTGTCTTCAAGTGAAGAAGGTCCATTATGAATGGGCACGCGCCTTCCGCAGCAAACGGATGCTTAAACATCAATAAATGTATTTACTTGTCGGTTCTTCATACCGGATAATGAACTGTAAATGAATAACAAAAAATCGTATTTTAAAAGAATGAGGTAACAAAATAAAATAAGGGTACAAAATATGGGTTTGAGAAGAAGTTCCTTCGTATTTTGTTCGAGAACTCTATAGAATGTTTGGAACTACATAGCTAGATTTATAGCGTTACGGTTTCTGGACTAGAAGTGCTTGAACCAGCGTTGTGCTATCCTCGAATTGAATTGAATATTAGTTAGTGGCTTCTGCAACAATTTAACCACAATTTTGCCACTTAGACCATCAAACACAGGAGATTGTTTGGTAATTTAAAGAACTTGGCCGGTGAAAATGAGTACCTATTTAATATTTATGTCAACGTTGAGTTTTACCTCCAAACCAAAGAAATTCTACCTCTATTCAAATTCATACGTACAAAATACATATAAAGACTTTTTTCGACTTATTTAATAATATAAAAGTTCTGAAAAATTCAATAAATAGTTTTTACATAAAATTTATAATACAAGTGGACCACGGAAAGATAAAATTGTGTGGTACACCCACGTGTCCACAAACTCGAAGATGCAGTGAGAAAAAAATAAAAAAGAGAAAAATAAAATTAGTTTTAATTTGTAGAACGTACTAATTGTTAAGTTATTACAGTTGTCATTAGCACTACTAAAAGCAAAGCAATTTGCTTCTAAATAAAACAATTAAGGGCAATTTCCTCATTGTCCACTTGCGCAAGTGCAGAAATTGCATAAAACTTTTGATCAAAGTCCACAGAGTCTAAATAATAACAGACAAGAATAACATTTAGATGTAAAGTTAAAATTTTGTGGATTCAGCGGATAATGATCATTATGATTTAAGTTGGTATGCGTGAACTGTTGAAGTCTTGCATTAAATAGGTAGATACCAAGTTATTATATAGTACTAAGTATCACTTTAGGTTACATACAATAAAATAACTTAATTTGACTTTAATGACTAGATAACTTGACGCTTAGAATAAAATTTAAAACAATCCAACGAGTATTTTTGGTTTGACGTATATTTTTTTATGTTAAGGAATGATGTGATGAGCAAGTCGTTCGCCTGATGTTAAGCGATACAGCTCCCATATCAGTAGCAATGTCACTCGGGACTCTAAAACTGAGTTTCGCATGATACTGCACAGCGCGTCATCTTAAGAAATTAACTCAGTTTGGTAGTAAGATTACTAGACTGTGGAATTAGGTCATAAAGTCTCATTTGCCCAGTAATTTAGTGAAATTCCGTGTGTTCCGGTTCAAAGGGCATTGTTGCCCTTGTACAGTGCCATACACTAGAGATTGCGCACTACTGCTTCGTGGCAGAACAACCGGCAAAGCGGTGGTACCTACCTAGACGAACTTTGCAAAAAAGTCCAATAGTCCTAAACCCATTATACAAACACTTTACTTACTTACATGTTAATCTAATCTATATCCATCTGATACCATAACAAAGTACAGAATTCCGATCATATTAATGTTATCAGCGAGAGGGGCAACATCTAACGTAGGTGGGAGAACTATTTTAATCTATAGATAGGATATTAGTACACGGCTAACGCCCAGCCGTCAGCGTCGAGCCGCCACCGCCGCCGTGCGTACTACATGAGGATGGGCATCTATATTGCCCGAACACCGGTTGAGTTATTCTGTATTTCGTGAGCGTTAGCCGTGTACTAGTTGTAGTTAGGATTCAACTCATTCACACCCTAGTCTTACAATTTTATCGACACTAAGACTGAGTAGAATATAGACTGCTAAAGGTCTCTATAGATACGTTTAACACAGTTCCATTCCAGCACAATGTGCTACAATAAAGATAATATGAAAATAGGGGAAAGCGAAAAAGATTGCGTCACCGCATTGTATTGTTTTCCAAAACTTATGTTATTTTCAGTGTTAGTGCATAAAATTGGTGGCATTTTATTCGTTAAGTTCTGAATTACAGGCATGAGTGTGGGAAAGTGGTATAATGATGGTGAAACGTTTTTTTTCGTGTTGTTTCCAAAACTCCATAGAAGCTTCAAGTAAAGTTGTCACCACTTTACTAGGAGTATGACTTTGACTAGACTATGACTTGACTTGATGACTTCGACTATGACTTGACAGATATTTGCGTAAAATATCATTAACTTGGTAAATTATCAATTACTTGACACTGGCTAAATACACAAAAAAAAATGTCCATAATGCCTCGCTTGGTGTCGGTCGAGAAGTCAGGAGTGCGGTGAACGATCTCTTCACAGACAGTGAGCACGGAGAACACTTAATTACTGAAATACGAGTACGTGCGCTATGCCGGCCGTGCCTAAAGACAGATGTGGCAGGGGCTATTAATCAAACACGAAGAATTAAAGTTATTGTTACACTTTGGGAAATTGTGGGAAAGGAGTGTCTGTGAGAATCAGTTTCTCACTGGAAATTGAAATTCATTTAACCGTTCAACTTGAGGCTGATATACTAGCGATTGACCAGGTATTTTTTGTCGAAGTAGCCTTTAATATTTTTAGAATACAATACAATAAATACACATAAAAATGTACAAAGAATGATAGAACAACAGGCGGCCTTATTGCACTAAGCGACTACCATATGGATAGACAGGAGAATTAAAGAACAAAAATTGCGGTTGGTGTTGTTACAACTTACCAAAAACAACAATGAGATAAAATATGTTTGATTACTAAAAATAGAAAAACAATCAATACTAAACCACCACCACTGTACCACCGCTTTGCCAGTTATTCTGCCGCTAAGCAGTATACTACTGTGTTCCGGTTGGAAGGGCACTAGCTAGTGAAATTACTGGGCAAATGAGACTTTATGACCTAATCTCACAGTCTAATAAAGCAAGACTGTGCTGATGTCACAATGACGTACGTAGGGCAGTGCACGCGAAACTATACCTTAGAGTTCCGAGTGACACTGGAACTGATATGGGCAACCGTGTCGCTTAACATCAGGCGAACAACTAGCTCGCTATGTCACTACGGCGAGGCAAAAAAACATTACTTAATAAACATTACAGCTAACAGCGTCTTCAACGCTAATCATAGTAATGTTACAAGTAATTCATTAGTCCATTACGCAGAGTTCAACGCTCTCCCAACGGACGCGCGTAATTAATATTATTAAGAAGTAATAATTAAGCGGAGAATCAACTCCCGTATTGTTGCTTTGATTAAGGCGTTCATTAGCTTTGTGCTTTAGAAAGTTTGATTAAATCGTTGTAGAATCAATGAAGACTTCGCCGGTGGCGATGCGAGCCGAGATTTTATAGTTCGCGCTTATGGCTCCATAAATTAATATACTGAAACGGAACGTTGGTAACGCGGTGCCGAAGCAGAACAAAACTGTAAAAAGATTGCGTTAAATATTTTCCGGTCTTTTATGCCTTACTATTACAGTCTGATAGGTAGCAACACAAAAATTGGTCAACGCACCATGCTTCATTTCGATCGATAAAAGTATATAAAGTAGTTGTGGCACTTGTACCATCAATAGTACTTCTCAATGGTACTTATAATATAAAGGCTAGCTTTTAATACAAAGTACCAACTTTAACTAATTTTTTAAGAATTTTTTTATATTTCTACGTAACGGTCCCAATTAAACCTGCAAAGTCTGGCAATGGTCTTACGTCATTTTCATATTAAATGTTATTGTCGATTCTAACTCAATAATTAAAATTAAATTCACGAACATCCAAAGACAATGGATGTGCCAGATCGATAACCACGACGCATGACACAATCCGATTCCAAAAACTGACCAAAATTGCCGACTGGACAGTTATCAACAATAACGCCTAATGCAGCGCTGGACAAAGCGAACAAATGTGTAAACGAACTGGTGATGCAATGGATATAATTGGGTTGCTCTTTCTGGTGAATCATCTTGGTTATTATACACCTTACATTGATTCTGATTGGATTCTGGATTTCATGTTTAAATCAAAGAACCAGACATTAATGGACGCGCGATCCCCGGATCAGGGAGGGTATATCGCTCATCTCATAATCTATCTCTGTCTCTCTCAGAGAAAGTTGCAACCTCACCATGAGATATTAGGGAACTTTCTAGTACCCACCTGGGTGGCTAGTTACCGTCTTGAAGATAAAATCTGTCGCCAAGCTGACGATTATAATGAAAAATTATGTATAGGTAAACCATATTTACATACCTTCGTTTTCGCTAAAGTCGTCATTGGACGAGAAACTAATTATTATCCAAATAGATCATGGCTTCTTAGGGACCTTTGCACAGCTGTTGGATAAATATAATTGAATTTACAAGCATTTCATTCTGATCCACAATTATAAAAGCTTTTGTACCTAAAATAATAACGGCCTTTGTGGTTGAGCAGGTCAGCTGTTAGCCCGGAGGCGGTGGGTTCAATTCCTGCAGCAGGACAAGTATTTGTGCACAGAAACGAAAAGCGCAAATACTTGTTCTGAGTTAAACCATGAGTTTAACCATTGTTCTCGTAGTTCCTGAGTACAAAGAGAATGCTAGTTATGGTCCAGGAACTACGCATGTGATTGTTGGGAACTATTTGATTTTTAATAATAGAGAAAGCGTCTTGAGGTTTACATAGAGCAACATTTTGGCTGCGAACTAAAATGTAGCCTGTTTGAATGCCAAAACTTGTTACTTTTGTTTTAATGAAAAATGAGACGCGAGTTACTTTTTATTTTTCCGAGAAATCCAGTTAACTACAACATAAATATATTACGCCTGTACGTGCAGCCCCACTAAATCAAGTTTTGCAGGATTCTTTGGAATTTTTACGATTATGCTAATTTGCATAATAAATGTTGTGTATCTAGTTTCCATTCACATATTTACAGTACATTTTCACATTGTTATTACGGACTGGCAATTTGGCATGTTATTCGTTTTATATGTAACACAATAGGTAATATTTTATTTCCAAGTAAAATATGTGTTCCACAGGGCTCTGACCTCTCTCCTGCGTTGTATAATTAGTTTTGGTATGATAATGAACTAGAATCGAGATACATGGAAATATTATGTAATATAGAGCGATGGTGGCTGTAGTACTGTTACAATTTTTCCTTTTTTTATTTATCTTTTTACTTCTCATTACGCAAGTATGTTAGAATATGTGTCAGCACATGCATTTACCAAACATTTCCTCATGATAGATCATGATGATTTTAGACTTTATATATAACTAGTTGCGCGCCGCGGTTTCACTTGCGGATAAAAAGTATTTTAATTAATTGCTCATCCCACGGGAAAATTTCACTTTTCCGGGATAAAATGTAGTCTATATGATAAACCAGTGTATAAGCTATCGGGGGGCGAGTTGGCTGGACTGCAGTCGCGACCCCTTCTCGCCCCGGGGACGGCGAACGAGGGCTCACGGGGGGGTTTTTGTGGGTTCAAGTCCCACATACCCCTGCCACCCCGTGGTGGTAGGGAAGTGCGAAGGCATTTACCCCTCAAAAAAAGTGTATAAGTTATCTCGGTACCGAAATTCATCCAAATTCATTCAGCCGTTTGAGCGTGAAGGAGTAACAAACATACACACATACACACATACACACAAACACACATAAAAACTTTCGCCTTTATAATATTAGTGTGATATTATGATGTGATGTGATGTGTGAGGCAGTCTTTGGGGACTACCGATAGAAATGAAGCCAAGTAACTTGTGACATATAGCTCATGAAAAGCGTTCGGTGATGATAACGCGAGTTCCATCATTTTTGTTCACCTAAAGACTGTTCAAAGCGACTAAAGAAGATTTCACTTCAAAAAAAATAATAACGCCTTACAAACACATGCATAGATCCGCCCCTAACTAGGATTCCCTGTGTCTAGGGACCTAGAAACTACGAGAACCATGATCCCACAACACTTAGACGCATAACAAGTGTTTGCGAGTTTTATTATGTGCACAAATAGGTACTTGTCCTGCCAGGGGAATCGAACCCGCCACTTCCGCTTTATGAGCCAACCTGCTCAACAACCATACCACAGAGGCTGTCAAGGATTCGATCTGATTGTCTTGATGACTAAATGCAGCGAATTGTAACAAATTTAAATAAGCATTTGAAACCCCAATATTATCATGCGACGGCATAGTGAATGAACTGAATACTCCATTAACTAAGTAATCGATAAGGGGTAGTAATAAAATCCACGAATGAAATTGCAGTCCCATGTCAGACTTTGACCCGAATTGTTCTGGAACTCCCTCAATTAGTACCGAATAAAAATTCATAAACGGTACTCAAATAAATAGGGCTGTCACTGACATTGAAACTGTTTTAATATGTTCGCGTTATATGTCTTTCTAATTTACTGCTGCATTCACGACATGAAAATTATAAAAAAGCCAGGTCTGCATGACTGAAGTAAAACTTCTTTAGTTTAGCTCCATCTATCGGCCGGTATAACGTTGTTTTTGCTTTGTTTAATGTTAATGTCGCCATCTTGACAATTGTAAATTGTAATTTTACTGGACATACCATCATAATAATATAACTTTTTAACTTTGTCATGTTGACAATGGAGATCTACGTGAACCAACTTCAACTTCAGCTCACCTCGTATTCACCAGCTTACTTCCCAAGTCAAGTCAAAAATTTTAAAAAATGTTATATTTTTGGATATCAATTGAATCCAAACCTTGCGTACACGCAAGTATGTTACAAAATTATGCTTAATTGCATAGACATAACAAATTTAATAAAACTCATTATTTTCAAATATTTGATATACAAGTACAGCTTGATTGCCCGAACCAATTGCTTTCTAGTTTCTTCATTTAAATAGCTAACGTACCAAATCTTCACGTTGGTAACCCTGAAAGTGACCAGAACAAAAACGGACTGGCACGGCGTCACGAGTCGTTCAAAAACTGATTAAAATTACATTCCGTGCCGAAACTCTTTAACCATCAAAATGTAGCGTAAAGTATAAAATTCGTGCGGTCGATGCTCTTGCCCGCACCGGGGCTTGGCTGAAACAGTGTCAAGTGGATCAGGCAAGTTCAAAATGCTTGAAATTTTGTTAGATTGGTTAGGTATTTAATATTCAGAATTTTAAACTTTACTTCCTAGCCTGAAGAAGTTTACTTGCTTGTATTTATATTTCGTAGAATATAAAGTAGTATTATAGCTACTTGTTAAATATTATGCCGGCTTTTCATCCTTGTTTTTGTTGTATCTGTACTTTTTGACTATCCTATCAAATTTTGAGAGGAGTTTTATTTGCGGTATTATAAATTCATTTAATTATCATAATAAAATCATCAGTCGTGTCGTGACTCTACCTACATTTTGTGTGCTAACAATTAGTTTACAAAAAAAAAACAATTTCTAACAAGGTATATAGAATAATAATAATTTAACTGGCTGATGGTGATTGTGGAGTGTGGCATTGATAAACACAAACCACCATATTCAAAAATTTAAACAAAAAAATTCAAAAATTCAACATCTATATATTTGGGAGCGGGATTTTTGGCGGTAAAACGAAAAAGATCGCATCACCGCATTGTTTTATTTGTCCAAAACTTGTGTTATTTTTAGAGTTAGTGCATAAAATTGATGGCATTTTATTCAATAAGTGCTGAATTACAGGCATGAGTGTAATGGGTTTCACGATATTACGGGTAAACTGATTTGGGCATAACTTTTTTCAAAGAACGCAGTACAGCATAAAATAATTTGTATCTCATATAATGTTATAAAGACATAAGAGAAGCTTTGACTGAGTCATACACGTAATGATGATGACTAGAATAACTGCATTTCCAAATGACACTCGAGTCACTCAACCCTAGCTAGACATATCAAATGGTACGTACGACAGTCTGTACATAATAATCATAACATCAATCACATTGTAAAACGGTTGAAAATAATTAAACATAAATGATATTTATTTATTTATTATTTATATTATTTGACATTAAGCGTTTGTAATTTTATAAACGTACAATAACTTACTTTTAAGTACCTAATCTCATTATGACTTGAAAAATTGCTAATAATAGCCTATTTGCAATAAAATCCTTTGAATTTGACATCAAATTGCAAAAAAATGCCTCTATTTATTGAAATAATTTGCATGGACTACACCACGCGTTTCTCAAAGATATAAATATTATATGTTATAAAACAAAAATACACAAATCTTACTACTCTACTATGCTACATACTTTGAATCACAAAGGGGATTTAAATTCCATTCGTCCATTTACCCGGAACATAATTTTCTTACCAACCAACTTCATGGAGGATGTTCTCATATTTTCTCAATTCGGGTGTGTTTTTTAAATGTTTGTCACCTCATATCTTCTTCATTTACCACCGATTTGGGGAATTTTTTATTTAATTGAAAGGATGTTATACTATCAGATTGATCGCATATACATTTTATTAGTATCATCTACTCAGTAGTTTGGTTTTTAAAATCAATATAACTGATCAAAATATATAGATGAAACTCGTCAAAGTATTCTCTCATCCAAGTGTTTCTAAGTTTTTTTTTTATGTTATTGAATGATGTGACGAGTTAGTCGTTCACCTGATGTTAAGCGCCACGGCCGCCCATAACAGAACAGTGTCACTCGGAACCCTAAAACATAGAGTTTCAAGCGACACTGCACTGCGCACATCATCCTGAGACATCAGCACAGTCTGGTAATAAGATTACTCGACTGTGAGATCAGATCATAAAGTCTCAATTGCCCAGTAATTTCACTAGCTACAGTTCCCTTCAAACCGGAACACAGTAGTGCTTGCACACTACTGCTTGGCGGCAAAATAACTGGCAGAGCGGTGGTACCTACCTAGACGAACTTTACAACAAAGTCCTACCACCTAGTATTAAATTAAGGCGGTTTAAATCGGTTTAATCCCTTAAAGATATGTATTTTAAGTTTCTGTGACAAGTGATCTCATATCCCAAATCCTTCACCTACGCGACATAACACATTTACAACCAAATTTGTTTGGCGATACTTCTATAAATCATAACTCTAATTTCCTACGAATACATTATTAAACAGAATATGTGTAATACAATACGTAGGTATTAATAATAAATATTTTTTGTAGGCCTATAAGCTGACATAGCTATAAAATTGCTGACTTGAACGGTGAATTCTTTGTAATAGACGAAGTTAGATGCTTACACTATTAAATAGCCTTCAGTCTCCTGCTTTAGCACTTTTTGGCCACCCATGTTGGCAAAGTTATATGCTATAAAATGGCTCTTACGCTATGTCGAATGGGATACCATGTTCACATAGAAAAGTGGACCTTATGAAAAGTGGTTACATGTGATATTTTCATCCATCTCCCAATACTATGTGACCGCGTTCGTGATTCAAATATTTCCATTCACATCAAAATTAATAAAGTGCACTCATTCTGAGGTAATGTAATTATTATAACTGGGGGTGATCACGAAACTTTGATTACAATGCAACATGAGAAATTTCCATACTAACTATGCACATAAACTGCGTATTCAAACTGTCAAATTCATACAAATTTGTGTTTCTATCGGTTGCAATTGAGTTACGTGATCACCCAGCAGGTTTATAATAATATAATCAATGGGTCACCAAAGATGTATTTATTTATTTATTTTATTAAATTAATAAATAAATCTTTAAATAAATAAAGTGATGACGCGGTCTAAGGCGGTGTATGCTTGCCTAGAAGACTTGTTCACTCCTGACTTGGAAACCAGTAAATATGTATCTATTCTAGAACTGGTTTCCAGTTTTCATTTCAGTTCCATTGTGTTGTAAAATGTTACCAGAATTTTTAAATCTCCTAAAAGTGTCAATATTGATTCTTATATAGAGTAACATTTACCTACCTGACATAACTTAGAAGCAAAGCAGGTGCTTGAGGCACGTCTGGGTTCAAATGACCGTCACCGTTACCACAAGCCCTGTTCAAAGAACCGCTGCGACAAATTTGATATTGCACAATAATTACACTCTTCTTGGTAATGACCAGTGACTCGCACTTCATAAGCATTAAAATTCAGGCTTGCAAGCTTGAGAAAGATCCCCAAATTTTAGGAAATTTCGTTAATCCAATCCTATTAAAGTTGAAACGAAATGTACGGATTTTTAGGTTTAGCGTTTAGGTTTTAGTCTCTAACCTATCAGGCTATATAATTTTATCCCCAAAAACTCCGTGGATGTTTTGGGATCAACTGTGATAATTGTCCATAGAGGTGTAATTGCAGAGAGCAGCTATAGTAGGTAAATTATAATATATCCCTACCGATTAGGTACTATAATTTTTTACAACACAGTGATGCATGAGTTTCGACTAATGATTTAAAAAAAAGTAATAGATGCTGTTCAGTCAACCATTCCATGGAACAATTTATTAAGTTTATAAGAGAAAGAAATGTGCGTAAATAAAATTTGCGAATTTTTCACTAAAGCAATATTTACACGTATGGACGACATTACATTGTTACTGATCTATAAATCATTTATTTCGTTATTAAGTATAGAAATGTAAGACTTACACGAAAAGAAAAAAATTCAACCTTTATGATGTGATCTAAATATTGGATAATGAAGATAAAACGGGTCTATTTGCGTACAAAAATTATCAAAACATTATTTTGAGTAACCTAACCAGTCCCCTCGTGACCACGGCATGTAACTTGGTCAAAACGTCGAGGTTAGTCAAAATAATGTTTTGATAATTTTTGTACGCGAGTAGACCCGTTTTATCTTTACCATATGAGTTCAAGTCGCGAGTTTAAAAAGTGTTATTGGATAATGATACAATCTAACGCTAATGAAATTTTATAAGTTTAAAAAAAAACCTTTATTTTTTAAGAAAACCAATGTAGGTATTTACCTATTAGGTAGGTCCTCCATCATGAACGTTGATTTTATTTATCTAGATTCCATAATGAGAAGTAGAATTTGAAGCATCCTAGTTTTTTTTTTTAAAGAAAAATTCACAGCTTTCTTATTAAATAATAAATACTCCTAAGCCAAATACAGGTTATCACTCATGGTATCACCAACTTAGAGAATTTAGCAATTGTTTTAAATTCATCTAAGACTACCAATAACTGCATCTTGACATAAAAATTTAGGATTAGTATTGTAATATTTAAGTATTTTTTTAACAGTGAGTGTTTCTTACTACCATTTAGGCAAACTTCCAACGCGTCGGGTCACTCAAGTAATTTGTTTGGACACCACGTCGACAAATAAAACTAACTGGATGACGCTTGGTCGCTTGGGATTAATTACTTTGAAAGCGAAGTGTTGCCAGTTCCCACGGTTTGAGGGAATTTGTGGAGACGGGTTAGACGCGGCTGGAGCCAAATATTTGAGGGCGTACCGAGATAATTCATTGACATAATTACTAAGTTTTTTCTCACTTTTTTGTTTTTGATAGTAAAAACGACTAATGCTACTGGAATTATGCAAAAAGTCTTACAGAGTAAAATTGAGCATGAACGTAATTTTTGTTTTCTAGATTTTCTCTAATTTATTTCATTTTTGTCTCGGCAATGTGATAGTTTTCCACGGAGGTAAAACCATGATTTTTACTCGCGTGGAAAACGATCACACTGCCCACAGGAACCACACTGTTTTAAACTAGAATGGTTTTACTCGTGCGCAAAATGATCACACTTCCTACAGGAACCACACTGTTTTAAACTAGAATGGTTTTACTCGTGCGCAAAATGATTACACTTCCTACAGGAACCACACTGTTTTAAACTAGAATGGTTTTACTCGTGCGCAAAATGATTACACTTCCTACAGGAACCACACTGTTTTAAACTAGAATGGTTTTACTCGTGCGCAAAATGATTACACTTCCCAAAGGAACCACACAATTTTCTGAGAAAAAATATACCCATAATTTACTAACTACACACAAAATTTCATGAATATCCGGCCAGCTTACACAGTTTAAGTACACAAGCTTCGCATTCACCTATAATATCAGGATTTATTGAGAAAACTCGTGTGAATCGATTTCATTTCTGCGTACCATGCCATGTTCTGAATCGTTTATTGAGATCTGCTGGAAATGACTTTGAGATTAACTTACGTGCGCCACCGTGGGACATCAAATAGGTGACTATAATTTACTGAAAGTTACTCAAAATCATATTGAACTCGAGCAAGAATATTTTTTTTATTTATCGAGTACTTACATTTATTATAATAAAAATAATAACGCCCAGGTCAGGTAATATGCGATCACGCATACATAGATCCTGGACCTTAACTAGGATTCCGTGTCTAGGGACCCAGGAACTACGAGGACCATGGTCCCACAACACCCAGACTCAGAACAAGTATTTGCGCTTTTTTTCTATGCACAAATACTTGTCCGGCCGCGGGAATCGAACCCGCCGCCTCCGGGTTGTGAGCCGACCTGGTCAACCACCACACCACAGAGGCTGTGTTTATTGATAAACTTAATTTAATTAATACTCCACGCTTGATGTTGATGATGATGATTGAATTTTTGAAGTAAAATTTCTTTACGCTCGCTTGACTTGGGGAGTAAGCTGGGGAATGTGAGGCGAACGGAAGGTGAAGTGGGTTCACGTAGATATCTACTGTCAACATAACAAAGTAAAAAATTTGTATTATTATGTTGGTATGTCCGGTAAAATGACAATTTACAATTGTCAAGATGGCGACATTAACATTAAACAAAGCCAAAACAAAGTTATACCGGTCGATAGATGGAGCTAAACTAAAGAAGTTTAACTTCAGTCGTGTAGTCTAAAACACTCGCTTTTTTGTACTATTCATACCTACTTTATATTTTTACCTCAGACATCCATCATTATACATGTAACTACGAATATCTATATGTTTTAATCTAAAATACCGTAGAACCTGAAAACAAAAGTGATTCGCTCAAAATATATTTTCAATTAACTCATATTTCTATTTAGCATCTCTAACACTTTCAAGTCTTTCGACCTCAGTTTAGCTCACGATGTTGCTCGCTACTGTAATTTTAGGCTCTTTTTTATACTTTGTACTGTTCTTTGATATTATGACGCTATAATTTTATTAGACTTCGTGTCAGCAATAGCCTTGTGTAGGTCGCGAACGACCTAGTTCAAAAGAGCGCTCCTTTGAGCGAACGACGCAAACTAGGTGTCGGTTGCGTCTGATTTTAGTTCGTTCGTTCTTTGACCGACCGACTTGCGGCGAGCGGCGAGAGAGCCGCGCTCCCCAGCGCGCCGCGCTCCGAGCGGGAGAGAGCGATGATCGTACATATCATTCTTACTTAGAATATTTTAAATATTGATTACATAAATGATGGTTAATTTTAGTCTTTTTTCTTTAACAAACATTAAGAATACCTACATAGTTTTAATAAATACTTACTTAATATTATATTATATTATGTTCATCGAAACTAAGTACCTAGGTATATCATATTTTTAGTAGGTACTTACCTAGTATAATATTTTTATATCATTACCTAAGTAGACTGAGTACCTATAGGTACTAATAAAAAATGTATTTTTCTTAAATACCATGCAATCAATGCAATGGCATTAAATTAATAAATTAATATGCAAATGTACCTATTTAGTAGTTATTACAACAGAAGCTATAACAATTTTTAAACAAAATAGAGCATAGTAGTAGATATAACTACAGCTCTTTGGCTGTTGCGAACTAAGTAGGTCGCTCTTGCGGGACCAGGCAAGAGATCGCTGAGAGCAATCGTCTTACCCGCTCTCGGTCCTGCCGCGAACTACTGAACTAGAAGAACGACCTAGTTCACCGACGCCCTGCGACCTAAAAGGAGCGCTCCCTGTCGCGAACTAAAATGCGCAAGGCTAGTCAGCAACCTAGACTAGTGCGATGACAGCATTCCACCTTTTTTTGTTTTGGCTCCACACTTTTGTGTATTTAGCCAGTGCCAAGTAATTGATAATTTCTCAAGTTAATTACTATTATATAATGTGTCAAGTCACAGTCGAAGTCAAGTCAAGTCATAGTCTAGCCAAAGTCATACTCCTAGTAAAGTGGTGGCAACTTTACTTGAAGCTTCTATGGAGTTTTGGAAACAACACAGAAAGAAACGTTTCACCATCATTATACCACTTTCCCACACTCATGCCAGTAATCCAGCACTTAACGAATAAAATGCCACCAATTTTATGCACTAACACTGAAAATATCACAAGTTTTGGAAAATAATACAAAGCGATGACGCTTGTATTATTTTCTTCTTCTTGTTCGTTTTCCCGCCAAAACTGCATACCACTTTATTGACATTAGGTGAGTCAATTTTTCAGGGCTGTGACAAAACGATTTTTTATAAAAACTATTCTAGAAATGTTAGTGTGTACTTACGTACCTCAAAATTTCTAGAAATTTTCTGATGAAATGAAATTTATTTACTTTAATGATGCTAATAATCGTCTCATCCAGCTATGTTTGTCACATTTCTGATTAGGGTTCGGCAGAAACTACAAGTGATGGAAAAATAAAGTGAAGTATACAGGTGTGCGTGTTGTCGGAGGTAAAATAGGAGTGTGCTTTAGACGACACGACTGAAGTAAAACTTCTTTAGCTCCATCTATCGGCTGGTATAACTTTGATTAATGTTAATGTCGCCATCTTTACAATTTTTGTTTTGTTTTGGTTTGGCTCCACAACTTTGTGTATTTAGCCAGTGTCATCTTGACAATTGTAAATTGTCATTTTACCGGAAATACCAACATAAGTATAATTTTTTTAATTTAGTTATAATGACAATGGCGATCTACGTGAACCAACAACTTTCGTTATCGGTTCGCCTCGTTACGCAATCCCAGCTTACTCCCCAAGTCAAGCGTGCGTAAAGAAGTTTTACTCCAAAAATATCAACATCAAATCGAGAGCCTTCTTTTTAAGTTACACGAACTTTGTGTAAGTCGGGAGCAGCCCTACACATAGTGAGAGTCCATGCCCGAGGCACGTCGATTGAAACGGCATTCCTGAGTTTTTTGGTCCCGGGCGGAACGGATGGACGGTATTCCATCTGGAGCTGTTCTGTGGTCGACACTAATAGACCCGAGGAATCTGATGAGATGGGAGAATCTGATCGAAGTTGTTCCGGTGCGAGGGATTTGAATACAACTGGTTAAATAAGAGCTTCTGTGATGTGACATTCTTTAAAGGAATGATTATACCTTTTGTTATGATGACTCTACATTACAACTTTTTTACCTACTTACATAGCTTTTTAGTATTAGTTAACGTTGTTGCCAAGTGACTTTGTATTATTCTTCTTCTTTCGTAGCTTTCTATCGCTTTTTAGCGATAATTCTGCCAATGTCAAGTAAGGAGTTTTTGTACAGCTACGTCATGTCAATGTCTTATTTTGTCAAAGTCTAAATGCCACAGTAAAATTTACATTTACATTTTTTTTTATTTACATTTTACTGAAGGCTTTAGGAAACCTTGAAGAAAAAAGGCATGGTTTTAAAACTTGGAAATATTTGCCAACACTGGTACTCGTTCTTATTCTTAATAATTCACACTTATCACGCATTAAAATTCGAAAATACACGGGTCATGGAAAAAAATCTGAATTCATAATCGCTATTTTTGGATTCTTTTTAACGATTTGACTCTGTATTATATTTATTTATTAAAATACACAAAAACTTACAGCTCAAAAAATTGACTTTGACTTAGACTTTGACATTTTACAGAAGCAGCAAAAAAATAAGGTTCTTAAAAATTGGATACACATCATCAGCTGGAAGAGGTCCACTGCTGAATACAGGCCTCCTCCATAAGACTCCACTTTGGACGCCTGAGGGGTTTGTTATATTCACCATGCTTAACAGGTGGCTAACAAGATTTCGCAGATTTTAACGTACCGAGGAGAATGCTGCTGCCCATTCCCTGGATATTCCCACAGCCCGTTCTTACGGAACCCATGGGAAGAGATGGGGTGGTCCTATCCGCAAACCGGGACTAGCCAAATCGGATATACGAATCACACTAATATTATAAAAGCGAAAGTTTGTATGTGTGTATGTTTGTTACCCCTTCACGCTCAAACGGCTGAATGGATTTGGATAAAATTTGGTACCAAGATAGCTTACATACTGGATTAACACATAGGCTACATTTTATCCCGGAAATGTGAAACGTTCCCGTGGTATAAGCAAATAATTAAAATACTTTTTATCCGCAGGTGAAACTGCGGGGCGTTGCTAGTGAACAATTTTTTTTTATTCGTGCCTAACTCCAGCTTGAGTTGAGTTGAGTGTACAAGTGCACAAGGCGTTGAGTATAGTGAGTGCGTGCGACGTAGGGGCACGGTGAGCATAATATTGTCAAAACCAATATCCTGCTATCAAAGCTAGATATATATGTTATGATCAAAGCGCTTTGATATTTTGATACTTAGACTTTCTCATAATAAAGAGCAATGAAGAAAACCATACAAGCATGCTGGTTTCTCTAAGTTTCTCTTTGTAATAAAATCAGAATCATTTCTATAGGCAGTCGTTGAGGACTGCCGAAAGAAATGAAAACTGTCTTGTGACATATATCACATATAGTATAATTCATAGGAAGCGTGCGGTGACGATGACGCGAGTTTCACGCTTTTCGTTCACCCAAAAAGTGATCACCAAATCTAAAGAAGTTTTCACTCAAATGGATAGAAGATATTATATCAAATAGAGCTGACACATATTATGCAATTAGATTAACAACATGGAATATTCAAACCTCTTTGCCATTGCATCAACATTATACCGATAATAAGTTATATGAATATCTCAATCTGTTACTTCAAAACACGTTTAAAAGACAATAGACTCCTACGCAACGGCACGGAAATAAGACATCACCGCGGGGCAATCTATATTGGCCCGAGCTGCACCACTACCGCGTAACTGTTCTGGGAATCAGCTTCGCCTGCCATCCTGCACGCGCCAAATAACAAGTCCACGAGTGCGAGCAAGAGAGAACACGATTACCATCTCCACCAGACTTACGCGGTAAAGCCCCTGCCCGGACTTGCCCCGCAGTACCGTGATCGATCTATTGACGTGATGACAGATTGGCCACTTCGCGTAATGGGCTATCGGTGGCGCATAGGTGGAGCTTGTAGACGAGATACTTTGATCGCCAACTGTTGGGAGTATGACCAACTATTTTGTGGTTGAACAATTGAATGTTATGCGTATAAGTACATATTTCCCATCGATTTCTCGAGTCGCTAAAGAATGCGTATCATAAAAAACGAACAGTCATTTACGTGACTTTTCGTGTTCTGTCAAACTCCATAGAAGTTTAAGAATTACCAGTAAGGTAACCACGGTTTTTCTGGAAGCCGGCCCTACCCGCATACTGCGAGAAAAAAACACCTCAACAGACCTTTTTTCCAGAATTTTCTTGCATGCGTATAATATAAAAATCGTACGACACATATTACAGTGTGGATCAGGTTAAAAAATTGATGGCTAAAGTTTGAAAATTATTTATTTTCTTTTCTCTTGCATCTGCATTCACTAATTAGAGAAAAAACATTTGACTATTCTCATTTGATGATGACATGTTATAACTGTTATAAAATAAATTACGGTAACCAATTCAATTTGTAATTAGAGAAAAATCCTGAAGATTACGCGCCAATGTTTTTTTATTTGTTCTGTAGCCGCAACGCAATGCATGCAATCTACCATCGATATTGAGAGATCTCCGCTTTTAGTTCTATTTAAAAAAATGACTTTTTTATTAAACAATTTTTTTTATTTTTTTTATGTTTTGGCTCCACGCTTTTGTGTATTTAGCCAGTGTCAAGTAATTGATAATTTATCAAGTTAATGATATTTCACGCCAATATGAGTCATAGTCGAAGTCATCAAGTCAAGTCATAGTCAACTCATAGTCTAGTCAAAGTCATACTCCTAGTAAAGTGGTGGCAACTTTACTTGAAGCTTCTATGGAGTTTTGGAAACAACACGAAAAGACGCAATCTTTTTCGCTTTCCCGCCAAAACTCTATGAAACAGTTATAAATCGAGTCTTTATTTATGATTATTCTACTTCTAAATAAAGACTTTTGGTTTTTGTAGGGTGTTTAGGCCCAATATTATAAATATGTTTAGTGCGTAAGAACAAAACTAGATGGCGTTGTACACCACTAAAACACGCAAGCGTTTGGTGCACGATATCTTGCTGTCTTACCAAGTGAATTAATAAATGAGCTTTTCCCTCGCAAACCGAATTTGATTTCAATTTCGGAGCATTTTTTAGGACGATGTACATGTTCCTCTCGTAGCCGAATAATTTGTTTGGCACTTGGGATTTGTTGGCGTACTTGTACGTGGTCCACTCCCGAGTCTTCCGAAAAGACAATCAAGATCGCGGTTAGCTGGCCACAGTATCGGCAGCAGTTAGTACTGAGCAATTCATACTAGCAGCGTCAGTACTAGTGAAGCCAGTGGTAGTGGCAATAGCCACAGAAGGTGTACTAGTTAGTGCGGATAGGCCGCACTAACTACTGGCAAGAGCGGGAAGTCGGAATTGGAGCCAAACCCAAGTGCGGAGCCGAACCAGCAGTATTGGCAGGAGCAGGGGGAAGTTGAGCATCGGGGGGAGCACCCCCTTGGACACCCTTGGATATCAGTTACGAGCCTTATGAGTGTGAGTGAGTTACGGATTGCAACTGTGAGTACAATTTGAACCTTATTACCTAGAAGTGTTTGACTTTAACTAATTTCGAGTAAAACTGGACATAGTGCAAATTTCAAGAAATTTCTCATCGACTTAGAGTAATTTGTTGTAATTTAATATTGACTTAGAATATTTGCGGTAGTTAACTTTGTAGAATTTTACAAGTGTTTGCATGGACTTAGAATAGTTTAAGAAAAAGTGAACCGACGGGGAACCTATGCCCGATTTCACTTAGACTTAAACTGATTCTCAAACACTTAGAAAATTTCTGCTTGTATTTTCATTGACTTAGAATAATTCGTGGAAGTTGTTAAACACTTATAAAATATTTTGCCTGGAGTTATTATTGGAACTTGTGATTTTGTTGTAGTGTTTTTGATCGACATAAGTTTTGAATAATTGTAATTATGGATAAGTTAATCAGATCACAAGAAAATCTTAAAGAAAGAATAGCAAAGGCAAAGATTAATTTTGGTAAACAGTCAAAAGATAAAATTACTGTAACATATTTAGAGACGCGCTTGGAAACGTTGGATAGTTTTTGGACGTTATTTACTTCGAATAATGAGAAAATTGTGATGGAGAGCGAAAGTGTGGAGCTAGAAGCGACAGATTATTATAAAAAAGATTTGTTTGAACAAGTAGAAGAAATTTATGTAGATTATAAATCAAAATTAAAAGAGTCAATGTCAAAGTTTAAAGCAGTAGTGAAGCCAACTCAAGACTCAATGCAAGAGTTTTCACAGAATAAAACTTTAAGCGTGCAATTACCAAAGATTACAATACCTACTTTTTCAGGCAAATACGTTGAATGGACTAGCTTTAAAGATTTGTTTGTGTCGCTCATACACAACAATAAGAACCTAGATGACGTTCAAAAACTGCACTACCTGAAGGGTCACCTACAGGGAGAGGCAGAGCAGCTGTTACGGCACATCCCTATTACTGATGATAATTATAAAAATTGTTGGTCCCAGTTAGAAGACAGGTACAATAATAAAAAGTATCTTGCAAATTGTATCCTGCAACGGTTCATGAACCAAAAGAATGTTAATGTTGTGTCATCAAGCGCCATTAAAGATTTGTTAGATGTGACAAATGAATGTTTACATGCGCTGGAAAATTTGGGGATTGATGTTAAGTCATGGGACATAATAGTGATTTATATTGTCAGTCAAAAATTAGATTCTGAGTCTAGATGCTTATGGGAGACTAAGAATAATGAGTGTTCTGGGGAATTGCCTGAGCTTTGTCAATTTAAACAGTTTTTAGGAAACCGGTTCCGAGCGCTAGAATGTTTGGGTTCACAGTGTACTAAACAAAGTAATATTAAGAATAAAAATGCTATGGTATTACATGTAACCACCACAAATTCAGGTTGTGTTTTTTGTTCCGACAAAAATCACAAATTATGTAACTGCAAAAGTTTTGCTAAGGAAGATGTAGACAAACGACGTAAGTTCGCCCAAACCAGTAGGCTATGTTTTAACTGTTTGAACGCGAATCATTTGGTGTATGCATGTCGTCAGTCTACAAGGTGTCATCTATGCAAAAGGAAGCATCACTCACTTCTCCATCCTAAAAATGCACCAACCTCGGTTGAGGAAGTAAATTCGGATCAGTCTAATGGTAAGGACGTTGTGACGTCAGAAGCGTCATCGTCCTCGAAGGGAGAGTCCACCAAGGCCATTTCGTGTTTTGCAAAGGCTGGCAGTCAGGTACTGTTAGCCACTGCCTTGGTTAATGTCGAGTCAAGAACTGGGACTTCTGTTTGTTTAAGATCCTTGCTAGATCAGGGGTCTCAGGCTTCGTTCATCACGGAGTCCGCAGTCCAGTTACTGGCTTTAAAGAAAAGTCCTATTAAGACTTTTATATCAGGTCTGGGCGGCGATTCACAAGCTTCGTTAGCTTGTAGGTCGATGGTTTACATCAAAATTCAATCCCGCCACGATCCCAGCTTTGTCATTCCAGTCAAAGTTTATGTTATGAACAAACTTACCACACTCCTTCCTGAAAGAAAGGTTGTCTTTCAAGAGTTGCCCGCGTTGCCAACTGTAGACTTAGCCGATCCATCGTTTGATACACCCAATAAAATTGATTTATTGTTAGGAGCGGAGGTCTACAGCCAGATTTTGTTGAGTGGTCTTATCAAAGGTCCGCCAGGCTCTCCTATTGCGCAGAATACTACGCTTGGCTGGATCTTCTCTGGTGAGGTAGACGCGGTAAGTAACGAGCCAAATGCATGCCATAATGTAGTAGTCAGCATGCATTCAGCTCATTCAGAGGAGAATGAGCTTTTGAAAAGATTTTGGGAGCTAGAGTCAGACCATTATTCTAATGAGAAGAAATATTTTACTGAAGAAGAGCAGCAGTGTGAACGGTTGTTTGCGGAAACCACACAGAGGGACGAATCAGGTCGTTATGTAGTGAGATTGCCCTTTCGCACACAAGATCCTCAGTGTAAGTATGGTGACTCTCAGCTAATCGCCCGTAAAAGGTTTCTTCTGTTAGAGAAACGGTTGCTGAAGAGCCCTGAACTGAAAAAAGAGTATGTTGGGGTTATTAATGAATATTTGAGACTTGGCCACATGGAGATCGTCGAAGACCAAAATAAATCAGATGCGGTATATTTGCCACATCACGCGGTCGTCAGGAATGACAAACTGACGACAAAGGTAAGGGTGGTTTTCGACGCATCATGCCAAGGTAAGAACGGGGTGTCGTTGAACCAAGACCTGATGGTCGGTCCAAATCTCCAGTCAGAGCTGCGACATATTTTGATGCGGTGGCGCTGCTTTCTAATATGTCTAGTAGCTGACGTCATCAAGATGTACAGACAAGTAAAAGTGGCTGAAGATGATGTAGATTTTCAGCGTCTGTTATGGCGAGAGAATCCTGATGACGAGCTACAACATCTTCGACTTTTACGAGTCACTTTTGGTACATCTTGTGCACCACATTTGGCCGTCAAGTCGTTACAGCAAGTCGCACTCGATGAAGGAACAGTGTTTCCGCTGGCATCGAGTCGCGTGCTGAGAGATTTTTATATGGACGACTTGATGACAGGGTGCCAGACTGTAGCAGAAGGAGCTGACATCTATCGAGAGATGGAGGAGTTGCTTGGTCGTGGAGGTTTCCAGCTTCAGAAGTGGGCCACTAATAGCAGTGAGTTGCTGGAACACATAAAAAAAGACAGGGAAGTATTAGAGGAGAATCTGGAATTGAAAACCGATAAAACTAAAATATTAGGACTTACCTGGAACAGAATATCCGACGAGTTTGAATATACCGTACAACTCCCTCCACTGGAAACACCTGTTACCAAGCGTAGAGTAGTTTCAGATATAGCTAAACTTTTTGATCCCCTCGGCTGGATTGCTCCGGCAATAATAACAGCGAAAGTATTTATTCAGAAAATTTGGCTCTCAGGGATCGAATGGGACCAGGAACTGCCACCATCATTACTGAAAGAGTGGTTGAGTTTTAGAAAAGATTTATGTCAACTTACCAACTTTCGGATACCCCGATGGATTGAATCATCCGCCGAAGATAAATGCATTGAATTGCATGGATTTGCTGACGCTTCAAGTGTTGCATATGCTGCTGTTGTGTATGCTCGTGTGATTGACAAAAATGGGTTAGTCCACGTGAATTTGATTACGTCCAAAACAAGGGTGGCTCCAATAAAGCAGGTGTCGATCCCTAGGCTCGAGTTGTGTGGAGCCGTGCTGCTGGCAAAACTGCTTCTGGAGGTTTCAGATGTTTTGAATGTACCTAAATTACACCTGCACGCATGGACAGATTCGTTGGTCGTTTTAGCCTGGTTGAGGAGCCATCCCAGCCGATGGAAGACATTTATAGCGAATAGAGTGGCAGAGATACTTACCGTTATGGATGGAAACCAGTGGTCGCACGTACCATCGAAGCAGAATCCCGCAGACTGCGCATCCAGGGGCGTGAACCCATCTGAATGCGCTCATATCCAGTTGTGGCAGCAAGGTCCAGAGTGGCTGAAACATAAAAAGATAGATTATAGACATGAAGAAATAAACACACAAATGGAAGAGAAGAATTTGAAAACTTACACGATTACCTGTAGTGATGCAGAAGATGAGCTGTTTATGAAGTTTTCTTCGTTGAAACGACTTACCAGGGTTATTGCGTACTGTAGGAGATTTTTGAGTCCCAGAATCAACGGTGCTCTAACTGCAGAAGAAGTAAAATCAGCTTTAAATTGTTGCATCAAAATGTGTCAAAGGCACTGGTTTCACGAAGAAATAGACAGTTTAAAGAAGAATGGTAACGTAAATAAGAAAAGTAAACTTACCTCGTTGAATCCTTTCCTTGACGCAGATTACATCTTGAGGGTTAGCGGACGTTTGCAGAAGGCTGAACTCGTAGATAGCACGAAACATCCAATTTTGATACCACACGGTTCAAACTTCACGAAGTTGTTGGTTGCTGACGCTCATCAGAGAACTTTGCATGGGGGGCCTCAATTAATGATTAATTATTTGAGAACCAATTTTTGGATTTTAAATGCAAAGAGTCTCGTTCGGCAATGTTTTAGAAAATGCGTGGTTTGCGTTCGTCACTCAGCAAAAACTAAGCAACAAATGATGGGCCAGTTACCTGAGGCACGAGTAACTGCTAGCCGACCTTTCCTGCGAAGTGGCGTCGACTACGCAGGTCCAATTAGTATCCGCTCTACTAAGGGTCGTGGCCATCACTCCACTAAGGGCTACATATGTTTATTTATCTGCATGGCTACGAAAGCCATTCATTTGGAGGTAGTTAGCGATATGACAGCTCAAAGTTTCATAGCTGCCTTCAAACGCTTCGTAGCCCGGCGTGGTCATGTAGCCGAAGTATGGAGTGATAATGGAACCACATTTGTTGGCGGTGCTAAGGAGTTGAAGGCGTTGTTCGATGCAGAAAGGTCCGGTCTAGCACCTGAGATTGCTGATTGGGTTGCAGTTAATGGTACGAATTGGCACTTCATACCTCCGCATTCTCCAAATTTTGGAGGATTGTGGGAGGCAGGAGTGCGATCAACTAAGCACCATCTTAAGAGAATCATTGGCAACAGTACTCTGACTTTTGAGGAGATGACCACTCTGCTATCACAAATTGAGGCGTGCCTTAATTCAAGGCCGATTTCTCAGCTACCAACTTACCCAGACGAACCGTATCCTCTCACCCCTGGTCACTTTTTAGTAGGTGAACCACTGGTTGTAGCCCCTGATAGGAATTATGTAAATAGCAGTACTTCTTCTTTGAGTAGATGGCACCTAGTACAAAGAATGTGTCAAGATTTCTGGCGCAAGTGGTCGAAGGAGTACCTCACTCAAATGCAACATCGTTATAAATGGAAGGATGTAGTTCTTGAGCCAAATATAGGCGACGTCGTGTTAATCAAGGAAGATGAGCTCCCACCAGCTAAATGGCTGTTTGGAGTTATCGCAGAGAAGCATACTGGTTCGGACAAACTTACGCGTGTGGTGAGCGTAAAATGTAAAAATAGCGTTATAAAACGACCTTTGTCGAAATTAATTGTGTTACCTGTTACTTAAGATAGTACGGATAAGAATTACTTATACAGTCCACTGTTCTATGTTGAAGTTTATTTTTGTTATAGAAGCTATTGTGTTTTTCGTTGTGAATTTTTAGTTAGATTATTTTTGAGTTCGTATTGTTATAATTTATCAAAAATTTTGTAGCACTTGGGAGATAGTAAATTTTATGTGTACACGTTTTTTTTGAAGAAAGTATTAGTTTTTGTTTGCTTATAAATGTTATAACATTTTTTCCATTTCTATTGTTCTTATTTAATGGACTGTCCGTCCATGGCGGGCGGAATGTTTAGGCCCAATATTATAAATATGTTTAGTGCGTAAGAACAAAACTAGATGGCGTTGTACACCACTAAAACACGCAAGCGTTTGGTGCACGATATCTTGCTGTCTTACCAAGTGAATTAATAAATGAGCTTTTCCCTCGCAAACCGAATTTGATTTCAATTTCGGAGCATTTTTTAGGACGATGTACATAGGGTAAAAAGTAAAAGTTAAAAAAATCTAAATAACCTAACCTTATCCCCTAAGGCCAAGTCTAGCATGATCGTAATTTATCAAGAAGCTATACGTATGAGCTATATATAAGCTATATATATGTGATTCTATTTTGTACATGTTTATTTTTGGTGTCAATAAAGCGTTTTGTATTGTATTGTATTGTATACAGCCGACCAAATGATCTCGTCTGCGATCCCCTAGGAATGTGCGTTGCGGGCGCGCGCGCTTGTGATCTATGAACGATGGTGGTGACCACCATTACTCGGGCATGCGGCGAGAAATGCGGTGAGAGAATGTGTTGAAAGCTTCAAAAGTGATGGATGTCTGATATAGTTTTAATAGACCGCTTACGGAGCACGATTCTTTTATTGTACTGAGTTTCTGGTCGTTTAGTTTAACGCTTTCAAGCGGTGCTATCTACTTGTAATTGCGCATATTATTTTTTATTATTACTCGTACATAGCCCGTGCCGTGACTAGACACATTTATTAATAGCTATAATATCATATCAAAAAGAACATTTGCTTTAATTTCTTACTTGGATTATATTATACATTCATTTTCCAGTTATTTTGATTTAAAAACTAAACTAGAGAAACGATTTTGATATACTTCCTATGGGATTCATTTAAATGTACGCCCTTAAAAATAAATAAATCGGTTCATAAATGAACAAACATTTAAATATAGAAATAAAAATACAAACTATTTGACACCATCCTCCTTTTTAAGTCGTTTGAAAATACGTAATTATTCATAGTTTTGCAATAAAATCAAATACTTAGATTCAAGTAAGATTTAGTGCTTAGAAAGCGTACCTGTATCCGATAACACGGCAGCAATTAAAAGAAGCTATTCGAAATATTTCCAAGCATCCTATCATTCTGATTCGATCTGTGAACATCGGACTATTCGATTCGACAATCGATTCGTCTCAATGAGCCGATCAGCTCATCTTAGTGCGTTGAACTCTCCATGATGCCTATAGCCTAAGTTTTTTGTCTAGCTTTGTAGCAACTCAAATAATACTTGCCGTTCAATTAGGTAAATATAATGTCTGTTTATTTGGCCAACTGAATGTAATCTTTGTGTCTTGATAAGTGGGTGGTAACATTATTTTTGCATTAGAGTATTAGATGAGTTTTCAAGACATGAATACATTATTATGGATGTGAATACATATTTAAGTCGGTTTTATGTTGGCATAAATCATGATTCGTGTCAAGATCTCTGAATAAGTGATGTAAAAGGTACGCGCTTAATAAAGCTTAAACATTTCCAAAACAGATGAGCCAGATCAAGTTATATTTATGATGCATTTGATTCATGCAAATAAGTGACGTCGGAAGCGGTGCCTTGAATAGGCCGTGCAGTTGCATTTTTCATAAATAAACTAGAAAAAAAACCTTTTGCTTTAGCTAGTAATTTGCATTGTTAAACTTACTTCAAAAGGGCAATTCTGGGAAAATGAAATCTATTTAATAAAATTCTATTCTCATTTAAATTCAAACTTAATTCAGTATCCGTTTGACAATTATAAGAACTTGGAATTTCCTTCAGACAAAAATAAATTAAAGAAACTCCTATTGTAAAGAAACCACCCAAGGTTTTATCCCCGTATCTTAATTGTACGGGAAGCAAGATATCGCCCGTAATGAGACTAACGTGGTTTGACGGTAGTCGTAAATTTTAAGAGGCAGGTTTTGATTGATTGTGCGCTTTGGATGATAAAGTTTAGCGGACTGCACTTTGGAATGATACTGAATGGTGGGTAACGGTTTTTAAAGAGATTATCATATGCGGGATCGATCGTAGCGTAGTCAAACGGTTAACTTCGAATCCGTGGACAACTTTTGCCAACCCAATGATAAAAAGGTAGCAATTCAAACTACAAACAAATTTTACACATTAAAAGGAATCCTAAAAGACGTTCGAACTCTCTAATTCCATAACGTAGGTAATTAAGTACTAGGTTCTCGCTGAACTGTTCAAATATGTTCCTGACTGACTTTGACTAGACTATGACTTGACTTGATGACTTCGACTGTGACTTGAAAAATATTTGTGTGAAATATCATTAACTTGATAAATTATCGATTACTTGACACTGGCTAAATACACAAAAGTGTGGAGCCAAAACATTTAAAAAAAATCCTCTGTGGTGTAGTGGTTGAGGTTAGCTCACAAACCGGAGGAGCCCGCCGGGGTTCGATTCCCGCAACCAGACAAGTATTTGTACACAGAAAGTAAAGCTCATATATGTACTTGTATCTGTCTGGGTGTTGTGGGACCATACTTTTCGTAGTTCCTGGTAACCTAGATACAGGGAATCCTGTGGATTATGTGGAATATAGATGTGATCGTAGGGCGTTATTATTAAAATTATTGCTAAGTTTTCATTAGATTCGTGTAACAAAGGTGTTATATTTGCCAAGGAATATGATCCTTGGAAATTTCCGCCAAAAAAAGATCTCCGGAACTTAAAAGACTTTTCTTTATTATGTTGGTATGTCCGGCAAAATGACAATTTACGATTGACAAGATGGCGACATTAACATTAAAAATAAAGCTATACCGGCCGATAGATGGAGCTAAAGAAGTTTTACTTCAGTCGTGTGGTCTAAAGCACACTCGTTTTTTTCTTTGTAAAATCTAGTTTAAACATATAAATCATTCTATGATTTGGAAACAGCAAATAGTCTACTTCTTATAAAAACTACGCGTAGAGCTGTGAGGCGTAACTATAACAAAAAAACGCCTACTTAAAATGCGTGCTTTATTATTACGGCTCCATGTAAAGTTATTATTTCTCGACTTTGTTGTGTGTTGGTTTTGTAGAGCGTAAATCTTGATTACGAGTAATTTCTCTAACGGAAACTTGATGTTATCTGGTTAGACGAGGTAGAGTATAAGGAACTCAAACTGTGTAGCATCTTCTCATATACCATACCAGCTACCGTTTTATACTATCCTATGAGTTTTTTTACTGTTCATCATCAGCCTGTGTTAGTCCACTGCTGGACATAGGCCTCTCCCAAGGTACGCCATTGAGCCCGGTCTTCGGCTCTTCTCATCCAATGACTGCCAGCCACTCGGCGCAAGTCGTCGCTCCACCTAGTCGGCGAGCGATTTTTTTTTTTTTACTGTTAGATAATAGTAATTATTGTTAGACGATGCCCATTCTAGCGATGCTTGTTAAAGTCAATGGTTTTACAAATAGTGTTTTTTAAAGCTGATAAATATTATTAAAACTGAATTGTTCGTTTTTTCTCTAATTTTTGTATGTAGTTGCAACTTTGTACTGAAGATCTTGGACGTGTAATAATTAATAATTCATTTATTCAATAACAATTTTTACATTGTATTTGAAATTCTTCACGTAAAACCATAATCACCGTGTGCTACTAAAGCGCGGTAAATTCACTGATCTTTAACAGTTTCTTGATTTTATGGCACTAATGCCTGTTTGAACTCAAGTTTTTTTTTGTTATGGTTCCACACTATTGTGTATTTAGCCAGTGTCAAGTAATTGATAATTTCTCGAGTTAAATAATATATAATGTATATAGTAAGTCAAGTGAAGTCACAGTCCAATTCATACTCCTAGTAAAGTGGTGGCAACTTTATCAGAAGCTTCTATGGAGTTTTGGAAACAACACGAAAAGAAACGTTTCACCATCATTATACCACTTTCCTACACTCATGCCTGTAATCCAGCACTTAGTGAATAAAACACCACCAATTTTATGCACTAACACTGAAAATAACACAAGTTTTGGAAAATAATACAATGCGGTGACGCGATCTTTTTCGTTTCCCGCTTTACTAGTAGTATGACTTGACTAGTCAAGTCTATACTAGATGACTTGGACTGTGACTTGACTTGATACTATATAATATTAATTAACTTGAAAAATATCAATTACTTGTCACTGGCTAAATACACAAAAGTGTGGACCCAAAACAAAAACCAATCTAACTTCAGCACAATCGTTTGAGGTTCTCATAAATAAAACAAAGGAATTTTTTTAAACTTTCTAAAACCAAAATAGCTTCAGTCACGAAGCGACTCAAGGCACCTAAAAAATCTAAGATTTAAAAAAAATAGCTTTGAAAGCAAAAACAAGAAGCAGCCGTCCACTGGCCTGTGGTGACCAGCGACGTGACCGACGTGACTGTTCCAATACTGGATACGCTCTAGTAGTTGTGGAAGAATAGAACCTGCCTTCAGAACTGCAGGTTGTGGGTTCGATTCCCACGAGGAACAAACATTTGTTTTATGAACATCGATGTTTGTTCTGTGTCTGGGTGTTATATTGTATTCTATAAATGTATTTACAAACAAAAAGTATATAAGTATTGTATTAGTTATCTGGTTTCCACAGTATAAGCTTTGCTTAGTTTGCGGCTAGATGGCGCTGTGTGAAATGTCCACAAATATTTATTTATTTATAGTAAGTCCCCTGATTACAATTCCTGAATTCAACTTCAGTGGTGCGGCGGGTTTGATTCCCGGCAGAACAAGTACTTGTGTACAGAAATAAGCGCAAATACTTGTTTTGAGTCTGGGTGTTGACCATGGTCCTCGTAATTCTTGGGTCTCTAGACACAGGGAATCCTAGTTAGAGTCCAGGATCTATGTATGTGATCGTTGGACGATATTGTTATTAATATTATTATTGTTGCCGACAGACCTTATTATATATTTAGTTTTATTTAATTGTTTTTCTATTTGTAAATTGTTTTAGAGAGAGGGCTTTTTTTGTGGCGAAAGTTTGTATGTGTGTATGTTTGTTACTCCTTCACGCTCAAATGGCTGAATGGATTTGGATGAAATTCGGTACCAAGATAGCTTATACACTGAATTAACATAAAGGCTACATTTTATCCCGGAAAAGTGAAATTTTCCCGTGGGATGAGCAAATAATTAAAATACGAGCAAATACATTTTATCCGCTGGTGAAACCGCGGGGCGCCACTAGTTTGTCATATAAAACTACTACTACGATGTTGGTGAAAGAGTGTGTTCTAGTTTTGTTTTTAATAAATATATGTTTTTGAATCGTGATTTTTACCATTTTACGTTCGATTCCCACTGGACCTGCTCATCCTCAACAATTATTGTAATTTAGGCTAGCGAAATTGGTGCGTGACTCATACGGTACCTACATACATAATATATACCAATATGTGACAAATACCTACCGCTACAAGTACCTATACTATACGATGCAGTTTCACCTTACTCTACGCGGACTCTGGCAGAGATATAGCTCTGAACTACCCTCACGTCATTGACCGTCGCGTCGTATAACACACCTGCCAATAATCGCCCTTCCGACCCCGCAACGGCTTCCATGAAGTCCAGATAGACTGAGAGAGACTGGCCCGATAGCTCAGTTGGTAGTAGCCCTGCCTTCTGTACTGAGGGTTGTGGGTTCGATTCCCACCCAGGACAAACATTTGTGTGATGAACATTGGTGTTTGTTCTGTGTCTGGGTGTTATATTGTAGTATATGTATGTATTTACAAACAAAAAGTATTTAAGTATTGTATCAGTTATCTGGTTCCCATAGTACAAGCTTTGCTTAGTTTGGGGCTAGATGGCGCTGTGTGAAATGTCCACACATATTGAAAAAATTAATCATTTGAAAAAGGAATACATATACTGAAAGCAATCCATCTAAGTATTTGTATATGTATGTATATTATAATATGCATTATATTTATATTATTGTGTGTATTTAATTTTGTATATTTATTATGGTGTTACTCGTATTATCACCAGTTTAGACGTATAGTTAAGTTGCTGTTTTTTTTTTTAATATATATCCCATTATTGTTGCACTACCGCATTAAGCCTTCCACAATACACCAGGGTTAACTGGAAGATAATGCTCGATAGCATTAAGTTCGCCTATGTACCTTCAATTGTTGTTGTTTGTGCAATAATGATTTTTCTATCTATCTATCTATACGAGCAACAACGCTCACTTCGGAAACATTTGGAATCCATAAAGAACATATAATGCTAAGTCTAACAATGCTGCCTTGAGAGATCAATGCATGCACGAGATTCCAGCCATTTATTTATTTAAGAGGGTTATGTTAATTTTATCCCGAAAAATTAATGGTTTCTGAGGGATAGCCCACACGGGCGAAGCCGCGGGCAGAAGCTAGTTAGGTTATTAGTTAACTCAGCTTTTCGACATTTTCTTATTCTTATGGTGTACAACAAAGAGTATATTTTACCCACAGTAGGTAGGATATAGTTAATTTCCGACGGACGAACAGCAGGCAATCCGTTAATACCCCTCTATACGCTTTCCAGTTTCTGAAACAAACAATTAAAGGAAATTGAAGCTGTTGGAGCATGTCAGAATGAGTGGTAAGTAGACCGATCAACAGTTGAAGTCACTAAGTTGCTTTGTTTGACAGATTTCTAGAAGGTTTACCTTTTTGAAAGAGTTCAGTTGTACATACCTCAAGCGTAATCGGGAAAACCGATAGAATACAAGTAAATTAAAATGATTTGATCGCCTTGATATTGAACGCAAACATTACTTTTTTATTTAGTTTTTTTTTTATGTTAAAGGGAGCAAACAAGCATACGGCCCACCTGATGGGAAGTGGTCACCGTAGCCCATGGTAAAGTTAGTTAATTAATTTAATTAATTATTAATTAAAGTTAGTTAGTTAGTTAGTATTTTAATTACATTGTTATAAATTTTATGAACAAGGAAAGAATGATGAAGTTGATGAATAAGTAAACTGAACATGACTGGAATCTTTAAAACACCAAAGTATAGACAAGCATAGCGGGTTACTAAATATGTTACTGTCGAAAGCTAAATCATTTCTCTCAGAAGATTGATAAAATATCTGAATCGGTATAAATGTTAGAAGAAGAATATGTTCTAGATCGTTTCATACCTATCTTGAAAGATGATAAAATCATAATAATAATCTAAGTTGAGAAGTTATTTCTATAAATACCGTATCCATCAACCACATCGCCCGCTCGGCCCCAAGTAGCGGCCCGTCACGCTTCTCGCCTCGGCCGTAGACCTCAGTGACACTTTTTTAGATAACCAAGACTAAAATCAAAACGAATAAAAGCCACTGCTTACCAAATCACGAAAACTCGTGTCGGCAAATTGCCTCAATCACAAATTTACTGACAATTTAGAATCAACTTGAATTTGCTGCTTTATGTTGTAAGCGATAAAGTTTATTTTGTTTGTAAAATCTGAAGCTGCAGTGTAGAATAAATTGCCTTCATCAAGCTTTAGGTAAACGCGTAGAAAGTTGACAATTTCAATGGTTGGCAGCACAACGACACTGCACAAAGGGCAACATTAGCGGCGCCGTTTCCGTAAGAAATTCTTATACCATATTCTATAGAAGATCACAATTAATCATTTTTGAAGTCTTAAGAACTATGACAAACTTTTAAAACAACACATGCGCGTGGAAACCTATACGAAAGAGTAAACAACGTAAGATAAATTATCTTCTTAGGTACCTATTTTATTTAATTATTTATTTTTGCTTTCATATACATCATTTTAATAGGCAATATACAAACACATACACACAATTATCACAACACCAGATCTTAATTAAATTGAGTGTGATTCTAAAATACACATGTTAATTTTAAAAAACTCTATTCTTGCCTTATATTGTATACAGGCATCCCGCGGTTATCTATCCCAATATTCCGAGCTAAAAGTTTTATTTCTTTACCTAAATTAACAGATGATCTGTAAAAATCCGATCGACCGTTTCAGCATGAAATAAAGGTTGCTTGGATTTAATCCAGTGAGTGAGAATGACTTGGGACCATTTGTAGGAAGTATTATATATATATATCTACCTTAAGTGTGGTTAAAATTCATTCCATATAATAAAAGTAACGAGCTTACACCTATTCGCTAGTTTCCCTACGCGCGATGTTCGGCATTCACAATATTAGTACTAGTACAATATTAGTATGAGCCCGAGCTCTCCATACAGTAATAATGCAAATGCAAGATTTCTAGGAAAATATTCTAATATTCCTTCCTTTTGCCAGCTGGCAACACATGTTGCCGTAACTATTCGGGAAAACCTGAACATGTCTGGGAATATGCCGTTCATTTCCATGCGTTTTCTTCCTGTAAACAGAGTTAAAATTATTTAGGTACTATATAATAAAATCGTTAATTTTCTTAGAACCTTGCTGATTTTTTTTCCACAAATCGGCGGCAGTTTTACCAGTTTTTATACTTTTTGTATAACTCATAACATTCACAGAATCTAAGTGCCTAAGTTATAATAAAACTGTAACCAAGGTCAAATCTGTACATTGAAGATTGTTAATATTTTATTACATTATCGAAGAGTATTTAACGTAATAGAATCAAAAAATATAGCTTTAGGATTTTTGTCTATACGTATTTCTGTCTTAGTGTATAAAAGTTCATCACACAAAAACTACTGGATGGTATTTGATCCTGTTTACAGTTTTTTTTTAGAGCTCTAAGCGGTTTCTCTTTTCTTTTTAGATAAGAGCTTCCGTACCGTACCGCCGCCGAATGGACCATCGGATGGTTGGATAACAATTATGTGTACAAATACAAATTTATTTATTGGTTACAAAGTTATGATGAAACGTTTGTAAATGGGGAAAGGCAAAGTAAGGTAAGGGTGAAAGACGGGAGAAGTAAGAAATTAGAGAAAGGGCAAATGGAGTCAGATGATGGGGATAATCAGTGGGAAATAAATTAATCTGTGCAAAGCCTGGGCGAGTCAGCTAGTTTGGAATAAAAATTCGTCCGTGGAGAGTCGGAGCGGTCATCAACCGCCGCCGTCACGGCCTGGCGACCACCACTCCTGCAAGACTTGAAGACGAGTCAGTCGTTAGTCAGAGGATTAAATCGTGAAACCGGATTAAGCTCCGTAATAATAAAAAATAATAAGGAGAGACTTTGGCAGGAAATGACTTATTTAGGTGAACCTTTTTGAGATGTAAAGATATAAACTACATTTTTAATTAATACCTGAACAATAAAATATTGCAGAATTTCGTCAAATGCGTTTTGAAGCTACGCTTTGCGCTTACCAAAAATTTTATAAGAATTTCATTTTTTTAAATGGAAACAAACGATATTTTCTTAATTCGAGATTATTGCTATCCATATACAGGAATAACACACAAAAAACCGATGGGGTCGCGCTAACGTTCACCATCTCGCCGCGGCGGTAGGCACTTTTGGACATCTATGCTAGTGGATGGGTAACCTTCCACCTCATTACCCACCAGACGTGTAAGCGCGATGTAAAGTCCCCCGACTCTTCGCCGCCGACCCCACTACTGAGGATGGAGAAGGCGCGCAAAATACCCGGGTCCGTCTGCACCGCAGCGGGTCAGAGTTGTCATCGTCCTCCCTGACCCGCTCCTCGGCCTCTTTCTGCGGTCCAGTGGGTTACAATAACATTACCCAACATCGCGGTTTAAAGAAAGAAAATACATTTATTCAAGACATCATACAACACTACATTTTTACTAATAGGCACAAATAATAATAATAATACCACACAAATACAAAGAGAAACTAAAAATATATAGGTTAGGGGCAATATGCACCTTCCCTAGTTACGTTTATGTACCAACCTAACCTTTGCACGGCTAATTAACGGAACTGTCTGGAATGTTAGTTGAATTATTTTCGGAATGTTAGAAGTTCATTATGAAAGTATTTGTTCACTTAATTATGCATGAACTGAAATGCAACCACAGTAATTTTAATTGTTTTAAAACTTATGAATATATGAATGTTTCACATACATCGACTCTGGTAAATACACAAGACGCGTAACGGTATAAATCTACCAACGAGAGGGTAAAAGGTTATTTGCATTACCACAGGGTTTTCTATTCATAAACGCCTCTTAAAGACAAATAACATTCATTAAAACTATGCACTACGTTTTTGAGTTGCATAGAACTTAATTTCTAGAACTATATTTCTGAAGTCCAATATCAACCATAGTGTTCTTCACTGAACCGTCGGAGATGCTTCGAAGCCGTCGACCTGCCTCGCGTCAGCGCGTGCGCATCCACCGTGGCAAATGTAAGGTGCATGACACTGCCACAGGTGAGCCACCACCTGCTTGGGAAGTGCCTAGGAATGCTGCGACCTTTTTAAGGGCGAACATGGTACAACTGCAAAGGTTGACCTTTACAACTGCGAAAAAAAAAACTGGCTGTTTATACAGTTTACAAAAGGAAAAACACAAGGTTTTACTCTAGTTTTACCGATTAGTATCTTCTTTTTTATCGTTTATACATATTCCTAAGTTAAATTCATATTAATGTTTTTATGTGTTTATTTAGACAATCTATAATCTGCGTTGCACAAAAATTTCCAAGTAACACCCAGCGTAACTGGAAGATAATGCTCTCTAGCATTAAGTTCGCCTTTGTACCTACATTTATTGTTTGTGCAATAAAGCATTTTCTATCTAAATATATATAACTAAAATGTGACTGACTGATTGACTGACTGACATAGTGATCTATCAACGCACAGCCCAAACCACTGGACAGATCGGGCTGAAATTTGGCATGCAGGTAGATGTTATGACGTAGGCATCCGCTAAGAAAGGATTTTTCGAAATTCCACCCTTAAGAGGGTGAAATGTGTGGTTGAATTATTTTCCCATAGGCCACGCCGCGGGCGAAGCTCCGGGCAGAAGCTCGTCTATCTATATATCTATTCCAATGTATACCAAAATGTAATAATGATTTGGAGTAGCAAAAAGTCCATAGCCGAACTTACGGCAACCACGAGAAAAGAAAAAAGTTATATAAACATGAGCGTTACTGAAAAATTCAGATCAGCGACAGAAAAATAAATATTTTTTAAACATATCTATTATACCTACCTATATTATGTAAATATATACCGTAAGTCTAAGTATACTAGATTGTGCTGATGTCTCCGGATGACGTGCCCAGGCAGTGTCACGCGAAACTCTATACTTCAGAGTTCCGAGTGACACTGCAGCTGATATGGGCAGCTGTGTCGCTTAACGCTAGCGAACGGTTAGCTCGTCACGTCATTGATTAACATAAAAAAAAAAGTCGTACGCGAGTTAGATGAACAATAAAATTGTGCTGATATTCTACGTTAACTGGTGGACTAATAAAAGTGAAGCTTCAATTATTTCCAAAATTAGTCTAAATAGTAAATGCACCGTTCTTGGTGTTAGCTCAGCGGAGATGGACGTCCTGTCCAATATCCGTCTCCGTAACCACGTACAATTACTTATTACAACTTGTCTCCTATGATAGCGGAAGCACCCTCAATTACAAAGATCCGTTCCACACCTCTCGTACGGAATTCGTGGACTGGAGTAGGCCTTTGGAATTCCTTAATAACTTCCTCCATTTGAATAATAATGGTGCTTATTGTCTTTTTGGAAGCAAAGTTTTGCTATGATGTTGGTTTTGTCGATTAGTCTTCATGTTACACTAGAATCCGGTATATCGCATGCTTGTTGAAATATGGACTTATACATTCATAATGTTGAAGGTAGGTCCGGAAGAAAAATATATTAAAGGTGTAATTTTGTTTTGCTAAATGAAACTAAAATAATCATATCCATTTCATTTCCCCTTTATAAGAAGAATATCACCATACTTTAGTTTAGTTTAACTTTACAGAATTGCCATGATAAAGTAAGTATTTATTTGTACTTAACGTTATCTGACATGAAATTGAGAATTTAGAGTTTAAATTTGTTTTAGAACTAGGAGTTAACATAGTAGTTTTAAAACTCAATTTTCTATTTCGTGTTCGATAATGTTCAAAAGGATTACAGGATAAACTATGTAGATAGCCAAACCAATATTAAATTTAAAAGTGTGGGTTCACCAAATAAAAGCTTATTTACTTAATTTAAGAAATCAAACTTAACTGTCAAGTGTCAAGTTACCGAAGGCTCATTATGCCATTCTACTAGTTATAATCATAACATTATCCTCCCCTTTTCCATACACCACAATACAATAAGCATCCACCATCAATCAAGCCATGCATAGCCGCTCAAGTTGTCCATATCCAGTCAATGGTTAACGTGCATAATCATATTTTTACCATCCTCTGTAATTACCAGTACGTAGGCGTAATTAAATTTTATCGTGTATCTTTCATTAGAAGTTGGCAACGCTCAGTGGCCACCACCAGAGCGGAGCGAGGTCTTGCTTTCTTGCTCCGCTCGCTCCACTCTTTACTCTCTTACATTCACTATCAACGGTAAATCTTACAACCATAATGTTTAGTTCAGTTCGCTAGTTCGTTTACGCTATAAATATACAAAGTAATGTACAGGTAACTGCACCGACGCTGGCTGTTAGAGGTTCTATTTTTCTTATCTGATTTTTCATATTTCTTCTTAGTTGCCAATGAACTTCTATTTTTCAACTTTCAACATTTGGTGTTTCTTTTTGACGAAACTTACTATTATTATGTTCTTCTGCTGAGCCTCGCGGTTTCACTCGTGTGGTAAAATTTTTCCAATTTATAACTGTCTTAATTTTTTCTTTCATACGAACCTTCTTCTGACAGTAATAAACAACAACAAAAGAATCAGCGAAAATGTTCCATCCATTCAGGGAAATAGACATTCATTTTTATGGTGGAAAATTTATCATCGAAGCAAGTCTGTAATAGACTATAGACTACAATGTAGCCTATCCGACTTGTGTATAAGAAAAACTATATAGTGAGTATCTTCTTATGTAATTCTCATATGTGTGTATGTTAGGAAAACTACAAACGGCAGGCTGGGTATTACAAGTTCGAGTTGGTCCCTGGATGATTTAAGTAGCCCGTGCAAAGCGGATCAGCTAGTAGGGAATAAGAAATAACAATAAAACTTTATAATTATAATATACTACTAACCTAAAATTATGCCCATCTTATGTAGGTACTATCTAGAAGAACCTACTTTTTTCTAGTTTTACAGATAAAATATTCTACGTTGTACTGCGCAATCTTATAATCAACTTCAGAGTGGAAGTTTCGTTGCTATCGCTGTAGCTTACAAGGATCGTTGAAAAGAATCCAAAAATGGCGGTTGTGAATTTTGAATTTTTTTCCTTAACCCGTGTATTTTTGAATTTTAATGCGTGATAAGGGTGGATTATTATCCTTTATGTGCTCGTTAACGTGCCATAACCTTACAAAAATTGCTTACTTGACATTGGCAGAAATATCGCTAAAAAGCGATAGAAAGCCATTAAACGAAGAAGAAGAAGTAGTTACTTTTTACTAGGTGGTAGGACTTTTCTCCAAAGTTCGTCTAGGTCTAGATAGGTATCACCGCTTTGCCAGTTATTCTGCTGCCAAGCAGTAGTGTGCAAGCACTGCTGTGTTCCGGTTTGAAGGGCACTGTAGTTAGTGAAATTGCTGGGCAAATGAGACTTTATGACCTGATCTCACAGTCTAATAATCTTACTAGATTGTGCTGATGTCTCAGGATGACGTGCGCAGTGCAGTGTCACACGAAACTCTATACTTTAGAGTTCCTAGTGACACTGCAACTGGTATGGGCAGCCGTATCGCTTAACATCAGGCGAACGGTTAGCTCATCACGCCATTCCTACATGAAAAAAAGCTTACGAGGTTTTATTCGCCAATGTTCCTCGAGACTTAATTACTTTTCTTACATTAGCAGTAACTTTTGAAGGCAGTATTTTATATACCTGTATATTACATTATTTAAGCCCATACAGTAGAGATCTATATTTATCAGACTCTCGCGTAGATACCTACTTGCGATCTCCAAAATATCATCTTCACAAGCAAATAATTATTCAAAAACACCTCCTATTTCATGAAAAATAGTAAAGTAACGTTTTGTGGGCAGCAGCGGTCGCGCATCACGATTTCACAGGAGAGGTAATAGCTCTGTAACTGTTGTATAAGCTGCTGCTGGTAATGGACGCCATTAGACGTAGGACGACGACCCGACGCGTCGTGCTTTGATTTCAATGGGAAGGGAACAATTCGACGAATAATTTTAATGAAGAAATTCATTATCGTCTCTACGCTACAGTAATGTGTCGTGTAAAATGTATATTAATAATAATAATAATAACAACTACGCCCAACGATCACATACATAGATCCTAGACCCTAACTTGGATTCAATGTATCTAAGGACACAGGAACTACGAGGACTATGGTCCTACAACATCCAGACTCAGAATAAGTATTTGCGTTTTTTCTGTCGCGGGAATCGAACTGCCGCCTCCAGGCTATGAGCTGACCTGCTCAACCACCACACCACAGAGGCTGTCAATATTGCATTGCTTATCCAGAATGTTTTTCTTTAGTAGTTCAAACTGACCTCTTATCCAACCTCAGATTATTCATTATTGACTAAGAATTAAAGAGCTTGATTGCGGCTATGGTTATCCACAGGTTATAGCCTCCATTTGATATAAATGATACCTAATTTACATACAAAAAAATGAGTGTGCTTTACCACACGACTGAAGCAAAACTCTTTAATTTAGCTCTATCTATCTGCCGGTATAACTTTGTTTTTGCATTTGTTTAATGTGTTGTCATTTTACTGGACATACTATACAATACAATACAAATTTCATGATGTTGACAATGAAGATCTTTTTTTTTGAGGGGGGATATGCCCTCGCACTTGCCTGCCACCATGGGGGTGGTGGCAGGGGGTATGTGGGACTCAAACCCACTAAAACGGGTTGCGACTGCAGTCCAGCCAGCTCGCCTCCGGCGGCACATTCATTTCATTCGGCGTTCATTGTTTGGGGCCACTGGTGGAGAGTCGGGGGACTCTCCACCAGTGGCCCCAAACAATGAAGATCTACGTGAACCAACTTCAACTTCCATTCGACTCGCAGTCACCAGCTTAGGTACTCCCCAAGTCAAGCGGGCGTAATGAAGTTTTACTTCAAAAACGCAAGCGCCTGAATAAATCATTGATGAGCTTGTTTCCACATGCAATTTCTTCAATGAAAAGCTATGAACACAAACAACACAGTGTTAGTTTAGACACAGCAAAGAAGACGACTACGCATCGTACGTAACAGCCTTATTAATAAACACGAACTAGCTTTAGACTAGTTACACCATCTTTTGTCTCTTTCGATCCAGCTAAATATTCCAGTAGCAAAAAAAGGACTAAAGCTGAAGTAACTAATCCGAGACTAATACCCGTTTATTAATAAGGCTGTAAGAGTTTAGTGTACATTAATAATAGGTAATGTTAGTAGGTAATGTTAAAAAGACCAGATAAATGGATTTGGATGCAAAATTATTCCAAAAAATCTTTAGGCCCGCTAATTATGATTCTCAAAAGCCTAGTGTATATTTCGAAGTCTACTGTCCGTATTACAGAACGACGCTCAGTCATCGATCGGTGCTCAAGCAGAGATTTCATTCATTAATTTATCACTTTATGAATGAAATCTCTGCTTGAGGACCAATCGCTGACTGAGCATCATTCTGTAATACGGACCTTAGAGCAAACGTCGTTAGCCTTCGAGGAAGATTTAAGGTGGGTCCACACCATCCAATCTGTCATGCGATCTGCCACGCAGTCTGCTGGAATCACGGGCAATCGAGCCGCAACACGCCTCCACACGATGCGATTTGACTGATTGAGTGATCGAGTTGCAAAATCGTACAGCAATTGGATTCATGCGAACAAACGCAGATTGTGTAACGGCTTGTTTTTCGTTTTTATAGTAATTTTTTGAAACTTACTTGTGCCGGAGCACCATTTTGCCAACCACAGGCTAAGAAAAACGAATAGCTATGGTTGCGAGCCAATCTTAAGTGAACGAAAAACCAGCCGTTACAGTGTACATGAATTACAAAAAATATGGGGTAAATAATACTCTGCCACGAGTTTATTCAAATGTACTCATTACGCTCTCTGATCTATGTTCTGTACTCGTTATCGCGGATAAAATATTTATATGACATCCAGCTTCGCTACGCTGGATGTCATATAAATATTTTATATTTAATCCACTAGCCGCAACTATACGTATTTTACGACAATGTAGCTATAGCGTCGTAAAATGCTCGTAAATTACGCTAGTAAATGTTTGAATAAACTCTTAATAGGCAGCACTAAGCAGGGATTGTCACTTGATTGAATCCAATATACACACCAACTTGCATCAAATTTGAATTAATTTGTCAGTTTCAATAAATTAATTATGTGCTACAATTTCATTTATTTATTAGTTGATAGGTTTTCGTTTGACCACTATCTCACCTGATGGTAAGTGACGATGCGGTCTAGGAAGTAATGCTTGCCTAGAAGATACATTTTACTCTCGATTTGAAGACTCCAAGGTTTTAGTAAAATATGAGGCGTGAAATGGTCGATTGCAGTATTTTAATGTTTTATTTTATTGAAAATCTTAATTTTTTGAATAAAACTAAACCAGTATTTTATTTAATATACATTTTCCTCTAAAAACATTAAATCGACCATTTTTTTATATGCCCTAAAGCAAAGCTTGTACTATGGGTACCAGATAACCGATACAATACTTATTGTTTGTAAATATATACATAGAATACAATATAACACCCAGACACAGAACAAACACTTATGTTCATAACGTAAATGTTTGTCCTGGATGGGAATCGAACCCACAACTCACAATTCGGAAGGCAGGGGTACTACCAACTGCGCTATCGGGCCAGTCATAATGATATAATGATTGGATTCAAATATACATAACCCTGATAAACGTCGATTACAGACTTATTTGCTTTTGATACGTAAGCTATTTACCGTATTTTCATAAATAATAATAATGTTACAGCGTTATTCCACTAGTCTATTGTGATAAAAACCAGTTTGTTCATTGTAAAAATATTTTATTTAACCAGTTCAACAATAAAATTATTTACACACAATTTATACACTGTACAATAAATTATAAACATTATTTACATGACTTCGAATAACAAAAGCCTTTTTTACACAACACATTGAGACAAAGCTTATGCAACTATAGAAATGGCGGCCTTTTGGGTTGGTAAAAAAAAGAATCGAAAATTTCACCATTTCTTTACACTTCTAAAGCGCTCAATGAATCCTATGACAAAATAACAACCAATAATCTCTTGTGATCCAAACAAGTGGTACGATACTAACATATTTGAAATTAAACTGAGCACAATTCTACGATACTGCAAAATTAACGCGTAACCAACTATCAAAGAATATATTTTAAATGAAACCACCTTTTAATTTTTACGGTTTAAGTAAATCCAAGCATTTTACAAGCAACCGTTTGGACCCGGCGTATCGGTGTACATGTACCGACATAAATAATGGACATCAAGGTAGAGACAACGCTAAAAAGCCGAATATCTCCCTGTGAGTGACAGAGACAACGCTCTACAAAGCCGAATATCTCCCTGTGAGTGACAGAGACAACGCTCTACAAAGACGAATATCTCGATGTGCATTTTTCACCGCCGGTAGCTGTACATACATTAATTACTATTTAATTTTGTACCCTCAACCATCAGTTTTACATTATATTAAGATTCTGTAACTTTAAACTAGACCTACTCTCGCGAATAAAGAATCCAGACACATTATTGTGTGTCTCGCTTCCCCATTGCACTTTAAATACAACGTTAGAACGAGAAAACTACATCCTTATCGTTTAATGGCGAGTGTAGAATATATAATGTAATTTGGTTATAGTAAAAATGGTGTTTAAATCTGACTAACTTTACGGAGATAAGATTTTGACGGGTTATTAATTTTTAATCATTTAACAAAACAGACTATTGTTAAGTTCAATGAAGAGTTTTAGTGTAAAACGAGCTTCTGCCCGCAGCTTCGCCCGCGGCGTGGCCTATTGGAAAATAATTCAACCACCCATTTCACTTTCTTAAGGATGGAATTTCGAAAAATCCTTTCTTAGCGGATGCCGACGTCATAACATCTACCTGCATGCCAAATTTCAGCCCGGTCCGTCCAGTGGTTTGGGCTGTGCGTTGATAGATCACTATGTCAGTCAGTCAGTCACCTTTGAGTTATATATATTATTTAGATTCACAGAACATTTAAAGTGTAATAAAATTGAATATTTATACTTTATATGCATTGTTAGATATTTTATATATTGACTGCTCCGATAGCTCAGTGAGTAGTAGCCCTGGCTTCTGAGCTGTAGGTTGTGGGTTCAAAAACAATATGGCATAAAAACGAAATTTCGATCGCAGATTACAAATGCTACCTAATATATTTACTTAGAATATTTTTGAACGTTTTGTGCTATTTTTGATATAGTTTTCTATAATCAGTTATTTATATTAATAATAATGATTTAAACGTATATAGACGATGGATGCACTATAATTAAATTAATCGTATTATGTACGAATTTACTACAGCAATATTTTTTATAACAAAATAATTAATGGAATTTTATAATTACACAGACTGGTGCAAACCTTTTGTTAAAATAATTCATTGTTCAAAAATTGTACTGGGCCGTCTTATATAAACTCTATTAAGGGGTCATCCATAAATGACGTCACATGAATTTAATGTTTTTTTACCCCTCACCCGTACTTGTCACAGCTGGTCACATTTGTGAGCCCCCCCTACCTAGTGTGATGTCACATATTTTAATTTTTTATGTCGCAATTTTACATTTAGAAATTCATGAAATTAAAAATTTAGTATTGTAATACTTATATATATAAAATTTTGTATTTTGAAAAAATGTGAAGTCACAAAATTACCTTCCTCTTGTCACACAATGTCACACTTCGTCTACCTCCTCCCTCCTCCTTAACGTGTGACGTAATTTATGGATGGCCTTTAATAATAAACCATCAGATTTAACTAAGTTACATTTAAAAAAAGCACTGGTATTAGTTTTGGTTAGAACTAGCATATAAAATGTGACTTGAAGGCGTAATACAAATATATTACTGACTCACATCATACATACATGACTGGCCTGATAGCTTAGTTGGTAGTAGCTCTGCCTTCTGAGACGTGGGTTGTGGGTTCGATTCCCACCCAGGACAAATATTTGTATGATGAACATAGATGTTTGTTCTGTGTCTGGGTGTTATATTGTACTCTATGTATGTATTTCAAACAAAAAGTATATAAGTATTGTATCAGTTACCTGGTTCCCATAATACAAGCTTTGTTTAGTTTGGAAATGCTAGATGGCGCTGTGTGAAATGTCCACACATATTTATTATTACATGTACATTACATAGATGTTAAAATCTTGTCATGCTTGAAATTTGAGAACGCAAAGATTGAGAACGCATTTTTCGCCGTCATGAAATTTACATTTCGCCGAAAATTAACAATAACCTTGGAACGCATAGCAACGCACTAAAATAATTACTTATTTCATAATTATAATGTTAGGTCAGCTGCAATTAAATTTACAATGAAATATAAACATAGTTCCAAAGATAATTAAGCAACAAAAGTGTATACTAAGAAATGGTTTTAATTGCAACTAACGCTTTGAAATCACGTATAAATAATAATCATGATAGTTTTAAAAGTAACAAAATATAGAAGAGTTGGTTTTTTCACCCGACTGTACACTAAAGTGATTTACTAATACGCGTTTTATCCGAATTGATTGCCATTTTGTATTCGCATCATTATCCATCAAGTAAACTTTACTTTTATATACATTTTATATAATAAACATTTATAATAATCTCAATCATACACAACCACGCGTTTTTACACAACACATTCCTAATATTTACATAATTTTTACATAGGCGGCTTATTACATAATGTAAATATTACTTAACACAAAAATATAACCACTGAATTACAGTCAAAGAATGTGCTATTGGATAGAAACTTTCGGTCGATTTAAAATGAAGCCACAACATTGGTCAATTTATTATTGACGTATCAACTAATAAGGGTGGAGTTCATCACTGTTTGAAATCCGATTATCAGTTAAACGGCTGACACAAGAATAATTAATAATAATAATAACGCCCACCGATCACATACATAGATTCTGGACCCTAACTAGGATTGACCCACGAATTACGAGGACCATGGTCCCACAACACCCAGTCTCAGAACAATTATTTGCGCTTTTTTGCTGTGCACAAATACTTATCCTGCCGCGGAAATCGAACATGCCACCTCCGGGTTATGAGCCGACCTGCTCCACCACAGAGGCTGTCCTTATTGAATAATATCAAACCTTTAAAATATATTTAGCCTTATTATTCACTAGTTGCGCCCCGCGGTTTCCCCCGCAGATAAAAAGTATTTTAATTAATTCCTCATCCCACGGGTACATTTCACTTTTCCGGGATATGTAGCCTATATGTTAATCCAGTGTATCAGGTGTGTTGGTACCGAATTTCACCCAAATCCATTCAGCCATTTGAGCGTGAAAGAGTAACAAACATACACACATACAAACTTTCGCCTTTATAATATTAGTGTGACTAGCTGTTTTAAAGTTGGATAATTCCACCCTAAAGCTACATTTGAATCGACCGTTTTTTTATCTAGACTGTGTCTTGACTGCAATGTATGATTTAGAACAAAAACAAATACATTATCAATATCGAGAGATAGAAGGCAAAACTATTTAAAAACATTACTTATATACTTTTAGTTTCACCTCATAGCGTTAGATAAAATTGTTTCAATAACAAATAAATAAGGGTTAGAGTTCACAGACTATAAAAACACCATTTATTAGTTGTCAATTGAAGGGTTGAGAATAAAAAGGGTTTAACTGTCAAATTGATAGTATTGAGAAAATTGACTTTAAACTTCAATGGCTTCATTTTAATGTAGAGTGCTTATAAGCTAATAGAAAAGGTTTATGTAAGTTTCAGTGGCTTGAAAATGTTTTAATTCTATTTTAAAATACTAAATATTGTACTAATTCATACAATTACTGTATAAATATCATATAATAAAATAAATATAATAATGTTTTTATGCTAAGCGAACTGTATTCTTGTGACAGATAAACCGTTTTTAGACTCAAATTCTTGAGATTTAAGCCTCATTTCGGTATGTTGAGAATGTATTATTGTAGATAATTTCACGCTGAATCCAACGATATCCATAAGTCAATTTGTGACAAAAATCAGGTAAACCCTTTTTGTTCTCACCCCTTCAATTACGAATCAACCTTTTAAGTTGTTAGTTCTTATTTGTTTTCAGTTCTCAGCCGTTTAACTGGATCGGCCGGTTGAAGTCAGTGAACTCCCCTCAATATTGTTTCTTAAATAATCTCCATTATTGTATTTCAAGTTTATTAGACCACAATCACTCTATAAACTTCACTATTGTTCCTGGAATAAATGTCAAAATCGTTTACCAGCTTCATTGCTACAAACAATATGTTGCCACAACACAATATTGAAAATAGACCTTATTTTGTGCATATCTTGACCAGCCCAAACTGTCTATGTACACTAAAGTGCAATCTTTTCCATTATGCGTTTGTTTTCTGCCAACGATATTGGGCTTTGTTTTTTACGCCGTAAGATCCTTATGCGTTTGTTTTCTGCCAACGATATTGGGCTTTGTTTTTTACGCCGTAAGATCCCAATTCGCCTCCTTCTGTTTTAGCTGTCTATATGATCTGGCTCAATTTTTGTCCCAGGTCGGATCATCACGAGTTTTTCTTCGCTATCTGATTCGTTGTGCATAGTTTCGATGGTAAGCATCATTTTATCGTCGCAACTATCATCGCCGGAATCAGGGTATATGTTTTGTGTTGATGTTGCTACCTCCTAAAAGAGAAAAGATAAAAGACTGTGAGTACAATAAAATAAAATTGCAGGATTTAATAAGGAACACCTTTTTTTGAGTGGGGGATATTCCTTCGTACTTCCCTGCCACGGGGTGGTGGCATGTGGGACTCGAACCCACTAAAACCACCGTGAGCTTTCGTCCACCGTACCGGGGGCGAGAAGGGGTCGCGACTGCAGTCCACCCAACTCGCCCCCCTAATAAGGAACACCTAACGTTAACAAGGCCAAGGAAATTGATTTTCTCCATCAGAGAAGGCTATCGATTTTTCATAAGGATACTAGGCGTTAATGTAACTTGATGCAAACAAGAAAATAGAAACACATAAATGTATAGATTTGAAAGTTTCCATGCGCATTGTGCATAGTTACTATGGAAATTTTCATTTTGGGAATAAAATTTCTCCTGTTGCATTGCAATAGTTCCGTAATCCCAGAAAAATCTTTTAATAAAATGTTGTTTTTTTTGGTATTATTACTAATGATTTAATTATTTTTGAGCAGAATACGTCTTTCTACGAGGTGTTTTCTTTCAATGAAAGAACAGCGCACTGAGCTTTGTAATGTAATGTATTAACCGAAATTTGAACTCGATTCCTTTCAACTTTATAAACAACTCTCCCTGTCATATTTCAAACGGCTCATAGAAATATCGACTTACTCGATGAGCACGAAAAATAAACTGCTCGAAACATTTTCAGATCAACTAATGTACTCATCATCATCACCACAAAAGACGTCTACTGCTGAATATGAGATCCCAACCCCATAGAGCAATAGAAATCCTACTTTGGCTCGGCTGCTTGCCTCTTGCAATAATCAACTCCCCTCGATTCTGACCAGTTAAGTGATTACGTAACTTGATTGCAACGAATAGAAACACAAATGTGTATGGATTTGATAGTTTCATTAGTTTATATATGTACATAAACTATATAAATTTTCAAATTAGGAATTGTAGTGGCACAGAATGCTAACGCGACATATATTATAGCACGCGGCGACCGCGCCACTCTGGCCTCCTCAGTCGTCTCTCCACCGATTCGAAATATATTTATTTATTCATTGAGCCTTAGTTTTCCTTGGAATCCCCCGCACCATAGAAAGGAACACGCCTGACAATGACAGACCAGAAACAATACATTACCGCCCACAGTGGTGACCGCGACGTGATGACGACCACAGAATTTTGGCTAGTATGCTACACCTTCGATCGCATCGTCACTTCCCATCAGAAGAGAGCGTGATCAAATGCTAGACAAGTTTAAAGTAAAAAAATTGAATTTCTGCTGTTGCATTGCAATCGAAGTTCGGTGGCCTACGCTGCGTCTTCCGGTTCGTGGTCACCACTCGAGAACATTTATTGCCCATCAGTTTCGGCGCTGCAAGCTGGCATTGCAACTAGCATACTAACGTACCGTGATTCTGTTCTTCGTGTGTATCCTGACATGTTTGGCGAGATGGTCTGACCGCATAAACCGTTTGCTACATTCCGGACATTCGAACCTTTTCTCTCCCGTGTGTGTCCTTCTATGCCTTTGGAGCTCGTCCGAACGGGTGAACCTGGAATTTAAAAAGAAACACGTGTTTTATTTTGTTTTGTACCTTGGTGTTGTGTTACCAGTGAAATTATTCTTAGAAAGCAAAATAATGCTAGTACCAACACAAATAAGGGCATAAAGTATTATACATCAAAAAAAGAATAAATATCCCCAAAAAACGTCGAACAGCTAAGAACATACTCGATCAAGTCACCTTTCGAACAAAATATGTCAATATCGATTCATTCGTTTGGGAGCTACGATGCCAGTCAGAGCCAAAAAGGATTAGAAAATTAAATCGAAAAGGCGTAATTTTTCAAAAATTATATTCTATTACGGCATCTGTGGTGTGGTGGTTGAGCAGGTCGGCTCATAACCTGGAGGCGGCGGGTACGATTCCTACGGCAGGACAAGTATTTGTGCACAGAAAAAAAACCGCAAATACTTGTTATGAGCCTGGGTGGGTGTTGTGGGACCATGGTCTTCGTAGTTCCTGGGTCCCTAGACACAGGGAATCCTAGTTAGGGTCCAGGATCTATGTGTGTGATCGTTGGGCGCTATTATTATTGTTATTACATATTTCCATATAGAAGCCAAGAGATAAAGAGAGAGATTAATAGGATAAATGACTATGTAAAATGTATCTTTTACCTTTTTCCACAGAACAACCAATTGCACAAGAAAGGCCGTTCACCGGAGTGCCAACGCAAATGCGCACGCAAATGAGAAGTCTTTCCGTACACCTTATTGCACCCCGCTATATGACACACGTGCTGTTTCTTACGGTCCACTAGCCGGCTGTTGACAAATTACATTATTGTAAAATTACATTATTATTAAATAAATTATGATTTGTGAGCGTTTGAGGTGTAATAGATCAAAATTGAATCTAGGTATTTCGTTTATCATTTTTGATAATATTTCACACAATATTGTGACGAAGGTATATTTTTCTAATAGTAAAATTTAATTACAATTCTGATCCATTTATCCTCGTTTATTACAGGCCAAATTTCAGTATAAACTATTGAGCTATGTACATACTAGTGTTTTTGAACGCGATAGAAAAAATAAATTACCATCTAATTTTGTACGAATAATTCATCATATCATTTGTGTGGCTTTTACGTACAAAAAAATTGAACCGATTTGAATGAGATTTAACACACAGATTGCTTACACTACCGAGACCTGCATCGTGTATTTAATATCTCCGAAAGTCAAGAAATCCTTGAGAAAAAAGGACGAAGATGTTCAAATGTGACCTAACTAGTTTATACTGAAATCTAGTCCTTAAGTTAACATTAATTAAATTCACATTCAATACCTATGAGTATAATGGCGGCCCTAAATCTCCAAAGCATTATCTACCAGTTAACTTGTGTTGATTTATAGAGTATTGTGGATTATGGTCTGTTGTGGGTTACTACAGTTTTCTTCTACTTGGCGTTCTGAAAGGAAAAATCTATGTTGTACAGTCTGATGTTTTAAGAAAAGTGTTGGTTTTAGTAGGAAAGTATTCTTTGTTATTTTTTTTTTTAATAGATTGGCGTATGTCGTAATTATCAACAGCCAAAAGTAGAATAAGATCCGCTGAAAATAGGCCTCTTTAGAAGAACGTCATAATGAGTGGTTACTAGAGAGCTACAATAGTAAGCCATTTTTTAAAAGTATAAACGAATATGACAGAGAATTCAAATGTACATACAATCGGCTGCAATACGTAAACACGAAAATTTCGAATATGATCGATATAAGTAACCGACATTGTCTTTTATTTGTTATAGGCCAAGCATTTAGCTGCCTCGACTGATTTTAAGCAATGACGTGGTCTAAAATGGGGCATGCTTGAAGTACCTGTTCCCTCTTGACTTAAAACTCCCAGATTATAGTTAACTGGAAACAAAAAAGCCGGCCGGCAAACTGTTTTATTGATTAAAGCAAATATGCCTCATAAATATTTTGGAAGATTTTATGGTTTACATTCGTTGAGGCCCATATTCTAGAATTATGCTTGAATCAGAGCTCAAGCGGAGAATAAATGATAATACTACGTACAGAAATTTCACTCCAAAAAATCGTTTAATATAAAAAGCGACTCTTGCTTACATACAATAAAGCGCCATATCGATCACTTGGCTGCCTGAGTCAATTTGAGAGTTAAGATTTCAATCTCGACTTCAGACCCGATTCAAAAGTTAGCGTTCTATAATAAGGGCCAGTGAAAGAAAAGGGTCGTTCTAGAATGTGTCTATGAAGGAGAGGTCTCACCAAGCATCGTAGAGATGAAACGTTTATGCGAAAATAAGTTTTGATGAAAAATTCCACAGCTCAGTCTAAAGTCAAGAGTTACAAGTTACATAGACAAACAACCTTGCCAATTGATTATCAAAAAGAAAACATATTCAGTAAGAAAGTTCACTTACTTTTCTCCTTGATCACAATTAGGGCATGTGCAAGCAACTCTCTTCATTAATCTCTTAGAGCCATTAGGACTTGTCGACCTCTGTTTACTGGCTTCACACTCGGTACTAGAATTGTTACTGCCAGTGCTTGCCGCGCTGGTACTGACCGTCACTACTTGCCACTTGCCAGGCTCGTTAGGGTCTTGTTGTATTTGCTGACCTATGAGAGAAGTCGGTTGTGCTGAAAAAGTGATTCTTGTCGGCATTTAGATATTAATGCCAGATCACAAACACGGCACAGAGAACATGCAAGCGTAGCGAGTTAAACTACAATCGTTAATCTATATAAATAAAAGAAAGTCGTGTTAGTTACACTATTTATAACTCAAAAACGGCTGAACCGATTTGGCTGATACTTGGTGGGGAGGTAGCTTAGAACCAGGAAATGGACATAAGATATAAAATAGGATAAAAAGTATATCCCGTTCGAGCGCGTTTTACTAATTCACCCGTGTGAAGCCGAGGCGGGTCAACTAGTATTAACTAAATTTTATGAACTACAAATAAACATTACATAGACAGATGAAACTCAGTGTTTTCTCTCATCAACCAAAAACACAAAAAAAGAATATTCTGCCGTAACACAATGGTTTTTAGCAAAGTAATTGTCAAGAGGAAGTTTTCTCTTTTGGGGGCTTTTTTAAGTTTTAATGTGATAAGTAAAATCGATTCTCTATCTACTATACATTCATTCACATAACATCTTTAAAAAGTTCCATGTTTAATGACTTACTAGTTCTGTAACATACCTATGACAGGCTGCGGTTGTGACTGCTGTTGTTGCAATTGGGCCAACTGTAATCCCTGACCCAATCCCAGCGCTGGGACTAATTGCACTGCGCCGCCTAGACCACCCACGCCCAACGTTGGGACCTGAAAACAAGTTCAATTTATAATTTGGTGTTCATTTTAAAATACATCAATCATACTAAAATCAAAATGATATGTTATGTAAACTTTATATTTACATATACCACAGCTCAACTAATCTCGTTACATTTCAGGCACAACGCCCACAATTCCACTAATCTCGGTACATTTCAGGCACAACGCCCACAGCTAGACTAATCACGTGATGTTACAAGCACAACGCCCACAGCTCAAGACATTTTAGGCACAACGCCCACAGCTCAACTAATCACGTGACGTTTCAAGTACAACGCCTACAGCTAGACTAATCATGCGACATTTCAGGAACAACGCCCAGAGCTCAACTAATCTCGTTAAATTTCAAGCACAACGCCCACAGCTAGACTAATCACGTGACGTTTCAGAAACAACGCCCACAGCTCAACTAGACATATGACACTTCAGTCACAACATGCTTCAGTTTAAATAATTTGATTTTATACTACACTTTTAGTGTTACTTAAATTCGTATTGCATATACAGTACACTGCTCAATCAATTAGAGCCATCAATAAAAAACACTAGGTAATGGCAGACAATTTAAGCCCAAGCGACATGCAAAAAGCACCGTATTAACATTAAAGGACTTTGTATAATTAATATTAAAATCAAAATAAGTGTTGATCCTGTGTCGAATTCTCAACGATAAATGTAATACAATATCTCCGTCTTTTTCATTTCCACTTTATCAGAACAGTACAGCTATTCTTTAAGATTAGGTTAGCTTTAAAGATAGAACTGTTTATTGACACCAAGACAACAAAGTACAAAACAGAACTTATGAGTAGATTACACAGGGAGAAATGCAACACTAATGTATTAATCATTCACAAAAACAAACGCCGGCCTTCTTTCACAGGAAGAGAGAGTAGACCATAGTCTAATAATAAATCACGCTGTCCAAATGCGAGTTGGCGGATGAGGGGCATTTTCTTAAATTTTTGTAATACATGGTTCACAGCACACAACTATTATACAAAGACACAGACTAAACTACATGAGCGCTTCGGGAATATTCGTCAAGTGTCGAAGATTGCCGAAATATCTGGCAACATTTTTCTGGCGTACATTGGTTTGGGCTGGGATGACGATCACTAGCCGCGAAGCATACTTTTTTCTTGTTTTGTCTCCACACTAATGTGTATTTAGCCAGTGTCAATTAATTGATAATTTTATCAAGTTAATGATATTTCACGCATATATGAGTCAAGTCACAGGAAAAGTCATCAATTCAAGTCATAGTCTAGTCATACTCCTAGTGAAGTGGTGGCAACTTTACTAGAAGATTCTATGGATTTTTGAAATAACACGAAAAGAAACGATTCACCATCATTATACCACTTTCCCACACTCATGCCTGTAAACCAACACTTAACGAATAATACGCCACCAAGTTTATGCACTAACGCTGAAAATAACACAATTTTTTAATAATGATATAATGCGGTCATGCAATCTTTCTCGTTTTCCCGCCAAAAATCCATACATACTTGTCCATTAATGTATGACACAAAACACACAACTATTATACAAAACACAGACTAAACTACAAGAGCGCTTCGGGAATATTCGTCTAGTGCCGAAGATTTCCGAAGTACCTGGACTACATTTGCCTGGCGTACATTGGTTTGGGCTGGGATGACGGTCACTTGCTGTCCGGTCGGCGTCGAGGTAATTATCGTCTGCGAAGGTTGCTGCTGGATTCCGTTAGAGTCCGCTTGCATTGGATTCGATACCGCCTTCCCGTTTTAGTCAAGCAGCAAGAATAAATAGATACATGAACTTACAAACATGTTGCGTGTTATTTAATTATATGCATAGATAGTATTTTTAGTTTTAGTAGTTGATAGTAGAAAAATATTCATTTATTAAGATGAAAATTTAATACTATAAATATAAAATAATTCATTGCACAGACTCACTAGGCCTATAAGTTGTAAACAACAATAAATTACGACTAGCCCTTAGCATTGACTGGAGACAAAAAACTTTAATACCTAGTTTTATCCACTTTCGCGTGACATAAAGTGGTGAAAAACTGGGGATAAACATTTTTGCCTCTATACCGAGATGTTGGAGTTGATTCCGTTGATAGATTTATTTTAAAGGTATCGTATCAAAGTTATTGTGAGAAATATAAAGCATCATTCGCATAGAGCTTAACACTATGTTAACTACTAAAAAGCATTAACCAAAAGCAAAAACTCAAAAACTAATTAATTTAAAAAATCACCCACACACCAAATGAAACCAAAAACCGACAAAAGCATACAACTAAACAAACCGAAAAAATATACCCAATAAAAACTGCACATACAAAACTGACAAAACAAAAAACAACGTGTACACCCGAAACCACAAGTTTCGCTCACCTGCAGCGTGATGGTGGCAGGAGTGGATGCCCCACTTGCAGCCGTTTGGGTACCGTTGCCCTGCTACCAAACCAAACAACCCGCATTGTATTTACAGCTTTATTTCTAGTTATCGTCACGAAGGAAGACGGAATTTAAAAATAAGAAATAAGGATAAAATAAGGAAAGAAAGAGGTAATAAAAGAAAGACATGAAATGAAAATCACCATCATATGTTAGTGATCATCTGGACATAGGCGTTTCCCAAAATCACTGGGCGTAATTTTCCTTTCTCATCCAAATGTTGCTGCAAGCCACACGCATATTTTTCAACTAAGACACTCCCTGACTTAAAAAAATGCAGTATTTTGGAATAGTAGACAAAACATGCCATAAAGTTTAGGACAAATTCCAATGGAACCGAAGACTGAAAACTGGCGATTGACAGCAAGTTTTCTTAAGAGTATTGTTAAAAAACCTTTGTTAAAGATAAGTAGGTTATGTAAGCTTGTAAAGGAACATTTCTATTATTTCCCAATATTTACCTGAACGTTCGCGAGGGACGATATTTGGATCTGTTGTATCTGACCGGAGGGTGTTAGCACGTTTGCGACTTGAGGTTGCTGCATCTGAAATTGGGACAAACATAATTTGATGATGTTTAGTATATTACCGGGTCCAAAAAGAATTTTTAAGTACACAAATTTACACCGTTATACAACCCTGAGTCTCTATTATGTAGCAATAGGAGCTATATTCGCATGTGTTTCAAAGAACACTGAAACAATTGATTAGAAATGAAATTTTCCATCGACGGCCATCATCAGACCAGCTTCAAAATACCATAGAAAGCTCGTGTCATCGGATACACAGCTCAATGCTAAATCTCTGAACCGTGCGAAATGATTGACCACTGGAAATCGTCCTAAAATCGTTTCCAAGATTTATACCGTAATAACAAATAAATAAATATACAAAAAAGTATAATAAATGCTTGTAAAAAAAGTGAGTAAAGAGATGCACACCTGCTGCAGCTGCGGTATGATCTGCAGATGGTGTGGCGCGTGCACCGGCAGATGCACGGTCTGGTACACGGTGTGTCCGCCCGCCACGCTCACCGGGACTTGAACCGGCACCATACCCATACCCGCGCCGCCGCGGACCGCCACGCCGCCACCGCCTAGCCGGACGGATACTTATCATCACACTTTGTCAATCTAAAATATTGTATACACCTAACCCGACAGAAGTCATCTATACAAAAATCTCATAGAAAAAATCACGTTTAATTTTCGGGGTTTTTCTATTGACCTAATACGGGCAAACACAAACAATTTTAAAACAAAAATATTGCCAAATCGGTCCAGCCGTTCTCAAGCAATACGCTTACCAAAGAACATCATTTAATTTTTACCATGTAATATATAAAAAAGGCGCTAAGACGTGAAGAGTCGTTTCACCCCTAAGTAGTAAGTTTCCCAACATTCCACACAAAGCGTTTCGCTGACACTCATTATGCGAACTGACAGGGAATGGAACTTGCCCCTTACGTTAATTGTGCGAACAGCTTGAGTCTAACGCTTTGTCGGCATCTATACCTATTTGATGAATGAATACAATTTTCGAGTTTTCGAGAGTGTTGGGGTATTGTTGCAAGACTACAGTCGTTATGCCAAATAAGAAGCATTCTTGCTGCCCGAAAATTCTGGCACCTGTCGGGCTAGTTGATGATGCAATTTTCTATTAGATTTGACGTGTCACGAGATAATACGACGAGAAAATTATCTCGCGACTTGCATGCTAGCTAGGGCTAACACGAGAAGGCGATCAAAAATTCTGCGCATCAACTAAATACAAGGTATGTACGTTTGTAATTTTTTATTTTTTACAGCAATTTGATGTCCTGTGTGTACATTACATACGATGAACATGATAATGTATTACGGGCACAGTCAGCTTAAAAGGTAACAATGTATCTGATACAAAAATGTAAAGTATGTGGTATCTAATTTCTAGTGATTCTATGAAGTGATAATGAAAATGATAGCGACAGTGCACTATAGATATTAATTGAACACCAAGCAAAGTAAATGAAATATTATAATAAAAGCTTGGGAACGTGAAATATAGGAGTCATTGTTATGGAGAGAAATTCCTTTGTCGTTCGTGTAATGTACATAAACGTGAATAAATTTCAGAAAACAAAAAATGTAATACGCTCCATTGGAAAATCAATTCAAACGAAAGTTAAAAAATATTGTTGTCCTGCTTCCATGTCAAAAATGCCGTGGAAGTGAGATAGCAATAGCGTGCGCTTTTTTTTAATATGTACACGTTTTCTAAAATGACAAATCTAATGAAACAAAAGAAAAAGAAATCTCTCTCCGGACGCCCTGCAACCAACCTTCAGGCGACGACGTCGGCGGCTTCGTTTCCTTCCCCCCCTTATCCCCCCCAGCCGGCTGCGTTGTCCCCACCGTGACCGTCTGACTGGTAGGGATGTGTATATTCTGTATCCCGGGGAAAACGTTGGAGACGTTCAACATCTGCCCCCCAGTCAGGGCGGAGAGGGGAATTGACAGGTTAGTGCCGGGGATCGTGACCGTCGCCTGCTGCTCTGTGAGGCGCGGTAGGATGGGACGGGAAACATAGATTAGTATGACAGTCAAGCGACAGGGGCATGCGGGGCGGAGTCGGCTACACAACGCAAGGCTATTAAATAAGGTTGATGGATTAATTGATCAATGATACTGTTAACGTGAAGAAAACCATTATCAAGAACCATATAAATTCGATAATATCTGTCATCTGCCAAGACGCAGTAGTGCAGTAGATTACAGTGTCCCAGCACAGGGAACGTCACTTACTTTATATTTCGACAACTTTTGTAGAAAGAATCGGAAATAAAAGTCCGGATTCATTTGTAAAGGAAAAATTTGTATCACGAACGGGTACTCGCATCCTTCCATCCCTAAAGTCGGGAGATGCTTTACCCAAGCTACCGTGACAGGTGGCCTCATGTCCACATCTATCCTTCACCTTGTACCACCAAATTACGGGGTTGACATTGTCAAGAAATCCTATCCAAATGAATCTGTAGTACGCTAAGCGATACTATAGCGATAAAAATCATAAATAGTAATAAAAATTTGGTGAAAATGAACATCCATTATAGCGGAAAATAACCGTGACCAATTACAAACGTGAATTGTATGTAGATGAGAGATAAATAATAGTCAAGCGTTGTGTAGGCGACCATGTAAGAATACCTTTCACTTTTGCCGTAATTTATTCTAGTGAAAGCAAAGATACTAATGACACAATTCTAAAACCATCATGCATTCAATTTGAATTAATCGATTAACTCCCTTACACAAAAAAAGTTGAAACGTGACGCTTTAGTAAAGTAGATTTATGTTGTTTCGTATTCAACCTCTTTTATATTACTTTAAATTATAATTTAGATTGTCTTATGTTTGCGGTGGTTGCCCCTTAGCACAATATACAAAAAATATTGTAGTTATTTAAAACTAAATAGAGTCTTCGTTTTATCTTTGGTACGAAAACGAAACAAAACACATTTAGCTACAGAAGGTTCAGAAAAACGTTTCGCCTTTTCCTGAATAAGGGAGTCTGTTGTGAAATTGATCTGTCATCAGAAAATCAGTTGATCGCACGAAAATTCAATTTTCCAACAAGGCACACTCACGCGTATTTTATTTATTTATTTATTGTGATAAAATCTACAAAATCAATTACAATTACTACAAAAAATATTTCATACATTAGCAACAAATAAATCAGGGTTATTAAAATAATAAGAGAAACTAGTGGGCTATTGAAATAATATCAAATAAAATAAAATATCATCAGAGTTGATTAGATCAAAAACAAAAAAAAGTATCGCATACGGATCACAGTTATAATAAAATTCCGCTTGCTACTCCCGAAATTCGTAATTATATACGCGCTGCCCGATTGATTGAATTAATAAAAGGAATACGTCCAATCACACACCAAAACCTAGAAAAATATACTGTTTTTTAAGCGTGATCAACTGATTTTCTCATCTGAGAGATTAAAATAAACTTCTAAAGTGAAATTAAAAGTAAACAGTGTTGAAAATGTGAAGCGAAGTTAATGTACGGAAAATTAATTCGAAGCAATCCCGAAGCTAAAATGACGTGAGAGAAATCCAAGCGATGTGAACCGATTGTAATGTACGAATTGTAAACTGCCTACTTCTAAGATGAATCAGCGTGAAGATGGCACTTTTAGTAGTAGGATAATATTCTAGACAATTAAATAGATGACAAGTTAAGTAAAACAGCAGTTATTGAAAACTAGCACGGTATTAGGGAAAAAGCAGTTGAGCCTTGGTTACCAGGACTAGAACATTAATTTGATTGTAAATAAATATACATCAAATATTCTATATTATTAATCTACAAGTTTATTCGAATAGACATTAACGTACTCGCTATCGAGTAAAGTACGATATTTATTGATAGCCCCTGTGGTATGGTTGAGGTTGGCTCACAATCCGAAGGTGGCGGGTTCGATTCCCACAGCAGGGCAAGTATTTGGACACAGAAAAAGAAAGCTCAAATACTTGTTCTATGTCTGGGTGTCGTGGGACCATGGTGCTCATAATTCCTAGATATCCTAGTTAGTATCCTAGTTAGAGAATCCTAGTTAGAGTCCAGGGCCCCAAGTCTACTAACTAAATTGCGATTTAATTGTAGTACAATTGTTATTGTTTGACAGATTTTCCATACAAATTCTGTCAAAAATCGGTAATTGTTAAGCTATGCAATCGCAATTTTGTTAGTAGACTTGGGCCCCAGGATCTATGTATGTGATAGTTGAGCGTTAATTTTATGAAATCCAACACAACGCCACTAGCGGCAACTATGTAAAACTAAGGATTTTATACAAATATTGTACGAGACTCGATATAAAGTACTGTAATGTACATTCGAATAAGCTCGTACTAGTACTGTTTCATCCTCGTCAGAATAGATAAGAGATGTGTTAGAAAAAGATGCAACTAGTCAAATGTAATTTTAGGCTCACAGCGCTAAGCAAGGTGAATTTCACTTTATGGCATTGTAGCTAGAGTCGCTATTTGTTTAAATATCTTTCCGGAGTGAATCTTCTGTCCTTAAGGACACAGTTAGGTTTTTTGTTACCAGCCTGGGTCACGTGGTACCTAAGGCTCAACTAGCTTATCCCACATAACTGTTTGGTAAAATATTATTACACTGAACAAAGTTATTATGAATAAATGCTTCACGGCTTTCTTTCGCTGCGTTGTTCCATCGAGTATTAAGTATGTAGCAGAAAAATATAAAGCCGTATGAAGACTTACCGGTGGGTAGATGCATCACGTTTTGTAGGAATCCAGCTGGCAGCACTGGCGTCCTAACTAGCTGCCCGTTTACAAGGCTCACTTGACCCATACCGGAGAAATTCTGGAAAATAACAATGATTTTTGTAAATAATTGTTACGTCTGTACTGAACTGTCTGTACTGAAATCCGATATAATCGAAAAAAAATATTTTTTTTAAAGTAAAACTTCTTTACGCACGCTTGACTTGGGGAGTAAGATGGCGACACAGACCAAGTAGAGGATATGGATGGCGAGTCGAACAGAAGTTGGTTGACGTAGATCTCTATTGTCAACATAACAAAGTTAAAAAATTGTATGTTTTTTTTTGTTTGGTTTTGGCTCCACACTTTTGTGTATTTAGCCAGTGTCAAGTAATTGATATCTCAAGTTAATTAATATCATATATTGTGTCAAGTCAAGTCAAGCCACAGTCCAAGTCATCAAGTTAAGTCATAGTCTAGTCTAGTCAAGTCATACTCCTAGTAAAGTGATGGCAACTTTACCAGAAGCTTCTATGGAGTTTTGGAAACTACACGAAAATAAACGTTTCACCATCATTATACCACTTTCCCACACTCATGCATGTAATCCAGCACTTAACGAATAAAATGCCACCAATTTTATGCACTAACACTGAAAATAACACAAGTTTTGGAAAATAATACAATGCGGCGGCGACGCGATCTTTTTCATTTTCCCACCAAAACATTGTATATGTTAGCATGTCCGGTAAAATGACAATATACAATCAAGATGGCGACGTACATTAAACAATGCAAAAACACAATTATTCCGGGCGATAGATGGAGTTAAACTTAAACAGCCTTAATAATAAACGGGTATTAGTCTCGGGTTAGTTACTTCAGCTTTTATCCTTTTTTTGCTACTGGAATATTTAGATGGATCGAAAGAGACAAAAGATGGTGTAACTAATCTAAAGCTAGTTCATGTTTATTAATAAGGTTGAAAAAGTTTTACTTCAGTCGTGTGGTCTGAAGCGCACTCGTTATTTTGTTTGTGTTGGTGGTAGTGTGTGAAAATGTATAAGTCAAAACCATTTAATTTATTGCAAATAGATTTTTGTAGGACTTTTACACGTCAAAATACTCAATTTAATTTATTATGTGTGGGGTAGTTTTTGAGTTATCCTCAATAATGTGTATTTCGACTTCAACTATATTGTATTATATGTATGTATTTACAAACAAAAAGTATTTAAGTATTGTATCAGTTATCTGATTCCCATAGTACAAGCTTTGCTTAGTTTGGGGGCTAGATGGCGCTATGTGAAATGTCCACAGATATATGTTATTATTTATTTAAAAAATATATTATAAAAAATAAACAAACAAATGCGGTGGGATAGAAGTCAGTTGGAGTCTTTTTTATAGGAACAATTTTTTTTTTTATTGTGAGGAATGACGCGACGAGCTAACACTTCGCCTGATGTTAAGCGACACGGCTGCCCATATCAGTTGCAGTGTCACTCGGAACTCTAAAGTACAGATTTTCGCGTGACACTGCACTGCGCACGCTATTCTGAGAACATCAGCACAATCTAGTCATAAGATTACTAGACTGTGAGATCAGGTCATAAGTCTCATTTGCCCAGTAATTTCACTAGCTACAGTGCCCTTCAAACCGGAACGCAGCAGTGCTTGCGCACTACTGCTTGGCGGCAGAATAACTGGCAAAGCGGTGGTACCTACCTAGACGAACTTTGCAGTAAAGTCCTACCACCTAGTATATACCCAGTATTGTGATGGATCTCAGCTGGTTTAGTCCCGCGAGGGTCGTACCTGTGCGTGCTGCGCCGGTATGAAGAGCGCGTCCTGTCCGTCGACCGTGACGGCCTGCATCGGCGCCACGCCGCCGACGGTTTAGTCCCGCGAGGGTCGTACCTGTGCGTGCTGCGCCGGTATGAAGAGCGCGTCCTGTCCGTCGACCGTGACGGCCTGCATCGGCGCCACGCCGCCGACGGTTTAGTCCCGCGAGGGTCGTACCTGTGCGTGCTGCGCCGGTATGAAGAGCGCGTCCTGTCCGTCGACCGTGACGGCCTGCATCGGCGCCACGCCGCCGACGGTTTAGTCCCGCGAGGGTCGTACCTGTGCGTGCTGCGCCGGTATGAAGAGCGCGTCCTGTCCGTCGACCGTGACGGCCTGCATCGGCGCCACGCCGCCGACGCCGCCCAGCACGCAGCCGCCGTACACTCCGCCCGCCTGTTGCTGCAACAAACACCATACACAGGTACTGGAGGAAGCAAGGTTACCAACTTGAAATGGTAATGGGCAGGCCACATCGCTGGCAGAACCTATAACCGATGGGGAAGAAATATTCTCGAACGCAACACAACCGAAGAACTCGAAGTGTTTATTTCTAAAATAAAATAAGTTAAGGTAACATATTATAGAATTTGAAATAAAAAAGAAGTTCCCTTTCTCACTGCTGGTACAAGCAATCCGGCATGTAGAAAAGCAAACTCCGATGCGAAGCTTCGATTACACTTCTAAGGAAGCTACAATAAAATGTACAGTTACGACATTAAAAAAACAAATAAATTTTACAATATTTATCATCTCTTTTAATTTTTATTTTTTTTGAACGGGAAAATCTATATTGTACTCTACCGACCTTTACAGCGTCACCGGGAGGTGAGACCTCAGGGTCAAGTCTGCTAATTGAAGTATAGTTCGATAGTCTCGATAGTGTGTCAAAGGAATATATTTAGGCATTTTGGAATGGGTCTTACAGAAGAGCCATTCGTTTCATTTTGTGACGAAATTCCACGACTCTCTCAGGGAACGATGTCAATATATATTGACTAACCACCGTAAGAATATTTATCTCTTTAATTTAATTTTTTTATTTTACGAAAATATGATGTACACTCGCAATAAACATTAGCTCTTTCCCCAGAAATTGCGACATTCATAATTTCAATACTAGGATCAGAAACAACTGAATGTGCCAAGACTCAAACTGCAGAAAGTTAATGGTGCATTCATGGGAAATTGTTTACGCTTTTATGAGAATTGCCTGACGGTATCGAACATTTTGTCAATGCGTAAATTTCAATCATTCGTCAAGTCAAATTTGTAAAAAGGCTCGTACACAAGTAATGATTGTGTGTCAGACAAAAAAGCTTGGCCTAAATACCCCAAGCTCAATGCTGTGAAATCTAAGGTACCTTGCCTATTGCCTGTTGCTATATAATTTCGGCGTTCCATTTGTAATTTTTAGTAAGAGCATTTCAATATCCTTCTTACACCAGTGTGTAGGTAGGTTTAATAGTATTTTACATCATGATGTCTCAGATATAACAAATTTCACATGTGTAAAATTTGTTTGTTTTATTTATTTATTTATTTTTATTTATTTATTTCACAAAATCCACAGATCTTAAGCTAAGAAATAGTTTCACTTAATATTAGAACTTACATCCAATTACGGATTTACTTTATTTTATAAAATTCCATATTGAAAATAGAGAGCAGAAAGTACAAACTTAAGTAGGTTACAATGACAAGAAGGAAATGGAAGAGGAAGGTAATAACTTAATAAACATACTAATACATAATAGCACACGATACAATACAATATCTAACAGACTTAAATTTTATTTAAAATTAAATTTATTACAGAGCTCTTAAACTTTTGCTTTTGACAGTGAAATATGTCAACAGAGCTAAAACGCTTATTAAAACTCTCTTGTGTTCGACAGATAACAGAGTTTTCGTAGTAGTTGGTACGTGCGTGCGGGACATAGAACAAAGTTGTGTGCCTTGTGCGATATGATGGGGCACGAAGCTGCAGGAACTGTTCAGAGAGTTTGATGCTGTCAATAGCACCGTGACACACACCATGCATAAATAATTGATCTAACAGCGTCCGCCTATCCTGAAGTGACATGACGTTGTGAAATTTGCAGGACTCTTCATAATTTGTGTATTTGTGATATGATCGATAATTCAAATGTTTCAAAAATTTAAAGAGGAATAATGATAGAGGAGTAATGATAGGTATCATTACTTGACATAAATTGAAATCAAACACTATCGTCAGGAAAAATATGGAAAGAACAAATATGGAAACTCTTTAAAACAAACATATTTCCATCTCTGGTCACCAATGTGCAACACTCACCTGTAACAACTGCGGGTGTATTTGCAACAGTTGTTGCGGCGAGTTCTGGTAAGTGGCGCCCTCTCCAGACACCATCCCACCCGCGCCCAATAATGATTGCAGTTGCTGCATCGATATAACCTGGAACCAACAATGGACGATTAGCAGTAGCAGCAGATCTAAGCATAAACGTAACTGTTCGTAATAATATCCTTTAAAAAGGTTATACCAACTTTAATCGTCTTGATTTCATACTCAGAACATACCTGGATATTATAATAAATTATAAATGTTTATTGGTAAAGCAATTTACCAATAAACATTTACAAACCCTTTCTAGTTTTGATTTAAAAAAGCAAACTACGGAATCGATTGCGAAAAAAATATATGGGTGCGTTCTGATAGCCTTTTCAAAATATAATGATTTTCGAAACCGGTTAATAACATGCTCTTTGATTTCCGAGCATAATCTGAATGAAAAATTCTAAAATGGACAGACGAGGTGTCGTAGTTTGATAAAAGTAATCAGTCATATATCTATACATATAAAATTCAAAGTCCTGACTGACTTATATATAAACGCACAGCCTAAACCGCTGGTCCTAGAGACTTGAAATTTGGAGGGTGCGTTCTTTGTAAAGAGTAGATATCCACAAAGAAAGGGTTTTTCGAAATTTCACCGCTAAGAGGGTGAAACGGGTGGTGGAATTATTTATGAAAAATTTTCTTCTTCGTTTCCTATAGGCAACGCGGGCGAAACCGCGGGCAGAAGCTAGTTTTTAATAACGTGTGTGGGTTGCGTTTATTAGTGAAGAGAATACAGGTTCAATAAACATAGGCAGTTAGCACCAGCGTTCAAGGGGAGACGGTATCGGTAGTGCAACCGCGCCTCAGGGCGTATATTTGCCATGCACAAATATTTGCTTAGTCCAAGAAAGGTTCGATCGCCTCCCGGAGAGATTGCGATGTAGAAGAATGTTCGTGGATTGTTTGTCCATTGACCATTGAATGTTTTACTCTATTTATATGGCTCGTTTTTCGCTATTGTTAACAAGTTTCAAGGGGTTCGGTCGCCACAGTAAACAAGAATCGTGTAACACTTTTTAGGAGTACACATTTCATCGAATTTGGGAGAGTTGAATTCAAGTCGATGACCGCATCGTTGCTACGATCATCAGCGTAGACTAAAAGACATATGCGAGAAGAAATTCTGAAGATCAGGGGTCTACTTGTCCGAACTTCCTCTATTCATTTCTCCAAAGTTCCGTCACAGAATGTATGTTTAGGAACAAAACGGATTTTATGTACTGTACTGTACTGTATATGTATTTAGTGTACTATCAACATCTGCTCGTTATTTTTCACTGCTTAGCAACTAAAAGTCCTCCCTTTGGTAGAAGCCCTGCATTTTCTCTGACCTAGTCTGCAATATTCGACAAATTTCCACAGACCACCTACCAATATAATGTCTGCCCAAATCCCCTGCCCAACCCCACTTGAGTTCAGCCGGGCTCATGTTACTCGATTGCAACCGATAGAAACACAAATTTGTATGGATTTGACAGTTTGAATACGCAGTTCATGTGCATAGTAAGTATGAAAATTTATCTTGATGCATTGCAATCAAGGATTCGTGATCACCCCCCAGAATGTATAGAATATTTTTATTAATTTTTAAATCCAAATCAGCAACTTTGTTTTATTACAAAGGCGTGGATATCTCACCTGTGGTTGCTGCACTTGAATACCATTTGGTACTGCATTCGCCGCATTCACGATCGCCGCTGACAGTTCGTTACCCTGAAAACAAATTGAAATAACATTAATCTCAGTAGATGAAGCTGTTGGTAAAACTGATAACTAAAGACAGTATTATTCTCTCTGTCACAGTATTATTACGCATCATAAATGTTCGAAATATGCAATAAAACCGCCAAAAAGCACCTAAATATAGCAATGTAAATATGCATTTGCATAAAGGCCGGTTGCTAATAACAATTCAAAAGTTGTTTGAGGAAATAGGTACTTATTATTTGCCGCAAGTTTTGGCAAGGCCAATATTCAGACTTCATTTCTATAAAATGATACCTTTTCCAGGCAGCAAATTTATGTTTTTTTCAAGGTGACATGTTTTATAGACTAGATCGTAACTTTTCCCTGAGTCGCCTTTGCACCCAAGTTCCTGCAGCCTGCCCAATATTTCAGTTATAAATACAAAGACTCCCGCGAAGTAAGAGCAAAGTTTTATTTTACAGTCGTGTTCAAGTCAAAATATTTACTCATTGTCACGCTGTACCTTCGTAAAACACTGGCCACAAAAGTGCTTTCGAACACAACGCAGCTACAATTGCCTACTTAATTATATTGTGACGTCAACCAAACCTGAACCAGGCCATCAAGTTTAATCAAACCCTTATTGTTTGTATTTGATAGGAACAGCTTAGCGATTTTTGTCAGATATATGCTAATAAGAATCATGCAGACTGACCCAAAGGAACGCCTTATGGTACCGGTTTGAGAATATTACTACCCTATCTCTTCCCGTGGGTGTCGTAAGAGCCGACTAAGGGCAACCAGAGCAGCTGCATTCTTCTCAGTACAATAAAATCTTCTGCGATCACAAAGACGCCCAACCAAGCGTGGTGATTATGGCAAACCCCCACTATAATTTGACAGCCTCTGTGGTGTAGTGGTTGAGCAAGTCGGCCCATAACCCAGAGGTAGCGGGTTCGATTCGACAAAGTATTTGTGCACAGAAAAGAAACGCAAATACTTATTCTGATTCTTGGTGTTCTGGTTCCTCATAGGTCCTGGGTCCCTAGACACAGGGAATCCTAGTAAGGGTATATGTGATCGTTGGGCGTTATTATTAAGTATTATTATTATTTTTATGATAATCATCCGAAATGGCGTAATATGAGAGATGCCCATGTTGATCAGTGGCGTCTTGCGGCTGATGATATGTGTGAATTTGGCCCAAAGGTATAGTAATCAACACGTTTTATTATCACCCTTATTATACTTCTCCATAGGGGATAAACAAATGAAGCACTTTCCAAGTATTGTTATAGTACCTTCACCGCATGAATCAGTTTACTGTAAGTACTTTGTATTTGCTATAATTTCGACGCATAAATCTAAAAACGCAAAAATCCCAAGGAAATAAGCTAAATTAAGCTAAATTCCAAATATTTCATGACGCCTGTTGACTACAGACCTTTGGGAAAAGTACGACCTACCTTTTTATATATTATTTTAAAGAAAGCTTGGCGTTCGTACGTCACCTATCAAACAACAACAGTTCGCAATATCTTCGACTGACGTACGAGCGCCTAGTAATATTAACTCATTATTTTATTTCATTGCCCGTCACCTCCTCGTAACCACATCCACATCGCATCATCTACAACGCCAAAAACACAGAATGCCAAGGGCGTAGAACGTACAAGTTCCAAAAAATTCGTGACGCTAGAAACGTTAAAAAAAACCCTACTGATTTGAGTAGACAGTGACAAGTTGACACAAAAGTGTTTGACATCCTTGACATGACCTCTGTACCATTTTGTATTTAATCTTATTCGTTTTAACGATGGCATTGAACTTCACCGAAACAAAGACTCACCGATAAACCCTGTGCCCTCAATTGCTGCACAACAGCCGAGCTGATGACCCTCAACTGGGGTTGCTGCGCCTGTTGTTGTTGCATATACTGTTGCTGTATCGCCGCTATCGTCGCCGCATCGCCTTGCACTTGTTGCTGTATCAATTGAGCTTGTTGCGCCTGGGCTTGCGCTTGCGCTTGTGCCTGAGCCTGCTGTTGTTGTTGCGCTTGCTGTTGTTGTTGCTGCTGCTGTTGTTGTTGTGCCTGTTGCTGTTGTTGCTGAGCTTGTTGTTGCTGAGCTTGTTGTTGCTGTGCTTGTTGTTGTTGCGCTTGCTGTTGTTGCTGTGGACCTATAAAAATAGATTAGAATAACATTTGGACTCTAACGAATGTCGGACGCACCGATGCCCTCTTTTAATTATTACGCAAACTATCAGTATTTGATTATGTCAGTCAGAAATAATGTACAAAAACTTTGCATAGATTGCGAGGCCAAGGGTAGGTAAAACCTGGACTATGTATAAAAAAGATAGAAACTGCAAATGAACTTCTGTTGCATAACAGTTCCTTTTTGTACGTAACTATTTTGGTTATGTTTTTTATTAATACAGTATAGTAATCGCAACAAATAGTTATTAACAATCGGTAGCTAAACCATAATCAATATAAACTCAATAGATTTCCGTGACATTTTAAAGACTCGAGTAGTAGAGTTTTGGCGGGAAAACGAAAAGATCGCGTCACCGCATTGAATTATTTTCCAAAACTTGTGTTATTTTCAGTGTTAGTGCATAAAATTGGTGGCATTTTATTCGTTAAGTGCTGGATTACAGGCATGAGTGTGGGAAAGTGGTATAATGATGGTGAAACGCTTTTTTTCGTGTTGTTTCCAAAACTCTATAGAAGCTTCTGGTAAACTTTTACTTGACTATGACTTGACTTGATGACTTGACTGTGCCTTGACTCATATTTGCGTGAAATATCATTAACTTGATACATTATCAATTACTTGACACTGGCTAAATACACAAAAGTGTGGAGCCAAAACCTAAAAAAACCTTCCATCAGCTTCTGAGAAAAAAATAGTCATAACCGACAGATAGAGAAACAACAAAGTGATCCAATAAAGGGGTTCCGTTTTTGTAAAAAGGTACGAAATCCAAGTTAAAAACTTACTAAAATGCTGTTGCTCTTTGACGTCTTGCTGTTGCTCAGGCCCCATGTTGGCCGCGCCGAGGCGACTGCACGTCGCCGCCAGAAGCGCAAGAGGTGAATGTGATCCTTCCTAACAACAAAAACAATACTCTAATATATACCTTGAACAGTTCGACATTTAGCTCATTTTCCTGTGAAACTTTCCATCTCTTTTGGAACAATGACGACTTGGAAACCTTTCTTGCATGAAGTAAAAGTTGAAGGAAATGGCAGATTGTTTTTACATGACGTGTTATTGTATGAGTTTTATGGTCGGTTATTATGCATAACCATGTTTCCCAGTCATCTTTTTTCCGTTCTTCGATGGTAGTCATTAATGATAATTTTATCTAATGCTTTTGTCAAAACTTTTTGGAAATATATCAAAATTATCGAGTGAATATTTATTTATTTACAAGCAAACATACAAGATACATATTTATGAATGATGTATTAAGTACATTGTACAACTTAAGTATAATATTACATTTTACGGAGCCCTAGATCCCTGATTATTGATAAAAGCTCTCACAAGACGTATAAATAGGCAAAACGATTAAAAGGCGATATTTATTCGAATATTCTCTAATATGTGATCGTTGGGCGTTATTATTATTATTATTCCAGGAACGTGTCGTTTAATCACGAAATTATATCGAGAACAATGACCCAAAAAGCTTATAGAGAAGTAGGAGCTTTATAAGTACTTAATAAAAGCTTAACAAATACCAGTGCAGAGGGCTTATACCATGGCAGTTATATTTTTTATTCTGTTCTTTCACCTTCTGAAATAGGTGGGTTGTTGGTATTCTGTGGTACAATGTAGTAGTGGATCGTCATCGATCGCCATAGTTATGAGCTATACTTTGCACACAAACAAAAAAGATTTTCAACCAGTGTGTTGCCAGTGCCCTTTTACCATTTCCTCACACTGATGTTAGTAACGAGAAATATATACCCTCCATTGCTCGTTACGAGACTTTTAATAAGGGCTCGGGATTTATTTGCGTGATACAATTCTAAAAATAGGGATCTAAAGATACCGCATATAGCTTTCAACCTTAGCAAGTTGAAATGGCAATGGGCAAGCCATATCACTGGAACAACCGACAACCGATGGGGAGTAAATATTCTATAGTGGCGACCATGAACCGGAAGAGACAGCGTAGGGCGGCCCCCACAAGGTGGGGCGACGATCTATCGAAACTGTACAAGTAGCCGATCAAAGTGACGCTCTGTGGGGGAATTATCAGAGTTATCTATCGGTTTAAAATGACTAGACGAGCCAGAGAATAATTCATATTGCAACGAAAACAAAAACTAAGAACTGATGGTTTGATTTTTAAACCTTTTAAACTTCTTCCTGCTTTAATCTATTACCATCCAGCATTTACGTAGTAATGCTTCCCGTAATTCGACAGCCTCTGCGGTGTGGTGGTTGAGCAGGTCGGGTCATAATCCAGAGGCGGCGGGTTCGATTCCCGCGGCAGGACAAGTGCTTATTTGTGTACAGAAAAGCGCAAAAACTTGTTTTGCGCCTGGGTGTTGTGGGACTATGGTCCTCGTAGCTCCTGGGTCCCTAGACACAGGGAATCCTAGTTAGGGCCCAGGATCTATGTATGTGATCGTTGGGTGCTATTAATATTTAAAAAAATATATACAAAATAATTACAGATCGAATTGATCTCGATCTTTCAGAAAACAGGTGTTGGTCCTTGCTTAATTATGTACCAACATAACCCCGAAATACCACATCGGTCATTTACATTCCAATACGGTCCTTAAATGCCAGCCCGATTAGAACGTGAAAATGGGTTACCAGTATTGGGTCAATAAATTAAACTGTCAGATCCTTCATATTCGACAAAAAGTCATCGGGAACAGAGTAAGGAACCCGCACTGTTTTACCGACAATACAAAGTAATCTTTGGCCTATATTATGTAGAATACGCTTGGGTTAAAATAAGGGTCTCAAAAAAAAGGAAGTTATACGGACCTTTATCGCCATTCACACTGAGAAATACATGTAGGATTTATCATTTACCTACATATTTTTTTCCAGTAGTTAAAACTACTATACCGATTATGATAAAATCTCTATGGGACCAATTCAAATGAAAAAAATCTAAAACGGTTGGTAAATGGCGGAAATGTAAGATAACTAAACATTTTTAAAATATACCGCCGTATTCTGGAGCAAAAGGATTTGTGAAGTCAGTTCAAAATTGGAACTGTTGACGGTGTTTGGCAATTCTAGCCGAACAACTGTAAATAGCAACATGATCAAGAATACCTCAGAAGAATGTCACAATGATAAGTATTCCACGTCGATATAGTTAGGTAAGTGGTAAGTGGGCCAACAGAGGACGATAATAAACGATAACGGCTCATCAAGCGGCAAACATTCAACAGCATATAATAGGAACATCTTTCGTCCGTAATAACGAGAGTTCGTTCGATTGTGCTGTAACGAAACGAACTTAGTGTTAGAAAGGACAGAGTTGAAATTTCTTTGGTATGACCGTTTCGCTGAAAATAAGAGCAACAGCTACGGCTGGGGGTGTGGGGTGACGGACCGGGCAAGGTCACGCGCTCTGATACCCCCCTAGCGATCCCGGGCTTTCCCTCACTCGTTTGTACAGATATTTGAAAATGGTATTTTCTTATAAAAAAAAAGGATCGAGGATTTTTTCTTTGTCATTGTTATCGCCTTCGTCTACGATTTCACTCATGTGAAAACGTTCTCTAAGTAAGGTATTACTGATGGGGGGTTTTAAAAATACATTATTTGTGTTTCAGTCGAAACTATTGAGTATTTAATACTACAATTATATTTAAGTAGGTATATATAACCAGTTAGTAAGTTTTATTTTAACTGGTTATTTACACCAGTAGTAGTTAATCAGTTACAATAAATAATAATAATAATATGTATGAACATCTCACACAACGCCATCTAGCCCCAAACTAAGCAAAGCTTGTATTATGAGAACCAGAGAAATGATACAATACTTAAATACTTTTTGTTTGTAAATACATACATATAATACAATATAACACCCAGACACAGAACAAACATCGATGTTCATCACACAAATGTTTGTACTGGGTGGGAATTGAACCCACAACCCGCAGTTCAGAAGGCAGGGTTACTACCAACTGAGCTATTGGGCCAGTCATAAATGCCTTTAATTTTAACTTTAAGACCTACGTTTAACTTCAAAGCTGCTGTACAGATCAAATAAAGGTACCCTTTATGCTGCACGTTGCACGTAGACATATATATGCAGGCTAGGTAGGTAATCACCTACATAACGCCTCGCGGCCTTGCTAACCGAGACATCGATTTCACCGTGCATTGCATAGGTATAGGATCCATGATGATGCGTAGCCTACCTGAATTGTCTAACTAGGTTAATCCCATTGAAATAACCTGGATAATCCCCACCTTATTGACGTTGGAATTAAAGTCAAAATATAACGTTTATTGATACTACAATTCACTTCAGACAGATACAAGTATAAGTACAGATTACGCAATAGAAACTATAGAAATAGGTGTGTTTTCGAAATCATTATGAATGACGCGGCATGACATCATTTCTAGTGGGTGTGGCTATTAGCGTGGTTGTATTACGTTTCATATAAACAATTTCATAGTATAAACTACTTCATAGTATAACTTACTAGGTGGTAGGACTTTATTGCAAAGTTCGTCTAGGTAGGTACCACCGCTTTGCCAGTTATTCTGCCGCCAAGCAGTAGTGCGCAATCACTGCTGTGTTCCGGTTTGAAGGGCACTGTAGCTAGTGAAATTACTGGGCAAATGAGACTTTATGATCTGATCTCACAGTTTAGTAATCTTATTACTAGATTGTGCTGATGTCTCTGGATGACGTGCGCAGTGCAGTGTCACGCGAACCTCTATACTTTAGAGTTCTGAGTGACACTGCAGCTGATATGGGCAGCCGTGTCGTTTAACATCAGGCGAACGGCTAGCTCGTCACGTCATTCCTTAAAAAAAAAAAAAAAAAAAAAAAAAAAAAAAAAAATAATCCTTAATGCTTTTATTAGATTCAGAATGGTATTCCTTAGAGACCACCCACTCCCACTCCCACCCCCCACGCCTGTCGTCGTCAAGTCCTGCTTGTTGGAAAGTATGAAATAACTTTAGTAAGGTACTAGGTATGTAGTACCACTCAACTACACTTGGTACTCGTTTACAACTTCACATAGGGAGTTTTGGCGGAAACGCGAAAAAGATTGCATCACCGCATTGTATTATTTTCCAAAACTTGTGTTATTTTCAGTGTTAGTGCATAAAATTGGTGGCATTCTATTCGTTAAGTGCTGGATTACAGGCATGAGTGTGGGAAAGTGGTATAATGATGGTGAAACGTTTCTTTTCGTATTGTTTCCAAAACTCCATAGAAGCTTCAAGTTGCCACCACTTTACTAGGAGTATGACTTTGACTAGACTATGACTTGACTTGATGACTTCGACTGTGACTTGACACATATTTGCGTGAAATATCATTAACTTGATAAATTATCAATTACTTGACACTGGCTAAATACACGGAGGTGTGGAGCCAAAACATAATAATAATTAAAAAAAAAAAAACTTCACACAGCACAAGATTTACTAGGTGGTAGGACTTTGTTGCAAAGTTCGTCTAGGTAGGTACCACCGCTTTGCCAGTTATTCTGCCGCCAAGCAGTAGTGTGCAAGCACTACTGTGTTTCGGTTTGAAGGGCACTGTAGCTAGTGAAATTACTGGGCAATTGAGACTTTATGATCTGATCTCACAGCTGATAATTCATATGAGTTTGAACCTTTATTCCATTTTATTATAATATAAAATAGTATACAAAGAAATTTGATGTATGCACCTTAAAAAATATGAGACATTGTAAAACATTACAGTTTTCATGTATCAGTCATGTCCAATGATTTTTAAATTCTAGACATGAATGGCTATACAATTGCTTCACACCTCAGCTGTTAGAAAATATTATTCTATGCATCGGTTCTAATAGAAGTTTAATGATATAGAAGTACGTACCTATAGAAATGCCAGTCTTTCAATTCTGCAAAAAGGAACCTACAGAAGTAATAACAATAAAGTTGCAATTACTCTTAAAAAAAGAGAGATTTCTCTTTCTTATGGACTTGATCATATTTAACATCCTTATGTTGATCATCTATCAATACTTTATTTATTTATTTGAACACCAAAAAGGCAAACACCAATTCAAGCTTGAGTAATTAATTATAATAATATGGCTAAGTGTTGATTATAGGTGAAGACAACTTGCGAACTTTCTATTAGAAAGGATTATTGATGTGAGCGAGTACAATACAGTAAAATAAAAGTTAAATTAACTTCTATTATGGGAGTTTTTTAATCCAGTGGGATATTTGAGTGTAGTGAATTTGGTTACTTCTTTTTCTCCCATCGGTATATCAAGGACTGCATAGTGGGAAGAGAATACTTTTTTGATTATTACCTTTCCATTGTCAAATAATTGGACAATAGGAAGAAAGGTGACATTTTTTATTTTTCATTTTGTCCACACGAGTAGTCCAAAGCGGTGGGGAGAAAGTGAACAACCCAGATTATACAATAAATTAATAAACATTACTTATAAGTTTATTTTTTAATACACTTATTCAAATGTTTTGGTAAACTCAAAAATTTTTAGCTAATGAGGCCAAATAGCTCAAATCATTTAAAGCATATATATACTTTGATAAATATAAGCTTTTTTATCTCATAACTAGTATTTCTAGGACTGCTCGGACACAATGCTTATAATCAAAGGTCAGAATGGATCTGCTCAGCGCTCTGCAATGCTATTTTGCATGCTAGTAGAATATGGATAAGCTTATTTACGTAGATAAATCTAGTATATTTTTAGAATCACTTTGCAACTGATCTTTGTATTCTATTTAATATTACATACTTATACTTTAAAACAGGATCAAAACATTAGCAGCCTTATTAATAAACACGAACTAGCTTTAGACTAGTTACACCATCTTTTGTCTCTTTCAATCCAGCTAAATATTCCAGTAGCAAAAAAGGACAAAAGCTGAAGTAACTAACCCGAGACTAATACCCATTTATTAATAAGGCAGTAGAAGACTGCCTTTATAAACCCAGACAAAGAGCCATTACTATGCTTCAACCAAATTATTTTTTAAACCATTTATTCAAAGATTCTTTAGGTATCAATATAATCCTAGTATGTATAATTTTGGTACAGCAACTATTTAAAATATTAATATAGGTACCTACCTATAATAAATATTCCCCGTATCACTGGAAACAGAAAGTATAAGGAAAATGGCTTGTGTTAAAGTATAGACCAAGTTACTTAGTTTCCAAGGTGAGTATAGAGACAGGATGCTTGGACTATTTCTAAAATAATATGCCAAGGTAGCAGTAAAAATAAATGTATTCCTTGCCATAACACACTTGCATTTCTCAAAATAATTGAAATAGTAAAACTGCAACAACAAATGCCTTATAAGTATAATAATTATTGTGCATTTAAATTTTTTTTTGTACTTTAATGTAGTATGGAACCCTACTTTCTACTAATATTATACAGTGATTTCAACAAAACTTTGTAGTTCTATAGTTGATTTGATAGCTGCATAGTAGCATTTTGTAATACAACTTGTGACAGTTTAATGTACCTTTAGAACTTTTTGTTAAAAAAAACTTGGGAGTCAATCCTAAAAAATTCCATAAATTGATGCAATAAAATATATACTTTGATATAAGGATGACTATCTTATTATTTAAACAGTAAAATGGTTTGCTCATAATCCATCTATGTGGAAGGGATGCATTTTGAAAATAATTATTTGCATATTTTATTTATTATCTGAAATAAATTAATAATAAAATTGAGTAGTTATATGACTAACTCAAGAGATGAAAAAAAGTAACTGCAGGATTAATAAATAAATAAAATACCTTGGAATGTATAAAACTACTTAGTAGGTAGTGTCTGTATAATGAACTGCAAGCATGAATGTGATGATATTTTTGTATCTATATTTAGTATCGATAATATGATCTATTGATAAATTACTCAACAAAAGCCAGTTAATATGAACAGAAATTACAACCCTTTTGGCTTTAGCTTAGCAAGCAGATGTGACTGTGGCACAATAAACTTTTTTTACACAATGGGAATGGCAAATCTCTGGCAGACATAGTGCGTTCAATAGTTTCGTAACTAGAAAATCACTTATAGTCCTTTACCGAATATTTTTAGGGGAAAAAAGAATAAAGAGCTCGTCACATCAAGCTCGGCATATTCGATGTGTTAAGATTTTTCTTGGGTATTTAGATCTTAACTTACGTACGTACCTGTTTGAAACTATGCACATTGCACTATTCACGATTTATTTTTTTCATAAATATTTGAACGTAGAAAAAGAAGTCAAAACATTTTATTAAAAATTCTGCAAAAATTAACTAGGTTCATACTGACTTAACGTGGCGTTACGTACCTACTTTGAGTTTTTTTTTCTTCCCTTAAAGGGAAATTTAGGCTTTTTTTATTATGTGAAAAGGAATTAGCATAGACAAGATGTCACTAAATTTCTCTACTGTGCTAGCTTCCGGTAGGAAAAAAAACAGTGAAAATATATTTAGAAAGTTGTTTACATGTTCATTCGTTCATGGCAAGTTCTCAAGAAAGTTAAAGCTTCAGTTTTCGTCGAAGTTGGTTGTACTGTAACAGTATAGATAGTTGAGTATTGACACGCCTTTTCCTAACAAGTGCCGGGAGTCGTCGCGTCGTCCACATCCACAAGGCTACTGCCGCCCTTTGATCCACCCACCTTAAATCGCGTGCGTGATTATGATTTGCATGCAGTTGCTAAACATCTATCAGCTATATTGGATGCGCTAGTGAAAGCAAGTTGTGCACAAATTCGGTTTTATATAATGTTTTAATTGTACAGTGTTAAGATTTTATTTGGAACGATGTAATGTAAATTTCTGTTGCTTCAAATATGGCTGTCCTGTCAAGACTTTTGGAGTGATGTAGTTGTAGAAGGGATTACTATATAGACTAAGGAGTACTTCCATGAAGCAAAAGAGGACGCTGATGCTATTTCAGCAAGGGAGTTACTTGTGACACGGTCACAACCTCCTGCGTGTGGCCTGGCGGGCCCCACACGGTCGGGGCCGCGCTCGCCCCGCCCTCCCCCTGCGCCGACCGACACGAGACCGCTGCCCGTTGGCGTCCGCTCAGTTACACAATAACACTGCATCCTTTCACTTTCCACTAGTTACCTTGTCTGATTTTTCTTCGTTAATGTATTCCACTTCCACTTTTGCGGGCTCAGGCGACATCATCTACTACACAGTTAAAAACAATATTATTTCTTTGTTCACGTACAGAACGCACCATCCTCACGACCGGCCGCCAAACTGCGGCGAGTGAACTGACGAGCCGGGCCGAACTCACTCGGGAACATTCGGAGAACCGCCTCCTATCGCGTCTGATATTATTTCGAATATTCAATGTTTATTCGATATCATAAAGTTTTCTCCGTCTTGGATGTAACTTTTGAAGTAGTTTTAATGACACTAAAAGTTATTTTTCTCATGTTTTCGAGTTCTATTAACTATAAAAACTAATTTATCCAACTTTTTGAGTCACTAGCATTATCTCCGTCTTGCTCTAAGTGAGACAAGTCTTGATTATTGGTAGGCAGCAGCTGTGCCTCTCTCCTCCTCCCCGATCGCGGGTGCGGCGCTGCCGCCCGATAATAATAATTGAAAGTAGGAAGGACGTAATAATGGGTGTATAACCTCGCGCCCGCGGCCTCCTTGGGCGGGCAAAAAATGCACACATGTCATGCTAGTCGGCGCATCAGCCGCATCGTCTTTCGAGACGTGGTCTGTAAACAAACGATAAGCGTAGCGTTCACAGTTGCATTTGGCGGTCTTTGTTCACATGACTCCTTCCATATCGTATTGATTACGACACACTCATGTCTGAAATTTAACGCTGTATTATGTTTTATAGTGTATCAATTACACTTATTTCTAGAAATTCATATAATCATCAAGAAACTGCAATATAATTTAGTGCATTATACTCGTTCTTGTTTATTTGAATAGTTTTATGTACCTACTGAAATACCTTACTACCTACTTTAAAGAATTTACTTTCCAAACTAAATTCTGTACAAACCAAGCACCGTATTTCTATCATGTTATAATGCTTGCTTGCTACATCAATATATAAAAAAATTTACTTCGTTAACAGTATCGTAAAAAATAGTTATTTCGTAGGTAGTCATCTTAAAGATTCAGATAAGATATACCTAGCGACCTCATTATTTATAGGCTTATACTGGTTCGAAACGAGAGTGAAAGTTGAACCACGTTTTGTCAAGCGTCAGGCGCGTCGCTTTGCCCAGAGTCCATTATGCACGAATAAGCAACCACCCCGAGAGAGCGCGAGTCCTCACTTAATTATCTTCCCAGTCCATCATGTTAATTTTGACTCAAATTATGAGTGTTTAGAGCTTAAATTTCTATACAATATTATCTAAAACGTGCATTCCTGAGTACGCATAACAGATGTAACCTCACACTCTAATATGCACCTTATGCCTACACAGTAAAGTGCGTTAATACTTGCAACGATTTATTGACATAAGTTTTTATTGATTTGACACAGATCTATTATGGGTGTACCTCAGTGGAGCGGTGCGGCACGCAGTAGCCGAGTGACGTGCCGCTGTTTGCGTATAGTGATTTAATTAGGCGATGAAGTACGAGAGACTTGATATCGCCACAGTTTTTAATTCTCATTCAAATAGTGCTTGTTAAAATTTCCATATTCATATCAGCTAATCTAAAAATAATTATTATGGATGTTCACTTAAATTGAGATGTTGATAGATGATAGATTCGTACTATACTGTTTTAAATCGCGCCATGTTTGCATGACTCCACAGCCTCTGTGGTGTGGTGGTTCAGTAGGTTGGCTCATAACCTGGAGGCAGCGGGAACAATTCCTAAACAGGACCAGCATTTGTGACAGAAAAAAATAATCGCAAAAACTTGTTTTGTGTCTGGATCTTTGCTTGTAACTTTATATTCAGTAATCGTATCCAACAATTTTTTGGGTTCTATAAAAGCCAATAAACTACAAAAATTAAGATGGTTTCTAAATAATGACAATAAAAGGTTTCGAGATAATTTTTGTGAAAATGCGCGATGGTTTCACAGTTCACACCCAGGTCTATTATACTTAGTCAAATTTCGATTCCTAGCAGCAGGTAAATAAATATTGTTGGCATAAACAAATCATAATCACTTACTTAGTTTACATAGTGTAAACTAAGTAAGTGATTATGATTTGAAAGCTTTTTTAATGGCAATTCAACAAAGGGAATGTAACACTTTTGATTTAAGTATACCTTTTTGTTGCTAACGACGTGCTATGGCACCAACATGAACATTTCTGTTACTTAACATAAGAGATTGCAATGCAATAAGAGTAAATGTATTCCTAGTTTGAAAATTTCCAGTTGCAATCAATTCACGTGATCGCCTAGCAGGATAAATCAAATATCTTAGGCCCGTATTACAGAACTATACTCAGTTGTCGATTGATGCTTAAGTAGAGATTTCTAGAACTATAATAATTATTTAACGTTACTTATATGTATTTTATAAGCATTGTTCACTACTTGAATCCCAAATTCCTCATATAAGTGAAACGTTATCAGTTTGTTGGATTATTCCCGTTTACTCCCCACGAACGTGTACCTACCTACTTAATACTACTACAACACTGACTCCCAACGCCACCATAACGGTTGCATTGATTCGGATGACATTTTACACCTGTGTGGTGAGCACGGAATTTTGATAGCAATGCAACACGAGAAATTTTAATCCAAATCTGAACATTTTCATAGTAACTATGCACATAAACTACGTATTGCCACTGTAAAAACTTAGAAATTTGTGTTTATATTGGTTGCAACCAAGTTACGTGATCGCGTAGGGTGATCACTTATCCTATATACAAGGTCGTTGACCTGGGTTGTATATAGGATATTATTAATACGAAAAACTAAGCATTCCTATGGGAAATCGCGTAAATTGTTTGTGTGCCCACCCCTGTGTGTGGTCCGTATTACAGAACGATGCCTAGTCATCGATCGGTGTTGAAGCAGAGATTTCATTCATGAAGTGATCAATTAGTGAATATCTCTGCTTGAGCACCGATCGATGACTGAGCATCTTTCTTTTCAGAACGATTTCTGTAATACGGACCTTAGTCCTTAATAAAGTTACTAAGGCCCAAATTACATAACTATATGCTCAGTCGTCGATTGATACTCAAGTAATGATTACATTCGAAAATGATCGATTTTTTAATGAAATCTCAACTTGGTCACCAATCGATGACTGAGTAGATATAGTTTTGTGATACGGGCCTAAGTTAGAAAACATTTGTTTATAATGCAGATTGTCATCGTGCACTACTGACAAATCGCTACTGCACTCACCATTACCTACTCTATTAGGGCTCTATTAAAGAACTACGCTCAGACGTGAATCTCTTGCTCAAGAAGAGATTTCATTCACAAAATGATCAAAAAGTGAATGAAATACTTGAGCATCAATCGACGGCAAAGCATAAGCAAAGATCTGTAATACGCATGTAAGTCTGGATTCACTTGGGGAAAGTGGTACGCATTGGCTGTTCCTTTTAGACCGGATAGCCTTTAAAGCCTACCATTTTAAACCTCTTCAATGACTCTCTAAATAACCAGAAGTATAAATGATCTAAGAGCTGAAGAGCCGACGGAAGCGGAAGTAACGGTGGGCGGGCCGGACCGCCCGCACCAACCGCCCCCGCGTCCAGACACGCCCTAGCTCTCACAAGTTGCATCTCACGCTAATTAGCACGTCAATCATAAGATGACATTACTTAGTTCTGACTTAATTAATGATGACCTATAGGAAAAGCACCATCAGGCAATACTAGGTAGTTACCCAAACCAGGAGCTGAAGCTTCGACCTCAGGTCAACCTTGCAATTAAGAGTCCTCATAAGTATACAAATATTATGACGGTTTGCATACAATTAATTATTCACCACATTAATTTTATTTTGTTTGAGAGTAAAGAGTAAGTATCGTAAAACGGTATCATCTGCGTCAGTGGCGTAGCTACCACAGGGTTAGACGGGACAGTGCCCCGGGCCCCCAAGCTCAGGGGGCCTCTCGGACTCTGACTTAACTACATTTTTGAATTAGTGAAAAATTCTTCCACGTTCGGAATATAAATAAATACGATGAGTCTGGATTAGTTACGATTTTAGATAGTTTACTTGGGGTTGGGGCCCTAATTTTGTATTGCCCCAAGGCCTTTGGTTACCTAGCTACGCCACTGATCTGCGTGTTTCTTCATTATAAACTTTTAAGACTTACTGCTTCAGCTTCGTGCTGGTAATAATGTACCCAGGCTGCATCCTATAAAACACCATTATTTTACTGTTTTTAGTAGGTCTAATTAATTGGTTGAATTAATTCTTTGAGTCATTGTCAATGACTGAAACGTTAAGGTACCAATTAGTTCGGAACTATTACTGTAGGTGACAGCCTCAGTTGGCAGAGCGTGGACTGTAGGTTTCTTCAAGAAGTAGGAGGAAAAACACTTTGTAGAGCGGTTTAACTAAATTTACTACTTATAATAGATGGAGCCACCCGTTCGGTCGTGCTTCGTGGTCCGGAAGCATAGTATTCTGTATCCGGAAGTCAATCTCTCGTATCTAATATTGCCTATAAGTTCTTATTCTTCGTTGTGTTATATAGGTATATGACTCTGTTACAATATGGCCCGTACTGTTTTCCCTAGAAAATATTGGTGATATAATTTTGAGAAACCGTTGATTACAAGTTATTATTAATGCGTACGCTTGTAAGGGTTTCCAAATTTTGATGATCCTTTATGAAGTATTGGTGAAAATAGAATTAAAATTTATTTTATAACTAGTTGACCTACTGTAAAAGCATATAAATTATGCGTCAAATTTAAATTTAGGTATCAATAAACTTCCAAAGTATTATTTTATTGAGATCTTATACGTGTGGCCTCTGAAGTAATGCAAATCAAAACATAACCGCGAACTTCCAAATATTTACAAGAATGCGGAAGAGTCAAGCCCACCCACCGCCCGCCCGTGACTAGGCCCGCGGGGGCGTAACCGCCGCCCTACGCCGCGCCCGAGGCTATGTAACTTTTTCCGCTAACTAATCAGTAACTTCTAAACTAATCAGTAACTGTAAACAATATCTACTGTTGCAAGATTAAAATACCTAGTCACCAGTTAAAATCATAACAATACAACCAATTTTACCACACATTTAATTTTACCCGCGTTCCAATCGTCATCGTTAGCGGAGTTGTTATATTTTTAAAATGATGTAGTTATCTACATAATTTTGACAATCGAGTAGGAACTTATTAATTTTCTTTAGGTACTGATGTTTTAAAGTTCTAGTAGGCGATTTCACATCTCGATTAATTACATCCACATAATTAATTAGGTACCTAAGTACCTAGATACCTACAATAAAATAATCGTCATACGTCCTACGCATTCTATTGAATGATAATCATCACTAAGTTTAGTATCTAAAAGTAGGTACCGCATACTTCAACCGTGTAACGCTGCTTTCTGTCGTGCCTACCTAATTCTTACAACTAAAGGTGAACGAAGGTAGGTAGAAAAGAGACGACAGCTAAAAGGTTAACAACAGAAATATTTCACCGCAACGAAGTTTTTGACAACCACGACAATAATTAGAAAATATAGAAGTAGATTATTTGTCAGTAAGGTGATCATAATCATAATATTCGTAAGTAGGTACGTATTTCTTGGTATTACTATTTGTTTATATATTTGCGATTTGACATTAAATTTATAACTTTTGTGCCACCGGAAGTTATTTCATTTTATGTTCATTCATTCCTCATTACGATAAAAGAGTTTTTGTCTATGCATTATCCTTACCTTATTTCTTTCCTACCATCTTAGAAAATTAAATTCCCTACTTAGATGTTTACACACATTAAAAAAGTGTAATAATGAACACAAATTGAAATTATATAGAGAAGAGATACTACGTACAAAAATGTCTGTTTGTTATGTGGCTTGTGAACGCTCTTTTCCTGATCACCCCCTTCTTTCATATTTTTGATAATCGGCAAGTTTCATTTTTATAATATTGAGCAGATTTTCGTTCATTCATAAATTGTAGACTTCATAAATAACGTTACCTACGCGTCGCGTCGTTAGCTTCGTTACCTACGTTGCTTTCGCTCCTTTTTATCAGAGCAAAAGAACACGTTGTGATGTTCATGTGAAGATTGTGAAGATTTGAAGCGAGTGTAATCAAAGATAATGTAATACAGTGTAATAAAATAAATAAATGTAGTGTAAAAATGTAATGTAAAGCGTGAACGTCTATGTCGTCATGAGTTCAAAGAGTAATGTAAAGCAAAGAGTATAATAACTGTCTGAAAAGAATGTAAAGCTAGCAATTATTCAGTAACATCGATCTATCTATAGTCACTATTATCAAGTCTGTGCCTACATAGCACAGAATAAATAATAAACAATAGACTACTATCCCCTAGAATAGACGGCATGGTCTCACGACTCACGTCACGACTACTCTGTACAATAAGGGTGGAAAAAAAATAATTCCTTAACAGTCTCTATAACGGCCTCTCTCAGTTGCTAAGTTGATCGACGTTAAGCAATTAATACAAGAGTGTAGCAGGCACTTCGGTTCGCATCGTGAAACTTCGCCTCGACTCGGTCTCACTGTTGTCACTTTTTGGCGCGAATCAAAGGACTCGAAGTGCCCCGAAGCTGTATGCGGAGCGTCTCCTGCACTACTCGGTTCACTTCACTTCACACAGTTTGCGACGAGACAAACACACACGTATTTATATCATACGAGAATATACATTGCAACGGCACCGTGCTACGAGCCCCTCTCGAAGTTGCACGAGTGTGTGGTCACGTACGTACTTCGACGAGGATTTCGTCGAAGTTGTCTTCCCGATCCGCGAGTAGTGTAGTGCAGACAAGAATTGAAGATGTAGATTGTTTTTGAAGTAATCATTCTTTACGCACGCTTGACTTGGAGAGTAAGCTGGTGAATGCGAGCGAACGGAAGTTGAATTTGTCTCAGATAGATCTCTCTCCATTGTCAAAGTTTAAATTTTGTATTATTATGTTGGTATGTCGGGAAAAATGACAATTTATAATTGTCAAGATGGTGATATTAACAGCAAAAGTTATACCGGCCGATAGATGGAGCTAAACAAGAACTTTACTTCAGTCGTGACGTGTGGTCTAAGATCTGAAGTGCACTCGTTTTTTTCTCTCTAATCTGTGTATGTATCACACTGTGCCTTACTTAACCTCAACCAAATTATTCACCTAAAAAGTTTGTAAGATAGGTAGTACAAACTTTTTCTTTTCTGCCTACGAGTACAAACGATCAACTTGGGTGATTGATGACTCCCATTCTTTGATTTTATTCAATTTGAATTGTCTCCAGCTTCAATTCCTATAAGCATTTCATTCATGGTAATTCGTATCCCATAGTAGTTTCCCGAAATAAGTACCTACTCTTATCTAATAGTATCTTCTATTCAATCTATAGAATTAGTTCCTTGATTATGTCTGTCCGCTGGCAAAACTAAATATTCTAGAAGCGCCACCTGTCGTTCTTACCTTAAAACCAGGTTGTTACGACAGATGGCGCTATTCAACAGTGTAACCAAAGAAAAATATACAAACGCCGCATCCAAATTCCAAACGTTTACCTTCTTTTGCATTCGGTCATAGTCACATATTAGGTAGAGGTATAACAATAAAAATGTATACCTGCCGGTCGCGGTCCATTGATGAGCTTAGGGTGCTTGGGCCCATGCAAGCTTTTTGGTTTAGTAGTATTTTAAAATCTGTGGTTTAGTTGATTTGGTTAATTTATTTAGATGCATCTTTGTCATTTTCCATCATGAGAGACTGTACTGACCTATAAAGGCAAACCTCATGCATAGTATGGACATTTGGTTCTCGTTGTTTTGGTTGATAATATTAGGACGCTGTATAGTGTGCCACGAAAATATAAACCGTCATTCTTCCCTTCAAAGAGTCACCACGTCTTCCCTTCAGTATCATCCATTAGAGACGCACACAACATTGAATGGCCACCAAAAATCTATCTATAATTTTGAATAGCAAAACCTATCTAACTGACTCTTATACTAAGGCCTTGTGTCAGAATATCCGGCTAAAGTTCCGGTTAAGCTAATAGGAACTAATCTGTTATATTAACACTTTTGTTAGTATACGTAACCGTTCGTGTAAACGTTCTTGCGTTTCACTCACTGGAAAGGGCTAACCAACACATTTAGATAGATAGATAGATAACTCTTTATTGTCTCACCAACGAAATTCATACAATACAGGAATTATTAAATCTTACGTACTAGTGCAACAATGGGCGGTCTTATCGCTAATAGCGATCTCTTCCAGACAACCTTTGGATGGAAAGTATCGAAAGATAAAACACGGCGGTCTAAAACAATTTTAGAATAAAAAATAAATACAGATAAAAAATAAACTAAATATATATATATATATATATATATATATATATATATATATATATATATATGTATCTATTAATTTAAATGGCAGATCGAGTGGCAACTAAATCGTTATTTGATGGATAAGGAGTTTGTTTGACAGCTGAAGTATGCTTTGAGCGATTTACCAAAAATGCGAGATTATTTAATAAAATATTTTATTAAAAACTGTCATTGTACGTTGTAAATGTATAGTAGTAATAATGTTTTTGTTACAAAAATAATGAATAGAACTGATAACCTTACAAAAGTGCTTGTATTGTAACATTGTAATATCAATATACGATTAGGTGGCCAGATGATAAACAAGGAATGTGAAACGTGATTTAAGCTAACCTTAAGTTGTATCTACCATATAATCTACGTGATGGTTAACTACTAGCAACTTAGCATTCTGAAACAAGCCCTTACTATATATAGTACAAAATAAAGCTCTTACTATATATAGTAAGGGGTTGTTAGGTATATAGTAAGGGGTTGTTAGGTATATAGTAAGGGGTTGTTAGGTATATAGTAAGGGGTTGTTGTAAGGTATACCTTGTATAAGTATACCTATGCCATGTAGTGTAATAGTTATTAGTTGATATCGGTAACATGATAAATTCAAATTAAAACAACCATAGATTTAAAATCAATTTAATGCGTTAAACACTTACAGAAATTCAAAATACTTAAGATTAAATTGTACGAGGCTTTTTCATTATGTTCCTATTGTATGTATATTGTACCTATTTTCATAGATGATTATAATGAGTGTGATTTTGTCTTTATTAATACTTTGTAATGAAGTAATTGTATATGTAACCACAAAATAAATAGGTGTAGGCAGAATTACCACGAGGGCCATTCCAACGCTTGGTCACAGCGGGCGGTGGGTACAAGGTTGTGTTTTCTACTATCCTACTAGTATTATAAATGCGAAAGTTAATGTTTGTGTGTGAATATATGTTACCAATAATCTCTGCAAGTACTCAACCAAACTTGTTGAAATTTGGTATGCAGATAGATACGTGGATTAACACATAGGATACTTTAAGTCCACCGTTGAAACTGAGCGTAACTGGTTGTCTAATAAAATACAATTAAACTGCATTAAATGCTACTCAAAATAGTACATACATCAAAATCAGACAGCCTCTGTGGTGTGGTGGTTGAGCAGGACGGCTCATAGCCCGGAGGCGGCGGGTTCGATTCCCGCGGCAGGACAAGTATTTGTACACAGAAAAGAAAAGCACAAATATTTGTTCTGAGTCTGGGTGTTGTGGGACCATGGTCCTCGTTGTTCCTGGGTCCCTACACAGGGAATGAATTTTCCCTAGAAAAGGAAAAAGATTTATGGACGTTTCGCCTTCTTAGCGTAATCAAACGACACAATTTAATACAAAAAAGAAATTCCACGAATGGGACACGGTAATTTGTTGGTAAAAATGTGAAGGGAAAACATATTATTATGCATATTAAAAAAATTAAACATAAAAATAAAAATGCATTACTTTTATTATTAGTTAGAGGTAATCGTTGGTAGACCAGTGGGCAAACAGCATAGTTTTTTTACGGGATCTTAATTATTGTTGAGATGAATTATGATTCCCTTTTTAATTAAATTCGGATATCAATAGTACGCGGCGCCCGCGTTTGACTGAAGTCGTTTGAAACCATCGGAGATTACATATGTGGGTGATTGTAACGCACGTGAGTTTTTCGCGCTTGGTATGGCGTAGACCTTCTGTATCTATTTATTTTGTGATAAAACGTAGTAAACGCACCATGTTTTTCTTTCCCTCATAATCCTCAAAAAAGAGTGAATGTGAGAACTAATTTATTATATTTATCTCCCAAAAAAATTAAAACATGAAGCTGGTATTAAATTATCAATATTTTTCATGTTATCAAGAATCAACTATGAATGCTGAAACTGTATTAACTAAATTGTAGAAAAAATGCTTTTAAAGCCTGATCATTATTGATTTAGCATGCTTTCAAACGTAACAATTTATTTCGAAATACTGACAAGAGTCATAGTGTTCGTTATAAAAAACAATGTTTCAAATAAATATCTTACAAATTATAAGGATTCACATGATTAAATACATTTATCTCAGAGAAAAGAAACGTACTTTCAATCTACTTAAGTATAAAATTGCACATAAAATAAATGTCTTTAGAAACAATAAATATTGTGGACGTTGAAGTCTGAACACTATACTATGACTAATAAATTAAAAATAGATTGACACTTTCTTTCATTTGAGAATAATACTTATGAGTGCGTAGCGCCTACTTTGTTGCGATGAATCTGAAACAAATTAATATAACTACAGTTGGACTACGCTTACAAAAAATAATTTGTTCAATTTATCCCCCAATATTTATCATTCAATAGGATTCGAACCCGCTTTCTTTAATTCATTTCTCACCAATCCGCTATTGCTTGGTTTCAGTAAAGTATCTTTGGAAAGAAACTATCTAATAACGAGCATGGTGAAGATCAAATTATTTAATAAAGGCGTTGTTAGCCTGTCGAGTCACTTGATTTTTACAACCGACATAAAAAAAGGAGATCCTCAATTCGACTGTTTTTTTTTTTTAAATATTTGTTGCCTCAGATTTTCGAATGGGTGAACCGATTTCGATCATTCTTTTTTATTTAAAAGCTGATGCTTCCCGCGTGGTCCCATTTAAATGTTATCAAGATCTGACCAGTAGTTTTTGAGTTATCCTTAATAATGCGTATTTCGATTTCGACTACATTGATGATGTTCTCACTGGGATTGAAGTCGGTCAAACCCCTTTTTTTAAAAGGAATCATTTTATATTTCTTTCATTGAGAGTAGCGAAAATATTCTAGGTTTATCATATTGTTCTTACCTAATCTCAGGTCTTCTTACAAGCCTCCGCCGCTCCTCTCGACCGTGATCTGCTTCTTGAGGATCTCTTTCTCATGATGTTCTTCCTCCATCTCTGCCATGCGCGCAAACCGGGAGTATGCCACGTGGCCAGATTTGACCGCCGACATCATCTGTATTGCATTGTGAGCTTTAAAGTTTACTGTTTCGTGCGCTTTATAGTTTACTGTTTTGTGCGCTTTACAGTTTACTGTTTTGTGAGCTTTAAAGTTTACTGTTATGTGAGCTTTAAAGTTTACTGTTTTGTGCGCTTTACAGTTTACTGTTTTGTGAGCTTTAAAGTTTACTGTTTTGTGAGCTTTAAAGTTTACTGTTTTGTGTTGTTTTTTAGTCGACAGCTATTTCATTTGCGATTCAAAATTCTGTTTAAGGTTTATATAAGATAAAGCACATCCAACGTTCAAATTTGGGTTATGGCTAAATCTATAATTCAAAGCCTTTTACATTTAACAACAAAAAATGGATCAGATAATATATGTAGACGGAGGAATCATTTATAAATGAATTAGTTGAGTTCTGGCATAAATTAATGTGTAAGCAAATCGCATGTTAAACTTGTTTTAGTAACTTAAAATAATGCAAAGTATGAAAGTTAGTACAAGAATCAGATAAGTAACTATTAAAAGCAAGCAGCAAAACAAAACAGAACTTCACTTCACGTGGGCGTAGTGAGGGTCGATTAAGGAGATGAAAGCCTTCTCAAAAAGTTCAAAAACTTACAACAAAAAACAAACACGTTTACTTTTAAAAGTTCTTCGCTCTGTCTCAGGTTTCATTCTCCAGAACCACAAAAGTTAAGAATATCGACCTTTATAGAACTTTCCATAATCAAACCCTAAAGCGCCAATATCAAGCCAACAAAATACCCTATAAAAATTATTCACGACTTGACGCGAAAGGTTTGAAATAGTCAAAATACTTAGAATTCTCCATTTTCTTTTTAAACATCTACTGTTATTTGTATACTGCAGTGGTACACTTTTGATTATTTATCCATTATTATGCTAGTTAACGGGGGGGTTTATCCATTATAATGCTAGTTAAAGGGGGGTTTATCCATTATTATGCTAGTTAACGGGGGGGGTTATCCATTATTATGCTAGTTAACGGGGGGTTTATCCATTATTATGCTAGTTAAGGGGGGTTTATCCATTATTATGATTCAATTTCGTCGATTGTAAAAGCATTTAAATAAAATCACAAAACAAAGGCACAGTTCTCGACCTGGAGATATTCGTCCAGCTCGACTTGTCCGTTCATGTTGGTGTCGATCTCTCGCAGGATTTCGTGGAGTTGCTCGCCCGTGACGTCTTCGCCGTAGTTCTGAGGACAACGGCGGCAGCGGACGAACACATCAGCGGTGGTTACAAATGTTACGATGAGAACAGTGTTGAATATCAGAGAACAATATCACATTCGACTCCAAACAGTTTCCATTCAAAATTAGTACCTTACAAACAACGCTACACGGCGTGACATTTTACCAGACAATTTTAAGTAGCCAGTCTTAATTCATGGCCTATATTTATTATTGTTTTTTTTTTCCAAGCTAGGTATTATTATCGGAAGAGTTTACAATACGTTTTGTAATTGTTCTCTAATATTTATAGTATGGAATTTAGAATTCTATCTTTGGAGACTTTTTAGTCTTTTTTAAATCAATATAGACAATTTAAATTTTTTCTTGCACTTTACGTCAATCTACGGCCCATGTTTATAGCACGAGTTCACGAAGAAATAAAGTCCAAAATTCCATACTAAGAACATATTTGAAGTTGTCTTCTACATAAAACCAAACAGTCCCGTTAATCAAACCCCCGTCCTATAAACTAAGTCTCATCCTGCACATGTACCCTGGCTCTAAGAGTCCTACACATAAAGCAGACATAGACCCAACCTCCTATGTTAAATCTCAATGCTACCTGTAGATAATCCTGTATTTCTAGCTGTCCATGGTAAGTGACATCAATTTCTGATAGAATTGACCTGATTTCGTCTTCAGTCGGCTTCACTCCCATGCTCTATAACCGGCGAATATTATGAATGTATAAATTGAGGGTAGTTCTAAATTATCCAAAAGGAAAAGCTTGTTTAAAGTAAATTATTTACTGCAATATAAATGCAGTCACGCCAAAAAGTTTTAATCATGTAAACCTGCTTAATCAAGCGTAGCATCGGTCAGTCAGCAGTTGAGCAGTGATTTTTTTGACTGTAATATTCTTAGTTACTGGGCTAGTTGCTACTTTAATTATTTATTTACTTATAATTTATTATTGAAATAACTATATTATAACTTAGTAAGTGATTCTTTGCAGTGTGTATGGTAGATAGTGCTCTTTAGTGTTCACATCATTTAAATTGTACTTGTACAATTGTGTAATTGCTAATTTTGTCTATCCATGAGGACTTTTAATTGGCTTCCTTTTTTGTAAATCTAACAGATTTACAAAAAAGTGTGTTTATAATCTTTTCTTTTTTGAACTCTATTTCAATGACTCTAAATAACGGTTTACCTTGAAACCTCTAATATCGTTGACAGAGACAAATGTATCGACTCTCTCTTACAATCCTTACTTTAAATTTGAACTCTATGTTGATGATCATAAGTCATCACTTATGATGTTTACCTTGAGACTTCTCCTAATATCATTGATAGAGACGTATCCCTTGCGATCCTTGTCGATGATCTGGAATCGTTTGATGTACGTCTGGATCTCGTCCTTGCTGAGGTTGATGGGTATCTTGTCGCGGCTGGCGCGGTTTACCATCTGTCCCATCTCAGCGGCTAGGAATTCGCCGGCCGTTTTTATTTGTTTCTGGAAAAGATACGGTGTAAATTAACAAAGGTTTAAACAGAGGCTAAAGCCTAAAATAATATTTGACTACTATTAAAAATGAACAATTAAATACTATTTTGATAAAGTAGGGTAAACCATCTAATAACTGGCCACTTTAGTGCACTGGCCAGTTCGTTTTAGTTCGTGCTAGTTTCCATACGGTAATAATTGTGAACTAATATGATAGCTTATAGATAAGGTAATGTTAAACCATGATCACAGATGGCGTTACGTGAATGTAAGTCTTATTTCATGCAAATGTAGTAAATAGCGGCCAGTTACACCAAGTTATACCCTAACTTAAAAATGAATGTAATGATTGAATAAATAAGAAAAATCGGTAAATAAATCACAGAGTAGTACGTCTTTAAAGTTTCTAGAGGGGGCATCGCCTGTCCCTTTCTTGCAAAACAGAGATCGTGTGGAGCTTCCTCATAGCTACTATGAAGTTTTACTAGTGACGTCACATGCCAAAGAAATTGTATCTAGAGCTGCCAGAACAAAGTGTTACCGTCTTTTCTTCGTCGCTCCACTTGAGTTCCTCCGCCATGATGTCCACGATGGTCGGCAAGGCCTCAGCCGCGGCCTGCACGTTGAGGAAGGCGAGCCGCAAGCGCCGAGCTATCATATCGGTGGCAGTGCACGCGTACTCGCGGCAACCGTACCTTCGACACGAGAAATATAATAATAACAAGCGCCCAACGATCACATACATAGATCCCGGACCCTAACTAGGATTCTCTGTGTCTAGGGACCCATAATCCCTGTGCACAAATACTTGTTCTGCTACGGGATCGAACCCGCCGCTTCCGGGTTATGAGCCGACTTGCTCAACCACCACACCACAGAGGGTGTCAAATTTACCTGTATGTGGACACTTCAGATAGCGAAATCTAGCCCTATACTATGCAAAAGCTGTACTATGGGAACCAGGTAACTGGTAATAATAATAATAACGCCCGACGATCACATGCATAGATCCTGGACCCTAACTAGGATTCCCTGTATCTAGGGCCCCAGGAACTACGAGGACACAACACTGAGACTCAGAACAAGTATTTGCGCTTTTTTTTCTGCGCACAAATACTTGTCCTGTTACGGGATCCAACCCGCCGCCTCCGGGGTTATGAGCCAACTTGCTGAACCACTACACCACAGAGGCTGTCTAAACTAAAAATAAACTTTGCATTTAGTCGGATCGAAGACGAATGCTAGACCTCTCTTTTCTTTTTAAGCTTGCCAATGGTTTATTTGACGCACCTGAGCTTCTATCATTATTAAATTTCTCGTCCCCATCAAGGTTACCAAGAGCATCTAGATTTAAATTACTCAAAGATATTCATTTCAAATCTAATCTTGGCCAAAACGCACCTATAAATAGATTGGTACGAGAATTTAACAGGATCCCAAATAATGTCACTATTGACCTATTTGCGGATAACATTCACAAGTTTAAGAAGAGTATTGAAGATCTGTGATATTGTAATGTATTTACTAATCTAATTATCAATTTTTAATCTTTACGTTTTTATATTATTTTTACATTATTTTTATTTTTAATTCATTCAATCAATATTACTATTATGACTATGTATTCCTAGTGTTTTATCGATTTTTCGAACAGCTGTTATTATTATTATACTCTTTTTTTATTGTGCATGCAGTCTTTACCTGTAACTGTGATGACAGCAATGTTTCCTTTTTAATTGTGTTATCGGATCTGGCTACGGTGTACATTATGTTGGTAATCGAAATAAATTAATAAATGATCACTTTTCCAAACGAAAGAGAGAACATAAATAATATTCTCACCTAATTTCAGCGTCAATATACGGGAACTCAGGGTGCACTTTCTTGCCAATGATGGGCCACCTCTTGCCAGTCATTGTCGCCATTTTGGCGACTGCGAACGCGCGGTCGCCATACGACTTAGCCAAGTGCTGGGCTACCTGAAACCATGCACAATAACAATAATATGTGTGGACATTTCACACAACGCCATCAAGCCCCAAACTAAGCAAAGCTTGTACTATGGGTATCAGATAACTGATACAATACTCAGATACTTTTTGTTTTTAAATTCATAGAATACAATATAACAACCAGCCACAGAAAAAACATCGATGTTTATCACATGAATATTTGCCCTGGGTGGGAATCAAATCTGCAGCTCAGAACGCAGGAATACTACCAGCTGAGCTATCGGGCCAGTCAAAATGTATTTGGAATCCAGATTAAGTGAAAGGATTTATGATTGGCTAGATGACCTGCCCCAGCTTTGCACGGGTTAATTAGTTTTACGCCCTAACCCTATTCATGGGAAGAGGAAAGCGAAGGCAGAAAAGGGAAAGGAAGAATGAATAAGATTCACGTGGGTCTTATCCATTCATCTTCCTCCCTATTCCTCTTCTCTCTTCCCATCGGCAAGATGAGCACAGTGGCTTCATCTTCTTTGACCGCTGTTTTTCGCAGCGTATGTATCACACCTATATCTACACAGGCATACCATATTTTCCTATATCATGAAAATGACGCAATGATTAAATTTAGTAACTTCGTTATTGATCAAGATATTGAAATAATTCTTTTACCATTGAATTATTGTAACTTTTAATCATGTACAAATAAAAAAGACTTTGCATTATAATGACTTCCTCAATGCTTCGTGCAGCCCGCACTTGGCAGTTTTTACGTTAAGTATTCTGAATGTTATTTTGAAAAATGATCTTATAACCAAACCAAATTTTATTGAAATCCGTCTAGTGGTATCAGCGTAATGCGTGTTCAAAGAGACAGACAGACAAACAAACAAAAAAAATTACTTCTAGGTGTACAGAACTTTTCTTTGCAAAGACGATCTGGGGCCATCACTTCTTACCGTGATTCAATGAAGAAACTAAAGTAAATCGCTGTACAAATTATATTCAAAGTCAAAAGGTTTTATTGCAAATAGGCTATTTTTAGCACCTATACAAGTCAAAATTAAGTTATTGTACTAAGCAAAAATAATTCAAAGTGCTTAATGTCAAAATAATATTGCAGCGATTCCTGTTAGTGACAAAAAGTACTATTAGAAACGGATTCTACTGCTACACTGTTCTTACTTCCATCTCCAAGCCGAAGTCCTGCACCAGCCTTATGTACATGGTAGGGGTCCAACCATGCGCGCCTTCTATTAAGAACCCATCTGTCTGGCAATCCTTGAAGATTGGCTTTAGGTTCGCGCCTGGAATGTTATACACAGGGAAATGACACAAGCCTTGCTTATAAACGCCTTTAAAGTTAAATGACGATTGTTAAAATTGCGTACTATACATTTTTGTAACTACTTAGCTACTTGTAGAACTTGATTGACATTAGAATGAATGAATTTTCAGAGTTTAGATAAGGCCGCTAAAGTTTAAGAATAAACGTAATAACAATAACGTTCAAAGATCACATACATAGATCCGGGATCCTAACTAGGATTCCCTGTGTCTAGGAACCAGTAACGAAAGGAAAGGACCCATGGTCCTTTCCTTCCTCCATGGGTCCCTAGTCCCATAATACTCAGACTCAGTATTGACCTTTTTTCTGTGCACAAATACTTGTCCTGCCGCGGAATCAAACCACCGCCTCCAGGTTATGAGCCGACCTGCTCAACCACCACACCACAGACGCTGTCAATTTGGCAATATATTTTTGTATCCCGAAGAACTTGATTGACATTATTGAATTTAAGCAGAGTTTTGAACTCAAAAACTGGTCGTCAGATCACGATCAAATTTAAATGGGACCACACGAGAAGCACTAGCTTTCAAATAAAAAAAAAAACATTAAAATCGGTTCACCCAGTCGAAAGTTCTGAGGTAACAAACAAAAAAAAAACAGTCGAATTGAAAACCCTTTTTTAAAGATGGTTGAAAAAACAAATCAGTACATTATGATCACTACATAGTATAAAACAAAGTCGCTTTCTCTGTCCCTATGTATGCTTAAATCTTTGAAACTACGCAACGGATTTTGATGCGTTTTTTTTAAAATAGATAGTGATTGAAGAGGAAAGTTTGTATGCATATTTAAATGAACATTCTAGAAGATATTACAGATTTAAAAATTGCGGGAAGTAGCGTTTGCGGCGGTTCCGGCCGGCCGGGGCGGGAGCGTGCCTATAAATAGCGCGTCGGTTCAGTGAATGACATAGGCTATATATTTTATACCCGTGCGAAGCAGGAGCGGGCCACTAGTTCAGTATAAAATGCAACTTACTTTCGATAGCCGCGTCGATGGTCTCAGCCGCCATAGACCGGTACGTGGTCCACTTCCCACCGGCTATGGTGACGAGGCCAGAAGGAGAGACGTGCACGATGTGGTTTCGAGCCAGAGACTGCGTGTCCGGTTTGTTCGGATCCGACACTAGAGGGCGGATGCCAGACCACGCAGACAGGACGTCACCGCGACGCACTGCGAATTAAGTAGTACTTTTACTTTTACTTGGCTAGCATGCTACACCTTCGATCACATCGTCACTTCCCATCAGGTGAGAGCGTGGTCAAATGCTAGACAAGTTTGAAGAAAAAAAAAAAGTTTTATTATTTTTGTTTTGTCTCACACAGTGTCCGTTTCCTTCATCTTGAGTGTAGATGAATGAAAAAGATATTTATCATATTTTTCAAAGCACATACAATTACAAAGTGCTTATTGTCAAATTTTATTTAGCAAGCCCATTACAATGTGTGAGTACAAAACAATGTTCTCTTTCCCACTACTGGTGCAAACAATCCGACACAACGCGGAAAAGGTAACTCCGATCCGAAACTTAAATTACACCTTTAAGAAGAAGCCACATGAAACTTTAAAGTGACGTAATTTTTCGGTTATATTTTTAGTTGTGATTTACAATATTTGTAATTGATTCCTCAATACTCACTCAATTTTTATAATAATAATAATAATAAATAACGCCCAACGACCACATACATAGATCCTGGAGTTAGGGAACTAAGATTCCCTGTGTCTAGGGACCCAGGAACTACGAGGACCATGGTCCCACAACACCCAGACTCAGAACAAGTATTTGCGCTTTTTTTTCTCCTGTGCACAAATACTTGTCCTGTCGCGGGAATCGAACCCGCCGCCTCCGGGTTATGAGCCGACCTGCTCAACCACCACACCACAGAAGCTGTCAACTTGTTTATTGTCAACATATGTACATATTTTGTAATTTACACATCATCATGACGCGTACTATAACACAAATGAAAGCCTATTCTACAATTTAAAATTATAATGTAATAATAATAATATGTGTGGAAATCTCATACAACGCCATCTAGCCCCAAACTAAGCAAACCTTGTGCTATGGGAACCAGATAACTGATACAATACTTAGATACTTTTTGTTTGTAAATACATACGTAGAATACAATATGACACCCAGACACAGAACCAACACCTATGTTCATCACACAAATGTTTGTCCTGGGTGGAAATCGAACCCAGAACCCACAGTTCAGAAGGCAGGGTTACTACCAACTGAGCTATCGGGTCAGTCAATTAAAGACATGGCTAACCAGTAGATGGGTAAGTTATAGTTACCTTCAACATCCGGGTTGAGGTAGTTCTTAACCTCCGTGAGGATGAAGAGGATTTCGTCTTCAGTTGGCTTAGGGCTGTGCGTGACCTGGCACGGGAGGTCCGTGGTGCCGGCGATGGTCCCCTTCAGCCACGGCAGGAAGAAGATAACGCGGCCGTCGGACGTCGCCGGGTCGAGAAGACCCATGTGTTCGGGACTGGAAGACGACAATTAGGATTTGATGAGAAAGCAAAAATGTGCACATTTTTGTATTATTTACATAGACCTGTGTAATTTTTAACCGACTTCAGAAAAGGAAGAGTTTCTCAATTGGACCTGGTCATGACATCACACAACGTTACATTTGTTATAATGTCTATTTTTTTTTTATAAATTATACTGTATTCTCTTATAATGTAATGTTGTGTGGTGTCCTGAATAAATGTCTTTTCTTTCTTTCTTTCTTTCTTTCTCAATTCGACTATTTTTTTTTATTACGTTGGTTACCTCAGAACTTTTGACTGGGTGAACCGATTTTTGATTCTTTTTTTATTTGAAAGCTGGTGCTTCCCGTGTCGTTCCATTTCAATTTGGTTCCAGTTCTGACGATGGCATGAGAAAACCATATAAGTCTAAAGTCGGTCTTTAAAGTAAAACTTCTTTACGCACGCTTGCTCTCTAACAGCCTTAATAAACACGAACTAACTTTAGACTAGTTACACCATCTTTTGTCTCTTTCGATCCAGCTAAATATTCCAGTAGCAAAAAAGGACAAAAGCTGAAGTAACTAATCCGAGACTAATACCCGTTTATTAATAAGGCTGTAAGTGAACATAGAAAGATAGAGCAAAAGACGTTTCACTTCAGTCGTGTGGTGTAAAGCACACTCGTTTTTATTACTGTATCCATTTGAGTTATAATATTAACTTATCATCATCATCAGCCTGTGTTAGTCCACTGCTGAACATAGTCCTCTCCCAAGGCACGCCATTGAGCCCGGTCTTCGGCTCTTCTCATCCAATGACTGCCAGCCACTCGGCGCAAGTCGCTCCACCAGTCGGCGGGCGTCCTACACTACGTTTGCCAAGTCGCGGTCTCCACTCAAGGACACGCTTTCCCCAACGGTTGTCGGTTCTGCGGCAAATATGGCCTGCCCACTGCCACTTCACTATATATTAAGTATGTCCTGACGTTCGTGGTGTCACAAATGTGTTCCGACTGAAAATCAGTTATTAAGGTCTTAGGACCTTAATTGTATGCTGAGTCGGAACCCATTCGTGACACCACGTAGCATTGTTTTATTGTTTTTGTGTTACGTATTTTTTATCAGTTGTGTCACGAATAAATGTTTTTTCTTTCTTTTCTTTCTTTCTTTCTTCTTCTTCTACTTCAGTTTGCTAATAAATTAAGTTATATCTACCTGTAGTATCCAGGTAGTACGATATGTACTCCTGATGAAGGGCAGCAGATTTCCTTCACTGTCTGGTCATCCATTTTCCTGATGCTGTCGGTGAAGGGGCCGGTCGCGTTAATGATACACTTCGCTTTGATGTCCCATTCTTTCCCGGTCAGTTCATCCTAGGAATAAATAATAATGAATTATCCTAACTTCGATAAAAAATTTTTTTTGGTTCGGTACTGTTTTTTACACATGCCCGTTACCGTCGATGGCTTCAAGGCGATGGGACCAATTTGTGCGTTTTTTTTATTCCACATGGGTAAACCCCATAAAAATTCATTAGCATCAGAGCTTAGGCGACAAAAATTTAAGTTATTTTTTGGTAATTAAATTAATATATAATACTTGATTGTAGTTAAGAATAAGTTAATAAGGTCACAAGTTTTAAAAGTCATAAATACAGTTCCACTTAAAACCAACAAACGTGGTCAAACGATACCTTGTCCGATAGTAAATGTATATTTTTTCCATCCATCATTATTTAAAAGCTGTGGTTAAATTCTGTAAATTTTTTAAACAGTAAGAGTTCACTGTTCAAACATCTACGACTAAGCCATTTCTTACTCTACAATTACTCCTGCGACTACACGTTATCCTAATCTGTGTTATTAGTCTGTGACTTTGAACTTTTTTATTCATCCTTGATTTTGTCTGTGAAACCAACTAAAAACCACACTTTTTCAATTAGATAACAACAAACGCAAAGCGTAAAAAACCAACTCCAGACTTATATGGTTTTCTCATGGATGCCTTTGTCAGAACTGGACCAAATGTAAATGGTGGTCCCATTTACATTTGGTCCAGTTCTGACACTAGAAGCACCCTCTTTCAAATAAAAGAAAAATCATCAAAGTCGAATTGAGTCTCCTTCTTTTTGAAATCGGTTAAAAATTTAACAAATTACAGAGCATTTATCTATTTGGTCTTTCCTTTGTGCATCATTAAATCTTCATCAATCATTCTACTAATAATTCTTTACCGGCATCTGTATTTCCCGAAAACTACAACCTTGGAGTCTTTAAACCAAAGGTGAACAGGTATCTTCTAGGCAAGCGTGTTACATCCTAGACCGCATCGTCAATTACCATCAGGTGCGATAGTGGTCAAACGCGAGCCCATTAAACAAAAAAATAATAATAATATCGAACCCTCAAGGAAGCTCCACTAAGTTTCCCAGCAGTTTTGTGCAGTTTCGTGACTTTCACATGGTTGGCTATCGTGGCTCCGTGACGCGCCGCCGTTAGAGCAATCGCTAGATTCATGCGAGCGTCGTCTTGCTGCCCTGAAGAAATAAAAAGATTAAATAACTTAAAATCGATGTGCTGTAGTGTAGGAGAGTTTACCTTAGCTCGTATGACATTTGGTTGAAAATTAAATGAATGGAACATCAACTTAAAGAACCTTTTCTCTCCTAAAACAAGGTATAAAATAATTTCGAAAACTTCGTTAGTATCGTATTTATGTTTGAACGCCTATCGTCGAAGTAAAATTATCAGTTTTTTGTAAATACTTTTGTGAGAAGAAAAGCACTTTTTGTGAGTACTTAATAATGTTTGTTCTGTCTGGGCCTTATATTGTATTCTATGTATGTATTTACAAACAAAAAAGTATTGTATTAGTTTTCTGGTTCCCGTAGCACTAGCTTTGCTTAGCTTTGGGCTAGATGGCGCTGTGTGAATGTCATATTTATTAACTTATAGAGTACGCAAGCATCGCAAGCATATCAAACAAGTTAAAAAAAAACTCTCAGAGTCAGCATTCTGCAAGTTGTTTGTCTGCGTTTAATAGAGAGCCCTATATTCAATAGTACCTCTCATCTGGTGATAAATATTTGTGCACATTGCAAACAGCGCCTTATAGCCCCAAATTAAGCAGAGCTTGTAATATAGGAATCAGTTATTGATACTTTTTGTTTGTAAATACATATCTACCTAGAATATGACGGCGGCAACGTCCAGTTGTAAACTCTATGCGCAGCGGTCAGTACCGTAATTTACCCTGTGGTAGCATTTAAATTTATTACAGTGGCAACACCGGCAGCTGTCATCGCTGCCCCACCCATCTGGCTATATAAAGGGAGCGCTTGGTGTACTACGGATCATTCTTGCTCCAGACTCGGCCCGGTGCTCATGCTGAAGGCCTATAGTTATATAGGTTGCAACCTACGCACAACCCGTTCCTCCTATATAAACCCACAATATAAACCCACACATAGAACAAACATCGATGTTCATAACACAAATGTTTATCCTGGGTGGGAATCGAACGCACAACTTTAAGTTCATAATGTATATTTAATGTTTTAATTTCTTACCATCATAATACACGATACCACCGCAAAGGTTGTCGGATTTCAACATGGGGAACAACTCGAGTGTGTTCTTTTTGGACAAGTAGTAGGAACTCTTTACATTCCTGTCTCCCGCCACTAAGTCGTACATCTTTATGCCGAACCAATAGTAGGGGACCTGCCACCATCTGTAGACAATATTTTTCAAATGAGCATAAAATTATTACGCTGTACATTAGCTCTGTAAAAATTAATTCATTTCAATTAAGTTTAAGTTAAATTTCAGCTAAGTTTTTGCGATCGGTAACTTACAAGACGGCTCGAAGGACCCAATCACAAACTAGATAGAGATATGGACCCAATTAATATACTTTCAGATACAACTTTTAATTTTTAAGTACTTAAAATTAAGTTATTAAACTAAGCGTATAAAATTACAAAGTGCTTATTGTCAAATATTATATAGCAAGCCTATTACAATGTGTTTGAAAAAAAAAGAAGTTCTCTTACTTATATTAACGGTTGAACTAACAAACCAATACACTCACTTATAAACAGGCAGCAGTATGGGCAACGGGCGGGTCAAGTGGGGAGCAACTTCGAGCATATTGGCTCGTTCGTGCAGGGCTTCCTTAACCATCTTGTACTGATCGTAGTCCAGCTGCAAGATCGCCTTCTGGAGGTATCTGACTCCGCCATGGATCAACTTGGTGCTGCGACTTGATGTTCCGCTGGCGAAGTCATCGGCTTCCACCAAGGCTGTTCTGAGGCCTAGAAATGGTTTCTTTTTTTAATATTCCATCATTGTCTTTCTTGGGAATATGCTAGCTAGGAATATGCCAGCTTCAACTACATTTTCTTGATTGTGTATCAAAAATCTTTAAAAATATGTTTAATTTCTCTGATGTTTGTGATGTCATGACTACGGGTTCGGCATAAAAATCAGTTTTTAAGGTCACGCGTTGACCTTAATCTCATGCTGAGTCGGTACCAGGGGGGTGATCACGAAACATTGATTGCAATGCAACAGGAGAAATTTCCATACTAATTATGCACATAAACTGCGTATCGAATCTGTGTTAAATCCATACAAATTTGTGTTTCTATTGGTTGCTATCGAGTTACGTGATCGTCCAGCTGGTCATGACATCACACAACGTTGCACTGTTATTTTGTCTATTCTTTCTTCTTTTTTCTAACTATTTAACTACAAATGTATTTGTAGTAAAGCTTGTTTAGGCTCGCTTTACTTGGGGAGTAAGCTGGCGAGGCGAACGGTAGTTCAAAATTGTTCGATCACATGGATTATTATGTTGGTATGTCCGGTAAAATGTTAATTTACAATTATTGTCAAAGTGACGAAATTAAACAAAGCCAAACCCTAATACGAGTTTTGGCGGGAAAACGAAAAAGATTGTGTCACTGCTTTGTATTATTTTCCAAAACTTGTGTTATTTTCAGTGTTAGTGCATAAAATTGGTGGCATTTTATTTGTTAAGTGCTGGATTACAGGCATGAGTGTGGGAAAGTGGTATAGTGATGGTGAAACGTATCTTTTCGTGTTGTTTCCAAAACTCCATAGAAGCTTCTGGTAAAGTGGCCACCACTTTACTAGGAGTATGACTTGACTAGACTGGACTATGACTTGACTTTATGACTTGGACTGTGACTTGACTTGACATACATATATATTACTTAACTCGATAAATTATCAATTACTTGACACTGGCTAAATACACAAAAGTGTGGAGCCATAACAAAACAAAAAAAAAACCCTAATACTGGCCGATAGATAGAACTAAACTAAAGACGTTTTACTTCAGTCGTGTGGTTTAAAGTACACTCTTTTTTCCTTAATTTGATCTACCTCTAGTTGTAGCATCAAGTGCACAGCCAGCCCCCGTCGCGCCTCCCCCGATGATGAGGATGTCGTACGTGTGACCAGCCTGTAAACTCTTCACTTGGTCCACTCTAGACGGCAGAGGTCGCTTCTTGCGATCTGTCTTAGCGGCTACTGTCGACGGTCTGTACCATTCCTGGAAAATGTGGTTTAAGACATTTTATTCACATTGAAGTAGAAGAAAAAAATACGTTCGTCCTGTTTACTCGTATTTCTGCTAAAACATTCCATTTTCTGGGATAAATACTATCTTATGTTAAGTAATATCAGTAGGAGTATTTGACTTGTATACTGGGACTACTACAATATACATTTTTCAAAATTTCATGCAAAGGCATTTCGCAGTCTTGGGTCCGTATTACAGAACGATGTTCAGTCATTGATCGGTGCTCAAGCAGAGATTTCATTCATAAAGTGATCAATTAGAGAATGAAATCTCTCCTTGAGCAGAGATCGATGACTAAGCATAGTTCTGTAATACGGACCTAAGTCATAGCATAGCGCACGACTGAGTACTTGGGTAGGTTCCTGTGGTAGAAGAGTAGTGCGGACGTGTCATTCCTACGACTGACTGAAATCTCTCCGGCCTCCCGCACCATTTATTTCCCAGCCAGCCTAAGTTTGACCTATATAACATTTTTGCAACGAAAATCTAATTATTCTGTGTCCGGGTGTTGTGTCTTTTCATAACTATATCAATATAAAGGTAAATTCGCATGAATGAAAGAGCTACAAAAAATTTTGGATGCTAGCATATAAAAAGAAGACACTCGATAATTAAATCGAAAAATTCGCTACTCGGCAATAGATGGCGCCTTAAACTTATCATTTTGTGTTTTTATCATCACACTATTTATTGCCGTGTTTTAGTTGTAATTTCTTTTTTAAAGGTTATACACAGCAAGCTCATAATAATATATATTACTATTTTCAAAATTAATAATGATGTCAATGTTAACTAAATCTAACTAAGGTAAACAAGATATAAGTTTAAATTATTAATTAGTCATAAGAAAGTTACTTATTTCACTATCGCACGATTCAACCGCTATGAGTTTATTTGTCGCCATTAAATTATTTCGAAATAGAACTGAATGAAGAATATAATAGAATAGAATAGATGTTTATTCATACAAAAGGCAATGGTTAAAAAAAATAAATTTAACAAAGAATAAAAATCGTTGTTTGCCCCTTGCCACGAATCGGTCCCAACTCAGCATATTGCTGGTCATGCAACCAGCGCTGGTCTTCCGTTGGGCTTGGGACCGTTTCGGTGCCGTCACGGCACGGTTTACAATGACTTAAACTAATAATAATAATAAAGATAAAGATAGAAAGAGATAAAGATAATAATAAAGAGAAAAGAATAATAAAGATTTCATTTTCAATCGTAAACAACAATCCACGTGCAGTTTCACTCCATCCGTGTTATTAATTCGAAAACGTTGTTCCCGTTTGTTCCTCATTAATTCCCCATTTCGAAGGGAGACCGAGTAATAAACTTGGCTTAGTCCCCTTGTATCAGTTAATGATAGTCAGGTACTCACCACGGGAGAATCATCCGCCGCGACGGCCCACGCTGTGATAGCAGCGCCCGCGGCGCCTGCGCCGCACACCAATAATCTTCTCCTAGACATTTTCTGTAAAGCATTCATCATAATAATGACCAAAAAAAGACCAACAATTTTTTAGTAGTAGTTATTTTAGTAGAAGTTTTATTCGTTGAAAGAATAAAGGCACTTATCCTGTTAAAAAAATACTCATTCTACCCACAAATTATAAAGAGGTAGTAACCACACAAATGGAGTTTTGGCGGGAATGCGAAAAAGATTTGTATTATTTATTGTATTATTTTCCAAAACTTGTGTTATTTTCAGTGTTAGTGCATAAAATTGGTGGCATTCTAATCGTTAAGTGCTGGATTACAGGCGTGAGTGTGGGAAAATGGTATAATGATGGTGAAACGTTTCTTTTCGTGTTGTTTCCAAAACTCCATAGAAGCTTCAAGTAAAGTTGCCACCACTTTACTAGAAGTATGACTTTGACTGGACTATGACTTGACTTATCGGCTTCGACTGTGACATTTGCGTGAAATATCATTAACTTGATAAATTATTAATTACTTGATACTGGCTAAATACACAAAAGTGTGGAGCCAAAACATTAAAAAAAAACCACACAAACCCGCCTAGTGATACTAACCATGTATCTTTTCGTCGTTGTGTTTCAAACGTCTCGAAGTCGATTTATCAAAAACCTATGCTTATTTTGTAGCACGGGCTAAAGAGCTTAAAAACCACGTCAAAGGTATAAGCTTCGATTTCACGTCTTATAATAATATTATGTATTACACTCTAAGCAAACTAACACCGTACACGATAAACTCCAACCAAATATTTTTTTCTACGTCTCAATGTCTGCTTCAGTTATTTATATTTTACTGAACAAAAAAAGGTGTTACGCACACGTCTTGGTCGTGGCCATTTGCCGCGTAACGGATCAGCTGATTGATAAACAATCTATTGTGGGCAGTTAATGCTAATAATATTTTAATGATTCGACTCCTAAGATTTATGTATGTGATGAAAATGGCCGTTTACCGGGTACTATTTTTATATTGAACGAGCTTCTGCCCGCAGCTTCGCCCAGGGCGTGGCCTATGGAAAAATAAGTCAACCACCCATTTCACCCGTTTAAGGGTGGAATTTCAAAAAATCCTTTCATAGCGGATGCCTACGTCATAACATCTACCTGCATGCCAAATTTCAGCCCGATCCGTCCAGTGGTTTGGGCTGTGCGTTGATAGGTCACTATGTCAGTCAGTCACCTTTGAGCTATATATATTTAAAATTATATTATCTACTATATAAAAATAAGTCGGGTTTTCCTTCCTGACGCTATAACTCCAGAACGCAAGAACCGCTTTCCACGGTTTTGCATTCGTTGGAAAGGTCTCGGGCTCCGTGAGGTTTATAGCAAAGAAAATTCAGGAAAAATTCAGGACAAACCAACATTTTAAGTAGATGGCGCCGGTGCGTGATACATTGTTTTTTGTATGTTATAAAATGTTTAATAAATAAACGTCCACCCGAGCGAAGCCAGGACGGGCCGCTAGTATTGAATATAAATTACTGCATGAATGTTGTATCGTATTTGGTGATTATATTTGTACCCGTTTTACTAAAAAACATTGTGTAGCGATCGAATAGTATTTTGACAGCCTCTTTGGTGTGGTGGTTCAGCAGATTGGCTCATAGTCCGGAGGGGGCGGATTCGATTCATGCGGCAGTACATGTATTAGTGCACAGAAAAAAAAAGCTCAAATACTTGTTCTGAGTCTGGATGTTGTGGGACCATGGTCCCCGTACTTCCTGGGTCCCTAAACAAGGAATCCTAGTTAGGGTTCGGGATCTATGTATGTGATCGTTGGGCGTTATTATTATTATTTATTTAGAGAGATGGCTAGATTAACTCTTTATTGAAACACCTCATAGGTACAAACTTAACAAAATCATTAAAACTATGAGAACACTAACTCTACGAATGTGCAAGAATTGGCAGTCTTATCTATTTATCACTAACTAGTTGCGCCCCGCGGTTACACCCGAGGGTAAAAAGTATTTTAATTATTTCCTCATCCCACGGGAAAATTTCAGTTTTCCTGGATAAAATGTAGCCTATATGTTAATCCAGTGTATAAGCTATCTTGGTACCGAATTTCATCCAAATCCATTCAGCTGTTTGAGCGTGAAGGAGTAACAAACATACACACATACACACAAACACACGTACTAACTTTCGCCTTTATAATATTAGTGTGATGTGAAGTGTGATGATGTGACAACTTACGCCCACGGTTACACCCATAGATAAAAAGTATCCTATGTGTCAGTCAAGTGTATAAGCTATCGGCATTCCATGTTTCATTAAAATCTATTCAGTAGTTTTTGCGTGAAAGAGTAACAAACACCCATACATACAAACTTACTCGTTTATAATATTAGTAAGGAATTTATTACTCAATTATACCTTAATTATTATTTAAGAATATCTGTTTCGTACGACAACAGAAATTATTTTGTGCGTTATGTTAAATAGTTATCGTTAGTGAAATATTTGCTTACCAGAAATAAAGATATCTCTAATCTCTTATATAAATATAGCTCTCAGCGATCGACATTTTGGTGTTATTTTTAGGCTTTAGAATAAGGTCAACAGCTAGACTGGGACAAAGATAAAAGTTCCATGGAAGAACTAGGCGCATATGACTGGCCCGATAGCTCAGTTGGTAGTAACCCTGCCTTCTGAACTGTAGGTTGTTCGATTCCCACCCAGGAAAAACATTTGTGTGACGAACATAGGTGTTTGCTCTGTGTCTGGGTTTAATATTGTATTCTATGTATGTATTTACAAACAAAAAGTATCTAAGTACTTGTATCAGTTATCTGGTTCCCATAGTACAAGCTTAGCTTAGTTTGGGGCTAGATGGCGTTGTGTGAGATGTCCACACATATATATATATATATATATATACAAGGTGTATATCTTGTATATTTTGGAGGCCTAATTTGCTAAAATTTGTTATCAAAATCGGTTTCTACGCGGTAAATTTTGTTAAATAAAGTTCAAGGACGTGGTTTAGACTGGATGGATGGAGATAACAATGTTTCAATTTACCCACAGATAATAATTTTCATAAAATTGACCGCGTGCTTCAGTCGTGATCATGACGTGACTGATAGTGATAAATTAGTCATAATGATAGTCACTAATAGTCATATTGAGCTTCTCGCCAAAATTCGTAACTAACTTCAGATTTAAAAATTTGAAGAAAAGTATTTTCATTTATTTATACTTTAGAACAAAATAATGTACAAGGAGGACTTAATGCTTTGAAGCATTATCTACCAGTCAACCTGGTATTGGAAGAAAAAAAATGGTTGCGGTGCAGTAAAATTAATGTTAGAATAAAATACGTATATATAAGAATAATAATAAAAATATTTTATATAATATTAGGTGCTTAATTATAAAAATAGTATAATATGCCTACTGTTTTACAATTACTTACATAAATAAAACTTACTATATTGATAAAATGTCGAGATTAAAGTGCATATTATGATAGCTGTGAGAAACAACAACGGTTATTAATAGTAATGATTAGGGGGAGTTTTATGCAGCATAATAGTTTTGATCTTGCTTTTTAAACACATCTTTGGACGTAATCTTTTTTTAATTTCTTAGGCAAAGAATTCCACAACTTGACAGCTAATATAATAATCTACTATATAAAAATAAGTCGTGTTTTCCTTCCCGACGCTATAACTCCAGAACGCACGAACCGATTTCCACGGTTTTGCATTCGTTGGAAAGGTCTCGGGCTCCGTGAGGTTTATAGCAAAGAAAATTCAGGAAAAATTCAGGACAAACCAACATTTTAAGTAGATGGCGCCGGTGCGTGATACATTGTTTTTCGTATATTATAAAATGTTTAATAAATAAACGACCACCCGAGCGAAGCCGGGACGGGCCGCTAGTTTATTATATAAGCTAATACGATGAATTAAAGACATTGGATAATGTACGTGCAGGTTGCTTCTTAATATTCTATTTTAGAAAGAGAACTGCTTTTTTTTCAAACTCATATATTGTAATAGGCTTGCTATATTATTTGACAATAAGCACTTTGTAATTTTATATGCTTAGTGAAATAACTTAATTTTAAGTACCTTATATAAATTTGACTTGTAAAAGTGCTAAAATTAGCCTATTTGCAATAAATCTTTTGACTTTGACTTGTTTACATTTCACAAGACGGTTGTCTACATATCACAAGACAAGCTTACTTAGTGCTATTTTACTAGATGTAATAATTTTCTTTATTCTACACTAGTTGTGCCCCGCGGTATCACCCGCGGATAAAAAGTATTTTAATTATTTGCTCATCCCACAGGAAAATTTCACTTTTCCGGGATTAAATGTAGCCTATACGTTAATCCAGTATATAAGCTATCTTGGTGCCGAATTTTATCCACATCTATTCAACCGTTTGAGCGTGAAGGAGTAACAAACATACACACATACACACATACAAACTTTCGCCTTTATAATATTAGTGTGATGATTTGTGTATCTACACTTTTAACGTATGTTATACACATAATTTTAAACATTTTCAGCTCGCACGATACTGATCCGTTTGAAAATCTTACTACATAATATCATAAATGCGAAAGTTTGTGTGTGTGTGCATCTCCGTAACTATAGAACCAATTTTGATGAAATTCGGAATGCAGATAGCTTATACACTGGATTAACACAGGATACTTTTTATACACGGGTGACACGGCGGCGCGCAACTAGTATATCATAATTCTTACTGCGTAAACTGCAACCCTGGATAAAAACCTAATAATTTTTTTTTTTATGTTAAGGAACGACGTGACGAGCTAGCTGTTCGCCTGATGTTAAACGACACGGCTGCCCATATCAGCTGCAGTGTCACTCGGTACTCTAAAGTATAGAGCTTCGCGTGACACTGCACTGCGCACGTCATCCAGAGACATCAGCACAATCTAGTAATAAGATTACTAAACTATGAGATCAGATCATAAAGTCTCATTTGCCCAGGATTTTCACTAGCTACAGTGCCCTTCAAACCGGAACACAGCAGTGCTTGCGCACTACTGCTTGGCGGCAGAATAACTGGCAAAGCGGTGGTACCTACCTAGACGAACTTTGCAGTAAAGTCCTACCACCTAGTATATAATATACAATAATATACCTACTACCTATCATTTTTTTGTTATTTTATCGACTATATTTTGTTCCCGCCTACTTACAATAATTAGATGCTTATTTTTATTACAATACATTTGTTACGTTTAAATGTCTTATCTGAAATATGATTACATTCTAAGTACTTAGGCATACTTACCTGTTTGTAGTCTCAAGGAGTATCTTATATCTTCTAAATATATATAACTCAAAGGTGACTGACTGATTGACTGACTAATATAGTGATCTATCAACGCACAGCCCAAACCACTGGACGGATCGGGCTGAAATTTGAAATGCAGTTAAATGTTATGACGTAGGCATCCGCTAAGTATAATAAAAAAGCTATAATATACTAGCTACATTTAACTGTCAAAAGAAACAAGGAATGGAGAAGAAAAAGATAACGGAAAGAGATAGGTGGCTTCCCATCCGTTTGTCATTTTCTCCTATCTTTACCATACACTTGTCCCTTAGCCGTCCGATAAAATTAGTCTCTATAACACGACAATGACCGAATTAACACTTGAAGATATGAAACCGGCATAAACCGATATATCGATTGATGAAAATTATCCACATCGATACGGATACATATTAATTTATTATCCCTAAAATAAAAGTATGACTATAAAATTCCAGTCCGATTTCGCAATAAATGCTACTTGTGTTGCTATAGTGAAGCACGCCGCCGTCCGTTATCAGCAAGTGACGTGTGGAATTGAGTATCTTATCAGCAAAGATAGATTGTTGTAGTATATTAATTACATTTTTATCACTTCCGAGTCGTCTGTCGTGTCGCCCGAGATAAACCAAGGTCTCAGATGCCCTACAACACGTGCAGTTTATCTAATCTGTAGACACACTTTACGTAACCCTAGTAATTATTAATAATTGTGGACAATTCAAATATCATCTAGCCCCAACCTAAGCAAAGCTTGTACTATGGCAACGAGATAACTGACATTACTTAGATACTTTTTGTTTGTAAATATATAATTAGAATACAATATAACACCCAGATAAAGAACATACTCTTATTGTTGGCAGCTGGCCGAATACAGGCGTTTCTTTTTAATTTTTAAACAGCTTTCCTTGATGTTTTTCTTTCCATTGACATGACTTTGAGTTTATATGGTTACGTGCAGTCGGTATAGTTATTTTTTTTTTTTTTTTTTTTGTAAATATTTAAATATATAGATTTTTAATCTTCACAGCATCGTACGCCTTTATTTCTCCACCCGTTTAGTTAAACAGTCCTCCGTTCGTCATCAGCTTTTCCTTCGACCGCGGAATTATTTTTCATTACATTTTTAAAATTCAGCGACTTCATTTGGTTACGCGTGAACGCACAAATCGTACGCACGGATCCTATAAAAAAAAGTATCAAACGCAATAACAGAAATTTTAAAATGCAATGAAAATGTAAAATGAAAAATAATGGCGACCGGAAAAATAATTCCGCGGTCGTAGGAAAGAATGATGACGAACGGTGGACTGTTTAACTAAACGGATGGAGAAATATACAGTTTTTTTCTTTACACCATCGTAAGCCTTTATTTCTTCACCCGTTTAGTTATACAGTCCACCACTCGCTATCACCTATGTTCATCAGAAAAATGTTTGTCTTGGGTGAGAATCGAACCCACAACCCACAGTTCAGGACGCAAGCTTACTACTAACTGAGCTATCGAACCAGCTAGTGAGAGCAAGGAACGCAAGATTATCAAACAAACGTATTAATACATTGTGGAAAGGTATGTCGCAGGTACCTACATAGTGAAATGTACAAATGTGTGATTAATCATTTTGAGTTCTTATTTTATACAAGTCAAAGTGATAGATGACAGCCTCTGTGGTGTGGTGGTGGAGCAGGTCGGCTCATAGCCTGCAGGCGCCGGTTTCGATTCCCGCGGCAGGATAAGTAATTATGCACAGAAAAAAAAGCACTTAATATTTGTTCTACCATGGTCCTCGTAGTTCCGGGATCTCTAGACACAGGGCATCCTGGTCCAGGATCTATGTATGTGATCGTTGGGCATTATTATTATTATTAATGTATTTAATGTTTGTTCCTTCATATTTAATTCATTTAATAAAAGTGACAAAGATAATTATTTTTCTTATTTAAAAGGAAATTACTTTTAGGTTAGTTTTATAGGCATTTCAAAATCGGTTCATTAGTTGGTTAATAAATCAAAATAACTGGAAAAAGTATGTACCTATCATAATATCATCCAAGTATGTTCTCAGTATGAAATTAAAGCGATCGAAGTCGTAATAACCCCCTTTTTAAAGTACATTATTTGACATCAGGATAATCTCGATTAGAATTTACAAGTGACCGAAATAAAAAACGAGTTTTTTTTGTAAATTTAAAACTGCGATTTTTTGGGCCAGCGTTTGACCTTAACCCCGGGCATCCATCTGGATATGTCCGTACGGACGGTGCCGTATTGTATAATGTACCAATACATGAGCCAGCATTGTAGCCAGAACTAAAATAGAACGAGCTTGTGGAACGCACGTTGTCTTGCGGTTTAATAGACACTCAAACGGCGTGAAGTCAGGTGACCGAATCCACTATTAAATTAAATTTAAAAAAGACTTTTCACACATTTTTTTTTAAATAAAATAACGAAATTTGTAAACTTTCTCAATATCGCTTTTAGAAACAGATATAACAAAATCGGTAAGCAGTAGTCCTTACACTGGTAAAGTGGCAAAATCCTTGAGTCAAGTTACTTGGATGATGTCATAGTACCTACCACAGAATACTATTACTCCTAGTATCTACTGCAGCGGCTGTGTATAGTTTGCAGTCACGGTTCGTTGTACCTACAATAGTACTACAAAAGTATACATACCGATATCGATACAAAAACCTCTAACAGTATTGTATAATACTTACTAATACAGCGTTAAATGTAGCTCCTATTCTAATCTTAGCAAAAGCAACGTTCTTTTCTTCCAACAGCTGATCGTAGATTAGTTATTTTAAAACGGCATGGTTTTGTTTACATTTAAATTCATAATCATACACCATAATACAATAATAAACCACATAATTATAGATGTAGCTACTGTAAAATGATATAGGAAGCCAATAAATCTACAATCAGCGTAATAAAATAACCTTTGACGTGGTATTCATTGAAAATAATATAAAAAATGTTTATGATGTTTTATATAACAGTTTATATTGTAGTCCAATTAAAGTGAGCAATAAATAGATTTTTTTCAATAAAACATTATTTACGACTGTTTATTATTCATATTGGTTAAAGGCCTTGATTAGGTTGTAGTACAAAAACAAATATAATTTTTCACATAAACTCCACCTGTTTCTAATAAAACTCACCTTTTTAAAACAGTATCCAAGGAAAACTTAAGAATAATGCATGTAATCTATTTTACAAAAAACTAATTTTAGCAACGCAAGGGCACCGCGACACGATTTGCAAAATTAGTATGTAGCAGATTTTTTTAGTTCACACACTATAAATATCGATCACTACACTATTTAATTTAGTTTGATATGAGACTATTTTCACTACTCGTATTACTTAACTACTGAGGATACATTATTGTGTAATGTACCGCGGATCGGCACGCGACGCTCGGCGTAAAACCGGGCGACCTACTGACTGACCTTAGTTTCGCTCCTTCGATCCTATATGAGTCATTGTTCGCTTGACAGCGCCATCACTAGTTCGCTCTAGTACTATAATCCAATTAAATTGGTATGCCTCCCTGTCGAGATTGCGGTGCGCCGTTGTTTGTGCGATTTTGAACTTTGTGCCAAATACCGAACATTTTCCAAATAATCTCTGTAATGTGAGGAAAAGTATCACTACATTTTGCCAGTGTATACTGAGCAGAGACATCTACTGGAGAGTAGGTGAATTAAGTATTTTGTGATAATAATGTTTGGTTTCTAAATAATTAAAACATACGTACCACAAAAAACTAGAGTATACCTTTAAATTTAATAAAACATTCAAAGTATTAGTATTATATTTAAAAATCACTCATCGCTTATACGCGCCATCTGTAGTTGAGTGGAAAAACTAGAACATCTTATAAAATGAAGGCTACACCTGGTGAAAAGTAGCCGAACTACATAATATTCTTGAATCAACAATCACCATAATGATGGAGCGACCTCTATATGCCAACTGGCATTTAAATTGTAATAATAAAAATAATATTTAATTGTAATTATGAATAATATTTATTATGATATTAAGTTGTTTTTGCGTATTTGTTTGTGTTACACCTTCCCATCACTAAATCAACTTTGTCTATGTACTTTGAATTGAAAACTCCTCCCTTTCCTCATTAAAATTAACCAGCAGAGATATTGAGATAATTTATTAGAACATCTAATCTTAACAATCACACCTTATGACAAACAGCTTTATTGTTAAATGATATTCTAAATTTGAAAAATAATGTAGTATCACTTTTCTTTCTTTTCAGATGACAGAGAGTTAAAGAGTTTCGTTACATCGCTGAGGACTAGAGCCTGGACAACAGTTCCGTTTGTGTCTATGAAGTTGGCGAAGGAACGGGTGATGGAAGACTCGCGGATCTTGCCGGTTGTATCACGCATCGCAATCACTAGGTTGTATTTGTCATCATGTCTGGAAGATAAATATTGATGAATAAAGTGTTTTTATTTTAATGTAAGTTGGTAAATATATATTCCCAAAATGTAGATAGGGCTATTTAAAAAAAATAGGTAATGAATTAAGATTTATGATTAATAGCAGTATCACCATATTTGCTTAGCAAAATCAACAGATTAATTTAATTCCCGTTTGTAATTTAAATCTTTCCTTTACATTTAAAATGAATGATTTGAACATATATTTTTATCCAAAGTTTGTCTGGACTGTTCTATCACTGTCAGCGATAAGACCACCCATTATCACACTAGTCCTTAACATTTGTTTTATTCTTGCATTTATATTTCATTGGTGAGACGATAAACAGTTTTCTATCTACCTATCTATTATTGTACAATTAACAACTTGTTACTATCATTAACTAAGTAAAAACAAAATATTAGTATAATACTAGTGGCAACCATTTTATACATAAAATATAAACTAAAATACTTACTTCTTAACATAAGAGCTGGCTTCCCAAACCCGTGTGCCATTTGTAACCTTTTCTTTAGCAATTACGAAGATGCCCTTCTCTTTGAAAGTCGTATAGAGGGTCAGGATGCCCATCAGAACAAAGTATGAAGTCACACAGATTATAAGGACCACTCTGAAAACATTTTATAGTCATAATAAGACATAGGCAGTAAGGGGCATACATTCATTACATGGGGCAATTTTAGAGATTTTTCAACCCCCTTGGTGAGATGTCGTGAGGTTTGGCTTGACCCCCACCAACCACCAAACATATTAGTAATGTGAAATTGTTTTTGCTTTGATGGCCAGTAGAGTTTACACAATGGAGAGGCTACTGTGCTATTTTAAGACTTTCGCATAACCACGATAAATAAAAATGTGCAAGATTTAAGCATGTTTTATTGGAGAAACATATTTTATATTATACTTAATTTATTCCAGTTACCTTCAAATTTACCACTATTTTTTTAAACTAAATATAATATAATAACTAATACAAAACACTACCTACTATGGCAAAAAAAAAATTACCAGTTAGTAGCAGAAATAAAAAATTAAGTGATTTCATCTAGACCCTCTCCCCCATAAACGCCATACGTAATTGATGGATGCCCCCTAATAAAATCATTAATCGTCGAAAGTATGTATAAATAGATATAAAAACTTTTAAACTATTATTTTTCCATACATTGTTAGTCTGTACAAAAAACAGGGAAGTTACAGTATGTGGTTGCATGCATGACTTGGTGATAATAGCTTTCAGAACGCTAACGCTTGAATTATTGTTTATTTAGTTTACTATTTTATGTATTAAAATAAACAAAAGCATGTAAAATAGTATTTTTAGATAAAGTTATTGCAACTACTTACAATGACATAAGATAGAGGACAAATATTATTAGTTTTAAGTTACATAAACACAAGAATTAATAAGTGTAAATAAATAAAAACAAGACAAGAATAAATAAAAAAACTGAATAGAAAAGGAAATAAAGGGATTTTTGGCGGGAAAACGAAAAAGATCGCGTCGCCGCATTGTATTATTTTACAAAACTTATGTTATTTTCAGTGTTAGTGCATAAAATTGGTGGCATTTTATTCGTTAAGTGCTGGATTACAGGCGTGAGTGTGGGAAAATGGTATAATGATGGTGAAACGTTTCTTTTCGTGTTGTTTCCAAAACTCCATAGAAGCTTCAAGTAAAGTTGCCACCACTTTACTAGGAGTATGACTTTGACTAGACTGACTTGACTATGGATTGACTTGGTGACTTCGACTGTGACTTGACACATATTTGCGTGAAATATCGATAACTTGATAAAATATCAATAACTTGACACTGGCTAAATACACAAAAGTGTGGAGCCAAATCTTAAAAAAAAAAAAAAAAAAAAAAGGAAATAAAAGAATTCAAGCTTTTTACACTCTTACTTTGACTGTGGGAATGGGTAAAGATAATCCCACAACAGAGCATAGAGAGCCACACCAACTGCCAAGGCACAGAGGAAGAGCCTGCCATCCATCAATGCAAAGCTTTCCTTGCATTTCAGATCTCCAGTTAACACCTGGAACCACAGACAATAAATTATCAATAACTACTTTTACTATATTCATCACACAAATTTCATAACATGATGTAGGATGGATGTGATAATTAGAAAAAGTAGCAAAACTGAAGATTTTTATAGTACCGCAAGGAACCTGCTTAAGTTTGTTATGTCCATCTATCTGCCAATGGCAGATAGATGGACATAACAAACCAACAAAAGCAGGCTGTAAAAGTTTAGACTTTTACAGCGATATAACCTATTAAACATGAAAATCTGCACAAAGGTTTAAGCACAGTTCTCTAGTTTCAATAAATAATCTATATTTCTATTAGCTAGCTACATACATCATTTATTAGGCCTTATAAAATTAAGATAAGGTTTATTACTCGCCCAAGCCAATATTACCTATTATATTTATGCTTTAAACATTTGAACAAACTGGCTTTAAGGAAATGGTTATTAAGAAGTAGGATGTAAATACTTTGTTAATTATATTCATTACATGCATGGGTGCTACCCTTTTAATACAAAAACTAAATTTATAATTTTTGTAACTTGAGAAAACTTAAGCAATCATGTTTCATGCGTTGTGGATTTCCAACTTAAGATTAGAAGTCATCAAGGCTGTAAAAATTCAGGCGTACAGACAAATTGATATGACTAACTTATAAGGACTTTGTTGTGAAACTTTAAAATTTTGTATGTTTGTAATTGAAAGGAAGTGTAGCAGCACCATAACCAGGAAAATAAGGGATAGGGTGTGGTTGGATACAGTGCAAGGAAAAAGACTTGGAAAATGTTCGAGGTAGGTACCCTAGGATTTGAAACTAGACTGAATCATTTACCGCAACAGTGATATTTGTACCTATAACGTAATTTTATCTAGATTTGTACCTCTCTGATAGCGTCATCGATGGCGTTTTTGGCGGCAGCCCCATCCCATTTGTTGATTTTAACTACCTGTAAGAAAATGCGAATGGTAAATAAGCAGATTTCAACAACATGTAAGTCGTGACGTGTCCGTATAACACCATGAAAATTACTAAGAATGTCCCCAAATTATAAATCAAGCTGTACTTATATTTACCTCTTGAGTCTCAGTCATTGTTTTATATTATAGTGATTTTAAAATTAATCGAATAACTTGAGATTTTATTATATCATATAAAACTTGTTCCTATATCTTCCTTTCCGTGCGGCAAATCGGCAATCTCACAGATTAGAGAAATCACAATTTAAAAAAAAACTGGATCTGAATGACTTCGACATTAGTATTTATAGTGACTTGTCATACCCATAAGTTTAAAAAAAATACACCATCGGTTAAGGAACTTCAATAGTAATGGTTGATTCGTAGTATGATTATAACTAGAAGGAAATATGTCTAAGTTTAATCAATATGTAGCTTCGACCATATGATTACATTTAATTTCAACAGTACGCAATAGTATATCAATAGTCTATTCCACAGAATACACTATTTATTAAAACTTCCATGTTTTCAGCTCAATGCACCGTAGAGTATTTTTCCAGGGCTGCCAGGTATGAAAAAAAATGTCGCCACTAAAAAGAAAATTTGATTCTGTGGTAAATGGTGTTTTGGCTGTACATGGACAGACTATGGTAGTAATATAATAACATGCAGCAGGTATAGCGTAATTATAATGATTTGGTATCAGAATGCTCTTATAGATCTATGTCATATTATATTCCACAAAGAAAGTAGTGTATTTAAAAAGAAATAAATAAATGTGACGTCAGTGAAAATGACACTTGACATTTTGAAAATAAAATGGTCTGCTTTGTATTTTAATTTTTATTCCTTTATAAATATATTTTAGCTGGTGGTTTACAGTATTTCTTAAGAATACCGCATGTCGATGGTCGGCGCGCGGTTCTCCAACAAGTAGAGAAACCAGAAAATAACGAAAACTGTATAGATAAATTCGTTAATCGCGACAATATGGAAAAAATTAGTACTAGTGTGAAATGTCAATGTGTAATTTAACTATATACTTTTATATGACGGGAGTTCCACATACGAGGGTTGTAAATCAAAGTTTCAGCACTAGCTTAAAAAGCAAAACATTTTTGCCCTTCTTGAAAAAATCAGCAGGACCGGAGACAACAAACTCTTCAAAGGCGTTTTGTACTGCCTCTCGGGAATTGAATTTTTTTCCCGCTAAAAAGTTGTCCAAATTTTGGAAAAAGTAATAGTCGGTAGGCGCAAGATCTGGTGAGTACGGCGGATGAGGGAGAGCTTCCAAACCCAACTCATGCAGCTTAGAGACGGTCTGTTGTGCAGTATGGGGTCGCGCGTTGTCGTGAAGTAGCAGTGGAGACGACCGATTGACCAAAGCTGGTTGCAGACGTGCGAGTTTCGCCATCATTGTGGTCAGTTCTTCAATGTACACATCTGCAGTAATGCTCTCGCCGTTTTGTAAAAAGCTATGATGAATCACACCAGCACTAGACCACCAAACTGTGACCATCACCTTTCTAGGCGTCATTTTTCGTTTTGCACATTGCTTTGGTACCGAACCAGGATCTAACCAACTTGCTGAGCGCTTTCGATTGTCAAAAAGAATCCATTTTTCGAAGCACGTAACAATTCGGTTCAAAATTCCTTCATTTCTGTGCCTGTTAAGCAAGGCAAGTCTCGACGCGTACGTTGCGCTGGCGATCGTTAAGTTCGTGGGGCACCCATCTATCAAGCTTTTTTATCTTGCCAATCTGTCGCAAATGGACCAATATTGTTTTGATGCTAACATCAAAAGCTGCTGCCAGCTCAGCTGTAGATTGAGATTCATCAGCTTCCACAATCGCCTTTAATTCATCATTGTTGACCAAAGTTTCCGGACGACCACGAGGTTCATTTTTCAAGTTAAAATTCCCAGAACGGAACCGAGCAAACCAATAACGGGTTGTACGTTCGTTTGTACAGTTCTCTCCGTAAACGTCGTTGATGTTACGTGTCGTTTGTGCCGCGTTGGTGCCACGACGGAACTCATATTCCATAATTACACGAAATTTCAAAGTATCCATTATGAGGAAAAATGTTGAAATGTAATGAAAATACAACGCTAATCAATAAACAAAAGACTTATATTGTAAATAGAATGTCATATTTTTAAAACAAAATTAATTTGAATTTAGAATTCATAGCCAATCAAAACTTTTTTTTGTTTGAAAAAGTCTGTACTGCAATACGGCAATTTCATAGGTAAAGACCTATTATTTTTATCATCAATTTTTACATTTAGGACTAGGATTTTTAAAGTATTTTGAGTACATGAAAATATGAAGCATTTTTTGGGAAAAATACTTATTAATTTTCATTTCTATCTCAATCATGTAAAGTACTTCTTGGTTTTTGGCGGGAAAGCGAAAAAGATTGCGTCACCGCATTGTATTATTTTCCAAAACTTGTGTTATTTTCCGTGTAAGTGCATAAAATTGGTGGCATTTTATTCGTTAAGTGCTGGATTACAGGCGTGAGTGTGGAAAATGGTATAATGATGGTGAAACGTTTCTTTTCGTGTTGTTTCCAAAATTCCATAGAAGCTTCAAGTAACGTTTTACTAGGAGTATGACTGACTACACTATGACTTGACTCTATGACTTCGACTGTGACTTGAAACATATTCGCCTGAAATATCATTAACTTGATAAATTATCAATTACTTGACACTGGCTAAATACACAAAAGTGTGGAGCCAAATCATAAAAAAAGTTTATGTCGTTAATCAAGATTTTCCCACTTGGGTTAGCCTGTGCTGTGCTTTGGTTTCTAATCCCAATCCTAACCCAAGAACGTGCCTTAGAACCATGAATCCACATTAACCCACATTGATCTTTTATTGTTCTTAGGTCCGTATTACAGAAAGTTGCTCAGTCATCGATTGGTGCTCAAGCAGAGATTTCATTCATAAAGTGATTAATTAGCGAATGAAATCTCTGCTTGAGCACCGATCGATGACTGAGCATCATTCTGTAATACGGACCTTAGAGTATCGATGATGTTTACGTAACAAAGTATCGATGTCAAAAAACATCGGTAGTACATCTATTTTTATCCGATGTAGTTTTATATTAGTAAAAAAAATATATTAAATTAACAATATCTTAAATTTTTACTGTTTAATTGTACGAATGCAATAAATAAATGAAGGAATAACGAAAAGAAAACACATTTTTAATAATTACAATTGCGTAAGATGATACTGAATCAAGTTATGATCTCTGATAACATTGCTTAAAATGATTAAATAAACCAATTTTAAATTAACTTTCTACCTATACTGTATATACTTAATACTTGTAAAATTGAGTTTTTGGTAAAAAGTTAGGATAAGTAACCTAGATACTGTCGAATTCTACTCCTTTTCTGGGTTAAGGTTGCACGCTCCTCTTTTGTTTGATAGACTGTCAGGAAAACATGACATTGGCGAAATAATAATTATTATTAAATAATTAAATAATAATTATTGTGATACATATTAATTTTTGGTGGTGGCACTTCCACAAAAGCCGTGAAACAAGAGTTCATATTACAGAACGATGCTCAGTCAGCAATCGGTGCTCAAGCAGAGATTTCATTCACCAATTGATCACTTTTTGAATGAAATCTCTGCTTGAGCACCAATTGATGACAGAGCATCGTTCTATAATACGGACCATAGATTCTGAATTGTGTGTTAAATGGATAAATTATTTTATTGCATGTTTAGGGCAAGTTCAATAGAAAACAAAGTCATGATGTCATAAAGAATATAAACTTAAAAATAATATTGGCCTATCAAATTAAATAAGAAGAAGGTTGTATAAAAACAAATAGTTCCAACAAAATCGATGCCAATGAAACGATACATCGATGTTCTATAAACATCGATGTATCGTTTTATCCCTAAGTCCCTACCCAAATCGCAAAATGCAATGAACATGAAGTTGAAATCATGAAAATTTTAGAAAAATGAAGTGTTGGTTGATCGGTGTAGCTAAGTTTAGTGCAGCATAGAATTTGTGTAGCAGAATCTGATTTTCTGGTATCGAAAAGGAATGTATGGAATACTTTGATACTGGAAAAGTAATGGTGTGTAGTTGTAATATTGATGAAACATTCATGTTGCATTCATGGTGTTTTATGCCCAGCCGGTCGTGGTGATATCCTTACAAAATGATAACTAGTTATTTTTTTCACTGCATTTGTTCCGACATGTAAATGTGAGAAACTGTTTATTTCTGTAATAATGAACAGATTGTTTTTGTTTTGTTCAAATAATTCCAAACATGTGGCATTGACACTAGGTAATTAGAAATAATAACGATCGAAAGAGGTCATTGTAGAGTCATGATCGTCGCGGTCTTACTTGTATTGTTTTATTTTAGATCGGTTGTCGCTGTTGTGAGAGACAACGATGGCGAAGCGAAAGAAGGGAGGAGCGAAGCCTGCGGCAGTTCGCCGGACTACTCGCCGCGGCAAGCAAGCGCAACCGACCGAGGGCGAGAGTTCTACAGCAGCTGAACCGGCCAACTCTGACAACGCTAACCAGGAGCCTCCCTCGGAACCTCCCACTTCATCTGCCAACGATACACTCACCACCAATCACGCTCCTGAACAAGACAAAACAGTAACAAAACCTTGTCAAGTGCCAATTGTAGCATTGCATAAGAAGTTTGGAAAATACCGCTGCCTGTTCAACAGTGGTGATCCCTTCACTAGGAAAAACGAAGTGGGTAGTGACAGTGAAACCAACAGCAGCATAGATATTAAAGTTGTTGATCCCTGTGCTAGCTCAGAATCTGACTCCAATGCTGGAATTGATACCACTTCAGATACTAATAGTGGAGCTTGTGGTAGTCCTATGAACACTGCAGCAAATGCAATGCAAAGCACCTCTAGGGATATTTCACCTGTGATGGTCCAGAGGGAGCCATTCCCTGATACTGATCGTAGAGAAATGTCACCTGTCTTAGAAATACCATTTTTGTGTGACAATGGTTGCATTGTACTAAATCCACTATCTACAAGGCAGAGTTCACCGAAACGGGAACTTGTGGAGAAGCCAATAGCTTCTCCTGTAGTAGAATACAAAGAAGCCCCAGTAGAAAATCCTACAGCGATGATCCAACCAGAAGAAGCAGTTGAAGAGACAAATCAAGACATTCCATTGGATGATGAGCATATGATATATGGAGGTGATGATGAAGAAATAATAACAGTGGTCCAAATAGTTGAGGATGACCATCATGCTCTGTACTATGATATAAAAATTGATAGCCCTAAAGAGCAAAGTGAGCAAAATGCTATTGAGGATGCTAAAGATTCTGTAGAGCAAAGCGCAATGGAAACCATATCTGTTAGTTCCAATGCAAGTGACATTCAAAAGCATTTTGAGAGCTTGAACCTAGCTCCAAAGCCTCAATCCAACTATTCAATGGATTATTCTGAAGTAATTGATATAACAACACCACCTTGTGTCACTCCAGACCTACAGTTTGCCAAAGATGAAAATCTTATGAGGCCGGATCCCAGCACCACACCTAGTTCCACATTGTCTGATGACAGCAATTCCTCTAGAGTAATTGAGCAAGGTCAAGCTTACTCTAATGATTCTGCAGAATCTTCTCCAACTGGCGTTAGAAGGTCCAGCCGAATCAAAACAATAAGCAACATGAAGCAGAAAACAAAAGGCTATGGACTTGTCAAAACTCCTCTAAAGAAAGCTTTGATTACACAAACCAAGTTGAAACTTGAAGAGATGGGGTCTGATAGCCAGGAGCGTCCATCTGACATGGTGCCGCTCAATGCTCCTAACTCTCCTTCATTTCCCATTCCCTCAGAGATGCCTGTTAAAGTTAAGTCTAGATGGAGAAGGTCTAGTGAGCTGGAGCAAGTCATGGGAGTGAACTCACCTGCCAGCTCACCCCTGGCTAGTCCAAACTTGCCTAAAATTCCATCTGTGGCCGAAACAAATGAACCAAAGGAGGAAAATCTGGTTATCCCATTATCAAAGGAAGCCTATGATAAGATCATAGAAGACCGAATGAGCCAGTACCAGCATTTGGATGAGAATGAGTATTTGTGTGAGAGAATGATCAGTAAGGATACTAAGAAGATGATTTGTGACTGTTTTATGACCAAAGAAGAGCTAGACCGGGGTGAACTGGCTTGTGGAGAAGACTGCTTGAATAGGCTGCTCATGATTGAATGGTAAAATATGATTTTATTAAAAATTGTTCTCAGTCTTAAATTCTTTAACATTCAAAATTTTCTTAACAAACTAATATTTTTATTAATTTGACTGCTTAATCTGATCACGACAATGGTTAAAAAATTATATTAATGCTTCTCATAATTCTAGATTTAAAAAAATATATTACAGGCAAATTATTTGACCACTGTTGTGCCTGATGTTAAAGATGATAGTTTTAACCTGTGCTTTTCAGTAATTCACGATGTCCAGTTGGGGATCGCTGCACAAACAGAAGGTTCCAGAAACTAGAAAATGCAGCTCTAAAAGTATTTTATGCTGATAAGAAGGGTTGTGGGGTTGAGGCTGCTGTGGATATTCCATCGTAAGTGTAAATCACTACCAAACATTACTTGTAATTTGTAAAATTGCATATATTCGTGCGAATGGATATCCATCTTTCGTTGCTCATATTTTATGTAACAGAATATCTCAAAACGCTAAGTATATCACAGGTAAACATATTTTCATTCAAATTTTTTCACTTGGCATCTTGCAAAACAAAATAGTTATGTTACCATCTGTGCTTTGCAGTTTTGCAAGTGTGGTAAATTATGCTGAACTAAAAAGTAGGGTTAAGTCACTATTGTGCCCACAAGCTATTTATCCCTGTATCATGTTAATCATCATATAATATCATGTAAATCTATTGCTCTATTGCATTGTAAAATTTGGCAGAAAAATATACACTTTCATCCCTATTTTCCTAATCTTCCATACTGATGTATAAAAGTGAAACATTCTGTTTAACCCGGATTTCATGGCATAACAGCTGCACTGATTTGGATGAAATTTTGAACACATTGCTTACAATACCAACATCCACTGGCCTTTATTGTTGTAGAAAGTTAAAGTTCTCATGGAAAAACGGGTTTGTGGCAGGTAAAACCGTGGGGCAACTCTATCAGCCTTATTAATAAACACGAACTAGCTTTAGATTAGTTACACCATCTTTTGTCTCTTTTGATCCAGCTAAATATTCCAGTAGCAAAAAAAGGACAAAAGCTGAAGTAACTAACCCGAGACTAATACCCATTTATTAATAAGGCTGTATGAGTCTATAATATTAAAATAATGTAATTTCCTGCTGTGCTATTCTCTATGATTGCATGGCGAATGCACTTTAAAATAGCAATGCTGTATTTCATTTAGAAAATTATCTTTAATAAGTGCCCACTTCACACTGAAAAGAAACTGCAAAATATTAATGGAAAATAAAACTATTTTTAAATGAATGAAATGGTTGTACATCACCTTAAAAAAACCTGAAAAATTAATAATTATCTTGAAAATCCTATAAAATAATATGGACACTACATACCCGTAAAACGCCTTGGTTGACTGTTAGAAAATGCTGTTAGCATTAAGTGTATACATTTTGTACATAAAGTATTAAAAAATTTTTTTTTCCTATATTGATATTGCTTTGCTAATGGACACATCCACATTCATTTTGTTTTGTTTTTTTATTACAGTCCAGTTCAGAATTTATACAAAATACATTTATATTGTACACTTACTGTAATTTCTTTAATGTATCATAAATATATAAATAAAAACATAAAGCTGGTATGATGATATCACTCGCATATTTTCTAGTCTTCGCTGTTTTGTATCTGTGGAAGATTTTTTTATTTATAATGCTGATCATAGAATATTTTACCTTATATTTTAGGAGATAAAGCACAGAGTAAATCTTCTTCATGATCTTATGTAAGCATGTAGTCGCCCTGGGTCACGGAACTTTGCTTCCAACAGGAAATATTTCATTTCGAATTTGAAAATTTTCATAGTAACTATGCTCATATACTACATATTAAAACTGAAATCCATACTTATATGCACATAAATGCAACAGTATTCTAGTTACATGATTGGCTAGCTGGTGTAAATTTTTAGGCCACCCAAAGGCCTGGTTTTAGCTAGAAACGGCCTGGCGTGATTACAGCAGGTTTTTGATTTTGGCTGCATTTCATTGTTTCATTAGATTTTTATATTACAAACTCAATCAAATACAGTGTCCATCTTGTTTAAATCATAATAAAATTACGATTTGTAGTTACATGGAATGATTTGTAAGGAATTCGTTGTTGTAACATAATAAATAAAATAAATAAATAATAACGCCCAACGATCACATACATAGATCCTGGACCCTAACACATTCCCTGTGTATAGCGATCCAGGAACTACGAGGACCATGGTCCCACAACACCCAGAATCAGAACAAGTATTTGCACTTTTTTTCTGTGCACAAATACTAGTCCTGCCGCGGGAATCGAATCTGCCACCTCCGAGTTATGAGTTGACCTGCTCAACCACCACTCCACAGAGGCTGTCAAATGTTCATTCATGTTCATTATATGTTATGTATATATATGATAATTCTAATGCACAGTGCTATGTACATACATAGCATTATAAGATATCAGCAGGTGCTATGTATGTAATATATCTTATAAGCATAAATAAGTGCCCTATTTAATACCAACCATTATCTTTTCCAGAGGTGAATTCCTAATGGAATATGTAGGGGAAGTACTAGACTATGAACAATTCTACAAGCGGGCGCAGGCCTATTCGGACGAGAACAATCTGCACCACTACTTCATGTCCTTAAAAGGAGATACGGTCATTGATGCCACAGTCAAGGGCAATATATCGCGGTTCATCAACCACTCGTGTGAACCCAATGCTGAGACCCAGAAGTGGACCGTGAACGGAGAACTCAGAATAGGATTCTTCAGCAAGAGGGATATCGTGGCAGGGGAGGAGTTGACATTTGATTACCAGTTCCAGCGGTTTGGGTGAGTTTGATTAGCTTTTTAATAACTAGTTGCAGCCCGCGGTTTCACCCGCGGATAAAAAGTATTTTAATTATTTGTTCATCCCATGGGAACATTTCACTTTTCCGGGATAAAATGTTGCCTATATGTTAATCCAGTGTATAAGCTATCTTTGTACCGAATTTCATGCAAATTCATTTAGCCGTTTGAGCTCGAAGGAGTAACAAACATACATACAAACTTTCGCCTTTATAATATTAGTGTGATAATAACGCTCAATGATTACATCCATAGATCCTGGACCCTAACTAGAATTCCCTCTGTATTAAGATTAGACTATTAAAAGAAAGGATATTTAATATAATTAGCTGGTGAAAATGGGCACAATGATACTTTTCATCAGGACCATAATTTTACATTACTTTTTATGTTGGAGTCAGAAAGTAGTACAGAAGCTTCGACGCGGACTGAAGTACTATATTTATACATACACCCAAGTATCTAGGCTTACAGGATATACTTATATAGCTCCATGTAGACCTTGCACGCTATGTCTCTTACATACACATTACTGCCATGGCTGTAACGTTGCATTATAAATGAATCTATGTTGATGGGCGCATCGATTCTTGCAGAATTGTTGCAGGTGAATCTTGAAACGGACGTGTTGTAATTTCTCTATGACCATGCATCGGTCATTTGTTTTTTCCATCGTTTTTTGCCTGTAGTGTTTTGTTTCGAGTGACTTATATCGTATTGCTGCATTTATTGTCGCGAAGTATCTTATTATTATCTTTGTAGGCGGTCTACAAATTATTTGTAACAGTGACGATCTACAAACGACTCCTGTAATATACTTTAAAAGGGTTTTTGTGGCTATGCAATGCTTACCAACTAAAAAATTACTTGATTTATAAAATAACGGATTCGGAGTGTAGGGTGCGTGGGGAGGTTGCAGTGAATGTAAATAATAATTATTGTTTATGGAAAAATGAAATGAGTTTATTTTCTAGATAAAAAATCCAAACATACTGTAATAAAACTAACTAACTTAACTAAAAAGCCTAAGACACCTAAGTACCTTAGGTGATGGGTGCGTGGTAGAATTGCCACCAAATTTGAATCCTCCATCCACCATCTTCATCATGCTTCTGGTGGCTTGATTTGAATTGATTTACAAATTTTCTTTATTGCTACGTGTGTTATAAATGTTAAATGTTTCGAATGCCCAGTTCCCCGCGGCGGAAGAAAGTCCACTGGCGACTCATTCAGTTTCCATAAATTGGCTCAATGCATCCCTTGAATATTCCTGACGAAGATGTTTGTTAGTGCACCAAATACAAGCGTTTGTTAGCCACGTTGAGACATTTTGAATTTTAAATATCACACCACCCTGCCTACGTCATCCGAACTAACCATTATATTTATTGTGTTCAAATTGAATTGGATTCAGGGATTAAGAGGACCGTAGGTATTTAAAAGCCATTTTAATTTATTCGTTGGTTTTTTGTGGTTTTTAGGGTTGGGTTTTAATGGTTTTCACCCTCTAAATATCCTCTTTTATTTTTGGAGTCAATCACAATTTTTTTTTATATTTGTCACTTTAGGTTATTATAAATGCGCAGATATAGCGAAACCAAAAAAGTTTTTCACAGTGTAGACAACATATTTAAGTTATTGAAATCGGATTACATTTGGGCTTAAAAAACGTTTGCGCTTTTTGTATGGAAAAGAGGAAGTTTCACTATCTATAAGACAGGCTCAATAATAGGAAGGCAAGAATAATGAATGTTTCTTCGTGTGGAAGACGTCCCTCATTGCACTTACCACTGGCGGAAGCTTACAATGTCCACGGAACTCGATTTATTCTTCTCTCCTGGGAAATGCCCTTTCACATTCGTTGAATACTTGTGTCTAATTTTGACAACTAGAATGCAACTGCTGGACGTAAACGGCACAGCAGTTGACGTCCCACAGTTGCATTCTAGTACTTGTGGTACCATACCATATTTATGAAATAATTTCATACAATATTACAGAACAAATGAAATGATAGTTACAAATCATGTTGTATAAAGAAATTGTAGCTTATAGGTTGGCTAAAAGTTGTAAATTGTTTATCTAAAGATGGGCAGAAAACCTCAACAAATGTTTTGATAATGTACCCCACTGTCGCTGAGACTGCAATATTTAGTCCATAAATTCCGAAAAAGAAAATTCATTGCTCCGCTACTTAAAAGTGATTGGGATGGCAGGGGTAATTCACAATACACCCTAAGCAACGCTTTGCTAATTAAGTCGCATTTTATCTTTAAATAAATGAATTTCGCCCGCAGCTACAGTAAAAAAACTGGTAGCATTTTCCCTCTATATATTATAGGGAAATAGCTCTATACGGACTACAAAATAACACGCGTTTTATTCTGGTCTATCGGGCCTGTTTGTCCCACAGTTGCACTCTGTATTAATGATAATAATAATAATGCCCAACGATCACATACATAGATCCTGGACCCTAACTAGGATTCCCTGTGTCTAGGGACTCAGGAACTACGAGGACCAACACCCAAACACAGAACAAGTATTTGCGCTTTTTTTAAACGTGTACAAATATTTGTCCTCTCGCGGGAATCGAACCCGCCACCTCCTGCTAATGAACCGACCTACTCAACTACCACACCACAGAGGCTGTCACATTTATTAACGTGTGAACATTGTCGGTTCCAGCGGAGTGTCAGTGGGTAACATTGAGATGTGTTGTTTCCGTGCAGAAAGGAGGCGCAGCGGTGTTACTGCGGCGCCGACAACTGCCGCGGCTGGATCGGAGCCGAGCCAGACTCCGACGACGACGATGAGGATGAGGAGGTATGCATTGTATGCAGAATGTATGATTAAAAAAAATATTTGAGGACATTACATTTAAAAAAAGTTTTACATACATTATATTTATTACATTATATTGAGTCCATAGATTCTTGAACTATTAAGAATCTATGGACTCAATATAATGTAATAAATATAATGTGTGTAAACTAGTTGTCTGTAGTTGTGTGTAGTATGTCACTAGTGTGACAAAACATGTATTTCAGGAACCAAGGCTTATGTATGTATTACATATATACATAGCCCTTAGTATTCTCTTCATGTACACGAATTACGTGATGTACTAGTCATTCGCGTGATGTTCAGCTTCACGGCTGCCCATTACTGTATAGTGATTTAATTATTTTCTTTAATGAGTCCGACTGCAAACTTCTTTCCACGCCTTTAGTGAGGAGGATTTTAGCTATTAATTTTTTTATTCCCGTTAAATCCAAAACTGTGGTTAAACTGTTTGACTGCACCCTAACACCTCTCGGAAATAATATTTGCTTTTGCTGTAGTAAATTAGACGGCAAAATCTCTCCGTTGAACTTTAGCTTAACATATCGACCAATTTTCGATTTGAAGCGGTTTTCCCCCCTCATTTATCATTATGCTAGTTGCGCCCCGCGGTTTCACCCGTGGATAAAAAGTATTTTAATTATTGGCTCATCATTGCATTGCAGCATTTCACCGGGATAAAATGTAGCCTATATGATAACCCAGTGTATAAGCTATCTTGGTACCGAATTTCATCCAAATCCATTCAGCCGCACACACACATACAAACTTTCTCCTTTATAATATTAGCGTGATGTGATAATATTAGTGTGATTTTCAGGAGGAAGAAGACGTGTCGACGTCCAAGGCAGGCACCACAGAGTCTTCCGAAGAGGCAGCCGCGGCGACCGCGGAGTCTCCGCGCCCGCCGCGCCGCTCCAAGAGGGAACGCAAGTTCAAGCCGAAGGCACCCGACCTAGTTCAAGACGCCGATGTGAGTCCAGTTATCTATTGATTCTAACACGCCACAGTGCGATAGTATTTCGCTAATAGGTCGGGAAAAAAGTCATTTCGTATTTTGTACGTATGAATTTGTAATTAAATTTCTTTAGTTGTAAGGTTTGTATCTGATTGGTTTGTGTATCATTAGAAGAAGGCAGTTTAAAACAATACAAAATATGAAAATCTATGAAATAATTTTCTGCAATATTTCCATTATTGAAATGTGTGAAAATAATTAATACTTTGGTTTTATTTTTTCATTTAAAAAAGAACACAACGTGACATAAAAGGATATTTTTCCTTTTACGGACCATCTGTAGATCATTAAGATTACACAATTTTCTCAACACAACGGAAATTATTATCGTCAAAAATATCAGCTATTTACGTACTTTCCATACAGCTCTCGAACAAAATACTAAAAATTTCTTTTCTCGGCTTTATATTCGACGCCACATGGTTGTGCGCTCTTGAAAAGCCATTTACATAAAAATGAACATCTAGATTTGTCCATCACGCCACTGTCGAAATTTTTTTACCTACATAATATTCGACGCCGCAAAGTGGTGCGCTCTTGAAACGCCAATTATATAAAAAATAAAATTCAGACTTGTCGAACCAAACGCAAACCCAATATAATTTCTCGCAGATCGAAGAAGATTTGGAAGCGTTAAACCGCACCGGTGTAAAGAACCAATCGCACACGTTGCGGTTGTCACGTACGGTCGTGCGCGCTAAAACGCGACGCGCGCAGACTGCGCTGCTGCGGCTACTGCGCGACGCAGACCTGCCTTGCAGGAGGCTGTTCCTGGACTACCGCGGCCTGAGGCTCATCGCGCCTTGGTGTACTGATGCGCCGCTCGACTTCAAGTAAGTGGGATGTCTTATAAACTTCCCTTCTACATTTCCTAATTGAAGGGGTGAGAATAAAAAGGGTTTAACTGATTTTTTTGACAAAATGACTTGTGGGTATCGTTGGATTCAGCGTGAAATTATCTACAATAATACATTCTCAAAATACCGAAATGAGGCTTAAATCTCGAGATTTTGAGTCTAAAAACGGTTTATCTGTCACAGGAATACAGTTCGCTTAGCATAAAAACATTACTATATTTATTTTATTATATTATATTTTTACAGTAATTGTATGAATTAGTACTATATTTAGTAATTTTAGAATTTAAACATTTTCAAGCAACTGAAACTTACATAAACCTTTTCTATTCCTTATAAGCACTCTACTTACATCATATTTTAATGGAATGTATCCGAAATGAAGGACCTAGACGGCTTATTTTCGACGATGATGACAGTTCCATTGGATTGTGTAATACCTATTTGGCCTATCCATTGTCGGAAAAAATCACTGAAATTTTGGCTTCAGTTAAGTTTGGGTTAGAGAAACGACAGTGAAGTTTAAAGAAGTTTTAGAAATTTAAACCGTACCCTACAGAGCGACATATTCGCATAAGCGAAAAAGCTCTTTAAATATAGAATTAAAAAAAAAAAAAAAAAAGCACTCTACTTAAAATGACGCCGTTGACGTTTAAAGTCAATTTTCTCGAAACTGTCAATTTGACAGTTAAACCCTTTTTATTCTCAACCCTTCAATTGTTTCTGGCGGTAGACCGTTAGCGTTATTTTTAATTACAACTATTTGACCCGCCCCGACTTCGCACGGGTGAATTAGTAAAACGCGGTCGAACGGGTTACAGAGTATCCTATATCTGTCTCCTGGTTCTACACTAGCTCCCCGCCAATTTTTAATCAAATCGGCTCAGCCGTTATTGAGCTATAAATAGTGTAACGAACACGACTTTATTTTATATATATAGATGTGGACCGCGTACTTTCAGTTTGGCCACCGCGTCTTATAGAGTACTTCCCCGTATACCTAGAACCTTGAAATAAGGCATACTTGAATGACTGTTGTACAGCACATGTAGAGAAAATAATAAAGTCATGAATTTCTATTCCTAAGTGGAAGTCAAAGCTAGCTTTTACTAGGTGGTAGGACTTTACTGCAAAGTTCGTCTAGGTAGGTACCACCGCTTTGCCAGTTATTCTGCCGCCAAGCAGTAGTGCGCAAGCACTGCTGTGTTCCGGTTTGAAGGGCACTGTAGCTAGTGAAATTACTGGGCAAATGAGACTTTATGATCTGATCTCACAGTTTAGTAATCTTATTACTAGATTGTGCTGATGTCTCTGGATGACGTGCGCAGTGCAGTGTCACGCGAACCTTTATACTTTAGAGTTCCGAGTGACACTGCAGCTGATATGGGCAGCCGTGTCGCTTAACATCAGGCGAACGGCTAGCTCGTCACGTCGTTATTAAACTTAAAAAGAAAAATCTTGGGAATCATTTTCATGTAACTTTTTTATGTTAAGGAATGACATGACGAGCTAGTCATTTGCCTGATGTTAAGCGAAACGGTTGCCCATATCAATTGCGGTTTCACTCGGAACTCTATTTGCGTTTATTTATTTTTTTTTACTTTATTTTACGGTATCCATTCTTAATTTAAATATACAAAATCATTCTGTCGGCTAACACTGTACTGCGCACGTCATCCCGAGATATCAGCACAGTCTAGTGATAGATTGTGAGATTAGGTCATGAAGTCTCATTTGACTTGTAATTTCTATAGCTACAGAGCCCATCAAAACGGAACCTTCGTCAGTAGTCCTTGCGCATAACTGCTTAGCGGCAGAATAACTGGCAAAGTGGTGATACCTACCTAGAGGAACTTTGCAGAAAAGTTCTACCACCTAGTTAGTTAGTACTTATACGCAAGTAACTGCAAACTTATCTAAGTTTGTCGTGTGATCACTCCAGTCTATGGATTATTACGGCTATACACATCATGGAGTGGATAGGAAGTATCGGAAACATTAGTAGAATTTCAGGCGCTCCTCCGTCCACTTATTTAGTTACCTGCCTATTCCATGCTCCATCAACATGTTCCATTTTCCCCAACTCAATACTAATATATCGTGCAGATGGGAGATGCTGCAGACGCTGGACCGCCTGCCGATCCCCAACAAAAGCATGGTGCAGGAGAGCCGTTTGTTCACGGTAGTGGAGCGATGGCTCAGCTCGACCGATGCACCTCCTACACCTGTCTTCATAGACGAGTCCACAGGTAATACTATAGACCTTGTAAATGTAGGTAGAGATGCTGAGGTTATGTAGATTGAGACGCCATGGTTATGTACGTAGAGACGCCATTGTTATGTACGTAGAGATGCCATGTGTATGTAAGTAAAGACGCCATGATTATGTGCGCAGAGATGCTATGGTTATGTACGTAGAGATGCCGTTGTTATGTACGTAGAGACACTATGTATATGTAAGTAAAGACGCCATGGTTATGTGCGTAAAGATGCTATGTATATGTATGTAGAGATGCCATGGTTATGTAAGTAAAGATGTCATGTTCATATGAGTAAAAATGCCATGTTCATATGAGTAAAGATGCCATGCTTATGTATGTAGAGAAGTCAAGGTTATGTACGTAGAAATGCCATTGTTATGTAACTAGAGATGCCATGGTTATGTAAGTAAAGATGCCATGGTTATGTAAGTAAAGATGCCATGTTCATATGAGTAAAGATGCCATGTTCATATGAGTAAAAATGCCATGCTTACGTACATAATCTTGACATCTCTACATACATATGTAGAGATGTCAAGATTATGTACGTAGAGATGCTGTTATGTAACTAGAGATACCATGGTTATGTAAGTAAAGATGCTATGTTCATATGAGTAAAGATGCCATGCTTATGTATGTAGAGATGTCAAGGTTATGTACGTAGAGATGCTGTTATGTAACTAGAGATACCATGGTTATGTAAGTAAAGATGCTATGTTCATATGAGTAAAGATGCCATGCTTATGTATGTAGAGATGTCAAGGTTATGTACGTAGATATGCCATTGTTATGTAACTAGAGATACCATGGTTATGTAAGTAAAGATGCTATGTTCATATGAGTAAAGATGCCATGCTTATGTATGTAGAGATGTCAAGGTTATGTACGTAGAGATGCCATTGTTATGTAACTAGAGATGCCATGGTTATGTAAGTAAAGATGCCATGTTCATATGAGTAAAATGCCATGATTATGTATGTAGAGATGTCAAGGTTATGTACATAGAGATGCCATTGTTATGTAACTAAAGATGCCATGGTTATGTAAGTAAAGATGCCATGTTCATATGAGTAAAGATGCCATGCTTATGTATGTAGAGAAGTCAAGGTTATGCACGTAGAGATGCCATTGTTATGTAACTAAAGATGCCATGGTTATGTAAGTAAAGATGCCATGTTCATATGAGTAAAGATGCTTATGTATGTAGAGATGTCAAGGTTATGTACGTAGAGATGCCATTGTTATGTAACTAGAGATGCCATGGTTATGTACTTCCATATAGAGATGCCATAGTTATGTAACAATAATAATTACTGTTGTTGTTGTGACGAGAACAATACACCATCAACATATTATATATTAGTGTATGAGCAATTACTCTCGTAGCTTATAACCAGATCTTTTCCTGAGACTGATGGCTTGATAATGACGAATGATGACTTAATAAATTATGTTGCAGTTAACATTATAAGCTATGAATAATTCGTTTTTGTTTGTTTCGTGCGTAACCGATAACTAGACACTGGTGATGTCAACGATCGTACGTATTTCATTCTCAGTAATACACGCCTGCACGAAACTTTGTCAGCGCTTAAGTTTACACTTATCTCTTTAGGACATACCTAAATGCGTTGCACTAGGTATATTTTAGAGGGATAAGTGCGTAGGAGCTGTTAAGCTTTAGTAATATAGGCATCAAACCGTTAACAAAACCAACTTGAGGTTTACATAGAGTAATAGGCTATTTGACTACTATTAAAAATGAACAAGTTAATATTATTTTCATAAAGTAGGTTAAAAATGAATGTAATCATTGTAAAAATAAGTAAAATCGGTGAATTAATCACGCAGTAGTACGCTTTCAAAGTTTCATCGCCCGTCCCTTTCTCGCAAAACAGAGATCGTGTTGAGCTTCCTCACAGCTACTATGAAGGCATGGCTTGTGACGTCACATGCCAAAAAGATTGTATGTAGAGCTACCACAGCTTAGTAATGAGTTACTGTGAGGACTGGTAACTGACGTCACTGCGTGTTTGAGTTGTCTCTTTCTATTTCTGTATTTTAAAATGCCTGTAACTTAGTCATTTTTTGAGATATTCAAGTTTTGTTTTCACATTTATTTACTTTTTGAGGTATATTATTTATGTATGTAATAAAAATATAGTAGTCAATTAGCCTATTCCACAGGACTACCGGTTGAGTTGCCCAATAGAGACAGCACTACAAATACAGACAAGAGCAAGGACGCAGCTATAGTAGAGAAAGTGAAGGATCTTTGTAATCAGCTGTTGGAGAGATGGGCCAGTTTAAAGGTAACACGAAATATGCAATAACATACTGTAATAGATAGATAGATAACTCTTATTATCTCACCAATGAAACTCACATAATACAGGAATGAATAAATCTTTCGTACTAATGCAATGTAATAATTATAAAGTAATATTTCAGGAGATAGCTTATAAAATGAAACATAGGAACATATATATATTTTTTTTAATGTTAAGGAATGACGTGACAATTTTGCCGTTCGCCTGATGTTAAACGACACGGCTGCCCATACCAGCTGCAGTGTCACTCGGAACTCTAAAGTATAGAGGTTCGCGTGACACTGCACTGCGCACGTCATCCTGAGACATCAGCACAATCTAGTAATAAGATTACTAAGCTGTGAGACCAGATCATAAAGTCTCATTTGCCCAGTAATTTCACTAGCTACAGTGCCCTTCAAACCGGAACACAGCAGTGCTTGCGCACTACTGCTTGGCGGCAGAATAACTAGCAAAGCGGTGGTACCTACCTAGACGAACTTTGCAGTAAAGTCCTACCACCTAGTAAATACTACAATACAGTACAAAACACTTTTGACACCAATATAAAACATGTAGAAATAACAACTACATAATAAGATAGTTACAACGAGCGGTCTTATCGCTAAGAACGATTTCTTCCAGACAACCTTTTGATGGACAGCGATGAGCCAATATGACATGAGACATTATGAGCATGGATGGTGGTGCAATGCTGGTGCAAAATACATACTTTACTTTCTGAGAATTTGCTGCAATATTATAATACTTTTTGAAATGATTGCCTTTGTGCGGTGTAACGAGTCGTCAATAGGTCGAGAATCTGTTTATAAAATGAAAACTTTATTGTTATTTTTATTGCTTTTGTTTTGGCTCCACACAAAAGTGTATTTAGCCAGTGTCAAGTAATTGATAATATCTTAAGCTAATTTATATATATATATATGTTCCAAGTCAAGTCACAGTCCAAGTCATCAAGTCAATTCATAGTCTAGGCAAGTCCTACTCCTAGTAAAATGGTGGCAACTTTACCAGAAGCTTCTATGGAGTTTTGGATACAACACGAAAAGAAACGTTTCACCATCATTATACCACTTTTCCACATTCATGCCTGTAATCCAGCACTTAACGAATAAAATTCCACCAATTTTATGCATTAACACTGAAAATAATACAAATTTTGAAAAATAGTACAATGCTGTGACGCGATCATTTCGTTTTCCCGCCAAAACTCCAAATGTCGACTTGAGAACCTCAATTACAACATTACAGGAAGTATTCAAAATACCGAAGAAAGAGCGCATACAGCAAATGAAAGAGCACGAGAGGCAAGCGAACGTAGAACGTCGCGCCGCCGATTCCAGCGGAACCAGGGACCGCGAGCGCAGAGACGAGCGCGAACGAGACAGGGATAGGGAAAAGGAACGCGAGAGAGAGCGGGACAGGGAACGAGACCGGGACCGCGACAGAGAGCGAGAGCGGGACAGGGAGAGAGAACGCGACCGCGAGAGGGAGAGAGACAGAGACAGGCATAAAGAAAGGGATAGGGAACGGGAGCGTGAACGCGAGAGGGACCGAGAAGAACGGGATCGGAGGAAGAGGAGAAGTCCGGAAGGAAGGAGGAGTATTAGGTGAGTGAAATAACTGACACGACTCATGCCCAACTTAATTCTTCTACCATCTCTTTCCGTATTCGTATGACAGTCTCTGTGGTGTGGTGGTTGTACAAGTCTGCTTATAACCTGGAGGTGGCGGGTTCGATTCTCGCAAAAGGACAAGTATTTGAGGTCTGGATTTTATAAGAATCCTAGTTAGAGGCCAGGATCTATGTATGTGGTCGTGAGGCGTTATTTATTTATTCTACCAGATTGAGTGAACTGGAATGAACTGCAGTTACCTTGAGCTTTACTATTTCAAACGTCATTTTATTACTTTGGACAGTAAATTTTTTCCCGAACTAAGTCAGGGTGCCTTATGTATTAGATTACTAGACAGTGAGATCGGGTCATAAAGTCTCATAATTATACCCAGTAATTTCACTAGCCTTCAAACCGGAACACAGTAGTACTCGCACACTACTGCTTGGTGGCAGAATAACTAGAAAAACGGTGATACTTACCTAGACAATGGCAGACAAGTCCTATCACCTAATCCACCCACCACGATCTTCCATTCTCCTACCATCTGATCTCTTCTATTAAGTTCTTTGTTATTTATATTACTTCAAAGTAAAGGTAGTAAGCTGGTGAATGTGAGGCGAACGGAAGTGGAATTTAGTTCACGTGGATCTCCATTGTCAACATAACACAGTTCAAAATTTATATTATTATGTTGGCATGTCCGGTAAAATGACGATATATAATTGTCAAGATGGCAACATTAACATTAAACAAAGCATAAAGTTATACCGGCCGATAGATGGAGCTAAACTAAAGAAGTTTTACTTCAGTCGCGTAGTCTAAAGCACACTCGTTTTTATTTATAAATAATAAAATATGTAATAACGCCCAACGATCATATACATAGATCCTGGACCCTAATTAGGATTCCCTGTGTCTAGGGACCCAGGAACTACGAGGACCATGTTCCCACAACACCCAGACTCAGAACAAGTATTTGCGCTTTCTTTTTCTTTGCACAAATACTTTTCCTGTCGCGGTAATCGAACCCGCTGCCTCCGGGTTATGAGCCAACCTGCTCAACCACACCACAGAGGCTGTGAGGTTTTGTGTATTACTATTACTATCTTACGGTGACCAATAAAGAGTTGATCTATCTAGATTTGACTGACCCGATAGCTCAGTTGGTAGTGTCCCTGCCTTCTGAACTGTAGGTCGTGGGTTCGATTCCCACCCAGGACAAACATTTGTGTGATGAACATCGATGTTTGTTTTGTGTCTGGGTATTTATATTGTATTCTATGTATGTATTTACAAACAAAAAAGTATCTAAGTATATCAGTTATCTGGTTCCCATAATACAAGCTTTGCTTAGTGTGGGGTTAGATGGCGCCGTGTGAAATGTCCACACATATTTATTTATTTATATTTATCTATCTATCTCTATATTTCTGCCAGACTTAGCGAGCGGGTCTTAGCGGCGGTACCTCCTATGTCAAAGGAAGAAAGACGTCGAGCCTTTGCCGAAGCCGCCGCCGCCGCCGAGCGCTCGCGGCGCGACCAGCCGTGCCGCCACTACTGGCCGCCCGACCAATATGCGCAGGTATGCATACATACGCTGAGGACGGATGTACGTAGGTTCCAACCTACATAACTATAGGCCTGCAGCGTGCGCACCGGGCCGCGTCCGCAGCTAGAATGACCCGTAGTACACAGAGCGCTCCCTTTATATAGCCAGGTGGCTGGGGAAGCGATGACAGTTGCCGGTGTTGCCACTGTAATAAATTTAAATGCCACCACAGGGTAAATTACGGTACTGCCGTAAGAGTTTATAACTGGACGTCGCCGCCGTCATATACAGGGAGTAACAAAAACCCTGTTATATCCGCGAGCTGCGTATCCAGTGTCAACTCAAGGTTGTAGTAATACTAGTTCTATTTAAATACGAGACATACAAAACTTACGTGTGCTTTTTATTAATACCTTTTATGCCGTCACTAAAAATGTTTACGACCTCAGATATTGACAACATAGGTACTTGCACCACCGACGCAGCCTGCTGCCTGTTGCCCGCACCCCGCACCGCCCGCCATGCTACGCTAAGTCTATTCACCGCGCATACCTACTGCGACGGAACTAGATGCCATTCCACAGATTACTTCTTATGCGTTTTCCATACGTTTATGTGCCCTATACCACATACCACAACGTTGTAGGATTGCGAGACCGTAACTTAATGACGTAAAAGGTCTCTTTGACCAATAGTGGTAAGCACACAAGTGCTGCGCGCCGTTCTGCCGCACTGACATATTCTAATCATTTTACGTCAAGCAAAGGCTAAACAATCGAATTCACGTGTGATTTTGTATTGTTAAGAAACAAGATAGGTACATCATTTTTAGCTCTTAAAAGAGCTTTCAAAAACACATCACACAAATGCTTCTACCAAGGCACATTAACATATTGTAGTATTCGTCGTTAGAATACGACATCACACTCGACACTAAATTCGCGACGATCAAACTGGAAACGACTAAATTGCATGAGAGAGCACGTGCGACTGAGTTTAAGCCGCGGGCCGCGCCGCACCTATGCCGAGTGATGCCACGCCGCCCGCGCACCCCATTTCCCCGTAGGCACAGCTGCAGGAGCGGCATCCTACAAAAGAGCCGACAAAGGCGGCTCCCGTTTGTCGGTTCCGCGTTTGCTCTTCCCTTAGTTACTTAGCTATTTAAAAATAGGCACGGCTTGTGTCATAAACATTTTTGGGAAATTGTATTATTTTTTTGTGTTTAGATACTGCGTGTAACTTCAGATACGTATAACTTAGGTATTGTTAGACATTTTTATATGACTACTTGTAATGATCTGTACACATACTTCATTTATTTAACAGGGTTTTTGTTACTCCCTGTATAGTAAATAAACTCTAAATTTATATATACACGGTGGAATTTAATTCGTTATTTTCCTTTAATGTATGTATTTATTTAATATCTGTGGGAGTGGACATTTTTGCAGCCTGTCGAACTTCATAGAAGTAGCTCGAAGATATATAGAAATTAATAGGATATCTTAATTATAAATACATAACGTAATAATAATATTTATTATAAGTTGTAACATAGCATTGGATATTTGTCTGTAATGATGCTACAATTCTGTTGATAAATAAATTATTCAGTCGATGCTATAGAACGCTCCCATATCACTAAATAAAAAAAAGTACTCATTAAATAAAACTTAAATCTAAGTATTAGCAAATAAATTTAAATTCTAAAGAAAAGTTTTGCGATATTGAACAAAGCAGGTGTTTTATTGCCTACGAAACATTTACAAAGCACTCAGCTGGTGCCCGCGCTGTGTGTACCGATAAATAGACATTTCGAATGTTATGCAGTTATTTTAAGAGGCACTAAAACAAAACTTTTTTTTTATTCGACCTTGAACGAATATTCTATAGCATAGTCTGAGTACATACATTTAAGGAAAAGAGCGAATTAAATTATACCGTGTATAAAAGAAAATCGTGTTAGTTACACTATTTATAACTCAAACGGTTGAACCGATTTGGCTGAAAATTGGTGGGGAGGTAGCTTAGAACCAGGAGACGGACATAGGATATTTGTCACGTTCGACCGCGTTTTACTAATTCACCCGTGCGAAGCCAGGGCGGGTCAACTAATATTATATAAAGTATTTTTGACAACTTTTATAAATCTGTCGGCAGAAACGGGTTCTGCGTAGGTTGCAACCTATATAACTATAGGCCTTCAGCATGTCCACACCGCGCCGCGTCTGGAACAAGAATGATTCGTAGCACACCAATCGATCCCTTTATATAGCCAGACAGGTAGGGCCGCCATGACAGTTGCCGGTGCTGCCACTGTAATACATTTAATGCCACCACAGGGTAAATTACGGTGCTCGATCGCTGTGCATAGAGTTTATAACTGGACGTAGCCGCCGTCAAATCCATATTGCAAGAATACATGTAAACAAATATTAAGATAGATAGATAGATAAAACTCTTTATTGAAACACCACATTGTAGGAACAATTTACAGACACAAACTTAAGAATTAAGTGTCACAATGGGCGGTCGTATCGCTTAAAGCGATCTCTTCCAGACAACTCAAAAATGTAGGGGAAAAAAACAATAAAAATAAATATCAATAAAACAAAGTATAAAATCAATAAAGTAAAGTAAAAGATTAAGTATCAATAAAACATTATAAAATAGTTACAACCATAAATACTAGACTAATCAAATATTTAATTTCTGTTTTTAACAGTTTACCAAACTAAAAGGCATAAGCAAGGTAAATTTATGTTAAATCAAGAACAAATCAATTTGTGACTACCTAAAATTCGACTGAGAGAAATTATCAAATGCATCAGTAATTTTTTGTGTTCATTTGATAGTTTCTCTTCAGTTTTGTGTTCACATTTCTCAATTATCACTTCAGTAAGTACCTATAGCTTAGTTCATAAGTTACTGTTTGCCTTAACAAACAACTGAAACACTTGTCAGAGGATATATTTTAGATTACTGAAAGGATATTTTTAAGTACCAAATCAATAATAATAATAACGCCCAACGAAAAAACGCAAATATATAAATATAAAGTTTGGAGTCTGGGTGTTGTGGGTCCATGGTCCTCGTAGTTCCTGAGTACCTAGACACAGGGAATCCTACTTAGGGTCCAGGATCTATGTATGTGATATTTGGGCGTTATTATTATTAACTCTAAAAAAATTATTTTTAATCTGCATTAACACAGACACCTGGGTCCGTGCTTTATGTTAAATTATTTTTATCTTGATGAATTAAGCCTATTATTAACATGAACATATATATAATACAGTAAGGACAATACAGCCAATAACAAAAACCTACATAAACATAAATCTCTAATTGTGCGTGTACCACCGAGCAAAGCAGCTTCCGCAAGCAGCACCCGTTCACGAGCTTGACGCATGTATTATTATTAACTCTTAACCATACAACTATTTTAATTTCCAGATGTTTCCCCCGGGTATGATGAATGGTCCCAACAATATGCAGATGATGATACCCGGCATGCCACCTAGCAATATGCCGGGCGGGAATATGATGCCCGGTAACATTCCCGGTGGTAGCATGATGCAAGGAGCTATGCCAGGGGGGAATATGATGCCAGGAGGTGGTAATATGATGCCAGGAGGTAATATAATGCCGGGTAATATGCCGGGTGGGAATATGATGCCAGGCAATATGCCGGGTGGCAATATGATGCCAGGTAATATGCCAGGTGGGAATATGATGCCAGGTAATATGCCGGGCGGGAATATGATGCCAGGTAATATGATGCCGGGTGGACCGATGATGCAAGGCATGCTGCCACCAGGAATGTCGCCTGCAGACTTACCTCCGGAATGGCTTGCAGAGTTTCAGTCTGGACCGCAGTTCTGCCCGCCTTTTCAACCGACGCAGCAGTTTTGTTTACCGCAAGCGAAGTAAGTAATGTTTATTGGCAAGAGCTTTTCACATAAGTGTTGGCACCGAAATTTGATAACTATTCCGAGATAACACTCTAAAGAACTCATATAAAAATAATCATATATTTATATTCAGCGTTTCTAAGTTATTAATAAAAAATAATAAATTGTGAGGATTTATGATAGTAGACGTGTGAAACCTTATTTGTAAAATTATATTAAAAAATCAAAGGTGTTGAATTATTTTCCACCTGCAAACTTTTAAAATTCTCCATTTTTATGTGTTATATTAAAAGCTAAATAAACAAATACATGTCATTGATTTGACAGCTTCTGTGGTGTGGTGGTTGAGCAGCTTGGCTCATAATCCGGAGGCGGCGGGTTCGATTCCCGCAGCAGGACAAGTATTTGTGCACAGACAAAAAAGTGTAAATACGTGTTCCGAGTCTGGGTGTTGTGGGAATATGGTCCTCGTTGTTCCTGGGTCCCTAGACACAGGGAATCCTAGTTAGGGTCCTGGATCTATGTATTTGATCGTTGGGCGTTATTATTATTATTTTATCATTATTGAGGTGAGCCCTGGCTGGTGCACCAGGTGACTTAAGCAGTACCCGATTTGTATGTACTTTTGGCATGTGGTGTGTTAGTCTGGGTTCAATGTATGCTGGACGATAATATTATAAGTTGGCTTTCAAAATATAGTGTGTAAGTAACTATGTCTCTTTATTAGAAATGGAGAATTAAAGGAAATACATTTAAAGATATCACACAACATTACATTGTATGTATTAAGTCTACTTTTTATTTAGTTTTTTTTAACTGCTTTAAAATTTCACTGTACTACCATAAATACATAAACAAGCCTTATACAGATGTCCAAACGTGTTTTACAAAGCAGCAGTTTAACACTAGTTTAAGGCATGTTTAAATCTTTTGCGGTCAAACCGTCACGGTTTCACTACATTTTAATAGAACTTTCGATGACTGGAATAATATCATTTCTGAATGTGGTTTTTTTGTATGATCATTATTTTCCGGTCGAGGGGTTACTATTCAGAATATAGTACTTTATTGTCAGAAGATTCCCTAATCCTACTGTTATTATAAATATGAAATTTTGTGAGTATGGATGTATGGATGAATGTTTGTTACTCTTTTACGCAAAAACTACGGAACGGATTTGGCTGAAATTTGGAACACAGATAGTTTATAATCTGGATTTGCACATAGGATACTTTTTATCCACGAGTGAAACTGCGGGGCGCAGCTAGTGAGTTAATATGCGAATGTGTTATGCAGCTTGATGGGGATGGGCGGTTTCGGCATGGGAGGCTTCATGTTTGGACAACAGCTCGGCGCCGCGCACTTCCCGCCACCTCTACAGCCAGATGCCGCGGTACCGGTCAGTCTAATTCGAACTCTAATTTTAGTTGTATATCATAATAATAAATTATTTTTCCTTCTCATTAAATCAATTTAAGTTCGCTAATTTATATTAAATTTCGATTTTTTATTTGCATTCTACAGTGTTGTTTACAGGTGTAGGGCCCATTTTTAAAATAACAGTTCATCGTGGACCCTGTCGGACACGCATTTATAGACGAAACGGACGTCAGACTTATGGTTTTCTCATGGATGCCATTGTAAAAATTGGACCAAATTGAAATGGCACGGGAAGCACCAGCTTTCAAATAAAAAAAGAATCATTAAAATCGGTTCACCCAGTCAAAAGTTCTGAGGTAAAAGAAAAAGACACTGTTGAGAACCTCCTCTGAAGTCCCTGAAGTCTGTTGAAAAATAACATATTTCTTCTCTCGAGAAGGTGTTTGACCAATGAAACGATCTACGGATAAATATTTCATTGTTCAATCGCTTTTTCAGGAGAAGACATTATGGATGTTGATTTTTATAGGCCATGCTAGCCCTGCAGCTAGTGATAACTAAAGTGTTCTTGTTTTTTTAAGTACTCAATATAATTTTAACTTGTAAAAGTGCAAAAAATATCCTATTTGCAATAAATCTTTTGACTTTGACTGACTTGGCATGTGTGATACCCAGCCCCCCCAACGAGCGGCCGTGGACCCGAAGGACGTGGTCCTCCCGTCGATGTGGCGAAGCGCGCAGGATCCTCGCGGCCGCACTTACTACTACCACGTGAAATTGCGCCGCCCTCAGTGGATGCCACCGCCGCAACAAGCTTCGCCAGGTAATTGAAATAAAATTCACATTTTCATTCATTTTTTAGTGTAATACAATAGAATAGAAAATGTAAAAAGTACTACAATCAATCATAAAGCATTCGTTGCCCGTTGTCAGTACTACTTCAAAGGGAATTTTCTCTCCGTTTTCACTTTATTACCGCACAAAAACAAACTTCGACCTTATTATTTCAATAAAACCGACTAAGTGCGAGACGCACATACAAGTACACTGTTTAATTTCCACTAAACACACTTTTTTATGGTAATGAATGACGTGACGAGCTAACCGTTCCCCTGATGTTAAGCGATACGGCTGCCCATATCAGTTGCAGTGTCACTCGGAACTCTAGAGTAAGTACAGAGTTTCGCGTGACACTGCACTGTGCACGTAATCCTGAGACATCAGCACAGTTTAGTAATAAGATTACTAGACTGCGAGATCAGGTCATAAAGTCTCATTTGCCCAGTAATTTCACTAGGTACAGTGCCCTTCAAACCGGAAGCAGCAACGGCAGAATAATTGGCAAAGCGGTGGTACCTACCTAGACGAACTTTGCAGAAAAGTCTTACCACCTACTTACCACTCTTACTTACATTATACTATGTTATCATTATTATTGATTTTTTTTGTTACAGACGAAAGTTCATCCGAAGAAGAAGAGGAACAAGTAAATGCAATGGACAGCCCCGTCGTGAGGAGAAAAATGACTATGGGTAAAATGGTCGAAGGCGTTCACGGAATCTATGAAGGTAAGCTTTCTAATAACGAACTGCTAGAAATTTCATTACTGTTTCAATGTTTAATAATGTTGTTTTAACCCGTCGAATGCCGATCATTTGGATATATATGATTAATTCAAAACAGTCGTTTGTAGAAATGCTATTGTGCATCCTCACCACCTTCAAAACAACAAAGTTCGTTGACATCTCTGTGCAAACTAGTGTCTTTCTTCCGATTAGACTTTTTATAACCAGTGTCATTCTTCCGCTCATACATTACATAACCAGTGTCTTTCTTCCATTCGGACATTCCATAATCAGTTTCTTTCTTCCAATCGGACATTCCATAATCAGTTTCTTTCTTCCATTCGGACATTCCATAATCAGTTTCTTTCTTCTATTCAGACATGAAATAACCTGTGTCTTATTTCCAGTCAGAAATTCCATAACCAGTGTCTTTCTTCCATTCGGACATTCCATAACCAGTGTCTTTCTTCAATTCGGAAATTCCATAACCAGTTTTTTTTTCTTTTATTCAGACATGAAATAACCAGTGTCTTATTTCCAGTCAGACATTCGATAACTAGTGTCGTTCTTCCATTTAAGCATTCCATAATCAATGTCTTTCTTCTGTTCAGACATTTAGAACATTAATAATAAATATGTGTGGTATTTGCAGTGATCAAAGAGGACAACCATAACGGGTTGATTCCGGAACACGCGCTACTGTCCATGAAGCCAAGGAAACGTCGCCCGGGACTCGTTTCTGAGAGGCCCATCAGTGTAAGTAACTTCTTATCTAAAATATTCAATAAAATAACCATAAATAACATTGTCAGCTTCTCGTTGACAGTAAGAATAACGTGTGGACGTGAACAAAATTTTATGCAAAATTAGTTGCGCCCCGCGGGTAAAAAGTATTTTAATCATTTACTCATCCCAGGGGAAAATTTCACTTTTCCGGAATAAAATGTAGCCTATATGTTAATCTAGTGTATAAGCTATCTTGGTACCGAATTTCGTCCATATCCATTCAGCCGTTTGAGCGTGAAGGAGTAACAAACATACACACAAACACACAAACACACATACAAACTTTCGCTTTTATAATATTACTGTGATAGTGTGATGTATTAGCTTTGAGAATGATTGTCTTTGCTTTCGGGACGGTGTTTGGCACGGGAAGGCATTGCAGCTGTTCCAGAAGTAGAACTATTCTTGTTTTTATTCAATAATCAACTTCAACATGTGATAGTGAAAAAAGTATTAGGATTAAATACTTACTTAAATAAATACTAGTGAAAAATTATTTTTTTAATTTTTTCTAAGCATTTGGCCGTCTCACCTGATGGAAAGCGACGACGCAGTCTACAATGGTGCATGCTTGCCTAGAAGATACCAGTTCACTCACTCATAACCGGTTGACTCGTATTTCAGCGGAAACTGATCCTTCTTATCGATAGGACGTTTTGCTGCTAAGCCGCAAGGGTTTAGTGGCAGTGCTGTCAATGCTAAAAAGTTGATAAACAATATGTCCTACAGCCTCGAACGGAAGAGGATAAGCTCGCCGGCCGACTAGAAGTGAAACGGTACCGGCAAACTAAAGAAAAACTGCGGCGGCGGAAAGAAAAGTTGTTGCAGAAAGTACGCCTCTTGTCTACCAAGAAGAGCAAGGCTAAGGTTATGGAGCAAGAAACTAAGGTAAATTCAAAATAATTTACTGCTGTCACAACCATAGTAGCATGCAATATGCTGGGATGACTGGTTTGATTTTTATTCAAACCACTCGATCGAACGTCTACATTTTAATATGAACGTCATACATACTGTCTTAATAGTTAATGTTAATCACCAAAAGGTCTTAATTATAATCAAAGCAAACGAAGGCTTTGCTTATAATTGAAGGGATGAGATCAAAAAGGGTTAAACTGATTTTTTTCACAAAATGACTTATGGGTATCGTTGGATTCAGCGTGAAATTATCTACAATAATACATTCTCAAAATACCGTTATGAGACTTAAATCTCAAGATTTTCAGTCTAAAAACGGTTTATCTGACACATGAATACAGTCCGCTTAGCATAAAAACATTATTATATTATATTTTTACAGTAATTGTACGAATTAGTACTATATTTTGTATTTTAAAATAGAATTAATAAATTTACAAGCAACTGAAACTTACATAAACCTTTTGTATTACTTAATAAGCACTCTACATTAAAATGAAGCCGTTGAAGTTTAAAGTCAATTTTCTCGAAACTATCAATTTGACAGTTAAACCCTTTTTGTTCTCACCCCTTGAATTAAGATGTTGTGATATAATGTTGTGATATAAGGGACACTTGATTTTTTTTATCATTATGATTTATGAAGGTAATTATTACGCTCATTGTCAATATCCGAGACTTCAATGGTTTTAAAAGAGAACTTCAGGGTGTCACTTACGTTGCTGCAGTTGTGTGATAGACATAAATAACCGCTTAACATCTGCTTGATTGCCGTCCTAAACGAATTGAATTTGACAGTGCTAAAACTGTTACGGTCCTTCTCATTTCGAACTATATGAAAAGAACGGCAACATTTTAACTGTCAAATTGGGTTTAATTTAGGTTTTAGGCACAACGAAATCTTAATCGCCACGTCATTCGTCCTTGTCAACACCAATTTCCCTATTTCCTCAGCAGGCAGAACTGGTCTCGGACAGCGACGAAGAGGAGGAACTCCAACAAGAAGTGATTGAAAAGCCAGCTTCTCCCATGCCCATACCGGTAGTGGATAACTCCCCGTCTCCCTCCCCCGAGGCTATCCCCACTCCCCCTTCCCCCACCCCCGCGGTAGACCCGGCTGAAGTGGCCCGAAAGATCAAGGAGCAGTTTCGCAGCAGTATGGCGCGTGTTATGGTGCAGCATCTGAACCCGTACCGGCATTCGGATGCGCCCGCCGGACGGATTACTTGTACGGCTGACTTTAAACATCTAGCAAGGAAGGTCAGTTTTGGATTATGTGCCGTTTTCTATGTTTTTTGTCCAGGCAGATAAATAATAAACGCACACACAACAGAAATATTCAGTAAAACACAGTTTATAAAATATAGTCAAAGTCAAAGTCAAAAGATTTATTGCAAATAGGCTAATTTTAGCACTTTTACAAGTCAAAATTATATAAGGTACTTAAAATTAAGTTATTTCACTAAGCATATAAAATTACAAAGTGCTTATTGTCAAATAATATAGCAAGCCCATTACAATATATGAGTCTGAAAAAAAAACAGGTCTCTTTCTCATTACTGGTGCAAGCAATCCGGCACAATGCATAAATAAAGCTCAGAATTATACCAGGCAACTTTCAATAATATAACATATATTAGTCTCATTTTAACACTGATAGAGAAAAGTTAACATGCGATTAAAATCTATTGTCGATTGTTGGGCGTGTTTTCGTAAAAACCCTATCTTTTTTCATTCAGAAATATTTCACCATTCTCTTTTCTGTAAATATCCCCTGGGCAATTTGAATTATCAAATCATGCTACCACATCCAAACATAACTAAAACAATAAAACGCCTGTTTATCTCCCCAGTTAACCCACTTTGTGATGCTGAAAGAGCTGAAGCATTGTCGTTCGGTCGACGAGCTCATAGTCACCGATTCCGTCCGGTCCAAAGCCAAAACGTTCGTCAGAAAGTACATGGCTAAGTTCGGACCGGTCTACAAGCGACCGCCTGAAGAAGCCGACTAACGGACCGCAGCGGTCGGGACGACCGCTTGAGACATTTCTCGGCGGCTTCTTCGCCTCGGAAAGAACTATTGAAAGTGTGTTCGAAGAAGCCAGTGATTCGTGAAGGTTTTGTGAAACGGAAGTGTAGTAAATTCAACTGCAACAATTTTTCAAATTCAACAATTTCGCCGTAAATTCGTAGCGTGAATAGAGTAGAAAAGACACGACGGAAATTGATCAGTGGATGAATTTTGTCGGGTGAATTATTTGAATCTGAGCTTTAAACTCGGCTCTTTACTTAGCTCGCAATGACTCGGCGTTTGAAGCAAAGTAAATAAAATAAAAATATTTGTGGACATTTCACACAGCACCATCTAGTCCCAAACTAAGCAAAGCTTGTACTATGGGAACCAGATAACTTATAGAATACTTAGATACTTTTTGTTTGTAAATACATACATAGGATACAATATAACACTGAACAAACATCGATGTTCTTCAAACAAATGTTTGTCCTAGGTGGGAAATTGGGAATCAACCTACAGTTCAGAAGGCAGAGCTACTACTAACTACCAAGCCAGTCTGATAGCTCAGTTTGGATTAGTTGATGGTTGAAGTTTACTACACTTCTATTAGTGTTTGGTGAAAGTAATGGAAATAAAACAATTTTAGTATAAGTTTTATCAAATGACTATTTTGGGAGTTAAAACGTTCATAGATAATTAGGTCGGGCTAAATTTGTGAAGGCCACAGACTAAAGCGTAGTAGACCGATTATATATAAATCATTCTGCAGATAGAATGAAACGAAATCGTTTATTTAAACCGGCTGTTAGTCTATGTACAGTTTAAAGTCGACATCATTACGATGTGTGAGTTGCATGGGCGTATCATTGAGTTGCTTATCGACAAGGATCACTTGTCGCGTTCACTAGTAATAAGTATGCTTCAAGAATTAATCAACAACTAATCAGTACAGTAAACTGTATGGCTACGGTCGTGGGAGAAAACACAATAGGTCACATCTATTTTTACTTAAGTCTATTCGCTTCCCAAGTGAGGTATGGGGTGGTTGTTCTTCACATACAATCGTGATTTTACTCTCTATGTGCACGACATAAGTGTGTTTCTAGCTTGTTTTGAGAACTTGCTACAAATAAAAAGAAATACCCAAGACATGAGCCGATAAATGATTTTCACAACTAGATATTCTTGGTTGACTCCTAAATAGAGATCGCGTAATGGAAGCTACATTTTTGTTTCAAGGAAGTCATGATTTTACTTACATTTAAAGCTGTTTGTCTGTTAGTTTTGTCGTCCCAAATAATGGGTCTTGATTCTTATTTAGAGTTCATAATATACTGTGAATCAGTATTCCGTCACGAATAAAGAGTTTAAGTTTGACTCCAATTAGAATTCACGCACTGCTTATCTAGTATTTTTGCAACTAAGATGTACGATGTGGCAAGGTTCATAAAAAGTCATGATACAACTATAAAAAACTTGCCGGTTTTTAATACATTTAATTGATTAATGTTTATAGGTCTAAACCGGCCATTATGTGAACTGAGACATGTTTAGTAAACCACCTTATGGGATAGACTACACTTCATTGGCGAACAAATAATCCAGGTCGGTAGCAGAAATCCTAAATCTCCGACAGCCTTATTAATAGACGGGTATTAGTCTCGGATTAGTTTCAGCTTTTGTCCTTTTTTTGCTACTGGAATCTGGCTGGATCGAAAGAGACAAAAGATGGTGTAACTAGTCTAAAGCTAGTTCGTGTTTATTAATAAGGCTGCGAAAGTTTTACCTTAATTACATACATTAAACCGCGTAAATTCGGTGCTGACAGTACATGGAGGTGTATACCAAGTATTATAATGCCTAAATATAAAAATACAACTTATTTTAAATTTATTTTATTTTGTAACGAATATGGGATTTCTTTCTTTATTTCTTAATAAATAAAATTACAGATTTGAACTTTTTAAAAGTTTTATGGATTCATTTGAGATAATAGGATTTTTGCCACCGACCTGGACCGATCCGGACTCTGCTCGCGAATGTATTTCCTCGATAATAAATAACAAATGTAAATAAACACATTCAGAATAAAGAACATTTTAGTTAAGTGACTGTCTCTATTGGATCTTATAGACATTTATGTTTTCTTTATTATGATGTAGTGTGGATGTTTTGGAAGCGGCATCGATTATTTATTTATGAACTCTAATGGTCGTATTACCGAACTTCGCTCAGTCTTAAATCTCTGCTCAAGACAAGATTTAATTCACAAAATGATCAAACAGTGAATGAAATATCTATTTGAGCATAAATCGACGACTGTGCATAATTTTGTAATACGGACCTAAGTTTTAGGCGAATTAAAAAGAGAATTGTGTTAGCTCGAATACGAAGTTATTGCATAAGATAATGTGTCGTTCTTACCATGAAGTTCTAAGTACACAGTATTATAAATGGTTTTTACTGTATTTAGTTGACTGACATGTGTTCCTTTACTATTCTCTTACTAGTGTTTAATGTATTTGGAGTAATTTCTGATGATTTCGTGATTAATAGTAAGCTTGTGGCTAGAGTTCAAATTCAATGTGTCAGTTTTACGAATATGATCTGTGAAATCTATTTAACGATCAATTATGTTAAGCGATTTATGAATTGGGCATCACTTTTACCAAGCGTAAAGCAAAATCACCTGTTTATTTATACATTTATATAGATCGGATAATAATAAGTCAAATCAAGTAACTGTTGAAATAGGAAATAAATGCATGTTTTAATTAAGCGTTTGTAAATAGTGTGCTGAAAATGCAATAAGTTTGGATCCAAAATCAGTGGAGCGTTTTAAATTTACTGCAACACGTGTCGATTCTGTGTCGCATACTCTAAAGTTAAACGAAATTAACATATTTCCGTTTTTTTCATTTCCCCTTTATCAGAAGAGTACCGCCATACTTTAAGTTTCGTTTTAGAGAATGCGACACAGAATCGACACCACTATATCATGTTTTTGGTGTTCAAATATGTAAACTGTTACGTGTGTGCAGTCTTGACTCCGCACTTTAGCTACGAAACTTGTACTTGTACATAAGATCGACCTACTAGTAGTAGTAGTCCGAGTAGCTACGTTACACCACAATACAAATAATAGTATAGTGTTATAAATATGCTTAAAGATTTTTTCTAAATAATAATAATACGTGTGGACATCTCACACAATGCCATCTAGCCCCAAACTAAGCAAAGCTTGTACTATGGGAACCAGATAACTGATACAATACTTAAATACTTTTTTTTTGTAAATACATACATAGAATACAATATAACACCCAGACACAGAACAAACATCGATGTTAATCACACAAATGTTTGTCCTGGGTGGGAATCGAACCCACAACCCGCAGTTCAGAAGGCAGGGTCACTACCAACTGAGCTATCGGGTCAGTCAAATGTTTTTAACCTTTGATTTATATTTAACTGTAGGCAGTGGCGTAGCTAGGCAACCAAAGGCCCTCGGACAAAAAATAAACTAAGGCCCCAACTAAGCTATTCAAAATCATTTATTCCGTATTAGTCGTGTTCCGAATTATATGTACTCCAGATTAGTCGTAATCAAAATTCGTCGTACTCCAGATATATTCCGAATTGAGATGCTGATCTCACAGTCGAGTAATCTTATTACCAGACTGTGCTTATGTCTCAGGATGATGTGCGCAGTGCAGTGTCGCGAAATTATCTTTTAGAGTTTCGAGTGACACTGTTCTGTTATAGGCGGCCGTGGCGCTTTACATCAGGTGAACGACTAGCTCGTCACATCATTCAATAACATAAAAAAGTGGTAGAAAATTTCACTAGTTCAATTTATAGTTTGTAAGAGTCCGAAGGGCCCCTGACTTTTAGGGTCCCGAGACACTGCCACATCTAGCCCTCCGGTGGCAACGCTACTTATAAACGTTAGTTAAAATAATCAATGCTTAAAATGTCACGTCTATTTTTCGCTCGTGATGTTTCACGTCACCGAGAAGTTGAAAGGAAAATTTAAGCGTTGTTGGTTTAATTTAACTAACGTTTAACGTGTTTGGTGAAACTATCGCGATGATGACCGATATAGACCAAACGCAATATACTGTGTTTCTGGGTTAGGATGGTCATATGTGGTACATGGCGTGGTGGTTGAGCAGGTCGGCTCATAACCCGGAGGCGGCGGGTGCGATTCCCGCGGCAAAACAAGTATTTGTGCAGAAAAAAAACGCAAATACTTGTTCTGAGTCTGAGTGTTGTGGGGCCATGGTCCTCGTAGTTTCCGGGTCCCTAGACACAGGGAATCCTAGTTAGGGTCCAGGATCTATGTATGTGATCGTTGAGCGTTATTATTCTTAATGTGATACATAGCACAATCGATTTAACTACACCACGAAGATTCTTGAATTGTAACGTAGCTACAACATACATATTGTGGAACAGTAAAATTATGAAATGATTAGATTATACCTATGTTTTAGTTTTGAAATTCTGAGATGTTCATCTCATTAATATTATGTGATTCATTGTACATGTAAATATATTGTTGTAAATAGCGTGATATCGTCTGTTCAAGTTGAAAGTGGATATTTTTATTTTAAATCGTAGTTATGATGCGAGTAGAGCGTGTTTACGTAAGATAGCTTATATTGAATGATTGTGACGTTGGTGACGAAGCCGATGGAACAAATAAAAAACTATTTCTTTTATATTTCTTATTGTTTTATTGTAAATTATTAATACGCGATCGTGTGGTGATCACTGATCTGCACCCCTACCGCGTAACCATTCAGGGAATCGGCTTCGCCTGCCATCCTGCACGCGCTAATTAACAAGTCCACGAGTACAAGAGAGAACATGATTACGATCTCCACCAGACTTACACGGTAAGGTAAGGTTAGAAAAACGATCATCATTTTTGAAATAAACCTTTTTTTACACACGTTTGACTTGGGAGTAATCTGGCAAGGTGAACGGAAGGTGAAAGTTGTTGGTTTTTTTTTTTTTATAACACGGCAAATTGCCTTTATTTTCTAAATACTACAATGATTTAATAACTGAAGTAACTACTACTAATACTACTACAAAAAAAAACATTTGGACATACTGGCCGCGATGACAATTGGTTTATTTAGATCTCCATTGTCAACATAACAAAGATAAAAAATTGTATTTTTTTTTTTTTTTTTTTTTTTTTAAATGAAAAACACATGTTGGTATGTCCGTTGTCAAGATGGCGATATTAACATTGAACAAAGCAAGGACAGTTATACCGGCCCATAGACGCGGTTCTTTTAGTTAGTGGCCATGTCAAAGTCGTCTTGCGAGCTCTTACAAAGCTGTGCTGCGTTTTTTTTGTATTATTTGGCTACATCACAATATAACAAAGTAGGTAGGTACGCATATACATAGGTACATATACGTATTCCTATCTCATAATATTTTGCAAGGTAGGCATAATCTTACTTCCCTAACTGACTATTTACCTATATAGGTATATAATACATACATAACGTAAAATAAATATAGGTACATAATTATAAGCATGATTTCATTGCGTTTGCTGCTGCCTCCAGAACTCTTCTCGGTTCTCAAGGAACCTTATAGCTTCTTCTGCTTGCTTCATCACAATGTCGTTCTTCTTGTCTGCAATCGCTAAGTCTGGATTCTTCAGCAGGTTCTCTAAGTAGATCTTGTCTGACATTAATTGTCCTAAGACTGGACGAGAGGATTTCGAGGATGAGCGTTTGGACTTTTTCTTAACTGCAGCGATGCTGGAAGGCTTGACTGAGCCTATGGTGTTTTCGATTGCTTCCTGGAAGAAAAAATTAGGGGTGAGTGAACAATCGTACCTCTATACATTTATCAAAGTTAGTGAAAATATTGTATACTTCCCTTTACCTTTAATAGGTTCATACAGGCGTAGTTTTTTAACGCTAGTGACTCTGTGAACTATAGAACTCGGAGGTCTTTGCATAGCTTCAAACCAAGAAACTATTTTTATGTTCTCAACCCTCATGCTATGGCTCCGCCTTTTTGAAAAAGATCCATAAACTAATTCGACAAAAATTCATATAATTATCGAACCCACTCACAAAATTTTACGAAAATCGGTTGAGCAATGCGACCTAGTAGAGGATCAGCTTTTTTTTACCCAAGCTGAAACTGAGATGCTTCGCGCTCGGTCGGTCAATAAATTCGGAATGTTTGTTTTTGTACTCAAAAGTTAATACCTGTGCTTTCTGGACCCCGAGCCTAAAGTCATTCAAGTCTGGCCGCTGGCGTAGACCTCGATGATAATGCACCAGGCTCATCTCGAACTCGCCACAGTAGTACAAAGCCTCCGCTTTCCGTAGTAGGGCCTTGGCGTCTTTCGGGTCCAATTTCAGAGCCGCTTCAGCATCTGCGAGAGCTGAACGTGGCTCGCCAAGAAGGAGGTAGCATTTGCTTCGTGCTACGTAGGCTGCCTTCTCTTCTGGAGCTAGTTCAATGGCCTGAAACAAAACACAGTGAATTGAAGAGACTTAAAAATGCTGTCTGTGGGACACTGAATTGCCATTCAGGAACACGTAACAGTTCCTTGTGGAATGTATAACTTAAGAGTTCCAAGTAGAACATTTTATTGATCTTCTTATACTCATTGGTGCCATTTCGTACATAATATACATTTCTATAGTATTTCAGACTTTACTACAACGTTTTGTACAACCTAGATCTAGAAATAGAAAGCCACACCCCATTCCAGTTTTTCTTCCAATCGTCAGTTGTATAGTACTTACTTTGTTAACAAACAGTACTGCAGTTCTATACCGTTCTCTCATCATCTCGGCCCTCGCCGAAGCCAGAAGTGTTCCAGCATCAGCTTCCTCTGGCAACTGCAGGGCGCAACTTCTCTCAGCTTTATCCTTCAAAGAAAGCGAGTGCTTGATGTCCTTGGAGCCCATTAACACTGCGGCAGCTCGATCCTTATCCGTGTAAACCTCTTCTTCACGCCTTCTTCTTTCCCGCTTCGGCTTACGTTCCCGTTTTTTCTTTGGCTTGAGGGACTCTTTTCTCTCTTTAGCTGAATGTTTATCTTCGACCACCTCGGCCTCTCCTTTATCAGTGGTCGGTGGAACTCTCTTGCTGATGGAGGCCTTTGGCACTGGCTCTTCCTCTTCTTCATCTCCAATGCCGACGCGGACGAAACTTTGCAAGAACTCAGCGTCTTTGGTTGGTCCAAGGATGGACCGAGCTTGAGCTTTCGCACTGTCCACAGTTTCTAGCATGGTCAAAAGTTATCTGCAAGTGTGATGTAATGTATGAAGGTGTGTGGATAGGCGTGACTATCGACGCTTTAGCTGTGGTCGTCATGGTGACTGAATGTGTTATTGCACCCACTTTAGGCTCACACTAGTGGTGCTTGGAACGGGCTGTAGGCAGCACGTGTGTTGACAATGTATTGAGACACGTGACAGTCCGCGACAAAATCTATGATTTTACCTAAGAGTCTTTAGCACCGTCTAATGAAAATGATGTCAATGAATGATAATCTGTTTAGTTATCATGTTTGCAATATTCAAGAACCTAGGTTCTTACATTCAGGTTTCCGGCACCATTTTACATATTTAAAGTAGGTAAGGGAGAAAGGAGTAATAGGCGCCATCAGGCAATTGGTTGTTATACCCATAACTCCATGAACATTATGGTGTTACTTTTGGACCAATTTATTTATTCTGTACCCATACTTTTAAGACTTACAATATGAACAACTTTAATTTGTTACCTAAGTAGCTGTAAGTACTAGGCGCATCATTGAAAAATAATAGTTTTCCCAATTTGGTAATTATGTCTAAGTGGATTGAGATGGCTTTATAAATCTTTTCCGATCTTGCGTTATAAATCACTTTTGTGTAAGTAGTTAGGTGTACTCCAGCAATTTACCTTGTTCAATGAAGTATGCGCGCGGTCATAGTTGCCATTCTTCAGGTGCCCCGTAGCTTCGTCTCGATGCTTCTTCGCTTCCACTGGATTGCTGGTTGGCAGCTCAGGCTCTTTACCGCGACCCATTGTTTACTTGTTACTGAAAACATAATAATGGACAACTGTATACAATCCCTATTATATAGGATGGATCTTCCCCATAGTGTATGAATATTAATATAAAAGTTAGACACTTTCAATTTATTTTTTCTTATGTTTTCACGCAATATAAGCTTTTAGTCAAAACTTATATTATCACCGAGGCCCGAGACTAACTAATGATACTTTTTATTTGGCAAATTGAAGGTTCTCTTGAGAAATAGTGTAAGTAGGTACCTAAATTGGGCGTTAAACCCCGAGGCGAATCTAAGTATAAAGACAAGCATGGTCCATCGTGAACCGTGTCGTCACAAATGCAGCATACAACTCAACTGTACCTATTGTGTAGTAATGCACATATGGAAACAGAATAAATGAATATGAATATAAGTAGTACACATCATTCCAAACAAAAAGCTAGGTAATAATAAGTATTTTACTATCCATAAATCCTGCTAAGCCCATAAAAAGATTAATAGCATTGAATGCCCCAAAAACCTCCAACAAATATCCCCGCGTAATGTATTGGGCAAACATACGCATTACCAAAACGTAACATGATGAATGGCCTGCCAGCTGCCACTCCTGTGGCAGCGGCGGGTATCCTACGATCGGCTCTGCGATCATAAATTGTTTTTGCATGCCGATTGCCATGATCTGATAATTCAAACTGCCTGGTTGCCGGGGCTTTCGTATAGCTTCGTAGAGTAATAGGTCTGTAGGTTGCTCGGCTGACATCCACGGGAATTGTATAAATCTACTTATTCGTGGAACCCTCGTGGAGCTCATTTGTAATGTCTAATATATTGGTCATGGTATGGAGATAAAAAATATTGCCTGTGAAGGATTTTCTTCACATCATCATCTCCAAGCAATTGGGAAAAAAATCTGGTTTCTTAACTGTGATACGTAACGCCTGCTGGTTTAATTCAAGACATGTCTTTTTTGTGTAAATGTAGAGTAGTCGTTCACCTTATAAAAGCGACACGGCCGCCCATAACAGAACAGTGTCACTCGGAACTCTAAATGTAAAATTTCGCGTGACACTGCACTGCGCACATCATTCCTGAGACATCAGTACAGTCTGATAGTAATAATATTACTTGACTGTGAGATCAGATCATAAAGTCTCAATTGCCTACCAATTCCATATGTGCAGCAATTCGCAATCTAAATATATACAACTCAAAGGTGACTGACTGATTGACTGACTCACATAGTGATCTATCAACGCACAGCCCAAACCAATGGCCGGATCGGGCTGAAATTTTGCATGCAGGTAGATGTTATGACGTAGGCAACCGCTAAGAAAGGATTTTTCGTATTCTATATATAAGAATTATTCTCCCATAGGCCACGCCGCGGGTGAAGCTGCGGGCAGAAACTCGTCCAATATAAACGTCGTCGTTCGACTGGTTAAAGATCATTTTGAAAGCTGGTGGTTTTTCTAATAGGATAAATCAGGTCTGGTCATTTATTTACAGGAATATCTTAAATGTATAAACCAGTAAAAGCTTTGAGTTTAAACAGGTATTAAATACAGCCAATCAGAAAATGTAAGCAGTCACGAAAATCTTTATTGTACAGATTTATAGCCAAACGCGATTTCTTCCAGTTACCTATAACTTACCCGAACCTATTAGTTGCCTTATCTGCGTTTCCGTGTCGAAACACTATTTCTCTATGGTTATCGCGGCATCTTATTCTCCAATCCAATGTCATCATCGTACGTAGAAGAGTTTGGTTGGGGTGCATAAATTTGCATGGTACCTATATATGTACCTATGTAAGACGGCTCAACGATGCTCCGATAACGAGCGATTCGTTGTTGAGGTTAATCGATTCAATGGAAACGAGAAGCTTGTGGTTTGTGGTAAGGCACCTATCTATCTACTTTCGCAGCGTTAGTATGCTACCGTAAATAAACTATGATCTAAGACGTGTAAATTTTTTGAAGTATAACTTTTTACGCACGTTGACTTGGGGACTAAGCTGATGAATGCGTAACGGAAGTTGAAAGTTGTAGGTTCACGTAAATCTCCATTGTCAACATAACAGAGTTAAAAATTAATTGAAATTTATATTATTATGCTGGTATGTCCGGTAAAATGACAATTTACAATTGTCAAGATTTTAAAGCGAAATTAACATTAAACAAAAAAGCACTTATAAAATATATTTTTATTTATTTTATAAGATAGTATTTAACACAAAAAATACACATAAGTACAAAGGTATATTTAACTACTACCTTAATGGAAAGTACCTATTTGTTAATAGAACTGTGTGAAATATATCTTTTCTTAATACCTTATACTTGGTCTAGGTTAACAATCTTTTCGAATTTCTGAGGAACGTGGCATAGCATTAGAAAAACTATGACATAAAGGCCACTATAACCTTTTTTACATTTTTTTTTATGTTAAGGAATGACGTGACGAGCTAGCCGTTCGCCTGATGTTAAACGACACGGCTGCCCATATCAGCTGCAGTGTCACTCGGAACTCTAAATTATAGAGTTTCGCGTGACACTGCACTGCGCACGTCAACCTGAGACATCAGCACAATCTAGTAACAAGATTACTAAACTTCATCAGATCATAAAGTCTCATTTGCCCAGTAATTTCACTAGCTACAGTGCCCTTCAAACCGGAACACAGCAGTGCTTGCGCACTACTGCTTGGCGGCAGAATAACTGGCAAAGCGGTGGTACCTACCTAGATGAACTTTGCAGCAAAGTCCTACCACCTAGTAAATAGGCCACAATGCCGTATCTTCCCTAAATGTATTAATATTTATGGGTATAACCTTACAAAACATTCTTGATATGAAAAGAAATTCTTGAAGTTACCCTTTCGATGGCTCCCTCCCAATGAAAAAGCTAATAGCAATCCAACCAACCTAATTATAAATAATCACGCGATCTCGGCCGAATGCAGGTGCATTATGATGGAGCTTGCCGTGATCCTCAGTTGCGTGAATAATTTCTCCGGATAATGAAGCTACCTATTATAGTTCCATAGTTATTGACTGGCCCGATAGCTCAGTTGGTAGTAAACCTGCCTTCAGAACTGTTGGTTGTGGGTTCGATTCCCACCCAGGACAAATATTTGTGTGATGATGTTTGTTTAGCGTCTGGGTGTTATATTGTACGAGCTTCAGCCCGCAGCTTCGCCCGCGGCGTGGCCTATGGGAAAATAATTCAACCACCCATTTTTTTTTGTGGCTCTTGTAAGACTTTGAAAATTGTAATGTTTGACTCTTCTGACTCAAATAAGAGAAAGCCACACAAACAAACGTTTCGTTTGATATATAATATTAGTTGGGAGAGGCATTTTATAATATGAATTTTCACCGCACTATGTTTATGAGTATGGCTTTATATTTTATATTATCTTTTGATATGGCCTTGTCCTTGTCCTTGTCACCAGTTTTGCCCTACTATGGAATATATAATTATTAATAAAAGCAGAGAATAGTCAAAAAACTTTTTTTATTTCTCTCGACTATTGGGTTTGACAGCCTCTGTGGTGTAGTGCTTGAGCAAGAAAAAGCGCAAATACTTGTTCTGAGTCTGGGTGTTGTGGGACCATGGTCCTCGTAGCTCCTGGGTCCCTAGACACAGGGAATCCTTTAGGGTCCAGGATCTATGTATGTGATCGTTGGGCGTTACTATTATTATTATTATTATTTGTGCGCTATAGCACAGATTATATAATAGTACTATAATGGTACTACGTAGTTAGCTATAACTGATTGCAGAGAACTGCATCAAACTTTTTTCTGTTATTATGGAATGATACAGGTATAATCTAATATTTCTAATACAGACCGCGAATCACGCTATGCCCCGATTCCGCGGTTTTACGGCAAAGAAAATAATAAAATTAACGATTATTTCGCCTGTAAAATTGTTTATAGCATCCGCTTCTAGCCTGGAGTGATATGAGATAATGCGGGGAGGCATGTTATTGAAGAAATTAATACCTATTCGTTTACCGTCTTTTAACTTAAGATTCGAAATTTAATTGTATAAAGCGCGTGAGACAAACATACAAACAAAATACTTGGCAAGATTTTCGCTCACCAACTTTGGTGTTCTGACACTATTACTAGGCTATTTTTGATGATAACGAGAAACTGGATTTTGACGTGGTTCTACAAATACTTACTACAAATTAGTAGGTTCACGAGGAAACAGCTGTATTTTTTTACGGATTGAATATTGTATATTATTTTTAACGGAATTGCCTTCATGAAGAGGGAAATGTAATTTACAATAATACATAATTTACAACAAAATAGTAAAATAAAGGCTATCAAAAATCGAAGTAGCTAGGTACACTTCCTATAGGTACATAAGTAGATTACATCCATTTACGAGCGTAGGTATACCTAGTTTACTTATTATAAATTTAAGATTGAAGTACCTACCTACTTTATTTGCTTTTTCTGTTCTTCATCTGCTTTTCGTGGAATTTTTAGGTCGCTCTAAAACTTGGCTTATTGACTAAGTATTGTCTTACGACAGCAGCACTTGGTGTGCCTGAGGCGTTAGCGCTCAGCTGAAAATACCAATTTTATGGTCCACGGCCACTCGTCCAAGTAGTGACCGCAAAGAATGTTGCTTAACTTTATCGACACCACATTCGACCTTTGCTATGAGTGCTACTTTTCTATAGAAATAGTGTTTAATAGGTACCTTAATAGAATCCAAAATCCAATGCAGTCCAACTTAATGCTAATTTTTTTCTTACATTAAAATCGTAATCACTATTCACACTTCTCCATTAGTAATTTTATTTGGAACTGTTTTGGTAAAATTACGAAAACCAACAAGTTAGTATTAGCGTTTTTTTTTCAAAGATTTAATTTGATCATATAAATCTTACGTAAAGTCACAGCGTAAGTCATAATTTAATTCAAACTAGGACATTTGGATAACTTATAAGGTTAATCATATTATTTTCGTTTACTATAATATTTATTCAAACGAATATCGCATCTACCTGTTTACAATATTGAAATTTTTGTTTGAAAGTGTATAATTCGCGACCGGGTTGGATAACTGACTGAACCAGCAACTAGTTGAAGTTTCGAGTTACCCCTAATGAGGGCTGGTTTCCAAGCACGATATTCGAATACGAAGATATATCTTGCGATGTTTTGCGACGACAAAAAACGTTTTCTTACATAACAATTAATAGTAAGTACTCTAGTTTGTATGTAACGTGAGGGAATAAAATACGCTTTAGATTTAACTCACTAATACTTACCTATTACCTTTATCTAGATGATCGGTTGTGATTTTTTTAAAGCTAATACTAAATTGACACATACAATAATATTGCTGTCTCTCTCATATTTGAAATAACAAGGCCTGCACAAGGATTGCGACTGTCAAAGTATGTTTAGGGTTGTATAAATTCGACATGCCATTAGAATAATGTCTGCCTACCTATTATGATGTTTAAAATCTTTTGTCGATGCTTAGGTACACATGTATCGCAAGTTTTTTTTCTGATTTCAGAAGCAGCCCATAGCATAAGCTTTCATGGCATGGTCTTGTTCTGCTTCAACCTAGAGAAATAATATTAATAAAATAAATATGTCTCATTATTTAAAAATTAAGGTGTGTAGTGGATGGGCAGTACAGATGCAAACATAATAATACATTCTTTTATACATATATTTTCTATAGGTATGTATTGGAGCAGAAGATTGAAAATCATAAGTTGATTATAATATGATTATTTTTTCTTATATAATGATAATGCTATACAAATCATAAATATTAAATATCTATATACCATGTTAATTAATTGGTTTAGTTTAATTTTTAATTTGTTTGGGCTAAAGTAAATCTTTATAAACACATTTATAAGAGTAGTTTCCTTAGGTACAGAATTTTTGGTGAATATTCCCTTGAAGAGTCGCCGAAGGGTATTGCAGACTGAAAATTAAATAAAGAACGCGAATCCACGGCAACTTTACAAATGAAACTTTATTATTTGACTTTTTGCTACGTTTACACCGAGTCAGCCTTTGTCTGTTTCAATAAAGAAATGAATACCTGACATCACGCGATATCAATGATCCCGTAATCGGTTAGATAGTTTGGCTTACGAAACAAACTTAGCTTTCATTTGTTATTCGCATGGAAATTAACTTTGGGGTTTATTATGGTTACTGTTTCACAGACGGTAAAATAAAGCCTCACCCCGTCGCGCGTCGCTGCCCGACACACGTCTCGAGCGACCCGGATGATCCTATAGCAGCCGTAGTATCGGCTGCGCTAGGATCACCGGACCAGACTAGCCCTTCTAGCTCAGGTACCGCTTTCGGCATCGGTCGCGACTTTCAATAGGGTTCACTCTTCCAGTGGACGTAGTCTTCTCGATCCTCTTATCCCGGCAACGGCCCAAGCCGAGGCTCGCACCCCAGGTGCCCTTGAGCTAGTTGCCTCCCGCTTAGGACGGCTGGGCGCCTTAAGCGCCCGCCCTCCCGCCCGGTGACGCTGTAAAGGTCGATAGAGACCAACAGCATTAGCTAGTTCAAAAAAAAAACGCTAATATAAAGCCAAACTCTCCATGACTTCCTGGGGGGTATGGCTAGGTAGCTCGTGTAACTTTCAAACCGACGACGCACCCATGTAAACCATATTATTCTTCCGAATAGGTTTAATCTTTCATCCTTTTCGTTCGAATTGAAAAATCAATTTCAACGATAAGGGCTTACTCGTAAGAAAAGCCGAATTCGCTAGAATCGGAAAATCAATAGCCTTATGGAATAATCCACAGAAACATCGATAAAAAGGCGCTTTTAAAAACTGTTTCGGAAATACCAAGACCACCACAGTGGAACCGTGCAAAGCATTGCCAAGTCCTAAAAAGCTTCCGATTTCTAAAAAGCTAAGGAACTCTAAAAATGTCACAGAATTTGATGCACGCAATGTCACCGTATAATTATTGCATTAGAGGGGAGACTCCCCTAATGGAAATTATATTACTATGTAAGTAGTTAGTAGAACGAATTTGTATGCAAATAACTAGTGGGTTTGCTTTATTTAGGTCAGCCAACAAATGAATGCGCAGTTGGTATATGACGTGTATAGGTAGGTAAAGGTAGCTGGGATATAATTTATATAGGCATTCACTTCCGAGACCGTAATAGGCTACTTAAGTTTATTTGCGAAATAAATAATATACCTGTATACCCGTATATAAATTTGTTATTTTTATTTGCTAAATAAATAATATATCTACCTAAAAAATAAGAAGTTGTGAAAATAAAAATATAATATCTCAAAAATTGACAAAGCTACAGGCATATTAAAATACAGGAATAGAGAGAGGTAGCTCAAACACGCGGTGATGTCAGTACTAAGCTGTGGTACGTCTATGGTAGCTCTACATACAATGTTTTTGGCTTGTGACGTCACAAACTATGCCTTCGTAGCTGTGAGGAAGCTCCACACACTTCAAACTTTGTGATTTATCTACCGTTTTAACTTATTTTTTCAATTCTTACATTCATTTTTAATAGTAGTCAAGTAGCTTATAGCGTAGCGACGCGACGCGTGACCAAAATGCTGGCACTTATTTGGCACAACGAATAAGCATTGCAATTCAACGAGGCAATGCAACCAGCATGTTGGGTACGCTACCTTCTGGTAGTGGGCTGGAGCATTTGGACTGTCTATAGGTCATCGCGGCCAGTATATAGTCCAAATGTTTTTTTTTTGTAGTAGTAGTAGTAGGTAGTTTTTAGTATTAGTTATTAAATCATTGTAGTATTTAGAAAATAAAGGCAATTTGCCGTGTCAAAATAGTAGCTTATAAAATGCATCTTATTACCACGAAAAAGGTGATTAAATATTAACTTAATACTCTGTAAATAAAATAACATACGTTTACGTTTGTAACTTCTTTATTACTCTAAACATCAATATAGTTTAAGGTACTTCAATCAGTATACGCCTAATATTAGATAAATATCACATTTATTACGGTCCAAATATTATTTTGTATACACAGACTAGAATACGACTCAAAATAATAAATATAGGAATGCTAAAATATTGTTTGAGAAAACTACGTGACAAAAAATAAGTAGGTACTTAAAATATAAACGGCATAAATAAATGATCTGAAAAAATGCTGTTAATCTTATAGAGAAAACTGAAATTATTCAGCTTTCTTCAGATCGTTTTTGTTGTCGTATGTAGTTACATCAATGTTTATTCTCGTTTACATATATTTTTGATGCAACTTATTGTATTATAATTAACACTGAGTTTGACATCAAGTATTGCTGATGTTATTTTGAGCGACATTTCACATTGAACCATGAAAATTGAGACAGTAAGACTATCAATAGTTTTTAAATGCTTGTATTACGTATAACGTAACAGAAGGGTAAAAAACAATTTTTTTCACTAAATCATTTCACTGATCGAAACACGGCCCAGGGTTGGATACAGACCCTCAATATAATATTGTACATTCCAAATAAAATTATACTACTTGTCCAAATTTATACTACGTTTGAAGTTTCGTGTTTGTTTTTATATTGTACATGTTTCGTTTTTCGGCGTTTTAGTTTGAATTAAATTAAAAATGCATTCGTATACATATTCTTAGTGATATTTCGTTTTAATCAGTTAGCAAAAAAAATCACGAAATATTAAGGAATTTCAAGTAATCAGTTCAATCAATTTCAGGCAAATGGACGTCTATCTCGACTAATGCGTCAATCGGAACTTTGTCCTTAGCAATCGTCACTATAATGTTTCAGTATATAAATGGAAAGCGTATCTGTACTGCAACTATTCACTGTTGATTCAAGGTCTTTTTTTATGTTTTGGATCCACACTTTTGTGTATTTAGCCGGTGTCAAGTAATTTATAATTTATCAAGTTAATGATATTTCACGCAAATATGTGTCAAGTCACAGTCGAAGTCATCAAGTCAAGTCATAGTCTAGTCAAAGTCATACATCCTAGTAAAGTGGTGGCAACTTTACTTGAAGCTTCTATAGAGTTTTGGAAACAACACGAAAAGAAACGTTTCACCATCATTATACCATTTTCCCACGCTCACGCCTGTAATCCAGCACTTAACGAATAGAATGCCACCAATTTTATGCACTAACACTGAAAATAACACAAGTTTTGGAAAATAATACAATGCGGTGACGCAATCTTTTTCGCATTCCCGCCAAAACTCCGATTCAAGGTCTACATATTAATCCAAAATACTGCCACCAATTAACATGATATCGTCTTTCTCGCACTCATTCATAAAATAGGTACATAAATCCTTCTCTGTCAGAATGGCTGGGATAGTTTACCATTATTTGCTGTTTCCGTACATACAGAAATTCCCGAATTGTAAGGTAAATATTAAAAAGTTAAAGGGATCACTATTAATACAGGTTGACCTGAAGATAAAATTATGGTATTTTCGAGAAGTATAGTGGCATTACGATACTACATACTAACCATACTACACTACTATGAAATAATGGTACACATACAATAGTAAAATTATATATAAATGTCCATACTAATTATGCACATAAGCTGCGTATTCAAACTGTCAAATTCATAAAAAAATGTGTTTCTATTGGTTGCAATCGAGTTATGAGATCGCCCAGCTGGTCAATGTTTCTCTCAGATTTCTATTTTACATTTAACATTGTCAGTTTAACTCCGGTTCATGTGAAGTAAAAATGATGGTCGGTATAATGTGACGTTCCGAATTTCGATGAGGCGTCTCCGAAACGAGCGTTTGTAGGGAGGACCGGCTTTCTGGACGCAAGGTCTCAGAACTTTTGGTCACGTCTAACACTGTCACTTGGTCTTCTGATCCTGAGACTGAGGGATTTGATGATGCCTGTAAAAAATTGTACATTTTGTATGGTAACTTAATAATACCTACCCACGTGTTTACTCTGCCTAATCAACACTTTTTTCTAATACAACTCTTTTGTAGATTTCTCAGTACTTTAAGTCATTCTTTGAAGCTTTATCTCAATGTCAATACCCAATTAATACACTCATTTTCCCTCTTTATCTCACACTCTTCAACTATCTTTCTCACTATCCAATTATGTCACACCAATACTTAAACTACTCTATGTGTCACACTCTCCATTTATCTTTCTCACTACCCCTTTATCTCACATCCTCCAATTATCTTTCTCACTATCCAATTAATAATAATATTAATAAACGCCCAACGATCACATACATAGATCCTGGACCCTAACTAGGAGTCCCTGTGTCTATGAACCCAGAAACTACGTGGACTATGGTCCCATAGCACCCAGACACAGAACAAGTATTTGGGCTTTTTTTTCTGTGCACAAATACTTGCCCTGTCGCGGGAATCGAACCCACCGCCTCCGGTATGAGCCGACCTGCCAAACCACTACACCACAAAGGCTGTCATATATGTCACACTCTCCATTTACCTTTCTAACTGGATAGTTAGAAAGTCTTGTCTTGTGTACTATTAATAAGAAGTATTTACAGTGGGACCGCGAGTGTGTTACTATTTACCGTTCACTTTCACTTGTCTTTCAATTGTCTATTGGTAGGTCTACTACTATCACTAGATACCAAACAGAGGAACTACCTTAAGTTCCTTACTGATAAAATCTTTATGGTTTTTCTTAACTTTCGCGATTAGTATGAGATAAAGGGACCTTAATCTCATACTCTCCAATTATCTCTGCCTCTCCTTTCATCTCACACTCTACAATTATCTCTCTCGTTCTTCTTTGTCTCACACTCCAATTATCGTTCTCGTTCTCTTTTACGTCAAACTCTCTAATTATCTCTCTCTCATTCCCCATTCATCTCACACTCACAAAGTATCTCTTTCTGTACCTCTCCTCCCTCCCTGACTAGCTACAGTTACCCCTACAGTTACCTCAGTGAGTACAGAGAGCCGGCGGCGGGAGCGCGGATGCCCGCGGCGCGCCCCGCGGTGCGCCAGAGACCCGCGTCTGCGCCGTGTCGTCGTGCCCTCGCCGCCGTGAGTTGATGATGCCGACTTCTTTGCTTCCTGCTCCGCTAGACGCTGTTTTGTGTGCCTGTTGAACAAAAACTTACTTCATGTTGTCGGTTTATTCTATCTATGAATAAATTGGAATTGAGATTACTTAAGTATACTTATTATATGTCATAAGTGAATATTTTTAAATTTAACAAAGTTTTCAGTTTTATCTTATTTGTGGGCAGTTTGGCGAGTTCAAAAAGTTTCTAAAACAAATATGCCTACTTAATTTTGGTTATTTCATGTACTTAACTATTCTACTTAGAAAAAAAATGCTTGATATCATTTGGGTGTAGACTACTAGTACTTGACTTTGCAGTTTCATATCAACCTACCTACACGAGTAATGAAAATGTACCACAATATTTATATCCAATATAAAACAGACTTTACTTCGCTGTTGTATCAGTCAAGTGCCAGGTCAGAAGTTCTTTCTTTCCACTGTGCAATGTGTATGCCTTTGCCGACGTTGAATGATATCATTAAGCATAGGAGCCGCGAAACGTTAGCGCTACACTATGCTTGGGATTACAAAAAAAATAATTTAGCATTCCCCTCTTGATCTTACACAATTTTGCTCCATATAGATGAATATTAAAATACCTGGCTGCATTTTCTCGAATGATCTGGTCGGCTCTTAAGCGTAAGATCTTAGCAGCTTCCTTGTGGTGTTTCAGTGCAGCGTCTAAGTCCATGCGAGACAGCGCGAAAAGGTTTGCGTATCCTCGGGATCTGCGGAGGTTCATGGGGTCGATCTTTATTTTCATTTTCTTTTTTAAGCTTACACATTGATCATCTCACTCCTAGAGCTAATGCTAGAATGCTGTAATAGGCGTAGGAACAGAAATAAATTTTAAAGTAAACTTATTGGAAACTTTTTTTTTGTTTTTTTTTTTTTGAGGGGGGAAATGCCATCGCACTTCTCTGCCACCATGGGGGTGGTGGCAGGGGGTATGTGGGACTCGAACCCACTAAAACCCCCCCATGAGCCCTCGTCCGCCGTACCGGGGCGAGAAGGGGTCGCGACTGCAGTCCAGCCAACTCGCCCCCGAAACTTATTGGAAACTTGCCTCAACCTTAGACAAAATCGTCACTTGTCACTTTCCATCAATCCAATACCAATACGTTTTATCGATTCTCGTCTGACGGTAAGCCCATTTAGGTATTTAAATATGTTTGGTGTAACCACAAAAGATTTAAACAAGCCTTAAACAAGTGTTAAACTACTGTTTTGTATTGTTAAATACGCGATTGACGTCTGCCTAATCCTGGTTTATGTATTTGTGGTAACACGGGTTGAATTTTGCGTTGAACTGATTATGGCGCCACTTCTAAGAGCTAACTTCTAATAACTTTACAGCCATAAAATGATAATGAATCATATTTTGTGTAGTGGTAACTTACCTAACAGTAGCAGTCCTTCGCCTCAGTCCATCGATCCCTAGTAAGCTGATCTCTCCGAAAACCGAGCCTTCTTTTAAAGTCGCGAGGACTTCGTTCTCGTCAGGAGACATTACCTACACAATGTTACAATGATATTTTAGCTTTTCAAACGCACATATTGCACCTATATTACACATTAAGCACTTTATAATTTTATATGTTTAGTACAATAACTTAATTTTAAGTACATAATCTCATTTTGGCTTATACAAGAGCAATAAATTGGCTATATGCAATAAAATCCGTTGGCTTTGACTATGCATGTATAGTCATTCATTTGGTCTAGTCTATCATTTGGTGCCCACTGCTTACACACTTTATAGATAGATACTCACACAGCACTCCCCTGATTTTATGATATACATATGGTGGCCAACATCACCGCGTCGTACCACCAGGTCCCCGGGGAGGAAAGTCACAGGCTTCAGCTGCAGCACCAGATCACGGAGCAGAGATGTGGAGCAGTCGCGGAACAGCTGCACCTGAAAGAAGTAAGGCAGATTTGAACTTGTTTTGGATATAGAGGTGAGTTAAAGCTAGTTTTATATAATTGTAATAAAGTACAACCTTCTAATTCTTACCAATTTTCGGCTTAAATAGGACAGTAGGCAGCCCCTACCTAAGTACATACTGCCTTTGGACTTTCCATGTAGTTATAAGAGAAAAAATTATAAATGCAGGTCATCATAATTATAACTCAGCAACATTCAGTTAAAGGAATAAAGTTAAAACAGCGCTAAAGATCGTCTCAGTGGGACTGAAAATATTTAGAAATCTCAGCGATAGGAAATCAAACCATTAAGAAAGTTTGACAATGATGTATCTATCTAATCCTATTTTAATTGAGTAATTAGCTCGGTGTCATACATACCTTGCTGAGTGTTGTCATATGCACGGCTAGAGCTACATCTCGTTTCATGTTGTAAGGCAGTGAATCCAAGATCTTCTCTTCATCTGAAAAAGTTTCGTAATTTAGTTATTGACTCCTTCCAAACAATAAAGATGATAACGGAATCTATTACCGAAACAGCGTTGCTTCGTCCAGGTGTAGTAGAACCAGCACGTGACACGACGTTGCAGGTAGGTGGGCATGTTCAGCCGACGCAGGTAGCGAACACAATTGTCCACTGTCTTACGGTACTCAGTCTGATGACAATATGGACATGTTTTTGTTGAAATGACTAGAAAAGGGGTAGAGAAGTTGACCAAGTGATGTATGGTTAAACCATTTTGATTTTTAAAGTCAAGTGATTAACGAAGATTAGGCTCACTATAATATTTTCAGAGCTACCTACATTTAACATTGGTATGTTAATCTGGTAAGAATTTATAGTAATAGTAAACACTACGTAGTCTTAACACCTATCCAAATCTAAATATATATAACTCAAAGGTGACTGACTGACATAGTGATCTATCAACGCACAGCCCAAACCACTCGACGGATCGGGCTGAAATTTGGCATGCAGGTAGATGTTATGACGTAGGCATCCACTAAGAAAGGATTTTTCGAAATTTCACCCTTATTAGGATGAAATGGGTGGTTGAATTATTTTCCCATAGGCCACGCCGCGGGCGAAGCTGCGAGCAGAAGCTCGTAATCTATAAGTTGTGTATCTTAGACGCTTTTAGAATATAAATGAAACAATGGATAGACGTAACAATAAAAGTAATTAAACAGACTCACCCTGGCCCTGGTAGCCGTAGCAATGATATCCCTGATCTGCCCAATGAGCAGCGCAAACACGAACACACCCATCAGCCAAGCAGCTGTCATGAACAGATACTCTATTGTGTTTTCTGGCTTCGGGTTCTTTCCGATAGAAGTAGCGGTTTTAGTGGCGAAGTAAAAGCAACGGATGTAGGCGTTGCCTTGATTGTCGTACACCCAGCCGTTGCTGCCTAAGCCTATGTGGGCACTCATAGCGTAGTAGGCACAAGCATTGAGGTGTATCAAGAAGAAAATGTAGAAGAGAGTTTTGCCGATGCGCACCTGAAAGAAATGGTGATAGATAGAAAAAAATGGAACGTTTATGAAGCTGTCGAATGTAAAGCTATCAGCTAAAAGACGCAGTAAAAATTGTATAAAGATAAAGGTCAACATGGCATAATTTTAATGTGACTCACCACATAAGGAGAAGACAGCACCCGATCCATAGCCTGGTGGAATTCCCAGAAAGTCTGTAGCTTTAGTAGACGCGGGAAACGAAGAATCACCATTTTTGGCCCAAAGAAAATGTATAGAATATCCAAGGGTATCATGGAGATGGCATCAAACTGTAGCAAGTTGAAATTATGGTCAATCATAAATAGCTAAAATCACCTTACAGATAAGATGACTCTTCACCTAACCACATTGTTACTAATCAAATATAAATAAGTACAAGATAACCAACCAAGTACCAATAAATACAGAGCTAAGTACACCTCACCTTGTACTGCGTCTTTTTCATGTAATGTTTCCGCGTCTCAACTGGATCGTCAACCCAGAATCCTTCATGAAGGTACATGAGCTTCGGCTTGACCATTGCCACATCGAGGAGATAAATTAAATCGCAAAAGTAGTCTAGTACCAGCCAAACTGGTAAGTTCTTAGGGGTCTGGTATGGGAAAGTGGCCCGGAGAGGGATACACCAGACATTATAGCTGTAGCAGAATGTCACTAGAAGCAGCCATGAGATGTACAGCCGACCTACAATCAGATTTAAATATAATTGTAGCATCCATATGATTTATGATTACACAATTCTATACTCTCATTAGTAAGTTATTACAGTCAACACACCACGTTGGACAATGAATTAGTATGTAATGCTACCTGGTTATTTATATTTGGTACAAGTTAAAAACAACAATATTAAATTGGCGCCCAACAGGCGCGAATTAAGCTCAATTAGTTCCTAATTACAAGTACTCCAGTGAAGTCAATTAAAAAGCAATAAATCCCAAGTGTTTGATGACTTGCCGGGACACAGTGTAACCACGTGTATCTTGATGAATAATATTATAAAGTTTCTTTTTTTAAAGGTGATTGTAGTGAGGTTACCTTGAGGATCAATAGGTAAGAGCAGGTCACAGATATGGTTGAGAAGTGCAAGCCCCTTTCTATTCCTTGTTGGGGAAGAAGGCACTGGACTCTGTGGTGTCTCCGCTTCGGGTTGTGTCTTCTCTTCTTTTGGAGGAGTTCTAAAGTAAGCAAGTTAAATGACTGTACCTATTCAAGTCATCATATTATTTCTAAAGAAATTAGTAAGTATTAATTACCGTTCTCCATCGCCCAGAGACGCATTAGTCTTTTTAAGGTCTTCGAGTTCTGCCTCAAGCTTTTCCAGTTTACCAATTGCGTCGAGTTTTTCTCCTATAGAAGGGTTGTATTCATCCGAAAACCGCTGGATTTTATGCAGTTGAAATGATCTAGAATAAAAATAAAAATTGGTCAGAGCTTTTGTTTTTCTTGTAAACTTTTATTGTTTGATGAATACAATAAAGAGTTTATCTATTTATCATACTTTTGATAAAAGCCTAAGGTTCAAATGATTATGCTATTGATGTTATTTCAATTTTCACTGCCAAAAGCATCATTTCCTTATAAGAATAAAGTAAATAAAAGAAATTAAAAATTTAGACTTACGTTTTATTTAAGTCAGTCTCATCTCGGAGTTGGGTCTTGCCTTCAGCTTTTTCTATCAATCTGTAAATAACATCCTTAGTTATTCTTTTTCATACATACGTAACTAAAAGATGTACATATAACAAGTGTGAAAACTTACGGTCCATGTATAGGAGACGAGTCTGGTGTGCACCAGGAACCATAGGTTTTGCTCGGATGTTTGAGATTAGGACTATGTCTGGGCGAAGTTGGATGGACAGTGTGCTGCGATAAAAAATTATGCCGCTTAAATTAATTATATTATTACTAAATAGAAATAAAAGGGGAAAGATAAGGAACTCCTTATTTCCCTTATGATTTGAGGATATTCAGATAAGTTTAGTTACAAATCGCTTATAATGCAAGTAGCATTATATATAAGCGATTTGTAAAATAAAAGTATCATAGTATTTTAGACAGAACACACAAGTACTACGAAAATGTCGTATGTATTCATCATAATTTTCTAAGCAACGTTTGAACGACCAGTAGAAATTTTATGTTCGATATACTGTTGTCATAAAAGGCATAGCTCATAAAAACGATGTCCGCAGTGTCCACTCCTTGTTAGTTCGTATTATATTCGAAGAAATTGCTTCTTGGTACGTTAAAAATTATTTCGCTACCTACCTAGTTACGGCCATTTTTTGGTTTTTGGGAGAGGAATTAGTCCTCGCACTTGCACTCCTCCTCCTCGCACTTATTACTATTCACCCCCGTTGTGGCAGGGCCACAACGGGGGTGAATAGTAATAATAATTAGAAGAAATAAATAGATTAATAATAATTAAATAAATAATTTAGAAGTTAATTGTGAAGTAAACACACAATTTTTTGTAAGATAAATAACGGCCAAACTCTGTCAATTAAAAAGTCGAAATTACTTAGACCAGGTTTCGGACATATTCGATATCCTTCTTCTGATGGGAGCCAGATACTAACGCAAGCGCGGCGGCTTTCGCGAGCCTCAGCACGTAACCGATACTTATCTGACAAAATGTGTCAATAGTTTTCAAACTAAAATAGCACATAATTTTTTTGTAAGATAGCGTATTAATATGGTTTCCGACGGGCTTCATTCGTTTTCCAACTGTACCCAATACTCTACGGGATCAGTTTCCTCCATTATTCATGATGGGATCGTTAAGTCGTTGCCCTTAACAATTTTAATTGTTTACGACCACGAAAGCACTTATCGGCGCTTTCGTATTCAAATCACAGCCGCACGGAGGCTAATGGCGATGTGGCCTTGCACCGCCGGGGCTGTATCACATACACTGATTTAACATCAATTTATCACTTCAATGCATCACGGTACTCATTATTCCTATCTAGTTTTTGAAAACATCTACGAATGTTCTATATTACTTATTTATTTTGATAGACTCCAAGTGAAATTACTGGACAAATTAGTCTTTTTGAATTGATCTCACGTATGCAGTGACATACAAAACTTTATCATTTAGAGTTCTGACTGGAATTGCGATTGTTACTGACAAGGCATTGTAGTTAGTGAAGTCACTGGACAAATGAGTCTTTTTGTACTGATCTCACAATGTGCAGTGACATACAAAACTTTATCATTTAGAGTTCTGAGTGGAACTGCGAATGTTACGGACAAGGTATTCTAGTTAGTGAATTCACTGGACAAATGAGTCTTTGTGTACTGATGTCGCAGTGTGCAGTGACATACAAAACCTTATCATTTAGAATTCAGAGTAGAACTGCGACTGTTATGGGCATTGTAGTTAGTGAAATTACTGGACAACGAGTCTTTTTGTACCGAACTCACAGTGTGCAGTGCCATACTAAACTTTATCATTTAGGTAGAGTTCTGAGTGAAATTGCTACAGTGATGCGCAGCCGTAGGCGAAAGAACAGCTCGTCACTCGTTTACTAAAAAAAACTCAATTTATTTTAGTGTCTAAGCATTAACACCTGGGATTTCTTTCTTCTCTCTGATCTTAGCCGTTTCTCATTATGGATCATGAATCTTACTAAAACCTACCTAAAGTACATTAAATTATGTTTGTGATCGTTGGGCGTTATTATTGAACAGGAACACCCTGAAGGCTGTATTTAGGTCTACTACACAATATTGGTCTGAGAAGACTTGCAATTTCCAATTACAGTGATTGAATTGAAATGCCTATTGCTTCACATTTCTCAGAAAGGTAAGCTTCTGTAATCGATGGATAAAGTGGCACAAATAGGCTATAATTTGTTGCGTAGTGTATCTTAAATTATCACATAGATAGTTTATTCCTTTGTCAAAATGTCGTCTTTAGCCAAGACCTAAAATTAATAATATCCTTTCAAAAAGGGGGTTAAATCAACTTTAATGGCCTTTATGTCAAAGTGATTCTATTATTTTCCACCTATTTTGATTTGAAAACCAAACTCGCTAAACTGAAATCGGTTCAGAAATTTGGTTGGGAGAAGGCCAAACCAGTCAATGACGTGACGAGTGATGGAGGTTTGAGGTAACAACAACAATAAATAACTAAATTGAGAGCCTCCTCCATTTTTTGAAGTCAGTTGAAAAAATAAAACTTATTATTCTAAGCAAAATCTTTTTGTTGAGAATGTCACTATGCCTGATATTGGAAATATTTTTTACGGCTATGTTAGAAGAATGGGATCCTGCCTTTTTGCCTATCTTTAGTACATATAGGTACCGCCTGCATGCATTGCAGCTTTGCCGCGTGTCTGTACACTTAGTACCTACTGACTAATTGCTTTCAATCAATAACTCCTCATATCATTTAGATATAGATAGAGTATATGTAGTATATAGATAGGTACCTATATACATAGATATCTATTGAAGTTTATGAGTTGACTGTTTACTTTTGATTATCTAAAGTGTGCCCCAGTCTCGGTACAACGGCTAGCTACGTTAATTAGTGGGCGTGTTCATTTAGCTTAGTCGTACCTATCATCCATCACGCTAATCACTGGTAGTGGCAGACTCATGTGTGCCGGACATTATCAATGGATAACGTTAATTAGGTATTTCAATCGTCCTTTTCTTTCGCTTATGAATGTCACTCATTCTTTCACAATATGTCAATGCTGCTGTTAGACCACTTGTCAAAAGAAAAATCAAATCAGCGTTGGCGTCGCGTGCATTGAGGTGGCATAGAGGGCGAACCAGCGGAGACATCGCTCGTGCCCTAGTATGGCCGCTATCCACTGCGAAGAGTTTGTGCTGTATCCTGTCGTCAGATCGTCAGCGTACAAGATACATTTGGCGGTATATAGTACTTAATTAGTAATTTCACTGATACACTAAGATCCATCGCTTTTCAATCGAGTTTCTAATAATAAAAAAAAACTGCATTGAAATAATAAACAGAAACTGGCTAACCATACCAATCCAATAACATGTAAGTAGTCTTAATCCAACAATCGCCACACCTATCTAAATGCTGCCATGGTCTGTCTGGTCCTAAATACATAGCGAGCATGTATTTCACCAATGCCATGTTCGAATATACCACTTGTAGGAACATACATTAGTCAGGTAGGTTTTATTAGGTACCACTCAAAGTGGCGCTCATGAGAGAGGCCTATGTTCAACAGTTGACGTCTTCAGGCTAATGATAGCTATATGCAACGATACAAATAAAATAATGTAAACTGGCCTGATAGCTCAGTTGGTAGTATAGCTCTGCCTTCCGAACTATAGGTTATTGGTTCGATTCCCACCCAGGACAATCATTTGTGTGATGAACATACGTGTTCGTTCTGTGTCTGGGTGTTATATTGTATTCTATGTGTGTATTTACAAACAAATTTAATTGTATCAGTTATTTGGTTCCCATAGTACAAGCTTTGCTTAGTTTCAGGTTAGATGTCGCTGTGTGAAATCTCCAGAATACATTTATTTATTTACTACAATCTTAATATTAGATGCGGTTTTGAAATACTAATAAATTAATGGATCAAAGTCATTCAAAGGATGAATCTTTCCCCACGTTTTAGTTTTGTTCAGTATGTCCCAGTAATTCCATGGAACTTGACGACGATCAGTTTAGTTTTTTACTCGAATAACTTTTATTCAGATATTGTAGAAATCACCTCTCAATTTATTAAATTTGGCAAGAATGAATGGAAAAGAAGGATCAAGAAATATAAGACTTATCGTTATACCTATATGGCATAGCAGTGCGCGGCACCTTTTCTATCCAAAATATGTCGTAAAAGAAAATTAAAGGACCAATATAAATATTATACAAAAAATGCGGGATCATAGAGAGTAACCTCTCTATGATCTCGCATTTTTTGTATAATTATAAAGTATTAAGTACCTATTGATTTATGTTACCTAGTTGTTATAGAGTGTACCTAATGCGAATCAAACATTAATTTGTTTTTGCGGGTTCATAATGCTTTTCTTATTAAGTGAAACTTGAATTATTCATAAGTAAAAAGTGCGGGCTAAAAAAGAAATGCCGTCCATTTCTCAATTCAACTAAGGTTTTGTTTCAGAATGTGCGACTAAAGTTGCTAGTAGTTAACCATCACGTAGATTATGTGGAAGGTAAAACTTTCAGTTAGCTGACATCGCGTTTCACATTCCTTGTTTATCATCTGGCTACCTAATCGTATATTGATACAATATTGATATTACAATACAAGCACTTTTGCAAGGTTTTCAGTACTATTCATTATTTTTGTAACGATAACTTATTACTACTATACATTTACAACGTACAATGACAGTTTTAAAATTTTATTTAATAATCTCGCATTTTTGGTAAGTTGCTCAAAGCATACTTCAGCTGTCAAACATACCCCTTATCCATCAAATAACGATTTAGTTGTCACTGGATCTACCACTTAAGTTAATAGATACTAATAAACGTGTTGGTTAGCCTTTTCCAGTGATTGTGAAACAAAATAACAGTGTTTATATAACAGATTAGTTCCTATTAGCTTAACCGGAACTTTAACCGGACATTCTGGAACAAGACCTAAATGAACGATCAAGTTAAATACTTATCTACAGCTGCCTATTCTGTGTACAATGTGAGGTATAAATAGACGAATTAATGATATAATGGCGTGCCACTAGCGCGGCTTTTTTAAGACGAGTTTCTGCCCGCAGCTTCGCCCGCGGCGTGGCCTATGGGAAAATAATTCAACCACCTATTTCATCATTTTAAGGGTAGAATTTTGAAAAATCCTTTCTTAGCGGATGCCTACGTCATAACATCTAACTGCATTCCAAATTTCAGCCCGATCCGTCCAGTGGTTTGGGCTGTGCGTTGATAGATCACTATATTAGTTAGTCAATCAGTCAGTCACCTTTGAGTTATATATATTTAGATACCCGCCTTGGACGCTTTAAGGCGGTGCACACGCAAAAGTGTATTTACGTGGGAAGAGTTCTTTAGATAAGGCCGCTTTGACGACAAAGATAGAGAAACGAAAAATCGCGGGATGCAATAGAACTAAACTTCATTCAATTGGAGTTTTTTTTTGTAAGGAAGAAACACAAAATTTTTTTATTCATGGCATAAAAAAGTCTTAAAATACATTACAGAAAACATCGTGTTTGTTAGTTGCCACGTATTGGTCCCAACTCAGGATTGAGCTGGCCATGCAAGCAGCGCTGGTCTTCCGTTGGTAGCGTTTCGGAGTCGTCACGTTATTGACGAGCAGGAATCTTTGAATGATTACTTCGCTGCAATAGGGATGTCGGCGGGCTATGTGAGGTTTTTACTACTGAAACACCCACAGTGGCCTGACCTGGCTTACGGAACGTAAAGTCAAGTGGACCTCAGTCAAATGGGCCTAAATTAAGCGGGCCTAAGTTAACCGGTATCGGTTACTCATCAACAGCTACAGCATCTATGATACAAAACGTTATCAGCCTTATTAATAAACGGGTATTAGTCTCGGATTAGTTACTTCAGCTTTTGTCCTTTTTTTGCTACTGGAATATTTAGCTGGATCGAAAGAGACAAAAGATGGTGTAACTAGTCTAAAGCTAGTTCGTGTTTATTAATAAGGCTGTTTAGGTATATAGTATGCAGCAAACTGCAAGTACGAAAGAAATGTGTAGTTTCTAGTATTATTTCCATAAATATCTTGAAGCAATTAAAGCTTAGAAGACCAGCTAAGTACTATAATTAATACACACATAATAATATAATAACCACCTACATATAATCAAAGAAATTAATTAATTAGGTGGTTGTAGAGTCGTATTAGGAGATCAATTTATTTAAGTCGAGAAAATAAATATAATAAATATTTAAGTCATACATTGGTAGTATTTACTGATTTTTAGTGTAATAATTGAAGGGTTGAGAATAAAAAGGATTTAACTGACAAATTGACAGTTTCGAGAAAATTGACTTTAAACGTCAACGGTGTCTTTTTAATGTAGAGTGCTTATAAGGTAATAGAAAAGGTTTATGTAAGTTTCAGTTGCTTGAAAATGTAATAATTCTAATTAAAATTACTAAATATAGTACTAATTCATACAATTACTGTAAAAATATAATATAATAAAATAAATATAGTAATGTTTTTATGCTAAGCAAACTGTATTCCTGTGACAGATAAACCATTTTTAACTCAAAATCTCGAGATTTAAGCCTCATTTCGGTATTTTGAGAATGTATCATTGAAGATAATTTCACGCTGAATCCAACGATACCCATAAGTCATTTTGTCAAAAAAATCAGTTAAATCCTTTTTATTCTCACCCCTTCAATTAATTGTTGTGTTCTTATTTTAAGCCCCCTCTTTTTTATTTTGGCTCCACACTTTTTCCTATTTAGCCAGTGTCAAGTAATTGATAATTTCTCAAGTTAATTAATATATGTGTCAGGTCAAGTCACAGTCCAAGTTATCAAAGTCCCCACCTATAGGTAAAATTAATAATAGGTCTTTACCTATGAAATTGCCGTTTTGCAGTACAGACTTTTTCAAACAAAAAAAAGTTTTGATTGGCTATGAATTCTAAATTCAAATTAATTTTGTTTTAAAAATATGACATTCTATTTACAATATAAGTCTTTTGTTTATTGATTAGCGTTGTATTTTCATTACATTTCAACATTTTTCCTCATAATGGATACTTTGAAATTTGTGTAATTATGGAAGATGAGTTCCGTCGTGGCACCAACGCGGCACAAACGACACGTAACATCAACGACGTTTACGGAGAGAACTGTACAAACGAACGTACAACCCGTTATTGGTTTGCTCGGTTCCGTTCTGGGAATTTTGACTTGATAAATGAACCTCGTGGTCGTCCGGAAACTTTGGTCAACAATGATGAATTAAAGGCGATTGTGGAAGCTGATGAATCTCAATCTACAGCTGAGCTGGCAGCAGCTTTTGATGTTAGCATCAAAACAATATTGGTCCATTTGCGACAGATTGGCAAGATAAAAAAGCTTGATAGATGGGTGCCCCACAAACTTAACGATCGCCAGCGCAACGTACGCGTCGAGACTTGCCTTGCGCTGCTTAACAGGCACAGAAATGAAGGAATTTTGAACCGAATTGTTACGTGCGACGAAAAATGGATTCTTTTTGACAATCGAAAGCGCTCAGCAAGTTGGTTAGTCCTGGTTCGGTACCAAAGCAATGTGCAAAACGAAAAATGACCCCTAGAAAGGTGATGGTCACAGTTTGGTGGTCTAGTGCTGGTGTGATTCATCATAGCTTTTTACAAAACGGCGAGAGCATTACTGCAGATGTGTACATTGAAGAACTGACCACAATGATGGCGAAACTCGCACGTCTGCAACCAGCTTTGGTCAATCGGTCGTCTCCACTGCTACTTCACGACAACGCGCGACCCCATACTGCACAACAGACCGTCTCTAAGCTGCATGAGTTGGGTTTGGAAGCTCTCCCTCATCCGCCATACTCACCAGATCTTGCGCCTACCGACTATTACTTTTTCCAAAATTTGGACAACTTTTTAGCGGGAAAAAAATTCAATTCCCGAGAGGCAGTACAAAACGCCTTTGAAGAGTTTGTTGTCTCCCGTCCTGCTGATTTTTCAAGAAGGGCATCCATAAACTGCCACAGCGTTGGCAAAGATGCATTGATTGCAGGGGTGATTACTTTGAATAAAAGAAATAAATAACTTCGAAAAAAAAATACTTTAACTTTTTTCAAACAAAACGGCAATTTCATAGGTAAAGACCAATATAAGGCAACTTGGTTTTACTTTACTCACCACTTCAACCTTCACCTCCATTTTATTCCAAATTTATAATTTCCCATTTACAACCTTAAACATTTTCACTTTATCGCGCGACATCAAGAGGAAAATTCGGAAAACTCAAGTACGCGTGGTCAGGCCAACAGTGGACAGTCGACTGATTCAGTCCAATACTTATCTGGCAAAAGCATAGAACCTTGTTTAATATTCTTAAAATAGGCGGCACCAGCTGCTATTTGTCGATGGAAAAAAATTAATTTCACCAAACTGGCGGGAAGACAGCGCGAAATGGTTTTATTTACAAAAGGTGTACTGTTTACTAGGCACCCCAAATTAGTTTGAATCGAGTTCGTTTGTAATTGAATTGTTTTCGTAGCGGGCGTAGGTCTTCCTCTATTTATTGGAGGCTATCGGTACCAGGAAAGTGAGTTAGTTAATGAAGATCGACAATTATACCTATGTATTTAAAAGTTGTTGTTAAATATGTGTATAGGATAATTTATTTATTTAGTTAAGTACCCACTAAATTAAAGATTCAATGTACATATAAACATAATACTAAACTATATTTAATTAATAATAATAATATGTATGGACATCTCACACAACGCCATCTAGCCCCAAACTAAGCAAAGCTTGTGCTATGGGAACCAGATAACTGATACAATACTTAGATACTTTTTTGTTTGTAAATACATACATAGAATACAATATGACACCCAGACACAGAACAAACACCTATGTTCATCACACAAATGTTTGTCCTGAGTGGGAATAGAACCCACAACCCACAGTTCAGAAGGCAGGGCTACTACCAACTGAGCTATCGGGCTAGTCGAAAAAAAATTATTTGAAAAAGAGTAATATTGTAGGTAAAAAGGGGTCATACTCGTAAATAAAACACATCAGAATTTAGATCACTTTCTGCGGGAAGCGTACCCAAAAATAAATATTAATACTAATAAATTGTTAAATATTGATTTTTAGGTCAGGTAGTTCGGTAGCTGTGCTACCTATATTGCTGACTTGAAGTGTTCAGCTGCAAATTTTAAGCAACCCTAATCTAGATTTTGCTACAATTTCTACAATTTTGTTAGGTAGAGAGATTTTTATACAGTTGGGTACTAATTAAAAAAAAGCAATAACTCTCCTCTATAAAAAAATTTGCGTACGTACAATCTCCCTGCGGTTTGGTGGTTGGGCAAATCGGCTCATAACCCGGACGCGGCGGGTTGGATTCCCGCAGCAGGAAAAGTCGCAAAAAAAATATATCGCAAACACTTCTTCTGAGTCTGGGTGTTGTGGGAACGTGGTCTTTATAGTTCCTGGGTGCTCCGCTAGCAGTAATAGTATTCTGTGGTGCTTAGACACAGATTGATAATCAATCGATCGATCAACCGATCAATCAAATTTGATTGTTTTTCAAAAACACAAGGAACAATATAACACTCAAACACGGAACAAGCATCAATGGCAAAAAAATGTTTATCCTGTTTCTGAAGGCAAAGCCACGAGACCAGTCAAGTCAATGCTAGCAATGTATTGCATTCTAAATGGTAACTTTCAAGATCGATTTTTCAGGCCTTTACAAGTTGTTGGAAAGTCTATAAGGAAGTAGGTATCTACTTAAATAAATATACAGGGTGCAATATGCATGTATAGGTAACGCACACAACAACATAAACAAAGTTCACTAAAATACTTATATGCATTAATTAAAATAATTATACTTAGTTGAATAGAATATAGACTATGCCGTATTTAAACGGTCAAGCGCGATAAACTGTGTGTGTACACAAAAACTGTAATCGTTGCCTAGTTACTTTAGATTTTGCCTGTCATTATTCACATATTAAAATTTAAATATAATGTTATCTTATATTCTACATTATTGATTGTAATTACTTACCCTTTTCAGGCCTTTAAAAAACATCACAACGGCTGATAACATTGTGGTCGTTACATTTTATTTATTGATTGAGATCACACACTACTTGGTAACGATAAGTACAGGAAACTGTCAACACTAAATTATTCATAGACGACCATTATTAGGATACACCATAACTTGATACTATTCCTTTTTGTAAAACCACCCATCTAGATTTACCTGGGTTATCATAATGTAAATATTTGCTGTGATAGTGTCATAAAATCAGAATTCATGCTTGTAAAGTAAGCTTGAATAGCGCTTTATAGGCTCGTGTTTAGCTTTTAAAATTAAACCAATGATTTATTTTACGCATTTCGTAGCACTCAAATGTAAAGCACGTAATTGCATTCAATAGTAAATTATTGTAAAACAAATAAGTATACAGAATTAAAGCGCTGAATGCACGAATGTCCGGCTCAAAATGCGCAGAATCGAAGGAATGCGCACGCATGTATTTTCCAATTTCGAAATGACCGCGCAGAACAAAGCCCGCGAAATATGCGCAGATCGATTGGTCGAACAGCACTGTCGGTAAAACAGTCAACATGTTATTGTTTTTCTTTTTTTTGGTGGTGGAATGTCTGACTGATAGTGGTGCATGTAACCTATTGCCGATGGAAAATCCGACACGATTTCGGATTTCGAGTTGGTGAAACGTTAAATTGCTTTTCTTGGCGCGTATATTCATTTTATTAGTCTTGTTTGTGCAATTGTGTTTTATTAAACTTTGAATAAGTCTGTTTTGTTGATTACAGACGTGAGCGATAATATTGAATCAACTATTGCATCCTAAAATGGACACCGGTAAGATGTCGTTCAAGTGCTTACTAATTACAAAAAATATTTATAAACTACCAAGTACAAAGAAGTTAATGAAATTACTGAATTGGACTGGACTACCTCAAGAGATTCCCGCCCAAGCACATAAAAAAATATCACCAAAACCGGCTCAGACCGGCGTTTGATATGAACCCATAATGACCCAAATCAAAGTTGTGTTTAGAAGTCGGTTAATCGTTGGAAATAAAAATGTTCCAATTATAAAATAAAAACGAGTGTGCTTTAGACCACACGACTGAAGTAAAACTTCTTTAGCTCCATCTCTCTTGCCCCTATAGTAATATATGATACGTAACTCTTTCTTTCCATCTTCACGTAGTACCTATATCTCCAACATCTTCTCAACTTCCGTTCGCCTCACCAGCTTACCCCCAAGTCAAGCGTGCCTAAAGAAGTTTTACTTCAAAATGCTGTAAAAGACAATACGGAATAAATTAAAACTCTATGATCTCATCCCATAAAAATGCGTTCGCGTTAGTAACTATATAGTAGAACTATATAGTTTTTTCCCATATCTATATATATCTGTAAATAATATAATAATATAATATGTGTGGACATCTCACACAACGCCATCTAGACCCAAACTAAGCAAAGCTTGTATTATGGGAACCAGATAACTGATACAATACTTAGATACTTTTTTTGTTTGTAAATGCATACATATAATACAATATAACACCCAGACACAGAACAAACACCTATGTTCATCACACAAATGTTTGTCCTGGGTGGGAATCGAACCCACAACCCACAGTTCAGAAGGCAGGGCTACTACCAACTGAGCTATCGGGCCAGTCAGTAAATGAAATTATATTGTTATTGTTAGATTTGAAAAGGCGTCTAGTATCACTAGACCAGCTGAACACGCTCTTGGAATTTATGCGAGAGCACCCGGAGCTGGCCAGAGGGCTTAGCAGAGGGCGGCGGGGGAAGTTGATGACGGTAAAGGTATGGAATGCCTGCGCTAAAAAACTGAACTCCATGGAACATGGTGCTGTGAAGGATGGGAAGGGTTGGTCTAAGGTATGAGCATAATTTCTAAATAAATTCAAATATATATTTATTTCAGAAAACACATTACAGAGTAAAAGAGTATATACTATACGATACTATGTACGAATCAATACACAATCGAATCAATGCACAATCGAACCATAAACTAGGGAATATCTAGTTTATGGTTCGATTGTGTATGTGTCAAAGTGTGTAATAAGTAGATAAATTTAATATTAATAATAATAACGCCCAACGATGACATACATAAATACTGGACCCTAACTAGGATTCCTTGTGTTTAGGGACCCAGGAACTACGAGGGCCATGGTCCCACAACACCCAGACTCAGAACAAGTATTTGCGCGCTTTTTATTTCTGTGCACAAATACTTGTCCTGCCGCGGGAAACTTCCCGATAAAATTAAATGTAGGCTACCCCCTGTGAGACTTTTAAACCGACGCACCCTGGTACGATTCCCGCTTGGCCTTGCACAGGTGATTTCAATAATCACAAAATTTGAGCATTTGCGTCATCCACCAACATGCGCTTCGCCAGCTTGGTTGTTCACACTCCCTAGTCCCTAGTTCCCAACTCTCTGTGTTTCCCAGCAATGGGAACGTATTCAGTTGATAACGAAGCTTTTTATTATTATTTTCAGTACTGGTGTGACTGGAAGTACCGGGTTCGCAGACATGCACTGGAGATCAAGGTTTGCCATGATAACAATAAGGTGCTGCCTGAAGGAATGACCAACCTGTCTCCCATCGAGGAGACCATAATGTCCATCATCGGAGGCAGCTCTATAGAGGGAGTGGTGGTCAAAAGTGACCCGCTTGGTGAAGAGGTAAAGTACCTAAATGTTACTGCAGCAACAGAATTTTCCCTTATTCGACTTTTCTAAAGTCCTTATCGTTCAAATTGATCATAATCAATCTAGGGCCTCGATACCCGATCTAGGGCCGAATTATGGACTCGCCCATTCAATCTATTCAATCTATCAATCATATTCTATAGAAAATGAATGAAAAGGACGTGAGATAGATTGAATGGGCGAGCCCATAATTCGGCCCTAGATCGATATATTTACATTTAAAAATTACATCACTTAATTTCATGATCAGCCTCAGTTTCGACTGCAAATATCATAAAATGCCTAACATAATACAAAGCCAGGGAATTTTTCTCGATGCCCAAGAAGAATGCGGTGTTTTTTGTTTTACATAACTTTATCATGTCTGTATTTCCAGTGACAAATTTTAATTTACATAGAATAAATAAAATAATGTTTTTACTATGCCATTGAGCACATTCTTGTTTCGTTCCAGGATTCAGAAGAAGAAGAAGATATGAATACAGAAGTAAATGATAATAACCCATCCAGTAATTTTTATGGTAAGTCATTTAACGCGAATTAAAACTGTGTTGTCGATCGATCAACCTTTATACATTTAAATGCGAGGGCATTTCCCCCCTCAAAAAACAAGTTATATGATTAGTTACCCGATTTGGCCCCGAGATACAAAACCTCAGTAGTGTGTCCCAGTACCACCCGTCTATAGCAAATACTTATAAACATTCTTTCTGAATTGGTTGAGATAAGTCCATGTCTTTTTTATACTAGACAGGCTTGACTACATTTCTCCTTATGTTAAGAAGCAATGTGGTTTTCTTTCTATTGAAAGAACTGAACAGATTAGTTGGAGATTGGTACTTCAAACTCCACACTTAAAATTTAAATACCTATTCAACAGAGACTCGGTCAAGAGGGGTGAAGCGACAACGGGTATCGACACGTGACACAGGTCATCACCAAAATGATGATGTTGAGAATGATGATGACGATGATGACTCTGGGAGTCCACCAGAGCAGAGAGCTAGAGTTGAAGAAGAAACTGAAGAATCAGGTAATCTGATAATTTGTTCAGATCATGGCTGAATTCAACTCCATTTAGTATGTAGAGCCAGCATTAATTTTAGATCTTTTTTGGTATCAGGCGGTTTGTAATGTGTTTTTAGTATCAACTATACACACCCCGCGGTATTACCCGCGAATAAAAAGTAGCCTATGTGTTAATCCACTTTATAAGCGATCTATATTCCATTAAAAAAAAACTAATAAATAAAGGTTTTAAATCCTATGTCCGCCTCCTGGTTCTAAGCTACCTCCCAACCAATTTTCAGCCAAATCGGTTCAGCCGTTCTTGAGTTAACTAACATGACTCTTTTAATATATAGAACTAGCTTCTGCCCGCGGCTTTGCCTGCGTGGCCTATAGGAAACCAAAAAGGACTTTTAATAGATAATACAACCACCCATTTTACCCTCTTAGAGGTGGAATTTAGAAAAATCATTTCTCAGTGGATACCTACACTTTACAAAGAACACACCTTCCAAATTTCAAGTCCTTAGGACCAGCGGTTTGGGCTGTGCGTTGATGTATAAGTCAGTCAGTCAGTCAGTCGGGACTTTGAATTTTATATGAGCAGATAGATGGCCAGGCTTGACCACAACCTCACCTAATGGAAAGCGACGATGTGTTCGAAGGTGAAGCGAGTAAATAAATATTCACTCTTGATTTGAACAACTTGGTTGTATTTTTCTGGAAACACCAACCAGGGCAACCAACTTTTACTGTAGCAATTCTTACTGTAAAAATGAATGTGTTTATTACAGAATCTGAAGAAGAAGACCACACTGCACGGTTCCTGCGCCTGGAGAAAATGCAGCTGGAAAATGCAAGGAAAATCCAGAAGTCATTCTGTCAAATATCTTTAGAAATATGCAAGCTTACCGATATCATGGGTGAAATACGAGACGTTCTGGTAAAAAGACTCCATGACCATAATTTTATTTGAAAGGTGTCAAAGGATAATTACTAAGTGTTAATTGAAAGGTTGAGAATAAAAAGGATTTAACTGACAAATTGACAGTTTCGAGAAAATTGACTTTAAACGTCAACGGCGTCATTTTTATGTAGAGTGCTTATAAGGTAATAGAAAAGGTTTATGTAAGTTTCAGTTGCTTGAAAATGTTTTATTTCTATTTAAAATTACTAAATATAGTACTAATTCATACAATTACTGTAAAAATATAATATAATAAAAGAAATAAAGTAATGTTTTTATGCTAAGCGTACTGTATTCCTGTGACAGATAAACCATTTTTAGACTCAAAATCTCGAGATTTAAGCCTCATTTCGGTATTTTGAGAATAATGAAGATAATTTCACGCTGAATCCAACGATACCCATAAGTCATTTGGTCAAAAAAATCAGTTAAATCCTTTTTATTCTCACCCCTTTAATTATAATTTATATCGGATATTTTTTATAGATCTCTCGATAGTTGATTTGTATTAACAAGTTCTCGTATGTTATGTACGTCACTTACGTCTTTTGTTTTTAACACAAGAAGCAAAAGTCGCAAGTGATGTATATTGCATTTTTTGGCAGCCTCTGTGGTGTGGTAATTGAGCAGGTCGGCCCATGTCCTGGAGGCGGCGGGTTCGATTCCCGCGGCAGGAAAATATTTGTATACAAAAAAAGCGTAAATACTTGTTCTGAGTCTGAGTGTGTGGGGCCATGGTCCTCGTAGTTCCTGGGTCCCTAGACACAGGGAATCCTAGTTAGGATCCAGGATGTATGTGATCGGTGGGCATTATTATTATTTTATGAAAATTTATTTCTAGGCCGTATTTCCAAGGCATTTTCTTTAGCTATACATATTTATACAAAATACTTCGGTTTATTTTTTTGGATCCAAGCTAGCTAGACATAGGTACCGTATTTTATTTATTACGTATAAGTACATTTTATGTTATCGAATTTGCCACTGATACATCAATTTTGAATTTAATTTAACTTTCGATCTTATTCCTTAAGACAATAATCACAAAAAATTATGTTTTATGTATAAATGGTTGTATTATGTAGTATTATTTTTATGTAGTGGTAATTATCGCTATAATACCCTTATTTATGTAAATATCGGGCTTTAGCCTTCTTTAGATTTACTGTAGGATCTCTATCTAGGTATGTCCTCCAGTATTATATTATCTGTGCCCTAGGGGATTAGGTTCAAGCACTGCAATATCATTACGTCAAGCGAACAACTTTAGACCTTAAGTATAACATTTTAGAAATTTTTTTTTGTTTTGATTTGGCTCCACACTTATGTGTATTTAGCCAGTGTCAAGTAATTGATAATTTTCTAGTTAATTAATATTATATAATGTGTCAAGTCAAGTCAAGTCACAGTCCAAGTCATCAAGTTAAGTCATAGTCTAGTCTAGTCAAGTCATACTCCTAGTAAAGTGGTGGCAACTTTACCAGAAGCTTCTATGGAGTTTTGGAAACAATCCGAAAAAAAAAACGTTTCATCATCATTCTACTACTTTTTCACACTCATGTCTGTAATTCAGCACTTAACGAATAAAACACCACCAATTTTATGCACTCACACTGAAAATAACACCAGTTTTGGAAAATAATACAATGCGGCGATGCGATCTTTTTTGTTTTCCCGCCAAAACTCCTAAAATATACTTTCGTTTCTTGTCTTTTGTTTTTTTTTTAATTTTTTTTCCGAGCCTAGGCTCGATGGTGCCAGGTGTGTGATCAATTGAAACTACGTTCTTTATAGAATGCAAATTAAGTCAAAAATTCGCTTATTGACTGCGAGTTTCTGTGCTTCCATCACTACAGCATCGTCACACAACCGCCGATATCATGTAACATAATATATTTAGTAATCTGTGCCGATCTCGGTAAATTTCCATCTTTCAAAACGACGTAAAAAAAACCACCGCTCACTGATATCGGCACAGAATAAATAATATTAGGTACTGTAAACGATATCAGTGAGTGATCGGTTATTGTTAAAATGCTCTTTATTTCGACGAAGTAAGACTTAATATAGCCCGCAATAATAATATAATTGAAGGGTTGAGAATAAAAAAGGTTTAACTGTCAAATAGATAGTTTCGAGAAAATTGACTTTAAACTTCAACGGCTTAATTTTAATGTAGAGTGCTTATAAGGTAATAGAAAAGGTTTATGTAAGTTTCAGTTGCTTAAAAATGTATTAAATCTATTTCAAAATACATAATATAGTACTAATTCTTACAATTACTGTAGAAATAAAATATATTATAATAAATATAATAATGTTTTTATGCTAAGCGAACTGTATTCCTGTGTCAGATAAACTGTTTTTAGACTGACAATCTTGAGATTTAAGCCTCATTTCGGTATGTTGAGAATGTATTATTGTAGATAATTTCACGCTGAATCCAACTATACCCAAAAGTCAAATGACTTTTGGGTATAGTTGGTTTGTGAAATCAGTTAAACCCTTTTTGATCTCATCCTTTCAATTGATTGTATGCAATTAACACTTACATTCCCGGGTACCACATGTGGGTCTCGGTAGACTAGATTAGAATTCCGGGTACCGCATGGACTCCACGGAACAATTTTAACCTTTGTATGAGGACTGTCAAAATGTTACAGTACAGTATTATAGTTTGTAGTTCACAGTACAGTATTATTTTTATAGTACAATACAGCATTATAGTTCACTCACTTATTATAAATCTAGTAAGTACTTTAATCTCAATAGACACATATAATATATGGACAATTTGACAGCCTCTGTGGTGTGGTGGTTGAGCAGGTCGACTTATAACCCGGTGGCGGTGGGTTCGATTCCCGCTGCAGGATATGTATTTGTGCACAGATAAAAGTGCAAATACTTGTTCTGAGTCTGGGTGCTGTCGGACCATGGTCCTTGTAGTTCCTGGGTCCCTAGGAATCCTAGTTAGGGTCCAGGATCTATGTGTGTGATCGTTGGGCGTTATCATTATTATTAATTATCTACTCGTATTTTTACTTGAATTAAAATGATGTTGAAATAACGACCTTTTTTAATTATCATAGCTATTTTTATCAACATACTACCTATTGGTTACATAAGTTAGGAAACTATCAATCTCATACTCAACTTCAATATTTATTATAGTTGTAATACAGCGTAAGTTCCTATCGCGTTCTTTGGTGCACTTACGTCAAATTAACTCGAAATTAAAATATTTACGCAAGTTTTGGCGGGAAAACGAAAACAATCTCATCACCGCATTGTATTATTTTCCAAAACTTATGTTATTTTCAGTGTTAGTGCATAAATTTGATGGCGTTTTATTTATTAAGTGCTAGATTACAGGCGTGAGTGTGGGAAAGTGGTATTAATGATAGTGAAACAGTTGTTTCCAAAACTCCATAGAAGCTACTAGTAAAGTTGCCACCAGTTTACTAGGAGTATGACTACACTATGACTTGCCTTGGACTGTGACTGGACACCTAACTGCGTCCAGTCACACTTTATTAATTTATCAATTAATTGACACTGAAAAAAGTGTATAGCAAAAAACAAAAAAAAATTACCGTAACTTAATAATAATAAATGTAAAGCGTGGTTAGACACACTTTTGTTATAATGGAAAGAGGTCCATGGGTTTGCTAAATTAATCATACGCCGATTGACTTTGTATACGATATATTCATTAAAAAGATATTTACAAAAACCAAATGCGGAAATAAAATTTTCTCTAATGTAGTCTCTATCACAGACCAAGTAGAGGATACTATGTCTCTATCAACAACATTCATTGCCCCTAGCAACTAGCTGGAAAGTTTATCTATGAGACTGGTATAGAAACTTTTTCGTGGGCTAGCACGCCACAAATGTAACCACAGACCTAGAATATTTTTTCGCTACACTCAAAAGACTCACGGACGTGAGAGCGAGAATTTCTAATCACGTACACACTGACCGAGAGAAAAAAGATGGTGAAATAATGTCAAATGAGACAATTTGGCAAGTAAAACCCAAATAAGAGCACATATATTACTTGACACTGGCTAAATACACAAAAGTGTGGAGCCAAAACGAAAGAAAAAAAAAAGAACACATATGCTACTTTTTACCCTAATTTCCTTTAAAGTCCTTTCTATTTCTAACTTACCCTAACTTCCCTCTCATGCTATTATTAACAGTAACAAATAAGTATAATTAATCATTTTTATTACAGGTATCAGCAACAAGATCTCACTGTACTAAATTCATAATTAAAAATAACAAGTTCATAAAATTCATTTAATATTTTTTACATGAACAATGCTACTCGACACTGGCATTAATATCTCTCACGCTCTAATAAGAGAGATCAGTTGCTAATAACAAAAAAAAAGCAGGTATCGAAACAGTCTGTTTCACGAGTTTCGGAATTTGATGATCATGTACCATAATCCCCTTACTGAAGTGCGAAACACTATTTGTGTAGCTTTTAATGTCTCATTCAGTGAATCAATGTTACAAAACATTCAACGTTTCACGGCAAATTTACTACAAATTTCATTGCATTTTTCTAATAATATTTCGTTCATTTTGGGAACGCTTCTTCAAATAATAGGTCTTTACCTATGAAATTGCCGTATTGCAGTACAGACTTTTTCAAACAAAAAAAAGTTTTGATTGGCTATGAATTCTAAATTCAAATTAATTTTGTTTTAAAAATATGACATTCTATTTACAAAATAAGTCTTTTGTTTATTGATTAGCGTTGTATTTTCATTACATTTCAACATTTTTCCTCATAATGGATACTTTGAAATTTCGTGTAATTATGGAATATGAGTTCCGTCGTGGCACCAACGCGGCACAAACGACACGTAACATCAACGACGTTTACGGAGAGAACTGTACAAACGAACGTACAACCCGTTATTGGTTTGCTCGGTTCCGTTCTGGGAATTTTGACTTGAAAAATGAACCTCGTGGTCGTCCGGAAACTTTGGTCAACAATGATGAATTAAAGGCGATTGTGGAAGCTGATGAATCTCAATCTACAGCTGAGCTGGCAGCAGCTTTTGATGTTAGCATCAAAACAATATTGGTCCATTTTCGACAGATTGGCAAGATAAAAAAGCTTGATAGATGGGTGCCCCACGAACTTAACGATCGCCAGCGCAACGTATGCGTCGAGACTTGCCTTGCGCTGCTTAACAGGCACAGAAATGAAGGAATTTTGAACCGAATTGTTACGTGCGACGAAAAATGGATTCTTTTTGACAATCGAAAGCGCTCAGCAAGTTGGTTAGATCCTGGTTCGGTACCAAAGCAATGTGCAAAACGAAAAATGACCCCTAGAAAGGTGATGGTCACAGTTTGGTGGTCTAGTGCTGGTGTGATTCATCATAGCTTTTTACAAAACGGCGAGAGTATTACTGCAGATGTGTACATTGAAGAACTGACCACAATGATGGCGAAACTCGCACGTCTGCAACCAGCTTTGGTCAATCGGTCGTCTCCACTGCTACTTCACGACAACGCGCGAGCCCATACTGCACAACAGACCGTCTCTAAGCTGCATGAGTTGGGTTTGGAAGCTCTCCCTCATCCGCCATACTCACCAGATCTTGCGCCTACCGACTATTACTTTTTCCAAAATTTGGACAACTTTTTAGCGGGAAAAAAATTCAATTCCCGAGAGGCAGTACAAAACGCCTTTGAAGAGTTTGTTGTCTCCCGTCCTGCTGATTTTTTCAAGAAGGGCATCCATAAACTGCCACAGCGTTGGCAAAGATGCATTGATTGCAGGGGTGATTACTTTGAATAAAAGAAATAAATAAGTTCGAAAAAAAAATACTTTAACTTTTTTCAAATAAAACGGCAATTTCATAGGTAAAGACCGTAAATAAAATGACCGTTAGGTACTTTATTTAAAAGATTGTGGCGGGGTGAAGGTTTATTCAATATTTAGGAAAAACTATCGATAATATGTCGTTAATATTGTAGATCAAAACATAACAACAGTTTTTCACACACACACACACACACACACACACACACACACACACACACACACACACACACACACACACACACACACACACACACACACACACACACACACACATACACACACACACACATTTTCTGTTTTTTTTTTATATCTTGCCTTTGTTGGCTACAAAAGTTTTGAGTGTGTTCAAGACGAGTGAATTCTGCGAGGACCTCCTTTTCGAAGGACTGTATTGGGAGCCAATTCACCAGTACCGCGCATGTGTCGTTTAATTAATGAAAGTGATCTTATACACATTTTCGGCGACAGCTTTCCCAAATTTAAAATTAAATTCAACCAAGTTATGGCCGGTTCGGCCATAAATACTCTCTAACTTTTCTTATTTCTCTTGTAATTTTTATAAATTGTAGTGGCTTTCTGCAACTACAATAGGTGTTTTTATTTTTATTTTATAAGAGTCCTTTTCGATTTGCAATGTGGTTAGTTATTATTTATCTGGTATTTTTTGCATGCTGTGTTTCCTTTAAATAGACAATCCATTCAGCAAAATTGTATGTTTAGTAAGTAATATTATTTAAAATAGTGTAATTGTTAATAGGAAGCCGAAATAAATAAATAAATTTCAGAATTATTGTGAACCGAATGCTTCAAGATTGCAAATATACTTAAAATGGAAATTTTACGAATATAGTCTCTATCCACTATACCAGTCTGCGAGAGAGTTACAATTATTACAACATTCAATCTGATTCACTGACATGCACATATTTTATGTAATTGTGCACAGTTATATCTTTTGTAACCATATTAGTGCAAGAGACATTCGTGGTTTTTAGTAAGGTGTGTTTAGTATACCTACCTAGAGTTGAATTATTAATCTTTATGGATAGAAAATTTTCAATTGCACTATGAACCTAACATACTATTCAAGAATGTGTGTGTACACACTAACAGCCTTATTAATAAATACGAACTAGCTTTAGACTAGTTACACCATCTTTTGTCTCTTTCGATCCAGTTAAATATTCCAGTAGCAAAAAAAGGACAAAAGCTGAAGAAACTAATCCGAGACTAATACCCGTTTATTAATAAGGCTGTAAAGGTTTAAAAAAATTATAAATCATACTTTAGGCCGTGTAATAACACATACTCTAATCACAGACCAAGTAGAGGATACACTCTTATTGAAGGGTTGAGAATAAAAAGGGTTTAACTGTCAAATTGACAGTTTCGAGAAAAATTACTTTAAACTTCAACGGCGTCATTTTTATGTAGAGTACTTAAAGGTAATAGAAAAGGTTTATGTAAGTTTCAGTTGCTTGAACATGTTTTAATTCTATTTTAAAATACTAAATATAGTACTAATTCATACAATTACTGTAAAAATATAATATAATAAAATAAATATAATAATGTTTTTATGCTAAACGAACTGTATTCCTGTGACAGATAAACCATTTTTAGACTCAAAATCTCGAGATTTAAGCCTCATTGCGGTATTTTGAGCATGTATTATTGTAGATGATTTCACGCTGAATCCAACGATACTATATAAGTCATTTTGTGAAAAAAATCAGATAAACCCTTTTTGTTCTCACCCCTTCAATTGACAATTCAACTCTGTACCTATGGCCAAAACTGTATCTAATAGGTGGCCAAAATAGCAAGGCAATAGTAATTAATATGAGGATAAAAGTGTTGTTTTTACTTATCATATAAAATAATTATAAATATATGAATTTAAAAAAGAATTGAGTTTGTATATTTATAGTTTTAGATTTCATTTAGTTTTAGTAATTATTTTGTTTATTTATTATGATAAAACACGTAAATATACAACATGTTATGTTGTACAACATGTATGTGTTATTAACACAAAAAATTATATTATATCATTGACGAGACAAGAGAGTTCTCTATCTACAGTACTTATAAGCTAGATTTAAATCCATTAGAATCCATATGTGTATTTATTGAAAATTAAGACTTTATAATCAACTTTCTATCGCTAAGTTTTTACTTATAACTACTGTATCAATGAAACTCTACATAATATTTTAAGCTATTGGAAAATCGCAACTATCGTCAGTATTACCTTTAAAGCGCTGTAATGTCTTTATTTTTCTTACACCTTAGTCAATATAACTTAATCCTCTTCTCCATAATACTTGGAATTCCCGCGTTTTTCTATCACTCATACGACATAGCGAATTTCATTAAACAACTACAATCGAGTAGGGTCGTAAGTTCACATTGATAACGTAACACGCTGATATTACACCAAATACGCGGTGGTTGGCTTTTATTGGAGTCATGTATTTGTAATAAGTGGTCTATTTTATTAGTGGAGCGATGAATAAATTTTGTGTGTTAATTTTGACTATTGCAAGGTGAGTAACTAGCTAATATTTAACAACTTTGAAAAGCAAATCGAGTACGGTTCGGTTCGTACTAAAATGTTCCTTACTACTGAACTTTCGCGGTATTTAGTTGTTTTATTGACAACTAATACTTACGACCTTTTTCAAGTTTTATGTCTCAGTTTTCGTAGGCTGTATTTTTTATTTCGCGTTTACTGTGTTACTTAGATGCATTCTTTGCTATAATTAACGTAACTACCAAAGTATTAGAAAGCCTATTTTATTTTGTTGCTTAGCAAAAATTATTGTATTTTCATTCAAACAATGTTTATTTTTCATACACAGTGATTTGTAGTTTCAAATGCCAGATTTAGATGTTAAATTAAGACAGATTATTACTCCCTCATAACTTCTTTGCAATATTTGGCTAATACGTAAATAATCTAAATGCATTTCCTTTAAAAATTCCAGTGTATACGGCAGAGTAACAGTTAAAGATGAAGATGCTGTAATAAAGTCATTGATAGACAATAGCAAAAATGTTGTAAATAAAATAATTAATGTATATGATAACGTCATTCTTAATAACGACGGACACGCGAACGCTGAAGATAATGAAAAAAAAACGTGCCTCAATGAACTGGACGTTGATAACAACATTGACACAGACAATATCCAACCTTGTCCACCAGAAATTAAAATTGATAACGGAACTGCGTTGTTTTTGACACCTTATATCGAAGAAGGTCGCATTGCGGAAGCTCGAAACGCGAGCAGGGTCGATCCGGAAACGTTCCTAGGCTTTGAGAGTTACTCCGGGTTCCTGACAGTGGATAAAGACCACAAATCACACGTGTTTTTCTGGTACTTCCCCGCGCTAAAGCCTACCAACGACACGCCATGGATGATCTGGCTTCAAGGCGGGCCCGGTGCTTCGAGCTTGACCGGTCTCTTCGACGAGATCGGACCTTTTACTGTACGAGACGGGGCTTTGAAACGTAAGATACATACTTTGTTATTTCCATACATGATGATATTTTAAATAAATCTATGGATGTTTAATGGTCAGTTAGTCTGACGCCGAACGAGATATGCATGGAGTCAAAAAATACACTGACTAAATGCAATGACGAATTACATAATTTATCTTGCACATGTGTAGTACTTAATTTGAATAATTTCATAGGGAACCCATTCTCATGGATCGCGAACCATTCCCTGGTATTCATCGATAACCCCGTAGGCACCGGGTACAGCTTCACCGAGCATCCGGATGGATACGCCAAGGATATGGCTACAGTGAGTAACGCCAATTAGTTTATCATCAATTTACCGTACACTAATTAATTCGGTCATGGGAAATCATGAAATGTTTTGACTATTTTAAAATTTTGACAGAATATATAATTATGATCATATGGTTATGGATGAGACAGAAATGAAAAGGCTTATTGCAAGGCAAATCGCTTATTCATCGAGTCTTATTCTGATGACGAGGTACGTGCGAGAAATATTATTTTTTGGATTGAAGAGTGCAGTATTTGATTAAACTATTTTAGGGGTAAAAAATATCTACCAAACATGACCAACGGCCTCTTGGATCGCCAAAACTTGAATTTTTATATTTATAAGTACAAAAATATAATTTTGTATAAATTTGAAACACAGTCATTAAAAACATTCTTCCGTAATCATCCTAAATAGTATCTTCACTATAATTTTAGTTGTTCTAAAGGAAATAATTCTGCATAAATACTGATTATCTTATGCAAATCAAATGAATTTCCTTTTTTTACGTGCAAAGTTCGGTTAATCCTTCAACTAAAATTAATAAAATAATTAATAAATTCACAAAAAAACCTTTACTTATACTTCCCCAAAATCATAGGGATGAATGTAAATAAAAAAAATCTGTAACGTTGAAGTAAGGTGGAGTCATAAACAGTAAGAAATTAATGAAAAATAATCTTTCCAGTACTCAAAACACCTCTACTTAACGACAAAACAGCTCGTCCAGATATTCCCAGAGCTCAGGATAGCCCCATTGTACATAGCTGGGGAGTCGTACGCTGGGAAATACGTCCCATCGCTGGGCATGGAAATACATCGGCATAAGAACGTGCCTGGCGGTGATATTAATTTAAAGGTAAGGTTCTCTGTTGAGCTTGAAATATCCTGAATTAGCCTTTCTATGGCTTACCTGATTGTACCCCATTGAACTAACTAGTTAATTGGTTAAGTTCATAAAGTAACGAACAAATAATAAGATAACTATTTTAAATTTGTCAGCCTCTGTGATATGGTAGTTGAGCAGGACAACTTAACATAACTTGCGGAAGCTGCGAAATCAATACATCTCTTTTTTGATCCCTTTTGGAGATGTTTTATTTGTAGTGGGTTCTGAAAAGAAAACAGATTATTGTGTATTTTTCAAGCAGGTTATTAGTTCAAAAGCATAATTAGCGACTTAATTTGTGCAAAATCATGATGATTAGTTACAAAACTTTAAATCTAGTGATGCATAATTAAGTCTATAAAAAACATAGTATCATAATATCGTGGTTATCATAAACATCAGCTTATTGAAAGAAAGTTACTCGACAAGAAAGCGTGATTATAATGTAATCCCTTACTATACATTCATACAATATATTACAGTGTATAATTTATAGCAATACTAGCGGCCCGCTCCGGCTTCGCACGGGTATAAAATATATATCCTATGTCATTCACTGAACCGACGCCGGCCGGAACCGCCGCGCCGCTACGCTACGTCCCGCAATTTTTAAATCTGTAATATCTTCGAAAATGTTCATTTAAATATACATATAAACCATCCTCTTCAATCACTCTATCTATAAAAAAACCGCATCAACCGTTGCGTAGTTTTAAAGATTTAAGCGTACATAGGGACGGTGAAAGCGACTTTGTTTTATACTATGTAGTGATAAACTGTAATAAATTGTATTGAATTAATTTATTAAATACTTTATTATTTCACCTAGACTGAGTATAATTTGTTAATATTAATTAGTGATTTACTAACCTGTTTTTGAAATATCAGTTATTCTGACCCAGATTTACCACCCGATTCTTCTTCATCATCCTTTTTAATTAACTTTCTACGGCAACGTTTTGTGTGACATATTTTCGTTGCACAACACTGGCTGCGTGAAGCTAGCGCAAGGTGCGGTACGAGCTACACGATACGGGGGTACAAGTCTTTCTAGCCTCGTTCTGCACTAAATTAAAATTGTATTTATTCAGTGCGGCATAAGGTCTAATAAACCCCGCATTAAAGTAGGTAAACCAAAGAACTCGGCATCAATAGCACATCTCAGATATATAGTTCTTAGTTCGCTTAGTTCGTAGTTCTAGTTCTTAGTTCTAGTTATCTCTTTCCTACGCTAAACCAGATAAAGTTACGCCTCCCGCACGACAGAGAAGCTTAACTTTTTCCTTACCGCTTTAGAGGCGAGACGCGGACAGAATGTCTTAGGCCCTGTATCGCTCAACGTGTTAAGTGTATCAAGCGATAATATTTTTAATATATAATCTAACTATGTTCTCATGGAAGTGACTTTTTTGTCTTATTTGAGAATACATTTCTTTAAACCTAAACCTAGATATTGTATTTACCCGTTCCAATGACCTCTCAGTCAGTCAGCGACAGCATCCATGCCACAGTTTTAAATAACACAGACAGTGTTAAATCAGCATTTAAGTAATCTTAAATATATATAACTCAAAGGTAAGGTAAAGGTAACTGACTGACATAGTGATCTATCAACGCACAGCCCAAACCACTGGACGGATCGGGCTGAAATTTGGCATGCAGGTAGATGTTATGACGTAGGCATCCTTTAAGAAAGGATATATCGAAATTCCACCCTTAAGAGGGTGAGGCACCGCGGGCGAAGCTGCGGGCAGAAGCTCGTTATAACATAACTACTGCAATTTCAGGGACTGATCATCGGCAACGCGTACGTAGAACCGGATATGATATCGCAAGTAGTTCGCCCGTTTTATCACTTCGGGCTGTTGGAGAAAGAACAAATAGAGATCACAAAACCTCTTGTCGACGCTTTTCAGAACGATATTGCAGCTAACAGGAGCATACAGGCTAAGAAGGTAAGAATTAAGAACATTGCAAAGTTAGTTCACTGGTATCTCAGTTTTTTAAATGCTAGTGAATGATGTGACGAGCTAGTCCTTCACCTGATGTTAAGCGACAATGCTGCCCATAACAGAACAGTGTCACTCGGAACTCCAAAATTTAGTTTCACGTGACACTGCACTGCGCACATCGTGCTGAGACATTAGCACAGTCTGGTTATAACATTACTCGACTGTGAGATCAGATCATAAAGTCTCAATTGCCCAGTAATTTCACTAGCTACAGTGCCCTTCAAACCAGAAGACAGTAGTGCTTGCACACTACTGCTTGGTGGCAGAATAACTGGCAAAGCGATGGTACCTACCTAGACGAACTTTGCAGAACCTACCACCTAGTAAAAATTGGTATCCAATTGGTATTAGATCCGTCATAGATTGTGAGATTATTCCAGGACGAACATTTGTGTGATGACATTACGGTTGATCTATGTCTGATGCCCATCTGCTTTAAACTTTGACAGCTCCTAACTTCGCACTTATCTCTCTAGCCCTCGGTTCTTGTACGTTTGTCAAACTCATGTCAACTGTTGACTGGCCCGATAGCTCAGTTGGTAGTAACCCTGCCTTCTTAACTGTGGGTTGTGGGTTTGATTCCCACCCAGGACAAACATTTGTGTGATGAACATAGGTGTTTGTTCTGTGTCTGGGTGTCATATTGTATTCTATGTATGTATTTACTAACAAAAATTATCTAAGTAATTGTATCAGTTATCTGGTTCCCATAATACAAGCTTTGCTTAGTTTGGGACTAGATGGCGTTGCGTGTGATATCCACATATATTTTTAAAAAAAAGGCAACACACTACACACTATACTGTACACTCATTGGATGCAGACAGCCGATGATCAACCGGCCACTAATGAGCATTCAGTGTTTGGTGACCCGGGGAAAGTGTTGCTTAGCTAAGTTGTATTTTACACTTTAGTGCAGACGAGCATGAGTGTTATAACATATTGTTTATTATAATTATATACAAGGTGGAATTTAATTCTTTCTTTTCCTTTAATGTATGTATTCAGTCCATGCTATAGAACGCTCCCATATAACTAAATAAAAAAGTATTTATGAAATAAAACTTAAATCTAGGTATTATCAAATTACTGCAAATTTAAATTCTAAAGAAAAGCCTTGTGACATTAACCAAAGCAGGTGTTTTATTGCCTACGAAACATTTACAAAGCACTCAGCCGGTGCCCGCGCTGCGCTGTGTGTAGCGTTAAATAGACATTTCGGCTACCACGCAGTTATTGTAGGAGGCACTTAATACTAAACCTAGACCTATTTTTTTTAAATTGGACCTTGTATGATTATACCTATGTACATTTAAGGAAAAGAGCGAATTAAATTCCACCGTGTATTTAAAAAAATAGTATTCTATCCATCATTTGGTTCCTGTACCAATGTACTTTTTCTGATTAGTTTTATACCTAATATATTATTTCTAATCATATCGTTCTATTTTTTTCAGAAATGGAGCAAACTCATTGTTGCTTTCCTAATGCTGTCTCATCAGACGCACGCATACAATTTTCTTCGCGACGATCTTTCCGTTGGCAACTATGTGACGTTCCTCAGCACGTCTAAAGTAAAGAGAGCTTTACACGTAGGTGACATAAAGTTCAGTTTCATCAATGTCACCGTCAACACGATGCTTGCTCCGGACTTCTTGAGCAGTGCAAAGCCGTTGTTCGAAGAGTTAATCGAGCATTACAAAGTATTGGCTTACTGGTGAGGCCCTCGGCTTTTTATTTGTTTTATTTTTATTTGTGCTGCCACCTGAAAGCAATCTGGACGTACCCATCTTCTGAGCTGGCTTGGACTACTTTCAGCCTGTTAGTTTTATAATAAACTAAGTGGGTGCGATGCACCCACTTTTCCATTCGCTATTTTCCCGATTTCTTTTGAAAACTCATATTGTTTCAGAAAAGTGTCCCTGAAAGAAAAGAAAGAAGAAAAGTATCATAGTCGATTTCAATGGAATTTTTTCACGGATTGATGAGGATATAGTTAGCAATCCGTGAAAAATTCCATCGAAATCGGCTTTGCCGTAATAGTGCGAAAGCCATACAATTAAACAAATAAAGAGATAAAGTTTCACTTTTATGTATTAATAAGGATAATCATTGGAGTTATTACTCCAAATATTCTTATCCAAATATTTCTAAATTCAAATTTTCTTAATGTTCTCCAAATATTTTTGAGTAAGAATATTTGGAGTAATAATTAAAGTAAAATATATTTGGAGGAATATATTTCTTCTCTCTCTTCTTATTATTATTACTATAATAATAGCAAAACAAAACGCTTCCATTGGCTTAACCCACAGCCAGTTATCAAAGCCCTCAGCAAGTTGCAATGAAAAATGGAACAATTTTTGCAATGAAAGCTGAACCAAGCTACGGTCATCATCAAATAATTTCTCCCTTCCTTCTTGTTTAGAAAAGTGGTATAGTGTGGTCATCGGTATTAGAATGCTTAGGCCATCTGAATGTTTCTCCACCAGCAACTGGCGTGCCCTTGAATCACGCCCATTAAAAGACGGCAACATTTACTATAAGATCTTTTCTAATCCTCTAGGCTTGTTCTCCTAGTCTTAAGGTATATGATGTTTCAACAAAGAGTTCATATATCTATTTGACAACCTCTGTGGTGTGGTGGGTGAGCAGGTCGGCTCATAACCCGGAGGCGGCGGGTTCGATTCCTGCGGCAGGACAAGTATTTGCGCACAGAAAAAAAAACCGCAAGTACTTGTTCTGAGTCTGGGTGTCGTGGGACCATGGTCTTCGTAGTTCCTAGGTCCCTAAACACAGCGAATCCTAGTTAGGGTCGAGGATCTATGTATGTGATCGTTGGACGTTATTATTACTATCTATCTATCTAGTTTTGATATTTCAGTGGCCAATTGGATCAGATGCTGCCATGTGCTTTTTCATCAGAAACCTATAGAAAATGGAAGTGGAGTGCATCCAATGAATTCTTGAATGCTACGCGAGCACCTTATATTTTAAACCGCAGATTAGCTGGGTAAGCTCTCGATTAATAAGTTCTAATGTTTTTTTTTTACGTTTTGACTCCACACTTTTGTGTATTTAGCCAGTGTCAAGTAATTGATAATTTATCAAGTTATCGATATTTCACGCAAATATGTGTCAAGTCACAGTTGAAGTCATAGTCAAGTCAGTCTAATCAGTCATACTCCTAGTAAAGTGGTGGCAACTTTACTTGAAGCTTCTATGGAGTTTTGGAAACAACACTAAAAGAAACGTTTCACCATCATTATACCATTTTCCCACACTCACGCCTGTAATCCAGCACTTAACGAATAAAATGCCACCAATTGTATGCACTAACACTGAAAATAACACAAGTTTTGGAAAATGCGGTGCAATCTATTTCGCTTTCCCGCCAAAACTCCAATTAATAAGTTCTAATGTTGCTCATAGATAAAGTTTTAGGTCAACGTTTAAGTTTTTAGTTTTAGCTTAAAGTTTTAGTTCGCATGAATTTTTCCTTTTCTCGGGTCGATTGGGTTGATTCTCCTTTTTTTATGGCACGTACAATTTTGTCAGAGTACTAAACTCTACATTTTAGTATATTCCTAATTCTACATTTTATATATACCAGTCCTCAGAGTAACTCATTACTAAGCTGTGGCAACTCTATGGTAGTTCTACATACAATTTCTCTGGCATGTGACGTTACTAGCCAAACTTCATAGTAGCTATGAAGAAGCTTCACACGATCTCTGTTTTGCAAGAGATGGACAGGCGAAAAACTTTAAAAGCGTACTACTCTGTGATTTCTTTACCAATACACTTATTTTTCAATTATTACATTCAATTTTAAGCTATTTTTTGAAATAATAAGGTTTTAAAGAAATTTGTTCTCAAATAAGACAAACAAGTCACTTCCATGAGAATATATACTTAAAATATGTAGGTATAGTAACATTCATATAAATACGTGCAGTAACATTACATTTCAACAAGACTTAATTTAAAATGTTTACTTCGGCAACTCATCCGTCATAACGCATTGCTCATTATAAGTCAATTAATTCCTTCTTGAATGCGTTAAAAGATTTTTTTTTTTAATATGTGAGGATTTTTATTATAATGTAATTTTTTTAAATGATACTTATTTGTTCATTTTTAATAGTAGTCAAATAGCGTATTGAACGATTTGGTACCCGCACCGCACCCAGGCGGAAATGCCCAAATAAACATTACCAATGCGTATATTTACTTCTTCAGTTACCAAAAATCCGGTGGTGGACTCACATGGGCTGTGATCCGTGGCGCCGGACACATGGTGCCCCTGGACGCGCCGCAACCGATCCGCCAGCTTGTCACTTCATGGACGCACTCTCAGTCGCTACCGGTCTTTGTCAACCCATTCACGGCCACGTTGGCTGAGTTTATACGGAACAGTACTGTTGTTTATCTGTGATCTTTATTGAACAGTAAAAGGTGTTTTGATATAAGTATGTTTGGTCATTTATTTAGTCTTTTTAGGCTGTGTCTTTAGGCGAACAGTAAGCGGGTGACCGTCCGCTAGCTGACTTCGAGTGGCCAAGTGTGCAAACTGAATGTCAAGTGAGCGGCGAACTGTATCAAATTAGTTGTAAAACGCTAGCAAACAAAGCAAAGAAGGAAAACTTTTGAAGTTAAACTTCTTTACGCACGCTTGACTCGAACGGAAGTTGATTCACGTAGGTCGCCATTGCCAACATAACGAAGTATTTTTTATTATTATTATGTTGGTATATCCCGTAAAATGAGAATTTACAATTGTCAAGATGGCGACATTAACATTAAACAAAGTTATACCGGCTGATAGATCACTTCAATCGTGTGGGCTAAAGCAAACTCTTTTTTTGACTGGCCCGATAGCTCAATTGGTAGTAGCCCTGCCTTCTGAACTGTGGGTTGTGGGTTCGATTCCCACTCAGGACAAACATTTGTGTGATGAACATAGGTGTTTGTTCTGTGTCTGGGTGTCATATTGTATTCTATGTATGTATTTACAAACAAAAAAGTATCTAAGTATTGTATCAGTTATCTGGTTCCCATAGCACAAGCTTTGCTTAGTTTGGGGCTAGATGGCGTTGTGTGAGATGTCCACACATATTATTATATTATTATTATTATAATTTTTACTTTTATTCGTCGGTGTAACTAGCGCACTTTGCCGCCAACTAGAGCAAAATTCGCACGCAATTTTGTTCCTAATCGGCCGATCACTGAAAGCGAAATGCTGCAAACTTCATACAGTGCGCGCTGTACGGACACTCCTTTAAATAAATAAGGTGGCATACTGTAAGCAAACAGTAAGGTGCTTGCTGTTCGCCTTGTGAGGACGCAGCCTTAGGGTTACTGAAAGGCGCCAGCGACAAGCGATCCGAAACTAGTTTAAGGAATGCGTTAGTATGACTCGGCAGTAACTCGTGCGGCTTTCAAACTAAATAAATAAATCAATAAAATAATTGACAGCCTCTGTGATGTGGTGTTTGAGCAGGTCAGCTAATAATTCGGCGGGTTCGATTCTTGCGACAGAACAAGTATTTGTGCAATAAACTTTACTAGGTGGTAGGATTTTGTTGCAAAGTTCGTCTAGGTAGGTACCACCGCTTTGCCAGTTATTCTGTCGCCAAGCAATAGTGTGCAAGCACTACTGTGTTCTGGTTTGAAGGGCACTGTAGCTAGTGAAATTACTGGGCAATTGAGACTTTATGATCTGATCTCACAGTCGAGTAATCTTATTACCAAACTGTGCTGATGTCTCAGGATGATGTGCGCAGTGCAGTGTCGTGCGAAACTCTATTTTTTGGGGTTCCGAGTGACACTGTTCTGTTATGGGTGGCCGTAGTACTTAACATCAGGTGAACGACTGGCTCGTCGCATCATTCACTAACATAAAAAAAAATAAAAAAATAAAGCGCAAACACTTGTTCTGTGTCTAAGTTCCTGGGTCCCTAGATACAGGGAATCCTAGTTAGGTTCCCTATTTTAGGCGTTATTATCTATATATATAACAGAAAGTCGTGTTAGTTACACTATTTATAACTCAAGAACGGCTGAACCGATTTGGCTGAAAATTGGTGAGGTACCTTTAAACCAGGAAAAGGACATAGGTCCGTATTACAGAACGATGCTCAGTCATCGATCGGTGCTCAAGCAGAGTTCATTCATATAGTGATCAATTAGTGAATGAAATTTCTGCTTGAGTACCGATCGATGACTGAGCATCGTTCTGTAATACGGACCATAGAATACTTTTATCCCTTTCGATTGCGTTTTACTAATTCACCTGTGTGAAGCCGGGGCGAGTCAACTAGTTATTAATAGATGTAATGTAAGATTCACAAAATTCGAGGACATGCCACGCTCCGCTGGCTGAGTGCAGATTGGTGAATGACACAATGTAATTCACCAAATCCTTATTAGGCCAGAGTGGTGATGGATTGTGGCCCTTTTTTTTGAACGTGCTTATGCTGTTCTCTACCGACCTTTACAGAGTCACCGGGCGGGATGGATTCTGGCTTGAACTCTGTCTCTAATCAAAGCAGGTTCGTGTCCCACCAGTGGGATATATGGTATAGATGGATAGGATAGATGGAACGTTGGAGTAATGATGATGATTAAAGCGTGAATCTGGAGTGCTGATTTGCGCAAATATTATAACACTATATTTACTAGGTGGTAGGACTTTTATGCAAAGTTCGTCTAAGTAGATACCACCGCTTTGCCAGGCAAGCAGTAGTGCCGCCAAGCAGTAGTGTGCAAGCACTATTGTATTCCGCTTTGAAGGGCACTGTAGCTAGTGAAATTATTGGGCAATGAGACTTTATAATCTGGTTTCAGTCTAGTAATAAGATTACTCAGGATTGTCTCAGGATGTGCGCAGTGCAGTCACGCGAAACTTTAACTTAGAGTTCCGAATGACACTGCAACTGGTACGGGCGGCCATGTCGCTTAGCATCAGGTGAACTACTAGTTCGTCGCGTCATTCATTAACATAAAAAACCCAGTCATAGAATGTCAAAAACCAGTTATTGAAGAGGAACGTTTTCCTTGTAGATTAGCTCCGACCAATAATCGGTTTCTAAGTTTTCGTGAAAAGTAACATTAATTATTTAATTCCATGTAAATTCCAAGTCTTTTTCGTATTTGTTCCATAAGATTCTTTTTGCAATACAATACAAATTTAAAATAAATCCGTGCCAAAGGTTTACTTTTCAACCGCATTGAACCACGCGTGGAATTTATCTTATTAAGTCATTTTTTATCTAAATATGGGCACAATAAAATAGTTTCCATCGTAAAAGATTATTAATGATTAATTTTATTTATGATGTCGTGAACGATGATTAATAACGTCGTAAACGATAAATAAATGCAGTACATGAAAATTGAATATTTCTAAAGTATAAACTATTGTAGATGAATGTAAAGACTGCCACTTCGTCCATTGAATTCATCCAAGTTCCGAGTTGTGATGCAATTGAAACACATTTTATTATTATTATAAAGAGTAATTAGAAAGAAAGAACTGATTTTTTGTTTCACTTCATTGATAGTTTCCTTAGCTAATCTGTTTTTTTTTGTCGTGGATACATATTTTTTTAAAATATGTGTTGTTATTCTTGGGCAGGGTAAATCGTCAAAGTTTTTGTTTCTACATCTATTTTAAAGCTATTATATAAAGTACCTATTGACCGTCGTGACTAGATTCACCAATAAACTTTGAATACATTATACTGGTTGCAAGTCAAAACATTTCGAAAGATTAAAGGTCATCAACCAATCTACTACGGTTTGGTAATCAATAATCATCATTGTTCGCCTATATTTTTAAACGTTTTGTTTATTACAAACTCTCTACATACCCTCTCGCTAAAGCTTAGGAGTTAACTCACCTCGTATCGGGTCATTATATATGTATATTATTGTATAGTTTATAGTTTATAGTGTATAGTATTGTATAGTTTGTTGCAACAGCAACAAACTAGGCAAGCACGCACCATCGTAGACTGCTTAGTCACTTTCCATCAGGTGAGACAGTGGTCAAATGATTTGTCTATAAACAATCTAATATCAATTATCATTATCAATGCTATCAGGCCATGATATCAACGTGATCAACATGATATAAACGTATATACTATATACGTTTATACGCTGAAGCCCATTTGTGGTGATATCATATATACCACACGGTTGCATAGCTATATGTATAGATGTTTATATTTAACGCCGCTGCTGTATAGCGACTGGCCCCAGCCAGCTGTGCCGTCAGCCGTCAGTTCAGTTAGTCTCACTCGGCTACGCCGCGATAAAGCGCGTTCGATAACACCACCAGTATTAAATACACGCTAAAATAACGCGCTACTTTCTAAATGAATGTAAACAAGTGTAAAATGTTATTCGTTATGGCTGGATTTTTGATTTCGAGGTGAGTTTATTTCATTGTTATTGTATAACTTCTTGAGTTAACCATAGTAATAAATTCAACGTGTGTTGCGTTATCTCGCCGCTAAATGCGATATCATAAAAATGCTACAGATTTCTGCTATGTATATTTTGTTGAGTTATTTGATGTTAAGGATAATTTTTGTTTTTTGTAGGTACCTATTTACACTTGTAGGGTATTACTTTGAAATAATTAGGAATGTAAACATTAGGGAACGTACCGTACGTGATAAACAACATGTACCAGTTTTTTAGTTTGGGGTTAGATAGCGTTGTGTGAAATGTCCACAAATATTTATTTATTTTTATTTATGTGTTTCATACATCCATGTGGCATAATATGGCATAAAACTATCTTTACATTTATAAACTTTTATGTAAAGTTATCAAAAATATGTCCAATTATTAAAATTTATTTAATGGTAACTACTTATATTGCTAATAAATGCCACCCTCCATTATATAATGTCATTGGGTCATCCATCTCACACAGAAGTTGAAGAAGAACACGCGCTGCAGTTTTTATATGCACTCTTGACCTAATGCACCTATTAATAATAATTAATATTAATCACTTATCACTACCAAAATTGACTGACCTTGATAGCTCAGTTGGTAGTAATTCACTGTCTTCTAAACTATAGATTGTGGGTTCGATTCCCACCCAGGACAAACATTTGTGTGATGAACATCTGTTTATTCTGTCTGGGTGTTATATTATATTATATTCTATGTATATTTATCTACATTAAAAAAAATATAAGTGCTGTATCAGTTATCTGGTTCCCATAGTACAAGCTTTGCTTAGTTTGGGGCTAGATGGCGCTGTGTGAAATGTCCACAAGTATTTATTTATTTGGCGTTTGAAAATATTAGTAAAGGTACCTTATGAGTGTGGCTTAGTGGAACCTAATTGCGACTTTTAAACTGTCGCTAGTATCATCATGGTAGAATCTCACACAGCTCGTACAAATTTACTTGTGAAGGTAAACAACGCGAGGAAATCGGCATACATCAAGAATCACAGAGTTCGAGGGCGTGTGCCATCCACCAACCTTCACCTTGGACTATAATTTATTCTGTCTGTGCCTACCTTCTCTCCATGAGTCTATGGAGTAAAAGGTCGTGTCCCACCAGTCCATATGCACACACAGTAATAGTATTATCGACAATTAAATAAATATCCAAATGTCCCAATAACCACCAAATGTCCACACAAATCGAAATATTTTTAATAAACACAGAATCGTCACAACTATGTGTCGATTCTGTGTCACATTCTCACATAAATTAATCTTAAATAAGGCGGTACTCTTCTGATAAAAAAAATGAAAAAGATAGAGATAGATATACTTTCGGTTTTCTATGGAAAACAATTTTAATTTCGATCCATGTAATATTGTTAAATAACTTACCTTTTATTGTATTCTATGTATGTATTTACAAAAAAAAGTATTTAAGTATTGTATCAGTTATCTGGTTCCCATAGTACAAGCTTTGCTTAGTTAGCTAGGTGGCGCTATGTGAAATGTCCACACATATTTATTTATTTATAGGTGCCAAAGAGAATTGAACCCAAAATAAACTTTGTAGGCAATATTTAAACAGCAGCCTTCGCCACATGGCTTTGCCTACGTGGATAAGGCTCAAGTATTTCGCGGGATAAAAGTATCCTATACCTAGCCCAGATTTTGGTCTATCTGTATGCCAAACAACCAATATCGTTCAATCATTTTTGTGTGATTTTGTTGAATGACCCAAATAGAGTTTTATGTATCTCGATAGGAAAATTCAATATAACAAGTAGCCGTCAAATTACACTAAGGATTTCATACAAATATTTTCGATACTCGATAGAAAGTACAGTAATGTACATTCGAATGAGCTTGTGGGTACTAGGAGTACCGTAAGTAAATGGTAGTACCTATTTTATATTATTATGTTAAGGAAGGACGTGACGAGCTAGCCGTTCGCCTGATGTTAGACGACACGGCTGCCCATATCAGCTGCAATGTCACTCGGAACTCTAAAGTATAGAAGTTCGCGTGACACTGCACTGCGCACGTCATCCAGAGACATCAGCACAATCTTGTAAGATTACTAGACTGAGAGATCAGATAATAAAGTCTCATTTGCCCAGTAATTTCACTAGCTACAGTGCCCTTCAAACCGGAACACAGCAGTGCTTGCGCACTACTGCTTGGCGGCAGAATAACTGGCAAAGCGGTGGTACCTACCTAGACGAACTTTGCAGTAAAGTCCTACCACCTAGTCAACTATTATAATTGAATAATAAATAAATAAATAACATAAGTATAACAAACGCAAAGCGTAAAAAACCGACTTCAGACTTATATCATTTTCTCATGGATGTAATTGTCAGAACTGGACCAAATTGACCAACACGGGAAGCACTCGCTTTCAAATAAAAAAATAATCATACAGTCGGAAAGTTCTGAGGTAACAAATAATGAAAAAAATACTGTTGAATTGAGAACCTCCTTCGTTTTTGAAATAGTTTAAAATCTGAGCTCAGTCGTCGATTGATGCTCAAGTAGAGATTTCATTCACTATTCGATCATATTGTAAATGAAATCTCGTCTTGAGCAGAGATTTAAGGCTGAGCGAAATTCTGTTATACGGGCCGTAGTTACCTAATTTATGTCCGGCTTTTACGAGTTCAGCGCATAACTATCTAAGCCTAATAATATATGACACAAATACACAATGGCTTACCGGTACATAAACACGCTAATGCCTTTGAAGCACCAACATATTGAAAATTAATCGACAAAACATTTCCAGCTCAATTATGTATAATTTTACGCTATAAAACGATATTTGAAAACATTTTAAATTAATTTTTTTTTTTTTTTTTTTTTTTTTTTTTTTTTTTTTTTTTTACAAGAAAACTTGATTGTAAAAATCAAAAAAAGTTGTGAGAAAATATCGTGGAAATTAATTAGATTCGTATAAGTAACGAATTACATAGATATTCTAACGGGATAAACACAGAGGACTCTTTACACTCCTTTACACTCCAGCGGTGATCCCTTTGTAAGTCCAGGAATAAATCGGGATCCTAGTTTAAATTTATTTTTTCAAGCCATTATTACAAAGACCATTAAATGCAAAGCTAATTAGGTCTATAACAACATCAAAATAGAGGTTATGTTCATAATAAGGTCATAAATTTTTTCACAGAACGATCTCAGTTGAAAAACAAAATGCGCAAAAAGCTCTTTAAAAATTATCTTTTTGGTTATACATCATTAATTGAGTGGTACAACAGGAATCACGATCTATCTAGGATACTACACACTTTAGGTACTACACGGAAGTAAGCGGATGCCCATCGTACATCGACCGATTCAAATTCTCATCGATTATCCTTAACAATAAAGTCTTAGATAGAAACTTCTGTCTCTAACACAATGGAGCTTGAGCATACCTTCTGTAAAGTTCCTACAGGAAGCGTAGCAAATAAAATGCGTGGTTCGGGAACACGGTATATATTTCGAATGAAATCCAAAAACTTATATAACTACCCTAGCCTAGAAATCTTACTTGCTAACTACCTACTATTTATACAATATTATTTATTTATTAAACGGTTACCCACATACCCTACACCTTCATTGTCTGCTTCACACGTGACTTTCTGCGAATCGTTTATCTCCCCAGTCGTGTTTTCACGTTTCTTACATTGCAGCGCTGTGCTGGCCGACGCGAGGTCTCCAGCGCTCATCCTCACACCATATCTGACAGCAAACCACGTAACCTTAGCCAGAAATGCCTCATCTGTAGATTCCAAGTACTTCCTCAACATTACCAGTCACACGGGCTTCTTCACTGTAGACGAAGAATACAACTCCAACATATTCTTCTGGTACTTCCCGGTGGAAAAGAAGCCGTTAGAAGAAACGCCTTGGATTGTCTGGCTCCAAGGTGGACCGGGAGCGTCGAGTATAGCAGGACTTTTTGACGAAATCGGACCTTTTGAGTTTGATAATACAGAAACTGGATATTTAAAACGTAAGCATTATTTATATAGATAGACGAGCTTCTGCCCGCAGCTTCGCCCGCGGCGTGGCCTATGGAAAAATAATTCAACCACCCATTGCACCCTCTTAAGGGTAGAATTTCGAAAAATCCTTTCTTAGCGGATGACTACGTCATAACATCTACCTGCATGCCAAATTTCAGCCCGATCCGTCCAGTGGTTTGGGCTGTGCGTTGATAGATCACTATGTAAGTCAGTCAATCAGTCAGTCACCTTTGAGTTATATATATTTAGATTTTACTAACATTTCTAAAGTGGGATAGAGTTTGCAAAATATTCACATACTATAGCTGCACTTCGCGTTTTTACCAACTTGGCCAATCATCTATGTATACCTCTACACCCAATAATCAAAGCTCTGGGATAAAGAGTATCCTTCATATCCCTTCTAGAATTTAAGTATCTACACACCAGATTTGATAAAATCCGGCTAGCCTCTCTTTAATTATTACATTTATAATATTAATCTGATAGGAATCCTACCTATTATAGTGTAAATTCAGGAAAGCTAAGAGAAAAGTTGAGACGCTTATAGAACTAGGTAAATATACCTACATTTAAAAATAGCTTGAGTATTTCTTAGAAATAGGAAAAAAGGCATGGATGATCAAGGTCACATAACAGGAAAAGTGTATATCTGGGTAATGGGCAAATAACACCGTAGTTAGGCACCGATTGCTCACGAACGTGGCTGACAAGTACTTGAATTGATTGAATAAGTACACTCGGCACTCGCATTGCATCATTAGTTTCTAATAATAAGTGTGTTTGGATAGATCGTGTATATTCTTTATATATATACCCAGAAACTACGAGGGCTACGGTCCCACAACACTCTGACTCAGAACAAGTATTTGTGCTTTTTTTCTGTGCACGAATACTTGTCCTGCCACACGAATCCCGTTGCCTCCGGGTTATGAACCGACCTGCTCAACCACGGCACCACAGAGGAGTTATTATTATTATTCTTTATACCAAGTATACTCGTGTCGTGTCATGGTTTCCATTTTGACTGTCCCATTAGGCAAAATAAAATAAGATTTTTATGATCGAATGGAACTAGCCAAAGTAACAATTAATACTTCAGAAAACTACTAATGCAATAGTCTGCCTGAAGTACGTATTTTCGATACATATCTCTCGAAAAGCCTGCCCGATTTATATTTACTGTTTTCTTAGAGTTGTAGCTTGATAACTATGCATTGTTTGCTAATTTTCTATCGTAGGTACGACAACGTATTTATGATATTTATAGCTGATTTAAGTGTCAAGTCTAAAGGCATATTATTCTTTTATGTCAACATGATAAATCGAGTCCATGATCTGTCACACGTTATGTTCTATCAAGGTATTTGTTGTTTGTAATATCCTTAACTTTCACTTCTTCCTGGTATGTTTAATTAATTTTATGAGTAATCAAACGACTCAATAAAATAGAAAGTAAATATTCGTAAGGCTAATTGGGTGCCATTGATTCGTTTGAACCAATGTGTTGTCACTGTGGAGATTTTATGTAAGTGATAAGAAATTATGTATGTACGAGTACATTCCCAAGAAATCTAATTTGTTATCATGACTTAAGATTAAGTAAGAATTAAATTAAGATTAAGATAGATAAGATTTAAGGGTGGGGCACGGGGGAACGTAGTAGTCGGCATTTTTATATACTGTGGAGATTCCATCACAGTACCTACTTAGAAACAAATCAAATTATCAGAGTCGTTAAAATATATGAGTAAAATAACAAAGAACATGAGTGAAACTCTTGTCTATTTCTGGCTGGAATTGCGAATTCTGTTGTTAGCATCCCTTCCGTTCGTTTCGTTTGCAAGTTATCAATAAGCAGCGCTTATCATTAATTATTGTTTATACACTTTCATAAACCTACATAATTGAACTTGCGACACAGAATCGACACCATTTTACATCTAACTGCGTGTGTGCATAGGTCGAAAGTGGCCGTGGTCCGAAGCGCACTCCATGCTGTTCATCGACAACCCTATTGGCGCCGGGTTCAGCTTCACCAACAGTGACGATGGGTTCATTAAAGATATGTCCACGGTGAGTGTATTGTACAATAAGGTAGGTTAGTACAATTCATAAAGTATCTACCAAGTTTATATGAGACGTAGGTAGGTACTTCGCGCATCGTCCTAAGACGTGCTCTTCTTATGTTGGTTAGCTCCACAGTAAAGTAACATTTTTCGGAAATGTGACTTTACCCAATGCTTTTAAGCATCAATTTTGTTTGTATTTGCGACCAAAAAAACTATAGCATTTCTGTGTCGCGTCTTAGGTACCTACTCGTTATAGTTATATTGAATCGTGTTAATAACTCACTTATAACAGTGCTGCCAGATCGAAATACCCATTCAGAGCTACAGTGATTCAAAAAGCACTACATTTTATAATATTTGGTCGCGCGCTAGTCATCAAAAAAGCGCTAAATGTAGCGCTTCAACGGCAGCTTTACAAAAACACTCAAATTCGATGTTTGTAATCTTGGAATAAATTAATTAATCTTACCTTGGAATATTTTGAATATTTATTTGAAAACCATAATAACTTGAAGTAAGTGGTCAGCATAGTTAGTATATATCTTAAACATCGTGTCGCTTTTATTGATTTGACACTTGCTATGTAAATTGTCTTATTATCGGATGTCTTGATACTTAAAGGTCCGTCAATAATGTATTTTATTTTAAATGTGTTTACTGAACCTTAGTGGTTACGAAATTTGATAACTTACGTATGCGATCATTCTAATATAAAAATAAAAACATTACTACCATGATACCTTATTGGAAAATTAAGGTTCAATGGGTTTTGGCCCGGTGACGTTGTAAAGATCGGTAGAGACCTACATCATTACCCAATAAAAAAAAGGGTTCAATGGATAAAAGAGATAGAGAATCTGACGTGCTACGAATCAATCCAACACCGAACTATCGACTTAATCTAAACTTTTAATATGAGTTTAGTTTTAGTGTATATACTTACTTTGGTTACATTTTTGTTGTATAGCCTGTTGTACCTATTTTATATACGGGATAGGGGGGCTCCTATATTCCTCGGTCTTCTATCCCGCTCGCACATTGCGACATTTTTGTTTGGATTAATATGACATATTTGCTACACATTTCATTTTTCATTGTATATTTTATTTAGTGTTATTATATTATTGAGGGCTTGATTGAGATTTCATACGAAAACAAAATGGCGTGCAATGCTCGAGCGAGACAGAGGATCCAAGTATATAGAACCCAAGCATTAATTAAAAACTAACATTTATAAATGAGACCCCAAATGTTTTTCTTTAACATTATAATTTTTAATAGTGCGCTACCCATCTCTACAAAGTCCTGCAGCAGTTCCTGACCATGTTTCCAGAACTCCGTCAGGCTCCTCTGTACATCGCCGGAGAGTCTTACGCAGGGAGATACATCCCTGCGCTTGCGCTGAAGATACTAGAGCAAGACATCGAGCTTGGACCACTTGATGTAAATTTACAGGTGAGATTTAAAAAAAAGGGATTCTGGCTGGGTTAAAGCAAATAGTAGAATTTTATATTATCAGCCCATACGTTCCCACTGCTGGGCCATGGTGTCCCCCCCTCCCTTTACAGAGAGTTTGGTAATAATCTATCATGCTGTCCCAGTTTGGGAAAAACCTAACTATATTTAATGAAATGTCCTTTAAATGTGGTTCTTGATCTGGCTCGAAGGACCAAAAATATGTTGAAGGGAGATGGAGAACTTGATTGATTATAAAGAAATCCGTGCTTTTTAATTTTGTGGGTTTTTTGGTAAGTATTTAAGTGGACCACGGCACATACCAGTTTTCTTTTACTACTTTCTTTTATAATAGCTTTTGCAATAGCGAATGCAAATTCACATCTAACATAAAAAGTAATTGTTTGGCGAGATTTGAACCAGAGTGCGCTGGGTTAAAAATCGCACGGCTTTCCGATGTGCCACAATCGCTCTCTTATACAATACAATACAATAATACTTTATTGAACACCAACTTATATTTTGTAAGATAAATAACGGCTAAACCTCACGTCAATTAAAAATCGAAATTACTGCGACTAGGTTTCGGACATATTCCGCTCCCAGAAGAAGGACATCGAATATGTCCAAAACCTGGTCGCAGTAATTTCGATTTTTAATTGACGTGAGTTTTAGCCGTTATTTATCTTACAAAATGTGTCATACTCACGATAATTTTCAAACTAAAACCAACTTATATGTCATATATATCTCATTTATATGACATGTCATCTTTTGCGAAAATAATTTGTTCCGCACGTGTCATTCGATAAGCGTTTTGTTTCTTATTTTTTAAACGAACCATGCGGCCACGGTTGTTTACCGAAGCCACTGGAGCTGGCCGTACTATTAACGTTATGTGTGTTTTTACGACTGCACCTGCCAATGGCACATTATTGTAATTTCATGCCAAACCGACCATCACTAATGGTACTGGACAGCCTGCAATCATAACCTGTAACTGTACAAGCTGATATTTTCAAATATATAATCGGTAAAAAATGTTGCTGTATAAAAACTCTATTTACATATTTTTTTAAAGCGTGTTTTGTTACTGTATTTTTTGTGTGAGTCATATTCATGAAGGATAAGGCTTTGTTAGGCTTGGTTTTTACCCACAAAAGACAAGGAGTTGGTGTTGGGAAAATCCCCTCTATCCAAGTTTATTCTAGTCTTGGCATCGGTGTCTTGACATGCATGTCTAATTTATAAACTAGAGGTGCTCTGCAGTTTCAACGACATTTTGCCCGCTCTCGCGTTGACATTTTTACCGTATTACCACAAATACATAAAAACAAGGCCTAGACAGGTGACAAACGCGTGTTTAACAATACAAAACAGGAGTTAAATGTTTAAGGCTTATTTAAATCTTTTGTGGTTAAGTCGTTATTTTTTTATCTGTGAACTGTGATTGTTGATTTGACAGCAACGCAACATGCAAAATTAAAAATATAAACTCCTTTTTTATGTAACTTTTTAAAGTAACAATCATAAATTGCGTATTCATAAAACATATAGTTTCAATTGCCTGCAAATAATTGCAATCAAGTTACGTGATCAACTAGTTCAATGATTTTATACAAGATACCTACTAACCCCCATATTCATAATTATGAACAATTGTATTTGTATCTTATCGATCATTTGTTCGTTAATTTTATATCATCATCAATCGGACAACGTCTAATTTGGTTCAGCCACGCGTTTTGTTAACATACAAAAAACCATAAAAACAAACGCATTCCCGTTTTAAAAGACAACAAGATTTAAAACCGGAATGCGTGAACAAGCGCTAAAACTTAGCACCCACTCATCAACTTCAATACCTGCGACACCTATACTGGAACAGTTGTACCAGCACCCCAAACCGCGCTGCGTTACGAGTACATAACCGGGCTGGCTGGTGTGGTTGCTGGCGGGGGAATTGTACAATACACCTCAAGCGGGACATCAGTGCAGGCCTTACCGCCTCCACATCAGATTAGAAAACAAAGAACGTATTATATAAAGAACAAACTTCTTTACGCACGCTTGACTTGGGGAGTACCTAAGGCTATTTTAGTATTAAAATTCTCATGAGTGTGATTCATTTTAAATTAATATATTCCTCACGAATAATCTTGATCCCGCTGCGTGAACTCACCTCCTGAGGAAGAGCATCGGATATGCTCGAAACCAATACTATTCGTGAGTAACTGCCGGGAATATATATATTAATTTAAATTGTATGCTGTTGAATGCGTGACGAGAGCGTTACGAAAATTGATCGAGCGAGGCGAACGGAAGTTGAGAGGAGATATAAGTTATTGAAGATAGAAAGTGAGAGAGTTAACGTTTTGTATAGATAGAAGTTTTACTTCAGTCGTGTGGTTTAAAGCACACTCCTTTTGTTTTAATGATTAGGTAGTATTTGGTAATTAAGTCGGTAAGTATATGATGAAAATAGATAGAAGAATTAGATGAACGAATGAGTTAATGATCAATTTATATATCGCTAAAATTTGTATTGGTATCAAAATAATAAATAAGTACAGAAGATATGTTGCTGACCTTATGTTTGATGTTGGATCACTCACTGGAGTGAACTGGATCCCTTTCCCTTCCAATTGGAAGTCTGAGTGAATAAATTTATCTCAGATTTAAAAAAAAGTAAACAATCAAAAAGCAATACCTATTAAATTGGCTATAATTATAACGATTTATGCCTTTACTCACTGGCAATTCACGACATGAACAACAGTAAGCAATCTGAGTCCAAAATTTCATACAAAACGGTTCGGTGGTTTTTGCTTGAAAATAATATAAACAGTGTTTAACTTCTGAGCTAACTACATTAAAAATATATCAGTGGTGCCGATTCTGCGTCGCATTCTCTAAAACTAAAGTAAACTTAAAGTATGGCGGTACTCTTCTGATAAAGGGGAAATGAAAAAGACGGAAATATGTTAATTTCGTTTAGCTTTAGAGTATGCGACACAGAATCGACACCAATAACTGCCTGCCTAGATCAGATAAATAATTCATCATATATAACAAAATAATTCAATACTCGTTCTGAAGAATTGATTTTAGATCTTAATTTATTCGTGACATATTGTAGTTAGTGATCGATCACTTCGAAGTAGAAGTATAAATGTTTGCTGTTAGTTTTTTTTCTTCTTCTGTGTTCGTACAACTGTCCTCAATACCTGTTTGAAACAGATGATTGGATATCGAGGCTCTCTCTCACATTGTTAGGTGACAAGTTTAAATATTAGATTTATGGGAAACATTTCTTTGTAATTTGTTTGAGAGCTTTATCATTTCCACACAGCACATCTCAATTTTCGGGAATAAAAAGTAATTTGTTGATTCAGATGATGTTAATAACAACAAAATTTTATCCAAATCGGTTCAGCTGTTTTAGAGTGAAAGCCTAACAAACAAACAAGCAGAGAATGGTCTTCAGTTGACCTGATGACTAGCATTGGCTATTTTTTTTTTTTTAAACTACGATTATCCTTAAATACTAAAAGAAGGAAATTTTAAGACGAAAATTTCATTCCTTTTTATGCTTAGCAAAGAACTTACAGCTCTCCTGATGGGAAGAGGTCATCGTAGCCTATAGATAATCGTAACACTAGATGTGTCTCACTAATGAGTAGTACACCCATTTTTTTAAGTAAAACTTTTTTACCAACCCTTGACTTAGGTATTAAGCTGGTGAATGCGATGCGAACGGAAGTTTAAGTTGGTTAACGTTGATCTCCATTGTCAACATAACATCGTTAAAAAGTTGTATTATTATGTTGGTATATCCGGTAAAATGACAATGTACAATTGTCAAGATGGCTTAAATAAAACAAAAATAAAGTTATAGGTATTGGCCGATAGATGGCGTTAAACTAAAGAAGTTTGACTTCAGTCAGTGTGGTCTAAAGCACACTCGTTTTTTTTTGTTATTGAGCTCATTCTCTAAATATTACTATTATACTTACTTTTAGTCTGTTTTGATTTGACGTCCTGTTTTCTTCAGGGTTTAATAATGGGAAATCCAGTGATGAACCGGGACATCATAGCAGACTACACAGCCATCTACCAACAGTGGGGGCTCATCGACAGCCAGGGAGCGCTGTCAGTCAAGTATCTACAGGACAAGTACACTAATGCCATCAAAAAGGGAGACAGTTTTGCAGCTATGGATGTGAGTATAATGCTATTAATTGTACAAATAATTTTAAGTGAAAATGTAAACCAACAAGTAGCGTGATGAAATGGAGCGAGACGCAAATAGCTTATTATGAGCAGATGTCTCCCAAACTAACATTAACTTGTGATTATCAAGGAATTAAAACCCATGATTCCATTGTTCTTCTTAAATTACAAGGTTTTTGAGAAAAGGGGTCTTGCTTGACAGAATGATTGACGGACAAAAAACTTAAATATATATAACTCAAAGGTGACTGACTGATTGACTGACTGACATGGTGATCTATCAACGCACAGCCCAAACCACTGGATGGATCGGGCTGAAATTTGGCATGCAGGTAGATGTTATGACGTAGTCATCCGCTAAGAAAGAATTTTTCGAAATTCCACCCTTAAGAGGGTGTAATGGGTGGTTGCATTATTTTCCCATAGGCCAAGCCGCGGGCGAAGCTTTTTTTTTATGTTAAGGAATGACGAGATGAGCTAGCCGTTCGCCTGATATTAAACGACACGGCTGCCCATATCAGCTGCAGTGTCACATGGAACTCTAAAGTATAGAGGTTCGCGTGACACTGCACTGCGCACGTCATCCAGAGACATCAGCACAATCTAGTAATAAGATTACTAAACTGTGAGATCAGATCATAAAGTCTCATTTGCCCAGTAATTTCACTAGCTACAGTGCCCTTCAAACCGGAACACAGCAGTGCTTGCGCACTACTGCTTGGCGGCAGAATAACTGGCAAAGCGGTGGTACCTACCTAGACGAACTTTGCAGTAAAGTCCTACCACCTAGTAAAGCTGCGGGCAGAAACTCGTATCACATAAGAGTTTCGTTTTTTAGGTACCTACGCAACCATAATATATACATCTTGAGAAGTTTAACTATGTACGAGTAAACCTTGAATTTATTAAAAACAGTAATATATTCAATCAGTTAAAAAATGCAGTTTACAATAATTTATTATAGCTACAAAATAACTAAAAAACTTTTAGAAAGGCGCGGAAAAATTCTGTCTTGTAGGTACAAGACATGGTTTATTTATTATGAGACCAACTCGTGACATTTAACTTAATATGGCCCTTTTAGTTACTTGAGCAATCACTTCTATAATTGTAAAGGGTAGAAATAAAATTAATAATTAAACATGAATGTAGCCAGTGTGCGGCCAGTAAAACAAGTTTTAACTATCCCCATGGAAAAATTAGACTGATTACATACCGTAGCTAAGTTACAAAAATGTACACAATTTAAACACTTAACTTAGCAAATAGGCTATAATAAATGAAACATGAGTGTGATGAAAGGAAGTTCCTTTTTTCATAGAGCCACCTAAGGAGTTAGAAAAACAAAAACCTTGTTTCTTGGTTTTGAAGAGTAATTAACTTTTTTACAAAAACGCACAATCGCGCATCTATTTCCTTAGTACAAGCTTTACATAATTTAGGAATAGATGGCGCTGACTAAAATATGCATCAATATTTATTTATTTTATTTATTTATAAAAAAAGCTTTGGCCACAGCTGATGCAGAATCCATTAGAAAGGTTGCCTATTATCTCCGTTCCTCTATCAACTTTAAGGATGAATAAGACGCCGAATGTAGATTCCCAATGAAAATTTATAAATCGAGGTCCAGAAATATTAATTAACGAGCTTCTGCCCGCAGCTTCGCCCGCGACGTGGCCTATGGGAAAATAATTCAACCACCCATTTCACCCTTTTAAGGGGGGAATTTCAAAAAATCCTTTCTTAGCGGAAGCGTACGTCATAACATCTACCTGCATGCCAAATTTCAGCCTGATCCGTCCAGAGGTTTGGGTTGTGAGTTGATAGATCACTATGTCAGTCAGTCACCTTCGAGTTATATATTTAGATTCTGATTGGTATTTCTATCAGTCACCTAAGATACAACCGAGATGCTGAGATTGACATTGACAGTGGATTAGAATCCGGCTCCGGTTGACTGTCTGCCTCTTTTTTTAATGTCTAATTATAAATAGGTACCGTCGTATTCCTTTCCACTAGACTGTAATCTGTACCTACATCATACTTACCTATATTTTTGACTGACTAAAAAAAAACCTACATGTCTCGCGATTACGTAACTAATAAAAATAACTTATTATCGATATTATTAATAATATATATCTATATATATATTATCTATAGTAGTAAAGTTTTGTGTGTTTTTCTGCTCCTAATATATATTCAATCTACCACGCTTTTTGGTCCTTTGTTAGCAGGAGGTTTGGAGTATTGCAGGAAAAGAATATGAAGATACTATCGCATATATATAAAATCATAATAAAATCATAATAGGATCTGTAACTGCTGTACTTATATTAGCAAATAACTTATAGATCCGTAGATCTTACAATTCTTTTTAAATTATTGACAGCCGGTGGTGTGATGATTGAGCAGGGGCCTTACCGCTTAAGTCTGGTGGAGATCGTAATCGTGTTCTCTCTTGCTCGCACTCGTGGACTTGTTAATTGTCGCGTGCAGAATGGCACGCGCAGCCGATTCCCAGAATGGTTACGCGGTAGGGGTGTTGGTCCGATCATAGCGCGGAACCAGGGTCTAGTGTCTACGCATGTGATCGTTAGGTGTTGTTTTTTTTTTTAACAGAAACATTGTCTTCGTTTCAATAGACAAGAGTCAAACCTGGAACACTAATAAATTATTATTCTCTTCAAGTTTTTCTACTTAGTATAGGTACGTAAGATAAACCAGGTGACTAATATGCCTGATGTAATAAGGAAAAGCCATATTACAATAAACATAATACTTCTAAGTTACAATTTCCATTCAGAATTACCTAATAACTTTGTTTTTCTGAGGTCATTTGCATTTATTATACTAAGTCGGTAATTAATATTTTGTAGCGTCCCAATACACAATTTTCTACAGTATAAAATATTAAAAATTCAACTAATAATTAACGAAAATCATCAAGACTCGATACGAAAAATATTCGAAAATAATTAGAAATGATTGCAGCAGATGTAACATGAAAAAAAGTAGTTATTAAGATGAAGACTAAGTAGTATAAAAGTGTACGATACAATACAAAAAATACGAAAAGTATAAAAGATTGGAGATTCTTATGAGACACGTGAGTAGTACTCATAGCTACAACTATTACACGTAATAGTTTATTAATTAATTAAACGTAATTACACGTAATAGTTGTAGCTATGAGTACTACTCACGTCAGTTTCTATAATATTATGATTTACAAGTTGACGGCCCGCCTGTTGGTAAGCGGTTACCGTCACGCATGGAAAAAAGTTAAGTGTTTCGAGAGTTTGATAAAGGTTTCTGTTAGTGATGAGGGAGTCACTTCCGGCTATCTCAAATTTAAATTTGTTGTAATACCTTACCAAATCATGCATAATTATTTTTAAGACAATAAGAATCTCCAATCTTTTATACTTTTCGTATTTTTTTGTATTGTGTTTTTATCTTGTGAGTGTTAGTCGTGGCTAACACTCACAAGATACAGTCGAACAACGCGACCTGTGTTCGGGCAATATAGATGCCCAGCCTCAAGGAGTAGGTACGCGGCGGCGGTGGCGGCTCGGCGCTGACTCCGGTCGACCGTTCGAGTTATTCGATTGCAGTTATAACTTGTTAGTGTTATCCATATTACAAGAAAACCTCATTTTCGATTTCTAGCTTCGCAACAAACTTCTGGACCGTTTGAGTGACATCTCGATGCAGCTGCAGAACTTCAACCCGCTAGCAGACCACTTAGAAGACCAGCTCAAAGGCTTTGTCCATTATATCACGCACCCACAGATATCAGACGCGATTCATGCCGGAGACATAAGATTCACATTTTCCAATAGCACAGTTCACACGAAACTGACGCTAGATTTTCTTAGTGAAGTGAATTCGAAGATGGAGAAACTGTTGGAGCATTATCGAGTTATGATTTACTGGTAAGATTTCTGTACTATATATAGGTTTGCGCTTAGTTATCTTGTTGCTAATAAGAAACGCGTATCGCATTTTGTGCGTCACCGGTAATTAACATAGGTACCTACCTATATTTAGAGAAGATCTTATAAAATAATAATTTAAGTATAGACAAATCAAACTGAATAAATACTGTAAATGTATGTAATGTAATGTAATGATATTAAAATCAATAGTTGTTCACTAATCTGAGTACAGTAAAAGCTTTTTATTCGCGGGGTATATATTCCGTAAATGTGCCGCGAATACAGAAACCATGAATATGGAATAGTAATTTACATGGGATTATAGGGGATACGTTCCTAGATGACAAAATAAAAAACGAGTATATAAAAAACGAATTTAAAGTTATTGACCATGTTGATTAATTATTATCTCCAGGCTTAAGCAATGGTTTAAAGACTTTTATATTTTTTTATTTCTTGGCTGTTTTTAAAAGCTTATGCATTGAGTAATAAGGTTGATTTCATTCTGTTTGTTTATATTCTCAAAAACGCCATGTATAACAACGCGAAACACACGAATGAACCACTGTTGTCCACCACCGATTATACAAAAATAAAGTTACTTAGATCTCCGCTGTTCTAGCCGCCTTATAAGCGAGTGGACACAGGTATAGGTAATAGAGGGACAGAGAGAGTTCTGGATAGGTGTTCTGTGTTTAGCTACATGAACTTTATCAGTAATAGATTGACGGTACATTTTCCAGTGGACAGTTGGACCTGACTGCGCCATGCGTGCCCAACGCACAGGATCGGCGGAAGAACTGGCGCTGGAGCCAGCGTGAAAACTTCCTAAACGCACCGCGCACGCCGTGGTGGTACAACGAATCTATTGCTGGGTGAGGATTACCTCTTATCTTTTGCATAAGGAATCACCCTATCAAAGTCAAAGTCAAAGTCAAAAGATTTATTGCAAATAAGCTATTTTTAACACTTTTACAAGTCAAAAATTATATTAGGTACTTAAAATTAAGTTATTGTACTAGGCATATCGAATTATAAAGTGTTTATTGTAAAATATTACATAGCAAGCCCATTACAATATATGAGTGTGAAAAAAGTTGTCTTTCACACTACTGGTGCTAGCAATCCGGCACAATGCAGAACAGAAAACTCCGATCCGAAGCTTCGGTTACATTTTTCATCTATTACTTTCATCTTTTAATGATCAATCAGTTGTTATGCAAAACGTCAGCATTCGCCCGTGTTCTGCGGGACGTCTACTACCATAACTGCGATTCGAATCTTCGGGAACCATTTAGAAACGTCATATTTTTTATACCTAGGTGACAAAGTTCACTTTCGATCTTACTTCGTAATTGTATAAGTAAATATACCAATATTATGTGGGTAGTAGTTTGCTTCGTAAGAATTTTCAGCCAATTCAAATATAAAATAAATATCAAACAATAAAAAAAAAAAAATTAAAAAAAAAATTCGCTATACTTATTTTTACTTATTTTATCAATTTATTTTACCTTATATTATCTAACATTCCTTCCAGGTACGTGAAAAGCGGAGGTCGTTTCACCGAAGTCTTAGTTCGGGGTGCGGGCCACCTAGTTCCTTTAGACAAGCCAGCCCAAGTTCAACAACTCGTCTCCTACTTCATCCGCGGCCTCGACATGCCTCTGCCTCCTAACTACAAGACGAAAGACGACTTTACTCCTGAATACAAAGACATGGCTGCATCGTTAGGTCAAACTGAAGGATCCTCAGGAACGAGAATAGCAATGGGTGTTAGCATTTTTGTAAATGTCATATTAATCTTTGCTATATTAGCTGGAGTGGTGTATGGGCTCAGATGGCGAAGAAGAACGGAAATGTTTATGTATAACAATGTAGAAGAAACATCCATTACGGAAAGTGTTTTGGCTATGAGTTGACGGTACACTCGGTGCCGATACGGATGAGCGGTATGTACCGCTAGCAAATAAAGATGTACTTGACACAGAGCTGAAATGTGAATAGTCAAAAGAAATGTAGATGAAGATCATAGAGATAAATGATTATTTGTACACATTTCACATAACACCATCTAGTCCCAAACTAAGCAAAGCTTGTACTATGGGAACCAGATAACTGATACAATACTTAGATACTTTTTGTTTCTAAATACATACATAGAATACCATCTAATATAACACCCGGACACAGATGTTCATCAAACGATTGTTTGTCCTGGGTGGGAATCAAAACCGCAAAACCTACAGTTCAGAGAAAGGGCTACTACCAACTGAGCTATAGAACCAGTTAAGATGAATTTCTTACTTCTATAGTGTAGTTCTAATTTCTAGTAAGATTGTATTATATTATATTATACTTAGTATTTTGAACATGGAAGACTGATTCTGAAATTTTTTATTTCGATTTTTAGATTTAATGAGCTATAAAAATTTTGAATTATGAAATGTAATTTGTCTGAAAGATTCTTGCCATAAGTACGAGTTTTTTCACCCGTTTCTTACATCGCGTTTGAAGTTATTGGTGCTGTAATGGTACATCATATAATGCCTGTTACTTTCTATAAGTGGGTGTAGTATTTAATTTTTGTCATTACCTATTACTTGATATTTTATACTAAGCTAAAACTAAACTACTATAAAACTAAAACTTAACTGCTTAATATTAAATAAAACAATCTCACAAACCCTACCAGTAGGCAACGTGCCCAATATGCTGGCAGCATTGTTACGTTGAATGGCAATCCTCAACATTTCGAGGCCAGTATATTTTGGTAACGTTTTGCTTCGAGCCGACGTTTGGAAAGATCTTTGAAAATTTGGTGTGTACTCGGTCCCCAAGATCCCAGCGTCTCGACTCCAATATTATAATTAAATGCAAATAATATAAATGAAATGAATGCCAGATTTAATAATACCGCTGATATACATAGTGAAATATGAAACTGAACTGGAATGCCAAATGCCTTGAAGTTATTATAGGTACCACAGATCCTATAAAAAACTTTTTTTTAGGATCTGTGATAGGTACATATTATTATCAACCTTTTCTTGTGTTGTATGTTTGAATGTATAAGCTAAAAGCATTTTAAAAACTCAACATGTCGCCGTATTTCACTATTTCTACTTTAACATAATAGTTTTTTTTTTTATGTTACTGAATGATGTGACGAGCTTGTCGTTCACCTGATGTTAAGTGACACGGCCGCCCATAACAGAAGAGTGTCACTCTGAACTCAAAAACATAGAGTTTCGAGCGACACTGCACTGCGTACATCATCCTGAGACATCAGCACAGTCTGGTAATAAGATTACTCGATTGTGAGATCAGATCATAAAGTCTCAATTGCCCAGTAATTTCACTAGCTACAGTGCCCTTCAAACCGGAACACAGTAGTGCTTGCACACTACTGCTTGGCGGCAGAATAACTGGCAAAGCGGTGGTACCTACCTAGACGAACTTTGCAACAAAGTCCTACCACCTAGTATAATAACACCTAATAAACTAGTGTATTAATAATAAATAGTCATCTCGCTTTGAATGTAAATGTAAATGATCTAATTGAAAATAAAATAGCTTAAGAGTAATACATGCTAAAACAAGCTTACAAGCTCTCTAATAAAATCGTTCCTTGAAGCATGAAATATAAAATGAAATAAACATTGATTATGAAGTTCACTTGTATTTATTGACGAATTGGTCTAAGATCAGTTTGGTGACCCTCGGTTGATCGACTGGGACCATATGTCCAGCTCCACGAATTAGGACCTTAGTGAAGTTACCTCCGCTCTTTTTGAAACTGTCAATTGGAAAAATTGGTATGAGACCAAACATAATTTCACATTTATTAAACAACTAGTTGCGCCTCGCGGTTGCACCCGTGGATAAAAAGTATTTTAATTGTTTGCTCATCCCACGGGAACATTTCATTTTTCCGGGATAAAATGTAGCCTATATGTTAAACCAGTGTATAAGTTGTCTTGTCATCGAATTTTATCCAAATTCAGCCGTTTGAGCGTGTAAGAGTAACAAACACACATATACACACACATACAAACTTTCGCCTTTATAATATTAGTGTGATACAAAATATTTCGATTAATTTTAATTTTTGTTTTTTAATTTGTCATACTATCACTTTACTCTTATTATCGAGAGAATTTGACCGGATTTCTATGCTACGATGCACAAATATACCTAGAACAAATGAAATTCAAACATATGCTTTTTTGTTAGGTACTCTTAAAAAGTTGCTGTAATGAATATCGCCCTTACCAGCAGATAAACGTTTCCCCAGCGTACCTAAATAGCCGTGGCAGACTAAATTGTCCTTTTTCTCGTTTTACTTTAGTTGTAGCGAGTAAAACAAGAAGTAAATCGGGAGAACAGACAATTTAGTCTGCTGCCCGTACTTGCTATAATATATATATATATATATACCTTGAGCGACAAGTATATTAAGTTTCAGCTCAATACCTGTCGCGTATTGAAAACTGCAATTTATCTCCTCTTCACAAAGTATTGTTCTTTGGTCACGAGATACGAGTACTTATTTTGCAAAGAAGGCTAATAGAAGAAATCAAAACACAGCAGATACTTACGCAACAACTTTACCGCTGACGAAATCTCGCAGATGTTTCCTGGGAGCGTCGATATATTCTTGGCTACGGGACCACTTCAACGATTTGTATGTATTTACCGACACACTGTGCGCCAGAATTATGTCCTGCTGGCCGCTGTAACAATGTCAATCTAAATATATATATAGCTCAAAGGTGACTGACTGATTGACTGACTGACATTGTGATCTATCAACGCACAGCCCAAACCACTGGACGGATCGGGCTGAAATTTGGCATGCAGGTAGATGTTATGACGTCGGCATCCGCCAAAAAAGGATTTTTCGAAATTCCACCCTTAAGAGGGTGAAATTGAGTGGTTGAATTATTTTCCCATAGGCCACGCCGCGGGCGAAGCTGCGGGCAGAAGCTCGTTGAGTATAAGTTATTTATTTTTGGAGCTACCATTTATACACGGTGGAATTTAATTCATTCGTTTTTAAATGTATGCACTCAGACCATTCTATAGAATTATACACATTACACGTACGTTACGTACAAGGTGCAGTTAAAAAAAATCCTCCTACCCGGATAACAGCCGAAATGTCTATTAAACGCTACAAACAGCGTGGGCACCGGCTGAGCGCTTTGTAAATGTTCAATGTTGCAAGGCTTTTCTTTAGAATTTTAATTCGCAGTAATTTGATGATACCTAGATTTTAGTATTATTTCATTAGTACTTTTAATAATAAATTATATAGGAGCGTTCTATAGGATGGACTGAGACGATACATTTAAGGAAAATAACGTATTAAATTCCACCGTGTATATCATACCGAATGTTACTTTTATGATTATACACCATCATCACTAAATATAAGTACGTGGGCTTGTGTCCCTAATTTTTAATTAAAAAGAGAGAGTAACTGCGATTCATGTATGTAACAAGTATGTAACTATAGCGACTGGCTGACAGATATACAGCTCAAGCTGCTCCTTTATAATTACTCATACATCATCATGTCATGGTACTTTTTTTTTTTTTACTTCAAACTTGTCTAGCATTTGACCACGCTCTCACCTGATGGGAAGTGACGATGCGATCGAAGGTTAGCATGCTAGCCAAGTAAATACCTATTCACTCTTCTCTTGAACACGCTCGGGTCATATTTCGCCGGAAACACAGACGCTGGCAGGGCATTCCATTCCTTAGCCGTTCTAATTAAGAACGTTGAGTCAAATCGCTTGGTACGAATGGGTGGTATTTCGACCACAAAAGGATGGCGCTTAGCCGAGCGTCTAGTAGTCCGGTAGTGGAATGGTGATGGGAGAATTAGATCATGCAGTTCTTGAGCGCATTCACCGTGGTGTAATCTGTAAAAAACCGACAGACTTGCCACCTTACGTCGATGTGCAAAACTCTGCAGCCTTTCACCAACCAAAGTGTCGTCGTCAATGAGCCTTTTGGCACGCCGTTCAATCGAGTCCAGAGCCTCAAGCTGGTACTTGGCAGACCCGTCCCACAGGTACTTCCGAGGATAAGTCCCTCGTGCACCTGCACATTACCCTGGCAAGACTAGACTCGCAATGTACACGCCATTTAGATACAGTCAAGCATAAATAATAAGATCGATTAAATCACATTGTTATTTTTGCCCAAATTTCATACTTACTGAAAGCACAAAACTCCATAATGTTCAAGCAGCTCTTCAAGAAACGGCTTCGTAGAGTTCATTATATCGGGCAGCATCTTTTGATACACATCCTGGTTGTTATAGTGGAAGGTTACGTTTCCAGCACCCACAGCCTTCCTGATATATGGTCTGTTGATGAACTCTTCGAACTCTGGAGCCTGGTCCACTGGAGTGGGATCGTGGTTGAAGTTATAAATGCTAACGCCAGAATGTTTCTTTATGTATTCTATCGTTTCGTTAAATTTCTGATAAGGAAAGTAGGATTTCTTAATAAACTTGAATTCGCTTTGTATTAATCACACTTCACACTAATATTGTAAAGGCGAAAGTTTTTGTGTTTGGTCTATGTGTGTATGTTTGTTACTCCTTCACGCTCAAACGGCTGAATGGATTTGGATGAAACTAAGTACCAAAATAGCTTATACACTTAATTAACATTATAATTGTGTAATTATGTTTTCTTGAATCAATTGTCTTGTTTCCATCTAGAACTTATATCTTTATTCTATTAATATATAAATCATCTGCTGAATTACATTAGTATAATAAGCTAAGCACTTTTACTCCACTATAATTTAAATTCGTGTTACTCATATAATCCTGTTTTGGCCTTATTGTATCCTAAAATGTATATACTTTAAACGTATATAAAAAGTAACGCTGTAAAAAAAACATTATAGCTACATTTTATCCCGGAAAAGTGTCATTTTCATTGGATGAGCAAATAATTAAAATACTTTTTGTCCGCGGGTGAAACCGCGGGGCGCAACTAGTTTGTTAATAATGGAATGAAGCTCGAGAAAAATTAAAAGCACTTACATTGCTAGCATTGACCATTTTCCTTTCCTTTATAAGACGCACCGTAGCCTTCTCGAGGATTTTTACAGCTTCAACATCCTCGTCTTCCAATAGACCTAGTGCAGAGACTAGTTCACTGTAATGCATTAAGCTGTGAGGGTCTATCATTCCGCTAACTATCATGAGGCCCTGAAACATAGTACAAGCTTTGCTTAGTTTTGAGCTAGATGGCGCTGTGTGAAATGTCCACAAATTGTTATTTTTCTCTATTCATTTTTATTTAGGTATATATTTAACATCATAACAGGTTTCATTGTTGTTGTTTGGTTTTCACGTTGAAACGGCTGAACTGATATTGATGAAGTTTTGCATATTGATTGCTTACTTAAATATTATAACTTACACGTAAATTTATAGGATGTTTTTCTCTATTCCTGTGTATCTGTATACCAAGGGCTGGTACATACTTCCCTGCATAAGACTCTCCTGCTAAAAACAACGGCGCTTCACGAAGTTTCGGGAACATCTCCAGGAACTGCTTCAGAAACTCTAACATTTGTGCACCTACCTGTTGAATATTTGCATTTTATTATAGAACAACTATTTTCTATAAGCTGTTTCATAGAGGTATAATAGTAGTAATCTTATTATTAGACTGTGTTGACGTCTCAGGCCGACGTGCGCAGTGCAGTTACGCGAAACTAGAGTTACTTCAAAGTTTACGGGACACTGCAACTGATATGGGCATGGTATGGCTCTAACGCTTAACATCAGGCGAACGACTACCTCGTCATGTCTTTTCTCAATACAAAAAAATCCTTGTCACCTCTATATCCAGGGGTTTAATTATAATAATAATTACACAGATACTGGCGTAGAAGCATAAAAAACAAACATTTTACATATATTTACGTGTCACCTTGAAGAGAATTTAGAAAAAGTATATAGGTACTATTTTCGGAGCATTGATGAAATTACTGTTTTGGAGTATGAGATTTTTCTCTATCTGTCTGTCCTTGGGAGATTTCTTGACCGCTGAAGTTACATAGTTGTACAGCCAAAGATAGATGCCGCTGACGAGAGGTGGTTATCTTTTTTCGACTTTGTTTATTGAAAAAGCAACTTTTTTTGAACGAGCTAATACTGTTGGTCTCTACCGATCTTTACAGCGTCACCGGGCGGGAAAGATAGACAGAGATAGTTGGTGGCTACAGCCTCAACTATAAAGTTCATGCTATGAAGGTTGACCTGGACCAAATGCATCGTCTTATGGTCTTACTAAGGTACTACGCTTATATTAAGAAAACTAGGTCCATTCGTAACGTTACAATATTACTGTAATATTACAGGCCCAACTTACGTCATCCTCATTATTAAGATACCCATCGTCGTTGTTGGTAAAGCTGAATCCCGCACCTACTGGGTTATCCAAGAACAAAACCGAATAGTCGCTGGTCCATGTAACTTCTCTCAATTTCACTATGAATTGCAACACAAAAAAAGAAAGTAATTAAATAAGCATTAGATTAGATTAAAAGAAGTATTGGATTCGAAATATTCAACAGAAATATTAATATATACAGACACTCTATAAATAAATAGTTACAACTCATAAAACATTATTTGAAAAATAAATATGCTATCCAACTCACCACCACGTTGTAAAGTTCCTAGAATACTGGCAGCATTACCTCGCTGAATTAGAAGACTTAGCTTCTGAGCGAAGTATGTGCCAGCTCTGGGATCCCCCAAGGATTAAATATTTTTTTATAATTTTGTTAAATCTATAATAGATAAAAATAAGCATAAATTACCTTCTCCGTTCTCAACCCTCAAGGGTCCAAGTATGTCAAAGAGGCCAACCATAGAAGAAAATCCAGGTCCGCCTTGAAGCCAAATGATCCATGGTGTGGTTTCCAACTGGGTCTTAGCCGGGAAGAACCAAAAGAATAGATTCGAATCATAATTCTCCTTCACTGTGATGAATCCAGAATAACTTGTTAAGCCTAAGAAATGTTCAGGATCTACTTGTGAAAGAATTCGAGCTTCTGACGCATTCTGTCTAATGAGAGGTGTTAGTTTGAGACATCCTCCGCATGTGTCGTTTGAGTCAAACTCTTGGCCTTTAACTATGCTCACGCTGAAAATTATAAATACAAACAATAATCTTGGAGTGAGGCTTAGATATTGCAGTCAGATTTTAAGAATAAGAAATTGCTAATTCTCGGTTCCTTTCGCCTATATAAGAAGCATTTGGAAATAATCATTATTGTGACATTAACTTAAATATGAAAGTCTTTGGTCGGCAATATTAATAAAATGAATTCTTACAGGAATATAACCAGCGTTGTACTCAATATTTCACTCATGACTTCTTAGAGAAAACTGGCTTTATCTTCACGGCCAGATATTGTAGTAGCAACAGTTTATGCTAACGATGGAAATTAACGATGAACTGTGGAGGTAATATGCGATGAAGTGTGAACAGCTCGGTGCATTATTACTAACGTGAATTACATGATAAGGCTTCACGCCAACACAACTGAATGTAGTACTATATTATAATCATATTTCAAAACTACTGCAAAAAAGGTCGAGGCAGTTGAGATGCCAAAAATTATTGTCATACACCTACAGGGCTTACGTGTAGTTAACTAAATAATAATTCAGTATGAACCTGTTGCTTTTTAAAGGGATAGGATAAACAACGAATTTCGGTAATAAATAAACTAGTGCCATCAATAATAAATTACAAAAAACAACTTACAACAAACAGAGCCTGCCATTTTGAGTGATACTGATGCCCAATAAAAGCAAATTCCCAAGAAACCTAAAATTATTATTAACTAATAAAAAGCTTATTTTATGACCGAAAAATAACGCGGTACAGACAGAGGTGAAATATAATCATGTTCCTTTATGTAACTGTATATCTAAAAAGAATGTTCTGCAATATTTCGTTTTCGTTAAAGCAGAACCACCCGGTGGATAAAGCGAAACAAAGGTCAAGCACGATCCGCTGACTACCACCAACGATCCCAGTGTTTTCCCACACCTCATTATATTCAGGTCTCGCATTCGAAATTAATTAGATCAGAAATATACGGCAAAGCAAAAAACACCGCGAATCTCAGTTTTTACGAGCGTGGGAAAATCAGCTATAGGCCGAGTTGTATTGCGATCATCGTAGCACCACAGTTTACGTGTCAGTTAGTGCGCATGATGTAAAGTTAAGTATGGCAATCACGTATTAAATGTATCGCATCGATGTTTGTTTTACTACGAAGATCCTAAATATAGAGCAAATCACATCTGGGAGCGTGCAAGAATCTATCGCGAATGCCGGACCGTGGGAGCGATTTTATGCTAAACAGGTCATTGGTACCCTATACCTGTTCGCCAGCAATATACAGGCTGATTGCTAATGTTAGATATCAGCTGATAAATTATCTATACATATAAAATTCAAAATCCTGACTGAATGACTGACTTATATATCAACGCACAGCTTGAGCCGCTGGTCCAAGAGACTTGAAATTTGGAGGGTGTATTCTTTCTAAAGTGTAGGTATCCACTAAGGTCCGTATTACAGAACGATGCTCAGTCATCGATCGGTGCTCAAGCAGAGATTTCATTCATAAAGTGATCAATTAGTGAATCTGAGCATCGTTTTGTAATACGGACCTAAGAAAGGGTTTATCGATATTCTACCCCTAAAGAAGAGTGTGAAATGGGTGGTTGAATTATTTTCCTATAGGTCAGGTGAGTGATGCCGCGGGCAGAAGCTCGTATTATTATAAAATTTGTGCACAAGCATTATTATGTTTGTGTAGTATTCATAAATAGATACGGGAATAGATTTGTCTATATTTTACCTGCCTACCTGATTAAAGCCATTTGCTTTACATATTTAAACAAGTAACAAGCGCAAAGCGAAAAAATCCTACTTCAGAGTTACATGGTTTTCTCATGGATGCTGTTGTCTGAACTAGACAAAATTGAAATAGGGACACAGGGGACTTTCAAATATAAAAAAAAATATCATCAAAATCGGTTCGCCCAGTCGAAAGTTCTGAAGGAACAAACATAAAAAATAAAAATAAATGTAATTGAATTGAGAACCTCCTCGTTTTTTTAAGTGGGTTAAAAATTCGGTTATTAAATTGAAATAGTGTAGAATGTTTTAGAATATCATTTTGTTTTTCGTTGTAGGCTGAGTACACTGGAGAAATGCAAAAATTAAAATTTTAAAAATTAATAATTAAAAGCACTTGATAAATTAAACAACATTGTCATACAGCGGTGGCGTGTCATTATTACAACTAGCGTTCTGCGAGCACATTATTTTCCACAAATTATAAAAAGGGAATGTAATGCAATTATTTTCTAGCGAGTAGCTTTGAATACATCATCACATACACACAACACATGAACTGCTGATTAATCGATTGATGCAGTGACTGATAAATAATTAAAAAAAAAAACGAAGCAATTGTAAAATATTTTTTGTTTACCTGTTTATAAATTTTGCGAGCATCCTGTGTACAAGATCGAGATAAATCCAAGTTCAAGGCGCAAGTGCACGAGAGTATACAAGGTTCCTCCCGGTAGGACGGCGCCTCCAGTCGCCTGGCGAAGACAGCCTGAGCAGGACCTCAGTGGAGAGAAATGGCTCTTATATGGACCTTCCTTTTGTTGGCGTGAGTAATTAGTTTAACTCTTTTTGTAAACAGTGTGAGCCAACTTTTTTTACGAGCTTAGAAATTTAATTTACTTACAGGGGATAGATATGTGAAGGATATTTAAAAATTGTAAATATTTGTGGGTAATTTTTTCTAATTTTGAATCCCCTAAAGAATGCCTAAAATGAATTCTATAAATAATTTTGAGTTCTTTCTCATTTTAATTTTATTTTCAATAAGATGAAGCTTGATAAGCCTTCAAACATTTTCAAAAACCTTTATAATAATAGATATTTGTGGACATAAGCAACTTTCTGATCAAAGTTTTTTCCTATTTTTTATATTATAATTATAAAAAAATAGGAAAAATCTTTATAAACTAAAAAAACTATATAAAAACAGAGACATGGTTTACAGAGTAACTTGATGTAGAGTTGATAACGATGGTAAATAATTTAAATTATATTAATTATGTACTCACAAATAAGCTTAAAAAAAATATCAAAAAATTTACCACCAATATCATATTGGTAGCTTTTGTAATTTCCCAGATCCTGCTTTGCCCATAAGGAATAACTACACCTATACACACAATACATCCTTTCCCTTTTTGCTCTATAATAATAAAAATACCTTTATCCATTAATTCCATTGTTTTACTCTTTTAACTTTTTTACAGATGCATCAATGGCGCTCTTAGTAATGAGCGCAGTTCCCTGCCCTTACCTGACCTCCCCCCAGGCGAAGCCCCAGAACCAATCCTGACGTTCATGGAGCGCACCTACGTCCCCGGACGAGCCAGAGCGGCCTACGACGCTGGCTCGCCTCTGCTGCTGACTCCTTACATTGAAGAGAAAAAATTCCAGGAGGCGAGAGACGCGGCGTATGTCGACCCAGCTTACTTGCTGCCTGGTATGGATAGTTACGCTGGATACTTGACGGTTAGTGGTGCTATGCTAATTCTTAATATCAGACCAATATGACTCTTCGTGAGTTAGCTTACGGTTGATACCATTTTTGAAGCAATGCTGGTAGAACTTTTACAAGTTTTCCATTGGCTAGCTACCTTCCCCAAATTTAGAATATCTGTTTCTAAGTACTTAACGGTGTTTTCTGCAAGCCCACTTGGGAACCAATTTCCCAAACGAGGTTTTAGCGTGGCACCTCCTTCGGCTATACTGTTATAGGTACAATATAAAGTAAAATGTGTCCAAACGCTAGCCTGCCTAAAATAAAATAACCAACTGAACACAACAACCACTATAATTTTTCCCGAACCATCTAATTAGGTTTAAGGAGAAACAGACAACATTTTACTTTTATATACTATTTAGCATTAGAATTACCCCACATGGTACCCCACAGAAATAGTAAACTGGAGTAAGCTGGTCAGTCTCGGATGTGTAGGTAATATTGTTCCGCGCTGGTCAAAGTCAAAGCCAAACGATTTTATTGCAAATAGGCTGTCTAAAAGTCAAAATGAGATTAGGTACTTAAAATTAACTTATTCTACTGAGCATATAAAATTACAATCAGTTGAACGGTCAGCTATAAAACCAACGACCGTTGGAGTAGGCACTATACTATTTGGGAGTAGGTGTATTATTGAGTGGAGAGGTGAGTTGAAAGTCGTAGGGTAGGAAGCCCTTCGACTACCTTCGACTACCTTCGACTACTGGCGCAGGGCCTACCGCCGGGGCGAGATGGTTAGTGCAGTGCGACTCCATCTCGCCCCATCCCGGCGCCGGTCGGATCACGGGAGCGTTTTAGTGGGTTCGAGTCCCACATTCCATGCCATGACGTGGGGGGCATTTCCCCCCTAAAAAAATGTGTCGATATGATCGTATGTACATATTATGCGCAAAGTGGCTGTCAGTTACTGATTCAGATGAGCCGAATGTTGATCTCAGTAACGTGCGTTAGGATGACGAAGATGATGAATGGATCAAGTGACTTTTCCTATTTTTTAGTATCTTGAAAAAGTTTCTCAGGAAAGTAAAGTACATCGACCCACGGACACAACGGTCATAATTATGAATCCTCCATAATGGTACAAAAACTGGTTTTGCTATCACCGGATCAGAATCTAGCTAGTTTTATTGATAAACATGAATAAAGGAGTCGACCAACCCATTAGCAGATCCTAGAGCTGCTCGTTTCTAGGAAGTTGCCGGATGGGTTTTAGTTAATGACTTTTCTGGTTTTATAATAAGTAATTTATAAATTTTAGAGATACAATGCGCTTATTATGATAATAAAATATCATATACCTATTCGTAAAGCGTCCGTATAGGTATATGATATTTTATTATTTTAGATTATATTCAGGTAAATTAAGTTAACATAACTTTACTGTATACTAGTACTAAGTATTTAAGTTTTTATATATTTCTTTTCTTCAGGTGAACAAAGAGTACAATGCCAATCTATGGTTCTGGTACTTCCCCGTATCAGGGAAGAAGGTGGAAGACACACCTTGGATCATTTGGCTTCAAGGGGGTCCGGGAGCTTCTTCGCTCTATGGACTCTTTACTGAAATTGGCCCGTTCTTTGTTACTGACGATAATAATCTGGAAGGTGAGAAACTTTTAAAAGTACTTTTTGTTAAAATGTCTGCCCGTTTGCACTTGCCTATCTCCAAGACGTAGTTACCCAAACTCGTTGCAGTAGGTACGTCATAGAGGGAGGAAAAGTAAAAAAAAGGCTTTGCTTTTGTGTATTGGGTTATTGTTAAGACTTTAGTTAACAAAATTAATAATAAGGAAGGTCCCAAGATTTCGTGCTTTAGCAAATACTTGTTCTGTGTCTGGGTGCTGTGGGACCATGGTCCTCGTAGTTCCTGGGCTCCTAGATAGGTAGGAATACTAGCTAAGATCCAAGATCTATGTATGTGATCGTTGGGCGTTATTATTATTTATTTATTTATATAAAACGGTGACTTACTGAGATAAAAATTATCATTTTAGCTATCCGTGCGCAAAAATCGTATAGCTAAATTGGTTTGGCCGTTTTAGTATGAAAGCATAGCTAAAAACATTTATATCTTCTACAAACAACGTTTACATTTTATTATACAGTTTTCTAATAATAGCGCAGTTGAAATATACACTTTGCTTACATTTTTTTAAACAGAAATCAAGCACTCCTGGGGAAAAAACCATTCCCTGCTATTCATTGATAATCCTGTCGGCACCGGGTATAGCTTCACCGATGATGATCGCGGCTACGCTACTAATCAAACTACGGTAAGAAAACTATCCATTATACTTGAATACGTTTTTTAAATATGTCAGTTAGGCTAGGGTTCCACCTATTCATCTTAATTAATGACGTGACAAGCTAGTCAATCGGCTGATATTAAGCGACACGGCCGCACGTAACATTTGCTGTGTCACTCGGCACTCCAATATATAAAGTTTTGCGTGGCATACTGCGCTGCACACGTCAGCTGAGACATCGGCACAAACTCTAGTAAGAAGATTACTAGACTGTGGGATTAGATCATAAAGTCTCATTTGCCCAGTAATTTCACTAGCTACCTAGTGCCCTTCACACTGGAACACAGTAGTGCTTGCATTACTGTTTGGCGGCAGAATAACTGGCAAAGCGGTGGTAACCGAACTTTGCAGAAAAGTCATACCACCTAGTTAAAATTTCTGCAAGAAGTGTCGTAAACTACGTAGCTGTCTCATAGACTGCCAGACACTTTTGCAGATGGAACCCCGGCCTTGCACTGTGCAAGCACTTTACTTGCACTGTGTTTCACATGATTACCAGCAGCGAATGTTGGCCATTCATCGTTACATATAAGTTTGTTGCTCTACATTCTCTTCAATTATTACAGTTATTTGTAATTCAGTTGATTTGGAGATACATTGAATGTAGTAATGGGTAGACTTAATTCACGCAGGTAATTTGAAGGTGAGAGAGTGATAGTGAGACTTACTGGAACAAATTACCAGCAAGAGTATCGAAAGAGACCAACAGACCACGAGGAAGGATTAATCCATCCACAATAAAGTTATCGTTTCGTCTTTGTCAGCCTGTTTGTTGTAACCATTTTACAAGTGAACTGAACTGGTTGAGATAGTTGAGCGCTTAGAAAGGACATAGGATACTTTTCATCACTATAAACAGTACCTAATTTCCTATGAGCATCAGCTATTAAATATATTTTGCAATTTATAAAAACCTTTCAGATAGGAGAGAACCTGTACAATGCGCTGCAACAGTTTTTGACCATATTCCCGGAGCTCCGGAAAGCACCGCTGACCGTAGCCGGAGAATCCTACGCTGGGAAACATATTCCGTCACTCGGAGTCCAGATCCTGTGGCACAAGCATGAAGATGAACCGATTAACCTCCAGGTAAGAGACGCTGGAATATAGGTTATGGATGCCGTAACACTGTGGTGTGGTGGTTGAGCACGTCGACCCATAACCTGGAGGAGGCGGGTTCCATTCCCGCGGCAGGAAAAGTATTTGTGCATAGGAAAAGCGCAAATACTTGACCGAGTCTTGGTTTATGGGAACATGGTCCTCGTAGTTCCTGGGTCCCCTAGATACAGGTAATCCTAGTTAGGGTTCAGGATCTATGTATGTAAGCGTTGGGCGTAATTTTATTATATAGCCGCAAGCCCATAATATGTGGCTTAAAATTAAATAATATTTACAATTTATCTTTCTTTCTTTTAAACTTGCAAACTATCTGTAGGCTGAGTTGAATCGTGGGGCGCTATGAGATCCTAATTCTTGATTTCAATAATGAATAAATCCGTACGTACTCAGCATAAAGTTACCGTGTTATTAAAGAAGTAGATTTAATTTCCCAGGGTCTAGCTATCGGCAACGGGTTCACAGACCCTCAAACACTACAGAAGTACAGCCACTTCGTCCGCGAGGTGGGGCTGGTGGACGATGGTGTTGCTGACGTCATGAACCATCTCGAGACTGCTGTGGTGCAGTTCATTAACGATGGAGAGATGCTGAAGGCTTACGCTGTAAGTACACTGCAATAGAGATGGTAATATTGGTGTCAAAAGTAAGGTAGGAATAAAATTTAAGAGAAATTACTTACGTTTACCTACGTTCATAATAATAACTTATATTACAGTCATTTTATCTACCTTATAATAATGTATTTTTAGTGTATTTAGGATTTACTAGGCTCGGCTCGGCTCTATAGGCTCTGGATAGTTATTACACAGATTAGAGAAAAACAATTGACACAGCTATTTATGACGTGCTATAGCGCCTATTTACCTTACCTATACCGTAGACCCGGATCCAAGGTTCAAGCAAAAGTAGGAATCAACATTTCTAATCTAAGTCTGTAATAGGAAGCTTCAAAAGGTCAAACTCTATGAGCTTGATATAGTGAAGGTTCTTATATTTCTACTGCCCAGTACCACAGTAAAAGAAACCCGTCTTTTCATGGGTATAGCCAGGGTCCGTGAGTAAGGTCTCCTAACTACCACAATCATTAAATGTGTCGAAAGGATGAGAAACTGAATTGCTCAAAGTCAGCGCTTTTCAAAAAAATCTTTTTAGATGTGTGCATAAAAAAAGATCTCTAGTTTTCTCACAGTAAGTATATTAAGTAGATGCACTCTTTTACAGTACTACAATTACCTACTCCAACTGTTCCTCACAAAGTCTCACCTATCAAACCTGTACAACTACCTACAAGACGAGATCAACCTCGATGGTGCCTACATGGACTTCATCCAACGCGAGGACGTGAGGCGCGCACTTCACGTTGGTAATACCAACTTCACGTCAATCGGAATTGTGTACAGGAGACTTGTGCCTGACTTTATGAGCAGCGCCAAGATGTGGCTGGAGGAGCTGCTTGAAAACTATAAGGTCATGCTTTACAAGTGAGTTGTACCATTTATGTTCGTTACACATTGTCCCTGTAGCCCATTTTCCTACTAATAAACATTGTGTAGCTGAGGAATAGTGTTTTGTTTCTCTCTATTGAGTTTGAGATGAGAAAAGATAAAACAATGCAATAGCTTATTATACAGTGTTTATTAGTACGACTGCACTAAATTTTGACAGCTTCTAAGATCGCATTATATCCCTCTATGAGGTAGGTAGTACATATGTAAATGTACGTGCTAGAGAGGTAAGTGTGAACTTAAAAGCTGTCAAACATTAGTGCATTAGTGTTAGGAATTAGTGTGTACATACCTAAGCTAAGATACACTACAGATATATTATTTATACACTATAAACTAGCTCTACCTATCCATTATCAGTTCGAAAGTGCTTAATCTATCCCAACTTTTTTGGTACCGGTCGTGGTAAGCGATTATATCGCACATGCTATACGCATATCCACACATGCTGTTGTCGTACAGAACACAGACGATATACGCCGCTATGTCGCATCATGAGTGATCTCAACGCATTCCTTAGTACTTATCCAGACTGTGACGTTTTTTGCTATAAGCGGCCTATTATTTTAAATTTATTACTAACATTTTGTGAGTCCTATGACCCTAGATCGAATGTTTGATGTCTCTGTGATTACCCTATCCATAAATTCCATTTATTTAGTTGACGATGTTTATTACTGATGAATATTTGATAATGTTATAACTGCAAATGCGTTTATATTATAAATAAATAAATCGCTTAGCAGGGTTAGTCGGGTGCCTATTAAATACTTTCAATACACATCCAGTGCCCGTGCCAGTGGTGACGACGCCCGGATTGAGAGAGAGGCTATGGTTGAGCGCATAAACCTGGCATTGAAAGCCGTGTCCGACTGGGGCGATGCTAACTTGGTTAGGTTCAATGCTGCAAAAACACAGGCGTGCTTATTCACTGCTAAAAAGAGCCCACTCCATCTGGCTCCTTCATTCCGTGGTGTTTCTGTAAATTTAGGAAACCACCTTGAGCTTTTAGGTGTTGATCTCACGTCAAACCTAAACTTTGGATCATACATCGAGTCCAAAGCCAAAGTAGCTTCAAAAAAACTCGGCATTTTGTCCAAAATAATTGTTATTCTTTTGTTCTCTACTTTGGCTACCCGAGATACAGATTCAAACATTTACCGCATGCCCTAACTCTCATCCGACTTCAGTATCTACTGTGCGTCTAGAGTAATATATTTTATCGGTCTTACCGAGCAATGGTGAGCTCAACACCTGACACATTTCCTCCATGAATGAACCTTCGTAAAATTAATTCCTTATTTTCAGCGGTCACCTGGACATCATAGTGGCGTACCACCCATCTGTGAACACTTACAACTCACTGTCTTTCACTGGAACCAACGAGTTCAAGTACGGCAAGCGATTGCCGTGGTACCACGACGGAGATTTGGCTGGGTAAGGAGATAATCAGGACATTGATACAAAATTTATTTCTTACGCAAAATTGATCAACCCACTGACGTCCATGTATTCAGACAAATGCTTGGATACGAGTAGGAGAGTGATACAAAATTTATTTCTTACGCAAAATTGATCAACCGACGGACGTCCATGTATTCAGATTCAGACAAATGCTTGGATACGAGTAGGAGAGGTCGGAGAGAATGGCACAAGCAAAAGAAGGCTTAATGTTCAGCAAGGCAATAACAGGCTGATGATAATAATTACGATACCTATGAACAGCCTAATAAAACATGCTTCTATTCCTATATATATATCGAATAGTACATATTTTTTTCAAAATGCTGGCATCTGCTCTTTTTGAATTATAGAGACTGCTTTAAAGAGCTTTTAGTAGTGTGATTCAAATGGCAGCTGTGAAGTGCGCTGCCAGTCCGCCGCACCCTGCACAAATCGGTTTCCGTTTTGCGCCAACTTCACAGCCGCTATTAAGTTTAAATCACACTCTACCTACTCATTAACATTTTAAAAAACCTACCCCCGTGGACCAAAAATTCTACCTAATTAAATGTTTTGTTTCTTTTTCAGATATTACAGGGTAGCAGCAAATCTGACGGAAGTGATGATCCGCGGCGCCGGTCACATGGTACCCGCTGACAAGCCCGCAGCCTCACTTGGCCTCATCTCGGCTTTCGCCCGCGGCATCTCTCTTGACGAAGATACTGTCAACTTGGTGGAAAAAGAAAAAAACTTAGTTCGAACGCATCAGTTGCCGTTGCCCCTCGACTAGTGAACGACATGATATACGCTTGTATTATGCTTAAAATATTCTGTACCTTATTAATTATATTTTAGTTTATGATGGATGCTAGTTTTATTGGTGTTTGAATTAAAACTTCTTTACGCACCCTTGTTTTGGGGAGTACCTAAGCTGGCGGGCAAACGGAAGTTGAAAGTTGTTCGTTAACGTAGATCTCCATTGTCAACATAACAATATGAATAAATGTGAATAAATATAAATAAATATAATATTGCCAAGTTTAAAAAAATATTATTGTTGGTATGTCCGGTATAACTACAATTTATGATTATCAAGATGGCGACATTAACAGTTAAACAAAGCAAAAACAAAGTTATACCAGCCGATAGATGGAGCTCAACTAAAAGTTTTACTTCAGCGTGTGGTCTAAAGCACGTTCGGTTTTTGTTAATGTTTTCTACTTACTTATGTTCACAATTTTTTATTGAAATCATTGAGTCAAGTCAATAGCACGACTATATGATGCAGTGGTGACGACTCTGTGTCGCATTCTCTAAAACTAAAGTAAACTTAAAATATGGCGGTACTCTTTTGATAAAGTGGAAATGAAAAAGACGGAAATATGTTAATTTAGTTTAGCTTTAAAGTATGCGACACAGAATCGACACCAGTATCTATTTTAAAATTCGCGTACCTGAGCCACCTATGTAAATAGGGCGAATTCTGGGCTGATTAATAAGGCCTGTATTACAGAATGATTTTCAGTAGTCTATCGGTTCTCAAGTCAAAATTTCGTAATAAAATGACGACTAAAAGGAGTTGTGTTAGCTTAGCTCTAAACGAAACCTGGATAAAACATTTAAATGTAGGTAGGGTACACAATAATATATTACAGAATACTTTTTCTCTAATATATGTTTTACATTTACTTAAGTCAAAGTCAAAGGATTTTATTGCAAATATGTTATTTTTAGCACTTTTACAAGTCACATATGAGATTGGATTCTGTGATTTGGTTCTTACCTATATTATTTGTAAGATCGTGGAAACGCCCCGTTGACTCCGTTGTAGAAATCCATCGCAAAACCACATTCGACATTTGAAGCTGTAGAAGTAATCTGTGGCTGTAGCGCCTGCGTCGCACCAATAGTTACCAATAGTTACCTTCTGCACATACGTGCCTACCTCAAAACCATTACGAGATTACCAGTATACCAAAAAAAACAAGGCACATACAATTCAATATTTATTGAAGCCTGAATCCGTTTGTTAATTGCGACCATGAAACAATGATGATTATTGTCATATAACAGATGTCGCCCTGAAAAGGGCGGTCCGCCCTTTCGCCAGTGTACTTGTGCAAATAGTGTTCGATGAGAACCACATTTATCCGATGAGAACTTCCTCTTGAAAAGCTACCGAATCGAATGAAAAAGGTGCAAACCGTAGCATAGGTACTATAGTACTAGTGTCGGACGACTAATGTGAGGGAAAACGTATACGTATAGAACCGATGAAAGTCGATTTAATAAAAATCGTTTTGAGGAAACCGACGAATGAAATATTTTTAAAGTTTTTATTAATAGCAACATTACCCGTGGTGACGTTTTTGAGTGCGACGACAAGCGACGAATCATCGGAAAATAAGAATTGAATAAATTCCTAAATATTATTTGATTAATCTCTTAGTTACTCCCGATTATGTAGTTTTTGCCATATCTGTTACGACACAATAGTGATTTTAAAAAATTGAGCGGAGTTGGTGCATGATAATCTCACACACACAACATGTCTTTACTTTCGTATGTGGTTTGCGCATTGCTGTTTACAACGCCTATTACAGCGTTTTATCTACCGGGTTTAGCGCCAGTGAACTATTGTAAAGCCGGTGAAGATAATGGAAAGTCGTGCAAAGTAAGTAGATGCATTTATTTTGTTATTTAAGTGGGTATCCTTGACTCGTAGAAATGATGTGTTGGAGTTCAAATCGACGTGTATCAAAACACCGCTTGATTATTACAATAGACTTAAAAATACTTTATCTCTAAGATGAGAGCTGGTACTGCATTCAAGTAGTTAAAAAGAAATAAACAAATTGTGCAACCAACATATTATTATATGTCAATCACGAAAGTTGGTTTAGTTGTTAAGTATTTTAGTAGGCAGGTCAAGCCATACCTTATGCATACTGTTTTAGTATATCTGTGACAGAATATGATACTATACATCATTGATTACATTAGTATTATTATCAATTTACAGAATGTGATCCCTCTATATGTAAACAGATTAAATACAGAAGAGTCTGTTATTCCCTTCGAATATCACCACTTCGACTTCTGTACTTCGGATGAAAGTCAATCTCCGGTTGAGAATCTCGGCCAGGTAGTATTTGGCGAGCGGATAAGACCAAGCCCATACAAAATCAATTTCTTAGAAAATGTTGAATGCAGAAAACTTTGTACAAAAGAATACAAAGGTTCAGACACAGATTCAACTAGAAAGCTAAATTTACTAAAAATGGGTATGGCACTGTACTACCAACACCATTGGATTCTGGACAACATGCCGGTTACATGGTGCTACCTAGTGAGCGAAGGTGGCAAGATGTACTGTAGTACTGGATTTCCTATGGGCTGTCAAGTTCACAGAGATATGGTGAGACACATTTTTTATATTAAGGTTCAGGTGTGCTATAATATATACAATATAATATAATATAATAAGGTTGTTGTCCATTAACCACATGAGCTCATTTTTGACTCCAACTTAAACAATTTTTCAGTGTTTACCTAGACATATAATTATCAAGAATATAAAACGATACAATTTTCCTTTAATAAATCACAACATTTTTTTAAACAATTATTTGTGGTTGTCTTTCTAAAAAATTGTTAGGTAAGTCTATTTATCAAAACATTTCAGCTTATTAACATTTTCATCAAAATGGTTGATATAATAAACTTTAATGTTGGTACTCCAATAGCTATGTATAAATCAACAATTATAATAAAATAATTAATGTCTTGAAATTTTATTATTGTTATTATTATTATGCATCATGACTTCAGTAAAATTGCTCCAATAGCTATGACAATAATTCTAATATAATTTATTTAAAAATGTAAACATAACCACACATTTCTTTGGTTAGAGACATGTCACAAATATGTGTACAGGATGTATCACTTTGTCAATGATAGGATTTGGTGAAATACATTACCCATTCATATTTTGGGCATTATACAATTTTTGCTAAAATGCAAACAAATTAGTACAATTTTAAATTATAAATATATTTCATAGTAACTTTTCAGCATGGACTGATAAGTGGTTGTAATAAATAAATTATTTGTTTCCCTCGGTTTACCCGAATCGAAATGAATAATAACACCCAAAAATCTTATACATAGATCCTAGACTCTAACTAGGATCCTCTATCTAGTTACCCAGGAACTGGTTCTCAGCCATGGATACACAACAACCAGACATAACAAATATTTACACTTTTTTCTGTGCACAAATACTTGCCGCGGGAATCGAACCCGCCGCCTCCATGTTATGAGCCGCCCTACTCAACCACCACACAACAGAGGCTGTCATCAGATTTGACATCAATTCGGTCTCACATTCTCTAAAGCTTAACTAAACTTGGAAAATATTTTGCAGTGCTCTCCTTTTTTTATGTTAATGAATGACGTGACGAGCTAACCGTTTGCCTGATGTTAAGCGACACGGCTGCCCATATCAGTTGTAGTGTCACTCGGAACTCTAAGGTATAGAGTTTGGCGTCCACTGCACTGTGCACATCATCCTGAGACATCAGCATAATCTAGTAAGTACTAGATTGTGAGATCAGGTCATAAAGTCTCATTTGCCCAGTAATTTCACTAGCTACAGTGCCCTTCAAACCGCAGTGCTTGCGCACTACTGCTTGGCGGCAGAATAACTGGCACAGCTGTGGTACCTACCGAGACGAACTTAGCAGAAAAGCTCTACCACCTAGTATATTTAAAAAAATATTATAAAGTATGTACAAACAAAAGGCAAAGTTATGCAGTGTAAACCTAACTACTATGATGTATCTTGCACCTAGTGACTGCCATACAGACATAAATTATTATTCCCTTGCTTACAACTTTGGTACTTTCAGGACACATGTGCTCCAATAGTGAATGTATCTCCGAGCCAAGTTGGAACATATTTTCTGTTCAACCACGTAGACATTGAGATCACATACCACAGTGGAGGGGGTGAGGATTGGGCAGTTGGCATCGGTGAAAATGGTGGTCGCATCATCTCTGCTAAGGTGAGATAACTATTCCATAAGTTTTTAGAGGGTTAATGCTGTTGATCGCTATTGGCTTTTACAGTGGTAAGTTGCTACTTAAGGCAGCCATCAAAAACGCAAGGCAACTTAAGTATAACCGTTCCAATATATGAATTATGTGACTATGTAGCATTATTATTTTATTCTGTGCCTATGTATATCATACTGTTGACCACGCCGGTTAACTATGATTTTCTTGCGTTATTATCAAGGTGCCGGAAATGGTAATAGCTAGACTGATTGTTTATACGCTATTATCGTTATCCTAGCACAGCGGTTACGACATCGACACCTAAGATCGTTATGAAATATTATAATTCCTCCAAACTAATAAAAGTATAGAGAAAATGACTTCTATACTTTTATTGAACAAACACCTATGTTCATCACACAAATGTTTGTCCTGAGTGGGAATCGAACCCACAACCCACAATTCAGAAGGCAGGGCTACTACCAACTGAGCTATCGGGCCAGTCATAATTTGTACATTTTTAACTGCATGTTGATCAAGGAAATAAAGATTTATCCTCCTATTTTCTAATTGCCTATCTTCTAATTTTGCGTGCCCGACAGGCCACGATGAACTGCTATTTAAAAAATAACATCTGTTAACAACATTGTGTAATTGCAAATAAATAATAGTTGAAATTGAAATAAAAAACTGGTTAAGCCTAAGCAAGCCCTAACTTTAGAGCCGCAATTTCGTTGACAACATTTGTAGATATATAATATAATTGCATGCAAAAAATTCTATGTTACACCCAGGTTAACTGGAAGATAATGCTCTCTAGAATTAAGTTCGCCTTTGTACCTACATGTGTTGTTTGTGCAATAAAGCATTTTCTATCTATCTATCTATACTTACATCTATTTCATCTATTTGTAATCTCTATTGGTAATGATAAAATAACACAATTGGGCACTTTGTTTTATCAATTTAGCACTAATTAAAAACTGGCTTTCAATTTGTGGTTGGTTTATCCCAGTTTACGAAACTGAATTTTAAATTGTTGATAAGAATTTGTTGATATGAGTATGTATATTCAATGAACGTATGATCCGGATGTACGGACTCGCGTATATACAGATCGCAGCATTTTTCAACTAATCTTGACGAAATTGGGTATACAGGTTGAACGAGTTGATTAATTTTTTTTGTCGTCTACGTTTTTTATTCCAGATGTATTTCCAAATCTGTCTTTTATTTGACTCTCTGGGTGGTCAGATTTTATTTTAACTGTCGCTTTCTTAACTTACATCCAGAAAATGAGCACCATCCCAAAACTCTGGCAGCCTTATTAATAAACGGGTATTAGTCTCGGATTAGTTACTTCAGCTTTTGTCCTTTTTTTGCTACTGGAATATTTAGCTGGATCGAAAGAGACAAAAGATGGTGTAACTAGTCTAAAGCTAGTTCGTGTTTATTAATAAGGCTGTGGAAGTTTTATGAAAATGTTATGGAAAGATTTTGATTTTAAACAGTTTCGTCTGCGCAGCATAATCAACATATTCTTTTTCGTTTATATTTAGTTTAATCTGACGTGTGTTTGAGTTTAAAGAGTTGCTATGCCAAGTTGATGTCCTTGGGTGGCCTATATATTACACCAGAGTTAACCATTTGCCTACACAGTATGTTTCATAGTTCACAATAGTTGCGGTAAATTGACAGCCTCTGTGGTTTGGTGGTTGAACAGGTCGGCTCATAGCCCGGAGGCGGCGGGTTCGATTCCTGCGACAGGGCAAGTATTATGCACAGATGCACAAAATAAAAAAGCGCAAATACTTGTTCTAAGTCTGAGTGTTGTGGGAATAATGGTCCCACAACACCAGGACCATGGGGTCCTCGTAGTTCTTGGCTCCCTAGACACAGGGGATCCTAGTTAGGATCCAGGATCTATGTATGTGATCGTTGGGCGTTACTATTATTATATTATAAATATCAATTGAAGTTGTTCCATCTTTTTCCACAGGTCAAACCTGCAAGTATTAAGCATCAGGACCCAAATAACCTGAACTGCGAAGCGCGTGGAACCCCCCTAGATATCCCAACGACCTTGGATAACGACAAGAACTTTTCAGTGACCTACTCCTACCGAGTTACCTTTATCAAGAACAACACCATAAAGTGGTCTTCCCGATGGGATTACATTCTCGAGTCCATGCCGCAGACCAATATTCAGTGGTTTTCAATTTTGAACTCGCTGGTGATTGTCTTGTTCCTCAGTGGCATGGTCGCTATGATACTCCTGAGAACTCTTCACAAGGATATAGCAAGATACAACCAGATGGAGTGCGGGGAGGATGCTCAGGTAAGTACATAATTTTTAACATATCATCCATGACTGCACCACAGGCCACCATATTCACAAACGAGTTTGAGTTCGATCTCTTAACTTCGTTATATCGGAATCAGAGTCTTGACTCAAACTCTAATCGTATGGACATTCATAGTCTAGTGTAGCAAAATGGAGTACGAGTATATGCTCAGTCAGAGATGGGCTGAGCCTCGAAATCGATGACTCGAGTCGTGCTCGGACACCGCCATCTTTGCTTTCACGCTCGTTTTTAGAACTTAAATGCTGTATAGGATCAATTCTTAACATGTTTTTTTAGAGAAATGTATTGTATTAAATAGAATGGATAAATACGTGGCCAAATTAATATTATTATTTAAAATGAAAAAAAAGGTTAATTAAAAAAAAAAAGGTAAATTTTCGTTGTTAGCAGATAAGTTACTGTATTTATCATTTCTAAATAACCATTTAAGTTCTTATCATCGGTCTCGAATCTATAAAATTTGTTTACTTTGTCCTTCAATAGAATACACTTAAAATTAAAACTATTGTTTATGAAACAGCAAAAAAACCACAATTGCTATATTATTACAGTATTTAATTAGTTGAAAGAATAAAGGCACATTGCTTGTTAAAAAAAACAATTTAGAATATGTAGAAGTAGAATGTAGACAATGATATGGCATTGAGTTAATGAATATAGTACGACCAAACCATGCTGTGAATTTTAATGATTTTATTTTTACGCGTTCTATGTACCAAAGCGGCCCAGTCCGGCGGACTTATTATAACGAAAATATGACTTAAATTAAGCACTTCTAGCTTTGATGTACTTTTTTATGTTTTGGCTTCACACTTTTGTGTATTTAGCCAGTGTCAAGTAAATTGATAATTTATCAAGTTTTTTTGTTTGTTTTTAGTTTGGCTCCACACTTTTGTGTATTTAGCCAGTGTCAAGTAATTGATTATTTTTCAAGTTAATAAATAACTATATGTGTGTCAAGTCCAAGTCATCATGTCAATTCATAATCTACTCTAGTCAAATCATACTCCTAGTAAAGTGGTGGCAACTTTACCAGAACCGTCTATGGAATTTTGGAAACAACACGAAATGAAACGTTTCACCATCATTATACCACTTTCCCACACCCATGCATGTAATCCAGCACTTAATGGATAAAATGCCACTAATTTTATGCACTAACACTGAACATAATACAATGCGGTGACGTGATTTTTTCGTTTTCCCGCCAAAACTCCCAGCTTTGATGTGTAGAACGGTAACGAAATTAATCATAGATAATAAGAAAGTAAAGCTTAAATTAATATTAATGATTATGATGCTATTGGTGTTTATTATGTATCTGACCCTTCTATAACAGCTTAAACGAACATTTCCATTAATTTGCTCCAAATCCGAAACTTGATTGAATAAGTATCGCCGTGTAATATAATATGCTCTGTAATCCTAGGCTACAGAGTTTATTTTTGAGTGACCTGCTGAAACGAAGTACATCTGCTAAACAATTGGAATTTAAAGAACTCGGTGAATAGAAAAGTAGACTTTAGTAGACTCTAACGGCTCTCGTGATGTCTATAGTCCTTAATGTAATCCAATGTATTTTTAGGAGGAATTCGGCTGGAAATTGGTGCATGGAGACGTGTTCCGGCCTCCTCGTCGTGGCATGCTGCTGGCAGTGTTCCTAGGCTCTGGTTCTCAGGTAAAACAAAAGCAGCCTTATTAATAAACACGAACTAGCTTTAGACTAGTTACACCATCTTTTGTCTCTTTCGATCCAGCTAAATATTCCAGTAGCAAAAAAGGACAAAAGCTGAAGTAACTAATCCGAGACTAATACCCGTTTATTAATAAGGCTGTAATAGCTTAGACCAAACGATAAATTAAAAATATGGCTAAATATTAGTGAAAATTTCACACAACGCCATCTATCCCCAAACTAAGCAAAGCTTGTACTATGGGATCCAGACAAATAATAAAATATTTGTATATATACTTTTTGTTTGTAAATATATACTTAATTACAATAATAAACACAGAACAAACATCACATGATATGAAAGCACAGATAAGCTAAACTCAGTTGAGGTCATCATTGATAGAGTAGTCAGTTCAGTCTATTCCGGTATGATACCTTAAAATCATCAACTTTCAATTTAAATTTAAAAAAAAAAACTAATGTACTTTAGATGACACGACTGAAGTTAAACTTCTTTTGTTTAGCTCCAACAACTTTCAACTTCCGTTCGCCTCGTTACACATTCACCAGCTTACACCAATATTTAAGTGTGCGTAAAAAAGTTTTACTTCGTTTAAAAGGTTTCCATATAACAACAAAATGAATGGCTTGCCAATTCACCAATTCAATCTACCACTTATAACTCTGACATGAGTGGACAAGAAGTCACATAAGCCCTTATTCTCCAGGTATTCGGAATGACACTAGTGACGTTAGCATTCGCGTGTCTCGGTTTCCTGTCGCCCGCCAACCGTGGAGCCTTGATGACGTGTGCGCTAGTCGCGTGGGTGTTGCTCGGAGCTAACGCTGGATACGTCAGTGCGAGGATCTACAAGAGCTTCGGAGGACGGCGCTGGAAGAGCAATATCTTGTTGACTTCGATGGTCTGCCCAGGGTGAGTGCTTGATGCCGATCCACTTTTACTTTGTTTGGTTTTTGAGTTTGTCGACGCTGTTATTTACAAATTGCCGACCACTAACCCATTTCTACCTATTTGCGTTTGATTACTAAGTTTCACCGTCTGTTTATATGTGATCACAGTTTCATCACTCATATACGCATGATCACTAATCGCTTAAGCATGATCATCACTCATTTACGCATAATCGCAACACAATGATTACAAACCGTTTACGAACGATCACCAACCGTTTACGTATGATCACCAACTGTCTACGAATGATCACCACCAATTTGCATATGATCACTAACCGTTTACGTATGATCACCAACTGTCTGCGAATGATCACTACTAGTTCGTGCATGATCATAAACCGATTACGAAAGTTCACCAACCGTTTTTCGTATGATCACCCAACGTTTACGCATAGGTATTCTCCGCCCATTTACGCATGATCATGACACATTTACATCACGTATGTACGTGTAGTTCTTTTTTTTTATGGTAAAATGGGCATGCGTTTGACAGAACTCACCTGATGGTAAGTGACGAAGTTGTCTAAGATGGAGCACGCTAGCCCATGAGATGCCCATTCACTCTTGACTTAAAAAGACCCAGGTTGTACCCAGGAGGAAACACTATTGTTGGAAGAGCATTCCATTCCTTGGTCATTCGGACTATAAATGACCCAGCAAAACGACTTGGACTTGGGTACACTAACGATAAGTACAACCCATTTATAGCCAATTTCTGTTTCCAGCGTGGTTTTCTCCCTATTCTTCGTGATGAACCTGGTCCTGTGGGGTAAGGGTTCATCGGCCGCGATTCCCTTTTCTACACTGGTTGCATTGCTGGCGCTGTGGTTCGGAGTCTCGGTGCCGCTCACCTTCATCGGCGCTTACTTCGGATTTAGGAAGCGGGTGAGTGCGATAACCAACTCTAGAACACAGCGATAAAACACTTACGCGCATGAACATTGATTTTATGTTACGTCAAAACAAAGACGATTATGAACGTCAATGGAACTGGGCCCCAAGTCTACTAGCAAAATTGAGATTGCACTGCTTCACAATTGACGATTTTTGAAAGATTTTGTATGGAACATCTGTCAAAAAGTAACATTTTTAGAACAATTTAATTGCAATTTTGTTAGTAGACTCGGGGCCCTAAATTGTTCCTAGAGTTGTATTTGAGATCCACACTTTTTCAGTGATCCACAATTTACCACAGATTTTAGTTCAGAGCTTAAAGAGTACATCATTATATTATTTTTCTTTATAAGACTCCATTAGTTTCTTTCTTCTAGCCAGCAGGGTTTACTTATTTAATTACCTGTTCTTATATATTTTCCATTCGTTGTCGAAAACACGCATAATTTAGCGCAATGATGCAGCTAGAAAAAGTGTTTCATAAATAATGAACCTTTCCTCCCTATTGAGGAGGTATTTAAAAACACCCTTTTTGTTTTTTAACTGTGTTTAATATTACTAGAATAACTCGTCATTTAACTATTAAAATAACCTTGGCCAAGCATCAGCAATGTTTTTACATTGGATGTTATCGCGAGCTGTATTTTTTCCACGAGATTTCGTTGGGTACCTGTGGCTTTCGACGCGAATTTCTTCTACTTTAACCAAGTCTCCCATACTTTCAGATCCTGGACCACCCGGTACGCACCAATCAGATACCGCGTCAGATCCCCGAACAGTCTCTCTACACGCAGCCAATCCCTGGGATCGTGATGGGCGGCGTGCTGCCATTCGGTTGCATCTTCATACAGTTGTTCTTTATCCTCAACTCACTCTGGTCTAGTCAGGTATGTCAAAGTCAAAAAATTTATTGCAAATAGGCTGATTTTAGCACTTTTACACTTTTATGGTTTACGCTTTATCATTTCATCATTCATAACTCTTATAAAAGGTACCTATTTTCTGTGCTTGCCTTTAGCAATAGGCTTGTATATACTTATATACAAGCCTATTATAACTCACTTGAGTTTTCATTTTATTTATATTTCGACAATAGATTCGCCTCAACTTCTTACTTATGAAAAGAAAATATTAGGATAAAAGTTTGTATTAAAGATGGCGGTCTACATTCGCCATATTTCGTAACATGGGGTATACGAATAAATTGGTTAAAAACATTTAGATTGTTGTTGGAGACGTAACAGACTGAGACAGTTACTTTTGAATCCATATCCCTACTGAACCGATAGGCGGCGCGCGGTCGATATCGGTCGTATCCCAATTTTACGGTTATTGAATTCTCGGAAACTTGAACTCGGACCACAGTTAGCATAAAAAGTAAAATATCTTTTTGCGTTTTACATACCATTTTATCTGTTTTGGATTCACGCCAATGCTGAACTTATATGGATAAATCTTTGCACACAGACTGCTTAATTTTTTTTAGTATCATTTTTCTGCTACATGGCAATCTGCTGGGCGATCACGTTACTTGATTGCAATCAATAGAAACACATATTTGTATGGATTTTACAGTTTGAGTATGCAGTTTATGTGCATAGTTAATATGGAAATTTCTCTTTGTTGCTTTGCAATCAGTTTCGTGACCCCACTGTCCATAGAACAATAATCCAATTCGTTGGCTGTTTCAAACTGGCTTTTTTGTGTTGTATGGAGAGAGATGTGTCCAGTGAGTTATCTCATTCTCTGACTGCGAAACTTGAATTAACTAAAACGGTATTGATTACTTTATCTATGACACTTCCAAACGTAGACTGAGATAATAAACCAAACTTTTTAAAAGTTCCCGCTTAAAACAACTAAATTACGGGAGTAATAATCAACAAAGATATTTTAGTTCCTAAAAATACCTACCCACCTAACCTTAAGCCTGGTTTACACCTTAAAAACCATTCCATGATAGAATCAAGCCAACAACAAACCGAGTACATTTTAAAAATTGTTTCCAGATGTACTACATGTTCGGCTTCCTATTCCTGGTGTTCGTGATCCTGGTAATCACTTGCTCGGAGACCACCATCTTGCTGTGCTACTTCCACCTGTGTGCTGAGGACTACCACTGGTGGTGGCGCGCCTTCCTCAGCTCAGGGTCAACGGCTGGCTATCTCTTCATATATTGCTGCCACTACTTTGTCACCAAGCTCAACATAGAAGATGCAGCCTCCACCTTCCTCTACTTCGGATACACACTCATCATGGTCTTTCTATTTTTCCTTCTAACAGGCTCCATAGGGTTCATCGCTTGCTTCTGGTTCGTAAGGAAGATATACAGTGTAGTAAAAGTAGATTAGGTTACTGTTAGGACTGTTGGTACAGCAGATTGGTTTGAGTTGAGTTTGAGCTTGTCTGGTTGAGAGAGCTGTTTGACTGTAAAACTAGGGTTTGCCTAATCAGCCGGTTTTGCGTACATAATTTTTAGATTGCTATTAAACTAAGATGTGCTGGCTCAAAAATTCTTTTAATTGAATGTTGCAATAACCAGACTTTAGCAACATTTTTGATTCGTATGAGAAAGCATATTGTAATTGATGGAAAAAGACTGCTGTACCGGATGATTGTATAATAATAAACTTAATATATCACTGATTGAATCAGTCTTGTGGACTTTTTTGATGCATATGTTTAGACCCCTACACAGAGACAAGGCGAGCTAATTTTTTAATATAGATTAATTGGTACTATACTATTTAAGCTCAAAATGCGGTTTAATCTTTGTGCAGTTGTAGAAATATCTTTTATTTCTTGTAAATTTAACTTTTGGGACATGGAATGTGTAATAAATTGCTTAAATTTTTTTTTCAATAGACTAGGTAAAACTTTTATTGTATGTTAAAGTTCCTTTTTATAAATAAAAGGACCAGATTTTATAAACACGCAAAATTATGTGTATGTTTGGATCATCAAGTTTAAACATGAACACCCTTTCTTATTAAATATTACTTAAATATCAATACTTGTATTGCCCTCTCAACCTCGCTAAAGTGAAATGTCATGAGCGAGAACGAGACAGCTTTATAAGGCCCGGGTTGATTTCCGTGTATTTAGTATTTGAATCATACTTTCTATATTAGCGCGTTTGTGCTTGTATTGTCTCTATGTATGGCTTTTAGAGCCTCCTTTACATGTAAATGTGATTTTTATTAAAAAAAACTTTCGCACTACAATGAATTGCCTTCAGAAGGACTTTGCAAAAAGAAGTGTTTAACATTTTTTGTCGATGTCACTTATTCGCCAAAGAAAATCCCAAAAAATATTTAATGTGAAACGTTGTCTGTTTGTGTGGCTGTGCAAAACGGCTATATTGATTTTGATGACATTTTCCACACATAATGCTTATACCCCGAGATCAACATAGGATACCTGTATCCTGAAAAATTAAAAGTAGGATAATGGGTAGATTATAGTTGAATATAAAACGTACAAAAATTTGCCGTTGCCGCTCGAGTAGTCTCTACTCTAGAGTCAAGCTAGCTTTATCGCAGCAATTCTTATCAATGACCTCTTTAAAAAGCAAGCACTATGAAAGGCAAGAACCTGTTTTCAGTATATTGTATTTTTTCTTGCGTTTAACGTATTTTTCATTTGTTTTTTTTTTTATGAGTAGTGCTGCGTATTCAATCAATATGTAAATGAGGAGTACGGTAAGGTAGGCTATTGATTTGGACGGACATTCAGACAGCTCAAAAAGAGTTAATTGTGTTTGTCCGATCCATTCATATTACATTTAACTAATAGTCGTTAGCTGTAAATAGATTAAAGGAGATAATCGATTTATTTATTAATATGTCCAGGGGTAAGTGAACCGTTGCTGCACTGCTTATACTAGTGATGTGGTTTAACTAAATGAAATGAAAGAAAAGTTTCGTCCTTATGTTTCACGAAAAGTAACGAAAGTAAGCAATTGAAAAAAATTGTGGTAGGTTCGTTTTAAAAATAAATACATTACTTATACTTTTTTTATTTTTAGTGTTGTGTAAACAAAAAACCAATTTCATCCCACACATGGCGTTGTTCTATAACGAAATGTTGACTTGAGGAAAATAGATAAATCGAGATTTTTGATGTGATATTTGCATTTTAATCGGCTACGTTTGTTTCAAAACAAGAATCTTAAAGTTTTTTTTAAATTATGTAATATTTTTACTTGATATTATTGCACAGTTTTGGTAATTTCACTAATCTTCAATTTCTTATAAATATATCCCTATTAACACATTGTGTTTGCTTATCACATTTATTCTAGTTCATTATTATGTTATGGATGTTTGCCTATTATATCATGCAATTTAAGTTTTACTTTCTTGTAAGTTTGTTTATTGTAATGATTTAGGTTAATCGTATAAATGTAAACCATGTAAGTTCCGAACCGTTTACGTAAATAATAAATTGACTATTTTGAATTAGCTTTTTATTTATCCATGTAAATGATGTGAATAAATGAAATGCCATGCTTAATTACTATCACTGCTTTCGGATAACTCAGCTTCAGGTTTAGGTAGGAGAGGTTTTCTTTTGACTGTTTTCTTCTTTTTATCAATTTGTGTTTTTCTAAACAATTCTATGGCTTTCATTTTATTTTGTAAAAGACTCTGCTTATCTTTCTCTCTTTGTGGAATTATCTCCTGAAATCTATCCGTTTTAGGAATCACAACTTCAATACCCGTATTACCTTCTTTCGTCTCTGAAACTATCTTCACTCTGTGCCTTTTAAGTACTTCATCATCATCATCATCAGTCTTTTTCTGTTTTCGTTTAGAAGGCCCCGCCTTCGCGCTATCGCTTTTGCTTTTGCCGACTTTTCTTTTATTGGCAGATTTTAGCGGTTTACTTTTAGAATCGGTTGTTTCTTCTACGACATTCATCTCTGGGCCCATTCTTTGCACTGCCGCTTTCACTCTTTTACTCATTTGATCCTCCAAAGAATCAATGTTTATATTCCGTTTAAAATAATCGTGTACAGTTTTTTGAGTCTTTCTTTCCAATAGTCTCTTCAGTACTGGTTTGATGATTTCATCTAGTTTATTTTGTGACCATCCGAATTTAGCTTTAGTGTAATCTCTAAGTATAGTAATGTCTATATCGCCCCAAGAGAATTTCTCTTCGCTTTTTTCTATATTGGGTTCTAAATATGCTTGAACAACCTACAACAAACAACTGAATTAAAATCAATGTTGTTATGTAACGGTTAGTAGAAAATTTCTTACTAATTATACCTAATAATAAACATATTAATGGTAGATTCAGCTGTGATAAAATTATTAATACTTACGCGAACGCTAGGAAAATCGTCGGTTACGGCCACATTTCGCAGCTTTTTTTTCAAACTTGTGTTATCAGTTCTCTTCCCACTTTGCACCCATTGCTTAAACTCTTGTAGTCCTGTAATCATTTCCGCATAACGATTTTGTTTTGTTGTTTCATTGAGTAGCTTTCTCTTGTTGAATGGGAATGAGGCGAGAATTTCGAGCGCTGTTACTGGCCCCACGCCGGTCAAACCGGTGGTGTAATCGCTGCCCACCAAAAGAGCCAACAGCACTAACTGCTCTCTGCTCAGATCTAAAATAAAGGTTATATTTTGTAACTATTTCAAAGTAACTTGCATGTGATTTAGTTTAACAGACGAAACTCTTCATAAAAAGACTAACTACTTACTAAAAGATTTTTCAATTTTCTCCGCCAAAAACTGCAATACATGTTTCTTTTGATTAAAGAAATTTTTATACACAGTCCTACCACCAAAAAGCCAAATATCACTATCGTCGGTTATGGTACCATCGGTTAGTTTGACGCTTTCAAGAAAAGCGCATTGGGCTTCAGCCTCCATTGGTGCGATTATGTACGGTATACCAAATAATCGCAATAGCTCTTGAGCTTCCTTTGTCATTTGTTGAGTAATATTTCTTCCAATTCTGTCAAATCTACCTTTTTCTTGTACCAAATCCTGCTCTTCATTTTGCATTTCCTCAACCATTTCAGTTAACCTCTCGGATGATATAGGTTCGTGGCGTCGGTTATTTTCAGCTGGTATACGCAGTTTGTCTTCTACTGTGATATCATTTGATTTTGCTACGCCTTTCGATTGTTGTGCAGATTCTATAGCATTCAGACTTTCTTGAGTTTTAGTCACATTCTGGGATTTCATAACAGATAACTTTTTTGGGTTTTCAGCAATATTCTTTGACTTATCTTGAGTAATTGATTCTTGGTGACTAACTAATGCATCGTGTTTCTCTGTGTCATCGCTTTCTTCGGTTGCACATTCTAAGGACATTTTAATTGCTCTTTGAAGTTCATCATCTTCATCAACCAACTGAATGTGATTCGAGATGGTCATCGGAGATTGGTTTTCTATTAGTATACTACCATTGCTACTGCGCTCTTTTTTGGTAACAAAAACATCTGCAAATATATCGTCCTCAAGTACATCATTTACATTTAATGTTAATTGTACTACAGTCTTATTTTTATTATCTTCTAGTACATCAGGAACATCTTCAAAATCATTATCACTAGAATCTGATACATCTTTATTTTTAGGTTTTAGTGAATGTTTTTTCGTTTCTATAACAGTTTTTGATTGATTAGAACACTCATCTGCACTGGAATCTAGAGTTACAATATCCTCTATTGTATTTCCGAGGCAGATTACTGATGCCTGAGTTGTATCCACATGCTCATCTTGTGACTCTAAATCTGACGCTTTGGTTATTTCAGAAAACACATGTGTTGTTACAACAGGGTTATTTTCTAAATCTTTAATCTCTTGAATACAATCATCATCATCACTGGACGAAAGCTCCACATTGTCAAGAATTACGGATTTCTCTTTATTAATCTCTTCCAATATTTCATTAAGTCTAGGCTTTTTACTTTTATTTTTACAGTTTATATTGCTTTTTGAAACTATACTATGTATTACTTTATCTGTAAAGTCACTGTACTGCATAATGTATGCTTTAGCTGAAGACATGTCGGGTAGTTCACAGCCATCTTCTTCTTCGGAGTCTGTGGAATAATCTGTATCTGTTCCGTTTGTTGTCCAAGAATCATCAGTTTTAGAAGTGCAAGCACTTGTATCAACATCATTCCCATATTCCAGTGACATTTTTATCGCTCTTTCTAAATCTTCTTCAAGTTCGTCCTTTTTTGACATTGTTTCTTCTGAATGGAGTTTATCTTGAACTTCATTAATTTTACTTGTACTAGCTGGAGCTTCTGATTCTTTTTTCTTCTTAGCTTCTGCTAGAGCCTGTTTTACATTATTAATGAGAAGAAATCGTGTTGTATCATTACCAGCTATGCGTCGAGTGGGGAGTGTTTCGATTTTTGTATCAATGCCCTCTTCATTTAGCAAGGACTCGAGATCATTTAAAGACATTCCACTTTCACCCAACTCTTTCTCAGTTTCTTGTAAACATTCCTGAACTTTTCTTCTTTTCAATAACCTTTGCATCTGTAAACAATTTGTCACTAAGTTTTATTTTCATAATCAATATGAATTGTTTTAGTTTACAGTTCTAATGAAATCTTATTAAGATTACTTACTTGGAAATCTGAAAAATTATCGCTCTTTTTAGGAAGTTCGTGAAGTTTGCCCCATGAATTCATTTTCCTAGTGTCCTTTAGCTCAATAAGGAGATCATATTTTTCTTTTACTGGCAGATTTCTAAATTTTTCAGATTCAACATCAACTGAATGTAAATCAATAATCGAGCCACTAGAATTTTGTTCATCATCTTCTGACCTGTGATAAAACAGATTATGTGCTTGTATGAATTATTAAATTAACATTCTAATATATTCTAACATATGGTTCTAATTCTAAACCACATTAAGTGACAAGGTCAGCCTGAGAAAAATAAGTTATGCTAAAATCGGTTCAGAACAGAAATTTTTGCAGTTTCAATTAAATAGCAGAAGAACATTACAATTTAAAACTACTAATGTATTCTAGTTCGAAGGCAAGTAGATAATTCTTACTCTGACTCACTGTCTTCCTTCTGTGGCAAAGTAGGCAATTTGAATAGATCATCATCATGCTGAGATGCTGCTAGGCTTTTCTTTGGAGATATTTGTTTTCCCAGCAGACTGCTTATTGCCGTTTTCTTACTCAAGATGAGTGCAAGCTCCCTTTTTATTCGCTCCGATTCTGAATTGTATTTTAATTTATTATCTTGTCTTTTTCCCTGGAATCATGAACATACTTGTACTTATATATTTATTTTATTTATGTAAGGCTAAAATGTAAGTACACAGTATTATAGTATTTAAATTTTATTAAAAATAAAAGTAGCTATCAAGATACATTTTAATTTTATACAATGGCTTCTGCAGCAGTTTTCTCTACTTAGTTTATCGGTATATTCAAATCTCTTTAAATTTAACTAAAGCAATGTCACAAAGTTTACTTACAATAGTTTCCTTTTTTAAATCAGGGAAGGCACCATCAAAAACAAAGACTGGCTTTATTCTGAAATAGAGCAATTTGCAGACACGCTGGAACAACCCAATTAAATGAGCATTAGGCAGTGGAGCTCCTTTGGCATCTTGGTACCCTTTCACCATTTGATGCAACCATATTGAAATATCTGTGAATGTGAAAGTAGGTATAGTACTTACCTACATCATCAGTCAGTGAAGTTATAAATCAGTTGGTGGATTTTATGTATAGTATCTGCATAAAGTAGGTATTTTAGGTTTTATTAGGTATCTATCTACTTATACCTAATAATAACTAAACATATACACATAGTTTAGTAACTACTAGATAGGAGTAGCAAATTACACACTCACTTTCTATGAATTTACTACTTAAAATATAACTTAAGAATATTTTAGCTACCTACTTACCAACCGCTAATACTTTATTTTCTAATATCTCTATGGGGACCGGCTTCCCTGCCGGCTCGATAAGCCTCCACAGTCCAGTAACTCCCATCGCGTGCGATTAAACTCAAGATTTTTTGTTTATACTAAGTATTGTATTATATGTATATATTAATGTACATAACAAAGGTCGTTTCCCACGAGATCTCCGGTCAATCGTCGGTCTCTTCCTCACACATCGCAACCATTTCGCTCCATGAACTCGATATAGTTAATAATATAGTTATTACAGTACACAGTTACACACACCACTACAAAATGAAATGTCTGCTACTGGCGGGTTGCTTTGGGTACGTAAATATGTGTTCGTTTCACTACAACATATCAATGTTTTACTACGCCGCAAACGCGCCGCCCACTCTTTCCCACACTTTATTTTCCCACGCCCCATGCGTAACCCTACATCCGACCGGCTGTTTGTTGTCAGTTCAGTCGCGGCGACTCGAGCTTCGCGGTCCGCAGCCACAGAGCGAGCGGTAGCTTCAGCAATTTAGCTATTTCGCATCACTGTCTATATTCGATTAAAGATCGAATGAGCTAATTTGTCAAATGGCATGCGACTCGTTCATGCCTATGCCCAATTGCCCAGCAGTGCTGTGTGTGTCTATGGTTTATATTTGACAGCTCGTTAATTTGGCGTTGTCGTATTTACTCAAGTAAACACAGGTTTTTATTAATTTTTAATAAAAAGTAACGTAGAGATATACAGGAATAAATTTATCAAGTTACCACCCAAGAACGCCACGGATTAGTAGTGAACTGGAAACATAAATCGAGTACAGGTCGGTCAAGCTCTCTGAAAAAGTTGTTCACGAACAGGTGTTTTTGAATGAAATGTGTGCTAGTTCCCATCGTTAATAATTTGAGAGCCGTGAATAATACAGAGCTTATCGATCGTGGTGATAATCGACGCAGGGCTATTATTCAAGGACCCCCCACGGTACGGACGCACATTAGGGTGCGTTATCAGAGGACGCCACTCATCGAAGTCGCCAGTTCGAAAATGTTCTGTAGGGGAAGTCGGACGTCGAGGTAGGACAACTCCGTTGGTTTTGAACACCCAGAGTGTTCAGTGCATTATGACAGCGGGTCATAGGTGAGTGTGAGCCGTGGCGAGCATGCCGCACCAGTATGGCGCGGGCGCGGGTGCCGGCGGCCTGGCGGGCGGCGGTGCGTCCCCGCCGGCACAGCACGGCGCGCTGTACCCGCGCTACGCGAGTGCTGCCGGACCCGTCGCCGGTGCCTACCGCCCCGAGGAGCGCCGGCTTACCCGTGAGGCCATGGAGCGATACCTACGTGACCGCTCCGATATGGTCGTCGTCATCCTACACGCTAAAGTTGCACAAAAATCATATGGCAATGAGAAGAGGTTTTTCTGTCCTCCACCCTGTATATACCTCTTTGGTGATGGCTGGAGACTGCGGCGCGAGCGCATGTTGAGAGAAGGAGAGACTGAGCAGGCAGCCCAGCTATGCGCTTTTATTGGCATCGGTAACTCTGACCAGGATATGCAGCAGCTTGATCTCAATAATGGAAAACAATACTGTGCTGCTAAAACTTTGTACATATCGGACTCTGACAAGAGAAAACACTTCATGCTTTCCGTAAAGATGTTCTATGGTAATGGTCATGATATTGGTATTTTTAATAGTAAAAGAATAAAAGTTATATCAAAACCATCTAAAAAAAAGCAGTCTCTAAAGAATGCTGATTTATGTATCGCTAGTGGAACTAAAGTGGCTTTGTTTAACCGGTTAAGATCTCAAACGGTATCTACGAGGTACCTTCATGTGGAGAATGGTAACTTCCATGCATCATCAACACAATGGGGAGCGTTTACCATTCACCTCCTGGATGATAATGAGAGTGAATCAGAGGAGTTTGCAGTGAAGGATGGATATGTACACTACGGGTCCACAGTGAAGCTAGTCTGCTCTGTAACAGGCATGGCTCTTCCAAGGCTCATTATTAGAAAGGTAAATAAAGTGCATGTCGCACAGCTCTTGTAAGTATACATTTGGGTGGTTACACCATTAGTAAGCAACCCTTAAACAAACTAAACTAATTATATTATAGTAGATTTTTCAAGTACCATTAAGTTCAAAATACAGTAAATGTGTATTAAACATCTAGTCTAATTTAAAATACATACTTTTAAAAATATGTACATAAATTGGATGATGCTGTTTGTCTCTACCAACCCTTACATTATTAAAAAGAGTGGAACCTCAGGCAAAAGCTAGTAATGTATTGTGCAAAAAATCAGACACACTACCAGAAACTTATTGTATTATTCTGAAACTAAATCCTTTTAATATGTAACATTCATCCACTTCAAAGTAGACAGTACTCCACAGTTCTAACACTACATTTTGTAAATTTTCACTTTCATAATGTTATATCTGCCCCATGCGGCTCTTCTGGCATTAATCCGGGTATAGTTTAGACATCGTGTTTAAGGATCTACACTATGTGTCTTGCATTTAACCACATAAAATTGTTTAATTGACAATTGTTTTTGCTGAGGGTTAACTCATATTTAAAGCATCCACAATGGCATAGGGTTGTATAAAAATAATGGTTCTTAAAAGGCTGGATAGGAAGAAAAAGTTCGCTAAACTCCCGCAAAATTTCACATAGACTGGACAGGACTATGATATCTCATAATTTTAGCACCATTTTCATATGTGGTGGGTGTGATATTTTTGGATGGTTTGTTATAATTTGTTATCCATTGTAAAAGTGCTTGACTTCATTACATTATTGGCTGACCAATACCATTTAAAAGGTGCTCATAGTATCACCAGCAACTTAGTGTTATTCCTTGTAATATAGTAACCCATGTGCATGTGACTTTACACATAGTCATATTTTATGTGATAGTCACATAAAATATGATTATCTGTAAAATCACATAAAGTAAATCTTAGTAGGGCCACAGTAGAATAAATCTAAATATATAAAACTCAAAGGTGACTGACTGACATAGTGATCTATCAACGCACAGCCCAAACCACTGGACGGATCGGGCTGAAATTTGGCATGCAGGTAGATGTTATGACGTAGGCATCCGCTAAGAAAGGATTTTTCGAAATTCCACCCTTAAGAGGGTGAAATGGGTGGTTGAATTATTTTCCCATAGGCCACGCCGCGGGCGAAGCTGCGGGCAGAAGCTCGTATTCCATATATTAAAAAAACTAAAAAAGCAACCAAAAAGGGGCCATACACTGCATCCTCCGTGTCGCTTACAATGATGATGATATAATATAACTTATCTAAACCTCACAGGTGGACAAGCAAATGGCTCTCCTAGAAGCCGACGATCCGGTCTCACAACTCCACAAGTGTGCGTTCTATATGAAAGACACAGAGCGAATGTATCTTTGTCTCTCACAAGAGCGCATCATCCAGTTCCAAGCGACACCATGCCCTAAGGAGCCTAACAAGGAGATGATCAATGATGGAGCTTGCTGGACGATCATATCGACAGACAAAGCAGAGTATCAGTTTTATGAAGGAATGGGACCTGTGAGGTATGTTCAAATAAGCGTTATTGTTTTTTATTGGATTCTAGTTCTGTGTCAGTCGTTAACTTAACACCAGGGTGATCGGCCAAATGTATAGATTTTTTAATTTGCCGAATCTAATACCTTAACTGAGAAACCATCCGGCTCCTGGAATTCGTTTCTTTGGCCGACAAAAGCCGCGCGCTGCACCTCACGGTTAATTTAATTTTATTTGTTTCTTGTATCGGTTGTAGTGTCACATAATGATATGATGTTAAGGTGCTAAGAGGAGCGTTGGCGATGAGAGGCAATTTAATTACGACGGTGACGCCCTTGACAGTGGTTTTCATTCCCATGGGTCCCACAGGTTGCAGTCATGAATCGATGCTCAAGTAGATATTGAATGAAATGTCGATGACCGATCTACAAAAGAGCGTCATTCCTGTAATACGGGTCTTAAGTCTGCCAGAGATTTTCAAAGCCTCTCAGTTGGGCGAACTCGATTGCAACATATAGAAACAAATTTGTATGGATTTGACAGTTTGAATACGCAGTGTATGTGCATAGTTAGTATGGAAATTTCTCCTGTTGCATTGCAATCAAAATTTCGTGATCACCCCCGTGTCTCTAAAAAAAGTACAATTACAATCTTTTACTAACAGTAGATAATATAATTTCAAAAGTTAGTGGCCTGGAGTTCTTTACATAGGATGTATCAAAGTACATGGTCAGGTACAGTCCAATTGAGAATCGTCCTTTTGTGAAGTTGAAAAAATAAACCACTATCCAATCCGTGATAACAACGTTTAATTAATTTTCTACTTACGCCATAATCTATAGATATAAAATTCAAAGTCCTGACTGACTGACCTATATATCAACGCACAGCCTAAACCGCTGGTCCTAGAGACTTGAAATTTTGAGGGTGTGTTCTTTGTAAAGTGTAGGTATCCACTTAGAAAGGGTTTCGAAATTCCACCCCTAAGAGAGTAAAATGGGCGGTTAAATTTTCGATGATCATGAAAATATCTACTTCGTTTCCTAAAGGCCACGCGGGCGAAGCCGCGGGCAGAAGCTAGTTTATCATAACTAGTCATTGATTAAACTAGCTTTTGCTATCGTGACCACTATTTGTGACCTATAAATACGTGAATCGGTGGAGCCACTGTACATGCGTTTATAAGACGTAATTTAAACCACAGAATATAAAAACAAAACACGCTCGCGCCCCGATACAGAAGAAATTACAATATTCGTGCCGAGCAACCACTAATGACCTGACTGGATACGTTTCATGTCATCTGTGGGGTGATCACGAAACTTTGATTGCAATGCAAACAGGAAAAATTTCATTCCAAATTTGAAAATGTCCATGGTAACTATGTTGAAACTGTCAAATTCATACAAATTTATGTTTCTATTGGTTGCGATCAAGTTCCGTGGTCGCCCAGCCGAGCATATAAACTATAAGGTTTTATTCTAATACGTGACATGCTTGAAGTGTATGAAAAGTATTATGTATTTAAAAAAGGAGTCTCAATCTGGATGGGCGCGAGCCATTTTCTTTCCTGCTCTGTGATTTAAACAACTTGTCTAGTTCAAAGTCTTGTAAAGTTCCAAGTAGCACTTACAAATAAAAAATACAGTTGAAAACTGTATTTAACGCTTAACATAGGCATTGTACATTTGTAATTTTTTTTATGTTTATGAATTATATCACGGGCTATTCGTTCACCTAATGTTAAGCGTCACGGCCGTCTATAACAGAACAGTGTCACTCAGAACTCTAAAATATAAAGTTTCGCGTGACACTGCACTGCGCACATCATCCTGAGACATCAACTCAATCATATATATTTATTTTATTTCATATATCATAGTCTCAATTGCCCAGTAATTTCACTAGCTACAATGCCCTTCAAACCGGCGCTTGGCGGCAGGATAACTGGCAAAGCAGCGGTACCTACCTAGAGAACTGCAGAAAAGTGCTACCTAGAAAACTTAAACTTTAAAAAAAGAAACTATTTACCTTACAACATTCAAAATCATGTTAAACTCTATATAATTATGAGAATACGTACAAAAGTAAGTGATAGAGTTATGTAGGTACAATATTTATATGCCGATTGTCGATATTAGCGCACTATGTCGATGAACCATCGCATCACAAACGCAAGGATTAGCTCCTTCCGTACACCGGCGCGTCTAATAAATTGATGTACCGAATGAGCGTGAGAGTCAGTCGACTAGATAGTTTCGCGTCTAATAACAACTCAGAACTTTCGACGGGGTGAACTGATTTTGATGATTCTTTTTTTATTTGAAAGCAGGTGCTTTCCGTGTGGTCCCATTTAAATTTGGTAAAAATCTGACAAGTAGTTTTTGAGTTGTATCCTTTAAAATGCGTCTCTATTGCGACTACATTGATGATATTCTCATTGGGATTGAAGTCGTTTAAAACCCTTTTTATAAGCAATTATCATGATATTGTTCCTGTCCTTAGGTCGCCGGTCACACCGGTGCCGCTCGTTCATTCGCTAAACCTCAACGGCGGCGGCGACGTCGCGATGTTAGAGCTGGCCGGAGACAACTTCACGCCTTCCTTGCAAGTTTGGTTCGGCGACGTGGAAGCCGAGACGATGTACCGATGCGCCGAGTCGATGCTGTGTGTAGTGCCCGACATATCGCAGTTTAGAGGGCAGTGGCTCTGGATGCGACAGCCTACACAGGTAAAACAAGAGGTAACAATTTGCTAATTCAATAGCTAATTTATTTGAGCGACTGGCCCAATAGATTTTCGTAGTAATCCTGCCTTCTGAACTACAGGTTTTTGGTATGATTCCCACCCAGGACAAACATTTGTGTGGTGAACATAGGTGTTTGAAAAGTATCTAAGTTTGTACCAGTTATCTGGTTCCCATAGCACAAGCTTTGCTTAGTTTGGGGGTAGGTGGCGCTGTGTGAGATGTCCACACATATTGTTTATTTATTATTTTAATGCTTGCAGCGATGACTTGTTCTCGTTCTATTCGCGTTAACAATACTGCTCAAAATAATAAAAAAAACTAGTATGCTTTCGACCGCACGACTCAAGTAAAATTTCTTTAGTTGAGCTCCATCTATCGGCTGGTATAACTTTGTTTTTGCTTTGTTTTATGTTAATGTCCCTATCTTGATAATTGTAAATTGTCATTTTACCGGACATACCGACATGATAATACAAAATTTTAACTTTGTTATGTTGACAATGGAGATATACGTTAACCAACAACTTTCAACTTCCGTTCGGCTCGCCAGCTAACTCCCGCGTGTGTAAAGAAGTTTAGCTTCAATAATATAAAATTAATAAAAATATGAGTGGACATTTTACACAGCGCTATTTCGCTATTTAGCCTCAAACTAAGCAAAGCTACTATGGGCACTAGATAACTGATACAATACTTAGATACTTTTTGTTTGTAAATACATCTACTAACCTTACCGAACTTCCGAAAATGCAATGTAAAAGTTTGGTTATTTGTTTATCAACTTAATCCGAGTTAGCGAGTGGTTAACTGTTCATTTATCATTAATCGTGACAACGAGATGGAGTGTTTTATCGGTTTTGCTACATTTTTCCAGCGATTAAAACAACAGAATCAAGAAGAATAAAGTTGCAGTGGCTTGCAGACATTTGTAGCGCTTTTTTCTGATCGATTGCTTGTTCTAAAACAAGAAACGCTGTTAGAAACGCTTTTCTCTGATTGATTAATCAGAGAAACGCTTTTCTCTGATTAATCAATCACAGTGTACTAATTGACTCGCCTCGGCACTGACTAATTAATGTTACGCATTAGAAATAAAGAAAGAAATAAATTTATTTTGCAACAACAAAAACAAAAGCCGAAAAGTACAAAAGTACGTCGCCTTCATAGTTCTGTCACAACTCAGCATGGTGCTAGTTCTTACGAACCGGCGCTGGTCTTCCGTTAAGACTGTTTAGTGAAGAAAGAGAAAATAGTTTTAAATTTTAATGTAATGTATATCTCTTCCGTAATATCCCTTATAACCCTTTTTAATGATAATGATACGAAAGTCATATAAATAGCAAGAAAGTTCCCCGTCCCTGTCCTCCTTTGACGATGTTTAAGTAATCAGGAGCAATACACCTAAAAATCATAAAGTATTGGTAACCATAATGCGGGCTCTATAGAAAATTGAGATTTGTGGGCAATAAAATAACGGTGTAAGTATTTAAGAAGATATTGATTATCCATTTCTTTTCATGACTAGGAAGCGATGCGACTGACTCCTACCACACAGAATGACTGAAATGAAAATCCAAGATGGCGGTTCACTTTAATACTAAAGTTGATTTCTGTAAACGAGTTTACGGATTAATTTTTGAAAATCAAAATGAAATAAATCAACAGGCTCCGCCATAACAGTGCTCAATATTACCCACAGTTATTTACACTCGGCCATTGGCTATGCAAAAACTTATTTTCCAAACATCCTCTTTCGAGCTAATATATTTTAAACCGTGGGAATACCACATCCGGCTTCGCGTTCAGATAATAGAATATTTCAATAAAATGATAGATATGTTACTGACATGGGGAGAAAAAAATTGGTAGTTGGTATATAATATCATCTGTACTAAATTTGTTCAAGGATAAAAAAATATTTCCCTGTAATTGTTAAAATAGTAAGGCGGCTGTGATGCTTAACGTCATGCGAATGACAAGCAAGTCACGTCATTCGTTTACATAAAAAAAATCTTTGTTGATAGTGAAGTCGTCTTGTCACGCATAGGTCGTAAGTTCGACTCCTGCAATTGCGCTTTCGATAGACGAAAGCATCGTAATGAGACCATTACATTGCGTTTTATCAGCGTCCAAAGTGGCGTTTTATGGGAAGGCCTATTTTCAGTAGTCTCCGAGCACTACGCACGTCATCAATATCGTATGTAATAAGCAGTAATAGTATTAATACAGCCTGTAATAAGATTAAAAAAAAAAAAAAAAAAAGAAAAACAAAAATAAGAAGTAAGATTACTAAACTGTGAGATCAGCTAGGCGATCACGTAAAAAAAGCGCACTTGTTCTGAGTCTGGGTATTGTGGGACCATGGTCCTCGTAGTTCCTGGGTCCCTAGACACAGGGAATCCTAGTTAGAGTCCAGGATCTATGTATGTGATCGTTGGGCGTTATTATTATTATAATTAGGAAAAAAATTGTATGGAGTTGTTACTATGTATATAGGTACTATGGAAATTTTCAAATAAGGAATGAAATTTCGCCTTTAGGATTGCAATCATAGTTCCATGATCACCCCCTGGTTATAAAGTCTAATTTGCCCAATAATTTCACTAGCTACAGTGCCTTTAACACGGAACACAGTAGAGATTGCACACTACTGCTTGCAGAATAATTAGAAAAACGGTGGTACCTACCTTGACGTACTCTGCTTAAAAGTCTTATCACATAATTGAAGGGGTGAGAATAAAAAGGATTTAACTGATTTTTTTGACAAAATGACTTATGGGTATCGTTGGATTCAGCGTGAAATTATCTTCAATGATACATTCTCAAAATACCGAAATGAGGCTTAAATCTCGAGATTTTGAGTCTAAAAATGGTTTATCTGTCACAGGAATACAGTTTGCTTAGCATAAAAACATTACTATATTTATTTTATTATATGATATTTTTACAGTAATTGTATGATTTAGTACTATATTTAGTAATTTTAAATAGAATTAAAACATTTTCAAGCAACTGAAACTTACATAAACCTTTTCTATTACCTTATAAGCACTCTACATAAAAATGACGCCGTTGACGTTTAAAGTCAATTTTCTCGAAACTGTCAATTTGTCAGTTAAATCCTTTTTATTCTCAACCCTTCAATTGTGATCATGACAAGAACTATTCCTGTCTTCAGGTGCCAGTGTCTCTAGTACGCAACGATGGTATAATCTACGCAACGGGGCTAACGTTCACATACACCCCGGAGCCCGGGCCTCGCTCGGGCTGCGCCCCCGTGGCTGACGTCATGAGGCCGGCGGACGCTCCGCCCTGGCATCACGAACCTCACCGCCTTCCAGACACTTCGCTACAGTAACAAAATTTAACCGAATGGACAAACTCGGTGAGTGAAGACAGAAACAATTATTTGTGACAAATATGACACATTGCCACAGGCCAGGAACAAATATTACGCTCGCGCTCCGATGATACCTCATTCGTTTGACAGTCTATCTTAGTACATGATATTGGCGAAATTCTGGTGAAATTGCAGCAGAAGTTATAAGATTCAATTGTATTGCAGGTAAATAATAGAGGTTTTATTCTAAACTAGCTGACCCGTCGAACTTCGTTCCGCCTAACAGTCAATGAATGTTCAAGTTTAGATTTTTTTTTATCGATTGATATCAATTTTATTACGTACTAGCTGCGCGCTAGTTTCTCCCGCATGGTTTAAATTTTCTAATCCTCCGCTCAGCTTTCTTATTTTTTTCTTTCATAAAAACCTTCTCCTGATAATAATGAACACAACAAAATAAGAATTAGCGAACTTGTTCCATCTGTTCGCGTATGATGCGATGACCAAGAGAAATACAGATCAATTTTTATATATATTGTATATACAGGGAGTAACAAAAACCCTGTTAAATAAATGAAGTATGTGTACAGATCATTACAAGTAGTCATATAAAAATGTCTAACAATACCTAAGTTATACGTATCTGAAGTTACACGCAGTATCTAAACACAAAAAAATAATACCATTTCCCAAAAATGTTTATGACACAAGCCGTGCCTATTTTTAAATAGCTAAGTAACTAAGGGAAGAGCAAACGCGGAACCGACAAATGGGGGCCGCCTTTGTCGGCTCTTTTGTAGGATGCCGCTCCTACACCTGTGTGCCTACGGGGAAATGGGGTGCGCGGGCGGCGTGGCATCACTCGGCATAGGTGCGGCGCGGCCCGCGGCTTACATTCAGTCGCACGTGCTCTCTCATGCAATTTAGTCGTTTCCAGTTTGATCGTCGCGAATTTAGTGTCGAGTGTGATGTCGTATTCTAACGACGAATACTACAATATGTTAATGTGCCTTGGTAGAAGCATTTGTGTGATGTGTTTTTGAAAGCTCTTTTAAGAGCTAAAAATGATGTACCTATCTTGTTTCTTAACAATACAAAATCACACGTGAATTCGATTGTTTAGCCTTTGCTTGACGTAAAATGATTAGAATATGTCAGTGCGGCAGAACGGCGCGCAGCACTTGTGTGCTTACCACTATTGGTCAAAGAGACCTTTTACGTCATTAAGTTACGGTCTCGCAATCCTACAACGTTGTGGTATGTGGTATAGGGCACATAAACGTATGGAAAACGCATAAGAAGTAATCTGTGGAATGGCCTCTAGTTCCGTCGCAGTAGGTATGCGCGGTGAATAGACTTAGCGTAGCATGGCGGGCGGTGCGGGGTGCGGGCAACAGGCAGCAGGCTGCGTCGGTGGTGCAAGTACCTATGTTGTCAATATCTGAGGTCGTCAACATTTTTAGTAACGGCATAAAAGGTTTTAATAAAAAGCACACGTAAGTTTTGTATGTCTCGTATTTAAATAGAACTAGTATTACAACAACCTTGAGTTGACACTGGATACGCAGCTCGCGGATATAACAGGGTTTTTGTTACTCCCTGTATAAAACCTATTCCGAACCAAGAAAAATAAATTAACAATTGGTAAGATATCTATTCAAAATGTATATCTAATGTTTTGTTTCTATCACACAAGAAATTTGATAATCATTAATACAAAACTAAAAGACCAAGATAAATCCAAATCCACAAAAATCATAAAAATTGGTCCAGTGGTTCTTGAGTTAATAAGTGGTACTTGAGTAACTAACACGACTTTGTTTTATTATATAGATGTGACATGCTTGAATTATATGAAAACTTTTAAGATGTCTCTATCGGAGCGCGAGCGTATTTTTTGATTTTTTTTTTGCTCTGTGTACATTTAAGGTTTGTGATTACTGACAGTGACGTTTGGATAGTGGTTGTCGTGTAAGAAATTGTGTGGGTAGCTTTATTTCGAATGTGAAATGTTGTTTTGTGTCGGATAAATCGCATATCTTTGCCAAGCGATTACGTAATTTTATTGCAACCGGTTGAAATTGAAATTTGCGTGAGTTTGACAGTTTCGATACGCAAGTTTATAGTTACTACGGAAAAATTCAATTAATTTTCGCCTGTTGCATTGCTATCAAAGTTACGTAATCTCCGCAGTTTGCGATACATTGCACGGTCTTATACGAGATGTGTACACGGCGATCACGTGTACACACCACAGACCGTGCCAGAGTGTTGCAACCCTTTAAGTATATTATTTGTTAACTGGACTTGAGAACGTTACGTGTCTCTTTATAGTTTGGTCTGTTGTAAATACAGATGGCGCTTACGCTTTGCAATTACACGATATGTGTATGATAATTATATATTTAAGTGTAAGTCTAAGAGATTATGACACCAAAATATTGTAATTTAGTATAATTAAGATGTAAACAAGTCAAATGCAGCAATAAAAATAGTTGTGAAAATATCGATTATGGACTGACAATGTAATTTTGCATAAAAAGTAACTCTATGAACGTTCAATGAAAGTTAATCGTAGTTTAGCTAGAAACGAACTAGGAAAGGCTAAATATTCACGTAGACTTGGTCTGTTAAGTGCAACTTCCCTATATAGTATAAAAAATTAGACTGTACGAAGTCCCAAAAATGTTATAGAATTAGTTCCTACTGGCATTTAATGTCCGCGACATTATGGAATGCAATTAAATAGGAAATGAATCTTTCAACTCGATTTGTTTCTATGGGGCCAAATAGCTATAAAATATCCATGACAAGTCATTGTGTTTATATCCTTAAAATTAATAATTATGATAATGTAAGGAATCGAATTTAGAATTCGATTTGGGATTTGCCGAGTAATCGATTATAGTTTAGCGATAGGATCGTAGGGTAGGTAATTAATTATTATCATCAACTGTAAGATGGAACACCAAATAAGCTCAGTTACTATTTCTGAATATATTTTAAATTTTGCTCAATGCATTTCTTTTTCTGTTCTACACTTTTTGTCAAACACTTACGTTCAATATTAGAAATAAATGGCAATTATCAAGATAACACATATGATGAATTTTTCAAGTTTATGCTACATAAATAGATCCGAATCTATGAGAAATATTATTATTTTTTTTTAGATTTTTCGTCGTTATAATAATATGGCCTCTTATATTACAGAAGAATAGTAGCAATTTCTGAAACTTTGGAGTATATGTATCTTCCATAACTCGATAGTGTTGCAGGAAGATGTATCTTCCATAACTCGATAGTGTTGCAGGAAGATGTATCTTCCATAACTCTATATTGTTGCAAGACGTATCTTGCACAAATTTGTAGTTATAACAGTATCTGGTTTTATCATAGAGTCGATTTATCATGATTACCTTTATTTTCTAGACTAGCCGCTTGAAAAATTCATTCATACTATTAGTGTCCAAAATGTTTTAGCCATTCAAGAACACCCACACACACCAATCACTTGGTTCTTGTAAACAGGGTCTAGCTTCATCCCGTCCGACTGCGTTATGCAGTAGCAGACAAAAATTTAAAAATTAAATGTAATATATATAATCAGTTCAGAGAGCAATAAAATTATGCTGGTGATAGAAATATATAGTTAATATTATTGCATCGCATTTGTCCCAAACGCCTGCCTCGTACCCCCAGCCATCATAATAGATGTAATCAGCTACTTTATTTGCTTCCTTTGAAGTCGTTAGTTCTTGTGTGAAGAGCCTATCTAATCACCCTTTATAAAGGTAATTAATAAATACCAACTAGAAATGTAGACTATTCCCACATGTATGTACGTACGTATGTACATATTATAATTTTCTGAGATTCTTATGAACAACATATTTAAGTAGTAATTTTAAAAATAGCTTTAGTACATTGTAACTATGATCAAAACGAAAAAAATTACAAATGAAATTTTTAATTTATTTTATGCGAATTTAATTTTTAAGAGATTTATTATGGATTTGATGTGTAATTTTAATAAAAGTGTGATGTTGAACATTCCATGCGGAAATGTAATGATAAGTACAAAAAAATATATCAATATTTTTGTAGCGGAAAATTGGATTACGATATATTCTTGTGGAATTGCTAAAGTTACAGTATTACAAGAGAATTAGTATTAATGTCGATGGGATAGTCCTTAATATCGTCAATTGTATCAAATGATAAGCGATTTTATCATTTAGAAAGTGTAATTGTTATTAATCGTTTTACATTCGGTAATATATATTTGGAAATGGTATAAGGTACAGCTGCTCATAAATATTGCTTGTACATAAAATTGATAGTTATAGCAGTTTTTTAAACATAAATATATTTTAAATAAAACTGAATTTAAATACTCACGCTTATCTTATTTCTGTCCGAATACGAATTGTAAACAAGTTTGTTTTGGCTTCCGAGCGCGGCTATCGGCCGGCATAGTTTAGGTAGCGGCAAGATTCCCACACTCGGATTAGCGCGGATCTTTTTGCCTCATTGTTTAATTAAAGCTGTGGGGTCAAGTGTAATTAGTTGCTTATGAATCAGAGTTAATCGAGGAATCAGTGAGCCGAGTGTAGCGTGTGGGAAACGTCTTCGAAAACTCTTCACATGATAATAACAAGTGTCTTCCCCTGCATAGCGTTCCGGCCCGCTGGCTGCGACCTCCGATAATAATCTGCCGTATCTATTGTTCAGAACTGAGATTCAGAATAAAAACTGGATGTTTATGACATGTGACGGCACTCGCTCATGATTTGAGACTTAAATCGACATTCGATTGAGTCAATTAAGGAGTCAAATGGGTCACGCAGTGATCTGTCACTAATTTATTTATTTACATATCTATATGCTTACGAAAATCGTTTTTAAGTTCTTTATCTTTAAGTCGCTTTTGTTCTACACGTAGGTGCTTTAGTTACAAATATATAATTAGAACATTATCAGTAGGTATCACTAAACTGTACTTCCATACCTATCACAATAGCTATGGAACCACAAACGCAAGAATGATAGGCACGGTATCGGACCAGTTAGTGCACCGTGACGTCAAATGATCATAATAAAATTTCGTACTGCACTTGTACTATTATTTATTCGGTGCTGAACGCTTGAAAAGGCAAAAAATTAACAATATATACATACAAAAATGTCGATAATTAGAAAATTCATAGATGCTATTATAGCTCTTATGACATTATTTTTTTTTATCATGTTAGGTATATATATGATGAAGTATACACTAGACTACACTGATGCTCGAATACCTGAGGAGAGAATGATAATCTAACAGCCTTATTAATAAACGGGTATTAGTCTCGGATTAGTTACTTCAGCTTTTGTCCTTTTTTTGCTACTGGAATATTTAGCTGGATCGAAAGAGACAAAAGATGGTGTAACTAGTCTAAAGCTAGTTCGTGTTTATTAATAAGGCTGTAAGAAATTAGTGTTTCAAGCATACACAGTTAAAACAAGTATGTAATCCATCCTAAAATTCGGTCAAATAGGAAATCGCAGAGATAAGAAGAGAGGGAGAAGAAAACATATTTTGTTCTCATTCATTTTAAGGTGATTTAGGCATACTGTCGTTTCGCTTTCTTGTCTATATGTCATTACTTTTATAAACACTAATCTCCGCAAGCGCGGAATGCTTGCTACAGTTGGCATTGGTTAGCGTCGTAGAAAAGTCACTTGTGTTTTCTATACTCCGGTAAGCCTAATGGATCTTAAGGGCGTGTCTCCTATAAACTCCCTTGACATCTTACAGCGTCACACCGTATTCCGAATCACGATGTTTACAATAGAAATATACTATTATGGCCTGTTTTACACGATGTCGGCGTCATGGTACCATGAAGCAACTTGACGCCAATAGCGTATGGCATTTATAGGACCCCGACCTAATAGGTTATTGAAGCATCCCAGTCACAGACCTTTACAAATGGATACTATACGTTCAAGTGTTTAATTACTAATTAGTTATCAACATCACGCAATGAGTGACGCGTCTCGACGTAAGTGATGAGCTTGTAATTGCAGTCGTTGAACCAGTCGCTACCCGTGATTAATCGCGTGTAAAACTGCAATAATCATAGATCTAATGATAAACGCCGTTTAAAGAAATTGTCGGGCTTGCCCGTGTCCTGGTTCTGTTTCCGGGTGTCGATGGGAAAGCGTTTACCATTACGTTATTATTAATCCTATAGGTCCTCCTATAGGTCTAATCCTATACTTTTAATATCTGTAAATTAATTATATATTATTTATTAAAAATAGAGTGTAGACTGATCTGTACCTATCTAAATGCTTATGGTGGAATTGGAACTTCAACCAAGTACGAGTTCAATCCTGAGATCTTCTTCAGAAGCTGTAATGTAATTACGTAGTAGTACAAATACGATACAAGTAGGTATGAAAAACTTTAAAATTTATAACCATTATCTGAAATGTCTAAAAAGTCGCGATAAACGTCACTAAGTACAACCTGTACTTTTTCACAATGTATATATTCCTAAGTTAATTCGCAAAAACCAGAATAACCTATTATTTAACTATTTTATATGAATATTGATTTCTTTCATAAAAAATGATTATGCTTATAATTTAAATAACAAATCAGTTCTCAGTATAAGCAGCGCTATTATAGCTCGCAGGTCTCCGCAAATTTTCTTTGCGCTGTTAATAACCTCTCGCGTGACTGCACACATTATTTCTCAATCTGTGACGTGCACAAGAAATAATGACGTGATACCCCACATGCACACAATCATTCATTCATGCTCCAATAAAAAGTTATTGTCTCGGAAAAAATCGAGCAGGATCTGCTGTATCCTGGTATATAATTTGTGGAAACTCCGCCCTCGCGTAGCAGATAGATAACACCGGCCTTCTTTCGGAAGGCGACCCGGAAAGTCGATGGTCATTTACCCCCCACTAATTAGATCTATGACGATTAAATCTGTACTGGGAGTGTGAGAAAGCTGTGTGCACACAATTGAATCATTGTCTGCCTTTTTACATTCTGCCAGGTTGATCTATGGGGCCGAGATATGCAGAGTGTGGGAACGGCAGCTCCGTGTTTTCCAACATGTCATCTTCGACCGTGGGAATGACGGCGAGCAACCCGAATTAACATTCGCAATTAATTTATTTCCATTTTATGTTCAATTGTTTTAAAACGGCACTTCGTTCAAAACAGATTAATAAAAAGAGATAACGCGAGATAAGTTTAATGTTCTGGAGATTTCGAGGCGGTCGTTGAAGATGGCTGTGGATTTTTATTCGTACCTACCATAGAATTCAAAATATACCTATCTCTTACCTGAGTTATCAAGGTTGGTAAGGAATTATTATATCTTTTAAGTAGGTACCTCTTAAAGTACGCAGTCTAATGTAGAATAAGGAGTTGATGGTTTCAGCAAATATTATTTTTAGAGTATAAAAACAGTGGTTTAATTTTCTGAGATTAAGTCAAGTATCAAACCATGATACAGAGTAGTGCAATCAGCACAAGGTAGCTAGATAATCACCCTGAAATAAAAACCCCTGGAAGAAGAGAATCCAGCTGGAAGTGTCATGCCACACCATTTTGACGTGTTCGAGTGTTGCCCTATCAAACACAAATTAAATGATTCAACCTATAACCTTAGCTTTTCACGCGATGACAAATCCAATTTTTTAGCTCTATAAAATATCTTGAAGCATTCAGGCCGAAGTATCTACTCCACGCGAACAATGAAGCCTATTGCGGAATGCTTCAATTATAACTATGAATAGCATGCATTTTCATTCACGAGATTAGTATTAATCAAGTAGTTATCTATAGGACAGTGGACATAATTACGGTTGGTTTCCGTGCCATCCGTCTTAACGTCTGGCCAGCAGCGATTTTAATGTCATCAGATTAACATCCTAAGCTTACTATTAAGCTGGCATCATCCTGAATTAGACATCATTGTTGGTGCTGATAAGGGGTGTTGTATGTCCGGTTAGATATGGTGCTACGCGGAAGCCCCGTGGACTAAAATGATAGTATTCGATCTTGTAACTTCTAATGTAGATACTTACTCAAGCAGTGTGTACCGGCATTCTCGTGACCCGGTGATGATGGAAGACAGTTCTTAATCCAAGTGAAGTTTGGGCGGGTCATTGCACATGACGTCGCTCTTGCTGTTGTTTGCGGACCGCATCGCTCGCTCATACATATTTATTATACTTCCCCCAGTACCCATACGAGAACTCTTTTTTTTAAATGTTGTATTATTTTATTACCTTTTGCAATTGTTATACTATTTACTAAAGCAAACAAAAGTATTGATATAAGGACATTTACCATGATTTTATCTTGGATTTCATGCATTGTCTTAGTTAAAATATTATATTGTATCATACATTTTTTTTTTTACTTCAAACTTGTCTAGCATTTGACCACGCTCTCACCTGATGGGAAGTGACGATGTGATCGAAGGTGTAGCATGCTAGAAACATTTATATAGAAGAAGATTTATATAGAACATTTATATTATGTTAAATGTATCAAATATAAATTCTAGTCATATCTAGGATCAATTAATGTACACTAGATTATGTAGTTATGATTTATTCATAAAAAAAAATTGAAATTGAAAAATTGTAAATCCTGGTGCACCTTGGCGCTGCTTTAACTCATAGGTGCATACATGAAGCAGTTGGAATGAGGTCGAATACTATATTATATCCTAACATCTGTTAAAAAAGTACACAAAAGCAAGTAGGTTTTATTGTAGGATCGGATACATACTGACATCGTAAATCAGCTCTCTGATTTCTTTTCTTAAACTTTTGTAAGCCATGTATCTACCTTAAGGTAGGTAACACAGTGCTTACCTGTTAACACGACATGATGTAAGTAATGTTACTATATACAAGCTTAGCGAAAGCTCCTAAGGACGCACTTATCCCTGTATGACATACCTATTGCAATTCATTTGGGTATGTCATTGAAGAATAAGTGGGAACTTAGGAGCTGTCATAATTTAGCAAATACGGCCATAAGTCTACGGTACCTATGATATAAGTACTCTAGCTGAAGATAATGTGATGGTGCGAAGCAATCTTAGCTTTATGACAGACGTTACTAAGGTTGTAATTATATGGTGGTAAATGTGTGTTTCTTTGCTAGAAGGCAATTTCTTTAATGGCACATTGATTGCGCAGTTATGCCTATTGTTTTAGATAGCTTAGGAAGAAAGGATTAATGAGACACGCACGATGGTGATTGGCTCGGGAAATCTGGCTTTTCTAGGGGGGAAATTCCCTCGGCCACCACCACCCCGTGGTGGCAGGGGGTAGTATGTGGGACTCGAACCCACTAAAACCCCCCCGTGAGCCCTCGTCCGCCGTACCGGGGCGAGAAGGGGTCGCGACTGCAGTCCAGCCAACTCGCCTCCGATATACTTACCTACCTCCGTTAAGAGCATGCTGCCTTAGAAGAAGTTACATTCGTAATAGGCATCCATAAATTACACACTATTAACTTCTCATGTGCTGCTTTTTGCTAGAAATAGCTTGATTTGTATTAGTTATTGTTTACTTTAGAAACACCGAATAAACAATCTGCAAAACCCCACCTTACTATATCTAAATCCAACATCACCCCTTAAATCAAACGCTTGATTGACCTCTAAAGAAACGCTTGATATTACCACCAAATACAGTATCTACAATTTCAGTAAACGAGCAATCTAACGGTAGTTACACACTGTACACCAAAGTTGGTTGACTTCAAAATATACGCAGGTAAGTAATGGAAGTACGTCGCCCAAAATTGCACACTTTAGGATGAAATCAGACTGAAAATTGCTCTAAACACTCATATTCTTGATGCTAGATAAATGACTTCCTGCTGACACAATAGACGCATCATTACTCCAGCCGCTCAATGGGCCGCTGCCGTGAGAAACTCTCACGACTTTATTACGGATATATTTTTTTGTTTGATCAAATTAAGTTTTTCTAATAGCCCGCTCTTACTTTAATTGTTGGTAAAAATTGTAGTTTTGTGCAATTTCTGTGCAAATTACCCCAAAATTACAAGCGAAATTCCGTTACCAAACGGTACCAATCTAAATACGCAGCTTTAGATTGTTCGCTTTAGTTAGCTTTTGTACCTCAGCATTAAAATAATTAACCTACCTATACTATTTTTCATGGACATGGATTAAAATATTCTAATTCTATTTGGGGGCGGTAAGACCTGCACTGGTGCCCCCTGCCAGCATCTACCCAAGCCAGCCCAGCTCCGTCATGTAGCGGAGTACTGCCTTGGGTCGCTAGCACAACTGTTCCAGTGTTGTCGCATTTAATGGTATGGATGTTTTGGAGACCAAATTGCCTTCGATCCCGTGGTCGTTGTTCTTGTTGGTTTAGTAGACGAGTTGTTTCTCTTGTCTCTTCAGTGACTGTGCAATGTAGCACACGTGTTCCACAGTCTCGTTTTCTGCCATGCAATCCCGACATAGAGGGCTATCTGTGGCGCCGATTTTGTGCAGATGATAATTGAAGGGGTGAGAACAAAAAGGGTTTAACTGATTTTTTTTCACAAAATGACTTATGGGTATCGTTGGATTCAGCGTGAAATTATCTACAATAATACATTCTCAAAATACAGAAATGAGGCAGGTATCTCGAGATTTTGAGTCTAATAACGGTTTATCTGTCATAGGAATACAGTTAGTTCGCTTAGCATACAAACGTTATTATATTTATTTTATTATTATATTATATTTTTACAGTAATTGTATGAATTAGTACTATATTTAGTACTTTAAAATAGAATTAAAACATTTTCAAGCAACTGAAACTTACATTACCCTTTTCTATTACCTTATAAGCACTCTACATTAAAATGAAGCCGTTGAAGTTTAAAGTCAATTTTCTCGAAACTATCAATTTGACAGTTAAATTATTTTTTCTCAATTTATTCTCAATATTTTTTTTATTCTCAACCCTTCAATTGAGGTGACAATGACCAGATTGAGGTGAGAATGACCTGATTGAGGTGACAGTGATCTGATTGAGGTGACAGTGACCTGATTGATTAAAATATATTAATTACTGTAAAAAATCTTAATGTTTGTGGGCAAAAATCTATAAAGTTAATTCCCTAGTGATAAGAACCGTTAAAAAGGTTAAGTACCTTGTTAGACAGAATTTTCATTTTATTAAACCACATCTATGGAAAAAATAAGGTAAATAAAACGCACCAGTAATCAATTGTGACTCATGTTTACAACCACTCACAAATGCACTTTGACTTGAAAGCGAAATTTAAAAAAAACTAACATACCTACTCTCCGGACTCATGGCATTACATAGACAATTTCTCTATTTTTAACATTCGAATATCCATAACCTATTAATAAATACAATGATATAATTACCAGCACTAGTGTTGGGATTAGATTATAAAGTTATATAATAACTGTTAATAATTATTATTATTCATCGTAACATCTGTCTATAAGATATTTCAAGCACTATTATAATGGATACTTCGGGTTATACGCTAAATAGATAAAAAATAACAAACATGATTTAATTTCAAGGCGAAATAAACATAATGAATAGCACTGCAAAGCTAAAATAATCGAAACATATAATAATTTCTTAGTTAAATTATATAGTACAGTTAACCGTTCACCTTAACTAAAAATGTAACAGATCTTTTAAAAATACCATATCATGTTTTTTTTAAGTAATTAACTTACTCCTGGAACATTCTAAACATATTTTTCCAGAGTAAACTTTTCATTTCTTTTTAATATAAAACACAGGATTGTAATGAAAATTCAATTTTCTTTGCTAAAGCAATATTTGACAGAATACTCGTACAATATGTATAAGTGCAGAGTTCATTAATTTGGAATACGCAAAATACCTAACAATATATTTTCGTAAGTTTATAATAATTTGGACGGATTTCCTTAACTATGCTTATAAATCTACCACCAGAGCTTACACACGAAACGTTAATTAAACCGTAAGTACTTGACTGCTACATCCATAGTACCTATTGAAATTTTAGGTAATTAGGCCATTTTATACTCTTTTCCAGACAATAGCAGCAACCCTACGTATATCTTAGATTTATCGAATCCTGCCTCACTGTTTAAAAGATGTTTTTTCAAAATTATTTATACTTTAGCACAAAATAATGTACAAGGAGGACTTAATGCCATGAAACATTATCTACCAGTCAACCTAGCTGTGCAAGAAAATTGGTAGCGCTGCTGTGAAATTGATATTAAAATAAAATATGTATATATATACTTAATTACAAAAATAATATAATATACCTACTTCATTAATTATAATACATACTTACATAAATAAAACGTACTATATACTTATATAACTTATATGTTATGTAACGTTTTATCTATATTTATTAGTAAAAATGCCGGTGAATATACGTTTCGTGTGTCCGCTTCGTAACATGCTTAGAAGAGAACTAATTCAACCGCAGTTGTGCACCGACTTATATACCATAAGAAATCCTCTTCTACAAGAAAAAGATAGACGGCGCAGAGTTATACAATGAGAATAAATACTAAAGACATAACGTTTCATCCGCAGTATTTTCGAACATCGATTGGGAGCGCAGATACATCGCATCTTGAGACTAAATAAAGCGATACGTTAGAGCTTTTATCTACACTCAATTTTTGGGAATTTGTCGCATGGGAGATGTTACAAATATGTCAAATGACTTCTTACATACAAAATTATAGCTTTCAGCCGAAATTCGACGTAATGCTTACTGCGAATTGACCCCCATTTACGCTGTTCGAAAGTTTACTTAGTGCGCTTTCTACAAATTTTGTGTCGTCTGACATATAAATGTACCTACAATGAACTGTGATGTCTCCACCACGCCATCCAATATAAATAAGCACTAATACGTACCTCAACGTTATTTCATACAAATATTAAATATTATTATTAATTACGTTTTGCGGAATATCGTAAAAGCATTTAACAAAATAACGAATATAATTATCGCTACATATAGTCTTCATACGTTGACAACGCATATAGTTTTCAATTTCAAAGTTCTAACAATAATAGCAGACAATGTGCTAAAAGCTACTTCAATATGCTAATTTCCAAACCTGACAGTAGGTTTACTTACCTACTATAGAATCTAATTCGCCCGTTTGTGCAACACTAAAATAGTCAATTCATAGTCTTTATATTTTTAAAATATTTCATAAATAGTGAGGTCGTTAAGATTCACCTTTAACTTTTGGTTTGAAATTGACAAGACTGCATTAGTGCTTCTAAATAGGTAGTGTTCTTGTGTCCACAAGCACTGAAGAGTGTTCATAACTTCTAGGAGCTTTTACTAATATTCATATTCGTAAAGGCATATACGCGATTATAGCATATACCTTTATACTGTTCAATTTATTTTAGGTGTTTTTATTTGATAACTGGTTTCAGTTGCCAGTCTTGCGTCTCTATATTGATCCAAAAACTTCTAACTATATCTTCCAAAAACGTAACTGGCCCAGAAAATGAGCTGTCTCTCAAAACGCTTCAATCAAAGCTTAAAGACAATAAGTTAACTCATCACCAAAACCTAAACCCCCTATTTGACCCTCACAGAGCGCTGTTTATTCATATTAGTTAGCATGAGGGAAATGTAGGAGGTAAGGAGGTCATCCATCTTGTACCCTAAGGAGGTTTCGCAAAGGAGCTTGGACCCTCGGACCAGGTTGCCGATGGTCATGTGGAAGTAGGTGTTGCCTGATGACCAGTTCGATATCCTGGTGAACGGATGCGTGACCAGAATGTCCTGAAATAAGGTGTTGAGATGGTGAGGTAAATAATAAAACAGGATTTTCTTGACTATCACAACTAGTTTGGTAGCCTTTTCTTTTTGTAAAACAATATTCTACGCGGTATATCTGAGTTCTCACGATAATAATAACGTCCAACGATCACATACATAGATCCTGGACTCTAACTAGGATTGCCTGTATCTAGAGACCCCGAAATTATGAGGACCATGGTCCCACAACATCTAGAAACAGAACAAATATTTGAGCTTTTTTCTCTATACAAATACTTGTCCTGTCTCGGGAATCGAACCCACCACCTCCGGGTTATGAGACGACCTACTTAGCCACCACATCGTAGAGGCAGCTGTCAATTATGATAAGTAATAATATTAGTTGCTATAAGCAAGCAGTTACGATATCACAGATAGATATGGCCTACCGAACTATGAATCATAGTATGATGAAAACACCGCCCAATGACTTCAATATACATATAATAAAAAGATGGAAAATATATATATAAAAAGAAAAGCACCCCCAAAGCGCAGAATTATCTAATAGTACGTCTAAATATATGACGGTCTAAATATCGTATAGATGGATTCCTAATATAATTTATTATTTATGTTATTTATATTTTCACCAAATTATCTATGCGATAGAAAAAACATACCTTCGACTGCGGGTGAATCAAGCTAACACCGTGTTTGTTAATGGCGATCAACAGCAGCTCAGGATAGTTTGGCTCCGTGGTCTGCTTAACCTCGAAGAAGGCCGAGCCGAAGGTTGGCCACCGGTAGATGACCTTCAAGAAGGTGATCTTGCCGTCTTCAGGCGTCATGCCGGCGTCCTGATTGTAAGAAGCCACAATAGCTCGCTTCCAATCTGCTGAGCTTTGCATCTTAATGAGATCAGCAGGCACTAGTTCTCGGAGCATTTGGCTGAAACAATGACGAAGATCAGACTTATTGCTAGGACGAAAAAACGGAGACTGAAGTTCGATGACAAAGGCTCAGCTCGAGTTAGGTGGTCATTGGTAAAGAACCTTGTCCAGAAGTCTACTTAAATGCTGATTAGGAAGGTTGGTTTACGGACCAATTTTAAGCGTTTAAGGAAGGTATAAAACTCAAAATAACCTGCGAGATTTTTGCACGACATGCATTTATAGTTTTAGTATTATAGTATGCAGATACAATAAAATAATATCTCCGTGTCTTGATACTTTTTTCCATAGTTTGAGCTTCACTGTGCTGTTTCGGGATAAATAGGTATTAACAGTCTAATAAACTCATTATTATCAAGCCTATAGAAATATAAGCATCAGTGACCATTTAGTAAATAATTCATTGCAATGTCACTGTTTTACTAATTACCACGCCACGCCTAACGAACTCTGATTGATCCGTTCTCGATTGATATCTGCATACACGATAAGTTATCTATCTTCAACATCTGCACCTTGCAAGCTTTTAATAATCAAAAAAGAAGAACATACGTCAATTTCCTTATCTTAAATATTATACTTCCTGAGAAATGCCTTGGATTCTTTAAATGACATAGACAAACAAATTGACGGCCCACCTGATGGTAAGCAGTTACCGTCGCCTATAGACAACTGGAACACCTGCGTTGCCTACCTTTTAAGATTCTATTTACCCGAAATTTCAAGAATCTCCGCCAAATTGCAGCGCCTGCTTGTAATCAACACTCACGGTATAGCCTGCAGCTCCTGCTTGTTGTCCCCGAAGCGCGCACGGTAAGCCAGTGCCGCGAGCCGCGCTGCTTCTTCCCGCCCACAGCGATGATACCCGCGCAGTAGCTTCGGCAGCTCCTGGTGGAAGTGGAAGATCACGTCCGCCGCGCGATCTTTGCCGGGAACCGTGTTCGTCCATAGCTTCTTCATGAAGAACACCTGAGGATATTTTGGTAAGGTAAGCGTTATTTTCAAGAGTTGCGGTCCGGGGAAATGTGATTGTTGTTGTGGTTGTGGTATTCAAAATTGTATCACATTATTGAATCTTATGCAACGCCGATAAAACCGTGATAACCGTGAATGTACATAAAGAGAAAAATTGGCATAAAAATTATTTGCCATTTAATTTCCATAGGTATCATCTACAAAGTAGCCAGAAATATGTTAGAAAACAAAGCAGGTTAATGTAAATTGATTGTATGTACATAATTGAACAAATAAATATCACGGTTATTAAAATAATTGACATGATAACAAGATAATTGAATTATTATTAATATTTAACATATTTTATCCGACGCTAATCTCGGATAATCTCTATTTTTGTTTGCAAAACGGATTATTATATTGCCAGTTATCTTGGCAAAAGTAAAAACAGAAAGAGTGATGTAGCTATAATTGTTTTACAGACGACCCAATTTAACGACTGATAAGAAATGAATGCAATAATTTTATTACCGTCGGCCTACACACTTACCTGATAAGTAAACTGTGGCGTGATGCCGTCACGAGTGGGACGCGCTTTCTTGATCCAGTCGGTTAGATGCCGTACGAAGTCGAAGAAGAAATCGCCTTCCGGCACCGATATCACCTTATCAGCTATCTTAACGAACAAACTAAAGCCTTCACTAGATCTGAGATTCAGTCTCTGCGCGATATTCTGGCAGAAGTCTTTCGCACGCGTCGATGAGTCCACCTCGAAAGCCTCGTCCGTATCGTCCGGGAAGTACACCTTATGGAATATTTGAGTGGTTTTATGTTGAATAGCTTCTACTTCTACTTGGTGCGGTGGATACTTTCTTTGACCATTCCGCAACGTCTTCTGCAGTCTTTGGAGCGAATCTTGAGCAATTGGATATCTTCTAGTTCTAAGGAATAACGTTAACTCTCTAAGCAGTCCTTGGCTGCAGGCGTACAGTCCTGTCGCTAACCACATCAGCTCCCAACCTCTTTCTTCGGACATTCTATTCCGGTTGTCAGTCAGTTGTCTCATCAATTGGCAGTATATCTCGTCCCGTAAGATTTCATGTTTGAGGGGTCCGTCGAATATATGGTCCGTGTACTCGTTTCCTATTCGAGGACGTTTTGACGGAAGGTCTCCCATGTATTTGAGGATGGCAGTGAACGCAAAACAAGCCTCTTCTGCGAGCTCTTCCTTTGCTTGCAGTTTCTTCAGCAGTGGTTGCTTTATAGGTTCTCTCGAGTGTCGCCATAATTCCTCGGTACCACCTCTTTTTGCCGTAGATAACGTAAGGGCTTTAGAGACAGTTCGTTTTGGTGGTAATCTGAAGTGGTCCAAGGCGTATTCTAATAAGGTGTGGGGTTTGTCGCGCGTCTCGGTGCCATTGAACGTGCTGGTCGGCGGACGGCGACCGTGTTGTGCTCCTTCTGCGCAGAACAAGGCCAGAATGTCTGGCGGAGGTTTAGACAGTGCCGGTAAAACATAAACGGTTTCCGAAGGGAAATCACCTCTCTCCATGGATCTCTCGCAGCGACCGATGCACCAGCCGTTATTCAGCACGGACTCTCCAGTACTATCCTCTTCTAAAACGATCAGATCGCCCTTCTGGAAATTCAAAAAGCTCGACCCTTCGCCTGGTGCTTTGTAGTCTTGTAATGCGATCACGAACTTAGATCGCTTTTTGAGCCCTTCCAGGAAATACACAACTAGGTCGCGAATATCTTCTGCATTGGGGCTCTGGAATGTGAATTCTTCTCCTCGAACTGTTGATAAACTGAAGGTTTGCGTGAACACTTTGTTAGTTTTCTGACTCGATACAGTCGTAATTTCCGGGAAGGAGAGTTCTAATAGCACTTGTTCTTGGTCGTCCACAACATACACGCCGGTCCAGTTCACCGCAATAATTACGTCATTTTTGGGTAAATTAGGACCCGAGTTCCTATACGCCTCGTAGAATCGCGAAAACAATAACGGCCACTTGAATTTTGCATAACTCACAACATCTTCCTTCACTCGGTACGCCGGTATTTTTTCTTTCACGTAATAACTCTTTTTGTAAGCCTGCACAACGAGGGTACCCCATCGATCTACCGCTTTTTCTACGCCAGTTAGGCAATAATCTGGTATGTAATTTGGTAATAACGTGTACAGCCTTTCTGTGTTCATGTCTTGTCCATATTCGATGTAATACTGTTGAGCCGCTATCATAGCCAAGTCCTCTTCCTTGTCACATCTATATTCACCGAACTTAACTCCTCTTACAACTTGTTGATAAATGAGATTAGTTGCCACTTGGTCTTCAGTAGGATCGTGCCACGGAGCGAATATTTCCTTTCTGAAGAACAGTCTCCAGGGAGCGTTTCTTTCCTGTGCACCCTGTTCCTTCGCATATTGCTCGCACTGAGATATCGCGTCCATGACGTGATCTCCTCCACTGCCGAGCGAGCTGACCTTATCAAACAAAGCGATGTACAGGGAAAATCCAAACTGGTCGCGCAGGCCAATTTTGTCTGACAGCTGATTGCACAGCTCCCTTGCCGTTGTAGCCGAATCCGCCAGTAAAGTCTTCGTGTTTCCGTCCATAAATGTTATAGGTAACATTATAGGTTTTTTTGACTTTGTTGCTTGGAGTTCCAGCCAGGAAGGCGGTTGGTTTCTGGTGCCGTTATTGAAAGTCCTCTTTAATCTGTCCTCACAGTACGGAGCGTATCCAGGAGGTCCTTCTCGGATGAAGGCTCGTAAATAGTTCACAAACTTTTCACTGGGGGCGAAGCAGCCGACACACAGTGACAGCAGGATCCATCCTCTCGCGTGTGAAGATTTGGAAGGATTGTTGGTGAGTTGTTTGCAGATCTGACAGTATATTTCGTCTCGCAACTCGGCGCGGAGGATTCCGTGACCGATGATGAAGTGCAGCTTTTCTAAGTTAGAAGTTGGCCGTGACTCCAGCCACGACTGATAGCTGTCTGCTGTGTATTCTTCATCCTGAAAAGAATTAAGGAATAGTATTCACAACACGTAGTTCAAGTGATAATGGTTTTTTTAATTGATTATACCCTGCCTATTAATGCATACCTATAAAAAGGGAAACATTGACCATTCTGTTCATCTTCACTCCAAAATGGCAGAACTAGTAATTTAGATGGAATTTCGCACAGATGTTGCTTACATTACTGGGAAAGGTAAGACTTCTTATCCCGAAACATCCGAGTGTTCTCACGAGAAAATCGTGAGAACACTCGACGAACAAACGACAGTTTGTGGTTAAAATCGCGGGGCGCTTATTGTTAAATATATATCAACATACCTGCAGCTTCCTTCGAACATCTTCTCCAAGCTTGTTCTTCCTTTTCAGTGTAAGTGAGACGAGCTTGTGTCTAATCGATCTCGGTTTCTGCTTATTTAGATAAGCATCGGGATCTACTCCCATCATCTGTGCCTCTTGGAACTCCTTCGATCTGATGAAATTCCTTCCAAGTGTCGCCGTGACTTTAGACATGACTGACGTGTTATCTCTATCCATTGTGTGATAACGAGGCTCCGGTAGGTCTCCGGTAAAGCGCAGTATTGTGATCCATAACGCTTGGGCGGCCTGCAATGTACAACTTATCAGAACATACGATCAAACACGAAGTAATTAACGAAAATTGATGTCTTCAGATAAGGTTTTGTAGATATATGTTACGATATAGTCCAATTCGCGGTATTTCAGCAGGAAATTACTGTAACTATCGAAAAGTCATTGTCAGATATAGTTTTGAACTAACCAGTTGGTCTCCTTGGGTGTGCAGTGGCAGAAGGGGGTGTTTGAGAGGTTTTCTCGAGTACTGGTGTGTGACATTTCCTTGAAAGTAAGTCGCAGCGAACTTCTGGAACTTGAACTCTGAGAGATCCTCTTCATCCTCGGATGTAGTTTGCATTGGTGTGACCATCTGTGAATTAATTTTGTAGGATAATTTACCTACTATAATGCAGTTTCAATTTATTGAATGAAGCTATATCATTTGATAAAGATTGACGTAAAACGAACAATGGGGTACATTTATTTTAATTTTTCTCTGTGGTTCTATTTATAAGGTTATTGCTAATTCAACTGCTAAATTATGCATAAATTTAAATGCAAAATAACGTCTAAGATAGTTAGTTTGCCCACCTCTTGTTGATCAGCCCGCTGCTGTGGCAGATCGCTAAACATCGAAGTGTCTTTGGGCGCTGGAGCCTCGCTGCTTGAATCCGGAAGAAAATCAAACATGGCTTCCACTAGCTTGCTATCATCAACCGGCTCGTCCTGTTTCCGAGCCGCTTCCTGCAGCAACGTCCTCTTGGCTTCAAGTTGTCGTTTCTCCTCTAAAGCTAGCTGGGCGTCGCGCCGCTCTAGCTCGTACATACGCTCCTGCAAGATCAGATAAGAAGTAATGTAAAATTTGAAAAAGTTATTCAAAGTTAAATCAAAAGGCGGGCTAATTACTAAGGCTACCTGGTATTACAGTGCGTTTTTATAAAAGGAAATTGTGAACTTTGATGACACTGTGATCGGATCGGGTATACATACGAGAGCAAATAGAAAATCATCAATTAAAGTCCAAGATCCGAGCGGTAAACATACCATAACTTGCTACTATAGAACACATTATTATATGTTATCTATAAAAAAAATACTACTACAGAACTACCTACATGTTGGTAATATAGGTTAGTAAGTTTATTACGAAACTTTTCAGTTATTACGCTCAGACCTTAGTAATCAATGAGTGATTAAGTTACTATAACTACGTGACATGTTTAAATATTGATAAAGATATTACGCGAATATCGTAACACAGCACTTATATTGAACGTAGAATAGAATTAAAAAATAAACCATAAAAATGTTTATTGACATGAATATCATTACATTATTTTAATGAATCCATAATTTATATTATAGAGATAAATTTGGTTTGATTGTTTGTATGTTTAATTGTATACACGTTTGTAGGTGATAATCTCCGGAAACGCCGAAACGATTCGGAAAATTCTTATGCTCATATTGAACGGATTTTATCGAAATTCGGTAGGTACTTGTGTAAAAAGATTAATATATATTAATAATAGGTACCTACATATAATTAATAACAAAATAGATATTATGTTCAGTTGATAAGACTCAATAAGAATGTGCACCTTTATCATAAATAATTCGCATGCAATATGTTCTTAATAAATACCATTTTAAGATAACGACACTCGATCATCATTTGACTGCAAACACAATTCAGCCACATTGTGTCTCTTAAATTAGTCACTACACACCTAAACTGATACACGAGCACTACCGGGAAAGCTTTATTTCCTACTGTAAGTCCAGTGAGTTACCAAAGTGGTGCATAATCCAAGTGGGGCAGGTTTGGCAATGCGCCAGTTACGTTGCATAAAGTGTATGCTTCAATAGATACGCATCACATTAGTAAAGATATTATGTGATTATCTTTGCTACTAGTAAAATAAATTTATCTTTCATTACTTAAAATGATGTAAGCAAATCTGAATAGTTGAAAATAGAAGTTTGGTAAGATAGACAGATAATAAAAAAGGTAAATATTACCATAACAAAGAAACCACATTTTTTTCTATTACAGACTATTGAGGCTCCACATGGTTTTACTCGCTATTTACTCGTTTGCCGTCCAACCGGGACTTATTTTGCAAACTCTATTTTCATTGAAAGGGTATACCTATACTCCTGAGGTAGTCTCATTCACAGGAAGTACACGAAGAGGATTTTTTTAAAATTTTCTGTTTATTATTAATATTAATGCTAATTAGGTAGCTATTTGCTTTTGGAGCTATCTGAAATTATATGATTAGGTATAATCCAAATATAGGTCTGACTGATATTCCCGTCAAAGTATGATGATTGCAAGAATTTATCGAAAAACTTCACATTTTGATATTTAATATTATAACCGTATTTTGCCTACACACTATGTACTTATTGAAAACTGCTTGTACATGAACTGTTTGAAACATAGGTACCAAAGTTTACCTTTATTTATCTTGACACACAATTTTCACAGTTTCTATAAAGTTCACGGAACGAAACTGATGTCGAAATGTCATAACTGAAACACAACTTTTCGGGGCACAGACCAGCGCATATCTAAGGTTTAAAATTTAAATTCTCTGCAGATAATCTGCCGAGATAATAATTATTGCGGTTTTTTGTGTGTCATTTAATTTGTTTATCGGCTCAATCTCTGCTGATTAGCGAAGTATTGAATTTGGCAACTTCTACAGCATGCTAGTGTTCCTAATGGTATGGTCGCTAGGCCGATGCTTGGCAAAGGTCGGAGGGTGATTCTGCAATAATCTTGAGATCGATTACTTCACAAAAATATCGAATAATGCCTATGTTCAATTATGGTTTTCACACATTTTGGGCACATTTTTTCCCTTGGTCTGGTCTTGGTAGTGATAAAAAAAATAGGTAAGTAGTTAAGAAGTGTCAATTATTTACAGCGTTTTCTAGCAAACTAAATTAAAATAAGCAACCGTCTTTTTCATTTCCTCTTTATCAAATGAGTACCTTTTAGAGTAGACCAAAAGAGTATCAAATTTTAGTATATCTTTAGAAAACGCGATATAATAAATTTAACTACTTCACATGATACTTTATCACACTGTTATAAGCGCTATTTTGGTATGTAATTAATAATTTGACATGTTTATTTTATTGTAAAAGTAGCATCCTGTATCATCCGGTGCATGTATATGATAATTTACATACGTGTGCTTGTGTAGATAGATTCTGAAAACATTTTTTGTTATTGTGACGTAGGTTACCAATTGGTACAATGCACCTATCAAGATAAAAAATTCAATATGTATTTTTTTATGTTAAGGAATGACTTGACGAGCTAACCGTTTGCCTGCGACACGGCTGCCCATATCAGTTGCAGTGTCACTCGGAACTCTTACAGCTTTATTAATAAACGGGTATTAGTCTCGGGTTAGTTACTTCAGCTTTTGTCCTTTTTTTGCTACTGGAATATTTAGCTGGATCGAAAGAGACAAAAGATGGTGTAACTAGTCTAAAAGGCTTTTAAGGTATAGAGTTTCACGTGACACTGCACTGCGTACGTCATGCTGAGACACCAGCATAATCTATTAAGATTACTAGACTGTGTATTAATCATAGTCTCTTTTGCCCAGTAATTTCACTAGCTACAGTGCCCTTCAAACCGGAACACAACTGTGTTTGCGCACTACTGCTTGGCGGCAGAATAACTGACAAAGCGGTGGTACCTACCTAGACGAACTTTGCAGAAAAGTTTGCAGATGTATTTATGTTGGTGGTTTTAACGTAATATTTATAATCTTGGTGCTCATAATTTTCCTGCAATTTGTATTTTCTCCTGTGAAGAAGTTGAGTGGAGTCCCACAGGTCCTTGATTTATATTAGACCTATGTTATAGTCCCGGCGGTGTGAGAATGAGAACAGGACTATCCTATCTATTCCCGTGAGTGCTGTAAGAGCCAGCTAGGGGAATATCAAGAGAATGGGCAGAAGCATTCTCCTCGGTAAGTACATTGAAATCTCACCAAACCGTCTGCAAGCGTGGTGATAATGGCAATCACCCTGTGATAAGCGTCCCTAGTGACGTTTTATGGGGGATGTCTGTGTTCAGCAGATGTAATAATTATTATTAATCTACTATATTATGTATCTCAAGCTGCCTTCCGTCCGACTCACTAAGTCACAGAAGCGGGTGGACTACATCGGCCTGAAGTTGTACAACACGCTTCCCGATAGTATCACGAGTGCTCCGAGCTTGAGCTCGTTTCACGCCAAGTTGAAGACGCTGCTGCTCGCCAAAGCATATTACAGTGTAGACGAGTATTTTGCTGATAAAGTAAAACATTGAACCACATTTTTATTGGTGATGTGCATTTATTATATTAACATATTATATACCAAATAACTATAAAAAATTATTCCATATTTCATAATAATAATTATTGTTATATAATAGCTAAAATTTAACTAATAAAGACATGAATATATCTAGATAATGACAATTGACATGTAAGATATTTCTTATAAATAAATAAATTGAATTGAATTGAACACTAGCTTCTGCCCACGGCTTCGCCCACATATAGGAAACGAAGAAGAAAATTTGTTTTCATAGATAATTCAACCACCCATTTGACCCTCTTAGGGATGGAATTTTGAAAAACCCTTTTCTTAGTGTATACCTACACTTTACAAAGAATACACCCTCCAAATTTCAAGTCTAGGAGCAGCGGTTTAGGCTGTGCGTTGATATATAAGTCAGTCAGTCAGTCAGGACTTTGAATTTCATATGTATAGGTTTAATAAAACAATGAATTATAAGTTACAATAACTAATTAACTGTGTATGGCCACATTATACTTATTTCTTAGATAAGTAAAAGTACCTACATATGAGTAATTTTCTGCGAATCGATTCGGTCGTTAGAACAAAATATGATAAACATAATAATGCAAAAATTATCCAACATTTGTTTGCAAGCTAATAAATATGTAACAGCTATCATTGCGATCTTATCTACTAGCTACCTACTATAGTTTTTGTCTACGGTTTTACTATCGAAAATATCTAGACACCAAAACTGTATCAACGTATCTTCAGACGGAAAACGTCCACTGCTTAACTTAGGTCTCCCTAAAACAACACTTTATTTTATTTTAGTTTTTTTCGGAAACCTAACAGATTAATATGTTACAATAGATATATACGTAATTAACTTATGGCTAATTAAAAGTTTTCACAAATGTCACAATTTTTTTTATAAATTGCACGGTCGGGTGACAACATCTAGAAATTAGATAAACCAAAAAATATAAATCTACATTTTTAAGACAAGACTGATTTTAAGAGTTGAAGAAACAATTATTTAAACATCGCTTCAGTTTGGACGCTGACGTATTAAATAAATCTAAATCTATATCTTTCGCCATTGTATTATAAAATGCTCTAATTAAATAGCTGTTTTGCCTGTAAATACATTTGGACACATGACATAGGGTTGTCTTGAAGAGATCGCTTTAAGCGATATGACCGCCCATTGTCACATAATGTCACAATCTCCAAGCTTGGTAAGCGTCATGGTTTCAAGATTTTAATGTACCGAGAATAATGATGCCCATTCCCTGCATATTCCCTATCCCTTATCCACACCGGGACCACACCGCAACACACTAACACTTTCAACACTCATATTTAGGAAATGTGATAGACTGGCCGGCAACTGTTGCTTATTATAAAGAACTACACCAAAATAAATCTAATCGAATCTATTAGATAGTATATAACGGAGATTTTATCCAAGTAGTAGATATTTCTAGATTTAATCACTTTAAAAAACGCCGACACGCAATAGTTAGGTAGGTACCTGTCTTGTTTAGATAAAGGTGATGTAACTTATAACCACTTTAAATCAGTCTAGTTCATAATATTGTAAATAAATTAAGATTTTTTTTTCAGTATACTCAAAAATTTGCAATATTTGACTAGGTGGTAGGACTTTTCTGCAAAGTTCGTCTATAGGTACCATAGCTTTGCCAGTCATTCTGCCGCCATGAAGTGTAGTGCGCAAGCACTACTGTTCCGATTTAAAGGGCACTCTTGCTTGTGAAATTACTGGTCTAATAGTAATTTATGACCTGTTCTCACAGTCTAGTAATCCTATTACTAGATTGTACTGATGTCACAGGAAGACGTGCGCAGTGTAGCGTCACGTGAAACTCTATGCTGTAGACTTCCGAGTGACACTGCAACTGATATGGGCAGCCGTGCCGCTTAACATTAGGTGAACGACCAGCTAGTCAAGTTATTCCTTAACATAAAAAAATACTAGCATGTACAAACTCTCTTTATCTTTATACACACGATGAATTTTTAAGTGACTATGGATGGCCAAATCTTAATCTACGCAATAGAGGGCATAGATAACAAAAATCATTTAAAACCCACACCCGATTTGGATAAAAAAGAAAACTACTACGCATTCGATTATGATTAATATTTTCTACTTCACACTTATTGATTCAATTATATTAGTATACTTACTGGAAGTAGCAAACAAGCAAGAAATATTTTGCAAATTAAGCTCGAACTCATCTCAAGTTTTTCGAGTAGATATATTTGCATCGCTATGTAACAGATTTTATTTAAATCATGTCGAAAATGAGCTCCATACGGAGCTGCCCGGAGCATTAAAATGCGATGGCATGTATATGCCATCGCATTTTAATACTCCGGGCAGATTAATAAAATCAGTCATTAGTCATAATCATATCAGAGTTATATTAAGTTTTAACGATAGGTCTTACAAACTATTTACTAAATTAGGTAACTTTAAAAATTGTCTTCTTACCCACCGCATAGTATAACATTCTACGATCATAGTTCTACATTTTAACACCGTACAAAAATTAATATCTCACCCGATAGTTCTGCTCCGCGATCTCTTTAGCCCTTGTATTGCCTTGATGCTGCAGCCGCTGCTCTTCCTGCCTCCTCATCCGCAACGCTTCCGTATGCTCTAACGCGTCTTGTCGCATGCGCCGGTAGCGCCGTATGGCTATTAACCGACGCACGTGACTTTGAATCTTGAGGATCGCCCACATCTTGTGACCGTAAGAACGACGGACAAGGTAACCACGGGCGGCTGCCTGGTGATAGACAAAGAGTTATGAACTTGGGCCAGTAAAGAAAAAAATTGTAAGCATACTAAAAAGGACATTTCTTTTCATCTTTCTATCGAAAGCTTAATGGAAGAAATGAAGTCTTTTCTTTATTGAGCGAGTTATAACTTAATCAAGAAAAATAGGTCAGCTAAAACTAAAAATATCAATGACCAAACACGGTACGCTTTCTTACTCTTTTGCACCATTAACAATCATGTAAGCTGCCAAACGCAATTTTGCCAGCTAACCACCTTTACAAATTTGATAGCAAACTCGTTTGACTTACTTGTAAAGACACAATGTGTCCTCGCAAATGCCTGAACCGATGAGCCAGCACTCTTGCACGGATCAACGCCTGCAGTCTCGCGTATCCAACCCTCATCTTATTGTATCGGATCCTCTGCAGCTTCCCTCGCCAGTGACGCTGTATCAGCACCGCTGCAGCTCTCATCTTTAAGAATCGTCTCCGATAAACCCAACCTCGGATAGACCGTTGCAAAATCAGAATCTTCCTCGTCAGTACTCTATCTCTCTCCTGCTCTAAAAACAAGTCATGAGCATCCTTCAGAAACACTTTGGTATGACCTAATTGATAATCAGATTTCCCAAGAACTTGCGCGCAGATTTTTGCAGTTGCAGTCCGGCATTCAGTCTTGTGAGCTGGAGGTACACCAGATATCAAGAATCTATATCTTTCGACGAATTCTTTGAAACTGTGGCGAATCGGATACCCGGCTCTTCGAATTCTGATAGTTTCCATCATTCCGGAGTATCTGAGCTGTCTGCAGCAAAGACCGCGGTCGAATAACATCGGTTTCTTAAACTCATTTGGCTTAATGCATCTGATGAAGAACGGTTGACACGTTCCTAATGTTCTCATCAGCAAGTCTAGTGACTTCTTGAACTGTGTCGATAAGGTTGGAGTTCGCTTGCGAGTTTCTGATCCCATCGTTATGTCGTCGTGAAATATCTGTTGCAAGAATTTGTTGGTAGACACGTGAACTAGTTGCAGCAAATCTGCGCTGAAAGTATCTCTGTTTTTCTCAAGGAAACCTCTCGTGTCGTAGAAGACGATACCCGCAAAATGATTCAAACCAAAGCTGGTGTTTATATCAGACTTTGGTTTGAGGTAGTTTCTGTGAAAACCGTGAGTTTTGTGAAGCTTAGCCAACATTGTTTGGTCGGTTCCTTTTGGGAACTTTGACTCTTCGTCTATTAGAGCCATGATGTTTAACTGTTTTAGAGCTATCAGATCCAGCGCATCTTGGTTATCTACGAATTCGATGTGCTGCCAGTTGATGCCTTCATGGTTATATTCTTCTTGCTCTAACTTGAAAATGTGTCTGACGAAAAACTGTTGAAGGTTCTCGTTTGCAAAGTTGATACAAAACTGTTCAAAACTGTTGTGATCAAAGTTCTCGAAACCGAATATGTCCAGAACGCCTATAGCTGTTCTCATTGTAGACTTTGGTTTGTAAATAGCTGCGTTGATTTTTTTCACGATGGTAACAAAAAGGCGCCCGTAAATTCCTTTGACGAAAGCATCTCTGATGTCGACAGATTGTATTTTGCTAAGTGTGGATATAACCGTTTCTCCGTGAGCAAATAGAGTTTTCCTCGTAAGAGCGTTGATCAAAGATTGCATCGGGACACCAAGTAATGTTGCAACTCTTCTGACGTTTGCTTGTTCTATAATTTCTGTGGCATCCAAATTATCTACTACGGTAGCTTCGTACTTGATGTTTCCGCAATGTAATACAGCAGCTAACAGTTTCAATATATCCCATATTTCTGATTCGCTAAAGAGGAGCACTTTCATGGCGGATCGGATATCTGCAAATTCTGCTGCATCATCTCGACCTTCGCATGAGAAACTGCCGCCCTGAAACCAAATAGAACAAAAAAAATTAAATATGTGTCAGCAGAAAAATAAGATACAATCTTATCAGCATCATAGTTTAGTAACTTCGATAAGAGTTTATCAGACATCGTTTGCCTTCGTTAGGTAAGTGCTAGACATACAGACTACAACGCTCAGGAAACGAATGACTTACCGCTGACAAATATTTGTACTCGGACGGCTCTCCCAATTCCAATTTCTTTTTATCTTCCTTGGATAAACCTGCTAACAAACAGTAAAAGACATGGTAATTTCTCTCTTCCGGACCCTGGGAGACTATTCTAGATTTTTCTAGAAGGTACTGTTCGATCTTGGCGCCTTCTATAACACCTCCATGATTGAAGTGTATGTCGATGTATTTGCCAAAACGCGAGGAGTTATCGTTTCGTACTGTCTTCGCGTTGCCGAAAGCTTCGAGAATTGGGTTTGCTTCCAGAATCTGTAAAGATTTTATGACGGTTATAAATACTGTGTCTTCAGATTGCATTCCTATAATTGATAGTATAATATTAAAATTGCCTTCTGCTGAACTCAACAGGTCACCTACCTACCTATTTCTAATGCGACGAGTCGTCGCTAATCCTATAATTACCTAAGTGTTCGTGATGTAAGGCTTCTTAGCATATCTAGTTATTAAGGACTTTGAACCTATCGATGGGAAGCAATCGTGTGAAAAATATCGGATATGTGCAAACTGGTTTGGTTAAGAAAATACAGAATTATACATTTATAAACTCGTGAGGTGTACAAGTAAGAGATTATATTTATGTTAAGGGCCTATATTCTTCTCAGGTAGTGAAACAAGATCTCTATAATCATCAAGCCATTACTATCGACCCTAACTAGGATGCCCTGTATCTAGGAACTACGAGAACCATATTATCACAATACCCAGACAGAGGAAAAGTATATTTGCGCTTTTTTCCTGCGCAAAAATAGTTGTACTATCGCAGGAATCGAACCCGCCACCTCTGAGCTCATAGGAGCCGACCTGCTCTATCACAGAAGCTGCATCTGTAGCGTCTAGATTTTTGACAGAAAGGTAAATAGGACTACAACGGGCATCAACGTAAATGTTAGGCTTCGTGGATCTAATTTTTTATCCCGGGAGAAAGAAACCAGAAATATATTTTTTATCACCTGTTGTTCAATCCAGGAGTGCTTCCCACTAATAGCAGCAAGGTACTGCAGAATAAGCTTTGTGGATTCCGTTTTTCCCGCTCCTGACTCCCCACTGATAACGATGCACTGGTCTTGCCCGTACCGCCGCATGTGCGCGTACGCATTGTCCCCTATCGCAAAGATGTGTGGAGGCAGTTCCCCTATCTTCCGTTCCTTGTATAACTTGATTTGGTCTGCCGTGTAAATTGGCAGAATCTGGTATGGATTTACTGCTACTAATATTGAGCCGGTGTATGTCTGAAAAATAGAGAAAGGTTATGTTAAATATAACTACTGGATATGAGCCTTGAACATATCTAAAGAATTGCAAACTACGACAAAGTAAGGTAATGAACCTCAAAACTTTCATATCTGTCAATCATTTTGGAACTATAATATAATAACTGCAAAGTGCTTCAATGCCAGGCTGTGTACATAATTAAATAGATATTAAAGTGTACAAAAATACAATAAATAGAATGAAGGTAAAATCCTGGATGGATTCACTGTAAATCAAGTGATTAAATTAAATTAGCAGAAAATTATTTCATGATAACACTACAAAATCTTAGTCACGAATAGAAATATCTCATACACTTTACATGGAACTGTTAAAATTACTGGTAATACAATTTTATTACTTTTGAAGGTGAAAGGAGAGAATACCGCGAAGTCGATAAAGTAAAAAAATGTTTTGAGAAATAAAACATACTTTGTGAAAATTTTCGGGGATAAGTAGTTAGCTTCGTGAGAGTTTCTAACAGGTTTCTGTGGTAGTAATATGTAGGTATCACAAGATAGTTTTTAAAACGGTTTAACGTTTTCAAATTGCCAAGTATTCAGTTTACATTTGCCCTTGTAAAGCTTAACATCACAATTCATAATGCCCTTGAATAGACTAGATTTCTACTTATTTGCCTCCTTGCAATCATATTCGCTACAAATAACCAATTAATCTATAATTTTAAATTTTCGGTTACTAACAAATTCTTCTACATTTGTGCTGACATGGAACATCATATTACCTATTTCTTAAATCCATGACGTATAACTAACGTAGTAAATATTACGTAACCTGCAAACATAGACACTTACGTAAATGAGATTCTCGCTGTATCGGATGAGCAGATTCCTCAGTATGCCCGCTTCGTGAAGGTCTCCCAGTGAGATCATGTCCTCCACGCCATGCACTGAGGTGGCATGCATGGCCTTGATGCGGCGCTCCGGAGGCAGCCATTGTTCTTGGCCGTCGTCGTCCCGGACCCTGATGCGACGGCCTTCTGCGGCCAGCACACGGGCACCGATGGCCACGTCGAACTCCCGACCGGACACTGGCTCGATCCATATGTAATCGCCCTGGAAATTGGAAAATGCTACTGTTAAATCATCTGTGAAATTAAAGCTCAACCAGAGCACGTTGGTTTGCTTTTGTGGATTCAGCATTGAATGAATGAATGAATGAATGAATTATTTATTGCAGAAACTGTGTACAAATAGGTCTTAAAAAAACTAATATTAGCACAATGGAGTCAACAGTTTGCCCGTGACAGGCATGCAATATTTTTATAAACTTAAAATTTTAATATGTCAAATTGAAACTAATAATCATAAATATGACAAATATACAAAAATAAATTAATTGGCAATAATAGAAACATTTGTCACAACAACTCCTTGAGGTCATAAAAACACTTCTCTAGCAGCCACTTAAACAGTTTTGTCTTAAATTGTCGAGTAGGCAATTCCCTGATTTCTTTTGGTATTTTATTAAAAACTTTGATACACATCATAAAACAATTTTTATGACACAGGGCAGTTTTACGTACTACGTTACGTATTGACTAGAAATCTTGAATACATTGACAAGACTGCAACGATATAAAAAAGGTACCACCCGATAAGAACCGTTAAGCTATTACTCGTAGTGATTGTCAACACAGGTAGGTGCATTATATTTAGACATAGATATATTAAAACATCATCCTATTAGGACTTCAATGTGTACCTAATAAGAGTTATAAAGTTGTGGAACAACCTATAAAATATCTATAGTATTTAAAAATACTTCATTGTAATTACTTCATTAGGTACCTATGTGTTGATCAACAAAACCAATAAAATAACATAAATGAAAAATAACAGCTATTAAATAAATGCAACATTAAAAACAATACATAAAATTTAACATCAACATAATTTAATTAAGAAAACAGACAACGTATCTATTTAGGTACCTACGTACATATAACATTCATGCAACGTTTTCTAATAATCTGATTTGCAAAGATGAGAGGACCCGTATAATCCATCTCTGCACGCGATTAATCTGACAATGATGTATTGACATTATTTATTGATAGCCTAAACTTGATTTAATATGAATGTGAATGTTACAATTTCTCAATGGACAATAGCTAGCCTAGATTTATAGCTTCATTAATTTTAATTTAGTAACTACAAAAATTAGAAAGTATGTGCAACGGTTCTTTAATGCAGTTGGATTGTTTTAATTTTATTTCGTGAAATATTTTAATGTCATAAAGACTCGTCAAAGAATATTACAGAGCGATGTTTGACAACATTCATAATATTTTTCTTTATTGTTTTTTTTTATTTAAGTCTGGGACGCTACGATACTCTGGCATAGGGGCGTTCCGCTCGTGGTTTCGTGAAGAAGCTGTCCAGATGCCTAGTAGAAATTACAGGTGACCAAAGAGCTGGCTCTTAACTCGGGCAAAGACTAAGTTTGGCCATTCATTGAGGCATTACTTTTTTAGCACCTTACCAGCAGACAGCGTCTTAAACGCGGTTTTTTAAATTATAAGTTTAGATATTAACCATGTTACCACAAATACATAGACAAGGCTTAGATTAGACAATAGACAGAAGAAACAGTAACACTACTTTAAGGCTTGTTTAAATCAACTGTGGTTAAACCGTTATAGTTTTAGATTTCAATACTTATTTTATTTTAGTTTACATTTAATTAAATTTGAGTCGTCATATTTTGTTTTTTAAGTGTTTTACTTGTACAGAAATAAATTATGATGTATTTATTGACTTTCGTTTAAGTATTAAATTATGTAAACTATGTTATCTATTTTGTTATTCAGTGACCTATTCGCTTGATAACCAATCACAATATCTATTTCAATTTCCGTAAACAGACATGGTTCAGAATGAGTTGAATAAAAAAGCATGAATGAACCTTTCGAAATTTGACGTAACAATTTAAAGTATGTAGTTGTTTTTTTTTGGCGGGAAAACGAAAAGATCGCGTCGCCGCATTGTATTATTTTCCAAGACTTGTGTTATTTTCAGTGTTAGTGCATAAAATTGGTGGCATTATATTCGTTAAGTGCTGGATTACAGGCATGAGTGTGGAACAGAACAGGAAAATGGTAAAATGATGGTGAAACGTTTCTTTTCGTGTTGTTTCCAAAACTCCATAGAAGCTTCAAGTAAAATTGCCACCACTTTACTAGGAGAATGACTTTGACTAGACTATGACTTGACTTGATGACTTAGACTATGACTTGACACATATTTGCGTGAAATATCATTAACTTGATAAATTATCAATTACTTGACACTGGCTAAATACACAAAAGTGTGGAACCAAAACAAAAAAAAAGTTTATCATAACCTAGGCATACTAATGATGCAACACCAGAATTTATAAGACACGTACGAGCATGCCATAAGTTGGCGTTAATCAAATAAAGTAACAGAGAAAGGGCACACCTCCGGTCTTATAGATAGCTTTCTAATAATTTCTACTAATATGTGAACCTCACCTCGAAAATCAAACTGGTTTCCATAACATCACGCATTTTCACGCTCTTTCACATAATAACTGTATAAATTTGGTTAATAAATGAAGCAATCGATATGTTTATCGCAATTGACTGACCGCGAATCTCTTATTCCGCTTATTATATTTAATTGTATGAATAAATTTAGTTATCGGTCACGCAGGTCCATGTTATCAGTGGAAGTAAGTTAGTATCAATAACTAGAAGTGGTCAATTAGAAGCATACATTTGAATACTAACGTTTATTCAGAAGTTCTTAAATACTAGTTACGCCCTGCGGTTTCACCCGCGGATAAAAAGTATTTTAAATATTTTTTCCGGGTTAAATTGTAGCCTATATGTTACAGTGTATAAGATATCGTGGTACCGAATTTCATCCAAATCCATTCAGCCCTTTGAGCGTGAAGGAATAACAAACATACACGCATACACATACAAACTGTCGCCTTTATAATATTAGTGTGATAGTGTGATTAAGCAAGTGAAGTCAAAGAAGTAAGTAGGTGTTATTGTTGTGGCAACCAAATCGTTTTGAACGTGACTTTTCGTTTCATGACAAACTTGTTGCTAGACTTGTACTGTTAACCAGTTTTCCGGGTTGTTTGCGTAATGTAATTTATAGCATTCCAAATAGCCAAAACTAATTTGAATGATATCGAGAAAGAAAGCCAAATCAGAACCAAAAGTTGACTGTAATCTGGTTTTCATCGTAGTCCCTCAGTAAACTTTAGATAGGTATAGCCAATTTGCTAAAAATTTTAAATTGGAAAGCTATGAAGTTTTGCCATTATACTTTTGGCCATAGGATATTGTGGAACTCGTCCGTAGGAGTGGACGCCTCCTACAGTACTCTTGTCTACCTAAAGTGCCCGTATCGTTTGCGCCACTCTCGATGTCGTTTTTGGTCATCGAATTATTAGCTTCCTAGATACAATACCTGTTTATTGATTTGTCAATTGTTGCTACCTTGCCTACCTTATTTGCAGTGCCGGATTAAGCAAGCGCGGGGCTGGTAGCAAATTCTTTCAAAGAGCCCTTGATCTACTATGGCCCGATAGCGCAGTTGGTAGTGACCCTGCCTTCTGAACTGTGGGTTGTGGGTTCGATTCCCACCCAGGACAAATATTTGTGTGATCAACATAGGTGTTTGTTCTGTGTCTGGGTGTTATATATATGTATGTATTTACAAACAAAAAGTATCTAAGCATTGTATCAGTTATCTGGTTCCCATAGTACAAGCTTTGCTTAGTTTGGGGCTAGATGGCGCTGTGTGAGATGTCCACACATATTATTATTATTACTATGGGTTCTTAAGTATCAAGTGGTAAAAAACAATTCAAAACTCAATACGTTTATTTGCCATCTTTGTAGGAAAACTTGTAAAGTTTCACGTTTTTGTAACATTAAATAAATTCAATATCTTAATAAGTTTCATTCAAAAATTACGCTTTGTAAGAGACTGTTGGATTTAATAATGGCCCCTTTTCGCGCGGGGCCCGCAGCAATTGCTACTCCTGCTATGTGGTTAATCCGGCAGTACTTATTTGAATGCTAAATTATAATACGGCTTAAAAACAAGGACTCACAACCACTTGGAATAACTAAGGAATCTACTGAAGGTAATGTTTCCCGACGACTGGTTTGATAGATTATATGAAAAAAATAGACACATTGTATAAAAAATTGCTTTCCTACTATTACTGCAGATACCTAAATTGACAAAATAAGGAAACTTTGTAGACTTTTCAGTTATTATGAGTAAACTTATGAGTGATTGCAAATCAAGAGCCCATAAATATCCGACTTGCCTTGCAATAACCTCGGCTTTTTAATTTTATATTTCGCACTCAGACAGGTACCTAGTGTTATAAACAGACGTGTACATGTGTTAGTGTCGAGGTGAACGCCCTCGGCGCTGGATTCTAAGCCGGAATGACGGAATGTGTTGCCAAACGCACTGATCGGAACCCGCCGAGAAAACTTGCCGCTTTGGGAATAAGTAGGCCCACATCGCGTCAATATACTAAGTGCTCGGTAGAAGCAAGTACATGAATCATATACGACGTGATGCGATGTCGTGCGACTTGCCTCATCCCTTGCAGTTTTATGAGACCCATTATTGCGCACACCTCCGTGGTGCCGCAGTGTGGCCAGGAAATTCAGAAATATTGTCACGCACACTTTTTTTTTTTTTATTTTTTTTTTTTTTTTTATTGTTTGATAGGCTTGCGTTTGACCACTATCGCCCCTGATGGTAAGTAACGATGCGGTCTAGGATGTAACACGCTGGCCTAGAAGATACCTGTTCACTCTCGATTTGAAGACTCCCAGGTTGTAGTTATCGGGAAATATGGACGCCGGTAAAGCGTTCCATTCTTTGGCTGTTCGCATGATAAATGTCGAACCAAATCGCTTTGTCCGCACATGTGGGGTATTAACTTGCGGCTTATTATAGGTTTTGTAGGTTTTCTATACCTACTTATTATGTACCAATCAACACGAATAAGCCAAGCTTATATTTCTCGGTATATATTTAACATTTATGCCATATCGGTCTGCAGTTTCATCTGGTTGATTGCTTCACCGCCTTAACCAAGTTTTAAAAAGCAATAGGTAATGAATATCACCAAGTCATTCCTACCTTTTATAGGAACTATGCATACTGCCTCATAGGAATAGAAAAAGATAGAGAAGAGGAAGCATAGGTTCTATAGGGAAGTATAAGCTTGAAAATGCTCGAGTTATTCTTCTATAAGCAATACTCATTTGTCTAATCAAGGGGAACCACCCACACCCTTATTGCATTACACAATAATAATAATAATTATGATACTAGGTACTACGTCACGAGTATGACTGTATAATTTATCTATAGGGACATATATATAATTCAAAGTCCTGAATGACTGACTGACTTATATATAATATCAACGCACAGCCTAAATCGCTGGTCCTAGAGAATTGAAATTTGGAGGATCTGTTCTTTGTAAAGTATAGGTATCCACTAAGAATGGGTTTTTCTAAATTTCACCCCTAAGAGAGTGAAATGGGTGGTTGAAATATCTATGAAAAAATTCTTCGTTTCCTATAGGCCACGCGGGCGATGCCGCGGGCAGAAGCTAGTACTACTATATGTTTTCAAGGAATCATACATACATTACACACGCAAGTAAAATGTAAATGTCCTTATTTAAAAATAATGTGCCAATTTGCTTCACACTCACTTCACTTTTGATGTAAACAATTGCAAACTACTTATTTACACATTCTCTTGTTGAAATGAACGTTAAATGGAAATCTTAAAAGATTGACAGCTCAAAAGAGCGTTGTAAATTATGCAGCGAAACTTAGGTACCTAAAATAACCTCCAGATTTTCCTCAGCAACTGACAGATAGTCGTGTTGTCGTGTTGTTTTACTTTGCCAATTAACACAAGACTAAAAAAGACACGTTGGAGGAAAACGTAAACTTTAATCTGTATGTTTAAGACGCAGGACTCTGTATATGTATAATATATAGAGTATAATTATTATGTTCCTTGCTCAAGAGTGGACTCCAAAGCTCCAAAATGTATTCTGTTCAAAGGTCATCTGACCACATTAATTCTATTTTCGAATTTCACTCTCATCGTCAAACCGGCTAGCCAAGTTTCTTTCAAACGCCAAATCCGACCGAAAAGCCGATGATATCAACAAGAAGTTCTGATGATCATAATAGTATAGGCATACACGTACCGACCTAGTATAAGTATATGAAAAAAATCTCCTATTGAGTAACCAAGAAGTCTTAATTTTAACGTTTAATTTTGACAGTTAATACGCAGTTTTTCGTTTGAGTTTAAATAAGCTGTCGTAATTTTGCAAAATGTTCACGTGCCTTATATTACAGAACGATGCTCAGTCATCGATCAGTGCTCAAGCAGAAATTTCATTCACTAATTGATCAGTTTATGAGCATCGATCTCTGCTTGAGCACCGATCGATGACAGCATTGTTCTGTAATACGGACCTTAGTTACTAAAACCTACCTACCTATACCTTAATTTGCACGTAGTTATAGCGAGTTCCTAGTAGTGAGCCTTGAACTTCAAGTCCTGCACCCTTACCGCGTAACCGTTCTGGGAATCGGCTTCGCCTGCCATCCTGCACGCACCAACCAACAAATCCACGTGTGCGAGCAAGAGAGAACACGATTACGATCTCCACCAGACTTACGCGGTAAGGCCCCTGGTTATGTGTATGCAATACGTGTTTCAATGTAAGGTAAGAAGTAGGTCCCTAAACGTGCTTTTTACGTTGTACTCGTAATATGTATACGATTATTTTATTTCACCGCCACTAATAAAGTTATTGTTAAGATGATGGATTGATGGAATATGGTCCAATGTGCCTGTAATTATTATTGCGTAAAACCATCTCAAAACTATGCCTGCACACATTCTAGACTTGTGAGAGTAGTTTGATTACCAAAATCGAACGATTTGTTCAAATCTAGAAACCTAGATATTGGAGCAAACCGTCACGTTGTCGGATAATTGCCTGATTACCACACGGACGTTGACGTTATAACAATTATTTATTTATTATTGTAGTATTTAGTGAAAATAAAGGCTACTAATACTAAACACTACCTACTTGACTTGATTACAGTCTCGGTGGTGTGGTGGTTGAGCAGGTTGGCTTATATATATAACCCGGAGGCGGCGGGTTCGATTCCCGCAGCAGGACAAAAAAAGTACAAATACTTGTTCTGAGTCTGGGTGTTGTGGAACTATGGTCCTCGTAGTTCCTGGGTACCTAGGCACAGGGAATCCTAGTTAGGGCCCGGGATCTATGTAAGTCATCATACAAAAAAAAACTGCTGCGATGACCTATAGACAGTGTTACGATTATTGTGCAATGGGGTAATATCATGTAGTATACAAGCTTCTGCCCGCAGCTTCGCCCGCGGCGTGGCCTATGGGAAAATAATTCACCCACCCATTTCACCCTCTTAAGGGTTAGATTTTCGAAAAATCCTTCCTTCCTCTTAAAAAATTTCTTTAACAACGTAGTAATAATTTTTTTTTGCGATTATTTCATAACGAATCAAATAGCCAGACTGCATGGACTGAACTATGTAAATAAGGCGAATTCTGTAGCAGACTGGTGTTAATCACCAGTTTTTTTTTAAATATCGATATGCCTAAATAAACCCTCTATAAATACCCTCAAAACGTAAAAGTTGTGCTTTAATGGACTCTGCCTTAATATCAGGGCAAATCGTACCATAAATCGAATGAGTTGGATTAGAGTTTAAGAGTGATTTTGACGTTCAAGATATTCTTCGATTTAAGTTTTCAAAACTGACTTCATATGAAGAAATGTTTATGAATTTCATACGTAACTTCTATTTTAACCTATTGAAATAGGTCGTATCTCATTCTACATAATCGTGTATACGTCCTTTATTGGAAAAGGGCTAAACATATATTTCTTACCCTGGTAACGATCACCATGGTGAAGGCGGCATGTGGTGACTGGCCCGATCTGTAGACAAGGAAACAAAAGATTAAGAAAATGCACTAAGTATGCCTTTACATTACACGTAGGTACATTAATTTCGTACACATTGGTACAAATATTACATAATATAAATATTTGCGAAACGGGTCCAGTTTCGATAAGATTTAAAGACACTTTTGTCAGTATATAAATCGCACTTGTGCTGAATTAACCTTTATCCTCACTTATCAAGGGTCATGACCGTCATAGAATATTCAATCAGAAAAATAATTTTGAGCAAAACCAGTGCAGGTAAGATCATGAAGGCCAGTGTTGGGCACAATGTTCACGGTGGTCGATTTCTGTCGATGTTTTGCAATCTCCTCCTATTGTTTCATTTGTAGTGGTTAAAGCATTGTTTCGAGCTATATTTACGCTCATCACAATGAGAGGGCCAATTGTAGAAACTGATTTTTGTTTTCTGGCCAAGACAAAGGGTTGCCTCGAAACCCCTCGTGCTAGACTTTTTATTAACTCACTTTAAAAGCGATAGGATATTAGTTGCACCCCGCGGTTTCACCCGCGGATAATATGTATTTTAATTATTTGCTCATCCCACGGGAAAATTTCACTTTTCCGGGATAAAATGTAGCCTATATGTTAAACCAGTGTATAAGCTATCTTGGCACCGATTTTCATCTAAATCCATTCAGCCGTTTGAGCGTGAAAGAGTAACAAACATACACACAGACACATACAAATTTTCGCCTTTATAATATTAGTGTGATAGTGTGATTAATGCCCCATGGACCAACTTCAAATTTTATCAAACTCAATCCAAAGTTATCGCCATTAAAATTACTGATAGATTAGTGGTTACGCAGATGATTGTTTTCAGGCCAACACAAAAGATGCACCGTTAATCGTTGTACTGTGATGCCACTTATTTTATTCGAGACGAGAGTCTGTCAGCTGGGCAAATAGCAGACACCATTTGCATAATAATTTATTCCTCCGCCAAGAAGTTACCTATTAGCAGTAGTGCGTATAAGCATCATAGGTACATTAGGAAGGTAACCCACAAGGGTACCTATAGTTGCTGTTATTGCAAGAACATGAATTCTTAATTCAATATTTCAACTTTACTACAGCCAGTCTAACCGGTTTAAAATAAGCTTTTCAAAACAAATACAGGAATAATTATCACGAGGTACATTGTTCCACGTTTCTTACGATGTTTACAGAAGTAAAAGCAAATCGCTAGCAACAAAGGGCTTTAAGCAGCTGGAATTTATCAAGTAACGCAGGGCAGGTGTGAAGTGATCCATTGTTTTCCTGTTAAGTTGCGCTCTGATGTTGCTCTCAGAGAAATAAAACTTGTGTTTACAGTAAGTTCAAAAGTCAAAAGTTTACTGAAATTAAATAAGAACACTTCGACTTTTTATAGGTAGAGTAAAATTTCTAAAATAAACGCACTCCGGCTCTCATTGCAAAATGAAGCTCTAGTGATCGCTTGGCACTCAATTTCGTAAAATGATTGATTTGTGAATCAAATCTCAACATGAGCATCGATCGACGACTAAGCATCGTTGTAAGATCGTAAGTAATAATTTGATTAGGAATTGTTTGTTCTATCGTTTTATCACTCAGAACTGCGCCAGACACTTATGGAATGCCAAAAACGCACGAAGTAGCAAAGTAATGCGCAATGTTAATATTTTCTTTTTTTTTCCTACTTCCCCAAAAATTTATGATTTAAATAGAACTGTATATTTATAAACTTTGTAAAGTGTTATTAGTTTTAAGAGGCGCCTTCAGCCTACAAAACAATTTATATTCTCAGAATAAATTTGTAACTTAGACACTAACGCTAAGTCCTACAAAATAAAATTTAATTTTATGTCAATAAAGGAATTTTAAAATCAAATCAATCACTTATGGAATGCATTTTACAATACTCCTACAAATAGTAGGTTTGAGTTTATGCTCGTGAAATACATACGTGAAATATCATTATGAAAAATATAGGATCTAATAAAGGCCTTTCTATTATATAACCTAGTAGTCGCGATTGGAACAAAGGTAAAAATCTAGCAGTTGATTCAGTCACCGTTTTTACTAAGCACTGTACGGTATTCTTGCACTATTAAGGAAATCTTTTTCGAAACCTTTATCGTAGTCAGGTAAATCATGAATCATTGTCTACGAGTAGCTGCAGCACCCATTAAAAACCTAAACCAAAGCACCGAATATATTATCCCTAATCTACTACAGTTACACGCATATCATTACGATCTCTGTGAAACTTCCAAGATGACATTATAATAATGAAATCGTGATCAGAGGGCATCCACCACGATATAAACTAATTGTACAAAAGCTACTACACTACACTTAAAAACCATTTTGGAGTTACTAAAACCATTATAACAGGTTTTTTATCAAAAAAATTGGTTACTTGACATGAATATAGGTATGTATTTAGGTACTGGGTAACGATGGATCATACTCCTTTTTTGATTTTTCTATTGATGTGGATGTGAGGTTTAAGCAAAAATCGGTATGAATCCGATATGTTTCTGATGTCATTATCTCAATATCGAAAAAGCATAATAAAATACATATTTTTTTACGCCTAACGATCACCTACATAGATAATTGGAGTAATGGTGACCATAATGGTGTATTGGTATGCCAAAACTCAGGAGTTCCTAGTTTGGATAGATTGGTATGTTGGGTAGTCAATATTTTCTAACCAGGATTTAAATCACTTGAATTTTTTGTATAGACTGTTTGAGTGAATAATAATCTTTAACCAGACATAGACCAGCTGTTTATGTGTAACACATTATAAATTTAAAAAAAAATCATTTTCCGATACAAACAGACTCAATGAAGAGTTTTGGCGGAAAAGCGAAAAAGATTGCGTCACCGCATTGTATTATTTTCCAAATCTTGTGTTATTTTCAGTGTTAGTGCATAAAATTGGTGGCATTCTATTCGTTAAGTGCTGGAATCCAGGCGTGAGTGTGCGAAAATGGTATAATGATGGTGAAACGTTTCTTTTCGTGTTGTTTCCTAAACTCCATAGAAGCTTCAAGTAAAGTTGCCACCACTTTACTAGGAGTATGACTTTGACTAGACTATGACTGGACTATGACTTGAATTGATGACTTGACACATATTTGCGTGAAATATCATTAAATTGATAAATTATCAATTACTTGACACTGGCTAAATACACAAAAGTGTGGATCCAAAACATAAAAAAAATAGACTCAAAAGTAAAGAGTTGGTTGACATGGAGGTTACAAAAACCACGGCTTTCCAAAGAAAAATAAATTACGCACCGCGTACTATTTGAAACTAGTTTGCTGCTAGTTCCACGAGCTTGTTTATGCTAAGTTTCTAAGTAGAGTCGGAACCACCGATCCACCTGCCGTATGGAACTATGGGAGCTACCCGTTATATAGCGGGCTATGGACTCACAGATGTGACAAACATGGCACGGACATGCTACGCGCATACTTTGCGGCATTCTTATGCTCAAACGATTAACCTACGTACAAGTTAGTTGCGTGTACAGATTTTATAACTTAATATTATCATATCCTATGATATTATAAATTTGAAAGTTCGTGTGTGTCCGTGCGGGCGTGTGTGTGTGTGTGTGTGTGTGTGTGTGTGTGTGTGTGTGTGTGTGTGAATAACTAAACATGCCTTTTTTACAATAAAATTTGTATGTACCATAATTTGTAAAAATGTAGGTAGGTTCAGATCTACGTAATTATGATCTCCGCCCTGAGAGATGAACGGCCTGCGGAGGCTGCAGATAAAGGACTTCCGGTGTGCTTAGTTCCGCCGCTCACTTATTACACTACACGTGCGCTATTGTGTCGGATGTGCACACGCATAATACGGTGCTACTAAATATGCTACTGTGGTAACTACCGTCTTTCTAGTAGGTAGATATTGTTTCTTTCCACAGCAAATCTGGTCAGCTTCATTATGGATTTACATTTTTGCTTGAGTTATAAAATAAATATCAATAAATGTGCTTTTGCATTTACTAATTAAAAATACTTTTTTTTAATTTAGACTTTTTGCTTTTCCTAGAGTACCTTCGTACTTTTTGGACACTAATAGTATTAAAACCTAGCCATAGTTTTAGCAAATAGCAAAATTTTAATTTAACCTAAACTATTCGGTGACCTAAAAAAGGTATTTTTTTTAAATAATGTCCACAACAAAATATATAACAATTATAAATAACATCATATAATGTATAATAGGCACCTAATACACCTATGCATGTTGCGTCTAAACCGAAAAACAATAAAATAGAATTATCACAATTGTCTATCTGAAAATGCAGGTCACTTAAACAAAAGAAATTAAATTGAAACAACATAAACCGACAAAAAAATAAACAACTGATGATTTAAATAATTGATAAGATGAATGGTAAATATGAAAATTATATGTACTTTACACAGATAAAAGCAAGCAAGCATGCAAATACGGGCAGCTATTAATAAAGTGAATTATGACTACCTACATAATGGTGGAAACATGTACTCTGTAGCTAATATTTATTTTAATATGTTTCGCGCGGATAATTCAGATAATTAAATCTTGTGTCAGATATAATGGAGAATGCAAATATAGATAATGTTAATGAGAAAATTAAATTATAGCAAGAATACTAGGCCTACATAACATAGTGTCTTAAATATTGCAATAAAATTAAAGGTACTTGAGAGACCAAGATTAATATTTCTCTTTTATTTTTTTAAAATGTTAATTAATGATGTAACGAGCTAGTCGTTCACCTGATGTTAAGCGACGTGGCTGCCCATAACAGAACAGTGTCACTTGGAACTCTAAAATATAAAATTTCGCGCGACACTGAACTACGCACATCATCCTGAGACATCAGCACAGTCTGGTAATAAGATTACTCGACTGTGATATCAAATCATAGTCTCAATTGCCCAGTAATTTCACTAGCTACAATGCCCTTCAAACCGGAACACAGTAGTGCACAAGCACACAGTAGTGGCGGGTATTCTGACTGGCAAAGTGGTGGTACCTACCTAGACGAACATTGCAGAAAAGTCCTACCACCTAATAGTAGTTATATTACGCAATGATGATAATTATTATTAAAGTATTAATTATTCAAATAAAGACGCATCCCTTATGGTTGTATCGATTCAAATCACTTCCAGCTGATTACTCTTTCGTCATACGCTACCGAAAATTATCTTTATTTCAAACCATCATTCGAGATCTACTCGAGATACTATAAATTCAAAACAAGAACTACTTACATTACATTTTGCATCCAGAACTATTATTACTGTCAATGTCTCTATATATAGATATTATTATTGTCTGCGGGATGTCATTAATTCTTGACTGCCTGAACTGGTTTAGTTCTCCAATGCAACTGATAACACTTGTCTCATGGACATGCAGAACCCGGTACATAGGGGCAATGGCCACTCTTCTTAATAAGGACGCTGCGCGCCGCATGATATATTAGCGAAAAATAAAATTTTAAAATTGGAAGGATTAATACGTATTAAAAAGTCGAGATCGGGGAGAACCAGGCTGAAATTGAGGTTTATAATCAGTTAATGTAAAAGTATAGGTAATTACTAGGTAGCTATATAGCTACCATCGGTTACCAAGTTACCACTGCCAGTTTTACATAACCCTGTTAGCTCAGCGTGTTACATATGGAATACACAAGAGTAGCAAAGTCTTACGGTATATGACACTGACCCGAGGGGCGGCGGATTTTCATGCATCATCGAGTGCACTTCCTAAATTAGACAGGAAGTGTAACGACTGCTGACTGTCCTGTCCGACTGCCGTTTGCGTGGTCAATGCTGTGAGGGGAACGCACCTTCCGTCAACTGATGCTCAATGTACACACGTAAGCGATACGTTGCAGACAGTTGTTTTCGGAAGTTCCGCAACAATAAAATCGTTTTGTTTCGTGTGAAAATTTGACAAACCACACTTAGTTAGTGTTTATTTTATTATCAAGTCACTGTATTTATCATTGTTATAACAGTATCAAGTATCAATTATTATAACAGTATTAATCTATTTCTAATTGAATGTAAAAGCACTATCAACGAAGAAAAAAAACGTCGACAAAAATTCGCAAAAATTAACAAATTTTAAGCGCACACTCAGTTCGACATCAATTTATGATCTGCAATTTTCAACTTAAACAAAGCCTTCTAGTGTAATCTTCAAAATGAAACGCTGCCTTAACATTTAGAACTAAAAAACGTATTTTGATCTTCCGAATACATGCGCAATTTTTTTATAGTTATATTTGATAAGTCCAATTTTAAATTAAGGAGATTTAATAGCTACATTATTTATAGATGCCTACTACTTAGTTGCTTAATTTTAATTGACGTCACGTAAACAAATAAGAAAATATTTTCATAGCATGTAAGCAAGATAATCATAGTCACCTTCATTATGCTTCGGTCGTTAACTCCATGTGCTGTACCACTAAAAACTACGTCTATTATGTACTTATACGTAGTTTATACGCACACCTATAGTTATCGAAGTATACGCATGTAAGTTTGCCTCGTATAATCATGCAGGGACATCAACAATACAGGCAGTTGGCCACACGTTTCATTCACCCATGACCGGCAGGTGGCGGGTCAGGGCCCAGCAGTGTTTTACCTACCTTCAATGGGCCACACCACTACGTCATGCGATGCTATTGTTACGGCAACGGCTGTCTGTACGGAACGAAATAATGTGGCAAAACTTCCTTTAGTTCTGGTGCGTTTGCGTTGAACATTTTTTGCAACGATTTTCATTGGGTTTCAATTAGTTATTGGGTAGATTGACACCTATGACGTTAGTCGATTATTTAGATTGATTTCTTCTATTAGCAACATTAGAGGATTCCGTCACTTTTGATCTCGTCGTACCCGTTTTCATGATGAATCATGTGTAAACGATCGTTGATACAAAGACATAAGCCTCCGGGTGATTAAAAAGTTGTTACACCCACCAACTATTACAGCTAGTTTGCCTACACATAAAAGAAGAAAGAGTAAACAATACCAATTCAAAACCTTAAAACAATGAATTTACACTTTATCTAATAAGAATGTATTACGCAAACTAGCTTTCATACAGGAAGACCTAAACACCGTTTCGCATCAACTAGTGATACTCGAACTGCATTATCAAAATACATTTGCAATGGAACTGCAACAACTGTATGCTTCTCACGTAAGTAACGTGTGTACTGTATCTACACTATACATTCAGATCAATATTGGAAGACGCGATTTCACGAAACACGGGTCGTGAAAGTGTTTTAATAACAATGGTCTTTCAACGTTGCAGTGAGAACCGCTTGCAAAGAAAACAAACGCAAAATTGCTAAGTAGTACTTATACAGCTGGCTTGAACGCTACAATTAGCCTATGAGTAGTAGATGGATGAGATAAATCGATTATGAAATTTAATAAGCAGGTAATATATCCACTTACAGGATGCGTAGTTATAGGCACCTATAAGTGGCACTGATCAACACGAATTTGGAGGCAAAGAACCTCAAGAGATAACAAAATTACCCCTATATATAAAGGTATATCTACGTTTTTTTTTTGTTTTGGAGCTGCAGTGTTTTTTTAATTTTTGGTCCATTCCCCGATTTACCTCAAATTAAAACGTAGTGTTGTATTACAAATGGAAACATAGTTATTATTTATATTTGTGTACTCTGGTTTCCCTTCATCACGTTTAAATCTTTCGCCTTTTTATATTTGTATAAATCTCCCAATAGTACTTAAATTTCTCCGAAAACAATTATATTTCTGAATTACAATATAAAAAACTAAGTACGTTTATACATCGACCGGTACCTACTATCTTTTTAAATTGTTCAAAAACTGTTTCATTTCACTAGATATAAAATGGTCACTTACTTATTTACCTAGTGGTGGTAGTGTTGGTGGTGGTGGTGGGAATAAGTAGGTAGCGTCCTAGTCTAACTAAACTTGAAAATTAGGTTCTAAAGTTTGATGAACCATATTATTTATGTTTCTGCAAATATTTTTCATATAAAAATTGTAATGTAAAAACTGTAAATTATCACTAGTTTAAAACCCATCTTATAAGGTATAGTAAAACCCATACTAAGGCATACGTAGACATACTTAATATCCATATGACAACATGATGTTTGCTAACCTTGGCCCACATTCGCAGATGAGCAATTAAGATAGTCAGATCAGTTTTTGTATGTAAGCTAAATAAATATATTATTGCGTTGTCTAGTGAAGTCACTAGTTAGCCATAAAAAGTGGGGACTGTCTATACTTCCGCTTACTTTATATAGGTATATTGTTTTTTATTTGATAACGATAACGTTGTCTGTATGATTATTTATGGTATTCACATCAAAACAGCTGAAGTCTTTTGAATGACATTTTTGTATACGCCACACAGATTGTGAACTCTATAATATGGAGACCGAATGTACCTACGTACACGTTATTCCGCAAAATTAGAAGTATCTGAAAAAGAATAAATTCCGGGAACTTATAACTGCGTTTATATATAAACACCTTGATTATTTTTTCAAAGGTGGCGAAAGCACGTTTGGTGTAATATTTTGAGCACGGATCATTTTATATGCTGTCCAAGTAGAGGCGGCGCGACACACGTCGCTCTGGTTTACGTGAATGTGATGAAAATCACCCAATATTGGAAATCGTTGAATAAAACGCAGTCTTTGTTTCCGGAAATCTCGGAAGTGCTTGTTTACGTAATAAAAACGTATAAAAAGATGTTGAAATTTTGTAGAGATGTACTACGATTACGTAGAAAAATACATGATACTTTACTTACGATACTGATACTTTAATAAAAAGCTTAATTACTACAAAATTATTTTTTCTAATATGTCCTTTCTCTGTTTTCATATTTAATAAGTTCTTGCTTTTGCTGTCTCAAGTGGTTGAACACGAATTTCAAATACTAAACAGGTGAAAACAGTGCTCTGTATATTATTAAGTATACTTACTTGTGGGTGGGTTGCTATATTTTACTATACTTTTCATTTAAATGTATTTATCATATAAGTGTCAACGTCAATTATTGTTAGCAAACGTCACTTTCAAATGACACCATCACACCACTGCAATCGTGGCAGCGGCGTGCTAATACTCAAATTACACAAATAGAAACGTTTGTTTGCTTCATGACAGTATAAACGTTAGTTATCAGTATGTAAAATGGAGAACAAGTTGAGTCAATAGATTTAACAACAACACAGATATCGTAGAAATAATATAATAGAATACACTCAAGTCCTTTGACCTGCACCGGAGTCGGGATTTCATTAACAGGTTGATTAATTTTGTGAATTGAATCCCGGCTAATTGGGTCGATTTTCAACTGAGCTCAATTCATAATATGGAGATGGTCTAAAATAGTAAGAGGAGAACAATACACTCGCTCTCTACCGAGCTCCTACTCGGTGACAAAGTGAATAATTTATTCCCATCAAAGTAAATATATATAACTCAAAAGTGACTGACTGACATAGTGATCTATCAACGCACAGCCCAAACCACTGGACGGATCGGGCTGAAATTTGGCATACAGGTAGATGTTATGAAGTAGGCATCCGTTAAGAAAGGAATTTTCGAAATTCCACCCTAAAGAGGGTGAAATGGGTGGTTGAATTATTTTCCATACAGGCCACGCCGCGGGCGAAGGTGCGGGCAGAAGCTCGTTTCCAATAAAATTGAAACCTTATTTTTTTATCTTCCAAATCTCGCTGTCTTCATTAATATATACAGAGGAGCCTACAGTTTTTTTTTTCGTTTTTCTAACATACATCGATACCGAAAAATATTTATTCTCGCTGGTACTCTTGAAAAAATGCCTCGTTATAATCAAAATTCAAAAATACCATTTTCTACGGTATTATATTATTTTTGGCTGCATTAAGGATATTAAATAAAAAGGGTTAATTCGAAGGCGTCGATGTTAATGATGTTAACTTTTTAGACAAAACGGCGGAATATAAATCAAATAAGTTAATAATTCCGTTAAACTCCCTAGCCCAGTCCTTCAGGGGACTGATACACAGCCCTCGTCATTCCATTCTGATCCCCTATAGCGAGAATACGGCCGCCGATCTATATCTGCGGCGGTATTCTTGTGTATTAGTGGCTATCCACCAACGTGTAAATATTCAAATAATCGATGATTAGGATTGTGAATGTTTCGGATACCTAACAAGTATTGTATAATGTATAGGCTTTCCACAACGCACTATATCATTGATTATAGCATTATCTACACTCAGTCATACGGTTTCTCTTACTCAGCGACTATATTTGTAAGTTATCTATATTTATTATTTCTAATGCCTGTTATGAAATGAAAGGATTCTAAATATCAGAACCCGCTCTCACATGAAAACCAGTGAAAAATAATAATATGTGTTTATCTTTTGTGTTTGTGTTTTATATTTTTTTATATCTCCAGCATTTTGGGCACGTTGCCTACTGGTAGTGGCTTCTTAGATTAAGTTTTGCTAATGCATAGTTTTTAATTTTCATTTATAAGCTGAATTATTACATGTGAAATGTGAAAATAAAACCATTCAGTGTTACCTAACAGACAATTTATGATGTCATAGCTAGGTAAACTGCTTATGTTGGTAATAATGTTAAAACATTTGATAAGGATTAAATTTTTATAATATGTGTGGACATTTCACACAGCGCCATCTAGTCCCAAACTAAGCAAAGCTTGTACTATGGGAACCAGATAACTGATACAATGCTTATTATACATTTTGTTTGTAAATATATACATAGAATACAATATAACACCTAGACACAAAACAAACATTGATGTTATCACACAAATGTTTGTTCGAGTGGGATCCGAACCCACAACCCACAGTTCGGAAAGCAGGGATACTACCAACTGAGTTATCAGGCCAGTCGATTCGAGTTAATAAATTCTTTTCGCCATACCAAAGTTCATGTTTTATTTATGAAATAACAAAACTTAGGAACGAAGTTTTAAGGTACTTGTAAGTAATTATAATGAATTGCTTCTTTTATAAAATTCGGTCACGTTTCAACAGGCCATAAGCCAACAGATAGCCCTCACATGATCCCTCGCGATCGCGACGTGGAGTGAAAGTTGACGGTGTAAATAAAAACTGACGGCGATGCTGCTCACGTCCGATTGTGAATTAGGACATTTTCGATCGACATTCCATAGGACACAATGGGCTTCCTGTGGCCATCATTTTTTGGCTATCAAAGACATCAAAATTCATCCGAATACGTGATTTGTTTTGAAACGAAAGTTGCATTCATAAACCAAGGGTATTTTATTATTTTATGTCTTGCAAACGGTGTTCACTTTCCACGAAACATTTCACTTTCGTGATTGGTATTTAGATCACTTAAACTTCATAATATGTTTGATTTATTTAAATACGTAGGTCTGTTTCAATCAAGAATGTAGTTATTTAATTAACATAAAATAATTTAATAAATGTATATTACTTATTGTCTGAACGAACGCGAAATGCTAGTGAAGAGTCTACGATTCTCGTGAAACTGTGATTACATGGAATTCTTAGGTCGAGTCAGTTTCGGAAAAGTTTCACAACGGCGGAGTCATGGTGGTTGAAAACTTGATAAGTAGTTTTCCAGTTTTAAGCCATACAAAGTGAGACTCGAGAGATCTACAACTCAGAGGGCCACTAGTGATAATTCCTCATAATTATCATTCATAGTGAGGTGACCAACGACCAAGAAGCGAGTATTTCAAGTTCAATGTCGGTCACGGTCTCAATTGAAATCGAGTTTCGTTAGAAGCGATTTGATGCTTCACTGTTAATAAAAATATATTTGAAACTCTATTCTATATAATAAAAGCTCATTCTTCATTGACAAGTGATTCTTATTCTCAGTGAATGCTTTAACGAATATAATTATTGTTCAAATAACAGTAATCCACAGGTCCAGAACGCAAGAATTATTTCTGCAGCTTTTCTTTCTCATCTTCGTTAATTTTTACTTGTCATGGTCCCTGGAATATGCTAAGTAACGATTACTTTTTACTATTACTAGCCATCTTAGATTATGGGAATAAGGTATATTTTTGAGTGCATGCTACCTTTTATTTGTCGAGGCTCGGTACGAAACAAGCAAAAAGAAAGGTTTGACTTTATCAATAGCCAGGTGGATTCACAACGAGTTTCGTTGAGTACATTTGCATGCGCAGCTTGCAGTCAATATTGTTATTAATGAAGTTAAAACATTCGTGAGCAGTTATAATTACAAAGACCTTATGCTGACCTCAGCAGTGTGTAGAATATCACGAAGCATATTACGTAATGTAGGTAATTAGGTATATACAAGTATTAAGTATCAATTTATCATAGATGTAAGTAAATGAAAAGATCGTCCTATAACACGGACCTTAGGCCCGTATTATAGAACGATGCTCAGTCATCGATCGGTGCTCAAGCAGAGATTTCATTCATAAAGTGACCAATTAGTTTTTTTTTTCTTATTCCTAGAGTACCGACAAGGTAAGCACTCTAATTGATTTACAATCTAGCCATACATATTTGGCTAATAAGCAATTTTAATTTAGCTTAAACTTCTAAAAACCTAAGTGTATTGTGTATTCATAAAGTGACCAATTAGTGAATGAAATCTCTCCTTGAGCGCCGATCGATGACTGAGCATCGTTCTGTAATACAGACCTTAGTCTGTTGTCTGTAGTTTACACGAAGTACATAACGATGTAAGAGGGGTTTTGGCGGGAAAACGAAAAAGATCGCGTCACCACATTGTATTATTTTCCAAAGCTTATGTAGGAAAGTGGTATAATGATGGTGAAACGTTTATTTTCGTGTTGTTTCCAAACCCCATAGAAGCTTCTGGTAAAGTTGCCAGTACTTTACTAGGAGTATGACTTGACTAGACTATGACTATGACTTGACTTGATGACTTGGACTGTTGCTTGACTTGACACATATATACATAATATTAATTAACTTGAGAAATTAATTACTTGACACTGGCTAAATACACAAAAGTGTGGAGCCAAAACCAAAACAAAAAAAAAACGATGTAAAATTGTAATAGTATTGTACGAATGAAAATTAAAGATTTCTACGGTTTAACCGTCTAAAAGTCAATTATCTTGACCCCACATAAATCATAGGTTAGGTACGCTATTTCAATTGCGAATGTGGCAATCCATTGATTTAATTGCAGAATTATCATAATTTTTTATCTATATTTCCACGATTTTTATTTTAGTTGATTTTCGGTATGCCCATAAAAAAACGAACGCGTGTTTCCTTTGGGACCTCTACAAAAGTAGAACGCGTTGATGTCTTTTGTATTGCGGAAGTGGAATCTGAATCAGAATATATTTAACGCATAAAAGCGTTTGGAACTTTTTAAAATAAATGTGTCTACTTATATCGAAGAAAGTGTGAATAATAACATCCAAGTCTCAAAAAATAATAGCAGCGAATCGGTAAAGTACCTACAGGTAGGTACCTACGTATCTGAAACGCATGGTCGAGTTTTTCCGATAAAGCCATCATTTACAATTTTTACTAATTTCCTATCGTTATAAATATTGTCTGTTTTATCCCTAATTCTGAACACAATACTTAATCTGCATAATGAATGCAAACGTAGAACGTATTTGTTCATATGGGCCTGTTACCCAACCATGTCTAAATGTCTGTACACAATATATCGACGAATTTTGCAATGCAACACGCTCTTTATCGTTTTGGCTTGTGAAAATATATGTGCAACTGTCCTTTACACATGTGTTACCATTTGTAGGCAACTATTTCCAAATGTTTATACTAACTCACCGCCCGGTTTCACCCTCAGTATAATATGTTCACCAAGAAAACTACCGGGATAAAAAATACTTAAATTTCCGGTTCATATATCTTCACATATTTACAAATTTGTATGGCTTTAACTATTTACGTAGGATAATCTGTGTAGGTGGTAATAAATGCCAAAACGCTATTAATAGCGCTGACGCATGTTCTATTCAATATGTATAAGAAAAAAGTCCATAAACATTTTATAGATGCTGCTAGATACCATTCAAGGAACTGCCATAACATTTATATTCTATGCCATAGATCTATACCCTATTCGCCTTTGCCAATTTATTTAAATTATTTTGTTGTTATTTTATGCTATCTCGAATTAGTTTGACGCTACACGTTAGGCCCTAGTATTCGAGAAGATTCAAACGATAAATAATTCATACCATACAATTCTTTTAATGATTTTAAAATCGACAGGTTTTTCGTTTTTTTTATTATTATCATACTAAGATTATAAAGGCGAAAGTTTGTATGCGTTTGTGTGTATGTTTGTTACTCCTTCACGCTCAAACGGCTGAATGCATTTGGATGAAATTCTGTACCAAGATAGCTTATACACTGGATTAACATATAGATTATCCCAATAAAGTGAAATTTTCCCGTGGGATGAGCAAATAATCAAAATACTTTTTTTCCGCGAGTAAAGTCGCGGGGCGCTACCAGTAAAAATATAATACTTACCTATTATTATTTTTGTATAGACATGTAGGCCAGACTTTGAGTCAAATTTTTCAGTCATCCAAAGGCCTTCACAACAACCACAAACAGTAGATTTTTGAAGTAAAACTTCTTTACGCACGCTTTACTTGGTGAATGTGAGGCGAACGGAAGTTCAAGTTGGTAGATCTCCATTATCAACAAAACAAAGTTAAAAATTTGTAATATTATGTTGGTATGTAAATGACAATTTATAATTATCAAGATGGCGATATTATTTTAGATGGAGCTAAACTAAAGAAGTTTTAATTCAGTCGTGTGATCTAAGCACACTCGTTTTTTTATAATAAACTGTGAAACGTTACTTAGTTTTATCGACACTTGAACTCGAACATCGTATTTCAAAGACATTCCGTAATAGGTACTGATATCGACTTTCAGGAAAATAATGCATTAAATTAAATTAGCAGGGGCCTGAAAATTATTGTCATCATATTCGTGCATCACTACCATTATCACATTTTCCTTCAATGCCAATCGCTAGGGACGTTCGTGAGCCAATATTATAAAACTATTTACATATCATGTGCAAATGATTTATACATAACTTTTATGATCAATTACGTGTCTTGTGTATTAAGAAAACAAGAGTAAAAATGCCTCTTTCGTTGCAGCGTTTGTTATATACGTCATAATGTCTCATTTTAATATCATCTATAGAATTATTGTAGCTTGATATTTAAAGAATATATGTAATACAATTAGCCTGATAGCTCAGTTGTTAGTACCCCTTGCCTTCTAAATTGCAGGTTGTGGGTTCGATCCCCACCCAGGACAAACATTGGTGTTACCAACATCGATGTTTGTTCTGTGTGTTATATCGTATTCTATTTATGTATTTAAGAAAAACAAAATCTATATATTGTACCTATCAGATGTCTGGTTTCCATAGTACAAGCTTTGCTTAGTTTCGGGCTAGATGGCGCTGTGTGAAATGTCCACCAATATTTATTATTTATTTATTTAATCACAATTTAATACAGTTGTTAGTATCGGTATTGTTTACAACTTTCTATAGGAACTCGTGCACCATTGTTGCAAGACACAGTCGTGTCACGGTTACCAAGTCATATTGAGTAAATTTTCAACAGTTACACCCGTTGATCTCGTACCTACTTTTATGCTAACTATAACAACACGAAAACTCGTTTTTGTTTTAGTTCGGTAGTTATAATTTTAAACTCTTTACTTAGTATCTACAGAAAAGTTTAACACTCGAGTTTCCGCGACGATGTGGTATATAAATACGATCCAAGGGAGTTTATAGCTTGAATTAGTAATAGAAAAAACAATACATAACCCTAGCAAGATGGTCAGATTTGCAAATAAATCACAGTGAGGCACATTAAAACCAATCTAGAAGGGTATAGTTAGAAAGGTATTAAAACAACGCAGGTCTGAACTGAGTGGTTGTTTTTTCATTAATTCAGCGTTCGAGTTCCTCATGACATAAACCGCCTTATTCTGTAAATCTGAGGAAGGAAATGTGTTAAGGCGTTGTCTCTAGGCAAAAGTAAAATAACCGCAATAATCTCTTCGTGTATTTACAATAACGGTACAAATACAAAGCAGACCTCGTTGAAACATAACCATTAATGTAACCACAAATAGTCCCAGTGAAGTGCCAATTAAAGTCCAATAAGATTCCTAAACGTTCCACCGTATAATCTATTGCAATTGGCAAATCACAGTGAATTTTACCCTACATACATATTTTTCTCCGCTTTCTTTTGCAACGGTAAAATTTGTTAACATGGCAGTATTAGCTTAATATATTTTTAGTGTAGTTTGTAAGGCTTTTACCCGCCGCACGGACGTAGCGGATATAGGTGTCATAATTCACGTGTAAACACCGCTACGTGGAAGAAAACCGAGTTCCCGCGATGAGAATGTGGAACAATGCGCGTGCGATCTGTCTTCGGCAACAACGCAAAGGTTTATATATCAAGTTTAAGCGTCGAGTGTTTAAAAAGTTAATATCGTATTCCGCATCACCTGACGGGTAAACAGTGGCAGGTCACAACGTCACGTCTGATGAGATTTACCGTTAAGATCCGCTGCTCAGGCGCTCGGTAGGACCCCGGCGCTGGTCCTCCACATATCACAGACACAGGCACTGTTGGCGAACTATCACTAGATAAGGATCACTTCACACGATCACCGATGGTGCACGTACATTTCGATCGCGGTCGGTTTGGTGTACGCGGGACGATGCGCACGGGACGACCAAATGCGGCGGAGCGTGAATGTTAACCTACCTGTGGCGCTTGCGTGTCGCCAGCGGACGGCTCGCCGCGCACCACCCGCCGCGCTGCTGCACCGACGCTGTCGCCGCCATCTTTAATACAACCTTCATTTCATAACCTAATTTTTTTCCATTAATTATCTTTACAAGAAATTCATATATCTTAATACAATCTAGTGTCATGTTTACTAAATCTGACTACTTTAGATACAGTGGTATACAACTTTGAGAGAAAAAAGCGCTAAAGCCTTAATCTGCTTTATCGACCGATGAACCCGCCATCTGCTGGTGATTTCACAAAGTAAAAATATTATTATCATAAAGTAATCCTTTTTATAGAAACAAGACGAGCAAATATCTAACACTATTTCAATAAATAAGAAAAATTCACAGATATACTGAATGACGATGAATATAATATTACGTGGGTATCTATAATCTTTACATTGTTTCACCTTGAAACAGCGCCCTCGTTGGGAGGCTGTGTTACTATCGATCCAAGCTGATCTTAGTTCCACGTATTTATCACAGATGGAGCACCCTGCTTGATAAAGCCTTATTATTACACTACGAGCAAGTGTGATGAAGAAAGAAGATAGGCCGAACAAAAAAAAAACAATTGTAGAGTACGAAAAATAGCAACGTAGAGTTCTGGGTATAATATTAATACTTATGTGTACCTGTTCTAATTTTCTTAAAATTTAAATTCTAATATGTGCGTGGAAAAGAATTATTCATAATAAATCAGATGGCATTTTTTTTAACGGTCTAATGCTGTTGGTCTCTACCAACCTTTACAGCGTCACCAGGCGAGAGGGCAGGCACTTAAGGCGCCCAGTCATAAAGCAGATGGCACCTTTTGAAGTTTCTTGGTACGCTGCTACTTTATAGTTACAAAGGAAGCTCCTAACAGTTGGTAGGACTTTTCTGCAATGGTGCGCAAGAACTAACTGTTTTGGCTTACAAGTCACTGTGGCTAGTGAATTTACTAGACATATAGTAATGTATAACCTGATCTCACAGTCTAGAAGTCTTAAGTGACTAGGCTGTGTTGATTCGGATGAAATTTGCAATCGTGTAGATATATCGGACGCCTCTATATTTCACATTCACATTTTTACCCACTTTTAAAAAGGAGGAAGGCATTAATTTCAATGGACTAGAATTTAATATTTAAGTACCTACTTTTAATTTATTGAAGAATAATTTATAATTGTGACGTCAACTTGGACCAACATTTCGCCACACATATTCACATGATGATGAAATCCTGAGGCAATGTTTTATCAAATCTTTGTTACTAGCACAATTATTTGCCGCACTGTTATTGCTTTATTTTTTATTAATTTTTTGCTTTTTTATGTTAATGAATGACGTGACAAGCTAGTTGTTCACCTGATGTTAATGACACGGCCAAAGAATTACTTTAGTATATTTAAATTGTATGATTGCATTGCTAGCATGAATTTTGCTGGCTGTAAATCACAAATCTTGCTATTTGATTTGTAAATCATTCCTTTAAAAAAGGTTTTTATCCGACTTGATACCTAATGAGAACATCATTTAGTCGAAACCAAAATACGTATTAGAATAACTCAAAAAACACTTGTCAGATCTGGATAAAGATTTAGTCTTATTGAGAACCTCCGCCTTTTTTCAAGTCGGTTGAAAAATGAGTTGTTATTGCTAAAAATTTGCAGCACTATGTTGATAAACTTTTTAGGTCATTAGAACGATTTTATTTTAGAAAACCAAAGTACTGTGTGCTATCCCTGATCTTCATTTTATTTTCTATTTTTACCCCATTTTTTCATATGATTATTTTGACACATCATTTCGCACTGGGCTTTCAAAAACGTGCTTTTTGTTAGACCGCGCCTTGAGATACTCAGTGGCTCCACGGATTTCTCGCACTCGCATTTTGCTTGTTTAAATTCAGGCTTTAAATTTAGGTTATTATTAGCTTTTTATTTTTTCCAAAATACATGTTATATTTTTTTATCTGCATTTCCTCAGACACCTGGGTCCGTGCTTTTTGTTAAATTATTTTTACACTTTTTCATATTATGAATGTATAGGGTTTCGCTCAAAGTGGCGCTTTAATGGGGGTGTAAAGTGGAATTATTTACCATCTATCCCCCTTATCTGTCTTATTATGATAAGTGGATCAACGGAATTTTGGTGGTAAGGAACATCAGTAGGTATACTTATCGATTTAACCCTCTTGTATTTTGCCAAAATATTGACATTAAACGTGAATAATAATAATAATATAATAACGCCCAACGATCACATCGATCCTGGACCCAAACTAGGATTCCCTGTGTCTAGGGACCTAGGAACTACGAGGACCATGGTCCCACAATACCCAAACTCAGAATAAGTATTGCGCTTTTTTTTCTGTTCACAAATACCTACTTGTCCTGCCGCGGGAATCAAACCCGCAGTCTCCCCGGTCATGAGCCGGCCTGCTGCTGTGTGTGATCGTTGGGCGTTATTATTATTATTATTATTTATGATTAGACGGAACTGGCTCCTCGTAGTTCAATGTGCTACACCTTAGACTGCATCATCACTCAATATCAGGTGACCCGACCGGCCGTAAAGGTCGATAGAGACCAACAGCATTAGCCCGTTAAAAAAAAAACACGTGAGTTGCAGTCAAACGTTGGCTTATGCGTACATTAAAAAAAGCACATTTTCCAATTATATGTTTATAAATATATCGAAAATAACGAACAGGACATGGACATGGAACCAGCAGACACTTAGGTACCATTTAAATGGCTATTTTACACAAATATCTTCGTTACATATGTAAACATTGGCTTGGACTATAAATTATGAATTTATTGCTTCTGTGTAGACATATTACGAAACCGGTATATCTTTTATATAACATATTAATTAGATATATCAAAATTTAGCGTCTCCGTGGTCCGTGACTTGAGGTCATGTAAATTTATAAAAATAATCAAAACGGAACTTTGGAGAACGTAATTCGTAATAATATGTATTTATACGCGCATTTATTTATACGTTTCTTTGTGCACATTTTATATTTTTTATTTTTCGCTGGGCGTTATTATTATTATTATATGACGGATATAGATTAATATATCAACACTCAATCGCGGTCATCGCGGCCAGTATATAGTCCAAATGTTTTTTTTTTTTTGTAGTAGTAGTAGTAGTAGGTAGTTTTTAGTATTAGCTATTAAATCATTGTAGTATTTAGAAAATAATGGCAATTTGCCATGTTTAAGAAAACATTTAATACATTTTTAATATTGCATTACATTTGTTATCTTATTAATGTCACACATTTTCCATACCCGGGTAAAGTGGGCACATGGCATATTTAAAAAAAAACCTAATTCGGGCGAATACATACTATACCTACTAAGTTGAAAGAACTAAACCTGTTATAAAGTCATACACCTGTTGATTCTTGTTTAAAGTCATTCTGTTGAAATCAAAATCCATCGTACGCTATTCATAAGTATCTAACCACGATGTATTGAACGCAATCAGATTTTTTTTAGTACTCGTTAGCTATGTAAATAAGGCTGATTTTGCATTAGTCAGAGATAATCTTCTTATGTGAAGATTGAAAAGGTGTGTACCAAGAATATACCCAGTGGATAATGATCTAGGTATATCGATGTATTCGGCCATTGGCAATCTGTAAGTAACCCAAAATATAGAAATTCCGTTTAAAGTTTTCAAGTTTGTTTTTTTTTTAGTTTGCACCAGCCTACAGAGACTTAATTGAACTTAAGGCTCTCTACTCCCAAAAAAAAAAATTACACTACCAAACACAGAATATATAATATTACATTATTAACGAGCTTCTGCCCACAGCTTCGCCCGCGGCGTGCCCTATGGGAAAATAATTCAACCACCCATTTCACCCTCTTAAGGGTGGAATTTCGAAAATTACTTTCTTAGCGGATGCCTACGTTATAACATCTACCTGCATGCCAAATTTCAGCCCGGTCCCTACAGTGGTTTGGGCTGTGCGTTTATAGAATCACTATGTCAGTCAGTAAGTCAGTCACCTTTGAGTTATATACATTAATTTTTGTATTTACTTATTTGTATTTATATAATATGTATTATAGATATATTTGACAGGCTCGATGGTGTGGTGGTTGAGCAGGTCGGCTCATATCCCGGAGGTGGCGGATTTGATTCCCGCGGCAGGACAAATATTTGTGCACAGAAAAAAAGCGCAAATACTTGTTCTGAGTCTGGGTGTTGTGGGACTATGGTCCTCGTAGTTCCTGGGTCCCTAAACACAGGGAATCCTAAAAAAGGATCTATGTATGTATTATTATATAATTCTTATGAAAAACTCCCAACAAGTGAAGCCACGGTTAAACGTTAGTCTTTAATTGTATAAAGTTACACAAAAAGGTCAAATAAACATGTAATACATAAATTAAATATCACGCATAATTATAATTATACGTAATATCTAGAACAGGTGCAGGTCTGATTAGTCACACAAATAAAAAAAAAAGGTAAAGCAATAATACTAGACCAATGAGGTTTTGTTCCGGCTAAAGAGGCGAGTGTGTCTTTCGGTTTGTCCTTCTTTCAAACACCAATTCTTTTGGCGGGAAAGCGAAAAAGATTGCGTCACCGCATTGTATTATTTTCCAAAACTTGTGTTATTTTCAGTGTTAGTGCATAAAATTGGTGGCATTTTATTCGTTAAGTGCTGGATTACAGGCGTGAGTGTGGGAAAATGGTATAATGATGGTGAAACGTTTCTTTTCGTGTTGTTTCCAAAACTCAATAGAAGCTTCAAGTAAAGTTGCCACCACTTTACTAGGAGTACGACTTTGACTAGACTGACTTGACTTGATGACTTCGACTGTGACTTGGCACATATTTGCGTGAAATATCGATAGCTTGATAATTTATCAATTACTTGACACTGGCTAAATACACAAAAGTGTGGAGCCAAAACCAAAAACAAAAAAAAAAACACCAATGGAGCAACGGATTAATGTGATTTTTTGCAAAAGGGTACTTTATGATGTCGAAAACGACATACGCTATTATTAATCCCGAACAAATGTGTCCAGGCTTGTGAGACCACGGGGCGGAGTTAGTCTTACTAATATTATAAATACGTAAGTGTGCGAGTATGGGTGTATGGATGAATGTTTGTTACTCTTTCACGCAAAAACTACTGAACGGATTAGAATGAAATTTGGAACACAGATAGTTTATAGCCTGGATTAACATATATATACTACTACTTTTTATCCCCATCGTATGTTCCCGTTGGACAATTATCGAACACCACGAGGGAGACGCCGCGGGCTTTTTACGCTAAAACTACTGAACGAATTTGAAACACAGATAATTAATAACCTGGATAAACACATAGGATACTTTTTATCCCGATAGTTTAGTAGTGTTCCCGAGGGACACCCAAAAACTACTGAACGGATTTTGATGAAATTTGGAACACAGATAATTTATATGAACATCTAAATTAATCACCTGTATCAAAATTGACTTTTTGAATTTTTTAGCGTTCCATATCAAAATGCTAAAAATTATATATATAGTGGATTGATACTTCCTATCCGCGGGTAAAACCGCAGTGCGTAGCTAGTACTTTATATATGGAAATTGGCTGAGGCCACATGCTAGTGTGTCAAGACCAGATACGTGTGATAACGCAGCAGCAACTTGGCACAGTCATAATCTACGATACATAAATAATGTATTATTGCCAGTAAAGTTTAGAGCTTACGATCTATGATGAATAGGACACATGCAAGGTTTAAGAAAGGCACAATTGCCTTGCACGTAGTTATGTCCTATCTAATCTATCTATATTGTTATTTGATATTAATCTCAGCACGAACTGGGGGGTGATTACGGAACATTGATTGCAATGCAGCAGGAGAAATTTCATTCCTAATTTGAAAATTTCTATAGTGACTATTAAAAAAAATACATTTTTTTTTATGTTAAAGGGAGCAAACAAGCATACGGCCCACCTGATGGGAAGTGGTCACCGTAGCCTATGGACATCTGTAACACCGGAGGAGGCGCCACCAATGCATTGCTTACCCTGAAGGACTCTTTTAACCCTCCTTTTAAAGAACTCCATGTTGTAACTCGTTGGAAAGACCGCGGGCGGGAGCTCATTCCACATTTTGCAGGTGTACGGCAAGAAAGAGCGCATGAAACGAGTCGTATGCGACTTCCATGACTCAATAATAAAAACAATAAACTTATTTGCCTTTGTCCAAATAAAATTTATTTGGATAAAGGCAAATAAGTACATTACATTAGGTTAGAAAAACCTTGGTCCCCACACTAGGCTCAGAGGCCGTATTATGCGGTCCAGGCCTCTTTCGCCGGATATAATATGGGAAATGCCTAAACTAGGTTACAAAAATTTATATAAATTACAAATAAATTTAAATTAAAGACTAATTTAACTGTATAATAAAAAATAAATGCACACTAGTTTTTAGATTAATATTCGCATGCTAGAATACTAATCTAATCGAGTTTTGCGAATGTGAGAAATGAGAAACTATGTGCTTAAACTGCGTATTGATACTGTCAAATACATACTAATTAGTTTCTATAGAAACTGCGCAACTGCGTATTGATTGCAACATATATATATGTTGCAATCAAGTTGCGTGATCACCTAGCTGGAGACAAATACTTTTCCCACTAAACATGAAACTTGCAACAAGTTGTAGTAAGTTTGTGTATCGCACATTTGTAAGTTTAAAACATCATGTAGCAGGAACATGACAGTTACATTGATCTTATTGTTAGGTTGAAACTTATTAAAAGTTATCCAGATATGTAACTGTTATATTTCATATGAAAGTTTACATTTCAAATTTGCAGGAATGTAACCTCCCGAACTTATCTAAATGTAAAGAATCAACATTGCTGCAATCATGCAATTGGGATATTACAAATAAAACATTGCAGCAATATCAGTTCTTAAACCTCACAGCCTAACATTGCCTGTACCTTACAAATGGAAGTTACTGAAATGTTTTACAGTAACATCGCAACAATACGTGTTTTGTTATATATTTTTTTCAACTTCTCTACAACGTCACCAATTGATCACACCCTTTACACACCCTATGTAATGTTGCTGGAAAGTAGTTTAAATGTTTACAGTCTACGTCGCTGCAAACTTGAGATGGTCTAGCCTTAAGATAACTTATGTAATGTTGCTTACATTCAATTTCCGAAAGTAGTTGAAAAGTTTACAGTTGATGTCACTGCTAACATGAATTTGGTTTGAAAACTATCGTGAGTATGACACATTTTTGTAAGATAAATAACGGCTAAAACTCACGTCAATTAAAAGTCAAAATTACTGCTGTTACGTGCTGACGCTCGCGAAAGCCGCCGCGGCTTGTGTTAGTAACTGGCTCCCAGAAGAAGGACATCGAATATGTCCGAAACCTGGTCGGAGTAATTTCGACTTTTAATTGACGTGAGTTTTAGCCGTTATTTATCTTACAACATGAATTTGGTCTAATCTTAGAGAACTTTTTCTTGGGCCCATTAGCCTGTCCTCCACCCTGTCTGCCATTTTATCCACTTTCGCAGAATAGTACATAAAAAAAGGGAATAATTAATTTTTGTCCTCTGTCTGCGGATAGGTGTGCTGCTCAGGTACCCAAGTAACATTTTAGAACCGATCTGTCAAAAGTCATTGATAATTGATAGAATCAGGCGTGACTTCGCGAAAGTTTATCTTAGATACAAAATGAAATAAGAACATCTAGTGTAATTCCGCTAAATGACTTTGACTGGCCCAATAGCTCAGTTGGTAGTAACCCTGCCTTCTGAACTGTGGGTTGTGGGTTTGATTCCCACCCAGGACAAACATTTGTGTGATGAACATATAGGTGTTTGTTCTGTGTCTGGGTGTTATATGGTATTATATGTATGTATTTACAAATAAAAAGTATTTAAGTATTGTATCATGTACATATTGTATAAGTATGTTATCTGGTTCCCATAATACAAGCTTTGCTTAGTTTGAGGCTAGATGGTGTTGTGTGAGATGTCCACACATATTATTATTATTATAGTACCTACTATAGAGAAAAAGTAAGAATAACCCATATGATAGATAAAAAAAAACAGTTTAATTTATGGGATACCTAACCATATAAACTTGGGATTTTTTCGTACTACCTACATCCTAAGCCTATGGAGTTAACCAACTGGGCGATCACTTTACTCGATTGCAACTAATAGTAACACAAATTTGTATGAATTTGACAGTTTCAATACGCAGTTTAGAATGGAAATTTCTGATGTTGCATTGCAATCAAAGTTTCGTGATTACCCACCATGTTTTATTTGCTGCGGTAAATCCTAAAAACCTTCAAAACTACCGGGTTTTATTGGCTTGCGATAACTTTACACATACCTTCAAAATTGATCGGAGCAATTTTGCTCCACTAATGATATCCAAATAATAAACGAATGCAAACACATCTTTACAATGTAGTCGTCCAAGTTCCGGCTAGCAGTGAGCTTCTAATTACAACAATACCTATTCAATATTATCCAACGAAGCTATGCATACGTTCCTGTAAACAACACTGATATTATTATTTTTTTTATTACCTTAATGATGCTCTGACGTTTGTCATGTCCGGTTCTGACCCTCAGATGCGGAAAGTTGGTGACTCAGCCGCAAACATAAGTATACCGCAGCAATATAAATAAGTACTAAAATAAAATACCATTGGTGTCGATTCTGTGTCGCATTCTCTAAAACTAAAGTAAACTTAAAGTATAGCGGTACTCTTCTGATAAAGGGGAAATGAAAAAGACGGAAATATGTTAATTTAGTTTAGCTTTAGAGCAGGCGACACAGAATCCACACCAGTATCTATACTATATACATATAAAATTCAAAGTCCTGACTGATTGACTGATTTATATATTAGACAGCCTAAACCGCTGGTCCTATAGAGACTTGAAATTTGGGTGTGTTATTTGTAAAATATAAATATCCACTAAGAAAGAGTTTTTTGAAATTCCACCCCTAAGAGGGAGAAATGGATAGTTGAATTATCTATAAAAAAAAATATTCTTCGTTTTTTATAGACCACGCGGGTGAAGCCGCGAAGCTAGTTAAATATAAAGTGTCTATAATTATAACTTTGAGTTTTGGCGGGAAAACGAAAAAGATTGCGTCACCGCATTGTATTATTTTTCAAAACTTGTGTTATTTTCAGTGTTAGTGCATAAATTTGGTGGTATTTTATTCGTTAAGTGCTGGATTACATGCACGAGTGTGGAAAAGTTGTATAATGATGATGGAACGTTTCTTTTCGTGCTGTTTCCATAACTCGATAGAAGCTTCTGGTAAAATTGCCACCACTTTTACTAGGAGTATGACTCGAGCCGACCTGCTCAACCACTACACTACAGAGGCTGCCAAATAAATCTAACATATGAAAATGATATATGATTCTCTATTTCCCTTGGTCATCGCATCACGGGTGAACGGAAACAATATTTTCGCTAAATCTTTTTTATTGTGTTTATTATTTTCAGGAGAAGGTTCTTATGAAAGGAGATGTTAAGAAAGTACGGAAAATTTTCACCTCGCAAATAAAAGTGAAATAAAAAAACAAAAAAAAAACCCGGGGTGCAGCTGGTAAATTATAAATATATAAATGTATGATATATGGAAAAGTTATAATTTTTTTTGTTTTGTTTTGGCGCCACACTTTTGTGTATTTAGCCAGTGTCTAGTAATTGATAATTTCTCACGTTAAACATATTTCACGCAGATTCAAGTTAAGTCAAGTCACAGTCCAAGTCATCAAGTCAAGTCATACTCCTAGTAAAGTGGTGGCAACTTTACTTGAAGCTTCTATGGAGTTTTGGAAACAACACGAAAAGAAACGTTTCACCATCATTATACCATTTTCCCACACTCACGCCTGTAATCCAGCACTTAACGAATAGAATGCCACCAATTTTATGCACTAACACTGAAAATAACACATGTTTTGGAAAATAATACAATGCGTTGACGTGATCTTTTTCGCGTTCCCGCCAAAAACCCCGTATGTGTGTTAATTCGGAATATGTACCGTCATTTATAACCCTATTTTTAAAATTATTTTTTTATTTGGAACGATGTAGGTATTTTCAGATTGTTCCAGATATTCCAGAAATTTGGTTTGTTAAATCAAAATAATTGTAATAAGTGTGTTTTATAATATCATCCAAATATGTTCATTATAAAATGAACGCGATTGAAGTCAGTTTAACCCCTTTTTTAAGAATATTATTACTAAAGGAAATTATTCTCGTAACGAATGCTTGTGACAGACATGCATACCTATACAGGGTTACAGGAAAAATCGTGCTAGATCCGTTAGGGGCGTGGAGTACCCATCATTTCCGACTTATTTCACTATGAAACACCCTAGCCTAAACTTAACCCTTTTCTATATTCTATATTTATATTTTTTTATATTCGACTTTTAAATTTTTTATTGAAAATTTCCGATTTTTAGGCTACAAAATTTAATTATGTTAATTTTGTTTGGGGGCGAGTTGGCCGGCCAGTGTTTCATAGTGAAATAAGTCAGAAATGATGGGTACTACACGCCCTTAACGGATCTAGCACAATTTTTCCTGTAACCCTGTATAGGTATGCATGTCTGTCACAAGCATTCGTTACGAGAATAATTTCCTTTAGTAATAATATTCTTAAAAAAGGGGTTAAACTGACTTCAATCGCGTTCATTTTATAATGAACATATTTGGATGATATTATAAAACACACTTATTACAATTATTTTGATAGCCCGATAGCTCAGTTGGTAGTAACCCTGCCTTCTGTAAGTTGTGGGTTCGATTTCCACCCAGAATAAATATTTGTGTGATGAATATCGATGTTCGTTCTGTGTCTAGGTGTTAGGTATATTGTATTCTATGTAAGTATATATTTACAAACAAAAAGTATTTAAATATTCTATCTGTTACCTGGTTCCCATAACACAAGCTTTGCTTAGTTTGGGCTCGATAGCGCTGTGTGAAATGTATATGTCGGCAGGAACGGGTTGTGCGTAGGTTGCAACCTATATAACTATAGGCCTTCAGCATGTCCACACCGCGCCGTGTCTAGAACAAGAATGATCCGTAGTACATCGAGCGCTCCTTTTTTATAGCCAGACAGGTAGGGGCGCCATGACAGTTGCCGGTGCTGCCACTGTAATAAATTTAATGCCACCACAGGGTAAATTACGGTGCTCGATCGCTGTTCATAGAGTTTATAACTGGACGATGCCGCCGTCATATACAATAATTATTATAATATTACCTATAAACTCAAAGATGTCGTCATTTTGTAAACAGAAACTACATAACGCTAAATCAAATCCTAAACGATGAAATAAAAATGTTGATATAAAGGACCAGTAACCGTATCGTACTCAAGTGACTAATGGATGAGTATATTATCTCAAATGCCACGCTATTTTATAGACCTTGAAAGCTTTTACTAGATAATTTAACCCGGATAGGAGTTGGCAATAGCCAGTTAGACGCCGATCGCGGAATCGCTTAGCATCTATGATTTTATTATAGTAGGTGCCGATGATCACGGCGGCGATGTTAGACTACTTAGGTAATTTGTTTTGCAAAAGCTGATTTCAATTAATTAACATACTGATCTAGGATCTAAATTATAAATAAAAATAGGTAATTATATCTGAGTGAAGACTTCTTCATGTTGCGTGTGGGGTTCTAGTTGCCATGAAGAAGGACGGTCAACGATATTTTCAACCGACTTAAAATAGGAGGTTCTCAATTCGATTGTATTTTTTAATGTTTGTTACTTCAGAAATTTTAACCGATTTTGAAGTTCCTTTTTTATTTGAAAGCTGGTGCTTATCCAGTGTGGTCTCATTTCAATTTGGTCCAGTTCTGACAATGGCATGAGAAGTCGGTTTTTGAAGTAACATTTCTTTACGCACGCTTGCTCTCTAAGTTAATATAGAAAGAAAGAGTCCCAAAATTTGGTCAAGTTCTGACAATAGTATACCATAATGGCAACCATATAAGCCTGAAATCGGTTTTTTACGCTTTAATGCCTTTTACTAGGTGGTAGGACTTTGTTGCAAAGTTCGTCTAGGTAGGTACCACCGCTTTGCCAGTTATTCTGCCGCCAAGCAGTAGTGTGCAAGCACTGCTGTGTTCCGGTTTGAAGGGCAATGTAGCTAGTGAAATTACTGGGCAAATGAGACTTTATGATCTGATCTCACAGTTTAGCAATTTTATTACTAGATTGTGCTGATGTCTCTGGATGACGTGCGCAGTGCAGTGTCACGCGAACCTCTATACTTTAGAGTTTCGAGTGACACTGCAGCTGATATGGGTAGCCGTGTCGTTTATCAGGCAAACGGCTAGCTCGTCACGTCATTCCTTAAAATAAAAATTAAAAATTAAAAAAATAATGCGTTTGTTACATATCAGAAAAGTGTCACTCGGAACTCTAAAATATAAAGTTCCGCGTGACACTGCACTGCGCATATCATCCTGAGACATCACAGTCTGGTAATATTAGATTACTCGACTGTGAGATCAGATTACTAAGTCTCAATTGCCCAGTAATTTCACTAGCTACGGTGCCCTTCAAACCGGAACACAGTAGTGCGTAAGCACTAGCTAGCACTAGCTAGCGGCAGAATGACTGTCAAAGCGGTGGTACCTACCTAGACGAACTTTGCAGAAAAGTCCTACCACGTAGTAGACAATTTATCTGGACTAAACTAAGTCTACGTACGAATAAAACCCACGTAACAAAAACCGCACAGCAACCAACTAAATGTGAGTGTAATTAGCAACAGGATTTTGACCGTTACCTTACGCAAGTATCTAACAGATTGCATGGGTAGTTTGAAAGTATATATAACCAATTAATCTTGCATGTCTGGTTGCCGCCTAGTTAACAGCTCGCAGAAACCAGTCAGCCCCGCCGCACGCGGTAGCTTAGCTCGCGTAGCTGCGTGCAATGGAGTAAGCCAAGCTGAGCGAACCAAAACGTATTTGGGCTATCAGCAAGCCACTGCGAGCGAAGCTAAGCTAGCTTAGCTTGTAGGTCGAGCTATTATCTAATCTGTCTAGAATAAGATTAATGACTGTCTGCACTAAAGAGTGATAGCTTCTAAGTTCGCACTTTTATCTCTTGGTCGTATATACTTACTCCAGTGTATTTTTATTATTAAGTAAGTCCTAAAGACGTAAGTGTGAACTCGCCCGCTGTGAAACCATGCCTGCAGCTAAATATTATACTATTAAAATGGGGTGACGGGAGACAGGAGTTTGAATTAATAATTATGTAAATGAAATCTCGTCTTGAGCACCGATTCAATACTGAGCGTCGTTCTGAAATACGGACCTATAAGGATCAAATATAGAACTGCGTGACTGCGCTAAATACAGGATATTCTCATCACATATCCGAAAAAAAATTTGATGCAAGCATAATTTCCCAAAATCATTTTTGACTGAAGGAGTGTTATTTTTCTTTGAGGAACAAAACAAGGTCGTGCTATAAGGCCTTGCTATGGCGCCTTTAACGTAGCAGCTAATATCTTCAGAGTGATGGATGACGATAAGTTCGAATATCTACAAAACCAATCTTATTAGACGCATATACCAATAGATGACGTTTTGAATAACAATAGATGAACAATGAAAAGGTGTACATATACATACATAATAATAATAATAACGCCCAACGATCACATACATAGATCCTGGGCGCTAACTAGAATTCCCTGTGTCTAGGGACCCAGGAACTACGAGGACCATGGTCCCACAACACCCAGACTCAGAACAAGTATTTGCACTTTTTCTGTGCACAAATACTTGTCCTGCCGCGGGAATCAAACCCACCGCCTCCGGGCTATGAGCTGACTTGCTAAACCACACCACAGAGACTGCCAAACATACATTCATACACACATCCTGGACCCTAACCAGGGTCCGTTGGTTTTAAAGTAGCACGGGGAACAACTAAGCCTATTAACTCTATTCTATACACGTGTATCTATGACTCCATAAATTTCTCCCACCATCAAGAGGTCAATTTTAAACCGGATGTTCTAACATTATTTAATATTAATATTATCCAAGAATGTCGCAATTTAAATAAATTAAAAGATCTTAACAGTCTATTATGTCAAACAGTTCTACAGTTTATCTAGACATTAAAAGTTATTTCACATTTAATTAGTTATTCGCACCTACTATTTATGTTCGTGACAACTGATAAGTTTAAGTTGGAATTTGGCCAGCCAAAGATCAGGCTCAATACGATCGAAATCATAATATGATGATGATGAGATATCACGTATGTACAATGCCAACAAGGTTCCATATGGTTAGAAGCTTATCACTAAATAACTACTCATGTGAAATGTGTAATTATCTGGAACCGTGTTCGAATAGAATTTTCTTGAACCCCGTGTAACTTTTGTACTACGAAAAATCCAAAAGCCGATAAACTCTTCAACTCCGTTCAAAAAGACGCTGAAGTAGGCTGGTCATATTTGCCGTAGAACCGATTATCGTATTTAGATCAATAAAAGTCAGACAAAGAAAAGTAGAAAAGATCGGCAGACATAAATGGAGTGGACATTATCCAAAAATATAAATACGTATTCAATTGGTCACCTCAGCTTTCTGATAAGTCGGATAGAGTTCACCATGCTGTCGAACACAAACTTCCGTCGTCATTATTTGATAAGTTTCGTACCTATTTTAAAGGACTGATATAGAGAAAGGTCACATTTTTTATTTTTCACTTTCTCCCCACTATTGGGACAAAGCTAGAGGCAAGAGAAAAACCCATGATGATCGCCAATCGCAGCTGAAATAAGTAGGAAAAACACAACGATAAACAAACTGAAATATAATGATCGTTTGTCAGATCCTACATGAAGATAAATAATACAGGTTTTAATTCCATATCATTACAAAATATTAATCAATATTATGGCTGAGTACCTATACGTACCTACTAATGCCTTCCACTTGGCATACTGTAAGTACTTCTATATGCTAAACTTACTAGAAACCGACTTTTGGAATAAACATAATAAATAGGTTTTCCCGATCTTGGGAATACCGAAGCGATTCCGATGTTTGTTTAACACTCGAGTTTCTATTAGGTAAACTTTTAATTAGGTATGTGGTCGCTCACCCAAGTTTGATTGGCATAAATAATTGGAAAATTCTAGAAACCATAGGTAACCATCATGTTGTTTGACATTATTGAGAACATATAAGACGGTAAGCTTTAAATACAATCAATCAATCATCATAATATAAAAATACGCACAAAAACCAAATTAATTAATTTATACCACTAAAGTTCTTTCGAGAAAGTGCTTCAATCTAATATCTCCTGCCGTTGTGCGTTGCGTCTTACAAGTTCTTACCACAAGAGCAGACAATTTTCAGTCAAGGTAAGACGAAGAAGAAGGTGGACTAGTCAAATTTATTCAAATTACAAATATTCTTTTCGGGGCATGCAAACGTGAAATGTATCAGCCATAATATATTCAACGTTGACTTATTTCTTCTATACCTACTGATTACGCACATTTTAAATCAATCAGTATGCCAACTAAGTAAACAATGATTGGTAAACAAACAAGCAGAGCCCATGGCTTACATAATAAAGATAAAATTACTGAAGGTGGCACTTACCTATACAACTTATAAAAATACAGACTAAGTACTTAGGTAAGACCGCCAATTGCATTGAATGCCGAATGACCGCGATTTTCCTAGTTGCGTTTTCCATCACGCTTCCTTGACCTTAGCATTTAAGGATGATGACTAGTCATAATCATATTACGTGAATAACTTTAAAATACATTTTAGATCTGGGTGCTAATAATCTAATCAAACTACTCCCACGAGTGGTCCTAATTGATCGAAACTTTTGGACATTCCACTGTTTGGTGATTCGATTGATTAACCTGAAAAGGAAGGTTGGAATAGGTACCTAGGTAACAGCATGCTGTTTTCATCAAAACCAAGTAAAGTAGTTGAATATTGTGATAATTCATAATTAGGTAAGGCGTAATGAGAGTAGCGTATAAGACAAAATGCAATTTTCAAGAAATAAAATACTGTTAAACAGATCCGAATAACTGTCAAAAGTCAATTGAAGGGTTGAGAATAAAAAGGGTTTAACTGTCAAATTGATAGTTTCGAGAAAATTGACTTTAAACTTCGACGGCCTCATTTTAATGTAGAGTGCGTATTAAGTAATAGAAAAGGTTTATGTAAGTTTCAGTTGCTTGAAAATGTAATAATTCTATTTTAAAATACAAAATATAGTACTAGTTCGTACAATTACCTACTATAAAAATATAATAAATATAATAATGTTTTTATGTTAACCGAACTGTATTCCTGTGTCAGATAAACCGTTTTTAGACTCGAGAATCGACAATCTCGAGATTTGAGCCTCTTTTCGGTATTTTGAGAATGTATTATTGTAGATAATTTCACGCTGAATCCAACGTTATCCATAAGTCATTTTGTGAAAAAAATCAGTTAAACCCTTTTTGTTCTCACCCCTTCAATTGTTGTGAAAGTTATAGTTGTGATATAAATATAACCGCAAGCCCAAATTTTTTTTTTTTTAATCTAGTCACATTACACATTCTTGCAAATACATGTGTAGAACAAATAAGTACAAAGTGTAAAGATGCGGAACTAACCTCGAGGCTGTTTATTGTAATTGTTGCTGACGAGATAACGATCGAAAGGCAATCGATTACAGTAACCGCACAAACAACAAGCGTGCCATAGTACCTACAGTCCTGATTAATCTATCCGCTAAGCATAACCTATGGCTTGCGGAGTTAGTAAAATGGCAAATTTTCCGCACGTGACGGGGACATCCTGCTTCGAATGTTCCACTGCGATGCATTGTTGTCTTAGGTCCGCAAGTTACATTAGCTTTAAACACGTGTATACTTAATACCTAATACAAGTCGTGATGTGCGTGCCGAAAATTCAAACCCGAGTTTATAAAAACGCCGATGCGCCCCTGCGGGCCACCTTGACCGGCACACTCGCGCTACTTCACATTCCATAGATTCTGATAGCTTCATTGCCTTTTCTAATATTATCCTAATACCCATGAAACTTAATGTCAACATCATTAACACTTAGCACCGCTTGTAGCGGTCGAAACGCGGATATCATCGAGAGGTCGCATTCTACACTTGAAACTGAAAGTTCAAGTTGATATCGAGAAATTGGTGGAACGTTAGAATCTCGGCCAATGTCAGATGCGATGGCTTTGTCCGTAGAGCTATACCTACTACGATCAAAGAATACTAGGTACATTAGATACTTATTGTCAAGGTACCTATTACCTATGTATCAAAGATTTGGCACATCTTGGAGACTAAGGTCCGTATTATAGAACGATGCTCAGTCAGCGATCGGTGCTCAAGCAGAGATTTCATTCACTAATTGATCACTTTATGAAAGAAATCTCTGCTTGAGCACCGATCGATGACTGAGCATCGTTCTGTAATACGGACCTTAAAGATTTCTACAGTTACTAGTTTTCAAATGATTACGTGTTCTATTATGTACTTAGGATACCGCCTGTACCTACATTGTACAATCAAATGTTGTTATCCGATATGAAGTCAATAGACTCTTGACTTGATTCCTACGCGGATTCTCGGAGATTCCGGCTCGGTACCGAGTATTTATTACGTTTCGACACGATCTGTTTGTTTTTTATTTATTTTTTGCAACGGATTCCCACGAGGCGGTACGGCAGCGGGCAGATGGTAATCATGCATAATCTGCGCGAGTAAAAAACATGATAATGTATGCTATCGTCTAGCTAGGAGATGTTAAATGAATTCGAGATAATTTTATTGTTATTTCTAATAGTTATTATTTGTTTATTTTTAGATGCTATTTCAATGAATGCACATATGCAATTTGGGAGTTTACAATGACTTTTCCTAGGAAAGATTTTATACGATTACAGACAAATAGGCCGTATATAAGTATATAATATAAGTTTTTTTTTCATTATTGATTATCAAATTTCATCCGTGTTACGTAAGGTGACAAAACTTCATGGCCGCAAGCGACTCCTTGAGATCGTTTTCACTTGAACAGCAGGCGCTGGACAAACAAGGCGTGTCTAGATTCCTAACTCGGAGGCTGCATCCGGGCCGCGGCAGGGATCAGGTTACGCGGGGACGCGCGAATGTCAAGGAACCCGCGCCGCGTCACCGCGCGCCACCACCACCGCGCCGCCGCGCCAGTCGCAGCCGACATGTCTGCGCGCGCGCCTGCCTCCCGCGGAGCGCCCGCGCGGCTCGCCGTACTCGTGATCGCTATCAGCGCACAGATATTCAGTGAGTTTCATCGGTGAACAACATCTTTTTTTATCAATCAATACCGGTTTTAAATCGGACCTACATACATCTCGGCCTCGTTCGCTTTACAGTTTTAATATTTATTTACTTTTGAATAGTTACTTTTCCAGGGATAACTTTTTTTTATTTATTGAAAGTTTACTAAACTGGGAATATGTTACTTATGATACTTTGAAAAACTAACCTTAACACTAAAATCATGCGGTGGACATATTTCTTTCTGGATGTAAAGCTAACTTGCGGGTAAATACTACACGACTTATCATTAAAAAACTTAAAACTCAATCGTTTCCCAAAGAAATACGCATTTACCTACTCGGTTAATTATTCAAAAATATATGAATGCCACAAATATTTTTCGTACGCTGACTGTAATTTATCGCGAACGAATAGTCGTATAGATAACAGAACCGTGGCGGTATTTTCCAGCCGGTGAGAGCACGCAGTGCAGCAGGGACGGACTGCACGCGGACTATGACCGCGAGTGCCGCGAGTACGTGCGGTGCGCGGGCGGCGCCGCCGCCGCGCGCTACTCGTGCGGGGCGGGGCGCGCCTTCAGCGAGCTGGCGGGCGCGTGCGTGCCGCGCCACCCGTGCGTGCGCCGCCGCTGCGCGCCGCGCGACCGCCTCGCCTACGCCACGCCCGGCACCGCCTGCCGCCACTACTACCGCTGCGAGAACGGCACCGCCGTGGACCGCGCCTGCCCTGCCGGCTCCTGGTTCGACCTCGAGATGCAGGCGTGCGCGCGCGGCGCCGGCACCTGCTACGAGCCCGTGTGCGCCGGCCTCGCGGACGGGGAGTACCCGGACGCGTCACACGAGTGCCGGCGCGCGCTCTCCTGCCGCGGCGGCGAGCTGCGCGCCGTGGGCCCGTGCCGCGGGGCCGCGTGCGCCGCCGCCTGCCCGCCGCCGCGCGCCGCCGCCGCCGCGCTGCCCGCCGGCGACGCGGACTTCTGCTCGGACGAGAAGTGCTCGTCGCTGTGCCAGAGCGCGGCCGACGGCGCGTACGCGGACCGCGCCACCGGCTGCCGCGAGTACTTCGTGTGCGAGGCGCGGCGGGTGATCCGGCGCGGCGTGTGCGAGCCGGGCCAGCTGTTCGCGCGCGGCGGCTGCGAGCCGGCCGGCCGCGCCGAGTGCCCGCCGCCGGCGCGCAGCCCGTGCTTCAACCGCGCCGACGGCCTGCACCGCGACTGGCGCGCGTGCGACGCCTGGTTCGAGTGCCGGCGCGAGCGCGTGGTGTCGCGCGGCGCGTGCGGCGCGGGGCTCGTTTTCGACGGCGCCGCGTGCGTGCCGGCCGCGCAGTACCCGTGCGTCGGACCCGAACGCGCCATCGAGTGCGAGGGGCTGCCGAGCGGCACCTATCCGGACCTGGAGACCAACTGCACGCGGTACTTCCACTGCGAGGGCGCGCTGCGCACCACGCTGGAGTGCCCGGCGGGCTCGGTGTACGACGGGGCGCGGTGCTCGCCCGCGCACGCGTTCCTGTGCCCGAGCCTGGAGCGCGACTCGTGCTACGGGCGCGCGGACGGGCGGTACCGCGGCGCGGACGCGGGCTGCCGCGGGTACTACGCGTGCGCCGCCGGCTCCAAGGCGGTGTACGCGTGCGCGCCGGGGTACGCGTTCGACGGGGACGCGTGCGTGCCGCGCCGCGCCGACCTGTGCGCCGAGGACCACTCGTGCGAGGGCCGCACCGACGGGTACCACCCGGAGCTGGAGTCCGGCTGCCGCAGGTGAGTGGAGTTCGGTCTCTCGGCCAGCGGGACGCTCGACGCGCCTGACCACTTGCGTTCCGCTCGCAGGTACTACTACTGCGAAGGCGGCGACCGACTGGCGACACTGTCGTGCCTCGGCGGGAAGATATTCGACGGGCAGGCGTGCGTGGAGGCGACGCAGCACGCGTGCGGCGGCACGAGCAAGACGGGCGGCGCGGGCGCGCAGCGGTGCGAGCGGGACGGGTTCTTCGTGCAGGCGGGCACGTCGTGCGCGCGGTACTACTTCTGCGTGTCGGGCGCGCGCACGGCGCTGGCGTGCGCGGCGGGCCACGCCTTCAACGGGCAGGTGTGCGTGCCCCGCGACACGTACCCGTGCCCGGGGTGAGGCGCGCCGCCGCCGCCCCGAGTACTGCAGCCGCCGCCCCCGAGGCGCCCCGGGTCCGTGGCTAACACAATAACTCTAGTGACCTAGTCCCGCGTGCCGAGTGAATACCCGATGGACTAAATTACGCTTTCAGTATTACTTCGCGTCCGACGTGATGCTCAAATGTTAAAATGAAAATAACTTGAAGTGATGTAAAAGAATAGTTAATTTATTTATTACATAGATATATTTTACGCCGATTTAAATTAAAACTAGAATAAAATTAGATACAATAATAAACAAGTGCAATTTAACTACGAGGTTAATTTTAATAATAAAGAAACATTTCCATGTAACAATAATATCAAACATTCTCTAAAAGCACGTCCACGTGTCCTTAAGATCGCAAGTCAAACGATAAGTAATCACTAATTACTATCGCCACCCTCCAACCAAAGGTGCTGTTACGCTGGTTCCCACATCACGAACATCCTAAAATACATTTTGTTAACTACACGTTTATTTTCTGACAATAGACGTTTAAAAAATATCCCATTAAATGAGTGGAAACGTGACACGTGGACGGGTTTTTAAAATAATACTTTTTAACAAATTTGGTGCAAAAGAAATACGATCTATCGATCGTATTTCTGTTATATAATTTCGCAAGCGATAAATTCACAAAACTATAATAATTTACATATGTATAATGTAATAGTAGGTAGATATAGTAGACTAAATACACATCTCAAACATTTGGCAATACATTTAAGTCCTAAAAGCATCTAGTAACATTTAGATGTGCAATCAGTAACATTCGTAGTGTAATATTTTATATACAATATAGAAACAATCATTGTATAGAATAGAAGGGACATACCCATTATAAATTACTACTGCCACTAAATTTTGACAGCTAAGTTCGCACTTATCCCTCTATGACATTGACTCTGTAATATATTTGGGTCACAGAGTAATAAATGCAAACTTAGGTCCGTATTACAGAACGATGCTCAGTCATCGATTGGTTCTCAAGCAGAGATTTCATTCACCAATTGATCAATTTATGAATGAAATCTCTGCTTGATCGATGACTGAGCATTGTTCTGTAATACGGATCTTAGAAGCTGTTTTAACTTTAATACAGTCGAGAGATCGAGTTACGTGCTGCGCTCGCGAAAGCCGCCGCGGCTTGCGTTAGTAACTGGCTCCCAGAAGAAGGACATCGAATATGTCTAAAACCTGGTCGGGGTAATTTCTACTTTTTAATTGACGTGAGTTTAGCCGTTATTTATCTCACAAAATGTGTCATACTCACGATAGTTTTCAAACTAAAAAAGAGCAAGTTAACGTGATAATATGGAATGATTGTGACTGTACGGTGTCTTAAAGTCATTGTCAAATAAACCATATAACTAGGCGATCACGTAAATTGATTGCAACCAATAGAAACGGAAATTTGTATGGATTTGACAGTTTCCATTGCGCAATATATGTGCATAGTTATTATGGAAATTTTCAAATTAGGAATTAAATTTCTCCTCTTGATAGATACATTTCGTAAACAACTGCCATAAGAAAACATCGTCTAAAGTGTAGATTGTTAAAGTCTACCAAATGTTAAGCTTTCTTTTTTGCATTAAAATTATTGAAAAAAAAATTAGATCAACGTAAATATTTATGGTAGGAAGATTAAAAATCCGTATAGATTGTTTATGGATTATTGCAACACTGCAAAGGAGTCGCAAATAGTAAATTTGGATTATTTTTAAATCTCAAATTCAATGTACATGTATATAGGCTGCCCTTCTATTCTATTCAAAAATACTTTCAAATTATCCATCAATGTGAGCACTGCCGCATTACTTTACAATATATTTCACATAAATGTATATCTTTTTATTTTACACAATACATTAATTACATTAACCAATTGGTCCACGCCAAACCGTGTCTATTTCAGACGTATCAGTATTTTTGCAATGGAAGTTACACCAATAGTCGGGCATCTGTCAAAACATAGTAGGCGCGTCCAATCCCTCCCAAATATTTTTTTATCATATTAATAAAACAAAATGTAACGAGCTTTGTTCATTTTAAGCCAAGATTTCATTGCTTAAACTATCTGAGCGGATGCTTAGATCGATCATTTGTTCTTAATCAACACAGCATAATAATGGAACAACTCGTTTTCTCTCGTTTCATCTTTACCCTTTTCAAATTTGATAGAGAGAAACAAAACGCTATATAACAATTCATTACCACAAAGTTTATTACGAAATAGGTTAATATTAAGAATTGTATTCCGTTACTTAATGTTTTATTGATGTAAACTAAAAAATATTTAGCATAAAATTTAATTTTGAAATCAGCACCTTGCATTATGTTTACGAGCTCTTACTAGCCATAAATTCTGGTTAAAGATTAAACTAAAAACACAAGTATACTAGAAATAGTATGTCTAAAGGACATCGGCATTATAGTAAGTTTACATTGTATCTGATGTATATAAATACATATTTTTATTGTCCCATAGAATAGCATTACACAAGTAGAAATATTATAGTAACTACATTTTTACAAAATGACAAAATATGGCTACATAGCAAAAACCTCAAAATAGTTCACTTTCAAAGCATTACCGACACTGCTAAACCAAATTAAAATGTTTATAAAAATAATTAAAAGTGCTTACATAAAATAAGATTTAGTTACACTAAATATATCTCTAATATAAATAACAAATAACTGACTCGCGTAAAGCTCCAATAAATATTGAGCTTCTAGCAAAAGACTATATTCAATCATAGACAATTTACAATTCGGTCAATAATTTAAGGCTATAGTCAAAGCATAGACAAACGCTGCATGGACATAAGGCACAAAATGCAGGAGATTCTATTTCGATTAATTCCTGTTAATCATTCAGTTGCTGATATGATGCCTACAACATAAATTGACTCTTAAGACACATGTGAAAGTCGTATCTGGTATTGTAAATACGTAAATTCAAAACCACGTGCTTTGCATACGCAATAAGATCTACAAGCGACAAACAATTTACTGTATTTATTGTGGACAGAAAAAAGTGCAAATGTTTTTTCCACGTCTGGCTGTTGTGGGACCATGGTCCTCACAGTTTCTGGGTTAGTAAATACAGAGAGTCCTAGTTAGAGTCCAGGATCTATGTATATGATCGTTGGGTGTTATTATTTCTTTTATTATTAATCTACCCCAAAAGAATACGAATTTCACATCTATACTGCCGCTCATTTATGTCAATGTAATAAAAAATTTGGAATCGAATGAAAATAGCCTTAAAGTATTCATCAAACATCACATACTGGTGGTAAGGTGTGGCGTGAATAACATCTTTACCAATAATTATTATAAACAAATGGAATAAGCTCTATTTTTAAATACTTCGAACTCAATTTCAAAAGACCGTGTAGCTAATTAGCTATCCCACTTTGGTACAATGTTTCATTAGTAAGGAAGTATAAACTAATTCGCAACACTTACGTGTCCTAAATAAACGACGCGAAAACTTCATTTCAGCTCAATAATAACTCAGCCTATAATAATTGTAACACTTAAGTTATTCCGATTTTCATTTGCTTAAATTTTCAAGACCAGGTCTTATAGTAATATGAAGGAATAATGGATAACATTTCGATTTTGCAAGGTACCGATGATCGAAAAGCATTTCTGGATCATTCTATAAAGAGGTCATCACAGAATTGGCCCTATTTACATATGTCAGCCTATGGAGATCATATATAAGTTAACCGATTTTTATATTCGGTGTTTATGAAATATTAAAAACAAAATGAGGATTTATGCAGTCGACGTGTGAAGCCTAAATTTGTACAATGACAGTATGACAGAACTTTGAATAACTTCAACGCCAAGCCTATGTTTTAAGCTATGTTTTGTTTTTACATGTGAACCAAAACTTTAAAAAATACTACAATTTTTATAAAAAGCATTAAGAACATAGTAAATAAATATAAATATTTTTCAATTAGCTTAAAATCAATAATAACCGGAAGTGCAAAAATTTGAAACGTCGTCCATTGCTCAATTTTCATTTAGATTAGAAGTTGTATAAATATTTTTTTAATGGCTCTAGAGTCATAGCTGGTTCTCCATCGCTTACCTAGGACAATATTACGACATTACACACCATAAACACAATGACTAAGTTATATATATCATACTGTTATCAGTCATACGTAAATACAATTTGCCATAAACATGCACTATCTAACTTGGGAAGAGAAATCGTTGTCTTTAAATCGAAAATAATGAAAACAAAATTAATAAACACAAGGTTTTAAAACCATTGCATATTAAAAATAAATTGACAACCCTACAGATTTCAATTCACAAGATACTGAAATTCCGAGACCTAGCTACCGTATTCGAAACATAATTAAAAATCGATTCAAAATTTACCGTCTCTGTCGCCTTAATTCAGGATGAACGAGACGAAGAGTGCACATTTCGAATAGACCACGGGTTCGTGAATCGAGTTGCTGATCTCTATTTATTTTTATAAAACTTTGACATAAATTTATATAATAAAATAGCATACCATAGATAATATTTTACGCAGAGAATGTTCAGTCTTAGCTTACGGCACGGCGATGCCGTAAAGCAATTCGTTGGAACAGCAAAACAATCATCAAGATAGAATGGATTAGATCCAAAAATTAAAACAATTATTTATACGATTAACGATAAACAACGTCTATCGATGTTCCGATTTATTATATACTATACAATATATTACAAATATTTTAATCGAAAGCCTGTTTCAGTTACTTGGAATTAGTTTTTTACAAGACAAACTAGTACGCGTCTTACCCCCGGTTTCTAATACGTTTGTCATACTCGTGACAATGTAACATATTAAATACTGAACGCTCATTGGTTGCCTGTTGATCGTCGGCTGTTATTAACCAATGAGCATGCAAAATTTAGCGTGTTAACATGAGTTCGATAAACGTACGAGAAGACGGGAGTTAACTTAGGACACTACCAACTATGCTTTGATTTGCACGTAGCTGTGATCTCCTAATATTTAATCCTAGGTCATTTAAACAGTTCATGTTATGTGACATTCCTTATAGCGACCTCTAAGTGTAACGAAACACCCGCGTAAGTTACACCGCCGCGTTCGGCCAAATACACTAGAATACAAGGAATTTTATTTGTGTTTTTAAGTAACCTATGACACGCCAGCCGAAAATTACGTCGCGTAATTTCTATGAGTACTATGAACCGCCGAACGATGAGCGTGTTATCTTTGGCAGGTGTGTCGCTACACTAAGTTATACTTGCGCAAACTGTTTTAACCTACCTACAAGATTTTTTAAACTTTCGCGACTTGAACTCATATTGCAATGATAAAACGGGTCTATTCGTGCATAAAAATTATCAAAACATTATTTTGACTAACCTCGACGTTTCAACCAAGTTACATTGGCCGTGGTCACGAGGGGGAGGTTAGTCAAAATAATGTTTTGGTAATTTTTGTGCACGAATAGACCCGTTTTATCTTTACAATACCTACAAGTTGTTTACTACGTAACTCTGGGTTAAACATATTGAATGGATTATAAATATATAATATATACCTGTTTATTCGTTTTTACCTGAGTTACACTAGATATTATAGTTTTGTATATACACGAGCATACACAATATTAATGCGTGTACGTGAGATGGGCAAACGAAATATACACTAAAGCGTTTTTTTTTTCGTATTTAACGCAACTCCTACATCTGAATATGTTACATACAATGTAATTTGGGGCAGGTTAAGTAACTAAAAGGGCCATGTAATATAATGGGTTCTCATAGCGCAATAATATGTTCGAAACAATCCAACAATATAAAAAAAAAATAAAAAATATGTATATATATGTTCCAAACCCCAACAATGTTTCAAATCGCCCAAGAATGTGTTCCAAACGACCTAGCAATATGTACCCAACGACGCAACAATTTGTTCCAAATCACCCAACTTGTTCCAAGCGACCCAAAAATATGTACTAAACCCAGCATCATGATAGAAAATATCAACAGTTTATGCTGAAAATGACAAAAAAATATTCTAAGTTTCAATTTCATGTTATTTGCATTCTCAAATTGCCCATTAACATTTTAAATGCCCCAATAAGTGGGTCAAAGTTGCCCCGCTTCGCTTATCGGTCGTCGATGTCACCACACCTTGAGAGAAATGCGGCCCGCGGAACAAATAACCCATGCCAATAATGTATAGATCGAAAACCATGAGACAATGATCATAAATTCCATGCAGCTCAGTGATAAACTATAACAGTACCTATTGCTGCAGTTGACCCGTAACGATACAAGCCACTTAGTAATGTTGCAAAAGGCCCCAATTATAGTTATACACACGACCTAGCAACTTTACAAACCGATCATACATGTTACGAACAGCTCGAGTTGGTATGTTACAAACGATCCAGAAATGTTGCAAAGTATGTAACATGAGTTCCATTTTGTTACAAATGAAAAATATAGTTACTAACGGCCCAGTATAGTTACAAACGGCCCCAATATTGTTACAAACGGCCCAATTATTGTTGCAAACGGCCCCAATATAGTTACAAACGGCCCCAGTATGGTTACAAACGGCCCAGTATAGTTACAAACGGCCCCAATATTGTTACAAACGGCCCAGTTATTGTTGCAAACGGCCCCAATATAGTTACAAACGGCCCAGTATGGTTACAAACGGCCCCAATATTGTTACAAACGGCCCCAATGAAAATAGAAACGAGCTAGTGTATCAGGTATTCTCACTGGTCACTGGTGCCGGGCCGCGGCGCGGGCGCCAGCAGCACTCCGATGTCCCACACCTTGATGACGCGGTCGCGGCCCGCAGTGCACATGCGGCCCGTCGCTTCGTCCACGAACAACGACGCAACAGCGTGTTTCATGTCGTGGAATGATGCTAGGGATTCCCGTCTGGAATGTTCGAAGGTTAGCATGAGAGTTTGTAGCCAATTCCAGTTAGATTACATTTAGATAATAGATAAGAAATATCGTAAATAAGTTTGGATTGAGGACACCAAAATACAGTTTTTTTTACCCAATGATCATTTACATAGATCCTGGACCCTAATTAGGATTCCCTGTATCTAGGGACCCAGAAACTACGAGGACCATGGTCCCGCAACACTCAGATCCAGAACAAGTAATTGCGCTTTTTTTTGTGTGCACAAATACTTGTCTTGTCGCGGGAATCGAACCTGCCGCCTCCGGATTATGAAGCCGACCTGCTCAACCACCACACCACAGAGGCTGTCTATCGGTTTGGCAAGCAGATACATATTACCAAGAGAGAGAAGAGTGTGCTAATATGGTATTTGACTGCTATATTTTTATTGCATAAATAAATAATATACCTCAAAAAATAGACAGTCGTGAAAAGAATAATTAAATATCTCAAAAAATTTACAGGCATTTTAAAATACAGGAATAGAAAGAGACAGCTCAAACACGCAGTGACGTCAATTACCAGTCAACCATAGTACCTCATTATTAAGCTGTGGTACCTCTATGGTAGCTCCACATACAATCTCTTCGGCATGTGACTTCACAAGGTATACCTATAACTGTGAGGAAGCTCCACGCGATATTTGATTTTCGAGAAAGGGACCGGCGATGAAATTTTAAAAGCGTACTACTTTTTGATTTATTTACCGTTTTTACTTATTTTTTCAACTATTACATTTTAACTATTTTATGAAAATAATATTTACTTGTTAATTTTTAATAGTAGTCAAATAGCCTATTGTAGCGATTCACTTCTAGGTTTTCAAGCGCCAGAGGCAGTAGTGTCGGCGCCTTATTTAAGTATGGGTATACTCACGGCTCGTGACGTAACGTCTCGTAGCAGGCGGTGCAGACGCGCTGTGGGAACTCGAACCCCATGACGGGTAGTGGCAGGCGGTGCGGCGAGCACGAGGCGCACACGGCCGCGCCGCACCACCGGCAGTGGTGCTGACGGAGACCTGCGCCGTAAACAGGGACTTGTTGTTTCATCTACATTATAATATACTGCGACAACAAAGACGCCTGCCAAACGTCATGATTATTGCAAACAGTTTTATTACAAAACGTGGACTAAGTACAGGTTTAAAGCTAAGTAGTCCTAGTTTGTTACGGTACTTTATCACAAAACGCCGACTAATCGAAGACCAGCTGATACCAGAGATAGTCCATGGTTTAAATATTGACCAAAGACTAAATACGAAAAAAGTTTGTTCATTTGGACCAAATTCATTCACACGTTCCGTTTTTCATGTTGCATATATTTAGAATTTTTGTTTTTATCTATAATATACGTGGATTGGCCTTGGAAAGCGTATTGTTCGCATATTTTTTAATGAATAAATAATCAGATTCATGAAAGTCAGCTTTGCTACAATGATTCTCAACTAATAAAACTGTTAAGTTTTAATAGTTGCCAACGAGGCTTGCGAGAAGCGGAACGTAAATATGACATTGCTCAACACGCAAAATTTGATATTTCTGTTTATTGCTGTTATTGTTAACTGCACTGCAATAAACATAAATATCGTAAAAATGGAGCAACAAAATATAAAAAATGAACCGAGTAAATATATTTTTTCAAAGACCAAGGCAACCAATCTCTAAATTCAACTTTGGCGCGTCAGTAATTTTTTAATCATATAAGTTTAATTTTTCCACCACCGTGGCGCTAGCTTCTTTGCTTTAACGACTTAGTACCATAGTTAAACTAGGGATATCGGAGGACTAACTTTAGAACATGGACGATCCCCGGATCAGCTATAAACTTCTTTTTGTAATAAGGTTTTTAACTAGTCATGGTTTAAATACCAGTACTAACTTTAGTCCACGCTTAGTCTACGTTTTGTAATAAGACGGCAAGAGTCCTCAGCCCTCATGGTTGAGCGGTCAACATCTTTTTGCTATAACATAAAACATTTCACATAGCTCCATCTAGCACAGCAAAGCTTATACTGCGCGTACCAGATTGACCGATATTATATCCTGATTCGACCGCTTCTCTTCTGGAAACTTCGACCTCAAAAAATTAACGAACGTTGAGCACCCGAATCCAATTTCACATCAATGCAGATACCACTATGTACACACAAAATTCAGTCAAGCTTGGTTTACGTTTAGATTACAAACTTACCAAGCTGTTTCTTCTCCATCATCGCCCGTACATTCCATATGAAAGGCGCGCGGCATATCTGGCACAAATCTGATTCCTTCCAAGCGGGCGTCTCTCTACGCCTCACGCCCATCTCCCAAACGCCGAGCGCGCCGTCTTCACCCGCCGATATCAACCGTTCGCAACCACCCACGTACCATAGACCTGTTACTTTATTGCTGAAAACGTAAAACAAAGGCTATTACTAAATAATTACATTGCAAAATGTTGCAATAGATGGCACTGAAACTAATAAATGATAATAATGCCCAACGATCACATATATAGATCCTGGACCCTAACTAGAAGTCCCTGTATCTAGGCACCCAGGAACAAACCATGATCCCACAACACCCAGACACAGAACAAGTATATGCGCTTTTTTTCTGTACTAAAATTCTTGTCCTGTCGCGGGAATCGAACCCACCGCCGGGTTATGCTGACATATGATGGATTTTATCTTTCAGCCACATAGGGCTAGCTTGCCTTTTTATGGAGCCAGTGATAAAACAAATTATGTCCACAAGTGTTAAAACTGTCATCAAATATATCATAGGTTAAAATTATAACAAAAGAAACAAACAAAAAAAAAATTACAATACAGTTCTTTATAAATATCAAAATTAGTTACTGCTACCAATACAGATGACACTAGTAATGCCAATAAATGAAGTGTTTGGTGATCTTGAAAATATGATAATTTGTATGTTTAAATAGATAATTTCCACCGTTGCAGATAAGGCAATGTCTATTAAATAAATTATACCTGTGTCCTTGTAGTTCGTAAGCTGTTCCTTTTTGCCCACCTATGTCCCACACTATAATGGTTTGATCGAAGGATCCACTGAACAGTAGTTGAGGTATTGGTGCCCAGTTCAACACTCTTACGGACCTGAAATTTTAAATAACACATATATATATAATTTTACTTGCATTTTTTTACTTCGTGAATTTCGTATGGTTCAACGGACATTGGAAAGTGAACTTTATTAACTAAATGTTACAGTTCAAATATAAAAGATGTTATAAACAAGCGACGTGTCCTAAGGATAGCGCTTATCAATTTTTAATGGATTTATCAGGTTGAAGTGAAACCAAAGCAGTTTAAGTTTTATATTAAAATCTAGAAAATATATCACGTAAATTAGCAGTTACTCGGTCTTACAATTTACTCAGGCATCTCAATATACATGACGCAAAAATTAAACAAGTTTTTCAATAAGTAGGAGAACTAAGGTGACCGATTATAATATATATAGGCCCTATATTTAGCAAGTAGAAATGGCAATGAGCCGGTCAGAGAAAGGTTCTAGAGTGGGGACCGCTCACTAGGTAGACTGACTATCTGGGGAGTGATCATGAAACTTTTATTGCAATGAGAAATTTTCATACTAACTATGCACACTGCACATAAACTGCATATTAAAACTGTCAAATCAATACAAATGTAAGTTTAAATAATTGTTTCTTTAACTCCTGAAATCAGTCTTGTTTTAAAATATTTAGGTTTTTTTTAAATGTTTTGGTTCATCTCATTTTTAAATATAGTCTGTCGACTATGCATTTTATAAAATTAAATTGGTTACCTAGTTGTGAAAACAGCTGTTAATTTTCCAAAGAAAATAAAATAATTGTGTAAAAAGAAATCTCAAATTACCCTGTATGTCCTTTCAGCGTAGTGACGAGGGTGGCTCCATTATTATCTAGCTTCAGCATTGTTATCTGCCCGCTGTAGTCGCCCACAAACGCATATTTGGATTGAGAGTCGAATCTGATACAAGCTCAGGAAACCATATCATGTAACTTCCTATTGAAAACTTAACCATTCATTGCATAATTTAGATTCGATAAACTTGTTTAGGTGCCTCCAATGTAAATTGTGATGTAATTTTAAATGTAGATTATGTCAACTTGTTTTATGGTATTTATATTTAGCATGTTTTTAACTTTAGCTTGATTACAATATTTGAATATAATTATACTTTTATTTTATTTATACTAATCTATATTAATCCATGGAATGGGCAGCATCATTCTGATCGGTACATTCAAATCTTCAGCGATCACCAAGATACCTGCCAAGTGTTGAATATGGCAGCCCCTAGTATCATGGGGAGGTTTTTATGCAGTTTTATCCAGCAGTGGACGTTAAGGGCTTTTATTGAAAATCTAAATTTCTAAAATAATTAAGTTCTCGGCTGGACTATATGCTGCTTTAATTACAAAAAAAATTAATAAAATCTATATTAATAAATGGCTTTGTCTTGAGCGACTGACTGACAAACAACATACGGTAGTAAAACTGGACCTAAAGACTAACAGGTAGTCTTATTATAGGGAACACTGGTGTAGTAAGAAAAGGTGTTTGAAAATTTAACCGTTAGAGTCAAATGGAGCATTAAATATGGAAGAAACGCGGATGTAACAGCGGGTTGATTTTAGTTTAGTTTTTTTTTTACTCTCTACTAACCTTTACCGCGTTACAAATACCGCGTAATAAAATACTGTCCACTAAGAATACTCAGACAAAAATGAAACAGGTACAAACTAAGTAAATCGCATACAAATTAGGCAGATTTCACCAAAGACAACAACAATTTACGTCATAGAATAACAAATGATGTTGCATAACAATTCGTCTCCTTGATGCTGCATAATGTATTTATGGTGATTGAGCTCATATTCACTCGTGTTGCAGGTGAATACTATGACTCACAATAATATATTTATCATGAAATCTACACAGACTGCAGGCATTTTGAAACACTTTTAGTATCTCTTAACTAAACTTTTTCGTAATTTTAAAATATTCGTATTCATATTCATTTATTCTGTTACCATATGTGCATATTGATCTTACATTTCAAATATTATATATTTTATATATATATATATATCATAATATTAATAGTAACCATATGGACCCATAAATATTTTTATTTAGTATTAGCTGCTGCCCACGGCTTCACATGCTTGCACTACAGTTTATCGGGTTAAAAATTATACCATATTCTCATTTACAGAGAACAAATTATCGTCACACCGAATTTCATTAAGATCGGTTTAGACATTTAGCTCAGAGTTACTTTCCAATATATAATTCTAGCTGACCCGCTTCGGTTTCGCGAGGGTGTCTGTAACTTTCGCGAAAGTGCAAGCAATAAATTGACCAAGTTACTTCACACTGGGTAAGGATTGAGTGTGTGAATGATGGATCATTATTCACAAACAAACAAACAAATTTATATATGACGGCGGCTACGTCCAGTTATAAACTCTATGCGCAGCGGGCAGTACCGTTATTTACCCTATGGTGGCATTCAAATTTATTACAGTGGCAACATCGGCAAGTATAATTGCTCCCCCAACCATCTGGCTATAAAAAGAGACCACTCGGTGTACTACGGATCATTCTTGTTCCAGACGCGGCGCGGTGTGGACATGCTGAAGGCCTATAGTTATATAGGTTGCAACCTACGCTCAACCCGTTGCAGTCTACATATACATCTAAAATTATATATTATTAAATTTATAGAATTAGTGTGTATAAGATGGTATAAGACACAAACGCTAGCAAATAGCATAACACAGCATTTGGGTCGTTTTTAAAAAAACGGATAATAATGCATTTTTTATCGGTACTTTATCAGTGCCAGAGACAATCGACAGTTTTTGAAGTAAAACTTCTTTAGGCACGCTTGACTTGGGGGTAAGCTGGTGAGACGAACGGAAGTTGAGAAGAGATAAAAGATAGAAAGAAAGAGTTACGTTTCGTATATTACTGTAGGGGTAAGAGAGATGGAGCTAAGGAAGTTTTATTTCAGTAGTGTGATCTAAAGCACACTCGCTTTTTTTTTTAAATAAAAGGATACTGTAAAGCAGTGCACCAAGCCTCAAACGAGTAGCCACCGATCCTGCGCCCGGTCTCACTGCAGTGATACGAGAACAACTTGTCCCGACTCACGGAGAGCACCCACTCGCAACTCAACGAAAACACGACGGCAGTCACCCGGGCTGTATGCGCTAAGTATTCTCGAGTCTGGGAAAAACAATACTTTATAAGCAACCATTTTAGGTGTCCGAATCTCACGCCATCTCACGTGGCAAATATAACGCAATTTTATAGCTCCACAAGTAACTATATGTTTTATATTTTCGACAGCGTCTGTGGTGTGGTGGTTAAGCAGGGTGGTTCATTGCCCACAGGTGGCGGGTTCGATTCTCGCGACAGGACAAGTATTTAGTGTACAGAAAAAAGTGTCTGGGTGTTGTGTATGGTCCTCGTAGTTCCTGGGTCCCTAGACATAGGGAATCCTAGTTAGGGTCCAGGATCTATGTATGTGATCTTTGGCCGTTATTATTATTATTATTTCTACTAATCAAAGTAATGAACCCATGCAATCGACGCATCTTTTCAAACGCAGTGGCAGTTTCATAACTCTTCAAAGGCATTTTATTCTGCCTCTCGGAAAATTCAGGAAAAATTAGAAAGTGTAGTGCTGAACCAGGGTCCAACCAATTCGTTTGCGATTGTCAACTAGAATACATTTCTCGTTGCAAGTAACAATGTGGTTCAACATTCCTTGGTTTGTGTGCCTGTTCAGCAGTGCAAGGCATGTCTCGATGTGTACATGTCACTGACGATAGGAGAGTACCCATTTGTCAAGCGTATAATATATATAAAAGTAATATTGTTTTGATGCTAACATTGAAATTCTGCTGCTGGAAATTCAGCCATAGATTCGAGTATCATCAGCTTTTACAATCACCATTAATTTGTCAGCTTCATTTTTCAGGTTAAAATTTTCAGAATGGATGCAGGCAAATTAATAACAAGGGGTGCGTCCATTTGTAGCATTCACTCTGTAACCATCATTGTTAGCATATCTATTCAAAGGAACCTATATATATATGTATATATAAGAATTTATAGCTTGTCTTTATAGAGAAACAATATATTTTAGAAAAAATTCCTTAGTTAATATGTTAGCGTTTCTGTAATGATGTATCTAAGCTTGAGTATGTCTTATAGTAAAAATTATTAGTCGCATCACATGTACAAACCTATAAAACTTTTAGTATATTCAATTGGTGAAGTAACCTTTAAACTGTAAAATGCTAATCTTTAACCGATTTATCTATTTAGGAATAGATGCCATGCTTGAGGCATATTTTGGATTATTCACAATCTTAAAATCAAATAAATTAAAGCATTGGTATCAAAAACAAAAACTATATATGCCCATCTTATACTAAAATTTGACAGATCTTAAGTATGCATTTATATTCCCAGCCCCTATCTTCTCATATTTTTTCAAACTTGTGTAAAGTCAACATACTAAATACTGTGTGCCCATTGGTAGAGACAACTAATGAGGCAATCAACAGGCAACCAATGAGTGTTCAGTATTAAGTTTATCAAGTTGATATGAATATAACAACTGTTTACAAGAACCCGGGTGTAAGTGTTGCTTAGCTAAATTGTATTTTAATAGACTTTGGTACAGATCGGCAAATGAGTATTAAATAATTAATACTCACAGGGTTTATTCTATTACAATCTTGAGCAAGGGTAAATGCAGAGACTGTTCCATTCTCTTGTCCAATGAACAGTTGTCTTGTTTCAGGTGTATAGAACATGGATGTGCAACCCGAGGGCATGTACTGACAGATACTTGGCCAATACTGTCCTGAGTCTCGCTTCAGCCATACTCGCACTGTCCTAAAATACAAGGTTTTATAAGAACCTGTTTCTAATACTTTATCTCTAGTTGTACCTACAGCAACATGCCATGAAATCAACACAACAGGTGTATTTAATAAATATCGGTACACTATTGACGGAAATGCGAACAATTTAAATGACATAAGGACTTCATACTCGTTTTACAAGTTTTCAGGCGTGAGAGGACAATGAAATGTTAGAAAGCCATGAAATTGCATACTTTGACATTGGATTTGAGGGTATCTTTGCCAATATTTTTTTTATGAAATAGGTCTTAATTAAACTGTGTTATCAAACAATACTCTAGCTTAATGTAATAACCAGTCAGATATTCCTTACTTATCATCGCAAACGCTAATTACACCATCCTCGCCAGGTATGACTACCGCCGCATTCACGTCGTCGGTGCAACCCTCCAGTTTATTCAAAAGTGCCGGTTTCTTCGTTGTCGAGAACCTGTCGTTGGGTGTTCTAGGCGCAGGCTTGATTTCAGCAGCCATTATTTAGTTTTCCGTACAAAAATTCGCAAATAAACACTGAATAGACAATTTGATTCCGTTCGCTATACGAAAAGGGATGCGAATGCGAAGTGAAAATCACAGACTAGGTAGAAATACTACGTATATAAAAACTGAAACGATTAACGATATCAAGTCATATATCGATGTTTAAAAAAAATCGATAGTATAGTATGTATGAATACAGACTCCGATAAATCTATAGTTAGTCACACTGACGGGAAATATCATGGTAATATCATTGATCATGGTTACTCATGTATATAATTCTCTCCGTAACATGAGGAATAATAAACTATGATGATACGTCCATGCTAAGAGAAGAGAGTGTCATTTTTCTAACTATTAGTATCGCTTGCTTATTTTATGTAAATGTATACAAGTAAATAAAATGAAGTTGTAAGTATTTAGATTGTGTAAAAGTTGTATTGTGTACTTAAATATTAGTTTTAGATTTGTTTAATTATAACTAGTTATATACTATTCATTATACTATTTTTAACTGATGTAAAATATTATATTCTTTTGTTTTATTTCAGTATTTTAGATTCATCAAGGTTTATAGCTAAACTCACATTTATTTACTACATGAGACTAAACTCACTAAAAAAATCTTCGTTTGATGTACTATAATTTTAAGTGACATTGGCAAAATTGTAGTTGCCTCTCAACAAATACCATTAACCAAGATTTGAAATGAAATGTCAAAAAAAAAATCACTTCACTATCACTGTCAGTGTCAGTCAATGTCATTCCGCCGACTGTCAGCGACCCGCGCCTGGTTTTGCGGCCGTAATTTATTTCCAATTTTTACCAACAATTGAAACTATTTTCAGTCAGTGATAACGCCCCATTAAGAGTTCAACAATATTAATAACGTCATGGCTCAAGCTTTAAAGAAATTAACCACTCAAGTGTTAAAGAACAACAACGTGGAAACTATAGTCGGCTGCACTGCAATTAGAGCAAACAGGTATGCGCCGCCGGTCGGTACGGGTATTTACGTAATATTTATTGAAGTAATACGTGTAATTAATATAAGCATATTACTATTTCATCAAAATTCGCGAGTAAGGCCGTTTCTTATAAAATCATTAATTTACGTAGTTTATATTTACCTCTAAAATAATTGATCTCATGTTTATTCACCACGTTTTTATGTGCGGAGAAACCTACGCTCGCTACATACTCATGTCTTTTGAAAATATAATCAACTTTTTGGCCTCGCAGATCCCATTTGTAAACACCAAATAGCTCCAGTTTCATTGTATCACAAATATAATCAAATTTTTTGACCACACAGATCCCGTTTCAAAACACCAAACAGCTCCAGTTTCATTGTATCACAGATATAATCCATTTTTTAGCCATGCAGATCCCATTTCTAAACACAAAACAGCTCCAGTTTTATTGTATCACAAATATTCCACTTAAAATTCAATCTTGTTATATTAATGGTAGTAGGTAGGAAAGTAAATTATCAACTGTGGGTAAGAACTGGCCATAAAGGAAAATTTACAAGCTCTTTTCATAGATATATTTTATTTTTATTTTCCTCTACATCTTCTCATGTAGGGCATACCATTTTGCTTTTAAGTTTTTAATAATCAATGGTATTAAATAGTATACAATTGTAGGTATTTGTATAACCTAGTATTTTTTTTTTCTACCTATGATGAATTGATTTCCCTTGGAAGATTCTTTGAACTCATTCTATGAACATTCCTTGATATTAACCCTATGTACTTTACTTAACATGGAGGTTCACCAAAAATTACCATTTTTCCTTTTTTGAAAAATTTGTAATATTCATTGTGGATATCATAATAGATGGGAGTCTATAAATTTTTTATTTATTTATAACACTATTTTAGCACCTGGTGGAGCAATGTCCAAATGGGACCCCCTGATGTTATCCTTGGTATTACTGAGGCCTTTAAAAGGGACTCTGACCCCAAGAAAGTCAATCTTGGTGTTGGTGCCTACAGAGATGACCAAGGCAAACCTTTTGTCCTTCCATCTGTTAGGAAGGTTGGTATATTGAATTTACTTTACTTTTATGTATTTATAATGTGTGTCATTGGGAAAGCCATTCTGAAAAAGCTAAACATATTGTTATATCCAAGTCCTTTTTAAATCAATATTTATCAGAAGAGTGCAGCAATACTTTCTGAAAGATAGAATGCCAGTCTCTCTTCCACTACATGAGGTGTTTTTAATAGGTTAAAAAGTAACAACAATTTCAATGTTATTAAGATATAATTCAATATCATTTTTCTTGCCTACAATCCTGGTGCATTTGACCTTATCAATGACACACAGTTATTGAAAGCCTAACCTATACATATCTCCTTACTAATAAGCACTAAATAACAGTGGAATTAGCTGCTCAGTGTTATCTCTAGTTCTATATTTGCTTATTACAAATGTAATAGAGAGAAATATAACACACAATAGCTTTTCTTCCATTACACAATGTTACTATTTCTTGGCAGGCTGAAGAAATTCTGCACAGCAAAGGGTTGAATCATGAATATGCTCCAATTAGTGGCGAGGCTAGTTACACTGATGCCGTGGCCAAGCTAGCTTTTGGAGAAGACAGCTCTGTCATCAAGGACAAAACTAACTGCACAGTACAGGTATCTATATTTCATTGTTCTTTATTTAATTGGTATCATTTTCTCGTTTTATAGTTTTACCACTTTTTTAACACATTTATTTACTACTAGCTGCACCCGCGGTTTCACACATGTGAAAGTTATCCAATTTTCCATTCCACTTTCTTAATTTTTTTCTTTTATAAGAACCGTTGTCCTGACAATAATAAACACAACAAAAAAAAAATCTGTCCATTCACACGAGACTAAGGGAAATAGATACATGTGCTGTACGAAGATTTGCTAGCCTCTAAGCTGCACAGGCTGCTGAAATGGATCACGTGGGCGCAAGAAAGTTGGCAATGTGAAGTATATTTCCGTGGTGTTATGTGATAATAATAATATTTTTTTTTTCTTATAAATAAAGATGATTATTATTACTTAATTTACATTGGAGATACTTATGCTATAGTGAGAACATGACTGTGTATAAACAGGAGTAATATTCAAGTCTTAATAAATTTCAAAATGGTTTTTAAAGACTTCAGTTTAGTTTCCCTCTTATTAAGCCTTCAGCTATTTCAGATAAAATAGTTCTTGACAGAACTAGACACAGACAATAAAGTGATCCTATTAGAGTTGCATTATTCATAAATATGTAAGGAAACCTAAAAATAACAAAACTCACTAAATATATCAACAACAGACGCTTTCTGGAACTGGAGCTCTACGCCTGGGGCTGGAGTTCATTACAAAACACTACGCCAAGACCAAGGAGATATGGATGCCTACACCCACATGGGGCAACCATCCGCAAATTTGCAACATGCTCAACCTGCCGCACAAGAAGTACCGCTACTTCGACCCTAACACCAACGGTTTCGACCTCCAGGGATGTCTCGAAGACATTAATGTAAGTTACATCACAATTTATTTTTAGATAGATAAACTCTTTATTGAAACACCACATCATAAATAATTTAAAAAGTGAACACACTTAACCAAAGAGTAATAATGCGGTCTTATCGCTCAGCGCGATCTCTTCCAGACAACCTTGCACGGAAAGGAATAACATAGTAATACATGGACATTTATTTGTAAGAAAGTGTTACATCAACAACTTTGAGCTAACTCCGACCCTAATAGCTTAAAATATATATGATTTAAAGTTTAACTAAAAGAAATAAGGCGGACTTATTCCTAAAATCTCTTCCAGTCAACCTTTGGATTGAGAGTTCGGTGGTGTAAACAAATATTAACAACACAAAACAAAGTTACCAACATGTATGTGATATTCACATCACCATTATTACCTTTTTTTTTGAGGGGGGGAAATGCCCTTTCTCTTTCCTTTTACCACGGGGGTGGTGGCATGGGGGACTCGAACCCACTAAAACCCCTCCGTGAGCCCTCGTCCGCCGTACCGGGGGCGAGAAGGGGTCGCGACTGCTGTCCAGACAATTCGCCTCCCGGCGGCAGGCCCATTCGAGCCTCCTCGCGCCAATGGATGGGTGACCCTGCTCACCAAGGTCACCCATCAGACGAGTGGGGCCGTGCAAGCCGATTCACCATTATTATCTAATCTATGAAATCGCATTGTCACGCATGCTGTTAATTTTGTTCGTTAAATGAATCCAAGCTACAATTGCACATGCTATGCAGCTGACATAATTTTTCTCATCCATTATGTAACGGCTGCAACCTTGGCGTTCTTTAATCATTTTAAAAATAAACTCGCCTGTCTAGCCGCCATTTTGGTGCTACAAAATATTTTCTACTAAACAAAGTAAACTTAATCCGTACTACCACAAATACATAAACAAGGCTTAGACAAGCGTCAAACGTGTATTTGACGCTTGTTAACAATAAAAAGCAGCAGTTTAAGACTAGTTTAAGGCCTGTTCAAATATTTTGTGGTTAAACGGTATATTTTCTTCTGCGATGAAATATAGTATAGATCCCCGATCGCCGCTCGGAAACGGCACCGTCAAAACAAGGCATAATAATAATTATTATGACTTGTTATGAACTCAGTCGCGTGTAACCGCGCTTGATGAAAAGGATGTAACTCACATACAACGCTATTATAGAGTATTAAGGTTCATTTTAAAATAAAACAATATCCGCTTGTGAACTATTATTGTTTTAACTGGAGAGGTATCTGTTAATGTAAGCATTAGCGCGTGATCACTTTTTGGGGTTTGATTTTCATAGACTGTGTATCTATAGTATATTTGATTTTGGATTTTCTTATTTTATCATATCAGTTCGAAGTAGGTACCATACCATGAATATAAATTGCATAGGTACAAATTAAGCACGCGCAAATACAAATATTTTTATACCTAACTTGTACAGGAAATTGTGCTTTAAGTCTAAAAAATTTAGCATTAATCAAATTAAATTTATAATGTGAAATTTTTTAGACTTCCTTCGTACATATTTAGCGCCCGAACAATTTATTTAGAAAAGGACCTTTAAGCAATTAACAGAACGACCAAGTTAGAATCGATTTTGTGCATTTTATAAAATAGTGTCATTATTTTAAAGTAGTAGAAAAGTAGGTAATTTGCAATCTAAATATAAATAACTCAAAGGTGACTGACTGACATAGTGATCTATCAACGCACAGCCCAAACCACTGGACGGATCGGGCTGAAATTTTGCATGCAGGTAGATGTTATGACGTAGACATCCGCTAAGAAAGGATTTTTCGAAATTCCATCCTTAAGAAGGTGAATTATTTTCCCATAGGCCACGCCGCGGGCGAAGCTGCGGGCAGAAGCTCGTTTTACACTAAAGTAACTTGATTGCAACAATTAGAAACACAGTATGGATTTGACAGTTTCAATACGCAGTTTATGTGCATAGTTACTATGGAAATTTTCAAATTAGGAACGAAATTTCTCATGTTGCATTGCAATCAAAGTTTTTCGTGATCACCCCCCAGATCTTACAGTCTAGAAATCTTGTTACTAGACTGCTGACGTCTCAAGATGTCTTGCACAGTGCAGTGTCATTACAAGTATATAATTTAGAATGCACGGAGTGGCACTGAAATTAATATAGGCAGCTGTGACGTTTAACATCAGGCAAACGACATGCTCCTCAAGTCATTCGTTAACAGCCTCTGTGGTGTGGTGGTTGGCTCATAACCCGGAGGCGGCAGGTTTGATTCCCGCGGCAGGACAAGTATTTGTGCACAGAAAAAATGCACAAATACTTGTTCTGAGTCTGGGTTTTGTGGGACCATGGTCCTCGTAGTTTCTGGGTCCCTAGACACAGGGAATTCTAGTTAGGGTTCAGGGTCTATGTGATCGTTGGGCGTTATCATTTATTATTATTATTACATAAAAGTCAGTTGCTATTATGCCAAGTCGAGTGAAACGTCAGTAGAACAAATATTATATCACATACGCGTCTAACAACTGATAATGCCTACGTGTTCATGAGCCGGTCTCGTGGCCTCGGTGTGACTGATAAGCTTGATAGATACTGCAGCAAATCTCATCAATATAAACCTTGTTTGTCTTATCGGGTAATCAAGATTGTGTTACTGTTTAATTGTAATAGACTGAGGGGGTAAAGTTGCCATCGTGCTTCTTATATACCCCAGATATCATGGGGTTGCAAATAGGATGGTATAACGTCGTATCCAACCATAGAAACGTTATACTTAACTAGTCATATGTCAGTATTCAAAAGTCATAATTATTTAGTTATAACTATTATGTACGTAAATTAAATTCGATCGTGAAATTAGTACTTCTTAATTAATATATATAAATAGATTAGCAAAATTAAATTAAATGAATATGGGTTCAAACTGAAAATTTAAAGTCTCGCGACCTTAATTGCATGCTAAGTCGGGGCCTATATCATGACGTCACGCAACATTGTATTTTATCAGTTTCTCTCTTTTTTCGTGTGATTTGTCTTGTATAAGTGCCTATTTGTAAAAATCCAATGCTGTGTGATGTCTTGAATAAATATATTTTCTTTCTTTCTAAATTATATAAACGTTATATTTAATGTATTTTACCTACGCCACAAAATACTTAATAGTATAAGTCATAAAATCTTGAATCAAATTAGTCCTTATAAACGTATCTAGCTTGAGTAGGTATTATACAAACCCATGGCCGAGACAGGCTAAAGTTAAATTGTAAAATAAGTTCCATCATTATAAATGTAACATTTTTCCACAAACTTAGTTTACTAATTAGTCTAAATATAGAGTAAGTTCAAGACAGAATTATCTATACGTCATTAGCGGTACATGTCTAATGACGTATAGATCATTCTGTTGAATGCATTTGAAAGTAATATATTGTCCATAAACCACGAATTATATTGATTTTTATCATTATACTTGCGTCGAAGTCCAAATGTAATTTTTAAATCAATAACTTACAGCTACTAAAAAGAAAACTAAACCTTTAAAATAATGTGTAAATTTTCAGAAAATCCCTGAAGGTGCTATCATCTTGTTGCACGCATGCGCACACAACCCCACCGGCGTAGACCCCAAGCCCGGCGACTGGGAGAAACTATCCAAGGTAAAACTAATCTTCTCTTATTAATCCTTAAATATGTTTTCATTCAACAAACATGCCATGTCTATGCGACTAGATAACTACATAGTTACACATACCAACATTTGTAGAGGTACAATATTTTGGGCTTGTAATGCAGAAAACGAACATTCATTCATAACATTCATAATTCATTTATTCTATTACAATTTTTACATTGTGTTTGAAATGCCTAAAACCCTAGTCACCTATAATTAAATATAAATCAACACTATTATTCTTCTTCCTTAATTCGGGAATAAGTTCCCAAGATTTGAGTTGTGTACTGATTTACGACTGAGCGTTCTTCTAGAATACAAGTCTATTTATTTGTAAGCCTAAATCCCTTATCTCAAAACGGCGCCCAATCGTCAATCGGTCTTAAGTCGAGAATTCATTCACAAAATGATAATTTTATGTCTCCAATATTGAAGGTGACGAAATGCTACCTATAATAGATTTTTACCTAAGTATATCACTATTATCTATCAATGCGCCAAGCAATATTTGATTTTTATCTAGAATAGAATAAAATAAATGATTATTCATGACAAAAAGCAATAGTTTAAAAAAATTAAATGTAACAAAAAAAATGTTGTTTGCCTGTTGCCACGAATCGGTCCCAAACCAGCATATTGCTGGTCATGCAACCAGAGCTGGTCTTCCGTTGGAACCGGTTCGGTGGCGTCACGGCACGGTTTACAATCACTTAAACTAATAATAAACTATACATAATCAGAAAAACAAGAGACGAATACATATACATATATAGCGTACTAGAGAACAATAGTATCTGAATAACGTTTATTATAATACAGCTCATATCCACTTGACAAAGGCTTTGCATAATGCACTCCAAACCACTGATCTCTACAGTCCTTCATGCTAACCCCAAAGTGTCACATACTTGTAAGTCTATTAATTGAACATATTAATCGACAGTCTCAATGGTGTGGTGGTTGAGCAGGTCGGCTCATAACCCGGAGGCGGCGGGTTTGATTCCCACGACATGACAAGTATTTGCGCATAGAAAAAAAAGCGCTTGTTCTGAGTCTTGGTGTTGTGGGACCATAGTCCTCTTAGTTCCTAGACAGGGAATTCTAGTTAGGGTCCAGGATCTACGTATGTGATCGTTGGTCGTTATTATTTTTATTATTAATTCATACTACATTAAAATCGGCTGCGTACATTTGCTAGAAGTGCATAGAATGGAATCTAAACACTTCTAAAACATCACAGTTCAAGTTCAGGCATCAACATTGGCATAGCTCCAATGTCGTCTATAGTTAGAATTCGTTTCTCAATAGATAAGAAAGTTTTCGACACGGTGTATCAAGCGATAATGAATCAATCCCTCGCATAATATTGCGTAATTTAAGGTTGAAAGATTTTTTTATGTCTCCCCCGAGATGGGTGGGCTAACAATCAAGCTATTTTAACAGTGTTAGTGTTAAAAAAGATCGAATATGTTATTTCAGCAGCTTTATATTCATTTTAGTATCTATTGTTGTTATTAGTATGACTTGTAAAGTGTTTGCTGAAAACGCCCTAATTGCAATAAATAAATTATTTTGACTTTGATTTTGATGATCCTGATGATGATGAGCTATCGTATGAGCTGCGATAGGATCGTCGGACCGGTCTGGTCTTCTGGCTAGTATGAAATTTGAGAATAGTGATGAATGAAATTGTTATACTATTCTTATATTTGACATTCGAAAATAGATAGATAGATAGATATATTAACTCTTTATTGGACACACCGCATATTAACATAAATTTCAAAGAATACAAAGAATTACAAGTATTGGGCGACAATAGTGAAGTAGGTACGAGTAATGTTTTTTTTTTGTTATATTCCTGTGTTGATAAGTTTTGACTATTGATTGTAACTGACGTGCCAAATGTAACAAACCACTGTTACAAGGTCAATAATTTTTTTAAAGTCTGAATAATATCGCTTTCGGTTCCGGTACCTTTAGGAAGGCAGCGTGCCTAGACGCTATAAAACTGGTAGAGACCTAAAGCATTAGCCCGTTTAAAAGAGTGAATTTAACCCCACAATTTTAATAAAAATAAAGATTTGTTTAAACAACAACGCCCAACGATCACATACATAGATTGTGGACCCTAACTATTCCCTGTGTCTAGGGACCTAAGAACTACGAGGACCATGGTCTCACAACACCCAGACACAGAACAAGTATTTGCGCTTTTTCTTCTGTGCACAAATACTTGTCCTGCCGCGAGAATCGAACCCGCCACCTCCGGGTTATGAGCCGACCTGCTCAACCACCACACCACAGAGGCTGTCAAAGTTTGAATTTTTACTTTCACTAGAGTGGTTGCTATGAAATGCTAGCGATTAGGCGGTCGCGAACATGTCACGACAGTGCTCTGTTATCTGTGCAAAAATATCGCATTGATATTGGTTTTCGTAAAATTCCATATCGCAGATAATACAATACTATTGCTATCTAGTACCTATATCTAAGTAGTAGTAGTAACCAACTGTCACCAGCCCAATAATATATGTTCTCGAACTTCGTGATTCTTGAACATGCTGGTTTCCTCAGGTTTTCTTTCACCGTTATAAAAGCGAGTGTAAATTTCGCACGTAACTTGTAATAAAACGTCAATGAGGGCTGAGCGGGATTTGAACCTGGATGCGACCGTTTGAAAGTCGCACGTGCTACGTTTGAGCCACACTAGCTCTTGTCTTGCTAATATTATAAACGTGGAAGTTTGTATGTATGGATGTTTGTTACTCTTTCACGCTCAAACGGCTGGACGGATTTGGATGGAAGAATATAGATAGCTTATATAGTGGATTAACACATAGGCAACTTTTTTTCGCGGGTGAAACCGCAGGGCGCAGCTAGTAGCTCCATATGACGGCCTCTGTGGTGTGGTGTGGTGGTTGAGTAGGTCGGCTCATAACCCGGAGGTGGCGGGTTCGATTACCGCGGCAGGACAAGTATTTGTGAACAGAAAATAAAAGCGCAAATGGTTGTTCTGAGCATGGGTTTTGTGGGACTATGGCACTCGTAGTTTCTGGGTCCCTAGACACGGAATTCTATAGTTAGGATCCAGAATCTATGTATGTGATCGTTGGGCGTCATTATTATTATTATTATATAACTAGCCTTATCAGTTAATAACAACCATCCGGTACCACCATGACAGTTACCATAACCTTTGAAGTGGTGTGACATAACTCCATAATCGTTATCAAAACGACCCTTGGTAATGGTATTATCGTCTCGTTCTTCGAAATCTCACAAATATGGCCTTACGTAACTAGTCAATACCGGTTTTGATGTAATCTAACTAAACGGATACGTCATTGTGATAACGCGAAGATTATTTCAAATTAGATCAGAATAATGGATATAATTAAGTGACGTAACGATTTAAATTCTTGAAAGGTTGACCATGATTTATACAGAAAAATCAGTTCACTATGAAAATAACTAGACAACACTAGCTGTTATCTTTGAAATTACCCCAACGCGATAGTAGAAACTAATAGTCACTAAAATTTGCAAGTTGAAATAACAATGAGTAGGTCATATCGATCGCACAAAACAACCGATAGGTGGCGACATTAACATGGAAGACGCAGCGAAGGCCGGTCCCCAATAGTTCGACCAGTGATCGGCTAGCTAGGCGAGCACTGGATCGAGGAGCTAGATTGCAACCATAATAAACACAAATGTGTATGGATTTGACAATTTCAATACGCAGTTTATGTGCATAGTTTATGTTAAAATTGTCATTGATATTTTTCCTATTGCATTGAGCCGTTGGATGCAAAAGGCAATTAGCCGATCCAAAGTGGCGCTCTACGGAGGAGGCCAATGTTCAGTATGTGATGATAGGAGAAACCTTCTATTTCGACTTCATTTTCCAATTGCCAAGACTAGACTAGACTCTCTCAGTGTGAGAGTATGGAATGAGAATGGACTTTTGGCGTGGCTCTTTTAGACATCTTTTCCCGGTCACGGTCCATGCAGGATCCAACGACAGCGGTATGCTTGTTGCCTCATCTAGGCTCACCTTTCAGCTACTTGGTAACGCTGTAAAGATCGATAGAGTGCAACAGCAAAAACAAAAACGAAGTAAATAATAGTACTATGTAACTTTCCGCATTGGAACTACTGCTAAGGAATAAGACCAAGTAGACTTATCGCTCAAGTAGCAAATTAAAAATGTCTAGTTAAAACTATTACTTTTTAACGCCCCGTAATTTACTTATTTTCCTTAACTTACTTTTCGGAAATGTTATTTTTTTCAGGGGTAAAAAGGTTCCTATGTTGATCGGTATAAATAATAGCGGTTTTAAATTCAATTTAAATTGGTTCAATATTTTTGGCCAGAAAGCTATCTAACTAACTAGTAGGGATATAGTTTTGAAGATTTGATATATATTTGTAACTCTTCTTTATCAGGTCATCAAAGAGAGGAAGCTGTTCCCCTTCTTCGACATGGCTTACCAAGGTTTCGCGACTGGAAACGTGGACAATGACGCCTTCGCTGTTCGTCTTTTCGTCAAGGAAGGCCACCAAGTTACGCTTGCGCAGAGCTTTGCCAAGAATATGGGTATGTATACAATATGGACATATTTGTGTAGTACCTACAGGCACTAACAGTTAGTTCTGGAGTTTGCCGCTTTAACAAATTATTGCAGAATGTATGAAGGGTATGAGGTTAACCATTTTTACTATTAAATTACGTTGGGATCGCTGAATAAAGCATTACAAATAGACGAAATGAATTGTCAACAAAAAATTTCAAACAATTTGCAACTTTATATTTTGACCACCATCTCATGATGAAGAGGATGACAGTGGTACATGCTTGCGTAGAAGATACAATGTTTTTTTTATAGTTAAATGGGCATGCGTTTGACAACAACTCACTTGATGGTAAGTGACGAAGTTGTCTAAGGTGGAGCACGCTTTCCCATGAGATGCAGATTCACTCTTGACTTTAAAAGACCCAGGTTGTACCCAGGAGGAAACACTGTTGTTGGAAGAGCATTCCATTCCTTGGCCATTCGGACTATAAATTAGTCAGCAAAACGCTTAGTGCGGACTTGGGGTACACAACGTAAGGGTGTGACGAATCACCAAGTCTTTTAGTTCTACGATGGAAAGGAGATGAAGTTATGAGTTGAGGAAGGGCTAGCGCAATTGTTAACAAACAAAAAAACAATTGTTATAATGACTTGAAGACTCTCAGGTTTTAGTTTATATAGTTATAGTTAGTGGAAACAAGTGAAGTGCGAAGTTGTGACTATCCAACTGCGAACGGCAAAGATGTGGCATAATAATATTATTCATCTAGTTAGTAACACAAGACTATAGAAAGCTAAATTATAAATGGCTTATCTGTATAAATATAATATTTTTTATTTAATGTTTGTGTACAGTTTATTTGACCCCTAGTATCTTATCTTTGTTTTATTGCGTCAACAGTTTGTTTAAAAGGGGTCAATACTGACCTTCATTCTGTTTTAGGTCCTACACGCAAATAAACAAGTTCACTTTTTTAATGCTCATTTATGAACAAAATGTTTTCAGTTAACCATATATTTATGTAAGAATGTTGAAAATGTTTGGGTTTTTTTTGTTTTTTTGCCTTATTACCTACGTAACTTTTTTAGTGTTATTTAAATATCCAAATTAGTACACAAAATCTACAGGCTAATTTCAAAATCTTTATAGGGTTTGATGAGGATTTTGTTTCTATTAATATGGTCTCATTATACCGCTGTGTAGTTTCAAATTCAGATTGATGGAAATTGTCACATTAAAAAGCCTTAATTTCCTCTTTGAAGAGAAAAATGAAACATTAGAATAATAATATACTTCACATCATCAGCTGGAACAGATCTAAATTAACATGATCTAACAAATAATGTAAGCCCAAAAAGTGTTATGCCGTAATTCCCATCTCGCGCCAGACGCCAAACGTATGACAAAGACTCCATTTCTTAAATAACACAAAATGAAACAAGAACATTAGGTGTAATTCTGCTAAAAAACAAACAAAAAATTTCAAATAAACTGGAAAGCTAAAACTGTTCCAAAGTTCATTGGAGCTGGATTAGGGAAAACCCAGTAGTTATCGTAACCTACCTCGCACCTCCCAAAAAATACAAAGGTGACGAACCAAGGTTGTCTGGAAGAGATCGCTCTGAGCGATAAGCCCGCCCATTGTTACACTTGGTTAAGTTTGTTCACTTTTTTTTTAGATTATTTAAGATGTGGTGTTTCAATAAAGAGTTTATCTATTTATCTATCTAGCAATATTCTTTTGGTTGTACAGCAATGTACTTATAGGCCGACGGGCTTGTGCGTAGGTTGCAACCTGTATAACTGTAGGCCTTCAGCATGCGCGCCGGGCCGTGTCCGGAACTAGAATGATCCGTGGTACACCGAGCGCTCCCTTTATATAGCCAGATGGGTGGGGGAGCGATGACAGTTGCCGGTGTTGCCACTGTAATAAACTTTAATGCTACCACAGGAAAAATTACGGTACTGCCCGCTACGCATAGAGTTTATAACTGGACGTTGCCGCCGTCATACTTATATGGGTTGTTGTATCTTGCGTAAATAACGTAAATTGTGATCATTTCCAGGGTTGTACGGCGAGCGTGCGGGGGCTCTGACCTTCCTCTGTGGCGATGCGGATTCTGCGGCTAAGGTCATGTCGCAAGTCAAGATCATGGTGCGCACCATGTACTCCAACCCACCATTGTACGGCGCGCGGCTCGTGCAAGAAATACTGAACAATCCGGAGCTCAAGAAACAATGGTGAGTGCAATAACACTACCATTACAGTTACTACTGTTTGCTTCCAGGCGCCTGGCACTTTAATGTCCGTATTACAAAATGATGCTCAGTCATCAAGCTCAAGCAGAGATTTCATTCACAAAGTGATCAATTAGTGAATGAAATCTCTGCTTGAGCACCGATTGACGACTGAGCATCGTTCTGTAATACGGACCTTACTCCCTTATCTTTTTATCCTATTTCTATGTATGAAAACTTGTTTTGGATTTGTGTTTTTATGATATTTTTGTTCACGAACGGCGGGTTCGTTTCCCGCGTCAAGACTACTAATAAAAAAAGCACAAATACTTTTTCTGAGTCTGGGTGTTGTGGGACCATGGTCCTCGTAGTTCCTGAGTCGTATCGTATCGTCGTAGTCACAGAGAATCCTAGTTAGAGTTCAGGATCTATGTATGTGATCGTTGGGCGTTATTTTTTTTTGTTATCGAGGGCCGATGTTGGTCAGAATTTCCATAAATAAATTCAATCAGTTAATTGTTCATAAAGGTCGAAATGCGCAAGCAAGATAGAGAATTTAGGTGGCATGGGCCATTAATGTGACAATTTTAAAATTGCGGTCCTTGTCATGTGGATCTATATGAAAGAGACAGCAACAGTTTTATAGGACAGGATTAGATATGTCGAAATTAAATTTCTTTAAGATTTGCACTACATAATCTACACCATTATGCGACTAGTCCACTACCACTTTAGTTTTCTTAATCTCAAAAAGTTTTCTAATTTTCGATCATTCATAGAAATTAGATCCTCATTTTTGATCATTGGTAGAAGTGTTTATTTATAATTATTTAATAGATATGATGTGTCCAAAAGTTTTCTATAAAAAAAATGCAGTACCGTTTCATGAATTCGGCACTTCAATGGTCCGACATATCTCATATATATTATAATAACAATACATATTATACTGCTTTATATTACATATTTATTGTGAATATTTATTTCTATACAATCCAGTATTGCGAACATTCCAATAATCCGGCATCCCCTAGGTTTTAATATAAGATAGTTAGCCATATGGCCGCTATTAGTTATTGGCCGCTATTTACTACATTTGCATGAAATAAGACTTACGTTCACGTAACGCCACCTGTGATCATGGTTTAACATTACCTTATCTATAAGCTTTCATATTAGTTCACAATTTTTACCGTATGGAAACTAGCACGAACTAAAACGAACTGGCCAGTGCACTAAAGTGGCCAGTTATTAGATGGTTTACCCTAACTCTTCAATTTATAAATGAAACAAGCCTCAACAATGCGTATCCAGGTTGGGCGACGTAAAGCTGATGGCTGACCGCATCATTTCAATGCGCACGCAGCTGCGCGCCGGCATCGAAGGCGCCGGCAACCCGCGCCCTTGGAACCACATCACTGATCAAATCGGCATGTTCTGTTTCACCGGACTCAAGCCAGACCAGGTGAACACATTCGCTATCTCTATCTCTATTTAGGGCTCTGCCATTATCATCATTGGTCGGAAGACCTCCGCTGCTGAAACCTCGAACGCCATTGAAGCGAAAAGAAAAATTATAGATTATTTTGCGTCAGAATCAATTCATCCAACGTTCCTTAGTCTAGTGAACGGAAGTTTTATTGAAAAGTTCTTTACGCACGCTTGACTTGGGGGTAAGCAGGCGAACGGAAGTTGAGAACTACATGACGATAATCCTATCTACTACTATCACATATACATGAAGATAGAAAGAATTGCGTTTCGTGTATAGTATAGGGGCAAGAGAGGTAGTTGGCTGACTGCTAACGCGACCCGTTTTCGCTCCGGCACGGCGGAAGACGGCTCAGGGGGGTTTTAGTGGGTTCAATCCTAGTCCCAGCATCCCGGTGGTGGCAGAGGGAAGTGCGAGGGCATTTCCCGCCCTCAAAAAAAGGGGCATAAATGTTAGGCTAAAGAAGTTTTACTTCAGTCGTGTGGTCTAAAGCACACCATTTTTCTTTATTATGTTGCGTCAGAAATGTTAGAATCCTTTGAACGGCGACTTGCTTCTTACATTCAACGTTCCATAGTTTAGTAAACGGAACTTTTATTATAATAAGAACTCTTTGTTGTATTGCCTATTATTAACTGGCCCACTTGTTATCACGTGTGGCAGGAGATACTTGTGACCCAATGGTGAAGGTTTACATGATTAATTCAGTGTACCCTTGGCGTATGTGGTAAACGGTAAAGCCGTAAATTAAAGGGTTTTATCGCCTGTCGCCATATGCTCTAGACGGTAATTCTTCTATTGCTAATGTTGGCCTCTAGCCATATGTTAGGGATTTTTTCGGGAATGGCCTAAGGTATAGACTTTGAAGTCAAACGCTGAAATAAACAGCCGTTATTTAATTCTATTTCCAAACCAATTTAAAAAGAAAGATTCAACCATAGAGTAACTTATCATTGGAAGAGATATGACCAATATTTTTTTATTTTTCGTGCCAAGACGAACCGTACACTAAACTTTTGTTCAGTCTGTCGTCGTAGTTCTCGATTCCCAAGACCTGATCCCACAGACCAGGATCAATGCATTCGATCCGATAATGAACTCATTAGGAAACTGAAAGTAATATCAGTGAGTACAGAAGATGCCCAGAAACCATGCATGCGCCGAGCAAACACTGAACATTCAGTGATGAATATTCTAATGCTGGAAATGGTTTCCTGTTACAGGTCGAGAGGCTGACCAAAGAGTTCCACATCTATCTGACGAAAGACGGCCGCATCTCCGTCGCCGGCATCTCTTCACAGAACGTCAACTACATTGCAGAGGCAATCCACAAGGTCACCGCCTAAAGGCGTGCGAATCTACACCTTATTTGCCATACTTATAAAGCTCCAAATACTTCAACACGCCATAAACAGTACCGAGAGCACAGTATTTATTATCGATATTAAAATAGTCTATCAATACATTTGTTATAATCGGTAAGCTATGTTGTTTTGAGATTGTGATTTTTCATTGCTATATTTTTTTTTATTCATAATGTAAGACAAATCGTGGATCGTTTTTATTACTTAGTGAGTATATAAAATATACATTTATGTTTTAAATACTTGTGCTTTTATTTCTTTTCATGTACTTATTTAAGATCGATGGACGCATGGTAAGTAAAACCCTATACATATTATAGTAACGTCAAGATAAAAACGGCACTTCTGATTAAACTTTTATTCGTTAAAATAAGTAGATAAAATAAACTTGATGCCAAAAAACTCAGAAATTGTATTAACATGTTTGTGGTGATTCTACTAGAGCTAACACTACGCCAAATATGTACAGCTGACAAACAAAATTAACATCTAAACATTAAGCTTGCAATATGAAATGATGCAGGTCAATCGTTAACATTGCTCAAAAATATATAAAACGATATATTTTATATAATATTTATACAAAAAATCGAACCCTTATAGGATACATCTTATAAATAACGGGAACACATTTTCTTTCCACAGTTTATATTGCATCGCGGTAACAATCTTAAACATATTCACCTGCATCTACTTACAATAGTAACAATTGGCTAAGATAGAGGACACTCTGACCTCCTCAATATGCTTGTTCCATACATTCTATTATTATGATACAAAATACACTAATACATTCTATAAATCGACAGTAATCAATGATATTATATTTTATTGTATCACTATTATGTACAAATTTGTCATAGAATTAACTATATTATTGCTATCGATGGCACTATACTCTTTAGAATGTTGTTACATTCTCCATATAGCCAGAAATATGTACCATTTTTCTTCGTTCTTTAAGGCTAGGTAACTTTAGTTACCATCAAAATCCAAGTCCACCACCAGTGACCAGCCTACTCATTTTAACCATAAAAATTGCTTCTCACTCAAACAGATACCATCTGTATCTTTTATTAACAGACTCAACTAGTTATTATGTACAAAAGTAACAGCACATACATACAAATGAAATCTATTACAACAAACCAGACTGAAACTACATATATTTTATTTACTAGAAATAAAATTAAATCTTATTAAATTATGTAACAGTGATATAATATGTCTTTAACAATAATATGCCATTGCATGTTGGTACATGTATTTTAGGTGTACTTAGATATACATTAAGGATTCATAACGGCACGGTTTTAAGAATAAAGCTGCTAATAAATAAATATAGATAATAATGTAACAATATTGTACAATTATAACAATCAACTTTACTGTAATGAGTAATTTTAGAATATTACGGTTGCTTAAAGTTACAGATCATTTGCTTGGGGAAATATGGGTACTTATAAATAAATAATACATAAATTCATAATTAATTACTAAAAAAACCTTTAAAACTATTTGTGCGTTAAAATTAACTTTTAAATTATGCTATCATATACAACTAAAAGAGTATGTACGTGTACTGATTCATTATTAAGATACAGCTGGATTTTATTGATCGATCGATATTCATGGATCGAGGCACAAAGGGTCAAGAAACATGCTAGTTCCTTTATGTATGCAGACAATTACACCTTATTTTATGGAAAAACAGGATCTATAAAATACTATTTCAATTTGGATGGCTTTGCCAGTTATTCTGCCGCCAAGCAGTAGTGCGCAAGCACTGCTGTGTTCCGGTTTGAAGGGCACTGTAGCTAGTGAAATTACTGGGCAAATGAGACTTTATGATCTGATCTCACAGTTTAGTAATCTTATTACTAGATTGTGCTGATGTCTCTGGATGACGTGCGCAGTGCAGTGTCACGCGAACAGAGTTCCGAGTGACACTGCAGCTGATATGGGCAGCCGTGTCGTTTAACATCAGGCGAACGGCTAGCTCGTCACGTCATTCCTTAACATAAAAAAAAACTTATATTTTACTTATTCAGAACACAATATACAAACCAGTTTATTTGTTTAGTAGCTGTAAGGAGCACTTTTGTCTGAAACTATATATTTATTTCTATGATTAAAGCCCACAAAACCAATCTTTGAATTAGCAAGTAAACATTCTTAAGTTCATTGAAACGACGTTATCACGTCAACACAATGATTGCAGTTGAAATTGGTCAACAATGATTTACTCATTGCAATACTGAAGTAACTATATACAATACTTGGAAAACATCGATTTTTTTTCTTTAGTCTTACATAAAATAAGACAAAAAAAATGCAAAATGGTACCTACCTAAGACTATATATTGTTTATTTTATCAATTGCACTTTTAGATGAAACAAGAAGACGATTTAAATCGTAATTAAACTGTAATAAATTTGATTTTCTATAATCACTTCCTTGAGCATACTAATACTGAATTTTCAACCACTGACAATATAAATGATTATTAGAGGCATTCCTACTCCAATCAAAATAAAGATACAGGCTTGGTCAGCTGTGCTACCTATTTTTCATTTAGATTAGAGCACACATAGTGTTTTGGGTCCATGTCATGTTTACAGATGGTTTGAATCACATGAACTTTCAATATAGTTACCATCTTATCTATCAATATCAGATCTTAGCAATAAAAAATGCATCAATTGTAGCCAGCTAATTCAAAGATAAGTGTTCCAATTCAATTCTAAATTTACGTTCCGTTAGCCTCTAGTTTTAAAAACTTCTATGAAACAAAGTACACCAAACCCTCACCTTATAAATCAGACTACATAGAATAAGTAAATTCACTGTCACACCATATTATTGGTTTATTAATTGCTCACTCACTGAGTCCAATATTCAGAGAAACTTTCGCCGTACACATTGAAGGTAGACGTCGCCTCTCGCTATTTGGTGAGAGGTATAGTGTCGGTTGCGTGCGATGCGCCGGCGCAGTCGTCGGTGAGCAGCCGCCGCAGCTGGTCGTCTAGCGCGGCGTCGCGGCGCGCTTCTCTCGTTTTCATTTCCTCCGCCGCGAACACATCGTCTCCCGCCATTATGCTCTCCTCCAGGTACGCGAATGATTCCAAATTGATATCCGACGGCGTTATCGCCGTGCTGTAAACGTCTATCCGCCGCTGCTGAGACTTCGCCTCTGCCACTTTCTCGGACAGCTTCTCCTTCGCTTTGGTGAGTTCGTCGCATTCGACTTTGTCCAGCCTGTGGTGGGAAGGGCGGTCGCCCTTCGCCTTGAGCGCGAACGACGAGTCGTTGCTTGACGAACCGTCGTCCTGCAGCTGACTGAGCAGAGTCCGCGTCGCGAGTGACATCGCACTCGAGCTGCTGTACGCACCGCCGCTCTCTCCTAAAAGCGCAATCAGATCTTAATAAAAAAAAATAAAAATAAACGACCCAACCGAAATTCACGCTATTGTCTTACCGCTGGTGGGCGCTCGCTGGCGCGCCTGTCCGGAGCGCTTGCCCTTGCTCTTGCGGCCGGTGTCCATAAACTCCCCTTCGCTTTCACTCGACATGCCAAGATCTAGGTGTAGCGAGTTGAGCTTATCGTCGTCGTCCTTGTCCTTCCGCGAGACAGTCTCAAGCTCCATCTCCCAATCCGTGACGCTGGATGAGTCCTTCGCGCCCTCGACTTCCTTGCTGAAGTGCGACTTATCCTTGTCCACGATGGTTAGGCTTCCGTCGTCTATTGGCCCGAGGCTGGCTATGCTCTCAGCGGTGGAGTCTAGGCTGCTGGTATTGCAAGTATCTGCGAGCCGGTTGTCGAACAATACGGGCGTGTCGGGCGTGATTTGAGGCACGGTGGCCGCGGACGGCGCGCGACTGTCCAGGATCTCGGATAGAGTAGTGGGGCGGCCGGACTGCTCATTATTCAACTCCAGCACTATAACGTTCCCCGCAGACTTGCCCGCCTCCGGATGCTCAGCCTTCGACGCTTGCAGGAGCTGCGTCACATTCTTCCCCATTATAATTTTGGACATGTCATTTCCGTTTTTGGCGAAGCTCAGCGCTTTTCCGATGTGAGTGCCCTTCTGCACCACTATCACGTTTCCTTTGGCGCTTGACGGTCTTAATATCGGATTGGTTATTTTGGGAGTTGTGATGGGGGTGAGGCCTTTTACGGGTACTATGTCGGCGAGGTTGGCCGTTTTTATTTGCTCCATTCCGATTATTTTCGCCGTGGAGAGGAGCGAGCTGACTGCTGGCTTGCTTGACAGCACCGTGACGGTCGAGGACTTGGCTGCTGAGGAGACCGACTGTGAGCTCACGGGAACCAGTTTCATGGCCGTGGGGAGCCCCTTGAAGTGTAGTAACGGGATCTGACGCTCTAGTTCGGTGCCCGGTTTCGTGCGGGATTTGGCTGGCACCACTACCATTTTTTGCCCAGACTTTGGATTTAGCACCAAAGCTTTTGCTGATACTTTCAGATCTGTTGCGGGAATGCCCTTGGGAGTATAGACTTCGGTCAGCCGCGTGGGGTTAGGCGTACTCACTGGCGTGCGCTCCTTCATCGAAGTGCCGGCCGCTGACGTCACAACGAGCCGCGGACTCGGTAGAGCTTTAGTTTCGAGCGGTTTTGATACTACAATCTTCTTATCTGTCATCACGGGCGCGTTCGGGCGAACTTTCGGGAGCGACCCTATAACTTTAGTAGTGACAAGTTTTCCTGGCGTGCTCAAAACCTTCTGCGTGGGACCCAAAACCTTCTTTGCGGGGCTGGGCGCAATGATCTGCCGGTTGGAGAGAACTTTCACTTGGGAGCCTTCCACTGGTTTTTGTATTATTTTGATGTCGGTTGGATGCGGGGCATTTCGGTCGGATTTTTTCTCGGAGAGCACATCGCCCCGGCTCTTGACGAGCTGAGCGGGTTTATTTGGGGCTTGCTTCACCGGTGGCGGGACCGTGACGTCACTGACAATTGTGCTCTCGACTTTAGTTTCTGGGGGCGGCGCCGGCTGTGTGGGTAGCGTCACAGTCGGTATTTCCACCTGCATTTGCTGATGGCTAGGGATTACCTTGGGCTTGACGTCATCTACGAACTCTAATTTCGTCTTCCCTCCCAAAACTGACTGTGCATAGCTTGCTTGGAAGGTATTTGGTGGCCCAGCATAGTCTAACTGCATCGCTGCGTTATACTGTTTCCCGGGAGATAGTGGAACCGACTGTGACTGTGCCTTTTTCGCTTGAGCTTTTGTTTTTTGTGTGCCTTTTGGGGCTCTCGGCGCTCTCGGCTTTCTTGGCGCAGACCGTGACCCCTGCGCTTGACTCGATTTACTTGTAGATACTTTACTTACTTGATTGTACGAATGTTTTGATTGGCTCAGTGGTTTACCTGAGAATTTTTAAAATTTTTGTAATAATGTTGGAAATTTTGATTTTTCAAAGATTATATGAAAAAGCAGTGATATATTTATTTTATAATATACCACGAAAAACTATAACTGAAGGTGAAAACTGAAAAATGGCAGTATTCAATTAAATCTCTCTTATACTTACTTATTACTGGTTGTGAGAGTTTAGAATATATCTGTGACAGATTGAGATGTTTTTGATTGGTGTTAGCTGGTATGTTCCTTACGACCTTCGTTGGGGGAGGGACGTCATCAGGCAATGCGCCTTCCTCTGGCAGTTTACGTTTACGAGTTATTAGCTCAGTGTCCCATAGCTGCAAGAGAAAAATTTAAATGAATCTCAAAACTAATAACCTACACTACAATGTAAATGTAATCAGTTAATTTTTTGTGTGGCTTTCAACCAAAAATGGCTGAACCGATTTGGATGAAATTTATCACACAGATTGCTTAAACTACTAAAATCAACATAGAATACTTTTTATCCCTGGAATGATAGCTGCCGCGGGAATATGGGTAAGTTGTGAGTGAAACCGCAAGACATCTCTGCATTGATGGCGGTGATAAGTTACATTGAATTTTATGTAACTTGCATCAATGAAAAAACGATTCTGAAGCTGAATTCTTTTTCTCACTACCATAATAATGTCAAAGGCTCAACTCATATGACTGGTTAATGTGAGACTGCTATGCAATGTTGTGTAAATAGTAAATAAAAACAGAGATTTCTTCCTTTTTGATTATTTTTGTATTCTTATGCAAAATTTCACAGAGTAATAATTTTTTAGAAATGCCATTTCTTTAAAAATGAAAACTTGCACCATGACTTATGTCGTGCAATATGCATTTGGGGTGAAAAGGGTCTAATCTAAGTGACTTCAATTGTTTTAATTTCATACTGAAATATTAATACAATAACTTGTTTACAATACATAAGCTGCTTATCGCTCCTTATACGGTATATTCAAGTTTTGAACATACCCTATAATCAATACATCAGTACTACATCTACATACATGTTTTTTTAATTATGCTACTGACTGACATGATGGGCTGGTCATTCACCTAACGTTACATTTCATGGTCACCTGTAATTTGGAACCGTAAAATATAGTTTCAAGTGATACTGCATTGCACAAGTCATTTCAAAACATTACTTTAAAAATAATAATAATAATAAATAATACTATAACCATACTAAATAAATTTAATTAAATCATCTAGTAATAAAAAGTCATAAAGTCTTCCAATAAGATCTATTCTATTTTTTCTATTCATAATTTTACCTTTAAAGTTTGATCTTCCATAGCAACCGGGGGATACATATCTATGTCCATGGAATCACTAGAACTAAATTCATCTTTCATAGTTTGTCCTTGCTCATTGGCAGTCTTATCCATACTTGACTCCTGTTCTGACTTCTCTTCCATTCTCTTGGAGAACTCTTTGTTTTCTTCTTTTGTACTCTTGGTTGCCAGATCTGCCTTCTCTGTAAAGGCTGTCTGAGGAGTGCCTCGAGGAAGTAGCGGGATTCGCCTTCTGCCTTCGAGAATCCATGGTAAAGCTGTGTTTGGACCCAATAACCTATTTTGGAAAATATGAATAGAACTCAATTGTGATTTTGTATAGGAAAACATTACAACATTAAAACAAATTAACATTTAACAAATTAAACATTACAACAAACATACAAAGACAGGTGAATACATTATTTTGCCCAATATTAAGTAAATTATAAAAATAAAGATTAATTATTACTTAATTTAACCAACACACAATACATCTTGCTTATGGTTATATATTCACCTTTGAAACAAATAAAACAAATTTGTTTATAGGTTGATGGTAGTCACCAAAGAAAAATCTTTATATAGGTGTCTATAATAGCCAATAATAAGATTCAGCAGAATTATTCCAATAGTAAGTTAAGACCTTTGTTAAAATCGAAAATTCCACTTTTCATAACCACATAAGAAATACATTTTAACTTTTCAAAGCTTCTCTTATGAAAAAACAGTCATATTTGACATTACATGAGTTATAGGTTACCTGTCAAAACTAAAAATGGAAAATATTTTATAAATAAAATGCAATGCAGTTAAATCACAGCCATAATGTTCATTTAATTATGTAACATATCACCTACACAGATATTCAACATATATACACAGAGCTTTTTGGTGGCTGATTATATATTAAGTTCACTTGAACATAATAAATAATTTTAAATTATCAAGTTTGGTGTGGTTATTGTAAGATAACAACAAATAAAATTACTTGAATATAATAATACCATCATCTGCCATGATAATGGATTAGATTTACAAGCAAACACAGCCATCTTTGACTTAGTGCAACTGTGTTAAAAATAAATCAACAATCTTTAACAAAAAAATATAATTATAAACTTACTCATGAGCAACGGTAGCTAGCAATTGATCGTTAGACACGCGGCGAGCCTCAGCACAATGCCGATCTTGGGGAATGTGTAAAACGGCGCGCAGTTCCTCCAATAACTTTTTTCTGTTGTCTTCCAATGTTCCTTGTACTCTAAACACAGTGACCATTTTCGAGTAGGCTTCCAATTCTGCAAACAAATTAAATACACTACAGTATATCTGAGAACCTTAGCATTCTTATAAGCTACAAATTAGCCTCAACCAATATAGCATAATTTCAGAAAACCATAGGAGGGAAAATGAAAGCCATTTCTAAGTCTAAATATATACCGAGTCTACGGAGCGTCTGGCGACACTCTTCACGTGTCATGTTTAAGAGAATAGGCCACATTTTTATTGCTTTAATTAAACCACATAAATGTGTCTCTCGCTATAAGATTTTAACCATATTTTGTAAAATATTCTATAGGCAAATATCCATACTACTGTTTACTTCAAACGACAATTCGTTCATTTTGACACTTCAAAAGATTTAGGAAAACTGAAAACAAAGCGTCTTGTCTATGATTTTAGTTATACCAGTGCTTATAAGTACACTATCCTAAAAATGGTTGAAATAATATTTGTCAGTTATTAAGTATGTATTTGCGTGTGATTTAAAAATAGATTATGAATACTTGGGTATGTAATGTGGTAAGTACGCTAAAACTGATTCTTCTAAATTATTACTTAGCTTGCTAAAGTAAAGCAAGGGTCAAAGCATTATTTATCTGAGAAGGTGCTTTAGCTTGACTTTTAGTAAAACAAAATATAATGGTCGGCCCCACCTAGTTGATATGATTTCAATTTATTCAACTGACCAAGCGAGTGAAGTCTCTGCTTCAACATGAAATTTTATCATTTTGCTCTCATCTGTGTGGATATTTTAGAGTTCCGGGCGGCATCTCAACTACTATGGGTGGCCTTGATGCTTAACATCAGGTGAGTGACAAGCTTGCACGTAATTCATTAACACAGTAAAATTTATATTAATACTCGCGTATTGGTCGTATTTTTCAACATGGTTGTAGATGGCACGATTCCTAGCACACCTACGCGTCAGCGACACATGGGGAAGTACCGTATCAGTATACCTGGAACTTACGCTACTTGTTAGTGTACTAGTACTTGGTATTTTTAGGCGTTTAAGCTACTTCAGAAATAAATCAGCGATTATTTGCGTGATTCTTACATACATAATATGCAGATATAATATCGGCTCATGCTAAATAAAATCACATAAGTAGGTAATTAAAATGTGTGTGATAGTATTATTATGTCACAGAATGAATATTTAAACAAGTGAATAGATAATATCAAATTTTCATAAAACCTTAATTGTACACTACTAAGTAATTGTGATGCTGTAGGCATGGTATTGGAATGGAAGTTTCTTTCCATCAGATGATAAATAAAATAAGTATATTTTAATTAAATTTAGTATATCTGACGCAATACGTTGAAACAATGTTAGAAGAACGGAAGCAGGTTAACGCTGTTTATTCCGTAGACATTGTAGTAAGAAAATAATATGAAGTTTCATTTAGTAAATACCATGGTAGTACTTACTAACTTTTAGTAATAAAATTTATTCATACTTATTGTAACTTATTATAATTATAACTTATTCTTAACAAGTCGATGTTTTCCTTCAACGCATAAAAAACATTTCTTTCGATTTAATTTTCCTACAATTGAAAATGGGGTCAATCTATGAGGAACGAGTAAATCCGTACATCTGTAAAATGTAGAATGAGCTTCCACCAGTGCGCTTTACTCAGAGCTACAATGTGCACAATTTGAAATAAGGATCAAAAGAGTATTCTCAAGGTACGCAATGCATTAGTGGCACGTTAAGTGTTACAGACGTCCATTGGCTATTGGTAGCATACGATCCTCCTGATAGTCATATCAGGCAAGCAAGCAAGCATATTATAGTCCTGCTGATAATGAGCTTCCACCAGTGCACTTTACTCAGAGCTACAGCATGCACAATTTAAAAGGAGTATCAAAAAATCGCCTTTTTGGGCTACGTGTCTTGAAATATGGTGTTATTAGGCTGCTTTAAAGAAAAAGATAACTAGACTATTTTCCCCCAAATATTTGGGATTTTTTAAGAAACCTCCCTAAATTACTAACCATAGACAGAGAAGCTGAATGTTTTCTTAATACTTTGGATTTGGGAGCAGTGACAACGGAAAAAAAGTGGAGCAGTTTATACGTCGACGAAAGAAAAGGTATAGACGCGCTATTCAACTACTATCGCGAAAGTGAGATGATGCATTCTTACGTGTGAGCAGGACCAAAAGTATTTATTTTTTTGACACCTGCCAATATATGGGTTTTTGTTGTGTGCCACCATTAGTCTCTGACACTTATGATGGCATCAGCTGGGCGATCACGTAACTCACGTAACTCGATCATCGCAACCAATAGAAACACAAATTTGTATGGATTTGACAGTTTGAATACGCAGTTTATGTGCATAGTTAGTATGGAAATTTCGCCTGTTGCATTGCAGTCAAAGTTTCGTGATCAACCGCCAGGTGAACGACTGTATAGCTCATTACGTCATTCAACAACATATAAAAGGAAAATTGTGGCGTCAAAATATATTTTATTGAATAGAACGGTAAAAGACCTCATTTTGTATTATTTGAGACTTCGGTAACAATCTATGAGGTGGATTAATTTGCCCAGTAATTATGAATTGCTGTGTAGTGTTGTAAAAGCAATAGCGAATGGAATAAACTGCATATAAATTCTTATCGGCCAATGGCCTTTTTTGTTTGGTACAGCAAAGAAAATGTAGCGTTATAAAATGATTTATAATATCTACAAATAGAAATTGAATAAAACAATAATAACACCCAACGATCAAAAAATGACATCATTAATGGATGACCAGAACAGTGCTCTGCATTTAGCAGAGAATAAAAATGATATGAAAACAAAATCTTTAGTTCTTTTCTCTTTGCTCGGGTTGATTATTTTGGGCTAAGTTTAATCTGTCACTCATCTAGGCCAAAAGGTTTTTTTTTTTATATATCATTATTTTTGATATAATTTAAAGAAGCGAAAAAGCGGAAGAAAAAGGCTAGAAGTAATAGTGTTCTGTGGGAAAAGGTGTCATTGCAATCAATAAGTTCTATGGCGATCAAAGGTGTCTTTGTGTGTGTTATTTATTTTCACCATCATTATTTTAATCTGTGTCCGGCTCTTAAAAATTTACATCCAAAACATATTGGTCACGTCTAATGTTATTTTATATAGCATCCGCCCAAACTATCATACGCAATACAAAATAGGTGCTATCCATGTTTTGTTGATAGAAACTGGAGAGTAATAACTACGTATTTTTTCATAGGCCACCAGAAAAAGCTGCAAAAGAAATAAAACAATTTTTAAGTTGCAGCACATATTTTTTGTTATTTTTTTGTGTTGTGGAATGACTTGGGCTAACCGTTCACCTGGTGTTAAGCGACTCAACTGCCCATATCAGTTGTACTGTCACTCGGAACTCTAAAGTATAAAATTCCGCGTGACACTGCACTGTGCACGTCATCCTGAGACATCAGCACAATCTAGTTATAAGAATACTAGACTGTGAGATCAGTTTATAAAGTTTAATTTGCCCGGTAATTTCACTAGCTACAGGGCCCTTCAAACCGGAAAACTAGTGCTTGCGCACTACTGCTTGGTGGCAGAATAACTGGCAAACCTACATAGATGAACTTTGCAGAAAAGTCCTGCCACCTAGTTGTAAAAGCAAAAAAGTGAGAATGACTACACCCCTCACATTTTTTGATGTATACAGGTCTCTTTAACTACTACAATAATCTACCAAATATTACCCAGTACACTACTTGCTTTAAAAAATGGACTAAAGACTAGGCGTTATTGTTAGAGGTTACACGAGCTACTAGATAGTTAACTGTTTTGTACTTCTTTTAAAGATATGTCATTTTACCTGCAAATTTTGAATTTTTGATTTTTCGCCTGTCACTGACCTCAACACTGTAAAGCAACCAAACCGTTCTTTATAACATATATTTTATGTTTAGCTTTAGATACCACTGTTATTATATCATAGAAACTAACGTGAGTAGTACTCATAACTACAACTATTCCACGGCTAAAACTCACGAGATATAGTCTAGATAGATATACCACTGTTATTTGCTAAAACGATCTAAGCGGACCTCGTAATCAAACACCAACAGTTATCTACGGGTTAAATATTATCCTTGTTTAATACAAACGTATTTACTGTGAAATATCATGTAAAAAGTTTCAATAATTTCGTGTAGGTACGTGAAGCTCATTTGAATTTAGTGTTAGATATGCCGAGGACTAGTCTATACTTATTTTCCTGTCTACGAGTTTTCATGAGTTTCGCTTGTAGACAGATTTTGTTTAATGTGTGTTGTGGCTATGGGTTATGTTTCACTTTTGTCCAACTCACAGTCACAGGCTCGTATTTACTTATATGTAGTATTTACAGAAGTGCACTCAGTCGTGGATCTCTGCTCAAATCAAGATTTCATTCATTCGAGCAATAGCAACGAAGTGTCATTCAATAAATAATAAATGTTTTTTTTTATGGCAATTGTTTTCACGAAATCTTCAGCATTAATCAACGTTAAACATGATTCTGTAATCTGGCCACAGAGTAACATTGTTTTTTATTTCTTTAACCTCAGGTTAACCGTTGGTTTAACCAAGAAAGCTACATTTTGGGCTTCACCGCACCGTAGGGCAAGGAACTTTAATGGTGTATTCTGTAACTACGCTCAGTTGTGAATCGCTTCTTAATACGAGATTTCAATCACAAAATATCTATTTAAGCATTAATCGATGACTGTGCATAGTTTTATATGCACAGTCATCGATAATTCGGTAATTCGGGCCTAAGATTTTTAAATACGCTATCAAGTAATATTAATGTGACAATATACTCTTTGAGATAATTAAGATTTTTAAGGTCCGTATTACAGAGAGATGCTTAGTCATCGATCAGTACTCAAGCAGAAATTTCATTCATAAAGTCATCAATTAGTGAATGAAATCTCTGCTTGAGCACCGATCTATGACTGAGTATTGTTCTGTAATACGAACCTAAGACTTATATACTCTTTGTTAGGAGGCTAGCGTTACATACTCCAAAGAACATATAACCACTACGTTTTAACATACTCTTTGGGGATGGTCGTTTTGAATATCAACGGTTATTTTATTTTGTTTGTTTTTCTGTTTATGTTTTGACCAACAATATATAATTTGTGGTTGTTCTCTTGTTTGGGGTTTGAGTGTGTAGCGTTCGTTTATGAGAATTTAGTGTTGCATTATTTTAAATTCATTTGTGATGACAGACGTAGACGAGATTATTGACTTCATTAAGTCGTTAAAAAGAGGCTTTGATAAAGATCTGTTTCAAAGTAAAATTAATGAACTTGCATACATTGTTGAGACCACGGGTTTGGTGTACGATGATTTTCATACACTATTCAAAGTTTGGTTAAACTTATCTATACGTTAGTATGATTTTAAAGACTTATTACCAATGAACTGCTTGTGAAAGTATTGTTCTTCCAACTACTCACAACCGGTCTGTTTTATTCCAGCTATCACGAAATGGATGAACCTGGGTTCATATTTGGTGCCTTCAGATATTGTAGAGGACCGCACTGTGCAATATGCTCTGCGGTGGATCCTCAACAATTATGACAACCAATCTAACTGCTCAAGAGTAGGCTTTTTACTTGACTGGCTGACTGGTATGTCTTTCCTGCTATAGCAGTGTACATAGGGAAACAGTATACTGCCACCTGCTGTCAGTACTCATGGTGACGGCTTTTGAATCCTAAGGGGGACATATTGACTGGCATGATAGCTTGGTTGGTAGTAGCTCCGTCTTCTGAATGGTAGATTGTGGGTTCACACCCAGGACAAACATTTGTATCATGAGCTTATGTTTGTTCTGTGTCTGGGTGTTTTAAAAATGTATCTAAGTATTGTATCAGTTATCTGGTACCCATAGTAAAAGCTTGCTTAGTTTGTGGATAGATGACACTGTGTGAAATGAACACATGTATGTATACATGCTTGTCTAATTCCCCACCAAAATATTTAGAGTCAAAAGTCATAGTCATCAAGAATGTGGATATATAACATTTTTATGTGTGGATCTGATAAAAGTTTGATAAAATAGGTACTTTATATAAAATTGGTATTGTCCACAGCGGCTATGGAAACTGATTCTATTGATATGACTGCTTTGGACTGTGGATATGAAATTTTCTACACAATACTCACATTTGAAGATTTGGTAAGATAAATAGGTACAATTATAGACTTAAATTGTACATTTCATAGTATTTACATAAAAATGCATAACCAGAAACCAGTTATATTTATATTAAGTAATATATATAGACCTTTTTCTCAAAATTTCTTTATTGCTATTAATGACCACTTCCAAGCAACATTTCAAGTAGATTTAAAGTGTTGGTCAAGGTGAAAATATTGAAAAGTATAAATACAATTAAATTTGTATTGTATGACTAATTATATAGTAGACTAAAGAGAGAAGTAATGTAAAAAAATAACTATACCGATTAACTTATATGATATATTAGGTCTTTACCTATGAAATTGCCATATTGCAGTACAGACTTTTTCAAACAAAAAAAAGTTTTGATTGGCTATGAATTCTAAATTCAAATTAATTTTGTTTTAAAAATATGACATTCTATTTACAATATAAGTCTTTTGTTTATTGATTAGCGTTGTATTTTCATTACATTTCAACATTTTTCCTCATAATGGATACTTTGAAATTTCGTGTAATTATGGAATATGAGTTCCGTCGTGGCACCAACGCGGCACAAACGACACGTAACTTCAACGACGTTCACGGAGAGAACTGTACAAACGAACGTACAAACCGTTATTGGTTTGCTCAGTTCCGTTCTGGGAATTTTGACTTGAAAAATGAACCACAATGTCGTCCTGAAACTTTGGTCAACAATTATGAATTAAAGGCGATTGTGGAAGCTGATGAATCTCAATTTACAGCTGAGCTGGCAGCAGCTTTTGATGTTAGCATCAAAACAATATTGGTCCATTTGCGACAGATTGGCAAGATAAAAAAGCTTGATAGATGGGTGCCCCACGAACTTAACGATCGCCAGCGCAACGTACGCGTCGAGACTTGCCTTGCGCTGCTTAACAGGCACAGAAATGAAGGAATTTTGAACCGAATTGTTACGTGCGACGAAAAATGGATTCTTTTTGACAATCGAAAGCGCTCAGCAAGTTGGTTAGATCCTGGTTCGGTACCAAAGCAATGTGCAAAACGAAAAATGACCCCTAGAAAGGTGATGGTCACAGTTTGGTGGTCTAGTGCTGGTGTGATTCATCATAGCTTTTTACAAAACGGCGAGAGCATTACTGCAGATGTGTACATTGAAGAACTGACCACAATGATGGCGAAACTCGCACGTCTGCAACCAGCTTTGGTCAATCGGTCGTCTCCACTGCTACTTCACGACAACGCGCGACCCCATACTGCACAACAGACCGTCTCTAAGCTGCATGAGTTGGGTTTGGAAGCTCTCCCTCATCCGCCACACTCACCAGATCTTGCGCCTACCGACTATTACTTTTTCCAAAATTTGGACAACTTTTTAGCGGGAAAAAAATTCAATTCCCGAGAGGCAGTACAAAACGCCTTTGAAGAGTTTTTTGTCTCACGTCCTGCTGATTTTTTCAAGAAGGGCATCCATAAACTGCCACAGCGTTGGCAAAGATGCATTGATTGCAGGGGTGATTACTTTGAATAAAAGAAATAAATAAGTTCGAAAAAAAAAAATACTTTAACCTTTTTCAAACAAAACGGCAATTTCATAGGTAAAGACCTAATATAATTAACATAAATAAATTATACAATATCTAATTAACATAAACCTTTTAAAAACTAATTAAAAAATAATAAAGTTCACACAAAAATAATTTTAAAATGTTAATTTTTGGTAATGTGGTGTATAATGTAACCTTTATCCTTTTTACTAACTGAATTCTTTAATAGCTTAACAGTTAATACCATATACTACTAGCTTTAAAAAAACATTTGGACTTTGTAATTACCATGAAGAACCATGAAGACCTATGGACAGTTCAAATGCTACAGCCACAACCAGTAGATACCATACCCTATATTTTACCTTACCTTATATTCTTACAGACTGTACATGCTATGAAGTTAATATACACACTGACAAGGCCCATAGATGTGACAAGAAATAGAGTGCTGGAGTTGTTACATTATGCCAAGAAAAGAGAGAGTAAAAAGGTAAACTTTTATTAATAAATATTTGTAAAAGTTTTTGAAGAGAGAGAGAGAGAGAGAGTTTCAGAAGAGGTATGATCAAACTTGATTGTTTGAGAGTGCAATATAATAATCAAATTTTAATTTTAGCTATATAATAATTATTTTTAATTATAATTTTTTTAAATACAGTTGAAATAATTATAATAATACAATGATAATAATTGGTTGGACCTAAAAAAGTATGCTATCGCAGGAAGCTGATGGATGCAAGTGAAAAGCAGCTGCCCAAAGTGGTGCTTGGTGGAAGAGGTCTATGTTCAGTAGTGAACATCTTCAGGCTATTCATGATAAGAAATAATAATATTTAACAATGGATTAAAGTGCTAATCACTGTAGGCAAACATAATCCTAATCTAAATTTAAATTTAAAAAATAATCTGATTCAACATTATAATTATTGAGTTTCCTCATAATTAAATTTTTTTCAGAACCTGTTCCGACAGTTACAAGTGTTACTTGGGCTGTTCAAGTCATACAAGCCAGATTGTGTACCAGAAGATGTGCCTGCTATTTCCATACACACAGGGTTCAAAAAGCTCAATGAAGTTTTGTTAGCTTCATTCAGAAGGACTCAGGTATATGAAAGTTTAATTCAACGACAGCTGAAGACCATGCTTAGTGGTATACCTTGACCTATGTCCATATGGACTAGATACCAGGTTGTTAATGATAAAAAACAAGTGTGCTTTAGACCACACAACTGAAGTAAAACTTCTTTACTAGTTTAATTCCATCTATTGGCCGGTATAACTTTGTTATTGCTTTGTTTAATGTTAATGTCGCCATCTTGACAATTGTATAATATAGTCATTTTACCAGAAATACCAACATAATAATACAATTTTTTTAATTTGTTAAGTTGCCAACAGAGATCTAAGTGAACCAACTTCAACTTCCATTCACCTCGCCAGCTTGTTTCATGTCAAGCAAGCGTAAAGAAGTTTTACTTTAATGAAGAAATATAATTTTTTATGCATTTACTATTACTACAGCTTATCGATATTCAGAAAAATATGTAAAATAAATGGTTCATAAACAGTATTTTTTCAGAAACGCAGAAATAGGACTCGCAAAGAGAGGCAACATTTGCTATGGAATAATCCCATTAATTCAGTAAGTGTCAAGGGGGAAGTATCACATAGACATTTTGTTTCTCCATATAGCATCAATAACATGGAGAGTGAAAGGAATGGAATTGAGATAAAGCAAAGTTAATACAATGCTTACACATTCTCTTATTTTACAGGAACGAAACAGAAGCAAAAAAGCGGAACCACTAGTGCCAAATATCCAGTATAACAATCATCATAATAAGGATTTTGGACAACGTGAGCCATTAAAGAGTTTCGTTGATTTCTCAGAGTAAGTCTTCGTAATTAATTGTATAGGTAAATGGTCAATATTGGAGTCAAAAAATAAATAAATAACGCCCAACAATCACATACATAGATCCTGGACCCACAGGGAATCCTAGTTAGTATATGCACTTTTTTTTCTGTGCCAACTTAAGAGCTGTCAAACTTTAGGCAATCTGCTATTGAGCATTTTTTATGTTAATGAATCATGTGACATGTTAGTTGTTCACCTGATGTGTGAAGCGACACGGCCGCCCATAACAACTGACGCTGTTCTTCACTCGGAACTCTAAAATATTAAGTTTCGCGCGACACTGCACTGTGCACATCATCCTGACATCAGAACGATCTGGTGATAAGATTACTTGACTGTGAGATCAGATCATAAAGTCTCAATTGCCCAGTAATTTCACTGGCTACAATGACCTTCAAAACGGAACACAGTAGTGGTTGCGCACTACTGCTTGGTGGTACCTACCTAGACGAAATTTGCAGAAAAGTCCTACTACCTAAAGTAGCTAGCTCTTGGTAAAGAAGGCATCCTCGCTCGTGAAGATGCTTCAATGGCGTAGCGAGCGTACTTCGAATAGAATCGATATTCGAAATGAATCGACTCCTCAGTGAATGAGTCAAGCTGCATGCGCTGTATGGAGACTCCATTTAAAATATAATGGCCGGAAAACTGGAAGAAACAGCCTTATTAATAAACACGAACTAGCTTTAGACTAGTTACACCATCTTTTGTCTCTATCGATCCAGCTAAATATTCCAGTAGCAAAAAAAGGACAAAAGCTGAAGTAACTAATCCGAGACTAATACCCGTTTATTAATAAGGCTGTAAGGATGTGAAAGTTACTGCTACTGTTCAAAACCTTAGGTACTTAAAAAATTTAGTTTTTGAAACGACGAACGACGTTTTGAAGGACATTCCAGATGGATGATAGCAACCCAATTTTTATTTGAAAAGTATTGTAAAAGTAAAAATAAAATTTTAAAACTCCATTATCATTGTTTCCAGTCCAGTGTCCCTGATGCATTACACAGTCCAGTGCAAAGTGGCGCGGCCGGCGCAGCTGAGGGCGCTATTATGCAACGCGGCGGGACAGGTCATGCTCGGGATAATGCCACATTCGCAGCAGGCCTTCCTGTCGTACGATCTTCACTACATATTGAACGGATGTGAGTAAATAAATGAATACATATGTGTGGACATTTCACACAGCGCCATCTAGCCCCAAACTAAGCGAAGCTTGTAATAGATACCGTTGTGTGAGAAAAAAAAATGTACTTTAGGTCATACTGTTATTCAATTTACCTAGGTTACATACTTTAGTTGTTTAAACAAATTTCGTTGTTCATTCCCCCTGGCCAGGTTTCTTTGAGGTGTCTCCATACGGCTACGTGGAGAAGCAGGATCTGCTGCAAAAGCTGGCACAGTTTCAGCGGACGCTCGTGCAAGCCATCCCAGTCCTTACGCGGTTCCTTGCTCAGTACCTGCCCCTGTGGAACGAGAGAGATTATTTTCCAGAAGTAAGTAACTTGCAGTTTTATCAAATCAACCTCACAACAATAATTATGTTAATATGAGCTTCTGTCTGCAGCTTCGCTCACGTGGCCTATAGGAAAATAATTTAACCACCCATTTCACCCTCTTGGGTTGGAATTTCGAAAAACCCTTAGTGAATACCTACAATTTGCAAAAAACACACCGTCCAAATTTCAAGTCTCTAGGACCAGCGGTTTAGGCTGTGTGTTGATATATAAGTTAGTCATTCAGTCAGTCAGGACTTTGAATTTTATATGTATAGAGGTTTTCTTAAATCTATTGTCTTGTTTCCATCTACTTATATCTTATTTTTATTGTTTTTTTTTAAATATATAAATCACCTGCTAAATAACTACTATGTAAGCTAGCACTTTTACTCCACTATGTCTGGCAGGGGTTGGAACTATCAAAAATGTCTGGCTAACCAGGAAACATCATTTACATATTCCCCAAGTATTATATATAAAAATCAGCTTTTATACTATAATGTAAGTAAAATTACCTATAATTCCATGAACATTAAGGGTGTCTGGCAAGGGGTTGCCACCATGTTCAGTGTCTGGCAATGAATAACGTGATTTTTAATAATATTCTGAAGGTAATACCAAAAAATCGCACTTTAATATTTCATGAATTTAGATCGGTATTTTACAATCTTTAGTATGTGGGACAGGGGGTATGTGGGACTCGAACCCACTAAAAACCCCCCGTGATCCGACCGCCGCCGGGATGGGGCGAGATGGAGACGCACTGCACATTAACCATCTCGCCCCGGCGGTAGGCCCTTCCGGGCCTCTGCGCCAGTGGGTGGGCAACCTTCCACCTCAGTTGCCCACCAGACGTGTGGGGCCATGTAAGTACAGCGGAGAGTCCCCCGACACTCCGCCACTGGCCCCAAAGTACCGTTTACCTGCTAAAGGCACCCTAACCCAAACTTCATAATGGTCCAGCGTTCTTACCTGTGTTGGGAGCATGCATTGACAAACTTTCAGCTTTTACAAAATAACGAAGGTCTGGGGTTCACGGGCTCAAGACAAGCGTGCGTGAAGAAGTTTTCCTTCAACAAAATTGTGATTGTTCCAGCTACTGGATCTAGCGGAGTGGGTTAGCGTAGAGTGCCCGGAGCACGTCCAGTACATAGTGGGCTCGCTGGCGAGGGTCCACCACCGCGCGCAGCCGCTGGAACAGTGCGCCATCATCAGGGGTCTCACAAATATGTATAATAACTTGGTAAGAATTCACCATCATCAGATAGATAGATTAACTCTTTATTGTACACACCAAATAATAAAAATGACAAAGAAAAAACAATTAAATTTATAAAGTGGTAACAATGGGCGACCTTATCGCTAAAAGCGATCTCTTCCAGGCAACCTTTGGATGGAGATAATTTGACGAAGTGGTAAAGGAAATTGTTGTCATAAAAATTTTAATTATTATTTTAGCTACGAGTATATAACGGAACTTTTAATTATTATTTTGTGTGCAAAAATAAATAAATATTATTCACACGGTATAAACACTCTGATTTCTGTGGTTTGAAAAGTGAAGTTTAAATCATTTCGCCAAACGCTCAGTTAAACAAACGGAATAAACTAGCTAGGGTAACTTGATTCCAACCGATAGAAACTCATAAATGTATGGATTTGACAGTTTCAATACGCAGTTTATGTGCGTAGTTACAATGGACATTTTCGAATTTAGAATGGAGTTCCTCTTTTTGCATTGCAATTGAAGTTCCATGATCACCGCCCGGGTCATCGGTTGTCTCCGGTGGCTCTAGTCGGAACGTTTTATTCTATCAGTGTACGGTTTACCGTAAATTCAGAATAATGTACGTTTCTACAGGTGTACGCCAGAACAAAGAGCCAGTACCATTTCCTGGGCACACAGCCGCCCGATGCCAACTACTCGCTAGTACTGGCCGAGCTCGCGGCGACAATCGCTTCCATCAGCAACAAAGGCCTACAAGTTGCTCCAGGTACATCTCGCAACAATAACTTTTCTAATGACAGCCTCTGTGGTGTGGTGGTTGAGCAGGTCGGCTCATAACCCGGAGGCGGCGGGTTCGATTCCCGCGGCAGGACAAGTATTTATGCACAGAAAAAAAGCGCAAATACTTGTTCTGAGTCTGGGTGTTGTGGGACCATGGTCCTCGTAGTTCCTGGGTCCCTACACAGGGAATCCTAGTTAGGGTTCGGGAACTATGTATGTGACCGTTGGGCGTTATTATTATTTATATAAAATTACAAACTGTTTAATGTCAAATATACCAAGCTTATTATAATAAACGAGTTTGAAAAAAAGGAGTTCTGTAGGTACCAAAATTTGACAGCTCTTAAGTCTGCACTTTTTTTTGTTTAAGTTTTGGCTCCACACTTTTGTGCATTTAGCCAGTGTCAAGTAATTGATAATTATCAAGTCAATGAAATTACACGCAGATATGTGTCAAGAGTAAAGTCATAGTCCAAGTCAGTAGTAGTAGTCTAGTCTCATAGTATAACTATACTCCTAGTAAAGTTGACACATTTTTACTAAAAGCTTCTATGGACTTTTGGAAACAACACGAAAAGAGACGTTTCACCATCATTATACCTCTGTCCCACACTCATGCCTGTATCCAGCACTTAACGAATAAACCACCACCAATTTTATGCACTAACACTGAAAATAACACAATGCGGTGAAGCGATCTTTCTCGTTTTCCCGCCAAAAAATTCATGTCCGCACTTGTCTGCCTAGCCTCCGGTTTCTAGTACGTTTATGGAAATCGTGTCAAGTCAACACGCCAAATACTGCAATCTCATTGGTTGAGACAGCCGATGGTCAACGGGCAACCAATGACCGTTCAGCATTTGATCTAAATAAATATCCGTGGACATTTCACACAACGCCATCTAGCCCCAAACTAAGCAAAGCTTGTACTATGGGAACCAGATAACTGATACAATACTCAGAATACTTTTTGTTTGTAAATACATAGATAGAATACAATATAACACCCAGACACAGAACAAACACCTCATGTTCATCACACAAACGTTTGTCCTGGGTGGGAATCGAAGCCACAACCCACAGTTCAGGATTACTACCAACTGAGCTATCGGGCCAGTCAGCCAGATCTACCAAGTTAACACGAATTTAACAAACGTTTATGTAACGTATACAGGGAGTAACAAAAACCCTGTTATATCCGCGAGCTGCGTATCCAGTGTCAACTCAAGGTTGTAGTAATACTAGTTCTATTTCAATACGAGACATACAAAACTTACGTGTGCTTTTTATTAAAACCTTTTATGCCGTTACTAAAAATGTTTACGACCTCAGATATTGACAACATAGGTACTTGCACCACCGACGCAGCCTGCTGCCTGTTGCCCGCACCCCGCACCGCCCGCCATGGTACGCTAAGTCTATTCAACCGCATACCTACTGCGACGGAACTAGAAGCTATTCCACAGATTACTTTTTATGCGTTTTTCATACGATTATGTGCCCTATACCACATACCACAACGTTGTAGGATTGCGAGACCGTAACTTAATGACGTAAAAGATCTCTTTGACCAATAGTGGTAGGCACACAAGTGCTGCGCGCCTTTCTGCCACACTCTAAACAATCGAATTCACGTGTGATTTTGTATTGTCAAGAAACAAGATAGGTACGTAATTTTTAGCTCTTAAAAGAGCTTTCAAAAACACATCTGCCGGTAGGCGATTTTCATGTTCAGTCAATCAATCAAAATGCTGATTTGGCGGCCCCGAAGATGTTGTTCAATGTGCCGACCTTGGACTTCGATACATTTTTGACAACGTGTCACAATACTTCCGCGTACACGTTGCAGTATCAACGCGTCCGATTTTATGCTTTCAAATGCAGCAACTATGCGTGAGCGCATTTCGCCTTCGTTGTCGCAGGTCTTTTTAAAGACCGACTCTTTCACGTGACCCCAGAGATAAAAATCAAGAGGCGTGAGATCTGGCGAACGCGCTGGCCACGGTGTAGTGGAGCCTCGTCCGATCCATCTTTCTCCGTATTCTTGAGTGAGGTAATCCCTAACATTGCGAGCGAAATGCGGTGGAGCGCCGTCGTGCTGGAACCACATCGTTCTCATAAGAGACAAGTTTAGGTCGTCGAGTTCGTCACTAAGTTCGTTGCGTAAAAACTGCAGATAATTAGCTCCATTCATGGTATTGTTCAAGAAATGAGGCCCAATAATCCTATCACCGAGTATGCCAGCCCAAACGTTTATTCGCCAACGATGCTGAAAATGGCTCTCTCTTATTGCCAGGGGATTTTCCACAGCCCATACGTGCTCATTATGGCAGTTAAAAACGCCAGTTCTGACGAACGAGCATTCGTCGGTAAATAAAATACGACTCAAAAACTCTGCGTCATCTGTCACTCGGTCGAGAAGCCACTGACAAAATGCCACTCTGGGCTCATAATCACTGGGCAACAATGATTGCACTCGTTGATAATGAAACGGATGCTGACCGTCTTCCTTCAATGTCCTCCATACACGCATGTGATTAATTCCAATTTCTCTTGCCATGCTGCGTGTGCTACGTGTTGGGTCTTGCACAAACATATCGAGCACCTGTTCTTCAGCGTCATGTAATACTCGTGGTCTTCCAGCATCAAATCTTTGCTGATCACGGCCCGTTACACTACCGGTGTTGTAAACACGTAAGTGCAATCGCTGGAATGCCATTAATGACGGTAACTCAATTCCACGCGGAATAGAAAAATTATGCTCGTATTCTCTACGTGCTGCCGCATAATTATTGTGACTTCTACCAAGGCACATTAACATATTGTAGTATTCGTCGTTAGAATACGACATCACACTCGACACTAAATTCGCGACGGTCAAACTGGAAACGACTAAATTGCATGAGAGAGCACGTGCGACTGAGTGTAAGCCGCGGGCCGCGCCGCGCCTATGCCGAGTGATACCGCGCCGCCCGCGCACCCCATTTCCCCGTAGGCACACAGGTGCAGGAGCGGCATCCTACAAAAGAGCCGACAAAGGCGGCCCCCGTTTGTCGGTTCCGCGTTTACTTTTACCTTAGTTACTTAGCTATTTAAAAATAGGCACGGCTTGTGGCACAAACATTTTTGGGAAATGGTATTATTTTTTTGTATTTAGATACTGCGTGTAACTTCAGATACGTATAACTTAGGTATTGTTAGACATTTTTATATGACTACTTGTAATGATCTGTACACATACTTCATTTATTTAACAGGGTTTTTGTTACTCCCTGTATAACCCAGGGTAAAGTGTTGCTTAGCTAAGTTGTGTTCTGATAGACTTTATTGTTAGATATCATGTATTCCATGATGTTTATATTTCCAGACGACATGCGCGTCCTTTACTCTGCGGTTTGGTCAGCGCAAAGGCGAGCCATATCCGAGCTAACTCACGGCGCAGACATCGGCGCTTTGCCCACACCTATAACGCTAGCATTACCGTTGCTGTGCGTGTCGGCTGTTCTTAAGGACACCATGGCCGATCTGATGATATTGTAAGTATAAGTTTCATATAAGTATAATAGTATAATACTCTTTCCATCTAAATCACTTTCACATTCACTAGGTGGTAGGACTTTATTGCAAAGTTCGTCTAGGTAGGTACCACCGCTTTGCCAGTTATTCTGCCGCCAAGCAGTAGTGCGCAAGCACTGTTGTGTTCCGGTTTGAAGGGCACTGTAGCTAGTGAAATTACTGGGCAAATGAGACTTTATGATCTGATCTCACAGTTTAGTAATCTTATTGCTAGATTGTGCTGATGTCTCTGGATGACGTGCGCAGTGCAGTGTCACGCGAACCTCTATACTTTGGAGTTTCGAGTGACACTGCAGCTGATATGGGCAGCCGTGTCGTTTAACATCAGGTGAACGGCTAGCTCGTCACGTCATTCCTTAACATAAAAAAAAAATAAAAAAAAAACCAGCTTAGTATAAGTCTCTAATACTCTTTCCATCTAAACACAGCTTAGTATAAGTTTCTAATACTCTTTCTCTCTAAATTCAGCTTATTATAAGTTTCTAATACTCTTTCCATCTAAATCCAGATAAGTATAAGTTTCTAATACTCTAGAATAAGTTTCTAAGACTATCCATCTAAATCCAGATAAGTATAAGATTTTAATACTCTTTCCATCTAAATCCAGCTTAGTAAAGTCTCTAATACTCTTTCCATCTAAACACAGCTTAGTATAAGTTTCTAATACTCTTTCCATCTAAATACAGCTTAGTAATTTTGTAATACTTTTTCCATCTAAATTCAGCTAATTATAAGTTTCTAATACTCTTTCTCTCTGTATTTAGCTTATTATAAGTTTCTAATACTCTTTCCATCTAAATCCAGATAAGTATAAGTTTCTAATACTCTAGAATAAGTTTCTAAGACTATCCATCTAAATCCAGAGAAGTATAAGATTTTAATGCTCTTTCCATCTAAATCCAGCTCAGTATAAATTGGCTTACAAAAGCGCAGAGTAAAAAGCAAATGCCGAGTGTTTGATTCACTCGACCAACTAAATGAACGATGGCCAACCTCGACTGATCATTGCTTCCTAACGTTGGCGCTCGTTGTCTCTAAAATCTATCTGACTGACACTAATCTATCATCTTCTATCTCTTTCTATTTATATTAAAATCAATGGCTGTTTGTTAGTCTCACTAAACTCGAAAACAGTTTGACTGGTTCTAATTTTGCTTAAATATAGGGGTGGTATAAAAAGAAAAATAAATAGGGAAATCCCCATAGAAACAAAATAACCCGCGCAAGGCCGTTGCGGTTCAACTAGTTCATAATAAAATGAAAGTATATTGCACCTAAAATATATCTAAAACAGTTAAGCTATCCACAAAGCAATTGAGGCTGTAGTTTGCAGTTGTATGTTGAGTCAGAGCCTATTCCTGACCTCATGCAATATCTGTTGTCCTTTTTTAATAACATGATGTTAATTTTTGACATTTTTGTTTCAGATACAAAAAGGTGATGTCAGCGAGACAAACCGGTAACGAAGAACACGTCGAAACACTGAGCAAGTACATGACTGATTTGTTAAACTGTTTGTACAGCGAGGAAGCGCTGAGCGACCGCCATAATGGCCTTATATTCCAGAAATTGCATCCGCAATTGGTCGCCAAGCTTGGCAACCTTATGCCTGATGTCGACGGAAAACTGAGCTTAAGAAACCATCTCGCATTCGCACCATACACCTATATACAATCAGTGGATATTGCTCACAGGGGCGCAGATAATAAGGTGCTGTTTAACACCGTTATAAATCCGGAATTAACCAGTCTAGGCAAATTTTTGAAGACAGCGTTGCCGGAGTTGCGTTATCAGTAATGCGTGATTCATAGAATGGCAATTTTAAATGACAAGTTCTTCTGCCTGTCTGCACTAAATTGTTAGTCTGTTCGCAGTTGACGTCTGCGCTGTTTATAATTATTTTTTTATATTTTGACTGCGTTTTGTTTTATCTAATAAATAGCTTTTTTCTGATTATTGAAAAACTGCGCCTATTCGAACAGGTACATAAGAAAAATAATTCCCCGTTCTATCAACAAAACTGAGAAACGAAGCGCCCGGTTAATTGTTATGCCAATAGAACAAAATTGTTTCCTAACAACTATAATCTGGGAGTTTTTAGGGCTAGAGTGAACCGGGAATGTCTTCCTGGGCAAGCATGTTCTATCGACCGCGTCATTTACCGTCAGGTGAGACAGGTCAAATGTGACCCCCTAAAAAATAAAAAAGCTCTGTATGTTTGCGGGCTAACTACGTTGGTGCGCAGCTATTTCGTAAAACTTTAATATTCAGGTTGCTCTCAAATATAGCAGATTCGTTTGAACTTTTCACCAAATAAATCTTAACTCGTAGTTTTACAATTTACTGGATATGATTACAATCATCTTGCCAGAAAAAGTGGTTAGTGCCTGCAATGAAAATAGGTCCACAAGTTGGTTAATTAAAAAAAACTGTTTTTAACTACATTCAAAACTCTCCTGTTTTTCCCAACAGTTCTATACTCACGTCATTGTATGTTATGCTTGAATTCTGTCTTATAACAGCTCTAGAAACTGTTGAATTCAAACGATAACTTTACACCCAAGTTAAAGAAAATACGGATTACAGCCGCCATCTGCTTCGTCCCTAAAGTTTTGGAGTACCTCCTGCGACCCTCATTATAATCTACTCGTTTGTGCTCGTTATTTTTTTCGCAGAATTCATATTCCTTGTATATAGATATGTTGGATAAGTACTTAATTAGTAAAACATGATGATATCGCGTTGTCGGCACTAATTCTTAGCGTGGTGTTACATACTCTTTTCATCAATAAACTACATAACAGTAAGCCTAAAAGTTACCTTTGAGAATTTAGCCATGATTAGTTCCTTCGAGAAAAAACGATTTGGTTCTCACGAAAGCATATCTAAAATATAATTGTTAAAAGGGAAACTGAGATCCTAGCTCGTAGATGTAAAGTAACTTTTGTTTACCTAGAAATAAGTTTTAGAATCCGTAGCGTGGTTTTATTTATTTTAAGACAGTATATATTACGCTAATATCTTTAGTCAAAATAAAATGATCGTTAAAACTGAAATATCTGAGTGTATTTATATAGACACAAACCTGGGGTGTACCAGATTGTCCATAGTCGAATTCATTCACATACAGAAGCACTTACGCAGACGTTAGCTACTTTTCCATTTCCTCCCGCTACAGGCGCTCATTTATTTTTCGTCGTCCGCTCGAAGGCATAAATTATGGACTCCGTGGTTCGAGACGGGCACGTACTGAGTAGGGGGAGGGGTTAGCCTCCCCGCCTCAATGAGAAATGTTTCGAGCGCCTTTGTCCCCTTGTCCCCTCGTGCCCCTTTTTGCGACATCCTCAAGGATACTGTGTTAATCGGACCCGGCGATACTTTCTGTGAATTACTGCGGCTACGGATATTGAGTGGAAAAATGATCTTTCTCTGAAATCGCCCCTCATTACGTTTTGATTGTTGTTTGACCATTGGAAATGATTTTTTTGGTCTTTGTTATTTATTTCCCATATTATGTTTATGTAGGTACCTATAATCAATGCTCGCATGCACTAAAGTTTGACAGCTGCTAAGTTCACACTTATCTCTAGGACTCCAGGACGTTTCCAAATGCCTTTCAGTAGGTATGTCATAGAGAGATAACAATAATAATAACGCCCAATGATCACATACATAGATCCTGGACCCTAACATGGTCCCACAACACCCAGACTCAGAACAAGTATTTGCGCTTTTTCCCCTGCTTAAATACTTGTCCTGCCACGGGAATCGAACCCACCGCTTCCGGGTTATGAGCCGACCTGCTCAACCACAACACCACAGAGGCTAAAAATAAGCGCAGACTTATGAGCTGTCAAACTTTTAGTACAGAAGGGTACATAAAAAAGTAGTAGTAAAACGGTGCAAATATAGTAATCTCGGTAGCTCGGTGTATTTGAGCCGTTTAGTGTTGAGACCCTGGGTCCGTGATGTCAGGAGTTCCGCGTTTTCCAAAGTTATCAGAGCGCCTGGTCGATTCCACGCGTGTCCAAAAGGCTGCCACTTATTTGGCACAACGTATCAGCATTGCGATTCAACGGGGCAATGCCACCAGTATGTTGGGTACGTTACCTACTGGTAGTGGGCTGGAGCATTTGGACTGTCGCACATCGCGGCAAGTGTATAGTCCAAATGTTTTTTTGTTGTTGTAGGTAGTGTTTAGTAGTTGTTATATCATTGTAGTTTTTAGTTGAAATAAGATGGCATTTTGCCCGTTAAAGAAAAGTATAGTTACCATCATATCTATACACATAATAAATTCGAGATCGTATGCGCTTCGGAATGAATTCATTACGGATCTAGTGGTTATATGCTCTTTGTTACGGATTACAAGTAGATTTTTGCCTTATACCGATCAGCATACGGAAAATATCGTAACCGCGATTCAGAACTTCATACAGACTACCTCAAATTCCATAGAAACTATGCATTATCATTGACAACACTAAACAGCACCATCTAGAAAATTTTTGGAACACTATAAGAACCAAACAGTGTTTTTTAATCCCTATAATAAAACTGGACAGTATTAAAGTAATATTTTCAACCGTAACAATAGCGTGACCATGCTACGGCTTCGGCGGCTATCCTGCGGGATAAAAAATATGCGCAACTAGTAGGTAATGGCACAATTGATAGGGGAGAGGGCGAGGGGCTGGTTCATAATATAGGATTAGAAATGAGATTGCTAACCGGCACACACTATATATATACTATTAATTGCAAGTTATTTTCAGTAGTTTCCGATTTATGTCAGATTTCGAATAAGTATGGAGTTTTATTGTTCTTTATTTGTTCTATCCACCAGCTTTGTTTCACATCATAGTGGTACAATTACATCCAGAATTTCTCAGACATTTGTGTAACTTTCTAGAACGCTTTCGTAATAATGATGTATCTCCGTAATCACACCACATAATTGTTAATCTTACGTCTTGTTTTTCCTTGTTGTTTTTTTTATAATATGGATCTTTAAATGGTTTATTTTTTGTCGAATAAATTATCTATAATATTTTAATAGCTGTTAACGAAAAAGAAACTAATATATAATTTCATGGCATAATTTTATACCGTTACCTATTCTATTACCACAGAGTTAACTAACTCTATTTACGTATTACCTAGATTGTCGACGATTATGGGTTCTCAGTTAAATTATAATCTTACACAATACACACACAGCACAACATACAAACACAAAAACAAACAATTACTTTTATTTAGGTACTTGGGTTTTTTTTAACCAAAAATTGAGTTAGTTTTTGTGAAATATATTTACGTTCGAAAACAAATCATGGTTTTTCCGAATAAGTATGCGTACAAATGAATTGCTTCGTAATGTCTAGAAAAATAACTGTTGGTACCTAGACGGAACTCAAAAGTCCGGATGACGATGCTAGCTTATATCCGGCAAACTGGTCGAATGCTGGAACGAAACGAAAGAAACTGAAAAAGAACGAAATAACCGGCAAATATGAATCCCGGACCGATCTATAACAACCCTTGCCAACTTCTCCATCCCTTTCAAAAATCACTCCAATGTCGTGTTTACGTTTCTGAGTAACTATTGCTCCCATTCTTGCCGGATCGTTGTTTTGAGGGTGCCGCGGATTATGGCCCGTGCTTTATTGTAGATTTATTTTTTGCGAACTAGGGAACCTACTTTTGTTATATCTGGGTGTTTTTCTACGAGTTATGCTTTGCTCTTGTTTTTATGCTTCAATCAGACTTTATTATTAGGTCCATGATAAGATTTAAGTCAGTGGAAAGGCTTGTAGAAACATAGATGTAGTTATGGGTTACTAGGTGGTAGGAGTTTTCTTCAAAGTTCGTCTAAGTAGGTACCACTGCTTTGCCAGTTATTCTACCGCCCAGTAGTAGTGCGCAAGCACTAATGTGTTCCGATTTGAAGGGCACTGTAGCTAGTGAAATTACTGGGATAATTAGACTTTATGAGCTAATCTAACAGCTTCGTAATCTTGGACAAGACTAACCTAGGACAAACATTTTGTGTGGTGAAAATAAATGTTTGTTCTGTGTCTGGGTGTTCTATGTATGCATTTACAAAAAAAGTATCTACATATTGTATCAGTTATCTAGTTTCCCATAGTACAAGCTTTGCTTAGTTTTGGTCTAGATGGCGCTGTGTGAAATGCCCACCAATATTTATTTATTACTAGCTGTGCTCCGCGGTTCACCCGTCTGGTGAAAATATTATAATTTTCCGTTCAACTTTCTTATTTTTTTCTTTCATAAGAACCTTCCTTGCCAGGAGTTATTGTCATAATAAACACAAAATAAAAAGAGTTCGTGAAAATTTTCTATCCGCGTGATGCGATTACCAAAGGAAATAGAGATTCATTTTTATATATGTAGATTTATATTATTTTCAGTACTGAATAATAATCTTTTTATTTTACTACTTAGTAGGAACGGTATATAGTAGAGCCACGAGCACATTCTGCTATTGCTACTGCAGCATGCGGATTGTAGAAACACATTTTCTATCTCAGCGAGCACGTATGCCTACAGAAGCAATTTGCGAGGATGCGGCCGAGTTTACTCAGCGCAGTTAGATAGCTATTTAAATAGCGTACGTGTTTCCGAACGTCAAAGCCCTTATAAACCGCTGAGTTCTGCAAACACGGCCGCTGAATCGTGTTAGTGTAGGCGAGAGCTCTCCCGGCTGCTGTCTGGATCCGAATCGATAAAATTCGGGTCCGCGCCCCCGTGCGTTGCCATGGTGACGCTCCCCGGTAAACACCCGCTCCCACACTTCACCACCCTCGCCACCCAACATAGTACACCGATGTTGACTGAGACGGATAGGGTAAGAGGCTTATTAATGGTTTTATATTACTTCGCCGTTACCTCAGACCGAGTCACCTTAATTTTTTACGAACACCGCTTTGTGAGAAGCTGCATCCCCTCTTACTTTTGACCAAGTTAATGTAACAAAGTACATCGAAGTTAAAAACGAATGAATTACTTCGCTTGATCCTTAATTCAGTAAATAAGGATACGGTTCGTAAAACATTTTTCTTCTCGACTAGAAGTCGATGGAAAGTGGAAAACGAGAGGCCTGCAAATAATAGCGGTACATTTTACGATGCGAGGCGCCGCCATCTTGCCAGACCGCGTGACGCCATTACGGAAGGAGTGCGTTCACATCGGGCGGCGTGCGCCACCCGGCCCGGTGCCCGGGAGAGTCCGGGCCGAGCCGTAGATAGCACATTATTTTCAGAAGCGACATTTCTGTGTGAATTATGGAAATTAGCATCGATATTCGGTGATTTCCGCTACGGAAATTCTGTACACATGACCTTATAAAAGTTAAAAGCGCTAAGATATACCGATTAACTAAATATTAGCTGGTAGCACGAGCCTGAATTTAAAGTAGCAGCAGCGACGTTGTGTTAGAATAATGTGGGGAGCGTGTCTATCGGCCAAGCCTCCGGCGAGCAGATGTCAGATGTCCAGGGGTCGAGAGCATCCGTAACTTCTTCATTTTCCCCTCAAGATTCTGCTCACTCAGCGTGAGCTTAACCATTTCTGCTTACCCGGATTACGTTGTGATGAATAAGTAAAATACATTTAAAAAGAAACCGGGCTTTGCTCGCTAGCGTTTCTGTTGTCGCGAGTATTGTGAGCCTTATGAATTTTAAACAGGCGGTGGACGTCGGATACCTACTTAAGGCTGCGCGAGATAAATTCTTATTAATATTCCTGGGGCGCAGTTTAAGTTCTTTTGTCTCGCCGTGGAACGGGTAATAAAGAGGTAGACGGCTGGAAATGTGCTGCATTTATACAGGCTTCAGAGGATGCCAGCGTAGCACTTGGTTTATTTTGTTCTCGGCGTTCACGTTCCTTTGCAAAGCTCTTTCATTGCTCGCAGCTAAGACTAACAAGGTTTTTAATTATTTCCCTTTAATGCCACTTTCAGCGGCGTTACATACGATGCCTTTGTTTGAGCGTCGTGCCTTTGCATCGCATAAATCTGCCGAGCAATTTTCTATTGAATTTTATTAAACAGTGAACATGCTTTAGCGTTCATAGCTATTTATCTTGAACTTACTTCTTTACTTATTTGTCGTAGATTACGGAGTTAAATAATACTATCTATAAAGAGGAAAGATTTGATTGTTTGGTTGCATTTAATAGGCTCTGAAACTACTGGACCAATTTGAAATTAGTTTTTTTTAAATTAAGATACCGCTTTAAATTTACTAGGTAATCAGTTGATTACGATTGCGAGGCGGTAATGTTTCATAATTTTTCATAAGCATATTAGGTTTAATAGTTTTATTTTTGATATTTATATATTACTTTCTACATACTCCATAATGAATAAAAATAAACAAATACCTATCTATGTATATCTGTTAACTAAATTAAACACGTATTCACCCAATTTCCTACAATCCACGCGATACGCATCCCATAAAAACTTTCATCTACGGCAGCGTAAAAAGGGCCGTAAAACGTAGCGGGCGACGCAATAAGAAGTCATGAATCTTATTGGTGATTTATCGCCTCCCCGGTGGCTGCCCGAGATACACGGACTACAAGGTGGTATGATGGACGTTTCCGCCGTATACATTATAAAAAATATAGGTATGGTAGAATAAGAAAGCATTAAAGGGCCGGCCGGCAACGGCCGGCGTTGCGTGTGTAGAAAGATAAGAAATGTGCGGGAAGTCCCTTCACTTAGAGCATGCTACTGTTATTATATCTCACCAAAATGTTTAGTAAGAAGCATTTCCGTGACATGAATTAACAAGTTGAACTGCAAGGTTATATAATTATATACTTATCGGTACATATCTTTATGACAAAATAATGCCAAAAATGTCTATTATGTTTCGTGACATTTATCCTCAGCAAATATACTAGATGACAGGACGTTATAAAAGAATTGATTAAATTTATAAAAATGTTTATAAGTGAGGCTGTCAATGTGTAGACCATATGTGATACGATCTAAGCTGTGCGACAAAACAATTGAAATTCAATAAAGTAAGTTTCGATAAAAAAAAATCTTTATATAAGACCCAATTCCCAAAAAACTCAAAATAGTAAATACTGAAAGCACATCAGCTTCTACGGGTTTTCTCAATGTGCGTGATAAGAATTGTTTGAGAATATTCCCTTTCATAATAATGGCCGATGTAATCCCGGGGGTAGAGTTACTAACCCCGGGGTGGTCGAGACCAGATAACGCAACGTCGAGGGGCGAGCGGCTCATTATGGGAAAACAACCCCTTGCTTGCAACCACTTACCTACTTTATACTTGTCGGTGATCACGTCCCAATAATAGTTTTACTTTAGCACACTAGGCACCCCTTTGTTATATTTACTATTGTCTAAGTTGAGCTGTACCTACATTTCATTCGTAAAAACAGTGATTGAGGAAATTAATACAACAAACATATGCATAATACACTGTTTTAAAGTTGCCTATGGAGTATGATGGTAAATATACGAGTACTAATTATGTATTACGAGCTTCTGCCCGCAGCTTCGCCCGCGGCATGGCCTATGGGAAAATAATTGAACCACCCATTTCACCCTCTTAAGGGTGGAATTTCGAAAAATCCTTTCTTAGCGGATGCCTACGTCATAACAACTACCTGCTTTCCAAATTTCAGCCCGATCGGTCCAGTGGTTTGGGCTATGCGTTGATAGATCACTATATTAGTCAGTCAATCAGTCAGTCACTTTTGAGTTACATATTTTGATAATATGATACGATTTTTGAGCTGTATTTTATTGTATCAAATAAATGAATATGAATATACAGGACGTTCGGCAGTATATGTGCCATAGCTTAAGACGGGATCGGTCGGAGCACTTGTAATATTATGGTGGCTTTATAAACCTCAACAGCATTCGGCTATTTTTATGATCGCATTTTTTTTCAGTTTTTCCGATTTTGAGCTATCTAAGTCATTTTCAAATTCTTGCAAATGGTGTTTTTTACGTATCGCTTATTTTGTATTGTACTTTATGGAGATCTTTTTTACATTTTTCATCCCATTCAAATGAGATTGAACTAAAGCAGTATTAGAGGCTTGAAGACCTGAGTCAGGCTGAGTTATTTTTAAATTCAGTTCAAAGTTGAACTATTCGATTTTTATTTTCATTTATTCACATTTTGCAAGCTCATAGATGCTTTACCCCGCAGTATCTCACTAAAATATTGACTTTGGTAGTACAGGCAAACAAAATAGATTCCGATAAAAAAAACTGTAGGTCGTTACGTCATGTGAAAAAAGTTACACTCCTAGATAACTTAAATACTAGAAAACATGAAAAAAACATTCAATCTTAATAAGAGAAAGAAGACTTTTGAGACTTATAGAGGCCGCCATAATATTACACGAGGAACCTAGAACCTACAACACACGCTATGCCGAACATTCTGTATATGCTTCAGATATGTGCCACGTCATTTGTTACGTTAAATATTTATATATTAAAATGAAATAGCTGTAGATGATGTCCTTACTTTTATATTACTTCGATAGATTACTGAAATCTGCGCAATTCCTGGACCGCAGCCAGAAGATTATGGTCTTCTTTTAAACAAAGACCGGCACGTGCACTGCTAAACTTTGAAGGGTACATTCGCAATAACCTACGGAGCTTGGGGTTTAGTTTAAGTCATAATATATCTTCATGGGATATTTATAGAGTCTAGAATAAATATAGAATCCTTATACCCTCATATCTTTGTATTTACAGATACATAGACTGTGTTTTTGAATAGCCTATGTTGGTCAGTCAAGGCCTTAAAGGAACGGCTTGAACGGCTTAGGGTATAACCCAAATTTTATGCCAAATACTAAAGTTCGTGACGTATTGTTATGTATTGCAAAAAAATTCGTTATTTATTAACTAAAAAAATTACATTAAATATGTAACGTTTCCTACGACCTTACGGAATAAGCTTCCTCCAGCAGTGTTTCCGCAGAGCTACAACTTGGAACGTTAAAAATAAGAGAGATCTAGGGTAAGTAAGTATTAGTGACACCTCCAGTGTTACATATATCCAAAGGAAACGACTGACTATTGACTACTTTGCTTACTTCCAATCAGGTGGGCCATATGCTTATTTGCGCCTCTTAAGCTACAAAAAGTTACATTTTACGTCAAATTACAAAAAATAAAATTGGGATTCATTTTAAATCTTGATACGGTGATTGATTTTTTGTGACTTATTTACATACTTATAATAATGTACGTTGCGTCTACTAACCTGAGGTAGGTATGTACTTACCAAAAGAACATTGTTTTAAAAACGAAGCTCTGTAGAGGGCATTCAATCAACTTTACGGCTGATTCTTCCGAAGATAGAAGGTGCTCTAGGGATGGAAACTTCATTACATTTTCCCTCTTTTGATCAAGAGGATTCATTTGCGAAAGATCTTTAACATAAATGGGTTTATTTTTCGCGTTTTATACTGTTCAATTCAATAATATAAAAGACTTTATGGCTTATATAGGCTTTAGGTAAAAATTGATGTATTTGACATTTTATTAATTCGTATAATATTAATTCTGTTATTAAACTGAGATTGGCAATATACGGTGATTATTTATAGCAAATAATCACAGCTACATATACTATAGCGTAGGTATGTGTTGTACGTATTTTCCCGGTTTCCCTTAGAGCCGTGCAGAATATGTAAGACCTGCAACAGAAATGTAATTTCCGCTGCTTTTGTAGTCATAAAAATTTTAGGTTTCCGGGGAATACAGGTACATACTAGGGTGAAATTCGTGAGATTGGCAATATACGGTGAAAAAGTTTCTACTCAATTCTATCGAAGAATGCTGGTGGGTTATACTGCTCCAAAGCCGGCATCATACAGTGTTGGAATGATAACCTGTTCATAGATCTTTTCATAGTTCAAGAACTATGAACAGGTTTGAATCACCAAGGTGTTTCAGTAACATGAATATTTATGTTTAAAAAGTGACCAACCTAATTTGGTCGGATTATAGGCTTCTAAGTTTTAGTTGCCAACTTCACACCGGTGGGAGAGTGTAGCCCGTAATCTATCACGCTGGCCAAGTGCAGGTTGGTGGATGCTGGTGAATGTTGACAAGTTGTAGTTGATATCTTCACTTTTTTTGCTTATTAACTTTTTACTTTAAAACTGCTTCTTCATTTTATGTTGCTATAAATAATAAGTATTATATGTATATTATAGTATATATGTATATACAGTCATAACAACACAGTCGCTCACACTTCACACACCCATGTAGGGTGGTTGTGAAATTAACCCCTTCCCAAGTTCCCACTCAAGCGGACATCATTCTCTAAATTCTTTGCATACCAAACAAGGGTTAGCTCAACATAAATACCTATACAATTCTCAGATAAAGAGTCTAAGTAATTATGAGTTATTACAAGTACAAACCTATATTCGATTCAATATGAAACTTGTGAGTTTTACTTCCTTCATATATAAAAAGAAAACTTAATCTAATAAATTACTACCAGTAGACAACTTACCCAATATGCTGGCAGAATTGTCACGTTGAATGGCAATGCTCAAGCTTTAGCCGAAGTAGAGGCTAGCATTTTTGTCGCTTGTTGCTTCGACCAGACGCTTAGAAAGATCAAATTATAGTATTCATAATAATGTATGTATGCATAAATAAGTACACAGTGAAATGCGTTGCAGCAAAATCTTTTATTTTGTCTTTACGTGTATTAAATAATACATTCAAATGATAGCAATTTTATTGACATTGACAACAACTTGTTAATTACACCGCCATATTTCACCATAATGTAAGTTCCTGTTACAAGCTTCGTGTAACCGGCCCTTGTTAGCGTACTAATAATGTCTACCCGCCTCCACTTCAATTATGAAACATTAGGGAGCCATCTTTGATGTTAACTTTATTTAAAATACAAAGGGATCTGTAATTGGGACTAGAACTGTGAAATTCGCTGGTTTTTGTTGAATTGGTATGATTAATTCAGAATTACCTTTTTTACTTGCGATATTAATTTTGATTAAGCACTTACGTCATAATATAATCGAGCGTTACCCAATCCCTTGTGTCGATCAGTTACATAATCGTTTGCACCTGCGTACAATGAATTTTACAACAATATCGATTTTCATGCATCCCCGGGGATTTGCGGGAGCTGTCCATACAATATAAATATTCCTAGAACATCCCTCGTCAAATATTAACTGTGTTACAAGTTATAACGCATGTCTATATCGACCCCCCATTCCGCCCACTTCACCCAGATGTAACCATTGGCAACGAGCGCTGGGATGGTGTTTGCAATTGCATAGAGCTTTGCCCAGTCAAGGCCTTAAAGGAACGGCTTGAACGGCTTAGGGTATAACCCAAATTTTATGCCAAATACTAAAGTTCGTGACGTATTGTTATGTATTGCAAAAAAATTCGTTATTTATTAACTAAAAAAATTACATTAAATATGTAACGTTTTCTACGACCTTACGGAATAAGCTTCCTCCAGCAGTGTTTCCGCAGAGCTACAACTTGGAACGTTAAAAATAAGAGAGATCTAGGGTAAGTAAGTATTAGTGACACCTCCAGTGTTACATATATCCAAAGGAAACGACTGACTATTGACTACTTTGCTTACTTCCAATCAGGTGGGCCATATGCTTATTTGCGCCTCTTAAGCTACAAAAAGTTACATTTTACGTCAAATTACAAAAAATAAAATTGGGATTCATTTTAAATCTTGATACGGTGATTGATTTTTTGTGACTTATTTACATACTTATAATAATGTACGTTGCGTCTACTAACCTGAGGTAGGTATGTACTTACCAAAAGAACATTGTTTTAAAAACGAAGCTCTGTAGAGGGCATTCAATCAACTTTACGGCTGATTCTTCCGAAGATAGAAGGTGCTCTAGGGATGGAAACTTCATTACATTTTCCCTCTTTTGATCAAGAGGATTCATTTGCGAAAGATCTTTAACATAAATGGGTTTATTTTTCGCGTTTTATACTGTTCAATTCAATAATATAAAAGACTTTATGGCTTATATAGGCTTTAGGTAAAAATTGATGTATTTGACATTTTATTAATTCGTATAATATTAATTCTGTTATTAAACTGAGATTGGCAATATACGGTGATTATTTATAGCAAATAATCACAGCTACATATACTATAGCGTAGGTATGTGTTGTACGTATTTTCCCGGTTTCCCTTAGAGCCGTGCAGAATATGTAAGACCTGCAACAGAAATGTAATTTCCGCTGCTTTTGTAGTCATAAAAATTTTAGGTTTCCGGGGAATACAGGTACATACTAGGGTGAAATTCGTGAGATTGGCAATATACGGTGAAAAAGTTTCTACTCAATTCTATCGAAGAATGCTGGTGGGTTATACTGCTCCAAAGCCGGCATCATACAGTGTTGGAATGATAACCTGTTCATAGATCTTTTCATAGTTCAAGAACTATGAACAGGTTTGAATCACCAAGGTGTTTCAGTAACATGAATATTTATGTTTAAAAAGTGACCAACCTAATTTGGTCGGATTATAGGCTTCTAAGTTTTAGTTGCCAACTTCACACCGGTGGGAGAGTGTAGCCCGTAATCTATCACGCTGGCCAAGTGCAGGTTGGTGGATGCTGGTGAATGTTGACAAGTTGTAGTTGATATCTTCACTTTTTTTGCTTATTAACTTTTTACTTTAAAACTGCTTCTTCATTTTATGTTGCTATAAATAATAAGTATTATATGTATATTATAGTATATATGTATATACAGTCATAACAACACAGTCGCTCACACTTCACACACCCATGTAGGGTGGTTGTGAAATTAACCCCTTCCCAAGTTCCCACTCAAGCGGACATCATTCTCTAAATTCTTTGCATACCAAACAAGGGTTAGCTCAACATAAATACCTATACAATTCTCAGATAAAGAGTCTAAGTAATTATGAGTTATTACAAGTACAAACCTATATTCGATTCAATATGAAACTTGTGAGTTTTACTTCCTTCATATATAAAAAGAAAACTTAATCTAATAAATTACTACCAGTAGACAACTTACCCAATATGCTGGCAGAATTGTCACGTTGAATGGCAATGCTCAAGCTTTAGCCGAAGTAGAGGCTAGCATTTTTGTCGCTTGTTGCTTCGACCAGACGCTTAGAAAGATCAAATTATAGTATTCATAATAATGTATGTATGCATAAATAAGTACACAGTGAAATGCGTTGCAGCAAAATCTTTTATTTTGTCTTTACGTGTATTAAATAATACATTCAAATGATAGCAATTTTATTGACATTGACAACAACTTGTTAATTACACCGCCATATTTCACCATAATGTAAGTTCCTGTTACAAGCTTCGTGTAACCGGCCCTTGTTAGCGTACTAATAATGTCTACCCGCCTCCACTTCAATTATGAAACATTAGGGAGCCATCTTTGATGTTAACTTTATTTAAAATACAAAGGGATCTGTAATTGGGACTAGAACTGTGAAATTCGCTGGTTTTTGTTGAATTGGTATGATTAATTCAGAATTACCTTTTTTACTTGCGATATTAATTTTGATTAAGCACTTACGTCATAATATAATCGAGCGTTACCCAATCCCTTGTGTCGATCAGTTACATAATCGTTTGCACCTGCGTACAATGAATTTTACAACAATATCGATTTTCATGCATCCCCGGGGATTTGCGGGAGCTGTCCATACAATATAAATATTCCTAGAACATCCCTCGTCAAATATTAACTGTGTTACAAGTTATAACGCATGTCTATATCGACCCCCCATTCCGCCCACTTCACCCAGATGTAACCATTGGCAACGAGCGCTGGGATGGTGTTTGCAATTGCATAGAGCTTTGCCCGGGCTCGGAGTTTTCGTGATCGAGTTTCGCGCTTAATTATGACAGGTTAGGGTTGTAAATCGCAGGGTATGTTAAATATAGCAGTAGGAAAACGCATCATCGAGCTGGCACCTGACTCCCGGCGGCCCGGGCGAGCTTTCTGGATGTTTGCCGGTCGTTGCGTTGTGCCTGCTTAATAAGTACACGGTGGGTGCACACGACAGCGTTGACGTGCCGTAATTACGAAGAGAGTGGACCCCTGCCGTCCTCCGGGTAGGCTGCATCAAACGGATTCGATATTGGATTCGTTAATTAATTCTACCTTTGTGATAGGCATTTCGGATTCGACAGGCTGACTGTGACGGACAAGAGGACTGGGTTCTAATTAAGGAACGAGGTTTCTTTCGAAAAAAGTATCATTGGGTGAATCGACTGATTCAAGGGTTATTAATGCTGATACTGAACGAATGGGTTGCGCATCAAAATTAGCTTTATATCCAAATTCAGAGTATCGAATATAATAACAGTTAAAAAAAAAGTCTGCGCTTTAGACCACACGACTGAAATAAAACTTTTTTTAGTTTAGCTTCATCTACCGGCCTTTGTTTAATGTCAATGTTGCCATCTTGATTTTTGTGAATTGTCATTTTACTGGTCATACCAACATAATAATACAAAAACTAAGTTCAAACTTGTTATGTTGACAATGGAAATCTACATGAACCAACATCTTTCAACTTCCATTCGCCTCGTCAACTTACTCCCCAAGTCAAGCGTGCCTAAAGACGTTTTACTTCAACAGTATGTATAATTCCAAAATATGAAAATTCTTTTTGATTACTATGCCCAACAGATCTCTCATTCACAGTAAAAACTTAAGGTCGAAGTAAGATATTATTGTAATTTATAACATTCTAGGCATCCTCTGTAACGTTCATGTCTCGAACTAAAGTGACAACAATATTTCACGTTGTGGCTGTGAGTTTCACGTCGCACGGCTTTATGTTTCACGCGACATGACACCAAATGTGCGCTCCAACTAGCCTGACAGATGATGCTTGTTGATACAACCACAATGATAATACACGCGCTTCAAAATTTAACTTTGAGACTTTATAACCTAATCTCACAGCCTAGTAATCTTATTGCTAGACTGTGATGATGTCACAGAATGACGTGCACACTGCAGTGTCACGCGAAACTATACTTTAGAGTTTCAAGTGTCACTGCAACTGATATGGACAGTCGTGTTGCTTAACATCGGGCGAGCTCGTCATGTCATTTCGTAACATTAAAAAAAATATGTATTTTATGTGATTCAAAGTTATTATATTTATTATTTATTTTTATTATTACATGCCTTCATTCAATGTCATTACTTAGTCTAACTAATCTATACAGTACTTAGTTCTCAATATTACATTGTATGAGCCCTGTGAGGGCGTTGCACTTTAGAGCATACATTGCCTAACTCTCGTCACATTACAATAATATTCAGGTCGAAGGAAATTATGATTACTGTCACTTAAATTTTTAGGTTAATTGTCAACATTTGATAATTATTAGTTTTAAATATTTATAGTATATACATGATTTATAAGCCACGACAAATACATGTAAGTATACATAGTTCACCTGCACATTCAATCAATAGCTAATATAACTTTTGTACTGTACATATAAGGCGGTGTCTCCACAGGGCTCAACTTATCCCTTTACTGTACAATCTCGTATTTTCACGCTTCACGTCACACTCCAATTACTGTGACGGATGATGCTCATAGTTTACAGTCACAGTAATGTGGACGTGACGTGTGATGTTATGTGCTACGGCTATACTAAAGCGCTACGTAGTAAGCTAGGAAAGTGAGCTAAGTAAGCCGTAGCACTTTTTAGAAGATTGAAAAATTTAATGGTAATAAGAAAAGATTAAAAAAGCGGATATTTATATTAGTGTTGCACTCAAAGTCAAAGTTTATTGCAATTGCACTTTAAAACTTACGTAAACCTTTTTAACAATTTCTGAAAAAGCTGTTAAGTATTAATTCCAATTTGGTGAAAGCGAGAAAACAATGTTTTGTAGAGCGTCATTCTTTTTTTTTGTTTTTGGTTTGGCTGCACACTGTTGTGTATTTAGCCAGTGTCAAGTAATTGATAATTTTTCAAGTTAAAAGGTTTTAGGTATATGTGTCAAGTCAAGTCACAGTCCAAGTCATCGTGTCAAGTCATAATTTAGTCTAGTCTAGTCAAGTCATACTCCTAGTAAAGTGGTGGCAACTTTACCAGAAGCTTCTATGGAGTTTTGGAAACAACACGAAAATAAACGTTTCACCATCATAACACTTTGCCACACTCGTGCCGGTAATCCAGCACTTAACGAATAAAATACCAGCAATTTTATGCACTAACACTGAAAATAACACAAGTTTTAGAAAATAATACAATGCGGCGACGCGATCTTTTTCGTTTTCCCTCCAAAACTCCATTATTAAGAGTTAGATAATTAACTACAACTAGCGTTAGCGTACCTACCACTTTCTGTTGTGAATCCTAACTAGGATTAAAATTTATAAAGAAAACTGGTGGCGCGCCGCATTTTCACTAGCTATTTATGAGGGTTGCTACGCCGTAGAGCTGCTACGAAGCATTTTACAAGCTGTGTAACATTCGATGCTTGTAGCGATAAAATGTTTGAAGTTTTAAATTAATAAATTATGGCGGCACCTATATAGGTAAACGAGCTTCTGCCCGCAGCTTCGCCCGCGGCGTAGCCTATGGGAAAATAATTCAACCACCCATTTCACCCACTTAAGGGTGAAATTTCGAAAAAATTTTTTTAGCGGATGCCTACGTTATAACATCTACCTGCATGCCAAATTTCAGCCCGATTCGTCCAGTGGTTTGGGCTGTGCGTTGATAGATCACTATGTCAGTCAGTAAGTCAGTCACCTTTGAGTTATATATATTGAGAAGAAAGATAGAAACTATATGTAATAGTTTTGCTATAATAATAATAATAACTCATTGTTCAACAATAATAATAACTGCAATTGCTTAATCTCATTATGAAACATTGACACAGTTAAATTAAATCCAATTACAAATATTTGTACGCCTGTACCTATGGGCAGAATTTTGTTGAAGAATTATGTGCTGATCCATCTTTGCAATATTGTAACCCAAAATTATTGCAAATAAATTATTTCAATAGGACAATATTTCATTGTTATTGATATAAAATAAAAAATAATCTCAACTCTATAGATAAACTAAAAAGCAGTAGTTAAATTATAAATCTGCTTCATAAATCTTGTGAAAGCGTAATTCGTTCCAGTATTACAGAACAAAGCTTCCAACGTCCGAGCTCCCCACGCAAAAGTTCCATTTACTTTTTTTAGTGTCAAATGTGTCAAAGAAATGTAGGGCGCATTTTCAGTGCAATATTCTCTCCCGAGGGTGGGCGGAGACGGTGGAGATCTCACAGACGGTGACAGGGGAAAAAGGGGGCGTCCGCACCGACCAAACATTATTAAATTTTACTCGGACGCTGGCATTCGGAAATATGTATCGTTATAAGTCACAGCTAATGTTGTGTTCACAGATATATGAATTACGTTATGCGACATACCTTCAGAGGTTAAATACATGTTTTAAAAAGTAGCTTTGTTTTGAAGTAAAACTTCTTTATTTTTTTTTTATTTTTTTTGGGAAGACCAGCAGCTTTTCTTACATTGTAGAAACATGTTACACATTTGGAAGCCAATTAAAGGTCCTCACGTCTAGCGGTATAGTAGCACTAAAGCTTGAGCACGCAATAATGGACACCTGATTTTACAAATAATAATTAAACTTTTACAAAGATCGGAAAACATCGGATTTGTGCTATTCTGAATAAGTAAGTACTACGCATAATATATATAATAAGAAAAATGAATAAAACATGTAACAATCTAGTCAACAAAGAAGTCTCTGCACAGCAGCCGCCTCGCGGAGCTCACGCTCGTGTTGTACAAGTCTAATGACTTATACTCACTGCATAGCTTGTTAAAGTTTCTGCTCGCTCTATGCAGATATGAGTTTTGACGATAGTTGGTTCTAACAACTGGAATGTTAAGGGGTTGGTGATGTCTAATAAATTTGGTGGGGACATTTAGTTTAATTTTACTAACTAGTACAGGGGAGTCTACTTTACTAGACGCTACTTTTAGTAAAAATGTAATGTCAGATATGTTACGTCTCATATTGAGCGGTAGAAGGTGAAATTTTTTACAAAGTTGATGGTAGTTATCCGATTTATAAGGGATCTGGAGTCGAAAACATAAAAACTTTATAAATTTCTTTTGTATTCGCTCGACTCGCATGATGTATTTGTTATACCGCGGGTTCCATATTTGTGATGCATATTCCAATATGCTACGAACAAAAGTACAGTAGAGGATCTTCAATGTTTTAGCTTTACGCACGCTTAACTTGGGGCTTAGCTGGTGAATGCGTGGCGTACGCAAGTTGAAGTTGGTTCACGAAGATCTCCATTTTCGATGTAACAAAGCTAAAAATTTGTATTATTATGTAGGTATATCCGGTAAAATATTAATTTACTGGCGACGAGTTTTGAAAATTGCGTCACTGCATTGTATTATTTTCCAAAACTTTTGTTATTTTCGGTGTTAGTGCATAAAATTGATGGCATTCTATTCGTTATGTGCTGGATTACAGGCGTGAGTGTGGTAAAAGGGTATAATGATGGTGAAACGTTTCTTTTCGTGTTGTTTCCAAAACTCCATAGAAGCTTCAAGTAAAGTCAAAGGCTTTTGACTTTGTAGACCATGAAACTCTTATAAAGAAACTTGAAATCTATGGCGTTAGGGGTAATGCTCTAAATTTACTCAAATCATACCTAACTGACAGAAAGCAAATTACCAGTGTAAATAAGATATCTGTAAAAACTAAACGTGAAACACAATTCAAATCTTCTTGTAGATCAATAAAGTTTGGAGTTCCTCAGGGCAGCGTCCTGGGACCTCTTTTATTTCTAATATATATTAACGATATGCCTAAGTCAATTAATAGCCCAATGATATTATTTGCTGATGACTGTACAGTGGTTTTTAATGATGAAAATGTCATAAATACTAAACTAGGGTCCATAGTACAATGGTTAATAGGGAATAATCTGAATATAAATATAAGTAAAACAAAGATAATGGAATTTAAACAACGAAGTAATCAAACTCTAGGAGTTCAAATACAACATGATGGTAGGACAGTAGACACCACTAACACAACGAAATTTCTTGGACTACATATAGATAATAACCTAAAGTGGCAAAGCCACATAGACTTTGTTTGTAAAAAACTTGCCCAATCTTCCTATAGTCTCTATATGTTAGCAAAAAAAGTAAACCTCTCAACGGTGCTCGCGTCGTATCATGGGTATGTCGCTTCTAGATTAAGGTACGCTATAATATTTTGGGGTAATGCAACAAATTGGGACAAAGTGTTCAGGGGTCAAAAAAGATGTATACGTGCAATGTGTGGCCTGAAAAGAACCGATAGCTGTAGAGCGTATTTTAAAGATTTAAAAATTCTTACCCTGCCCTCACTATATATATTTGAATTAGCTCTCTTTATTAGACAACATCCATCTTTATTTAAAATAGTATTCAAATCACGAAATCGGACTTTCTTATGTTGTTCCAAAAAAGTGAACTATAAAACTGCTTTATATGAGAAAAGTGTATTTACAATGGGGCCAAAAATATATAACAAAATTCCAAGCCATATAAAAGAGTGCAATGACCTTCACACATTCAAACGTAAATTATTTCAATATTTAATCGACCAAACATTTTACTCGCTTGCTGAATTTTTTGATAAGTAATTGACTTTAATATAATACAATTAAATGGACCTATTTATTACCTATTGACTTTTATTGTGATGCAATTTGATTAATTTAAGTATTTAGCTTCAGCTTATTTGTAATTTTTGTATGCCGTTGCGGCTGATCGCAGTATGGACTTCATATTATTATTGTAACATCTGTTTTATGACCTGTGTATCACAAAATAAATGATTTGAATTTGAATTTGAAAGTTGCCACCACTTTACTAGGAGTATGACTTTGACTAGACTATGACTTCGACTGTGACTTGACATATATTTACGTGAAATATCATTAACTTTATAAATTATCAATAATTTGACACTGGCTAAATACACAAGAGTGTGGAGACAAAACATAAAAAAAAGATGGCGACTTTAACATTAAAAAAAGCAAAAACCAAGTTATATCCCGGCCGATAGATGGAGCTAAACTAAAGAAGTTTAACTTCAGTCGTGTGGTCTATAGCACACGCGTTTTTTTTATTGATCTGGTTTCAGCTTCCGCCACCTACGCTGCGCCTTTTGTGTTCTCTATGTACGATGTCAATAGATGCGTTAAGGTTTAACAATAGGTAGAGGCTATCGATCGACAAATCTTCGATAAATGAGGCCATGTTCTGTCAAAATAAATAAAGTACCTCGAGAGAGGTGATATTTAGTTCTGCTATCTCATAATGTCAGGCGCATTAAGAATAGTAGAATGTAGGTACATACTTTCAACCATACCGTAACCACAATCATGTCACAAGAAAAGTTAATCTATACTTAATAATATTTAGAAAAAGGAAATACCTACTAATAGTGTCGCACGAAGTTTTAAAGGAACGAAACTTATGGCTCCATCTATAGAAGAGGTTTTCAAAAATCTTTGATGTAAAGGTTTCATATATTCATAGGTGTTGTAAAAGTGCTAAAATTAGCTTTTTGCAATAAGTTATATGTTTTTTTTAGAAGTGGTCACCGTAGCCTGTGGACATCTGTAACACCGGAGGTATTATATATATGTTCATGTTAATAATAGGCTAAATTTATAAATATAAAAATAATATAACAAAAAGCACGGACCCCGGTGCCTGTGGAAATGCAGATTAAAAAAAAAACACCGGATGGGGCGACACCAATGCATTGCTTACTCCATGTCGTAACTCGTTGGAAAGACCGCTGGTGAGAGCTCATTCCACATTTTGCATTATTATTATTAGATTTTTTATATTATGGTCGTTATCCAAATGCCCAAGGCAACGATTGAAGTGAAAAGTGTGATCATTTTTTGTCGCACAATAGATAAATATAACTCTCTCTTTCTCTCTTGTAAGTTTCGCTCCTCACTATAACATATTTTTTTGTATATCACGGCAAGATGTTGGCGATGCGATCGAGAATGCTATTTCATATTAAACATTCTCAAGAAGTTCGCAATATTTGCGTCGCGATTTTGTTATTTGTCTTAAATAAAAAAATTGGATATGAAGCTCTAGTAGGTACCTAGTCACATTTCTAGAATTTTATGAGCTAAACTAGCTGCGCCTCGTGGTTTCACCCGCGGATTAAAAGTATCCTATGTGTTAACCTAATATAAGCTATGTTATAATAAAATTTCATTAAAATCTATTCAGTCGCGTTTGCGCGAAAGAGTAACAGACATACGTACAAACTTTCGCGCTTATAATATTACGAGCATCTGCCCGCAGCTTCGCCCGCGGCGTGGCCTATGGGAAAATAATTCAACCACCCATTTAACCCTCTTAAGGGTTGAATTTCGAAAATTCCTTTCTTTGCGGATACCTACGTCATAACATCTACCATCGTTGAAAAAGTCCAGACAATCCTGTATTCTAACTTTATCTATTCCAACACAAAAGTAGGATTTTAAATCAATATTTTATGTACATTCTAATATGAATAATCCCCATTCCTATATTAATATATAATTAATTTATAAACTGAAAAAAAAAACGAGTGAAAATAACTTGTTTTTGCTTGGTTTAATTTTAACGTCGCCGCCTTGTTAAGTGTAAATGGTAATTTTACCGGACACACCAACTAATTATATATGACTATAACGAATTATTAAATTTGTTATTTTGACAATGGAGATCTACGTGAACATACTTCAACTCCCGTTCGCCTCACATTCACCAACTTACTCCCGAATTAAGCGTGCGCAAAGAAATTTTTTACTTCAAAATCGTATATATAAATTGCAAGTGAAACCACAGTGTAACAATATTTTTTATAAAGCTGCACAATACTTTTACTTACTTACTTTACTTTTCCTTTCCTTCCTTTTACCTATATTGCTATCGGCTGCGTGGGTGGGACTAAATCGCTTGGAAGAGAAATGTATCCCAAGACAGTTCATTTGAGGGTCGTGAGGTCACACGAACAGCTTCTAAAGTGCGTAGTTTTAACTTCTCTGATATGTTTGAAATAGTTTCATGAATATTATAGGTATTACTTTTTATAATACTGTTGATGTATGTGTATGACTTAGAAAAAAACGTTTCTTCATGATGTATATCAAAGAAGTAAAATCAGAGTATTAGCGAGAAAACGAGAAAGAGCATCACCGCATTATATCATTTTCCAAAACTTGTGTTATTTTCAGTATTAGTGCATAAACTTGCTGTCATTTTATTCGTTAAGTGCTGGATTACAGACATGAATGTAGGAAAGTGGTATAATGATGTGAAACGTTTATTTTCGTGTTGTTTCCAAAACTCCATAGAAGCTTCTAGTAAAGTTGCCACCACTTTACAAGGAGTATGACTAGACTATGACTTGACTTGATGATCAAAAAAACATTGTTAACTTTGTTATGTTGACAATTATCATAGAGATCTACATGAACTAACATCTTTCAAGTTCCGTTCGCCTCTTTACGCATTCACCAGCTTACTCTCCAAGTCAAGCGTGCGTAAAGAAGTTTTACTTAAAAAAAGGGAAATCCCATAAACGCGCGCGAAGCAGTTACGGGTTAGGTATCTATTTGATATGAAATAAATAAATAAATAAATATGTGTGGACATTTCACACAGCGCCATCTAGCCCCAAACTAAGCAAAACTTGTACTATGGGAACCAGATAACTGATACAATAGTTAGATACTTTTTGTTTGTAAATACATACATAGAATACAATATAACACCCAGACACGGAACAAACATCGATGTTCATCACACAAATGTTTATCCTGGGTGGGAATCGAACACACAACCCACAGTTCAGAAGGCAGGGTTACTCCCAACTGAGCTATCGGGCCAGTCAAATATGAATCAATAGTCGACAATTTTTTATCCACATTACAATGGTAGCGGATGGCGAGCGCCTCGCGGGTCGTGCCTCGCGGCGAATGCGCGGGATGAGCTCAGATAATGTAAATATCCTCCATAAACACGCCCATAATTATGTGTACTGAGCCCCGGAGCCGCTCTTATCTATTAGTTATTCTTGTTCTGTGGTTTAATGAATTATGGAACGGTTCAAGCGAATTTAGCAGGACTTTACTTACCCCTATTGCCCGTAGTTCATGCGGTGACTAAAATGTAGGTATGCTTTATCTTGAAATATATTTATATTAATTTTGTTCAATTTGTTGTCATGAGTATTGTCGTTATATTAAATTATTCTTTATTTATTTATCTGTATATAACTGGAATTTAGCCACTATTTTGAAAAAATTATCTTAGATAATATCTAATTAAAAGTGAAAGAGGTAAAAGGAAATTACCAATGAAGGAGGTTAATTTTATTAACGCGTCATTGTTAATTATGTTATATTACAATCTCGCAACGTAAAGTTTGATCGTAGCCACTTGGAACTTGTTTCTTTGTAACTGGCTTCTGAGCAATCAAAATCAATTTATAAATGTCTCAAAGTTATTTTTGTTTCATTTGAATGAAGTGAAATCGTCTATTCGTGAGAATTTTGAATTACATTATTGCAAAGATGAATCAGCATATTATAATTCTGCCGGTTGTTCCCGATCGGCCCCACGTCTTCACCATCATGGGGCCCAACTGGAACTTTTTTCTTCTTGGGCTCCGCGCAAGGCAACGGAATAAATATTCCTGTTTGGTCCCACTAATAGCATTAAGTCATATTATAATTATAATAGCAATATAATATTTTAAAATACACGTTTGTTCCATAAAAATTCTGCCTATAAGTTCAGACTTACAAATATTTGTAATCGGCTTGGTATCAAGGTCAAGTATTGTTATAACATTTTTTTTTTTCAAGTAAAAACTGCAATCGATAAAAAATCTTATTAAAGATTACAGAAACTAAATGTTCATATTCAAAATCCAATGTAATACGAGATAATTTAACAAATTCAATTTTATTGGCATAGTATTGTCTCTCAAAACTTTACAAATAGCAGCATAATCTTAGAGTGAACAAAGAACGAGTCAAATTGAATCATCTCGAAGGAGATTACATCAAAACGGTCTCACCTAGAGCGAGCTCGGGCTTTGAACAAAAAAGTCCCCGGTGCGAGGCGAGATCGCGCTGCCATCTCGCGCGTTGCTAGGCGACCACGCGATCAATACAGCCTCCGCCGGGCCACCTAATTACCCCCTCTCTCCCATGGCTCTCCCACCACCGTTTCATCCCACTCGCCCCCACGTTTCCTCGCCCGAGGAACTTAGCTCGCCCGCCGCCCGCCCGCCCAACCACACCGTTGACGGATTTAAATATCGAATGATAGAATTCAAATTAAAAATATTTTTCGTTTTGTGCGAATGTTTGCTTTGACATCGGCACTTTTTATTATTACGCATTCTCTTTTGTTTGTTTTTGATGGTGTGTTTGCTACATTATTTTTTTGTTTTGATCGCAATGAATATTCATTTTCAATTTAGAATAATGTAATGTATTTGATTGGTCTTAAATAAATAATAAATAATTAAATATTAGTCGACATTTCACATAGGGCCCCAAATATAGGTACTATGTACTATGTGAACCAGAAAACTAATAGAATACTTATATACTTTTTGTTTGTAAATATATACTTATAATACTATATAACACCCAGACACAGAACAAGCATCTATGTTCATCACACAAATGTTTGTCCTGGGTGAGAATTGAACCAACAACCTACAGTTCAGAAGGCAATACGGCCAACTTAGCTATCAGGCCAGTCATTAATTATAATTTTATCATTTTTCCACAAAAAATATACAGGTAGGTTTGATTCTTGAATCAATAGATTTTGTTGATGATTAAGATCAATCTTTGCAAAGTAATGTTTTACTAGCAATGAAAGAAATAGTTTAAAAAATGTTGATACACAAAAAAAAAACACGTCCATTACAAAAGCAGCTCGCTGCACTATGTACAATATATTGGCCATGCTGACCTATAACAAATCTATTGTCTTTTGATAGATAGATCTTAAGGTCAAGTGTGAGTTATCCTCAGAGAATACGGTAAGATTAATGGGCGTCTCGACTTCTCTGAAGAGATTCCTAACATTGCTTTTCGTTGAGTTTCTCACAGTGTCTATCACATGAAATGTAGGGCAGGTTGTGGTGGAGGCAGGTGCGTAAAGGATTCCTGAGGGCATAACGGCGTAACGTGGGTAGAACACTCTGAAATATTGGATATGAAACCGCGCTGCGAACACGCTTTATAATGCAGAACGGATATGAGGTATAAAATAACAAAATTAAAAATAACGCCCAATTATCACATACATAGATCCTGGACCCTAACTAGGATTCCCTGTGTCTAGGGGCCCAGGAACTACGAGGACCATGGTCCCACAACACCCAGGCTCAGAACAAGTATTTGCCCTTTTTTCTACGCACAAATACGTGTCCTGCCAAATATTATATAAATTAATTACTTATGCATATATAAATTAAATTAGGCATAGTTAAATAAAAAAGTTTTCAATAGATACTCTGCTCATCTTGAAAAAAGTTTCATAATTTATGAAGCCATTTTTGTTGCTTTATCGTGATGCTAAACTAAGCTTTAAAGCATAGTTTTTACCTATCAGCTGTGAAGCTTAATTTGGCGTCACAATAAAGAAAAATGGGTTCATAAATTATGAAACTTTTTGCACGATGGGCAGGATATATAAAATACCTTTTTTTATTTAACTTAGTCTAATTTAATTTTAATAATTATTGGTATAAGCCTCTATGCTTTTTAGATCGATTAAAAATAGCATCACTCCATGTCTTTTGGCGTATATGTAATATTAAAAATACTCAGGGCTATTTTCAAACAACAAAAACGAGGAGGCTCTAATTTTTGTTGTTATTTGATGTTAGTAAAAGATAATATATGATAACTACGATAATATAATCCAAGTATTTCTCAGTATGAAAAGTCTAACCTCTTTTTACCTTTGTTTATGTTTATATAAATACTACATTGACAAAAAACTAATACTAAGCACTACCTACTACAACAAAAAAAAAAACAAATGGACTCTATACTGGCCGCGATGGCCTATAGACAGTATATACACATCCAAATGCTCCAGCCCACTACCAGTAGGTAGCGTACCCAACATGCTAGCAGCATTGCCCCGTTGAATTGCAATGCTTATTCCTTGTGACAAATAAGTACCAGCACTTTGGTCACGCGTCGCGTCGACAAGACGCTCTGATAAATTTTTGAAAACGCTCTCGGCCCCCAAGGACCCAGTGTTTCAACACCAAACGGCTCAAACAAAAACCCTTTTTTAAATGGATATTATTATGTTTACTTTTGTTTATAGTTAAAACTTGTGTATGACAAAAATATATTTTTTTAAAATTATATATTGTTGGAAACCCTAAGTGGTTTTAGTTTTAAAAAAAGTAACCTTACAATCAACATACAAATATTTATTAAGATTTACTAAGAACCGACAATAATTAACCGCGTGATTTTATAAAACGTCCGTCGCCTCTGAGCGCTGCCCGAAAAGTGAGCCAGAGCCTTCTTCGTCACTCGTATATATACTATGCCGCTTGCATCAGCTCCCGAAGTGAAGTATTTTGTAACACGGCCGTTCCTGCTTGCGTGTTGTCCTCAACAGCTGCTTCATCTTCAAGCGGCACATTTTCGTCGACCTCGACCGTTGTGTCTTCTTCTATAACACAACAAAACATGATTTTAGGACCTGATGTACAAGCATAACGTTGGTAACTGAAACCATTTCAAAATTAAAATGAAGTTGTTGGTCAATTCAAAGAAATTTCAATTTAGAGAAATTCAACAGGTACTTGTAATAAACATTGAAAACGGAGACTGCAAAACAACTGTGTTAGAAGCACAAGCGTGCACTCAAGTACAACCAACGCAGTTCTCATAACAATTTTATGAAAAGATGTAAGAAGAAGTAATGGTTACAGGCGCATGTTAGCATTGTAAATAAAGAAAAATAAATTTATTGCGAATTTCAGAATTCCGGACTTCTAAACTTCGCCACACATTGTAATAGAAAACGACAACTGTATGATATGACACTCATTAACACGTCATACATAGCAAAAACCGCAACTGTATGACATGACACTCACAAATCACGTCATACATTGCAAAAACGACAACGGTAACTGTATAAGATAACATCATAAATAACGTCATAGATTGCAAAAAACGGCAACTGTGTGACATGGCACTCACAAACCACGTCACACATTGCAAAAACGGCAACTGTATGACATGGCACTCACAAACCACGTCATACATTGCAAAAAACGGCAACTATGTGGAGAGAATAATCTCGTCACATATTGCAAAAGGCAACTGCATGAAGAGGCATAGGCCACCTCACACATTGCAAATAGAGAGAAGGCAACTGTGCGAAATGATCACACATTGCAAACGACGCCACACAAAGTGCAGTCATCGCTGAGTCACATTGGTGAGACAGATATCCGCAGTGGAGAACGCAGAACAAGCCTCCAGCGTCCATTCGCCCCGCCAAAACACCATGTGATCGGCGGCCGCTTGCGTTGTCTTGCCATAAGACCCGCCGCGAAGTTTCGAGCTACAGCGGTGGGTGGCAGCACATGCAGGACCTTGTAGGGCCCCCGCATGCCAGAGTCCAGCTTTCCCGTAGATTGTGACGACCTGTTCACGAACACAAAATCGCCAACGGTGAAGGTTCGTGACTGCTGACGACCCTTGTTGACATAAGCGTCTTTGAGTTGCTGGTCAGCGTCTGGTAGTGTGGACGCAGTATTATTCATCACCGCATCTTAACGGTACACCATTGCGAGTTCTGTTTTGAATGAATAACCGGGGATGTACCGTCTAAAGTAACAAAAACTAACTTAGTAGCATTAAAAATGTCTAACCTCTTTAGACATTGCTTGGCATTTACGTGTTAACAGAAGCTTCTACCTTATGCTCGCTCGGTCTCACCTGACCATTAGTAATCATTTGACCTTAGTAATCTATTTCAGTTGTAAGAAATTCACATTTCTTAACATTGATGGAAAATCCTGCCTCAGTCAGAGTCTTTAGAATCACTATACTCGCGTTTTCGCTTGTTTTGTTGAACATAACCTTTGCGAAAAACACCACGAGCTCGAACGGGTGTAATCTGATGAGGTTTCACATAAATGGGCAAAAAACTCACTAAATTCATAGCAGCTGCGCGAATTTGAGTATCAGTAACACCAGCGTGTAACTATCGCTACAATGAACTCATTCATCACTCAAATCGTTAACAATGCGTAACGTAACAACAAACGTCCAGCGTATTCTGCATACGTGGGGTAGTTATCAGAATCAGTTTTCATAACATCAAATAAAATTTTCGCGATATTTACTCGTATAAGGCACAATGCCTTAAATTCACACTTGAAATTTGGCCAACTACGATCATTACAAACCCAATCGTATAGCCACGACCTCGCGTCACCTTTTAGACAATTACCTATACGTGCTAAACACTCACTGTCGTCCCGTCTATTTAGATTGCGCACATGATCAATTTGACTACACAACGAATCAAAATCATGCTAAGACAGATCGAAATTCGACATAAATACATGGTTCGATCTTACCGGCATGGCATCATAGCATTAATGAGGTTTTCGGTTACTTCACATATAACCATATCTGCGGTGGGCGGAGGCGTGCTTGAACATGGCACGGACAGGTCCAGACTTGCAGGGTACGACTCGGCGCTCGACGGCGCAGTCAGCGGGCAGACGGCTCGCACGACGCGGCTGGCGTGCCGGAGCATCCGGTGCAGGCGCCGACATGGCGCGCAATGTACTCGCAACTGCGTGTCCTGGAATCTTCCAAAACACCTAAGCGGCTTACGAAAGTTTGAAGCTGGGCTTCTAAACCAGGAATAGACGTTTGATCTCGCTTACGTCTTTTACGTTTACTAGTCTCAGCCGTAGCTACCAAAAATTTAAGCGGAAATTCTTTAAAATCACAACAGCAAAATCAAAGCAATATTTGAAATCAGAATAACCAAGTCAGAATTGAGTTAGATCCCACTTCTGATGTTGGAAATCCTAAGTGGTTTTAGTTTTAAAAAAAGTAACCTTACAATCAACATACAAATATTTATTAAGATTTACTAAGAACCGACAATAATTAACCGCGTGATTTTATAAAACGTCCGTCGCCTCTGAGCGCTGCCCGAAAAGTGAGCCAGAGCCTTCTTCGTCACTCGTATATATACTACGCCGCTTGCATCAGCTCCCGAAGTGAAGTATTTTGTAACAATATAGACTCTACTGCTCAATTTTATCGTTATGCCTCTAGAGCTATATCTTGGTCATCATTTATTCATCAGCAGTCATTACAAATATCTTAAAAATAAGTAATTAAACCGACTTAATAATTGAGGAGTTCCGTTGTCTGTCTCCAAAGATTTCTTTCAGATCTTCACCTAATTTACATGGGATGCTGCGCAAGATTTTACTACCAAACAGTCACATAAATTGATCCAAAAACTTCAAAGAAATCGTTTAACATATCTACATGGAAAAATACATGAAATGGAAAATTGAACCTCTTAATTTTTTGAAGTTGAAAAAGTAAAAATGTGAGTACTTATCTTTACAACCGAGAACAAAAGGCGTCTCAGTACTCAGTAGTTCTTTGTTATCTACCGTTGAAGTTCTAATTAAATCTACTGATGAAGACAGCTTTATTTTCTTGTTTCGTCGTACAAATAAACTTTCAAAAGAGCCTTTTAGTCCCCTTTCAAAGTAGCCTTTGGTAGTCCATTTCATTCAATAGGTTTCTTTAGTTTGACTTCGGTCTTTCAGCGTTATTACCTTTTAACGTTATTAAAAAACTTTGATGTTTAGTTCCAATCATAAGAAACTTTTTGTGTTGTTGGTTTGTCCTTCTCTTACCCAACAATAGAGATCGAAAGAGAGAGAACAATAGAGATGGGGGTACAGTTTTTATTTGCAACCATTTTGATGGCCAAAAGTATAACCCGGCGACTTGGATTCACAGGTTACTAAAAATTTTGCTACTATACAATCTAGATAAAATTATTAAAGAAAGGTTAAAAACACGAAGAAAAATGGATTATAATTATGTACTTATCTAAAAAAATAATTTGGTATGTCTGCCATGTTATTTACTTCCTATTTAGTGGCCTTTATAAGGCCTCCGAATAAAAAATTAAAGTTCGCCAATTTAATAAAAGTAAACGCTTTATAATTCGTTAAGTTTTCATGGATAATGGTGTTGGTTCATATATATAGGTAATTTTACCAGGCTAAATTATCAAAAAAAACGCGCAAGTACTTTTTCTGTGTCAGCGTGTTGTGGGACCATGGACCTCGTAGTTAGGTCACAGGGAATCCTAATTTTTTTTTATTTTTTTTTTATTTTTTATGTTAAGGAATGACGTGACGAGCTAGCCGTTCGCCTGATGTTAAACGACACGGCTGCCCATACCAGCTGCTGTGTCACTCGGATCTCTCAAGTAAAGAGGTTCGCGTGACACTGCACTGCGCACGTCATCCAGAGACATCAGCACAATCTAGTAATAAGATTACTAAACTGTGAGATTAGATCATAAAGTCTCATTTGCCCAGTTATTTCACTAGCTACAGTGCCCTTCAAACCGGAACACAGCAGTGCTTGCGCACTACTGCTTGGCGGCAGAATAACTGGCAAAGCGGTGGTACCTACCTAGACGAACTTTGCAGTAAAGTCCTACCACCTAGTAAATTAGGGTCCATTATCTATATGATCGGTGAGCACTATTTATTTATTATCCACATCCAGCTAATTCTTATCCTTTTCTCTTCTATATCTTATTATCTTATCTTATTCATATATTTTTCGTATTAATATAAAAGTGAAATGTTTATTTATTTATTAAAAGACCAACAGCATAAGGATAAAATAGATAGTAATTACATAAAAGCAGAATATTAATGTAGCCAATAATAGGTCTCGATAGTATTACAAGTTTTATAATCAAATAGACACAGCTCGCAGTTATTACATGTCATTACTTTTTAATAGTACTTACAGGATCTTTACCGTAATATATATATATATATATATATATATATACATATATATTGTACCCATAGTAAAAGACTTTTAGTCAAAAGTCGTTGGTTCAAATTTTGAATTCAATCGTAACTCGCGACATGACACGTTCAGTGTATCGCTGCATATAGTTTACGAGCTTCTGCCCGCAGCTTCGCCCGCGGCGTGGCCTATGGGAAAATAATTCAACCACCCATTTCACCCTCTTAAGGGTGGAATTTCGAATAATCCTTTCTTAGCGGATGCCTACGTCATAACATCTACCTGCATGCCAAATTTGAGCCCGATCCGTCCAGTGGTTTGGGCTGTGCGTTGATAGATCACTATGTCAGTCAGTCACCTTTGAGTTATACATATTTAAATTATGTACCACATTTAGGACGCGTATTATTTTTAATGTAACCTAATAAAGGATTCCACGCACTAGCCAGTTGAAAACCATCACATCAATTGAAATTTTCGTGATCTTAATAGCTTCTTTCACAGACCTGTGTATATAGTGGCACTCAGTCGATAGGATTTGTGGATTGTGAAACTCTATCCAGTGAACCAGAGACCCAAACGTTGAGCTATGGCAAATCTTATATTTCTTGCAATTTGTTTGGTTTCTTTACGTCAAAACGTTCAACAAATTTAGATGATATCTAACAAGCATAATACGAAACCAGCGCATGCTTTTTATCCTGAAAATTTTAATATTTTGCGAGAATAAAAGTGTGAAACCGGTACTAATATAGGATACCGCTTTAGGTACTAACGCTAGTATACTATATTATTAATTTTGTTCTAAAGCGTTAAAAAGGCTTTCATTTTTTCGCGGCTGCCATATCCACTGATCCCACATAAATATTCCTTTCCTAGTTCCGATCTGTGTGAATGTGTTTCCGATAGCTATTTACGCAATCCCGAGTTATGTGTTGTCCCTAGGCTTGCGTCATACTTGCGTTGAATCGGGGACTAGCTGACGAGATGGCTATAAATCTTACCCGATATAGTAGTAGGTACTTACTTACATAATGTGTATAAAAATAAATGTTACAATTGGTATTAAAATAACAAGAGACGGAAAGAGATTGCCGCATAAATACCGTCTATAAGATTTTTAGCGCAAAGTAATAATAATAAATAAATATGTGTAGACATTTCACACAGCGCCATTTAGCCCCGAGCTAAGCAAAACTTGTACTATGAAAACTATAGAACTGATACAATACTTAGATACGTTTCGTTTGTAAATATATAAGTACATAAGAATATAATATAATAACGGAACAAACGTCGATCTTGATCACTCTAGCGTTTGTCTTGTGTAAGAAATGAATCCACAACCTGTAGTTACTACTAAGTCAGCTACCGGACAACCTACAATGAATATAAAAAAAAAAAAAAATCGTATGAGCGCGAGCGAAGCGTCTTTGTTACAGTTTGTGCAAAAGTTATTTGTTATGTTCGGCTATTCAGCTGTTCCGTGATATTTTACGAGCAGGTTTCCTAATTATGTTCATAATTAATAAAAAGATAACTGAATGCAATGAAGAAATGAACAAAATGAACGTAATGAATGAAAATAACGAAATGAAATAAGTGAACGAACTGAACGAAATGAACGATATGAACGAAATGAAAAGTGAACAAAATGACCGTAATGAACGAACTAATTAAATGAAATGAACGAAATAAACGAAATGAACGAAGTGAACGAAATGAAATAAGTGAACAAATTGAACGAAATAAACGAAATGAATGAAATGAAAAATGAACGAAATGGCCGTAATGAACGAACTAATGAAATGAACGTATTGAACGAACTGAATGAAATAAACGAAATGAACTAAATGAGCGAAATGAATGAAATAAAAAAAAATAATTTGAATTTGAATGGCGAAACTAGTTGAAAACGTAAAAAGTATAGTTATGCAATGTTAAGTAAGATATGTAAAGACATACTCGTAAGATCTACAGCTCACAGAGCCACTAGTAGTTACCTATTTGTATCGCACACGTTTCTCGGTATAATAGATAGCAGTCAGTCCCGTGTGCCGGTAGGTGTCGCTGCGAGTGACACCTCACTTTGTCACTGTCCAGGAATACGGGGAGCAAGCATTTTTATCTTTAATAACTGTAGCATTCACAGAAATGAAACTGCTGCTTATTACCTTATTAACATAAAAATAAATAAATATAACAAATGTGATAGACGATATACCTTTATTCTAAATTGATTTTAGAAATTTTAATCACTGATGGGGAGTTAAAATTTATAGTAATAATGATAAGTAATCTATATGCCAATAACTAAATAACAATCTCATGCTAGTTTTTTATTAGTATATATAAGTATAGTTATAGATTCCTGCCAAATATTATATTATTTAAAAAAAAAGCAGTAGTGACCATTTAAGGAATAAAAATAAAGGTGTCTTACAATTTATAATAACCTATCGCTAAGACATCGACTGAAATGTAAATAGAATGTAGATTTATCCCAAAACATTGAAGGCAAAAGAAAAAAGAATAAGCCAGACGAGGCAGTTTCACAGAAGCGAGAGACAAACGTAATTCAAATGAAAGTGCTTTCTAGCGCTTCAAGCGTGAGTATTGCCGGTATGCGAAGCTCGCTTTGTGAGTGGCTGCTTTCTCGGCTGCCTGGCGTAACAAGCTGCATAGTTTGCTCCCTGGCTTCACTGTGAGCCTGGTAGTTGTGTAGTGAGATGAGTATAAATAGGTATATCTATTTATATAGCGATTCCTTCAGTAAGCAATGCATTGGTGACACCTCTGGCTATACGGTGACCACTTCCCATCAGGTGGGCCGTATGCTTGTTTGCTCCTTTTAATATAGAAAAAATCTTTCTTCTAGCGGGCAAAGTGTCTTTATTTTTTAAACTAACTACTATAATAATCTCAACTACTGCAGAACCTAATACCTACAAAAAAACATCTGCACTGTATAGTTTATACTAGCCGCGATTATTTATCTTTCTATATGAACTTATAATAAAACTGTTATTACCCTATCCTACCTATGAGATATCTGTACATAGAATAGAACAGAAATTAGGACAAAAATTTCATAATTGAATAATAGAATATATAAATAATTGGAGAAGTGGGGAAGGGCTCCGTTTTGCGATGAATATGCATGTTGGGTCTTACCAACATTAAACTGCCCTACTCGGAAACTGCCTTTAAAGTCAAGTTTGGCTCAACTATGGCTTCTCAGAGAGTTTGAATCTGCGTTTCTCCGGCTCGTGCATCTCTCTGTAACTATGCTGTAATCTGCGTAGTCAAAGATCCCGAATTTAAACAGACAGTTAATGTGCAGCAGGGAAAGACTTGTAGAAAGAACTGACCCCTGAAGGACTCCGGAATTGATTGGCAATTGATCGGACGAACAGTCGTTAATGATAACTCGTATCGATCGATTCCTCAGAAAATCTGATCCATCATAAGCTAGGGGGTAGGCCGTAACATGAAAGCTTGTTGACAAGGCTATTATACCAAATCCTGTCAAAAGCCTTTGAGACATCCAGAGAAACAGCGAGTGCTTCCTCGTACTTTTCAAAGGCTTCTCTCTAGGTATGCGTGCCATATGCTAGAAAATCACTAGTAGATCGGTTTCCTACAATGCCATAGGTTCTATATGTGCCGGCAAAACTCCAGCTTAATCCTATTGTGACACATGAAAACGAACCAAAACAAACTAAACGAATACAACACAAATCCTTTGACGACAATCGAATATCTACCGCTTTGATCATGGAAGCACCGTATTATTGCAATAACACCGAATTTGAAACGATATTTAGGATCTTCATGTTCCTGTTTATGTTTGTCTTTCTCAAATACGTAGGTACATAGTTTACATGTCAAAATAAGAATATAAAAAGTTAAAATATTTATTTAGGACATTAACACAACATTACATCACAATGCACATGAGTGGTACAGCCTCCACCTTTCACGGCTTTTGTTATGATATCACAACATCTTCTCCTATTTTTAGTGACCTATAATTAGTGGTTTCTAGTCCTCCGGGCTATGAGCTGACTTACTCAAACACCACACCACCGAGGCTCGAAAAAAAAAATAGAATTAAACCTGCCTCTCAACACGTTATATTCGGTGTCCCAGTTTAGGGCATCACCTACAAATTCCTGATACGTTGAATTATTGCTGAACTCTTATTCACACGAGTTGAATGTCAAAATAAAAGTGCCGGTTGAAAAAAATATTTGCACGGACTTAAATATTATATTATATTCAGAAATTTGGGTCTAAAAGTTAGTGTTGAATATAAAAATACTTTGGTAGCGTTATACAGGTTTTAAAAGTTGGACAGTTGCCATTAAACGGTCCTGCGTTGGCTGCGATAAAGAAATGGGTTTTAACATTCAATTTCAATACTTTCATTTGTACTCTTTGCCAACTGCAAGATACAAAGATACATCCAATAAGGCGATGGTGATTTGAAACCGACGTATCTCTCTGGTAATTACTGTACGCATTTTACATAATAAAAAGAGGATAATTCAGTTAATGCAATATAAATAGACGTTTAATTCAAATTGGCAAAACGCCTTTTGATTTATGCTTTATCAGGTCTGACCTTGGTACGACATGAACAATCAACTGTTACATGTTCTGTGAACAATAAGAAGAGCAAAGTAAGCTGAGAGTGCTCCACAGTAATAACGACATCTTGAGATCCGTGGGCCAGCACTTAACAAAGAGTTTTGGTATAGCCTACTTGAGAGATTTCCAATCTAGGCTATAAACCGTGGTCATAATAATATTACATTACTTTAAATTTTCATCATTCCATTTTAAACACTAACTTATACAAGTCGCAACAAACAAAATACCTTAATTATTTTTTGAGTGAGACGTCCACGTTCGGAAAACAGTTCATTTGCCTTTGACTGCGACTGCAAAGTCTGCCATTCAATTCATTGAGTCAGGACTCGTAATAGAGTGTAACATAAATAAAAAGTGCCAGCTCTTATTAGTACGTCCTTACGTCCTTTCCGGAGGGGACGAGATGCTTTCAGCTCCTTTGAGGGCCAAACTCAGATATAATTGGATTGGCTCGGCATTTCTAAGCAAACAACGTTTTCAGTTTTGAGCGCTAGCTAATGGAACACGAGCATTTTGTTTGTAGGTACTCTGCCAGGTAGAACCTAGCGAGGAAACTTCTATGTCTGCGTCGTTATTTTTGATGTTACACCTATAAGTTGTACCATAGTTTACTGAAACTCGGGAGGGAAAGAGAGAGAGCGAGTTAGGCGGACTGTATAGAGGACGCATTTAACCTAAAGGACAACGAAGCAAGACGTGAGAAGAGTGAATAAAGTTTTATGTTCGCAACTTGGCGTGATAATGATAAGGTTCAAACTCCAAGCTGTAATGAAGACTAGATACGTATCAGCTACTATTATTTATTCTGGTTTTGCAGAAAACTGCAAATAAATGAAAAGTCATATATTGCTAAAATAGATATATTTATCCATAAAATAAAGTTTGTTTTATTAAGGGTCTTCAAACGCTATTACTATGCATGGGTACAGTTCAAAAGACATTGTAAGTTATAAGTTAGAGCCCCCTCAGGACGAGCTATAAACGACATCGGTGCGTACGTTATCGCAGCATCTTTGCGCCAAAACTTTTCTATCGTTCCTAAGCCACTGCTTGGCAAAGTTTCGTGTACCTATCGATGTACTGAAATATTGCCTCTAATAAGTTTTTCTCTAAAATGGGTGTTAAGGCTAGAGAGTGCTTAGTTTTATGCAATCAAAATGAGTTATTACAGTTCAGCATGTTAAGTTTGCTGAAACATTTTGTGTAATTATCAATTATCAATTTAATATAAATAATTTCTATTTAGGACATTTAATTTTTTTTGTGTTATTACTAAATACTCGCTTTCATTAGTAAGAAAATAGCTGACGTCTTCTATTGCTATTATTATTATTATTTATTGTGTAAGCGAAGAGTCTCCGATTATTATGAGAGTTCGACTGAGTCAGTGGGTGGATTGGACTACTTTAATTTGGTAAAATATGTACCGAAAAGAAAAAAAACTATTATTTATCTAATATTATTAATTAGGTTCGATCTCCCATGCTTAAATTCCTAGCTGGATTTACGAAGGTTAAAAATTGCTCCAAATCCAATTATACTCAATATCTGTATGTAGCTTAGTTTATGTACAAGGCATGTCACATCACATAACATCGTCAGTCGGAAGACGTCCGACGACGGCTGGACGTAATGGCGTTTTATGCCTCCCGCATAACGCCATTTAAGCTTATCATAGGATTTGCTATAATCACCACGCTTGGCAGGCATTTTTAGTAATAAGTATAATAATTATATTATTATTTCCAAACATACATACATACGTTCTTAACCTAAGTTGGTTAGCTATAAATACTAGTGAAATAACATTAAGTACATATAATTATACATTTTGACCACCATGCTGCGAGTGTCGTTAGTGGCCGTACTAGGATGCCCTGTGTCACTAAGATTCCTTACCACAAATAGGTATGTCTCAAAATATAAACTCAAAATATGACTATAATATTATATAAGAATAATAATCATGTGAATTAGTGATTGCACAAGATTTTAATGTACTGCGAAGAATGCTGTTGCCCACTCTGGATATTCCATTTGTCGACACTGACAGGAAGAAATGGTGTGGTCATATTCGCATACTGGGCACACACATGCCGTCTTATTACAAAACGCAGACCAAGCGTGGCCTAAAGTTAGTACTAGGTCTAAACCTACACTATTTAAAAACCTTATTACAAAAACGAGTTTATCGCTGATAAGGGGATCGTCCGTGGTCTAAAGTTAGTCCTCCGATGACCCTAGTTTAACTATGGTACTAACTCGCTAAACGAAAGAAACTAGCGCCACGGTGGTAGAAAAATGAAACATTTTAGATTAAAAACTATTTACGCGCTAAACGCCAATGTTGAGTTATCAACCTTCTTTGTTACACGATTTTGAGGTTGTCTTGGTCTTTGATAAAATATATCTTCTCGGTTCAGTTTTTATATTTTGTTGCTCCATTTTTACGATATTTATTATAGTTACAGTTAGTTATAACAACAAAAAACATACATATCAATTTTCGCGCGTTAAACAATGCCATATTTACGTTCTGATTCTCGCAAGCCTCATTGGTAATTATTAAATCTTAACAGTTTTATTAGTTGAAAATCATTGTAGCAAAGCTGACTTTTATGAATCTGATTATTTATTCATTAAAAAATACGCAAACAATAAGCTTTCCAAGGCCAATGCACGTATAATATAGACGAAAACAAAAAATCTAAATATATGAAACGTGAAAAAAGGATCGTGTGAATAAATGTGGTCCAGAGAACCAACATTTTTCGTATTTAGTCTATGGTCAATATTTAAGCCATGGACTATCTCCGGTATCAGCTGATCTTCGATTAGTCGGCGTTTTCTAATAAAGTCAAGGTCTAATTACTTAGTACCGTAACAAACTAGGACTAGTTGGTCCAGGCTTAGGACCTCTACTTAGTCCACGTTTTCTAATAAGACTGATGGTGGACAAGTTAGTACCGTAACAAACTAGGACTAGTTGGTCCAAGCTTAAATGTATATTTAGTCCACGTTTTGTGATAAGACTGGTTGTGTATATAAACAAAAATAAAAATGAACATACTGTATACAATGTAGTAGTGGCAATGCTGCCAGCATAATGGGCACGTTGCCTACTGGTAGTGGTTTGTTTGATTAAGTTCCCTTTTTATTGTTTTATGTTTATTAAATAATATTATGTTTTTTGTAAAATAAAATAAACCTTTATGTAGTAGTACAACATTAAAGTTTTTGTACTTATTGCATATTATTCGAGTTCAGACGGAAAGCTTTTTGGATAATAATTTATATATACCTACGTACTACGTACTCTTTTTTCAAGCATGGGCACTTATTTTATATTAATCTTTCAACTAAATAAATACTACAATAATATAAAAACTAATAAACACTATTAGCTACATAGGTACTAAAAAAAACAGTTGATGTACTAGTACATATACCTCGATGACTTATAGACAGTCCAAATGCTTCAGCCAATTGGTAGCGTACCAAACATACTGGCAGCATTGCCCCGTTGAATTGCAATGCAGATTTTTTGTGTCAAATAATAATGTATAATAATAAATAATATAAGTACCTTATTAATACCTGTTTTTTTTCATGACAATACATTGTCTCTTCATTGTCCGTAGGCGCTGTGGTATATGCACGATCCGTGCTAAGCAAAAAGTACTAGTATTTTTCAGGTTTTGAACAACTAACGAAGCTCACGAGCTGGTTTAATTGGACGTTGCTATAAAATTAACCAATTAATTAATTAATAGTGATGTAAATTCTTACTTTCTTAAATAATATAAGCCTACAAAATACCAAGCGCTTCTTACCTTCTGTAATCCTTAAGGTTATAATACTTAGGCAAATAATCCTTAAAGCCAATAAAGTAATAAGGCACGTTACGTATAATTAATTAAACTGGAGCGTAATTAAATATCCGGGATTAAAAAAATATTTGCCTTCGTTCCCCCAATGGCAGACATCTTGAAAATGGCAGAAGAGCTTTTCAAACGTTGTTTTTGAGTTCCCGTCGCTGACCTCGTCTTGTCGATTCGCTTTTAAACTAGAAACCAAATAATAAAATACGCTTTTGCTGAAGGAAATGTTTGATGAAAGTATTCTTATTCTGGGAAGTTACTTTAAGGGTTGAGTTCGGCCTGATAATATACCATACAGAGACTGTATATATATATATATATACCTACCGTTGGAAATGTACTTTGAATTCGTCTCAAGATTGGAATATATCTCTTGAACTTATGTATACGTAAGTTGATGTCGTAATTAATTCGCAACCGTTTCTGAATAGATTTGGGGAGAAAGTTTAATTTTCAGTACATAGTAGATGTAGGAGATTAATTTCCAGATGTAGTAGGCTTGAACATTTGGATTATCTTAGGCCAGTATTTAGTCCAAATGTTTTTTTTTGTTTAGTGGTATTTCGTTATATTATTGTAGTTTGTTTTTTATATACTTTGTCTCCACACTTTTGTGTATTTAGCCAGTGTCAAGTAATTGATAATTTATCAAGTTAATGATATTTCACGCAAATATGTATCATGTCACAGTCCAAGTCAAGTCATAGTCTAGTCAAAGTCACACTCCTAGTAAAGTGGTGGCAACTTTACTAGAAGCTTCTATGGTGTTTTGGAAACAACACGAAAAGAAACGTTTCACCATCATTATACCACTTTCCCATACTCATGCCTGTAATCCAGCACTTAACGAATAAAATGCCACCACCACTAACACTGAAAATAACACAAGTTTTGGAAAATAATACAATGCCGTGACACGAGTTTTTTCGTTTTCCCGCCAATTTGTATTTATTTAGTTAAAAGAATAAAGGCAGTTTGCTCATCAAAAAAAACGAGTGTGCTTTATACCACACGATTGAAGTAAAATTTATTTAGCTCCATCTATCGGTCGTAATTTAAGGTTAATGTCACCATCTTGGCAATTGTAAATTGTCATTTTACCGGACATACGAACATATTTTTTTTTTACTTTGCTATGTAGACGATTGAGATCTACGTAGACCAACTTCAACTTCCGTTCGCCTCGCATTCACCAGTTTACTGCAAACGTGCGTTAAAAAGTTTCCTAATTGTCCAATATTTTCCTGAAAATTCTCGTCAGACTACAAAACCATAAAGGTACTAAGTACCTATTACTGACAAAGAATTTTGTCAAGTAAGGCGAGTGAGATAATGAGACGAAGTAGAATGTAATAACAATACAACATGAATCAAATAACTTTATCCAATAAGTACAACTTCTTAGGAAATCACTATTAAAATAAATCTCAATTATAATAACATAGTTTGGCATAGGTATTAAACTAATAAATTTACATCTTTTAAAATTTCTTCAATTTCAACAACATCTATAATTTGTGGTAAGTAAATAAAAACAATATTTTGATATTACACTTCACATTATAAATTAAGGAGATCAAGCTTCAATCAGGTAGCAATAAATTACGTAACACACGGAATTTATGTTATTACAAATCGTCGATAGAAAAATCTTACGGTACACTTTAGAAAATTTTTAATTATTAAAAAATTAACTACTGGTAACCATTTATAAAAGTTAAGCCTTTCCCACTAATATCACCAATCACCAATTATCACATTATGAATCATTAAATTTTTGGGCGTTTTTTATTTTATTTTAAGTTTTTAGTATAAGAAGCACTTTAAAGTGCTGGGAATATGAAAGTCTTGTTTTAATTTTGTAGCAGCTTATTATGAATACCTGAGATGCGATATTTGTTGCTATCGTAGTAAGCATATTATAAAAATCTTTACCAGTTTACCAACGAAATCACTTTAGATCATAAAATAATCTTTTTAAATTTTACCTTCAAGTAACAGATATAAAGATATGTAAAATGTATTTAAGGTCGCGTTATAGCACGTTCTTTTGTCGGGGTATCTATAGCGCTCTGTTTAAAGTTGAAAATCGCAGATCATAATTTGATATCAAACTGGGCGCATGAAAATGTGCTAATTTTGCGGGTTTTTGTAGATTACATGAAATATGGATATCGAATTAATGTTTTAACTAGTCATTCCTTTAGAACACAAGTCTATTTAATTAGTTAAAAATATTCTTTGTTATCTTTAAAAATTTGGAGAACTATGGTCATAAAGTATTTTTTGATTGTCATTAGAATGGTTTTATTTTAGAAAAACTAAAGTACTTAGTTATGTTTTGTTCGGTTATCCTGCTTTTCATTTTATTTTCTATTTACTCAATTTTATTATATTAATATGAAAAAATATTTTTACTCCTCACGTCACATTAGTGACGTCAAAAAAGGCTTTTTTTGTTGATTTGGTGTTTAGACCGCAAAGGCAAGCTGCTACAGCTTACTCAGGCAAAGATTGCAATATAATAAAAAAGTAATGTTATAATCTATTTAAAAATACTCGATAAAATAATCTTGGGATATCTAAAATTTCTTAAAGGTTGTTGGTAAATTGGCAAATTCTGAAAAACTGATACAAACCATAGTTAATCACAATTATTGATACAAAAAATCAGTGTCAATAACAAAACCAGCAACTATAAACCACTAGGCACACATCATTCGAGTAAGTAGATATGTTCCGTAAAGTAGGTAGGTACACCTTTCTTATCACAGCCCTCACTAAATATTAAACTTTAGGTAACATATAATTAGTTATAACGTCAGCGTACCAAGAAATTACATTTTCACTAAAACTATGCAATGAGACTCTACCTAGCACTCGGTAAGTACATTGACGACTAAAGCACAGAACCATTTTTGGGATCAAGGCAGTAATTCCAAAAAGGTGAGACGTTTTGGCATCAACTTCCCTTTATAAAATTGCGCTATAAGTTTGCTCCGGTGTTATTTGAATAAGTTAAAAATACTAAACTACATTTCAAACATTTACCTAGAGCTGGGCTCAAGTTGTTCAATTTTATATCTTGAAAAGATTTTTACATAATTATACAAACTAAATGTCCAACCTCGACAAAATAAAACCTTCCCAGTGGACGTGAGAGTAATGTTACGTATGTGTTTGTATTTTGAGCATTGTAACATTAAATACCAAAAATTAGTTTTAATATAAAACACCCAAACGAGAAATGTGCGTTCGTACAAGCACACAGGTTGGACACACACATACATAAAACATGAGGCTCCTCGGGTGCGTCCCACGAATTCGACCTTAACTTACAAATAATTAATTCCGAATTAAAACTAAGTAACGAATCATCACGACAACTGGCACATAAAATGATAAAACTGGTCGAAGTTCACCGGAGCCAATCCATTCTCGTGATCTGACCTGTCAAGTAGTTCCGGGTTCCGTTTGAGGAAGTTCCGGACCCAGTCCTCGCCAGCCATCCGGCTGTTCATGTCAAAGGGGTGGTTGAGGCGGTTGTCCTCTGCATATTGAAAGGCAAGCTCGCGAATATCACGCCTTGAGACGCCCATGAAATACTTTTCCATGCTCTTGATGTACCCGACTAGATCCTTCTCTTGGTCATCGGTGAATACTCTCCTGTAGTGGCCCATTAGTGGCTTGGCGTCGTCGGGTTGCCGGTAGCGCACCTTGCTGGCGCGGCGCTGTAGCGTCGAGCGCGGGATGTGGAAGGTGCGGGCGGCCAGCTTGTAGCCCATCTTACCCGACACCACAGCAGCAACCGCCTTCGCCATATCTTCCTCGCTCCAGGACTGTCGTCCACTCATTCTTTCGTATCTTCTTACCATTTCTGAAAAATATATCAAAGTAATTCATAATTGTATCACCGGATGATGGTATAAGCATTGTTGCATATCAAAATCTTATTGCTCTTATAAATTACCTAAGAGAATTTGCTGGTTTTGGGTACGCGAGCTCATTTTAGATTTAAAATAATATTTATAGTTGTTTTGTAATTGGGCAGTTAATTTGTGTGAGGCTGGTCGTCCGCGTCTGAGGTGGGCACGTCGGGTGTTCGGCGAAGGGTAACCGCAGCCTTACCGGTTCTTTGGACCACGATCAATGCCAACTCGAGGTGAAAAAAATATCTCTATAGACGTTCTAGAAGGCAATAATAAATAATGTAAATAAATACCCTTGAGCAGAGGTACATGTGGAATATTATACACACTCACTAATAGGTGTAATATATAAAATCACGCTTGTAGTGAAACCAAAATTAACAAAAACACATTTTCATTTACAAACATATTCTTAGTAAATATTGTTTATTGGAATATTTTTGTTTTTATCCAGCTTTTGCGGGTTTATTAAAACAAACAGCGGCCTTATCTGTCTTTCGCGTTCATATTCCAAAATTTCCAAACACGATTTTAACGATAAGGACTTCAAAACTCGAATTGGGGCCTTGATAAGTACTTCATTTAGTTACGAAAGTTACTCACTATCCACAACTGAACCTTGACAGGACAAGTTCTGATTAAACAGAAAAGTGGTCCACCGGCCGCGTCACTTTCCATTTTTATAATAATACGACAATGATATTTTACTCTGTCATGATTAATAAAATGAAATTAAACTTAGCATAGAAGGTAAACAATTGAAATACCTTCACACGGAGCTATGGTGTATATTTAAGATCCACTTGTTACAGATATTATAGGTATTCCGTATACGGAACGTTGCCTTCGCTTCTAGTCCTAAGGTCGTATTTACCATAATTATTAGGCACGTGTACTCGCTGCAAACGTTGTTCAAATAAAGTTCTATGGACAAATAAGTGAAGTACGAGGTATATTGGAGCGTGTCATTGACGGGAGCCTCTAACGTGCTCGGTACACCACACCAATCGCTTGGCGTTTACTGATAGCGCACACAACATGCGATAAAGTATGGCATGTTTTTCAAACGATATCTCTGTAAATGGTGAGGCCCCTTGTTCATTTACGTGTGCTTTGTTACAATCATTTGCTCACGTTCTGACAATTTTATTCCACGGTAATTTAGCAGCCTCTATTAACGACAAAAATCATTCAATAGTCGTTTGTAAGTCAATTTGGCGACCTCAAACGGGAAATACCTCTCTAGAGCGGCCGACCGTCCTTGAATGACCGCGTCATATTTTTTATCAGTCAAAAAGAAATATACTTCGTCGTCAGCGGTCAGCTGTTTGTGTTAATTCCACAGCGCGTCTATCAACAGGCCTCTGTATTATGTTATTCCGTACTACACGATTTTCTCAAAGTCAGTAGTAACCATTACACCGTGTAGTCAAACATAGAGACGGCTTGGTAGAGGTATAACGCGCAATGGAAAGCAAACGCTCCGTTCCAATACAATACAGAAAATAAACGTTGTAGAGGCACGAGTACGGCGCGAGTCGAGGTTGCTCTGACGCGTGACTTGCAAGGTCTTTGCTGCATTGCACGATGCGCCAAGGTTGGTTTGCTTCTCCGTATCGATGTAACGATCTATTAATTAGCAAAATCTTAATAAATTCATCGCGCTCAGAAAGTCACCACTTCCCGCGTCGTACTCAAACAGGGGATGCCCTCGATGCAGTGACAGAAGTGAAATCTGCATCGGACGATATCGCGGTGCATCGTTGCAATTAGACTACAATAGCTTTCATCACGTATATTTGTGATTATAATAGAGCAAGCGCGAGTTAGGTAGGTACTTACTGTGTAGGCGAGGTAGAAGAGGCGTGGGCAGCTCGGCTGGGCCGGCGGCGTGCGGGTTCGGGCAGGCGGTGCGGTGGCGATGGCGGCGCGAGGGCGGTGGCTGGCGGTGGTGCAGGCTCGGTTGCGTGCGGCCGGGCGGACGGCGCGCGCGACACTGGCGCGGGGCCCGTCTTGCCCCGCCGCCGGCCCTGGCGCGTGACGTCACCTGGCCCAGGGCCCGACTGCGACGACTATTTTTATCCTCAACTAATTATCTAGATCCTGCCTTTGTTCGGCGGTCGACACCAACGAGGATACCTGGGTTTTATCTGTACGCACTAGGTGCTAGGTAATTCAATTGCATATTAACGTTAACACGTCACTTTGTATCGTTCGCCAGATTGTCGTCATATCTACGTTGTAAGTACTATGAGTCATTGCACTCGAAAATGTTACTCGAGATGATCAAGCCACTGTCGTGTGTAAACGTTTTGTAGTTAGTCTTTATGGCTTAACGTTAGCAACAAGTTCCCAACTTTAAGCCGTATATTAAGCCAGTTCTCTACAAGGTAAACAGGATCTTCCTGTCAGTAGTATTGTTCATCACTTAACTGGGATTTTCTTAAAAAAAACTTATTTTTAATGTAATTTTATAAATGTCTGCATTTCACTTAAGTAGGTAGTACCTACGTACAGTCAGACACAGAATAACTAATAGTTTTAGACTCAGTCATGACTTCTAGATACAAGCACGAGCGCACGGCCACCTTGTGGCAATGACATACATTAATAAGTTTTTAGGTTACAGATTTGCGGAGAAGACAGATAGTTATTTATTTAACAATAACATTTTAATTAAGCCCATCCATGAGTTTAAACGGTGCTATTATTATATATCTATAAATTGACGTTTAGTTTATTTTATTATTTAGAATTATAGATATTAAATTCTAACAGATAACGAGTTTTTATAACCATTACAAAACATTTACAACTATGCTCCGACCTATTCTCTCCAACTATAGACTTGAACTTACTAATAAACATTGTGTAGCGGAAAAGTAGTTATTTTGTGTTTTGTTTCATAGTACAAATATGAAATAGGCATAAGTGAAACCAGAGAAAACAGTGAATAGCTATTCCACTGCTACGCACTAAGAGGGAGGATGTACAGCAAAAATAATCTAGTTCTGTGGCTCCGACTCTAATTTTAGACGTAAATTAGCGCAAATTTTCAATGTATATCTTTTTAGTCTAGATCACACTCTTCGCCTTTAACAGAATGTGATTATTTCACTTGAGGTCGGATAGTTGAATATCAGCCAAGAAGTAACAAAGGCGAAATTCTCCGAAGATAAAACTGTGGGTAGCGTTTAAAAATGAGTCACCCGGGTTTGTCCTCGCTTGTCGGATGGTCTCGCGCTAAATGGGGCAAAGTTCGCATAACGTGGGGCAAAGTGAACCAACCGGGCAAAGGGGGCACTTGCGTCACTCCTTACACTTATTTACTTGTGTGAAATTGTTGGCGACGTGTCTAGACAACCGACACCATAATGTCAAATGTGAATAAAATTTTCATTTTCTTTTAGTGGTTACATATTTGCGCCTTTCGGTGTCGAGACGTTGAGGCCGTGGGGACCGAGGGCCCACAAAATTTACAAAGGTGTTTCGGAACGACTGATCGAGGCGACACGTTGTAATGGTATGGCATTTTTACAAATACATTGTTAAACATAATTATTTGTCTCGGACACATGCGCCTTCAATTCTTAGAGAAACATGTGCAGGCAGTAAAGATAAATGCGGATATCGGAGCTGTCGTAGGAACTATTGAAATGTAATATTTATGACCCGACGTAATTAAGAAAAAACTAAAGGATCGTGTTTCGACATTTGTTTCACAAACACTTTACTTGCTAGCCCATTAATTTAACAAATTTATTTGAAGGGACGGAGTGATTTTTTTTACGTCTGTGACCTCGAGTTTTGGCGTCGATATTAAGTGCTTAAGGGTTTTGCAAGGCATGAACGTGGGAAAGGAATGTTCCTATACGACATGTGCATGGTATTCAATAATTGTAAACAATATCGTAATATTAAGGTGTTATTATAAGCGTGGGGATGCTACGTACTTGTAATAATTTATCTTCAAGCCAACTTAGGTACCGAAGTTGGTTCGAAGAGAGCGTTTGGTTTTATAAGTTCAAAGTAACAAAGAAGACATCCTTGTTTTGTATCTTATTGAAGAAGGTGTAATATTCTGGTCAGTTTATAAACTTACTAAACAAGATTAAGGCAGATTAAGATTAGGGCAAGATTATGATTGACAAATCACACTTGTCCATATAAGTTTATGTGTGTTCAACTTTCAGTATTCATTTCGTCCGCCATTAATTAAACTTACAAAGCGTTACGAATGATTATTACCATATACGTATTATGGAAATTATATACACTTTTATAATTGTTCCAAAGGTCGAATGGGGACTACTGAGGCCATCTTGTGGACGTTCGGTGAAACGGTTTTTAGCAACACGTCGCTAGCGCAGACGTATTGGTTGTGCATCGACCAATCAAGGAGAGTTCCCAGTTTTTAAGGAAACCGCCTACAAAAGGGAAGATAGCTGGTAGCGGAAGGACCAGAGGTCGTCAGTCGTGTTTGAGCCGGATTTGTGATAGCAAGTGCAAAATCTTGCGAAATAGTCGTATTTTAAACGCATACTCGATAGCAATCGAGTAATCTTGTAGAAAGAGTCGCGTTTTATCCCGATCATAGTAATCTTGCTTAAAGAGTGTAATTATTTAAAAGCAGTTGTATTTCAATGCTCAAAAGGAGCTAGTGTAATAACGAAGTTAATTATATAAATTAGAGCGCGAGTGATATTAGCTGTCTGCGGTTTCCAGATACAAGTTAAGTTTCCTAGTTGATACTTATGTTAGATCCAGAAGCATTTGTTATAACTAAAAGGCTCTAGTACCTTTGATTACCCGTCCATTATTACTTTGATAATTATACAATTGGACAAACATTTGCATATATTCATCAAATCTACTCATACTCATTCTGGATCTAGCTAAATACTGATATTAATTGTTGTACATTTATTTCTTCTTATGTACCCGATATATAATACGTATATATAAATGAATATATATTTCCGCTTTCACAAAGCCAAGTCTCTTGCAGTCTTCTTTTGAAGACTATAGCCAGCGAGCTATTTTATAAACTTTCCCTATTTTTCTGGTGTGTAAGGGGGGTCGAAGTCCATCTGGCTTCTCAACCTTCCTGAGGCGTTTTATAAGGGAAGCCATTGGTGTTTAATAGTTCATTTCCAATTCCCCAGTTGGATCTGAAAAGTTAATCACTAGGCAATAGTGGAGGCAAAACACCAAATACTATATAATATACTGTTACCTGTTGATTCTGTGTTATTTTACTGCTTTTGTGAATTTTCTTTCTTTTGTGTGTTATGTTTTTCATTTGTGTCTGTGTATTTTCTTAATTAAAACTATAACCGAATTTCCATCTCAATCTTGTTTTTCACTTCATAAAATTCCTAAGTTGCTAAGCAAGTCAGGGTTCATGTATTAATAGCATCTAGCTGAATCTGAGGATTGGATATGCGTTGAAGGTTGACGCATTAAATTATGAATACATAACTTTATAATATTATTTTGCTATTGTTTACCTAAAGTAACTTTCTATTAGAGATTCTCGTCACCGGTACGTGCATCAATAGCTACGGCTACAAAAGTGATCTAGAGGCCTCTATAATCTAAACACAAATCTGCATACCAACATATTACCATCAAAAGTGCACAAAACTACATAACAACAAAGATCACTTGCAGTGGATTACGTATCCACTTGCACCAGCACCAAGGTACCAAGCTGACAAAAGGGGATCACCTAGCGTCAACTCTCAATTCTTATCATTTCCAGAAGGAAAGAGGGCCGACTTTTTCCGGATGGATCAGTCCATTGATATCATTTAACATTTCCAAGTCTTTCCTGAAGGCATGAGCCGGTTGCGTGTCCGTGCTTTGCTAGTCAATTCGTAGTGATTGTTCTAGGCCAGACCCTAAAGAACCAAGGCTTGTCTGGATGGATAAGGCTTCTCAACACTAGTATCACAGTTAATAACTCATATATCCAACAAATATATAGATAAATAAATATAAATATACTCATTATCAAATTAAGGATAGGGTATTCGTACCACATCTATAATTCTGCCAGGTGTTACAGAGGCCACAACACTCTGGTGTTACAACTGCAGTTATCTATACATAGATTATAAATCGTATCTATTAATAACTTTGAAAATAAAGAACAGTAAGTCGGGAGGAGGCAACAGAAGCTGAGGAAGGAGGCACAGGGCCATAACAACGTGACCAAAATGCTGGTTTCTATTTAGCCCAAAGATTAAGCATTGCCATTCTAAGGGGCAATGCCGCCAGTATATTGGGCACGTTGCCTAGTGGTAGCGGCTTCTTAGATTAAGTTTTGCTAATGCATAGTTTTTAATTTTATTGTATAAAACTTATAATTTGTTCTTGAATAATAATATTTTAATAAATTAATAAATAAATAAATAATATGTGTGGACATCTCACACAACGCCATCTAGCCCCAAACTAAGCAAAGCTTGTGCTATGGGAACCAGATAACTAATACAATACTTAGATATTTTTTTTGTTTGTAAATACATACATAGAATACAATATGACACCCAGACACAGAACAATCACCTATGTTCATCACAAAAATGTTTGTCCTGAGTGGGAATCGAACCCACAACCCACAGTTCAGAAGGCAGGGCTACTACCAACTGAGCCATCGGGCCAGTCGGTATAAAATGTTTTTTCTTTTGGTCTATATAATATCTTACATTCTACTACTTCTTATATGGACAAATTACGATTATGACATTTGTCTATTCGGTCGATTTGCTCACTTGGTGGTCTTGCTTAGCAGTTGTTCCGATACGGATAATATTATTTTTCCCCCTACTTTTACTCTCAGTGATCAGGCCTTTAGCCCACTCTGTAGTCTCTGGGCTACCTGTATCCTTCAGGCCACTCTATAGTCTCTGGGCTACCTATATCCTTCTGGCTACTCTATAGACTCTTGGCTACCTGTATAAATAGCTATATACCAAAAGGCCCGTAAAAATATCGATTGCTAAAGAAGTTTAAAATATCTAACTAAAACAGTCCAATATATAACGTATGTCATGATTTTAAGAAATCCTATTTTAAGGAGAGAAGCCGCTGGCTTATAGCTCCTGGAATACAGCGTTAAACTAGTTCAGGCGTCTATGGACTTATACAACACGTGTTGAACTTTTATGTCAAAAAACATTATTTGATTCTTTTTAAATATGCTCGCGTGCTTAGAAATATTACGCTAATTCGCGGGCAGTAGTAATAGCGTAATTCCTCTAAGTTCGTGAGAACTTCTGCGATAAAAGTATATCCAGATCTGAGTTGTGTGCGAGAATTCATTCAATAGGTTTCATTCAAACACAAGAGCTTGACATAGTATGAAGTCTTTTATGTAATATGATTAAAAGTAGCTGTAGCCCTAGTAGCATTTATTGTTGGCATTCGGTTGGGCCGCATAAGATTACAGCGTTAATAAGAAAAAAGTTCTTCTTTGAAAAACGCCAGAGGAATTACACTTATTTCCGTGTATACTAAAGTTTTTTTTGTTTTGTTCTGACTTTTGTGTATTTAGCCAGTGTCAAGTAATTAAAAGTTTCTCAAGTTAATTACTATAATATATAATGTGTCAAGTCAAGTCACAGTCCAAGTCATCAAGTTGCGTCATAGTCTAGTCTAGTCAAGTCATACTCCTAGTAAAGTGATGGCAACTTTACCAGAAGCTTCTATGGAGTTTTGGAAACAACACGAAAAGAAACGTTTCACCATCGTTATACCACTTTCCCACACTCGTGCCTGTAATTCAGCACTTAACAAATAAAATGCCACCAATTTTATGCACTAACACTGAAAATAACACAAGTTTTGGAAAATAATACCTACAATGCGGCGACGCGATCTTTTCGTTTTCCCGCCAAAACTCCCATACTAAAGTTTGACAGTTCCTAAGGACTCGCACTTGTTTATATTCCTCTGTGACAAACCCTAAGGCATTCCAGTAAATATGTCATAGAGGGATAAGTGTGAACTTAGGGGCTGTCAAACTTTAGTATACGGGAATTATAGTCACAGATAGGTAAATAAAACTTCAAGATACGGTACCTAAAACTTTATTACTTATGCGAATTATATTTGACGGCCTCTGTGGTGTGGCGGTTGAGATGGTCGTCTTATAGCCCGTAGGTGGCGGGTTCGATTCCCGCGGCAGGACAAGTATTTATGCACAGAAAAAAAAGCGCAAATACTTCTGAGTCTGGGTGCTGTGGGACCATGGCCCTCGTAGTTCCTGGGTCCCTAAACACAAGGAATCCTGGTTAGGGTCCCAGATCTATGTATATTCTTTTCTTTTAGGTGCTCTATAGATTCAAACATACCTTACATTTTAATACGCAGATACTTCAAAACTAATTGAGAGGGGTCTTGAAATTATTACCTAACAGTCAGAATAATACTTTACCATATGGTGACAATTGTCTCAGCTCCATAAGCTATGAAGTGAAGATATAAACTTAAAATATGGTGGATATTTCACCCAGCGCCATGCATCTAGCCCCAAACTAAGCAACGCTCGTACTATGGAAATCAGTTAACTGATAGAATACTTATGTACTTTTTGTTTGTTAAATATGTACATAGAATACAATATAATACGATATAGAAAAAACATCGATGTTAATCATGAAAATGTTGGTCTTGAGTGAGAATCGAACCCATAGCCTACAGCTTAGATCTTCAGAAGGTAATTCTACTACCAACTGAGCTATTAGGCCAGTGACTATAATAATGCTACTATCATGTTCCCAGTTGATAACTCGGAGAAGCATATCACCACCGGCAAGGTCGAAAGGAAGAGCCCACGCGGATGAAGTCCAACGCGTGGTCCGATCAAAACCGTACCACATTCGACGTGAAGTACACGAAGCACGCACCGCCAGAACAAACACAGTTGGCGCAAATTTTTCAAAGAAAGGTGATCCTTGGCCCCGACATCCCAGCAATAAAAAGAACGACGCAAGAAGTTTCAAGCATCAAGTACCAGACAATGGTAGAGCCATCTGATAAAATTTGCAGTCGTTTTTTGCTCATTCTGTATATAAATACTAAAAGGTTATCAACTCCGTGGCACTGCCCTACTAACATTGTACACATGTTGCATATCTAAACAACAACATGATAATTAATGCACTGTAAACTAATATTTGCACTAGGTCAGCCATTTGGCTAAACAATCAAAAATGTATAAGTTGCTAAACAGTGACAATGCAAATTAGGCGTAGGTAAGGTAAAGTATGATCAGCAAAATAAACAATTTTCCAGCTTTTTTAATTACAGAATTTTAAATCGTTTTTCGAAATTCCATTAAATTTCATTTCATACATGGCTAAGCGCGTCTATATCTTATAATTTTTGTACTGATTAGATAAAATATCACGCAGTTGCCAATCTTCTTTGTTGTCTGCAGAGATAACTACGGGTGTAGACACCCCTGCGCTGTGACATCTTCCCGGAACACAGAACAAGGCTGGCACGGCAGATTTCGCAGAGGAACTGAAAAAGCGCATATATAGTAACCCTATATAATGGTTATATATTTGCTTCTTTTGGGGTCGAGACCCTGGAGCTGTGGACCTAGTGCATATGACCTAGTAGGGACTAGAACTAGCCAAAGGTTGGGCATTGCCATTCAACGTGACACTACTGCCAGCGTTTTGGGCAGTGCATTGTTAGATTAGGGTTTGCATTATATATTATATCTTATAGTCTTGTTTGCTAGTGGTTTAATTTTATAAGGTAGTTGTAATTTGATTTATAATAATCATTAGTGTTTAGTGAACCATAATATGTTTGTCAGTGTCATTAACTAAACTGACTTGCGAAATCTACCAGCTGCATGATTAGAAAGGAATGCACACTAATCGACCGGGTTATAAAAGAGTTGTAGGTGATGTTATTCTTGTATTTAGAAGGATAAAAGTTCATGCTGTATTCCTGACTGCCACAGTTCGCGTCGCCAACCGGTGAAACCTGAAAAATACAAAATTCAAATTTAAAATATGTTTTATGCAACATAATTTAGGTTTTAAATTGAAAATAATAACACCAAATTGTTGTTACAAGAAGTTCTAAGGAAGACAGCTAAAGCAATTTCTTTATGTAGGTTCATCCTTTTTTGTTTTTAACTTGCAATCTTTTACTGCATGACTGCAAACACCGTCGCGTCATTGCAAATATAATAATTAAAAATAGAAACAGATTTTGCGTAGTGACACTATTCGAAGCTGTATCATTTGGAAAACTATTTCATCTATTAACTACTCCTTATTGGAAACATTGGTGACGATTCTGTGTCGCATTCTCTAAAACTAAAGTAAACTTAAAGTATCGCGGTACTCTTTTGATAAAGGGGAAATGAAAAAGACAGAAATATTTTAAATTAGTTTAGCTTTAAAGTATGCGACACAGAATCGACACCATTTTCTAATGCAGATATATTCTTTTAGTTAGGTATTACACCTGTGAGACAGCAACGGAAATGTTATTTCCTGAAGTTTTCTTTATTGACTCAGTCATAACTGACTCTCTTGTATTTACTACCATTAAACGCATTTCGATAAAGATAAGATCTATAACGAGCAGACATTTATATTGCTGTCTCACTCCGACTGCACTTATACGTAATAGTGGAAGTGGGAAAATAGGTTCAAATTTTTATTGCTCCTATAGAGTAGGTACATAGATGTTGTAAATAAGTAAGGAACTGAAGTAGGCTCATCATAGATCCCGACAGGTGCAGCCTATTTCGAAAGACCACGTGATTTTATAAAATAAATTGAATGTGAAAAATATTTTATTTGGTCATAAATACTTTGAATTGTATTTCAACGGTAAGTATTTACTTTTTTCGTCATAATATAAGCATCTATGTAATTACGTAGTCGTAGCAAAAATATGAAAAAACGTGACAATTATTTTGGCGTTCGTTTGCCTGCATGTCTAGGCATAACTAAAGTCTACCCTAAAAGATAAATGGCGTAGGTAACGCAATATCTACTTAATTTTTTTCGATATATTGTAATAAAATAAAAATATTTTGCAATAGTAGATACTCTGATTGCTTATTTGTATCTAGTTACCGTTTGGCTGCTAACATGTCTTATACGCTAAGATAAGTGTATTCTACTTTAGTCACGTTCAACAATAATCTCCAATAGGCAGCAACGTGACTTAAAGTTCAGGGGCATGTTGAAAACATGTACGCGTTTTTTTTATTTGTTTAAGGGACATGGACAGAGTACTTATGAAACCAAATTATTTCAATAGTAATTGATCAATAACGAGGGTATTATTAAGTACCTTCAGCGTAGAAGGGAATAAATGTATTCTTTATGAACTCCTTTTCTTTGCATTTGGTGGCCGAGGCTTCGCAGCGCAGGTTGTTCCTTTTTATCTCTTCGTCCTGCCACTAAGAGGAATAAAAAGTCGGTCTGTTCCCTTACAATTACGTTACATGAACATATAATAATTTATTCATAAAGTACTTATAAGTTAAAGACAAATCAAAGAAATCATTAACAACAATAGCTACAATGCAAGTTCTATTTAATTATGACGTATTCAAAGATTGTTCATAGCATCAATTACGTTGAGAATATACCACTTCTTTTCGTGCTGTTGGTGTTATCACGCAGAGCACAATCTACGAGGAATAGTGATCCTAAATTCTAACAGAATTCAAATGAGTGGAATAACTTGTCGTCGTCTTTGTTTCCAGCTAACTATGACCTGGGTCTTCAAGCATGCTGTACCGTAGGCCGCATCATCACTCACCACCAGCGACTGAGACTGTATTTTAATGATATACATATAGCCCATATTATTATATTGTTTGTATTAAAACATTTTTTTACTGCATAGGTACTTAACTATATAACTACGGTTATATCTGGATTGAAATATGCGTGTCCAAGCTGTTTGTCTATCTAAGTATAACAAATTGAATCAATAACATCCAAACAGGTAGATCATCGGAATATTAGTATCTAAGTACTTATAACAAATTGGATCAATTATGTAAAAGAGGGAGATCATCATAGTATTAGTATGATCAAAGTGGATCAGTTACGTCCAAACAGGTTAATACAGGAATATTAGTATCTAAATATAACAAATTGGATCAATTATGTCCAAACCGGTAGATCATCGGAGTATAAGTATCTAAGTAAGTAAAACAAATTGGATCAATTACATTCAAACAGGTAGCTCATCAGAGTAGGAATTCATAAAAAAAAACTATACTGAACAGATAATAACTATGTATTTTTGCTTCTATAGGTAGGAGTTTTTTAAATCTAACATTCTAGCATTTGACCACGCTCTCAACTGATGGGAAGTGACGATGGGTAAAGATATGGAGCGAACATCTTCTGAAAGTAGTAAATCAAACATTAAACTTCTATTTTCAGATAGAACTAATCCGAGACAAATTAAAGGACATCAATTCTATATTAGTTGTTATTTGTAAATACGAGACTCGTCAGCTACCGTGTCAAGTTCGGGAGTATGTCTAAATATACCTACAGGCTAACGAACTCTATACAAAGTGATGTATTTATAAATTCATCGTACTCACGAATACTTACTATCATAAACTACTGTATGGTTAACGATTTCATTGAAGATCAGTTACATGAAAGCAAATCTTTATCCACGAGTATAAATTCTACAAAGCAAACAGACTTTCTGAATGTTCCCAGACACGTCCTAACAAATATCGATGTAGTTAGATGCTTATGTAATATACTATGGTAAAGGTAAAATGAAAAAAAGGCTCTCAATTGAGCCTGGCATTTTTTTGGAACTGTTGACCTCTGTTCAAAGTCAAAGTCAAAAGATTTATTGCAAATAGGCTATTTTTAGCACTTTTACAAGTCAAAACTATATCAGGTACTTAAAATTAAGTTATTTTACTAAGCATATAGAATTACAAAGTGCTTATAGTCAAATATTACATAACAAGCTCATTACAATATATGAGGTTGAAAAAAAAAAGAAGTTCTCTTTCTCACTACTGGTGCAAGCAGTCCGGCACAATGCAGAACAGAAAACTCCGATCCGAAGCTTCGATTACAACTGTAAAGAAGAAGCTACAAGAAACTTTGATGTGTTTTTGTGCAACAGTGATGTATTTTTTTTCTACTGTCTTTTACAATGTATATAATTTATTACAGTTGAGATAATGAATATGTTACAAAAGTAACCACCACGTCACACCTGTGCAAGAATAATACTGTGATTATCTTAAATAACATTACAAATAGAAACTGAAATTATATATACAGATAAAGACAGGCAATAGGCAAAGTACCTAAGATTTCATACCATTAAGCTTGGGATATTCAGGCTAAGCTTTTTTGTCCGGCATATAATCATTTATTGTGTAATAGGCTTTTTTCATTCGGTTTAACTTGACGAATGATTTAAATTTAGGCAATTTGTTATAAAAGCGATTGATATCGATCAGGAATGTTATGGATATGATATTTCAGATCTGGATACGGATGGATACAGGAAAATTATATTGGTTTCGGATATGTAATGTATTTCGGATTACCCGAGTTTCGGGTAGTTTCCTTTACGGATATGAGATTGAAGCAAAATATAAAAATAAATAGTATGTTATGATTTGGTTTAGATTAAGGTTTTATCTAGTAGTATCATTTGGTATTATAATCGGTCATATATGGAAATCATTATTATATACCTACTCAATTTTAAGTTATATGTATTAAAACAAAAATTCGTTCTATTTAGACTGCGCCCTTTACGCCCTGTTACGGAAATATTTTTATTTCGGATATCCGATAGTTTCGGTTACGGCTACGGAGTTCCATAACATCCCTAATATCGATGTAGTTAGGTACCTAATAAAGTATTTTAGGTAAAGGTAAAACGAAAAAATAGGCTCTCAATTGAGCCTGACTCTTATTTAAAACCTGTTGAAAATGGGTCTCTGATTAGAAAGAAAGAAAGACTTATTCAGGACACCACTTATAGGAGAATACAGTATAATTTGGAAAGAATAAACAAATTAACAGATGTAACGTTGTGTGATGTCACGACCAGGTCCCGACTCAGCATGAGGTTAAGGTCAACGAGTGACCTTAAAAAACCGATTTGATGTTTGATAGTGATATAGTTAGGTACCTATATCCTATAACAAATCAAATCCTATAAAAATATATCCTATAGGTAAAGGTAATGAAATAAGGTCTCCATTTGATAACAAACCCCATCTCTGTTTCTTCAAACGGGCAATATTGCCGTAACTCTCTTTGCGTAGTATCCGGGTCAAATACCACTAATTACTATACAAAACATTTGTAGGTACACTATTGACTATTTCTGATCTACAGACAGCCCACTTCTCACTTTCTCACGCTTCGGATCGGAGTTTTTTGTTCTGCATTGTGCCGGATTGCTAGCACCAGTAGTGAGAAAGAGAACTTCTTTTTTTTCAAACTCATATATTGTAATGAGCTTGTTATGTAATATTTGACTATAAGCACTTTGTAATTCTATATGCTTAGTAAAGTAACTTAATTTGAAGTACCTCATATAGTTTTGACTTGTAAAAGTGCTTAAAAATAGCCTATTTGCAATAAATCTTTTGATTTTGACACTATATTAGTATAGTTACCCAGTATGTTGACGTAATTGACTCATGTTTTTGCCATCTTCAGTACGTATATTTTGTACTAGTTACACCCCGCAAGTTCACACGTGGATAAAAAGTATGCTATGCTAATCTTGTGTATAAGCTAACTGAATTCCAAGTTTAATAAAAATTCATTCAGAAGTTTTTGCGTGAAAGAGTAATAAACGTCCAGAGATACAAACTTTTGCGTTTATAATATTAGTAAAGATAACACCCCCGATTAGTTTTATAATGCGTAGCAAACAAATAGGAATAGCACAGCGAAAGAAGTTATTATGAAGAATAGTACAGCTACTGGGAGTAGGTACCTAAGTATATAATGCTCATCGAGATAATTGAGCTGGCGTCGTCTCTGTTACTCACAGGAAAATAATCTTCGTAGAGCATTGTCAGGGAGCTAAAGATTCGATGTGCGTTTACCTGCAGCTATAAAAATCGATATTATCTTTTCTCTTAAAAAACCGCTTGACCAATGAGCGATCACGTGGATCACGTCATAAACCTTTTGCTGCGATCTCATTGGTCAAGCGGTTTCTCGAGAGAAAAGATAAGTCGATTTTTATTGATACACTTTTATGAAAAAAAATTGGTAATATAGCTGTTGTCTTTATCTTCTTGCTTATTTACACGCTTCTTTCTTCTTTTTTCTTCTTGATTTCGATATTGAAGGCCAATGTCCGCTCTTGGCATTCACCGCGTGCCTTATGATTATGTAAGGGACATAAAGGCTCGAGATGAACGCGAGGAGTTAGACAGTTGTAATTTTGCCTCTTCTTCTGTGCTGATCTTTGCTCTTCTTTTATGTAGCTTTGCAGGTTGTGTAGAAATATTACTAAGTCAGGAAGGAAAGATTGCGATTGTAAGTTCAATCATATGAATAATTCAAGGCTTTCCCTTACATTATACTTGCTAGGTGATCAATTACCTTGATTGCAACCAATGGAAACAAGGTAGGGATTGTTAAGTTAATAAATAATACGATATTTTGGTATACTTCTATGTAAGGTTTTCCCTTTTTCCAATCTAGCATGACAAGACAAGTCAACTCACATCCTTCAATACATAAACTATGAAAATTATAGATCAAGGAGTATTTCATAAGTTGCATAAAAGCTTAATACAACAATGATTTGACAATTTCAATTTATAATTCACGTCCATAATTAAATAATACATAAGGTTTTAAATTGATAAATTGAAATCCCAATACATCTGACTTGATGCTTATTGATTTCCATATTATTTTTGACATTGCATAAGTAGAATTCTGCCTGCGGACTAATAGCAAAACCATGAACAGATTTTGCTGTAAAGTTGTTGTAGGCGCTTAAAAATTTACTTACAAAATTGAGTGAATAATGAGTTGTTGTTACAAGTGGTAAAAATAGTACCAAACTAATTCTATTCGCCTATAAAAAGTCCTTTAACGTAACTTATACCACGAATCCATCAGTTTTAGAATTTGTAATTCACTATCCAATTCGGTAACACTAACCTATTTAGTTATTTCATATTCACCAATTTTCCCCAATGATATACAAAAATTGTATAAAAGGTATACCATCTATTACAGGCGCTGTGCTTATGCTGTGCTGTGGTAGGAAATATTCATTTGAATTTTTCTAAGTCTACTGAAAAAACGTTCTTATCATTCGTGTTATTGCAACTTTTAAGGTTGGGAAGGAAGAGGCCGCGCGATAGGTCACGTGGCCTGTGTAAATGACAGATCACCGTGTGTTTACGAGTATAGTAGGTACCTAAGTTTTATTTACACTAAACTGCACGCCAAACTGAAGCGTATATCTGTTGTTTTAAGCTCCGGTACCATCGCATAAAATATAATCACTTACACAAATAATTGCCTTAAGTAAATAGTATATAACCATATACATTTTAAAGCCATAAAAATACAGTTTTTTTTGGTACGCCTATTATAAAAATATTGTATCACTTCACAACATTTTTCCTGAGAGTTTTGGCGGGAAAACGAAAAAGATCGCGTCACTGCATTGTGTGTTATTTTCAGTGTTAATGCATAAAATGGGTGGAATTTTAATCATTAAGTGCTGGATTACAGGCATGAGTGAAAAAAAGTAGTATAATGATGGTGAAACATTTCTTTTCGTGTTATTTCCAAAACTCCATAACCTATAAATTACTTGACACTGCCTAAATACACAAAATTGTGGAGCCAAAACAAAAACTAAAAAAAACATTTTTCCTAATTTAAAAAGAGAATGACTAGCGAGCTCGGCGCGTGTGTCTATGAACACTCTAAGCTCGTCCCTGCAGTGGGGTGCATAGTGCATTGTCCATGGTACAATAGTGCAGCTGGCGCTATTGTAACCTAGCCGAGGGGCAGCTAGGCGAGGGGTTGGTAAGTAGAATATTACACGCGCAGAGCTGAGATTGAGCTTTGGAGAGCGAGAGCTTTGCAAAAGTTCATCACACTTTATATATATTTATTTTAGTGTTTTATGAAAATATAAATAGTCTTAAAACAGACATTATAATAAATTTCCTTATTGTAGTAGAGTTCAAAAGGAAAATCGTTATTTGATGTGTTAAGGTCAAAAATAGTAATGAATATTGAGCTCTATGAAACCTTACAAAAATTTAGAATATGTTTGTCAATTTGTAACCAGAGCCGTTCTTTTCAATTTTTCATGAAGTATAATTTTTGAGTGTATATTTAGCATTTCAAGAATGTTTTTCTATCAAGTGATTTTCAGTAATTGATAAAGGCTCACAGTGAAGAGCGGATTATACACCATACCTTCACATTTTAGTAATCAGAAGGCTAATTTTGGGCATCCGCAAAGTCAAGTTCATTACACTCCATAGCGTATAAATATAGGTTATATAAAAAAGATAGAAATTTAATGAAATCATTACGAAATTAGAAATCTTAACAATTTTCATCACGCACTTACTTTCTTCTTGGTATTTAAGTCTATCATTCTATAACGTAGGTACGTTATAGAATGATAAGAGAGAACTTAAGAGCTTTAGTGCTTAGGGGCATAAGGGTCTTAAAGTAGCAGTAGGTACTGCAACGCATTTGGGTACGTCATATAGAGATAAGTCCGAACTTAAGAACTGTCAAACTTTAGCGCAGATGGCGGCGTTAGTGTTTATGTTTAATAAAAGACTAAGAAACAATAAAATAAACTATAAAATATAAAAATAAACAACTTATGAAATTATAACAATCGCTAAACGTAGTTGTTCAGAGGCGAAATGTTAAGCAATTAAAGAATCAATTCGATTAAAGAATCAATTCACAATTTATATTAAAATCAGCTAAGCGTCCCAATCACACTATCACACTAATCAAACTAATATTATAAAGTCGAAAGTATGTATGTGTGTATGTTCGTTACTCCTTCACGCTCAAACGGCTGAATGAATTTGGATGAAATTCAGTACCAAGATAGCTTATACACTATAATAATAATAATATGTGTGGACATCTCACACAACGCCATCTAGCCCCAAACTAAGCAAAGCTTGTACTATGGGAACCAGATAACTGATACAATACTTAGATACTTTTTGTTTGTAATTACATACATAGAATACAATATAACACCCAGACACAGAACAAACATCGATGTTCATCACACAAATGTTTGTCCTGGGTGGGAATCGAACCCACAACCCGCAGTTCAGAAGGCAGGGTCACTACCAACTGAGCTATCGGGCCAGACACTGGATTAAAATATAGGCTACATTTTATCCCGGAAAAGCAAAATTTTCTGCAAATAATTAAAATGCTTTTTAACCGCAGGTGAAACCGCGGGGCGCAATAGTAATATATAAATCCTAAAAACACCTTTTTCAGAGACGCTTGTATTTCGATACAACATAGTACTAATCAATGTGCCAGAATTAGAAACTGGCGGTGCCATCCACGGTGCGTTGACGTGGGTTCAAGTTATAAATCGGTTAGACATCGACCAAATGGTACCCGACAACATGCCAACCGACCTTGAACTCGTGAGGTAGGCCTGACCGAGTTACCTACTACCTTGCCTAATTCGGAAATCTACACGAATATGTTTACTCGCGTAAGCAATTATTTATAAAACGGCACGGGACATAATCTTGAAAGATTCATTATAATTACACTTTTAAAACTTTGTTAGTTTCTATAGTTGTGTAGCTTTTTGAAGTAAAAGTTCCTTACACACGCTTGACTTGGGGAGTAAGCTGGCGAGGCGAATGGAAGTTAAAAATTGTTGGGTAACGTAGATCTCCATTGTCAACATAACAAAGCTAAAAAAATATATTACTATGTTGGTATGTGCGGTAAAACGACAATTCACAATAATTGTCAAGATGGCGACATTAACATTAAACAAAGCAAGAACAGGGTTTTGGCGGGAAAGCGAAAAAGATTGCGTCACCGCATCGTATTATTTTCCAAAACTTGTGTTTTTTCAGTGTTAGTGCATAAAATTGGTGGCATTTTATTCGTTAAGTGCTGGATTACAGGCGTGAGTGTGGGAAAATGGTATAATGATGGTGAAACGTTTCTTTTCGTGTTGTTTCCAAAACTCCATAGAAGCTTCAAGTAAAGTTGTCACCACTTTACTAGGAGTATTACTTTGACTAGACTGACTTGACTAGACTTGATGACTTTGACTGTGACTTGACACATTTTTGCGTGAAATATCGATTACTTGAAAAATTATCAATTACTTGACACTGGCTAAATACACAAAAGTGTGGAGCCAAATCTTAATAAAAAAAAAAAGCAAGAACAAAGTGGTACCGGCCGATAGATGGAGCTAAACTAAAGAAGTTTAACTTAGGTCGTGTGGTCTTAAAGCACACTCGTTTTTTTTTAGTTTACAGTACTTAAGGACCAAGACATTTTTTAAAGTCCTATGGATAAAAACAAGTGTAGAAAATCAACCCTCTTCTAGTACTTTTAGTAAAACAATAGACCAAAGCATATAATGTTGTTGAAATATAAAATATCAATGATGAAATAACGTTGTCGACTAAAATGTGTGGGTGACATTCAAAATAGCTACCCTTAATACATGCTGCGTGCGTTTAATCGACCCCTCCCCTTACGTTAGGGTAGAACTCTGCGCCATCGTAGCGCCCTACGTTTCGTAGAGCCCGTCATTTCCACGGACAAAAGCGGGCATCAAAATATAGACTTATGACTAACATTTTCCAAGGAATTTTTACCAATTTAATATATTTTATAATTTACAAGATTAATGTCCATTATGAATTCAACAAACTCATATGAATTGTTCATAATTTTAAGTTAAAATTAATGAGAACTATATAAGCAATATTGTGTGCATAGTGTTAATAATAGTAAATATACATATTATGTGGAAGTATTGTGGACCTATCTCAAGGGAAAGGCATATTATGTAACTATGTGAGGGTACATTGGAAAACAATCAGTCTGGAACTGTCAACCTGGCCAGAGTGATTGTGCACATTCGTCAACGTGTCTTTGTGTGTATTTAATTTCAGGATGCTTATCTCATGATTAGTTATATAGAGAGCGTGAGATCTAGTATATCAATTAAAAGAAACACGATCTTTTCCCATAGATTGGTTTGTACTCAACTTACATTTCACCAATGTCTTGCTGGTGGCGTGATCCATACTCGTCCACTCTGGCTTTCAGAATTCCCAAAGTTTACTCAACAGATCTTTGTTGTTCGCATAAATGTGGAAGAGATCCCAGAGAGCCGCAGCTCAGATGGATTGAAAGATTAGAAACTGCCTTACTAAAATCACTAGAAAGGAATCAAGTGCCCTTTTTATTCCTATTACATTAAGTAAACTTGCGTCGGCCGGTCACAAGGGTATTTCTCCATGGAGAAGGAATGTAAACATTGCAACCTGAGTGAGGGGCAGCGACCGCCCGCTGCACCAGTAGTTTGTGTAATAACCACCTGCGCATCTCGGTTTCATTCTAACCTAAAACACAGACAATCCAAGTGGATCAAGTTTAAAAAAATAACACATTTAGCAGGATCAGCACTAAGCGGTAACCAATCCATTTTATGTATGTAACGTAAACTTTCGCGTTTATTAGGACATATGGTTTGGCTGGGTGTTACATAAAATAATCTATATTAAAATAAGTTTAGACATTTGCGTTTGCAATGTTAATGGGTTCGTTTTTATTCATATTTTAACTAAACACCTAACGCAAGATTTTTATATAAGAATTCAAAATGTATCTAAATAAAAATGCATAGTAAGTTGTTTATAAGTTTTTTGACAATAATTTATTCATCACAATTAAATATATGCACTCAACGCGTATATCAATATAATTAATAGAGAAAAACCTATATTTCCTCAGCTAACTATATAAAAAAAAATTGCAACAAATAAACCTGTGAGTGTGAACAACTTCATAAGATTTAATGCATGGATTGATTTCAATTTAGGATACTAACGAGTGTCACCAGCCATGGTCACAACTCACCTTAAAACGGTCGCACCGTGGGGTGGCTACCGCTTTGATCATGAACACTTTCATGGCTCCGAAAAGAAGGACATCGAACATGCCCGAAATCTGGTCGAAGCAATTTCGACTTTTTTAATTGACGTGAGTTTAGCTGGTATTAATTTTACAAAACGTGTCATACTCACGATAGTTTTCAAACTAAAAATGAACACTTTATTTGAAAGTTTGTGTACTAAGCTTTCGAAGTCGAGGATGTTTAAAGTTGAGGAAAGTTATAATGATAATAAATTTTAAACCGATCTCACTAAAAAATATTTATGTGATTCCTTCAATTAATAATAGATCTATAGATTTTATATAAACTTGGTAATAAAGTACCTACTACCTATCCGTGTATTCAATGAAAATAATAATCGAGAGTCGCGAGGAAATTCCATGGAGCTACTGAGAAGTTGCACCAGTTCCATGGAACATGAAAGCGATAGATTTAATGAAAGTGATACAATACTATGTATTTATTCTTACATTTAATTACTTAAGTGAAATATTCACTGCAAAGCGTTAAAAAGATTATGCGGAGTTGCCTTGGCGACCGGACAATTTACAAACCTCGTGTGGGGAATTCCAGCCGACGCTGTTTCCTATGGTTATTTGGTAAACGAAGCATACATTGACTTGACATATATACATTATCTATTAACTTGAAAAATTACCAATTACTTGACACTGGCTAAATACACTAAAGTGTGGAGTCAAACTGAAACAAAATAAAAATATTTATTTCATGTCAATCCAATCAAAAAGTTTTAGAGTAATCGCACTGGCCAGCACGAAAAACACTAATATATATTATATAATAGCATTTTTCTCATTGTAGTGAGGTGACAAATTGCAAGTTTCGCTCAGCAGCAAAGTTATTCTGCTTCTCGTACTTTTGAGACCCTTGCTACGTTCAGGACTCAATCATATTCACCATTTTGCTCGTGGTTTAATCCCAGATTCATTGACTTAATCAGGTCCAATACAATTGTATTGGACCTGAAAAAACTTTGCAGCCTTGCATAACGAAGAACTATTGTTATTAGTTCGAAACACTTCAGTACTTCTACCTCGACTAGAAGGACAATGCTAAGTAGATATATAAAAAACTGACAAAATTGAGGTTAAATTTCTTTAAAGTAAGCATGATATTTGTCCAAAACTAGGCTGTACCTAAGCTGTCAACAACGTTGCTCAGCAGTCAGCGTGTTGTTGAATAAATAACGCCCGACCAATAAAAATGAGTATACGTAATTACAGTGTAGGTGTGATGTGTGTGTGTGCGAGGGTACATAGAGGGAAGCCCTTCCACGCTTCCGTAGTGACGTCACAAGAGCTACTCACTACCCCCACTGGCCCTTGATAGATGAATGTCCTCACGTGGCTTGTGAACCGGGCGGTCCGGGCGCAAGCTTGTGAACTGAGGTGTTATTCAGCCGTAGTATTAATAGCTTTGACCACAGCTTGAATGAGTTCAAGAGCGGCTATGAAAACTGAGTTGGTATAATCATGTAACCCATCTAATTCTGAATTCTAAGTAAGTTTATATACGCATTAATATGACGTCACGGTGGTGAGAATATTTACCGTAATACCAAGCTACCAGCTAAAGGAAAACAAATCGTCGAAATAAATTACGCCTTACGAGAATTGATTTTTTTAAACTGGTGCAAATTAAAAGTAAAGTAAGTATGTATTTTGATTGATTTCAATATTATGTTATTTTTATTTAATAGGACCAATATTTAACTTCAATTTAAAAACATTAAACTTTAATATATTCTAGGACTGGTAACTGACGTCACTGCATGTTTGGGCTGATTTTCTATTCCCGTATTTTAAAAAAGCTGTAGCTTTGTAATTTTTGCGATTTTTAATTTTTGTATTGACATCTTATTTTCGAGTTATGTTATTTATTTATATAATAAAAACAGCCTATAGTCAAATAGCCTAATGACCATCTAAGCTATTTGTGAAAGCTCCACGTAACTTGATTGTAACTGATATAAAGTTTATGTAGATTTGAGAGTTTCAATAAGCAGTTTACGCATAGTTACTATGATTTTTTTAAATAACGAGTAGATACAACTGCTGCATTGCTATTAAAGTTACGTGATCATACCCTCAGGTTTTTGTCGTATTTCTGTACCTAGGTATCAATGAAAACGCTTATGTTATTAATGAAACACGCACTAGATGATTCAATTCACACTGATGAAAGCGTGAGAACTCGATAATATTGATTGAAACCGGATCGACAAACAAAATATTGATGAATAGTCGTTGTAGAGCTACATACACCCTCATGAAGCGACCCCACAGAATTGGCACCCAATAAATTTCATTCGACCTATTTTAAAATTCAAATTCAATTCCCCTCTCATTGTGAAAAAGCTGGACGACCTTAGCACACTTTAAAACACCGTTGTTTATTTTTGAATGGGAATAATAATAATAAAAAAGGGTTGAGTGCTTGTCGCGTGGCGTTAGGACGTTGAACCGATCTCGTTCTTTACAATTGTAAGGATTACCATAAAAGGTCCGAATTAAATTCAATCCACATCTACTATTAGATGATAGTCTGCAATCCAGACTTTATGCAACTACGACATTTTGCCCACATAGTCGTTCTGTAACTAAGACATTGTGTTTACTCAGACGTTTCGCTTACAATCCAGACTTTGTGCAACTACGACATTTTTCACTTTGCAACTGAAAATTTTGCTAACACAGACTTTTACAACCCAGACTATATGACCCTGACCCGTTTATAGGTCTTCTTAGTTAGTTTTTGAGTAAGTATGTATCAGATCACAAAATGGGCTCGAAAACATAAAATATTATTGGTACAAAATAAAATGTTTTTTTTTTTCAATTACACAACACCACTTCAGGTCTTTATATAAAAAGACGTTGGATTGAAATAATTGTTGATAAACTGTTATAAATTCAAACTTTTGCATTTGAATTCTTACTAAAATTATTAGCATGGATCCACCTGAAACGAGTGTGTACCAGTTTCTCCACTTTACTGTAAAAATGTTTTACTTGTTGTCATTATGCTATGCTCGTATAACAACTTTCCAAACGGGCATGACCAACATTTCTCCTACTATTCGAAATGGTGACAAAAGAGCAGGCACCGTGGGAGACGGGTTCCGTCATAATTTCCATCGCGCCTCGTGCAGCTGTCGAGACATCGGGAATTAGTCGGGATTCGGGAGTACTGGGTGTCCCGACATTCATCGGCAAAGTGCTTGTTTGATTCACGATTGGTATTGTTCTGTCCCAATTGTTCGATTCGACTCGTTACGGCGCCATATTGGAAATCTATGGCGATGTGGTATAATACACTGCAGTAGTATTAGTTTGAGCTATGTTAGATATCATTTGGTCACGTTTAGCTAGCCAGTTTTGTATAACATTGCGGTTAAATTGCTAAAAGATATTGAAAAAAATGTTATACGTATAAACAAATATTTGTATTGTACTAGTGTAGTGGAGTTTGTATTTTGAAACGAACAATACTTTAATATATTTATATCCACCAAAAATAGCTAGTATTTTTCTGTATAGACCATTAGAGACAGGAAAACGAAAGAATACTTTAATATCATACTGAAGTTTCAATATAGCCCTTTAATTCCAATGCTTTTCATAGTTCTTCTCATAAGAAGAGTGGACTCTTCTACTACTCTGCTTCTTAGGTGGACTGTCTACAAAAATACATATTTATGAAATATAGTTAACATTAATTGAAATAAGTCTAGAAAATAAATACAGAGGGTATTAATTTATATATTTTTAAATATTAGTTGGTGCGGCAATGATTTGTTGTAACATTAATTCAAGCCATTTAAACTAAAACCAGTTGACGGATAACTTGCATAAAACCAGTTGTGTGCAATCTTTTGTCCAAATCGAATATAATAGATGGGTTTTAATGTGTGCTATTACATAATATGCAGATTGGTTGCGCGTGCGAATAATACACGAAGAATTTTAATCCTAGACAAAGCGGGTTATATTAATTACATTTGAAATATGGGGTGCATTTTTGGTAATAGCAACGAAGTTATAGAAGTAAGGGCTGAGGTCGTTGAACGCAGCTGTGCAGCCGCGGATCAAATTGATAGAGCGCGGCGCACATGTCGCGATCGTGCGCGTGCGCCGGTGACGTCACACTACACAACGAGGTGGGGTGGCCCGGTGTGCCATAATTTGCTATCCTGTTACTTTTGTGGGTGAATACTTAATGAAGTATGGGCCCAAGAAATAATAAGCGAACTGAACTTATATGTAATCAGAAATTTGACATTATTTTGATATTTGTTCTGTTATGAACCGAAAAATGTAATATTTGAAATAACTGAATAATATTTTTATTGCGGTATTCAGTGGGTTAGCCATTTATTTATCGATTTTACCGTGTAAAAATTCTTAGGTTTTTGCATACATATTTAATTTTTTTCTGATATTTTAAGTCATATAAAAAAACCTAGTGAATCAAGAAGATGGAAAATTAAAGAAAAGAAAGAAATCTCCGAATATCTAATTTTTGATTATCTCTCAAGCCACAGAATTTGCCATATTTACCTTAAACTTATTATTCCTTAAACATTCGTTACCTGCAATGTTGAAATTTAACTGTGTGTGATAGCATTTCAATTTTTCACGACAGTGGTGTCAATTCTGTGTCGCATACTCTAAAGCTAAAGGAAATTAACATATTTCCGTCTTTTTCATTTCCCCTTTATCAGAAGAGTACCGCCATACTTTAAGTTTACTTTAGTTTTAGAGAATGCGACACAGAATAGACACCACTGACTGTATAACTCTTCCGAATGAGGTTCGCATTCATACGGCGCACATTTCTGTGCAAGTTCCCTATATGACAAAACCCATGCTACTTTAGATGCCACAAATGTGTCAGCGTAAGCACTCCAAATTTTTTTATAACCGTGTAATTTTTTTTTTTATTGGCAATGTAGAATTGCTAAATATTTTTTACAAAAATAAGTACTGCTTTTTACGTTTTTTTTTTCTAAATTTACTTTCAAGCACCTGTCAACCACTAGCCACGTAACAAAAGCGTGTATCTATAAAACTACTGATAAACAGTAATTTCTAGGACTTCCGTGAGTACAATGTCCCCTTTGATTCAGATATCAACACCGATCGATAGAGATAATGACGCATACTCGCAATCAGCTGTATAAAATGGACTAACATTGTCCCCCTTAATAATAAACACTGCAAAACAGTGGAGTAAATAGGGGATAAATTTTGTGTATGATGGTACTATTCTGATAAAAGAGAAACGACAGAGACGGAGATATTTCAGTTTCATTTAGTTTTAGAGAATGCGATAGAATCTACACCAGTGTTTTTTGTTTTATCTTTGCCTATTTAAACTCATTAGAAAGAGACAAAACTCTTAATCTACTTTAAAAAAAGGCATATAATAGCCTTAATTTCATACTCGGAAATACTTGGATACTGTTTCAGTTATTTTGATTTAGAAACCAAACTGAACTGATTACGACAAAATTTCTACTAATCTGAAAAAATGGCCTTTCAAATTAAAATGATATTTCCCAATCGGTTTATAAGTGACGGCTATATATGAGGTAAAAAACATTTAAAAAATTCAACCAAATGTAGTACCCGCTCTTTGAAGTCGATCTAAACTATTTCTCAGCTACACGCATGTTTATGATTATAAAGGTGGTTATTTATATCTTCAGTCGTTACTAAGAAAAAGGACCCTGACACGTCAGACGGGAAAAAGGAGTAAGACAATTTAGAGTCCAATAGGTTCATATCTATCTATATATACATATTATTTTGTACTTTAGAGTATGCACTACTGTTACAATTTTAACGCTTGTATAGTTGTTATTTGTAAAATTTGTATAGAGAAAAACAAAAAAAAAATAACGCGCTATTTGTATGCCCGTTTGGTTCATTTTTTATATATATGCATTGTAATAACACGTTTTGTTAAATTATTGTCCTCCCCCCTTTCGGTTCAATAGAATGAATGGACAGGCAGACTAAACTTGAGTAATAATAATTAAGCCTTCTAATGTGAAAATTATATAAAACTCTTTAAAATAAGTAAACAGTTAAAATATATCATAAAACCTTTCATATTGTCTTCATACGTTGTATTTATTGTGAATATTAACATATTTGTCTTTTTTTTAATGTTAGTCAATGTTATGACGAGCTAGTCGTTCACCTGATGTTAAGCGACACGGCTGCCCATAACAGAACAGTGTCACTCGGAACTCCAAAATATAAAATTTCGCGTGACATTGCACTGCGCACTTCATCCTGAGACATCAGCACAGTCTGGTGATAATATTACTCGACTGTGAGATTAGATCATAAAGTCTCATTTGCCCAGTAATTTCACTGGCTACAGTGCCTTTCAGACCGGAACACAGTAGTGCTTGCACACTACTGCTTGGCGGCAGAATAACTGGCAAAGCGGTGGTACCTACCTAGACGAACTTCGCAGAAAAGTCCTGCCACCTAGTACAATACCAAAATACCAAAATATCATGACAAAAATAGAAAGTGCCTGCAGCCAGCATTAAAAATTCAAACCAAATTCGATGATAGCCTTTACAGTCGTTCGTATTGTATGCTCAAGTAGTTAAGCGTGTTTCTATCCAATATTGAAGGGAATGGTAATCAATAAAGCACAGAATGGAAAATTACTGTAATCGCAGTGATAACCATCGCTCTAATGTTGGAAATCATTACGCTATTGATACACATGAAAGTACCTAGAAATACCAGTCGCTTAAATATTCACTCAGCTTTATATTATGGTGTGTCTTTAATTTGTGATTTTATGGCTGTAAGCACAGATCATAGAAAAAACAAGTCCACAAATGCATAAGTTACGTAGCTATTAACGGAGAATGTATTTTTTTTAATGTAACTGTAGTAGTCCGAAAATTAAGAGTTTATATAATCAACGAGCTTCTGCCCGCAGCTTCGCCCGCAGCGTGGCCCATGGGAAAATAATTCAACCACCCATTTCATCCTCTTAAGAGTGGAATTTCGAAAAATCCTTTCTTAGCGGATGCCTACGTCATAACATCTACCTGCATGCCAAATTTCAGCCCGGTCAGTCCAGTAGGTTGGGCTGTGCGGTGATAGATCACTATGTCAGTCAGTCAGTCAGTCACTTGAGTCATATATATTTAGATAATACACCATTTTGGAAATTAGTAGTAGTAGTTAAATTAGTAACATTTTAAAAAATACGAAAACAGAAAGATTAATAATTACAAAATAATTATATGATGTGGAAAATCCAGGCTTAAGAATTCACTACCAACTCTGTGGTTTTACATTAATTTTAAAAGTTCTTTATGTACTTAATAACACACGCCTCGAAAGGCGTGTGTTTTAATCTTTAACTTCATTTAAACAAAAAGAGGTTCGTTATATTATGGATTTAAATATGTTAACCACACTTAAGCTCAATAGGTAATAGGATAATAGTAAAAATAAATCGAATTTCGGACTGTTTTTTTTGCTTATATATTTTACGGATAAATTCGAAGTAACTATTTAAACCAGCTTTTATAATTAAATGATTGACATTATTTTTAATTCGCAATAAATACAGGATATTGCCATTTAACATGTTAAATTTTTTTACTAAAATCTTTTTCTGATAACTTTACATTAATTATGGAAAAAAATAATTAATTGTAGCTTTCGAGCATTTGTCACACAATCGTGGTGGGCAAAAAAAAGCATGCTAACGTTTTTATTATTACCAAAAATACATTTAATAACAACTGTTTTAACCTGTTAACCTTCCAGTTTGTAGAAACAATACCTTATTTAGTTTTTATTTATATGTATTTGTGCCATGGAAGAATTTAGCGCACGCTAGTTTCTTTTCATTATTTTGTCATGAACGGGATAGAGTTAAAAATATTCTAAACTATATTTTTACTATAACATGAAAAATAAAAAGTACAAATAATCATAAATACATACATAAAATGATGCACGAAAATCTTAATTTAGTCCAATAGAAACACAAGTGATATTAAATTTTAGCACAAACACTTATTAGCCGCTTTATTAATCCGATCAATATTGACCTCAAAATTGACCTACTCAAAGCCTTATTTTCTTTGTGCGTTATATCATAATTATTGAGTAACCTTCACTTTAACGCTATGTTAGGTGGCCGACGGGCGGCCGCTACGCGGCGGGCGGCTACTACGCGTTTTCTGTAGCGACTGCTACGACCTACGCTACAAGTTACGGGGAACCTTATCTGTGTAAAATGTTACGTAATCTAGGAAATAATTAGTTATTGGTAAAATTCTGTACGTTGAAATTTTTATTGTTGTGTTTTAAGTTACATTGTTTAATCTTTTGTGCGATAAGTAAGCAGTTACTTTAAGTTTGTTCTCGTCACCCATACATGATTGCCATCCTTTCTGTCCGTACCGTTTTGATTTAACTTTTATAATAGGAACTCTTTACCAGTTTTAATCTGGACCGTTTAATCTGGAACGTGAACAGGTTTTTTTATAATGAGCTAAACGCAATCCTATCTAGTACATATCTATTATAAAGAAAGGGAGAATATTGAGTGTTATAGAAGAATTCATATTTCATATCAAAGAAAAACAGATACAATTTGCTGATTGACAGCATACCTACAGGTATATTTTCCAATAACAAACTCAAACACTTCATATCATTCTGAAAAATAACTACACTACTTTTTTATTTTCTGTCTCATAACGGCATAAAGGAAGAACGCAACCCCATGAGCGTAATAAAACGTCGGGGAGTATCACGAGGGAGCGCGGGGGAAACTGGCACTCTGCCAGGCGACAAGGTGAAGTGTCGACGCCGGCGAAAGTCGCCAAGTTTGCCCTATGTGCCCACCCTCCTCTCCGCATGAGATCATACATTCGGTACGTATGGATGTATGTAGGTACTGTCATTGTCTTGTGACTCTTCGGAAAATTGTCGACAATTGTTTTTTTTACCAAGGGTGGCCAGTATTATTGCCAATATACTATTAACAAAATTTTTGTAAGCTGAAGTTTTCAGATGAACTATTTGTTTTAAACTTTAAATTTTGTATTGATTGTGAATTATTTTTAGCAGTCTTTTTTGAAAAGTGTTTATATCATTGTAAGTTGCTAGGTAGTTAGTCTGGCAATTAGAATTGAATGATTTAAGTTGGACACAAAAACTGGAAAAACCATTAGTTATTGATAATATACAGAGAGTTGACAGTGAATATTTAGTAAAACGTTGGAGATTATTTTATGAACTGATCGCGGGTACAATACCACTGGATAAAAATACTCTAGAATAAATTAACACAAACAAATGTATAGGGAATAGCACCATAAATAAGTTAGTCAAAAAGTAGTTTATTATTCATTGAAATAAAAAAAAGAACAAAATTATGACATTTAAAGCATATAGACATATATCATGCGACACATTAAGCGTTTTATAGTCATAATGGTGACGAGTTCAAGACCGACAGATAACTTTTTGAAATACTGTTAAATAATAATGTCTTTGGAAATAATATAAATATCAGAGAGAACGACGATTCAATTATTTTCATAATATTTAAAGATGTTTTGATTTTGTTTCAATGGTTTAACTATCACATACACATAAATAATATTTTTTTCCAATTAATTGAATTAAGTTTCACGTTTACACGAAATAGTTACATTCAAGAAAATTTACGACTCGAGTAACTATTGGAAAGGAGCGTGTGATTGCGTCAGATACCGGCAGGCAGAGCTAATACGACAAGTCCCTAATAATATATTTGAGTCACGGAAACAATGTTTAGGTGCGTTTTGAAAGTGAGCACAATAATTTGACAAATAATTTCTGTGATGGCACAGGCGTGTTGCGGTGCAGCATGCGAACGTACCTCGGGTCGGGCCGGCGCCGGATCGCAGCACGGTTCACTCACTGCCACAGTACGACCGACACTCGCGGGAGCGCGCACAGCAGACGAACGTTACGTGCTAACACCAAAAGCAAAATGGACATACCTGAGGGTGGCGGCTGGCACGGGGCGCGCTCGCTACTTGAATGAGGTCCCGGGCGGCGCGGCGCGCGCAGGGGGCGCGGCCAGCCCGCGTGGCTCCGGCCGCTGCGCCCCCGCCCGTGCCCCGCGACACCCCCGCCCACACCCCGCCTGCACCGCTCAGCTGAGCCCTGATTATCCCCCGGCCGGGCTATTCAATTAAAGGCTCGGTGCATCTCAGAGCCTGGGCGGCTGAGCCACGGCGAGATGCCCGCCCGCCCGGCTGGCCGGCAGGTCGGACCGAAGCCGCCTTTGAGTGCTCTTCATTAAGTCCTCTCAGCCGTTCTTCTTATTGGGCTCTCGGGCTCTCACTCTCCACCCCCAGTTATGACATCGACATTTGAATTTTTCAGACAAAGAGCGTGCTATGAATCTTATGCTATTTATTACTTTGACCCGCATTTGGGTAAAGGATAAATCCTATAGGAAACAAAGGTTAATAATGGTGATAACTCTGATATTTAAGTACGCTTAATAGAATAAACAGTCATACAATATTAAATAGTGAAAGTAGGGGAGAATTATTTATGTTTATAATCAACATGGCCCGATAGCTCAGTTGGTAGTGACCCTGCCTTCTGAACTGCGGGTTGTGGGTTCGATTCCCACCCAGGACAAACATTTGTGTGATGAACATCGATGTTTGTTCCGTGTCTGGGTGTTATATTGTATTCTATGTAAGTATTTACAAACAAAAAATATCTAAGTATTGTATCAGTTATCTGGTTCCCATAGCACAAGCTTTGCTTAGTTTGGGGCTAGATGGCGCTGTGTGAAATGTCCACACATATTTATATTTTATATTTATATTAATATAGAGTGTTCGTATTAGAACCAAAGAAGTGAAGTGAAGAAGAAGGTGGCGGCGGACGTGTGTCGTGGCGACTCGTTATGTCTCCTCAGAGAGTTAGAGATGACGTTATCGTTTAATTCTATAGACGGCGTAATTGGATCGCGTCATGAAGGAACTCTTGAAATTCAATTTGAGACACACTGTCAAAGCGCAGAGCAACATTTCAAAATTCTTTGCGCAAATTAGAGGTGTTTAATAAAAATGTAACAGTTTAGTGAAGTACGAAGTTAGTAATAACTTATATGTTTGATTAATACAAATAAATAATAAATTCCTGTAGATCACATACATATATCCTAGAGACTAACTAGAATTCCCTGTATTAAGGGACCCAGGAACAAGTATTTGCGCTTTTTTTTCTATGCACAAATACTTTTCTTGATGCGGGAATCGAACCCAATGCCAACCTGCTCAAACACCAATTCACAAAGGCTGTTAGTCAAAAAAGGTATTACATTAGATTCAAGTAAAAGAATCAGTTACCTACTAAATATCTTAAGTTACATCTCTCTGTTCTGTTTTCGTTATATTTCTTATTAATTTGTGGTCAGCGTTGTTGGTACACTAACTACCTACATTCTAAGGCTTAAACTACTTTAAGATTATGTTTGTTGTGTACTGTAAAATACCCTGTGTTATCAACATATACAAAATATCATACAATTTAAAATAATATTGAAGCCAAGGAAAAAGAAAATGCTTGATAATTAAGCGTGAGTAAGACACAGCCTTTAAAAGCTCGTAGACAGGCCATTAGCGACACAAGCGACTTCCACTCACGCCTCTGTTCTCTATTAAGTGAAGTTGAATTCTCTTCTTATGAGCTCTTTAATGCCCACCTAATAAAGCTAGTGCTTTTTCTCAATCGTTTACTGAAAGACTGGCAGAGACTAAAAATAACGAACACATTGATACTGTTCCACTGGTGGCAAGCTACACCATACACACGCACATATTATCCAAAATTGTCTTACTATTGAATCAGCACTCTGTTAAACCTTCAAAATTAGTGAATGCGAATAAAAAAGCGACTTGAAACGTTGATATTTATATCATAAATATTGATTATTACTCATCTTCATGAAAGTACGTTTTTTGTGATTCGGAGTTGTATCGCTTATTCAGCAAGTTGGGGATGAAAGATGAAGGAAAAATTGGGTCACTTGATTATTTGTCGCGGTAGTTTAAGACAAAAATGTCCGACTTTCAACCCCCGTTCGAGAATCAAATTTTTCGCTTGCATTAAAATGTATCTTTATTTTTTGTTCCCTACAGGGACCTCAGATAATTATAAACATAGTTAAATTAATCAATGCTTAAAGAACCCTGACTCGTTTTCGCTCGTGGCGTCAGTGAAAAGATTACAGGACATTTCAAGGATTGATTAGATTTAAGTAGCGTTTCTAAGGTCGTAAGTATATTTAGCTGTGGATGTTAAAACGATTAAATATTATCTTCATTCTGTGATGTAGTAAAAGTAGTGGCATATTGAATTAGGCCCAAGTGCTGGCAAATTTAATTTGCAGTGCACTTGAAGGACAAGTAGTCGCTCGGGGTCGGAAATTGCTCTCCGCCAGCAGATAATCACATTCGCACTTGCCATAGTAGCTGTGAAGGGAGGTTGCATAATTATGGTGATGCAATGGCGTGGTATTGCTTTAAAGGAATCGTTCTAGTTAATATGATAGTAAGAAAAGCTAAAAACCCATTATTTTTGTCATCAGGCAGTATTTAATAATGTTTTTATTAATGATTTAATTTTTAGGTCTTTCGGAGTTCACTTTCAAATCAGATTATATAATAATGGAAACTAATAACTTTATTACAATAGTCTTTTCGCACTACCATACAACTTATACCTAAATTCCGAAAATAAGATGCGCTTAGCAAAAGTGAATAACCCGTAACTAGTTTGGTCTATTTAAGTTAGAAGACGTTGCCATTAAGTTTAATTGACCTATGAAAATTGTACCCAGTTGTGTAAACGTAAGCGAAATTATATCCATATGCTTGAGTAATATTCTTGGGTAATATTATACTACCAATTCTTGTAATAGTGTACTCCTTTGTTAAGGGAATTGTTCGGGAGCCTGATCTATACCTACAAATAAAGTTTAAACCTATTGTGACAATCATCAAAGTTATGGATATATTGTAAACACAATATAACCATAACTACTAATTATATAAAAGCTTATGATTTGTATAGAAGTACATCTATTTATCTTAATTAATTGATTGATTTTTAATGTAAAGGAAAAATTGTAGTCACGTTTGGGATTTGATCCCACATCCATCTATAAACGATTCTCGCTCGTCTCGAATCGAAAAAACATTTATTTTTCTACATTTAAAATTCATCTGCTAATAATATATTATTATATTATACTTCGTAAGTTGAGTTTCACGAGTCAAATATTAATATACTATCTCATTTATGCAGCTGTTAAAGACAAAATGTTTGAATTCTTCAAACAAAGTTTTGGGCATAAATTTAAATAAAACTTCGTACTGACAAGTCTCTATTCCTTCTATTCCTACCAAATATAAAAGTGAAACGTATTTCTGCACGTTTTTTTTATTTGTATGGTTTTAACGCCAAAGCGGCTTAACTGATTTAGATGAAACTCTGACACAGATTGCTTATATATTGCCGATCATACAAAAGAACTTTTAGTTCACGTTTTAGTCCGGTGAAATTAAGAGTTTCCGTTGGAAAATTGATTTCAAAAATTCTTTATTAGTACATGACAAGAAGGTACCCTCCAAATATCAAAACTCAAATCGCTACACAAAGTGCAGCCAGTCACTGCCCGACAGCTTCTTATTAATATGGATTGGTTTTTCTTTGAATGAAGATTATTGGTGATGATATTTGGTCAGAAAGAACATTTTCTGACCGTCACATTAGTATTAAAATGAAAGGAATTCGCTTCAAATCAAACTGTGGCATATAAAATCGGTCACGAAGCCGTGGAATAGACCCCTGAATATGGTGATGTGTTGGCACAGACGTCTAGTTTTAGAACTAAATCGTTACGCTGTGGAAATCGGTCAGACGTGGCCGTAGGTCATGTGAGGGTAAGTTAAAAATACGCTGTGAGGTCTTTATAATAATAATGGATGAAATATCAAATTTTTGACGCCTAATTTTTAATGACTTTAAACGTAAGTTTAAAAATAACAGACACGTATTTCGTTATTTAGTGTATAACACAATATCTATAATGTGACTTGAATAGACTTTAGCTAAAAGCCAGATGAAAAAAGTGTACGCCTTTGTTTTTTTTTCGTTTGGCTCCACACCTTTGTGTATTTAGCCAGTATCAAGTAATTGATAATTTCTCAAGATAATTAATATACATTGTGTCAAGTCAAGTCACAGTCCAAGTCATCAAGTCAAGTCATAGTCTAGTCTAGTCAAGCTATACTCCTAGTAAACTGGTGGCAACTTTACCACAAGCTTCTATTGAGTTTCGGAAACAACACGAAAATAAACGTTTCACCATCATTATACCACTTTCCCACACTCATGCATGTAATCCAGCACTTAATGAATAAAATGCCACCAATTTTATGCACTATCACTGAAAATAACACAAGTTTTGTAAAATAATACAATAAGGTGACGCGATCTTTTTCGTTTTCAAAGAGGTCAAAATTTATTAATATAAATAAAAATACAATACATAAGCATATAAAAGTTAAAATAATGTAACATTATACTATGGATTAAAATAATGTACCAAAATGGTACCTTCATTATAAAGGACCGTCGGTAGATGTTTCGCATAGGAAGCCATAAATAGTGTCGAAGAGGGTAATTATCACGAGCTCGGCACTAACTCAGTGAACCTGAATGTATCCGAGAACGACCGTAAAAGAGGCATTAGGACCGACTCACGAAATAAATGGTCCACTACTGCCCCATTCACTCTTTTCTTTTATTTATATTTGTATTGGATGTGTGTGTGTTGTGTTAACTTAATTTGGCAAAAACTGCAACATGGAGTTTAGGCGGGAACGCGAAAAAGATTGCGTCACCGCATTGTATTATTTTCCAAAACTTGTGTTATTTTCAGTGTTAGTGCATAAAATTGGTGGCATTCTATTCGTTAAGTGCTGGATTACAGGCGTGAGTGTGGGAAAATGGTATAATGATGGTGAAACGTTTATTTTCGTGTTGTTTCCAAAACTCCATAGAAGCTTCAAGTAAAGTTGCCACCACTTTACTAGGAGTAAGACTTTGACTAGACTATGACTTGACTATGACTTGACTTGATGACTTCGACTATGACTTGACACATATTTGCGTGAAATATCATTAACTTGATAAATTATCAATTACTTGACACTGGCTAAATACACAAAAGTGTGAAGCCAAAACATAAAAAAAACTGCAACATAATTGCACCAAAGCATTTAAGCAGTTATTCTAAGTGCAGTCTTTTTTTGTTCGTATGAGACATAGTCACATTAAACTGTTAAATAAAATAAAGCTTTAATAACCATTGATGTAAATTTAATGTTAATAAGATATAAACAATAGTAAATAAATGTCAATAATAATAAATAACGTATTAAGTAAAATCTAATAAATATAAGCTAATGTATAAAAACTTACCATACTCGTTGATACTTACCACGCTACTAATCTCCAGCGGCAGTTATTCTTCACTAATTATAATGTCCTTTTGAAATTACTACTCTAAATATTTGAGATTTTAAATTTTGTGATCCAACTCAACGTTATAAAAGTGCTCTACTCTAAGATTTATTCTAAGTACAAAACCTATCAATTTATCTCGCTACGAACGTTTCTAACTGCTCACAAAATTAAGAATTTTAAATCTTAAGCTCGTAGCGAGTAAGATGAAGTTTTCGTAGCTTTATATTAACCCCTCCGGAGCCGGCGAGGGTTGGAACGGTGCCAATATTTGGGGAAGCGATCGTCTTAACATTTCCCGATAGCTACATTCGCAGCAACTCGACCGTATAAGGGAACTTTCCACAAACGTGCACAAGAAAATTCTAGTGTTCGCTCACAAGGCGGACGCGACGACTCGTGAACTCGATCGAGATTCGAGAGCTCTCACCGGTGGGGAAAACGAGCGCGAAAGAAATGCCTGAACAGGAAAAACCTAAACTAGCGATGGTGGCTAAGACTGCTTCCGATGCAGTTACGTGGCGGTCGGGCTTAACGAGCACTTCCTGACCCGCCATCGGGACTGCAACTCGCATCCATGCTGTCACTCTATTTATTGTAAACCAGAGTGGAAGTACACGCAGACGGTACCATAAGCAGCTTCGGGAAGTGAGCCTTCAGCAGTTGCAATAAGGCGTGGCGGGAATTTATGGCTTGCACCGGGTGGCAGCGTGTGCATACAACCGTGTAATGTTGTCGGTGTAGGTCGTGTTTCAGGTGCCGCTTCGTGTGTGGGTGAGACAGGTGAATTAGCGCGGCTCCAGCCGTAGCTCTGCCCGGGAGAGCCGTTGCTATGACGACTGCCGGTGCTCTATAGGCACAGATAGCAATCATTTATACACCGCTAATTGGTAGCTGGAGGCAAGTATTTGATATGGTCACAAGTATTGATCTGTAGTCTCCGTAGCTCGTTTCCGATGATGGACAGCCTGTGATATTTGTAACGATCTATTATTTATACTATCGCACTAGTTATTCTAACTTGTGCCATAGTGCAATATTGGATCACGTCGCAAATATGGTAATTTTTTAAACACCAGAACGCTTATTACAAACTAAATCGGGTCTCATTTCTTGATCTATCGGTCATATAATACTTAAAAATCTGGGGACATTTTAATTAATCGACTTAGTAAATATTTTTCTTGGCTATCTTTTTCACAAATGCCCGATAAATCAAATACTGTAAATAAAAACAAACGCTACCAAAAATCAGTAAATAAATATTCTAGGCTATTTTATAATATGTAGTATTGAAATCGTGAAATCATATGTCTTCACTCAGGGTCTACATTAACAACAATATTTTGTATACCTCATAACAAAAAAAAAAAACTTTAATTACATCTAATTATGACATGGAACTGCGGCTTCCTTTCAAAGAAAAAAGAGCTCCATCCACAGTAGCAGAAAGGGATTTTTTGAATAAACGAACCGAGAGAAGATATAAGCCGATTATCGACAGATGTCGTCTGTTCCTTAATAAAGAGGCTTACAAGTGAGCAGAGGATCTTAATGATAAGACGTAATAACATTATCTAATTCAAGCCTCTTGGCTTCTATTGACGTTCGCAAAAAGAGAGATTATTCCGTACAATTTGATATACTGGATTATTCATAAAAGTAAAAAAAGGACTAGATGCAGCTCGCGGGTTCACCTACGTTTATTTATACAATCTTTAATATTCTATTAAGGGGGGGTTACACTTTAAACCTCAAGTACACTGCTAAAACATAAGAGGAAACCCTCCTTTAAATTTCATGCCTCTAAGCCTAGCGGTTAGGCTGGTATGTTGTCAATCAGTCATTCACTCAAGACAAAGTCTTTACTAATTATGGTTTAATTATTAATATAGATAATTTAAATTAATTTGGAGTTGCTATTTACTGGTTTTAATTTTATCGACGATTTAATCATTTTTAAAGGAAGCGATAATTAATTTGACTAATTGAACTTTATTATTTATTTTTCTAGTTAGCTTTATGAGCGATTATAAAAATAGTTATTTAATTTATTATTTTTAGCAAATAAAATAACAACGTCATAAATGTCAAACGTAGGAAGCCTGTTATAAATGATTTTCATATTATTACGTATGACACGAATATTGATAAAATTTAGTCGCTAAAAAGTCATTGAAACTATAGTTTATACAAAAAAATATCATATAAGCGATTGACGCTTTAGCCCAGGTCCTTGCGGTGGTATTATAATTTGATCAGATTGGTATGATAACATTACAGGTTAGTATGTAAGTCATTCATAAATATGGGCCTTAAAATTACATTTCATGTTTTCTTTCGTAGCCTGAAATAATGATACATTTATTTAGTTAATGGTTGCGATTTACTAACGTGATCTTATTTATACTTTTAGTAGCCCTTGTCCTTAAAATATCAACTACCATCTATTAGTTCAGCCGTTTTCGGCGTGAATGATATAAAAACGAAAAGACAATGTTTCATTTTATTTGAAATGGCCAGTACTACAGAATGACAATTTCATAGGACCTTTAGAAATTCCTATTGTTCTTGGCAAAATTATGTGTCTGTTGAATCAAAAGTAACATTTCAACTAATGCGTCATTGGCCAATAGGTGCACGCGCTTAAATAAGTATAATTCTTGCTCAAAATACCCTTCATTTTATATTTTATTGTAAAAATAACCGAGCTGGAGCGAAAAATCAGTTGCGAATTAAATTTTCGATACCTTTGCAAAATTACATGTGTTTGTATGTAAATAAAGCTTGTTAAAGCAGTTTTGGACGACGGCGCGTGAAATGCGTGTGCCCAGCTAATAAACGGTTTGTAATGGCGTAGCGCCGTAGCGCCGTAGCGGCTTAGCACCATAGCGCCGTAGCGACGTAGCCATGCAGTATTGTAAAAAGTGGTGTTATTGTAACAAAAAAGTTGTTTTTTTTTGCGTGATTACTTGCACTAAATTCTCGTTGAGGTTTCAAAAGTACGAAACGAAGAACTACTTTGCTGCTGAGTGAAATTCAACTTTTCTCGTCAGTATAGTGAAAATGAAAATTAGTGTTTTTTACACTCTACACTAAATGAAGACGTTGAAGTTTAAGTAAATTTTCTCGAAACTATCAATTTGACAGTTAAACCTTTTTTATTCTCAACCCTTCAATTGGCATGTTTATTTTCCAAAGATCATTCCAAAACATCTTATTTTTTCACAATTTAAACAACTGATCAGTACAGTTTAAAAAGTAGCTTATTGCATCTATAGTAAATTATAAGCTACTTATAATCCCGGAAAATTATGTCCTACCATCACATTTTTGTGTCGTGTATGTGTTGTTGTGGTGTGTGTGCGCGTATGTGTGTGTGTGTGTGTGTGTGGTTTATTGTGAGAATAAAACCATGCACTTAATGTAGAGTAAATAGATTCAAATACTAGCGATTATAAAAGTCATTGCAACGTCGTTTATATTCAAAGCTTATCCAAATCCGGATAAAGTAATTATCGTGACTCGAATATTGGAGCTCGTATCAAAGCATCGGGTAATAACCATTACTGGTTGTGCCAGGGGCTCGTAATTTCAGGGTATCGGTGATATTAATAATTATGATTATGGTTTTTATTCTACAATGTTTTGGACGTTTTAATATTTGTACATTTTGACGCTTACCCCTTTTGACCATAAGACAATCAACAATTTGGACATTTTGACATGTGTAACAATTATACCAAGAGCAAGTTTGTAGCCGACTCCACTCTTCCGCAACAGGCGACGTATACACTACACAACACTAATAATGAATTACTAATTATTGCTACTCATTTTGTTTTAATGTATTATAATAATAATAATAATAACGCCCAACGATCACATACATAGATCCTGGACCCTAACTAGGATTCCCTGTGTCTTGGGACCCAGGAACTACGAGGACTATGGTCCCAGAACACCCAGACTCAGATCAAGTATTTGGCCTTTTTTTTTCTGTGCATCAAATACTTGTCCTGCCGCGGGAATCAAGCCCGACGCCTCCGGGTTATGAGAATACCTGTTCAACCACCACGCCACAGAGGCTGTCAACCATATATTATTTATATTATACTAGTTGCGCCCCGCGGTTTCACCTGCGGATAAAGAGTATTTTAATTATTTACTCATCCCGCGGGAAAATTTCACTTTTTCGGGATAAAATGTAGCCTATATGTTAATCTAGCATATAAGCTATCTTGATACCGAATTTCATCCAAATCCATTCAGCCGTTTGAGCGTGAAGGAGTAAAAAACATACACACAAACGCACATACACACATACAAACTTTCGCCTTTATAATATTAGTGTAACGGTACTCAGTTGCTGTGTGGTTATATCTTAAGAAGAGGATCATTCCATCTATTCCAGTGAGTGCTAAAAGACCCAGCTAAGAGAATATCCAGGGAATGGGCACCAGCATTCTCCTGGGTCTCTATAATCTACTGTGATCACCAAGATCTATCAAGCACGGTGATTGTGGCAAGCCTCCCCCTATCCTACTGGGGGATGCCTGTGTTAATTGCTTATTAGTGGACGTCTTCCGGCTAAATCTTGGAATTGTTTGCATTGCAATTGCATAATAGAGAAATCAACAAAATTCCAGAAGAAACGGTCATCTATCTAAGAGTAATAACCTGTATTTGGCTTATTAAATTTTCATGTAAATGAATGATGTGACGTTTCGTTGTCGTAGTCGTTCACTTGATGTTAAGCAACATGGCCGCTCATAACAGAACAGTCACTCACATAAAAAATGGCTCATCATATAATGGCTTAGGAGTATTTTAATGAATAGGATGATTCCTGTTCTCATATTATTTAGTAAGAAAATTGGTTGTCCAAATTGAATAAAATAAAATGTGTGGCAAAATGTATGTCATTACTTATTTCTAATATCAACCTCGATGGTTCAGTAGCAGGTTTTTAATGTTACGTGCTGCTTATTGCGGATCATATTCGGAGTGCTGACATAGATCAGAATCGCGTCACATGGCGGGCAATGGATCGTAAGCCTGACATAAAGGATCTAACGCAGCTGCCTGCTAACGCAACCGTGCAAAATCAATGGAACCCTGCGCGCCGTTTGTGCGGAAATCCTGCATAAATTCTACAAACATTTCCTAGTGTGCATGAAATAAAACTTTAAAAGATTTTAGTGTGTGTTAGTATTTTGGTTCAGATGTCATGCGTTTCACATATTTTATTTAGAGCTTTGTTTAAATCGGTGTGCAAATATCCGATCGTCAGTATGAAGCCTTTGCTCGTTTTGCTTGTTATATAGATTCAAAGCCGTTGGACGAAAATTCGATCAATTCTCGTTTCTTTTTAATAACTTTTATTAAACTTTTATTAATTTCAAGCTTTATTTTATTTATTTGTATGTATGGTACAAATTTTGGAAACAATTTTAGGTCAATTTTCAGTTGTCTGTACGAGTTAAAATTTGGCATAGATATGTACATCCGATAATATGAGTTTTTATGTTATTTTGAAATTGGTGTGATGATGACCATCGAAGTTGGAGCCAAGATTTCATTAATAGTCAATTATTTTAGTGTTATTTTAAGTATGCACTCTCGAAGTCTCTATTCTGTAGCAGTAGAAGTTATGTTTATATGCACAAATAGAACTTCTACTGCTACAGAATAGACTCAGAAGTGTATGTGTTAAATTTACTGACCCTGATAAAATCATAGAAAAGGGCGAAGTTCACAAACTCTAAACCTAAGTGAACTGATTATATAGTGATGTTATTGACAGTCTCTGTGGTGTAGTGGTTGAGCAGTTCAGCTCATAACCCTAAGAGGGTTCGATTCTCGCGACAGGACAAGAATTTTTGCACAGAAAAAAACAGCGCAAATACTTGTTGTTGTTACTTGTTGTTGTGTGTCTGAGTGTTGTAGGACCATGCTCCTCGTAGTTCCTGGATCCCTAGACACAGGGAATCCTAGTTAGAGTCCAGGATCTATGTATGTGATCGTTGGGCGTTATTATTTATTTACACAAAAAACATTGGAACAATTACGAACTATCCTTGTTAACTAATCAGCTGTTGTGAAAATCAATGGAATTACAGGTGATCGATAGGATACCAAGTTGACAACGTCAATGTTCTTTTCTTATTATTTGAGAGCCCAACGATCAACCTAATTATACTATTGTTATCATGATAATAAGCCATCTTGCTCATAAATAAGGTATAAATAAAGAAGACAAGACAGATTTTTCAAAGGGTGCTACGAACAATTTCTTGTTATATAAATTTTGCGCTCCGCTCAGAAATACCCCGGGTAGTAACTCCTTGGTAAGCCTCGAGCCGGGTACAGAGAGTAACTTCCGCCTCGCCCACATAACTCTTCTCTAACCCGTGAGAGAGTACGAGGATGGGAATTTTGCGATCCGGCTTGAAGTTTGCATCTTGTTTCCAACTTTAGCTGTAACGTTAGTAAACTATCCTCAAAATATTTTGAAATGCTTTTCAATGTAAAGCCCCTGAATTTAAGTTTGGTGTGTAACATGTGTCTCGAAGAGAACAATTATTTGCCGTTTTTGATTTGTAAAAGTACTAAAATAGCCAAATTACAATAAATTATTAGACTTAGCCTTCGTGTATTTTAGTTGTTTTAGTCGTGTATTGTATTTTAGTCTAAAATAAAACAACGCAGGCCACATTTTAGTTCTATTTACTACCTGTTTCATTAAGCGATCTTTAGGGTAGAAATAGTCGATAGATTGAAACCTATAGCTGTCTTAATTGGCTGTCATTCTTGTTTCTATCCAGAACGTTTATTGGAACAGACCGACATATAAAAGTAAAATGTTATCCGTGTTACCACAAATACATAAACAAGATTTAGACTGATGTCAAAAGTGTGTTTAACAATACAAAACAGAATACAACACTTGTTTAAGACTTGTTTAAATCTTTTGTGGTTAAGCCCTTTCTATTTGTGTGGCTTTTACGTCGATACGACTGAACCGATTTGGATGAAATGTTGCACATAGATTCAGATATTTAAAAAATTGGGAGCTTCTATGGATAAACGGGAATGCAGCGGACCACGTGCTGGCTCTAGCTTTTAAATAAATCATAAACTTCTTTTATTTCTTTACCACGTAAAAACACGATCCTCTGTGATGTTAACAATTTTAAAAAGCGTGTCTAATATAGCTCCTTACATAAAATTTACCTCCACATCTCGAATTATTCTAACCTCGCTTGTGCTCGTGTTGTATATGAAAAGGCGTCCGGCGTCGAACACAATAGTTGACGGATGTCCGGCGTGATTGAGTGAGGGCCCCGATACAGGCTCTAATGGGTCTCTCGATAACACGTCAGTGGGGCGGGTGGGGCGAGGGAGGGATCAATGGGACATTGCGTAAGCCTCCGGCTTTCCAGTAAACAGCGTCTGGGGAGGCCGTGATTGCAATATTAACAATAGTTTGTTAGCCATCGCTAATGAAATTATGTTTTTCATCAGCGGCAATGTACGATCTATCCAATAGATAGCTGGACTGTATTTTATTTAACGCAATACATGAGGCGCACTATTTCTGGACATAACCCAATACTCAAAAAGTAAATAAACAATATTCAAAAAGTAATTACAATATTTGAAAATTGAACTTTCTGGCTATAGAATACAGTTTTTTTTTTATCTGACTGTCACTTGTTTTTTTTATATTGTGACGTCATTTTAGAAATTGTGTCTCTATCACCGTGGGTTTAACTCATACTCAATCATGCTACATCAACTCATGGTTGCAGTATGATTTTCTACGATTTTAAGGGTAATTTGACAGCTCAGCAGAGCTGTGCTCGGCTTCAAACTACCTTTGTCAATGAAACATCATTCAAGGTAACTATTTATAACTGGGTCGTAGAATTCAAACGTGATCGTGTCAATCTCACAAGACTTACCAAGAGATTCGGACATTTTTAGTGATAGGCTCGAGTCAAATACAATCAATCCTACACAAACATTTGGGTGTGAAAAAGATGTGCTCTTGGTGGATCCCACATAATTTGGCTGAGGCTCAAAAACGGAACGCGTCACTTGTAGCCATGCCATGCTTAAGATTCAACGAAGGGGCGTCAAATTTAGTATGGCAGCTTGACTAGCCACGTGGTCTTGTTATGTCCCGAAAAATTAGGAACCATAACAAAACAAAAAAAGTTGCATTTACGTTAACGGAGAATATTTTCAGAAACATTCAATTCATTTTTGACAATTTATAGAAAAGAAATTCTGGAAACTTTCAGTACCCCCCACTTATACTTATCGAGTTCTCGTGACTTCGTGATTCATAACAAATGTATGTTGATCTATCAACTCACACATCAATGAGCTTACTTTATGTACACATATATTTTCGGCAGTTAAAGCTACAGTTTCATTATCCTAAGTAAATACTTTAGACAAATAAAAGACTAAGTGAAATACCATAAAATTAATTAATCCAGTCATATCGTTAGCTTAAGTACTATATTATTTTATAATCTGTGGCTTAGGTATTGTAATAAGGGTTGAAAAAGGTTCCACGGCAGTATACATGCGTTGTGATCGTTAGCTTGCAGCTTAAGCACCCTCCCGACGGAGGGCCTTTCAGCTAAACCCGAGAGGTTTGACGTCGCTATGTTGCTCCTGCTGCGATGCTTGAGCCCGTTACACGGTTTTAGATGTGTGTTTTAAAGCTAAAAATGGAATAAGATGACATATGCACAAAAATAACTAACTTGTCCCTTATTACGAGTACCATTGTTTTTAATAATAACGTCTCATTTTAAGTAATGTGCAGAGCCATTAAACCAACCAACATTAACGTTATTTTATCCTTATGTTATTTGCTATGCGTATACACGTTTTTATTCGTATATAATGTCTTGTAACTATGCATTCTATCTCCTACTAATGTAATAAAAATGGTTTTTGTAATATGTGTGGCTTTCTAGCTTTCATGCCAAAATGGCTGACCCAATTTGGGTGAAAAGCATGTACGGTTCCTGCAACAGAGTAGTTTCATGATATCAAAAAAGCCACAGAGATTTTTATGAAACAAAAATTTGAGAAATGAACCTGCTAATACGCGAATGTGAGCAATAGCCAGTTTGAAATATGTATGATTGTTGAAAATAGAATTAGTAAAATATGGCACGCAAAGTAAAGCTGTATTATTCTTTATTATTTTATTTTAGGTTGTATGACAAGGGCCGAAAACCAGCCCAGTGGTGTTCATTAGGATAAGCTTTTGTCCGGCAGGGGCTGATGATTGATGATGCTATGCCAGTATTCTAAATATTTTAACTGTTTTGCTTTGTTTATCCTGCAAGCACATGAACCAAAACGAAAAATAAAACAATTCTAATAAAAGGTAAGGTAAATTCTCTAAAGGTATAAGGAGACAATAAATAATGATAAAAACTTCACATAAATCTGTACAGTGCAGACAATAAGATGCATGTAACAATCACCAACCGTGATCCGTGATATAAGAGTTCGTTCTCTTAACCAATCTTGGCTGCTTACGAAACAGACGAGGCGTAAAAAGCAATAATTTCCTACCCAGCGCTCTCGCTCTCCTCGCTTTGAGCGTCTACAATGAATTCTCGTTTTGCTCTACAACCAAATTAAAATAGAAAGACTTCCTTTCAATATTATGAACACAAGACATTGGCTTCTTTGAAAGCTTGTTTACTTTATATTTTAAACACTTTTAATTTTTTTATTGCTGTGTATAATAAGGTAAAATTTTTCCTTTTTTTTATCAAGAAACGTTGAATGGCTTATTTCAGTTTCATGTTACAACATGTATACAAAGTGTATCATTGTAGATATTGCTGTATTGTATTATCAAATAAGTCCTAAAAATAGGGGTAAATTACATTAACAGTTGGTTCATAAAGTTATAATTTTTCCCCGTTTACGAAAGGAAATATCATGAATGATGAGTAATTATAAAAAACACGCACGCAGCCGAGCCGTGGACAGACGTGGGCAGCGTGCAAGCCGGATGATATATGAGGGATACGATACAGAGCGGCAGGGTGTCGCGGTCAGCGGTACGGGCTCAAAGGGAAATCTCATTTCACTGCCTCCCCGCCCGCCCAGCGCGTGGGGTGGCGGGCGGACATCTATTAAAATTATTTGAGAATACCCAACACTTGGTCCGCTGCCCGACGGTTGGATCTCCGCCGCGTCGCTCCAATTTATAACACGTTTCATACTTCGTAGCTCTTTTGTTGTTCGATATCGACAGAATAATTGGAAGCCTTTTGAATTGCTCACTTTTGCAGCTGTATTTTTCAATGTTGTTCAGTGTTGCTTAGATATTGTTTAAATTGTTTCATGGCAAAGTTTTTTCAAAAAGATATTTTTTCCCTTTATAATGACAAAAACTTTAGCTCTCTATATTTGCTACGGCTTACGAAAATTAGAAAATATGTTTTTGTCACATTTGCCTTAAAACTATTACATAATTTATGCGCATCTTACCAGTTTTCATTTTCCGGGGCTAAATCTTATCTTGGTCTGACAAACTATGAGTAACTGTGACAAATTTTATTTAAATCACTTGATCCTTTTTGGCGTTTAAACCACACAAACTTTTCACTTTTTATATTAAAAGGGATAGGGAAACAGGGATGGGTAAGGCTAGTTACAATAAACCAAAATACGGAAAGTAGAAGGGCTATTATTATTGCATAATTATCTACTCTTTCTGAAATCTTGTGGGATTAGTGAGACGTACCATAGTTATTTTTACTAGTCACTAATGCCGGAAACCTTAAAACAAGTGCTTGGTCACTTATTCAATAATCATTTAGGCAAAAAAAAAAATACCTTTAACCGCTTTTAGCGGGGTCCCGTCGTGCTCGTCTTATGTACTCGTACAAATACTCGTATGTGCATTTTGATTTTTCCAAAAGTTGGGAATCAAATTTAAATCTATTAACATTATTGAAATGTTAATACTTGACTAAGATTATTATTTTCATTAGCATTACTTACTCGTCGAATTAATCATGTTAAAGTAAACATTTAAGCTTAAATTTATTCTGAAAGGAACGCTCGCTTCAGAGTTAAGATGTACCTACTCAGACGTTTTAATGAGACGGAATCTACTCCATAAGTCGGACGGATCATTTTCAAGAGGCTTATTATTTCGCTTAATAATATAATAGCACGAGCTCGCTCTCTATTTACCTACCGATTGGATATAATGCTCTCTCAACTTTTAAAGGAGTGTTTTAATCTTTTTATTGTTGAATACACAAGTGTCTACTTAAATATTACCAATGGAAGCAATAATGTATTACAGAATAATATAAGGCGTAACGTAATAATAATTATGTAAAATTGCTTACAAATAATGATGCACACTAATTGGGATTTATAACTGATTCTTACCAAACGGGATGAACATTACTGCAGATGTGTATTATAAAGTCTGAACACATTTATGGAGAAGCTCGCACGTCGCCAATCAGCTTTGGTCAATCGCTCGTCTCCGCTACTCCTACACGACAACGCGCGGCCTCATACGGCACGGCAAACGGTCTACGAGTTACAAAAGCAAAATGCCTTTGAAGGCATTTTGTACTGCCTCTCGGGTATTAAATTTTATCTCACCAAGAAGTTAGATTCTGGAAGAAGTAAAAGTCTCTAGGTGTAAGGTTTGGTGACTACGATTGATGACGAAGGTAAGACTGGAGTCCAGCTGATTTCTTCAAAAAGGGCATCTATAAACTGACTCGCGTTGATGCATGGTTTACATTTTTTTTAATAATAATAATATGTGTAGACATCTCACACAGCGCCATCCAGCCCCCAAACTAAGCAAAGCTTGTACTATGGGAACCAGATAACTGATACAATGCTTAAATACGTTTTGTTTGTAAATACATACATATAATACAATATAACACGCAGACACAGAACAAACACCTAGGTTCATCACACAAATGTTTGTCCTGGGTGGGAATCGAACCCACAACCCACAGTTCGGAAAGCAGAGTTACTACCAACTGAGCTATCGGGCCAGTCAAGTCAGTTGCACATTAGTGATTAGTTAGATTAATAGAAAAAATAATGGCAATTTCATAATACTGACATAATTATACAAGGCAAAGGATGGGAGCCTTGGCTCCCAAAAAACAGTGCTCTCACTAGTTCGGGAGTCTATGGAGTTATTAAGATGTATAAAACCCTTTTAAATAAATGATTATTTAATTTGATTTGATTTGATAGGCAAATACCATTATAATTAACACAAATATTTGTGTAGTATAATGTCACCGTTGGCGATTTCTGGTTGCAACACTTACAACTAATTAACCTTATTATATGTCTGTAGAACTGCATTACGATTATCTAAAAGATGAATTATAATAAATCTTGAACGAATCGTCCATAAATGTATCGAAATCTATATAATTCAGTAGCGTAATCCATCAAATTCGCGCCGTTTGACGAGCGCCATTATTCGATGGCCGCGAAACAAATGATTACAAATGAATCGGGGGCGACGTGCGGGGCGCGAGCGGCTCGTAGTCATGGCGACCCGAGACGATCGATGCGTCCCCCGCACCCCGCGGCTCTCGCCCCTCGCCCTGCCATCCCCGCGCTCTCACCCCCGCCCCTCAATTAAACAATGATTCACACGTTTCTGATGATGAGCGAACACGCACAATGCGACATTATGGATCAAAGAGCATTGTTTCGGCAACGGTACCAACGTAGGTGTTAAAAATCACCGAAGTGGAAATCGTTAAGGCACCCATCTACATACTTTCCCAGGGGGATGGTAATAACGCTCAGCATCCTCATATTTTATGACGCTCATTCTTTCTGCTGAATGAGGTAGGGAACGATACACCGGGATCTATTTTTTAAATTTACTTTAAAATTTAATATGAATTTATAATAAAAAGCAATTTCCTGTATGAAAATAAAATAAAAGCTGGCTATGACAGTTTTATAATTGTATATACCCTGAACGTTTATACAAATACATTAATAGAAAACGCCCAATGATCACATACATAGATCCTGGACCATAACTAGGATTCTCGGTATCTAGGGACCTACGAGGAGCTTGGTCAACATCCAGACTCAGAACTTATATACATCTAAAGCAAACAAAAGAACATACTAGCTTGCATCGGTCTAAATTATGTAATGAAGTTAAATGATTTGGATTAATTGAATCGGTTGGATGAATACTAATAATAATTAATCTAAGTAAGAAACCAATTTACATTACCAAGCTTAATCTTGGCTTATTCAAAAATCGAAATTTTCGGTAAAATGATGATTTTTTCTAGATTGTGATCACATAAAAATGCATCACAGTTGGGTTTTGAAGATGTTCTAATACAAAGCCAAAGAAGAAGATAAAAAAAAATATATTGAAACCGTATTATTTATAACGGGCAAAATAATTATTTCATAAATGCGTATAATGTTTTAATTACACACAACCAATCCGGCTGTAAGTAATTAATTTCGATATGAAAAGCCTCGCAAATACGCACCGAAACCACATTTTAAAGCCGATTTTCAAGCCGAACGAGCTTTTAAATTACCGCGCAGACCACAACTCTTATTATACAGTTAAACAGCAATATTTATTCCAAATTGAACGATGAGACGGGTGTTTGAACTAGCGAGAGATACAGAGGCGGTGATGTGGCCATATCGCACCATGAATTAATTCAGTTTGGTTACGTAATATTTTAAATTGGAGTGAGATGCAATCTGAAAGGCTTTATTTCCAATCGCAATAAGGGATTGCTTGCTAACTCTGTGCACTGCCATCCGATGACGGCGTATCTTTTATCAACCAAAATAGCTCGTTTAAATACAGCCCTCGGGCCGCAGGCTTTTATCGGATCAGACAGCCTAACTTTGCCTGCCCCTCTCCCGTCGACCTGCTATATTATCCAGTTGTATAAAATAGCCGCTTGGGCTGATATAAATGATCCTGGCATAAAAGAAATCGCTATCGCAATAAAACAAAGGAGAGCGCAACCTTTGGAAGCTCAGGGGTGGGGGCGTTTTATCATCTAATTAGTAGAGCGAATTGGATGACGACGATTTTAATACACCCGTAGTCTATTTCCCTCCGGCCGACTTAGACCACTTCCTAACTTGTCTTCATCCGAACTAAACATTTTTCAAAGTCGCCGCTTCCCGCCTTGTTTACTTCTTTCTTGATTCGTCCACTACTTATCTCACCTATTTCCTAAGTAATCCACCGCTTAGCAGGAGAGTGAATGTAAGCACATTACGGCAGTCCGTGACTCTTGCACGAGTAATAGACACATGCGTCGATGACTCTTGCAAGAGTAATAGACACATGCGTCGGTGACTTTTCCACGAGTAATAGACACATGTGTCGGTGACTCTTCCACGAGTAATAGACACATGCGTCGGTGACTCTTCCACGAGTAATAGACACATGCGAGGTGACTCTTCCACGAGTAATAGACACATGTGTCGGTGACTCTTCTACGAGTAATAGACACATGTGTCGGTGACTCTTGCAAGAGTCATGAACTGCCTTAGGTTTTACATTTAGATTAACATTCTCAACAGAGATAATAAGAGAATAATATCGCAGCACAAATTGGAAAATAAGACAAAGTTAATACGAGTATTACGCTGCGAAACACTTACATTTTTATTCGCATTCACAAGTATAATTATTACTTAAAATGTTTTGTATAAAATCTTCCCTAAAACATCATTTCATGCGACAATTTTAAATGTACTTGTCACAGGGTTATCGAAATTTTTACCTTCTGAAAATGAGAAAATCAGGATATTCGTCGAAGCCGTGTAACAAAGAGCGCTATCGGCGTGTCAAGCGTGATGTTGACACATCTCATTACTCACGGACGACGGTATCAAATAATGCGGCAGCATGTTGTCAAACAAAATAATGAACCCGCTGTTCGTGCTTTGTAAAAAATACCGTATATACATACACATATCTACTTATCTACGTATTTATAAATACTTATATTTAAAAGTTAAGTGTACTTCATCAACAGCCTGAAAACTTCTACTCCCGAACATGAAACGGGGAGGTGTCCCCCTCCCAGATCATCGGTGTTTAGGCCCTATATTTATTAAAAGGTATGGTGCGAACGTACAGAACTAGATGGCGTTGTGGACCGTTAAAACACGCAAGCGTTTGGTTCACAATATTTTGCTCTGCTACCAAGTGTATAAATGGTCTAGCTATTCACCTGCAAACCGAATTTGATTTATTTCGGAGCATTTTTAGCTACTGAGTGGGAGGCTGAAAATATACTTAGGTATCGCATAAAAAAATAAAAAACTATGTCTTTTGTTTTTTTTTTTTAAATAAATACGACCAAACACCACATACATCCTGAACCCTAACTAAGATTCCCTGTATAAGGATCCCTTGAGGATCCAGGAACTAGGACGACCACAGTCCCACTACACCCAGACGCAGAACAAGTATTTACGCTTTTTTCTTTGTGCATAAAAATTTGTCCTGTCGCGGGAATCGAACCCGCCGCTTATGGATTATGAGCTGACCTGCTCAACCATCACACCAGAAAGGCTGTTAACAAAATTTTAGGTATACATTTTGTAATCAGACGTTGAAGTAAACAATACGATTGCTACTCGTAGTTCCAGACTGTCTCTATTAACATTTTCACGCCTATCTCCATACAGACGTGTATATGTATAAATCCAGTACAGACGTGTACTTCAGCCGTTACCACGGAGCCAGATTCAGTTAAATGAGAAATCATGTACTCCCGTAGATGTTGTCTCTTTCTATGGTAATAGAGGTTACACAAGAAACTGTGAGGAATTTCCCAGCAGTTGCTATACGACCTAATAAGTGTGCGATGTACACAGATGGGCAGGATAACTGAAATAGGTAGGGTATAGGATAAGTGAAATTACTGGGCAAATGAGACTTTATGATCTGATCTCACAGTCGAGTAGTCTTATTAGCAGACTGTGCTGATGTCTCAGGATGATGTGCGCAGTGCAGTGTCACGCAAAACTTTATATTTTGGAGTTCCGAGTGACACTATTCTGTTATGGGCAGCCGTGTCGCTTAACATCAAGTGAACGACTAGCTCGTCACATCATTCACTAACTTTAAAAAAACTCACATGTAAAAAATAAGATTCTTTAACAATGTGCCTGCCCGATCCTGATCCCAATCCTTCCAATCCTTCCCATCCATCCTTTTTGGCAAAGGTTCTTAAATAACGAAAAATATTCATGAAATGTCACAAGAGAAAACGAGGTAGAGCACTTTAAGCATTGATTAAATTTAAGGTAACATTTTTAAGTAAAGCTGTAAAAATGATAGCGATCGCGATTTAGCGATTATTTAGCTCATTTTTGTATTCTTTGTATTATTCGATCCGCATAAACATGAGCTGATATAATAATAAACATGAAAACGAAATGCGATGCGCGAGAAACGCATAGAAAATATGCAGCGTATATTTGCTATTAGTTGGGAGTGAGGCATGTTCAGCATGCGGACTCCATTGAGCTGATAAATTAAGTGGCATCCAGGCCCTTCCGTGCATAGCATAAATTCTTTACTATAAAATATGACATAGCATAGTTAGCCTAGCATAATAATTCAGTATTATAGCGCGTGAAGCGCTGAATTTATTACCCTAATTCTATAAAAAAAATTTTTCGACATACTACTAGAAATTTGACGATTCTATTTTAACCGAAGAGCAGGAATTAAAATGACACTCGCGCCCTGATTGACGAAGTTTGTGTCAAACACATAGGCGCCAAGCGCCTAGGCGCTAATGTCAATGTCATCGTAATGATAACATTATAATTTTATCAAATCTCCAAAGTTCGCAGTTATACATCTGTGGCATACCCAAATGCGTTGCAGTAGGTATGTCATACAGTGATAAGTGCGAACTTACGAGCTGTAAAACTTTAGTACAGACGGGCATAAGAGTGGTGATTAAAGGCAGTAAAAAAGTCTGTTACCAACAATGTTTTCTTCTATTGCTACTATAGTATTTTATAATCAGTGCTTTTGGTTTCGATTCTTAGTTGCGATCTCGGAAAGATGGGATGAAATAATCCTTGAATAAATCTTCCTTTCATTTGAAAAATCCGTTAAATAGGTGATGATTTAACTATTTTAGTGGTACACTAAAGCATCAAAGACATTAGTGGCCTATTAAACGCTGCTTAAGTTAACTAATGTCAATCTATGTTCCTACTTAATATTTATATTACAAAAATTCAGTGCGCAATTTTAACTAGCATCATTAACTTTAAGAGGCGTTTATAATTAAAGCCTGAAAAGTTACATTTTATAAATAAAGTACGATATAAACTACACCGTGATGTATTCTAGCCACGGACGAAGATGAGACATCCATGACTCTAGCATTCATATTCGGCGTGATTATAAAACAGTTTTTTTCATCGGATTACGTGGAGTGTATGTAGTGCGAAATGTAATAAGTATTTGCGGGGGTGGCGTGGCTCGCTGCGTGTTGTATTACCACGATTCGTCGGAAAAACTTCGGATAACTGGATAAAGATGCTTTGTTACTTTCCGCAATAAACATTCCGTAAATTCTACAAGCATATTGTTATACTGATCACTGCCTAAAGTTTTTTAGTTACGTGCTTTTATTTGGGAAAATGTGTAGGTTTTTTTTGTGTGTTGTGAAGTTTTTTATTTCTTCACATACAATTTTTTTTAAGTTAATATGATTGGTTGATGGTCTGACAATATGACTGTAAAATTGGCATCCCGTCATCCACCTGTCACTCCATTGATTTTTACAACAACTGATTTTAATATCAAGGAATCAAAACCAAGAAGTCAAGTCAAGTCTATCAAGGAATTTGTTAAAAATGATTGATATTAAAATCGATTGGGATCTTGGGTCGCAACATCAATGGTCATCATAAGGCCCGCTCATGTCATCGAAAATTCATCTCCATGCCAAATTTCAACCCGATCGGACCACTGGAAATCGTCCTGAAATCGTTTCGAATATTTGTACCGTACAAATAAATAGAAAAATAAGCAAACAAGAAATAAATAAATTCGTCGTGAATAAGAAAAACTTATAAAACCACAGCTCCTATAAAAAAAGTTTATAGCAACTTGTCCGACTATATATATCTGTGATAAAAACAAATAAAGTGGGTACATAATCACTTTACATATTTATTTCGTCGTTTTTGTAACAAATGCAAACCCAATTCTAATCTTCATTTTGTTCAGGGTACGCCCACAGAGACCAATGAATTAGTACGTAGTAAGATATTTATAGATGGAGTTAGCCTTTAGCTAATGAATGTGCTAAATAAAATTGCGAAAGTTTCAGCAGCCAGATAAAGATAAGTAACCGGATAAGATTAGTACGGAGTAAAGAAAAATCTGTGGTGATCATGAGTCATCTTCTAATAGTAATGAATTGAATTAAATGTCGATACCAAAAACTATGCAATCTGTTTCACATCAAATCATGGATTGAAGCAAAATACAGACAATATATGTGGGAACGGTGCTGATGGGAATAATAGAAACAGACTGTCCGATAGAACATCAGACACCTGGCAACACTGGTAGCGGGTGGATGGAGGCAGCGGTCGAGCGGCAGAATCAAGGGCGTGTGTCACGGGGCGCGGGCGGGCGACGGGCGGCGGGATGCTGCGCGGGCCGGGCGGGTGCGCAGATCAATATCTCGCGTTGCTGGGGTGACGCCGCACCAGACCGAGTGCCTCCCGTACTACGCCCCCCGTCCCCGCAAAGTGGGGGCACTCTGCCCACTACTCGCTTATTTAATACATGCCGTATCTGGGATACGAGCATTTTCGTGCTAAATGACAGGGCGACGTAATACGCCAAAACGCCGAGTCACCGCTCCCGTAATCGCCGCCCCAGCGCAACCGCTATGGACCCCTGCTGCCAGGGACCGTGGGATGGTAACGATGACATTGACCTCGTTCCGTTGGAAAACTTCCATTTCCATCCCGCCACGATTTACAAGGACATATGACCACTTCCCTTGTGCAAGGAATTTGTAATAAAGCTCAAGATTTCGTTGAAGTGCTTTACCTAGTTTTTTCAAGAGTATAAACTAGAAATGAAATGAATGTGCCCTAGATAAAAGTAGTTAGCTGGAATTTAATTTTATTCTCAACTTTATTCATTATAACTATTATTCCAGACACAAAGGCAAGCTTCTAGAGTTTAAAGCTTCCTTTTACAGCAAGGGCTTCAAGCTTATTTTCAATTTCAGTTCACAAGAAGCATCTCATTATGCCTTTGTTACCTTTTTACGACAAAAAAGTAGCTGGGTCTGCACGCTATAATATATATTCAGTCGAAAGATGGCTCGCTGCGTAACATTAGATTTATGATAAATAAATGCGGTTTAACCACAAAATATTTATAATAATAACGCCCAACGATCTCATACATAGACCCTAACTAGGATACTACTACTAAACTAATAGGAAACTACGAGGACCATGGTCCCACAACACCCAGACTCAGAACAAGTATTTGCGCTTTTTTTTCTGTGCGCAAATACTTGTCCTGCCGCGGGAATCGAACCCGTCGCCTCCGGGTTATGAGCCGACCTGCTCAACCACCACACCACAGACGCTGTCATAAAAGATTTAAACAAGCCTTAAACTAAGCTGCTGTTTTGCATTGTTAAACACACGTTTGACGTCTGTTTAAGCCTTGTTTATGAATTTGTGGTAACATGGATGTTGTGTCCGAAATTAAGGATCTCTTAGTTTAGACCATATAAACAAGTATTGAATAAAATTTACAGCCTTATTAATAAACACGAAATAGACTAATACCCGTTTATTAATATGGCTGTAACAGCCTTATTAATAAACGGGTATTAGTCTCGGATTAGTTACTTCAACTTTTGTCCTTTTTTTGCTACTGGAATATTTAGCTGGATCGAAAGAGACAAAAGATGGTGTAACTAGTCTAAAGCTAGTTCGTGTTTATTAATAAGGCTGTTAGGGTATAACCACAAAAGATTTAAACAAGTGTTAAACTTCTGTTTTATATTGTTCAACACGCGTTTAACGTCAGTTTAAGCCTTGTTTATGTATTAGTGGTAATACGGAAAGACTTTTTTAATTAGTTCTAAAATCTATACACCTACACAATCTACGCATATTGTAAAGGTTACTAGTAATTAAACAAATAGTTTTCATCTAGTCAAATACAAGTTACTTTATTTTCATAATTATAAATCCTATAATTATAATAATAATGACAATTAATCAAAACCACAAATAAATACAACAATATTCAACTTCATCACATGACGACTAGACATGTTATTGTTAAATTACGTAAAGGTGTTAAACAGCTTAAACGATATTTAGACAACTGCTTCATTAAGACATTAGTTAGTTTTAAAAATGGACGAAATAAAAAGAAGTTACCCCTTTTTTCCTTTTATAAGTTTTTTAAATGCTTCTTCCGACCACGGTATTGTTAGCCCGTAGAATAAAATGGGGCTAAGCACTGCGCGGTCCCTTTTCATATACTCTTTCATAATTCACTCTTTTCTCATTCAAGATGACAGCAACTTTTTTTAATGAAAAAAAGGACCAACAACTTAAAGGGTTTCTAGGAGGCCATATTGTTCCTGTCTTCGATATTATGAATCCCTCCTCTCTTTATAAATATATGAATTGTGTGAAAAACATGGCTGATAAGTAAATAATCTAATAACGGCTAACAGGGGAGATAAATAGAAAAAAATAAAATTATACTTAACTGTATGTAATGAATAGTATAATGTCAGAAGCTTCTTGAAAAACTATACGTGAATACAAACACCCAAGCATTTGTCGTTTAGCATTAGAGTCCACAGTAACTATAAGCATTCTGAATTTTAAAGCGGCGCTAATATAATCGTAGATCTAAAGATTAATAAACAGTAAGTAGAAGATATTTTTCTCTCATTTTACCAGCTTTAAAAGGGTAGTTGTGTGAGAAGTGCGACACCTCTCATGATCCAATGATCTGGTTCTTTAGAGGTGGGCAGTCTCATAAAGAGAATGTAATTAGTGGAGTGTCCGGTGGTAGAGAGTACTCCTCGCCTGTCACCAGTTTTGTATAGAGGACAGTTATAGAACACGTCCTGTGGTATGTCGTCTCTTTTGAGAGGTATCAGCCATACCTGATGAAACAAGCCACTTGTGTTATACCAATATACCATATTCATATGGTTGTACACCTCTTACGTTGTCTTTACGATTCATATTGGTATAAAAAAAATAAGTGTGAGTAAATATGCTATGAGTATTTCGGTCCTCCTAAATACCTCCTAATAGGCACAGAAAAGTTGATAGTAGCAGTATGCGATAATATCACAAGTCAAGTAATATAGTTTTTTTCATTATTTCTATTATTATATCTTTCTTCATGCCTTAAAAGTTCTTTAGTCTAGTTTACTAGGTGGTAGGACTTTTCTGCAAAGTTCGTCTAGGTAGGTACCACCGCTTTGTCAGTTATTCAGCCGCCAAGCAGTAGTGCGCAATCATTACTGGGTTCTGGTTTGAATGGCACAGTAGCTAGTCAAATTACTGGGCAATTGAGACTTTATGATCTGATCTCACAATCGAGTAATCTTATTACAAGACTGTGCTGATGTCTCAGGATGATGCGCAATGCAGTGTCACGCGAAACTTTATATTTTGGAGTTCTGAGTGACACTGTTCTGTTATGGGCGGCCGTGTCGTTTAATATCAGGTGAACGCCTAGCACGTCACATCATTCATTTACATAGAAAAAGTCAATGAGATGCACATAGGTAAAATTTAGAAAAAAAACAACGTTAGTTAGATTTATTTAAACATCTTACCGGAGGGAACTCGTCGTATAAGACTTTTGGAATGGACTCGTCCACATAATAGGCTTCGTTATTCCACCTGGCACCTTCCATGTATAGCCCCTTGATGTAGACGCCTTCTGGCGGCGGTTCATTTATAACGAATGTCTTTTGTACCTAGAAAGGTATACAACATAGACATGGTTAATATTGAAGATAATATTTTCAAATACCCAGTTGAAAAGTATCTATCGACAGTATATATCTTACACAAAGAATAAATTTCGAGATTAATATGGACTATTTTACATCTCGTATAACATTATTACTAATATTTTCAACCTGAGTTAGTAAGTTAAAATGAAAAATGAAAAAATATTTATTTGACAAAAGGCAAAATTACTAAATGGTGGAGATTGGAACACCTGGCTCCCACACTAGGCTGTGGGAACCAGAACTCTTTCGTCGGAGATACAGTTTTATATGCCTATTAGAGAACTTGAATAAAATATGATACGTGTTACATCACATGCAAAAATATGATCTAAATATAAATAAAAATTGTATATATTGAAATTTAAATTCAACACCAGTATAAATATTTCGACAACCTAAAAATTATCATAATAAACTCACCTCATAATGAAAAGCGAGCTGATCAATGGGTATCCTGTACTTCCTAGCGTAGCTCTGCTGCGCGGCCGTGAGGAACGCTTGCGGGAAATAAAATCCGGACAACCAGAATACCACGGGCGGACCGTTTGTGTGCCAGTGCTGAGAAATACAAAAAATTAGGATTTATACACAAAACAACAGTGCTTGAACCTATGGAACTGACCGGCCACTTCAAGAAAAGGCACGTAAAGTATTTTTTTTAAGTCATATATGTATGACTATAATTATCATTTTGAGCCCAAATTAGCATTACATGAGCTGGTTAGTGGTGTATGATGCCTAATATTAGACCACTTAGAAACTACGTGATTTCTATTATCCATCCATTATTTATCTTTTTGATGCTACTTTGGTTACAAGAAAATATACTGCCATAATTATGCACGAAAGTAAGTAATCTATTATTTAAAAACTAAACATAATTCTTTAAAAAGTTATGGTTTCTTAACGAAGAGGGATTTGAGATGAACTTCTAGGTCATGCCTGTGTCAATAAATTTTATTTGGACTATGTATTGACCATATTTACCTAAGACTGTATTGATTGTTCACTAGTTAATGTAATACAGACCTGCAGGAAGGCGAGCCTCTCCAACAAGTCGGTGTAATAAGCAGCGAGGGGTTTGAGCGAGGGGTAGCTCTTGCCGGCCCACAGCGCGGGGATGCGCCCGCGCACCATGCTCGTCAGCACCTCCTCCGTTATGTCCGTCAGCACGCTCACACCTGCGCCCCGTACTTACATTAAACTAAGTTCTTCGTACGATTTTTATATTAAAATTTTCCAGTATAAAATATCCCATATTGGTATCGGTAATGTAAGGTATCTATGTTCATAATTTCGTTTAATTTGATTTAGCTGTTTTCAACATGAACAAAAAAACAGACAACGTTTCATTGATATAGTAAAAATACATTACGAATATGTAGTCTTCCACTCACAGTACAAATATTTTTCTATTCCTCTTCATTTGGCCACTATGTAACTAGTAGGTTTTATGTTTTTATCTACTATTTACTATTAAAACAACGATTTATTACCGCAATTTGATCATTTTCCTTTGTACCTTTCCAAAAACACATATTCAAATATTCGACTACCACTGTTTCCACGGAATTTCAACGATTCTGCGCAATTTTTAAACGTGGAAATGTTGACAGTTTAAGCCGCAACAATTCCACGTTCATTTTGCGCGGTTTCATTATCATATCATAGAGAATTGATCGTTTTCAGATGTCAAGGAATTTGCGTGGTTTTGAAGCAAAAAATCATAAAGTCGTCATAGACAATTAGGACCCTGATGGTAAGTGACGATCTATCGTTAACTATTTATAGCTTAAAACTGCTAGCTTTAAATGCAGTTTTGTTTCACTTCCATACACTATATGTAGTGCCAAAGTTATAAAGACACTCTATTTCATGTAATTTAAAAACAGTTTCCAATATAATATCACGTTGTGCCACCATTGACATTAAATAGTATGTAGAATGTATAGCCAAAACTTACGCTGAAAAACATGAATTAATAACATAGTAATAAATAAATAAATACAATATATTTTTTTTAATGCAACAGACTTAATGTATCGAATATGCGAATACTTTCACTCACGCGAGGAATTTCAAATATTGATGTTTCATTTTTACTAATTGTGTTCCTCTACGATTTTAAATATATATTACTAGGGAAAGAGACAAAACAAAACGGTACGTCAGTGTAGGACTGTATACCGAGCAGAATAACCAATGGTTTATGTATATTATAAAGTTAAAACGGGTCTATTCGAGAGTTGGAGATTATCAAAACAACTTAACTTAACTTTTTAATACGAGTTCAAGTCGCGAAAGTTTAGATATAGTCAAACCTTATTTACCTTGTACCGCGCCAATGACAGCTCTGGAGCTAGTTCTAACCACTTGGACAAGCCTTTCATATCTTGCCGCTTCTTGTATAACCACGATAGACATCGGCGTCATATCAGCTGGCTTGATGTCACCCTCGTGAGATGGACCCACTAAGATCTTGTCCGGAAGCCGAGCTAGGATGTCTTCTGCTATTGCCATGGCTTGTTGTTCCGGCGTCGAACCATCGCCGCCCGATGCCATTGTATCCTAATAAGACAACAACTTTCAAATGCCGCTAAAGAATAAAAATGTTGCATAGAAAGCGTAAGTTTGTAGAGAAAGCTGGAAAACATTATTTATAGCCATTAAAAAGATTTTGAGCAGTGTTAGTTAGCGTTGGGCAACTTTCAGAAAGCAGATATCGTGTTTTTACTTACCAGATATTTTTTGAGAAGATCCTTGTTGCGTGAAAAATAAAAGCAATGTTATGAATAGTTCTATACTAATAATCTAATTAAGGATGTTTTTTACAATACTAACTTACCAGGCGATCCTTGATGCGGTTGATGTGGCGGATAATTGAAACAGAAAATTATACATGTCAAAATTGTGGATAGCAATTACGACTACTTATGTTTTATACATAAAAATATGGGACTACAAACTCCATTAATCAGAAACTTCACTACTGACACGATACTTTAAATCTATATTAGCTACCATTATTATTTATTTTTAGATGATTTTTTAGACCTTATACTAATGTTTGATTATTTAAATTATTATTTTATGGTTTATCATGCATGCGCTCGACATTACATGTAATGAATTTAATAATAAGTGTAATTGGCATTGCCGTTCTTATTATAATATAATAAATTATGATGGAAGGTTTTCATTTAAAAAAGAAATAGTTCAAGAAAACCCGTTAGATGGCGTTGACGAGACATTATTCTGAATAGTATCACCTACCTAGTCTGTGGTTCTGAAGATTTTGATCTAATGAATCAAGATCAAAAGGTCAATAAATAAAAAATAACTAATTACATATATTCATGCTTTTTTGTGTTTATTGTTTGTCTAACAAAGTACTTGCCATCTATGCTTTTGTTCTTCCACAACATAAATTAGTAAGTGCGTCCTATGTTACAAAAAGTCTCCGAGAAGAAAAAAAGAGAACCAAGCCTCGTCAGCGCCATCTAGCGTTAGCTGTAGAACTACGTTCCATCGGCTGTCAGAAAACCTAGCTTTCTATCATTACATCAGATGACATATACTTGTAAATGAAATGATCATGCAGCAATTAATTAAACAAGTCCTTACACGTTCGTGTTTTACATGATACATCCATGTTTACACAGAAGCAAGTATACCTGGGTAAGAATAGCGGTGTCGAGTAACTCCTGAGCTTCCCTAAAGTGCTTGGTGATGTCAGCGTTGGGATGGAACCCGAATACGCCGGGCGGGGTTTGCACCGGGAGAGAGCGAGAAAACGATATGAAATCAGAGTGCTCTTTCAGATGCGGGATGTAGTATATGCCTGCGAAACGACAAAAGCGCGTCAGTTGTGTAATAGAACTTTTTAATCATGATCTTATGTTACGACGCTGTTGCAATTTACAATTTAAAAAAGGGGCACAGAAAACTTAACAATACAGCGTAAGAGAAAGAAATACATGTAGTATTTCTTTCTCTTACGCTGTATTGTTAAGTAAGCATATTAGGAGCTGGTATACGCTCTTGAATGTGAACGTTCGTGGACATATTTCACACGATGTATTTTCATTCACTATTTTTGAATGATGGTAAGTCGGCACATAGCTTGTTAAAATCATTGGCACCTTGCAATATATATACAACGAGCTTCTGCCCGCAGCTTCGCCCGCGGCGTGGCCTATGGGAAAATAATTCAACCACCCATTTCACCCTCTTAAGGATGGAATTTCGAAAAATCCTTTCTTAGCGGATGCCTACGTCATAACATCTACCTGCATGCCAAATTTCAGCCCGATCCGTCCAGTGGTTTGGCCTGTGCGTTGATAGATCACTGTGTCAGTCAGTCAGTCAGTCACCTTTGAGTTATATATATTTAGATTTACTTTTTGTTCTAATAATGGGCGGTGGATAGCAAATAGCACCTCGGTAATGTTAGGAAACTAGACCGTAACTGAAATCTTTAAAAAATCTGTATTAGTAGTACGTGGAAATTTGCAATCTAAACACCGTTGATAACCTAGGTCTGGAATTCTAAAGCAGTAAGTAAATAGTGCTATACCAAGATTCTACTTCTATTTAGCTTCCAGCGACTGGTTTATTGCTCTTGCCGGATTGAAAATAGAGGGGAACTAATTCAACGTGTTGAGTAAACCTCGTAAGCGCAAAGATAGCAAAGTTTCCGACCGTCGCGGTTATCTAACATAGTTCCATGCTATCATTTATTCTACCACTAATGCATCCGCACTGAGTGCAATGCGGCTACAGTTTGTATTTGTTTACTGCAAAGTATCTTAGCTTGTTTTATTTTTATAATTCAAACACTTTGCTTGCTCAGTAGTAATACCCAAATACCTGGAATTCTGAGATTTACTCAGTATTAACTTTTTAGCGATCAGTGATAAGTAATGTATTGTAATTTTGTAAAATTGCACAGTGAGTTTAGCCGCTATTAATTTTATAAAATGTGTCATACGATTTTTCAAACTGAAACATTTTGTAAAGCGATTCCAGAAACCAACTAAGATAGTGAATTGTAGTGTATAGAATAACAAACAGTATGAGATCAACGACTACGTGCAATAAAATAGCGCCATTACAGATGCTCCTTCTTTGCCGTCTCAAATATATTATAAGGGTGCGCGTTAGCCGAGTCCCCGTTTGTACAGATTTAAATTACTGACTTCAAAGTACCTACTACAATTCTTGCAGACAATGTGAGAAGAATGCTACTACGGGCAGAATTTAATCAAACAAACAAACGATGCTTTATGTAGACTAATGAGTACGTTTTCAAAGTTTCTAATTTTGTGGAAGCGGTAATGTTACAATGTAACTGAAGTATTTTGCCCGAAATGTGTGAGAAATGGCGTAGGTTGGAGACTGTTATAACGTTTCATCTATTTTATAGCTGGCTTTAAATGTGCCCCTTATATAGAGTACCTACGGTAGCAGCACTGCAAGATTAAAGTATGTTGATAAAATAAATACAATATAATAGTTGTGGCAACGAAAGCTGCCTGAATCTAGATTGTACAATCACGGTATTGCCATGAATGTACTAATTATTTAATTAATTAAATTAATATAAGAGGGAGTGGACATTTTCAACTGCAGCCTGTCGGACTTCATAGAAGTAGCTCTAAGATATATAGAAAATAATAGTATATCTCAACTATTGTATAAATACGTATCGTGATAATAATATTTATTATAAGTTATAACATCGCCTTGGAAATTTGTCTGTAATGATGCTACAATTCTGTTGATGAAAAAAAAAACTAAAACAAAATTGCTCCTATTTTTCCAAATAAAGTTGGTTGACCCCATTCAGTCCCAGGTTGTAAATAGGACCACCCGCTTCTCTTCCCGTTAGTGCCGTAAAAGGAAATATCCAGGGAACGGGCAGCATCATTTTTCTTGGTACATTAAAATTTTCTGCGATCACCCAGCCAGCCTATACCTATGCCATGGTGATTATGGAAAATCTACATAAGCATACAGTGGCGTCTTATCATGGAGGAATATCATCATATAAGTGGTTGAATTGTTTTTCTGGTTATCAACACTGACTGGCGCGGGATTGGACGAGAGAGTGAGTCGAGGGTTGCGTAGAAAAAGTGATTAGTCTTTTAGGCTTAGTTATACTAGTGAAAAACTACGATGTATATTGAAGGATAGAGAATAAACCGAAATTTAAGAGGTGCTCTTTTTTACATAGTATCTAGATTCAATAATCTGTAATCATTATCAGAAAAGGAGAGTATATTTTGATGGTTCAATTGTTCCATACCTAAAGGATCTATAGGATACTTGTCTTCATAGATAGCCCGTGGGTTGTAAAATTTGTATAGGATTGTGTTAAGGCAGCGCCGATCCCAGTCGTCTGTCACCCTTCCGCCGTAGTTGCACTCGCCCGTCAGGTAGCGGAGCGCGACGAATTGGACGTCCTAAAAGTGACAATACATTAAGCCGGATAGCTGTGCTTTACTCGATACATTAGACCAAATACGTCAATAACGATACAAAAAGTTATTCTATAAAAAAATTTGCATAAATTAAAAAAAAAACCAATAAAATTAATCTCCAAAATAAAATGGTAATTTTAAAATAATAACCGTTCAGATCAAATCGATGTAAATACACTTTAAAAAATGAAACCAAAATTTATTGCTAATGTAAATAGTAAGCGTACATCGCACATTGATACAATATTACAAAATTACAATTTTACGAAGAGCTGTTTAGGTTTAAAAAAAACTAATCTATAAAGTGATATGTAGTTAATCGTATTTTTCTGCCGGATAAGTCCTGAACGCTCCCCAGATGCTCTTAATATTTAATATCTTCGGAATTGTAGGCTGCAGGTTCGATACTCACCCAGAATAAACGTTTGTGTGATAAAAATCGACATTTAATTTTATTGTGTCTGGGTGTTATATTGTATTATAAGTATATATATTTACAAACAAAAAGTTTTCTATCAGTTATCCGGTTCCCATAGCAAGCTTTGCTTATTTTTCGGCTAGATGGCGCTGTGTGGAATGTCCAAAAAAATTTATTTATTTAAATTATTTTATTTTTGAGAAAATCTGGCAACGTAATCCCAAATCATGTAAAATAGATAGATGTGTATCTTAGATTTCTCAACAATGCTTTACATGCACCTTTATCTAAAAAAAGTAAAGTAAAAGTAGCAATCTCGATGGCACACCGAACTTTGAGTGCTCTTAAAAGTAAAGTTTCTTCTTCGGTTAGCTACGTGCAAGTACACGAGACGATACCATAGTATGTATTACAAAACCTTTGTTTTGAAATGAACGATTTAAAATAAGACAATTAAAAGATTTAGAAAATATTTCACATGTTCGTGATAATTTAAAACGGTATGCCAAAATTTAATTCAAACAACGAAACCATGTTTGAAACTATGACGTTACTGTACCACACTGAAAACCAATATCCTAACTTTTAATTGCACAGTGAAACAATCCGGCGCTGTAAAACTGAAATTGAATTTTAACCAAACAGTTTTGTGTAACTTCGACATCCCGTGTGGTGTGCATACGACATTGTTACCGCAAACTCTCAACTTTTAATTGGGCTGAAATGCAACGGAACACGGAATTCGGAGAGAATATTTCCTATTTACAATGCTCGTATGAGTTTTACAAACTATGTTGGCATTGCCTGTGGCGTAGCTTTGTAGACGTTGGCTGCTACGCAAATAGCTACGATAGCGTAGCACCTACTACACCTGATACAACCGTAGAGATTCCATTTGCATTGCAACGAATCGTAATAGTATATTTATAGACACTAGAGTACAATTTTCCAGTTATTTTATGTTACTAATCTATAAAACCGTACATGTCAGTGAGTGGTACAAAAGTATTGATAGCTTACATCATATTCGTTCAGGAACATGTAAAGCTGCGTCACACTGATTTTTAAATCCGTCTCATTAAACTCGTATCTTATATTCCACCCGAGCGGACCGAACTGCCTTCTTTCCTGTACAACCGCGTGGAAGAAACACAATGCAAACAAGAGTTTTTTGAATATCTCGGTTTGCTTGTTCCCTTCGAACCATTCCGGGTCATTGATTGGGTCACTTTGGTAAGAGCGTGCGATGTTTGCTCTGAGACCTGTAAATAGGAAAAACGACAAATATTTATACTATACGTATTTTAGAGATGTGAACGTGATTTCATCCATATTTCACGTACTTTTCACAGGATATTCTGAATTTACCAGAACTTTTCTTTGATCTCGGTAATTTAATTAATTAAGTGGGGAAATTAGTAGAGAGAGAGATAAATGTTAGAATACCTTGAGGAGGTTCGTTAGTCATTTTGACTCCGTTTTGCAGTACGTAGACAGGGAAATGATCTGCTGGATATGAAGTCAACCAGAGTCTGAAATCTGGATGAGTAGTGTCTGGAGTTAAACCTTCGCAAATCTGAAAGTAATTATGAAAATGAAAGCAACAACAATGTATATTTTGTTTCGTATTATAATTAGGTATTACAAACACAAATGGGTAATTCATGTTTTTTTTTAAATTTAATATTCTTTTTAAAAGTTTCTCTTTTACTTTTGCGAAGTTCGACCCACGCACGGTATTCGGGATCTCCTGGATCAAAAAGCAAAATAAATAACATTTTTATGTGACGTACACATCTTTATAAAAATCAATCGATGTGGAACTATCGCAAGCGGGCTATATCGTGAATGGCATATTTTACGAACCTTACATTGGCGTTAAAATTCCCATCACCTCAGGTTTTCGCTATGTATCTGTGTGCTTTATACGACAAATAATTTTGTAATAGTGATCGCAAACTTCCACTGGGAAACCAAATCTCTGTCAAATACAAGATTGTAATGTTGCGAACAGGACGAGTATTCACCGCTGGTGTATCTAATGGTTATGAAAGCTTGGCTGTTGTTGTACCTTTTCAAGCATTGGCATCCAGCTCTTGGCCAAGTGGCAGTTCTGCAGCACGACCCAGGTCCCACTGCGAACACCCTCGTCGATCAGCTTCACCGCGATGGGACCCTGGCCCTGTCCTAATGACAGGGAGAATAGACGGGACGAACCAAAGCCCTGAAGATAAACAAACCAATAACTGACTAGTGATAGAATTGATTTTGATTTTGAAATTTCTTTATTGGCATAATAATACATTTTATTTTGTAGGACTTAGCGTTAGTGTCTAAGTTACAAATTAATTATAAGAATGTAAATTGTTCTGTAAGCCGAAAGCGCCTCTTAAAACTAATAACACTTAACAACGATTATAAACATCCAGTTCTATTTAAATTGTACATTTTAGGGTAGATGGAAAAAAAGAAAATATTAACGTTACGCATTACTTTGCGTTTTTGGCATGATTATAAGCGATAGAATTGTATGACCTGGCTAACTCTCAGTTTATTGGTTTATTTTGCGGGGGCCGTCTGTCTGACTCAAAAATACCCAAAACTACTTTACTCGCGAGCTAAGAATCCGGATCGGTAGTAAAAATACAAATCGTTTCGGAAGTTTAACCTCACAGTATGCGAAATCGCATAAATTTGGTACTGACAGCAAGGCAAGCGAAGGCAAATACAAAAATTCATGAAAAAATATTTTTTGTATTAAAAGTAACTTGTTTTCCATTAATTATACTCGGTAGATTATTCATTTTCGGCGCTGTCGGTATAAATGAACTTCACTAGAACCTCGTTACAGACTGTAACTTTTCCTTTCATACTAAGTTTTAAAACGAGCTGATTAGGACGAACCACCAAGCAGCCGAGAAAACTGTGCAACTTCGAAAACTAAGTTATATAGCTGAAAACTTAGTTACAGTTATGAAAAAAAGTTATATCAGAGCTAAATGTAAATGTTTTACTTTACCGCAGCATTTTTGCCATAATTTAAATATACAAAATTGATTAATATTATCAGAACGTTTTTATTCGATATTTTCTATTACTTGACTGTAAAAAAAATACGTATTTGCAATAATGTTCACACTCCAGACAAAATATTTTTCGTCAGAAGTTAAAGGGGTAATAAGTTCAAGTTGCCTTGAGAAAATGTGACTTGAAAAAACCAGGACTTTCATAATCTTTTGCGGTTGGACAAAATAAGAATCCCATTACCTGGTCATCAGCAAACTTGAGTAGCGTGCCCATAGGATCGGATCCGGGCGTCAGCACGAACAAGAGCGGGATGCAGCAGTGGGAGTCAGAGTATGAAGATGCTAGGTCGAAGAGTGGGGGCTCGACAAACATGCGACCCATGTTAGCTGGAATCATTGCACATATTGCGTCAATCTATTCTAGATTAATATCATAGTGCTGCTTAACTTGTCCGTACCCGTAGTAAAAGCTTATTTAAAATATTACTGTACTCAATTATCGTAAAGTATTTATTTGAAATCCAGCAAAGTGCCTCTAACGGCAACTACTTACACGTAACTAAGGATATGATACAAATATTTTACGATAGTCTTTGTCGAGCATAATAATTTTCATTCGAAACTCGTACAGGTACAGTTTTCAATTTGTATGTTTTCATAGAAACTGACGTGAGTAGTATTCATAACTACAACTAGCGCACGGCTAACAATCACGAGATACAGTCGAATAACTCGATCGTTCTCGGTCGTCGAGCCGCCACCGCCGCCGCGCGTACTCTATAAGGATGGGCATCTATATTGCCCAAACACCGGTCGAGTTATTCGACCGTGTTTCGTGAGTATTAGCCGTGTAATAGTTGTAGTTAATTTACATGTTGTGTAATCCTTAGACTAGGTCAAGTGCGTAGACGTATTAGACGTTACTCCTGATAACGGCTCAACAATAACAGAACGAATGGTTTGATTCTGCGATTTTGTCATGTTTTATCACTTTTTGTTTTTTAGTGTGAGTCTTTATAAACCTTTCAGTTTGAGTATGAAAATGAAAATTGATTTAGTATATAAACAAAAGTTATATTCTGTCAGACCAACAATCAAATTTGTCAGTAACATTTGTAAATTACGGGGTGATACAATAGCCAAGTTACTAATTCATCAATTCTAACAAGAAATGTGTATTACCTTCGACAAAGTTTTGAACGGCAGGCACCATCATATCCAAACGAACGCAGCGCAGTACCATCATTTTCTATACAAAATAAAATATAAATAGTAGGCATTCAATAAGATAAGGATGAAAAATATCATAACGCCCCACGTCACATACATAGATCATGGACCTTAACTTCTTAGTTAGTCCTGTATCTAGGTACCCAGGGACTACGAGGACCATAGTCACGCAAGACCCAAACTCTGAACAAGTATTTGCGTTATTTTTCTATGCACCAATACTGGGACTGCCGCGGGAATCGAACCCGCTGCCTCCGGGTTATGAGCCGATCTGTGCAACCACCACACCACAAAGGCTGTCACAATGGTGCTTTCTGTGATGAGAAGAATATCATATATTCACATAGAAATAAAAACCCAATAACCATAATGCCCACAAAAAATAAGCATTGCCATTCAACGAGCTGAAGCTGCCAAGACTATGATTCCCTCCACCAAAGGCTTATTTGAAATTTTATATTTTGTCTTATTATCTACTTTAAGTTTTTAGGTCTATTTTAATTTAGTACGCTATGGATTTTATTTTGAATCGTCATTCTCTTAACCCTATTAAATAGATATACTGAATATTTGTCTATTTAAATAATAAAATAAAATCATCAATTACTATTGGGTGATACCTATTTCCTATTTAGTTTTTGTTCCCAACTTACTTCGAAGGAAGAAAGTTTCTGTTCCCATGGAGCGGGCAGCGGTGAGTTCTGTGGCTCGGCGGTGTTACAATATTCCTCCCACTCGTGGGTATGTTGTATGAAGTGATCATATATGCCGTGGAATTTTTCTATTTCATTCAATCTAAACGTAAAAAGTATAGTTAGATAATTGTTGAACTCGGGAACTTGTTGAGATCGCATTTTTTAGAAAATATTAATGTTTGAACCCCGGATTAGTCTGTTGGATTAGGCTCTTTTAATGGTCGCATTTTCTAGTAGTTGCGATAATTTTAAGGACAATACTTAAATTTTATATAATATACTTATATTTTATATATATACTTATATTTTTGAATGTGGATTACACTTTAAAATCCATTTCATGATAGTTTAAGTGCGTACATTTTTGATTCTGAAATTGTCAACAACTGAAGTAAATACGTAGATCACTTTGGCACAAACCAGTTTATTCAGAATTCTGACTATCTTTATCGTAGGCAAACGTTACTTAATAAGTAATCTGTGACCTAGTGCTTATAGTTCGTTAAAGCATACTGACCCATTGAATTCCGACCAATTCTGCGGGCTGAGGAATGTGACTGGATTAGGTGGCACGTTCCTGGGTTGTGCGCCGCCCAGTAGGAACAATACATAAGATTGTTCCAACTTGCCCTCCGCCACTAATATTGTGATTGTAAGGAGCAGTGAAAACACCATTTTGTCCTGGTGAATAAGATATACTTTACTGGACATTCATATGTTGCAAGTGGTTAAAATGACTCAATGCAGTTCTACCGCCTATATGTAGGTAGTATCTGTGATTAGTTTCCTTACGATTTATACCAGTATCGCCTACATAGCACACATAGCCTATATAGCATGTACATGAATGTTGCCGAAGGTAGAACCAATGAAAGACAACATCATATCTATTAAGATCTAGCAAGTATTTCAATGATGGCTGTGAGACATAATATAGACCTTTTTAATACTTCCGCTAATCAGCTGAAGAAGGTGATGGGCAATGCATTTTTTAATAATAATATTATATATAAAAAAGTGATTTTTTTTAGTGCATCCGTCTTCTATGTGTAATTATTAGTATTTTACGTATCTATGGATACTTGTTTTTGGCATTCTTTATGTGTTTACTTTTCTAAACGTGTAGCTGTAAATTTTCTTAAAATCTTAAAATAAAATCAATGAACAGATTAATTTTACTTTAACAGAAAAATTATAATCATGAATGGGTATTTGAACCTGTATTCATCTGCTTTCTTAAGCTACCGTGGACTCGTACCCCCTGTCGTACCCCGGTAGGTTAGCTAGAACGGTGGCGACTTTCAATAGGATCCACTCTTCCAGTGGACGTAGTCTTCTCGATCCTCTTATCCCGGCAACGGCTCAAGCCGAGGCTCGCACCCTAGGGGTGCCCTTGAGCTAGTTGCCTTCCACTTTTGACGGCTGGGCCGGCTAGCTCGTTAAAAAAAAAGCTACCGTGACAAGTGATCAGTGGCTCTTTTAGGGTTAATTGGCTGTGTGTAGCCGCCGTTGGTGCTAACTTGCATTGTGGTCCATACAACACTGATGACCGTTTCTATACACATTCAAGTTACGTATAAAAACGTGTAGGTATGTACAACAGGCCTTATGCGACACTACTGATGCTTTATTAAAATTTCATCAAAGACAATACGTAATACAAAATTGTTCTACCGACCTTCTCAAACAAGCTTCTACAGATATTGGCGTAGAGGGAATACGTGAAATGTTTGCGCAGGATGCCAAGTCTTTCCGGTATCTCATCAACTTTCTCCGTATTGTCAATAGACGCCGTAAAGAGGCCTTCAAACCAGCCCAATGAGTACTGGTACATAGGGTCGATACTGGCCAAGGAAGCTGCAAAGTAAAGAACCTTATGGAGTAGTTTTAAAATTCAATTTGGTTTAACGAAAGGGCATATGCAAAAAGGCTTAAAGTTTCACAAGTGCTTACCTCAAAAGCTTAATTCTCGTATAACAGTATAAATATAAAATAACTTCTCCATCGTCACATGATATAATGATAGGCATAAAGCAAAACTTTATACTTGTGATATAATATAAAAAAATTCTAGATTATTGAAATAAAACCTCTTTACGCACGTTAAGCTGTCGAATGCGTGACGGAAATTGATCTGACGAGGCGAACGGAAGTTGAAAGGGAGATATACTTATATCACCCTCTCTTCGTGAAAATAGAAAGAAAGAGAGAGTTACGTTTCGTATATTACTGTAAGGGCAAGAGAAATGGAGCTAAATAAGTTTTACGTTCGTGTGGTCTAAGGCACACTCGTTTCGTTTTTATTAATACTATATTTCTTTAATACTATATTTTAATTTCGTTTTTATTAATATAATTACTACAGTACCTATTATACTTCGTTATACGACATCACTGTACAAATAGGTCATAGAACATAGTTAGTCAATGCCAGTACACAACGCCACCGCCTCGTCGGTACAATTACCCAGAGGATTTGCAGCCGGCAATGTATGCTGATAGTGTTTGCATCAAATTATGCAATCAGGAATGTAAACATAAAACCAAATTGGATGCGAACGGTGGCTTTACTGAAACTTTGCTTGTCATCATAATTTACTAATGCAAGATGTAATTAGCTATATGCAATTTTAGTTTGAAAACTATCGTGAGTATGACACATTTTGTAAGATAAATAAGGGCTAAAACTCACTACTAGCTACATGCGCTGAAGAAAGAAATATTCAAAAGAGAGTCAATTGCTACTGAATCTAAAAAATAGTTATGACAGGTAAAACATGAGATAGAAAATAAAAACAATGATTGCTTTTGACGGTTGTCTGATCGGAGGCTGGAAAAAGTCATTGATTATTTTATTCTAAATTTTTCTCTTATTCTTCCTTGTGATATGATATAAAACAAGTATATCATTCTCCTACAGAAAAGGCAAAATTGAGAACATGAAAATTCAAATTGAACATTTTACGTACGACACATTATTTTTATGTACACTGAAACATTTACAATTAGGGGCTATAAAAATCTTACCTATTAAGAAAAACAGGTTAGTCGAGTGTACAGCGATGGGTACGTAATCGTTACGCGCCGTGTCAATGGCCTTCTCTGTCACCGTCGCTACTTCTTGCTTCTCCTTGATCTCATTTGAAGTGTCTTTGGCAGAGTTCAGGATCTGAACATCATCATTACCGAATGACGACACAATTCACAAAACCTAACTACCAAATTCAACCATAAACATTTTTGAACGCGTATTTAATTGAAACTGTCAAAGGAGTCTAATATTTTAGCCTGGTACTACAAGGGAGAAGCGTTTACCAGCTTTCTTCTAATGCACATGGTTACAACCCTTCAAAAACAATAATTGGTGTTTAATACTGTAAACAAATAAAACTGTTATCATCGTCCTATCATACCTGCACAGCCTCCTCGTCCTCCAACAAATGCTCGGAAGTGGAGAGCACATTGAGTATCTTCCTCTCAATATCCTGCAGCAGCCGCCTGTGCTCAGCGCCCTGTGTCGTGAGGTCGGACTTGGCTTGCTGCAAGTCAGGCCGCTCGCGGGCGACCACTCGCGCCAGAAGCTGTGCCTCGAGGCCATCTTTGGCTAGCATGAAGTTGACGAGCGTCACGCGGACACCTACCTCGGGTAGGTAGTGAGGATTCGCCAGCTTTGTACTTATATACAGCCTGTGAGGAGAAATGCGTTGTAAACAAAAAAGTAGAGTGATTTACTTTAGTTATCATCATCATCGTTAAGATATATTTTCGTAGGTCACTCTTTCGACTGGCCCGATAGCTCAGTTGGTAGTAGCCCTGCCTTCTGAACTGTGGGTTGTGGGTTCGATTCCCACTCAGGACAAACATTTGTGTGATGAACATAGGTGTTTGTTCTGTGTCTGGGTGTCATATTGTATTCTATGTATGTATTTACAAACAAAAAAGTATCTAAGTATTGTATCAGTTATCTGGATCCCATAGCACAAGCTATGCTTAGTTTGGGGCTAGATGGCGTTGTGTGAGATGTCCACACACACACATTATTATTACTCTATGTTTATTTATCTAGCAAATTATTATGTGACACGGTACACCAATATTCTAAGTGCTGATTTGCCATTAATGGAAAAACTGACGTGTCCAAACTGAGTGCAAGAAAACTAAATCCTACAAACTGTTTCAAAGACACTATAACTGATATTATATTATTGGAAGACATGTTTTCCAGCAGTTTGAAAGCAAAAGGATAAAAATAATGATTGTTTTTGACGGTTGTCCGATTGGAATGTGGAAAAAGTCATAAATCAACGATGATGTTTATTCTAAAGTTTTCTCTTATTCTTCCTTGAAATTAAGACTCCCACATCTTAGCAAACAAAATTATCCCTAGATAGAGTTTATGCCATTGTACGAGCTAAACGTTCACATTTTCTATCTAGTTCGAAACTTAAATTGATAGCACTGGCTTAACAAGTGCAACGCCGTCGAAATTCAATACAGTATAGACCAAATTTCGTTAACAAGTTTCATAAGTCGCACAAGTTGCAGTTTATAATTCTTTCGAATCAATAGCCCCTAAGAGTTATAATAATTGGTCTCACTTGAAATCCTTGCTGTATTCCACGATCGTGTCACCAATTTTAATACAAAGAGCGCCACCTTGTTTGAATGTCTGCTGTTGGAGCAATGGCTCCAACATTGGATCCAACTCCTCCAACACGTTCTCCAACAACACCTGAGCAATAAAACAAAAGTTATCTCGCAGCGCGCGTTTCAGCGGGTGCCAGTTTTCCGCCAACTTTTATTGGATAGGGTGTGAGGTACAAATTCAGCACGTACAGCGAGATAAAAAGTTTGCGAACAATGTGCTCGTAATACAGCCACAGCTAGGTTCTTGAAAGTATACGGACGGGGAATTTTCGTTTCAATTTCAAACTTTTATGGAGGCAAGAGATTTGCAAGCATTGTAGAAAACAGAAAAATACTGGGAATTTGAACGTTTGACAGATAAAGTGCACAGAAACTAAAGTCTAATTTATTTTTGAAAAATGTATTCGTGCCATTAATTAGCACAAAAAGCGTAGCAGTGTTAAACAGTTTACGTCACATCGTTTATTTTTGTATTGAAAATGGCCACAGCAGTAGGTAGTGCATAGCGCTGAGCATTAAAGATGAATTTTGCCTACTGAGCGCTAAAACCATAAAGACGATTTTTCATTCACTCAGGTCATCCGTGGTATTGTCGAGTAGGCTGCATGGTGCTTACACGCCAGCGTTGACTCAATTTAATTCTGGGCATTTCTAATATGGTGTTGCCCTCCTTTCTACCAAGATTTATATTCGACCTTTATAATGTAAACGGCTAAGATAGGTAGGGAAACCTCTTTACCAGCGTTTTGTTTAATTAATCAGCACCGAGGCACATAATACATGATACGAGTACTACTTACCGAGGGTGGGAGTAGAATCGACCTGAGCACTTCTTACAGAAGCAGCTTTAGATATTTTATATATATTATATAATTCAGTTAAATTATCATAATATATAAGATCAATGGTTAATTTACCGGTTGTCCAAACTGCACCGCGTTTTCAAGCACTCTTCCGAGGTCGGCTTGCGTCATACGCACTATGCACAAGTTGTTTGGTTTCTCCATATTCTTTATCCAGCGGTTCGCCTGCCCCTGGGGGTCGATCATCAGGGGCCAGCGGCGGGCCGTCCTAAATAAATTATTAACTTTTTATCAAGCTAAGTGCTCCGCTTTTTTTCTACGCATCTTGCAAGATAATTTGTTAATCGTCACGCAATGAAATGGGATAGAACTACATTTTTTTAATATGCATTCTTTTTAGGTGAGTAGAAAGCCTTTACTATGCAAGTTACTATGCGAGTTAAAAATAAATTTTAACTCAGAATAAATAAATAAAAAAAAAATTACTGAACATTTCATACAACGCCATTTAGCTTAGCAAAGCTTGTATTATTGGAACCAGATAACTGATACAATACTCAGATACTTTTTTTGTAAATACATACATAGAATACAATATAACACCCTCACACAGAACAAACATCGATATTCATCCCACAAATGTTTGTCCTTCGTGGAATCGAACCCACAACCTGCAGTTCAGAAGGCAGGGTTACTACCAACCGAGTTATCGGGTCAGTCAATGTAGATAATGATAATGATAATGATAATTTATTTGACAAAAAACAATACATCAGATAAAATAGGTACATAGAATGTTGGTACAGTAAAAGAGGGTATGATAACTATGAGACTCTGAATCCCACACTAGGGCAACCTGTGTCGTGGGATTTAGCGTCTTCCACTGTTAATAGTTACATAATAAAGAATAAACAAGAAGAAGTTAACAAATTATGGCTATGTAAGTACCTGGTTAAAAGGTAAAAAGATGCATGAAATAAATAAATAAATGAATAACGCCTAACGATCACATATATATAAATCCTGGAGACCCTAACTAGGATTCCCTGTATCTAGGAACCCAGGAAATACGAGGACCATGGTCTCACAACATCCAGACTCAGAACAAGTATTTGCGCTTTTTTTTCTGTTCACAAATACTTGTCCTGCCGCGGGAATCAGACCCGCCACATCCGGGCTATGAGCCGACCTGATCATCCACCGCACCAGAGGCTGATAAAAAATCAAAAAAAAACTTCAGTTTTTAGTATCCGGTACTATGTCACTCACAAAATGAAAGTTCCACTAAAAAATAAAACCTTCGGAACTTTTATATAGCTACTTATTTTGTATTACCTACAAGGAATACTCCATGACTTATTTTGTGTATTCACAAAATGCCAATCAATCAGTCTCACATGATAATGATAGCGCTCTCAACACTGAATCCGTCGGAGGGTAAGCCGTCGATGTTCCACTGCTGGATGGTGACGGGGTCACCGAGCGACTTGATCAGGCTGAAGTTGAGAGTACACACGATGCCACAGTCATGGCACGCCTGCGCCCACTTTTTCACCTGAATACATTATTATCATCACCAAATGTCATTCAAATGTACGTTGTTGAAATAGAAGCTTTCCATTTAACGCCATAAGCATTACTTGTATTTATATCTTTTCAAAACTTTGCATCCAACATCTCTTCTCACGGTTTATAACCCACAGTAAAAGGCCTTCGGTAATTTTTTTTAAATTTCAATTTCGCGGTTTTTGTATCTATGAAGATTTTGTGTTAAATCTATGGTATTTGTCATTGAAAAATTATGACTCCACCAAAATTGTTGTGAACACCAAATTTGTTTTGAATGGCAAAATAAATTAGAGACAGATTTAGACTGATCGTTCATGTTCTTTTTAGCATTTGTACTCTCATTGTTGGCATAAAACCCCATAGTTTAGTTACAGCTTCTACATTTTATATTTATTATTGTATAAAACTGAAAAACCAACGATACAGCATATTAAAACTTACTTGACCAGCTCTAAAAATAGCTGTGAACGGACCAAGATAAGCTATAATCCCAGCAGCAATCAAAATATCACCTGAAAAAAAAAAACAAATAGCTGCAACACTCCCTGACCGTTTGTTTTAAAATATAACTGTAATACCAATAATATGTAATACCAATAGATTCTAAACCGCTACCCATAATAACTACCACCTTTACAAATTATTTTCTTCTATCTTTAAGAAGCAGTCTAGTTGATTCATGACTAAAATCACCTGTAAGAGAGTTATAAGTCTCTCTCAGATCTTTCGCGATTTGAGTCCACCTTGTTTTCTCTCCGCCGAGGCCAGAAATGAGCATCTCAGCTCGCTTTAACTTATTGCTACAATCCATCACTTCGTCGTCCAACAACTTCTGTTGACGACTTTGTTCCGCTAGTGCATCCTCTAGCTTGCCTAGTTTTTGTTGGACCTAAGGAATGGTAATACATTAATCATACACAAACAAAGAAAATGAAGGTTCGTTTGTTCTCAACTATCATATTTTACTTTATCAAATGTCACCTTTTACAAACATTAAAACTACGAACAACATTAGAACAAGCCACTTCCATGATTATAAAGTTATCATCATCGTCCAATTCCTCCTGTTTATTTAAATGAATTAAATATTCAGTATACTTATTTAATCTCTAACCTCCTTGAGTTGCGCTTGTTTGACTGCTAGCGCAGCCATAGCCTTGTCGTAAACGGCTTGTGCGGCGGCCAACCTCTGCTTTTTGGGCGCTACCACTTTGGCCACTTTGTCGTACTTTGTCATAGCAATCACCCATTTGCACATACCTGGATATGATGCTAGTTAGACTTTAGGCTCATAATTAATCGCTTACACTACCATAATCTCTTTTGAATCCAAAATATAAAATTACACATAATACAGAACAAAAAGTCGTTGAACATCTCTTCAATCATCTCAGCACGGGTGGCATTACAATACAATAAAATTATTAAAACAATGTTTTCAATGAGTAATTAAGATATATCCAAGGTTTATATCAAATTAATTAAATTATGTAAGATAACGCCACGCTTTGCCTATATCGGAACAATAAAATAGTACACACTATTTAAGTAGCGTGAGACTCATAACACATGGTGATGGTGAAGGTTTACTATCGGTAAACATTCTTATTGTTTGGTGATGTCTTACCCTCAGCTGCAACTGATACCGCCCGAATCTTCTCCGGAACAAACCCATCATCCAACATGACAGTGGTCTGTAGCTTCTTCATCACGGCAGGCGGGATGTTGTCCTTGTCATAATTCTGAAGCGACTCCAGGAACTTTATGTCGTTAAGGATCTTCTTCGACGGACCCCAGTAATCCTCAATTGTACCGACGCCGGACGGGTTAGGAATTTTGTCCGGTTTCACTTCCTATGTTTTGAAATATGTTTTATATTTACGTTTTCACATTGTTAAAGTTATCAGTTGTAGAGATTTGAATATTATTTGAATGAAACACTGATTTTTCTGTATTGGCAATAATTGTAGTTAAAAATATATTGATTTTAATTTAGACTATATTATCAACACGGTACAAAAATGCCACACATGGCAACTTTGATGTAAAAAACTTACCGGGTCATCCCACTTTTAGAAAGCATGGTGAAAAAAAAATTGATCACATAGTAATTATAGAAACAATCAAAAAACAAGGAAAAAAGGTTATCGCTAGGTAAAACATTAGATCATTACCACTTTACGTAAGACTTTTCATAAGACTGTATAGTAAAAGCGCCAATAACACTATAATAGTACTACAATAGTAAAATATTGCAATGACAGTACCTGTACATATCTAGCTTTGATGTTGACATTATGGCATCCACAAAGCGTGGCGAAAAATAAATTTGAAACGTTATTAAAATAACCATACCTTCAAAATACAGATAGCTTCCATGACCAGCTTGATGCCCCTAGGAGGACTCTTCATAGTTTTAATAAAGGTGATATCCTGTGGAGTCAGGGTGTCCAGTGCAGCTAACGCTGAGTTGAGGATCGGCATCGCTTCAGCCAAGTCAGCGTCACACTCATCTTTGATGCCTTGAGCTTCTGCAGCCTAAATTTGTAGGAAAACGTTTGGAATATATTTCATCTACCGTACGTACGTACGTAAACGTACGTTTAGTAAGCCAATACAGAAAAAGTTGTAGAAGTTTAGCGTCGTCTCTAACGCTCGGTACACTTTTAGTGAGAATTCTAAGCAAATGTATTTTACCACCTAAACTTTAGTTCAAGCACATTAAATCCTTTTTATCTTAAAGAAAAAACAAAAAATATAAAATTTTATAATGCTACAAGCTTTTTTCAATATTTTAATAATCGATGCTAAAGGATTTCCTAACCTGTGTTTCAGCAGCCGCCTGATCCGCACGCACTTCAGCTTCCACCAGTGCAACTCCTTCTTTCTCTTTCTCTACTTTGGCCGTAGTTTCAGCCACTGCTGCAGCGCCCGCCTCTAATTTTGGCTGCAGCACTTCTAGAGCTATCTGTAAAGCTGCTACTGACTTGGCTGCTATTGCGAGCTGGTCTAGACCGGTGAGGTATCGTTTCTCTCCGGTCGTAAGTTCTCTGATATAAATGGGAGAGGACAAAAATAAATGAAAACCCACACAATGTGAAATAACAAAGATAAAGATAGTAAGTATATATCTCGAACAGAACCCTCTTACTGTCTCACTGTACTAATACTACTATCTTAAAGCTCTTTCTTCTTACAATTATTTCTTGTCTTGTGCAATTGCTTATATCTTCATTTTCACATCAGTACCTTCAGTAAAATGAATCTGTCGTAGAAATTTAACTTTATTTTTAATTTTTAATAACTAGGATTATACTCACAATCTTTTTTTGTTCAACAGCGACTTAAACATATTGATCAGCTCCAGGTAGGCCGTAGGTGTCACGTAGTTGTACCGTTTGAGTCTCGCGAAGAACTGTCTTGTCAGTTCCTGGGTGTCAGTGTGAAAGACCTGGCATAGCTTAATAGCGGTATCTCGTTCCAGTGCGGTCAGTTCTATATCTTTCAAGAAACGAGTAGCCACAGCCAGTAGCGCGTCAGGTGGCCATTCCTAGAAAACGAACTCAGCTTCAGCAAAACTTTAGCAAGAAACACTTTTAAGTTAAAGTTGTGATGGAAAAATTTACAGGCAGTAAAGCTACTTTTTAGAGGTATTTTTATGATCTGGGTGTTGTGAATGATTGGACTTGTAATCACACCTCTAATCTATATCACAGTGATGGGTTAAGTATTTAGGATAATAGCTATATGGTATATATATGGGTTATTTAATTTCATGTCACAAAGAGGACATAAAATCATTATTTTTTCAGTCTACGTACGTTTGTAGTCTACGTGTTGTGTAATCTTATATCTTCATTTTCACATTCACCTACCCTTTGCGTTGTGTAACCGTTAAAGTATCGCCTTAACGTTAAAGTATCGCTTAGATCTTGTTTACTCACTTGGAACCAGTCGATGGTGCAGCAGTTGACGAGTGAGGGGAACTTGCGTATGCGCGTGCGCAGTGAGGTCCCTGCGGGGGACATGGCCAGCACAATATGCAGCTGGTCGCGCACTATTGACACGAAGTATGCGTATAGCGCTGTCGGGCTGCCATCCGTCTGTAGCGACTTGTCTCGCTGACGGTCGATCTAATGCGTGGAAAAGGTCAGTATTATGCTAAAATAGCTGGATTTTTTTATTATAACTATTTTTATCTATATGTAAGTTCTAAAATTAATAAATGTATCCACCATATCAACTACTACCTTTTGCCCGCGGCTTCGCCTGCGTGGCCTTTTATTTCGCTGAAGATTTTTTTATAGATAATCAGCCACCCATTTTACCTCATTAGGGAGAAAATTTCGAAAAACTTATCTTTGTGAATACCTACGCTTTACAAAGAACACACTCTCCAAATTTCAAATCTTTATGGACCAGCGGTTTAGGCTGTGCGTTGATATATAAGTCAGTCAGTCAGGACTTTGAATTTTATTTGTATAGATATATTTGAATTATATTATATTACTAACTTTTGCTTTTGAATATAAATCAACAAGTGTAAAATATAACTTACGACTCTCATTTTCTCACACAGTTCAGCTTTTTCATCAGCACCGAAAATATTTGGCACTTCTCCAGAGTTCAGCATATTATTCACGTCCTCGAGAAATCCTTCTTCTTTGATCTGTGACATTTGCAGAAAAATATGTCATATTCAAAATGTGCAAAATTATGAAACCGAGGTACAAAAGTACTACTTGCCTGTGATTCAATAAATAAGAACACCATAAGGAGATCAGGTGTGCTACACTTTCGTAACAACGTCTTCAAATCTTCACGCCATTCGTTTTTACCATACGTACGACTCATTTCCACCTACAATCAAATTAACATGCTACTGAAATAAGAACCACACAGATAATATAGCTAAGCTAATAATGCTACATGTACGGAAAAGGCATAGCAAAATTTGCCTAACCAGCTCTTAGAAAATTGCTATCAGATGCTAGAAATATACCCAAATAAATTCAATGAACTGAAAGTCTACGAACCTGGAACAGATCATACTCGTTAATATGAGCTGCGAGTCTCGTAAGGGACTGCCTCCCAGAGCCTCCGAGGCCGACCAACAGCGCGTGAGAGCGAGGTTGCGTCAACACTCGGCAAATGCGAGATACGTGCTCAATCGCAAACCTGAGTCAAGAAATGCAGCTGGAAATCTATAGTTATATTGTCTTTCATACAATATGGCTACAAACTGGATAGAAAATGAGGGCAGCCAACAAAGGGGAAATATTATAATCTGATAAGCCCCATTAGTCCATGAACAATTAGTGGATGGATTTACACATAAACAATTATGGTTAACCATGGTTAGCGTTCACATAAGATGAATTAACATAAAACATTTAAAAACAAAACCATGCATTCTATATTCATCAAAATCATTACAGACACTAACCTAAAAAGCACAAGATTCATCGGTTTCTTGGACATATTGTTGAACTCAACAAGAAACGCATCAACAGTGGAATTGAGATGCTCCATATTTGTAGTCTCCATGTAAAAACGCGTGTCTACTTTGGGGTTTGCAAAGTCACAGTAGATCAAATTTCTTAGATGACGATCTGTAATCTATGAAACGAAAGATTATAAGCCCGAAGGATGACCATAAAGTATGTTCCTTATAAATTGGATTAGACTAAAAAAACTTACATTTTGTTGTAGTAACACATTTTTTGGCAAATCTTACCACTTTATCTGTAGGTCCAAACAGTAACCTAGACAGCATCTGATCGAAGTTATCGTTAAGATGCGATTCTGTGGCTTGCCTCAGGCAACTCACGAGCCACTGTCGATCTGCGTCTTCCACCAGTCGATCGGAGAAAACTCGGAGACACTCATGCACCCACAGACGTTTGATGGAGTGTAGGTCGGGGGTAACTTCCGGGACTGATAATAGGACGCCCTGGGAATTGAACACCGAATAATCTTCTTTTAAGGCATTCCATTACTGCAACTCAGCAATTGAATAGCTAAATCACTTATCTTAATAAACGATTACATAACAGCAGTTGCATTAAGATCATTATCAATAGACGTCCTTACTTCAATGGATCAACCATTTCTCTAAAGTTAATATTTTCAAGATGTTCAAATGATATAATAATAGGTCCGTTTCTAACTAAACGCCCATGCGTCGAGTCTACTGGACCCTAAGTACTAAACATGGCCCAAAATACTCTTAGCAATTTGTTATTCAAATAAATGAACTATTGGGTGTTATATTGTATTTATACGTATGTACAAAACATAAACAAAAAGTTAATTTAAGTATTGTATCAGTTATCTGGTTCCCATAATACAAGCTTTGCTTAGTTTGGGGCTAGATGCCGTTGTGTGAGATGTCCACAAATATTATTATTATTATTATATTTTTTTTTTTTTTTTTTTTTTTTTACTGTTGATGGGTTTGCGTTTGACTACATCTCACCTGATGGTAAGTGACGATGAGGTCGAAGGTGGAGCACGCTTACCCAGAAATAACCTATTTACTCTTGACTTAAAGACACCCAAGTTGTATGTGGATGGAAACACCGACGACGGGAGTGAGTTCCATTCCCTAGCCGTACGCACAATAAAAGAATCTGCAAAGCGTTTCGTACGAACAAAAGGTAAATCAACAACGTAAGGATGGTAACTCTGACCTCGCCGTGAGGTCCTGTAGTGGAATGGAGACGGTGGGATAAGATTGTGAAGCTCCTGGGCACATTCTCCAAAATAAATTCTGTAAAATACAGCCAAACATGCCACCTTACGTCTATGTTTAAGGTTTTGCAGTTTACTCCCAACTAGCGCTTTGTCATTAATGATTTTTATTGCGCGCCGTTCCACTGAGTCCAATGCAGCCAACTGGTATTTGGCAGAGCCATCCCATAAGTGGCTGCAGTATTCCATGCAAGACCGTACCTGAGCTTGGTAGAGGTCCAATAGTTGCGAAGATGTAAAATACCGTTTGACCTTGTTTAATATACCAAGCTTTTTGGCTGCATTCTTGGCTTTAGATTCAATGGAAAGTCCATAGTTGAGGTTGGGAGTTATGGGCATGCCGAGAAGATCGATTCTGTCCTGGAATGGTACCAACACATCCTGAAATGAAGGGGAATCGACTATGGGATCCCGTTTGGTCGTAAAAAGACAAGCCTGTGTCTTTTTGGTGTTAAAGGTGACCAAATTTGCTGCACCCCAATCAGACACTGTTTTAAGTGTTGCATCAGTTCGTTCAATCATGGCTGATCTTAACGACTGGATTTCCGATCCCTTGGCTCTCGGAGGGGGAATATATCTCTCAACGACCGTGCTATCGTCTGCATACCCAACAATATCGGGCGTAAGCAGATCGTTGATATGCAGAAGAAATAAAGTCGCGGAGAGAACAGATCCCTGCGGTACTCCGGCATTAATATCCATTGGAATAGAAGAGCAGCCGTCAACGACTACGCGTATGGATCTGTTTTGTAGAAAATCGGTAATCCATTTACAGAGATTAGGTGCAACTCCGTAGCTAGGAAGCTTATTTAGCAGACTAGCATGCCAGACTCTATCAAATGCCTTCGAGATATCAAGCGACACAGCGAGAGCTTCACCATGCCGCTCGATAGCCTCACCCCAAAAATGAGTGACATAAACTAGAAGGTCTCCAGTAGACCGGTGCTGGCGGAAGCCATATTGCCGGTCACTGAGCAGCTCGTATTTTTCTAGGTAGTCAAGCAGCCTAGAGTTGATGACACGTTCCATGACTTTGCAGAATATGGAAGTGATGGCAATTGGTCTGTAATTGCTGGGGTTGGCACGAGATCCCTTTTTGGGAACTGGTTGGACATTGGCTAGCTTCCAGTTTTTTGGTACAGAACCTGACTTGAGAGATAGTCGATATAGCCGAGTCAGGACAGGAGCCAGTTCTGGCGCACACATTTTGAGTACAACTGCAGGTATACCGTCAGGACCACTGGCCTTATTCACGTCCAGGCTTCTCAAGATTTTTAGTATATCCTTTTGGTGAATAGAAACTTCGGGCATTTCTGAGGTGCACATTGGTATTGAAGGAGGAGTAGTATTACCTGTGTCTAACCGAGAATTTTCTGCGAAAAGCGAAGCGAAAAGATTTGCTTTCTCGATCGCAGTGTGTGCTAGCGACCCATCAAGTTTGGTGAGCGGAGGAAGAGAGCTTTGGCAGAAGTTAGATTCAATCGACTTCGCTAAGGACCAAAAAGCCCGGCTTCCCGAAGGGTGTAAGGCTAGTTTAGCTCCAATGCGGGCAACTCGATTGAACCCAGCTTGACGTAATGCCCTTTTATAAGCTTTAGTCGCAACGTTAAATTCATGTTTTAACATCTGTTTTAACATGTTTCATGTATTATCATAACGATCTTATACATTACCTACCAATATCACTCTGGAGAAGTCTCGTAAGTTGAAGGTGTAATGAGACTTGGATGGCGTAGGCAGAAGGTTTAGACGACACTCTTTGTAAACCTCTAAAGTACCATTTACAAGTTCTTCAATGCATGGATCAAACTCTTTAGAAAATCCTCTGAAATAAATATTAAATAAATTAAGCACGATGCATACGCAGCTTATGTGCATAGTTACTATCGAATTTTTTCCTGTTGCATTGCAATCAAAGTTTCGTGATCACCCCCGGATCTTAAGCAAATTGATATGGGGCTAGTACTCTACTAGGGACTGCTGTACAAATATTATACTCTATAGCATAGTCAATACTATAAAGTCTATATAAACGTATGAAGTAGCTTAGTAGTACGTAAAAACAATAACTATGTTGAAACTAAATGTAACTACCCTCGATTATGATTTAATGAGAACTTTTTTTTACATATTATACTAAAAGTTTAAAAAGAACAGATATAGCTTAATGACAGATATAGCTTAGATTCTAGCACAGTTGTACGTAATACTATTTATTTGAACAAGAAATTTTTGAAACGAAAATGACTGTATGTACCTAGTCTATAGAATACAATAAACAATAACCGTCTTAAAATTGGCGGTGATGTCAGCTAACATATACAAAAAGTAGCCTGAGAACCATGTCGCCCAAAGCTTCATGCAAAAGTTAATATTACAGTAGTGTATGTTTATGTCTCAGTTTTAGTTTACCTGGTATCAAGATGCCACAACATGATCCTTCCGAAGATGACCTTAAGAGTTTCATCATCAAACTCATCGATGCAGAAGAACGAAAAATGTCTAGAAAATCGAGGTGTTATCAGCTTTGCGCCTGGAGTTGGCTTGCCCATAGCACACATAAACTGCAAGATGTATAATCTGAATGATGACGACTCCATTCTATAATAACTTATTTAAATATCAACCTCTTCTAGTAAACAGTGTATATATAAAAGTCGTTAAATTACACAGAAACAATTATCCATGCTAAAGACATAATGAACTATATCTTCAAAATACGGACGGCAATGACATCTGTAACACAGTTTTATTACTAGCTCAGATGCCATTAGTCTTAACTGCAATTTTTTTAAAGTCCAAGTTGTTTATTATATCTTAATTTATAAGTAACTAACCAGTATGTAACAAAAATTGTAACTGCGGCAAAAAGAAAAACAAAATCTGTTTTATGTTTTTATGTTTATGTCGATAAAAAATATTATTATTACTATAATTATATAGTTTTTGAGTAAACAATGACAATTCTTAATGCTGAACTAAACTGGGACACATAAGTTTCTAATATCCTCACCTGTACATCAATGAGATGCATAGCAATATTTGTCTTCCTATCGTACCACAGTCCCAAGTCTATACCTTGCCTGAGTACTTCTATTGGAGGTTGGGCGCCATAGGTCTCTGCTTGTGGCATGCTTACATCGTCTACAAACACTACGCTGTAGCATCCGATTGGAGGACCAAATACACCTACAAATTGAAATTTCAGCGCTAGGTATCGGTATGTATATAAAACAAAATAATGATTGTACGCCGAGTAAATAAAAAAATTTTTCGAAGGTTTCAAATATTTATCTCTTACTTTTGTAAACACGCAAATGATCTGTCTTCTTTTAAGTTAAACAATCTTAAATAGAAAGACTTGCCTTTGCGCCTTTTATCGAGCTTCCCCATGATGATATCCTGGGTTTGATTACAATTCGTCTGCGCTGAGAATGCCATAATGAGAGCTTTGTATACCTTTGTGTCGACTCTTTTCACGAGATAATCCTAAAAATTTCATTTTGAATCAAATTTTTCCTTTAGGTTCATAAAAAAATGATCTTTTAAGTACGTAAAGCAAATCAAAAACTTTTCAAACGAGCTTGATGACGGCTATAATGTAATGCAAAGAAGAATCAAAGAAAAAACGTGATTATCCCCTTGCAGGTTCTATCCAAAGTTTTACAAGTTGGTTTACAATGGTTTTGATTCACATGAGCCACTTACAATAATATACGAAGACTTTCCAGTACCGGTGGGTCCGACCATCATAACAGCCTTTTGATGTGTCACGAGTAGCTTGAACAGCGCTAAATATCGGACGCTGTCGAGCGTCGTCACCAGGATCTGGTTAGGAGGAGTGTCTCTACTGATGGGGGGTGCCGACGTCACGTCGTCTTGCCACGGCTTCCATTTACCTTTACCCTGTTATATATGTAATCGTAAACATAAGCGGTGTGTGGAATTACTATTCATACTAAACAAAAGAATAAAATAAAAACGTTTTCAGACTAAATTAAACTGACTAGATTTTTTTAATTTCGTATGGAGGAAGCAAAAACATATGTACAATGTCATAATCAGATACTGCCATATCACTTGCCTTGCGTTTTATTATCTTTTTTTTAATTCTATGTTCTTTTATCACAATTATTTTATATTATTTCATAAAATACTAGTTGACAAACAGGATAAAAAGTATTCTATGTCCGTCTCCTGATTTTAAGCTACCTCCCCACCAATTTTCAGTCAAATCAGTTCACTCGTTCTAGAGTTATAAATAGTGTAACCAACACGACTTTCTTTTTTATATATAGATAATATAATTATTTTCACATATTTATTTACCACACTGACCTCTTTAATAAAACGGTAATCATAAACCATGCCTTCCTTTGGAATTATAAATATGTAATGCTTCTCAGGTTTTGCTATGTCGCGCGGATAGCCGAGCGCTTCTTTTACCTGTAAATATAATAGTTTTTAAAGCGGCTGCAGTTTCTCTTCCTTTAACAAGAAGTATCAAGATGATGCCTACATTCACTAGCGATATAATTCAGACTATGATTTTAATTATTATGTATATAAGTATTATAAGTATTGTATTATAAGTAGTAGGTGATTTCATAGCTTTAACAGTACCCTTACTTACCTGGTCAAAGACTAATGGACAAAATCCAAGCACTAAAAGTTATGCAGGAGTATATATCTAAATACATCTAGCCAGATCTAGTTTATTTAGCATATATCGCTAGTAGAGTTAATAATTGTACATCTATTAGCAATGGAAAACCTATTTTTCAAGACAATATCGTTTGTCGTTATGATGTAATAAAGACTTATAAAAATAAAGGATGTTATATACCCAAGTAAATCCCGAAATAGCCTAGGATAGCATTTATAATATAAAAAATATGATTTACCTTTTCGGGAAATTCTTTTTCTAGTAAGCCACGGAATAACATGTCGAATTTCGGTCTATCGTCAGCTTGCAAAGTGGCCCCGATAGACCATATGCATGAAAAGAAAAATACTCCCTAAAAAAAGGAATTCATGGTAATAAACAGTAATCGTAAAACTGTCCTGCAATTTAGTTTTGGAGAACAATTTCTTTTTGTTATGTTCTCGAAGAAAAAGTCGTTCCTAATGTGATCTTACCTCAAGTTGGGCTCGTATGTCTAAGTCTGATATCGCCTCTACATACTTCTCGTCGTAAAAGTCGTCCATAAACGAATCGTAGAGGTTCATGAGAGCCACCACTAAATTGCTGCGCGACGTTACATACATTTGCTGGAACATTAAAACTTAATGTACGACGCTATATTGGCAAATAGAGTGTGGCACAAGAGCTTGCCAATATAGAAGGAATAACTTTATACACGGTGGAATTTATTTCACTCTTCCTTAAATGTACGTACTCAAACCATGCTATAGAACGATCGTACAAGGGCCCATTTCAAAAAAAAAGGTTTGTTTTAGTATTTAGCGCCTCCAAAAATAACTGCATGACAACCGAAATGTCTATTTAACGGTACACATAGCACGAGCACCAGCTGAGTGCTTTGTAAATGTTTTAAAGGCTATAAAACACCGGCTTTGATCAATGTCGCAGGGATTTTCTTTAGAATTTAAATTTGATAATACCTAGATTTAAGTTTTATTTCATAAGTACTATTTTTATTTTGTTATATGGGAGCGTTCTATAGCATGGACTGAATACATACATTAAAGGAAAAGAACGAATTAAATTCCACCTTGTATATTTGTACTGACGACTTGATGGATTAATCACAGAATAAATAATAGTTATTACTTATTTACTCTAACTACCTATACTTTAGAGACTGCTTGCGTGAGAGATAGAGCTCATTTCCATTATCACAAACACAGACACACTCACGGCACTATTTCAAGTAAAGATCGACTTTTTAAAAGATTTTAGAAGATATCGTACTAGTTGTAAATGAAACGACGTTACTAACCTTTGCTTTCCCAGAATATTCGATAAGCCACAGAAGCGGAGAAAGGAACCTATTGAACAGGTTCCTGATGAGGGTCTTGTTTACGTTGTGCAAGGTTGGAGGCAGCGTGTTCAGCCAAGATTCAAGTAAGCATTTCCAGCCGAGACCTTTGGGCTCCAAGTATATCATACCGCAACGGGACACCTGCGGGTTATGTCTTTAATTTAAAGATGGGTGTAATATACCTACATATCAGTGGGTAAGCACACTACAAAGGCAGCGTGTTCAGTCAACATAATCAGACGTTTGCCTTTGAATTTAAAAGTATCTTTTAATGTATATTTTTCTGCAAAGGAAGGTGTTTTGGTTAACGCTGTTGTACTGTAACAGTATCCTTTGAGGCTATTTTTTTTTTAAATTTATTCCTTAAAGTTTTGTAATTATCTATTTTCCAATACCTATCGTCAGCACAGTAAGGTAAAAAGTTGCAAGGAGTATTATCTTTTGAGACTTATCCTCTTAAAAGAAATATTCAATAGAAAAAAGTTACTAGATGTCTGACGGAAAAGAAGTAGTTACGCACTTAGTCAGGTAAAGTTTTCAAAAAACAAATTATGTTAAGATCGGAAACACAAAGTCTTTAACCAGAAGACTAACCGTAGCAGGTGAAGCGGCCTCCAAGTCCATAGGTTCAAATATAAGGTTGGTAGTCGGCGCCAGCTGGATGATCTCTCCACTCATGAGACACAGCTTCTTGTTATCGTCTAGTACAGTGTTGAGATTCTCGATCCAAATTGCATCCACTGGACCATCGAATACCAGCCATTTTCTGACACAAAATTCTCATAAGATTTGGAGACATGGTGGTTATATGCAATCTTAACATTAACAGAAGTTCATTTTAATGAAGAAATGAAAATGACTGTAGAGTTAAGTCATCGTACAGCAACATAATGTTTACATCTTATTCTAGACCGTTTTGTCGTATTGTGGCCAGGAGAGTACTTTAGCTTGAAAAAATAGAGTTGGGACCCCTTGTAAAGCCTGGAAAAACTAACCAACATCAAAATACCTGTTATCATTAGGAGAGACGGCGAAAGCTCTGTAACTGACAGCGAGGATGCCATCCGACCACTCGTGCGAGACCGGGTCGAACTGCCCGTACAGCTGGCCCATTGTGATGGACTTCGGGTTGATTACCGTCCACTCTGTGGCATTCTCTGCCATTAGACCCTAAAGAAACACTCGCAATTGTGGAGAAGCTCAGCCGTGTTGAATTTATAAAGACTATTTTTTTCAAATGGTTATTATACGTTGAATGATGATTCAATTATTTATCGGTTGAATTTTGATAGACAAAAATAATAATAATAACTTACTTGTTTGGCTTATTACTACTTAAGTATAACTGGGCATAATTACTGGGCATAATTTATTATAGCCTAGAAATCAAATTTCTAAACTGCTAATGTTTCAGGATGACCATGCAGTATCACGCAGGACTTACAGACCATGCAGTATTACTGATAGGGGCTTATAATATAGGGGTCTGAGTGCGGCTCTGCAGCTGTTATCGGCAGCCATGATACTTAGCTTAAGGTGACTAGCTCGTGTCGTCATAATAAAGCCAAAGGATTTGCCTGGTCAAAGTAGTACATACCTTTTCAGACACCAACCCAAGCGCAGCGCCCAGAGCATGGTAGCACTTGGTCTTTCCAGAGAATGGCAGTCCCACCAACATGAGACCGTGACGAACTAAGATCATCTCGTATAACTGGAGGACCTAGGTAAATAAAAAAATTATATCGCTAGACGGCAGAATAGAACCGCAAAAGATCGGCCTCAGGAAAGGCTAATAGGTACGTAAGCTGATGATGAATGATCATATTGCAGTCTATCGGGGTTGACGATATATTAAATATAATGTTAACAGTCCAACTGAAATAGGTAACTAAGTTACACAATTAAAGTCGTGAAAAGTTAAAGAAGAAATTGACGAACCTCAAACCTTATTAGAAAATCATCGATTTTTTTTAAATTTCAATCGGTGTAAAGGTTTGTGAAATGGCAAATCGCCATATGCCTTCGCGGCCAAACACATCAATAGTTTTCTTACTCTGAATACTATTTTCAAAAATTTATAACTAAGAACAGTACAATTTGACGTTATTTTACATGAGTGAATCTGTTGTTCCCGTTTGTAATACCTTTTCAATGAAGAAGTCGTTAGCCTGCAGGTTGAGCGGCACGCAGCTCTCCTTGAGGCACTCTACCAGGTATGGCAGCCCCGCCAGCGGCAGCGGCAGTCCCGGGAACAGGTCGCTAATGATGCCCTGGTATAGAACATCTGTGTCACTATTGTAAACACCATGCTATCATCTAATTTCCCAATGTGAGATTTTATGCCTCTTAAAAACTCTGCCTACGTGGCACTATTGACGCAGTTGTCTGCTTCAAATATCTGCCCACAAAATCAAACTACGATTACATACGCGATCTTGATATCTACGCTTGAAAAACTTAACATTTTTTCAGATTGTTCCTGTTCTACACATTATCCTATCAAGTTTCGTTTGCAAATTGCAAAATGCAAATTTTATTTCTCAATTTTTAGTCTAGATATCGTTTTCTTAACTTTAAAATTTTAAACCTATCTTATCTAAACAGAACGTAAAATCATTATTCAGAATGAATATTCGTTAGTTTAGAACTTATAATAGCCTTATAGTTGCAAGGTATTACCCAAAATTTGCGGAGTTATGAGTGTATTGAAAATTTAAAACATTTGAATAGGCTTATAATACGCCTTTTTAACTCACCATGAACAAGGGAACGTCGTGTTCCAAAAACTTGGGCAGATTGACGTCTTTGATGGAGCGCAGTAGAATAACATCTTCATCCTCATCAGGGTATCGTAATTTCAAGGCTCCCGCGGCCCGCAATACAGACTTCACCGCTCGCATACCTAACAACATAATTACTCAAATCACGTGATTTTTAATTTAAAATTAGATCTATTTCTATAAATATTTTAGAAAGAATCCAGTGAGCTCTCCATTATAAAGTCTAAACTATCATTGCCCTTGATTACTTGACCTTATTCAATATAACTCACCATAGTCATAATGGCTCTGCGAAGATAGTTGCTCTGAACAGAGCCGATAGGTGGCGACGATCTTCACAGCCAGAGGCTTGGCGTTTAGGTAGCCGAACGCATACAACTCAATCTCAGATATTAAGACATAATCTGGTACCATCATGGCTACTGAACGGAACAGAGCCTAAAAAAACATTCTACATTTTAGCATTCAATATAGTGTTGGAAATCCTAAGTGGTTTTAGTTTTAAAAAAAAGTAAGTTTACAATCAAGCTAAGAATATTTATTAAGATTTACTAAGAACCGACAATAATTAATAGCGTGATTTTATAAAACGTCCGTCGCCTCTGAGCGCTGCCCGAAAAGTGAGCCAGAGCCTTCTTCGTCACTCGTATTTATACTACGCCGCTTGCATCAGTTCCCGAAGTGAAGTATTTTGTAACACGGCCGTTCCTGCTTGCGTGTTGTCCTCAACAGCTGCTTCATCTTCAAGCGGCACATTGTCGTCGACCTCGGCCGTTGTGTCTTCTTCTATAACACAACAAAACATGATTTTAGGACCCGATGTACAGGCATAACGTTGGTAACTGAAACCATTTCAAAATTAAAATGAAGCTGTTGCTCAATTCAAAGAAATTTCAATTTAGAGAAATTCAACAGGTACTTGTAATAAACATTGAAAACGGAGACTGCAAAACAACTGTGTTAGAAGCACAAGCGTGCACTCAAGTACAACCAACACAGGTCTCGCATGCTAATTTTATGAAAATTTGTAAGAAAAAGTAAGGTTCCAACCGCATGTAAGAAAGTACTTTAGTACTTTAGCATAGAAAATAAAGAAAAATAAATGTATTGCGAATTTCAGAATTCCGGACTTCTAAACTTCGCCACACATTGTAATAGAAAACGGCAACTGTATGGGATAACATTCATAAACCACATCATACATTGCAGAAACGGCAACTGTATGACATGGCACTCACAAACCACGTCATACATTGCAAAAACGGCAACTGTATGATATGATACTCACAAAACACGTCGTACATTGAAAACACGGCAACTGTATGACATAACACTCACAAATAACGTCATACATTTCAAAAACGGCAACTGTATGACATGGCAATCACAAGCCACGTCATACATTGCAAAAACGGCAACTATGTGGAGAGAATAATCTCGTCACATATTGCAAAAGGCAACTGCATGAAGAGGCATAGGCCACCTCACACATTGCAAATAGAGAGAAGGCAACTGTGCGAAATGATCACACATTGCAAACGACGCCACACAAAGTGCAGTCATCGCTGAGTCACATTGGTGAGACAGATATCCGCAGTGGAGAACGCAGAACAAGCCTCCAGCGTCCATTCGCCCCGCCAAAACACCATGTGATCGGCGGCCGCTTGCGTTGTCTTGCCATAAGACCCGCCGCGAAGTTTCGAGCTACAGCGGTGGGTGGCAGCACATGCAGGACCTTGTAGGGCCCCCGCATGCCAGAGTCCAGCTTTCCCGTAGATTGTGACGACCTGTTCACGAACACAAAATCGCCAACGGTGAAGGTTTGTGACTGCTGACGACCCTTGTTGACATAAGCGTCTTGGAGTTGCTGGTCAGCGTCTGGTAGTGTGGACGCAGTATTATTCATCACCGCATCTTAACGGTACACCATGCGAGTTCTGTTTTGAATGAATAACCGGGGATGTACCGTCTAAAGTAACAAAAACTAACTTAGTAGCATTAAAAATGTCTAACCTCTTTAGACATTGCTTGGCACTTACGTTTTAACAGAAGCTTCTACCTTATGCTCGCTCGGTCTCACCTGACCATTAGTAATCATTTGACCTTAGTAATCTATTTCAGTTGTAAGAAATTCACATTTCTTAACGTTGATGGAAAATCCTGCCTCAGTCAGAGTCTTTAGAATCACTATACTCGCGTTTTCGCTTGTTTTGTTGAACATAACCTTTGCGAAAAACACCACGAGCTCTAACGGGTGTAATCTGATGAGGTTTCACATAAATGGACAGAAAACTCACTAAATTCATAGCAGCTGCGCGAATTTGAGGATCAGTAACACCAGCGTGTAACTATCGCTACAATGAACTCATTCATCACTCAAATCGTTAACAATGCGTAACGTAACAACAAACGTCTAGCATATTCTGCATACGTGGGGTAGTTATCAGAATCAGTTTTCATAGCATCAAATAAAATGTTCGCGATATTTACTCGTATAGGGCACAATGCCTTAAATTCACTCTTGAAATTTGGCCAACTACGATCATTACTAACCCAATCGTATAGCCACGACCTCGCGTCACCTTCAGACAATTACCTATACGTGCTAAACACTCACTGTCGTCCCATCTATTTAGTTTGCGCACATGATCAATTTGACCACAGAACGAATCAAAATCATGCAAAGACAGATCGAAATTTGACATAAATACATGGTTCGATCTTACCGGCATGGCATCATAGCATTAACGAGATTTTCGGTCACTTCACTTATAACCATATCCGCGGTGGGCGGAGGCGTGCTTGTACACGGCACGGACAGGTCTAGACTGGTAGGGCAGTGCAGACGGCGCAGTCAGCGGGCAGACGGCTCGCACGACGTGGCTGGCGTGCCGGAGCATCCGGTGCAGGCGCCGACATGGCGCGCGATGTACTCGCAACAACACATGCACTGCGTGTCCTGGAATCTTCCAAAACACCTAAGCAGCTTATGAAAGTTTGAAGCTGGGCTTCTAAACCAGGAATAGACGATCGATTTCGCTTACGACTTTTACGTTTACTAGTCTCAGACATAGCTACAAATATGTTAAGCGGAAAATCTTTAAAATCACAACAGCAAAATCAAAACAATATTTGAAATCAGAATAACCAAGTCAGAATTGAGTTAGATCCCACTTCTGATGTTGGAAATCCTAAGTGGTTTTAGTTTTAAAAAAAAGTAAGTTTACAATCAAGCTAAGAATATTTATTAAGATTTACTAAGAACCGACAATAATTAATAGCGTGATTTTATAAAACGTCCGTCGCCTCTGAGCGCTGCCCGAAAAGTGAGCCAGAGCCTTCTTCGTCACTCGTATTTATACTACGCCGCTTGCATCAGTTCCCGAAGTGAAGTATTTTGTAACAATAGTTTAAGTTATTATCATATTTTTTTTACATTTTTTTTTCATTTGCGATAGTGGTCAAACGCGAGACTGTCAAACAATTTAAAAAAATACATAATAGGTTTTAGAAATTATAATGTCTTTGTAGGTAGCTAAATATTAAATTAAATATGCTCGGTGAAAAGGTATTTCTATTGCTTCAATGTATCTAGGCACTAAAGTACCTAGCTGTCCTAGCTAGCCCTGGTTCCAAACATATTAGTATATTCCTGCACATAGCTATATCCAACAGTCTATTATTTGTACATATAATCATTATGAACTAAATTACTCAAGAACTAGCTTGAAAGAATGATATACGCGTTTCTGATCTTAAAACAAAATCACGAATAAGCTGAAACATCAGAAATACTTTGGAAGAAGAAAGTATAGATTCACACCAATCACCAAGGAACCAACCTTTAGATTGTCAGGTAGCTCAGATCTACCGGCATAACCTGGGTTCATTGTGATAAAGACAGCGCAAGACGGGTCCAGTTGTAACAAGGTCCCTTCAAAGAGTAATTCTGGGGATCCAGAGTTGATGCCACGCTGGATCGAGAGAATTTGTTGTGCTACCACCGACAGCACTTCAAGATCAATCCTGTTGAACTCGTCGAAGCACGACCAGGCTCCACATGATGCAAGACCCTGGCAAAGCGCATAAGGTTTGTACAAAATTCTTTTGTATTTGCTTGTTTATAATTTTAATATTGAAATTACTTTAATCAAGGATAATAACTCAATAAAATATACCAATTGACATAAATGTTAGCGTTTAATTCTACGTCAACTGTCGATTGTCTTTCAAAAAGTTAATTACCTTGAAGAACTTTCCAAGAGCAAGGTAATCCAGACCATCAGAACAGTTAAACACGACACACTGCTTGGCAACTGCTTTTGCCAAGTCTTTAGTCGTCTCAGTTTTGCCAGTACCAGCAGGACCTTCAGGTGCACCACCTAAATTCAAACCATTGAAATACAACAAAATCAGAAGGAACATTAAGCAACCAAAACGCGTACGTGTACACAAGCGGATAAAATATCATTTCTAAACTAATAATCCACGAACATACCCAAATTCAAATGCAAAGCTCCAAACAGCGTCCTGAAGCACCTATCCGTGAGAGGCGTGACGACCAGCCGGCCAGTATTCCCGAGGTACTCGTAACCATACATTAGTTGCGAGTTTATCATGCGAGTGGCGCACTGCATTGAGAGGTCTTCCTGTCGCTGCAGATGAAAACATTGAAAGAAGAATATGTTAATCATAAAAATTACATTGTTTGTAGTGGATTTATAAGAAACCCATAGTGATGCAATTTCAATTCTTAACAAAATCGAAATCCAAAGATTTGTTAACACGGTATTTCACATTGAAGCGTCCATGACTACTTTAAGATTTTTTATATATTTTGCATATTATTGCACGTTCTTACCTCCCAATAATATCGTATCTGTGAAAGCCAGTTGAAGTCATTATCCATTGTGACGTTGAGATCGATGAGTTCCATCAATGTATCTCTGGCGTGCACGTCCAGTACCACCAAAGCTCCTAAATTGTGGACATAATTGTGTATCCATCGTACAAAAAGCATGAAACTCAACACCTTTAAATTTATTATTATACCCTTCTTTTTATTTCTTTATTTCTTTTATTATCTTTAAATAATTTAGTAAATAATTTGCTCTTTTTTCCCTAAGATTTGATCTTATTAACTCATATTACTGTACTCCCTTAATCCTTACCAAGTGTAATTCGATTCTGCAAGCTAAGCTCCCCTCGGACCAAGTCTACGATCTTGGAGATTTGGAAGTTACACTTGTCCCAGTACGCGCGCATGGCTGGTACATTTATGTGGATCGCTTCCGTTACTTCGGATGTCCAGTACGTCATCGCTATGCATTGAACCTGGATAATAATACTGTTATTGATGCTTTCACAGTAAACAATGTCCGGAAACAATTTAGCAATAACGACTTTCATTTCATTTGCTGGAAATGTATGTTTTGGAGCAAATGTTGAAAAACCTTGGCTTAAATTTCTTTAAACCGCTTAACCAGCGCGATTTTGAAATAATGTTTTCGTAGATATTCTAGTCATCATCATCATCAGCCTACAATAGTCCACTGCTGGACATAGGCCTCTCCCAAAGCACGCCACTGAGCCCGGTCTTCGGCTCTACTCTTCCAGTTACTGCCAGCTACCTTGCGTATATCATCGCTTCATCTTGCCGCAGGGCGTCCTACACTACGTCTGCCGATTCGCGGTCTCCACTATAGAACACGTCTACCCCAATGGCTATCGGTTCTTCGACAGATATGACCATTATTCTAGTATAGTTTATTAATTTAGCAGAGTGGTTTCTTCATTAGCGTGAATTATAATATAGATAGACTGACCGCTTGTCCAGGCCAGACTAGCACCCAGTGATCTCGTGCACATAGTGTGTAGTCGTTGAATGATTGCTCAACCACGTGGTGAACGGATGACTTCATCGCTCGCTCCAACTCCAGCAGCCATTTCTCCACCTGTTCAGTAGGGTTATTAGCTTTGAGTTGCTAGGCTTTACTTATCATCGTTTGAATTTTTGTTAAAAGAGATTAATTGCTGCCAATAATGATATCTGATAAGCAATAAGAAAAGATGGAATCGAATTATGACCGTACTATTATTTGTAAAAGCTGTCGAGATTTTAGCTACAAGGCCAATTCCAGTCACCTGACCACGAGCAGCAGCAGTATTGATAGTCATAGTGAGCTCCACAATCTCTCCTTCCGAGGATCGCATGTGGGTGACGACCATTTCCTCAGTGAAGGTCAGTTTCGCGATACCTTCGAAGCACTTCTTGAGATGAGGTTGTACACTAAAAGAATTAAATCACCATCAATCAGACTACAAGTATTTGGTACTGGCTGTCAAAAAAGTTGTCTCAAGAGGACCATCCTGGTATGAGTATATATAGGTAATGAGTATTTCTGAAAATTCATTCTTCTCAATAAAATATTTGAAGTTCTTAACTGCGTCGGGCATCATTCTACTTTTGACGCTTTACATTTAGTGACATGTAGAATCAAAATTACTTACCGCATGGGATCTTTAGTTTCTGACAATATTTCAAGTAGCTCATCATTGGACAAGAAGAAAAAGCGAGGGAAGTACAAGCGCTTCTTTTCCAAGTACGCGTTGAGCCCTCGTTGTACCATTTCTAGAAGGTTGTTTGACTTCTTGAGTCTGTCGAGCATCTTCTCGATCATAATGACATCAAGGACTCGAGGTTCCATGAATGCGGCTTTCATTATTTCACGCCACATCTAAATATTATACGGAACATGCAATTTTGTACCTTATTTTCCAGTGTGGATTAATAAAATAAAGCACGTAAATTTAAATAAATCATATTTCCAAAAACGTGAAAAACTTGCTTTACCTTATCGACAGCACTAAACCTTCGGCCTTCCTCTGGGATTTGCTGTTGAATGTCTGGTGACGAGAAGATAGGTTCGAGGTACATCCAGGTTGCTTGGACCTTCAGCCACTCGTCTAAGATCTCCTGCAGTAATATCAATTTGCCTTCCCAATCACTAGAAAACGTAAATGGTTTGTGGAGGAATTCAAACCGCTCAAATAGATTATCATAAACAGCTTCAGTATTTAATGTTTATGCCGCATCACTAGTTACTTTTTCTAAGTAAGTTTATAATTTCCTAAAAGATAATTATGAGCTCCAGTCCCATTCCAAAACTTACTAAATAACATCTTCAAATGGTTTGATATACGGTGAGTTCTTCATTGTTTGCGTCTTAACGATGTGGTCATCCAGCAATAACTGAATTTCATCCACACTTGAAAGAATGTAAGTTCCAGTGTCTCTAAAAAAAAGTTGTTATAAGCAAATTAAGCAATATTATCTTGATGATTTTAAAATGGAAAAGTCTATAAAGAAATGTTATAATCCACTGCGATTATAATTTGCTTCGTAACTAATTCACTAACTTGTAACATAAGATTTCAAATTTGAGATCTGCCCATTCCTTCATCATCTTGTCCAAAGCTCTCTCCAGGTTGTTTTCTTTGGTTGCTGCTTCTGAGATGCCTTCGAACTTCTCGATGTAATCCACTAGATTAAAGTCTATGACCTTCTCCAACGACAACTCGTCATCGACAACGATAGGGAACCCAACGATGTCAGATATTTTCTCCCAGTGACGAGGTTTCATGCCTGGATTGCCCAATGTTTGTATGATAGGCATATTAGTCTTGAACTCATCCATCTTTTCTCTGCAATTTGTTAAGAACATAATAATTGATAAGCATTGAGCCCCTTGCCAATCAGAATAAGATGAAGAAGTGCGAGTTACCTGACAGAACAAGCCAGCCGATATGTCTCTGGAACCTCTTGGAAGGACTTCTCCAATTTATACACAATTTTATAATAGTAGCTGACGTCGCCTTCAATTTCTTCAGGGTCGAAACTGCCCACCTATATTGGCCATCAGTTAAAATACTAGAAGCTATTATAGCATAGATAAATCGTATGAAGTAATCGTATAATAGGTTAACTAAAAATGTAATTTGCACTTGCATTTCTTAGAGTTAACTAGTTAGAGTAAAACAAAAGATCGTGTACAAATCAAAGGGTACCTTTGATGACATCCAAGTCTGGTGTTTCCCTAAAAAGTCGTACCCAGCATCAAAGAGTCTCTTAAAGGGCACCAGTTTATCAAAGATTGCTTTCCTCTTCGGATACTGCGATAGCTCGTATCCAAATGAACTCTCCTCTTCGTTGAACTGATCGATTTTCAACAGTGCTTGTGATAGCCTGTTCACGTGAGTAGAAGAAGTTATATATAAATTTAGTTGAGAAAGTGGATTTTTTAAAAACACCGGTAATGCTACTGAGGTTGTTTTAGGTCCTAGAATACCTAGTTCTCCTAGAATCTAGGAGATCGTTCTATATCATTGGTCGCATTTTCAGGTGAAATGTGGTCAACCACAGTATATATAAAAATGGTGCAAGTAAGCAGTTGAATTACTCAATCAAGCCCATAGGTAATAAAACTTACTTATCATCCAAATGTTTGGCACGACTGACGTATTTGGGAAGCTCGTTGATATTACCCCAATATTGCAACTCATTGGCTTGAGTTTCGTAAAGCTCAAGATCATCAATGAATTTGGCAATGCGAACCTGAGCACAAGTAAAAGTTTTTATAAATATCAAACCGTTTGTTATTTTGTCGTTTAAAGTTCTGATGAAGGGATCTGAAGAGTCTTCGTAATTACTGGTACTGTATTTGTAGGTAAATATTTACGTTAAATACTATAACGTACCTTGAGTAGTTCTTGGTACTCAAGCTTCTTTTGGTCGCAAATAGATTTGCATTCTTCTATAACACCGGGCATACGAGCATACCTGAAAAAATTATAGATACACCAAAGTTATTTTTTGAATTTTTCCGTAGTGTTTTAGTAAAATAATCTCTACATATATTTGACTATGATTGATAAGATAATATGAAATAAAGAGAGCTTCTTTTTCATGGTCTCCAATCAACTGTTACTACTCTAAATATTAGTTGTAGGTATTATTATTCCTGAATTACCAATGGAAAGACTGATTGTTAGCTTTCATCTCCAACGGCGTAAATGTGGTGTAATCTCCGAGGAACATGATATATCTCATGACGTTCCTCAGTTTGTCCTCCATCTCCGCGAGGATTACGTCTTCAACTTTCTTGCAGTATGCGATGAGATCCATGAGGGCTGCGGTGTCTGACGGTGGAGTCAGGAGTGTCGTGGCTATGGTGCTATACTCGTCGTATATCCTAGTGAAGTAAAATAGAAACTAATCAAACAATGCGGCAATAACTCGGACGCCAATACTGATTTTTTTATATACATATAAAAGAAGTATACAAAGGAACCTGAAACATTATCAATAGTGAAAAATCTATTTGTCGTGATCTAGATGCTATCAGTTTATTCATAGATAGACAGATGCATTTGCATTCTCAAGTCTTATTACTAATTATTTATTTATGATTTAGACGATAAATACTAACGACTTAATCATAGCTTGGTAATCTTCAGTCATTCTCCTCAGCAGAGTGTTGGCCAGCCTCGTAGCTGCGGCTCTCAAAGCCGTGATCAAATCTCCTCTCTGCATCCTAAACATTCCGATGACAATAGTGCCTTCCAACTGAGATGGTATTTCTCTGGCTAGGTCCACGTATTTGACTGCTTCCACGCAATACTCTTCAAAAGTCTTCTCTGGGCGGGCGTTAAGGAAATCATCTACCTGTGCCATGGACTAAACAAAAATTTAATTTTGGTTTGGTTTTTTTATATTTAAAAAAAGCATTGGCTTTTAACAATAAGTAAATTGTGAGTAAAAAGGAACTTACTTTTCCATTAAGCAAACATACGTAATCGTCGAAGTCTTGAACTCGTAGTTCTGGGCCTATTCTTTGTTCGTTTATCAAGTCAGATACTGTTTTCTTGTAATCTTCCACCAAGTCATGGTCTATGATTGGCTGAAAAAAAACCAGCGAACCTCGGAACCAATGATGTGATGAATTGAATATGTAAAGAGATGATTAGACCTACCTTTAATGTAGCTTTACCAGTGCCTACATAATCTTGATACAACATGGTCTCCAATCGGGCAGTCTGCCGGCACGCATCTATCAAAAAATCATACAGCAAACATATTTGATCTCTGAATTGCTTGAAACCTGGGTCAAACTCCACAGCATCGTTTGTAAATGTCAGATTTATTACGAATCCTTGATTAGTAGCCTGAAAATGTTATATGATTTTAATTTAATCGACTTCTTGAAAAAAAGGCGTGAGATTACCGAGCCGACTAAAAATAACGCCCGTAAGATAATAAAAAGTTCTTAGCTGATCTATTTACTAGCAAAATAAGAAACAAGAAATTCGGTAAAACCAGTTAGTACTTACTCCAACATCCATGATGTACTCAGTGAACTCTTTCATAGACTTTAGACATAAAGTTTGCAGGTTATAAGTCATAATGCATGCCAAGCAGTTGTAAAAATGTTTCATCAGGGAAGCTTGCTTGGGATCCGGTATCTGTTTTTTCTTGTTTCCCTGAAGAAAATATATTTAATCTAAGTACTGGGAATCTCTGATATATAAGTCTAAAAGCGATGTAACCATGTTGGTGAAATAAACATACACACCGCTATAATACCTATACATATCCTCTGTACGAAAGAGCTTAGTACTCAATTAGTCTAGCCAAACACAATACATGTATATATGTGATATATGAATTTAATCCCAACTGCAAATCAACGAGGCTGCCTGCCGGGTAAAAGGGCTTATAGCTTGTGTGGCAACCCTTCCCCTCTTAAACATTGGACAGCACGCATTCAAAGGGCGACTTGGACAACGGATACTTTCTTTTTTATCTGTCATTCACTTTATTAGACTCGTTCATGCAAATTAATTTTAAAGTGCTCTGGACCGTATCAGTGAACGCAGACAGGATTTATTAAAATCTATTGTTGACAATTCGAAAAATATTAATATTATTGTTTCCTATGTGCGCTTTCTTTTTTCTTGCAATGGTTTAGATTTTTTTTACATATTTTTGGGTGAAGAAGGCGCAGGTCTTCAATAAAATCCGGTGTTCGGTGTAAAGGGTATATTCCTGCTCTTCGAGCCACCACAAGTTGTGCAAATTAATTATATTACAATAAGAGCGTCGAGCCACACTTGCTGGCGCGACGGTCGGAAGTAGAGAGAGTGAAGAGAGTGAATGAATATTGTGTGAATGATTATAGATACACATGAGAAACAAAGCACAGGCACAGATAATAACAAATCTTAATTCTAAACAATAAATGTGGCGCGATTATCGCCGCCACATATTTATAGATAAAATAGTAATTATTTGAGGCATAATTTCAACGGCAAATAAACAAACCTGTAGGAAAACCGCTTGCACAGTGGGGACCCACTGGTGAGTGAGCACGTTGCCGGCGGCCTCGATGTGTCGCTTGCAGACAAAACTGAAGTCTTGTAGCTCGTAAGCCTCGTTCGTCGTCATTATATCCTTCATGCTAATCAGTCTCAAGTCACTGTCAATACAAAAACGTTACTAATTTCTAGTCGCGTAGCGTAGTCGGAAATTATGATCACAAAAAATAATTTCGAATATTTGTTCAAACCGTAAACAAATGTAAAGTAGCAAAAATCAGAGCGAATCTGGATACTAAAAAAACAGTATCCGTATAGTTAATTAGATAGATATTTTCGGAATACAATCTGAATCCGGATTGCTTGCACCGGTAGTGGGAAAGAGAACTTCTTTTTTTTTGCTGGCTTGCTATGTAATATTTGACAATAAGAACTTTTCGATTCTGTATGCTAAGTACAATAACTTAATTTTAAGGAGCTAATATAATTTTGACTTGTAAAAGTGCTAAAAATAGCAATATTTTTTGTACTTTGACTTTGAATGTTTCGGATCGGTGAGCTAATGTAGCTAGTAAAGCCATGCGAATTCACTACACCACAGACACCTGGGTCCGTGCTTTTTGTTAGATAATTTTTTTATATTTATGAATTAAGCCTATTATTAACATGACCTTATATATAATACAGGAAAGATAATACAAAAATAAAAAGGATATTAGTAATTCATATTACCTACTTCATTGTCTGATCCAATAGAGTGCTAAATGTGTAAAAATTAGGACAGAAATGAAGTCTTACTTGAACTGCTTGTACCAGATGGAGAGAACCTGTGCGATGCAAGGGTTCACGCTGTGCAGGTTTTTCGTGAGGAACTTCTTGGCTAGTGCGTACCGCTGACGCCACGCATCATTCTTCTTGGATAACTCCTGCTTAAGGGGCGTGTCGTCTTCTTCGAGTGACTCTTCCTACGTAATTTTTTTATTTGTATTTTATTTTGTATTTTGTCAATGTAAGCTTGATTTTTAATGAAGTGAGTAGAACTTTAGGTTTTATCATGTATTAATTAACTAAAACCAGAATCTAATGTAAGTTTTCGAGACTAAGGTCCGTATTACAGAACGATGCTCAGTCATCGATTAGTGCTCAAGCAGAGATTTCATTCATAAAGTGATCAATTAGTGAATGAAATCTCTGCTTGAGCACCGATCGATGACTGAGCATCGTTCTCTAATACGGACCTATAGAAGACGATGCTCAGTCATCGATCGGTGCTGGCTATACGAGACGGTTCGAATCCTGCTTGGCCCCGCATCAATGTTTTTGTCAATTTCTCCTAAATAACATTTTCGACCGCATTATGACTTACAATCATGCTAAATATGGTCAAAGGTAAGCTTATTTAATATATGTTTTTAAATGTGCGGTTTTTAATAGCTCTCATAGAAGAAAAGGGACACATCGTGAGGAAATCGAATGAAAAACCACAAACTTCGAAGAGATTGTGTATCCACCAACCCGAACTCATAGCGAGAGTGGTGATTATGAGCTCTACTCTCTTTCTTGTCAAGAAAGAGAGACAGTAGATCATCTTTCTTGTCAAGAAAGAGTATAAGGTCATAAAAAAAAAACATTATCTTTCTTGTCAAAGAATGCCTGTATCGCAGCGTGGGAACATATTGAGCGTTTGGCGTTTGTAGTTAGCGAAGCAAACTATGGTTTTTTTATGGTTTGGCTCTACACTTTTGTGTATTTAGCCAGTGTCAAGTAATTGATAAATTGTAATTGGTAAATTCATCAAGTTAATGATAATTCACGCAAATATGTGTCAAGTCACAGTTGAAGTCATCAAGTCAAGTCATAGTCTAGTCAAAGTCGTACTCCTAGTAAAATGGTGGCCACTTTACTTGAAGCTTCTATGGAGTTTTGGAAACAACACGAAAAGAAACGTTTCACCATAACTATACCACTTTCCCACACTCATGCCTCCAGCACTTAACGAATAAAATGCCACCCATTTTATGCACTAACACTGAAAATAACACAAGTTTTGGAAAATAATACAATGCGGCGACGCGATCTTTTTCGTTTTCCCGTCAAAACTCCCAAACTATGGTTATGATATTGCCAATATGCATTCTATTTACGGATAAAACAAAACACGGCTCAAATTCGTCAGTTAATTTAATTCATACCTGACATAGCTATCTACTCAATGCGCCAGACAAAGGGGAGCGTTGAAATTCAATATGATAAAGTTAACAGAGTACATGCCTAAAATAGCTCTCGGCTGAAATATTAAATCATCGAACCCTTCCGGCGATTGGGGCTTAAATCTCCCTATGTTCCCCTATCCGTCACAAACTGTACAGATAGACCGTATATCAAATAGGTATTTATGCATGTAATAGTATAGGTATAGGTATAAGTAGGTGAGTAGCGTACCAAAATTGTTGGTGCTGGTATAATACCATTTTGCAAAAAGTCACTAATAATTCATAGATACTGTATAACTCGGTAGAGAGCTACAGGCAACAGCATTAGCTGGTTAAATAATTGTGGACTTTTCACACAGCGCCATCTAGCCCCAAACTTTGTTAATTTGAACTGATAGAATACTTAAATACTTTTTGGTTGTAAATATATACACAGAATACAATATAAGTAACATCCAGACACGGAAAAAACATCGATGTTCATCACACAAATATTTGGCCTGGGTGGGAATCGAACCCACAACTACAGCTCAGAAGGCAAGGCTATTACCAACTGAGCTGTCAGGCCAGTCAGCTAATATATTTAATATCAGCTCGTAGGTTCCCAGCTAGGCCTTCTATCGCAGTGAAATAAAACCAGGCCCGTAACGCACCACGCTGATCAAGTGCATGCTAAAACTACACAATACCGTATTGGGATCCTTTAGAACAAAGTCTACAATGGCTTTCTTCATGCTCATCATAAAGTCTTCGCGCATTTCGTCAGTGCACGTGAATAACGTCTCTTTCCATTTCTTTAACTTGGGAGAAATAAGGTTATGGACCCTGGAAGAATAGATAATAAATGAAACATAACTGTCTTTGCAATACAAAGTTCTCCAGAGATAAAGCAAAAGCAACGTCTTGTTATAATAAAAGTTGAATTTAGAACAAGAATAATCTTCTAGGCTGTGAAGTTGAAGTATTCCTAATTCATAGGTTTGAGCATGCATTTAACCGTATAATCTCATCAAATCCTTGAATTTTCCATTTTTGCTGCATTTAAAATTTATAAACGCCGCTGTGATACCCCACATAGGTTAATAAGTTCGCACCCCTGTATTAAGCCAACGCTTATACCTACTCGTATAATTGTATGTTTTGCGACATATCTATTTCTATTATTTTAAATATATATAACTCAAAGATGACCGACTGATTGACTGACTGATATAGTGATCTATCAACGCACAGCCCAAACCGCTGGACGGATCGTGCTGAAATTTTGCATGCAGGTAGATGTTATGACGTAGACATCCGCTAAGAAAGGTTTTTTCGAAATTCCACCCTTAAGAGGGTGAAATGGGTGGTTGAATTATTTTCCCATAGGCCACGCCTCGGGTGAAGCTGCGGGCAGAAGCTCGTCATACTGTATTATTCACATGTTTATCCACATATACGTACTTAATACGAGTTGGTGCTCATCAAAGGTAAATTTATTACAGCTAAACAAAACGAGTGTGCTTTAGACCACACGACTGAAGTAAAACTTCTTTAGTTCCATCTCTCTTGCCCCTACAATAATACACGATACGTAACTCTATTCTTTTTCTATGTTCACGTAGAGAGGGAGTTACACATAAAGGTGCTATGAAAACTAAGTAACTGTTCTTGTTGTCAACTACACAAAGGCGTGGTTGTTTGCTGCGATTTTTAAGATGTTTTTCAAAATACATCAATGTTTACGACGATGGATCTGAAAAGAGATCGTTCGATGGATAAGATGTACCGCAAACCAGCAACTAGAGACATCTGGTATTAGTTGCGGCAACTGGAAATGTATTTCGTCACTGAGTCGAAAACTGTTGTCGATAAACAAAACTCGCGAAACTAGAGTTTTTATGTGCGCGCAATTTCTGATCATCTACATAATATAATATAATATAATATGATACGATACATTACGATACGATACGATACGATACGATACGATACGATACGATACGATACGATACGATACGATACGATACGATACTATACAATACAATACAATACAATACAATATAATATTAATATAATATCGTCTTATGCAGCCAGTTCCAGGTTGCCATAGTGAATAGAATAATATTGCTACGACTGCACAGCACCGTAATAACCATTTCCTCACCGTAAAATGATCTTATTATCCAACGGCGCGACATGGATAGTATCGATCCCGTATCTCAGGTAGTAGTAGTACCGCAGCATGTTCTGCTCTTCCCCCGAGGGTATGACGTCACTGTCCTCCCCAGGGGCGGATTGACAAATCAAATTCATCAGCTTTGTGCGGAACTCCTCACGCGCCTTGCGCATTGCGGTGAAGCTTTTCATCACTGGGGAATGAGACGCATTTCGACTTGATGATTATAATTATTGACACTATATTCATATTGACAAGCCTTGCTAAGTGGCGTTGGTGTGCGTGTGAGGGAGGGAGAGAGAGCGTGTGTGTGTGCCTTATAAACGCAAGAATTATTACCACTTGATTTTCTTCGTGGACCACTTGCTCCAGCCGCTTTAGCAGCTTGAATTTTTGCCGCTCTCGAAGTAGGAGGCGGCAGTTTCAAGATTTCTTCCGGTAAAGAGAACAACGGTCTTGTTCGTATCTTAAAATCTTCAGGCATTGTAATTTTAGCTATTTTAGGAAGTTTCACGTCAGAACCGCTTGGTGAAGATGAACTTTTTTTGCGCGTTGGTTTATTATTTTTCTGCATGGCTAATAAGTCAAATCTCCTGTAAATAATGATAAGAGCGTGATACACTAAATACAGATTATGGTTACACAATAAAAGACTGAAGGTGAAGGAAGACGGACATCGACCAGCACTACAGCCAGCAGCGAAGTAATACTTTCTCGTTCCCGCCAAACTTCTTTTTTGTATTTTTTGTCAAGACAAGTCATAGTCTAGTCTAAGTCATACTCCTAGTAAAGTGGTGGTAACTTTACTGGAAGCTTCTATGGAGTTTTGGAAACAACACGAAAATAAACGTTTCTCCATCATCATACCACTTTTCCACACTTATGCCTCTAATCCATGCACTAATCCAGCACTTAAAGAATAAAACACCACCAATTTATACACTAACACTGAAAATCGCACAAGTTTTGGAAAATAATATAATTCGTAAAACGAGCTTTCTCGATTTCCCGCCAAACTTTTTAATCTAACTGCAACTGCATTCTGCAACAGTCTGTGACAACCAAGCTTCCGCTTAAACGTTTCGTTAATAAGGTTTCTTCTAAAGATGGACCAATAAATATTCTATGAGACAAAAAAAAAATACATGCTTTTCTATATAATAATAAATTGTTTATTTCTTTTGTACCTTTGATCATGTGATTGTTACTTAGTTTTAGGCCCGTAGGCAGAACTATGCTGTCGTCGATTGACGCTCAAGTAGAGATTTCATTCGATACTTGATCATTTTATAAATGAAATCTCGCTTTGAACAGAGATACATGACTGAGCATAGTTCTATAATATGGGCCTTATTCATTGTGAAGAAATAATGTTTACTGAAACGCACATACGAAACGCTTTTGACATTTGAAATTTGAATTGACTTTGACATTTAGCATAGCAGCTGATACGAAGTATCTCTCCCTGATTTGTGAGCTATGCTTATTGCAAATCGCGAATTGTATGTTTTTGCTTATTAAAATTTGCAGTCTCCACTATTTTTCTATACTTAGATCATACAATTAATAAATTTGAAATATAATCCTGCCTGTAAAAAATCCGTTACAGCCTTGTTACGGCGTACATAACTCACCTGTAATTTACCGAAAAGGTAAGTTCATTCCTTGGTTATAACACAAAAACTTATTCAATTACCACTTATACACTGAAAAATAAATTAATTAATCTTTTAACAATTACAAAACTAAATAAAATGTAGGTTGATACTTTATCAACAACGTCAAAATTGAATTTTCCTAATTTACTGATTGCACCATGGCAACAACATCGATTTTCATTTGTTATATTTTTTTTTCGTACTAGCCAGTGTCACACTCCACTATACATTTTTAGAGCTTTAATTTTTCTAATCTTGTAATCAATTAATTATGTCTGATCCAAAGTAATTTGTAATAGGTTATAAATTGGTATATACATGAAGCTTAGAGCACAGTCATACTCAAAGGTAAACATAACATTGGTTTGGAAGTGTACATACTGTAATTTACTAAAATTCTCACTTTAAACTCCATAACAACTATGCTCTATTACAACTTGTTTGGCCTTGATAACACAGTGGCTCATTTTATCCCACTCTGATGATGTCATGGCTTATATGACGCTATGGTTCTCATGGTTGGATTAGGCTTTGTAACTCGATTGCTCTCTAAGATCAGGATGTAATGATGCAAATTCATGTACAATAACTCAATAGTACAAAAATAAGTGAAGATTGCTTTGTGTGAGTGCATTTATTCATTAAGTAGGTACAAAAGATATGTTAACCAATTTGCAGATGCTATTCCAGTTGGTGCGGAGGCTGCATACAAGCCCTGTGTGCAGGGCTGCAGAGTCCTCGCTACTAGCCAAACTTAGGAAGAAAACTGGGTACACCATTGCCAACTGCAAAAAAGCTTTGGAAATGCATAACAATGACAGTGAAAAGGTAACCTTTCTCTTTCATCATGAAATATGCGCTACCAGTCTCCATAATTTATGACTTATATTGCACAGCTCTACAAAACTATTCAATGGTTTATAACTTTAACAAATGCATAAATGCCTTAGTGTAATGTGGGTAGGTAATTAAATCATTTTATGTTTGTTTTTGTGGCTTTTATATATACATATGCCAAAACAGACCAACCAAATTTTTTTTTCAATTTTGCTGCCAAGTCACTGAGACCAACATAATGACACTTTATCTTGGAAAATTAAAAAATGCTTCAGGAAAATGCAGTAAATATCCAACCACGGAGTTGAAACTACTCAGGGCTTTTTGTAATGAAGAATATTACACAATTATTGTTTAGTTAGAGATTTATTCATACTTCCAGATGAATGTTTTGTTTGTCTCGTTAATTGAATCTCATAAATTATCCGTTTTGTGCCTACCTGCCATTTGAAATTCATGTGCTTTTAAATAATAAATTATAACTTGAATATCTAAAACATACATAAAACCTTTTTACCATTTAATAGACACTTTCATGAACCAATAATGAATGATCTATTAAATAAGTATGTAAGTAAGTAAGTAAATGTGGTATCCATAGATAATGGTGTGGGTGCATCCTAATATATTGAATGTAGCAATGAATATACTGGAGAAGATGGAGGGAAAAACCTTGCAACTGCAAAAGAGTACAAATATGGTGGTGGTAATGGTTTAATGGCTTATAAATATTTTATTTATCAATTCAGCTTAAAATTATCAACAATGAAATTGCCTATAATATCTACATATATACACATTATGAGGACCTCCAATATTGAACCACTACCCACCAACTTACAATAATTACAATATGTCATACTAAAAGAGTATAATAGGTAGTTTGTATTATTAGTATTTTTACATGTTCTATATAAAGAATAAGAACAAAAGTATAATAATAGAATGTAAGAGTTAGATAAGTGATACATTTGTTATTCTATTATATTTTCAGGCTGAAACATGGTTGAATGACCAAGCCCAAGCGATGGGATGGGCCAAAGCAACCAAGCTGGCAGGTCGCACAGCTGCACAAGGCCTTGTTGCAGTCAAATTCGACAAAGGCCATGGAGCTCTTGTAGAGTTGAACTGTGAAACAGACTTTGTGGCAAAGAATGAGAAGTTCCATAAAATTATTGAAGATGCAGCTATTGCTTGTTTCAAGTTTGCTCACACTAACTTACAAGCCAAGGGACCGGTGACCAAGGTAATATAGTTAACCTTTGACACTAATGTAAATGAAAATAATGATTTTTCAAGTACTAAAAATAGATAGAAGCAATTTTTTTTACATGGTTACTATCCAATTATTTCAGATGGAACTGGATAGTGAACAACTTGCAAATCTGTCAGTGGAAGGAAAGAAGCTGTCGGAAGTTTTAGCTTTATTTATTGGCTCTGTTGGTGAGAACGCAATCCTCAGGCGCGCCGAGTGCTGGAAAGCCAACAGCAAAGATGTTAAGATCGCTGGCTACACACACCCCGCGCCCACAAAGCCTGCAGACTACTCTGCTGGCAAGTATGGAGCACTACTTGCTTACAAACAGTCCACCGAAGCCGAAGACATTGGAAGACAACTCTGTCAACATATAGTTGGCTGCTCTCCAAGGAAGATCGGTAGTAAAGAACAAGATAAACCTGCTAAGAATTCTGATGATGAAACCTGCTTTATTTATCAGGAGTATTTGCTAGATCCATCTTACACTATTGAAGAAGTGTTGGAGCAAAATAATGTTGAAGTCCTCGACTATGTAAGATTTGCGTGTGGAGAGGCTGCAGAAAACAATATGCCTGGTGTTGAGAAGCAACCTTTGGATACGGTCCAGACACTGCAGTAGGTGTTGTTAGAGAGCATTGTGGAAATTAGGTTCTGTTCAAATCCAAATTCAAAGAGTATGTGTATTAGTTTTTAAGTACCTAACATAATATAGAATGTTTCGTTATTATAAAAATACTAAATACATTGCATATAATTTAATAATAATCTAATTCGGAAAAATAGGTAGTTCTGTACACTAGTTACTTCTTGTAGGATTCAGCATGGATAACATTCTTCTGCCTAGCTTTCCCTTTCCATAGAAACATTCTGCAATCTTTTTTCCAAAACATTGCTATTTGGCAAGGATCGAAACTGTATCCGTGATGTGTGAGTACTTCCGGCGACACGACGTGAAGCGCCAGAGTGTTCTGTTCCCGCGTCCTGAAGGGTCCGGTGGTGGCGGGCCGCAGCAGGCAGCCGCACGGACACACCGCAGCTATTCTCGGCGCTGACATAACGTTCATTCTACTACACAAATTTATTCTTTGGAAATTACCACTTAGTCGGAGCTCCTCCACCGCGCCTGTGAATGATTGTGTCGCTCTAATCGCGAGTGGCCTAGCGTTTTGATTGTCTGGGTTATTTCTAAATCCAACAGTGGAAAAAGATTTTTTAGTTATATTGGGACTATCCTCTGGACTTCGATCTTCATATTCACTCTCTTTATCAGAATTATCATCAGTATACATGATTATTTTATTGAAAAAAATATTTATCAGTATTTGTTATAAAAAATTTAAATGACACTTCCGTCATTTGTTTTTCCCGCGTGCCAATTTTGGTTGACAGTTGGGACACAGTTGAATGATACGTTCAAAAACCTCTCTTATCCCAATCAAAAAAATAGTTTTAATAACAATAACAAGGAAGTTATAAACCAGCTTCAAAATGTCCAAAAATTAATACACAGTATGTGGCTTAGATTCCTCATATCTCTTTTGGTATGTATTTACTGACAAACAAGTCAGTATCTAGGTATTCTATTATTATATTAGTTGTAACTTTTTATTTATAGAGTGCCTGTAAATATTTTTGTGTGTAATTGTATAGTAAAAGGTATTCTATCAGTTATCTGGATTCCCATATTACTAGCTTTGCTTAGTTTGGGCTAGATGGCACTGTGTAAAATTTGTTCCATAAAATGTTTACTTTACGTACAAGTTTTTTATGTACGAATAGGCCAACGATTGACTGCAGTCAAGGTGAGTTCACCTGATGTTGATCGACGATGCAGTTGCTAAAGTAGCTTTTACATAGAGTTCTCAGTTCTCACATCAACTTATTTGCGAGTTTCAGCCTGTGATACTAAGTTATTATCTTACGACCTCTATCCTCTAATTCTATATGATGCCCTCTAGGCTCTATAACATGAATTAATTTCACAGTTTACTGAAAAAATCGCGTCAATTGCAAGCCAAAAACAAATCGATATAGGTTTGTAATACCGCCCACTCGAGCGAAACGAATCCGTGTCATGTCCGCAGAGCGTATTCTATAGTGTTAGGTATGGACTGAGGTTACCATTAGCTGTTATGATAATATAGGATCGGCGTTGTCATCGGTATAATGTAGTTTTATTGTGTCTGGCAGTTACGCAGTACATAATATATTCTGTGGTACAGTTACAGAGCTTTTGAAAATGATACCTCCAATTTTTTTAAATATAGCTAGGTGGACTCTGTACTGTTGGGGCACATATTACAAAATATGTGAAGAGTTTACCAGTTCATCAGGGAGTATAATGTGAGACTTGGTTGGTACCTACCTGCCTACTTGCATAAATCCTTTATAAGTACATTCCTAGTCTTCTGTGTTATATAGGTACCTAGTTTGTATCACTTTCAATTAGGTAGCAACTTACAGGTTACTACGGTATGTACTAGATATTTATACTTGCATCGCATTACAGAACGATGATCAGTCTTGAATAGATGAAGTCGAGATTTCATTTAATATTTAACATTTTAATGTATGCGTTGTTCTACAGAGAATTTAGCCACTACTTCGTTTTAGGTAAGTGTACCTACTTACTGACTCAGCGTCTAAATACAGGGCTAAAGGAACAATAACAAAAAACTGTGAAATAAGTTACCTATATATCTCTACGGCTCGTGTAACCATGCAGTTTTGCAAAGTAACTACTTTACATTACTGTATTAAAAAATCGTGAGCCATCAGATGAAGACATTGTCCGAAGAAAACAAAACAGATGGAAATCACACAGCACACAGATTTTAACGGTATCTCGAAACTGGGGTAACTGCATCATGTTGCGAAAACATTGTTTATTGTTTTCAGACGCTCCGCGGCTGCTCAGCTCGCGTACCCACGTAGTCAGTGTAAGCAGAATTTAATAATTCAGCGACAAAATAAGACAGTCGTTTCGCATGACCGTTACATTAAATACCTATCAGTTTAATGGATCTTGTGAATCATTAGACAAATATTTGAGGGTGAATGACTTATAGGATAGGTCAAGCGCATGTCTTATTATAAAGTACTAGTTGCGCCCCTCTGTTTCACCCGTGGTTATGAAGTATTTTAATTATTTACTCATCCCACGGGAATATTTCACTTTTCCGGGTCAAAATGTAGCCTATATGTTAATCTAATACTCTTCGGTACCAAGATAGCTTATAAGCTATCTTGGTACCGAATTTCACCCAAATCCATTCAGCCGTTTTAGCGTGAAGGAGTAACACACATACACGCATACAAACTTTCGCCTTTATAATATTAGTGTGATTATGCTGTGTAGGAAAACAATTTAAACATATAACAAATGAGGGAAAAAAAATTCATATTAAATAAAGAGAACACCCCAATTTCCCAAATTATAAGTATCGATAAGTATACCTACACTAGACGTAGGTTCATTACCTATGTAGGTACCATCTAATGGGTACCTACTTGGTGACTGTCAAGTACTGAACTTACCTAAATATTATCAATTATTTCTATTGCAGTAAATATCTATGGTAAAATAGCAAATAGAATGAGATGGTTGAGAGAGGCAGGGGCTCCCGCTCGAAACTATACCTAATCATATGATATTGTACACAGCGTGTCCGAAAGATGAACGAAAGTGAAACAAAACCCCTAATGAACAAAGCACGCGTCGAACCATACTTCCTTTGGCGGAATATCAGATGGTGATTCGTTTGAACAGAGCCAGTGCGAGAGCCAGTAACAAAAAATACCGACTATTGTAATTCACCTCACAAGCTCGGAAAGATTCATTTGTCATTCAAAATATGAGTGCAAAAGTGCATTTTCTCTGTTAGCGTGGAAAGAGTTTTTAAAATTCGAACCTTTCTATCAATAATTTTCTATACAGCCTGTCCGCTGAAAATGCATTAATAGCGTAGCGTTACATACTCTTTTTGCATTAATACGATTTATTTCCTGCCAGTTCGTCAACCTATATTTTTATCTTGAGTTGGATGCAGATTCAGTCGAAAAAAGAACTAGTCTAGCTAACTCATTTTTCGAAAAATCGCTTATGTTACACAGGCTATTGTTTTTGTTAAATAATTTAAATTTATTACTTTAGCTTTTTATTAATCAACACAGGTTATTTTGAACATATTATAGGTACCTACTTACATAGATACGTATCCAACATTAAATACCTAACCAGTAGCCATTACTCAAGCTATGATAAGAGTACCTAACACATATTCACATAGTTGACAGCCTCTGTGGTGTGGTGGTTACGCAGGTCGGCTCATAACCCGGAGACGGTGGGTTCGTTCTGAGTCTGGGTGTTGTGGGACCATGGTCCTCGTATTTTTTGGGTCCCTAGACACAGGGAATCCTAGTCAGTCCAGGATCTATGTATGTGATCGTTGGGCGTTATTATTATAGTTATGAAATTACATAATAATCAACGCAAGTCCACCCATCCCACTGGATCCATTCCAACAAACATGTTCTGGTCCGCAAATGAGACCTAAGTACGACGCGTGTGTGATACCTACCTACCATGTGCTTTTGTGCTGCTGTGGCCGTCAGTTTGTTGTGTTCCTCGGTCCTCCGCACATGCGGTCATGCGGGCCCTGATAGTGATCGCATTCTTCGAGCTTATTGCAAGATAGTGAGATAATAACGCCGTTAATGGACGAATATCAGGTGCATTTGAATTTTAACCATATTTTATTAAGAGTCTCATCATTTTTATTATCTTTTCGTAGCACTGGAGGGCCACTGAAGGGTCGTTTCTTTTTTACTTCAAGCTTGTCTAGCATTTGACCACGCTCTCACCTGATGGAAAGTGACGATGCGATCGAAGGTGTAGCATAACATAGTGCATTCCTATTCACTCTTCTCTTGAACACGCCCGGGTCATATTTCGCCGGAAACACTGGCAGGGCATTCCACTCCTTAGCCGTTCTAATTATGAACGTAATCGCTTGGTACGAATGGGTGGTATTTCGACGACGAAGGGTCGTTCTTAAATCATTTGATGGTTTGGTTCGGCCTAATATATCAGGCATAATGACCACTGGAAATAAGCTATAGTCACCCAATTCATCTCCATTTGAAATTGTATCATCGTAATTCGTAATGACATCATATAATTTCAAATTCTTCAATATAATGAATGTCTGTAGGTAATTAACAACATGTACATGATTATAGTGATATAGGTACTTATATTTCTACAAATCAATGTTCCACAAAAACATATAAATAACTCATAACAGGTATTAATCTAGCACTTTCTGCTCACTGATTGCCATTCGCAATATAATTACCTCAGATAAAACATTGGACATTCGATCACAGCAATAAATTGGCGTTAATAATTGAGACGTTAAGAATCAGCTGCAGGAGCGATGAAAACGCGATAGCCTCGTCGCGCCAGGCATCAATCCACGCACGTCGCCGCCCCGACTTTCGCGAGAAATAATTTATTCTTCTCCGAGTTTTATTAAAATATGTAAGTGCAAGAAGCGTGAACCAATTTTCTTTTTTTCTGCATCGCTCGACGGAGCCGCCGGTCGTTGGCTAGTGGAGGCAGTGGCTATGGTTAGTCTGTGAGCGTTGTATGGACGTCGCGGTCGCGTCCCGTTGGCTGCGATATCACAAAGCACGCGGCGAGAGATAAGTTTCGCGCATTTGCCTTTGCGGTGATGGGAGCAGGCCATCTCTGACAAGATGCATATCCTGGAGATCGGAGCCGACCAAGTAATCATTGCGTGATATTGTATACACAGTGAAATGGAAAGTGTCACGAGTGTGCGATGTTTGATTGATATTGTTTTAGTCGCCTACTCTGTTATTCTTATTGTGTGCTATTACCTACCTACAAGATTATAAACAATTAGATTTCCTTATATGCTCCATCATTGTAGCGAAAATATTCTAGATTTGTAGTTGCAACAATGTCTATGTTGTGATTGTGAATGTTGTGTTGTGATTGTACTACAGTTTTACGGAATGATTCTCCGGTTAAGCAAGCTCCTAACTTAATCATCAGCCTGCTAATGAGTACATATTTATATACTTAGGCCTCTTTTATGTCACACCACTGAGCCCCCATCATCGGGTCTTATCCAGCTCCAAGCATACATTTTATTTTATTACATGTAGGTACCTACCCGCATAAAAACATCAGTGGTGATTCTGAACCTGGCCTGATGCATAACCAGTATTTTAAACTACCTACGGTCTGCGACTGTGCCCCATTCATTTGATAAATTAAAGTGGAAACCTGCATAAGCCACTAAATAAGAAGTTGAAGTGATAAAGCCTGAATGCTTTACTCCAGGATCTTATATTATATTGTCTTATTTTATCTTATCATTACTTTTTAGGAATTCCAAGTATCAATTTAGTCCGTTAAGTCGTCACGAAGCTCAAACATGATTCATAAAAATGTAATGTAGTAAAAAATATACTTTGTAATTTCTATTTTTTTATTTATTTAAAAAGTTTTAGTTTTACTTTATAATATTATAAATATATGAACGCCACTGTAATAAAACTAATAAATAAACAATAATCATCTCAAAAGATCTATAAATCAACAAAAAAATTTGCTGTGAAGAATCCAAATAAATATTACGTAGGGTTGGCTCTCGGACCACAAACTAGTAGAACAATAGAATAGTTAGACATGATAGGATGAAATTCTAGTTTTATTAATATGCTTCCATACTCATTACGGTCACCCACATTCATGTGCATAAATACAATTCCTCAATCCTATAGGGCCCATTATAAGGTCACATTAACGAGATACCGCACCCCTCGCATTGTCGCAGATGGCCTAGAATCCGCCATTCAGCCATTTGTGCCCGATTCTATCCATCGGCCTTGGGCCGCTCCTAGATTACCTAAATGTAGACAGTTAAATATACCTAGTAGGTACTACCTACAGAGACAACAAAAGGGTTGTTTCTCTTGGATATAGTCAAAAGGTTTACCTACTTGAATTTGTTTATAGTTTTACGTGAAAACAATTAGGTCTGTACAATTACCTACAATATATCCATCTCAAAATCTGAACTAAATATCTAGTTATTTAAACAAACGTTGGTGTGGTTATATGGGTATAAAATAATGATCAAAGGAATATTGAAATTCTATGTTCTAGCATAAACAGTGCATAATGAATACAGTTTAATTTTTTATAACTGTTGAAGTAACTTAACTATTGAGCTGCTGGCATAAATATACGCCATAGGACATTTTTACCCGGTGAAATGGAGGTTTGATAGATTTATGGCTGCGTGATCAGCTGGACTACCATGGAACTCGATTGCAACCAAAAGAAACACAAATTTGTATTGATTTGACAGTTTGAATACGCAGTTCATGTGCATAGTTAGTATGGAAATTTCTCCTTTTGCATTGCAATCAAAGTTTCGTGATCAACCCACTTCTATATTATGTCCTCCATGTCTGGTTTCAGGAAGACGAAGCATGCAGCGCGCGCGCTATAGACGCTGCGTTCCGGACCGTCCCGCGCGACCACACCACTTTCCTCGTCTGGAGGGTCACAGTAAGTACTGCCAAAATAAGCAAAGTATTGGTTATTATGGTGATCGAAATGGCCTTACTAACCCGCACAATGTTAACGTGATGGATTACAGCTAGTGTTGCCAGGTGTCACGGATTGCGTGTAGTTTAGAAATGACAAGAGGGAGGGAACACTGTTTAAGATACTACCCACCTAAATTTGGCAGGATCAGATATAAACACAATTTGGTTAAATTTACCTTATTTTAAAGGACTCACTTTACATGTTTTATGACAACCACCCCTTAAATATTTTAGATTATTAACCTTCCGTTTCGAATTGACACATTTGACCTGGCAACACGTAACGACCTTCAGCAGATCTTTCCTTGAAGAGAATATATATTCACTATCTAATACCACCCTTAGAGGAAGTTAATATTTCTATGCCACAACCATTGAAAATCCTAAATTAAGTTGGTATTGGTTGATGATACCTACATGATATTTGACATTAAGCACTTTGTATTTATGTATGCTTAGCACAATAAATTAATTTAAAGTAGGTAACTCATCTCATTTTGACTTGTGTAAGTGCTAAAAATAGCCTATATGCTATAAAATTCTTTGAAATTGATCGTCAATCCTGTTCATAGTAATGTACGAAACATACCTACATACATACTACTTATACGAGTATCAACGATTTAACCGTAACAAACAGCTAACATTTATACTTAAAAATATACGTTAAATTGGATTGTCAAATATGAAGCTCTAATTTAATTATCTCGGATTCACATTGTGCCTTTCAATATTATATGTACACTTCAATAGAAGTATATACTCATATATTATATTCTTCAATAGAATGTACCTTGACGCGTGCAAATATAAGCACACCACGATTTTCTCCGAGACTATCGCATCTCTAAATTGACCTATCACGCAAGGGTAATCTGCCATTACGTATAATATTGATGGTCGACACCACAGATTTATTCTATGGTTACTGATTGGCTGACCTAATAACCACTTATTTTATTTTGTACGATTTATCAAGTGCAATAGCATCATTTGTCTAGACGTTACAGCTGATCGAGCGCTTAGGCACCGTGACACTCATTCGATAGTAAATCGTCCATTTCAGAAAGAAGTTTTGTTTTCAATATGAGTTAATATTGTTCTTCCAAGATCATTATTTCCTGAGCAATTGCTTAACTGTACAGGTAGGTACCTACTACAATCACAATATCAGTACTAACGCTTTTATTGTGAATACTCATAAAAATACACAGTCAATTTATTTACTCCGAAATATATGTCGTACCGTTGCGAATCACAGTTTCCGCTGTTTTGGTGGAACGTGTGAAAGGTTGGACGAAACCATTGGCGCTTCCCGCCGAATGGTGCCGGCGAATAAACAATCATGTTGCACAAATAAACTGTGAGAGAATGGCGCGACCACCGTGAATAGAGATTTCATTAGATTGCTATCTTAGCACTTTTACAGACCTTTGCGTAAGAACGTTATTGTGTCAACTTTAATGTTATTGTGTTCGCAAAACGGTATCTAAATAAAAAAGGAAATAAGAAAACTGTCTATCGAAATAGCAAATATCAGACACATGGACAAGGCTAGTAAACAATATGTATAACCCTTTATACTAAAAATAGTGTATGTGTAAGCATAATTAGTTAAAAAACCTTTGTTTCATGCCAATTTATTCAAGCAGCTTTAGTTTTAGTGCAATAATTCATCTTCGTTCTTCTCTAAAAATATTACAAAAATAGCCAAACTGTTAAAAAACCGATGACATGATATATAGTGTCGACAGGCATCCATTTATGATAATAATAATAACAAAAAAAACGTATATCAGTTTTGTAAATTACGTATAGCAAAATGACAAAAACTGGTTTTTATGCTGCGTGAAGCTTCAAACGGACAATGAGTAATAAATTACGATCGTATTTTGAGCGATGACCTCCTTATATCTTGCAACCATATACATAAATATGAAACACATGCTGCATTGCAAACTGTTGTAAACCACTACCTCCCACGTCTTAGAAGTAACTACTTACTTAGGGATATGAAGTAGTTTGAACGATATCGGTTGATAGATTTTAGATATTACTCATATATACTGGCGCCAAGGAAGATGTTTACAACTTTATTTTGTCCATTGTTTTTGTATAGTGTTTAATGACCTAATAATCTTGGAGAGTGCACATAATTCATTATCCTTCAATCAATTTATTTATTTATAAAATCAAATACATAAACGTGAATTCTCTTAATCATTTTAAAGCACAGATATTTAATGACAAGAGAAAGTGTACAATTGTGTTGCCGTCGAGTTATAAATTGCAATGAGACGCATGCTGAGCTACGCTCGTTGATCGTCTGCTATGTAAGCTGCGGCTGATCTCTCATAACTTGGTAGGTAGATAGACAAAGTCTAGTTTACCTAGAGTAGGTTCCACCAAACTAAGTTTCTAAAACAAATTGCTTATCTCGATTTTCTAGCTATCAAACTGACCACACTGCGTGATTTGTGGTTAATCGATACTTTCTAGAAAGGCTCCTGAACTTTACAGTAATACATGCGTACATATAAAACGTATAACCGATACATAAAATACTTAAATACCATTGTTATGTATTGTATTACTACCCCTATATAACTTTACTTACAAAAGACATAAACGCGCGTGCATCTTTAATAGTCACACTATACATACAAATATACATGCATCGTCAAGGGAAGGGGAATAAAAAATATGATCCACTTTAATTCACAAACACAAAATGCGATTTAATGATCTTATTGACGACAGATCTACCTTTTTATATATTCATTTAAATAAAACTTGGCGTCCGTACGTCGCACAATTTAAGGAAATTTGTACTTGGATGCCTGTCGACAACAGATCAGATTTTCAGTAATAACTTTGACTCTTACATCTAATTTAATTAAAACTTTATGAATCAATTTGTGTTGTCCTAACATTCTACTAATAAAATCCGCTAGCGCATTTTTGTAATAGGTACTCAACTAATAAAAGACGCACGCAGATCTTTAACTGTAAATTAAAGGCACTAACGCACACGCATCTTTTATTATAAACACTATAAATAAAAGACATCAACGCATAAGCATCTCTAATAAATATTTTTACTCGAAATAAAAATTTGTATAACGATATAGCGTTGTGGCTAATTTTCTCAAACGACTTTTGACTTTAAACGAACTTTGGGCTTGAATTATTGTAACACTGTAAATAAAAGACACCAACGCCTGCGTATCTTTATTATCCCACTATAACGCTCTATTTTTAATGACTTAGGTTACCACTAACATTGCGTCGTTTCATGAATAAAACTAAAATGTACATAATCATTGTGTAATAAATAGGAAAATAGCTTTTGTTTTTGTTTGCTTAGTCAGGTACATTAATTATAAAAGCGCAACAGAATGAGACTGTCTATATTTATGCATTCATAATTTTAATTTGATTCAAATAACATACCATGCAGTAATAGTTAACGTTAGAATATTTACTTAAAATGTAAGGGCTAAAATTAGCCTAGTTGCAGTAAATAAATTGTTTTGGTTCGATTAATATTGAATGCCACAACCGTTGACATAAAAGGATGCTTAACTCAATGGAACCTTTTTGCGTATTAACGCAATGGATTCCTATTTGAGATTGTTATATCAAAATAACTTTACGTTTAAATAATTTTCTAAAAACAAGAATGGTTCAAATAATTCAACGGAAGTTAGCTTCGTAACTCCGACGTAACTATTAGATCAGTTCACATACCATGAAGATGATTTACTTAACTGCTTAACATACTAAATTATTTCCTCCAACACTAATAAGTATATACATTAACGGCTATAAATATTCTAGTTATACAACAGTAGGGTAAGTAATACCAAATAAAATTAATTTCTGGTTATAATAGTAACGAAAATCGAGTGGTTTTAGAAATAACTTGTCTAAATTTTTGTCCTATACATTTTGACCTATACCTAAGTAGATCACTTAAGTATAGACATGGACTATTTTACCCATACTTCGTGTACTTTCCAAGATTCATATAAAAAACAGCAAAAATGCTTACGAAAATCGAGTGGTTTTAGAAATAACTTGTCTTACTTTTTGTCCTATACATTTTGACCTATACCTAAGTAGATCACTTAAGTATAGACATGGACTATTTTACCCATACTTAGTGTACTTTCCAAGATTCATATAAAAAACAGCAAAAATGCTTACGAAAATCGAGTGGTTTTAGAAATAACTTGTCTTACTTTTTGTCCTATACATTTTGACCTATACCTAAGTAGATCACTTAAGTATAGACATGGACTATTTTACCCATACTTAGTGTACTTTCCAAGATTCATATAAAAAACAGCAAAAATGCTTACGAAAATCGAGTGGTTTTAGAAATAACTTGTCTTACTTTTTGTCCTATACATTTTGACCTATACCTAAGTAGATCACTTAAGTATAGACATGGACTATTTTACCCATACTTAGTGTACTTTCCAAGATTCATATAAAAAACAGCAAAAATGCTTACGAAAATCGAGTGGTTTTAGAAATAACTTGTCTTACTTTTTGTCCTATACATTTTGCCCTATACCTAAGTAGATCACTTAAGTATAGACATGGACTATTTTACCCATACTTAGTGTACTTTCCAAGAATCATATAAAAAACAGCAAAAATGCTTACGAAAATCGAGTGGTTTTAGAAATAACTTTTCTAACTTTGTGTCCTATATATTTTGTCCTATACCTAAGTAGATCACTTAAGTATAGACATGGACTAGTTTACCCATACTTAGTGTACTTTCCAAGAATAATATAAGAAACAGTGAAAATGCTTGTTATTCTTTATAAAATGATGTACGTAGATACTAGTTCATCAAGATTAAGCTGAATCTAAAATAAACTGTCGAAAGTGTGATCACAAAAAGTCATGTCGTGATCAATTGCGGCAATGCAGGGTTGCTGCCGTAATCGTGATAATGGTATATCACGAGCTCACGCGAGATTCGAGTTATGTTAACGTTTATTTCGTGAAATATACTAAGCGATCCAAATTTTTATCAAATTGTCCGCATGCAAATTTTATATAACCTACAAGAATACCAACGTTGAATTATGTATAAGCATTTTGTTATGGGCTTTAACAACCCTGTTGTTATTTCACGTTATTGCATATCTCTGTAATTGCATACTGCACACATGTCCGTGTGTGCATGCTCATTGACTCACCGCCGCCGGCAACAATCAGTTTTTCTGAACACCATCTAGATGAAACCGTAATCTGAACATTTGGAATAGCGTCCCGCATGACAGAGCATAGCAAACTGAATTCCTCATAAAATACAACTTCTTTATTTGATTACTCACTTCAACTTTTTTGTCCGGTAGGATGGCTTTGTCCGTTAGTTAATTCACTAGATGTTATCCAATTAAATTATTATACTTTTCACTCTATTATTATGACTTCCTTATGACTAATGCAATGATATCTTTAGTGTTTTTACATAAAACTCAAATTAACTTTCCTACGTACTTTACATATATTAACATTCTATGATTTTCATTTAAAGCATTACGTAACTGTTTGTATTTTCACTGCGAAAATTGTTCTTCGTATAATTTATACGTAACATGTAACTTTAAATGAAAAATATAAGGGTATTATTATCAACATATGTATCACGGGCACGAATAAGTTTTATTTAAATAGCTAATAAAATATGTAAATTTTAATCATTAAAGTGACTACGAAAGTTTATTTACCCCATTATTAAACCTATATTTACTAAGTATTGAGTATTTTTTATTTCATCTATTTAGTATTTTTTTAATTTAAATGTTAACATTGATCTAAGTAGGTATGCGAACAGCTCGATTCTTTTCATTTATATCGAAGGCTTCAATTCAAACGTAAAGCTTATTAAAAATATCTTAAATCCAATCTCATTGAGAGAGCCACGGTTTATTTGTTAGCAAGTAACGGTAGAGCCGATGCGCTTGCGCAGCCGCTTTGCGTCGTTCAGCCAATGATTAATAGTCAGAAGTCAGATGATGATTTCTATTTATTTTTCGAGGAATCAGAGGTGTCATTGCTCTCACAACTGTGTTGTCGGATAACAAAATTGCTAATTATATTTTATAGATAACATTAAATTTCATATTTTTAAGAGCTTGTGTTTATGACCGATTCTTGTTCTGGTGTCTGGGTGTTGTGGGACCATGGTCCTCGTAGCTCCTGGGTCCCTAGATACAGAGAATCCTAGTTAGGGTTCAGGATCTATGTATGTGCGTTGAGCGTTGTTATATTTATTATGTTATATTTATATAAGTTCAAACTAATAAATATGTATTATCGTTTAAAGTTATTTGGTTCTTTCATAGGAATCGTGCACTGAACTGTTGCCGAGAACTCACTACGGCACATTCTACGATGCTGAAGCTTACTTGGTGTACTCTTCATCATTGCCAGGACAACCGGCAGGGCCTGATGTTATTGTAAGTAGAGTTTCATGAAGTTTATAGTGTCACTTAAAATGCATTGATTAAAATTAAATTGCAGGTCTGCAATTGTTACCCAATTTGTTTAATAACAAATCGGGTAACAATTGCAGACCACCTATAAAAACACCTTGGGTTTGCGTCAGTGTTTTTAACGTTTCTTTTCTTTTACTTTTCTTTATCTTTTTACGTCAGATATACTTTTTTATCATAGGCTTCTTTCTTACTTATGGTCTACTTTAGCGACCTCGCTTTCGCCATAGTTTTAATTTCAAGCTGGTTTTTCTTTATTAGAAACCAGTATACATTTTCCGTTTGTCATTCCAGGATTCGATTCTTATTAGTGACATCATAATACAAGATGTTCTTTTTTTCCAAAATCAACGGGTTGGAATCCTGTTTAGGAATATTCCTTTCCTATAAATCGAATTATGCAGGTTTAGTTTTCTTCAAAATCGGGCCCGCCACTTCTATGAGTAATTTAAGTACCTACTTTTCGCTATTCCTCATAATGTCTGATTTGGCCTACCACGCCCAATTGAAATATTCCTTCTGTATAACTATGAAGTAGGTCCATGCTGCAGGTACCAAAAAGTACGCGACTACGTTGTCAATCAAGATGGTTTAAAGGATTCTATAAATACATCAATAAACAGTAACATAACATAAAAACTCCTCTACAAATTTTCAGCGCCGCGAAATAAAAGAGAAAGAAAATGGCAATGCAGAATGTTCAGAACGCCACATCCATGCTTGGGCAGGTGAGCGCAGCGGCAACTTGGCTGCCTTAGCGCTGCGGCGGGGCACCCAGCTCGGGACCTACTTGGGAGCGCCGGTAGTCATACATAGAGAAGCTGCCACCAAGGAAACACCGAGACTGCTCTCGTACTTTAGAGATGGAATACGGTAAGTTTTCCATTAAATAAAACCTCGTGGTGAATATTTTGTATAAATCCCAGACATTGTAGACTCTAATACTATTCAGATAAATAACAGTAAAGTAGACATGAGACTGATGTGTTATTATGGCTAAGCAACGTCTAAATCAGGCACCGGGCGGCTGCCGGAACATATCAAATGCTTAGTGACAGATTCTGAAGTAGTAGTAGCTACTCTAGCCCGGCGAGCACTATAAAATGCTTTACCATACCATTCTCTCATCACCCGCCTACCCTTATTCCGTTTAAATGGGGTTGGTGCTGCATGTTTTTCTCTTCCAAAGTTTCGAAACGATGTTTTGCTTTACCGAGGGCTCACTCAGGCCAGAGTTGACGTCAATGTCGGCAATACTACACTTTTACATTATGTAGTTTCGAGAGAACGTTAAAAAAATCAGCTAAATGTTTACCTACAACTTCCATTTCAACATATATGGTTAGACGACAACTAAGCTATGATTGATTTTCCAGTGACTGCGAAAATCTTTAGGACTCTTTGAAATGTGCCGTGGCAAAAATATACTTACTATGCAAGTGCTGTTAAAAATAAGTGAAACCGATTTCAATCGCCATATTTTCCAATAGGTTGTAAATTTTTCCCAGTTGTTTTGATTTAAATACTACTGAACCTATTTAGCAGTGTCTGTGGTGTGGTGGTTGAGAAGGTCAGCACATACGTTGCGTGCCTCTTGCATCCATCAGCTCTCGCAGGTAGAGAACAAGACGGTACCTAAATAAAAAATAATGTTGGTATGTTACCTATCAGGATCCTCCGTAGCGGATGCACAACGTTAAACGGCGGCGGGCGGTTATACCGCGTGCGTGGGCGGCGACCGGTGCTGGTGCAGCTAGAGCCGGTCTCGTGGGCGCAGCTCGCCGCCGACGGAGTCTTCCTGCTCGACACCTCCGCACTGCTGGTGCTATGGCTCGGACGTGCTGCCAACCTTGTTGAGAAGATCTTTGGAGCTAAGGTGACTGGGATTTTTAGAGTGCATCTCGCAGCCAAGTCTTCCTGATCGATACCTCGGTACTGTTGCTAGTAGTAGGATGTGCCGCAAATATTGTCGCCTGACGAAGATATTTGTCGTGACCATGGACGTCTTTGTCTAATATATATAATAATAAGTGTGTTGATATTTTATAATATTTATTGTGTTGTGTTCCGTAGTACTACAAAGAATTTTTTACCCTATATGATCAGTTATGCGGTTTGTAATTAATTAAACCTACATATCTGTGCATCTATGGAACTAAGTACTAAGAATGACTTGATAAGCTATTTATTATGCTATTTATAGGTTTATTGTGTTTAAAGGTATTTTATGTTAGTGTGTGTGCATGTGTAGTGGTCTGCATAGATTTTATGTTGTCTTAATATCTTTGTCTTATAAAAATAACTCTAAGAAAATGGCCAAAAAATATATTTCCTATTTAACTACAGTAATTAGAAAACATCAATTAAATAAGGTGTAGATCGTATGGTTGGTAGGTGGCCCGTTCACAGGTAATGCAATTGTGAAAGATTCTGATGCCAAGGTGACTTTGCAATTGTATGTAAGTATTGTGAGAACTGAGAACCGTGAAACTGTATTACTATTTGAATTGCTAAACTATTGCGTGAATTTCAATGATTCAGTGCCTAGGTTTCGTTACGAAATGCCTAAAACATAGATAGACATTTCTTTTATAACTATTATATTTTAATCGTACCACATAAAGCAACAACTAGCCTTAAATAATTAAGGCCATTATAAAGCCTTGATAGGGAGTGTTTGAATACCCATACTTTTTTTTATCTTACACTTGTTGACCCGCCCCGAATCTGCACTGGTGAATTAGTAAAACGCGGTTCAACGGGATAAAAAGTATCCTATCCGTTTCCTGGTTCTGAGCTACCTCCCCAACAATTTTCAGTCAAATCGGTTCAGCCGTTCTTGAGTTATAAATAATGTAAGTAACACAACTTTTTTATATATATATATAGATATGCTTACTTTTGATTACTGTCTAACCTGATGGTAAGTGACGACACGATCGACGATCTAAATGTTAATTTAGCTATTCTAGCGTTATTTTTTTTATTTCATATACTTAGAAAAAAAAAAGGTTGGGTATTGGGGCAGTGTTGGTTTTATAAAATTTGACTTGATTACGACTGTAATAACCGACACGCAATTTTTTATTTTTGACAGTTCGCGTACCGTATGTCCCGCGGCGCCGATAAAGGGATGACAGCGCGTCGCATTGCCATCGCTCACGATGGGTACGAGCAGACTCTGCCCGCCAACGACCGAGCGTTGCTGGACGCGTTGTTAGAGCTGCGTGCGCGATCCGTGCGACCCGTCGCTGCCGCGCCTGATCCACCGCGGCTTGCTAGACTTTATAGGTACCAACGCCTCACTTACTTATGTGTATATGTATACAGATCGCTTACAATTTTATCATTTTTTTTAATAAGTGCTTTACTATAAATTCTATATTTGGACGGATACCTGGAGGCGCGCACTAAGAAAATGCTCTGGCACAAAGAAAACTTTCTGAACGTGCCATGTTCAAGCAAGTGTTTTATTCCTGCAACAAAATGTTTAGATTTTTTCTGCCGCAAAAAAAAATGTTTTATGCGCAACTAATGAGCAAAGTATTCTGAAACGTAACGCAGTAGACTACCTTAATTACGTCTTGGCATGTGGGTTAGAGAATAATAGGAAATGACATGAATTTAATTTGGCTTGAGTAATAATAATAACGCCCAACGATCACACACATAGATCCTGGACCCTAACTAGGATTCCCTGTGTCTGAGGACCCAGGAAGTACGAGGACCATGGTCCCACAACGCGCAAAAAAAGCGCAAATACCGGTCCTGTCGCGGGAATTCGAATCAAGCCCGCCGCCTCCGGGTTATGAGCCGACCTACTCAACCGCTACACCACAGAGGTTGTCAGCTGTCATGGCATGGTTATCGAGAGTTACTCTGAAATATTTCAGAGCCACGCAGCCTCCTCGGGTCACGCCCGTCTCCATTCCGTCGCAGAGGCCGGCTGCCAGGCTTGAGGAGATCAAACGTGCGCCGCTCTATAGAGACGACTTGTCCGATGACGTGAGTAGACACGTTTTTTGTTCCGTTCCGTTTATTTTGTTGTGTACGTATTCAAATTAAATGAAGTATATATAGAACATAAGCGGAGATTTGGCGGGAAAACGAAAAAGACTGCGTCGCCGCATTGTATTATTTTCCAAAACTTGTGTTATTTTCAGTGTTAGTGCATAAAATTGGTGGCATTTTATTCGTTAAGTTCTGAATTACAGGCATGAGTGTGGGAAGTGGTATAATGACAGTGAAACGTTTCTTTTCGTGTTGTTTCCAAAACTCCATAGAAACTTCTGGTAAAGTTGCCACCACTTTACTAGGAGTATGACTTGACTTGACTAGACTAAACTATGACGCAACTTGTTGACTTGGACTGTGACTTGACACATTATATAATAGTAATTAACTTGAGAAATTATCAATTACTTGACACTGCCCAAATACACAAAAGTATGGAGCCAAAACAAAACAAAAAAAAAACATAATCTTTTAGTAAGCCCGTGAAAAGAGTTTATTTTAAGCAGGTAGTATTTGGTATTAGGCAGGTTTTACTTAAATTTTAAATTTCTCAAAAATGATTAAGCAAATGCTGCCAAGTTAAAAAATTGTCAGGCATGTTATTCTACTAATATTATAAATGCAAAAGTTTGGGAGTATGAATGTTTGTTACTCTTTCACACAAAAACTACTGAACGGATTTGAATGAAATTTGGAGCACAAGTAGTTTATAACCTGGATTAACATATAGGATAATTTTTATCCCGATAGTATGTTCCGGTGGGACAATTATACAACACCACGAGGGCGACGCCGCGGGCTTTATACGGAAAAACTACTGAACGAATACTGATACTGAATTTGGATGAAATTTAGAACACAGATAGTTTATATTAACATCTAAATTAATTAAGTACCTTATATAAATCGATTTTTAGACATTTTTAGCGTTCTGCACCAGAATGGTAATAATGAATTTTTGGAATATTATAGATAGAGTATAGCTTAGACATAGGCTTCTTTTTATCGACGGGTGAAACTGCGGGGCGCAGCTAGTGTGATATATCTGTACACCAACAGGGCGTGTACGTAGTAGACAGTGGCAGTCGCGGCGTGTGGGCGTGGGTAGGGCCGTCAGCGGCCCCCTCGGCGGCTCGTGGCGCACTAGCGGCCGCCCGCGGACTCGCGCGTGCCAAGCGGCACACCGGCCCGGTCGCTGTAGCGGCCGCGGGACATGAGCCGCTGGAGTTTGCAGCTTTATTCCATGGGTGGCGCTGGTGTGATGCGCGCCGTGACAACCGGCTGCGATGCGCGCGATCAGCCACAACGAAGCTAGATGCTGTCAGTCTAGCGACTAACGCGTGGCTTGCTGCTGAGGTAATGTAGGTGTAGACTACGCTGGCCCACTCATTGTCAGCCGAGCATTGCTCTCTAAATCTACATTCTACGGGTGGTGCTGATGTGACTCATCGATTGTGCATCGTTGATGTGATTGCGTAAGTTTGAACTTGTAAACTAACGCATAGCTCGCTGCTTAGGTCGTATAGGTATAGATTATTATTTCTATCAAAAATTCTGCTTAACGCTTTTGTGTATCATAGATGGAGATATACCTAATATGCAAGAGATGATAGTCTACGATGCACGCGATTCTCCTTGCACTTAACTATCTATAACAATATAAAATGTTGTTTTCTGTCTTCTAATGAAACAAATGAACCGGCAAATTATAAGCTTCTTAATTTTAACCTTACCTCCAGGCTCAGCTCCCAGACGACGGATCGGGCGCGCTTCGAGTTTGGCGTGTGGTAGAGGATGCCGCGCCTGGTACCTCACTTCAAGAGGTAGAGCGTCCACAGGCCGCCGCTTTTTACGACGGAGACTGCTACATTGTGTTATATACGTACCACGCGCCGATAGGAGACCAGACCGTGCTTTACTACTGGATGGTAAGTCAGATAGAACTTCTTTTCCTTTTACAGCCATGTAGCCAGTATATTTATAATCATATACGTCCACCGCTGAACTGCCTTCTTAGACATATCGCTTGCCGGGGCCGGTTCTTACGGCTGAATAAATCTAGCTAATAATAATATTAGCATTAGTGTGGCGCATGCGGTAGGATAATGTGCACCATTTATATATTTATTGCTATATCTTGTGTTGTATATATTATACCACGCCTGACTGAGATTTACAGGACATTACTGGATAGCAAAAAATACAGTTCTAGGTTAGTAGTAATTATTATTATTATTACGCATTTCCTTGTAATGCGTTTTGTCTCAGCTGCAAATATATTGCTTTAAGCAAAGTTTATTACATAATCAATATTGACCAATTTGGTAAAAACATAGCATAATAAAAATTTCAAACGTAAAATTATAGTTGCTAGAAATGTTCCTAAGAAATTTCTTACAACTTTTAATTCTGTTTCAGGGTGGCTCTGCACCAAATGACTTAAGAAATTTGGGTGCTAGAGAAGCCAAAGATCTTTACACGAAGCTGGGACGTCTTCCCGTTCAAGTACGTCTTATTAGAACAACTTTAGATAATAATATTACACCAAAAGAGTAATAAATAAAATTGTAACTTTTTTTATTATAGGCTTGGGTATACCAAGGGAAGGAGCCTGCTCATTTTTTGCAGATATTCAAAGGAAGAATGATCACATACATCGGTCGAGCGGCCGATTATGACCGTGAGTAAATCTTATGGCGCCGATGGCATTGCTGAACGAGTCCATGATGTTTTTAAAGTTGCAATTTTGTATTATGTTAGTATGATGTTACATATTGGTGCCTCTTGGGGCTTTGTCTTGTTTAGCCATTACTTTTATTTTATGCCACTTCAAAGCCTCACAATAGCCAAATCCAAAAAAATAATCTACAACTTTCTTTAGTATTAACACAAAAGAATTAAAATTCATGGTATTTATTGTTCAACCAGCTTTTGATAAAACCAATAAAAATTGGGGGTCAAAAATTTGGAATGTTGTTGATTAGGAGACTAGTCTCTAACGAGCATCAGTTAGTTTGATACTAGTTATACATTCTGGTTCGGTAGGGACCCTACACTTTACAGGTTAGGTACTTTAACTGTGCGAATGCGAACCCAATGCCTTATTTCCAGCAAGCGGGCGTCGCGTGATCCCGCCCGCGCGGGCACTAATCCGCGTATCTGGGCAGTACGCACGTGAAGCGCGCGGAGTAGAGGTGCGTGCTGGCGTTACGGACGGCACGTGCGGGGCGGGTGGTGCGTGCGGCGCGGGCTCTTGTTACGTGCTTCGGGAGGGCGCGCGCACTTGGGTGTGGTGCGCGGCGTGCGCTACCGGAGACGAGAGAGAAGTCGCTAAGAACATGGCTGCTAATGAACATGTCCTCGTCATGCAAGGTAAATTAGTCCCTAATTATTCAAAATGAAGCTTTACCGTACTTTAGCTGCAAAATAAAAACGAAACAATATACTTAAAGTGGGACCTCAATGGAACTAAGAAATCATCTTACCTTAAATTCTCAGGTAAAGAGAAGTCTGACTTCTGGACCGCGCTGGGCGAGCGGCGGTCGCTGCTAGTTGCTTCTCCTCTGAAAGAAGTGTCGCGTCCGCTGCCACCGCGCCTTTTCTACGCCGCGCTCGGCCCGCCCGGACATTACTCGTGTAAGTTTATTCATCACACGCCCTAAGCACAGGTCAGGAATAGGCTATTTGACTACTATTAAAAATGAACAAGTAAATATTATTTTCATAAAGTAGGTTAAAAATGAATGTAATCATTGTAAAAATAAGTAAAATCGGTAAATTAATCACGGAGTAGTACGCTTTTAAAGTTTCATCGCCTGTCCCTTTCTCGCAAAACAGAGATCGTGTTGAGTTCCCTCACAGCTACTATGAAGGCATGGCTTGTGACGTCACATGCCAAAGAGATTGCATGTAGAGCTACCACAGCTTAGTAATGAGTTACTATGAGGACTGGTAACTGACGTCACTGCGTGTTTGGGTTGTCTCTTTCTATTTCTGTATTTTAAAATGCCTGTAACTTAGTCATTGTTTGAGATATTCAAGTTTTGTTTTCACAGTTATCTATTTTTTGAGATATATTATTTATGTATGTAATAAAAATATAGTAGTCAAATAGCCTATTATAATAACAAACGAAAAGCGTAAAATCGACTTTAGATTTATATGGTTTTCTCATGGATGCCATTGTCAGAACTGGACCAAATTTTTTATTCAAGTAAAAAAGAATCATCAAAATCGGTTCACCCAGCCAAAAGTTCTGAGGTAACAAACATTACAAAAAAATATAATAAAACAGTCAAATTGAGAACCTCCTCCGTTTTGAAGTCAGTCAAAACATGATACACTTAAGTATTCAGATTTATTCGTTTTTATACATGATTACATTTTTCTTTTTCGCATTGTGCATTGGTTTCACTCCCTATCAGCCTTATTAATAAACGGGTATTAGTCTCGGGTTAGTTACTTCAGCTTTTGTCCTTTTTTTTGCTACTGGAATATTTAGCTGGATAGAAAGAGACAAAAGATGTTGTAACTAATCCAAAGCTATTTCGTGTTTATTAATAAGGCTGTATCGGTCTAGGCTGAAAACCAGCGCTGGATGTCGTCGACGACCAGCAGTATGAGCAGTATGCTTAGTCAACGCCGACACCCATTCAATACTTATTTTTTGTTTGTCCTTTATTCGTAATTTCTATATTATGTTTATGAAATATAACCGGTTTTTACTTTAATTGTAGGCAAGTATTGAATAAATGACATTCTATTCTATTATATTCTATGAAAGCATACAATATTATAGTAACGTTATTTTATCTTATTTCGATTTCTGTGTAATTCGATTTGTGTGTGTCTAGGTGATAAGACTTTTTTGCAAAGTTCGTCTAGGTAGGTACCACCGCTTTGCCAGTTATTCTGCCGCCAGTTTGAAGGGCACTGTAGCTAGTAAAATAACTGGGCAAATGAGACTTTATGACCTAATCTCACAGTCTAGTAATCTTATTGATAGACTGTTCTGATGTCTCAGAATGGCGTGCGCAGTGCAATGTCACGTGAAACTATAGGTACCTTAGAGTTTCAAGTGTCACTGCAACTGATATCGGCAGTCGTGTCGCTTAACATCAGGCCAGCGACTAGCTCGTCGTGTCTAACTTTAGTGCAAACGGGCATAAGTCTATCGCATTATAAAATTTGGTTTCGCACATCTTTTACAAGTAAAATACTAGATGACATAACGTTCTTTCACTTTCTAAACCTTACAAAGAAAATTCAGCTCAAAATGTTTTGAAATGGCTTCAACGTTAGGTGCCGTTATCTTGCCGTGTCTTACTAAAAACGTTTCATTGTTAGAAATTTGTTTCACTCTCTCATATAGCGTAGTAATAATGTTACAGAATACGCTGTGTCGGGGAATAAAAGTTGTTTTGTCTTGTTGCACAATTACGGATGCGAGTTTTCCCGGGACTCACATTCATGTTATTACACTGTAAATGAACTTCAAATTAAGAAGAGCTGGTAATAAAATCTCCGTAACTCCGATGCGTTAGATACTACGTACTTATTGTGTTATAACTACGGATACGTGCTCTCATGCAAGAAAATAATTACTTTTACTTACTTTAAAAAAAGGGGATAAATTAACTTAAATCGCCTTATTGTCATACTGAGAACATACTTGGATGATATTATAAATACATAATTTTTCCACTTATTTTGATTGAAAGCCCAAATTACAGAACCAATTTTGATAAAATATTTATGGAACCAATCCATGGACGTATCAATAGACCAATCTGACTACTCTACTATTTTTTACTAACAAATATTCTTTTATTATCGAAATCAGTTTATATTTTTGAAGTAAAACTTCTTTACGCACGCTTGACTTGGGGGTAAGCTGGTGAGGCGTACGGAAGTTGAGATGTATCTCCCTTTCTATACGTGTTTACTGTGGGGGCAAGAGAGATGGAGCTAAAGAAGTTTTACTTCAGTCCTGTGGTCTCAAGCACGCTTGTTTTTTTTAGATTGAGTCTAGTCTTTTTTTGATGTCTATTGAAAAATAAACGTGCTAATTTTGTGTTGTTTAGTCGAGGAGATCGTGTCGTTCAGCCAGTACGAGCTGGCCCCGGAGAGTGCGAGCGTGGTGGACGCGCACTGCGCCGTGTTCGTGTGGCTCGGCGCGCACTGCAGCCCGCGCGCCAAGGACGAGCCGCGCGCGCTCGCCGCCGCCTACCTCGCGCATGGTGAGGCCTCATTCCGCATCATCATCCTAAAGACATTCTCTTCTTAAAATAGGCATAACTTTACTAGGTGGTAGGACTTTTCTGCAAAGTTCGTCTAGGTAGGTACCTACCACCGCTTTGCCAGTTAGGTATTCTGCATAGATGGGTAATGGCTGGAAATTATTTTTGGCAGTTTGCCTTTTGTGTTATTTTTTATATCAGACAGTTGTTTGACCTATTGTGTATAATAATATATCTTCGACTTGATACCAGATCCGGCGGCGCGCGACCCTGAGACGCCAGTGATCACCATCAGCCAGGGCCGCGAGCCGCCGCACTTCACCGGCTTCTTCCCGCACTGGAAACATTCCATGTGGAAGGTACGTTACTCTAAGTAATATAAATATCATCCTATCGTTTCTGCTTTATGTTCCCAACGTCGTTTAATTCATACCGCGGTACCAAGGAAAAGGCGATATGACCAGATGCCTTTTGCTCACAACCAACCATTGCGATCACAGAGATGCTTTTCAGGGGTGCTGATTATTTATTTATTTATTTTATTTATTTATTTCATGGAAAACAAACAGCTTTAAGCAATATATTATAGTACAAAATTTGTTATCAAACAAGCCTTAATAGTTTTCACAAATAGAACAGAGCTACATTCCAGTTTATATATAATTAAACTAAATAAATGCAGACTATTGAAATATATAACATTAAAGTGGTGCGATTATAACATTGAATTGATATTTAAATAAGTAAGTACTATATACCTTTAACAAAGTTTTAAGATAGAAGGGGGGGAAAAAAGGAAAAAGCAATTATAGCAACTTGCCCTTAGTTCAAGGAATATACGAGTATATCGTACGTAGGTAGACCCATGTTAAGTTTATCTACAACTTTCAATTGTAAAACCATTGTTATTTACCTACATAACAATGGTTTTACAATTGAAATGTGAACGTTCTACTGGTTAATGGAAGGATCTAAGCCAACAAAGATTAATTCTGATAACCGATATTCATAAACTAGAAAAAGAGAAAGCGGAAAAAGAGAATCACGTAGGTAAATTGGATTTGACACCAATGTTACAAAATAGAAGTACAAAACAAAACACAGACTTCTCTTTCAAGGAAAGACTGTTAGAGAAAATTAGAAAAAGTATAGTAAAATTAAAAGCTTTTATAAGTAAATCTATCTCCAGGGGCATAAAACCTTCGGCGCCATCGTCAGCGCACTCGAAGGCAAGGCGATAGTGCAGAGCGGCAACAGCGCGCTGCAGAGCGGCAACACCGCGAACCGATTCGATCAGTACGAGAAGTACCCGCTGAGCGTGCTGCGAGGGCCCAAGGAACATCTGCCGACCGATGTCGACCCTCTCATCAAGGAGGTACGTGGAAAACTGCATCCACTACTTTATCAAATGTTGCCAAATAGATTAATAATGCTTTTTATAGGTTTTTTTAATCTGACAAAAATTGTCATTTATCCTATGTTCATCGTTGATTACACAAATGGCTAAAATGTTGTATGCTGTTTATAAGGCTTCCAATCAAATTCGATTTTAAATTATCTTCCTAAGTAGCGCATAAATGCTGCATTAGTGCTTAATGAAGTCTGCCTTCGAATTTCAAATCCGTATAAAGTTATACCAATTTAGCTTTACTAAGGCTGTTTATATATACTTACAGCAAAAAGGGGCCCCAAATTATACAGCTTTTGGTATTATATAATGGCTGGAGAGAAGCATCGATTAGGTGTATATCTAGGCTTTATTAGAGCTTTCTCACTCTGTTGTCACACTGTGTTTCACTTATGGAAAGATCGAGAAAACTATACTTAGGTATTTCTATAATTGTAAAGATTTAATTTGTAACACGATCGGTCCAGGCTTTAAACGGTTCTGGTGGAATTAAGAAACCCATGATGAACCCTAAATCTATAATTCTTTTATTGAACTCGTGTTCTTCGAAACTGATTCGTATCATAAACACGCATTTTAGCCTCTTTTCTCACTTACAGAGTTTACAATTACATCATAATTCATTATTATGCTGATCGGGCTTAGCGTGTGCCAAGTGAATTTGAGCCAAGTAAACTGCACTATTTGGCAAGTTATTATTTTCTTAATCGACCAAATGTCGTCATGGTATGTTAGATAACATTCCCATGCTAGAACATTCAAAGATAAATTGGAAAAAGCGATTCTAAAGAAAGTTTAAGAAACTAAGAATATTGTTTTAGAAAGTGAAGGGAAGCGAGATAGCAAGAGTAAAATTGCCCGTTTAATCAAAGTTATTCCTCTATAATATTTACTATTTATATTTTATTATTATTTATTTATTTATTGCATTATGTAACAATTAGATACATATAACATCACACAAGTTACACAACGTTTTTTTATATTCCAGTTGTACCTAACCCACGACGACTTCGTGGCGACATTCGGTGTCCCGTACAGCGAGTTCCGCGGCCTTCCGGGATGGAAACAGAAGGAATTGAAAAAGGCAGTCGGCCTCTTCTAATTCCATTGTTTCGTACTTTAGAAGTGCGTTTTGAAGTTGCGTTGTCAGTAGCGGGGATGTTCGAAAATTGGATACGCACAGTTCACTACCCCTAGCACGAGTTTATTCGAATTTACATTGCTGAACTCGCCATCGAGTATCGAAGAATATTTATATGACATAACGTACAGCTCCTCTAGCGGTAACAAGTATACGTCACTAAGTTCATACGAATATTTTAAGATACTAGATAGCGAATACAATTTTACATTTCGAATAAGTTCGTACTAGATTCGAGATTTTAGAGCAAAAGTTAAGCCATGATATTATCTCTATTCTTACTCATCACTCTATACTATTTTGTCACTTCTAAAAGCCCATTGAGCCAAAGCCTATTTGAGGACCTAGATTTCGACAACTAAGGGGCGGCAACATTTTTAGATAGGTCAAATTAAATTTATGCATACAAAAATATATGGATACAAACTAAACACTCTGAGGTCCGTATTACAGGACAATGCTCAGTCATCAATCGGTGCTCAAGCAGATTTCATTCATAAAGCCATCAATTAGTGAATGAAATATCTGCTTAAGCACCGAGCGATGACTGAGCATTTTTCTGTAATACGGACCTAAGAATTATGGCTCAATGCAGTTTCCGCTAAAAGCATATATTTGGGGCAATTCTTAGGTAAGATACTATCGAGCCAGGAACGCCACATCTTGTCTTTCTGCAGTCATTGAATATCTTATCTCAAATATACTATATTATAATGCAAGTACCACTGAAAACCAAAGCCTTCAGAATGAGAATTTGCACAATCAATGTTTGGTTTTGCGATGGTGCAATTTGTTTATAATTTTAATATTGCTGGAGCTAGCAAACATATTAGAGGAGTACAGGTTTGCTTCACGCATTTAGTACCAATAACTTAATAATATTTTTATAAAGCACATTCACTTCCTTATAACATCGGTAGTTGTAATATTGAACACGTGTTATATTAATTTTAAGTAATTGTTTTGTTAAATTTATCATTTTATTAAAATTGTTTACTTAACCCAATCTTTGAATCATGGTATAAGACGATATTATTATAGTTAAATCAAATTAGTATTGTAAAACGTGTTAAATTATTTTAATAGGTTTGAAAATAAAACAATATATTTTGTAAAGAGTTTATTTTTTCACAAATGTAGCCCGTAATTAGCTAGGCGTTATTTAAATGATAAATTCAATTACTTTATACAATATACATTTTACTTAAAAAACTCAATAAAATATTGGTTTACTTGAATGATATATGTACAATAAAATCACTATTGATACATATTATTTATTATATGCCTATTTGATATGAGGGCCGAGGCCAAGGCACGTACAGGTACCAGTAGGAGCGCGCCACGTGACGTCACGCGCGCGCCTCTACTGCGAGACTACCCTACCTAATCAAAATTGCGATATTTATTCACTCATTATCAAAATACAAAATATTATTTCAGCTATAATGAACTGTTAAACTGTATGATTAGCGAGAACCTACTTGAGACATTGGTTTTAGAATGAGAAGCTAGCTAGTTAGGAACTTCTAATTATAGCGAGATAAATAAAAGATACAATATAATATGCAATTCATTAATAAATACTTTACATGACGATTTTACAATGATTTATTTATTGTTATGTAGACGTCAGTTTCGGGAGTGTTATTCATCACAATTACGAGGAAAAATACTCCTGAAATAGTTAAAATCTATAAAATCAGGTTTATAAAAATTATGCACATTTAATAACAATATTATTTTAACGTAGTAAAATTAATGATATCTATGAAAAATAATATTACACTTTGAAATTTCCAAATTACAAACGTTTTGTTAATTCTGTTATTTCAAAATTTCTTTGGTAATAACCATATCCAAAACAGATGTTAAAAAAAATACGACACAATGTGGAATGAAAATAACATAAAAATGCAATAGCTGCCTAATAAAATATAAAATGCATTCCAAAAACTATTAGTAGAACTACGATGACGTTAATTAACGAACACTTAAGTACGTTATTATAAAATTCGTATTTCAGTACGCGAATGAATCAGAGATTGTATCGAACTTATTACCTAAACAAAGCAATAAGGCCTGGCGCAGGCGACATTCCGTCGATGGCCGATATTAAATCTGCGAACATTGATATTTCACGGTATCTACTGTCATGTAGGCCAATACCGGGGAGAACCCATAACAATGTAAATGAATGTCTCAAATATCGGTCACCGACTCGATCGCCCCCGAGGTCTGCGCCGGGCGTAACTGTTGAAGCGCAAAAGTGAGCCCGAGTCAATATAAAACTAACAAAAACAAAACTCAACATAGCTTTAATTGGAGGAATGTAAACAATGTTTAAATGTATATAAACAGCGTTTAATATAAATGTTCAACAAGAAACGCGAGTAACAACAATGCGCCGGAGGCTGGTTCCCTATAGCACCACGGGTGTTGGCGCCCACCATCAGTCCGGAGCCTGCCACTCGATACGAATCGGTCACCAAACCCTCGTCGCGTCACATATATATTATCAATATTAAGTTTTCTAATAAAACTGTTGCTTTCACGAGCCCCGATCCGACGACCGGCTGCGGCCGGGCCGATTAGCTAACTGTTCACTAAACGCATGTATACATCGTGTAGTGGTGAGCTCTGCCGAAACAAACTTTGTACTTTAAAATCACTAAAAAGATTTATTGTACATTTATAATACAAGGCCGTTAGACTTCTTTTTAACTACGAAACATTAACTCCCTTCGGCCATCACAACATCGGAAATAGAAGCATGTTTTTAGACATAAGGTATGCATTTTCATTTATCAAACTTCGTTTGATGACATATAACAAAAAACGTGACATGAGATTATTATATTATTGGAAAATACAATAGTATATAGTGATTGCAAGACACGGTTTAATTGATTTCAATGTACGCGTTTAACTTGTACACAACAAAACAAGTTTACTCTATACATTCTCACATTAGAGGCGAGACAGCTTTCGTTACTAGGAGCGCTGATGGCGCAGTCCAAAAGGACATCATCGAAAGTAAACTCGTTAGAAAACAACCGTTCTAAATAGTATGTAGGGAATAAGGCAGAACAATTTATTTCATAGTTTGCGTAACTTAACTATACAAGCTCATTTTCATAATTATTTATTATAATATTCTACAAATTGATCGAGTACAGGAAGCCCATTGAGGAGTCTTTTTTTAAGTAACGTGGTTGTTATAATCCATTTGAGCAATAATTGGAAAGGTTTTCTACAAAATAACACACTTATGGCACTGTTCATTCGTTAGTTCGCAGATGATCAAGTGAAAAGTGTTTAGTCTAGTGTCACAGTGAGTGTGTAAATGATACAACAACGGTAAACACACCGAGCTAGTGCAAACAATTCCTGATTATGTTCAGTTCTATATCACAATGCGTAAAGGCAGACAATTGTTCAATCAACGAAACAAAATATTTTCAAACAAAACTACATTCTGTATATATAGTTTCATGAAAAAAACGTTGTTTTGTAGATTAAATTTAGTCGCAGTTATAATATTAAATATATTAGTCTAATTAATATTCAATAACAGTGCAATGGTGTGTATAAATGTGAGTTAAATACTAATACAAACAAGCTAAAAGATTGCCTATTTAATCGAGATATTAAACCATAAATATTGTCTTCTTAAATAGAGACAATGTTATGGAAAATCACACAATATTCGATGCTACAAAGATACTATTAATATAAAAATATCACCGTATTTTTACAGGTTAGCAACCAAAGTGAGGTTGCTGCGATCTCAGGTTACTCCAAATTTGTCCTTCCCTTGTTATCACAACATTCACGCAACGTTATCACTTTAGGCCTATTGCTTCTGATTTGTATTTTTTAAAGGGCAAAATGGCAAAACACTTTTGGAAAGGTTAGGAAACATTCATGTCAGGGTTTTAGTTGCCACACAAAATTAGACTTTAGGCACAAAACATTACATTATTTCCGTATGTTATTATTACTTGACTAATATAAAACTAAATGACTACCACGTGAATGAATATTTTAATATCGATGCAGTGGAACAAAGCATAAAAAGGAACTATTCCTAAGACATGATAATATTGATTTTCGTTTTAGTATATTACAAGACCACTGGTAGGATGTTTACATATTAATTGCATGACTGTCATTGTAGCGTACAGCTCATAGTAGCACCTATTCTACGTAATACAGACCAGCGGCCCACTTATAACTCTAGTCATGTATAAAAATATATCTCGTCAAAAAAAAGCTTGTAAACAAGATAGTCAATTCCATCGCTAATGTGTTTTACAGTAAAGTATGAAACATAATTCCAATAAGTACAAATCAACAGGAGTATCGGTTATAATCGCCGCCGCGACACCGCGCTCGTTATAACAAAGTTTTGGACAGAACACGCTAAAATTACATTAAGACTAGCTAATTTATACAATCGAAATAGGTATAAAACAGTAAATAGATTCAGGGTAAATGAATTTTTCGACAGATCATGACGCGGATAACGTTGCACTAAGTTTTACGATGTAACATCTCACAAGCCCAATTTTTAAAAGCACAACGGGAGTTCGTTGACGCGGAAATGCGACGTATTCGCGATTTCAAAGGCTTTTTATAAAAGGAACAATGTCATCAGCGAAGATGCCCGCGCTACTGGCGCGGTAGCGACGCGTTGGCCGGCAGGGTTGAGCTGCGTTGCGATGCATTCATATACGCAGACTTGAGGTTCGATCGCATCGAGTCCCTGGAAACGGCAAGCGTTTTGTAATAGCGTCGCCGTGTGCCGTGTACGAGGGGCTTCGGAGTCAGCGTTCACGATCTTTATGGTAGTGCAGAAGAAAGGGGCAGTTGCTAGTATACACGTAAATCTTTTAGCATACATCAAAACCCAATTTGACAATTTAATTTCATGCGTGACTTTTGAGATCTTTACTTCATTACATCAGACGGAAGACGTCCACTGTTGAACATAGAAGCTATCAGGAGGTTGCTTACGCTGCAGGCGTCTCAGTGATCGTAGATATCGTCGATAAAAGTAGATTATAATGCAAACCGTGGTGAATGCTGCTGCCCCCTGGACATCCGCTAAGCCGGTGCATACATCAGCTGCAAGAGGAGATAATAAGAGGCATCGTGCGCCGCAGTTACCTGGGCGACAGCTTGGTGTGGTCGGGGTGGTGCGCGGCGCGGTACCCGTGGCGCTGCACGCGGCGCGCGAGGCGCGCCACCCAGCGGCGCTGGTCGGGCGCGCCGGGCGCCAGCAGCAGCAGCTCGCGCGCGCGGTCCGCGTGCAGCTTGCACGCCGCCACGCCCTCGCCCTCCGACACGTGCTCCGCGTGGATCTTCATGCGGCAACCTGCCGGCCGACCGCTCCGCTCGTTACATAGCCACCCATCACACGTTTCATTTCGAACGATTGATATAGTCATCTTTTATCAATGCAACGCTGGGATGTAACGCTGGGAGGGAGAGGGAGATAAAGGGGAGAGGGAAAGGGAGATAAAGGGGAGGGAGAGATATGGAGAGAGGGAGAGAGAGGTAGAGAGACTCACGCCTGCACTCGTACGCGTGCGGAGGACGGAACATGTGCCAGAGCGGGCGCGTGCACACCTCGCACGCGGTCGGGATGTGGTACGTGATGGACACCAGGTCGTGCCCCTTGTGCTGCACGGTGTTGCCTGCAACAGGAGATGCAAGCGTGACAGCGGCCTCACGGGGGCAGGGCTACATTACATACATTCGCTACTCAACTAAAATTTTAAACATCTATAAAGCAATTCCGACTGGCCCGATAGCTCAGTTGGTAGTAACCCTGCCTTCTGAACTGCAGGTCGTGGGTTCGATTCCCACCCAGGACAAACATTTGTGTGATGAACATCGATGTTTGTTCTGTGTCTGGGTGTTTATATAGTATTCTATGTATGTATTTACAAACAAAAAGTATCTAAGTATTGTATCAGTTATCGGGTTCCCATAGTACAAGCTTTGCTTAGTTTGGGGCTAGATGGCGCAGTGTGAAATGTCCACACATATTTATTTTTTATTTTTATTTATTTAATTCAATTCCGTACAACAAAATCACTTGCGAAATACACATCAAAAAACGATTTTAAAAAGTTTAAACAGATTTAAAAAATAGTATAAATGTTTATCATTACCAATCTACAGGTCTTAAGACCGCTGTCTTTTGGGATTCATTTTACTGTTCACGATTAATAAACCAAGATGTGCGGTGGTTGCTGTGGCGGATGCATAACTGCATAACACATACACGTGCTGTACAAAGATTTGCTACCCTCAAGCTGCACAGACTGCCGAAATGGATCACGTGGGCGCAAGAAAGTTGGCAATGTAAAGTATATTTCCGTGGTATTATGTGCTAATAAACTGTTATACATAATTCAATAAACATGTTAATGTAAATATTGGTGGACATTTCACACAGCGCCATCTAGCCCCACACTAAGCAAAACGTGTACTACGGGAGACCAGACAGCTGATACAATACTTTTTGTACGTAAATACAGACATAGAATGCAATATAACACTCAGACACAGAACAAACACAGTGCAGCTGGCAATAGTGGAATATGAAATAATAATAATAATAACGCCCAACGATTACATAGATAGATCCTGGACCCTAACAATTTTATTATTCCCTGTATATACGGACCCAGGAACTACGAGGACCGTGTTCCCACAGTTCCCAGACTCAGAACAAGTATTTGCGCTTTTTTTCTGTGCACAAATACTTGTCCTCTCGCGGGAATCGAACCCACCGCCTCCGGGTTATGAGCCAACCTGCTACAACCACCACACCACAGAGGCTGTCACACCTAAAACCTAAAAGTTGTAGTTCGGCTGCGGTTATATTCCAATCGAATATCAATTCAAGGGTTTAACTGTCAAATTTATAGTTTCGAGAAAAATTGACTTTAAACTTCAACGGCTTCATTGACAATCTTGAGATTTAAGCCTCATTTCGGTATTTGGAGAATGTATTATAGTAGATAATTTCACGCTGAATCCAAGGATACCCATAAGTCATTTTGTGAAAAAAATCAGTTTAACTATCTTGATCTCATCCCTTGCACTGCAGCTGGAAGGTGTCCACTGTACAGTAGTCATCTACTAGCAAAGTAGTACTAGTAGTTGGGCGTTATTATTATAAATTGTGGGCCAGCATGTATCGGTTCGCCCCCGCCCGCGTAGTGTACAGTACAGTACCGGTGTGGTCGGGCCCATCGGCGGGCTGGTCGGCCTCGCCGGGGCGGCGCGCCTCGCCCTCGCCCGCGTACAGCCGGAAGGTTACAGTACAGTACCGGTGTGGTCGGGCCCATCGGCGGGCTGGTCGGCCTCGCCGGGGCGGCGCGCCTCGCCCTCGCCCGCGTACAGCCGGAAGGTTACAGTACAGTACCGGTGTGGTCGGGCCCATCGGCGGGCTGGTCGGCCTCGCCGGGGCGGCGCGCCTCGCCCTCGCCCGCGTACAGCCGGAAGGTTACAGTACAGTACCGGTGTGGTCGGGCCCGTCGGCGGGCTGGTCGGCCTCGCCGGGGCGGCGCGCCTCGCCCTCGCCCGCGTACAGCCGGAAGGTTACAGTACAGTACCGGTGTGGTCGGGCCCGTCGGCGGGCTGGTCGGCCTCGCCGGGGCGGCGCGCCTCGCCCTCGCCCGCGTACAGCCGGAAGGTTACAGTACAGTACCGGTGTGGTCGGGCCCGTCGGCGGGCTGGTCGGCCTCGCCGGGGCGGCGCGCCTCGCCCTCGCCCGCGTACAGCCGGAAGGTTACAGTACAGTACCGGTGTGGTCGGGCCCGTCGGCGGGCTGGTCGGCCTCGCCGGGGCGGCGCGCCTCGCCCTCGCCCGCGTACAGCAGCTGGAAGATGCGCGGGATGTCCTTCGCGTCCGCGCGGATCACGTCGCCCTGCGTCACTGACCGCACGTGGAACACTTTGCTGGAATTGACAATGTTTAGTGTTAAGCATTTTTTTGTTTGGTTTTGGCTCCACACTTTTGTGTATTTAGCCAGAGTCAAGTAATTGATAGTTTCTCAAGTTAGTTAATATTATATAATGTCTCAAGTCAAGTCACAGTCCAAGTCATCAAGTTAAGTCATAGTCTAGTCTAGTCAAGTCATACTCCTAGAAAAGTGGTGGCAACTTTAACAGAAACTTAGGGTTTAAGAACTATGTAGTTTTGGAAAAAACGAGAAAAGAAACGTTTCACCACGATTATACTACTTTCCTTCACTCATGCCTGTAATCGAACACTTAACGAATAAAATGCCACCAATTTTATGCACTAACACTGAAAATATCACAAGTTTTGGAAAATAATACAATGCGGCGACGCAATCTTTTTTTTTCAAAACTCCTACACGATTTCTTTGTTAGTGTGCAAACAAGCGTTACAGCTCGCGTGATTGGTTCTCACCATTGCTTATTAACTGCAAGATTGAAGGTGTCAGTAATGCGTAAGATCAATTGTATTATAAGCTAGCTGACCCCGCGAACTTCGTTCCGCCAAACAGTCAATGCATGTGCATTTTAAATGTAATTTAAATTTTTTTATTTATTTATTGACATCAATAACATTACTATCTTAATCCGGACGAAGATAAATCCTAAAACACAATAATCATAAAAAATTGTCCAGCCGTTTTTGAGTTATAAGTGTTGTAACTAATAGATAATTTAGATAGATCTGTAATAATAGATAGACTCTTACATAAAACATGCGGAATCGCATCGAAATTGTTTAATACTGGTATTGGTTAAATAATCGTTATTTTCCTCAATAGAAATGCACATTTCACTGCATGAGAAATCACAATTAAATTACGTTCATCAATGTGCAATCCAAGCTTGATTTTGGATTGACAGATTCATAATTGAAGGGGTGAGAACAAAAAGGGTTTAACTGATTTTTTTCACAAAATGACTTATGGGTATCGTTGGATTCAGCGTGAAATTATCTTCAATAATACATTCTCAAAATACCGAAATGAGGCTTAAATCACGAGATTTCGAGTCTAAAAACTGTTTATCTGTCATAGGAATACAGTACGCTTAGCATATAAACATTATTTTATTTATTTTATTATATTATATTTTTACAGTAATTGTATGAATTAGTACTATATTTAGTATTTAAAATAGAATTAAAACATTTTCAAGCAACTGAAACTTACATAAACCATTTCTATTACCTTATAAGCACTCTACATTAAAATGACGCCGTTGACGTTTAAAGTCAATTTTCTCGAAACTGTCAATATGTCAGTTAAACCCTTTTTATTCTCAACCCTTCAATTTAAACTCACCTCAAATCCAAGATCATAACCGGATCCGTGGTATTCTGTTTATCATTCTCCGAGTTGTAGAATATGATCTTTTTGGAGGAGACGACGACGTATTGCCTCTTCCACCCGTGGCGGCGGATGTTCTGTTTAAAGGGTACCGACAGCCAGCCCTCCAGGGTCTGTTCCGTCTCCCCATCCTCGGCGTCCGCTGAAGACTGCGACGCCGTTTCGCTTGTTAGTGCGGCTAACTTCTCCTTTAACTGCTCGATTTCTGCGTCTTTGCTGTCAACCTGGAAATAATAATAATATGTGTGGATATCTCACACAACGCCATCTAACCCCAAACTAAACAAAGCTTGTATTATGGGAACCAGATAACTGATACAATACTTAAATACTTTTTGTTTGTAAATACATACATATAATACAATATAACACCCACACACAGAACAAACATTGAATTTCATCACACAAATGTTTGTCCTGGGTGAGAATCGAACCCACAACTCACCGTTCAAAAGGCAGGATTACTACCAACTGAGCTATCGGGTCAGTCAAACCAACTATGTAAAACTAAAGCTTTAAAATAATTTAATAACTCAATTGTCTCATATTATGCTCTAAAAATAAGTAAAACTAATTTCTGTCATCAAATTGTAGTCTGCACAATTTTATATCATTTTTTTTTGTGCTGTTATCCCCTTTGTTTAACTTTTTGATCTCGAATTTTGAACACTAGTATAGTTATAAATAGGTCTAAATATTTGTAAGAGATTCTGACCTCCATAGTGAGCCGCATCCGCGTAGTTTGTTCGTCTAACAACTGCTGCTGCGCCTCCTGCAAGTTCTGCTGTAACTTAACAACGTGTTGGTCGAACTTCTCCTTCTCTCGTGTCAGCTCCTGCTGCAACTTGCGGTAGTCCTTGTCCTTGCGGACAGACATCTTGCTCTTGTTTTTCGTTGTTGCGGGGTTCATGTCTTTTCTGCGAATATTGGAGAATGAACCAAAATTAATCAAGGAATTTATTTTTAACAGCTCCTAAGTTCGGACTTATCTCTCTAGGATGTACCCAAATGCGTTGCAGTATATATTAATAAATATTAGAGTTACACATATTATCAGCCTAAGCTGATAATATGTGTAACTAATATTTATTGAAGGTTTCAAAGATGGCATATTTTTACTGAGTGTTTCTTTCTTTCTTGTTTTTTCGCCAAATAAAGATATATTACAAGTGTACCTGTTCATGATCTCAGCGAGCTTATTGACTGCTTGCTGCTTGAGCATGATTTCAGAGTTAAGTTTCTTGTTGAGCCGCTCCACTTCGTCTTGTAGCCGTTGCAGCGTCGCCACGCGCTCCGCTAGCGCTGTGCCGCTGCGACGGAGCTCGTCCACTTCCTGAAATATACACAGCGATGGTAAAATAGTAAATTAAACATATTAAAACACAAAAAAAAACTAGTGTCACAAAATGTTAAACTAATTTCGTAAACAAAATGATTGCAAAACTAGTCTTGTCTTTGTTTTTATTTACAACGTAATTTCACTATTGCCGTTTGCTTCGGATCAGTCTGTGAGGTTAATCGATATTGAACTAGCTCAAATGCAAGACATTTGTGGTTGCCTCAATGGATTCTTGAACTTTAAGAATAAATCTCTATTACATTGTACAAAAAAAATTACGGTTCCAAAACTATTGCAGTCCTTGTCATTTCGATAATTATTAAAGGTACAGAAATATTTATAGAATTCCCAAAATGTTGCACAACAGTATCGAATAATAAATTAGGGAAGAATAGCTTTTCGCTAATTAAACTGCCATGAGATCCTACAAAGATTGTAACATCGAGGGGATCGGTATGTAGAACTTAAGCAATGATATAGAAAAAATAATTACGCACCACGTCGTCGATTTAAAGACAAGAAAAACTTAATTCAAAGAAAAAACAAAAGCTACTCGGGATTTAAAAACAAACATTTAATTTTATTTTAAGTTGCTGTATAAAGTAGTACGAAGTAAAAAGAAATCAGTCAGAGTTACAAAAACTATATTTGATTATCTTATGCATTATTCTGAATAGCTGTGAATTTACCTTCCGCTGAAGATCGATAGTTGCGCGGGACTCATGGTCCCGGTCCCTTAGTCCTTGCAGCAGCTGATCCCGCGCTGTCAGCTCTCCTCGATGCTGGGCGATCGCGTCTCGCATCTCCAGCTCTTTCATCGTTTTCTCCTTCTCCAGCTCGCCCACCGTCTCCTCGGCTATCGATCTGGAATACAATCATATTAATGTCTCACTTTAACCTGTTAGGTAATATTAATAATGTATACCTAACTTATAAATTATATTTTATTGTCATCAGAATTTACGTATTACTTTGTTCCATTTTATGATTAGTTAAGGAACGATTATTTTACGGAAGTCACTAGTGGCGCCATCTTAGTATTGCGTTGGCAAAACCAAGATGGCAACCACAGTATTAAATGCGAGGCAGTCTCGCTGTAGCTTGCGATCGGAACGGTTGTAGTTTACGATTGGCTTTGAGGTATAAGAATGTGGAATGTGTGTAAATTGCGATTGGATTAATAATACAGAGAATATACAAAATTGTGATATAAAGCTGGAGTTTTGAATTTTCCCAACTGACCCCAAAAGGTCAGAAGTGGGATCGACGGAAGAAAAACCATATAATTTTTCCGCACCACGTCCATAACAACGTAAGTACATTCCCTCTTCCTCGCATTTTATGCTTTCGGATAAAATTGCTGTAATATTTTACAGTCGGTGAAACACAACTTTGCTTATTTAGAAATCTTGCTGCTTAAGTCTTTTTTTTTCTTATGTTTTTTTTGTAGTCATACAAATATATGTACATACATAATTATATTGTATGACATACATACATAAATTATACCGGAAGCAAATTAATTAATTAGCTTAAATATAGTGCATGATAGTACGTCATTCTATGATGACTATTAAAGAGTAAAGAGTACAAATGAAAATACTCTTTTTCTCTTATGACAACTATAGTGATTGCTGCGGTGCTTAACGTAGTTGGCACGAACGATTTTTATACTGTTTAAAGTTCTTTTTACCTTGTATGTAAGTATTAAAAATAGTACCTACTTATTTTAATTTTTTTTTATACTACAGCAGCTGATTAAATATGCAATCCCATTTTATTTGGAGTTAAATATTGCTTAATAAACATAAAAAAAACGAACCGGAGATTTTAAACATTTTTTGTGCCACAAGTGACTGTTGTCAGGAGTAGGTACCTGGTCTCAAAAGATACTGATGAATTGTTTTACAATTAGAATATTACCGGATATTTGTTCTCTGTTGGACTATTATTTTATTTTACTAATTAATAATAAACTTGAATATATTCTCAGCTGTCTTTTGAAAGTTTCAGACAACAAATAATAAAATGGATGAGATTAGGACACGTGGCTCTGACGGTCAAGGTGGCGAGATGGCCCAAGGAACTGGGTCAAGTGACCATGATCAAGGGACTACTAACCATATTGAGCAAAGTGGTCATGATTGCGGGAAGGCCCAAGGAACGCGGCCAAGTGATCATGACTGTGTGATGACTAGGTCTGGCGATCATGATTGCGGGAAGGCACAAGGATCGTGGCCGAGTGATCATGATCGTATAGCTACTAGATCGGGTAACCATGATTGCGGGAAGGCCCAAGGATCGTGGCCGAGTGATCATGATGGTATAGCTACTAGGTCGGGTAACCATGATTGCGGGAAGGCCCAAGGAACGCGGCCGAGTGATCATGGTTACAATGAACGTCCTTCTACTTCAAGGGAAAAGGGAAGGAGCCTGTGTAGAAGTGCGTCGCAACAGGGAATATCGAGGAACAGCAGGAGGCAATACTTAACTGACAGCTCTAGTAGCTCAGGTGATGAATATGAAAAGGACAGAAGATATGCAAGAATGACGCGTGGGAGAAAACGACGCCGTAGTTCATCGGAAGAATTTGAGGAACAACGTAGACGGCCGAAAAGGAAGAGATCTAGAAGTAAGTTAGATGATTCTAATATTTTGGATAAGGTCCTTAATATACTAACTCAAGTAAGGAGTTCGGATAAACCTAAACTCACCTTTAACGTTAACGTCATACCGGAATTTGATCCCATGTCTAAAGAACAAACCATTTTAAGTTGGTTAACGAAAGTAGAGGAATGTGCAGAAATTTATGGATGGGAAGAGAAGGAGATCATTCATTATACTTTGCCAAAGCTTAGCGGTGTTGCCAAAACATGGTATCAAGGCTTGCCTTCTCTTCTGCACACCTGGGGGGAATGGAAGAAAAAGTTGATAGAGTCATTTCCTTGTCGCGAGGATTATGCCGAACTCCTTACTGAGATGCTTTCGAAGAAGGTTAAATATGGGGAATCGTTGGAGCACTATTATTATACGAAAATCAATCTTTTAAATCGTTGCAAAATTTTCGGTAAACAGGCAGTTGATTGTATACTTTATGGGGTCGATGATAGGGCCGTTAAGGTTGGGGCTCAAGCTGCGCAGTTTAATGAACCAGAACAAGTTCTCAGATATTTCAGGACAGTTAAAGTAGGTCCAGTCAGGGATTCTTATGATACGGGGAGACGCAATAAATTAGATCAGGGACCATACCTTCCTAGTAATCGCCCAGGGGTATCGAAGGTAGGGTCAATGAATAACAATATCAGGTGTTTTAATTGCAAAGAGGTGGGTCATCCGAGCTTTAAATGCCCTAAGCCAACCATAAAATGCACAAATTGCGATAGAGTAGGTCATCAGTCGAAGGACTGCTATCGACGTAAGGCTTTCGATGATAAGGTCCCACCAAAGATAGACCCCAGTGAGAAACAGGTGGCAGAACTAATAGTCGACAATACTAATAATAAGTACATAAACGAAATTCGTTTGAATAATTCTCCAGTTCAGTGCCATATTGATCTTGGCAGTCAATGCTCCCTGGTTAAAGTTAGTCTTGCGAAAGCTCTTGAACTTCAAATTTTACAACGAGATGATTTACCGACGTTTAGGGGTATTGGTGCTAGTATTGTCCGACCGCTAGGTGTAGTAACAGCTACAGTAGAAGTGCAAGGGCTGAAAGAAGTGATAGATCTATTCGTTGTTGAAGATTATGTGCTTACTCATCCAATTTTACTAGGTCATTCGTTTACTGAGAAACCTGACATTTTGATCACCAAGACTCCCGACGAAATAATATTTCAAAGAATTCCTAAGGGAAAGATTCATTTGCTTGCCGATTCTGATTTCGATATACCGAGTAAAGTAATGCACGTAGTCCCAATTATCACTAATACATGCACTTCTTGCATATTAACTGTTAACGGATCACTCAGGGGAGCGGAAGGTGCAGAGTATTATTTATGTCCCGGGGAATATGAACTGAAGAAGGGTCGTGGAGCTCTTTTAGTTTATAATGCGTCTCTTAATGTAATACGTATAAAAAAGAACACCCTATTGACTCGCGCTGAGATAAAACCCGATGTAATGCATAGTAACGATAGTATCTCTAATAAAGTCTTACAATCATGCAGCGTTACTTTTCACGAAAATGAGGTTGACCACGAACTTAACTTCAACAAAACCCTCGGTGACGCGAAGTGTCTTGAGCTCCAAAGGTTATTATCTAAGTATAACACATGTTTCTCGACTTGTCTTAAGGACCTAGGCTACACCGAAAGTTACGAAATGGTAATCGAACTAGAAAATACGGATCCGGTAGTTTTTAGACCATACAGAATGTCGCATTCTGATCGCTCATTAGTAAGAGAGATGGTTCAAGAAATGTTGGATAGCAATATAGTCCGGGAGTCTTCATCTCCTTATGCTAGCCCTATAGTTCTGGTACAAAAGAAGACCGGTGAGAAGCGTTTGTGTGTAGACTACCGCGCCCTTAATAGAAAGACAAAAAAGGACCATTTTCCCTTGCCACGCGTAGAAGATCAACTTGACATGCTAGCAGGTAACACCCTCTTCACTTCCCTAGATTTGGCTTCTGGCTACTACCAGATACCTATTTCGGAACCAAGCCGCAACAAAACTGCTTTTGTTACACCAGACGGTCAGTTTGAATATAATCGGATGCCGTTTGGTCTCGTAAATGCACCGTCCGTGTTTCAGAGGACTATTAACAAAATCTTAATGGATGCTAAGATCAAATATGCTATTGTCTACATGGACGATATTTTAATACCAGCAAAGACCTTTACAGAAGGGATGGAAAGATTAGAAGAAGTCTTACAACTGTTACAGAAGGGTGGGCTGACACTAAAACTAAGTAAATGTAACTTCTTTTTAGAAAAGATTGACTTCTTAGGATTTGAAGTTAGTGCAGAAGGTATTAAGCCGGGTAGTCGAAAGACGGAAGCAGTTTCGAAATTCCCAACCCCAACTAACCAACACGAACTGCGTCAATTCCTCGGTCTATCTGGGTTTTTTTAGGAGATTCATTAGAGATTACTCTATCATAGCTGCGCCACTAACAAATCTACTAAAAAAAGAGTCCATTTGGGTATGGGGTGAAAGTCAAAATCAAGCATTTTGTAAAATTAAAGCTTTACTCATAGAACGCCCAATACTTGCTCTTTATGACCCAAAAGCAGAAACCCATCTCCACACCGATGCAAGCAAAGAAGGGCTGGCAGGAATATTGCTCCAAAGAAATTCGAACGGCATTTTACAACCCGTGTCCTACTTTAGTCGCAAGACAACAACGGATGAACAGAAATTCCATTCTTTTGAGTTAGAAACTCTCGCAGTCATTGCATCTCTGAATCGCTTTAGAGTTTATCTATCAGGTGTCCCTTTTAAAATCTTCACAGACTGCAATGCACTCCGAACCACATTGACTAAACGTGACTTACTGCCCCGCGTTGCTCGATGGTGGGTTCAAATCCAAGAATTTGACTGTAGTATAGAATATAGGCCAGGAATACGAATGTCACATGTAGACGCGCTAAGTCGTAACCCCGTTGACGATCCCATGGTAGAAACCCATATTCTAGACGTGTTGCTTGTACGCAATGTGCAAGAAGATTGGATCACTACGGTTCAATCTGCAGATGAAGAAGTAAAATCCATTAAAAATATTCTCGAGGATCCATTGTCTACTAAAACGGCTGACGTTATAGCTAACTATAAAGTAAAAAATGGTCGTGTATATCGAGTTGTAGGTGACAGCATCAAATGGCTAGTGCCAAAGACCGTTCGCTGGCAAATCCTTAAGATGAACCATGATGAAGTTGGTCATCATGGCTTTGAGAAGACATTGCAACGTATCCGAGAACATTATTGGTTTAGTAAGATGAGGAAGTTTGTAAAAAAATACGTATCATCATGCCTCGAATGCGCGCATCATAAAACTCCCGGGGGTAGGCGCGAAGGTGAACTCCACCCGATAGAAAAAGTTAGCATACCTTTTCATACGGTCCATGCTGACCACCTGGGGCCTTTTGTTAAGAGTAAGAAGGGTAACTGTTATATATTGGTGATAATCGATGGATTCACCAAATATATCAACATAACACCGGTTAGGAATACCAAGTCTATCACTACTGTTAAAGTCATGCGCGAACATATTAGCTATTTTGGTGTACCTGCACGTTTGATTACTGACAAAGGGTCTAGTTTCACGAGTACGACATTTAAGGCGTTCATATCATCCTTTGGCATAAAACATATTGTAAATTCTGTCGCTACGCCCAGGGCAAACGGTCAAGTTGAACGTTTTAACAGGACCATATTAGACGCTCTATCGGCTTCAGGTCATGGGAATGATGATAAGTCCTGGGACGATTGTATTGGTGATATTCAAGTAGGAATTAACACTACAAAACATAAAACAACGAATAAAAGTCCATCTGAGCTTTTGTTTGGATTCAATATAACTGCCAGGGCTGAAGGGATTATGAGTTCTGTTATCAACGACACTCTCAATCGCACGCCTATTGAAGAGATTGAACATATACGTGAAGAAGCTAGTAATAACTTCTCTTTTTTCGTTCCGGTCTTCATTCAAAACGGTCGTGTCTGTGTTCTCCGTGTTACCAGAAAGAACTGGTGAGTGTCATAAAGACGTTAATTGCACTCGCTCAACACACATCTCTAATACACGAAGGAGACAGTTAGCTCACTAAAACCTCCAGAATAAAAAGGACGGACGTATTTAAGTCAGCTGTTGCTATTACCGTAAGCTGACACGATTTGAGTAAACGCATAAGCCACGCCCACAGCGGTGCATCACTAAGCACACGCAAAGTACTGATTTTTAGGCCTACGCGTGATAAATTTAGGCCTACATTGTAATATGATGCATTCTCCGCCCCAAATTCGACTATTAGATGAGAGGGCAACGATAAAAAATGCATCCTCGGAACCAAATATTCCGACTCAGGTGAGTGCTGGCGTTGCTGAAGCTGGGAATTTATCTAATTCAACCACGAGACAGCAGAACAAACGCCGCCGTATTTCAGACGACAGCATAAGCAGTGAGATTGGAGATCTTAAAAATCTGGTAACTAGTTTTATGGAGAACCAAAATTCCCGATTAAACGTCATGGAACAGCTTATTCTTGAGATAAGAGCCCAAAACTCATCTATTCCTAAAATAGAAACGTCAGTGGCCAACATATCTGTGCAGATTAAAGCTATAGATCATAACATATCTGGCCTAGAACAACAACAGCAAATCATGGCTGCCCAAATAACAGATCTTCAGAGTCAAATAGAGTATGTTGATCTTAATGCTATCAAAACCTGCGTGGAAATCCGCAATGTACCAAAAATCAAGACTGAAACACAGGATTCACTCCTGTCCATGTTGCTCAGCGTGTCTAAGCTCATCGGGTTTCAAATCACCCAAGCTGAGGTTCGTGATACTTTCCGTGCGCCGTCCAGACCAGATAAAAAGGAGTCCACAGTAATTTATGAATTCCAGAATACACGTACAAAAATGGAATTTCTGAAAGCGGCTAGACAGTACAACAAAACCCACTCCAATGACCTCCTCAATTCATCTCATCTTGGACTATGTGGGGTGGCAATAGTGCCTATCTATATTTCCGAACGTCTCACAGGAAAGACTCGTAAACTACACTTCATGGCTCGAGAATTCTGCAAGTCAGAGTCTTATGCCTACTGCTGGGTCTCACGCGGCAAGGTGTATTTGCGAAAAAACGAGGGCGCCTCCTATATTCATGTGAAAAATGAAGCTCAGCTGCAAGAACTTAAACTCAAACAAAACAATGTATGACTAGTTCAAACACCATTAATAATGCTTCTGTATGTAATTTTTAATATTATCTGTGCTAGAACTTATTCTAACTTAACTTCTAGTGCTGCTAGAACTCTTTGTTTACATTGCAATCATTGTTTAACTAACTTTTTCCTACACTATGATATGTTTTACGTACTTACAAGGGTAACATATTATTGTCATTGTATTGTAATCCTGTGCACTGCATCCAAAACAGTAAATACACTGTTCGTTTCTCACAAAATAACACTAAACTACAATAAACACCTACACTATAAACTTTTCCCACTCCTTACTACACATTGTACACACTCATGCCTGTCAAATAAGCTTGCGACCATGGAATGCTACTCCGATCTAATTAAATTAATAAAAATTGTGGCTATCTGCAACTTGATTTCACTTAAAGTTCGTTCCCAATGCCTATTATCTTTTGTAATATGCTGTGCCACCCGCGACATAACTCCACAATGTTTTATGTACTATTTTAGAATACATTGTATCCCACGGTTACAAAAACAAACAAAACGTATAGGCTTTAAACTAAGAATCAAATTAACTAATAGTATTGACGAGCTATCCGGAGCCCGTCCTTCGCAGTACTGCCGTTGTTATCTGGATATATCTTATGGTCTTCTTGGTTTTGCATCTATATCTACCTATGGTGCAGTTATGAAACGAACTTGGCGCCTTCTGTCAACAAGCGAAATTTTCATACTAATAACCAGATACTTGTTGTATCAGGCTGTAAATACAAGTAGCCTTAAAATAAATTTTGTGCCTACTCTTAACCAGCTTCACTATGCTACAGTCAAAGTATTAAAATCTGAGAATTCATATAAATACCAGAATTACCTTATTTTGTATATTATGTATTTGTGTTTATGTGCATTTGTTGAGTTATTCAATAAAAATATAATAATTCAAATCTTTCTAGTGAGTCCTTCATTAGCTGAAATAGTAGTGGATATTGTTATCTTTAAAAAAATCCTTTCTGATTGCAATTTGTATGTTTTACAAATTGCACCACCAACCTTAATCTCTAATAATGGGTAGTGTAGATCTCTTAGATAATATTGACAATACCACTCTAATTGAAAGCTTCCGTTCTGACTCACCCAAAGACTGCAAATCTAAACTAGGTAATATACATAATCAACTGACTGTAATTTGTCAAAATATACGAAGTATCCGGAAAAACCTTGACTATTTTACTATTTTTATTAAAAGACTACAATTCTCCCCTGACGTCATAGTGCTAACTGAATGCTGGCTAGATGATACCTTTTGCCCAATCAGTATTCCTGACTATTCATGTCATTACTCAAAGACATATTTAAACCAAAATGATGGAATAGTCATCTACACCAAAAGTGATATCACGGTAGACTTCCAGGAGCCATACTGCTGTGATGCAAACTGTCTGCTGGTTAGAGTGGGAGGCTCCTTAACCATTGTTGCAATTTATCGATCTCCATCCATCAGAGATATCCAGACATTTTTAAATTCACTAGAGAATATTATAAACAGCATTCATGGGCCAGCCATCATAACGGGCGACATCAATATTGATATTAAAAATGGTACCACCGATCTAAGAGCGGCTGACTATTTAGACCTTACTTCGCACTACGGTTTCATTCCCGGTCACACACTACCAACTCGCGGCCCTAATTGCTTGGACCATGCCCTGATTAGAAGTAAAGTCCCGGCACGAGTAGTGGTTTGTGACTCGGACATAACAGATCATGATACGATTCTAATTGGTCTAGACAGATGTCAAACAAATCCACGTAAGTCGAAATATATAAAAAAAACCGATTTTTCGTCTCTTGTTACTGACCTAGAACACATAGACTGGGCTCGACTATACGCTGAAACTGATGTCTCTTTAGCCACTCAAATATTTATTGAAGATTTCATGAATTGTCTGCATATCAATACTCATAATGTTAAACTTCGTAGTGCCGAATTTCTCTGCAAGCCGTGGATGACGCAGAGCTTGTTAAAATGTATCCGGAAGCGAGAAGCCTTACACTCTGAATCCAAAAATAGCCCGGCTGATAGTTTGCTCCAAGCTAAATACTTAAGCTACCGTAACAACTGCGACAATCTCCTGAAATCTCTGAAAAATCAATATGAGAAAAAATCCATTCACGACGCCAGTGGAAATAGCAAAAACCTATGGAAAATAGTTAAAAATGTTTGTAGTATTAGTTCTTCTAAACGAGATCCTTCTGACTTGCTGAAATCAAAACACACAGCCCTAGACTCTGCTAACCATGCTAACAACTACTTTTCTTCTATAGGTAAAGAACTAGCTGATAACATTCTAACTCGACTAAATACTACTGAAGACCACCTGAGCAACAATATTCATAGTAGCAGTGCCCCTTTACATTCTTTCTTCCTAGCACCAACGGATGCTTACGAAGTAAGTAAGATCCTTTCTCGACTCAAATCATCTTCTGCTCCCGGTTGGGATGGTATAAGAAACGATATATTAAAACTTGCTAGCCACGTACTTGCTGCTCCGATTGCACACATTTGTAATTTAAGCATGATCTCGGGTACTGTCCCAGACTGTCTCAAATTAGCGGACGTTAGTCCCATTCACAAAGCTGGGGACCCGACTTCAGTCACAAACTACAGGCCGATCTCCCTTCTTCCTACCATTTCTAAGGTATTGGAAAGGGTCATTAACAAAAGACTAATGAGTTTTCTGGAGAATAATTCTCTATTGTCTCCTAACCAATTCGGTTTTCGTTCTTGTAAATCAACTGAGGATGGAGTAGTTACCTTAGTCGATACTGTCATCAAAAACATTGATGCTGGCCAAAAATGTATTGGTGTTTTTCTGGACTTGGCCAAAGCATTTGATACGGTGTCACGCCCAATTCTAATGAAAAAGCTAGAACTGCTTGGCGTACGTGGTTTACCACTAGAATGGTTCCGTTCTTACTTGAGCCAAAGGAGGCAGAGAGTTCGCATTGGTGATATGTTTAGTGACTACGCAAGTGTTGAATTTGGCGTACCACAAGGCAGCGTTTTAGGTCCTACCCTATTTTTGACCTATATCAACGACCTATGTAATCTTAATGTGAGTCAATCAAAAATTGTAGCATTTGCTGATGATACCGCATTGATTTTCTATGGAAATAGCTGGAATGAGGTCACTGATGTAGCTCAAAGGGGACTTGCAACCGTTGCTAGTTGGCTACAGAACAACCTTCTTACCTTGAACACTGACAAAACAAAGTTTATAGCTTTTAGGATTTCAGAACGCACTAAACCTGGCAAGCCCATTCAACTCCGCCTGCATTATTGTGACTCTTCTTCCTCCAAGGGGTCTCTCTGTACCTGCCCGGAGATTGCAGAGGTCACTAATGTCAAATATCTGGGAGTTATAATAGACCAACACCTTACATGGACCTATCAAATCGACGCTCTTTACGGCCGCCTAAGGAAGATGCTCCACATTTTTAAAAGACTTGGAGCGGTTTCCGATACCAAAACCGTAAGGGTTGTTTATTTAGCTCTTTGCCAATCCATTCTTACATATGGCATTGTGTGTTGGGGAGCTGCTGCCAAGACCCTGTTACTGAAACTCGAACGAGCACAGCGAGCAGTACTAAAGGTAGCATATCGAAAGCCGTACAGATATTCTACTGATAAGCTATACTCAGATAGTAATCACCTGAGTGTGCGACAACTTTATATAATGGCCACTACCTTAAGGTTCCATAAAACGGCGCATACCTCCATCACCGAACCACTGAAGTCATCTCGTCGCAATAAATGGAAGGCTCCTCTGGTTAAGTCCGTATTTGCTCAACGGTCTTTCGCATTTAAGGGTGCATTCATGTATGAGAACCTTGACAGGTCATTGCACATCATCAATGATTCTCGAAGTGCCTGCAAACGAAAAATCTGCTCTTTTCTCAGAACCCTGGGGTATCAGGCAACCGAGAATCTCATAAACGTAAAAAAATGACCATGCGGGCCTGGTTCACCTGCTGTCTACATTGGACTGTAATTGCTTACCGAATAAGGTAGTTCTTGCACCAGCCTTTTTACTTCTAAGCGCAATGGTGACCCAGGCCCATAAAACCCTGAAATTCTACTTGGCAAATGCAGTCTGATAATAGGTGCCATTGCTCGTGCAATAGAGCTTTGATTGGAGTAACATTTCTCGTTGCAAGCTGGACTTTCGTGATTACATCAGATCAGAACTCCCCGGTAATAATCTCAATCCGTAACCAAATTTTCATCCAAATCGGTTCATCTGTATTGACGAGTATGCTTCACATTCAAACATTTCAACAATTGGTAATGTTTCACTTCTACATATGTATCAGTAATGTAGTGGGAATATACACACATTCACTCATTTACACTAACACAGCCTCACGGCACAGACACACATTTACACACACCTCCATATCTGCAACACTCAGTCACTCAGTTTTAATACAATAACCTTCCACAGATTTATGAAAGGAACGTAAGAGGCTAGATCCTGCGACACAGGTACGCCTAGTGTGGGATCTAGGGCTCCGTAAAATGTAATATTATACTTAAGTTATACAATGTACTTAATACATCATTCATAAATATGTATCTTGTATGTGTGCTTGTAAATAAATAAATAAATAAATAAATAAAATAAAATAACTCTTCAACAATCAAAAGACGCGGAACGATTCAACAGACGTAGGAAACCTAGTACAGTTTATAAAGAGGGTGATTTAGTGCGTGTTGAGCGACAAGTACCACATGATGGTAAATCACAGAAATTGGTCAACAAATATCAAGGACCTTATCGTGTGATAAAAGTGCTCCCACATGATCGACTGGTAATAGAAGACACTCCCCTTACACGCAAAAACAGCCGATACGAAGCTGTTGTAGCTATTGATAAAATCCAACCATGGCTGATATTTAACAGAAATTTTGATAGTGACGATTCTGCATGTGACGGTACGGATGAAAATGATTAGTAGCCAATTATTGTTATTTTTAACAACATGGCCATCGTTAAATGTGTAAAATTAAGTAAAATAATTATGAACTAAACGATTGTATATATATTTTTTTTTTGTAAACGGAGATATCCCCTTATAAACTCCTACATATTAACTTCCTAATTATTTGTATTCCTCCATAAACTCTGTAGCAATATGTAATAAACTACTGCTAGGAAACGACTATAGGCTAATATAATTAATGTAAATATTATTATGTAATTCAATCATGTATGAAAGTCAACAGTTTGAAATGTATTTTTTTTCTCTCTTTTTTTCGTATGATAAAGCAAGAGGACTTGCTTTGAATAGGATGGCCGAGCTGTTAGGTAATATTAATAATGTATACCTAACTTATAAATTATATTTTATTGTCATCAGAATTTACGTATTACTTTGTTCCATTTTATGATTAGTTAAGGAACGATTATTTTACGGAAGTCACTAGTGGCGCCATCTTAGTATTGCGTTGGCAAAACCAAGATGGCAACCACAGTATTAAATGCGAGGCAGTCTCGCTGTAGCTTGCGATCGGAACGGTTGTAGTTTACGATTGGCTTTGAGGTATAAGAATGTGGAATGTGTGTAAATTGCGATTGGATTAATAATACAGAGAATATACAAAATTGTGATATAAAGCTGGAGTTTTGAATTTTCCCAACTGACCCCAAAAAACCTGAGGTCACACTAAGTCATTTTTCAAAATATAATAAATTGTGTTAAGAAAGAAGATCCTAAGACCTAATAATCTAGACAACTTTATTTCCAAACTACAACTATTATACGGCTAACACTCACGAGATACAGTCTAATAACTCAAACGGTGTTCGGGCAATATAGATGCCCATCCACAAGGAGTACTACTCACGTCAGTTTCTATAATATTATTAATACTTTATTTCCGTTCAAAATATAGTTATTTACAGTCGCCTTGTCACTGTCAAACCCCACTTGTACAATTTAGTTTGATGGCTACTGGGACAATGAAGCTTGCACCGCGATTCAAGTTTACAATGATGCAAAAGTTGAACTTGGTCGATCGCGTTATGTTTTGACAATGTATCATTTGACCACATTTCACATAACAAATTCATTTCACAAAGTAATTTCTAGTGCTCATCTGGCTAACTACTACCCTTAAGAATTTGTCGCAAAACACTTGACAGCCCCACTAACGTTCAAGTTTTGAACGATTTGTAATGCGAAAAATTAAAAAAAAAACAGCACATAGCAACAATAGGGGCGAGAAGCAGAAGACGTTTAGCCAGCATATACACGACATGACAGCATCATAAAAATGACGATAGAAGGGAAGAAAAGAAGGGGGCAGACTTTAAAAGCATACACATATCACATGACGGATAAGAAAAAAATCATGTTGCATGGGAAAGTCAAAGCAAAGATAGCGAACGATGGCGATTACACGACTGACAAGAACTCGGACCCAATTGTCGCTAATTATTCAAAAGTATATCGTTTAATCTGAGTTTGGAATATGAACGACAAGGGATTTACGATACGGTCTCTCGGCTCACCTAGCGATGGCCCCCAAGTCGGGATGCGCGATTGTCAGTTGCAGCTGTTGCAGCAGGACGGCGCGCTCCTATTCCAGGTCTCGTGTTCAAACAAGAAGAATGCGAGATCCTTGCTCACCTGGCGATGGCCTCCGAGTCGGCGCGCGCGATGGCCAGCTGCAGCTGGTGCAGCAGGCCGGCGCGCTCCTGCTCCAGGTCGCGCGCGGCCCGCGAGCTCTCCTCCAGCTGCGCGCGCAGCTCGCCCGCCTGCGCGCGGTACAGGTGCCCGTAGTGCTGCTCGCTCTCCAGCTGCGACCGCAGCTCCTCGCACTGCCCACACACAATACACGACCGTTAATAGAATAACGTTTCATTGACTGGCCTCAGTAGTAATTCTGCCTTTTGAACTGTGTAGGTTGTAAGTTTGATTCCCACCGAGGACAAACATCTGTGTTATGAACATAGATGTTTGTTCTCTGTCTGGGTATATAATATTGTATTATAAGTATGTACAAAATAAAAATGTATGTTATTATTTTTATCAGATATCTGATTCCTCTAGAAAAAGATTTGCTTAGTTTGGGGCTAGATGGCGCTGTGTGAAATGTCCACATACATTAATTAATTTATTAATTTAACTGCTACACTTCTATACGCCTCATTCATTACTGTACTCGCTATCGAGTACCTATCGCAAAATAATTATTAAAATCCGGCGCTGCGCCGTGTACAGGTCACTATAGTTACCGCAATATAGAAAGACGATAAAATGTGACTTTATAGTTTCTAGTCCCCGATTGAACTAGTATGGAAACCTTGAAAATTCGAAAAGCTGGAGATCCGAATAGGCCATTTATTTTGTTTTGCAAAGGTAATTTACTTTTTGATTTGATAGAAACGTATCTATACGTTACAGACACGTCCTTATACAAGGATATATTAATAAAAATAATTGAGTGCTACTCATTTACAAAATGCGCGAAGCTGGAGACACATGAATTAAAGTAGCGGTTACATTAATGTGGACAAGTCAATAAGTGAAAATTCTTCGGCAATAAAATCTTGTTATTCTATTCTATAGATGTTTGTTATTATTTATTTAGGCCATACCCAGTTGGATCGGTACACATTACATCCACTGGACCCTGCAGAAAGTCGATACCGTTTGTTCCATGACTGTTCCACGGGAACTATTTTTACGACTTTTATCAGTTATACTTCACACCTTAATCAAACAATTGTAGACCCCGTCATAGATTTAGGTTACCATTTTAATTACACGGTCCGGCATCGGGGGCATTCGATAAAAATTCCTACGTGTAAAACGAGTTATTAGTTTGCGCATAACAGAAACAGTCAGCTAGGAATCTTTCTAGGAAATTGTGCCGCGACTACACGCAACAATAATCGTAAATAATAAGTGTAAAGTACAATTTTATTCTGCAACTATATTATGCCACTTGAAGATGACCAGGAAATTACGACCAGTACAATAACGCATTCCTGTATATTAATGGGTGGCAAGTTCATTACGGGAACGTTTTATTGGCGACGCTCTATTGCCAAGGCCTACTGTTAGATCGGTGCTGCCACGTGATCTAAACAATGTGTAATTTTAAAATTAATTAACAAGTAACCAAGTAAAATAATTAACCTTTGTACACCTCAATTTACTAAAATAATTACTCGTCTTCTCATAACAAGCGCATCTTAATATCGACGATCGATACGAGTGTATACATCCAATAGTTGCCCTAAATACAGACCTATCTTACGCACATATAATAATTATTGATTAAATAGGTGCGCAATTGCGCTAAGTTGTAAATTAAAGTTTATAGTTCGTTATCGGTTCGTGGAGATAGAAGTCCAATAGATATAGGACCCACTTTGCTTCCAAGAATATTTTATCAAGGTATTGACAAAGCATCTGTGTATACTTTTCTAGGAAACAGGCGCCTCACCTTCTACTTGCATATTTTATAAATATCGTATATTAGGTACTGAATTATAAAGTCTTACGGTATTTGTGACATGATTTTTATTACTTTTAGAAAACTACTGTTAATAAACTCCATGGTACTTCCGCACATTTTGTTGAATTCTTTTGTTTAATTTTGGAAAGTCGCCTCACTCAACATTGTCATTGTTTGATAATTAAATACTTACTTATAGTCACACTTGCGACCTTTGTGCTTCCCGCGATTTAACATGGCTCTATTGCTTTCAACTCATCTATGGATGATCAGCTTGGTTATGTAACCAATAAACGTATAAAGTCAAAGCTCGTTATATCAAGTTTTTATAATCCTTATTAGCATCGGCACGCGGTTTTTAAACAATAACTCGTTGAAAATATTTTATTGTGTATTTGTACACAGTATGATAATTCTATCTAAAGAATGAATCGCAAGAGTTTGTGTCATAAATATCAAGGTTAGCAATGAATACTTTTTCATTCTTGGTGTTCGTGAGGCGGCTGCGCGAATGCAATATACATAATGTATTTATCATGTTCCATCTAGAAATATACCTACTCTAGCAGGCCTTACATAAATTTAATTTATGTAAGCGTACAGTACCTACACGCGGACTGTTGGCGTTGTTACAATTTGTGAATCTGTTATTCATCCTCATTTTTTACAGAAGAACAATTACCACGAGCCATTTAAGACAATGTACGTCTTATACGAAGTACAGATACTTCGTGGCAATTCAGAACCACGAACACAGAATTGAGTTAATTTTAAAAATGCCACTAACGTGCGCGGTGTGGCAACGGTAATATTCCGTGAAAAAATTATGAATAAATATTCTATTAATTGAGTAAATCACATTACGGGTGAGGCATTCGACATACAAGTGTAGAGACGGTTGCGTAGGTACATAGTCGCGTGTTTATTTATTTGGGGAGGTCTTTGCGCAGGTATCGCCCTCGTATAAGGCAAATGTTGTGGTACGCGTGAATGTGTGCATGTTTGCTGACGACAATGACTCACTATGTCGTAATGCCGCAGGACAGTCTATTTCGGCGCGATGAGATTATGATTAATACACTAAGAAACAGTTGGGGAACTTGTTAAAGTAATTCCTTGGCACGCGTGCTTTACATGTTTTTAATTTATATAGATAAGATATAGATATAGAGGTAGGATGTGCTAACTGCTGACTGCGGCTTCTTCATTCACCGCTTCGATAAGACGCTGCTGTACTTTCTAGATAACACTTATGATCTGCTCCGAGCGTGTGCACGCTTCAATACAATTTCCTCTTTATGTTTATTATAATTTCTACTATAGACAAGAGGAAAATAATCTTGAAAATGTATGGTATTCAATAACTAATTTTGTGCGGATGGAATTTTTTATGGGTCAACATAATAAATTTGTAAACATGACCTCAACTAACATATTCAGTATAAATGACGGCGCGATGACTCCATCAATCTACGAATACATAGTCATACATTGATACTCGAATAAGAAATAATAAAACTAAGTTTATGCCTGTGATCGTGCGACGTAGGTAGCGAGGTCTGTAAGCCACGTCATGCGAACGGTACTTGTCGAGAGTTCACCGTGAAAACTTCATGTAAACAGCATTGATGGATGACCTACTTTGAACATTTAGGTGATTTTCTTTAAGAGAACTAAATAAGTTTTGTTTTTTTTTTGTAGGGGCAATTTATACGTTTACTACTACTGTTTATGGTGTCGCATAAGACGCCCAGCGGTCAAACTGTGCAAGGGCATTACCACTCCTGGGGCTTAAGATGAGGATCGAAAAGACTCTGGAAGAGTGGAACTTATGAAAAGTCGTGACAATTCTAGCTATAACCTACGATATAAGCCCTTTTCGACACCTTCTCATTCTTTTATTTCCCTTATTAAATACTTTTAACTAGGTACTGTTTATATTTAATTGTATTCTCTTGTTGTATGTATATTCTTGTAAATTATATTTTATTTTTGTAAGTGAGTGTTGAATAAATGTTTTTCTTTCTTTCTTTCTTCTTTCTATATATAACCACCGATGTTTGATTATGTTATCCTAGTATCCTACAAAGGTGCCGAAAACGGTAATGAGCTAGAAGGGCTAGGCTTGTCCGAGGATCTTAGCGCAGTCGATGCGATAGGACGATGCGATGATCATTAAGAAACATTTTTAGGGTGAACGAAACAAGTCGATAGTTAGGATGGGTCGTTGAATATAATAATAATTAATATTAATTATAATAATGATTTAAGATTGAAAATAAATAAATAAATAATAATAATATCAATAACGCCCAACGATTACATACATAGATCCTGGACCCTAACTAGGATTCCCTGTGTCTAGGGACCCCAGGAACCACGAGGTCCATGTCCTTTTCCATTTGCGCTTTTTTTATTATGCACAAATACTTGCCCTGCCGCGGGAATCGAACCCACCGCCCGATTATGAGCCGATCGGCTCAACCACCACACTACAGAGGCTGCTGATAATAGCTGTTAGGGTTTATTTGTGTATATCAAATAGGTATATCGTATCAAGACAAATTACATCATGTGAGAACGTTTAATAAAGAGCGCATTATTCAATTTAAACTGCTCCTTAAAATATGACGGTATTGGTACTAAAATGGCGGACTAAAATGACCAAAGGCGGAAAACTGAACAGTTAATAATTATGTTAGTTTTCTATTTGCGGAAAGTGATGGCCACAATAATTCAGAAGTGAAAGTGGTGCTCCTGTGGAAACCTTTAACAATATAAAGTAGCTGACTTAGCGCATGGATGCACGTTGGCTTATTGGCCTGCACGGTGATACGATAACACATATGTGCGTACCAATAAGTTTAAAATAATAAATAGTCTTATTTTTTATTATGTGATAGAACTGAAAATAATAATTTATCGAAATATTCAATGACTGTCCAAAATAATTAAATAGGAAAGGAGTTATCATAAATTTTACCGAGTTTATAGAATGCCTTTTTCAAATGTTGTTATGATACACCACCATTTTATATTCCGCTGTTTCACCCACGAACAGAAAGTATTTTAATTATTTGCTCATCCCACGGGCACATTTCACTTTTCCGGGATAAAATGTAACCTATATATTAATCCTGTGCATGAGCTATCTGGTACCGATTTCATAAAAATCTATTCAGCCGTTTGAGCTTGAAGGAGTAACAAACATTAGTTAACAAATATTAGTGTGATAGTTGCAAGTCTTACAGGCTAGATTAATGAAAGTCATATTCATCCTACTCTAAATGTGCCTCTCTTTCTATCGCCATAGTTATACTCATTAAGTGTAACGGAGCGACCGACACGGTCATCTAGATGGTCTTATGTCCTAGCTTCGTAGTGCAGCAGTAGAATGCTTTATATGCACCAAAATAGACAAAGATACTACCGTAACTAATGATAAAAAACAATAACGATAAGGTTGCACAACGCGCGATCGTATCGCTTAGGGCGATCTCTTATAGGCAACCTTTGGATGGAGAGAAGTGGTAAAAGATGGAGTGCACATCTTCTATACATACAAAATTCAAAGTCCTGACTTATACATCAACGCATAGCCTAAACCGCTGGCCCTAGAGACTTGAAATTTGGAGGGTGTGTTCTTTGTAAAGTGTAGGTATCCATTAAGAAAGGGTTTTTTGAAATTCCACCCCTAAGAGAGAGAAATGGGTGGTTGAATTATCTATTAAAAATCTTCATCGTTTCCTATAGGCCACGATGGCGAAGCCGCGGGCAGAAGCTAGTAAGCAATAAATTAAGTATTCTGATATTGAAAATGCTAATATTAGCATTATTTACAATAATGGCAGAATAAATCCCAAATCCCCGAATGGAGGCCCCGAGTAGGGACGCGCCGTGGAAGACCTCTTGCAAGATGGGTAGACGAAATCGAAGCTTTTACAAAGACCTGGCCTAGGGTTGCTCGAGAACGGGATGAATGGCGTAAGAGGGAAATTCTTATGCTAATGTTGTGGGTAGAATAAGCTGCCAATGATGATGACTAGAATTTATATTTTTGATATTATTACCTGTGGTATAGCTCGCGCAAGCAATGAAAACTTCCGAGAGCTCATGAAGTTTTGCGCGAGGTCTAAGTAGAGTGTTAATTCAAGGGGTGAGAACAAAAAGGGTTTAACTGTCAAGTTGATAGTTTCGAGAAAATTGACTTTAAACTTCAACGGCTTTATTTTAATGTAGAGTGCTTATTAAGAAATAGAGTAGATTTAAGTAAGTTTCAGTTGTTTGAAAATGTTTTAATTCTATTTTAAAATACAAAATATATTACTAATTCGTACAATTACTGTAAAAATATAATATAATAATGTTTTTATGCTAAGCTGACTGTATTCCTGTATCAGATAAACCGGTTTAAGACTGACAATCTAAAAATTTAAACCTCATTTCGGTATTTTGAGAATGTATCACTGTAGAAAATTTCACGATGAATCCAAGTCATTTTGTGAAAAAAATCAGTGAAACCGTTTTTGATGTCATCCCTTGTCGGTAGCGAGGCGACTCACCCTGGCGAGGTGCATGTCCCGGTCGGCGGCGGCGGCGGCGAGCTTCTCGGACAGGTCCTGCAGCGCGGCGCGCGCGGCCAGCAGATCCCGCGCGCGCGCGTCCCGCTCGGCCGCCGCGCCGCGCGCCAGCGCCTCCGCGGCCGCCGTGTCGCCCGCCGCCGCCGCGCGCGCCGCGCGCTCCTGCTCCAGCGCCGCCGCCAGACCTATCACCTGCCCACACGACACACATTTATATTTATTTGGTTTTGGCTCCACACTTTTGTGTATTTAGCCAGTGTCAAGCAATTGATAATATCTCAAGTTAATTAATATATATGAGTCAAGTCATCAAGTCAAGTCATGGCATAGTCTTTTCAAGTCATACTCCTAGTAAAGTGGTGGCAACTTTACCAGAAGCTTCTATGGAGTTTTGGAAACAACCCGAAAAGAAACGTTTCACCATTATTATACCACTTTCCCACACTCATGCATGTAATCCAGCACTTAACGAATAAAATGCCACCAATTTTATGCACTAACACTGAATATAACACAAGATTTGGAAAATAACTCCTCCAGCTCCTAATTTCTCACTTATATCCAGCATGTGGTCTGCCAAGTTAATATGAATTTAACAAAAGTATACAAGAACTCGGCGGAAAGCGTTGAATTTTAATAGTTACAGTACAGACGTAAGGCTTAAGACGGACCTGGATCCTCATCTCGCTCGCGCATTGCGACATCTTTTAAGATAATAACTGAATTTAAATACGAAAAATCCGTCAGTTTGTGTTTCTTTTAATTTAAATGAACATTTTTCTGTGTATTTGTAAAATTTCATATGATGAATAAATTAATAAATTAATAATGTTCCTCTAAACCAAACGTTAAAAAAATCATATTGCATAACAATTTTCAATACATAAAAGCAGAATCTAAATATTTTTTCATTGTCCTGTTTTTAAGTATGAACTGGATTAATTTTGTTTTTTGTTAGTGGATTTTAATGGAACAGATTTTTCGTAAGATAATCCGTCTAATTTAAAAAATGTCGCAATGCGCGAGCCAGCTATACAGGACCCTTAAACAACCAACTGCCGGTTTGGCATATATAAATAACAGCATTATTGTTCTTTTTTAGTTTATTGACTTTTTATTGCTTTTCAGCATTAATTCCTGCCAGAGTCAAATGAAAGTGAACAGTGAGATATCGCGTTTCACGTTTTCTCGAATTTTCCAGGATTTTCAAAAAAGGGAATTTTTCGGGGGAGGGTATTATCGAATGTAGCCAACGGCGTCACCTTTTCTGTCTCCTGCCGGTGCTCGCCTTCTAGCTTCTGCAGGCGCTGTTGCATCTGCCGGTAGTCGACGCTCAGCATCGACATCTGTCGGTCCTTCTCCTGGCACCCAGACTCGGAGCGCTGCCGCGCCGCCTTCTCCTCGTTCAGCTTGTTCTGCAGCGCTGCAGTCAAACCGAACGGTTTACGGACGCGCACCTGCCATGCGTGGGAAGTGACACACAACACCGAACGAACCTATATGATATCGGAAGGGGGAGAGGAGCGAATAAAAGCACACACTTTACAGTTCGCAGATTGGGCGCGGTATAATGTGGTGCCGATAACAAAAGAATTAGATGATTTTAAAGATGAACACTAGCAGAATCTATGATCAAATAAATAGTCAAGGGACATTTCTACAACACAACAGTCATGCTAGAGGAAAGGTTGAATTAATAGATTAGCAAACTGGACAATACCTTTAAATATCTTTTCCAATACTCCTGAGGCATGCAAAAAGTGAAGGTTACGGAATGTATTCTCGTCGGGAGACTTACAAGACAGTTTAGCATGAGAGGAGATTAGCGCGAGCTTTACATCGGGGTCGAAAAAGAAAGGTGTCTCACCCTTCACGAGCTCGAGGTTGGCCTCCTGCTTGGAGAGCAGCTGCGAGCGCTGCGTGTCCTGGTGCGCGCGCAGCTCCTGCTGGTAGAGATGCTGCGCCGTGCGCAGTTCGTGCGCCAGCCCCGCGCAGTCCTTCTCGAGCGCCGACACGCGCTCCGTCAGCTGCCGGTTATCCGCCATGATTTGCGCGAGCCGTGCGGACGACCGCTCCAGCTCTGTGTGCGCGGCGTTGAGTCGCGCGGTGGCTTCGGCGACGGCAGCATCGGACCGCTGCTTAGCCGCCTTCACTGCGCCCAACTCGTCCGCTAGAGCGCCGCGCTCGCGCTCGAGCGCATCCCGCTGCGCGCGGAGCCCCGCCACGGTGCCATCACTAACGGCGGCCGCGGCGGCCTGCGCCGCGGACAACTCAGCCGCCTGTTTACGCGACTTGGCCGCGGCCTCAGACTCTTGCTTCAGCTTTTCACGCAACTCTTGGAGCTGCTTCTCAAGCGCGTTAAACTTCTCGTTGTAGTTTTGGAGGTTGCTGATCTCTTTGGATCTCTTGCTCTGTTCCTCCTCAAGCCGCCGTTTGGCTTCTATGAGGTTGAACTCTGCCTTCTTTCTAGATTCGCATTCGACTTCAGCCTTTCGCTGAATTTCCCGCAAGTCGTGTCGTAGAAGAGCTATCTCTTTGTCGGTGTCGGCGATTACTTTTTTATTTCTGGAGTCTCTCTGCGCTAGTTCGTCTAGTTGAGCACAAAGCGCCACCTGTGCATCTTCCAGCTTACGTTTTCCGTCTCGTTCTCTCTCGAGAAGTTTTTCTAGCTGCAAAATTGCTTCAGATCCAACATTGTTTATGTGATTATTAGGGATTGTGTCTACAACATCAACCTCTTTCCTTGATCTTGCGCATAATTGATAATCACCATTGTATGTGAAGCCTACAAAAGGCAGATGATTTCCTACAAAGGCTTTTGGCACAGGAAACGATTCGTCTAACGCATCAGACTTTTCTATATCATCAAAGTTGCTAGTGTCATCATCCCCTGACAGCTCTGGTACCACTGGTGGGACAGAATCTCTTAGATTCTCAAAACTCCATTGATCATTTATGAAAAATGGATGATGTTTGATTTCATCTACACTGGTTCTACCTAATCTCTTAGTTCTGTCTGTAAGCAATCCTCGAATAAATGACTTTGCCTCCTTTGAGATTTCTGCATCATCCGGAAATTGTAATGAGTTTCTATGGTCCATGATTTTTCCATATGTTCCTACTAAACTGTCAGCATAAAATGGGGGATCACCTACCAGCATTTCATATAGGAATATTCCTACCGCCCACCAATCACACTCACGCCCATACACACCTTCACCATTTTGTGACTGTAAGACTTCAGGCGAGATATAATCTGGGGTACCAACTGCATTACTAGCTCGGACTAGACCATCTGGTCCCATTCTCATACAAGTGCCAAAGTCAGCCAACTTTAAGTGACCATATTTGTCAATCAACATGTTGTCCGGCTTTACATCTCTGTGAACAAAACCCATGCCATGTATGACATCTAAAGCTAAGACTATTTCCATTGTATAAAACTTTGCCCATTTCTCAGGTATATCATAGTTTGACATGAGACTGACAAGGTCTCCACCTGGCATATAATCCATCACCATGTAGAGATATTTGTGGTCTTGAAAAGCAAAATGAAGTTTTAAAATCCATTCAGAATTTGCATGTGCCATAATGTGACGTTCCTCCCAAAAGAATGTAGAGTCTGATCTCTTTATCATTTCTACTTTACTGAGAAGCTTCATAGCATAGACATAATGTGTGGACTTGTGTCTGACTAGTTGTACTTCACCAAATGCCCCGCGACCGATCACTTTTATGAGGTCAAAGTCTGCTGCCTTCATACGAAGATCAATAATGTCTGATGCAAACTGTTCATCTACAACAAAACATACAAAATAACTTATTGTTACAGTTACATTAATTTTTTTTAAGTATAGATGAAGTTATTAGAAAATGACCAGTAGGTATATAATAGCACACCAAGATGAGGCATCCAAGATTGGCCAATAATTATGATTTTAATATGTGTATACATAATTACCTCAAAGGTTAATATATAGGTACTTAATTCTCTCATCAATTTACCAGAGTATAGGAAATTTATTCATGTAATAAGACTTTAATAGTCTTATTACATGAATAAATTTCTTATTTCGCTTCCTATCCGCTTGGTTATTGAAGATTTCATAGAGAATAATTCCTATTTGCTATTTATTATAAAGTAATCAATTTAATTATATTGATGTGATTTTGCAAATTAGATTAATATCTATAGCTGAATGATAAAATTATGCATGAAAAAACATTTAGCCATAAGTTATTATGTAATTATAAATATAATTGATTCTTCAATCAAAATAATTAAAATGCTTTGTCCTAGGTGAGTAACTGACTGACAGACAACATACCGCTGAAACCACTAGACCTGAAATTTGAAGATCTTCTTTCTGTGGTGCAGCAGGCCTAGCACGGCCGGTGGACAACTTCTCCCCAGGGAGTAGATAACAAACTTATCCTCACTGTCACTTTATTCCACTCTGCGAGCATGGCCGCGACAGTGGAAAGCTTTATCCGGGGGATAAACGGCGGGAGTAGCGTTTTTAGATTTCTCTACCGTATTGTTGCCAGTACGAGAAAATTTAACTAAAATGATATTACATGCTTCAATATTTTGTTCAGTCCATCAAACCATTGATAATTGTTCGGCTAAATATACTGGGATTCAAGACAAAATATAAAAATTAAGAAAATATAAGGTTTTTGAGTCTGTGTCCCTGTGTTAATCAAAGAGTATGTAACGACTACTATGTATATGAGTGAGAGTAAATGAGTAGTTTAAATTAAAATTTTATTTTGTTTGTAATATGAACGGAAAAATGTGATTAATTATTGTGTAGTAGTTATATTTTAAATTTTTATATGTATATATTTTATAATAAAATATACTCAAAAAATATATGCATCATTTAAGTTAATTACGTAAATTAAATAATTTCCTTATTAAAACTAAACTAATAATTGTATTTTCACGAATATTTCGCTATGTATTTTTTTTTGTATTGAAACTCATTTCCCGGGATTTAGAAGGGATTACTTGTATTCCGAATGCTTCTCTCGGTGTAACTTTCGCTCCAAAATTCGAGTTCCCGCGATTAAACATAGTTATAATAGGCACGCGACATTTTTGTGCCTATTAAAACACATTGACTTCCTTATACCCACCTACAAGAGTCGAAGATAAATACTCTCTGCTTTATGTCAATTCAAGAGAATATTATCCACTTTCTTCCGAATCCGTGCTCTGAAGCGGGGAGTAGCGGGATATAATGTCTACGATAATGTCAAAGGGAAATATTTCTTTCCTCTCCTCGTTGCCGTGCTACGTAAGGTGGAGAGGGGGATTATTTTAACTGACAGGTGGAAAAAACCGGGGGAAAGACAATTTCTCCACATGCCGTGCTAAGCCTGCAGGGGTATATGGTCTCTAAAAATTTAATCCCTAAGGAGGTCAAATGGGATGTTGCATATCATATGAAGAAATGTGGGTGAAGCACAAGCTTCTCTAGTGCTATTATACTATAATAGTGAGTATATAACTTTACAATTTATCCTTTAGTATAATTAAATGGCATTTTCTTCAATATACTTGCTCTCAACAAAATTTTATAACCCTTATAGTTATCAAAGCTCTACAGTAGTCACTCTGCACAATGTTTACTTGCAATATACTCAATACTACAAGTCCCAATGTTTAAAATCACAGTTGATAACATTTTGATAGCAAACACAATCATAATTGATAAAATGTGTAAACAATATAGGTATGTGACATGCATATTATGTATTCATACCAATATGCCAACAAATTAAGGAGTTGATGATCATATCATATCCCATATGTAAGGGTTTCATGGCTGGATCAGGAAGTTGGTACTCACATCTGCTGGTATACGCCTCGACGTTCTTCATGCGTCGGATGGCAGGGTGGTCGCAGTCGGAGACGAGCGCGGTGACGGTGTCCAGCAGACAGTCCACGTTGCCGGTGCAGCGCGGGTCGCATAGCCGCTCCTCCAGCGCACGCAGCCGCCGCATACGTTCCTCGTCCTTCACCGCCTCCATGCTGAACCACAACACTGACGTCTGCCACTGCCACTGAGGCTAAACACCACCGTGCATTCTCCCCAGTACGACTTCGCAGAAAAACACCAATCTCATCACGAAACATCAACGATGCTACAGCACTCGTTAGTCACTCCAAACAGCACTGAACAATTACGATTCCGCGGGTGACTTATGTTTCATTGTAGAAAAATTCTGTTACTAAAACTCAGACTGACAGCAGATAAAGGTGGTTCTCACAACAAAGCATATGCACCGTTGACCGAACAACTGATCGTTTCGTCACATTTATTTGTACCCGGCAATTTAGAGTTAACCATGTACACTATTTTAGATAGGAAATTGGCACAACATAGCAAAATTATTGTTTCATTTAATATCAAAAACCGCTTGCTTGACTTGACTGACGGACATGGATGATCGAACACATCGAACGTGAAGTTGGCAGCAAAAAGTGAATGAAGTATCCGTATACAGCCCTCTAGTAGTCTGTGCGTGCCATGTACAGATTTACATAAGCCAAGAAATTACAAAGAAGAAAGTTGTATAAATTGTTTATGGCAACAGTGGAGGGCACAAGAAGCTTATATTTTTGTGTGAACATTAGCGAATAGCTAGTTGATCTATACATATAAAATTCAAAGTCCTGACTGACTGACTTATATATCAACGCACAACCCAAGCTGCTAGTCCTAGAAACTTGAAATTTGGAGGGTGTGTTCCTTGTAAAGTGTAGGTATCCACTAAGAAAGGGTTTTTCGAAATTCCACCCCAAAAGGGTGAAATGAGTGGTTGAATTATGTATGAAAAATGTTCTTCTTCGTTTCCTAGCTACGCGGGTGAAGCCGTGGGCAGAAGCTATTATCATATAAAGCAATTGAAAGATTCTCACTAGGTGCTTAAAATACCATTTTCTGTTTTGATCTGTAGTTACATGGTTGAGGTAACCAAACATTCAACATGACTGCATCGCTACCAGTTTATCTCAACTTTTCACCATCTCTTACTAACAGTGCAAGGAATAACCTCGTTAAAAAGATACAAATATAAACTTATCTAACATACTCTAGCTAGGATTATATGCAGATTCATTTTCCTGTTTATTGGTCGAAAGAGTCACATGTTTTTAGTATTGAGTCTCTTTCGCACCACGTTTTTAGGATCAGTGAACTTTCTTGTAACGGTGTATATATATATATATTCCTTGGTAGTGCTATAAGACATAGACTAAAAAATAGACAATAGACAAATAATAATACCAAAAAGGAACTAAAGGAAAGCAAATTAATTCATTCTTTCAAAATCATTCAGTCAGTCATCCTTCATTTTATTAGAACATGGCGGTGCTAGACAGGATGTGCATTTAGTTTTTGAATTTTGCAATTTGTACTATCAGATTGCAAAAATTAGCATTATTTGTTTATAAGTTTGTCTAATATAGTGAACCACAAAAATACAAAAGTGTATAGTTCATTTATATCTACATAAACTTTTCTTGGACTTCATAGTTTTGCAATGAAAATTATTACTTCGTTGGTGTAAAAATAAATTGTGACAAATATAGCACTAAAATCAGGTAAATCGTTGTTTTATGTATGAAATTCTACTCGTCAAAGCATTTCAGCTTAACCCTTGAAGTTCATAGGCAGGTGACTTTTTCGATCACAATGAAAAGGTGACGAGAGTGAATCTGTGTGCCCCATTTTGGTTCAAGTTCACTCTCGTGTGTTATTTTGCTAACTTATTTTTAGGTTTGCGATGGTTTGCAATTTATCCCATTCGAATTACACACAACATTAATAATGATACACAAGTAGCCCAAATTAACGCTAGTCTCTGGAACCCATCATATTTTTATATGGTGGTAAAAATCACGTGTGGTGTAGTGCAGATCGTTATGGGGTCATTCACTTCCCGACTACATTAATATGTAATTCTAGCCACCCCTCTATTCTTTGGTGTCCAGAAAATATATGGAGTCAAAGGTATGTCAGATGTCAGCTGTTGCCCTAACCAGTGGCATTCGTCAACGAACATCATGAGAGGATGTAGTCGCGCAAGTGCGTAATTGATAAAGTGGGATAGGTGCACCCAATATGCAAGTGCAGCGCAAAGCTAGACGTAGGGCGCAGGCTCGGGAGGGCGTACAGTGGGTGGCGGGAGGCGAGGGTGCGGCGCGCGGGGCGCGGTCGTCTGCCAGTCAGCTGTGTAGTGTCATCTCACCGCCGCGCCGTCGAGCGACCGCCGTGCTGCGTGCTGTGGGAACTGGCCTAAATTACACCCCTCCATTGAATCTCCATTAAATTGAAGTTTAAACTTTTTGGAGGACATTTTCATGCTTTAATAAAACTGGATTATACTAGAGTAACATCAGTTGATAAAATTCATTGTTGCGGAATTAATGCTTCTTTCCTTTGTGTGTACCATAAAACAGTTTTTAGCATGCATGGCATATTTCAGTATGTGCAAGAACTGAAAACCTGCTGTGAGTACATCTTCTATCTTATCAGTCTAGCATTGAGATGACAAATTGTTGATCAATGTGAAATGGTTAAGATAATCATGTAGCATTTATTGAGCTAACCCAATTCAATTTAAACATCTATTTAGATGCTTAAATGCTTCCCATTGATTGAAGTTTTAATTATATATAACTATAAAGATATACAGGTGCTAAACAGTCGTTTTATATTGGAATATAGTATTAATTGATTGTATCAAGTACTATACTGATGATATAAATGGGTATGTTGCATTATAGTTGCTCAATAAAAATGGCATTTACATTTTTTACAGCTTGTAGTGGAAGGCATTTTTATGTAAAAGCACAGGTTATTCACTTATTAAAATTGATATCCATTGATATTATTATTAAATGATTCTATCTATATATATATATAAGAAAGTTGTGTTAGTTACACTATTTATAACTCAAGAATGAACCTGAACCAATTTAGCTGAAAATTGGTGGGGAGGTAGCTTAGAACTAGGAGATGGACATACGATACTTTTTATCTCATTTGAAGCATTTTAATAATTCACCCATGGAACCGGGGCGGGTCAACTAGTTTTATTATATATGATGCCATTCAAAGAAAATTAAAATCACAATACATTACTAATATTACTTTGAATAATAAAATTGTTGAACAAGTTGAATATTAAAATAAAAATTGTCTTGTTAAAATGAATACTGACCAGGTTTTTATACAGTTATCTTATCAAACACTTGTTTTATGTTGATTGGAGAAAAAACTGTAGAAATTACAGAATTTATGAATAGACAAAATAATGAGCAAAAGGCAAGTTTGTGACAAATATTCTCTCAGACTGGTCTGTGCTCCTTTATAACTTTCTAAAATCTGCCAGCTGATCAGTAAAAATCTACCTGCATCATGCTGTTAATGAAATTCAAATCAGAGAAATTTAAGATGGACTAACTTTGCATAACCATGATTAAAGCTTAGCCTAATGTAAGATATTTTCATTGTTTCAAGATTGTGTGGTGTTTTGCCATTGTTGTGCAATCAATAATTTTCAATAAACCCTCAGCTTGGCATGGTTTCCTGCAAGCTAACGATAACACTCACTACATGCAAGCCTCACATGTATGTACTCTGTTTAATCAAAGCTTGATTAAAATATTCATTCACTTCCCTTTGTTCTTGATAGCGTCCACACAATCATACTAAAACCGGTAGGTAAGTTGCTTCTTACTCAAAACTGTGGTTAAAATGTCAAATGAGTTTTTGTAAACTGTTTTTCTGTTGTGCTTAGACTGTGTAGGACTGACAGAATAAAATTCTATGATCCAAAAATAAACTCAAGGACATTGCAGGATATATGATACCCAATGAAATCTATAAACATCACACAGTTAGTGCATTTCATTACAATGAAACAAGAGATAACTAGGTAGATGATAATATAAATTTCAGTATTATATTATAGATTAGTTGAGTAAAACAACAGCACACCTTATTATGTTCGCATTGTGGTTTCAGCGCACGCCGTGGCGGACATGGCTACGCTCATCCAAGAGAATGGTATCAAAGAGCTAAGCAAAGGCACCCACGGCGTGGTGGCGAACCACGGCATATCGCACGGCGTGCCGAGCCACATGGTCCCGGACCACGAGTACTGCGAGGCCAGCGCGGCGCCGCCGCCCGCGGACGTGGCGCTCGCGCCCGCCTCCGCTGGCACCGCGGACGAGGAGGATACTCCCGAAATAGACATCATGATAAACAATGTCGTGTGCAGTTTTAGTGTTAAGTGTCACTTGAATCTGAGACAGATAGCTTTGAAAGGTGTAAACGTTGAGTTCCGACGAGAGAACGGCATGGTGACGATGAAGCTGCGGCGGCCGTACACGACGGCTTCTATCTGGTCGTCGGGCCGCATCACGTGTACAGGTGCCACGAGTGAGGACCAGGCCAAGGTGGCAGCGCGCCGGTATGCACGCGCGCTGCAGAAGCTGGGCTTCGAAGTGCGCTTCCAGAACTTCCGCGTAGTCAATGTCTTAGGAACCTGTAGGATGCCCTTCGGAATACGAATCATATCCTTCTCCAAGAAATATAAAGAAGCAGAGTAAGTACAGTTTCTTTACTCTACATGATGATTTGATGATATATTTTTGTATTCAGGGTCAATAGTTTTGACTGCTGTCTACATACAATAAAAACTCTATGTTACGTTTGAGAATACTTTGATCCAACTTCTGAAAAAAGCATTCATGAGTCCTGCACATAATTTCTCATTCACACCTATAATATTTTTTTAATGTCCGTCATGTGATTTTAGTTTAAACACAGGGTGCACTATGTTTCCGGAACGAATTAGGAAGGAACTGAATAAGAAATTAGACGAATGTAGAATGGACGCTTTAGAAAGTCGGCGAATTAGGATTTGAACAATGTAGAAAAGGGGATGTTGTAGGAATGGATGAATTAGGAAGTAGACAACTTTGGAAATAGACAAATTAAGAAGTGGCTCATGTTTGACCACAGGGAATAGTTTTTACATATTGGCGTCATTTCATAAATCGCGTGTATGTACCTTGGATTTAACTCGTGAACATTTTCGTAGTGAGAAAGAGATTTTATTTAAATATAATTTAGCAGCTCAGCCTCTGCTGCAAGCAGCTCTCTTTGCTCGGCTTCAAACTGCTTTTGGCAATGGCACCATGCAAGACGACTATTTATAGTTTCCAAAAACGTGATAATGTCAATTTCAGTGAAGAAATTCGTGATGGTCGCCTTTCCACCGCTGTGTGCCATATAATCGAAATGGACATTTGACTTACTATGAGATTCGAGCATCTTTAGGCGTAGGCATGAGTCAAATACAATCAATCCTACACAAACATTTGGATGTGAAAAACCTGCGCTCTCGATAAATCCCACATAATTTGACTAACTAATAGGACTGCATCACTTGGTGCAATGCCATACAAAATCTGGTAAATTTCAACAAAGAGAATTCAAATTTGTGTGGCACCCACCTGGCACCTTGTGACTTTTTTTGTGTTCAAAACCCATTACGCGATGAACGATTTTCATCAGCAGAAGAGGCTGTCGAATAGTATGAAAGACATGTTTCCAAGGTACCGGTGTGAAGATAGCAGCCACTTTAGCCGCTATAGAATCCGACTAAATTATGATTCCAATTTTGTCACGCCTGAATAACGGAAAGGACTGAAACCTGTAGATATGTAACCTTAGTATCATATCTATGCAATTTCAAGCGGGAGGACTATTTAACTTAACTATTATTTAATTTAACTAAAAATATGCCATGGTGTTTTTACCGTGCGTTTTTAATTTGGTCAGTTCCGACTTTTCAGAAAATTATACTTGGACCCTCACATGCTCGGGTTGTTATTTGTTACTAGTAATTATATCCTCAAAAATGTACGGGCTCAAAATTATTAAATTTTTTAGCAGTTATCACTGTAAAAAAGGCATGAAATTGGTGTCTTCTACCATGATAAAATTACTATCTTAATTTGGTCGGATTATATGGCAGTGAAAGTTGGCTGCTAACTTAACACTGGTTTCCGAGGTCACCACGGAGGAGTGGCATAAATGTTTTCAAAATCGATTTATCCAAGTTTACGCAAAGCGTAAAAACCTAATTCAGACATATGGTTTTCTCATGGGTGCCACTTTCAAAAGTGGACCAAATTTTAAGCTCCAGCTTTCAAATAAAAAAGAATCATCCAAATCGGTTCACCCAGTCGAAAGTTCTGAGGTAACGTAAAATAAAAAAGATGTCGTCAAGAACTTCATTCTTTTTTTAAGTCCGTTGACAATACATTTACAAAAGAACATTTTGAGAAACAATAATTTTTTTGACCAATTATAGAAGTTTCTATAATTATAAATTTATAGAAACTTTTAGTGCGCCTTACTTTTTTTTATGTGAGTGAATGATGTGACGAGCTTGTCGTTCACCTGATGTTAAGCGACATGGCCATCCTTTGTTTACAATTTATCCTTGCTAAAGATCGAAAGGCTTTTGCATCTATGATTTCTCCAGCTGGCATGCATCATTTTGCGCAGAAGCCACTCCATTACATATTTGACTTAGTGATGTCGGTCATGACACTCATTCAGATAAAACTTTAGTTCATTTACCTCACAATATACACAATGTTAGGATTTGTGATGTATATTAAGATTTAAGTTCATTTACCTCATAAGTACAAAGTGTTACATATTGTATTATTGCTTTTACTCTTGCCCTCATTCATATTGATAATTTTAAAGATATCACTTAGCTTACATAAAAAAGTTCGGTACTTAAATTTGCCTACATAGTATACTTTTTAGTTGTATAGCTAAAAACCCGAGTACCATGTCAGCATGAAGTTTTTTTTGGCGGGAAAACGAAAAAGATCGCGTCGCCGCATTATATTATTTTCCAAAACTTGTGTTATTTTCAGTGTTAGTGCATAAAATTGGTGGCATTTTATTCGTTAAGTGCTGGACTACAGGCATGAGTGTGGGAAAGTGGTATAATGATGGTGAAACGTTTTTTTTTACGCGTTGTTTCCAAAACTCCATAGAAGCTTCTGGTAAAGTTGTCACCGTTTTTCTAGGAGTATGACTTGACTAGACTAGTCTATGACTTGGACTGTGACTTGACTTGACTTGACATATATGTCGGATCGTCAGGAATTTGACCGTTACAATCAGACATTATGTGGGCGTACGGTGGGTAATCGAGCAATGATAGATAGTAAGACAAAGTTCACAACACTGACTTTATTTTTCAAAGATTTCATAAGTAAACAACAACGTCACTATAACGAAACGGTAGGACAGTTCCGAGTAGTCTGTACTTCGTGGCAGCTAGGAAGCAAGTGTGAGCCCGCCACGCCAAGCAAGACGACATCGACTCTGTCAAGCACACCGGTGTGAAGTTGGTAGCTGAACGCCGACCAATCGGTGCGCTTTCGTTCCGTTCACCATCTTGACCGGATGCGACACGGCCGTCCTGCGTGACACACGTCCTCGTGTGTTTATTAATCTGTAACATCAAAACCACAGAACAGTTTTCGTTCGGCCTGTCCTGTCTATACTTAGGTAATCTAACTTGCATCTAATTGACTCAAAATAATGAAACAAACATCATGAATCACGTGAGTTTGTTTATTTTACTAAATTTAGAAAAACCACATCCTAGATACACAACATAGCTACATCTGGATAGTCAGTAATGTAATAGGGTTAGGTTAGTATAATCAGATTCACACACATTATCAAAGAATCCCGAGTCCCAGTACCATTGATCGACTTTATTTACACAGGTCTAAGCTTCAGAACAAATCACAGTTAATCGGACATAATCCCCAGGTATCTCATTCACAATTAACAGCTATCACAATAGCTCCAACAAACAAGTTTTGTTTCATCACGCACTTCCCCACGGGAAGGCCGAGTCGTCTCAAGACTCAATGATCTTCGCTACAAGGCAAGATCCGACTATACCACCCAGAGCTACCACCTACTGCGTACCCACGGACTTCACAGAGAAGATGCCGATTTCTAACGGGCTACAGCTATGATACTCTGGTATAGTCTCCATCATAGTGAATCGAGAACCTGTGATCACACACATTACACTGATGCAACCTCATCATTTAGTTTGTCGTCAATATCAATTGGTACTTGACCCTCAGGCATCCTTTTAATACGGTCGTGAGCGTACTTGTAAGTACGCTTATTAGTTAATGATTTTAGAAGGTAACGATCGCCTTCTAATAATTCAACAATTTGAAACGGCCCTCTATACTTAGCATCTAATTTTGTCTGATTACGCTCCTCATTCTCAATTAGAACGAATTCACCGACAGAAAATTTGCAAACGTTAGCCCTCGTACGATCAAAACGCTGTTTATCATAACGCGCACATTTTTCTATACCATCAGTCGCTAAAAGTCTCACCTCATCAAGATTCACAGTATCGTCATTGTCATTAGCCATCAAATCTAAAGGACGAGCTACCTTACCTATTAAAAGTTCTAATGGGCTAGCTTTTGTGACACGATTTACCGTACAATTTAGTGCTAGCTGTACGTCACCTAGCGAGTCTTGCCATGACCTATCTTTGCTAGACTCTATTGCAGTTAGCATAGATTTTAGTACGCTCATTATCCTCTCAACTTGACCATTCGCACGACACGACCCTGTAGCAATAAGATGGAGATTGATATTCTTACTTTCACAGAAGTCCTTGAACTCTTTGCTTGCAAAGCAGCGACCCTGATCCGCGATTATACGTACAGGAGTACCAAACAACGCTACACTGTTCGTCACGGCCTTAATGCTGCTCTTACTGTCTATATTTTTAGTGTGGTACAATAACACGTATTTGGTGAATGCATCGACCATCACAAAGACATACTCTTTGTTGTCATTTTTTCCACTAAGCTTACCAGTAGCATCCATATGTACAGTGTGCCATGGAATCGCTGTCTTTGGAATAGGATGCAGTTCAGCCTGTACCTTACCTGAATGAGATTTCGCAATTTTGCAGGTCACACAGTTGTCAACAAACTTTCTTACGTACCGACTCATTCCTTCAAACCAATAGTGATTGTACAGCTTCTCCAAAGTCTTCTCCCATCCGAGGTGAATGATGGACTCGTGGATATTGTTAATTACAGACCAACGCATAGCACGAGGAACAATAGGTAAACATCTTGTTCGACCATTCCGCTGTACCTTGCGATGAAGTATGCCTGATCTTACTTCGTATGTCTTAGCTACGTCTTCGTTCAGCTGTCCCTGGTTCAAATCAGAGATTACCTTTTTAACTTCTTCATCTCGTTGTTGCTCTGCGAGAAGCCAGTTGTCAGCCAGTTCGGTAATATTTACTCTCTTCTGTTCGACTTTGCTAGTTTGCTGTTGTTGTAGAGGTGGAAGCAACATATTTCGCGAGAAGAAATCAGCATGTGCCATTTGCTTACCAACTCTGTATTTCACGTCAAAATCGAACGTCTGTAGATAGGCCCACCACCTGTGTACCCTCGGTGTCAGGTCGATTTTGTTGCGTGATGACTTCAAGGAGTTGCAGTCGGTTACAACTGTGAATTTTCGACCATGCAAGTATTGCCTAAAGTGTCTTACTGCGTTAACAACAGCGAGCGTCTCCAGCTCGTATGAGTGGTAGCGAGATTCAGCTGGAGATGTGCGTTTGCTAAAATAAGCTACTGGGCGTTGCTTACCATCTACGATTTGTAATAAAATCGCACCATAGCCCTCGGCACTGGCGTCTGTATGAAGCTCCACTGGGTACTGCGGGTCATAAATCATGAGCACTGGTACATTAGTTAAAACTTCAATTACCTTCTGTCGTACCTCTTCGCAACTGGAACTCCACTCAAATGGACACTTACCTGTGTAAGCGTCTGCGGTGGAGGCAATGATGATAGAGCTTCAATCTTTCGCTTGTTTGGTTTGATTTCACCTGCCTCAACTTCGTATCCTAGAAACTCAACACGCGTCTTAAGAAAAGAGCATTTCCTAAGGTTGAGTGAGAATCCTGATTTCGTCAGCACCTCTAGTACTACTCGTAGTCGTTCCAAACCTTGCTCTATAGAATCTGACACAAAGTGTTTAAATGTTCCTGATGGGGGATCGACCACACATAGGTCAACACGTCGCTCAACAGGTAACGTTGCGCTGGATCTGCCCGAAGAGCAGCGGCTTGCGATGTGACCTGGAGCGCCGCACTTGTAGCACACCACCGTGTTGTTTGTGGCTTGTTGATGCTGTCCAAGGCTTGCTGTAGCAGACGCAAGTGATGGTTTCTGCGCTTCACTCTTTCTCTTGCGACAATCTAATTGTTTGTGTCCTAATTTGCCACAAGCATGGCACTTGATCTGCGATAATGGCGGAAATTTCGGACGTTTCTCGTTCTTGGCATCGGTATGCGTATCCATGGGGGCTTTACGCTTCAAGTAAGAAAACGCTTGTAGTTCTTGTTGCAATCGGTGACGCGTAGTAACCTCCGTGGTAAACGCAAGTCGTTGTAGGCGGGTACCAATATGTGCCAAGTGAGCGGTTACCGTCGATACCGCAATCTGTTCAACGCTCAAATCCTTCCAACTATTCAACAAAGTCGTAATAAGACGACCAGCATAGGCGGCATAAGTCTCATTTTCCTTCGGCTTATCATTATTCAAATTAATGAGGGTAGCTGCAGAAGTCTCGACGCTAACAAATCTTGCTGTAAAAAAGGTCTTTAAATTGAGTCCATGTCATACCCGGGTACGTTATCTGTGACAGCCACAGGGATGCGGAGCCTTTCAGCGCTTTACTGAGAGTCATAATAAGCTGGCTTCCTTCTACCGCACTTCCGTCAAAACACAAATCTGCGGTTGCGCACCATGCTCGCGGATCTGACTCACGGTTGTCCGGGTTGAATTCCGGCAGAATTACGCTGTTCTTCTCGTTGGGAGTCTTCAATGCATGAATCAGTGCTTGCATTTGTTGATTTTGCATTTCGAAAAGTAATCGCCATTGCGTTTCATTGTTGCCGGCACCACACGTAGACTCATTAGCTCGATTTGATCCCAATTCTGATGTCGGATCGTCAGGAATTTGACCGTTACAATCAGACATTATGTGGGCGTACGGTGGGTAATCGAGCAATGATAGATAGTAAGACAAAGTTCACAACACTGACTTTATTTTTCAAAGATTTCATAAGTAAACAACAACGTCACTATAACGAAACGGTAGGACAGTTCCGAGTAGTCTGTACTTCGTGGCAGCTAGGAAGCAAGTGTGAGCCCGCCACGCCAAGCAAGACGACATCGACTCTGTCAAGCACACCGGTGTGAAGTTGGTAGCTGAACGCCGACCAATCGGTGCGCTTTCGTTCCGTTCACCATCTTGACCGGATGCGACATATATATATATAACTTGAGAAATTATCAATTACTTGACACTGGTAAAATACACAAAAGTGTGGAGCCATACCAAAAAAAAAATGTCAGAATAAAAATAAACAGACAATTACGAGCAGACCAGCGCACCTAGGGTTCCATACACGATTTGCTCTTGTTACTTACATTTTTGTGCTAAGACCTAATAAAATTGCTTTACTTTTTTTAAAGTAATGTTTGAAAAACTTTATCGCAAGTTTTTTTTATGTTAATTAATGCTGTGACGAGCTAGTAGTTCGCCTGATGTTGAGCGTCACGGCCGCCTATAACAGTTGCAGCCGCTAAGAAAGGATTTTTCGAAATTCCACCCTTAAGAGGGTGAAATGGGTGGTTGAATTATTTTCCCATAGGCCATGCCGCGGGCGAAGCTGCGGGCAGAAGCTCGTTTATTATAATTGTTAGGTAATTCGCCGTAATTACAGACAGACAGAAACGTAAATACCCCCCGGTATTTACGTTTTGTTAACAGTACCCTGAAAATGGTGGCATTTGTGGTGATTGTATTATATACATACAGACCTATGTAGTACAGTCAATATTGACATATATGTTTTTGAAGCAAAACTTCTTTACGCACGCTTGACTTGGGGGTAAGCTGGTGAGGCGAACGGAAGGGGGAGATATGCTTATATATCCCTCTCTACGTGAAGATAGGAAGAATTACGTTTCGTGTATTACTGTAGGGGCAAGAGAGATGGAGTTAAAGAAGTTTTACTTCAGTCGTGTGGTCTAAAGCACACTCGTTTTTTATTAACACATATTTATTGCCTGAGAGAGGACCAGATTGAGGTGGTCCTTTTTGTTTACAACCTGTGCACTTAGTTGATCTATCGCAATACTTATTTTTAGAACAGTATAGACCAGGCACAATGGGAATTGGCTTTTGACCTTTGGCCCATTTGTGAGGCCACTTTAGACTGCTCTGAATCGATTTCATCTTATACTTTGTAATTTTTGTAGCATTGCCAAATTCTGGGCTTTGATGCATTTTTCGTCTGGAACATCTATAAATAGAGTGAATGTTTACTTAACATTCTTCTATTCCTATATATACTCTTTATTGGTCCTGTGATCAATTACAATTTGCTGTTCAAGGATTCATTGGTAATGTCGAGTAATAATTGCAGCGGTTTGTGCTTGGATAAATGACAGCTAACTAAAGTTTTACCACTAAGTTTACCATCGAGTTTGCATTAACCCAGTAGATTATACCAGTTATTTAAAAAAAAACTGATTTTTTTCCTACATTTTTAAAGATACCTAGATAAAGATACCGTTTCATCATAGTTTTCATGTCATGTATGCCTTATAATTTAAGCCTATGTGGTGTGGTGGTTGAGCAGGTCGGCTCATAGCCCGGATGCAGTGGGTTCGATTACCGCGTCAGGACAAGTATTTGTGCTCGAAAAAATGGCACTAATACTTGTTCTAAGTCTGGGTGTTTTGGGACCATTGTCCTCGTAGTTCCTGGCTAGATACAGGCAATCCTAATTAGGTTCCGAGATATATGTATGTGATCGCCCGGAATTATTATTATTATAATTTTATTACGATACATAGCGCCGCCATTTTACTTGGAAGCTATTGAATTTATACTTTATCGTTGTTATATTTAATGTTAAATAAAGTGAGACTAATCTGTTTTTGTATTCATTTTCAGTTACGAACCAGAGCTCCACCCTGGTGTCACATATAAGCTATACAATCCTAAAGCCACATTAAAGATATTCTCCACGGGAGGCGTAACAATCACAGGTAAATTTGTTTTATAACATAACCTATTCAATATTACCAAAGGAAATGGGATCAACTTACCATAAAAAATCGAGTGTGCTTCAGACCACACGACTGAAGTAAAACTTCTTTAGTTTAGCTCCATCTATCGGCCGGTATAACTTTGTATTTGCTTTGTTTAAAGTTAATGTCGCCATCTTTACAATAGTAAATTGTCGTTTTAGCGGACATATCAAAACTTCCGTTCGCTTCGCTATTTTACTCCAGAGTCAAGTGTGAGTAAAGAAGTTTTACTTCAATAATAGAGTATTTATTCTATGAATAAGTTGTATAATATAAGCATGAGCGAAACAAAAATGAAATAACAAAAAAAAAAATCGGTTGTGAATAGTCTAATCAAACAGCTTCCATAACAGCAGCAGATATTATGGAAGGTGAGAATGGATTTATCCCAAAAACCTAGATTATACAATATTATGACCTCAGATGAGAGTAATTTTAATTTTTTTATAATCTTTTGGCTTCACACTATTGTGTATTTAGCCAGTGTCAAGTAATTAAAATAATTTATCAAATTAATGATATTTCACGCAAATATGTGTCAAGTGACAGTCGAAGTCATCAAGTCAAGTCATGGTCTAGTCAAAGTCATACTTCTAGTAAAGTGGTGGCAACTTTACTTGAAGCTTCTATGGAGTTTTGGAAACAACAAGAAAAGAAACGTTTCACCATCATTATACCATTTTCCCACACTCACGCCTGTAATCCAGCACTTAACGAATAGAATGCCACCAATTTTATGCACTAACACTGAAAATAACACAAGTTTTGGAAAATAATACAATGCGGTGACGCAATCTTTTTCGCATTGCCGCCAAAAAACTCCAGATGAGAGTATTTCACAGAAAAAATACTGGAGTTCTTTTTACCAACCATGTTAATATTAATTATTAATTCTCTAATCAATCTGGTTCCCATAGTACAAGCTTTACTTAGTTTGAGACTAGTCATCTAGATGGCGCTGTGTGAAATATCCACAAATATTTATTATTATAATGTTAACCACACGGGCTGAGCTATATCAAAGGTGCCTCAATACAAGCCTGTAACACTGGACACACCCTTACAAGGATTTAATTTCAGAAAGGTGTCAATTAGGTGTCACGTTCTCTAAAGCTAAACTTAACTGAAAATAGCGAGATACTCTTCTGATAAAGGGGACATGAAAAAGACGGAGATATTTTTATTTCGTTTAGCTACTATAGACAGAGGCGCCACAGAATCGACATCAAGTAACTAATTAAATAAATTATTTTACACTGTGATTTTGATATTGTCTAGTAGAATGGGAATAGTGCCTAGTGGTGAACAACAACACTCTCTCTAGACTCCAGAAGGAGAATCTGAAGAAAGTTATGTTGTGTGTGACAAAGATAACCTATAGTCGATTTCATTCGTCTTTGTAGCTGATTATGAATTTATGTACATCAATTAAAATTGGACCTAAACATTATTTTTTAATAACTAGTTACAAATAAAAAACGTAGTGAAGAAAAAAACCAGTGTGCTTCAGACCACACGACTGAAGTAAAACTTCTTTAGTTTAGCTCCATCTATCTGCCGTTATAACTTAGTTTTTGCTTTGTTTAATTAATTAATGTCGCCATCTTGACAATTGTAAAAAGTCATTTTACAGGACATACCAACATAATACAATATTTTTAATTTTGTTATGTTGACAATAGAGCTCTACGTTAACCAACAATTTTCAACTTCCATTTGCCTCGCCAGCTTACTCTCCAAGTCAAGCGTGCGAAAAGAAGTTTTACTTCAAAAATTTTCTTTAACAAGTAGTAATGTAAGGTCACAGAATTATGTATTACAGAATTATGCTCAGTCGATCGCTGCTCAAGTAGAGATTTCATTTACTAATTGATCACTTTATCAATGAAATCTCTACTTGAGCACCGATCGACGACTGAGCATCGTTCTGTAATACGGACCTAAATGTAGCAAAGGGTGGGTCGGTGTCCCGTGGTGAGTCGTGGCGTGTGTTGCAGCTCGCAGCGTGAACGACGTGCAGTCGGCGGTGGAGCGCATCTTCCCGCTGGTGTACGAGTTCCGCAAGCCGCGCACGGCGGCGGACGAGGAGCAGCTGCGGCTGAAGCGCGCGGCGCGCGGCGCGGCGGGCGCTGCGGCCCCCGCGCCGCGCGCCGCCGCACCGCCCGGCGACCCACTGCGCCTGGTGACGCTCTCCGACGAGGACAACGACGCGTGGGAATGACGCGGGCCCGCCGCCGGCCCCGCCCGTTTGGCATCGGAGCGATGACTGTCGGTCGTGCAGTGCGATCGCGTGTGATCCTCGGCTGGTCGGTTCATGCCAAAGATATTTATTAGGGAGGTGCTTCGCGCTCGGTCCGCGCCGCTTCGCAGGACGTTACGGGGCGCCCGCGCTTCATACCCGATCCGAATGTATTTGTGATGCTCCTGTGACCTCTTTAGTACGCGTAGAAGTCGAACCGTTTACCAAATTATCGTAAAACTAACGTTCAGATAATTAATCTCGTGACGATACTCAGTCTCGTTTTTCATTTGCAGGTTGATGATTTTTAGTGATAATAGTGTTCAATAAGTTTGTTCTAAAACGAGACGACTGAATGATTAGATGTTAGTGATTGTAAATATGAAGCTTGGACATTAAAATGTTTCAATAAAAAGAATTGTTTTATTGAAGAAAGTGAAATATACAAGGTAGGTTACATATAAGTTATCAAATAATCGCTACAATGTATACAAATACAAGGGGCAGTAGGTACTCGTCTGAGATTCACAATCATAAAATGGATACATGAAAGGCTATAAAAAGGATTCGCGCTGTACGGTTTCCTATCGCCGTACTACTTGGATGATGATGAGTAAAATTAAAGAAGGAAGTTATGAATTACACAAAATGTATTGAAAACAAACAAAATGAAATAAATTATTTGATAAAATTGATGAGAACGTATGATGAATATGATGGTTGATTGCGAACTGGTGAAATTGGGCCACGGTCGCGGGCGTGTAAACTGCACCCGCAGCATTACGCAAGAGTTCAACGGCTTGCTCCGTACACGCGCATTCATCCCGGGCGCCGCATCCGTCGGGTTCAGCTGCGGTCGGAGTCCTGGGTGTCGTACTCGTCGCTAGTGGGGCGCGCGTGCGCGGCGCGCGGCGGCGCCGGGCGGGCGGCGGCCGCGCGCTCGGGCCGCGGCGCGCGGGGCCGCGCCGACCGGATGCAGGCGCTCATGTCCACCACCGACAGCCGCGGGGTGCGCACCGCCGTGCCTGCACGATACAACAAGGAGTTACTTGACGGAGGTTTTTTGGCGGGAATGCGAAAAAGATTGCGTCACCGTATTGTATTATTTTCCAAAACTTGTGTTATTTTCAGTGTTAGTCCATAAAATTGGTGGCATTTTATTCGTTAAGTGCTGGATTACAGGCGTGAGTGTGGGAAAATGGTATAATGATGGTGAAACGTTTCTTTTCGTGTTGTTTCCAAAACTCCATAGAAGCATCAAGTAAAGTTGCCACCACTTTACTAGGAGTATGACTTTGACTAGACTATGACTTGATTTATGAAGTCATCAAGCTTCGACTGTGACGACACATATTTGCGTTAAATATCATTAACTTGATAAATTATTAATTACTTGACACTGGCTAAATACACAAAAGTGTGGAGCCAAAACACGTCATCGTCGATACGATCTCAAATTTATTATATGTATAGATTTGGTGAAAACTATGGGTTATTCCTGTTAGATCTCGTCTTCGTCCCCACACTAAATTGTTGTGACCAGAAGTTGGTAAAGATTTCAAAATAGTAGACAAATTATACTGTGGCCTGTACCTACCAATAACGCACAGTGGTGTAGCTAGGGGTGGAAGCCTCGCACTAAAAGGGCCTCGCAAGGCCTCTTTAAATGCGATGCCACTAAACTTAAAATCCCGTTTATTTTAGTAGTATCAGCACGTAAGAAGTTTTTCTAAGTTAAAAATTATAAAAAACTACTTAAGAAACAGTATGAAGCAGAACCGACTGTCCGCTTTAGCAATACTCTCAATCGAAGCAGATTTAGCTACCAAAATCAATTACAAATCCTTACTAGAGGACTTCTGTAAAGCAGAAAGCCGAAGAAAACTAAATGAAAAAATAATGAAACAATACAAAATCTTTATGCTTTTCAATATTCTCCCACCGTACATTTATATTTTTACACTATCATAAGTAGGTATATCGTATCAAAGCATGTTTAGTAAGATAAATTTATTGGGTAGGTCTTGGGAACGAAAGAAAAGGGGCCACGCTGATGCGACTTTGTCCACGTCTATATTACGCTACGCCACTGATAACGCTGAAAACTTAATATTAATCGTGAGTGTTCTCGTGTGTAAACCAGACCTCACGTCGGTAACAGACGCGACACAGATATATAGGTACCAACCGGTGATAACGGGCAGTGCGTGGTCGATGTCCGGCATAGTCCTCGGTCGCGCCGTGCGCAGGTGCCTGGCGGTCCGCGGGGGGAACACGCGCGGCGCGGGGGACGCGGCCGGCAGCGGCGGCGACAGGACTCGCGAGGGCAGCACGCGACGCTCGGGGGATGAGCTTGGAGATCTAATATGAAGGTTAAAGAAAAACTGATGATCGTCCGACTGCTGCCTTTTTTTAACTTTTATAATGCTGTTGGTTGGGTCGTCTCCACCGACCTTTACAGCCTTACATCGCTTATGGCGCTAACCCGTGAAAAGTGGGAACTGCTGACCTGCTTTCATAAATACTTTTTTTGATAATCACCCACTTAGTATATTATACAGAATTTGAAGATTCTGAAATATGGCTGGATTACAGAATATCATTAGGTTAGGGTATAATTAAAATATAAACTACGGTGGGTGAGGCAACAAAGAACATGCGATCGAGCCCGTTAATGAGCTAATGTAATTTATGTCGGCATCATGCCACTGCATATAAAATAGTACTACGTAATTGTGCCCTTAATTTTTTCTACTATTGACAAATACGCGTGCCATAAATAGCATAGTTAGTAATTTTTAGCGCCTTGTTTCACACGCTGTTGAAATAGTAACCTACTTATATTATTCATACCTATCTCTGCCAGTTACTGGTCGTCTTCTTCGTCTTCTTCCCCTGGAATCCTTTTTCTTGCTAGAGAGACCGATGCGCGGTGGAATGACGCCGATGTGTCGGTAATAGTCGCAGAAACCTTTTGCTAGACACCTCCCTATTTTGGAATCTGGATGCGATTGTTGTGGAACTTATAAGTACTTACGGAACACACAAAATATTTACATGCTAAAGTTGAATTACTCTACTTACTAAATACTGTTTCTAAATAATGTTTTCTTCAATTATTCAAACAAAGTTCCGTTCTATTGCGGTACAATAGGTTAGGAAGAGTACATGGAATTAATGATTTTCCGGTTATTCCTGGTATCTTTTTGGTGGTGACTTTGATTTTATCGAAGCTTTTTGGGTATTTAGTTTTCCGTGTAATACCAAAATGTTCATGGTAACTATTTTTCCTTGTTACCTAAGTGATGAAACTTGATATTGTAACGGGAATAAACTAAAAATGTTCATTGCAATAGCACTGTATGGAAAAGCTTTTCCATAAATGCGTTTTACGTCTATTTTAAATACTACCTATTAAAAAAAAACAAGGATACAAGCATCTTCAGTGTAATGTATGTACGGTCCCCTAGCGCTTAGTCTCCTTCCACCCAGTGACGCTAGTATTGTGTAAGCGTCAACGTTTCCGACAGGCAAGGCTCTTCGCGCGCTGCCGGCCAGCCCAGCGTCAGCGTTGAACATGCAAGCGTCTTGTCGCCACGCTTCTACTCGACCAGATAGAAATTTTGGGAGCACAGCGTGACGCTCAAACCTAGTAAGAACACGTAAATATTAAAAACATTATATTTATATTCATTTAAAAAATATTTTAGCTTTATTATTGCTTACTCTACACTATTAACAATAATTACACGAAATTAATATAAAGTACTTGCTTGTTTGTCTGCCTCTCTATCAGTTGGTTACGTTTTCAGGAGTAAACGATTGAACAAATATTTAATTTATAAGTATTATGACACTTTTAACGAGGTTCAAAGCCGCAACAGTTATGTATAATTTTATTTAGATTAACGAGGACCTGACCTGTAAACATCATCATATGAATTCCCACGAACAAACACACCCTCGTGGCTTATATCTGCGTGGAGATCGATGATGAAATCCAGCTGCAAGGTCTGAAACAAGGAAAAGCGTAGTGATTTCTTCTGCCTATTGAAATAGGAAACATCAGGGTAAAATAATGCTGAACCTTTTCAGCTGCAATTTTCTCGATTAGCTTATTAACAGCGATTAGGGCTGGGTGAGCAAAGCTGGTTGCCCTGTGCCAACACCTGTTAAGATCTGAGCCTATGAGATCAGAGCGTTGGTTACCGAGAAACACTCCGTCTGGATTCAACATCGGCACCACCTGAAAATACAATTTTAATTTGTATCCAACGATTTCCCTTATTACCCAACTACTTAGGGTGTATTTCCAAATTATGTTAATAGGTAGGTAACACAGAACATGCCCTATTGCGTGGAAGGTACCTATTATATTCATAAGTATAACATACCTATTTTATAATAATGATATAGAAAAAACTTACATGAATAATGATACCGTTTCGTAAGGCACAAGCTTTTTCAGAAGAACTCACAATGAAGTCTAAGAAACCTGTTGAAATAAAAATTATAAACACTCTTGTTAGATAATACGACTGTTGTCGTAATAAAAATACAAATTTTCGCTTAAAGAAATAATTGTAACTTGGATTTGAAACATGAAAATAGAAACAAAGGCCTTGCATTGGTACGGCTTTGGAACTTACAATGGCCGAAGCTGTACAAAGTATGAACTTCCACTGTTCGTGCGTAGGCAGTTGGTTCAGTTGTGAAATGCTGAATAAAAAACGTGTTTTGAATTTCACTGTACGGCAATATATAAATTGTCGAACTACCATAGGTACCTACCCTGACAAATGAAGGAAGCCGGCGGCTCTCCTCCGTGCGTCCTCGCTAGTATCATAACTACACGTTTTTTGGGCTCATTGGCTTTGGGTTTATGCAATGGCTCGTCTGTCGTAACCTTGTCAATATCTTGAGCTGCATAATCTCCAATAGTGATGAGGTCTATTCGACGTTTTTGCTGCAAATAAGAGCAAGATTCAACTTATCATCGGGCAGATACAAGGTCATTTTTTATTAAGTACCTACAAAAGCAACGTACAGTAGTTTGCGCAATAGATTCTCTCTTAGCGAAAGCCTGTGCCCGTTTCTCCCAAATTGCCAAATGTTTCTGGAGACGAGAATAAGAGTATGGAGCTGCTGCTGTGAACTGGTACACGTCCTCCTCGCGGTCGAATGCGAACGCAATGCTCAGAATCTTTCGTCCCCTATGCGGAGCAGAGCGATGGTAGAAAATAAGCCGCCTGGGAATTCGTACCCTGAAAGTTATAAGTTAGTCAGTGTTTCGTGGCTTTACCCGTGGACTCAAAATGCTCCGACTCTTACCATTTTCCTCGTGAAGTAGAACGGACCAGAGGCGTCATGTCACTGTCAAAAAGTGTTACTTCTTTACCTAAATTAACGATGTTGAATATTACCCTCTGAAAAAAAGGTACAATTAGGTATAGATGCCAAGTACGTTCCTCCTGCGGAACAGCGAACGTTGTAGTAATATACATGTTATTTATACATATTAAACGGTGAACTCAGAGTCATCCCAAACCTGATCCTGTTTTACGTTCTCTACGGTGAAGTTGAACCAAAATCTGGCTCTGGGCCTGCAAGTGTCTGGCCGGACGAAGAGGTCGTATTCCAGATCCGTGATGTGATCAGCTCGCCCCAGGTTCCCGCACTCGTAAGCCGCGTCGAAGCACAGCTGACCGCGCTTAGCTTTCCCACTGTGCCCGGCTGGACGAACGATCAAACGGTTCAAGTTGCCAAGACCTCCCTCTCCATCGCTCTCTTCGCTATCTGGAGGTTGAACACCATAAAGAGAATATCAACGTAGGTAAGTCAGTAATATATTTTCTCAATCTTTTCATTATTGGATCTACGCTCGGAGCCACGCACACCTACGAAGGCCGGCGTAGGTACATTACAATTTACAACTATTTAGGACACAGGTTTTGTAACAAGTTGTGACTGTACCACTTGTACACACGACTAAGTAGGTCATAAAATACCTAACAAGCGAACGAAAAAGAAAGCTATTTTGTGGGTTTTATAGCTATAAATATAGAATGTGTAAACACCACGGAATTTGCAAGCATTTGGCGTAACAGGCAATGATTGAATAGTTTGATCGTCTTGGATTTGGACCACGCACGCATGATGTTGGCGCAACATCTAATTTACATAAGTTTATTGGATCGGTTTACTCCTATTTCTGTTCTTAAAATATTTTTGTTTATCACTTATAAGTTACTAAGTACCGTCTAGATTACGATTGTAAATTGTAGTGTGTTGAAGTTGTTCAGTGTTAGCGGCCATCTCTGCCTTTATCTCAAGCCTAGTATTATTTAATCTGTGCTCAGGCTAACCCGAAGCCTTTTGAGTCAACTGGCTCGGTGCTCCGTATTCACTAGATTGGAGCTATTGGAATCTAGATTGACGGCGATGCTTGTCGATAAGTGCGAGAATGTGCAAGGAACCATTTACTAGACACGCCATCCGTCTATTGAATTCCTTTTTACAATTATTTACAGCTTTGCCAATTGAAACGTTAGGTTTCAGCTATTTACTGCACGACGTCTACGATATATTGGCGACTGTAGAGAAAATATGTGTAATTCTTAGACATAGCAGTAGTGCATATGTCTAAGAATTACACATATTTTCGAGGAATTACCTTTTCCCTGTAATAATTTACGGTTTAATTTTTATTAACTTCTATTCTACAACTAAAGACATTGTGTATTTTTACTATAGAAAGGTAAGGTAATTATTAAAATAATTAGAAAGTTAGAGTTGATTAAAAACAAATCGAGAACATTTTCCTAATCACTATCTCCAAATTATAATTTTAATAATTGTATTACAAAAACGTTATGTATTATTCATAATTTATATTTATTTTTACCTGATATTTATTTATCATAGGTACAATGGTAATAATTTTTGTAATAGGACATAAACTCTTTAAAAATAAAGTGTTCGCACGCTTTCCAATGTTCATACCCCTAAATGCACTATAGCAATTTTATTGGAGAGGAGGTGGTTTCAATGTAAGTATAATAATGATAATAATAACACCCAACGATCACATACATAGATTTTTCAACCTAACTAGGATTCCCATAGGGACCCAGGAACTACGAGTACCATGGTCCCACAACACCTAGACTCAGAACAAGTATGGGCTATTTTTCTGTGCACAAATACTTGTCCTGCCGCGGGAATCGAACTCGCCATCTCCAAGTTATGAGCTGACCTGCTAAACCACCACACCAAAGACTAAGTGATAAACATAAAAAAATAAATAAAACGTTTATATGTACATACTATACTAAAAGGCGCTATTAACTAAACCTAACACCAGTAGACATACTCCCGCAAGAATATACTCAACTATAATTTACAAACGCTATAGCGCCTAGTAGTTGAACCCTATTTCCGTAACAACTTACGTGTTTAAAGACTTCTCGAAGGAGCGAAGTCACGCAATGCCTCTGAATTTACCTATCATTAGACTCCAATACGTTAGCGCTTTGCGGAATTTATGGATATATAGATATTTTATTTATTTTATTTTTTAGATTATTAAGATATACGAACCTAGGTTATCTAAATTACTTAAATACGTAATGCCTACTAAAGGACTTCAAGTTATGCATTATGTGCCTTTGAAGCGTCTTCCATTAGGATTAGGTACTACTGATTTTAGTTGAAAATGAGCCTACGTATAAAATAATAGTTTTGCAGTGTTCAAGTATCTATGTGCGGAATTTCCGTCACACGCCATCAGGCGGGCCTATTTAATAAAAAAAAACCTGCATTAGGGTCACTGATGATTTGAGGTGAAATTATATGAGCTCTACGTATAAAGGTATAGAGACCTCTTTACCGTGCCAGGCGCGGTTTTCGTTTGACACTTCACGAATTAGTATCGTTATGTGAAACAAAATCATTTCATCCCATAATCAATGAAGTAGTTTCGATGTGTTTGATAAGAAACTGAAACGAATGAACTTTAATTTTGAAGATAAAAAGTAGCGTATCTAAACATACCTACACGCTTAATTTGCTTCTTCAATATACATAAAACGTATTTAGCCAGTAAATTAGAGGCGATAAAGACTTAGTAGCCAAACGACTAAAATGAGAAAGACATTGGCACAAATAAAGTCCTAGGCAGATGTTTATATCTCCGGTAGGTTCACCATCATTTCCCATGACCTCCTAATTCACCATCTTATTCATAGAAGCGTCGGTCAGTTCAAGAAGTAGGTATTTAAAGATGATAGCCTTCCATCACTGCATACAAAGAAGTAGGTACTTACCAGACATTATTTCATTTCCGCTTCATCCTAACAATGTATGTCACACTTCTGATAGCGCACTATGACATTTCAACCGCGTTTATCTTTTCCGTAACGGTGACAAAACTGCAACTATCGTCCGCATTTTCTATTTTCCTTTGTTTCGTGCAACAATGACCCGTAAGGTTGCCACGTTACGCCGCGATGCGACATTTTACCCATAATAATAATAAAAGTAAAAATGATGTTGCTTGAATGCGTAATAACGTTCACTTCCGTTAGTTACCGTTGCTTGGTAACTATGGACTCGTTTATCTACCACCAACACACACTACTATTGAAAGAACTCTCTAACAAAAAGTGATGAGAATGTGTGGGCTGTGTTTCAGTGAGTAACCACGTAAATCTCCTAGTTCTTTTCGTTCGGCTGTTGTTCGTTCGGTTGGTGTTGTTGAAAAAGAAATTCAGAACAAATAATACATAGGCACTTAATTTAACTACTTATACAATTTTATTAATGTTTGAAGGATAACGCCACGTGCTAGCTAAGTTTGCATTTATCGTATTTGGAGAGTTCATTGGATTTCTTCCTTCCCTCCCCTGTTTCTAATAGTTTTCTACTATTATTTTGTCTATCCTTTCTTTTGTATGTCCTATCTGTGTACCTCCCTTTCTTACATTCATGAGGGTTGGAACTTAGAAGGTTACATAAATAGGTTTCAATTTGCAATAGCTGGAAGAGCGAAGATTTAAAATGTTTCCTTTCTGAAAAAGACAATGTTACATGCATCTATACTCTCTGTTTGTTATATCCAATATAAGTAGATATATACCATACATTTATATAAAAAATAACGAATGACGTAGTTATTACTAGTAATAGCAAGTAATTAAAATGCCTACTCACATCTTTTCGAGTTGAAAATCGCATAGCAGCGCAGCGCCGCTATTCCATTCTATCAAGATAATGCGTGATGGCGCTACGCCGTAGGCGCGTAGCGCTCTACAAACATAGGGATCGTGGATCTCTTTTCAGTCATTTTTTTTTCTTTTGACGGAGTCTCTATTAGCACTCGTATTTAAAGTTGAAAATCGCAGATCATAATTTAATGACAAACTGGGTCTGCTCATGAAAATATGCTAACATTGGGGGTTTTTGTGGAATGTTATATTTATTCATCAATAGCTGGAAGAGGTTCACTGCTGAACACAGGTCTCTCCCATAAACCAATCAATACTCGCTGAAGACAAAAAAAATACTATGTTATTGTGTAACCGGTATAGGTACCATGTTTCATCAAAATTAGTTGATAAATACGACCTGCACGCGAGTACCAACATCCGATCAGATGAAAGCTTCAGCGAGTTGAAGCAGTTTTTTCGGTCAAAAATAGGTTTTACTAGCTTCTGCCCGCAGCTTTGCCTGCGTGGCCTATAGTAAAATAATTCAACCACCCATTTCACCCTCTTCAGGTTGGAATTTCGAAAAACCCTTTCTTAGTGGATACCTACAAAGAATACACCCTCCAAATTTCAAGTCTCTAGGACCAGCGGTTTAGGTTGTGCGTTGATATATAAGTCATACAGTCAGTCAGTCAGGACTTTGAATTTTATATGTACTTATAGATAATGTCATGTCCGACTCTCTGGCTAGCTGTCCGTCTAAATATAAAAAATTATTATAAATAAAATAAATAAATTTATGAATATTGTCATTTATTTAATAAACAATATACAATTATTCATATCACTAGTTTTATTATGATCGGCATTTTATAGCCCCACGCTTCGCGAACATTGATCAAAAAGCTCAACAAACAAATAATATCGGATTTAAAAATGAATATTTATGTAACATTTTTAATACATTCCAATATCTCACTTTTAAACTTAATAATATAGGTAACACATCGATTTTACAATTAAACGACCTGGCAATGTTTAAAAATGAATGAAAATAAATGATATATGCCTGTTTGTACTAAAGTTTGACAGCTTTTAAGTTCGCATTTATCCCTATGACGTGAGTACTGCAATGGTTTTGGGTACGTCCTAGAGAGATAAGTGTTAACTTCAGCTGTCAAACTTAACTGCAGACGGACATTCGTGGCATAAATTGCACAACTGTAATACTATAATAATTAATTAAATTATTGTGTATGCGTTTTAAATTGCACAGTACACAATTAAACTTGCTTAAAGAAACGAGAAAAATTTCGAAAAAACTTCAACTTAATATGCATTAAAATGTTTGTATACGTGTAATGAAGTCTAGCTGTAGGTACTTAGGTATGGGTATGGGTGGTAGTAATGATAAACATTAATGAAGAATTACATCCAATGAAATGGAATGAGCTTCCACCAGGGACCTTTCTCCAGAGCTACAACATGCAGTTTAAACGGAGGTCCAAAGGGTAGGTAAGCATACATACGTATTGGTGTTACAGATGTCCATAGGTGCACTCTCTCATCAGGAGAAGCGTATGCCTGTATGCTACATATAGGATAAAAAACCAGTGTGCTTTAGACCACACGGCTGAAGTAAAACTTCTTTAGTTTAGCTCCATCTCTCGGCCGGTATAACTTTGTTTTTGCTTTGTTTAATGTTAATGTCGCCATTTTGACAATTGTAAATTTTAATTTTACCGGACATAGCAACACAATAATACATTTTTTTACTTTGTTGTGTTGACAATGGAAATCTACGTTAACCAACAACTTTTAACTTCCGTTCACCTCGCCAGCTTACTCTCCAAGTAAAGCGTGAGTAAAGAAGTTTTCCTTCAATAATATTTCCGCTATACGTGTATTTTGTATCTTCTTTTCATTATTTTATTTGGGTGTCGGTGTGGTTACGTGTACATGATAAAGATATACCTACCTACATAATTAATAACGCAATTACGTAATGCGGTGGCTGAATTATATAGTTATAGTAGTATACATAAAATAAACAAAAAAAAAGTTAATACTTGATATTAGAGGCCGTTCATAAATGACGTCACATGAATTTCATGGTTTTTTGACCGGGAGGGCAACCTTGTTAAAGCTCCGCCCCGGCTTTGTCACAGCTAGTCACATTTTTGTGAGATCTCTCTTCTTAGTGTGATGTCACATATTTTGCAATTTTTCATTTAGAAATTTAAGAAAATAACATTTGTGTGTTGTTATACTTAGATATATTACATTTTTAAAAAATCATTAAATTTGGGACCCCCTCTTTCCCCCTTGTCACACAATGTCACACTTCATGGACCCCCTCTCCCCCCCTTAACGTGTGACGTAATTTATGGAAGGCACCTTACATTAACTACGTATGAAAGCAATATGTTGCGATAATTTCCTTTTGGGAATTAATTAATATTTTATGTTCTGAATTTCTGACAGAATTAATGACAATGTAAAAGGAACTGTATACTTATTAGTTGTTCTGTTCCTTTAACAAATATAATTATACGAATATCAATTATTACACATAATATTTAACGATTTTCCAAAAACGTGACTAGAAAATTGTACTAAACAATTAATAACTTATAGTCATATTACACTTATTATATTATGTACATTGTATATTTCTATTCAATCTTAAATTGAAAGCTGGTTCGATTATGTAGTAGGTACATATATATATAGGTAGATATACGAAGAGTTGGACCAAAGAATAATAAATGACTAAGTTCAGAACAGTAAAGATATAATAAAACTTATGTTTATTTGCCTATCTAGTATACTTACTTAGCGTAACATGATTATTTTGTATCTTTAAGATACAGTACGAAAAAGATTTAGACATAGATCTTGGGCGGACTATTTACAATGATTCATCTAAGTAATAATAATAATAATAACAATAACGCCCAACGATCACATACATAGATCCTGGACCCTAACTAGGATTCCCTGTGTCTACGGACCAAGGAACTACGCGGACCATGGTGCCACAACCAGACTCAGAACAAGTATTTGCGCTTTTTTTTCTGTGCACAATTACTTGTCCTGCCGCGGGAATCGAACCCGCCGCCTCCGGGTTATGCGCCGACCTGCTCAACCACCACACCACAGAGGCTGTCAAGTAGATAAATATAATGACAATTAATTCTGTGGTAAAGATATGAAATAAGTCAAGTCGCTTGTAGGCTTACCACGAGCTGTCCTGTGTAAGGAATTATATAATTGTAAACTTGCAAAGACGAACTTGCAGAGAAAATGCAGAACAAAATTGGGAATCTGATGAATAGCCGCCCAGACCATGGTAAAATACATATAACACTAGGGATACAACAACAGACTTTACCTAATTCATACGTTTTACGGACAACCGAATCTAACCTAAAAGTTACCCGAATACCTCAGTGTGAGTTACGAAATGTAAATTTGCATTGGCCTGATAGCTCAGTTGGTAGCGGCTCTGCCTTCTGAACTGTAGGTTGTGGGTTCGATTCCCACCCACAACAAACATCTGTGTGATGAACATAAGTGTTTGTTCTGTCTGGGTGTTATATTGTATTCTATGTATGTGTTTACAAACAAAAGTACTATTAGTTACCTGGTTCCCATAGTACAAGCTTTGCTTAATTTGGGACTAAATGGCGTCGTGTGAAATGTCCACAAATATTTATTTTTATGAAGAATAAAATCAGAAATGAGTTACGACAATCTGCACTAAGAGAAGCTGCACTTGACAGCTCTTAAGTTCGCACTTATCCCTCTATGACGCACGTACTGCAACGTGTTTGGGTAAGATATTAATTTTTTGGGGTAGGTAAGTTCAAACTTTGAACTTTAGTGCAGACGGGCATTAGAGTGATAGTTCTCTATGGCGAATTCGGAATAGTTTAGAAGCAAATAAAAAAGTCATTTTGTTTGTTCAGTTAGTTTATGTTAATTGCGAAGATTCGGCCAACTTTAATATCGTACCTGTAACATTAATTTGTTCACCTCTATTTCCACTTCCTAACTTACATGCAAGCAAGTTATAGCTAAACGCTATTTTTACAGATAAAATTACCCAACTGTCACAATTTTAATCACATCAATAACAGACAACGTAATCTAATTTCCGCGTTTCTGCAAAATTCTCGCCCGAAAAGCGGGCAAAAAATGTTGAGGAGTTCTGACGCTGGCGAAGAGTGTTCGCCGTAACCAGCGGATTTATAGCTGCACGTCGCAATAGTCGCACTTCCGCGGCTTCCTTGTGCGTTTAGTCTTGGCCGTGCGCCTCGCGTCCCTGCATCATGCCTGCGTGTCTCCGTCGGTGTAGTGCGAAGGTCCTTCAACGGAGCACACGGAGTCCTCAGGAGTGCGTGACGCGTCTCCACCCATATCGCTTGCTTCCACTGCGCTGCAACCCGACTTGCCCTTGCCTCCGCGACGAGCCTGCAGCGCCTGTCAAAGAACTATGTCAGATCGTTGTGGCCTTGACTGCTTGGTACAATTTGTTGAATAAGATAAGCATTGTAACCTTTATCATCGCTTTTTGACAAATAGTGATTTGTTAAAACAACAAGGGACTAAATAGGACACAATAGCAAAAATCTTAAAATAGCTGGGAATAAAAGCTGTTCAAAATCAGTGCCACGAACGAACAGAGACCAAAATATTGTTTGTGACACACAGTCCTTAGCGTGAGAAGACTCAGCCTGGAGGCGACAGGTAGCGAAAGAAGTGCCTTTGAGTTTTTTTTAATAGACTTATAGCTGCCGTTTGGCACCCGTTGTACGACAGGAAAAGCGGAGAATGTTGCATTAACTGGCTTTGCACACACGTTCTTTCGCGCTTTAGCGATAAAAACGCGTTCGTAAAACCACCTAAGGTGAGAGGGTTGCAGTGACGTCACAGGGTCGGTGCAAGGGCCGGGCACGGGGCTACCGGGCGGACATCCACAGGGGGCATGCGGGTGCTCCACGATCAGGCGCATGCGTATACCAGACTCAGATCTCCTTACCTTGTCGCGACTGCCCTTTTTCTAATGTCGGGGTGGGATGGAAGATGAAACATTCAATTAATGGAAGTGAAGATAAACATAAGTAGTACCGATACATTCAACATCTGGTAGATTAATTCAACCTAATACTACTCTCAAGTCAATGTAGATAATTATCTGGAAATATACCTATGCTACTTAGAAATACCACACCATCATACCGGACCATGAAATTCCTACTAAGATTCAAGACTCATATGGACGAAAAACAAAGGAGCGGAAGGAAACCAAATCGCTAAACAATGCAATACAATGTGGACAAGGACAAGCTCTGGTGGTAAAAGTAACAGAGGGATACAAACAAAAAGAACACAAAACCAAGAGTTATCAATGACCAAAATGATAAATACTAAACACTATTCTACCTATACTTTAAAAATAGCATAAAGTGAGAATTATACGTCTAATCGCAATGACAAATACTGAGATGATATTCTATAATTCACGACGTTATAGGTTCACGAAGCAGCTCTACAGTTTAAAACAATCCAGCAATATAAAACAGCCACGTTGCTGACAATTTAGTAAAGTCCAAAACCGTTCATTCATAATGCGTTCAAAATGTTATAATTAAGGCAGTTGAAGTGGCAGTACGCTTTTGTTATGACGAGCTGTCGACAAGTTGTCGTGGTCCATTCTATGATACCTGCAAGGAGAAGCGTCGATGCGGCGGTTTCCGTCCACCCCTGCGCTTGCTAATGTGTGGGTTGTCTCGGCGCAGCGTCTTATTGCGCAAGATCTCCAACTGTACGTAAAGTCGCTTGAGTTCGGCCCTGACTTCCTCAGACGTGGGCTCTTCCTCGCCCTCCACGCCGAATCCTTCCGCCGGCCCACGGCGAGACACCTGGAATGAATACTTTATAAAATGCAGATTAACGACGAACGTTTACAAAATAATGAATAATGGCTAAATCACGTCAATCGAAAAGTCGAAATTACTCCGACCAGGTTTCAAACATATTCGATGTCCTTCTGGGAGCCAGTTACTGACGCAAGCCGCCGTGGCTTTTTGTTTGACGTGAGTTTAGCCGAAAATATAAACGACTAGCGGTCAAACAATCAAATCTTTCCTCTTTATAATATTAGTTTAGATTGATTATATTATACGTCACAGATCATCGGTTGAACAACAGAAATCAAAGGATTTATATTTTATTTAGGTCATATTTTTAAATTCTTGGTGTATATCCTACACAACCATTGTAAATATACGGAGAACAGAATAGTTGTATATTATTTTCATAATAACCACACGGCATTGCGGGTGTTGTACCTCAGTATACAAAGTATATATCCGCGCGATTGCTAAAATCGCTTGCAACAATTTTGCATCGAGAGCAGTTGCCTTAAACTTCAAAATTTCATAATGAACCTAAAGTACATAGATACCGGTTAGGCGATTACCTATACAAGTAACTTAATCGAAACTAAAATATGAATTTGACAGTTTCAATACGCAGGTATGTTTTGGTTAAATTTCACTGGTTAAATTGCCTTACTATCAAAGAGCTGCGAATACTCCGTGGGCTGATGACCACTTGCCCACACAAGTAAGGATAGAAGAATATTGAGGTTCACGTGTCTCGGGTGGAGGCGTGAGGGAGAGGGTACCTCCTGCGCGAGCGAGCGCGCGCGGTACCCGTGCCACAGGCGCGGCGCGAGCACGCAGGCGAGCGCGGCGCCGGCCGACAGGTGCGCGCGCGCGGCCGCCGCCACGGGCCAGCGCTCGGGCGCCGCGCCGCCCGCCGCCGCCGCCACCGCGCGCCACCACACGCCGCTCGCCCCCTCCGCCCACAGCGCCGCCGACAGCCACCCGCGTTCCTAGTGCAACAGACACAAATAATATGACCGTTTCGGTGGGTACCTATTCAACGGACTCCTAAAAAGGACGTTGTCAATTCGGTCGTATTTAAGTTTTGTTCTATTTATTTATTTTATTCTCAAAGGAAAACTTGCAGATAGTTATACCAAAGTGCCGAATGGTCAAATTAACCATATAACTGTAACAAAATAAACGTTGTCAGACTACAGAAGGAACTGCGTTGGCTCTCCAGCGTTCAAGTTCTTTTGTTAGTCTGACGAAGTCAGTTCATAAATAAACACGTCTTAATATAATTAAATAAATAAATAATTCTTATGAAACACTAACTGAAAAATTTACGCCTTAATCCTGTGAAGGGTAGGAGAGGGAAAAATAATAGTGGAAAGTATGAATGCCTATCCATTCATACTTTCCCCCTATATTTTTCTCATCAATGGGAGCCAAGTGGAGGTAGGAAGCTTCACCGTCCCATCCATTCATCCTTTTTCTCTATATTTTTCCGTCTCACTTTTTTCTTCCTTTGGACAGTATAAACAGTGGCTTCATCTTTTTTGTCGGCACTTCTTTCTTTAACGTAGTGTAGGCACCTAGCTACATCAACATAGCTCCGCGCTGTAGAGGCCGGCCTTATTATCAATAAGCATCCACTAATAAATATATATAACCACTAAAAAATTATATAGTTTCGTCATTTTAAAGATATTGGTTAATTACATTTGTTAATACATAGTTTTTTAATGTTTTATAAATCATAAATAAATAAAACATTATTCAATAAACATTAACATTTTTGAAATGAAATGGCCTTATTCTATTCCGAATTTGCTGTGACAACATAAGTTTCATCGAAGTACGTCCAGTAGTTTCAGCGTGATGCAGTTTCTAAAGGACAGACAGATAGACAAAAAATTATCTATACTTATGGACAAAGAAGTGTACGACAATCAATCGTAGTTGCTATTCTTCTAGTCTACGTTATATTTGTATATGTATATGTATTCGTCTCTCATTTTTCTGGTTATGTTTATTATTAGTTTAAGAAATTGTAATCCGTGCCGTGACGCCACCGAAAAGGTCCCAACGGAAGACCAGCGCTGGTTGCATGACCAGCAATATGCTGAGCTGGGACCGATTCGTGGCAACGGGCAAATGTTTTTATTATTATTTTTTTTTTTTTTGTTACACTTAATTTTTAAGCCTTTTTTTGCCTTTTTGTCATGAATAAATATCTATTCTATTCTATTCTATTCAATATTCACAACAAAATCCAGTAAAAGTTCTATTATATGTATAGTTAGTACTTAGGGACCTTAGGTCGATTTTTAAGAACATAGAAGTAACTAAGCTAATATTGACCTGGAAAGGTACGTTGGCGTTCCTGGCAGCGTGCGCGATCCTTACGCCCGCGAGCAGCAGCAGCAGCTCGGCGGCGGCGGTGACGTGGTGCCAGGCGGCGCGCGCGCAGCCCGCCGCCGCGCCGGCCGCGCACGCCGCCGTGGCCGTGAAGGCGGCCAGGTAGCACGCCGCGCCCAGCACCATGGCGCCCACCACGCGGAGCACCTGCACGGGAATACACGTCGCATTCAAAAAAATACCTTTAGACCACACGACTGAAGTAAAACTTCTTTAGTTTATCTCCATCTATCGGCCGGTATAATTTTGTTTTCGAGAGTTTTGGCGGGGACACGAAAAAGATCGCATCATTGCATTGAATTATTTTCCAAAACTTATGCTATTTTCAGTGTTAGTAGTGCATAAAATTGGTGGCATTTTATTCGTTGAGTACTAGGCATGAGCGTGGGAAAATGGTATAATGATGGTGAGAGTTTTCTTTACGTGTTGTTTCCAAAACTCAGAAGAAGAATAGAAGCTTCAAGTAAAGTTGCCACCACTTTAATAGGAGTATGATTTTTCATACTCCTAGTTCAGTGGTGGTTGTCAAAGGACTAGAATATGACTTGACTATGACTTGATTTGATGACTTCGACTGTGACTTGACACATATTTACGTGAAATATCATTAACTTGATAAATTATTAATTACTTGGCACTGGCTAAATACACATACACAAAAGTATGGAGCCAAAACATAAAAAAACTTTGTTTTCGGTTTCTTTAATGTTGTCACCATCATGACAATAATTGTAAATTGTCATTTTATTTACAAACATAATAAAACAAATTTTTAACTTTGTTATGTTGGCAATGGCTATCTACGCGAGTCAACTCCCATTCGCCTCGCATTGGCACCTAACCAGACCAGAGTTTCCTTGTTCCATAATCACACTAAGCCCTACCTCCTTTGTAATGACGATAATGGTCAACGTAAAATCAGTATGCAATTTGCTATAGCTTACTCAATCATCAGTAGAGATTTACCTCCGAGTCTCGCGGCGTCCATCTATGCGCCTTCCGAGTCCGGAACTCTGCGAGTAACACCCACAGCCGCAGCACCACGGAACCGTAGCACGCCACAAAGCCGAGCTCCCGCAGCCATGCGCCCGCTATGCACCGCCATGAAGCCTCAGATATGTACTGGGATGCTGCCTGCAACAGACAGTATTTACTGCGAGTGCGAGCAGGCTGACTTGCCGTAGTGCAACTAGCTAAGAGTAGAAGCGCATCGCCGACTATTTGCAACTATACAGTTATATTTATTTTATTGTTTAGCTATATTTATTTACTAGGTGGTGGGACTTTTCTGCAAAGTTCGTCTAGGTAGGTACTTGGTAAGTTTTCTGCCGCCAAGCAGTAGTGTGCAAGCACTACTGTTTTTCGGTTTGAAGGGCACTGTAGCTAGTGAAATTACTGGGCAATTGAGACTTTATGGTTTGATCTCACAGTCGAGTAATAAGATTACTCGACTGTGTCTGTTGATGTCTTAGGATGATGTGTGCAGTGCAGTGTCACGCGAAACTTTAAGTTTTAGAGTTCCGAGTGACACTCTTCTGTTATGGGCGGTCGTGTCGCTTAGCATCAGGTGAACCACTAGCTCGTCACATCATTCATTAACATAAAAAAGCTATCCTGAGAGTTTTCAAGTCAAAAGTAAACAAACGAGTATCTTATAGGCAAGGCAACACATCGCATACCATCGTAGATCGTGTTTTCACATAGCACCAGAATTGTGATCAAACGTTTTGCAAACAACACTGCCTAAACTTTAAAGAGGTAAATACAAACTAAGTAACTTTTTTACAAAAGCGAATTTTGTGGTCTTGAAATTACCATGTCATCCTTATCGTAGGATCTCAACATTCTCAGGTACAGCTTAAGGCTCCTTTAATAGAGAACATAACGAAAATCCAGTCCGTTGAATATCATGAATTAACCAATAATAATTCTTTATTTATTTGATAGTTTGTTTGTAACTTACCGAAGCATACATTAGTAATGCACCGAGTAACACCACCTCCAAAACAGTCCACATTCCCATAGCAACTGCCTGAAATAAATTAGTAGACCCATTAAGAAAACCACGATTATAATTTCAAGTATCTAAGTCGTTTAATCTTACCTTGCATTTTCTCTTCTTGAATATGATAATTCCGACAACCAAGCACAGTAGCATGCCCGCCAGGTTGGCCGCAAGCAGGGCCACTCGGAAGGTGTCGGCGTGGCACACCTTAGCGTCGCTGCCCATCCCGCACGGCGTGCACGTGAGCGGTCCATTACCATCCGACACGAGAGTCGCCTCGCTCAGCCAGCCAGCGCCTCCTGGGCTCCAGTGCCCAGCCCGGCATTTGCAGCGATACTGGAACACAATATTCACACAAACATTCATTAGATTTTTCCGAGAAATCATTTTTACTAGACTTTTTCGTTTATTTATACCTCTATTCTTTTCTCCGTGCTACCGAAAGACGGAGTCGCTTCACAGTCTGTGGTAGCGACATCGCAGAGAGGAGCCGTTTCAAACCAGTCGTACATTGAGTCTTCGCAAGGCACCGCAGGCCAACGACGAAAAACCGCCGCGGCCGCTCGTCCCGGCCCCAGCCCGCGGGCAGCTGCCACGCCACCCCACCACCCTTCACCGTCGCTGTCGCAGGAGAACCACGCGTTCGACCACACCACTGAGGTGGCGTTCCATGCCGACGCCAGCGTTTTCCAGAACCGACGCAGCGCGACGGAGTTGTTTTGTTGGAAGACGATCAGTCGCGGAGGCTCAGCGACGTATAGCACGCCAAGATGTAGCTGCGGGGCGCCGAGCGCCACGGCTGCGGGGGGCGGGGAGAGCGGTGCGCGAGCCGCGGCACGAGCAAGAGCTGCGGCGCGGTTTTCATCAGCTACGTTCTGCTCCACTAGCTCGGCTAGAGCTTTCGCCGTATGGACGGCTGCAGCTTCATGTTCTCGAGCATTCTGTACGAATAGATAAAATCGATTGAGAATTTTCCTATTATACTTACTGTTATTATATACCCTATACTGTTGTATAGGGGAAAACTTGTAACTGGCCTAGTTTCTTTAATTTAAGCTTTTATTTTTATGTTTATTTGATTATACATTTGAATAAACAAATAAATAATACACATGGATCTGCAGACTGCAGTGTACAGGCTGGTTACCGTGGGCAAGGGCGGCGGGTTCCGCAGCAGCAGCGGCTCGCACGGCGGCGGCGCGGGCGGCGTGGCGCGCGTGTCGGCGGGCGCGGGCGGCGAGGCGCGCGGGTCGGCGGGCGCGGCCGCGGCGCACGCGCACCACGCCAGCGCCCACGCCGCCCACCGCGCCCGCATCGCTCACCTGCCGCGCTCGCGGCAAAAGCACAGCCGCTGAAACATTCAACAATACCTAATTTTAAAAGCCATCTCTTTTCCCCTGCTTTTGTGATTCATGCTGTTATTAACATTTTAAATCACAAATAATACCTTATATACGCCCACGCCCACGCCTTCGACCACTCAGCCTACAGTGGTCGTTTGGCCCACACCCATCACGTAGGGTTTGGGGTCGTTCAAGTATTAAGTAAGCACTATGGGGGCGGGGGGTTTTTGCTTTGCTTATTTTGGATGACATGGGGGGTAGGGGAGTCTAGATGATGATTACGTCATCGGTAGTTATTTACCTTTTTACTTGAATAGCAACCCTCAAAAAACAATACATTGATTGAAAAATGTTTACGTAAGCATGGGGGGAAGAGGTAAGAGGTTTGCTTACTTTTGCTGACAAGGGGGATGGGGGGGTAAATAATTGTAATAAAAGCAAAGCTAAAATCCCCCGCCCTCCATAGAGCTTACGTAATCCTTGAACGGCCCCTTTAGTGATGGGTCTTAATATACTTCGATCGATCTTAGATAAAAGATTTATTTGACACAAATCATTTTATCATGAATTCGACGGTATCTTTTATTAAGGATCGATAGATGTCAATATTATGGGTTTATGTATTCTATTAATACACCGCTTAGCTCATAATCTTGCATGATATTATGCACGCGTGCTTTTTAATTTACATTACCGCACTAGTGTTTTATGATGATAACTCGATACAGTTAAGTTTACGTAGTTGCATCTCACTGCAAGTTATACGTGTATAATAAAGAAGAAGAAGAATTTTGAATTACCCGGAAAATCATATTCACTGTTTTACTAACAAAGAGTTTTTATGCGGGTATAACAAAGAGTTTATTCAAGAAAATTTATACTAAATAAACTGTACCTCGTTAGTAAATATTTGATTTTATCAGATTATTCACAAAATAACATTAACACGAAAACATTTATTCTCTTTGTTGTTTTTTGTTTTATGTTACGAAATGACATGACGAGCTAGTCGCTCGCCTGATGTTAAGCAACACGACTGCCCATATCAGTTACAGTAACACTTGAAACTCTAAATTATAGTTTCGCGTGACACTGCACTTCGCACGCCATTCTGAGACATCATCACAGTCTAGCAATAAGATTACTAGACTGAGACTGAGATTAGGTCATAAAGTCTCATTTGCCCAGTAATTTCACTAGCTACAGTGCCGTTCATACCGGAACACAGTAGTGCTTGCGCACTACTGCTTGGCGGCAGAATAACTGGCAAAGTGGTGTTACCTACCTAGACGAACTTTGCAGAAAAGTCCTGCCACCTAAAAAAAGGTTATTTATGGTAGGCCCATGCAATATTTTTAATATCTGCTACATGGTGCATGTCGATTATGTTCGCGCCATCTATACGTGTTCGTGCGCGGCGCGAATGGTACCACAAGCCAAAATCCCCGGGAAATGAAATACTTATTTCGGGACACCATCGGGCTTATTTACTCCATTAAAATATGCATTTGACTTAATTGCTACGAAGAAGACACCACTGCGAGCTAACTTTTCTAGTGACGCCATCTAGTTAAAACAGGCTTAAATAAATATCAATCCTCTTAACTACATGGACTCAATAATACGGATTATCTCTAATCTGCAGTTCCCGCCCTGCACGTGCATGGCTGGCGCGTAAAGCCGGCCGGCCGGGGTAAAGAGTGTATAAAATTCACTGGGAATTTAGCGCTCGGCGCGTGAAAAAATACCTACGCGCCAATTCTTACAAAAGTAAATAAAAATATAAGTCTATTTTTTCCACGCAAGTGTGATGTAAAACGACGTATAAAACGCATGTGCAATGATGATAAGGTATACACGCTCGGCTCCCATATCACTCCCCAGCGGCTCGCGGGCTTAATACAATCTCAAGTCAAAAGATCAACGTAGGTTATATTGTACTTTAAGTGTAGATATCGCCATTCATTCCTATCTCCTTTAACTGTCAAAAAGCAACCCATCATACGATATTAATATCTAACAATAAATCAGCAGATAAATAAACAAGCTATACCTACTTACGATTAGTATCTTCTAGTGTAGATAAGGCTTCATTTTCACAAGTTATTTACACAATGTTTTATATTACAAGCGTTATAGCTGTGGTACCACATATGATGTATGATTTGTATATATATTAAGTATACTATAGGATGCAAATAACAATAATAATAACGCCCAACGATCACACACATAGATCCTGGACCATAACTAACATATCCTGAAATATCCTTAACATAAAAAAATACCATAACTAGGATTATTTGAATCTAGGGACCTCGTGGTCAATGGTCCTCGTAGTTCCTGACGAGGACCATTGTCCTATAACACCCAGACTCAGAACAAGCATTTACGCGAGAGTTGATTAATAGGTATTTTTTCAAATACCTATTAATCAACTCTCATAAATTATAAGATTTAAATTATTCAATAATAATAATAATATATTATATTTTATTGTTACCTACTCACTAGTTATTTCCTGTTTTTCTATTTGTTGCCTTGGTGTCAATAAAGAGTTTATCTATCTATCTATATTTTTGTAATATTACTTTTACAAAAATATTGTAATAAACTTAGAGTTAAGATTGAAAAGACATAAATGTGTGGGCAGGAAACGGGTTTTGCGTAGGTTGCAACCTATATAACTATAGGCCTTCAGCATGTCCACACCGCGCCGTGTCTGGAACAAGAATGATCGGTAGCACACCAATCGATCCCTTTATATAGCCAGATGGGTGGGGCAGCGACGACAGTTGCCGGTGTTGCCAATGTAATAAGTTTAAATGCTGCCACAGGGTAAATTACGGTACTGCCCGCCGCGCATAGTTTATAACTGGACGTAGCCGCCGTCAAATGAATACCGGATACCGGATAACTGATACAATACTTATATACTTTTTGTTTGTAAATACATACATAGAATATGACGGCGGCGATTGCCAGTTGTAAACTCTATGCGCAGCGGGCAGTACCGTAATTTACCCTGTGGTGGCTATCTGACCTTAATTGCATGTTGAGTCGGGACCTATATCATGACGTCACGCAACATTATTTTGTTTTTTAGTTTCTCTCTTTTTCCTTTGATATTATGTTTTGTAAAAATTTAATTTTGTATGATGTCTTTAATAAATGTATTTTCTTTCTTTATCTGAGCGATAAGACCATCCATTATTACACTTTTGTGAAATTTGTTCATTTAGTTTTCAACCGACTTAGAAAAAGGAGGAGGTTCTCATTTCGACTGTATTTAAAAAATGTTCACCGAGTCGAAATTTCTGAGGTACTTTCGACTGGGTGAACCGATTTTGATTATTCTATTTTATTTGAAAGCTCGTGCTTCCCGTTTGGTCCCATTTCAGTCCGGTCAGTTCATTTCAGTTCAGTATTTGATCCAGTTCTGACAATGGCAAAATGAGAAAACTATATAAGTCTGAAGTCGGGTTTTTAGGCTCTGCGTTAGTTAATTATTTATTAGTAGTGATGTGGTATTTCGATAAAATGTTTATTTATTCATCTAAGCGTGTTATATGGTTATAATAAGCGCGTTATGCTGGCCGTACACGGTATTCTCAGCATTTCCTCCCATCAGCATCTTGTCCTCTGTCTTCCTTGTGCTCTGATTGTCCCTCTCTCTCTCCATACAAAAAACCGGGATATCCACTAAAGTTACCGAAGGACTTTACTTATTTCGCGATATAATTATATCATCATTACAATCTCATAGCCATAAAATATAGGTATCCAAATTCATTCCATACTACCTGACCCATTCACTGTACGTTGTATTCTGAACAAAATAAAATAAATAAATATAAACGTACAATATTCCTAAGAACTAGTTTTTCTCTTTGAGTTCTATATGTAGTCGATTTTTATTGTTCATTTTACAAAAGTATCTTCAACGTAAAGAATTAGCTTGGTTACAGTTTTATTGGGACAATACAAGATATGCAAAACATTTTGACGAGATAGAAAATAAGTATGTGTGGTGTGCTCGCCTGACAGGTACTTCACGCTATCTCTTGTTATGGATTTACATATAAAAGTCATTCAAAAATGTTTAATGTGCATATGGCTGCGAATAGTCAGCCGAAGAAATACTAAGGTAAAACCAAAATTCGATACACAATTATTGCAATTTAAAATATAAAATCAATATAGTCAAAATATTATACTCTCACATTGTTATGTTACTGGTATATTGTAATTTTTTGTGTTTTGTTTCAGAAATCAATTCAACATGTTACTGCGTTTAGGATTGTGAGTACACAATACAGTATTTTTAAAGCTATGTGAGAAACAGAATATATTGATGTGACGGTTTCTTTGAAATTGATTTATGTTGAAATCGTAATTGAAGATGACTTATGTCATTATGTTATAATGTGTTAGGACTTAACATTGAATCATGCAAAGAACTTGAACCATCTTTAAACAAAACGAGTAAGAATAAAGTGTCTACCAAAGTGTGTGTATTGTGTCTATCACCAAGTACAGATGGGTAATTAATTTTCTCCGGCTGCCTCAACACCTGAACGTGACGCCTTACCGTCACATATGCATACCTACTATATACCAAACCACAAACCTAGAATTTTTTCGTGTCTAAACGTACCGTAACTTGTCTGATGCTTCATATTGTTTACTGCAGATTTTTCCTGTTTTCTACGGCTCTATCAGAGTCGAAGTTTACCGGCAAACAAAAAAGCGTAAGAAGTTTTCCCGAAGGTTTTCTCTTTGGGGCATCCACTGCATCATACCAAATAGAAGGTGGATGGAACGAAGATGGTAAGTCAAATTTAATATATAAGCCTATCTTAGCACATTCTTTAACATTTTTATCGTTTTATCGACTTTATAGAAAAAAACTTGAATAAATAGTAATACCTACTTGCAGGTAAATCGGAAAGTATTTGGGACCACATGACACACAATAATCCATGCGTGATCACTGATTGTTCTAATGGGGATGTCGCCGATGATTCCTACCACCAGTACAAGAGAGACGTAGAAATGATGCGGGAACTGGGGCTTGATTACTACAGGTTCTCTCTCTCGTGGTCACGTCTCCTTCCAAACAGCTTTCCTGACAAAATTAATGAAGCGGGAGTAACTTATTATAACAATTTGATCAATGAGATGCTTAAGTACAACATTCAGCCCATGATCACGCTATACCACTGGGATCTTCCCCAGAAATTGCAGGAATTGGGAGGATGGACAAATTCTCTTATTGTTGACTGGTATGCAGACTACTCACGCGTAGCCTTCGAGCTCTTTGGAGATAGAGTGAAGTATTGGATCACTATAAATGAGCCTCGAGAGATTTGCTACCAAGGTTATGGCTCAGACACGAAAGCTCCACGGTTAAATATGAAAGGCGTGGCTGAATACATGTGCGCCAAAAACCTACTGATGGCTCACGCAAAGGCATATCACATTTATGATGAAGAGTATAGGCCAACACAAGGTGGGACCATTTTCATAACGTTAAGCTCCATGTGGTTCGAACCCGACACTGAAAGAGATGCTGTCGCGGCTGAGGATACTATACAATTTGAGGTATATATATTAAAGGAAGATGGGAAAACCTTTATTAAGTAAAATTTAATAAAAATAATATTTAAATACTTACTTATATTAAAAACGTCGCTTTTTAATGTAACTTTATCTTTCAGATGGGAACATATTCTCATCCCATATTTTCTGAGACTGGTGATTTTCATCCTACAATGAAACAAAAGATATTGGCGAAGAGCTTAGCACAAGGTTACTTCAGATCAAGATTGGTAGAGTTTACCCCCGAGGAGGTGGAATACGTAAAGGGCACTTCTGATTTTTTTGGGCTGAACCACTACTCCACATACTTGGTGTATAGAAACGCGTCCACGCTAGGGTTTCATGCATCTCCCTCTTACTATGATGATATGGAAGTAATATTGTATCAATCCTCGGAGTGGGATCGTGGTGCATCTGGATTTCTCAAGGTACTTTATTATTTAGACTTTTTGTTATCATTTTGGTCGGTAATGGGTTTCAAGTTTCGAATGTAAAATATCGTAGCATTGAACGGCGTTTTGTCAAGGCTTTCCAAGTTTACAAAGATCGTTTTGTATATTAATTTTGTTTTCATCAACGATTGTACAAAAAATTAAAAATAATGTTTAATCTGTTTTCAAAGGTTGTTCCCTGGGGATTCTACAAACTTCTAATGAAAATTAAAGAGGATTACAACAACCCTCCAGTGTATATCACTGAGAATGGTTACTCCACATTCGGTGGTTTATATGACGACGACAGAATCTCCTACTACAGGCAGTACATCAGCGCCATGTTGGATGCCATGGATGACGGAGCTGACATCAGGGGTTATACAGCCTGGAGTATCATGGACAACTTCGAATGGATGCAAGGATACTTGTGAGAATCTTGTATATTGATTTATAAATAAGCTTGGAGTAGCCAATAGAATGTAATGTAGCTCGGCCTTGTCAGAGTTTTGACAGGGACCGAGATATTGATGGTTGAGTTATCGCTCATCACTTATCTCTTTCAAATTATATAATGTGTTACGAAAAACAAAAACTTGAAACGTTATAATATGTTGTAAATTATAACATCTCATCTCATGTTATAATTTACAACACATTATACAAGGTTAAGGTAAAATTTTTAATACCATATTAGAAATTTATCTTTAACCTTTACAAGTAAAGTTTTCACGTTGTTGCGTTTGCATCAGTAACGATCCCATTACCTCTTTTTCTCTCCTGCATTTGTGCGACCCATGAACAACAAAATAATATCACTTTTCTCACTTGTTCCTCTTCAGAGAACGGTTCGGTCTGTACGAAGTGGACTACGAGAGCCCGGAGCGCACTCGCACGCCGCGCAAGTCCGCCTTCATGTTCAAAGAGATCATTCGCACGCGTACCTTGGACTGGAACTACGAACCCGATACCACAGTCATGACCATCGATGAAGGACACTAACTTGCTAAATCTAATACGTCTAATGGTAAAAAAAGGATTATTATAGCACTTGATAATATTGATATAAATGGAACTATTTATTTTTGAAATTCTCACAAATTCCTTTGCCTTTCCTTAATCCGTCTGCTGTATACAGAGAAGCAAAGGCTTTATTGACAACCTGTAAGCTACCAGAACCTTAACCATTTCGATGTTACCGAACAAATCTTATTGCAGGCTAAACTAGTTTGTAAGGGATAAACCAGTTGGCCCAAGCCAAAATTGTAATGAAGGATATGATAATGTATCAATTATACAACCTCACTTTAATGCGGGAAACCCGATTGAATTTGACTACCTGGTGGTTCTCGTCCATTTCGATCATACTCCAAAATCGATTGGATCGAGAAGGAAATGATATTCTTTAGACTGCGAAAATTTCACCATGTACTCGTGCGAGACTGGAAAAAAGTCTATTTGCACTTGTATTATGTATCAGCAAAAATCATAAAAATACTCCGTCTAGCTATTAAAAAATTGGATAGCATACATGGGGGGTTAAATCGTTAGGTACCGAAGTCTGCTACCACAATCAGCAATCAATTTCCGTTGATCCGTCAAGGCGAATTTCGGATTTACAAGATTAAGATAACTATGTTGAGTTATCTTACATAACACGACCGAATGATTTTAAATTCAATAAATCTTGTCTTGTGGATATTTCCTTTCCATGTTGTACCTAATGATGTAAAATTTTTAATAAGATTAGCTATTAGAACCGTGAACCGACATTGATAGCATCAAAATAAATGTATAAAAAATGTGGCAGTCTTTGGGGACTGCCGATAGAAGTGAAATCTAAGGAACTTGTGACATAGACTGTACTGAACTCTTGAGCAATGTCTCATTGGCAGTACCGTCTTACCGAACGCGACATACACCTCTACTTCACGGCCCTCACTCCAGCTCAAACTACGCTCGAAATTCGGTTCTTTGTCGGGCAGTCCGAACCTATAATAAACATTATTCTGGCTTAGACCTATTTCATTTATCTAAAAATGCCTTTTTTAAAAATACGTGATTGCCTAGCTGTAAAGTCCTTTAATACATGTTTAAATGCTTACGTTAGGTTACACTAAGAGTAATAATTTGTTTGCATTGGCCGTTCTCTTTCTCTTTACTGTATAATTGTAAGTATAGTATCTTGTCTCAATATAAGTTATGTATCTAATGTTTTTATTTAGTAATTTGTGGTCAATAATGCTGGTAGCACATCTGTTAAACTTTTTACTTATACCGATAACTTAAATAATATATGTGATACTGTTCATTGATCCTTAAAAATAAACAAAAAAAAAATGCCCTTAAATTTGAAATAAAAAAATTGCACAGCTCTAGCTGAATTTAAAAAAAAATTACTTCAAATTATTTAGTCAAGATACCGTATACTATTATTATTCTTATTATAAATTCAAAAATACATTCACATTTACAATCTCACACACGCACACACACACACAGCATATTATACAAACCACATACCTGCACAACACACACACATACACACCCCTACACACATAATAATTATATACACAATATAATATTCACATATACACTATAACATACACACAAACATTTCATGCTATTTGTGTATACTGCAAGCTTGTTAAACACATTTTTTATTGTTGTATATTAATAGTTAATTTGTGTAATCCTGTTTGGCCTTCTTTTAAGTATGTAAATTTGTTACTGCATACTATGTTATTCACGCTGTTGGATTGCCTAAATAAAAAAAAAAAAAAAAATAGCTCATGGGAAGCGTGCGGTGACGATGACGCGAGTTTCACGCTTTTGTTCAAAAAGTACACATATATACACAGTATACATATAGCTAATGGAAAGCGTTCGGTGACGATGACGCGAGTTCCATAATTTTTTTCACCTAAAAACTGCTCAACGCGCCTAAAGAAGTTGCCACTTCAATAATAAATTGTTAAAAATAATAGGATTCACCGCCATGAAAACCACACGTTAACATAAGGCGATATATAGATTTTGGAAAACTTTCCATGCGGTAACCGATTTCATAACTCATCATAACATCAAATCGGCACTTGAGGCGCTTTATCGACCCACATTGGCCTCTTCAACAGATAAACCTAATCATTTTGTCAAAAATATGTCAAAACAAGTATATCTATCCCATAAACTTAATCTACAGAGTATAGAGAAATGAAGATTATGAAGGGGTCAGGGGATGAACAAAATGGAAGGGTTGAGAATAAAAAGGGTTTAACTGTCAAATTGATAGTTTCGAGAAAATTGACTTTAAACTTCAACTGCTTCATTTTAATGTAGAGTGCTTATAATGTAATAGAAAAAGGTTTATGTAAGTTTCAGTTGCTTGAAAATGTATTAATTCTATTTTAAAATACTAAATGTTAGTACTAATTCATACAATTATTATAAAAATATAATATAATAAAATAATTATAATAATGTCTTTATGCTAAGTGAACTGTATTCCTGTGACAGATAAACCGTTTTTAGACTCAAAATAGCGAGATGTAAGCCTCATTTCGGTATTTAGAGAATGTATTACTGTAGATAATTTCACGCTGAATCCAACGATACCCATAAGTCATTTTGTGAAAAAATCAGTTAAACCCTTTTTGTTCTCACCCCTTCAATCTGAGATATCTACCGTTTTATATTATAGTTTATAAGTAGGGGTACCTACTTATAACATAAAATATAAAACTATTTATAATAAATGAATATTTTATGTTATAAGTAGGTATAACATAAAATATAATAATTGTTGATATCTCTTACCCACTGATATAATCAAAATTTAGTGCAAATTGAAAATTTTCTCCGTTTTGATTTTTAAATCACTCATTTCTGAAAGTACAAGTACAAGTTGTCGGTTCACTTTTTCAACGCGCCTCGGTTGAATTTTTGTTTGTATCGGTTGCAATCGAGTTACGTGATCGCCCAGCAGATCTTTCGTCCACCTAGTGGGGACCCGCCTGCGCTGCGACTTCCAGTTCGTGGTCGTCACACGAGAACCTTCTTTCCCTATCAGTTGTCAGTTCTAAGAGCGATGTGGCCTACCCGTTGCTATTTCAATTCGCTATCTTTAGTTCTCCTGCGGATCTCCTCATTTCGGATCTTATCTCAGGGAAACACCGAGAATAGCTCTCTCCATAGCTCATTGCGTGACTTTGAGCTTACTAGGTAGTAGGATTTTTCTGCAAAGTTCGTCTAAGTACCACTGCTTTGCCAGTTATTATGCCGCCAAGCAGTAGTGTGCAAGCACTACTGTGTTCCAGTTTGAAGGGCTGCTAGTGAAATTACTGAGCAAATGAGACTTTATGATCTGATCTTACGGTCTAGTAATCTTATTACCAGATTGTGCTGATGTCTCAAATGTGCGCAGTGCATTGTCACGCGAAACTTTATATTTTGGAGTTCCTAGTGACACTTTTCTGTTATAGGTGGCCGTGTCGTTTAACATCAGGTGAATGACTAGCTCGTCACATCATTCACTAACATTTAAAAACGGGGCCAACAGTAAGAGACCACGACTCAGTGCCATAAGTCATCACTACACACACTGACTGAAAAACGTTGTTTTTTAACGAAAAAGTATAACCTACCTACCGTTGATTAAATGTTCTGTAAAAACTCCAATAAGCGAACGTGTTTGCGAAATTGATTTAAATATTTAGGACAATAGAAGCTCTGCGGACTGCGGATATAAGCAATTAACTCTGTTGATTGTTTACAGAACGGCCCACCGAGTCGACTGGGGCGAGACGATAGCTCGCTCGGCCTATCGCGCTGACGGACAATGTGAAAAACATATATTATTTCATTCAATTTGGATGCGAAAATGAAAAGCATAGACTGGCCGAACTAACATTCCTTTTTCTATGTCTTTTCACTTTGATAATAATACTAACGCCCAACGATCACATGCATAGATCCTAGACCCTTACTAGGATTCCCTGTATCTAGGGACCTAGGCACTACGAGGACCATGGTCCCACAACACCCAGACTCAGAACAAGTATTTGCGCTTTTTTTTCTGTACACGAATACTTGTCCTGCCGCGGGAATCAAACCCACCGCCTCCGGGTTGAGCCGACTTGCTCAACGACCACACCACAGAGGCTGTCACTTTATGTAGTGTGATTCAAACTTTACAACTATATTATGACATATTAGTAACTTTATCCCCGAGGGTGTACCTCCCTGTAACACCGAGTTACTACGGATGTGAATACAGATATAGGTATAAAATCGTCTAAACCTATTTAGTTAATCAAAGGCTCCTTATCATGTCTCGAGTGTCACAAGATAGTTTAATTAAAAGTCCACCTACAATAGTACTCACCTATACCCACTTCAGGATTTTAATCAACCGATGTGGTCAATGAGATTAAAGCAGTAGCGCAGTCAATAAGCGTGTGCTATATAATATAGGCTTAACTGTTCGAGCTTCGAGCTGACAATAGCACTAGGTATATATACAAGTAGTTGTATAAATGTCGGCTGTCGGATGTTAATCTATATATATAAAAGAAAGTCGTGTTAGTTACACTATTTATAACTCAAGAACGGCTGAACCGATTTGGCTGAGAATTAGTGGAGAGGTAGCTTAGAACCAGGAGACAGACATAAAACCTACCTTTTATTCCGTTCGACCGCATTTCACTAACTCACCCGTGCGAAGCCGGGGCGAGTCAACTAGTGTTACATAAAAGCCTTCGAGTATCGGATGAAGCGAATATTCAATCTACCTATACATGTAATTATGAACATACCTTCTTTTTGGGCAGTAGAGTATGTAGCGATAGAGTCGCAAACTGTTTATTCCCTTCCATTGATACAGAACCTAATGCAATCGCTTCAATTGGGCTTCTAGGATATCAGTTATTATTATTATTTGTTTTGTGGTATAGGTCTCTCAGTCAAAATGGATTAATATAAAGCTAGTGAGTGCTAGAAAAGTTTAACCTCAACCAATGCCCGCACATCGATTCGTGACCGCGCCGTAAATTAGAATTGGGTGCAACTTACAAACTCTCCGGTAGATACTTAATCCACCCACGGTTAAATGATCTGATAAAGAGATTCCCTGAAGGGTGCTTACACAATGCGCCTCGCCTTACGCCATTTTAGCGTAATTTTCGGCTGATTTAACGCGAAGCTCCACCTCATTAGCGCCATTGTGGACGATCGAACGCGAGCACAGATACACCAGACGCTGCTGGCGTAAAACTTCAATAGAAAATCCTCTCCTACTTAATTCACAGTTTTATGGAACTAGCGCAATTTCTATTGAAATTAATTAATGCAATTAGCGAGCTATTACGCGACGAAGCACCTTCGTTGAGCGCTACCGTGAAATGGGCACCATTATGCGTAAGTTGAGAATTTGTATGCTAAAATAGTTTAGCAAATATTTAACAATTCGTAAGATAAAAAGAGGAAGTAAAATTAGATAACGTTTTTATTATTTCCTGTAATGTATTTTCATAATCCACTTAGATACCTAAGTACCTAGTATATTGATGTAGGTAGAAGATACACCTACGTATAAAGTACCTATATTAATACCAATTGTTCTCAGAGATCCATAAACTTTCATAAATTTGTTCTCCCGGGTTCTACGAAAGAGCTTAATACATACCTACGTAGTGTTTTATCTCTATAAGTAAGCCGTAAATAAAATATCATATAGAGTAATAATAATAATAAAGAAACCCTGGAAAAGACATTATAGAATAGATTCATTTTTTATTGCGATAAACTGTAGTCTACACACCACTTCTAACGCCCCGGGCAGTAGCTAGTCCTAAATAAATTAAAGCAGAAAAGCAAGTCAAAGCCTTTGTTTAAAAAAGTTTGCATGGTGGCGGCACTTTTTAATGAACCACGTCCTCCGCATACCACTTTACCTCGAGGGTACTTGTTAATTCCTTAAAACTCGAGAGCTTCATTGACTGGACCGTCGCGCTCCAAGAACCCTCTCTGAACAATGACAAACTAAATTCGCTGAGTAATATCAGTCATCGCCGAAACCGATCTCAGCTTGCTTCATCGCCTCGCTATCAAGAGTAGGCAGAGATTTCATATTGTTTACTGTCCGTCTATTAACGCCTAAACATAAACATCATCGTATGAAGGATGATATAAAAATATAAAACACTTCTTAGCTTCAGTCAGTGATGTAATTAAACTTTAATAGAATCTGGATGTTCCAGTTTTCGGAGAAGTTAATATTATACGGTGTAAAATACAATGGCAGTTATATTCTGGCATTCATATTCTGTGTGATTGTAAAGTATCGGTTTATTATTTACGATACGAAGTAATCACTGGCTGAAAGCCAAATATTCTCTGCGAACGGGTTCAAATACTCATAATGGTTTAGATATACGTAAGGCTAACACCCTCAGTAACTTATTGTTATTAATTAGTTAATACGGCAACTAATCTAGTAGGTACGTAGAGTCGGAACTCATTTGAAAATACATGAGCCGTATTCGAATAAACTTAATGAGCAGGTCAAGCGTCAATATGAATTATTCAACTACTTATGTTACGTTATTATTACGTTTACTTTTAGCAGAAAATAATCGTTCGTAAAATTAATACGAGAATTTTCATTGAGCGGCACGTTTCACTTGCAATAACAGGCACAATGGTTGGCTTTATGAGACGGTGTAAAATTGTAAAAATATACCAAACCACAGAGCTGTACAGTCGCGTGGATTAAAGCGAAACAAGGAAAGTTTTCATACGATAAAAATACAACCTTGTGTAATGCGCTGATTAATAATGATAATAATAACGCCCAACGATCACATACATAAATACATAACGCCCATCGATCACATACATAGATCCTGGACCTTAACTAGGATTCAATGTGCCTAGGGACCCAGGAACTACGAGGACCATGGTCCTACAACACCCAGACTCAGAACAAGTATTTGCGCTTTTTTTGTGTGCACAAATATTTGTCCTGCCACGGGAATCGAACCCGCCGTCTCCGGGTTATGAGCCGACCTACTCAAACACCACACCACAAAGGCTGATTAGAATTTCTATAAAATTTCAGATCAATTTGGCCCCAGCCGTTGTCGTAAATCTACTGTTGTTTAACCGTAAGTTGTTACGTGAAACTAGCCTTTGAATGCGTTATGACTTACCACCTCCTATACGATAAGAAATATTTTTAGATTTTAGTAACCTACTAACTAGGTAGGTAAAGTACCTCAACATTTCTAGTTAATAGTTGAATGTACTCAAATTGATAGAGCAAAAACGAATCGGTTCCATAAATGAATGAATGAATTCCATAATGTATAATGACAAGCACTTTTTTTGTATGTTACTGAGTGATGTGACGAGCTAGTCGTTCACCTGATGTAAAGCGCCACGGCCGCCCATGACAGAACAGTGTCACTCGGAACTCTAAAACATAGAGTTTCGCGCGAAACTGCACTGCGCACATCATCCTGAGACATCAGCACAGTCTGATTACAGTCTGGTAATAAGATTACTCGACTGAGATCAGATCATAAAGTCTCAATTGAAACTCCATAAATTTGGATTGTCAGATGCGGTATTATAGATATGAGGGTGAATATAGATTCACTCTCACCAGACCCACCTAATCAAAGAACATATCCCAATAACATCGCTACTGATTGTACACGATGCATAAACCGATATTTTTATATGAGATCGTAAATTATACGCCAAGAGCGCGTTCTGCGTTTGCGATGGTCGGCGGTCGGACGCAACCAAACCGTAGTTTATAACATTATTCAAACATCAAAGGCAACAAACCTTATTGACATGTTACAGCTGGGAATGGAGGGCAATGTTATAGGTACTAACTTCAAATATATTACTCACATGCCACCTGAGTGCATATCTTGCTGTTATATTACCTACAAGTAGATAGATAGGATGTAGGGAAAAAAATTGGTCTGTTATTTACCCACACACTATATTGTAGGTTGTGTAGTAAAGTATCCTACAAGTTTTTGCATTTTATTATAAATATCTTTACGTTTTTAAACATTCTATTGTTTGTGGTATTTACAATAAAGAATGTATTTGACGGCGGCTACGTCCAGTTATAAACTCTATGCGCAGCGGGCTGTACCGTAATTTACTCTGTGGCAGCATTTAAATTTATTACAGTGGCAGCACTGGGATTTTGTCATCGCTTTCCCACCCATCTGGCTATAAAAAGGGACCGCTCGGTGTACTACGGATCATTCTTGTTCCGTGTCTGGAACAAGAATGATCCGCGCGGTGTGGACATGCTGAAGGCCTATAGTTATATAGGTTGCAACCTACCCACAACCCATTCTTGCGACATATTTTATATTATTTAGTGATTTATATACAGCCTGTGGAATAATATACAAGTACTGAAAGTTGGTGCGTTGGTGGATAGTAAATGATAATTAGGTATAGTTGGGCAAATTATTTAATCACACTATCACACTAATATTATAAAGGCGAAAGTATGTATATGTGTGTTTGTGTGTATGTGTGTATGATTGTTACTCCTTCACGCTCAAACGGCTGAATGTAATTACATGATATTCGGTACCAAGATATCTTATACACTGGATTAACATATAGGCTACATTTTATCCCGGAAAAATTAAATTTTCCCATAGGATGAGCAAATAAGTAAAATACTTTTTATCCGCGTGTGAAACCGCGGGGCGCAACTAGTTTGTAATAAATAGGGCCTAGTAGGTAATAGGCAACGGTTTATCTAGGCCAATAATAAGCGCTATCGAACAAATAATTATTTAGCATTATCCACAGCCAGTCATCCAACCTCTGTGGTGTGGTGGTCGAACAGGCCAGCTCATAACCCGGAGGGCATTCGATTTCCGCGGCAGGGCAAGTATTTGTGAAATAAAAAAAACATAAATACTTATCCTGAGTCTGGGTGTTGTGGGACCACGGTCCTCGTAGTTCCTGGGTCCCTAGACACAGGGAATCCTAATTAGGGTCCCGGATCTATGTATGTGATAATTGGGCTTTATTATTATTATTACATTTTTGTTTCCTTCAGCTCTTACAAGCATTTTATCCAGTGGCATTATTAACACTACTGTGTGATTAATTACTAATCCCAAGCCTAGGTAGATACAACCTAGCTTACTGTTCCTATTGAATAAATAAAAATAAATAAATAAGGATCTAACTAAGAACAAGATTTCAGCATAGCGGCAAATCCAATAAGAACAAGTGTTCAAACTTTTCTAATAAAACGGACTTCATCGAAGCGGATACATGAAATATTCAAAAAGTACCAGCAGGTAACTCGCTATGTTAATGTTTATAGCGCTATTGAATCTTCGGACGTCTCAGATTTGGTGCCTTCCATAACAGAGGAAGCAAATCGCGTCCGTCTTGTATTGAGCGCTGGGTCCACCCGGTTTAGTCGAGCGCACACTATAATGCCTACCTATTTATACTAGTCAGCCTGAGAACTATTCAGTGGTCAAGGAGGACGCCAGCGTCGCTCCATTTAACATACGCGCATGCTTCACATAATAAATGATAACCAAGACAATATTAATTGAGGTCGAGGAAAACATCACAAGGATGTAATTACAAGAGCCGAGGCGGGTTGAATACGAAACGGAATAATTAGTCGTTGTACGGGACTTGCGGAGAGGAAGAGTGTTTAGGCGGAATTGTACGTTTAACTTTGTCAGTATCGCCTTGGCCAGTCCTACCATAATTGAAGGGGTGAGAATAAAAAGGGTTTAACTGACAAATTGACAGTTTCGAGAAAATTGACTTTAAACGTCAACGGCGTCATTTTAATGTAGAGTGCTTATAACGTAATAGAAAAGGTTTATGTAAGTTTCAGTTGCTTGAAAATGTTTTAATTCTATTTTCAATACTAAATATAGTACTAATTCATACAATTACTGTAAAAATATGGTATAAGAAAATAAATATAATAATGTTTATATGCTAAGAGAACTGTATTCCTGTGACAGTTTACTGTTTTTAGACTCAAAATCTCGAGATTTAAGCCTCATTTCGGTATTTTAAGAATGTATTATTGAAGATAATTTCACGCTGAATCCAACGATACCCATGTCATTTTGTGAAAAAAATCAGTTAAATCCTTTTTGTTCTCACCCCTTCAATTGTTATTAGCTGAAAGCTACATACGGAGGGTAGCTAAATGAGTCACAAATAATTTTCCCAATGACTGTTTGAATAGGGTATCTTATTCATGTTGGGATGAGTTACTTTTTTTTGTAGAAAAGGCACGTAATCAATATCTATGTAGGAGTTGAGCACTAGACCCTACATAGCGTATCCGATAAAGTTCTTCTATGAAATTTGTTGAATATCCTTGGAGGTACCTACTTAGGTACTTATTTACTTTCGGACGATATTAAAAGTGAATAGACTTTTATTAAAAATGTATGAGTACACTGAATTAAAAGCTACTACTACAGTACTGGGCAGTGCTTAAGTAGGTTTATTAATCTTGCTCATAATAATTATATGTAAAATGGTATTACCTACGTACTTACCTACCCTTTGTAGGTGCGTGTGAAAAGTGGACCAAATTGAAGTTTATAATAACGTAAAATAATAATATTTAAACTTTCGCATCTTGAACTCGTGTTAGTTCCAGACGCGAAAGTTTAAATAATGTTAAGGCCCTGCCATACGCTAAAAAATCGTTAAACATCATGTTTTTTCGTCACACAGGTATAACTTTCGTATCGCATTTTCCAATATTTTCAGGGCGATATTTCGGATACATTCGTAAATAAATATGTACTATGATATCGACCCCTCAAAAGTAATCTATGGTAGGTAGGTATTAATTTGACTTTAGGTACTTCCCTAAAGTGAATTTAATAATTAAATTACACCTTGATTCTCTATCGTACTGTTTAATCTGAGTAGGTAGTAGGTAGTAATAATGCTCTAATATTAGCACAGAACCAGTCATCACCATGAGTACCAAGATGACAAAAAAAGACAATTTGTCTTCGAGAAATGTTTAATTTTTGATTGTTGACGGAATTTAAAAAATTTGAGAATTGGTGTTTGTGATTGAATAGCAGTTTTCATTTGCAGCATCTGATTTGAGATCTCGAAAATAGTATAGATTAAAGTGAACAAATAGAGATAACAAACAAAAATAATATCAATCTCCGTTTCTTACGTATTGTTTGAAAAAACTGTCCGATGATATAAAGATAGATCAATAACTCTTTATTGAACCACATTACAGGAACAATTTACAAGCACAAACTTAAAAATTAAGTGTCGCAATGGGCAGTCATATCGCTTAAAGCGATCTCTTGCAGACAACCTAATGATGGTGCTATATTAAGTACAGACCTACTACATAATAAAGCCAATTACTTCGGTTACAACATAGACAATTATTTTGAGGTGTTCGTTTCGGTAAGTTCATAAATAGAGGTACTTAAATAGGTATAGTATGTAGGTACTTACATAGAAAGCATAATTTCCTTTGCTCAATTATGTAGTCTGCAAGGTGTAGCCAAATAAAAAGGACGCCAATCCAAAAATCTTACCTCTGACAACAACGAAGGACAATCAATCATATTTCACAATATTTAAGTCTTAGATCATGTCACAGTCAACACTGCCCGGTAACCCACGAACGTTTATTTACTTTCATAGCTATTATATCAAAACGGAACACTTAACTCGGATTTTATCAGTCAATATATAACTTCGATTAACTGACTCCAATTTGCACACGAGACTCTGTTATCACAATGACAGCAGGTGTCCTGTGATACACGCGTAGTCCTGCGGAGAGCTGCAGAGAAAATTCTTCACTTATTCGTAGTTAAACAATTGGAACAAGAAGAGTTTATTTATTGTTTGAGTGTTTGGAAATGGTACTAGGATTGTTAGTGATTTATTTGATCTGTGCGGATTCTGGGAGTCACGCGGTGCGCGCAGTGGAATCGACCGGGCGTCCCGGCGCGCCACTGAGCCAGCCGCGGGCTCCCGGCGCGGCCGAACATCGCGCATGCGCGCAACACCCACGCCTCGCGACCCGACGGACGCTACTACTGGAATCTGGAACCTAACCTTCGACCCTGAATTAAGATCGAAGACAGAACTAGATCATACCTCTCGATATGTCTCGAAAAACTGCCACATTTGCATTACTTGGCTATTAGTATTACTGATCGGACCCGATAGCTCAGTTTGACGTGACCCTGCCTTCCGAACTGCGGGTTGTGGGTTCGATTCCCACCCCTAAATTGTTTTAGACCGCCGTGTATTATCTTTTGATACTTTCCATCCAAAGGTTGTCTGGAAGAGATCGCTATTAGCGATAAGACCGCCCATTGTTGCACTAGTATGTAAGATTTAATCATTCCTTTATTGTATGAATTTTGTTGATGAGACAATAAAGAGTTATCTATCTATCTATATCTATGAGAATAATGTGAAAAATATTTACAAGACACATCCGAACCAAACTAAAACTCGAACTCACAACGATCACGAATTCGTCTTTCGACAGCTATTAGTACTCATGTATCTAGAATCTTTACATTGCTTGATGGACACACGTCTACTGACTATATACATAGCAGCACAGCGTATGCGCCGTTATCCTTGTAGATGTACGCAATACACCACTTTATTTATTATTACTAGGTGGTAGGACTTTGTTGCAAAGTTCGTCTAGGTAGGTACCACCGTTTTGCCAATTATTCTGCCACCAAGCAATAGTGTGCAAGCGCTACTGTGTTTCGGTTTGAAGGGCACTGTAGCCAGTGAAATTACTGGGCAATTGAGACTTTATTATCTGATCTCACAGTCGAGTAATCTTATTACCAAACTGTGCTGATGTCTCAGGATGATGTGCGCAGTGCAGTGTCCCTCGAAACTCTATGTATTGGGGTTCCGAGTGACACCGTTCTGTTATGGGCGGCCGTGTTGCTTAACATCAGGTAAACGACTAGCTCGTCACATCATTCACTAACATAAAAAAAGTAATAGAGCTGCGTGTTGATTGTACTACAACCGCAGATACTAAATATTAAGTGACTTGTGGAGTTGTGCTGATTAGTTGCGCTAGAATAAAATCAAGGAACGATATGTAAACTGAGAATTATTAATAAAAATGGGCTTAGAACTGACTAAAAATAAATGAAAACAAATAAAAATAATAACCCCCAACGATCACATACTCGTACATAGCTACATCATTATTTTTTTATGTTACGAAATGACATGACGGGCTTGTCACTCGCCTGATGTTAAGCGAAACGACTGCCCATATAAGTTGCAGTGACATTTGATACATAGTATAGTTTCGCGCGACACTGCACTGCGCACGTCATTCTGAGACATCAGCACAGTCTAGCAATAAGATTACTAGACTGTGAGATTAGGTCATAAAATCTCATTTGCCCAGTTATTTCACTAGTTACAGTGCCCTTCCAACCGGAACAGTAGTGCTTGCGTACTACTGCTTGGCGGCAGAATAACTGGCAAAGCGGTGGTACCTATATAACTAGACGAACTTTGCAGAAAAGTCCTACCACCTAGTAATATATTATACATAACTACGACCCCTTATTCATGAGCTACAATCTTTGAACAAAGAGCTGTATATATTCCTTAAGTCAACCAAACTTCAATTGAATTCTTGTGATGCATAAATAAACGACGAATCAAGTTACTTTAGTTATTCCCGTGTTCGTAATAGCAAATGGAATCATTTGAAATCTTCACTGAAAGGGAAACCCGTCGCGGACGGATCGCCGCTACATCCGCCTACTAACTCGGATGAACACCCTTATAACTTTGTATGTAAATTAAAGTTAGTTGTAGATAACGGCTTGTTGACCATTATTAACTATTTGACATGATATGCGTTACCGAATGATAAGTCACGGCCAAAGTATTAGTTACCTACCTTTGTTCTGCAGCTGATGGAGAGGACAAAATAAATATATTGATTTCGATCACTTTACTTAGGTATATATTTAATTAAATTAAACTATTATATAATATAAAACATTTAAAAAAAACAACAATTAAATGTACTAGCGTTTTAAATGATGACGAAGTTTAACCATCATATTACATCGAATAGATCCTTCTCTATTCTCAAATTATATCACATACAAAATACGGAACATTTATTAAATTGGCTGTGACTGATAATTGAAACTTTGAAACTTCCTCTCGAAGTAAGCGGACCTGTAATGGTATAATTGCACATATTTCATCACGAACCCAGAATCGGATGCAATTCTTAAAGTATTGCCAGATTTCATCTCGTAACCTACATACTACTTCAACAATTTGTACAGGCCATAATAAACACAGCGGTCGTATCACTCGGACGCTCACTCGGAAGACTCGGGGCCCGCAGCGGCGGCGGCGGCGGGCGCTACAAGCAGACGATGGGCTCGGTGAAGGCACCGACCAGCATCATATCTTGCGCTAGAGCCGCGCGCAGCACTTGTCCTGCGGCGCCGGCGCCGGCGCGCACTCGCAGCGTGAACTCGCGGCGCGCAGGCGTCGGCAGCGCGCCGCCTGCCGCCGCCAGCACGCGCGCGCGTGCCTCTGCATCTAGCGCGCAGCCCTCGCACGCTGTTGCAGCTCCCAAAACAGCGCGCGCGCACTGCGCCCGGCATGCCTCACGCTCGGCGTCGTTTAACTCACGCGCCGCCAAATCCAGCGCGCGTCGCGGGTCCGCACCGCCCGCACCCGCTAACGTGCCTGCGCGCGCTCCCTCTGAGTGTGCTCGCGCGGCGCCAGCTCGCAGCACCGCCGGCAACAACAGCTCCGCGGCGGCAGCGACGGAGCGCGCGCGCAAGAAATGTAGCACACGCTCCGCTTCGCGCACTTCGTCAAAGAGACGGCGCTGACGCGCGGCGGGCACGGGCCGCGCCACACTCCAAGCCTCAAGCCAGGGGTTGGCAGGCAGCAGCATACGATCTCCAAGCGCGCCACCACCCTCAGGGCGCCAGTCACGCGGCGAGTACCAGCGCACAAAGTCGCACAGCTCTGCGCCAGGGTTAGCGGCTTTAAACGCCTCCATGTCGGAGAGAAGCGAGGCGCTCATCATGCGCGCGCGCATCTCAGAAGCGCGGGCGTCATCACCTAGACGCACCATCAGCTCTGCATCTTCCTCTAGCTGGTCCTCGGTCTTCGGTGCGGGGTCCTACGGTGAGACAATCTTTATGAGACCATATAGAACGTTCAGAGCTATTCAAGTCTAAATTTCGTTTCGAATCGACTGATGGAGCTTAGCTATCAATAAATACGCACCTGAGTTCTAGGTATGTAAAGCGGAGCGCCGTTTTTGAGTGTAGCATCGGCGAGTCGCTGGAGCCGTCCCACCGGGCGGTCCCAGGGCGGCTGCTCCTCGCCCTCGCCCTCCGAGCAGTCATAGAACTCGTCGTCCGAGGAGTTCCCCGCCTGGTTGCCTGAACCTTCCGCCACGCGCTTAATGCAGCAGTTTAATAGTTGAAGCTTTTGGTGCAGCAAACACGTTCGCGCGTTGGGCGCACCGTCTGCAACCCTGTTGGCAATTTATAATACCAAACTCAGCTACATACACCATTAATGTACCAACCATCATTATCTAATCTTTACAAAATAATTTTCATTCAAGCTATTAATCATTAAACAATCGACAACAGTCGCAATAATTTTGAAATAAATGTCGTTTGACTGTCCTTTAAACTATTTTATTACTTAAATTGTATATAATCAACGATAAACGTAAACATTATATAAATAAATAATACGTTAGCGGATAAAAATAAATGTTCTGTTAATAAAGCTCGTTCGTTAAAAATAACAACTGTCACGTATTAGTGTCAACGTCGTTTTTACTTTCACTCTAAAGGCAATTTTAAGTAGGCAAGTGTACGTTGTCTCAAAAAGAAAGTAAATAAATCATCAAGAGAGCTTTGTATGTCTTCGGTACAATACACGAAACATTTTTCTCTCTTTATGCAAATCGACATCTTTTAAAGATATTCGCATCTCCGCTACACTCAAGGGCACCTGCCATCTCGGCCACAAGTCCCCGTGGCCGAAATATTTCCCCTCGGTCAGCGTGCCGCGACCTACAATCGGAGCCATCGCTCGACCGCTGTCGGAACCGTTATCATATTGAATTACAAATGCGGCAGTGGTGCGGCCGCCAACGGCATCGTGCGTGCTTCTCGACAGCACTCATCTTGTAATCGGTCGGTGAACCGTTTTGTTTATCGGAGCCGGTGCGGCGGCTGCGTCGGCAACTGGGTGTAGGTCAGGAAGCGCTGGAGGGGGCCCGAACCACCAATCGCGGCGCCAACGCAGCCCAGTCCTAAGCCGACGACAGCCGCGCGCGCATTCACCGGCAGACATGGGCCTACGGTCAGCGCCTTGATACACGCACATATCATAATCATTCTATGAACTGTTAAAGTGACCCTTTGCTTACTCTGTGATCCAACACAATGCACAACCATCGGTGATTAACGCCACTAACTGATTTTAAGTGACAGTGAAATAAGTGACTATAGTTTCATAGGATATATCGGTACAGAGGATTCTCCCTAATATGGTAAGTTTTTATCATTCATGGATAACAAAAAGTGTTCATTAATAGCTACCGGTGCTAGTGAAGTGCAAAAGAAAATCTCATCGCGTACATTGACCTACTTATAGCAATTCAACGTACGGCGTCTCCAACGACCGGCACGAACAGTATAAGCATTCGAAGTCTTATATATCTTCGGAAGATTTTCGTATTATAAGGAAGAACTTTCCGTGACTCAACTATAATTGACTGACCAAGATAGTTGCTGGCACTTCAGGTATAGGCATAAAACATTTTTTTTTTTATCATAATCATACACCTCTATATTGTAGACCAACGTTTAATAAATAATTAAAAGGACAAACTTCTCAAATATGCAAAGACTGTAAAATAAAATTATGTGTTATATACGAAGAGCATTGCCTCTTTTTTTAATTTAATTGTTATGATCCTGTACTCCGAATCCAGCAATTTCCACGAAATGAATGGTCCATTACCAGGGGGAAGCCGGGTCGAGAGTGTATTCCTTTGAAATAAAAATGATATTCTGAATGCGCATTTGTATGTATGTATGTCATATGTATCTCACGAGACGCATCGTGTCACAGCGAGCTCACGTGTGGCTATGTCAAACGCGCACTTTCTCCCGATGGAATTTTATATTTTTGGCGAATACGTTTCGTGATTTTTCAAGTAAGTTGGTGAGGCGAACGGAAATTGAGAGGGAGATATACTGAACGTAGAAAGAGTTACGTATCGAATATTACTCTAGGGGCAAGAGAGATGGAGCTAAAGAAGTTTTACTTCAGTCGTGTGGTCTAAAGCACACTCGTTTTTTATTTACTCGGACAGTATGGGCGTGTCCTAATTCTTATGAGATACGAGAAAACTGTCTTAGGAGCCATTTACTCATTTTCTATGAAAACGATAATGGCGTAGTGTTTTTAAAGGCAAGCGTGTGTTTTCCATTACAATGAAACGATTCTTATATGAAATTGAGTCGATACGCATTTGTTTTAAATCAAAACCACTCATTTTTATGGCGAACTCACGCTTGACCAAAAACAATAACTACAACAAAATCGTTATCATGAAAAAAATTTAAATCGTTTTTCCTATGGTTTTCAATTTCGTCATACTGTCTCAATTAAAAAAACACACTGTATAATGCGGTTGACCACTCTTACTAAAGAACCACAAAGAGTTCAAATAGGAAATTAAATAAACAGAAGCGAGTGGAGCCCTCTTTAATTGAAGTAGTTTTCTTCAGATTGTTTACTTGACAAAGTTTTCTTGTACGCCAATCTAACAGCGTATTTGCGGAGGCGGCAAGGCTGGGCATTCACCCTGCGGCGGGTGACTTCAGCTCTAAGCCTCTCCGAAGCCAGTTTTCCACTTTCGGTTTAGTAAATGGATGTCCCATTAACTTCCATCTATTTGACCGTGACATTTGTTTGCCGAATCATCGTGAAAGACCTATTTCTGCTCGTTAAGATTTCGCTCTCTACAATTCAATTATATTATGGAGGTATACGCGATAGCTTCTTTCGTTAAAGAATATTTCATTTCTAACAAGCTTTGCTGATATTTTTATTTGGATATGTCTCGTATAGCGAAAATAATATTATTATGTAGGTAGGTATAAGTACCTATACAAAAAATACGCAGACTGTCAAATAGCCTTTTAATACGTGCCAAAAAATAAAATTCCCTTAGTTCCCACTTCATCTTTATCGGGAGTAACGTTGAAGGAGTGAATGTGTCTACACGTCGGTTTAACGCGGCCGTAAAGCCGAAAATGGCAGTTTCCCCGGCGCATAAACCCTGCAAGGCACGTATTCAATTTGACGTCGCGTCTTCGGACTTCGCCTGCCCCACTATTGAAAATATGTGACATGCTTGACTCTACCGATCTAGACTTTTGCTATTGCTTCGATCTAGAATGCTTAACATTTTCTTAAATTTACGATAATTTTATATGTACTATTTAGCAAATTTCTTACAAAGCTTATAAACGTTTGAGTTTTTGGCATCGTCGGCCGGTTTGTATAGTTCAAGCTATATGCATAGCCGAGCCAACGAGCTTCTGCCCGCAGCTTCGCCCGCGGCGTGGCCTAAATAAGAAAATAATTCAACCACCCATTTCACCCTCTTAAGGGCGGAATTTCGAAAAATCCTTTCTTAGCGGATGCCTACGTCATAACATATGCCTGGATGCCAAATTTCAGCCCGATCCGTCCAGTGGTTTGGACTGTGCGTTGATAGATCACTATATTAGTCAGTCAATCAGTCAGTCACCTTTGAGTTATATATATTTAGATGTCGTAGAGCTAAGCTACGTCGTAGAGTTACGTCGCAATATCACTTAAGTATACCTACGAAAACGCTTACAATTCTACGAAAAACCTTGAAAAAGACTATGCTGGATACCTGGCTATTTAAAACTAATGCCAAAAATATAATCGTTTTAAACATTTTTTTATTGCGTTAGATTGGAAACTTGAAATTTTAGCAGAGGTATTTCGCAAGATCGTATTATTGATGATGATACAAAATACCGTGATAATATCATTAATCGTATAATAACTAACATCTTGCTTGAAATTTCCTGTATAATAGATGTTAAATACGAATATACACTAACGAGTTGCAGCTTTCGCACGACCAAACATTCGTATTTGCCAGTTAAATCCATCTCCATAGCGGCGTGAAAGCACAGGCGGCTTGTTACGATGACGCTGCAAATTACAAATTTACTCGTATCGTGCCGCATTAATAACGATACGTCGCGTCGCGTCGCGTCGGCTCGGGTCGGAACCTATTACATTTGCAATATTCGATTCCGACGAGAGGTTGGGACTGAGAGGAGAGACATGTGCTTCGTGAAGTTCGTGACTAGGCAGTTAAAAACATCAATGATGTTGCACACATATCATAGATAGCTAGAGAGGCGCCTCGCGGTTTTACTCGCACCTTACCGATAGCTCAGTTGGTAGTAACCCTGGCCTTCTGAGCTTAGGTTGTGGGTTCGATTCCCACCCATGCCAAACATTTGTGTGATGAACATCGATGTTTGTTCTGTGTTTAGGTGTCATATTGTATTCTATGTATGTATTTACAAAAACAAAAAGTATTATATCAGTTACCTGGTACCCATAGTACAATACAAGCTTTGCTTAGTTTGAGGCTAGATAGCGCCGTGTGAAATGTCCACAAATATTCATTATTATTATTATTTATTATTTTCGAGTGTTCCAATGGAAAATATCAATTTTTGGGGCAAAAAGTTTCCTATGGTAATCTCGATAAAAACAGTCCATTTCCAGCGCAGCAGGGGAGCATCGGTGGGCGTCAGTCACGGTTGCTCACCGCAGCACTCCCGGCGGCGTTTCCCTCCCAGCTCATGAAATAATTGAGTTGAGCTCGCCTCGCGTAATTGGATTTTACTAGTATCGATTCTTCAAAATACATGCATATGGCAAACACGCGTCAATTCTACAAACTCTGACTGAATCGATCTTGAAAGCCTTTCGACCACACATCCTCTCAGTTTTTTCGTCGATAAAACATTTAATGACTTCGCATTCGCGCTAGGTACTATACGCATGCCGTAAATCGAAAATAGCTTTTGGGTCGAAAGCTTGTATTTATAGGTTAGACAGTAACACCCCTGAAAAGATGCGGACGAGGGTCTATTTGGTGGTCCGTACCTCACCCCCGCCAGCGCTCATAATATAATGTACGCCCGTGACGTCGCCCGCCCCACCGCATCGGCAAATTTCGCACGCAATATTATCAGCCGTCAAATTCAACCTTCATTATTCTTTGAGATATCATAATATATTACAAGTAGGTTTATAATACATGCCCACAAAATAACAGTTTAAAATTGATTCTAATAAGAATTCCGCCATAGGAAACATTTTACGTGCAGATTATGAGGTTTAAGCTCGATTACTTTGCGTATAGAACCACAGACTTAAATAGAACGAGCGAAAGAAAGTAGGAAGCTGTTGGCAAAGCGATGCGTCATCGTTCGAATGTTTTTAAGGGGGTTTCACCGAACGTGTAGTGATGAGTGAACAAAAAGCGGCGGCTCGGCGAGTGCGGAGCGAGACAATGATAATAGGCAGAGTAACTGTGCCGCTGATAGGAGGCTCCGCGGCGGCGCATGCCCGTGAGACGACACATTGTCTCTGCTGGCTTGTGCTCGGCTCAGTGACCCTCCTCATCGCTCAGGTTAATGAATGCAATAACAATGTACCAACAAAAGTATTCTCAAGCCTAAAATTGCAAGTACAAAAAGCCTACAAATATGCATACGAGATTCATAAAGGAGAACAATGTGAATATTGCAAATTCCGACGAGACATACAACAAACATTGCTCTAATATCTACACATATCTATATACTTATAATAAAACTGTAACCAAGGTAAGAAAATTACAGAAGAAAATTTAGAAAAAAAAACAATGTTTTGAGTGTATAAATATAAAAGTTATAGAATCCAAAAATGCTATCCGAATCGAAACGACTGCTAAGCAAGCCGACCAAGTAGGCGAATCAACCAAGTAGCAAAACGTCAATCTTCTAAATATCAATTCGCCCAAGTACCATAATATCAAAGACTCGGAATGTCTACTAAACAAATCGACCGAGCAGGCAAAGAAGCAAACCGTACAAGTAGAATGTTTGGAATCAACAAACTGTTTCGGGATTACAGTATTTAGAACGCAATACTATCTCGTATAAAAATGATGTTAGAATTTTTGTTTGTCTGTCTGTACGAAGATTCAACACGCATAAACTACTCGATGGATGTTGGTACAGCTTGCTTCTTTGGAGTTCTAAGTAGGCTCTTAGGTCTGTCCAAAAAGGATCTGTAGGCATTTTTCTTCATTCTACGTACCATCTACACTATCGATAGACAACTGGAGATATTGTTTGTAAAATGGAAAGGGAAGAAGTAAGGACGACGAAAAGGGAGAAAAGGAAATGGGTATAGGCAGATAGGAGAAGAATCCTCACAAGGGACCCGTGCGAAGCTTGGGCGGGTCAGCTAGCGAAAGCCATAAAAGGACTTTTTTAAAATTAAAACCAAGATGTGTATACAAACAAAATATTTTTTTTATTTTATTTTATTGAATGATATGACGAGCTAGTCGTTCACCTGATGTTAAGCGACACGGCCGACCATAACAGAACAGTGTCACTCGGATCTCCAAAATATATAGTTACGTGTGACACTGCACTGTACACACACACACACTTTTTCACACACAAACAATCATTACTTATATTTTATGTGCATATTCTTATATCGTAATATCATTTCCACCGCCCGACGCCACCGCTCCCTCCAACACGATTAGAAACTTTATAAAATGGCGATGCCATACAATGAAGTTCAAATAATAGAGTTTGGTATTAAATTCCTACTTCATATGATTTACAAACTAACAGGAAATACATGCACCGTTCACGTATGAATATACAAATACTAGAATTCGTACGTACAAGCTTCCGCGCGTGTTATTGAACATACGAAATGAATTAAATGAATAATAATAAAAAACGATGGACTATGCGCGTAAGACTCGCCTCTAATAGCCTTATTAATAAACACGAACTAGCTTTAGACTACTTACACCATCTTTTGTCTCTTTCGATCCAGCTAAATATTCCAGTAGCAAAAAAAGGACAAAAGCTGAAATAACTAACCCGAGACTAATACCCGTTTATTAATAAGGATGTAAGGGTTTTGTGTATGCTCGTATAGGGCGATTTGTTATTATACCGTATTCTTTCAGAGCATATATATAATGTGCCCACATATATTTAAACAAATCTTGAGCTACCTATTAAGCGTCAAAGTTATAAGCGTAATCACATTTAAAAATCTTTGCTTACCTTACTGTTAAACCTACTCCATAAAAGATGTAAATAAAATGCTATCATATAAAATCCAATCATGGCAAGTGTATTATCATTTAATTCCGAGTTAATGACCCAATAACTATCGAGACTCAAATCCGTGTCGCTTTCTCTAACAAACCTGTATGGAAAATGTTTGATAATCATCAGCTCATCACGAAACTTTTTTTGGGTTTGATTTATTTTTATGATCTGATGAGAAATATTGTCGTTTGGTTTTGATCTTCTGATTTCTATCATTTATCTTCTTTACATTTTCTAATGTAGACCCTAACTGTAAAATTAACCTCTTAATAAAATAAGAAAAGCGTTATCCTCAACGACGCGTAAAAAATTCCGTGTTTTTGCTGTCCGGACTGCTCTATGTGGCGTCTATAATATAAAACTGTTCAATCCAATTACATAATCATTGAATTATTATGTAATTGGATTTTCAGAGTAAAATTTGTGTGTCGGCACAACTCCTCAATACTATCATCTATTATGAAAGTCTTCGTGCTTTAAGGGTTCAATACCCGTTTCATAAAAACTAAACTTATACTATAGACTATAGCATTGTCATCTGCTGTCAAAACTTTTTAAGGTGTCTGAATCCTGTAAAAATTCAAGTCTTTAAACTCAAATCATGGAATCAGACATCAAGATTTTTCGCTATTTACGCGATAAGTATGCTTTAAGATATATAATATAATTGAAACACTAAGACACAAAGACACTAGTCATTCAGACCTCACTCTTTTATATTAGTTAATGGATACAGTATGTATTGATACTGTAAAATCTGCTCGGTGTCGGTGTAGGCGAAGCTAAAGGAATTCCGCTTTCTATCTTCGCAAATTTCTTTCGCTTCGTCAACATTCATCAACATTTGGCCGAACGTCGTTTATTGGAGTTAAAGTGCTATTTAAAGGAAAAGTTGTTAAATTAACCTAATTGACGTAGCAATTTATCTGCTTCGTGAAATTATAGGTAGTTAAAAGTTCAATCAGAAAATGTTACTAATAAGTAAAGCACGCTTGACGGTAATTAGCAAAGTATTTGAATTTTGACATGTACATTCCACAGCCAAGTCGGACCTCTGTAGAGTTTATCGTTTCGTCGGACTTAGACCATAATTAAAAATGTAAAATAACCATTTCCTCAAAAACAACATCAAAAAATGCCTGTTTCTTGAAATGACTAATTCTAGAACCACTTTTCAAGTTCCCACTTCGATCAGACAAAACGTACCATTGCGGAACATATCGCGACTGCGACAAACCGCCAGACAAATAAATCTGCAATCGCCGAGCACTTGCTTGAGTCAGGAGGATCGAACTTCATGCCCAAAGTTCTCGCTACTTTTTTTAAACACACAATGATAACGTCTATGCTATCTTTTACTTCGGAACTTTTGTAAAATCTTGTGGAATTAAAAATGAAAGCAAACCTCTTTACGGCACTCTTTATGTAGGCTTGGGGTAGTTATTTAGATAGGCAAGTATTTCATATTTTATTTAAATTTTTTTCTTCCATAACTCACCTTCGTCATAAAACTGACTAACGAGTTTACAATCAAAACTTATGAGTACGCAATACAAAAAATCGTGTAGAGAGATCTTTAACCTTACGATAAACGTTGCTTTTATGACTGGAAGTACATTACAGGCATTACCTATTAACTATTTCTAGGTTAGCGATGTCGACGTGAAGACTAATATCTACATACGCACACGTGCATGGCATTGCACCCACCATTAGACTTTTGCACGGGCATGGAATGGAGTTTACCATCTCTCCCATTATAGGTACTATTCGTTAACATGAGGAAATTAAACTGTTATTTATTTTCTAGGTCATAAAGTTGTTTTTTGTACTTAGGTGAACTAGACATTACAACGGTTGGTAATACCAGTTTACTGTTTAATCCATATTACCAACTCAGTAAACTTTGCTAACAATATTATATTCCATATTTTAATATTACTCTAGTCTGGAGCGCCAAACAGCTTTACATCATACATTTAGTATAATATTTAATGGCATTCTGCCCGTAACTTTGATATGACTGTCTCAGAGTCGTATGCCACCAACCGCTGTAATGCCTAGTTTACTTAAGTAGAAAAAACAACCTTATGAACTCGAAAATAAATAGCAATTCAATTTCCTCATGTTAGATAACAATAGTGCCTATAATGGGAGGGATGGCAAACTGCATATTGTTAGCAAAGTTTACTATTGTAAGTTTTGTCGCCGACCAAAGAGAAAATCTATACATTTATACAAAACCTCAAATACTTTTATTAGTATTATTATGAGCGTTATTATTATCTAGTAAACTCAACAGTAGAGTGTACCTCCAAGAAGTCAAACAGGAGTAGTTTCGTTGCCAAGCACTAAATGGGAAGCTTATGAACTGAATAATGAGTTAGATACGAACTTCGAATCGTGCTCCACATACTTCAACTTAAGCTCAATATAAACTTTGAGTTTGGATTCACCAGATTTAATTGGTTTGCGGCGACAATTTACAAGCTCGTAAAGATGTTAGCTATGTTTATTTCACGTTTTGCTAGGTTATTGCACCGGAAGTTGAATAATTCGTGCATAACCGCAAATGACTGCTCAGTAGAGTAGCAAATAAATTACAAATACAAGAATATAACCCTTGCAAAAATACTAGAATTGAAACATGGCAACTCTGGTGCAATACCTTTAATCCGTTTCGAGCGTAACATAATACCTCTCATATAATTTATACACATGTTTAATCATATGTGATGAACAGTAAATAAATAAATAAAACAATGCGATCACGGCTTCCATATTTTATATGCGGCGGCATATTAGATTCTGGCATCGAATTTGTAACGGCATATCTAATCAATAATTGATAGTACCAAAAGTTTTTAATTATGTATCATAGTTCTGAATCCATGCAGTAACAATAGTATAGATAAAGGTGGCATTTTTCATATGAAAGTGAGCTATAAAAATAAGTTATCGTAGGCATGGCAGTGACGTAGAGGTAACCAAATTATGTTGGTTGAAGTTAGAGTTCAAGGTTGAAGTCACATATCGTTAAAAAGTGCTATTTTTCTATATTCTTTGGAGATAATTTTTCAAAGATAATAAGAAAATATAATATTTTAAAACGATGCAGGGTCCATATTGTTACTATTCATATTATGATACCTATATATACATTTGTAATGTAAGATCAATATGCACTTATAAACAAGGAAACAGAATAAATGAAAATGAAAATGAAAAATGTTCCTAAAAGGGTATAGGACTTAAAGATAAAGGAGAAGGAACGGAGAAAGAGAAAAAATGGTAGAGAAACAACAAATGTAATGGGACGAGCAGTAGGACGATGAAGTAGCAGTAAAGGCATAAAATTTAATTACCCGTCCAAATCCAGGGCGGGTTTTGTAATAATTGTTGCTCTTAATTGCAGTATTTAAAATCACTGTCCATGTTAGAGTTTAAATGTAATTAACTAGCCCATCAATAACCCATATTTCCGGGAACCGCAAACTAATCAACCAATCTCCTATTAATCCATCAGGTTTTGACGTTATTATTAATTAATTGAATCAATCATACGCAATTTTTTAAATATGGGCTTAGAAATGAAAACATATAGAGAGGTCGGTTAAAAATGTATAATACAGTAGAATTAGAACATATTACCAGTAAATAATAGGTTTAATAGTAATTACTAAGTTGATTACTTTAAAACAAGGACGGACGGACGCCAGTTCAGCTTTTAATTGTTAGATACTCAATAATTGTTAAGCTAAACATCAGCATTAGACTCTCATTTAACAACTGACGTAGTACCACGCGATCAAGCTAAAAAAAACGGCGCAGCACTAGAAGTATAGACACACATTGAACCAGGCAGTCGGTTACTGAACGTAAGGTGGCCGTCCATTTGTCTTATTCGCCTGACGCCCTCTACTAGCTCCAAGATGGATTGGCTACTAGCGGCTTCCATAATATAAAATAAGTACTGATGCATCAGTGGTGCTCTATTACATATCACAACAAACAGTGCTTGTAGCTTCACATTTAACGTTGTTCTGCTAAGGATAGTTATGAAAAACGTCCTGTGCATTCAATATAACCCACATAGTAAATGATATTACAGTTCCATAACACCGCAAAGCGATGCCAAATTGCTAACAAGTCGGTGACAATTCACAAGTCGTTGCTCTGATAAAATTCGTATTTGTCTGTCATAGGATACATTTATACTAACGTCTGATAGCCAACTGATCAAACAACGAATCGAATAGCCGGTTACTGAACCTCGAGATCCATTCGTCTAAGTCACGCCCGAAGTCCGTAACTTATGTGTGAAGATTGATGGATACCGACTTCTACAATCGAGCAGGTGCATCAGTAGTGTCTAACAAACGGCCCTTGTGAATGCAAAGATATCCGAACACAAACAAACAATAGTACCGAATCAACAACTATGCACACTCACAAGCACGTAGTCGTTCCGGCTCCTGCTTACAGCTACTATATTTTTTCATCGTAAGTCACGCTTAAGCCCGTGACGCAATGTGAATATGGCTATACCAATTTGTGAAGATACATGAACATTAGTAAGTGCGACTCTGCTTAACGTTCTTTTGAGTTTCTTTAAAAGCGTTTGCCATGCAGGCAGGAGTCCAAGCTCCAGCTGAGCACACATTACTATAGCATTTATTATAGAGCTCGTAGTATTTACACATATCTAAGTCAGATCATCGTCGCTTATATATCTCGACATTAAAATTGACGTTAACAGTACTGTCATCGCTACAGAAAATATACCTACTTCATCAACATCACGTTGCGCCCACAAATTATAAAAAAGTGGGTATAACTAACGGTCAAACTACGTATTTAGTGAGATTTTGTAGGCTTTTGTGCCACTTTCAACTCATAACCTCACTTTAAGATTCGTGCAGAGCTCAACTACCGTAGAATCTTGTTCTCAATCTAATTTCTATATCTCTTAAAAAATCTGTGTAAAAACATCCACAATGTAAATCTGACGGTAACACTTGTTCACTTAAACCCAAGTTATCATCGCAGTCCATAATTGCGTTTAATATGAAGGCAGCCGAGCGTGGCTACCACCTGCCATCGCGATGGTCAAGCGAGGGTCTCGCACCAGTCGCCATCGCGGCCGCCGAGACGGCCGGCTTGCATGCCTAATGAATCATCCATGTTACCGGCACACCACGCAGCGGTGGATCATCTCAAATCGCCAATTCAAAACAAGCAAAACTACATTGAATCGATTTTTTTTTCTTCGATCTCTGCCGTGACGCGATTCATTTTTACTTTTGTTTAATCAATACAGTCATATGAAAAATATTTTAATGGCAGAATAATTTTATTATAAGTATTATAACTTCACTTTCACTGTGAATAATTGTTTTTTTTTGCAGCGTCTACTGATTTTTTTAACTGTTCACAACGTTATAGCTTCGTAATTTTATTACGGTCACAGTCATTTTATTTCAAAAATTGTTATGTTTTATGGAGCAGTCACCACGTCTAAAGTATGTAGGTAAAACATTCTTAGCTAACTATACGTGATACATTATTGCCTGAGTGCACCATCACATCAGACTATTGTAGTGAATCTACTCCGCCATAGCAATCCTATTATACTACTCGTGTGCACATGCACTGACGCAAACTATCCCATCAATTATATGACATGTCAAACTAAAGGAACATTCTTCGATGGAAATAAGAAACTGAAACGAAACACGTAAAGTAGTGACGTGTATATCGAATCTAGAGCTTAATTCACAATCGATTAAGTATCACGTCGCTCAGCACGGTTACATTTTGGAGGTGATATTATTGGTGTAGCTGGGTTGTAGTTCTTGTTACCTTTTTTACGTTGGTAAGATAGTTGCAATTTGCGAATTGAACCAACTGACTGTACCTATCCAGTTGGAATCAACCACGAATTACAGCACGCTGATGTGTTTTTGCGGCGTGTTTGCTGGCTGGACTGGACGCTACGATTTGCGTAAATGCGAGCTGTCAAAAACTCAAATAAACGTACAAAAATGTCATATCTAAAGTATTGTTTAATAACGGAATATAGTAGTGACTATAAAAGTTCCAAATTATATTAGAAGTTTTATAGTACATAAATGTCAATTTTGTAAATTATCCCTATTTTCAAAGAGGACGAATACGTCTACACTTTTGAAATTTCACTCTTAATGAGTATGTTTTATAACAAACTGACTATTTGTACATGTGTCAGCATATAATTATTATGACAGAATAAACATTTAAATAAAAAGTAGATCTCTATCTCTTTTCCGTATATACGGAGAGATCAGCGGTAGAAGTAGATGAAGTCGGTCACGAATATTAAACGCAACTCGCGTGTAAATCCTTAGCCATGAGCAGTTTTACAGATTCCATTCTACAATAATAGTTATGTTGATTAATTCATAATATGCGTAAACCACGTGTTGCAATCATTCCTAACAAATCATAGGATATTACTGAAACAACTCGTACGGAAAGGCAGGCGCGTTTCCTTCCAGCTCTCTAGGATCGCAGCCATTAGGCCCAAGCACAACCGTCGGCGTCGTTTCCGTTGTACCGCAGGCATTTACCTCCCACTACGTATGCTTCCTCAAGAAAATTGCAACAGTTATTAAATAGGATTAAATAGGCAAGCTTGTGAAATCTGACTGAAGCTATCATAAACATATATATACAATCTTAGTTGTCTACCAGGATACTGCACGTATCCTAATTGCTTACTCTGCAGTATCGTTATGCGTCCGAGGCATAATGAGATAGGCACATATTGTTCTATCATGTTTTGTATGCCTATACAATCTTGGGAGACATAATCACAACATTTCTGTTGCTTTACTCGCTCGTAATTTTATTTTGCAATTTGAATTTTAATATTAAACATTTACAATAGCGGCCAACATACGAAGCAGTACTACATAGTTTCAATGGTCAATAAATATTCTGTATAGCTACGTATAATATTGTTTCGGCCTAACTGAAAATTATTGATTATATACATATATATATATATAATTGACATTCACCATGTCATATATAGATTAATATAATACACTAGTTAATAAATAATCACCAAGTTCAAGCAGAAATATCGGAAAAGTACTCTAACTACTCTATATTTACTTTGGTATATGTACATAATATACAACTCTACAACTGTGCGTTGATGGAAATATTTTTTGTAAAGATAATTATTTTTCCAAAGGAACTTATTCGCCCAACCCGAACCCATTAAGCACACAACACGATCAAAGGTAATGAGTTTGCGTGAATGCCTACATCATTAACATTGCGTTAATAGAAATAACTTGACGATGTACTTACTGGGGAAAACAAAATATGGGATAAAATAGTATATTATTCACTGGGGAATAAAGTTTACATTTGCTTTTTGTGTTACCAACGTTTAAAAACCGAAAAAGTTTTTATTCATAAGTAGAATAACCGACTCGACTTATTACTATTTAAATAAAGAATATTTAATTTTAATAATTGGAAGTAAAAAACATGGCTTGCTGCAAAATCTTTAGAATATATCTCTAATTACAAATTGACCGCAATTTATTTTACAACAAAGAAATCAGTCATCATCTAATGAGACGGAAGAGAAAAGAAAAAAAATAATTTTCTAAAGTTGACGTCAAAGTCACAAAACATTTACTTGTTTAAATACTTACGAAAGTTTCGTGAAGTGGAGGACAGAAAAACGAGTGGATTCGTTTAGGGAAGGAGTTATTTTACGTATTTTGATGAACTTTACAAAAAGATCAAAGTTAACCCTTTGGAGTCAGTATATACAAATATTCTTATGGCATAGCGGTTTATATACTCTTCGTTTACGAACATCTATTAGGACATAATTTTGTTTTAATTTTTAATATAATAAAGTAGGTATTTCATATTGTATTGGATTATTTTATTTTCTTGTAATCGTAGTAAAAAGTAGAGTGTAACACGGCGCTAAAATCCCATTATAACTCGTTTTCTATTTACTCTCGCTAAAGCGCGGGAGTAAAACTACCACGTATATAATGGGTCATTTTTGCCCCATGTACAACAGTCTACTATTATGTACTTATTGTATTTTGCAAATGCACATAGGATTTTAGCAAAAGTGCATTTCACCAGCTCCATAAAAGAGGTTTAACTAAATAGCATTGATTAAAAAATTTTAAATAGCATAGAAAAGTTAGCATTCGTGCAATGAAATATGCTTCACTTTAGCCCGATTAAGTCGATTCCGCGTTGACATAAACTAAATTGAAATTCAGACAGTTCGATATGTGGCTCACATTCATTATGAGCGGTCGAAGAAACTGCCATCGCCATACTAATGGTTTTAAAGACGTTACGCTTTCTATTCACGTTCATTATTACAGACAAACGTACACTACGTAATTTTATGTAAATAGAGGCGATATTGAATTATTCAATAAAATGTATTTACAAATGTCGTGAGGAACAATCGATTTTCCGACTTAGTCGAGCTTTCTTTTGGAGATTAGGTATACTTCGTTGCAGCGAATAAAAAGAGCAACGGTATTGATCCTAGTACGTAACCGAAGCTATTCATTTTTTATTTTTTATCGATATCATTAACGGTCATTATGACATCATCAGTTAAAAAAATTTTTTAACACGGAAAATTGCCTTTATTTTCTAAATACTACAATGATTTAATAACTAATACTAAAAACTACCTAATAAAAAAAAAAAAAACATTTGAACTATATACTGGCCGCGATGACCTATAGACAGTCCAAATGCTCAAGCCCACTACCAGAAGGTAGCGTACCCAACATGCTGGCAGCATTGCCCCGTTGAATTGCAATGCTTATTCGTTAAACTTTAACTTAATTAATATCAAATTAAGATAAATATATTATGATAAAAAGTTGATAAACATTTAACATGCAAATAAGATATGTCACACATATCTAAATTGTAACTTCTCAGACTTGTTATTTTTTGCATAATCTAAACGTTGCAATTTTAGATATACATAATCTAAATGTAAAATTATATATTTAAATGTTAAATTTGTGAAACTGTATATTTAAATGAAAAATGTATGGTTAAGTTAGACCGATGATAACATAATAGCTAAGTACATCATTAGCTAAAATAGTCCAATATAATAGAGACATTGAATAAACATTGACAGCCTCCGTGGTGTGGTGGTTGAGCAGGTCGGCTCATAACCCGGAGGTGGCGGGTTCGATTCCCGCGGCAGGACAAGTATTTGTGCACATAAAAAAACCGCAAATACTTGTTCTGAGTCTGGGTGTTGTGGGACCATGGTCCTCGTAGTTCCTGGGTCCCTAGACACAGGGAATCCTAGTTAGGGTCCAGGATCTATGTATGGTCGTTATTATTATTTTATTAATAAAGGTGAAACGATAAATTATCGACATTGTTGATGCAATACACCTCGATACAAGCGGGAATGTTAGTTTTTATCGCGTGTTTATTGGACGCGAATATCGTTCTGTCTGTATTCATGTGTCATTGTTGTAAATCAAACATGTCCACTTGCTTACGGTAGACAGAGTTGCTGTTACGGAGGTGTACGCTGTACAATATAGCAGATAACAGTGATCATAAATCGGCGTTAGGCATTGCTCGTGTAACGGGACCGAAGAACCAATCGTGACAAACAGAACATCGGAGGCGCGACGTTTTATTATTATTATTTTTTATATTAAGGAATGACGTGACGAGCTAGCCGTTCGCCTGATGTTAAACGACACGGCTGCCCATATCAGCTGCAGTGTCACTCGGAACTCTAAAGTATAGAGCTTCGCGTGCCACTACACTGCGCACGTCATCCAGAGACATCAGCACAATCTAGTAATAATATTACTAAATTGTGAGATCAGATCATAAAGTCTCATTTGCCCAGTAATTTCACTAGCTACATTGCCCTTCAAACCGGAACACAGTAGTGCTTGCACACTACTGCTTGGCGGCAGAATAACTGGCAAAGCGGTGGTACCTACCTAGACGAACTATGCAGAATAGTCCTACCACCTAGTAAAATTTTTGTTAATGCCATTCTTGTTCACGCGTACGTTTGCAATCTTTTTAAACATTATAAAACGACACTGTCCCAGGGCACTGATACTACAACGATTTTTGCTGGAACATATCAACTATTACAGGCCCGATAGCTCAGTTGGTAGTAACCCTGCCTTCTGAACTGTGGGCTGTGGGTTCGATTCCCACCCAGGACAAACATTTGTGTGATGAACATCGATGTTTGTTCCGTGTTTGGGTGTTATATTGTATTCTATGTATGCGTTTACAAAAATATCGAAATATTTGTATCAGTTATCTGGTTCCCATAGTACAAGCTTAATTTGCTTAATTTGGGGCTAGATAGCGCTGTGTGATATTTATTACTATTTATTTATTATTATTACTAATTCAATTCAAAAGCGAAACTTGTAAGTATTTTTGTAAGTACTTATAAACGATATCATTAAAGCACGGCGAAAAGAAAAGTATTTAACAACACATCGATAAAAACAAGGTGAGGTTGATTTTCTACATCGTAAACTAGATTGCTGGATCGTGACAATTTGTCAAATAAGAAAATCACGACTTACTTCACGTCTAATAATACAAATTCGCGTTAACCGAAATGAGGTGTAATTTTCTTTTATTTCGTTACTCGGATTTTGTGGCCAATTTGTGGCAGGTGCTGTGAAGCGCGAGTGTAGCCTTACACTATATTTGGCTGTATCGATGCCACTGATAGTAATATAAATATATATAACTCAAAGGTGACTGACTGACATAGTGATCTATCAACGCACAGCCCAAACCACTGGACGGATCGGGCTGGAATTTGGCATGCAGGTAGATGTTATGGCGTACGCATCCGCTAAGAAAGGATTTTTCGAAATTTACCCTTAAGAGGGTGAAATGGGTGGTTGTATTATTTTCCCATAGGCCACGCCACGGGCGAAGCTGCGGGCAGAAGCTCGTATATAATAAGTGTTAATAATATATATAAATAATTTACCTATTTGATATTAACACTCTATCAAACGCACATGCGGTCACTCGACCACTTTCTAACAGCTATTTATTATACACTTTGGTAAGATATTCAACAAATTGCCGAACATTTGAAAGAAATTCACAATTTGAATCTATTTACGGATAATAGATGCAGAAACGAAACTGCGAAAACAGAAAGCACCGGTAATATGGAAACGGTCGGAGCTTGAAATTTCTCGTTAGATACACAAAGCGAGGGACAGCTGAACGAAAACAATAACTGCGAATAGGTTGAATGCAAACATCGAGTGGTAATTCTGCTTGCGGCTGCTATTTCACAAAATTACCAAAACAGCCAACACACGATTTGATTGTTATAATATACTAAATGGAAAGATAATTGACATTACTAGTGACGTTACATAGATTCTAATTTGGTATTTCACACAACACAATATCATGTTCATGTTTTGAAACAATATTCATGATAAACGTTGAATTTCATGTATTTCGCATAGTCAGTCGCGAACATATTACGATGACAAAATAATTAATGGTAATTGTCCAGTTAAACCCTACGTATAATTATTTTTGATATTTTCATGTTGGATTTTATATTATCACTAGTTGCGCCTCGTGGTTTAACCCGCGGATAAAGAGTATTTTAATTATGTGTGTATATATATATATGTGTGTGTGTACATCTCACACAACGCCATCTAGCCCCAAACTAAGCAAGGCTTGTATTATGGGAGAACCAGACAGCTGATACAATACTTAGACACTTTTTGTTTGTAAATACATAGATAGAATACAATATAACACCCAGACACAAGTTATAGAGGGGCTGCAGCGGGAGTATTAAAGTGAGACAATAATTATACTAAAGTTATTTATTTAATCTAAGTTCGTCCTTACAACTAATTATAATTAATATATACAAGTGACAGGTCTCGGCGATCGAGAGCAAGTGACGTAGGAGGGGTCATGACTGCCTCACGGGGCTAAGAGGGGAACGCGGGACGCGGGCGATGCGCGGACGGCGGTCGCGATCCCATTCTCACGGAGGCGCTGGTCAGCACTTTCTTTATGTGTTAGTGCCTTGTGGATGTGTGTAAATCCAGCTGACGCAGCGACGACGACGTCTAGACGGTGTGATATGCGGCGCGTCCGGTGCACTTTGCATGCTATGTAACACCTCCCATCGCAGATCAGCAACTATTTCAGTACTTTCAGTCTAAATGTTGCTGAATGATCTGGATTTATGCAGCTGGGTGCTAAATTCTCATCATCGGCTTCTCTTATTGGTTGAACGTTAGTCGTGGCAGGCGTGGCAGTCGTTAGGCAGCGTTTTTGATCGTTCTTCGATTTTATAAAGATGACCAATACTCCTGTACTGGTGATAAGATGTAAAAGGGCATAGTTGTGTGATAAACTGAGTTCGATTGATTTTCAAGAGTAAGGATAGACTGAGCTGCCATCTTTTCTTGAATTTTGTAGAGTCCGTTGAAATTTATCGAGTTAAGTTTCATAGCAGGATATGTTTCATGTCCAGGTTCTGTATATTCGAGGATAATAATGGTCTTCATTGGCTGTCTTTTGATTTCATTGTTAATATTCAAACTGTTAGTTCGTCGGTGTGCAGTATACAGTTTTGCGGGATTGTAACAAAGTAACTTCCGTGAAGGTAGTGGTGTCTTCTCTTTTGAAATGCATCGTCACTTTGGTGGCTTTCGGGAATATGATGATTTCTTTAAAAAAAATGTTATAAGTGTTCTTGTGCGTGAGCTTCCAATTGTATGTGCTAGTAATAAATCTCGAATGCAGGTTTTGTTCGAATTTGATGATTGAGATTCGCTTCGCATATGAACCGGTATTCAACTTCGGGCATTCAGCCTCCAAGTACACATAGAATTTCTCGTTAGTTGCTATATTACTGATAAGGGGGTAAGATGACCAAGTTATATTCGTTAGGTATAATGGTGAGTCGTTAAAGTTCGTATATAATAGAGGAACAAATAGGAATTTTAAAAACTACAGCTACCTTATTTTCATAGAAATATGATCTAGACCTTATAATACTATAATATTCTCTAAGTTCTACACCTAAAATTTGATTCTTATCATATAAAATATAAAGTTTTTGAATCATCTTACGCAATGTATCTAATCCTAACATAGAATGATGAGTGCGAGAGGCACGTGTGAATACTAACATATCTTCTAGTCTATGGAATTCATTTGCAATTTGTTCTATATTACCATTTATAATATTTAATAAGTATGCTATTTTATTCTGATTAACATTGATAGCTGCTATGGCATCGTTCTTTTTAAGAGCATCTGTATAGTCCAGTTAGAATTTTTACGACCAAACCAAGACCATCTATAAGACCTCGTTTCACATGACTTGGCTCTAAACTTTTAAATTAAATTGAAGCTTTAGACAAAACTTGCTGATCAAATGATCGAATTGCGTTTCGTAGAATGAAATAAAAGTACTATTTATCATATAGGATCGTGCTTGTAAAATCTGGTTTTTAATTATCTTAATTTTGTGTTCAATATTAGTCAGTTCAATGTAATGGATTAAAAAGTGGTAGTGGGATACTTATCGTCAATGATTTTTTCATGAAATTTACTGAAGTCTACTACAAGGCGCCATTTGTGTCGACCGGAAGCATCAGCCTTCTTTGCTACTTCCCAAATAGGTGAGCTCCACGCAGAGTCGGATGGTTTTATAATGCCTTGCTGTAACATATTCCCAAATTGTTCACTCACCTCTTTTTTGTGAACAAAAGGATATCTGTAGCACTTCGTGTATGCAGGGTTGTCATCGGTAGTTCATTAGTACTTTAGTTTATTAGTAAAGGTGAAAGGTTCTGCCATTTACGCTCCGAAACGCAATCACTTCTTTGTCGCAAGTATATTACATTGATTTCCTCCTGTACATAATCCAAAGCATTATCTGTACTAGCAGGTCTCATCCATCTACTACGAGAACCAAGTGGCTCTTTTACTTACTTGGCATTAATCCAGAAACAAAATCCTGCAAGGTTTTTTTTTATATTAGTCACGTTTTGCTTCGATTGTCGTATTAATACTTTCATGTAAAGTAACATACGTCATTATAGTAGAGAAAAGGCTCTGGCAGTAATCAAAGAATTTTTGAGGGGTGCTACTTCCCTGTATGCTCAGGGAGAGGTCATTGTAGAGGGCTGTTTCATCTCGTTGGTCTGTGAAATTATTAATTAACACATTCTTGATCCCAGTGTAGCTCTCATAAAATAAAATTCAATATAAAATACAAGTTGATCACAAATTTTTATAAGCCTGGTTAAAATATTCGGGTTTCCGTCAAATTCAGGAACGAAGCGAAACGCTTTAAATATTGGGTCTGGATCGGATTACGTCATATCAATCGTGCAATATGTCTACGGTGTTTTACGATATTTATTTTAACTTCCGCAATTTTTGAAATTCTTTTTTTTTGTGTATTGACGAATTTTTTTTTTACTTATTTTTATTAATATAATTGAATTCGTATTAATCAATTAAATTTTCTTTATATTTATTTTTTCAGTTTATTAATGTTACATAAAAATTTTAAATTTATTTAATTATTTATTTTCATAAAATTAAATTTTACCAGCAATTAATTGTATTTCAATTAAAACTTATCAAATTTACTCACTGCATTTATTCTGAAATTAATTAAAAATTTAATTAAATATACAATGAATAAATTTTTCAATACAAGATAATATTTAAATTTATTTCATAAATTTAAATTGTTATTTTTTTTCATTTTTATTTATTAAATAAAAACAAATGTATTTATTTAATTTTATTAATTTTATTTAATTTAATTCTATTTCAATTAAATAATTTTTTTTGTTTACTCTATATTAATTTTTTGAGTTTAATAATTTTACATAAAAATTTAAAATTTATTTAATTTTTATTTTATTTTTTTATTAATTGTATTTTAATTAAAATTTATTTTAATTATTCGCTGCATTTATTCTGAAATCAATTAAGTTTAATTAAATAAACCACGAATAAATTTTTCAATATTAGATTTTATTTTAATTTAATTTATAATTGCGAATTATTAATATTTTTTATAATTTTTTGAAAATATTATTTAAAAACAAATATTTCTTAATTAACTTCATTTAATTCAAAACTTTTAATTTTTTTTTATTTCTTTACCCTATTTATTTAGTTTATTAATTTATAGAATTCGTTAAATTTTATTTATTTTAATTAAATTTAATTCTAATACCAAAATAATTTTGTTTAAATTAAAATGTATTAAATTTAATCAATGCATTTTTTATGAAATCTATTAAGTCATTAATTCAATATGCATTTAATTAATCTTCATATATTATAACATCTTTCAAATTAACTTATTTAATTTTATTTCAAAATGTTAAATTTATAAATTTATTAATTATCTCTTTACCTACACTTAATTTGTCGTAATCATTAAAATTCCATTTTAAATTCATTTAACATGAATTAATTATCATAATTAAATTTACTTGACACCTTACCAGTACGATACTGAAAAAGGAATGGTCAGGTAAAATTAGTTTTTTCAAATTAATTCATTCAATTTTTTTTTGTTATATTTATAAATTTATTAATTATCTCTTTACCTAAACTAATTTATCGTAATAATTAAAATTCCTTTTGAAATTAATTAAACATAATAATCTATAATATTAATGCATTATTAAAATTAAATTTACTTGGTACCTTACCAGTACGATACTGGAAAAGGTATGGTCAGGTAAAATCCTGACGGAATTACAACTAAAAGGGGGAAGCAACACCAGATAAAATTCTAGCGTACTTACTGTATATTCATCATCTTCGGTTCACTTTAATATCCTTCGATTTCTTGAAAGCTCCAGCCGCAGTCCTTCAGAGATGTCCGAATCCTTGGTCAAGGCTCAATAGCCAGTCACATACGCGCACAGTTCAAAGTTCACTGAGTTCACAGGGTTCCCAGAGTTCCACTCAGAAGTCCAAAAAGATGTCAAAATTTCCCGAGGGTCGTACGCGCACTTGACCCAAAGATCCTACCGTCTGCGCCAGTTATAGAGGGGCTGCAGCGGGAGTATTAAAGTGAGACAATAATTATACTAAAGTTATTTATTTAATCTAAGTTCGTCCTTACAACTAATTATAATTAATATATACAAGTGACAGGTCTCGGCGATCGAGAGCAAGTGACGTAGGAGGGGTCATGACTGCCTCACGGGGCTAAGAGAGGAACGCGGGACGCGGGCGATGCGCGGACGGCGGTCGCGATCCCATTCTCACGGAGGCGCTGGTCAGCACTTTCTTTATGTGTTAGTGCCTTGTGGATGTGTGTAAATCCAGCTGACGCAGCGACGACGACGTCTAGACGGTGTGATATGCGGCGCGTCCGGTGCACTTTGCATGCTATGTAACACACAGAACAAACACCTATGTTCATCACACAAATGTTTGTTCTGGGTGGGAATCGAACCAACAACCTACAGTTCAGGAAGCAGGGCTACTACCAACTGAGCTATCGAGTCAGTCATTTTAATTATTTAATTATATACTCATCCCATGGGAAATTTCACTTTTCCGGGATAAAATTTAGCCTATATGTTAATCTAGTGTATGAGCTATCGTGGTACTGAATTTCATCCAAATCCATTCAGACGTTTCAGTGTGAAGGGGTAACAAACAAACACAAATACAAACTTTCGCCTTTATAATATTAGTGTGATGTGATAGTGTGATTAGTGTGATTAATATTAAAATTTTAAATGATCATGAGTCTATTGATATAATTCTATTCCTGAACACGGGTTGTAGGTGTGGATCATTATGTGGGTTCACGATTTAAGAAATCAATAAAAAAATTGTAACTATGGTAAATCTGCGAGATGGCAAATTGGGCTAGGTATATAAAGTGGCTGCCTATACGCGATTATGTGAATTCCGCGGAGATCCGGTCAATCCGCTAGAGAAGTTGAGAGTGAAGTGGGGCAGCCGCACGGGCCCGGGAGCGGCGGCACAGATATCAAACCAGTTGGATCACAGCTACACCTATAATATGTAAAACACCATCATAATGCCCCGGTACATCACTGCTCTACATCTTATCAAGTTTTTGCCTAAACTTAAAAACTACACGACAAATCTATATAATTATATCTTATATATAAAAATGAATCTCTATTTCCCTTGGTCAATCATCACATCACGCATCACGCGTGAACGGGTGGAACATCTTTGCTATTTTTTTTTTTTGTTGTGATTATTATTGTCAGGAGAAGGTTCTTATAAAAGAAAACATTAAGAAAGTTGAGCGGAGAATTAGAAAAACCTCACGCGTGTGAAACCGCGGGGCGCAGCTAGTCTGTAATAAATAAAGTAGGTACTTACTGCTATGAAACTCCCAACACACACGTAAGCTCTTTTGAAAATGAAAGTCTTACGCTATTCAATATTGCAAATAGCGTAACTGTCTAGTAATGTTTACGAAATATGATAATATATGTGAATGGTGAACGAAAATATGGAGAAATTTCATTCATTCATTCAATTCATTGGAGAAAGGACGAGATGTGACTATAGCCATGACTTATCGATGTACAAAATATGTATTTGAATCACAGGCGGAGGTTGACTTGCACCGGCATGTGACAATGACAACCCCAGCCGGGTGAAATAAAAGGACCTTTACAAAACCCCTCCACGTCGATACGGTCCGTTTATTTCTAAAAAACGAGTTACAGAGATTCCGTAAAAATGCAATACAAAGTTTACCCCTCGACTAAAAGATCTCTACTAAATCAATGATTCTTGCAAAGTCGCAAGTTTGTACCCAGTTAAAGCTCGAGAAGTGAAATTAAATTAGAAGTCTGAATTTGTAGAATGTAAAGAGGAAAGTCGGCGCGAGCGTGAAACTTTAATGGCGACGGTATATCTTGGGAGGTTCGCTATAAATCACCAAAAGCTTACATCCAACAACGTGAAATTGTCGAAAAAAGGTCGTATTATGAATTAAAAATAACTCTCCTATGATACTCTGTTTGAGATGCTTGACTTTTATTACAAAAACCTTATCCCGACAATATTAAGTTATTAAACATTTATGCTGAAATCTCAGCGGGAGCATTGTAGAGAAGAACGTTAAATGAAATGTGTGTAATCGTCCAGTTACATTCCGTCGCAATTTTACTAACGTGAGTTGTGACTCTAAAGTTAAGGAGCATATACATGAACAAAAAACCAATCATCGTCGACAAATCCGACATAATTTATCAAACTGTCCTTCGAGAGGTTCAAGGCCCGATATTTCTTCGTCTATCAACAAAACACGTTCATAAACAATGAACGGAAAATTACTTCCATTGAAAACGGAGAGCGAGCCGGGAACTCGAATTAATTTTGTGTCGCGTCATTCCTCCTTTAATAACCGGGATTTCGGGGGCTCGAGGGTGGACTTATTGGAAAATTCCACTAGTAGTAGATTAAAAATTATGTTAAGGGGTTCTATCTATACTTTCTGACTTACTTTTCTATTCTGTGTGAAAAATGGGGGGGATCGGGAACGTCAAAGGGGACTGTAAAAAATGTCAGCGCAGCAATGACGACGGAACTCTGGGAACAGACTATACAAGGTGGAATTTAATTCGTTCTTTTCCTTTAATACATGTATTCAGTCCACCGTGTTCGTAATTAAAATGATCTTTATTTTCATTTAATTTTCATTCAATAATCAGACCGGTGCAAAATGCTAGTAGCAATTTACCTGTTTATACCTGCCAACCTGAGGGTTGTGACCGGAAAAAATAGGCATCCTAACGTTTGCATATTCTATGGGCTTCATACTTTCGATTGGTATAGAATTTGTTTCATAATCAAACCGGTGAAATGTTTTAGTTTTTATTTTTTTTAAATTATTAATTAATCGTATTCTGGACTGAAATTTGCTAGGCAACTCATATGCAATATATTTATTGACATATTAAATTGATTATAAAATACGTTTCATCCATTAAACATCTCGGTGAAGGTCGATTTATGTCGGGATCCTATACTAATAGGACGATTTCATGAAAATATCTGATAATATATAAAATTCGGAGCAACTTGTTATTTATTGATAGTAATAATAATAATATGTTTTGACATGACAAATACAAAAAAAAGGCAATTACTCATAAATAGTAGGTACCTATACTTACCGATTAAAGATTAGGTATAAGAATGAGAAAGAACAAAAGAATAAAATTACGAAAACAACACAAGAACACTTTTCCTCCCACATTCAAGAGGACTCTACATTTACTTAAGCCTTTATTGACTTGCCTAACACGGGTCGTGTTCTGAATTAATTCGGCATGTTTTAACTACTGTGGTCTCATCTGTGGTCTTCCTTATTATCTATGGCTTGTACATACTGTTGCATAACTTGTGTCTGTGTCGTGATAATTTACGTAGTAACTTCAAGTTTATCTGTGGCATCTTTAGATATTGGGATGATCACGTGTGCTGCATTCCTAGACACGTAGCGTAGGTACTTTGATATGAATGTAATATCACTGGCGCTTTTGGAATGTGTAATTGTATAGATAATTTACAGTTTAATGCTTTACGTACCTACATAATTAATATTTGGGGTAAACTGGGTTTCGTAGGGCTTTAGTTACTTTAGTTTTTGACGTGACATCCTCTGTGGTGTGGTGGTTGAACAGATCGGCTCATAACCCGGAGGCGGCGGGTTCGATTCCTGCGGCAACACAAGTTTTTCTGCACAGAAAAAAAAAGCGCAAATACTTATTTTGAGTCTGGGTGTTGTGGGATCATGGTAGTTTCTGGGTCCCTAGACACAGGGAATCCTAGTTAGGGTTCAGGATCTATGTATGTGATCGTTGGGCGTTATAATAAATGAGATCATTTGCAAAGGTACATTTTGAATGTTAACTATATGTATTGTTTATTCCTTAAAACCGTTTTGTAATAAACATCTTAGATATCCAATTAAAAGAGAATAAGTTATTACTTTTCTAAGCACAGGGCCAAAAATACACACTACGTACATATACTGCCACAGAATATTAATAAAAAAGCTATAATTCTTACGTAGATTAATTAGTGCGAGCTCTAAAATTAGTGAGCCAACTCGAAACTAGATGGCGTTAGTGGAAAAGATAGCACGCGGTGGTGTTTGGTTCGTGCGGCCACACCTAGTCGTGACCTAGCATTACTACTGTTGATCTTTCTAAAGGTTTAACGGGGAGTGATGATCGGATGGGACACGCGACTGCGTGAAGTCCGCCAGCCAATGTTACGCATTGGCGGACCTAAATCCAACTGACCCCTAAATTTTTGAAAGATCTTTTCATCATAAACGTATCGATGACATTGCCACTGCCCATGTTAAAAGTTGTTCCGTATACGTGAAATTAAAACTTTGCTGATTAAATAAACCAAATTTAGAGGTCGAGCGACAGATGGCAGCAATTAGGTTCTATTTGAACAAATCCCTAGGGTTTGGGATAAAGTTTAATCGATCTGTCGGTCAAACACTCGGTCATATTTTTGAGGTAATTAACAAGTTAATAATAAACTCTCGGAGAACAAATGACTGCGATAAAGGGATTATTTTTGAATAGAATCTGGATATATAAAAATGAATCTCTGTTTCCCTTGGTCATCGCATCACGCGTGAACGGATGCAACATTTTCGATAGTTATTTTTTTTTGTTGTGTTTATTATTGTCAAGAGAAGGTTCTTATGGAAGAAAAAATTAAGAAAGTAAAGCGATGTGGAATGTATTGAATAACCACCACATAGATAGATATACTTATCATATAACACGGAGGGATCGTGAACATTCATGACGTTGATAATGACTCCTAGGAATGTGAGTGTTAGGTGAAGGATTGGTTCACTACTACATTTACTGTAAAAAAAAACCATAAAAATATTTTTATTCGTTATACATTTTAGAAAGCAAGCACGGCGATAGGGCATCCTAGGGATATGAACGTTATGTGAGGAATTGGTTTGATACTACATTTACTGTAAAATAATCCCATCAAAATAATTTTATTCGATATAAATTTTAGAAAGCACGCACGGAGATGCCAAACTTGTTTGGAGCTTTTGAATAATTTGCTAGAAACCGTTTTCACTTGTGTTGTGACCGAGTCACGACTTTATAACTTTTTCGATATAGGTACTTTATGCATATATGACAATCGAGTATATAATTTTGTGTATAAGCAACCAGCTCTACCAGATAAATAAGTCACGTGTAATGTGCGTACTGCGTACATCCATAACTTGAATATTTCATTAGAGCGAAGTATACATTTTTAATAAAATGTGAACGGCGCTTTCATGCAGGACTGAATATGTTCTAATTTAGTTTATCTCAGCATAACCAAGTAATATAAAAAATAAATACCTTAAAGGCTCGTTTCAGAATGTCCGGTTAAAGTTCCGGTTAAGCTAATAGGAACTAATCTGTTATATAAACACTGTTCTTGCGTTTCACAATCACTGGAAAGGGCTAACCAACACATTTAGTATCTATCAATTTAAATGGCAGATCGAGTGGCCACTTAATCGTTATTTGATGGATAATGAGTTTGTTTGACAGCTGAAGTATGCTTTGAGCAATTTACCAAAATTGCGAGATTAATTAATAAAATATTTTAATTTTAAGTTTAAGTTGAATAGAACTGAAAACCTTGCAAAAGTGCTTGTATTGTAACATTGTATTATAAATATTGTATCAATATACGATTAGGTAGATGATAAACAAGGAATATGAAACGAGATGTAAGCTAACCTAAAGTTCCACATAATTTACGTGACGGTTAACTACTATCAACTTTAGTAGCACATTCTGAAACAAGCCCTTAGATTTGTTAAGTACGCCTTACGTAATTGTAACTAAAGCCAAACGTTGTAATAGCTCTTAAAATGACGTACAGTTTTTTGTTCATTATGAAAATATCAAAAAGAGAGCAAAGGTGCCTTTTTATGTTCATATTCAGATGGATAAGCTGAACCAATTGGCAGCAATAGTTATCAGTTATTTTGCGACATCAGATTTATATTTGATTAATTCTGTCCAAATACCTGATGAAAAACGCGCGAGAAAAAAGATACTTACTTACTACATCGCAATCAGAACTCTACGTTAATACTTAATTGTCACTCATTAGAAAACAGTAAACTTTATAAATCTTTCATATCTGCTTTGTATGTGACATAAGTACATACAAGTGCTGTCTGAGCACAATCTCACACGCATTCAGAACAGGTTAAAACACAAAGCTCAATGGCAGGTGATTCCGAAGCTAGAAAGTAAAAACAGTCAACAATCGTGGTCAGTTCAAAGCCGCGGTGCTGGCCGAAGCCAGCATAGTACCGTTACAGCGAAATCGACTAAATGTAAACTCATGGAATTGGGCCACTGTGATACAACTTGTGTAGAAAACGCGCCGAGATATTGCCACTGTATATAAATAATTAAATATGTATATTATTTATTGAAGTAAAACTTCTTTACGCACGCTTGACTTGAGGAGTAAGCTGGTGAATGCGTAACGAGGCAAACGGAAGTTGAAAGTTGTTGGTTCACGTAGATCTCCATTATCAACATAACAAAGTTAAAAATTACTTTAAATTTGTATTATAATGTTGGTATGTCCGGTAAAATTAAAATTTACAATTATTGTCAAAATGACGACATTAATCGAAGCAAAAACAAAGTTATACTGGCCGATAGATGAAGCTAAAGAAGTTTTACTTCATTCGTGATGTCTAAAACATACCTACTCGTTTTTTATATGCAGAGAGAACCAACTGTAACATCAGAATACCAAGCTTACATACAGTTTGCTTGTTTATAATTTTTGGTTGGAAGTGAATTTCTACGCCATAATCACACTAATATTATAAATGCGAAAGTTTATATGTGTGTATGTTTGTTACTCCTTCACGCTCAAACGGCTGAATGGATTTGGATGAAATTCGGTACCAAGGTAGCTTATACACTGGTTTAACATATAGGCTACATTTTATCCCGGAAAAGTGAAATGTTTTGAAATAAAATACTTTTTGCGCAGGTGAAACCGCGGGGCGCAACTAGTACGTTATAATCGAGGATTAGATACGCAGAACTTCATTCCAATTGTAGTGGTTAGTATATCGTCATCACATCACCTTTTGAGCGAAATGGTGTCAGTAGAATGCAATTAAGAAATATACATGATATATCTACCTACATGGTTTGTATGGGCTTATAACTCAATCACTAGATGACTGCGATGATCATTAGTACTTAGCATTTTATTTCCGTTAGTGTCGACGCCAAAACTCAATGATCTTATAAGAGAACATTAGCTTAGCATTGATTGTTTTATAAATTAATTGCTGATATAATAAGGGAACGTTGAATTAAACAAACACGATTAGTATGTATGATGTCGTCCTTTGTAATCGGACGTGTCACGTTTGGGCCATCGATTATTCTGATATCGGTATCCTCCAACGTTTAAATTCTACCAAATCCAATAATTTCTGTAACCACAGGCTTATGCACCTACACTATATCATTTCTATAGAAAATTTAAATACCACTATTCATTCAATGTGGCGATCTAAAGGAGCCCTATGTTCACCAGTGAGCGTTTTCAGGCTGATGGTAATTACTACTATTCAAAAGATTTTACCGAAATAAGTATCAAAGTCAAAGTCAAAAGATTTATTTCAAATAGGCTATTTTTAGCACTTTTACAAGTCAACATTATATTAGGTACTTGAAATTATTTTACTAAGCTTATAAAATTACAAAGTGCTTTTTGTCACATAATAAATTTACAAGCCATTACAATATATGAATGTGAAGAAAAGAAGTTCTCTTTCTCACTACTGGTGCAAGCAATCCGACACAATGCAGAACAGAAAACTCCGATCCGAAGCTTCGATTACACCTGTAAAGAAAAAGCTACAAGAAACTTTACAGTGATGTATTTTTTCTACTGTTTTTTAAAATATATATATATAATTTATTATGAATGAATGAATGAGATGATCTTAATAAACATTACAAATAGAATATCGTGATTGCAGTGCGCGTTTATATTAATTAGACACAATGAGACGAGTTGTAGTAGTGCTGTAGGTACTACGAAATTATTAACCTTTTATTAGCATTGTTTATGCACTTATTGTGATATAATGTTTATAAGTACAACGATGCTCATCCCACAAATGTTTGTCCTGGGTGGGAATCGAAACCTCAACCTGCAGTTCAGAAAGCAGGGATACTACCAACTGAGCTATCGGGCCGGTCTAAACGTACCATCATTCAAAACGTATGGGACTGTCTAATGCTACGCTTACATTGCGTCACGCACGACATATCTGAAAGATGAGTTTTGGAAGTTGTCTGTGGAAATCGTGGAAACTGTAGACTGTAGTGGTATAGTTGTATCGTTAAAGGTTTAGTCCATATTGTAGTGTTAATAAGTTCAGTCAATAAACGGCGGTCAAACAAACAGGTCGTTTTCATTCCAACAAATAACCACGCTTCGAGACGATTGCCAAAAAACCAGCTAGTACTGGTCCATCCAGACTTAATCAACAACAAAAATATAAAGCGTTAGCGCCTCTAACTACGCAAACTACTCACGCATAGCACAGAACATTAGCGCACAGAGGAGACATCATTAGGTGTACGGCACGGCCCAACGCAGGGAAAGCCAAATTAACCGGGCTAGCAGTCCGTGGCACCTCACCGGTTTATGCACACAGTGATAACAGCTTGTGGAAAAAAGGAAAACAACCGTTAATCACTAACCCACCACTTTCAACGCATTAGAATAAAGTAACCATTTTTATAAATAAGCTTTTGTCTTTCCTTCCTCATCGAGTAGCCAAGTGAAGAGCAGTATTTGCCGCCAAAAAAACTTCCGTTTTAGCTTACAATCAATCATCAGCATCAATTTTTATCGGACAGTTTCCACACATACTGCATTATTCTAATCAGCATTGTAATTCCACAGAGAAATACTGTAAGAATGTTGGATACGCTATTTACTGGTAGCTGTAGTAATGAGCAGTTTTCCATTATCAGTTTAGTTCTTTCATCGTCAAGAGATGGCGCTCGCGTAATCTATGGTATTTACTTTTAAACTTTATCATGGCAGTGGAGAACTTCATTCAGGCAACGTAAATAGTTCAAAAAATACCAAATCCTGTATAATATGTATGTTTTATATTATATGCAAAGTTACATATTTTGAAATAAATAAATATAAGTAAATAAATAAATATTTGTGGACATTTCACACAGCGCCATCTAGCCCCAAACTAAGCAAAGCTTGTACTATGGGAACCAGATAACTGATACGATACTTAGATACTTTTTTGTTTGTAAATACATCAAAGACTATATAACAGCCAGGCACAGAACAAACACCTATGTTCATCACACAAATGTTTGTCCTGGGTGGGAATCGAACCCACGCCCCACAGCTCAGAAGGCAGGGGTACTACCAACTGAGCTATCGGGCCAGTCAATTAAAACTAAAATATTCGAGATTTGACATAAACTAAAGCTAAAATGACACTTGGAAAACCGCTCTCCTAGGTATAGGTCAGCGCGGCTATTAAAAAAGTCCACATGTTCTTCGTAGAGTAAGCTAAGTAGTGTAACTAGTGTAGCATTTAATAATGGTTGGTATAATTATACTACAATTGTAGTACCTAGTTAGCTTAAAGAATAAAGGTACATCCCCGCATCAAAAAATAAATTTATGCTAAAATTCAGAGCCCACGTAAAACCAACAATATAATATTTACAAAATTACACAAGATAATGAAGAAGTTCGTTGCCCAGACAGGTAAAATCAAAAGATATCGCAAACTCGGATTACTTAAATTACTTAAAACTTCGCCAAAAGTTTTTGATTCCTCGAAATTTCAATTACGTAAATCCTATTTCATCTTTTTAATTATGGAGTAGGATATTTCTGTCAATCATCTTTGCGTTGTTATTATACTTCAATGCGTTGGAAGTCCAACCTCAACAGCAATAAAAATGAAACTTGATTGAAGTGAAAGTTTTCATTTTTATTGTTGTTAGTTAGACATTAAGCTTACAAATTACCTACAACATAATTAAACTAAATATTTATACCTTAATCAATATATTATTATTTTGTCATGGTATACAAAACAATGATGGGTAAACTTGAAAGCTTTCTTGCTATTCATGCACCTAATTACCCATGAAACACATGAGCAGCAAACGAGCGGAAAAACATAGTTATACGATGTCACCACGATGAAACGATTATAACATTCTTACTAGACTTTCTTGTTACTTTCCCATAAAAAATCATCAAACGTGTCGTGGCATTACCACACTAAGCAAAAATAAAAACCCTTCTGTCCTATCTTATAGTGCCGCTGATTCAATAAACGTGTTTTGCGCCAATTCAACTAAGGGACAGAATGGCCATCAACACGTCAACTTCAATTACATTCGTGACAACTATATTCCGGCTTAATGCAGTGTTGCGTAAATGGACAGAATTTTAACGATTGTTGTTTGTTTACGTTCAACGTTCACGTTCTTATAGCAGGCATTGAACGTTAGCAAAAACAATGCGAAGAAAACATTCTTTGTACACACTTACTTTATTTGGTCGAGAATTTCACACAGTTTGGGTCACGAAAACTAACAGCATGGTATATCCTATGATCTTAGAATTTAATATTAGTCTTAGTCTTAACCATTAACCGACTGAATTGTACGTTTCAGACGGACCGCAGAAAATCACGGCTGGTTTCTTGGCTGCCAACGTTGCTGCTATCGGCGTCAATGAATTACGCGCACGGGTCATGTCCGTGGGAGACTTCGCCGCTACTGCAAGCCTCATGCGTCTGTGCACTCAATCTGGCACGAGATCTCTCCGTGCAATGCGACCAGGTAAATATCATTCCCAATTTGGAATTGCAGTTACACATCTTGGTAACTAGCGTACAGTATGTCCAATTTATCGAATCTAATCTACAATCAGCACAACTAATTTAGGGATGCTCAATGATTCCGATTTACATCTTGTATTTCTACATTTCAGGTTGACTTTCCGATGCTCATGTCGGCGCTAAATTCGAGCGCACGGAACACTGGCATAGATCTTCTCTACGTGAATAATTCAACGATCCCAACACTTACCGACGGCATGTTCGCAAATCTGAGAATTCATAACTTGCAAATATCTGGATGTAGGATAAGGCGCATCGAAGGCGACGCTTTCAGAGGACAAGGCCCCTATCTTAAGAACTTAAACTTACAAGACAACGAGCTTTCTGAAGTACCGGTGAAAGCTCTGAAAGCACTCACGAATCTATCTCTTTTGGATATATCAAAAAATCTTATAACAAAAATCGAGCATCACTCTTTCGTCAGTCTCCGCAAGCTTACGACTTTGAAGATTTCCGATAACAACGTAACGTTAGAAACGCATGCGCTAAATGGTTTGGAAAATTCACTGAAAAATCTTAACTTGAAAGGTACGAAACAGAAATTAGTTCCAGATTGTATTAGAGGTTTGCGCAGCTTGGCGTTTCTCGATCTATCTCAAAACAGTATAAGAGAACTACCCGGCCCTGATGGAAGTCGCACGTTCCAAGGATTAGACTCATTGACCGCACTCAACCTAGAGAGAAATCTGATAGTAAATCTCAAAGAAGATGCGTTCGATGGAATTAAAACAACACTGAGCTCTCTTAGCCTTTTAAATAATCTCTTGTCAGAATTCCCTACGGCAGCTGTAGGGACGCTGACAGACTTAAGAGTCCTCGACATTGGATTCAATCTCCTGAATAATCTACCTGCGGATGCCTTCTTGAAAAATCCCGCAGTTACTTTATTGGCATTAGACGGAAACCCGCTACCCACTGTGCCCGAGGAAGCATTTCTTCATCTCAACCAAACGCTGAGAGGCCTCAGCATCGGAGGTAGATTCCTCAACTGCGACTGTCGCCTTCGCTGGATAATTGAGTGGATCAGAAATGGTGAACTTCAAGTTACATCCCGCGAAAGGAATCCTCAGTTCTGCGGCCATCCAGCTCAGTTCCGTGAGCGGGGATTTTACAGCTTCGAACCCAGCGAGTTAGTTTGCGAGCAGGAAACTACAACATCTTCAGAGAAGGCCATAGCCGCCGTACTGGGTGGTAATGATTGGAAGATCAGTCGCACGTCAACGACCAGTACTACTTCTACGTTGAAAACAACGACAACACCAAACAGTCCGTCTTCGTCGTCGACTGCCAAAGAGACCGTGAGCAACATCGTGAATAATAACATCGAGTTGGTGACCAAGGCTACTACTACCACTACACTCCAGCCGTCGAGTACAAGTAGCACGGAGCGCACCAGCCGCGCACCGACCGCACATCCCGCGTCGCCAAAGTGGCGACACACGCCGCAGCAGCGACCGCCGCTAGTCATGAACTTCCCTCAGCAAAAGCCTAAAGTGGACGACAGCAATGAAGTAATCGTAAAGAACGCATACAGACAAGACAACTCCGTGATTATTCAATGGGACTCCGATGTTGCGAACATACTAGGATTCCGAGTCGTTTACCGTCTTTTTGGTGATAAAAGTTTCAAACAGGGCCCTCCTCTAGAAGCCAGCGAAAGAGAGTTCAAGATTAAAAATGTTCCATCTCAGGTGAGCGGCATCTTTTGACTAGCACTTTTCTTGTTTAATTAAGTATTCGAGTGATGTATATTTGAGCTCCAGCAGCTTTACACTTTTCAATTACTTCGCTCTCTTTATCTAAAATGATGCGTCCAACTTCACAGGAATTGTCCCAGGCATACGCACTTTCTTTATGAGGCATCTGTGTGTTGCAGGAATGCATCGTGGTCTGCGTGATCTCCCTAGAGGAGGTTCACGTAAGTCCAGAGAGCGTGCCGTACTCTCAGTGTCGCGAGGTACGTACAGTGTCGGCGGCCGCGTCCAACATGGATAAGATCACGATCGCGGCGAGCGCGGCTATCTGCGGCACCATCGTGGTGGCCGTGGTGGTGTTCGCAGCCGCATCGCGGCGGCGCGCGCGCACCGTGCACCGCCTGCACGCGCAGCCGACCGACAAGCTTCCCGGCGCGTGCTGCGGCGCGCTCGCGGCCACGCCCAGCCCCAGCGGCCCGCTCTCCTCCCTCGCCACGCTCGGCGCCTTCGGCAAGCAGCGTGAGTGGGATCAAGTGTCGGCTTACAGCGCACGCTCGATCCCGCGCGCACGCACCTACACGGAACCCGCTACCGCAGATCCCCTCCCGGGCCGGCCGGGCCGCGCTCGCTCTCTCGCCGACGGACAGTCGCAGCACAGCTACTCTCGCTATGGCGCGCCTGGATATCCCGGTAGCCTCCTGGGATCCAGAACCGGTGAGTGCACTATCGCTTTCTTGTCTGCCTTTCTCGCTTAAACTTCCCCCAAAAACGACGCGAGGTGAAACACTGTGGCGCGTAAATCATTATCGGCATTGTTTTTCGGTTCCAGATCTCCGGCAGTCGCGACAGTCTTTAGGAGCGGCATCCGAGCGCGCGTCACGGCTGTCACTGAGCGGAGCAGCGGGCGGTGCCGGGGGAACGGCCACCGGTGGGTCGCGGCGGAGGCCTCGATCGCGCTCCCGCCCCGCGAGTCGGTACAGCGTCGGTTCCATCGGCATGGGCTACTGCGACACCTCCGATAACTGGACCGACCATGACATGGACATCTATATGGCGCGCAATCCAACGACACGAGGCGGGCTGGTGCCGTTATAGCGCACGCGCGAGACCGCGGCGGGATGCGACCGACGGCGACGCAACGCGGGTTGCGGACACGCGCGCCGCCTCGCCTGCGCCCGCGCGCGCCGTCGGTCGCTCGCCTAACGCACCGTTGTGGTGCACAAGACTGAGGTATTCGTCGGCATAATAATACTTGTTACCTACAGCTTTGAATTGAACGATATTAATGTACAGTATATGTAAAAGATAAATTAACAAGTTAGGTTAGCGTAAGCGAAAATTAAAAACGTTTATATTGAATTACAGCGAAATAAACGAATTTATGTATTTTATGCAAGTATGCCTATATAGAATTGTCTTTGTAAGGTATTTAACTTTATGTAAAGGACTTTGTTGAATTTGAATGTTTCTAATCATTTTTGTAGTGTCATTGAATTGGCACACTATCTTGTGGGTATAAATATTTAAATTGGTACTAAACATGTTTTTAATAGCCTAATTGGTTGGTGAAAGCTAGTCACAGTAATTTATTTTCCGTCCATTGCACAACTTTTAAATAAACTAGTATTCAATATATTTATTGTATCAAGTAGGCAATTAGACATTTTTATTGATGTATATGTACTTACCTCATAGTTTTGTGTATAAGTATTTGTTTTTGGTGATGTTAAGAAAACTTGTGTTTTGTACATAGTAGTGAGCAGTCGTAATATAGTATTTAGAACATTTTGAATAAGTTAGTGTTTATATTATAATAATAAAATACAATAACCAAACGTAAAAGAAGCATAATCCAAATGGTGCTATTGTAAACATTCATTAGTAAGATAGATAGGTAGGTAGCTATATAGATATTTAATACCACGCCTGTTAAAAAGAAAGTTAAATAAAAAGATTTACATAAGTTGATTATTGTAATAAAAATGTATAAAACCACTTAGAATTTTTATAGTCCTTTTACTTTTAGAAATATTTGCCTCAGCAGCCTTCTAAAAGCTGATCAAGAGACAAGTGCAATCTGGTTTATAAGTATTTGAACCCTTATTATGAAGTATTCCTTATGTAAAAAAAAGTTACAATGCATATATTCACTTACCCAGGTACAAGAATGCGATGCTCCCACCTATACTGCAGTTCTTGTGTCAGCTCATACCATAGATGAGCCAGATATGGGAGTCCACCAGCGTGGTGAAGACGAGCTGCAGTCACCGAGAGCCTCCACACTAGCCCACCTTCTGGGCTTGTCTTCACATAACTACATAGTCTAGGTTCTGCACCATCTGACTGAAAATGATATCACATATTCTTTTTAGTGAAGGCTTGTATGTTTTTCAATTTGTTGTTGTGAGGACCTAGAATGTTTCCCACAATTCAGAAAGCTATCATTTAGTTTCAAACAATTACATTGGTAGACATTTCTATATTGAAAATGTGTCAAATTGCTTCAACACATTATCAAAAGAAGAAATATAAAGTACTAGTTGCACTTCGCGGTTTCACCCCTGGATAAAAAGTATTTCAATTATTTGCTCATCCCACGGGAGAATTTCAATCTTCCGGGATAAAATGTAGCCTATATGTTAATCCAGTGTATAAGCTATCTTGGTACCGAATTTCATCCAAAACCATTCAGCTGTTTGAGCGTGAAGGAGTAACAAACATACACGCATACAAACAAACAGACATACACACATACAAACTTTCGCCTTTATAATAAGTGTGATGATATTAGTGTGATGTGATGTGATTATCTGATACCAACCTGTTTAAATTCCACTTCTAGCTGTTCAGGATAGTTGAAAGTGTCATCTTCAACTGCATCAGGAAATATATAGTACAAGAGAGGCATGAGCAAATCATCCGGGATAGGCCCTTTGAAATCTGAAACATTTCTACTGTGCCCCATTGCAGCTTTTACTAACTTTGATATAGTTATGGGAGCTTCAGTGATTTTATGCAAAGGATTAACAATACCCAGGCTTCGACTGAGACCTAAAGTATCCATGAGTAACTGGTTGTTATCTAGTAAATCCATCATCTTACCAATAGTTTCTGATAGTAAACAGTTTATGTTCTCTCTAATTTTCAGTGTTATTGTCCATGTTGGTGCCATTAGTGGATCTATGTCTAAGAATGTAGAAGATTCAACAATGGTACACTCTCTGAATTTTGGCCATATGGCATTTAGCAGTACACTTTGTATGGGATTCCTATCAGATCCAAACGGTAGTTCTGTTAGCTTTTTAACATCAAATCCATCTATAGATAAAAACTCATTTGTATAAGAGCCTTTTCTCCAAGAGAATGCTTCCAAGTCTTTCAATTCATAAGAAAATTTAGTGGATACCACAACAGCATCTAGCGCTACTGGCGAAGCTATCTTCGACTTAAATAAACTCACAAGTCCACTAAGGTGGGAACATTGATTCGATATCCGCTTCAAATGAATGGTATCAAAACTGGTTTTATATTCGTTGTCTTCATAAAACCCTAAGTATGTATGCTGCCAGTGTTCTCTTATTTTAACGAAAACAGGCACACCACAGTCCACATTTGCATAAGCTATATTTACCGAGCTGATAACTAATTTGATCAAACTACCATCAGTAAGAGGTAAGTTTGGATATAGCATCACATACCGTTTCAGGCCATGCCAATTTGAAACCGGAAAAGGACTCCCATCCGAATCATCCATGAAATTTGTAGTAGCTTCCCAAATACCATTCTGTAAATCAGCTGTTGTAGAATTGCCGTCAGTGCCTATAGAGCCATCTGCATTCTTACTTGAATCTAAAGTATGGTAAGAAAGAATGAATCTGTGACCGTTAAAGATCAGCTCTTCCGTTTTACTGATCCATTTCTTTGTACAATCTAGAGACAATGATAGCTTTGGTAGGACAGCTTTGGAAAGTCGCCAGTCGTTCAGGATCTCTTCTATTCTTGCTATAAAAACTTCCCATTCAGAGGCGGTCGTAAAATCTTGGTGGTATATATCATATTCGTCTATTTCTTCGTTCATTTTAGCGAAAAATTTTCATGAATAAATATAACACAAACACAAATCAATCAAATTCAACAAAAACAGCTGTTTGTTTGGTTTGTCATAACAATTAAGCCAGTTTCAATGTCACTGTCCAGTGTCAAAACTGATGGCTACGTTTTTTTTTATATGTTTTGGCTCCACACTTTAGTGTATTTAGCCAGTGTCAAGTAATTGGTAATTTATCAAATTAATGATATTTCACGCAAATATGTGTCAAGTCACAGTCGAAGTCACCAAGTCAAGTCATAGTCAAGTCATAGTATAGTCAAAGTCATACTCCTAGTAAAGTGGTGGCAACTTTACTTGCAGCTTCTATGGAGTTTTGGAAACAACACGACAAGAAACGGTTCACCATCATTATACTATTTTCCCACACTCACGCCTGTAATCCAGCACTTAACGAATAGAATACCACCAATTTTATGCACTAACACTGAAAATAACACAAGTTTTGGAAAATAATACAATGCGGTGACGCAATCTTTTTCGCTTTCCCGCCAAAACTCCATGGCTACGTTTTAGTTGCGTTCCAGAATTCAGACTTAAATACCATGTTCCAAAGGTAAAAGATAAATTAACAATATTTCACTCAATATGTAACTGAAGTAGATACATCATATGTAATTTCGTACGTGGGTCACGTAGTGATTGCATGTACATACTCTTTGCGCTTTGCGTTGTTTGCTTTTCGTTGAAAACAATCCGAAAGTGGTGGTTGTGTATATTTTTCCATAAGCCGTGTATTTTTTAATTTTAATATGTGATAAAAATATATTATGATCCGAGAAGTGTTCGCAAACTTTCACGAGTGTTGAATGAAATAGTTCCAAGTTATAAAACCATGCCTTTTAGTTTTCTTTCAAGGCTTTTTAGAGCCCTCAGTAAAATATCCACCATTTTACTGTGGCATTTTGACTTTGACAAAATAAGACTTTGAAATGTAATATTTGTACAAAAATTGCTTACTTGACATTGGCAGAATAGTGGCTAAATCATTGGTTACGCATGCGCCATTGTAGTTGTACGCACCTCTATACGACGCGTTGGTTGCTATAGCAACGCATAAAATAAACAGAGCTTCTGTACCTTGTTTATGATTAGGTTTTTGAATTCTGCATTTAGAAATAAGTTTCACCAAACGACTCATATCTAATCTATAGTAAAAGATGTTTCGAGGTGATAATTCTCATTCACTGAGCTATGAGCAACAGGCAAAATTCATACAAGATCGGATCACCAACGTAGAAAAAAATTTTGGTGATTTATGCGTCGCGTTCGGTGATTATGCCAGGAAAACTGCAAGGTTTTTTACAATTATTTGATGTAGTCCCCTGTTTGAATATATTAAACCGTGTAGGGATTCATTCCTATCCTTAAGGGTTTATAATAATAACTAAGTTGGTGCCTAGTTAGGTAACTATATTCTGGATATTGATTTATAGCTGTGTGTGGACCTTTTTACAGCCTTCTCTCACGACTCTTACATATGGGCAAGGCATAGTAGATCAATTTATCCGATTGATATACTAGATCTGTGCGGGTTCGATTCCCACGTGAACAATGTAACTAAATTATTGTGCAGAGACATGAAATCGGCCAAGTTCAAGTCTGACTCGCGTACCAAGGGTTCCGTACACTGTACTGCACATACATTTTGTAATAAGACCAAATAAAATGACTCCGTAAATTGCATAGGTAGTGGTTGAAAACCCTTGTCGCTTCTTTGTACGGTTCATGAGATATTATAGATACAGCCGCTTATATTGGTTGGACAGACAGACAGTCAGACTTTTGGCACAGATATTTACTAGGTGGTAGGACTTTACACTTTACGAAGGGCACTGTAGCTAGTGAAATTACTGGGCAAATGAGACTTTATGATCTGATCTCACAGTTTAGTAATCTTATTACTAGATTGTGCTGATGTCTCTGGATGACGTGCGCAGTGCAGTGTCACGCGAACCTCTATACTTTAGAGTTCCGAGTGACACTGCAGCTGGTATGGGCAGCCGTGTCGTTTAACATCAGGCGAACGGCTGGCTCGTCGTCGTTCCTTAACATAAAAAAAAAAAAAAGATAATATTATATCTTTGGGTCGCGATGTCGGGGATCATAAAAGCAAGTATTTGCCTACCGTACCTAATCATTCCACATTGTCAAATCAGTTTGGTCACAAGGAAACACCCTTATTTTCTGTCTAGATCTGCCTGGGCTTGCAGGTAATTATTTATTCTGTGATCAGGGTAAGTATTTGTGAACTATCCATCCCGTGTATGAAAAGCGTAGAACAGATAAAATGATAAGCAAAGCTTGATACCGAGAGTACATACTTTGACGGCCTCTGTGGTGTGGTGGTTGACCAGCTCGGCTCATAACCCGGAGGCGGCGGGTTCGACTCCCGCGGCAGGACAATATTTGTGTACAGAAAAACAAAGCGCCACTACTTGTTCTGAGTCTGGATGTTGTGGAACCATGGTCCTCGAAGTTCCTGGGTCCCTAGACACAGGGAATCCTAGTTAGGGTCCAGGATCTATGATGTATGTGATCGTTGGGCGTTATTATTATATTAAGTAATAATTTGAAAAGAGAAAGCTAGTTCTACGTTCTTCCCCGCCTACCTGTAATATTTGAGAAAACTATCCTAAAGGACGTAGGTACACGTCTAAGTAGCCACTACAAATACTATTAAGTATTTTGTGCCTACCCACCATTAGGATAGTACCTAACTAGTGGCATTTTGATGTAAAATTCGTTACACCTACTTATTCAAACGTTTTGTAACAGATTGCGCGACATGGGAGACGAGCTGACTAAAGTTCTAAAAGACTACGCCAACAATGAAATCGTCAACAAATCCTTGAGTGCAGGCCTGGACAATTTGTCTATTACTCTGACGGCCGTCGAGGAGTATCGGAACTGTGAGGTGCAACGCCTGGAGGCCAAGGTTTGTAGCATACCTAATAGAGAACCTATATCTTCCTATAGTCAGCTGAAATTAAACGTGAACTAGGTACCTAAAATACATTAAAGCATCAATATAGTTTTTTGAGAAAAGAAACATGAAAAAGATTTACTTATGCAGTTTTTGTTTGATCATAATTTGTACTCCTTATACATTTATACATTTCCTTATACATTTAATATGTGGCAGGACTTTTCTGCAAAGTTCGTCTAGGTATAGGTACCACCGCTTTGCCAGTTATTCTTGCGCCAAGCAGTAGTGCGCAAGCAATGCTGCGTTCCGGTTTGAAGGGCACTGTAGGTAGTGAAATTACTGGGCAAATGTGACTTTAGGATCTGATCTCGCAGTCTAGCAACTCTCACTAGATTGTGCTGATGTCTCAGGATGACGTGCGCAGTACAGCGTCATGCGAAACTCTATACTTTAGAGTTCCGAGTGACACTGCAACTGATATGGACAGCCGTATCGCTTAACATCAGGTGAACGGTTAGCTCGTCATGTCATTCCCCAATATAAAAAAATATCTTCCATTTCTCATAGTTTCTAATTTGGTCATGGCTGTAAAATGATCACAACTCGAAAATCGTAAACGGTAAAGACAGCGAAGGTCTTAACAGTCTCTACACAATCACCCAAAATGATCGTGACCGTACCCATAGGTACCGTGCGTAACTGGTACGGCCTTATAAATAGGGGACGAATATCGAGCGAGTGATGATGGACAGATCGTATTTAGCTGATAAGATTTGAATATTGAGCGATGAAGGTAATATAGGTAAGGCAAATAATTCCATAAAATAGCTTTTCTATAAAAAAAAAAATACTTAATTGATCCCACGGACCAATATTATTTTTACTTTGGTTGTAGGTATACTTACCAAGTTACCAGATACCGTTATTCCGTAGTCTGTAGTTATGTTAATAGGTCCTGTCGGTAATAGGTCTACTACATAGAATAAAAGAATAAGAAGTTTCAATTTTTGCAGGTAATTGGCGAACTCTGCCAATATGAAACTATCTGCAAACATGCAAGGGAGGAAGTAAAGCATACCATGAATGTTCGGGAAAAAGAAATGGCACGCAAGAAGGTTTTTGATAAAGCGCGTGAAAGACAACCTTTCAATAGACAACAAGTGGTATGTACCTATAGCAGACTTTAAAATAACCTTCAGCGGAGTCTTCATTTTTCTTAGTTTCAAATCAATTGACATACGGAATCACATTAAAAGTAACTGCAAAAGGAAAATTATAAAATACTCGCTTCATCTCAGCTATAACAGCACAAAAGACTTCTAGCTACTAGTCTTCATCACCATCTCACGTAATAAAAATACCCACGTGGTCGTTTTCGTCGATCACAAATCTCTCCCTTACTTTCACACACACAGACACATCACATTTCTAATATATCCCCTCTCTCTCCCCGTAATCTTTTAGGTTTATAGGTACGTACAATGTACAATACAGTCCTATTCACTATTATATAAGTAAAAACCTTACCTATTGACTCATGAAAACTACAATATCTCAGTATCCCTGGAAGAAGACTGTCCGAACCGAAGGCCATCGCAACTCAGGAAATCCTACTACAATAGCCCCCAATGCAAAATGATTATCCTGTGCATTAAATTTATCTATACAATATGATAAAACTAATAATAATAATAACGCCCGTTGATTACATACATAGATCCTGGACCCTAACTAAGATTCCCTGTGTCTAGGGACCCAGGAACTACGAGGACCATGGTCCCAAAACACCCAGACTCAGAACAAGTATTTGCGCTTTTTTTTTCTGTGCAAAAATACTTGTTTTACTTGTCCTGCCGCGGGAATCGAACCTGTAATAAACTGTAGCTTAACTGCATGAATCTCGATCTCAAGACGCCTTTTAAAGCCTAACTTACACAACTTTCCAACGATTTTACACGGAATTAGACATACGCGGAATCCGAGCTGCTTAAAGCCTCTGCAGAAATGTCGCGCACTGCTAAAGGGCTGAGTGAGCAGACTGAGTTCTTCGAAAGACGAAAGCTGCAGCAGCTGAAGACCTTGCTGTCGGACTTCGTGATGATCGAGATGACATTCCACGCGAAGGCAGTGGAACTGCTATCGGCTGCACACCAGCAGATCGGTGATATTAATGATAAGGCAGATCTTGATGTAAGATACTTTATTGTTATTATTAAGTTTTATAAAGTTCAAAGACCTCTACCTTCATTTACTCCCATGTTGACATACGACGACTTATCTATGGATGTCGATCTCTCTTGGAATGTCGATCAATACTCATAGTGTAGGTATTTTATTTCAAGAAGGTAGGCGAGTAACGATCGTATAGAAAACCCTAGCCCCTTCGATTTTATAATATGGGACAAAACCTCAACGATTCTTGTCGTTGTCGTAGCAATAGATTAGTTTGCAGAGTTAAATGACAAGTTTAGAAGAAAAAAAACTGAGAACAAAATAAAAGTTGTTTGGTTTATTAGCGCTTTAATAAGCTACAAAATGTTGTTCTAGGTAGGTAAGTTTTTTTCGCTCGCGTCATTTTCGCGTGCATTAAGCGTCTGCGGCCACATTCCAAGTCCAATTTTATGCGTTACATTTGATCATGCATGAATGATCATGTCCTTTGGCTTGTGTGCCAGATATGTAGATAGAGTGTAGTTAATAGGTAATCGTAAGTAGGTAACAGTGTAGGTTTCAAATTACATCATTGTCCGTTTAATACCATACCTAATATGTTCTTGTTTTTTTTTACAAAGCTGCTAAATGCAAATTTTTCTGATAACGAGGAACCCACGGTAAATAATTTAATTTATACTTACCTAACTAATTTAATTACACACCTGTTTTAACACATTTCTCATTGTAAATGTAACTAAATCAACATTTGATATTATTACACAGAACTTTAGGCGAAAACTGCGATCGCCCGAAAAATCAGTGAACACCGGGATATCTGCAAGGTCTTCATCGTTGGCTTCTCTGATGACACAGCAGTCGCCAGGAAAGGATGATGATGTGAGTGAGTAGGTACTACGAATGGGACCTTTTGCGACATGGCGATTCGTGAGTTTGAAAATGCGACCAAATTGTAAACCTTACAGAACACCTAACCCTAACCTAAGTCGCCTATCGTGACAAGGTGAGTAATTTATAAATCCTCGATTGGTGGTTTGCCGTAAATTTGAATACTTGTGACACTAGGTGGTAGGTGGGTAGGTGGTAGGACTTTATTGCAAAGTTCGTCTAGGTAGGTACCACCGCTTTGCCAGTTATTCTGCCGCCAAGCAGTAGTGCGCAAGCACTGCTGTGTTCCGGTTTGAAGGGCACTGTAGCTAGTGAAATTACTGGGCAAATGAGGCTTTATGATCTGATCTCACAGTTTAGTAATCTTATTACTAGATTGTGCTGATGTCTCTGGATGACGTGCGCAGTGCAGTGTCACGCGAACCTCTATACTTTAGAGTTTCGAGTGACACTGCAGCTGATATGGGCAGCCGTGTCGTTTAACATCAGGCGAACGGCTAGCTCGTCACGTCACTCCTTAATATATAAAAAAAAAAAAAAAAAAAAAAAAAAAAAAAAAAACTAATAAAATATGAAGGTACCTAAGTAAAAAAGTAGGTAATTTCATGAAGAATTTGTTTTGCAGAGCGCTAAAAAGACGAAATCACCGGACAAAAGCAATGCAGGCATGACGCGGTCCAGCTCACTTGCAGCTCTCATGAACCATTCCTCGTCAAGAGACGAAGAAGAAACGACGGTACCTATGATATTAGTTACCTACTTAATTTTTTTTTTCTATCACATACATAGATCCTGGACCCTAACTAGGATTCAGTGTCAAGAGATACAAGAACTACGAGGACCATGGTCACACAACACCCAGAATCAGAAAAGTCTTTGCCCTTTTTTTTGTGCACAAATACTTGTCCTGTCGCGGGAGTTGAACCCTCCGCCTCCAGGTTATGAGCCGACCTGCTCAACCACCACACAACAGAGGCTGTCATAATACATATGATACATAATAATAACACATGCTTAGATTGCTTAGTGCTTAGTTGCATCGTCCATCAGTATAGGACCATTGAGAAAATCTATGATGGCGGGTGAACGCAGTGACAGCTCGACGCGCACTGAATGCGGAGAAACGATTTAGAGCCCAACTATTGTGCTCTAAATTTTTCTCCGCATTAAAATTTTCTCTCTAGACTAGACTCTAGACTATCTAGACATGTAGGTAATCATAGGAGAAAACGTTTAGCCCACTGACGGACACTGTAACTTTTTTATCCAGTCAGTCAGTCACGTGTGCCCAAAAGTCGACACTAACGGGAATAAACGGAACCCCTCGGATACCTGAAGTAGTCTGTAATACAACTCGGAATGTTGTGCAAATCTTTTGATTCTCTTTTTGATTCTGTAATAATTATGATATCCTATTATAATTATTGTTCTGTTCTCTACGTGACCTTAGTTTAACATTTTTAAAAGAACTCATTATTTACCTGTTTATTTTAGGAATCAGAAGATTCGGATAGCCAGGAAACATCTGAGGAAACTGAATCGCGCTAGCCTGTTCCTATACCTATGCTGTATAAGTAGCCAATAGGCAGTAACTGTGGGTGTTTGGACCAAACGTCGCTGCCAAACTGATTGAACTGAGAGAAATAATTATTCCTTTTCGCCAAACCGCTAGTAAAAATCGCAACCTGTATAAAGTACTGTCATCGGTTAAGTACAGACAGTCACACGCACAAATCATGGAAAAATGGCGGTAGACTAGGCGAGACTATAATATAGCTTGCTGCATATTTATAGTAATCTGAGGGCTTGATAGACTATTGAAATAAGTAAGTGCTTTTACTTTCTAAGGTGTGAAATAAATGACTTCTAGGAGTGCACAGTTCTACTTATTTATTTCATTACCTATTATTATCCTAAAACATCGTTGGCTCCATTCGGTCGGTCCACTTGCTCTAATATCGCATAATAAGGTCATATTGAACGAGTAAAATGTACCAGAATAGGGATTGTGATTATCAAACTCCTGATTTTCGCATCAAAGTTTAATGCTAATAATAATTATGGAATAATAAGTTAAATAATGGTGATAAAATGTAACGCATTAGACTGTTCTGAAACGTATGTTATATGGTAAATATATATGAATAAAATAAATAATGCAACATCACAGAATAAATAACAGTAAGTATACTAAAATCATACGTATTATAAAAGTGCTTGTTAATATTTACACAGGAAACGAAAGCTACTATTATGTATTTGTAATTTTAAGTACCTATATTTATCTTGAACCTTATAGTAGTTACATATTGACTGCGTAAATTAACTCGTGCCAATTGAGAGGACCGCTCTGGTATTTGTACGGTACCTATGATATTACTTACCTACTTCATAATAATGACACTTGCTTAGATTGCTTATGCTTAGTTGCGATCTCCATCAGTACAGGACCACTGAGAAAACTTTGTAGCGTTGAGCCCCACTGGTGGACACCGAAACTTTTTTACCCAGTCAGGAGGTCGCGTCGCGTGTGACCAAAAGTCAAGTCTAACGGGACACTAACTTTAAAAAATACAGTTCTCTTCATAACATGGCACCTCAGTAGAATACGTATCGTCAAACATTTTATTAATTTGCTTAGAAATTCTGGCTCACGATAATAAGAAAATAATTTCAATATGATAGAATCAGGGTAAAATAATAACAATAATAACGCCCAACAATCACATAACATAGATCCTGGACTGGACCCTAACTTTCCATGTCTAGGAACCCAGGAATAACGAGGACCATGGTCCCACAACACCCAGTCAGAACAGATATTTGCGCTTTTTTCTGTGCACAAATACTTATCCTGCCGCGGGAAATCGAACCCGCCATCTCCGGGTTATGAGCCGACCTGCTCAACCAACACCGTAGAGGCTGTCAATCGTTTAAATAGATAACCTATGCTTATAAGTTTTTTTTTTTTTAATGTCGTTTTGTATACTAATTACAACTATACTTCTTTGTAATGAGGACGAAAAAAATTCATCCCTTTAGTAGCTATACCTTGTCACCAGAGAGGGAAATATCTATTCCTCTTGAGTGTTATCTTCCATGAAAATAATAAGGTTCAAGTTTTTATTCAAATTACAATATTTTACCTACGCTTTCCTACGAGGTATACGCAGTACGCACTACACTAATATAAGACCTATTTACAAGTTCTAAGTCTATGTAGTATACCTAATAATATATTCGTATTCGTAATATGTAGTTTAAAGAATTGATAATACTCCCCGATAACCTACACCTATCTACACAACATATCAACGGTTTTCGCATTCGATCATCTGTACTGGCTTTTAAAGCTAAAATATTAACAAAAAACTTTTCTGCTGCATACCAATTTTCCCTCCTATTTTTCTTTTGTCAAAAAGTTAATTAAATTGAAATTTAAATACCTACATAATTACTTCACAATATTTGTCAACAAATTATTTGCGCCAGTATAAACCTATATATTAGGTACACGTTTCGTTACACGTAAGAATTGTTAGTATGAATTACCAATATTTATAAATGAAAATTAGCATTGTGTACGAACAGAATGATTAGTGTATGTTTCATCATCAAGTAGAGTAACTATACCCTTTTATCAACAACTAAGTAGGTATGTTCACAATATTTTTTTAAAACTAGATAGGCAGGGTAATATAAAATGCCATCCCTTACAGAGTGGAGCTTATCGACCATACCATACCATACCATACTATTATACTACAGAGTTGTATCAGTATACAGGAATATATTTCAGAATTTACCCTACCTAAAAAAAATTATGAGTTGTATTTTTAATGTAGATTGTTCCTGTGCCGTCGTCGTTGCCTACAGCGTTTTGTACCAGTTTGTACCAAACACAATCCAATTCAAATCAATATTCACCCTATTTTAGTATCCCCTCCTTATGCAACAAACATATGATATATATTTCATAAATAGTTTTTCTTAGTACTCTGTAGGTATTCCATGGCTTAGGCTTATTTTATTTGGTGCTTATTAGCAGCGACTGATCAAGAGTTCTGACCGCCCTAGGCTAATTATGAGGACGCGCCCCCGCCAGGTGTATGTGTTACAGTCAGCCTAAAAAGTTGTCCTTTAATCTGCACGACATTCAACCTTAGGGCGGCAAACCGTTTTATAGCTGACCGTACATAAAGGCACTTCACGCATTATACGATCAAAATCCAACACCACCGACCGAGTCGAGTCAGTCAAGTCAAATGTGTGTTAAGCGGGCATTTTTAAATTTTCTAAATTTATTGTTAAAATCAGGGAGTGCCAAGCTTTTTCAGTCCACAGCGCATTAGTTTTAGTGTTTTGTCTCGGTCTAGTTGAAATATGTCGCGTAGGTGCAATAATGCTAGATTAATAGTGCATGCTAAAGACGATTTCAGCGCGCCCCCTCGATCCTCGCTCCCTAGGCTGCAGCCTAATTAGCCTAAGGGTTAAACAGGCCCTGCTTATTAGGTTCACGCCCTAACTCCTCTTCATCCCATTCAATATAAAAGGTTATAGAGGCAGTGAAAACAAAGCTATATTTTTTCATTTTTAAACCATTTTTTTTTCTATATTTTCTATTTCTATTAATCAAAGTAATTAACCGACTTGACATTTTCTGAATAGGTGGGAGGCAAACAATTCAAAAACCATTTTGTACTGTCTCTTGGGTATTGAATTTTTTTCCGTTATGTTATCCAAATTCCAAAAAAAGCGAAAGTTTGGTGGTTCGCACTAAGGTCTGATGAGTAAGGCGGATGAATGAGAGCTTCGAACCCCGGCTTTTGTAACTTGGAGACCATCTGCTGTGCAGTATGAGGTTAGTGCGCAGTAGCAGCGGACACAAATGATTGACAAAGCTAGTTAGAGATGTGTGAATGTCTCCATCAATTCTTCACAATACACATCTGCAGTAATGCTCATCCCTGAGGGCAGACCTACATACCTACATGAGAACACTCACTACTAATTAATCGCACAACAGCTAGGACAAACATTGCACTTCACTTGCTTAGTATATAGTGATTCACAACTGGAACAGGCCACCAGGAAATGTCATTACTGCCACCTTCATGAATATCTTCAAGAACTAACTCAACAACTGGTTACAAATGAATTAACTATCGCTGTTACAAAAATGAACATTGGAAGTGAATTCAACACTGGATGTAGACACATCAGCAGTCATGCTGCTCATCTATCAACTAATAATAATAATATACCTATAATTGTTATAAAAAGATTTGTAGTACAATAATTCAGAAAGAAATGCTGACATATCCTCTTTTAAAGTGCTTTATTTATTATGATTTTTTATACAGTGATTCAAGTCTTAAATAGGGTTGCATTAGTGAGACCACTGTAATATTAATTTGAATTTAATTTTTTTTGTACAGGATTACAATGTAATTTACCCATCCAAATAGCACAGTTAAAATAAAAATTAAACATCAACTTAATGCTGTGCTTCTGGTGCAAACCAACTCAATTCTCATTATCATCATTCATATAAACTAAGCAGATATTAACATGAAAATTCAATAATTATGTATAATATATACAGTTATGTTGTATTTAATATGTTCGAGTGACATTACTAATTATAATTGAGAGGTACACTACAGTTAATAGAGCTAAAAGGTAATCTAATTTACTTTTCATTTTCGATGCCAGCTTGTGTCATGAGGTCTGTAACAGTCTTCTCAAGTTCATCTACTCGGTTCCCCATTTCATCTATTCGATTTATAATCTGATCAGACATATTCTGAAACTTGTCCTGCATGTTCTGTAGTAGAGACTGAACCTAAAAATAAAAACACTTCTGCTCTTTATTTGCAATTTTTGTAAAACGCAATTTATGAAAAACCCACAATAATCTGCAGATTAATTTCATACTATTACAAAGAACGGTTCTTGTGTTGTATATTGTATATCATAAGTGCACGTACATATTGTGTCACTTCTTGCATGTTTTTGGGGTCTGCTCCAGGCGTTGAATATACGTTTTCCACGTCTCCCTTCACGCAATCTATATTTTGTTCAGCCATGACTGTTCTTTTTTGGTTCGATACGTGAAAACACTTGCTACAATTTAAATGGAAATGAACTGCGGCAGTCTACTAACATGTAAACACTCTTGCACTCACAATGAATGCAAAGAGCATATAACCACTACGTAATGAATGTGGTTCGGACCACACAAAGAGTATAATAACTGTCTTAAAAACCACAGATTAGCTAGCTATGTAGTGATTATATACTCTTTGAATGTGAGAGTGACAGCAGACAAAGGGTATAAATTACTACGTTCAAGATACTCTGTGGATCAGTGTGGGTTCAGTAGTATCTCTATCTAATCTGTGCTTCTGTGGATCTGTGGATTTTGGGAATTATGTTTTAGATCATAGTATTCCGGCTAGGAAATATTAAAAAACGGCCTTAATTCTCAAACTTCATCGACATGAAATTCCATAATAAGTGATTGTTATTAATACAGTCGTACGGGTCGAAAATATTAATTCATACAAGACACGGGTTGAAAGTGAACTTTTACGTGATTCTAGCACAAAAATAAGTTTTAACACATACCTTTAACTGCACCAGCTGCATAGTTTCCACACGAATATGCCACCGTTATCAATACATCCAAAAGGTGATATACATATTGATTTATCTCAAGTACGACGAGATATCAAACATGGTATTCGAGAGTGCACAGATCGTGGCTTAACACAGACAACCAAGTGGCTGGCTGAGCTGAATTATGCTTTGAAAGATCATAAAATAAGTAATACAGAAGATGATAGTGCCGGCCAAGACGACGGAATTCTGCCAGAAGAAAGGGAAGCTTACACATTAGCTAAAAGTTACTTTGACTGTCAAGAGTACGACAGAGCGACCCATTTTCTAGACAACTGCACGGGTCCCAAATGTGTATTTCTACATAAATATTCTCAATATATGTCTAGTGAAAAAAAGCGGTTGGATAATGCTACAGACTCAGGCGCAGAGAACAGTGAATCAACTCAAGTATTGTTAGATCTGTTGGCTTTCTTCAAAGTATGTTAACACATAATGTGGGTACTATCAGTTCTGTCATATACTTTTAATTTCTTCATCTTTCTAATTTCTTCTTCCAGGCTAACCGTAACAATTCAGATGGATATTTACTTTACCTAGAAGGAGTTATACTAAAGAAGCTAGATTTACGAACACAGGCAGTTATCGTGCTTCATGCTGCTATTGCTGCTGCTCCAACTTTGTGGGCAGCATGGGTGGAACTAGCAGGCTAGTTGAACTGTTACCCTTTTTACCATGTTAACCTTTTTATATTGGTATCCTTTTTAAATTGCTATTTACTTGGGTTAGGTGTATTTAGATATTTTTTTTTATTTACCACCAATGTGATCCAATGCAAGTCTATCTAGTATTAAAAAATAAGCATAAAACTAAAAAGTATCCTAGATTTAGCTTTAACCTATAATGAATACTTTAGTAAAGACAACCAGGTTCTTGGTTTGGAAAAAGACACACCATTCACATTGCTTGGTTAAATTATGAATCTACACACAATCACATCAAATTACACAGTCATACATATTGTATCAAATTGTTTTGTACTTTGATTCTCTCATTTACATTATAATGTTACCATTTTCAGGACTAGCCAATGAATATGAAGCCCTGGATTCACTTCAGCTACCTAAGCATTGGATGATGCATTTCTTTGCGGCTCATGCATTTGTAGAACTAAAGCTTTCTGAACAAGCATTGGAAGCATACATGGCTTTGGTAGCAGCTGGGTTTGACAAGAGTACTTATGTGACAGCACAAATGGCAATAGCTCATCATGACAGAAGAGGTAAAGCTATAAAACAATGCAATTTTCAACTGTAAAAGTTTCTTTAATTATTTTATCAAATTTGTGGTCTTAAACTTTACTTACAAGTTGGTTTCCATAAGCCTTTTTATGACTCTTATAGACAGTGAGCTGCAGTCCTATAATATATCCACTCACACCATTGATTTTCCTATCCTGGATTTCAAAGTGGAATCCCCACTTATGATATGAGTATAATATCTTTGCAGATTGGTTAAGACTACTTATTGATATCTAAATTATTGTCAGGATTTAAAGTTATTAATATTATAATTTTCAGATGTGGATTCTTCACTTTCATTGTTCCGGGAGCTATACCAGACTGATCCATACAGGTTGGACAATTGGGATGTATACTCGCATCTACTATATCTAAAGGAAAAAAGAATGGAATTGGCCAACTTGGCTCAGAAAGCTGTAGCTATTGACAAGTACAGAGTTGAAACTTGTTGTGTTATAGGTAATTATAATTATTATGTTCAAAATACAGACACATCACAAAAATCAAAATATAAATGGCTATGTAACCAAGAAATATTTGTAAAACTCAAGCAATTGATGACCATTAATGACAAAACCTTGCTTACTGTAGTATCTCAAAAATTTGTGTAGGCTTGGTTTTGAGAGCCTCTGTGGTGTGGTGGTTTTTGCAAGTCCGCACATAATCCGGAAGTGGTAGCTTCGTTTCCCATGACAAGTATTTTGCACAAAAAAATACATATACTTGTTTGGTGTCTGGTTGTTGTGGGACCATGGTCCTAAAGTTCCTGGGTCCCTAGACACAGTATGTGATTGTTAGGTGTTATTATTATACACTTTGACAATAGTGACATAATGAAAATAGTATTATACTTATCTTTGTATTTGACATTTGACAAAAGTGATGAATGAAATTATTATACTAATCTTATATTTGACATTCAACCATACTGTCATAGGTAATGAATTTTTTTGTTATATTTCTTAAGTGTAAATAAGCTTTCACTCATTATTGTAACTGACGTGCCAAATGTAACAATACCAACCACTGCTATAAGGTCAATAAAAAATTAGAATCTGAAACTTTTTAAAATAATTATAAAAGACCAAAACTGTTTCAGGAAACTACTACAGTCTAAGAAGTGAACATCAAAAAGCTGTGGTATACTTTCAAAGAGCCCTAGCTTTGGACCCTCAATACCTGTCTGCATGGATACTCATGGGGCATGAGTTCATTGAACTGCAGAACTCAAATGCTGCTATACAATGCTACCGACAAGCTATTGGTTAGTATTGGATAGTATTTAAATTATACAATATGTATTTTATAATTTACGATCAGGTAGGACAAGTGTTCAAAGTTAACCTATCTTGAGATTTTTTTAAATGACCTATCATAAGAGTGCATCATCAGCAATCCATCGTCACCTGGGGTTGCCTTTGTTCAGTCAAGTTGAAATTTTGAATAAGGCAATGCTTTTTTATATTTTGGAACAGAACTTGTACAAATGATTCTGTCAGTTTACAAGACAGTGTAGGAAAAAAATTAGAATCGCATCCCATTCAGCTTTTCACACAGCCTATGTGGTGTGGTGGTTGAGCAGGTCGGCTCATAACCTGGAGGCGGCGGGTTCGATTTCCGCTGCAGGACAAGTATTTATGCACTGAAAAAAAAGCGCAAATACTTGTTCTGAGTTTGTGTGTTGTGGAATTCCCAAATCACAACATAATTTTACTATAATTACTCCTTAACTCACTGTTAAAATATAATTCCAGATGTGAATAGAAATGACTATCGCGCATGGAATGGCCTAGGGCAAGCATATGAAATACTAGGCCTGAATGGTTACTGCATATACTATTACTCTCGAGCAGCCCAGCTAAGACCAGATGACTCAAGGATGCTGGTTTCGCTCGGTGAAGCATATGAGAAGATGGATAAGATACCTAATGCACTCAAGTGTTACTATAAAGCTCACAGTACCGGTGATATTGAGGGCATGGCACTGTTTAAATTGGCAAAGTAAGTATAAATATATCTTGCATCATAGTATATATTTTAAGACTAACCTATTGAATTGGTTTTGATGAAATTAAATTTGGTACAGGTTATTAAAACTCACGTCATTGGAAATGGAGTTCTGACTAAAGCTACAAAAAATATATTTATTTTACACCTCCCACCATGTCAAAAATGTAGTGGGAGTGAAACCCGCTTATTTCAAAATCTACTCTTACCGTCTCTTTTCTACCTGATCTGAATGTAGGTGAACTCAAAAGATTTATTGCTGATGATATATTTTATTTTTAGCACTTTTATAAGTCAAAATTATATTAAGTACATAAAATTAAGTTATTGTACTAAGCATATAAAATTACAAAGTGCTTGTCAAATATTACATAGCAAGCTCATTACAATATATGAGTTTTAAAAAAAAGACGTTCTCATTTACTACTGGTGCAAGCAATCCAGCACAATACAGAACAGAAAACTCCAATCTGAATCCTCCTGAAGGAGACAGTGAATTATTTTTCAAAACAGAACTTTTCCGGTGCATCACTGTCCACAATTGGGCAGCTTTCTGTAGTATGACTGAAGACATACAAAGTTTTATGTATAGAAAGCGAAATTAGTTCTTATTCCGCTAAATAGGTAGCAACTCGTAATAACTTGTCTTACACATGCACACAGATAAAGATAATAATACTATACTAGCACATGTATCAAATTGTTATGTTGTGATGTGTGGAGTTTGTATTATTATGTAAGTATGTCCGGTAAAATAACAATTTACAAAACATTAAAAAAGCAAAAATAAAGTTATATCGGCCGATAGATAGAGCTAAACTAAAAAAGTTTTACTTCAGTCGTGTGGTCTAAAGCACACTTTTTTTTGGGTTGATTTATCAGTGTAGATTGATTTACATTTGTACACATGAATATCTATATTTTATGTGAAACGTTTTCAGACTGTATGAACGATCAAACATGCCGAACAGCGCTGCAGCAGCGTACACCGCGGCTTGCCAGGACCCCGCTAACGTCGGCAGCAAAGAGTTGCCGACGGCGCAGCGCTACCTCGCGCAATACTACCTGCGGTTCTCACTGCTTGACCACGCCGCACATTACGCATACAAGTGTCTTGAGCATGAGAGTGTTAGTAATGATGTCTTAATAACTTTTATCCTGATACAATTTGGCTACAGTTAATTGGTATTTCCAATGTCTAGATACCACACAGAAGATAAAAATAATTGAACACAGTACCATCACTGTACAGAGCAAATCATTTCTTAACTGGTTTCAGATTAAATAATATGTGTGGACATTTCACACAGCGCCATCTAGCCCCAAACTAAGCAAAGCTTGTACTGAGTATAGTTATTTATTATTAGTTGATGATACTGAAGACTGGTTGAAAGATCGCGTCACCGCATTGTATTATTTTCCAAAACTTGTGTTATTTTCAGTGTTAGTGCATAAAATTGACATGTGGCATTTTATTCGTTAAGTGCTGGATTACATGCATTTTTGGAAAACTGTTGTGTTTCCAAAACTGCCAAATTTGCCACCACTTTACTAGGAGTATGACTTGACTAGACTACTAAGACTTGACTTGATTACTCGGACTGTGACGTGACACAATATATATTAATTAACTTGAGAAATTATCAATTACTTGACACTGGCTAAATACACAAGTGTGGAGCCAAAACAAAAACAAAAAAAAACTGATACAATACTTATATACTTTTTGTTTGTAAATACGTACATAGAATACAATATAAACACCCAGACACAGAACAAACATTGATGCTCATTACACAAATGTTTGTTCTGGATGGGAATCGAACCCACAACCTTATAGTTCAGAAGGCAGGGATACTACCAACTGAGCTATCGGGCCAGTCAAGATTGACATGTTTATAATGATCAGAAACAAAGAGGTCAATGTCCAGCAGTGGATGTCGTTGTGCTGGATGTGTGGGGATATATGTATATGTGGGGATATATGTATATGTGTATGTTCTATAAGTCCTTTTCTTATATTCTAGACAAAAGAAGCAGGCAAAAACATGCTGAAGACGATATCGGAAAAACGACTAACCGCATCAACTTCGGCAGCCACTCTACCGGAAGACTTACCCGAAGCCATCAAGAATGCATCAGCTGTGTCTCTCACTCAGGATACGCCAAAGACTCCACTGCCTAGTCCCAATGTCACACCTGACAACTTCTCTACTCCCGTGTTTGGAAGAAAAGGCAGTAAATACAAAATGTGACATATGTCCAAGAAGTGCAAAATGTGAAGAAACTGATCTTATTCTAAGCTCTGTGTTTGTAATATAAGTAAAACATCACATTACTGTATAGAAGTGTTATTTTTGTTTATTTTTATACACCAGATTTTATGGTAGACTATACATTTTTTTTTTTTTATTTCTAAATGATTAAACTATCAAGTAGCCTAACGAATTGAATTGAATCTTAGTGGCTTCTGTGGAAATTTCACCACAATTTATGGGAAATATTATGTACTAGGTAGTTTAGTAGTATTAGTTATTTCTAAAGTATGAAATACCAGGAAACCAGAACACCTACTGATAAGGTAAAGTTGGAATAATACTAAAGAGGTGAGTCATAATCAGAATTTTGTGAATATGCAAGATAAAGGTTTTAAACTAATTTATACAACTTTACCTCCTCAGTAATACTGGTAAATTTTAAAATATTTTTGATGCATAAGCAGGATCACAACTTAAAATTTTAACTCCACTTGTGTAGCACTTTATATGAACCTTGTACGCATCTTTCTCCTTTTGCGCTTTAGCCTACGCATATGCTTCTTGCGCCACTTAGCTCTGATCTCGTTTACGTCAGGACGTTAACTCTGCGAAAGTATAAGTTAAAATAGCGTAACGATCACCGTTACGCTATTTTACGATGTATCGACTCTCAGATCAACCTTACAGTACAAAGTAAAAATACCTGATTGGTTAATCAGGTAAGTTTTTCTTTTTGCATTTTATATATTTGTTAATACTAGTACAATAGGTGATCTTATCGCTTAGAGGTACTTCATATTTAAGAAAATATAAAGTACCTAGTATATTTACCATGGAACTACTGGGTCTGAAATATTGATGTCACTTGTCTCATGGGACTACTGGGCCAAATAGTAAAAGTTGTTCCATCGCGGCATCCAATCTAAAATTGAAATAAAACATAATTTGGTGAAGAGTAGAACTCGGAGTAAATAAAGGATTTTTTTTTTAAATCAAGCATACGGCCCACCTGATGGGAAGTGGTCACCGTAGCCTATGGACATCTGTAACACCGGAGGAGGCGTCACCAATGCATTGCTTACCCTGTGCGTATTATGAACGTAGGAACAATAATAAACTATTCTATTAAAATAATTCATTTAATAGTGATTAAAGTTTCGCTTTCTTTATACAAATTAACAGATCTTAGTGCTCAAAAAGTAAAAAAAACAATTACATTAAGAACTAAATAAATAATAAAGTGCGTTGATTAGAAAATAAATTGTTCAAGTTAGCTCCTCGCAAATAAAAAATAAAACTGATTATAATCACAGATGAAGCAAAACATTTGAGAGCTTGTTTCATAATAGTCTATTTTTAAAGCCTAGCTAATTTCTTACACAGATAAAAGTAATAGTCCGGTACTTAAAAAAACTCTGACAAAAGAAGTGTTCAGTACAATTTGTCAAGTTAAACTGTTAGAATATTAAATAACATTAAAATAACATATACGAAGCGACAATATGCAATAAGGTCAACAAGTAAATCTATATAAACTAATTTAATATGTTATTATCATTGGATTAGAGTTTCTTAGAGCCTCTGGGAGGGTAAAATTGTAAAATGTATGACCATCTACTGTAAAATAGTTTTATAAATATTCAGCTTATTATATGAGCGAATATTTCCAGTGATATGGACGGTAACCGGGACATTTACATTATAATAACTATACGACGTAACTTCATCTGTTTCGAACCCACCCTGATATAATCTCAGAATACTGTAAGGCACACCTCGAGACTTTACTAAAATAAGGTCATGCAATGACATCATGGTCGTGCATTGAGGCTACTACGCAATCTAAATAGATACGACATTTCAATAGACCAAACGGAAACGCTCATGATAAAAATGATGCGAATTTACATTTCTTGTCTAACATTATAATAACCAGCTTGTTTTTAACATACCTTATTTTATAACTAAGACCAGAATCTAGCAATTAACTCAATTTCGTAGTTTTACAATTTCGATAAAATAAACGTATATAAATTATGATATCTCAATTGTAAACTTAAGGCATTTTGAGGCACTGAAGTATACAATCGTAACTACGTATAGGCACAGAAACTTGTTTGGTAATTTGTTTACATAACCACGTTACAATACAAAAAATATAACATAACTAATGTTCTGTTCTTCAGAGAGGATTGCTCAGTTTATAACGCCGTATTATCTTTATGGCATAATTTATACAATTTATAAATAATATTTGACTACACAATTTACAATTTTAAACAATACATTTGTAGCGCGTTTGTGCTTTTTGTTCCATAATTTGTTCTTTAAATTCTCACTTGGTTCTTATAATTGTAGGGAGTTCCAACCCATCATAGGAATGGATTATTTGAGTTCGTAAACCCGCCGTTGTTTGTCGTAGGCTGAAAACATATTCAAGCGTTAGTCATTATACATATGATATTTGCACATTTTAATTTTATCATAATTTTGGTAAATCCATGAGTCACAACCATATCATAATTACCATTCCACGAATGCGCAAAACTGTCGTATCATACCTATTAGTAGAAACACGAGAGCTCAGAGCGTAGCGTCGAACGTAATTTCCTGCGTTTATTATTTGATAAGGCTTCCGAGATATATTATCTTATTTTCGACGTATATCAAGTCTGTACAGAATCGATATTGAGAGATTTAATAACAACTATAATACTGTTATGAATACCGAAAGCCGGAAGTACCTCCTATAGTAATACACCTATTACTGAAAGCATTTCCGGCTCGATCCATTAATAAAGAAACTCAAATTTCAAAGCTGATTAAAATGAGCTTTAAAATTTGAATAAATGAAACCATATTTTAACATAGGGAAAATATGAAAGCATTTGGGGTACGTAAACCAAGTCAAATAATCTCCAAACAAACAATAGGATATACCTACACGCAAAATACATATAACACGACAAAAATTCCTTTGTTTGCTATATTTTATCCTGCTTCTGTAGATAATGTAATCAGCTTCAATAGACTAATACCCAAAGCCTATTGTGAACCGCGTTATCTGCTTCGGGTACCGCGGGTTAAAGTATCACAATTATTTTAGACCTAACGGATATTATGTCTAAGAAAAGGTCAGTAGTTTAGTACCTACGTCTGTGGCTGAATGCAAGTCACGTTATATTTGTTTACTGCAAAAATGCTTGTGGATTACATAACAGTTTTTTACCTTAGGCCTTGAACTGCAGAATGCAGTCGTTATACATATCCGTAAAAAAATTCTGTTACTATGCAACGTTTAATTTCCGACATTAAACGTATAGTAACAGTTTTTTTTTAAATGAATGATGTGTCGAACCGTCACCTAGTCGTTCACCTGATGTTGAGTGACACGGCCGCTCATAACAGAACAGTGTCACTCGGAACTCTATAAAGTTTCGCGTGACTCTACACTGCGCACATCATCCTGAGACATCAGCATATCTAGTAATAAGATTACTCGACTGTGAGATAAGATCATAAAAGTCTCAATTGCTCAGTAATTTCACAAGCTACTATGCCTTTCAAACCGGGACACAGTAGTGCTTGCGCACTACTGCTTAGCGGCAGAATAATTGGCAAAGCGGTGGTCTTGCCTAGACGAACTTTGCAGAAAAGTCCTACCACCCAGTATATTATTAATTGCAGCCTACTTGCAGGTAAAATCAATCTGAAAACAAGTTTCAGCGATTTCGACGTGAGAGACATACAAAACAACAAGCGTTTAAAAATACATCTCTTTTCCCGGTAAATTTAATTTATATAAATGTTGTGTGAAGCCTTACGGATTGAAATGCATCGCACTGACATCCGATGGTATTGAGTTTATTACACTGAGATAATGTTTATAAGGTTTCATCAACGTTTCAAAGGGCTTCTTGGTATTATTATTACATTACATTATTTACATTATTACATTATTCAATAATAATCGTTCGTGCCACAAACCGACATGTGATATTTTAAGTTTATGGTTTATACGTTTAAGCACGACTGCAATTGCAATAATTTTCGATACTAATGCCCAATAAGAAAACTCTAAGATTGGCTTTGTATGTGGAGATCATCTTTATAAATAAAAATGAATCTCTATTTCCGTTGGTCCGCATCACGCGTGAACGGATAGATTTTCGCTAATTATTTTTTTATTGTGTTTATTATTTTAAGGAGAAGGAAATTATAAACCGGTGAAACGGCGGTGCACAGCTAGTTTTATATAAAAATTAATCTCTATTTCTCTTGGTCATCGCATCACGCTTGAATGGATCACGTTTTTTGTTGTGTTTATTATTGGCAGAAGAAGTTTCTTATGAAAGAAAAAATTAAGAAAGTTTAGATTTATTTACCACTTGGGTGAAACCGCAGGGGGCGGCTAATACATAATATGTTTAATTAGTATGAGTCTCTACGCCTCTAATCCAAGTTAAGATATTTATATTTCAAATGCATGCCTTGCCAATCAATCAGTACCAAATACAACTTCATTATGCTAACAAATTTGGGCAACAACACCATCAAGGTCGCATTGGATAGGAAACGTAATACAAAACTAACGCCTCAAAGTTGCATCAAATAGTTACTCAGTGTTCATACGGAACACTCACATAAATTTTTTACAATTTGCGTATAATTACTAGGTGTTAGGACTTTTCTGCAAAGTTCTTCTAGGTAGGTACCACTGCTTTGCCAGTTATTCTGGCGCCAAGCAGTAGTGCGCAAGCACTACTGTGTTCCGGTTTGAAAGGCACTGTAGCTATTGAAATTACTGAGCAATTGAGACTTTATGACCTGATCTCACAGTCTAGTAATCTTATTGCTAGACTGTGCTGATGTCTCAGGTTGACGTGCGCAGTGCAGTGTCATGCGAAACTATACTTTAGTTTCAAGTGTCACTGCAACTGATATGGGCAGTTGTGTCGCTTAACATCAGGCGAGCGACTAGCTCGTCATGTCATTACGTAATACTAGCCGTTTACTAGTTGTAATTATGAATACTAATTACGTTACTTTCTATAATATTATAACAGTAAACTATTAACTGAGTAGCCATATAAAATTGTCGGGTTAACATGGTATACCCATTTTAATAAACATACTTTTTTATTTTTATGTTAAGGAATGACGTGACGAGCTAGCCGTTCGCCTGATGTTAAACGACACGGCTGCCCATATCAGCTGCAGTGTCACTCGAAACTCTAAAGTATAGAGGTTCGCGTGACACTGTAGTTTCAGTAATTTCACTAGCTACAGTGCCCTTCAAACCGGAACACAGCAGTGCTTGCGCATTACTGCTTGGCGGCAGAATAACTGTCAAAGCGGTGGTACCTACCTAGACGAACTTTACAATAAAGTCCTACCACCTAGTGAAGCACCTATCCTACGTTGATTTCGGTGCAAAAAATTGTGTGCAATAATCGATTCAAATCGGTTTAGTCGTTTGGCGTGTATTCAACACACACACTTATGTATAAACAAACAAACCTTTCATCACGAGAAATGTGGTCAAACGCCTATCATAAAAAAAGTGTGCTTTAGACCACACAAGTTTTTTTTTTTAAGGAATGACGTGACGAGCTTGCCTTTCGCCTGATGTTAAACGACACGGCTGCCCATATCGGCTGCAGTGTCACTCGGAACTCTAAAGTATAGGTTCGCGTGACACTGCACTGCGCACGTTATCCAGAGACATCATCACAATCTAGTAATAAGATTACTAAACTGTGAGATCAGATCATAAGTCTCAGTTGCCCAGTAATTTCACTTACTTAATTGAAGGGTTGAGAATAAAAAGGATTTAACTGACAAATTGACAGTTTCGAGAAAATTTACTTTAAACGTCAACGGCGTCATTTTAATGTAGAGTGCTTATAAGGTAATAGAAAAGGTTTATGTAAGTTTCAGTTGCTTGAAAATGTTTTAATTCTATTTAAAATTACTAAATATAGTACTAATTCATACAATTACTGTAAAAATATAATATAATAAAATAAATATAGTAATGTTTTTATGCTAAGCAAACTGTATTCCTGTGACAGATAAACCATTTTTAGACTCAAAATCTCGAAATTTAAGCCTCATTTCGGTATTTTGAGAATGTATCATTGAAGATAATTTCACGCTGAATCCAACGACACCCATAAGTCATTTTGTCAAAAAAATCAGTTAAATCCTTTTTATTCTCACCCCTTCAATTACGTTAGTGAATAATAATTGTCCAAAAGTCAAGGTAAAGGTCATTTCAAATGTACATTATATAAAGGTGATAAACATTAAATAAATAATTTGTTTGAGCTGATAGATGCTTCTGTATTTTATGTTTTTTATAACGTTATCTAGAATCAGGTACATTCATCTTCATGGATTGACCAAAAATGGGTAGTTCCAGTTTAAGCTATGCATGATAAGATATACTTACCATGAATGGGTTGACTGAGACAGATGCAGTGGTGGTACTCCAACCTCCATTGAAGAATGGGTTCTTATTAGCAAACAGGTCATTGGTAGCTGGGCTTTGGAATGGATTTTTAGTATTTACATTACTTTCCTCTGTAAGAAAACCAAAATATTCATTAATGATTTAACCCAATCTCTAGCGCTACATTATTATTAGCAATATCTTCACATTATTAAACATTTTACTAGGTGGTAGTACTTTGTTGCAAAGTTCGTCTAGGTAGGTACCACCGCTTTGCCAGTTATTCTGCCGCCAAGCAGTAGTGTGCAAGCACTACTGTGTTCCGGTTTGAAGGGCACTGTAGCTAGTGAAATTACTGGGCAATTGAGACTATATGACCTGATCTCACAGTCTAGTAATCTTTATCTTCTTTTGGTAATAATTACCAGGCTGTGCTGATGTCTCAGGATGATGTGCACAGTGCAGTGTCACGCGAAATTCTGTTTTGGGGTTCCGAATGACACTGTTCTGTTAAGGGCGGCCGTGGCGCTTAACATCAGGTGAACGACTAGCTCGTCACATCACTCAGTAGCATAAAAAAAAAAAAAACATGCAAATAATTTTTAAAAAGTTAAGCCAGGTCATAATAACTAATTTCTTACCCATTTGTTTCATGTTCTGTTGTCTTAAGGCTAAATCAAGATCTGCTAAAGCAGCATAGCGATCATCTGAAAAACATTAATTTAATAAATACATAGTTGTATGTACTTTTTTTTAAGTATACTGTAAGTCAGGTGAGAATAATGCATTAGCATGTTCATTAATAATTCATCCTTTTGTTACTGGAAAGACTAAACAATTAAGAGTTTATTAGTTTAAGAGAGAATAACTCAAAAACAAATAAACATCTGTAATATTAACAAAAAAGATCACTGTGTAAAATCTATTCTTTAATCTGTCACTGTGTAAAATCTATTCTTTAATCTGTCACTGTGTAAAATCTATTCTTTAATCTGTCACTGTGTAAAATCTATTCTTTAATCTGTCACTGTGTAAAATCTATTCTTTAATCTGTCACTGTGTAAAATCTATTCTTTAATCTGTCACTGTGTAAAATCTATTCTTTAATCTGTCACTGTGTAAAACTTACTTGCGGTTGTAGTTGGAGCTGTGTTGAAAGCATTAAAAGTTGGTGTGGTCATTGGAGGTGGCGAGGTGAAGTTGTTGTTCATTATGTTAGAATTGATCTGACTACTGTTATAAATGTTTGCCGTTGAAAAGTCTACTGGAAAACTGGAACAGAAATATTACTAATTATAGTATAATGATCTTTAGATATATTAGATTATAGATAATATAATAATCTTCTCTGGCTTCTGGCTTGATTCAGATTGCACCAACTGAGCATAGAAGTACGTACAGAGTTAGCACATTTTCGCATGCAATCAATTGTGTTTACCCTCTTCCCTCTCCATTTAAAAAATATTTATTAAGTTTTCAGATTTTTTGCAAAGCTAGACTTTGGGTAATCACCAACAGTTATAAAGAGATGGAGGTACTAGTTAATGAGTGTGAGTAGGGCTCTAACAATGAACACCAATAAAAATCCAAAACAATAAGCAGCAGAGATGTAAACATTACTGTGAAAAATATAAAGATAATGGTGTTGATTCTGTGTCGCATTCTCTAAAACTAATATGGCGGTACTCTTCTGATAAAGGGGGAATTGAAAAGACGGAAATATGTTAATTTTGTTTAGCTTAAGAGTATGCAACACAGAATCAACACCAGTGAAATAAGTCAGAAATGATGGGTACTCCACACCCTTAACGGATCTAGCAAGATCTATTTTTTCCTGCAACCCTGTATATGTCACAACTGAAAGTAGGTGTGAACATAAATTTATGATTGAATATATGTAGTGAATCTTTCAACTGGGTATAGATGACTAAATCCAAAAGTATGGGAAATAGCAAAATATTCTCAAAGGAGTCTCACAAATTTAGCAAAGTATTTAAAAAAGATACTATTTTATTTATATTAGAATGGTAATGAAAATGAAATAACATTAGCTAAAACAAACTAAGAAACTAACAAATTTGCAATTAAGTAAAAAAAATATATATTTGTGTATTTAAATATTTTAAACTATTTTTGTACTATTAAAAATGAATTTAAATGTTTGACTCACTCAGGTACGGGTGGTTGGGCAACCGCCATAGAAGCAACTGGTGCTTGAGCAATGCTGAAATTGTTCAGTGCCAGAGGCTGAGCCATGTTAGTCACTGGCCGAGCCAGTCTGTGACTCACATCACTGCCCACAGGAACCACATGGTTAACTGGTCTCGTCATATTCACCAGATGGTTGTTGTTACTCGAAGACTTTGCGCTCTGCGGCGAAATCGATATCAAAGGTATCGCACTCGGTGCGCTACTTCCGATCTTACTTTTACCTTTGTTTTTTAACGCTGGGCCCCCGTTCACGCTTAGACTGCCCGATGGCAACTCGATATAATACCGCTTCTTTTCGTACTTATCCGACATAAAATCTTTGACTCTTTGTTCGTCGGTAAAATTTACACTTTCACCCTCGTACAGCCCTAACCACACGCGCCTACAATAATCGTTCCCACGGGATTTTATAAATTCTATCTCTTCCGGCGTGAAAGTGGCCATGGAGATTGACTTCACCCGGTGAGGAGGAGTGAGGCCACGCCTGAAATATAACAATAAGCTTGTTGTTCTCGTCGACACAAAATCACCACAAAACACAAATACAATACTTACAACATTCCAGAACATTTTGAACACACGAAAGACCCGATCGTAGTATTCACATATGTAGGTCCCCTTTGGTTACAATCTAAGCAATATTTATTACCATTTAGTGAAATTAGTTCACGTAAAATTTCTAAATTTTTGTCGTCCTGCTTACGGCGATTCGCGGCCATTTTTGTCACAGCCACAGATCAAAGAGTATTTACTTTAGATTTTCACAATAATAAACAAAGACAAAGACTCGATCATTTCTAATACAAATCTCTGGAACGTTCACTCCACATTTAAACTAAGAAAAATTTTGAACCTCATAAGTGTATATTGAATAACGATCTCTTATAATTTGATTTGGTTGTGAGGGAAGTGGCGGTAAGGAGAGACTTACTTATAAGGAGCTGTGTCCTTTTCACAAAGTTGCTAGCATAAAGTTAAAGTTGGCATGGTAGAATCAATGGAAACATCGTTTTGTTGTGATCGTTCTAATTAGGCACTAAAGCCGTCGCCTATTCATTAGGTGACGCCTACGTGTCGCGAGTCATATCACTTGCCGACCGAGTGTCAAACTTACACGACTTCGTGTCCCGTGACAGTCTCATGCTTGGAAGAGATGGGGTGTGATAAATAAAATAAAACCACTACTTATGGTTATAAATTTAACTAACAATAATATGAACTGAAGCGGTCTCGATGATGGCAACGACTTAATGAAAAAATTCAAAGTGTTCCTTTGCAAAGGCACTAGTGACCCTGCTCAACATTAACCAAAAAGAAACAACAAGAAATAATTTCTTCTAAGCTTCTCTTCTCTTACATTATTTTAAAAGTTATGAAAATTAACATTTGATGGTAGGTGACTATACAATATACATACCTACCTATGTTTTATACTATACATATGTATATACGCATACGCACGTAATGTATATACATTACTATCCATTTACGTCTCCCGGCTACTGATAAGTTCACATCTACTATAGTGTGGTGCTAGTGTGGGACCGTGGCAGTCACAGGATTCGCCCTAAATGCTAAGTCTATAGTATAAGCATTTCTAATGTATCAATTTGTAGCTCTCGGAAAAGTAATATTGTTCTATGGTCACGTGACAGAATTTTGATAGTGTATTATTACAATCTTTGTTAGTGTGGCTGCGTGTCATTGTGTTCTGCAACTTGTAAAGTCACAGGAAGTAAAAGGAACACTACGTCATCGGGCGAAATCACCCACCACCAAAATGGGTATGTGAACGAGTGAAATGTCGCCTGATAGTCACACGTAAATGTCCCATGACACCTCGTGACATGTGACTCAACCTTGCGCCCTAGTGAATACATGGCTTAAATAAATTAGGAGTAATGCGATGGAAATATCCTGACAACTCATTAGTATAGCTACCTAGTCTGTGCAACAGCAATTCCGCCAAAACAGCAAGCATCAGATTTGCTGTTTTGGCGGGAAAACGAAAAAGATCACGTCGCCGCATTGTAATATATTTTCCAAAACTTTACTAGGAGTATGACTTGACTTGATGTCTTGGGACTGTGACTTGACTTGATACACACATATATATATATCAATAGGCATGACGACAGTTTCGAACGACAGTTTTAAAAAATGGTCGATTTAACGTTTTTAGGGTAATATTTATACTGAATAATGTTAAAACACTGGTTTAGTTTTATCAAAAAAATTAAGATTACTTAAAATACTGTGACCGGCCATTTTGACTGAAACACCAATCACAGCGCATGACGTCATTCTCTAGTTATCGCTGTTGTGAATATACGCATTCGGATTGATTTTGTAATTTTGTATTCTTTCGCGTGTGATTTATCGACACCACTCTACTGTTACAATGGAACCAAGCTTTATTAAAGCAAATAGCTCAAATTTGCCTAGAATTGATGTATCGATGTTGGGCGATTTCCTCACAACAAATATGGAATTTTGCTCGTCTGAGTTTAGAAACGTAAAAACTTCCTTGTAAGTAAATTTTGTATTCGCCTATCTTTCACCTCTTTCACTCTAGATATAACCAACTTTGATATAAACAAGAATTAGATATATTTCGAACTCATGTGAGTTTATTTTATTCTACTTTCATAGGTTATTTTTGCAATAAACTTGCCATTGTTTACTTTTGAAGTTAGCTTCTTCACAGATTGTAAGTTGCTATTTTAGAGTTAATACCATGTTAATACCCGATAAAACGAGTAATTTTTTGTAACTATAAAGCACCTACTAAAACTAGTTTCGTCGTTCGGGATTCGGCGTGCGAGCTTTAACCACTTATTTCTTATTATTTTCTTGTTTGGAACATGTACTTAAACACTTTGTTGGGTATTTTTATTGATATGGTTTTACACTGTGGTGCTACACACCACTTATATATCTGATCACACGAATTAATTTAATATTTTGTTTACTTTCTTCGCTACGCGTAGACTCAATGACATGTTTACCTAGGTGTGACGTTAAAGCCGACGCCATGACACCTAGAAGCCGTTTTCGCGCCGTATTTAAAAAATATTAGGAAAATGGCTTTAATCTTGGTTAAAATTAAGTTTATTACCGAAATAAAGGTTTTTTCATAAATAGTAAATGTATACCCACATTACGGAAGAGGATTTCAAAATCTTTCGTCATGCCTATTACTTGACACTGGCTAAATACACAAAAGTGTGGAGCCAAACCAAAAACAACAAAAAACTCATATAGCTAATCTGTGAACTCATTCAAAAAAGCCAATGGGATGGGACGTCCAAGTAATAGTATTCTGTAAGGATAATAGTATTCTGTGTGTGGGGACGTCGAAATAAGAAATATTTAGGTTTTTAGCGGGAGAGCGAAAATGATTGCATCACAGCATTGTATTATTTTCCAAAACTTGTGTTATTTTCAGTGTTAGTGTCTAAAATTGGTGGCATTCTATTCGTTAAGTGCTGAATTACAGGCGTGAGTGTGGGAAAATGGTATAATGATGGTGAAACGTTTCTTTTCATGTTGTTTCCAAAACTCCATAGAAGCTTCAAGTAAAGTTGCCATCACTTTACTAGGAGTATGACTTTGACTAGACTGACTTGACTTGATGACTTCTACTGTGACTTGATACATATTTGCGTGAAATATCGATAACTTGATAAATTATCAATTACTTGACACTGGCTAAATACAAAAAAGTGTGGAGCCAAAACAAAAAAAAAAAGAAATATATAAAGTCAATTTTGTTTTCGTAAATTCCCGATATTTTATATGTTTGCTTTGGATAACAATATTTATAGTATCATTGCAGTACGTCTTAAGCGACGCACTTTAAAGAAGCTGTGCACCCATACTTCGAGTTGAGCCGTGCGCGCTATCGATTGATCATCTCGCATCACTTCTTGAGCAACGGGAGTCTAACCAAGTGTAGATACCGATTAGAGGTGGGGGTGCGCTGCCAGCTGCTACTATGCAGTCTCCACTAGTGATAAAGCAAGGCACGAGCACCGCACAGGTTAGTATGCAGCCTGGCATGGTGACTGTGCCCATGACTGTCAACTCTAGTATGTCAGGATCAATACCCAATATGACGAATCTTAACAAACCGGGAGGCCAAAACGTGGTGGTTACTACGCAGAACGTGGGTGCAGGCCAGACTGCCATGCCATTTCCAAATGTACAGATATTGAACATGAGACCAGGAGCTCCTACAGTTGCTGCGCAGAAATCTGTTGCTACGGTTTCGCCGAGAGTGGTTATTGGAACGCCGCAAGTGGTCGGAACACGTGCGGCTGCTCCTGGTATTACTCTGCAAACTCTGCAGAGTCTTCAACCTGGGCAGCAGGGGCATTTGTTGTTAAAGACCGAAAATGGTCAGTACCAGCTTTTAAGAGTAGGCCCTGCACCTGCGTCAAGTACACTTGCTACACCATCCTCGCAGACAATCCGCCTATCAACTGTGCCTACACACCCAGGAGTAGCAACAGTATCAACAAGTGTAGCACCACTCGGGGTTATTCCAGGCCAGCAGCCAAGCCCATTGGCGGCGCCTGTGGTGCACGCTTCTGTTTCTGGTGCTGCTCTTGCGCCTGCGCCACCACAGCTCCAGCACCAGCCTGTTAACACTCCTTCAACAAATGTTAAACCATCAGACAACACTAAGGAAAAATGTCGTAACTTCTTGGCCAACCTCCTAGATTTGTCTTCCAAAGAGCCTCCATCTGTAGAGATGAATGTACGTAACCTTATCCAAGAACTGATAGATGCTCAGGTAGAGCCTGAGGAATTCTGTGATAGACTGGAAAAGCTGCTAAATGCTAGCCCGCAGCCATGCTTGATTGGCTTTCTCAAGAAAAGCTTGCCGTTGCTGAGGCAGTCTCTGATCAATAAAGAGCTAGTAATTGAGGGTATCAAACCACCGGCACCTCCAGCACCCTTGATAATGCCACCACATGCACCGCAACCAGTCATTGCAACAAATAATATACACATGAAACCAGTACCAAAGCCTGGTAATACAATAGCTGTGTTGCAAAATATTCCTGTCCACACAAAAATCAATGTGAACAAAGTTAGTAGTGGAAAGAGTGTGACTGTAAACAACAAGCCCAACTTCCAACGGACTAGTGGTTCTTCAACAACAGCTCTCTCTACAGTCCTTACTCCAGGGAAGTCACTTCTTAAGGACAAGGAGCGAAAAACTTTCAATCAGTTTCCATCGCAGCACTATGCAGACGACAAAATGGCGGGTGATGATGATATTAACGATGTGACAGCAATGGGAGGCGTTAATCTAGCAGAAGAAACTCAACGAATTCTCGGTTCAACTGAAATGATAGGAACACAAATAAGATCATGTAAAGAAGAGTACCTTGTCAACATGCCTGTGATGCAAGCTCGAATGAAAGCTATTGCCGCCAGTCATGGCCTAGAAGAGCCAACGGGGGATGTGGCAAATTTGTTGAGCCATGCAGTGCATGAGCGGCTCAAATCTCTTGTAGAGAAACTAGCTGTCATTGCGCAACACCGCATTGACTTGATAATAAAAACTGATAACCGTTATGAACCAACTCAAGATGTTAAAGGGCAGCTGAAATTCTTGGAAGAACTGGATCGTGTTGAGAAAAAACGACAAGAAGACTCCGAACGCGAGATATTGTTGAGGGCGGTCAAGTCCCGTTCTAAAAATGAAGACCCAGAGCAAGCAAAGTTAAAGGCTAAAGCAAAAGAAATGCAAAGAGTAGAGTTAGAAGAACTCCGACAGCGGGAAGCCAACCTGACTGCGTTACAGGCAATCGGACCGCGTAAGAAACCGCGTCTTGACGGGCCCGGCGGCTCTGGGGACTCCGTAATTTCTAGTACACCTCTGACCAGTGGTAGCGTTTCTGGACGCAGTCAGCTGGCATTACGCAGTCGCCTTAAGCGCATCAACCAGCGTGACATGTTGTTCCTTATGGAACAGGAAATAGACACAGCACACTCAACTTTGCTTTATAAGAGTTACCTTAAGTAAATATTATTGATTGGAAATGTACCACATTAGTTTGTCCAAGATAACAACTAATTATTTTTGTTTTGTTTAATGGTACAACACCAACATGCAAGGCAATAGTATGGTAAACTGTTCAAATACTGTTTTCGATCTGTCTCACTTTCAAACTTAAGTCTGTATAGTGGTACCCACTCTTCCGACATAGAGAAAAGGAAAAGTTTAATTTCGTTTAGCTGATAAATCTAAGGAATGCGACTCAGAGTCGAGAACGACGAGGCCTACTAATATACCGGCTGACTGGTTGAACAGTGTAAATACTCAAAAGAGTCGCCTATACTTAGAATATCTACAGTTTTTACTTGGTTACAACCAAGGAAAAGTCTGTACATAGAAGATATTCTAGGAAAAACATTTTTTGCAGTAAATACAATTAGTGGAATCCAAAAATATAATTTTTAGAATCAATATGGATGAAAGTTTATATAACGAAGATGAAGTACTCTCTATACTCATCCTGTTTAAGAGAAGAGAGAGAGAAAAGAATGAATAGATGGGACGGCAATGGCAGCACCTGCCTTAATCACTTCGCCGTTCCATCTATTCATCCTTTTTCCCCTATCTTCTTCACTCTCGCTTTCCTCTTCCATTGAACAGGGTTAGGGCGTAAAACTATTAACCCGTGCCAGCCAGGGGTGGTAAATAATAATAAGTATTGACTATATGCTCAGACATGATAATTCATGGTCAAGTAACATGAAAAATTGTGGTTTTCCGAGGAACTTATCTTATTAAATTATCGAAGCCCGACGCGGCGCAGTCGTCATTCTCGTAGGAGAATCCAGACGCTCGCAGAACTAGTGACCACAAAGTAATAAGTTAAGAGGGGTTTATATTACTATAAGTAAGGCACAGGCACTGTTATGATGTCAAATATTATTTATTTTTTCTTATTTACAACGAAAATACAGTAGGTAGATGCTGAGCATTCTTTCTTTAAATTTGTTCACTGTTCAAACATTCAGCATGTAAAATACCCATTGTCTTTTGTGCCAAAACAGCTGAACCAATATTAGATGAATTTGGCACAACTATCATCCCCAAGTATATATTGGCGTTATCTTGGTGTCAATAAAGAGTATCTATCTTCTATGTAATCAATGGAAATCAAATTGTACATAACTATGCATGTTTAATGAATGACTAAGTTATTATGAAAATATAGTAATTAAATCAATTATCAGTTTATTGTTCCTTAAATGTTCCAGATATGTCACTGCCTTTCTCCTTATTATTGGCGATTCTTGAACCAAATTGTAGTGCTCTTTTTGGAATATTTGCAGCATCTGATAATCCTAAATTAAATGCTACAAGTCTTAGAATTAGTTTGTCTCCAATACCTGGTCCTAAATGTTCACTAGGAATACACCTGTAAATAAAAGAAATTTAGTAGATCAGCAAAATGTGACCATTTTCAGTTATACACATTTTGTACATAGTTGGACAGTTAAATGTGATTTTTATATCTATTTAATTTTAAACACATCAGAATGTGACTAATAGCATAAACATAATTATCATAATGTTGTATCTTATTGGAAAGGTATAAGGAATTATACCCAAGTAATTAAGTCATAAGCTGATCTCGTTTTTAAAACAGATTACCTACAATAAATAATAATTTACCAAACATTTTTTTTTTCATATTTGTCACCCTAAGCTCTAAAATAGACTGATAGTTCAGTTGGTAGTTACCCTACCTTCTCTGCTGTAGGTTGTGGGTTTGATTCCCAGCCAGGGCAAACATTTGTGTGATTAATATTGATGTATGTTCTGTGTATTCTTTGTATTTTATGTATATATTTACAAACAAAAAGTATTTAACTATTGCATCAGTTATCTGGTTCCCATAGTACGAGCTTTGCTTAGTTTGAGGCTATATGGCGCTGTATGAAATGACCACAATTTTTTATTAAAATGTTTCAAATTTCCAATTAGCCATGTAAAGTCCAAAATAAGTATACTAACTTAAACCAGGGCTTCAGTTGTAAAACATAGTCTGTGAAGTCTTCATCTAAATATGGCATCCTTGGTTGTCTTCCATGATCACATATTACTCGGTTATCTCTAGATAGGTTTCTAAATGAAATTCTTTTCCAGTCAAGTAGCAATTCCCTTGCTAGCCCTATCCAGCCTCTTCGCTTGTATGCATTTTTGTGTCTAGTGTAACCACCAAAAAGCTCATCTGCACCAGAACCTAATAATAAAACCTGTAATGACCAAGATGTACTGAAAATGGGAATAATTTTAAATTATTAAAAGTTATTTTAATCTGGGTACCAAAAATTACAAACTCTGCAGGATGATGTAGTGTTGTCATCCTCACCACGTGCAGCAAACCACAATGCTGATCCAAGACTTTCATCCAAAATGGTTTGTCTTGGGTAAACCAAATCTGCTATGGTTGTTACTTGAAAATTCTTTAACTCATCTTTAGGTACATTCACTTCTTTGAATGCCCATTTCCTGTTAAAATTAAATATTGCATTAAACTGGCATTCTATCAACCACAGTTTAAAATAGTAGGTTTTTTTTAAAACAATCACATACATAGATCCTGGACCCTAACTAGGATTCCTTGTGTCTAGGGACCTAAGAACTATGAGGACCATGGTCTCACAACACTCAGATTCAGAACAAGTATTTGCGCTTTTTTTCTGTGCACAAATACTTGTCTTGCCGCGGGAATCGAACCCGCCACCTCCGGGTTATGAGCCGACCTGCTCAACCACCACACCACAGAGGCTGTCATGATTCCCTAAATCGTCAAAATAATGAATGTTCTACCTTAAAGGGCATATTCTTTTAAGCTCTTTGTATGACTGTCTTCCAGTCAGTCTATCAGGTACATCATAAGTTGAATTTTCATCTTTTTTGAAAGCAATATTAATTAAGTCTATACTTTGCTCTTTAGGCAAATATTTATCTGCCATCAAGGCCAGTACTGTGCAATCTAAGCCTCCTGAAAATAACACACCAACTGTGCAATGATTGCACTCTAAAGTGTCGATTTGCAAACAAACTTTGCACTTATGGGGCTGCCTTTTTAAACGTATTCTTACACTTTTTTCTAATAGTTCAGTAACTTTCATCATAACTCCATGGATCACTGTGTGTGTGGTTAACTGTTTCATAATTTCACTTTTGTTTATTGTTTGTTTAGCTGTTGATTCTATATAAGTTATAATATTATCCTGTAATAAAAATGAACTTTGGTCAGTAGCACATATTCCAATTTAATTTAAGTGGTGTGAAATGTATTCTTACTTTATCACTTAAATCTATAATATCTTCATTAAAATCTAGAGGAAACTGATCATCTGGCAAACTTTGTTCCAAGTGCAAGTTATTTAACCAATTTTCTATGGTGGTATCTACAGTTACTTGGTCTTTGCCCCATGGAATAAGTTTTATTTTCCGATTCCTTATATTAAGACTGTAGATGTATGTAGCTGGCACTTCAACACATTGATAACTTTTGCCTGAAAAAGAAGGTGACATATCAAGAACACTGAAAGAGAAACATGGTATAAAACAAACATATACTTGCTCCATGTAATCCTACTAATATTAAAAATGCAAATGTTGTGTGTGTGTGTGTGAATGTTTTTGTGTGTATGTGTGAATGTTTGTTTCCATTAATTTCCATAACCATGGTACCAATTTAGATGAAATTTGGAATGCAGATAGCTTATGGTACTGGATTAATACATAGGATACTTTTCATCCACGGGTGAAACCGCAGAGCAAATTAATTAAATAATATATAAAATCGTAATTACCAAAAACACTACTGATAATAACAGAATATTCATTTTTGTAAAACAACAGTGTGCTTCTTCCTATTCTATCTCTGGAAAAATACAGAACCTGTGTACTTTTGTCAAAATATATAAGGCTAAAGGGACCTTTAAGAGACTTGAGTACTTCTGTGACATGTTCATCTGCTGAATCCACCTAGAAATACAACCATATTATTATATTTATACAAGAAAACAGGATTCTTTTTAAAAACCTTTTTTCATTAGATGATCACAACAACAGAAATTATAGATTAACAAAAATACTTTGTCCTGAGTGACTGGACTTAGAGACTGATATGTGGCATCCCACATATCATCCTTGAAGTAAAGTAATTTGTGCACACTAACTTATTATAAAACAATGATCATCAATTGGTGCTCAAATTGAAATTCCATTCATGAAGTTAAAATATTTTTATGATATCTCAACTTAAGCTCTGACTCACAACTGAGGGTCATTCAATGATATGGGTCTGGGATTTTATTATTGAACTCCTATGGGTTCTAATAATAGTGTTGAAGATAAGTAAATGTAATAAAATATGTGCCATCTCTGGTATAAAAGTATTGTGATAATCCATTACCTGTATACTATAATCTTTTTTTTTTACATCAGGGGGGGTCATAGAACTTTGATGCAACAAGAAATTTAATTCCTAATTTGAAATTTTCCATTGTAACTATGCACATAAACTACATATTGAAACTGTCAAGTCCATACAAATTTGTGTTCATATTGTCAAATTATATGATCGCTTAGCAGATTTATTTAGCCTTTGACCACACTCTTGTCCATGACATTGGCGAAATTGCCACAGAAGCCATTAACTAAGATTCAATTCAATTCAAACACTCTTACCTAATGGGAAGTGATAATGCGATTGAAGGTTAGCAAATCTTCAGTAGCCATATAGAGATTAAAGATTTCGCTACCTGTACTTACTGTTTGATTGCAAAATTTATCCATGATTATTTGGGTATCACTGACTTCAGAAATCCAAGTTTCGTCAAAAATATCACCATTGTAAAGAAGTACACCTTTTTCATTTTCTAACGGCTGTGGTGTAAGTTGTTGCCCTTGCATCCATAATACTGACCCACAAAACTTAATGGTAAAACCAGCGATTGATATAATTTCCACGGTTTGCATATAATTAGGTCCTCTGTTTTTAATTCTCTGTAGTAGGCTCTCATCCTAAAATGATGAATATACAAGAGGATAAATAAATAATTCTTTTAGTCTTATTATTATAGTTGAGATCTTGATAAGTTACAAAAAAACGAACACTCATTTGATTGAGATGCACGAGTTGAGGTTATTTTTAAGCACAGAGTTCGCCCTATTTACATTTTTTGAGTTATTTTGTTTTGGGCTTAAAATATTCTTTGAGCGTTAAAAACACAACAAAATATATTCAGGTACTATGATAAATTACTTACTCCAAATACAGAACTGCAACATTTTGCATTTGTATAACATATTTCACACAAAATTCCACACATTTCGCAACCGTAGGATCACAAACTAGATAGCAGGGCATTCAATCTTAGTTCAAAGTAGGTAGAACCACTTAAAATAAACCCTGCTAAGAAAAGTGCAGGACCTGATGTGGAGGACTCAAAGAAAACATGACGATATTTAATTTAGTAGCGTTTTATTGATGTAGCTCCATCTGACCTCCATAGATGACACTAGTAGCGTGGCTAGTGTGCAAAATTGAAATACACTTATTTATTAGAAAGTTGTTCTAGCTTTCGAATTTTTAATTCGATCGCTTTAATTGATTACCCGCATAGAGTTCATTCAACATTATGGTAGGTTTCTTTTTCGAGAAAACGGTATAGATAAGTCGTATTTTTTTAAATTCCTGTTTACTATGAAGTTTTTCTTAATTGAATATTGTTTTTTGCATCACTGGAACAATCATAATTGTGATCTTGTTCGTAAGGACATTTTTTAAGTTGAGTAAATCAAATTATGATAGTACGTATTTCACTCTGCATAGTGGCAACCTAGCATAAGTGTTTTGTTTTAGAATAGAGATGTTCCAATACTACCAAAATATCAATACCTATTCATACCCAATAGCCTCTCTCGTATAGTGGTTTAGTAGATCAGTTCATAACTCGGACGCGGTCAGTAGGTTCGTATCCTGCGCTAGGACAAGTTATTTGTGAATATGAAAAAAAGCTCAAATACACGTTCTGTATCTGAGATCCGTATTACAGAATGATGCTCAGTCATCGATCGGTGCTATATATATATAAAGGGATATATATATATAAAGGGATCAATTAGTGAATGAAATCTCTGCTTGAGCACCGATCGATAACTGAGCATCGTTCTGTAATACGGACCTAAGTGATCAATAATTATTGAATGAAATCTCTGCTTGACCAGCGATCAATGACAGCCTCGTTCTGTTCGGACCTTAGTGTTGTATTGTGGAATCACGGTCCTCATAGTTTCTGGGTCTCCAGATACAGAGAAACCTAGTTAGGATGCTGGATCTATGTACGTTATTGTTGGGCGTTAGTAGTTTAGTACTCAAATCCTTATTCGATGATACTCATATTATGAACACCGTAAACGTATCAATATATAAAGTACTCATATCCGTTTTTAAATAAAGTAGTATCACTAGCACTAATTAGTAGGCTGTTTAACGCTATGAATCATGCTATATAGGCTATCGAGTCGAGTGCCGCTCATGTTTTGAAATAATTTCGATCGAAATCTATATCTATCTATCCATCTACAATCTACACGTGTCTATCTATCTATCTATAAATCAAAATGTTTATTTTTAGCCATTTTCGATGTAGGAAAAATGTAATAATACATAGTTAATCCCGTATTTTTTTATTGTCTATGTTGGCATACTTATGAAAAACTAACGTTTGTCTTATCTATTTTTCGATGCTGAAATAGAAGTATCGAGTATTTATAGTAATATTGGAATGGATCAACCCTATTGTGGAATTGAAAAATTGATAATTACTGTTCGGTCGGTATATTGTTAAAGTATTTCTTTTTTAATATTTTACAGTCCCATGTGTTTACGATCGTGTTTTACGGTTACCCCTAGGTCTGTTGAGTCAAGATGAGCATCCTTGGTTGCTCCTCCTCTAGCCAGTTCCTCAAGTTGCATGTAACTAAGTTTACGTGAGCATAATGTCGCTTTCAAGTAAAAAGTGTTGTGTTCCTTTGTGTATGGATTCAGGAGGTAAGCTCTTTTTCTTACTGTTTTGCTGCCTACTGTCAATACGGTATGGCAAATAAACTTATTTGGTGACATACTGCATGATCCTGCTTGTGCGCATGCAGGTCAGAAATATGGTACAGTTCCAATCTAGAAGTTATATTAGTCTGCATAACAGTATATTTGTATTATGTACGCAACCTTTGCCATAGCCTAAGCACAAACTTAAAATTTGAGTCAACTCGAAACTAAAAACACTGACTTTGCACTAGATAAATATTGGTTTATCCTAACGAGTTCTCATTTATTTGTTTCTAGATATGCGGAAGCCACTGCATCTATTTCCGAATCCAGAAAAAGAAAAACCACGCTTGATTGAATGGATTTGCTCCATTGGAGAGGATATAGTCGGGTTGGATAATGATGATATCTATAAACATTGCCGTGTCTGCCATGCTCATTTTGAAGAAAAGTATTGATATCGCTACAAAAAATTGAGTCCAATAGCTATTCCAACTCTTAACCTAGGTCAGTAGCAGTGATTGATTTGATTAGGGATAGTTTTTTTTTTAGATACATCTGTTATCTAGCTGAAATAAAATATTAAAAAAGGAAAATACTTGTAATAAGTGATATCTAAATCTATGTACAAAAATGTAATAATATTTTGTGAATGGTTGAGGAATAATAATAGGCTATTTTAATTTTATTTTATTACAGGTAAGAGAGACGCAAATAACGATGAGGATATATTTCAAATGAAAGCAATGACGATCAATAAATTAGGTATAATTTCTAGTCTGGTAAATTAGTAAATAATTACTTAATTGTCAATATGTCAATCGATCCTAGGTTACTGTGTTGTGGCATGGGGTGGAGCCTATAAAACATATCTGCTGAAACTAGAAAGGGCATAACGTGCTGTTCTCAAGGTCACCTTTGAAAGTTATTATCTGTCACCGTCATATCCAATGGAAAGTACCAACTAGACACACTGAATCCTATCGTAGATTATATAACCGGACTGCACCCTATCTATATACAAAAATTAATAGATAGCTAAACATAGTTTCGCTAGCAAAAAGGAAATGTAAGAGTACCTTGCAGAAATGGCTACTAGATATGACATACGAAGAAAGTGAACAAATTTTGCAGATAGACAAATAGATTAATGTTATTGTTATTGTATATTATATTATATTATGCTATATATTTATGTATTATATATCTAGATTACATTTTAAAAAATATGTACATTATTATTAGATACACTTATGCTTTGGGTTATTTTACTATAATTGTTAATTCTTCTTAACTCAAAAACAATACATGCCTATCATTGTTCTTATCGTTTAAGTATTCGGTTCCTTTCATTAATTTTATATAATTCTTTACAATCATTCATACACCACTTACATTCATCTATACCTAGTCCTTACAATCACTAATACAGCTCTTATAATCATTCACACTTACAGCTTTTACAATCACTCATACAGTCCCTTATGTTAACAAATGTTTGTAAAACTGGCCTCCACAACACAGGGAATCCTAGTGTGGAGCCCAGGGCTCAAATAATAATATTTACCGTCAACTAAAATCATGACTTTGTACTTGATTAATTCACATACCTACTTAATTACTTAAGTAGGTTAGGTAGGCTTAGATAGGTAATGATATTGTTATTGTTGCTATTGTTTGCTGAAATAGATCTTTATTTCAGTATTAGTTGCTGCATTTCTACTATAACCTGTGATAATTACTTTTTTTTATTGTATCAAATGAAGAGTAAGACTAAGTAATGTATGTGTTAAGATATTATGCGTTTAAATCCTTAAATTATTACATAGTTGTTTTTAATAATAATAATATATATTTAATTCAACTTGATTTTTATTGTGTTCTAATCCCTATTTCCATAAGTGAAAGCATTGTAAGGTAGGACAATATACAGGGAACCCTAATAGTGTACTATGGATTATAGTTTGTTATAGATATATATTCAATGAAAATAGTTCTATCTAAGCCAGGCAGTGGCAGCACAAGTGCGATGCCGTATTCTGACGGCAAGAGCGGCCTCTATTACTATATGTAGAAAAGTACTCTGTGCTAGATAGAGATCAGACGGACATGTGAGGAACAAAGGTTGCTAGACTTGAGTTCTCATTCCTCATTGGTTGATGCAAAACGATACATGACATTTCTTTTTTTTTTTTACTACTAACCCTACAGGCACTGACAAGGTTAAACATAATGCCAAATCTACAATGAATAATAATAATTTCTTTACACAATTTAAATTATAATTTTATGTGCTGGAATGTAGAAAAAAAACTACAGAAAAATCTAAATGACCCTCATTTATTTTTATACTTCAATTATTTTTTAATTTCGTTAGCGCTATTTTTTTTTTCATATCAGGCAGTATTGCACTTTGCAACCTAATTATATCAGTTCCTTTAAAAATTTTGGTCGGTGTTGCACCAATTATGAATGCACAGCGTCAAAGATAATACTTCAATATTTCTTTTCTTCTGGCCTATGAACCTAAAATCAGAATAATATTATAGATATATTTATTTATTATGCTATATGAAATATGTATAATCTGATATTCAATAGAATTCAAAAAACTATAAAATATGATTTATTCCATATTTTGCCTAGGCATGCTATATAAAATCAAATGTTTATCCGTCAATGAATGAAAATGCAGTTAAATAGATGAAAAAGTCTTCTATTACGTCTTACTCAGACTTTAATGCCCATCACTGTATACTTTAACTAATCGTCTTATGGCGTTTACACAATATCTGAGACACTGCATAGATTGTCTAGGCAGGGTATGATAAACAATTGATGGAATATTTTATGCAATACCTGAATTATCAACTTTCCCAGTAAAATATACACCAACTCAAAAGTTATTTCCGAATATTACATGCTTCCTCTTTGATGCAATCAAATATTTGAGGGTTGATGCCAGAATTCACATTTAATTTGGCAACCAACTTTTTAAATGTCGTAAGTGATAGCAAGATAAATATCTTTTGTAAATGGTCCTTGTTTTAAAATTGACAAGGATATCAGCTTCTTATCTAGAGTGAATCTCCATGCTATCATCTTTTTGGTGCTTATCTTGACTTGCATGTCAAAAAATTTTCTTGCGTATGGATTCATGCCTGGAACCTTTTCCTCAAAAAATTCTTCTGTTGAAAATTTGATTTCTTATATTCATTGTAGATTTTTCTGCATTTCGGAGTTAGTGCTTTTACTGTGTTCACAACCTTATGTTTTTTGTAGCCCTGTTTTTGTATTTTTGTCACTTGTGGATCTGAAAATAATATTTTAAGAATGATATTACTTTTCAAATACATAATTGAATTAATTTGATCAATATTATCTTATTATAACTTCACATTTGTATTTCATGGTGATGGTTGTCTTGAGATGAAGACAATTCAAGGGGTGAGATCAAAAAAGGTTTAACTGTCAAATTGATAGTTTCGAGAAAATTGACTTTAAACTTCAACGGCTTCATTTTAATGTAGAGTAATTATTAAGTATTATAAAAGGTTTATGTAAGTTTCAGTTGCTTGAAAATGTATTAATTCTATTTTAAAATACAAAATATTGTACTAATTCATACAAATTAGTGTACAAATATAATATAATAAAATAAATATGATAATGTTTTTATGCTAAGCGGACTGTATTCCTGTGACAGATAAACCGTTTTTAAACTCAAAATCTATCGAGATTTAAGCCTCATTTCGGTATTTTGAGAATGTATTATTGTAGATAATTTCACGCTGAATCCAACGATACCCATAAGTCATTTTGTGAAAAAAATCAGTTAAACCCTTTTTGTTCTCATCCCCTTCAATTTTCATGTAAAGTAGTAGATTTTAGTAAGCAAAATATGTAAACAGCGATTAGAAGCATTTTTATTGCTTATTTTTTATTAAATCAATGAAAGGATCTATATGTGCAGGCAGTGATGAAACTAAAATGTCTCTTTATTACAGGCTTAAAATATTTTTGAACAAATAGACTATTTTATTCCTCATAAGAGCAATAATTATTTTATGCAGAAAATAACTGATCATCCAAGACTTTAACATTATTTTATATAGCAATATTTAAAATACTAACCTAACAATTGGACTTCATGAATTTCTTGTGATGAAGATGGCACCGAAGATTTAGGCTGACTTAGATTTGAAGATGGCTCCTGTACATCTGAAATAATTTATATTTAATAAGTTTAGTGGTGGTTCTATCTCTCGTATACACGAGGCTGTCTGGGTTGGTTACCTCTGCTTCAGTTATTCTACCACAAATCAATATTACGCAAACATTATAATCTTTCAGGTGGACATCACAGTCAGAGAAATTGCTAGATATATGAGACTTAAGAGCTACTCTCTCAGAGTAGTGCAGTGCTGTGCTGCACAGGGTTCTTTAAAATAATGTTCTGGATGGCACTGCAACTGTGGGCATGTTCTGATGTTGCTAACCATCAGGCCAACAAAACACAAGCCCTTGTATTATAGCCCTATATAATGCCCAGTCTCTGTGGTGTGGTGGTTGAGCAGGTCGGCTATAACCCGGAGGTGGCGGGTTCGATTCCTGCAGCAGGACAAGTATTTATGACGTTTTACAGCTATGCTGAATTTTTGGAAAATAATAAATAATAAGATTTATTTGAAGTGACATTACAATTACATCTTTGATTTGATTTATAGGTAGATTGTAATGACATTTTTTAATTATTTTATTTTGACATGTTTTTAATTCGTGTATTTTGACATCTTTTTATATTTTGTTATTATTATACAATTTATTTGGGCAATTATAATGATAATAATATATTATATGTATAGTCATACATACGGGTTAATAGAGTCTTGAAAGGTAGGCAACGCACTGGCAGCGCCCTCGGTGTTGCAGGTGTCTATAGGCGACGGTAACTGCTTACCATCAGGCGGGCCGTATGCTTGTTTGTCTATCTATGTTAAAATAAAAAAAAAATAAAAAACATTTTAAAATAAATTGCTATGTACCTGTGTACCTTAATTTATATGTGACGTGTATTTTTTATATGAATAAATGACTATGACTATGCATAGAAAAAAGCACAAATACTTATTCTGATCCTCTGTTATGGTCCTCGTAGTTCCAGGGTCTAGATACACCTATAAAATCCTAAGAATCCTAGTTAGGGTCCAGGATCTATGTATGTGATCGTTGGGTGTTATTCTTATTATTATTACAGTAAAAGCTCTTTATTCGCGGGATAAACGTTCTGTAAATATGCCGCGAATACAGAAACCGTGAATATGGAGCGGTTATTTATATGAGATTATAGGGGATACGTTCCTAGGTGACAAAATAAAAAACAAAAGTAACAAAACAAAAGTATATAAGAATGAATTAAATTGAAGTTTTTGACCATATTGATTAATTATTATCTTCAGGCTTAGGCAATGGTTTGGCAAAGGCGGAACCAATACAGCGGCGACATCATTTAACAAAATACTTTAGGCTTAGTTGTAATAAGGACTATTTTAAATTTTTATTAGTCCATTTGACGACGCAGTTACAAAGAATATTCGGTTGAATATCTAGATATTAAAATCCTTTTTATCAATGTGTATGTACCGATTAGATCCGCGAATAAAGAAATCTTTAGCCGCGAATATGGGAAACGGTTCGCATTTTCTCAATCCGCGAATAGTGAAAACGCGAATGATGGAAGCGCGAACAGGGAGCTTTTACTGTATTATATTACCAACTATAAAAACTACAGGAAACAAATTTATTAAAGCATTCTTTACCATTGTTTTTAGACTCCACTTGAGTAGTGAATTCTTTAGGAGGTGCTTTGCAGTATGAGTGGTCAATCTGTTCCTTCTTTGCATATAAATATAAATGCTCAGCAACAGGTTTCACATATTCTGCAAGTAATAACATAAATTAATAAGGAAACACTCAAAATAAGATGAAATAGTTATCTACTATAATGACATGTCACATCTTGGTTTGCTTGCTCGGCTTGATTTTATTAGGTCAATTAAGGGATTTAAACATAATCATTGGTTACTTTGGCTCGAAAACTGCAATAATACCACATGTATGTAGAGGCTAGTATGTTGACTTTGTTGACTCATGGACTTTACGACAAAGATCACAAGATGTGACAACGTATATTTTGAAAATCAGACTTCACTTACCAATATTCGGGTTCAGCGAAGTACCACTGCGAATTTCCGATTCCAGAAACAATGATGGATATGCATTTCTAAGAAGACGTGATTTGGGAGTCACATATCGTGCTTCGAAATGCTTGTGACACACTTGAAGCTGAGCAAGCTCAGCAATATTTTTGCTTCGCAAAGGTTCACAGTTAATAGTCGAGCCACTTTTTGAGTATTTTCTCACACAATGGACATTTATGTAAAAAAGCGTCCTATCTCGAATTCAAACAACCCGGTACACAGCATTTAGTATATATCGCACTGAAGGTCTAAATAGTACAGTCATTGCAGTAAATAAGGAATAGAAATAGGCGGAAATTAATCAACGCAAACTACCTCGCTCAACAGAATCACTACAATGCACAGATTAGGTAGAAATACTTCGTATCTATGCTACAATGACTGTAACAAATAAAATTGACATGCCATGTAAATCAAAATGGCGATTGCTATAAGTTAGAAAAAAAAACCGGTGCATGCGGAGAGACAGAGGGGTTCGGGCGGGTGGTATCTGTCACTTATCGTCTTGCTCAAGGTCATCTCAAGGCAACTTTTTTTTCTGTGAAGATTACTACCCGTGCGTAGGATTAAAGAGTAGTCTGTGAAAGTCATAGACCAAGTCACAAACTAGATGGACCAAGTAGAGGATACTGATAAAAGTGTTCTGTGTTTGCAACAAACAATTAACTTTTTTTGGCAACATTATTTTTGTTGTGGCATTTTTTTTAAATGTTTTGGTTCTACACCTCCGTGTATTTAGCCAGTAATTGATAATTTATGAAGTTATTGATATTTCACGCAAATATGTGTCCAGTCACGGTCGAAGTCGTCATGTCATAGTCAAGTCAGTCTAGTCAAAGTCATACTCCTAGTAAAGTGGTGGCAACTTTACTTGACGCTTCTATGGAGTTTTGGAAACAACACGAAAAGAAACGTTTCATTATACCATTTTCCCACACTCACGCCTGTAATCCAGCAATTAACGAATAGAATGCCACCAATTTTATGTACTCACACTGAAAATAACACAAGTTTAGGAAAATAATACAATGCGGTGACGCAATCTTTTTCGCGTTCCCGCCAAAAACCCGTTGTGGCATTGACTTCCTAATATACTGTCTCATTGACCAAAGAGTATATAATTACTAAATTCTAAATTGCACCACAGAACAAGAATTTTTGTTTTGGTTTTGGCTGCATACTTTTGTGTAAATACACAAATGGCTAAATAGCCAGTGTCAAGTAATTTCAATTTAATTCAGTGTCAAGGTCAAGTGATTGATAATTTCTTAACTCTCACAAGTTTTGGGAAATAATACGATGCGGTGACGCGATCTTTTTCGTTTTCCCGCCATAACTCTCTGCTGCCAATTTCTAAAGATTGGAAAAACGAAAAAATATTACGTGATATTGGCAAAATTGTGGTAACCTCTCCACAAAGGCCATTTACAAAGAGTTGAAGTTGACATTCACAGTTAATGAAACTGACACTTGTTGACGTGTGATTTGTTTTGTTTGTGAATTTTGTGATTATGGGAATTTGGAATTATATTTAATTATTTATTGTTTTAATAATATCGACGCAATCTAAGTATCAACGTAAAATATGACTATTAGTGATAACGATGAGGAAAAAGGTGATAAAACGATGGAAGAAGCACTTGAGAATACTGAAGAGATGGAGAAAGAAGCTTTGGTTGAGTATATAACTAACCTAGAAATAAGACTAAAGAAGAAATCTGAGCTGCGAAATCAAAACTTAAACTGTGTACGTCCCCCTGAAAACCATTTTTCTAAGCTAGACTCAGGCTTGAAGAAGAACACGACGTTTGTCAAGAAGTTGAAGTCTTTTAGTGCAACTCAGATCGATACCCTGTTGAAAGACTTCTCTGCTTTAAACCTTACGAAGTACGTTTCAGAAGTTGCGGCTGCTATAGCTGAAGCAAAACTGAAAATGTCTGACATTCCCGCGGCTATCACGCTCTGTTCTGCCTTACATCGTGCTTACGCGGAATTTTCTCCGAACTTTTTCGAGAATTGGCAAAAAATCTTGACCTTCAAAGCTACAGATAAAATAACGAACTCGTCGAAGCTGCGCGTCGATATAAGATTCTATGCTGAGCTTGTTGCTGTGGGGATTTTTGTTAACAAGACAGGCTTGCCATTGCTTGGTAATGTTCTGACTGTGCTCATCAATATGGATAAAGAAGACCACAATAATATACCCATACTTATGTCCTTCTGCAAACACTGTGGAGAAGACTATGCTGGACTAATGCCCAAAAAAATTAGGGAAACTTCAGAGGTAAAATGTTGAAACAATATTTTTCTTGTGTATGTAATATTGTAGAGCAGGCTTGCTTACAAAACTTTGTTATTCAAAATACAAGTTATAATAACTTACCAGCTTGATTGCAACCAATACAAACAGTAATTTGTATGGATTTGATAGTTTCAATACATAGTCTTATCAACAATATAAAAATAAATAATAATAAATCCTTATATATATGTATGTATATGTAAGGATTAACCTTGTGCCCAAGTTGGTGTTTTTGCCCAATGTGCCCCATTTGTATTTACTTTTTTTTTATTTTTTTTATTTATTTATTTATTTATTTATTTGGATTACTTATTAATATATTATCAAATTAATATTAATTTGATAATATATTAATAAGTAATCCTTGCATCATCCAATAAATTCATTTATTGACTGTTGTGTGATCAAATGATGAGTTAAATATTAAATACATTTTTCAGAAATATAATATGCCTGTGCCCCGGAACACATTTTTGCCAGCAGAGAAGCAAACAGCTGTACGGACACTACTCAAAGACTACTTTTCATCTCTAACGAAACATTTACTCAGCGAGAGAGCACAGTTACAAGCATTGCATGCAGCTAACCAAAGAACACTGCATACAAGAGGTGAACTTTCACAGGAAAGGAAAGATCAGCTGGAACAACATCAGGTACATATTTCTGAAAAGACAGTGTGTTTTCAACAAAATCATATGTTTAGCCTGGTTTATAAAAGGATATTTAACTTTTTGAATGATGATTTAAACCATAGTGTACTTTGTACTTGTTCTGAATAATTTTATCATCCACCTTCTTGGCTTGCCGTTATTACATTAATTAATCTTTTTTCCAGGCTACATATGACAAACTGTTAGTGGGTGCCCAAAATTTTGCAGAAGTTTTAGGTGAAGAGCTAGGAGAAGCTGGTGATCCTCCAACATTGACACTAACAGTAATAGAAACACAGGGTACAGTCACTATCGGAGGCGCGGAAGAATTCAACATGCAGGCTGGAACAGACCCCTGGCAAGATGATGATACCAGGACCTTCTATACTAGTTTGCCAGACTTAAAAGTGTTCATGCCACTTTACCAATTGAAAGAGGTATTGTATTTATTTATTAGTTATTCTACCATACCATACTACTAGGTTATTAGGTTATCATCTCATAGCCCGTGAGCAGTATTCTGCCTTGTTGTGGTGAGATGGGGTCGCATTTGCATTCTACATTCTCACCCTTATGATTTAATCCTACCTCATCTATTACCTTGCAATGAATTGCTTATCCCTTTACTTTTGGGTTTGGCAATCCACACATAATAAAAAAATTCACCTGTATACATAGTTTCGTTCTTAAAAAAGCAATTTCTGAGGAAGTAATTGGTATAATAAGTAAGGTTAAACTTAAGTCATATTTAATTCAAGGCAGTAAAAAGTAAAACTGAAACTGTAACGGAAGAGATGCTTGATGAGGATTTAAAAGAAGATGATCTCAGTGATACAGAGGAACCTCCTGTCGTACCAGAAGTAGAGCAAGAAGAGGTGCAGCCTACTAATATATCCAACAAGTAAGTAACTTATAAATTGTGGAATCAATGATGACACCTATTTTACCATTTTACAGAATGTCAATGATAAAATTAATCTAGGATTAAGTATATTAATTATAAGTAATTTCTTCTTTATAGGTATGCACTAGATGCATTCCTGAATGAACTACCAAACTGCATCAATCGAGAGCTAATTGATACTGCAGCTGTAGACTTTGTATTGAATCTCAACACAAAAAATAACCGCAGAAAATTGACCAGAGTCCTGTTTGGTGTTGCCAGAACCAGGCTTGATTTACTGCCGTTTTATTCAAGATTTGCGGCCATATTGTACCCAGTTTTACCTGATGTTTGCCTTGATTTGTGCCAGATGCTGAAGCAAGATTTCAAATACCATGTCAGGAAAAAGGATCAAATTAATATTGAATCTAAGGTAACAGTCACACAATACTTGTACAATTTGTATTTAATGAATAGTATTAAACTGATATTTTTCTTCTTTTGTAGATAAAAGTAGTAAGATTTATTGGAGAACTAGTCAAGTTTGGTCTCTACTCAAAGATAGAAGCACTTTATTGCCTAAAAGTTTTGCTTCATGATTTTAAACATCATCACATTGAAATGGCTTGCAATCTCTTAGAAACTTGTGGCAGCTATTTGTATTGTAATCCTGATACACATCAAAGGACTATGATATATTTACAACAAATGATGAGAAAAAAGGTAATTATTTACTACTAGTTTCAAAGTATTTGTCACTCAAAAGTTATTAAAACAATAATGTTGGTTTTAGACTGTTTCAGCTCTAGATTCGCGGTACGTAACGCAAATCGAGAATGCTTTCTACTATGTATGCCCTCCTGAAGCTCCCTCCCAACCCAAAGAAGTAGAACCTCCAATGCACCAGTTCATCAGAAAAATCTTACATGAAGACCTACAGAAAAGCAATGAAGAGAAAATTCTGAGACTGATGCGTAAATTGAATTGGGATGACCCTGATATATCAGCTATTGAAATTCAACATTTGGCTGGGGGTTGGAGAGTTAGAGCCAGTGCCAGAAGAGCACTAGCAAGGTTGACTGCAGAACTTGCAGTGTGGCAAGAAGCTGTAGCACCTGCGGTCGTGGATACTATCCTAGAAGAGATCAGAGTTACCATGGAAGACCCACATCCAAGATACAATCAGAGAAGAATTGCAACAGTTAGATATCTTGGTGAGCTCTACAACTATAAACTTCTCGACTCACGTGACGTATTCACGGTTCTGTACTCTTTTATTACTTTTGGAGTGTCAAACGAACACGGAAACATATCTTCTCTTGATCCTCCAGATAATGTTTTTAGAATTCGACTAGTCTGCGCGCTTTTAGAAACTTGCGGCGCATATTTCAATAGCGGTTCGAGCAAAAAACGCCTGGATTATTTTCTAACATTTTTTCAAAACTATTATTGGTTCAAATGTTCAGATCCCTTCTGGACAGAAGAGAACAAGTTTCCGATTTATGTGAAATATATTTATCAGGAGTGCCTTACAACTTTGAGGCCGAAATTGAATTTGTTCACGAGTTGGCAGCAGTGCAAGGATGCTATTGAGGATTTGAGGCAGACTTTGTACCCCGATTTAGGAGAAGAAGAATATGATAATGATGATCAGGGAGAGGACAGCATCAACGACGGCTTTAATGACGGCTTGGATACTATTATAGAGACTGATGACGAAACTGATAATCCTCAGTTGCCTGAAGAGAGCTCAGATGATGAGCCTTTAACAGAAAATATGGGTAATGATGATATTGAAGTCCAAGGAACAGAGGATATCGATAATGTGGAACCCCGGAGACCTGCATCTAAACATGTATGTTACTTTATTTGCACAACAAATTAGTAATACATATTTTATTCAATTTATAACTTTTACATACTATACTAAAACATTTTTAGGTGGAAGATGTGGAGTTTGAGTCTGCATTTGAGAAGATGGTAATGGAGAATATAGCAGAGAGGCAAAGAGAAAACAGACCACAGCAGAGGGATATAGCGGTGCCCATGACTTGCCGGCAAACTACTAAGAAAACTTACGAACAGTTATTGGTAAGATTTATGCACCAAGTGTGTTGATTTTCTGTTAAGATTACTCTCCTCTCCATGACCAATAATCATATTAACAACCAAAAAAATGAAATGAATTCAATCAAAGTCAAGCACAAACACGAGTCTCCCAGCATGACAATGCTTTAATACATTTTGTTTTTGTATGTAAGTAAAACAGATATTGGTGTCGATTCTGTGTCGCATACTCTAAAGCTAAACGAAATTAACATATTTCCGTCTTTTTCATTTCCCCTTTATCAGAAGAGTGCCGCCATACTTTAACTTCAACTTTACTTTAGTTTTAAAGAATGCGACACAGAATCGGCACCATTGTGATCATTCATTATTTTAATATTAATTTCATTACCATTAACAAAAGGGCAATTTATATTGCCACTCATCAGTCGTCATATTTGCAGCAAGGTAATGAAGGTGTGGAGTTTGTTCTGATGGTGCGTAAGGGAACCAAACCACAGTACAAATCATTCAACGCGCCGCCCGAACTTGCGAGCAACTTGCAACAGCAGGCGTTGGCTGATAAACAAGAGATGGAGAGAGTCAAGCGGTATGATAACAAATAATTAGGTTGATCTATTAGTCATTGAGTTGGCTAAGGGTATATCCAGCATCATTCTCCTTGGTACATTAAAATCCTCTGCGATCACCAAGTCACCTGCAAAGCGCGGTAATCGAAGTGTTTACACAAAAAGTCATGCCCTTAGCTCCCAAACTATACAAAATCAGGCAACTTGTAGATGTCCTCCACCACCAGATTACTGTTAATCCACTTATTAATTTTACATCCAGTACTCATACGAAAGTTCAATGTTGTCTGTTTGTTCATTTGTTTGTGTAGCCACATATAATATACTATAATAGTAGTACAACAACTAAACGACTAAACGAATTTAGATAAAATTTGCCCATGGAAAGCTTATATTTAGCGGGAGCAACATGGAGACCTTTCATCCCGGAAAACTTAGATATCAACGAGAAACTCGTCTGGTCTGGTCGATCACATGGTACACTTGTGTTGCGAGCGACTTACGATAGAGCGGGATACTATAATAGACTGCGGTTATTTGTACGTTTATTGCAAATTGCTATTAAGGGCTCTCATGTAAAATATACGTAAGTCATATGTTTTTTTTTCAGTCTAACCCTCAACATCTCCGAGAGGCAAGAGGAGGAAGAATATAGTGCCGAAAGTGGCGGCGGATCCGGTGGTAGTGGCAACCCTAACCGCGGCCAACATGTGCGTCAAAAATACCAACATCCCAAGGGAGCTCCAGACGCTGACCTCATATTTGGGCCGAAAAAATACAAATGATCAACAGATTAAGGAACCGATGAAGGCCCGATTACATTTTGACCAGACAGATACGGAATTAATTGAACATAATATCAAACAAAGCTGTTTTAATTCACTTCTAAAAAGGAGACGGTTCTTATTTTACGATAACGTTACTGTATATTGTGTGACGCGTAACGTTACTTCATATTTACTTCAGTCATATAACATTTATAACCCACTAGTGCTCAGTCATCGATCGTTGCTCAAGCAGAGATTTCATTCACTAATTGATCAATTTATGAATGAAATCTCTGCTTGAGCGCCGATCGCTGACTGAGCATCGTTCTGTAATACGGACCTACGACTTAGTGGTAACACGGTATGTACTTACCTCGGCCGCATGCGACGGGTTTGCGTATTATGTAGTTTTTTAAGCCCGCTTCGTGCAACCCCGCGAGTTTTAACGGACGCCCTATAGGTACCCTACGAAACTGCCTCGACAACAAACGGCTCATGTTTCACAATTAGTTGTTTTGAAGATTCTATGTATGTGATCGTTGGGCGTTATTATTATTATTATTAAGATATGCACACAAATGCAATAGTATCGGTGGATCAAAACTTTGCTAGGCTCTGGAGATATCTTATGGAACTGAAATTAAGGTAATGTGATGGAGTTTGCTAAGAAACAGGAATTTTCTGAGTTAAAATGATCCAGTTGCATTTTATAAACTTTTTTGGACCGCATGTAAAGAAATAAAATATAATATAAGTAATTAAATAATTCTTGTTTGTTTCATTAGTATAGTATGAAATAATTATTGTTCCTGGAGTTGTAAATATGTATCACTAGCTGCGCCCCGCTGATAAAAAGTAGCCTATGTGTTAATCCACTATATAATCTACCTATATTTCAAATTTCATCAGATTCATTTATACTGCTATACAAATTTATTTTTTTGACGTCCTCTGTGGTGTGGTGGTTGAGCAGGTCGGCTCATAACCTAGAGGCGGCGGGTTCGATTGCCGTGGCGGGACAAGTATTTGTACAAAAAAAAAGCTCAAATGTCCTAAATCTGGGTTCTAAATCATGGTCCTCGTAGTTCGGGGGTGCCCTAGACACGGAATCCTAGTTAAGGTCTAGGATCGATTGGGCGTTATTATTTTATTTTGAATATACAGATGCTTTTGACGTTATTTATGGTGATGCAATTTTTATTTCAGATTTGTTATTTGTTCATTACGATTGAACATATAGTATAAATATTAATAATATATTATTTTCTATAAGTAAATTGAACCTTTCGATCGGTACCATAAAAAATACAGGTGGTAAGTACTTTCTACATTCGCGGGTTCGATTCCTAATTTCCTAGCCCTGGCAATTTTTAGGTTGCCTCCCTTGAGTAGAATTCTTCAGTCTATACCTACATATGTGTAAAGTCGTGTTAGTTACACTATTTATAACTCAAGAACGGCTGAGCCCATTTTGCTGAAAATTGGTGAGGAGGTAGTGTAAAACCAGGATACGGACATAGGATACTTTTTATCCCGTTCGATCGCTTTTTACTAATTCACCCGTGCGAAGCCGCGGCGGGACAACTAGTATAGGATATAGGGTACATTAACCTCCGGGGAGCATTGCGTGTGGTCCACCCGTATTGTTAAAATAGTTATATTGTTTTAAAGTAAGTAGGTATTGAATTAGTATGTTATATAAATATACATAGTTTTTAGTTCATTTTGATTTACCGGTACTGTACACCAAAGCCCAAAACTCAGCTACAGATTCCTCCAATTCGAAGGTTGTCTGAAAGAGAGCGCTCTAAGCCTGCCGTTGCTGTTTCACAATTGTTTTTCTATCATCTGTGGGCTGAATTTAGGAATTTGAGAATAGGGCTGTCAATGTCTATTCGGTATATGTCAATCAAGTTTGTATCTTCTCTCTCAGTGCTGCCATAACTACAGATTCATTTTGTATCGATACAACAAATATTAGCCTAATGTCAGTTTGAATAAATAGAAGCCCATAGTTTTCCACTACTGGTGAGTTCTAGATATTCCTATTGGCATTTTATACTTTTTAATCCTATCTAAGTATGCTTCCTTACATAGTACATTCCGTCTTTCCCATCTTCTAGAAAATTCATTAAATTTTCATTTTGAATGCATTTAATTTATACTTCAGTACGTTCAAGTTATATTTATACACGCAGCTACTTTCTAATATTGAGAGTCCTAAGTGGTCGAAAAGAATTAAAATAAACGTAATAGAAAAATATACTTATATTGAGACGTGTTTTATTATACAGACGTTAGAACCGTCATTCATTTTTTATTTCAATACAAACAATAAAGTTTTTACTAAAAACCTTCTTTAACATCCTCCCTTTTTAGGAAACTTTATTGCATTAAACCAATCATTTTAGATATAAGTACCATTCTTGGCTTATGTACTGGTTTCGTCAAAATATCAGTAACAATAGCAGACATGACAAAGTCATCAAACCGAGCCGGCGGTCGCAATCTCGATCTGTCTCGAAGAGTCCTTGTTTCAGGAGTTACTTCTTCGTGATCTTCATCATCAGAATTACTTAGAGATGGTTCAGGTGTAACATAGGATTCATTTGATTCTTCTTCATCATGACTAGTAATATCATTTGACGTCGTAGGCAAATTCGGGGTTGATTCACGCGCAACTGAAGCTTCAGTCAATGTTTGAGGCATATTTGAAAGAGCTTCATCTTGTACATCATCCTCCCTTGCATCTAACATTGTATGATTTTCATTAGCCTTCGGGAAGTGAATCTCTATCTCAGTCGTAGGACTTTGTTCATCTGTTTCAGATACATCTGATTCTAATCCAATAGATCTGATGATCGATTCCTTAAATGTTACATCTCTTGACCTGATCAATGTTGGTTCTGATTTATCATTAAAGCCCAGTAACCGGTAACCATCATCACCATCATATCCAATGAGTATACATTTTTGAGCTTTCTTCGACAATTTAGTTCGCTTTTGCTTGGGGACATGGGCGTAACATTCAGTGCCAATTACTCTTAAATGTTTTATGGAAGGTTTCTTTCCAAACCATAACTCAAATGGTGACTTTCCTTTTATTGAAGTTGGTCCAGTTCTGTTTAGTATATAGGCAGATGTGTTGACAAGTTCCGACCAACAGGCAAGTGGGAGTTCTTCGTGAGCGTGCATCATAGTACGAGCAGCTTCAACCAAAGTTCTATTGTCTCTTTCACTGCACCCGTTTTGTTCTGGTGTATAAGGCATTGTACAACGGTGTTGGATCCCATATGAATTTAATATTTTCTCAACAGCTTCGTTTTGGAATTCTCCTCCATTGTCGCTGAGAATTGTTTTTATAACATGACCAGCAGTCTTTGTTTCTTTTATCATCTGTAGCAGCTTATCCTTGACTTCAGACTTATGCATGATGAAGTAAACATGACGATATTTACTGTAATCATCTTTAAACAGTACAAAATAGCGAAACTTTTTAAATGAATTTGGGAATGGACCACATACGTCAGTATGAATAATCTCTCCTGGTGCTTTAGCTCTTTCTCTTGTTCCAAATTTATGTCTGTGTGTCTTACCATATACACATCCTGTGCATAATTCAGAATCTAGTTTCACTTTGATACCAAGTTCCTCTTCAATTAGTTGTTTCACATGTCTTTTATTCTGGTGAGCAAATCTTTCATGATACAGTTGTAGAGTGTTATCTGTTGACAATATGTTCAATTCTGGAGTTTGATTTCTTACAGCCTGTACTTTCAGCTTGTAGAGACCACCATTTTTGACTCTTGTGCCAATCAAATTAACTTTTCCATTAACTGTCAGTTGACAAAATTCTCTTTCAGATGTAAAGACACTCTTTTCTAATTTGTCTTGTGCAGCGAGTACAGAAAATAAGTTTTTCTTTATTGCAGGGACATACCACACATCACATAGTCTTATTTGTTCTTGTCTACCATGAACATCAGCTATCATTTCAACTGTTCCTTTACCAATAGCTTGAGTTGTAGAACCATTTGCAGTTGTCACAGTTTGTTTATAATTGAAGTTTTGAAAGCTTGAGAATATGTCATTTCGACCAGTGACATGACTTGTAGCACCGTTGTCAACATACCAACTGTCAAGATCTCCTTCAATAACATTAGCTGCTGCATTAGTCTCAACTTGCATTAGTGCCAGTGTCAGGTTTGTATGATTAGCTAAACTTGTTGATGGCTTAGGTGGTTTAGGAGGTTTACCGTCCGATATCCACTTTCGACATTGTTTAACTTTGTGTCCAAATAGCCCGCAATAGCCACACTTTTTCTTTGTTTTACTCATTTTATTGTTGTTTTGAACAACTAGTGCTTGTGCTTCAGTATTTCCTTCTTTAGTCGTTAAAGATCTTTCGTATGCGCAAATTTGTGCTGTCAAATTTTCAATGTTACGATCCTTTTTAGACATAAGCATCCAACTGGACTTGAACGGGAAGTAACTATCATCAGGTAAAGTTTCTAAAATCTTGCAGATGAGTAAAATCTCTGGAAGTTCATATTTAGCTTCATTACTTTGTAGTTCCACCTTTAATTCATGCCATATATTTTTCAGTTTGGATATATGCATAGACATGTCATGTGAGGGATCTTTACGATAACTGAAGAAACTGTAGCAAAGAGTATAGCTTTTATCCTCAGATGTACCATCAAACAGAGTGTGTAATTCATCCCATACCTGCTTTGCAGTAGATAATCTCATCACTTTTTGTAGAGTGGCATCTGACATATTCGCCATTAAAATGAGCATTGCTGCACTATCCGTCTCATTGTATACTTGTAGAGCTTTTCGATAAATAGCAATAGCTTCTGCAGATGCGGTTGTACCTGGTTGGGTAGTGTAGACGACCCAAATAAAACACGGAAAATAAGGATAATAGTTTGACCGATAGTGTCGCGAGCGAGAGGTTTTCGTGTTGGCGCAGCGCAATAACGCAATCGACTACGTCACCGTGCGGCGGCCGGGCGTGAGCCGCGTTCCTCGCCCCCCGCTTACCCCTTTCACTGCCCCGCACCCTCACATCCATCTCGGTCGCGTCACCTTCCGCAGCTTTATTCAATAAATATAAAATAACAAATGGGCGGCAAAATACAAAACAAAAACAATTATATTTATGCCGTTAACATCCCCCACCCCAGTGCGTCAGCACTCATCATCCGTCGGGATACGCGCAATTCGCGCAGCTGATCGTCGTAACAAACCGGTCTTGGTTTTTACTTCGGCAACTCGGATACGTCCATCTTTGCCCGGGATCACGCGCTGCACACGACCTCGTGGCCATACATTTCGGGGTGAATCAGGATCCACGATCAGCACAAGGTCACCTACTTGCAATGGCCTTTGTTCTAATTGCCACTTAGTTCTGGGGCGCATGTCTGGCAGAACTTCTTTGACCCAGCGTCTCCAAAATAGATCGGTCAATCTTTGAGAAATCCGCCACTGTTTACGTAGGTATGTGTCACTTTCGTCGTAAACTCCGAGAGTAGGCATATTAGAAGAAGATCCCAACAGGAAGTGATTAGGGGTCAATGACTCATCTGAATGTGGCTCGACGCTCACGTGCGTCAGTGGACGACTATTCACCATATGTTCCACTTCGGCGAGCAGGGTACTCAAGACCTCGTCCCGTGGTGCTCGCTCCTTCAGGACCACCTTCAGTGAGTTTTTCACACAGCGGATTAATCGTTCCCACGCCCCACCCCAGTGTGGGCTAGCGGGAGGTGAGAATGTCCATGTCGTGCCGTGGTATGAAGCTTCTCTTTTTAGCATCTCATCATCTAGTTCGCTGATCGACTTTCTCAACTCATTATCAGCTCCTCTCATGTTCGTTCCATTGTCCGAGTACAAATGAGTGGGCCAACCTCGCCTGGCGGCCATGCGTCGTAAAGCCATAATCAGCGCATCTGAGGTAAGTTTTGTAACTGTTTCAATATGTATGGCTCGCACAGTTAGGCATGTAAATAATACACCATATCTTTTTTCATGCCGCCTGCATACTGACACCTCCATAGGACCGAAGAGATCCACTCCACAAAAGGTAAATGGCCGTTCATGGTGAGCCATTCTGGACTCGGGTAAGTTTCCCATTCTGGGTGGTTCTGGTTGAGCTTTTCTTATTCTAAAAAACATACATTTTGACGTCACATGTTTTATTGTTGGTCGCAAACGCATAATCCAATATTTTTGTTTCAGGTTATTGACGAGCGTTTCCTGACTTCCGTGGGCGGCCTTCACGTGGTGGTGCTTCACTATCAATCTCGCGACGTAGTTACGACCATCAAGTATCACGGGATTTTTTGTTTCAGCAGGTATTCCAGGTGCCAGGTCAATGCGGCCTCCAACGCGAAGAACTCCGTACTCGTCAATCACAGGAGTTAAGGTAAGTACTACTCTACTTTTTCTTTCTAATGTTTTTTTATGTTTCAGATGTTCCAGGTCTTCGCCGAATGACTGACTCTGCGAGTAGATGATCAACAGGCGCTCCGCTCTCCTCATCATATCACCATTGATTTCTCCGGTAAGTTTTTTACATTTGTCAATAAATGATAACATGACGCAAGTTGTTCTCAGGAGTCGCAGCCATGAAGAAAACCTTTCTGGTTCCGGTACAGCAGGTAAGTGAACTTCGGACACAAGGCATATTCGTTCCAGGACATCGATGTTTCCTTCTAGTTGCATGTCTTTAGGCCATAATTCTTTTTTCTTATATAAAAACTCAGGGCCATGTAACCATTCACTTTGCAGCATATTTATATCACAGGTGTCCCTGGTGGCGATGTCGGCGACGTTCATCTTAGTAGGTACGTAGTGCCATTCATTCATTCGGGTTAACTCATCGATTTCTCCGAGTCTGTGTGCTACGAAGGTTTTATAATCGCGCGCATTATTTCTGATCCAGTACAACACCGTAGATGAGTCACACCAAAAATATCTTTCTTGTGGTACCATTTTGTGTTCTTTTGTTATAGTGTCTGCAAGCCGAGCAGCGTGTAACGCGGCCTGCAGTTCCAGTCGTGGTACCGAAGTGTGTTTCAATGGCGCCACTCTGCATTTGCTGGATATAAATGCTACTTGTATTTGCGCGTCGTTAATTTCCCATCTCCAGAATGCAACGTAGCTCATCGCTAGGGTCGACGAGTCGGCGAATATATGCAGTTGTAGATTTGTTTAGCGAGGGGCGGCGCCGGCGGCGGTGAAGGCGGGGCGTGCGCATGAGTCATCATAGGTAAGTTGAGGCTCGGCAGCCTGCTGCGTCTCGCTATCCAGTGCATTTCGTGCATTATCGAACTTTGTCCTGTTATTTTTTGCACTATAATGATAATAACGAGGTAATCGTATATGCTTGATACCTTTTATCAGTTTTAGCCAGTTTGCTTTTAATTTACTTTCTACTCCATTTAATCTATTTTTTGCAGCAGTATACGACTCAGGCATCTTAAAATCGTCTTCCTTCCAAGGCAGCCCGATGTACCACCTGCCGTTCTTCAAAGCAGCCGTTCGTTCAAGATGCTCGATCGCTCGTACATCATTACAGTTCTGACGAGGTTTGCCCGTAATGCCCAGTGCTTCAATGGAGAACGAGCGACGGACTTCTTCGTGCAGATCAGTCATCATGCGGTGATTTTCCATTTGGACCTCGTTAACTTCTTGTTTCAGAAATAGAGCGGAGTGGCGGCTGGACACGCCCACTGAGGTAGGTCCGTGTACGCACCAGCCCAGCGGAGTACGAGTCACATATGGCCCATCATGGTGGCCACGAGTGACTTCCAGCGGTAACAGTAAGTCATAATTGTCCTGCCCTATTAATATTTCGGGCTTACAATGTCCATCACATAACCGGTTTTTTATGTTTTTTATAACTCCACTGCACTTTAGTTTATCAAGCGATATAAATTGCGTAGGTAAATTAAGTCCCTTTGTACTACGCGCTTGCATTGTAAACAATATACCGTCCAAGTTAGACACTTTTAAGTCCACAATTTCACTGTCGCATACCAGTTCACTATTGTCCCACGCACCGCGCACTTTTAAAGTTTGTTTACGTCCACGCATACCTATCTTTGCCATCAGAGTGTCACTAACTATAGAAACCGTAGAACCATCGTCCAATAAAGCCACAGTATTCACAATACCATTCGGTCCATGCACTTTAATCGGTACAGTTTTTAGCAACACTTTATTACCGTTAATGTTCTGATTAATATGCGTCACAGTTTCACTGCGCGGTACAGAGTCTGACGTCACAACACTATTTTGTTGACACTGTTCATCACTGCGCTTAGTCTCGTAATGCAACAGCTGATGGTGAGATTGTCCACAATTGTTTTTGTCACAAACGGGTGCAGTACAATCGTCACGCTTATGATGTGAAACCAAGCACTTATAGCACAAACCGAAACGTTTTATAAATTGCCATCTGTCCTTACGTAACAATTTTTTAAACTTTTTGCAGTCTGTTATTTTATGTTGGCCTACGCGACAATACCGACACTTTTCATCATTTAAATCATTCTGCACTAGCACTGTTTGAGTTTTGTTTGTAAAAAAGTCACTTTGTTTACGTTTATAGTCACTTGCATTATATGTTAAATTCACTGATGTTTTCGATATTTTTAAAGCCTCGTCGTTCAAAAACTCAGATAAAATTATTAGTTTAGGCTTATCGCCACAACTGATGAGCGGGTAACTGTAGTCTGCCCACTTCGAGATCAATACAGTAGGCAGCTTAGACAGGATAACTGATAACACGTTTGTTCCTTTCAGGTACTCATCTTGGCCGACAGCGCGTACGGCGGCAACGTAGTTTTTTACTTTTACAGCGAATGTAACTATGTTTCTGTGATACTCCTGACACATAGGCTGAAGCTTGTTTATATCATACATAATTCTGGATATGATGATATCCGGGTTTCCAAATTGCAGCTCCAGAGTGGACATCACAGCATCTGGTGACGTAGCGCTGACCAACAGGGCTGTTACAGCATTCTTTGCTGCGCCGTACAAACATTTACGTAACCTCCACAGGTTTTCCTGATCGCTGAAGTTGCACACTTTTGAAGAGTCTTCGTATGCCTGCTTAAACTGCAGCCATTCCATCGGGTCACCGCCAAAACCAGGTAGGTCTTTCGGTGCACATAAACGGCTCAATAATTTAGAGTTTGAACCATTAGCAGTGGTTGCAGCAGCCAGGTCCTTGAGTGCGCTAGCCAGCATCTGAACTGTTCCATCAGTGCCGTCGCGGTCAGCTGTGCGCGGCGGCGGGGGAGGGTCAAGGTCGCCCGATTTTCTATCCTGCGGCGGGACAGCCTGTACCTCCAGTTCTTGATGACTACACTCTAGCCACTTCTCCACTTCGACGTTAGTGTGATCTTCTTGTCCTTCCGATTGTGAACTGTATCCTTCGTTTTCTAGCTCGGCCAAGTCGGCCGCCAACTTCTTGTCGATAATTTCCATTTGTATGCGTGCTTTAGCTTGTGCTGCTTCTAATTCTAGCTTTTTTCTTCTAGCCAACACTGATGACGAGGAGGACTTCGTTCGAGACTTCGACTTTGATATTTTTTCTGACTTGGAGGGTAGGTCTTGGTTAGACCATAATTTCACTTTTTCACTAGATTTATCGAGTAATTTTAAGTCCTTTTTATGTTCCAGTTGTTCACCACAGATACTTCGAACGATTCGTGGCTTGGAAGTATTCGACACAACAGCATCAGCACCCGCAGATGTTTCTCCATGAAGTTCCTTATTGTTCCGGGCAGCGCTCCGTGTGCTCACCATTTTTCGCGCAGGCGGAGTCGTAAACATAGGTCGCGGATTCAAATTAGATTCGGGTCGAAGGACCAGCTGTAGACGACCCAAATAAAACACGGAAAATAAGGATAATAGTTTGACCGATAGTGTCGCGAGCGAGAGGTTTTCGTGTTGGCGCAGCGCAATAACGCAATCGACTACGTCACCGTGCGGCGGCCGGGCGTGAGCCGCGTTCCTCGCCCCCCGCTTACCCCTTTCACTGCCCCGCACCCTCACATCCATCTCGGTCGCGTCACCTTCCGCAGCTTTATTCAATAAATATAAAATAACAAATGGGCGGCAAAATACAAAACAAAAACAATTATATTTATGCCGTTAACAGGTAGGTTCCTTAAGTTTGCCGTTTATTGCATCCAAACCACCTGGAGTACCTCTTAACAGTAACAGTACCTTGCAGCGCCATGTTGACCAATTTTCTTTACCTTCTAAACGACCAATATCAATTTTGCAGCTTGCAGAAGAAGTCGACATTTTGACAGGCCTTGTTAGAATTTTTGTGAAAAATTGTTTTTATCTATTTTTATCACTCCTGTATATTTATCACATTTATTTTTATAATTCTTTACGCTCTGCTACCATATTGAGAGTCCTAAGTGGTCGAAAAGAATTAAAATAAACGTAATAGAAAAATATACTTATATTGAGACGTGTTTTATTATACAGACGTTAGAACCGTCATTCATTTTTTATTTCAATACAAACAATAAAGTTTTTACTAAAAACCTTCTTTAACATCTAATAGGCTGAAAATGCGTAGGATCTGCCACCTTTTTTACGTATTGACAAAAATGTTTGATACCAACGTGAGGCAACTTGTTATAAAAGCGTGTTTCCCATGAATGAACCGTTAACTTTTTGCAGTCTGAATCTTGCACTTTCAGTTTGTTTTTGTGCTGAGACGACAATTATTATTTACGAACCAATGAGCTGTGCTAATGGCCAATTGCACTAAAGTTCGTCCGCTCTTAAGTTATTACTTATCTCTGTAGGCCGTAACCAAATGTGCTGCAGTAGGTGCTTCAAAGGGGAAGTTACTTAAGGTAGAATTAGGAGCTGTCAAACTTCAGTCCAGATGGGCATAAGCATAACTAAATGTAGGAAAAGATTAAATTTGTATTGTAGAATTAATAAGAATGAATGATATAATAAAACCTATGTAATAAAAGTCTAAAACTTATGTCATTTAGCTTTCACAATTTATGAGATTTAAAGTTTTATTATTACAGATATCGCACAAATTCAGGCTTGTTGATCTCATACTATAAAATACGGATTTCTAGAAATTTCAGTAGATTACTTCCGATTTTTTAAGATTTCAGATTTTAGATTTGGCATATGGCAGCACTACTAGTGGGCACCGACCAACCGTGACGGCACAGAATACTAATACTCCTAGGTTGACGCGTAGCGTTACATACTCTTTGGGTTGACGGTTCGTTTTCCGGTATTTCGGTTGTTTGGTTTCATGCTTAGATTATTTTGATGCATAGATCGAATATTTTAAAGTTTCTAGTGTGAGCTCTCGTTAATATTCAATCTCTTTAGCTAGTTTCCTACACAATAATAAAGTTACAAATCATTGCGGTGAATAATATTGTTAATATAAACATATAACCATAAACTCTTCGTAATGGCTGATGATGACTTCAACAAGTTATTACAACAAGCTGAGCAGCTGACTACAGAGATTGAAGGCAATGAAGAGTTGCCTAGGGTTGAACGCTCCTTAGGTCAAGTACTGGAGGCATCCCAGGAGTTACATTCAAGAGTTATACAGTCTGGCGCCAATGACATCCAAGCGTGAGCGTTGTTCTTCTTACATGGTTTCCTGATTTTGTTAACTATTTAACTTGAGAAAACGCCTAGAATTATGTATCCAGATAATCATACTTTATTGTAATTATCAGTTCTTTTTAAGGGTCTGGCAAGATAAACTAAAAGGATTGATGCCCGTGAGGAGTTCAATAATCCTTATTGGTAGAATTTTGTCAGAACCTATATACGTCATGTGTATAATATCGATCTTCTTTTGTTATCCGAATAAAAAGGATAATGACAGTCTCTGTGGTATGGTGGTAGAGCAGGTTGGCTCATAACCCATAGGTGGTGGGTTTAATTCCTGCTACAGGACAAGTATTTGTGCACAGATAAAAGAAAAGCGCAAATACGTGTCCTGAGTCTGGGTGTTCTGGAACCATGGTCTTCATAGTTCCTGGATCCCTAGATACAGGGAATCCTAGTTAGGTTCAAGGTTCTATAGTAGTAGTTGTAGTATTCTATGATATGATTGTAGGGCATTATTTATTTATTTACTATTAGCATAATGTCATAAAGGCAAGTTATGTAAGTACACTGCTATTTTTGATAAACTATGCAATGCGGAGCAACCAAAATAATCTTGTTTAATGGGATTGCCACATAAATTTTTTACCCTGTCGTTAAACTACAATATTGAAAACTTGACTTTATTTGGTCCCTTAATTTTTTGCCAACTTTTGCCTTTCGCATACATCAACAAAAAATATCTATAATATATAAAATCGTTTTATTGAAACTATCAAAAATGGGTTTCTTGTTTTATGACACATCTTTTTACCTTCATTTGATATTTGCATTTTTGTGCAATAAGTTTTTTTTCTGATATGATGTACCATGGTTTTTGTAAATATTTTGTATGTATAATATGCAGTGGACATTACTGGTTTACCATGAAATTTTTTTAATTTGGTGCATCCTTGCAAAACGTTTCAAAAAAGATAAAAATAAAGTCAAGTTTTTATATTAAGGGTAATCTCATTAACCAAGATTTTATTTTGTTGCTCTGTGTTGCATAGTAACAGAACTAGCAGCTCCACTAAGAGTAATAGTATTCTGTGTAATAGCAGTTTTTAAAATAACCTGTCCTTGTGTGTTTAATTTAAAATCTAGGTCTGAAATTATGCACATAGCATACACAGTTTCTGACAATACTCTTTCAGCAAACATCATCAAATCTCTTGTGGGGCCACTTCATTAAGGTTATCCCAATAGACTCTTCAGATAAAACCATCTATTTATTGTTACTTAATACATGATCCTATGGCATTTGTATGAACATCAGCAAACATGCTACAAGCACTGAAGAATCGCGGCAGATAATATCTAACTAATTTCTTTAATTGCAGACACCTTCTATTTGGATCAAAAGGCATAGATCTCCAACAAATATCACAGAAACTTGAAACACTTAGTTCGAAACGCACATTTGAGCCACTTCAGCCAATAGCAGATTCAGATATTGAAAGTTTCTTAAAAAATGAGAAAGAAAATGCTATTTTATCACTCATTGATGAAGTCAACAAAAATGTGAGTACATTTCTTTTAAGTTATACAATCAAGTAGTTCAGATGTTACTTTGCTATGTACACAAGAATGGTTATAATAAGTATGATGTGGTTTTTCAAACAGACAGCCTCTGTGATGTGGTGATTGAGCAGGTCGGCTCATAATCCGGAGGCGGCTGGTTTGATTCCCGCGGCAGGACAAGTATTTGTGCACAGAAAAAAAAAGTACAAATACTTGTTCTGAGTCTGGGTGTTGTGGGACCATGGTCCTCAAAGTTCCTGGGTCCCTAGATACAGGGAATATTAGTTAGGGTCCAAGATCTATGTATGTGATGTTGGGTGTTATTATTATTATTATTATGTTTAGTTTTACAGACCATAATTTTTAATTTTAGTCACTCCAAACAACAGAAGACCAAAAATGGGAACACATGCTCTCCGAATGGAACAGAGAGAAGATCAAGCTTATGAATGCTATGATTGGTCCATCACAAAACTGGCTTGACCTCAAAAGAACTCCCGAGCCCCCAAGTATTGCAGATGCCCCAAAAAAGTTTGGTCATTCTATGCTAGACAACATAGAAGCTGCATATTCAAGACAAGTTCAGCAGTATAATAAGCTGGTGTTTCAAGGGTCCAAATCTAGGACCTCCTTGCATCAAAAATTTGCACGGGTTGCTGATGATTTAAATGATCCTGTAAGTTTTTTTTAATAATAATAAATGTTGATGGAATTGTAAATGTAGATTTATAATTCCATGTAAAAATATACACAATAAATTACAACCATGGCTAAGAGGCTTCAATATTAAATTCAATATCAAGTTTAGAGGGAAACATTTTGTTGCAGAAAGTTAAAGAAATGTGGGAAATAATAAAAACTATGTCTAACATACCGGCACTAGTCAGAGATGAGGATCCGCTGAAGGCTAGAGGCAATACAACGATCCAGCAGTGTCTTGTTACACAAGGGAAGACTTATTTAGAGAAAAGGTTTGTTTTACTTCAATATAATTATCACAATAAAGAAAAACATAAGTACCCTAACCATCCATGTTCATAGTGTCTCATATCTCTGTCCATCCAAAGGTTGTCTGGAAGAGATCGCTCTTAGCGATAAGACAGCCCTTTGTACCTATCTCATTAAGCAATTCTCTTTTCTACATGTTTATTTTTGGTGTCAATAAAGCGTTTTGTATTGTACATAAATTACATACTAAAAATATACCTAACATACACACACACAACATAACTACATACTTAACACTATTTTAGATACAAACAGTATATGAGCGACGTGGTACGCTCAAACCCAGCGGCGGCGATGCGCGGTGGAGAGCCAGGCACTTACCCCTTAGTACGGGGGTTCGTAGGACTTCGCTTGCAAGGAGCTAACGTGCAAGGGCTCACTGACGGTGTCATCGACGACCGCCCGCTCTGGCCTATGGTATATTACTGCTTGCGGAGCGGAGACGCAAACGCTGCAATGCATTGTTTGAGGAAAGCTGGGTAAGTTTAACTTGGCTACTGATTATCTTTTTTTTATGTTTTGGCTCCACACCTCCGTGTATTTAGCCAGTGTCAAGTAATTGATAATTTATCAAGGTAATGATATTTCACGCAAATATGTGTCAAGTCACAGTCGAAGTCATCAAGTCAAGTCATAGTCTAGTCAAAGTCATACTCCTAGTAAAGTGGTGGCAACTTTACTTGAAGCTTCTATGGAGTTTTGGAAACAACACAAAAAGAAACGTTTCACCATCATTATACCATTTTCCCACACTCACGCCTGTAATCCAGCACTTAACGAATAGAATGCCACCAATTTTATGCACTAACACTGAAAATAACACAAGTTTTGGAAAAAAATACAATGCGGTGACGCAATCTTTTTCGCGTTCCCGCCAAAACTCATTGATCATCTTGCATTTACCAAAATACAGGAGATTATTTTTTTAGTTTGGCTGGCAGTAATTAGCGTATTTATCCAGTGTAAATTAAACAGGTTTACATTATATATTCTGGTTATAGAGTTATTCAAGTATATAAAAGTCATGTCCAAGTCCAGTTTAGTCATGGTCAAGTCAAAGTCAAGCTCTAGTAAAGAAGTGAATTGGTACTTTACTTACAGATTATGTTTTGGAGAGTACCTACTCTAAAAGACAATTTTTTTGTCTTCTAGTAGTTTTCACTGATAACATTATATTTTTTTACCAGACTAATGGAATTACCAGATAAAATATTTATATAATTTCAGGTAATAATCGACAAAAAAATCTGTAAAATTATCACAGTTTCATGTGCAGACACAATTTGACATTGTGAGTTTCTACTTTATTCAGAGCTTTATAGAGATCCTGTCAAATAAAAACGTGCTGTAGTAACGTGGCCTAGCAATCGAAATTACAGTTTTTGCAAACAATACTGAGCCGACAACGGTTCATTTATACGTTCACGCCAAAATTTCTCTATATTGATCTTGTTAACCATTCTATTTTGGTGTCCAATTTTATCAAACATAAATACTTTAAATTGATTTACGTTAATGTCTTTCTCTAAGGCGGGACCATGAAGAATTTATAGCAGCCTTGGAAGAGCACATAAGAACACCAGAAAAGGCACTCTCTGATAAATTGCAAACTGCCATCAATTTCCAGTACAGAATACAAGTGCGAAATTCAACAGATGCATACAAAAGAGCTGTGAGTGTAATTGAATTTAAAATTTAGTTGATAGAATTTAAAATTTTGTTAGATAGATTTTAGGATTGTGACAATGGTATTGATTCTAGCAATTTATAAACTTACAGTTTTTTTACGCAATAACAAACTACAAAACACATAACAGAGCATATGACTACTCTACCATCTGATGTTAAGCACTAACGTGGTCTAAGGTGGGCCATGCATGCCTAGAAGATACCTGTAGGCCTATCATGAATCTCTGTTGCGAACACTAACTTGATGCTGATCGATTGGAACTGAAACTAGTAGCAGTCAAGAGTATGGGATCACGTAGCGCTTAAATCATCGATTACAATGTGTTTTTATCGATAGCTTACAATGTGAAGTTGCAGCTAACTCGACCGCGTTAAAAAGCTAGATTATAATAGGAAACATGTTTAACTTGGTATACATTTCTATATGGCTGTATTGTGCGGCTTTTTTGTCTATGGTTTTATTCGAAACAATAAAGGTCAACTTCAACTCTTGGTTAATGGCCTTTATGGTAACCATAATTTAGCCAATGTCAACAGTGAACACAGATATATTGGGTTATCTGTGACAGTAAATGTCATTTTTTTATTATGTTTGGCTCCACACCTCCGTGTATTTAGCCAGTGTCAAGTAATTGATAATTTATCAAGTTAATGATATTTCACGCAAATATATGTCAAGTCACAGTTGAAGTCATCAAGTCAAGTCATAGTCTAATCAAAGTCACACTCCTAGTAAAGTGGTGGCCACTTTACTTGAAGCTTCTGGAAAAATGGAGTTTTGGAAACAACGCGAAAAGAAACGTTTCACCATCATTATACCATTTTCTCACACTCACGCCTGTAATCCAGCACTTAACGAATAGAATGCCACCAATTTCATGCACTAACACTGATAATAACACAAGTTTTGGAAAATAATGCAATGCCGTGACGCAATCTTTTTCGCGTTCCCGCCCTAACTCCCGAGTAAATGTCATTAGGAATGCCCAAAAAAGTGTTCTGTATCGATATATCGCATTATAACTTTATCGAAATCGTTTGAATCGATACGCGATGTTAATGCTTCCCTCTGTATAGATATATCGGACCGCATCGGTATCGCATGCTTTTCTATCGATATGCAATATAATACTGCCCTCCTAAAGATATGCATAAATTATGCATAAATGCTTATTTTATAACTTATTCGATTTTATCGAATTTTTGTTTATAATACCGGCTCTAATACTATAATTATTATTGTCATATCCACTGATATAATTGCAGCATACATAAATAAGATACAGCCTAATCCGCAAAATAGGTGTATGTGTATGTTTATCCTAATTAAATTTATAAAATACTGAAGCAACACACAGTTTATACATGGATATTTCATCATAACTAGTAAAGGAGCTATTTGCTATAATATATACATCGTTTATGAAAGCTCTCTGAGGCAATCGCTGAGAATGCGTTGGTTATGCTTAGTAATTGAATGAAAAATATTTTATGTATACTAATCAAAATAAGTTTTGGGGGTTATTTTAATATAAATAAAATTAAATAGATAAATTGTGCTCTTACATAATAAAGTGAACATTTTTTTAACATCATGTAAAGTTAAAATGTTTTGAATATATTGATTAGTTTAGGCGTGACAGCAAAAAAAAAATAAAAAACTTTAGGCGCGTTTTTCTCAAAACTCGCCAACAGGCGCATGCGTTGGTTATGCTTAGGAGGGCAGAATAAGCGTACATCAATGCAAAAGGTTTATTAAATAGGAATCTGAGGAATCTGATTTAAAACAACCTTCGAACCAGTTAGGTCATCGCGTTCAGTATAGTCCGAATGTTGTTATTTTTTGTAGTAGGTAGTGATAAGTATTGGTTATTATTCTGTGTCGCGTTCTCTTAAACTAAAGTAAACTTAAAGTAAAGAGGTACTCTTCTTATAAAGAGGTAATGAAAAAGACGGAAATATGTTAATTTCGTTTAGCTTTAGAGTATGCGACACAGAATCGACACCACTGTGGTATTTAGTTGAAAGAATAAAGGCAATATGCCGGTTTAAAAAAAAGTAAGCGTTACTAGCGGCGCCATTGTAATTATATGAATTTGAACTTGTAGCTTCAACTTAAACGAAATGAAATAGGAAAAGACAATAATAAACTTTCGTTGATAATATTTGACTGTATTACAAAGTCTAAAGATATAGGTATTTAAATATTTAATCGAAATTTCTAAACAAGAGTCGGGTGTTCTTGTTCTATAAACATTTTTGTTAACGATATCTTTTATTACGAATAACAATATATTCAATGGCGGCACTGTTTATCATCATTTTGTCACGATGAACAAGAATTTTTAAACTATAAACTGTAAAACATTGTTATAGTTTGATGCGATACGTTAATGTTATATTTTTATACGAATACGATATATCGAACATATCGTATGGCCCGAATATAGTATTAAATATCGACATATCGTATAGTGCTGTATCGATATTACGATATATCGTATCGGGCATCCCTAAATGTTATTACGTTAATGAAAAATTAGCTGAGTTTTTTTTGGCTGGAAAGCGAAAAAGATTGCGTCACCACATTGTATTATTTTACTAAACTTGTGTTATTTTCAGTGTTAGTGCATAAATTTGGTGGCATTCTATTCGTTAAGTGCTGGATTACAGGCGTGAGTGTGGGAAAATGGTATAATGATGGTGAAACGTTTCTTTTCGTGTTGTTTCCAAAACTCCATAGAAGCTTCAAGTAAAGTTGCCACCACTTCACTAGGAGTATGACTCTGACTAGACTATGACTTGACTTGATGACTTCGACTGTGACTTGACACAATCATATTTGCGTGAAATATCATTAGCTTGATAAATTATCAATTACTTGACACTGGCTAAATACACAAAAGTGTGGAGCCAAAACATTTAAAAAAAATTAGCTGATGCATTGCCGCGAAGTGAAGTGGTGTATATACTAATATTTAGAGTTTATTACTAAATTAACATTGTTTATAGGTAAATACGTGCAATTGCGGTGTTAAAACACTAAAAGAATCTCTTGTATGTATTGGAGACATTGATGAAATCGTCGTCTAATTTCAGAGTTGAAGTTGAATCAGTGAATTGTTGTGTTATATCGAGCAGCTAGTTCTTAAAGCGTGGTAGACTTTGTTTCGCCCCCAAAATGCTTGTGGCGAAGGGTCCAAAAGAACTCCCGACCAGTGGAAACGGGTAATTTACTTTTTTTCTCTATGTACTTGTTTGAAATGTAAACAATATGCATGAACATCACAACTCGATAATCATAATATTACAGCAATGAACATATCTGCCATTTATTTTACACAACTGCTATGTACTGAACCTTAATTAACAGTCTGTCAATCCGTAATGAATATTCAACCGCTAGTAATCAATGGTGTGGCTAAGGATTATTTAGTGTGTAATTTAAAACTCAAATGTATCCAAATACCGATTTATTGATATTGCATTAAAAAGTCAATGTTTTCCCAAGGATTTAAAGTTCAAACTATATGCATACTTACAGGTTCATAGGTTCAGCCATCTAGTCATGTGAGCATAGTTGTATAGCTTTATGGATTATTCATGTAATATTGTGTTACATATCATATGAATAATTTTGTTAATTATTGTACAGAATAGAAATTTTTATTTCAGTAACATCGGCTGAGCCATCCTCCGTCCATCAAGCATGCAGTACCGTTTCAAGTTCTGGAGATTAATCTCCAGTACCCCATTGGAAGGTAATGAAAATCAATTGTGTTATTCATATTATAAAGCAGCTGCAAAACAAAACCAAAAAGTTGAAGCTTGTGGCTGAATTACATGTTTTATCAGCAATAATCAACATCTACCTATTTTCTACATGTACTAAACAAAGTATATGATGTAGCCTGTCGGCATGTATAGGTAATGTGTAACTTCTCAATACTTCTAAACATCTTGATGATAATTGATGCAATTTTCTATTGTATGGCGGTTTTGGTTATCAAGTTCATAAACATCAATATAAATCATCATTATAGTTAACTATCTGACTAATATAACATAATTGTCCACCCAAAGATTGCTTTAGATTGATTGATATAGGAGTGATCACTTTTAGTAGTAAGGCCCACTGAAAGTGTGCTGCTATAGTACTCTCATGTAAATTTTAATGTTGGTTTATGCAATAACGAGTTACTCTGTTTAATATGTAATTGTATTTCAGGTACATCAGCACAGCTGGCGGTGGAGAATAGGCATTCTGCATTGTACCTGATTGCTAGCACCGGTAGTGGGAATGAGAAATTCTTTTTTCAAACTCATTTATTATAAGCTTGCTGTATTTCATATTAAGCACATTGTAATTTTATATACTTAGAACAATAAATAAATAAATAAAAAGTAGTTATATCAAAAAAGTATAACATTTTGATAAGACTTTTATTTATTTTCATTTAAACTATCTACATGCCAAATAACATCAAGTTCTGTTGAGCCATTTATTATTATATATTTATTATATAATAATTATATATTTATAATTAATAGTAACAAATAGATTAGAGTTACTTTCAAATGTACAATAAATATAAATAAGTATATTTTATGTACATTATATTTGACTGGCCCGATAGCTCGATTGGTAGTAACCCTGGCTTCTGAACTGTGGGTTGTGGATTCAATTGCCACCCAGGACAAACATTTGTGTAATGAACACATAAAAGTGTAATTCTAACTATGAGTATTTTATTCAATCTTGTCTTGCCGCCCATTATCTCTACCAGCAATGCTCTGTCATCCGCGTTTCGGATGTTGTCTTGATTTACTGTAAATTATAATCTGACACGCTGCAGTGCCTACAATTTGCTCCACACAAACTTCAATTGGGCTCCTGTCGTGGGCATCACCACCATAGGATGAATCAATGTGGAGGACATCAAGGCGCATTTCACAAATCTGAAAGACAAATGTATGTTATATTATTGTCATATAAAATATAATTCGACAAAAACATAATAATAGGTCTTTACCTATGAAATTGCCGTATTGCAGTACAGACTTTTTCAAACAAAAAAAAGTTTTGATTGGCTATGAATTCTAAATTCAAATTAATTTTGTTTTAAAAATATGACATTCTATTTACAATATAAGTCTTTTGTTTATTGATTAGCGTTGTATTTTCATTACATTTCAACATTTTCCCTCATAATGGATACTTTGAAATTTCGTGTAATTATGGAATATGAGTTCCGTCGTGGCACCAACGCGGCACAAACGACACGTAACATCAACGACGTTTACGGAGAGAACTGTACAAACGAACGTACAACCCGTTATTGGTTTGCTCGGTTCCGTTCTGGGAATTTTGACTTGAAAAATGAACCTCGTGGTCGTCCGGAAACTTTGGTCAACAATGATGAATTAAAGGCGATTGTGGAAGCTGATGAATCTCAATCTGCAGCTGAGCTGGCAGCAGCTTTTGATGTTAGCATCAAAACAATATTGGTCCATTTGCGACAGATTGGCAAGATAAAAAAGCTTGATAGATGGGTGCCCCACGAACTTAACGATCGCCAGCGCAACGTACGCGTCGAGTCTTGCCTTGCGCTGCTTAACAGGCACAGAAATGAAGGAATTTTGAACCGAATTGTGACGTGCGACGAAAAATGGATTCTTTTTGACAATTGAAAGTGCTCAGCAAGTTGGTTAGATCCTGGTTCGGTACCAAAGCAATGTGCAAAACGAAAAATGACCCCTAGAAAGGTGATGCTCACAGTTTGGTGGTCTAGTGCTGGTGTGATTCATCATAGCTTTTTACAAAACGGCGAGAGCATTACTGCAGATGTGTACATTGAAGAACTGACCACAATGATGGCGAAACTCGCACGTCTGCAACCAGCTTTGGTCAATCGGTCGTCTCCACTGCTACTTCACGACAACGCGCGACCCCATACTGCACAACAGACCGTCTCTAAGCTGCATGAGTTGGGTTTGGAAGCTCTCCTTCATCCGCCATACTCACCAGATCTTGCGCCTACCGACTATTACTTTTTCCAAAATTTGGACAACTTTTTAGCGGGAAAAAAATTCAATTCCCGAGAGGCAGTACAAAACGCCTTTGAAGAGTTTGTTGTCTCTCGTCCTGCTGATTTTTTCAAGAAGGGCATCCATAAACTGCCACAGCGTTGGCAAAGATGCATTGATTGCAGGGGTGATTACTTTGAATAAAAGAAATAAATAAGTTCGAAAAAAAAATACTTTAACTTTTTTCAAACAAAACGGCAATTTCATAGGTAAAGACCTAATAGTTATAATTTATTTTTTTGAGACCTAATAAATATTTTTGAAAGCGACATAGATTGCATACTTACTCGGGCATTATATGATCCCTTCTTTTCCACTGAGAAAATGCTTTATATTTTAGGTGGATTTCCAGGGAGTCCAATGTTGATTGGTATATATTATGAAGGTGAGGAGGAGGTACCTACGCCTCGCTGGTAGGAGCCATGCCCACAAAACGCCAAACCCGCCAGGATCTACAATTTAGTAACATGATTAGATTACTATATAATTTGGAACGAAACGAAATTTACTTCATTAAATTTGTAGTGTACTGTAGTGTAGTGACACACATTAGGTACATAGGTATTTCAATTTATGGTCATGAATCTAAAAAAAAAATCTTAAGTACTTAGTTACCTATGTACCTATATATTTGAATTTTCGGTCAATCATTTAGCTGTTGGGGTTGTTTATTTTTGTTGCCCCTGTTAATCTATCTATGTACGAGTATTATAAATTCTCTACTATAATTAATTGCCATTAAATTCTTATAACCTTACTTTGAGTTCTTCTTGTTCATCTTCTTGATCTATGTGGGAGATGTGTAGCTGCTGGAAGGCAATTTTCGATAGCGAAACTAACGGAAAAACTCATTTTAGGATAGCAAAATGAGTTGGATGTTGGGTTTTTTTTCAATGGGTTGCTGCTATGCCTTCATGTCCGTCTCGTCAGTTTCAGCTGTCTTTTGCGATGATTTTCTTCCGCATTTGCCAACAAAAGTGCCCGCATTTCTACCTGAAATACAACAACACTTAATGTTGAGTTATACCGACAAAATATATTTTTCATAACTATGGTGACAAGCTTCCGCACATAAATTACCACACATTATTATCGGTACGTTTTACTTATATGTAGGTAGGTACTTACTTATTTCGTAGGTAATTCACGGGTTGAAGATGCTCAATTTTCAGAATAAGGCACAAAAATCAAATTCAAGTACTAAAAGTAAGAAAAGTTAAGTACTACTCTATATAAGAAACAACCTTTACCCTGTTTCTATGAAAATCGCAATTATTGTTGTCATTTTGTTTCAAAACGCAATTCGTAATCGCAATTTGGCCATGTCGATAAATTTTTTTACGTCAAAAGCTTTAGCAGTTACAATGGATCTGTTGCTGACCTTCATTGCAAAAAATGTCGTGCATGTTCAAAAAACTATGATTGTAACACATTTCATATTGAAACTGATCGAAATCAAAGATACATAATCGACCAGCTGTTCACTCTTAACTTGAAAAATTCCATGTTATAGTTGACTGGAAACAAGACGGCGATAACTCGCCAAGCCAAAATTAATAACTGAAACCCAACCATCTACAAGTGTTTGCGGAGAATAAATAACTCTCGTGTATGTTTTCACGATAAAACTGCTGAACCAATCTTGATTAATCAAGATCAAGAATTAAAGGATCTTAGAAAGACCATCTTAAAGCTGCAAATAAAACCTGAGAGCACAACTAAAAAATCTTGATAACATATCTTTTTTAACCTGTGGTAGACCTGTATCTGATCCCTATCTCATCTGATGGTAAGTGATGACGCGGTCGACGATGAAACATTCTTTTCACATGACATCCTCTGTGGTGTACTGATTGTGTAGGTCAACGCGCATAACCCGGAGGCGGTTCGATTACCGCAACAGGACAAATATTTGCGCACAGTAAAAAAACGCAAATACTTGTTCTGTGTCTGGGTGTTGTGGGACTATGGTCCTCGTAGTTTCTGGGTCCCTAAATACAGGGAATCCTAGTTAGGGTCCATGATCTATATTTGTGATCGTTTGGCGTTTATTATCATTATTATTACATACTTACATTGAATTCCACAGGTGTACTGCGTCGTAGGCGGCTGCGATCAAAGCGACGAACATTACGAGGTGGCGCGCACAGCTGACGATTACCTCTGGCTCAAACTATCCTATATAAAGACGAGAACCAACAACGAACCAGAGACATTCTCTTACTCTGACCTCCAGAAACTTATTTTGGAAGAATATGGTAAGGATTCCAAAATTATCAAAGTACCGCAAATACAAAAGATTTCATGCCTTACATTAAAAGAAATCGACAACATTATTGTTTGATTGTGGCTTAGTTATAAATTTTGATAGATAGATAGATAAACTCTTTATTGACACCAAGATGACGAAATACAAAACAGGACAGCTTATAAGTAGGTTACAATGGGCGGTCTTATCGCTAAAAAGCGATCTCTTCCAGACAACCTTTTATTATTGAATACTAGTTGCGCCTCGCGGTTGCACTCGCGGATAAAAAGTATTTTAATCATTTAACTATTTACTCATCCCACGGGAAAATTTCACTTTTCCGGGATAAAGTGTAGCCTATATGTTAATCTAGAGTATAAGCTATCTTGATACCGAATTTTATCCAAATCCATTCAGCCGTTTGAGCGTGAAGGAGTAACAAACATACACACATACAAACTTTAGCCTTTATAATATTAGTGTGATTTATTAATAATTATTATTGAATAAATAAATCAATATTTGTGGACATTTCACACAGCATCATCTAGCCCCTAACTAAGCAAAGCTTGTACTATGGGAACCTATATGCTTTTTGTTTTTAAATAAACACAAACGTAGAATACAGTATAACACCCAGACGATGAACAAACACCTATGTTCATCACAAACGTTTTTCCTGGGTGGGAAATGAACCCACAGCTTACAGTTTGGAAAGCGGAGGTACCAACTGATATTTTGTGTATCACGCAGCATAGCATTAAAATACAATGATAATTGAAGGGGTGAGAACAAAAAGGTTTTAACTGATTTTTTTCACAAAATGACTTATGTGTATAGTTGGAATCAGCGTGAAATTATCTTCAATAATACATTCTCAAAATACCGAATGAGGCTTAAGTTTCGAGATTTTGAGTCTAAAAACGGTTTATCTGTCACAGAAATGCAGTTCGCTTAGAGTAAAAACATTATTATATTTATTTTACTATATTATATTGTATATTTACAGTAATTGTATGAATTAGTACTATATTTAGTGTTTTAAAATAGAATTAATATATTTTTAAGCAACTGAAACTTACATAAACCTTTTCTTTTACCTTATAACACTCTACATTAAAATAAAGACGTTGAAGTTTAAAGTCAATTTTGTCGAAACTATCAATTTGACAGTTAAGTCCTTTTTATTCTCAACCCTTCAATTATGTCACGTATTGGGCACGCATTGGGTAGTGACGATATGATCTAAGTATGCTACACTTAGATATGGAAATTAAGTGGTGTTGCTCGAACACCATGCACCACCACCCTTTTTCTTGGTTATTTACAGAACCATTTTTATTTGAAGTTAACGAACGGAAGGATAGATATACAGGGTTATTTTAATTCACCTAAATCCTTTTTGGGTCTTTATTCATAACAATTAATCAAACAACTTTTGTTCTAAGCTTAACTAAACTGCAATTTCCTCCTTTTTGCGGTGTTAGGTGACAGTGCAACCCTGCATTGTTATTTATTATTTTATTAGTAGAACTGGGATTATTATTTTGTTTCGTTGAGTATTGAAACGTGTATTTTGATATTTTTTTGGAATCTGATAATATCAAAATAAAAATATAAAAGTAAATAACAAAAATTTTGTTTGTGGGAAAAATTACTTTTTTTTTAAATTTTCTTGTGTTTCAGTGATCAAGTTTAATACCTGTACAGCCTTATTAATAAACGGGTATTAGTCGCGGATTAGTTACTTCAACTTTTGACCTTTTTTGCTACTGGAATATTTAGCTGGGTCGAAAGAGACAAAAGATGGTGTCACTAGTCTAAAGCTAGTTCGTGTTTGTTAATAAGGCTAGTAAGGTTTAAGGTGAATTAAAAATAACCCTGTATAGATAGATAAACTCTTAATTATACCCACAAAACAATTATTTGAAACTAGTTGCGCCCCGCGGTTTCACCCGCGGATAAAAAGTATTTTAATTTATTTACTCATCCCATGGGGAAATTTCACTTTTCTGGGATAAAATGTAGCCTATATGTTAATCCACTGTATAAGCTATCTTGGTACCGAATTTCATCCGAATGCATTCAGCCGTTTGACTGTGAAGGATTAACAAACATACACACAAACACACATACACCCATATAAACTTTCGCCTCTATAATATTAGTGTGATTGTATCTCTTACAGGCGAGACACATTACCATGCATATGAAAAGCCAGTTGTTTATTTCCAAATGCTGACTTTGACTGGGCAGTTTGAACCAGCTATTGAGTTCTTATCCAGAATACCCAGGTAAGTTCCAGAATAACGATTTTTTAATCAAATCAAATAATCAACTTACAACACAATTACAGAAAACTTATTATTATTAATTATATTTTTGCTTTGAGTTTTCTAATATGAAAAAAAGCACATTGTTGGTGCATTTCATGAAGACACTCTTTACTTTTAATTCCTTTTTTATGTATGTTCAGCGAAATGTGACAAAACAATTTATTATTTTATAATTTGTACCACATAACTGCAATAAAGATATGAATTGTATTTAGTTACCATCTAAATCAATTAGTGCATGTAATTTTTTTGGATTAATTAAAGTTATATTTAGTGTACTAGGTACTTTTATTATGAGATAAGATTGGCGTTATAAATCTACTGTATTTGTACAATTCTTTTTTCGTGAGCCATAAATATATCAATTATCTCCATGCAATAATGTGTTGTATTATTTCCATGCAAAAGAAATCACATCGATTTTCTTGCTTCGTTGCTGCGTGAAAGGACAAACCAAGTACCAAAAAATAAACTTGCATTTGTAATATTACCTGATCAATTTCTTGTTTCAGATACCAAGTGCATGGAGTACACATGGCGTTGGCATTGCATGATCTTTACATGTTAGGCACACCTCGAAACGTACAGGCACCATTGTGTAAGTTAATATCTATGTTACAGCTTGTTTAATCCACCCACAATAGGGTATTTGGCTACTATATTTTTATTACATACATAAATAGTATACCTCAAAAAATAGATAACTGTGAAAACAAAACTTGAATATCTCAAAAAATGACTAAGTTACAGGCATTTTAAAATACAGAAATAGAAAGAGACAACTCAAACACGCAGTGACGTCAGTTACCAGTCCTCACAGTAACTCATTACTAAGCCGTGGTAGCTCTACATACAATCTTTTTGGCATGTGACGTCACAAGCCATGCCTTCATAGTAGCTGTGAGGAAGCTCAACGCGATCTCTGTTTTGCGAGAAAGGGACAGGCGATGAAACGAAATGAAATGAGCGATTTTACTTATTTTTACAATGATTACATTCATTTTTAACGTACTTTATGAAAATAATATTTACTTGTTCATTTTTAATAGTAGTCAAATAGCCTATTTACTCGTTTTTACTTGGGAACCCCTTTTTTTGAGATATTTAAATATTCTATGTGGAGCTCTGTAGTGTAAGCATTAAATTATATGCCCTTACTAATAAACATTTTGTAGTAAAGGAACAGTTATTTTGTGTTTTGTTTTTTATAATTAAGTCTGAAAAGCAAAGATAGGCACTAAATAATGCTAAACCATAAGCAATCCAATGGTTATGCATTATTTATAACATTTGTTCATCTGCGTTTGGTGAAAGTTACATAAAGAGTCTGGCAACACTTTAAAAACCTGCCATATACAGGTGTGTTTTGATCTTGTTCTGTTTCGTGTATTTTAATCGATTTTTAATTTGTTTTTCAGTGTCTGTTGATACAGATGACCCCGCCCCTCTGCGCCGTTTAAACCTGGCCAGACTACTGCTTCTGTATGTCAGGAAGTTCGAGCTTACAGACCCTTCAGATGCTTTGCACTATTACTTCTTCTTGAGGTAAGATTTTCACCAAACTAAACGTGGAATGTTTTTGTTTTTCTTAGATCACATCTTTTGCAAACATGCAAATATTGTGGTATTTAATGTTTAAAAAAATATAATATTAACGATATATAATATTAGTACTTCTTAAACTCTCCTTCTTACTTTTCAACATACTTACATAGTTTGCATCTTTGCGCACATTGTCTATGCCGTAAACGCTGCGCGGAAATTCAGAATGGATTGATATTTAAGGTCCGTATTACAGAACGATGCTCAGTCTTCGATCGGTGCTCAAGCAGAGAATTCATTCGAAAAGTGATCAATTATCGAATGAAATCTCTGCTTGAGCACCAATCGATGACTGAGCATCGTTCTGTAATACGGACCTTGCTTTAAGACGTTATATCGATGTTTCATTGTGTAGATTTTGACTAGCTTACTTAGTTCTTCGCCTTCGCCTTAAACTAGCTGTAATAAAGATTCATTTTACTATCAACCGAATTTAAAAAAGAGATTCTCAATCCGGTTGAATTTTCGTGATTGCTATCTCATATTTCCATCATTTAAAAGCCAACGTGGAAAATCGTTATCCAAGAATACTTTGACATATAAATTTTATGAAAACTGGTTCAGTAGTTTGGTTTTTAAATCAAACCACTGGAGAAAATATGTGGATGATATTATTATTATTAGTCCAAGTACTTCTATATTTATACATTTAGATTTATATACTAAGTTTATTATAGTTTCCGAGTTCATTTAATTATTATTATCAAATTACCTTTTTTATTGATTAAAAATAAGTGCTTCACAGTATGAAATTTTAAAGGAAATGTTATTATTGCAGGAACCTAAAGGATCCTAACGGCAAGAACCTGTTCATGTGTTGTTGCACGGACCTGGCGCTAGAGAGCCGCGACTACGAGCTGCTGTTCGGGCGAATGGACGCGGCGGGCCTCCGGTCGCCGGGCCTGCTCGACCAGTTCAACAACCCGCATATCGACACCACGGTACCTGATATACTACCTTGTTTATTCGGCTCGAAGGACCAAAAAAATTTCGCGTCCCAGATACACAACACTTTAATAGTAAAAGTTGAAAAATTTTGATGGATATATGTTTATATGTATAAGAATTACAGCTTGAAGTTAAGCCGATTTATCCATTAACGCGTGTATCTCTCGTGGCGTGTTAAAGCACACTGTTTTCTGTAGCAGGAAGTTAAATATGACGAGTTGCAAAATAAGTTGTACTTTGTACACTTCAACCGTCTTCATAGAGGAGGATCTCAATTTGATTGTATTTACACATACAGCCTCATTATAGTATTTTATTATCTGTTATTCTATGAAAATTCAAGCTTATCAACTATACTAGCATGACTTTCTTTTATACAAGGTGGAATTTAATTCGTTCTTTTCCTTTAATGTATGTATTCAGTCCATGCTATAGAACGCTCCGATATAACTAAATAAAAAAAAATACTTATGAAATAAAATTTAAATCTAGGTATTATCAAATTAAATCCTAAAGAAAAGCCTGGCGGCATTGAACAAAGCAGGTGTTTTATTGCCTACGAAACATTTACAAAACACTCAGCTGGTACCCGCGCTGTATATACCGTTAAATAGACATTTCGGCTGCCATGCATTTATTTTTCGAGGCACTAAATACTAAAAATAAACCAATTTTTTTTAAATAGGACCTTGTACGAATATTCTATAGCAAGGTCCGAGTACATACATTTAAGGAAAAGAGCGAATTTAATTCCACTGTGTATATTTAGATTAGACATAGAAATATCATACGTGTCATTTATGGATATGTAATGCTAAACATTGGATGTTATAAGACCTGGGCGTAAGTTTTACTCGCTACATGTCCTATTCAGTTTATTTTATGTTTAACTAGTTGCGCCCCGCGGTTTCACCCGCGGATAAAAGGTATTTTAATTATTTATTCATCCCACGGGAAAATTTCACTTTTCCGGGATAAAATGTAGCCGATATGTTAATTCAGTGTATAAGCTATCTTGGTACCGAAGTTCATCCAAATCCATTCATCCGTTTGAGCGTGAAGGAGTAACAAACATACACACAAACACACATACAAACTTTCGCGTTTATAATATTAGTGTGATTTATTGTTTCTCTTAATTATGTTTGTTTATGTGTTACAGGTGATCGCATTGAACGTGGCCGAGCAGCTCGTAAACAAGGGCCTGTTTGAAGATGCTATCACCATGTATGATGTAGCTGGAGTAAGTACTCTTACCTATGAATTATTAACAGTTATAAAATTTTTACGTTAGATTTAGTTTATGAAGACGTTTAAAGGAAGGAGGGATTATTTTTATATCCCTTTAATATAAATAAATTAATTAAATGGCTTTATTCGGAGTGACTTACCAACTGACAAACAATATAAAACCCAAAAACTGGACAGTGGAATCTTCCTTATATACAGTGTATGTATAGAGTAGGGGTGCACAGATGCACTAAGGAATTTTGAAAATCCAGCCTCTAAGGTCTAATGGGGTGTGAAATAATGTATGAAGCCTGAAGGTGAAGCCGCAATGGTCTCTATTTCAATATAAGAATCTATATCTCCATCTTTTAGAAGTACATATATAAATCATTGAAAATAACATTTACAACAAGAGCTGAATATGAATAATAATGACAATAAATAAATAATTGTGGACATTTCACATAGTGCCATCTAGCCCCAAACTAAGCTTTTAATATGGGAACCAGATAACTGATACAATACTTTTTTTTTGTTTCTAAATACATACACAGAATACAATATAACACCCAGACACAGGACAAACTTCGATGTTCATCACACAAACGTTTGTCTTAGGTGGGAATTGAACCCACAACCTACAGTTCTAGCTAACAGAACTACCAACAGAGCTATCATGCCAGCATGGCCATAGCTAGGGGGGGGGGGGGGCATTGTGAGGCAATGCCCTACCTTATAAATACCAAAAACTAATAAATTATTGTAATTAAATGGTTTGTTCATAGTTTGAGATTTAAAAAAATCTTAGATCCATGCTCATGTTCTATCGCAGAAATTATTTGTCTACGAATAGCTATTGATGGTGATTGATTTAGGAGCCCGTGCTTTGAGGGCAGAGATTTGAGGGAGAGGGGGGGGGGGTTTGTTTTCTTTTTCGCCTTTCCTGTGTAAGGTCCGTATTACAGAACGATGCTCAGTCATCAATGGGTGCTCAAGCAGAGATTTCATTCACTAATTGATCACATTATGAATGAAATCTCAGCTTGAGCACCGATCGATGACTGCCGTGTTCCGGTTTGAAGGGCACTGTAGCTAGTGAAATTACTGGGCAAATGAGACTTTATGATCTGATATCACAGTTTAGTACTCTATCTTATTACTAGATTGTGCTGATGTCTCAGAATGACGTGCGCAGTGTCACGCGAACCTCTATACTTTAGAGTTCCGAGTAACACTGCAGCTGATATGGGCAGCCGTGTCGTTTAACATCAGGCGAATGGCTAGCTCGTCACGTCATTCCTTAACATAAAAAAATAAATAAAATAAACACCTAACATTACAGAACCTAGAGAAAGTGCTCGAGTTGTTCTGCGTACTGCTGGCTCAAGTGGTGAACAGTGGCGGAGGGGCGTCTGGCCTCCGCGAGCGTCTCTCGACTCTCGCCGAGCATGTGTCGCGTCGGCTCCGCGCCTCGGACGCAGTCTCGCTGCCCGCGGCTCTCGTCGAGGCGTACACTAAACTGTGCAAGCTGATGACGTTTTTCGACCAGTTCCATAGTAACAACTACGATGGGGCACTTGAGGTTGGTGTTGGAACCTTTGCGTTGGAAACTGGAAGCAACCCAATGAAGTTTTTTTAACACTTCCAGGTTGAATACCTATTTGATCCTAATTGTACTATCGTTTTTTTTTTCGCTGAGGATGTCCACTTTTTCCTTAAACATTTTTAAATTGTTAGTTTAAACTGTCAATGGATGCAAGAATACCTATTTGATCCTAATTGTACTATCGTTTTTTTTCGCTGAGGATGTCCACTTTTTCCTTACACATTTTTAAATTGTTAGTTTAAACTGTCAATGGATGCAAGAAGCAAGCAGCTCCTCAAATTGGGGCTCCATGGATTCCTCCATGGAGCGCTTATGTTCAACAGTAAACGTCTTGTCTCGTCCTCACTGCATCTTGTAACCTCTGCTTAAACATAATTGAAGGGTTGAGAATAAAAAGGATTTAACTGACAAATTGACAGATTCGAGAAAATTGACTTTAAACGTCAACGGCGTCATTTTAATGTAGAGTGCTTATAAGGTAATAGAAGAGGTTTATGTAAGTTTCAGCTGCTTGAAAATGTTTTAATTCTATTTAAAATTACTAAATATAGTACTAATTCATACAATTACTGTAAAAATATAATATAATAAAATAAATATAGTAATGTTTTTATGCTAAGCAAACTGTATTCCTGTGACAGATAAACAATTTTTAGACTCAAAATATCGAGATTTAAGCCTCATTTCGGTATTTTGAGAATGTATCACTGAAGATAATTTCACGCTGAATCCAACGATACCCATAAGTCATTTAGTCAAAAAAATCAGTTAAATCCTTTTTATTCTCACCCCTTCAATTGATAACCATAAAACCAACGAACGAAATAACGAAATCTAAACAAAACAAAAAGTTAAACAGCGCATAAAGTAGAAAATTCAGTTGTAGACATAACTAATAGCTACATTTTTCGATTACCATACTTCTATAATTTGAAGGCTTATAAAAGTATGTAGTATTAGTTTATACCGCAGGCATAGCACGCGCAAAACTTTGTGAGCTCTTGGAAGTTAGCGCGGATGGCTGCGCAGTACGCATATTATAGTTACTGTATGGCCACTTTTACAGTGTTCATAATGCACTCGACTGTACCATACGCGGTTTGGTACTTGGGCCTAATTCGGCTCTAACAGCCCTATTAATAAACACGAACTAGCTTTAGACTAGTTACACCATCTTTTGTCTCGTTCGAACCAGCTAAATATTCCAGTAGCAAAAAAAGGACAAAAGCTGAAGTAACTAATCCGAGACTAATACCCGTTTATTAATAAGGGTGATAGTGACCGAATGGTACCTACTAACTGAAGAAATTATCTAATTTATTATAATTTGATATGAACGTTTATAATTATTAAGGTTATTGTTATATATGTTAAGTGTTGTGGTGTTGGCACAGACGCTGCGCGAGTGCTCGCTGGTGCCGCTGAGCGCGAGCGAGCTGGAGGCGCGCGTGAGCGGCGCGCGGGCGGCGCGCGGGGAGCTCCTGCGGAGCCTGCCCGCCGTGCTGCGCGCGCTCTGCGCCATGCTGCTGGCGCGCCGGCAGGCCCTGCGCGCCGCGCCCCACCTCGCCGCGCACAACGACAAGGTATCGAATAATGGGCATAGGTTGCTTCATAACTTAACTATACATTTGGAGTTATGGCGGGAAAATGAATAAGATCGCGGCACCGCATCGTATAATTTTCCAAAACTTGTGTTATTTTCAGTGTTAGTGCACGAGTGTGGGAAAGTGGTATAATTCACTATATTCCGTCCATGTTTTGTATTTCATCTATATTTTTTAAATGCTTAGCGGTAAGACTACCTATTGTGACACTTAATTCATTGTTTCTGTATTCAAGAGTATATACGTAATAACAAAGTTTCCACACTGAGACCATACATCAATACATGCACATCAGAATGGAATAGCTAGTGCGGTGTAGTCCCCTCAGGGACTAGGCTAGTGGATTCAAGTAATAAAGTAGCGGATTTTTGATGTTATTTTCATATCCCATTGCTTTTCTTTCCAGCAAGTGGAGTGGCTTCGTGAACAAGCAGAGGTACTCAATACGTTTGCCGGAAACATCGCGTACAGAATGCCCGGCGATACCTACAGTCAGTTGGCACAGATGCAAATATTAATGCACTGAGTGTTACAGAAAATGTTAATTTTTTCAATAAATTTTTCCATCAATAAATTGTTTTCTTTTTATCAACCTACACCTAACGCGAGTAGAAGTAAATAGCAAATAGCATCCTCTATTGGTCATCATCTCAACTTTAAATACGACCTTCTGATGGAACAATAATATGAAAAATGCACATAGGATCAGTGGAAAAATGAAATAAAATTTTATACTTATTACCATATTGATTGGCCAGCTAGGTAGTTTATTAAAATAGGGTTTTATTGGTTTTATGCTCTAACGACCTGCCCGCAGCTTCGCCCGCGGCGTGGACTAAGTTATAAGGGTGGAATAACGAAAAATCCTTTCTTAGCGGATGCCTACGTCATAACATCTACCTGCATGCCAAATTTCAGCCCGATCTGTATTTAGCCAGTGTCAAGTAATTGATGATTTATCGAGTTAATGATATTTCACGCAAATATGTGTTAAGTCATAGTCGAAGTCATCAAGTCAAGTCATAGTCTAGTCAAAATCATACTCCTAGTAAAGTGGTGGCAACTTTACTTGAAGCTTCTATGGAGTTATAGAAACAGCACGAAAAGAAACGTTTCACCAGCAACTCCAGCAAGCAGCTTCTTAACGAATAGAATGCCACCAATTTTATGCACTAAAACTGAAAATAACACAAGTTTTGGAAAATAATACAATGCGGTGACGCAATCTTTTCGTGTTCCCGCCAAAACTCACCCTTCAAAGTTTTTTTTTGTTTGGTTTTGGCTTTACACTTTTGTGTATTTAGCCAGTGTCAAGTAATTGATATCTCAAGTTAATTAATATCATATATTGTGTCAAGTCACAGTCCAGGTCATCAAGTTAAGTCATAGTCTAGTGTAGTCAAGTCATACTCCTAGTAAAGTGGTGGCAACTTTACTTGAAGCTTCTATGGAGTTTTGGAAACAACACGAAAAGAAACGTTTCACCATCATTATACTATTATTATCCCACACTAACGCCTGTAATCCAGCACTTAATGAATAGAATGCCACCAATTTATGCACTAACACTGAAAATAACACAAGTTTTGGAAAATAATACTATGCGGTGACGCAATCTTTTTTGCTTTCCGCCAAAACTCCCAAGAGTAATATTATCACAGAATACTATTATGAATATTATTCTGTGACTAAGATTAAAATTCGATGTGATTTATAAATGATGTATAGTTTATTTTGGTATAAATAAAATACCTCAAGAAACTATATATGTAAATTAACTATGAAATTAGTTCAATCTGTGCTGTGTCGCCTGTGTGCCTGTGTGCCTGACGTCTGCCCAAAGGATATTGTTACTCCTGCGCCTGCTTGACGGTCCTGACAGGCTGCTGACTGGTGCTGAGATAAAATGATTATTTGCGGGAAATGTGGAGTGATGATCGCCTCGGTTGAAGGTATACACTGCAACAGATGTCACACAGAGTTACACAAAGCCTGCATAGAATGGGAAGATACTGTAAGCGGTAGAATTATTGTATGTCCTGGGTGCAAAATAAACAACGTGGTGCCAATAGAGTATACGCCCCCTACTGTGGGGTCAGAGCCAGGTTCCTCAAAGCCGTTGAACTCCACAGAGTGCTGTGGTCTAGATCGTGAGCTAACATGTGTTCTATTTCCCGGGATCGTGAAAAACGATGAAAAAGCTATACAATGTTTAGGTGGAATCAAGGGTATATCTCAGGTTTGTTATTCTTCATTTAATTTTATCATTCTGCAGATACTTAATTGATGAATAGAGAAAAAAACTGTTGCAAAGTAGATGCTCTATGCAAGTAGTCGGCCATAGTGGTATCAGATTTTTACGCAGCTTGGCTTGTCTAACAACAACAGCTGGAACTTGCACCTATACATGCAAAACCCTCCAAAGCACAGTAGGGCTCAAGTGCATCTGCCACTTTATGTAGCTGTTTCCATCAAAGTAGAGAGAAAAGCGAGCATTTCTTAATTACCAATCATTTGGCTGGACAAGCTTATAATGAGTAGCATATGTGTAGGTCAGCATAGTGGTATCTAACTTCTTGTTATTTGCTACATTAAAATTCAGAGTTATAGTATCTTGAACACTGCTGATTGAAGTTTTACAGTATTATCTTCAAAATACATTAAACATACATTTTCAATTTTACTTTCACAGTCAATAACAAGTTTGATAAAACCATAATCATTATATTTTCAGGTTTACTGTCAGCCCCTAAAGAAGCGCCTTGGCTTAAGCTTTCAGCCAGAGAATCCTTTTGTAAAAAAAGTATTTGCAGACTACAAGAAGACTGCTGGTGTTTTGCTCAAAATCAAAGTTAAAAAGGTTAAAACAAATAATGAAGTCACAAGAAAAGTTATTTCTTCAGATGTTATTGGACGAGTCAATGGTATTTACAGATTTGAGTGTAAGTATTGCAAATATGCTCTTATATACCTGTTTTAACTATAATGATTACTTAGGTATATTTCGAACGAATTATCATAGTTTTCAGTATTTTTGTATGCTGCACTCATGACAGTCACTGCTTAAAATATTTATAATTTTTGTTGGTAATTGTAATTTGTCTACTGTCTTTTCAAAATAAAAAAAGTAACACACTTAATAATTTTATTGCACACAAGTAATGTTATTCTAGTATCCTATATAAGCATTAATATGATAATGAAATGCTTTTACAGCTATGTGTGACTTCCAATATCTGCCAGTGTACAGAGAAGCTCCAGGCGAGCCTCTACAATGTCTTGTAGATAAAATTATCCCAGATGGAAATGCTGATATCAATTTTATTAGGTAAGTAAATGAAATTATATGGAAATGACTATCAGGTGAGGAACATTTTGATTATCTACTTACTAACTACTTACTTACTTACTTACTATAGTAGTAAGTAGATAATCAAAATGTCAATTATCTACTACAAAAAATAATAGCCCCATATATCACCATAATAAATTATTATTAAGGTTTCCTATAGATGCCTATAACCTTCGCCTATTTATTTACATTTATAACTTTTAAAATTATAAGGACGTAAAGGTTTCAGATGGAGAAACACAAAGATGAAACAGATATAAATGTGTCAATGTATGAAACAGACACACCTGCCGAATGTACGGCACCGAACGTTCGGCGGTTGAACTATCGGTTGTATTAATTTGTTGGCATGACACCAAACGCGCCGAACAGTCGGTTTACGCAGTGTGTAGTTTAGCGCTTTACGCGACGGAAACTTACGTAGCACCGTTGGTGGGTGTCGTCACTTCCTGGCTGTAAGCGTGCGCTGCGCTGAAAGTTCCACTACACTCGCCGTATTTTCCGTCGCGTAACAAGGTACATGGGACACATAATTGTTGATTGTTATACAAAATACGTTGACGTGACGTTCACGGAAACAGGCGCTACACGAAAGGTTCGCTGGGGTGTACTAGGTTATTTATAAAACACTGCGAGCGTATTTTGTTGAACGTTCGGTGCCGTAACTTCGGCAGGTGTGTCGCTACACTAATGGTAGTACTTTTGTACTACTATTTTTGAATTATACTGTATTATACTACAGAATAAAAAATAATTAATTATTTAAAAAAAATCGAGTGTGCTTTAGACCACACGACTGAAGTTAAACTTATTTAATTTAGCTCCTTCGGTCGGTCGGTATAACTTTGTTTTTGCTTTGTTTAATGTTAATGTCGCCATCTTAACCATTGCAAATTGTCGTTTTACTGTAAATACCAACACAATAAGACAAATATTTAACTTTGTTATGTTGACAATAGAGTTCTACGTTCATCTGCCGCTTGCTTTGCATTCACCATCTTACTCTCAAGTCTATCGTACATAAAGAAGTTTTACTCAAAAAAAATCCAATATGGCTATGTTTTAGAGGGGAAGCACCCTTGTTCATTGTGCCGTCAAACTTCACAAGATCGGACCGCCCTATAAGTTATGCATACACCGATAAGAGATACCCCGACCGGAGTCGCACTCCCGATGGCGAAGATGACTTTCACAATAAGTCGCGGTCAGAGCGTGGCATGCCGCTCGGACACTGGTGGCGCTTCAACCTAACCAATGAATTTCCTACTGAACCCAACGAATATTATATCAAGAATAGAAATTTTAAATATGAGTACAATACATTGTTGAAGGCAGAGTTTGAGACCATTCAAAAGGTACAGTAATTCATTATCAAGGAGAACATGCACATTTAAGTTGAATTAATTTATTTATTTATTATTGTTCAATTTATAATAATTAGCTTACATTTAATGACCAAAACGCTAACTATTTTAATGATTACTTATGTGTAAGTTTAAAGTTATTACAAATAGTCCTTATATTATCGTAAAATATGTCGACATGCTGGCACTCATGAGTGAACGCATTAAGTAGGGCCAGTGCCCGCAGCGTGGGTGAGTTATTGCAGTGGTGAGTCCGTAGTACTGGACAAGCAAACAATTGATGCCGACGACGTCTAGTTCTCCGATCCAGAATCCAGTAATCCGAATTATTAATTATAGCATGCAGTATTGAGCAATAATGGATTACAAGCAGTAGTTAACGCCTGTATTAATTGTATATATAGGTACATAAGCAGCCTCTGTAGTGTGGTGGTTGAACAGGTCGGCTTATAACTCGGAAGCGGCGGGTTCGATTCCCGTGGCAGGATAAGTATTTGTGCACAGAAAAAAGCACATATACTTCTTCTGAGTCTGGGTGTTGTAGGAACAAGTTCCTCGTAGTTCCTGGGTCCCTAGACACGGAATCCTAGTTAGGGTCCGAGATCTATGTATGTGATCGTTGGGCGTTATTTTTATTATAGGCTGTTATAAAGCTGATGCGAACTTTCACAATGAGTCCTTTGTACTAGGCACTGCTTTAGGACACATATTATGATAATAATGCCCATAAATACTAAAGTTTCACAGCTCCTAAGTTCGCACTTATCTTTCTATGACACAACTATTGCGATGCATTTGGGTATGTTAATAAGTTCGAGCGAGCTGTGAAACTTTAGTATAGACAAGCATAAGTATAATAACTGTGCTTAAAAATCGAGCCTCACAAGGAAATTACTATATTTTTGCAGTTCTCGCCCTTTGTTCTACCATTTTTTGTATGTTTTTTTTTAAGGTTGTTATGTATTAGTTGGTGTTCAATAAAGTATTATTGTATTGTATTGTATATTTTTGCAGTGTTTCGAAGAGAGACCAATCTGGTCACTGAACATGATCAGGCATCATACAAAACTGCGGTTGGGTTCTTTGAAGATATTAGTGCCGTGTGTGGCCGTTTTCATGAAGGATGGTCCATGGAAGGCTTTATGGGTTAGATTTGGATTCGATCCCAGGAAAGAACCATCTGCTCGAATATACCAGACTTTGGATTTCAGACTGAGGCATACAGGTAAGTTAAAAATGTTTTTGTTTTGGCTCCACACTTTTGTGTATTTAGCCAGTGTCAAGTAATTGATAATTTATCAAGTTAATGATATTTCACGCAAATATGTGTCAAGTCACAGTCGAAGTCATCAAGTCAAGACATAGTCTAGTCAAAGTCATACTCCTAGTAAAGTGGTGGCAACTTGAAGCTTCTATGGAGTTTTGGAAACAACACGAAAAGAAAGGTTTCACCATCATTATACCATTTTCCCACACTCACGCCTGTAATCCAGCACTTAACGAATAGAATGCCACCAATTTTATGCACTAACACTGAAAATAACAGTGTGTAATAACATAAGTTGTGGAAAATAATACAATGCGGTGACGCAATCTGTTTCGCGTTCCCGCCAAAACTCGTTAAAAATGTTTCTAGTACCTGTTATCCGATTCTCAATCCATTACATACCCTCCCTCCTTCCGATCATATTCCAATCATAAACTTTCGATTCGCAATGCTTCTTTCAAAGACTTTCAATCGCCTTAGATTGATACATAGATAGATAAACTCTTTACTGACACCAAGATGACGAAATACAAAACAGGAAAGCTTATAAGTAGGTTACAATGGGTGGTCTTATCGCTAAAAAGCGATCTTTTCCAGACAAACTTTGGATGGACAGAGATAGATCAATGAGCATGACGGTGGTGCTATCAAATAAGAGCTAATTATTAATATTTAGCTGGATCGAAAGAGACAACAGATGGTATATCTAATCTAAAGCTAGTTCGTGTTTATTAATAAGGCTGTTAGAGTTTTGCTTTATTACGTAACCTGACACTGGCGTTACTTTTATGGTCCTCTAAAGTCTTCCAACAAGGCCTAACGACTGGTTATATTTACAATAGGTGCAAAAATCTGAAAAGAGCAATCATTTCTATTGCTGTTTCACTCAGTACACTTTTGACATAACGGTGGAAGCAGGAAAACAATATTCTCTAGCTTTCGTCACAATAGCTTTTGCAATGGGCCGGTGTCCATCATCGGTATACATATTTATTTATTTTATTTCATTTTATAGGTGCACATAACATATCATAGAAAATACATTATAAAGCAACGTGATTTAAAAATTACACAGTGAACAATTCTATAATCCAATCACACATGCACTCAGCCTGATTTAAAACAGTGATAATTACAAACCTACCACCAAAAACGAAAAAAGATACTGAAAAAGTAAAGCAAACGAGTGTACCTTAAATAATCAAACTTAATTAAGTTAATCAAAATAATAATACAATAATACAAATAACGTTGTGTGATTTAAATAATTATATACACAATATACATAGAATAAATGATATAGATAAAATGAATACTTCTAAAGACACATTATACACATTTTATGCACAAATATTCCAGCGGGCGTGCACTCGATGGTGATGACGCGCGATCAGATCGTTCACTATAAGAGTGCGGATCGCGTGCGCCAACAGAAGCGCAAGAACCGCGCCTCTCCGCCGCTCAGCGACGACGTGGGCGAGGGAGCCGTGCAGTTCCGCCCGGGAATGGTGCCCACGCAGCGCCAGATATTCTACCAGGTATAACATGCGGGCTCACCTCTTCGGTATATCTAACCCCCTGGTACTTCATGTTCACAAAAACGTAATTGTTCGTATTTTACATAATTATTATTCCACCATTACCTCTGTATTTCTGGTGTCCTGGTACGTCATACTTTAAAAACAACTAAAGTAGTATGTTCTATCTCAAAAACCACACATGTGTAAGATATACTAAAGTGGTGAACTGAAATGGTCTGCTCTGCATTTTTGAAGTAAAACTTCTTTACGAACGCGTGACTTGGGGAGTAAGCTTGTAATTACGAGGCGAATGGATGTTGAAAGTTGTTGGTTCACGTAGATCTCCATTATCAACATAACTAAGTTAAAAGTGATTATTATTGTGTTGGTATGTCCGCTAAAACGACAATTTACAATTCTCAAGACCGGAAAGTACCGGCCGATAGATGGAGATAAACTAAAACAGCCTTATTAATAAACACGAACTAGCTTTAGATTAGTTACACCATCTTTTGTCTCTTTCGATCCAGCTAAATATTCCAGCCATAGCAAAAAAAGGACAAAAGCTGAAGTAACTAATCCGAGACTAATACACGTTTATTAATAAGGCTGAAAAAGTTTTACTAAGTCGTGTGGTTTATAGCACACTCGATTTTTTTATATCTTTAATGTTCAAAAATTAACCGCGTTGGATCCAACTGGAACATGAAATGGCTCAAACAGGAATATCATTTGAAATGTGAGCAATGGATCGTTTTGGGGTATCAAACCTGAATAGACCAACAAATCACACTTTTGCAGAGTTTACTTATACAAGGTGGAATTTAATTCATTATTTTTCTTTAATTTTTGTTATTTAGTCCATGCTATAAAACGCTCCCATATAACTAAACAAAAAAGTACTTATGAAATAAAACTTAAATCTAGGTATTATCAAATTACTGTAAATTTAAATTCTAAAGAAAAGCCTCGCGGCATTGAACAAAGCAGGTGTTTTATTGCCTACGAAACGTTTACAAAGCACTCGGCTGGTGTGGGCACCAGCCGAGTGCTTTGTAAACGTTTCGTTCGTCTGTGTGTATCGTTAAATAGACATTTTGGCTGTCATGCAGTTATTTTAGGAGGTACTAAAAATACTAAAATAAAACCATTTTTTTAAGATTGGACCTTGTGCGAATATTCTATAGTATGGTCTGAGTACATACATTTAAAGAAAAGAGAAACGAAAACGAATTCAATTCCACCGTGTATATACATCACTGTACTCGATATAATAATAACGCTCAACGATCACATACTGTACGACTTGTACCTAGAAATGATTTGTTCCAGCTGTGTGACGTAAAACTGCCTGAAGTAGAGAGCCTGCTACGCGAAGAGCCCGCGGAAGGCAGCACGTGTCACGAGAAGCTCGGCTGGCTGCCTCCTAACGCCATCGAGAAATGCCGCGATCTAATCTTTCAATCCGTCAAGGAGACGTTGCTCGCTTCCCACAATACCGAGGTCAAGTTTGACGTAAGTGTCGCTGCCAACTGAAATTACCAAGATTTAGTTTTTAATTATTCAAGGTATTTATCTGCCGAACGACATCCACTGGGGTCGTTGAGAAGAATCCGAAAATGGCGGTCGTTGCATCAAGTTACATGATCGCCTAGCAGGTCCTCGGACTCAAGATACCTGTGCCTTTTTTTTTTTTTTTTTTTTTTTTTTTTTTTTTATTTTTTTTTTTTTTTTTTTTTAATGAATGATGTGACGAGCAAGTCATTCGCCTGATGTTAAGCGATACGGCCGAGAACTCCAAAATATAAAGTTTCGCGTGACACTGCACTGCTCACAACATCCCGAGACATCAGCACAGTCTTGTAATAAGATTACTCGACTGTGAGATCAGATCATAAAATCTCATTTGCCCAGTAATTTCACTAGCTACAGTGCCCTTCAAACCGGAACACAGTAGTGCTTGCACACTACTGCTTGGCGGCAGATTAACTGGCAGAGCGGTGGTACCTACCTAGACGAACTTTGCAGAAAAGTCCTACCACCTAGTAAAGTAAAGTATTACCCATCAAAGTAGATACATTGGACAATAATTACAATATTTGGAGATACACAATACAGGTAACAGTGAATGTGGGTGAAAAACTCGTTTGGCTTCTACAAATTGTCTACTTACGACTCACGTGTACATATGGTCTTACATTTTGTATAGTATGTAAGAGAACGCCTGGAAATAGTATTATTGCGCTACTTTAACAAAGAAACTGCAATGTTTCGAACGGGGCTATTACGATAATTTTATTATAGCCTAGACAAGTTCGGTAAACAAATTACATGACTTGTATGACATGACACTGATCAGTGATTCCTGTTTATATGAATAATAATAAATGTGTTAATGCGTTGTTTTCGATTTATAATTGAAAATATCGATTAGCACACATGAAAAGTATAAATACAGACCAACATAGAACCACCTCAATTTTTTTGAAGTGTGTTAAAAAATAAGAGGTGATAGGCTGGATTTTTTACACAAAAACAATAATAGCCAACATACACAGCCTCTTTGGTGTGGTGGTTGAGTAGGTCGGCTCATGACCCGGAGGCGGCGGGTTCGATTCCCGCGGCAGGTCATGTATTAGTGCAACAGGCCAAAAAGCGTAAATACTTGTTCTGAGTCTCGGTGCTGAGGGACCATACTCCTCGTAGTTTCTGGGTCCCTAAATCCTAGAGTTAGGGTCCAAGATCTGTGTAAGATCGTTCGGCGTTATTGTTATTATTTATTTAATAAAATTGCGATTTCGACTTTTTATTTTTATTGCAGGAAAGCGGTGACGGTGAGAGCAGTGAAGATGATTCTGAAAACTCAGGCGACGAAATCACGAATGAAATGGACGAATCTATGCAATAAACATATCGTCTACTAATCCGATCCTATCATTTTTATATTACGCCTTACTTATTATTTATTATGCATTTAATCTGTTAAGACTAGCTTAGCGTTTGAGTTGGTTAGCCATGACGTTTTGGCAGGATTTGGGAGACACGTGAACACAGCATTTTTAAACAATTTTTGTGGTGTATTATGGTAGTAGCTTTCATTGGGTAAAGATATATCAGCTTAGGTTAGTCAATAAATAGTAATTTAATACACCTTAGTAAGCCCAATTCTTTTCCTATATAATTATTACCGTCTCCAAAGGCTCGATGATTGATGTTAGATTGTCAAGCCGAAGTAAGAGGGTACTTTTCCAACTTCGAATCGTGCTAGGATTCAGAAGACTTACATCTTGATATGTACTGCATAAACCAGCTGACTGATTGAATAGTAAACAAATTGATAAATTCGATTCGTGGCAACGGACAAATAACGCATTTTTTGTTACTCTTAATATTACGCCACTGCCTATTGTTTTGTGCCTTTTGTCGTGAATAAATTTTTATTCTGTTCTATTCTATTCTGTTCTATTTTATTCTGTCCTGTTCTATTCTGTTCTGTTCTATTCTATAAAGGATGCTCAGTACTCAATTCTAGTTTTAAATTAACTGTAAAATGGGTGTACATTATTTAACCTAATTATCCAGTAAAAAACACAGACTGAGGAGAGGATACTTACCTTGCGTAAAAACTTATTAAAAATGTTTGTATGAGCCTGCGTTGACTACATCTCACCTGGATGGTAAGCGATGATGCAGCCGCATTGCAAAGCATTGCAAAACAAGTTAAGCAATGAGGTGGTCTAAGGTGGTGCATGCTTGTCTAGAAGTAATCTGTCCACTATTGAAAAATCCCAGGTTATAACTGGAAACAAGGACGCCGGTAAGCTGTTCCATTCATTAGCTGTTCGCACTTTAAAGTTAGTGGCGAAACGCTTCATGCGGGTAGAATGAATTTCAACCATATATGGATGCCGTTTTTCTGTTCTTGTAGTCCGATGAAAGAAAGGAAATGGGGGAATAAGATCGTGTAATTCCTGCGTACACTCCAAAGTCTATAAAACACCGAAAGTCAGCAATTTTACGACGGTGTAACAAGCTCTGCTGCTGATGCTGATGCTGAGCTGATAATATGTCTGTAATAACGCCAACAACTCTAAAAATTGATAGCTGGAGAATTCAAATGGTAATCTTTCGGAAAACACCTGAAATATTTCCTTATGTCCAAATGTAGCTAGTACCTACATATCCTATCAATGAGTATTATCTCGAAATATTTATAACAGTTTAGTCATTACCGATTTTGAAGCTAGATAGTGTATCTGTTAGATTAGTGGCACGCGCACAGCGCTAGCACATGTAGTGCTCCCGCAAGGTCGAAGGACTTGCGTATTCATTTGATCGTATCGCAATTATCAGAACTTTCCAAGCAAGTTCCGGCATAGTAACTTATATCAATCCTTATCGGTGCATTCGTGCCGTAGGTTCTTATTGACAGGTTGTGTATGAAGTAAACAACACGATTGCTAGTTCCAGACTGCCTTTATTAACATCCCACCGCTGTAACCACCGCCGCCACGGGCCCTACCCGGCCCGGCGTATGATTTAGCTCCACGCTGAATCGTTTTGGACTTCCATAACACATCCACGGATGCGGGTTTTATCTCACTTTTAACCTCCTCGATCTGACGGTTTTCGTGCAAAGAAATCTCATTAGCTTGACATATCTTCACTGCTTTTTCAAGCGTTAAGTCATCCGCCCTTAGCAATCGGTCTCGCACGCCACTGTCGGCGACTCCACAGACGATCCTGTCCCGAATTAAGCTGTCTTCCAGTTGTTCAAACGCGCACTGTTGACTAAGGAGTTTCAAAGCTGTGACGTACTCGTCCATATTTTCACCGACCTCTTGAATTCGAGTAAAAAATTTAAAACGCACCATTATAATATTAGTTTTAGTTCCAAAGTAACCATTGAAAGCTTCGATTAACAATTTTATGTCTTCGCGATCGGTCTCGTTCTTAAACTTCAATGTTGAATAAATATCATATCCTTCGGGACCGATCAGATTTATCAATAGACTGGCTTGTACGTCACTGTTTTCTTTGTATACTCCCGATGCTTTAATAAAAACCTCAAATTGCCTTACCCACCTCCGCCACGCGTCGGCGCGACTCGCCGGTCCTCCCTCCAAGGTTAACTGCGCTGGAGGCCTAGCGTGCTCCATTATTTTACGATTTGTTACTATTTTTTAACTTTATTTACACACTTCACAAAGATTTTTGTGCAAATCCACTGCAATTTAACTATTAATTTTGATTTACCGCTGTCACCATGAAGTAAACAACACGATTGCTAGTTCCAGACTGCCTTTATTTATATCTCATGCCTACCCTACACATACAAATAATCATAACACCAGTACAGTGTACAGGTTGTGTACATTGGCAGCGTTACAATAAAATGTTTAATTTTTGGGCATAAATAATGAAAATCATTTTGTAAACTATAAAATGCATCAATGTGGCCATAGAGACAAAATAGTCCTTTAATATTAGTTTTAGTTTTTGTTAAATATTGTTAAAAATTCTACGCAGCATCCATCCCTTTGTCCTATGGTCCTTTGTCCTATATTTGTTCATCAGGGAACGATTTAAGGAGATAAATATTCTTACAGTGGCTTGTCAATACATTTACGACAATTTGATGTACACTCGCAAAAACATTAGCTCTTTTCCCAGATATTGCGACATTCATAACTTTAATACTAGGAACAAAAATAAATTGAAAGTTCCAAGATTCAGACTGCAGAAAGTTAATGGTTCATTTATGGGAAACTGTATACGCTTTTATAACAAGTTGCCCGACGGTATCGAACAATTGTCAATGCGTAAATTTAAATTATTCATAAAGTCAAACTTAATGAAAAAAGCCTATTACACAATAAATGATTATGTGTCGGACAAAAAAGCTTGGCCTGAATATCCCAAGCTTAACGGTATGAAAGCTTAGGTACTTTGCCTATTGCCTATTCCTATCTATAAATTCAGTTTCTATTTGTAATGTTTATAATAAGATAATCACGGTATTTTTCTTGCACCGGTGTGACGTGGTGGTTATTTTTGTAACATATTCATTATCTCAATTGTAATGAATTATATACATTGTAAAAGACAGTAGAAAGAAGACAAAAAAAAAATACATCACTGTAAAGTTTCTTGTAGCTTCTTCTTTACAGTTGTAATCGAAGCTTCGGATCAAAGTTTTCAATTCTGCATTGTGCCGGATTGCTTGCACCAGTAGTGAGAAAGAGAACTGCTTTTTTTTTCAAACTCATATATTGTAATGGGCTTGCTATATTATTTGACAATAAGCACTTTGTAATTTTATATGCTTAGTGAAATAACTTAATTTTAAGTAACTAGTATAATTTTGACTTGTAAAAGTGCTAAAATTAGCCTATTTGCAATAAATCTTTTGACTTTGACTTTGACTTTGACTTATGTAAGTAGGAATAAGTAGGGAGGTGCCGGTTTGTTAGTATGGTAGCAGATATGAGCATTATTTCACAACGATAGACTTTACCCTCCCGTACCGTACTCGATTTATAATTCCGTTGTACGTGACCGTCGCATTTTTTAATTATAACAAAAAAAAACAAAGCACCATTCTGTGTGGAAGGTGCGTCATAGATGATAGGGCGCTCATTTGCATAGATTGACGCTTCTGTATTTATATAATTTGAAACGTAACGAAATTTGGCGAGAAAATTCGTAAATATGAAAAAAAGTGAAATTAGGGTCATCATCATACGTACGCTACGTATGTAAACTAGTAAAATAAAAACAATTATCAACTACTGAATAGATGCTTTGTATCATTATGACATTAAAGCAATACTGTCCAGAGTAGAGCTCAGAGTCCCAGAGTGGGAAGGGGATGGAAATGGGGGAAAGGGGGGAGGACTGGGAGTGGGAATGGGTGATTTATGTTTAAGCTTTTTGAGGATGGGACATTTAATGATGATTACAGAACTGCATAGTTATGTAATTTAGTTTTGTGCAGGGTAATTTTTTTATTTATATGCCATGTAAATAAATAAATATATATACATAAATACAAACATTTATTAGTAAAAAAAGAATATTTTGAAAGACGCAGAACAAAACTTAGCGATATGACCAAAAAGATTTGAAAACCCTGTGTACAAGTAGGTACTTAGTGGTGCAAAGCATACAAAATAAAGATTTAGATTTAGGTATAACTTTTGCATTCTTCGATGGCTATTACTTCAGTAAAGATGAACAAAGGCAGATAATGCGACAGTCATTTGTCATCCATCTCTCAGGACAAAAATATTGTCCCTGCATAATCATACAAAGTAGATATATAGATAGATACATATAGATGTGTCTTTGTACTGGCCAGGGTATGTTTACGCGAAGTGACTCATTTTAAGCATATATTAAAGTAAATATTGCATTGTGGCGGTTCCCTTGTGCCTTCTAGACTTTGTACAACGGATGACCCTTGGTTGGAGATTAATATTTTTTATTACTGAACTAGTAACAACACCATTTTGAAGGCAGAACAAAGAAACCTGCACTTTGAACTTTTGGGAACAATGCGAGATGCTGGTAATGTGCAATAAAACTAGTGACTACCTTAAAATATTTGCTAAAAAAAAATTTAATGAGCAAAATTCTTTGGTAAATTTGTTTCTGGTTATGGTACTCAAATCGATAAATTGTAGCTATCACAAACAACGACAATTTCGACTCACGCATATTTTACGCTAATTATGCTTACTGGCTGAATAAAAATGCGCACGAGTCGAAATCGTCGTTGTGTTTTATAGTCATTATTTAACAATTAATTTAACAGCAAAGATTCAAGCGTTTAGAGCTATAATGCCTGTCTTCACTAAAGACTATTTAAATAATATATATTAATGTTTATTGCGCGAACGGCAAAGAATTGGAAAACTTACCAGCGTTTCTTTTTCCTTTATTATTAATATAACTAGTTGCGCCCCGCGGTGTCGCCCGGAGATAAAAAGTTTCCCACGGGAAAATTTCACTATTCCGGGATAAAATGTAGCCTATATGTTAATCCAGTGTATAAGCTATCTTGGTACCGAATTTCATCCAAATTCATTCAGCCGTTGGAGTTTGAAGAAGTAACAAACATACACACATACACATAAACACACATACAAACTTTTGCCTTTATAATATTAGTGTGATTAGTGTGATTTGGGAGTTTTCAAGGCAAGTTTCCCATTGTCGCGGCTCAGCATTTGACCGCTTCAACAATTCAAATATTTTTATTCAAGCTACTGCTAACGCCTACCAGAACTCAAGAGCATTCGATTTATTTTTCATAACCACCGTCATAACTTTTACTTTCCTACCTTAACTACACACATTAGACTACGTTTTCCAAATTCAACACGATATCTTTGTACTCTGCATTTTGTATTGAAAACTGAAGTAAATAGCAAACCAATCTATATTTCGGGTTTTATTTCACCAAGGAATAGAAGTCGCAGTGTCTCCTCGCGTACACATAGTTTTTTTGGCAACCACGATCAAGACAAAAATCGACGACGTGCCATGTTCGCAATAAGCCAACGACGTCGCATCGAATCCAATCCAATATTCATGCAAAAGTTTGAAGAAGTGAAGGAATCCCACAACTGGGCAACGGCAGGTCTGGCAGCGAAGCACTAGTGGTGAAACTTCGCCACGACCACGGCAGGAACGACCGAAAAAGATAAGTGTCCTTCCTTTGTCCTTCACACATATCCAAATTTTAAACATCTAAAACCCTGTGTTATTGTCTCCACAGTGTTTAAGAAGCTTAATTTAATTGCATAATTGCAATATCTATCCATTTCATTCATTACTTTTAATATAAAATGCAAAATCAATCACTTCAAATACATTCAATTTAAGACCTTGAGTACAAAGGTCACTATCATTTTAAATACACTTTCACAACAATAAACTCATCCAATCTTTATAAATATCATTGTTTTAGTGGTATATTTATCAATTTCAAGTAATATTCATTGTTTACATCTACTTAATAGTAAAAATTAAAACACTATTACTTTCAAATCATTACCTTTTGAGTTACCTACTTCATAATAATTAAATTGATTTCCTATACTAAGGTTTGTAAACAAAGTCAACTCATTGTATTTGGAGTAAACAAATAAATTCATCAAAAAGGCTGCCCCCCTCAATGTTCATCGTTATTATTTCTTGCTATTCACCCGAATTGCCGACATTTCCAGACCAAACCGGGGCGCCCCGGTATCAAGATTCTTACTTGACCTTCGCGCGATCAGCTGATCGCGCTTGTGGCCGGTTGGCGTCGTCCGGACCTGGATTCTTGGACTCCTCCGGGCGGGGAGAGTGAGAAATTACCAACTGCAGCTAAGTCAAAAAGAGTGTTGTGATTTTGGCTAACATTTGAATTAAATCACTAAAGCAATACGTTTAATATACATACAGTTAACAATACAAGTTTAATTTCAAAATAAGTTCATACCATAAATAGCTAAAATCATGGCCACCGATTCAGTAAACTCCAGTACCATATTAAAAGAATTAAATACTAAACGTAGCTCAGTTAAAGGTCAAATCACAAAATTTAAAAACTATCTGTCCACAAAAGAATCATCGGATCTTAGTAGCTTCGAATTAGCCGAGCTAACTCTGAAGTTAGGTAGATTTGAAGTACTGTCTAACAAGTTTGATACTCTTCAAACCGAAATTGAAGTTTTAAATTCTAAATGCTTGGATTTTGAGATTAATGAGAGGGAAGGCATTGAAAGCGATATCATTATTTGTATGGCACAGGCTAAAGTTTTAATAGAAAATGCAAATATGCAGATTGAATGCCGTCGCAAGTCTGTGGCCACAGAGTCACCGTGCCATCACTCTCACAATCATGACCAAAATTCAGGTTTCAAGTTACCGAAAATTAAAATTTCGAAATTCGATGGTTCAATATTTAATTGGTGCAAGTTTCGCGACGCGTTTATTACAATGATAGATAGAAACCAGAGTATATCTGACATACATAAATTCCATTATTTAGTCTCTTACTTAGAAGGAGACGCGGCGCGAATTATATCGAATCTCGAAGTGTCATCGTCAAACTATGCGCATGCTTGGTCACTGCTTTGTGATCGCTATGATAACAAGCGAGTACTTATCAACTATCACCTTACTGCACTCTTCAACGTACAATCAATCACGCGTGAATCAGAACGTTCTTTACGGTTTTTAGTGGACCACGTAACGAAGAACTTACGCGCATTGTCCAGTTTAGGTCAACCGACGGACCAATGGGACATTCTACTTATTTTTATGTTATCATCTAAGCTAGACAGTCACACATTAATGAAGTGGGAGGAGCTCCGTAATACTTTCAAGGACGTTCCAACCCTTAACCAGTTTAATAAGTTTTTAACTGATCGTGCTGACGTCCTAGAAGCGTTGAATCGTAGTAAGCAGGATAAGGCTAGTACAATGCAACAAAGCGCTTCACGCCATAATCAGAGTTTTAATAGACAACATACAAATACACACAATAATCAGAGTTATAATAAACACAATTTTAATTCAAATAATAAACAAGAAAAAATTCCATTTGTTAAAACTTTCACAAGTACAAGTCGACATACACAAAAGAAAATAACATGCATCATTTGCAAAGATGCACACCGCATTTATGATTGTTCTATATTTAAAAATAAAAACATAAATGAAAGGCTTGATGAGATTAAAAAACATAATTTATGCATTAATTGTTTGAGGCAGGGACACCATGTTTCTGACTGTCGCTTAGGGCCGTGTCGAATGTGCCCTAATAAACACAACACAATGGTTCATTCAGATTCAGCTCCGATTTCTTCCACGTTGACGGAGTCCGTAGTAGCTTTCTCGAAGGAGGGTCCAAGTGAGGTGATCTTATCCACAGCAATCATCGAGGTCTCCAACCCGCTGACCCACGTGACGGAGAGAGTGCGCGCGCTCCTAGACTGTGGCAGCCAATCTTCATTCATCACTGAAAACCTGAAACAGAAATTAAAATTAAAAACACAAACAATAGATGCAATAAACGTAATCGGAATAGGTAATAATTCATGCAGCGAAGTAGTTGAAAGTTCTACTATATACATACAATCGAGAAACAATCCATACAATGCTACCTTACCATGTTTAGTGCTTAAAGAACTGACAGGTGAGTTACCAAAGGCTCCAATAAATATACAAAACATAAACTTACCCTACAATATAAAGTTGGCTGATCCTAGCTTTGACCTCCCGGCAAGGGTCGATGTCCTTCTCGGGGCGGACGTGTTCTGGGACGTCATATGTCCTGAACAGCGTTCATTGGGGCCGAAGAACCCAAAACTTATAAATTCAAAGCTCGGCTGGCTGATATCAGGACCTATCCATGCAAGTTCTGCTAAGCATATCCATTGCAACCATTCATCCAATAATTCATACAATCAAGCATCCAATCAAATATTAAAGAATACATTCAATCAACCAGCCAACCATCCATACAACCATGCATCCAAATCCTCCATCAATCATCGTATTGATCAATCAGCCAACTATCCATACAATAATGCACTAAATCAGTGCTCCTCTAACCACTCTGTTGATCAATCAATCAACCATTCATACAACAATATATCCAAGCGCTCAATCAGCCATTCCATTGATCAATCAGAAAACCATTCATACAATAATGCACATAAGTGCTCCATCAATCATTCAAATAATCAATCGTCTAATCATTCAATCTATGCTCAATCAGACATAAACAAGATTTTAACCAAATTCTGGGAACTTGAAGAGCTCCCACAAGCTTCCATTCTAAGTAATGAAGAAAAATTATGTGAAGAACACTTTCACACTCACACTAGTCGATTAAGTACAGGTAGATTTTGTGTCAAACTTCCATTACGCAATGATCCCAATAGGCTAGGCGAGTCCTATAACATGGCAAAGAAACGCCTACTCAATCTAGAAAAGCGATTTCGCAAATATTCTAATCTAAAATTACAATACACAGAATTTATCCGCGAATATGCCGCATTAGGACACTTGTCCGTGTCCTCCGAGCCTAAACCTTTTCCAGGATATTTTCTGTGTCATCATGCTGTTTTTCGAGAAGGCAGTGAATCCACCAAAATAAGAGTGGTTTTCGACGGTTCTGCGCCCACTTCTTCCGGATTTTCCCTCAACGACATACTCATGGTAGGCCCAAACGTGCAAAATTCCCTTTTTTCTATCCTGATCAGAGCAAGGCAGTACAAATTTCTACTAACCGGTGACATCGAGAAGATGTACCGCCAGGTCGAAGTGCATCCCGATGATAGAAATTTGCAGCTGATCTTGTGGAGAGAAGACGAGTCGCACCCTATACAAACTTTGTGTTTGAATGTCCTCACTTACGGTACGGCAAGCGCGGCTCATTTAAGCACAAGGTGTTTATGGCAAGTTGGAGAGGAGTGTGAAGAAAATCGGATCAAGTCAATAATTCAAAATGACTTCTATGTCGATGATTTAATAACCGGTGCGAATACAGAACACGAACTACTTTACATTCAAAGGGCAGTTTCTGATGCTTTAAATTCAGCTTGCTTTCCGCTACGAAAGTACAAAACCAATTCACCAAATCTTTTCGATAATATTGAGCATAGTTCAACAAAAGATAAATTAATTTTAAGTGAAGCTTCGAGTACTCTCGGTTTAGGATGGAATCCTTCCGAAGATTATCTACATTTTCCAATAAAGCTAACTTCTATTAATGATTCAGATATCACGAAGCGATCTATCATGTCCAATGCATTCAAAATTTTCGACCCGCTTGGATTATTAAGTCCTTGCATTATCCAACCAAAAATGCTTCTTCAGAAGCTGTGGCTCCACAAACTCGATTGGGACGAGCCCGTTCCTCAAGATGTCAAAAAATCTTGGAATGAATTTTCTACTAATGTAAATCATCTTGCTAACTTAAAAATACCCAGAACTACTCTGTGTGACCAGCCAAAAACCATAGAAATTCACTCATTTAGCGATGCCGCTCAGGGTGCCTACGGTGCATGCGTGTACCTAAAATCAACAAGTATTAACAATGAAATCACTATCAACCTACTATGTGCAAAATCAAAGGTCTCGCCTTTAAAACCCACGACGATTCCCCGGTTAGAGCTCTGCGCCGCTCTCCTGTCTGCCAGGCTAACTAAAAGTGTGATCGAATCAATAAACTACATACCTGAACGTATATTATACTGGTGTGACTCCAGCGTTGTTCTTTCATGGCTACATAGTCCTCCTAGAAACCTAAAAACATTCGTAGCCAACCGTGTAGGTGAAATCGTAGAACTTACCCATCCATCCTCTTGGAGATACGTTCCTACTGCGGAAAACCCAGCAGATTTGATTTCTAGGGGCGTCAATGCCAGTCAGCTAATAAAATCAGATCTCTGGTGGCATGGTCCATCATTTCTCACTGATAATGAGAATGAATGGCCAACTCTTAAACTAAATAAAATTCATAATGATTTGCCTGAAGTAAGGTCCATCCAAGTGCATCCAGCTGTCGTTTCAAAACCTGTAATCAATATTGAGAATTATTCAAATTTTACTAAACTACAAAGAATATTTACATACATAAAACGATTTATGTACAATATAAAAAATCCACAGAATAAACGATCCGGTATTTTAACTACTGACGAACTAAAGGAATCATTTAATCATCTTTGTGCTATGGCTCAATTACAATCTTTTCCAAACGAACACAAAACATTAAAACAAAACTTACCATTGAACAGCAAATCAAAATTAATCTCATTGTCACCTTTCTTGGACAATGACAATTTAATTAGAGTAGGTGGCAGGATAGATGCTTCTAACTGCCCATACACGAAGAAACATCCCATAGTCCTCGATGCATCTCATCATTTAACCAGAATATTTTTTGCACGTGAACACCTTCGCCAATTGCATGCTGGCCCACAGTTGCTATTGGCCTCAGTCAGAGAAACAATTTGGCCCATCAATGGTCGACGTCTCGCTCGTAATACAGTACACAACTGTGTGAAGTGCAGACGCTTTCAAGGCAAGACACTCACCCCAAAAATGGGAAACCTCCCAGCACAACGCATAACACCAGACTTCCCGTTCGTTTCGGTTGGCATAGACATGGCAGGTCCGTTCTTTATACTTAACCGTAAAGGGCGTGGTTCTAAGTTAATTAAGTGCTACCTTTGCCTATTTATTTGTATGCGCTATAAATGTGTACATTTGGAAGCAGTGAGCAGTCTGTCTAAGGAAGATTTCATACTGACACTTCGCAGATTTATTTCGCGTCGCGGAAGGCCTTCAGAGATTTTCTCGGACAACGGTCGTAATTTCGTCGCGGCAGCCAATGAATTAGGAGCATTCTTAAAGGCAAACAATCATTCTCTTTCTGACTTTGCTGCACAGGAAGGTATCAGATTTTCATTCACCCCAGCTTACTCTCCCCATTTTGGAGGGATCTGGGAATCTGGAATCAAAAGTGCCAAACACCACATCACTAGAGTCATAGGCAACAGCCATTTAACCTTCGAAGAAATTCAAACTTTATTCACACAAGTGGAGGCAATACTCAACAGCCGACCCTTATGTCCCATGTCTTCCAATCCTGACGATCTTCTCCCCCTCTCTCCAGGACATTTTCTTATCGGAAGGCCGCTAACAACGTTTCCTTCTCCTGCAATACAAGATGTCGATCCAAACAGACTACAGCGATATCAAAGACTGGAACAAATTCGCCAACATTTTTGGCTCCGTTGGCAGAAGGAGTACATCTCGGAGCTGCAGCAGCGTCAAAAATGGACTAAGCATTCTGCGAACCCGAATGTGGGAGATCTTGTCCTAATAAAGGAAGATAATTTGGCTCCCCTATGCTGGAGCCTCGGAAGAATCACGAAACTATACCCGGGACCTGACAATATTCATCGTGTGGCGGACATCAACACAACCAGAGGATGCGTCCGGCGCTCACTTGTCCGTCTGAGTCCTCTTCCGAAGCCAGAAGACATCTCAAGTTGAAAGACAAGCCTTTCAACGGGGCGGAATATGTCGCGGCTCAGCATTTGACCGCTTCAACAATTCAAATATTTTTATTCAAGCTACTGCTAACGCCTACCAGAACTCAAGAGCATTCGATTTATTTTTCATAACCACCGTCATAACTTTTACTTTCCTACCTTAACTACACACATTAGACTACGTTTTCCAAATTCAACACGATATCTTTGTACTCTGCATTTTGTATTGAAAACTGAAGTAAATAGCAAACCAATCTATATTTCGGGTTTTATTTCACCAAGGAATAGAAGTCGCAGTGTCTCCTCGCGTACACACCCATAAATACCCTCAGCCATCAGCCCCGTGGTGGTAGGGAAGTGCAAGGAAATTTCACCATCTAAAAAAAAGTTTACTTACCTAATTTATCAATACGATCGGGCGGGCGATAGGATCCTTTCGATTGAAACGTAGGAATATGAGCGTATTGGACGATATCTCGGTTTGGATTGGAATGACATCTGAAACGTTACTTCAGTCTGTTCTCCAAGATCAAAGAGGACAGACTGAAGGAAAAAGGAAGACGGAGTGTAGATTTCGGATCGGAATTTTGGGATGAATTGTGAACTTCATCCCCATCAGATCTGCCTGAAAGTCCGCGTGGGGCACAAAGCGTACGCCTTATCGTGCGTATATAACTGGCGCAATGTTGCGCGCGCGCACATTCGCTTGCGCCTCTCTCTCGCCGCACGATCGATCTGTGTTTCTCTTTGTCCGACCGGCGCGCGTTACAACGCGAGTGAGGTTAGTGCGAAAAACGATTTTCATTTTTTTTCCTTGTGGAAAACAACGGTAGCGCATCCTTTGGCTGAATTCCGGTTCAGTGCTCGTTTCGTGCTCTTTGTGTGTTGTGTTCTGTACTTTGTGTACTAAGCAAGAATAAGTAATCTATAAGCATTATCTTGTTCTTAATAAATTAAGTTATTAGTGAAATTATAATCGTAATCCTGCTTGATAATACGTAAGTCGGTTTAAATATCGATCGCAAGGAACAACGATAAATTCAGGTTTTAAAAATAATATATAAAATAATTATTAGATAAAGCTTATATTAGTTTTATAAGACCTATTTGTACACAGTTTCTTCAATAAATAATTCTTTCATTTAATTATAAGCTGTTATTGAATGTCAATTCGTCAGCTCTATTTGTCTACACCTAATTTAATAGACGATTTCATCTTATATTACCGATTTAAACGACTAATAATGAAGTTTTAAAATGCTTTTAAGATATGTAAATGTGCAAGAAATTAGGACACAGATAGCGATACAGGATGCTCTTTCCGACTAAAACGTTTTTACTAATATTTTAGTAAAATTTACAAAGTTTGGTTGTTTAAATTGAAAGGATCTAATTAATTACATTAATTAATTAAACCAATTCAATTAATTCAACAATTCTTCGCCATGTTTATTTATGCGTTAGGGTCCTCATTCCATAACCTTCATTAAATATAATATATCAGAGGTTATCAAAGAGAGGTTATTGGGTCCAGGATCTATGTATCGTTGGGCGTAATTATTTATTTTATTTATAACTTTTTGAATAAAATAATTAAAATCTATCACTTTTATAGTAAATAAATAAATATGTGTGGACATTTCACACAGCGCCATTTAGCCCAAAACTAAGGAAAGCTTGTACTATGGGAACCAGATAATTGATACTTTTTTGTTTATAAATACATACATAGATTACAATATAACACCCAGAACAGAACAAACATCGATGTTCTTCACACAAATGTTGGTCGTGAGTAGGAATTGAACCCACAACCTACAGTTCAGAAGGCAAGTATATAAGTACCTACTCTATTATTAGTTATCTGGTTCCCATAATACAAGCTTTGCTTCGTTTGGGGCTAGGTGGCGCTGTGTGAAATGTCCACACATAAATAAATACTTTCATTAGCAAATATTTTCTCTTTTCAATACAAAGGATATTTTACTAAAACTATAAATATATAATAAAATTTTTAATAAGTAAATATGGACATATTAGCACAATAGCAACGAGTCTCACCCAGTAGGGTGACTGAACTGTAGATAAACTATTGATAAAGTCACAGATTACGGCCACAGTTCGTAAATAGAATACGTGACAGTTACTATACCGATACTTGCTGATAAAACTATGCAATTGTCCATAAGTGCCCGTGTGATGCGTCTCAAGTATCTACTTGCATTATCCACTTTATGTCTATTTACTATCTACAATGATGATAGAATGATGGGGAGTTAATGGTAAAAAGCCACCGATGATTTGTGTACTTGTAGGTACATTAAGTGCATGCAAGCTTAATATAATTTTGAATGATCTGTTAGCTCAGTTGGTGTAGTAGCCGTAGCTCTGCTCTCTGAACTGTAGGTTGTGGGTTCAACTCCCATCTAGGACAAACATTTGTGTGATGAACATCGATGTTTGTTCTATTTCTGTGTGTTGTATTGTATTCTGTGTTATAACAAAAATGACCTAAGCATTGTATCAGTTATTTGGTTCCCATAGTAAAAGCTTTGCTTAGTTTGAGGATAGTTGGCGCTGTGTGAAATGTCCACACATACTTATTTATTCATTTAATTTCAAATTATATTTGGTATAAGCCATTGTGTAGTGTTGGACCGGAATTGTATGAATATTAAGATTAAGTTTAGTTGGTTGATTCAAATTCAGTGTAGGTAATGTTTAAATAGTTGCGATTACATTGTAGAGTACCTACTTAGATAGTAGAGTACGTCAAGTAAATAGGTAGAGCTTAGAGCGAAGCTTGACTAACTAACTACTAAACTAAACTAACCGCTAAAAAACTAACCACTGTTTTGAGTTAAGCAAATTCGTTGTGGTTATCGCTTAGATGGGTGACTGCCACAAATAGTGGTATACTTGATTATAATACAGCGCTAGCGTGCTTCGGGGAGTACGATAAGCCGCGTCGGTCTCGCCCGGGTGTTGCAAAACAACAGTAAGATGCCTTTGGGTGGCCTAAAAGTTCTGACAGCTGGGGATACCACCACTTGCTTAGGTACGAAAAAAAAGAAAGGAATAGATAGGTGTATATTACTAATCCTTGGTCTAATGTAATACTCGTCTGTATTAAAATTTGACAGCTACTAAGTTAGTCCTTATCCCTTTATGACCGACAACGCATTTCGGTCGAGAGAATTAGATGCAAACTTAACAGCTGTCAATCTTTAGTGGAGATCGGCTGTAGTTTCAAATACTTAGGTAATTCTTAACTAATGTAGATGCTACCTTTTTATATTTTTAATTTAATTACTCTAGGATTTTTTGTTTGTGGCTTCTGCTTCTGCTTTGCTTTACATACATATAATTCACACACAAAAATATTTTTAAATCATGAGTTATCTTACGTAAAGCCCTTAAAAATTCTGCTTTGCTTTACATAAATATAATTCACACAAAAAATATTTTTAAAATTACGAAATATTAATATTTTTAAAGGCTCAATCATTCAAAATAGAAATAAAGTGCCCATAAATTAATGCATAAGAGTAACATAGTTAGGTAATGCTTCGAATTACACACACAACGATCTTGAGACTGCAACAAAAAATCTCATTATGCAGACATGTAACGTTCATTGTATTTATTTGTTTTGTGCAATCTATTCTTATTGCATACGCGTACACTGGGTCAGCCACGTGCGCCCCTAGTAACTGTTACCAATCTGTGGCACGGGACATCATAGTACTTTAATCGACTTTGATACAAAATCATGATATTATTTTATGCATTTCTTTTAGTGAAAATAAATATCTTAAAGCTAAAAAATTGCTTGAGGTATGTAAGGACTGCCAAGCCCTACTTCACAAGTTATAAAATTCTCGGATACACAATTTCATTAGCATTTTTTTTATGATCGTTAATAATTTATCCTATAGTGGAAGCAATGTTCACGTGTATATTATATACCTATATATGTATGTATACCTATAGATCAAATTCACGAGTTTTCTTTCAAGTGTCAGTTAAAAGTACACTCTCGAAAACATCATAAAAAAGACAAAAGAGTAAGGATATGGAAGACGTTATTTGATCTCAAGTATCTGTGTATAATCAGTTCTCTAGTGCATTTAGTTTGTACGAAGTTGATGGCACGTGTCGTGGTATGGCCCAATGCGGCGTGTCTGGAATCCACAACTAGGTCTTGCCTTGCGATCAGTGTCACCGCAGATCGGTCAACTAAGGCTGTAGGAAGATAGATGACATGGAATACGGCAAAATACATATAGCTACCATTTCAGACTTTTAAAGAAGTCAAGAGATATTCTAAATATAATTGGGCAATAAAACTTATTATCTACTGGTGCGTTCGCCATGCCTATAGCTTTGTAATATTTTTCTGAAATAAAAACATGATTTAGAGACTTTGAAGCTTGAAGAAAACAACATAAAAACTCACATAGGTTCTGTTAGGCCCTAAAAGAATCTATGTAAGCTTTTATTTTTAAACAGCTCTATTTGTTTATTCTAGGTTTTACTTATAGTCGTGAACATCTATAGATGGTAATGCAAATACATGCATAGAAAATAGGTATTTTTGTTAGAATACTGACTCTTTTAGGCGTGCGTTAAAAAGACCTCCGATCTATTAGCATTGCATGAATCTAAACGTCGTATAAAGTGTTTCCTTCCTGGTCTAGTTCATTTGTTGTTGTCCCGCCTTGAGAATGTAGCGTCTCACGTCCATATCAATATCTTATATTGCAGATCTGCTTATATATTGAAAGTATTATTTTCTCTTCACAGGCAGTGATTATCAAAATGAGTGCAAACGAATTCAGATTAGAGCGTAGCATAGAGCTCTCCCCCGAGACCAAATCTTTCGCCGAGAAAGAGCTCCGCGAGACTCCTGAACGAGTGCGAGAAGCCCTCGAGAGGCTTCGGGAACTGCTGAAGGAGAACAAAGACCTGTACTATGGAGATGACGATGAATTGCTGACGATATTCCTGAGACCTTGCAAATGGTACCCGGAGAGTGCGCTCGCATTGGTGAGTAACTTTCCAATACCAGTATCTCTTAATTTTATTAAATAATAATAACGCCCTGCTATCGCATAAGATATCTTTTTTTATTGACGTACTGTTTGCTGGAGTCAAATAAATCATTTACCTTTTAATGCAATTACCGCAAATCAACAAGAAGTACTGGGAGCTTGCCGCTTATTTTTTTAATATTTGCCAGCCTCAGTGGTGTGGTGGTTGAGCAGATCGGCTCAAAACCCAGAAGTGGCGGGTTCAAGAAAAAAAACTCAAATACTTGATCTGAGTCACAGTATTGTGGGACCATGGTCCTCGTATTTCCTGGGTCCCTACATACAGGGAATCCTAGTTAGGGTCCAGGATCTATGAATTTTATTATTATTGGTTATTTCTGGGTAAGCGTGCTCCACCTTCGACCACCATCATCACTTACCATCAGGTAAGACGTAGTAAAACGCAAACCCATCGACGCTAAAAAAATTAATATAGGTAGATATATCTCGTAACGAAAAGTGGCTAAATTCTGTAAGTAGTATACAAACAAACTGTAAGTAGTATACGTACAACAAATCTAAAATCAGACCAAAATATATTATTTAATTTAATGATGCATAAAATCAATCAATCTATTATATTGTATCTATTTTGGTTTGCAATAGTTGTAGGCACATACGACTACGCAAGTACGCAACCTAAGTTGCCTACCACATCAAACATAGGCCTTACGTTTGCCACCGGCAGCGCCAGTCCGATTGTCCCGCCTGCAATGATGACTTCATCCTCTAAGCATCACATTACAAAACACTCCTTTCTCACATGTACTTACTACTTATCTAAGCAATAACATATATATAAAAGGAATGCGATTGTTATTATTGGCCTTAAATCGTTACGCGCATGCAGGTCATACTGTTACAGCCCAATTAATTTGCGTAACCGTAGTTAGGTACCACTTATTTCGACATTTTCAACACTCTTATTAGGGACTGCTGAGTGCTGAATAACATTTTGGAGGCGTCCTAGACCTCGGCGATTATGGTTATTGCACCAAGGATTGTTGGCCGGGCGACGATCATTATGTGCTTTAGATAAACGTGTGATTTACGTTAAATTGTAGCTGATGAGAAACAAATGAGCTCCGGCTACAACAGTGATGCAAGATTCAAGTACTGACTCCTAGCTCAATTAATTAACGTTGCATTTTATATTGAACCAATAAGCGATCGAATATATTTCTAGTGAAATAACTGGGCCAATGAGACTTTACGACCTGGAATGGAACTTTGTAATGCAACATGAGAAATTTTATACCTGATTTTAAAATTTCCATAGTAACTATGTACATAAACTGCGTTTTGAAACTATCTAACTTATTTATATTGGTTTCAATTAAGTTACGCGATCGAATATCTAATCTCACAGTTTAGTAAGTAATCTTATTATTACACTGTGCTGATGTCTCAGGATGACGTGCGCAGTGCAGTGTCACGCGAAAGTTTATATTTTAGAGTTCCGAGTGACACTGCAACTGCTATGAGCGGCCGTATCACTTAACAACAGTCGAACGACTAGCTCGTCACGTCATTCTTTAACATAAAAATTTTTGTAAATATGTTTGTATGTATTCGTAATAATACAGGTAAAATTCATGCACGTCATTAAATAGACTCTCAAATTGCTTAATAAATTTATAAATATCGTATAGAGTTGGACATAAATCAATTCTATTTTTTTATCTTCATAATGGGACACACTAACCCAGCTAAATAGATCAGGTAGGTGTTATGCATTTTAAAACCAGTTAGTTGTTTTTATAGACCGCAACCACACGACTGCTACAATAGTGAACCGTCTATAGCGAAGAACCTGTATGTCAGACATTCTTATAATATCTGTGATTATATTATCACAATACGAATACAGAAGGTCAGCTTATAAAAACTAATGGTGCAACAACGAAACTAGATTATGACATCGGTTCTAAAAGGTTGGCGAAATGAAGAAAACGTACAAAGAAGTTACATACTTACATGTTACACGTTGCGCACTACCGACGCGAACAAAAGGCCGACAGAAGTCAACTTGACGAGCGTAGTCAAACTATACTTATGACTAAGGCCAACCTGAACAGATCAAAGTGTATTAGAAGATCTATCAATTGTTGATTTTTTTTTTTTTAATGTTACTGAATGATGAGACGAGCTAGTCGTTCACCTGATGTTAAGTGCCACGGCCGCCCATAACAGAACAGTGTCACTCGGAACCCGAAAACATAGAGTTTCGAGCGACACTGCACTGCGCACATCATCCTGAGACATCAGCACAGTCTGGTAATAAGATTACTCGATTGTGAGATCAGATCATAAAGTCTCAATTGCCCAGTAATTTCACTAGCTACAGTGCCCTTCAAACCAGAACACAGTAGTGCTTGCACAGTACTGCTTGGCCGCAGAATAACTGGCAAAGCGGTGGTACCTACCTAGACGAACTTTGCAACAAAGTCCTACCACCTAGATTTCTTAAGGTTGGCCGTAAGTCTGTCTTCACTGGCCTAGTTGGCTTAGGCATTAATTACAGCCGTTCGTTGCCGGCTTGATCAACGCGTGTTGGACATAGTGTTGGCATAAAATAGCACCCATTTGTGCTTTAGTTGCTTGCACTCAACTTCTAACAACTCAACACAAACTTTAGTTGCATGGCCAACTTCAGCCAACGTTATGGAGGAGGCTTCGGAGAGTTTTTGTTTGCTCTATATGTTTTTAGTTCATAAGCGTATTCATACAACCTGTTTTGTACCTTATTTCTAGGCAATTATTGAATAAACTTCTTTCTATTCAGTTATTTAAAATGAAGTAGGTATAGTAGAGTCAGATCTAACCAAAACACTGGTGGAAGAGTTGCATTTGTTATTGACCTCTAGTAGTACAATTTTGCGTATAACATCGTGTTCATACGTTAGCTCCATTATGCAACGCTGAAGGTGGTTGCTTAATCAAATAGTCTGCGCTGGCTGTGCTTATTAGAATTGCATATAATAACGATAACATGGTAAGTACTCACTAACGAAGCTATATCACAGAATAATAATATAGTATTACGCCTATAGTGACCGAATGGTACTAACTGAAGACATTATCTAATTTATTATAGTTTGATATGAACGTTTAATTATTAAGGTTACTGTTATATATACACTCCAAAATACACAATACTTATTTATTTCTTATTGATTAAAATTGTCACTAAATATACTAGATATTAGTTTAGGGGTATATAATAACGTAAAGTCTGATAAATAGACGCAAATATAAGTATGTATTTACTTTCCCGTGCTGCTATTCGTTCTAGAACAGTATTATGAATGATTGTCAACACGTTAGTAATATATATTATAATAATTAGACATGTATAAGTACTTAGCAAAATAAATGGATTACGTACGTTGGCGTCAATGTTTAGCAAAACAAACGATTAGCTCAGTAGTAGGAAGTACTTAGACATTAATGAGTAACAGTCATATTCTTTAAGTTCTAATGCCACTAAAACACGTAATTAAAATATACAAACAGAAAAAATAAACGCGCAATAGCTACTAATTACATAAAACCTGAGAGTCCAGCATTTCAGACGCTATACAGAATACCTATGATTCGTGGAAAATGCGTGTTAGAAGCGCCGGTTTGAACTTAAGTAGGCAATTGACGGTAGTGAAATATTATGGAATAAAACCTGACTACATAATAAATGGTTGACTTGACTCTCACCTCAACAATATTTTTTTTTATGTGTGGACATCTCACACAACGCCATCTAGCCCCAAACTAAGCAAAGCTTGTACTATGGGAACCAGATAACTGATACAATACTTAGATACTTTTTGTTTGTAAATACATACATAGAATACAATATAACACCCAGACACAGAACAAACATCGATCTTAATCATACAAATGTTTGTCCTGGGTGGGAATCGAACCCACGACCCGCAGTTCAGAAGGCAGTGTCACTACCAACTGAGCTATCGGGCCAGTTAAATTTGGGACGGAATGATGTTCTACTTCCTTTTGCGGACCAAATCTTGATATTGCATTTTTATTCTGTGGTATTATCGATACCTTGAAGAACGGATGGAGTCGAATACAATATGCCGGAGACGCACAACTATTTCCCAAGCAAGAATCATCATTTACATTCAATAAATCAACATGATATTGGTCATGTTACACAAACAAACATATGTGGAATCTGCCCATCCCGTCAGTCGAGATAAGCCAGCAGCCAGGCCAGTGCCAAAGGTTACTTACTATCTGAAGAACTGATAACAGGCATGTCTATCGGACATTGAGGGTTGGTGGCATCGGAAACTATTAGAAACGCTTCATATTTATACTGAAAGAAGATAAACAAATAGATGAGGAAGTAAAGGTACCTATTATCGATAGTTCATTGATAAATAGTATACTTATTAATTAGAGAAACATAATTAATTATCAAGAAAGTTATAGAATAGATGCAGAATTTGAAACTAATTAGATGCACGTTGCCGTTAATCTAATTCTTAATATTCCTTTTTCTAGACTTGTGGTCATAGCCCTGAGAACTTTGATTACATAGCAACAGGAACATTTCATACCTAATTCGAAAATGTCCATAGTAATTATGCACATAAACTGCGTATTGAAACTATCAAATCCATACAAATCAATGTTTCTATCGGTTGCAATAAAGTTACGTGATCGCTAAGATGGTGTCAGAACATTTAAACCGCTCGAAGACTTCTGATTGTTATAGCAGTCACCCATCCAAGTTGGAAGCGCTCATCATCATCGCCATGAGCGCTACATTACTTACTTTAGAACCTGTTAATACTATGTTATACTACAAGTAAAGTAAGCACCTAGGAATTACATGTTATCAATTAAAATTAATTTTCAGTCATCTAATATTTTTAGAACGATTCTATTAATTGTTCTCGTATGTTTAAGTTTTAAATATGTAACATGATTCAGATTGATATGACTACCATACGAGTGTGCACTCTGTCCATACCTATCTCAATGTCATACTCTTATCTCCGCTGCCGCGTATTTTGCAGCTATAGCTATTATGCTCTTATAAATAACTACTAATAAACTTTACATAGAGAATCCACAGAAAACCCGTATAGGTTTATGTTATACATGTCAAGCATTACTGATACTTAAGTCATTTAACATAAACGACAGTGTCGTATATCTATATTTATAAAATTTACATCAGCCAGGCAATAACAGAACTTGATTGCAACTTGATTTAATTACACAAACACATGCCGATTCAAAGCATTGTTTAACGGAAGTAAGGCGGACGCTAGAACACTGTTATGTCAACGAAACTTTTCTGATCTGTAGCTACGGAGTCATTCACACTATAACACTTCAATTTTTTTAAAAGGTTTTATCCGACTTCGAAGGCGACGTCGAAGGTGATCGGCCTTAATTTCATACTGAAATTTTTTTTGATTCTATTATCACATACAACTGGCTGGTTGTTATTGATGAAATTTCCATGGCACCAATCTGAAAGTATATATTATCGTTTCTATTTTCCAAATCGGAAAATAAATAAATGATGGAGTTCTGAGGTAACAAACATGAAAACACAATCGAACTAAGAACCTCATTCCTTTGTTGAATTCAGTTGAAAATGTAGTTATGTATATGCCCTATTTAATTTTAATGTAGTAGCCAGTAGGCTATATTATATACGGAAGCTATTCTCAGTTGTTTTTATTATGTTGCCACGATCATCAGTAGTGAAAGTGACTGAAAAGAGAGTTAGGTTTGGTTGGTGGACAGCAGATTTCTGCCTTTTTGTCCTTATTTAAATCGAATCGCGACATTCATTTAACCATTTATATTTTATTTATAACAGGTATTTATAAATAAAATTAATTTATAAATAAAGTTTATTTCACTAGGTGGTAGGACTTTACTGCAAAGTTCGTCTAGGTAGGTACCACCGCTTTGCCAGTTATTCTGCCGCCAAGCAGTAGTGCGCAAGCACTGCTGTGTTCCGGTTTGAAGGGCACTGTAGCTAGTGAAATTACTGGGCAAATGAGACTTTATAATCTGATCTCACAGTTTAGTAATCTTATTACTAGATTGTGCCGATGTCTCTGGATGACGTGCGCAGTGCAGTGTCACGCGAACCTCTATACTTTAGAGTTCCAAGTGACACTGCAGCTGGTATGGGCAGCCGTGTCGTTTTACATCAGGCGAACGGCTAGCTCGTCAAGTCACTCCTTAACATAAAAAAAAAGGTTTTTATGATGAACATAAATGATATGTATGTGTTTTAAATTAATATAAATATTTTTATCATACTAGATCAATGTACAATATTCTTAACCAACTCATGGCGTTGCTCTCAAACCGTACCTAACCTCTGTAAAATTAAATATGAAGTATAACTTAATTAAGTAATATCATAACTTAGTTACTTTACTCATAGCGGGTGTAATGAATGTGAGCAACAGATAACCCCGTGATGTGAACTCTATGTCCCGAAATGAAATCCTCTGTGGTGTGGTGGTAGAGCAGGTCGGCTCATAACCCGGAGGTGGCGAGTTCGATTCCCGAGGTGGGACAAGTATTTGTGCACAGAAAAAAGCGCAAATACTTGTTCTGAGTCTAGGTGTTGTGGAATCATGGCCCTCGTATGGGTCCCTAGACACAGGGACTGTCAGTTAGGGTCCAGGATCTATGTGTGTGTTTTCATTGGCGGTTATTATTATTATGTCCAACCCACCGTGTTTTGGTGCGACATTTTTATACTGTACTGTAACAATTTATTAACGAAGTAAAAAAAAACTCACTGGCATTCGGTTGTTGATATTATTTGTTAACACGCGAAGTAACGAGATACATTGCGAGCTGCAGTGTTGTCAAAACATCTTGAATGGCTTGAGGACAGATTTCTACATCTTCGCATTTTCTATGTTGTAAAACTATATGTAGTCATCACACCGTGAACTTTTGAACTTGTATAATTAGCGATAAACGCGTTGACGATTCTTATAGTGTTTCAGTAAACAGTTATTGTAAATGAAGAGAAATAGAGATAAAGCATATGTAGGTAAGCTTAACAGGGTACTTTTATTAAAAGTACCTTGAATCTATTGATGAAAATTCTATTCCTATCGCTAAGCATCGAAGTATTAAATTTAGACAACACAATCTAGCCGTACCGAATTTCTCATTTCTAATTTTATGCGTCTGGTCTAGGTGGTAGGACTTTACTGCAAAGTTCGTCTAGGTAGGTACCACCGCTTTGCCAGTTATTCTGCCGCCAAGCAGTAGTGCGCAAGCACTGCTGTGTTCCGGTTTGAAGGTCACTGTAGCTAGTGAAATTACTGGGCAAATGAGACTTTATGATCTGATTTCACAGTTTAGTAATCTTATTACTAGATTGTGCTGATGTCTCTGGATGACGTGCGCAGTGCAGTGTCACGCGAAACTCTATACTTTAGAGTTCCGAGTAACACTGCAGCTGATATGGGCAGCCGTGTCGTTTAACATCAGGCGAACGGATAGCTCGTCACGTCATTCCTTAATATATAAAAAAAAAGCATGAGCCAGGTAATAAAAAGTACATATTTACCTATTGATGTCTGAACAGAACTTTTTTTTTATGTTTTGGCTCCACACTTTTGTGTATTTAGCCAGTGTCAAGTAATTGATAATTTATCAAGTTAATGATTATACAAGATTTACAAGATAAAAGATTCCGTCACCGCATTTTATTATTTTCCAAAACTTGTGTTATTTTCAGTGTTAGTGCATAAAATTGGTGGCATTCTATTCGTTAAGTGTGGGAAAGTGGTATAATGATGGTCAAACGTTTCTTTTCGTGTTGTTTCCAAAACTCCATAGAAGCTTCAAGTAAAGTTGCCACCACTTTACTAGGAGTATAACTTTGACTAGACCATGACTTGACACATATATGCGTGAAATATCACTAACTTGAGAAATTAATTACTTGACCTGGCTAAATACCCAGGGGTGTGGAACCAAAACAAATATTTAACTGTGTTATGTTGACAATAGAGATCTAGGTGAACCATAACTTTCAACTTCCGTTCGAACTCCAGATTACTCCCCCAAGTCAAGCTGGCGCAAAGAAGTTTTGCTTAAAAAATCAACCCATAATACAGTCTAGATACATTAACTAGTGTAACAATAAGAATTAAAGTGATTTCAAAACTGAAACCTTGCGAGTGGATTACGATACGCAAGCTACGTCCAAAGGGCGCAATCGTGATCTATGCCCTAATTGTTGATGACTGATGGGCGCTAGCCTAGATATCGGTTTTTGTTTGATGTTTATCTGTTGCGTCATAAATATTGTATTTATAGGAAAATCAGGCTGATTATCGCGTCTGTCAATTATTATTGTGTTATGTAAAAAACGCATAGGTTGGCTAAACAACTTAGCTTTGTTGCGCTCTAAAGTTGAAGGTTAAAATAAAATAATACCTACATATTATCAACATTTAAAAAAAAAAAATTTTCTCTTACATAGCCATTATACGCATCAAACTTTCGCATAAGTAAAACTTCTTTACGCAGGCTTGACATGGGGTTTAAGCTGGTGAATGCGTAGCGAGGCGAACGGAACATGATTCACGTAGGTTTCCGTCATGACATTAACATTAAATAAAACAAAAACAATGTGTAGAAGTTTTATTTCAGTCATGGGGTCTATTTATATAGCACACTCGTTTTTTTACTTGTTATATATAATAGTTTTTTATTTATTTAACTGAACTGTTAATAAAAATTAGGGCATGTAGCACACATCATGATAGGGCGCGGTGTTATCACTCAAATACCGACCCGGATGCTCTGCCTGTGAGATTGTTTTCATTTATGTTATAATTATGCATCCTATTTATCTTTATGTATGGTATATACCTACGTTTACATTTATTTGCATTGTAGAGTTGCCATAAATAAAGTAAAGCATAAAAAGATTAAATGGTAGATCTCCAATAGTACATCCAGTGAAACTTTGCACCTATCACAATTAATTATATATTATATGTACGACCATTACCTATAGTATAGGTGTTATGTAAGTAGAATGCAGCATGGGTGTGGTCATGGTCAATGGTCCGACCAACATAGGGGCAACGCTAACAAAAAGTAGTAGTACTCACACCACAGATTACAGAAAAAACAATTGACTGTACTCAATTGGTTGTAACCATTGCTCAATAATTCAGTGAAACTTTGCACCTATCACAATTAATTATATATTATATGTACGACCATTACCTATAGTATAGGTGTAATGTAAGTAGAATGCAGCATGGGTGTGGTCATGGTCAATGGTCCGACCAACATAGGGGCAACGCTAACAAAAAGTAGTAGTACTCACACCACAGATTACAGAAAAAACAATTGACTGTACTCAATTGGTTGTAACCATTGCTCAATAATTCAGTGAAACTTTGCACCTATCACAATTAATTATATATTATATGTACGACCATTACCTATAGTATAGGTGTAATGTAAGTAGAATGCAGCATGGGTGTGGTCATGGTCAATGGTCCGACCAACATAGGGGCAACGCTAACAAAAAGTAGTAGTACTCACACCACAGATTACAGAAAAAACAATTGACTGTACTCAATTGGTTGTAACCATTGCTCAATAATTCAGCTTCGCAAAGGAAAAAGATCCTCTTGTTAGCCTGGATAAGGCACTACGCGGGAATACTAGTAAAAGACGGGTAGGTTTTTTGGCGGGAAAACGAGAAACTTCGCGTCACGGCGTTGTATTATTTTCCAAAACTTGTGATAATCTTCAGTGTTAGTGCATAAAATTTGTTGCATTTTATTTATTAAGTGCTGGATTACAGGCAGGAGTGTGGGATAGTGGTATAATGATGGTGAAACAATTCTCTTCGTGTTGTTTCCAAAACTCCATAGAAGCTTCTAGTAAAGTTGCCGCCACTTTACTAGGAGTGACTAGACTATGACTTGACTTTATGACTTGGATTGTGACTTGACACACATCTGCGTGAAATATCATTAACTTGATAAATTATTAATTACTTGACACTGGCTAAATACATAAGAGTGTGGAGCCAAAACATAAAAAAAAATAGGGTGTATTCTGTGAGTACAATAATAATATCTATGTAGATTAACGGTATTAGTGACGTTAGTGCTTGGTAATGAAATAAATATGTAAATGCAATAAATAACTAATTATCTGTTATTGATAAAAGTTGACCGCGGCTCGGCTGATAATTCTTATAGTCGGTTCATACCCAAGATAAAAGGAACACGTTGGCTGTAACTTAATACTTATAAATGACAAAAGCACCCGTAATCAAATTATTTCTTGACACCCAGTACACGCTAAAGAGGGCGGACTTATTTTAAAATTGATTAATCACAATCAGTTTTGTTATAAGCCACATTTGCTGACCGCACACAATGCTACTGAAACGGTTTTCTGATTATATACGTATTTTTTTTTGTCTTTGTAGCACTTTTATAATAATAATAATAATATTAATAACGCCCAACTATCACATATACGAGTAGATCCTGGACTCTAACTAGGGTTCCCTGTATCTAGGGATCCAAGAACTACGAGGACCGTGCTCCCAAAACATACACACACAGAACCTAAACCTAACTATGCGTTTAGCAAGAATGTTAATGTGAAAACTACTGAATTCGAAAACCTTTTATGCGTGCAGGCCGGTCGTAGGCTACGCAATATAACCTTCAGTAATGAAAACACTGAGTTGTGAAGAAAACGTCACTTTCCATCAGGTGAAGCCTACACAGTAATAAAAAAAACGGGTATGCTTTAGACCACACGAATGAAGTAAAACTTCTTTAGTTTAGCTCCATCTATCAGCCGGTATAACTTTGTTTTTGCTTTGTTTAATGTTAATGTCGCCATATTGACAATTGGCACTACATAATAATACAAATTTTTAACTTTGTTATGTTGACAATCGAGATCTTTTTTTTCTTTTTGTCTTTTTGAGGGGGGGAAATGCCCTCGCATTTCCCTGCTACCACGGGGGTGGTGGCAGGGGGTATGTGGGACTCGAACCCACTAAAACCTCCCCGTGAGCGTCCGCCGTACCGGGGGCGAGAAGGGGTCGCGACTGCAGTCCAGCCAACTCGCCCCCCGGACAATCGAGATCTACGTGAACCAACTTCAACTTACGTCCGCCTTGCATTCACAAGCTTATTCCTCAAGTGAAGCGTGCGTAAAGAAGTTTTATTTCGAAAAAATCTTCCATTTGCTATAAATCCACTATAGATTATCTTCTTATTACACATCACACACATGAAATCAAATTGTTACAATACATAACAATTACAACGAATGTAACTGCTGCAGGCTCTGACGGCATGGTGCCCGCAATAAGTGCAACCAGCCCTGTTCTGGTACGGTTGTGCAAACGCGTCTCTAACTGGCTAAGTTACGACATAATCATAATTAAAAACGTTGCGTCTCTACAGAGGAGTCTCTACTAGAAGTACGGTTACTACGGGACCGTACTAATTATATAAAAAAAAGGAAAATTGCAGCAAGCTGTGCGTTTTGAAGCAATGTTTGTAATTTGAGTAAAACTCGCAAATTGTATGATCGTCCGTGTTACATAAATTAGGTAAAGAAATACTATTATTAACGTCATTAGGCGCAAGTTAATGGTTTCTGTTTGCAATATTATATTATTATTCACTAGTTGCGCCCCGCGGTTTCACCCGCAGATAAAAGTATTTTATTTGTTTGCTCATCACGCGGGAAAATTTCACTTTTCCTGGATAAAATGTAGCCTATATGTTAATCCAGTGTATAAGCTATCTTAGTGCCGAATTTCACTCAAATCCATTCAGCCGTTTGAGCGTGAAGGAGTAACAAACATACACACATACAAACTTTCGCATTTATAATATTAGTGTGATTAGTGTGATAGTGCTGTTTTACGTACAGATTTATGTAGGTATACCATGTGTTGATTCAGTAAATCAATCTTTGTATTTTCACTCTACCCTAAAGCGATGCATTTATTATTAGAAAACGCTTATAGGATGTGCTTAGGCGTTGGTCCAGTGACCCCAACTTCCATAAAAAGCTAGTTCTACAACCGTGACCGCTACACATTTGATTCAATTCGGCAGACACCCTGACATAATCAGCTGACCCTAGCGATACGTCTGAACTTCGTAACCGATTGGCAATTTATTCATTCGCTGCCTTCGCTGGTTTACAAGTTATTTATGTTGTGGTGAGCAAGCGCACACCACTACATAAATAACTTGCACAAGCGTGCAAATTAAGCGATCATTACATACAGAGTTTGAGCGGGGCTTGGCTCGCCTCATCGCCTGATCATCTATCAAGCAGGGTACGTGATTTGCGTGCGTAAACTGTCCATATTTGACTCTAATGGGACGTTGTAATCACAAAATAAATTAACACCACGACTGCAGATGCCGTTGATTACTGATTATAAATATTTTTTGAAATAAAATTTTGATAGATAATTTCATTACTTTACTAAACACTCGTTTCTGCCCACGGCTTCGCCCGCGTGGCCTATAGGAAACGGAAAAGAGTTTTTTTATAGATAATTCTACCACCCATTTCTCTTAGGGGTGGAATTTCGAAAAACCCTATCTTAGTGAACACCTACGCTTTACAAAGAACACACCCTTCAAATTTCAAGTCTCTAGGACCAGCGGTTTAGGTTGTGCGTTGATATATAAGTCAGTCAGTCAGTCAGTCAGGACTTTGAATTTTATATGTATAGATGAGTTAAAGCAACTTCTTTCCCGCTACTACGTAGGTTGTATAATATTTAGCAGACTAAAAGAAACAGTTCGTATAAGACACCAATTGAGACTAATTTGCATTTTTCAATTGGTTTTCCTTTTTATCATTAAGGTTTCTTTGTTCCGCATCTTTATATATGTTGTCCTTAACCGATATAATACAAACACTGTAGAATAAAAGTATGTTCATCATAAATTCAACATTAAAACACGCCATCTTACGGTAGTTTACGTATAATGCATTAAAAATCTAATGCTAGGTAAGTATGACTTAACCTTCAGGTGGTTCAACAATTAAATTTGCAAATGGTTATTATACCAATACATCTATAGCACATAATAAATTACAGTACTGTCATAAGCGAAGAAATCGACTCCATTGATACTCCGGATAACGTAAGCTGTTCACTTGCAGATATTATTATAGCACCGACCTTGAAGGTGGCAAGTTAAGAGCCGTTGTTTTTAAATTATACAGAGTGTCCCAGGAGATAGTGTAAGCGCAAGTCTAGATAGAGCACCAGTCATACATGTTATATCTCTGGCTTCCGCTTGACACTGATTCCTGGGACACTCTAATCCTGCACTGTCACCGTGTTTGAAAAATAGCTGTATCTTCCTAAAGAAAAAGAAAACTGGCTTTGTAGTTTCCGATTGCCACCTGATCCTACAATCTATAAACAAGCATATACGTAATTCTTACAAACAATTATCAATCAATCGACCGATCAATTAATATGATATTGACATAAAAGTTTAACATTTTGTGTTCTAAGAGCCCATAGACTCTTGAATTAGTTTTACGGAGGCATGACTTCTCTTTATATATATATATATATATATATATATATAGTTTTCTCTTCATAATATTAGTAACTTATTATTATTAATACGATAATGACTACATGAAGTAGATTTATTATAGGTACCTACCTGTGGTCAAACGGTACACTAAAAATAATTTTCTCATTTCTCTTTTATGTCTAGATTTTTTATGGTTACAGTTTTCCTACAAGTATGTGTAGAATGTACTTTACTATAATATATAATTTACTGCGTTGAAAAGTAAAGATTTAGGTCAGATAAGTAAGCAGTGATTACAGTAGAAAGCCTCCGATGCTGGTCCAGTCGAGCTGATAAGAGCCTTTTGCATGTACGATGTTAAAGGTACCAGTTTGCTTCATTTTCTCTATAATCAGTCGGGAAAATAAATAGCCTACTATTCAAGCTTGAACTGAGAAAGCTGTATAATTTTGTCATAGAAAGTAAATAAGTCAATTTCGTAGAGATGTAAAGAAACCAGCAAATGAAAAACCAACATATTTTTATTCCTACAGGAATTAAGTCAGTCGTCACGGCCGACGCCTGCATTGGTATTACTTCGGTCATAATTAGCACTTCTTGATATACGTAAGCCTAATTATTGTAACTTTTTCGTAAGTGCTGGTATTACCTATTTTTGTTGGCAGTGTTACTACCTTTTTTTATGCATCTTGGCTCTTCCTCTACGGATGCATGAGGCATGTATTTTGATTAATGTTTCTATATGTTCATACCTTTGCAACTCATGACTTCTGTATTATACATGATGAGCTTCTGCCCGCAGATTCGCCCGCGGCGTGGCCTATGGGAAAACAATTCAACCACCCATTTCAACCTCTTAAGGGTGGAATTTCGTAAAATCCTTTCTTAGCCTACGTCATAACATCTACCTGTATGCCAAATGTCAGCCCGATCCGTCCAGTAGTTTGGGCTGTGCGTTGATAGATCACCTTTGAGTTATATATTTAGATGATTGATTTAGCATATATACAAGTAAATCCCCAATTAAACGATCAATCTATTTGTCCACAGATGCGTCGGACAGCAGAATTTAAGAAGGAGAATGCATCGCTTCTCGATGGACTCCTGCCGGAGATGGAGAAGGAGGCCTTCCTCGAACACAAGGTCGTGAACGTGCTGAAGGGCCGTGACCACAAAGGACGCCGGGTGCTCGTCGTTAATGTTGGTGGTGAGTCCTTGAAACCACATTTTAAACGTACGAGTATTTACATGTCTCTATTTTATGTAATTTAGTACTTAGCATCCTACTTCACACAATCACATCTTCGAGATTTTTCCACTTTGAGATTGGGTGAGTATGGCATCGCAGTGGCATTTTTCAAACCGCCTGGCCTGATAGCTCAGTTGGTAGTAGCTCTGCCTTCTGAACTGTAGGTTGTGAAATCGATTCCCGCCCAGAACAAATATTTGTGTGATGAACATATGTGTTTGTTCTGTGTCTTAGTATTGTATTGTATTCTATGTATTACAAAACAAAAAGTATCTAAGTATTCTATCAGTTATTTGGTTTCCATAGTACAAGCTTTGCTTAGTATGGTGCTAGATGGCGATATGTGAAATGTCCAAAAATATATTTTATTTATTTAAACAACTGAAAATCATATGACATACCTACTTGGACTTGTCGGAGCGTCTAACTTAGCAACAGCAAAGTTTCGTATAAAAAAAATAATTTTAGTTCGAAAACTAACAACTACTACGTTACTACATTTGTAACGTGCTGACGCTCGGGAAAGCCGCCGCGGCGTCTGTTAGTAATTGGCTCCCAGAAGAAGGAAATCGAATATGTCCCGAACCAGTAATTTCGACTTATTAATTGACGTGAGTTTAGTCGTTATTTATCTTACTAAAAGGGATTGTAATTTCCATTTACGATTAAATATGATTTTTTGAACAAGCATCCTCCACCTTCATTTCCTGTTTAACGCAAATGTGCCTTAGACATCTAATCTAATCTATATATATATAACTCAAAAGTGACTGACTGACTGACATAGTGATCTGTCAACGCATAGCCCAAACCACTGGACGGATCGGGCTGAAATTTGGCATGCAGGTAGATGTTATGACGTAGGCAACGCTAAGAAAGGATTTTTCGAAAGTCCACTCTTAAGAGGGTGAAATGGGTGGTTGAATTATTTTCCCATAGGCCACGCCGCGGGCGAAGCTGCGGGCAGCTTGTTTAAAAATAAATCCTATTTTAACGCCTTAAAATAGGATTTCTTTTTGAATTAGAGAAGACATGACTCCTGAAATACAGTGTTAAACTAGTTCAGGAGTCTACGGACTTTTACAATCAGTAGCGGATTTAACCATTTGCCGCCAGTAGGCTATTCGATTTTTGCCGCATAATTAACCTCTGCAATTCAATACCCCAGTTCACAATTAAAATTAAAATTACACTAATATGATTTCTACTATATATTTATTATTATATCTGCTTTCAGTACTAAAATATTGTAATTTTCGAGACCTCTTTTCTCCGTGTAAATAAAAATGTTTTATTTTAAACCGATTTAAAAAAACGAGGTTCTCAATTCGACTGCACTTTTTTGTGTGTTTGTAACCTCAAAACCTTAAATAAAAAAAATAAAATGCAATATGTGTATGCACATAGCATACCTATGGCGGTCACAATTTTTTTAACTTTGCGGTTACGTTAACAATTTTCGATTAATCATTCCACATTTTTACTACTTCTGTTGGTGGTATGTTCGTGACTGGAGTTAAATATTTAAAAGTATTCAAACTATTATTCCCGACTTGGATTTCCCACAGTTATTTAATTTTATTAGTCAACGTTCGCTGACAAATAAATTTTTACTTCGAATATATACATATATATAATTACACTGAAGAGTTAAACTTAGTTTCGTTTCAAGATTAACTTGTCGCACTCTATTTATTAGTTTTTTTTAAAAAATAATATATAATCTTGCGTTTTACCACATTTTTGAGTTTTATACATGCTAATGTTAACAAGTCGACGACGTAGCGAGCCTGTTTCTTAGCCTATTAATATAAAATTGTCATATTGGCATATAATTGACAATATATATAAATAATTTATATTTCTTTGAAAGCTTAATTTCTTGAGATCTCATCCACATTGAAAAGATGTGAAGATAACTGCACCTGACGATGATAATGATTTAAAAGCAGCAAGTTCCCAAGCAACATTTAATATTTAAATTATTCCCTCCAGGTTCCTGGGACCCGAAGAAGGTGACAGCAGATCAGCTGTTCCGGCTTTTCTACCTAATCCACGAGGCGGCCATGTTGGAACCTGAGTCTCAAGTCAGAGGGACCGTGGTCCTCATGGACTTCCACAACATGGGGTGGACACAGGTAAGAGCTTTTGTACTCTACTACCTAGATATCTTAGATTTTAAAAATCTCAATGCTGATGGCAATGTTTGGTATATAATATCTAAAATTATGAGTAAAATCGGCATAAAAGTTAAATCGGCTGCGATGCGAAAGTCAGCTTTGAACGTTGCGTCGTATCGTATGTCATGAAACAGTTATAGGTTGATTAATTGTTTTCATTAACATTATAATCACGATCGTAAAAATACGTGTCCAGAATAAGATAGAATAATCTAGAATAAGTAAGTGTCTTTGAGTAATAGACGCATCTGTATGAGAATAAGTGTTGAATGTTAACAAGGTTATACCGTAGCTTAGTAAAACTGCTGTCACTTTCTCATATGAAAGCCAACAATGGATAATCTATGCTACCCTAGGTGAACACTGATTTATATTAGTTGGATATAGGCATAGAAATATAACGATTCCGAAAGATAACGAATATAAAGATATAGGTACCTACTACTTGATTTCTCATTGAGTGTAAATATGATGTTACTACACCACATATACGACTGACTTATAGCGTCGTTATAAAACTGTATAAAGATATGAGTGCTGTAGGTAATTCAAAATGAAAGAATTTTTTTTTGAAAATAGGCTATTTATAGCATTTACAAGTCATTATACGAATAATAAGTTACGAAAACAAAATTATATGTGTTAGTTAATTAGCTATACACAACTTGAAATTTCATTTTGTTTACTTCTTTTAAAGGTGATTTTGCAATGGCTGGATAGTAAAAGATTATTTTTCCAAATGCGTAAAACTTATTGAAATTTAGTACAAGTTTAGTGGAGTTTTAGTAGTGAATAAAATTTGCTAGCTTTGGTCCTGGAGAAAGTATTAGTTAATTATTGTTTGCGAAAATGCGTTAAATTAAAGAAATACTGATATAAAATGCCAAAGAAAACTGGTTTAAATTATAGGTTTACTACAGTTTATTGCGTCTTAAATAGAATCTACGCAATACCTACTGGAAAGTTCAAAAGTTTCCTAAATGCTTTTCACAAAATTTAAAAGTCGTCTCAGTGCCTTTATTCGGTCTCTTGGCGTCATTAAGTATTTTATTTTATCGTTTGTCACATCATTACAAAGCTAAAATTAATTATTCTAAGCTCGTTATATTTTTGAGAACATACTTAAAACGTCACATAATAAATCGCTTCATTTGTCGTATATTTTATAGTGATTAATTGTCAGAGCATGTAGGTAATTAGCCACAGATTAGAAAAAAACAATTGACTTATAACCTTCTGCACAATGTTATTGGTGATTAGTGAAACTTACGAACAAAAGATATAGGTAAACGTAAATGCCGCTGACCTCTGCTTCCATTGTTTTTAAAGTCCAAAGTGACTTGGCCAGTCGTTTTGGCACTTGCACAATTTTTCTTCAGGAATTAGTAGGCAGTTTTACACGAAACAAAAGCAGTTGGGCTTAAAACTAGGTCGCTGTTAACTTTATTATATATATGCTTATTATTATGCATACCAATATTCCAAATCAGGGTTGGATTTCGTAGTATAATTATACTATTTGTACCATTATTTCATAGAAAACACTATAATTTTATCTTCAGGTTGACCTACTTGTATTAACAGTGAACCCATTAACTTTTTAATATTTACCTTACAATATCGGGAATTTCTTACTTGATTTTCCTTAAGATTTCGTGAATATTTGTGATTAAAACGAAACGCCGTTAATATCGATAATCGAAACATATACGATATAAACAAACAGGAAACCTCAAACGTGGTATAATTTTGGACAAATAGTATAATTTTATTTTCAACACGCAATATTTTTTTGAGGTTCTGAATCCAACCCTGTTCCAAATTGAACATAAACTCGCTTATCTATTTTATAAAGAAACGAGTGTGCTTTAGACCACACGACTGAAGTCAAACTTTAGTTTAGCTCCACCTATTGGCCACGAATAACTTTGTTTTTGCTTTGTTTAATGTGAATGTCGCCATCTTGACAATTATTGTGAATTGTCATTGTACATAATTATACAAATTTTTAACTTTGCTATGTTGACAATGGAGATCTACGTGAACCAACTTCAACTTCCGTTTGCCTTGCATTCATTAGCCTACTCCCCAAGTCAAACGTGCGTAAAGAAGTTTTACGTTAAACGTCACGAAAATGAGACGTGTTAAGTATACAACATAAATGATGAGCATCCAATGCAGTTGGTAGGTACTTAGTTATGATAATGCTACGTTCCTATTCTGCGTCTTCTTGGCAACAAAACATTTCTTTTACCACAACTTACCTCTTAGTTACAACACTTGGATATTGACTAAAAATGTATTTGTAATATTTCAATGACATTCGATAAATGTTTACAAACAACGACGAATGTGATAAGAAATAGAGTAAACGTGGATGGATTGGGTATCTAGATATATGTATATTCACATATTACTTTCGCTGCGTGTGGGTGCGAATTGCTGACTGAATATTAAAACAGATTCGTCGGACCGTTGGCAGGTGCGTGGCTATATCTCAGCACTACAAAGCGACAAGTAGTGACCAAATTACGTTGAGCTCTGTCTGAAGTACCTTGCTGGCTGCTCAGTATCAAAGCATAATAAGTCGTGTACTGAACTAGTCACGTGGCTTCTCAGCAAGAGCTCAACTTATTTTTCGGTCAGTATACGAGTATTGTTGTGTCATCATCATCGCGTTGTGACCGGTTGTGGCCAAACTAAAACTATTGCGCACTTAACATTATTTCACTATTACATTGCGTTAACGTTTGTTTAAGAATGGTAGCTGATTTACTAACAGTCTTCTGAATGCGAAAAAATAACATCAAAGTCAAAGACGAGGGATTTAGTGGAAAACTAGCTGCGCTCGCGATTACACACGTCTGGTGAAAATTTTCAAATTTTCTCAAATTTTTTCTTCCAATGATAAACACTACGAAATAATAATTATAATGAGAAAATGTTCTATCCGTTCACGCGTTTGATGCGATGTCCAAGAGAAATTTAAAAATTTGGTTTAAATTTTTGTGTCGCTTTAAGCACTACTACGTTATCGATAGAACATATTTAAGTTATTTCGGTAAACAAGTAAATAATTGTTTTAATTGTATTGTAGGCATTGCAGCGAGTTAAAAACCGTGATTTGTTTATGTAGGGTGTATTTAGGCATTGAAATATATTGGTCGTATATAAGATAACATAACTGCAACTGCATTGAATTTATAATAAAATTGTTAGTAACTAGCTGACTCGACAGACGTGGTCCATAAAAAAATCCATAAAAATTTATAATTTAAATTTGATAATTATCCGGGAAACTTTTCCGTTTTTTAAACAAAAAATAACCAAATAGGTTCCGTTCTCATATTATGTGCAGAAAGGGGAAATATGTTCCGAAATAATATGGATGAAATCTACTTTGTAACTTTAACAAATCAATCAGAAGCAATCCAATACAAAAATAAAATTTAATGGCAGGATTGTAATAACACGCAGGTGACACCAGCAGCATACCTTCCGACTTTAATTTATTGTTGTTTAGTTAACTGCATCTGGCTAGTACATGTACTACCATTTATTCTGTGGCTAGCTCCTCGAGTATGTAAGTTTACATAAAATGTGCATGTTTCTGTTTGTACCGAACAAAGTATGTAATGTCCTTTGCTTTGTTTATCCGAGCTTCATGCGCAGGCGCAGTTTCGTAATATACATCTTTAACAATTATCTAGCTGCTATGGAACTAGCTTTACAAAGTCACAAACATACGAAACGTGATAACTTTTCTGTGATACATCACGAATACTATTAAGTATAAAATTGTTCCGATAACTTTCAGGCTTGCTTTAAACTGTGGATTTGGAAGTTGAAAATTCAGTAAAATATCTATTTCTACTATTAAATATCTATTTATACTATTTTTATATTTATTGCTGTGTTAAAATAATTGCAATCGAGTTACGTGATCGCCCAGTTGGACCCAAATAAAAAAATGATGTCATGAAATGTTGATTGATATAATAATAGACAATTTGCAACTGGGATTGATTTCTATAGCATCGCACGTCTTAATTTAATTGTTGTAATAAATTTAACTATTATCATTAGGAACGTAAATAATCACTGCCGCGTTATTATCTTGCTAGCATTATGCGAGAATTATTTAAATGATATGATCTGAACAGGACTAATTTCATTGTTACTGAAAATCAATAGCTTAGTCAATCAGGATCCTTTATGATATGTGTTGTTATTGTTGAACAAAACAATCGAATGTTGATGATAAATGTAGGTATTGGATTTGAGAAAAGAAACGTCGACGTAGTAATCTAAGGTCCGTATTACAGATCGATGCTCAGTCATCTATCGGTGCTCAAGCAGCGATTTAATTCACTAATTGATCGCTTTATGAATGAAATCTCTACTTGAGCACCGATTGATGACTGAGCATCAAAATCCGTTTCAGCGCAGCGCATTTTTCGGTAATGATATATGTTGGTACCTATTTATAATATTAGTGGGAATTGAGGTAGGATAAGATAAGAAGTTGAATAGAATATTTTATTTATATTGATGGTGTATATGTGTCTATTAATCTTCGATGTCTGTAAATAATAATCCAATGTAGCTATCTTTTGTTTTAAATTCCTCGAAAGAAAAAATAAAACTTCCCGGAACCTTTTCAAATTCGGAAAAATCTGAGCGTACTTTAAAAGAGGTTTTTATATAAACTCAAGACTCGTTGGGAGAAGACAACGTTTTATGTGTCAGCTAATAACAAATAAATATATATTAAGCACTAGAAAATGATGGTGATATGTAAGGCATATCTCTGTTAATATGAGTTACTAATCACAGAAGCTTCTCTAGATTTCTTGAATGTTGTAATTACCATTAAACTTCACACAACCATTTTATTATAGAGTGATTCTTGTAAGATTACAAGGAAATTTCATTTATCTCAGGGCCTCTTAACTTAGCACGTCCGAGGTGACATTTGTGTATTCTAACAACGTCTCAGTTCCTTCCTATATAAAATATTGTGGTGCACTATCGATTTTCCCTTATCATTGATATGGATAGAAGCATCGTGTTGTTTTCTTTTGTTAATCGTATATATACCTACTAAGAATTGTCCAAGAAATACAAGTAGGCTATACAGACATGTTTCTTAGTAGATAATAATTTGATTTATAAGTGTCAAAGTTCTTAGTCCCGTTTTAAAAAGCAGAACCTCCGAACCCGGACCCTCTTCTCTAGGTCCGTCGGTCACGAATCAAAACACTTTCTTCAACACTTTTGAATTGAAGGTATTAAATATTAGCAGTTTTATTATCAGCTGGTATAATGATATACGTCCTAACAAGCGTATATAATTGCGAAAACTTTAGCATAATACCGGAAGTTGAGCAAAGGAACTCAACTATCGCGTTTTACTCCAATTCGCGTTACCTCCACGCTCCAGTCCAAATACGATCCATAAAAGGCGGCTAACAGATAATTTAGTTTATCTCAAAATCAATATTATTCTCTAACATCCGTTAACAATGCATTCAAAAGCAAAAGGAAATATGTTTTCCTTAACGCCCTTTATGGACGATATTAGATACGGTCATCGGGAAATCAAGTGTACTTAAGACATTTAATTAGCGTTTCAACTTGCTGCTTAACCTGATCTTTACCTCGACCTCCGTGGCTAGCCACTAGCCGCGTTACAACTAGGTCGTAGGTATGTTTCTACGAAATGTTCCTTTATAAAACTGACTGTCACTTGACTGACCCGATAGCTCAGTTGGTAGTAACCCTTCTGAACTGTGGGTTGTGGGTTCGATTCCCATTCAGGACGAACATTTGTGATTCAGGATTAACATAGGTGTTTGTTCTGTGTCTGGGTATTATATTGTATTCTATGTATGTATTTACAAACAAAAGTATCTAAGTATGGTATCAGTTATCTGGTTCCCATAGTACAAGCTTTGCTTAGTTTGGGGCGAGATGGCGCTGTGTGAGATGGCCACATATATTATTATTATATGTATACGTGAAACGCGCAATAGAATCGTCATACCTAAAAAGTTATCAAAAAAGTCACGATTACGGATTAAAAAGAAAGCTTTTTATAATCCTAATCAACAATGTTCTGTGTGGTAACCAGAGAATGATATACCTATGTATAAGGTCGTTAATAACTGAAACGAATAAGTTGCTAACATAAACACATTTTAATTATGCATGTAGATAAGTACGTACATTAGCAGAATGTTAATGTTGGAAAACAAAAACATACTAATGACAAATAACATAAAACACGGATATCAATCATTATGTTATGATCATTGCAATTGCGGAAGTTGATACTTTACGCTTACAAAGTAAAAAAGATACCTAGCTCAGATTTTCGGGATGATGATTCTCATTAAAACAGGTGTCTTCCAGCAGCTCGACTTGATTGCTAGTTTACTTTACCCTTTATAAACCTTTCTGACATAAAAAGTATGTTTAACATTTACTTACGAAACGACGGTGGCTAATTCAATATTGGCTGCTCATAGGCATGAGGTTTAAAGACTTGACTTTTTAATATTACGAGCTACCCGCAGCTTCGCCCGCGGCGTGGCCTATGGGAAAATAATTCAACCACCCATTTCACCCTCTTAAGGAAAAATCCTTTCTTAGCGGATGCCTACGTCATAACATCTACCCTCATGCCAAATTTCAGCCCAATCCGTCCAGTGGTTTCGGCTGTGCGTTGATAGATCGCTATGTCAGTCAGTCAGTCAGTCAGTCACCTTTGAGTTATATATATTTAGATTAAGCCAAGTTGCTACAATAGTCATACTTTTCACACTTTTAATATGTATATAGCGGATTTTTACGTAGTTTGATTTTGTATTTGTTACTGATTGTGAAATTGACATACTGCTCGTTAAGTTCATGAGGGAGTTTTGGCGGGAAAACGAAAAAGATCGCCTCGCCGCATTGTTTTATTTTCCAAAACTTGTGTTATTTTCAGTGCTAGTGCATAAAATTGGTGGCATTTTATTCGTTAAGTGCTGGATTACAGGCATGAGTGTGGGAAAGTGGTATAATGATGGTGAAACGATTCTTTTCGTGTTGTTTCCAAAACTCCATAGAAGCTTCAAGTAAAGTTGCCACCACTTTACTAGGAGTATGACTTTGACTCGACTATGACTTGACTATGACTTGACTGGATGACTTGACTCATATTTGCGTAAACATCATTAACTTGAAAAATGATCAATTACTTGACACTGGCTAAATACACAAAAGTGTGGAGCCAAAATATAAAAAAAAAGTTCATGAGTAGCAGGCGGTTAAATTGACCAATTCAGGAGTATTTCAAGAGAAAGGATATTCAATCACAGCATTCACAACATTTCTACACGCGGTTTGCTCTAGCGATGTCCCATCTGGTAAAGGTTTTTCCCCTGTTGTAGTTGTATTATTGGTACGTAAGAAGGTATTATTCTAGTTGTAATACTTAGTACTTTGTCCACAGACCATGGGCCTGACGCCATCGTTCTCGAAGCGACTGCTGACATTCATCCAAGATGCAATGCCCCTCCGATTGAAAGAAGTGCACTTCGTGAAGCAGCCCATGATCTTTAACGTCGTATGGAATATGTTCAAGCCCTTCATTAGGGAGAAACTAAAGACCAGAGTAAGTTATTTTTACTATAATACCACAGATTCTATAGTTGACATCTGCTATCTGTCCTTATTCAGAGGGTATTTTGGTTGTGTTTGAAATCTAATTTACTTTTATGTTTCCCAGTCTTTTTGTTAACATAACAATATGCACACAATTACAAAGATTTATTTAGTATCGGCCGCCTTGGTAGCCCAGACTACATTACGATACATGAAACATGTTATCGAAGCAATTAAAAGTTATTCAATCCCAGATCTTATGTCCTATGTAGGCACATGAGACAAGCCATAGCCACATACTTAGCATAATATTTCAGTGTTTTACTAATGATATTCGTGGAAGTCTTTATCTTTGCTCACACTGTACACTTAGATAAGAGGGTACATATGTTTTTGGCTATCTAAGCGCCTTATTGAAACTTGATGTCAAATAACGGATGACGCATTGCCTTTAAAAGTGGTAATATAAACGCCGAGTTCCGAGTTGAACAGCCTTTACACAAAAGGCTTTGTGCCAGCAAGAAAGTTAAAGTTGAAGCACTTTGTTTGTACTTCACTCTTTGTAACGCATTGTATATGTTTAATTGGACTACAAAAGTCAACACTTCATTGAATGCTCTATAACGATGCTATTAATAACTATTACTTATGTACTTGAAATAGTACTATTATAAAATAGACTATTGAATTGTGTTGACTATATTTAATACCCAACGTAACAATAGCGAAAGATTAGTAAATTGTATTGTGTTGTTTAGTAATTCGTAATTGTTGTTTTCTTGCTTTTGTTGTGTTCATTTGTTCAGTAAAATAATTTTTTATTTGTTTTTTTCGCCCACGTCATTATTATCTGCGCCTGGATGTGTAGTGTGGGTAACATGGGAATGGTTTCTTCTAATAATTTTAATGCTAAGTTAGTGGCATATTCAAATAATGAATTAAACCAACGTAGGTATCATATTCATCATGTGTAATCACAGATTTCAGAAAAAACCGTCATAATTTAATTTATTTTCGTTCATATAGTTCAATGATTCCCAGTCGCTATGGTAAGCTTTGCCTACTTTTATTATAAGTGATATTTAGTACCTGCTAGTGTAAATTCTTATTGCAACAATTAAAGCGCTTCAACAAGTCAAGCATGTATGATATAAACTTTACAGTCACGTGATAATTTTTACTATTTGATAAAGACAACTGCGCCGCCATCCATAGAAACTTTATTGACATCACTGACATCAACAGTGATGGAAGAAAAATTGATGTGGATGAAAAATCCTTAAACAATTAAATTAGTGGCACTATTACAGAGCAGTACCACTAATTTAATTGTTTAAGGATTTTTCGCCATTTCTTTCTAACACTTCATGTAATGACTAAAAGACTACTGACTACTCACTAAAAGAGACACCAAAGTATTTAACATAACAGACAATTTGTTGAAACAGTGGCATGGAATCAATAAAATAACTGGTTTTCCGTATCTTTCCAGATCTTCTTCCACGGATCAAAGATGTCTTCCCTCCACAAGCACCTAGCACCAAGCCACCTGCCGGCAGACTACGGCGGCGAGCTTCCCACCATCGACTACTCCGGCGCCGAGTGGTACCCCGTCATCAACGACGTACTACCGCACATCAACAACTGGAACACGTACGGTTTCGCTAAGAATGCGTAGATGATAGACCCTAGAACCGTAGAAAAATTACCAAAATTCATATTCATTCCTCATAGGGGTTACTTCATTGTGTAGTTTAGTGCTGTTGTTTAAACTTTTTGAAGTAAAACTTCTTTATACGCACGCTTGACTTGGGGAGTAAGCTGGTGAATACGAGGCAAACGGAAGTTCAGTTCAGTGAAATTGGTTCACGTAGAGAAACATGTGTATTTATTATATTGGTATGTCGGGTAAAAAGACAATTATTATAATAAACAAAGCAAAAACAAAGTTATACTGACCGATAGATGGAGCTAAACTAAAGAAGTTTTACTTCAGTCGTGTGGTCTAAAGCACACTCTTTTTTATTTTAATACTAAAAAGTTAGACTGTGTTATCAAAAAGACGTAGATTGTAGATGATTATTTAACGGTTCGTAACAGAAATGTTTCGTAGGTGAATATTTGCTTTCCTGAAGTTAGTGAGGATGCCTGCGAAAACCTTTTTTTTTTCAAACAACTTAATATTGAACTAAAAATTTTAATGTACCTACAGCCTGGGTATCTGAAGCGACAAACATTAGAGTGATATATTTTCTTTGACATATTTTTTTACGTTTTCGATAATTTTTCGGGATAGTCCTATAATTAGACCTTTTGTATAGTTTGTATCTAGACTATTAGACTAGGGTCTTGTAAGTTGAAGACGGCAAGAGATACGCACATGTTAGAAAAAAAGAAAAAGAAAATCGAGTCTTATCTGCACCTCTTTCATATAAGACATATATGAAAGGGATGCATAAGTAGATTACCTTTCTAAAACCTTATTGTATATGCATTTCTGCGCATTGTACTTCTTTTTTTATTTGTATATTCTAACGGGAGCATTATAGTTTTACTCATTTTATTGTAGTACCTTCTGTTTAGATTCTAGCATTTTTTTATTGTATTTTTTACTTTGCAAGAGTTTTTTGTATGTGTCTGAGACAACGGTGTGAAGTACTTACAGTACAAAAATATTGGACTCGATAGTAGAGTCACCCCAGGTTTTACAAAAAACGCTGGTTATAATGGCACAGCTAAAAATATTAATTAATATAATATATGATTTGCTATTATTAGGAAAGCATCTGCCAAAAGGAAGTAATAAATATTTTATATTAATTTATGTGAATTGGGATAATTTGTAAGGTTTATACCTAATATTTAGGAATTAGATGTTAATTGTAGTATTTTTATAATTACTAATGTAATTCAAGTGAATATGTGAGCGAATTTCATGACATGTTTGTATGGCTTTAGTACTGATTTAGATGGGAGCTTTTACATTTAATTAGATTATAATGAATTTATTATTTAAAAACTCGCATGTATATACTGCGGCTGTGAATGTGATAAAGTGCCAGTTCTCTACCGTATCACCAAAATATAAATTTAGTATAGTGTGTCTGGTGTGGTGATAATGGTGTAACTATTAATAGAGCAAGCCAAGAATAATTGTGTTTTTTCTTGAATAAAATTAAACCAAGGCAGGTTTTTATTATTATTTCATACATAAAGTTTGAGGCATCTAATTATAGTCCACATAAATGGGCAGTTGAAAAGGTTGGAAAGGCAAATTAGTATGCATAACCGAATAATGGTAGAAATTTGATGTTGAACTGATTTTGCAAGTGCCAATTTTGTTATTTGCACAAATGGAACAAGAAACAAATCGTAAATTTCCGTGAATTAACTCTGCGCGTGTACCATGCGAACTGAAAAGACTAAAATTATAATAAACGGGGTTTGTTCCGAAATTGGTAGCAATTAGATTTATAAGTCAAAAATTGCTTTGTTCGGCAGCTTCCTTGAAATAAACTTAGTAGAAAAAAATCTAAAATCCGGACGCTAATAATATGGCTGTGTTAAAGCTTCTCTGTTTCATGATGGTAGCTACACATATACAGCTATTTTAATTACATTATACAGAATGTTCTGTAACTCGTGTCCGACCCGTCAAAAGCGTAATGGTATAAGTACCATTACGCTTTTGTTAACATTGAAAGTAACTGACAAAAACATTAGGTACGTACCTACTTACAGAAAATATAAAATTAAAATGTTATTTCATAAATATTATGTTTTCGCATGAATTAGCCAACCTTTGGAAACTGGTAACGTATACATCTAGCGCTGCGTGTAGCAACATGTCATTCATCTATGGCGGCACCATTCACACCACTTGTAGAGCTTTATTACTTAATCATACTTTCATAATTACATTAATTCATATAATACATGTGTTAAGTACAAATGTATCGTATGAACAAAAACTGAAATGTTGCGTGTCCATTATAATTGAATAAACTTGACCTTGTTTTGTTCGTTCCAAATCCAACTGAGACGATTCTTGGTACCTATATTAGTTCTTTTGTTTCTTTGTGTTCATGCCTTTATTTTTGCAGTTCGTATCATTATGTATAATGTTATAATATATGTGATAATATAGTGCCTTGGTCGTGGGAAACTCATTCCAGAATTAGATAGAGGAGTTATGTTGTAATATTGTCGGAAAATACCTGATTTGCTCAAAACATGTAGTTATCAAAGGAATTCCTTAGTTTTGTATTGGATTATAAATGAATTAGACAATAAAAAATATATTAATAATCTTGTTTATTTATTTATACCCAGGGCGTCAAAATGAGGTGCTTAAATTAAAATGTATGTAATTATAATAATAACGCTCAACGATCATGTACATCGATCCTAGACCCTAAAGGATTCCCTGTGTCTAGGGACCTAAGAACTACGAGGACCATGGTCCCATTACATAATGATAGGTACTTACTTAAATGTTACCCAACCCAACAAAACCACCAAAATTTTCGTTTGTAAATGGTACCGAAATAACTTATATTATATCTATTGATGGTGGATGATTGAATAATTATGGTGTATGGAACAATCGCTAAAAGTAGAGCAAACGAAAACTTACCTCAGAAAAGCAACCAAAACCTGGAAAATGTTTTTGTATTACGTTCAATATAGCGTCAAAAAAGTCATCCATATGGGGCATGCCTAACGTATGACTGTGTAATGTCTAAACAGTTGTTTTTTATTCAATTTGTCGGTGGAACGCCTAATTAATATATCGCTCGGTGTGTTTGCGAAAGCGGGATGTTTTTGCCTTCGCTGACAGCGGGACAGACAGGCTGAAAGCGGGACTGTCCCGTCCAAAGCGGGACGTATGGTCACGTCAAGCATGCCACGCACTGGAAACTTTCTCATGCCATAGGCTACATTAACATTAGGAACCTCTAAAAGAATCTAACTTTATTTCTATCCTCGCGCAGAAAAAAGTATTAAGTGAACCTAAAAGTCACACGTAACGCAATAAATATTTGGAATTAGACATTCAATAAACTTATATGAGTTGTAGAGTAGTTGTAAATGTATATAGATTTCTTATATAGTATACATAATTATATAAGAAATCAGATTTATGAGTCTCATATGCCAATAGATGTTATTTTATTGTAAAATCATAAATCTAGCTAGTAACATTTAGGCATTGTGGGTTGTATATCAAACCACAAAGCGTGTTAGCGCATCCATTTTATTGAACTATGTTTCGCTTTCATAAATCATGTTTTTATACAAGGTACGTAATGATTTATGAACTTAGGCCCGTATTAAAGAACTACGCTGAGTCGTGAATCTCTTCTCAAGACTTAATCATTCACAAGATAATCAAATAGAGAATGAAATTTAACCTTGACTAGTTGCGCCACGCAGTTTCACCCGCGGATAAAAAGTATTTTAATTATTTGCTCGTCCCACGGGAAAATTTCACTTTTCCATGATAAAATGTAGCCTATATGAAATTTGGTACACTGGATTAACATATATTAACACTACATCAACATGTAGTGTTAATATATGTTAATCCAGTGTACCAAATTTCATCCAAATCCATTCAGGCGTTTGAGCGTGAAGGAGTAACAAACATACACACATACACACAAACACACATACACACATACAAACTTTCACCTTTATAATATTAGTGTGATGTGATGTGAAGTGTGATACTAAGGTCCGTATTACAGAATGACGCTCAGTCATCGATCGCTGCTCAAGCAGAGATTTCATTAATTAATTAACAACTTTATGAATGAAATACCTGGTTGAGCACCGATCGATGACTGAGCATCGTTCTGTAATACGGACCTAAGAACACCTATTGTACTAGTATTAGATAATTATGTAAGATTTTTTTTGTTTTTTTATTTTTTGTTACGGTGTACAATAATTATAAAGTGTGGATATATCTATCTTTAGCATCGATCGACGACTGAGTATAGTTCTGTAATATGGACCTTAAACATAAACAGCCTTATTAATAAAAGGGTATTAGTCTCGGATTAGTTACTTCAGCTTTTGTCCTTTTTTTGCTACTGGAGTATTTAGCTGGATCGAAAGAGACAAAAGATGGTGTAACTAGTCTAAAGCTAGTTCGTGTTTATTGATAAGGCTGAAAGTGTTTTTTGTGAATTTCCATCGTCTTTGCTATGTGATGATTGTAGGAGTCTATTATTGGTATTAATAAGTAAGTATATCATTAAAATAAATAATAGTACACAAGTACGTTTTATGCATAAAAGGTAAATTTTTTTTTATCCAACTAGTATTTTCTGTGTAACTACTGAATCATCTATTTCTTCCGCAAAACACCGTAATGTTTGATAGGTTCTTATTCACAAAACTCTATAACGCAGAAGAGCAGAAAGTACTTATTTACACCTCTGTGGTGTGGTAGCTAAGCAAGTCAGCTCCTAACCCGGAGGCATCGGGTTCGATACCCGCGGCAGATTTGGACACGGAAAGAAAAAATTGCAAATACTTGTTCTGAGTCTGAGTGTCATGGGAGCATGGACCTCTCGTAGTTCCTGGGTCTCTAGATACAGGGAATCCTAGGTAGGGTCCAGGATCTATGATGTGATCATTGGGCGTTATTATTATTTTAATTATTTATAAACTAAAGGTTACCTGAAAGAGACAGCCATAAGTTCGCCCATTTACTCTTAAATCATTGTGTTCTATGTACTCGTTTATTATTTGCCGTGCAATAGTTAATCTATCTAATATGTAAGGCTTTTATTAAGCATACCTCGTATTCCTTAGATCGTAACCTATACTGTCCAAGCAGCAAATCTTAAGCAACGACGTAGGGCCATTATCTCGTTGCTCAAGAGACTGGCTCAAGTGAGAGGTGCCGGTGGTTTCAACAACCATACATAGGTACCATGGAATGAGGGATACCGTTACAAAGATGTTCGAGCGCCGGCCAGTCCAAGTAGCTCGGTACTATAGATTGCTCGCGGCCTCTGCTCCGTACAGACTCATTTACGTATAAAATTTGTAACGAATTATGTTGATAGTGCTGCGAAATTTATCTTGAATCGATAACGTAATTAATTGGTATTGCAAAAGTGGAAATCTGACATTTTTGCACCTGCCACTGCACTTTCGATACACTAGATATAAAAGAAGTGGATTGAATCCGAAATTTTTGGTTCAATTGTGATTGCTGTAATTCAACTACAAAAAAGTGTACAAGATGGAGATGAGAAAAGACGAAGATGGAGTACCTTTCGTGATGTGGGGTGATAATAAAATACAGTTGGAAACGAAGCCGATCGATGATCCGGCAATTCTGGACAGAGCTAAGGAGGAGTTGAGAGAAACGCCGGAGGTTGTAGAGCAAGCGCTTGAGGAGTTTAGAAAGCTTTTAAAAGGTGAGACAACCAATTTCGCCTTTGAAATCTTAGCGTTTTGCGTGTCTCTTCTGCTTTTTATGTAAGTCACAAGCGCTGCAAAATTAAAAAAAAAGATAAATTTAACATTTTCCATAGTAACTATGCCCGTAAGCTGCGTGATGTGGTTATAAGCGTTGGATGTACAACATTGGCTTTACTTGGTTGGCGGTGGGTTTATCTATTTGTGCTGAATACTAATAAGTAAATACATTTTAATGTTATTTTCGTCTGTAGGTATTTAATACACATATTCCACAACATATATATTTGTACCGCAGAAGTAAAGTAGTTTTATTAAAATAACGTAGTTATTTCTCAAACGCGACTTTCAAAATACATTTGATTATAATGTTATCGTTATGATAACATCGTTATAATGATGTTGGTATTCAAAAGATAAACAAGTACATCTTTTATCGTAGGGATTGTTATAATACTCAGTAACAGCTGTATCACGGAAGTAATAATAATCAAATCATTTTATCAATTAACATATGAGAACTTTCTTTTTTGTTGGAAATGTTAAACAAACAACCGGTTTTGTAGGCTTTATCTAAAATGTACCAGTCGGATCTACGTAGGTGGCGAATGTCAACTGTTTGTTGGAATAGTTCGAGATCTAAGAGATAAATAAAAAGGAAATATTTAATTACATGGGACAATATTACTGTTGAGTTAGACATCACTTGAGTTTTCGTACGCATCTATTAGAATTAGATCACCTACTGGGCGATCACGTAAATCGATTGCAATCGATAGAAACTCGAATTTGTATGGATTTGACAGTTTGAATATGCAGCTTATGTTCATAGTTAGTATGGAAATTTCTCCTGTTGCATTGTAATCAAAGGTTCGTGATCACCATGTACGTACAAGACGTTTCGCTACTAACTGATTTATCATTCGAACAGCAAAATGGAACGAGCTCCCGGTCAGTCTACTTTGCCACATATATCTTTTTTTTAAAAACAAGTTTAAATACTAAATACCTTCGGCCTGATTCATCCTCGACCTCATCTTCTTTCATCTTTCCATAAGGTGAAATATAGTCAAAGCCAAACCCGTTTTATGTACAAAACTTTTAGATGGTATTTTGAAGCGTATTTAATTGGTAGGTATAGTTATGATTGCTTAGTCATTAGAACTAAGCTTGAGCACATTATCGACTACAAATATTACATAATTGTGCTTGGAATAAAATATTCTTCTATACTCATATTTGTGTTGTATAATGTATATATGTATAATGTGTATAGAGTTCCTTGAAGTGTTTTTGTTACATTTGTGTGATGCATGTCTATGGTATGGGGTTAAATATCTATTGTGCTATTATAATATAAATGAAGAAATATTTGTGGACAGTTCACACAGCACCATCTATCCCCAAAGTAAGCAAAGCTTGTACTATGGGAGCCTGGTAACTGATAGAATACTTAGATACTTTTTGTTTGTAAATACATGTATACATAGAATACAATATAACTATAATTAGAGCTCTCAAAATATCGAACAGGAAATAAAAAAAACTTCAAGTTTATTTATCGAAATTATAATAATAATAATAACGCCCAACGATCACGTACATAGATCCTGGACCCTAACCAGGATTCCCTGTAGACAGACCACAACACCCAGACACAGAACAGGTAGGTATTTGTGTTTTTTTTCTTTGCACCAATATTTGTTCTGTCACGGGAATCGCACCCGCCACCTCTGTTCGGTTATGAGCCATCCTGCTCAACCACCGCACCACAGAGGCTGTAAATAACTAAGATAATCAGTTAAATGATAACAATCACATTCTTAAATTAAACAAGAATCTAAAATGTTTACACTCACATTTGTTAATCAATCAGGAGTTAATTTTCTAGAGACGCTTTAGTTTCCTTCTGGAGCAATAGTGAAAGCTATCTACAAAATTGTATCAAGTTAAAACGAGATTTGTCCACAGCACTTCTTTGACTGGCCTGATAGCTCAGTTGGTAGTAACCCTGCCTTCAGCACTGCAGGTTGTGGGTTCGATTCCCACCCAAGACAAGCATTTGTGTGATGAACATCGATGTTTGTTTTGTGTGTGGTGTTATATTGTTTTTCATGTATGTATTTACAAACAAAAAATATCTAACGATTGTATCAGGTATCTGGTTTCCTATAGTACAAACTTTGCGTGGTTTGGGACTAGATGGCGCTGCGTGATATTTCCACACAAATTAGTTATTTTATTATTATTTTCTGACACCCAAAATTTAAGAGTTTAATTACTAGGTTAAATTCTTAAATTTTCAGGAGAAAAAGTTTACCATGTTGACATCGAGTTCGTGCCGTACCAGTTTACAAAACGGAACCTCTTGATATCCGTCGGTCTATCTGTCTGTGAAGACTTTTTTTTAAAGTAACGGCTGAAATCAATAAAAAACACCTACTACAGTTCGTTGACCTCAAAATCCGACCAATAAATTCAAGCAAAAACCTCAAGATTCTAACGCTTGTGCTCTTATTTGTATTTTTTTATTCACAGGTGAGCCGTCGCTTTATATTCCTGTCGACAGAGACGACTTTCTAATGAAGTTCCTCAGGCCATGCAAGTTTTATGCAGATAGTGCTTTTAAAAGGGTAAGATCATTGAGGCTAATCGTATACCTATGCACCTAAGCTACCTAGGTACCTAATGTACTCCATAGTTAGGTTTGTTTTAACTTTTTCCGGGATAAATAGTACCTAACTGCTCACTAACAGCCTTATTAATAAACACGAACTAGCTTTAGACTAGTTACACCATCTTTTGTCTCTTTCGATCCAGCTAAATATTCCAGTAGCAAAAAAAGGACAAAAGCTAAAGTAACTAATCCGAGACTAATACCCGTTTATTAATAAGGCTGTAACAGTTTACAGCACAATACGGCCTATTCACGAGCTCTGTCGAGTGGCGACTACAAACCGGAAGACACAGCGAAGGCTGGAGGACTGATGACTTACTAGGAGATCATGTAACTTGATTACAACCAATAGAAACACATAACTGTATGAATTTGGTAGTTTCAATACGCAGCTTATGTTCATAGTTGAAATGGAAATTTTCAAATTAGGAATGAAATTTCTCCTGTTGCATTGCAATCAATGTTCCGTGATCACTCCAATGGTCAAAACGACGGGGAGCCGTTTGGTTGCAGGAGGCTAGTAGCTGCTCAAAGTGGCGTCTCTGCGCCGCTTGATAATAGGAAATAAGTAGCTTAAAATATGTATGTGATCGTTGGGCGTTATTATTATTATTATGAAAATACAATATCACGAGTCCACAGTTTAATAGTATCTACGTATTTGTTTTTTTCTATTATAGGTAGTGTAAGCGACACGGAGGTTGGAGATTGTGGGCTTTTGTTTTGTTTATGTCGATTTAGATTTTTTGCCACGTTACCCGCTTCTTTGATATCTTGCACTTTACTATTTTCTACCACGGAAACAGATAGCCGTTGTCAGCAACGCTAATTTTATAGGTTTTGGTTTTGGCATATTACTTTTACAATTTTAACTAGTTATTTTTTTTTAATTCTTACGATTTACGCATTGTGCAATACATACACATAACTATGTTTGCTTTTAGACATACCATCATTAAGTATAATTTATAATTTTACACTTTTATAAAGTATGGGAATTGTTCTGTTGAATATATTTAACGCAATTTTGTAATTAGGTACTTCTTTTTTTTAAATGAGTAAGCAATAATGAGCGAAGTTTAAATAACTTTTAGTCGGATGTCCTTGAATTATACTGCCTAATCTGATGATTTAGATAAAATGTATGTAAGTATCATATCTGTGCGAGTATTGGTAGGTACTTAGGAACGTTAAATATCGATACTTATCTATTTAACTGCATTCTGCTACTTGTAGTATTAGGAATGACTTTATTTATCAAGTTGTCAGGACGTAATTTTGTGAATTTATAAACAGTTTGAAAAATTACAATTCAAAAAAGATATAATGAGAAAAGAGAAGATATAATAATAATAATAATAAATAAATAAATAAAAAATGAGAAAAGGAAATAACGCCGACTATCAAATATTGTGACAGATTGACAGCACTATAGATATCTATTTATTAGTATTATCCATTGAATTGGGTAACACTTAAGGATCACTGTATTAAGGTTTGGAATGCCCGTCTCACAGCTCTTAAGTTCGCACTTATTTCTCTAGCCTCCGGTTTCTCGTACGTAAGTCAAACTCCTGTTATATCCAATACTGTAAGCTCATTTGCTTGACATTGCAGACAGCCGATGATCAACATGCAACCAATGAGCGTTCAGTATTTGGTGTTGTACCAAGTTGACACGAATTTGACAAGTGTACGAGAACCCGGGGAAAGTGTTGCTGACAAAACGTATGCATTTTGTTGACCCCATAGCTCAGTTGGTAGTAACCCTGCCTTTTGGACTGTGGGTTGTGGTTTCGATTCTTAGGACAAACATTTTAAGTGATGAACATAGATGTTTGTTCTGTGTCTGGGTGTTATATTGTATTATATGTATTTACAAGCAAAAAGTATCTAAGAACCTATTGTATCAGTTATCTGGTTACCATAGCACAAGCTTTGCTTAGTTTGGGGATAGATGGCGTTGTGTGAGATGTCCACACATATTATTTATTTATTATTTTGCTAATCTTCTCATACAAACTTTTAGATACAAGCATACTACAAGTTCAGGCGGTCCCATGCCGAGTACTGCAAGGACCTGGTGCCGTCCGCCACTCGCAACACCTTCGAGAACGCCGTCGTCTCTATCTTATCGCCGAGAGACCAACACGGACGACGCATACTGCTCATTGAGGCTGGAGGTATATTAATATCCATGTTAATCTTTAATCTTCTTCTTCTATCTTCTTCTTTCTTCTAAATATATATAACTCAAAGGTGACTGACTGACTAAGTGATCTATCAACGCACAGCCCAAACCACTAGACGGATCGAGCTGAAATTTGGCATGCAGGTAGATATTATGACGTAGGCATCCGCTAAGAAAGGATTTTTCGAAATTCCACCCCTAAGAGGATGAAATGGGTGGTTGAATAAATTCCCATAGGCCACACCGTGGGCGAAGCTGCGGGCAGAAGCTCGTAATTAATAAGTACCCAATAACAGAAATAAAACGTAATATATCTCCTGAAACACGGCTCCACCAATTTAAACTCTGTCACTGTTATTAAAGACTTTATATTGCTAATCATGTAGATTGTTCAAAGATAATTCACATGAAACTGTGCCCGTCTGATCAACTAACTAGAGCGTAACAATAAATGTGATCGTTGTATTCGACTGGTATAAATGAGGCAGTAATTGGTTCTGAATAAAATCGGCGTTTTACAATATAATATTAGGTCTTTACCTATGAAATTGCCGTTTTGTTTGAAAAAAGTTAAAGTATTTTTTTTCGAAATTATTTATTTCTTTTATTCAAAGTAATCACCCCTGCAATCAATGCATCTTTGCCAACGCAATGGCAGTTTATGGATGCCCTTCTTGAAAAAATCAGCAGGACGGGAGACAACAAACTCTTCAAAGGCGTTTTGTACTGCCTCTCGGGAATTGAATTTTTTTCCCGCTAAAAAGTTGTCCAAATTTTGGAAAAAGTAATAGTCGGTAGGCGCAAGATCTGGTGAGTATGGAGGATGAGGGAGAGCTTCCAAATCCAACTCATGCAGCTTAGAGACGGTCTGTTGTGCAGTATGGGGTCGCGCGTTGTCGTGAAGTAGTAGTGGAGACGACCGATTGACCAAAGCTGGTTGCAGACGTGCGAGTTTCGCCATCATTGTGGTCAGTTCTTCAATGTACACATCTGCAGTAATGCACTCGCCGTTTTGTAAAAAGCTATGATGAATCACACCAGCACTAGACCACCAAACTGTGACCATCACCTTTCTAGGGGTCATTTTTCGTTTTGCACATTGCTTTGGTACCGAACCAGGATCTAACCAACTTGCTGAGCGCTTTCGATTGTCAAAAAGAATCCATTTTTCGTCGCACGTAACAATTCGGTTCAAAACTCCTTCATTTCTGTGCCTGTTAAGCAGCGCAAGGCAAGTCTCGACGCGTACGTTGCGCTGGCGATCGTTAAGTTCGTGGGGCACCCATCTATCAAGCTTTTTTATCTTGCCAATCTGTCGCAAATGGACCAATATTGTTTTGATGCTAACATCAAAAGCTGCTGCCAGCTCAGCTGTAGATTGAGATTCATCAGCTTCCACAATCGCCTTTAATTCATCATTGTTGACCAAAGTTTCCGGACGACCACGAGGTTCATTTTTCAAGTCAAAATTCCCAGAATGGAACCGAGCAAACCAATAACGGGTTGTACGTTCGTTTGTACAGTTCTCTCCGTAAACGTCGTTGATGTTACGTGTTTGTGCCGCGTTGGTGCCACGACGGAACTCGTATTCCATAATTACACGAAATTTCAAAGTATCCATTATGAGGAAAAATGTTGAAATGTATTGAAAATACAACGCTAATCAATAAACAAAAGACTTATATTGTAAATAGAATGTCATATTTTTAAAACAAAATTAATTTGAATTTAGAATTCATAGCCAATCAAAACTTTTTTTTGTTTGAAAAAGTCTGTACTGCAATACGGCAATTTCATAGGTAAAGACCTATTATTTAAAAAACTGGACGCTTAATATCTCAATACTACAACTAAGGTTACATCCACTTCAAAGTTGCGTCATGGAAAATATTCGCTATTTGGTTTTTGCCCAAGATAATTTATTACAAAAATACACTAATTAAATATACAGTCATATTATACACGATGTAGAGACATAAGTAGCTAATTCAATGCTTGCATGTACATCTTTCTTACTTACTAACTAAGCTATAAATAAGTTTGTGTGCAGGCTGTGTGGACAAATTTTGATGTTTTAGTATCTAGACTAGATACCTAGGTACTTTAGGTCTTGGAGTAAGATAGGGTACTTTTTATCCCGGGAAATGGTGGGATCCCCATGATATTAAAGTTATTTCATTTTTGTTATAATTATTGTCGTGTTTTACAATGTAGCTAGAAATAAACAGTTAAACTGGGTATTTCACTTAGAGGCGTAGCATGTAATGTACTGTACCTAGGGTTGCCAACATTTTTTTTAGCGAAATACAGTATTTTTCAAAATAAGCTATAAAAATATAGTAGACTTCAAAAAAATATAGTATAATATAGACAAAAGATTGTAGATGCGTTCGGAGTCCGGAATTCGGTTACACGAACTCGCCTCACTCAAAATTTAATGTAAATGCGTGTTAATAATTTTAATAATAAATATTTGTTTGTTAGATTTAATTCGGTGTTGAATATATATTTTCGCCTGTTTCTGCCTTGTGTAGTTAGAAAATGTATAGGAGACATAATTTAAATAAAAAAATCCTTAAAAAAATTGGTTAATAAAAGTTATAGGACTTACTTAATAGGTAGGATTTCGGTAGAAATAAAAAAATTAACAAAAAAAAAAATAAGAAAAGAGGCGGTCTGGGATTTTTTTTGCCAAGTTGTATTTTCCTCTTGGGGCCCCGAACCCCCCATTTAGGTTTGTCTAAGCCTCTGCCGAACACCCTGTATATTATGTACTTGACAGTGAATATGCAGGTGAGTGGATCGCACCTACATACTCACTCGATACGGTATCAGATACATTACATGATACACCTTTAAGTGAGTACCTGAGTAGCTAGTGAGTACTAGAGTAAGTGAGTAGCTTCACAGTCCACAATGGACGAAACAGTAGTGCATTTTTGGTTTTATTACTATTACGTTAGTAATTATTTTTCACTTGTGTCACTACTTTATATTGGTGATTGGTTTTAGAAAAATGGAACCCCAGGCAGGTGCCTCTAACAGACGTATTCCGCGGCACCCAGATGGGTCTAGAAGGTGCCATGAAGGAGCCAGCTACTCAAATCTGCGGCGTCATCGTTATATTCGACATGAAGGGGCTGTCGCTGAGCCACGTCATGCAATTCACGCCTTCCTATGCTAAGATGGTCATAGATTGGATCCAGGTCAGTGAATGCCTAAAATCAAGAGCCACGTGCCAAAGTCACAGTTGAATTATTTTGCCAAATTAATAGGTTATCTTTAGTATTTTTACAATTTTATATTCGTTACGTAACGATTCTCATTCAATTATTTTCGACTGGAATACAATTAATACTGAAACTCATTAAGCCAGCTGCAATTTTGTCGCGTGATATTTTGTAAACGCATCTATAATTTGTTTAGGTATACTTGCAAATAAACCTATTCTAAGTATATTCATATGTACATCGACGCTTGTTCTGTTTCTGGGTGCTTTTTTTTATTCTATGTATGTATTTACAAAACAAATAGTATCCAAGTATTGTATCAGTTATCTGGTTCCCTTAGTACAAGCTTTGCTTAGTTTTGGGCTAGATGGCGCTGTGTGAGTCCACTCATATTTATTTATTTATTATTAGTTAAAATATTTTTATGTGTTGGTAATAAAGAGTCGGATAATTAACTGGAGATTCTGTATAAATACGTTTTATATTGTACAAGTTTTATTTATAGCTCTTTGCACTTAGGTAATAGAATCAGAAAATAAAACTGTTTGTAAAATGCTTAGTTAAGATTTTTAAGGACTCAAATCTCAACATATTAAAATTATTAAGAAATTGTTACCGTAAACCGGTCGTTAGCCTCAACTTTCACGTCGGATAATTTGAAACTCTCTCTCTCTGATCAGCCCTGGGATTACGTAACTCTTTTGAAACAGATACAAGCACTTTGTATGAATTTTACAGTTTTGTATTATTAAGGAATATTTTAAAATAAGAACACGATTTGACCAATATATTTGACTGGCCCGATAGATCAGTTGGTACTGACCCTGCCTTCTGAACTGCGGGTTGTGGGTTCGATTCCCATCCAGGACAAACATTTGTGTGATGAACATCGATGTTTGTTCTGTGTCTGGGTGTTATATTGTATTCTATGTATGTATTTACAAACAAAAAGTATTTAAGTATTGTATCAGTTATCTGGTTCCCAGAGTACAAGCTTTGCTTAGTTTGGGGCTACATGGCGTTGTGTGAGATGTCCACACATATTATTGTTATTATTATTATAACTTGAGAGCCTCTGTGGTGTGGTGGTTGAGCAGATCGGCTCATAACCTGGAGGCAAACAGTTCGATTGCCGCGGCAGGACAAGGATTTGTGCTCAGAAAAAAAAATCTTGTTATGTGTATGGGTGTTGTGGGACCATGATCCTCGTAGTTCCTGCGACTCTAGATACAGGGAATCCTAATTAAGGTCTAGGATCTATGTATGTGATCGCTGGGCGTTATTATTATTTATATTATTATTAAGTATTTTTTCTATTAGTTACCTTATTACCCCCCTGTTTCAGGAATGCGTCCCGATGCGTCTAAAAGCAGTTCATATTGTGAACCAGCCGTACGTGTTCAATATGCTGTTCGCGTTGTTTAAGCCGTTCATGCGCGAGAAGCTGCGCTCGCGCATCCACCTGCACGGGACCGACCGGCAGTCTTTATTGAGCCACGTCGACGCTGGCGCCTTGCGGAAGAGGCATGGAGGTGATCTACCTGAGCCGGAGATACCGGGAGATGTGCTGTGGAAGATGCTGCATCATTATGAAGATGACTTTCAGTGTAAGTGGAAAAAGCACGATTTTATTAACATTTCAAATATTCTACTTTAGGAACTGTCACAAATCACGCTGCTGTTATCCAAAAGATAGCTTTAACTATAGATAGATACGACACTTTATTGTACACCGAAAAATATTACAAAAAAAATTACTTAACTAATACTAGTACAATAGGAGCTTATAGCGATTTCTTCCTACAACCTTTGCATTGGGAAGGAAATCTGTAGTAAATAATTATCGTAGTCGATGGATGCAGCAAGGCGATCATGTAACTTGATTGCAACAATAGAAATGTATGGATTTGACAGTTTAATTACGCAGTTTAGGTGCATAGTTACTGTGGAAATTTCGGATTGATATTTCTCCTGTTGCATTGCAGTCGAAGTTCCTGTGGGGGAGGCATATATTCAGCAGTGGACGTTTTCAGGCTGTTGATGATGATTTATTTACATGAAGCGTGTTAATGTCTTCTGTTAGCGTTCTTGTATAAACACAAAAAAAGTTGTGTAAACCAAACAATATAATCGTATTAAAAAAATATATATGTTAGGTATGACATGACAAGCTAACCGTTCGCCTGATGTTAAGCGACACGGCTGCTCATAACAGTTGCAGTGTCACTCGGAACTCTAAATTATACAGTTTTTATAATACATATATTGACAAACTAAATTAAAAATAAAGCTAAATTATTCTTAATTAAAATAGCCAAATTGTATGTAAAAAGGATGCCTATTTTATGCTTATTTTTATTTTAAAAAATATTATTTTGTTACAGTGGCGACTACATACGGGTATTCAAAGGATAATTAATTGGACCAATTACTAGTACAAAATATGTATCTAAAATGAGAGTCTCTATTTCCACGAATGGAATACTAGTCGATATGGTAGACCATATCGAGTAGCTAGCTCCCTAGTTTGTTGTAATATTGTTTTTTTGCCCTCCGTCTATTTTACTTATGATATATTATAAAATATGTTATAGTTAAAAGTAAATAATTTGACCACTAAGCCAGTCGAAGCTTCACAGAACGAACGCGTATAGGTAAGCGGGCGTTTATAGCAATATTGCCATTTCCTGTTTAATTTTACAAGGGCTGGTTCATTCGTAGGTTTTGTATTTACTTGGCTAGCATGCTACATCCTCGATCACATCGTCACCTCCCATCAGGTGATAGCGTGGTCAAATGCTAGACAAGTTTGATATATAAAAATAATTGTAAAGGTAAAGGTAACTAAATTGTAACTCCGAGGATTCTAAACATAAAATAATATTATAATTTCTTCAATATCGCTTAAATAGCGCCACGAAATCACTGGTTGAGAAAACTACATAATAAAAAAAACTGTTTTTAAAACTGGCCTGGTATATTTTTCAAATAAACTGCGCGTAAAACCTGAGCAAGCAAAGTAAGTGAGTAAGCAATGCGTTGGTGTCCTCCTCCGGTATTACAGATGTCTATAGGCTACGGCGACCACTTTCCATCAGGTAGGCCGTATGCTTGTTTGCTCCCTTTAACATAGAAAAAGTACCTCCTCATAAGCCCAATACGTTCCCACGGCTGGGACACGGGCCTCTCACATGGAGAGAGTGTTAGCCAATAATCTGCTGGCAGGCAATTATATACGCTGTCCAAGTGCTGATTGGAAAATGGTACATGTTAACGAATTCTGTGATTCTTAGAGTTGTCGTGTTTTCACAGTTACAAATTCTGCATATAACTTGAAATAAGTATCATTAGTGTATTGGTAAGGAACTGTCGGTTTCAGGTTCTAATCCCGCTCAGACCCGATATTAAAGCTACTGCTGAGCTACTCTTTGCTTTGCCAAGGGTGAATTCGTTTGCCCTTTAATATTAGTACCTACTGTGTTATAAATTACGAGCTATAAATGCCGCCATCCCAACCCTTGCCATTTTGTTAACTGCCGCTAGATGGCGTTGGTGTGAGCTTTAACTTTTCTGCGTTATACGAATTTTGTTTTAGTGTATAGTTTACTGCAAAACGGGAAATTTAATATACTTACTTAGTGTTTTAGCTAATATGACTTTATGTCTCAGGCATTTTAACCACGAGGAAGGCGGATATTATTCTTTACAGCATCATTTATTAAAACTAGAGTTGTCGGACAACAAACGAATTATTTTCTGCGATTTTAGACTAGATAATAATGTGATAAATATTTATAGACGCATATGAGTTAAAAAGACGCTAAAGACGTAAGAGATCTTACAAGAAAACTTGAGTTTCTATTGTTTGTATATAAGAGATTGGTTTATGGAAACAGTTTACTATTTATAAAATAAAAAATGACAGTTTTAAACTTGTTTCATTTATTTAAAAATATAACAATAATTTATTTTATTTTTTATAAAAAATGGTTCCATGACAATAATTTCCTTTGTGGTGTACACACTTATTTTTAAACCAATGTACGAGTACATCTATTTAGGGCTGTTGCACACGGATGAGCCGCGGCCTTGGCTTTTGCCGAACTGAATGTGCCGGCCCGCATAATTGAAGGGGTGAGAATAAAAAGGATTTAACTGATTTTTTTTACCAAATGACTTATGGGTATCGTTGGATTCAGCGTGAAATTATCTTCAATAATACATTCTCAAAATACCGAAATGAGGCTTAAATCTCGAGATTTTGAGTCTAAAAATGGTTTATCTGTCACAGGAATACAGTACGCTTAGCATAAAAACATTACTTTATTTCTTTTATTATATTATATTTTTACAGTAATTGTATGAATTAGTACTATATTTGGTAATTTTAAATAGAAATAAAACATTTTCAAGCAACTGAAACTTACATAAACCTTTTCTATTACCTTATAAGCACTCTACATAAAAATGACGCCGTTGACGTTTAAAGTCAATTTTCTCGGAACTGTCAATTTGTCAGTTAAATCCTTTTTATTCTCAACCCTTCAATTAGTGTAGCCCCTTAGTTTTATTGGTCAATTTATAATATATTAAGTACTTATTATACTTATCAAAATGCACCACCTCAAAGATAACATTTGATCCAATTAATATAGAAAAACATATGTATAACCGTTTTGTAATAATATAAAATACAAAACTGTTCCGAATACGCTAACTTAAAATACAATTAAGTATTTTAAATTTTATAAGGAAATGATGTAGGTATGCTATGATTATGATGTGCTTTTTGCTAGTATTTTGTTCATAAAAAACAGCCTTACTTTAAAACTTAATCAATGCTTAAAGCTTCCTGTCAACTCGTTGACGAGAAGAAACAAGACGAGCATTTTAAGCATTGATTATCTTATATTTATAAGGCCGTTATTGTTTGGAAATCCTTTTTAGATTTTAAATAGGTAAGTCTAAAATAAAACAATATTAGATAGTGCTTTTCTACTCCCGATATAGATTATAATAAAGTGTACATTTAAGGCATTATGGCTGTTAGTGCAACTAATATTCACACTATAACATATCACAGCACATTTTATGTTACATTAATTATTAAGAAGCTTAACGGCAATATTAGGCTTTAAGGCCCGTATTACAGCAATATGCTCAATCGTAAATCTCTACTTAAGATGAGATTTCATTTATAAACTGATCAAATTGTGTATGAAATATCCACTTGAGCATCAATCGACGTAATTCTGTAATACGGCACTTAGTTATTTTAAATAAAAATCACAATCATCTTAATTTGGAATGAATAGTCTGAGATTCATCTTGTAACTAACCGATAAAAGCAATATTTTTATATGTTTAAATTTAATTTTAATTTACAGCTATTTATCACGAAACAAATGCTACATTTGAATTAGAATAACTATAACATAAATCCTCAATATTGTACGTATTTAGTAAACTCTGCATATAAAAATAATAACTTAACACAATAACCATGCTCTTATAATGATATGTCTAACAAAATATCACATATACCATTATATTACTATGCTTCATTCTTCATCTCCAAAATCACTTCTTGTCTTTCTTGTAGCCGTAGGAATTAATAGCTGAAAAGGTAAAAACGTTTATATATATTGATATTGGTGGGAGTAACTATGATAATTATGCTGGTTTGTTTAAAAAAATCAAATGACATGACTATAACGGGTCCCGTCTTTTATAATTACTACATCATCATCATCATCATCATCATCATCACCAGCCTGAAGACTGCTGAACGTAGGCCTCCCCCAAAGAGCGCCTCCTGCATCTATCGGTTCCCACCGTTTTGACCAGGGGATCGCGAAACTTTTATTGCAATGCAACAAGAGAAATTTCTATACTAACTATGCACATAAAGTGCGTATTCAATCTGTCATATCTATACAAATTTTTGTTTTTATAGGTTGCAATCGAGTTTCGTGATCGCCCAGCAGATCATCGGTGCACCTAGCGGGGGGCCGTAACATTTTTTTCTTCCTTTTTTCTGTACTGTCTAGTAGTATGTATAAAAGCTAATCAATAATTTCTACAACTGGTCATAAATTTATCAAAGCCTACAATATTGACCAAAAATTTCCAATGAAACCTCCCGTTCGTATGTTTGGCAATTTTATCCTTATTGCTCCCGCGCAAGTGTGAGATTTTAGCGGATAGCTTTAAGGTTGCAATTCAAAATACGTTCATATTAATAATAAATAATAAATACGGTTTTTGGAGTATCACTACAGTACAAATAATAATAGTATCACTGTAATAGTGCTACTTACTACCAAAATCTAGAATCAGCCTTGTAAAAGTGAAAAGTTTTGGGTTCTGTTATATCTGGATTGAACCTTGTCCATGCGTTTTTAATACACTGAGACAGCATGTATGCATTAACTCCTTACCATTGAACTCCTTATCACACATGAGCAGGAGCTCAAGCCACTGCGAGCCAGTGACGTGTGGTATCGTCATGGTCCCGCCATAGGCCTCCGGTAGGCACTTCGGGTTGATGTGCTTGTACAGTAACTCTCGGTCGTTGCCCATGAAGATGATGCGGGAGCGAAGTTTCTCTTTTAGGAATGGTTTGAAGAGTTGGAACACCATGTTAAAGATGTACGGCTGATTGATGATATACAGTCCTTTGATCCTGAGAGGGATGGCTTCCTGAAAGAACAACAGTTTTCTTATCAGTACACATATGGAAAAACAGCCATTTCTGTCATCAGATTAGCTATGTTTAAATTACGAACTCGTTCGTCATATACATAATAAAAAGTAAAACTTTTTTTTTAATCTATAATTTTTAGGAGCTTTAGTTGCATAGCGATTATGTCAGCTCCATTATTTAAAATCATTAAATTCTAATTAAATACGTCTTTTATCATGGTGAAAAATGTCTTGGCAGTGGAAAACCCAAGACACCTTCAATCACTCCTACATCTGAAAAATAAAACTTAAAACTTATCCTCATATCATACAACGTCGTGACGTTATTAAACACGTTCATATAAATCAACTTTTAAATTCTTTAAACTCCTGCGTAAATATTGTTCTCAGGTAAAATAAAGTAAAATATCACAAATACTTGCTCATAACCATAAAACACCCTTTTGACCACCTGTTGATTTGTCTTGATTATATTTTCATATAACCTGTAGGAGCGTCTCGTCCCTTATTGCCTGCTTAATATGAAACTTGCTAGCTCAATATGACCTCCTGGTACTTCAAATAGTAAAACAACTTGTCGTTCTCTAGTCAGACACGTCTTGTTGAATTTCAAAATTTTTTGCTCGATAGCTCTATGCGCCTGGTACTTTATTCATGTCATGAACCTGTCGACTTTTCGTCAACCACTTGTTAGATCGCATTACCGACTGGTTGGTTTGATATGGATTCCCAGTACTGATTTCTGATAAACAACCTGTCGCTTCCTCGTCAACCACTTGTTGAACCATATTTCCTGCTATGATATGAGAGCCTAGTACTATTCTAACACTTGTTAGAATTCCCTTATGCCTTCTGGTTTACATGAGAGCCTGGTACTTTATTTTGCTAAACAACCTGTCAGTCATCAAACACTTGATAAATTTTCCGTATCTATTACTCTTCTTAGTGATCCTGGTAGTTTTACTTTCTGCTAGATAACCTGTGACACTCCAAAGTTTAACTGATCTCAACCTAGCTACATTTGCTGTTTTATATCCGTCCTTGGTATTTCAGTCACTATTCAAACCTATTTACTTAGATAATAATTCCCAGAGAGATGTTTCATTTACCTGAAGCCAGTCTACGATCCTCTTGGCAAATGGTGGCGTGAACTGCATGACCTGTTGCATGGAGAGGCCGTCCATGTCGAAGATGACCACGGCACCGCAGATCTGGCTCTCTGGCTCCATCATGGCAGCTTCCAAGAACAGCACGCAGCCCTTAAACACCTCATCCAACGAGCATTTGTTATGCTTCCATTTCTCTGAAAAAGGAGAATGAAAATTGTGAGAGCAACATACAAAACAGCATACAGTAGGTACCTGTGTGCATACAGTAAGTAAATAAACTGTTAAAAGTTGTTGTTTTGAGAATTTACTGTTCCTGTTATGTACTAAATAAAATTCCTATATTCCTGATGTGATGACAAATGTCATCACATTTGTCATCGTCGGAAATGGTCACCTTAATAACTGTGGCCGGCTAGTTACAGCCAAATAGTTCCTCATCAAGTACTCAACAATCATATGACACGTATTAAATTGGTTGTCGTAAACTAATGGTGAAAATAGTAACGGTCTAACGACGCCAAAGCGCTGTAACAAAAAGCTTTCGTAGCAAAAAGCTGTACTTTAATAACATTTTTTAGTCTTGTGCCAAGTGCGCCAAGAATGAGCCCGAATGAAAACTGTTATTTTGTTTTCAACGATTTTAATAAGAACTCATGCGTTATAAAGATTCAAGCGTTACTTTTTGTACTTGTGCAATATTATTATAGTATTATTTATATTATAGATAATATTTAAAGTAATCGAAAAATTATTTTGTAAAGTGTAAGTGCGTGTACTTTTTAAGTAGGTAGATAATATATGTAACACACGAACAATATAGGACTATTAATTAGAATTGTCTATCTGAATAAATTAACCTTAAGCTAAATGCTTGGCTAAATGAAACTAAATACATATTTTCCCAAAATTGCTTTCAACCATAATTTATTAAAATTAATTTACTTAATCCTATTCTATGAAGATGAAAAGAATCCTATTAAATACAAGGCTCAATTTACGTCAGACTACAGTATTTATTTGAAATGACGTGTGTCACTACAGCACTATAATTTCATTGTGAAGTCAGCGTTGTCGGTAAATCCCAACATATTATTTTCAAAGTTACGCTTGCGTGACGATCATTAACAAAAACTAAAATTGGTGTGGCTACTCGTATCCGTTTTCAAATTGAAAAATAGTGAGAATACCTAAAATTATATTAAACAGTTGTGCCCGGCGGTTTCACCCGCGTAAAAAAGTATCCTATGTGTTAATCCAGGCTTTAAACTGTGTTCCAAATATCATCCAAATCCGTTCAGTAGTTTTTGCGTGAAAAAGTAACAAACATTCATCCATACATCCATATTCACAAACTTTCGCATTTATAATATTAGTAGGATTAGTATAAATATGGGTTGGTAAGGTAGACCGAGGCGAATCATAGTTTAATCAGATCAACTTTAAGAAATTTGGCTGTATTTCAAATTTCGCGGCTAGTCCAATTTAACCAATCAACTCCATGCGTTGCGTCCAGTTGAAGTGGTGTTACAAATATTTATTTTTAGGTATTTTTGCATTATTTACCGGAATTTAGTGTTAATTGTGTTTGTTTTTATGAAGATAAAGGATTTTTGTTTGATCCGATTTTCCTGCAAAAAGGGTCGAAACAGATAATTTTAATTTCAATTTTGTTTGATTTTGTTTAACTTCAAACTTCAAATCGTTTATTTGCAAATAAATAAAATTTAAGTCTTATTACATTATAACAGTTTCATTTTCTCTTGGAATAATATTTCATCCAATTTGACATACGATCGTCTTGTACACAGTTTAAAAATAAACAATATTCTATTCTATTCTATTCTACTCACTTCCTAGTTCCAGTACTAGAACTCGCCTGCCCAAGTGGTCTCTGTTAGGCAGCACTGTCAGAACATTTTGCATGAAGACGTTAGTTTCTTTGCTCGGCGTCAGGCCGTCGTAATGCTTGTGGTGTTTGACTTTGAACCCGTAGTAACGTTTAATCTGAAAGACGGAGTGGCTGTGCGATTAGAATCTCTTGAAGTTTTTATTGTTATTTTTTGCTAATAATGGCTTTGCCTTATAATGGTTGATAAAAACCTGGCTGATTCTTAGTTAATCTGCTGTATCACTGATTTTAAGTGAGTATGAAATTCATGTAGGTATATTAATTTTAAAGTCAAGATTTATAGGAGTACTGGCTGACCCGGCAAATGTTGTTTTGTCATAAAAATCAATCATCAAAAAAATAGGGGATGATGGAAGAAGGTAGAAAATTTATGTTTGTATGCATTTTTCAATACCACATATCTCTCTGAAAAATAAAAAATAAATTTGGTGAGGGCCATCCTTATCACTCATGGGGATGAAAATAGATAACAACCTATGTATTCTCAGACCTACCAAGTGTGAATATAAAATTTCATAAAAATCGGGTCTGTCGTTTCGAAGGAGTATAGTAAAAAACACTGACACGAAATTTTTATATGCATAGATACACGTTCTTATACTATAGCTATAAAGGAGTACGCGTGCATTATGTATATTACCAAATCGTATGCACTTTCTGGGTAGAATTTGCAAGGCCTCAGGAATCGAATCATCCACGCGTCATTGTCCAAAGGCACGTACAAATCTTGATCCTCTGCAATAAAAATTAACATATTTGATACTTGATTATATAAGAAAACGTTTATTTAGTCCAGCGATCGATATTTTATTAGCTGGCGAAATCACGGTCAAACGCAACTTCGCATCGCAATTCAGTCTGTAGGTAACAAATTAGTAAAAACAATATTGGTAAAACATTGCAAACAACGACCTAAACTTGTTTAAAATACCGGTTTTACTCATATAATAGAACATAATATATATTCATAAATAGATGACTCATACGCCTTTGTATGAGGTGTGATTGTTTTCCTCATATAAGACATTAAAAGATTCTAAAAATATGTTTTCATATGCAAATTAATTCCTATTTTGTTTGGGGTCAGGAACTTATGCTTTTATGCTAAGAGTTCCTGACCCTAAATATAATAATATAATAGGAATTTATTAGCATACGAAAACATATTTTCAGTCTTTTGTTTAGTGACATGTGCCAAGAGTTGCCAATGAAGGTCAACATTACGACCCTTCGTGATTGACAATAATGACTGTGAGGCTCAGATGAAGCATATTCCTCAAGCTAGGTATCTAGGAATATGCTATACTTACATGAAACAAAAAAATATAGACAAATTTATGTATATTTTCTTTAATATCAGGAAATACCAAACGATTGTAATGAAGGTAATAGGTCAGCTACCGAGATGACTATAACCTTTCTGTTTATGGAGGTATTTAAAATATTCAATCCGGTAGTGACGAGAGACACATGATATCGCAAAATAAACCAAAAAAGGTGACGCAATTGTAAAAAGTAGGTAGTTCTGGATATTTTTTTCAATTTTGTTGTCCATTTTATAACCCGTTCATTTGCGATGAAAAATGACCGATCGGGTTCAAATCTCACAAAAAACACGATTCCATATTTTCAATATTACAACCAGATCTAGTCGCATCTGTGATAATACATACTTAGCTTTTATTTAAAGTCATTGCTGACGCTAGACCGTATGAGAGTATTGAATTATTGTTTTGTTGAAGCCACAGAATACTATTACTCCTGATGAAGCTTCCTTTGTTTTTTTTTTTTACATAATATAGCTTAATGCGGACTACAGATTAGAAAAAAAAAAACAATTGACTGCTGCAAACTGCGTCTAATACACTATACTTACTGCGTTAGCCTACCTTATCATTAAAAGACTGAAAGCTTGTTCAATATTCATCCCTGGTCTCAAAGAAAACCTTGCTAGAAGTTTTACGTGGACTTATCTATAAAAATTTTTTGCAGGACGTAGTACACTAGACCAAAATTAAGCTTTGAGCCGCTATAATGTCTAGATTAGTTATCTATAACCTTCGAGCAGCCTTCTAAAATTGCACATACAACTGGTTTCAAGACGTCAGCGATCTCCTAGAGGGCGTCAACCTTAACTCGTTTTATTTTTGAATCGATTATAATAATGTTGGTGTCAGGCGATCTTTATAGTCTCAAATTACGTACTTTAATGTCGTAGGATTAATCTGTACAAAACATCCTCGATCTTTGACCTAAAAACTCATTTACAACCAATTGACGAGAGTAATTATAATTATAGTCTACCTTGAAGAAGCTTCCTCAGTTCCTCCACAGCAGGTTTCACGATCTCTGGTGTTTCACGGAGCTGGGTCCGGGCTATTTCTTTCACCGAGTCCCGTGGCTCTTCCAGCTCGAATTGCAGCAAGAAGTCACCCAGCTGCACTCCTGGCAGCTTCTCCATTTCCGTCAGCATGTGCTGCGATACTGGAATAATATCCTGGTTTAATTTTTATATTTAATGTCGAACAAATTGTAATAGAAAGGTAGAAAAATAATTTCAAAACCACCAAGGTGGTTTTTTTTATGTTAGTGAATGATGTGACGAGCTAGTCGTTCACTTGATGTTAAGCGACACGGCTGCCCATAACAGAACAGCGTCAGTCGAAACTCCAAAATATAAAGTTTCGCGTGATACTGCACTGCGCACATCATCCTGAGACATCAGCACAGTCTGATAATAAGATTACTGTGAGACTTTTACGACTGTGAGATCAGATCATAAAGAATCAATTGCCCAATAATTCCACTAGCTACAGTGCCCTTCAAAACAACACATTATTTTAAGACATTTGATTTTGAGTGAACATAAAGGTAACGGTGGATTGAAAACTAGCTCTACAGCGAAGCTGCCACAATCGTATACGCCATTATTGCGTTGTTCACACAACAACATTGACGATTGATTTTTTAATTAGTTTTACGTTGTAAAGTGATTTCATTCTTATATGGAAAATTGCTAGGACTTTACGTCTTCATTGTGTAGAGGACGTGCTTGATCACTCTACGTATCGATGTAAAATTATTACTAACTGACTGATAATGGTGCTGCGGTTTCGGATAGTAAATAATAAAATAATAATAATAATAATGACGCCCAACGTTCAGAACGATCAAACGATCACATACATAGATCCTGGACACTAACTAAAATTTCCTGCGTCTAGGGACCCAAGAACTACGAGGATCATGGTCCCACAACACCCAGACCCAAAACATGTAATTGCGCTTTTTTCTTGTACAGAAATACTTATACTGTCGCGGGAATTGAACCCACCGCCTACGGGTCATGAGCCGACCTGCTCAACCAGCACAGCAAAGATGCTGTCAATAAATGAATGAACAAAAATGAGTTTGCAAAATAAACCGTTTTATACATCAGGGTTGGTCTATTTTTAAAACACGTCTATATACAGATAGGTACCAATAAGTATTGTCAAAAGAAAGCGGAAGTTCAAGGCAATAATTACTTCTCTGTAAACTTTAAAGATTAAGGAAGTTAAACGTAATTAATGTGCTGTATCCATAAAACTGTAATTCGACCGATTCTGATATTTCGCTGTGAGGATTGGACACTGGCTTGGGAAGAAGTGAAGCTGTGTAACAGAGGAAGAAGTGTAACAGAGCGGTGTTGCGAAAGATTTTGGATCAGTCAGAAGAAGAAGAATGCACCTGGAAGATAAGAATTAAAAAGAGATAGAGAGAGGCCGAGTGTTAACATATTATACATGTTTACTTATTATATTTTAAATAAAAACAACTAAATAAGTTTTGCTAATGTTTAATAAGATTTTTTAGTAATTGCGTCTATAGCGGGTATTCTTAGAATAATGGTAAATTTTCAATTTAATTTGGTAATACTATAAAATATATATTTTATTTTTCCATGACATTCATGAATTGACACATGTGAAAAGAAATATTTTCTTCTACTTAAACGAGTTCCGAACACTGAGCTATAATATCATCGGGAGATTAAATCACAGACTTTGCTCGCTCGGCCTGTAAAGTACCATGGTACTCGGAAGAAGCACCCAGTCGACATCCGTTTGGGCGCCCTAGGTATACTGAAAGGATGAAATTGAGAGGTACTAAGAATGAAGAAATCCAAGCTGAGCAGTGGAAAAAATAAGCAAGTAACATTTTTAAGTGCCAGAGTATACGGCTTAATTTACTTCACTAGTATGCACTTCTAGTTAGAAGGTAGTTAATTACTGTACACACACTACACATTCACCAACATAATAGGCGCATTCTTGCTGCAGTTAACCGTTTCTTAAAGCGTAGCTATGCTATGTGGTATTTTCAACTAATTTCAAATAAGGGGGTTTAAGTATAATAATAATAATAATAATGTAATGATAATAATAATGTAATAATAATAATAATGTAATAATAATAATAATGTAATGATAATAATAAAAACAATAATTTACAATAATAATAATAACGCCCAACGATCATATACATACATCCTGGACCCTAACTAAGATTCCCTGTGTCTAGGGACTGGACTCAGGAACTACGAGGACCATGGTCCAAACACCATTTTCAAAACCCATTTTCTGTTTGTTAATTCAGAATTCCGTCATTAATAAACCGATTGGAATTTTTTTTTAAACTTAAAACGAAATACTTTCAGATCATCCACAGAAATTTAATCATAACCAGTTGTGTACTTTGGTAGTTTGAATAAGGTAGTAAATTCAATCAATTAATTATTGTCAATTATATTTGTTTATTTGAATCTCTTTGTCTCTGGGTGAACAGTTCTCACTGTTCGATTTAAGTTTAATCCTTAAGTCTAGAGTGACTAATAAAATCTTAAATAAGACAAAAATAGGTAACGTTGTTTAAATGAATAGAGATAACTAGACCTAATAAATTAACGATGAAACACGATGACAAGTATGATTGTGTCCATTATGATATAATTTATATGTACCTATACTTGTTATATGTATTATAGTTGACACAGGTGGGTATGTCAGTTTTCTTTTACTATAAGTAAATGATTTACCACAAATTTTTGATATTTATGCGTTGCAAAATTTATCGGAAACCATAATATTAATCAACTTAACAATACTGAACACAATGTGATAAATGTATTAGTGTATATTTGTGTAATACATGCATATGAATACAATGCCTGTAAGTTTTATTGATACAGCTATACTACCTATTTTTAATTTTATTTAAGGCGCGGTGTAAGCCAAAAATTAATTAAAAGTACTTTTTTTACGCCACTTATGTATGTGACATAACTTGCCAAAATAAATTATCAACAATATTTGAAAAGGAAATTAAAGTAAAAACAGAATGATTGAGCAAGACTTAAATATATACTTTAGTTTATGACAGCCTCTGTGGCGTAGTGATTGAGCAGGCCGGCTCATAACCCGGAGGTGGCGGGTTCGATTCCCGCGGCGGGACAAGTATTTGTGCACAGAAAAAAAAGTGCTAATAGGTACTTGTTCTGTGTCGGGACCATGGTCCTCGTAGTTTTTGGGTCCCTAGAAACAGAATCCTAGTTAGGGTCCAGAATATATGTATGTGATCGTAGGGCGTTATTATTATTAGATTTTCTAAAACAAAATCGTTCTATTTACCCCAAAAATACCTTATGAACGTAGTACCTACTCCAAATTTTCACTTAAATTTAAACCAGTCTGGTTATTTAAATTTATTAAATAGCCAGACTGGTTTTCTAAAGAAATGAACAGAAAAAATATTTATTTGTTGTCCATATTCCACGTAATCAACAAAAAAGTTCAAAAGTGTAAAAGCCTTATTAATAAACACGAAATAGCTTTGGATTAGTTACACCATCTTTTGTCTCTTTCGATCCCGTAAATATTCCAGTAGCAAAATAAGGACAAAAGCTGAAGCAACTAACCCGAGACTAATACCCGTTTATTAATAAGGCTGCTAGGGTTTACGCATTTACATGCGCAGACCTATTTTGACATCAAATTGTGTTCTGCGATTTTCAACTTTAAACAGATGATATAGACCCGTCAAAAAAGTAAAAAAGTGGCTATTTCGTAGCCTTCATAGGTCTAGCGACTAAAATATAAAGGACTAGTTGCGCCCCGCGGTTTCACGGATAAAAAGTATTTTAATTATTTACGCATCCCACGCGAAAATTTAACTTTTCCGGAATAAAATATAGCCTATATATTAATCTAGTGTATAAGCTATCTTGGTACCGAATTACATCCAAATCCATTCAGCCATTTGAGCGTGAAGGAGTAACAAACATACACACATACACACACAAACTTTCGCCTTTATATAATAATATTAGTGTGATGTGATAGTGTGGTAACGGAGGAGGTAAAATACTATTAAATATGATTTTTAAAAGTAAGCAGTAAACTAAAAAATATTGAAAAAAGTTGTTTCTTACTATAATCATACTTTAATTATACGTAGGTATTCAAAGCATTTATATTAATTGAAATCATTAAACTAATAGAGAAAACTATTAACTAAGATTATTAGTGCTTATCAAAGGTGTAACGTAACAAAAGGATAATTATCATGCATAGGATTTTCCTGTTACCTTCAATTATCATTAACTAGTTGACCGCCCGGCTTCGCGCGCGAATTACTAAAACATGATCGAACGGGAGAAAAAGTATCCTATGTCCGTCTCCTGGTTTTAAGCTACCACCACACCAATTTTCAGCCTAATCGGTTAAGCCATTCTTGAGTTATAAATAGTGTAACTAACACGTCTTTCTTTTATAGATATCCAAAAAGTTATTAATCAATACATTTGGAAAGCGTTTTCGTTGTAAATGTAGAGGCGTCACAGGTTTATACATCGTGTTACAAAATACTCCGTAAAAATATAAATAATTATCAAAGTCAAAAATTTTGTCAACCCTAGTAAGTTGTCACGTCAGAGAACCAGATTATTTAACAGAAAGGCCTATGTACCTATTTTACCTGATAATTTGTTTTTTGGTATGGCTCCACACTTTTGTGTATTTAGCCAGTGTCAAGTAATTGATAATTTTTCAAGTTAAGTAATATATACGTATGTCAAGTCAAGTCACAGTCCAAGTCATCAAGTCAAGTCATAGTCTAGGCAAGTCATACTCCTAGTAAAGTGGTGGAAGCAGAAGCTTCTACGGAGTTTTGGTAACAACACGAAAAGATACATTTCACCATCATTATACCACTTTCCCACACTCATGCCTGTAATCCAGCGCTTAACGAATAAAATGCCACCAATTTTATGCACTAACACTGAAAATAACACAAGTTTTGGAAAATAATACAATGCGGTGACACGATCTTTTTCGTTTTCCTGCCAAAAACTCCTACCTGATAATTGTTTACTTTAATAGTTTCCTATTTTTCATTCATAAATGTTGGCTACCTCATTACAAGGATGTCATTATACTCAAGTAGGCTTCAAAAAATGTCAAGTTGGAATAAAAAAAAGTTGTCAATTTCAAATCTAATCGATATCCTAATACTGTTTCGACTTTTATTTTCCGACATATTTTGCAAAATAACGATGCTTTCTAACTCGGAATATTACGATATGATGTTACGGGTAAGCCATGAAGATAGCAATTTAAATTGTGCTGTCGAACTGCACCTGCAACGATTTATCGATGGTATTATGAAAAATTAAGTGTTCGTTTAGGTTGTTTCGTTAGGTTAGGTCTTTTAAAATTTTTGTCGTTCTGCGAATTAGGTAGAAATGTAAATACATTCTGCGTAGTTTACTCTTTAATTTTACTGAAATAGGATTTGCACATCAGTGAAAATAGTAAATTTTTTTTGGGTATGTTATACAGCGTTACTACGGTTATTAAATATTGTGAATAGACTCGTTATAAGGCCCCATTTAACTTCCTTTTTTAGGTTGTTGAATGATGTGACGATTTAGTCGTCCACCTGATCTTAAGCGACACGGCTGCCCATAACAGAACAGGGTCATTTTCCTTTCGGCTTTACGGGTAGTTTTGCAACAACCTGTACAATACTATGCTAGTACCGACACCTCATCACAACGGAACGCGACCGTCATAGTTCTGGCTATTTTGCGAGCTATTTTTATGTTCTGCATTGCTGCTTTAAATATCGCTAAAAGCGCGGTGGATAGCAAAATTTGCAAAGCGACATTCATATATCGGGCCAAATCAATATATTGGGCACTAACGTGTGACGCTCACGATCACTAGAGAAAAAAAAAATTGACCAAAGCCTGCAAAGAAGTCTTGAAAAAGAACTCTTATCTTCTAACAGCGTTGTCGAGTTTTGGCGGGAAAACGAAAAAGATCGCGTCGCCGCATTTTATTATTTTTCAAAACTTGTGTTATTTTCAGTGTTAGTGCATAAAATTGGTGGCATTTTATTCGTTAAGTGCTGGATTACAGGCGTAAGTGTGGGAAAATGGTATAATGATGGTGAAACGTTTCTTTTCGTGTTGTTTCCAAAACTCCATAGAAGCTTCAAGTAAAATTGCCGTAAAGTTAACACATTACTAGGGGTATGACTTAGACAACACTATGACTTGACTTGATTTGATGACTTGGACTGTAACTAGACACATATCTGCGTGAAATATCATCAGCTTGAGAAATTTATCAATTACTTGACACTGGCTAAGTACACAATAGTGTGGAGCCAAAACAAAAAAAATATGAGGAAAAAAAAAACAATCGACGAAAGCCCGGCAAAAAAGTCTTGAAATGCATAAATTCTCATCTTCTAACAGCGTTGTCATTTCAATTTAAGTTTGTGATGTAAATAGTAAATAATGTAAACACTTAACATGAACAAGGCACAATATCAGTAATTAATAACTTAACAGTTTTAAATATTTAAAGTAGTATTATCGATGGTATTTAAGCGGCGGCAGAGATATGATGTGATCCAGATGATCTCTTACGGGATACGAGACATAATTATGTTACATTTTTGGGGTATACTAAGAAAGATTTTATAGAAGTGGAAGCATTATAAGGGAGTCAAAACAAATATTAACACACCATCTGTGCCTAGCAGTCCAACGTACACACATTTAAGTGCATTTGCATAATTTCATGTAATGTACCTAAATTCAGTAACTTCTTATTTATAAAAATAAATGCATTAGAATACAGTCTCTAACTATCGGAATACCTAAACAATGCGTAGGTATGGTTTTATATTTATTGGCAGTGTAATTTTCCAAACAATTCAATCCATACATCTACCCACATTAAATTTAACCAAAGTAGACAAATTAGGTAAACTAAATCGATTTGTCTTTACAATACAACGTTACGAGAGGTGGAAGGTCCCACTCAGCGTACCGGAAAATTCAAAAATCTTGCAATTATTTCAATTAGTGATGCGCCGAACATGGATTTTTGAACCGAACCAAATAACGAACATTATTCAGCTCAGCGCTTATAAAACCGAATATTACGTTTAGAATATTCAGTGTTAACTTGAATTTTTATTTTTATTTTTTTGGGAAAACCTTCAAATTTTATGAACATTTTCTATGAAACTGCTAATATGCACGTAAGTTGATTTCAATCATAATTATAATAAAACTGTTCTAAAAACTAGTGAAACGTTGCATTTTGCGCATTTATTATTAATTTGTGTATTTAGATTAGATATCGGAAAAAAACTCAACCTATAACACCCTATAGTTTGCTAAAAATAAATCCGTTCAACTAAAGTCACCATAATTAAGAATTAATATTAAAATTTATAAAAAGTAAATTAATTATGATTAAAATGTTCCGCTGATTGAGCGCCTATAGAATGCGTTACTATTTAGAAAAACGATTAAAATGTATTCTGTTCACCTTAGGATGAGTTTGAGTTTCCCTAAAAGATCATACATTTGGAGGTATGCAATGAAAATAATTTAATAAAAATATTCCGTTATTATTCGACACTTCAACCAAATATTTGGCCGAATATGCCGAACAATTACCGAATATTTGGCGCATCCCTAATTTCAACCAACCTTGGAAACACTATAAATCATGTGAATTTTTGTGCCTTGCGGTTCACCCGCGGTTGAAAAGTATTCAATGCTTTATTCTAGTGTTTAAGCTATCTACATGTCATTGAAATCCATTCAGCTATTGCGGCGTGAAGAGGAACAAACACCCCAACACACGCACGCACACACGTGCACTAACAAACTTTCGCGTTTATTCTATTGGAGTCAACTGTCAAGTGTGATTAGTGTGATGTTGATATACATAATTATAATGCCAACAATAATTTCCTCTGTTCGAGATTATCATCAACAGATCCTAATGTTATCTATGCCAGCTACCACAGAGTATTTTAGACTAGCTACTAAAGTAAAAAAGCCCTAATTTATATTCTCAATTCCTGGATTTATCCTTAAGTTTTTCAAAGCCATAACCTTAACCTCCCCAATAAAAATCATTAAAAATTTACTTTCGCATCGTCACTTCCCATCAGGTGAGAGCGCGGTCAAATGCTAGACAAGTTTGAAGCAAAAAAAAAAACCTTAAATAAATTAGGGCTTTTTTCTCAGCACGGTAGGTTCTTCAATTATCGGAGCCATTGCATTGAAAATAATTAATAGTAATAATAAGCAATAATTTAAAACTTAAAATAAAATCAGTTAATATCTTACTCACCCTTAACCATTTTTCACGAACACAATAGTTCTGTTGAAGCTGTTACGACGAACTAAGTAGTTTTTATTTAATTTCACGGTGAATATACGTCGCTCGAGCGTGTAGTACAATCACTGAGTGGCATAGAATAAATAATATTACTGTGGCCGGCGAAACGTGACGGTACGAACCGCAAGCGTGTCGTGCGTGCGAGTGCGGTGCGTAACACAAGCATATTGCTTATATCCGTATTTTTTTACCCGCATCTCAAAATTAACTACTCGCTAGAGATGTCAGTTTATTAAAATATCGATAACGTTATCGTCAATTTTATCGATGAGTTGGCAAGTAGCATAATGGCAATCTGTAATTTTGGAATTAAAAATGATTTATAAATACTCGGAAGCAAAGTAAAAACAAATAGATTTTTACTGGCTCTAAATAACTCATTGGGTAAAAGAAAATAAAATTAAACTTTGATATGTGTGGTGATGATGATACATTAATAGATTTACTAAGTGAATAAGAAGAGTTAAGAGTTAAGAAGGTTCTACTTATATCTTTTTAATCTTGTCCAGAGTTTTTGTTGTTTTCTTTGGCAGCATCATAATGGTAAATTTGCGACGCGCGACGTTTAACTATTTCTACAATTAGGTATAGGTGGCGGCACAAAACTCTAGCACTGCGCGTCATTGCGCAGAAGTCAAAAATGTAGGTGTCACACCTAATTTTTTACTTCTGCGCAATGACGCGCAATGCCGCAACTTATACCTTATACATATATTTATGGACGCGGATTCATATAAGGTCTTTACCTATGAAATTGCCGTTTTGTTTGAAAAAAGTTAAAGTATTTTTTTTTCGAACTTATTTATTTCTTTTATTCAAAGTAATCACCCCTGCAATCAATGCATCTTTGCCAACGCTGTGGCAGTTTATGGATGCCCTTCTTGAAAAAATCAGCAGGACGGGAGACAACAAACTCTTCAAAGGCGTTTTGTACTGCCTCTCGGGAATTGAATTTTTTTCCCGCTAAAAAGTTGTCCAAATTTTGGAAAAAGTAATAGTCGGTAAGCGCAAGATCTGGTGAGTATGGCGGATGAGGAAGAGCTTCCAAACCCAACTCATGCAGCTTAGAGACGGTCTGTTGTGCAGTATGGGGTCGCGCGTTGTCGTGAAGTAGCAGTGGAGACGACCGATTGACCAAAGCTGGTTGCAGACGTGCGAGTTTCGCCATCATTGTGGTCAGTTCTTCAATGTACACATCTGCAGTAATGCTCTCGCCGTTTTGTAAAAAGCTATGATGAATCACACCAGCACTAGACCACCAAACTGTGACCATCACCTTTCTAGGGGTAATTTTTCGTTTTGCACATTGCTTTGGTACCGAACCAGGATCTAACCAACTTGCTGAGTGCTTTCGATTGTCAAAAAGAATCCATTTTTCGTCGCACGTAACAATTCGGTTCAAAATTCCTTCATTTCTGTGCCTGTTAAGCAGCGCAAGGCAAGTCTCGACGCGTACGTTGCGCTGGCGATCGTTAAGTTCGTGGGGCACACATCTATCAAGCTTTTTTATCTTGCCAATCTGTCGCAAATGGACCAATATTGTTTTGATGCTAACATCAAAAGCTGCTGCCAGCTCAGCTGTAGATTGAGATTCATCAGCTTCCACAATCGCCTTTAATTCATCATTGTTGACCAAAGTTTCCGGACGACCACGAGGTTCATTTTTCAAATCAAAATTCCCAGAACGGAACCGAGCAAACCAATAACGGGTTGTACGTTCGTTTGTACAGTTCTCTCCGTAAACGTCGTTGATGTTACGTGTCGTTTGTGCCGCGTTGGTGCCACGACGGAACTCATATTCCATAATTACACGAAATTTCAAAGTATCCATTATGAGGAAAAATGTTGAAATGTAATGAAAATACAACGCTAATCAATAAACAAAAGACTTATATTGTAAATAGAATGTCATATTTTTAAAACAAAATTAATTTGAATTTAGAATTCATAGCCAATCAAAACTTTTTTTTGTTTGAAAAAGTCTGTACTGCAATTCGGCAATTTCATAGGTAAAGACCTATTATTAATGTTTAGGATAAATCATATGCCTGCTTATTCATGGGTAAGTAATTATAAATCTAAATCAAAGTTTATGATATTTAGCACGTTTTAACAGATTCGTGTAAGTAGGTTGATACTACTTATGTAATAATGTACAAGCTGTAGGTAAATCATTACGAATATATGTACATTTACTATATTCATTGTACAATCATTGTATGTCTATTTTATTTGAATATCGATAAAATATATATATATATATATATATATAATATGTATATCTGTATATATATCTGTGGACATTTCACACAGCGCCATCTAGCCCTAAACTAAGCAAAGCTTGTACTATGGGAACCAGATAACTGATACAATACTTAGATACTTTTTGTTTGTAAATACATACATAGAATACAACATAACACTCAGACATAGAACAAACATCGATGCTCATCACACCAACGTTTGTCCTGGGTGAGAATCGAACCCACAACCCACAGTCAAAAAAGTGAACAGCTATATCGATAAAAATATATTACTAGATACTTCTAATCTTTTGATAGTTTTCTAACTTAATTATTAAATTGGAGTTAAAATGTCGTTATAATTTCTTAGAAACTTAATCTAATAATACTATAATACCTAACATTAGGAAATTAAGAATTACGAAAATTATTTCAAAGAGCAGGAAAAGAACTATTGTTATGAGTTAATGAAGGTAATTTGTAAAAAAAAACATACCTACCTAATAAAAAAATAGGTATAGGTTGCTTAATAACTTAACTATACATTTTGAGACTGTAGGTACCTGTATACATTGACTACATACTTAACTTAAGTACAGAATTATTGGAATAATTCTAACAACTTCAACATTCATTATTTTATTTCATTCTTTTCGTTTCGTTTTTTTTTCATTCAGCATCATGATAACATATCTGTAACTAAAATCAATTTAACCTTTTACTAAATCGTACGAATATGTTTTTCTGAAAATAAAAAAAGTTGAATTGAAAGAACATGGTTCTAATACACTTAGGTCCGTATTACAGAACGATGCTCAGTCATCGATCGGTGTTCAAGCAGAGATTTCATTAATAAAGTCATCAATTAGGGAATGAAATCTCTGCTTGAGCACAGATCGATGACTGAGATCGTTCAGTAATACGAACCCTAGTAGGTAGTAACTAGCAATAAAATTATTCTTGTAATAATAATAATAATAATAATAATATGTGTGGACATCTCACACAACGCCATCTAGCCCCAAACTAAGCAAAGCTTGTGCCATGGGAACCAGATAACTGATACAATACTTAGATACTTTTTGTTTGTAAATACATACATAGAATACAATATGACACCCAGACACAGAACAAACACCTACGTTCATCACACAAATGTTTGTCCTGGGTGGGAATCGAACCCACAACCCACAGTTCAGAAGGCAGGGCTACTACCAACTGAGCTATTTGTGTTAATAATTAGTAACCCACATTACGCCCATAGGTACCTACTATGAGTTATTCTGTGCCTATATGTAGCACGTAACCTTAGAATATTTCTAAACACTATTCCTAATTTTAATTATTAAAATAATATGACAAATGATTTTTTTAAACATTTTATTTATTACTGACTCATTTGAGTTGACTGTTTTATATCTATGTTTTATTTCTTTCGTTTTCATTTATTCGTAATCTATTTTAATCCAATTGTAATTATATTTATGTAGTAATTAGTGTAATTGTTGTAAGTAACCGTAATAATTAAATAAATAAATAAATATGCACGTAGCATTATAGCAACGCTTCGGCGGCGTTGATTTGCTATTCGTTTACTATGAGACACAGTATTTTTCGTATATACGCTGTACTAATTCTTGCCCACGGTTTTGCTCGCGTGGACTATGTATAAGTTATCACGATATAAAGTATTATATGTCTTTTCTCAGGACTTAAATTATTTACATCAGTCGTTTAGTCGTGAAATCGTAACAAACCATAGTTACCATATTTTCACGTTTCATTAGTTACTTAATTTATAATATTGGTATGGATGTGGTTTTGAAAATAATTGCAGAACAAAAACTGTTAGCATCTTTGTCAAAAAGCTTATTTTGCTTACGAGGACAAAATGACTTTCTATTTTCAAATAACGCCTTTTCCAGCAATACGTTATGTATTTACTTGTTTAGGCCCTTGCTACTCAGAAACCCACGAATTCATAGACCCTAGCGATAAGGATAGCGAAAAATATCTATGCATAAATCATTATTCCGAGATATTTTGGGAATCCGTCATCCGCAATCCGCATAACACAGTTCAGTTTCGGATTGCGGAATCCGAAAATGAACTGTGTTATCTTACATTATGAAACTTATTCTCGCCTGCATCTTTAAGGTAATGGAACTGTGAGGCAGATGGATATATATTGAATATAATTATTTTTTGTAATGTTTTTTTTTTGTGTTTTGGCTCCACACTTTTGTGTATTTTGCCAGTGTCAAGTAATTGATAGTTTATCAAGTTAATGATATTTCACGTAAATAATGTGTCAGATCACAGTCGAAGTCGTCAAGTCATAGTCTAGTCTAGTTAAGTCATACTCCTAGTAAAGTGGTGGCAACTTTACCAGAAGCTTCTATGGAGTTTTGGAAACAACACGAAGAAAAAGTTTCACCATCATTATACCACTTTCCCACACTCATGCCTGTAATCCAGCACTGAACGAATAAAATTCCACCAATTTTATGCACTAGCACTGAAAATAACACAAGTTTTGGAAAATAATATAATGCGGTAACGTGATCTTTTTCGTTTTCCCGCCAAAACTCCTTTTGTAATGTTATTTTGAAAAATAAATATTTATAATTTCGACATCTAGCGTGTAGTAGCAGAACAACAAAACAATGCACCCTGTGATACAAAGTGAGATAGTAAATATACTAGTCCACGTTAGATGGCGCTATTTCAAACCGACAAATTGTTGAACACAAAATATGGAGTGCTCTGTGGCAGAGCTAAGAACTACTTTACTAATTACTTCCTTGTGTGATACCTAAAGCTTAAAACTTTACAAACTGGTGTTTTTCTATCCACAAGTAATGTAAAAAGTTTAATCGTCTCTGACTGATATCATAGGTCTGTGGCAATTTGCGCAAAGCCTAAATCACTGGATATAAAACTTGAAATTTGACTGTGTACCGCAAGGATACTATGAAATATGTTTTTGGAAATCGTACCAATTTTTACCTATTAAAGTGGCAGGATATCTAGTAGGTCTTAAATATTACTATAATGATGCTGACTGGGACTGCCGATAGATGTAAAAACTTAGTGACTTGTGACATGACTTATGGGAAGCGTGCGGTGACGATGACGCGTTTCGCGCTTTTTGTTCACCCAAAAAGTATACGTACCTATATACATAGTATACATATAGCTCATGGAAAGCGTTCGACGATGACGCGAGTTCCATGATTTTTGTTCATCCAAAAGTGCTCAACGCGTCTAAAGAAGTTTTCACTGCAAACACTTCAAAATTTCTTCATGTTAGGTAATGACGTGCCGAGCTGGTTGACCGTATGATGTTAAGTGTCATGGCAATAAAGGCCGGTCAAAGCATTTGCAGCAACACTCTGAACTCTAATGAAAATATAAAGTTGTGTAATACTGCAATGCGCATACCATCCCGAGACATCATCATAGTCTAAGTTTAACAAGACTGTGAGATCAGGTCATAAGGTCTATTTTGTTGAGTAAGTTAGTGAACTTATACTTATTAGCTACAGTGCCCTCCACACTACTATTTGACGGCAGAATAACTGGCAAAGCGGTGGCAAACCTAACATCCGGCATTTTAAAGGCATGGAACAGGTTTTTTAAGCAAGTATGTTCCATAATCGGCCGCGTCATCACTTACGATTAGCTGAGACAGTGATCATTAATGCCAGCCTACCAATGGTTAAAAAAACTCAGTGTGCTTTAGACCAAGTAAAACTTCTTTAGTTTAGCTCCATCTATCGGCCGGTATATCTTAGTTTTTGTTTAATGTTATGTCACCTGTAAATTGTCATTTTACCGGGCATATACCAACATAATATTTTGTGGACATTTCACACAGCGCCATCTAGGCCCAAACAAAACTTGTACTATGGGAACCAGATACCTGATAGAATAATAATATACTTTTTTTTGTAAATACATACATAGAATACGATTTTTTTTAAATTGTTTGATAGGCTTGGGTTTGACCAATATTGCACCTGATGGTAAGTAAAGATGCGGTCTAGGATGTAACACGCTTGCCTAGAAGATACCTGTTCACTCTCGATTTGAAGATATTAATAATACAAATTTTTAACTTTGTTATGTTGACAATGGAGATCTACGTGTACCAATTTTAACATCCGTTCGCCCCGCATTAACCAGCTTAATCTCCAAGTCAAGCGTGCGTAAAGAAGTTTTACTTCAAAAAAGTGACCTTTGTTAATATATTCAGTCCTTTTATTAAAAAGGACTGAATATATTAACAAAACAAGATACCTTTACTTTACCGTAACAAACGAGATGCGATGACTATAACGCGTTTCAATTTCAATAAAGACAATATCTGAATAGAGCAGACATTTATATTGCTGTCTCATTCCAACTGCACTAACACATAATGGTGAAAGTGGTAAAACAATATTTCCTCAGTTCCGTCATATTGTTTCAATGACGCGTTGTACTAGCTACGCACATTAAACTATACACTACTATCATTATAAAAACACGATTAATTAAATCAAAGACGATCAAGAAAGCGCACATGTTTGGATCATCGCCAATTCTGGCAGGGTAATGCACGATTACATGTGATCAATGCATGCAGGACTATGGCCCATTGTGATCTATAAATAAAGTTCATCATCACTTCGGAAGAATAAACCTCTGTTGTTATAAAGGCACGATTTCATGGGAGGTTAACGTTCTGTCTGTTCTGCGTGACTCAGATCAGCCTACCGGTCTGGCCTACTGGGCTTATTGATTTATTTTGTTTTGGTTTTGGCTCCACACTTTTGTGTATTTAGCCAGTGTCAATTAATTAATTTTTCAAGTTAATTAATATTATATATATGTATGTGTCAAGTCACAGTCCAAGTCATCAAGTTAAGTTATAATCTAGTCTAGTCAAGTAATACTCCTAGTAAAGTGGTGGCAACTTTACCAGAAGCTTCTATGGAGTTTTGGAAACAACACGAAAAAAAAATGCCACCAATTTTATGCACTAACACTGAAAATAGCACCAGTTTTGGAAAATAATACAATGCGGTAACACGATCTTTTTCGATTTCCCGCCAAAACCCACACGGATCTTTGATTGCAATGCATTAGGAGAAATCCATAGTAAGTATATTAACGGAGTTTTGGCGGGAAAACGAAAAGATCGCGTCACCGCATTGTATTATTAATTACTTGACACTGGCTAAATACACAAAAGTGTGGAGTCAAAACATAAAAAAAAATTAAAAAAGTATATTAACTACGTATTCAAACCGTCAAATCCATACAAATTACTTTTTTCATTGTTTGCGATCAAGTTTCACGATTCAGAAGTCCATAGTGTATATTCGTTTGTTAGCATATGATTCACACCTGATTTGAATGCTAATACGGTTAGTATTATGATACAATACTTATTTATTGTTTCTTCCTGAATGAAGTACAAAGACTACAAAGAACTATTTAAATTTTATTGTATTTTTGATGCAGTCTTTAATGTTTTTTTAAATCATAGATAGATCAACATTTGACCACGGTTTCACGCCCGCCCGGTGACGCTGTAAAGGTCGGGAGAGACCAACAGTATTAGCCCGTTCAAAAAGGTCATGGTTTCCCCTTGTTGAAGATGCGGTCCATGATGGAGCATGTTTGCCTAGAAGATAGCGGTTCAGTCTACCATCCGGTAACGCTGAAAAGGTCGGGAGAGACCAACAGCATTAGCCCGTTCAAAAAGATCACGGTTTCCCCTTGTTGAAGATGCGGTCCATGATGGAGCATGTTTGCCTAGAAGACAGCGGTTCAGTCTACCGTCTGGTAACGCTGTAAAGGATACCAACAGCGATAGTCCAAAAAACCGGTTCAGTCTCGCTTGCACGTTACTGCTAGCTACCTTGCGTGTATCATCGCTCCATCTTGCCGCAGGGCGTCCTACACTACTTCTGCCGATTCGCGGTTTCCACTCCAGAACACGTCTACCCCAACGGTTATCGGTTCTTTGGCAGATATGACCAGCCCACAGCCACTTCAGCTTGCTAATTTGTTGAGCTATGTCGGTAACTTTAGTTCTCTGGCGAATGACTTCGTTTCGGATTCGATCCCGCAGAGATACACCGAGCATAGCTCTCTCCATAGCTCGCTGAGCGACCTTAAATTTGTGAACCAGTCCTACCGTGACGTAGGACTGGTTCACAAATTAGGACAGTCATAACATGGACAGTCGTAACGTGTCCACGTTTCAGCATTTCGCATTTATAATATTAGCAGGATGTCCTGGCCTGTATTGTATGTATTCTATTTTGAGTGTAAAACTCTGATTTGTTCCATTTATCCCAACGAAGCTCGCCGACTCAAAGTCCCAAAAGAAAGATTTAAAAAAAAACAACAAAACCCACAGTTGGTAGTGTCTAATCATGTTGTTTATTATCCAATTTATTATCATGCCGAGATGGACGTCGCATATTTTTATAATTATTATACCTACGCATTGTTCTTATTTATAATTATCTTAAGTAAAAATAATGTTTACTCATTTAGTATCTATTGTCCTCCACACAAAAGTAAAGTATGCGTACTGCGCAGCCATCCGCGCTAATTTCCGAGAGCTCATATAGTTTTGCGCGAGCTATACCTACTACTTTATATATCATTGGGCTAACGATTTCAATCGTTTTCGACCGGGTCAAGGCAAAGGCGGCTCAATCAGCTATGACCGCATAAATGCTAGGAGAAAGAGATCGAGATATCTCAGTAATATTTGTATTTTAACAACAGAAAAATATATCCCATGGTGGGCTGGAGCATTTGGACTGTCATCGCGGCCAGTATATAGAACAAATGTTTTTTTTTTGTAGTACTTAGTGTTCAATATTAGTTAATCATTGTAGTATTTAGTTGAAAATAAAGGCAATGGTGTCGAATCTGTTGTACCACTCTCTAAACTAAACCAAACTAAAAAATCTCTAATTTTAATTTAGAGATTCATAAAAGCTAATCTGTTGTCACGTCGAATTAAATTTAAAAATCGTATTGACAGGACTAAGTTCGATTTTGACAGTTACTAAATTGAATTGATAGTGTTGTTTCTATCTGGGTGAAGAACGAACGGAATCATTGGTGAATGACAAATATATTATAAACAGCCCTGTTTTAATTTATTAAAAGTATGTGAAAATATTAAACAATTAAAATAAATAGCTTCAGAACATATTTTGTTAATTTTTTGGTTGAAAAGCATGAACTGTACGCTATTACTATCTGTGGCGTGAGCGCATTTTTGTTGTTATCTGTGGAAAAATCAAGTGACAAAAAAATTTATTGTGACATTCAAAGAGCATATAACCACTACGTTTTAAAATTAAATGTGAAATTAGTGAAAATTCCACACAGAACGCTATTATATTATATTTTCCATTATGGAAAATAGAAAGCGAATGAACAAACGCTAGCAGGAGCTGCTAGTCGAGTGGCTACATAATAATTTAGAAACGGTGAGGTAAGAATGATACTAGTTATTTTTTTTTCATACCTACGCATAAATCTTTAAAGCCCTCTTGAACAATGATTTCACTATGTAAACTTTACATATAAACAGTAAAGTCATTCATAAATAATAACTGCACATACCTTTAATTACAGGAAGTCTACTTTTCTAGGAAATCAGGCTGCCACATGACATGGGTCGTTGAGTTTTAGGCGGCTTTAAGCAACAGGTTAAACCAACTTGGCTACAGCAGGACTGCACAGCAGTGGCAGCATGTAAGTTTATGCAAGACACCAATTTTTTTAAAATGTACATGTATGTGAATTTTCTTTTAATAATAACTTCATTATTTACAGGTATGGAATTTGTGGGTGGGAAAGGTGAAGGCTAAGGCTCGCAAGGTGCGAACATCTATACGCGCCACAGGCGGAGGACCGGCAGAGGCAGACCGGAATGATATGGAAGTGAAAATTCTAGACATAGATGGGTCTGCCTCTGTTGAAGGATTCTGCCAGATGGAAATGGTAATAATTTGATTAATTACCTAGTTATCTACATGAATTTTAAAGACAAACTGCATGAATGCTGATTTAATATTGAAAAAAGGCTTATTAAGCCACATAGTGGGCTCTAAGTGTTAACTGCAGTTATAGGTACATTTTTAATTATCTTGGCTTGTGTCAACCCACTGTTTGATATAGGTCTCCTCTCCTGCACACTACTATTCTGGTGTTCCTCCTGTGTTGTTACCAACAAATTTTATTTAAAGTTTTATGACTGCGGGGATGAGACTTTTTATAATATGGGTATATTAACAATTTATGATGCTATGTTAATAGGTATACAATTGTACCACATTTAGGCATGATTATATACTTATTAGGTATTCATTCACAGTTTTACATTTTAATGTACTTACCTAAACCAGATTTCTAAGTCTGTGTGGCAGGCACCAAACTTAAAATTGTGTAGTTGCATAATTTATACTTACACTTTCTTTTTACAGGGAATCCAGCCTGCCTCTGTGAGTCAACCTTTGCCAGAGCCACACCTACCAGACATGCCACCCTCTGTGGAGGCTGAACCTCAAGCAGACATGGGAGCGGAAGCTTGGAGACCCATGTGCACCCGCTGTGTTCGATGTAGAGTGCAAAGGCCTCCCGGTCTCCGGTGAATAACAATTTAGTGCAAGCCCTCAATGAAAATGGTAGGCTATTAAGGGAGAGCATAGTGCAGGCTGCTGAAATATTAGCAGCTGCTATTCGTTCAGTGAGCCTGCCTGTACTCTTACAACAAGATGATAACACCACACAGTAAATTTGACTTATCATGGTTTTACCATCTACTACTTCCATTTTCATTGAGAGCATGCACCAACTGCTCCCATTTGTACCTTGCTAAGTTGTAGTTGTTTAGAGTCCCTTAAAAAATATTTGTATTTTGTTAATAAAATTGTTGATTATTTTTATTGTTGAAGTGTACCTAATGATGATAATTTTTTATTAAAATATAAAGAAATAAAACCTTGTGTATTATTTGAATGGTTTATTTTATGTAAAATAGTTATTTATGACAAATTGGCGTATCTTCCCTCCTCAAGGAAATCAATTTAATGATATTCATCCTCCATTCCATCGGGGGATGAATCTTGTCTCAATCGAGTTCATCCAAATCTGCAAAAATAAATATTAATTTTAGTGTAATAACTTTTGAACCCCACATTGATTATAAATATATTTTAATAACAATCTGTTCATATTCACTTACCAGCATCAATAAAAATATTAAATATAGTGCAACAGCATAATATAATTTTAGCTGCCTTTGTTGGTTCATAATGCAGGCAGCGATGTCTATGCAAGCATCTAAATTTGGTTTTTATCGGCCAATGCACATCTCAACAATATTTCTTGCCCTGCAGTGGCACTCGTTGTAGGTGGTTTCATTTGTAGAGGGTGGTGCCATAACAGGAGTCAGGAGCCCTGGTTGCAGAGGGTACCCCTTGTTGTAACCTGTAGTTAAATAAAGTTTAAAGTAAATCTATGTATGCCTTATGATTAAAAAAAAAACAAGTGAGTAATAAATACAAAGTTACCCAAAAGCCATTGGTTTATTTCTCCATGCACAAACTCATTTCGTAGAAATTCTTGGACTTGTGATGCCCTCCAGATGGCTGCATCATGTGTGGACCCAGGGAAATTAGGGTTTAATGCCACGATTTTACCTTTTGCACTGCATATCTAAGAGGATGCATAAGTGATTAAGTATTGTTTTATAAAGTAGCTAGGTAGTTACTTAAATAAGTACCTATATTACATAACAGAATTTTTTTTATTTAGTATAATGGGTGATGTAGTAGGTACAAATATAAATAAAATCTCACAATATGGCAATTAATGCTGTAAAACCCTTTTCTATTGTAAAAAAGGTTTCCAGGTGCAGTAGGATGACCAAGTGGTGGTTTCACTATTGCAATGTGCGTGATATCTATAGCACCTAGAGTGTTGGGCATGTTATATAAGGCCAGAAATCTGAAACAAATAACACTTTATATTGCTACCTACTAATTATTGGGTTTTTATTGGTAGGCCATGAACATAGATAGGTACTTATGACAAACAACTGTAAACAGAAATTGAATGCTTACTCTGCCTTTGCTGATTATTTTTCAGTGTGCGTTGTAGAAAATTTTACATGTATTGAAATTAAGTTTTCTAATATGGCATTAGTGACAAGTTCCAGGTATCTGCTAACTACTGCTGGTTGACTTAGATCTAAAATGTCTAAATTGTCTTGGTTGGCCAAGACAATTTTAGCAGCCTGAAAAAAAAATTGTAGTGAGGCTAAAATCTGTAAAGGGACATGATAATAATATAACGAAATTTGAAATATGAGTAACAAGTAGGTATACAAACACATACAAACTTTTATATGTTTTATGGAAGGAACTTTTCATCTAACTGTGGATCATTTAAAGTGTCAATTAAATGTATCAGACAAGTTTTGGGAAGGCGAAACAGTTTTTTATATTTCTCCTTGGCTAATTCAAAAGGATTTGAATTATCCCTTAAACCTTCCAGCCATATCCTTTCTTGGTAATTTCTGAAAGAAACTTGTAGTTAATATGGTTTAGATGATTTCTTTAAGTGTAGGTAGATTTAATAAATGTTACCTTTCTGATGAATCCATAAAAGCTGAAACCACATATTCATCCATCCTGATAATTTCTGGTACTGGCACACGCATTAAATGATTGTTATATTTCGTAAATAATTTAAGTGTATACCAATTTAGAAGCCAACTAATTTTAGTTTGACGTTTCTAATATTAGGCGTAGTTTGACGTAAATTTGGTACAACAGTTTAGCAAAATACCACTTAAACTAAGTTGAGTAACTAAAATTAATTTTAGAGAATCCAACTAAAATTAAGTTTAAAAAAGCGACAACAGATTAGCGTTCGTCGTTTGACACGACTAAACCTAATTTTAGTTAAGTTAAGTCTAGTTTGTGCCAACAGATTAGACACCAATATGCCGCAAAAAGAAAACGTAAACTATACCAACGCATTATAGGAGGGTTACATGCATCTTTGTATTTGACGAGTAGTACCGTGTGGTCCAAGCATATGATTAGGAGCATATCTTATCCCATAAGTGGTGTAAGAGCTGGATAAGGGAATATCCAGGGAATGGGCAGCGGTATTCTTCTTGGTAACACTACAACTATTTCATTGATGATGTTCTTATTAGGATTGATGTCGGATTAGAACTCTTTTTTTAAAAGGAATTATAACTTTTTTTTTGTAACATAAAAAGACAAACAAGATAAAGGCCCGCCTGATAGTAAGCAGTTACCGTCGCCTATAGACACCTGCAACACCGGTGACGCTGCCAATGCGTTGCCTACCTTTATTAACCCACGAACCTACCTTAAAATCTACTCAAATTCTACTGTGATTCAAAGATGTCTGAGCTTGAAAATCATAGCATCATAAAATGGGGGAGATCTATGTTCAGTGGACGTAAAAAGGCGGATGATATGAAGTCATGAAGTGATGCTTCTTTATAGCATTGCATTGCTTAAAAATCTTTATAGCCTAGCATGAAGGTCTTCATTTTATGCAATTCTTGCTAAAGCTATTTGGACGGAGATTTCGAAACCCTTATTCACATAGTAAATTACTTCTATTAACATCATGCTTTATCTATTGCACATGCTTTTTAACAACAATAAAGACTTTATCAAGTCCAACCACAGTGCTGATGTAATTAGGATGTAGCAGATACAAGTTTGTAATAATGTCAGTGATAAGGGCACCTCGTTTTAATTTTATCTCGAAGTATTTAGGACGTGCCTGACGTGACCTTTCAACTCTGGGATGAGACTGATTGGCCTATCGCTTGCAAATTCAACATAACACACCATAAAAATGAGTGTGCTCTGGACCACACGGCTGAAGTAAACTTTAGTTTAGCTCTATCTATCGGCTGGTATACATTTGTTTTTTCTTTGTTTAATGTTGCCATCTTGACATTTGTAAACTGTCATTTTACCGTATGTACCAATATAAAAAAATTAACTTTGTTATGTTAACAATGGAGATCTACGTTAAACAACAACTTTCAACTTACGTTCGCCTCGCCAGCTTACTCCCGAAGCCAAGTATGCGTAAAGAAGATTTACTTAAAAAATGGTTGATCCAAAACTCCCAATTTTCTTGACAGAGTAGAGATACGGGTTAAGTACTGATGTGGGTATAATTTACATATAAACATAATACTAAACTAAACTAGACCTAAGAAGCTAAACTACACCTAAAAACTTAAAATAGATAAAGAACTTATAATTTTAATAACCCGCTTTCGAAGGGAAAAGTGCCCAGAATGCTGGCAGCATTACCACATTGAATGGCAATGCTTATTTTTAGTGCAAAATAAAAGCAAGCATTCTGGTCACCTGATGCATCCACCAAAACCACGTACGCTTGCATATAAGTATTGATGCATGTAACGCAAGTCTATAGATTATCTGAGAACCATGATTGTCAATAACCTTTGTAATGCCCTAACTTTGAAAGCCTCTGTGGCGTGGTGGCTGAGCAAGTCGTTCATAACCCGGAGGCAGCGGGTTCGATTCCCGCTGCAGAACAAGTATTTGTCCACAGAAAAAAGCGCAAATACTTGTTCTGAGTCTGGGTGTTGTGGGACCATGGTCCTCGTAGTTCCTGGGTCCCTAGAAGCAGGGAACCCTAGTGGGACCCTAGGGTCCGGGATCTGTGTATGTGATCGTTGGGCGTTGTATATTATTTATATTTATTAACTCGTAACTACTCAGAACATGAGTGTATCGTTTGGGTATCATACCGCAATAGACCAAACTAAATATAATAGGTCTTTACCTATGAAATTGCCGTATTGCAGTACAGACTTTTTCAAACAAAAAAAAGTTTGGATTGGCTATGAATTCTAAATTCAAATTAATTTTGTTTTAAAAATATGACATTCTATTTACAATATAAGTCTTTTGTTTATTGATTAGCGTTGTATTTTCATTACATTTCAAAATTTTTCCTCATAATGGATACTTTGAAATTTCGTGTAATTATGGAATATGAGTTCCGTCGTGGCACCAACGCGGCACAAACGACACGTAACATCAACGACGTTTACGGAGAGAACTGTACAAACGAACGTACAACCCGTTATTGGTTTGCTCGGTTCCGTTCTGGGAATTTTGACTTGAAAAATGAACCTCGTGGTCGTCCGGAAACTTTGGTCAACAATGATGAATTAAAGGCGATTGTGGAAGCTTATGAATCTCAATCTACAGCTGAGCTGGCAGCAGCTTTTGATGTTAGCATCAAAACAATATTGGTCCATTTGCGACAAATTGGCAAGATAAAAAAGCTTGATAAATGGGTGCCCCACGAACTTAACGATCGCCAGCGCAACGTACGCGGCGAGACTTGCCTTGCGCTGCTTAACAGACACAGAAATGAAGGAATTTTGAACCGAATTGTTACGTGCGACGAAAAATGGATTCTTTTTGACAATCGAAAGCGCTCAGCAAGTTGGTTAGATCCTGGTTCGGTACCAAAGCAATGTGCAAAATGAAAAATGACCCCTAGAAAGGTGATGGTCACAGTTTGGTGGTCTAGTGCTGGTGTAATTCATCATAGCTTTTTACAAAACGGCGAGAGCATTACTGCAGATGTGTACATTGAAGAACTGACCACAATGATGGCGAAACTCGCACGTCTGCAACCAGCTTTGGTCAATCGGCCGTCTCCACTGCTACTTCACGACAACGCGCGACCCCATACTGCACAACAGACCGTCTCTAAGCTGCATGAGTTGGGTTTGGAAGCTCTCCCTCATCCGCCATACTCACCAGATCTTGCACCTACCGACTATTACTTTTTCCAAAATTTTGACAACTTTTTAGCGGGAAAAAAATTCAATTCCCGAGAGGCAGTACAAAACGCCTTTGAAGAGTTTGTTGTCTCCCGTCCTGCTGATTTTTTCAAGAAGGGCATCCATAAACTGCCACAGCGTTGGCAAAGATGCATTGATTGCAGGGGTGATTACTTTGAATAAAAGAAATAAATAAGTTCAAAAAAAAAAATACTTCAACTTTTTTCAAACAAAACGGCAATTTCATAGGTAAAGACCAATACTAATAGCACTTTCAGGAACCATTCTATCGCAGAGTAATAATGGTTAGGTACTTAAAAATATATGAATTTACCTAAAACCGGTTCAAATCACGTCACTCATATCACAAACGCAAACAATTTTTTTCTTAGTTATTGTTTTTATGTTTTTCAATGTACTTGTTATTTGTTTAAATATTTAATAAATATAGTAACAAGCCCTGTAGGTATACTGTATTATTGTCATACTAGCTTCTACCCGCAGCTTCGCCCGCGTGGCCTATAGGAAAATAATTCAACCACCCAATTAGTAGTGGAATTTCGAAAAATCCTTTCTTAGTGGATACCTACACTTTACAAAGAACATATCCTCCAAACTTCAAGTCTCTAGGACCAGCGGCTTAGGCTGTTCGTTTATATAAATCAGTCATTCAATCAGTCAGTCAGGACTTTGAATTTTATATGTATATATATATACATATATATATATATATATATATAAAACTCCTAGTTTATACGTATTAAATTAGTAGTAATTAAGTAGCTATGTATGTGAATAGGGATATATATATAAAACTCCTAGTTTATACGTATTAAATTAGTAGTAATTAAGTAGCTATGTATGTGAATAGGGATACAAGAAAATTTTAGTGTTTTTATATGTTATCTAGACAATCTATATTTAAGCTGCGTTGCACTGCCCTGCAAAAATTTCCATGTTACACCCAGGTTAACTGGAAGATAATGCTCTCTAGCATTAAGTTCGCCTTTGTACCTACATTTGTTGTTTGTGCAATGAAGCATTTTCTATCTATGTATAGATTATACAAAAATAAAATCTTTAGTACAATGCTTTGTTTACGCGAAGTGAGCGATCAGTTGATGACGGTTTGACTTGAAATTAACCCTTTATATTTACATATTTTTTGCTATGTTTGTGACATCAACTCGTATGCAAAGATAGGTAGTTTGTCTGCTTTTCAAATGCTAATAAAAGGTATGGTTTTGCGCTAACTGTTGCGTAGATTTTTACGAAACTATATAATGGTAATTGGCTGTCCAACGTGCCTAGTGAAATTCACCAAGGTTGCTGTTAATTTAAGCAACAGCCAGTCTGCAGTTTTTTGAATAGAGATATTGCTACAATTTTGTATAGATATTTTTAACGTGTGTAAAAAAATGTACGTTACTGCCTTTTTTTAACCTAAATTAACATCACAAAGATCATAATTATTTTGGAAGTAAAAGGGATTATTAATATTCTCTGTGTTAGTTGCCAAGAAAGCAAAACATATATAAATTATTGGTAACTATCTATCAGTACGTTTTATGAGTTTAGTCCTAGAGTTGCATTAATTCCGATCAATAAAGGTCTTATGTTGGTTCTTATCTCAAAATACGTTTAAACGTTTCAATTAATCAAGTAAGTATGACATGAAAGCTATTTACACTGCATGAAGTTGAGCCTGCATTGTTGATTGAGCTTTTACTGTGACCGGTATCAAACATTGAGTGGGGAACTAGGTCAGGTTAGTAACCGATAAATAAGTACCTAGGTAAGTTAGATAATGAGTCAAACAAGCTCCATTGTGTTCTCCCACGCATCGTGGAAGAACACAATAAAATTTCCTGCATTTTAGGCGCATACGTCCAGTCTCACTTATTATTTGACAGCCTCTGTGGTGGTTGAGCAGGTCGGCTCATAATCCGGAGGCGGCGGGTTTGATTCCCGCGGCAAGACAAGTATTTGCGCACAGAAAAAAAGCGCCAACACTTGTTCTGAGTTTGGGCGTTGTGGGACCATGGTCCTCGTAGTTCCTGGGTCCCTAGATACAGGGATATACGATATACGATAGTTAGGGTTATTATATTTATATATTATTTGGTGTGAGTGAGATATCACGTGTATTCATTTTTTCGTTGAACGCGCGAGTTTTAAACAGAAAGCGACGCGTGATTTTGACTCTTCGTACCCAGACAATGATATCCCGGTTCTAATTTTCCAGAATTAAATTAGATACTTGTATTTTAAGGACTTTGAATGGGGGTTAGTCTAAAACCTCACTATGTATCACCATAGGAGTTTGGCGTTTAAAAAGCTGATAAAAACACATCACCTGATTAACCACCTTTGATTGCTATAACGTCCTTCAATTAAATATATCAACCAGTGACATGTCTTTGACCCAATTCTCATTATTGTTATGCAGGTACATGCGAAGGCGATGGTATTGATTTAATAAGTCAAATACGCTATCTAAATATTAACAGTTTATAGCTTTTTTTCCACGTTACTATTATTTATTTATTTGGTAGTGGTTACGCATTTGAGCCGTTTGATGTTGAGACGGTTTTGGCCAGCATGGATTATGCCATGCTGGCTAAAACCGTTAAAATTACGTCTCAACATCAAACGGCTATGACATAGGTACACTCTTAGAGGAATAACGCTATACTTCTATAGGTACAGGTCGCGTTTTATAAAGTTTACCAGAGCGCCTGGTCGATGCTACGCGTGACCAAAATGCTGGCACTTATTTGGCACAACGAATAAGCATTGCAATTCAACGGGGCAATGCTGCCAGCATGCAGCGACTGATCAAGAGTTCTGACCGCCCTAGGCTAATTATGAGGATGCGCCCCCGGCAGGTGTGTGTGTTACGGTCGGCCTAAAAAGTTGTCCTTTAATCTGCACGACATTCAACCTTAGGGCGGCAAACCGTTTTATAGCTGACCGTACATACAGGCAAAGCACTTCACGCATTATACGATCAAAATCCAACAGCACCGACCGAGTCGAGTGACAAGTCAGTGTGTGTTAAGCGCGCTTTTTAAAGTTTTATAAATTTATTGTTAAAATCAGGGAGTGCCAAGCTTTTTCAGTTCACAGCGCATTAGTTTTAGTGTTTTGTCTCGGTCTAGTTGAAATATGTAGGGTAGATGCAATAATGCTAGATTAATAGTGCATGCTAAAGACGATTTCAGCGCGCCCCCTCGATCTTCGCGCCCTAGGCTGCAGCCTAATTAGCCTAAGGGTTAATCAGGCCCTGCCAGCATGTTGGGTACGCTACCTACTGAAAGTAGGCTGGAGCATTTATAGGTCATCACGGTCAGTATATAGTCCAAATATTTTATTTGTTGTAGGTAGTGTTTAGTATTAGTTGTTATATTATTGTAGTACTTAGTTGAAAATAAAGGCAATTTGCCGGAAAAAATAGTAATAAAACGGGAGCAGTGAAAAAGTATGGGCGTTTAGTATAATCTATTATATAAATAAAAATTAAATGCTGTTCATCAATATATAAGCTCAAAATCAATATATATCTATGTATCAACATATAAACGTATCACTTGAGACTGGATCGATTTGGCTAGAATTTTTTTAATCTTCACAATAGTCTGCTTTAAGCTTTTATAGGATAACGAACGCAAATGTTTTTTAGCAAATTTTAAATACTTGTTCTGTGTCTGGGTGTTCTGGGACCATGGTCCTCGTAGTTCCTAAGCCCTTAGATACGGGGAATCCTAGTTTGGTTAGTAAAAATTAAAAAAATTAAAACCTAGTGTTTAGTTGAATCCTATTTTTTTAATTTATTTATTATTATTATGTTTATTAAAATTCAGGAAATGGTGAAAGATATTTCTTATATAAAGTCACAGTCATTACGTAAATGATGTGTAACGTAATATTTTTAACGAATAAAATGTGAAAGTGTAAATGCGAAATAAAAAATAAAAATTATGTATCGATGTGTTGTGCGCGATATTGCGGTTGGAGATCGAATTACGAGTATGTTATGAGAGAGACGAAGGAAGGAAGGAACGAACTGAGATGTGATGGGTAAAGTGGGAAAACAGTTGAGAAAGGACAAATACAGTGGTGTAGGTACTAACTAGGTGAACCTGACAACAACAGAACTGTTGTGTCAAAACCTCCTGATTTATTGAATGGCTTGTGCATATTTAAAAAAGTGAAACTAAGTTCGACAGCTTTTTTTTTTTTTTTTTTTTTTATGTTAAGGAATGACGTGACGAGCTAGCCGTTCGCCTGATGTTAAACGACACGGCTGCCCATATCAGCTGCAGTGTCACTTGGAACTCTAAAGTATAGAGGTTCGCGTGACACTGCACTGCGCACGTCATCCAGAGACATCAGCACAATCTAGTTATAAGATTACTAAACTGTGAGATCAGATCATAAAGTCTCATTTGCCCAGTAATTTCACTAGCTACAGTGCCCTTCAAACCGGAACACAGCAGTGCTTGCGGACTACTGCTTGGCGGCAGAATAACTGGCAAAGCGGTGGTACCTACCTAGACGAACTTTGCAGTAAAGTCCTACCACCTAGTGAGATACCACCTAGAGAGATTGTAGATTTAATTTTAAAATCAAAGGGATTAAGGAACTGGGCTGAAGCCCGAACAGAGTGCTATTGGATCAATATGAAGCGGGCAATCCTAATAACACAGACTTTGTGCAACACGCGCTCTCACCACTTTACTGCTCAGTATCATCTTGTGCTATCTATAATGTCATCAGAACAGCAATGCAGCAAATGCAATGTCGTTATAAATTGTGCGATTCACTGGCCAGCTTTCCTTCCTCAATTCACAATAGATTTGTTATACGCATTACCGTATCAGAGGCCAAATTACCTTATGAGCTTTCCAAAAGTTATGTACCCACGAAAAGTTATTTGTCCGTAAACAAGTGATGCATTACTCAATAGCCAACCTCCACCCAATGTGATAATTTTGGAAGCGCGACCCAAATACGAGCAAGAATATGATACTGCGTATTATTTACAGCTGTAAATAGATATATTGTTATGTAATGCTTATTCAAACAAGTATAAACACAATATTAAATACCTAAAACTTGACTTGGTAGATACGTTATCGTTACACATTTTCGCACTATTTTTAATACCTATACGTGCATTCGGTATCCAAATCTAAATATATATAACTCAAAAGTGACTGACTGACTGACTGACATAGTGATCTATCAATGCACAGCGCACAGCCCAAACCACTGGACGGATCGGGCTGAAATTTGGCATGCTGGTAGATGTTATGACGTAGGCATCCGCTATTAAAGGATTTTTCGAAATTCTACCCTTAAGAGGGTGAAATGGGTGGGTGAATTATTTTCTCATAGGCCACGCCGCGGGCGAAGATGCGGGCAGAAGCTCGTGATTTATGTAAAATAATATTCTTTAGAGATTAATTTTAATTTAAAGGAAAGACTTGAGTCACCAACGGGATTTGTCCGGCATCAAAAAATATATGCAGAAAATAAAGGCAATTTGCGGGTTATAAGCCGACCTACTCAACCACCACACCACAGAGGCTGTCAAGACTGTCAACCTATACCATATCATCATAAAATGATACATTTTAAATAGTTGGCTGCTTAGTCAGCGTAGTGATATGTGTTTACTTCAAAGCAAGTACCAATTTTAAAGCACAAGCAGTTTATAGAAACTGACGTGAGTAGTACTCATAACTACAACTATTACACGGCTAAAACCCACGAGATACAGTCGAATAACTCGACCGGTGTTCGGGCAATAAAGATGCCCATCCTCAAGGAGTACACGCGGCGGCGGTGGTGGCGGCTCGGCGCTGACTTGTGACTGACTGGAGTTGTAGGCACAAGCAGTTTTATTATTTATGTCATAACGAGCTTCTGCCCGCAGCTTCGCCCGCGGCGTGGCCTATGGGAAAATAATTGAACCACCCATATCACCTCTTAGGGGTGGAATTTCGAAAAATCCCTTCTTAGCGGATGCCTACGTCGTAACATCTAATTCATTCCAAATTTCAGCCCGATCCGTCCAGTGGTTTGGGCTATGCGTTGATAGATCACTATATTAGTCAGTCAATCAGTCAGTCACCTTTGAGTTATATATATTTAGATTATTATAATTCAGAAGGCACACGGATTTCAGAGCTATTATATATTCTCTATAAAACAGCAAATAAGCTAAAACAAGAGAATAAATGAGTTAACTAAAAGTCTAAAATATAAATCCTTCTTACAAATAATAATCGTAGCCGATTAACGTATTTGAGGGTAATATAAAGAATTATAATGAAAAACTTGTTCTGTTATCAACTAATCTATTAGGAACTGTATTAAAACAGATGATCGTTTTTAAACTGAAAGGAAAAGGAATGAACAATGAAATGTATCAAGGTCTCTAATCTATTGTGTTTAAACACACATAAATCAACAGCGTTAGATTAACTATGCTTATTTTATAGATTTTATTCTTAGAGAAAAGTTACCTGGAGGATCACGATTACAATGCAATAGGAGAAATTTACATAATAACTATGCACATAAACTGCGTATTGAAACTGTCAAATCAATACAAATTTGTGTTTCTATTGGTTTACGTGATCGCCCAGCTGAGAGTGGGTTGCGATGCAATAAAGTGACTTAAGTGTTTGTAATAAGTACATCTCTAGAGTCTGGAACGTCTCAGCTTCGATTAGTTTATCTAATGCTAAATAATTTAAAAAAGCCGTATCATAACTTTTCGATATTTTGGACTATACATAACCTAAATGGACTGCGGCGCAGTATTACAAACAAAAACATGAAATGTGATAATTCGAATGATATTCGAAACCAATTACATACTGTAAAATATTACAAATAAAAACAGATGTGCGGATATTATTTTGGTTCAAATATAAAAATTGAAACTACTTATAACACTAAGTTAGACGAACTAATCATTCTTAGCTGGATGAACTAACTAAAAGACATCAACAACAAAAATAAGTACGGCGGGCGAAGTATTTATTGAAAAGAAATTACTTGGAAATAAATAAATAATTTAAAGTGCATTTTATACAATCAGCATATATGCACACCACTTAATGAACATTTAAATGTTGATGTTTAAATGATAAGCATTGCATTGTTTGTATGAACCGTGGACTTTCCCCTTGCCCTTTCATTCAAACGCTGACGCTGAGCGGTAGTCATTCGGCCATGATTCGTGAGACAATGAGTTACTGCAAATCAAATGGCCATTGCCCATTCACTTGATTGTATATATTATACGAGCTTCTGCCCGCAGCTTCGCCCGCGGCGTGGCCTGTGGGAAAATAATTCAACCACCCATTTCACCCTCTTAAGGGTGGAATTACGAAAAATCCTTTCTTAGCGGATGCCTACGTCATAACATCTAACTGCATTCCAAATTTCAGCCCGATCCGTCCAGTGGTTTGGGCTGTGCGTTAATAGATCACTATATTAGTCAGTCAATCAGTCAGTCACCTTTGAGTTATATATATTTAGATAGATATTTAGGCCCGTAATAAAACTGAACAGAATTCTGAGAGCGATCTTGAGCTTGAGTAATAGACCAACTGCTAACCACATTATAGGCAAATAAAAATATAATTTAACAAAATTTCAGACCCATTTTTTTTTGTTTTAGGGTGTAAAATAAAAAATTAAAAAAATACTGAAGATAAAATCATAAAATGCTACAGATCCAGGTGGAGCTTCAAGCGCCATCTTGTGCTTTTAAGTCGATATCTCGGAAACTATGCACATTAAGGCAAAACTTATTGAGATTATTATTGCAGAAAATATAATTCTGCATTTTTTATCTCTGTTAAACTTTTTTTGGAAAACTTACCGTTTAAGATTTATGGCCCATTTAATGAATCGGTTTTCGGCCGATAACTCTTAAAACTATAAAAAAACTATAAAAAGAAAACTATAAAAAGAGATAAACAGCCTATATCTTTGTCATTTAACACTAGTTAAAAAAGGTTTATTTTATACCTGTATATTTAATTAGTCAGATAATAAAGAATCTCTATCATCTATATCTTAAAAGTGAAAGTTATATTAGTGTTTTTATATTTTTATTTAGGCAAACTACCTATATTTAAGGTCCGTTGCACTACCCCACAAAAATTTCCACGTTACACCCAGGTTAACTGGAAGATAATGCTCTGTAGCATTAAGTTTGCTTATGTGCCTTTATTTGTTGTTTGTGCAATAAAGCAGTTTCTACTAGTGTTGGAAAGCTCTTCAATAAAAAAACGAGTGTGCTTTAAACCACACGACTGAAGTAAAACTTTTTTAGTTTAGCTCCATTTATCGGCTAGTATAACTTTATTTAATGTTAATGTCGCTATCTTAACCATTGTAAATTGTCATTTTACCAAACATAGCAACATAATAATAAAAAAATTAAGTAATTTTTAACTTTGTTGTGTTGACAATGGAGATTTACGTGAACCAACATCAACTTCCGTTCGCCTCGCATTCACTAGCTTACTCACCATGTCAAGCGTGCGTAAAGAAGTTTTACTTACTTTAATAAACAAAAATCTATGCATCTATGAATAGGAAAAAGCAAATACTCACTTTCAGGAGTAACATCACGAAGGATTATTCTGACATCGGCTTGCGCAGGCATTCTTAACTCGAAATCAAAACCGGACTAACAAAGCTTACGAAAGCTTCGTTAAAACTGTGACCTTGTGTCAGTTAAAAAAAGGTTTAATTTATACTGAATCGTAGATATATATATTATGAAAACGAGAAAGTTTTATCTCATATTTTGGTTACGTTTCGAAACGTTGTGACCGACCGAAATGGAGCGTGCGCCGTCGCGCAAGGTTGTAGTGTTACTGCGTCCAATTCAAGTCCACGCATGCATCGTGTCTGGTTGACTTTTTTCCATTGCGGTCACTCTATCACAATTCAATGAATATAGAATATTATATTACGTTAAGTTGTATGTCGTAATTGGATATGCTCTGGCCTTCTAATTAGGGTTGCCAACATTTTCAGCAAAATACAGTAATTTTCAAAATAAACTATCACACTATCACACTTCACACTATATATATATATTTAGATTATATATATCAGTATGTGTGTATGTGTGTTTTTGTGTATGTTTTATGTGTGCATGTTTGTTACTCCTTCACGCTCAAACGGCTGAATGGATTTGGATTAATCTCGGTACCAAGATAGCTTATACATTGGATTAACATATAGGCTACATTTTATCCCGGAAAAGTAAAATGTTCCCGTGGGATGAGCAAATAATTAAAATACTTTTTATCTGCGGTTGAAACCGCGGGGCGCAACTATTAAAAAATATAGCACACTTCTTAAAAATATAGTACAGAACAAAACAAACCATAAAATTATTTAGATGTTGTCAATTTGATATTGACAATTGAGGTGCTGCCAGCGCCTCCCTTCGAGCAATAACTAGCAATAGGCATGACGATGATGAAAGATTTTGAAATCCTCTTCCGTAATGTGTGTATACATTTACTATTTACAAAAAAACCTTTATTTTGGTAATAAACTTAATTTTAACCAAGATTAAAGCCATTTTGCATAATATTTTTTAAATGCGGCGCGAATTCAGCTCACCTGTGTCATGGCTTCGGCTCTGACGTCACGCCTAGGTAAACATGTAATTGTGTCTACGCGTAGCGAAGAAAGTAAACAAAATATTTAATTAATTCGTGTGATTAAAATGAATACTAAAGTTTACAAGTGGTATGCAGTACCGCAGTATAAAACCACAACTATAAAAATGCCCAACAAAGTGTTTGTACATGTTCCAAACAAGAATAATATATAATAATATTTCTTTATGCTCTGCGAAAATCTGGCATTTTACTGTACAAAATGTTTCCTACCCGTTTTAGTTACATATAACTGATTGCATTATCCCCTTTTGATGGTCTTGAAGACCTGAAATATTTGAATTTAATTAGAACAAATACATACACATTCACTTGGTGAGTTATCAGATTTTAGATTTTTACTATGCGGAAAAATATTACTTATACTAGTAGGTGCTTTTAGTACCGAAAATGACTGGTATTATCGCATATTAACATGGTATCAACTCTAAAATAGCACCTTACAATCTGTGGACGAGCTAACCTCAAAAATAAACAAAGGCAAGTTTATTTTAAAAATAACCTATGAAAGTAGGTATATAAAATAAAATAAACTCACACGAGCTCGAAATATATCTAATTCTTGTTTATATCTAAGTGCGTTGTATCTAGGGTAAAGATAGGTGGATACAAAATTTATTTACAAGGAAGTTTTTACGTTTCTAAAACTCAGATGAGCAAAATTCCTTATTTGTTGCGAGGAAATCGCCCATCATTAATACATCAATCCTAGGTAAATTTAGCTATTTGCCTTAATAAAGCTTGGTTCCATTGTTACAGCAGAGTGGAGTCGATAAATCACACGTGGAAGAATACAAAATAACAAAATCAATCCAAATGCGTATATTCACAACAGCAAAAATCTAAGCGTGACGTCATGCGCTGTGATTGGCGTCTCAGTCAAAATGGCCGATCGCAGTATTTTAATGTTTTATTTTATTGAAAATCTAAGTAATCTTAATTTTTTTGATAAAACTAAACCAGTGTTTTAACGTTATTTAATATAAATTTTACCCTAAAAACATTAAATCGACCATTTTTTGATACTGTCGTCATGCCTATTGGTAGAAGCAATTGGAGGCGCCTTCTAGCAATTGCTAGAAGGTGCCTCCAGTTGGTATCGAAGCCAGACAAAATATTGTAGATGCGTCCGGAGTCCAGAATTCAGTTACACGAACTCGCCTCACTCAAAGGACATGTTCCATAACGGTACTCGGCCTCCAACAGGTACACAATGCATATCAATGGAAAGCTTATTTAATGGGCTTCTTGAATATGTACTTTATATATTTTATTGTACCGCCAATTTTATTTAATTTGGTTTTAAAAAATAGAAAAATAAATGTTTTGCGCTAAGCCAAAACAACATGAAACTACAAAAAAAAAACTGTGAACTACCAATGAGTGACAGTGACATTCATTATATAATTTCAAACAGTTTATTTATTGTTTTTTTCTTGTCTTGTTAATTCCGTATAATTATACTAGCGCAGCCAGAGCTAAAAATAGTACCTTTATATTAGAAAGTAGAAACGTTTTCTTGTAGAAACTACGCAGGAACTAATACTACATCTCTTTTGTAGAAATAACCTCTTGGAGGGTGTATGTTCGTTTGCTATGTAGGTACAATATAAAATAATAAGACGTGAGCTAGGTTAAATGAGCTTCAAGTGCTTAGGCCGTAGAATTACTATAAGTATTGGAGGTTAAGCCTTTTCTCTTTCCTAAGTAGCCAGTGCAGTGACCTACAGCCTATAGGGTTACAAAACAAAAAGACATTCTTAATCTAACAACCAATTATTTATTTTTAACATCTTCCCTCATCAAAATCCCATCCAGGAAGCTAGCAGGTGGTGCCAAACTATCTTGAAACCTAGCCCATCCCAGATACCACACATTGTCATCACATGTGCACAGCAGGTTCACTAGATGTTAGTTCACAAAAGGTTCAACAGGTTGATGGGCGATATTTTCGTGGGCTCGGATCCAACAAGTGTTGCATGCAAAAACTTCATCAGGAATCTAGAAAGATAATTATTACCATATTATTGTTATTGCAATTTATTGAAGTAAAAACAGGTTGTATGATAGAATGACTTCAAGGCTTTCAACATTTGTTTAGTTGCATTATCACTCATAAGGGCTATAGAAAGCAGAAGAATAGATGGAGGATGTCTTGTCACTGGATTGACTTCAACTTGCTGTGATGAAAGCAGCTCACGGATCAGTAAATCAGTAAATAAGTGCTTCACAGGTTCACTAGATATCAGTAGAATATGTATATTTTGCTTAAAAATGATAGCTGATATAAAATGGGTATCAATAATAGAAGTAACAAAAACCTGTTTATTACCTATCATGGGAATATTTGAATTGCAATGTAATTCATCTCTTCGCTTCTTATACCCAAAGATATTCCACAAGATATGCATACACACAAGTATCCAAGTTGCTATGATGTGAGTGATCTTGAGACTCCACACGGTTTTCAGCCTCACTTGCCACAAGGATGCCACATTCATGGCAGACAGTCACTATCAGTTACCTGCAACATTAATCATCATTAGAATAAAATTACTTCCTTCTGAAGTTCAAAGTTGGTACCAGACCGACGGTTAGTAATACCAATGTATGAAGTCCTAACTTGATGGCTGATTAAATAAAGTTAAACCAAGTGCTTACCACACGTCCACACCATTTCTCAACAACCAAAAGATGTTCAGGGCTAAGCTCTATAGCCCAGTATTCATGCAATTGCACGGCAGACCGCAGAAGTATACTAGTTTATACAGCCATATTGAGACCAGTCTGGAAAAAAAATTACCACATGTTAGAAAAATATCGATACGACAAGTAATTCTATAGGCATAATTAAGTATGAAATACTACTTTTTACATACGTAAACAGAGCGCAGCTCAATACCTTTGATCGATAATATGCACAATAGCACTGTAGAGCACACAACGAACAACAGCGTCTTTCGCGAAGTCAATGTTCTTGTTCACAATCACAACAAAACAAAACTGTCTTTTGGCGAAGTTTGGTATAGGGCGCGAAGTCTCGCACTGGACGGAGGAGGGTAATCTCAACTCGATGTACTAGGCGTTATCGCCTAGTACGTCGATCACACATCCCATCACATCCAAATACAACAAACGAACTAGCAGCGTAGTGCGACAGTGAGGTTACCGGCATTTTGATTTGAAATAGGGATGTCCATCGTATGATGGGTTTACGATTATTTCATTATTCACATTTTGTATGAAGATCGATTAATTGAATACACCGATTGACTTTTTAGATCGTATTTCTTTTCCTTTTTATTATTTGAGAGGCTTGTATGTTTTTATCATTATTGATTCAGGAATAAAATATTAAAGTTAATTTATGCTCAAAACAAACAAAGCAGGCTTAAAACACTCGTGATTAGAAAATTGTTGGGCAGGTTAGGTAGTTATATATTTTTAAATGGATTCCTAGATAAATAAACGAGGCTCAACGATCACATACATAGATCCTGGACCCTTACCAGGATTCCCTGTATCTAAAGACCCAGGAACTTCGAAGATCATGGTCCCACAACACGAATTCCAAGAAAATGCGTTTTTTTTTCTCCTGCGCACAAATACTTGTCTCACCATGAGAATCGAACCTACGTGCCTCCAGGTTTTGAGCCAACCTGCTCAACCACCACACCACGAAAGCTGTCAAGGCGGTCGAAGATTTAAGTTTATTAAAACCTAGCTCCGCCTATATATTAAATGATGATGCATCGTATTTATGAATACCATCATACGACTTTTATGCCTATAGAGCTCATTGAGTCCGATAAGGTCAGTTAGAAAAAGGGTGACGTAAACTAGGTACTCAATAAGAGGCGTTTGAAATATAGTTATTCAAATCGATTCACAATGTTTGAATATTCTGGATAATCGATTTTCCCATTTATAGATCCTCGATTCCCATCCTTGGCGCTCGACTTCTGTGGGGCTGCCATGCATCACTTGGTGATGCCAGTAAATATAGATTTGTTATCTACTACTATTTTTTAAAATTAAAATTACAATGAAATGGCGGTGTCATAAAATTATTTTATGGGCTGAACATTATCTACAATAATTACACTACACAATAATATAAGTCACTGTGTGGTTGGTTACCAAGTACCAACTCCCATACAAAACCATACCGTGTCATTTAATGTATAAAGACACGTTAATTATTAAAAAAAAAAAAAGTTGGATTTCGTTTGGTGTTGAAAATATAGTATTTTTGCGTACTATATATTTCTTCAACAGTATATAGTACGCTAACCCGAAATATAGTACAATTCTGTATATTATAGTACGGTTGGCAACCCTATTCTAATCTTAGTATTTGAGTAATGGTGAAGAAAGTTTTTTAACCAGACTTAAGTAGCTCCTTTGCATTGACTAAATCTAAAATATGAGCGTGTGTAATGCAATTGTTGCATTCCGTATGCGTATTACTGATCTAAGAAATATTTACACACATTTTTGTTATTACTGACTAACAAAACATATAGATACAGTGGACAATCGGACATTTGTCATTTTTTGTTATAACTTTGAAGTTATTAAATAACTTTTAACTGTTTATTAAAACCTGTTTGGAAATACGGCATTCTGCAAGTGTGCTTTTTGGATGTAGGTGGGTTTACACTATACAAACTGATCTAATTTTGCGATAATCTTTAGGCCATCTGATTGTATGAAGCAAGCTTTGTAGTGACGTAATTGCTGACTCGCATTCACAGTTCACAAAAATATACTACGCAGCGAAGCTAAAAGAATTGTAAACAAAACCAGACCCCGACAAAAATAATCATTGTTTACTGTGACGTGATTTACAAAAGCTCTATCTAGTGTCGAGCGGCGGAACTAAAATTAATGTAGAGATTACTATAGAAGCTGTCGCAGCTCTGCCTTTCACAAAGGCGACGATTATTGCTGAAGCCATAAAGATCTCAGTTACCTAAAGGATTGAGGTTCTTGTGTTTGCTAAAACTATTATGATACCGAAAAAATCCGTTATGTGCGCTGTCGTCGATTTTATTTCTGTTCTTTTGTTCTCATGGCATACAAGTGGTTTTATTTCTGTAAATTGCACGTATATTTTACAACATGCATATTGTATTAGTAAAGGCGCCTCACCGATTCATGCATTCCCTAAGGATTTTCTATTTTGTTAAAATTTTCTGTACATATAGCTGTATGTACACTAGCTGTATGTTACTAAACGTACGTAACGATGTAAACACAACTAAAACGTACCTAATTAATGCACAAACGTCTAATTGACCCAGAAAATAAATGTAGCCTGAAAATAAATTTAGATAGTTATACTAAACTAGTGGCAGTTCACGTTTTCAACCGCTTTTTCATTAAATTTTTACACCCTCTAAACTCTTCGAACTGAGGGTTGAATAAAAAAAATATTTTCTTAGTACACACTTAAGCCAAACAAGGAAGACATCCTCTATTAACAAGTCTCTACATACTGCGACTTTTTGAATCAAAAATTGCAGGGGCACAAAGTCGTCTTGCTGAATTTCACAGATTGAAGTCGATGGGATCTATAGTATAGGTTTTAATTTGAGTACAATAGGTAAGCTACTTCATTTGTTTCTGAGAAAAATGGTCTGAGCAATTAAAGTGTTTCTAAACAACAATTTCATAGGTAAAGAACTATTATTTGTTTTGGAGGAGGAATTAGAAGCTGAACTTTTTTTTCGATGCGTTGAAAATAGAAACAGTGTACGCGGTTGCTGCCATTGCGAAGAAGATTCAATATTACAGGTATAGTATGAATGATCGAATCAATCCATATTTTCGTAGCTTTATCAACGTATTAAATTTTCGCTAATTTTTTAAATGTAAATAATTTATTATTTAGTCTTTGCTCGAGGCTTTATAGCTCGGCAAGGATATTGTTGCCTAATTTCTGATATAATCTATTCGGCATAATGAATCAAAAGTACGTCAACAGCTACAAAACCCATATGATAATGAATTCTGATAAGCATACTCGTCATGAACGACCAAGTAGGTGGCACGTTAATTATGTGGCATGAATTTATTATTTAGCCAAATATAAAATTTTCCATTTGCAAAGATTGGAAGATAGAGATAGCTCTATATAAGGTAATAATTAAGAAATTTTATACCTATTACGGTGAAAACATTAATTACGTAACTTTTTATGTATTTGTATAAAAGCCCGTGTATACGAAAATAATGCCGCCATAATGCTATGAGTGTTTCAATAAATTAATATGAAACGTTTTCTAATCTGAAATATCATCATAGTTACTTATTAACCCATTAGAATATTTTATTACGGGCTTGACATTTAAAGTTAATAGGATAAAAAATATTTTTTTTTGTAATATTAAAGCTATGTTATGGTTGCATAAGCATAGTTGCATCTCGCAGCTTCACTCATATAGTAGGTTTATTGTTTTTGTTTTGGCTCACACTTTTGTGTAATAAGCCAGTGAAGTAATTGGTTATTTCTCAAGTTCATCAAGTCAAGTCATAGTCTAGCTAGTCTAGTCATACTCCCAAAGTGGTGGCAACTTTACCAGAAGCACATATGTATTTTTGGAAACAACGCGAAAAGAAATTAAATTATATCACTTTCCCACACTCAAGCCCAATCCAGCACTTAACGAATAAAATGCCATCAATTTTATGCACTAACACTGAAAATAACACAAGTTTTGGAAAATATTTTGGGGGTTTATGTTTGCTCGCGTCCGTAGGCTTTAACCCTAGTTTCCCTACACGTGACCCCTGGGTGGTGCCAAAAGAGCAACCAAATAACTGGTGGAAGGCCTTAGCCGCCGGCTTAGTTACCACCCATTAGACAAAACCACGATGCCAAGCGACTCGTCGTGTTCCATCGTGATGTCTAATGAAGCCGTTCTGACGAGTAGATGTGGACAGTTGTGTTGGGTATGCAGACCGGTATTGGTGATGGAGATGCTTTCGCGTCGGAGACCTTGCTTCGGAGGGTAGCGGGATCCGAAGCACGGTGCTCTCTGCTGGCCGACCGCAAGTTGTAGGGGGCCCAAGTAGTAGTCTAGCCAACTACAAAAGGCTGCCCCACCGCTTGTGTAAAATCCTGAGGTTGTCCACAGGGCCAGTTGGCGACTGGAAGTGAGGAACTTGTGGGCAATTTCAGGGGGGTTCGGGCGTCCCCGCAGTCTCCGCGCAAGTTCTCCATTGGCGTAGGAGCTTCTCTATTACTGAGGGTTAGCATCCCAATATCTCGTCCACTTCCTACTTGTCTACCTAACTCACCCAAATATGAAAAAGTCAAATAAATTGAGCAAGTTTAAACGGCAGATGCACGTCCTCACTCTTAAAGTGCACCTCACAAATATTCGTGGGCTGCACTCAAATCTGCAAGCGGTCCATCATCATCTGGAGACCAACAAACCGCACTTGCTCTTCTTGACTGAGACGCAAATAGGATGTCCATCAGACACGGCATATCTGGACTATCCAGGATTCATCTTGGAAAACCGCTTCCTTCCACGCGCTGGTATCTGCGTTTACGTCCGTGATGACATTTGCTGTTTGCGTCTCCGAAACCTTGAACATCCCCACTTTTCGGTGATTTGGGTGCTTGTGGACACCGGCATTGAGAAAATTCTCTATGCTGGTGTGTACAGATCACATAGCGGTGACCGGGAGACAACTCTTCTAATGGAGTATCTCAGTGAAACGGCAGATGTGGCTCAGCAACGCTATCCTTCGGCTCAGCTTGTTGTTCTGGGGGACTTTAATGCTCACCACCAGGAGTGGTTAGTCCCACACCGGATCACGGACCACGCTGGGAGAGAGACGCGTAAGCTCGCTTTGGCGCTCAATTTAACGCAGATTGTTAAAGAGCCAACGCGAGTGCCTGATATTGATAGCCACACTGCTAACTGCCTCGACCTTCTGCTCACGACTGAACCAGACCGATACTCTGTGGCGGTATCCTCACCCATTGGTAGCTCCGATCACTGTCTGGTCAAGTCCGTTTCAGTATACTCCCCGCCTGACCCAAGCCCTAAGAGCAATCGGCGTGTCTGGAGATACAACTTAGCAGACTGGGACGAGATGCGACATTTCTTCGCTTCATATCCTTGGCGGCAAACGTGTTTTTCTTCTGGAGATCCGACGGTCTGCGCGAATGCGGTTACTGAGGTAGTATGTCGGGCTATGGAATATTTTATTCCATTTTCCGATAAGCCCGTGACCAGCAAAGCCAGCCCATGGTTTGGAGCCGAATGTGCACGTGCTGAAGCGCAGAAGCATGCGGCATATCTGGCATGGGCTGACGCTCGAAAACGCAAGGCCTCGGACACTCGAGCTAAGAAGAAAGCCTTTAACGTTGCCGCCAAGGCCTGTAAGAAGGAATTAAGGAAGGCTCGTTTCAATCATATTGGTCGAATAGGGACTAAACTTGCTTCCTACCCAGCGGGTAGTAAGGCTTTTTGGTCCCTAGCCAAATCGATTGAAGCGAACTTCTGTCGATCCTCACTGCCTCCATTATTGAAACCAGACGGATCGCTGGCTCACACTGCAAAAGAAAAAGCAAACTTGTTTGCCACTCTCTTTGCAGAAGCTTCGCGTTTAGATACTGCTAATGAGGTACCTCCCTGCCTTCCACAATGCGGTGTTTTCATGCCGGAAATACGCATACGTCAGAAGGAAGTACTAAAAACATTACGCAGTCTAGACGTGAACAAAGCCAGTGGTCCCGATGGTATACCTGCAATTGTACTTAAGAGCTGTGCACCCGAGTTGTCTCCCACTCTAACACGCCTATTTCGCCTCTCTCTAGACACCGGAATAGTCCCTATGAGTTGGAAGCTAGCCAACGTACAACCTGTACCTAAGAAGGGCAGTCGTGCTGATCCTGCCAACTATCGACCCATCTCAATTACCTCCATTCTCTGTAAGAGTATGGAGCGTATAATTAACAACAAGCTCTTGGCATACCTTGAAGACAATGATCTCCTCAGTGACCGGCAATACGGATTTCGCCGAAACCGGTCCACTGGGGATCTTCTCGCGTATGCCACTCACATATTGAGCGAAGCCTTAGAGATGCATGGAGAGGCACTTGCTGTATCTCTAGACGTCTCTAAGGCATTTGATCGGGTCTGGCACGACGGTCTTCTGAATAAGCTTCCATCTTACGGACTACCTGCTGGTTTGTGCACTTGGATATCAGACTTTTTGAGGGAACGATCGCTTAGAGTAGTTCTTGATGGCTGCTCTTCCGATCAATTAGCTATTAATGCTGGTGTACCTCAGGGGTCAGTTCTTTCAGCAACACTATTCTTACTCCACATCAATGATCTGCTAAAGCCCGGTACCTTTGGGTATGCAGATGATAGTACTGTTGTTGAAAGATACACATCCAGTGCCCGAGCCAGTGGTGACGACGTCCGGATTGAGAGAGAGGCTATGGTTGAGCGCATGAACCTGGCTTTGAAAGCCGTGTCCGATTGGGGCGATGCTAACTTGGTTAGGTTCAATGCTGCAAAAACACAGGCGTGTTTATTCACTGCTAAAAAGAGCCCACTCCATCTGGCTCCTTCATTCCGTGGTGTATCTGTAAGTTTAGGAAACCATCTTGAGCTTTTGGGTGTTGATCTCACGTCAAACCTAAACTTTGGATCCTACATCGAGTCCAAAGCCAAAGTAGCTTCAAAAAAACTCGGCATATTGTCCAAGGTAAGGCGGTACTTCACACCTGGACAGCTTCTAAATCTGTATCAAGCACAAGTCCGATCGTGTATGGAGTACTGCTGCCACCTGTGGGACGGGTCTGCCAAGTACCAGCTTGAGGCTCTGGACTCGATTGAACGGCGTGCCAAAAGGCTCATTGACGACGACACTTTGGTTGGTGAAAGGCTCCAGAGCCTTGCACATCGACGTAAGGTGGCAAGTCTGTCAGTTTTTTACAGATTACACCACGGTGAATGCGCTCAAGAACTGCATGATCTAATTCTCCCATCACCATTCCACTACCGGACTACTAGACGCTCGGCTAAGCGCCATCCTTTTGTGGTCGAAATACCACCCATTCGTACCAAGCGATTTGACTCAACGTTCTTAATTAGAACGGCTAAGGAATGGAATGCCCTGCCAGCGTCTGTGTTTCCGGCGAAATATGACCCGGGCGTGTTCAAGAGAAGAGTGAATAGGTATTTACTTGGCTAGCATGCTACACCTTCGATCGCATCGTCACTTCCCATCAGGTGAGAGCGTGGTCAAATGCTAGACAAGTTTAAAGTAAAAAAAAAAAAAAAAAAAAAAAAAAAAATATAATGGGGTGACGCGATCTTTTTCGTTTTCCCGCCAAAACTCCTCGAGTATGTTTTTATTGCCATTATTTAAAAGCTGAAATAGAAACACACAGATGATAGATAATAAATATAATACCATCTATACATATGAAATTCAAAGACCTGACTGACTGACTGACATATCAACGCACAACCTAAGCCGCTGGTCCTAGAGACTTGAAATTTGGAGAGGGTGGTCTTTGTAAAGTGTAAGTATCTACTAAGAAAAGGTTTTTTTGAAATTCCATCCCTAAGAGGGTGAAAAAAGTAATTGAATTATCTATAAAAAAAATATTTTTCGTTTCTTGTAGGCCACGGGCAGAAGCTAGTACATTATAAGTTAACGTGCGCGTAAATTAATAATTTACATACTTGTGTTACCTGTTTCTATCATCCGGCATGCTTCAACAGACACACCTAACGTCCAAACTCTTTCAATCATAATAATAGATACATATTAAATTAATAGCTACTAGTAAGAAGTGCAAAATCAATTTTGACACACTCCTATTTTGATTTCGAAAGTTAAAATTTTTATAGCATTCGAATGTTGCATCCAAGTTCATTCTATAAATAATAATCAATAATGCGTTTATTAAAATGTTGAAACATCTACCCGTTTTTATGCATTCATACTGAAATTTGATTCATAGCTTAGTCAGGGGCAGAATAAATTGAGAAAAACATGTGAAAGTTTATTTTATGTATTATATGATTTGTTATAAAAATTAAAAAGAAAAATTATAATTATGTGTGTGTATGCTATGTGATAGTAATCTAAATATATATAACTCAAAGGTGACTGACTGATTTTTTTTTTTTTTTACTTCAAACTTGTCTAGCATTTGATCACGCTCTCACCTGATGGGAAGTGACGATGTGATCGAAGGTGTAGCATGCTAGCCAAGTAAATACCTATTCACTCTTCTCTTGAACAGGCCCGGGTCATATTTCGCCGGAAACACAGACGCTGGCAAGGCATTCCATTCCTTAGCCGTTCTAATTAAGAACGTGGAATCAAATCGCTTGGTACGAATGGGTGGTATTTCGACCACGAAAGGATGGCGCTTAGCCGAGCGTCTAGTAGTCCGGTAGTGGAATGGTGATGGGAGAATGAGATCATGCAGTTCTTGTGCGCATTCGCCGTGGTGTAATCTGTAAAAGACCGACAGACTTGCCACCTTACGTCGGTGCGCTAGGCTCTGGAGCCTTTCACCAACCAAAGTGTCATCGTCAATGAGCCTTTTGGCACGCCGTTCAATCGAGTCCAGAGTTAAGCTATTTTTGCTTTGGACTCGATGTATGATCCAAAGTTAAGGTTTGACGTGAGATCAACACCTAAAAGCTCAAGGTGGTCTCCCAGATTTACAGATACACCACGGAACGAAGGAGCCAGATGGAGTGGGCTCTTTTTTGCAGTGAATAAACACGCCTGTGTTTTTGCAGCATTGAACCTAACCAAGTTAGCATCGCCCCAGTCGGACACGGCTTTCATTGCAAGGTTCATGCGCTCAACCATAGCCTCTCTCTCAATCCGGACGTCGTCACCACTGGCTCGGGCACTGGATGTGTATCTTTCAACAACAGTACTGTCATCTGCATACCCAAAGGTACCGGGCTTTAGCAGATCATTGATGTGGAGTAAGAATAGTGTTGCTGAAAGAACTGACCCCTGAGGTACACCAGCATTAATAGCTAATTGATCGGAGGAGCAGCCATCAAAAACTACTCTTAGCGATCGTTCCCTCAAAAAGTCTGATATCCAAGTGCACAGACCAACAGGTAGTCCGTAAGATGGAAGCTTATTCAGAAGTCCGTCATGCTAGACCCGACCAAATGCCTTAGAGACGTAATTAAGGCGTAGGAATTACGAAAAATCCTTTCTTAGCGGATACGCTTTTTCGTAATTCCACCCTTAAGAGGGTGAAATGGGTGGTTGAATTATTTTCCCATAGGCCACGCCGCGGGCGAAGCTGCGGGCAGAAGCTCGTTAAATATATAACCCTAAATACTACTATCATCTAATTCTATAATCACCAGTAAGTTATGGGTAGGCAGTATCGATAAGGACTTCTCATGAATTAAAAATTTGGTATGGTTTCATCTTATATTGTAAGTATTCTCCATGTATTCCGAGTATATATGCATAACTTATAATAGGTCTTTACCTATGAAATTGCCGTATTGCAGTACAGACTTTTTCAAACAAAAAAAGTTTTGATTGGCTATGAATTCTAAATTCAAATTAATTTTGTTTTAAAAATATGACATTCTATTTACAATATAAGTCTTTTGTTTATTGATTAGCGTTGTATTTTCATTACATTTCAACATTTTTCCTCATAATGGATACTTTGAAATTTCGTGTAATTATGGAATATCAGTTCCGTCGTGGCATCAACGCGGCACAAACGACACGTAACATCAACGACGTTTACGGAGAGAACTGTACAAACGAACGTACAACCCGTTATGGTTTGCTCGGTTCCGTTCTGGGAATTTTGACTTGAAAAATGAACCTCGTGGTCGTCCGGAAACTTTGGTCAACAATGATGAATTAAAGGCGATTGTGGAAGCTGATGAATCTCAATCTACAGCTGAGCTGGCAGCAGCTTTTGATGTTAGCATCAAAACAATATTGGTCCATTTGCGACAGATTGGCAAGATAAAAAAGCTTGATAGATGGGTGCCCCACGAACTTAACGATCGCCAGCGCAACGTACGCGTCGAGACTTGCCTTGCGCTGCTTAACAGGCACAGAAATGAAGGAATTTTGAACCGAATTGTTACGTGCGACGAAAAATGGATTCTTTTTGACAATCGAAAGCGCTCAGCAAGTTGGTTAGATCCTGGTTCGGTACCAAAGCAATGTGCAAAACGAAAAATGACCCCTAGAAAGGTGATGGTCACAGTTTGGTGGTCTAGTGCTGGTGTGATTCATCATAGCTTTTTACAAAATGGCGAGTGCATTACTGCAGATGTGTAAATTGAAGAACTGACCACAATGATGGCGAAACTCGCACGTCTGCAACCAGCTTTGGTCAATCGGTCGTCTCCACTGCTACTTCACGACAACGCGCGACCCCATACTGCACAACAGACCGTCTCTAAGCTGCATGAGTTGGGTTTGGAAGCTCTCCCTCATCCGCCATACTCACCAGATCTTGCGCCTACCGACTATTACTTTTTCCAAAATTTGGACAACTTTTTAACGGGAAAAAAATTCAATTTCCGAGAGGCAGTACATAACGCCTTTGAAGAGTTTGTTGTCTCCCGTCCTGCTGATTTTTTCAAGAAGGGCATCCATAAACTGCCACAGCGTTGGCAAAGATGCATTGATTGCAGGGGTGATTACTTTGAATAAAAGAAATAAATAAGTTCGAAAAAAAAATACTTTAACTTTTTTCAAACAAAACGGCAATTTCATAGGTAAAGACCTCATCATTCACTAACATACAAAACAAATATATATACAAAAAAACTCACTCTCAATTTTCGTTCGTTTCGCCCGATCAATTTCCGTAACGCTCTAGTCACGTTTTCACCAGCTTACTCCCTAAGTCAAGTGCGTAAAGAAGTTTTACTTCAAAAACAAACAGAATCTGTCAGTTAACACCATTTAAGTTCTATAGAGATTCCTTGGTTTACACATTGATCATTAATCAAGGACCAATCTTTCAATTGCAGGATAAATAACGCATAATAATAATTGCAGGTTAACGCTTAGTTATTGTTTGACAGCCTATGTGGTGTGCTGGTTGAGCAGGACGGCTCATGACCCGGAGACAGCGGGTTCGAATCCCGTTGCAGGACAAATATTTGTGCACAGAAAAAAAGCGTAAATACTTGTTATGAGTCTGGGTGTTGTGGGACCATGGTCCTCGTAGTTTCTAGGTCTCTAAATACAGGAAATCCTAGTTAGGGTCCAGGATCTATGTATGTGATCGTTAGGCGTTATTATTATTATTATCTGGGTAGTAACAACTTTTTAAATAAAAATACTATTTTCGATTGAAAGGTTGGTCCTAAATAGATTTATCTGGTTCAAGCATTGATGAGTAACTCTATAATGTAAATATATTTATACGAGCAAAGTAAATCCGGGAGATTCAAGGGAATATAGTTCAAGAGGCTTTGCAGACCGTTCCGCTTACTTGTTTGTATTATATAGGTATGGCGTCTCGCGGTTTTACTCGGTTTTTCCGTGGAACCTATGACGGACGAGAATGACGCAAAGTATATTTAAATTTCTATTAGGCAAAGTTCGTCTAGATACCAAAGTTATTCTGCCGCTAAACACTTTCAGGATTCTACTTTCGAATCAATTGGAAGATTCAAAGTACAACTCGAGCTTAAAAGTATTGCTTTTAAGTTTTGTTGCTTCCGAGGTTGCTTGAGTTCAGTGTTGCTATGAGAAAATAAGAAGGTAAGTGCAATAGTAACATTATTTTCGTTTCCATTAAGATCCGAGCACATTTTAGCACGATTTTGTTCTGTTACTTACTTGCAGAAGACACATTCATTTTTCATAAAAAGAAATCGAATTAGAATTTGAGTCAACAAAAGCGGAATGTATTTCACGCGCGCGGTTTACGATATTATATTATCTGTGATTTATCTATTGACCTTTTATTTATTTGAGCAAAATTTGTGATTGAAGTTATTAGTGATTGGAACTTTTACTAACAATTTTAGTCCCTAGGGGCTAAAGAGCTATTTTAGTCCCCATTTATGAGGAATAAATTAAATCTTTTCAAATACATGTGAAAACTTTTTTTCAATACATACATAAAAACGAACATAATAAAAGAAAGTGTAACGGTATTGTTGTCAGTAGCTGTTTTTTGTATTTAAATAAAATTGTGTTTTATTTACGCTATATAATAGGTCTTTACCTATGAAATTGCCGTATTGAAGTACAGACTTTTTCAAACAAAAAAGGTTTTGATTGGCTATGAATTCTAAATTCAAATTAATTTTGTTTTAAAAATATGACATTCTATTTACAATATAAGTCTTTTGTTTATTGATTAGCGTTGTATTTTCATTACATTTCAACATTTTTCCTCATAATGGATACTTTGAAATTTCGTGTAATTATGGAATATGAGTTCCGTCGTGGCACCAACGCGGCACAAACGGCACGTAACATCAACGACGTTTACGGAGAGAACTGTACAAACGAACGTACAACCCATTATTGGTTTGCTCGGTTCCGTTCTGGGAATTTTGACTTGAAAAATGAACCTCGTGGTCATCCGGAAACTTTGGTCAAAAATGATGAATTAAAGGCGATTGTGGAAGCTGATGAATCTTAATCTACAGCTGAGCTGGCAGCAGCTTTTGATGTTAGCATCAAAACAATATTGGTCTAAGCTGCATGAGTTGGGTTTGGAAGCTCTCCCTCATCCGCCATACTCACCAGATCTTGCGCCTACCGACTATTACTTTTTCCAAAATTTGGACAACTTTTTAGCGGGAAAAAAATTCAATTCCCGAGAGGCAGTACAAAACGCCTTTGAAGAGTTTGTTGTCTCCCGTCCTGCTGATTTTTTCAAGAAGGGCATTCATAAACTGCCACAGCGTTGGCAAAGATGCATTGATTGCAGGGGTGATTACTTTGAATAAAAGAAATAAATAAGTTCGAAAAAAAAAAACTTTAACTTTTTTCAAACATAACGGCAATTTCATAGGTAAAGACCTGAAGATTATTTTTCACAGTTCGTCGTGAGAAAGTGGATGATTATGAAGTGAGATATTAAGTTATTTCTTAAAAGTAATCTCATCGACGGACAACCTAATTAGAAGATTATGGTAATTTATCTAAACAAAATTTTTTTATGAAAGGTCAAGTTGGTTTATTAGGATTTATATATATAATTATCTGACTGATTGACTGGAAGAAATCACTATACTTACTATAACTGTAAGTTATTTCTTTTTGTATCTGTTAGTTCCGTATTGTTTGTGTATAAGTAAAAGATTTTTTGTATTGTATTGTATCATCAATTCAAAAGTTGCGTGTGGTTTTTCCTTTTCCTTTTACCTCAGACAGGCTTGTATTTGACCACTGTCTCGCCTGATGGCAACTGACGACGCGGTCAGCGATAGAACGGATGAAATGGATGGTTCATTTGAAAGCTCCCAGATTATATTTTTCAGGAAACAGTTAGTGCAACTGCTGGTGAATTGTTCCATTCTTTTGCCGCACAATAAATGTTGCTTTGTGCGGATTGGAGGAAGTTCTCACCATATCCAGATGTCGTGTTTCCGTGCATCGTGTTGTGGGGAATTGAGTTGTGCAATTCCATTGCATCGGATATTTGAAATAAAATTTCCATTTACTCTAGAAACTGGTTTGAATTAAAGTTACCAGTATAAGACAATATAGGCCCTAGAATAGAATAAAGTCAACAAAGCGATTTATGAGGACAATCCGCGGGGCGCAGCTAGTAGCTCCATAATTTGATCATAATTATTATTGTGGGTGTATCACAATTACAAACCGGTTTTCAATTAGTCATACAGTTTCTTATAAAAGCCCGTATGAATGATCCGAAGTCATTCCTTAGAGCGATATTGAGATCTACTTTAAAAAAATGGTTTTAAAGCTATTAATCCCATTCTACTAATATTATAAATGCGGAATTAGTGTGTTACCATTAATCTCCGTAACTAATAAACCAATTTTGAATAAATTTAGCATGCAGATAGTTTACACGCTGTATTAACACATAGGATACTTTTTATCCATGGGCCATGGGTAATACTGCGTGGTGCAACTGATTATGGAATAATTTATAAATCTGATGAATGCATTTTGGAGTAGGTACCGAAATCGGTGTACCTTTAAAATTATAAATAAGTAAATCTAGGTTTAAAGAGATCCCAAGATCAATTTGGTACTAGATATGGTGCTGTGTGAAATATCGACAAATATTTATTTAAGTATTATTATTTAGCAATGGTACTAACATATAAATATGGGCCTTAGTATTCATAGTTCAAGGTATACACGATGCAAAAAAGACGTGAATTAATTTAAAACCAACCCAACGGCCTTGAGTCTATGATCGAAGGGAATCTACATATTATATATGTATAAGAAATTTAGGTTAGTGATTATTGAGGAAAAAATGTAGGTACTTTCATTGATTGGCCCGATAGCTCAGTTGATAGTAACCCTGCCTTGTGAACTGTAGGTTGTCGGTTCGATTTCTACCCAGGACCAACATTTGTGTGATTTATATCGATGTTTGTTGTGTGTCTGTGTGTTATATTGTATTCGATGTATGTATAGAATTTGCAAATAAAAAGTATCTAAGTATTATATTAATCTGTTTCCCAGAGTACAAGCTTTGCTTAGTTTGGGGTTATATAGCGCTCTATGTGAAATGTGCACAATTTTTTTTTATATCGTAGTTATTTTAAGTCGAAGCTTAGCTTCATACGAACAGATTTTTTTTATGTTAGTGAATGATGTGACGAGCTAGTCGTTTACCAGATGTTAAGCGACACGGCCGCCTATTACTTAACTGTCACTATAAAAATATATAGTTTCGTGTGACACTGCACTGCACATCCTGAGACATCAGCACAGTCTGGTAATAAGATTACACAACTGTGAGATCAGATCAGAAACTCTCAATTGCCCAGTAATTTCACTAGCTACAGTGGCCTTCAAACCAGAACACAGTAGTGCTCGCACACTACTGCTTGGCGGCAGAATAACTCGCAAAGCGGTGGTACCTACCTAGATAAACTTTTGCAGAAAAGTCCTATCACCTAGTGAGATTGAAAATGTAATGTCTTTTTTAGAAATTAAATCCTTTTTAGCAAATAACTTTTTTTGTCACATTACATGTGATCACACTACATCGGAAGTATCGGCACACTACTACTGTGTAAGTACTTGTTTGGTGTGTATACATTTCTATTCAGACCATTGTTGTTCTCGCCCATGCGAGTCACTACATATTTCGCTCACACACACGTATTCGCTTCCGTTCCACAGAATATATAAGAGCTAACCTGTTTCCTTGAATAGTACCTATATATACGTATAAGGGCGTAAGTATATTCATTACTAAGAATTAAGTATGTGTTTGTTTTATTTAAACTAATAATAACAACGCCCAACGATTACATACATAGATCCTAGACCCTAACTAGGATTCCCTGTATCTAGGGACCCGTGAACTATGAGGACCGTGCTCCCACAACACCCAGACACAGAACCAGTACTTGCGCTTTTTTCTATTCACTAATTCTTGTCCTACCGCGATAATTGAAGCCACCACCTCCGGGTTATGAGCCAATCCACTCAATCACCACCCCACGAAGGCTGTCAGAACTGTTATACTATTTTGAGTTTGATACTATCAATCCAAAGGTTGTCTGAAAGAGATCACCATCAGCGTAAAGACCACTAGTTAATAAGGTTAATTTCTTATATATTTTATTGGTGAGACAATAATTCTTCAAATTTCTCTACCCATCTATAGAACCATCTATAATAATAGGTCGGGAAAAATTTTCGCATCGTTCTATACCTGACTGGTTTTGGATATCGTTAGAAGAAGGCAATTAAAAGCAATACAATATAAATATTTTATAGTAAAAAAATATTTTCCACCCTATTTCCATATCTCCTCCTTTGGTAATAAATAATAAAAGATCAATTTAGATTTTCGATTTTAAAAAAGTGTTCCAAGAATACTTACGTGTTTCGTTTACAGACCATGTGCACTGTAAGCAAGTGCATCAAGAAATTCCAGTCTGAAATTTTAACGTCATAAATGCCGCTGTTTACTAATACACATACATACATACGTTTGGTACATTCATAGAACAGAATACGAAGATACTTTTTTCCCGACCAAAATATCACGCTTCTTGGGAAAAGCATTTAACCCGCGTTTTCCTACTGTTCAATTTTCTTAACATTGTCCTCTTGTAGTTCTCAGGTGAAGGTTAGCTTTGACGATATAGGGTTTGACTAAATGAGACGATAATTATTGTGTCCGACGGCAATTTACGCCTTTATCGGCACTGGCTCTCAAATGAGACCCAGTACCTAATTAAAGGTTGGTAACAGGTTTTTGATTTGAGGCATCTATTTGCTAGCCCTAGATATTCTTTTAAAAACCAACTTTAATTGCGTTTATATCACGCTGAGATGTGCTTGGAATAATAATAATAATAATAATAAATATGTGTGGACATTTCACACAGCGCCATCTAGCCCCAAACTAAGCAAAGCTTGTACTATGGGAACCAGATAACTGATACAATACTTAGATACTTTTCGTTTGTAAATACATACATAGAATACAATATAACACCCAGACTCGGAACAAACATCGATGTTCATCACACAAATGTTTGTCCTGTGTGGGAATCGAACCCACAACCCACAGTTCAGTAGGCAGGGTTTCTACCAACTGAGCTATCGGGCCAGTCAATGAGATACATTCATAAAGTCATCATCATCAAGTTATTTTAATTTTACAAACCAAAAAAAAAGCACCGCTGGAACGCGCGGTCAGGCGGTGTACATGTGTTAAGCATCAACGGATTACTAAGACACCAGTGCAACATGAAATCCGCCTGCCGCGGCGGTGCGCGGTGCTGTATGATAAGCGTGTAAAGGCGGCGCAATTGTTAATAAAGAGTGACTGTAATTCAGCAGCCCTGTGCATTTTTTAAACCAACTCATCCTGATGGTTCAAATCCCACTTGGGACCAGCACCAATAATAAAGTAACCTTTCGAGATGTGTGTAAAGGTGTGAATGGATTATGACCTACATTAGAATACACCGAGAAGGCTCGTGTCCTAGTTCTGGGAACATATGGGGTAGTGATATTGGCGAGAACTTGAAAATTCATTAAAATTCCCGTTGTCTACTCCTATAGAAAAAATATTGATTTTCTAATATTTTTGAATGTGAAATAAATTGACCATAAAAAGTATATAGGTAGTTGAGTTTGTTATTGTTGTTAGTGACCATAGAAGTTTAAAAAGTTGTAAGATAAATATGTTAAAATTATTAAAATAAAGACTCTTTAGCAAACTCATATTTCTTAATTACAAATACATATCGATTGTTAAGTTACATCATTTAAGACAATGGTGGCCCTTATATTATTGAAAAATTAAATAAAATGTGATTTGCATCGAAATTTCGTAACATCGCATTCTATTGGTAACTTAAATTTTTTTGAAATATCCCTTTACTCGATCGGTCATTACTTTGATTGTTAACCTATTATTTCTATTCTTAGGTTTTTGATAGTTAAGTTTTGTGATTTTCCTAGATTGGCGTGGTTGTGTTTCTAAATTTTTCTTCGTAATTTGTGTAGAATTTTACACAAAGATTTAATTATTTCTATTCTGAGGTTTTAAATAGTTGAGATTTCTCAAATTTCTACATTGTAAGTTCATTAGATTTAAGTAATTGCTTTCCCGCTGTAAATTTTTCGGTAGGGTTCCCAGGTCAAAGATAGTTGGTCATATATTTAATTATTTTAGTACAAATTCAAGAATCACTAAACGTTAATTGTGAAATGGTTAGTCATACTATAATACCAATCGTAGGTGATAGGGCTTGCCTCTTTCGGTCCCTGTCCTATATAATGTGTTGAACTCAAAAAAGGGCATTGGATGCCCGTAAAGAAATTGTCAGTCATGTAGTAGCTAATTGGCGAGAATTTGCGATATTGTCATATAATGCTAAATCTAACAATGCTGATATGAGAAATCAATGCACGCACGAGCCAGCTGGCTTATATGGTTCCCAGCCATTTATTAATTTAAGAGGGTTAAGTTAATTTTATGCCGAAAAATTAATGGTTTCTGAGGGATAGCCCACGCGGGCGAAGCCGCGGGTGGAAGCTAGTATTAGTATATAACAATAAACTAAATAGTTTATTGCGTTCGCAAAGAAACATATATGCGAGCATTTAATATTTCAAAATTGTAGACAGTATAAAAATTTAATGATATTCATATCCATGCAAACATAGATAGAACATCGACTATCCACAAACAGTAATGACTATTGGAACAAAAATTCATAGAATATTAATTTGGTAAAGTTCAATGAGAAATAAAATTTTACTTGTAATTAGGGCTGAGCTCGTTAGATTTGAACATTTATCGATACATATTCGTATAATAAATAGAATCACGAATGACTTAACATTTTATTGACAGCTATTTCAATAGTTCACAAAATTAACATAAATTTATAGATTAACGATCTCTCGACGGTTGAGCCCTTGAATTAAACATTAACTTTAACTCTTCCTGTTCCATTATGTAAATAAGCTTTTAGTGACGGCTAAATACAATAAAAATGATTAGGCTTATTGTTTGATTTAATTTTGTCTCGATAAATATTTACATGAAAACTTAACGGGAAGCCCCGAACAGTTTTGTTTGTTTTTATTATGTATGTACAAAACATCGTCATCATCTGGGGTATTAAAATACCTTCATTTAATTACTACATGCATAAGAAACCATTCAAAGGCTACCTATATACTGTGTACCAGGTTTTACTACACATGGTCATACATATCTCATGGGTAACCAGTGTCTACTATGCTTGGCTACATTACATTTCCTTATAGACTCACTGAGGTTTACAATTATTAAGGATACTTTTTTGAGCCTATTGTTCGGACCTCGTTTTAGAAGAAAAAAAAGTTATGTGTTATGTCAATTAGGAAATTGTCATGAAAAAATATATACACTTTTATTTATCGTTTTTATGATGTTTTAATTTTATTAATTTAAAAAAGGGATTTGGGACCCGTGATGTGTGTGGACTTGGCGGTGACCGGAATTCGGCGATAGCGTCGAAAACCACTGGATTATTGAAACTGCAGTCACGCGTCCACTCAAATTACCTCGTAAACGAGGGCCGAACACCTATGGTAGCTATATCTCGCGCAAAACTTTATGAGCTCTCGGAAGTTAGCGCGGATGGCTGCGCAGTACACATTATAGTTATTGTATGGCCGCTTTTACAATGCACTCAACTGTACCATGCGCAGTTTGGTACTTGGGCCTAACTTCCGAGAGCTCATAAAGTTTTTCACGAGCTATACGTTACGTTTGACTATCAGCTCGTTGGATCGTACAGTATAAACGGCGCTCGGTGCGGCCGAAGAGGTGCACTTTTTAGAAGGAACTTATATTTACGCTGGCCTTGAAGACACCCAGGTTTCCAGGTATATTTCAAGTGTGAAACCAAAACAGAACATTATTATAAATAATAAGTAATATCCATACTGGTTATTTTAGCTTTGATAGGCTTGCATTTCACTACTGTCTCACCTGATGGTAAGTGACGACGCGGTCGACAATGGAATATGCTTGCCTAGTTACCGGTTTGCTTTTGCCTCGAAAACTCACAGATTATATTTTACATGAAACAGAGACGCTGTTAAGTTGTTCCATCCTTTTGCCGTCCGCGCAAATACGGAAATACGGAAGATGGACGGGAGTTCTATTAACACCCAGGTGGTGACAATTTTGTAATTTACCGTTCACCTTTCTGAGTTTCTTTATTTTATAAGAACCTTCTCCTGACAATCATAAATACAACAAAATAAGAATTAGTGAAAATGTTCTATCCGTTTACGCGTGATGCGATAACCAAGGGAAATAAAAAATCTAATTTTTATGTTTATAGATTAGCAGTACCTACGCATTGTAAAGGTAAAGCTAAATCATTTAGTATGGATTTGCGGAATCTCAACTGTACGAGGATGACATATAGCCCGAAAATCTATACCTACTAATACAGTTTCGGAAGATGGAAGGCAAAAAAGTTGTATCAATTGTTTTATCAAGGGCAATTGTATTCAAGCTGGCGAAGCAAAAAAATTTAACTAAACAATTTATGTGCTCTTAGTTTATGATATAAAAAATTAATGACTGATTGTTAAAACGGAATAATTATTTTGTTTTGTTCTTAAAATAAAAAAAAATACTCATCCAGCAACGTCCCCAGTTCTCACTATGTGAAGATCGATTGTATTGCAAAGGACTGTCTAAGCATGAATTACCGGTGTAAATTAATGCAGTACATGCAGTTAAGTATGTATGAAAAGCTCTACTTATATATACGCCGCTACGACGCCCCTCGGTTACAACCGCAGTTAAATAAGGAGCCTATGTGTTAATCCACTATATAAGCTATCTATATTCCAAATTTCATCCAAATCCGTCCAGCCGTTTGGGGGTGAAAGAGAAACATACATCCATACATACACCCAAACTTTCGCGTTTATAATATTAGTAGGTTTGGTCTATAGAACAGTATTTTAGCATTACCATTGTCAGATGAAGACCAACACATATATCGCCTCGCAGACCAATGTTTGTACTTAGAACACTTACAGCACTTAGACGTAGAACGTAACTTAAGCTTTGTTTTTTTTTTACATATTACTGATTGGGCGATATAGTCGCTGAGCGACAAAGCCTTTTTTAATAAAAGAAACAATAGAAAATAATCGCTCTTTTCTTCGCCATCTATGACCATTTTGTAAAAATCGCGTTGAGTTTTCAAACATGTGTCAAAATGTAGTTTAGATCAAAAGCACTAAGGAGTATTTATATCAACTTCGAAGCAAATCACCGCCAAAATAACTCTCTACCCCTTTTTAACCCCCTGGGGATGAACATCAATAAAATACGAAAAAGTCATCCATCAATATTGTTATAAATAAACGGTTTATGTAAAATTTGAAGTAGACTGGAAGAAGGAATCACGTTGTCCTATACAAACTTTGCCCCGGTTTTTACCCCTTTAGGGAGAGAATTTCGGAAAATCTTTTACGTCATACAAAAAACACTCTCTTCAACTTTCAGGTCTCTACGATCAGCGGTTTATGCTGTGCTTTGATCCGTCAGTGAGTCATTCAGGACAAAGCATTTTATATTTATAGATTTTGGCATTGATTTCATCTAGCGAGATAAATAGTTGTAATTGTAAGGTGACATAATATGAGACATGTGCAATCTGCGGGTTCAAGCGGAACAGATTAGATAATAGTTATTAAGATCATGCGCAGGAGTGTACAAAATTAAATGGAGCTTAGTGAGACTCAGCGAGGAGTGATCCATACTCTAAACAGTCCTCGACGCAGCGTGTGTGCGAGCGCGCGCGTTCCGTGCTCCTTGTTGCGATTTTTCAGGGTGAGTTTGAATTTTTATTTATTATGCTAATTCTTAAAAAAAAAACAAATTTTTAGTCAGTGGAATTTAAGACGTTGATACAGTACCGTGGCTTGTTTATGGAAACTATGATTTAACTATTATTGTAATATTTAGAATTTCCAAAAAGTAAAAACATTTATTTATTAAACATAAGTATTTTATAATTGTTAATACAAAACTAAACTAGACCTAAAAAACTAAATTATACCTAAGAAGTTAAACTAAAAAAAAACTAAAAATTTAAAATAGCATGTTGGTGGAGAGGAAAGTGCCCAGAATGCTGGCAGCATTACCACGTTGAAAAGCAGTGCTTATTTTTTGTGCAAAATAACGGCCAGCATAAAAAAAATTATAATTTATGTTATCAATTTCATATTTTCATGACGTTGGTATTTTTAATGTTACCATGTTTCTGAAAAATAGGCAATGTGAATATATATTTTTAGATCTTGTATAATTGTTATTAAATAATTTTAGAGTTTTCACATTTAACACATACCTGCTATCAAAATTAGCTTTTGTTAATTGTAGTTTCGTTAATTCTGTGTTCGACAAAAATAAAAATATTTCGTTCCAAACTCAACCTAATCAATCGGAACGCAATCAAAACATGCCCTAATTACCCGACGCGCATCACTCATGATTGTTATTTAATTTTATGATAGCTTATCATTTTAATACCTTATAAAAGTAGGTAAAGGTTGAATTGTTTTGAATACATATCCGTTATTTAATCCAATGTCCTAGATAAGGTGAGCGTAATCTATATAGAGATAAGGTACCATTTTACAAATAATATATATTAAAGCCGAGTGCAGTATACTAGTACTTTAGTCCACAGCATAATAGTTATTGGATAAATACATAATAATATTTCACACAGTGATATAAAATATTATTTATTCGTTAAAATTAAGCTACAATTAAATAATAATGGTAAGTAATTAATTACTTTTTTAAGAGCTTTTTTATGGTAAAGTATTGAAAACACATGACCATTTTATATTGGGTAGTATAAGATCTTTAAATGGCCTACACAGAATAGATTAATGTGTTGTTTTATGAATTGAGGACTTTTTATAGGTCTTGAGTTCAAAGCTATTATTTTTAACCTATTTACATTATGGTATGTATCTTATACCTGCCCTATACTCACATTATAGTATAATTATATACATCCTTAATACTATGAACGTGAAAAGGTACAATTAAAGCAATTACTCATAAAAAATATTTAAAGTATTCCACGAATATATTTCCATATTATATTTCGCAATAATGTATTATCTAAGGCGAAGTAGCCGTAAACAAATTATTTGAGTGCACCATACGCCCGCATAAAAATATTCTTAGGTGCTAATCCTAATTCTAAATCAAATCGGGGATCAAAAAGTTAGTAGTAGCGCCCCGCGGTTTCACCCGCGGATAAAGAGTATTTTAATTATTTGCTTATCCCACGGAACAAAATCACTTTTCCGGTATAAAATGTAGCATGTATGTTAATCCAGCGTATAAGCGATCTTGGTACCGAATTTCATCCAAATCCATTCAGCCATTTGAGCGTGAAGGAGTAAGAAACATACACACATACAAACTTTCGCCTTTATAATATTAGTGTGATTATTAGGTGATATGTGGGCTGATTTTTGAATAGTTAGTTTGTACAAGTAATTTATTTTAAACTTATACAAAGTTGCGACTTTAGAATCTAGAAAATAAAAAAATATTCGTAGTGTGTGATAATGTGATTGTTGGGCGTTATTATGTGCTAATACATATACATTCATAAAATAATTACGGTAAATAAAACAAAAAAAATTCATTTGCCATTTTTATTCCTAAACGTTTTTCCAGATAGCCTTTTCATATTCGGTCATTTTTCTAGTTGGATGTTTCTATACTTGGTCATTTTTCAACTCGGATGTTGCTATTCTTGGATTTATTTTCGATTGAGCGTTTCTGTGTTTGGACAGTATTAAACTCTTGAACATTTTTTCGATTTTGACATTAGTCGTGCAATTTTAATTTTATTTAATTTCAAATATTGCCAGCTTTTTTGGGTACGCTTCCCGCAGACAACTCACGCTACTCCTATTTACTTACAATTTGGCTTTTTGAAATAAATGTTGTTTACCTATAGATTTAATTTAATTTAAATTTACCACGATAAAATATAACAATTATTATTATTAATTACATCTAGAATTTTCGTGCAAATAATTTATTATTGCCTTTTTATTAGATTCTATTGATTCAGAATCAAATTTTAATTAAAAATTTAGAATAAAGTCTCGGTCTATAAATATATACTTTTGACTTACGAAATGAGTACTTACATGTTGAAAAATAACCACAAACTTGTTTTTTTACATTGCTCCTTAATTACTCATACTCTGCACATGGCTGTTATATTATTTTTTTACTCAAAAGTTGGTTAGGGCCTGTTTATTCGTCTATTTAAGTACTAACTTAATTATTCTGTGTTGAACTCCGTGTTTTCGATATCAACGAATTTAATGTGGATTTTTGATTTATTATTTCGAGTAAAAAAATCATATTGGTGCAAATAATAATAATAATAATATGTGTGGACAACTCACACAACGCCATCTAGCCCCAAACTAAGCAAAGCTCGTACTATGGGAACCAGATAACTGATACAATACTTAGATACTTTTTTGTTTGTAAATACTTATATAGAATACAATATGACACCAAGACACAGAACAAACACCTATGTTCATCACACAAATGTTTGTCCTGAGTGGGAATCGAACCCACGACCCACAGTTCAGAAGGCAGGGCTACTACCAACTGAGCTATCGGGCCAGTCGCAAATATTTGCCTTGTGGTTATACCCGCGTGAATAATAATAATTTATACCTATCCTAATGGGAATACTATCGATTTTCGCCGAAGACACATTGATATATTTCATATTAAGTAAAAACCATAAACTGAACCTTAAACTGAACATGAAAATGCATACCTAATTATTATATTCACAATTATTCCCACACGCCAAGGTTCACATTCACTTTTCGATTCGCATAATTCAAAAACCATAATTGCTAAAAGTTTTTATTGCTAAAGATAAAATTAAGCTCCGTTCCCGCCCGTTTGCAGTGGTACGCCGCCGCAGTCGACCTTGGCATCGACTATTAAATATCAAGTCCAACACGTTTTGATCTCTGTTGCCCATTTATAAATCGTTCTACACGATTTATAAAACTGGACTTCATTTATTTAGTGGTTTGTATTGAACTGATATCACCACGTGTCGCTCAATTGAACTGGAAAACTCTGGCATGTCAGTAGAGGCTGACGAACGATCGAACAAACGTCGCGTCGTCGAGACATTGCGTTGTGTTTTATTGTACGCCCGTCTGCCAAATACAGTAATCTCGGGTCGCGGTTGCATTGGCCTTGGCTGCGGCCATCGAATCGCACACGTGGTATATGCACGGTCAGCCACCTACTAGCACTTATATACAAAGCAATCGGTTTCGGTTACATACAAAGTATATATTTCGTGCCTTCTGCTGTAGCACCTTTTTTAAACCACTGGGAGTCCATGGATACTCACTATTATATTTGTAAAGCCTTGGAGATCCTCTCGGACCCAATTTATTCAAAATACACCACGTAGACACGTGACACGATTATTATTATTAATTACAATAATAATTATTATTATTAGCAAATCTCATTTACATAAATGTCCTCGGATTTGACCACAAGGTGTATTGCGAATTTTAAACAACTTTAAATGTTAGCCTTTATTAAATTATACAAATTAATGACTTGCTAATTATTATTTATTTATTCTATGCTACTTATCTATTTATATAAAACAAAGTCATGTTAGTTACACCACTTATAACTCAAGAAGGGCTGGATTAGTTTACGTGATTTTTGTGTTATTGGATTTATCTTCGTCCGGAATAGGATAACAAGTAATAAAATTAATGTAATCAATGAAAAAAATTTAAACCTTAAGCATGCACTTTCATCTACTGTTGATTCTGTTGTTCATCGTCTGAAATTCGCAGGGTTAGCTAGTTATAAATACAATATTAAATTGGAATGCGTATTAAAAACTTTAGGGGACTCGCTTCCTGTAGATGTGGTGTGGTAGTCTTCTCGATCCTATTCTCCCGGCAACGGCCAAGGTAACACTCGCACTCCGGAGGTGCCCTTGAGCTACTTACCTGCCTCTCACTTTTGATGGCTGGGCGCCTTATATATTATGCATCCGCGCCGTCTAGTCCAGTGACTGTAAATGTCGGAAAAAACAAAAGAACGCTGAAAAAAAGTTCATCTTCTTTAGTTTTCTCTGCTATGGTAACGCGACACGTAAATAGATCGTGTCTTATGTGGTATCGAAGATTTTTTTTTTAATGTTTTGTTTCCACACTTTTGTGTATTTAGCCAGTGTCAAGTAATTGATAATTTATCAAGTTAATGATATTTAACGCAAATATGTGTCAAGTCATAGTCGAAGTCATCAAGTCAAGTCATAGTCAAGTCATAGTCTAGTCAAAGTCACACTCCTAGTAAAGTGGTGGCAACTTTACTTGAAGCTTCTATGGAGTTTTGGAAACAACTCGAAAAGAAACGTTTCACCATCATTATACCATTTTCCCACACTCACGCCTGTAATTCAGCACTTAACGAATAGAATGCCTCCAATTTATGCACTAACACTGAAAATAACACAAGTTTTGGAAAGTAATACAATGGGGTGACGCAATCTTTTTCGCTTTCCCGCCAAAACTATTGAAGATTGATTTAATTTTATTGTATTTCTATTTTTTATTTGCTTGCCATTACATTGGACTCATAATAAACCTTTGAAATAATTGGATATAATTATTGATTCAACCGTTTGTTAAAACATCGTCCTCTCCTTACGGTCATTTTATTTTTGACTCTTAAACAACCGGTTTTTTCAAGGCAGAGTATTTAAGTATCTATAAAACAACTCCAATAAGCATACGCACGAAGTATATTATTAGCGCAATTAAACGAGCGAACGTTTTAATTTACGCGATTCCATCAAAAGAAGACAGTTCATATTTTTAAATGCGACATGAAAATGTTTCTTCTGTCAAACCGTAATAGCTCACTAACTGTGAAATCCTAATGATAGTGACAGTTTCTCTATTATCATGAGCATGTTCTTTAAATGGACTGCGGCAGTTTGTCACCAGTTATTATGTACAGAAACAAAACCAAAGTTTCGTAAGAAAAAACTTAAGAAAGCTCTTAACCCCCATATATCATCTTCACTTTTGGCCTCATTACTCATTTTAGCTCCTATTCATTTTATATAGTGACAATACTTACGGCATGACTTCATTATGCTTTTGTACTAAAATAAATAGTAATACTACCAAAACAAAAACATAGTAAGTACCTATCTACATAGCGTATACACTATGTAGATACTTCCTATATACTCGAATAAGAAGAACGTCTCGTACGCCTTATTTAAGATTTTATCTTTTAATGCATGACAAGAACAATCGTTAGGTTAGGTTATTCGTCATCATAGAGCGCCGATTTGAGCGGCAGCTCTTGCATCTATCAGCTCCCCGGGGTTTTGATCAGGCGCCATTCCACTGAAGATGGTAAAAGTGTTCTCTCTTGCTCGCACTCGTGGACTTGTAAATTGGCGCGTGCAGGATGGCAGGCGAAGCCGATTCCCAGAACAGTGACGCGAAAGGGGTGCAGTTGCGTGATAGGGGTGCAGGGGTCTTACCGCGTAAGTCTGGTGGAGATCGTCATCGTGTTCTCTCTTGCTCGCACTCGTGAACTTGTTAATTGGCGCGTGCAGGATGGCAGGTGAAGCCGATTCCCAGAACGGTTACGCGGTAGAGGTGCAGGTCGTCGGTCCACATAGTAGGGGGCCCGGCCTGTACGTTGCGTCTTCCAGTTCGTGGTCGCTACTCGAGAACCTTTCCTCCACATCGGTTGCCGGTTCCGCCAGCTATGCAGTTACTCTATGGAGTATTAACACAAATACCTAAATGCAGCAACGACTGGCGTAACTTCCACCAATGATTAATGATTTGTGAGGAGAATACTTAATTGACGTTAGATAGGAACAAAGCTAAATGTTTTCTTATTCTTTATGAATGATTATACTGAATAAATTCTGCACCGACCCACCTATTGTGATAATGAAAGGTCTTTTTTATTGGTTATAGGCAAAGCATTTGACCACTGTCTCGCTTGATGTTAAGTAATGTAGAAAGTAAGTATAGTGGTCTAAGTTGGATTATGCTTGCTTAGAAGATACCTGTTCACTCTTGACTTGAAAACTGCTAGGTTATAGTTAACTGGAAACAAGAATGCCGGCAAGCTAATAAAACATAAACTTGAAAAATAAACTTAAATTCTTTACTGTTTGCATAACACTTTTGCTCAAAGGTTGTGCATTCCGATATTTTCAATCGGGCAAAGTGCCAGAGTAGAATCGTGGCATTATTTTAATGGAGCGAAACTGCAACGGAATGGTTTTCAATGCAACTTTGTATTGATAAATGCTTTCATAAAACAATTGGCGTGGTATTAGCTTAAATATAGTGGTTCTACAGCGTCTAATCTAATATTCACATACCAAACATCAAAACTTTCGTATAATATATAACGATCACATACATAGATCCTGGACCCTAACTAGTATTCCTTGTATCTAGAGACCCAGGAACTACGAAGACCACGGTCCCACAACACCCAGACACTGAACAAGTTTTTGAGCTTTTTTTTGTGCACAAACATTTGTCCTGTCTCGGGAATCGAACACGCCACCTCCGAGGTATGAGCCAACCTGCTCAACTACCACGCCACAGAGGTTATCTAAAAAAGTAATATTTTAATATTATGATATGTGTGAGCACTGCGTAAAGGCTTTATGAATGAAACTTGTGTGCGGGACTCGTGAGTGCATAATATAATAATCATATCTTTTACTATATAAAAATATATAATACTATATAAACAATGAGCTTATACGTAGCTACGTAATACATAAATATCTTATGAGATAAAATAACAAAATATATGCTACGAGTATAATACAGGGTGATTGCTTCGTTCGGGGGCGAGTTGGCTGGACTGCAGTCGCGACCCCTTCTCGCCCCGGTACGGCGGACGAGGGCTCACGGGGGGTTTTAGTGGGTTCGAGTCCCATATACCCCCTGCCACCACCCCCGTGGTGGCAGGGAAGTGCGAGGGCATTTCCCCCCCTCAAAAAAAAAAGGGTGATTGCTTCGTAGACCATATCCTTTCGGGGTTAGTTTAAACAGCTCTTGTCAAAATGGAGAAAAAAAATTCACCACATTTTAAATAACTAGAGAAAAAAATGGTTAACATAACTCAAGTCCAGACGACAACGATGACGTACGTACGTAGTAGTTCGTAAAAACGTTCTTATGAACTATTGAAAACCCATCGTCACCATTATGGGCTTGTTTCCATTTAAAGAGATGAATTATTATTAAACAGTATCTGTGATATGAACTGTAGCACAGCATGAAAATTGACACAGGCATATTAGCTGAAGATCATATTCAATAAAAAATTAAATAAGAATGGTTAAGATAGATTATTTTTTTACACTATATTCTTGTTTCATTATACACGGTGGATAATAATAAGTTCATATTAAATAAAAAATTAAATAAAAATGGTTATAATATAGATAATCTTGTTTTTACACTATATTCTTGTTTCATTATACACGGTGGAATTTAATTCGTTCTTTTCCTTAAATGTATGTACTTAGATCATGCTATAGAATATTCGTACAAGGTGCAATTTAAAAAAGTCCTCCTAAATAACTGGATAGCAACCGAAATGTATATTTAACGCTACCCACAGCGCGGGCGCCGGTTGAACGCTTTGTAAATGTTTCGTAAGTAACAAAACACCTGCTTTGTTTAACGTCGCAAGGCTTTTCTTTAGAATTTGAATTCCCAGTATTTTGATAATACCCAAATTTAAGTTTTATTTCATAAGTATTTTTGGTATTGTGTTATATAGGAGCTTTCTATCGCATGTACAGAGTACATACATTTAAGGAAAATAACAAATTAAATTCCACCTTGTATAATCAAAAGGTAGATTTTTTATGCTAATTACATCTTAAAATCAAAACACAGATGGGTTGACAGTGTAAATGATACGATGTTTTGTTTTATTTGTATTATTTTTCTTGCGACCGGTTCTGAATTCCCCTCTAAACGAACCCTGTTACGAAACCTTACCTTGGTATTATACTGAAGATGTATAGGTACACATTTTTTGCCTTAGCTCTTAGTTTATTTTAATTAATTATAATTAACAAGTAGGACAACAACAATGATCTTCATTCCATTCATTTCATTCCATGGAACAAAAAGCGGCGTTTAGTTTTGGGACGCAACCTGTGTGGATACCTTTGCGCCGTCACTTCTTCCTGGAACACAGGGTAAGGCTGGTGCGGCAGCCGAATCCGCAGGGAACTGAAAAGACGCAAATCGAGTTTTTGGCGGGAAAACGATAAAGATCGTGTCGCGTTGTATTATTTTCCAAAACTTGTGTTATTTTCAGTGTTAGTGCATAAAATTGGTGGCATTTTATTCGTTAAGTGCTGAATTACAGGCATGAGTGTGGGAAAGTGGTATAATGATGGTGAAACGTTTCTTTTCGTGTTGGTCCCAAAACTCCATAGAAGCTTTTGGTAAAGTTGCCACCACTTCACTAGGAGTATGACTTGACTAGACTATGACTTAACTTGATGACTCTTGCTTGACTTGACACATTATATAATATTAATTAACTTGAGAAATTATCAATTACTTGACACTGGCTAAATACACAAAAGTGTGAAGCCAAAACAAAACAAAAAAAGGCGCAAATATAATACCCTATATAGTGGTTATATATTTGCGCCTTTCGGTTTCGAGATGTTGGGGCCGTGGGACCGAGTGCACACAAACTTTACAAAGATCTTTCGGGACGACTGGTCGAGGCAACACGTGACCAAAATGCTGACCTCTATTTTAGCCCAAAGGCTAAGCATTGCCATTCAACGGGGCAATGCCGCCAGTATTTTGAGCACGTTTCCTACTGGTAGCGGCTTCTTAGATTAAGTTTTCCTAATGTACTGTTTTAAATTTTTTTAATGGTCTTAGGTAGTAAAAAATTACAAATAGGAGAAAGTTACTTATATTAATTTAAGTACCATTTTTGTACAAAACTTACAGAACGTACGGTACGGTAATCATCACATACGTTTTTGTAAAATTATTAAGTACCTACGCGGTTTCACACAGTACATAAGCTATTTTCTGAGAAATAGTATGTAATGATTCAAGGTTTCTAGGACCTAAAATACATCTTTCAAATCTTACCAGCTATTTCACTGGGAGCCGTAAAAATTGTTATGAAGGACCTTAAATATTTTTTTTTTTATGTTTAGGAATGACGTGACGATCTAGCCGTTCGCCTGATGTTAAACGACACGACTGCCCATATCAGCTGCAGTGTCACTCGGAACTCTAAAGTATAGAGGTTCGCGTGACACTGCACTGCGCACGTCATCCAGTGACATCAGCACAATCTAGTAATAAGATTACTAAACTGTGAGATCGGATCATAAAGTCTCATTTGCCCAGTAATTTCACTAGCTACAGTGCCCTTCAAACCGGAATACAGCAGTGCTTGCGCACTACTGCTTGGCGGCAGAATAACTGGCAAAGCGGTGGTACCTACCTAGACGAACTTTGCAATAAAGTCCTACCACCTTGTGCATATTTGACCAATTATTGAATATTAAATAAACAAAATTGTAATAATCTCTGTTATCCGTGGCTTGTTTTGATTCTGACCTTGTTTACAATGTGTCCAAAACGATAAGGCATTGAATCAGAGGATACCAACGACTCGAGTGATTTGACCTACAAAACATGGACACAACACAAATAAGTACATTTTTATTATTATTATAACGGCCGTCATGGGAATCACTTTATGCAGTAAAAAAAAATTGTCCCGGGAAGTGCAGAACAGATTTTAGTTACAGAAGCTGTACTCTTATGATTTTTGCAAAACGACACTAATTTCTATAGATAGCTATTACCGAAAGTTCATTTTAGACCTAAGAAAAAGTATCATTCTGAATAGAAATGTAAACAGCCCATTGAAAATAAGTATGGAAAAAGTTTATTTAAAGACACGCGGGACTAGTTAGTTAGTTTTGACCGACGCAGTTTTTAAATACTGAATAAAATATATGGAATAGATAATATTCCTATTGAACTAGTGTTAAAATTAGTATGGAAGCAAAAGAGTAGTTTTAAACTTGTTCGTTCAATTTATATCTACTTTAGTATACAGTAATATCACAATATTATTATAAATGCAAAAATGTGTGTGTTTGTTCTTTTTTATGCCGCAACAGCTAAATGGATTTCAAATAAATTTGGAATGGAGGTAGCTTATACGTTGGATTAATACAAAATAATTTTTATCCGCGGGTGAAACCGCGGGGCGTAGATAGTTTGTGATGAATTTCTACAACTATTCATAAAAAGTTAAGGATGTATCATATTCACTACCTTTAAAATAGTGGCTCGATAGCTCAGCTGGTAGTAAGCCTTCTGAACTGTAGGTTGTGGGTTCAATTCCCACCCATGACAAACATTGGTGTGATTTTTGAATGAAAATTTGTGTTTTTCTGTGTCTGGGTATTATGAGGATATTGTATTCTATGTATGCATTTACAAACAAAAAGTATCTAAGTATTCTATCAGTTATCTGGTTCCCATAGTGCAAGCTTTGCTTAGTTTAGGACATGGCGCTGTGTAAAAATGTGTACAAATATTTATTTATTTGCTTCCTTTAAAAGTAAATAATGTGAGTCTATGAATATTACTCACTCATGATAATGCTTATTTTATGGTTAAATCCTAATCAATCACGCTATATAGCAATATATGTATGTGGACTAGTGATTGCAATCCGGCTTCATTTTCAGTCCGGCCGGATCCGACCGGATTTCCATTGATCCGGCCGGATTGATCAAATCAGAAGGAATTTTGCTTTTCGGTTCAAATGAACTGTTAGTAAGTTAATCAAATATAATTATTGTATTGTAGGTAGTTTATAAAAAACATATATATAAAATCATCTTTATTTCCAATCCAATGTAAAGATTAGACAACGAGCAAACAAATAAAATCTACTAGTGTAGGTAACTAGTAAAATTTTAACGATGTAACGAGTAGCTCGGTCTTCTTAGATTTCACTTTCACGTAAGAACTTACTTTAAGTACTGTAAGTTCCTTTATGAAATATATTATAATTAACCTTAGGTAGTAGGTACTGAGATGAGATCACAATAATTACTAAAGTATTTGAGAATGCTAACTATTGCTAACAATCTGTCTAATGGCACAATTATCACAATAATGAGTTGGTCTTATAATTACAACTCTTTAGTTTAATCAACTTATGATGAATAATTGTTTTAAATAGAATTTTAAGTAATAATTTTCTTAGTATTCATGATATTTTATTAGAAAATCAATTTTGATTTTGAAAAAAAGGATCGTAGTAAACAGATAGTGTTAATTGTTTCATATGTTATTCGATTTAAAGAACCTACACGTGCAACAGCTTTATTATTTTGTCAATAATTGCTAGCACCGTACCGTACCGCACCGTACCAATATACCGGATCCGGTCGCCGGATCCGGTATATTGGTACCGGATCCGGTGAACATTTATTGGTGCCGGATTACTAGATCCAATTTTCCGGATTGCAATCCCTAATGTGAACAGATCGATAAGTTTGTTATGAATATATTAAAATACATAATTATTGTTATAAATTCTTGTGATAAACGTTTATACTAGCTCTCACACTATATTATACATAATTATAAATTTAGCAGTGTTTTATGATGACGCCACTGCTTAGTCAAAATTGCAGCAACTTTCAAGGTTATCTAACGATATTAATGAACAAATCAGCGAAATAATTAATATTGTAAAATGCATGAGCCAATAATATTTAATAAACAAGGATGAATTATATTACATTCATCCTAGATTTGAGAATAACTATTATTTATTGCGTTAACATGAATTAGTGGTTGCATTTAAATTTATTTTATTATCAAATACATATCTGATAGCATTGGCATGTTATATAGGTAGACACGCCATACAAAGTCAAAAACACCTTTTAATTTTTAACTGTATCATTTAATAAATTTCACGATAGACATACTCAAATGTAGAAATTATATTGTACATAAATACTACAATAACAAAAAAGAACAAAGACAGTTTGCTCGTAACAAAAATTATACCTACATAGTAGAATCTACCATACATTCTTTGTGCCGTAGCCTTGTGACGGTGTATGAATCAATGTATCATAATGTAGAAAACCGATATGCCGCAAGCCCGACTGGCCTGATAGCTCAGCTGGTAGTAGCCCTGCCTTCTGAACTGTGGGTCGTGGGTTCGATTCCCACTCAGGACAAACATTTAGTGTGATGAACATAGGTGTTTGTTCTGTGTCTGGGTGTCATATTGTAATCTATGTATGTATTTACAAACAAAAAAGTATCTAAGTATTGTATCAGTTATCTGGTTCCCATAGCACAAGTTTTGCTTAGTTTGGGGCTAGATGGCGTTGTGTGAGATAAAAAAAAAATAAGAATTTTATTAATGATCTAAATGCTTAGAATAAGCTAATTTACAAGATGAGAGTAGATTGCACATCAAATACCATCGATAGGGACAGGTTTCTTTGTTAGAATCAGATGGACTCATGTGTAACCTTTTGAATATTGAAACCATTGAACGGTTACAATGTTATTGTAATATAGCGCCTTATGATTACATACATGTCTACTCTAAACAGTATTTCCTTTAGAGGAAGCTTTCTATTTCTATGGCATTTTCTGTATCTAGGAACCCCGAAACTCCGAGGACCATGGTCCCACTATACCCAGACACAAAACAGACACAAAGACTCAAAGGACTCGAGTCCGTCACCTGCGGGTTATGAGCCGACCTGCTCTACCACCACACCACAGAGGCTATCATGTATACTTTCACTTTTAAAATAATTCACATTTTAAATTATCAGCTGTGTAAAGCTAAGGCATTAAAACTGTTGCCCATTTTCTGATGCACACAAAAGACCAACGAAGGTTTAAACTAGAAACTGGAGTTTTAGCGGGAAAACGAAAAAGATCGCGTCACCGCATTGTATTATTTTCCAAAACTTGTGTTATTTTCAGTGTAAGTCCATAAATTTGGTGGCATTTTATTAGTTAAGTGCTGGATTACACGCATGAGTGTGGTATAATGATGGTGAAACGTTTCTTTTCGTGTTGTTTCCAAAACTCCATAAAAGCTTCTGATAAAGTTGCCACCACTTTACTGACTTGACTTGATGACTTGGACTGTAACTTGACACATATACATATATTAATTAACTTAAAAATTATCAATTACTTGACATTGGCTAAATACACAAAAGTGTGGAGCCATACAAAAACAAACAAGGAATAGAAACTATATATACCTACTTATAGAAAACATTATATTTACAGTACACAGCTTTAGCCAAAAATTTCTTTATATTATTATAATAATAATTTCATGATCTCACAGTGTTATTATGAATAAGTCTACTCATTAATGAAGGGGTGAGAACAAAAAGGGTTTAACTGATTTTTTTTTCACAAAATGACTTATGGGTATCATTGGATTCAGCGTGAAATTATCTACAATAATACATTCTCAAAATACCGAAATGAGGCTTAAATCTCGAGATTTTGAGTCTAAAAACGGTTTATCTGTCACAGGAATACAGTTCGCTTAGCATAAAAACATTATTATTTTATATTTTTACAGTAATTGTACGAATTAGTACTATATTTAGTATTTTAAAATATAATTAAAACATTTTCAAGCAACTGAAACTCACATAAACCTGTTCTATTACCTTATAAGCACTCTACATTAAAATGACGCCATTGAAGTTTAAAATCAATTTTCTCGAAACTATCAATTTGACAGATAAGCCCTTTTTATTCTCAACCCTTCAAATAAGTGACTAGAATGTATGTTAAAGTAATCCGCACACCGGCTATAACAGACTCGTAACTAGTGTAGCTGCTTAGCATCACTTTGTACCTAGGAACATGTTCCTTGCGCATTTCACTACTTTCTCTGCCTGATGGTACCCTAGTACCTACCACCTTAAAGCGATTATATGTATGTGCTAATTGCAGCGCTTCCAAATAGCAGGAACAATCGCAGATTTAGTTGCAAGCTAGTCGTAGCGCAGATATTTTCGTTCTAATACTCATACGTTAAACAATGTTAAATAGACTGGCTCGATAGCTCAGTTGGTAGTAACACTGCCTTCTGAACTGTGGGTTGTGGGTTCGATTCCCACACAGGACAAATAATTTTGTGTGATGAACATAGGTGTTTGTTCTGTGTCTGGGTGTTATATTGTATTCTATGTATGTATTTACAAACAAAAAAAGTATTTAAGTATTGTATCAGTTATCTGGTTCCCATAGCATAAGCTTTGCTTAGTTTGGAGCTAGATGGCGTTGTGTGAGATGTCCACACATATTATTATTATTATTAATGTTATTTAGTTTCATAATTTTCTCAATGTTTAATGTGAATGTTTTACTCGTTGTTGTATTTGGTATCTAGATAAAGCTAAAAGTATTGCACTGAAATACCTATATACATTTAGTCGAGCTGTGTTATTTTAGAATTAGCGGATGTGTAGATAAGAGCAATAACGTTCTGTATAATTTAAACGGAAACAGTATAATATTATGTTTGAAATAAACAGTTAGCCAATTTTTAGGTACATTCCTTTGCCAAAGCTACAATTATTTTTCAGGGTTCACATAAAATATGGTCAATATATATAGATAGATATAATAATTGTCGGTATAGAATCGTGGTTTGTGAGGAGAAACTTCTTCTTTTCAAATTCATAATATACTAGTTGCGCCCCGCGGTTTCACCCGCGGGTAAAATGTGTTTTAATTATTTACTCATCCCACGAGGAGTTTTCACTTTTCCGGAATAAAATGTAGCCTATATGTTAATTCAGTGTATAAGCTATCTTAGTACCGAATTTCATCCAAATCCATTCAGCCGTTTGAGCGTGAAGGGGTAACAAACATACACACAAACACACATACAAACTTTAGCCCTTATAATATTAGTGTGATTGTGATGGGCTTGCTATATACTAGTTGACAATAAGCACTTTGTAATTATATGCTTAGTACAATAACTTAATCTTAAGTACATAATATAATTTTGACTTGTAAAAGTGCTAAAAATAGCCTATTTGCAATAAATCTTTTGACTTTGACTTGACTTTAAACAACTTATTTAAAAGAAAAGCATGGAAGGTAATGGATAATCATTTGAACAACTCATATCCATGGGAGTACGAGGGAACTAAAAGCTTACAATACAAGCTTAAGTCCAAGTCAAGCCTTAAGCTTGTAGCTTGTTGCTTAAGGCTTGAGTTGGAATCAGGGAAATTAAATGAGGGTATGATTGCGGATCTTGCGTAATGCATATCTTATATGTATACGTATCGACATGCCTATGAGAAAATAACAAAATTATCTTGTGATAGGTTCATTTGTACGTCCATACTAGCGCGGTTTGAGCCCGCGTCGTCTAACTCTTCGGGTCATACGCTTTCTACATTGAACTATGGTTGCATTGAGTTTGCACAATTAGCCCGCCTGCAAAAATAAGAGTTGGAAAACGCAGGTGGAAACTCTGGACTAAACTGTACGGAAAATGTATATATACATTCGCTGTAATATATTTGACGACTGCACTGAACTTAAAATATGCACATGAATGACGAGCTTCTGCCCGCTTCGCCCGCGGCGTGGCCTATGGGAAAATAATTCAACCCATCACTGCAACTATTACACGGCTAACACTCAAGAAATACAGTCGAATAACAACAACAACAACAACAACAGTGACGGCTCGGCACTGTTGTTGTGTCGCCGCGCGTACTCCTTGAGGATGGGCAGATGCCCATCGAATAACTCGACCGGTGTTCGGGCAATATAGATTATATTGCCCGAACACCGGTCGAGTTATTCGACTGTATCTCGTGAGTGTTAGCCGTGTAATAGTTGTAGTGATGAGTACTACTCACGTCAGTTTCTATAATATTGTAAATAATTCAACCATCCATTTCACCCTCTTAAGGGTAGAATTTCGAAAAATCCTTTCTTAGCGGATGCTTACGTCATAACATCTACCTGCATGCAAAATTTCAGCCCGATCCGTCCAGTGGTTTGGGCTGTGCGTTGATAGATCACTATGTGAGTCAGTCAATCAGTCAGTCACCTTTGAGTTATATATATTATTATTATTTAGACACGCGGATCTCAATATATTTGTAGCCAAGTATCGTTGAAGGTAATAAACACAATACTTTTACAAAGCGCTTTATCGATCTCTTAAGCGCAATACAAACGGAGAATATAAAGTTTTAACGTGAGAGGATAGCAAGTAGTATTTATAAAATTCTCATTGACATATCATATTAAAGACATAGCACATACAATATCGGTATTACTCAGTGTTGGCTAATGTTGGTTTTACTGTGTGTAAAATAACTGGGAGATAAGAATTAAAAACGATTTTATTTTACAATAAATAAATAAATATTTGTGGACATTCCACACAATGCCATCTAGTCCCAAACTAAGCAAAGCTTGTACTATGGGAATCACAAAACTGATTAAATATTTATATACATTTTGTATGTTAATACATACATAGAATACAATATAACACTCAGATACAGAACAAACACCTATGTTCATCACACAATTTTTTGTCCTGGGTGGGAATTGAGCCCACAATCTACAGTTCAGAAGGCGGAGCGACTACCAACTGAGCTATCAGGATAGATAAATATATTTGAAAAAAAAAAAAAAAAAAAAAATTTTTTATTTTTGTATATTGTTTAGGTTATTATTTTGAGTTCCTTAAACACCAGTTGCAATTAACTTTGTCAACTTCATTTAAGCTCTAAAAATAAGAACACTACGATTATAGAAATCGTTTGAACAAGACGGTAAAGGAACAAATGCTATTCTATTCGGTATTCACGGAAAATAATCAATTGGCGGACAGCTGTCTATTGTATTGCGTGTTTGTCCAGTGCTGCGGACGTTGCAATGTTTTTACGCGTGAGTACGCATTCTGAGTCTCTTTTTTGTTTAACGTGTATCAGTGCGTCTCATTTCAAAGCATCTGAAAGGCAATACTGGTAATTATACTTTTGTCTCGATATACATATATAATCATATCCTAATATCATTTCTATTTCGAGTCATTATTAATCACAATCATAATTGAAGGGGTGAGAACAAAAACGGTTTAACTGTTTTTTTTTCACAAAATGACTTATGGGGATCGTTGGATTCAGCGAGAAATTATCCACAATAATACATTCTCAAAATACCGAAATGAGGCTTACATCTCGAGATTTTCAGTCTAAAAACGGTTTATCTGACCCAGGAATACAGTTCGCTAAGCATAAAAAAAATATTATATTTGTTATAATGTATTATATTTTCACAGTATTTGTACGAACTAGTACTATATTTTGTATTTTAAAATAGAATTAATACATTTTCAAGCAACTGAAAGTTACATAAACCTTTTCTATTACTTAATACGCACTCTACACTAAAATGAGGCCGTTGAAGTTTAAAGTCAATTTTCTCGAAACTATCAATTTGACAGTTAAACCCTTTTTATTCTCAACCCTTCAATTATAAATCACAGTCAAATGACTTTCTTTTTTTACAAAATACGCGAATGTGTAATTTTCATAAAACTAACTGGATTGAAATATAAATTTGAACGTTTTAAATTACGAAAATTGGTTTCCTAGTTAATATTATTTTTATTGTAAAATTTGTAAAATTACTGGGTAAATCAAAGGGTGTGATTCTCGCAGTCTAGTAACATGATTTCTAACCATATAAATATATGCACTATACTGATGTTTCAGGATGACATGCGCAGTGCAGTGATAATACGCGGTGTAAGACTTTATAATTTAGTTTATATAATACTAGTATATGGGCACTGTAAATGTTATGGGCAGTCGTGAGCCATGATGTTTCACCCCGTCGTCGTCGCCCGAGACACGTCTTGAGCGACCCGGATGATCCGTAGTATCGGCCGCGATATGATCACCGGACCAGTCAGACCTTCGAATATGGTACACCTTTCGGCACCGGTATACGATACCAGCGTAACACAATCAGACACCGACCCCTTCAGCGAGGTACACGTACCCCCATAGGGTCTGCTCTTCCAGTGAACGTAGTCTTCTCGATCCTTTTATCCCTTCAACGTCCTAAGCTGAGGCTCATAAGTCATACCCCAGGGGTGCCCTTATGCTAGATGCCTCCAACTTTTGACGGCTGGGTACCCTCTCATCCGGTGACGCTGTAAAGTCGGTACTGACTAACGGCATTAGCCCGTTCAAAATAAAGGAGCTGTGATGTTTAAAATACTTGCTTACCATATCATTCAATTACACAAAAAAAAACAAAATAACTTGTATGCTATGTAACCATTAACTTTACGGAGCGTTTTTATTGCATAATTATAAAGCTTAAAGTAGATTGTACCTACAGTTAATCCAAAAGCGGATCTAGAGTAATAAAAAGTTCCTGGTGCTAATATTATGAGAGCTAATTTATGACTTCGCAACTATCTTTCCTATCTCAAAATGCCATTTCAACATTGTCATCTTTATGATGAACTGTATAGTTTAAAATTTATTGGTACTTAAAGAATATTTAAAAAAAATAGTGGATTGTTCACCAAGGGACTATTTCTACAACTAAATTTTAAGGCTACAGTATTTCTTCTTAATTTTGATCGGAGCGAAGGATCCTAGAGTAGAATCCTGAGCTCAGCGATAGATTAATCGTATATGACTTGAGCTTAAAATAGTGTTGCTCCCGAGGTGGGTACTCTACTTTTTATCACCCTCTATAAGAAAATAAGTAAGTGAAAACTATTTTTAATTATTTGTATTATAGTTTTTAACGTCTGAGCACATTTTAGCACCTTTTTGTTCTCTGGAATTACCTAATATAATACTTTTATAGTCACTATCCGAGGAAGACACATTCATTTTTTATAAAACTAAGTATGATCCGAATTGAAGTAAATAAAAGGCGGAATTGATTTCGTTTTTTTTTTCAAAAACTTTTATTGTTTCGTATACAGCCTGTAACTCGTTCATACAATGTTTTTGAGGTCATTGAAACTTTTCGTAACAATATTTACATTCTAAATTCAAATCACTTTCAATCCCTAGGGATTAAATAGCTATCCTAGTCCTTCTCTACGAAGAACAAAGTTTTCGAATAGGGATAAAAACATTTAATATATATAGACTACTAAGTTTTGAGTTTTCATATTATATATACTTACAAAAGCTCAATTAACATATAAATTTATTTTGGAACCATGTAAGGGTGTTTCAAAAATGACAATTAAATATTTAATTTAATTAGTTTTTGCTAATTTTAGCACTTTCACAAAAATCAGACTAATTAATATATGTATATATATATATATATATATATATATATATATATATATATATATATATATATAAGCAAACCTAACATAATAAATGAGTTTGATATAGAGAAACAAAACTCTACTCCAGAGCTTCCATTACACCTGTAAAGAAGAAGCAACAAGAAACTTTACACACCTTTATAGTACGTAAATAAAAAACATTTTAAATATTATTCTGCCGAAAGAAGGCATCCTGGTATTTTGTAAAAGGTGAAATGTTGTACGTAATTATTTCATTTGGTGCTAAGAAAGCTGAAGAATGAATACACAGAAATCATATACTTTTATTTGCTTAAATTATTTTTATTGCCCATTTTGTACTGCAGTTCACGTGCACGTGAACCATATATTTCTGGTTACAAATTGCAAAAATGCAAAAAATCTGTAAACGGAAAGATTTGCCAAATAACATGTAGGTACTTAGTTTCTATAAACTTGAATTGCATTACGAAAATTTTAATTAGAAAACGTCCCATTAATGGCGAACGGATGTAATATATTTAAGAACGCGAAATAATTTAGCAACTATAATACAGATAGATCAAAAAATCTATCTGAAATAAATTGATATGAATGCTTAATACGTTTTCATGACTACGATGATTGGGTTATCACACTCACACTAATATTATAAAGGGAAAGTTTGTATGTGTATATGTTTGTTTCTCCTTCACGCTCAAACGGCTGAATGAATTTGAATGAAACTCGATACTAAGATAGCTTATACACTGGATTAACATATAGGCTACATTTTATCCAGGAAAAGAGAAATGTTCCCGTGGGATGAGCTAATGAATAAAATACTTTTTATCCGCTGGTGAAACCGCGAGGCGCAACTAGTATTATAAACGTGAAAGTTTGTGTGAAGGGTTGTTACTTTTTCAGGTTCAAACGTTTGGACAGATTTGGATGAAATTTAGAATATAGATAGCTTACTGAATTAACACATATATAGGCTACTTTTTATCCTCAAATGAAAACGCGAGGCGCAGCTAATAATTAAATAAAAATGATTGGTATAATTACATTCATTACTGGTATAATGCAATTACTAATTAGTACCATTAATTTGCATCTGATTGGTCAGTTTCAACTCAGTAGACAGATTTATGGCATGTGGAATTGATAACTCAGTCTGGGTCATACGATATTTAACTTTATTACACATCGATTTGAACTGGGTTATAAACATTTTTGTATGATTTTAGTGTCATAAATAATTATAAGAGTAATAATTATTGAGATTGGAATCATTAGTATAGAAATTTTATTAATTTTTTTTAATACTTTTTGCACATAAAACCATAAAGGAGGACTTAATGCTAACAGTTTCTGCAGTTTTTAATGTTATGTTTTAGAATTGTGTACTTTTGTATAGAAATATTATGACATACTGACATATGCCTATTTTACCATAAAAAATACTCCAAGCCAATCGTATAAAGTAAAAAGCTTTTACACATATTGTTTTGAATTGACCTGGTATGTCCTGCTTCTGGGCAAATATCTCTGACATATAAGAAATTACATATATATAAAATAATATGGCACAACGAATCAGCATTGCAATTTAACGGGGCAATGCTGCCGGCATGTTGGGTACGCTACCTACTGCTAGTGGGCTGGAACATTTGGACTGTATAGGTCAGCGCAACCAGTATATAGTCCAAATGTATTTTTTTTTGTAGTAAGTAGTGTTTTTTTTATTAATTATCATACATAATTAAACAAAATACAAACTACATAATAATAAAAAATTCCACGTTCTGCTAAAATCACATCCCATTTTATTTATCAGCTTTATGCTTCCACATTCTAGAAATTATAGACTGTTTTTAACAGTGCCTAATAAAAATGGAATACATAAGGCGCTCAAATGCTTTTTTTGTTATGCTTGTATAAGTACCTATTTAGCTTTTAAAAAACAATTTCAAAGACGTCGACTCATTACTGTTTTATCTCTGAAGAAATTTAGCTACTGTTGTATGTCAATAATAAAATTCCAGATCCAACTCCACCGATTCACCACGCCGGTCGATCATTAAGAGCTACCCACTCTTGGGCATTTCATACGTAATCGATTTATTGTCTAAAACGATTGTTGCGTTAGATATGGGTGGTTCGTATAAAGGTCATAAATTCGTTGTGGCATTTAAAATGGCAATATTTTCATGCTACTGAAACGGTTAGAGGAGACCGACCGTGGGATAACCAAGAAAAATAAAACTATGGGTAAACACCAGGCGAACGGCTAGCTCGTCACGTCATTCCACAACATAAAAAAAAACTTCAAAACATTGTGGATAACTTCTGCAAAAGTGGTATCAATTTAATCAGTGCTTATTCTAAATGGGAGCGATAAAGGCCTGCACTGAAATAGAAATAGAAAGACATTTATTCAATACCTAAATTTAAGTACAAAAACAGGTTAAAGATTCTATTCATTATGTACATATTATACATAATATGTACATAATGAATAGAAACATGTATCGAATGGGCGTCGGCTCAGCATATTGCTGGTCGTCAGAGACACCCAGCGCTGATTTTCAGCCTAGATCCTGGCACTGTCTACAGACGTGCCAGCTCAGTTATCCTAGCCAACCTAGCTAACTAGCTCCTTGAGATATCGAAGCACAGCTTTGGGTCACTGACATATACCAAACCAAATAAATAAATAAATGTTTGTTAAGATTTCACACAGCGCCATCTAGTCGCAAACTAAGCAAAGCTTGTACTGCGGGAACAACTTATATAATTTTTGTTTGGAAATACATATATATGTATTTCCAAACAAAAATTATATAAGATTCTATATAGAATACAATAAGAAACACCCAGACACAGAACAAACATCAATATTCATCACAGAAATGTTTGTCCTAGGTAGGAATCGAACTCACAACCTACAGTTCAGAAGGCAGGACTACTAGCAACTGAGCTATCAGCCCAGTCAAAGGGTTTTTTTAATTATTCATATTGATATTTCTTGTAAGTTCATATTCATTCAAAAGATGTTCCAGTGATGCTGAGCGATTCTTCAGATTCACGGGTTAAGTGCTAAAAGTAATTATATTAGCGTTACTGGCCCTTTACTTGAATTGCGTGATGTGCCGTAATAAAGGATATATAAAAGGTTCAATAAAGTTTTATGAATGCGTGCTTAGTCCGAATGTTATATAGTAAAAATTTACGTAACAATGACGAAAATAACCGTACTCTCTATTTTAATTGCATTGAGTATGTTTGAATTGATAATGTATATTTATACTTAGTACATATAACATTCAAAGTCCTGACTGACTGACTGACTTATACATCAACGCACAGCCTAAACCGCTGGTCCTAGAGACTTTTGATTTTGTGTGTGAAGTATAGGTATCCATTAAGAAAGGGTATTTCGAAATTCCAACCCTAAAAGAGTGAAATGGGTGGTTAAATAATTATCTATAAAAAATCTTCTTCGTTTCCTATAGGCCACGCGAGCGAAGCCGCGGGTAGAAACTAGTAGTACATATTTTGGTATTTAAAAATAAAAATGAAACGAAATTTTTAAATAACTTCACATTTGCTGTTTTGGATTATATATATATCCTTTGATATGAATTTGTGTTACCTAGAGTCAAATTTCAAACAACCATCCTTTAACATTTTGAATCTTACCTATTTATGGCATGTCATGCCAGAGATAAAACCTCAAATAGTGACTTTTCTTGTTGCAGACTAAAATGCCGACTCCAGACTACAGCGTGGACCTAGAGCTGGGCGAGCCTCCGCCAGAGATCCAGGACTACGCGCGACAGCACTGTGGGGAAGACCCCAGCACCAAGCTGCAGGCGGTGTACGAGCTCAGGGAAATGATTTACGGTATTACAAATACACACTGTATTAACATTTTTTATTGATTACTAGCGACGCCGCGCGGTTTCACAGATTTCAAAGATTTTCAAATTTTCCGCTTAATTAATTTTTTTCTTTCATAAGATCCTTCTCCTGACAATGATAAATACAACAAAAAAAGAATTAGCAAAAATGTTCCATCCGCTTACGCGTGATGGGAAATAGAGATTCATTTTAAATATATAGGCGATGCGTTTGACTACTGTCTCAACTGTTGGTAAGTGATGACATGAAAGGTTAAGGATAAATTAGTACATGGGACCTTGTCACGGTAGCTTAAGTTAAGTACGTCCTGGCTTTGGAAAGGCATGAATGCGGGTTCAAATCCCGTTCATTATTGAAATTCGTCCTTCACAAATTAATCTGAAGTGCTGAATGTTGACTATTAAATTTGTCATGTCATATGCGATGTCATACCGCGAAGTCACATAAGTAAATAGAGACTTGCTACAAAGCTATAAAGCGTAGTTCAGTTCGCAAAGCGCTACAAGCCTACTGTAGCAGTTGCATCTCGTTCTATCGTTATAGCGATGTTCTTCTGACGCGTTACGCGTAATGGATCATGCGTCTAGACGGGTCGGTCCCATGTAGCTTTGTATTGTAACTAAAGCGCAGAGTCAGGCCTACTTGATAACGTAAACATTTGGGGTTTTGGCGGGAAAACGAAAAATATTACGTCACGGCATTGTATTATTTACCAAAACTTGTGTTATTTTCAGTGTTAGTGCATAAAATTGGTGGCATTTTATTCGTTAAGTGCTGAATTACAGGCATGAGTGTGGGAAAGTGGTATAATGATGGTGAAACGTTTCTTTTCGTATTGTTTCCAAAAGTACATAGATGCTTCTGGTAAAGTTGCCACCACTTTACTAGGAGTATGACTTGATTAGACTAGACTATGGCTTGACTTGATGACTTGAATTGTGACTTGACTTGAAACACATATTGTATATATTAATGAACTTGAGAAATTATTAATTACTTGACTTTGGCTAAATACACAAAAGCGTGGAAAAAACAAAACAGCCAAAACAAAAACAAAAAAAGTAATAATGACGGGGTACAACGTGAGCACAAAAAAACTGTTCTCATAATGTATAATAGATTAGACTTTAACTTTTTTTACAACACAGTTAATCTTTCAAATATACAAACAATAGGCAGATCAGGTATAACATAGTATTATTGTTGACGGCCATGCTCCGGCCATGAACATGAATGTACCGATTGCCCAAGTTTTCGCTCAGACTTGAATGGAGTCAGTGTTAAATCTTTCGCTGGCATTAGCATCGGAGCAAGGGCAAGTTTTGATCGTAACTCGTTTGTGGTTAGGGTTGTTATTTATTGGAAACAAGATAATTCATACACATGCAAAAATACTGATGATAGTAATAAAACTAACTTTTCTAAGAGCTTTTAAAATGTTATGTACTGTCCCGGAGGTCTTCCCGATTCTTATTCCCAGTTTCTCTATAAGGGGAGGATACTCACGGGAACGCAAAGTAACTATTGGGAAAATGTTGGAACACATAAAAAATAAAACTAAAGTCTTTGGAAAGGTATATTTGTTTACAATAGATAGGTATTAACAATAATATGGATTGAAGTGAGCTTGAAAATGGCTGAAAGGTAAAAATAATAAACTTGTTCGAACTTGAACTTACATAATTATCAAGATGAAATATAGCTCTAACGCTGTTATTATTAAATATTATAAAGTTTTTGGTATTAAGCAACAGCGAAATGAGTACGCTTCGGCGTCTATCGGTGTAATCAAAGAGTATGTAACGCTGCGTGTAATGCCAAAATGTATGAAAAATAAAAAGAATGCAATGAATATTCTAAACTTAAATTTCAATTGAAGGGTTGAGAATAAAAAGGGTTTAACTGTCAAATTGATAGTTTTGAGAAAATTGACTTTAAACTTCAACGGCGTCATTTTAATGTAGAGTGCTTATAAGGTAATAGAAAAGGTTTATGTAAGTTTCAGTTGCTTGAAAATGTTTTAATTCTATTTTAAAATACTAAATATAGTACTAATTCATACAATTACTGTAAATATATAATATAATAAAATAAATATATATAGTAATGTTTAAAACCATATTCCTGTGATACATAAACCATTTTTAAACTCAAAATCTCGAGATTTAAGCCTCATTTCGGTATTTTGAGAATGTATCATTGTAGATAATTTCACGCTGAATCCAACGATACCCATAAGTCATTTTGTGAAAAAAAATCAGTTAAACTCTTTTTGTTCTTACCCCTTCAATTGTGAATGGCAATTGTTTGATACAAAAACTACGAAAACAGGTGGAAAGCTGGAATGATGAAGGATGACATAGTCACAGTACTAGCTGCTGCCGCGGCTTTGCTTGCATGAAATACGCGTAATATAGTTAATAATCGCGTAATTACGACAGAAAATATTCTATGCCATTCTCCTGGGTTCAACCTATATCAAAACCAATATTAATTTAGATCGGTTCAGCCATTCATAAAAAAGTGAATTCGCTAATTTTTGTAAAATGAACTTCATTCAATTCTGTCCAGTCAATTATAGACAACGTTTAATTTTTGGAAGATACTGAAACTCGAATACTATTTCGAGATTATCCTGTAAAGAACTCATATAAATAATAACAGATTTTTGTATTCATTATTTCTTAAGTTATTCTTAGAAAAACAAAGTGAGGACTTACGTTGTCAACGTGTGAATCAAAAATTTGTACAATGACAGTATGGCAGTTATAAAAAAAAGACTTCAACACCGCGTTTAATTTTATTTTGGCTTCTAGCTAAAACCTTATTTTAGCCTCTTCCTTACTTAAACAATTTTTTTAATGCTACATTTCTAATTCTCTGGTATTGATTAAAAAAAAGAAAACTTTATTTTAAATCAATACCCTTTAAAAAAAATCAATTAAAATTTTAATTAAACCATTAAAATTCGGGGGTTCAATCACATTCTTAAATACACTTAAGTACAGTTGTGCCTTAAATATAAGCATGTTGATGAAGGTATAATAAAATATACAAAAGACACATAATTAACTTTAGAATTTTAAGAATTTAATCAGCAATAATTATTCGTAGTGCAAAACTATATTAGAAACCGTAATCTTTAATTTTATATTAAATTTCTGGTTAAAGATATTTATTTCTATAAATTCACTGATACGAAAAAAAAAAACAAAATTACATTTAACATTAGGGCTTAACGTACTTACATTATTTTCATTTACTTTATTTTCAGTATGGATAGATACGCACAGTTAGGACTAAGAGAAAAAAAAACTGTATTCCAAATGCAAGATAGAATTAGAACAAATTCTGTAACAAAACAAAATATGGAACAAACATTATAAAAATTTTGTCAAACACGGCAAAATATATCATTAAAATTCCTTAAAAGAAACTCTGATGTTTTGTCAGACAAATATTATTACTTAGATTATTAGCTTATGAAACTGAGTTTATAATTATAATCTCAAACAACCCTAGTGTTTGTGGATCGATCACAGGTTACTCACGACGACGAGAATATAACCTTGCATCAAGTTGTATAGGATCAGCTGACAACAATACATTAGGATTACTCAACTATCGTTACTGAATGTAGAGCAGCGAAGTGTACAGAGGTTAAATATCGTAAATACACGTTTGTCTCAAATATATAGTTATGTAAATCATCAATTTGCATTCATTAACACTTATGTCGAATATATCCATAGGAATAAATAGTAGGTAGACATTTATATACATAATACGACTTCTTTATGTACAAAAAATTGGGTTTAGATTTTTAAACACAAAAGTTCTTTACATTCTATCCACCTGCTCAAACACTACACCACAGAGGCTGTCAAAAATGAAATATACTAAGATATATATTTTTTATGTTAAAGAATGACATGACGAGCGTCGATCACCTGATGTTCGCCTGATGTTAAGCGAAACGTCTGCCAATAACATAGTTGCAGTGTCACTCGGAACTCTAAAATATAGAGTTTTACGTGGCACTGCGCACGTCATCCTAAGACATCAGCACAGTCTTGCAATAAGGTATAAGCTCAGGTGATAAAGTCTCATTTACCCAGTAATTTCACTAGCTTCAGTACCTTTCAAACCGGAACACGGTAGTGCGGAAGCACTTGGCGGCAGAATAACTGGCAATGCGGTAGTAGGTACCTACCTAGACGATCTTTGCAGAAAAGTCGTAATACCTAGTAAAAAAAAAATATAGACCTAAGATCAAATTAAACGATAAATAATCCCATTTGCACGCACTGATCATCGCCAAAACTCTTACATTTTGCGATCTTGCACAGCTTGCACAAACTCATGAAGTCTGATCTCTCGACCATAGACTTATTCACAAGTAGCACAGCGGCAGTGAGCAAGGCACTTTCCCTTAAGGATTGTGTCTCGCGCCCGTCGACAATTTGTAAATCTTTTACTTAAGTAGTTAAAATTGCATGTTCCTCTATATTCATAACTAGTTGTGGAGGCTTTTAATTGGCTCTTCAAGTTTATGTCATTATTTAGTTTTTTTATGATAGCTTAAAACATATTATAACATTTATACTGGTACGATCATTTTCGGTTTGCGTTTTACTGTACCGGAAACCAAAACCTATGCACACGCCTATAATTATAGTATGTATGTTGTTTTGGGTGTAATGAGTATTGGCTACACTAGCTCGGCTCACATTTTGCGTCACGTAATTTATTCTAGAGATCCTGTTACGCTATTAAAATAATATAAATAGCTTACTTTACTGATTTTGCTTGTTTTCTCAGTTAGTAATACAATAAACATGGCTTTAGACGATGGATGAAGTCATAAAAATGTTAATTCATTTTACGTATGCATACGTTTTAATATTATTGCTTTATGCAAGCAATTACCTTAATAAATAACGCATGTTTTCTATGGGAAACTTAGGTAATCCATGTTTTATTACTTCTAAATATTAGGGTCTAATAACTATTGCTATTGGCTTATAAAAGCTTGCAGTTATTTTATGCAAATCTTCATAACACTGTCTTTCATCGCTAATTTTTATAACCGTAATGATTTACTTATCATTCTTAGCAGCACGCTTATGGCGCAATCTCAATCATGATTAATTTTTTTTCATTAAAATTAATATACCTACTTGATCTACATACTGAATCATAGATACGAGTAGGTGACTCGTTCTAGAACTATTTACTTTTATTGCCGCAAAAAGTAAACACCCATGAAATTAAGTTTTACGAGTTTTTTTTTGTAGTTAAATATTACTCTACTTTTTATGCTAAGTATACATAAGTAATAAAAATAACGTAACGTACTGAGCTTGTTGGAAGTAATACGGAAAATATTTCCCGTACTGGTAGTAGGTACAAAGAGTAAAAAAACTTCCCGATTTACCAACACTAAGCCCGTCGATTGAGGGAATTAATTATTGACCGCGTTACTTATTACTCGTGTATAAATAAAAATGAATTTCTGATTTATCTATTATCAGTAATAGATAGGCTCAGGCCTGTCCTTATATTATATATCTGACGGATGTAAAATAAACTACGGACTCCAACTCAATTTCTATAGAAAGAAAAATTCTAAAGATTACGCGAGAATGTCTTTTCTAATTTCTATGATAGACTTTGGCGTTTTTTCTAAGGACGTTGGCAACAGGCAAGCAAAAAATACTTAACTCCTAAAGAATTATATACACGTATATGCTACTTTATCCCTGCTCTGGTACGCTACAATGATGAACTTATTGAAAAATAGGAGTGAAAAATCTGTTTCATTTTACACCTAAAATATAATAATTATTCCTAAAACTTCAAAAATTGTTGAACTTCAAAAACAAGCTTAATTAATGCATGACATTAAAGTAGGTTTTAATTGTGTTATTCTTTAATTATCAATTAAAAACAATAAATGATACAAGAAAATAAACGAATCTTCTAGAAAACTCCGTATTTGGTACGTAGTGTACGTACTAATATACTATAATATATTTGAAGCCCGCGTCTTATGATAATTTTAAAGCTTTATAATTATTTATTTTACGGACGTTACGGACGCACGCACTTACGTACGTACGCACGGACATTTGCAATATCATTATAAAATATTTAAATTGTAATTACGTGATTTCAGAGCGTGGTGAGTGCACGCCGCATCGCATGGATGACGAGTACCTAATCAGATTCCTGCGCGCGCGCAACTTTATTCCGCAGAGAGCTCACAGGCTGGTATGTTTCTAGATGAATAATTCAATTATCTATTCAATGCATTGAGCTATGGAGGGGTTCTTATGCTCGGGGTTTCTTTGTGTGATAAAAGGAATGACAGGAGAAATAAAAGACACCGACATAGCTCTTAAAGTTATCAAATTAAAATGACAATGGGCAGGCGCAGACTTTGATCAGGAGAGGCTAAATTCTGAAATAAATAAAAAACACAAAATTATCAAACAAACACCATTTATACCATGGACGTATGATAAGTCCAAGGTTGGTAGGGATAAGTTGGAAAATTCTTTGTTCATCGTGGTTGCTAAACATAACCTTTTTTTATGAAACCACGCACATGATTTTAAAAGCATATTTGCGAGTTTCAACCTTTTTTGAGTCGCCGTTCAATTTGCACATCAGTTGATTTTTTATTACTGCCTTCTGTACTTAAGAATAGCTGTCACATCGCCTTGACGTACGGTTGGAAACATATTTTGCAAAGCTATTTTTTTAAATGCCGCTTTACTACTGACTCCTACTACATATTTGTTTGTTGTATTTTTTTTTTAACAAAACCAATACGGGAGGGACATATATTTTTTATTCTTTTTCACTTTTCTTTCAATTTGGGCCACTATATATTTCTATTTGCGTATACACCACGAGCAGACCAGCTCCCGCTATTTTTTGTTCATTGAGATAAGTTTAGCTGAAAAGCTTTTAATCCTAATTATTATTTATTACTCATAAAATACAAAAATACAGAAAATTCAAAATGTATTTTAGTTTGTAGATGGAACTAAATATTTTATTAATCTTGTCCTATCTTACCTATAAAATTTATTGCATTTTTGGCTATTGTTAACTCATTCTGTTCCCACATTATATTAATAAGTAGCTGCTATTGTTTGAGATGCGGCTGGTTGAAAAGTATAATTAGAGTCTTAGGATCACAAAAATTGGCAGTTTGACTTCTTCACGATCACATGTCATTATGTGGGTATAAGATAATAAAACAACTAGTAAGTTAAAGGCACAGATAAGAGAAAAAACAATGTTAAAGGCACTATAAGTTTTATTTGTGTTAAAGTTTCCATCTGGGGCCTTACCGCGTAAGTCTGGTGGAGATCGTAATCGTGTTCTCTCTTGCTCGCACTCGTGGACTTGTTAATTGGCGGGTGCAGGATGGCAGGCGAAGCCGATTCCCAGAACGGTTACGTGGTAGGGGTGCTGTTTCCTGTCGTTAAAGTCAGCTATGAGAATATCTAGAGAATTGGCAGCATTCTCCTCGGTTTATATTATAATCAGCATTGCAATGCAGCATGCATTGCAGGATTAGGGCAAACCCCCTTTTGATAAGTGTCCAAAGTGGCGTTTAATAGAGGACGTCTATGTTCAGCAGTCGGACATCTTCCAGCTGTTGATGTGGTGATTGGGGTTTGGGAACTCCCGACCATTTCAAAGTCCTCGGACAAAAGACAGCCTACAATCAAAGTCCCGAGAATTCCCGGGACTTAGAGATTTTAAAGATATTTTTTTAAGACGTATAAGCCTTTTTTGAAGAATTTTAATTAAGTTGATTCCTAGTGAAATATATTAAAAAGGCGTTGTAAAAATAAAGATGACTTTCATGATATCAGTTTTTTTGTAAGGCATTTTATATCCTCGCTGGGTAAAATTCTCAGGAATGTATTTACTCTTTGTGATTACCCTTTTAGTAAAGTAGCATTAAAGTAACAGATGGCGCTAGGCTCCTTCAATTGTTTGAAAATAATAATGATGACATGACAATTTCCATGATCTTGTCTCGTCTCGAGTCTTGACCCGAAAAACCCGGGACTCGAGACAACTAAAATTACGAAAAGTCCCGGGAATTCGAGACACGAGACATCCCGGGACCCAAATCCTAATGCTGATATAAAGTGTTGACGAAACTGGCACAATATTTTGAAGATATCGAAATATTTAACTGAACTGTCCATGAGAAACACTTGAGTATAGGTATCCTCAAATTGTGCGTCTTTCATTTCAGATCGTAAACCACTTCCAGTTCAAAGAAAACAACCCCGAGCTGTTTGAAAATATATACCCTTTGGACCTCCGCGCTGTTGGTGATGCCAACGTGATCGCTGTTCCACCATACAGAGACCAGGACGGAAGAAGAATTATGATCTTCAGGATAGGTGAGTCACGTGACTAGCGTACTTAGAATGTAAGCTTTAATAGTTAACTCACTTGAAATCATTTCTTTGTTTTCGTTCGCGGCTTAAAAATTACTTTTTCATTTTTTTTTATTGGTTATAGGGAAATCATTTGACCACTGCCTCGCTTGATGATAAGCAGTGACTTGGTCTACAATGAGTCATGCTTGACTGAAAGATTCCTATTCATTTAAACTTAAAAACTCCCAAGTTAATAACTGGAAACAGCGACGCTGGCGCCGACAAGCTGGTAGCGAAACACTAAGTATTAAAAATTGTTGTAGTTCTGGATCCCTCTTAATGTATTGCACTTCCTCATGTGCTTGTACACTAATTTATGTAGCAGAGTGTACCATAATCAAACGCAGTTTTCGCAATGAAACACATATTATAATAAACTAATAACCAAAGAGCTTTCTTCTAAAACATTACAAAATACACTGGAACTGATAACATTAAACTTTAAGCACAAAACAACTTAAGAAAAAATATTTATCTCCTACATTTTTTCTTAGCTTGACATCAATTTCATAGACAGTCATGTCAGCAGTTCATTCTCATAAATTCAAACCCACCTGACATACAATCACCATGTAATGAGATTAATCTTCCTAAAGCTAAACCTCTTTGCTTCAATAAAAATAGCCAAGCGAAACTTTGTAAAAAAATTATATTTTCTGATATTTTATGTTTGTTTTATGTGGCGTTAACACTTCTGATCCGATTTGGATGCAATGTAGCACATAGATTGCTTACTCCACCGGCACTGTCAGAAAGATACTTCTTATTCCAGAAAATTTAGTATATATTAATATAATTAGCACTATGCTCAATGACCTCGGAAGTCTTCCAATAAGTTGATCTTTTGATGAACATGAACAAAACGAAAATCATATCTAATATCCATGTTCTACCTATGCCATTCGGTAATCTATCTCTAAATATATATAACTCAAAGGTGACTGACTAACTGACTGACATAGTGATCTATCAACGCACAGCCCAAACCACTGAACGGATCGGGCTGAAATTTGGCATACAGGTAGATGTTGTGACGTAGGCATCCGCTAAGAAAGGATTTTTCGAAATTCCACCTTTAAGAAGGTGAAATGGGTGGTTAAATTATTTTTCCATAGACCACGCCGCGGGCGTAGCTGTGGGCAGAAGCTCGTTAGTTATAAACTTAACGATACACTCGAAGCTGTCGATGAATATATATATATATATATATCATCTAGGACAGCCTATACATAGTAGTGCTTGCACACAGTGTAGTTTGAAGGCAGAATATCTGGTTAAGCCAATGACTGTTTTGACTTTATAATTTAGACTAAACGATCTATAAAATGTTGCCTTGACTGCATATTAGTTGGAATTGAAATGCCTAAAGGTTTTCGAGGTCTCTTGTAGCCAATTCCAAATGCAATAGTGTTATAGGCACGTGCACAGATTCTGAGGAAAACAGTTTGAATTTGGAATAATCATATTATTGGGATCTTTGGTACATTCACTGTATAACACTACAAAATTAATCATTTAAAACTTAGATACTTAATTATTTACTTACAAGGTATACTTACAACCTTACAACCAATTATACGAACGAAATCAGATATTAAAATAACCTAGCTGTGGTCGTGAAACAATAATTTATTACCCGTTTGTTAAAGCTACAAATGTTTAGTTTTGTCGTAATTTACATATTTCAGAAGTTTCAAGGTGACGATTGAAATAAATTACATCACGTTTCTTGTATATCATTTAAATTTGTATTTAATATACTCTACTTGAGGAATTAATTTTCATTTGACAGCCTCTGTGGTATCGTGGTTGAGCAGGCCGACTCATAAACCGGAGGTGGCGGGTTCGATTCCCGTGACAGGACCAGTATTTGTGCACAGAAAAAAAGCGCAAATACTTGTTCAGCGTTTGGGTATTGCGGGACCATGGTCCTTGTAGTTCCGGGGTATCTAGATACAGGGAATCCTAGTTATGGTCCTGGATCTATGTATGTGACCGTTGGGTGCTATTATTATTATTATACCCGTTTTTATATAAAAGTGTAGTTTAGTGTCTATGATGGTTGAGCATAAAAAAAGTTTTTGTATGTCAATTTCTTTTTATTACGATATTTTCTATAAAAACTTTGGTAGAATTTTGCCATAAGTTTTCCTAAGGCGATTGTCCATATGGACAATATGTATATATTATTATAAATATAAATGTTTGAGAATATAACAGATCTGCGGAAAATCATAGTCGCATTTACCCTGAAATAGGACATCAGCTACTTTTTCATTATTATTATAGCAACAAAAGCGCGCGTCGCAGTTAATAATTCTTAATTAATTCTTAATTCATTTATTGGTATATAGAAATACAGGTCAAATTTGTAGGTACTCGTAGGTACATATTAAATACATAAAATACACTTAAAATCAGGCGCGCCTCTTTAAAGTAACATAATTATTGTTATTATTTTTGAAGTAAAACTTCTTTACAAACGCTTGACTGGGGGAGGAAGCACCACCTTACTCCTCAACATACACATTCGCATTCACCTCTTACGTGAACGGAAGTTGAAGTTGATTCACGTAGATCTCCAACATAAAAAAGTAAATAATTTGTGTTATCATGTTGGTATGTCCGGTAATATATCAATTTAAAAATGTCAAGATAGCGACATTAACATTAAATAAAGCAAAAACTAATTTATACCGGCCAATAGATGGAGCTAAACTAAAGAAGTTTTACTTTAGTCGTGTGGTCTAAAGCACACTCGTTTTTTATCATTCATAAGTAATCATAATTTTTTTCCAGGTTGTTGGGACACTAAAGCGATTCCCTCGGATGACTTGTTCAAAGCTACGGTCCTGGCGCTACAGCTGGGAATGATAGAACAGCGTACGCAGATCCTTGGAGGAGTTGCTATATTCGATCTGGAAGACATTAGCACGTCGCATGCTTGGCAGGTCACTCCTTCTATTGCCTCCAAGATTGTCAAGATGCTTGTGGTGTGTACAATCTCGTATTTTATGACGTTTGTAAATAAGTTTTTGCTGTGATTAGAATGGCTTTGTACGGGTCAGGTGGTGGGTTGGATTCATTTTTAAACCAACATCTAAAATTAATTACGTTGCCTATAGGGTAGTTTGGTGAATGGTGCCAATTTAGCTAATAGGAAACTGGCTTTTGAAAGGGTAATAAAATCTCTAATCAACTTGTTACGTTCACTTGTTAATTTTGATATTTTGAATTAATGATATTTCATATATGTATATATATAGATATATACAGGGTTACAGGAAAAATCGTGCTAGATCCGTTAAGGGCGTGGAGTACCCATCATTTCTGACTTATTTCACTATGAAAAACTCTTGCCTAAACTTAACCCTTTTCGAGATATTCGACTTTTAATTTTTTTATTGAAAATTGCCGATTGTTAGGCTACAAAATTTAATTATGTTTATTATGTTTGGGGACGAGTTGGCTGGACTGCAGTCGCGACCCCTTCTCGCCCCCGGTACGGCGGACGAGGGCTCACGAGGGGGTTTTAGTAGGTTCGAGTCTCACATACCCCCTGCCACCACCTCCGTGGAAGCAGGGGGTATGTGAGACACCTCCCGCTTCCCCCCTTCCCCCTCAAAAAAAATGTGTTTCATAGTGAAATAAGTCAGAAATTATGAGTACTACACGCCCTTAACGGATCTAGAACGATTTTTCCTGTAACCCTGTATAGTCATAGTCTAGTCTAAGTCATACTCCTAGTAAAGTTATGGCAACTTTACCAGAAGCTTCTTTTAAAGATTTGAGTAAACCAAAACTTATCTACGAATGACGTGACTCATATAATATCTATCGATCTTCATTTGTTAAGTTCGCTTGATTGTATGTATATTATTTTGCTAACGATACTCTCCAACACCACCGTTTAACACTTACATGCTAATTTGGTGTCCATGAACAATCTTTACTAATCAACAATGTTTATTACTTATCGATGCATGCGTTTTTACTGCACTTGTATGTTAAAACCATTTAACCAATGTTAAACAAGTTATTTAATGTAACCATTAACACAATCACTCAAGACTTTAAACATATTATACAGTAATTTAACATTTGGTTTCAGAAGACGCTACATAGTGTCGAAATATGATAGACTAGCTAACCCAAACCGGCTGTACACGGCTTAATAGTTTTTTAGAGAGTATCACAATAAAACATAACCTATGTTACACAGCAACAGGGTAGTTTTATACTGAAAGAATTTAGAATCGGATCACAAACAAAGAATAGGTATTTTCTAATTTTCTCTTCAACTCGTTTTATCAAGCGTACGTCTACAATTTGTTTAATCTACATATTCATATTCATATTCATTTATTCTGTTACCATATGTGCATATTGATCTTACATTTCAAATATTATATATATATCATAATATTAATAGTAACAATATGGACCCTGTAGGGCACTACAGATTAAATAACAGACCTTGGACTCCTTTGTTCACACGATCGATGTTTTTGCACGTAAATCAAGTTTGCGTGTGTCTTTTATACTCCTCACATTTTTATATTCAATATTTATTTTGCAGTCTTGTTTTCCGACTTCAACCCACGCTATCCACATCATCAACAACTCCTGGATGTTTGACAAGATCTACAACATCTTCAAACCGTTTCTGACAGCGGAGATGCGTTCCAGGATTTATTTCCACGGCTACGATAACAAGTCACTACAAGAGCACATTCACAAAGAACACCTGCCCGAAAGATACGGCGGTATCTGGCCTGATTACTCCTACACCATTTGGTTCGAATCATTGAGAAAAAATGCCACTGTAGCCAAGGAAATGATTAGTTGCGGCTACAAGTTCCGCGAAGAGGAATTCTGTCCAGAAGTCGTTAGGCAATTGAAGGAAGAAGGCATAGTGATTTCGTGACGGGACGTTTTAGTTGATAAGTCTTTTCTGGAGGAAAAAAAACCCCAGATTCATTCCAAATTTGTAATTAAAAATTATGTGTAAACCTTAAAAGATCATCAATTAGATCGTAATACGTAACAATAATCTGCATGTTTTTAACAATAAGTTTTTTAAAATTTTTTTAGTGTTAGTTTCCTTTTAATTATTTGTTACATTTAATATTTTTATGAGTACGTATTTTAGATAATTGTTTAGTCATAGAGTACCTATTTTTGTTCTTGATCATGGTTTTAGTTTTACATAATTACAACCTACAATAGTTTTAAGAGATTCGTCAAACGCCTGTGATAAATGTAATGTACATACATACTACCTACTTAAACAACTAGGTTTATTACCGAGTTTTAATGCTCATGTAGATTTATGTAAGTAATAATTAATTTAATATATTGCAGTAGAGATGAAGCTTACTAATATTATTAGAGTTTTATATTTCTACTGCAACTGTAATGCTGAAAATGTTACAGTCAATAGTCATAGAAATAATATTATCCAGTCATAATGCATAGTACAAACTGATATCAGTTATATTTGAAAGTAGTGTATAAGTAAAAGGGGAATTGGCAAAAACTGACACCGTTTATAAAAGAAGAAAAAGAAAAAATCTCATATACAACCCAAATGACACATACACATGGTATAAACACATTGGGTTATTAAACGTGGCAGTGATATAGGTGGATAATAGCTGATCATTTTAACTCCGCACATCCTTTCAGAACCTCTCTCACGCCCGTTTACGTACAAATCCCATTTAAATAATATAATAATAATCGCTCAAAGATAACATACATTCTGGACCACAACTAGAATTCCCCGAATCTAGGGACCCAGGAATTACGAGGCCCATAGTCGCACTACAACCAGACACAAAACATTATTTGCGCTTTTTCTGTACATCTGTGCACTTGTCCTGCCGCGGAAAACGTACTGGCTGGTGGTGGCGAGACCACAGAGGCGGTCGAAATAATAATAACTATGAAGAAAATCACGTATATCAAATAAATCAAAATATTATTCTAATTTCGATTGATCATTCGAGCAGTCCCTGTAACTATCTACTCTAAAAAAGGGTCTACTGTGTTCAATCCACCTGAAAAATATTATAATATTACACAAGCGCTTCAACATTTATTACGCGGGAACAACTTACCAGGGTTTCGTGAAAAATATAATTTAATAATTTTCAAGGCAAGAGTAAACGGGTATCTTCTAGGCAAGTATACCGCGTCGTCGCTTACCATCAGGTGAGGCAATGGTCAAATGCAAGCCTATCGAAGGTATAAAATAACGAACTCTGCTGAAGAGTGCTACGACCAAGTAAAAAGACAAAAGATGCTACCAAAACCAAGATAGCTTTACTTTACCGTAACAAATGACGTCATTATACAGCGATACGCTGTAACGAACAAATATTACAGCTTTTCTTTTTAAGAGCACAGACAAACATTATTTTTAAATACAAGAGTAATGTCTGTCCGTTCAAAATGCCAAATTTCAGTATTTGAAAAACTTTCTTATGCAAATATTGAAACCAGCTACAGTTTCGGAACAAACTCTCTTGTAGTACAATTAAAATTAATTTAGAGTAAGGCACTAAATAAACTTTATATAACTTTGTAACCAATGTTTTATTTATGAAAGAGTAAAATTTGTTACAACCCAACCCTGATTAGTATTAGTAAAATTTTGAATCAACGAACCGGAGCTCGTGTTCGGAAACTATGAGAATTTGTTCCTGTTGTTGTGCTGTAATATAATGTAAATGTTGATTAACAAATCTTTGTTACTAAAATAGTAACAAAGATTTGTTGATTTTCGCAGTTAGCGTGTATATAGCCATAGCTTAGTTGGGAAATTTTCCGGATATTCCCTTAGCCAGCTTACGTTAACCACGGGAAGAAATGCAACAACAGTCATATGTGACTTATTTGTTTGATAATGTGACTTCAATGTTTTAACAGCCAAGCCAATTGGTGAAAATTTTGCACGTGAATTGCTGACTCTATCATATATACCACGTACTATATAACATAGGACAAATTCCGGAAAACGAAGTTCCACAGAAAACGGATACACAAGTTGCGGTTGATGCCGCTGGGTGCCCTAGTTATTTGATAGTAGCTACTAACTACTATCAACAATATTTAGTTCGTCTTACTATGTGCGTGGTTAATAAACTTTAAACTATGATAATAGCTATTCATCTTTTAGAATCCCAACTTTTGTAATAGTTTCCAGAGTTAATTTAAATGAGCTATTGTATTTGATCGGAATATATTTAACGTATAACTTAGTTGCTATAATAAATCCTTTTCTGCCTGTTCTGCCTGTAGTTCTATTTCTGGAGATGATATTAATATAATAAAATAAATCCCAAGAGAGCATTGACATATTCCAGAATTTAGATCAGTCAAGCTTTAATGTGTACATTTTGCGTTCAAATATATTATATTGCTTTGCTCAGGAGTGAGTGATGAATAAGACGGGATAGCTGTTATGTATTCATTCACCTTCCTATATGGGAATCTTTCACATACATGGGAAGTGACGAGTACCTATAGCATAGAAATATTGATAGTACTTACTATGTAAAGCGAAGGCAGCTTATATAAAGTTTCGGAAGATACTTCATTTAAATACTATGTGTGAAGATTAGGCCGTGTTGGGATTTGCGTTGATTCTACTTAGGTTTGCAGTGGAAACTTGCCTAGATCCATGCGAATATTCATCAAAACCATTAATTGTTACCTATTTCAATAACATGGGCCCAAGACGGACCTACCCTTGTAGCATTTTGAGACAGTTAGAAAAGTATTTAGAAATATCGCAATTTTTTATATGATGGCGGCATATTGGACAGTAAAATATGTCAGAAGCCCTTTGTGAATTCGATCTTCGCACCATCACATGCATAGATACATACAATTCTCAATAGGTACCGCTAGTCAGTGAGATGAGAAGAGTGGGCAGAAAAACCCACGACGCATATTTAAGTGCGAGTGAATAAAGTTGCAATCAGCGCAAGCCTCGAAAAAAAATTCTTTAGTTTTACAAGTCACAATTTACAAAGAATTTACCAAAAACTAATTTCGATGGTATGGCTAACATATAAATAACCAATAGGTACTTGTAATCAATAATGGTATTTATGCCGATGGCAATGGCGTAGATTTTGCACTTATTATCGTTCAACCTTTGCCACTCGCTGAAAAAAAAAAAACGCAATATAATAATTTATAACACTGGTTCTACCGATAACTAAGGTAGTGTCGCCGAAGATGGCCCGGCTCCTAAGATAGCCCACTTTAAAAAAAATACAGTTATGATTAAACGAAACATTTTAAATTTCGCGGGTTTATGCTACTAGTACCATAGACAATAATGCAAGTGTGTTTTAATTATTATTATTACAATGTCCATTATGTTTTTTCTATACTTTATTTATCTGCAAGATTTCACGAGGTTTTGAAATTAAGTGGGCCTTCATTGGCTCCTGTACCTTACATGAACATTATCCAAACAAAGTCTAATCTCCATTCATTTTTAGTTCAGTGGTAGATTAAGCACTAAGCAGTTCGTTTTTTTATTCGTTCTTGAATAGTTAGCCAACATGTGGAAGGTTTTAATTTTTGTATCTGTGATCGTAGCCGCCAAAACAGATCTTATAGAAGAAGTGGTAAACGCAAAAACTTGGATAATGTCAGCTATACGCACGCTCAAATGGCTGAATGGATGTGCATGAAATTCGGAACCAAGATAGCTTATACACTGGATTAACATATAGGCTATATTTTATCCGGAAGAAGTGAAATGTTCGAGTGGGATGAGCAAATAATTAAAATACTTTTTTTTGTATAAAGCAAACGACATGACTTTAGAGAATATCATATAAAGGTGAAACACCTCGAAATAACATGTCACAAGTACAGAGACTATTTATTTCAGCCGGCCATAAATCCGTGTCAAATTTAAATTATTTTAATGTCACGAAAAATTTTCATCAAAGATCCTTCTATTTCTAGCTGTAATGACAAATGTTGGTTGCATGACATTAGTTGGAAATTAAATATGCCGTAATGCCGTACTAAAAATATATGCTTGATTAAAATTAAATATCATAAATTAAGAATATAATAATAATAAAGCCATAATATTATAGAAACTGACGTATTCATAACTTTGTAGTTATGAATTATCCTTATATTCTCTTCTCTCATAATAATATAGATACGAGTATTTTTTTTTTTTTTTTTTTTTTTGTTGAGGCGAGTATATTGCCTAAACAACGGTCGAGTTATTCGACTGTATCTCGTGAGTGTTAGCCGTGTACTAGTTGTAGTTAATAATAAAGCCATCGCATCTCTTATTCTGAGGGCCATAAGAACTGATTAAGAGAATATCCACCAAACGGGCAGCAGCATTATCCGTGGCCTGACACTTTATGCATTATTATTTTATTATGAGATTTGCAGTGGTGTTCTATGGACTAGAGCACCATTAAAAATTGACGGTTTCGCCTATGTTCAATAGTGGACGTCTTCGGGCTGGTGATGATCATGATATTGAGCTTTTCCAAGTTTCATTCCAATGAGCAATACTAATATATAGAAGGTACTATCAACATCCGGTCTAGAATATATAGATTTCCTAAAATAAATAGAAGTCCCACCAGTGTTAGTGCCATTACTCCATGTGTATTGTATCGCTATTCTTGGTAAATTTATCAATTAGTCAGTAGATTGGATAATATACATTAATGTGGGAAGCTTGGTCTTAGTAAGTTCGAAACAAAATTAAGTAGATTGAAAAATATACATTAATGTGGGAGGCTTAGTTCTAGTAAGTTCGACAAAACAGTTTGACCTTTACGCAATGGAACTACTAAGGAAAATTGTAGGGTAATACAATACAATACAATAATACGGTAATATTATCTCCTTAAGTAGATTTCCCTAATTGTGAAACATGTGGAGTCATAGAAGGTGTGCATCTTTGGGTGGAATATGTTTAGAGCTAGTTGATAAGATCACATACGAGCAGCCAATATGAGCTGAACTTTTATATATTGGTGAAATCCAAAGCGTTCTATGTCGTGTAGTGAAACGGTTAGGACACTTTTACAATGGTTTTTGACTTATTTTATTAAGCAGACGGGATTGAAATAGTCAGAACGCGAAACAAAGTCCCATAAAAATAGATAGAAAATCCTTTAATGACGTCTTAGTCAGTCAGCCGGTACCTATAATATGTTTGTTTAGTTCCGAAAGACGTTGACCGAGCACCCGAGTTACGTCACAGGGCGCGCCCCCGGGCAACGAGGCCTCCCTACGACATCTTATCAGCAGTTACCAGTTAATAAGGCTTCATCGCCCTTTCATTTGTCATGTATATGTTACAGAATCTATATCTGTGTTATAGAATGTTTCTCGCATATAAACCGTCTTTTGTCTATTTAGTTGTTTGTGTTTTGTAGTAAGGTTATCAGGTCATGTAGTCTTGGATCGTTTCAAATAGCCACATATAGATAGAGGCTTAAGAAAATAAATGATTAAACTGTATGTGTCCCGTGATAGTGAAGAAGGCAGTAAACTGACATTTTCAATGAAACTTCGATCAATAGAAACAAGGTTGTATATTAAGAAATTAGTGCACGATAAGTACCAAGCTATTTCTATCAACATATGTTAATTCTTAACATTTTCTAACATACCTTGTTTACTGCAAGAAGCACTCTCATTTAAAGTAATCAAATTTCCCTTAGAACTTTCTTCCAAAATTTGAACTAGACAGGAAGAGTGAAGGTTTTTCGGTGTTCTTTCACATCGCGGAAATTTAAAATTTGATATATTCGAAGGTTCACAGTCGTCTGCATGTTTAGGCTCGACTGAAGAATGAGGCTGAAATTTTTTGAAAGTATTCCTTAGTCTTGTGAAGAAACCATCTTTACTAGACTTGGGGAAAGGCAATACTTGTTGCATTGACAGTGATGGTTCAGTAAGAGAATTATTGCATATATCTGTTTTTGAAACTTTGCGGCATAATATTCTCTTACTGGAATCGAAATTTGATGGATTGCCGAAATTGCAGCAACTTTGTGAAATCGGTCGTAGGCTTGGCGAAGGATTATGAGATTTCTCTTGGAGTTTCTTCTTGAGGAAATGTACACTGGCTGAATAGAAAAGCTGTTCGTCTTCAGGTTTCGCTAAGCCTGATTCCAAATTATTTTCACATTCCGGTTGTTTCAGTTGTAGATCATTACGTCGGTGCATCCCTTGCCTGTGCGCTGATTTAATTTTATTGTTTCACACATTTTTAACTTTTCATTAATGTTAAAGCAGTATTGTGTGAGAATTTCGTTGAATTAGTAAATCGTAATTAAAATTAATTTGATCTCAATAATTTTCATTCACTCAACAAACTTTAATGACGTCAATCAGCTGTCTGCCACCTGTCACGGAAAATTTGTCTCCGGCTTCAATCAAAAGAGTTCAAATTCCTAAAACTGATGATTCAAAAGAGGTTTATTTAAAGTAGGGTGTTGATTTTTGGGAAAACAGAGATGTTTTCTACAAACAACAACATCAACAGCACGGCAATGTAAATATTTTGTTGTTTTTTGTGATGGCTGATGGCTATTCTATCAAGGTATAAATGACCTTGTTACGGCCGTTGGCTTAAAACTTTTAAGTCCTAGTTTAGAACAATGCCTGAGGTTAGTTTCGAGATAGTTTCTAGTTAGCTCTCTAGGATTTAGTACGCACTTATGCCATATCGTACAGCGTATCGGCGTCGATATGCTGAAAGTGTCATCATTCCATGAAAACCTAGTACGGCTTCTCAGTCAGCCCGGATGGTATATTCTATCACCTAACTGCAAGACTTGGCGACATTGGCATTATAAACGGTTTAAAATTTTCAAGAAACTAGTGTGTTCGTGGAAGAACACAACTATCTACAACTCATTTATACTACTAATTTAACTACAAACTCATTTATATATAGATACTAGTTGCGCCCCGCGGTTTCACCCGCGGATAAAAGTATTTTTATTATTTGCTCATCCCACGGGAAAATTTAACTTTTCCGAGATAAAATGTAACCTATATGTTAATCCAGTGTATGAGCTATCTTGGTACTGAATTTCATCCAAATCCATTCAGCCGTTTGAGCGTGATGGAGTAACAAACATCACACATACACACAAATACACATACAAACTTTCGCTTTCATAATATTGGTGTGATTAAAGTGGAGTTAGAAATGTAGCTCTAAGAATGCGAGATTTTACAGCTCTAATTGTGTGTATGGTCGATAAACCTGTTATAAGTACTGTGTAAGGGAACATCATTACACAGAATAAAAGTCACAGGCTTACAGGAATACATTTAGAGTTATTTATATTATGCCAATTCTAATAGTCTTATATATTTATATACACCTATTACCGATGCGTAATCGCCATAAAACAGTATACTGATCAAAACAGCTCATTAGACTCAAAATGGCTGACTTTAAGATAGTTTTTCAATAACCTTGTATAAGTAACCAACGACTACAATAATATAACAATTACTACTAAATACTACTAGCCACATTGCATACTACAATAAAAAAACATTTGGACTATATACTAGTCCCGATAACCTATAGACAGTCCAAATACTCCAGCCCACTACCGGTAGATAGCGTACCTCACATGCTGGTAGCATTGGCCTCTTGAATTGCAATGCTGATTCGTTGTTCATTTTGGTCACGAATCGCATCGACCAGGCGATCAAATAAACACTAGAAAACGCGAAGAGCTCTCAGTCTCCAAAAACCCAGGGTCAAAACACCAAACGACTCAAATACGTAACCGCTCTATAAGTATCATGTTTCACAAATTAAACTACGAATATGAAAAAGATACCAGTACTGATTGCTGAAATTTCATGAAAAATAAAATATTCACCTCAAAGGAATATTTTGCGTACAGGCGTTATGGAAACTTTTATGACAGCTAATTGCGGAGAATTCCACAGGCATGCCCAGCCCTTATCTTGTATAAGGGCTCTACCATTTATGCCAGATGAATAGTGGGTTTATAGGTAGGTAAGGTTGTAAAGAAAATATTCTAAAGTCTGACCGATGAAAGTCTGTAAAGTAGTATGTGTAGGTGTACACCAACAAGCATTGAATTTGAAAACGCGGGCGGTGCTTCTATTCATCTATACTACAGTTTGTCATCATTATCAGCCAGCAAACGTCCACTGCTGAACATTGGCCTCCCCCATAGAGCGTTACTTTGACCGGGTACTGGCCTCTTACATCCAACGGCTCCCGCGAGTCTGACCAGGGAGGTGATCACGAAACTTTGATTGCAATGCAACAGGAGAAAAAACCATACTAACTATGCACATAAACTGCGTATTCAAACTGTCTAATCCATACAAATTTATGTTTCCATTAGTTGCAATCGGGTTACGTAATCACCCATCTGATCGTCTGTTCATCTAGAGGGTTATCTTGCAGAATATTAGAAATGTTTCCGATATCCATCCAGATCTCCAAAAATAAATGCTATGACTAAATCTAAGCGTGAAGTAAACAAACGTTAGCTTTTGTTGGCCACAAGTAGCCCCCTCATACCATAAATTAAGCTTTTAACGAGAAAAGCGACAACGAAGGAACTCGAAATTTTCCGACTTTAAAAAACATTGAACTTTTGTTAGTATACCAGATTAGTCTCTTTTTATCTAGTCGTAGGACAATGTACTTCGTTTTTGTTCTTGATATGAATAGTTAGAAAATTAATTCTGGGGAAGTGGAGATTTATTGACCTCTTTGATATATATATGGTAAAAATTATGAGGACAAGAAGCGTATGGACCTCGTGTCCTGAGAGTACCGGTACCATTAATGCCTCCTGGGCTTTATACGTAAAAATGATCCCTATTGTGGAGAATGGAGTTTGAATATTACGCGACAAATTTTATTCAACAGATAAGTTTTGTTTAAGCCCTGTGCTTTTAATGTGGCTATTTTCATACAAGTTCTGAGAAATTCCAAGTTAACTTTGTCTTCTGATTTTTTAAACTAATGACGTAATGAGCTATCCGTTCCTTTGATGTTAAGTGTCACGCCACTTAGTAACAGAAATTCATGGACTTTCCTATAGCTACGGTGCTATATATACTATCTTCATTAATGACACATTACAAGGTTTTAGGCCAACGGAAAATTACACCATTATAACTTCAGCTGTTCTCGAGAAAAATATTTTGAGAGACAAACCGATAGATACATCTACATACATATACGTAGAGAGACGGACAACAAAGTTGTTTTAAAAGGGTTCCGTATCTAAACATAACAAAGAATTAATTGTATTCCTTAAGGCGGCGTCCAAGCACAATTTTATGTTTTTGATTGAGTCTCTAAACGGCTTTGTTTAAAGTTGAAAATCGCAGATAATATTTAATGTCAAACTGGCGCTGCACTTGAAACTGTGTTAATTTTGCGGGGTTTTTTTTTGGTTTGTGTGAACTAGGCATATCAAATAAAAAAGTTAAGCGGGTATATGTAAACCAGTCAGGCTATTTCATTCGTAAAAAAGTGTTGTTATCGCTGAAAATTCGGAACACTACATTGACAAGGTGATTTTATGGGGGTCATCGTACGATTTTACTTTGAGAAAACAAAACTACTTAGTTAAATTGTATTCAGCCACCGTTCTTTTTCGTTTTATTTCCTATTAATGCAATTTTTATCGTATCATTATCTTATATTGTCACGTCGTACTGGGGTTCGAAAATTGTTTATTTTGTTTGGTTTTTTGTTCAGAAATCGCGTAAAATTTTTGTGATTTGAAACAGTTAATTTATATAATAATTTTTTCATCACTCGTTACTCATGAGCTAGTGGAAAGTGTTTCTTTAGCTTATTTTTATTCTTAAAATTAATGGCTCTATAGTTATTATTATTAGCAATGAGCTGTGAGGTGGGATGGTAGGTTAAGAACCGGACAACCTCGTGTGCTCTCGCCGTGGGGAGACTGATTGATATTTTATTGATGATATAATTACACTGGTGAAAGAAACTTATCCTTGATCTAAATCTAGAACAGGCGAAAGTCGAGTTCCGGGAAAATAAAATAGTTAATAAAAATGTTTTAATACAAAATAATACCATACTACTACTTTTAAACGATTAACTTATTAATTATGTATTATTATTAATATTTTACCTATAGGCGTCCCACTGTTTCAACAGTAAAACAGGGTTGTATTTCTTGATTTCCTAAAAACATTTATTTTTTTGATAATAATAATAAATAATAAAATCTCAGTATAATTTCGTCTAAACAGTAGTATTCCAAATTTTCAGCGATAACAAAACTTTTTTTACGAATGAAATAGCCGGACTGGTTTACATAAACCCGCTTAATTTTTCTATTTGATATGCCTATTTTACTTAAATAAATAAAAAAAAACCCAAAATAAACACAGTTTCAAACGCAGAGACGTGAAAGCTAAACTGTTGCTTTTGTATACCCTTCAAAGGAACTGCCAGAGGAAATACCGAGAACAAACAAGTAAACAAAAAAAAAAGCAATACATTTAAGTACCCACTAAAACTAAGTTATGGTACTTTGCAGAAAATGAATAGGTACCTAAACATTTTTAATTTGACTAGCATGCCGACATATTAATAACTAAATGAGCTATTGAGATATTAAAAAAGATAGAAATCCAAGATGGTCATTGTGACGTCATTCCTAAGTAAACACGCATGCTTTCAAACGATCAAGTCATATCAACGTGTATAGGTTGCATAAATTGTACTCATATAGTAAAAACAGATGCTAAATGTTGATTTAAATAAAATTACAATATCAATATTATAATACGTAATGAATTTCCCACAAAATGTGTTTTGTTTGTACCTTAATATCTTCTTCTTACTAAAAATCTTTCTTCTTCGTCTTAGCGTCAGCTAGCGTAGCTAAAGCGTCTTTAATATTTGTTTTTTATTTTAAAAGCGAGTTCGGTATCGTCATTCGTTTTTTATCTTATCTGTGGGTAACAATTAGACAATCCGGTATATATTTTTTATGTTTTGCTCCACATTTTTGTGTATTTAGCCAGTGTCAAGTACTAATAATTTATCAATATAATGATATTTCACACAAATATGTGTCAAGTCACAGTCGAAGTCATCAAGTCAAGTCATAGTCTAGTCAAAGTCATACTCCTAGTAAAGTGGAAACTTTACTTGAAGCTTCTATGGAGTTTTGGAAACAACATGAAAATAAATCTTGTAATTATTATATATTGTAGTGGCCTTCTGCAACTACAATAGGTGTTTTTATTTTTATTTTATAAGAGTCCTTTTCGATTTGCAATGTGGTTAGTTATTATTTATCTGGTATTTTTTGCATGCTGTGTTTCCTTTAAATAGACAATGCATTCAGCAAAATTGTATATTGTATGTGTAATTGTCAATAGGAAGCCGAATTAAATAAATAAAAATAAAATAAACGTTTCACCATCATTATACCATTTTCCCACACTCACGCCTGTAATCCAGCACTTAACGAATAGAATGCCACCAATTTTATGCACTAACACTGAAAATATCACAAGTTTTGGAAAATAATACAATGCGGTGACGCAATCTTTTTCGCTTTCCCGCCAAAAAACCTACATAGGCATTTACGAATCACGTGATCTGTGGAACAAAATTTAAATTTCATTTAATTAATTAATAGTATTAACAAAACATGTATAATAATATTAAATAGTTTTAAAGTATTTTTAAGGTTAATTTATAAAATTTATTTAGCATTAGATTATAATTTGATTACGGTGTTAGACCGAAATCTTAAACATCATAGTTCATAGCGGCTATGGAACCCAGAGCGCCTATAAGTTGCGAGTCGTACTATTACATTTAAGCAATTTTGAACACGTGTAGAACGTAATCACTTGACTCCACAGGCCCCGTGCGAGCATCGAAAACATGTGGGTAGAACCTACACGAGGCTCAGAGGTCCACGAGACAAGAGCCTCTACGAGACGATGAAGGTTGGCCATGGGTTGGACGATCGATACAGGTTATAGATGATAATTACTAGATAAGGAAAGGCTAGATTTACGGAACACCTCTGTTATAAATACCGATTATTATATTAATAAAAAGCTTACCTACCCACTAATTTATTTAACACGTTCTATACTTTAATTTTCAACACCCTCTGTGGTGTGGTGGGTGAGCAGGTCAGCTCATAATACGGAGGTAGCGGGTTTGATTCCCGCGGCAGGACAAAATAAGCGTAAATTGTGGGACCATGGTCATCGTAGTTCCTGGGTCCCTAGACACAGGGAATCCTAGTTAGGGTCCAGGATCTATGTATGCGATTGTTGGGCGTTATTATTATTATTTGCATAATTAGACGAATAATTGAAAGATATAGGTACAAGAGTCGTACGCATTATTATACAGGTAGAATTGCTATGTTTTGCATAAAAATAAAGCGTATGAGTTTTGTACGTTTAGAATTCTATGGATTACTTAAATAATAATATCATAACAAAAATAAATATTATTAACTATTTAAAACTAAATCCCGCATATAATAAACTAAACGACGTAAATAGTGTTAAAAGGTATCCACATATTAAAAAATATGGTCAATAAAAAATAACATTTCAAAAAAAAAATTGCTGGAAATCACGAAGCTTAATAACAAGGATTAGAGCTTCAGAAAATTGCGAAAGAACCGAACCGAGAACTGACATATTTTATGAAACCCTGAAAAGAAGTGTCGTCCGCAGCGAGACGAGTTCGTCGCCCGAGAAGCGACCTTTGACCCCGCAAGGTACTGCATCCGGTGTGCTAGTAGGTAGGGTAAAGGTATAAAAAATTACCGGTTTAGAGTGGGACTTAATTTGCCTTTTGAAGTAATATTTTTTACGCACGCTTGTTTTGGGAAGTAAGCTGGCGAGGCGAACGGATGTTGAAAGTTGTTGGTTAACGTAGATCTCCAGTGTCAACATAGCAAAATATTTTTTTTATTATCATGTTGGTGTGTCCAGTACAATTTACAATTCTCAAGATGGCGACATTAACATTAAAAAGCAAAATGTATTTCCAAGCAAAATATATTTTTATGTATTTATATATATATATTTTTTATATATATATTTTTATATATTTAATATATTTTTAAAATATATTTTACACCTTTAGATTTTGCAGAGAAATCAGCACTTTTATTTAAAAGTTTATCATGTATTTAGGCTACCTATTATGATCCCCACAAAAGCCTTTCAAACATCGTCCCTTCTGGAAAGTAGGGCTCTATCCTGTTGTGGAATTTTAAGTGCTTTGACATAGTTCGTTGGTTAATTGATCTTTGTGGTGTATTATTAGATACTATTAATAGTTACGAGCGTTGTCAAATTGAAATTAGTCAAATTGAACTTTTAGTGTTATTTACTTCTTGGGTTTTCTACTTATTTTACTTCGGAGGAAAATCTTTAAGAGGTTAGTGACTCAAGGAAAATTACGATAGTGTAGTGGATCTTGATGAAACTAATCATGATTATGTCTCTAGGACATGGCTATATATTTTCTCTGTTCATTTGATGTTAATCTACGGAAATCCAATACCTATCTAATGTTAGATATAAATTGAGAAGTATCTCTGTATAGCTTTATTGTTTATTATTTTTACATAATGAATAAGCGGCTAACCGCACTGCTGACCTATAAACATATTTAAATGAAACCCAACTTTTTTTATGCTGATGATGAATGACGTGGCCAGCTTGCTGGCAAAATTACTGTGAGATTAGTTCGTAAAGTTTCATTTGCCCAGTAATTTCACTACCTACAATGCCTTTCAAACTGGAACACAGTAGTGATATTTATCCCTACATTTTTTTTTACACAATGGCCTCAGAATAGCTGGAAAAGTGGTGGTACCTACCTAGATGAACTTTGCAGAAAAGTCCTACCACCTAGTGCACAACCAAAAAGAACTAGTACCAGGGCTGTAGCTAGAGTTAAATTTCAGGTAGGGCAGCATTGTCTACGGGATGGAAGGGCGGAAGTAAAAAATGTATCATGATTGATCTGCCCTCGAAGCTCGGGCCCCTAAATCAATCACCATGTATATCATGTGATGTACATTCAATAGCTATTCGCAGACAAATTTCTGTGACGGAACATGAGCATGGACCTCATTTTTTTAGCGCACACTATGAAAAAAAAATTACTTATAATTTATCATAGTTTTTGGGACCGAAGCAGCATAAGGGTCATGCTTGTTTCCATTGCTCTTCATGAAGGTTCATTTTATGTGTGCGCGCTTATTTATATTTATAAAGACGCGCGTTATCCAGTGGAAGTAGGGGAATTATACTTTGAATGTATTTATACACTGCAAAAATATAATTACACCAGTGGAATTTTAATTATAGCCCGTTGGAAAATTTTCGTCCACGTATTTGTTTGTTTTATAATATTTTGATCGAGCGAGTCAATAATTCGTCATATGGTCGTTATTCAGTTCCATGAAATGTTGTTTTAAAAGAGCTTATTATTGGCAGAGATATTGCGGATGTAATTGGGTTCCTCATTTATGTTATAATTGTCGCAATTCTAATAAGTCATCTATGATAATATTTTTTTGTAGAAATATTGTAATTGATTGCTGCCGTTGATTGCAAAAAAAAAGAGACTTTCGACTTCCTGTTTTTCAAAACGCTATAAATAAAGGCAAAAAAGCATAAGAACGCCTTTGTAGTGCCATTACTGGGGAAGTTATGGGCAGAACCTATTTTCTGGCTATTGTTTCCGTCCAACTATTGGTGCGCAATTTTGCCACTATGTTCGATTTATTGCCTTCTCTTTTCTCTCTCTTTCTTTCTCTATCTTCTTTCTCTATATCTATCTCTCTTATATCTAGTGTTGGCGTTTTTCATATCGTATATACATATATATCGTATATTCATCGTATATTTGTACTTTTAAAACGTAATGAATATTATTTTTGAAGCTGTTTAATTATCATTGCGTCAAAAATAAGATCTAGAATGTACTAGGCATGAGAAATATTTATAGAAGGCACCTAGTACGATGTTTTATATCACACGTGAAATCACTAGGAAAAAAACGCTCGTGCCTGCATTGATGTTTTGGTATTAATTGGCGTTAGTGTTTATTTTCAACCGCACGCGTATCTAATTAATTATTTATAGTGTAACCACTTCTCGATTGAAGTTGAGTACTCAATAAATTTTAGATCTCCGGTTTTGATAGAAAGATTAAAGTATTAAGGTAACCTGAACGGATTTAGACGGGCGTCAAAAATATGTTTTGATGTAGATGGTTTCGTCGAGCGGCCTGTCAGTAGCGTGGTCAGGAGGAAAACATCCGTTAATATTGATGGTTTCTTCCAATGTCCCACTTCGATTATCCACTTAAAATCTATAAAGAAAATTTTCCACATTGATACCAATAACAAACCATTTATTTAGGTTGTTAAGACTGAAATAAATATGAAAATCATACTTAAATTTAGTTTAGTGAAACTAAATTTTGTTACTCTCAGAAAACTTGTTTTAGAAAAGGTTGAGTAACCTTTATTGTCATAGTTCTGCGTACCTACTACATCTTCGATTTACCATAAAGAGTTACGATCAAATGTTAGCCTAATTGTATATAAAAAAAAAAAACTTTTAGTTAAGTTCTAAAATAATTTTACTATTACATCTACTTAAAAGTAATTGATATTTTTAATCAAGAAAAAGGTTTTTAATTAATTGACCCAATTCATTTATGTCTCAGACGAACTCCGAATCCATCCCTCTCAGTACCAACAGTTCGAAAGGAGTCATTGACCGGCCAAGTTTCAGTTCATTAATCTTGCACTTAAGTGGGCACCTCTTCTTCCTATTGTTGCCCACTGGCATGTCGAGTCAATGGACGGCTAGGGTCTGACCAGATATACACGTTCCATTGCTTTTTAATTAGGAAAACTTCGCACACGGGCGTTGATCTTTTTAAATTCTCAAGAGGTGAATAACTTTCGTTTACTTAACTTTTAATTACAAAGACATTTTGCGTGGCTGGCGACAGACGCGCTCGCGACAGTTACGTTTTGTTATCTTGCGCTCGTAAACTCGGAGTCGTATCGCGAAATTTTCCTGCTTCGTAATATCTTTATGAAGTACGCTTATCTTACGACTTCAAAGACTGTGCAGAATTTATGATGTTTACACAACAAGTAGATGCATTTTTTTTTATCATCGAATCGTACTGAAATAAAAGCTTAAAATAATCAAGGTAAGTGAGCTTATTATATGACCTTCTTTTCGGCCTAGAGTAGTCAAATGCTTGCGATTATATTATAATTAGCTTTGATTTGTTTCGCGTTTGAAGAGATAGACAAACGGGAACTGGAGCTGCCTAGATCTTGAACGCGGCAACCCTGGAGTGAACTGATTATGAGTAAAACGTTGATTGAGCACTTCTTAATGGTGAGGTCAACGGTAGACCAATGATCTGTATAGAGCTAGTTAGTCGTATTTACGGAAGTAAAGCGTTGTCTATCAGGGTCATTTTTAATACAGAGATTTGAGTTCCCATCTCATATACGCTTTTGATTTAAACCAGAACAGATTTATCAACAGTAATCTGGACGCTACCAGATTTCATTACGCGAAACTTTTAAATAAAGTACTTAAATAAGCTGAAATTATATTTTTATATCAGCAGAATATTTATTTTATTACACGAAAACGTGCAAGTGCAACTAGCGCATCGAGGGCAATACATATTTGCAACTCCTTAAATGGAATAGTAGTTTACATCTTTATTGTATGTATCTAACTTGGCTGGATTATATTAGTACTAGCTGCGCCCCGCAGTTTCACACGTGGATAAAAATAAGCCTATGTGTTAATCTACTATACATATAAGCTATCTATTGTTTCAAATTTCATCCAAATTCTATTAGCCGTTTGAGCGTGAAACAGTCATACATACAAACTTTGGCATTTATAATATTAGTAGGATATGTTGATATGTAATATGTAAATAGGGCGAATTCTGTGCCTACTACAGAGTAATAATAATAACTAATATAATCTACCCACAAGTTAAAAAAGTACAAAATATGAATATCGTAACTATTAACTACCAACAACACATCAATTCGTGGAGTTTTGGCGGGAAAGCGAAAAAGATTGCGTCGCTGCATTGTATTATTTTCCAAAACTGGTGTTATTTTCAGTGTTGGTGCATAAAATTGGTGGCATTTTATTCGTTAAGTACTGAATTACAGGCATGAGTGTGGGAAAGTGGTATAATGATGGTGAAACGTTTCTTTTCGTGTTGTTTCCAAAACTCCAAAGAAGCTTCTGGTAAAGTTGCCACCACTTTACTAGGAGTATGACTTGACTAGACTATGACTTAACTTGATGACTTGGACTGTGACTTGACTTGACACATTATATGATATTAATTAACTTGAGATATTATCAATTACTTGACACTGGCTAAATACACAAAAGTGTGGAGCCAAACCAAACAAAAAAAAATGTATCTACTCAGACCATGCTGTAGAACAATCGTGTAAAGGTGCGATAATAATAAAAATGCCACCTAAAATAACTGAATAACAAGCGAAATGTCTATTTAACGCTACGCACAGCGCGGGCACCAGCTGAACGCTTTGTAAATGTTTCGTAGGTAATAAAACACCTGCATTGTTCAATTTCGCAAGGCTTTTCTTTAGAATTTGAATTCGCAGAAATTTTGTAATACCTATATTTAAGTTTAATTTCATAAGTACTTGTGGTATGTAGTTATATAGGAACGTTCTATAGCATGGACAAAATACATATATTTAAGGAAACGAACGAATCAAATTCCACCGATATACACGCTGGAATTTATCACACAAATGTTTGTCCTGGATGGGAATCGAAAACACAACCATACAGCTCAGAGGGCAAGGTCACTACCAACTGAGCTATCGGGCCAGTTTCTTGTAAGTATATTCTTATTTGTTCATGAGAAAGTTTGTCTCTGTGTGTGTGTGTGTGTGTGTGTTTGTTCCGCCTTCACGCAGAAACAGCTTTTTTAAAAATATTAGTAAATGATGTGACGAGCTAGTCGTTCACCTGATGTTAAGCGACACGGCCGCCCATAACAGAGCAGTGTAATTCGGGACTCCAAATTATAAAGATTCGTGTGACACTGCACTGCGCACATCACCCTGAGACATCAGCACAGTCTGGTAATAACATTACTACACTGCGAGATCAGATCATAAAGTCTTAATTGCGCAGTAATTTCACTAGCTGCAGTGCCCTGCAAACCAGAACACGGTATGCTTGGTGGCAGAATAACTGGTAAAGCGGTGGTACCTACCTAGACGAAGTTTGCAGAAAAGTCCTACCACCTAGTAAACCTGAACGAATTTGAATGAAATATGGAATAGAAACAGTTTATACGCTTAGTTAGCACTCTAGACTTTTTATCCATAGCGGCGTAACTAGTATTACATAATGATAGCTATAAGTTGGCATTGCTTTTTGTTAAAGCTCGATTGCCCTGAGTGACATAACTTTGTCGAGTAGTTTACGTAGGGCTTCTCTGAGAAAAACGACATCAGTTGGGCACGTAACCGACTGGGAACTTATTTATTCCTAACTGATTGGAAACTGCAAATGAAATATTTATATGATTGGTTATGATGGGTGACCTAATAGTGAGGCAGAATCGGCGAAGTGTTTTTATGGCAATCGTTTTTGTTATGTACTTTTGCACATATTCATTGGGATAATTACTGATTTTACAAGAACTCGATAGAGGTGTAATTACGGGTGTAGTTTATAGTCATATCTGGTAGGCAAATCTAGGCAATGAAATTCAGCATCCATTCCGAAAAAATGTGTATGACGGCGGCAACTTCCAGTTGTAAACTCTATGCGCAGCGGGCAGTACCGTAATTTACCCTGTAGTAACATTTAAATGTATTACAGTGGCAACACCGGCAACTGTCATCGCTCTCCCACCCAATTGGCTATAAAAAGGGAGCGCTCGGTGTACTACGGATCATTCTTGCTCCGGACATGGCCCGGTGCGCATGCTGAAGGCCTATAGTTTTATAGTTTGCCCGCCATGCCTAACCTCGGAGCCTATATGTATGCTGATTGGTTTTCAGAATGAATGTAAGAAGTTTGCACCTACAGCATCTTTGAGGTTTAGTTTGTCGTTATATATATAAATGTTTAGTTATCGAATTAGTAATACAAACGCAGTGTTTTTTTTTTCATTACAGGGCTTAAACTTGCCTACCTGATATATAGGAAGCGGTCACCATTAGTATATGGACTGCAGGTGTCTCTAATGCGATGCTCACGTAGAATTCTTTTAACCTTCCTTTACTGGCCGTTAGAGCACATTCCATTTTTTGCAGGTGTACGGTAAGAAAAACCGCATGGTACCAGTCGTGTGTGATTTCCATGGCTAGATAATATGTAGGTGCAGAAATCCAGGCGTATCGTAGAGCGCATGCCTTCGGCGAGTGCCTATAACCACATTTATTACCACGTGAGTCAAGCCCTATTGCCATATCTTCGAACACGAGAACAACAAAGTTTCAAGTTTATCCAGTGAAATTGCGCATTAGTATAGCAACTTTCAAGGCGTACCTTTGCTTTGAACAAGTAGTCAAGTAATAATACTGAATATTGAAATTTATAACGTCGTAGACAACAATCAAGGACAAATTAAAGTAAACAGGCGTATCAAGTATACCGATAATATTTATATCAATTCTATTACTCTACTTACTGCCTTTACATAAGATTCCTTTTCCAGCTTCGTGGTTTCTCGAAACAGGAAAAATATTCTGTATCAAAATCCTTAGCACTCGTAGCAAAACGTGTAGTATGCTCACCTTCACGACCATTCCAAACCATCATCATCAGCCATCCTTAAAAGCAACGAAAACAGAGTAACAAGGGCGAATATTGTTTAATAATATTTTGAGTTGTTCAGGTTCTGCAAGTTTCTTCGTATAGCAAGAGAACATTCTAAACCTTATAAATACGTAAATTACAATGGACTCATCTTTACCTTGAGTTTGGCTACGTTTAGCTTCCAAAAGCTTATAATCGTAGCCATGAATACTAAAATATCTGATCAGTAAGGCTTTGATATCTTTCCAGGTTAAAGAAAGATTATGGTTAGAATGGAAACTTAATCAGTGAAGTGCATCACCTTTGAATATTTCAAAAGCGTAATTGATAAGATTCTCTATAAGTATATTCCGGGAGAATTTAAACTCGTCTAACTTTTGAAGAAAGATCTAGGGCGAGATTTCCCATAATAAGGTCGTGAAAGATTTAAGGTCGTTAGCTATATTAGGAATAGAAGGTCGAATAATCTTAGTTAACGCCTCAATAAGAGACAGTCGTAGGTTTTGAGGCACAAGAAGGGACTGTGACAAACCCTGGGGTAGAGATTTAGTATGCAAAGGGTCTTCAGTCAAAAATTGATGTTGAGGAAAATTATGAAGTTCAATACAGGTTGAGAAGAAACTTCAAGTCGATATTTCGTAAAATGTTGAGGTTAAAATTGAGGTTGGGAATCGGGCAACGCTAAAACGAATGTCCACTATATAAGCTATCTTTATTCCAAACTTCACCCAAATCCGTTTAGCCGTTTGCGCATGAAAGAGTAACAAACATTTATATATACAGACTTTCACGTTATAATATTGGTAAGATAAATCTATAATGTCTGGAGTGTTCTGCCTTACGAAGAAACTTACGGAAACTCGAAACAACTCGAAATATTATTACACAAGTTTCGCTCTTGTTACTCTGTATTTGTAGCTCTTAAGGTTGCTGATGATCATGGTTTGGAATGGTGGTGAAAGTGAGCATACTACAAACGCTCGCAGTGGTAAAGAATGTAGAACCTTTTAAAAGGTTTTTATTTTTAATGTGGCTACATAATATAATTAATATATTACACACGCACTTATAATTATTTTTTCTTTATTCTTGTTTATAGTTTAAATTAATATTAAAATTAACACTAACATAATTATATAAGTCATAGGATGGGAGAAGCCTTGGCTCCTGAAATACAGTTAGTCTGTGGTATCAAAAAGAAAAAAATAAAAAACCTCACTTGATTCTGCTTAGCGTAAGAACGTGTTTTATTTATAGGTTATGGGCAAAAAATATCTCATATTTTTACAGTAAACAGTTTGAAAAGTCGGAATAATATCGCTAGTATGTCTGTAAATTATATACAAAGTGTGCCGAAGTTAAAAGGTCGCGAGAATTACGACGAATGGAGTTTCGCGGCAGAAAACTTGCTCGTCTTGGATGGCATGGTGCAGTACATAAAATCAAATAGCGCCACGGACAAGAAGCAGAGCGATGATGAGAAAACCAAGGCAAAGCTAATTTTAACAATAGACCCTGGATTATACGTACATATTAAAAGTGCTACGACGTCACAAGAATTGTGGGACAAACTGAAATCGATGTTCGATGATTCGGGTTTCAGCAGAAGAATCACCTTACTACGCCTTTTAATATCAATCAGACGAGAAAATTGTGACTCCATGACCACATACGTGACACAGGTTGTAGAAACGTCGCAACGTCTTAATGGTACAGGATTTATAATCAGTGATGAGTGGGTCGGCTCATTGTTATTAGCAGGACTGCCAGAAAAGTTTTCGCCGATGATAATGGCTATTGAGCACTCGGGCATACAGATAACGGCAGATGTAATCAAGTCAAAACTGTTAGACATGGAAATTACGACGGATACCAGCGCTGCATTTGCTGCGAAAAAATTTACCCACTATTCACAGAAAAAAGGCGGGATCTCGAACGATAAGAATAAATCATCGAAAATGTCAGATGAAAAAGTTATAACCTGCTATCGTTGTAAACAAGTTGGTCATTACCGTAATCAATGCCCATTATTGCAGAAAAATAAGCAATCTAATGCTTTTAGTGCTGTATTTATAAACGGAAAATACAACAAAAATGAATTCTATGTGGATTCCGGTGCAAGTGCACACATGACAGCAAATAAAGACTGGATAGTGAACCCTGATTACTCACAGAATTATCCAGAAATAATAGTTGCAAATGAATCTAAATTGTCAGTGTTGTGTGTTGGAAGCGTAAATATATCAACAGATTGTAAGTATGATATTACAATAAAAAATGTGCTATGTGTGCCAAGCCTAACAACAAATCTGTTGTCTGTAAGTGAACTCATTCGGAATGGAAACAATGTGATTTTCAAAAAGAATCATTGTTATATATATAACCAGAATACTGAGTTGGTTGCTACAGCAGTGTTGACAGATGGAGTATACAAACTAAATATACAGATCCAAGATAGTTTGATGGCAGCTTCAGCAAAAGTAAGTGGAGAACTTTGGCACAGACGGCTAGCACATATCAATAGTAGTGATATGAACAAAATGAAAAATGGAGTTGTAGATGGATTATCATACCCAGAAAATTTTGACACATCAAAAACAAAATGTGTAACTTGTTGTGAAGGTAAGCAAATGAGATTACCTTTTACTCATATTGGACAGAGAAGTACAGAAACACTACAGATTATACATGCAGATGTATGTGGCAAAATGGAAACAAAATCAATAGGAGGTGCGCAATATTTCATATTATTCATTGATGACTACAGCCGCATGACTTTCATATATTTTCTTAAGTACAAACATGAAGTGTTTCAAACATTTAAGGAATTTAAGTCTATGGTAGAAAATCAACAAAACAAGAAAATAAAGATTTTCAGAACTGACAATGGAGGTGACCTTTGTAGTCATGAATTTGAAAATTACCTCAAAAATGAAGGGATAATACATCAGAAAACAAATAGTTACACACCAGAGCAAAATGGAGTTTGTGAAAGAGCAAACCGGACTGTTGTAGAAAAAGCAAGATGCTTGTTGTTTGATGCTAAACTAGAAAAGAAATTTTGGGCAGAAGCCTCAAACACAGCAGTATATCTTAAAAATAGATCACCAACTTCAGCATTAAACAACATGACACCCTATGAAGCATGGTATGGGAAGAAGCCAGATTTAAGCCACATTCGTGTGTTTGGTAGCCCTGTAATGGTACACATTCCTAAAGAGAAGAGACTAAAATGGGATAAGAAATCGGAAGAACACATTCTCGTTGGATTTTCTGAAAATGTGAAAGGATACAGGATATATAACCCAAAGAAAAATACCATTACTACCAGCAGGGATGTAGTTGTGATGGAACAAAAGACTGGAAGCTATGATACAGACACTGCTATATGGATTCATAATGAAAAGGAGGCATCTGTGGAGCCAACTCTAGAACATGCTGTAGAAACCAGAGATTCAGTGGGGGAGACTACAGTTAATGAATCTCTGCTCTCAGACTCAAGCACACCAATTTACACTGACCCGGAAAGTGATGACAGCAATGAAACAATTCTTGAGGTACCACTAGCGGAGAAAAGTAAAAGGACCAGAAAATCTCCGCAAAGGTATGGGTTTTCTAACATTTGTGTTTCCAGCACTCCAGAGGTCGAACAAATAGTCTTCTCAGAGGCACTGAAGGGTCCAGAAGCACCTCAATGGAGGTGTGCCATGGAAGAAGAGCTTCTATCGTTTGAGAGAAATGATGCATGGGAGCTTGTTGATGTTCCTAGTGGTGCATCCATAGTGCAATGTAAGTGGGTTTTAAATAAAAAACTTGATGTTAATGATAAAGTGCGTTACCGTGCTAGACTTGTGGCTAAAGGATTTACACAAAAACGTGGTATTGACTATACAGACACTTTTTCCCCGGTTGTGAAACATTCAACGCTCAGAATGCTCTTTGCGCTAAGTGTACAAGTAGGTATGGACATTACTCACCTAGATGTTAATACTGCCTTTTTGAATGGTCACTTAAAAGAAGATATTTACATGTCTATTCCAGAAGGATTCATGAAAGAATGTAGTGGAAAAGTATTAAAATTAAAACGGGCTATTTATGGACTAAAGCAGTCTTCATTAGTGTGGTATGAAAGAGTAAAAGAACTATTGTGTAACCTAGGATTTAAAAATAGCAAATATGAGCCCTGCTTATTTACAAAAATTGATAAACATGTGAAATTGATTGTATCTCTGTATGTTGATGATTTTTTAATATTTTCAAACAATGTAATTCAAACAGAAAAGTTAAAGGCTGCATTAAGCTCAGAGTTTAAAATTAAAGACCTAGGTGGTGTTAAAAGATACTTAGGTATGAGAATTAATGTAGATAAAGAATGTAACACTATAACTTTAGACCAGCAACAATATATTGAGCAATTGTTGTCTAAATTCAATATGTCTGACTGTAAACCTGTGGATACTCCTATTGAGTGTAAACTAAACCTTGAGAAATCTAAAAATTGTAAGGAAGACATTCCATATCAGAAACTAATAGGAAGTTTAATGTACCTAGCAGTTTTAACTAGGCCAGATATTGCATATTCAATGAGTTATCTAAGCCAGTTCAATAGTTGTCACAATGAAACTCATTATAATTATGCTAAAAGAATTTTAAAGTATTTACAAAAGACTAAACATTATTGTTTAAGGTATAGCAAAGATAATGATGTAGAGTTAGAAGGATATGTTGATTCTGACTGGGCTAGCTGTGAATTAGATAGAAAATCATTCAGTGGCTATTGCTTTATTATGTCTGGTTCTGTTATTTCATGGCAAAGTAGAAAACAGCAGTCGGTCTCCTTATCCAGTACCGAAGCAGAATATGTAAGCCTTTCAGAAGCCTCCAGGGAGGCTATATACTTAAGAAATTTACTGTATGAATTAACGGGAAAGCTATGTGTCATTAAGTTGCACTGTGATAACCAAAGTGCCCTAAAGTTGGCAACAGGTCAACAGTCTAATAACCGAACCAAACATATTGATGTTCGATTTCATTATGTCAGAAGTGCTGTTCAAAATAATTTAATTAAAATCTTGTATACTAAAACACAAGAAATGCCTGCTGACTTGTTGACAAAAGGCCTACCATCTGTAAAGCATTACAAATTCATGAAAATGTTGGGTATAGTAGAATAGAATAGATAGTAAGAAAAATTGTTTTGTAATACCTATTTACTTCATTTTGATAAGTGGGGGTGTTAGTCTGTGGTATCAAAAAGAAAAAAATAAAAAACCTCACTTGATTCTGCTTAGCGTAAGAACGTGTTTTATTTATAGTACTCACTAGTTCGGGAGACTATGGACTCATTAACAAGTATGAAACCCTTTTATGTCAATAAATGATTGTTTGATTTGATTTGATTTGATTTTTTTCTTATAAGAAAAAAATGTTACACCTGCATGTTGTAAAATTGCCTCGTAAACACAGTTTCGTTAAACTCTTACCAGATCTGAAATCGTCACCTTTCATAAGAGGCTCAAGTCACAGGTACTGCAAACTCAACCTATGCAGTCGTCCTAAGTTGCCTATACGAGTAATACATATATAACTCTGCATTGCAGTGTTTTTTAGTATTATTAGTCATTCATAGGCATGTCATGGGAAAACGTGCTTCACCTTAGACAATATTGTCACTTCCCATCAGAGATGTTTTAGTATTAAAACTCTAATAAGTGTGATTCATTTTAAATTAATATATTCCTCCTGAGGAAGTGCATCGGATATGCTAGAAACCTGGTCGAGAAATTGACACACTATGCTTCAGTAACAGTACAATATATTAATTTAAAAAGGGGAGATGTTGTCAACGTATGCCTACTTTAGCATGTAAAAAAAGAAAAAGTGATTAGTGATCAAATAGAGAGGTCCCCAATATTGTAGCAAGATGTAAAAGGAAGGAAGGAAATGTATTAAAAATGAAGTATCTATAAAAGTTAAGAACTTTATTCGATTTCCTGTTTGAATATTTATCTTAATTTTGCGGAAAGCCATGGAGATAAGGTCATTTAGCGCGAAATGTTTGAAAGGAAAATATCTAAAAGTGTACGTTACCGGAATAAAATTTACTTCCGGCAAATGAATGTGTGTAGTTTTAAGAAATTTTTGCCATGATCATTTTATGCTTATTTATACTTCTGTATGTGTGCGGTATGAGGAAGTATCATTTTGATGGATTCTAAGTAAACGTAACGTTTAATACCGACATGTAGGGGCTTCGGAAGTAATTATATAATGGGAATACATAACATTACATATTCACCATCCGTATCATTTCCTAGGTATTATTATCTTCAAGTCGAGATTGAATGGGCATCTCATGGGCAAACTTGCTCCACCTTAGACAACATCTCTTCCCATCGGATAACATATTTACAAATGTATGCCCATTTAAGCATAAAACATTTTAGCATGAGCCATTTGTTTAATAGATTGTTTAACAGATATTTTGCTTCTACATACAATTAAAAATGTTACCTACCGTTACTTTATATATACTATGGTTACTTATTTGGCGACACTTTTCTGAGTTCATTGAACTTTTCAGTCACATTTAACACATTTTAAGCATTACTTTCAGTAGGCATTGCTCAATAAGATTCACCAAATACTCTAATACATATTCTGAACAAAGACATTACATCTACATTTTAAACATTTTTGTTGATACCTTGTCTGTAGCTAATTCACGGCAAAGGTAATCACCTTCGCCGTGAATTCTACGAACACATATATTATTTATTAGTTTTTTTTTTTATACTGCATTTCCACAGACACCTGGGTCCGTGCTTTTTGTTAGATTATTTTTTATATCGTATTCAATGTATGTATTTAGAAAAAAAAGTATCTAAGAATTGTGTCAGTTATCTGGTTCCCATAGTACAAGCTTTGCTTAGTTTGGGGCTAGATGGCGCTGTGTGAAATGTCCACACATATTTATATTTATTTATTTTATTTATTTATATTTATTTATTAATTAAGCCTATTATTAACATGAACATATATATAATACAGGGAGGACAATACAGCCAATAACAAAGACATACATAAACATAAGTACTTAGTTATTTAATAGTTAATACGTACAAGCATGCAGCGTAGAATAAGCAACAGTATAGGTAGGTACTAACGTAACTCTCGTATTCTCAGTTTTTATGATTTTCTACATAGGCGTTTTGTAAACTACGAAGGCCGAGGTCGCATATCTTGTTCATGACTATTTTGTAGCGGTAGACAACTTGTTTGTTTTTCTTTGGATGCCGGAAAGAAAGGTATAGTTCCGTGGATTTTTCCCGAGGTCGCCTTGTGTTTCTAATTGGCTTAGATGAATATCGGTATTCAGAGAGTTTCTTAATACTATTGTACCGTAGCTTAACTTTTTTCATTTTAATAGTTATAATTTTCGCTTACATCTTAGAAATACTTTGACAGTACAATTCTTTTTTTAAATATACTAGAAAAAATAGGAACGTGTTTTCATCCTCGCCCGAAGCCAAGAATCCATTCCCCGTCCTCAGACGTATTTTTAACGAAGTTAAAGAACTGTAGACATTTTCAGAGTCACCATCAACTCAGCGTCGACACAGGAAATTAGTTTGCATATAGTTCCGAACAGCTGGCTCTGCTAGTTTATTGACTATATACGAGTATAGTATATATTTGTGGTTTATTAACCACAAGTTTTAGCTGCCTTTAGAAGGAAATTAAGTCGAACACTCGAACCGCGCGTGCTTTAAAATTCACCTACACACGTTTCCCACGGGACTGGAATGAAAATTGTTCAAAGATAGTCTACGTTCAAGCAATATAATGTATGTAAAACTTCATCGTTCATCATTCAAAAGTTTGGCGTTACACAATTGAAAAAATCAAACTACAACGTTAAAATTAGAAAGCAAAGCTGGAAAACGGATTCTTTACACTGTACAAGTCATCTATATTGTTTTTCTAGTCATTGTTTGTAAGTATTAGCATACTTATATACAATAAATAATTAAAATAAAATAAAAATATGAATATATATATATTTAAATATATATTCTCCTAAGATAATAGCTCTGTTTGCGTCAAGACCGTGCTTTATAATTTTAACACGTGTATCTAATATATAACTAAGCTTATTTTAGAACAACTGCTAGAAACCAAATGCAAATAAATATGTGTACAAAAAATTAGGTTGAAAATCATCATTATGTATTTTCCACATTTATAGCTATTACAGAAATGGGGCTAAATACCTGTACCTTTCTAGGTAACCATCTAACTAGAGGGCACCTATTTATTGTCATGAGTAGATATTGTTTAGGCACATTATTAAAATACATTTACAAGAAACTACCTTAAAATTCAAGTATTATCTAAATTCTAAGATTTGGTGGTAGGTGGTAGGACTTTTCTGCAAAGTTCGTCTAGGTAGGTACCACCGCTTTGCCAGTTATTCTGCCGCCAAGCAGTAGTGCGCAAGCACTGCTGTGTTCCGGTTTGAAGGGCACTGAAGCTAGTGAGACTTTATGACCTACTGGGCGATCACGTAACTCGATTGAAATAAACACAAATTTGTATGATTTGATAGTTTGAATACGCAGTTTATGTGCATAGATAGTATGGAAATTTCTCGGGTTGCATTGCAATCAAAGTTTCGTGATCTAATCTCACAGTCTAGTAATCTTATTATTAGATTATGCACGCTAAACTCTACACTTTAGAAGTTTGAGTGACACTGCAACTGATATGGGCAGCGTGTCGCTTATCATCAGGCGAACGGTAAGCTTACGTTACGTCATTCCTAAACATATTTTTTTTATGAAAGCTTGATTAAGGTCTAGCAAATTTGATTATTAATAATAACTTTATCCTATTGAACTTTAGTGGTTATGATTGTATTATTAAAAATAGAAGCAAATAAACAAATCGCTAAAAACTATTCGTGCAATGAAATTTTAGGTCGAAAAGGATAAGCCATAAACATTTTATTAGCAACCCAGCAAGTTTGTATCATAGGATGCATTTTCATCTAGACATTTATAGCCCTAAATATATTCACGTTCTGGAAATAGCACTGTAGCACACCACCCACTGTATACTCACGTGGTCCCACTGTATACGATCACGTGTTACAATATTTCTTGTTTTATAAATATGATGAAAATGATTATTGGAAGTGAGCAATAGATCGCAAGATAAATCATGTCTTGAGTCAATGCGATGAAGTAATCTAAAATTCTGTTCAATTTTGTATAGTTAACTATCTGCGCCTCGTGGTTTCACCCACATGGTGAAAATTTTCCAAATTTTACTAATTGTTTTTGTTCACAAGAACCTTCTCCTGACCATAATAAAAACAACAAAAAAAAGATTAGTGAAAATGTTCCATCCGTTCACGCGTGACGCGATGACCAAGAGAAATAGAGATTCATTATAAATATATATAGATATAATAGGGGTATATGGCTTAAAAAGATAACAGATTGGTGCACCATGGCAAAATAGTGTACAGGAATTTGAGCTTATAGGCTTATACCTATAACACTATAGGCCTTCAGCATACGCATTGGACCGTGTCCGGAGCAAGAGTGATCCGTAGTACACCGAGCGCTCCCTTTTTATAGCCAGATGTCGGTGTTGCCACTGTAATAAATTTAAATGCTACTACAGGGTAAATTACGGTACTGCCCGCTGCGCATAGAGTTTAAAACTGAACGTGGCCGCTATCAAGCTAATAATAGGTCTTTACCTAGGCAGTACAGACTTTTTCAAACAAAAAAAAGTTTTGATTGGCTATGAATTCTAAATTCAAATTAATTTTGTTTTAAAAATATGACATTCTATTTACAATTTAAGTCTTTTGTTTATTGATTAGCGTTGTATTTTCATTACATTTCAACATTTTTCCTCATAATGGATACTTTGAAATTTCGTGTAATTATGGAATATGAGTTCGTCGTGGCACCAACGCGGCACAAACGACACGTAACATCAACGACGTTTACGGAGAGAACTGTACAAACGAACGTACAACCCGTTATTGGTTTGCTCGGTTCCGTTCTGGGAATTTTGACTTGAAAAATGAACCTCGTGGTCGTCCGGAAGCTTTGGTCAACAATGATGAATTAAAGGCGATTGTGGAAGCTGATGAATCTCAATCTACAGCTGAGCTGGCAGCAGCTTTTGATGTTAGCATCAAAACAATATTGGTCCATTTGCGACAGATTGGCAAGATAAAAAAGCTTGATAGATGGGTGCCCCACGAACTTAACGATCGCCAGCGCAACGTACGCGTCGAGACTTGCCTTGCGCTGCTTAACAGGCACAGAAATGAAAGAATTTTGAACCGAATTGTTACGTGCGACGAAAAGTGGATTCTTTTTGACTATCGAAAGCGCTCAGCAAGTTGGTTAGATCCTGGTTCGGTACCAAAGCAATGTGCAAAACGAAAAATGAGATGGTCACAGTTTGGTGGTCTAGTGCTGGTGTGATTCATCATAGCTTTTTACAAAACGGCGAGAGCATTACTGCAGATGTGTACATTGAAGAACTGACCACAATGATGGCAAAACTCGCACGTCTGCAACCAGCTTTGGTCAATCGGTCGTCTCCACTGCTACTTCACGACAACGCGCGACCCCATACTGCACAACAGACCGTCTCTAAGCTGCATGAGTTGGGTTTGGAAGCTCTCCCTCATCCGCCATACTCACCAGATCTTGGCCTACCGACTATTACTTTTTCCAAAATTTGGACAACTTTTTAGCGGGAAAAAAATTCAATTCCCGAGAGGCAGTACAAAACGCCTTTGAAGAGTTCGTTGTCTCCCGTCCTGCTGATTTTTTCAAGAAGAGCATCCATAAACTGCCACAGCGTTGGCAAAGATGCATTGATTACAGGGGTGATTACTTTGAATAAAAGAAATAAATAAGTTCGAAAAAAAAATACTTTAACTTTTTTCAAACAAAACGGCAATTTCATAGGTAAAGACCTAATATATTAATGTTATTAAATATAAATTCGGATGTGATATTTATTAGTATAAATAATAGTAGAATTATATAAAGCGTTAAATATGATCAAATGAATCGTCTTCTGCTTGTGACGTCGTGCTAATCTTTCTATCTGTGGTGCGAGAGAGTTACGTCGAGCAATGAGCATGTATAGACTGGCCTGAAAGCTCAGTTAGTAGTAACCCTGCCTACTGAGCTTAGGTTGTGGGTTCGATTCCCACCCAGGACAAACATTTGTGTGGTGAACATAGGTGTTTGTTCGGTGCCTGTTATATATTAAATGTATATTATACATATGTATTAAATGTATGTATTTACAAACAAAAAGTATCTAAGTATTGTATCAGTTATCTAATTCCTATAGTAACAGCCTTGCTTAATTTAGGACTAGATGGCGCTGAACATAACAACACAATATTTGCTCCCATTTTATCAACCACTTGTCACGTGATACACGACCTTATCAACAACGTAACATAACAAATACACGTTATAACATTCAAGTATAATAAATAACAATCACATTAGTATCATTTTGCATCACAGCTCGTAATGCTTTTATGATTTTTGAAATATCCCCCAGAGTAGGCGTCTATATTGGCTTCCGCCATTGTAAACTAAAGACGAAAGTAGAATTTCAATGCTGTTCTTATTTCAAGTTCCTTTGTGAAAACCACAGATTAACCATTTCACATGTCAGTAGAAATGAAATGAAACATTAGGAAGTCGTTAGTCACCCCGCGTTTTGTATCGCTTTCGCCTTCGGTGTCAAAACAAAACTTTACTCGAATAAAACTACATTACGGAACGGATTATTCTAATGTGGCGCTGTCAACACGAGGAAGCAACGTTGGGTATTTACTTATCATTTATTATTTATTATACACTTCACACTAATCACACTAACATTATAAAGGCGAAAGTTTTTATGTGTGTTTGTTACTCCTTCACGCTCAAACAGCTGAATGGATTTGGATGAAATTCGGCACTTAGATAGCTTATACACTGGATTTACATATAGGCTACATTTTATCCTGGAAAAGTGAAATTTTCCCGTGGGATGAGCAAATAATTAAAACATTTTTATCCGCGGGTGAAACCGCGGGGCGCAACTAGTAAGTAAGTAATTACAATGCCATAGGTACCTTAAATGAAGGGTTGAGAATAAAAAGGGTTTAACTGTCAAATTGATAGTATCGATAAAATTAACTTTAAACTTCAACGGCGTCATTTTAATGTAGAGTGCTTATAAGGTAATAGAAAAGGTTTATGTAAGTTTCAGTTGCTTGAAATGTATTAATTCTATTTTAAAATACAACATATAGTACTAAATCGTACAATTACTGTAAAAATATAGTATAATATAATAAATATAATAATGTTTTTATGCTAAGCGAACTGTATTCCTGTGTCAGATAAACCATTTTTAGACTGACAGTCTCGAGATTTAAGCCTATTTTCGGTATTTTGAGAATGTATTATTGTAGATAATTTCATGCTGAATCCAACGATAACAATAAGTCATTTATGAAAAAAAAAATCAGTTAATCCCTTTTTGTTCTCATCCCTTCAAATAGTTTAAATACGATTGATATAATAATAATAATAATAAAATTTATGAAAGTATGTTATTATTGACAATGATTGACATGTAAATGGCCTCATTAAACGGTAGATACCAGAAGCGTATGGCGGCGTCTGTACCCGCAGTCCCGCACGCGTTATGAATGAAACGCTGTAGTATTTTGTAAGTATAATTATTTCAGAGGACAAGGTCTCTGACCAGTAGCCGCTCTGACTGGTCGAGGCCGGCGCTTGCGCTGGTATTATAAACTAGTTATATAACACTCTATAACTCATCAACTTGTGTAAAATCTAATTAACCTTAGCACGTCCTTTTTTTTAGTTAGACTCCAAACGTTAAACGAAAAACTATGATTTAATATCAACTTTTGTCCTACTATACTTACGTATCTAATAGATACTAGGTAGGTAGTAGGTAGGTAGGTAGGTAATAGGTACCAAATTTAATACCTATTTAATAATAATATATTGTTTGTATTATTTACCAACTCGCACTTAGCTAGTGTATGTGGATGGTGGCCTACATTCCTCCATGTGAGGGAAAGCCTACCAAAGATATATAGTTTGTTCCTACCTAAGACCATCTATTCTAGCTTTGGATTTTTTAATCATTTAGGTACTATGTGTGGCTAAATAACTTCAGGGTAAAATGAAACGTCTATTAAGAGACTGAAATTATTGAAATTGTATTGCAAAATGGCAAGAAAGTTAACATGGTTTCTTGACAATTGTTTGTTGACAGGAAACATAATTTCAGCAGATTGCGAGGTTGTTTCGTCGTTTCTTACAGATATATGAATAAATTAGAGTGGACATGGGTATTGTGAAACGTTGAGTAGCTCCCACAGCCGCCCTGTGAATTTATTGAATCGTAAACACGCCGTTTCTAGTAAAATTGCAGCGTTTCAAATTATGAAACTTATGGATATACACAATAAGAGATTAATCAACGTGGTAATGCTACCAGTATTCTGGGCATGTTTTTCTCTGCCAACGGGTTATTATAGGTTTTATAGTTTTATCCATCTTAAGTTTTTGGGTATAATTTAGTTTTTAGATCTGGTTTAGTTAAAAAAAATCTGGTAAAACTAAATCTATATTTCCCTTGGTCATCGCATGACGCGTGAACGAATAAACGTTTTCGGTAATTATTTTTTGTTGTTTTTATTATTCTCAGGGGAAGGTTCTCATGAAAACTGAGCGGAAAATTTTAAATTTTTCACCACGCGGGTGTAACCTCGGGGCGCAGCTAGTGTTTATATACAAATAGATAGTCCTACAGAAATTAATTATGAGACCCAGTTGCATTCTGAAATGTCCATTTGATAGGTACTGGGAAATTACTTTCTTAGAAATATCAAGTTATCATTTTTGTATTTTCAGTATGAAAGAAGGAAGAGATCGCTTAAAGCGGTAAGACCACCGATTGCTACAAATAATTTTTAAATTTGTGCTTGTCAATTATTTCTGTAATGTGATGTTTCAATAAAGAGTTTTATTTAGTTGATGATGTTTATTACTGATGAATATTTAATAATATGTTATATTTGCAAATGCGTTCATATTATAAATAAATAAATAAAAATAAATAAATAAATCTATCTATTTATCTTTGAATGAGCCTTTAATTTACATTAGTCACTCGCTAGTCCACACAAACAAAAATTTATCTCTTTAAGGTTTTTATGAGAAATCGTAGTTTATTTGCGTGTTGATAAAGCTTTTCAAATGTTCGTAGAATTACGTTTGAGAATGAAAACGTCATTATTTCATATTCGTGTTACTGTAAAGATCTGGCGCACCAAGTACCGAGTACTGTTTACTTGTTATAATTATTTTGGAGTTCGCGGAATGATGATAGCATAAGCATATAAAATGTTTAATAGAACGTATAAAAATACGTACTACATAATTACTTTTTTACTTATTCCACAGTATTTTATTTACAAAGTTTATAATTTACATACTAAACCTACAGCCTAAATCGGATTTAATTCTATATGTTCGAAAGAAAAACTATTACAGAAAAAAAGAATAAAAAAAAAAAAGTAAATTCATTTTTATATAATTATGCACACACGCATGTTGATGGTGTGTTTGTGCTTGCTGCATTATTTATTCTAAAGAAAGATCCAGTTCTTAATTTCGTTAATCTATAGTAGTAAATATATATAAACAAAGTTGTGTTAGTTATACTACTCAAGGAAGGCTAGACCAATTTTTATGATTTTTGTGTTTCTGGATTTATCTTCGTCCGGAACAGGATAATTTATATAAGTAATAAAATTGAATGCTTTCTATAGAAAAGAAATTTAAATCCTAAGCCTGCACATTCATTAACTGTTAGGCGGAACGACGGGTTAGCTACTTCAAATTACATGATATAATAAGCAGGAAATATTTGATTGTTTGTTTGCATTGAATGGACTCTAAAACCACTGGACCGATTTAAGAAATGTTTTCACCATTAGAATCCTAAATTATCCTTACTGGTACGGACCAACCCGTAACATAACCATTGTCATACAACATATAAATAACTAAACTAAACTAGACCTAAAAAACTAAATTACACCTAAGAACTTAAAATAAATAAAAACTAAAAATTTAAAGTAACCCGTTGGTAGAGGGGAAAGTTCCCAGAATGCTGGCAGCATTACCACGTTGAATGGCAATGCTTATTTTTTAAATATCCTTGATGATAGGCGATAGAATATATATTTCATCGAATATATAGAATTTATTATGTAAACTACCCGTGCGAAGCCGGGGCGGGCCGCTAGTTATTAATATATTTGTAGGTAGTTTAACTATGATAATTTCAAATAAAAGCATCTACGTTCTTACACGTCATTTTAGTGGTTTGAATCGAAACCAACTGTTTGAATGAACATTATTATAAAATAGAAGGTTTCCAGATCCCGCTGTTGCTGTCTACTCCACACACATAATGACCGCCGGTAACCTCATTTGCTTTAATTTGATTATGTAACACACGGTGAGTGAACATTTTATGAATGGAATCTGGTGGAAACTTTATTTTGCATATTATTTTATTTTATTAAACACCTACATCCGTCCGATATATTTCAACGGGACGTCAGTTAACAAACAAAAACTGGAACAACTAGTATTCGAGATATTGCAATACTACAAATATTTAAATTGGGTCACATGTGGTTTGTAGTGATTGGATCCAAATTATGTAATCTGATTATTATGTCTACAACAGATTTTTTTTGGTTTGGCTCCAGATTTGTGTGTATTTAGCCAGTGTCAAGTTATTGATAATTTCTCACGTTAATTAATTATATATGTGTCAAGTCAAGTCACAGTCTAACCAAGTCATACTTCCAGTAAAGTGGTGGCAACTTTACCAGAAGCTTCTATGGATTTTTGGAAACAACACGAAAAGAAACGTTTCACCATCATTATTCCACTTTCCCACACTCATGCATGTAGTCCAGCACTTAACGAATAAAATGCCACCTATTTTATGCATTAACATGGTAAATAATACAAGTTTTGGAAAATAATACAATGCCAAAAACTGTAACAGATGATCGAAAAAAAAACTTTGATAGTTATGTAAGACGATAAGATCTAGAAATGTGTTGATTTACAACGTATAGGTAACATAAAATTCATGGGAATTCAAATTAAAGAGATTATATTGCAAGTATATTTAGAGCACAGGAAGTGGTCGATTGATCAACTTTATATTCATGCGATGGCCGTGAATAAACACTTATTTTAGTATCACCCTGCTTGCTACAGTCGTTCATCTTTCAATATGACAAGCTATTCATCATTTTAGTTTAGAACAATTTAATTGACAGAGAAGGGTCGTCAGAGAATGTTATAATAACAATGGATCATGCTGAGGTTTTTCGAATGCCGGAAACTTTGGTCTTTTTACACGGAAGAGGTCGAAGTGAAGGCATAAAATAATGTTAATTTTCCACCTTAAATTTCTAAGGTATTATTCAAGTTGAGGTTATTGAAGTTGAGGTTTTAGTATCTAATTTTATTAATTGTCACACACAGCGCCATCTATCCCCAAACTAAGCAAAGCTTGTATACTTGCTTACATACTTTTTGTTTATAAATACATACATAGAATACAATATAACACCCAGACACAGAACAAACATCAATGTTCATCACACAAGTGTTTGTCCTGTGTGGGAATCGAACCCACAACCTACACCTCGGAACACAAGGTTATTACCAACTGAGCTATCGGGCCAGTCGCGATAAATAATGTTACAAAAGACACATCAATAGACAGAAACGCACAAAATCATTTTTGATATAATTACATAATACATTAAAGACAAATTAGTTGATTAACTTTTAATCATTATGTAATCAATATCAAATCCTTTGAGATTAGTTCCAAGAAAATATTGTTTTTATTTGGTTTTATAAGTAAAACGATTTTCTGCCCGCAGCTCTGCCCGCGGCGTGGCCTATAGGAAAATAATTCAACCACCCATTTCACCCGCTTAAGGGTGGAATTTCAAAAAATCCTTTCTTCCTGCTTGCCAAATTTCAGCCCGATCCGTCCAGTGGTTTGGGCTGTGCGTTGATAGATCACTATGTGAGTCAGTCAATCAGTCAGTCACCTTTGAGTTATATATATTTAGATATGCATAGAGCTAATTGGAATGTCAAAGTATTATTATTTTATTACACTTAATAGCCCTTTTAGGCTTTTTTATTATTATAAAAGGCGTGACGAGCTACTTGTTCAATTGATGTTAACCAACACGGCCGCCCATAACAGTTGCAGTGTCACTCGGAACTCTACTTTAATATATTATAAAGTTTCGCGTGACACTGCACTTCACGTCATCCGAGACATCAGGACAGATCATAAGTCTCACTACCCAGTAATTTAACCAACTACAGTGCCCTCCAAAACGGAACACAGTAGTGCTTGTTCACTAATGCTCGGCGGCAGCTGGCAAAACGGTACATACCTAGCCAAACTTTGCAGGAAAGTCCTACCGCCCAGTTATCGTTAAAATCCATTATCAACGTTCTCACTTAGAGATAGTGCTTATATATATAGGCCCTAAATAAAACACCTGGTCAAGTGCAGTTTGATGAACGTCATTAAGTGATTTTGTAAGATAAATAACGGCTAAAACTCACGTCAATTAAAAGTCGAAATTACTCCGACCAGGTTTCGGACATATTCGATGTCCTTCTTCTGGGAGCCAGTTACTAACACAAGCCGCGGCGGCTTTCGCGAGCGTCAGCACGTAACTCTTTATCTTACAAAATGTGTCATACTCACGATAGTTTTCAAACTAAAAAAGTCATTAAGTGAATTTTTATTCTTTAATGTACCGGGTTTCAGATTTTAGTGATATTATTGAATTAGACTGCTAAATAAATCTTAGGTATTATTAAAGTCCAAATATGGATCTAGTACACCAAAGATGGCTAAGCAACATATTCTATCATATCGTAACGGACTTAATGGATGAAGTTCAAAAACCGTGCGATACGCAGTTATATTATTGTGTATTAGGAAACTTTTATTTACCTAGATATTTTTTTTTTTTTTTTTTACTTCAAACTTGTCTAGCATTTGACCACGCTCTCACCTGATGGGAAGTGACGATGCGATCGAAGGTGTAGCATGCTAGCCAAGTAAATACCTATTCACTCTTCTCTTGAACACGCCCGGGTCATATTTCGCCGGAAACACAGGCGCTGGCAGGGCATTCCATTCCTTAGCCGTTCTAATTAAGAACGTTGAGTCAAATCGCTTGGTACGAATGGGTGGTATTTCGACCACAAAAGGATGGCGCTTAGCCGAGCGTCTAGTAGTCCGGTAGTGGAATGGTGATGGGAGAATTAGATCATGCAGTTCTTGAGCGCATTCACCGTGGTGTAATCTGTAAAAAACCGACAGACTTGCCACCTTACGTCGATGTGCAAGGCTCTGGAGCCTTTCACCAACCAAAGTGTCGTCGTCAATGAGCCTTTTGGCACGCCGTTCAATCGAGTCCAGAGCCTCAAGCTGGTACTTAGCAGACCCGTCCCACAGGTGGCAGCAGTACTCCATACACGATCGGACTTGTGCTTGATACAGATTTAGAAGCTGTCCAGGTGTGAAGTACCGCCTTACCTTGGACAATATGCCGAGTTTTTTTGAAGCTACTTTGGCTTTGGACTCGATGTAGGATCCAAAGTTTAGGTTTGACGTGAGATCAACACCCAAAAGCTCAAGATGGTTTCCTAAACTTACAGATACACCACGGAATGAAGGAGCCAGATGGAGTGGGCTCTTTTTAGCAGTGAATAAACACGCCTGTGTTTTTGCAGCATTGAACCTAACCAAGTTAGCATCGCCCCAATCGGACACGGCTTTCAAAGCCAGGTTCATGCGCTCAACCATAGCCTCTCTCTCAATCCGGACGTCGTCACCACTCGCTCGGGCACTGGATGTGTATCTTTCAACAACAGTACTATCATCTGCATACCCAAAGGTACCGGGCTTTAGCAAATCATTGATGTGGAGTAAGAATAGTGTTGCTGAAAGAACTGACCCCTGAGGTACACCAGCATTAATAGCTAATTGATCGGAAGAGCAGCCATCAAGAACTACTCTAAGCGATCGTTCCCTCAAAAAGTCTGATATCCAAGTGCACAAACCAGCAGGTAGTCCGTAAGATGGAAGCTTATTCAGAAGACCGTCGTGCCAGACCCGATCAAATGCCTTAGAGACGTCTAGAGATACAGCAAGTGCCTCTCCATGCATCTCTAAGGCTTCGCTCAATATGTGAGTGGCATACGCGAGAAGATCCCCAGTGGACCGGTTTCGGCGAAATCCGTATTGCCGGTCACTGAGGAGATCATTGTCTTCAAGGTATGCCAAGAGCTTGTTGTTAATTATACGCTCCATACTCTTACAGAGAAGGGAGGTAATTGAGATGGGTCGATAGTTGGCAGGATCAGCACGACTGCCCTTCTTAGGTACAGGTTGTACGTTGGCTAGCTTCCAACTCATAGGGACTATTCCGGTGTCCAGAGAGAGGCGAAATAGGCGTGTTAGAATGGGAGACAACTCAGGTGCACAGTTCTTAAGTACAATTGCAGGTATACCATCGGGACCACTGGCTTTGTTCACGTCTAGACTGCGTAATGTTTTTAGTACTTCCTTCTGACGTATGCGTATTTCCGGCATGAAAACACCGCATTGTGGAAGGCAGGGAGGTACCTCATTAGCAGTATCTAAACGCGAAGCTTCTGCAAAGAGAGTGGCAAACAAGTTTGCTTTTTCTTTTGCAGTGTGAGCCAGCGATCCGTCTGGTTTCAATAATGGAGGCAGTGAGGATCGACAGAAGTTCGCTTCAACCGATTTGGCTAGGGACCAAAAAGCCTTACTACCCGCTGGGTAGGAAGCAAGTTTAGTCCCTATTCGACCAATATGATTGAAACGAGCCTTCCTTAATTCCTTCTTACAGGCCTTGGCGGCAACGTTAAAGGCTTTCTTCTTAGCTCGAGTGTCCGAGGCCTTGCGTTTTCGAGCGTCAGCCCATGCCAGATATGCCGCATGCTTCTGCGCTTCAGCACGTGCACATTCGGCTCCTAACCATGGGCTGGCTTTGCTGGTCACGGGTTTATCGGAAAATGGAATAAAATATTCCATAGCCCGACATACTACCTCAGTAACCGCATTCGCGCAGACCGTCGGATCTCCAGAAGAAAAACACGTTTGCCGCCAAGGATATGAAGCGAAGAAATGTCGCATCTCGTCCCAGTCTGCTAAGTTGTATCTCCAGACACGCCGATTGCTCTTAGGGCTTGGGTCAGGCGGGGAGTATACTGAAACGGACTTTGTGGCAGCGCGTCACTAGCCGTGACCGCGCACCACACTATGCTGGAGTTGTCCAGACGGCCGCGGTGAATACAAGACGCGCGCGGGGGTGCGCGCTTGAACCTGCTCCCAGTCGGCCGGCGCCCGCGCCAGTACGCTGCTACTACGATATAGGCCGGACGCACGTCGCTCCGCTGCCCATCGCGCTCAGATAGTTTTCCGCTGAAATACTCGCATCCTCCATATCTTTCTCTTTTCTTCACAACTCAGTACTTATATCTTGCTTTCTTCCTTCTGTGTTCACGTGTTTCGACTGTTAAACTCTATTTGTAAAAATAAACTGAATTAAGTGGAACGGTGATTTTATTGCACGGGCATCGCCTCGCAGTGTAAGCCGCACCACAGACTTGACCAGACAGTGATCGGAACTACCAATGGGTGAGGATACCGCCACAGAGTATCGGTCTGGTTCAGTCGTGAGCAGAAGGTCGAGGCAGTTAGCAGTGTGGCTATCAATATCAGGCACTCGCGTTGGCTCTTTAACAATCTGCGTTAAATTGAGCGCCAAAGCGAGCTTACGCGTCTCTCTCCCAGCGTGGTCCGTGATCCGGTGTGGGACTAACCACTCCTGGTGGTGAGCATTAAAGTCCCCCAGAACAACAAGCTGAGCCGAAGGATAGCGTTGCTGAGCCACATCTGCCGTTTCACTGAGATACTCCATTAGAAGAGTTGTCTCCCGGTCACCGCTATGTGATCTGTACACACCAGCATAGAGAATTTTCTCAATGCCGGTGTCCACAAGCACCCAAATCACCGAAAAGTGGGGATGTTCAAGGTTTCGGAGACGCAAACAGCAAATGTCATCACGGACGTAAACGCAGATACCAGCGCGTGGAAGGAAGCGGTTTTCCAAGATGAATCCTGGATAGTCCAGATATGCCGTGTCTGATGGACATCCTATTTGCGTCTCAGTCAAGAAGAGCAAGTGCGGTTTGTTGGTCTCCAGATGATGATGGACCGCTTGCAGATTTGAGTGCAGCCCACGAATATTTGTGAGGTGCACTTTAAGAGTGAGGACGTGCATCTGCCGTTTAAACTTGCTCAATTTATTTGACTTTTTCATAGTTGGGTGAGTTAGGTAGACAAGTAGGAAGTGGACGAGATATTGGGATGCTAACCCTCAGTAATAGAGAAGCTCCTACGCCAATGGAGAACTTGCGCGGAGACTGCGGGGACGCCCGAACCCCCCTGAAATTGCCCACAAGTTCCTCACTTCCAGTCGCCAACTGGCCCTGTGGACAACCTCAGGATTTTACACAAGTGGTGGGGCAGCCTTTCGTAGTTGGCTAGACTACTACTTGGGCCCCCTACAACTTGCGGTCGGCCAGCAGAGAGCACCGTGCTTCGGATCCCGCTACCCTCCGAAGCAAGGTCTCCGACGCGAAAGCATCTCCATCACCAATACCGGTCTGCATACCCAACACAACTGTCCACATCTACTTGTCAGAACGGCTTCATTAGACATCACGATGGAACACGACGAGTCGCTTGGCATCGTGGTTTTGTCTAATGGGTGGTAACTAAGCCGGCGGCTAAGGCCTTCCACCAGTTATTTGGTTGCTCTTTTGGCACCACCCAGGGGTCACGTGTAGGGAAACTAGGGTTAAAGCCTACGGACGCGAGCAAACATAAACCCCCATATATAGATATGATATGAGATAATAAAAATAATTAGGTAAAAATTACATACTTTCTAGCTGCGCACCGCGGTTTCACCCACGTGGTGAGTTTTCTAGTTTCCCGCTCAGTTTTCTTAGTTTTTCTTTCATAAGAACCTTTTCCTGACAATAATAGACACAATAAAAAAGGAATTAGCGAAAATGTTCTATCCGTTCACGCGTGATGCGATGACATAGAGATACATTTTTATATATATAGCTACTAGTTGCGCCCGCGGTTTCACTCGCGGATAAAAAGTATTTTAATTATTTGCTCATCACAAGGGAGCATTTCGCTTTTCCGGGATAAATTGTAGCCTATATGTTAATCCAGTGTATAAGCTATCTTGGTATCGAATTTCGTCCAAATCCATTCAGCTGTTTGAGCGTGAAGGAGTAACAAACATACATACATACAAACTTTCGCCTTTATAATATTAGTGTGATAGGTATAGCTCTCTAATATTTCTTCAAACTATTTTTATATGAAACGCAGTTATATACGGCATTCCGTGTCAAATAATTTAAAATAATCGGATAAACTTTAACTCGCTCGGCCCTGTTACACTCAACCGTAGGATATAATATGCTATCTACCTACTTCTTTGAATGACATCTCTCATCATTTCGTGCCGACTTACCTACTCATTGTCGAAGTGGAAAAGTATAATTATGTTGGATAACTCCCAACCATGTATACTTACATGTATTTGTCGTGGCTTATAAATTATGTATATACTATAAATATTTAAAACGAATATAAATCAAAGTTTGACAATTAACCTAAAAATTTAAGTGACAGTAATCATAATTTCCTTCTACCTGAATATTATTGTAATGTGACGAGAGTTGGACAATGTATGCTCTAAAGTGCAACGCCCTCACAGGGCTCATACAATGTAATGTTGGGAACTAAGTACTGTATAGATTAGTTAGACTAAGTAATGACATTGTATGAAGGCATGTAATAATAAATAAAAATAATCAAAATAATAATATCAGTAGACCGTCGTTGAAACCGTCCGGCTGTCATTGTCGCTTCCAGTTGCCGTGTAATCGAGCCGCAGTTATAGGGATAGACAGAAATAGTGACGGTCAATAGAAATAGACACGCCCATCGTCCACCACCTACTGTCATACCAATATCAACATTTGTCCGGAAGGTTAATAGCGACATTAGCGGCTATTCTTGACGGATAGACTCCTTGATTTACATATTCGCTGCGACGTTAAACTTTTACTACATTGTCATTTACTGCGGGAATATTTCAGTCTGGGTCAAACAATATGGGTCAATGTTTGAAACCATATTTTTGTGTTGGAATTTTTTTTTTGTTTCCGGACAGTAATAAATTTTAGAGGTATGCCAATAATAAATCAAGCTTACACTCTATTATAGATTTCAAGATGACTGGTATAAACAAGTTTACTGGCCACCTGATATTCACCGGCGCACGCAACGTAGGTGTGCCTTTCGCATTATAGATGCAACTCCAAGGGCACTCAGGTTACTTAAGATTCTCAAAACTTTTCTATACCCAATTAAGAATTTTGCGAAAAGAGCTCGGGTGAAAGATCATTTCACGTCTTATTGTTCGTGGAACAAGCGAACACCTGACACCTGTCATTAATGATATTTTACGTAACCACAGTAACTGATATTTTTTTTTGTAAAACAATTGGATTTGTTTATATTTATTACCACTTATACTATCATCGTTCTTCATCTTATACCGAGATTATTATAGCCGCCGTTATATAGAGCCTTCAATATGCAGTTTAGCAGTGAAAACGTTAACGTTTATCGTTTATTTATTTTAGAGAATGCGACACAGAATTGACACCAATACCATCATCAACGCTAATGCGACACAGAATTGACACCAATACCATTATCAACGCTAACGTTGATTCTGTGTCGCATTCTCTAAAACTAAAGCAAACTTAAAGTATGGCGGTACTCTTCTGATAAAGGGAAAGTGAAAAAGGCGGAAATATGTTAATTTCGTTTAGCGTTTAGCGTCGCGGTTTTATAATCGCACAGCTCGTCACCGTGAGAAAGCTCATCCACACCTTGTAGACCCGTGGAAATCTCGCACAGTCCGTTTCTCGAGATCGTTTCTACCACACACCTGCAAGTTGTGGAATGAGCTACCATCTGAGGTATTTTCGCTGAGCTACAACATGGGGCACTTCAAACGTCGGGTAAATAGAGTCTTGAAAGGTAGGCAACGCACTGGCAGCGCCCCCGGTGTTGCAGGTGTCTATAGGCGACGGTAACTGCTTACCATCAGGCGGGCCGTATGCTTGTTTGTCTGTCTATGTTATAAAAAAAAAAGCTTAATATATCTCTGTGGATAGGAATAAAAAACCATGTTTTGACTGCTACAATATTTGGTTTATTGAATTGGATTGTAGTACATTTTTTCCAGCAAAATCATAGAATGAGCAGTTCTTGTCGGAAAAGAATACGGAAGCAGCATAATGTCCACGGGTTGTGTAACGCGCACCAGTTTCGACATCCTACTCGCTTCGGTCCGGGCTTGGCAAACAAACAGTTGCATATCATTTTACCAACAGAACTAATTTCACGATGTTTCAAACATTAATGGCATAAAGCATTCGCTGGCACCAATCGCGCACCTTGAGTTATTTGAAATCTCCCGTCGAGCGAACAATGCAACAAAATCGTGCCTTGTTGCGCAATACTCACTTCATAAATTATTTCCGTTTCAACTTACTCTCAGACATTTAACTCGTATATTGGAGGAAATGGGGTTTTGAAAAATAATAAACTCTCTTGTGGGTGAATATTTTGTACAGCGGTACAATTTTATACTGTCAGCGTTGCATGCAAGCAAAGCCATTAGTTTCAGCCGATAATTTGCAACGTCTAATTAATCTACCGCTCTTTAACAGCTCGAGGTCTCGGCGAGATCTTAATCACACAAATTCTACTGACAAAGATTTTGAAGAGAAAACGGAACCTGTCATCGTCCCAAAATGGCACACCGTACTTAAATTTCCCGGAAAATAGCATGTTTTTATTGGAAGATGCTTGAAAACGCCTGGTGATGTATTAGTTATATTCATATATCCTTTACATATATAACGTAAAAAGTACAACGTTCTACTTTCACGGGCGCCAGCGTTGGCACCAAAGTTACCCTTTTTGTCCAATCTTGTTTCTAATTTCGGACACGTTGATACATTTTCAGGCTGAATGGACTTATAAAATGGAATATTTTTAACGTCTTCTTTGCTGTATATATGCTATAAGTAAATATTATTTTTACTGCGACGCCGTATGTGTTATAAATCTTAAAGCCGGCGCCGCAATAGCGGCGCGTCGCGACGAGACGCGATCCAGCGATGGAAAAATCTCATAGTCCAGCCGAAAATTGTGGAGAAGGCTTGTTTATGAGGATATTTTTCATCAGAAATCCAAATATTGTTAATCTGTAACTTCTTTTTTTGGCGCTTATCTTTGTTGCTTTTATGTCTGTCACGGGTCCAGTGCAGTGGGCGATGAAGTATTTCCCAATTTAAAATCCCAATTTTCAATTATCGCAATGTTGGACGTCACTACATAAAAATTAATTTGCTTTCGTTAGGGTTGTTCTTTGTTGAAAACTGTTTTCGTGTATTTATAAACAAAATAATAATTTATATTATTCGATTTGCTCGGGTTTTCAGGTTTTTATCGGGTTTATTTTAAGCCTTTAACCCTTATTTATATAATCAATTAAATTAATACAGTAAATAAATAAACATATTAGAGAATATGGTGTATAAACAGAATTTAATTCAAAGTGGTAACGGATTCGGCTTTTGTAATTTTTGGTAACGAATGTCTAACGAGTGTATGGCGATGTTCAAGAATTACAAAATGTGACCAATTTGTGTCACCAATCCCATTTTATCCATTAGGTAGGTTATGGTTATGGCATACTCTCTCTTTCTCTTTCCCTCCCCAACAGTGGGAAGAGCTAATTACAATACATAAATCACATCGATGACGCATTAGAAGTGCACATTACAACAACTCTTATTACTCAGCGCATATTTTACAGTTTCTATGAAAAAGATGGCGACATGTGTGAATGCGATAATTCCCGGGATGTTCCACAGCGGGTTAGCTGCGTACGCGCATAGTTGGCTCGCGGCCAGTGCACTCACCGGATGCCGGCAGTCGGCGGTCCTAAAGAATCTCAATCCCGAACAACGAAGCTGACCAAATGCTGACCGAACAACAGATTAGGCTATAGTAACATCTAATGTGTGTACGTAACGTCATCGTCATATCTACGCGTCACATCTTCACATTATACGAGCTTATAGTTCTTCTTACATCACCATTTTATAACAATGACTCCCAAGTGCATTCACAATAAATTGTGAAGTCAGAATCACGTTCTAAATAACACTTTACGAGCGAATTTATGTGAGAGTTCCTTAATAAAGAAAATGGATGTAAACTGCTTTATTTAATGCCCATTATAAACTTTAATATTTATCTTTATGGCCTGTGGAAAACAATGTATTCGGTAAATAAAACATATGCATAGATCGATAAGACCACCAATTTTTACACATTTTTATAGTTTTTTCTCCTAGTTTTAAAGTTTTTGTTTAGTATGTGGTGTTTCAATAAACTATCTAAGTATCTATCACGGACCCAAAACACGGACCCAGGAGTCTGTGGTAAAGCAGAAAAAAAGTATCTATCTCTATTAAATGAGCATACTTCTATCTAAGGCTTAAGGTTTTTTTTTGTATCGTTGACCACATTATTGCTAGCTTTATCTGTTGTTGTTGTTCAGAAGAACTGAACAAAAGAACAAAAAGAAGCCAGTCTAGTATTAAAAAAAACATGCTCAAATACCACAATCATCAGTTCAAGTAGTAGGTATACGCAATACAAACTACAAACTACTGACATCTTTCATCGTAGTTATTAAGCGACTTATAAAGTTTTTATTGGAGTTTTGAAATGTTTTGAATGCGAAAAAGATTGCGTCACCGCATGGTATTATTTTCCAAAACTTGTGTTATTTTCAGTGTTAGTGCATAAAATTGGTGGCATTCTATTCGTTAAGTGCTGGATTATAGGTGTGAGTGTGGGAAAATGGTATAATGTTGGGAAAACGTTTCTTTTCGTGTTGTTTCCAAAACTCCATAGAAGCTTCAAGTAAAGTTGCCACCACTTTACTAGGAGTATGACTTTGTCTGGACTATGACTTGACTTGAAGACTTCGACTGTGACTTGACACATATTTCTGTGAAATATCATTAACTTGATAAATTATTAATTACTTGACACTGGCTAAATACACAATAGTGTGGAGCCAAAACATAAAAAAAAGTATTTATTCGTTTTTTACATGAATGTCACGATTACGTCATATTTAAATGACGTTAAGCTATGCACATTCACTGCCAAAATCTCCATACCATGCGACTTGAAAACTGGCTAGATCTTATTTTTGATGTTGTTTAAAACGTAGTGGTTATATGCTCTTTGATGTTGTTTATTTTTATTTATGTTTTGGCTCCACACTTTTGTGTATTTAGCCAGTGTCAAGTAATTGACAATCTATCAAGTTAATGATATTTCACGCAAATATGTGTCAAGTCATAGTCGAAGTCGTCAAGTCATAGTCTAGTCAAAGTCATACTCCTAGTAAAGTGGTGGCAACTTTACCTGAAGCTTCTATGGAGTTTTGGAAACAACACGAAAAGATACGTTTCACCATCATTATACCATTTTCCCACACTCACGCCTGTAATCCAGCACTTAATGAATAGAATGCCACCAATTTTATGCACTAACACTGAAAATAACACAAGTTGTGGAAAATATTACAATGCGGTGACGCAATCTTTTTCGCTTTCCCGCCAAAACTCCTTTGATGTTGTTAAAAAGAATCCGAAATGGATTATTTTCCATATCCCACGTATTTTTTAATTTCAATGTGTGATAAGGGTGGTTTATTATCCATTAAGAGTTCGTTAACGTGTATGAGTGTTGGTAAATGGTTCCATGTTTAATTTCCATGCCTTTTCGTTTTCTCTTCAAGGCTTCCTAAAGCCTTCAGTAAAATATCCACAATTTTACTGTAGCATTTTGACTAACAAAATAAGACTTTGACATGACATAACCGTACAAAAATTCCTCACTTGATATTACCAGAATTATCGATAAAAGCGATAGAAAGCTTTTAAACGGAGAGAAGATCATATTTTGCAAAGCGCGAAGAAAACCTGTCAACTGTTGACTGACTGTTTTCCATGTCGACAACACTGACATTGCAGCATGCGTTATCGTGGAAATGAGCCGACTCGTATTATAAACGTCTAACGGCCAATATATCTTTCAGTGATGTGCATCCGAAACTCGCAGGCCAAGGTCCGCGGATTGATCGACGAACAAGGTTATTGTCTCGAAAGTATGAAATGCATTGGATTCTGATAAATGGGTACTTGAACATGCATCAAATTCTACGCTCTTACAGTCGTTTGCAAGCAACGCAATAACAATGCAACAGCGCGGAATATCATAACCTTTATTTAATTACTAAAATTATTTTTTTATATTGGAAGACGAAGAAACAATAACAATACTCGCAGCTTCCTTGACAATTATAAATGAAACAAAGATGTACGATTGAAAATGTTTATTCTAATATTATCATGATGTCTACCATCTAATTTACCACGTCTTTTTAGTATCACTAAAATAACAAATAAATTCCGTTGTCACAAAACGATTTTAGTTTACCTTGATGCCCAATAAAACAGAGACTACCACTTAATACGAATAGCCTCAGAGGCTGCGATGTCATTGACATGCGGGAAGTACGTAGTTTTATTTTCTCCAAATGTTCCATAAGGTCGAGTCGGTAGGTGATCCATCTGTCGGTGTCGTTTTACCGACAATTAGCCGCTACAGACAGCTGCCGGGACTGCCAGTGTCGGCCAGTGTCGGCCAAGATCGCCGGACTGGCTGACATTGTTATACATTTCGACGTTCTCCCCAATATTTAATGACTAAGCTTCGAGAAATAGGTATTCATTTAGTGGACCCGTCTATCATATAGCAGTGGGTGCTCCAAGATATACGCAATGAGTAGTTTTCCTTCAATTACGTTTGTTGATTTTTGGTGTGCGACCCATTATTTCTTTGCCTCTTATGTCAATCAAATTGGAGGTTGTTTATAATTGCAACAATACTTTACTATTACGTGAGATAGTATTGTCTTTTGTAAGGTATTTTCAACGTATTAATATTAAAGGTTAACTTATACTACATATGTATAATAGTACTTACATACCATACACAGACACACACACACCCACACACACACACACACACACACACACACACACACACACACACTCACTCACTCACACACACACTTACACACACACACACACACACACACACACACACACACTTACACACTCGACTCAAATTCAGATCATATAAGTGTTATGTGTCAGCGAAAATCCTGATGAAACAGTTATGGGTGGTAAAGAAAATGTCTGCCTTTATTTATGTCGAAATATCAACTATCAGTTTAGTCTACAGAATGAATGCGGCTAACATTCCGGCACATTCTGTTTCAACAGATTGACAACAGCGTAAAAAAAATGTTTAAGGAATCATCCTCAAACATTTTTTTTTTCTATTCTAAGCTTACCGTACTTTTCATTAAAATAAATTACCATTGCGGGTTTTGAGATTTGTTGTGCACATTTCATCAGCATTTAAAAAAGCCCAAAGCTCAGAAGATAATGCTTTTTGTTTACCAAACCGTATTAGTATAGTATCATCAGCCGGCCTTCTCCGAGGCCGCAGCTGACCTGGATTCCATCCGAAGCGCCCGCGCATGATTCATTGTTGTGGTACATTGCGCTGCGCAACAACTAACGCATTTACAATAGCCAACCGCCCGACTTTCCTCGGACAACTGCTTAATTTGATAGGCATTACGAAAATATTTCTATCCTTGAAAAGGGACTGAATTAAGCGTTAGAATAAAATTGCATTTTGTGTAACTCCAATAGCCAGCTGTGATGTTTCTCGCATTAGCATTTTTACTCATGAGTATTTTTTCAAACGTATTGTAATTAATTCTTAGTTACGAGGATTTTCACTGAACTAACCAAAAAAGTCACGTATCGCTAATAAACGGTATTTGTAAAAAAACGAGTGTGTTTTAGACCACACGACTGAAGTAAAACTTCTTTAGTTTAGCTCCATCTATCGGCCGGTATAACTTTGTTTTTTATTTTGTTTAATGTTAATGTGCCATTTTGATAATTGTAAATTGCTATTTTACCGGACATACCAACATAATAATAAAATATTAACCTCTGACTTAGACAGCCCCTGAGGTATGGTGGTTAAGCAGGTTGGCCCATAGCCCAGAGGTGGCGGGTTCAATTCCTGCGACAGGACAAGTATTTGTGCACAGAAAATAAAAGTGCAAATACTTGTTCTGTGTTTGCGTATTGTGGAACCATGGTCTTCATAGTTCCCGGATCCCTAGATACAGGGAATCCTAGCTAGGGTCCAGGATCTATGTGTGTGATCGTTGGACGTTATTATTATTAACGTTCTTCTGGCATTAATAAACAAAACCAAACCGAATCAGCAAAAATGTTCCATCCGTTCACGCGTGATGTGATGACCAAGCGTAATAGAGATTTATTTTTATATATATAGATACATAACATAGCGATCTATACTAGACGAGTTACATGCATGTCTAAAAATTTTTGCTATTTAATTTAATTTTATTAGTTTTATGGTGTGTTTTCTATGGTAACCCTTATGTACACAGAAACCACACATATTGTGTTACACTACTCTGTACTATTACGCTACATAGTTTACGACTAGGGTAAATCGTTAAAAGTAACATAAAACTAAAAGATAATTTTATTTTTAGTTGTTGGCTCATTGAATCTTCTCTTTCCTTTTTAGAGCACGTGTCTTGATGAGTTTTCTTAAAAATCGAAAGCATATTGTTAAATTGGGGCATGATGAGGCACTTAGTTCGAAGCCGATGAATTGTAAACTCGGTCTTTGATATATACAGAATCTTATGTCCGCATATAATTTATCCGTGTTTTTGTTAATCAACACTTTTCAAAGGTTCATTATTCAAAAGTGCATACTAGGTATTATTACATCACCAGTTAACGGTTACTTAATTTTGAACTTCAATGTCTTACATTTTTGAAAAATGTAAGTTAACGACGTTATTTTAAAACGAGCTTCTGCCCGCAGCTTCGCCCGCGGCGTGGCCTATGGGAAAATAATTCAACCACCCTCTTAAGGGTGGAATTTCGAAAAATACTTTCTTAGCAGATGCCTACGTCATAACATCTACCTGCATGCCAAATTTCAGCCCGATCCGTCCAGTGGTTTGGGCTGTCCGATGATAGATCACTATGTCAGTCAGTCAGTCAACCTTTGAGTTTATATATTTAGAAGATTAGATTATGAATTACATACATTACTGTTATATTACTTGTTCTTTGTATGCGCCTTATGGCAACATATTATCCTACCTATAACCTTTGGTATTATCAAGTTAGTATCACCTCCGCTTTTTCTTAGCTTTACCTTTCAATTGTTATGCAAACCATCGGCTGGTAAACGCGTGTGTGAGACGGTTTAACCTATAATCAAGATCCAAAAACAACAATTGATCAATAACTTACTTACTAGGTGGTAGGACTTTACTGCAAAGTTCGTCTAGGTAGGTACCACCGCTTTGCCAGTTATTCTGCCGCCAAGCAGTAGTGTGCAAGCACTGCTGTGTTCCGGTTTGAAGGGCACTGTAGCTAGTGAAATTACTGGGCAAATGAGACTTTATGATCTGATCTCACAGTTTAGTAATCTTATTACTAGATTGTGCTGATGTCTCAGGATGACGTGCGCAGTGCAGTGTCACGCGAACCTCTATACTTTAGAGTTCCGAGTGACACTGCAGCTGGTATGGGCAGCCGTGTCGTTTAACATCAGGCGAACGGCTAGCTCGTCACGTCATTCCTTAACATAAAAAAACTGGCGGCCCTTTGTTTGACAGTTATTGTATTGCTTGGATTATAATGATATTATTTAATAACAAGGTTTACAGTGCACCAAGGAACTAAAACAAGAAACTTGTAAGCTATAAAATGTAGTATAGGAGTCACCACGGTGATCGCCGATTGTCTATAGTTTTACAAGAGAAGTTTTTTGGTTCCTATTTCATACCCGTGTCGAACTGTACATATTGATTCATATATAGACCGTAAGTTGACGTACTGGTACTACGTACATACATGGTCTGTTCCACAACATTTTCAAGTATAACAATTCGGCCCTTTTATAGTGAAAATTCAGGAGTACTACTTTAGAGTTTTACTAGATGGTAGGACTTTGTTGCAAAGTTCGTCTAGGTAGGTACCACCGCTTTGCCAGTTATTCTGCCGCCAAGCAGTAGTGTGCAAGCACTACTGTGTTCCAGTTTGAAGGGCATTGTAGCTAGTGAAATTACTGGGCAATTGAGACTTTATGATCTGATCTCACAGTCGAGTAATCTTATTACCAGACTGTGCTGATGTCTCAGGATGATGTGCGCAGTGCAGTGTCGCTTGTAACTCTGTTTTAGGGTTCCGAGTGACACTGTTCTGTTATGGGCGACCGTGGCGCTTAACATCAGGTGAACGGCTAGCTCGTCACATCATTCAATAACATAAAAAAAAGTAAATTTTAAATACCAATAGTGTCCACTCCTAACAAAACTTAAAGAATATTTGTTATCTCTGATAATATGTGCCATTCTTGTGTGAAATGTCCACAACTATTTATTATTATTATTATTATTTATTATTTTTGTATGATAGATATAGATCATTGCCCACGTGGGCAAAACCGCAAGGCGCAGCTAGTCATAGACGAAAGGAATGAAATGACTTTTGATATTTAATAAATTAATAGTGATATTTTCTTACTGCAATTTTAACATTATAGCTCGCGGGTTTGACATTTTCCGAAAATGAAAGAAAGTAAATATTATACGCTATGTACACAATAAGCTCTTTACGTGAAAGAACCTTCTAATCTACTCCAATTTAACCTTAAATATCAAGGACTATCACAATACATCAAGTTTATTATATTAGTATGAAGCATTCTGAAGGCTAAGTGGTGCTTTACGGGGTATCAGTCGTGCATTCAAGTAACATTGAACTTTATTATATTTGTCGTAGTAACTTGAAATCCAGAGTCTTCGGCCGATATGACACCCACGTAGGTGTTTCATAATCAAGCTTCAAACATAATTTTAAAGAAAGTATAGACTAAATTCAACTCACGTGAAGTGCTTAGTTGGATAGTACTGAGACTCGGGTTCAACAACATAATTGAAGGGGTGAGAATAAAAAGGATTTAACTGATTTTTTTGACCAAATGACTTATGGGTATCGTTGGATTCAGCGTGAAATTATCTTCTTCAATAATACATTCTCAAAATACCGAAATGAGGCTTAAATCTCGAGATTTTGAGTCTAAAAATGGTTTATCTGTCACAGGAATACAGTACGCTTAGCATATAAACATTACTTTATTTCTTTTATTATATTAGGTCTTTACCTATGAAATTGCCGTTTTGTTCGAAAAAAGTTAAAGTATTTTTTTTTCGAACTTATTTATTTCTTTTATTCAAAGTAATCACCCCTGCAATCAATGCATCTTTGCCAACGCTGTGGCAGTTTATGGACGCCCTTCTTGAAAAAATCAGCAGGACGGGAGACAACAAACTTTTCAAAGGCGTTTTGTACTGCCTCTCGGGAATTGAATTTTTTTCCCGCTAAAAAGTTGTCCAAATTTTGAAAAAAGTAATAGTCGGTAGGCGCAAGATCTGGTGAGTATGGCGGATGAGGGAGAGCTTCCAAACCCAACTCATGCAGCTTAGAGACGGTCTGTTGTGCAGTATGGGGTCGCGCGTTGTCGTGAAGTAGCAGTGGATACGACCGATTGACCAAAGCTGGTTGCAGACGTGCGAGTTTCGCCATCATTGTGGTCAGTTCTTAAATGTACACATCTGCAGTAATGCTCTCGCCGTTTTGTAAAAAGCTATGATGAATCACACCAGCACTAGACCACCAAACTGTGACCATCACCTTTCTAGGGGTCATTTTTCGTTTTGCACATTGCTTTGGTACCGAACCAGGATCTAACCAATTTGCTGAGCGCGTTCGATTGTCAAAAAGAATCCATTTTTCGTCGCACGTAACAATTCGGTTCAAAATTCCTTCATTTCTGTGCCTGCTAAGCAGCGCAAGGCAAGTCTCGACGCGTACGTTGCGCTGGCGATCGTTAAGTTCGTGGGGCACCCATCTATCAAGCTTTTTTATCTTGCCAATCTGTCGCAAATGGACCAATATTGTTTTGATGCTAACATCAAAAGCTGCTGCCAGCTCAGCTGTAGATTGAGATTCATCAGCTTCCACAATCGCCTTTAATTCATCATTGTTGACCAAAGTTTCCGGACGACCACGAGGTTCATTTCTCAAGTCAAAATTCCCAGAACGGAACCGAACAAACCAATAACGGGTTGTACGTTCGTTTGTACAGTTCTCTCCGTAAACGTCGTTGATGTTACGTGTCGTTTGTGCCGCGTTGGTGCCACGACGGAACTCATATTCCATAATTACACGAAATTTCAAAGTATCCATTATGAGGAAAAATGTTGAAATGTAATGAAAATACAACGCTAATCAATAAACAAAAGACTTATATTGTAAATAGAATGTCATATTTTTAAAACAATATTAATTTGAATTTAGAATTCATAGCCAATCAAAACTTTTTTTTGTTTGAAAAAGTCTGTACTGCAATACGGCAATTTCATAGGTAAAGACCTATTATTATATTTTTACAGTAATTACAGTATTTAAGTACAGTATAGAAATAAAACATGTTCAAGCAACTGAAACTTACATAAACCTTTTCTATTACCTTATAAGCACTCTACATAAAAATGACGCCGTTGACGTTTAAAGTCAATTTTCTCGAAACTGTCAATTTGTCAGTTAAATCCTTTTTATTCTCATTCTTCAATTATCTCATAAACAAGTGGATTATTTGGATATTCTATTATTCTCGGCGTAATTCACGTCCACCGTTTTTATTTTTTTATTTATGATATGCAGCTGTTCATAGATTGTTGTGCAAGGGAAGAAATTCTAAACTCATTAAAAAAATTGGGTTTATTGAATTAAAAAGTTTATATGTAGAAAATAAATTTGATTAATATTTTTTTAATACATAACGCCGCGATGATCATATGCAAAGATCCTGGACCATAGATCCAGGACCATGGTCCCACAACACCCAGACTCAAAACAAATATTTGCACTATTTTATATATATATATATATATATACACACACTGTACTATTTTTTTTTGAAGCACAAATACTTAGCCTGCCGCAGGAATCGAACCCGACGCCTCCGGGTTATGAGCTGACCTGCTCAACCACCACGCCACAGAGCCTGTCAAATTAAACACAATAGGTAGGTTCTTTACTAAGAATGCACCCTCCAAACTTCAAGTCTCTAGGACAAGCGGTTTAGGTTGTACGTTCTTATATAAGTCAGTTAGTCAGGACTTTGAATTTTATATGTATAGATTTAAGTTTACCTTTAGGCAAAGTTGAAAGTCAACACCTAATGCATAAACATATACTTAATAGCAGTGTAAATATTGTGGTTGGCATGCGGCTTAATTGGGTCAAAAATAATCCCGCACTTGCTTGCTCCACACATGGCCAAAATTCCATAATTTTTATTTTTTTATTTTTTGGTAAAATGGGCATGCGTTTGACAACAACTCACCTGTTGGTAAGTCACGTTTGTTGTTGTCTAAGGTGAAGCACGCTTGCCCATGAGATGCCCATTCACTCTTGACTTTAAAAAACCCAGGTTACTTAATGTACCCAGGAGGAAACACTGTTGTTTGAAGAGCATTCCATTCCTTGGCCGTTCGGACTATAAATGACCCAAAAATTTGGATGTACTAGAGATGTACTGTATAGCATTAAATATTTTACGATGGTGTCAGAATCAGTAATGGGTGGTGAGACTAACCAATAGGTAAAATATGGGTGAAACCGCAAGGCTTAGGTAGCCAATGATGTAATAAAAAATATTCATTGATTCGCCCATGTTATGCGATCGGGCGGCAAGATCTGACCTTTCGAAGTTTATTTTCGGCACCTAATCCTAACTTAAGACTACACATTCATCTTGTAGGCTTCAAGCTATAACTACAACAGACTAAAGCGGCTGATTCGTGATGTGGGTTTTACTAAGCCTAAAAATTTAATGATTGCGAATTTATAACCTACCATTGAAAGAAATGCAAGCGCCCTTACAGGGTTCGTGTACCTACTAAACTAGGTGTTAAGACCTGACATAATATATAAATTGTACATGATGCAAAAAAATAAATATGAATAGCATAGAAAAAGCATAATTTCAATAGCATAATTTTGAAGCAACCTTCAAAATACAGGGCAGTCAAACGACATCCACAAATTCACACATAACACACATACACCCCCTTACGCACACCTCACACATAACTCTCACGCACACCTTACACAACACATACAAACTTTTTTTTACTGGTATTTACAAATGCCGCTGTTCTCGCTATAATATGTATTATGTTGATTCTGTGTTTGGTTTTTATTTATGAAATTAATAGTTGAAACCGCTTTGTTACTTACTTTCTTGGCGAAAATCTGTTCAAGCATAGGGGTAACTAGAAAAACAGCGATATGTTCACATGTCGTGTGAACAGCACATGCTGAAGTTGACAGCACATGAATATTATGTTGTACTATTTAAGCCTTATTTTTGTATTATTATTTGTGTCTGCAGTGGCAACAAATTGATTTTCTATTTATTTATTTAATTTCAATATGAAATTTAGTTTAAAAAAATGTGCGGAACAGTCTTTGGGGACTGCCGATAGAAGTGAAAACTAAGTAACTTGTGACATATAGCTCATGGAAATGTTTGGTGACGATGACGAGAGTTCCATGATTGTCCAAAGAGTATTAAACGCGCCTAAAGAAGTTTTCACTTCAAATAATTTGTTGATTTGTTTTTCAGTGTTCTGTATATTTGTTAAAATGGAAGAAACTACCTAACCTTCTTGGGTCAAATAATCTACGACTACTTGTGAAATTGAAACCCTATATATTTATTATAGCTCGCGTAGATCGATTTCTTTGTTGTAATTGTATTTAGTCTATAGTTCGATTTATTGTTGACGTTTCACTTGTTTTTTTTTTGTTGCTTATAGAAGTATAAAAACGTTAAAGTATCCTAATTAAATAGAACCATATACATTAAAAGCATTCATTTCTTTTGTATTCGGTCTTTTTAATCCATTTTCAGTGTTTATTTACCTCGCTGCTTTTGTTTGTTTTGTGAGCGTTGAACAACTGAAAGGGCACGTGTAAAATTGTTTTTCCATAAAATTGTTTAATTTTCGAGAATTTTTATCGATCATTGCGATGATCAGCTTTTGAATGAGTTCTGAGAAGAACCGACCAAAGACTTCATATGAATTCACAATAAATGTAAACATTTTATCACATTTTTTTTTTATTTTTTTTTTTTTTTTATTTTAGGGAATGATGTGACGAGCTAGTCGTTCGCCTGGTGTTAAACGCCACGGCCGCCCATAATAGAACAGTGTCACTCGGAACTAAAACACGGAGTTTCGCGCGACACTGCACTGCGCACATCATTCTGAGACATCAGCACAGTCTAGTAATAAGATTACTCAACTGTGAGATCAGATCATAAAGTCTCAATTGCCCAGTAATTTCACTAGCTACAGTGCCCTTCAAACCGGAACACAGTAGTGCTTGCACACTACTGCTTGGCGGCAGAATAACTGGCAAAGCGGTGGTACCTACCTAGACGAACTTTGCAACAAAGTCCTACCACCTAGTGAAACAGGTGACATAACACACCAGGAGACAGGAGACATAATGTTATTCGTGTATTTCCAAAAGCTTTGTTGCTAACACATTCACTTTACGTCTACGAAATAAATAGATTGCTAAAAATTATATAATATATTTAAATTTGATACAAAATTGTTATTTATGTTGAATCTTATTTCAAAGGTAGACTAGACTAGTTGTTGCTGTGGAAATAAAATGTATTATTTTGTTAGGTTTTTCACTTATTGATTCGCCAAGAGGATGCGCAGACATAAACCACTGAATGAAACCTATCAGTAATTTAGATCACACTTTACCTATTTTTTAATGAAAACTTCCTACTTAGAGGTTGGATGGATGGTGGCAGGTTCGATTCCCGTGACTGGTCAAGTATTGGTACACAGAAAAAAACACAACTACATGTGCTGTGTCTGTTCTAGTCTGGTCCCTAGATACAGGTAATCCTAGTTAGGGTCTAGCATCTATGTATGTGATCGTTGGGCGTTATTGTCGTATTGTTATTGTTGTAATTAAATTATCAGTCTCTTTTATATGCGAATGTATATTGTTTATTGTGATAAATACATAAAGTGGTAAGTACAAAAAATAACTTATTAAGACTTATTAATAACTCATGCATATACGAGTACAATATTAATGTAGATACCAATACAAAGACAGCCTATGGGGTCCAAACTAGGTATGTATCTTGGTACAACGAGGGTTGCCAAACCGAAGTGATAATTCTGGTGAATAAAGGTGAAACTCTCAGTAAGTACCTAGTTGTTTTTGAGTGGAAAAAATACATAACTAATATGGGTGTTAGTGTATATATCTATCAGAGTTTATTGGGATTTGGTACAGGAAACATGTTATGGGGAAAATTACAAAGAGGAGAGGGTTTTTTAAATGCTGATTTACCACAGACTCCTGGATACGTGCTCTATTTTAATATATTACTTAATTATAGACGATATTACACAAAAGAGGCGCAAAGAATCCGTATAACTTATAGCTCCTTTGCTCTTTGTGGAATGGTTTATAAAGGGTCATCTTTATTGTCTCTAGATCGTATTTAATTTAACAGATATGTATTTGGCATGCATAATTGTCCTTAAATTGTTCCAAAATCAAACAAAGTGTTTGATTTTAGAACATACTAGCTTCTGCCTGTAGCTTCGCCCGCGTAGCCTATAGAAAACGAAGAGGAACAATTTTCATAGATAGTTCAACCACTCATTTCACCCTCTTAGGGATGGAATTTCGAAAAACCTTTTTTTAATGGATACCCACATTTTACAAAAAACACACCCTCCAAATTTCAAGTGTTTAGGATCAGGGTTTAGGCTGAGCGTTATTATATAAATCAGTCAGTCAGGACTTTGAATTTTATATGTATAGATTGGGTGTTGTATAATTGGATAATAGATGTCAAATGAGCATTGGGACTCTTGCGCCTTTCTCTAACTACTTAAAATCGTATGTAGGAAAAAATCAGAGTGACAAATTAGGGACTTAAAGTGTTGCGATTAAGAATCATTTTCGTTTAATTGTAGAGTGATGCACAGGTGGGGGTGTTTGACCGCGCACTTGACATACCGTTGCGATGCGTGCACACCGTTGGCGCCCAACAAATTAGTATGCGCAGATTTAAGTTGTCACGGAAGAATTTGGCTCCATAAGTCAAGCTGCGCCCGAGCCACGGACAATCATGCTACCTGCCTGTATTTCAAATCAGTCCAGAAAAGTTGTGGAATAAATAATATCTTTTATTAACACTTCATAAAATTAAACTCGAATACTTACACTCTTTATACGTGTTTTTCTAACATAAAACGTTTTATTCCGAGTACGTTTCTGAATAAAGTACATTAAAAGGCAGTATAATGAATTTTTCGCACCATACTATTATCTTTAAATATATATATATATTTGGGGGTTTGTGTTTGCTCGCGTCCGTAGGCTTTAACCCTAGTTTCCCTACACGTGACCCCTGGGTGGTGCCAAAAGAGCAACCAAATAACTGGTGGAAGGCCTTAGCCGCCGGCTTAGTTACCACCCATTGGACAAAACCACGATGCCAAGCGACTCGTCGTGTTCCATCGTGACGTCCAATGAAGCCGTTCTGACGAGTAGATGTGGACAGTTGTGTTGGGTATGCAGACCGGTATTGGTGATGGAGAGGCTTTCGCGTCGGAGACCTTGCTTCGGAGGGTAGCGGGATCCGAAGCACGGTGCTCTCTGCTGGCCGACCGCAAGTTGTAGGGGGCCCAAGTAGTAGTCTAGCCAACTACGAAAGGCTGCCCCGCCGCTTGTGTAAAATCCTGAGGTTGCCCACAGGGCCAGTTGGCGACTGGAAGTGAGGAACTTGTGGGTAATTTCAGGGGGGTTCGGGCGTCCCCGCAGTCTCCGCGCAAGTTCTCCATTGGCGCGGAAGCTTCTCTATTACTGAGGGTTAGCATCCCAATATCTCGTCCACTTCTAACTTGTCTACCTAACTCACCCAACCATGAAAAAGTCTAATAAAGTGAACAAGTTTAAACGGCAGATGCACGTCCTCACTCTTAAAGTGCACCTCACAAATATTCGTGGGCTGCACTCAAATCTGCAAGCGGTCCATCATCATCTGGAGACCAATAAACCACACTTGTTCTTCTTGACTGAGACGCAAATAGGATGTCCATCAGACACGGCATATCTGGACTATCCAGGATTCATCTTGGAAAACCGCTTCCTTCCACGCGCTGGTATCTGCGTTTTCGTCCGTGATGACATTTGTTGTTTGCGTCTCCGGAACCTTGAACATCCCCACTTTTCGGTGATTTGGGTGCTAGTGGACACGGGCATTGAGAAAATTCTCTATGCTGGTGTGTACAGATCACATAGCGGTGACCGGGAGACAACTCTTCTAATGGAGTATCTCAGTGAAACGGCAGATGTGGCTCAGCAACGCTATCCTTCGGCTCAGCTTGTTGTTCTAGGGGACTTCAATGCTCACCACCAGGAGTGGTTAGTCCCACACCAGATCACGGACCACGCTGGGAGAGAGACGCGTAAGCTCGCTTTGGCGCTCAATTTAACGCAGATTGTTCAAGAGCCAACGCGAGTGCCTGACATTGATAGCCACACTGCTAACTGCCTCGACCTTCTGCTCACGACTGAACCAGACCGATACTCTGTGGCGGTATCCTCACCCATTGGTAGCTCCGATCACTGTCTGGTTAAGTCCGTTTCAGTATACTCCCCGCCTGACCCAAGCCCTAAGAGTATTCGGCGTGTCTGGAGATACAATTTAGCAGACTGGGATGAGATGCGACATTTCTTCGCCTCATATCCTTGGCGGCAAACGTGTTTTTCTTCTGGAGATCCGACGGTTTGCGCGAATGCGGTTACTGAGGTAGTATGTCGGGCTATGGAATATTTTATTCCATTTTCCGATAAACCCATGACCAGCAAAGCCAGCCCATGGTTTGGAGCCGACTGTGCACACGCTGAAGCGCAGAAACATGCGGCATATCTGGCATGGGCTGACGCTCGAAAACGCAAGGCATCGGACACTCGAGCTAAGAAGAAAGCCTTTAATGTTGCCGCCAAGGCCTGTAAGAAGGAATTAAGGAAGGCTCGTTTCAATCATATTGGTCGAATAGGGACTAAACTTGCTTCCTATCCAGCTGGTAGTAAGGCTTTTTGGTCCCTAGCCAAATCGGTTGAAGCGAACTTCTGTCGATCTTCACTGCCTCCATTATTAAAACCTGACGGATCGCTGGCTCACACTGCAAAAGAAAAAGCAAACTTGTTTGCCACTCTCTTTGCAGAAGCTTCGCGTTTAGATACTGCTAATGAGGTACCTCCCTGCCTTCCACATTGCGGTGCTTTAATGCCGGAAATACGCATACGTCAGAAGGAGGTACTAAAAACATTATGCAGTCTAGACGTGAACAAAGCCAGTGGTCCCGATGGTATACCAGCAATTGTACTTAAGAGCTGTGCACCTGAGTTGTCTCCCATTTTAACACGCCTATTTCGCTTCTCTCTAGATACCGGAATAGTCCCTAAGAGTTGGAAGCTAGCCAATGTACAACCTGTACCTAAGAAGGGCAGTCGTGCTGATCCTGCCAACTACCGACCCATCTCAATTACCTCCATACTCTGTAAGAGTATGGAGCGTATAATCAACAACAAGCTCTTGGCACACCTTGAAGTCAATGATCTCCTCAGTGACCGGCAATACGGATTTCGCCGAAACCGGTCAACTGGGGATCTTCTCGCATACGCCACGCACATATTGAGCGAAGCCTTGGAGATGCATGGAGAGGCACTTGCTGTATCTCTAGACGTCTCTAAGGCATTTGATCGGGTCTGGCACGACGGTCTTCTGAATAAGCTTCCATCTTACGGACTACCTGCTGGTTTGTGCACTTGGATATCAGACTTTTTGAGGGAACGATCGCTTAGAGTGGTTCTTGATGGCTGCTCTTCCGATCAATTAGCTATTAATGCTGGTGTACCTCAGGGGTCAGTTCTTTCAGCAACACTATTCTTACTCCACATCAATGATTTGCTAAAGCCCGGTACCTTTGGGTATGCAGATGATAGTACTGTTGTTGAAAGATACACATCCAGTGCCCGAGCCAGTGGTGACGATGTCCGGATTGAGAGAGAGGCTATGGTTGAGCGCATGAACCTGGCTTTGAAAGCCGTGTCCGATTGGGGCGTTGCTAACTTGGTTAGGTTCAATGCTGCAAAAACACAGGCGTGTTTATTCACTGCTAAAAAGAGCCCACTCCATCTGGCTCCTTCATTCCGTGGTGTATCTGTAAGTTTAGGAAACCATCTTGAGCTTTTGGGTGTTGATCTCACGTCAAACCTAAACTTTGGATCCTACATCGAGTCCAAAGCCAAAGTAGCTTCAAAAAAACTCGGCATATTGTCCAAGGTAAGGCGGTACTTCTCACCTGGACAGCTTCTAAATCTGTATCAAGCACAAGTCCGATCGTGTATGGAGTACTGCTGCCACCTGTGGGACGGGTCTGCCAAGTACCAGCTTGAGGCTCTGGACTCGATTGAACGGCGTGCCAAAAGGCTCATTGACGACGACACTTTGGTTGGTGAAAGGCTCCAGAGCCTTGCACATCGACGTAAGGTGGCAAGTCTGTCGGTCTTCTACAGATTACACCACGGTGAATGCGCTCAAGAACTGCATGATCTCATTCTCCCATCACCATTCCACTACCGGACTACTAGACGCTCGGCTAAGCGCCATCCTTTCGTGGTCGAAATACCACCCATTCGTACCAAGCGATTTGACTCAACGTTTTTAATTAGAACGGCTAAGGAATGGAATGCCCTGCCAGCGTCTGTGTTTCCGGCGAAATATGACCCGGGCGTGTTCAAGAGAAGAGTGAATAGGTATTTACTTGGCTAGCATGCTACATCTTCGATCGCATCGTCACTTCCCATCAGGTGAGAGCGCGGTCAAATGCTAGACAAGTTTGAAGTAAAAAAAAAAAAAAAAAAAAAAAAAATATATAACTCAAAGGTGACTGACTGACTGACTGACTGACATAGTGATCTATCAACGCACAGCCCAAACCACTGGACGGATCGGGCTGAAATTTTGCGCAGGTAGATGTTATGACGTAGGCATCCGCTAAGAAAGGATTTTTCGAAATTAAGAGGGTGAAATGGGTGGTTGAATTATTTTCCCATAGGCCCCGCCGCGGGTGAAGCTGCGGGCAGAAGCTCGTGTTCAATATGAATAAAACTATTTCAGGCATCCATTTGTTACGGCGCTATTTGTATATCTACAGCAATAATAGTGTCATGCATAAAAACATGAAATTCGTACAATTCTATCAGACGACAATAGGCGATATACAATATGTACCCTTAGTGGGTACAATTGAGTTATATATATAATTATAGATATGGCTACATACATTCAGTTTTAACTGTTTTTGTGTACAGATGAATTGTTAGTTTGTAAAACAATCAGTTCAATTGTACAGTTTTAATGAAACCTAATCAAAATAAAATTTATTCACTGTAAAGATAAGATTTTGTACAGTCAAAACTGGGAGCGGGTAGCATACAGTTTGAGCTGGTCTATGTATTATGGATGAACGCGATATACTTGTACAGTTATGTTACGGTTAAAACTGAACGTTTCTACATACTTTTTCGGCTTTAAATAAAATGTATATATATTTGTAGAAATTTTACATAGCGCCATCTAGTATTCCAAACTAAGCAAAGCTTGTACTATGGGAACAGATTTATTTATTTATTTAATACTTTTTACTAGTTAACCAAGGCGTGATATGTTAGATTAGGCGTGCACATAAGGAATCGAGCAACAATTTTAAACATTATGTAAATTTAAATAATACGATAATAACAATATAACTATTAAGGTACCCATATACATATTTTTTACAATTTTAATAAAATTCAGATATGAATGAATAGTAATACTATAATATAAATAATCATCATCATCAGCTTATATTAGTCCACTGCTGGACATAAGCCTCTCTCTCAAGGCACGCCACTGAATATAAATAATATAATAGGTACATAATTAAATTAAATGCAAACTAAGTACATAATAATAAACAATTCATTGTCCTGCTAGTTCAGATAGCATGAGCTCGATCGTAGCGACGATTTGAGGTATTTCATTATTCTGGCTTCTTTTCAGAAGACAGTGACGAACAAATAGAATCATTAACTGCGAATGTAAAATACCTGGAAAGCAATTTTTCACTGTGACAAGCGATGCGACCCTGTGATTCAGCGCTCGAGTGAAACCGTGGGCGACGAGTAATCTGCTTTATTTATACAACACCACTTTTGAGTTCTGATTCAACAAACCTCTAATTTTGGGATAAACAATAACGCATACTTTTATACATTTGACTAGCCCGATAGCTCATTTGATAGTAACCCGGCCTGTACTGTAGGTTGTGGGTTCGATTCCCACCCAGGACCAACACTTGTGTTATGAACATAGATGTTTGTTCTGTGCCTGGGTGTTAAATTGTATGTACGAGTATGTATTTACAAAGAAAAAGTTTCTTTGTATTCTATCAGTTATCTGGTTCCCATAGTACTTTGCTTAGTTTGGAGCTAGATGGCGCTGTTGAACATGTGTAAACATATTTATTTATTTATATTTACATATGAAAAGAGCTTCAGAGGTCGAAATACAATAATCTTGCAGTGAACATGCACTATAACTTGTGTGGAGGTAATAGAAATCTAAATTGAATATTGAAACCACTTCAGATTAGATAATATTCGGCAATTCTCATAATAACACATCGTTTATTACTCGCGGACGTGTGATATGTTTGGATTCGCCCCAAATATTGGCACGTGGCGATGAAAACTATAAAATGTAGTATTTCACTAATAAATATTACAATATACCTAACTATGTAAAATTAAATAATTACATGATAATAATAATAATCTTAATTGTACAAGCTAACTAAACACATCAAATATTTAAAATATTTGTCAAGCCAATAAAGTAATAATAATTTGTGAACATATCGTACAGCGCCATCTATCCCCAAACTAAGCATAGCTTGTCTATGGGAACCAGACAACTGATAGAATACTTAGATACTATTGTATTGTAATTTGTAAATACATACATAGAATACAATATAACACCCAGACACAGAACAAACACCTATGTTTATTACAAAATGTTTGTCTTGGGTGGTAACCGAACTCACAACGCTCAGTTCCGAAGGCAGAGCTACGACCAACTGAGCTATCAGGCCAGTCCGAGTAATAGCCCTTACCTAGCAAAAACTCCATGTATAATTCCTATCTACCTAGCTAAGATACTTACGTAGGTATGTAAGTTTTTGCTGACGTAAGGTGTGAGATCGAAAATCATATTTATGGTTTTCTATTTCTAAAAATATACGACCCTATTACACCTACCCTTCATACAATAGCTTGTTAAAACGAATCGACCACGTTTTTGATTTATATCGTGCAATGTTTCAAGTCATGCGATATCTGGATTTAACTTGACCCATTTTTTGCGAAACCTTTTGGTCAAGGTAAAATAGCCACATGTCTTAAAATAGCATGTAAAGGATCCTGCTATAAAGTCGCTTACTGCATATAATGTTAAAGTTTTTTTTAATTAGAATTTTATGTAAACGTATATAGGTAACATTTTACATATATACAAAAGAGAAGATGGAAAATATACTCGCAGTTAGGTAGTCATTTTAATTCACGCCTATCTATTCATTTTGTTCATTAATATCTTATAACATGTTCTTATATATCAATCAAACCTTATGCGGTGCCTTCATTCATCTTTTGGTTGCAGTGCAAATGGACTTAACTTTGCTTCCACTTAGCCCTTTCTTCACTGATTTATTATATCTAAAATTGTATGTCAGTATTTTTCATCGATGCATAATAAATAATATTGAAATGGAGTTGAAAACTGAAGGATGCAATATGAATTCACCAGTTTCCTTGTCCCGGTTTTAGGACAAAGACTTTACACCCAAGTGAAGGAATGATGTTTACTTTGATTATTCTCAAATAAGATCAAATAGGTAATAAATTTCGTTAAAGGATGTACCGAGGAAGCATTAGGTTAAACGAGTACGCGTTAATAATATTTTACCGTCATCACACAAAGATTTTGCTCCAAATATTAATTTACAGTTAATTGGAATATCAACCAAATGCTCCGAAACAACAAATTAAAGTGAATTAAACGAGCTCATAAACTTTTCATTTTTGCCAACGAGCTTTTAAGTGAGACTTACTTTTAAAGCTCCGTCCGTGGATTTTTAGATTAGCTGCTTATATGTATATCCAATCTGAGTGCGATCAATGGTTTTGTCATAAAAGTATCTTTGACCCTCAAAAGCTTATACACACTTACGGTAGTCTAAAAAATTCAATTAAGTTTCAGTTGTTGATAATAACAAAATATATCTACAAATTAAGTAGGCTAAACTAACGTAAATACTCACGCTTAAAATCACCTCGTACAGTGACCTCAAACGGGAAACAAGCTTTCGTTAAAGAATTTGCTTGTCAATAGACGAACTTTGAGGGTATTGCCCTTTTGAATCGTAAAGGTAATGTTTTTAACCTCGTCAAACTGTCGCACATACAGCCGCGTACTAAGAAATATGCTAGCTATTTCATGCTGCCAAAGCTTACCCGCTTTGCAGATTTATTTGTTTAGAATAATAACATTTTTATTGTTTTATCTTTTTTTAAACCGGAAAATTGCCTTTATTTTTAACTAAATTCTACAATGATATAATTACTAATTCTAAACACTACCTACCATAAAAAAACATCTGGACTATATACTGGTTGCGATGATTTATACAGCCAAATGCTCCAGCCCACTACCAGTAGGTAGCGTACCCAACATGCTGGCAGCATTGCCCCGTTGCACAACTAATCAGCATTGCGCTGATTCGTTGTGCCAAATCAGTGCCAGCATTTTTTCCTTAGCTTTTTCTTAAGTATGAACTAGTCAGTTATATAAAATTTGGAGGACCTGTTTTCGAGTGCCACTTTGGCTATAATTATTTATGCAACGGTCTTTTGAGACCCCAGTCAAATAGATATATAAGACTTTCAGAATATCTTTCAAATAAAATCATAAGTCTGGAAATAAATTTCGTTTACAAATGGCGCACATAAACAAATCAAGGGGCTTCTTTGATTAATTCGCTTTCATTGATACCTAGCGCCCACTTGTCAGCGCCGTCAGGGTGACTTTGCATAAAACAGATCTACTAATACGCATATTCTCAATTTCTCAGTATAACGATATCTAATTTTTTCAAACACTGTACTAACAATAGTTTTGTGAATAGATAATCATATTTCAATTACTTTTTACTTCCTTATATAACTTGTTTTTATTATTTATACCTTAATAGGTATAAACAATAAAAATCTTTGCCACGCAGGTGGCAAAGATTGCCGCAAAATGTATGAGGCACGCTAGCAATTTTCCTCACTCTATACTTTTGGCCACTGCTTTGAAGGAGTGGTTATTACACAATACGTTACTATTCTTATAAAATATTAGGACTAGTAACTTATAGTCTACTAGGACTAGTAACGTATAGTCTACTAGGACTAGTAACGTATAGTCTCCTAGGAATCTAAAAGAGATGATTTTTTTCGTGCTCAACTTAAGAAATCGAATTATTGCATCGATCGATAATCGAACTATCATTGTAAGTAAAATATCCATACCTTTTGCGATTCTATTTCGACTCACACATGTAAGCATGCGATTTTTATCAAACTACTGAATGAAACATGAATATCAAGTGTTAATTACGTTTTTTTTTACATATGCTTACAATAATCCTTTACCACCGCCCCAATATATAAATAATCATATTGTTAGTTTTTAGCGGAATCACACTAACTATTCTGGTTTCATTTTGTATTTATGACTGCAGCGAGGTCACGTCTGAGCCTACCAATTTACTCTAAGATTTAAATTCTAAAAACACAACCGTGTTGAGAACCTCTTCTTTTTTTGAAGTTGTTTGAAGTATATTTATAAGCATGTTCGAGATAGTTTTTGGTGCCATTGTTGTCATATGAATGAAACCGAATTGCAAAATGAAATAGTGACCGACCTTCGTACACCAGCTGAGTGGACACTGAAAGCGACGTGTCATGAATTCAAATATCAGCATTCATTCATAAACATTGTTGATTTTGTGAGAATATAAATGCATATAGGTATGATTTTATCATTGAATATCGGGTGTCGTTGGAAAACATAATTAGCAGCAACATTGTTTTCCATTTCGTTTGATGAGAGAAGCCAAATATAATTGAACGGTACGAAATAGCTTGCTTTACGTTAAGAGTAAATAATTTAATATATTTAAAATAACTGTAATTACATTTTGATTATAATGACAAATCGAAAATCCTGTAAGTATTATTATCTAACAAAATAATTTAACAAACTGACTTGTTGCACAAGTATTGCATAATAGATAGGTAGATAAACTCTTTATTGAAACACCACATCTTAAATAATTAAAAAAGTGAACAAACTTAACCAAAGCGTAACAATGGACGGTCTTATCGCTCAGAGCGATCTCTTCCAGACAACCTTGCACGGAAAGGAATAACGCGGTAATATATGGAATTTTAGCATCTTCCTTTTTGAGTGTATAACAGCTGATTCACTTATAAGGCTTAATTAAAAGGGTTTTCTAGATGTATGAGTTGCATCTTGAACAACGGCTTCGGTTAGCTATCAAAACAAATTGGTGTACAAACAAATGTTAGGTTCAAGTGAAACGTAAATTTTACTGCGTACTTGACAGAATAAAAAATAGTAAACGAGCTTCTACCCGCAGCTTCGCCTGCGGCGTGGCTTATGGGAAAACCAATCAACCAGCATTTTACCCTCTTAAGGGTGGAATTTCGAAAAATCCTTTCGATCCGTTCAGTGGTTTGGGCTGTGCGTTGATAGATCACTATGTCAGTCAGTCAGTCACCTTTGAGTTATATATATTTAGATAACGCCCAACGATGAAAAACTTATATATTGTTATAGTTAGGGCTAGGATTAGAATTCCCTGTATCTATATAGAGACCCAAGAACTACGAGAACTGATAATACCACAACACTCAGACACACAACAAGTAAATGCACTTTTTTCTGAGCACTAATACTTAGGTCCTGTTGTAGGAATTGAACTCGCAGCTTCCAGGTTATGAGCCGACCTGGTCAACTACCGCACCATAGAAGCTATTAATTATAAGAAAATAATTAGCACCATTTCATGGTTTTCAAATTAAGTCCATGCTAGACTTTATTTTCTGGGAAATTGAAACTATCCTATAATTCATTCCAGAACCTAAAATGTTCCCACTAAGCTTCATCCGTTTAGCCATACTAGCGCTCTGTGATAAACTTGAGTACTCACCATACATACACACAATTTTTTGCAATAATTATAATTAGTTGAATAGAAATTAGTGTGATATTTGTAGAATGCATCCATCTTCCTTCACACCTATATTTACCACAATATCTTCACCTATTTTATTTACTTCCCGTAACCAAAACAAACTAGCATAAATCTATGTCAATCAATGCGACAATCCAGTAACCGCGCAATAACACGGTCGTTTATAAACAAGGTTTATTAGTTGGGACCATGAGTTAAGAATCCAATAGAGTATCTAAGTGTTTTTTCGTAATCTAAAAAAGAAATTTGCGCTCTCTCTTTCTCAAACCAAAGAGACGGAGAGCGTTAGAACAGAAACCTTTCTGATAGATTGCATTGTGAAATGGGTTGAGAAAATGCACTGTTGTCATTCACTAATCCAAACTTGGTTAGTATGGTCCGCTTGGCTAGTGTTAAATTGCGGCTTAAAATATTTTTCTGTGAGATAAGGCCTATAGGGAATAGATAAACTGATTTTGAAAGTAGAGTCATGATCAATGGAACACGTTAGAAGTATGCCTTATTAAGCAACGTATTAGCGCCTGAGCGACCACGGTGTTTGCGGTTAAGCGGTTTATTTGTCTATGTTCTGGACCGATTCTAGAGTATGCCCATTCCACGGGCAATAAATAACCACCAGATATCCGGGACAGCGCGACGTTAAGGGGCCTCTAGTTTAACACTTTTCACATTGTGCAATTTAGCTTTTATTCAAAACTAGTTGCACCTAGTTGTTAAGAATATAGGATTTAAATGTAAAAGAATTGCTATAGTTAGTCAAAATATCACACTAATAATAGGTCTTTACCTATGAAATTGCCGTATTGCAGTACAAACTTTTTCAAACAAAAATGAAGTTTTGTCTGGCTATGAATTCTAAATTCAAATTAATTTTGTTTTAAAAATATGACATTCTATTTACAATATAAGTCTTTTGTTTATTGATTAGCGTTGTATTTTCATTACATTTCAACATTTTTCCTCATAATGGATACTTTGAAATTTCGTGTAATTATGGAATATGAGTTCCGTCGTGGCACCAACGCGGCACAAACGACACGTAACATCAACGACGTTTACGGAGAGAACTGTACAAACGAACGTACAACCCGTTATTGGTTTGCTCAGTTCCGTTCTGGGAATTTTGACTTGAAAAATGAACCTCGTGGTTGTCCGGAAACTTTGGTCAACAATGATGAATTAAAGGCGATTGTGGAAGCTGATGAATCTCAATCAACAGCTGAGCTGGCAGCAGCTTTTGATGTTAGCATCAAAACAATATTGGTCCATTTGCGACAGATTGGCAAGATAAAAAAGCTTGATAGATGGGTGCCCCACGAACTTAACGATCGCCAGCGCAACGTACGCGTCGAGACTTGCCTTGCGCTGCTTAACAGGCACAGAAATGAAGGAATTTTGAACCGAATTGTTACGTGCGACGAAAAATGGATTCTTTTTGACAATCGAAAGCGCTCAGCAAGTTGGTTAGATCCTGGTTCGGTACCAAAGCAATGCGCAAAACGAAAAATGACCCCTAAAAAGGTGATGGTCACAGTTTGGTGGTCTAGTGCTGGTGTGATTCATCATAGCTTTTTACAAAACGGCGAGAGCATTACTGCAGATGTGTACATTGAAGAACTGACCACAATGATGGCGAAACTCGCACGTCTGCAACCAGCTTTGGTCAATCGGTCGTCTCCACTGCTACTTCACGACAACGCGCGACCCCATACTGCACAACAGACCGTCTCTAAGCTGCATGAGTTGGGTTTGGTAGCTCTCCCTCATCCGCCATACTCACCAGATCTTGCGCCTACCGACTATTTCTTTTTCCAAAATTTGGACAACTTTTTAGCGGGAAAAAAATTCAATTCCCGAGAGGCAGTACAAAACGCCTTTGAAGAGTTTGTTGTCTCCCGTCCTGCTGATTTTTTCAAGAAGGGCATCCATAAACTGCCACAGCGTTGGCAAAGATGCATTGATTGCAGGGGTGATTACTTTGAATAAAAGAAATAAATAAGTTCGAAAAAAAAATACTTTAACTTTTTTCAAACAAAACGGCAACTTCATAGGTAAAGACCTAATATTATAAAGGCGGAAGTTCGTATGTTATGTGTTTGTGTGTATGTGTGTATGTTTGTTACTCCTTCACGCTCAAACGGCTGATTTGTATGAAATTCAGTACCAAGATAGCTTATACACTAGATTAACATATAGGCTACATTTTATCCCGGAACAGTGAAATTTTCCCGTGGGATGAGTAAATAATTAAAATACTTTTTATCCGCGGGTGAAATCGCAAGGCGCAACTAGTTTACAATATTTATCGTCAAAAAAGCAGTACTGACTTGTGGACGTTTTGTGGACTCGCCACTTGGTGGCGTTGTTGTCGACTGCTAAGGAGAACTTGTTCCGCCACCTCTAAAAAGAGCTTTGGCAGCGGAGTGGACACTGCGAAATGATCACAGATGTATTGTGAAACGGTAAAAAAGTAATAGTAAATCTGGAGGTTGCTTATTAATGGTGCTGCAACTGTCTATGATGACGAGTTTAGTCGGGAAAACGAAAAAGATCGCGTCGCCGCATTGTATTATTTTCCAAAACTTGTGTTATTTTCAGTGTTAGTTCATAAAATTGGTGGCATTTTATTCGATAAGTGCTGAATTACAGGCATGAGTGTAGGAAAGTGGTATAATGATGGTGAAACGTTTCTTTTCGTGTTGTTTCCAAAACTCCATAGAAGCTTCTGGTAAAGTTGCCACCACTTTACTAGGAGTATGACTTGACTAGACTAGACTATGACTTAACTTGATGACTTGGACTGTGACTTGACTTGACACACTATATTATATGAATTAACTTGAGATATATCAATTACTTGACACTGGCTAAATACACAAAAGTGTGAAGCCAAAACCAAACAAAAAAAAATGTCTATGACATTTACACTGTGGTTTATTAATTCTATATTTAAATTACTTAAAAAACTTTTTATAAAGGTAGTTAATATGAGAAACTGTTGGATTATTCAATGCAATACGATACAAGTCTTTATTGTACATCAGACATGAAAACATATAAAGAAAGTTAAAAACTTAAAACTTATAGTACAATGGCAGGAGTTACAAGTCTTTTTTTATTTACGGGCAATGTACTTTTATTCTTTAAACTAACTGTCTGATCCGATAGCTCAGTTGGTAGCAACCTTAGGTGGGTTTGATTCCCAACCAGGATAAACATTCGTGTGATGAACATCGATGTTTATTCTGTGTCTGGGTCTGGGTGTTATATTGTATTCCATGTATTATATTTACAAACAAAAGTATCTAAGAATTGTATCAGTTGTCTGGTTCCCATAGTACAAGCTTTGCTTAGTTTGAGGTTAGATGATGCTGTGTAAAATGTGTGCAAGTAAAAAAAACTACAACAATAGTATTTACTACTAAATGCTACTAGCTACACTATTTCCAACACCAAAAACTATTAATTGGTGGGTGTAAATATTCTCGTTTATAAATCTTACAAAAAATTATTAAGCTTGTTGTTTATTTGTCAATGCTTCGTTTATACCTATTTAGTATTATTTTCAATGAATATATAATATCAACTATGTAATATATATTTCACTGTCAAAAGCAAAAGTTTAAGAGCTCTGTAATTAATTTAATTTTAAATAAAATTTAAGTCTGTTAGATATTGTATTGTATCGTGTGCTATTATGCATTTGTATGTTTATTAAGTTATTACCTGCCTTTTCCATTACCTTCTTGTCAATGTAACCTACTTAAGTTTGTACTTTCTGCTCTCTATTTTCAATATGGAATTTTATAAAATAAAGTAAATCTGTAATTGGATGTAAGTTCTAATACTAAGCGAAACTATTTCTTAGCTTAAGATCTGTGGATTTTGTGAAATAAATAAATAAATAAACTAGGTGGTCACTTCACCAGGAAGCAAACTCCTCTTAACATCCCATGGGACAAGACACGCATCCCGGCGGTCATACGTCACGAATCCGTGTCAAAGTTACACTTATTGCGTACGAAGCTGAACTAGACTAGCACTAAACATTGTTCTAATTCATTATCTAGGGTAACTCGTATCCATATATTGACGTGGCGCTATATTGACATCGCCCTTCATTTCATTGTCTCTTCTGATAAGTGATTAATTGATTTTAACAGATTTAACGGGCAATGTGCTTTTATTCTGTTATAACTATCTACTTAGTAGTTTAGTTACTTTTAGCTTAGTAGCTTCATTACCTACTACAAAAAAAATTTGGTCTATATACTAGCCGCGATGACCTATAGATAGTCTAAATACTCATTAGCCCACTGCCAGTAGGTAGCGTACCCAACATGCTGGTAGTGCCCAATAAGTGCCAATATTTAATTCACTCGTCGCATTGACCAGGCACTCTGATAAACTTTGGAAAACGCGATGAGCTCCCGGTCCCCACGGATTCAGAAATTAATTTGTATATTTCACAAGTCTTAAACACATAATAGCTATAAATGCTAATAAATGTATGTATAATAAAAATGAAAAAAAAAAATGGATCTGAGAAAAATAACTTAAACTATCTAAATAACTTTTAGTGTAATATTTTACACTTTAATAACAAAAAATAATTGTATTTGTGTCAATAAGTTAACCAATCAATTAATCTCGATGTTGTGGTGCTACTACAATCACCACCACACCGCAACCACCACTCACTATCATCTTCACAACCATACATCCACACAACATAACAACAGTATAATAAGTAATAGTACTATAACACAAAATGTCATCAAATCGAGCCAGCCCTTTTGACGTAAAAGCCACACACAACAACAAACTTACAGACACTATTTTACCATTTCAAATATAAATACCTACATAATAATGTAGGATAGAGATTAGTGGGACGCTATCTACTACTTTGTGATTCGGCCAAAGGTATAAAATGATTACGAAGCGGGTCTGCGAATAAAATAACCATAGTCCTAATAGTTTTTTTGAAAAGTGCCATTATTCTTAGTGGCTACTACATAAAACACGAGCTTCTGCCCACGGCTTCGCCCACGTGTCCTATAGGAAAATTTTCAACCACCCATTTCATCCTCTTAGGGGTGAAATTCCGAAAAACTATTTCTTAGACGATACCTACACTTTACAAAGAACACACCCTCTAATTTCAAGTCTCTAAGACCAGCGGTTTAGGCTGTGCGTTGATATATAAGTCATTCAGTCAGTCAGGACTTTGAATTTTATATGTATAGATTTGGACTATATACTAGCCGCACTGACCTGCTACTAATGCTAGCGACGCTGAGTTCATAAACAGTCCATTGGGACTATTGAATGTTGGAGCCATTGCTCCAGCCCACTAGCATACCCTCGTTGAATCTCAAAATATAATGCTTTTTTTTAATGAATGACGTTCGAGCTAGTCTTTCACCTTACACTAAGAGACACGGCCGCTCTAACAGTTGCAGTGTCACTCGCAACTCTAAAATATAGTTTCGCGTAACACTGCACTGCGCACGTCATCCTGAGACATCTACATAGTCTGGTAATCAGTCACTTGACTGTGAGATAAGATCATAAAGTCTCATTTTCCCAGTAATTTCACGAGCTAAAAAGGTTTATGCTTACATCGTGTTTAATGAGAATATAGTCCCAGCAAACAAGTGTTCGCCTTCTCGACCCACTTCGCTAGTTGTTACTTTTCTCCGAAGCTGTAAATTAAATGTAAATATTGCAATTTGAATTCAGTATTAGATTTTCCTCTTACTCTTGTCAACAGACTCGTTCATATGCGTCGGTCAATTAGTAGCTACAACATGCCTACGGCTACGTAAGTTCTACAACTCGGGTGCCGTAGACGGTCTACACTCTACGGTGACCTACGCCGGAAATTCAAATAATCAAATTATTAGTACGTGGCAGCATTGTCTATTGGACCCAGGTAAAGTAATACATTACTACAAGTATCTTCAATACATTATTATTCGTATTGCATCTTGAATTAACCTATCTTTATAAGGAAATAAATAAATGTGTATGGACATTTCACACAGCGCCATTTAACCCCAAACTAAGCACTATGGGAACCAGATAACTGATACAATACTTACATACTTTTTGTTTGTAAATACATACATAGAATACAATACAACACCCAGACACGGAACTAACATCGATGTTCATCACACAAATGTTTATTCTGGGTGGGAATTGAACCCATAACCCATAGTTCAGAAGGCAGGGTTACTACCAACTGAGCGATAGCTAGGGCAAGTCTTTACAAGTAATAAATTAAGTATACAGGGTTTTTTTTAGTTCATCTAAAAACCTTTTAAGCCATAACTCATCTGATACTGAAACAAACAACTTTTGTTCCATAACATTAGAAAATTCAAGATTTTTTTCACAACATATTTTGAAACATTATATATAACATACCAAAAAAATAACATAATGCGGGTGAATACTGAATGAAACAAAACAATAAGCTGTGCAGCCTGTATTATTTATGCCTACCATGCGTTTTTAAGCAAACGTTTAACCTATTCGATTGACTAAAATATAAAAAATTAGAAAAAAGTTGAAACCGACTTATTGATAGATAAATAGATAGTCAAACTCTTTATTGACGCCAAGGTAACAAATACGAAAACAGGAAATAACTAATGAGTAGGTAACAATTGATTATTGGGAATAGGAGACAATTTTTGAAAAATTAGTTTTTGGTATCCTTTGAGGGCTCCCAAAGGATACCAAAAACTCCCGATTCTTAAGGCAGAATATGTAACTAGAGTATTATTATTCCCACAAACGCCTTTCTATTCGCAAGTTTGTATTAATATGAGTTGACTAATAGATATGCTTTTGTCAAAATCTATTTCTATTGGAATGCCAGAGAACAGTAACCATCATATAGGAATTCAGTGTTGCTCTCTTAAACAGCTTTCTAGTTAAGATAAATATTATTATACATTCAGTTCCTTTAGATCCACAGAATAAGTTGTACTACAGAAATCAATAAGTATTAAGAGACAAATAGATAGAACTATTTAATAAACTCTTTACAATTATTTTTAATATATAACGCTTCATAGGTAAAACATCCTGATTCTACTATACTGTAGATTGTAGGTATGTGATAGCTGATATTACTGATTTGTTTGTGTTTACATGGTTTCGCAACACGTAAGAGACTAATAGAGTGACTATATTATAAAATACAGTGAATAAACTTCCGAAGTAATGTCAATAAGGTAATTAATATAATTAACGTAGAAGAGATTATAAGTTATAAATTGTATAGTTGGAGTCATTGTGGAGCTTTATTAAAGCTTGTAACAAACCAGCACAATGGAGGCTTCTGGTATACTAAACTATCGAATCCAGAACACCAAACTATTGGACGTGTTAATGGTTAATTCGAGGATTCACACAAAATAATAGGTACAACTATATGAGCAATCTTACGTACTGTGTACACAAATAACGTGAGATTTCTTGGTGAAACAGATGTTTAATAAGAGGCACGTGGTTCGACGTAAACAGTTGGCGACCGGCGCCGTCTCGCGATATTTTCCAGGAAACTATTGATATATGGAAGAAGTGAACTTGACTCATGCACTACGAAACCTTCGTATATTTTCAATGAATATGCGTAAAATGTTTCAATATCATTTCTGTGTATATAAAGATAAATAATAATTATATATCGGTGTAAAAAAAATACTGCACACAAACGAAAAACTCCGTACCTATGTGTAATTGTTTTAAATAGGCTAATAGAGACTTGGTGACGTTGGAAAATACACTTAAAACAACTATTATCACGGGTCAATAAGCCTTTTGCTTGGTTGCTTTATCTAATTTATTTAGAAGGAAGTCCTAAATATTAAATGATACATCTATTATTTCAACCTCTCTGAAACATTTATTAAGGAAAACAGTCGATAGAAGGAGCACGGGAAAGCCTAAGCACCTCGATGAAACTCCGATACTAAATCAACAAACGCTTTTATGAGGCAATACTTTACTAAAAATAGACGGGTGCATTAGGATGAAACTTTTGGAATGTGAATGCTTTCTCGCGTCTACTTTTGATACGTTTCTATGCGGGAGCCGTGGGACAGGACAGAATTTCAACTATATTTTTTACTTATAAAACTTTAGATTTTAAATTTCGATCGCATCAGATTCCAAGTAACTATACTTTCTGAAAACTGTTTTCATTGTCAGTTGTTTTTTTGTAAGTATAATACTTATGCTCTAATAAATTTTTATCCTCAAATCATATTTTTGTTTATATTATACAAAGAAATCTAATCTCTAAGAATTTCTCAAACTGGAATCGCTATATCAGTCGTCGCCGCCTTGCGCGAAGTAACAACCTAACAACCGTCTGCCAATAACAATAAAAATCGTTTGGGAAAGCCGACGTTGTTTGTACGGCTCTACTATATATCCTTGATCTGGTTTCGTTTTGCAAAACCACGGCGAGAGTTTCTTGCACTAAACCCTAATATTTACATCAATTCATCGATTATTCTGACTCATTTCATCATAATTCTTTGTTTTTTCACACGTACCACACTACACCAGAAAATGTTGTTTTATTTATTACAAGTGTTGATAGCACCAAAACATTGGGCAGCCAAGACTCAGGGGCTATAACTGTCTCTTACACATCTCATGATTTCCATGATTTATGATAAAATTATGTGCGGAAAAATTTACCAACGTAAATTTCCATATTCTCTACTGAAATGTTCTATAAATCATTTAATAACCAAGTCACTGTTACACAAACACATCTAAATAATTGAGCTAAAATTTTTGAGAACAACTATAACAGCATACATTAAGGACTCATCAGGAAAATAATAAAAACAGTCAATGAAGTATTATCAGCAGATTATGATCGATATTTTTCTTGCCAAAAGTCAATTAGTGCAACCATAACTGGTAGCAAGTGCGTCTTTAAATTCCGTCACCGTCATACAAACGGTTAGAGTTAATAAAATTGGGTTGTCCCTGTATGCACGGGCGAGATCAACGCTCCCATTGTGCTAACATAAGGCAGTGACAGCAAGAATTAGGCGCTGAATTCCTCCGATATTTTTGCATGTATGAAAAGTGCGGAGGGCGGGCGGCGGCCACCTACCCACGTATATATAGACACGCTGTAATGCGCGCCGCCCAGTCGTTCGCAGAAGCTCTACCGCGCGGCACGTCAGAGCTCCTCACAACTGATGCAACATATTCTATACCATATTGCAATCTAATAAATACTGTGAATAAATAGTGTTTAGTGCTGAGACTAATCTTCTTGCTAGTGGCGTGGTTTCACCGGCAGCAGACCGAGCCAGCTGAGTGTTGACTTCTTATTGTCATTAGGTGAGTTTACAGCCAACATTTCTGTGTTTTACTCAGTTTTAATGTAGCAAGAATATGACGAATAAAATCGATAAAAAGATCGACGGTTCCCTTTAAGTGAATTATTGTATGCACTTATTGAGTTTCCGTTATATATAAAAAAGTCTACTTTAACTAAAGCTATTCGCGGTGCATGTGTGTAGCCTAGCCTAGGATACATTATTGGGCAATAGATAATACTGGATATACTAGTTTATTTTAAGACCTTTATCCGCAGCAATTTTTAGATATATTTAGGATATTCGCATTAAAATGTTACTTTCATTTGTCTGCTTTTTGAAGCTCACATCAAACACGTTTATCAGCCGGAACTCTTGCAATGGACGAAGATTGAAGAGAAATTTTACGTTGTGTATTTTTAACACGTTCCCTGTTCATATAATATTAGATTATTGATTTTGACCGTTTACGTGACTATCTACTAGTTTAGATTAGACTTAACTTTTTTGACCCTAACTCACATAGTATATATTTGTATATATGTATAGCTATTTAAAGTTCGGTGCATTTCGGACCGAACTTCAATGGCAAATTGGAACAAATTTTACTAATAACTCATTGCCGTGCCCCAAAATATGTCTAGGTACTAAAAGTCACTACTCATTTCGGTCATGAGCAAGTTCATGACAGGCATCAACTTTGAGTTTCAGCACAGATCCTTTAAAACTTTGTCCTTCCATCGCAAACTATTGGACGTTGTGAATTGATATTCGGTAGGTATCTTGATTTTATAACATAGGAGCGTTCCAAAAAAGATTTTTTTAAATTCTACCCCTAAGGATGTTAAATGAGGTATTAAAGGCGAGAAAGTTTAGTTTCATGTATGATGTAACCTATGAATATCAACACAGTAATAAAACTATTTAATTTTTTAAATTAAATTTTTAATAAAAAAAATTATGAAGTTGGTATCGGGTATATTAAACAACCAGCTAAGTTAGTAATGGAAAATTGCTTGGGATGCATGTTTGTGCAATATTTTGATATGTAAGTGCAAAAATAATATACAAATAAATAATATAATAATTCCCATTTACTATTTAAAATTGTAGTTAGTTTATATAACGAGTCTGTACCATATCACATAACTGACCGTAACATCTTTCGCACATCCGCACATCTGTTGCTAAGCATAATACGCTGATTCCATTTCTTACAAACATACACAAGCGCCAATCAACACTCGAATCCCTCGCATACTGTGGATAACTGACTTTTTAAAGCTAATACTACTTGGAAGACAACGGCATGAACGAACTCGGGAGACGATTTTTCACTTCTTATTCTTCTTATTTAAGAGTCCAGCTCTTGTCGGTGGAGTAATCGCCATCGTTCTTCGGCCAACGTTTTAACCTAGGGAGGTTACAAGTGTACAGGGTACGACATGACATCTATTTTTTCCTTTTATTTGACCTGTATAAGCCCTTCTAGGTCTGCCTCTTCCTCTCTTCCCTTCTATCTTTCTTTTCACAAAATTTCAATATATGATATTATAGTCAACTGTTAGCATCTGATAAAAGCAAAAAATGTACTACGCAGGCATTTTGTATAGAGCCTTTGATACGTCCAATAGTGCAAGGCTACCGACCCATTCGTTTCATTATCTAAATACACTGTCCAAACAAAGTACTCGAGTTGATAAGAGAGTAATTTTCCAAGCCTTTCATTATTTTCCAAGCTCACATTTAGCGCATAACCAGAGTGAGCTACACCCGACAAGCGAAACGCTTTGAAGATTTTGAACTGAGGGTAATGAGTCTGGCATGTAATGGATAGTTTTGTACGAAAGGGGCATCCACTCTAACTTTGATCCCCAGTCCATTACTCCTTTCGCTAAATATAAACGAATTTTGATTTCATTAATGCAACAGAAAGGCTTTGACCAATTTTAAAGATGCGTTGATGACCTCGGTCTGGTGTCATACCGATATTGATTTATATTTATTTCATTCGGTAAGTTCAGTGATTTCACCACTCAGCCGTTTTTATGCGCAATATTAGAATATCATAGATGCAGAAATAAACATCTTTGCTTGACTGACGAGGTTGAGCATTTAGATTTACATGTTTTCTTTTTCATTATTGTTTTCACCAAACTATTCAACGAATTTACTTCCGTGAGCTTAGTCTTTGCAAAAGTTACCGCTGAGTAAAAGTTGAGGTAGATATTTGTCAAGTATCCCTGAAAATTATGAGCACCTTCATTATATTTTTAGATTTCAATCGTTTTCTGAAATAATTCTTCATTCAATCTCACAAGATATTCTTTTTACCCACCGTAGACGAAGTCAATAAACCTTTATTGAATTGCACTGAGTTACGAGCACTTTCAACCGGAGCTTATAAAAGTTACATTGAATTGCAATAAAACTAGATAACAGGTGGTATTCAAGATGATTTAGTGTGATTGATAAGGAAACTATTCAGTAGTTTAGATAACTAATAAACCATGTGTGATTTATTCAAACCACTATATAATTTTTAGGACTAGGAATGCAATTTTCACATTTAAACTATTTTTAACTATATTATCCGCAAAACACACTAAAAAACGATATAGGTTATATTGTCTGGGGTATTTTAAAGTACGCACTTGGTGTAACGTTTTACAATTATAACGTTTTCAAAAACTTACGAAAGGTAAGCCAAAACAAATATGCAAAATTAACTGTAATATCAATTTTAATGCATAGTTATTTTTTGCATGTATATAGACATAGTTTAAGTAAAAGTCGTAGCATCTTAAACGACAAAAATAGTTCTACCAGGATGTGACGCTGCGTCCCGCCCGGGGGCCATTTATTCGTCGATTGACGACCAAAACATTCCTAGATTGCGGGTTGTCGATCGGAAAGTTTCTATCTTGTTTATATTCCGTGCATGCCGCCCGCCCAGGTGCGCCGTGCTGGTAAGTACGAGTATATTCGACTTGACTGCTAATACAGGTTTTGGCTTCTGTCGCTAAAAATACGCTATATTTAGTGTATCTGACAATTGTCACCAATGATAACTCAAAAATTCAAATCTAATAGGTTTGTTTGGCCGTTTAGTCTAGTCAGTCCGTTTCTTCTCAGTCGGTCTCATTGCCAATAACATGAACTTTCTTGTTAAACTATAGTTCTTCTTTAACTGAACAACGGCCGAGTCCATTATTCATAGTAGTGCGTCAACCAATCAGAGCATTGTAATTTCCTCTGCCAAAGAAAAGTAACTTATGCTCAACTGCAGTAAAGTTTGACAGCTCCTAAGTTAATAGTTTAGTTAGTTGTATTCAACAAGCAACCAATGAGCGTTCAGTATTTGGTGTGCCAAGTTGAGACGAATTTAACAAATATACGAAAACCTGAGGAAAAGGGTTGCACAACTAAGTTGTATTTAATAGAAAATTTTATTTAAATAACGTAATATAATATTATTGAATATAAATTAAATTAATTGGTTTACGGGGGGTTTTAATTCGCGCTTACGAATACTCACTCCACTAGTGGCTTACTCCACGTGCCGATGAGGGCGAGTGACAGGTGCGGAACTGCTGGAACGAACGTACAGAATAATATTACGTGATCGTTTATAATTAATATATAAGTCTTGGCATTTGGCAGTATCCTTTGGTATTTGGTTGACTATTGGACAATATAATACACACTAAATGACATTTTCTATAATTTGCCAAGTAATATATAGAATCACAAGCTAAAAGTTTTCTTATATAAATATAAATTTTAAAAATACAATATTTTCATCTGCAATATATCCATAAAATACAAAAAATATATATCTGTAAAAGTAACGGTAGTATTTCCGTGGAATGGTAGTAAATGGAGCACTCACCTCATAAATATTTATGGATTTATTAGAACCATAAACAAATAAAGGTGAACTACCACGCAGATATAATTATAAAATACAATTTGATAAATATCAAAGATATTAAGTCGCATACATTTACATTTGCCAGAAGTTTAATAGAATTTAATGGAAGGTGATTAAAATTGATTTGTTCGAATACCATATTTTTTGTATTATATTAACATTTATCTATACATATATATTTGTGTTCGCGTGTAACTGCCGATACTGTTAGTATTATATGCCGGGATATTGATAGTGAAAATTTACAACATCAAATGCGGGTAGTTGGAGACGACGCCCGTTCTGCACGATGCTGACACCCGCTACTCCAGTCCCCTCGTGACCACGGCCAATGTAACTTGGTCGAAACGTCGAGGTTAGTCAAAATTATATTTTGATAATTTTTGTGCGCGAGTATACATATAAAATTCAAAGTCCTGCCTGACTGACTGAATTATATATCAACGCACAGCCTAAACCGATGGTCTTAGAGCCTTGAAATTTGGAGGGTGTGTTCTTTGTAAAGTGTAAGTATACACTAAAAGCGTTTTTTGAAATTCCACCCCTAAGAGGATGTTTGAATTATCTATGAAAAAAAATCTTCATCGTTTCCTATAGGCCACGCGGGCGAAGCAACGGGCAGAAGCTAGTCTCATTATAAAATGGATTTTGTATTCAGGATTTGCAAATGAAAGCGTTGAAAGATACTCTAAAACTTATTTCACAGATTTGCACTTGAAGGAGCTGTCTCATTAGGTTTAATTTTACAGCACCCTTGCCGGCCAGCCAAACGTTGTGCAATTCATAACTGGGTTACAGTGACATTGTTAGGTTCCAATGCAACTGGGTCAAGCAAACGTAGGTTAAAAATGAACCAAATATACTTTTTCACATGCTTTCAAGCTTAACTCGTCTAACGAAGGTTAGAAGACACATTGAACAGAAGTAACATTAAACTTTAATCCATCAGCAACACTACAGTAACCACGCATGGTAAATATTAGGTCAAGTACACAAATGTTTTCAACTCACAACACTACCATGCGGTAAGTTTTATAAGAAACACGTAAATATTATAACAAATCCAAACAATGTGTGTTTCCTTGTTATTCCTAAACTTCATAAGAACGATCCGGCCCATCGATCATTCATAGATCGGCTTTGTTACTAAACTTCGGGTAAAACTAATAAACAATATTATGGAAAAATTATAGATGAATGCGGCCATCTCATTGGTTGGTTTGCTAATTGAAAACGTTTGCGTGAATTTATCACTCACCTGATTGCATTTCAGTCTTTTTTTCAAATTTAAATTCATTTCTTACTGTCACTGGGTTATAGTCCAGGTCTTATTGTTACATTAATTTTTTTCACCTGCCATTGTAGCATGCAATGGGATGACTGGCTTGATTTTAATCCAAACCAGTATCGGACGTCTTAATAGTTAATTGGACTCACCAAAATGTCTTAATAGTACTTGACATCATAAAAATCTAAAGCATTAAATTTCATTAATTAACATTATTCTGTTATTACAATTGATTACCATTGACCATTATTTTAAAATTGTTTTATTAATTACTATTCTTAAATTTTTAATTCATTGTGTCAAACACTTTTTACCACTGTCTCATCTGATAGAAAGCGACCATGCAGTACACGCTGGTACATGCTTGCGTAGGAAATAGTATGTTTAAAACTTCTATATTTTTAAATTGTGGATCTTAACATCAACTGAATGACTAGCTTGTCACGTCATCCATTATGATGTTTTTACTGTTTATTTCCGTACAAAATCCGTACTAATTTTTAACTGGAATCTACTCTACTTTCTAAACTGGACTTCCTATCTACATAACTATAGTAAACCATCAAATCAGTGATTCAACACTCCACAATTTTTTATATGTAGGAAGAATTTCAATTACCTCTTTTTTACGACTTCTAACTTCTCTGATGCTGCTGTAATTGTAAATCATTTTGTCACGAACATTTTTCATGGTGCGTACATAATATTCTTCATAAATCATCGAATGTTAGCTAAAATAAGCTTATCATAAAAAAGCTTATTCAATTTCAGCAATAACTTACCTGAAATGCAACGCTGTGTTAAATGCCTGTTAGCGAATATATTGATTTTATAACCAGGTCAATTACATTATGTACTGTCAGCTGCAGAGCTTTGCTAAATATTACACGGATGAATGGACGAACTTAATTGGATGTAAATTTAAAATTTTCTTCTAGAATAACATTAAGTCTGTATTCTACGTAATATATTTAAGAATAATATGCCGTAAAATAAGGTGAATAATGACCCCAGAACTAATAGCATAAACTTTTGTGGTGAATAGAAAAAATCAGTAATGTGCTACAAAAACTTATTGTAGTAAATGTTCTCTTTGAAAAAGATTCTAATGAGAATTTGAATTCTTGTTTCGAATGTTTCTAATAATTTTATTAGAAAGCTTATATCAATTTGCCTCAATACATGCTTGCACCCTGTTCATCCAGCTATGATCTGTATCAGGAATACATTTCAACGCTTAAATCTTCTAATCAGATAAATCTGTCGTTCTCTGTACACTCATACCCTAGATCTGAAGTAAGCCTGGATCCAGGTAACCAGGTCACGCGGGGTCACGCCGCACTTACACCAGGCTTATTTATCTAGCAACAGGAAACATCTACTAAGAGCTTAGCAACAGGCATTTACAGGTGCAGCCAATGTAAAAAGCTAGTAGTTTCAAAGATACAAATAACATCAGACAATCACCAAACTTAACTAAATATATTTGACAGCCTCTGTGGTGTTGTGGTTAAGCAGGTCGGCTCAAAACCAAGAAGCGGCGGGTTCGATTCGGTGGTAGGATAAGTACAAAAAAACGCAGATACTTATTCTGTGTCTGGGTGTTGTGGGACCATGGTCCTCGTAGTTTCTGGGTCCCTAGACACAAGGAATCCTAGTTAGGGTCCAGGATCTATGTATGTGATCGTTGGGCGTTTATTATTTAATGCTGGCTATGCATTTTTTTTTCAATCTAAATTTACCTATCTCATAAGTGTGATCCTTATGCACACTCTTTAACCATAACCAATACATGTGAGGATTTAAAATATGTTTTATACCTTATGCAATAAAAAGAAGACTCCCTTCAAACATAAGAAAAATTAATTGATATAAAACTCAAATAAAGCTTAAATTTTATCGGGTCATTATTTTAATTACGCTTGAAATAACCGCGGACGTAGCAAAGGCATAATGAAGACGTCGAAATAATTGGCGTCACTTTAAATGCCGTAAAATCTTTTATTCGCCGAGAATGCTAAGCTCTGATTGTGCCAAGCGTTTTATTATGTCACTGCCCCTTTTAAGTGAAAAGAAGGGAATTGCAAAAATAGGACTCATAATGGACGGCTTCCGGTTTTGAAATGTTTGCGTTGGTTCATTAAATTACTTTATGATTCCGTCGTAATTAATAATTACCACGAAAATTTTGGGTAATGTTTATGAGAACCTAAATTTATACCTATAAGTACTCGTGACTTCACGTAGACTATAGAGGTCGCTCCCTATACTTCAAATGATTCCACACAAGACCACAATAATTACTTTATGGTTCCTTGTAATTAATAATTACCATGAAATTTTTGGTAATGTTAATGAGAGACTAATGTATACCTATAAGTACTCGTGGTGGTACGTAGACTACAGAAGTGGCTCCGCATAAAAGATTAATATTATATAAAAAACTGAAGTATATGGCAACAGGGCAAACCACTTGCCTACATGAGACGAAGATCTACAAAATAGTGATATTTTTACACACATACAATAAAATAAAATAAATAAACATAGATAGAGTTCCAGAAATATAAAAGCTTAGGTAAAACGGTATGTCAACTGTCCACATCGCAACAAGAGCCTGACTACAACAGACCGTATATTTATTATGCGACAGCTCAAATCCTCTTATTTCAAGTTCATTGTCAACCGCTGTACAAATGAACGGAAAAATTTAGAAATATGACGTGGTTGGAACGTCCGTAATCCAACGTTTACGTACAATAAAGTTTAGACAGTCTCTGTGGTGTGGTGGGTGAGTAGGTTGGCTAGAACCCCGGAAGCGATGGGTTCAATTCCCATGGCAGAATAAGTATCTATGTATGAAAAAAAAATGCAAATATTTGTTCTATGTCTGGGTGCTGTGAGACCATGGTTCTCGTAGTTCCTAGGTCCCTAGATACAGGGAATCTTAGTCCAGGTCCAGGGTCCAGGATCTTTATACGTGATCACTGGGCGTTATTATTATTATTATAAAATTTACAACAATTTTTGTTGTACTTTAATTTATTTTTATACCATTATCATTTGACTAACTTAAGAGCTAAATGCAATAAAATATTTTTTTTTACACATATTAGTATAATCCAGTAAGGAAAAAAATCAAAGTTTTACGCTGGATTTTGAGACTTTTCAGAACTGAACATGTATTTATACATACTTACCTAACAATGCACATCTGAAATACTGATTGCTTTTGAGACTGCCATATGTATATATCTAAAGCTGAATATTTATAGCAATAACTATAACTAGTCATTAAAATTAATTGAGTTGTGCGATAACATTTAGATATTTGCGAGCAATATTGGTTACGAAACAACCGGGTAGCCTCCTGCCGTAGCAGGTGCTACGACGTAGACTTTACGTAGCGGCGTATCGGCTTCCACAATAAGACCTTGACAATATTACAATGTAACATAAACTAAAATATTTCCATTGTTTACGTTATACAACATGGCAAATTGTTACTTCAACTGTTTCGGAAATCTTTTGTTTCATTTTAGGTAATGTCAGAACAATGAAAGTATTTACTCGTTACATGCTGCTATTTATTTAACAGTATTGTAAGTCATACATTTATGCTTGTGCTACAATTGTTACCAATGATTCATATTTAAGTTACAAAAACCATAGTGTTGTTATAAACATGCGAAGTTTATGCGGTTTTTAAAATCCTTCTACTGTTTACTGTTTAACAGGAGCAATAAAACAAATGTTGTGTTTATTATTTTAAAGAGCTTGTTATTTCGGCAGCAAATGGTTATCACCATTTGCTGGGGAAAAAACAAATATCAATTTATTATCAAATGAATCCAAATATTTTAGAGGTGTTCTAAAAATCTGTAGAGACGAATATTTCATAATTTTTACGTTATTTTGCTGTGTGTATTAAACATGTGTGAGAAAATAATTTTTCCAGCTGGCAGCGTTTCTTATGAATTAAATACTGTGCATTATTATTCTAAGTAAAATTACGTGAACTGAATATGTTTGTTAGCACCTTAAGCTGCAAAAATATTGAACGCTCCTTATCTATATAAAAATGCTTAAAACTTAAGTATTACAGCGGCTTCCTTAGGCTTTTGGTTGCACAATTAAAAAGTTTAAGTTAGTTTTGATTATATTTTTAAAAAATTCTCATTATTATTTTTAAATTTTAAATTGTATCCACAGATTAGATAAAAAATTATCGACTATAATTGTATCAGAAGTTGATTTATACGGACAAAAAAAGTTCCAGATTAGATTAAAACTAATTTATAGTAAGCCGTTGAGTTGTTTTAAAACTTAAAACATTTTTTTTCTGTGCGCAAATACTTGTCCTTTCATGGAAACCGAACCCACCATTTCCGGGTTATGAGCCGATCTGCTCAACCACCATACCACAGTAGCTGTCACAATAACTCTAATGCATAGCATATTATATTTCTATAATTATAATAGCATTATACCGAACACCCGATATTAGGAGCATATCGACTACGAGGTCAGTTGCTACCACCACTTAACCACACGTCAATATTACGTCACCGATCCTTGACGGGAACGAGGGAAATTTTCCTACGGGAAATAGGTACACTCGCTAATGAACTAGAACTGGACAGAGATGCATTAAGTACACAATTGATCAGCAAATCAGAGTGACTTAAGCTCTATTGCTCGGGTCTAATTTAGCACCTGTCGTCACTTATTGAGCTACTACCGTATCATATAGAGGTACTTCAGTACTAAAAGCTATTTGTAAATTGTATTTGTATAGATAGATAGATAGATAGAGAACTCTATATTGTTTCACCAACGAAGTACATAATCAGGAATAAATATAATATTTACGAACTAATGTAACGATTGGCGGTCTTATCGCTGATAGCGATCCCTTTCAGACAACCTTTAGATACAACGTGTAGAGATTTTATTGGCGTTTGTACAGATAAACCAATAAAAGATTGTGCGGTGAATGCGCACAAGAACTGCATGATCTCATTCTCCCCTCACCATTCCACTACCGAACTACTAGACGGTCGGCTAAGTGCCATCCTTTCGTGATCGAAATACCACCCGTTTTGATTCAACGTTCTTAATTAGGACGGCTAAGGAATGGAATGCCTTGCCAGCGTCTATGTTTCCGGCGAAATATGATGCGGGCGTGTTCAAGAGAAGAGTGAATAGGTATTTACTTGGCTAGCATGCTACACCTTCGATCGCATCGTCACTTCCCATCAGGTGAGAGCGCGGTCAAATGCTAGACAAGTTTGAAGTAAAAAAAAAAAACAAAAAAATACTATGGTGCGATAAAATACTAATTTAAATAAAAATACTCAAACTGTAACTTATATCTTATAGAACTCTTTAATTTTTAAGATATGTTGTAATAAGATCATAATAAATGTTCATATCATTTGTACTGCGTAGGTATAGTTAAATTAGGTGCTAAGTAAACGGTAAGCCGTAAATTCTCAGTATATCCGCGTCTTTACTTCTTGGCCTCATATTTAGCCGGCACAACCTATAGACCTTCGGGAAATTGACACTCACATCATATGTAACATAAACGAACCTGAACCGAAGGGTGCCCTTGACGATTTGAAGGCTATAGATATTAATGACCGTGATACGGCTAACTGCTACGGAGTGCTGGGATCAGTTTACAGCAGCTATAACAAAATAACCTTAGATATATTTACGCATTATTGATCACACACATTCAATGTCAATAAATACTTACATTGCAGAAAAAATAAAAGGTATCCTTATCCATATTTTCTGAGAACAGCTATGTCCTAAGAACAGTTCACGGAAGAGCTTTTTTTTGTGTTTTGGCTCCACACTTTTTTGTATTTAGCCTGTGTCAAGTAATTGATAATTTATCAACTTAATGATTTTTCACGTAAATATGTGTCAGGTCACAGTCGAAGTCATCAAGTCAAGTCAGAGTCCTAGTAAAGTGGTGGCAACTTTATTAGAAGCTTCTATGGAGTTTTGGAAACTACACGAAAAAAAACGTAAATATGTGTCAGGTCACAGTCGAAGTCATCAAGTCAAGTCAGAGTCAAGTTATAGTCTAGTCTAGACTAGACTAAAAAAACCAAAAACGTCTAGACTAGACTATAACTTGACTCTGACTAGTCAAGTCATACTCCTAGTAAAGTGGTGGCAACTTTATTAGAAGCTTCTATGGAGTTTTGGAAACTACACGAAAAAAAAACGTTTCACCATCATTATACCGCTTTCACACACTCATGCTTGTAATTCAGCACTTAACGAATAAAATGCCACCAATTTTATGCACTAACACTGAAAATAACACAAGTTTTGGAAAATAATATAATGCGGTAACGCGATCTTTTTCGTTTTCCCCCGCCAAAACTCCCACGGAAGAGCTTGAATTTTTTTGTGTTTTGAATAATCATCTTACATAAATGCTCATATGTATAGATAACAATACTTTCAAACCTTCAAACATTCTACTAGTAGAGTTTTAGGGAATATGTTTTGTTTTCCAAAACCTTTGGAACACTTCTGAAAGCTTATGTGACTTCAGATTATGCTTCGATGCATTCAAACTACCTCGTGTAAAATATTAACATCACATCGTAAAATCACCCCACGATTTCTTCGTAATGACTACTTTTTTATAGACAATATTATCCCATTAAGCCTTAAGGATCAGACCGTGAACTGTGATAGCATAGCATCTGGCTACCCACTCCCTGTCTGTCGATGTAAAGGTCCTAACGGGTGTTAGGAGAGTCCACCTACGTCTTTGTTCACCCACAGAAATAATAGTCTCTTTGCATCTAATACCATGCCCACGCTCCAAATTTTATGCCATATATATAACCTTAGCGTTTCGTTATAGCTATCTTTGCTATCATTACTAATGGATTCAAATAATCCGAAAAATGTATTTGCATTCTGACGGTCTTGACAGCTATCCACAACAATCACGGGTCAAAAATAAACTGAATCCAAACAGTCACCTACGCGATTTGATATAGTCACTAATCTATATTCTTGTTTTCATGTCAAAATGGTAAATAGTCTGGTATCTCGCAGCACTTGAAACGTGAGGCTCACGTGTAGGCATGAGCTGTGCGATAGGATCGATTTTCCATCCACATACTGGGTATGAGAGACACGTGACCAATTTATTTCGATCTACAACGCTATTTTGCTTTTTTAGTTTCAATGCACGGTACAAAGATTGATAAATATAAAATTTAAAATAAAATTTAAGAGCGTCATAGAAAAATAAATATAAATCGCTACATTTCTTTTGGCACATCAGTCGCGACTAAAGTCCTGAATGATGTTATTATTTGGCGCCAAACGTAAATAAATGGCTGCGGTGTTGTCGCCGGCGAGCACTAGTGGTGACCGCCCATTAGTTCACTATGCCAAGTTCTTTGGACGCCTTCAATAGCACCGGATATTACACTTGGTAGTTTTTATTTTACGGCGTTTGAATCAGTGTTTTAATTCCAGTTGCTATGAGCCTCGATCTCTGCGTGCGTTTCAAGCGTTCACAATAAATGTCACTTTTGATGTCTTGCGAAATAAACTAACGGATGTATCTCTGTTACGTAACTTTGAGGAAAACTGATACGCTGAAGCGTAATAAATATTTTTACACACCGATAACTTCTCGAGAGCAATAGATGAGATAAAAAAAATCCCTATCTCACTAGGGCTTTCATATTGTGTTTTCCCTTTTATTTTAGTGAATGATGTGATGAGCTATTCATTCGACCGCCCATAACAGAACAGTGTCACTAAGAACTCTAAAACATAGAGTTTCGTGCGACACTGCACTGCGCACATAATTACAGTAACTTTGACCAAAAACTCTAAAGAAAAGATTTTTGTAATTCTCTGCAAAAAAACGTTTCAGCAAATGTTTGTAAATCAGGAAACTACAATAAAATACACGTTTTATACAATGTTGAGCCAAATTACTCGCCAAGTAAAAACGAATCTTGTATGTAATTAAGAAGATTTGCAATGTTTATGTTGTAAACGAGTATTTAATAACAACATGTGGTATAAATATAGATTCAACCAAACAATCATGTTGGAGACAAAAGCGTATTAATAATAATTTGCGTGGAAGTTGCTTACACTGTGTTTTATTTGTATTTGGGCATTGTTGGGGGAATTCAGTTGGCATATTACTCACGGTTGTTTTCTAGGGCTATTCAACCATTCAGTGGGAACACTGACGTGAGCGGACCCGCTATAAATACCCTGCAACGTACCTCCGCTCTATGTCGCAATAATGTTGGTTTTCATTCATGAGTAAAACTAATTTTTACACAAACACGCGGGAGGTGGGCCGGCGTTTCAGTAAACATAACTGTTTGTTTTTACTACATCCTGGGATTATGACAAAATAAATCACAATATAGTTAGAGCAATTAGATTACTGTCTCCACATTTCTCTATCTATCTAAATATATATAACTCAAAGTGACTGACTGACATAGACATCTATCAACGCACAGCCTCTATTACCAGACGGATCGGGCTGAAATTTGGCATGCAGGTAGATGTTATGACGTAGGTATTCGCTAAGAAAGGATTTTTCGAAATTCCACCTTTAAGAGGGTAAAATGGGTGGTTAAATTATTTTCCCATATGCCACGCCACGGCGAAGCTGCGGGCAGAAGCTCGTTATTACATAAAATTGAAATGTTATGTCTAGTTGTATGTTTATTTGAGTGGCTGCCACGACAAATATAGTGATCAAGATCAACATAGGATACTTTTTACTCCGGAGAGTTAAGATTTTCCGCAGGAAACCTGGTGAATTCCGGAAGGCACTTCGAAATTCAAATAAAATATAGAAATACGTAAGCACAAAGCATTAAAAGCAAATCATAATCGCATCCTTCAAACAATCTTCAAACCACGTGGAAGATCACAATAATTCAAAGAGTAAATCATTATTTTTGTCTCATTAAATTTTAATGCGTTCAGATTATTAGCCGCGTTTGTCCATGACGTGCTTTGTCGGTCATTAACTATGGACGAACGTCATTCGAGATGTCGAGACTAATGAATGAACTGTCAAAACTCAGTTTGCGCAGGGATCCAAACATATCACTGGACGTTTTCCAAGCGCTAATGGAAGCACTTATAAGGAGAAAGAATGTAGAGGCTGTGGAACGCATATAAACAAATAATACGTAGTGAATAAAATAAAAAAATCATTTCATTATAAATTATTCAGTAGAAATTTGTATACCTAATAAAACTTATTTACAAATAACAGCAAACATTTTAAAATTTAAATTTTTTGTATCGGTTTTTTTAACAATGAGTTCAAGTTCTCTTTTATTATTTCTTCAGACTTGTTTTTAATTTTTATTCAGTTTATACTAACTAGAAAATTGCACAATTTGTGAATTTTAGGTTGGTATTAATGATAAACCTATATAACCCATATTAGAAGAAAAAAACTCGTCAAATATTTAACAGAATCATCGAGATGTACATTATTCAGAGCGTAAGCCATACTTGTTTCTGTCCCAAATGTCTAAAGTCTAAATTATTTTGTTCCAGATAAATCAAAATAACTTCCAAAATGAGGGACGAGCGCGCTGGACTACCGCGTGTTCGCATTGCTGTCATCGGCAGCTCCAGAGTCGGGAAATCAGGTAAAAGGCACAATGTGCCAGCAACATAACAATCTTTACTCATACGTCTAACAGTAATTAACATTTTGGAACACTCAACAACTATACTCTTACAAACAGCAGATGCGATCCAGATCTGTAAAAATGACAACAGATTTTAAAAACTACATTTACTTACTCTTCTACTAATTCACTCACTGCATTTCGACCAGCTCAGTCTTCTAGAAAAGTCACACGGTTAAGCTGGCTCGATAGCTCAGTTGGTAATAACTCTGCCTTCTGAACTGTGGGTTGTGGGTTCGATTTTCACAAGACAAACGTTTGTGTGATGAACATAGGTGTTTGTTCTGTGTCAAGGTGTATTGTATGTAGGTAATTATAAACAAAAAAAAAACATTTAAATAATCTATCAGTTATCAGCTGGGCGATCCCGTAACGCAATTGCAACCAATAGAAACACAAATTTGTATGGATTTGACGGTTTGGATACGCGGTTTATGTGCATAGTTAGTATGGAAATTTCTCCTGTTGCATTGCAATCAAAGTTTCGTGATCACCCTTCTGCTTCTCATAGTACAAGCTTTGCTTTGTTTGGGACTAGATGGCGCTGTGTGAGATGTCCACACATATTATTATTAATCTCAGTAGATATAGTTGATTGTCTTAACCTCAATCTTGATTACTGACATTCTTTAGGCTGAAAGAACGCATAATTGACTGTATGTAAACAAAGTTTGCATTGGGATGACTGAATATCAAGAGCACGACCTAGTTTCTATTACATAAACCGAGCGCAGGCCAACATGCCAGTGACCGACAATGATGTAATCCCAGTTTACAGCGTTCTGATGGTCTTGAGAATCAATCAGCGCAATATTATTCTATTTAATTTTAGTGGTATGCTCTAATTGTTTGGTTGGATTTAAATCTCAATGAGCTAACAAATGATCTATGGGTTGCTTATGTGGAAACTTTGGTATTATACCACGCTTAAATTTATAGATAGATAGATTCATAGAAAATTCTTTATTGCTCAAACAACAATAATAGAAGGTACATAGGCGAATTTAATGCTATAGAGCACTATAGTAGTATAGTGGCCAATATAGGAAATATATGGGAAACGAAGAAGATTTTTTAATAGATAATTCAACCACCCATTTCACCCTGTTAGGAATGGAATTTCGAAAAATCCTTTCTTAGTGGATACCTACACTTTGCAAAGAACACACCCTCCAAATTTCAAGTCTCTAGGACCAGTGGCTTAGGCTGTGCGTTGATATATAAGTCAGTCAGTCAGGACTTTGAATTTTATATGTATAGATTATCTTCCAGTTATTAATTTATTTATGCTGTTACCTACCTATTATTTTCATTGTTTTACTGTTTTGTATAGCTTAATATCATGTTTTACGTATTAGTGTTCTGTATAGCTTAATATCACTTTTTTTTACTGAAATCCCTGTTTCTTTGTTCCAGCTTTGATCGTCCGTTATTTAACGAGGCGGTACATCGGTGAATATCATTCAAACACAGGTCAGTACGTTCACGCTCTGTTGGTATTTATTTATCTTGCGCTCCACGTTTTACAGTTTACTCAATCCTAATTTTATTTTGACTGGCCTGGTAGCTCAGTTGGTAGTAAGTAGTAATCTGCCTTCTGAGCTGTAGGTTTTGGGTTCGATTCCCACCTAGGACAAACATTTGTGTGGTGAACATAGATGTTAGTTCGGTATCTGGGTGTTATATGTATTCTATGTATGTATTTACAAACAAAAAGTATCTAAGTATTGTATCAGTTATCTGTTTTTCATAGTACAAGCTTTGTTTAGTTTGGGGCTAGATGACGTCCTGTGAAATATCTACAAATATTTATTTATTTATTATTTATTTTCAGATCTTTTGTACAGACAAACCGTACCTATAAGTGGAACACCAGTGGAACTAGAAGTCATAGACGTGTCTGGATCAAATTCCGACAAATTCCCTACAGAACAGGTAACAGAATATTATATTTTTCAGTAAATTAAGTGCCCCGCAGCTTTGCCCGATCACGTGGGATGATGGAAACAAATATTTGTTTTCCGTTTCCATTTTTTTTTACCACATCGTCACGTTCATTGCGTTGGCGAAGTTATTATTTCTGTGTTCTTTTTAAAACATTTGATATTTTGATATACATTTATAATCAAGCGAAAAAGATTCAACTGTAATGCTATGTATGCAACATCAGGGATACATGCTACTGTTAAAAAAGATACGAAAAAGTAAGGAAATAAAAGGAAAAGGATATGTAGCTAGGTAGGCATGGTAGAGACAGCTAGCGGGCAAGGGCCTTGCGCCCTATCCAGCGAACTTCACCTTCAAATGGAATTAAAAACTTAACCTATATAAACATTACGAATACTTTTCGTTTCTCTTGAAAATAAGTTGATTAAATCACGATAAAATTGAGCATGGCCTACGGCTCGGTAACAATAATGACAAGGCTGCATTTTATTGAGCTCTGATTTGATGAGCCTGAGATTTTACGTTAAAATTTTATCACCACCCTGATTCGGTTAAGGAGCATTTCAAACTTGTTTATTAGATAAATCACGCATCGTTTTTATAGGTTTCATAAAATCTGTTTTATCATCGGTCATGAAATATCGTTTTTAGAACGCAGTGAATTATACATTTCATATCTAAAACTAAGGATGATCATAAACGTTTGATGGCGACTACGCTCGATGGTTCAATTGCAGTGAAGTCGAGCTTAAGCATAGTTAACTCTTCTGCAAACAAACCGCTGCATTTCAGAGCTAGTTTTACGTTTATACAAATGGGTCAGTCATGACGAGTATGATGCTGTTGATGCGGAATGGCTCTAGCTCCGCTCCAGTGACCTGTACGACGATCTCTGACTCACCGTGTTTACGCCGGTACACGATATTGGATATACACCAGTTGCCACTGACACACGTTCTCAACTTCTCACATTAATACTGAGTTACTAACCATTTGAAAAAGCGTTGTGTATTGGGACGGGTTGTCTGGGTCACGCTAAGTTCACATAAATTCATTTTAATAAAATAATGGTGTCGTTTAGACCACACGACTGAAGTAAAACTTCTTTAGTTTAGCTCTATCTAGCGGTCGGTATAACTTTGTTTTTGCTTTATCAATGTTAATGTCGCCATCTTGACAATTGTAAATTTTACCGGATATACCAACATAATAATGCAATTCTTTAACTTTGTTATGTTGACAATGGAGATCTACGTTAACTAACAACTTTCAACTTCCGTTCACCTCATCAGCTTACTGCCCAAGTCAAGCGTGCGTAAAGAAAGCTTACTTCAATAACTCAAAACACAGCATATATCTTAGACGTACCTAAAAATTTCAAATTAACGTAAATACATTTGTAACCGTTTCTTAGATTCAAATGTGGGCGTTGATTAATAGCGAAAGCTATTATACATCTACAATAACCTTTAATCGATGCCCTACATACCGATGTATAATTTAGTTTGGGAATAAATAAAATTGAACCTAATTAGCACAACGAAAAAGTGGGGCTTGGGTCTATTTAATGTAACTAATAGTTGAAACTCTGATGGCATACTTTATATGAAACTGTAAAGGGCAGACTTACCTAATCATATGCAATTTTTTTTCATAAAATATTCCGTAATTATTACGTAGCAAAACTAAATTATTCACGGCCAAAGAAGCCAACACATTCCTTTAAGTTGTTGAAGAAACCTTTCAACAGCAACGTAACCATGATTGTTTACCTGCCAGCGTATCTTGCTCAATAATTACACAAAGATTTATACGTGTTATTATTAAAATAGTAGGGTATTAGTTATAACTGGAAACTAACTATTATAAATTGAATCACAAACAATACATAAATGGATAACCGTTAAACAAAGTGATAACTATACTGATAAGTAATTAGGCTACTTCCTAAGACAAATCTTTGCAGACTGTCGGTTCGAATATAGAAAAATACATAATAATACGTTTACATTTCGAAGATGGGGTGTAAGTAGTTGTTTTACTCATCTTTCGATAATGGTATATATATTTGTTTTCAATTTTCCTTAGCAGTGACCGTAGAATCAGAAGCTGTCGGCGCGTGGGAGCGCCCGTGAACGGGGGGGCTAATTTTAAGCAGGAATGTTGGCTCAAACGGCGTAATTAATCGCGTACATTCTTCCCCGTCTAGCTTTTTTTTATAAGCCTATACAGTAATACGTCGTTGATGAAAATATGTGACATGCTTTTCTGAGATTAAAATACTGTTTTTTACAATATCATCTCTTTGAACCGAAAGTTGTAATCTATTAGAATTGCGTCGTTAAATAGGTCTTAAACAAATGGATTAAAATTTGCATGTAAATATGTTGGCGGTAATATCGTAGAATTTCTTCATTCATATTTTCATAGCAGATTTGTTTTCTTTGTTACAGATACAATGGGCTGACGCTTGCTTGCTAGTGTACGCAGTGACTGACCGCAGTAGCTTCGAGTACGCTACTGAGGTCCTGAGCGCATTGAAGAAAGCACCTACTGGTAGCAGTCCAGCCCATGGCCCAGCTGGTGCCGCTGCCCCCATGCCTCTAGCACTGCTGGGAAACAAGACAGATCTGGACCACTTAAGACAGGTACTTACTTAAACTGAAAACCCATGGTAATTTTTTTTAAAGTGTCTTCAATGATCTTGACATTCCCGGTGGGCATTTTTATGTTTTTATCACCAAAATAAGATCACTCAAGGAGTTGGAGACGTTTTAAGACAAAGGCGTTAGAAAAAAAGGTGGAGGGGAGTAAGAAGGAAGGGTAGAGTAATGGGGAAAGAATGAAAAAAATTTAGCATTCTCCAATAGGGGAGAGAGGCAATGGAAAGGAAGAGAATAATGACAAATTATTAGACACTCGGAAAACTATTAACCGTGCGTAAACTGTAGCTAATCCGCTTCAACCTAGTTTTTAATAATTTTGAGAATTTGGCTCAGAATAAATAATAGTAGATACAAGTGCTATGTCTAAAATCGTTGAGGTGTCAAATAACGTAATTCGTGACCCCCAATTCGTCCGAAGGAAAATAAACTACGTAGGCGCTCTCCACCAACAACCAATAATAAGTAGGTCAACACAATAAAGTATGAAGTATTTTAAATTTTATATTTGAGTAAGTTCAAATGTATATCTCAATTAAATTTTATTAAGGATGCCAACCGCCTACTTGATTATCAAATACCTAAATCTTTACGGATCGCAAATAACTTTTTATTACGACTTAAAATTATACTTATTTTGTAACGTAATCGTAACGTAACGTATATTGGTGTTTTTATTCCACAGCACTTTACCACTACGTTTAATCAATTGGACGCCTTTATTCATTAAACTAACTAGATACTACAATAATACCAACTATACTAAGTACTAAATGCCACAGATTAGCTATTACAAAAAACATTTGGACTGTATAGGTACTAGCCGCGAAACTTATATACAGGCCAAATGCTCCAGCCCACCACCAGTAAGCAGTGTACCAACATGCTGGCAGCAATGCCCCGTTTAGTTGCAATGCTGATTCGTTGTGCCATTACACTTATATCAAGCAATTCTGTCAAGCAATTATATTAGGTCTTCACCTATGAAATTGCCGTTTTGTTTGAAAAAAGTTAAAGTATTTTTTTTTCGAACTTATATATTTCTTTTATTCAAAGTAATCACCCCTGCAATCAATGCATCTTTGCCAACGCTGTGGCAGTTTATGGATGCCCTTCTTGAAAAAATCAGCAGGACGGGAGACAACAAACTCTTCAAAGGCGTTTTGTACTGCCTCTCGGGAATTGAATTTTTTTCCCGCTAAAAAGTTGTCCAAATTTTGGAAAAAGTAATAGTCGGTAGGCGCAAGATCTGGTGAGTATGGCGGATGAGGGAGAGCTTCCAAACCCAACTCATGCAGCTTAGAGACGGTCTGTTGTGCAGTATGGGGTCGCGCGTTGTCGTGAAGTAGCAGTGGAGACGACCGATTGACCAAAGCTGGTTTCAGACGTGCGAGTTTCGCCATCATTGTGGTCAGTTCTTCAATGTACACATCTGCAGTAATGCTCTCGCCGTTTTTTAAAAAGCTATGATGAATCACACCAGCACTAGACCACCAAACTGTGACCATCACCTTTCTAGGGGTCATTTTTCGTTTTGCACATTGCTTTGGTACCGAACCAGGATCTAACCAACTTGCTGAGCGCTTTCGATTGTCAAAAAGAATCCATTTTTCGTCGCACGTAACAATTCGGTTCAAAATTCCTTCATTTCTGTGCCTGTTAAGCAGCGCAAGGCAAGTCTTGACGCGTACGTTGCGCTGGCGATCGTTAAGTTCGTGGGGCACCCATCTATCAAGCTTTTTTATCTTGCCAATCTGTCGCAAATGGACCAATATTGTTTTGATGCTAACATCAAAAGCTGCTGCCAGCTCAGCTGTAGATTGAGATTCATCAGCTTCCACAATCGCCTTTAATTCATCATTGTTGACCAAAGTTTCCGGACGACCACGAGGTTCATTTTTCAAGTTAAAATTCCCAGAACGGAACCGAGCAAACCAATAACGGGTTGTACGTTCGTTTGTACAGTTCTCTCCGTAAACGTCGTTGATGTTACGTGTCGTTTGTGCCGCGTTGGTGCCACGACGGAACTCATATTCCATAATTACACGAAATTTCAAAGTATCCATTATGAGGAAAAATGTTGAAATGTAATGAAAATACAACGCTAATCAATAAACAAAAGACTTATATTGTAAATAGAATGTCATATTTTTAAAACAAAATTAATTTGAATTTAGAATTCATAGCCAATCAAAACTTTTTTTTGTTTGAAAAAGTCTGTACTGCAATACGGAAATTTCATAGGTAAAGACCTATTATATATCTGATTACGTGTTCTAGGATCATTCTAGTATTTTTTCTCAATTTTTTCATAAATGATAGTGTACATGGTTGCATTCAATTAATTTAACTTTTCATTTATTGAGGTTGATTTCTGATTAACGATACACAATGTCATCTATAGCTTCCCTCGCATACGAAACTCTCTTCTAAGCATTCTGACGGTTCCATACCACCCACATGTGGTCATTAATAACGCTGGATGTGTTAATAACAGAATGTGACCTTCGTTTTTTAACACACGGTAAATGCATTGTGTAGGAAAAGCGTTATGACTCAAAACTTTTGTAACCATTCCTTTCACTGAAAACTGACGATTGATCTACTAAAGCTCATGTTTATAAATGTTTCTAACATGAGCTATTAGCACGCCGGAAACAATCATAGTAGACGCCTAAAAATAAACGCTAAAGGGCACGCTGTTTAAACAATGATACTGCTGATGCTGATTGTGTTGTTCTTTAATAATAATTTGTCACTAATAATATTAATGTTAAATAGTATTCATACGTTTGTTAGTATGAGTGAATGTCAGAGCAAAACTAATGAACTTATTTGAATAAAGTTTTGTACACAGATTGGTTATACTACCAAACCCAAATAAGTATATCTATTTAGTTTAATACGATCTTCCGCGTGAACACTGGTAAATTGTGTGTGGACATTTTGCATGGTATTAAAAATAAATGTTAAATTAAAGGCTTAAAAAGAAAAATGAAATGTATCAAACACAATCGCAGTTGGACAGGTCGGCTTAAGTTTTGACGTCATCACAGCATTTCTCGTCATATAGAGAAAATGCAGGCACAGCCATCGGAGGCAGACAGCCCTTGTTTGAAAACTAGTGTGTCTTCTGGTACAAAGCCTTCAACGGGAGTCTGTTTCCTACTACCTACTCTGTGTGGGGCTAAGATTTGCTATCAATATTGATGTTAAGCAAAACAATAGCTTTCTATTCATCATTTTTTATGTTCTCTTAAACAAAAAACACGCTATAAATAGAAGTCCTGAAATATTCTAACGAGGATAAAACACTCCCAAATATATTGAAGTGTTCTCGATTTGTGCGTGTCATTTTGCCGGTTCATCCTCTTATTTCTGACCCTGTTAAGTGACGTAACGCTTCTCAAACAACGCTCACTGATTTAAATTAGAGTTTGCTTTGAATGTATAATTACTTAGCTAACAAACCTCCGCCCTTGTTGCTAGGCTTTGATCCTACAAATCCGGTGTTGGGGCTTTTTTACCTTCAGGGTTCCATGGATTCTATCTATTCCATATATCCTCTATTCTATCTAAAAACGTAATCAAGCATATCTTTGAGCTGTACATTTTTCATTTTGAGAACCACTTCGAAATCATTTGTTTTGTTTAAACCGAAGTTAGGCAGTTGGAATACTTTTTAAAGTAGGTAAGTTATTATCTATGTAACTCCGCGTGAGGTGCGGACTACGTTGATATCTTTGTTATGATAAAATTGTCTTGCTCTGATCACCTTATGCATGCATATATTCCTTAGTATTTTTATTTGATTTGAAACTTTTCTTGTGTACATTTATTAATTTTTATATTTTCCTTGTTATCAGGTAACGACAAAGGAAGGTCAGGCAATGAGTGCAGCGCACGGCGCGTCGTTCAGCGAGGCGAGTGTTGCGGATAACTCGGGGGATCTCTACAGATGCGTGGATCGTCTATTAGCTGAAGTGCGCACCCCACAGCGCACAAGAAAATTTTCTGTCACAAAAATGCTAGGATCATTGATTGGTAAGCTTAAATCTTTAATTACTTCTAAACAAGTTATGTCATTAATTGAAGTATCATTAACGGGTTCACCTTAAGTTTGACTGAGCAGTAGCTGGGCTACACAAGTCACTAGTCTATAGTCATCACACTAGTATTATAAAGGCGAATGTTTGTATATATGTATGTGTGTATGTTTGTTACTCCTTCATGCTCCAACGGCTGAATGGATTTGGATGAAACTCGGTACCAAGATAGCTTATAAACTGGCCTATAAATATGTTAGATTACATTTGATCCCGGAAAAGTGATTTTTTTTCTTGGAATGAGCAAATAATAAAAATACTTCTTATCCGCGGGTGAAACCGCGGGGCGCAACTAGTTAATAATATGTCCACCGTTGAATTAATATAAAACAGGTGAATAAACGTTGGCTTTTGTTTGGTTCAGGTGGTGCCAGTAATAACCAGACGAACCGCAGCGGGTCGATGGTCGCGTGCCCGCGCGTGCCCGCGCCGTCGCGGCCGCCGCTGGCTGCAGCCGCACCCTGACCGGCTACCGCTCCCGCGCACCGCTCGCGTTGATGCCTCGCCGGCGCCGCGTGGCTTGCCTGCTTGCCCATGCCCGCCCGCTTCCACTCGCACCACCTCTCCACCGCCATCATATAGAATGCGACTATCACAGCCAGCAAAATCCCTTTTGAGCGAGACATCCTCTTTGATTTTGCCACTCAAATATAAAAGACTTGTTACCATGTAGCTGTTGGTCCTCGAGAAAATCACGTGGCGTCGTGAGACTATTCGTATTATTGATGACGTGGTGACAGAGAGTGTATATAACAAGAACTCTTGCCAAAGAGAAGACCTAGTCAATAAGTATAGGTAGTGTTAGTGCAATAAAACAAATGCAAATGCTTTAGAGCAGGTGATGTTTGCAATCTTAGAATATATCATCGATGTTTAGATGACAATAAAAATATTCTGTGTCTAAATCGTTACTCAAGATGTGCCAAGATATTTAAAAATACAGATAGACTCTACTATATCTAATAGTATTCAGTAGTAACTATCTACTCTTCTAATTTTCTTAAAAAGTTGTTCTCTGCATGTTTCTGACAAATTAGTGAGAACTTAGCTGTATATTATTTTAAACTCAATATTGAATACTCATTTAAAGAAAGTTTCTCTTAATTTGATATCGTTTCATGTACCATAGCTATGAAATTACGATCTTAATAATACCTGTTATTAAATATTATAATTGTTTAGCAAATCCGTTAGATTGATTACCTTGTTAACTTATTGTAAACAAACGCACACTATACACCGTAGAATGCTTTAGGAATGTAGCTCTTATAATATATATATTTAAAGTGTTTTACTTAAAGTAAATTTAGGCTACTGTACCTGGAGCATTCAACACGGGCGTAGACTTACAAATAAAAATTTAGCAACTTTTACACAGTACTATCATATTTATATTAGATATTTATATTACTGCATATGTGTAACTTTGGATGAATATTTTGTCATAATAATTACAATTATTTCATATATCATACTAGCTTTTATATATATAGTTTTTATATACTTCATAGGCAAAATATAACAAATATTAACGAATCTTCAGTATTAAAGTAGACACATACCTACATATTAATAAATTTTATATGAAATAGAGAATACGAAATCTATCAAAAAATATAATTTTACATGATATAGAAGATCTATGTGTTAATATTGAAAATTTTTTGTAAATTAATAATTATCATTAATTATACACAAGTCATATACAAATGAATGTTAGTCACTTCTAGTCATAGGTTAAGGTGCTGTGAAAAGACATGATTTTCAGCGGGATTTCTTATATGGAAAGTGAGTTTGGTAAAAGCATGGATTATCGGAATATTTACGTGTAAAAATATAATATATATAACTTGAATTGTTATTAGAATATCAATTGAAGGATTGAGAATAAAAAGAGTTTAACTGTCAAATTGATAGTTTCGAGAAAAATCACTTTAAACTTCAACGGCGTCATTTTAATGTAGAGTGCTTATAAGGTGATAGAAAAGGTTTATGTAGGTTTCAGTTGCTTGAAAATGTTTTAATTCTATTTTAAAATATTATATATAGTACTAATTCATACAATTACTGTAAAAAGATAATATAATAAAATAAATATTATAATGTTTTTATGCTAAGCAAACTGTATTCCTGTGACAGATAAACCGTTTTAGACTCAAAATCTCGAGATTTAAGCCTCATTTTGGTATTTTAAGACTGTATTATTGTAGATAATTTCACGCTGAATCCAACGATACCCATAAATCATTTTGTGAAAAAAATCAGTTAAACCCTTTTTGTTCTCACCCCTTCAATTGATTCCTAATTGTTAACTATACGTGAATAAATTCCATAGGTATATTGATATGAGTTAGTGGTTTGATCAAATTCTGCGAGAAGTTGTACATATGAAGAATTGTTAAGACTAAAGAGAAGTCGGAACTGATTGGAATAAGATGTAAATAGTTGTTAATTTGATTTAGCTTTAATTACAATAAATGATTCGTATATAATAATTTATTTCTGTCTTTGTATTTAACCTTTAACCCTACTCATGATTTCTATAAGTAGGTAGTTCATTCCCAGAATACATATTACTTATTTATTTATTTATACTTTTGCACAAAATAATGTACAAGGAGGACTTAATGATGTGAAGCATTATCTACCAGTGAACCTGGATGTGCAAGAAAAACAAGTCAGCGGTGCAGTAAAGTTGATAATAGAATAAAATACGTAAAAAAAGTATAAATAAAAAAATATATTTATATTTAATTATAAAAATAATATTATATACATATTATGATTATAATGGATTCAATTACTTACATAAATAAAACTTACTATACTTATATAACGTCGATATTAAACAGTGCATATTATAATAGCTGAGAACTACAACGATTATTTGTAGTAATTATTAAGGGGGAGTTTTATTCAGCATAATAATTTTTAATATAATAGGTGCAAACTTGCTTTATTCGTCATCTTTGTAGGTAACCCTTTTTAATTCCACAACCTGACGGCCACAAAGGAAAAGAATTGTCACGAAATGAGGTATGGTTAATGGAAGAAGCCAGGAGAAGTTTAGAAGTAGATCGAAGCTCTAGCACCAAATATTTAAATAATTCCTTTAGGTACTCGAGAGTATTTGGATCCTTTAGAATGGAGTACAGACAAAGAATCCTGAATCTACATTCACGAATTGGCAGCCATCTGAGTAATTAAGTACATAATAAATTATTTAGGTAACTAGCAGAAAAAAAACATATCTATTATTATGAAACAATAAATTATCAATCAAACCACAGACCTACAATATTTTCACTACTTGATTCAACCACATATCTAGAGCAATGGAAAGTTCCCAAGAGCTGATAGTCCTATAAACCTAGATAGATGGCGCTGAGGAGACATGGTGTTTTCGTATAAATTTTTTTCCTCCAGATTGCCATCTTATCACATTTTATTTCTCCCTTCAAATGTTGATTTTAGTATTTCATAGCCAAAATAGTAACTGTAAAATCTTTACGTGGTTTGTGGTAGGTAAAGACTATATTTAAAATAACTCTAACTAAATATAACATTCAGTGGGTATGTGCCGTATTTATACAAACGTCTAATGACTAATAAACTTTTTATTACAAACTCAGAATTAGACAAACATATATAAAAAACATTGGCAGACAAAACAACAACAAGAAAAACCCCACCGACTTACTTTAAACATAAACATAAATGAACTCGTAAGCATATTTACATATGTTATTAATAGAGCGAAAATATTATAGGTCTGTGGTAAAATCCAGTGACTGCGAGAATGCCTTGACAGCTACGTTAACTCACCGCCGCCGACTCCACTACGGAGAATGGAGAAGGCGTGCAAAACGCCTTCTCTGTCTCCGTCTGCGCCGGAGCGATTCAAAGTTGGCATCGAGTTTTTGGCGGGAAAGCGAAAAAGATTGCGTCACCGCATTGTATTATTTTCCAAAACTTGTGTTATTTTCAGTGTTAGTGCATAAAACTGGCATTTTATTCGTTAAGTGCTGAATTACAAGCATGAGTGTGTGAATGCGGTATAATGGTGGTGAAACGTTTTTTTTTTCGTGTTGTTTTCAAAACTCCATAAAAGCTTTAAGTAAAGTTGCCACCACTTAACTAGGAGTATGACTTTGACTAGACTGACTTGACTTAATGACTTCGACTGTGACTTGACACATATTTGCGTGAAATATCGATAACTTGATAAATTACTACAATTACTTGACACTGGCTAAATACACAAAAGTGTGGAGCCAAAACTGAAAAAAAAAAGTTGGCATCATCTTCCCTAAACCACTTCGCGATGACAAATGGAACTGAGTCATGGACATTCACGACATGGTTACTTCACTGAGAGAGCTATGCAGAGGGCTATACTTGGAGTTTCTCTGAAGTATCAGATCCACCGAACTAGCTGTGTGTTGGCCAGATTAGCCTCAGAACCTGTCAGTTTGGAAGAGTGGTCACCGTTCGGAAAGATGTGTCCTTGAGTGGAGATCATGACTTGGTAAATGTAGTGTAGGACGTCCGTTTAGTAGAAACGAAGCGACGACTTGCGCGGAGGTGCTGACAGTAATTATAATAATAATAACACCCAACGATCACATACGTAGATCCTGGACCCTGACTAGCATTCCCTGTATCTAGGGACCCTGGAAGGACCATGGTCCCACAACACCCAGACTCAGGACAAGTATTAGCACAAATACTAGTCATGCTGCGGGAATCTAACCCGCCACCTCCGTGTTAAGCTGGCCTGCTCAACCACCACACCGCCGAGGCCGTCAATGAGTAGTTGGATGAGAAGAACCGAAGACCCGGCTCAATGGATTATCTTGAGAGAGAATTACGTTCAGCAGTAGACTAAAGCAGGCTGATCATCACACTAATATTATAAAGGCGAAAGTTTGTATGTGTGTTTATGTGTATGTGTGTATGTTTGTTACTCCTTTACGCTCAAACGACTGAATGGATTTGGATGAAATTCGGTAAGTAAGGTAAATAAGGCTAAATACACAAAAGTGTGGAGCCAAAACTGAAAAAAAAAAGTTGGCATCATCTTCCCTAAACCACTTCGCGATGACAAATGGAACTGAGTCATGGACATTCACGACATGGTTACTTCACTGAGAGAGCTATGCAGAGGGCTATACTTGGAGTTTCTCTGAAGTATCAGATCCACCGAACTAGCTGTGTGTTGGCCAGATTAGCCTCAGAACCTGTCAGTTTGGAAGAGTGGTCACCGTTCGGAAAGATGTGTCCTTACAACACCCAGACTCAGGACAAGTATTAGCACAAATACTAGTCATGCTGCGGGAATCTAACCCGCCACCTCCGTGTTAAGCTGGCCTGCTCAACCACCACACCGCCGAGGCCGTCAATGAGTAGTTGGATGAGAAGAACCGAAGACCCGGCTCAATGGATTATCTTGAGAGAGAATTACGTTCAGCAGTAGACTAAAGCAGGCTGATCATCACACTAATATTATAAAGGCGAAAGTTTGTATGTGTGTTTATGTGTATGTGTGTATGTTTGTTACTCCTTTACGCTCAAACGACTGAATGGATTTGGATGAAATTCGGTACCAAGATAGCTTATACACTGGATTAACATATAGGCTACATTTTATCCCGGAAAAGTGAAATGTTCCCGTGGGATGAGCAAATAATTAAAACACTTTTTATCCGCGGGTGATGATATAATTATGAGTCTCAAAATACATTGTTGTGTTCCCATTAAAAAGTTGAATAACGAAAAGATCTAAATAAATCTGTGTCGTAAAATCCAAACGAAAATGACGGATGTTTTTGCAGAAACAAATATGTGTCATCAAACAGACCATTTCCTTGTGTATCTTTTTGAAAAACACATTATTTTAATCATTAATGGTCGGGAAGCCCCGTTATCTCACTCTCAAATTGTTACGATGTCTATAAATCGAGTGCGAAATGAAAAATGCTTGTTTTTATCTGCCATCAGTTCAGTTAACCCACTTGCTGAATTATAACATACATCGTTACATTAGTATGGTTTTCCATTATTAATAAAGTAAATAATAAATGTATTTTCGGTATTGTTAAACCACTTTTTTATCGATTTTTTTTTGGAGTTAGTTTGTGAACTTTGTAAGCGGTAGAAGTTTATAACCCATTTTGGGTGCTTTTTAGTTGTTTTTGGAGAACATTAGAGTGACAGTTTGAAAATGTCTGGTTTTATATAAAATTTTTGGGTTTTAATTATTTTTTCACCACTTTACCTGCTTGTTTGATACATCTCGCATTTTACACACAAGGAAAACACACTTAGTGTCAGCAACAAACATTGTGGACCAAAAAAAGCGCTTATTATAGAATAATAAACTTGGAACAATACACTTTATTACACGAACATACGCACATACGCACGACATAGATATAAATAGATAAGACAGCCCCTAGAAAATAGTCTGCTTAAATTAGGTGCAATTTTCCTCCTTAAAATGATAGTAGAAATATGCGTGTTAACGACCATTAACTGATTAATTAATTAGAGCAAGACGTTTTCCTAATTTTAGAATTGGCTCTGCGAAGACAGCTTTACCTTTTAATCACATGAGTGCATGTTGTACTATGACTGTATACATGTGTCCGTCGATTATTTGCAATTAGTAGCAATTTTTCCAAGATATACTTTACAAGTTCAAGCTTAATCTTGGCAAGTGTAAAGATCTCTTACACTAAAAGTAGCACACTCCAAATCACGATCGTTGAAATGTCATCGAACCCTGCTCCGTTTAAGGTAGAAATGCTGAATAAATTTGAAACAGATAACATCTAACTTTTCTCTGAAAAACGGTTATTGCTATAACCAAATAATGTCCCGGCTATTTATATATAATCTGAGATATTTTAGAGTTAAAATTAACCTAATTAGCAGACGTTTATAATCGAGTTCTTATTCCGCAAGCACACGCGTGGAACAAACCGAATAAATCAGACCGGTGGACAATGAGCGCGCGCGAGATGAGAGGGGTGCGCGCCCCAGCTGCGTGCCGCGATCGATCGTGGACCAGTCGACGCTGCATTATCAATACACCATCAAACGTCACGGACGTGCTATTTGACAATCGGGATTTTTAAACTTGGAATGTTATAGTTTTATTTCGGAAATGGACGGGCGACGGACGTGGGAAGGTGTGCCGGTGGGAGAGTCGCACTCGCCACCGCAGTCAGTGCCGGGGCGAAGGACCCCGCTTGGTGCCGTGGGGCTGGGAGGCTTCTACATGCAAGGGGGGCAGCCTCCGCCCCCACCACAGCACTGCTACCCCACAGATGAGAACCAGCCGGAGCCCGGAACCAGCTATGCTCAAAGGTCAGTTTCTTCTCTGAAAAAGCTTTCAATAACTCTTTGCCATTCCATTGTTTCTTTTTGTCGCCCTAAGGTGATGCTTATAAGAGTTACCACCGTGAATATGGGCCAGATATCACCAAGCATTACCATACTTCGTGCTACTCTGTCACTTGCATATTGTTTTCATCATAATCTGGCTTGGCGCATGCGCTTTACAGCTGCTCTTTTCCGGTGAAAATCAGTCCCACAAAATAAAAGAATTAAATTTCAAAGTCACCAAGGGAATATTTTAAAAATATAGTAAACCTTTGATTACAAATTGCTTTACGATGTGAACATTTGTTAGTAAAAAGTTCAATTTGATTTACATATTACATGCAAAAGAAAAACACGATTTACGCAAGCAAATGAAAATTTTTATAAATTTTGTTGCATAAAACATTAACATGCATTTGCATTATAACTTACATCACCTACAAAAAATCTCATCGAAAAATGAGACAACTTTTTAAGCATTGATTAAATTTATCTAACGTTTACCTACGTAATTAAATATATTTTTATTTCGACCGTTGATACCTACCTATATTAATAATATTATATGATCTTGATTGTACAGGTTTCACACAAACTAATATAGATTGTATTTGGTCCACATGTGTTCTCTCCCAGGGGTCGCAAACAACAAAATGCACTTCTAGTGCAATGCACCATCTGCGCACAATAGAACAAAACATGCACAAATCGGCTCCCCACTAGACAAATAGGCATTTTAAACCGCTCTTATGGACAGTGATTATTTGAAAAAACTTTGTACTTAAATTCTTTTCGGACACAAGTCATGGATCAAAAATAAAATGAAAAATCCAAAATAATGATCAAAATATGTGTTTTATGTGCATTACAACAAAACTTCACATCAACAGACGAAAGATATGCACTGAGCTGAATACAGTCCCCCATAAAACGCCACTTTGGAAGCTTATCATAGGGGAGAGTTTTCATAATCACTACGCTCTGTAGGCGGCTTGGTGATAACAGAATAATAATTAAAAAACTTACTGAATATTTTTGATCACAGAAGATTTAACAAACCAAGGAGAATGCGCCGCCCATTCCTGGATATTCCCTTAGCCACGTATTACGACACTTACGGGAAGAAATGAGGTGGTCAAATTCGCAAAGCCGTGACTACACAGCTTAGCAAAACCTACTTATCCCCATATGAATAGACATATAAAAAAATTTTTTAGTCTGACAGTGACACGACTTTTTTTACATGTGGAAAATGTGCCAGCGATTGTTGTCTCTCGATAACGTCCAAGTTGAACGCTATTGCTCTCTAGCAGGACTTCTTTATCAGCCTTATTAATAAACACGAACTAGCTTTAGACTAGTTACACCATCTTTTGTCTCTTTCGATCCAGCTAAATATTCCAGTAGCAAAAAAAGGACAAAAGCTGAAGTAACTAATCCGAGACTAATACCCGTTTATTAATAAGGCTGTATAGGATTAGGCTGAAATTATAAATAGTCGCACATGATGGCCTGGTCATGTGCTACTCTGGGTGTGGAGTAGCACAAAGTTATCCTAAATATGCTAGCAGGACTCGAGCAAAGGTAGAGATAACCTAGGCTCCACCTACTACGAAATAGATATTCATTATTTCATCAACCACATTTTTCCTAAATACTTTCTAATATTATAGTTTTATGGACCTTAATCAAACCTAATAAGATTCATGTTAGAACAATTAATCTCAAATACAATACTTTACATTCACCCTTTTCTACACAGTGCCATACAATACCATCTATTGTTCGACTTAAAGTAATGCCACTTGTTTCGCCCTTCATATATACACCCTATGCAGGGTTAAAAAAAACCATATGATCGATCCTTGTCTTTGAATTTAATGGGAATAACCAGCGGTTTATCATTGATTTATTTCAATTATGACTTTGAACTATTTTTTTCATGAAATATATTTTTTCTACACATTTTACTTCGTTTGACTGCGTTTTGGAATTCAAGCCCCATACGCTTTCCGTAGGATCCACTCTTCCAGTGAACCACTCTTCTTCCTCTTTTCCCAGCAACGGCCCAAATGAATGCTCGCGCCCTCTTTTTAAGAAGTGATTGCAGGGGAGCGCTATGTGGGATTTGAAACCCACTAAAATCCCCCCGTGATCCGACTGCTGCCGGTATGAGACGAGATGGGGGTCGCGCTAGCATTCTCAGATGCTAGCGCGCGCTTGAATTGGGCCGATGCGCGAGTGTTTAGGTAACCTTTTACCTCGGTTACCAACCAAACATGTGTGCCATGTGAGCGGCAGAGTGTCCTAAGTCCCCAAACAGTGACTCTCCGTCGCTGACCACACTACCGAGGATAGAGAGACGCGTAACTGGAGCTTAATATAAAACTTAATATAAATATGAAAAACATTGATTTCAGGCCACTCAATGAAAGTAAATCGAAACAAAAGATGCGCCAGGGTAAAACAGTGCGACTGAACATTAATGCCAGGGAAAGAAGAAGAATGCATGATTTGGTGAGTAAGCACTTCGAAATATTTTTAGAAGATACCTAATACGAAAGGTAAATCTGATGAAAAAAAAGATGGAAAATATATATCTAAATTTTTTGAGACGTTGATTGAGAGAGACAGATAGAGGAAGAGACAGAGTGAGAGACATCACTATTATCTATGCAGTTCACAAACTCAACGGCACATTTCACTGTCTACAGTACCATCATTGCAGGCTTCAAAGACAGTCAGAGTCCTATCTACTTATCACAGACTTTTATAGCTTGCTTATGATTGGTAGTAAAAATAATAATCTTCAAAAAATATACATCTTAGACATGTTACGACATTGTAAAATGTTTGTTTCAGAATGATGCATTAGACGAGCTACGCGGGGTTATACCATACGCGCACTCGCCGTCCGTCCGTAAACTATCCAAGATAGCAACACTCCTGCTAGCCAAGAATTACATCATGATGCAGGCCAGTGCTTTGGAGGAACTGAGGAGGTGAATACTTTTATTTCTTGCGGGCCAATAATTTGATAGAAATTAGTCTGTTGTACGATCTTTAGCAACAATATTCCTCTTAGTGGTGGAGGCTTATATGGTCCCGGACGTCTTTCGGCTGATATTGGCTATAATTTATAATTCAAATTTGCTGGTTCAAAAGCATGGAATTTATATACAAAAGAAGAGGTAGAAAATAAATTCTCATAGCTGGTTAGACGATACCCTACGTTCTACTTCCAGAGGACATAGTCTTTTCGGTCCTCTTATCCCAGCAACGGCCCAAGCCGTGGCTCGCACCCTAGGGGCGCCCTTGAGCTAGTTGCCTCCCATTTTTGACGGCTGGGCGCTTTAAGCATCTGCCCTCCCACTCGGTGACGCTGTAAAGGTCCACAGAGACAAACAGCATTAGTCCGTTGAAAAACCCACGGGAAGAGATGGGTTAGCCCTCTCACACCACTGCGTCATGACCACACGGTCAATGATAACATTATTAATATTAACATTATTTACTAAAGTAACGTTTTCGAATTTCAGGTTAGTAGCATATCTGCAAGGAACGATGACTGCAGCTGGCATCGTACCACCTCCAGGGTTCGACATAGCTGGTCTACCAGCCGCGGCTAAGCTCCTAGGCCACGCTCCCTTAGGCCCTCCCGCGCCGCCTGACCCGCCCTCCTGAGAGCTCCCCATTAAAGCGGAGCCCTTCAACCGCGATCCGAGTGAAACCTTCCCAGGTTACAACTACACAGAGTAGCAGCATTTCAACTGCATCGCGGTTTTGACTGTTTCCGTATTTTCAGCTCATTATTGTCTGTCCATGTGTTAGATTAAGAAAAATAGTCATATTTTTAAGTACATCACGTAGATAAGTAGTATCTATTTTCTAATCCGTGGTAATTAATACTATAATATTCATATATTAATGCAGCCTTAAAACGTTGAGTAAATCGGTATACATACATTACATAGAAGGAAAAAAAATACGCTCCAATAGAGACGCTTTTCTTGACACTTTTCATACAATTGAAGCGTTTCCCATTTAAGATTAAAACCTTATGGCTTACCTGCGCAGATGACATAAAATATATCCAGTCATTTTTTTATGTTTTTTTTTTGGCTCCACACTTTTGAGTATCTTGCCAGTGTCAAGCTATTGATAATTTCTCAAGTTAATTAATATTACACATATATATATGTGTCAAGTCAAGTCATCACGTTAAGTCATAGTCTAGTCTAGTCAAGTCATAGTCCTATTAAAGTGGTGGCAACTTTACCAGAAGCTTCTATGTAGTTTTGGAAACAACACGAAAAGAAACGTTTCGCCATCATTATACCATTTTCCCACACTCACGCCTATAATCCAGCACTTAACGAATAAAATTCCACCAATTTTATCCACTAACAATGAAAATAACAAAAGTTTTGGAAAGTAATACAATGCGGTGACGTGATCTTTTTCGTTTTCCCGCCAAAACTCACTGATATTCTTACTAATTTCGCCTCTATCGCCCCGCCCCCCGAGCGTCATTTGTTTTGCTACTCTGTAGTATACGTGATACTGTAACATCTTATTTAGTAATCACGTTTACGTAGAACCAAACAGCAAGAACAACAACAACAATCTCAAGAACAACAAAAACTTTAAAGTTAATATAAAAAAGGTCCTAATAATTTATAGCTTGCGTGGCTCAAACTAGTATTATCAAAATATGTATGGTAAATTAATTTCTAATTCTAATTAATTATGAATCTAATTATAAATTATCTTAGGTACAAAGTAGGTATGTAATTATAGACTAGTAGATTTATGATAGCGTTAATTTCTCGCGGAACGTTAATGTTTTGGAGAGAACTGTGAATCCATGTGCCAAATGATGTAGAATAGTACATATAAATATTATATATTTTAAGTAATCGAAATAAGATTTTTTTAATTTGCTATAATTTGTTATTGATAAAAAATAACCTTTTCAGTTGCAATTTTTAAAACGTATATTTATTTTACTTATATTCAAAATGTAAATTTTAGTTTTGTATTACTTATAATATTCTATAATATACCTATATAGTTTTTATTTGATGTCAATCTTACCCTTTTCTGTGACAGTTGATTTAAGTAGCAAAAATTCTCTGGATAATTATAACCTAAAAGCATATTATAATTTAGAAAGTAATTATGTCTGTCTCTCTGATTGTGATATTTCACGGCTAAACGGACTATATAAGTTTTATACAGTACAGGCTTTGCTTATTTTGGGGCTAGGTGGCGCTGTGTGAAATGTCTACACATATGTTTATTTTAATTTAGATAAAATAAGAGTAATCATTGAGTATTCCACCGCTATGTAATGTTAATTAGTAAGGAATAAGAATATATTTTATATGTAGTTTATTTAATGTAAAATGATTTAGAATAAGATGTTCAACACGTACTTTATTGAGTTGGTATACTTAATTAAAAATAGATACATAAATCTCTGATTATACAGTTCGTAATAATATAACTCGCGACTATATATAAACGATTTAGAATTATGCTGAAAAATATACTTTTCCAACCACTTACGCCAGAATGGTAAAAAAGATAAAAATGTATACTACCTACTTGCATTCAACAACTTAAACTTTTTTGGCACTATTTATAAGGTAATCTAAATTATGTAATTTAACCCCTTTAGGTACTATAATTCTAAGTTAGCGCATAAGCTCAAAAATTGGCGCTCTACATAATGCCTACACATCGTCACATTATTATTTCTATTTCATATTAATTTGACAGATATAAGACGACGATTTTTTTGTTGTATTTCGTTTGGCTCCACCCTTTTGTGTATTTGGCCAGTGTCAAGTAATTGATAATTTTTCAAGTTAATAATAGATATAGTGTCAAGTCAAGTCACAGTCTAGTCGACGATTATGAGCCATAGTTTAATAGTTACTGAAGTAGTTACAAAAATAAACTCGTATAAGGAATGCAGACAACTTATGTCCGAGGTTCAATTTAATTCTAAATCAAGGCATTTATCTACACCTACCAAGAAGGTTATATCCTCAATATTATATTATCTATGGCGTTGAAGCAAAAATTTAAAGGACGCTATTAGATCTACGTGAAGTGTGTAGTCCATGTATATAGTCCACATCTATTACTATGCTAGGTACATATTTTATACTTTTGAACAGATAGGCAGACACGAATATTTTACATGTAGATACAGAAAAACAAATGCCGCGAATCTAGATATACGTATATAGAACAATATACAAACCTAATATTTTATTTCATTAAACTTCTTTAGAGTTTACGTTTTCTTCCAAAAAGTAGCTATATCATAGAGTATTTACTACCTAAGATTTTTTACATAAGTATGGTTCATTTTTCAATGTATATTTCAAGCAATAAGAACCTTTAGAAGGTTTTTCGTAATTAAAATCTTAAGCCAAAGTAAAATTGTGATTTTAAATGTTTCAATTATTATGATTGGAATTTAATAGAAATAAACGAAAGTTTTATGTGTAATATGCTTTTAAATTAATAATGGTACCTATAATATTACCTCCTCCTAATTCTTTATTGATGATACTTAATTACTTAATGACATATAATAAATAATACAAAATGAAACAAGAATATTTATGTAATTATTTTGTTCGTGTTTCATTTTGTATTTAAGATGAACTTACGAAATCACGCTTGAGTCAGTTGATCCCGTCGCGTTCATCCCGAGACACGTTTCGAGTGACCCGGATGACCCTATAGCAGTCGTAGTATCGGCAGCGCCAGGACCTTAAGAGAATTTTGATGGTTTTTGCTACTACCTACTTAAGCAAAAATTTTGCCAAAATATATTAAAAAAAACATTCATCTACGCGTAAATTAAGCTCTCAGATTTCGTAGCGACAGTTTTTCTACGACTATTTGTAGGTAAAAGGTGGCTATAATAGTAATGGCCAAGATACCTATAGTATTTTAATGTAATTGAATCACGTGACATGTTTGTCGTTCGTGGTGCCAGTATTAGAACCTGTAGAATTATTCCCTTACTAAGAGCTTTCTTTTGTTTAGTCTTTTTTTTGTTTTGTTTTGGCTCCACACATTTGTGTATTTAGCCAGTGTCAAGTAATTGATAATATCTCAAGTTAATTAATATCATATAATGTGTCAAGTCACAGTCCAAGTCATAGTCTAGTCTAGTCAATTCATACTCCTAGTAAAGTGGTAACAACTTTACTAGAAGCTTCTATGGAGTTTTGGAAAAAACACGAAAAGAAACGTTTCACCATCATTATACCACTTTCCCACACTCATGCCTGTAATTCAGCACTTAACGAATAAAATGCCACCAATTTTATGCACTAACACTGAAAATAACACAAGTTTTGGAAAATAATACAATGCGGCGAGGCGATCTTTTTCGTTTTCCCGCCAAAAACTCATGTTTTGTCTTTGTTTATTTCAAACTTGAAGAGAGAAACAAAACACCAAAGCCCAAATACCTTTTCAGTTACAATACAATGTATTTTAAAAATATTAAGAGCATTATATGAAGAGGATAAATTATCTAACTGAAAAATAAAATTTATGATAAAAAAATCTTAACGGCACTTTTATGAACTAATTTGAGTTCACGGCTCTACCAAATAAACTTTGCATCGCAGTCTCTACTTTATTTAGAATCTGGTAGAGCTCACATCTTGTGCACACAGTTTCCGATAGATGGCAGTTAACTTAAAATTTAAACTGCATACATAGTGAAGTGATTTCTATTTATACAATACTTGTAGAAGATATTTGTTCTAAACTACGGACTTTTACCTTTGTTACCTTTCAAATCAAAATTGGTTTATAAATGACGGAGATATGAGGTAACAAACATAAAATAATAAGAAAAAAATCGAGTGTGATATAGACCACATGACTGAAATAAAAAGTTGGTATGTGTGTTTGTGTGTATGTGTATATGTTTGTTACTATTTCACGCTCAAACGACTGAACTTATTTGGATGAAATTCGGTACCAAGATAGCATATACACTGGATTAACATATAGACTACATATTATCCCGGAAAAGTGAAAATTTTCCGTGGGATGAGCAAATAATTAAAATACTTTTTATCCGCGGGTGAAACCACGGGGCGCAACTAGTACTTAATAAATATTAGTTGACCTGCATCGGCTTCGCACGGGTGTATTAGTAAAACGCGGTCGAACGGGATAAAAAGTATCCATCTCCTGGTTCTAAACTACCTCCCCACCAATTTTCAGCCAAATCGGTTCAGCCGCTTTTGAGTTATAAATAGTGTACTAACAGGACTTTATTTTACATATAGATATGTACTGTCGGTGTTTCGTAACAAATAAATAAGTAGAGTACATCGCATACTCATGTCATACACAAAAAAACATTATTTATTTGTTTTTCGTTTGGCTCCACACTTTTGTGTATTTAGCCAGTGTCAAGTAATTGATAATTTCTCAAGTTAATTAATACATAATTATAGTGTCAAGTCACAGTCTAAGTCATCAAGTCAAGTCATAGTCTAGTCTAGTCAAGTCATAGTCTAGTCTAGTCTAGTCAAGTCATAGTCTAGTCTAGTCAAGTCATAGTCTAGTCTAGTCAAGTCATAGTCTAGTCTAGTCAAGTCATAGTCTAGTCTAGTCAAGTCATAGTCTAGTCTAGTCAAGTCATAGTCTAGTCTAGTCAAGTCATAGTCTAGTCTAGTCAAGTCATAGTCTAGTCTAGTCAAGTCATAGTCTAGTCTAGTCAAGTCATAGTCTAGTCTAGTCAAGTCATAGTCTAGTCTAGTCAAGTCATAGTCTAGTCTAGTCAAGTCATAGTCTAGTCTAGTCAAGTCATAGTCTAGTCTAGTCAAGTCATAGTCTAGTCTAGTCTAGTCAAGTCATAGTCTAGTCTAGTCAAGTCATAGTCTAGTCTAGTCAAGTCATAGTCTAGTCTAGTCAAGTCATAGTCTAGTCTAGTCAAGTCATAGTCTAGTCTAGTCAAGTCATAGTCTAGTCTAGTCAAGTCATAGTCTAGTCTAGTCAAGTCATAGTCTAGTCTAGTCAAGTCATAGTCTAGTCTAGTCAAGTCAAGTCATAGTCTAGTCTAGTAAAGTCATACTCCCAGTAAAGTGATGGCAACTTTAAAACATTTTCTTAATTACTTCACGTACATTACCAAATCTGTGACGCGCAGAAGGTTGTGTTGAGCAATCGATTACGTGCTTTTCCTACTATCCCTTGTAAGGTTACAAGTTTTTTTATGTAATAAATGGTATTTTAAAATTATCATTATCTTTTTGTAAAAATTATAATCTGTAACTTTTTTATTTAAATTACTTATATTTAATTTTTTAATTTATTTAATTTACGACTGTTTCATTATTTTTATTATTATAAGTATTTTTACAATAGTACTTACCTAGCATTATGCAAACTTATGCAATAAATGGTTCAGCTTTTTGAATAAATGTATTTTCTTCCGTTTTTTCTTTTTTCTTTCTTTCTTTCTTTTTTTGTACGCGTAGATTTTTATCGTCATAATTTTTTTATTAAATAGTTACTTTTACATTTGACTTTTGATTAATTACTTATTTTTAGACGATTTTTTAGACTTTTTACTAAAAATTTAGATTATTTAAATCATTATTTTATTATATTTTTTTGTTTTATCATGCGTGCGCTCGACATTACATGTAATGAATTTAATAATAAGTGTAATTGGCATTGCCGTTCTTGTTATAATAAATAAATAAAATAAAATAAATAAGCATGCCTTAGTAAAGCAACCTATCAATAATTTACATAGCGACGGATGTTGTAAATAAGTGCCTATGTTAGGTCTTAACCTAACATAATGCCTAATAACAAAATGCCTAATAGGATTTAATGTTAAAAAAAACCTTTTTCTATTACATAAGTTATTAATAAGCACTCAACATTAAAATGAAGCCGTTGAAGTTTACAGTCAATTTTCTCGAAACTATGTCACGTTTAGCGGCCTACTGCCTAAATATAGTTACCTACCTGGTGGAATGTTGGTAAATTAGACAGCAGGTTGTGAACACTAAATTTATTATTTGCCGAGGTCTAGCCCAGAACAGTAGGGGCAAATAGCGTGGGTTTGGGCCTATACACTTCCGTCCCTTCTTCCTGGTAAGTACTGCCCTGGAGTGCGAGTCGCGGTGTAGGTGGAGCTCGTCCAGTCCAGGGGTGACAGTCGGATGGTGATGAGTGCTGGTGGAGGCGTCGGCGCTTACAGCCCAGGTGACGCCGGGAAGCGACCAACGCAATGGTCCGTAGGTGGTAAAGGTGGACTTTGGACCCCAATTGCGGGGTCCTAAAATCACTTTAAAAATACTATTTAAATTCGGATGAAACGAGTAGTGACGTCTAGTATTAGGCCGCGGTTATGTGTCCTATAAAAAAATAATACCTGACACATATTAAAAGACCGCGACCGATGACGTGCGTTTCTATCGAACGTTTAATTCGTAATCTCAAGGCGGCGGGCGGCGGCGCGGCTACCGGGGGCCGGGCCGGCGCATGCGCAAGAACAATAGATTTAACAGTAGAACGGATAACTGGTGACTAAAATGAAGCTCGACTTAAAACAAACGTGTTGATGAAATTATTTTATTTTCTATAAGCAGTTTAATTTAATAGGTCTTTACCTATGAAATTGCCGTATAGCAGTACAGACTTTTTCAAACAAAAAAAGTTTTGATTGGCTATGAATTCTAAATTCAAATTAATTTTGTTTTAAAAATATGACATTCTATTTACAATATAAGTCTTTTGTTTATTGATTAGCGTTGTATTTTCATTACTTTTCAACATTTTTCCTCATAATGGATACTTTGAAATTTCGTGTAATTATGGAATATGAGTTCCGTCGTGGCACCAATGCGGCACAAACGACACGTAACATCAACGACGTTTACGGAGAGAACTGTACAAACGAACGTACAACCCGTTATTGGTTTGCTCGGTTCCGTTCTGGGAATTTTGGCTTGAAAAATGAACCTCGTGGTCGTCCGGAAACTTTGGTCAACAATGATGAATTAAAGGCGATTGTGGAAGCTGATGAATCTCAATCTACAGCTGAGCTGGCACCAGCTTTTGATGTTAGCATCAAAACAATATTGGTCCATTTGCGACAGATTGGCAAGATAAAAAAGCTTGATAGATGGGTGCCCCACGAACTTAACGATCGCCAGCGCAACGTACGCGTCGAGACTTGCCTTGCGCTGCTTAACAGGCACAGAAATCAAGGAATTTTGAACCGAATTGTTACGTGCGACGAAAAATGGATTCTTTTTGACAATCGAAAGCGCTCAGCAAGTTGGTTAGATCCTGGTTCGGTACCAAACCAATGTGCAAAACGAAAAATGACCCCTAGAAAGGTGATGGTCACAGTTTGGTGGTCTAGTGCTGGTGTGATTCATCATAGCTTTTTACAAAACGGCGAGAGCATTACTGCAGATGTGTACATTGAAGAACTGACCACAATGATGGCGAAACTCGCACGTCTGCAACCAGCTTTGGTCAATCGGTCGTCTCCACTGCTACTTCACGACAACGCGCGACCCCATACTGCACAACAGACCGTCTCTAAGCTGCATGAGTTGGGTTTGGAAGCTCTCCCTCATCCGGCATACTCACCAGATCTTGCGCCTACCGACTATTACTTTTTCCAAAATTTGGACAACTTTTTAGCGGGAAAAAAATTCAATTCCCGAGAGGCAGTACAAAACGCCTTTGAAGAGTTTGTTGTCTCCCGTCCTGCTGATTTTTTCAAGAAGGGCATCCATAAACTGCCACAGCGTTGGCAAAGATGCATTCATTGCAGGGGTGATTACTTTGAATAAAAGAAATAAATAAGTTCGAAAAAAAAATACTTTAACTTTTTTCAAACAAAACGGCAATTTCATAGGTAAAGACCTAATATTAATAGTTTTAGTTAGTTTTAAATAGTGTAGTGTTTATTAAATTTTGTATGAAATAAAAATATTATCTTTAAAATATTTATGTAATGTGAGTGCAACGTTACATTACCCCCCTCGTCTCGGAAAGGGTTTTATTCTATAATAAAACACGTCTATAATTTACCACCAGCAGTACTCTTTCATTCTACTTCAAACTTCTCTCGCATACTTCTATCTCATACTTTTTATACATTATTGGCTACCACAACCGATAAAAAGGTTGCGGGCGCGTCCTCTCATAAAATATAGGCAACTGTGATAGATTGCACAGTTAACTTATGCTAGCGGTAAAGGTCTAAAATGAAACAGGTGGGATATATTTAACGTAGGTACATACGTCTAAACAATTGGTGCTACTTAAGATTTTTTATTAGTTTCAAATCTTTAATATGCCATACACCAATGTTTTTTCCTGACATATCCTCAAGGACATAAACAAGAGGAGATCTTTTTTCTGCTATACGACACTTAATGAATTTCGGTGCCAACTTCTTACTAAAATATTTGTCTTTATCACTGAGAACAAAAGCGCGTTTAAAGACTAAATCACCAACGTTAAATTCAGCTGGTTTCCTACGTAAATTATAATGTGTAGTATTCTTTTCATGTGCATGCCACAATGAAGCTTGCACATCATTGAATACCGACGAAAGAATTCCCAGGTTTTCAGCATATATGTCACGCGGTAAAAATAAAACTTCATCACCTAGATCGTTGTCTGTATAGTGCGATCCGCAGAGAACGAGCTCTCTTCCGTACACAAGGAAAGAGGGTGTGTAGCCGGTGGACTCGTTAACAGAGTTATTAATCGCGAACTGCACCTTGGGGATAAAGGTGTCCCAAGTTCGTTGATCATTTTCAACAAACGTAGACAGACTAGTGACAATCGTTTTATTGTAACGTTCCACGGTGTTAATTTGGGGCGTGTACTTAGGTGTAAAGTTTACATTAGGTATTTGGTATTTTTTAAACAGAGCATCAGTAGTAGAACTGATGAACTGGCTGCCATTGTCCAGGAATATTGTTTGTGGGATGCCGTGAACTAGAAAAATGGATTCTTCTAGGATCTTAACGACGGCATCTGAAGTTGCACGACGTAAGGGAAAAATGTGACAAAATTTTGAAAAACAGCAAGTAATAACGAGCATATAGCTATTTTGCTTGCGAGTGACTGGTAAAGGGCCAACAAAATCAATTGAAATCATCTGGAAGGGCCTCGAACAATGTTTTGGCCGTCCCATCTGACCCAATGTAGTATGATTTTGTGACTTATAGGACAAGCATACGGAACAAGCACTCACAAATTTAACGACATCTTGGTGCATACCTGGCCAGTAATATGTAAGAGACAGACGCCGGTACGTTTTGAATATGCCAAGATGTCCAGCAGTAGGTTCAGAGTGATTTTCCGATATCACATTTTCACGAAATTCACTAGGCACAACTTCCTTCCATGCAAATTCTGAAGTGAGTGGGGATTTTGTTTTGGAGAGTCTATACAATGAATTATTTTTAATTAAAAAGTTTGGGAAATTACTTGGTGTATTAAGACAACCATTGTAAATATTTTTGTACCATGTGTCATTGGTATTGACAACAGAGTTTGACAGAGAAATAGCAGCGTTAGGAAAAGCTCGAGAAAGAGCATCAGGGATTACGTGATCAACACCTCGACGATGTTTAATGACGAAATTAAACGAAGACAGTCTTACACCCCAACGCGCCAATCGTCCCGTCGGATTATCTAGCGACAAAAACCATTTTAACGCCGAATGGTCAGTGTACACCGTAAATGTCTGCCCATTTTCAATATAACATCGCCAGTGCTCGAGAGCAACTAATACAGCGAGAGTCTCTCTTTCAGTAATACTGTAATTTTTCTCGGCACTGGTGAAGGATTTACTCATGTAGGCAATCGGGTGTTCTTTACCGTTAAGGTTCTGCGTTAGCATCGCGCCAACACCAAAATTGCTAGCATCCGTGTGAATTTCAAACGGTTTTGTATAATCCGGACAAGCAAGGACTGGCGCAGAAACCAAACATTCTTTTAAGGCATTAAAAGCTGCATCTGCTTCTGGTGTCCATTGAAAGGGAGGTGCCTTTTTACCATTGGCAGTGAGCTTGTTAAGTGGGCCGGCTACAGTACTAAAATTTGGAACAAAACGTCGGTACCAAGTTGCAGTACCGAGAAAGCGTTTAAGTTCCTTCTTATTGGTAGGTGTTGGGAAGTTAATTATTGCTTCGACCTTTTCTGGGTCAGTACGCAGACCACGAACATCGACCACGTAACCGAGATATTTGAGTTCGCTGCGAAAGAACTTGCATTTTTCAAAATTTACGGTTAAGTTAGCCTGTCTCAATTTGTCCAACACGCGTAGTAAGCGTGACACATGCTCGTCAAATGTGGAGCTGATAATTATTATATCATCGAGATACGCGAATGTCTTCCCCTCCATGTCATTAAATAGCAGATCAACAAGTCGCTGTTGAGTTGCGGGAGCATTTGTCAAACCAAAAGCTGTGGTTTTAAAACGTAATGTTCCTCTTCCCGGTACGTAAAAAGCGGTCTTATCGCGGTCCTCAGGAGCTATGGGTAATTGCCAAAATGCCTTAGAGAGATCAATGCTTGATAGGTATTTTGCGTCACGCAAGTTGTCTAAAATTTCGGCAACATAAGGTAAACTATAAGCATCGCGCTTGGTGACCGAATTTAGTTTACGACTATCGAGGCAAAACCTGGGTTGACCATTCTTTTTATTTACGATAAGCACGGGTGAAGACCACGCACTCTCACAGGGTTCCACAACATCAAGTGACAGCATTTCATCTACTTGTTCAAGTAGGATTCGCTGCTTCTCGGGTGACATTCTATAGTAGCGCTGTCTAATCGGCTGAGCATCGCCAGTATCTATACGGTGAACTATCAAATTCGTTCTACCTAAGCCTTTCTCTTCAGTTGAGATTGACTTGAACTGAGTAATAACATTGTCAGCTATAGCTTTTTTAGTATCTAATAGATGATCATACGATTTGATAAATGTTATGTCATGACTAATTTTCATCTCTGCCAACGAAGTATTTGATAAGGTAATACTACCTAAATATTTGGGACAAATATGGAAAGCACGCCAAAAATCTACACCAAGTATAATTGATGTTTCAACTTCGGGAACTACATAAGCCTTAATAATATGAGACTGACCTTCGAATGTTACTGGTAAGTTAATGTAACCAATACTGTTCAATTCTTGACCACCAGCTGCAATCATTTTAGGGTTACCATCGTGTTGCAAAGTGCAGTCTGCTAAGAGTTTGTGGCAATTATTGCCCAAAATGGAAACTGCAGCTCCAGGATCAAGCAAACCGCAAGCGTCAATATTGTCAATCTTAATATTAACATAAGGCCTAGGATCATTTATAGGTTTTGGTTGCAGAATTGTAGTAACTCTATAAGTAGAAGAAAATGTTCTAATAAAGGCAAGCCAAGTTTCCCAATCTTGCTTGTCAAAATTACCACAACTCTGCCCAACTAGTTTTTTGAAGTTTTATTACAGTTAGGACACTCTGGTGTTTTCACATTCTTCATTCCACATTTAAAGCAGACAATGTCACGAGAAGCTTGACATTGTCGAAGGTGGTGGGTATTTTCACGACACCTAGGGCAATAAGGTTCCTTTTTGGTTACCTGAACTGCATGTACATAATTTTTATTTTTATTGTTTTGACAGTTATTGTAATTAGTATTGCCTCTATGTTGATTTTGATTATAATTGTTATTTTTATATGTAGGAAAATTACTATTGTTACTTTGATTTTTAGTATAATACCTGTTTTGATTATAATTACTAGTACCAGCATTATACGCAGTTTTGTTTATATCTTTAGTATACGCAAATTCTGGTGCAAGAGTATTAGGCGTAACTTTAGGAGGTTCTTGGAAATGCGAAAGACGAGCCTGAATATTCTCGTAATTACGACATAAGCTACGTAAGGCATCAATTGTTAAAATCTGGGGCGCAGAAGCTAAAGTACTGGCATAGCATGGCCTTATATTGTGAAGGAGAATCTCGAGCTGATCCGCTTCGTTAAGAGACCTAGATAAACGTGAGAACATACCATCCATGATGGAAAGATAAATGGTGATGTTTTCCCGTTCACCCTGAGTACGAGAGCGAATTTCAGAAATGAGCCGATAGTCATAGTCAGACTGTCCAAAATCTTCCTTCAGTAAAGCTGCTAATGCAGGCCAAGAATTAACCTTACCTTTTACAGCACGATACCAGTGGAGGGCATCTTCTTGAAAAATTTCCGACGCATAACTTAAAACTTTATTAGAAGGTATATTTCGAGCTTCAATAAATTCATCAACACGCTGTATAAATGAGCGCACACAAGTTTTACCGCTGAATTTTAATTTACTTAAATCAGATGAGGTTCGATCACACGTTACTGAAATCAAGTTCTGCACCTCCGGTGCGGTGGAGATGGGTTCTCTAGAAGGGCCTTCATCACTATTAAAAGAGGTCAAAGGTCTTTTAGCTTGAAGAGCCAAAAGTTTATTTGATAATATTTTGTATTCTTGAACAATTTCGTCGTATTGTTTTTTAATATCGTCAGTACACGTTATCCTCTCAAGACGGTTATACAAATGGTTCAACATATTCTGAGTTCTTGAAAGCGTGGAAGTACTAAGATCAGACACATCTAAATTTGTCTTAACTTTAGTGAGAACTTCCAAGCAACCTTTAAGATCCTGTCTTGTTTCAAGCGGAGATTCCAAAATATAGTCCGATGGAAATTGTGTTGACAATTTAACAATTTGTTTCCGTAGCTCTTCAACTGAAGACGCAGGGGTTACTCCTCTGATACGAACTTCGTAATCTAGCTCCGACTTTTGCAGAGACAGGTACTTAATAGGAAGCATCGTGATATAGATTACTAACAGTTGGATAAGTGGTGACAAATCAAATTTAATATAAAAAAAACAACACGTTCTCCGTTCTGTTACAATATTAATTACTGAACGTCTGGTTTTTTTTTGGAAAAAAAAATAAAAATGATTTTCAAAAAAAAAAAAATTTTTTATCATGCAAAATTTTAAAATTTGCTACTAATGTGTACTGCTTACTAACAAGACACAATACTCTAAAAACAAAATTAATTTTAATCAGAAAAATATTTTTTTATGAAAGCGCCATTTTAGGTGCCCGATGTTAAATTGACCTTGAAAATTTTTCTTTCCGGTAACAACTAAACCGGTGTAAGTTGATGTAAAATTACGAATTGACAATATATTGAAATGGAAATAAAGCTATACATTAATAAATACTAACACAACAAGTACTTTAGGTAGGTACACATTAGTAACGGAAAACCAAAAAAATACGTTTTACATAAAATCAAACCACAACATGCACAAACTACAACCAAGGAAGAAAAGATAGAAGAAAGTGTCCTTTTACCACGACTTAGGCGCCAAGTGTCACGTTTAGCGGCCTACTGCCTAAATATAGTTACCTACCTGGTGGAATGTTGGTAAATTAGACAGCAGGTTGTGAACACTAAATTTATTATTTGCCGAGGTCTAGCCCAGAACAGTAGGGGCAAATAGCGTGGGTTTGGGCCTATACACTTCCGTCCCTTCTTCCTGGTAAGTACTGCCCTGGAGTGCGAGTCGCGGTGTAGGTGGAGCTCGTCCAGTCCAGGGGTGACAGTCGGATGGTGATGAGTGCTGGTGGAGGCGTCGGCGCTTACAGCCCAGGTGACGCCGGGAAGCGACCAACGCAATGGTCCGTAGGTGGTAAAGGTGGACTTTGGACCCCAATTGCGGGGTCCTAAAATCACTTTAAAAATACTATTTAAATTCGGATGAAACGAGTAGTGACGTCTAGTATTAGGCCGCGGTTATGTGTCCTATAAAAAAATAATACCTGACACATATTAAAAGACCGCGACCGATGACGTGCGTTTCTATCGAACGTTTAATTCGTAATCTCAAGGCGGCGGGCGGCGGCGCGGCTACCGGGGGCCGGGCCGGCGCATGCGCAAGAACAATAGATTTAACAGTAGAACGGATAACTGGTGACTAAAATGAAGCTCGACTTAAAACAAACGTGTTGATGAAATTATTTTATTTTCTATAAGCAGTTTAATTTATTAATAGTTTTAGTTAGTTTTAAATAGTGTAGTGTTTATTAAATTTTGTATGAAATAAAAATATTATCTTTAAAATATTTATGTAATGTGAGTGCAACGTTACAACTACCAATTTGGCAGTTAAACCCATTTTGTTCTCACCCCTTGAATTGTCAAAATGGCGACATTATACAAAGCAAAAACAAGTTATACCGGCCGATAGATGGAGCTAAACGAAAGTAAGTTAACTTCAGCCGTGTGGTCTACAGCACACTCGTTTTTTTTTTAACTGGCTAATACTGTTGGTCTCTACCAACCTTTACAGCGTCACCGGATGGGAGAACAGGTACTTAGGCGCCCAGCTGTCAAAAGTGGGACGTAACTAGCTCAAGGGCATCCCTGGGGTGCGAGCCTCGGTTTGGGCCGTTGCCGGGAAAAGAGAATCGAGAAGGATGATCGCCAGTTGAGAACTCTTATAGAGAAATTTTATTTAGGCACTTCCTTAACAATAAATACACTGTCTCAATGTCAAATAGTTTTTTTTTGTTCGGTTTTGGCTCCACACTTTTATGTATTTAGCCAGTGTCAAGTAATTGATAATATCTCAAGTTAATTAATATCATATAATGTGTCAAATCAAGTCACAGTCCAAGTCATCAAATTAAGTCATAGTCTAGTCTAGTCAAGTCATACTCCTAGAAAAGTGGTGGCAACTTTACTTGAAGCTTCTATGGAGTTTTGGAAACAACACGAAAAGAAACGTTTCACCATCATTATACCACTTTCCCAGACTCATGCCTGTAATTCAGCACTTAACGAATAAAATGCCACCAATTTTATGCACTAACACTGAAAATAACACAAGTTTAGGAAAATAATACAATGCGGCGACGCGATCTTTTTCGTTTTCCCGCCAAAACTCTTCTTAAATAGTTCTTAGCATCTATATATTATGAATTATCTGTGGTCTGGTCACACTATTCATAAGGAAGTATATGTACCGACCCAGATTAAAAAGTAGATATAATTATGCTAAACAAGGTCAAGGTTTGCCTTTATAAAATCACCCTTAGCATCAGAACAGTTCCGTAAATACATAACGGTATAACGTAGTCGTAGGTCGGCATATTGAAGTTGGTACTTATTCCCAAGTAGTATATGTTATTATTAAAATGGGGTAAAAGGCAAAAAAAGTTGTTAATAAGGCGCCCATCATAATGAGTTAAAATATTTGGCTACTTTAACCTAATAAGCGGTCAGTTCCTAGCATTCTATAGATTTCTAAGTATTTTATTGACCGATATCGACCTCTCGCTGCTCAACCGGTTGATAACAAGGATGAAAAATCAAGATTATATTATTTTAAGGAAAAACAGAGATTCTAAGGGTTCTTCTCAAGGTACTTAGGAAACTTCATTATAGGTAGGGTCAGGTGATTTCATTTAACCTTATACTTTTATCTCCTTGAAAGTCTTTAGCTCCTCCTCCTTAAATTAAAGCTTTTCTGCTGGAGTTTCATTCTGTCTTGGCGCTCTAGCTATAATAGCAATTCCCTGTTAATTCCTACAAAAGCGAGCTCAGATCGACCAATATTAATGTCCAAAAACATGAAAATTTCCCCCGTCAATGCCCGTCAATGACTTGACTGTTTTGGGCTGTTTAGGTAAAAGGTACTTATAAGTAAAGACCCTATTACCTTTACCTATAGGTCATAGCGGCTAGTTCAATCTATGGAATGATGTGTGGGAACTGCGCTCCATATCTCGTTCTAGCCCCTCATGAGTTTCGATCTATACTTATAAGTACCGTAAGTAAGTAAGTAAAGGACAATTAGGTAATTGGTATGCAATCAGGCGGGTGATCACGAAACTTTGATTGCAATACAAAGGGAAATTTTCATATTAACTATGCACATAAGCTGCGTATTCGAACTGTCAAATCCATACTTATTTGTGTTTCTATCTATTGCAAACAAGTTACGTGATCGCCCAGTTGATCGTACGAGCGAAATCTAATATCACTAAAGAACGCTCAAAATTAAGAGGCTCTTATTTACAATGATAAACCATGAATATATTTATAAGTAAACAAAATATAATGACTAAAACTAAATTCAATCTAAAGCTAAACTATATTTAATGAAAATGGACAAATTGTAGGTAAAAGGGGGTTATAAATGATAAATAAATAAATTTTTGTGGACATTTCACACAGCGCCATCTGGTCTCAAACTAAGGAAAGCTTGTACTATGGGAATTTTGGACGAGTTTAAGATACATTTTTCAAATTAACAAATGAAATCAAAGGTTTCTAGCAGTTATTTATGTATAGGAAAACAGTGCTGACAGATGACACTGTGGCAAAAAGTCCAAGAAATTATTTCCAAAAAGTTGCATGTTTAACATTTTCAGTAGTATAACTGGGCTAGTACTAAATAGCGGACTACACTAGAATAAGCTTATCTCTTGGGTTTCTTTACTTTTACTAAGGACCATGTTAAATAACGTTGAATTTTTAAAATTGATAGTGTTGTAAACGAGTAAGTTTAAGATGATGACTGAGATAAATGAGTGAAGCGGAAGCATGTCATAGGTGAAGCATTTAGACACGGTGGGTGTTGATCCTAAAATGAGAGAGACGGCAACACCAACGGGTCGATCTCTACCGTGAATCATCACTATTTAGATGTACCGTGCCTTAGAATAGAAGAATAATAACGACGAAGTGCTCGAAGTTAAAATTAAAACCAAAACAGCCTGCATTTATGTTTTAGAGCGAGGATCCTAATGCCATGTGTCAACGAGACGTTTATATCATAATACACGAATAGATTTGATATAATTATTTGAGGAAAGAACGATGAATAGTGAATTGACAAAGTTCATCAATACTGTACTAGGTAAGGCTTCAATCGTTCATTGGCGTGAAGACCTAGAGACTTTTTATCCAGTATGAATTTGCACTATTCGTATTTCCATACATTAAATAAAGCTTATTATGGAATAAGATAGACAACTTCTAACCGTAAGCGTTACCATTACATCCAAATGCATAATTATACCTACTGCAAATATCAATAGATACAGTACTATACCGTAATGAAAAATTTATTAGTTAAAGTGGTACAATTAGCTTATTTGGACTGGAGTGACGTGTGTTCTTTGACACATACAATATGGGTGTTTTCAAGTCCCGCCCGAGTGAATATCTTCTACTATACATCAAAAACCGTATCGTAACTTCCCAAGCAGAAAATATGCGATACTATTTCCTATTCCTTTTCTCTCTCTTTCTTTGTTTTAAATTGAAGTCTGAGGTTGTACTTTGTTTCATTACGTAGAGTACCTTACAAGAGATATAAGTATGTTCATGTTTTGTTCAATACACGGCAATGGCAGGCTGACTTCACGTTAATATTAATTAAGGAAATGGATACAAAATTTTTATTAGTATAAAAGTTTGCATGTTTTTCCTGTACGGTTTGAAACCATAATCTTAAGATGGAAGTTTCATTTGATATTATGTAATTTTGAGTAGGCTGACTCATATCCTGGAGAAGATGGGTTCGATTTCCGCGGCAGAGCAAGCACAGGGAAAAAGGTACCGCTAATAGGTACTTGTTCTGAGTTTGGGTGTTGTAAGACCATGGTCCTCGTAGTTACTGGTTTCCTAGAAACAGCGTATCCTAGGGGTCCAGGATCTATGTATGTGTTCTTTGGGCGTTATTATTATTTTAATAAATATCGCGGATAATATAAAGGGCACATGGCACAGTATTGCATTCGTCACTCTGACCACAGAGTATTTAAAAATACTTTATTCGTACCTTGTTTACATCTTGTGCATTAGTTATATTCTCAGTAATTTTAATGACTAACTTTTACAAACAAATTTTACCGCTGCAATTGTTAACATTTCTTTGTGTAGAGCATTTGATATCTCTCCTTTTTTATTAGCGGCCCGCCCAGGCTTCGTACGGGTATCACACTCACACTAATATTATAAAGGCGCAAGTTTGTATTTGTGTATGTGTGTATGTTTGTTACTCTTTCACGCTCGAACGGCTGAATGGATTTGGATGAAATTCGGTACCAAGATAGCTTATACACTGGATTAACATATACATTTTATCCCGGAAAAATGAAATTTTCCCGTGGGATGAGCAAATACTTAAAATACTTTTTATTCGCGGGTGGAACCGCGGGGTGCAACTAGTTTGGTATATATATTTATATAAATACGTATATTCTATCGCCTATCGTATGTTTATCAGGAATAATGTGTAGCGGAAGATCCATCCATCCAGTACGTAAGTCTAGAATGTACCGATTCAATCTGGCCTTGAAGACACCCAAGAAGAAAATGGCAATGAATTCCATTATTAAGCAGTATTACACTATAAATGTTAAACTAAATTGTTTAGTACGAAGCGATGGAATGTAAACTGTAAAATAAATAAATATTTGTACCTACATATTTCACTCAGCGCCATCTAGCCCCTAACTAAGCAAAGCCTGTACTATGGGAAGCAGTTAACTGATACTATACTTATATACTTTTTGTTTATAAATATATACATAACAAAGATGCCATTTAGCCAATTTCTACTTGTCCTATTGCGGAAGTGAGAAGGAGGGATCAAATCGAACAATTTGCCGAGCACGTTCTCCTTTTACGTCAAAATGGCCGATCGGATTTGCAGGGTGTTTCCTCGTGGTCAAACTAGTTTGCCAAACTGATTTAGCTAACAGGTATAATTTGTTTTCTTCACCAAACTGTTGCGGTGCAGTATAACATATAATTAGCTCATCCTTTACGTACGATTCGAAGTATTGAACAAAGACCTTTTCACGAGAACGAAGAAAAAAGAAAGCAAAAAAATTGGGAAGCTATTGGTAAGCAAAGTTAAGAGAAGAGAAACCACAGCGTAAGTTTGGGAACTTATCTGCGCATTATGACTACGATGATAATTGTTTCCAATCCTGATAAAGATTAAAATAAGTTAATAAGTATCACGGCTTATAATAACGAACAGATTAAAAATCTCTGTTTTTTTTTAACGGGCTAATGCTTTGGTCTCTATCGACCTTTACAGCGTCACCGGGCGGGTAATGCTGATTCATTTAATGCTGTCTATATATAGAGAGAGCACGAGCTAGCTCTACCTGCGTCCTTTTGTTACCCGGAGCGCTTTTTGGAATATATCAATGACGGGGCTTGCGAATAGTAGGTACAATACAATAGTAGGTACAATAATTAGACTGGCCCGATAGCTCAGTTGGTAGTAGCCCTGCCTTCTGAACTGCGGGTTGTGGGTTCGATTCCCACCCAGGACAAACATTTGTGTGATGAACATCGATGTTTGTTCTGTGTCTGGGTGTCATATTGTATTCTATGTATGTATTTACAAACAAAAAAGTATCTAAGTATTGTATCAGTTATCTGGTTCCCATAGCACAAGTTTTGCTTAGTTTGGGGCTAGATGGCGTGGTGTGAGATGTCCACAGATATTATTATTATTATTAATACAAGTTGATTACAAAATGATACTGTTATAGCAATCCCTCTATCATTTACAGCCTTGTTTATAAATTTAAGTTATATTTAATCAGACAATTATTAATTACTAGTTGCGCCCCGCGGTTTCACTCGCGGATAAAAATTGTTTTAATTGTTTACTCATCTCCCGGGAAAATTTCACTTTCCGGGATAAAATGAAGCCTATATGTTAATCTAGTGTATAAGCTATCTTGGTACCGAATTTCATGAGAATCCATTCAGTTGTTTGAGCGTGAAGGAGTAACAAATATACACACATACAAACTTTCGCCTTTGTAATATTAGTGTGATTTAATTAGACAGCCTCTGTGGTTTGGTGGTTGAGCTGGCTAGCTCATAACCTAGAGACGGCGGGATCGATTCCCGCGGCAGGACTAGTATTTGTGCACAGAAAAAAAGCTCAAATACTGGTTCTGTGTCTAGGTGTTGTGGGACCATGGTCCTCGTAGTTCCTAGGTCCCTAGACACGGAATCCTAGTTAGGGTCCAGGATTTATGTATGTGATTGTTGGGTTTTATAAAAAAAAAAAAAAAAAAATCAATACTCACAAGGTTCGGTCCACTTCTCACTGACGTAAAATGTCACAGGCGAAAATAAGGTAGGGTATTTTAATTGATTAAATTTAAGTAACGTGTTTAAGTAAAGCCTTTTAATACGAAGTAGCTAACATCTGTAAGCAGCTATCTATTAGGCAATGAACAACAAACATTATTTTCGTTTACTTTTTGTGCACTTGACAGATGTATTTCCAAACCATGACAGACTAGGCCGCTGGTTATTCAATTTTGAAACAATTGCGAAGGTCATTCTAATGTGTAGAGGCTAAAATAAAAATTAACGTAGAAAATAAAATTTGGATCAGCAGCTGAAGTTGAAGTAGAGTAGTGTTGCCGTTATTATAATCATAAGCACAATCGTTCTGCTATATCTTTCTCTCTCTGAAAAAGATAAAGAAAAAAGAAGGAAAAGGCAGACAAAATATCTGGGCTTACGAGTAGTCTTGTCGTTATCATTATATAATCTATAAGCACAGTCGTACTGCTCTCTCTTTCTCTCACTCCCTCTCTCTCTCTGAAAAAGACAAAAAAGAAAAAAAGGAGAGGAAAAGATAGAGACAACAATTGAAGGGTTGAGAATAAAAAGGTTTTAACTGTCAAATTGATAGTTTCGAGAAAATTGACTTTAAACTTCAATGGCTTCATTTTAATGTAGAGTGCTTATAAGGTAATAGAAAAGGTTTATTTAAGTTTCAGTTGCTTGAAAATGTATTCATTCTATTTTAACATACAAAATATAGACCTGATTCGTACAATTACTGTAAAAATATAATATAAAATAATATATGTAATAATGTTTTTATGCTAAGCGAACTGTATTCCTGTGTCAGATAAACCATTTTTAGACTGAAAATCTCGAAATTTAAGCCTCATTTAGGTATTTTGAGAATGTATTGTTGTAGATAATTTCACGCTGAAACCAACGATACCCATAAGTCATTTTGTGAAAAAAATCAGTTAAACCCTTTTTGATCTCACCCCTTCAATTGGGTTTATATGATCCTTTGTGAAGCTTCATTGCTCTTGAATTTGGCGAATCTTGGACTTGGACATGATGCATGGTTTATTCAAAGTGTTCACTTTGTTTCTTGACTCGCAGTCAGCATTTAAAATTCGATGTCGATGGATTTATGAAGTTCCATCTCGATATACCTTAAATTGTAGGAACGGAGTTTTGTGGAGTGGATATTTTTCATTTTATAATACCAAAAAACGCATTTTCAAGGTTCCCATTATTTTTTTTTTGTAAGGAATGACGCGATGAGCTAACAGTTCGCCTGACGTTAAGCGACACGGCTGCCCATATCAGTTGCAGTGTCACTCGGAACTCTAAAGTACAAAGTTTCGCGCGACACTGCACTGCGCACGTCATTCTGAGACATCAGCACAATCTAGTAATCAGATTACTAGACTGTGAATATACGTTTAATTTCGAAGAAATACAGTTTTTTCTCATCGTTATACAGGCAAATCACAGCGTATTATCTGCAACGTTCCAAAACTACCCCTATTTAGCTATACAGGGGTAGTACTAGGGAAGTATTGTGCTAAAATACACCGGGAAGAAATTGCAACCCTAACGGTGATGAATACAGCGACCGGGGGTGGTGTGGTACGAAATTTAATCTACCCCTGTCTACCCCCCTGGCCACCCTCGCTCTGAATCCCCCTTATATGCCAACAGCTACGTAGCTATAGATAATAGCTATATGCTCTCTATCTAATAATTTATTCATAGCACTCGCTTCTTTGTCGTATTGTGTGACTGTGTGAATGTAGAAATTATAAATGTAGGTAGTCATTGTTAATTACTTTGAAATATAATGAGTTTTGATATCAGCTCATTTAATGTTCATAGACTATTAATAATTATTGTAATAATACGCGCCATCACAGAAAAAAGCAGACATTTTTGTTAATATCTAGCTTTCATTACACTTTCGGCTGTAACGGAACCATAAGCCTGTGAAGAAAACAATGGCGCGAAAACGTTTTAGAATTTTGGTAGAAAATGAAATGAGAATTATAAAAGAAAATAGAATACATTTATTTAACACTAGTTGCGCCCCGCGGTTTCACCCGCGGTTAAAAAATAATTTTAATTGTTTGCTCATCCCACGGGAAAATTTCACTTTTCCGGGATAAAATGTAGCCTATATGTTAATCCAGTGTATAAGGTATCTTGGTAGCGAATTTCATCCAAATCCATTCCGCCGTTTGAGCGTGAAGGAGTAACAAACATACACACATACAAACTTTCGCCTTTATAATATTATTGTGATTACATTAATCTTGATCGAAATAACACTGAGGCAATTAAAAAATCCTTAATCAAAGTTACTACCATGTACTGCATTGTACGGTAAATGTTTCCAATCCTGGTGCAACGTGGCGCCACCTATATAGCCATATTGTTACTTAATATCAGGTGTGGTTGAACGTTACTCAAAAAAATGCCAATATAGGGAAAAAGTTACGTGTCCTGACAATTTCTAAGGATCTTCACAAGCATTGACCGTGGTTAGGACTTTAAATCCATGCAAAAACAAATAGCCTATAACTTTCCAGATATAAAAAAGTGTGCTTTAGACCACACGACTGAAGTAAAATTTCTTTAGCTCCATCTATCGGCCGGTATAACTTTGTTTTGTTTTGTTTAAGGTTAATGTCGCCATCTTGTCAATTGTAAACTGTAATTTTACCGGACATACTAACACACAATTTTAAGTAATTTTTAACTTTGTTATGTTGATAGTGGAAATCTACGTGAACCAACATCTTTCAACTTCTGTTCGCCTCGTTACGCATTCATCAGCTTACTCCCCAAATCAAGCGTGCGTAAAACAGTTTTACTTCAAAAATACCAAAACAGTTTTTTCGGGTTTCTCTATCAAATGTTGACGACATATTTGCAAAACAATGTCGAGGTGACGGTCTAGGTAAGGTGATTTTTTAAATCATATAATTTTTGGGAAACGCCATAAAGAAAACAAAGAAGTTATGAAGTTAGAATTGACGCTGCACGCCTGGTTTTTCGTAACACACTTTACTTACTTAATCAAAAATACACGAGCCACCTTAGCGTGAGATTTGTTGAAAAGAATATGATGCTAGCTATTAGCACAAGTGTTTTCGGCTTATGACGTAGGTAACTGCAGTATTTTTTATTACGGCCGTGGCTAATTACGATAAGTTTATTGTAGCACAGATTTTAAACTATAGGAAACTGTAAGAAGAACTGGTTACAATATAACTACTCATCTAAACGTCAGGTATAACGTTTAGATGGATGCTGGCACTCGAGTCTGCTACTTAAATAAAATCACATATGCATCTAACAGCAATTATAACAGTAAAATGATAGAGTCCCAATATTGTGGCGGTAAAATGGTATTGCCACAGAATTCGCCCTATTTGCATTACTAAGCTTACGGGTATTACCTATAAAATAGGGTATTCTACTAAATATAGCTTAGTAACCGTCATAGTAAATGTATAAAATAAAATAAATAACGCCCAACTATCACGTACATAGATCCTGGAGCCTAACTAGGACGACCATGGTCCAACAACACCCAGACACAGAACAAGTATTTGCGCTTTTGTTTTCATGCTTAAAAAATACATTATAAACATAGCTCAATAATTTATGTTTTTATCCTATAATTTATAATTCATGAAATATTGATATTGATATTGATGATAATATAAATAAAAACTGGCGTCGTGCTTTCAAGTGAGGCTTCCGGAACAGCAACTTCAGCAGTGTTGCGATTTGCTGGCAGGAGATTGTTGATATTAGCTATTAACTTACCACCGTCACTAAAAAGTATCCTACACAATCACGATGTTCTCCTTCACCGAAAGCTCTTATAAAATTCAAACCCCTGACCTACAGATTGCAACTCTACGTCACTACACTATAATCTCTTCGAAATCAGAAATAAACAAATATAAAAAACAAAGCAATTAATATCATGAGTTTTGGCGGGAAAGCGAAAAAGATTGCGTCACCGCATTGTATTATTTTCCAAAACTTGTGTTATTTTCAGTGTTAGTGCATAAAATTGGTGGCATTATATTCGTAAATGCTGGATTACAGGCATGAGTGTAGGAAAGTGGTATAATGATGGTGAAACGTTTCTTTTCGTGTTGTTTCCAAAACTCCATAGAAGCTTCTGGTAATGTTGTCACCACTTTACTAGAAGTTTGACTTGACTAGACTAGACTATGACCTGACTTGATGACTTGAACTGTGACTTGACACATACAACATACATATGTATAATATAAATTAACTTGAAAAATTAATTAACGACACTGGCTAAATACACAAAAGTGTGGAGCCAAAACCAAACAAAAAAAATTAATATCATGCAGAAAATATAACGCGAACGGTTTGTTTTTCGCCGTTACCATGGGAACTATTAATGAATCCAGCTATTCTTGTAACCTAGAGTTGTGCCTAGGTACGGCACGACACGACTACCTACACCTCCCCACCCAGGTACCTACTAGTACCCAGTACATTGTAGATATGCCCTGTACAAGGACTGGCGGCGACGCAGTATACCGTTAGAATTGAGATAACGCATACAAAACTTGTTTTTATAAGCTGTGCTCATTGGAGTTCTTCAATGGGGGTCTCTTTCTAATACCTGTTTTTACCGAATAAGAACAATCCGCGTTTGAATAAACTGAATTATTCTAACACAATAGTTCAAATTTAGTAAGTTAAAGGATTTATATTTGGTCATTACATATGAAATTGGCGTTTTGTAAGGGAGTAACTTAAAGTCGATTTATTCAAAATATAATATATTTATTGAAGCAAAGTATGTACCATTGTTATTTATACACTTTTGCCATCTCATAGGTAGTTCATTGATCCCTTTACTAAAAAACCATTCGGATGGGAATCAGTAAAATCTTTGAAGGCGCTTTGAACTGCCCCATCGGAGTTGAATTTTTTCCCTTGCAAGAAGTTATCCAAATTTCGACAAATATGGTAATCTGTTGGAGCAAGGTCCGGGGAGTACGGTGGAAAAATATTTTATACTTACGTTCTTATAGAGGTTTTCTTTAGAAATAATTCACAATAACTCAACCTAACTTCAGCATTATCACAGCAACGCAATAACCGTGCAACTATTTATACATTTCATCATCCACTGCTGAACATGCCACTTCTACAGAGTGCCACTTTGAGCGGCTTCTACATGCATCGGTTCGTCGGTCCACCTAGTGGAGTAGCCAGCCTACGCTGCTGCTTCCGGCTCGTGGTCGCCACTTGAGAACCTTCCTTTCCAATCGGTTATCTGTTATACGAGCGATATTGTACGCTCACATAATAATAATAATAATAACGCCCAACATTCACATACATAGATCCTGGACCCTAAATAAGATTCCCTGTGTCTAGGAACCCAGGAATTACAAGGACCATGGTCCCACAACACCCAGACTTAGAACAGGTATTTGCGCTTTTTTCTGTGCACAACTTGCTTGCACTTGTCCTGCCGCGAGAATCGAACCCGCCGCCTCCGGGTTATGAGCCGACCTGCTCAACCACCACATCACGGAGGCTGTCGAATAGAAATACATACATTTATACATTTGTTATTGTTTATTTAATTCTACAAGACCTAATGGTGGAGGGACCACCACTTATAATAGGTGGAACGACGTCAAAATCGCAGGGAGTCGTTGGATGCAATATGCAAATAGCCGATCTAAGTGACGTCCTATTGGAGGCATATGTTCTATAAACTACTATAAAACTTAGAAATTCAACCTCAAAGCTGTAAAAAAAGTTTTAAATGAATCAGAAATTTTTACACTAAATAGATACACTGCTCTAAAATTCTACGGATAGAGTTTATATTATGTTTAGAAATTCAGGTCTTAGATCCTAGTTTTATGCATACATATGCCATTCATCATTTTAAGGCTGTTAAATAGACTTTAATAACCGTGCAAGTACGTAACAAGTTGTGCAGTATTTACAACCACAACAATGTTGGGAGGGTAGGTCAAGGTTCAAGACAGTGTATGCGAGAATTACTATTCTATTAACAAATATTCGACTCTATGACATTGTATTAAGAATTTAAAATATTAATTTTGCTCTTCATACTAAAGCAAGTCTAATATAACTAATAACTGTCTGCAATCTGACTCTTTGCGCACGACAAAATGGGTGAGCTTATTTTGATTGTGAGTTTTGAAGATAATTTCAACCATGGAAAAGGACATAGATACTTTTTTTGCGATAAATTGGGTGTTTCTGTGTTGTTTACACGAGAATATTCACAGTATTCACATCATCATCACTTCAACACCCATTGGAGTATCTTTGTCAGCAGCCTAGATCCAAACTCCGTTACTTTAAGGAGCTGGGATGGCTCGGATATATGTCGGCATAGGGAAATGCATAATACACACCAAGCAGAAAATAAGTCCAGGACTTTGACTTCCATATAGATAAAGAATAAATACTGGCAGAGTAGTTCAGTAAATAAATCTGGAGTTGAGGAAAAAGATGAAAGACGAAGGTAATAAATGCATCCGTTGATAGAAGTTGCTAATTTCAGTTTGTCTCCTCATCATTATTTTCTATGTATTATGGTAACACTCGAGTAGCCTGAACTTTAGATAATAAAAAAGCTTTACACCACACGAAGTAAAACTTCTTTAGCTCCATCTCTCTTGCGCCTACTGGGATATACCAAACGTCTCTTTCTTTCTATCTTCACGTAGAGAGGGAGATATAAGTATATCTCTCTCTCAGAGAGAAAGAGAGAGATATACTTATATCTCCCTCTCAGCTTGCGTTCGTCTCACTAGCTTACCCCCCGGTCAGGCATGCCTAAAAGAAGTTTTACTTCAAAAATATTTGCTACTTATTCGCATCCTGAAATCTAAAGTCAGATTCTTCACAGTTTTAACCGTTTACTGTGTAAATTACAGAGTCGAGCGAGAGGGCACTATACAAGCGCCGTCGACGAATCGCCCGCTCGCCGCGAAAGCCTCCTGAAAATATCTATTGATTATCGTATACGTAGCGGTACGTTCGTATAGTCACCTCGCCCGTATTACGTTGGGCTGCTGAGTGCCAATTTATTTGAAGAACAGCTAAGAGCCAGGTTCCACAGAATACAAGGGAGTAGGTATGCAAGTCGATGACGCTGCACCGCGTCACTCCGCCTACGTTCTCTCATATCCGTTGAACACGTCCGAGAAGCGTACTAGTTCGTTTTAAATTTAGATCTTCGCGGGCGATTACCTTGCGAACTGAAAAAATATAATCTCGATCATTAAATACGCCAGCAATGAGATCATTGTTTCCCATCTAGCATAATATAGGGAAGTAGTAAGGAGAGGGTGTTGGCTTGAGTTGAGAGATAAAGCTAATATAAGTACAACAGTAGAGTATAATTATAATTATGTATAAACCTTCATGATATGACGCGTTGTTCGTTTGTTTTGTTGGAATGGAGACCTGTCGAGCGGGCCCAACGCAAAAGGTTGTGAACCTGTGTTGCCAGTCAGCCGTTTGCCATTGTTTGCGGACGTATTTTTTGATAACCAGATTCCACAGCCTTATTTCGAGTTTTCCTGCTCTGAGATAAAATCCAAGTTATGGGAACGCATAAACGAATTGTGTGATGATCCTATTACTAGTAGCCTTCGAAGAAGCAAATCTCCTTAACTTTTATGAAACAACTGGTTTTATTTAACTTTTAACAGTACCTTTTAAACCTACCTTTTAACTGAACTCAGAGCTCAGATCTTATATTTTGACATAACCTCTTACTTGACAGTTTTTTCTCATATTTGAAATACTTATAATACTTATAGTAATACATATAGAACTTATAATACACATACTTTGTTTTAGTAATTAAGGCTTAAGATATGTTTCTGCCAAATATTATCAAAAAACTCAGTAAATGGCCACACCCAACATTCCCTCTTTTTTTGAAGTATCTTATGTATTAAAAATGTATTTTAGTTCATAATTATATGAATTAATAACGTTACATTTCAAATTTGAATTTAATTTCCTTTAAAAACTCTATTTTATACTATGTCTATACTAATGACTTTAGGTAATGTATACAGAGAGTAATGCGTGGTTGCTCTACTCTTAAATATAGAGCAAAACTAGGGAAAATAAACCTGGTTGAGTACAAAAATAGTACCGAATCAACTAGATAAAATAGGATGATTTTACCACTAAATCCTATTTTAAGTGAACTTAGTACCTGTATTGTAACAAATACATAAATAGTGATTTATAGTTTAAAGTAGATATCAGCTTAGACAGCTTTACCTTTCCTTACATACTAGTGTACCATTAAAAGAGATAGCTCTATAAATATGTTCTAGGTTAAGTATTGTTTATAAACAAATTGTGCATAGTAACTTTAACAATAAATTCAATAATAATACTGGGAACTCAAACGTTAGACGTGGTATCACCGCATTTGTAAAGAAACGGCCCGCGCTTGCGCGAGCTACACGGACAGAGCGGGGTGGGGGGTCGCAAGGCCAGGGCGCGGTGTGCGGGGCAGGGCAACGTCACGTCGAACAACGCAGGCCACATCCGGCTAAATTCAGAAGACACCCAACGATTCGACGTAACCGCTTATCAGACCCATACACAAATAACCTGGCTATAAACTTGCCTGCGCCGCTCGAGTCGTCCAACGCGATTACGCGAGGTGGGAACTCAGAACGCCAGTAAAAGTAGCCTCTCTGCCGCGCTCCGTTGCGAATATATTCGCCTAATATATCGTCAAGTAATAACCTCAAACAAATAGTGACTTTCCGTGAACTTATCTGTTCTCTTATCGCTGGCTGGAAATGAAAAAGAAAAAACTATATGCCAACAACGTCGCTGTCAAAGTAAGGCGGAAAATAAATAAATACGGTTAACACAACGGCGGGCTTGAAGAAGTGGAAATAAAGAGGACCTTATGTGTGTGGCATTGAAGTGTATTTCGCGTGATGTGAACGTCTGATGACCGATTTTATGAAATAATATTGGATACTTGCTTCTATATAAACTGGTGATGATAGGACGAGTCAAAGAACAAAGTGTGTTGTGTTACCATCATGGACTGGAGACACTGGGGAGTTCGGCGTACCCTCGAACGCCGGTGAAGTCAGTCGAGGCCAGCACAGTCTTTTGAAATAGGTACCGGTTTTGAATTATCATTTAGTTTGATTTATAATGTTGGGGCCGCCCGTTGCAGCTGGCTTGCACTCTTGCACTATCTTAGCCGTTATTGTCCCTACTCTAGAAGTTCAACCTTTGATTATCTAATCCAATCTTATAAACTTTATTATTAATAATTAATAGAACTTACCTATTATTTATAATACCTACTTAATTTCTCCCAATGTGTTCTGCTGTAGTTCATTGTCAAGCTACTTATAACGCTACATAGCTTACTTATTGAAACATACTTAGCAAAAATATTTGTATAGGGCCAAATTATATAATAATGCCTCTTCTTTCTTATGTTTATAATTTAATGAGCACAGTCTGAAACTGTGACACACATAATTATATTTTGCACAACCTAAATGTATTTATTTAATTGACGTTATAATAACTAATTTGACAATTATTTTTTTCAGATAGCCATGGAGGGTTTTACATCAGAACCGGTTATGCATCTAAAAGAAGAGCAAGACCAAGCAATACCCAGAGCTGGAAATGAAGAAATAGTGAACGCTGAAGAGGAATGTTATCCTGTGATAAAAGACGAAAAAAGTGACAGTGATGCTCATAGTGATGACCTTAGTTCTAATGATGAACAAAATGTAGTCAATAGTGGTAAATCTCTATTTTATGAGAGTAGTGACAGTAAAGACGATTATGCTGTTAAAACGGAAGACAATGATACTCTCAGTGACATAGACGATATAAAAACTGACAGTGCTTCTGCGGACAGTGAAGATTCCGCTCTTGGCAGTCTGCCACCCGACGCCGTAGTTACTGACAGGGAAGAAGAACCACAAGACCGTTCAGAAGGTAGTGACTCTGGAATTGGATCAGAGACATTGGACGATGTCAAAATACCGAGCTTCAATATAGCACTGCCATGCACAAATAGTCTAAATTTAAACAATAATACTGATCATATAAATAACCATTCTAGCAATAATAGTAATAATGAGACAGGTGAAAAAAGCAATAAATCGCTAGAAGCGAAAGTTCCCACTAGAAGTAATCTTAAAAGAAAGCGTAACGAGGAAAATGATGTTAAACCACAGACTAAGAAAAGAAAAGAAGGAATCAGATTTGATAACGTCACAGTGTATTATTTTCCACGATCTCAAGGATTTTCTTGTGTACCATCTCAGGGAGGGTCTACTTTGGGAATGGAATGGGAGCACTCTCATATGCAGATATTTTCTCTAGCAGAGCATGCGCTAGAACAAAGGAGATTACATAGACAAATATTACAACAACTGAAAAGTGAGCGTCATTCTTTACAAAATGCATCACTTTCATCTAGCGAGGACAGCGACACCGAAGAAGAGGCAAGCGACATTTCAGAATCAGAACTAGATTTAGATAGCTACTACTTCTTACAACCAGTACCAACAAGACAAAGAAGAGTTCTCTTAAGAGCGGCCGGAGTGCGGAAAATAGAGGCATATGAAAAAAATGAATGTCGAGACATCAGAACTTCGCGGGAGTTTTGTGGGTGCGCTTGCAAAGGATCGTGCAAACCAGAAAGCTGCTCATGCAGCTTAGCCGGGATAAAATGTCAAGTCGATAGACTAAACTTCCCATGTGGATGTACTAGAGATGGATGTTGCAATACTACAGGGAGAATTGAATTTAACCCAGTTAGAGTCAGGACACATTTCATTCACACTTTGATGAGAGTTAGTCTCGAAAGAAAAAATGAGGAAGATAGAGAAGCCGCCAAAAGGCAATGGGCAGAAGTTCACAAAGCTAACTCTACCCCAAGTACTTCCTATAATAGAGAACATTGCAGGATAAATCATGATGATGGTTTATTGCGAGATGTCAGTCTAACGCCAAGAGTAGAAGTCGAATCCTGTGTGAACGCAGGTAACTTTAATAATGTCCACTGTGATATGACCAACGCCACTCAGATTGCTTCCCAGGAAGGAATGTCTTATGGATACAGAAATGATAACTGCGAGCGACGAAACATTAACGATAGCAATATTCAGTTTGATAATACAAATACTCATCTCAATCATGCCGACCCTTACACTTCCAACATACTGCAAGGTAAAGGCCCTCCTTACTCTGGAGCAGAAGCGATGGGGTACAATACAATGCCTAACAGTATTCAACGGTTCCCATGCGATCTCAATAATTATTCTTACGAGCATCACACCGATAATAACCATTTTAAAGGTTTGCAAAGCTTCTCAGCGAGTAGTTTTGAAGAGTTTGCTCATAACTCGCAGATGTCGATGTTCAGTCATTACGGGCACATGTATGCACCGGAATACATGCACAAACCAAGTACATCGCTGCAAGATCACTCTTTGCAATATCACAACGCAGTTCATAACCATTACGACATGTATAAAAGTGCGGAATGTGTAAATAATGAAGTCAAAGGAGATTACAATACGATGATGACAATGCCATATCAGTCTAGTAATAAGATGCAAGCGGTAGAAAATGACGAGAATTGGTTCAGTCACAACACGCTCCTGAACTTGGACCACAACGACCAGATAACCCAGGACGCTGGCGAGCTGCAACCTCTCCCGGCGAACACCAATGAGACCAATAACGCTGAAACCACGGAAAATTTCGGCGAACTTATCAAAAAAACTATGGTAGAGTCTGTTATTGTGTAGTAGTAATTGTTGTCTTTTAATCTTCTTATTGAATTATCATGTTATTGACTTTTTAATTATATTAACTGGTAATTTAAAACAGCAACTTATTATGCGATAAAGTGTGTGTTTATTATTTAACTGTCCTACTTTCCACAATGAACTTAAAACAAAAGCCTTAGATAGAAAGATAAGTGGTACGTATGTAGTTAATTTTAGCCTTTACCCCCTGGACCCGTTGAGTCAACCCATTAACGGGTCCACCGGTAAGTCGATTGTTCGGTGTTGGACAGTTTCGTAGCACGGCAGATTCTTTTTGCTTTCCCGTACACCTATGACACTAGAGATAGAGCCTTTATAGCCTTGCAAAATTAATGTATCAAGTAGAGAGTGTGTAACAATTGAAAATGTATCAAGTAAAGGTAGTAGAAATTTCGATTTGTTGGGATTTGACAGTAAGTAGTATTGTGCATGGGTGCAGTGAAAATTTTCGTTCTCCTGTTGCATTGCAATTTAAATAACAATAATAACGCCTAACGATCACATACATAGATACGGGCCCCTTACTAGGATTCCCTGTGTCTAGAGACCCAAGAACTATGAGGACCATGGTCCCACAACACCCAGACCCAGAACAAGTACTTGCGGGTTTTTTTTGTGCACAAATACTTGTCCTACCGCGGGAATCGAACCCACCCTCTTCGGGTTATGAGCCGACCTGCTCAACCAGCACTAGGTGCAATGGAACTCGACTCTACATTAATCAGGGGCAGACCGCAGAGTGGAGACCGCATCTTGGCGAATTCAATGAGAAAAGCCAAAGACCGGGCACCATGCAATGGCCTTTCTTGAAACAGGCCTATGTCCAGCAATGGACTATCAAGTTGCTGCTGTGACGTTATTAATACACTATATTGAATTATTTCTCTCCTGGTGCATTTGTAGGTAAGTATACCTACAACGCATTTTGACGCTAAAGAGTCAAGATGCGATAATTAGAATACCGAAATCCCTATCTTTTATGCTTAAAGCGTTAAAAAACTTTCATGTATGTGAGGTCTCATGGGCCTAAGACACCTATTACAGAACTATGCGTCGTCAATTGATTCTCAATGTCATTTCATGAATGGAATTTCGTCTTGAGTAGAGATTCACGACTGAGCGTAGTTTTGTGAAACGGGCTTTTATTACCAAAGTGATGTAAGAATATTGCACAGACTAGGGTATATTGTAATAACTGTACACATATATGATATATAGCTCGACATATGACCGATTCGTGTAGAGTTGCCACCAACTGTACGATTAGTGAATGTTTCGAGGTCACCCAGTTTTATTTTCCGTGCTTTTTATGTGTATTAATTTTTACGCAAAGATATTTAGCAGTTTTTAGTTGTTTTAGAAAATGAATGTCATCGAATTCACGCTTTCTCAGTTTGTGCCATCCGTATTGTATACGGCAATGATACTAACGTATTGATACAAATATTACGTCTCAAACTTCACAAATCTATAATCTAATCTAACAAAAGGCAAAATTTTATAACGGTAGTAACAAATTATTAGTGGAATAGCTGAAACGGTAGATTTCTTATTATCTAAGGACGTTAAAAAACAATACCATTATAAATAATACGAAATTCAAATTTAATTTAAACTCTATGGACTTAAAAAGGAACAAATTTTCTTAAGCATTATAGTATCACAAAATTTGGAAATGTTAACTCTAATAAATAACATTCGATAATACTGGCAATAGTTTGAGATAGCTTCCGTCAAGAAGCGTTATTCGAGAGTTGCCATATTTTGACGGATTTGTCCTCACTTGCCGTAATCACAGTCTTTGAGCTGTCATCGTAGTAGATACTGGTGATTGAGTCTGGAACAAACATGTTATTTTAAGTTGATTTTAATTAGCACAATGACGTCACAGTTACGATAAGTGTTATCATCACACTAATGTCATAAAGGCCTAAGTATGTGTATATGTGCATGTAAGTTTGTTACTCTTTCACGCTCAAACGGCTGTACGAATTTAGATCTAATTTGGAATATGGACAGCTAACATACTTTTTTAGAGGGGGGGAAATGCCCTCGCATTACACATGCATTACACATACCCATGCCCATGCCCATGGACTCGAACCCATTAAACCCCCCCCAGGCTAGTACTATAATGAGTATTTGAGTATTTGACCGTAGCGTGATAATCATAATGTATAATTACCGTCATGGGCCCGTCGTTCGCTCACATCAGCAACGGTAAGCATGTTCCAATCCCTGAGCGAGCCGGATCTGGCACCGAACCAAAGCACGCTGCCGCCGTCCCAGCACAACGAAGATATCGCTTCCGGAAACTGTTTCTGGTACACCTGGCGGGAAAGATAATGGACATTTCATTTTTTGGAAGGTACCGAAAATCGAAAGCACATAGATTTATCCAATAAACAACTCATTAAAAAAAAATCTAAATTAATATTTAGTATTCCTCAAGTAATCACACTTATATTATTAAGGCGAAAGCTTGTATGTGTGTATGTGTTTGTGTGTATGTTTGTTACACCTTCACGCTCTAACGGCTGAATGGATTTGTATGAAATTCGGTACCAAGATAGCTTATACACTGGGTTAACATATAGGCTACATTTTATCCCGGAAAAATGAAATGCTCCCGTGGGATGAGCAAATAATTAAAATGCTTGTTATCCGCGGCGCAACTAGTTAGCAATAAAAACTTAATGATTTATTTGTGAGGATTTATGATGATAGACGTGTGAAGCCTTAGGGGCCATCCATAAATTACGTCACACGTTAAGGGGGAAAAGGTTGGGGTCGACGAAGTGTGATATTGTGTGACAAGAGGGGGGTTTAGTGGCCCAAATTTAGTGGCTGTTATTTTTCAACTAAATTTCAATAAAACTAATAAAAATCAGTGGTCTTAAATTTGATACACACATTGAAATGTATAATACAGACCAGGAAATAAAAAATTAAAGTTTGTTTAAAATTACTGGGCAAATGAGATTTTATGACCTGATCTCAAAGTCTAGTGATTATTGGCCTGTGTTGATGTCTCAGGATGACGTATGCAGTGCAGTGTCACGCAAAACTTTATATTTTGTAGTTCCATCTGGCACTTCAACTTTTATGGGCGGCGGTGACGAACGATTAGCTATTGTTACTTCATTCATTAACATAAAAAGTACCCTAAGCTTATGTGGAACCAATCTTATGCTATAAGACTTGTTTCAAAACAGCGGCTCTCAAGGTGACAGCCTCTGCGGTGTGGCGGTTGAGCAGGTTGGCTCATAGCCCGGAGGCGGTGGGTTTGATTCTCGCGGCAGGACAAGTATTTGTGCACAGAAAAAAAAAACTCAAATACTTGTTCTGTCTGGGTGTTGTAGGACCGTTGTCTTCGTAGTTACTGGGTCCCTAGACACAGGGAATCCTCGTCAGGGTCAAGGATTTATGTATGTGATCGTTGGGCATTATTATTACTATTATTCATTTATTTATTTACCATCTTAAATATAAGTTTTTTACAATATTATTATAAAAGTTAACATTATAAAAATATAATATAAAAACCTAAACCTAGTGTGCCGCCAGCAGCGGGGCAAGGCCCAAGCTACCGTTGGTTAGAGCTGCAGAGTGAGGAACCTCCTGACAATACGTGTCGTGTCAAGAAGTACTGCCTTCTGAATCTGATCCTTGATTGAACCGTCTAACGAGAGCCTCTCGAGGTGTTGGTCGAGGCTCTTCGCTATAAGGCCGTTCGCCGAAAACGGAACGATGCTCGTTGAGTCAACACTCCACATGGCGGTTACCTCGTGAGCTAAGTCAAGGTACTTGCACTTACTTTACTCTCTACTTTTTGTACTTTTATTATTATTATTATTATTAAGTCAACTTGACAAAAAAATTACCGAATCTAGGCAGTTTTTGGCGGGAATACGAAAAAGATTGCGTCGCCGCATTGTATTATTTTCCAAAACTTGTGTAATTTTCAGCGTTAGTGCATAAAATTGGTGGCATTTTATTCGTTAAGTGCTGGATTACAGGCGTGAGTGAGGGAAAATGGTATAATGATAGTGAAACGTTTCTTTTCGTGTTGTTTCCAAAACTCCATAGAAGCTTCTGGTAAAGTTGTCACCACTTTACTAGGAGTATGACTTTGACTAGACTATGACTTGACTTGATGACTTCGACTGTGACTTGACACATATTTGCGTGAAATATCATTAACTTGATAAATTATGAATTACTCGACACTGGCTAAATCCACAATAGTGTGGAGCCAAAACATAAAAAAAAAATTACCGAATCTAGAACGTTCAAATCGGTGACACTCATGTCACCATCCCCACTGGTGGTTACCACCCTATCACCAGATATAAAGCACACGGAGCTAACTGATGATGGATGCACGATGACTTTGTTCATAAGTTCTCTCGTATTATAATCCCATATAAAAATTTCCCCATCACTTGTTCCGGCTATAAAGTCAATATCGCGTCGACGGCGTCTGAAAACAAATAATTATTATTTATTTTGGTCTGAATTACACACATGTTCGGTACATTATACACTAGTTGCGCCCCGCTGTTTCACCCGCGGATAAAAAGTGTTTTAATTATTTGCACATCCCACGGGAACATTTCACTATTCCGGGATAAAATGTAGCCTATATGTTAATCCAGTGTATAAACTATCTTGGTACTGAATTTCATCCAAATCCATTCAGCCGTTTTAGCGTGAAGGAGTAACAAACATACACACATACACACACAAACTTTCGCCTTTATAATATTAGTGTGATAGTATTTGTGTGAAATAAAAAATTGCCGTACAATGTAGTTTTGATATACATCAAAACGGCAATAATTATTATGATGTATAGATATGTATAAGTATATATCTATACAGGCTCATCAGAGACCTAGTGCGGGGGTTGCAGAGCTTCCCAACGGTACGGCAATAATTATGACGTATAGATATGTATATATCTATATGTATAGCTGTCTGTAGTCTGTATAGCGGGCTTACAGTGAATCATCGATTGAAAAAGTAGCATTAATATTCGACCTTAATCCCATTAATAGAGCCCATTAATAAAGCGGGAGCTGGTCTGCTCATGGTGTATACGCAATAGAAATCAAGTCTTTCATATTCCCGATATTTAAATGTAAAAAATATGTCCAAAATTAATATAGTGTCCAAAATTGTAAAAAAAGAAAAAAAAGTGTCACTCCCATATTGATTTTGTTAAAACTAAAATACAACAACAAATACGAAAGTAGTATATTAAAAAAGAGCACGGACCCAGGAATCTGTGGTAAAGCAGATTAAAAAAAAAAACATTAATACAAGAAACACACTCATAAATACAAAATGCAGGTACCGGCGGTAAATAATACACATCGAGTTTAAGTGAATATAGTATAATAAAAAGATGGTCAGCTAGTTTCAGCTTTGTAGATCATCTTCTCTGTCACACGAAACACTAGAACGACCAAACGTCACATACTGAGTGACAGAGACAACGCTCTCCGAAGCCAATACTAACCAGGTATCTCCCTCTTTAGCTAGATGTGAATTTACCACCGTTACCAGGACCATGATATTTATGTTGTTTTGTCGTATTACGCTAATCAACACCTTTTTTTATAAACACAGAAATATAACAATTAGGAACATTCTGAAGTCAGGAATTAGTATTCTACTAGTTGCGCCCCGCGTTTTCACCCACGTAAATAAAAAGTATTTTAATGATTTGCTCATCCCACGGGTAGTGTCACTTTTCCGGGATAAAATGTAGCCTATATGTTAATGCAGTGTATAAGCTATCTTGGTACCGAATTTCATCCAAATCCATTCAGCCGTTTGAGTGTGAAGGAGTAACAAACATACACACATACAAACTTTCGCCTTTATAATATTAGTGTGATATGATTATAACAGGATACTTTTTTATCCGCAGGTGAAACTGCGGGGCGCAGCTAGTATTGTATGGTATAACGGAAGTTAGAAGAGACATTTTAAGATACGCGATGTAGACTCTTTTTCATTTCGGAAATCTCAAAAAACAGCAATAAAATTTGGATAATTGTAGCTGAATGGGCGCCAGTTGCAGGTCATTTTGTTTGTGTACTTTGTGGTTGGACAGTAGTATAACTACATACCTTATATTATCGACTTTCTTATATATTTTGTATATTCTGCCTTAATTTATTTATATTGAAACTCATTAATTTATTAATTAACACTAGAAATAAACTAAGTACTAACCAATGCATTTGTTATATATGGTATTTGTCTGAAAATATAAGATTTTGATTTTATTAACAAAAATTCTAAAGCCTTTAAAAGCGCTATGCGATTTCATCATTGTTTTGATTCTACTCACCTGTAGGTAATGCTGGTAATTTTCCCGTCATGGTCGAACTCTGCCCTTAGACCCTTCAAGGCCTGCCCCGTTCTGCCAATGCTGCCCCAAACGCGGACCACTCCGTCCCACCCGCCTGATACCAGCAGATGTTCTAGAACGAATTTTCAGCTTTCAAAAAGAGGAGGTTCTCAATTTGGTTGTAGTTTTCTACTTTTTTGTTACCTCAGATATTTGTCATTTATAAACCGATCTGGAAAAATCTTTTTTAATTGAAAAGATAAGATGAAACTTATAGATTGGTCCCATCATTTTTTATCAAAATCGGTTCAGCATTTTGATTTTTAACTGCGACAACCAGATAATACTTATATACTTTATACTGTAAATACATACATAAAATACAATATAACACCCAGACGCAGAACAAACATCGATGTACATCACACCAATGTTTGTCCTGAGAATCGAACCCATAACCTAAAGTTCAGAAGGCAGGGTTAAAACAAACTGATCTATCAGGCTAGATAAGATATGTCATCGATTTTGATAAACATTCTATTAATAACCATATATACGTAATAATGTGCCAAAGTACGCACAAATAACGATTTAAGAACAACCTGGTTCTTCCCCATGCAATAGCAAACCATTTTTAACGGACAAATGCTGTTGGCCTTTACCGACGTTTAAAGCGCCACCGGGCAGGATAGCAAACAAGCATACGGCCTACTTGATGGTAAGATAAAAAGTGCATTGCTTAGTAAAATTCAAATTTTTTTAAAGTTTCTTCACAGTAAATTTGAATTGAAGTAGGCATAAAAGTGTGACCGGAGTTTTGGCGGGAAAGCGAAAAAGATTGCGTCACCGCATTATATTATTTTCTAAAACTTGTGTTATTTTCAGTGTTAGTGCATAAAATTGGTGGCATTTTATTCGTTAAGTGCTGGATTATAGGCGTGAGTGTGGGAAAATGGTATAATGATGGTGAAACGTTTCTTTTCGTGTTGTTTCCAAAACTCCATAGAAGCTTCAAGTAAAGATGCCACCAATTTACTAGGAGTATGACTAACTAGACTGACTTGACTATGACTTGACTTGATGACTTCAACTGTGACTTGACACATCTTTGCGTGAAATATCGATAACTTGATAAATTATCATTTACTTGACACTGGCTAAATACACAAAAGTGTGGAGCCAAAACGTAATAAAAAAAAGTATGACCGACTGTTCTGAGGTCAAATGATTGTAATTTACCTTTCTCCAACCATAAAAGACAGCTGACCGAGTCGTCGTGGGCGCGAAAACTTTCTTCAATTCTGCCGAAGTCGACGTCATACAGATATCTGAGAAATGAAATATAGTTGTTCACAGAAGGATTCATTATAAAGCTTTATCTTTGTACTACATTTGATATACATATGAGTCACAAATGTGTTGTTCTGATCTTAATGCCACAATAATCTCTGTATTGTTATTCAAATGTGATAAAAATTTAAGCAGGCTCGGTTTTCAAGTTTTGTCCTCCTTTTGTTACTCTTCTTCTCTTTTGTTACTCTCTCCTCCGTTACTCATTTTTAGTGCAACAACGAGTTAATTATACAAAAATAAAATAAAAATTAGCGTGCTTTAGACCACAAGACTGAAGTAAAACTTCTTTAGTTTAGCTCCATCTATTGGCCTACATAACTTTGTTTTTGCTTTGTTTAATGTTAATGTCGCTATCTTGACAATAATTGTAAATTGTCATTTTACCGGATAACCGGACATATCAACACAATATTTTTTTTTTAACTTTATTATGTTGACAATGGAGATCTACGTGAATCAACTTCAACTTCCGTTCGCCTCGCATTCACCAGCTTACTCCAAAACAAGCGTGCGTAAAGAATATTTACTTCAAAATCTTGGGATTTTTTCGTGTCCTAATCTATTAAGTTTTTTTTTATGTAATATAATGATGTGACGAGCTAGTCGTTCACCTGATGTTAAGCGACACGGCCGCCCAAAACAGAATAGTATCACACGGAACTCCAACATGTAAAGTTTCGCATGACTGCTGCACTTCGCACATCATCCTGAGACATCAGCACAGTCTGGTAATAAGATTACTCGACTATGAGATCAGATCATAAAGTCTCATTTGCCCAGTAATTTCACTAGCTACATTGCCCTTCAAACCGGAACACAGTAATGCTTGCACACTACTGTTTGGCGGCAGAATTACTGGCAAAGCGGTGGTACCTACCTAGACGAAATTTGCAGAAAAGTCCTACCACCTAGTAAATTATTAAATTATTTGGGACCTTCATAATTAATACTACATGTCGATCCCATCGTATTCGCGACAAGTATTTATATAATAAAGGTAAGCTTAACTTTTACACATAACACTTGAAGTGACTCACAGGTCTAAACAGCTCTTTTGTGTCTAAAGTTGGAGCAGGCCAAATGAAATATTTGAATTAAGACAGAGATAGATATAGATTACTAACATAACATCTTACATCTCATTGTCCCAAGAGCCTACAGCGACAGTGCTATCGCTGACCATCACACACGAGCTCAGTGGCGTTTGCGAAAGCACCACGCTCCGGATCTGCTTACGTTGGACGGAGTCGTAAACTTTTAAAGTACCGTCTTTTCCTACTGAAATCACTCTGCCGTTGACACGAAAAGCGCACGTCACAGCCTCTTTGTGCAATTGGACGGTATCCATACACGTCATGTTGTATGAAAGGACGTTGTTGTATGGAGATAGTGATTTGGCGATTTGGTGAGTTATTCTTCTGACATGTGGTTTGGTAAAAAGTTGTTTCGGCACTTGTCCAAACTCCATGATCTGTACCTCGAGCGCGTGTCGATCGTTCATGTCATAAACGCGCTCGAGATCGACTGAGCCTTCGTAGCAAACATGGTGGAACACTGAAATCAATTACATTATCGAGTATAGATCAAACAACAAAAAAAAAATATATCCGGTAACACGCAGCCTAAGAACATAGTTATTTTATTAAAAGAATATATGGAGATTGGACTTTGGACTTTACTACACTATTAAATTTCGCATCAAACTAGGACTAAGGTATTTTATATCTACACATATAAAATACTGACACATACAAAGTACTGACTGACTGACTTATATATCAACACACAGCCTAAACCGCTGATCCTAAAGACTTGAATTTTGGAGGGTGAGTTCTTTGTAAAGTGTAGATATATACTAAGAAAGGATTTTTCGAAATTCCATCCCTAAGAGGGTGAAATGGGTGGTTGAATTATCCATAAAGACTTTTCTTCTTTTTTCCTATATATATTCCACGCGGGCACAAGCTAGTATTATAGAAAGTACCTTTGTTTATTTTGATTTTTGTGCTGAAGTGATTTTTGAAGCTGTTTTTTTTAATAAACCTACTTTTCATTGCTAAATGCTGATATTTTATTGGCTTTTAGGGAGTTAATATCACGTTTCAATACTAAGTATTAAATTTATCTAACATTCACTTTTTTTTTAAATCTTCTTTTGAATCCGAATAAATCATCGAGTAAAACGGCATAGTTAATTCTAAAATCCTTTCAACTGTGATTTAAAAATAAATAAAAACCCAAAAAAGGATTTCTTAATTTGGGTCCCCGAATAAAATATCTCAATAAATTAAAAGCCGGTCAATAGTCACTTAGTCAGATTATATTCTTCCAAATAGTTAAAGTTTTTATTAATACTGCAAATGAAAGGTCGACCTTGTTATACGGTTGAATAATAAAAACCTTGGACTGGTTACGGGGCATTCCCATTTCCCTATTTTTTTTTTTTTTTTTTTTTTTTTATGTTAAAGAATGACGTGACGAGCTAGCCGTTCGCCTGATGTTAAACGACACGGCTGCCCATACCATCTACAGTGTCACTCGGAACTCTAAAGTATAGAGGTTCGCGTGACACTGCGCACGTCATCCAGAGACATCAGCACAATCTAGTAATAAGATTACTAAACTGTGAGATCAGATCATAAAGTCTCATTTGCCCAGTAATTTCACTAGCTACAGTGCCCTTCAAACCGGAACACAGCAGTGCTTGCGCACTACTGCTTGGCGGCAGAATAACTGGCAAAGCGGTGGTACCTACCTAGACGAACTTTGCAGTAAAGTCCTACCACCTAGTAAATATCTAAACTAATATTATAAAGAGGAAAGATTTTATTGTTTGTTTGCATTAAATAGACTCTTGAAACTACTGGCCTGAATTGAAAAATTCTTTCATCACTAACATCCTACATTATCCCTGCTGAACATAGGCGATAGAATATATATAAAATACACGTGCGAAGCCGGGGCGGGCCACTAGTTGTACTATAATTATGTGGTGCTTATATCTATCGACGTAGGAAGCAGATAGCAGCTGATACTAGCGGTGCGTATGCGTAATCTCGACACTATATTAAACTTTCACAGTTCTTTACTACTACTTATGAGCTTTCTATAAATGGGTTTCGAATATTTTGCAATACCTAATTTGTTAATTGCGCGCTAGATCACACAAGCCGGTAGACTTTTGGGCCCAACGCCCGAGGGTACAAATATCAAGCGATTGACATTAGTATAATGATGCTATATTTTGTATAATTTGCTTCTTAATATTACTTCCGTGAATTTGATCTATTCAACATCAGTATCAGCTGGTGCATTTTTTTTTACATAATCAAATTATTAAACGTCCGGAAAAATCGATTTTTCAATCCGATTGAATGATTGTAATGAAAAGTATAAATTACGAAAAGAAACTATGTATTACAGTTATATAGGTACTAAATGCTTAATACTGCGTACCGGAGAGTATTACATTGCTGGAAAGACAACAAAGCAAAAACTTATCTGCAAACCTAAAGTTAAGTTAGTACGCTGGTGAATAAAAAATAAACATACCATTATTGGCTTTCACAGCTTCATCGCCTCTCTGCTTGTATCCAAATATGAGATCTATCCACAGATGCAAGTGCCTCGAGACGTATTCCGACTCTAATGCATCCCGGAGTTTCCCCACGAATTCACCCGGGCTCTGAGCCCAGGGGGGAAGAGATACGTCATTTACTTTTCTACCATCGTGCCGCTCCCCGAAGTCAATCTCAAATTTATTTACGAGAAAATCGCCGTTAGTTTCTGTATCGTAGAATTCGGGAACTAGTTCCTATAAAAAAGATATCGTTATATCTAAAGGTAAACTCTTTCCAAGTCACAGCGGTTCATCTCTGGAACTCGTTACCAGATAAGATCCAGAGGTGCAACGTCAAGGACAATTTCAAACGCCAGGTAAAGGAACATTTGCTAAGAAGTCTCTAAACTTGAACTAGCAGAACATAGAATTATTTATTATTATGTAGTTTGTATTTTATTTAATTATGTATATATTATCTATATTGTAGTATTCATTAATATTTGTATTTTATTAAATTTGTAAAATATCTATTTTTATACCTTAATAGTTGTATCGTTGTTATAGTTTTATTTTAATTTATTTGATGATCAAAATGAATGTTCAAAATTATGCTCATTTCCTCATATGCACGCCTAATCAAATTGTTTCTCTGCACGCCTTGGTTGACTGGTAGAAAATGCTGTTAGCATTAAGTCCTCCTTTGTACTATTTATGTGCATAAAGTATTAAATAAATAAATAGATAGATAAAGATAAATAATCATAGATAGAGATAGATAGAGATCATAAAATAATCAGAGATAAGATAATAATAGATAGAGATAGATATAAGATAAATAATCATTTAAGCCAAATTTTCATAATTGCTTTCTATAATTTCACTGCCTCTTACTATAATTTCACTATTATGTTGGAAGTGGGAAAACAGTATTGTGGAAAAATCGGTCAATCGAATAGGCAGAATCGATTTTCTAATCGCGCGAGTTATATTTTTCGTATGACTTATAGCACGCGTAGCGACGAAATAACTTTTATATTGGATAATATAATGAGCAATCACTTTTTAGTTTGAAAACTATCGTGAGTATGAACATTTTAGAATAATTTAAAAAATATTTGTTAATTAATGATGTGAGTTAAGCCTTTTTTTAATCAATCATTTTTTATCGAAACAAGGAAGAAAATATTAAAATGTGAACTTTGAACGAACTAAATAAATTATTACACAATAAAGCTGAGTGATCAGATATTTCTATAAAAACCTAAATAATGCTCTAGTTGTTTATTTATAAAGCAACAACAGATACAAATTTCAAAGTTTTATGAGTCATCACAAATTACGATTTACGATGAATCATCGGACACAGTGTGTATGTTTCTTAATTAATACCTACACAGATTGTTTAAATAAAAGCGAAACTTAACGGTACTTCTACTTTACAGTTACATGGTATTTGAATCAGTCTGCAGACTTCAGACTGCATTGTGTTGTCTAGAGACTATAAATAGGCATTTCATAATATAATTATGTAAACTTATTATAGAATTGGACTTAGAATTATTTTATGACTTGACGAGTTATTCATTTGTCTGATATTAAGCGTCACGGCAGCCATTTGCACGTTGAACTCCAAAATATCAGGTATGGTGTACGCACGTCATCCTGAGATATCAGCACAGTCTACGTAACAGTAAGATCGACATAAAATCTCATTACCCACTTCACTAGCTACAATGCCGTACATACTGGAACTTACACATTACTGTCGGCAGAGTAACTGGCAAAGGGGTGGTACCTAGCTAGGCGAACTTTGTAGAGAACTTTTTTACTAGGTGGTAGGACTTTTCTGCAAAGTTCGTCTAGGTAGGTACAACTGCTTTGCCAGTTATTCTGCCGCCAAGCAGTAGTGTGCAAGCAGTACTGTGTTCCGGTTTGAAGGGCGAGTTAGCTAGTGAAATTACTAGGCAAATGAGACTTTATGATCTGATCTCACAGTCGTGTAATCTTATTACCAGACTGTGTTGATGTCTCAGAATTATGTGCGCATTGCAGCAGTCATGCGAAACTTTACACGTTGGAGTTCCGAGTGACACTGTTCTGTTATGGGCGGCCGTGTCACTTAACATCAGGTGAACGACTAGCTCGTTACATCATTCAAAAACATAAAAATAAAAAGTCCTACCACATCCACTGCGGTTTCACTTTACACCTGGAATACTATGAAAGTCTTGAAACGTTATTAGTTTTATGAAATAATAATTTGATTGGGTTATGATTCAGCCGAGAAGTATAAAGGTGCAGAATATACATTAGTACTTCCAGCAAGGATATGCGTGAATAACAAAATAACACAATTATTTACCTTAAAATCGGACATGTTCCGCAGGCAGTTGTTGTAAACATCTCTAACGGAATTAAACATTCTATCAGGATGGTCGAACCTTCCGTTCTGAAGGCATAACATGTACTGGGGATATTTTCGAACCTGTAATTGTAAATGAACAAATAATATATGATAGACAGCATTTTACAAACTGGTTTTACATTAAAAATCTTCACAAACCGATTTTTTATAGTAGCCGTTGATAATAATTGAAAGGGTGAGAACAAAAAAGGTTTAAATGATTTTTTTTCACAAAACGACTTATGGGTATCTTTGGATTGAAAGTGAAATTATCTACAATAATACATTCTCAAAATACCGAAATGAAGCTTAAATCTTGAGATTTTGAGTCTAAAAACGGTTTATCTGTCACAGGAATACAGTTCGCTTAGCATAAAAACATTATTATATTTATTTTATTATATTATATTTTTACAGTAATTGTATGAATTAGTACTATATTTAGTATTTTAAAATAGAATTAAAACATTTTCAAGCAACTGAAACTTACATAAACCTTTTTTATTACCTTATAAGCACTCTACATTAAAATGAAGCCGTTGAAGTTTAAAGTCAATTTTCTCGAAACTATCAATTTGACAGTTAAACCCTTTTTATTCTCAACCCTTCAATTGATACGAAATTCTATTGAGCAATTAACTGAATGCAGATAGATGTCGTCACGTCATACGGTCACCCGATACATAAAAATGAACTGTCTACGTGTAAAATATATTTTGTTCATAAATGAATTAACATTTTATGAATATGATTGACAAACGCAAAGCGTAAAAAACCGACTTCAGACTCCTATGTTTTTCTCAATGATTCCATCGTCAGAACTGGGCCAAATTGAAATGGGACCACCCGGGAAGCACCAGCTTTAAAAGAAAAAAGAATCATAAAAATCGGTTCACCCAGTCGAAAGTTCTGAGGTAACAAACATAAAAAAGTCGAATTGAGAACCTCTTCCTTTTTTAAGTCGGTTGAAAATTTATTTCGACAAAAATGTTTGCTTTGCAATGCCTCTGGTATTAAATATGCCTATAACAACTGTACCTAGGTAAAGTATACAAAAACATGCACTGATTAACAGTCTTAAAAAATGTATAATGAAAACAAGACTTACTAGGTAAAACAAGACAAGTCCTGGTGCTGAATAATGTGAACCATACAAGAACTTAGGATCACACATTTCGTTGAATCTTTCTTTCAATTTCTCCAACCTGTCAGAGTTCAATGCCCCCATAGGTTTAGACAAGTCCCGGAATGTGTCTGACTTCGTCAAGTCTAGGTTTTCCGATGTATAGTCGGCTACTACCCAAGGGAATACTGGGTATTGTGTTAGGTCATTCTTACTTCTATCTGCTAAACTGAAAATATCAGAACCGTCAAATAATAAAATGTGGTACAAAAAAAAATTGCATTAACTTTTACACCTAGACTTCTACAGACTTCAGTGTACTGAAAGCCACCATCATTCTTTAGTTCATCGTTTCTCCATACTTTTGGGTTGTCTGGAAGAGATCACATTAAGATGTACAAAAAAAACTATTGTAGGATAATGAATAAATCACTTTTAAAGCATTTTAATAATATTGCTATTTAAAAAACCTAATCTATAGCATTTTTACAAGATAACAAAAATTTATTTAATCATACCACAAATCTGCTACTAGCGTTAAGCAAACTATACAATATTTATGTTTACCTACTTAAATAATTTGATTATGATTATCATGGTTTTCATTAATGTTACCTTACGAAAATTACTATAGATAAGTAGATACACTAAATAAAAAAAAACAGTTTAGTATTCTGTAACTATTCTATAGTGTACTCAACTCTTACCAGTTCAAGTACATCAAATAATCATAATTGGAGACTATTCCATTCTGCCACTGGAGCGTCTTTTCATCTGTATGTATTTTCTCCAGGTTAACATTAGGAGATTCCTCCAATAGATTAAAGACTCTATCTCTGTCATATTCACACTGAAAAGTCAGATATATATGGGGGACAGAGCTTTCTTCTGCACTGTAAATTTCAAGACCCTGAAAAGGTACATATTTGATGGCTATTTGAAGACAATTGAACTGCACTTTATACAACAGATACAAGTTAAAGCAATTCTAAGCAATAAATGGTGAACTATCAAATACCAAACATCCATATCAAAAAACTGATCTCAAATAATTAAGCTATACAATCTACAAATTCGTTTTGTATATTTTTAATGATTGACATGACATCATAGCAAGCAAAACAAAATTAATGAAAATAAAATGTAACACAGATACATACAACTTGCCTTAGCAAAAATCTTCTTTTATACATCCTCTTCAAGTAGATCAATTTAAGCTTCAATATGGGACTCTGTGAATGAAGAGACATTTATAAAATTCTAGGCATTAGACCTTATTAATTAAACTTTAAAAAAAATACTGTTGTACCTATTACTTGTATTTAATTAAATAAAATACTGTTCATGAAAGATTTAGTTTTAATTTGACCAAACTATAGGTAGTCTAATTAGTTTATCTTGTCTCCCCTTTATTAGGATGTGTTAGGATGAGCATAAGAATAATGCATATAAAATAAACAGAAATATCTTAAGGTCGCTTACTCTAATAGGCACAAATGTTTTAACAAAAAATGTACTATTTTTCAACCACATGCAGTGTATAAATTTATATAAATTAACAAAAATTAGTATAGCATACTGATGAACAATTCAATAACGTTGAGCAATCTCTAGAAGAGAAAGGGTGTTAAACACAAAACCTTGAGTTGCATTTTATCTAACACCAAGAAGGTGCAAAAATCATTGAGAACCAGAATAATGCTAATTTACAAGTTAATATATATGTAAATATAATCAACTCCACTTATATTATATCTTTGCTTTATAAAAAATAATATAGGAACTTCTTTTTTGGATATTTGTATGAGTGAAATGGATGCTTGACTGCTCAAGTGAACAATAGGTGTGAATACTATTGTCAAAAAAATTATATGGTGCATTTATGTAGCTTTCAAGTGCATTTTCAATAACTTATCTATCCAAGGTTTACCCTAACCACAATCTACAAAACATGCAATGCAACAAAAGAAATTTCATTCCTGATTTGAAAATTTCTATAGTAACTATGCACATAAGCTGTATATTGAAACCATTTAAATCCGTACATCCAAACAAATTTGTGTTTCAATAGGTTTCAATCAAGCTAGTAATCATCTAGCTGTTCTAAATTTTCAATATCTCAGATGGATAGCAATTTTTATCTTCAGCATAATCTATCCTTGGAATGGGTTTCTGCCTAAGACAGTTAGCTCATTGTAGGAAACAGAGTGTAAATTGCTTTTCAATATATATTTTGATGGCATACAGACTAGATAGATTTTTCGTGTATGTCTCACTTTCTACAGATATTCAGGGATAATAAATGTGTTTTTGACAACAAACAATACTACAGGGAATAGTCAATTTGGTGAACTGGTGTGTTGAATAAATCTGTGGGCAAAACTTCATGCAAGTTGACTCAGCTGTAGTCACAAAACCAAATTTATTTTCACTTAAATTAATGTTAAGCGATCATGTTTCTTTTTTTCTTATTAAATACAACAATGAAAGTAAAATACTCACACTTTCCACATTACTAAATGGCTGAAAGTAGATAGACGTAGGTGTCAGAGCCAGCTTTCCCTGGTGTCTCACCAATGGAGATATTTTCTCAGCCTGTAGTTCACATACAATCTGCTCAGTGAAGTCATCCATCATCACTGGGTCAAACTCCATTCTCATATACCTTGAATGTAATATAGTTGCCACCATACTGTTGTGTTCTGGGGCATGCAGAGTGGAAGCTCTTTGTAATTGTTGCATCTGGCACAAACACTCTTCAGCTGATGCAAAATCAAAGCAAATAAAAAAGTCCCTCTCTTCATAAATAAACTTGTATGGTGCCAATATGTTTTCTTCTAACATTTCAGCAAACTGTTTGATTGTTACTTTAATTAGGTTTATCTTACGGTTTACAATGGATATGCTGATGCAGTCCTTAAAATGCATTTTAACCAATGGATAGGTCCAGTCTCTTGGCTCGAAAACAAGGGATTTTGAGCAAAGCTTCAAACGTCCTTGTCTAGGTTTGCCGTCTTTCGGTGACTCAACATCATTCAGAACGCAAGAAAAATCTTCAAAATAAATCTCCCCAGGCTCCAGAAGCAACAGTGAAAATCTACAATGAAAATTTTACACATTTTCAATCATTTGTATCAAATATATAATAATTTAGAAACATTATATATTTGATACAAAATTGATTCAAATTATATATTGATACATATATGTTCTTTAGTTTTATATTTTGGCGGTTGATATACAAAGGACTTTTCAAACAATAGATTTACCTTGATTTATCCATGGTTCACTGCACTATAAACTGACAAACCGTAACAATTATTTGCAGGATTTGTCTCTATCTCAATTCAACACAACAAAATATACGATAGAACTTTCGCTTCGTTGTTTGTTTAACACGAAAAATTCATGTAGCATTTTACGATCAAACGTCTTATGTGACACGAGCAAAGTCTACGACAGTCTACGAAAAGTGCAAATCAAGTAAAAAAATTATATCAGTGGAGAGGAGAGTAAACGTGAAACGAAACTAAAAATTCATACAATTGAGAAACAAAGAGCTGAAAAATTATTAACTTCATTGCAGTCACCGACTGTAAATTTATCGTTGACAGTGACAACTTTTTGCCATAGACAGATATACTGACACTAACACTAACAGCAGATACTAAACCATGGTACTAAACCAAATATATACCTTAACGGGCTAATGCTGTTGATCTCTACCGACCTTTACAGCGTCACCGAGAGGGCAGGCGCTTAAGGCGCCCAGCGGTCAGGTTATCAGGTGCCCAGCTGTCAAAACTGACTGCTCACCCTCATATTATATTACTAGCGGCCCGTCTGCGTCAAAGAGTATAATAACTGTCTTAAAGTCTGCGTCCCGGGCTTCGCACGGAAGAAGTAATAGTATTCTGTGCTTACGTAACTATTTTTTTTTTTACTTTACTCTTGTCTAGCATTTGACCACGCTCTCACCTGATGGGAAGTGACGATGCGATCGAAGGTGTAGCATGCTAGCCAAGTAAAATACTAGTAGTATTACCTACATACCGGTAACCAGGGTTGGAATTCGTAGTATAATTATTCTATATGTACCATTATTTCATAGTGTGTAGTATGTCTGACTTGTATTAATAGTGAACCCCTTAACTTTTTAATATTTGCTTAACAATATCGAGAATTTCTGTATGTACGGAAACAGAAAATTATATTTTACTATCCGAGCCATTCTGACAGAGATGGATTTTTACTTATTTTATGAATGAGTGCGAGAAAGACGACATCATGTTAATTGGTGGCAATATTTTGGATTCATATGTAGACAAACCTTGAATCAACAGTTAATAGTTGCAGTACATATACGCTTTCCCTTTATATATTGAAACATTATAGTGACAATTGCTAAGGACGAAGTTCCGATTGATGCATTACGCGAGATAAACGTCCATTTGCCTGGAGCCCAATTCTCGAAAACTCGATATATATCGAGTTTTAAATTTATCTACTCGAAATAATATCTACTCCTATGTCTATGAAAATGTCTACTTCCGCCAATTTATGTATTCTCGAGCACAATCGATATTTTGGTACTAGATACAGACTGTCAGGGTGTTCATTCAAATGAAATACACAGATTAAATGAGTTTTGTCTTGCTTCAAAAACGTTTCGTTTTATCGACTGCGTTTAAGCAAAATCGAAAACATCACATATTTAACTTTTTCTTCTCAATTAACAGCATTCTGATAGTTTCCGTGATCAATTTGTTAATTAATTGTCATTTGACAGTTTTGTCTATACATAATTAGATCTAAATTGAAGTAATAAATTAATTCAAATATGAATCGAATATTATGCACATACATTTTGTGAAACGGAACAGAAAATAATGGCATTGAAGTCGTAGCATTACATACTCTTTCTTGAAGAGCGGTGTCCATTTATAACTCAATACTTTAGTTTTAAAAATTGCTGCAGAAGGCACTAATATTCAATTCAAATTAGTTTTAAATATTAAAAAATTCAACAGGTACCTTTTTAGTTCGTTAGATCACATAAACAGATCCTAGACCCTAACTAGGGTCCTCTGTATCTAGGGACCCAAGAACTACGAGGACCATAGTCTCACAACACCCAGACACAACAAGTATTTGTGCTAATGGAACAAAATATACTTGTTTTTTTTTCAATGCACAACTTGTTCTGCAACGGGAATCGAACCCACCGCCTCTGGACTATAAGCTGACCTGCTCAACCACCACACCAAAGAAGCTATCAATTTTGATTTACAAGCTAAGCTGGTTCATGCTTTAATCAAGATTATAGGTAATTAGTTACGCCCGGTGGTTCCAACCGTGGAAAAAAAGTATCCTGTGGGTTAAGGACACCCAAATCCACCAACTCGCTCGTGCATTGCTAGATTTTTGAATATATTAAAAAACTGAATTTACTTAGAAAAACTCTGGCTAAACTAATGTTCTCATGAATAAACAAAACAAAAATGTATTAATCCTAAGAAGTTTTCGTATATAAAACGGTATAAAGAAAAAAAAAACATTGATCCCGTGGTATTTATGGAATCTTGTTTTGATTTACATGTTATTTTTGTTTAACATTTGTAATGTTATTCATGAGATTATAGTTAAGCCAGATTTATCATAAGTATATTCAGTTATAAAATATATCAATGTGCGAGCATATAGTGGATCCGCATTTATAACAGACATAACCCATATATAAACAATCTACATTCAAAATTTCATTGAAATTTGTTTGTAAGTTACCGAGATAGAAGGCAACAAATATTCACGTTTATAATGTTACAGGATAGGACAGGATACATAATGTGTTGAAGACTGTAGTTAGTAATGAAAACATAGAATATTATAACTAAGCATTTAATGATCAAAATTATTACTAAGGGTTTAAAGTCTATAGGCCAAAAAACATGGCAGGTTGTACCAAATGAATGGCTCACAGTACTATAATTGGAGACCTTCTAAACTCGCACCTTGTAAATCGGCTGTTAACATTCGTAATGGCTAGATGAGCATCGCAGATCTGAAATAATTAAGAAGGTTTTGTAATTTGAATGATACATTCGAACCAAGCAATTTGATTACACATTTATAATTAGAACGGCTAAAGAATGGAATGTCCTGCTGGTTTCAGTTTCAGTGTTTCTGGTGAAACATGACCCAGGTGTGTTCAAGAGAAGAGTGAGTAGGTATTTACTTGGCTAGTATGCTACACCTATAATCGCATCATCACTTTCCATCAAGTAAGAGTGTGGTCAAATTCTATACAAGTCTAAAGTAATAAAAAAACCTACTTTCATTTATACTCAATGCAGATCTTTCATTCCGATTCATTTTTCAATGCAATAAATTTGATTGCAAATAGGCTATTTTTAAAAAGTCAAAATTTGCTTGGGTTACTACCTAAAACACTTGCATAGTTCAATAACTAAGTACAATTACTAAGCATATAAAATTACAAAGTGCTTAATGTAAAATATTACATATGTATAGGTAAGCCTATTACAACATGTAAATTCGAAAAAGAAGAAATCATTTTCTACTACCTACTGATGCAAGCAATTCAACACCTACCAACTTTAGGTTTATATAGCTGGGTATATGATACAAATACCCAAATATTTCAATGTGTATATGGTAAATGATTTGAGATGATGAGCACAATGATTGACAGGGATAGTATGTACTATTTAGGAGGTGTCGCCATTGAGGCAAGGGTCTTACCTTTGTCTTCACATCAATGGTCTTTTCGTTTATAAAAGGCTCAAGCAGTGATTGTCACTGCAAGATCTCTGGTCAAGTGAAATTTTTTTCTAAATTCAGTTTCGCGTAGCTCCTACGGATCTCCTCTCCATAGGGCTCGCCGTCAAGGTGCTGTTGCTAACCGGTCAGCCTCTTCTAATAAAATATCGGCCATAAAGGCGCCAATAAACTCATCCTACATATTTTTTGTAGATTAGGTACGAAGCTGTGTTACGAAAATGAAGTATTATATATTTTGTCGAAATTATTTGATTACAAATACAAAAGAGAAGATTTTGACTAACTCGAGATTTGTTCAAGATACTGAATACAGCCGGAAAATCTGTGTAGTAATTGTGTAACCTTAAATTTTCTGTTTATTTACAATTTCTCTTTGTTACATTGATCAACTTGACACCAAAGAGTATATAAAGCTACGTTTGCTTGACACCGTCGCGTTCGATATTTTAATAGATATTTCAATATCGAGTGCTCCGGACCACTCGTTGCATGTCTACTGGTTTTCGGTCGATATTTATCTACCGTGATATCACGAGAATACGGAAACAGGCGTTTCATAGATATTTTGACAGGTCTCGTGACATAAGTCTACTGTGCCATTTTATCTACTACGCGAGAATTAGGCCCCTGAACTTGATTGAACTGATTACTTGAAATCCCTTAAGATTTCGTGAATATTTTTGTCCTAACTGATTAAAACGAAATATCACTAATACCTACGAATGCATTTTTAATTTAATTGAAAACGTCGATTTTGAAGGTCTGATTCCAACCCTGCTGGTAACTGTATTTTTATTGCAGTCGCCTTTGGCCAGCGTGCACCAGGCGCGCAACGCGTTTCCAAAAATTAATATAAATATAATAAAATTAAACTAAAAGTTAAGTAAACAAACAAAATTTCAATCCAAAAATGTATAGTAAAGGCAATAAAAAATTGTATCTATGGCTATTAAAATAGAATCCATTCTTATCTGGCAGTACCCTGTGTCATAGGGTAACAAAAAACGTTTCATTATACAATGCCGCTTCAATATGTAACGAAAGTCCGATCGTATGGCAGCGAAGTTCAATGAATAACGCAAAACTCAATCTATGCGTGAAGTCTCGGTCCGGCCGTTGAGGGTGGCGCGTGGCGAATATTGGATAACTAACTTCGGGCCACTTCGGAAGTCTACGTTCGTAGTCGTACGCGTTTGTATCTCTCGCTCTAGTTGATGCGCCGGACGAGCGAACCAATAAAAATGCAGTTCATACTTAAACATGTTTATCAGTGAACTATAAACTAGTCTATTCGTTCACGGCAGAGAAACAGTTGAAAAAAACTGTTCGTTTATTCAAAGACCACTACCACAGAATACTATTACTTCTCCCGAGAAGTAATAGTTAGTATCATAGTATTCTTCCCGACCACTACTGATTAGCAACATTAAATATAAATTATTACGTACTAGTACTCGAACGCGAAAGGTTTTCTTACAAAGTTAAAAATAAATAACCAATATGCAGGAAGACCAAAATGCATTATTTCAAATGCGTCAAATGCGGTTTCCGCAGAAATTGTGGTATTTGTTGAATTTACGCCCTGATGCTATACTTTGGGGTGGGACAGGACGAACAATTTTGGTGAATTACCGCATTTTGAAAAATTACTTGCAATGCGATCACTCTGTTTTCAAGACAACAAACATCTCAAGTTTTGTGAGGCAGCTTAATTTGTATGGATTTCGTAAAGTGACTTCCCACCTTCAAGATCCCATTTGCAACTCTAGTAATCCTTACATGCATGAATATGTCCATGACTATTTCCAGTTCGGTAGGCCTGAACTGTTGAACAAAATAACTCGAAAGGCGCTTACTATGAAGCGTTGTTTTAAACCTAAGGCAAATATACTTGCTATAATAAGTGTTAATCTGCTAACATCATGTAAAGTTCCTACCAATATTTAGTTCTAATTTTATAAGACAACTTTTGTTTGCAGAATGGTTATAATAATGTAGATCAGTTGCTTTGCTTGTCTCCACTGCAAAAAGCACGACATGCTTTGCACATGGCTTTGAAAAAGGCTGCACAACAGTTATGCACGCAAGATTCACCTAAACAGCTTTGCAGCATGCAGTTTGAATGTGAAGGTAACTGGAAGAATGCATCCAGTGATAAGTCTACCCTTTTTATTATTTACATGGGGGTGATAAGTCGTGCACTGACATCCCGCTTGGGATTAATTGTGCATCCCAGCTCTTTGAAATAATAGTGTGGCTCTAGGTTGCTGACATCGCTGCTCCAGTGTAGTAGTGTAGTGCAGTGGCATCTAGGGTAGTATGTTGTCTGGCTACCCATGTTCGAATTCCTGATGTATATATTTGACTTCTTCTGTAGCTGTGTATCACAGCCCATGTTCCATAGTGTCATTTTCCTATCCATGGCCTTGGTCTTGTACAGATAGCAGTGGTCAGTAATGATGTCTACCCTTTATGCATTTATGTTTTTTCTGTTAGATGAGTAATTAAGTACTTGTGTTTTGTTATTAACTTCTACACCTCTTTTAGAACATTTTTTTTTTATATGATTTCAGATTCTCAAGATGATATGTGCGAAGATGAAGAGAGCTTTGAATTTGATTGGTTGTCTCCTGACAATGATAACACCCCAACTAATCCAGGTTTTGTTCTAATCAGAGCTTCCTATTTCCTTTTCCATTATTCCTTTTACCTATATACCTATCCTTCTCACAGCATTTTCAGCTGATCACAATCAGGAGATTAATATTGTTAATGATAGCTGTGAAGTTAAAAAAGAACAGCAGCAACAACAAGTAAAGGTTGAAGAAAAAGAGACTTATGGGTACATATAATATTACTATGAAAATGTAACAGAATATAACAATTAAAGTTCAAACATGTCTTGGTTGATAAATAAACTAATTAAATTGTCACTGTCTATTACAAAAATGGGATTGTGTCCTGTTCCCAGTCAAAACTACATTGTGTCATACTCCTTGTGTTTTTATTCTTTTTAAACATTTAATAATGTAATTGCCATTATTTCAGAGGAAATCAAGACAGTCTGATAAGCTATACGGAAGACTCTTGCCAGCAAAAGAATGATTCCTTCTCAGCTCCATTCCTTAGCATGCCAGATCTTGACCCTGTGCCAACAGCTTCAAAGTCTAGAGTAGAACTCTTGGCAGAGTTTAACATTGACAATGATATTGGTGAAGGAATAGTTAGAAAATTAGGTGAAAATAATGAACATGGTTCTTTGAATTGTGTTCTGCCTTCTGTAAGCCATGACCAAAATGATGTGACAATGAGTGAGGTAATCCAAAAACATGTGCAAATTCTCTGTTTCACTACACAAGCATAATTTGTACAATGTAAATGTAAACACATAATGTAAAGATAAAACGGGTCTATTCGCGCACAAAAATTATCAAAATATAATCCTCGTGACCACGGCCAATGTAATTTGGTCGAAACGTCGAGGTTAGTCAAAATTATATTTTGATAATTTTTGTGCGCGAATAGACCCGTTTTATCTTTACATTATGAGTTCAAGTCGCGAAAGTTTAAAAAGTTGTAAATGTAAACTTTTGTCATAACATAAGTTATACTAATTATGTTATGACAAAGCCTTATTACCTTATCTACACAATATAGTATGGATAGTGTTTAAGTTTTTTAAATATTTTACTGATCACACTGCATTTTCAGAACAACATGAACATGCACCACTACAATGGAGAATGGGACCAAATGTTTAACGATATGATTGACAGAAATTCTAATCAAGAATGTGGTTCTGAACTAAAAGAGCTTTACTCTGAAATTTCTAAAACTATTGACTTGCTCAACTCTTAAGACAATGATGATAATTGTAGTGGTTAGACATAATTGCTAGTTTTCTTAACTCGATAAATGAACTTTTTCTGAAAGAGTTTTGTTTGTTCCTTGACTCTGGCCAGCCACCCATACCATGACCCTGAATAAAACAATAGTAGCCCTATTAATGTAGTTGAACAATAAATGTGTACCATGAACCAGCAACTTACATTAAAACAATAAAATATTTAATTAGCATGTATTAAGTAAAATAAAAAAATTTAGAACTATTACTTCTTCTGCTTCTTTTTCTCAGCTTCCTCTTCCTTTTCCTTTTCAATGACAGATACATACGAGTTGATGGTATCAGAGTCTAGCATTTGCATGGGCTGCCCTCGCCTCATAACAGCTATTTCAAGATTCTTCTGGCCTGATTGAACAACCTCCAATAATGCACGAATGGCCATCTGAAAACAACCATTATTCAATTTAGGGCAGGTTTACTATATTGAGGATAAGGAATATTTATTTATGACTTGTGACTAATATTGGTGTTATCTATCTTTATTTCACAGCTTAATTGCGAAAAATTCATAAAATTTCATTGGTATTGGTTTAGTAACCAGGTTCTATTGGAACCTTTAATTTAAGGTTGTCCAGGAATTCTAATGTAATAATATTCTTATCTAATATAATACTCATATCATACCTTCACTGCCCCTTTTTCAGAAGCAACCTCTTCTTGAGTGTAGTTCTTCTCTAAGAACTCTCGTACTGTCTTAGCAGATCTTCCAGTTGCATTAGCCTTCCATTCATAGTAAATGCCAGAGGGTTCCGTTTGGAACAAATGAGGGTGACCATCGTAATCAAATCCGCCGATTAAACACGAGATACCAAACGGACGCCTACCATTACTCTGGGTATATTTCTGTTTAAGACTAGCAATATATCTTGTTATGTATTCCAATGTCACAGGGTCTTCTACAGTCAACTTATGCGATTGACACTCAATTTGTGCCCTGTTTATCAAAATTCGAGCGTCAGCCGTTAGCCCGGCGAAAGCCATTACGACGTGATCATCGAGAAGGCATATCTTCCTCACAGTACGTTCTTCTTGAAGCTTCGCTACAGATTTTTTTTCAACACCAAGAACGACAACATCAGCTCCTCTTACACCAACCTGAAAAGGAGTACAGAGTTCTTATGAAAAACAAGCAAGACTATTGAACCTAAATCTAACCCAAGTTAAAATGCAATCAACTTACCGCCGTAGAACCTTTACGAACCGCTTCTTGGGCATATTCCACTTGTAGCAGGTGTCCATCAGGTGAGAATACAGTAATAGCTCTATCGTAACGGGCCGACATGATAAAATTACTTCTTGATTTGCAATACAATGACTCGGTGTAAACTATTCGCGGATCATCGGTTGTTGATTAGTGATGGGCACTAGGCCGTATCAGATACTCGTAGCCGTTGCCTGCCCGATACCTACGTATCGATACTAAACCACATATGGATGTGATGTCGTTCGATGGGAAATAGCTAGCGGCTAGCGGCTCCTGAATACAATAGGGTTTTTACTCAATTTGATACATAGTTTGAAACTGATAGGAATTGGTACGAATATATGCAAAAAATATCCCAGAATTGCAGTCGTACACCTCATTACAGATAGTTCAACTCAGTTGTGCGCGCGGCCCTATGTGTGGGTAAACCTTGAACATATACAGTGACTTTGTGTGCGTGACAAGAGGTACAGTCGGGTACAAATACAAATACAGTTATTTACGGGTTATATGCGGGTTAAAAAAAAACAGTTATTTCGTAATTGAATGTTTATTTATTGAACATTATTCTGAATCACTACTTGAAAAATCAAATGATTCGCTGCTCTCACCAAGGTTAATTATGATTTCTGACTCCATGTCAAAATGTCTATAGTATTCTTCTTCTTTCTTTTGTACATGTCGACAAGTGTTACCCCACATCCCTTCATCAATTTGACTTAAACGTTCATTTATGAGTTTCATTATTTCCGTCACATTTTGGTCGACATTATGCGAAGCAATATAATTTTTTAAAATTCCCCACACATTTTCTATGGGGTTTAGTTCAGGATGGCAGGTGTTCAGGTGGCAATCGAAGAACTTTTATGCCATATGGCTGAAGTATGTCGTCAATCTTGTAACAGATATATTTTTCTTTATTTTTTTAAATCAAATCATACAGTTCAATTTTTTTCATATCTTGATTAAAAGCTATATTTTTTTCTGTCAGCCATCTCTGCATTTCTATTTTTTTGGAATTAGAATTTGGGGCTCTGTCATTTTGAACGTTATGGTATGAGGCATTATCAAGCACAACCACAGAGTTAGGTGGCAGATTCGGTACTAGATGTTCTTTTAGCCACTTTTCATAGTTTTCGGCGTTCATGTTGGAGTGGTAATCACCAGAAACACTATTTGCTTTGTATGTCAATAGTGCGTTAGGCACGAAACCTTGTTCTGAACCAGCATGCACAATGATAATTCTTTGTCCTTTCGACAGGTTTCTCTTTAAAGGTGGACCATCTTTATTACCCCATCCTTTGTTTTGCACATGGTTAGTTAAGATGTAGCTCTCATCTGTATATACGATACACCGATTTTCTTAACGGTATTTGAGTAATTTTTTTAGGTAGGAAAATCGTAGTTTTTTGTTGTCATGGCGCTCTATAATAATACGTCTGTTATCCACAGTTTTTCGCCATTTGTATCCCAACTTTAACAAAGCTGTAGGCAGAGTCGAAATACTCCCATCATAGTTAAGTTTATCTTGAAATATTCTTTTCAATTTTAGCAAGGTAGGTAACTCGCGATGTTCTAAATGGTAATTTTGAATAGTGGAACGTATAACATCAACGTTAAAGTTGTCTAATTCTAACTTCTTTAAGCGTTTTTTACGGTCTTTATGCGGAGATTTAAATTTAGAGTCCGGTTTTTTTCCTTCAGCCAATATATTGGTAATTGTTCTCTCTGATACCCCCACTGCCATTGCTGTTCTTTTCCGTACGCTATTTTAATGTTCACTTAATTTCGATATTAAAATTGGACTTGCACTGCAAACTGGATCACTTACTAGTTCCAATAAATCTCTCGCATCTTTTTTCAGAAAATCGTACACCTTAGCCTTGGTTTCTCGAGTCTAAAACAACAATACGTAAACGTCAACAAGGATAAATTCATCATTGAGAATCATGATAAATATTAATTACATCTAAATTAAAAAATATTTACCTGACTCCTTAAACATTTTCTCCGTGAAGAACTAGACATTTTCGTAAACGACTGTACCCGTAAGAAAAAGCGATAAGAACACGTCTTGCTCGGACGATGACTGCCGCGTCACTGCCACACGAATGAAAGTTGTATATTTACAAGCCCACGCACACATAGGGCCGCGCGCACAACTGAGTTGAACTATCTGTACTATCGTTTTAATTTTGTTTTTAAATATCATCTATAAAGCGGGAAATCCAAGATGGCCATTTTGTGTCATCATTTGTAAGTAAACAGGAAACTTTCAACCGATTAAGTCAAATCAAAATTTTAGTTTGCATATAATACACTTTAGTAGTAAAAGAAGATGATACGTGTTGAATTTAATAAAATAAATATACCAATTTTACAATAACTAATGAATGACTAAAAAGTCAAAACGCACTGAAATTGATGGTTAAGTGAACTTCCGAATGACGACACACGCTGTCTATGAGTTGCGTGATATGTAGTCATATCACAAGTGTGTCGTTACAACAAAACAGATGTTAATCAATTAATAAAAAATAATAACTTAAAATTTCGGATTTCCGACGTGCGTTTACTTTAATAATAATTTTGAGTTTCAGGAGGGCGGATGGTGCCTGTTTGGCCACGGTGGGCCTGCACTGGATGGCTTCGTAAAATGTTGTAGATATTATGTCGTGCGTCATTCGCATCGGTTCTATGACTTAAATGAGACATCGGTGTGGCGCTAACATTAATTGATTGATTAATATATTTTTATGTCGTACGAAATATTTTTGGTATAACACGATATTCCCGCGAAGCTTAGCAAAAGCATTCCTTGACTTAATGACCATCATCATATCATCAGTAACTGGGGAACATGGGGGAACAACACTAATTCTACTAGAAGATGACCAATGAAAATTTTGAAGTAAAATGCCACAGGCTACAGAAAAACATACTGCCGCCTAGTTTCGTTCAAAAACAGTATCGATGTCGTCAAAATAAAATTGTGTATGGATTTCCATTGTATCCGGTACAACCAAGAAACTTGTGTCTTCAAATATTATTGGGTCCAATTATATGGATGTATAAATAAATAGCCCGATACAATGGCTCGCATCAAGTATAGTTATTCCGAAATCTATTTAGGCTTCTGCTAAGCCAGCACGTCGAGTTGCGTCAGTGAAGTATAAAGCGTCAGTCGCGCCCGTATTCATCAGATGATAGACCACAAATAAATTTTATTATAACGTATAGTATTTATTCATACAGCGACTTGCACAATCATCAGCATAACGCGGGAAGATTGCGGAGTGGGACTCACGCGACCTGTCAGTGCTACCATCTTAGGTAATTTTTGCCATTTAGGCTATCTCGAGATGTACTGAAGCGGCGCAAAAATAGCCTATTTGACTGCAATATTTTTATGGCATAAATAAATAATATACCTCAAAAAATAGTCAATCTTAAAAACAAAAATTAAATATCTCAAATAATGACTAAGATACAGCTCAAACACGCAGTGACGTTACCAGTCCTCACAGTAACTCAATAGTCTCATTACTAAGCTGTGGTACCTTTAAGAAAGGGACGGGCGATGCCCCCTACAAAAACTTTAAATGCGTACTACTTTGTGATTTGTTACCGATTTTACTTTTTTTTTATTATTATATAAATTTTTAAGTAACGTTATGAAATTATTTATTTATTTGTTCATTTTTAATATTGATTGGCTAGGGTCAAATAACCTATTGTGTAAATTAAGGCTACTTTAGAAAAAAAAAATTATTATGTTGTGGTAATATTATGCTATATCAGCATAATATTACCACAACATAATTTTTTTTTTACGAGATTTTAGTTGACACGAGGTTATATTATATCAATATAACCTCGTGTCAACTAAAATCTCGTAAGTAGGTAATAAAAATGCATGTAGCATATAATAATTGTGTCACAGAATTACCGCGAAGATTATAGATCTAGTAAATAAGTGTTTTAAAAAAACTTAATATTTCTTCTTTCAGTAATTAAGATGACGAAGTGAACATGGTACCTACTACCAGTAGTTCTTTACCATGGGACGAAAAATGAAATATTTATTTGAATTTCAGTAATTTTCTAGCGCAAAATGGTGAAAAGTTGCAAAAACTACGAAGGTAGGTATTATAGGATTTGTAGGTATAGTATTTCGTATGAAAAAAATATAGGGAATCTTATTTAATAAATACCAAACTATGAGGTACTTATTTTCGTAAGTAAAAATATTTATTTAGACTTTGGATAACTTATATTTAACATGAAGACTTTTTCCTTCAACGCTTAGAAGAATCTTTGCTTAGATTTAATCCTTCTAAAATTGAAAATGGGGTTAATCTATGAGGTACGTTTTATAATCTGTTAGATGTGGAATAAGCTTCCACCAGTAGTCTTTTACAACATGCAGCAATTTAAATAGAGGATCAAAATTTTTATCACAGCATGGGCCTTCTGATACTCGGCCTTTCTTGATTCTGTATCACAGGGCAAGCAATGCATTGGTAGCACGTCTAGTGTTACATATGTCCATAGGCTACGGTGACTGCCAGGAGGACCTTTTGCTTTTTTGCTACCTATAGCATTGAAAAATTCAGGTACCTATACCTATGCAGGTACATCAAAAAATCGCCTTTTTGTTAGGTACCTCACTTAAGGCGACATTTAGAAAAATATAATTGAGTGAATTAAAGCTACTTGACGTATTTGCCCTGTTTTATTTGGCAACAAGTTTGCTATTTGCATCGTAAACGCGCAGCATTACTAGGTGGTAGGACTTTACTGCAAAGTTCGTCTAGGTAGGTACCACCGCTTTGCCAGTTATTCTGCCGCCAAGCAGTAGTGCGCAAGCACTGCTGTGTTCCGGTTTGAAGGGCACTGTAGCTAGTGAAATTACTGGGCAAATGAGACTTTATGATCTGATCTCACAGTTTAGTAATCTTGTTACTAGATTGTGCTGATGTCTCTGGATGACGTGCGCAGTGCAGTATCATGCGAACCTCTATACTTTAGAGTTCCGAGTGACACTGCAGCTGATATGGGCAGCCGTGTCGTTTAACATCAGGCGAACGGCTAGCTCGTCACGTCATTCCTTAACATAAAAAAAAAAAAAAGGTGTGCCGTCTAAAGTTTCACGTAGTGGACTAGTGGACGCAGTCACTCAGATTTGTCTGAGGCTTTTTTAAATAGTAAAATGGACATGCTTTTGACAACAACTCACCTGATGGTAAGTGACGAAGTTGTCTAAGGTGGAGCACGTTTGCTCATGAGATACCCATTCACTACTCTTGACTTAAGAAGACCCAGGCTAACTATATTATATGACTTTTTGAAACTAATAAAAACAATACTTATTTAAGAACGCACTATTAATAGCCTGTAGTGGCTGCATGAAAGTTTGGCTGGCTAACAGCTGTCAGTGTGTCATGTCACTGTCACTACTGTCAGTGTCAGTTAACAATATGGCGGCGGCAATAAGCGAGTTTGAGCCGTGGATATTCGAGAAATTAAGAAAATTAAATACCGATGAAGGAGTATTTGGCTCGTACATAACAGGAATTTTAGAAGGCGAAGATAGTTTAGATGAGAAAAAAGATGCCTTGGAAGGTTTACTTTCGGAGATAGTGGTAAGAAAGTTACCGATGAAGTTGCGTTGAGCATGCCCGATTTCCTAGCACCTTTGGATATTAATTATTAACAAGTTGCATAATTCCAGGCGAAAGACATCACTTCTCTCGTTACTGAGATATTAGAGAAGTGGGAGTCATGTCAGCCGAAAGAAGCCTCAAAACCTGTAACAAACGTTGACGCTCAATTAGCCAGACTGATGGAAACTCAAAATTTAGCCACTACAACTAATACAAGAAGTTATACTGATGAAGAAAAAAAGATTCGGGAAGCAATATTGTCTCAGTACAGTCAGCTCTCTGATAATGAGGTTGGTACATTTTATGAGGTTTAAATTAGTTAAAGTGAGCAATATATTTCAAATTTTAAATATTGGGGTATTCATCACCCTTGTACTAGGATCTTAGAATGGCTGAACAGATGATTTTGGAATCATAACTTAGAACACTTGATCAAGGCACCTTTCAAACAACAAAGTTGGTTCATCCACTTAGGGGCTGTTACAGAAAGACACAGATACACACATTTTATTTTTACACGATTTGATTTGTGGACAAAACTAACATCATCAACTTTGTTTTGAGGAAATGTTTACTAACAGCGATTTACTTCTTTATTTATAATCACTTCAGGAAAATCAAGAGCATGAAGAACAAGGGGATACCTTAGATCTTGTCAAAAACACAAATGCTGCTGATGTGCATGCTGCGGCACGTGAACGACGCGAGCAAGCACGCCTTGATGCACAGAAAAAGAAAGAAAAGGATAAAGAAGATAGGTTTGTGATTATAATTTAATAAAATCTATTTACAGAATAGGAAGGATGACCACCATGTTATGAAGAGAACATGCTGCACATGAACATGCCCATTTAATGTATGTATGAGGATGATTATGGTATTAAGATATTAACAATTTTTCTTTGTTTTAAATTTTAGAGAGAAGCAAAAGCAACTTAAAGAAGAGAAGAAGGAAAAGCGTAAGACACAAAAAGGTGAAAGGAAGAGGTAGCACCTTCCAAGAGCTTACAGCCAGCAGCTATAATTTTAAAGCTTGGTACATAAAACATTGTATTATTTGTTTTAAAGAATATTCTGGAGAAAATTTCTTTAAGTGAATTTATTTCCCATCAATAACTCAAATATACATAATTACTAAGAAATTATATTAATGACTGTTTGTCTCCAGAACATTCTGCTAAATTGAGGTACACAACATTATATTTTGTTCTAAAGAAATAAATAATTTAGAATAATTACAATTTGAGTTTAATCAATATGTAGATTCTTGAAATGCTTGTTTTCGATTTTATTCCTTGATTTCATAGAGTAGATTTTTAATTTTGTAATTTGGTTGTATCTAACTGAGTAAGACAAGTGTTAATATTATTTAAAAAGTTAATATGTGGTAGCATGTTTTATTTTTTAAATAGTTATTTTTATTCATTGTTGATTGAAGGAGGTTATAAATGCAAGTAAATGAGCAATAAAATATAGCATTATTTTATATAGAGTCCACATGTATTGGACATGTTTGTTGAAATTTAATATTGATGTTCCTCATTTTAGTTTAGTAATAAGAGCTTTTGTATTATTATTACCTCTTTTGGATATACTCCAATACAAGAACTATGGTATTTACACCATAGTACTGCTTGTGTGATTAGAAAACAGTTTGTTAAAAAAACGACTCAACTGTTATATTAGCTAAATATTAACCAAAAATTTTTTGGCCAGAGCAATAAAATGTGGTTGAAATTGTTTAACTTGTTTTTTGTTAAAATTCAAGAAGGTTGTTTTGTTTCCTAAGAACTAGCTATCAAACTTATGTGCATATTATGCTTATGATATGAAACCTTTACATTGTACAACAGTGCTTATAGTATCTGACAGACATCTAATAAAAAATAAGCGTTTCAGTAATGATCAGACCATTACAGGACCATTTCATAATGTCTGTCCATAGATTAATAAGTAATGGCAAGTCCAATACTTTAGTCAAATTAATTTAGTATAAATAATTCTCATATTATCAAATAATAAATGATCAATCATATATTTGATAATAATATATAAAAATAAAAATATAATAATAAAAATGTCAATAAAAATGTGGCAATATGATATGATATACATAGCACAAGATTTTATGCTAAATGTTTAAACTTTTGAAGTATATATAGTAGATTGGCCCGATAGCTCAGTTAGTATAGTAGTAACCCTGCCTTCTGTACTGTGGGTTGTGGGTTCAATTCCCACCCTGGATAAACATTTGTGTGATGAACATAGGTGTTTGTTTTGTGTCTGGGTGTTATATTGTATTCTATGTATGTATTTACAAACAAAGAGTATCATAACTATTGTATCAGTTGGCCCATAGTACAAGCTTTGCTTAGTTTGGGGCTAGATGGCGCCGTGTGAGATGTACACACTAAACTATAACTAAAACTAAACACTATTAAAAAATAAATTATATCTCAAATACTGCGCAAATCACTAGTATAACTGAAAATAAATAAACATAATATCCAGATTCTGCCCTAAACAAAAGCCTTGAGGTTCTGATTTTTTATTTACTTTAGAAATTGTAGTATTTTACCTGAGCATAAAAGCTGAATGTACATTGTGCAAAGCAAGGCTTTACAGCTCTTAAGTTGATTTTTACCATCATAGGTTACATATTTTTAAATTAAACATTTCAGACCAAGGATAAATCTATTACATTTGAGCCATTGCAACTTGTACAATATTTGTGATGCAAATAGATCTGTAATATATTTGTAATAAAACAAACATGCATATTTAGAAAAATATTTCATTTTCTCAAAGAAAATGCACCTTGGGTGTGACTTAGAAATGTTACAAATTAACAATACTGGTACTATCTATCACAAAATTACATTCCCATTACATTAAAAACTGCATATTCAATGATGTTTTTAAAAATATCAAGCAGTTCAGCACCAGTACCTACATAATAATATTGGTGCATCTGGAAGACAAATGTATCTACTATAAACAGTTGAATACACATTACATTATATCTGACCTAAGAAAGAGTGGCATTGTTTAAATACAAGTTCTACATATTTTACATGACTATCACTCCGAAGAAACATTATCACAGACATTCACTATCTCCCTCATCATCAACAACTATAAAGTTATGTGCCCCACCAGCATATATTTTACTTATTGTTGTTGTAGTTTCCACTGGTACTAAGGTTGGTAGGAATATGTCTCTCTCAGATTGTATGCCAGTGTTAGAGTGCTCATTCCAACCCCAGGCCCAAAGACTGTTGTCAGTTGCTAAGCAAATAGTGTGTTCTGATCCTAGTGCAACATCTTTAACTTTTCTACCATCTGAAAACAAATAATTCAAAATGCAGAAAAGCTTTAATTTCAATGAGACATTCTGCAACTAACCAAATGAATTATTATATGCTAATGATTATAATTATGTATACTCTTTGGGCAATTATATAACTTGACAGCAACAAATGTGTATGAATTATGTCTAATTCATACACATTTGTAAAATTGCATATTGAAATGACAGTTTCAATATGCAATTTTACAAATTTCATGTACATAAGGTTTCGATAAATAAGATTAAATACTCGCATATAAACTTTCATTTGCACTAAATTTATATTTATATGTATTATTTAGTAAATCAGAGGATGTAGTAAAGTTACAAAACTAACAATGCAGTATTGTCATTACCTGGCAATTTAATTAGAGTCTTCTGACCAACAGAATCATTACCCCCAATCTGCCCATAGTTATTTCTTCCCCAAGTAAAAAGCCGCCCATCTTCCAACCACAACAACACATTAGTCCAGCCGGTCAACAATTTCTTTACTGGATGCTTCACATCTATATCAATCTTTTGCGGTGTAAAAATTTTACTGTACTTTTCTGTGTTTAGTACTAATTGGCCATGTTTATTATCACCCCACACATATAAAGCATTCTGGTCTGTTGACCAAGCTACAGTATGTTTCTGTCCACATGCAATATGTGACATTTTACCTATATTAGGCACTTTAGTGAATCTGTCCACTGATAGGATATCTTTACCTAAACCAAGTTGACCATACTTTCCACAACCGGTAATCCAAACTTCACCTTTTGAGTTAATAATTGCAGTGTGTCTCAGGCCCATGGATACAACCATAGCATTCACTTGAAGTCTTATAGGTTTGACAAAATTAGAGAAGTGTTCTTTTGGTAGTCCAAGTTGGCCATGACTGTTTGATCCCCAAACAAATAGGAACTGATCATCTGTTACTCCACAACTGAAATCCCAACCACACGAAATATTTGTAAATGTTATACCACTCAAAGACCATGTTCTTTCAAATGTATGTACTTCAGTATCGGTTGCAAGCTGAAGCTTAGAGTTCCAGCCGCATGAGAAGAGCCTGCCATCTGCATCTAGTAGAAGGGTATGACCTCCACCACACGCTATTTGTTTCACTTCACAGTTGTAAAATGGTATGGATACTTTTGTAGGCTTTTCCACTTGCTCGCTAACTAAATTTAACGCCAATTGGCCATGTGAATTAGCTCCCTGAAAAACCAGGTGTTTTTTAGTATACCAGTCTTAACTAATCTCTACATTTAGGATATTATTTCTTACCCATGTCCAAAGAACCATGATAATGTTTATAAAGGTAGTTAATTGAACAATTCTATTATTATAGAAATAATTTTCTCACGAATCACGATGCACGTACTGTTTAAGTTGTTATTTTTTGTAAAACGTTTGTAATTTTCTTATTATTTTGGATAGAATTCGCCCTAATGTTATTATGTTGAATTTTTACTATGATGCAATACGTTGCCTACTGTAATTAGTGGTTTGTTTTATAAACTACATAGAGATACTGTTTGTTTTGTTTTTACATTATGCAACGTATGTACATGCAGCTTTATACTTGGTACTGATGTATCCATTAGTAGTTCGTGCTGCTGTCTGCTTGGTACTCTTTGCTTTTTAGTTTTGTAGTATTTTAATTTCAGCAATTATTTTTATATACCTACGTATTAAACGTAGTGGTTATATGCTCTTTGGTGACTGCTCGGGAGAAGTAATAGTATTCTGTGTCTTTGCTTGTGACTGATTTCTTGATTGGTGGTGCCCACTTGTGCCCTCTCCCTCTGCGACTTGCGACTCACAGACCAAGTAGAGGATTTGCGACTAACAGACATCGCGATTCGCGATTTTGCCAATGTCATTTACTAGAATGACAAGTGAAGTGAAAGTGATGGACAAATAATCCATAGGAGTTTTGGCGGGAAAGCGAAAAAGATCGCGTCATCGCATTAAATTATTTTCCAAAACTTGTGTTGTTTTCAGTGTTAGTGCATAAAATTGGTGGCATTCTATTCGTTAAGTGCTGGACTGCAGGCGTGAGTTTGGGAAAAAGGTATAATGAAGGTGAAACGTTTCTTTTCGTGTTGTTTCCAAAACTCCATAGAAGCTTCAAGTAAAGTTGCCACCACTTGCCTAGGAGTATGACTTTGACAAGACTATGACTTGATTTGATGACTTAGACTGTGACTTGACACATATTTGCGTGAAATATAATTAACTTGATAAATTATCAATTACTTGACACTGGCTAAATACACAAAAGTGTGGAGCCAAACATAAAAAAATAGACATATAACGCATAGTTAGTCTGTGGTATAACGTACAATTATTTGTTTTTTTTTTATTATGTAGCTTTACGCGAGAAGCGTATTTAGTTAGTGTCACAAGTTTCGAACATTTTATGTCCTCCGGGAGCCAGTAAGTAACTAACACAAACTGCGGAAGGCTTCGCAAGCGTCAGCAGCACGTATACTAGCGCTGCGACCGACCGCAGCCGGCATTGAGCGCCTGTGTCATTGTGTAGCCAAATTATTGAATATTTTTTTTAATGTTAATGAATGACGTGACGAGCTAACCGTTCGCCTGATGTTAAGCGACACGGCTGCCCATATTAGTTGCAGTGTCACCCGGAACTCTAAAGTATAGAGTTTCGCGTGACACTGCACTGCGCACGTCATCCTGAGACATCAGCACAATCTAGTAAGATTACTAGACTGTGAGATCAGTTCATAAAGTCTCATTTGCCCAGTAATTTCACTAGCTACAGTGCCCTTCAAACCGGAACACAGCAGTACTTGCGCACTATTGCTTGGCGGCAGAATAACTGGCAAAGCGGTGGTACCTACCTAGACGAACTTTGTAGAAAAGTCCTACCACCTAGTATCTACCAGGGTATCATAAATGTACCCTCATAAACATTGTTTAACGGAGAATTAGTTATTCAGTTGTTTCTTTCTACAGAGTTTGAAATGAGCAAAATTAAAAGAAGAAAAAAGACTCGGCAGCTATTTCACTGCTGAGCCATGTTTATTAGTACCTAGAGGGATCAAGTTTACCTACTTATAAAGAAACAAGTCGCATCTTTGACGAAATTCACCTTTTTTATTCTTTGGTTTTTAGACTTCCTCTTTTTGTCCAAGTTTAAGTAAGTATGTAGGAAGTTTTCCTTAGTAAATAATCTAATCATGAAATATTTAATTAGGTAGTAACTACCTAGCTATACTTAATTATTGTTTATATACGTTTTTGTTAAATATTGTTAATAATTCTGCACCCACATGTACTCGTAGTAGAATCTAGCACTTAAGCCGCCTGTGACACAGGTTCATCCTAGTGCAGGCACCTAATTTTGTAAGACTTTAGTTTCCTAAGATTTATATTGTATTTTCATTCATGTAATTTTTTGAATAAATATTATTATTATTATTATTATTACTTATAAAATTAAATAGTAGGTACTTAAGTACCTAACAATTTTTTTTATTAATGTACATTCCAAGTTGTGTAGTTGATACTTATAAGTAGCTGATTTACCTATTTATGTTTGTACTTACAATCTTTTTTATCGCCCTAAGTATGCCGTAACAGGCGCTTGTACCTACTAGACTATCACTAGCGGGTGGTACCTATGTCTCATAATTTATCAGTACTTAGGTACTTAATTATCTGTACGTACCCACGTATAATAGGTAATCATATCTTACACAATATAAATTGTTAGCTTGTTAGAAAGTGGGAAGTGATTAATCACGTTTCATCCACATTTGCGGTGTTCCAAACTTTGCGCTTGTTTGTGGCGTTTGTCGACACCAGAAACTTTCCCAAAGTTTATTTCGAACTTTCGATATAACAAGACAGTTGCTATAATAATGATAGGTTCGTCTTGTGTTCATCCTATAAAGGGTAGGTATATCTTACCTTCTCTTATTAAAGTCGCACCTGGGACACTGAGGAAAAATTGAGAAGCATAATTATTAACATAATCTTTTGAAGTATTACAATAATATTTATCCTTCTACTAACTTCGTAATTAATTGAGGTAGATACGAGTATAATTATACACACAGCCGTCATCCTTTCCGCCGACGTTTCGTGAGTTTTCACGTCAGTTAGGTCCGTACCTATTACAGAATGATGATATGGTCAATAATGCTGGTAGCACATCTGCTTAGACTTTTTACTTATACCGTAAACTTAAATAACGTATGTGATAATTGATCATTGACATTGATCCTTAAAAATAAACAAAAAAGAAAGGGATGCTCAGTCATCGATCGGTGCTCAAGCAGAGATTTCATTCATAAAGTGATCATTTAGTGAATGAAATCTCTGCTTCAGCACCGATCGATGACTGAGCATCGTTCTGTAATACGGACTAACCGGTTACTAACGTAACCGGTTCCCAGAATACGGACATCGAATATGTCTGAAACCTAGTTGGAGTAATTTCGATTTAACTGACGTGATTTTAGCCGTTATTTACAATCCAAAATGTACTCACGACAGTTTTGAAACTAAAATAATATGATAAAATTTAGTATTCAAATCAGTCTTTAACTTCGTATGCTCCGCAGAGTTTCACAATTAATCGGCAGAGTGATAGAGCTGATCGTAAATAACGCTGCTATTTCCACCTCACCGTGGTTCCAGTTTCAGCACAGGTCGGTGGCCAATAACTCGCATGATTGGTTTTCAGTCTTACGCCCGACTGTGCACTCGCTGTTGCCACTAGACCTCAAATATTTAGTTTAAAATTGCGATGCTCTTACCTGTAAAATCTCAGTCAGATAACTTTCTTATTTAACGTTCACTTCTAAAAACCTCATAAAATGGATATCACACGCCTGGTAAAATCATTAAAAAGTGTAAAATCAGTATCAATTAAATATCGAATGTTATGTAATGGAGGAGGAAGAGGAGAGGAGAATGGAAAGACGCCTGCCAAGCGTGGTAATTATCCCCCCCCTAATATCACCATTAGGGGGGGGGATCTACCAGTGGACGCAAAAAGGCAGATGATGTGATGCGATTTATACTATAATGTACAGTTATTAAGATTCCAAACACCACATCTTTAAAATCAGAACTATAAAAGTCAGAACGAGTGTTTTACGAAAGGGTAAATAAATGACGGTAAAATGGGGTATTTTGTGGCTTCGATCTGACTTTTATGGCGTGTGTATAAAATGGCTATGATAGCACGAAATACACTATTAAATCTGAACATAAAATGTGTATATATGAGTAAATAAGCATGCAGAGATAAAAGGGTACGTAATGTGAAGCTCAACTCTGCACTACATTTAGGTAAGCAGGTCCTTGTTATTTGCTAATCACCGATATTCGTGTCGCATTTTTGTTCATGTAAATACACAACCTCATTTATTTCCAACATAATTAACGAATCAAATTAAGGTGTAAAGGTAGGGGGGTATTTCAAATGATCTACCTTCAAATAGCACTTCCCGTTGCTCAGCTTTAAACTGTTTCATGGATCAGGGATAGATACTTTACCCTACATTATTAGTTAGTTCCCTCACACATCACGGAGGTAAAAACTGTGGCAAATGGCGGCTGGTAGTGTTGGACAGGTAACACACCGTCTCAATGGTCGTTAATAAATATTTGAACGGCCCGCAATGCGCTGGGTCTTAAATAAAACATGGTGTGCTCGACCGGAGTGAATTTTTCAAGCGTACTGGTCCTTCGTCCTTTGAGAATAGTGCGACGGCAAATTTCAGATCTACAAGATGTTCATGTTCAGCCGCAATGGGATTTGGATAAGCTATAAGTATCTTGACTTTACTACTTTTCGTGATCGTTACTAGATTAGTTTTGAATATTTTAAGCGGAGTTTTTTGGAACATGGATGTGAATTATTAAGTAGACGTGTAGATAGTTTAAGTTTAAAAAGGATTCTGCATTTTTCGTCACTTTTAAAGTGTGTGTATAAATGTTATAGGAAACCACGCCAGGAATCTAATAAATCTATCCTCACGTCATTTGCGCTCATAGCGATATGTGACTAGCTGTTCACGAACGATCGGTAAAGTTAGGCAACGTTCATTGCGGTTCTCACTTGGATGAGTGACCGCTAATGAAGTGGTATTCTGGTATTACAACAGAGTGCTAAGGTGCTTCGGCACATTTAGCGATTGTAAGACATTTCTCATTGCTCATTATGCCAAATCTGTGTATTGTTGTACGAGTCTGTCCTCACATTATTCTTTCAGCATAACTAAAATTAGGGGTAAGTAGGTACTTACAAAATTATGTATATAGTATTTACAAGTATGTATCTAATATGCTACAAAGATTCCGTAATAGGCGATTTGCATAAACTTTTCACGGATTTAAAATACAGTCTTACGTAAAATGTAAATTTGTGACTCTCCCGGATATAAAGTTGAGAAGTTCACGCTTGATTTTATTTTTATGGAAATGGCTCGATCTGAATTTTAAATCTCAATTAAATTTCGGTGGGTTCCCAAAGAGTCCAAATCGAGTTACGCTAGTTAGTGTTACCCGAAGGGATATTTTTCCCAAAGTGTAGGCACTACCACTTGTTTAAAACAAGATTTAAATTTGATACCATTTGTTGTTGGCAATCATATTTTTTTATGATTTGATAACTGGGGTATTTTTTTTATGCTGCACCAGCATAGGCCTGCAAGCCCACAACCATTAAGGCATTGAAGGAGGAACTTAACGATGTGTCAACGTAATTCAGCCACATTTATGCATAATGGCCATAGAAAATTTTGCCTTGAAGCTAATGCAATCGCAATGTGCTATTCCACACATAGCCCTTTCCTTTGTAAGTACTTCATGATTCAATAAAAAAAATACAACCTAGAGAGAAAACTGTGTTTTCTAATTAATTCCAATCATGTGCTAATGTTGGGACGCCTTTAGCTGCGGTGTTAGTATCACTATTTATTCTGTCTCAATAATCTTATGTACATTTTGTCACCAAAATGTTGATGATATAAAGGGTATATCTTCCGCACAAACTACTTATCATGGTTTCTGTTGTTGGCCTAGGGAATATTAACTTGCCGCCGGGGGCGAGTTGGCTGGACTGCAGTCGCGACCCCTTCTCGCCCCGGTACGGCGGACGAGGGCTCACGGGGGGTTTTAGTGGGTTCGAGTCCCACATACCCCCTTCCACCACCCCCGTGGTGGCAGGGAAGTGCGAGGGCATTTCCCCTCCTCAAAAAAAAAGGAGAATATTAACTTTCTCTAATAAGAGTACCTACCTACGAGTACCTACAGCACGTGCATATTCTATCGAGATTGCATATTTTTTTACCCCTGGAAAAGCAATATCCCTCCCAATGAAATTGTTTTATTTATGAAGCGCAGACGAGAGTCCTTTGACTATTTTAATATTTTAGACGCATTTTCCTTGTAGGTTAAGATATTAAAAATTTAATATAAAGTAGATTCACCTTTTTCCGGCGATTTGTTTGGATTTATTGAATAACTACGAATAAATCGGTAGGTCCTTTCGATAACTGTAAGTATGTAATTGATTTAAAAAGACACAGGTACTTATAGATCATGATGGAAATGTAAGTTGGTATTAATAATTAGAATCATCATAATTATCCGGGAGACATCTACTGCTGTACATAGCCAAGATCTCCACTTTAAACGGCCATTTGCCATACTTGCTTCTAACAACATCCCACAGTTTTTACCAGTCTTCTAGTGGACTAGTAAAAACTGTATGAAGTCGAGCTAATTTGGCCCCCGCCATAATATGTTACGCCTATTAACCCACAGTTTACAAAACTCTACTATAAATCCAATATTAAGTATTTATAATACTATACAAAGATCTATTGAGAACAGAAAGAAACTATTTATACCTACGTAGTTTCTTACTGTTCTCAATTTTGTGTCATGGCTTTAAAAGCAGATCCAATGAGAAAATAATATCCCTCTAGATCCATCGTGGATCTGACCCCGAATCTACTGAGATTGAACGCTTCCTGTTAGTTATATATAGGTCTACCAAACAAAAGTATTGTTGAGAAAGATATAACTTCTTGCAATTTCACTGAAAATTAAGTCATAAAACGATAAGAGATATAATGAGGTTCGGGATGCCAGTTAGGTCAGTGGAATTACTTTTAGGTACCTGTGGATGCATTGATATCTCAGATGTAAACAAGTGAAATCCCGACTAAATGCTATCCCTATGCCTGAAACTCCTTCTGTCTCAATAATTAAAAGAATTTGCAGCACCTCGTCTTAAATTTGCAAAGAAAATTGTGAGGCGTGTTGTGAAAAATGCAGACATAGTTTTCCACTATAGGCATACGCTAGGTACAAACGTTTCGTTTTGCTCTGCATTTAAAACCTGCTGCAAGCCAGACGCAGCATAACATTTTAAACCGCAGCTTACACTGAGGTCCGTATTGAGTGATAACAGTTTTAGGGTAAGTATAGACATTTTCGAAACCCCAATTTACAGGGGTGATGAAGTTGAACTCTGAAAGATCGATTGCACGTCCACTTATATTCTTGCTCTATGTGAGGTCACTTTCGTTTATTAAAGTACAAAGTTTACGTTTGTACGAAATTTAAGAGTTTTTTTTTAAATGTTTTGGCTCCACACTTTTGTGTATTTAGCCAGTGTCAAATAATTGATAATTTATCAAGTTAATGATATTTAACGCAAATATGTGTCAAGTCATAGTCGAAGTCATCAAGTCAAGTCATAGTCTAGTCAAAGTTATACTCCTAGTAAAGTGGTGGCAACTTTACTTGAAGCTTCTATGGAGTATTGGAAACAACACGAAAAGAAACGTTTCACCATCATTATACCATTTTCCCACACTCACGCCTGTAATCCAGCACTTAACGAATAGAATGCCACCATATTTATGCACTAACACTGAAAATAACACAAGTTTTGGAAAATAATATAATGCGGTGACGCAATCTTTTTCGTTTTCCCGACAAAACGCCAAAAAGAGAGCATTTACTTCTATAACTATATAGAAAAAAAAACTGATAATCTTCAGAGGTAAGCATTTACTTGAATCATAACTATGAACATTCATAAATCGAATTTCAAACAATAAAAATATGGATTCATCCGTTTGGGAGCCACTGTACCACAGATATACACACACGTTATGTAGGTACTTAGGTACCTATACACTTGTAACTTGTAACATCACCCGTTTGTATTGTCCTCGTCGGGGACACTGGTTTTTCGAATTACACGTTAATTTGAAATTAAATTTTTTCAATACAAATGCCCCAAATACCTTTATCTACCCGTGATTTGAAATTACATAAAAACTTCAAACCGCCTTGGTTTGCGGTTATAGAGTCAAATCCCACGGAACAATAAAGTAAACAGTATAAACAGTTTTTTTTTATTAGTAAAGTAACAGTACTAGAAAAAAAAAACTGTTTGTGAACAGTTATTTGCTGCTACGATTTTTAAACCTGCATCTATTCTACTCGCATGCAGACTGTCGTAATGGTGATCCTGGTTACGAGCCTGTAGTAGCTGGCTTATAGAGCTTAAGTATCTGCGTTTCGCACTCGTTTGCTTGCAAATCCTGGAAACTGCCTCGTTGCATTCGACCTTTTTGAGCTGGCTCCTATGCGAACATTAATGTCATATCCGAGTATTTGCGTTTTTATGATGCTTTCATGGTTATTTTTTGCTAAGATTTTTCAAAAATGTTTCCACCTCCTCCCCGTAGGTGCCGTAAGAGAAAGAGAGATAGGAAATATCCAGGGTATAGGGAGCAGCGTTTTCCTTGGTTCATTAAAATCTGCGATCTCGCAGCTGCCTGCCAAGGGTGGTGATTGGACCCCCCCAAGTGCGTATTTTGTGGGAGGCCAGTGTTTTTTTTAAGCCAAGCTTTCGGCTGATGATTTTACATACTTTCTTTCTTCCCAAAATAGTACCATAATTCATAAAAAAATTAAAGTACATTGAATGGTTGACCCGTTATTGAAATGATATTCGAATCGTAAGAATTCTTATCGATGAAATGCATGAACGGTCAAAACCAAATTGTTTTTTGTTTTGTTTTATCGATTAACAACGAGAACTCAGAAAACTGATTCTTTAGTTTGTGTCGGTTATTCACACTCGTAACATGCTAGTTACTCAGTTTAAAAGACTTGTTATTGTCATATTGTTAATAAATATTATAGAAAGTGGTGTAGTGCTGTGCGCAGCTCGCAAATGGAAGTTTGTTATACAACTCGTTGACAATCACAATCGCGAAAAGCTTCAGCTGTCTCTGACAGACCCGAGTAAATATCACGTTTTAAATCTTAAAAGTTTTAGCACTGTAATTTTTTCTCTTAACACTTATTGCCTAGTATATAGTATATATATAGCCTAGTAACGCTTGTAATTATAAGGGCATGAAAAAATCCGTTTTAAGTTTTATGGTTCTTCGATTTGCACTGGCGTAGTATAGCGACGCATGTCTATTATCTTTGTGCTGCTACCTTCTAGACTACACTGGTAACAGCCCAAGACATCGTTGGTTCATCACCGGTCTGCACTAAATATTGACAGCTCCTAAGTCTGCACTTATCTCTCTAGCTCCTTGTTTCTCCTAAGTTTGTCAAGTGTCAAGTAAATACTGTACGCTCAAGACAGCCGATGATCAACAAGCAACCAATGAGTGTTCAGTATTTGGTGTGCCAAGTTGACATGAATTTAGCGAACGTACGAGAACACGGGGTAAAGTGTTGCTTAGCTAAGTTGTATTTCAATAGACTTTAGAATAGACGGATTGTCTCGAGTGAAAATTATGAAACCATAATTCTCGACACACTAAACGTACTTGGCTTTTTATGTTTTTAAGGTTCCGTACCTAAGGAGGAAAACGAGAATCTATTTACTAAGTCTCGGTGTCTGTTTGTCTGTCTGTCCAACCTATAAACAGTATATAGATATAATTAAGTTCACTCTTTTTTTTGATGGGATTGCCCTCGCACTTCTCTGCGACTACGGGGGTGGTGGCAGGGGTATATGGGACTCAAACCCACTAAAACCCTCCCGTGAGCCGTCTTCCGCCGTACCGGGGCGAGAAGGGGTCACGTGACCAGTCCAGCCATCTAGCCCCCGTAATTAAGTTCACTCTTAGCTTACTCTTGATATAATTAAGTTTTCTCGAAATTCTATATACTTATACAAATTAAACGGACTATCAATTATTTTACAGAACCATGGCTGATGAGGTGCAACCGCGGGGGAGGCGTCTGCGTCTCCAGCAAGGCCTGTCCGTGGGAAAAACTCAGAGATGACGTAAATGGAGATTGTGTGGAGTATAGCATAGGAGCAGGTCATGTTTGCTGTGAAGTTAACACTGTCAGGATACCCACAGATATGTTCGAAATGTATGATGTGTGACAATTAACAAAGATATTCAAGTGGTGATAAAGTAAAAAGTAGTAGAAGTAAAAACAGACATACAGTCTTGATGTTATGAAATGTACAACTGGGGGATTGGCTGTGTAATATTAGAAACCTATATAATTGTCCTTTCCTATATTATATATATGTTCATGTTAATAATAGGCTAAATTTATAAATATAAAAATAATTTAACAAAGAGCACGGACCCCGATGTCTGTGGAAATGCGGATTTAAAAAAAACCTATATAATATGGTTCTTGCTCTCAGTATTATCACATGCATTACTGTGCAAAATAGTTAATAGAATAAACCTGAACAATTATGCAGATACGACGCTCATTATATTATTTGACTGGCCTAATAGCTCAGATGATAGTTGCTCTGCCTTCTGAACTGTAGGTTGTGGGTTCGATTCTCACCCAGGAAAAAATATTTGTGTTATGAATATAGGTGTTTGTTTTGTGCCGGGTGTTTATATATGTATTTACAAACAAAAAAATTTTTCCCAACCTGCAGTAGCTTCGCTCACTTCGTTTGCTCAGTCAAAAATACAATTTGAAATACATTTTGACACACTGGTGTAATTTTTTTTGTTTATATTTTGGCTACACATTTTTGTGTATTTAGCCAGTATCAAGTAATTAATGATTTCTGAAGTTAATGAATATTATATATGTGTCAAGTCAAGTCACAGTCCAAGTTATCAAGTCAATTATGTGTTATGTGTTATTGGCTGTATTGTCCGCCCTGTATTATATATATGTTCATGTTAATAATAGGCTTAATTAATAAATATAAAAAATAATCTAACAAAAAGCACGGACCCAGGTGTCTGTGGAAACGCAGTATAAAAAAAAAATTATCAAGTCAAGTCATAGTCTAGCGTAGTCAAGTCATACTCCTACTAAAGTGGTGGCCACTTTACCAGAAGTTCTACGTAGTTTTGGGAACAACACGAAAAGAAGCGTTTCACCATCGTTATACCACTTTCCCACACTCATGTCTGTCAATCCAGCACTTAACAAATAAAATGGCACCGATTTTATTCACCAACACTGAAAATAACACAAGGCTTGGAAAATAATACAATGCGGGGACGCGATCGTTTTCATTTCCCGCCACAACTCACTGGTGTAATTATCACATTGTAATGATTACGTAAACGTTTTTATTCTACTCTAAAAATGTACCTACCTTGTGTCCAGCACTAAAACTAACTACATAATCCGGCCAGTGCCGTTATCCAAACTTGACTAATCAAGTTTAGTTAGGCCGCCCCGGCGATCCAATCTCACATTCGGCCTAATCCTGTCACCAAAGCGCTGGAATTCTGGATATGTCACCAATATCTGCAAAAATTATTATTAACTAAATCACAGAGAAGTGAGAAGTGTGTTGTGAATTCGGCTTTGAACAAAATTTTTCAGTATTTCCCAGCGTCATCTAGCTTCTTTGGCCACGGAATGCAGAAAATATTCGCATAATTTCTACTGAGAAAAAAAAAAACGAGTGTATTTTAGACCACACGACTTAAGTAAAACTTCTTTAGCTCCATCTCTGTTGCCCCTACAGTAATATAAGAAACATAACTCTTTCTTTCTATTTCATGTAGAGAAGGAAATATACTTATATATTCCTCTCGACTACCGTTCGCCTCACCAGCTTAAACTCAAGTCAAGCTTGCCTAAAGAAGTATTACTTCAAACAAACCAACCGTATTTTTAACCTTCAACAATATGCATCTCAAACTGAAGAAGTGTCCAGCGTCAAAGGCGTAACAGTTTTGTAAATAAATTTAGACAATGGAGCTTATAACAGGTGTGAAATAGCGGATAATTATGCAGCGAGCACGTAACAGTTATGCCGTTTATTAGAAAACCTATGACAATGAAATTGTTTATTACAAAGTTTTCCGGTTAACAAAGTGCGAGTAGCACAAAAAATTTCACCAGTACCTACTTACATCTATCGTACTGCTGAAAATTTTCTGTGGCGGTCGCCTACAGGAAATGAAATTTCTAACTATAACAAAACACTGAATACTCTTTAATCTCGATATCTCTCACTAATAATTATTATGTAGCGGAATAATAATTATTTAGTGTTTTGTTTCTCTCTATCAAACTTGAAAAAGGCAAAGATAAAACAAGTGTAAACAGTAAGTAGCGATTCCTATATTATGCACTATTTATTAGTAAAGGGGTCAGTGTAAGCTTGTGAAATTTGCTAATGGCAATATTTACAGATTAGTATTAATACATTGTACAAAATGACAAATACAAAACAAATCTCCAGGAAGATCGCAGATATTTCTTGCTCTTGGTTTTATCGAGCTCGAAATATATTTTGTTGTTTTGTATCGCGCTGTTATAAATCTTTTGAATTAAGTCAAAGTCAAAAGATTTATTGCAAATAGATTATTTTTAGCACTTTTACAAGTAAAATCGTCAAAGTTTAAATATAAATTCAGCTGCCGCAGGATATCTAGCAAAAGCGATCTCTGTGTTTAATTCGGCTCGCTCGGATATTGCAATTTCCATCCGAGTCCGACGCAGCGTGCGTCTCCCTTCCATTTCGTTTCATATTGCACCAGAACAACACTTGACGTTTATAAAGCAAATTTTCACGGCTCCATTCCACAATCGGGTTACTGAAGCTACGGCGCATGCGAAACACTTTTTTTAAAAGGTTTGTATTATTTAATTATTTCGTGTTTTCAACTCCCTTGTGGGACTTTTGTATTGTTACGTGAAAATTCTTGAAATGTTTGCGGAAAGCTAAAACAAAGTTGTTCCAGAATTACTGTTTGCCTTGTCCATTATTTGCGTTTTACGCAACGTTACACTCTTTCAGGCTCTTCACAAAAGATTTTCATTAAGCAAGAACGCCAACCCTTTTGATAATTAAAATTTTGATATTTTTATGAGGTTTAAAAAAATCATCTTATTGTTTTGGCGCGGGTCGAGGGTACCGCTGTTTTATTATTCAGCGACCAAATCACATTGTTTTGTTTAGGTGATGATCCGCTGGTTGCGATTTCAATATTCATCGTACAGCTACATTTGCGTGCAAAAACATCAGTCGAACGGGCGTATTTTTAATTTTATTATTACAATGTCTTTATGAATTCCTGATGTTTTTGAGTAGCTAGGTTGAACAGAAAATTTATCCACTGTATAACAACCACAGTAAATAATAAAAACGAGCTTTAGACCACACTAATAATAATAATTATGAATAATGTTAAGAATTTTTTTCTTTCTTTCTTTCTTGATTTCGCTCGACTGAAGTAAAACTTCTCTGGCTTCATCTATCGGCCGGTATAACTTTGTTTTACTGGTTTTGGCAGGAAAGCGAAAAAGATTGCGTCACCGCATTGTATTACTTTCCAAAACTTGTGTTTTTTCAGTGTTAGTGCATAAAATTGGTGGCATTTTATTCGTTAAGTGCTGGATTATAGGCGTGAGTGTGGGAAAATGGTATATTGATGGTGAAACGTTTCTTTTCTTGTTTCCAAAACTCCATAGAAGCTTCAAGTAAAGTTGCCACCACTTTACTAGAAGTATGACTTTGACTTGACTTGATGACTTGGACTGTGACTTGACACACATTTGCGGAAATATCATTAACTTGATAAATTATTAATTACTTGACACTGGCTAAATACACAAAAGTGTGGAGCCAAAACATAAAAAAAACATTGTTTAATGTTAATTTCGCCACCTTGACAGTATGTACGTATGTCCGGTAAAATGACATAAATTGTCATTTTACCGGACATACCAACATAATAATACAAATTTTAAGTAATTTTTAACTTTATTATGTTGACAATGGAGATCTATGTGAACCAGTATAACCCGCCTCTTTCTCTCTCTTGCCCCTACAGTAATATAAGAAACGTAACTCTCTTTTTCTATCTTCACTAATTTATATCTCCCTCTCAAATTCTATTCACCTAGTGACGCATTCACCAGCTTACTCCGCAAGTCAAGCGTGCGTAAAAGTTTTACTTCCAAAACTGGTTACGGACGAGTTGAACTTGAGTTGTTCTGATACCATGCGTACAAGCTAATTTTCAAAAGCTAGTGAATAAGTAAAGCATAAACGTAATACAATTACAGTGGCTGTAGTATCCAGACGTGCGACACGGAACTCGGTTTCACGTCACACCAAATTATTCGGCCCGATGTTCGCCCAACACGATATGGTTACGTAAATGAGGTAGAGTAAAATAGGTTTTGTGAGGTAGCTAATTAAAAAAAATATGTTAGAGAATTAAATCATGAGCTAGTCGTTTGCCTGATGTTAAGGGACATTTCAGTTGCAGTGTCACTCGGAACTTTAAAATATAGATTTGCGTGACACTGCGCACGTCATCCTGAAACACGGCCTAGTAATTAGATTACTAGACTAGCTAGTCATGTCATTCTCTAACATATTTTTTTAAATAAGGCACCTTACAAAACCTATATTTATTCTACATAATTATGTAACCATGTCTTTAAATAATGACTTAATATTAATAAAACTCGCCAAATTATTGAAATATTAATGTAATGAATAATAAATAATAATAAAACGACATCTTTCCCTAAATAACAGGTAGTTTCGTATATTAATATAGGCACTCACATAACGTTTACATTCTCAATTATAGTTATTATTTTTGAGTAACCACGTCACTTTCTGAATTTTAGCACAAATATATAAAGGCATAGATTATATATTATGTCAATGAATAAAGGAATACCTTTCTACAATGTAATTATTCCACATGTGACAAAATTTCTCACTGAAAAATCTTTGTTTGATGTGATTTAATATCCATTCTACGTGACACTAGCAAAATTATGGTTACCGCTCCACAAAGGCCATTAACCAAAACTTGAAGTTGAATGTGTTTGTTATGATATTAGTTCATAAAAAGTTGCTATATGGGACTGGTAGAAAGAAATCTGTTTCTATAAAGCTGTAGGCACCACTATCTTCTATCGTTGCTAAGCCAGCAAGAACTTTGGCGAATAAAGGCGGTAACCGAGCAAAATGGATATTTGTTGAGAAACTCGCCGAGTCTTGAGGACTCACGCCGGACGTGACCACACTGCTAAGTTATGGTTTTGCAAATCTATACGCTAGGCAATTGTAGTTTTGCTGAAAGCACCAAATTTGAAAGCTCTTTTTGATTTAGAAGTAGCAGAAGTTACCTTTTAATTTGATAGATGTGCTCGCTCTGTTTAATATAGAAGTGATTGAATTTCCAGTATCAACACCAATGCTTGCTGTATTCTTGAATGTGGTACAGCACTTGGTCAGTAGTAAGTAATGTATAGACTTACGGCGGGTTATACACAAGTATAATAATTGAAATAGAATACGATGTTCTACCCCAAAATGCTAGTGGAAATTGCATTTGTATAAAAGCCGTTTATCTTTTTTATAGTTACACAGATATACAGAGTGTGCTCGTCTTAAATATCTTCAGGCTTTTAGTGTAGGTAAGTAATTAAAAGGCATAGATGTATCACGTAATTTTATTCAAACGGTTTGTTTTGTCTTAGTGGAAACATTGTGATCGTTAATCTTAATACTAAAACTTACCTACGAGTAAAAACTTCAGCCAATATCAATACCATGTCATACCTTTATTATATTCGCATCAAAAATAACATTTCTAACGCAACAAAAAGATTGGTCAAAGGTGAAAAGAATTTGGGATAGACACTTCGAATGTAGTAGATCAAAGGGAGATAGTACAAAGAGATGACGGCACGCGCTGAAGCGCTGAGTTTTCAATTGGGCACTTTCTATTACGGCCTGTATAGGGGCGTATTCGTATTGATCTGATAGACACTTTGGAAATGCCAATCAATTTTGTAACGGCCTCCTTATTCCGAGGAATTTCTAATTGCTTTCACTTTTACTTTAAGGAAATGTTTCAGCTCGTTCAAGGGTTTAAGCATTGAGTAATTAAGCTTATTTCTCACTTTATCATAGGTGTGTGCATTTAGAAGTCCCATTAATATTTTTATTCAATTCAGAGCTCAAAAGGTACAATAAAGCACCTACAGTCTACTACAGAACACTACAGAAGTAGTATATAGATAAGTTTTTGTTTTCTTGTTAATAATAATATAAATGTTAATAATAAAATTCATGACGTCACCTGATGTTACATGACGCGGCCGCCCTAACAGTTGTAGTGTCACTCAGAACTCAAGTCTAATGTAAAGTTTCACGCGACATTGCACTGCGCACGTCATCCTGGGACACATTCTAGTAGTGAGATTAGATCATAGTCTCTTTTGCCCAATAATTTCACTAGCTACAGTGCCCTACAAACCAGAACAAAGTAGTGCTTGCGCACTACTGCTTGGCGGTAGATTAACTGGCAACGCGGTGGTGCCTACCTAGACGATCATTGCAGAATATTCCTACCACCTAGTAAGTTACCGAGTTTAGATTAAGTATAAGTTTAGTACTTGTATTAATAACACTTATATTGCACTTTTTTAAATAATTGCACCTACTTTAGCCTGTAGCACTGTAGCCCAATAATCTATATCATGGTTGGTATGGCATTACATAGTTTATATAAAAATTAAACTGTATTTAAACTATTTCAGATTAATTATAGTATTGAAGTTAACGAAGGAGACTGATTGATTTGTAATATATAAAATTTTACAATAAAAAAATATTAACAATAAATTTAAAAACAGTTACAGCTAAACACGTTATTTACAAACGTGCTATTTATTTATTTATAAATACAATTTAAATTTATTCGTTAATATTATATATTCTGTACCTTCGTCAATTACTTTTTCCATCTTATTTTTCTTTCAAAGAAAATTAAGTTGTGAAAGAATCAGTCGGCTACTTTTGTTTTTGCCCGTCACAGCGGAGTGGCCTTGTGTGAGAATTCGGCAAGCTTCGTGGGGGACATCAATCATGTTTTGACATTCGATTTTTCTCCGACACGCCGCTGTCGGCCTGTCAGCGGAATATGCAGGATCACTGAAGTATTGAGTTTTTGCGGAAACGGTCTAAAACGGTGAAGAATTTCTTTTGTTTGGATAGATTGAAACGAGGCATGGGTCTGACAAAACATGGTTGTAGAATGTGACTTGGGTTATTTAGTGACATCTTGACTTGACATGATTTTTTCAAGCGCACGTAAGCTTCTGGTAAAGTTGCCATCACTTTACTAGGAGTATGACTTTGACTAGACTATGACTTGACTATAACTTGAATTGATGACTTCGACTGTGACTTGACATATTCTCACATACATACATTAGACATATTCGCGTGAAATATCATTAACTTGATAAATTATCAATTACTTGACACTGGCTAAATACACAAAAATTTGAAGCCAAAAAATAAAATAAACCGGGGGCTTGGGATATAGGTGCGAACCACAGACCAAGTAGAGGATGTGCGAACTTTAGAGCTGTCAAACTTAAATAAAGACGGGCATTCATATTTTTAAAATTCCATTCTATTAAACAGACAACTTTTTGACAGATTTTTCATAGTATTATTTGTCAAAAATTTACAATTGTAAAGCAATGCAATCGCAATTCTGTTAGTAGACTTGAGGCACCACCCAGGGCCTCAAGTCTAACAGTCACGAAACTTTGATTGCAATGCAACAGGAGAAATTTCCATACTAACTATGCACATAAACTGCGTATTCAAACTGTCAAAGCCATACACATTTTAGTTTCTAATGGTTGCATTCAAGTTACGTGATCGCTCAGCTGCTATAACTACAGGACTGTTTATTGTACAGCCTGTGAATTTTCCCGCATGAATTTTTTTATTACATGACAGTCCAGATACTACAATTTATGTTTCGGAATAATTTATTGGACCGGCTACAACGGCACCGGCACCAGTATTTAAATAGCCTACCGGCATGTAAAAAGCTTTTGTTTGTATTGTAGATAGGTCATGTAAATAGGGTGGATTCTGTGATTCATGTATCTAATCTATATTTTGACGCGATCCACATAATTGCGCTAGCTTTTTGGATTGAATTTTTTTGATAACTTTATTATACTACATTTCTAACGTACTCTAAGTAAAGATTTGAGATGAATAATGCGCCTCTGTAAATGTCTCTACATTCATCTCAAATATTTACTGAACGTATTAATTATAATATTTAGTGTGGTATACGCAAAGTCTATTACGAAAGTTCGAAATTTCTAAAGGAATCACCATCATTATACCATTTTCCCACACTCACGCCTGTAATCTAGCACTTAACGAATAAAATGCCACCAATTTTATACACTAACACTGAAAATAACACAAGTTTTGGAAAATAATACAATGCGGCGACGCGATCTTTTTCGTTTTCCCGCCAAAACTCCATAATAATTTTATCGCTCACGGAAAATGCTGCTGTGTGTTATCAAACATAAATATCTATAAAGTTTATCTTAGGTTTAAGTTGAAGACCACTTTGAAAATTTAATCTTACTGGAGAAAAGTTTATCTAAAAAATGTTGACCTCCTTAAACAGCAGAACGGTGCTTGTTGGTTTCACTGTGGAATGATTTCAGAAAAGTGCACTTTACTTTACGGGTGGCAGAAAGAAATTGTATATTTAAGTTGCACTATTAATTTGCTTACTAAATAAGCGAGATAAACAACGTTCGAAAACTACCAATTACTGTGAAATTAGTTTTTATTAATAAGGTGAAAAATTCCCAAAAGTAGTACTTTAAATGAAAAATAATGGTCCCCAGATCTTTAATTTTCTCCAACACACAGACTCAGAACAAGTATTTGCACATTTTTTCTGTACACAAACACTTGTCCTGGTGCGGGAATCTAACCCGCTGCCTCCAGCCTCAACTACCACACTAGAGAGGCTGATTATCAATTTTTTATTAGAATTTAACGTACTCTGTTTCATTAATTAATTAAATAAATAAAATGTTTGTAGAATTAAATCATAAAATCTATACTTATCTAAAATTTCATTAAGAGGACCATCCTGAGGATATTTTGAATATGTCATTACCGTAGATCTGCTATCTTCACGTGTGACAGAGACAATAGAGCGCCGTGAGTGAATTCACCTACATTTTAGCGTTTCGAGGGAAAATGGTTTTCACCCTCTAAGTCGATTGTTCGAATAGATTTTAAAGAATGCCTTTAAGTTTTTGTTTGTAAATATTTTTGTATTCTAATTACACATCCCTTTATAAGTTATAATTAGATTTAAAAATAATTTGTCCGTTTATAAGTGGCTACAGCTTTGTTTCATGTTTTTTTTAAATTGAAAGTTTACAAAACTGGCAATATATTCTTTATGATACTTTAAAAAACTAACCTTAACTACTAAAATCATGCTGTGGAAATGTTCCTTCTGGATGACACTATCTCTAGACGCTAGAGCGCTAAACAAACAATAAAATTAAGTTCTAACACACAAAATATACATACTTAAGTTGAAATATCATAGGTAATTTTTATTGTAACCTTCTTTCTATATGAGAATAAATAAATCCATGGCATTTACTTCGTTTTTCATTTAGAAATAATAGGTTCTCATTTTATTTTTATTTTTATTTTTGATTGTTTGTTTAATTACGATTTACATAATATTATTAGTGTAACAATAGGCAGAGTACCTGAATTAGGTGAAATTTAAACGCATGCTTGCCTCCATCGATATTCAAATCTAATAATCTTGTTAATCTCTGAACACCGGTGATGGGATGTAACAATGCAATGGATTTGAATGGAAATTATTAACCATGTTACGTTTGTGTGTTCGAAAATCACCCAGTGGAAATTGCTCTCTTTCCTGTATTTAAACATAATGCCTCGTATATTTCATAGTTATTGCTTAAGATTAAATGTCCATGTATGTGCATGAAAAAATTATTAAAACCAAGTTAATCATTTTTTCTCTCGGTACGATAAATAGTGTAGTGTAACAGCTTGAGCTTTTGGGTGTTATTTTAACATCCAACCTCAACTTTGTCGCACATCAAGAGAAAAGCAAAGTTAGCAGCACTGAAGTTGGGCGACCTTGGGAAGGAATTTAAATTTATAGATGAGGAATAAAGCTCATTGGTGACGAAACACTGGTGAAGGTTAAGCTCCAAAGTCTTGAGCACCGATAAAAAGTGGTCAGCCTATCGGTCTGTAATTATGTATCGGTTAAAGCTGCACTTCGGAGATTGTGCAATGGAAGTGCACAGCTTAATTCCTCCATGTCTTTTTTACCAACGCACAACACAACGTACAGAAACACTAAATCCGTATATATGGTGAGCATTCCTCCAATCCGCACAAAGCGCTGCGCTTTATTGCGCAGGTGGCAAAGAAATGGAACAACTTACCAGCATCTCTGTTTTCTGAAAACTATAATTTGGGAGTTTCAAAGCCGCAAGACTGAACTGGAGTATTCAAGGCAAGAGTGAATTGGTATCTTCTAAGCAAGCGTGTTCATTAATCATCCTATCAAAGGTGAAAAAATTAACTCTCAATTTCATAATATTACAAAAGTGTAATTAAAATAATACCTTTGGTGTATTTTAGCTTCCATGTACTGATATTGGCAATAACTTCATTTAGCGACCGATGAGCGGTAAACCAATCAGGGTGTAACTGGCGTATGAGACCGGTTCATTGGTGTTCATCCGTTCAGCTAGTAACCGACACAAATTGTATGATAGACGTTTATTTTGTTCAGTGCCTTCATAACATCATATAAAGGAGTAATCAAACGTCTAAGCTAAAGAGTTGGGTGTGATTGCGCATAATTCTTGGCCCATCGCGAACTTTAACACATAGAAAGTAGTAGCATCTTATTTTAATATTGTAATATCAAAAATACTTAAAGTTTGTCGCGTGGCCTCGGCGGTGTGAGAATAGGACCACCTCATCTCTTCCCGTAGGTGCGGTAAGAGCTGGCTAAAAAATCTCCCAATCTGGCTAGCGTGACTGGCAGCAGTACCAGAGAATAGTATACTCATGTCGGAGCCAGTAAGCTACATAGCGTAATAGATGTTCAAGCCCGGCTGAAATACCTACGACATTGTTAGTGTTGCTAGTTAGGAATCGGGAAGGCTGACGATAGCTGGAGGGCGAGTTGGCTGGACTGCAGTCGCGTCCCCTTTTCGCCCCCAGTACAGCGGACGAGGGCTCACGTCGGGGGGGTTTACGTGGGCCTCAAAAAAAAGGCTGACGATAGCTGTGCCATATCGTGTGTATGGCGGTTGGTGCTGCGTACCTACATAATTATTGTTAAATATTGGTCGTGCAGGCTAGAATGTGGTTGGAGTGTGAAGGCTTTTTGGAAGATTTTTATATGGCATGGTATTATTATTACTTCTTGTCGGTGTCATCAACAGCGGCGGAAAATCTGTTACTGCTTTCAGAGAATATCCAGAAAATTCGTAGCAGCATTCTTCTCTGAAATCACCAAGTCTCCTGCCGAGAGTGGTGATACAAAATGTGATAAAAATATGTATAGGTATATCTTCTATTTCGTTATACCTTCGATCACTCAGTAAATCACTGCAAAAAGAAATTAGACACCAAGAAATCATAGAGATAGTATTTATAGCCAGTCTAAATCTGCAACATTTTTATTAGCGTGACATAAATATGCATCTCTGCTGAATACGTCCAATTAACGCTCTAATAACAATTTGTGCTCACGCCATCCGCTGATGAGCCTCATTGAAGCGCGGAGGCCGCACGCCTCAACGGATTTCGCGATACTTTGAGCCGAGTCAATATGAGCGTGTTCTGTTTTACGGAAAGGAAGAGGTGGGACGTAAAAAGACTCCTGGCATGGGGTATAATAATAGGTTATTGGCAATGTACGGCTCTAGCTGCATTTTTAACGTTAAAAATGTCCGGACTGGAATCGCTTAAAACCAACGTTCTGCTATCCTCACTTATACTGCCTACAGATAATAAACGAAATACATTATTGTGTCGCAGTTGTGTTTCTTTTATTAGAAAAACAAAACATGAATACCAATTGTTTTAGTTATTTTCACTCATTTTCAAAGACGAGAAAAATAAAGTTTAAAATATTTATATAACTTTATAATATATTGTATTGCTTTAAAGTGCCTTCTTTTCTATTGATATTCAAACCACTCAGGTACAAACAGTACAACCAAAAAGATTCGCATACGTACAAAATACGAATATATTTTGTCCCCGATCTATTTACATATAATCTAAATATATATAACTCAAAGGTGACTGACTGACTGACTGACTGACATATAAGTGATCTATCAACGCACAGCCCAAACCACTGGACGGATCGGGCTGAAATTTGGCATGCAGGTAGATGTTATGACATAGGCATCCGCTAAGAAAGGATTTTTCGAAATTCCACCCTTAAGAGGGTGAAACGGGTGGTTGAATTATTTTCCCATAGGCCACGCCGCGGGCGAAGCTGCGGGTAGAAGCTCGTATAAATATATTTATGTATGTGGTCGATCCAATTCTTTCTTGCGTAGTAGATAAATTTGATTTAGGTTTCTTTGTTTATACCAAAGCCATTAAATTTCTTTGGTTTATACCACGTTAATACAAATAGCTCTTATTCGCTGTAATAACAGTTTGTGCTTACCTGGTACGTATAATGATAAACCTCATCGGAGCGGAGAATCGTACGCTTCAATGGTCTTTAAGATACTCTGAGCCAAGATTAGCGTGTATTCTCTGTGAGCTTACAACGAAAAGGAGCTGGGACTGTATTATTGGAGATTGGATTATTTCTCTAAGGTATAAGTCACGTATTATAGTATAAATACCTAAACCTCGAAGTAAAATGTACTTTAGTATAGTTACTGTTACTTAATTAACCATGTGAATGGAATAAAAATTCTATTTGGTTATAAAAACTTCGCGTTTTATTACTATAACGGTAACGGAACTTCAACGGTATAGAACACTGAGAGAGTATATTCTTACCACATTCTTATTTTTTTTTTAATATGTTTTGGCTCCACACTTTTGTGTATTTAGCCAGTGTCAAGTAATTGATAATTTATCAAGTTAATGATATTTCACGCAAATATGTGTCAAGTCATAGTCGAAGTCATCAAGTCAAGTCATAGTCAAGTCATAGTCTAGTCAAAGTCATACTCCTAGTAAAGTGGTGGCAACTTTACTTGAAGCTTCTATAGAGTTTTGGAAACAACACGAAAAGAAACGTTTCACCATCATTATACCATTTTCCCACACTCACGCCTTTAATTCAGCATTTAACGAATAGAATGCCACCAATTTTATGCACTAACACTGAAAATAACACAAGTTTTGGAAAATAATACAATGCGGTGACGGAATCTTTTTTGCTTTCCCGCCAAAAACTCTACCACATTCTTACAGACTTTGGATGACAGGTATTTATTTTTTTGGTCTATGTAGTTGCATCATTGTTTCTTCATAAAAAACTGTAGTACTTTACTCTTTACTCGTGCGAATATGACGTTGAATTTGCTGTTGAACTTATACCCTTACTAAAAGTGAAAAGCTAGCTCTATCTATTAGTCTATCTGTTTGTGTGGCTTTAACGTCAAAATGGCTGAACCAATTTAGATAAAATTGTGCACACGTGAAGCCTATTCTATCGAGATCAATATAGGATACTTTTTATCCCCTAAAATAATTTTTTTTGCGGAAATTTACCAGTAATCGGTGGCATATTTATACTTACAACAAAAAAACTAAAGGCAGTTGAGACTCTTTTCAAACGTCATTTGGCTTATACCCTAGCCAAAAGTGTGCAATTAGACACAGACTAAAATCAGGACAGTGGCACTTGACCAATAAACAAGCTTTGAGCTTTGCCAAGAGTAGCTGTAGTAGTAATTAATTTAGAAGTAAAGCCGGTGAAATATATTGCAATGCAATACTCGTATATGGTGATCGATTTGTTACAGAGGTTCTATAATAATCACCATTTTTTTTGAGGGGGGGAAATGCTCTCGCACGGGTGTGGTGGCAGGCGGTATGTGGGACTCGAACCCACTAAAACCCCCCCGTGAGCACCTCGTCCGCCGTACCGGGGTCGAGAAGGGGTCGCGACAGCAGTCCAGCCAACTCGCCCCCCGCTATATAATTACCTAGCTCGCTTCTTTTTATAACGCTAATAACGAGCCTTGGTTTTCTCCTTTCTTCTCGTGTAGGCAAGTGGATTCAATCCTACTAGAGCAAACTAGAAATATCCGTTATTGTTTTTATGGGCCTTAAAACAATACAGACCAAAATGAAACGAATACATTGCACTGAATCAAATAGGGATGGGCACGCACTTGCAGGTCACTGGTGCTCGGATACACAGTACGATCACTTCATAGCCAAGAAAGCAGACATCAATAAGCAGAATCGACAGACATAAAGATGGCACATCCCCAATCCACATTAAAATTAAAAAGATAGCATACCTACTAAATTCGTAGCACAGATACAGCGTGCGTTAGTTCCGTGCACTAAAAATGAAAATGTTTCATCTTATAGAATAGGCATACATGATCTGTGAGTCAAAAGTCAAAGTCAAAAGATTTATTGCAAATAGGCTAATTTTAGCACTTTTACAAGTCAAAATTATATTAGGTACTTAAAATTAAGTTATTTCACTAAGCATATAAAATTACAAAGTGCTTATTGTCAAATAATATAGCAAGCCCATTACAATATATGAGTTTAAAAAAAAAGCAGTTCTCTTTCTCACTACTGGTGCAAGCAATCCGGCACAATGCAGAATTGAAAACTTTAATCCGAAGCTTCTAAAAAAATTACAACTGTAAAGAAGAAGCTACAAGAAACTTTACAGTGATGTATTTTTTTTAGTCTTCTTTCTACTGTCTTTTACAATGTATATAATTCATTACAGTTGAGATAATGAATATGTTACAAAAATAACCACCACGTCACATCGGTGCAAGAAAAGTACCGTGATTATCTTATTATAAACATTACAAATAGAAACTGAATTTATAGATAGGAATAGACAGTAGGCAAAGTACCTAAGATTTCATACCGTTAAGCTTGGGATATTCAGGCCAAGCTTTTTTGTCCGACACATAATCATTTATTGTGTAATAGGCTTTTTTCATTAAGTTTGACTTTATGAATAATTTAAATTTACGCATTGTGGTTTTCCTTTGTAGAGTTGCAGTAGATTTACTTTTGGAGGAAATAAAACAAACTAGAAAAGCACCAGTATCTTAGTTTTTAATTTATTAATCTTGTGGTAACTAAGAAATTATGAATGATCAAACCGAACTACTCGTCAATACTAAATTGTAGATTATTCATCATGAGATTGCACAGTCATCTTGAAAAGATAAAAACGAGTGTGCTTTAGACCACACGACTGAAGTAAAACTTCTTTAGTTTAACTCCATCCGGCCGGCATTATCGGCCGGTATAACTTTGTTTTTGCTTTGTTTAATATTAATGTCGCGATCTTGACAATTGTAAATTGTCATTTTACCGGACATACAAACATAATAATATTTTTTTAAAATAATTTGTAACTTTGTTATTTTGACAATAGTGATTTACGTTAACCAACAACTTTCAATTTCCGTTTGCATCGTTACACATTCACCAGCCTACTCCCCAAGCGTGCGTAAAGAAGTTTTGCTCCAGAAATAAACCTCGAAAACGAGAAGACTGAAAAATTCTCAATCCAATCCATTCTAATCCTATATAGACCACATCGTCACTTACCATCAGGTACGATAGTCAAACGCGAGCCTATCAAACAATGAAAAAAAAAATTACATTTTTTCTGTTTCTGTGGTGAATTACTACAAAGTGAACCTGTCTCACAGTACATTTTACTAGATGGTAGGTCTTTTCTGCAAAGTTCGTCTTGGTAGGTGATACCTGCAGAATAACTGGCAAAGCGGTGATCCGCTTTGCCAGTTATTCTGCCACCAAGCAGTAGTATGCAAGTACTACTGTGTTCCGGTTTGAAGGGCACTGTAGTTAGTGAAATTACAGGGCAAATGAGACTTTATGATCTGATCTCACAGTCGAGTAATCTTATTACCAGACTGTGCTAATGGATGATGTGCGTAGTGCAGTGTCATGACAAAACTTTATATTTTGGAGTTCCGAGTGACACTGTTCTGTTATGGGCAGCCGTGTCGCTTAACATCAGGTGAACGACTAGCTCGTCACAGCATTCACTATCATAAAATAAAAAATAAATAAAAAACATAGGCGGTAAGCCGGGTTTGATTCATTACGCCTCCGCCGCGTCAGCAATGCTCGATCGCAATTTTTGCGATGACGAACACTTTCGCAGACGCGACGTTGGACCGAAGTGCGGGTAGTGGCTGACTCAGCGCGTTTCTTATTACACGCCTCGAATGTGACGGAGAACGCGAGGTGTGACTTTTTGCTTTTTTATGAATCTGGGCTTGTTTTTTGGGAATATTGCTTATTTTCTTATTAGCTATTTGCAGGTTTGTGTAGGATTTTATTTAGGAGTATGCATTACAATTTGGTCATCTGTTTACGCTGAATTATTTTATATTTACATTGCTGTTGTATTGATTTGGCCAACCTGGGGAAATTTAAATTCAAAATAAGACAACTTTCCTACTAACCTAGTCCTAGTCTAGTTCTTTATTTTTGTACTTTTATCACATAATAGGTAATATCGATGTTAAACTTTATATAAACTGGTATGGGTAATACTAATATATATATACTAAATGGTTTGACGAGCTAGCCGTTCACCTGATGTTAAGCGCCACGGCTGCCCATAACAGAACAGTGTATTAATATTAATATACTCTCTGAGAATACCGCCAAGTACCACAATACGTTATTTTTATAAAGATTAGCCATATTGATATGTAGCTTCCTATTTCTTGATATCACCAAAGTATATCTTTATGCTTAAATAGGCTACATTTATATTTTTTATTCTTTAGAAGCGTACCTTGGGCTTATAGTCTACCATATTATTGAAGCTCAAATTATTTAATGCTCATTCCATACTAACTATGCACATAAACTGCGTATTGAAACTGTCAAACCCATAGAAATTTGTGTTTTTATTGATTCCAATCAAGTTACGTGATCGCTTAGCTGCACTAACGTTTGACAGATCTTAAGTCTGAACTTATCCCCTTATGACATTCCCACAGTGCATTTGGGCACATTCTAAAGATATAAGTGCGTACTTAGGAGTTGTAACACTTTAGCGCAGACGGGCAAAACACCTACTTTTATATTCCACCTAGCTAAAAATATAAGTAACTTGTACCAAGCAAACGTTAATGACATTCAGTTGACTAACCGCAGTCGACGCGACCGGAATACGGCACGAATCGAATCAGACATGACTTCGATATTCCGATCCGAGGTAAGATAATAACATTGGGGAACTTTATGAGAAGGGCATGGACGGAAAAGTTACACAGAAGAACGCAGGTATTGGTATTTGGCGAGTATATTTTATGTAGTTAGAGTTAATCAGATCACAAAGTTTCACCTTATTGACCGGCGGAATATTCATTTAACGCATTCAAGAAGTAATTGATTCAATACCTTATGACGAAGTAAACATTTTAAAATTAGTCTTGTTGAAATGTAATGTTACTTAAGCACGTTTTTTTTTTTTTACTTCAAACTTGTCTAGCATTTGATCGCGCTCTCACCTGATGGGAAGTGACGATGCGATCGAAGGTGTAGCATGCTAGCCAAGTAAATACCTATTTACTCTTCTCTTGAACACGTCCGGGTCATATTTCGCCGGAAACACAGACGCTGGCAGGGCCAGGGCATTCCTTAGCCGTTTTAATTAAGAACGTTGAGTCAAATCACTTGGTACGAATGGGTGGTATTTCGACCACGAAAGGATGGCGCTTAGCCGAGCGTCTATTAGTCCGGTAGTGGAATGGTGATGGGAGAATGAGTGCAGTTCTTGAGCGCATTCACCGTGGTGTAATCTGTAAAAGACCGACAGACTTGTACGTATTTATGTTACTATACCACATTACTTACTACTAGACTGAGCTGATGTCTCTCTAGTAATAAGATTACTAGACTGAGATAAAGTCTCTGTTGCTGACGACTAAGCGTTTCCGCAAAAAAAGTAAATAATAATGTGCGAAATATTAAAGAGAAGGAAACGTGGCGAAAAATATATTACAAATTAAAATTTTACATAAAAAAAACCGATATATTTATTTATTATTTATTTATTTGGATACACAAAAAGCTTACAGTAAAAACCAAAAACGCTTTAGGGTCATAATACCGGGTTGAACATATAATATATATAGGTACTTATATAAATTTGAAATTCGTGATTTTAACGCCTAATAAATAAAAACATTAGTTACTTAACATTACTACTTAAATATTTGATACAAATATTAATGAACAATTGCCTATTAGTAAAAAAATATTCTCACTGTCACAACAAAACGTTCTTAAAAACTAAATATAAAATTTAACTAATAAATTATTATTTATGTATTTATTATTATTAGCGTTTTTCGGCCAGACATCTCACCATTCTTCATACCAAAAACAGTAGGCGTCAGTCTTAAAACTTTACATGGAAAGAACATAGGCCTAGCTCATTCCATGATGCCAAGAACACATAAGGCAATGTTTCACACATTGGTGAAGTTCCATAAAGCTGAAATCACATCGTTATAACGAACAACGCGTAAAACGAACGCTATATTATATATCCTCGTACGTAATGTGTCATCGATAATACATTAGGGTCGGCTCCTAATGGAGCGGCTATACGGTATGCTCAATGCCAATTATTCATATAGCTACTAAACAAGAAAAATAACTGGACAACTTAGTTTCAGCGTGAAAATGTTACGCGTAACATCGTGTTCCCACACAAATTTTCTGCTTGTTTCGACTACATGTAAATGTCAATCAGTAAAATAAAAATAAATAAATATCTGTGGACATTTCACACAGTGCCATCTAGCCCCAAACTAAGCAAAGCTTGTATTATGGGAGCCAGATAACTGATACAATACTGATATACTTTATGTTTGTAAATACATACATGGAATATAATATAACACCCAGACACAGAACAAATATCGATGTTCATCACACAAATGTTTGTCCTGGGTGGGAATCGCACCCACAATCTGCAGTTCAGAAGGCAGGGATACTACCAACTGAGCTAACGGGCCAGTAAAACAATACAATGCAAAATTAATTGAATGCAAAGTGCATGTTGGGTGTGCTATGTTTGTGAAGTGCATATTCAATGTATTCTAGAATAATTAAATGAAGAAAAAGATAATTATTTGTTTATAAATTATAAGTTTAAATAGGACTATGATATTTGTGAAGTTCGATGTAAATATCTTTAGATATACATATCTAACTTCACAAACATAACACACCCTCATAATCTTTCACTCCTTTAAACATGCAAATGCGTAATTCAATGTTAGCGGTGTCCTTTTCATTCTAAGCTTGTGTTTAGTATCGAGACCTATAATTGGTTGTGGTTTATATTCTGATTAATGTATATTATCTTTATAACCTATATTATCTTAATGCTGCTGGTCTCTTAATATATATGACGGCGCAAAGTCCAGTTATAAACTCTATGCGCAGCGGGCAGTACCGTAATTTACCCTGTGGTAGCATTTAAATTTATTACAGTGGCAACACCGGCAACTGTCATCGCTTCCCCACCCATCTGGCTATATAAATGGAGCGCTCGGTGTACTACGATCATTTCTTGCTCGGGACGCGGCCCGGTGCGCACGCTGCAGGCCTATGGTTCTATAGTTTCCTCGCCATATCTAACCCGTTCTGCCTATATATAACCGTAGCAGCAATCAATTGAAGCGCGGTCTCTACCTAGAATCCAAATTTAAACTTTCCGGTAACTTCAGATACAACTTAAACTATGGGGAAAGCTAGTCTGCTGAGACTTCCGTCTGCATGGAGAAGGAGTCTGAAGATAACTTAGAACGACATAAGATTGTGTTAAAACTTTTTCCAAGATACAGAACTCAAGAATTTGATGGGGCATTACCTAATATTAGTCTTTGTTTAAGTAATAAATACGTTATTTACCATTATAGGCAGATATTAGTAGTAAATTACTTAATGGGACATTGTTGCAATTTTGGCTCTTATAAACGTTCTATCTTAATATGTATAATTTATAAATATATAATAATTTAACAAAAAGCAGAGACCTAATAAAAAAAGAAGTTCTTTAGATTGAACTTTCTATCCTATGGTCTATAAAGATCATAGCGCAGCCAGTAAGTCCAAATAAATTTTGTAGCAAGTACATAGCCTATTATAATAATAATAATAAAAATTCTTTATTTCGGACACGAGATCCATATAGTCACAAAAAAAATTACATCGAAATATGCATAATACATATAAATAAAAAACAACTAAATTAAAAATAGGTGGCAATGGCCACCCAACGTCGATATTGCAGTCAGGTGCAGTCTATCTGCCAAACTTTTTATAATAGTATTTTTACACGTGTTTTGCGCTGTATTAAATGAGTTATGAAAGTGTAGATAATAAAGGCGCTTTTACCGTATAAAAGTTACATACAGCCTTACATATGACCTTTATGATTTAAAAGCACCTGTTTACTTCTCGCTGACGAAAAGGAGACAGGGCATTTAAATAATTGATTAAATTAAAGCCTATATACTTAGATTTTACCAACATATCAGTTAAATAGGATAACAAAGTCCTTGTTTATATTCAACCTATTAACATAGCAGTACCAACGTGACCGTATCCACATCAAAAAGATTAAAACGATCCGCACACGGACAGTTTTACGGTTATTTAAACAGAATTTATCTGTATGGGAGCTGGAATTTAAACAGATTACAGTTGATCCCGCGGCCCTCGCTGTTTTACTTATCTAACTATCCCGTCCGTTTTTGTGAGAGGATTTGTTACTGTGAAAACCCGTTAATTTGCCTATGCAAATAAGGGCCTAGAAACTTTTTAAGTATCGTTAAACGTTAATGTTAACGCTATCCTTCAACGTTAATGTTAATTTTGTACCTATAACTATATGAACGAGTTTTGGCGGGAAAGCGAAAAAGATTGCGCCACCACATTGTATTATTTTCTAAAACTTGTGTTATTTTCAGTGTTAGTGCATAAAATTGGTGGCATTTTATTCGATAAGTGCTGGATTACAGGCGTGAGTGTGAGAAAATGGTATAATGATGGTGAAACGTTTCTTTTCGTGTTGTTTCCAAAACTCCATAAAAGCTTCAAGTAAAGTTGCCACCACTTTACTAGGATTAACTAGACTGACTTGACTTGATGACTTCGACTGTGACTTGACACATATTTGCGTGAAATATCGATAACTTGATAAATTATCAATTATTTGACACTGGCTAAATACACAAAAGTGTGGAGCCAAAACTTAAAAAAAAAACTATATGAACCAGAAGCAATAGCTCCCTTTACTTGGTGCTATAAAACGGTCATATTGTAATCTACGCAAAAATTCAATGTATATAAACAGACAGTATTATACGACAAAATGTTTTGATGACGTGCAAAATACGAACAAATTGTCCTAAAAATCATGATTATATGTTTATTTAGACAATAATCATTTAAGCTGCATTGCACTGCCCAAAAATTACCACGTTACACCCAGGTTAACTGGAAGATAATGCTATCTAGCATTAAGATCGGCTATGTACCTACATTTGTTGTTTGTGAAATAAAGCCTAGACTTAGACTCCAAGTTTAACTCCATTTAATTGTCAGGATGAACGAGCAATTACACTGATACTTATGTCCCTCACCAGGTACAAAGTGAAGCTAAGCGTACGAGGACGTACGCACGTCAGTATGGCCGTGACGGCGGCTACGTCCAGTTATAAACTCTATGCACAGCGATCGAGCACCGTAATTTACCCTGTGGTGGCATTAAACTTATTACAGTGGCAGCACCGGCAACTGTCATGGCGCCCCTACCTGTCTGGCTATATAAAGGGATCGCTCGGTGTACTGCGGATCATTCTTGTTCCAGACACGGCGCGGTGTGGACATGCTGAAGGCCTATAGTTATATAGGTTGCAACCTACCTACGCAGAACCCGTTTCTGCCGACATATCTATGATTTTGTATCGTATCTTTTTATCGTATTGGGTTGAAGCTTACATTTTTTAGTTACAATTACAAAGGCTTATCGCGGTGGCTAAGAATACGCGTAATACTCATCGGCTCCAAGTTTATCTGGTAGCCCAGTGTCGCCAGTATTAACGGTGTCGACAGAATGATAATTGCAGAGATTTGTACCGTTTTCCGCATTTTTGTAGCAGTTAGCCTCATTTATACCGCACGTTATGGTCCCGTTGTCGCTTTTAAATTGCTTAAGCTGTTTGTAAGTTGTGATTTACACCTTAATACGCTGAAATAACACAGATTTTGAAAAGTATTTTGTGTAGAATTTTTGTCAAGGTGCAAAAGCTAAAACCAAAAAACTTAACATTACCTACCTAACTTACCTAATTACTTACTTACCTGTATTTATGGATGGATGAAGTAGGCATTTACAAAACTGTTTTAGTATGTAAATTTCGCGAGGACTTTAATATTTAATATTAATTTTACAAATAATTATTTTATGTATTTATTGATTAATAATTGACAAATTGAAATTTTTGTGGTAGCTGAATGTTGTAAATATGAACTTGTTTTTTATTTTTACAACTTTATTTACATTAATTCAAGGTCCATTCACACCTCATAAGTTATTTATTTTTGCTACAAGTATCAAGCGTACTTGTTAGAGTTGGTACAATCAATAATTAGAAACATAATTTTGAAAATTCGATAACTTTAACTTGATTATTTAATAATCGTAATAATAAAAATACGTATTACCAAGATGAAAATCCAGAATTTGAAACACATCATCGACAACATAACAATATTGTATATACAAACTTTGACCAGCAAAACCTTCGACCAGATATAAAACTGGCGTTTAGTAACTGGTTTCAATGGAGGAATAATTTTACTATGTAGTATTATAAATGTTAAAAACTAACAAAATATTCTTTGCCAAAACACCGAATGTTTCTGCCACGAAGTACCTTTTCAATTTAGCTGGCAGTAGCTTTGTACAATGGCCTACTGTCTCGTACCATTCACAAAGCTTGAATCAATCTCAGCATGGACTTCCGTCCTGACTTTGACGGCTTTTGTGACCGGACGGTATTGCTAGCAAAGGCAGTGTCTTTAATGTCATTGGAAATAATTTATCTATTTATCTATCTAGTTGTCAGCCAGTGGTGTGGTGGTTGAGCAGGCCGGCTCATAACCCGGAGGCGGCAGCTTCGATACCCACAGCAGGATAAGTATTTGTGCACAAAACAGCGCAAATATTTATTCCGCAAATTAAGTTATTCAGTTATATTACCTTACTTAGGTCTGTATTACAGAACGATGTTCAGTCATCGATCGGCGCTCAAGCAGAGATTTCATTCACTAATTGATCACTTTATGAATGAAATCTCTGCTTGAGCACCGATCGATGACTGAACATCGTTCTGTAATACGGACCGTAGTATACTAGTAATATATTGAGAACCCGTTTTCACTAGTTAAAACCGGTTTTTACTTTGTAAAAACTAGAATTTCCTAGTAAATAGAATCTATTCTTGCTTATATTTTATTTCGTTAATAACTAACTAAACAGCGGGAGGAAATAATGTGTATTAAAAAAAACCACGAAGAACTTGCTTGCTATACTAAGCTGTCGCGTATGTTGTTTATAAGTAGGTTAAGATTGAGCTACGTTACATATAGCTATTGTGGTAGTCGCGACCCACTTGCGAGCCTTGCGACAGCAAGTCCGTTTTTCCCAACCGGAAATGAGATTTCCAGACTGATATAATGGCTTTTCACGGATTACGTTATACGAGATTTGGGCTTAGAAAATTCGCCGAACAAGTTAGTCTGTGAGCCAGCTCCGCCTCCATAACCATCGTTTTGCTTATGTAGCACACGGCTGGCGTTATTATGTGTTTTTTGCTATTGTAGATCGGGTACATTTAGGCATCGTGCTTTTGCTTATAAACTTTTCTAGGCTCCATTTCTTTTTTAAAGACTGCACTAGCTAGATTTGTAACGTAATTGTACATTGCTACTATTTACTAATCCCTAATTAATATACATAAAAGAAAAACCTTGTATTTTTGTTTGTATATAATATTATATGTACAACTTTGTGATTATTTTGTGTTTTTAGCGTGGCTTTCACGCCAAAATAGCTGCCTTAATTAACAATAATCATATCAATAATAACGCCCAACGACCACATACATAGATCCTGGACCCTAACTAGGATTCCATGTTTCGATATATGGACCCAGAAACTACAAGGACCAACACCCAGACACAACAAGTATATGGGCTTTTTTCTGTGCACATATTTATATTGCTTATTATTATATTTTTACTTGTCATGCCACGGGAATCGAATTTGCTCAAACACCACACCACAGATGCTGTAAAATTTGAAAGTTGTTAATTTGAATGAAACTTTGCACATAAATGGCGTATACTAACAAAATCGACAAAGGATGGCACCAAAACTTAAGGTTTCCTGTAGGAAAACGGGTAAAACCACGGCATACCTAAAATAATAATCATTAAAGAAAATAAAAAACAAACCCTTGCGTTTAAGAAAATCTACTAATCGCATTAATTGGTAACCGGAAATTTTCTTGCAACTCAATATTGACAAACTCCGGGAACGAAACAAAAGCTCATACTGAATAGCATCGTTACGATTGTGCTCAATTACACTCGCTTGTTGTGCTTTATTTTAATTGGCTCTTCACGAGAGCTCAGATCGGTTTCATGAGCTGTCCGATTCTTGTTTGGATTTTGGAAAATCTGATGCTTCCTGTAACAAAATCGGTGGAACGGAAACCGTTTTAACAACATGGAAATGAAATGGAAGTTTGAATGAACATGGCTGTTCATTCCAATTTCAAACCTATATGGTGGTTACCATCGTAGTCCACAATTAATTACCATCAGATGGTATTGCAAACTAATTGTGAGTTTTAATTGTAGATACATAGTAATACTAGCTTCTGGGCATCGCCTGCGTGGCCTATAGGAAACGATGTTTTTTTATAGATAATTCAACCATCCATTTCACCCTCTTAGGGGTGGAATTTTGAAAAACCTTTCTTAATGGATACTTACACTTTACAAAGATTACACTCTCCAAATTTCAAGTCTCTAGAACCAACGGTTTAGGTTGTGCGTTGATATACATATATGTCATTCAGTCAGTCAGTCAGGACTTTGAATTTTATATGTATAGAATAATTTGTGACTTGTTAAACCCATCAGAGAGAAATGAATGGTAAGGAGCGATGTGATCATTAGCACGACAAATGGCGTGAGTAATGACTGCCGTTCTGAACGTTTGAATAACCACTGCGATCTTCATAACGAGGAATATAATGATTCTTTCATTGGACTCTACAGGGTTTGGTCTGAAATCTCGAAGACGTAGAAAAAAGTGTGAATACATTTTAGGTACTTATTAACCTATTCAATTATATTTTTTTTTTTCAGGGTAAGCAATGCATTGGTGGCGCCTCCTCCGGTGTTACAGATGTCCATAGGCTACGGTGACCACTTCCCATCAGGTGGGCCGTATGCTTGTATGCTCCCTTTAAAAAAAAAAGTACTTGTAGCCTAGTATAAATATATGCAGTTAGTAAAGTTCAGTTCATTAGTAAACAGTACAGTTCAATAAATAAACAAAGTACATTACTTGTGTTTAAATGTTAGTCGCATCGGAGTAATTAGGCATACCCATAAATACTTTACATAAAATAATTTTAACATTTGAATTATATAATTTTATCATAAAACATACAAGTTTTAGGACGTAAGTAATAGGTATTAGTTTATATTTATCTGTATTTTCTCTAGATCTTTTTATTTTAAAATTGTTTTTCGCCACCATATATTTTTTGTCTGCTGATAAATTCCATCCAAAGATTGTCTGGAAGAGATCATTACTAGTGATAAGACCGCCCTTTGTTTCTCTATGCAGGAATAAAATAAATATTATGATATTTATTTTATTCCTGCATATTGTAAATTTAACTGGTGAGATAATAAAGAGTTATTTATCTAATATATGTGGTAAAGCTCCAACTCCAAATGTTCGAGTTCGAGAACAACTTGGGCTTTAGAAAGAAAGAAAGAAACACTTTATTTGCACGAACTGTATACATAACAAACATTACATAATTACACCTAAACAAGAAAACATAACCTAGTATAATTTAAAACTGGCTTATAGCTAGCTACTCTTTGCTGTGTATCCTTTACCTACACGATGCTTATAGCTATAGATCTAGTATAAACCGTAAGAATGAATACGTACAAGGGTTCATAAAACAATCCCCCTCGATCGCATCAACTCCGCAAGCCGAACAAGGCGGATTTCGTGAAACCACCGCGCAGCTTAGCGTCTGTTTTTGTGCTAACAAAAGCCCAAATTGAGTGTTTCTGATGAAATAGAGCGATCGCAAGTTGTACAAATAGTTTACCATCATCGGCCTAAAGACGTTCATTGCTGATAAAGAATTCCAAGCTGATAAAGAAGCTAAAGTATGCGTATTTTGATGCGTATTATTATGCTCTTGCGTATTTTCCGCATTAATTTTTTATCTGTTTGAAATCTAGACGATATCAGATTTTGCCCAAATCGTAACTAAGTCTTCGTTTTGGACAATTCATTTTGGTATGAAAATTTAATGAAACCAAAGCCTATAGGTATCATTATAGTATCATTCTAGTATACAGAATTTCTCTGTAGCGCGTGTTGCTGTACCCATGACTTAAATTTGGTACACCATAAGCTGTTCCATAATAAGTCAAATACCAAGCCCGTGCTCTCTCAAGTCTCGAATGCCTGACGCAATCACGGTGTGGGTTCGCTGAAATATCTCGAATTCCCGTCTGCTCCGATCTAACTATCTGAAATCTGGTTTACAAGTCACTGTATTAACCGTAACCCCTATATGGATTGGGGTTTTTTATTGTATGGAAAATATGGTATCAGCTTAGATATTTGGTCAACGATGGTACATTAACTAGTATACATTTACAAGAGTACAAGATTATCCCTTGTTGCGTACCGTTTGTTGATCCTTATATAAATTTAAAAAAAACTAAATTATCCTATGATTTTACTTGTCATGTAGGTGTGGTGGTTGAGCAGGTCGGCTCATAACCCGGAGGCGGTGGGTTCGATTCCCGCGGCAGGACAATTATTTGTGCACAGAAAAAAGCGCAAATACTTGTTCTGAATCTGGGTGTTGTGGGACTGGGTCCCTAGATACAGGGAATCCTATTTAGAAGATTATAAGATTTGCGTTAGGTATTTATTCGTTAATATTTTTAATAATGTCACTTTGACCCCTTTTAACCGTGGCGTAAAATTGTTTGGGCAGAAATCTAAGGGTACCTTTTTTTTTGTTAGTGAATGATGTGACGAGCTTGTCGTTTGATGTTAAGCGACAAGGCCACCCATAACAGTACAGTGTCACTCGGAACTCCAAAATATAAAGTTTCGCGTGGCACTGTACTGCGCACATCATCCTGAGATATCAGCATAGTCTGGTAATATGATTACTTGACTGTGAGATCAGATCATAAAGTCTCATCTGTCCAGTAATTTCACTAGCTACAATACCGTTCAAACTGGAACACGGTAGTACATGCACACTACTGCTTGGCGGCAGTTATATTGCATTGCTATATTGCACTATTATATAGGTGCTTTTGCGGCATCTATAGTGACTTTGCAGATATACATAGCGACTTATAACTTTACTGTTGCTGAATACTACTAGGTCTTTCCGTAAAATAGTAAATAACAAAGTGCGAGATATAAAAGAGACAAGAAACGTGGCGAAAAATATTATGAAATTAAAAAAATTACATAAAAAACCTTGTTTTATTGGCTCCACACTTTTGTGTATTTAGCCAGTGTCAAGTAATTGATAATTTATCAATTTTATTTTGTTTCACGCAGATATCCTTTTTTTTATTGACCCCACACTTTTATGTATTTAGCCAGTATCAGTGTGTGTAATTGATGATTAATCGAGTTAACTTAATTTCACTATCACTTGACATAGTAAATACTAGTAGTATTCCTAGTAAAGTGATGGCAACTTTACCAGAAGCTTCTATGGAGTTTTAGAATCAAGAAAAGAAACGTTTCACCATCATTATACCACTTTCGCAATGTAATCCAGCACTAAACGAATAAAATGCCTTAATTTTATGCACTAACACAGAAAATAACACAAATTTTGGAAAATAATACAATGTAGTGAAGCGATCTTTTTCGTTTTCCCACCAAAACCCGTCTATATAAAAAAACTTAGGCGACATATTCTTCCTGTCAAAACTAATGTTTTTTTTGGCTCCACCCTAGCTTCTTGTATTTTGCCATTGTAAACGAACACCAGTTTTGGAAAATAATACAATGCGGTGACGCGTTCTTTTTCATTTCCCCGCCAAAACTCGGTGACATGTTCTTCATGTCAAAACGAATGTTCTTAAACTAGTAAACTTAAGTTCTAAAACTAAAATGTTTGGAACTTAAGTTTACTGGTTTAAGAACTAGTTTTAAGCAACCATACACTGCAACCTCCGTGTCGCTTACATTTACCAATAAAATCTATCGATATTCGCCATTTACTAATAACTAGCTACCTAAATTTATTTGCAAGAAATACGTCATATACATCACTTTGGATCTTGGAAACTTTAATAATTTACGCTCATACGGTATGAACATTTCCGTTATGAGAGTTATGGAATTCTCAAAGCACCAGGTTCTCATTTGCCAGATTCTCCATATCTACCGTTTAGATACAGTGTACAGTCCGCTGCAATATAAACACTATCTTTACCAAAAAATATTTAGGTATGTTAGCGTTATGTTTTTAAACATATCTGCATTAAAAAGTAACAATAATAATAATAATGCCCAACGATCACATACATAAATCCTGGACCCTAACTAGGATTCCCTATGTCTAGGGACCCAGGAACTACGAGGACCAAGGTCCCACAACACTCAACTCAGAACAAGTATTTGAGCTTTTTTTCTGTGCACATATACTTGTCCTGTCGCGGGTTCGAACCCGCTGCCTCCAGGCTATGAGCCGACCTGCTCAATCACCACACCACAGACGCTGTCAGATAACAATATAAAATGATATCTGATTATCTTATATTTGAAAACGTAGCAATATTCGAACGGATATTCCAATAGGCTATTTGACTACAGTTAAAATCGAACAAATAAATATTCTTTTCATAAAGTAGCTTAAAAAATTATGTAATAATTGAAAAAATTAATAAAATCGGTAAATAAATCACAGAGTAGTACTTTAAAGTTTCTGGAGTGGGCATCGCCTGTCCCATTCTTGCAAGACAGAGATCGTGTGAAGCTTCTTCATAGCTACAATGAAGTTTTGCTGGTGACGTCACATGCCAAAGAAATTGTATGTAGTGCTACCATAGAGGTATAGCTTAGTTTTTTTTGTCTTAATGTGGCTCCATACTTTTGTGTATTTAGCCAGTGTCAAGTAATTATCTTATAGCTTAATAGTATGAGGACTGATGACTGACGTTACACTGTGTTTAATCTGTCTCGTTTTATTCCTGTAGGTATATTAAAATTCCTGTAACTTAGACATTTTTTGAGTTATTAAATTTTTGTTTTCACGTTTGTCTATTTTTTAGGTATATTATTTACTTATGCAATAAAAATATAGCAGTCAAATAGTTTATTATTTGATTGCGCAGCTTTTAAACCAAACATCAAATTCTATTCATCATCTACCTACGTACATGATCGTGTGTTTTAATTTGTTTTACAGCTTAGATTAGATTATTATGTGTATACTTCTCTATGGATCCTGAGACTGAAATAGCGTTATATTATTATTATTATTAGATTTGTTTTACAGCTTAGATATATATGTACAGAGGCGGGGCACAATACGCATCGATTCCCGGCCGCGATTGCCAGAAGAGGTCGTACCGGAAACTTTCATTTTATCTAATGCCCCCAACTTGGATAGGCACGGTTTATGGAGTTATCGAGTTAGCTTATCATCCAGCTTTACGGTGTTTCCGCGTCATTTCAGGTGTCTATGAGTAGTAAAGTGTAGAGTATATAATGTAGATTCCTTTAAGTAGGTACATAAATGATTGAAATGGGTTGTGAGTTAGTATGAGAACTGATAACTAACACACTGTGTTTGATCTGTCTCTTTGTATTCCTGTATTTAAAATACCTGTAAAAATTTTTGAGACATTAAATTTTATTTTCACGACTTTCTATAATTATAATATTAAGTAAAGTAAGTAAAAGTTTTACTTTATTTAGCTTAATAAACAGTTGTACACCATTATGTGTTACTAACGTGTGGGTTGAAACTAATTATATAATCAATATAAGTAGTTGATATAAAATCTCTCCTACTAATAAAATACTACGGTAATATAATACGATATAATATAATATAATAAGTGAAGATGAAATATTTAATAAACATTGAAGAACTTGAATTGAAACATTGAAATCGGAAGAAACTGAATCCCACGACACAGGTCTTCTTAGTGAGCGATCCAGGGAGTCCAGTCCCATATACTATCCCATATACTACATTTCCTTTTGTGCAAATCTGGAAAATCCATCCAAAAACTCCATAGAAGATTTTGGTAAAGTTGCCACCACTTTACTAGGAGTATGACTTGTCTAGACTAGACTATAACTTGACACATATATATATTAATTAACTTGAGAAATTATCAATTACTTGACACTGGCTAAATACACAAAAGTGTGGAGCCAAAACACAAAAAAAAAAAGTTAGTTGCAAATCACGTTTATATTTTTCATATAAAATCGTAAAGCCTCTTACAGAATTTTTAGCCATTATGCAAGTGGCTCGTTGGTCTAGGGGTATGATTCTCGCTTTGGGTGCGAGAGGTCCCGGGTTCAAATCCCGGACGAGCCCGATTCTGCTGCTCTGCTGGACTGGTTGATACATTTTTTTTATAAAAGTAATGAAATAGACGGTGGTGATTTACTAAAATATATAGATCGCAAGTAAAATAGCAAATTAGTTCTTGATTTGGTTACATAAATTATTGTCTCGAAACACGCAGCCGTAACACGTGCTTGCCGGATACAAATTCCTTTCACTTTACGTATGATTACGTCATGCGTATGCGATAACGTTTTCTGTTGATACTTTACCGTTTTTTCACCTGTGCCACTACCGGCTCGTTGGTCTAGGGGTATGATTTTCGCTTAGGGTGCGAGAGGTCCCGGGTTCAAATCCCGGACGAGCCCAACCACAATTTTACAATTTATTTATGTAATAAATAGGGAATGTTTATTTCACATTTTTGCACTTCAAGTTTAGTTAATTTTAGCATCCATTTATACTGTCTCTGTATTTTTTGTATTTAAATATTGTTCTTCAATAATCTCCAACGGGTCATAATTCTAATAATATTATATGCCTAAGTTAGTTTCGGTAAGTGCAGTCGTTAATAAAGTAACAAACTTGCTAATTATAAGTAATTTCGTTCATACTCCTACTTGCGTATTTAGCTCTGATGCCAAAACTTTTAGGCCGCCTGATAGCAGTAGGTACACAAAAAAATTACTCAATATTTTAAAACGTGCCTATCTAGTATGTGTCGAAGTCTAGAGGTGAAGTTAGGGGCAAAGACGAAATACGGAGTTTTGGCGGGAAAACGAAAAGATCGCGCCACCGCATTGTATTATTTTCCAAAACTTGTGTTATTTTCTGTGTTAGTACATAAAACTGGTGGCATTTTATTCGTTAAGTGCTGGATTACAGGCATGAGTGTGGGAAAGTGGTATAATGATGGTGAAACGTTTCATTTCGTGTTGTTTCCAAAACTCCATAGAAGTTTCTGGTAAAGTTGCCACCACTTTACTGGAGTATGACTTGACTAGACTAGACTATAACTTGACACATATATATATTAATTAACTTGAGAAATTATCAATTACTTGACACTGGCTAAATATACAAAAGTGTGGAGCCAAACAAACAAACAACAAAAAGACGAGATACAATTATGTTCCTACATTTTTAACATTTATAATGGCTTGTAAAAACTTCCGAAAAAGCCATTTAAATTTTTATTAGGTGGTACTTAGGACTTCTCTGCAAAGTTCATTTAGGTAGGTACCACCGTTTTGCTAATTATTCTGCCGACAAGCAGTAGTGCGCAAGAACTACTGTGTTCCGGTTTGAAAGGCACTGTAATTAGTTTAATTATTGGGCAAATGAGAATTTACGACCTAATCTCACAGTTGCTGATGTCTTAGATTGACGGCCGCAATAGGGGCATGCGGAACTCTATACTTTAGAGTTCCGAGTGACATTGCAACTAATATATGGCAAGTCGTATCGCTTAACATCAGGCGAACGTAGTTTACGTAGTTTATCTTAGATACAAAATGAAACACAGAATGATTATATGTAGCTCCGATAAAAACAAACAAAAATGATACCTATACAAGTGAATATTGTAGGTATATCTTATCACTTCAGCATAGATTACCTCCAACAATCGGTTGCATTTACTGCCCTGTTAAAAAGTAATATTTTAGTTTTTTTTAATCAGTGACTTGTACCTAAATGATTTATGAAAGTTTACAGAACTAATTTGTACAGATATATTGTTTTACTTTATTACTAAGGTTTATGAAAACATCATACCAAACGAGCTGTATGAATTGGATTTTAAGATGTCATGCCATGGGTTCAGTGAGCAAGAAAATTACTTTGTATATCTCGCAGCTTACGGCCTGGGTTTACTGATAAGCTACTATATTCGGAGTAATGTATCTCCAAGCAAGGTTTGTGTAGGTAAAACTGGGCTCATTAAATTGATTTCATTGTAATTTACAATGGAGAAAAATCAGAGAAGAAAATAATTGACTACTGAATTCAGATTGTATTTTGTTCTTGTATGAAAATTCGGAGTCGCTTCCAATACAATTCTTCGTAGCTACATGTAATCGTCTAGACTAAACTGACTTGCGTAGTTTTTATTCGATAGAAAGGTCTCGGTTCTGCGGGTTTACTTCATTGTTATTTCATTGGTAGAGTACTTATGTATAAGTGTATATGTATGTACCTACTGCCCATTTCCCCCTATTCCTTGTAGGTATGTAGCTAGTCAAATTATCACTAATAAATTCTGTTATTATATACAACTAGATGCGCCCGCGGTTTCTTTTCTTTTTTTTTTTTTTATTGGTTGATAGGCTCGCGTTTGACCACTATCACACCTGATGGTAAGTGATGATGCGGTCTAGGATGTAACACGCTTGCCTAGAAGATACCTGTTCACTCTCGATTTGAAGACTCCAAGGTTGTAGGTTTCGGGAAATACGGATGCCGGTAAAGCGTTCCACTCCTTGGCTGTTCGCATGATAAATGTAGAGCCAAATCTCTTTGTTCGCACATGTGGGATATTAACGGTGGCGTTTTTTCGTACATCTGGTTGTCCGATGGTGGAACGGTGATGATTTCACACGCGGATAAAAAGTATTTAAATTATTTGCTCATCCCACGAGAAAATATCACTTATCCGGGATAAAATGAAGCCTATATGTTAATCTAGTGTATAAGCTATCTTGGTACCGAATTTCATCAGAATCCATTCAGTTGTTTGAGCGTGAAGGAGTAACAAACATACACACATACAAACTTTCGCATTTATAGTATTAGTGAAATTAAAAATTAGTATAAATATTGCCGGCCAGGTGGAGTGATGGATGACCTGCGAAAAGCTGCAGGCAGTAATTGGATGGGAAGGGCTGAAGACCGAGCCCAGTGGCGTTCTTTAGGAGAGGCCTATGTCCAGCAGTGGACTGATACAGGCTGATGATGATCATGATGATGATGATGATAAATATTGAAGCATACTTACTTAACCACAGGTATAAAGATACTTACTTAACTAGTATTTAGAACTCGATTTTAAATTACTTTATAAAAGTCTTAAGAGACAATATAACTCTTTTTAAACATTCGCGCCTTGAACTCACATTATAAAGATAAATTGGATCTAATCTCGCACAAAAAATATTAAAACAATATTGACTAACCTCAACGTATCGACCAAGTTACATTGGCCGTGGTCACGCATTATGTTTTGATATATTTTTTTTTATTTTTTTTTATGTTACTGAGTGATTTGACGAGCTAGCCGTTCACCTGATGTTAAGCGCCACGGCTGCCCATAACAGAACAGTGAATCGGAACCCCAAAATAGAGTTTCGAGCAACACTGCACTGCGCACATCATCCTGAGACATCAGCACAGTCTGGTAATAAGATTACTCGACTGTGAGATCAGATCATAAAGTCTCAATTGCCCAGTAATTTCACTAGGTACAGTGCCCTTCTAACCGGAACACAGTAGTGCTTGCGCACTACTGCTTGGCGGCAGAATGACTGGCAAAGCGGTGGTACCTACCTAGATGAACTTTGCAACAAAGTCCTAACCTAGATACCTGATATATTTTGTGCGCGAATATACGTGTTTTTATCTTTATAATATGACAATATACCTCAAGTTTGAAATAACCTTAAATTCTTCGGACACGTCTTAAGACGGAACAACGACTCCATTGAACGTCTCGTGGTACAGGGTAAAGTTGAGGGCACCAGACCGCGTGGAAGGTCACCGATGCGATGGACCAGATCAGATCTGCGGTGGGTGGTCCCTTGCATGAGTGTACCAAAATGACCACCAGTAGGGAGAGATGGCGAGAGTTGTGAGGCAAGCTACAGCGGCCCACCATTCTTCGTGACGACCACGACCGCTCTGTCAACGAGTGACACTATTGAGAAGAAGATGACAATATAACGTTTCTCTGATCAACCGTTCAATGATCAGTACCTATTATAAAGTACCTTGTAGTTTAGCCTACAAAAATGCAATGAAAAGCCATAATAAAATCAGCTTCAACACCAGTGAAAATTTGGTGAAGATCTGTGAGGTAATATGAAAATGTTATTTCTTCCTGAAACACTCGTAATTTAGGAAAAACTTAGAGAAACAACACGCTAGATGTTCCTATGATCTGTATCTCCCGATCCACTGCCAAAGTAACCCATACCAAAGGCTTTAAGAACAATTTTAGAGCACAACATTTTATTCACAATGACCAAGAAAACATAAAAAGGTATCTATCGTCTTATTACAAGTAATATAAGTGTTATGGAACTTTTCAGGAGCCTGCAAGGAACGTTCAGATTATGCTTTACAGAAGAAACAAAATGAAAAACCAAAGGCTATAAAATATAATAAAGAACTGAAACTATTCATTAAGAAAAGTGTGTTACTAAGCACCAAGGCGTAGGGGTAACCCTACAACCTACTACCTATTGGTAATAATGATTTTTAAACGTGCGTAAGCTTTTAAATTGTTCATTGATGGTTATGCACAGATTAAACCATTCGATAGATTAAAGTTCTAAGTTCTAAGTATCTCACGCACACCTTTAATAAAAATAACAATTGAATACTGAAAACAACCGACGTCAGGTTTTGTGCCTCTGATTCGACTGACCCCAAACACGTACACGCGGTTCCCGGAATCCCTCTACATATTTAACGGTCATGCGGACGTCACAGTGAGGGCGGACAATCGAGCAGACCGGACACGTACGGGACATGTCAATTTGTCCGCGTCAGTCTCTGGGCAGGTCGAATTGATGGCAATGCCGGTCCGATGACGTCAGTTTTGTTTTGTTTTTGTTTTGGCTTCACACTTTTGCGTATTTAGCCAGTGTCAAGTAATTGATAATTTCTCAAGTTAATTAATATGATATATTTGTGTGTCAAGTTACAGTCTAGTTTAGTCAAGTCATACTCCTAGTAAAGTGATGGCAACTTTATTAGAAGCTATGGAGTTTTGGAAACAACACGAAAAGGAACGTTTCACCATCATTATACCACTTTCCTACACTCATGCCTGTAATCCAGAATAAAAATATAAAATAATATACATAAAATAAATACAGAATAAAATAAAATGTCACCAATTTTATGCACTAACACTGAATTAACACAATTATGGAAAATAATACTATGCGGTGACGCAATGTTTTTCGTTTTCCCTTCAAAACTCTGACGGCCATAATAAAGGTTGGTCGTGGAGTTTTGGCAGGAAAGCGAAAAAGATTGCGTCATCGCATTGTATTATTTTCGAAAACTTGTGTTATTTTCAGTGTTCGTGCATAAAATTGGTGGCATTCTATTCGTTAAGTGCTGGATTACAGGCATGAGTGTGGGAAAATGGTAAAATGATGGTGAAACGTTTCTTTTCGTGTTGTTTCCAAAACTCCATAGAAGCTTCAAGTAAAATTGCCACCACTTAGTATAGTGGTACTAGTAAGGAATATGATTTTGACTAGACTATGACTTGATTTGATGACTTCGCCTGTGACTTGACACATATTTGCGTGAAATATCATTAACTTGATAAATTATCAATTACTTGACACTGGCTAAATACATAAAAGTGTGGAGCCAAAACATAAAAAAGGTTGGTCATGAGTGTACAAAGCATGCGACACACTGATATGCGACGCATCATACTGCGACAGCACTGCGTCGTGCCTCACTATCGGTGCGACATCTAGTGCCTTGGAACCTCAAATGTGCAAAACGTAGAGCTTTTCAAGTATCTGTAAGATTTGTACAAAAACTGTGTAACTGTTATCCTATTGTAAATGTTGCTTGGACAGCAATTATAAATACTTTAAAGGTATTTTGTTAAATCCATCTACAGATTGCGTTACACGAATCATAAGCTAGAAGGTAAAGCGTAACGCGTTACGTTACGTTTGGCTTATTTACTCAGCAGTAAACCGTGGCCAACATTTTTGTGGATTTAAGTTGCATTTACAGCCTCTTTAGTTGTTGGTTGAGCAGGTTGGCTCATAGCCCGGAGGTGGCTGGTTCGATTCCCGGTACAGGACAAGTATTTGTGCACAGAAAAAAAGCGCAAATACTTGTTCCATGGTCCTCGTAATTCTTTGGTTAGGGTCCAGGATCTATGTACACGATCGTTGGGCGTTAATATTATTATTTATCACTTGCAGTAAAAAAGTTAAGTAAATATGACAAAAAAATAATAATTGAGCATTGCCATTCAACGTGGCAATGCTGCCAGCATAATGGGCACGTTGCCTACTGGTAGTGGTTTGTTTGATTAAGTTCCCTTTTTATTGTTTTATGTTTATTAAATAATATTATTAAATATTAATACGCTATTGTATTTATTCCACTCAGTGAATTTAACTCACAGCAAAGCCGTTTAAAATGTATGGTTACGTTATATATAACACGGATCATAACATTATTTAAAGGTAGGTGAATTAATCTCAGTAAAATGTTCGTACATTTTACCTATCATTGTGAACACAAAACATTCTCCTTCTTTCCCACCAAAAACCATCTCAAAATAATATTAATTTGCCAGAAAGCTGAGGAAAGGAGAAAGGGCCTGAGACGACGTAAGATGACGTGACGGAGTGGTATTAATTTATTCCCGCCTGCTCAGTTGAACTGACTTGAATGTGCTCCTTGTACTCAGCCACAAAATTGGACTTGAATATTCATCTGCCAACATTAGAAGCAGCCGCGTGGTTTGCATAAAAATTGGCATTAATATTCTAGATAATTAGATGGTAAATAAATCATACTCTCTTTATTTGCCTTTGCCTGGATATAGAGGATAATTTGATAATGACTGGCCTGATAGCTCAGTTGGTAGTAGCTCTGCCTTCTGAATTGTCGATTGTGGGTTCGATTCCCACCCAGGACTAACATTTATGTGACTAGATTGTGTGAAATGTCTACAAATATATTTTATTATTTATTTATTTTTATATATTCTAAACTAAAGTGGCTTTCATCGAAGTCGCTTGATTAGAATTGTTATCTGCGTAAAAATACCATGACGACCATAGAATTATAGCTTGTAAATCTGTAATGAAGACAATGCAAAGTGAACTTTCCCTAGGCGCGGAATGCTTTCTCTAAGTTGCAGATGCTTTGACTAATTAAAAAGAAACAAGAAAGACAGAAATAGTATAGCTGATGGATGATTCGGAAGTTTTTTTTTCATAGGATGGAAAATGAGCCTAAAATATAAACTAATGTTAATAAGATTATTTATTACCTACCAAATTGTGCTATAGTTATCGAAGCAATAGAACACAGCAGTCATTATCATCTTTTTAAGCGACATCCAAAAACGAGGAGATACTATATTCATCTGTATGTAACTTTTTTTCCTTTAACTTTTGACGAAATTTCTTATTTTGGTATTTAGTAAAACTTTTGCAATCCTTTTAAACCTGTGCTATTTATAGATAATTTTCAGTTCTCCGTCATAGACTTCGCTTGACCGAATTTAAAGAGAGATTTATTGAATAATGCGGCATAAATTAATGCCTTCAGGGGATTTGGGTAATTTCTCACTGAAAGCTCCTGGGGGCTGCTTAAGTAACAAATGAGGTCGCATAATTTTATTAGTTACCACCGCCATGGGCGGGGTTCGTAGATAACTATTATTTTACTGGGTACGTAGCGTAGGTACTTGGAAATTTTCATAATATGCAAATGAAGTTCGTAGAGTCTCTACGATTTGTGATGAGACGATTTCGCTTGTGATAGCTATATTTTCGTTAGATATTATTTATTAAGTAATTGTAATTGAAATTGCATTTAATTTACTATTTCGTTCGCATTAACCATTGAAAGTTACTAATTAGTTTACTAGACACCACCATTTTGTTAAAGTAAGTCAAATCGAATTTCTTGACATAAATATCGGTAGCATACAGTAAAAGGATATTTCTAAAGAGCCAGATAAGTCATACAACCTCTCGACTTACAAATGCGGTTATTAATCCTATTGTTGCTAGTATAATTTGTGATATACAAATTACTTATTTATTTCTTTGCAACCCACACTTGGCTTTTTTAAAAGCATTAAGTACCTATCTTAAATGTTATTCTGAATAATTAGCCATAACCAAACTAAGTTTTATCAAAATTCTTCCAGTGATTCCAGCGAGATGCATGTTAAAAGGGACAAACACACAGACAGAATAAAAATGTTTTTCTTTTCGATGTCGACACAGAAGGGTAATGCAATTAAAATGTTTAAAAATAGTTAATGTACAGATTTAGCCCAGTTACAGTTTTATTATATGTATAGGTAGATATATATATTTTATCATGGCCGATGAGATTATATAATTATACATTCTCCAAAGTATGGTAAGTTTAAGGACATTTGGACGCACGGTATGAGTACATCATTTTATTGTAAAAAATTTGCTTGTTATTCAGTTACTTTTTTATTTATTTAATCTGGTATGTATTTGTTGGTCAATTCTATTACTCACGACGTAATAATAATTAATTGTAAGTAAAAGTAGGCTAATACAGAATGGTTTGAATAATTTAAAAGCACTTTCCCAAGTTGTGCATTAAAACTTTTAGAGTTCATACTTTCAAAACAAGTATATTGTTTGACTTTATTGTTGGTATAACAAGAATATTTACATAAGCTTATGATATAACTTCGCGCTGTGTGCACTAAGTTTTTCAAGCACCGAAACTCTGAACTTTACCTGCTTTAACAAACTTGCTTCCCCATCTATCATTATCTATGCATGATTTAATTTAAAGCTTAACTAAGCTAAACTCTTTATCTTATTATTTTCTTCTAAGGCCTTGATAAATATTTTTTGGAGTTCGTTTTTGTTCAGCTCGCATATTTAAATAGCAAATAATTAAAGTATCTAATAAATTTCTCATAATTCAAAATAATATTTTGTAGTTTTTATTTAATTTTAGATTTAGATACATAGTTTATTTCAGTTAGGATTCAATTTTGATCATTATATTTTATTTATTCATGGAGGGTGTAAGTTTATTAAATGTCATACAATAACTTAATTTAATTAATCACATTTCGACTATTAAAACTGCTAAATATAGCAATATTTCCAATGCAATAAAATAACTGAAGTTTGACGTGTACTTTGAAAAGAAAAACACTTAATATATCATCATGATAAGAATAACTAGAAAAATAACTATAATTTGTTTCATACAATTATATCCAAATTATGTTTTACAATATTAAAAAAAGGAACAATAAAAATTTTAAGTCTATTATTAAAATAATTGTAATGTTGGTACACAAAGTATACAAGATACGATCTGTGATAATACCAGCAAATCCGAAATCTAAATATTCTTATATAAAAGGATCATAAATATATTTGTAAATATATTTTAGAAGCCAGATAAACAAACTGTTTATTTGGGGTTTATTTCTACATTACAGCACAGAATACTTCGCTCAAAGTACTAGTAGGTACTATTTTTATTCAGCTAAAGGCACACCCGTCCGTAGGTCATTCACCGTCATTAAAGCGAGACAACTTTAGTGACGAAGGCTCCGGCCCAGCCCTCTGCATAAAGAATACTGGGACAATGGCCCAGGTACACGACGAAGCCCGACTCATTTGGGAGTGACTAACTAGAACACTTTATGAGGTACAGTCGGCTATATAAATCAATTAACATGTTTAAGTAACTTTATGTTTGTATAATTAATTGAATAAAGGGACATTGCCCTTCAAAAAAATGTTGATAGGTAATCTTTGACTATTTATTTGTAACTTTAAACAAGGCATTGTATCAACAAACTTTATTAATTGACTAAAGAAATAATAAGGTTATTGAATACTTAACTATAAATGAATAAAATCGTTGTTTAAGTCTATCATGAAACTCAATACCTACCTTACATGAGTACTTATCTATTCTGTCCTTATAGTTTTGAGCTCAGCTATGAAAGTTATAAATTTAGCAGCACGCATAATCTACTATTTGATCATTGTGAAGGCGCCACTTTATATAAACGTCCATTCATTCCATTAAAATCTGTCAAAGTTTACGACAAATGCAAGTTAATATTTATCTTGTTTTATTCTAAGATCGATTCACCATCCACAGTTTTTATCATCGCACTGCTGAGTCAGATCTCCCTTTTATTATGCCATCTGTCCCGGTCCTGCGCCTATCAGATCCATGTTTGACCTTAACAATATCTCGTATCTAGGCTTCTTAATAACTGTTTTATAAAATAAGATAGTAGAAATTAAATTTCGTTATTTAACATTTAACATGTGAGTATATCTTGCAAATAATTGCAAATAATGAAGCTAACTTAAATTCTAGTTAAATAAGCCTTCGTCGAAAAACCTGGCACATTTAAGATTTCTGTCTCTGATATCTTCATTTTGACTTTGTTTGTTTAGGACCGTTATGTTTCTCAAGGGAGACTTACCTAATATTATGTTGGAGAAAGATTATGAAAATGTTAAAACAACAACGACGCAAGCAAAGGTTTTACTTAAGAACAGAAATAAGGAAAAAAAATAATAATAAGATTCGTTTCCATTTATTAAAATAATTAACAGAAGTAAAAGCAGTTTTGTTTTTAGTTTAGCACTGTTTTTGAACGGTTACTCAAATCAATTTCATATTATAAATAATTATATAAAACTATTTCATATTATTTTAATAACCGACATTGGAGACATATTATCCTTTTTTATTGTTCTTGTGACCGTGAACAACCTGCAGTCATAAGTAATATGAATAAATTATATTTATTGTATCGACGACATAGGTGTGACATGGCATATAGATCTATTAAAAAGATCTAAGTAGCTGATAATTATTTACATAAATAGTGAAGAAAATACAGTATCTAACTGTGAATTAATATGTATAAAAAGTAAATAATCGTAATTGTTATGATTAATTTTAAAATTTTGTTTATACTTTTATTGTTAAATATTAGCTGTAAAGTGATTTTTATTTTTAGTAGGTAATCACGCAGTCAAGTAATGGCAAGCGCGAGAAGTAAAAGTAAGTAAAATAAGAAATAATAGGGCAGCAACAGTTTCTTAGATAAAGATAGATTTGTAATGGTATCTTTTAAATTATATATATATATATATTTTTTTTTTTAATCTATACATATGTATATATAATTTCAGGCTATTTTCAATCAATTTCATAAGAGTGTTGAATGTTAACAAAAAAAATATATATCCGCAGACCACCAGCAGGTACCTAAATGAAATCTTCTTAATCACGACACGGATTTGCTTTTACCGATTTCTGAATCGGCTATGAATAATCGAAACGTATTAAACATGATAAATCAATTTATCATTCAGACAATAGATTTTATGGAAATTATCCATTGTGACAGGGTTCTATTATAATTTAACTGAAACCGTTTTGTGGGCGAATCGGAAAGTGCTATTGTATTCATAGTTCACAAACAATGATGGATAAATACGAAATAGCCTTCGAATCCTTATTGCACATAAATTATCTAAGTTTGTGATATTATCATATATCTAACTTTGTGGGAGATTTAATTTTTGATAAATAGCTCTACATGATGGAGTGGTTAAATAAAGCGATGACAGCTAATTTTTTTATTTTTTATTTTAGTGAATGATGTGACGACCTAGTCGTTCACCTGATGTTAAGCGACACGGCTGCCCATAACAGAACGGTGTCACTCGGAACTCCAAAATATAAAGTTAATATAGTTTTAAATTATCCTCGTCTATATCAAGGAGTATCCATCTAGCTACACTTGAATATTTAAGTAAAATGATCCATGAGAGCGGCTCTACCTGGTTGATTTATTTGCCGCCTTTAGTCCTTTGACGAATTTATTTCCCCCGGAGCCAAAGGAAACTTTGCAAAATTGCTCTTTCTGTATCTGTCAATTTGCTCAGCCCGGAGACCTATATACATATCCGTAGAGTATATGCCCTTGACACGCTACCCGTGAGCCATGCTGTGCCCATTGGAGTGATATTTTTGCGAAAATTGAGTGTTTTATATAGACTGCAGAATGTTCCCTCCTAAGCCTAAGTTTTATATGACAATGTACCAAAATTTGGATTATATTATAAAAATTAAGACGAACCATAGGTTTTTTATATACATCAGTCAATTTTTAATATAGGCTTTTAAAATGCGTTCAACCGACCGTATTACTAGGTGGTAGGAATTTTCTGGAAATTTCGTCAAGGTCGCCGCCAAACATTACTAGACTGTGCTGATGTCTCAAGATGACGTGCGCGGTGCAGTGTCACGTGAAACTCTATACTTTAGAGTTCTGAGTGACACTGCAACTGATATGGGAAGCCGTGTCGCTTAGCATCAGGCAAACGACTAGCTCGTCATGTCATTCTTTAACATAAAAAACCCCAACTCAGCACTGAAAAGTAACAAACATACATGCGCAAAATTTTACACATACCCATTATTTGGTAGGTTTGTAAAAAAACTATATGCAACTGTTTCTTTGTGAGTGTGTTGTTTTTACCTAAGTCCAAGTACAAAGCACCTACTATCCTTACTATCTTTACTAATATTATAAACGCAAAAGTTTGTATTTATGATTGTTACTCTTTCACGCAAAAAATACCGAATGGATTTTAATTAAACTCGTAATGCAGCAACAGCTTATATACGTTGGATTTACACATAGGAACCTTTAATACACGGGTGAAACCGCGGGGCGCGACTATTTATTTATAATTCTTTGACTCAATCAAGCAGTACATAATACAAATTATATAGGTTGTGTATATACGAATATACGAGTATAGGTCCGTATATCTTTACTAACTATACACTAAGGTACAAAAATTTGCTCCATTCGCCAAAACAAAGGTGAAACAATCTTGTAGAAATATAATTATGTAAGCTGTGTAATTGGACTTTAATCTCATTAGTGAGTGATAATGGTAACTCGAGAGGCTTTACGAGCACATTTTCGAGTTTTAAAGACCTGTGTCGGTACTTATTCATGTACCTAAATTATAGAGATAATTATGACAGCGGGGCGATAACGACCTGTTTTTACATTCACTCTACGATCGCGTAAAGAGATTTTCTGAGAATTATGAATCATTACTATTTGATAATCTCGTCGGTAAAACGATAGAATATACAGTACCTTTTTATAATATTTATGTACTTACGTAGTATCAAAGACGGTTTAATAATTGTCTTTGATATATATACCTATAAAGATACAGAAAAAAGCGAATAATCTATTAGTGTTTTCATATTATAGACAAAATATATATTATGTGCCTATAGATATTACGTACACCTACTGATGTGCTAATACAAAAACGAAAAATCATGATGTAGAGAAATTTACTACATCGCACGATATTAAAAAGATCTAAACTTTTACAGACATAAGTAGGGACTATGTAGTAAAAGCGAAGATTCAACCAAAGTTTGTACACATTATAAGAACTTTAAATTGGTATAATATACTTTCAGAAGGTGGTAAGGCTTTGCATCGTTCGACTAGGTATATAGGTACCACCGCTTTGCCAGTTATCCTGCCGCTAAGCAGTAGTGCGCAAGCACTATTGCGTTCCGGCTTGAAGGGTATTGTAGCTAGTGAAATTCTGAGCAAATGAGACTTTATGACCTAATCTCACAGTATTTTAATATTATTACTAGACTGTGCAGATGTCTCAGGATGACGTGCACAGTGCAGTGTCACGATAAATTTAAACTTTAGAGTTCCGAATGTTGCTGCTTTGTAAATTTTTAAACCCTTTCATCTCATCAGCAACGTACAAATTTGTTATTTTGTTCTTAAGCTTATGTTTTCCTCATTTCATAAATACTATCTCTATAATATCACAATGAAACACCTACTTTCTGCTCCAAGATTTAAATTTTTCCTAAAACTAAAAAAGCAAAATATTAAAAACATTTGAAATCTATATTTTTTTCTAAACTTAAATATTTCTTGTTTTCATCATTGATACACCCGGTACTAATAAACAATAAAAAAGTCTGTCAAAAGTTATATGCTGTCAAATGTGGGAACTGGAATCGTTTGAGACAACAGCAATGAAAGTTTACTAAAGTACTGTAAATAGTGTTCTGTATATAACCTAATAAGAAGTTGGTTTTGCGCAGTCGATCCGTCGCGTAAGTCGGTGTTTGTGTCAATATTTGTGACCGAAAGCAAACAGCCGCCGCCTCCGCCCTGTACACAGGAGCTGACTATTAGCACTGTGGAAAACGGCACTGAATCCGAAAATTAGAACTTGTTTTTACACTAACGACTCGTGTTTTGTGCTCATATAGGATGATCACGGAACTTCGATTGCAATGCAAAAGGAGAACTTTTTTTTAATATTTGAAAATTTTCATAGTATCATGTAAATAAAAATAGAAACTACTGTCAAATTCATATAAATTTGTGTTTCTATTGGTTGCAATTATCTTCTGTGATCGCCTAGCAGCTCCATAACGGTTCTATGCATTTTATTCCACTAAAGAGATTCACTGGTTTTTGAGCAAGTCATAATCATCACCAACTTATACTAGTTCACTGCTGGACGTAGGCCTCTCCCGAGGCACGCCACCGAGCCCGGTCATCGGCTCTAATCTTCCAGTTGCTGTAAAATATATTATGATAATAAAGTGTGATTTTTTTTTTTCAAAATCATCTAGTTCTATTCCTGACTAGGATTTTCCAATAATGCAAATAATATAAGTACTGGACTGCTTTATGTACTTTTCGCTATTCCTCATAGTTTTGGATTTGGCCGATTACACCTATTTAAAAACTCACCTAACACACATTACAAAAATTACGGCATTAAATTTTGTAGTTTTTACGTGATGTGTAACGGAATAGGTATTATTAAATTGATACAGTGGTTTATTTTTGACATAATTTCAAACTGACAGGCAATACTTTAGCTTACACTTTGATTACCTACCCACCCAAACCTACGATCCCAAAAACTTAACCACCCAACACCTTTTAATAAAATAAAATAAAGATTTCCTTAAGTATGTAAATATGCTCTTTATGCTACTCAAGCTCCAACTATTGAACCAAAGGTGCTTGTAGGAATGACTTTAACAGAAGCACTCCAACCCTTTGTAATTATGTTGCTATTTCGAAAATAATTTTCAATAAGTATATAATAGTATTGTGAGAATACCTTTACACAACAAATTACATTTCCATTAAAATTACTTAAATAGCCTGCGGACCATACAAACAGAATATTTTAACTAAATGGATTAAAACGTTAGCTGAAAAAGGGAATATAAAACGAAATAAAAATGAATTCTATTTTACCCTCTCTCTAATTTGTCTGTTGGCTCAAAAAGTCGAGCTAACAAATGTCCTCTACACATTCACCGAGTGATGTATGCCAGTACCTATATCATGGACTTAGTAAAGTATTGAGGAGAGAAAAAGTGAGGAAGGTCCATAAAATTAATGAAAATAGCATATTACAATAAATTCAGGCCAACATTTTAAAATGTTGGTATCTCGGCATAAGAATAGGACTCTCTTCTCAGTTTCAGTCTTTTCCTGTGGGTGCCGCTAAGGGTATATCAAGGGAATGGGCAGCAGCATTATGATCTACAGCTTTTATCAATCGTGATAATTATGGCATCTATTAACGATTCTAAATATATATAACACAAAGGTGACTGACTGACTGACATAGTGATCTATCAACGCACAGCCCAAACCACTCGATGGATCGAGCTGAAATTTGGCATGCAGGTAGGTGTTATGACGCAGGCATCCGCTAAGAAAGGATTTTTCGAAATTCCACCCTTAAGAGGGTGAAATGGGTGGTTGAATTATTTTCCCATAGGCTACGCCGCGGGCGAGCTGTGGGCAGAAGCTCGATACTTAATAAACGATAAGAATTATAAAAGTATATCCATCCTACGTCCACAGACTCAGTATCCCAGCGCAGGATGTAGGTAGATGATATTCACGTTCACGGTAGAGAAGGTAACAGGCGGCGCTAACGCGGCGTGACGGAGTAGCGCGGGCTAAGTGCTCGGCTAAATTGCTCGCAACGACTAAACTAAAACATGCCTGGAGCTGCTGATAGGAAGCCCCTAATCGTGGCCGTAGTCAATATTTGAACGTGGTAAATTATACTAGGACAAGATAGCTGACGGCTTTTGTACATGATCTTGTAAACAAAATAAAACGAGTGTGCTTTAGACCACACGACTGAAGTAAAACTTCTTTAGCTCCATCTATCGGTTGGTATAACTTTGTTTTTGCTTTGTTTCATGTTAATGTCGCCATCTTGTCAATTGAAAATTGACATTTTACCGGACAAACCAACATAATAATACAAAATTTAAGTAATTTTTAAGTTTATTATGGAGATCTATATAACGTTAACCAGCAACTATCAACTTCCGTTCGCCTCGACACTCATTCACCATCTTACTCTCCAAGTCAAGCTTGCAAGAAGTTTTACTTCAAAAATTTGTAATTCGCGAAAATTTAATGTGAAAATAATGTCTTTCTTTTGTGTTTATTAAGAGACGCACGGAATCACGACATCTGTATATGGTGGGCATTCCTCTAATCCGCACAAAGCGTTTCGCTTCAGCATTTTTTGCGCGGACGGCAAAGGAATGGAACAACTTACCAGAACCTTTGTTTTCTGAAAAATGTAATCTGAGGGCGATCTCGTAACTCGATAGCAACAGAAAGAAACACAAATTTGTATAGATTTGACAATTTGAATACACAGTTTAGTGCATAATTAATATGGAAATTACTCCTGTTAGAAAATTTACAAAGTTAGAAAATTTTTACTACGCGGGTGAAACCGCGGGGCGCAGCTAGTATAATAATAATAACGTCCAACGATCACTTACATACTAATAAGCACTGTATAACACTGGATATACTACTTACTACTCAGTGGTTTATCTTTCGCCTAGATAGAAAGAAGCAAAAAACAAAACAATAATTATCCTTTTGCTACACAATATTTATTATTAAAATGGATATAATTAACAAAATTTACTAAAATTTTATGTTGTAGCACTATTTCAGTTTGTGCTTAACAAACAAAAGCTTGTAACACTGTATTTAATCTGTGGAATTAGTTTTGTACAACTTTAATTTTCATCAGCTAAAGTTTTCAACGCTAAACATTTTAATTATGTTTTTCAGTGGGTAGTTCGGTCGGTAGTTCGGACATCCGAGATCATAAATCCTTTTAAAATGTTGAATGATTATGCAAACTAAGGTCCTTAACATAGTACTTTATTTTGCAATAAAGAATTTGAATTTGAGTACTATACTAAGCTATGAATTAGTGCTTAGATTTTATTCATCAAATGATCGATTTGTAAATGAAGTCTTGACTCGAACAGCGATCGACGACTGATCATTGATTTTTTATGTTAATTTATGACTTGACGGCCTGATTTTAAGCGACACTGCAACCCATATTAGTTGCAGTGTCACTCGGGACTCTTAAGTCTAGTTTCGCGTGGCACTGCACTGCGCACGTCCTCCTGAGATTGTCTAGTAATAAGATTACTAGATTACTAGACCACTAAATCACTAGATCACTAGTTCACTAGATCACTAGTTCACTAGATTACTAGATCACTAGATTACTGGATCACTAGATTACTAGATTATTTGCCATTAATTGCCCGGTAATTTCACTAGCTACATTGCCCTTCAAACCGGAACAGAATAACCGGCAAAGCGGTGGTAGCCATCTAGACGAACTTAGCAATAAGTCCTACACAGTAGTGTTCTGTAATACGGGCCTAAGATACAGAATATTGTGTATTGTAGTGTAGTGTATTGTATATGTGTGTACAGAACATGAATATTTTGGCTTATCTGTACGTTTATACACAACAATATAAGCTATGGTAACACATAAGCAAACGATCCCCTTATAATCAGACGAGCTTTCACTTTGTCACGGATAGATGAAAAAAGCTGAGATTTGTCCCCTAAAAGCCTCACTATTTCTCGTTCCAGCAGTCCGAGACTCAAGATAAGAGCTGTGTATAAGTAGTGCCAACTCGAAGTGCTTGTCCATTAATCTTGTGAAGCGAGCTATGACGGCTCCTCGTTTGCTAAACAGCTTCGCGGCAAATGGCGAAGCTATTATTATAATTAGTTTGACCACTGCGGTATATCATACTAGCTTCTGCCAGTGGCTTCACCCGCGTGACCTATAGGAAAATAATTCAACCACCCATTTCCCCCTCCTAGGGAATTACGAAAAACCCTTTCTTAATGGATACCTACACATTACAAAGAACACACCCTCCAAATTTCAAGTCTCTAGGACCAGTGGTTTAGGCTGTGCGTTGATATATAAGTCATTCAGTCAGTCAGGACTTTGAATTTTATATGGATAGATTACCCGTGTAGGAAGCTAGTCTGGAACTGACTATGGGAACCAGATAACTGATAAAACACTTTTATGCTTTTTGTTTGTAATTAGGTACTTAAAATACAATATAATATTTAATCTATTAATTATCTTTAATCATTGACATATAATATTACTTCAGGCCTGACGATAAGGTACAACGTCGTTTTAAATTGTGAGCTGACTTCACAGATTAAAGTACCAAGTGAAATTTGTTGTGAAATACCTGCCAATATGACAAACGCCCCTAAAATACGTGAATTCATTGCGTCATCATATAGTAATATACGTATCTAGTCAAACAATTTGACTACGTATCAAAGGTCAAATATAATAAATACACCTATAAACATTGCAATAAGCCAAAGTATCAAAATAAATTTAACGCACTAAATAATAATAATATATAATACGATACAATGGTATGAAATTCTTATTTTCTTAACTATAATATCTTCTACTTGAGAGAGTTCATTACAAAAAAAATTACAATAAATAAAAATTTACAAGTAAAAATACATAATTTACAAAATAAACAAGTCATCCAAGTCACCAGATAATGTTCATATTATATTATTAATTTAATATAAATTTATTACGTACATTAGGTAATCAATAAAACCACTAAACAGCTGGACTAGGGCTTAATTCGTTTCATAACAAATTAATCTGGCCACAAACACATTAGTTTCCATTTAACTTGACGTTTATTAAGCTTTGGTCTGCGGTGGAATACGTTCATATATTTATCTATAGCTGTTAGTAACGCACACTCGCAGCCATATTAAGCATACACGACAGTAGATAATCCATGATATCTACGATTATTAAATCGAAATTTATTAAATAATGCATAATATAGGTACCTAGCCATTGTGAAAATAAGCTAACAGAATAGAAATAGAATCTATCGATTGTATTATCGAGTAACAAATACAAAACAATAATAAATTAAGTATTTCATCCATAGGAGATAGATAGATAAACTGTTTATTGATACCAAAATGACGAAATACAAAACAGAAAAGCTTATAAATAGGTTACAATGGGCAGTCTTATCGCTAAAACGCGATCTTTTCCACACAACCATTATGGGACTTAAATACTTAATAATAACATACATAGATTCTGAACTCTAATTAGGATTCGCTGTGTCTAGGGATCCAGTAACTACGAGGACCATGGTCCCACAACACTCAAACTCAGAACAAGTATTTGCGAATTTTTTTTCTGTGCACAAATACTTGTACTGCCACGGGATGTGCCGACTTGCTCGACTACCACACCACAGAGTACTTAGATACTTAATGTGATATTACAATTAGCTGAATTACACAGCACGCAGCCGCATATACAGCACGCAATTCTCATTCAAAACACTAATTTTTACACAGGTCTCATTGGCAGTGTGATACTGTACACATCATCAGCCGGAAGATGCCCACTGCTGGACATAGTCATAGTTATAGGCCTTAGCCTTACTCATAAAACATCACTTTAGACGCTTCACTACCGCTTGGCAGGCATCTTGATGAATGCAGGAGATTTTGATTTACCGGGGAGAATGATTTTGTACAAGCCTCAATTTATATTGAGTATTAAGTATTTTGCATAAGTGTACGTGTGTTAGTTACGTCGGGTATACGTAATGTAAATAGTTACTATGTTATGTCTATCTAATGTATTTTGTACTGTTAGGCTTTGTTAGACCATAAAATTTGCATGCTACTACACGAAATTACGCAGTCAGCGCTCGGCAGGTAATTATTGTTATCATCCAATTTATACTCGCTGTGAGATTACAAGTCATTCCATTTGTATTACACAAATCCTAAATAAAAGGTCATTGAGATAATGAAGTAAGCTAAGTCTGAGATAAACTGTCGCTAAACCGAAATTAAGTTGGGAGTCTTCACTTAATTTAAAAACTCTTCCCCTTTCGTAGACGAAAAAGTTTTGTGAAAATACATTAGAAGCTCGAGATTCATCAATCTTGAAAGTTGTAATCGCGTCTTTGAGTGGAGGTGAAACTTTCGATGCTTCCGAGACAGTAAACATTAAACCGAATATTTAAGTAAAAGAGCTACTTACATCTGGGTATAACTTTTAATGAGCAGCCTCTAAGAGTTCTAAAATAACAGGTGTGTATTAGCTTTCCTGAAGGTTTTTTTACTTGATATTTTTTGCGACGTATTCATTTTCAAGCTTTGCGCATATATTTTTTAACTAAGTACGACAAGAAGAGAATAGAATAACATAAAAAAATAAATACAAAAAATTTACTTTGACCAATTATTTCACCGTGTGAAGAAGTGTACTAGGTACACACAGAAGTGTACTATGTCAATTAGTATGATTTTGCAAATAAGACGGAGTTATTAGCTTAGATCGACTTATGTACTCTTTAGTTTGTGAATTGACGTGACTGACACGATCTCTTTCGGGTCTGTTTCCAAACTTGTCAGTCCCAAAACAGAATAACATAATTTATATAAATTCATCGCAAAATTCAGAACATCTATTTCAATAAACAAAACGCCAAATTTCCAATGAACAAGCGTGTTTAATACTTAATTATATCTATGAGTTTACAGAAGAAAGACCACAGTTAGATAGGTACCTACTTCGCAGTTCACGAGGCCAAAGCGGACTTGACGAGGGTCCTTTAGCACGATTTAATCTTTTATTTCAAAGAAGGTCTATCTTCGCATATTTTTTTAATTTATTTGAAAAGGAAATACGAATAATCTTCGTGATCTGATTATAAAAAACTCTTCAAAGTAAAATAACATCTGTCGTTGAATTAGATACTGCTCAATAAGGAAATGTCTAAAGAGAAATAACGCCATTTATTTCACCGTCTCATTTGCACAAAACGGTACGATCCGAGTAGGTATTTCTCATTTAGTATTTGGTTCTTTGCTTTCATATTTCACATCGGATATTGACAAAAGGAGAGGGCATTGTTGACGCGCGAATAATCGAACTTGAGAAAAGGTTGGTCCAACCTTTTCTCGGCTTGGATTACAAAAGGGGCTTGAGTTAAAGCTTGGCATTGGATATGCAAATTTGTATTTTACTCCTCAAAATGTTAGGAACAATAGGTCATTGGAACCAGTTTGTATTATAAGTAAAGTTGTATAATAATGTGAGTGAGGTCATGGATGAAACTCATATTTATTAGTAAATTACTTTTACTTTTGCGAGCCCAAAGCGGCTTTCATAACAATGTTCCCCAGCAGACGAAGTTAAACCACAAAATAAATAATAAAACTCAATACACACAGCTTGATAATACTTTTTATTACGAAAAAGTTTTCTATAAAATTCCTACAATAAACATTAAGGTATTCAATGCTCAAGCACCGCCGGTAACTGAATATCGCCTTGATAATGATTATTTCAACAAAAAACTTAGAAGTTTCTCATTAATTAAATGTCTTTATTTAATTTTAGAGTTCGGTTTTCGATAGCGGCCTTACGTGGCATGGTGATATTTTGGTTGATCTATCTATCCTATGTCGCAGTAATATTATATAATAGCACTCTATAACTCCTATTGGTGAATGGTCAAAGTGGAATAGGCTGTATTAGTCGTGGAAAAATGTAATGTATAACATCTGAAAAACATTGCTGTCTTTTTCGTTAACACGAAAGTACTAACATACAAGAACTGCAATGCCAATGTCAGATAATTATGTGATAATTATCATTTATTATTATTATAATTTATTATTATTATTCTCTTTAGAATTTTATACAACAGAATCGGCAGTATTTCATTTAGCTGATTCGTTCAGGAATTACTTGTATTTTTATTTTACCGCATGATCAGCAGATCAGGAATATTTTATCGAGTTTCCATTTTATTTTCATTCTGATTGAGTTCACATTTTTATTAAAATTCTAACGTAGACAGCTTATGAGAAGGGTTCGTTTATTAAATTACTAGATTGCTCTGTAATCGCTTTCTATTGCTTAAATTTGATTTGATTATTGCTAAATATTGCAATATATTTTATTTATAAAATATTAAAAATATTATTCCAATACCTAAGTATTAAGGTAAGTTTGTGATAAGGTTATCATTTAAATATTTATTAACAAACAATGGGTTATTTTAGGTATCTTGTAATATTTTTATGAAACTCATTTTATGTTATGTAGTGGCTTATTCCAGCGTAAAGTTAAAATTGAAATGCCATAAGGCTCAGGTAAAAGGGTTTTCTAGTATCTTGAATCCAATTTGAGGCGCCGCCATCGATATCACGAGGGAACCCAATTATTGGAGCAGTGGCGGGTGCTCGAGGGCGGTAGCCGCAGCCATGCATGGCGAGAGTTAACCGCACCACACAAGATAGCTATACGGAAGTACCTGTAACGGTATCCAGGTATTATTGTTCAACTACGTTTGATAGGAAATATACTTTTCATTACTCATATTCGGTAAATAGATCTGAAGTTGCTTAAGGAGCGGGTTGAAAGTAATACTTTTCAGCCCTAGGAGAATCGTTTTCAACTGACACCTGTTTTGCAACCCATGTGCAATATATTTATTGACATATTAAATTGAATATAAAATACGTTTCATCAAATAAACATCTCGGTGAAGGTCGATGTATGTCGGGATCCTATTCTATAAAGTTAAGTATTAATTAAAGAATTTAAAAAAAACTCTTTATCATAATTTAGTTTCAACTATTTCTTTAAAATAACAAAGGTTTGTACAAAATATTTACCATATTTTCAATGATGAATATGAAAAATAATGGCTGAATAGCCGGCCATGGAAAAAAAAAAACAAAAACAAAATGGGCGGGAAAGCGTCAGTCCGATTTTCATTTGTTTTTTCGAGTTGTAGATATTTGTATTCACTCTTTTTTTTCTTTACCTAATTCATGTTTTTATTTTTATTTTCCTTGTATTCTTAATGAAAAGTCCCTCAAACTATTGGCGTCAAACCCCGTCTCGGAACGAAACAAGTTGCTTTCACCCCTAGGATAACAATGTACTATTGAATACGGCATAAATATTCACAGGTAACAATAAGTTATTATTTTTTTACCATCACAATATATGAAATTCGGTTTCGTAGACGAAAAGACTGATGGAGTTTAGATTCTCTTCATTAAATTTCCTAATCAAGGCTTCCAACCAAAATCAAAAGGCTCGGTGTCGACTATCATTGTATATGCTTCCACGGTATATAAAAATAAGTTCAAAGGTGCAATCATCTAGACGATTTCACTCAAGCTTAGACTTTATTATGTTTTTTCGTAATGAGTCGCCACTGGAGCTGGAGATTTTCAACAATTTTCAATCTTATTTTGAAAGGCCAATATTGACCAATCACCCAATGCCAGAACGGTTTGAGTTTTGGAGGTAAAACGAAAAAGATCGCGTCACCGCATTGTATTATTTGTTAAACTTGTGTTATTTTAGGCATGAGTGATACTGGTATAATGAAGGTGAAACGTTTCTTTTCGTGTTGTTTCCAAAACTACATATAAGCTTCTGGTAAAGTTGCCACCACTTTACTAGACTATGTATGACTTGACTTGATGACTTGGACTGTGACTTGACACACATATAATATTAATTATTTTGAGAAATTATCAATTACTTGACACTGGCTAAATGTACAAAAGTGAGCCAAAACAAACAAAAAAAATGTCAGAACGCAGAAGCTATTAGCTTCGTTCCGCAACTTGATAGACACAAAGAAAGCCACAGAAAATGCTAGTGCCTACGAATAAAAGTCAAACGTTGTCTGTTTGTTTGGATGTTTTGATGCCTAAACTGTAGAATTAATGTAAAATTAATTTCGTAAAAAATAGGAACAATATCATGACCTTAACTAAATAAATAAAATTTAAGTATTTGTACACATTTCACACAGCGCCATCTAGTCCTATTGGAACCAGATAACTGATGCAATACTTAAATTTTTTTTTTTTGTAAATATACATGGTGGAATTGAATTTGTTCTTTTCCTTTAATGTATGTATTCAGTCCATGCTATAGAATGCTCCCATATAACTAAATAAAAAAGTACTTATGAAATAAAACTTAAATCTAGGTATTATCAAATTTAAATTCTAAAGAAAAGCCTTGTGACATTGAACAAAGCAGGTGTTTTATTGCCTACGAAACATTTATAAAGCACTCAGCTGGTGCCCACGTTGTGGGTACCGTTAAATAGACATTTCGGCTGTCAATCAGTTATTTTTAAATTGTACCTACCATGTACAAATATTTTATAGCATGGTCTGAGTACATACATTGAAGGAAAAGAGTGAATTAAATGCCACCTTGTATACATAGAATACAATATAACACAAAACACAAAACAAACATCGATATAAATCACACAAATGTTTATCTTGGGTAGGAATCGAACCCACAAAGCGCAGTTCAGAAGGCAAGGCTACTACCAACTGAGCTATCAGGCCAGTTTCAGTCTAAATAAAAGGTTTTTCCAATAAGATAAATTCAATTTGTAGTCGTGGATATTGATACTGTGGGAGATAGCAGATAGGCACCCAATCATTGAGCCACTCAGCACTCGCTCGCTTGCTGCGTTTCGCAACTCGATTGCATCTGCCACCGCGGTCATGTGCACTCTAAATACAATTCTATCTTGAATGAGATGAAACTGTTTGAATCAGGTTCAAAATTGAGATGAAAAATATACAAATATTTAGTCCATGACTTCGTTGACGTAATAGCGACCTCACTAAACTCCCTTTTTTTCTCTTTTCCTTAAAACCTTATTTCGACTATTGTAAACATTTTAAAAGAAAAATAACATCTAAATTCTGCCTTTCCCAATATCCAGTGATGATCTTATAATCCACGAACAACCTACTGTCTATTTTATTTATATATAATATATTTTTAAGTAAGAGTTTATGAACTAGGAAATTTCGAATTACGATACGGGGTCGAACCAGCATCCGCAGAATACATTATAAGACCTACGTACCATATTCATGTCATCTCCTCTTAACCGGGATATGTACTAGATACTTAAGCTACGTAACATGTAACTATTGACAGGCTCGTTAGCTCAGTTGGTAGTATCCCTGCCTTCTGAACTGCAGGTTGTGAGTTCGATTCCCACCCAGGACAAACATTTGTGTGATGAACATCGATGTTTGTTCTGTGTCTGGGTGTTATATTGTATTCTATGTATGTATTTACAAACAAAAAGTATCTAAGTATTGTATCAGTTGTCTGGTTCCCATAATACAAGCTTTGCTTAGTTTGGGGCTAGATGGCGGTGTGTGAAATGTCAAAAAAAAAACTATGATCCCCCACCCCATTTACTAACAAGACTCCTAAAAAGAGCGACACTTATGTAACAAATATAGAATTTTATCCCCTAAACATCAAAAAGTTGCCGATGACAACAGAAATTATCGTCAAATTAGATTGTAATCTATTATGATGGAAAATGTCTAATTCGTTATTCATAAAGTCTCAGATACGCACTTTATAATGTCAACAATGAAAATTGTAATGAGACTGCCCATCAACTAAATTACATTTCTTGGAACAAGATAACTTGAACTGTAAAAATGCTTGGAATTTTCTTTATTACATTCAAATTGAAATTAATAAAACATGAAGTGAAAACATGAAAGTTCCCCTCTATCAAATTACATGACTTTGGAATGTCATTTGGGAGGAGGGTTTATCCAAACCCAGCAAAGTTTCATGTAGACTCATCGAGGTATTTACCTCAATTACCTCTGAGGATTAATAAGGCGTCATGAGGAAACGCTCCAGGGATGTACGAGAACTGATTTGTGCTTAACTTGGCGGGATCAGTAAAAGCTCAAGATAATTACGGTAATTTACATAAATCGCGACGGGAATTGTACCATAAAGATGTACCTGCTTTTCTGTCGTCTTATGTAATCTCAATTAGAGCACAGTATTAACGGATTTTGTGGAAACTTCTACTTTTAAAGTAAAACTTTTTACGCACGCTTGACTTGGGAAGTAAGCTGGTGAATGAGTAACGAGGCAAGCGGAAGTTGAAAGTCTTTATTAACATAGAACTCCATTGTCTTTTTTTATATTAAAGGGAGCAAACAAGCATACGGCCCACCTGATGGGAAGTGGTCACCGTAGCCTATGGACATCTGTAACACCGGAGGAGGTGTCACCAATGCATTGCTTACCCTGTAGGACTCTTTTAACCCTAGACAACAAAGTCAACACAACAAAGTTAAAAATGACTTAAAATTTGTATTATTATGTTGGTATGTCCAGTAAAATGTCAATTTTCAATTGTCAATATGGTGACATTAACATCAAAAACAAAAACAAAGTTATACCGGCCGACAGATGGAGCTAAAGAAGTTTTACTTCAGTCGTGTGGTCTAAAGCATACTTATTTTTTCATGTAAGCAATAGCTTGCATTATTACTTTTCGGTAGTATGATAAAGGTAGAAAAAGAGAAATGATAATAAATAAAAAAAAATGTACTTTATTGCCTTTTTTTAACATAAAATAACAACATAATGACCACAATTATTATTATTGGAAGCAAAAGGGATGACTTCAGCATTATGCAGCATGTACGTATTCACGTGCATGCTGCTCTGTTGTTCAAGCCACCCCTTGCTCGGACTGTTGATCGCCGAGAAGAAAAACCGGCACGAGCGGGTATCATCGTCAATACCTTAGTGTACATTAACCGCATTATCCAAAACAGCTTTTTATGAAATAATATAAAATATAAGAATATGCATTAAAAATGATTATGATGAAAATAAAAATAAAATCAAATGTGTGTGTGTGTGTGTGTGTGTGTGTGTGTTAGTGTGTATGTGTGTGTTAGTGTGTATGTGTGTGTGTGTGTGTGTGTGTGTGTGTGTGTGTGTGTGTGTGCGTGTGTGTTTGTGTATGATGACTTTGACAGCGTTTTGTATGTAGACATTGCGTACATTTTCAAACCAACCACTGATTGTACTAATACATCCACGTGACACTTTGTAATCAACTGAAGTATACCTACGAATTTTGCCGCCTAACGTGAATACATAATTGCCTAAGAGGGCTTATCTGTATCGTACAACGTTGTATGTAACCCGGTCGAGATGTTTACCTCAAGATTGCCCCCAGATTAATCCCGTAACAGCGTCAAGCAATCCTCGGGGAAGGTAAAGCGAAATGATTTGTGCTTAACGTGGTTGGAACGTTTGGATCGGAGCAAGTATGTTGGTTCGAAGTAATCCTAGCCTAGTAAATTATTCATGAGAAATGAGTGCGCAAAGCGCTTGCTTTATATGATTCAATGAGTGCTAAAATTATCATAAAAAGTCTAAGTTTAATCTAACCATTACGTTTATAAACGTGTAACAGGAGTTTAGAAAGAAAAGGTAGTTATAAATTATAAATATTTGGTAAGACGATCGAGAAAAAATAAGCATGTGGTAGTCTGTTTTACTGATGGATAAGTACACTGATGGGAAAAAAATTCAACAGTAGTGCAACATAGTCTTCTTTGTAAGGCTGAAAAACCCGTTAGTTCCCATTAAAATACATGTTTGATAACCGGTTCTTCTAGTGAGAAGAAAAATCTTTTTTTTTTCATATAGTCGTATATTTGAGTTATCGATCAGACAAAATAATAATTTTCGAAGGATTTATAATCAAGCCTTTGAAAATTATTATTTTACCTATATAAGTAATAATATTTTTCTTTTCAAATTTTAAATATCGTTTGGACACTTTTTGTAGTATCTAATATTTCATTTATAATATAAGTACCTTTGGCTTATTGGTTCAAAACCAAGAATATAATCCCTCCCCTGGGATAAGGAAACGTCAATAAACACTTAATCTCCATTAAGACAATCGAGTTTAGAGCCAGTAGTAGGTATAACAACGATAACGCAGAACCTTCAGTGTAATACGGTACTAAAGCTTGAATCATCAAATGAAACGATTTGCATTAAAATATTGCCCTTTTTATATTTATATCATAACCAGCCAAACAATCGCGACTTCGCACATGTTCTGCCGAATCCGGCAATAATGCAATTGCATTCTTGGAAATTCAAAATGTACGGTACTCCATAAAACACCCGCTCGGTGACGCTGTAAAGCTCGGTAGAAACCAACAGCATTAGGCTGTTAAAAAAAGCTCCATGAAACAGCCGCTCGATGAGTTAAGAAATGTTATTAAAGTTTCATGAAACCAGGTACATAATACCTTCTTATAATATCAGCTGTGAGAAGTATTCCAAAGAAATCTTTCCCACCTGCCCTCCCGTTCTTACATGCCTCCCTTCATAATAACTATACCTTAATCCCTTTTTTCATGATACCACCAGATGGGGGTAAATAAATGTCTTTTCTTTCTTTCCAACTTAATTTCTTTCATATTATTTGTGTCGTTTTCTGTCAAAAGGGAAAAAATCTTACCCACCTTTTCCGATATCCTCTCCATTCCCTCTTTACTCGTTTTACTCCGCTTTTCCTTTTCCTTACTCGTTCCCTTCACCTTTTCGCCCTCTCTCTTCTTTTTTCCATGAAAAAACATGTTTTAATTCAACCTCTGCATCATAAATATACCTATAGTTACTCAATGAAATTGCGATTATAACAATAATAATTATCCATTTACATTGTTTTTAATATCGTGTTATTATTACGCCTTTATTTTTGTCTATAGAAAAAACTTCCACCCGTAGCTCAGGTGATTCCAACGTTAGTGTATGGAGGAGATTAAACAATGTACACCTGCTCGTCGATATCTCTGAATAATGTATGAGATGTGATAGGGCGCGTGTGTGACCTTTCTATACTTTGCTAGTTGTAGAACAGGTACTGGGAACGTTTTTCGTTGAAACTCGATATTGGACGCTGTTATCGATTTTAAGTAACTTTAACCTAGATTTGTTTTAGGAAAATTATGAAGTTACGAAATTATACACTTGTAGAAAGATTTTCATTAAGTACTCAAAGCTACTTTTTTAATTAGTTTCATTCAACATTGTCTGTTTGCGTTCAAAGTACTTTTGTAGTTTTCTTAGTGCGTGATAGCAAAATCAGTATTAAAAATCTATGGAACATACATAATCTTTGAAGAATAGCTATTCTGGAGGAGGTGGCGGATTCGATTCCTGCGGCAGGACAAGTATTTGTATATAGAATAAAAAAGCGCAAATACTTGTTCTGTGTCTGGCTGTTGTCCCTAGTGGGTCCCTACCCTATAGATACAATCCTAATTCTGGTTAAGGTCCAGGATCCATGTATATGATCGTTGGGCGTTTTTATTATTATTATTATAATTTATATATTATACTTTTTTTTGTTAGGTTCTAAAATAAACTCAACGTAACGCAAAGTTTACATCATAGCATAGCTGTGTTTTGTAACAAATTGCTATCTGGTGCTTCGTAGCTTGGACATTGAGGGTTTCGGGACGAAATTTCAGTAAGGATTTTGTAAATGGGCACCAAATCTCCATTTTGATAGTCTGAGAGAGCTGACCTTGCGGGTCGTAGTATCCCCGCAGACTCGACAAATGTGGCCTTTCTCGTGTTTACGTAGATTATTATTCGGAAGACCAACGCTATTTTGTCCAATGACGTTTATTTTCTTTGTTTGACCTTGGTAATTGACAGACTTTATTTTGTGAGTAAATGTAGGTACCTACCTATTAGAACTCATTTGCAATTCACCACGGAGCTGTCACAATGTCACAGCTAAAGTGTAAAGGTAGAAAGGGAGGCAGAGAGGTTTATGGGTGGAGTATATACTAAAAAGTGTAAAGTGCTCTTTCCTATGTATACCTCTATAATTATTTTTTTAATGTTTTGGCTCCACACTTTTGTGTATTTAGCCAGTGTCAAGTAATTGATAATTTATCAAGTTAATGATATTTCACGCAAATATGTGTCAAGTAACAATCGAAGTCATCAAGTCGAGTCATAGTCAAGTCATGGTCTAGTCAAAGTCATACTCCTAGTAAAGTGGTGGCAACTTTACTTGAAGCTTCAATGGAGTTTTGGAAATAACACGAAAAGAAACGTTTCACCATCATTATACCATTTTCTCACACTCACGCCTGTAATCCAGCACTTAACGAATAGAATGCCACCAACTTTATGCACTAACACTGAAAATAACACAAGTTTAGGAAAATAATACAATGCGGTGACGCAATCTTTTTAGCTTTCTCGCCAAAACTCCACCTCTATAAATTATAGATAAACATAGTTTGTAGGTTTTGCTATAATCATCATCATCATCATCATTTTGAACCGCATTGCATTCGTCTTTAATACTGGCGTTACTCTACAGTTTATTTTTGGAACTCCAGCAGACGGCATAAGAACAGGCGTTGACTTGAGGGTGTAGGGAGGAGTTGCCTGATGATATTAGCTTTGGAATCTATTATGTGACACTTTACCTAAATAAAACTGTTTTGCAAAATTTTTTTCACTAACGAACATAAATTTCACAAAACCATTGTTAAGTAACCACTGATTCAGTTCAAGAAATTGCGGCATTCCGAACCCTTTTCCACCTATTTTTTCGTGGACCGTAAGCAAGCCCTTCAAATAGGTACATACTCTTCCGGGAAGCTCTCCCGCTACCTGAGTTATTATTTTTATGGACTTTTCATGTTACTCACTTTAATAAGGTCGTATTTCACCATTCACGAGCATTTACATTTATGGTTATTAATCTCCGAGACAGAACCCTGTTTTTCATTGTTTTTTTTCTTCATTTTCTTAAAGGTACCCTAATGGATAAAAATATTGTTCTTTTTGTTCAGATGCTCAAAATTTTGCAACTATTGTGTTTAATTTGGGATTAACCACGTAAACGTACATACAGTAAGTAAAGATAATAAAAGATATTTGATCGCTAAGTAACAAAGTGCTCTATAATATCATTAGCCCATACATTACTACTACTGAGACAATAGGCCTGCTCTCACAGGGAGAGTGTAATCCCACAATATTATAGGTACGCCTTAATGTAGACAAATAGGAAAGTTACGCGATAAACGAGTTTTGTCCCTCGAGAACCGCCAACGCCTTGTTTGCGCTATAAATTGTCTGTTTTGATACAGTAATCGAACTCGATCCTTTGTTCATTGATTAGTTAATTCCCACAATACCCGAGAGCCAAAAGTTCCATAACAACTTCGGAAAGGAAGGCCAAAGTTATGGGGGCGAGACCGTGGGGTAAATCTTGTCTATTAGAAGTTTTCCTTTCCCGAGGCATTAATATTAGAGTTTCAATGAATGTTCGCTAACGATTCGGCAGCCAAACATTCGACAATTTCGTTACAAACTAATCCTAATCTGGTCTTATTCAGTTTTAGGTGTACAAACGCAGGTACAATAAATGTGCAACTATTACTCTATATATATCTTGTTGCAACCACCAACCGATAAGTATTATTACTCTTGAGAATAATAATTATCTGTTGCAGTCTTAAAATTATCGTTCGGGGTTATTATTTATCCAGTTGCGTCCATTAAACAGAATGAAAACTGAATGAAAAGAAGACTCTTTTTAATTTTGATGGAAAATATTATACCTCTTAACATGTGAATAGTTAAATCTTCAATTCTGATTGTATAGTATCGTGCTTGCGGGTACCGAGCAGAAACTTTAGACTCGACGGTTTATCAATATTACTTATATCAACTTCAATAAAGTTGGCAGTTGCTACAACTTAACGGCGATGTATTTTGTCGGCACCGCCGCCGCTTTGTGGAGTGTTTCCATTATGCTCGGACTTAGGCATTTGAAGTGGTTCCTGAAAGTTATTTGTTCTGATTAACTTAACTTCAAACTTTAGCTGGTGCTAATCAGTTCTTCGGATATTCTTCTGAGGTACAACAAAGTGAAAAGTTAAGGGTGGATTTGACCAAATTTGGATATATACACGAGTAACTATACCAGAATAAATCTATTCCACGATATTATACTCGAGTAATTCATTCTTCGTTTTTCCACGCAATACTAAGTTTAGCTAACTATACGCGAATAGCAGAATAAATGATGAACGAATCTATTACCCAGTTAACAATTGTTGTTCTACAACGACACGGTATTCAAGCTTATGTCATATCAACTCGCTTTTGTCGTATTATAGTGTAGGAAAATAAATGACAAAATACATGGTCGGACTTCTTTTTTTATCTCTCTTTGTCATTTTTGAATTAAAATATTCTCGGAATAACTCTGTTATTCCACCAAAAACGGTAGTATAGTAATAATACTCGAATATACTTACTATTCTTAGAATTGTAGATGGTAAAATGTGAAATTGATTTACTCTCGAACAAATGGCGATTTATTCTAAGAATAAAATTTACTTTCGTTTGGTCGAATCCACCCTAAGTGAGATAAAGACAGAAATGGTTACTTTCTTTCAACGTCGATTCAATTGTTTCCCTAAGTGGTAGGACTTTTCTGCAGAGTTTGTCTATGTAGGTTCCACTGCTCTGTCCGTGTACAAGCACTACTGTGTTGCGGTTTGAAGGGCACTGACTGTAGCTGGTGAAGTTACTGACCCAATGAGACATTTAATTTGCAGTGTCACAAGAAACTTCTCTTGCACTAAAATTCCGTTACTGTAACGTACCAGAGAAGGGATAAAATAGCATTTTTTGCTCTAGAGAATAAGGTTTTTTTTTTATTTTTTGTTGGTTACCAACAAAAAGTCATAAATAATCTCTTAAGAATTGTTGATATAACCTTCTTGGTTAACAATGAGCCTAAGAAGAAGGAGAAAATGAAAAAGACATGATAGAATTATTGTTCATAAGTAGAATAATCATACATTTTTGGAGTTTTGGCGAGAAAATGAATAAGATCTCGTCATCGCATTGTATTTCTTTATATTTTCCGAAACTGGTGTTATTTTCAGTGTTAGTGCAATTGCAGTGTTTGTGGCATTTATTCGTTAAGCACTGGATTACAGGCATAAGTGTGGGAAAGTGGTATAATGATGGTGAAATGTTTCTTTTCGTGTTGTTTCCAAAACTCCATAGAAGCTTCTAGTAAAGTTGCCATCACTTTACTAGGAGTATGACTAGACTATGACTTGACTTAATGACTTGGACTGTGACTTGACACATATCTGCGTGAAATATCATTAACTTGATAAATTATCAATTACTTGACACTGGCTACACATTAAAGTGTGAAGCCAATACAAAAAAAGACAATTTCTATTTCATAAAAATAGAAGTACTTAGGTACATTTTATCTTTTAAAATGAAACTAAAAGCAGCAATTTTTTTTTAGTAAATTGCGTGCATCGCGTCGTGGCTACAAAAGAATTATTAATTTCTTTTCTTTCCATTTTGTTTCTAAAGTCTAGAATTCGCTCCAATGTCTGTTATTAAAGAGACATTGGCGCATTCTTTAGAATTTTTTATCTACATACAAATTGAATTAGTGACTGTCAAATATTTTACAATAACGAAAATGTCATCGTCTAGAGAGAATGGAGAATTGCAGGTGGAAGAGAAAGTAAAGAAATAATTTTCATTCTGTTGCCGTTAATGGCATAAAGCAGGCGAATGGATTCACTTACGAAAGGAGTTCAACCCTTTGGAGCATATATTAATTGTTGCGAACTCATAAGGACAAGACATGATGTTGAATTACTAAGTCTATGTGTCGAACAATAATTTTTAATAAAATAAAATAGATATTATATTGGATCATTTTATTTAAAGTAATTGTAGTGAAAAGTAGAGTGTAACACCCGCCGCTAAAAACCCATTATAACTCGGTTCTTATTTACTTGCTTCGAGCTTTACTCTGGAGTAAAACTATCTCGTATATAATGGATCATTTTAGCCCTTTTTGTAACTACTATAAGAATTCCGAGTGGTAATGTAACAGTTAAAGGTAGCCGTAACACTTATCATCAGGTGAACGACTAGCTTGTCACGTCATTCTTTAACATAAAAGGAAAACAAAGTGAACATGGTTAACAAACATGAACATGGGAACATGGTCAAAGTGAACACCTAAAATGAACGGTTGATTGAACACCTAGAATGAATGGTTTCTAAAATTTGTAATTTCCATGAGGATTAAAACAAATGATTTAGTTACATTTTATTTATAAACTCTTATGTAGTTGCATCATTCTAAATTACTACCATTACAGATGAAAATAATAGTAAACTGTATTGTATATTGTAAGTTTTTAAACATTAATGTACTTGAGCTCGTAGCTACAGTGAGTACAGGGTTCATGAAATTCACTCGTGCATAAACTGTTTCAACAACAATAAAGATTATATTAATTAATACATCATATAAAATAATCATTCCTTATTCTAAATGATATGGTTCATGAATTAAATTACATCTATAATGATTATCAATTTCGTTTTAATATAAACATATATGAAACTGCAAGACTAGAATCGGTAATGGTTTAATGAAAAGTTAAATCATATTATTTTGTTATATTGATTAAGTATAATAATTTACGAGGCTAGGATACTAAAATACAAATATGAATTGACTAAGTTACATCTAAATCTATAGTATTGAAGCATACGTTTAAAGTAAACTAAGCTGAAACTAAAATAACACTAAACAAATAAACATTGTGTTTAGACTAAAATACTTGTATAACGCGATATATTAACATAATATAAATTATGCCAATCAGCTAAGTGCACTGTGCCATCACAACATGACGTGACCGTGATCATTATTCTAATTGCATTAGATTCAGTCATCTATGTAATTCCTATTGTGGCAGTCAAATGAAGCGTCTATATAAACCTAACCTAATATACGAAATGGATTAAACTTATTCCGATTTGGCTGCTGCGGTCGTCTTGTTCTAGGTGGCCGGTGAATTGGTTCCATTACACCCGAAAGTAATGGAGACTGGAAATCAGAATCAGTCATATCTTCTTCCTCACCTTGTTGATGATCGGTCATATTTGTAAGCATTTCGTGAAACTCAGCGTTGTTCACTTCATCCGCTTTTTCTATGGATTCATTTAACGTACTGGGGACATTAATGTTTGTATTATTATCCAAACCAACTGTCGTTATGACAGGCAAAGATGTTGTCTTGACTACAGTCTCTACATCATGAACGTTTTTTGTGTCATTAGGGCTGTTTTGAGTTTCTGTCGTACTAATACTTTCAGTGCTTGTTGTTGTCTCAGTAGAATTAAATTCAGGATGCGTCGCAGTTACATTCTCGCCGTTCACCAAGCTAATACTCATTGTGCTAGTAGAATATTTTACTGGAACAGTTGTTAAATCACTTGCCATAATTTTAGCAGTAGTTTCAAATGTGTTGCTGTCGTTTGTTGTTAAAGTATTTTCCGTAGTGTGAATTTCTTGTGGTGTTGTCGCTAAAGGTGTTTTTGTAAAGTTATTCATAATATTGTCCCGAAATACGGGCATCTTGGTACTTACACCAAATATTGTTGTGTTTTGTGTCTTTGTGTCATAATTTGTATTGCTAGTTATGTTTATTACCTCATGGTGTACCGTAATATTTTCTGCAGGATTAGTTTTTGGGTTAATAACGAATTCGACGTGTTTATTGAGTGTGGCATTAACGTTTACTATAATAGGCTCTGAGTTGTTAAGGATTGAACTATTCCGTATAGTCTCCAACTTTACAATATCACCTGAAAAACTTGGTTGCTCTTCACTTGTCAAAGGCGCATCATTCAAAAAAACAGTTAAATCCATACCTAAATCGTCTCCCATATTACTCTTATTGGTCACATCTAAATTAATTTTTTCAGTAGTTATCTCCGTTTCTATTGTAGTGCTTTCAGTAGTTGTAAGCATTACAGATGGTTTAATTTCTTCAGTTACTTTACCGTCATTGCTTTTGAATATTTTATTTTTGACGTCATAGTGTTTTTCATTTACATATTTCTTAGGCAAATTAGATTTTAAAATTTCTTTTTTACTATCGCTGAACTTTGTTGGTTTCATAGATGCTATTAAAGGTTTATCGATGCCAGCTGTAAATGACTTCTGAGGCGTTGCATAATTATTTGAGTATGAATTATCATTTGTAACGGTGTTTAAATTGTGTTTACTGAATTGTCTTTCAGCAAGTTGTTGCGCATGTTTTTCTGCTAAAGATAGAACCGTCATGTCATCACTGATTTTAGCCTTTGCCATTACCAGTGGAGGAATAAAGTGGTCAGTTGGCTGAGTAAAAATATTTTCAACATTACCCACTCTTGCAATCTCTTCGTGTAACATTTTGTGTTGCATATGCCTCTCATCTTCTAATTTTTCCAGTTGATCATTTGTCAACATGTTATTATCATCTGACATTTTTGGAATAAAGTTACTCTGCACATTGTTATCCTGACTTTCTTCTAAATTTACAGTTTTGTTATTGAACTGGTTAAAATTATTACCTATTGTTGGTAGTTTATATTTAGCTTGGGGATAAATATAACGTGGCAAAGATGCACTAATATCATGAGTTTGATTGATATCGATTTCGTGTTCAGTGGTGATAGTTTCTTCAGTAGTAACTTCATTAGTTGTATCCTGGTCTATGTATGTAGAAGCAGTAGATGCTGGCCAGTTGAAACCTGTTGATATTGAATTAGCCGTACTTGTTAAGTCATCTTCGTTAGCACATGATAGTTCCTTGAGCAAGTCTTCGCGTTTCTGTAAATGAAATTAATGTTAATTTAATATTTCATTACAAATTATTTTAACCAAACTTTGGTATAACCTCTTACCACATTGCCAGTGCACTGCACTTTCTTCACGTCAGCCATACCACAATCTGCCGTGAGCTGGACTGCAGCACTCTCAGGCAGATACAAGATTGTCAAAGCAGGTAGCGCTCGTACCATGCATCCTTCGGAGCCAAGCGCCCACTGAGGCACTATGGAGAAAATTCGATGTTAGTATAAATGAGTGGTAAGGAAATGTTATATTTTGCTCGTCTATAGGCTTGGCATACCTGGCAGTTCACATATAAAAGCTGCGACCGTGGGCCCACCGCAGCTTCTTGCCTCCCAACGGTAGTCAGCAGCGGGGTCGGCAGCCGCGCATAGAGGAGCTGCTCGGGCATCCGGTGCTGAACTCCAGTAGCCATCCCCACTCAGCCCTCGATAGTCCCTTATGGTAAAAATTATATAAATCAGAGCAGTCAAGGAAACATAACTTAATAATAATAATAATAACTTATTAATAATAATAGTAGCGCCCAACGATCACATACATAGATCCTGGACCCTAGAAACTAGCATCTTGTGTCTAGGGACCCAGGAACCCACAACATCCAAACAAAACGCTGATAAAGGTACTTTGAGTGTTTCTTTAATTATTTAATTAGATCCATAATGCAAACTAGCTGACTGAAACTTAGCACCTGTACGTCAGTAACAAGTTTTCGTTCTATTTATTCTTTACGTTTATGATTTACATATAATTAATAAGTGAATATAGTTTAAGTATTAGTTATATGAGGAGTGTTTTACGCTACGGCACCTATTTTAAATATGATAAATTACGAATATTGGGCATCGTTCTGTCTTTGGTGAGAACCAGTTATAAAAGCTATTCATAGAAGGAAAAAATATTTTAACGTTTCGATTCTGCCTTTCCAGCTATTTCAGCCTGCATGAAGAAGACAAAAAGTCTATTTTCATGATGTTGTATTTGTCTTAGATAATGCGTTTACTAACCAGAGAGTCTAAATATATCTTATCCACTGTTCGTGGAGCAGTGAAAGGTACCGTGATTCATAATCGCAAGGAATAAATTTTAATAAATCGAAAAATTATGATTGTATATGCTTAGGTACTAAGTTTTAGTCAGCTAGGTTGCATTTTATAGAAAAACATTATTATAATTCTTTATTGCACTAAAAAACAGTACAAACGGAGGATTTAATGCTAAAACATTTTCTACCAGTCATTCACTTGTAGTTTGAGAAAGAGGGATGTAGGCGTGCATCAAAATTTGTATGAGTAGTATTTGTAAAAAATAATATAAAAAAAAAACTAAACAAAGTGATTATATACATAAAAGAATAAATATGACGGCGGCTACGTCCAGTTATAAACTCTATGCACAGCGATTGAGCACCGTAATTTACCCTGTGGTGGCATTAAATTTATTACAGTGGCAGCACCGGCAACTGTCATGGCGCCCCTACCTGTCTGACTATATAAAGGGATCGATTGGTGTGCTACGAATCATTCTTGTTCCAGACACGGCGCGGTGCGGACATGCTGAAGGCCTATAGTTATATAGGTTGCAACCTATCTACCCACAAACCGTTCTGCCGATATCAGAAGTGGGATTGCCCATTGCCCATTTACACATCACTCTTCAAGTAACGCCGAAAATATGGTAACGTGACGGCGGGTGACACTAATATCAATTTTAGTTGCAGGGTTAACCCAGACCAGTGAAAAAAAAAAGAATAAAAGTTATGGTAAAAAAAAGTAATGAATCGTGAGAGAAAAACAGAGAAAAAAAAGGGTAAAAAAAGAGAAAAAAGGTAAAAAAAAAAAGTTAAAAAAAGACAAAAAAAAGAAAGAAAAGAGAATGTAATAAATATGTCAAAAAAAAATTGTGTCTGAATGCTAAAGGGATAATTTATCCGGTCTAGCACTAATTGGTATGAGTTGAAATGATGATTATTGATTGCTAAAGGGATATCTATCCGGTCTAGCACTATCCGGTCCATTTTTTATAAATGAAGGGATAAGGTATCAGTTTGATGATTTTTGGTTGCTAAAGGGATATCTATCCGGCCTAGCACCATCCGGTCCATTTTGTATAAATGAAGGGATACTGATGGTCCTGAAGGGTTAACCCTGACAATGACTGGCAGGTTAAAATGCTTTTGACTAATCAAATTGAAACCTGATCTTTTGACATTGACTCCAAGTTTAACTCAATTTAATTGTCAGGATGAACGAGCAATAACACTGATACTCATGTCCCTCACCAGGTACAAAGTGAAGCTAAGCGTACGAGGACGTACGCACGTCAGTATGGCCGTGACGGCGGCTACGTCCAGTTATAAACTCTATGCACAGCGATTGAGCACCGTAATTTACCCTGTGGTGGCATTAAATTTATTACAGTGGCAGCACCGGCAACTGTCATGGCGCCCCTACCTGTCTGACTATATAAAGGGATCGATTGGTGTGCTACGAATCATTCTTGTTCCAGACACGGCGCGGTGCGGACATGCTGAAGGCCTATAGTTATATAGGTTGCAACCTATCTACCCACAAACCGTTCTGCCGATAAATACATAAAATATCATACACATATAATAAATAAATAAGTAGTGACAAATCGTTAAACCATATTGTAGGATCTCTCAATATAAGTATACTTACGTTTAAGGAAAATCTTTGCCCGGGTTGTTTCTAATAAGCCGACCCACTATGCTTTATAAGTACTTACGTCCAAGTGAAATCTCCGTCCGGATTGCTTCTAATAAGGCCGACCCACACCGCGCTTGAGATGTCCAACTCTTTTAGGTACGCTCGCACCGCATCATACTGCGCCGTCGTATCCACTGCAACAATGATCAAGACTAGTAAATGAGCTTGTAGGTACAAATGTATATCATACGAGTAGGTACGTAGAATAATCATTTCATCCACCCATTTTATTATTTCCTACGAACAGCATAAAATTGAATCTTTATTGTAGTTATATTAATAGAAATTTAGTGAAACAAACAAAGATCGGTTCCGGATGTGATCTGCTAGGCGGTCACGTAACTTCAATGCAACCTGAAAACCTGAGAAACATCAATTTATATGGATTTGACAGTTTCAATACGCAGTCCATGTGTAATCTTTAGCACCCTATTTGACCTCTTTAAGGGTTGAAATTTTAAAACCTTTTCTTAAAACTCCCCTACATCATATTACCAAGTCTCAACGCTAAGCTGTTTGAGCTGTACGTACTGTCTATCAGTCAACAGTCACTCGGGACAAAGTAGGTAAATATAGATAAATGGATTTATGTATCTGCAATGCAGAGTTTGTTTCTATCACTATGTGAGATCAGATACCTACATATAAAATAACTACAGATATAATATCGAATGTTTCATATAGAGTCAACAAGCCAAAGAATACCTCTTTTATCATACGATCGCAGACAAATATTGCGAATACCGACCTCTCTCATTATAGCAGCCCGTATTTGAATTGTTAATAGCTCATGGAGCGGTGTTGATACTCCAGCAGCTCGTAGAAATTATTGATGTTATATAATTATCGTAAAACAATGAATAAAAAAAATTATACATGAAAATTAGCTTAGTCAAATATAAAATAAACACAAAAATTATTTTATTTTAATATATGGCTAGATGTAGGCCGACAAAAATTTAATTTTAGCATTGTAACAATGCGTGGTAAATTGGTAATAATACCAGTAGTTTATCAGCGCCTTTTAATGAAATTTGTTAAAATATATCGAATGTTTAATATATTATATATAAATATTTGCGCGAATAAGTCGCTTTAATTAGTAACTTTAATAAAATTATTTTTATGACAATATTTATACAGTCTTCTAATAAATAGTAAAATCAACCAGGGACCTATTATGTGAATATAATGGGATGCGTAATTACGGTATTTTTTTATTGATTTTCATCATTCTCATATAGCGATCTTTACTTCCAAATATATTGGGAATCCGACACTTTTGAGTACCATATTCTTTAACATTTTTTGTTTAAATAAGCGTCCTCTACCTATACATAAAACTCCATGATGCGAGGACACTGAAAAAAAACGACCAAAGTATCGACTGGTTTCAGCTTCCATATGAAAATTTTCGAACCATGTTTTCGAACATAAAACCTTAATGTCCAATCTGTTGACAAGATACTGTCATTTAATTAAAACTTGCGTCCTTTAAGCGCCCCATCAACTGAAAGATTGCGGTCAGGGTGGGACAGTCTTCAACTGAACCTTACTTATGCAAAGTGGATACTGTATCCTACTGAGGGCTCTCCACTGAACATTTTAGAGCGCAGAGCCGGTTTCTCAGAGCTAGGGTCAACAAGTCAGAAGTGTCATAAATAATTACTCAGGGGTTTGAAATACCAACGTGGGTCACATACATTACGAGTAAAATAATCGTAAGTAAATTAGGAAAAGTATTTAATTGTAAACAATCTAATTGCTCATAAATTTTTATATTTTGTTTTGTATGGATCTTTTGTAATGCATAAATTCGGACTAACACCTCACAAGTAGTCCTCTAGTAGTTCAAACCTGGTATTAATGCGTTCGAACTTAGTAGTTGTGAGGATATTTCTTTAGTTTCAGAGCTTTTTCTTAGTTTTAGAGTAGAGCTCAGAATGTCCATCTTATAGATGCCTTAACATACTCCAGTTCTACCAAGCACCCTCTTTTATTCATCATCATTTTAACCTGGACTATCTTCAGACCTGGCATCTCCTTGCAGCTCTCTTCAAATTAAATGTCGACCATGCCAGCGCTATGATGTTACACTTTAAAAATATATCGGCATCAAATATGTTTGAAGAGAGTCCAACTCTTTTATATTATTAATCCTAGAAGAAAACGAAAGGTTTTATTATATCCAATCACAAGGCCATTGTTCCCACCCTCCGCGAAGTCTTATTATTTGAATATTCGTTTATTCCCAATGAATACTCCAACGAAATCATTTAACGAAGGCATTAGATAGCTAAAACCTAATTACCAATTACAAAAAATTAAAAACCTATTTCCTAAAATAATGAAATAATGGTTTTAAATGGCTCAGTTGGTAGTAACCCTGCCTTCTGATCTATAGGTTGTGGGTTAGTTCCCACCCAAGACACACATTTGTGCGATTTACAACGATGTTTGTTTTGTGTCTGGGTTTCATTTTTGTAAATACATACAAAAAACACAAATTCTATATACGTACATATTTACGAGCAAAAGTAAGTAAATATCCAAGTATTGTATCAATTATCTGGTTCTCATAGTTCCCAAGCTTTGCTTAGTTTGGGACTAGATGGCGCTTTGTGAAAAGTTCACACATGATTATTTATTTCATTTTATTAATACATATCATGGAATACAGTTACAAGCGCACGTGAAACTTGTAGATTTGTTAAACCGGCTCCATTGTTAATTACCACTCAATTAATTAAAACCAGTCTGAAGTGTAATTACGAAGACTCCAGCTACGATCTAGCCCCTTAGCCTGCACTACTATCCAGACAGCTGGCTTAAGTTTAAACCTCTGAGTTAAGATCTACACGAGTTTAGTGGAAACTGGAAACTATTTATTTATGTAGATTAAACTGTAAAATACATGATTGTTCTTTTGATAATGCTGATAGATATAAAACATTTTTTGGGTTGCAAAGGTGTTACTATCGATAATGGTTTCATTGAAAGCTTTCATTTGATATAAAATGTAAGTATTTTCTTTATTCATATTTCGCTTAGAAATTCTATTTGCATCAGTTAAATAAATATTCTGGTGGAGATCAAAAGTAAATATTTCAAAAAACCTCGACTTTGTGAGTTCTTGGTTCGAAGAAACAATGCGCAATTTGAATTATACCACTCAATTAATTAAGCGGGCGCCCGGAGCTCTTATCTCTTTAACAACTAATTTCTTGGAGTAAGGTCACCGTGCCCACAGTCTGGGATTCATGGAATTCTTTACTTAAATGGTCATGTAAAATCTATGTAAAACTAGTATCATGTATGTTATTGTTGTGGATCTGTTAGGTAGACTATTCCAGAATATTCCAGATCTATAATAGCCTTCCTATTTTTGAAATTGAGGAAGCACTCTAAAATCGTGTATTCTTAAGTTCTGTTAGAACGTTAGTAGTAGATACTGTTATTTATTCTGTTGTCTATATATCAAGATATCACAGTAATAGTAAAATCAAATAGGTTATAGTCACAGCTTTATAATTAGATATAAGAATACATAAATAAATAAAGTGATGGCCGGCGGTTAAAGGAGGCCACGTCGACTTGTTAGTGCTTTTTAATTCTAGAAAAGTGTTGGAAATCTATACTTAGTCAACGACAATAACGTTTATTTCCTATAGATAATTGCACGTACAGATACTTAAGGTCAATACATTTTCTAAGTGTATTAAATAAATAAAATAAAATAAAATAAATATGTGTGGACATTTCACACAGCGCCATCTAGCCCCAAACTAAGCAAAGCTTGTACTATGGAAACCAGATAACTGATACAATACTTAGATACTTTTTTGTTTGTAAATACATACATAGAATACAGTATAAACACCCAGACACAGAACATATTAAACAACAACATAAAAAGTGTTCGTGCCAAAGTATTGGAAATACAAAAGTGGCAGAAGTAACGGTTGTGTCTATAAAATTGATCTTTGGAGCGAGGTGATCTGCTAGGCGACCACGTAACTCGATTGCAACCTATAGAAACACAAATTTGTATGGATTTGAGTTTCAATACGCAGTTTATGTGCATAGTTAGTATGGAAATTTCTCCTGTTGCATTGTAATCAAAGTTTCGTGACCCCCTGGGTGTTATCTATAGACTTCTTTCAATTGAATTGCTTTTACTTTTTTTTCTTAAACAAACATTTTTAATTATGTTTCTTCTTCTTCTTCTCTATCTTTGAGTTCTTTCAGTTGATCAAATAGTACGTAGTGTATTACATTTTGTGAAAATTGAAAGACCTAAACATGCATTAACTTTTCAAACTCAAATTACGCGAAGTGGAGAATTGAGTATTAATTTCCACTTTAAATCTTAATAGTAAGATTATAGAGAACATTTTCTCGCTAAAGCATTATCGCATTGACACCTTCATATAGTTATGGCACATAATAAGCACACGTACTTAGTACTTATACCACTTTTCACAGAGCAACTCGTTGGGGGACTTAGTGCGACTTCTCAGACGTCCTAGACAGCTGCAAAGCTCTCTTGAGGATCGACACCCTCTTTTATGCTTAGTCTCACGCTCGGTAGTGCATACAGACGTTCTTATTTATGTGTGTGTGTGTGTGTGAAATCGTTGGGGTATCATGTCGGAATAGAGTTTGCATATCGAGTAATAAAATTAGAAGTTTTGTAATGATCGCAGGATGCATATCTATAAGTAATATGTCACTTCCAAGATTTACATTCTTTGGTCAAAGCACGTTTATTATTTAAGCTACTAACTACTAACAATCATACCAACTATACAAAAAACATTTAAACTGCTGCGCTGAGTAGGTCTTAAAATTCGAAATTCGTGTTTATTGTTTGTACAGAATTTTGTTCGACATATTATCAAGTCGAAAAAAAATGTGCTCTTTTTTACGTTTTACACAGCGCCATCTAGCCCTTATCTGGTTCCCATAGTGCAAACTATGTACTATGTAAACCAGATAACTGATAAAATACTTAGATACTTTTTGTTTGTAAATTCATGCATACGAGTACAATACAATATAATACCCATACATAGAACAATCACCTATGTTCAATACACAAATGTTTGTCCTGGTTGGGAATTCATTCCACAACCTAGAATTGGCCAACGTAGGCCTCTCACTAGATGGACCGACGATCTGATGATCATGCAACTTTGATTGCAATGCAAAAGAAGAAATTCCATTCTGAATTTCTTAATTTCCATAGTAACTTTGCACATAAACTGCGTATTGAAACTGTAAAATCCATAAATTTGTATTTCTATTGGTTGCAATCAAGTTACATGATCGCCTAGCTGGCCATAACCGCGGGGTGCCTGTGGAGGCAGAAGGCAAGCGGCCACTTCAAGGTGGCACTCAGTGGGAAGGCCTATGTTCAGGAGTAGACGTCTTTAAGCAGTTGATGATGATGATGTAAAAACAGAAAATACTCTTAAGACAGCCCTTATTGAATCGTTAATCTTTATGTGGTACTTTACTAGTAAAACACAAATGGAAAAGAACATCCCCAGAATGGTCGAATACCCAATAAGAAGCTGCCTTGAACGTGTAGCTTGAATAATAAATGTGCGGGTGCCAATATACTTCACCGGAAAAAGTCTTCTCTTGAAAAATCTCAAGGGTTTGTAGGATATATTGACTGGGGCAAGATATACAATGGCAAATGTATCTCCTTATCGGGATCTGGATGGCACACCGAGCTCTAAGTGATTTCTTATTGGCTTCTTACTTATTGAAGGGGTTGACAAATCTTTCTCTTTTATTATATATATACTTACTTATGAACCAATATATTCACTTATATTATTTTTGTTGAAAAGATTTTCAGTACACGATTCTAAAATAGCCCGGCTATATATAAAGCCCGGCTGTTTTAGAATCGTGAAATGTTATGTCCGGGATAAAACTTCATTACTGATAACCTAGTGAATAGATAAATGGTGACGATGGGAATACAACACGGCATCATTTGATTTTTAGTTAAAAATTATAATATACTAGCTGCGCCCCGCGGTGTCACTCGCAGATAAAAAGTATTTTAATTATTCGCTCATCCCACGGGAAAATTGCACTCTTCCGGGATATAATGTAGCCTATATGTTAATCCAGTGTATAAGCTATCTTGATCCCGAATTTCATTCAAATCCATTCAGCCGTTTGAGTGTGAAAAACGTATGTTTGTTACTCCTTCACGCCATGTTTGTTATAACAGTGTGTATACACATACACACAAACACACATACAAACTTTCGCCTTTATAATATTAGTGTGAAAAGTCTGCATTCAACTACAAATAGAATATACTTATTCATCTAATTAAATAGATGGATAAGTAGGTGGCATACAACGCACCGGCAGCGCCTCTGGTGTTATAGGTGTTACTTACCATTAGGTGGGTCGTAAGCTTGTTTGTCTGACCGTGCTATAAAAAAATTGGAATTTAACTACTAATAAGTAATAAATTAACATAGTAAAAATGGCTAATGCAGTAATATAAGTTACGTTGAAAACGAATATTCTCCAGAGGCAGTGATGGAAAAGTAAATGGCGTCACAAATATTGACGGTTGAGGGAGTCTGATGCGATCTACGTACGCGTACAGTTGAGGAGAAAAACGTTCTCACATTTTACCGAAAAATGGTGCACATATCGATAGTTTGTAACGAACTAAATAGGGACTAATATTTATTTTAAAAACGCTCATTCTTTTTTAATCAGTTAGTAAAAATAACTTGTAGCATAATCGCGCGCAACGCTATGCATCATGATCTATATAAGTGATCGTTGGGCGTTATTATCATTATTGACTGTTAAAACTATTCAGAAAGTATCTTCTTTTTGATGTTGTTACAAAATTTTAGCTTCAAGTTAGTTTTACGATTGCACCCATACATATACTTGGCGTAGCGCCAGGCACTACCGTAGCGTAGCATTTTAAAGTTCCAGTGGCTCGCGGCGACTCCCAAACGATTTAGAGAAAACTTTCACAAGAACGGAGCACCATTATACGTTTTAGAAACCAGAGAATGTTACTGTTCATAAAGTTTTTATTAACAAAAGGAACTACTAAGATAATTGGATTCAATTAAGTCGCATCGTATAAAGGCAGTTTGTTTTTATTTCCCTACAGCTTTGTACACAGTTATATTTGCTTCAGTGTATGGAAATATGTATGATGAGAGAAGCAGTTCTAAAGTTTAATATTCGAGATACGACTGAAGGGTTGAGAAATATGATGAGAATATTAATTAAAAGTTGCTTGCGTATTCTCACTGAGGAACGAATCTCAAGTTCCGGGTAAAAAGCGCTTCCCTCTCGGATAATACCACAATGTGTTATTACAGACCGAGTTAATCCGCCTTTGTTATGAGTTTGGGAGGATTTATAGGGATTTTCTTTCCTCAGATTCAATGGCGCTTACCGTGAGGTAATCATTATATTTTGTAGTTTACTTTGTATGGTATCGGAATCGGTTTTCGCCGGGACATTGCTTAGTAAACACTAGCAAAGCTTAGCAGCAAAACCTCTAATTAGAGCCAACAAAAAGCTTTTGTCTCGAGTAAAATAGATGCTTATTCTGGCTGCTATTTTCTTACTATAGAGAGGTCGTAATGTATTTGCGGAAGCCGCGTCTTGAAATGTGCGCGACTTAATGACGTCAATTTGAATGCGACCGAAATCCGATTCACGCTCTCGGCGGCGATGTAAATTTCCCGCGCGTGCCAACCCTAACGGCATAGTTTCGCCATGTTATTTAACGCTTCAAATGTGCTGTCAATCAGGAGTGATTGTATCTGAATTGAACAATTCGGCGATTAGGGTTTGCAAACGTTAATAATTCACGTATTGTAATGTAGCAGCAAATGGTACCATAAAGTGCTGAATTCTCCGTATGGGTTGTTCCACGTAATTGAAACGTGAACATGAAATGTAACTGACATTTCATCAATTTTGATTTCGTATTAAACCTAACGTTGCCTTAATGTTTGTTGCTGAGCCAAGCATTTCACCACAGTCTCACCTGTTGGCTAAGCGATGAAGTGGTCTACGACGACGCATTTGCCTGGATGCTGTTCATCTTGATTTGAAATCTCTCAAGTTTCTAGCTGGAAACAAGGACGCCGGCAAGATATTTTATTTTATTAGGTTAGTTTATTTTATTTGGTTATATCTTTGGTGATGCTATGGCTCTTTAAGGTTGTATAGGTAACAGAAATCTAAAAATGCTTAAAATAGAATGAATAGTTTTAATTCTTCATGTCAGAGAGCTGTCTTGACGCCTGGTTGAGGAACTCTCAGAAGGCCAACAAATCAGCCTAGCTATTCAACGAATGAAGTCACCAGCTTATTGAGTACGCTTCCTGCAGAAGGTGATCTAAATTCTGTGTTTTTTTCATAACCTCTTTTTACCTACTGTATTTTGTTCTCTATAAAGGTTTATTTTATTACTTATCTGTTACAAAATGAAATAAGTTAGTCCAAAATATTATTATAAATAAAACTAATCATTGTTAAAAGAAAGTTGCAGAAATATCTAAAACAATGCAAGTATACTTACTGTATAGTTTAGCTTTTACTAAACTATTACTTTATTATATTTACGCTTAAGCTTTAATGCTTAAACTTTACAGCCGCTTACATAAATGAAAGTTCTTATGAGTAAGCATAAATATATCAAAACAAATAAAAAACGAGATGTTTTAAGCAGCAAAATAACCTGCCTATAAAAATTAGAAATCACTATCTACAATGGACTACATCAGCTTTGAAGCAGATGTAGTCCATTGTAGATAGTAGTGTAGTGCAGGTTTGAACCTGCCTGATTCAATTAGAAATCACTATCCATAATGTACCACGTCAGCTTCAAACCTGCCTGAATCAATTAGAAATCATTATCCACATGTACCACATGAGCTTCAAACCTGCCTGAATCAACTAGAAATCACTATCTACAATGGGCCACATCAGCTTCAAAACTGCCTTTATAAATTAGAAATCACCATTCACAATGAACCACATCAGATTCAAACCTGCCTTTATCAATTAGAAATCACTATCCACAATGGATCACATCAGCTTCAAAAGCCGGTGACGTACACAATAAGATAAATATATAGAAACGAAATAACCGATGGACAATCGGGAATTCTTTTTACGAAGCAATATAATCAAATCATACCTGCTCTACGTGAGTATTCGCTGGACGTGAATTCAGTTTTTCCATTTTTCTTCGGAAAGCATTTCGTGTCAGTTATAGGGAAACTATGATATCGATAGTAAGACAAAATTCGTTTTATCGACATCATCAGGCTGCAGCAGTTCATTTTAGTACCAAGAAAAGAAGATAAGCGAGTTAATAGTCTCCTTTTATCATCGATGAAATGTAACGAGTAATAATTAAAAGGTATTTAAAAATACACAATAATAAGGAATTTTTATCGCTGCTATTTTGAAGATTAATCTATATCTGATTATAATTGAAGGGGTGAGAACAAAAAGGGTTTAACTGTCAAGTTGATAGTTTCGAGAAAATTGACTTTAAAATTCAACGGCTTCATTTTAATGTAGAGTGCTTAAGGTAATAGAAAAGGTTTATGTAAGTTTCAGTTGCTTGGAAATGTATTAATTCTATTTTAAAATACAAAATATAGTACTAATTCGTAAAATTACTGTAGAAATATAATATAATATATATAATAATGTTTTTATGCTAAGCGAACTTTATTCCTGTGTCAGATAAACCTTTTTTTAGACTGAAAATCTCAAGATTTAAGCCTCATTTCGGCATTTTGAGAATGTATTTTTGTAGATAATTTCACGCTGAATCCAACGATACCCATAAGTCATTTTGTGACAAAAATCAGTTAATCCCTTTTTGATCTCAGCCCTTCAATTGAAATGCAATACAATAGCTTATCTTGGTTTTTTCTATTAACAATACAAAGATATTATCGATAACTACTCTAATGTATCTCCTCATCCCTGATCGTATTTGCGGAAATGGCTGAAGAATTTCCGTCGATTTCTCGCTGAAACAGCGTTATTACGTGCGATAAGCTATAAATTTTACATCAGTTATGTCAAGTTTTAAGCTGGTATCCTAAGTATAAAAACATTAAAATGATTTAACATGCAAATAGGCTGCTAAGCACTGACTCGATTGTTTTAATTAATATTTGTGAATACTTTTTCTTAACAGTCAAGCGCTGTTCTCTGAAACATTACCAAAAGCTTTCATCAGCCGGAAAACTTATTCCAAAAAATAAATATTTAACTCTATCCAAAAGTGTGTAAGCAAATAAATAGGTATATAATATAGTTGCGCTAGTTGTACTATCCAACTCGATTAAGAAGAAAGTTGCTTCCTAAAGTTAGGCGTCAATACTCTAAGCCAAGCTTCGATCTGTGACCCCTTGAGTCTCTTAATCCCTGGAAAAACAGTGCGCTAAGTCCGTCTTAGAAACCGGTAATTCCTTGGGAAGTCGAGATGGTTCGCTGCATAATAGGAACTTAATAAACTGCAAAGCCCGTATTCTTTGGAGCTGGCGGAAATTGAAATTGTATTTTTAATGGAATATCATGCAGCTGTTCCTGCAGTAAGGGTGGTGCCCTCACTGTTTTCTCCCCGGTAACAGGTTACGGTGCGTGGTTGCTCTGCTCTACGAAATTGAATGTAAACACGTATACCCATTTCTAATCCTTAAGCTAACATACGCTGGGTTAACTGCTCTGTTTGTTCGGTGACACAACCACGACTGAATTTATATCAAACTGAATCGAGATAGAGGTTGAAGTAGGATGATGTTAACACTGCTTGCTCTAATTAGAGCCCCAATTAGAACAAGCAGTGTATAATTAAACTTTTTTTTTGTTTTGTTTTGGCTCCACACTTTTGTGTATTTGGCCAGTGTCAATTATTTGATAATTTCTCAAGTTAATTAATATTATAAAATGTGTCAAGTCAAGTCCAAGTCATCAAGTTAAGTCATAATCTAGTCAAGTTTACTCCTAGTAAAGTGGTGGCAACTTTACCAGAAGCTTCTAGGTAGTTTTGGAAACAACACGAAAATAAACGTTTCACTATCATTATACCACTTTCCCACACTCATGTCTGTAATTCAGCACTTAACGAATAAAATGCCACCAATATTACGCACTAACACTGAAAATAACACAAGGTTTGAAAAATAATACAATGCGGCGATGCGATTTTTTTCGTTTTCCCGCCAAATACACAAAAGTGTGGAGCCAAAATATAAAAAATAAATAAAATAAATGATTTTCGTGTTTCCCGCACAATTTCGCTCAATTATTTCGTGGTCGCGGTATAGGACAATGTTGCATTCCAAGTCTGAAGTAATATATAAAACATTTTAGGTAAGTAATATAATTATTATTATTTTATAAACTACGGCTATTTCAAATCTTCATAAATACAAAACTTAATTGTATAATATTTGGCAACTTATATGCGAGCCTTGAATGGTATGGGATGCATTATTTCTCCTTTGGCTTGGATAGGAGAGCGTTTTTATTTTATTTTATTTTATAACGGCAAAATATTATTAGCCTTGACATCAAGCGAAAGGCAATTGTATGCCACAATATTTTATAGAGCAAATCGTACATACAGTAGCGCATCTAGAAACCAATTTCTCGCGTTCCAAAATAATACCAAGTACACATTTTATCAATTTATTAATTCGAAATAAATTCCGAAAAAAAAATCCTTTTTATTCTCAACCCTTCAATTAAGGTATCATTAGAAGAGACCGCTTTATAAACATGTCAAAACATACAAATGCATAATATGCAATGTGCTTTAGCATAAAGTTCACTCTTTAGTGGCAGTCCAATACAATAGCAAAACAAATCACTTTTTAGCTTGAAAACTATCGTGAGTTTTGTAAGATAAATAACGGCTAAACTCACGATAACTAAGAAGAAGGACATAGAATATGTCCGAAACCTGGCCGGAGTAATTTCAACTATTTAATTGACGTGAGTTTAACCGTTATTTATCTTACACAAATCACTTTATTACCACCAATAATAAACATATAGAAATGAGACTTACATAATAAGATAGGTACAATGGGTGGTCTTATCGCTAAGAGCGATTTCTTCCAGACAGTCATTAGCAATTAAAATAAATTTAAAAATTACATCATCACATAATATTTTTTTAGTTGCTTATTGGTGCCTCCTGTTTGGTGCATTTTAAAATATATCAAATATTAAAGTCGTCAGTATTTAGCATCAGCATCTGAGAAATCAAATATCTGCAATTAATTTTCCGAAAATAAGTAGTCGAGTTACTTCTTGCATTCTGTTTTGTGATCCATCTAAACACCTCGGGTCGCGAGGGTCCTAATAGATTTATGGTCTGCTAAATTTAAGACTTTGTCTTGTGATAAATCTGTTAGATACTTGGGAATGTTTAGGAAGAAACTTTCGCTTTGCAAATGTTTAATAGAAGGATGTTCCGTTATGTTTCAATTTGATCGGTATGGTTTCGGCATTTCCATTTCTAATTACATACCTAATGCATTAATATAGTTATGAAAATTTGATTTACTAAGAACATTTTAAGCATACGATAATTATTTAACATCCATAACTTCATTTCATTTAAAGTACCTACAATAAATTTAAAACCTAAAACTAACATGTAGTAATTACAGCAACATAAAACGGTTGTAGCAGCAAATCTTGATTGGGTCAGGAAGGGATGGCCATTTATTTTAGTTGTGGTTAAACTAGGTATTATGTAAATTGGTAGGATTACCGTTTTCACCTTACTCATAAGTCAAGGACAAACAAGACACCGTTTAGATAATTGCGACATATCAAAAGTTGTATAGTCTCGCAGCCTTTGTGTCGTTGTCTGCCGTTGTTGAATGATTTTATTCCTCGTCATACTAGTTTTCCCGCTTTATAACTAGGGTTAGGAAACCATGTAAATTTTTGAACCAGTTAACGCCAAGTACATACGGAACTTTTCTTTACGGTTTCTTTCTACCGGAACCGTTATTGAGCGATTAATGGTTAAACAATTTGTACTAAAGATTTTGTTTATAATGTAATAAACCGGTTCTTTTAACAGTTTCACGGGTTCCGAACGAAATAATAGATTAAATCGGTTTTTATAAAAAAAAAAACAGTATATTGTATACCAGTTCTAAGCCTTCTTTATAAACTTTTTTTTACTCGTCCGTCACTGCAAGTCGAACGGATAATCCCGTATCAGCGCGTCCTTCAACAGTTTTCCGCATATAAATAAATCAATACGGGTTTGTATGTTTACAGTGACAGCAATTAAGAGGCGGACGTTGTTTGCATCCGCCCGGTCATCCGGCTTCGGATGAGTGGCGCACTGTGGGAAATATAGGCCATTTACTTATCAAAAATGTATTTTTTTTACGTTTATTGAGCTGAAAATTTGCTGATTTAAATCAGGTTGGGATTTTAAATATTTTACTCCATTGTTATTTCTGTACTGTACTCAAAGTGGCACTCTTAAAAGTTAAACAACATACGCCATTTAATTTTCATTTCATGTTATTGTTTGGTTAAAAAATTTGAGTTCGGTGCGGTGATTCAAAATTTGGTCTATTAAGTGATATAAAACGGACAGTCACTAATATGCAACATTATGGAATTACACCCGAATCGCGTCACGATTGGAGGTATTTATCTCTAACAAGAACAAGGAAATATTAAGAATATGTGAAAAAAATAAATGATTCTTTAAACCTTGTAAAGTCAAAGTCAAAAGATTTATTGCAAATAGGCTATTTTTAGCACTTTTACAAACAAATAATGTATGACAAGCCCATTACAATATATGAGTTTGAAAAAAAAGAAGTTCTCTTTCTCACTACTGAGACAACGTTCTTATTCGCCTAAGTGCAACACTTTCACATTCACACAAATCTGAATTCACATTCACATATTACACTAACACAAACACAAACACAACACAAATCATTTCAAGGTCTACACAATTTCAGATATATGAACAAATAACTATTTATAATAAATAAATTAAATCAAATCAAATTATTTATTCATTATACCTTTGGGTTACATGATTCTTAAGTAGGATAGCTTATTATTAAACATATTTTTCATTATTAATTAATACAACTAGTCTTATCCAACTTAAGTATTGAGTCCGTGTACCCTGTACTAGTATAAAACTGTGTTACAGGGTACAGGCACTTCCAGATAGTGTCACTGTGTATTATACATATAATTTATAACAAAATATAAATATGTATTTAAAGTTTTATTTTTTAAGAGACTAAAGCTACGCTACAAGATTATAATATGAGAATATATTTAACAAAACTATGCTTAGATGAGGGGAGGGGAAAGGGGGGGGGAACCTATATAAAATATATAGTTTTAATATAATATATAATTATTATAAAAAATTATCTGTGAATAAGTGTAAGAATAGTATGTTAGTCATAAGTCTGCCAGTATTTTAAAAGATTATAAAAAATTAGGGTAGTGGAATTATTTAGAAACAACCAGTAGGTTTTCGGTTTCTTGATAAGTTAGTTTAGATAACCAGATTTGAACCACTCTTTTGCACTCGTTTCTTGGAAGTGAGTATATTTCCAAGGCTTTAGAAATTAGATTATATAAACGAGGTCCTAATATCAAAAAGTGTCTACTAGCCAGGTGAGTTCTGTGTGAAATAGTCTTGCAGATGATATCCTTCCGACGTTTATTTTGGCGATCCATCGGAGCATAAGGCGTAGACGTATGTTGCCTTAATATGGTGAATAAGACAAAGAGCTGCCTAACAGTAAGCACTTCACTTGTTTTGTAAAGGTCAATTGTTGGGTAAAAGAAGGGTTTTTTAAACATAACCTTTAAGACAGCTCTTTGTGCTCTCTCCAGCTTGAGCACACTTGTAATGTGAGTACCACCCCATGCAGGGATGCAATAAGCCAGGATCGACTGAGCCAGAGCAAAATAGACGAGTTTAAGTGTCTGCAAATCAGCTGAAGACCTAAGTTTCTTAAAAGTAAACATTAATTTACGGACACGCCCAGTAATTACATCTATGTGATTTTTCCAGTTTAGAGTATGATCAATATAAACTCCAAGATATTTTATGCAAGATACTTTTTCCAGGGGAAGACAGGTACAATTTGGCAATTCGGTGCAGGAGCATTGGTGGGCTTTAATTGTAAAAGATTGTGGAGGTTGAGAAGTAGAGCACGGTGAAAAAGTTAAGAACTTTGTCTTGGTTATGTTAAGTGTTAACTGATTTTTGTTTAACCAGTACATGACCAGTCTAAGCGCATATTCCACATTTGCGCGTGCCTCATCCCAAGTTTTACCCTCCACCAAGAGAACAGTATCGTCAGCATAGGTAATAATAGTACAATTGGGCAGGCAAAGTTGACATAGTTGATTAACATAAACAAGGAAAAGTGTTGGGCCAAGAACGCTACCCTGGGGAACTCCATAACCACTCAGAGTTGTGTCATTACTTTTCAATGTTTGTATTTTTACACATTGAGTGCGATTTGAGAGGTAATCTTGAAAAATTTTTAATGGTTAATACAACCAATAAGCGCCTTAAGTTTGGCCTTTTAAATGTCCGCTCACTTAACACAGGCAGGGATGAACTGGAAGCAAGTACGGAGGTTAACAAACCTGATATATTAGCTCTTAATGAGACTTGGATTAAAGAAGGTCAAGAAAGTGTTGCGCCGATCCTTCCTGGCTATATTCTTAAGCATAAAGCGCGAAAATCAGCTCACAAAGGTGGAGGTGTAGGGTTCTATATAAAAAAGGGATTTCGTGCACGCATTCGTGCCCACCCAGATTCACAGTTGGAGCAGTTATGGTTGGAGCTGATATTGCCGGGGGCTCGAATGGCAATAGGCACAGCGTATAGGCCGGAGAGCGTGAAGATCTCCACAGCTCTAGACGCCCTCAGCGAATCATTAAGTACATTTGCTCACTGCGATTATGTCTGTTTACTGACCGACTTTAATGTGGATTTACTTAAGCCTGACTCCCCAAGAGCTCAAGAGCTGTCAGTGTTCTGCTCACAGCAGAATCTAGTCCAGCTAATTAAAGAGCCCACAAGAACTACAGATGAGTCGGTTAGTTTGATAGACCTAGTTATTACAAATATACCTGAGAGATGCAAAAAAATTACAGTTCTGCACAACAAGTGTCTGCGTGACCATGCCATGATTTTATGTGAATTTAATATTAAAAAGCACAAGCCCGTCGTTCGCTTTAAGGAGTCTCGTTCTATATATGAAATAAATCAGGATCGATTTGATGCAGATCTTAAGTCTATAAGCTGGCAAAATATTATAAATACGAAAGATATAGAATCTAAGGTAGAGACATTTCAAAAAACAGTTGTCGAGCTTTTTGATAAACATGCTCCTCGGAAGCAAAAAAGAGTTAGAGAGTCTCCAAAACCGTGGATTAGTAATATTATAACGTTTATGATGAATCTAAGAGACAAAGCTTTAGTTAGAGTTCATGCCAAGAAAACGGAATCTTCAAAAAACTACTATAGAAGTCTAAAGAATTTAGTCACTGGTGCCATAGACAGAGAGAAATCTGCATTTTTTACTCATTATATCAATAAAAATTTGCATCAGCCTCAAAAAATGTGGAATTATTTAAAAAAAGTGAAGACAGTTAATAATAATAATAACAACTGTGTCACTATACCAGACAATTTACTAATTCCTAATTTAATTAATGATCACTTTTTGAATATTCCAGGTAATGGGTTAGTAGATATTGAAACATTGAATAATTTTAATAATAATAAAAAGACCAAGAACATATTTTCATTACAGACTGTATCAGAGGAGGCTGTTAGTAAAACTATTTTAAATATACGCACCAATGCAACAGGATACGATCAGCTAAACGCTGAGATGATAAGACTAACACTGCCAGACACTCTATCAGTAATAACGGATATTATTAATAGTTCCGTCTTGACAAGTGTCTTTCCAAGTGCCTGGAAACGTGCACTAGTCAAGCCGATACCTAAATCCAGCTACGTTGAAGAATTAAAAGATTTACGACCCATAAGTATTCTTCCAGTGCTGTCTAAAGTGTTGGAGAGGGTAGTTTATGACCAGATGGAAAAATACATAAATCAAGAAAATTTAATACCTAAACATCAGTCAGGTTTTCGGAAGAGTCATGGTACCGAAACAGCCCTTTTACAGGTATCTGATGATATATTAACAGCATCAGACTCGGGACTCACTAGTGTGCTAGTTTTGTTGGATTTTTCACGTGCATTTGATTGCCTAAATCCAGAGTTACTAATTGCAAAGCTTAAATATTATGGTTTCTCTATGGACACATGCAAGTGGTTCGAAACTTATCTCATTGGCCGGGAGCAATGCGTTGAGGTTGAGAATCAGAACGGAGGTAAAGAAATTTCGAATATACAAAATATACCCCGAGGAACACCACAGGGATCTATATTAAGTCCGATCCTGTTTTCCATCTTCACGGCAGATATGCCTGAACACATCAAAGTGTGCAAATATCACCTTTACGCAGACGACACTCAAATCTACCATAGTTTTAAAGCTGAGGATACAGCATTAGCTATGTCTCAAATCAATGAAGACCTGTCTTCTATTTACAAATGGGCTACTTGTAATTCGCTGGTTCTTAATCCCGTTAAATCTAAAATGATGATATTAGGCACCAAGACTCAAGTTAGTAAGGTTATGTGCCTGAATCCAAAACTGACTATCAACGGGATAGACATACCGATGGAATCAGATGTGCGAAATTTGGGCCTTATAATGGACAGTGAATTAAGGTTCACAAAACATATAAATGAAAAGATTAAAAATGCTTATTACAAACTTAAAACGCTGTATACAATAAGGAAGTATATTTCAGAAGAGATAAGAGTGTTGCTTTGTGACCTTTTAGTGCTCTCTCCATTTAATTATTGCAGTGCGGTGTATGGGCCTAGATTATGGGTTAAAACAGAGAATGCCGTCCAGCGAGTGCAAAATGCATGCGCTTGGTTCTGTTTTAGCATACCTAGGAGAGAGCATATTACACCTTATCTAGTTCGTAAAGGTATACTCAATATGAAAATACGAAGGGAACTTCACCTAGCTTGCATTACGCAAAAAGTAATTTGGAGTAAGACGCCGGAATATCTTTTCGAAAAACTTAGGTTTACAACAAATAGTCATCAGTTAAACACACGATCGAGATTACAAAATTTCTTAGTCATCCCGAAACACAGTACTGCAGGTTTTCAAGGTTGCTTCAAATATAGAACGTCAAAGATTTGGAATAATTTGCCGCCACCATTAAGAAAGAATATTAGTGCTCAAACTTTTAAAACACGGTTAAAAATAAATTTACTGGTTCGGCAAAAGCATAATTTTGAAGCAACCTTCAAAATACAGGGCAGACAAACGTGACATACACAAACTCACACATAACACACATACACCCCCCTTACGCACACCTCACACATAACTCTCACGAACAACTTACCTTACACAACACATACAAATACACACAGGGAATACACACAAACACAGTACACAGTTACACTCCTCTTAAATACATTATACAATTTTATTATATAATAATATAGTCAAACTTTTTTTTTCAATTTTTTTTTTTTTACTGGTATATCAAGATACAAATGCTGCTGTTCTCGCTGTAATATTTATTATGTTGATTCTTATTTGTGTTGTGTTCTTATTGTTTATATTTATGAAATAGAAAACCGCTTTGTTTCTTACTTTCTTGGCGAAAATCTGTCCAAGCATAGGGGTAACTAGAAAAACAGCGCTGTGTTCACATGTCGTGTGAACACAGCACATGCTGAAGTTACCCCCGTTGCCCTGTGACATGAATATTATATTGTACTATTTAAGTCTTATTTTTCTATTATTATTTGTGTCTGTAGTGGCAATAAATTGATTTTTTAATTTATTTTTTATTTATTTATTTATTAATTATTTATCCTAACTCACCAGCTTTAGGTGAGTAAATCTACGTAAATAAATGCGCTTCTCATAAGATGCAGTTTTAAACGTTTTTTTGCCTACACTAATAATTTTATTCTATTGAAATGTACTTGTCAGAAAATGACCTCGTAATATAAATAATTTAAATTTTTTTTTTCTCAATAACATATTACTTTGTAAATCTATGTATTTTTATTTCATATTGATTAGAATATCTATGTAAATAATTAAATGTTGTTTATATGGATTATCATTAATTATAATTTTTTAAAGTATTTATTTTGTGTTCATATTCTAAAATGCTTATTTACTTACTTTTAGTTTTAATTACTGTTGCTGTTGCCTTTCTTAATTATTATTTATGTGTAAGCGTCCGTGATGCCATGTCAGTAGGCCCCGACTGAAAACCAGTAACTGAGGCTGTAGCTTGCAGCCTCAGTTGTATGCTGAGTCGGAGCCTATTCCGGACCTCATGCAATATCTGTTGTCTCTACTTATTAATGATATTTTGTTTGTTTTATGATATTGTGTGTGTGTTCTTGGAATAAATGTATTTTCTTTCTTTCTTTCTTTCTTCTTTCATTTAACGATATAAATCAATACCATGTATACATTTAACCATATAAATCAATACCGTCTAAAATAATGACAGCGACTAAGGGTTTTCGTTGTTTGCGTCCGGAACAACGTCCGGCGACCGGGCTCAAGTGTCCGCATTTACGTGGCATGTCGTTAGTGCTGTCATTTACATGTATTGCTTGTCGACAGAGAAAATAACGAGCTGTTTGGGTCTACGTTATCACTTAGAAAAAAAGCATTTCACATAAATATACCTCGTGGCAGCCATTGTTTTAATAACCGGTATTCGCGCTTGTTTCCAGAGATGAAAGCTATTGACGAAAAAATATGGTCCGTTTATTGTTTATGAAAGTGTTTTTGGAATTTTATACATGCTTTCAAACAAATACAACCGAAATAACGCTTACGTTATTCAGCTTTAATTAATTGCAAAACAATTAAATTATTATGGTACGTACGCTGTGTACGTAATATTCATAATTCATTTTTAGTATTAATGTCCATGCATAATATTAACGATTCAGTTAATATTAAACATTCATTTTGTCGCGGCCATTCTGCGGTTTTTGCGCTCTCTGAACCATTCTGATTTGAAAGGCTATTGAAAAAGATTTGTTTCTCGCCATATTTCAGAAATATATTTAATGGTTTTTAATAACCATAAAGAAATCATAGTAAATTAAAGCCACTGTTTGTGGCTATATTCTCTAAGCTTAAGTCATGCCAAAGCAAAACCATGGCTAAAATCATATCGAGCTAGGGTAAAACAGTGGCTAAATCTCTTAAGCTTGTGACGATATCACCCTCCTTCTTAGTACCTCTACCAAGTCTGTGCGCCTCCTTCATCATTCCAGCTGATACCTACTCTATGTCGAATTGTCAAAATTTAAAATGAAAAGAATGCGATGAATGTTGAATCTAAATAATGTTTGATACGAAAACTGCGAAAGCAGGCGGAATGTTAGAATGATGAAGAAGGAAGGTGACAGGTGCAGGAACGTCACAAGTTTAATTCAGGATAGGGCACAACAGTGGCTATATTCCTTTAAGCTTATATCGAATTGGAGCAATACAATGGAACAAGAACCTTCTCAACGCTAATTAATGATCGCATCTTAGCCACTATACAAACGGTTAATTTGATTTAAGTAATTAATTAATCACTAATCATACTATGGATAAACGTGTCATTATTATTTTTATTATGTTAAGGAATGACATGACGAGCTGTTCGTTCACCTGATGTTAAGCGACACGGCTGCCCATATCAGTCGCAGTATCTCTACACTTTAGAGTTTCGCGTAACACTGCACTGCGCACGTCATCCTGAGACATCAGTACAGTGTAGTAATAAGATAACTATACTGTGAGATCAGGTCATAAAGTCTCATTTGCCCATTAATCATTTGGCAACCTTTTGCCTACTGTAAAATAACACATATATCACAGCGATACACTATTGCATACAAAACCTTGATAAGTGATGTACAACCGAATTCCACGAACATAATATTCTCTTTATCGAACGTTAACAATACCGAATGTGATGGATTGTGTTCCAATAAAATCCGTAGCGTGTTTTTATGCCCTATAATGCTATACCTCGATAAGTAGGTATCTAGAATAGGGTTAACATATGAGAAAACACAGGACAAGTATTTGTGCACAGAAAAAATCACAAATACTTGTTTTGAGTCTGTGATACGTAGATATCAGGAATCCTAACTAAGATCGAGGATCTATGTGTGTGATCGTTGCACGTTATTATTATTATCATCAGTAACAATATTTAAATCTTATATGGCATCATTTTATTTCGCCCCTGAAGCTGGGTTCAAATTTAGTACGAAATTATATTGGTAAAATAACCCTGGAATATCAGGGCTGTGTACGGCCGTGGTGTTCGCGTATATTGTTTCCAGGCCACGGTCGTAAACGATTTTACGTGCAAAATTTAAATTGGCTCGTATAGATAGTTACGCGAAATAAAAACAGTTACTTTTTAGCGCTGTTCAGGAGCATTCTAATTAACAGGATATTGGTGTCGATTCTGTGTCGCATTCTCTAAAATTAAAGTAAACTTAAAGTATAGCGGTACTCTTCTGATAAAGGGAAAATGAACAAGACGGAAATATGTTAATTTCGTTTAGCTTTAGACTATGCGACACAGAATCGACACCATTGTTATAGGCTAATTTAAAACTCAAATAAATATTGTGCGTGCAATCCAAGCTATTTACATTTGCAGGAATGTAGCATAATGTAGAGACTACTTTAATACCTAAGAGATTACTACAAATTTTGTAAAATTGGTTACGTTAAAAAAAAATATTAAAAAGCAGTTACGTGCTGAAACTCGCGAAAGCCACCGCGGCTTGCGTTAGTAACTGGCTCCCAGAAGAAGGACATCGAAATTCGAATATGTCCGAAACCAGGTCGGAATAATTTCGACTTTTAATTGACGTGAGTTTTAGCCGTTATTTATCTTACAAAATGTGTCATACTCACGATAGTTTTCAAACTAAGATTACTACCAAGTTGAATATTGTTAATAATATTGTTGGGTACGTACGCTACCTACTGGTAGTGGGTTGGAGCATTTGGATTGTTTAGAGGTCATCGCGGCCAGTATATAGCCCAAATGTTTTGTTTTGTAGTAGTAGTTGTAGGTAGTTTTTAGTATTACATATCAAATCATTGTAGTATTTAGTTGAATATGATAGACATTATCTAAGAACCTATAAAACAGTGAGTTGTGGGTTCGATTCCCACTCAGGAAAAAACATTTGTGTGATGAACATCGATGTTTATTCTGTATTAGGTATTATACATATTATATTCTATTTACAAATAAAAAAAACATTTAGGTATTGTATCAGTTATCTCGTTCCCATAGTGCAAGCTTTGCTTAGTTAGGGGCTATAATGGGCACTGTGTGAAATGTCCACAAATATTTATAATCATTATTATTATTATTGTTATTATTATGAACACTTCTAATAGAACAGGTACTTGTCACATTACCACATAATTATATTAATACAATCATACAACTAAATCTATACATATAAAATTTCGTGTCACAGTGTTTGTTACCACACTCCCCCGAAACGGCTGAATCGATTTTGATGAAATTTTACATTCACACTTCTGTCTGAGAATAAGTTGTTATTTATTTTTCATCATCATCACCGTTTTTAATCACCACGCGGGTGAAACCATGGAGTGCAGCTAGTATTATAAAAGTTACGAGCTTCTGCCTGCAGCTTCGGCCGCGGCGTGGCCTATGGGAAAATAATTCAACCACCCATTTCACCCTTTTAAAGGTGGAATTTCGAAAAATCCATTTTTAGCGGATGCCTATGTCTTAACATCTACCTGCATGTAAAATTTCAGCCCGATCCGTCGAGTGGTTTGGGCTGTGCGTTGATAGATCACTATGTCAGTCAGTCATCTTTGAGTTATTTATTTATTTTAGATACGTTATAACTTCAACCGCATAAACTACGATTCAGAAAGTTTGTATGCCTCAAGATATAGACTTTACGCTTATTGATGTGGTGTTATTCCATTATGATGATATTTTTATAAGCTGCCATAAAGAAAAATGTTCTATGTACCATAATTAAATGATGGCCCCCACAAAGTTATTAAAAACTTTACGAGCGCCTTTTCGTATGAAACCCGGAAAAGCTAAACGGTCTTTAACTTTTTTATTGCTATTTCAAAGTTCGAATAATACCGCAGACTTGGCAACTAATTTGGCCAAGGCAAACGCGGACTAAAATAGAGGGCGGAACGATCGATGCGGGGCACACCCATTCTGAGTGGACAGGGTATATATAACGGTAATAGGGCGCACCTTGCTTTTTATATCCGCTAATAAACCAGATTATGTCCGAGTACACCGTAAAAATATTACTTGTTACGAGGTATGTTTCCGGGGTGATAGTGCATTCACTATATAAACGTATGTGTCGTTACGAAAATATAAACTGAACAGTAAGTAATCAGTAGGTTTTTGGCGGGAAAACGAAAAAGATCACGTTACCGCATTATATTATTTTCAAAAACTTGTGTTATTTTCAGTGTTAGTGCATAAAATTGGTGTCATTTTATTAGTTAAGTGCTGGATTACAAGCATGAGTATGGGAAAGTGGTATAATGATGGTGAAACGTTTTTTTTCGTGTTGTTTCCAAAACTCCATAGAAGCTTCTGGTAAAGTTGCCACCACTTTACTAGGAGTATGACGTGACTAGACTAGACTATGACTTGACTCAGACTTGACTTGATGACTTCGACTGTGACCTGACACATTATTTACGTGAAATATCATTAACTTTCTAAATTATCAATTACTTGACACTGGCTAAAGACACAAAAGTGTGAAGCCAAAAAACAAAAAAAAAATCAGTAAAGATGTCATGTCAGATGTTTTTCCTAGACCAATTTTAGTTGTATCAAAAACAATATAATTACTCGTAGTTCTAGCGATTCGTGTTGTGAACCCTTTTCCGAGCCTATTCGCGGTGCTTGTGCATAGAATCAAAAGACTCTAATTTGTTTACGTTTAAATCTAATAAAGTAAAAAATCTACTGAACCAAATACCGAATATTTATTACCATTATATTAAACTTTTTCGACCAAATATTTAATAAAATCAGTACTTACTACTAAAGTTAGTACTTTAGTGGTTAAAACGTCTAAGTCACATTTAGTTCAATTGTTTTTTCGAATGATCAATGATTGTGTTCTATAAACGGCTAAATATCACTATTTTCAAAATAAGTTCGCTGTTTCAGTTTTCTAGTGTCGAAACGATTTCCAAACTTTTTAATCCTGATGAGTTAGTTTTATAACATAGTTCATAAAAGGTGCCATTATTGCCATTCTGATACGTAAAAATATGATGTAAATTACAAGAGAGACATTACTGTAAAATATGTAATATTTTTGAAGCAAGACTTCTTTACGCACGCTTGACTTGGGGAGTAAGCTAGTGAATGCGTGACGAGGCGAACGGAAGTTGATACGGAGATATAAGTTAGTAAAGAAAGAAAAAGAGAGAGTTCATTAGGTCTCATACATTACTGTAGTAGGAGCAAGAGAGAGAAGCGGGTTGTACTGGTTCACGCAGATCTCCATTGTCAACATAACAAAGACAAAAATAACTTAAAATTTGTATTACTATGTTAGTATGTCCGGTAGAATGACAATTTACAATTGTCAAGATGGTGACATTAACATTAAGAAAAGCAAAAACAAAGTTATACCGACCGATAGATGGAGCTAAAGTTTTACATCAGTCATGTGGTCTAAAACGCACTCGTTTTTTATCTTTTTTTATCCTAAAGTATATCATATCGGATCGTACAAATGGATACAGGATCCAATATTGAAATGCTTTTGAAGCCTATCGTTCGGCATCGAAGTTCGGCGCTCATCAACGGAATGGTATTCCAGCTTGTACAAATATATTTTCACGCACGTATTCACGGTCGAATGGACGAATCAAAAGTTATCACTGCGAAAATATATTGCCAATTTTTCAGAGCGACGTTTATGACTTTTTGCACCAGGGAGAATTATTTGGATATTGGTCCGCCATTTTGTGAACGTATTACAAAACGAAGTTATCAAAGGCTTTTTCAAATTTTTCTACATTTGATTTTAGTCGAGTTTAATGTTATTGCGTGCATCGTTTTATTGTGTCTATCTTATTGTATTACTAGTAGGTACCTAATATATTTTTACTAGATATTCGCATCTACTCAATAATTTCTGCACGATGGCGCGGGTCTAAGCCGTTTACAATATTTAGATGTAGCTTATTCACTTACGTAGTTAGTTTCGTTGTAAGTGAATTGTCTAGAGTGAAGCATTCTTTTTACGAGCCGTAAAATCTTCATGCATTCTAAATTTTCAAAGTGTATTTTTCCATGTTATTTTTTTACATTCCCTAACATCGTGCGTAATATATATTGTTATAATTGTATGACTACGAAAATATATTAAATATTATCAATAATAATAATAATAATATGTGTGGACATCTCACACAACGCCATCTAGTCCCAAACTAAGCAAAGCTTGTACTATGGGAACCAGATAACTGATACAATTACTTAGATACTTTTTGTTTGTAAATACATACATAGAATACAATATAACACCCAGACACAGAACAAACACTTATGTTCATCACACAAATGTTTGTACTGGGTGGGAATTGAACCCACAACCCACAGTTCAGAAGGCAGGGTTACTACCAACTGAGCTATCGGGCCAATGGCCGGAAGACGTCTACTTCTGATCATAGACCTCTCCCATCTCGGACGCTTAACATAGAGATTATGACAAACTCCCTATGAGGGGTATCTCCATGTTTGGCGGCCAGACGGCTTGGTCCTACCGAAAATGCTGCTGTCCATCCTCTGGATTATTCATTTAGCCTCCTACGGCACTCACCGGAAGAGGGGAAGAGAGATGGGGTAGTCATATTCTCACACCACTGAGACCACACGACTAAAATAGATCATTGAATTTTTCAATATGTACTACTATGCCGTCCTTATGAAAATGCAGTAAGTAGATAAAACAAGTTTTCGAGAAAAACCCAAAACACAAAAAATATATTTTGTATCTATTGTAGCTTCAAACTATACAAGTTATTATGACATGCAGTACGTCAAATATGCTACACTTTTGCTTCTTGAGTTTTTGTGATCCAGGTGGAATTCTGGTATGTGAGATAGAACAGAATATAGTTTTTTTTTGGCGTTTCCGGATATATATCTAACTCAATTTTGCCAAAAATGTTAGTTACTGCACTATTCAATATGAGGGCAGTCTTATATTGTATGCTAATGTTTAGGTTGCAGCAAAAAATAGTAGCACAAGTCAACTGTAAATTCAGCTGCGGTATTGTGACTACACAAAGTTCGCAAAGTAATACTAACAACCCTCAAACAAAGCGCATTACCATCAATTTACATAAACGGATCGGAGTTCTTAGTCCACTCGGATTTAAATTATAAATGGCATCGAGAACTCGCCGCAGTTTGTATAAGGGACCCAACTACTATAATATACAATTTAATTATGATGGAACTAACAAGTCTGCAAAGTCGAACTTGCTCTTGATTATTAGATAAAAGGAGACATATAGAACCTAATAACGGAGTACAAAAATTTAGGATCAGAACTGCTTTTTCAACTTTAAAATAATAAATTTTCTCTATCAACATCAACCGATTTGATATGCAAAATTTGATTGGACAAGTTCATTATTACATGCTGATTGTAAATGCTATGTTTGCTTCGAAGTGTTTCTTCGCTGTGACCATCATTCATTTATATTTTACTAAACCTAGTTGCGGGCTGGTCTTTTATAGCGAGATCAATAGTTTAAGGCCTCTATCACAAGCAATGTAGCGTGCTAGTAATGGCTAATAAACGACTTGGCAAATGTCATACTGGTTTTTGGGTCAGGAATTCACAACTCTGTGTATATCGCCTACCATGATACCTTATGACATGAGTAATGTACCATGAAGTTAATCTATCGATTTTGCAGGGGCTCGAGTCCAGTTTCATTAGTTTGGAAGAGACTTACAGATTGACATCAAAAACTAGTTTTCCTTCAGGCCCACGCGATTCATCGACGACCTTATTTATCTTCACTTCTTATCTGGCAGAATGAACTCTAATGCAAACTCATCTAATGTAAAATAACTAATAACTTAAATCTAACAAAAATTTTACTTGTAACATTTTATATTTACTATGATTAACTTATTTCTCTTTCAATTCTTCCTCCTAAAAGTATTATAAGATAGAGGAAATACGGGTAGTAACCTAAAATAACTCGTTAAACATAATATTGACAAGAAATGGTAACGACGTCGTCTATGCTAACAAGATTAGGTATGGATGGATCCTCAAGAGAAATTACAGAGAAATAGCAAGTCAGGGAACACAGGCAGTCCAATTAAAGAAAGCTATTGAGATAAGCTTCGTTACACTGAATATAAGATTTAGTCATTATCTGAAGAATACCAAACATAATAAAAAAATATTAAAACTTGTTGTAAACGTAATTTGTGCAAGGATGTTTATAAATAATGTTTTTTAAAGTTAATCTCAGAAATATATGTTAAGAAAGTCAACGAAAATGAAATGGTATAATTGAACAAAGAAAGCAGTAAACAACATTGTTTACAAAACAAGGGAAAGCAGTCCCAGAAGGGAGTATTGTTCTTCATTATACGCGTAGCCCAGGAATGTAGGTCAAGAGTCGTTTCACACATCTGCTAAGGTAAATAGTGGGTTATGAGATATACCTTTGTACCAGTAGCAGTTCTAGTCAGATGTTTGTGTGAAAACTGTGAACTTATTTAAAAGGTGCGTATAGAGTAAAATATGCTTTCATTTTTTGTTACGTTCAGATATTTTAATCTACTTTACCTTATGGGATAAGATTTGAGATTTTTTTTTCTTAAGAGAACTCTCAACGTGTAAACCGTTGGGATAAAATACAACGGGTTACACTGTAATTCTATTTGGTGGGATTGCATAACATACATTACCCACAAACGAACGATCGTTATGAAATCTTGCATCAATTATAAAAGAAAATGTTTGAAGTTTAACAGTTTGGAATAGAGTAAAAATCCCGGTATTATCCGGATATCATAATTTTGTAATTGAAGGGGTGAGAACAAAAAGGGGTTTAACTGATTTTTTCACAAAATTACTTATGGGTATCGTTCGATTCAGCGTGACATTATCTACAATAATACAGTCTCAAAGTACCGAAATGAGGCTTAAATGTCGAGATGTTGAGCATAAAAACGGTTTATCTGTCACAATAATACAGTTCGCGTAGCATAAAATATTATAATATTTATTTTATTATAATATTTTTTTACAGTAGTTGTATGAATTCGTACTATATTTAGTATTTTAAAATAGAATTAAAACATTTTCAAGCAACTGAAACCTACATAAACCTTTTTTATCACCTTATAAGCACTCTACATTAAAATGACGCCGTTGAAGTTTAAAGTCAATTTTCTCGAAACTATCAATTTGACAGTTAAACGCTTTTTATTCTCAACCCTTCAATTAGCATCAATGAGGATTTTTTTTAATCTTAGACAGGATTTTGTCAATCACTGCCTCACACGATAGTAAATGATTACGTTGTCGACGATAGAGTTTGCTTGCTAAGAAGACACTGGTTCACTCTAGTCTTAAAACTCTGAGATAATAGTTTTCAGAAAAGTTTTATCCCTTCATATTTTGGAAGCCCTATAAACCTTTTTTAGGAAATATGGGAATAAGTGCTAAACCAAACCCCGAAAAAATTATCCAAACACAAATTTAACTATAGATGTTTTTTTACCCCTCTAATAATAAATAAACTAACTACAGAGGATTTTTAACCACACAACAAATAAATCAGTTTATAATGATTGAATAAAATGACTCCAGGTTGACGAGATATAAATCACAAAGCAATAATCGAAGCCAGACAGAATTTGACAGGGATTCCAGTCAATCTCGAAATAAATGAATTAATCAGCATTTTTTGCAAACTCGTATTGAAATAAAACACCGGAGCTTATATTTCATCTCAACTTTCAATTATAATCGGAAATTGGCCTAAGAAATATAATTTTGAACTTTTTCCGGGTAGACAAATGGTTCTTTTGCAAGTTTGCGAGTTATGAGTTGCTCGCTCAGCCTGTGGGGACTCAACTTTCAAGGCTTTTACAAACGCGCCGTAGCTTACTTTCAGATTCTTGCTTTTTAATTTCTTTCATCACGCGTGGAGCGCTCGTAACCTAAACATCTGTACTTTTCAGAAGTAAGTATAGAAAGTAGTAAAAAATATTTTAGGGTTTTAATTCTTTTTGTACAATAAAATTCTTGGATGACTGCATATTGTACTTAGTAATAGAGTAAAAGTCATTCATTTCAAACACATTTTATTTATGGTTTAAAACTATTTTAACTATATATTTTTTTGGCATTTTTATCGATGATTAATTTATTAATGTTCTTCTTCTATATTTATCTCTGTTGGTAAACCTATTAAGCACTGTGCATTTTACTAAAATTCATATGTCAAAAACAAACCCTTGACCTGATTATTTGGCAGGCCCATCATTTCTCATTCAAGTCACGGAACTAAGGGTGCGAGGGATGGTTTTTCCCCACCCCTCGTAGGTTTGAAACCATTGGACGTGATGACTGGAGATTCACTGCCCAGCTTTTATAAAGCTTTGACTATCTTGCTTTAGGATAGACGTGCTTATAGTATTTGTATAATCTGTAGTCTTAAAATGTTATTATAATATTTTAAGTACTTTTCACCTAGTTTTGTTGAAATGAAATGAAACTAATTGGAAATGAAATGAAAGTAATAGTTAACGCAATATTGCCGCGTTGAATTGCATTGCTGATTTGTTTTGTAAAATAAGTGTCAGCCTTTTGATCACGCGTTGCATCGAGCAAGCGCTCTGATAAACTTTGGAAAATACGATGAGCTCTCGGCCTCCATGGACCCAGGGTCTCAACACCAAACGGCTCAAATATGTAACCGCTACCGAGATTACTTTATTTGCGCCGTATAGCTGTTCGGCCGAATTAGCCGCGCGGCCAAATGGAAGCTCATTTTATTATTAAGTAACTCCTGCTTCAAAACTCTTGACAAGAATGCTGTTTCTAAACATAATTTAGCATTTCGCAGTCCGAGTTAGCTATAAGCTATATAGCTGAAAGAAAACTGTAATCGCAATCAGATTAGCTAAAGCGATATTTCAAGCTACCCGCATGGATCTTTTGCATTGAAATTCCTTTTTAAGTGGTTCCAGTAAATCTCATTTCTGCGGGCTTTGATTGCCAATACCTTTCATGGAACTACATATTTTGGTGGCTTGAATAAGTATATTCACCGAAATTGAAGGATTTTAACATAAATCATATTCTTGTATATTTTATAGCCTTAAGTATTAGGGGCGAAAAAACTTTCTGAATAATAAATCAACACATTATAGATACGTACATTGCGTGGTTTTATATAATCTAAATACCCACACCATGTATGCCATGTTTGAGTGAAAAATAGTGCGTTCGATAAACGGTTTACGTGACAAGGAAAATATAATAATAAGGGAATATTGGGCAGCGGTGAAATCTTCGCAAGTCAATATATTACCATGATGCATGACCTCCGGTCAGCCCACGAACCGAACGGCTCGTCGACGATTATATTAGTATACCAATAACTCGCGTATGAACGAGGGGTGCATGTGTAGAAAATTCCTCGTTGTGTTTTACTTCTAAAAATCAGTTTTAAAAAGCAAGAAATAAAGCCGTTTGATCTTAACGTCTCGAATAAATCCTTTCCGGCTTCCAACACAGTTTCTCATTTCCGAATAAAAGGTTAATCCTCGTTAAAGGAAATTCATATTAAAAAGTGAAAAGGGTGCGCTTTCTTTTTGTCTATAGCTGGCTTTTAAAATTTTCCTTTATAAAGAGCTTAACGACGTTGTAGCTATCGTAAATACAAAAACGGATCTTCTGTTTATTTTATGTCACGTAAGAGAATAAGTAGAAAAGTTTACATCCAAAATATTGAGATATTCTTATAGAGCAAAAATAGCTTTAGCATATTTATGCAAATACAATTTATGTTACAACATAACATAGTACTTTGAATAAAAAAGCCCTATTTTGCAGTTTCAATACTAATTCTCTTTTGTTTTATATGCTATTTTTATATTGTAAAACGCAGAAAAGTAGGTATCACTGGGAAATTTTATAGTTTTGTTCAGATTTTTTTTCACCGATTTTAGAATGTTGTGTGTCTACGAATGATTGTTAAATATGTATCAAATCGTTATGTCTTATATTTTGTTTCATGAATTAATAATAACAAAATATATCGATGAATGTAACAATTATTTTAAAAAAATTGTATCAAATAATTATTATATTTACGGCTCATTCCTACTTCCTCCAAAAACTTTCACACATAGATTCCTAACATACCTTCATATGCCTATTTCATATTAACAAAGTAACACGTTATCCTTTAGTAGAACTGGTAAGTAATTTACTAAGTAACTAAGTAATTAATAATTCATAGACATGTGGACTTGAATAATACATAGTTTGAAGCGAGACGATCATATAAGCCTCATTAAATTCTATGTTTCCTACGAGAACAAGTATGTAGTAACAACAAGACATCTCTTTCGTTAAGATATCATTAGTATGGAAGGGCATCATTATGCTCCACAAGAACCTATTTCCAAGATGGGGATCGTTAAGACGTAGAATTGACTCCATAATTTTAAATATGCCATTAAGAAAACGATAACTAACCTTCATAAAAATGAAATGGGGCATATCCTTTAAAAATAAGAATACGAAAGACCCATTAATGCTAAGTAGGCTAAAAATGTATTTTTTAAGCTAATAATGCTCGAACACTATATGAAGAATGGTCAAATAGCAACATACTTACTAATGAATATTCATGTAAATAAAAAAGAATAAAAAATATAATGATCATTTTTACTACTATACTGCTGTTACTGCGACGTGGTTTTGTAGTTTAAGAATTAAGCAGAATAGTAAAGTTTATACTCTGTTTAATTCAATAGGAATTCCAGACGATTGGACAGAGCAGACTTTGTTAATTTTAAATGCAAAACGTCAACATTCGACTAGTTAAATGGTTAACTAAACTGGTTAACTAACGCCAATTAAGACAACACAAACAAACAGACAACAGCACAAACAAAAATATACAAACAAACAACAGCACAATACCAAAATATAGTGCGCAATGTCGATGCGTTTATAAGTTAGACTAAGTTTATCTTTTCAATCCTGTATATACGTTTGCAGTGGCATGTACCTACACTTAGATTCACACTGAGAAGCATTTTTTTTTATGTTACGAAATGACATGACGAGCAAGCCGCTAGCCTGATCTTAAGCGACACGACTGCCCATATCAGTTGCAGTGAAACACTAAAATATAGTTTCGCGTGACACTGCACTGTGCACGTTATTCTGAGTCATCAGCACAGTCTGGTAATAAAATTACAAAACTGTGAGGTTAGGTCATAAAATCTCATTTGCCCAGTAATTTCACTAGCTACAGTGCCCTTCAAACCGAAACACAGTAGTGCTTGCGCACTACTGCTTGGCGGCAGAATAACTGGCAAAGCGGTGGTACCTACCTAGACGAACTTTGCAGAAAAGTCCTACCACCTAGTAAAGCATAAGTTAATCTCAGAAAAACAACATATTAAATACGTGCTCAAAACTTTCAGCAGTATCTCGAAATAATCTACTATCATACAATTATAAGTCGAAGTAAATCCAGTGCATCTAGCGGCGAACCAGTCGATCAAACTTGCCAACAATGTTTATCTGCGAGCAGCAACCGGATCATTTTGAAAGTTAATATTCAAAGTGAATATACTGTAACTAGCTTCTGCCCGCGGCTCCGCCCGCGTGGCCTATAGGAAACGAAGAAGAAAATTATTCATAGATAATTCAACCACCATTTTCACTCTTTTAGGGGTGGAATTTCGAAAAATCCTTTCTTAGTGGATACTTACACTGAACAAAAAACACACCTTCCAAGTTTCAAGTATCTAAGACCAGCGGTTTAGGCTGTGCGTTCATATATAAGTCAGTCAGTCAGTCAGGACTTTGAATTTTATATGTACAGATAGAAATAATAATAATAATAGATAGGTATTGAGTTTCTCATTCGCATCTGTTAGTCATAGGTAGAAATAGTATGTGGACAAGTCGTGAAGAAAAATATCGTGAAAAAACATGTAGTGATACGCTCTTGGCTAGCGTGAACCGTGTTTAAGACAGTTTACTGCAACTCAGACGATATGAACCTAACCCGTTTGATTATGACTTTTACCTTTTGTACTCTGTGAGAGAACATCCATGTTTCAACAGTGACTGGAAAGGAAACGTAATGGGCTGATTATGCATACATTGTTAGAGTCAAAACCTTTCTAATAATAATAAATTGTCAATGTGCCGATGATGCTAAAAAGCTAAAACGAAATAAAATGTCTCCGCCCATTTCAATTTTTTTTTTTCAAAGTGTTCCGCCATACTTTAAGTTTAGCTTGCAACAAAGAATCTAGAAACACTACCATTCTAATCTTTATCAGCTTGGCCTTCTCTGAAAGAGAGAGAGAGAAAGAGATAGAGAAAAACATAGAGAGAAAGAGAGAGAGAAAAAGGTAGAATAAACACCTAAGTATTCTTTTTATATAAGTGGCATAAGACAAGCTCTTATTTGCTCTTATTTTGCAAAATAAGTTTAATTAATGTTTACACGAAACTCGACAATCGAAAGAAGCAATGACAAAGAGCTTTAAAATTCAACATATGTGCATACATTTCGACGTTGCTTCTACAGCAATGCAATTTATTTCATAGTAGCTTCTGTAATTTACTGCAGTATCTACAGTGTTAACTGAAAGTTTTTCATTTGAGACCATAGTTGAAAGTAACATGTCTAATAGGACTCTACTGCTTTTAAAAGTGAGTCTACTTTAGTATTGGTATTCTAGTAGTTATGGTAGATATTTCCGAGCAGTTGACAGTGTGCTGGAATGACAATGTCAGTAATGATGGTGATGATGGTGTTCAATCCAGAGGTGGCGGGTTCAATTCTTGCAACAGGACAAGTATTTGCGCACAAGAAAAAAACGCAAACTGGTTCAGTGTCTGGGTGTTGCGGGACCATGGTCCTCATAGTTTCTGGGTCCCTATAAACAGGGTATCTTATTTAGTGTCGAAAATCTGTGTATGTAATCATTGGGCGTTATTCATTTGTTTTCAGCAACTGCCTCCGATAAATAAAAACGAATAGCAACTATTTATATACCTTTATTAAAAAAAATTAGGCATAATATCATTGCTTGTTTTTAACGGGAAAAATGCCTTTATTCTTTTATATAACTACTACAATAATATAACAACCACTACTAAATACATGTCATTACTTAAACATTAAATTTAGTATATTCGCACGTTTAAGAATTGCAAAAACATTAAAATGGCGAGAAGTTGTCGTTAAGAGACGGATTCGAAACAACATGAGTGCATTTCCAGTCCTCACACGCGAATCTTTAATATTCATACTCTCCCTCATCCACATACACCGCACGCAAGCTTACGCACAAAGGCTTATTATATACAAGGTAATAAATGTTCAAGATAAGCAGCCTACGCAGGTATGTAGATTACAGGCTACACTTCCACATTCATTTCACGGCTGACCGCTGTCAACTTCTTTATCCTAAATTAACTCGTACCCCAATTCGACCTTTTGTTTCATCCCAAAAAGTGCACAACGTTACAACCCCGAATTAATGTTTAGGCCTTTTTTATTTTGAGGAGTCTGCTCAAATTATTTTCTGTTTTATCCGGTTCAGCTGAGATCAGTTTAATTTTTTTTATACGAGGATTGTGCTAGCGTCAGGGATGACTCTGTTAATTTTAGTCACCATCTAATTTTTTTCCCTTAATATAACGTTGAACGATGAATATACACTTGCAAGTTAACCATCACCACAGCGTAATGGTTAAATTGATTATATGGATAATCTAAGGTCACGGCAGTTGCAGTGCCATTCAAAACTGAATTAATAAAGTATTACGTGACAGCACTGCCCCCATCAACCTGAAATATTACCACGTCTAGGATAATAATTACTAAACTAATATTATTATGCCTAGTAATTTCGATACCTAAACTGTCCTTACCGAATTACTGTTAGTAAAGCCTTTTTGATAAACGTATTTATATTAAAAAATAGTTTATGTTTTTTGTCTATTTTTGATACCTGCGTATGTACGTCACTTGAATAGAACATTTTACAGGATACAGTGTTGCTTTACTATATATGTATATCTTTAATTCTCTATTCCAATATTTAGATGTTATAAATTGTCACCATTTTCATACTCTGCTACGAGGGCTGTAACCCTATGAATACTATCACTTTTTAATATTTTTCTGTCTGTACAAGTATTGTCGCACTAAATTCGTTACCACGACGGTTCTATTTAACCTAAACAACTACAAGTATGAATAGAAGACGTCTTTATCGTCGTTTATAATTTTGAGAACTCTTGGCATCGTTTCGCAACTAATTTAAGTTTTCATTTACACGACTAAAGCTCATGTTACAAAGGGTTTGTTCGACGAGCCGTTTGGGAGAGTCGCACAATACCACGGCCGACTTGATGTCGGCAAAGACGAATGAGAGCTGTTGTTTTGTTTTCGGCTTGTAACAAAATAAACGAGACAACTTACGTCTCGAAATAGGAGCCTCATAGAAACCAGAATAATATAGAGCCCTCATTGTCTCATTTATTCCCTTTGTCATACTCTAATCTTAAAGCATTTGGTTTGTAATTTAGTAACCTTTTGTTCATATGAGAAAATGTATTTAATTCAATTAATATGTATTATATTAAATGAGAAGATACTGGGTAATTATCAAACTGTGTCGATATTGAAACTGCTCTGAAATATTTCTTACTGCTTTTCTCCCTTTTATACGTAGTAAAATTTATAATTATTTTTTATTTGAACCACTTTGAACTTAATGAAACAAAATGTCTCTTCTCCTCTCAACGGAAAATTGAAAGAGATAGCATATAATAACGTTGATGGATTTTTGTAAGATAAATAATGGCTAAAATTCACGTCAATTAAACGAATATGTCCGAACCCTGGTCGGAGTAATTTCGACTTTTAATTGACGTGAGTTTTGGCTGTTATTTATCTTACAAAAATGTGTCATACTCACGATAGTTTTCAAACTAAAACGTTGATGGATTCAATTTTCTTTTAAATCAGACTTTTCTGTTACTTAACACCATGTGCGATTGAGGAGCTGAGACCAGATGTGTTATTGTTTGTTTAAAATCTCACATCTAACAACAAATATGAAAACAAAAAGAGTAATATTTTATTTGAGAACGCTTTTATAAACAAAAAACATTGAAAAAATTGAACGCTTAAAAAACACACTCAAAAACCACTCAGATCGTGTGAACTCTGGCGGTTAGAAGCTAGACATGCGTAAAATCTTATATGTATTTGCATTTTCTTATCGGCAGGTACATTCATTTGTGACGGAGCTATCTGAGAGGTCGGAGGCGCCATCAGCGGTAATGGGGGTCTTGGCTGGATTGCTGTCGATTATACCTACCAGCCCTCGGGATATTGAAATGTAGAACCACTCTGGCCGCCGTGTAGAACCGCCTCCTCACGAATCCAAGGCGAACAATGGCCAAGATTCAGCAAGATGTCTCATGATTGCCGGCGATATTTTAAATGTGACGTGACAATCAAGATTTATTGTTAGACATTCGTTACGTAACGCCGGTTCCCTCGTAATATATATAGAGCAAATTTTTTATTGTTACATTTCCATTCCTATTCTCATTCTTGGCATTTGTATTTTATTAAGTTATTAGTTTTAATTGGCTGTCTCTGTTAACGTTTCGTTTTATAAAATAAAGTTTTAGGGTCGATATTTGATTGGCTGGGTACTGGTTAATTAGAATTAACAAATCTGACACCAACGAAGCCCAAAACAAAAAAAAAGTTTTTGTTAACATTACGCGGCTAAAACATTAACTTTTTAGTTTCATTGTATTATTTTATATTCAATGAATAACATTAATCAGATTTTTGAAAAATAGTGCCAATTTTTTTTTTTTTTTTCAAATTAATTCATTTTAACATAATAGCATAAAATTTCACATCCGTTTTTACGTCTGATGTCCGCTTTATTTTCACGAAGTTTTCTCTCCTTTTTATGTGAAAAATCATAGCAGCGATGACTTAAGTAACTAAGTTACGAAAGCTATTTCAAGTTTCAATATATTTAGTGAGCCCTCGGGACGGCATAAAAGTTATTTTAGAGAATGAATGTAAAAGATTTTCTCGATTTTCTTACCGACCAGTTTTATTCGAACTAACACCAAAAAGTAATCTCTACTAATAAAACAAAGATAAACACTAACCTGTGACAAGATTAGCATGATGGAACTGGCAGACAGCGTCAGCCTCGTACCAAGAAATGCGGTCCCTGAAGTAGCGGTAGAATACCGGGAAGCCCTCCTCCGGGAGTACCCAGGTGTTGCTGATGTTTACCTGGGAACGAAGTGGTGTGGAGTTACATTTTTGTACCTGCTGGTTACATTTTGGTTATTTATAAGCTAAACCAGTGTTCTATTTTCTCGGATCTGGCTTTCTACCCTTATTAAGTTATCTGATATATTTTTATAGAGGTAGAGTACCTAATCACAGATAGCGTAAACAAAAATTTACGAGATTAAGAGAACCACTTCATTCTTTCTGAAACTAAGTTAAAAATCAATCAACAAGCACTTTTAAAAAAGGCGTTAGTATTCAATAATAATTCATAGGTAGGTTTTCTGGATTATTATTGATATAAATACACTTTTCTCGTAGACACTATTGAAAATGCTCGTTACATTCACTTTCGCGTAATATTTAGCAAAAGAGTAGAAGTGTTTACAAATCCGTTCGCTACTACGAGTCTATTTTGCCTGATTAACGTTATGAACAGATTCATTTTTAATGTACAGAAATAAGTTTTAATGTCAGTGACATATTTCGCCATTTATGATTAAAAATTTGAATACCTCAATACCCTATTCTATCCTGTAATTTGGTTGTTTGTCCAGTCGAAATAGGTGCAACTATTTGATGAGTAATAGTCAACGGTAGACAGCACCAAGAGACCGGTAGATCAGTAGAGATACAAGCTATTTGAATAAACATGCCTTGACTTGTCGTTATTAATAAATGATATGGTCGAAAACAATAATAATACATACTTTATCTGTGAGAAAGAAAGTGTTCTCTACAGCAAGACAAAGTCGCCGTACAAAAATCTTCTTTCAGTTTGTGCATGCAATTTGCGATTGGGCGTATTGGGATGGGGCGGATTAAACTTTTCTCTTTGTGAAAGTTTTCCCAAACGACGGAGCCGATATTGCAAACGTTTATTCATAAAATATACATGAACTAGTTGATGAAGCCCTTCGTTGAATAAGTATATATATCTCATTTGTTTAATGTTCTGGGAAAGTTTACAAAAGAAACTCCATGTATACACAACTTAACTTGGTTTTCAGGATTTACCTCAATTATTTACGAATTTTCCCGATACTTCTCGCTGACATGAAATGTCAGGAGTAAACACGAGGACAGAGAACAGAGCATTAGAAATATTGATTAAATTTAACTTACGTTTGTTTGTAAGGCCCTTATGTTGATCCTGATTGTGAATACCTAGAGTAAACAATCTGTGTGCAAAATATAGGTAATCCTATTCGAGTCAGCCATTTTGACGTGAAAGCCACGCAACCACTAAACAAAACAGACAACGTTTCACTTTAATATATTAGAAGGGATTTATGTTGAGAAATATAGATTTACTAATATTATAGATTTATTATTTATGTACTCAGGCAATAAGACTTATACTGTTTCGATTGAATACAAAATAAACAAACTGTATTAAAGCTTGGGGCAAGTTAGAGAATGTTCTATTTATAAGGGTTAAAACAAAACGTTTTAGCATGGAACTATAAGAGTTTTAGCTTAGAAAACGATTTTATTGAATTTCACACAAACTGTGATTCTCTTTGACGTACTTTATCCATCAACGATGAACCTTATTTGAGACCCTCGCGAGCTTAAATAAAATATTGCCGTCATGTCCTTTTGCAGTGTACAAGTTATCCTTTTATTTTCTATCCTTTTCGTACCTATGAAAAAAAATCCTTTTAAAAACTTTTGTAACTTCATAGCCGGTGACAAATAAGGAAATTGGCGATTTGATTGAAACGGCAATATTTCAATTTCCTCCGATATTGTGTTATTTGTTTTCATCAATCAAGTTTTACGAGTCAAGCATTATTCGAGGGATTTATTGATAGCTAAAGTTGGACTTTTAAAGCTGGACTTCGTATGTAATATTTTTAACTCGTCATTAGCTCATGCGTTCTCACTGCTGGGACACCGTATCTCTCACATGGAGAGAGTGTAAGACATACGCTGGCCAAGTGCGCGTCGATGAATTACACAATATAAGCTCCCAAATTTTGTGATTTTGGAACATGGCCGGTGTCCTTACGATGTTTTCCTTCACCGTCGTAAAAACGAGTGCAAGTTGTTAACACTTTTTTTTACAAATAATATTGTTTTATGAATATTATTTAATTGTTAGTTGTATCTAACTATTTAAGTATCACACAAAGAAAATTAAGAGAAAAAAGAAGAGATTCATTAAGTATCGTTACATAGCAAAGAAAGGCTCCTAAATTTATCAAAGCTTCTATGCATCACCCGTAATGCTTCATTCTTTTTAATTATACACATTCACGTCCCGCTTCATGGTGCGAGGTTGGCAGGTTAATGTATACGTAATGAGCTCTAAAAAGTTTCCCCACGTCCCTTGAGACAAGCGAAGCGCAGGAAAACGGAAAGGACTAATGCAAGGGGCAGCGATGAGTTTACGGCTCTTTTTATAAAACATAATTGTTTTGGCTTGTTTAATTATTTATAATTCACTCGTAAATTTAATTAAAAGAAGATTGGGTAAGCTATGCATGGCCCTGATTCGTATCATTCTATTTTGATGCTTAAGGCGCATGTTGGTATCGCATTCTTCCGCGTGTAAAATTTAACACAACAACATTGTCTTTGTTCTTTTAGTTACGGTGTTTTTACGAGCCACAAATTAAATCATGATTATATAGTCTCAAAAAAGTAATGTTAATTAGCACTCCCTTTAAGACACCAACTCAGACTCACATTACAGAATTTCTTTTAAAAATAAAAGATGTAACTGAAAAAACTCAACACCTATTTCTAACTCTTACGACCCACGCACAACACCAAGAGAAGCTTTGAAGTGACATTATCTCTTTATAATTCTGAAACTCAACAAGATACTGAAGCGATTATGTATTAACAATGAGCTTAACACTTTGTATAGTTGTTCATATGAGCCGTTATAGTTTGAGATGGTGCTTAAGGCGGCCGTATATGGACCCTTGTAACATAATGAGGCCATATATGGCATTCGTGGTGGAATTAAACCCCCGGGGAATGTAAGCGTGTACTGTCGGAAAGCTAATACGGAGGCACGCACGAATATAATTATGTACAATATTAATTTCATTTATGAACACAGTTTTAACAGCGTGAATTAAATCGCGTAGGTTTATTAAAAGCAGCGTATGGAATTTTATGAGCTCTTAATAAAATTTACATTTTAAATATTTGTGTTACTAATTAAATGGTCGAATATAGTCTATTAAATATAGTCCATAATCGTTTTATGTTCAATTAAATGATGTTAAATAAATTATTAGTTTTGATCTTTTTATTTAAAGTCTTATTCTTCTTGTCTTTTTTTAATGGCTTTCTATCGCTTTCAGTGAATTCTGTACATGTCAGGTAAGGAATTTTTGTACGGCTATGTCATGTCAAAGTCTTATTTTGTCAGTCAAAGTGCCACAGTAAAATGGTGGGTATTTTACTAAAGCCCGTGAAGAGTTTTTTAAAAGTCTAAATCAAAGATTTATTTACGTGTTAAGTTATGTCATGACGTGCTAGACGTTCACCTAATGTTAAGCAACATGGCTATCTCTATCAGTTGCAGTGTCACTAAGAACACTAAAATATAGAGTTTTACATGACATAGCTAGAAGATACCGGTTCACTTTTGCCTTGTGAACTACCAGATAATATTATTCAAGAAACAGGGACGCTAGTTAATGTTAAAGCGAAACGTTTTGTGCGGATCGGAAGAATGCCCACCATAAAAACAATGTAATGACCACAACTTACGACTAGCTGAGAGATGTTATCCTATAATGGAATTCGCATAGATATACTATATATAGATGTATAGATGGTAGGTTTACTGTCACCACAAACTCCTTGTTCCAGAAATGCTGATCGAATTTCCGTTAGCCCTAATGACTCCGCCGGGCATTTATATACTGCATCCGAAATTGCAGCGAGTTTATGCGAGCCTACGTAACCTTAACTGAGAGTAAACATGGTAACACATTAACAATAATTTTATTTCTATGAAAATTCCAGAACAAATACTATATTTTATTTATATTATAAAAATGTTTTCACATTTTTGCCAGCATCATGTCAAAATAGAAACCTCTATTTTCCTTGGTCATCGCATCACGCGTGAACGGATGGGACGTTTTCACTCAATCTTTTTTTTGTATTTATTATTGTCAAGAGAAGGTTCTTATGAAAGAAAGAATAAAGAAAGATTAGAAATTTTCACCACGCGTGTGAAACCGCGCGAGCGCAGCTAGTACTAAATAAGTATTGGTCGTATGCGCCATCTAGCCCCACACTAAGCTTGTACTATGAGAATGAGATGGTATTTTTATGATTATTTTAATTTGCGATATTCTCACTACTACTTACTACTACGTTTACTACTGCTATTAATTTTATTTATTTTCTGTCTTAATTACTTGTCTTGTCTTATTACTTATCTTAATTACTTAATTTTATTTATTTAATTGACATACATCAGTTTTGGACTCCACCTTAAAATATTTGAACAAAATTATTTTAAACATGTCGGTAATATAATTAAAAAAAATAAACAATGTCAAATAGATATTCTGCGTGTAAAAGTTACAACACACGGGTACGGCCTGACGCACGGCCATGTGGCGCAATCTACGGCAGTCGCGTATCTAACTCATAAAACTATATTTATAATGAACAATCATTATTGTAATGAAGACCGATTCATAATTAATTTTTAGATAATACAGTGGCAAATATGTAGGCTGCCCGTTTGGACAGAGTTACCTACATTAAAATGGGAGTAACCACTTCGTTGTTGAACAAGAAGAACTATTTTTACTAAATTTAACACTGCACTTGTTGCAATGCGCAATTTTTTCTTATATTCATTAACATTTGTATTGTTATAAAATATGAAGCCAATTATAATTGTATAAACAACCCCGAAGCATCTGCAAATACTAATCAGGACCAAACTAAGGATAGCAATAATGTTACGAGCAGTTTATTTGGCGGCCACGACATAAACGTGAATCAAGAAATATATGGAGCGGGAAAAACAATCTGCGGCAAACTTCCTTTGAAACTCTCTAGTAAGCGATGGTATGGTAAATGTTCTCATTTTCATTATAGATTGACAAGAGGCAGTTGATAAGGCACACTTTATTAATTTTGAAGGAAACTAATTCTAACAAGCATTCAAATCAAATTTCAATTAAAACTTGTTACATAGTTATAATAAAATTAATTGTAACGCTGGATGGTAACGTGAGCATATCAAAATAACTGACAACCACGCCAATGTCTTCTTCGCATGACATTGTCTTATATAAATGATTAAAAATGTGTATTATCGTATCGATAAAAAGATTAGATTAATCTCATAACAATACATAAATGAATCTACACTCTTCACTTAATATTTTCAAGTTGCGACGAAACGGTGCGGTGTTGTGTCTCACGAAAGATCATCATACTTTAAAACTAAAAGTACCACATGGAATACTGCACTAAGAGGAAAAAAGGTATTTTTATATGTAAATTCATAATGTAGCAGAAATTGGGCTTACCGCTCGTCCTTGGACCGAAGCAAGGAGTGCCAAAACCGCTATCGAAAACAACATTTCGTAGTAGCGGAATCGTAGTGCGCGACGCGTAGCGGTCCGTAACCGCGGGCCGCTGTAGCGTGACTGCCGCAAGCTACGAGACTTCGGGGTTACGAGTTACGCCTCTACGACGGTATACCTACCAACTAAACTGTGGTTCACCTTACACTGTGATGTATTCTGCTGTCCGGACCTTTGCCTTACATATTGTAAACAAAGTATTTTCGATGTTTGACTATAGCCAACATGCTGCTACGATCGACCTTTCACTCGTATGTTTACAATTGTCCATAAAAAGGAGGTCAAGGAGAAAGGATAATGAGGGCTTTGCCGCTATCTCGCCGTCCTATCTTTGTTTTACTGACGAGTTTTTTTATCGACAGCCTTTGATGTCGTCCTAAACCACAGTCACAAACGGAGATAGATTGTGCCCGCCAATGATTTACGAAAATTTACGTTTAGTACTTATTTGTTCCTAAACAAATCCTTCATACCAAGTTAAACACAAAATAAAGGCACCAAAGTCATGGATTAAAGTGTCCGATTATAAAACTATTTTTTTTAATGTTATTTATTGATGTGATGAACTAGTCGTTCACCTGATGTTACGGGACGCGGCCGCCCATAACAGGACAGGGTCACTCAGAACTCCAAAATATAAAGTTTAGCGTGACACTGTACTACGCACGTCATCTTCAGACATTAGCACAGTCTAGTAATAAGATTACTCAACTGTGAGATCAGATCATAAAGGTCTCATTTGCAGAGTAATTTTACTAGCTACAGTGCCCTTCATACCGGAACACAGTAGTACTTGCACACTAATGCTTGACCACAGAATAACTGACAAAGCGGTGGTACCTACCTAGGCGAACTTTGCCAAAAAGTCCTACCACCTACTATTGAAGAGACGTTTAGAATAAAACCTAACCTTGGCAGCGCAATGATACAATACTTTCATAAAGGAGTAATAGTGAACTAAATTATACTATCTATCATTCATATTTTATATGATCCATAAAAAGTCCTATATGTAGACTCTTAAAAAAGACGTAACCGCCTTATATTCGGAACATTAAAATGTCGCTGTTAAAACATTATAATGAAGTCCTCGCTAATTGGGTAATGCAAACTTTCTACAAAGGACTCTTGTTTATTTTTCAAAGAAAAAATATGTCAGTCTCGGAAAACATCAGAGCGTCCTACGTACCACCTACATACGCAAGAAAACAGATATAATATTAAATTCTAAAACTGGCCAATAGTACTATAATAACCCAAATAAGATGATTTCAGTTTCACATCGACCCAGAAAAATCATACATCCCAAAGGAAAAGAGGTGGAAGAGAGTGTCTTCCTTAGTATACGAGTATTAATATAAAACGCCACCTAAATATTACCTGTTATAGGAGTTATTAACCTGTGTAATAAGATCAGTGAGTGAATATAAATACATAACCATATAGTCTCCGCGCGTTCTTGCTCTTCCAAGCGCGAAGGTCGATAAGCCCAGTATTACGGCTTCCTCCAAGTACGTGCCATACATGCAAAACGACAACAATGCGTATGTAAAAAAACTTACTCACAAATGTTCCATTGAAGAATTTAGCGTTTTGTTCACGTATATGAAACAAATGTACAATGACTAGAATGAATGAGTGCGGGATGATGCAGCTTATAGACATTACAGATAAACCTTTAATGCCTTTCAACATCATAAATTAAATACCGATATTAGTCCACAGGAATTAAAGTAATATTATAATGATATAATAACTAATACTAAAAAGTAGTTTTAAAAGAAAAATTTTTTTTTTTTTGGCTAGCATGTCCTTTGGTCGCATCGTCACTTCCCATCGGGTGAGAACGTGGTCAAATACTAGACAAGTTTGAAGTAAAAAAAAAACATATTCGTAGTTCACATGTACCCAAGTAAAATACCATTTTAGCATAGTCACTGGTAAATATAGACAAATTAACTTTATTATGACCATTGTTTAACTACAGACATAGTTTTAATTACAGGCTTGGCTGTAGTTAAAAGTTAACTGTTAATGGTACAACTTAGCTTTAGATCAGCACAAAATTTATACAGTCAAAGAATATTGTACGATCGATAACAACAAAACAACAAGTGATTGACAATTGGATTGGATTGTATTACGTATTGTATTGGCACAAAGAAACAAAATTCTTCAGAAAATAAAACTAGAAATAAGTAGCTAATCTAAACAAGAAACATGATTTAGAAAAGTTCTAACAATTAATTTCCATCACAAAATATCACATCAGCCAAGAAGGAATATTAAAGAAACTACTTCAACCATTGCTATAAAAAATATTAAGAAGACAAGTGACTATGTCAAAGAAACATTACGCAATTAGATATATAGAATTAAATGCGATACATTAGTAGTACCTAAATATGTAGTGTTCATCATATCTCTCTTTTTACATCTCAGTTATCTATATTCCAACGTTTTTCTATTTCTCCACAAACACACAGAATAAGGATCGTGTCATCTTATCCTGTGAGACTGTAAATAAATAACGGAAGGGCATTATTCGTGCCGTCATTATTACCACTAATGCACTATGTGATGCTATATGCAGCGGACCTACAATTATACGTCTTTTAGTATTATAAAAAAATGTGAATGAACTCAGCCCTTAGCTACGTGGGACTTAATTGATTTGGACAAAACATCTCGGTTGATAATAAATTTGACGATAAAATCTTCATAAAAGAAATTATAATAGTATCCTCCAACAGTGTGCACATCCTGCCTTGTAAATATGTAAACAAGATAATTCATATTTAAACATGTGGGCAGGAACGTGTTGTGGGTAGATAGGTTGCAACCTATATAACAATAGACCTTCAGCATGTCCGCACCGCGCCGTGTCTGGAACAAGAATGATCCGTAGCACACCAATCGATCCCTTTATATAGCCAGACAGGTAGGGGCGCCATGACAGTTGCCGGTGCTGCCACTGTAATAAATTTAATGCCACCACAGGGTAAATTACGGTGCTCGATCGCTGTGCATAGAGTTTATAACTGGACGTAGCCGCCGTCACGGCCATACTGACGTGCGTACGTCCTCGTACGCTTAGCTTCACTTTGTACCTGGTGAGGGACATAAGTATCAGTGTGATTGCTCGTTCATCCTGACAATTAAATGGAGTTAAACTTGGAGTCTAAGTCAAAGTCAAAACATTAGTTTTCAATTTGATTAGTCAAAAGTATTTTAACCTTCCAGTCATCGTCAGGGTTAACCCTTCAGGACCATTAGTATACCTTCATTTATAAAAAATGGACCGAATAATGCTAACCGGATAGATATCCCTATAGCAACCAAAAATCATCATTCCTACATTTTTTTAATGGACCAATTAGTGCTAGACCGGATAGATATCCCTTTAGCAACCAACATTTTTTTTTATGGACCATTAGTGCTAGTCCAGATAGATTATCCCTTTAGCATTCAGACACATTTTTCTTGTCATCATTTTTACATTCTCTTTTTTTCTCGAAAAAAACGAATCGTTACTTTTTTTCCTTTATTTTTTTCACTGGTTTGGGTTAACCCTGCAACTAAATTTGATATTAGTGTCACCCGCCGTCACGTCATCATTCACATCACGTCTCGTCACGTTTCGCGTTGCTTGAAGAGTGATGTAGAAATGGGCAATCCCACTTCTGATGTGGGCAGGAACGTGTTGTGGGTAGGTAGGTTGCAACCTATATAACTATACGCCTTCAGCATGTCCGCACCGCGCCGTGTCTGGAACAAGAATGATCCGTAGCACACCAATCGATCCCTTTATATAGCCAGACAGGTAGGGGCGCCATGACAGTTGCCGGTGCTGCCACTGTAATAAATTTAATGCCACCACAGGGTAAATTACGGTGCTCGATCGCTGTGCATAGAGTTTATAACTGGACGTAGCCGCCGTCAAACACATTTCCTGTTATAAATAAACAATATTTATTTAACAGTCCGATCTCGAACCGCCTGCGCCGCAAGTTGTAAAAAATGTCGTAATTCGATGTACCTAACAAACTCGGCGTTATACTACGCGATACGAGAACCACGTCTAGTTTATTTGTTACCGATATAAAAATGTCTGCCACAGGACTATTTGCCTTAAATTTGGACGAGAAGGGTCGATATTTATGGTTTCGTGTAGCAAATATTTCTTATATTCCGAAACTCGTTTTCTCTTTTACGAAAGCGGTAATAACTCGGTATCGGCCATCAGTCCCGGCGAACTATGATTGCGAATTGTAGTCACATATAAGAGTGGGTTCCATCAGTTTGTTACCAGCATTCCTTTGTTTATGGTCTCAGTTTTATTGTTGGACCCTCGAGATAACAAGCGAGCGCAGATATCCTTCATTATGCAGGAGCCACAGCCGCTGTAGACACTGAATTAACTTGCTGCTAAAATTCATAATGAGAATGATTGTGTAAGTGCAAAATTTTCATTTTTGAGAGCAGTGACTTGCATAGTCATGAAGAAGAAAAACCGTTTTATGCGATTTTGGCTTCGAATATTTAACGTTATTAAAATATTTTATGGTGGTCGCAGTTGTATGTTACAGTTTGTTTAAATTAAAGTCGCAGCAGAGACCGGTGTCACGTCTCTAGATTACAGCGTCGGGAAAGTTGTGTTTTATGTCTTGCAATATTACTGATATATTGCTACTGTATAAAATCTGACTAAAGAACACCACTTGTTCAGCGTGGTTGATTGACCTACCGTCTCTCCCTCTCTCTACCTCTCTCTCTCTCTCTTCACTCTCTCTTTCTCAGTGTGTGAGAGAAGGACCGTGTCCTAGCAGAGGTATATGGACTGGCTAAGTTTTATATTAAAATAAAAATAACAATAATAATGCCCAACGATCACATACATAGATCCTGGACCCTAAGTAGGGTTCCCTGTATCTAAGGACCCAGGAACTACGAGGACCACAGCCCCACAACAACCAGCATATTTTAAGTCTCTCTTTGTGTACTTATTCAGAAACACTTATTTTACTTAAGGTAAACATAATATGACGCCAACTTTGAGAGACGTAATTTTTATACGGTAGATTAGCATAGCCTAAATGATAATATTATTTTTCAGATTCTATATCTACGTTACTTATTTAACAATTAAGGTCAACTCTTTTAAATACTTACGCAATCACCCGCTTACCAATGAATATGGCGGGCATAGCCCATTGCGCAGTTATAAAGCCTCTATCACAAATACTCCATACCACGCGCTAATTGTTTACACAAATCAGTACTGTTCAGGAACTCTTTTGAGGAGCAAGGTGGTCTTGACAGCTGCCAGTTGCTTTATAAGATGGAAGAAGGATAGAATAGTTGTCAAAGTTGGAGCTGAAATGATCACTGGGCTTGGGTAAGTAGTTTAACTTGCAATAACATTAAATAGTTAAATATGTTATACGTGTAAAATTAGTATTAATTAAGTAGTTATGTATGTGAATAGGGATACAAGAAAATTAAATTTATGTTAGTATTTTTATGTTATCTAGACAATGGTGTCGATTCTGTGTCGCATTCTCTTAAACTAAACTTAAAATATGGCGGTACTCTTCTGATAAAGGAGAAATGAAAAAGACGAAAATATGTTAATTTCGATTAGCTTTAGAGTATGCGACACAGAATCGACACCAATTTATATTTAAGCTGCGTTGCACTGCCCTGCGAAAATTTCCATGTTACACTCAGGTTAACTGGAAGATAATGCTCTCTAGCACTAAGTTCGCCTTTGTAACTACATTTGTTGTTTGTGCAATTAAGCATTATCTATCTATCTATTATAGTCAAATATATTTGCAGTAATTAGTCGTTTTAGTTTAGCCATAGTATTTTTATGGTGTTCAGGTGAATGGACTAAAGTTTAGCATAAACAACGGAATGCAATGGACTAAAGTTTAGCATAAACAACTAAAGTATTCTTTGACCGTTACTAGACTAATTCAGTGACTATTTAATACTAGTTGCGCGCCGCGGTTTCACCCGCGGATAAAAAGTATTTTAATTATTTACTCATCCCATGGAAAAAATTCACTTTTCCGGTATAAAATGTAGCCTATATGTTAATCTAGTATATAAGCTATCTTGGTAACAAATGTCATCCAAATCAATTCAGCCATTTGAGCGTGAAGGAGTAACAAACATACACACATACACTCATACAAACTTTCGCCTTTATAATATTATTGTGACAACCTTTTTTTTTTACTTCAAACTTGTCTAGCATTTGACCACGCTCTCACCTGATGGGAAGTGACGATGTGATCGAAGGTGTAGCATGCTAGACAAGTAAATACCTATTCACTCTTCTCTTTTCTCTTCTGAACCTGTGTTCAGTGTTAAATTATTTGTGTTTATTTAGTACTTATCTTCATCGTTATTGATTCACAGACAAGTGATAGAAGTTGTAGAATTAAAGAAACACGAATACTTCGGCTACAGCAATAGTATGGACAACGACATTGCGCTTCTGATGCTAAAAGTAAGAATAGTTATGAGTTAAATAATATCATCTGTTTAATACAACAAGTATTCATTTAAAGAACCAACACTAAAGTAAATCTAAATACATATAACTCAAATGTGACTGAGTGACATAGTGATCTATCAACGCACAGCCCAAACCACTGGACGGATCGGGCTGAAATTTGGCATGCAGGTAGATGTTATGACGTAGGCATCCACTATGAAAGGATTTTTCGAAATTCCACCCTTTAGAGGGTGAAATGGGTGATTTTTTTTATGTTATTGAATAATGTGACGAGAAAGTCGCTCGCCTGATGTTAAGCGATACGGCCGTCCATAACAGAAGTGTCACTCGGAACTCCAAAATATAAAGTTTCGCGTGACACTGCACTGCGCACATCATCCGAGACATCAGCACAGGTAATAAGATTACTCGATTGTGAGATCAGGACATAAAGTCTCATTTGCCCAGTAATTTCACTAGCTACAGTGCCCTTCAAACCGGAACACAGCATTGCTTGCACACTACTGCTTGGCGGCAGAATAATTGGCAAAGCGGTGGTACCTAACTAGAAGAACTTTGCATAAATATCCTACCACCTAGTAACCGAATGAATGAATGAATGAATGAACCTAGTGAACGAATTATTTTCCTATAGACCACGCCGCGGGCGAAGTTGCGGGCAGAAGCTCGTATACCATAAACACGCCAATGAAGGAAAACATAGAATTTTATTCTTATTGTTCTTGACGAGTATTTATCCATTCAATTATGAATATTTCTGTATACCAAAGCAAGCAAACAATGTAATACTAAAAATAATGAGTGTGCTGTAGACCACAAGACTGAAGTAAAACTTCTTTAGCTCCATCTCTTTTGCCCCTACAGTGATATACGAAACGTTAGTATTTCCTTCTATCTTCACATAGAGAGGAAAATATAAATCTAATATAAGTATATCTCACTCTCAACTTCCGTTTGTCTCTCCAACTTACCCCCAAGTCAAGCGTGCGTAAAAAAGTTTTACTTCAAAAATGTACAAAAATAAAATAAAGCAAATTGGTCTCTACTAAACCTATTTTCTATCAGAAACACTTTTTTTCTATAACTTGCCAAAAAATACCGTCAGTTTTTGCAAAATCTCATCTAGGTAATAATTACCTACATAATTTAAAGGCTCATTTAAAAAATATAGTTCAACAAAAATATAGTCATTTTCTTTATTAACTAAATTTCCACATTAACTACGTACTTTTACTTAGTTTTTGCTCCATTCGAGACGTGCTAAAGTGGGAATATATTTCCCGGAAGTAACACTGAGGTAGCGATGATAGAAACTTGCTTTTTATAGCCAAGGGTTTCAAACAAGCTGACTGTGATGAGAGCTCTAGAATAACTGGCATTAGCCAACCGTCGTTGATTCGACCAAGTGCCATCTTCAAAAAGGAAAAGTAAACAAGATTAGCATTACAAATATTTACCGAACTTTCACCGCTAAATTACCAAATATTTACCGTCGTAGGTAGGTTTGGTTTTTGGTAAGTGATTTGGATGCATAAATCATTTTATACCCTCGTGAAGCCTCTGTGTGTCTCATAACCCGGAGGCAGCGCGCTCGATTCCCGCGGCAGGACAAGTATTTGTGCATAAAAAAGTGCAGATACTTGTTCTGAGTCTGGGTGTTGCGGAACCATGGTCCTCGTAGTTCCTGGGTCTCTAGACACGGGAAATTCTAGTTAGGGTTCAGGATCTATGTATGTGATTGCTGGGCGTTATTATTATTATTCCCGATATTTATCCTTGGTTTTTAATTTTAATCCATGATGTTTTTACTGAAAACATTTGTGTTATTGGACAGGAGCACGTGGTTTTCTCATCATCTGTGCAGAAGATAATAATGATTGGACCCGGCATAGCTCTACTAGACGATAGCATGCTAGATGTATCCGGCTGGGGTAGCGCGGTAAGTCCATAAAACGCAGACGTGCTCTACGTAGAGTGCTGGTTCATCACCACTAAACTTGTAGAGTATAATAATATAATGCGCTTTGTAAATTTCCGTGCTTTAGAAGAGCTTTAAGTGTAGACTATTACATAAATGTGTGCACAACGCGGTTGCTACAAGACAGTGGAAGGCCTTTGGGCAGCTATGCTCATTTTGCTTTAATGTGTGAGCCCGTTCGGATATTCTTGAACGACTTACCTAATTATTAAAATAGGATAATTGATTCATAGAACTATCGCCTGCTTAATCGTTCGTGATTAAAAAATGTGTTTGACAATCTATAAATATTCTACTGCAAATTATTAAAATCAGAAAGTTAGTAATGCTTTTCCAAGATTTTAAAAGAAACAGATTGTAAACATTGTATTGTTTTTAATATTAATTTTAATTTGGACTTAAAATTGTGAGAATAATTTTAATTTACTATCTCCGTCGATAAATAAAAGTAACAGTAAGTGTTGTTGAAAGATACACATCCAGTGCCCGAGCCAGTGGTGACGACGTCCGGATTGAGAGAGAGGCTATGATTGAGCGCATGAACCTGGCTTTGAAAGCCGTGTCCGATTGGGGCGATGCTAACTTGGTTAGGTTCAATGCTGCAAAAACACAGGCGTGTTTATTCACTGCTAAAAAGAGCCCACTCCATCTGGCTCCTTCATTCCGTGGTGTATCTGTAAGTTTAGGAAACCATCTTGAGCTTTTGGGTGTTGATCTCACGTCAAACCTAAACTTTGGATCCTACATCGAGTCCAAAGCCAAAGTAGCTTCAAAAAAACTCGGCATATTGTCCAAGGTAAGGCGGTACTTCACACCTGGACAGCTTCTAAATCTGTATCAAGCACAAGTCCGATCGTGTATGGAGTACTGCTGCCACCTGTGGGACGGGTCTGCCAAGTACCAGCTTGAGGCTCTGGACTCGATTGAACGGCGTGCCAAAAGGCTCATTGACGACGACACTTTGGTTGGTGAAAGGCTCCAGAGCCTTGCACATCGACGTAAGGTGGCAAGTCTGTCGGTTTTTTACAGATTACACCACGGTGAATGCGCTCAAGAACTGCATGATCTAATTCTCCCATCACCATTCCACTACCGGACTACTAGACGCTCGGCTAAGCGCCATCCTTTTGTGGTCGAAATACCACCCATTCGTACCAAGCGATTTGACTCAACGTTCTTAATTAGAACGGCTAAGGAATGGAATGCCCTGCCAGCGTCTGTGTTTCCGGCGAAATATGACCCGGGCGTGTTCAAGAGAAGAGTGAATAGGTATTTACTTGGCTAGCATGCTACACCTTCGATCGCATCGTCACTTCCCATCAGGTGAGAGCGTGGTCAAATGCTAGACAAGTTTGAAGTAAAAAAAAAAAAAAAAAAAAAAAAAAAAAAAAGTAACAAATATATTTGGAGTTTTGGCGGGAAAGCGAAAAAGATTGCGTCACCGCATTGTATTGTTTTCCAAAACTTGTGTTATTTTAGTGTTAGTGCATAAAATTAGTGACATTCTATTCGTTAAGTGCTGGAGTACAGGCGTGAGTGTGGGAAAATGGTATAATGATGGTGAAACGTTTCTTTTCGTGTTGTTTCCAAAACTCCATAGAAGCTTCAAGTAAAGTTGCCACCACTTTACTAGGAGTATGACTTTGACTAGACTGTGACTTGACTATGACTTGACTTGATGACTTCGACTATGGCTTGACACATATTTGCGTGAAATATCATTAACTTGATAAATTATCAATTACTTGACACTGGCTAACTACACAAAAATATGGAGCCAAAACATAAAAAAAAAATATATATATATATATATATGTAACTATGAAAAGAAACAGTTCGAGCTAAAATACAGCTAACGCCATCTGTCACAAAATTATGAACTCGGATTGAGATCAAAGGTCAAAGTAACTTCATGAAAGCCGAATGTTGGTTTTTAGTATTGTGGTAAGTAGTGTAAAGACTTGTGGATAGATGTCTCTTTCAACAATTAGCTGTAATAAAAATTATTCGTATTTTTTTTGATCGTAGAAATAATTTTTGCATGTAGCTCAACGCTCATGTAGTATTAAAGATTACACAGCGTATAACGTATGTGTCATTTCAGAATCTTCAACCTACTAAGTACGCAGGCTTTCTCCTGTGGTCTGAAATGACTCTAATGGACATGGATGAATGCAAAAGACACTACCCTTACTTAATAACACGTTCCAACTTTTGTGCCAGATACACGCCCGTGAGTAAACGGACTATACATAATAAAATAGTAACTACAGCAACGAACGTGGTTGGAAATTTGTATTCGAGTAAACTCAAACACTTTTGGAATAGCATAAACAAGCGGCGTAACGCGTACGTACGTATAAATTAAGTTTTATACCGTATACCCTTGCGTATACGTATCATAATAAAAAATAATTAGTTGTACCGTTATACTTACAACGTACAGGGATTTATTTTTTTGTTCGTTTAGTTTGAAATTAACGTAAATATTAGTACTTCGTAAACGAAGTGTGAAGAACCGTCTCTGTTTGAGCTTCGGTAAAAATCATTTCTTATGTTTCCGGGTATTTTCTTCTATATATATTTATTTTATTATTATATATTCTATATATATATTTCTTTTATATATATCATTTCTCGAGCGATTCCTTTAGAATTTGATGAGCAGGTTCAATAATATAATTATATCGATTTTTTAATACGATTTTGGCTTTTTTTGATAGATATTTAGATAGATATTTTTAGATAGATATTGACTGGTAAGTGATGAATACGTAGAAAATTAAACAGTGTTCAAATTTTAAGCTATGCAAAGACAAACTTACAAGTTTTACAACTCACAGAGCCACTAGAACTTATTTTCAGCAACTATAATATTTTAAAATTTATCTCTTTTATTCTATTTTATTACCTTATAGAAAACGCAATTCTATGATCAACGATAGCTATTTATTTAGCTTTTTTCCAGGAGCGGCGATTAAGCGATAATGGAGGTCCAGCTGTGTTCAGAGATCTTTTGGTTGGAATACTTTCATTTGGAGCATCCAACACCAAAGAGCCTTATGTAGCCGTACTGACTAATGTTTCTTATTTTCACAGGTACAGTGTAGGTACTGTTTGATAAAACATGTTTTATTCATTTGTATGGAATCTTAATATGCCGATAGATATAATGGGCGAGTCAAATTAAACGATCGCAATATTTTGTTTAAGACTTGAAATAAATCGGGATGATCTTTTTTTTAATTATTAATGTAGTTTAAAAGTCACTATGTCAACCAATATGAAAATAAATAGCTCATGTCTCGAGACAAGGCGGTTATCACGGCACGGCACCGCGCGCCGCCGCGGTTTGCGGAGGCGGTTAAGCGGATTTCGTAGCAGTGCGCCGTGCATTGAAGCGGTTCACGCGCCTGTCCGCGCGAATGGATTTAACTTTGCGACATGAAATCTTTTTTTTTTAACTGTAGCATGTCCTTCTCCCACAATATTCCGTGCTGTTACGCGGTAAATCCGCCTAGCCGCCTGCCGCGGCGGTGCGCGGTGCCGTGTGATAGGTGCCTAACTGTTAACTATTGGTTGTGGCAGCGAAAAAGCTATGTAAGTATTCGAGGCTTTGGAAAAATTGCAAATTTTTCCTGAAAATATATATTTATGTCCTTTATTCTTTTCTTGTCAGTGGCAGTAAAAAGTAATAATTTTCAGGTGGATTAACTTAAACACTCAGCGTTTTATGACGAAATACTGCTCGCCGCCCGTAGATAGTTTCAGCATGAAACACACCGACCTCCTAAGCGATGAGCATGAATTGTGGTGACTGTAACAAGTTTTAAATTCTCTCAACTTCAACTCATATTGTTAAAAGTCCCCTCGTGACCACGGCCATTGTGATTTGGTTGAAACGTTGAGGTTTTATTTTTTGGTAAAACTGCTTACGCGAATTGACCAGTTTTAAGTAATAATAATAAAATATAAAATAAATAAATATATGTGAACATTTCACACAGCGCCATCTAGCTTGTAATATGGGAACCAGATAATTAATACATTATTTACATACTTTTTGTTTATAAATACATACATAGAATACAATATATTACCTTGTCTCGACAGAACAAAGATTTTCATCACAAAAGTTTGTCCTGGGTAAGAGTCAAACCCACAACCTACAGTTAAGAAGACAAGGTATTACCATACCATATGTCACATTTATTTACTCGCTGATAATATCTAACTGAATCTTTACTCCTGGGTGAGACTGTAATAATAAATGCTTTGGGAGTTCAAACTCAAACTCAAACAACTTATTGCAAATAGGCTAATTTCAACCGTTTTACAAGTCAACAAACATTTATATGTTTGTTGACTTGTAAAACGGTTGAAATAGAACACACTTAACACTGGATTTCTCGAATTACTGCGGGAACGTTACATTTCCCGTAATATAAAATATTAGTTTAAGCTTGACTGTGTACAAAATGTGTGCAAAAAATACCGTTACGTAAAAGCCATTAGGTACATATTAAACAAATATAATAGACAATGACCTCGATATAAGCGTAACTTTTATTCATCGTGTGATAAATAGGAAAAATAGGTTTAGAGAAATTTTCATTTTTATTGCTTTATTCTAATTCTGTAGGTATATTGTTCCTTGATCTTACATTATTTTCACGCGATGAACAATATTTTTCTACATAAACTAAAACGTTATCTTTGATCCAGCTCTCAAAGTACACTACGTTTGTGTAAACGCTAGGCTTATCCTTCTTCGCGCAGCCATCGCCGTGTGAAGTGATGCCCACTAGCATGCTGTGAAAGAGGAAATATGGAATATAAAAAGTATTTTAACTATTTGCTCATCCTACGGGAAAATTTCACTTTTCCGGGATAAAATGTAGCCTATATGTTAATCCAGTGTATAATATATCTTGGTACCGAATTTCATCCGAATCCATTCAGCTGTTTGAGCGTGAAGGAGTAACAAACATACACACATACACACAACACACATACAAACTTTCGCCTTTATAATATTATATTAGTGTGATGTGATAGTGTGATGTGATATTGTATAGAACTTTTCTGCTGCACAGAAATGACGACAATATGCTAAATACACACCGCAGAAGTATTTTTTTATATGCATGAAAACGATTGATGAGACGTCATTTTCCTGATGTTAGGTATCTCTTACCCAGAACAGTTGTAGTGTTACTCGGAACTATAAATATAAAGTTTCACGTAATACTGTTCTCGCACGACATTCTTCACAAATATAACCCAGTTATGACAGCGTCTGTGGTGTGGTGGTTGAGCAGGTTGGCTCATAACCCAGAGGTGGCGGGTTCTATTCCCGCGATGGCACAAGTATTTGAGCAAAGAAAAAAAAGCAGAAATATTTGGTCTGTGTCTGGGTGTTGTGGAACCATGGTTCTCGTGGTTTCTGGGTCCCTAGATACCGGGAATCCTAGTTAGGGTCTGGGATCGATGTAAGTGATCGTTGGGCGTTCTTATTATTATTATCTATTATCAATCCTAGCGAGATAAATGAAAATTCAATAGTCATATACAATCAGAAAGTGTAACATCATAAAAAAAAATACACCTTCCAGCAAATTGACAAGATGACTTGATTATGTAAAATTATCCACCATTGTCTCTTTTGTTCGATTGCGTATCGAATCTCACGATTAAATACTCCATTAAACAATTTTATTTCAAAGTCTTCCACCTAATCCTAGTACCAAGGGACACAAAAATCGAAGGTCCGTACTCCATTTGCTATTAATAAGTAATACAGCTCACTCCCGTGTCATGAATACCGTGCCTACCCGTGCCTTGTGTTTTAACGAGTCACAAATATAATTTGAATTGAGGTCAGGTTACCTTTTTACAGCCTCGAAAATAAGGTTATCAACATTTACGGTTATAAATATTAGGTCTTTACCTATGAAATTGCCGTTTTGTTTGAAAAATGTTAAAGTATTTTTTTTTCGAACTTATTTATTTCTTTTATTCAAAGTAATCACCCCTGCAATCAATGCATCTTTGCGAACGCTGTGGCAGTTTATGGATGCCCTTCTTGAAAAAATCAGCAGAACGGGAGACAACAAACTCTTCAAAGGCGTTTTGTACTGCCTCTCGGGAATTGAATTTTTTTCCCGCTAAAAAGTTGTCCAAATTTTGGAAAAAGTAATAGTCGGTACGCGCAAGATCTGGCGAGTGTGGCGGATGAGGGAGAGCTTCCAAACCCAACTCATGCAGCTTAGAGACGGTCTGTTGTGCAGTATGGGGTCGCGCGTTGTCGTGAAGTAGCAGTGGAGACGACCGATTGACCAAAGCTGGTTGCAGACGTGCGAGTTTCGCCATCATTGTGGTCAGTTCTTCAATGTACACATCTGCAGTAATGCTCTCGCCGTTTTGTAAAAAGCTATGATGAATCACACCAGCACTAGACCACCAAACTGTGACCATCACCTTTCTAGGGGTCATTTTTCGTTTTGCACATTGCTTTGGTACCGAACCAGGATCTAACCAACTTGCTGAGCGCTTTCCATTGTCAAAAAGAATCCATTTTTCGTCGCACGTAACAATTCGGTTCAAAATTCCTTCATTTCTGTGCTTGTTAAGCAGCGCAAGGCAAGTCTCGACGCGTACGTTGCGCTGGCGATCGTTAAGTTCGTGGGGCACCCATCTATCAAACCTTTTTACCTTGCCAATCTGTCGCAAATGGACCAATATTGTTTTGATGCTAACATCAAAAGCTGCTGCCAGTTCAGCTGTAGATTGAGATTCATCAGCTTCCACAATCGCCTTTAATTCATCATTGTTGACCAAAGTTTCCGGACGACCACGAGGTTCATTTTTCAAGTCAAAATTCCCAGAACGGAACCGAGCAAACCAATAACGGGTTGTACGTTCGTTTGTACAGTTCTCTCCGTAAACGTCGTTGATGTTACGTGTCGTTTGTGCCGCGTTGGTGCCACGACGGAACTCATATTCCATAATTACACGAAATTTCAAAGTATCCATTATGAGGAAAAATGTTGAAATGTAATGAAAATACAACGCTAATCAATAAACAAAAGACTTATATTGTAAATAGAATGTCATATTTTCAAAACAAAATTAATTTGAATTTAGAATTCATAGCCAATCAAAACTTTTTTTTGTTTGAAAAAGTCTGTACTGCAATACGGCAATTTCATAGGTAAAGACCTATTATTTGAGTTAAAATTATGGAAAGGAATATTATATTATACTGCTAGCTAACCCGCCCCCCGGTTTCTTACTGGTTTATTAGTTTTATTACCTTAACCAAAAGGAAGAAGAATGGAAAAAGATAGGGAAAAAGTATAAATGCATAAGACGTATCAAAACGAATGCAGGTCACCTGGATATAAAGTTTTTCGCAGCAGCAATAGGACTTATTCTTATTTACTACTATAGCAGACTTTGATAAACTTATATCTTTTTTGACATCTTTTTCTGAGGGGGGAAATGGCTAGAGTAGAGGCTAGCTAGTAGAGGATATGTGGGACCTGAACCCACTAATCCATCCGTGATCGTGATTCACCATCTCTTTCCGTACTCTGGTACAACTTAATCCAACATATCAATACTAAATTATCACGATATACTTGCATTTGCCTAAGCCATTTTGCCAAAACAGCCAGAAAAAGATGTGATGGTGCTGAGTACTGACGTAAATTAGTCCTACCAGATAAAACATATAAGGAATAGGATTCCTATAAATTTACTGAGATTTATTAGTGAAGCCTTACTCATTCCAAAACACTCCTCCTCCAGAATCACCCTTGCAAGTGTCTTTGCTCCCTGATCCATATAAGCAGAACATGTCTTCTGACATTTTCATTTGGTGGAGACTGCTGCATCTCTCCGAGGTCACGAACTGGAGGTGCGCCATCATCAACCCCATTTCTGAGACTGAACCACCATACTGGAATTTTAGAACGCTTATTTAGAATTGCCAAGTTCTCAAATTCGTTATCATCAACTGCCTGACGTCCACAGCTGAACTTCTCTAATACAGTCTAATGCTCTATTTTCTGCGGCTTCAGCCACGTTATTTTACAAACTTTAATGGCGTAACCACAAAAGATGTAAACAAGCCTTAGACAAATTTTAAACTACCTTTTTGTATTGTTAAACAAACGTTTGACGTCTGTCTAAGCCTTGTTTATGTATTTGTGGTAACACGGTAAAATCTTTCGAGCAATAAAAAATCTTTTCACCATTATGAAGGTGGAGTTTTAGAAACATCCAAGTGCACTAGCTATAATGGTCAGTAAATATTTTTGGTCACAGTTAACGATGGTGTGTGAAAGGAAATATTTACTATCCCAGCTAAGCGATAAGTGATGCTAACTGTAATTTATTACGCGCTTATTTATCGATCAAAGAACAGCTTTAAAGAAGCAGAAAGAGCATGCGTTCTCTACTCTATGTAACGTCCAAGGACAGTCAATATCGTATGAAATTGTTCAAAATTTCCACACTTGCGTCCATCCCCATCCGGTGACAGTGAAACCCTTTTCTTTTGGGTCCATCCACTTCTTATTGTTTCCCAGCACAGCCTTCTTGACCTTGTTACTGAATTTAATGGGAGTTTTCAGGAACATTAGCGCTATGTCGCAAGTGAATATACCAGATTGGTTATATTTATCGTGTATAACGATATCCGCCGGATCGTGTTGAATAGCATTAAAATCGTAAACGAAGCGTGAACCTGGAAAACAGCATATAAAAAAAACATTGGCAATCAGTGCTGGAAAAGTGCAAAGGCAAGACGATTCATTTGTTTATTTCTGTGCTGAGTAAGGATGTGGCTACAAGAAACATAATTTCACGAATGAGAACAAATCATTTCTATTGATTTATAAGCCTAAGCCACGATATTTTTGAGTCATCAATGCCTTAGATTGATGAGGAGAGTGGTGTGATGATTATTACCTAGGACAAACCTTATTGATTTATAGCTACTAGCTTACATTATCTACATTATTATTACATTATACCTAAAAACTTGCCTATTTTATTTTATACTTCTTTTTGGGCTCCATACTCTATTTTCTTCATGTTTTAGTCGGTAGTAGTGGTATTTGTGTGTATATGTATTAAGAATTACACCTGCATTTGTAAATCTATAATTAAATTTCCGTTGACGATGGCAATTAATTGAAATAGTTGAAATCTACATTATTTGACAGTCTCTGTGGTAGTAGTGGTGGTGGGCAGATCGGCTCATAACCCCAAGACGGCGGGTTCGAGTCCTTAACAGGACAAGTATTTGTGCACAGAAAAAAAAGCACAAATCCTGTAGGGCCATGGTCTTCATAGTTATTGGGTTCCTAGATACAGATAATCCTAGTTAGGATCTATGTATGTGATCATTGGACGTCATTTATTTTATTTATTTATTATTGTATCTACTGGTGTCAATTTTATGAAATTGATTCTACCTACAATACTAAAATACAAAAGTGTAAAACAGTTTTCTTTACCAATAATCTAATTTCTCCAATTAGATTCTTAGGTATCTCTCATTTACCTTTGTAAATATCTACTTACCCACTTGGATCACTATATCACCGAGATCTTTATTTAAATCGAAGCAATGTGCCGCAGTGAGTATTGCCCAACTGTTCAAAATAGTGCCGGCGCACATCGCTCCAGTGTTGAATATCTGAACACTGTAAGGAACTCGCTCCAAAGGAATTGGCTCCCCACCCACAATTTTGCCTTCCATCTCCACTTTGAATGCCGCCCTCTTTTTAACTTCCTTCGCAGATACATTTGTTGAGTCTAAATAAAAAACTAAGAATAACGCAGAAATAAGTACAATATATTTCAGCATGCTTACACAAATAATTAAATAAATAAATGTATTAATATCTGTGAATGTACATTTTGACGTGCGCTTACGTATGCGTATTGGTTTCTTCAATTAAGCTACATCTCTAATTAACTTTTTACTGCCAATCTTAAGTACCAACCTCGGTCTTAGAACATTAATTGCATACATAAAATTGTAGTATACCTACAAGCCAGTTTAAAAATCTTTTATGACTAAAATTTTCACATGTATATAGGGAATACGCGAACAAAATGAAATAGTAGAAAATATATTTAACCCATGTGTCTAATCCAAAGTCATTCGCCATAGCCCTATAAAAAAAATACCAAACACTGTACCGTGCGGTACATCACCTTGACACATAGGTATCAATTTACCTTGGCTTTATATTATTATGTTTCACCCTTCGAACCAAGTTAGAGCAAAGCTTGCACGCTACTGATGAGCGATTATACTTATTGAGTAAAACGGTATAGGGCTCATGGGATTCAAAATTATCCCTATGAAAAAGTGGTGTAATCACAAAACACCCTAGTGTTACATATTTATCAGATTTGACGAGATTAACTTGACTTGACCTGACGCCTAATTACCTATAAAAAACTGGAATATGTTATTAATCCTTTTAAATATCCTCCTAAAGGCGTAAAGCCGTAAAACTGCCTGCGAACAGTGCCGTCTGTCTCACTTGCTCGACATTTCAATTCATATAAGTGAGAGGGGTTATTTATTTTAGCGGCAGCGATGCGGATGCTACGTTCCGCCCGCCCTGGTTCAGTCGCCCTATGCCCGCTGGCACACGAGAGCGCCGCGCGAGGTTTCCCCGCGAACCAACATAACCTTACACGGCCTATTAGTAAACATTGTAAAATAATCCTCTAACATTGATTTCTTGTATTAAACCCTTGCTACACTTTACAGTATTAAAGTTTAGGTTAATTTCTGAGTGTAAATTAGATTCGGCTGGGAAATTTGGGAGAGAAGACGTCGAGACGGAAAGAAAACAAAGGTGTATCGATTCGGAGCTTGCAGCTGTTTTAAAGCGATTAAGTGAGTACATTTGTGTATGTTAATCACTGTAAAATAACGTTCATATCTCCGACTGCGCCACTAAATAACGCAGTAGACCTTGTATCAAAGGAGAGTTCGTAAGACAACCTAAAAACTATGCTTTACCTAGGTACTTAATACAACACCGAATAACAAAACAGCGCTGAGAGGTGTAAGAAAACCTAATTTACTTAATTATAAGTTTTATCATCAATAATAAGCACCAAAATTGAATGATGTGTACCCATATAAAAGTTTACTTTATTAAACTCCTGCATTTTTACAGCAGTTACTTCAGTAGAAGGAGCCTGTATACAAATCTCGCCTTATGTTTTTGTGTGTTATACCTGCGATATTCGCTGATAATTTCGTTTATTCTTTAGTCTACCTCCACGGTGATCGATTATAAAATTGGAAATTCCTCAATGGATCACAGTAAACGTTGCGCAAATTAGTTTTTATTATTTAGAAAACTACATATGAACTTACGTGATAATAGGCTTTGAAGATGCCCTATAGAACTCCATAACGACAAATAGCTTATGTCGCGGAATCAAGTTGTACCTATTAAAAACTACAGGCCGAAGCTGTCAAAGCATACTGTCAGACCAAACCAAGGCCTTTAAAGATACCCAATGAAACTCCACAACAATAAACAACTCAAGTACCACAATCAAGGCACTGTGTTAGAGATAGCTACTAAGGTACTTGATAGAATAGCTACCATGGCCCACGGAGATATTCTATATATCCTCCTCGATGATAAACAATTTATGTATCGTAATTAAAATATTGTACTATGGAGATTACAGGAAATAATAATAACACCCGACGATCACATGCATAGATCCTGGACTCTAACGGGGATTCCCTGTGTCTAGGGACCCAGAAGCTACGAGGACCATGGTCCCGTAACACCCAGACGAAGAACAAGTATTTGCGCTTTTTTTTCTGTGCACAAATACTTGTCCTGCCGCGGGTGTCGAACCCGCCGCCTCTGGATTATGAGCCGACTTGCTCAACCATCACACCACAGAGGCTGTCATGAAATAGCTGCTAAAGTGGTCATATTCTATGAATCTGAACATGCGATTTGAAGAATAGTCACCATACATACATTACATATAGCAAAATCATTAACCTTCATCGTTCACCTATTTACCCGTTTTATCCATTCAAAAACCCTAATGATTAATTTATATCGCAAATTTTTTGGAGTAAAACTTCTTTATGCACGCTTGACTTGGGGAGTATGCTGGTGAATGCGAGGCGAACGGAAGTTGAAGTTGGTTTACGTAGATCTCCTTTGTCAACGTAACAAAATTAAATATTTGTATTATTATGTTGGTATGTCCGGTAAAATGACAATTCACAATGGTCACGATGGCGACATTAACATTACGTTTTACTTTAAGCAAGGTGTTTATAATAAACTAATTATGTACATTAAGTTGCCAGTTGCTTTGAGAAACTTGTCAATTCTTGATTTAAAAAAAAAAATTAATCTATTTTTTGCCAAGAAAGCATTCTACAAGCTTAATGACTTATGAAAATGAATTTGACTGAACGCTCTTTTTTATGTGAGGATATTGAGTAACTTTTTTTTTCTGTACAAAGTAAGTTAGTTAATTATTGTTACCAAGATGTTTTACAAATTTAATATAAATTATACTTTTTTTTGTTTGGTTTTGTCTCCACACTTTTGTGTATTTAGCCAGTGTCAAGTAATTGATATATCTCAAGTTAATTAATATCATATAGTGTGTCAAGTCAAGTCACAGTCCAAGTCATCAAGTTAAGTCACATAGTCTAGTCTAGTCTAGTCAAGTCATACTCCTAGTAAAGTGGTGACAACTTTACTTGAAGCTTCTATGGAGTTTTGGAAACAACACGAAAAGAAACGTTTTACCATCATTATACCATTTTCACCCACATTCACGCCTGTAATCCAGCACTTAACGAATAGAATGCCACCAGTTTTATGCACTAACACTGAAAATAACACAAGTTTTGGAAAATAATACAATGCGGTGACGGAATCTTTTTCGCTTTCCCGCCAAAACTCCGATTTAAATTATACTTATTTTTATATATGACCTTTGACAATAGTGACGTAATGAAAATAGTATACTTATCTTTATATTTGACATTTGACAATAGAGTAGAATGAAATTATTATACTAATCTGATATTTGACATTCGACCATACTGTCATAGGTACCTAATTAATTCTTAAGTTTCGATAAGTTTTCACTAATTATTGTAACTGACGTGCCAAATGTAACAAACCACTGTTATAAGGTCAATATAAAATCTGAATCTGAATCTTTAATAAGAAGTTTTACTTCAATCGTGTGGTCTAAAGAAGTAAGAACACTCATTTTTTATAGGTATTAATGTTTGTAAAATTACAGATTCATAAAAGAAATCCTTAAAATAACTTCATTCCATAAATAGTAAATCAAACTGTTACTGTCCTACATTGGTAGAGTATTAGATATCACTTATCTATTTTATTATGAGTTATTGGTAGAGTATTAGATATCACTTATCTATTTATCTTACTTTCGATATCAATAGATGTGGGACCGCGTGATATCTCATTGAAATATTGTGGTGTAACATCCAATAAATCAATGTTGGCAACACATCAATAAAGTTGAGATTGCATAAATCTGAATAGTATAATCACTACTATCTAGTGAACAATAGTTCTGTATTCTAAGTACTTACCTACTTCATCATAGGATTATTAATTTTGATATCGGCGATATCTATTATCTATAGTGGTATACCACAGACTTTATGAGATACATTGATGTTAATAACAATTTTTCTAATATCCCTGTTAATATTGAACTTACAATATTGTTAGTCGATGGCAGCCACTGTGGTGTGGTGGTTGAGCAGGTTGGCTCATAGCTCGGAGGCGGCGGGTTCAATTCCCGTGGCAGAACAAGTATTTGTGCACAAAAAAAACGCGCAAATACTTGTTCTGAGTCTGGGTGTTGTGGCATCATGGTCCTCGTGGTTCCTGAGTCCCTAGACACAGGGAAGCCTAGTTACGGGCCAGGATCTATGTATGTGATCGGTGGGCGTTATTATAAAAAAAAAAAAAAAAATTATAATCTATAAAAGGTGTCTAAAAAACACAGGTTATGGAATAATTCAGGGGTGAAGCGGGTAGAAACGAATATTATATATTTTTCCAAAGCTAGCATGATATCACGTTTGGGCCACGTTTAATAGACCTTCCTATCGATAAATACAAATAGGAGTATTTGAAATCGGGACAAGTGGCATACACGTGCTTCAAATTCACGTGTGACACTGTTTCTATTATAGGAACTTCAGAAGTAAATACACTGAAATCTTGGAACCAATATGGCCATAATTGTTTATTTGTTTGTGCGCCTTTACTACGCGCCACTACTAAAACCAGTTTGAATGAAAATTTTCACACTTATACCAATAAGATCAACGTGAATACTTTTTATGCCAGAAAATTAAGTACTTCTGAGAGAAATCGGTGAAGTGGGTGAAACCGTGGGGCGACTCTAGTATATATATACAAGTTTAGATCACAGGAGAGTATGGGAGGCATGATGAGATTATAAGAGGCAGGGATGAGAGTATATTCAAACTCCATCGTTCAGTAAACACGTGAGAGAATCTCGCACGTGGCTTTCTTTTGTTATGAGCTCCAATAACTTGGTATATACTCATTTCTTTCGAACGAAAACAAAGTAGGTATAAGAATATTTATTTCCACAGTGTTTTGAAGCGATGATAACTAATCGCATCAATTAGTAAAGGAAAAATTTGAATTATAAGCTGTTTTTTTTTTACTTCAATCTTGTTTAGCATTTGACCACGCTCTCACCTGGTGGGTAGTGACGATGCGATCAAAGGTGTAGCATGCTAGCCAAGTATACTTATTCACTCTTCTCTTAAACATGCCCGGGTCATATTTCGGAAACACAGACGCTGGCAGCGCATTCCATTCCTTAGCCGTTATAATTAAGAACGTGGAATCAAATCGAAGGATTCGAACCATTTTTAAAGCTGAGACATGCTAATGTTATTGACAAATGATCTCATGTCCTTTAAGTACTCTACACTATACAAACTGATACACATTATGTCAACTCCATTAGTCAAATAGAATCGTGTGGATGCGTGTTGCAGCGCGATTGACCATGATTTCAGCACATAGCGTGGCAGATCGCATGGTAGATAGGATGGGGCCACCTTTATCGTTCACCTTTACAACTATCTTACGGGATTGGCAGCGCCGTCTATTCAGAAATTCTTGAACATCCTAAGCAGCTTAGTTAAGGTAAATTAACTCAAATGCTTTAAGGGTATTACCTCTCAAATCAAAACATTAATTATTTATAGCAGTATCGTATGCTTAGCGTTATCAACAGATTAATTATATTGTACGATATCTCAGTTGGTATAACAGTAATTAGTATAACGGATTTGCTGTCCGTACAGTTGTTGAATTCGAATCTTCCAATGAACTAGAATATTTACAGAAAAAATAGATTGATAAAGTTTAGCAATCTTAGCATAGTGGTAAAACATTTGTAATTATATTCCTATGCTCGCTCGCCTGGCTATAATTTTCATTATTAGTACTCAATGTGTGATTACCATCTGATGTAAAAAAACGAGTGTGCTTTAGACCTCACGACTGAAGTAAAACTTCTTTAGTTTAGCTCCATCTATCGGCCGGTATAACTTTGTTTTTGCTTTGTTTAATGTTAATGTCGCCATCTTGACAATTATAAATTGTCATTTTAATGGAAATACCAACATACACATTTTTAACTTTGTTATGTTGCCTATGAAGATCTACGTGAACCAACTTTAACTTCCGTTCACCTCGCATTCACTTAATTCCCAAGTCAAGCATGCGTAAAGAAGTTTTAAGTTTAAACTTAATATGGGTATTTTCCAGAAAACGGGTGAGTTATTTAGTTAGTTATGTGAAGTCTTCACCTGAATTAGATATGCAAAGGCTGGTGAATAAAATAGTATAATTGTAGTGGTCAATTTTCAAAAACCAATAAATTACAATAACAAATCTTAAAACAACCAAACCATATAAACACAACAAATGAGTAGATCGTAAATTGAATGAACCCTGTGTACACAGCTGATACATCGAGTGAAGCAGAATAGGCTTCAGTTACTACGGACAACCAATCACTCGTTGGTAATCGTATTACGCGCCGATCTGCGTCTGAACACGCTTGTTAGGTTGAACGGAGCGGGAGAACAGCTCTATCACCTGAACACTGTCACAATAGCTTGACTATTTGACAGCATCTGTGGTGCGGTGGTTGAGCAGGTCGGCTCATAGCCCGGAGGCAGCGAATTCGATTCCCGCGACAGGTTTATTTAGAAAAAAAAAAGCGCAAATACTTGTTTTGAGTCTGGGTGTTGTGGGAGCATGGTCCTCATAGTTCCTGGGTCCCTAGACACGGAATCGTAGTTAGGGTCCAGGATCTATGTATGTGATCGTTGGGCGTTGTTATTATTATAGTGATAGTATTGTGTAGCTTGTATTTTATAGTTTTTCTTCCATAATCACTTATTAAACAAGGCAATAATTACACCAACCTCAAGATTAATATACCTATTGGTCTACAGCTAGATTATAAACTTGACTGACGAGCTAATCACCCAGTTAGTCTGATATTGTTTTAAGAATAATTGATCGTTTGTCATGATCGATATTTAGTTATTATAATCAAATTAAAATTCAATTGTTCATTGCATTCCATAAAGTTCTAGAAGATGCAGGATTAATTAAGAATCATTGCCATATCGTTTGTCATGATTGATGATGAATCGGACATATAACTTTGATGAATTCATTTTTAAAACATAATTCCCTTTGTTCTCATTACGGTTTTATTGTATTAAAAAAACACAAACCCAAGGTAAGATTTGTGTTTAAAATATTGACAACTAGCAGTGCCCCGATCCAGTATATTAGATATCACTGTTCCAAGTTTCATCCAAATCTGCGCAGCCGTTGTGACGTGAAGAAGGAACAAACACACTCACGCACAACTTTCATTATAAGATTAGTGTGATTAATGTGATGATTTTGTTTCAAAGGATGTCATTTAATTAAATAAAATAAATTATAATTATATTAGTAAACCAAAGTCTACTTGTTTTGAGAGAGACTATATAAGTACACCGAAATATTAACTAATCGTACCATAATTGAAAATTGCGTGAATACGATTCCAATTTAGGTCAATACCTAAATATAGAGAAAAAATCGATTTAATTTTCATTTCATTTCGATTCGAATGAATCGTTTTCACAGTCAGAAGTAATCAAATATCACAACGGTTGCAATTATTTGCAAGTGTCCGATAACCTTGCCTGCGCTCCGCCCCACAACATGCCTCAAAAATGCCTAATCAGGTGACGACCTTTGTTTCTTAACAGACGATAAGCCAAGCTTGTAATTTAGGACACGGAAATAGGTCTCAGAACATTAACTAAAGATTTTATGGACTAGTTAATAATAACTGTACACATTAGACTACTGAATGCTGCGCATGTCCAAATTCTTTGAAAAATATCTATTCACTTTATCAATATTAAATAAATTAGGTTAAATTTAAAAACCACAGGATTCCCGTTCCATCACTCTTCTTCATATGTGGGCAGTCAAAAAAGCCCACAAGTGAAGGTTTTGGATGCTTTCTTTATGATTATGCCACATACATACGCGTAGTATCAGCTTTTTTTTAACGCGGCAAATTGCCTTTATTTTCTAAATACTACAATGATTTAATAACTAATACTAAAAACTACTTACTACAACTACAAAAAAAAAACATTTTGAGTATATACTGGCCGCGATGACCTATAGAAAGTCCAAATGCTCCAGCCCACTACCAATAGGTAGCGTACTAGTATCAGCTTCTAATAGTCTATACTTGAAGACCACAAATATAATAAGTACGTTCTTATACCGTTATATACTAGTAAATGAAAGAAGAAATATGGACAAGCGCAAGCATATCGTATAAAAAAGTACTTGTTACTGATTCTGTATTACCAGTGGGTCAAGTTGGAACGACTGAATATTTACAAAGCTGTTGACATTTGAACTACTGGTCAGTTCCGCAGATGAGCTTGGGAATTAGGACACACTTTGACAGTAACTACATATGGCCAAATAGCTTACGTAACTAACGCAATCTGTCGCACTTTTTGAGGACATCAAAATTAATATCTTACTACCATTTATCCAATCAAAAAAGTCCGATTTTCTAAATTTGTATGCTGAACTAAATTGCAACAACATAGCACAACAACAACTATGTAACCTATGCAACTAAAATCAAACTTTTAAAATATGTTTTGTATAGGAATACGTCACGTAAATCACGTAAAAGATAGATAGATAGATTTTCATAAATATATAAATATAGATTATTCTGCCTAATTATATACACTTAGTAGTATATAGTAGTTGTTGTTATATTATTGTAGTAGTTAATTAGTTTGTTAAAATGACAATAAATTCATTTATCATAGTTATTTTACAGTTTATTCTCAAATAAAATTTTGGATCTAATAAGCTTTAAAATTACCTACTCTTTGTTTTTCATGATGGGTATACGTTGAGATTTATAACCCGATATTTGGAGAACCAGATTACACACAAAAAGTGTAAATCACTGCTTCGGACGACCCTGGACTGAGACATGACTGTGACCACGCGGCTGCGACCTTTACTCGTAAAAGCTCCCAAAATAACAGCCGTGATCAATTTTGGATCTAGGTACGAAAAAGATAGCTTTCTATTTCAAATAAACATAAAATTGTCCAAAAGATTCCTATGGTATGTATATGTACAGCAAATTTTACATCATTGTAGATGATGTAAGCTTCACAGGGTTTGACTTGCTACTAGGCGGTTTTCTCAATCGATCTTTTCGTCTGCCATTTCATATAACCCCGGAATGCAAATGAAGGTACAAATCAGGTCAGCGTCCTACGCGCTAGTATTCATTAATGATGGACTCTGTAGTCAGCGTGCAGGCACTGCTGTCTTTTAATATTTAAATAGATGATACCAACTGATACACGCACATCCTACTATTAAATTCCAGCTCGTCCTAATTTAATTAATGTAGGCATTGTCTCTGATTTTTCTTAAGCATAATTAGTATTATACTATATTATTAGCCTGATCTAGTAGCCAAATATTATAGTCATGCGTGGCCAATGTGCGTACAGAATAAATTATAGTATGTACTATGTACCTCTACATTCTGTCCAATCACTTCGTAGATACTTCTTTAAATTATGACGATAATGAATTTATTAAGTAAGTAAGGTTTTATTTTGTTTTTTTTTTCTAAAATATTAATATTAATCTTTTTGATGTACTTATATAATTTATATTTAGTATATGATGAATGGTTAATATTATTTCGATATGTTCACACACCTCTACTTATCATTACAAAATTCTATTCATAAATATAAGTAAAAGAAACAATTATCTTTTTATCTTTCACCAACCCCAAAATAAAATAGTGCTACGAAATTAGATGATAGGAATGGAGATCATTTATTGGATTCGTGATAGACCTAAAAACTGTCACGCATCCAATAAATGATCTCAAATAAATGATTGCGAACTGAAATGCTGAAAAACAAAAGCAATAGCTGTGACAAAAATAAACATGCTATAGCCGACATATAGCTAAGAGAGAAAAGAGAGAGGCAGAGAGAGTTACATGACATAGGTACCTAAATTATTAACTTTTGTCGAATAAAAATTACTTCTAAAATCAGATTTATGTAAGAAACTTTTTAACTTTTGAAATAACTCGATATTATCGTCGATTATGATTCTCGATTTAGTTCTGATCCAGATATAGTACGTGCTAAAAATAACTTATTTAAAATATATTTTTATTACTTTGAAATCACTATGTTTAAGAGATAATAAATTAAATTAGTAATATTATTTGTATTCTTAGATTTTTTTATCATTGTTTAATATAAAATAGTACCAGAAACGTAGCAGAAATAAAAGATCATTGGTGAGATAATTCCTAACCTAGAGCGTAGAGTAGTAGTAATCTGTAGTTTGATTTGATAGATATTTATGTGGACATACAATGTCTATAGATTATGATTTACTTGATTTTACGAGACGTGTGTTTAAGATATGATTTACTATGATTGAAAACTAGATTATGAGTATATGCTTTGTTTATACAACTTATAAAATACAGTGCTGTTTCAAATATGTATTAATTAACGAAGTTATAATAGAACTAGCGGCCCGCCCTGGCTAAAACACTACAAAACACAAAACACTACACTAGACCTAAAAACTAAACTATACCTAAAATTAAAATAGATAAAACTTAAAAAAAAACTGATAATATATTTTCATCTCCAAGCGGAAGACGTCCACATAAGCCTCCTGCGAGTGACTTTCAAAACGACGCACCCTGGAGGCCGATGTAAATTTTATCGAAAATCAGAATATCTGGTATTTGAACCGAATCACGCCTCGGTCTAATTACATCTCAATACTTTACGTATTTGTACCTACTCTTGCAATGCCAAATAAAAACATTGGGAGCAAACCGTAATGATAATGAAATCACAAAATTAATCACAGTGTCATCCACTAACCTGCACTTGGCCAGCATGGTAGATTACGGCCTACATTTTCTCCATCATGAGAGAAGGCCCGTCATGTCAATCATTAGCATAAAAAAAATGAAAACGTATACGAGCTGAGTATAACCAATCACTAATTCCGAAATTCGTACTCAAGAACCAAAAAAGTTTTGAAATGGGAAAAGGCATTTAAGTGGGGCATGACAACTGATATAGTTTTGAGATAAATTTTATCGGTCAGAATTGACATTCACAGTAGCTCCATGTTGATAAATGAAGTGTTGGTAATCGTTCCAACTCACTACCCACGTCTGTCAGTAAAACACCTTTATTGTTTCTTTAATATAGTTCACATTGGTAACCCAAGCATAGTATTCAAAGAAAATAAAAAATATAAGAGGTTAATTATAGATGCGTTTCGCCTAAGTACCTAAAATTAGCGCAATGCCATTGACACGTACGCTTGGTACGAACACGAAAATAATTATTCAGAAAAGAATATTGTACCCAGTCTAAAGGTAAGCTTTGGTTGGGGTACATATAATAGAAGATATTAATTATTGTTAATAATTGAACTGGCTACTATTTACATCAAAATTATCACGATACAAAAAGTAAAAATATATACAAATAACAATCAAGCACCAAGAAACTTTACTTAGTTATAACTTCTTGTAAAACTGCAATGGATCCATTTCCGTGGATAGAACATATTTTCGATAACTTAATGAGATCAGCTATTTAGAAGTCATCAATCCAATTGTTGTTGGATTATTTTCTGCTTTTGTTTTGTTACCTTGTAGCTTGTAAAGTACTCAATGGATTTAGCTGTCTATCTAAAGGTAGCCAAGGCTTAAAATCATAATTAGTGTAGGTTTCATCGCTCGGTGACAACTATGTGCTGATATATGGTATAAAGTGAGGCCACGCTGAAAATGCTACCTACCACTATGGTCTGGAGTATTTAATTTATTCTGTCGTCTACGCGGGTGAAGCTCTAGGCTAATGCTAGCTATTTTTATTAAAGCTATTACAAATTACTGAATAAATTGTTACCTACATATTAAAGAAAAACAATAACAGAATATTTGGTTTTATTCCGCTTAGAATTTACGTACATCAAATGCCAAAATGTAAACAATCATGGAGTAATAAAGTAGGTAGATAAATTAATAAACAGGTTCTTAAGAATAGAAAATAGTTTATACACCACACGGTCATGATACTGAATGTTAGTGCCAGTACTTGGGACACCTTAAAACCTTCATCAGACGATGAAACTTTTTGTGATTACGAATAACAGCTGTCAAAAGTATCATTATGATTCACAAGAAGGTTATATATCCACAATTCTTGAAATTATTCACATTTTCCTACTTTACAACAGTAGTCGTAAGTAACTATTTTACTCAGTACGAATTTACTAAACTGAATACCATTACTAATATATTACCATTATTACTATTATTTATTATGTGACCAATACCTAGTTTATTTAGGTAGGTATTAATTCGATCCGATTTTTTTTTTGTAATTCTAAGTGACATTGTAATTACATTACATTACATTTTAAATTTCAGTTATCAATGGATTATTAATTCGTTAATATTTAATATGCTCAAAATATTGACTAATTTTAATAAAATTATTGAAACTTTGCAAATAACGTACTTACCTAGTTAGGAATCGAAACATATATTTTATTTTTAAGTATACGTCTATTTACTAGAAATTATTTCCTTAAGTTATGTGGGTTGCGTCGGTCATATCAGTTTTTGAGACAGCTCATGCCACGTTCCTTTATCTCGATCGAACAATGGTCTTTATTATGTTTTGAGAAGAAATGTATCGAATCATTTTATCTGGCTCGCGTTTCCTCTGTTATCGCTATTTTTGAATTTTGTGTTGTGCTTCATCAGTCAGAGGGCGAGAGCGCACGAAAGCAGACGCCCGTTGCGACGCGATATCAGTTGAATATTTTCCTCTCGATACAACTCAAATGCTGAAACGTGATCTTAAATTAAAGTGATCAAGAGAATCTTTAAGGAAGTGAATTTAATAAACTACGTTCTATTTTCAATTTAAGGTAAGACATCCGTGTGATGTTCAAATGTTTTTTCTAATTCTTCGTGTTTTATTTTTGCACAGCGTATCGTAAATTTGCTTTATTTTGGCAGAAGGAATTTGTTTAGAGTCGCGGTATACTTCACTTTGTATCATTTACCTAATAGAGCACCTACAGTGTACATGTACAATGTTCATCATATATTTATCGTATATCATGTATAATACAGATGATAATGTTGTCAGAAAACATGAACAACATGCACACAAGTTGATTATTTTTGGCACGAGCGCTTTGACATATAATTATTCAAGAACATTGAACCTGACCTTATGAAAATAAAAATAAAAACAATGAAAACAAAGAAATTCGTTAATATTTAGTACAAACGTACAAAACATAAATCTACTTTATTCATGGACAGTAATAACAACAATGGACCATATTGAACGAAAATCAACCGTGACTTGTGATACAATATAGTACCACCTTTTCTTGTTCATTAAACACGGTTCCACGGTCTTTTGCCACCCATATATATATACTTAACACCCATGAAATGGTTTACGGCAATATAGAATATTGTTCTTAGATTAAGTTTTGCTAATGCATAGTTTTTAATTTTCATTTAATCTATGTCAGAGAATATGGTTTCAATGATATTAAATTATTGAAATTTTACTACCTACTGACCTATTTACGTTTAACCTTTGTAAACAATGAAGATCATTCCAACCATCCAGTAGCCAATAGTATAGTAAAAGCAATAATTGATGGTTCAACTAACTGCTTTTATCATAATAATTCCGAAGACTCCAGAGATGTTAGATTGCAAATAATTTAATCAAGTAAAGATTCTTGTGTTTAAATGGAAAAAATAATGAAGATGGACCAAACAATTGAAGGGGTGAGAATAAAAAGGGTTTATCTGATTTTTTTCGAGAAATGACTTACGGGTATCGTTGGATTTAGCGTGAAATTATCTACCATAATACATTCTCAAAATACCGAAATATGGCTTAAATCTCTAGATTTTGAGTCTAAAAACGGTTTATCAGTCACAGGAATACAGTTCGCTTAGCATAAAAAATTTATTATATTTATTTTATTACATTATATTTTTACAGTAATTGTATGAATTAGCACTATATTTAGTATTTTAAAATAGAATTAAAACATTTTCAAGCAACTGAAACTTACATAAACCTTTTCTATTACCTAATAAGCACTCTACATTAAAATGAAGCCGTTGAAGTTTAAAGTCAATTTTCTCGAAACTATCAATTTGTCAGTTAAACCCTTTTTATTCTCAACCCTTCAATTAAGTACTGTGGGAAAATCGACGTCCAAAAAGAGTAAATGAAGAATAACGATGGGTTGGAGGAAAAAACATCATTTTCTATTATGGACTGTTCCAATAACTCACCGCTCTTTGCAACTTAACATGCATACTACTATTAAATAATCCTAACGTAATTAGAATAAGTAATGTATGCACATGTATTTGTTTACTCGTTCTTGATCGACACAAAGGAGGGTTTTGTTCGTTTCGCGTGTATTTAATGAGATTCAAGTCTCACTGGAGCTCAAACTAAAGAAAGAAAAGACATTTATTCAAGCCATCACACATTACATTACATTATAGGAGACATACGGTATAATTTAGAGAATAGACAAAATAACAGTGTACGGTCGACAGTCGAACAGTGAAATTGTTCTTATCGAAGATATGATTTGCTGGATATATCTCTGAGTGAATAGAGAAAAAACTATCAATGAATATGCTAAATACACAAAAGTGTGGAGCCAAAACAATACAAAAAAAAAGTTTTAAATACTAAACATTGCAATAATATTTGCAGTCTATGACCACATAAGGTGCGATGTTTTGCGTTTTTTTTTAATGTTTTGGCCCCACACTTTTGTGTATTTAGCCAGTGTCAAGTAATTGATAATTTATCAAGTTAATGATATTTCACGCAAATATGTGTAAAGTCACAGTCGAAGTCATCAAGTCAAGTTATAGTCAAGTCATAGTCTAGTCAAAGTCATACTCCTAGTAAAGTGGTGGCAACTTGAAGCTTCTATGGAGTTTTGGAAACAACACGAAAAGAAACGTTTCACCATCATTATACCATTTTCTCATACTCACGCCTGTAATCTAGCACTTAACGAATAGAATGCTACCAATTTTATGCACTAACACTGAAAATAACACAAGTTTAGGAAAATAATACAATGCGGTGACGCAATCTTTTTAGCTTTCCCGCCAAAACTCCATGTTTTGCGTTATGTAAGACTTTTTGTGCTTTTGGCAGGAAAACAAGAAAAATCACTTCACTGCATTGTTTCAAACTTGTGTTAAATAAAAAGATCTCGTAATAAGAAACTTTCGAATCCTTTTATAAATTTAATGAAAGCAAAGAAGTCCTGCATTTCAAGTTAACAAATAAAGACAAGGGTATGTTACGCAAAAAATCATAGTTACTTTAGCAACAAGTGGCAGAACAATGACACCAGTCCTCAGCAGAGTTAATGACCCAGTCCATAAATACAGACAATTTATAAGCGATTGACTCGCACAAAGTGGTCTTACATATTTTATTTTCATTGCAGTAGCATTTGTACATTGCACACAGATACAGCTATATGTATAACGATTATGACGTATGTAACTACACAATATACACGTACGACTGTATTTTATATTGCAATTTTATAAATCCTTGCATTATTTTATTACTACTCGCACATACATAGTGATATCAAGGCTTTTGTAGATTTCATAAATGTCCTATTTGTTGAAATATTATTATAGGATTGTTTATGTGTATAACTACACAACATAAATATACAACAGTATTTTATACTCGTTCTACATTTTATAAATCCTTGCATCATTTTATTACTACTCGCACATACATAGTGATATCAATGCTTTTATAAATTTTATGAATATTATATATAATATAATATTTCCGATTTGTTGAAATATTACTATAGGATTGTTTATGTGTGTAACTACACAAAATAAATATACAACAGTATTTTATACTCGTCCTACATTTTATAAATCCTTGCTTTATTTTATTACTACTTGCATATACATACATGATATCTATGCTTACGTAGATTTCATAAATGTCTTATTTGTTGAAATATTATTATAGGATTGTTCTATGTGCAACCTTTAAAACAAAAGGGAAAGCCGTTTTTGTTATTTATTATGTTTTAGTTTAACGCATAGCTCTGGTAAAATATGAACTATTTTCCAAATATTTTTGAATCTCTGTGCATATGGGTGCAAATATTGATTTATTGCCAGTTATTAGTTAATTCATACAGTTTTTGTTATTTAAAATCATATGTTCAGAAATGAACATTTTAGAATTAATATTTCTATGTATATTCTATTATATTTTAATTGCTATTTCTGTGATAGCGATTTATGTTAAGACTGATAGAGTCACTGACATCATCGTTTTCGCAGCATGCATAAACTGAATCGATTTATTTTTCAACTATCATATATCATACTGATTTTACAGTTCTAATGTTATTTGGCGTCATGGACAGCGTTTAACCAGTCAACGCTAAATCTGGCTATATCACTAACTCGCCTCTAATAATTCACTGCCTTCCATATGTAATTGCATGTTTATGATGTATGTGTACATGTGGAGGAAGTCTAAAATTCATAGAAGGGAATCTAAAATATATTGCTCTGTTGCTACTGCGCATAAGTCTTTACTTTAGTCTTTGCTTTTTAGTTTCATTAAAACTACCGAAGATCCTTTGTACAACGAATTCAGAGCACCTTCAATTGGCTGCGTATAATGTCTTTAATATGGTCCTGATTAAGCAGATTTTTCCGGAAAATTCTAGATAGAACAAACCAAACTCGTCATCCAAACTTTGTTTAACACGTGTCTAGTCCAGCCCACACTTCGTCCGGTAATTCGTAGTTACCTAATTAGGCAGTTACCAACTTGTCCCATTTCATAAACTAGCTCTATCAGGTAAAACTTTAGCACCCGCGTAATATCCACACAAAGATCTCAAAAGCATTTAACAATGCTGTCTCTTTTACGTGATGTGCCGAGATAACGCATGGTAGATTACGGCCTACATTTTCTCCATCATGAGAGAAGGCCCGTCATGTCAATCATTAGCATAAAAATATGAAAACGTATACGAGCTGAGTATAACCAATCAGTTCAAATTGAGAATCTCCTCCTTTTTGAAGTCAGTTTGAAAGCTTTTATTTGAATTCCCTCATCATCGACACATCGATGCAGCTCTGTTCTTTATCATCTTCAGCAAGGGCCAGTTTACCAAGTGCAATAACGTTACTGCACTTGGTAAGCTTTGTTAGGCCCAAAGCACTTACTAAGTACTCTTTTCTCATGGGCAAATACCAAAATTTTTAATCAAAACATAACTATATCTGTATTACGAATATAATTCAACACCTATATTTTTTAACTGACTTCCAAAACGGAGGCGTAACTATGTTCGACTGTATGCTTTTTTTTTATATCTGTTATACTGAAATATAAGTAAGCTATTGGGAGTGCTGTACTCACTACTCACATCTTTAAATTGAACTCTACGTCGACGGTGTACAGTATTTACATGGAGGGTCAATAAAATTTAATTTAATAATATAAAATTATCAAGCCTAAGTTTCTGATGTAACTCAATATCATAGAGGTGGACCACGACGTACGACCTATTATCTCGAGAGATAACAACTCGAACTTCTCGACGACGCGCGACGCGGTCGTGTCATGACATTATAAGCCAAACATTTGTCGGAATTCTTCTTCTTCTCTTCGTTTAATGGCCTGCTATCGTTTTTTGGCGATAATTCTGCCAATGTCAAGTAAGGAATTTTGTACTGTTATGTCATGTCAAAGTCTTATTATATCAGTCAAAATGCCACAGTAAAATGGTGGATATTTTACTAAAAGCTCTAGGAAGCCTTGAGAGAAAACGAAAAGGCATGGTTTTAAAACTTGGAACCATTTGCCAACTCTCGTGCTCGTTCACGAACACTTAACGGATAATAATCCACACTTATAACACATTAAAATTCAAAAATACACGGGTTATGGAAAAAGTTCAAAATTCACAACCGTCATTTTTTGGATTCTTTTCAACGACCTCCCAATGAAATTAGAAGGCAATTAGTTCTGTCTGAATTCTATTTCTTTCTTGCATATACATAGTATAGTATACTTTGTCTGTGTAGAGAGTAACTATATTTTTTGGTCTGTGTCTTTCATTTCTGCCAAGAAGATAAATCCACTCACAAATATAAATTTTAATATGTAAGACAAATATAGACTATTGGTTTAACATCCGATAAGGAAAAGTAAACAGATGTACAGTTTGACGACGGATTTAGGTCAAAGTATCCGGTGCAATTGAATTAATAAGCAAAATGTTTAGCAGAAACTCACTCACCCTGACCATATCAAGTTATGAATGTAAAAGTACTTAGCCCAGTACTTTACAAGGTAATAATAATTGTCATAGTTTAAGTAAATAGCCATGAATGCAATGTAATAAATTCGTATTCTTCAATGTGGTTACCTAATTACTAGGATCGGTGCAGGTAATATTTATATGCAGACATGTGGATACAATTACATTAATTGCCTTGATGATAGATTGGTAATAACGTAGAAATTCTTAACAATAAATACCAGGTCACCTACACTATCTGCGACCACACTGGTTTTTATCGCTTTGTAGGCGTGTTGTGGTGTAGTAGATAAAATTAACTCTGTAATATGTATTTTCCACGAAGGCACATACACGAATTTTTCGGAAGAATATTAACGGAAGATTACTTACTACGGGAGCAGTATTTATTTATTTATTTATTTACAAGCACACATACAAGATACATATTTATGAGTGATGTATTAAGTACATTGTACAACTTAAGTACATTATTACATTTTACGGAGCCCTAGATCCCACACTAGGCGCACCTGTGTCGCAGGATCTAGCCTCTTACGTTCCTTTCATAAATCTGTGGAAAGTTATTGTATTAAAACTGAGTGACTAAGGTCCGTATTATAGAACGATGCTCAGTCATCGATCAGTGCTCAAGCAGAGATTTCATTCATGAAGTGATCAATTAGTGAATGAAATCTCTGCTTGAGCACCGATCCATGACTGAGCATCGTTCTGTAATACGAACCTGAGTGTTGCAGATATGGAGGTGTGGGTAAATGTGTGTCTGTGGCGTGAGGCGTGTTGTGTTGTGTGTGTAAATGAGTGAATGTGTGTATATTCCCACTACATTACTAATACATATGTAGAAGTTGGTAACAATTGTTGAAATGTTTGACTGTGAAGCTTACTCGTCAATACAGATGAACCGATTTGGATGAAACTTTGGACACGGATTGAGATTATTACCGGTTACCGGGTTGGGTGGGGTTGGGTACCGGTTATCTGATCTGATGATATTTAGAAAAAAGGTCAATGGCAAGCAACGGATAGTGGTACGTCTTATAGTTTACAGATATTCATAGACAATTACCGCCTCCCATCAGACAGGCCTTGTTTGCTACATATTTTATAGTATAAAAGTATGCTTGTTCTTTTTCCTTTATCTTTAATGCCAATAATAAAAAAATCTCAATAGTTGTCATACAATTAGCAGACCTATGTAAATAGCGTGAATTAAGTGATGTGTGGTGTGGTTGTGTAGTGGTTGAGCATGTTGGCTCATAACCCAGAGGCTGCGGGTTCGATTCCTGCGGTAATACAAATATTTGTGCATAGAAAAAAAGCGCAAATACTTGTTCTGAGTCTGGGTGTTGTGGGACCATGATCCTTGTAGTTTCTGGGTCCCTAGACACAGGGGATCCTAGTTAGGGTCCAGGATCTATGTATGTGATCGTTGGGTGCTATTATTATTATTATTATTTAGTACTAGTTTCACCCCGCGGTTTCACCCGAGGAAAAAAAGTAATTTAATTATTTGCTCATCCCACGGGAAAATTTCACTTTATCGGGATAACATGTAGCCTATATGTTAATCCAGTGTATAAGCTATCTTGGTACCGAGTTTCATCTAAATCCATTCAGCCATTTGAGCGTGAAGGAGTAACAAACATACACACATACACACAAACACACATACAAACTTTCGCCTTTATAATATTAGTGTGATGTGATGTGATAATCCTACACCGCAAACACTGGGATGACTATGTGAAATTTTATATGTAATCCATACAAGGTATTTCCGACAATTATGTCTATATACACGTGTTGAAAAGAAAACCGTTTTATAGGTGTCGAATGTCTGCGCTATGTTATATACTTACTTATAGAAATTCGATAACAATTTCTTGTTTAACCTTTATTACTAAAACAGTTGCCAAGCACACATATAACATCTTCAACAAGATAACTCCAAAAATCATATTGCAGGCTATCTACAAATCACTTGTCCCACGCGATATTTGATATCGACATAATCTACAAGGGCCGATATCGCCGATCGATCATATTTCATATTCTACATGCCAAGTTCAAATACCTACTTATGGTTATTTGGGAATGAACACATGATTCACATTATACTTTAAATGAGATATTTGATGTAATTTCTTAAGTACATAGTTTTTTCTTTTAGAAGCAAATAGTTTGGGTAATAACTGAATGATGTATAGATATAAACTGAAACTAATTGCGTGTTGTGTAACATTGTTGCATTTGATACAGACATGATTATCTCATTTACTTATTAATCTATCACTATAAAGGCACGCCGTGGCGTCACCCCCGATTTTTCATACAATTTTCAAGATCTTATTTGAAGGTTTAAAGGTTAAATTTTCAAAAACCCTTTAGTGTAACAAAGACACCTCTCTCACCGCTAGTTTCAGCAGTATGGGCCATACGTTGTAGGTATGCCAACCGCTCCGCACCTTTTTATTATACCTACTTAGATTTATCGAAGATGCCATGATAAATTCAACGGTTTCTCATGTATCAGAAATTTATATTGTTTTCTATTGTTACAGCCGTCACATCGATTGCACAGAAGATGCTTCGCGTATATCGAAGAACCTTAATATTCAACACAGAAGTTTTAAACCGTAGATACCTAAAAAGATAATGGTCTTCGACCAAAGATAATCCCATATAAAAGTCCTTCCCACAATTTTCCGTACATTGTAGTCATAAGTAACTTATTGTAATACAGTGCCTCTATACACAAAGGAAGTGATCAAGAAGTAATCTATGACATATCGTAACGACAATACGGATAAAGCATTATATTTAGTATACTTACTGTAGAAAAGGGAAACAAAAGTGATATTAAAGTACTTCAGAGATAACTTAGATTTAATTGAAAAACGAGGCGTGCGAAAGACAGTAAAGATGTCTAACGGAGTCCCGCGGAGTTCAAAGAATGGAAGGAATGGTACTGGTGCTAAGGTGCCGGAGTCTCCTGGAGGGTCGTACACCCTCGCGCCGCCGCCTGACGGGGGCTGGGGGTGGATGGTGGTCTTCGCGTCTTTCATGGTTCATATTATCAGTAAGTACTACTTGTGTGTTTTACATTGTCTTTTGTAGGTTTTAGTATTATCAAAGTTAGCTTTGGTACTTTACACTTTGATATAGGTATTTAGGTCATTAAAAAGTAATAAATTTTGCCGACATTTTGCACAAAATTTACACTCGAAGTGGCTACTATTAGTTGGTTGTGACTATGGCGCTTAACACTAGACGAACAACTAGCTCCTCCCCTCATTCGTTTACATTAACTGTTTTAATTGCCAATAAGTAAATTTGTTATTTACTTATTGGCAAATAAATAAATTACTAAAATTAATTTTAAAAAAGTTTACATAAACAAATAGTTCTGTACAAAACTTTAAATACAAGCGAATAATTGAATATAGTAGTGAATGGAATAAACTAATATTAGAGTATGAATTCATTTAATGGGGCAACTATTTCTATAAACACTTAAATAAGTATACTAGTATACAGCAAACATTCTAATCTGATCAAGCTTCATTGATATACTTACATGAAAGTCATAATATATTTGTCTGCCTTCAATATTTGGCTAGTCGGCTAGACGGAGCGAGGAAGGAATCGAGGTCATTCTATAGAGCTTTATTTTAGAGCGCTATTTTGAAACGTTTCTCTATGTAAATACAACCTTTAGAAATGTGAAGGTATGGGCTTGAATTGCACTTTATTATGTTGGAGCAAAAGTCGCTATTAATATTTACTTAATTGATTTTTTGTTCTGTAGTAGGTATGGTCGTGAAGAGACTCTTATTAAAAGTAATTATATGTACTTTTTTTTTTTTTATACATCATTTCCACAGACACCTGGGTCCGTGCTTTTTGTTAGATTATTTTTTATATTTATTAATTAAGCCTATTATTAACATGAACATATATATAATACAGGGAGGTTTTTATATGTACATTTACAGCAATTATATGTCCTGGAAGCGATATGGTCTTATGGCCGACTTGCTAATTTTGAAAGCTATGGTGACTTGTTCTTCTGCACTCTATAAGGAAGGCCTCTGTTCAGCAATGACCGTCTTCCAGCTGATGACGGTGATAAGTACAATATGTGTATGTAATCAATTTGAACTGTAATGAGGAAGGAAGAGAAGACTATATTATATTACAATACTGATGCGATAAGCGGTGGGTTAAAACGAATTGAAATAATAATAATATGTGCGGATATCTCACACAACGCCATCTAGCCCCAAACTAAGCAAAGTTCGTATTATGGGAACCAGATAACTGATACAATACTTAAATACTTTTTGTTTGTAAATATATACATATAATATGATATAACACCCAGACACAGAACAAACACCCATGTTCATCACACAAATGTTTGTCCTGGGTGGGAATCGAACCCACAACCCACAGTTCAGAAGGCAGGATTACTACCAACTGAGCTATCGGGCCAGTCAATAAAACTGACATATATTTAACAATTATTGTTATTAAATAACTACTCAAACATAGTGATATACACAGACATTCACTTTATTTTTCTTTTCATTGAATTCCAGGATAATTACGTATGTAGGTACCAAAGGAAACGTACCGACACTGCAAAAGAATTCATTATACGCATGACCGACTGGCTGACGAGATCAAACATCTTGTTATCTGTTTTTTAAGACGAGAATATACCCACAGCTTATTGTACATAAAAAAAATGCGCCAACGATTTTCTACCCTTAAATGTTATCCCATTCCCTAAATGATGACCACTGGATTATACGGTCCTTTCAGCGCAAGTTTCAATTTTCATGAACTTATAGTTAGTGCAAGCTTTGTTTCTTTACACGTCTTGAAGAGAATTTAAATTTTTGCTCAATAATAATAATTATTATAATACCGCCCAACTATCACATAGAACCTGGACCCTAACTAGGATTCCCTGTATCTAGGAACCCAGGAACTACAAGTCCCACAACACCCAGACGCAGAACAAGTATTTGCGCTTTTTTTTCTGTGCACAAATACTTGTCCTAATATAGTAATAAGTAAGTTTATTTTTTCTAGTTGAAAACAAAAAATCTCCTCACAAACAATCATTTTTCATTCGTACATAAATACAATTAAAATATTTACCAGGTAGGTACTATCATTTTGTAAGACTAATGTCTAGTTAATACTACAACCACGGCGGTGGCTGCTCGGCGCCGGCGCGCGCTCTCCTTGAGGATGGGCATCTATATTGCCCGAACACCGGTTGAGTTATTCGACTGTGTCTCGTGAGTGTTAGCTGTGTAATAGTTGTAGTTATGAGTACTACTCATGTCAGTTTCTATAATATTGTAAGACATTGGCAAATAAAATTTTATAGCGTAATTAAGTTTACGTACCTAATATACTCGTGTAAATACTCATATCACCATTTGTATTAATAATATGTTACATGCAATACAAATGATAGAACAGGCAGTGCGTAGTAAGTAAAGGCGGTAATTGAACTCTGCGTAGCCGACACTAGCATTAGTAAATAAGAACGTCTATTTATTCCTAAAAACTCTGACAATTTACAGTCTTTTATATTTTTTCAGTATAACTCCGACCAATATTTCCAAAACCCGGAGTAATTTTGACTGTACATGGACGTGAGTCTAGCCATCGTAATTTTTCTATGCAATTTAATATATGCTCATATTAACAGCTTGTAATGTCACTCGGAACCGTATAACACATCACACAGTCTAGTAATTTCTACATTATGAGATCAGATCATAAAGACTCATTTACCCAATAATTTCTTTAGATGCAGTGCCTTTCAAACTGGAGTTTTTGCACACTACTGCTTGGCAGCAGAATACCTGGCAAAGCGGTGGCACCTACCTTTTTTTTTAGGGGAGGAAATGCCCTCGCACTTCCCTGCCACCATGGGGTGGTGGCAGGGGGTATGTGGGACTCGAACCCACTAAAACCCCCCGTGAGCACCTCGTCCGCCGTACCGGGGACGAGAAGGGGTCGCGACTGCAGTCCAGCCAACTCGCTCCCCGGCGGTGGTACCTACCTAGTCGAACTTTATAAAAAATAAAATCTGCCACCTAAAAAATAGGTTTTTACCGATAAGAATCATACTCGGGATTATTTTCAAATTTAAATCGATGTGAGTTATTGACCGACAGTGTAGTTATATTTAGTTATTAACAACTTGCATTTAAATGTCACGACAATCCAAGAAATTAATAATTCTATTAGAAACTAAATGTAGAGAACATCAGCTAAAGTGGTAAAGTTTCGCTTTAGTGGGTCGCCACTGGGTTCGTCAGTATTTACCGGATCCCTTGTTTTATTGTCTTGCCACAATGGACCGACCCATAAATTGGCTTTACACAGCCGTGGAACGTACCCACTCGCGCCGGAAAGTCACGATTTTAGACACACAATTTACCTATCTCTATGCATCACGCACATTTTGCCATTTTTTATACTTTACGCGAATGTTAGTAATTTCAATATGATGTTAGAAATAAATACTTATGTTTATGTTCATGTTAATAATAGGCTTAATTCATGAATATAAAAAATAATCTAACAAAAAGCACGGACCCAGGTGTCTATGGAAATGCAGTATAGTAAAAATAATAAAAAAATACTTATGTTTAAAAAACATTGTATTGTCCTTCCTATATTGTATTCATGTTCATGATTAATAATAAGCTAAAGTAATAACTTAAAATAATTTGACAAAAAGCACGGACCCAGGTTTCTGTGGCAATGCAGATAGAAAAAAAAAGAAAAAAGATGTTTTGTACATGTAAATAAAAGTAGTAGCCATAGTGAAATAATTGGTCTACTCGTTCTAATCCCTATTTGTAAAATAAAAATAATGAATAGAAAAATGAAACGTTGCTGTTAGTTTGCGTTGCTTTAACGCGCTAACAAATGAAGTATGGATGGGTTTAGATGAAATATTGAACAGAAATAAATGAAATTAAAAGTTCCTCCAGAAAAAATAGTTTAAAAAACGCTACTTATAAAAAATTGCTGATTAAACTATGAGATGCCTCTAGACTATAATTCAAAGATCAACCGTATAGCAGTTGTTTTCAGAGCTGGTTTTCGAGAACCTAAAGCGATTTTTAATTTGTAAATGCACCTACTGATAGCCTAAAAAAACACCAATTTATATATTGCGCAAAACAACTAAACCAATTTGAGTTACCTACCCGCTGAAATGTAAACGCTTTTATCATTGTTTACTCAGCATTTTGAACAAACCATTTCCAGATGTTTATTTACTGAAACAATAATCTTTCGGTTGTCGTCTTAAAATTTTGTAGTCTGTTTTATTTGCTTTAACAAATAATAAAATTGATAAGGAGATATGTTTCTCCCGATATACTTTATTGTAAGTATATCAAGAGGCGAGTATCTAACTTACAATAACAGCGCTCTCTATAATTAAACTTGATACATTTATTAGTCATGCAGATCCGTCAGTATTAATTAAAACGTACCTTAAGAATAGTCTCTACCCCCACTCTTATCCATACAAAAAGCATCACACCGATCGAGTTATTCGACTGTATTTCGTGAGTGTTAGCCGTGTAATAGTTGTAGTGATGAGTACTACTCACGTCAGTTTCTATAATATAAAAAAATGTTTATTTATTTTACTCTATATTTAAATGTATATATTAGCTATCGACACAGTAAGAAACTATGCTCGTACGTATTCCTTTTCTGATTTTTCGCAATATAGTAAGTAGTTACAGCCACCTACAGTGGCAATATTTTTCGTAAAAATCATAGCGAAGAAAAGTAGTTATACATTAGAATAAAAACGTATTTAAAAATATCAAAACGTTTATGTAAACTATTTATATAAAAAAAATATTTATATAAACGATTAACCTCTAAAACAAATGTTTGTTAAGATTGTTAAGCTGAAAACTGTTTTCCCCCGAAACGCTAAAATGTAGGTAAACTCACTCGCGGGATTGTCTCTATCACACGTGCAGATAGTAGAGCGACGGCAATAACGTTTTAAAATACCAAAACATCGCTCTTTTAAAATAGCTTCTATATAAAACTTCATTTGACCAAATAATCTTTTATTTGATGAACTATAGATGAAATTAATCAAAGGTGTACACTTATATAATTTGATTAAATAAATTTAAAAAGCGTTACATATATGAGTCGGCACAGGTGAAATTTAACAAGCTGGAATGTGTTTCGGCATAAGCGTAGTAAACCCATTTTACAAAGCTCTATATCAGTAGTAACTTACTAAGAAAGTGCCTACCTAATATATCAAACTTTCATTGATCTTATTAGCTCGATTGAAAGAAAGAAAGAAATAAAAACATTTCTTCATAATTCACAAAAAAATACAAGAATACACATACAACAAGAGAATGCAATTAAATATAAGATATTCAATTTGTTTTTCTATTGATGATATTCATACATTCAAATTCAAGCTTTGAAATAAACAGCACAAAATATTCAAATCACTGCTGGTACACTGGCAGAAAAGTCAAGAAGAGCTTACAATATTGGAAATTTTATAGTAGTATGCTATAAATACCTTCTGATTTAAGTTTAGATAGATACTTACTGCAGAGGCAACTTCTGCGGCAAAAACTTTTCTGCGTATAACGTTAAAATACAAAAACATAAAAAGCATTCATCGTAAATGTACGTTTGTACCAACTTTTATTACTGCGGGTTATGCGAAGACTTAATTAACCGACGTCAAAAAAAGGAGATGGATGTTTTTATCTATTTTCACCAATTCTTCTACGATTTCCATCCAAATTTACATGAGTTTCTTAAACTTCCACCGTTTTGTGATTTGGTGAAAATCTTCGGACAGACAACGGGGATCCTCAATTTCAAGTAATTTTCAATATGAACTTAAGGTAATTCAAGTCGGTTGATCACCTTTTTTTTTAAATATCACATCATCAGCCGCAAGATGGCCGCTCATGAAGATAGGCAGAGGCCTGCGTTTTATGGGAGAGCCCATAAAACACATATTTGGACGCTTATTCATAGGCCATTTGCCATAATCACTACTCTTGGCAGGCGGCTCGGTAATCGCTGAATATTTTAATGTACCGAGGAAATTGCTGCTGCCCATTCCCGAGAAGAAATTGTGTGATCTTATTCGCACACCGGGACCACACGCAAACGGATATTGTTTATAATTACGTTACTAAGTTGAGACGCTTAGTGAAACTTATACTTTTACTAGTCCCGCCCGGCGGTTTCACCCGTGGATAAAAAGTATTTTAATTACTTGCTCATCCCACGGAAACATTTCACTTTTCCGGGATAAAATGTAGCCTATATGTTAATCCAGTGTATAAGCTATCTTGGTACCGAATTTCATCCAAATCAGTTCAGCCGTTTGAGCTTGAAGGATTAACAAACATACACACATACAAAATTTCGCCTTTATAATATTAGTGTGAAAAACTCTTACAAATTACAACAAGCAAATATATGGAAACCAACACTGCAGGATATTCGTAATAAAATCACTCGTAGCATTTGTCGTGTTGCTATGACAAGATAAGATCCATTACCCTCAAATTGGTTGAGAGATTCGAGAGATCACTCATAGAATCATGAGAAGGGTAAGTGTCAAAATGCCCGGTGAAACTCACGTGACAGCGGAATGGCATCCGTCACTGAGGATATACATCATGTCCGGTCTAGGTAATGCCCGTTATCATTATCACACAGTATGAAAAACTAGTTTATCATTCGTCCTAAACATTACAGATACACTATTCAAAGATAAACGAATGTTTCAAATACATGATTATGTTTTAGCGTTCCACGGTTTCACCCGCAACTGATAGCCTTTTTTCTCGCGGGAATTTTCAGTTATTCAGGTTACAAATATCTTATTTTATGGCATCCGTTTTATTTTTTGGACAAAGAAACATATCAACAAACTTAACGTGTAATTTACATATTAGTGTAATCTGTATAATATTCTTAGTATTTCTAAAGTTTGTTTAGAAATGAATGAAAGAGAAATGCTTTGATAATAGGGCATAGTCTGAATATTGATATTCTCTTTAGACAAAAAAAAGTAGAGAAACATTTACCATGATATACCTGCCGTAGCACCACGTATAAATTGTAGTAGTGCATAGCTCTATTCATTTACATAAACAGAAATCCGACATGTAACCATAATAATACATCATAACGAGAAAATCTCGGTACATAAATATGTCGTCTCATCCGAATGCAGGTTCATATTAAAACACTTATAACGTCAAAGGAATAACGTCAAACGCATTAAATCCATTGACTATAAATCCACCTCACCCTCTGCTCCCGCTAGTAAGTCGTGTTTGTAGGAGAAATTATGTTCACGAGCTATCAACGGGCTTTATTATGTTTGATTAAATCAGATATATATATAGGCTTCGGGTTAAGGCATGGCGGGCAAACTATAAAACTATAGTTCTTCAGCATGCGCACCGGGCCGTGTCCTAGAATAATCCGTAGTACGCCAAGCGCTCCCTTTTTATACCCAGAAGGTTGGGGGAGCGATGACAGTTGCCGGTGCTGCCACTGTAATAAATTTAAATGTAACCATAGGGTAAATTACGGTACTGCCCGCTGCGCATAGAGCTTATAACTGGAAGTTGCCGCCGTCATATATTAGGTCTTTACCTATGAAATTGCCGTTTTGTTTGAAAAAAGTTAAAGTATTTTTTTTTCGAACTTGTTTATTTCTTTTATTCAAAGTAATCACCCCTGCAATCAATGCATCTTTGCCAACGCTGTGGCAGTTTATGGATGCCCTTCTTGAAAAAATCAGCAGGACGGGAGACAACAAACTCTTCAAAGGCGTTTTGTACTGCCTCTCGGGAATTGAATTTTTTTCCCGCTAAAAAGTTGTCCAAATTTTGGAAAAAGTAATAGTCGGTAGGCGCAAGATCTGGTGAGTATGGCGGAGGAAGGAGAGCTTCCAAACCCAACTCATGCAGCTTAGAGACGGTCTGTTGTGCAGTATGGGGTCGCGCGTTGTCGTGAAGTAGCAGTGGAGACGACCGATTGACCAAAGCTGGTTGCAGACGTGCGAGTTTCGCCATCATTGTGGTCAGTTCTTCAATGTACACATCTGCAGTAATGCTCTCGCCGTTTTGTAAAAAGCTATGATGAATCACACCAGCACTAGACCACCAAACTGTGACCATCACCTTTCTAGGGGTCATTTTTCGTTTTGCACATTGCTTTGGTACCGAACCAGGATCTAATCAACTTGCTGAGCGCTTTCGATTGTCAAAAAGAATCCATTTTTCGTCGCACGTAACAATTCGGTTCAAAATTCCTTCATTTCTGTGCCTGTTAAGCAGCGCAAGGCAAGTCTCGACGTGTACGTTGCGCTGGGGATCGTTAAGTTCGTGGGGCACCCATCTATCAAGCTTTTTTATCTTGCCAATCTGTCGCAAATGGACCAATATTGTTTTGATGCTAACATCAAAAGCTGCTGCCAGCTCTGCTGTAGATTGAGATTCATCAGCTTCCACAATCGCCTTTTATTCATCATTGTTGACCAAAGTTTCCGGACGACCACGAGGTTCATTTTTCAAGTCAAAATTCCCAGAACGGAACCGAGCAAACCAATAACGGGTTGTACGTTCGTTTGTACAGTTCTCTCCGTAAACGTCGTTGACGTTACGTGTCGTTTGTGCCGCGTTGGTGCCACGACGGAACTCAAATTCCATAATTACACGAAATTTCAAAGTATCCATTATGAGGAAAAATGTTGAAATGTAATGAAAATACAACGCTAATCAATAAACAAAAGACTTATATTGTAAATAGAATGTCCTATTTTTAAAACAAAATCAATTTGAATTTAGAATTCATAGCCAATCAAAACTTTTTTTTGTTTGAAAAAGTCTGTACTGCAATACGGCAATTTCATAGGTAAAGACCTATTATAATAATCATATCCATCAATACAAAGTTCCATTAACAAACTATGTGCCTAGTAAAGTCGAGAGTATTAAAATAAAAGAGTATCAATATGATGCACTGTATTTAGTGCGTGATTTAAAATAAATTTATCCCTATATATATTTGGCCTATTGCCAAACGACCGTGGCGTACTACGCCCACTTATCGCCACTAATATTATTAATAAAACAACTACATGGCGTATGATAACTTAAGCAATTACATTCAGATTGTTGTTAATTCTTTATAATTACTAATTGCTTGTTTAGAAGGACACAGATTTGCGTTTTTAATGCGTGACAAAGATAAAACCTTTTCATAATTGGCTCTAAACTAAACTCATAATACAAATACATTTTATATGCTAAGTACTATTACTCAATTTTGAGTATCTAATATCAATTTGAGTTGTAAAAGTGCTAAAAATTGTCTATTTGCAATTTGACTTTGATTTTAACATTGTTGTATGATTAACTGTGTAAATAATTTCGTAATACTATGATTCTCTTTTGAATCAATAATAAAAAAGAAGTTTTCAATACGACTGTGTATTTATTAATGTTGGTGACGTCATACCCCGTCATTCGTAAAATATCATCGTTTTTTTTATTTTTTTTTATCTGAACCGGGGTTAGTAAATATTTTTTCATTTATCAAAATCAGCTCAATAGTTTGTTGGTTTTTAAATCAAAATATGTAACTGGGGAAATTATTATAATGTCATCCAAGTATGTTTTCAGAAGGATATTCGTTATCGTTCTTTTCGTTTAATGGCTTTCTATCGATTTTTAGCGATAATTCTGGCAATGTCAAGTGAGGAATTTTTGTACGGTTATGTCATGTCAGAGCTTATTTTATCAAAGTCAAAATGACACAGTAAAATAATGATAATAACGCCCAACGATTACATACATAGATCCTGGAACCTAACTAGGATTCCCTGTGTCTAGCGACCCAGGAACTAGAGGACCATGGTCCCACAACACCCAGACTCAGAACAAGTATTTGCGCTTTTTTTTCTGTGCACAAATACTTGTCCTGCCGCCTCCGTGTTAAGAGCCAACCTGCTCAACCACCACACCACAGAGGCTGTGTGGTGAAATGGTGGATATTTTACTGAAGGCTCTAGGAACCCTTGAAGAGAAAATGAAAAAGCATGGTTTTAAAACTTGGAGCCATTTGCCAACACTCGTGCACGTTCACGAAAACTTAACGGATAATAATAATTATATTATAATTAATTTTAATGTGGGATAAGGGCTCACATAAAAATGGAAAAATACATGGGTTATGGAACAAAAATTCAAAACTCACAACCGCCATTTTCGTATTCTTTTCAACGATCCCCAGAGGGATAATATTTCACTTCTGCACTACTGAGTAGGTGACGTAGCGTTCAACTTTTGACATTTCAAATAATACAAAGCAGAATATCATAAGAGTCAATAACAAATTCGATAACGTTGTATATACTATCAAAGTATAAACAAACGATATTGACCAAGGGAAAACTAATTAAATATCGATCCAGCGCCATACAAGGAACGTTTGCTAACGGTTTTGTTTGTTTCTGAATGCCTAATGAGTTAATGACCAATGTATATCTCATATTGAGGTAGAGAGGTATATGTGGTAGGAGCTTTGCCAGTTATTCTGCCGCCAAACAGATAGTGTGTAAGCACTACTATGTTCCGGTTTAAGGGGCACTGTAGCTAGTGAAGTTACTGGGTAATGAGACTTTATGATATGATCTCAGTCTATTAATCTTATTACTAGACTGTGCTGACTGCTAATGTCTCAGGAAGACGTGCGCACTTGCTCAGTGTAGTGAGACGCAAAAACATTATGGTAGAGTTTTTTTTTTTTTTTTTTGGCTCCACACTTTTGTATATTTAGTCAGTGTCAAGTAATTGATAATTTCTCAAGTTAATTAATATTATGTAATGTGTCAAGTCAAGTCAAGAGTCATCAAATTAAGTCATAGTCTAGTCAAGTCAAGTCATACTCCTAGTAAAGTGGTGGCAACTTTACTTGAAGCTTCTATGGAGTTTTGGAAACAACACGAAAAGAATCATTTCACCATCATTATACCATCTTCCCACACTCATGCCTGTAATCCAGCACTTAACGAATAAAATGCCACCAATTTTATGCACTAACACTGAAAATAACACAAGTTTTGGAAAATAATACAATGAGGCAACGCGATCTTTTTCGTTTTCCCGCCAAAACTCTCTATTAATCTTATTACTATAGACTGTGCTGACTGCTAATGTCTCAGGATGACGTGCGCACTTGCTCTGTGCAGTGTCACGCGAAAATCAAAGTTCCGAGCTACACTACAACTATCACTTATATCGTTCATTACCATAAAAATAAAATATTTACCTGTATAGGTATTGAAAGCTAAACTAGAATCCTGTTTTATTGTGATTTCACTTGATTCTTTATTGACTACATGACTGTAGCTATAAGTAACTCTGGGTAATGTTTATAAGGGCGAGTCGCTGTGTACGCCCTCCACAAGTAGCATGAGATATACCTGCCGTTAAATATTTCAAAAACATACTACAAGTAAAGTGAGTTACTGTGAGTAAAGTTTTTTGAAGTAAAACTTATTTATGCTTGACTTGGGGAGTAAGCTGGTGAATGCGAGGCGAACGGAAGTTGAAGTTGGGTCACGTAGATCTCTATTATCAACATAACAAAGTAAAAAAATTGTATTACTATGTAGGTTCGGTAAAATGACAATTTACAATTGTCAAGATTAAACATTAAGATTAACATTAACATTAAACAAAGCAAAAAAAAGGGGGTTTGGTGGGAAAACGAAAAAGATCGCGTCATCGCATTGTATTATTTTTCAAAACTTGTGTTATTTTCAGTGTTAGTGCATAAAATTGGTGGCATTATATTCGTTAAGTGCTGGATTACAGGCCTGAGTGTGGGAAAGTGGTATAATGATGATGAAACGTTTCTTTTCGAGTTGTTTCCAAAACTCCATAGAAGATTCTGGTAAAGTTGCCACCACTTTACTAAGAATATGGCTTGACTAGATTAGACTATGACTTGACTTGATGACTTTGTCTGTGACTTGACTGCACACATACAACATACAGATGTATATATAATATTAATTAACTTGAACAATTTTTTACTTAAAACACTGGCTAAATACAGAAAAGTGTGGAGCTGAAACCAAAAAACAAACAAAGCAAGAATAATGTTATACCGGCCGATAGATGGAGCTAAACTAAAGAAGTTTTATTTTTTTTTTTTTTTTTTTTTTTTATGTTTTGGCTCCACACTTTTGTGTATTTAGCCAGTGTCAAGTAATTGATAATTTATCAAGTTAATGATATTTCACGCAAATATGTGTCAAGTCACAGTCGAAGTCATCAAGTCAAGTCATAGTCTAGTCAAAGTCATACTCCTAGTAAAGTGGTGGCAACTTTACTTGAAGCTTCCATGCAGTTTTGGAAACAACACGAAAAGACACGTTTTACCATCATTATACCACTTTCCCACACTCATGCCTGTAATTCAGCACTTAACAAATAAAATGCCACCAATTTTATGCACTAACACTGAAAATAACACAAGTTTTGGAAAATAATACAATGCGGCGAAGCGATCTTTTTCGTTTTCCCGCCAAAACTCTCAAGTTTTACTTCAGTCGTGTGGTCTAAAGCACACTCTTGTTTTTATTGTGTAAGGTTTAAAATAGATAAATTTTCAATATCTACTAACAATACGCCTTTACTGCTCAGTGCACGACAGGGCCGGCGACCTCACTCTCAGGTCGTACTTATCTAGTTTATCAAAACAGTATTACTTAATATACGATGACTTGCTATTATGAAACCATTGTTTATGTAACTGTATTATTTTTTGCATAAGGCACTAAGGCACTAATGCCCGTCTGCACTAATGTTTTACAGATCCTAAGAACGCACTTATCTCTCTATGACGCAGCTAATGCAACGCATTTGGGTACGTCCTAGAAAGATAAATGCAAACTTAAGAGCTATCAAATGTTTGTGCAGACGTTAAGTATATAGCACAAAAAGCATAAACTAATTAAATAAATAAACATTAAGACGTGCGATGTATAAATCTTTAAAAAAAAATACGCTACTAATACTTTTTCACCTTTCATGCTCTTTTATAAAATATTCGGTAAAAAAACTATCAAGAAAGTAAATTATTTAAAATTTTTGTGTCTGTAAATTGAACTTTAAGCACTACACGTCTACGCGTCTTCTGTGCTGAAATCACCTGTATATTGCTATATTTCTTGACGTTCATTTAATGTAGGTATCATATTATACTACTTGTGTGTATGCACATACCATTGAAAACGCATTTTATATATTTTTTTTTTATGTTAAGGAATGACGTGACGAGTTATCCGTTCGCCTGATGTTAAACGACACGGCTGCCCATATCAGCTGCAGTGTCACTCGGAACTCTAAAGTATAGAGGTTCGCGTGACACTGCACTGCGCACGTCATCCAGAGACATCAGCTCAATCTAGTAATAAGATTATTAAACTGTGAGATCAGATCATAAAGTCTCATTTGCCCAGTAAATTCACTAGCTACAGTGCCCTTCAAACTGGAACACAGCAGTGATTGCGCACTACTGCTTGGCGGCAGAATAACTGGCAAAGCGGTGGTACCTACCTAGACGAACGACATTTTCTCACTCAGGTTGAAAAACTATATCAAATGAAAGTTTATCAACCTGAGTAATTTTTTATAGATATTCTGATACTGTCTTCCAACGCGAACGGTTAGCGTGACAAGCGCACATTTGCAGAAGGGGAGTTTGTTCCCCATCAAAGGTCGGGTCTCTGCAATATCACGGCCCTACGCGTATGCCGGCAAATATCAAGAAATAGGTAGTCTATGATAAATCAGACAGCTACACTCCCTCTATTCCATCTGACAGCCTCACTAAAGAGCCAGTTCCCAATCCAGGCAACCCCAGGGCGCGCGGGCGGTTCAGCTACGGCAGATTTAGATTTCACTAGATAAATAACGCACAACGATCACATACATAGATCCTAGACCCTAACTAGGATTCCCTGTGTCTAGAGACCCAGAACTACCAGGACCCATGACGAAAAAAAGCGCAAATACTTATTCTAAGTCAGGGTGTTACTCAGAACAAGTATTGGCGCTTTTTTTTGTGCACCAAAACTTGTCCTGCCGCGGGAATCGAGCCGACCTGCTCAACAACTACAACAAAGAGGCCGTCAAAAATAATGGCCGCTTAATTAAAATCTACTCTTTATTAGAAACGAATTTCACAATACCCTAAAACGCTCATTTCTTTTGTAAATCAGTTGAGATAACATATATAGAAAACACGTCGGTATGGCTACCGCTGAAAACGAAGAACATGAATATACATTTTAATATTTTCTTAATATTTATTCAATTCAATTTTTTTTTCCATTTTGTGTCGTGTTATGCCAAAGGCTCCTACAATATGCCAGGGTACCATGTCAGATACCTTGCGCGGAAACGGATTGAATTCACATTTAATTTTTAAGTACCTATATTACATGTGTAAATCTTATCGCATTCATTCCGATTACGACGTGATAATAACGTTAAAAGATTAATATTGATAGTGATATTTATAATAATTTATGGTATAACCTGATAACCGGCTTGTAAACACAGCAAAGCATGCAGTAGAATCTTGATTTTTTGAAATCTCAGTTAGTATATATGATAAAGCGCGCGCTATTCGATTGTATGATTTTAAAAAAATTTGGACTTTTCACACAGCGCCAGCTAGCGCAAACTAATAAAAGCTTTTACGAAACAGATAACTACTAGAATGAGCTATCGGGCCACAGTCAGTGATAAAAGATCACACAAACAACTAAAGTCGTTTTCCTAGGAACAATAACATATTATACTTAATCATTTTGTTATTGAGGGTCCACGTAAACAGGAAAATGCACTGGCATATAGATCTTAAAGTTATTCTATTTCAACCAGATTAAATATCTGTGGACAATAAATATCTGTGGACATTTCATACAATGCTATCTAGCCCCAAACTAAGCATGTACTATGGGAACCAGATAACTGATAGAATACTTAGATACTTTTTGTTTGTAAATACATACATAGAATACAATATAACACCCAGACACAGAACAAACATCGATGCTCAACACACAAACGTTTGTCCTGGGTGGGAATCGAACCCACAACCCACAGTTCAGAAGGCAGGGTTACTAACAGGGTAACTGAGCTATCGGGCCAGTCAAAAATTAGGTGTAAGATGGTAATAATACGTTATCAACCCAATACGTTCCCGCTGCTGAAATGCGGGTCTTCTTTCATAATATGGAGAGAGTGCAGACCATCACGCTGGCCAAGTAAAAGTTGGTTGATGGATGATACATGGAGCTCGTGATTCTTGAACAAAACTTGAAAGTCATTGGTGCAGAGCCGAGCGGGACTTAAACCTGGTTGTTGTATTGAATAGGTACATTATACACATAAACTAAATGTATGTAGATTCACCATTTATGTAAATGTACTGCGTATAGAGAGCAAAACATCGTTTTTGACGGATTCATCCACTCAGGTCCATTACAAATCTCATTAGATCCATCGTGGATTGACAAAGAAGAATGAATAGATCCACAATTCTCAAAACTGTATCTTATGAGAAAGACGTATCTCACTAAATCCAATATAAATTATAATAAGATAAAAAAACATCTACTAAAAACAAAAAAAAAACATAAGATACATTTCGTGTTTAGTCTTTAAAAATAGAGCCAATGGGAAAATAAAATCTCACTAGATCGCATCCTTGGATCTATGAGATTGAACGGTTGTTTTAGTGTGTCCCAAATCAAAATAATCTAAAATACAACAAAGAATAATATAAAAGTATCTCTCTAAGATGTTAATATAACTTTGCCACATTTTAGCTGCAGGTTCTGCGGAATTTCTTGCACACTTCTTCGTACATAAAACCAGCTCTTTTTTGCAATTTCGCTATCCAATCTGTTGCGAAAAATTCCATCTACCTTTTCTTCACACCTAAGTGTTGATCATATGTACCATCAATCAAGTTAACCACTAACAGTAAAATAGATTGCTTTTTACAAAAATAATGCTTTAACTAATAATCTCAAAATCCAAGACTTTATATTATCGAAGTCAATATAAGTAAAAATATTTTTCGTTATAAGAAAATTATAATTAAGGATATTAACCACTAACAGTAAAATAGATTGCTTTTTATAAAAATAATGTTTTAACTAATAATCTCAAAATCCAAAACTTTATATCATCGAAGTAAATATAAGTAAAAAAAAAAACATTATAAGAAAATTATAATAAAAGATATATTGGGTGTTCTACAGAGGCTCAGACAAACTTAAATGGGGCCTTTGGGGTCCCAAGAGGAAAATACAACTTGGCCAAAAAAATTTCCCAGACCCCCTTTTTTTAAATATTTTTTTATGATTTTTTCGATTTCTTCCGATATCCTACCTATTAAGTCCCATAACTTTTTTGTTTTTAAAAACGTGTCGTTAATTCTCATCATCAATTCTTCTTTTGTCCCCTTCGTACACTCTTTAGCACGTCCCCAGACGTAAAAATCAAGGGGTGTTAGATCTGGGGAACGTGCGGGCCATTCGATCGGGCCACATCTACCAATCCAAGAATTTGGAAAAAACATTGTCTAAGTGCTCGCGTACAATGTTTCGGTAGTGAGCCGGGCAGCCGTCATTTTGGAAAATTATTGGTTGATCTTCTTCAAAAACCGGTACATTGCTTATTAATTCTGGCAGGTCGTTGATTAAACGTATGTATGGAACGAAAGTTCCATACTTTTTCGTCGGCTTAATGATCTTACAACTTTGTCTGATACCTAAAGTTAATTAAAACTGTTTTCGAAGTTATTATGCCACGTACGTGTATCTTACAGGCGTAAATAACAATTGTGAGGCGAAAATTAGCAAAGTTTGCAAAATTATGTATTTACGAGTACATTCTTGGCATAATCTTGAAGTATTAACATAATTTTACTTGGTTTGTAGAATCTTCTTCTGAAACATATTCAGATAGGTAAAGTAAAATAGCCAAAATAATATCGTCATTTAATAAAAAACAGTTTGCAAAATTGCAAAATAGTAGGTTAGGTACCTACTATTTCGCAAATTATTTTGTATTCATCAAAGGCACAAAAATAAATTCCCATCCATCTCATTATTACATAATATAATATCATAAAACTGAATAAGTTATGCGCCGTCAGAGATTCACGTAGGTTTTATTCCCATTTGAATTCAAAATTATACGTTAATAAATATTTATTAAAATAACTGGTTCTAATGTAAGAAAAAACACTTTTATGTAAGTATCTAAGCATTGAATGTCACAGAAACTTCGCATTGATGTCGAGGCGCACTGCCATTGTCGACAGGCTTTTGTTTCCAACCCTAGATATTCTACTTGTACCTGTGTATAGTGCATTCTGTATAGCATTGATACCTTTAGTCCTCAACGACGGTATACGGGTATACTACATGCCTATCACGTTAACCTACTTTATCGGAAAAGTCTGACAGTCTTCGCACAATCGAGTGCATTGTGCCAGATTTTCATCACACTTGCTCTTTGTTTCATCAGGATACAAATATAATTTTGCATACAAGTAAAATAGGATTAAAATGTAAAATTAAATATGCTGATTATAGCAAACTACCAACTACTACGTACAAAAGTGACGTCAACAACACGAAAATACTGTCTGTTAAATGCGTAAACTAAGGATGGATATTTGCCGTAGTTTCATGCGCAGAGCGGGCGTGAACCGCAGTGACGAAATACGATATACCCACCCAACTTTTACTTATTAACATGTGTTTGATTTAAAGAATTCAAAATTCTACTTTAGATTAATATGGGTACTTGTAGCAAGAAGCAATTGTGAAGGCTTTTCCTGCTGCCTTACACATATGTAATTAAATCTAACATAAGTAAAGAGTTACCAAATTATGACCGCTGCGTTGAAAATTTAGCTATATTTTGCTAGTAAAACAGCGGCAAACATTTACTCCTATAACTTTAATGGAAATGTCTTTAACATGATAATTGATCTCCTACAATTTAATACTTTTTGTTTACAGCCGACGGCATGACGTATACATTTGGCGTGTTCTACACGGAGTTCCTGGATTACTTCCAGGAAAGCAAAAGCAAGACTGCGTGGATCGTGTCCATATTAGCGGGAGTCACTCTATCCTCAGGTAAATTGGCCATTCAAAGTTCATGTCTTGGACTTTGACTATTGTTTAGATCTATGACTTGCATTTTTTAATTAGGTCTAACTTCGATAAAGAGGTCTTACGAAGAACCCAACTCGACTGGGCAGCGTCCGGGAAGCTTTGACCTATCTTTTAAACCGCAGAGACTGATAACAAAGGTTTTTAATCAATGTGTGTTGGCAGTGATGAATTATGGCACTGAGACGTGGTCTCTTACTGTAGTAATCTCAAAGTCGCGCATCGACCTATGGCTCTCCATGAACTTCCGTTCGCCTCGTACGCATTCACCAGCTTATTCCCCAAGTCAAGCGTGCGTAAAGAAGTTTTACTTCAAAAATATGATGTACCATTACGCTTTTCATTATTACTGACGCAAATGGAAAGCCAGGCATAGAGCTGTTGGGTACTTTATTTATTTATTGAACACCAGCATAATGTACACTATTACAATAATAATACAAACCTTCATTACATAATGTGACGAGAGTTAGGCAATGTATGCTCTAAAGTGCAACGCCCTCACAGGGCTCATACAATGTAATATTGAGAACTAAGTACTGTATAGATTAGTTAGACTAAGTAATGACATTGAATGAAGGCATGTAATAATAAATAAATAAATAAAGGCTATATAAATATTGCTCTTACAGAGCTTTCCGTAGCTACCTTCCTTTGGTAATCAATTCATGCAAATAGCATCATGAAGGCTCGCTCGCTGAGCTTTATTGACATCGTAGGATTGCGGCGTGAACCAGGAGGGCTATAGATTAGGGATCAGTCTCTAGCTAGTCTCAGCTAGAGTATCTGACAGAAATATTTCTAAGAAAAATTTTATTTTTTGTATTCAGTTGACCTTAATATCTTGGCTCTGAAGACATCGTTATTGTAATCTACTTTTTGTATTTTTATGTAGCTATTTATTGTTCATAATACCAACAGCCTTTACTTACATCGTAGAAACTGAAAGTACTTACCAGTTAACTGAATTTCACAGCAACAGCCTTCGTTCGCATAGATAGATAGATAGATTAGAACCAATTTATGATTCATTCATTCAAAAATACATTATAACGTGCTTATAAAATACACGTCGATATTACCTAACGGGGACACGTGCTCGCGAAGTACCTATAGCTTTTATTACGTGTGCCTATATGCCAATGACGTCATGAAATCGAAAGCCGATATGATAATCTGATTTCAGCCAACCCCGCGAAAGGTTGATGGGACGTGCGTCGATTTGATTCGTGATGTTATCACAGATCTGCAAACATCAACACTTTTTTTGACAAATGCCTAACATTTCTTTTTTATATCTTTTTTATATTTTATTTCTTTGAGTTATACTAACGGCCCGCCCCGGCTTCGCATGCGTATTTTATGTATATCTATTATAAATTGAGATATTAACTATCCTATATTTCAAGTTGGATAAAACTGCACACAGTGTGCAAAATTTTATTAAAATCGGTTCAGAAGTTCAAGAGTCCATATCGGACAAACAACTTGACACGTAATTTATGTAAATTAAGATTACGCCGGTACTTCTGTTTATAGGAATCATATAATTAAAACTTTAATAAAGATAATTAGTAAATAAGCCGCGGATAAAAAGCATTTTAATTATTTGTTCATCCCACGGGAACATTTACTTTTCCGAGATTAAATGTAGGCTATATGATAATCTAGTGTATAAGCTATCTTCGTATCGAATTTCATCCAAATCCATTCAGCCGTTTGAGCGTGAAGGAGTAACACACATACACACAACACACACATACAAACTTTCGCCTTTATAATATTAGTGTGAAAGTGTGATTACGGTGATAGACCTTTGGTCGGGCATTTCACCTCGCCAGTTACCAATCCATAGTTAAAACGTCGTATTTTATGTGTTTAACTTGAAACCACAAAGTAATGTTATTTCAGTTCCACGGCGTTTCATGACATTAGACCGTGAGAAAATAAATTACTTAGTCGGTGATAGAACAACAAGTAACTTTGCTACGGGTTGTTGAAGTTTTTACACCTGTATTTTAAAACTGCTTTTCTGATTTGAGAATATATCCATATTTGTCGTACCAAGCGATTTGACTCAACGTTCTTAATTAGAACGGCTAAGGAATGGAATGCCCTGCCAGCGTCTGTGTTTCCGGCGAAATATGACCCGGGCGTGTTCAAGAGAAGAGTGAATAGGTATTTACTTGGCTAGCATGCTACACCTTCGATCGCATCGTCACTTCCCATCAGGTGAGAGCGTGGTCAAATGCTAGAAAATTTTGAAGTAAAAAAAAAAACCCTATAATACATAGCAATCACACTAATATTATAAAGGCGAAAGTTTGTATGTGTGTATATTTGTTACTCCTTCACGCTCAAACGGCTGAATGGATTTCGATGAAATTCGATACCAAGATAGCTTATACACTGGATTAACATATAGGCTACATTTTATCCCGGAAAAGAGAAATGTTTCCCTGGGATGAGCAAATAATTAAAATACTTTCTATCCGCGGGTGAAACCGCGGGGCGCAACTAGTAAGGTAATAAATGCCTATACGTGACATTAACTTATCCCCAAATGGTGACCTTATCGCAAATACTTTCTACGCATATCGTTATTATTATTCAAACTGGGACACAGCAATAAAGAAATAATGCCTTTCGTAGTCGCAAGTCGGAACATCAAAGCAAAAATCTATTCTGCCTGCTGGCTCGACAATATTGCATATTTAATAGTATGGGCCTTTATACTTTCTACTGCTTTATGATTCCAACGAGCTTTTGCCCGCAGCTTCGCCCATGGCGTGGCCTATGGGAAAATAATTCAACCACCCATTTCAACTTCTTAAGGTTGGAATTTCGAAAAATCCTTTCTTAGCGGATGCCTACGTCAAAACATCTACCTGCATGCCAAATTTCAGCCCGATCCGTCCAGTGGTTTGGGCTGTGCGTTGATAGATCACTATGTCAGTCAGTCACCTTTAAATCATATATATTTAGATTACTGTTGTCTAGTTTGAGATTGTGTAAAAGGGTTTTTACATTCGCCTTTTCATTATTTTATTTATGCAGTAATTCTGAAGACAGGTACTCTTTTCCACTGAGAGAAAGCCCGCGTTTCCTGTCCATGTATTTGTTTTTGTAATTGGAATAAATTGAAGGAAAATACGCAGCTATATCCCATAGATAATATGATGATTACCCGTCAACCATAGGGCTTAACTAAAAATCAGCGCCAGGTGTTGAGTACACCGAACACTCCGTCGTCGCCGCCCGAGACACGTCTTGAGCGACCCGGATGATCCTATAGCAGCCGTAGGCTGTGCTAGGATCACCGGACCAGTCTAGCCCTTCTGGCTCAGGTACCGCTTTCGGCACCGGTATAGGATACCAGCGTAACACAATCAGACACCGACCCCGCTGGCGAGGTCGACGTACCCCCCGTAGGTTAGCTAGAACGGTCGCGACTTTCAATAGGGTCCACTCTTCCAGTCGACGTAGTCTTCTCGATACTCTTATCCCGGCAACGGCCCAAGCCGAGGCTCGCACCCCAGGGGCGCCCTTGAGCTAGTTGCCTCCCACTTTTGATGGCTGGGCGCCTTAAGCACTCACCCTCCCGCTCGGTGACGCTGTAAAGGTCGATAGAGACCAACAGCATTAGCTCGTTCAAAAAAAAAAAATTACACTGGCATGAATGCTGAGTTAAGCCCTTTTCGACACCACTTCTTCCGTGCTATTATCTACTGTTTTATTTCTCTTATTAAATACTCTTATCTAGGTACTGTTTATATTTAATTGTATTCTCTTGTTTTATGTATATTCTTGTATGTTCTTGTAAATTTTATTTTATTGTGTAAGTGAGTGTTGAATAAATGTTTTTCTTTCTTTCTTTCTGATGAGTTGAATATTAAAATTTATATTAATTTTTTTCTTAATTTCAGGTCCGATTTCAAGTTCGTTTGTCAACCGATGGGGCTGTCGAGTAGTTACAGTGGCCGGCACGCTTCTAGCGTCAGTGTGCGTCATACTGTCAGCATTCGCACAGAACGTGTTGACGCTCATCTTCACCATTGGTGTTGGAACGGGTTTCGGCTTCGGCTTAATCTACTTGCCAGCCATCGTCAGTGTCACGGTCTGGTTTGAACGGCGGAGAAGTTTGGCCACTGGTAAGAACTTCCAATCATGTACCTTACTTACCTATCTCTTTTATTTTAATAACTTGTATTAAAAGATTTCTTTATATTATCCCACTAATATTATAAAGGCGAAAGTTTGTATGCGTGTATGTTTGTTACTCCTTCACGCTCAAACGGCTGAATTTATTTGAATGAAATTCTTTACCAAGATAGTTTATACACTGGATTAACATATAGGCTACACTTTTTTATTCCGGAAAAGTGAAATTTTTCCGTGGGATTAGCAAATAATTAAAGTACCTTTTATCCGCGGGTGAAACCACGGGGCGCAACTATTCGAATATATATTCTAATTACATTCGAACTAATGTCAGGTTTTTCTTAATATTTCAGGTATTGCAGTGTGTGGATCAGGACTTGGAACTTTTATATTTGCTCCAATCACTTCTATTCTCATTGAAAACTACGGATGGCGAGGAGCTATGGCCATCATTGGTGGCATCGTCCTTAACTGCGTGCCTTTGGGTATCATGTTCCGACCAGTCCCTGTGCTCCCTGTCGGTGATACAACTGCCAACGTACCAATGCTAATGCCCAAAAATAATAAAGCACCACTCATCAGATCGCAGAGTAGCGAAAATATGCTAAGAGGCAATGGAAAAGTAGAAGAGACTGATGTTGCCCGATTGACGTTATCACAACCAGCGCTAAATAAACAAGACCATAAAACGCATGGGCATATCTCAAGGCAAGGCAGCGGCATCATGATGAAACCGGACGTGCTGTACACAGGCAGTAGGACAAGCCTCGCGTCAAGACTCAGATCAACCAGCCCTGACACGACAAGATGGCACAAAAGACATCCATCTGAAACATCATCGTCATTCAAAGCAGCATTAAGACAAATGCTGGACGTATCTCTACTTGTAGATCCTATTTTTATATTATTCGCGCTTTCGAACTTTTTGACCAGCATTGGCTTTTATATTCCATATGTTTATACACTGCCTATGGCTGAACGCATGGGGATTAAGAAACCCGAGTATTTAATATCTATTATTGGAGCAGCCAATGTAGTCGGAAGGATTGTTTTGGGATACATCAGCGATAAACCATGGGTGAACCGTCTGGTAGCTTACAATATCAGCCTTACAATTGCTGGCATCGGTGAGTATTAAACACCCTTATACATAATAGTCTAAAGACATATGATATCTCATATCATATGATAAATAGAAAATATCATGATAGAACATTCATAATCTTACCAAATTATACTATTAATTCTGCAAACAGACCTTGTTTTAGACCTTGCGAGCTCAAACTTTATTTTAATAATTTGGTTGGTAGGTATTGTACATACTTAAATACCGAATATTCTTGCAATATACTATCAATATCGGCTACTAATACCGACTTTATATCTTGACCTTTTGACCAATTCTGCTCATATCCGACATACTTGTTTAGAATTTGGTACCGAATGCTCCAAATATTATCAAAATCAGCTGATAAATCGCTCGGCCGCTTTATGGAGGAAATGCTCATTCGAGCAAAAATAAAAAATATCTATGAAATTGTTGAACTGTAGAATATCAAGTTTCGTCAAGATTAGTTGTAAATATTTTTCAACTAATCTTGCGAGTACCAACACCTGAACAGCTGAAAGCAAATTTTGCGAGTTTAAGCAGAGATTTCGGCCACTTCTTCGTTAACTCAGTCAATGACATGAAATTTGATAACAACTTTTCCAAATATAAGTAATAATAAAATTAGTTATCACTACAAACCAATGTAAACTCTGTAGATTTAATAGGTATTTAAACACAACCCACGTGAAACTAACTCGCTAAGTATAATAGGCTAAATTTATAAATATAAAAATAATTTAACAAAAAGCACGGACCCAACTGTCTGTGGAAACGCAGTTTAAAAAATAAAAACTCGCTAAGTAGATATTACATAATTAATAAAATAAACTTCAGTTAACTATATCACTATAATAGAACTTAAATTATTATTTTTATTCCAGCAACGGCAATGTCTATGATATGTTGGGAGTTTTGGGGGCTAGCAGCGTACGCCACGGTGTTCGGGTTCACGATAGGTGCCTACGTGGGTCTCACCTCGGTGGTTCTTGTAGATCTGCTTGGCTTGGAAAAGCTTACAAACGCCTTCGGCCTGTTATTATTATTCCAAGGAATTGCTTCACTCATCGGACCACCTTTAGCAGGTAAAATATATCTGCCCCATGATACTACTATAGGTATAGTCTTGAGCACTATGCTTTCAAGTAAAATCTTTACATCAACAAAAGTCACCTTAGAGTTAACTGTCTAATGTATTTCAGGTTGGCTGTATGATTCGTTACAATCATACGCACCAGGTTTCTACGTCGCAGGAGGTGCGATATCCCTGAGTGGACTCATCTTATTCGCAGTTCCCATGATTGAAAGATGGTCAAACAAGTCAGAGTACGAGGAAACGGCCCTGGAGCAGATATAGCAGGATGCACCTAGAGGGGTATACCCAGTTATCGTACTGAATAGCCCCTCTACGCCATCCTCCACCAGTTCTACGGAGGACACTTATAGCAACAGGGTATTCAAAACTACAATAATAGATCCTACGGTTTATTTAGACGATGAAGACGAGTTCTTAGATAACATAGCGATGGATGAATGCGACGAACGTTTCGGTGATAGTCACCGGACCCATTCCACGTACAATTTATGCAGTGTGTAAGATTAATGATTGTTTAGGAGTTTTAATAAAATATGGTGCAATATAAAATTTATTTTACTGTATATCCTAGGAAATATTTAAATGGCTATATCGTTCGAATAATGAATGTAATAAATCATAATGTAAGTAGATAGCCGTTAAGTTACAAGCAAAACAGCTGACACTATATTTTATATGGTTAGATTGCTTCAGTTCTCGAGTTTCTATAGGAACATAAGAATTAAATCAACTTTTATATATTATTTGGACTATGTAGTTAGCTGCTAACTATTAAAATAATTTATGGTTTCACTCCATAATAAGCCTTATCGTGGACCAATCGTGGTTAGGATGACGTGATGCAACCCAAATAAACCCTTCATACAGAAACAAATTATTAATTTAATTTAAAATTATCATTAAATTATTATTATTATGATCGAAGTAAATGAATTCAAACCAAATTTTATTTTTGTAAATAAGTAGCTGTGATTGTTTTCTTAAGAAAGTGGCGATATCTTCCAAGTTGTGTTCATTAGTGTTATTTTTTAATACATTATTAGCTCTGCTTTTTTCTTTGTCATATTATTATGTAAACTTTATTGATTGTACATACTACATTGTATTTGACTGAATTAGGTAATCATACTATCTATCATTTATAACTCGACTGCTGATATTCTTCGTACAAATCTTTGTCCCTATAAATAATAATGATGGCATTATAATCGTATGTAATGCGATTTCCGTGTACATTTAATGTTAATATTCTATATTGCAATTAATGATAAATTATACTTATTCGAATCTATAACTCGTTTTTGTAACCTTTACGTTTCTTTCTTCTTATCCTCATCATGTAGTTTTACAGCATCTTTGGTAGAAATTAAATGTAGCATTTTATCTCTGATTTGGCTGTCAGCAACAAATAAAACCAGGACCGTGAATCCTGGCGCCATCTAAAACAAAGTATAAGTTTAATTGTCGCAATGAAAGCAAACTTGTGTGTAACTGAATGACGTGACAGCGTCGTTCGTCTGATGTTAAGCGTCGTGGCCGCCTATAAAAGTTGCAGTGCCACTAGAATCCTCTAAGCTCTAACTTAATTACATAATTTGACAGCCTCTGTGGTGTGGTAGTTGAGCAGGTCGGCTCATAGCCCGGAGTCGGCGGGTTCGATTCCCGCGGCAGGACAAGTATTTGTAAACAGAAAGAAAAGCGCAAATACTTGTTCTAAGTCTGGGTGTTGTGGGACTATGATGTTCGTAGTTTCTTGGTCCCTAGACACAGGGAATCCTAGTTAGGGTCCAGGATCTATGTCTGTGATCGTTGGGCTGATCGGTGAATTATTAATTACCATTCTTCATTTCGAGATAGAATAACACGAATTTTAATTTTACTTTCTTTATAAACTATCTATATGTTGAAATACTCACCCAATGTAACCACATTGAACATTTAATGTAAAACGCAGATACAGGGACAAATGGATATGAATAAAACAACTGCGATAAGACCACACTTCCTCTAATCAGGGCTATCGGAGACCAGCAAATTTGGCTCACGACAGTAATGACGATCACATTCTGAAAGATGAAATCACATTATAAGCTTCTTTTACACAAAAAAAAAATTAAAATGTACCAGTAATATGATAGAACATACTGCAAAAGCGTGTCCTGTTTAAAAGATTTACTATAGGGACATTACCTTAGTAAATTTAACTTGCTTTAGCGTTTCTTCGGAACAGATGAATTTTCTTTCTATTATACGAGACCAAGTCAGCATCATTACCCTTAAAGGAATAAAATTGGGATCAATGTTAATTTAGTGGCATTTTGTGAAATCAATAAATAAATGTGAATGAATTTACGATGAAAATTAATTTAATTTAATTTAATTGTACTGATAGGTAAAGCAAGAGAAAAAATACAAATGATTCTTACATGAACATACATGGCTTGACGCTGCGGAGTATAAAGATCATTACCACGATGTATCTCTTCCAAGACTCTGGGAGTACCATGTCAAATGTACAAAATGAACAGGAGAAGTCAAACGCGTACTGACCAAAACCAATCAGTGGGGAGACAGAATATAAAGTAGCAAAGAAAAAGCATAAACATTGAAAGAGCGTGTAGTGATAGTTTTGGATCGGCCACCCTGAAAGCAATAATTAGCTTAGTCGAACAGGCTACATGCACTGAATCAAAAAAAAAAATAAACATAATACTAACCATTTTTAGTATATTTTGCAACAACATAACGTTCAATGCAGACGTGAGTGAGCCATTCAACTTCAAAGACTGCCAGGAAAGTCTCCAAAAAGGCAAACAACTTGCAGTTGATTGGATCCAAATTGTTGAATCTAAAAATAAATAAGACGATTGTTATTGGACGCAAACTAATTAAATTCAATATTTTACTTCGGCAATGTTTAATGATGAAATACACAAACAGCTACAAATCAGCTAACTTAACTCAATTTCAATAGGGTTTGTGTTTTATTTTAACTTATACAGGATCCATGATCATAATATATAAGCTACATTTTATTTGGATAAACAACTATCTTATTCAGTAATAAACACCAATGAGGATAATGTACAATGCACTTTTGATGGTGAGGATGTTGATAACGGATACTTATAAAATTACTGCACCTTAATAAAGGTAAGTGAGCAATCAACGGCACTATTCTCCTGAGACATGCCGCTGTTGTAAAGTTGGCCAAGTTTCTGTAACTGCGGTCGCGACTAAGGTTTGTAAATAAAATGCTTACACTCAGCCATAATCCGAATATAGTGGATATAAACCCTGAAAGTTAAAAAACGTATAAAGTCAATCGGGCAAAAATATTAATAACTCATCGAAAACAAATGAAGTACGTCTTACCTGCCAGTAAAAGTCCACCTTCTAAACTGCGTTGCTCGTCGTTATCAAACAGATCATTCCAAACACAGTCAATTGTTTCCATTTTGCTAAATAAGTACTTACACGAAACAGAAACTTTCCTTACCCTAAGTTACGACGTGCAATACCCTCAGTACCTAAGATAGAATGCAGAATAGACTCTGTGCCTGCAACGAAGTAAGTCGTGGAAAGACTAGCTTCTCAAGTTGCATTCGTAACTTCAACCAAAACGATACCAGTTCCTTGATGCTCTGTTAAACACATTGTTATTAATAATACTACAAACACATACAAAATATCTACCTACTTGGATAACAAAATATCTTCCAGTAGCACTTTCAAAATTGAGCATGTAACCTCTGATAAGTCACCGACGACCGACTGCGTGCTAACCTGTCAGAAATCACTATGGAATGGGACACCATCTGCGCACTTTTCCCGTTATAGGAACATGCCTATATGTATAAGGAAACCAATTTCACTCTCTTCGGTCGAAATTATTTAGGTCAGTAAAAATAACGATGCTTGGAATCACGGATATACATTTTAAAAATACACAAATGCCTGATTATTTATTTTTTCATTGACTTTAGGATAGATAACTTATTTAGACGAAAATGTAATTTTTGTACCTTGTGTGTGAATAGAACAAAATTTAAATTAGTATCAATTATTATATTGGTTATATATATAAGAGATTACGGATAAAAATAATTGTCTTTTAATATAGCTAAATTCAGTCATTAAACTTTTACACTGCTTCCGGTGCTATACTTGAGATGCTTAATGGCTTCTTGGGTTCTTGAGTTTGAAAGTAGAACACGAGTGAGGGGTATGACCCGTAGCTCTGATAAGGGGAAACGTGTCCTTCAATATTGTCAAATACCTATTTCCAGAGACGTTGACGTGCTAAGGACTATATATGTATTTCTCGGCTCTGTCGGGTCTCAGCAAGGCGTATTGTTTCCTCATGCGTCCCAGGAGAGCAGCTCGTAGCCTTTCGTCTCCAGTAAGATAGCACAGAACCGGTATTGATGTAGCCGCCTGGAAGATAAATACATTTGTTTTCACAACACACCAAAGAAAAATATTACAATTGGAGTATCTAAATGGATTGACAATGTATTTTTTAATAAAGAAAAATATAGTCAAAATCTTCACGTGTAATATAAGAAAAAGCTATTTTTCTTTTAACGCGATCTTATTCAAACGGTCAATAAGATAAATGGAAATAAGAATGATCATGAAGAATAATATTTTTTTGTCAGCGATATGAATACCGGCAAATTTCACACTTGCCTCTAAGTTGATTAATAGTGTCTCGGTAATGTCTAGTATTAGTTCGGTTGTTACTCCAGTAGTAACTAGTGCAATTTTTCAGTTTAAATAGAAAAACGCAAGTTTAGCTATTACTATGAACGCCTGACTAGTAAATACGTATAATTTATGTATGTGATCGTTGGGTTTTATTATTATTATTTACCTCAGCAGCAATCGGTGCAATCAGAGCCAACGCCGGAGGCACATGTAATCGGTAGCCCATAACCAGCAAGGGAAACCACTGCCAGCCAACTAGAACACCTGCCGGAATCCACAACGCTAGTGTGGCTACGCATATTGTGTGAATACTCTAAACAAAGGAATTATCATAAAATTAAAATAATGAAATGAGTACCTATTAGGTACCTAACCTAACTGAGATTCAAAATTATCTAAAGAATATTCATGTTTGTAATATATCATACCTGTGTAAGGTATTTCTGTTCTCTTTGCTGCTCCCCTTTGTAAAATATTTTCTCAAGACGCACAGCTTTACCCATATACAAGAATCTGCGAAAATATTCTACACTTTAGAGGCATATTGTATTTGTACCCAATTCTCGCAAGATTAAATACTCACATTCCAACAATCGGTATTACTGCGCATATAATAACGTATGGTATGCTGTAGCCCAACTGTCGAGTGGAAGACGCCATTGGCCAAAGAAATGAACATGAAGTGCCAGTTGTGTCGCAGGAGTACGTTCCATAGCCAAACAGTGGTGGAATAGCGAATACTGTGCCGGCGATCCAACTCACACTGACTAGAGCCCAGTAATATCGTATGTGTAACGATTTTTCTGAAAATATAAATAAAATATTGGTACTAAGTATGTAGATGTATACGGTGCTTTCAAGCTATCCCGCAGCAATTTATGGAAAAAGCTATGCTCGAAGTTTTTATGAAGGACAAGATTCGTGACGAAGTGACAAAAGTAATCAACATAGCGCAAAGGATTACTTAATCTGAAATGGCCGTGGGCTGGCTACATTTCTCGATGAACTGATAACGGCAGAGGTTACAACTTGCGGAAAGTGACTAGATGCAGAGAGCTGAATATTGAGCTTGTAGGCGTACTATTGAGAGGCGTTCGTCCAGCAGTGGCCAAGGATAGGCTGATGATGATGATGACTATACATCAATATTATACGTCTATAATTTTTTTTAAATCTAATTGTTGTTTTATTTTACTGTGTGCATTGTATAATGAATAAACGGTTTTTATTCCTTTTAGTTTATTGGTTTTGTTGGTTGCCAAGATATATCTAATGAGCATTAGAACACCATTTATTTATAAATTATATTTATAAAAGCTATTAATATGATTTAATGGGAACGTAAGAAAAAAACTGGTCGCTGGTGATGGCGTATGATAAATTAGCAATCAAACTCATTTATTTCAAGAAATGTACAATACTAACCATGTCTGTAATGTTTTGCTAGTAAATAACGCTCCAAAACTATGACAAACAACGCAGTCATTTGAAAGACACCAAATAATTGATTCATAAATGCAAATAATTGACAGCACGCGGGGCCGAATAGCCATCTGAAAATATCACAACGTGATGAAAATTACCCTAATTAATAAAAATAAAGCCGAAGAAAACAGAATAATAGTTATTAAGTCAACCTTTCACTTTAGGTAGATCTTATTAAAATATTTTACCTTCTTGCTACAGCTGATGAACCCGCAAAAGGAAATCCAAGAAGGTTTCTTCCGAGCGAAGCCACACAGAGATTAAGTACCAATATATGACTTTTAAGTATGAGTAGGTGACTGTGGACGAAGGTAGCAAAAAGCCAGCCATTGAGCAGCACCCCGAATATACCTGACGACAGTAATAGCATTCATCAAGTTGTGTTCTATTACTGCGCTGTCGCTTCACTATCATAAATATTTGACGAAGTTTTATTGATATATAGAAACTCTCACGCGATTGCATACGTTTGTGACTCTATCCGAACTAAACTCAGGTATTTAATAAAATATCAGTGTATTCCTGAAAGGATTAATAAAATTTGTACTTGCGTAATACCCTAAATCCTGCCGTGTTAACTGTAATAATATATTGAAATCATCCTTTCTTCGGGTCTAAAGCTGTTATGTCATATTAACTAATCTATTCTCTGGTTGGGCTCTCATTCAAATTCGCAAAATTTTACGGTTTTAATAATTAATCTACTAAGAATTGTAACACTGACCGAACACAAATAGGCAGGCGCCGAGCAGCGTCTTGTAAGAACTGTCGAAGTAATACCAAGGGCACTCATCTTCATGGTAATCAAACATCGACATCCTTCAAACTGTCACTGTTCACTGGGCACTGTGCACCAAGGACTTCACGTTAACCTCACGTTTGATGTGCATTTAGATTTATTTTCCACCAGACAGATGAACGTCCACGTAGGAGAAGCGGTCACAGAGACTGGTCAGGTTGTCGAACCAACGCAGAGAGTTGCTAACAAAGAGTGTGGATCACATTACCTGCCGACGCCACTTTGTGCGCGGCTTTGAGGGCGTGAACGCAGTGGCACTTCCACGTCCCTACTATGCATGAAGTCATGTTCAAGAATGATTCAAAACTTACTGATGAGAAATTATGAATATAAACGAGACTGTTGAAATCTTTGATACATGATGCAATATCCATTATATCTCAAGAACTACATATAATAGGTTCAAGAAATCAACAAATATATTATAAGTTTTAAACTATACATCTACCGAGAATCTATTAAAATATAATTGATCACATATTATGAAGATAGTGAACCGCTTTAAGATGTGATAAAGTGTTCTGTTTTATCTCAAACCTCCGATACCTATTTGCCAGAACAGCGTCTCATTTACGAAAAACAACCGTCGGTAAATTGCCCTGCACAGCGTGCAGCCATAATATATTTAACTTCACTCAATTTAAAAATAGTCGACTAGTCGACCTATATTTATAACATAGGTATTTAAATTTTCCCCAGATGTCACGGCTGCGTCTTTCACACTACTTATTTGTACGGTGGGCTTGGCCCAGGTAACAGCTAATTTCGCGCAGTCAGTCGATACTAAAACGTCATACAACTAAATTATAAACAGTTCACCTGATAAATAATCTATACTACATTATTAGATTGGTAACGCCTATGAAAAACACGTCAGGACTAAGAGTATAGATGTACTTAACTACTCACCTCGCACGGCTGGTGCACGTCTATCGCGCTCGGTAATTGTGGAGAAAACCTATTTACGTTTTAAAACGTTCAATCAGTGACTATAGCCGTTATCTAACTCACCGATTTGTCTATTCGCGACGAGCGCACAGTGCAGTGCCGTCATCGGCAAGCCACGGCAGGATGTTGTCGTTGGAGCAATTGTCACAAACGGTGAAGGAACACCTCGGACTCGACACTTACGTCGATGGATTACAACATTCATGCAAATGGACCATTGGTGAATCTCCGCTTGGAGGTCGAGGTCTTTTCGCTACGGAAGATATCTCATGTGGTGATGTTCTGTTTGTTGACCATCCGCTGATCTATGGCCCTCGTTCTAGCGCTAATCTACCGAAAGGATGTACAGTGTGTTGTAAATTGGATTGTGATAATTTCTTCAAGTGTTCAAAGTGCGCATTGTTGTTGTGTTCTGAACAGTGTCAAGATACGACTACACATATAGATGATTGTGGCATTATTTCTAAATGGAACAATAAAGTACCTATAGAAGATATCGACGATGCGATAATGTCTCGCGCTCTAACCCCTGTCAGGGCTCTTCTATTGAACGAAGATCAAAAACTATTCATGTCTTGTTTAGAAGCTCACATATTGCCACAGCATGGTCATGAAATAAGAGAGCTAAAAGAATATTTTGACATTCCGGAAGAGGAAGAGCAGCTAATGACTCTAGCTTGCTGCGCGCTCGATACAAATGCATACCAAATTGCTACGGCGTATGGTAAAAATGAAATGAGCTTGCGAGGGCTGTACCCAGTAGCAGGGCTTATGAACCACACTTGTGTGGCAAACACAAGGTATAGTTATAACAGCGAACTCCAAATGACATTGAAATCAGTTAAGCCCATACGAGCAGGAACGGAGATCTTTACGTGCTATACAGGGATCCTGTGGGGTACGCCCGCTCGCAGGACTCACCTATACAAAACCAAGCATTTTCTTTGTAAATGTGATCGGTGCGCAGATGCGACTGAGCGTGGTACCCTTCTAGCAGCCCTTAAGTGTTTCGCGACTGAGTGTCCAGGAGTCTTGCTGCCCATTGAGCCTCTGAAACTAGCGTCATCATGGAGGTGCATAGAATGTGGTCTGCGAGTCCCAAATGATAACATCTGCGCTATACAAGCTGCTTTAGGGAGTCTTATGGGTTCATTGGGTTTCGAAAACGTTGGCGAACTAGAGAACTTTCTGGTCAATAGAATAGCTAAATACATCCCGAGGACTAACCAAATTGTGGTAGATCTCCATTGCAGGCTGATTTGGGCATTCGGAGATACTGACGGATATCGATGGCATGGTAAGTTGCTCTTCTGCAAACTTATTTACTTTTGAAGTACCCCATAATTAGTTCGTGTGTTATATTAACTAAGGAACTTTAAATTCCTACTTGCAAAAACATTCAAAAAATCAACTTTGTAAATCGACATAAGTCAGTAAAGTCCAATGAAAAATACTAACAGATGTACCTATCCGTCATTTTAATTTAAAATGTTGGGTGGCATAATTATATTTTGGGAGCGTTGGTGGATGTAAGCGTTAAGTAGATAATATTATGATTATCCGCTCGGCTATAATTTGTAGAACATTATTCTTCGGTGAAATTGAGCATTGTTCTATCTACACTTGTTTTAGCTACCTACATATCAGTTGACAGATCATTGCGAGATACCAAACATTATCTCCTTGATAAGTAACAGCACGTACCGAGGTACATAAAATCTGAAATCAAGCAATTTCTTTGGCAACAATAGCTATCGCAATGATCACTTATCTATTTTTAACTCGATAGTTTCGTAATACAATGGCTAATAAAAGACGATCGCATCCACAGATACAATTTGTCTGTGATCGCATCTCCAATAGCGAGTGGTCGGAAGAACCGATTGGCCGCATTCCGACATCTCGATGAGTTCGTTAACAAGGCAATGACACTTCGCTAGTATAAACTAATACTACTAGTACCTTGCGTACCTACCAACCTCAACTCAAGGTTCTGTTATAACAATGAGACTTGGTACTTCCGCCGGCAGCATCGCTTGAGAATCAGCCGTAGCTTGACGCAATCATATTAGTTATTGCAGTTCACCTCATATATGAATTGATTTACGATGTCTTTAAAAAAATCAGATTTAAAATAACTTCGCTAGACAGAGACATCGAAGGAAGGACAAAAAAGTTTTTTTTTAATAAAATAAAAATTGGTTTTTTTTAGCGTCAGACTGTTGCACACGTTGCACCTGATGTTAACAATACATTATGGCCAGGGCATCCTAAGGCATATATATAGCTCCCGCTATGTGGATGACGATCTATGGTTAAAACCAAGCCGATGGATGCAAAAGGCAAGCAACTCAAAGCGGCGCACTATATTTTTTTTTACTTCAAACTTGTCTAGTATTTGACCACGCTCTCACCTGATGGGAAGTGACGATGTGGTCGAAGGTGTAGCATGCTAGCCAAGTAAAAACAAACAAAATGTTATGAGGCAGTCTCATGTTCAGCAGTGGACGCCTTCAGGCCATGGAATATTATTCATATTCATTTATTTGCATTCATGTACAATTTATATATCATGTCAGGTCTTAAAAACTAGTTTAGTAGGTACATGAACCCTGTAAGGGCGCTTGCAACTGAGTGCGATTAAAAATAAATTTATTGATTTCAATTACATAATAGATATATCGTCAATATTTAATAATATTATATAATATTTTCAAGCATTTCATTACTTAATTATTTGGTTATTCAATTAATTACCTATTAAATATGGCAACTCAATAGGTAATATGCAACTAATCTAATCAATCAATTTATTTTAGTCTTTTTATGCTACTACCCACTCTTTACAAAAATAAAAAACAAATCCCACTGGTTCAACGTAGATAAGGCAAACAAGCATAACTGGATAGGTAGGTATACAACACATGGTGGGCCGGTTTATAACTGGACAAATTTTATGTTTATTTATTGTTATGAAACTCTTCGACCGAATAATAACATTTTTTTAATAGGTAGCTTTTTAACTTACTAAGAAAAATTTCGTCTTTTTCAACTTCTTTTATTTCGTTGGGGATTCTATTATAGACGTTCACGAATCTAAAGTTAGGACTTTTTCCAAATATATGTAATTTTGCAGTTGGAAGGATAAGATTGTGTTTGTTCCGTCTGTTGTAATTTTGGTGCAGTTCTGAGTTTGATTTGAAAAAGTGTCTGTGTTTTCTTACGAATATGCCTACTTGCAGTATATATAAGCTCGGTAAGGTAAGTATTTTCCTTTCTATAAAGTGAGGTTTACAACTATCTCGTTGTTTAATGTTTACTAAGATTCTCAGACACTATTACAACTATTACAACGCGGCGTGGGTTGGGAACTGGCTCAGATTTAGACTTCGGAACACACCGTTCAGTGCTTGATGACAGACAGATACTTAAACTTTTTGGTAGCCAGAGGAGCCCTAGAAAATGCCTTACTATACCATATGGCTATTACGGGATCTGTACCTTTACGAAAACTCAAGCTCATTTCAGGATTCAAACCGAATTATGGCGAATGGGACATCATTCAAAAATATATTTTTAATAATAGGTCTTTACCTATGAAATTGCCGTTTTGCAGTACAGACTTTTTCAAACAAAAAAAAGTTTTGATTGGCTATGAATTCTAAATTCAAATTAATTTTGTTTTAAAATATGACATTCTATTTACAATATAAGTCTTTTGTTTATTGATTAGCGTTGTATTTTCATTACATTTCAACATTTTTCCTCATAATGGATACTTTGAAATTTCGTGTAATTATGGAATATGAGTTCCGTCGTGGCACCAACGCGGCACAAACGACACGTAACATCAACGACGTTTACGGAGAGAACTGTACAAACGAACGTACAACCCGTTATTGGTTTGCTCGGTTCCGTTCTGGGAATTTTGACTTGAAAAATGAACCTCGTGGTCGTCGAAACTTTGGTCAACAATGATGAATTAAAGGCGATTGTGGAAGCTGATGAATCTCAATCTACAGCTGAGCTGGCAGCAGCTTTTGATGTTAGCATCAAAACAATATTGGTCCATTTGCGACAGATTGGCAAGATAAAAAAGCTTGATAGATGGGTGCCCCACGAACTTAACGATCGCCAGCGCCACGTACGCGTCGAGACTTGCCTTGCGCTGCTTAACAGGCACAGAAATGAAGGAATTTTGAACCGAATTGTTACGTGCGACGAAAAATGGATTCTTTTTGACAATCGAAAGCGCTCAGCAAGTTGGTTAGATCCTGGTTCGGTACCAAAGCAATGTGCAAAACGAAAAATGACCCCTAGAAAGGTGATGGTCACAGTTTGGTGGTCTAGTGCTGGTGTGATTCATCATAGCTTTTTACAAAACTGCGAGAGCATTACTGCAGATACGTACATTGAAGAACTGACCACAATGATGGTGAATCTCGCACGTCTGCAACCAGCTTTGGTCAATCGGTCGTCTCCACTGCTACTTCACGACAACGCGCGACCCCATACTGCACAACAGACCGTCTCTAAGCTGCATGAGTTGGGTTTGGAAGCTCTCCCTCATCCGCCATACTCACCAGATCTTGCGCCTACCGGCTATTACTTTTTCCAAAATTTGGACAACTTTTTAGCGGGAAAAAAATTCAATTCCCGAGAGGCAGTACAAAACGCCTTTGAAGAGTTTGTTGTCTCCCGTCCTGCTGATTTTTTCAAGAAGGGCATCCATAAACTGCCACAGCGTTGGTAAAGATGCATTGATTGCAGGGGTGATTACTTTGAATAAAAGAAATAAATAAGTTCGAAAAAAAAATACTTTAACTTTTTTCAAACAAAACGGCAATTTCATAGGTAAAGACCTAATATTAACCGTCTTTGAAAGCGTCACTATAATAGGAGAAAGGCTGCATCGATTTGTGTATTAAAAATAATACATTTTGAATGCGATGCATTTTTGTTTTTTGATAAGTAGTTTGTCCGTTTAAATTTTTAAAGAATAAAAATAGGAAAATCTCTCGAAAAAAATTCAAATTCCAAAACGTATTTTTTTTGTTTGGAATTTTTTTATGAACTCAAGACGATATTTATATCGCTTATATAAGACGACTTCTATCATTACAGCTAATAATATTATAGTAAATGTTTTGTTTGATTGAAACCACAGACCTAGAATATTTCCGGTCTATGTTTGAATCTAAAATCACTTGCTTTTGTACTTCTCACTAGGAACCGACTTAAATGAATTTTTTTAACACGACCAACAGGAGATTATGTGTACTTAAGTAATTTAAAATACCCGCGGGAATACGGGTACATGGCGGGTAAATCCGTGAGGAGTACCAAATCAAGTATTTCTACATTGTCATTATTATTGTTATTGTTATTATTTAAATAATTTGTTGTAATCAGAAGATTAGCTGGAATGATTACGTTGGAATATAGTCAAAGTGCCTACATACATTGTTACAGCAAGAACTTCTTGCGTGAATAGTATGAATTATCAGTCGCCTCCTAACTGAATTCGACAAGCAAGATTCGTATGTGTAAAGGGTACATAGACTTATGCATATAGGGCGAGTTCTGTGGGTAGCCTGGGTAACCTACCTCACTTAAAATATGTCACTCTCACCAACCTCGTATATTTGATCAACCGTCAATCCTGTTGTGCAAAAACCTTAAACTAAACTTAATATGTCAGTCCTAAAACTATTGCGATCCTTGTCTTTCAATATTCAAGAAAGGGACAACAATATTCTTAGAACTGACAGATTTAATTTAATTTATGTTTTTGCACAACAGAATCCACACGTACAGCTACAAAAACAATACATAAATAACTTGTGGCAAGTCTTGAGCAGTTAGTAACAGATGTAGAGAGCGAGCTTTCATATTTTAATATTCAGTACCTACTACAGAAATCATGTAGCTCTGTACTGCAAGCTCGAAAGTCGATCCTGTTGAATAATCTCTCGGAATCTTGGTAGTACTATTTTATATTCTGTGGCACTACGGTAAAGACAAAGAAGCAATTGTGGACCTTAGTTTTCGTTTTGTTGCTGTTACATATACAAGGTGGAATTTAATTCATTCTTTCCTTCAATGTATGTATTCAGTCCATGCTATAGAAACGCTTCCATATAACTAAATATAAAAGTACTTATGAAATAAAACTTAAATCTAGGTATTATCAAATTACTGCAAATTTAAATTCTAAAGAAAAGCCTTGCGACATTGAACAAAGCAGGTGTTTTATTGCCTACGAAACATTTACAAAGCACTCAGCTGGTGCCCGCGATGTGTGTAGCGTTAAATAGACATTTCGGCTGTCATGCAGTTATTTCAGGAGGCACTAAATACTAAAAACTAACTACTAAAACTAACTAAAACCAAACCATTTTTTTTTTAAATTGGACCTTTTTCTAATATTCTATATCATGGTCTGAGTACATACATTTAAGGAAAAGAGCGAATTCAATTCCACCGTGTAGACATTTGCTCTATATAAGATTCTTTTTTTTTTATTACGCTGTAGAGCTGCGCTGCGAACTTGTGATGCACGACCACTCACTCAGCCCTCCGTATGACCCATATTTATGTGACGATATGGATTCATTCAATCATCAATTAGAAGAACAGAGAAAGATAAATAAATAGGATAAACTATTCAACTTTTGTGAATAAACAATGCTAATTAGTAACTGTAAAAGTGGTGAAGGCCACTGTAATTACCTTTGACGAGGCAATAATTTTTTTAATCAGGCAACATGCATTTCGTACTCATTAAGTAGGCACGTACCTACCTAATTTTAAAATGACATGCATGAAAACCGCAGAATAATTGGTGCTTTTATAAAATAGTAGGTATTAATTCAGATATATAGCAGAGGCTGCTAAATTATATAACTAGGTTGATAACTATATGATCCAAAACATGTATTTATAATTGAACTTCTGGTCACTCTAGGAAAATTTAACGATAAATTTTTGCTAGCTTTAAAAGTAAATTTAAGTACCTACATTATTTTAAATAATAAATATAAGTTAATTTCATGTAAAAATAAACGAAATTTAGAGCTGTGTCTAAAAAAGTCTCCATTCAAAACTTCACATTAAAGTGTATCGTTTTAAGTGTAAAATAAATTGGGAATTCAGTCTATCTATTATGCCCATCGTAAAGAAAATGTTGTACAAGGTACCTATATAAAACGTAATAACTAAACGTCAAACTAGGTATAACGAAAAGTGGCCTGTCCTTACTTTTCGTTATTATTAGATGGGGTATATATATATATATATCATAAGTGATAATGTAGGATTCTAATGGTGAAATAATTTTTCAAATCAGTCCAATAGTTTCAGCGCTTATTCAATGCAGCAATTAAATCTTTCCTCTTTATAATATTAATTTACATGTTTGGACACTACCGATAGATTAATCTCCTAAATTATTTCATATTTATTAACGTATTAACCTACATGTTATACGCGGTAGTCGCCTCGAACGAAGCGTAAAGCGCAGTATGTTTACTCTGGCATTAACAGTCATCGCGGTGTTATTTCAACTAGCGCACCGAGCTTTCGGAGCAAATCACAGTTGTAAAGTAAACATAAATCTCTACCAGTATTACGTCAGATTCGACACGTGAACTGAGATTTATAACTTCCAGTAGCTATTTTCATAACAGGTCATGTACATCGATTTTAGGTGCATGGGTGGCGGCAGTCAGCCGCGGACGCTGCTGGACTAACCATGATAGCAGCTGGAGTTCTCCAAAAATAAAGAAAACAGCGATATGGATCCCCGTGATATCACTGAGGGACAACTCGATAATCCATCCTGTCAACGCAACTGGGTCATCAAAGGATCAACGCTAGGTGGCAGAGGAGTGTTTGCATCAAAAAAGATTCAACGAGGATGCCTCATCTTCCAAAATAGACCACTCGCTATCGGACCAAGATCAGATTGCGCGGGCAGAACCTTCTGCACAGTGTGCTATAAACTATGTGATACTTGTTTTAAGTGTGATAAATGTAGACTGTTATTGTGTTCCAAGAAATGTGGAGCGGCATTCAACCATGGGGTAATATGTGCTTTTATTACGAACAATTGGAGGCTAAAACCAAAATATAAACCAAATTCAGAAATTTTGGCCAGTGTACTGATTTATTTACGTTTTATATTACTCGAAGACGAGCTGAAATACTTTCTAACTATGTTGCAGAAGACCGGAAGCGCTTCTAAACACGATGAAATGGAAGCATTATGTTCAATTTACGAAATACCTGAAGAACAGTTACGGTTTATGTCACTCGTAAACTCGATAATAAAAGTAAACTCGTTCAGAATTTCTTGCAACCCCCAAGAGGAAACTGTGCCGCTACGGGGCTTATATCCCTTATCGTCGTTTCTGAATCACAGCTGCGTCCCAAACACAAGAAACATCTTCAAAAAAAATTACACTATGTCCATTTATGCCACGAAAGACATCGATATTGGAGAAGAAATTTTGACCTGTTATACTGGACTTTTATGGGGCACACCTGCAAGAAGATGTCAATTATACAAAACTAAGAAATTCTGGTGCAAATGCAAAAGATGTGAAGACAAAACCGAAATGGGAACGAACTTGTCTGCTTTGAAATGTTTGGATAGAGAATGCGTAGGAGTTCTTCTACCCGTTTTACCTTTGGACCCTAGAACCGAATGGAGCTGTGACAATTGTAATTCCAAAGTTAATTATTCAAGGATATGCGCTGTGCAAAGTGTTCTAGGAAGTTTGGTGGGAACCTTAGATCTGGATGATCAGTTCCGTTTAGAGACATTTGTACTTGAAAGATTGGCTAAATTTATTCCCTATTGTAGCCATATCTTTCTTGACCTGCGGTTTAGGTTGGCACTGAGAGTCGGATTTACTGGACCTATACTAAACGGTATTCTTAAATTACTTCAGCTTTGCAGGCTTCTATATCTAGCAATGTGTTTACTAAGCAATGTGAAATTAACTTTAACTAACAAATAGATTCAATTCAAGCTTCGCATATCAAGGTAGCAACAGTTTGTAGTTAATAATTAACAATTAATATCCTTTAAAAAAGAGTTCAACCCGCCTTCAATCGCCTTTTGATCAACCTACTGAGAAAAATACAACTTGGATGTCATATTATTTCTAGTTATATTGATTTAAAAAACAAACTAGGTACTGAACCGATTTTGATGAAACTGTGCGACCAATCTTTAAAGTAGATAGATAGATAGATCAACACTTTATTGTAAACCGTAAAAAAGAAACCAATTTACAAAAAGAAAAACTTACATAATAAACTAGTACTAGTACAATAGGTGGTCTTATCGCTTAGAGCGATCCCTTCCAGACAACCTTTGAATCAGAGGAATCTGTAGCTTAGAATTTTGTGCTTTGGTGTACAGGTAAAACAAAATGAACTAAAAACTATTACAATAAGTTGTCCTACAATATTAACTAAAATATATATACAAATAATATCTAAACATACAAACAAAAATTTACATACTATATTATATAAATATATATAATTAAATATATTTATATATATATATGTGGTTGAGCTGGCCAGCTATGAGCTGACCAGCTCAACCACCACACGACAGTGGCAAACAATATATATAGGTACTACGTAAAGCCACGTAATTAAATATATATATCTAACTATCTAGGTATGTTATTGTATCGGATAATATTTCTAGGGCAAAACGCGGTTAGGTATAGGTACATTAGTGTGTCAAGGTTTATCAAGTAACGATAGAGTTTAAATCGGTCATTCAGATCAATTATTTAGGCAACTCTTATATTGAAACTATCTAAATATTAAAACGTAATTAAATATGAGATGTGGGTCATGTGATTGCGGGACGGAAGTAGAGTCGGGCTGGCCACATAGCACATTAGACCAAAACCCTTAGACATGAAGAGTGCTGGAGTGGAGACCAGTTTATTATAACAGTTATACTCTTCGGTAGAGACTGTGGACGCACACTAGACCACAAGGTGATGGGTGGACGGTAATAGAGGACATGTAGGTCATGACAGGATGACAGGAAATGGGAGAAGCGTATTTCCAGAAATATACCAAAAAGACTACTTGGTCCTTTTTAAAGGGGCTTATGAAGAAGAGGAAAAAGAGTTAAATATGTACGATTGGAACTAAGATACTTAAAAAAGGCTAAAAAGATATTTTCAGTTAGGCAATGTAAACATGCTTCACGCCTGGCCTGACCCATTCGATTACGCCGAGCCGTCACGTAATGTGGGCATTGAGGACGTAGCACTCTTATCAAAATGAGCACTGAAACAACCAAAGAGTTTATTTATTACCAGATGTTACAAATAAAAGGTGCTTATTGGTGTAGGTACCTAATATATAACTAATAAGTAGATAAATTTCGGCTAACTCCTAACACAATAATTACGTTTCAGAAAAAGTTTATGTTCGATGATCTTTTTGTTCTATTTTTATCTCATTTTAATAGTTTCTCAAAACAATTTACGTATCTACTTATCATAATTACACATTAATCGACGTCATACGCATAAAAACAAAAAGCAAAGTTTACAAATATGGAAAGCGTACCTACGCATATTAAAAATACAAAAATACTAAGACCACCTCCTTTTCTTTGTGCGAGGAGCATGATCGTCCAGTCATAACTGCGTCACACAACAAACGAACGCGTAGTTTTAAACAATTTAAAGGCTTGTTTAAATTATGCAGTTAGTATTGCAGAGTGAGTTCAGAATAGCGTGTCCCGGCATGCGACGAGTACTGCGCAACAAGTGAATAAAATCGGGCACGATTATATCGCGAGTGGCAGTCTTAGTATTGACCGTGTATCGACATGGGCGCCGCCGCGAGGAACGCTCGTCCTCACGTCGTCACCAGATGGATCTGCCTGCCAGTGCCGTTAGTACTTCTCTATCCCCCCATTCATAACAGTACTATTGACCAAACACTGCTTAATAAAATCGACGCCAAATTGTCGGGCGGCGTGATCAATCATAGTTTTGGCATCGCGCTTTTGATATAATATATAGTGACGTGACGTGAGATCCTTAGTGCATAATCGAACGTAGCTAGGTATGGGGTTTTCTAAACTCCACTTCGTTGGATGTATGGGTGCGTGTTCGACTTGGCGCCTTGCCGTTTTTCAAACACGGTTGAAGGTCTTTGATATTGCCAACTATTTCTATTGCTTCCTAGCCAAGATATGATGGATTGGATATGAAATCGATAACTATAATAATTTCATTGCCTATTCTAATCCTTCTCCTTCATGAATAAGATATAATATAATAATATAATATTGTTCGCAAGCTAACATTTTAAATCAAAATTAGGTGCCCATAGGCACCTAATTACTTGTGACCAGCGAAAATCACACTTCATACTAATATTATAAAGGTGAAAGTTTGTATGTGTGTTTGTGTGTATGTTTGTTACTTTTTCACGCTCAAACGGCTGAATAGATTTGGGTAAAATTCGGTACGAAGATGGCGTATAAGCTGGATTAACATATAGGCTACATTTTATCCCGGAAAAGTGAATTTTCCCGTGGGATGAGCAAATAATTAAAATACTTTTTATCCGCGGGTGAAAACGCGGGGCGCAACTAGTATTCTATAGGCGGGAAATGTTACCATTAACTATTAGCTATGCTAGCTGTTTTATGATATCATTGATGACGCTGACGCAATGGGCGTTTGATATTGTGATATCATTGATGACGCTGACACAATGGGCGTTTGATATTATGATATAACTGATGACGCTGACACAATGGGCGTTTGATATTATGATATCATTGATGACGCTGACACAATGGGCGTTTGATATCATGACATCACAAAGCGCAATAAATGCAAAGACAATGCAAATCAGTCAATTTAATCAGTGCAGTCTTAGTTGGATAGGTTGTAAATAAAATGGTATAGGTAGACTACCTAGTATTTACTATAGCAAACCACAAATTCCGTAACCGCCAATTTGTATCCCACGTAGGTACCTATATCTACAATTCTAATTTCTACTGACCGTGAAGAATAAAGTGTGTAATAGCGTCACTCTCGTGGTAGTGGGAATTGTGTAGATACGTCAAATCATGTTTCAGAGCTCAATTACTAGCATTGGAGTTAATAAACCTAAAAACAAGAAAATAAAAAAACAGAATAAACAATTTCGTGGCCGCTTTAATCTACGCATGATAAATTGAAAACTTAATAAGTAACCATCATCGATTTAAAATTCTGTTCGCTACTATGACTTGTCGTAAACCCCACAACAAAGTACAGACCGTTGAACCGATGTTACGATCTTGCTATCTCCAAATGCATTTAATTTGCTCATTTACCTATCAAATAATGTAAATACACGGTGGAATTGAACTCACTCTTTTCCTTAAATGTATGTACTCAGACCATGCTATAGAATATTCGTAAAAGGTCCACTATAAAAAATGTTCTTTTTTTTTAATATTTAGTGCCTCCTAAAATAACTGCATGACAGCCGAAATGTCTGTTAAACGCTACACATAGCGCGGGCACCGGCTGAGTGCTTTGTAAATGTTTCGTAGGCAATAAAACACCTGCTTTGTTCAATGTAGCAAGGCTTTTCTTTAGAATTTAAATTTGCAGTAATTTGATAATACCTAGATTTAAGTTTTATTTCACAAGTACTTTTTTTATTTAGTTATATGGGAGCGTTCTATAACATGGACTGAATACATTAAAGGAAAAGAACGAATTAAATTCCACCTTGTATAATTTAATTTCAGAGCTGTCGGAGTCCCGGCTAGCGCTGAAAGAGAGCCTGTGCCGCGGCACGCTGCGCACGGCGGCGGCGCTGGGCGCGGGCGACGCGCACCTGCGCGGCCTGCTCCTGTACCACCTGCACGCCGCGCTGGCAGAGCGCGCGCGCCGCTCGCCAGACCTGTATGACGTGAGTATACAAGCCCCCCATCAACACAACTGGGGAAAAGGTAGTTTTGGCGGGAAAACGAGAACGATCGCTTCACCGCATTGTTATTATTATTTATTATTATTATTATCCATAAAGTATACGAAAAAAATAAATAATAAAGGTTGTCTGGAAGAGATCTCTATTAGCGATAAGACCGCCCATTGTTGCACTAGTATGTAAGATTTAATAATTCCTGTATTGTATGAATTTCGTTGGTGAGACAATAAAGAGTTATCTATCTATCTATCTAATATAATATAATAATAACGCCCAATGATCACATACATAGATCCTGGAGCCTAAGTAGGATTCCCTGTGTCTAGGGACCCAGGAACTATGAGGACCATGGTCCCACAACACCCAGACGCAGAGCAAGTATTTGCGTTTTTTTTTCTGTGCACAAATACTTGTCCTGCCGTGGGAATCGAAATATAAATATAAAAAACTCTATTTTGTTTTTACCACAGGAGCTGAAATCTGAGATCGAGAGCTCAATAGAACAAGCGTACCACATTCTCCAAGGCGACATTTCTGCGCCACCCGACCTCGAACTGAGACACCAGTACCTCGGCCCAGGCTGTGATAAACCCCATCAAGAGAGATTCTTTATCCTGGATAGCTAACTATCCATAAGATCTAATCTTTTATCTATAACTACATATAATAAAGAGGAAAGATTTATATGTAAGTATGTCTGTAACGAATTGCCTCAAAAACTACTGGACTGATTTTAAAAATTCTTTCACCATTTGAATGCTACATTATCACTGATTAATAAAGGCTATTTTAATTACATAAAAAAAAGGATTCCTACTAAAACTACAATAATGTTACCCAAGGTGTAAAAAAAAATAAAAAATACCCGCCACCCGTGCGAAGCCGGGACGGGCCGCTAGTTGTAATATAACCTATATGAATCTTATGATCTAAACCTAAAGAAACGGTGCTCTACCAATTCACATATTATTTCATAACTTTTATGTTTTATTAGCCTAGACTAGAAACATCATATATGGTCTTTACCTATGAAATTGCCGTTTTGTTTGAAAAAAGTTAAAGTATTTTTTTTTCGAACTTATTTATTTCTTTTATTCAAAGTAATCACCCCTGCAATCAATGCATCTTTGCCAACGCTGTGGCAGTTTATGGATGCCCTTCTTGAAAAAATCAGCAGGACGGGAGACAACAAACTCTTCAAAGGCGTTTTGTACTGCCTCTCGGGAATTGAATTTTTTTCCCGCTAAAAAGTTGTCCAAATTTTGGAAAAAGTAATAGTCGGTAGGCGCAAGATTTGGTGAGTATGGCGGATGAGGGAGAGCTTCCAAACCCAACTCATGCAGCTTAGAGACGGTCTGTTGTGCAGTATGGGATCGCGCGTTGTCGTGAAGTAGCAGTGGAGACGACCGATTGACCAAAGCTGGTTGCAGACGTGCGAGTTTCGCCATCATTGTGGTCAGTTCTTCAATGTACACATCTGCAGTAATGCTCTCGCCGTTTTGTAAAAAGCTATGATGAATCACACCAGCACTAGACCACCAAACTGTGACCATCACCTTTCTAGGGGTCATTTTTCGTTTTGTACATTGCTTTGGTACCGAACCAGGATCTAACCAACTTGCTGAGCGCTTTCGATTGTCAAAAAGAATCCATTTTTCGTCGCACGTAACAATTCGGTTAAAAATTCCTTCATTTCTGTGCCTGTTAAGCAGCGCAAGGCAAGTCTCGACGCGTACGTTGCGCTGGCGATCGTTAAGTTCGTGGGGCACCCATCTATCAAGCTTTTTTATCTTGCCAATCTGTCGCAAATGGACCAATATTGTTTTGATGCTAACATCAAAAGCTGCTGCCAGCTCAGCTGTAGATTGAGATTCATCAGCTTCCACAATCGCCTTTAATTCATCATTGTTGACCAAAGTTTCCGGACGACCACGAGGTTCATTTTTCAAGTCAAAATTCCCAGAACGGAACCGAGCAAACCAATAACGGGTTGTACGTTCGTTTGTACAGTTCTCTCCGTAAACGTCGTTGATGTTACGTGTCGTTTGTGCCGCGTTGGTGCCACGACGGAACTCATATTCCATAATTACACGAAATTTCAAAGTATCCATTATGAGGAAAAATGTTGAAATGTAATGAAAATACAACGCTAATCAATAAACAAAAGACTTATATTGTAAATAGAATGTCATATTTTTAAAACAAAATTCATTTGAATTTAGAATTCATAGCCAATCAAAACTTTTTTTTGTTTGAAAAAGTCTGTACTGCAATACGGCAATTTCATAGGTAAAGACCTATTATTTATTTATGGCCTAGAATAGTTGTATTTTTATAATGTAAGTATTTTTGTTAATGTTATCCGTAAATATATATGTATGTACATTTATTAGGTATACCTACGTGCTCGATCTGTAATTAATTAGGTACTAAATAGTTGGGTAATAGTACCTTTAAAATATTAACATATACAATCAATATTTTTAGATAAATAAAAAAAAATTGTTCGGTTTCATTGTACGCCTTTTTGCGCCCATGTTTTTAGGACTCTCAAAACCCTCCTCAATGATAGGTATAGAAGGATCTAAATTCTAAAAGAATACTCCCACAAAACAAAGTCTCTTTATTTTTGTGCTGTGTGTTGTGTAGGTGACAAGACTTTCTGCAAAGTTCGTCTAGGTAGGTACCACCATTTGCCAGTTATTCTGCCGCCAAGCAGTAGTGCAGCCTCTGTGGTGTGATGGTTGAGCAGGTGGCTCATAGCCCGGAGGTAGCGGGTTCGATTCCTGCGGTAGGACAAGTATTTGTGTACAGAAAAAAGCGCATTTACTTGTTCTATGTCTAGGTGGACCATAGCTCGTAGTTCCTGGGTCCCTAGGTATAGTTAATCCTAGTTAGGGCCCTGGATCTATGTAGGTATGTGATCTTTGGGCGTTGTTTTTATTATTATTATTATTACTATGTACCGGTTTGAAAAGCAATGTAGCTAGTGTAATTACTGGACAAATGAGACTTTATGACCTAACCTCACTAATTCAATTCATTCTAATTCTTATTATTAGACTGTGCTTATATCTCGGGATGACGTGCACAGTGCAGTGTCACGCGAAACTCTATACTTTGGAGATCCGAGTGACACTGCAACTGATATAGGCAGCCGTGTTGCTTAACATCAGGCGAACGACTAGCTCATCATATGTCATGCCTTAACATATGAAAAACATTCCCTTTGTCCTAATAATATTATATGATTAGTACGATTAAACCCTTAAAATGACGTTAGACAAGTGGCAGGCGTCACATGGAACAGAGTGGCTCAAGAAAGAAAGGAATGGAAAAGGTTGGAGGAGGCCTTTGCCGACTGGCAATCAGATCTAGGAAAGATAACCAAGCAACAAATATTACTTTAAATTATTCATATCGATTAAGTTTAAGATTTTAGTGCTAGTCCTATACATAAGTTTAGAAATTCATTGTACTAAGAGATCTGAATAAAAGGCTATATTATTATTATTATTATACGATTAAACCCAATATCAGACAGCAGACACTTCTGAGTCTGCAATTAGACTACTTTGGCTAATAATTGTTATTTAGATGTGTGGTACGGATAGATTCATACTTCCATACTATTAGAAATTCCAAAGTAACATGTCTATTTTTCACCTTTTCACGACTAAACTGCTAATTCGATCTTGATGAAATTTGGTAGGTATGGAGAGAGTATCAACTCTGGGATATATGGGAAACTTTTATCGCGATAAACTGCAGTACCCGCGTGTAAAGCTGCAACTAGCAGCTAGTATCATATACGTATAATATCAAAGTATCGTATAGCATATAAGTGAGATGATATGAGAATACTCTCATACCATATGGAAGACTGGTATTTGTAAGTGTGGACTGGACCTACTGGTTATAGTACCACGCGGCAAAAAAAACCGTAATACTACTGAACCTGTCGGTAGTGCCACGGGCAAGAATCGTTGTACGTGGTACTACTGTTAGGATACCCGGTAGTACCACGGGCAATAAACGCTACCTACGACTTCAGACACTTGCAAATCGCAAATGGTAACTCTAGCATTATTGTAAATCTCTTTGCTAGCAACATTCGTCAGTCAGTCTTTGACAGTGTTTTGACAAAACCAGAACGTCAGACGACTGACAATGACCTTTTATATATTCTGTTATTACAGAATACTATAAAATTTACTTGATCCATACATTCATGCACTTATTAAAAAGTGGCATCATCATCGTCACAAAAAAGAGCTTTGCGCAAAGTGCACGTTGAAAATATTCCAATATCAAAATTCACAAACGCAAATAACTATTTTAACAATTATTTTATGGAATACCATAGTATTTTCATGATCTGTGGTTTGCAATTTGCAATGCACACGAAACCAACAGCGGATAGCGATAAAAATGATAAAAGGACATAAATTGAATACTTCATGAAATATTTCGGCTTTAATCTTTTACTTTATCGCTGCGTTTGTCATTATCCACCCGCTCAAAAGATTAGTGCTGTGTTTTATAACGCAGTATTTACTGCTACTACAATGGTGTCTCGTCGTCAAGCTTTGCTGTTATCCTCCTCGAATTGCCATGGGTTCTCTATGTTGGAATTTGCCAAGCAGGAAATTTGCTCCTTTCTTCAACAGTAAGTCGAATTTCGATCTTTTCTGTACATAACCTAATTTTGTTAGAGAGGTATCCACATAAGTGATACCTAACCCAAAGTACAATACAACACCAAACTTCGTAGTAGGTAACTAGGTTGATAATGATGTTTGATGATGTTATGATCTTTTAAAATAGAGACACTCAACTCACGGAAAAAACTAGGTTCTTAGAAAGAAGGTTAAATGAGGCAAATTCACCAATAGGTACGAATCTGTCGATGATTTTTCTAGGTACATATGCTCTAATTTGTTGGATGTACAAAGTAAAACCATTAACTTTAATTTGTTTCGATTTTGTGGGAATTTCACTCTCGCCTCTGACTTCACCCTTCTTTATTAAACAAAGAAAACGCTGGGGACGTGTGGTCGTGGTGTGTGTGCATTTTCAATAGATCATGTTTGCTCTCTCCAGCATTTTCTTGGTTTAGTCCTTCGAGCCGGATCGAGATTTCTAGTATATCAGTACATATATGTACCTATAGTCCATTAATCTAGCTAAGAGTTTTTCTCACTTTCTGCATTCACAAGAAAGCTGTTTGAGAAAATTGTTCAGCTTCATATTTTATTGCGGCTCTCACATTATTGTCTTCGTGTATAAGCTTTTGAAATATTATCCGTGTTACCACAAATACATAAACAAGGCTTAGACAGACGTCAAACGTGTGTTTAACAATACAAAACAACAATTTAACTCTAGTTTAAGGTTTGTTTAAATCTTTCGTGGCTAAGTCGTATATTTTTTCACTGAGATGTTTAATTTTAAAATATTGCTATCTGCCACCTGTATCAGCGCACGTAATTTTACCTACAGCAAAATTTTACTGTTACAGAAAAGACATTAAAGAACTCGTATTCGTGCCATACGCCCAAAACGACTTCAATGGCTACACTGCCAAAATTAAAGAAGTGATTGACCCCTGGGGCTTCAATGTCACAGGTCTTCACACTTACGCAGATCCAACAAATGCAATAATCAACTCAAAAGCCATTTTCGTCGGCGGCGGAAACACGTTTTTACTCCTCAAGCGCCTTTACGAAAACAATCTTGTTGATCTTATTAGAAAAAGAGTTGATGAAGGTCATTTGCTGTACATAGGGAGTAGTGCAGGAACGAACGTGGCTACTAAAAGCATCAACACGACAAATGACATGCCTATAGCGTTTCCACCCTCGTTTGACGCCATTGGAATAGTTCCTTTCAATATAAACCCTCATTACATCGACACTGTAGAAAGTCAGACCCATAAAGGCGAGACAAGGGATCAGAGAATAGGAGAGTATATGGAAATGGACTATGCAGCTCCAGTTCTCGGCTTGCGGGAAGGATCCATTCTTCATGTTGATGAAAACAAACTCACTATTAGAGGAGTGGCTGGTGCCGTTTTTTTCAAAAAGTAAGTTGGAATAAAACAAGTTGGTTTTACTAGGGGTGAAAAAGGGCCGTCAAATTAGGTACCTATCGCCATACTAGTTTTACACTGACTAAATTTTTTGACAGTATTAAGCAGTAGTGTCTTCTGTTGTTTTTTTTTTTTTTTACAGAAATTCTTACAAATCAGATAATCAGAAAAAGTAAAACTCATCTACTCCGAAAATGACTTTTTCGGGGTAGAGATGAGTTTACAATTTTACAGCGATAAGGCAGCTACGCAGGAGCATTTTTCATATAGTTGTATAAAACATAACTGTACAGTAATTAATTGTAGGTACTTACGCACGGCTTAGCTTAAAGGCTATTCTGATCTTCGTTTTCAATACATCGTTATATACGCGCAAATTTTCTATACTATTAGGGGCGAAAATAACGTAAACCTCTATCTCAATGTCAATGTTATCGAAAATCAGATTAGGAAGTTTGGTTGATGTAGAGCTGTAATGCAAAAAATTAGATGTGGGTGAAACAAACGACCTTCCCTCCGACGCACGTGATCTACGACCAAATGATCTAGTCTTAGTAGCAACTACCTACCTACAAAGCCAATTGGTTTTTGTTCCAGGGGCCACAAGAAGACTGAATACCGGGTGGGCGCAGATGTCTCATTCCTTCTAGAACAAGTGCTGGTTATTTAAGTGATATGTGATATTTTAGATGATAGAACATTTGAAGGGTTGAGAATAAAAAGGGTTTAACTGACAAATTGCCAGTTCCGAGAAAATTGACTTTAAACGTCAACGGCGTCATTTTAATGTAGAGTGCTTATAAGGTAATAGAAAAGGTTTATGTAAGTTTCAGTTGCTTGAAAATGTTTTAATTCTATTTAAAATTACTAAATATAGTACTAATTCATACAATTACTGTAAAATATAATATAATAAAATAAATATAGTAATGTTTTTATGCTAAGCGAACTGTATTCCTTTTGACAGATAAACCGTTTTTAGACTCAAAATCTCGAGATTTAAGCCTCATTTCGGTATTTTGAGAATGTATTATTGAAGATAATTTCACGCTGAACCCAACGATACCCATAAGTCATTTTGTCAAAAAAATCAGTTAAACCCTTTTTATTCTCACCCCTTCATTTTATGTTTACCAATTGTATTTATTTACTATATACATTTATTTCTGATATTACCAGTTTTTAATGTATCCTATCGTTTTATATTAGCTTTATTTACTCATGTGTATTGAAATATTGTATTGTAAATGAAACCACTATGATGTATTCTACTTCTCATTTTATTACAAAAAGAATAACATTCAATACTCAGAAACTATGTAAAAAATATATAGAAGAATTCATGCAGTTTTTGAATGAATTCACTGTTGAATAACCGACTTCGAAGAACACATTGGTTCCATTATAAGTTTTCACGATTTTACTGAAATCCAGCGCAAAACCACTTCACAATTTAAATGTCATTAACATGGAATTCCAGTTCATACTGAGCCTTTTCACTGATCACACAGTAAGGTAATCATTATTGCTTATATATAAGTCAATATTGTTATTTACGACGACTACCATTAAAACTGACACCACTAACGGCAGTAAGAACAAAAAATATTTTTGTCATTTTTGCCTCATAATCGATGTCAGCCAGATACGGGTGCTTGCATTAGTAAGGCCTTCGCGGCTTGGAATAAGGATGGCTGAGGCGTGATTCGAGATTGGCCCGTCCTTTCCATGGCTGGTAGATGGCACAGGAACCTTCGCAACGCCAAGTCCCTTCGAGCGCTCAATCCTCGAGTGATCTCACATCCTGAACCAAATAGGACTGCCCGTTGACGTTTCCGCTTCTCCATTGCCACCTGTAATAAATCATAAACAAATTTAGTAACATTTGAGATTTGGGTATTAGATGGATAGAATAAAAGTAGGTATTTAGAAGATTAACATATTAGAATGGAAATTGTGGCTTTTTCACACAGCATCATCTAGCCCCAAACTAACCAATGTTTATATTAATCGGAACCAGATGAGAATATTGAGATGAACTTATAATGAAATATAACACCCGGGTACAGATAAAATACCCATGTTCATCATGCAAATGTTTGGCCCAGGTAAGAATCAAACCCACAACCTCCATTTTAGACGGCCAACTGACCTGATAGCTCAGAAGGTAGTTGCTACGACAATAATTTAAAAAAAGCGAACCTGTATGGAAGCAACTGGATGCATAGAGTTCACATCCGGCGCAATCTGTTTCTCATCCTCCGATTTGTGTGTACCATTTTGTTCGATACCATCATTTTGTTCACCATTCTCATTATTTTCTTGAGGTTTCTTCGCATTAAAGGAATTTTTATTTAATATATCTTGAACCATGTCTTTTCCTGCCATTTGTATGGACAGACCAACTCGGGTGAGTACTTTTTCTGGTCTCCAGCGGTCTCTGGCGCCTCCGGACGGCGTGGTTTGCTCACGACGACGCACGTCGGCTACTAAACTAGCCCAGTCCACGCCGAGCGCATCGCCCAGTCCAGCTGAAATTAGACAAATTAAAATTATGTCTCCATCTATTTGGCTCTTCTGGACATTTTATCTCCATACAAATCCTATACTGCAATTATGGATATTGATGATGTTAGAAATATGTTTTTAAATTTTATATTTTACATATTCATCGATTTCGGCATATACCGCATTTTAGTGGGTTCGAGTCCCACATACCCCCCGCACTTCATGTGACTGTAGCAAGCGATGTTTTACGTAACTCATTTCAACACGGTGATTCAGCTTGTTTTATTGAGTTTCCGAACAATGACATTCTTTCGTATGCGATTGTAAGTAAAATCAGCAAGTAGATGTAAATGCGTTTTACTTGGTCTGAATAGTTTAAACGATTTTGAAGTTTGTATAGAGATAGTGTGAACCTTGGATGACATAGGATAGTTTTTATCGCAATTTTCTGTATGCCACACATAATAAACGAAGCTACGGGTAACAGCTAGTGTAAATTATAAGAAAATTTATTGTATAGTTGTAATGATACCTCTGGTGCGTTCCTCTTCGAGTTCCCCGTCTGATATTTCTTCAAAGTCCAGATTTGTGTCATCATCATCCTTCGTGTCTTGGGATTCCTTTTCCTCTGCTCCACCACTTGTATCCTAAAAATTATAATAATAATTGACGTAATCATTTATTTTAGGGTTAAACCAATATAAGTTAAATATTTATAGGATGGCTCATCTATTGTACAAATTGTTGTTGTATTCCAAACCGACCTACCCCCAGGGGTAGGTCGGTTTGGAATAAATGACATAAACAACACAACACACAATGACTAAAAATAATATGTTAGTCATTTGTGATCACCAATTTCTTTTTTATTTCACACGCATTTTTTTTGCCAGTTTATCTGCCGACATGCAGTAGTGCACTGTAGCTAGTGAAATTACTGGGTAAATGATACTTTATGACTGGTAAAATAATGTGTCTAGTAATCTTATTACTAAAACTGCTGATGTCTCAGGATGACCTGCGCAGTGCAGCGAAACTCTGCAACTGATATGGGCAGCCGTGTCGCTTAACATCAGGCGAAAAACTAGCTCTTCATGTGTACCTGCAGTGGGAACACATTGAGCTGATGAAGTATGACGTTAATATTTATAGAGACTTATACAATAATACCTGAGTAGACTCCCTTTCAGCAGCATCTGGCTTAGAAGAGCTTTCATCGGGAGGTGCAGTTTGGCTGTCATCATCCACGTTTGATTGGTCAACCATCTAAAATATACAAACAATATAGCTGTTCTGAAGTTTTTTTTGTGTATAAATGTATTTAATTTCGTGACAAATCATTTCAAATGATTTTCATTTTAATACTTAAATTACCTCAGTTTTTCCAAGTACTTGTAATTTATGTTCAACAAAGTGTATATTAGATCTGGCTTAAGTGCAACATGCAACTGCATTACAGTGGTAGAACTAATAAGGGAGGGTCAATAAATTACGTGACGCGTTAGCGTATTTGTGCGTTTTTCGAAATGTACCTATAGGTACATTTTGAAAAATTTAACGTGAGATTAGATGGGGTGAGGGGCTCGAACCTAATCTCACGACAGCTCACCGTGAGGGGGGAGGGGTCGAAAAATCGCCAAGATCACTTCTCTTTTTTTGGGCAGTAGGTACTTTTCTGCAAAGTTCGTCTAGGAAGGTAACCACCATTTAGCTAGATATTCTGCCGCCAAGCAAGCGCAAGCACTACTGTGTTCCGGTTTGAAGGGCATTATAGCTAGTGAAATTACTGGTCAAATAAGACTATGACCTAATCTCACAGTCTAGTAATCCTATTACTGAACTGTGCTGATGTCTCAGGATGATATGCGCAGTACAGTGTCACGCGAAATTATACTTTAGAGTTCCAAGTAACGCTGCAAATGATATGGGCAGCCGTGTCGCTTAACATTAGGCGAGCGACTAGCTCGTCATAAATTACCTTAACATAAAAAAATTAAAAAGAACCCTGATGTATGAATGCTAACACTAATGTTAATAAATAAATAAACACTACAGATTTTCACTTACGTCTTCCCTATTGAGTATATCATCAGGATCGTCGCTGATCTCGCTAAGGTCGTCCGGTATGGGCTTGTCGTCCGCCTCGGGGTCTGCAGTGGCGGCCGGCGGCGGCGCTTCCTCTACGGCCGGCGCTGGGTCGGGCCGCGGCGCGCGCCGCTTGTTAATATCCATGCGCATACCACGACCGTAATCTGGCAATATTTTAAATTAACAATTTTGTACACTTAAACATTCTTATCGTACGTCGTTTGATGTCTTTTAACCGACTTCAAAAGAGGAGGAAGTTCTCAATTCGAAAGATAAAAAAATATCACATCGAACTAAATTAACGGAAATAAATTAAAAACCTATATTTCGCCAGTTGCCAACTTAGGCGCATGCATCATGAGAATTGGCTCTGGTAGTTACCAAAAAAAGAGAATCAAGAAGACATGATCAATACAATATAACATATTGGATTTAACCTGGTGTTTATCATTAGTAGGAAACAAGCAGTTGTATGGCTGATGAATATGACGGCGGCAACGTCCAGTTATAAACTCTATGCGCAGCGGGCAGTACCGTAATTTACCCTATAGTGGCATTTAAATTTATTACAGTGACAACACCGGCAACTGTCATCGCTTCCCCAACCATCTGGCTATATAAAGGGAGCGCTTGGTGTACTACAGATCATTCTTACTCCGGACGCGGTCCGGTGCGCACGCTCAAGACCTATAGTTTTATAGTTTGCCCGCCATGCATAATCCCTGCTGAGCCTATAAATATGTATCAGTGTACTTAGTTTTCACAGTTTAATTTGTTATCCTCTTCACTATGACCTACACATTGCTTACCACGCATTCTTCCGCGATGCGGACCTGGACGCCCTCTATGATGCCAGCCATCCATCTCTGGCTCTTTATCAGCCCACTCGTTCATCTGAAATCGATCAAAACAAGTAGTATTTGTGAAAATAAATTAAACATAATTAAAATTCAAAATAATCACATACCAAAATGAGGATAAGGACAGCCAAGGAAGGTATGGGATAGGATGTAGCAGGGCATTTTGTGGTTTCTTTTACGGTAATCAATTGGTTCATTCATGTACAAGGTTTTGTAGTACAACATCATCTATGGAATGGAAAAGAAAGAAAAGTTGAAAGTCATAGAGAAGGATGTTACGACAGACCTTGATTGGAACATACCTGTGGGTCATGCATGGGCCAATGCCTTTCTCTGCCCCAATCGCCGCCTGCGCGGTAATCGTCATTCTCCCATTCTTTATGTGGATGTGCCATATAACGTTCACGATCCATAGAGGCAGAACGACCCTCCCAGGAATGATCGCGACGCGGATGTCTATCATCGTAGCCTAAAAAAATTACTATGTCATACAAAACAGATTTGCGTACAAGTCTACATACATTTTAGTATATAACCAATTATTTACCTATGTCTCTGTGATCTAAATGTTCACCATACATTCTATCGTCATCTTCAGGATATCCTCGAGGTGGACCGCCCAAGTCGTAGCCGCCATCGTAGTGTCTGTCTCGAGGTTGCATCTCGTATCCCGGAGACCGGTCGCCATCTCTGCTGCCCTCGTACCGATCGTCAACTCGATCGTAATGATCCATTCCGCGATCGTTATCATATTGACGTTCCATGCCCAATTCATAGTCAACTTGATCCCTATCCAGGCTATCCATTCGATCTCTCTTCGTTGAACGATCTCTTTCCACTCTGTCTTGTTTACGACCACCCCTTTCAGAATGAGAGTCTTGTCTATCTTTTGATGTTGTCGAGTTTTTGTCTGTCTCGAGTGCCCGATTCGATATAGCAGCTAGGGCTGCTAGCCGCTCTTCAGGCCTTGGTAATAGTCTTTCCATTGGCTTGTTGGGCTTTTCTAGTCCTTTATCAGATGCTCTACTACCTAGACCTCTGTCACGGCCCCTTCGCTTATCATCTCTCTTATCTTTTTTATCTCGCCGCCTGTCTTTTCTGTCATGTCTGTCTTTGTCGTCATGTTTGTCTTTCCGCTTTTCCAACGATCTGTCTTTATGATCTCGTCCTCTGTCGCGATCTCGGCTTGCGGAGCGCTTTTTCTGCGTGCTTCCATCTCTTCTAGGTTGTTTCTTAGGTGAAACTGGCCTGCTTCTTTCTGAACTTTCCTTTTTCTTAGCAACAGGCGGGCGCGGCGACCGCGATCTAGCTTTTCTTGGAGATCGACTGCGAACTCTTGTTTTCTCTTTATCCTTTTCGCGATCTTTGTCCCTTTCTTTTTCTCTATCTTTGTCTTTGCGATCTTTATCTCTATCTCTGGCTGTGTGTGGTGAAGTGCTTCTATTTCGTTCTCGTCTTATCGGCGACTTGCCATGCTTTGATGTAGTTTTCGCCAAAGCTTTGGATGTGATTGGTGGTGTACCTCCTGATTTTTTTACTGGTGACAAAGACTTTTTCACTAGAGTCGATTTACTGGCTGCTTTCTTTTTGGTAGTATCAGGCTTTTTCAATGATCTTTCATCTTTTTTTGCAACTGTCTTTTTGGGTTCATTTTTGCTACTTTTTATGGAATCATTTTTAACAAACTTCTTTTTTGAAGGTATGTCACCCTCTGAGGAGGAACTAGAGTTGCGTTTTAGTTTTCCTTTTTTGACCTTCCTCCTAGTGTCCCTTGCAAAGGAAAAGTTATAGAAACATAAAATAACACAAAAATAAACAAACTAAACATGATAATATGAAATGGAGTTCTATATTCCAAGCAACAAGCCCATCTATCTGTTTGTCTAAAAATAATTTGACTAAAAACAAATATAAATGCATGCGTAAATGTCGCGATTATGACGAATTACGCAAACCGACAAATAGATTAACAAAGGTACAAAAGCAAGGAATATACAACAAGATCTGCATGTTTAATAAATTACCGCATAGCTTGATAAACCTACATGCAACTGACTTTAAAAGAAGGATAAAACAGTTCTGCGAAGAAAATCCATTTTATTCATTGAATGAGTTTATGAATCAGCGTCTAACAGAATCTTCATTCTTGCAGGATGCGGAATATTCCTAGTATAATGTTTAATATTATTATATTTCATTTGTTAGATTTTGATTCAATTTTATTCAATTTTAATTTTTATAATTTATCATTATTTCAATTAGTTCATTTTATTTTATTTTATTGCTCTTTTACAGCAGGTTTAATAGTTTGAATGGTATTTCTGTAATATTTTAATTTTCTTTGCCATATGTTTATATGTTCACAATGAATTTCCATAAATAATATTTTTAATATGTAAAATGACTTGCCCAGTATGACAATGTGTTATAAGGCCAATAAATATTTCTATTTCTATTTCTATGTCTATATGTCTTAGCATGCCAGTCATAGTAATTTTGGGGTTGAGAAAGCTATTTATAGAGTAAACTAACAATTTCTCACAGATGGTTACATGATAAAACTAGTGTTAATCCATCATATCCTCATCATATCCATAACCTATTTAAGGTAATGAATTACAACTATGTTATACATACCAAACATTAAAACTCTTTATTTAATTAAAGACTTCAGTGCTTCCAATCATAACATGAGTGAACTACATAGCCCATCGCACTCAAGGATTTCTAATTTCACTAAACCCTTTGTAATTATAAACTCTATTTAATGAAAATATATGACTGGTTTGATTAATAATAAAAAAAAATGCAAAATAACCTGACGTAATTATTAAATAATGCAATTTTGCCCATACAGTATAATCTAGTACATACTTTACTGCAATCCCCCTAATAAACACTGCATAATAGTAGTAGAAAAACTACTCATACCCATTGGTACTAAAGTCTATTAAAATATAACTCAGCTAAACCCTGGGTTCTCGTATGTTTGTTAAATTTGTGTCAACTTGGCAGACAAAATACTGAATACTCATTGGTTGCCTGTTGATCATTCGCTCTGTTGACCTCTGTGGTGTAGTAAGCAGGTCGGCTCATAGCCCAAAGGCCGCAGAACAGATTCCCGTAACAGGATAAGTATTTGTGCGAGAAAAAGCACAATTACTCTTTCTGAGTCTAGGTGTTGGTGGGACCATGGTCCTGGTACTTCCTGGGTCCCTGGGTACATGAAATCCTAGTAGGGTCCTGAATTTTATGTGTATGTTCAAGTATTACGTAAGCAGATTTATTACAATTATTGACCCCCCCATCCCCCTTGTCAGCAAAAGTAAGCAAAGCTCTTACCCCCTCCCCAATGCTTACGTAAACATTTTTCACTTACTGTATTGTTTTTTTAAATATTATAATTATAATGTTTAGTGTTTCAAGCAAAGATAATTTGAGGGTTGCTATTCATGTAAAAAGGTAAATAATTATCGTTGACATAATCATCATCTAGACTCCCCTACCCCCCATGTCATCCAAAATAAAACAAAACACAATATAAAAATGATTCCGCTACATAAAGTTTGTTTAGGTAAGTGGCTAGTATACATAATGTTTTCCTAGTAGATAGTGTAGCTAGTAGCACTAGTAGTTGGTTTTATTGTACTAGCTAGTTTAAAGAATAATGGCACTTTGTTTATTGGTCAAAATTATATCTTATCACAATATTAAGAGCACAACTCATTCTCAAAATCATATGTAGGTGTGCATATGTGGCATATATATTTATTCATTTACTACATTGTAGTTTGTGTTGACATGATGTATTTGGTATGGATAGGGTCATAAACTTGGAAATGTATTAAATTTAATTTCTGATAAAACACATATTTAATTTTAAAGATCTAATGAGTCTAATAACATTCATAAATGTTGAATTCATATTCATAAATTATTGTAATGTATTTGTTCTATTTACTTACCTATCAGAAGACGATGTTGTCGAGCTGCCGTCGGAAGAAGACGAGGACACACTAGAGGAACTTGAGCTCCGTGAGGAAGAGGTGCTTGACACTGCTTTCTTTTTATCTTTGCGCATGTCTTTCCCAGAGTCCATTTTCAGCTGTAACTCTAATTCCCGTTGGAGTTGCTGCCTCCGTTTCTCGAGTACGTCCGTATCCGCGTATTCTAGGTCATTTTGATCCCAGTTGTCGATTTCGCCATCGGGGCTGCGCCCCGATCTCACAACCACTGTCGAATGAAGTCTGCTTTTAGAATCATCTTTCACTGAACGCTTTTGTTCACTATCCTTGTTGGCAGCACGTTGCTTAGATGGACTAATCAAAGTATGAGTAGAGGCGAATTTACAACTTTTACCGTAAGCGCAAGTGCCGAGTTGAGCCCACTGTCTGCAATGTTCAGTTGTTTTTTTAGCACTGGATTTCTTGGTACCGAGACGCTCGAAAACACTAGGTCTATTAGCAAGGTCTTTTGTTTTAGGCAACTCAACAGTGATTTTTCTTTTTCCTTGTTTTGACATTATAGATGAAAAACATTGGTCTCGCGTTTTTATTCGATTGAAAATTAATTTACTTTAACACCGGCAGCAACAAAATCTCCGCCATTGTTGTTTTTTTTTTTTTTCATTAACAAGTATTACATTTTTTTCAGTGCAGTGTAGTAGTGTTCAATGTTGCTTTATGGCAATATCTTGCTAAATGCTATTTGCTTTATTTAAAAAGCATGCTATTTTACGTGCTATTTTTATAGCATGCTTATTTTATGAGCATATAATATTTTGTTACGCCAAAGCGGGCGGGCGCGAATAAAGCATGCGAAGTGACTGTTAACTCGCAGCTCCTAGCTCGTTGGACTCGTCGGACCGACAGCATGCTTTTTATTAATATTAAGTTCATCGCGTTTATGAATTTATTACGATAAAATGGAGCAGTAAAAAAGAACAATGAACTTTCCTCATACTTTCCAGGCTTAGGACTGTCTATAATTGATTCAGTGTTATTATTAAATAAAGTATGTTAGTATGTAAATCAATTATAGGCGTATTTAAAAGTTTATTGAAGTATCATGAATGTACAAACAATCAATTATGTACATTTTTTTTAACATTTTTATACACTATTTACATTATATATACACTTTTGTACACATAATTTACATTTAGAAACGTTATCTGTGCTACTTTTGCACTAGACAATCGTGTTCTTCGATCACTGATGAGATACCCCGACTTAGAAAATATTCGTTCACAAGTATTATTGGGTACGTGAGCCGCCTGAGATCGCAAATTCGCACGCGGTGCGTTATACGATGAAGCATGCGACCGATAGCAATCGCTAGCATGCGACGACTGGCCGCCGCGCGCCCCGGCGTGCTACTTGCTTTGCGGTGCTACTTGCTATTGCTTTGCTACATGCTTTGCGTTGCGACTTACGATGCACGATGAACAGATGATAGAGAGTGCGAAATAAAGCAAATAGCAACAAGTAAGAGCCACGATGGCATTTGCTATATGATATGTATAATAAGCACGTTGCTTTATGTTGCTATATGCTATATTAACCACCACTAGTGCAGTGTTCGTCTTTTTTTATGTTTTGGCTCCACACTTTTGTGTATTTAGCCAGTGTCAAGTAATTGATAATTTTTCAAGTTAATGATGTTTACGCAAATATGTGTCAAGTCACAGTCGAAGTCATCCAGTCAAGTCATAGTCGAGTCAAAGTCGTACTCGTAGTAAAGTAAAGTGGTGGCAACTTTACTTGAACTTGAAGCTTCTATAGAGTTTTGGAAACAACACGAAAAGAATAGTTTCACCATCATTATACCACTTTCCCCACACTCATGCCTGTAATCCAGCACTTAACGAATAAAACGCTACCAAATTTATGCACTAACACTGAAAATAACACAAGTTTTGGAAAATAATACAATGCGGCGACGCGATCTATTTCGTTTTCAAAAAGCCAAAACATTAAAAAAAAAAATAAAAAAAATCCACAAATTATAAAGTATTACACACGTACAGTACAAGTAGAAAATGCTTTACTTTTGAATAAACCTGAATCATATTGTAATTGTTGTCTGGGCTGATGTAGGCTCAATCTAGTGGATTCGATTGAGTGTATATATAGGTTATGTCCTGATTGCCTGATAATTCTCGAGACTAATTTAGTAAGAAAGCGTCTAAACGGCCCGCAGCAATGCCACTCTTGGACGGAAAAGAAATTGATATATTCTTCGTGAGTACTTTACTAATATTTGTGGTACGCTTTGATATAATAATTAAATTTATTTGTATCCAAAAAAGTATATAAACACTGCTTTGAGCATTGTATTTACCCTAATTCAGAAGATATGAAAAAGAAGCTAGATGCTGCTGAATACATTACTCTTAACCAACTCCTCGGTTCTGACATAAACGTCGATGTAGTATAGACGTTGATAAAATTAAGCAGCTGCTAGTATAGTTACTACTAGTTGCGCCCCGCGGTTAAAAAGTATTTTAATTATTTACTCCTCCCACGGGAACATTTCACTTTTCCGGGATAAAATGTAACCTATTGTTAATCCAGTGTATAAGCTATCTTGGTACCGAATTTCATCCAAATCCATTCAGCAGTTTGAGCGTGAAGGAGTAACAAACATACACACATACAAACTTTCGCCTTTCTCTCTCTTTTCATCTCTTCAACTTCAATTGGTAAACCTCAATATGGCTAATAGCTGAATTTAGAAATATAATAGAATGTGTTATGAATAACTTCATGTTTATGTTGTGATGCAATGCTTCATAAGTATATACAGTACATTAATTCCTTTTTAATACCGGTTACTACAGAATCTTAATAATGTATTTGTCAATTTTAGAGTGAAGAAGATCTCCCTTATGAAGAAGAAATATTAAGAAATCCATTTTCAGTGAAGCACTGGCTAAGATACATAGATCATAAAAAAGCAGCACCTAAAAATGAAATTAATATGATCTATGAGCGAGCATTAAAAGAGCTGCCAGGATCATTCAAGCTGTGGTACAATTACTTAAAATTAAGAAGATCACAAATAAGGGGCCGCTGTATTATTGATCCTTGTTATGAAGATGTTAACAATTGTTTTGAAAGATCTTTGGTCTTCATGCATAAAATGCCTCGCATATGGATGGACTACTGCACATTTCTAACAGATCAATACAAAATAACCATCACAAGAAAAGCATTTGACTCTGCCTTAAGAGCACTTCCAATAACTCAACATCATAGAATATGGCCACTTTACCTGAATTTCCTAAAGAAACATGACATACCTGAAACTGCACTGAGAGTCTTCCGTAGATATCTCAAGTTGTGTCCAGAAGACACAGAAGAATATATTGATTACTTAATAACAATTCACAAGTTAGATGAAGCTGCTTTAAAATTGGCTCAAATAGTCAATAATGAAAACTTCCAATCGAAGCATGGAAAGTCCAATCATCAGCTTTGGAATGAGTTATGTGAACTGATATCTAAAAACCCTGAACAAATACATTCTCTTAATGTAGATGCAATTATCAGAGGAGGCCTGAGACGTTATACTGATCAATTGGGCCATCTGTGGAACTCTCTTGCAGATTACTATGTTAGAAGTGGCCTGTTTGAAAGAGCCCGAGATATCTATGAAGAAGCTATCCAAACTGTAACAACTGTAAGAGATTTTACCCAAGTGTTTGATGCCTATGCACAGTTTGAAGAACTCAGTTTGAGTAAGAAGATGGAAGAAGTAGCAAAAAAATCAAGTCCAGCTGAAGATGATGACATTGACTTAGAATTGCGCTTAGCTAGATTTGAATACCTAATGGAGCGGAGGTTGTTGCTTCTTAATTCAGTGCTATTGAGACAAAATCCTCACAATGTAGCAGAGTGGCATAAGAGGATAAAATTGTATGAAGATAAACCACATGAAATTATTGATACCTACACAGAAGCAGTACAAACAGTTGATCCCAAATTAGCTGTGGGAAAACTCTACACCCTGTGGGTTGGATTTGCCAAGTTTTATGAGAAAAATGAGCAGATAGAAGATGCAAGATTAGTGTTTGAGAAAGCAACACAGGTCAACTATGCTAAGGTTGATGATCTAGCTTCGGTATGGTGTGAATGGGCTGAAATGGAAATCAGACATGAAAATTATGAAGAAGCTTTAAAGTTGATGCAAAGAGCTACAGTTTTACCCAAAAGAAAAGTTGCTTATCATGATGATACTGAAACAGTGCAAATGCGCCTTTATAAATCGTTAAAGGTCTGGTCCATGTATGCTGATCTTGAAGAGAGCTTTGGCACTTTTAAATCATGTAAAGCAGTATATGATCATATCATTGAACTGAAAATTGCAACCCCACAAATAATCATCAACTATGGCCTATTTTTAGAAGAACATAATTATTTTGAAGAGGCTTTCAGGGCATATGAAAAAGGAATAGCATTGTTCAGATGGCCCAATGTTTATGACATTTGGAATACATATTTGACAAAGTTTTTGAAGAGGTATGGAGGAACAAAGCTTGAACGGTCTAGAGACTTATTTGAGCAATGTCTTGAGCACTGCCCACCTGAATTTGCCAAATCCATATTTCTACTGTATGCAAAATTGGAAGAAGAACATGGTTTAGCTAGACACGCTATGTCGGTGTATGAGCGTGCTACAACAGCAGTGCTTCCTGAACAAATGTTTGAAATGTTCAATGTGTATATTAAAAAGGCTGCTGAAATATATGGTGTTCCCAAAACTCGCACAATTTACGAAAAAGCTATAGAAACACTCCCTGAAGAAAAGGCAAGAGAAATGTGCCTCCGCTTTTCTGAAATGGAAACACGCCTAGGTGAAATTGACAGAGCAAGAGCTATTTATGCCCATTGCAGCCAAATGTGTGATCCAAGAATTACTGCAGACTTTTGGAACACCTGGAAAGAGTTTGAAGTTAGGCATGGCAATGAAGATACCATGAGAGAAATGCTTAGAATTAAGAGAAGTGTTCAGGCCACATACAACACACAAGTGAATATGATGTCAGCACAGATGCTAAGTTCAGCTGCCCAAGCAGCTGGAACTATTTCTGATCTTGCTCCGGGAATGAAGGATGGCATGAGGATGTTGGAGGCTAAGGCAGCCGAGATGGCTGTAGCAAATAAGGGCAATATTATGTTTGTAAGAGGAGAAACTCAAGGTCTAAAAGAAAGTGGAGAGAAAGTGGTTAATCCAGATGAAATTGACATTGATGAAGATTCAGAAAAGAGTGAAGATGAAGAGGAGGAAGAACCTGTTCAGAAGATAAAAGTACCGGCTGCAGTATTTGGTGGACTTGTTAAGGAAGATGAAGAATAATATACAATTAGACAAGTAGAAAATAAAAATACTGTAATAAACCATCTTTTAATAAACTTAGTTAAACAATACACTGTTTTTAATATATTTACAACAGAAATCACAGAACACGTTTTTAACTAACTCTATTAAATTTTCGTACCTAGTGTTAATGATAGATAATGTTGCACACACAATGTATGTATGGGTGTGATATTAAGATCAAATAGAAGGATCAGCAATAATACACAGTTTTTAGAAATACAAGCAGTTAAAATAGTAATATAGAACAACAAATAATATAGTATGTTTAAATAGTGGTAATAAACAAGATTTAACCAATTACTATCCATATTATTACAATAACAAATGCTAAGACTAAAAATCTTCAAAAACATCAAGTAGTAGTTACATAATATTATTATGTTTTATTTAATATGGTAATTTGAAAATATTATTCTCACTTTTTATTTGAAAAATTAAGTGAATGAAATGATAGAAGGGAACATTGTATTGATAGGAATTTTTGTGGTTACAATTTCAATTCCAATTTACATTGAAACAAGTTTTTTATATGATGTCTCTAGGAGATGTTATTACATAAAGGGAATTAGAGTACATATTGTTCATATCAGTATAATTATTGGAACAGCTTAGACCATTGGTAACACCACCAAACATAATGAGCTCACCATTTCCCTTTACTAAGGAATACATTATGAGTTCATCAGGAGCCCCATTTGTTTCACCTAATCTTGGGCATAACCACGAGACATAATTGAAAGAGTTCCCATCTACAATAGTTGAGATATCAAGAACATGTAAAGTAAGAGTACTTTTGTTTTTCTTCACTTCAGGTTGTTTTATTGGAGGATTTTCTGGAGGTGAGGGCTCTATTGGTTCTCCCCTATTTTCTAAATGAGCAACATTCCTTTGATTAATGAGATCATTTTCAGTTAATACAGAATCTTGTGAGGGATCACAAGCAAATGCTGCCATTCTGTACCGGTTAGCTTCTTGTAATTGGCGTACTAGCCTTAAGTTTCTTTCCTGTAAATCAAAAATTATGTTATAATTAAAAATAAATATGGACACTATGAAAGAGTTATTCAGTACCACTTATCGTAAAAACAAAATAAAACAAGTGGCCCTAAAAATATCTATATTAAAAAAAATTAAACGATGATACTTAATTTAGTCTCTTAGAAATGTACCTTTTTGGTTCCTCTGATAGGAGAGTCCTTCCTGACAGATCTACCAACTTCTGAGCTAGTCCCTGCACCAAGATTAGGTGCTCCATTATTATTTTCAATCCTCAGTGCATTACTAGGACCTGCAACTGGATCTACTTCTTCTGTCTTTGGTGTGTTTGAAATCCTACGGGGTAATTCTCCCCTTTTTCCATTTATGTTCTGATCTTTCCCAAGAGGCTTCTGCAAACTCTGTTCTACTCTAACAGACACAGGTGGATTCTCTGCCCTGTTAAGTGTAGACAATCTCACAGCTGATGTTACCAATGGTCGGGCACCATTCAATCCATTTCTGCTTTTACTCAAGCTGATAACTTTGTTGCCAACTCTGCATGCTGGGTTACACCAGATGTTTGAAGAAGCCCACTCTTTATTCTTTACAGCTAGCTCTTTCCATGTCCACACTGGACCAGTCATGTTCAAAATCCAGCAGTCATTGTACACAAATCTGTTATGTAAGGACTGCACTCCTCCCAAAAGTAGCAGTCTCTCAGAGTCCAATCGAATAATGGATTGAGAGTATCTTGGAGAGGGTCTCGGTTTGGTAGTTGGCTGTTTTCTCCAGATGAGGGTGGGCACATCAAGCACCCAGACATCATTTGAGCATTGTATTTCATGATTAAAAGCTGGTGACTGAGTCAAACCTCCAAAAACTACCATTTCATCATCTTTCATGCAAGCTGAATGCCCTGCCATTGGTGGTGGACTATTTACCGCATCCATTAGGATCCATCTATTGTCCTGCACATCATAGAAGTGTATTTCATTGAACATTGTCAGCTGATTGTAATAATGAGAAAGTGATGGATAAGTCCAACCACCAAAAACAATTAAAGAGTCTTTGTAGTGGACCATTGTTGTGTATGCTTTTGGCACAGGGTAAGATCCCCTAGCAAGGGGTCTCAGCCACTGCCTCCTAGACAGATCAAATTTCCAAAGATCATTGAATGAAGTAGCATTAGTGGTGCAGCCACCAAACACATACATATTGTTTTCGAAAACACATGCAGCATGGGAGAATCGTTTGGTAATAGTAAATCCCATGTCTGTAGCTGTGATATTCTTCCAAAGAATGTTAAATTCTCCTACAGCTTTATGTAGTTTTGTGGATGTTTGACGAAACACACCTGTAATATCAATTAATATAATGAAACTTTTGAACATTACAGCAGTAAAAATCTAAATACATATAACTCAAAGGTGACTGACTGATTGACTGACTAATATATGTGATCTATCAAAGCACAGCCCAAACCACTGGATGGATTGGGGTGAAATTTGGAATGCAGTTAGATGTTATGACATAGGCATCCAGTAAGGGTTTTTCGAAATTCCACCCTTAAGAACCAATGGGTGGTTCAATTATTTTCCCATAGACCACGCCGCGGGCGAAGCTGCGGGCAGAAGCTCGTATAAAATAAAACACAGACATAATACAGATAATAAAATAAAATCGTCAACCAAATACATTTTAAATTGACTTAATGGATCTCTGCAACCATCACATCACATACATCAATAGCCAGAAGATGTTCAGTCCACTGATCATCACAGACCTCACCCATAAGCGACACTTTGGATAAATATCACATGAATGTATAAACTTGCAAAATGGCTTGCAACCATGAATAGTCCCAGAACCCATATGTCACCAGATATAATGGGAACTTACTTTTAGCACAGATGTACCATCGTTTGCATACAAGCATGCAGTTTTGTAAATCTCTATACGGAAGCAGGAACCCCAGAATGAATTCCAGCACTTCATCGGGCAAATCCTCCACTGAGATTTGTAAAGTTGGGTTACTAGGCTGGTGCATAATTTCCATATTTGTGACTCTTAAGATTTGATCTTGCATTTTATCTATTTTACATATTATCCGGAAAGTTCATAAATTACTTTGTACAAATTTCCAGATAATTTTTAACATCCAAAAAAACTGATTCAAAACATTGAATAGAGATTTTCTTCCTTCATTGAGGTCATTTTTATTTATTTTATTGTAATCAGACTGCTTTCTGACAAGTTGAAGTTGACAACTGTAGATGTGCTAAAAGCTGACAATGACAACCTAATCATGGACTAAAACCTAGGACGATGAATCAATGGACAGAGTGTATTCAAAAAATGCGTGTCCTTTTTCTGTTGGTGTGAGTATCTAAAACTGCATTAGTGTGCGTTAGTAGGGAAGTGACCACAATTACACAATGTATCGATACTAAATAAAAAATACTAAATATTCTGATTATGAGATCAGTGCTCAAGCAGAGATTTCATTCATAAAGTGATCAATTAGTGAATGAACTCTCTGCTTGAGCACCGATCGATGACTGAGCATTGTCCTGTAATACGAACCTTAGTGTATACACGACGGAGTGGCAACGCCGCATGGCTCCGTCCATTATGATCCTAAGACCATGTAGTGCTCTGTATTTTATATTGCGTGATTGATGATTCTTGGTGAACATGTAAGGATGTATAGGTATTATATACTCTTTGGCCTTTGTAAGGATTAGTATCCTCTACTTGGTCTGTGATTAGAATTTATTTATAATCTTTAGTGAAAATTTCTAGGGGAGCGCGAATATTCAAATACTTGAGTTTAGGCTTAGTAATTTACTGTGCAAAAATCCATCAACAGAATACTAGTAATTTTTATATCAGTACTGTAAACTTTATTTCTAATCAAAGGCGTATTTTATATTGACTCTAAATCACACTGTGTAATGGAAAGTTTGACAGAAGACATAACCTATAACATATCATAATTATAGGCGGAATATATGTAAATACTAAGTGAAAACCACTATTTATACTACATAATGCAGCTATTATTACAAGCCAGGCCACTAATTGACAAACTGAAATACTGGCATCGAGCTATATCGTTTAACGAAGTTCAGCTAACTACTACACAAAAGGTATGTTAATCTTGAACAAGGCAAAAACTAAATACCTAATTTACTAGTTTCCTAAGGTTATTATTAGGTAAAAATGTATTTTTTTACTATGAGTCTGCGATATGGACTGATATCGCGGTCATTAAGTAATGTGCTCAGTACATATTGATTTTAAATTTAAATAATATTGTTATTTATTTTACTTGACTAACTGGTATAAAAACAATTTAGATTATACTTCCATAGTAGGTGGCTACTTATTTACCTATTTTTATAGTGAGCTGTATGAAGCGAAATCAATAATTTTTGCAGGTTGTACTATGGAGTATAGGTGTGGTAGGAACAAGCGCAGTGGTTGTAGGTGTCCTATCAAGATACCTTGCGAGGCGAAGAGCTAAACCTATTCTCAACCCAAGAATACAAAGAGCTATCAACAAAAGGATATCCAGGATGCGAAGTCCTAATGGAGGTTATACTTTTATATTCACATTAATAATAATAAATAACATCCAACGATCACATACATCAATACTGCAACCTAACTAGGATTCACCGTATCTAGGGGCCCAGGAACTATGAGGATCATTATCCCACAACATCTAGACTCGGAACAAGAATTTGTCCTTCATTTGTGCAAATATTGTCTTGTTGCTGGAATCACACCTGCCACCTCCATGAGCTAATCTGCTTAACCCCAAACCTACAGAGGCTGTTTTAATACTTAATAGACTCAATATATAAGGTGGTCAGGTACTTATTACATATTATAACATAATTATGCAATATTTACTAATTACTGACAAACTACTCGCATTTTAATTCTGCCACAAATTGGAACATGCCCACTTGCAAATATATATTGACCACCATGTGGTAGATTATTGATTCTTCCTCAAAACCAATATTTATAGAACCAAGCTACTATATTATATTCGTCCTATACAAAAACTTTCAATATTCCTAGGAAGAAACAAGAAACAGAGGGCAGGCTCTTGCATTGCTCATTGCTGTGGTTCATTAACTGTATTTTCTAGGCATGGGCTCAGTTGCAAGTGGAAGCGGTGGCCGCAGTAGTCCCCTGGGGTTTAGCGAGAGGCTCTCGTTGGCTTCAGGATCAATAGGATCCGGTGGCGGTGATGCTGCTCCTCTTTCTCCACAGCAGTTAGGAGTTATGGGTAAGAATATTATTTTTCTTGGTTTCAGGTTAGCAGCGCCATCGCTTGGTGAGTAGAAAAGTTATCTGTCCGAAAATTATTTTCCTTTAATATTTAAGACGTGTTTTGAATACCACTGTAGATATAAATAGTTAACTGTGTCTAATGAGGTTGTTATAATCTAAAATACTAGTTTTAAGTACTGAAAATTGTTGTTAAGTAATTAATTCTTAATACTGTTCCTTATCCTAATTATAGCTCTAAGTAAATCTGTGATTAATTTGTATTATCTATATTTTAATGGCGTGCTAAAGTTTGTATTAGTATATAAGTTATCAAAGTTAATGATAAAAATAAAAAATTCAGAAGGGGTAGGCTTTTAAAAAAAGTTTTGTACAGCGCCATCTCTTGACGTGTAGAAAAGCTAGCACATAATTAACATCGAAGGTAGTAATGATGAACTATCATAGATGGCACTAAAACAAAATAAAAATAGGTATGTTACGCTAATCTAATGGCCCGTTCATAAATGCATACAGTTACGGCCGTCTAAAATAAAAATGTATAGAGCTTTCATACCGTGCCGTGCCTTGTGTAAGCTGTCATTAGTAACACATACCGTGCCGTAACCGTATCTATGTAAAAATGGCCTATAGCTTGCTACTGCATTACATTTGTTGTGGTATTACATACAGATCACGAGAGCAAAAATATTATCATATCCCCACTTTTGTATGTTCTACAAGATGGGATGAAAGTTTTTTGGTGTCCATCCTGTGCTAAGGGCGCAAAAGGACTACACTGAAATCGAAAATAAATAAAATAAAATAAATCAAACTGTTGCGATACAATCTCAAAGGCAGCGTCTATAAACTGTCACACTGAATTTTCTTTTTTATTTTAAATGTGAAAATTATCAGCTTTATTGAATTAATTGATAATTTTATAAATCTTAGCGTTGTGGTGCTCGTAATTGAAAATTATAAGATAAGATGTCACCTTTTTTGCCCACACCTGACTCAAATACTCGCTCAATCGCTGTACTAAATTCGTCAACGTAACGGTTTATAAAAAAATAATGTTCAATAACCCCTTCGATATCGCATGGAGCAATATCGGATAAACGAGCACTCGACTTCGGCCCCTTGCATTTGGTACATAAATGTAGATCAGTGTTTTGACCTTTAAAATTCTATTTTATTTATGCAAGTATATTTATTTCACTAAATTGGTTTCAAACGAAACCCTTTAAGCATTTTTCACTATTCTATATTCAGATTGGCCATCGCCTAATTAAAAAATTAATTCCATATCGCGTAATGACTTATTGGTACAGAACATTTGCTTACCTACTGATAGACCTTATCGGAGCCGACCGTTCGCTAGATCCTAGTGGAATTTTTATCAATGCTCATTCCTCTGTCAATAAGTTGATTGGTATTTTTTTCTTTACGTACCTACCTACCTACCTACATGGTTATTAATTATATTACATATATTTATTATATTATCCTAAGGCTATTTTATCAAGGCCACAGATAATAATTCAATATCATATTATAGAGCGTGGTCGCGCTCGTAACACGATGACATCATACGAATGGATGATGTCATTACTTTATTTCAAGGCTATGGAAAACGATCACTAAATTGGGCCAATCTTAACACGGCTCGTTGGTCTAGGGGTATGATTCTCGCTTTGGGTGCGAGAGGTCCCGGGTTCAAATCCCGGACGAGCCCGTGTTTTTTGTTTGTGGCTTTATTTTTAACTCTCCGACCACACATAATTGTGCTATAAGTAACGTGTCTAATTAATTGTGTGTCATCACAAATGGATGTTACTATTAGACTTATTTTTTGTTTTATTTGAAAGGTGACGTTATAAAGAGAGTTTTTATTTTTTAACTATGATTTAGTCGTTTTGAAGATCGTCAGCTATTTTCTAGTTGATGAAGGTAAATGTCGGAGTTAAACTTAGAACATAACTTCTCGTTTTGAATAATTTCAAATAGAATTTTTAACAGGTCGTAAACTTTATTTTACCACGAAAAAAATCATCAATATCTAACGATGACTAACGAAAAACACAAACGGTTTTCAATAGTATTTATGTTTTATTTTATTTTCTTCGGAAAACTATCAGCTAAATATATAACGATATATATACATGTATAATAAACTTATGGCTGATTAAAAGTTTTCACAACTAGGTAGTGTTGCAAAACACACAATGATAACGCTATTTATGAATGGTTTCATAAAACATTCTAAGCGGTAGAGGTGACCGCAATACCAGCGTTCCCTCAGGACTTCCACCATATTCCGTTCAAAGCACGTACCTATCTAGTATATAAACTGACCTACTGACACGCCTAGAGGATTCCGTTCCCGTGGTATTGCGAGATAGCACGTGCCATGTATAATTGAATACTCACTTCAATAATTATTAATACCTAACTCGTATAAATAAATATGGCTCGCGAAAAATTTTATGAGCTCACGGAAGTTAGCCCGGATGGCTGCGCAGTACGCATATTATAGTTATTGTACATACACGACACTCACATACACAATCTCACAAACCCTTACACGCCATTTCTCACATTCGCAGAACTCGGTTAGATTAGTATTCTAACATGCGAATATTAATTTAAAAATTAGTGTGTATTTAATTTTTATCATTCAGTTAATTTAATATTTAATTTAAAATTATTTGTAATTTGTATAAATATTTGTAACATAGCTTAGGCATTTCCCGTATTATTATTTTATTAGGTTTTTCTAACCTAATGTAATGTACTTATTTGCCTTTATCCAAATAAATGTATTTTTCATTTTCATTTTTTCATTGTATGGCCGCTTTTACAATGCACTCAACTGTACCATGCGCAGTTTGGTACTCGGCCCTAACTTCCGAGAGCTCATAAAGTTTTGCGCGAGTTATACCAAGTAGCTCCTTGATTACCCTTCAATAAAAGCCCTTAACTAATCTAGTGTCATTCACGAAAACGCGCCCCACTCTTCTTCCTGAGGGATCACGAAACTTTGATTGCAATGCAACAGGAGAAATTTCTAACTATGCACATAAACTGCATATTGAAAAAATCCATATAAATTTGTGTTTCTATTGGTTACGATCGAGTTACGTGATCGCCCAGCTGATCGCTTACTATAGAAAATTAAGTAGGTGGTAGGACTTTTCTGTAAAGTTCGTCTAGGTACGTACCACCGCTTTGCCAGTTATTCTGCCGCCAAGCAAACACACAAGCAAGCACTGCTGTGTTCCGGTTTGAAGGGCACTGTAGCTAGTGAAATTACTGGGCAAATGAGACTTTATGACCTTATCTCACAGTAATCTAATTACTAGATTGTGTCTCAGGATGACGTGCGCAGTGTAGTGTCATGCGGAACTCTATACTTTAGAGTTCCGAGTGACAGTGCAACTGATATGGGCAGCCGTGTCGCTTAACATCAGGCGAACACCTGATCTCACAGTAATCTAATTACTAGATTGTGTCTCAGGATGACATGCGCAGTGTAGTGTCATGCGGAACTCTATACTTTAGAGTTCCGAGTGACAGTGCAACTGATATGGGCAGCCGTGTCGCTTAACATCAGGCGAACGGTTAGCTCGACACGGCATTTCATAACATAAAAAAAATCATAGAAAATTCGTTTTTTATGGCAACTTATTGGAGAGCAGTGTGTATCAAAACCAACTAGTCTTAGTGGATGGCACTAAGTACATAATTACAATGTCAGATAGAGAGGTAAGTATCTTTCAATCAAAAACTTCAGTTTATACCTGTATTGGAGTGAGCTAAAGTTATCTTTTGTTTATATAGGATTTACACAAAATCAACTATACGGGTGAAGTGAAGGATAAATAATATGCCATCAAAAACTAAACTTGTAAAAAAAACGAGTCTCACAGCTCAGTTCTTCTACCGTATAAAGATCCATGTAATGCCAAGTCGGTTACTTTATTAAGTCCCTACTTACCTGACCTTCTGTCTTAAGTTATTAGTTTGTATATATATATATAGTTATGACTAACAACATCTGATAGTGACCATATCAATATTAAAAATTTGTTTTAAATAGATTGGCTTGGCCATTATTATTATTGGATTTGGACATTCTTAGATCTTGTAGTATTATTTTAGTTAATATACTTGCTGTCATGTAATGTCATGATTATGGAAACGGTTTTATATATAATTATTTTATAAACATATTTATTGCAAAATTATTTATCCGGCGCCAGTGCTGTATAGTAATTCAATGAATCACAGCGGAACAAAGAGAGAATTAATGATTCAGTGCTGAGGGGGTTTTCTGATAAGTAAAATTAGACATTCGTTTTATAGCTGCATTGATGAGTTGATGAACTGAATAACATTTTTGCAATTGAATGTGTATTCATACATATTTAATTTAATATTAATATCATATTTTTTGTTTTAAAGAGAAATGCCGTAAAACAGAGGCTACGCTACTCCACCATAGATGGCGTTGCTCCGTGTTAAGGTAGCTTACTTTGTCAACGACGATACTACCGGCTTTCAGTAAGCAAAGTTTTTATTATTATTTCAAAGTACGTCCTTAATGTGTTATTCTTCTGATAATAGTATTTTAAGTTGGTAAAAGAGTTCTATGGACTATTTGGAAATTTCAACAAATACGACACCGGCTCGTTGGTCTAGGGGTATGATTTTCGCTTAGGGTGCGAGAGGTCCCGGGTTCAAATCCCGGACGAGCCCAAATCTCTTTTTGCATGTTTTTTGTGTTTCACGTTTATAATAGAATGACTTAAAATTCTATAGGATTATTTATATAAAAAAAAACTACTAAATAAAAGGTTATAGGTAATAAATACTTAATTCAATTGAATCTGATACATTGATCATCGACGACCTCTTCTTTATGTTCTTATTAATATTTGCCTTGCCTTGCCTTCGCCTTGAGCTTAAACTATGTGTAAATTACTTATTATAATATACGAATAAATAAACAAAACTCTTCTAGTTTGTAACCCATTGATAATTTCAAGATTATTTAAAGTAGACCGTATAATTTTTATTTCAAGTTTCACGACTTGACTAAATGTTTCAAAGTTTTACATCAAAGGTAAACATAACAGTATCCCACCGAAGCTGGCGACTGCACGTTTACAAACAAACGTCTTCCCCGGGCCATCCCTCGGGAAAGCCTTGCTCCTTGTCTCCCGCTTGCGTGCGAGAAATAATTAAACCCTCCGACGACGTACTCGAGAAACGCGTTTTTACAAAGGGAAATAATACGCCTCCGGTAAAAAGGAACAGCCTGTATTTTCCTAAGATTTTTTTTTTAAATTTAACCACACATGTTGACAGTGACAGACATCAGAGCGAGACGTAATGGCTGTTTTGTTTTGTAGTTTTTTTTTGGCTCTACACTTTTGGGTATTTAGCCAGTGTTAAGTAATTGATAATTTCTCAAGTTAATGATATTTAACTTATCACAGTCTAAGTCATCAAGTCAAGTCATACTCTTAGTAAAGTGGTGGCAACTTTACTAGAAGCTTCTATGGAGTTTGGAACAATACGAAAAGAAACGTTTCACCATCATTATACCATTTTCACCATAACTCATGCCTGTAATCCAGCACTTAACGAATAAAACGCCACCAAGTTTATGCACTAACACTGGAAATAACACAATGCGGTGAAGCGATCTTTCTCGTTTTCCCGCCAAAAATCCTGTTCTGTCCTTTGTGTGTAGTGTAATTAATAACTTAGTAGATCACGCCATATCATCGAAATGCCATATTATCGAAATGCCTTTATCATCATAAAAAACTTTAGAGCTTATTTCAAGTACATAGATGTATAGAGACGTTGAACTTCTTTCACATTTTGTATTTATAATAATAACGCCCAACGATCACATACATAGATCCTGGACCTTAACTAGGATTATCTAGTGTCTAGCGACTCAGAAACTACGAGGACCATGGTCCCACAACACCCAGACTTAGACCAAGTATTTGATCTTTTTTGCACTTGTTCTTCCGCGGGAATCAAACCCGCAGCCTCTGGAATATGAGCCCACCTGCTCAACTACCTCACCACAGACGCTGTCGATTGCAAGTTTGCGAAGTAGTAGATACTTAGGCACTTGAATACATTTCTGTGGGCTTACAAACCACTCCTTAGATTTAGCGCTTTGGTACGAGTAAAGCTCAAAAAGGCGAAACGTTTAGTAAGTCCAAAGTTCGTGCCTTAGTTACACACAGTTACGAAATGGAATTCATGGAAAAGTAATTAAAAGTACAGAAATGAATAGAATAGAAATAAATTTAACCTTTTATTTATTGAAATAGCGCAAACTGTAAAGTTCCAAACGAAAATCTTTTTTAAAAAGTCCTATTCACTTTTTCTTTAATTACAATAGAGTCTATTATATTTCTAATTAAACTTCTTTAAAAGTTGAAACATTTCAGAGGGTGCTTTAACGGCGATGTAACCAATTTAATGGTGTTGTCACCGTTTAAGGTCCTCAGGTTTAAGGTTGATACCAGTTTGGCGTTGTTGTAGGTAGGTATAACGAAGACGTTAGTAAAACTCAATTTGAAGTGTTTCAGTAGAACTAGCGTAGCCGAATATATTTATTAAAGAAAAATGCCTATATTTATACAAAGCTTAACCTAGGATTGTCCAATAAGAAAATAAGATTATAAAATTACACCAATTGTTTCACGTAATTAATTGACCAATGAGATAACGTTCTTCTGTTTACGATGCGTGTGTTCTTAAGTTTCCGGCGGTTATGCTGTCCCGTTCTCTCCTAGGACAGGTGAGTATGGCGCGCTGTTTTCCTTAAATATAGGTGGCATCGAGCTCTCTCTTTCATAACGCCGGGAGCAACGAACTGTGCAGTCGTCTCTGCGTAACGTTATCGGTGTTCTGTATTGGTGCTGATTGATGCTGTTCGGAGCTGCGATGAGGTGCTGGTGATACGATTAATATTCGCTCTTTTCAGAGCGAATATTTCTCCCAATTGAAACCGCCCTTTTCAGGGCGACATCTTAGTTTCTCTGGCGATAGTCTTCATTGTTTCATGTGACAGATAAACAATCGGATTCAGGCTTCAATAAATGTTGAATTGAGTGTGTCTTGTTTCTTCTGGTTATCCTGGTAATCCTGGTAATGGTATTGAGGTAAATGTGGTTCTTTTGGTATCCTGGTAATCTGGTAATTTGTTTGAGGTATGGTATGTGCAGAAGGTAAGTATTGGTAACTGTTGCGACGCAGGCGCAACATGATTCACCCCCTAGCGAAAGCGTACCGGCAGTTTCACGGTGCGCCCCCGTCGCGTCTTCAGTATTGGCTTTGGTAAAACATCTTGTTGATTTTGTGAAGTAATACTGTAGTCTGATGACGAGGTAACAGGTGGTGATGAGGTAATTTGCTTGTCCGGTACTGATGATGGTAAGTTGAATGAATTATCTTCGTCTTCGTTTATGATATAGGCAGGCTTGAGTCGGTCAATAGAAATAGTAGATGACCGTCGTTCTGGTAGCTGTAGTACAAAAGTCTTATCGCTTCGCTGTAGTACTTTGTAAGGACCATCGTAGGGAGGTTGAAGTGGCTTCTTTACTGCGTCATTTCGTAGAAAAACATATTCACACTTCTGAAGATCTTGATGCACGAACAAGGGTCGTTTGTTTCCGTGGCTTGATGTTTGGGTGGGCTTCAAAGTGTTTATGGTCTCACGCAGCTTGTTTACGTAATCATAGCCGCAGTCACTGTTCGACTCAAGTGGGGCGTTGAAAAAATCTCCTGGGAGACGTAAACTTTGCCCGTAGGTAAGTTCGGCGGCACTTACGCCATTATCGGTGCGCACAGCTGCACGTAGGCCCATTAAGACGGTTGGTAGCTCGTCGATCCACGTTTTATGTTCTGATAGACGAGTTTTCAGTGCTGTCTTGAGCGATCGGTGCCATCTTTCAATCATGCCGTTCGATTGAGGGTGATACGGTGTCGTATGAATGCGCTTTATTCCCATTGCATTGGTGAGTTTGGCAAATAATTGACTCTCGAAAGTTCTGCCTTGGTCAGTTGTTAGGAATTTGCATATACCGAAGCGAGTAATCCAATGTTCATAGACTATTTTCGCGACGGCTTCAGCGGATATGTCGTCAGTAGGTATTGCTTCAGGCCATCTCGTTACTCGGTCGATCATGGTTACCAGATAGCGATAACCTTGAGAAGTGGTGCTGAGAGGTCCAACCAGATCTAGGTGTAGGTGGCTGAATCGTTCTGAAGTAGGTGGAAAAGTTGATACGCTACTCATAGTATGTCGTTGAACTTTGCATTGTTGACAGCGTATGCAATGTTTTGCCCATTTTCCAACATCGGTATTCATTGAAGGCCAGAAATACTTTTGAGTCATAAGCTTGCGTGTTGTGCGTACACCTGGGTGGCTTATGTTATGTACAGCGTCGAATGCGAGTCGTCGGAATTCTTCAGGTAGGTAGGGTCGCATGTGTGACGTCGATGTTTCGCAGTAGATTGAAGTATGTGCGTCGGGCATAGTAACTTTTTTTATTGTTAAGTTACTTTGTTGTCCGAGTTGTTGAATGATATTGCTGTCTCTTTCTTGCGCTTCAGCAATTTTTTGATAGTTGAGTGACGTTGGGCATGTAATACTGTCTACGTTTGTTCGGCTGAGGGCATCGGCGACTTGATTTTGATCCCCAGAGATGTGACGAATATCTGTTGTGAATTCGCTTATGAAGATAAGTTGTCTTGCACGGCGAGGTGTTTCAGTCACTGACGGTGGCTTTTGCAGCACATAGGTCAGTGGCTTGTGGTCAGTGAATACAATGAGGTGGCGTCCTTCAAATGTTTTCCGGAAGTACTTTATTGCCATGTAGATTGCGAGTAGCTCTCTGTCGAAAGTACTGTAGTTGCGTTGAGTGTCGGAAAACTTCTTTGAAAAATAGCCAAGTGGTTGCCATTTTCCATCGATAAATTGTTGTAGGACGGCTCCAGCACATATGTCTGATGCGTCAGTGAATACTGCGAGGGCAGCGTCATGTACAGGATGAGCGAGCAAAGCTGCATTTTGAATCGCAACTTTACAAGCTTCAAATGCTTCAAGTGCTTCGTCATTCCATTGGATTAATGTTTTATCCTTTTTTTTCGTGTTATGAAGAAATGCATGAAGTGGTGCTTGCATTTCGGCTGCTTTAGGTAGGTGGTCACGGTAGAAATTGATCATTCCGAGAAAACGTCTTAATTCTTCGATTGTCGTTGGTTTCGGAAAATCTTGAATTGCAGCGACTTTTTCAACAGGCGGCTTGATTCCGTCTTTACTGACGGTATAGCCGAGAAACTTGACTTCCGGTTGGCCGAACACGCATTTGGCAGGGTTGATAGTGATGCCATTTTCTTCTAGTCTTCTTAGTACTTCACGAAGATGTTTTCTGTGTGAAGTTTCGCACGGGCTTGCGATCAAAATATCATCAATAAACGCGTAGGCGTAATCGAGACCACGCAGTACTTCGTGAATAAATCGTTGGAATGTTTGTCCTGCGTTCATAAGTCCTGGGCACATTCGCGGAAATTCGAATAAACCCATCGGTGTTATGATTGCAGTTTTTTCTATATCTTCTTCTCGGATCTTCAGTTGTTGGTAAGCTCGGTTGAGATCGATTGTAGAGTAGATAGTCTTGTTTGATAATTAGAATGTAAAATCTTTGATTCTAGGTATTGGATAGCGGTCAGGTATCGTGACAGCGTTAAGTCGTCTGTAGTCGCCACATACTCGTAGATCTCCATTTTTCTTTGGTACGACGTGTAGTGGAGATGACCAGGGACTTTTGCTTGGACGGCAGAGACCCTGTTCAATCATATTTTCAAACTCCTTTTTTACGAGTTCATATCGGTGTGGCGCTATTGGTCGAGCACGGCAGTGTAGTGGTTGTCCGGTTGTCTCGATAAAATGTTCAACGTTGTGTTTCGGGTTCAATTGCATCGCAGTTAGTCGAGTAATTCCGGGAAATTCGGCTAGGATATCATGATATGAACTGTCGACGTCAATACTGCGGATTGTAGGTATGCTTGTGGCTTGCACGAATGAAGTTGACGTTAATTTCGTGATTCCGTCGATTAATCTTCTATTCTTAATGTCGACTATCAGCTGGTGATGTTTGAGAAAGTCGGCCCCGATTATAGGTTTGCTGACTTCCGCAACGATAAACTTCCACTTGAAAGGTCGACGGAGGTTCAAATCTAGCTCCAATGTTTTTTCACCGTAGGTCGGGATGATAGTATTATTAGCAGCGTAGAGTTGAAAGTTAAGTGGTTTCGGCGAGTCGCCTTTTTTCTTGGGTATGACGGATATGTTGGCGCCTGTATCGATGAGAAAAGTTAACTTCGATTTCTTGTCTGTGACAAATAGGCGGTATGAATGTTCTTTTACGCCAGACTCCGCCGCGGCCAGCGTAATTTTCAGTTTTCCGTCTTCTTATTCATGTTTTCATTTTTGTATGAACAAGGTGTCATGCAGTGAATTGCTTCGGATCCGAATCGTCGGTGATAATAGCAGTACGGCGACGGCGTTTGGCTTCGTGAGTGATCGTTGTTATCTGTGTTTCGACGTAACGAACGATTTCTTCTAAAGAATGGTCGCTGTTGTTGATACGGTTGATGCTGGTATTGTGGTTGTTCGTATTGATGTGAAGTCTTGAGAGCGGCGATTTCAAGCGACAAACGCCTTATTTCTTCAGCGAGAAATTGTGTCTCAGAATGATGTGGCTGTTGAGGACGAGGTATTGTTGCAACAGCAGAGATTTCAGAGCTGCTGTTCTCGAGCATCTTGTCAGCCAGAAGTGCTAATTCATCCAATGCGGTTTGCGTTTTGAATGATTCGCTGACGGCGAGAACGGAGCGGATGTGAGACGGTAAGTGGTTCGTCCACATCAGGCGTAGGGTTGTATCCGGTACTTTATCACGTGCCAGACTGCGCATACGTCTGAGCAGCTGTGATGGCTTCTGGTCTCCAAGTTCCATGTCGGAGAGTAGCTTCTGGAACTGACGGTTGTCGGATTCTTCATATACGGTAATGAGACGCTCTTTGAGTATTTTGTACATGTCGGTCTCTGGCGGGTTGTATAATAGATCGCTGACTTGTTCGACGTCCGTTTTATCTAGTTGTGCAATCACCATTTGCGCCAACTGAGCCTGGCTTCTCTTCTGGTCGCTGGTAGCGGCTTCAAAGCTGATAAACCATAAGCGCGGCTTGTCGCGCCAAAATGGTGGTATGCGCATAGACAATGCAATACCGGCGAGTTCTTGCTGCGAGCTCTTGGTAGAAGTAGAGGCAGAGGTGTCCGTGGTCGAGGAATCTTGCATCTTCACGTGTTCTTTCTTCCTTGTAGTAAGGCTGGAGAGAGGGTCACCAATTTAGCGGAGATGGTCACCAATTTAACGGTGTTGTCACCGTTTAAGGTCCTCAGGTTTAAGGTTGATACCAGTTTGGCGTTGTTGTAGGTAGGTATAACGAGGACGTTAGTAAAACTCAATTTAAAGTGTTTCAGTAGAACTAGCGTAGCCGAATATATTTATTAAAGAAAAATGCCTATATTTATACAAAGCTTAACCTAGGATTGTCCAATAAGAAAATAAGATTATAAAATTACACCAATTGTTTCACGTAATTAATTGACCAATGAGATAACGTTCTTCTGTTTACGATGCGTGTGTTCTTAAGTTTCCGGCGGTTATGCTGTCCCGTTCTCTCCTAGGACAGGTGAGTATGGCGCGCTGTTTTCCTTAAATATAGGTGGCATCGAGCTCTCTCTTTCATAACGCCGGGAGCAACGAACTGTGCAGTCGTCTCTGCGTAACGTTATCGGTGTTCTGTATTGGTGCTGATTGATGCTGTTCGGAGCTGCGATGAGGTGCTGGTGATACGATTAATATTCGCTCTTTTCAGAGCGAATATTTCTCCCAATTGAAACCGCCCTTTTCAGGGCGACATCTTAGTTTCTCTGGCGATAGTCTTCATTGTTTCATGTGACAGATAAACAATCGGATTCAGGCTTCAATAAATGTTGAATTGAGTGTGTCTTGTTTCTTCTGGTTATCCTGGTAATCCTGGTAATGGTATTGAGGTAAATGTGGTTCTTTTGGTATCCTGGTAATCTGGTAATTTGTTTGAGGTATGGTATGTGCAGAAGGTAAGTATTGGTAACTGTTGCGACGCAGGCGCTACAGTGCCTTTCCAAACAGCTAATTCAGGCTCATTCAATGTACAACCGAGTAAATTATGCATTGTGTTGCCTGGTTTGCGAAATATTGAACCCTTGCTCTCCTTCGTTTGATTTATGTCCCTTTATTTCTTGCTTGATATATACTTGTGTAGGTCTGTAGATGCTTACACATGGAAAGTTAGTGAGACTAACGTTGGCACATGGTTTGATCTTCACTCACACCAATTACTATAGTATAGTATCACAGAGTAAGCTTTTGTATTATTATACAATCTAAATATATATAACTCAAAGGTGACTGACTGACTGACTAACTGACATAGTGATCTATCAACGCACAGCCCAAATCACTGGACGGATCGGGCTGAAATTTGGCATGCAGGTAGATGTTATGACGTAGGCATCGGCTAAGAAAGGATTTTTCGAAATTCTACCCTTAAGAGGGTGAAATGGGTGGTTGAATTAATTTCCCATAGGCCACGCCGCGGGCGAAGCTGCGGGCAAAAGCTCGTATTCTTCTTGTCTTTACCTGCTGGATATGTATTTTGATTATCTTCTACTATATTAATACTATAAAGGCTCTAAAAATAATCATGTTCGATAATCAGATATTACAATTCCTCTTAATGGTAAGACTCAATGTGTAGGGTTCTTAACTATCATCTACTGCTTATTTGTACGTAATGTATATAGCTGGATACGTTATTTTATAAAATCTTACGCAAACACCTACTTTCCCGACTGACCCGACAGCTCACTTGGTAGTACCCTAGCCCTGCCTTCTGAAAAGTAGGTAGTTGAGTTCGATTCCCATCCAGGACAAACATTTGTGTGATGGACATCGGTGTTTGTTCTGTGTCTGGATGTTATATTGTATTCTATGTATGTATTTACACACAAAAAAGTATATAAGTATTCTATCAGTACCCATCTGGTACCCATAGTGCAAGCTTTGCTTGGTTTAGAGTTAAATGGCGCTTTGTGTAGTGTCCAAAAATATTAATTATTATTATTACTTTATATCTGCACATGATGCCTTTATTATACATAGTACCTAGAGCTATCTATATTTTATTTGACCCTTCCATATTTTTTAGTTATTAGTATGGAAATTTCTCCTGTTGTATTGCAATCAAAGTTTCGATTCCTCCCCAGGTGTTACGTGCTGACGCTCGCGAAAGCTGCCGCGGCTTGCGTTAGTATGTGTAACTGGCTCCCAGAAGAAGGACATCGAATATGTCCGAGGGGTGATCACGAAACTTTGCAATGCAACAGAAAAAAAATCCATACTAACTATGCACATAAACTGCGTGTTAAAACTGTCAAATCCATACAAATTTGTGTTTCTATTGGTTGCAATCGAGTAACGTTATTGCCCAGCTGGTGGGAGTAATTTTGACTTTTTAACTGACGTGAGTTTAGCCGTTATTTATCTTACAAAATACTTTAAATAACCACATTTTCATTGATAGTATCTATCTATAACATTTTCCGATTTTCTGATGTCATACCGAGTAGGGTTCGATACTATTATTCCATATCTTCGCACTATGTCCAGAGAACGGTGGCTTAATGGACCATTGTAGGTTGATGGACTACCATCAAGAAAGCCTTTAACATCACTTATTTTGTATCGTATCGTATACAAAAACGATTATCATTGCATTATAGGAAAAAAGCGTTTGTCCCTCCTTTATTGTATTAGTGTTCATTATTAATAATAAGGTAAAGTAATAAATTTAAACTAATTTAACAGAGAGCATGGATCCAGGTGTCTGTGTTAAAGCACCTACAAAAAAAATGCCTATAAAACCACTTGTATTTTTCCCAACAGCATTTAATGAAATGCCAGAACCGTGAACTTTCTCGGTGTCTGTTTTACGCGCATTAGTTTCTTACGCGAGCTTGGATATTGTAAATGTCAAGGCGAATCAATAAAATCATCTACCACTTACTGAGTAATTCAACACGGTTTGCCAACTGTTTAAATGCCGAAAGCAATATAAACACGATAGTATATTTTAGACACTGCAGAATACGGTTAACCTTTGCGAATGTTCGCTCATTGACATTTTCTATTCTATTTCCAGCAAGGTATATGTTTATAGCCGGGCTGAGTAGAAGTACTTACAGAAGTAAAATAGCATCATACATTGGGATAATGCTAAAAATAGGCTATTTGCAATAAAATCTTTTGACTTTGACATCATCGCCAGCTGCGTATTATACTAAGATGATTATTAAGTGATAATGTAAACCAAAAAAAACGAGTGTGCGTTGACCACACGGCTGAAGTAAAATTTCTTGCCCCTACAGTAAATTAATGATTTTGGTAAAACTGTGATACACGTATCTACAATTTTAATTGAAGAACATGTTGTGTATACATTTTCGAGTCAATTGATCCAGGAATGAAAACTTTTCGTAGATAATTCAACTACCCATTTCACCCTCTTAGATGTGAAATTTCGAAAAACCCTTTCTTAGTGGATACCTACACTTTACAAAGAACACACCCTCCAAATTTCAAGTCTCTAGGACCAGCGGTTTAGGCTGTGCGTTGAAATATAAGTCAGTCAGTCAGTCAGGACTTTGAATTTAATATGTAAAGATACTAGGGAATCGAACACGATCGTTTGGTTTTTTTTTTTTGTTATATTGATAGTCTAGGTTGTAAGGAGTACACGCTCCGCCTGGTGACGCTGTAGAGGTTGGTAGAGACCAACAGAATTAGCACGTTCAAAATAAAATAGTAGTACATGTTACTGTGAAAGCTTGTGTCTAATATTAAAATTATATTGTTTTATATGTTGATATATATTTTGGTGTTATAGGAAAGTTTTACCATATGGCATATAATGTATCTTATATCAAGTCAATCAGTCAGTCAGGACTTTAAATGTTATATGTATAGATTATTGTAGAAATTTTAATGTAGAATACAAATATAATCTATGGTTCGAGTGAAAAATTAACATTTAACGTGATATTCTTAAGCAAGAGGCTAATGTCCGTGCCCGCCAGTACCTATTTAAGTTTGACAGCTCCGAAGTTCACTCTTATCTCCCAAGTCCCCGGTTCCCGTTTACTAGGTGGTAGGCCTTTTCTGCAAATTTCGTCTAGGTAGGTACCACCGCTTTGCCAGTTATTCTGCCGCCAAGCAGTAGTGCGCAAGCACTACTGTGTTCCAGTTTGAAGGGCACTGTAGCTAGTGAAATTACTGGGCAAATGAGACTTTATGACCTAATCTCGCAGTCTAGTAATCTTATGGCTGATAGACTCTGATGATTTCTCAGAATGCGCGGTGCAGTGTCACGCGAAACTATACTTTAGAGTTTCAAGTGTCACTGCAACTGATATGGGCAGTCGTGTTGCTTAGTGAGGGACTAGCTCGTCACGTCATTTCGTAACATTAAAAAAAAAACATATATAGTAATTAAAATTCCCTGTGTCTACTTGGGACCGAAGGTTAGGGTCCAGGATTTATGTATGTGATCGTTGGGTGTTATCATTATCATTGGTTGGGACAGCCGATGATGAACAGTCTACCAATAAGCGTTCAGTATTTGGTCTGCCAAGTTGACATGAATTTAACAAACGTATAAGATAGCCCGCGGGAAAGTGTTTGTTTAGCTAAGTTGTATAGTATAGTATATTGTAATGTTAATAGACTTTAGTACAGACAGGCATAAAAGGTAAGTACTGAAATGTATACACGACCCTTGCATAGGGATAAAAGTTCCTTCTTATTCCAACGTTTTAGTATACTTTATACCTACGTATAACGTAATGAATAATCTATATAGGCACTAGGTCATAAATTCTTTACAAATACTTATCCTGTCGCGGGCATCGAAACTGCCGCCTCCGGGTTATGAGCCAACTTGTTCAACCACCACACCAAAGAGGATAAGTATTACTACATACGGCCTCTTTTAGACGTGACAGAGTAACAGCTATAATAACACAAGTTTAGTGACACAATAAGCTAAAAAAGAAACTAAAATACATCGTAGATCAATATTTATGACGGCGGCAACGTCCAGTTATAAACTCTATGCACAGCGATCGAGCACCGTAATTTACCTTGTGGTGGCATTAAATTCTGTGATTAAATTTATTACAGTGGCAGCACCGGCAACTGTCATGGCGCCCCTACCTGTCTGGCTATATAAAGGGATCGATTGGTGCGCTACGGATCACCCCGTCGTCGCCGCCCGAGACACCCCGTCGTCGCCGCCCGAGACACCCCGTCGTCGCCGCCCGAGACACGTCTTGAGCGACCCGGATGATCCTATAGCAGCCGTAGTATCGGCTGCGCTAGGATCACCGGACCAGTCTAGCCCTTCTGGCTCAGGTACCGCTTTCGGCACCGGTATAGGATACCAGCGTAACACAATCAGACACCGACCCCGCCGGCGAGGTCGACGTACCCCCCGTAGGTTAGCTAGAACGGTCGCGACTTTCAATAGGGTCCACTCTTCCAGTGGACGTAGCCTTCTCGATCCTCTTATCCCGGCAACGGCCCAAGCCGAGGCTCGCACCCCAGGGGTGCCCTTGAGCTAGTTGCCTCCCACTTTTGACGGCTGGGCGCCCTAAGCGCCCGCCCTCCCGCCCGGTGACGCTGTAAAGGTCGATAGAGACCAACAGCATTAGCTCGTTCAAAAAAAAAAAAAAAAAAAAAAAAAAAAAGCGCTACGGATCATTCTTGTTCCAGACACGGCGCGGTGCGGACATGCTGAAGGCCTATTGTTATATAGGTTGCAACCTACGCACAACCCGTTCCTGCCTGCCGACATTTATATATTTCTTGAAGTTTGCTGACAGCGTATACACGCTTGTATAGGCTGTCACTTGTTATGGTAAATATTAAAACATAGTTTTGTATATATAGGTACTGTCATCAAAAATGGATCACGTCTAGGATGGTATGGAGATTGGAGACCTTCAAAACTACAAAAGACAGAAAAATATGTTCTAAATATGGGCCATGTCATCGATTTCACACGAGGAAAACTGCATTCATAGGGTACCTATACTCAACTAGCTTCTGCCCGCGTGGCCTATAGGAAACGAAGAAGAAAAGTTTTCATAGTTAATTCAACCACCCATTTCACCCTCTTAGGGGTGGAATTTTGAAAAACCCTTTCTTAGTGGGTACCTACACTTTACAAAGAACACACCCTCCAAATTTCGTCTTTAGGACCAGCGGTTTAGGCTGTGCGTTGATATATAAGTCAGTCAGTCAGTCAGGACTTTGAATTTAATATGTAAAGATACTAGGGAATCGAACACGATCGTTTGGTTTTTTTTTGTTGTATTGATAGTCTAGGTTGTAAGGAGTACACGCTCCGCCTGGTGACGCTGTAGAGGTTGGTAGAGACCAACAGAATTAGCACGTTCAAAATAAAATAGTAGTACATGTTACTGTGAAAGCTTGTGTCTAATATTAAAATTATATTGTTTTATATGTTGATATATATTTTGGTGTTATAGGAAAGTTTTACCATATGGCATATAATGTATCTTATACCTTTTTATATTTTGCATACCTTGTTATCTCAGCACTTGCGAGTATATGGAGTGGAACAGAGGAACCCTCCCCATCATACATGAGGTATAACAAGGGTCTTTTACGATGATCCAGTCAACGCCTTTACTTTTTATGCTCTTTATCCTTGGACGTATCTCAAGCGTGCTCTAATTAGAGTGTAATTTTTAATTTTATTTAAGGAATGACATGACCAACTATTCGTTCGTCTGATATTAAGCGACACGGTTGCCCATATCAGTTGCAGTGTCACTAGGAACTCTAAAGTAGAGTTTCGCGTTATAGTCTAGTACTAGACTTTGGGTAACAAAGTCTCATTTGCCCAGTAATTTCACTAGCTACAGTCTTTCAAACCGGAACACAGTAGTGCTTGCGCACTACTGCTTGGCGGCAGGATAACTAGCAAAGCGGTGGTACCTATCTAGATGAAGTTTATAAAAAAGTCCTGCCACCTAGTAAATATACCATTCATGCAGTTAATCCAATATCACGCAATAAATATGTGAGTATGTAATAGCATAATGTGTTATGTACACATAGAACACATTTCTGTTTACTAGGTGTGTACATAGTACGAGTTTTTCGAATGTACTTTACTATGTACTTGTTATAATTATTTATTTGTATGAGATCCTTATGCCCGTCCGCAATAAAGGTGGACATGCTTCTAAGTTCACGTTTATCCCTCTATGATATGACCATATGCGGTGACGTAGCTAGGTAACCAAAGGCCCTGGGGTAAATAATAAACTAGGGTCCCAACTAAACTATTTAATATCGGTTGTTCTGTATTCGTCGTGTTCCGAATTCGTAAGTACCTACTTCAGATTCGTCGTTAATCCAGATTCGCCGTCCTCCAGATTATTTATTTTCCAAATGTGGGAGAAGTTTTCACTAATTTATAGTTTGTGCGGGCCCCGAATCTTGCGGGTTCGATTCCCACGGCAGGACAAGTATTCGTGTACAGAAAAAAAGCGCATATACTTGTTCTGAGTCTGGGTGTTGTGGGACCATGGTCCTCGTAGTTCCTGGGTCCCTATACACAGGGAATTCTAGTTAGGGTCCAGGATCTATGTATGTGATCGTTGGGCGTTATTATTGTTAATATTGCCTACGATTTCTCTCGCGTAGTATAGCATATGGCTTTGCTTACGGTTCCGCCATATTAACCTCCATTTCCAATTTTTCTTTCCCTAAAAACCTTATACGAACTGTAAATTATACAAAAAAATAGCCAATACAGTCCTGCCACTTTCAAGTCATGCGCTTGTCCGTCACCAACGAACAGATAGTATTACATTTTTATTTATATAGATAAAAATCCTATTTCATGGATAGGTATTGTAAGGTTTAGATAAATTCAAATTATCCTCAATTCATCGTCTGCATCTATCCAGCTATCCTAGCTGGCCCCGGCTCTGTCGGAATTAATGTATACCAAAGCAAGTGCTGGCGTACGTGTTATCGAAGCTGATATTGATACACATATAGCTCCTTACTAATAAACATTTCATAACAGTGGAATAGCTACTCAGTGTTTTCTCTTATTTTATCTTTGCCCTTTTCAAACTTGATAGAAAGAAACAAAACACTAAAAGCAACTATTCATTTTCTAAACTGTGTTCATTATTAGTATACTGTGGATGAGATATCGACTGTGGCAACTATTGCGATAACTAATGAGCTTTTCTTAAATTATTTTTTACCTACACAATCTATGGAATCAATATCTAGATATATATAACTCAAAGGTGACTGACTGACTGACATAGTGATCTATTAACGCACAGTCCAAACCACTGGACGGATCGGGCTGAAATTTGGCATGCAGGTAGATGTATGACGTAGGCATCCGCTAAGAAAGGATTTTTCGAAATTAAGAGGGTGAAATGGGTGGTTGAATTATTTTCCCATAGGCCTCGCCGCGGGCGAAGCTGCGGGCAGAAGCTCGTATGTATAACGAGCTTCTGCCTGTGATGTGACATATCTACTGTGTCATCCACAGTATATGAATAAACATTGTTCAGAAGTGAATACAACTAATTAATATAAATAACTAATTTAAACAGTTACATATCTAGCATACTAGATATGTAGCTGTTTAAAAGAAACATAGCCGTTTTGTATTACGGCGGGTAAACAAAACAAAAAGCAACTACTTATGCACTTCTAAACAATATTAATTCGTATATTGAAATATCGACTGTGGCATACATATACACAGTATATAATATACTAGATATGTCATAGAGTGCGGGTAAGGATAGATAATACAAGGGAATAAAAGAAAAGTATTTTAATTACACTTTAATGAATTTAAACAAATAAAACTTACATGAGACATCACAATTATGCTTCGCAAAGTAATGTACCTACACGTCATGAGATTCATTAAACCCACGAGTCAGATCTATTTATTTTGTTTAATAACAATAAAATCTGCCTTAACATTAAAGAACTTTGCCTACCATATAACAGGGACTCAAAGCACTTAAATTTTAAAATACTCGATAAAATACGTTATGTATTTTTGGATACTTGATGGTATCAATAGTCCATTTAGGTGGCTATGATATTAGACATCAATATTGCGCTAACATTGATTTCCACGAGATATTTTGTGAAAGAGAACGAACGAGACCGAGAAAGTAATTCTGTTAGAAAATTATCTTATCTAAAGTGTATGTGAAAAAATATTAACCTTCAAGATACTACTTCATTTTGTTTATTTAATAAATACATGTTATATAGACTTAACCGATATGGTACGCTAGGTGGGATATTCATCATTATCATATATTATAAGTAAATGGGAAATAGAAAGTATGGATCCGTAACTTGGGTAAGGAGAACCGCTGACGCTATTTCTTCGGTTCGGACCTTCGATATTTGATCGAAGCATTGGGACCCGCCTGAAAATAGCCTATGCCGGTTGCTTTTGGAATTTAAGAATTCATTCGGGCAGTACCGCTTGCTCCTTGCTTATCATAAAACAATACCAATCAAATGCTTGTTACAAGGGAATATTATGGAAAGGATGTGGGATGAAGTTAGAATTAAGGCGAACACTTATACCGATATCAATTCATACAAAAATATCTTTTTTTATACACATTGACGAAAACAGCTAAGCATTCTAATTTTCTATCAAATTCTCATGATATTTGATTCATACATTTACCAAGGTCTTCCTATTATTAAGATTCACTACAAGTTAAATGTAAACATTTAAACGGAGGGATTCAAAAATGTTATAAGTTAGAATGATATATTTTAACTATTACAAGCTTACTATTTGTTCAGCAAACATTCAATCCTGTTTTTTTTACATCATACCAGTGTTAATTATTTATTTTGCTTCACAATAGATTAAAATATGCTTTGTTGTGTTTCCTTAACAATTATTTTTATCTTAACTGTAAAACCTATATAAAAATTATAAAACAAAATAAATTAGGCATCTGATAATAAAAACTTACAAAGTAATAATATCTTTTAATTCTGGAATTTAAACTCTTGCAACTTAAAACTAACACTAACAAAAAATACTAAATACTATAAAACAGGAGATGCTAAGACAATGTGCATTGTTTGATTGAGCGTAGGTATAGTACCTAAGTAGTGTACCAGTACCTACCAAAGAGCTGAGTCACAATCTTGGAAAACATGTCAGAAAAGCAAATAACAATAATAAACCCTTTACCGTGTCTAAATAAATGTTACAAACTGTACCATCATTAGGCATACTTTTGTACATACAGCATTATTTAAGGTTAAGGTAATGCACGTAAGACAAAAAAATGTTATTAATTTAGATATCTATTTAAAGTATCACATACGGGAGATTGTTATGGTTTGTTGCTTAATAAATCTTACTTGTTATTACAAGATGTCATTGGTAACAGTATCTTACTTCGCTCATCATTATCGCTATGATGTCATCCCTCGCCATTACATTATTATAATGACAAAGTCCTCTCGCCGCTCTGCGACTTCCGTATTCGTAACTATTTACAAGTATCTATATACAGTTATGCGATTTAATTTGGCTCCTTAATATACACACTGGAATGAAACCACATAACAGGAATGTTAAGAAACAAAAATCTATTTACAAGATTTCACCGAGAGCTATCTTGCAGAAGAAGAGTCACTCGATCAATAAACAACAGCGTCAAGCTTAGTTGCCAAATGCAAGTATCAACGACGAAGCTACTATAAATGTTAGTGATATAGTTCAAATTTCTATTTACATGGGCAACTATTTTCATAATCTAAAGTAAAAGAGCAAAAAGTGGAATAAGTAACGCGACAGTGAACATCCTGGTGCCAGCTCCATTAGGTTTGCTTCCGAGTCCGCCGACTACAGCACTGTTCATGTCATCCTTGACTGCAGGTGTTTTGACGTTGCCTTCACTGCTGTCGCCCATCATGTCGCCGGTGTCTACTTCGTTAGACTCATCGCCTTTCTTTATGGCGCTTGGGATGTCATTTTCCTCAGGAGATGGCGCTACCGTCTTTGGTGGAGGTGTCGTAGTTGTCGTCGTGGTTGTAGTTGTGGTGGTAGTAGTAGTCGGCACCAAACTGTTATTCCCCATAAAATATATGTCACCGTACACGGCTTCAACTTCCATGGTGTTCTCAATACGCTGTCCCCGCATCTGCCTCGATCGCGAATCTTTCCCGTTGTAAAACGTCACTAATTTTGCTGTGTATTGGACGTCGCGAACTGTGAAATTTCCCCTGAACGTAACGTTACATGCAGTTCCAGGTTCTAGGTATCGTTCAAGTTTGTACAATTTCGTTACGTTTTGATTGAATGGATTAGCCCATTCAATCGGCGGAAATAGTGTACCGTCAGCCATTTCAATAGATGTATTTAATCCGATCGCTATACCATGACCGTGCCCCCATGAAAGAGTATATAAAAACGAATATGGAACTTCAGTTGTAACAGTAGCAGCATCCTCTCCATCGTTTCTTAAAACTCGTTCAGCTAAAATAGCGGGATCAGATTGCCGAACATGATCTGTTGCAGGGTCTAGTTCTATATTTTCTAATTTGTAACTAGTTGGCTCAATCTCCAATAAAATTTCACCACTGATTTGAGTTCCTACATTATTGGTGGTTTCATTATACGTTTTAAGTAGACCTGTAGGGCCTTCATACTCTATTCTTCCGATGTAATGCGAGCTTCCACTGAATGATTTTGTTCTTCCTATAAATACCGAGTCAGAAGAGGAGTCAACCATAACAGAGCCACTGGGTCTCGGATTAAATTTGACCCATGGTACCCAATAAATCAGCGAAGCATTTTCACTATTTTCAAGCACTTCGAATGTATCGTGTTTTGATCCAGATACAGAGCAAGATGTATAGTCTGGTTTGAGTTGTCCAAGCTTCATAACACCTTGGTCACGGGCTCTGCAGAGGTATGTGGACCCTGCAAGCAAAATATTATTGTTAACACAAAATCACGTTTAGAAATACATATAAGTTCAAGAAGCGAGTGAAACTCGTGCGTTGAGGGTTCCAGACCTCCTTAACACGTGTTCGATAGTATGTGATAAATATATATTATAATAGAGTGGAGTAATCACCCGACAAACTTATTTTTGTGATAAGTGTATATGAAGTTGTTAGGTGGAATTATCACGAGACAAAATTTGGTAGCTTATTTGATATGATTATGATAGGGGGAAAAAGCGCAAAGATGATAAGTCGGTTTAATTATTTCTCTAGTCAGATGTTATTCATCGGGCAAGGCTACTCGGGATGTGTTAAGGAGGTACCGGAACCTGGTTCTGGCCCTCTTATTTAAGATGGCATGTTTTTTCTTCTTTAAAATTTAATATCGGACGACATTTCGAACCTTCTTCTGATTCGGCTCCGGCTACATAGTTCTGCATAGCCTTCTGCTTCGGGGTGGACCATTTAAGGGTACTTGACGTGACTGTTTGTTTCAGTTTTGCATTATACAGGCCGACGCCTGCCTCCGCCATTGCAGGTACAGCTAGCGTCGCCGTCAGTAGCACTACCCACCATCCACTTAGACAGTTTCTATTTTTCTTCATTGTTTGTACCTGTAACAAAGATTGTTTTCGTTTTTAAATTTATCTTAAAGAGTAGAGACAGCCCGCGGTTATACCCAAGTTTTGTTTCATATCCTTATTAACACCCTAGTCACCGCCTTATTATTGTCTAGAAATCTTTCTAGACTTCTCAGAGAGCGTATGGACGTTACTTAAGTACGTTTTAGCTATCTGCATTGTAGAAACCGGCTGCCATGACATTACCGCGAGGATTAATTTTAAATAATTTTATCATTTTTCAAGATGTTAAGATGTTGTTCTTGTTTGAGGCCTGACTGCAAAGCCTCGACCATAGACGCAAAGTTGCCAGTTTATCGGTCTTCTATCGAGTGCATTTTGGAGAGTGTGCATTGGAGTTGCATAACCTGATTCCGCCGTCACCGTTCCACCATCGGACAACCAGATGTACGAAAAAGCGCCACCGGTACATGGTTAATATCCCACATGTGCGAACAAAGAGACTTGACTCCACATTTATCATGCGAACAGCCAAAGAGTGGAACGCTTTACCGGCATCCGTATTTCCCGAAAACTACAACCTTGGAGTCTTCAAATCGAGAGTGAACAGGTATCTTCTAGGCAAGCGTGTTACATCCTAGACCGCATCGTCACTTACCATCAGGTGCGATAGTGGTCAAGCGCGAGCCTATCAAACAATAAAAAAAAAATGTTAATTATTTCATCATTGTTATTTTATTTTACTTTTTTAAATACCAATATTATAGATATTGCATTGAAATTAATACATTATTGCATCATGCTTCTGAAAAATTAGCTATAACCATACCAAGTTTCATCAAACTCGTGTTCAAAGGGACAGACAACAAAAAATAAGAAAAAAAATGGTTTTACTTCAATATCAATAAAGAAGTGTGCTGCAATTAAAATATTAAAAAACATTCAATGTACAAATTTAACCTAGTAACAGTTTTGTTATATATATATAGATCAAAAGATATATTAAACTAAAAATCAAGTTTAAACATTTTATTTAAATTTTAAACAAACAAATCCAGATTACAAAAAAAATGTTGTTACTCAATATCAATAAAGAAGTGTACTGCAATTAAATTATTAAAAACTTTTTTTTCATTGTTTGATAGGCTAGCGTTTGACCACTATCGCACCTGATGGTAAGTGACGATGCGGTCTAGGATGTAACACGCTTGCCTAAATTTCTTAAACTTTCAATGTACAGATTTAACCTAGTAACAGTTTTGTTATATGTATAGATCAAAAGATATATTAAACTAAAAATCACAAATCCATTTCCCTCCAAACTAAAAAAATGCAATTGTTTATTTATTTATTTAATACACATAAAAAGTACAAAGGAGGACTTAATGCTAACAGCATTTTCTACCATTCAACCAAGGCGTGCAGAGAAACAATTAGATTAGGCGTGCATATAAGGAAATGAGCATAATTTAATATAATTATAATGATTAAACTGTATAGTTTATATATTCAGTTTCATCATGATTGCATTTTTTAAACGAACATTACCGTTACGGTAGATTTATTAATATCATAGGATAGCAAGATCAATCGACAAATGATTTCAAATGTAGCTTTAAAAACGAATCGACTCAATGAAGTAACCCATTTATCTTATCAATTGCTTGCCCAATGTGAATCGCTTTTTATTAGAGTCTGCCCTACATACCTACCTAATATTATACAATAAAAATAATACGCATGTAAGCAACGGCATCTAATAATAGAAATCCCGTTGGATTTTTATTCCGTTTGTTAAATAACAATAACTAAAACTACAATAATAACGTCCTACAATCACATGCATAAATAATGTTTATTATGTGCTATTGGACGTTATTATTGAAGTTAGGGAATTCTAGTTATGGTCCATCAGGATCTATAATATAGATCCTGGACTAACTAGGATTCCCTGTGTCTAGGAACCCAAGAACTGCGAGGACGACGGTCCCACAACACCCAAGCACAGAACAAGAATTTTTTTCTTTTTTTATGTACAAATACTTGTCCTGCCGCGGTAACCGAACCTGCCACCTCCTTGTTATGAGCCGACCTGCTCAACCGCCACACCACAGAGGCTGTCAAATACATTAGACCCACTATAAATGAGTAAAGGTATATTTGATCTTAGTTTATTATTATGTTTGTATATGGTTCTCTAAAGCAATTACATTATATGTATCTACCTACAAATGTCATTGAATTTTGTCGGATTTTCTCCACCCTCCTCCATAAATTTTACTGCGACCCCCAAAATTTTATCTAGTAGATGTACATTTAGAAGGTATAAAAGCGGTCTTTTTCCTGTTCACCCCTGTTTTAATTGGTTATAAACATGAAATAGTTTTTTTTTGTTGATACTTAAATATTTTAGGTCTGTTCTCTATGCCCCGTCCCGGCAAAATAATTACCTTACTAAAAGTAAGTTCATCTAAGAAGACTAGACATTAGATAGTATTAATCACTTACTTATACATTACATATAGTTTACGTATTAGTATCTACTAATACTCCACAGCTACATAATCAAGCAAAAAATAAAAATAATAAAAAAAAAAAAATCAATACACAATTCCTGGTGTCACAGTACAGCTTCAAAAACTACTGGCTTTTTTTGTTTTATTTTAGTCATGATTCACGACAAACTATCTAAAATCACATTACGTTGACAACATCAACATTCAACCCAACATAACTGTGAAAAGATGGGTTTGTAGATAAAAAATATTACAACGTAAAAAATCTCATTTTGCCTGACAAAGTTACCGAAGGCGAAGGCAAACCGAGCCGTGTGGCCTCAAGCGAGTTGCCGCATGTCGATATGATTCGCTTTACCTTTTACCTAACGACGTTACCTTATTCCCCCTAGTACCTTGGAAAATGTTATCAACATAATATAAAAAAAAAACATATTGTATTATATTACTTAATACCTTTCCTTATCTTAGTTATTGTATTCGCTTAGCGTACGTTTGTTAATCTGTATTTTAACTTTGCAAACATATGCTTGAGTATGATTTCGATTTGTAATGTAAATATGTCACAAAGCTCAAAAATAGGGCTCAACGAAATTAAAAACAGTCTATTTGGTATTTCCATTTTCTTTGCTCTTTTAAAAGTACGGTGCTATAAAAATATGTACTTATACCCTCGGAGATAGTACCTTACTTGTCTCATTTACCGAGATAATAAAGATGGCATTTAAATAATGTTTTGAAATTAATATTGTTATTTAATTTATTATTTTGTAAACGTTGTTTTATGTTTATTGTTTTATCCTATTGTAAATTGGTGAAGATTTATTTACAATCACTTCTGTAAATATTTATACACAAAATTGCTACAAAAGGTGATCAATCGAAATAAGTAAATAAATGTATTTATAAAAATGTATTTATTTGTATGTATTTAAATGTATGTATTTATAAAAATACATTTATTTACTTATTTCGATCGATCACCTTGCATAATTGATTGATTCGTCCAGGATTATATATACTTTTGATTTTATACGCAATGAAATAGCATATTGCGCTTTGTATTTACTGCATTGCAGATAACACAGTATAATTAAACTCTAGCTAAGCCTTTAACCTTTGTCCATAGCATCAATGTGTACAGCTCTAATATTTTCAGTGTAATTTCTGCCTACTCCGCTATTCACGAATCTCAATTCATTAACCTTAGACTTCAGAGGCATTTTCTACCCTCAGAGCAGATGACGCGTTTCCAAATTACCAATAAATCATGATTATCGTGGCCGCACTTGGAGTAAATTTAATAAGTTCAATTGGAGATTGACACGGTACATTTGAAGTGTTACAAATCCAGACGCCCCATTTCGGTGATTAGATCAAGTAGAGATAAATCACATTCGAGAGAGGGATATTGGGTTGAGCCCTATGTGTGGATTGGTCACGTTAAATATTTTACTGTTTATGTTATGTATGTCACACAAAACTGCATCTGGTAAGCTTAATTTATGTTCCTAAAGATCTTAGTTTCACTGATTTCTCACTAACAGAATAGGTAGTCACTATGCCTATGTGTAATAACGATAAGTCAAAACGAGACATATTATAGGTATTAGGACATTCGTTTATTTAATTATTTAGCTTTGTGTTGTATTTTTTTTATTATGTCCATATCCATATTCTTATGAATCTCATTATCCTGAAACCAAATAATTTCCTTTTTTTAACAGACTTTAAAAGAAAGGAAAAATCTCAAAGTTCTGTTCTTATTATACTCGGAAAACATTTTGCGATAATCCTTTAAAAATTAGAGGTTAATACCAATTTCAATCGCCTTCATTTCATGTTGATAAGTACTTGGATGACATATTATATTACCAGTTATTTTGATTTAATAATTGAGGAGTTCCGTTGTCTATCTTTGAAGATCTTCGGTAGATCTTCACCATGAGACTAACATAATAATAATAATAACGCCGAACGATCACATCCATAGATCCTCTACGATAACTAGGATCTCCTGTACTTAGGGACCCAGGAACTACGAGAACCATGGGCCCACAACACCCAGACTCAGAAAAAGCATTTGCACTTTTTACTCAAAATATTATTAAATTAGTAGTAAAATGACATCACAAATTATTGCGGACATGCTAGTTTGACATACGTTTCAGGTTAATGCACAAAAACATGTAGGTATTGTATTGTTATTCTCTACATTCCGTCAGGCTACAGCCAGGCGCAGACCGCAGACCGAGCGCGTTAAACCCCATTGTGGGTGTGCAAGCACCGAGTCCAAACAAGCTTTGTGTGCTTGCCAATATGACACCCACCACAATCGATTATCAGAATTTCTCCATCGCTTCATGTTATATTATTTTAACATACAATATGTTCAATACATGATATGTTCAACATATATAAGCGTAAATACCGTACCGTGGAAAATTATTTTTTTATAAACATACTGATAATAACTAACCTAAAAAACAAAGAGCATAAAACTAACTTCAATATAACCTAAAATAAATTATATACATATCTAAAGTTATTTTTAATTATGTAAACTTATCTAAATATATATAACTCAAAGGTGACTGACTGACTGACATAGTGATCTATCAACGCACAGCCCAAACCACTGGACGGATCGGGCTGAAATTTGGCATGCAGGTAGATGTTATGACGTAGGAATCCGCTAAGAAAGGATTTTTCGAAATTCCACCCTTAAGAGGGTGAAATAGGTGGTTGAATTATTTTCCCATAGGCCTCGCCGCGGGCGAAGCTGCGGGCAGAAGCACGTTAAATAGAAAACCTCATTTAAGTTGCTTCTGCCAAACTTCTTTCGCCGAGGTAAGGGCACACTCTTTGGTCACCTGTAATTTCTACCAGGCGCCTGGACAGCACTTTCACGAAACCGGAGCGGTCGGAAGGAATTGTATCCCTCGCAGAGGGATTCATAGAGGCCGTTTGATGTTTTTCGTCGCTTATCTGCCGCTGGACCAGCCGCTATTAAGGTGCCCTGGAGATGAGAGGCTGCCAGAGAATCGACGCAGATGGCCAAACGTCAAGCCATCAGGCCTCTTGTTGAAAATTTTAAATTTAATCTCACATTTCTCATCAAACATATTTTGTGATTCAATTTACAATATAAAAATATACCTAGTAACATTAATTTCTCCAATATACAATTAAATAATAATACCGCATAACTACCTGATTAGAAATTATAAAGATTATAAAATGTAAACTTACGTAATTTCAACCCGTCTCATGTCACCTCTACATATATAGGATTTCGATCCCTCGAGGAATTAGAAGTGATAACATATAGAAGGGAAGCACAGACAATTACTCTGCGGTGGGCTTAATGACTCGATTTAAACTCCCCATACAATGCTTCCAAAACAATACCTTCATCACGTCTGCTTGTGTACGAATAACACTCGATGGGAGGGGAGACAAAATGCTTCAAACAAAACAAGGAAATCTCTCGTCTGAGTTTTCCCACTTGTTCTTGCCACTGAATCGAAAACAAACCTGACGCTTGTTTCTTTCACTTGAATGTTTAGTCACAGAATATACAATAGTATGTTTCTTTTTGTATTGTTTCTTTAGTTTGTCGACATCATTATCTTTTTTCGACTTTAAAATATTTTTAAAAACTCATATCATAACTGGTAAAACTTCCCGTTTAATAAATATATATTTATTCCCGTTTATAAAAGGTTTAATATTGGATTTCCCGTCGCGAGTATATCGACCAAAAAGTTGGCAAATGCAAAAGAATATTATTAAACTCGAGTAGGTCAACGCTATAAAGTTCTTTTAACTTGGCAACGTTTTCGTAAAAATTTTGTATTTTGCCAAAGATGACATCACCTCGGCAAAGGCAGTGTTGATTTGTGTAGTTGGCGATAAAATTTTACGATGTCCAACGGATAGTGTGACTGCACTGAGGTCACGCTTTAATGTAGCCTTACATCTAAACTAACAGGTACCAATAGCCATTTCAGTCAGTTATGTCATTAGGCATAATTTTAGCATTAATTGAACACAAGGTTGTTTCTTGGTGTCTTTGACAATGTCAATGCTATTACGCCAACCGTTAGTAATTCAAATACGTCATCATTGTTGTTTGTACGGTCAAGTGATGTAGATGATTTGAAAATTACGGCCATTTTAGTGGGGTTTCCCGAGGATTCATTTGCTTTGAGAAACGTCTTCCTCAATGGTGTCTTTCATAATCAGATCCTATAACCGTAAAAATCAACAATAACTAGAATCAATTAGTATCAGTAGACCAGCCTTTCCCAAAGTGGGCGATAACGCCCTTTTGTGGGCGCTGCAGGCCTAAAGGGGGTAGTAAGAGACCCAGAAAGAAAATAGGAGCGTTGTGTGGCTTGTTAATTTCATCTAGGAGTGACACCGACTGAGCTCTCGACTCTCGACTATAACTTGGGAACATCAACTAATATACTTACCAGGTGGTAGGACTTTTCTGTAAAGTTCATTTAGGTAGGTACCACCGCTTTGCCAGTTATTCTGCCGCCAAGCAGTAGTGCGCAAGCACTGCTGTGTTCCGGTTTGAAGGGCACTGTAGCTAGTGAAATTACTGGGCAAATGAGACTTTATGATCTGATTTCACAGTTTAGTAATTTTATTATTAGATTGTGCTGATGTCTCAGGATGACGTGCGCAGTGCAGTGTCACGCGAACTCTATACTTTAGAGTTTCGAGTAACACTGCAGCTGATATGGGCAGCCGTGTCGTTTAACATCAGGCGAACGGCTAGCTCGTCACGTCATTCCTTAACATAGAAAAAAAATAAATAATTAAGGGATTGCTCAAACTATCTCGGTTCGATATTTCTCTCCGCGTAGTTCATATATCTGTCTGTGTGTAATTTAATTTGAAGTTATAGTGGTTTTAAAGTAGATGAAAAAATGGGGGCGCTAAAACACAAAGTCAGCAATATTCGGTAACCCCTGCAGTAGACGAATAATTTTTTTTTAAATTATTGTCGCGCGTCGTTTTAAATTTACCTTACGAATCGTGGGAATCATAGTACATATTACCAAATGGTTAATACTTCTCACGTAGATACTTTAGTTATAGAAGTTTTGTTCCAGTTCCAGTGATTTATGTGTATTATTATCGCCGGAGAAAGCGCTTGGGATGACACTTAGTTTATCTTTGGATGGTCCGACAGCGCGTTGGTATTGTCCTGATAGAGATCATTTATCAACTTTCTCTTCTTCGTTTCACGTTTCGTATTCGAGGGATCTTTAGAGATTACAAATATGTAACATACAGTAGTAGTCGATGTAAATGAAGAATTTTTCTCCGTGATACATTATGGCTCATGTCTATCTTACTAATAAAGTAAAAATATGGCTAAGCTAAACTTGTCTAAATGCATAAGTCTTGACTCATGTCTCACTCATGCTGAGTGAGTGAGCATTCAACCACTTCATAAGAAACTTATTGTGAAACACCTAAGGCAATAATCTCGCACAGTAATCGCATTACCTACATGCAATCGATAGTATTAGAACGGATTACAGACACAGCCGGCTGCAAGGCGCTTTGAAAGAAAGCTGATTATCAGCGTTAAAGATCGGTCTAGAAATAGAGTTGCTAACTTTAAATTGGCTATAATCCTTAATGATTCTGTAGAAATATAACATCGTTTTCGCATGGAAATTTGATTAATAATAGGTGGTAGGACCTTTCTGCAAAGTTCGTCTAGGTAGGTACCACCGCTTTGACAGTTATTCTGCCGCCAAGCAGTAGTGCGCAAGCACTACTGTGTTCCGGGGTTGAAGGGCTCTGTAGCTAGTGAAATTAATGGGCAAATGAGATTTCATGAACTGATCACACAGTCGAGTAATCTTATTACCAGACTGTGCTGATGTCTCGGGATGATGTGACACTGTTCTGTTATGGGCGGCCGTATCGCTCAACATCAGGTGAACGACTAGCTCGTTATATCATTCATTAACATAAGAAAATATATCGATGGTCGCGGTTACTGCGAAATTGTCGTAGACCTCAATAGTAATCGATCATGGTACAGTTTTTATTTTCTTAGATGACTCGATCACATTTGTATTCTATTTTTTTTTATTATATTATGTCACTGATATTATTGAGTACATCTCAGTTTACACGTTTAAAATAAGCGTTGAAAATATTCCTATGCTTAAGTCGTTTGCCATGGTTATCTTGGCTAGACTCAGCAGTCACGTCGCGTCGCAACACTCGCAAGACAGCACTAAGCTTTTAACCTAGTTGTATGTTGCCGCTTACAATGCAAATATTCCCTTAACGCCAGCTGCAAACACCCGGGAAACTCGGACATTGCGCTAATTTAATACTTCAGTTAAAGCTACTGTTCAGGATAGTCGATATCTAAGTCTATTGAGTTCATGATGTTGAGTTTATTATAGTAACGGTAAATAATCTTAGCTCTCCGCGTCGGTACTACTTCATACTCGTTTTCTGCACCTGTGCGTTAGACATGGCGAACATACTTACTTAAACTTGACACAGAGGTCATAACATTCTTTTGTAACCAGTTCAAATAATTAAACCTGTTTTCTGAGACATCTGAGAATTCCATAACGTCGGATACGGTAGAGTTATTGCTTTACACGTCGTCGTATTACTAGAATCACGTCTACTGGCCGTCATTTGCTATCTGTTAATCACGAAGACGACACGAAACCGTTAACGACATACTTCTCATGTTATGTTATGATTTATCTCAAATATTTTTCGCTCGTGTCTTTGCTTATTTTTAGATGTGGCATTTGTCTACGTCTGAATTCGGATATAAATCAGCATCGTTAGATAGGTGGTCTGTATCTCCGCACAAGGAAGTGATTATCGATGTAATAGCTTCGTTATCGGGTACTGTCTCATCTCGATTCCTAATGAAAAGAAGAGGCTCGCTATCGTCTGTACTGAATGCCGATGCACATTTTACTGCTAGCTATTGTTCGGTCACGTTAACCACTATCAGATAATAATAATAAAATGAATATTTGTGTGTCCCATATATATAGAAATACCCTTTTTTACAGTTGAATTTTTGTTTTAACCCATCTATTAATTTCAAACAATAATACTTGATTGTCAGAATTACAGTAAGTAACGGCACATAAAGAGTTTTTTCCTCCATAGTGTACTGTTATTCCAACCAAACGATGTCTGACGCTGTGTAGTTTTTACAATAGCTGTTTTCAATGACAGCAAATTTAAAGTAATACCAAAGTTCAATGATCCGGAATAAGATATGGAAGCCAGAAGTAAATAGTCTTTCGCCAGAAGCATCTACATTACACTAAAAGTCAATGAACCCGAAGATTCCGCGATAAAGTGAAGGGACGGAACGGATCCGTTACGAATCATCTTTATCAGGAAGTGGACAGTGGCACTTATACGCGGCACAATATAGGTACATTGAATACGGGCTATATGAGTTTTTGCGACATTGCAGATAAATCTCCTTGCGCCATCGTCACCAGTAACAATTAACTGACTATAAAGTATAAATCATCCTTTTATCACTATTGGACGCTTTATCTTGAATGTTCAAGCGGATGTAAGTAAACAGATTTTCTGAGAAAGCTATTTCCAAGTCGATCACGATTGGATGCCTGCTGATGCACCGTCAGTAGCAGTGGTCAAACCTGCAAGCCCGGACCGGTGCGGTGACACCACGTGTCGCGGGCCGCTGCGTGTGCGCGCCCGCGCGTGAACCAGCTGATAGCGTGGGAACAACCTCATGCGTGAAAACCATGTAACCGCAATGAGCATCGTGCATATGGCGCCGCTGTGATTTATATCGCACAACTCAATATAGTTCCAAGAACGTTCTACTTAATTATTTTAATGTAACTATTTAGCAATGTAATCTTAGTATCGCGTTATTTATGATTTAAGTTTAAGACAATTTGTTCAATAAACTCAGCATTGAGATATCTGTGGCGGACTTTTGTTTTGGTGTCAAATGTCACTATTGTTTATACATAATAATAATTCATGATGTCGAGGTTGATGGCTGACCGAGTGTCGAGTAAAGTGAGTTAGCAACTGACTCCAACAGTAACACATAGAAGTATTCTTCAAAGCTCTTAAAACAATAGAACGCTATGCGGGCTCGTGTCTCCTCCGGCTTGTTGACAAGCTTCTATTGTTCTCAACAACTTCGTTGACAATACAATTAAGTTATGATTGCTCAATGAACGTTAATTCAGCAGAAGTCCTCAATATTTCTACGCTGTCGCTCATCATCTTTAACATGCATGGGATAGATTTTGTGGTAAATATCTTATCATTCATTACTTACTACTTTACTTAATCTAATATCCCCAGATTTCATACTCATCATAGTACTCTGATACTCTCATGCTAGAAATTTGAAAGTATTTCGCGTGTCTGCCGTCATTCCAAGTCGTGAATTCAATAAGTTTCGTTTATCACCGATTCCGATCGAGAATTCAATGGATACGATGATGACTCGAAACGATTAGCTAGTACACTGCTGACTAGCGAGCCGGTGCAGTGGGAACGACTTGCCTACCTTCATCACGCAATCGTTAACTCGCGCCCTACATTGCAAAGCTAATGCCGGCTCTTCGCACTCCATTATCGTAATAGGGTCATTGGAAGAGCTCGTAAATGTAACATAGCGTAGATAAAGCTGTACATTTTTCATACCGGTTTCAGAACAGTTAACTTCCGCCAATTTTAATGAATGTGGCTTCCGTTCCATAGGACAGTGTTTATCATGATCCATGCTCACAGGGCAGCGGTGGCGCGGCACGGCGAAGCAACGGCAGCCCCGTGCCGTGAACCGTGTCGGTTTAGGACTGCATGGGAGGTGTCACAGAGTCGGCTTTAATGTTCAACTTTTAACATTTTTGTACAGCCGCAATCATCATTACAATAATAACTGCTACCGGCAGCCCCGTAGCAGGTTGTAATTTCCGTTTTGACTCAATTTCACTGTTTTCAGAAGTACGTGATGTTTGGTGTACCATTATTTGATGTGTGTGTTCAGTTTCATCACTTAACTACTTGTTGTTTAGTTTGAATCGTTACTAATTAGTATTGGCGTTACATTATCCAAAGTTATGACCAACCACCATTTGTTGAATAAAGCTAATAACTACAAAAGGTAAAGCTAGGTAGTTCACCTCGATCACTGGCATTTAAGTATTTTATACGACTTGGCTATGCCGTTCTCACAAAGATAATATAGTATAACAATAAGCACAAATAAACTAATTGGGGCACTGATATCTTTAGTTTAATTAATTATCATTTCATGAATTGTCCAGCACAATGAAAGTAAAGGTCAAAAAATGTTTAGTGAAGTAACATCCAATAAGCTTGATAAGCAGCTTACATAGTTTGAGTAAAATGTAAAAGCTACAGCAATTTTACGAACACAGAAAGTAATAAATTAAGTAATATTTATCCGAAGACAAAGTTGGTGTATAAATCAAGTAGCGAGGGGCTAATTAACACCGCTAGGCTAGCGGTTAGAGACGATGGAGTCGGTATTATCGCACCTGCCGTCCTGCCTCAGACCATGGACCAGCGAGAAGTAGCAAATTGGACTACGATCGATGATTAATCAACGCAATAACGAGGAATACTGCTATCATTTATTATGAAACGTATAATCAGCTTAGCCGCTAACAGCTTCTATCCTTCAGTAATTCAAATTTTTTCGTAGCTTTTAGGATGGTAATTATTTTATAATCATCATTGACGATTATGGAAGATAAAACGAGGGTAATGAGAACAACCACTACACAATACTATAATAGTATAGACAAAGATATACCGCATTTTAATTTTTCTAACATATTGTTTAAAGTTCTCTAAACAACGTGTCTCTCTGTTGTCAAATATCATATTGGATTGTCAACACGATGAAGGTGCAAAGCTAAACAAAAGTATCGTGAACGACGACGGGCGACTCTGAAGTGAAGCCTAGACTAAACAAATAATACGAGTTCGAGTGACTCTTCATCGCATTTATTTGTTTACGCACTTAAGAAACTATAACCAGTTTCGGAGAGCAGCACGCGTTTCATTCCATATGACTTTCTCTTCCAAGTGTCATCTTAGCTTGTTATTAACATTAACCTCTCGAATTGCTGTATTTTTTCCTTTTTTGATTGTTATTATTTTTGAAATGATGTTCCGTAAACTTTAGTTACATTAAGCTATTTTAATCACAATTATATGAGGTACGTAATACATTTTTAATTATTTACTATTTTTGTACTTCTTCTAATTTCTCAACTTCATGTGCAATTTTATAAGTTTCGATTATTTTCTCTTTCGTTTCAGCCTCTCTCTATCTCGTGCCTTTGATTAAATATGATTCATCATCATCGAGTGTCAATAATGAGTACCAAAATCCGGTAAGATCCTCTGATTCGTCTGGTCTGCAAGTTTTGCAACCATCGCTTATCACGTGCCCGATCTAAACGTTCGTGTGTAATTCATGTGGGGATATTATTTAATGATGTGCAAAAGGCGGATGCCGGCATGGAGGATGACAATCTGCGCCTCCCCACGATTCGCGCAACGAGCGACAAGGTCGCCGACTGATTGCCGGTAATAGCACTATGATATACTGTCTGACGGCACATTGGCCTAATTCTAGTGCACTTGTACACAGATTTTTACATGCCTGTGGAACGATGAAGGTATTAAATCGAAAGCTCGATCATCAAACATAGCAACTTAGAAGAAAATATTATTTAATACAGCACGCATAAGTAAATTCATAGGAATGTTGGGTGCCCATTGAAACTGCATTGCATAACTGGCAATATTCTAGTAGAGACATTTGTTAAATTGAGAGACCATTTGCGTTAGTCGTTCAGCCTTCGTTCATCCTGGCAGGATCATAGTGGGCACTCCAGAACGTGCTTGTGTTTTCGTGAGCCGTGTTGTGACGTGACTATTTTTAGAGCAATGACGACATCACTAAAACATTCCATCGAGTCGACAATTTCGACGGGTTTTTGCGGGTGCGCCACGCTTCACTAGTTCTAAATTCCGAGTGCCACGCTTTGCTGGGAGTTGCGGTTGAAACGTTATGCATGCCATGCATCATTATTTTATCGCTATCCACGCAAACTATATAATATGCAATATTCTTAGGAACACTTTAAAACAAATAACTATTAATAAAATCTGAATTTATTAAAACAAAACTTAGGTATTCAGATGATAGGAGTTATGAATGTTTTAGGGGAATTACAAATAACATTGTACTTTTACAACAGTGAGTCGTGTCTAGAGGTGTCGTGATACTAGAGGCGCCCCGGGTATTCACGCGCTACAAATTAGCGCTATAAGCCACACAAACAAACTAACTGCAAATAAATAGATAACGTTTCAGTTTTATAATACTAGTAGGGATAATTACCTTTGTATCTGAGGCTATAACAAAGCCAGCTTTACTGGACAAAGAGTACTGGTAACCTCTGAATCTGAAACAAATAGAAATCAGATTATAGTTTATAGCCCAATAGCAGTAAGTAGTAGTGACAGCAAGTTCAAATTATTATTTTAGTCGTCTGTATATTTGAAGTTTGAACTGTAATTCATAAAAGAAAAGACCTTGCTCCTAATTTATATTGACGTGCGTTGTGTTCCTCAATTAACGGCATCTTACGCAACTAACAAAAATCTATGGGGTTGACCTATCATCAAGATACTACAGAGTACACACAGTACACCGTAAATGCTTAAAAATAAGTCAGATTGAAAAAGAAATATAATTGCATAGTATAGCCAAATTTTTTTGCGGTCTACCATTAAAAATCGAACAATAGCTGGACGAAACGTCATGATAAGATTTAATCTAGCAGGCAGCTGTCTCTGTTACGCTTGTTATTTTTTCCGTTTTCTTTCTTAATTCAACAGCTGCTGCACTGTAAAGTAACATTCAACCTACCCAGCTGTCTCTGCGATTAGTCATGAAGTAGGTAACCAATTGAAGAGGCTTTACAAAAATAGATTCAGTAAATGTAAGTAAAACAAGCTGTGCGTCAGCGTCGGTTAGACTTACCATTACCACAAAATATAATTATATAAATACCTAATATAAATATTATTATTCAATAGTAAACTTAGGTTACATGACTATTAGAAAATTTAATACTTGGTATTGTTCATCATACATACATACATATTGATATGGCAGTGGATTGTCTAAGTTAACAGTTTGCGTTGCCGTGGATTCGGCTGCAGGTACAAGTGTTTGCAGTCGTTATGCGGCGGTGATTCGGCCTTCGCTATGGCAAAGCATCCATTTAATCCATTGTACTACACTAACAAAGAGCATCGAAACAAGACACCGTCTTCTACTGTCTACAACGTCTCCGCTTTAATTACAAAGTACACAGGATGCACTTAATTCGTACGACATGAAAGAAGATATTAAGTGCATTACAAGAGCAAGAGCATCTTGCCAGTTATTGGTTGAGTTCCGAAATATTCTAATCGATCAGCCCATTCCTTCCTAAGGCAATTTGCCGACGTTCAAGCCGTGGCGGCAGCGTCAGGCGGTTCGTTAGTTAATGGATCATTAACTCCACCAGACGTATATCAGCTTGAGGCTGTTTTTTTTTGCTTCTCTTTGTGTGGTTGGTCAAGCGCTAAACCCTTGAGCAATTTATGTTATTCCACATTTACTTTAACTCCAATTCATATACAATACACATACTTAAAAACTAAATACAATTTTACTTTTACGAATTACTTTTGCTGCATCCAGTATCTAATAAAGAAATCCTATAACGTAAGATTTGTATATAACGTCTTTGTAGTTCGCAATTTGTTCAGTTTACCGCAAGTGCTTGAAACGTTGCTGGGATTTCCAATAACGATAGGGGAGGCTGATGGACAGGCAACCACCCTGACAGGGGTTAAATAACCAGATAGGCGAGGGTACGTGGAAAAACGGGCTCTGACCTTTTTTATTTGATGGTGTTTTCCTTTATCCGCCAGTGAGAGAAGCTTAAAGATGGGAGAATGAAGATCACCTATCATAAAAATTGAATATATATCTCAAAAACAAAGAACACTTTTCTTTTCCATTTATTTATTGTTCATTCACTGGACAACCGTTTGCTCTTGATTGTGTACATAAAGTCCCCTTTATCAGCCGCTGAACGCGCCTCCAAATATGTCATATCATATTATGTCTTCTGTTCTGACGTACGATATCATTGTTGTTCATACAGTCCCCGCGCGCCCATTGCCAAATTGGCTCGCAAAATCTCGCATCCCTTTCGTGCCTGTAGAGTTATTATTACGGACCATTGGTTTGATGAGGATCCCTGGGATATTTATTGTATTTGTTTATGTTCCCTTTCGCCAAACACCATCTGCTTTAAGCCTTAATAACAAAGTCCCAGATTTAATACCGCTCATATCGTGTACATTATACAAAAATAAGATTTGTTCTTCGCAAACAGAGACTAAATTAGCTCTTTAAGCACTAGGGACTAAATGTGAATTTGGAATGTGGATATTGTTAGTAAAAGTTCCAATCACCAAAGAGAGCAATCACGAACATTTTATAAACAAGTAACATGCTGTGTGATAAATAAATTCAATGAACCAAGCTCACAACATTTTTTTTTTTTTAAATAGCGCGACCTTTGTTCACAAACTCAAAAAAAAACTCCAATTCAGATGTAGTTTTACTTAGTTTCATTTATATAAAATGAATGCGTCTGTTATACGAGCATCATAAACTTTGTCCTCAACAATCTTACGACCCTCACCAGATTCTGCAAGTAGCTACCCATTCCTAGAAATTATTGCTATAACATTACTTGGGCTAAAATGGCATAAATAACCGCCCTCTATATTTCGGACTGCAGTAAATTCAAAGTTATATGGAGTCCTCTGTAGGGGTGTAGAAAGTGCGTAGTTTCCATCGTTGCTATGGTGACGCCCCGCACGTGGCTAGGAGTTTTCGCAACAGGCTATGAAACTAGCAGAGAAGGACATACAAAACACACGGTTTCAATCCATAAGTTATCCCTTTACGTGAACCGATTACACCGCATTTGCTCCACTGTGTTTAATCGCACGTGTAAACAGGCATACATAACAAGTTAAAGCCGTTTGGCAGAGAAGGGCTACACGTATTCATTTCAATTGAATGCATTACATCTAAATTCTAGACAGTGCCATACGCATACTTTTGAAAAAAAAAAAAAACTTGAGTTGTGTCAAGGGACACCCGGATGGAACGAAGTTCCTTTCGATTAATTAGTGAAGGAATTGTAATATTTTTTTATTTTTAAATTTATAATATATTTTTTTTTATTATTAACAAATATAATGTAATATAAACTTTATTACACGAAACGAAAATAACTGGCTAGCTTTCTATGAGAGAGAGAGAGAGAGAGAAACACGCGCACGCCGCACGGCTTACAACTATAGCAAAAAGTGTCGTTACAACTTTTGGTCTTAATTTTTTCCGTCTAGCCCCCTTTTGCAACGCGCGATAAGAAACTTCGTTCCAAAAACTAGAGAATTCATAACATTTTGTTTCGATGCTTCCAACAGAGTGTTTATGATTCTACCCTAGTATTGAATTTTATTTATTCAAGACCTTAGTACCCTCGGAAGGTCGCTTAGGGGAGAAACCCCCAGTAGCTCGTTAGTTGAGCTTTTGGTCTCGAGAGTTCTATGATCAAATTGAGCTGCTCATTAGTAAACCATTGACTGAATTAATAGCGTCATCTGAAGGTATTCCTTAATGTACTTTTCGTTTCATGTCATTAATACCTAATTGAGTTCATCTCCTCTTGACAACGTTGTTTTCGTGTTTGCCGAATCATCCAAAAATATTGTCGGATTTATTTTCTTCTAACAAATCGCTGCGAATTTGTAACAAACGTATGTTCCATCAAAAAAACCCACATCAACTCTAAACCTTTCAATCGTTAATTGAATCACGATGTTCAACAGTTCTCTCGCGTAAAAAAAACATAAATATTTAAGGCTTTACGTAGCGTCGGCGTCTGTCGTAGGAATAAACGATTAGAAAGCAATTTGTTCGGAAATACAAATTGGATCCCATACCCAGATAATTTAAAGCAGCGATTGGGCACGTTTGTGTTACAAAATAATATTCAAATGTATAATCGGAAAATGTAGATAATAGATTCTCAGTCTCTTGAGGTATTGATCGTTTTTATTACGTTAGATTATTATGTCGTTCCATTAAAAAGTACACATAGTTATTACGTCTAATGTATAGTGAAATCTTTAAGGGAACGTCGTATGTGATATTTCAACGTCAAACCGTTTTAGTACGAACAGGAGTTGGTTAGTATTGTACATCACATTATGCAATGGGTGTGTTCGATTTTCTGCTGATGTCATACCTGCTCGCTCAGTAATAAAAACACCCCTCTGAGTGATCCAATCGATTTCGGGCGGTACCATTACATATTTATTGCTAACAGAGTCTCTAGAACTCTCAAGGAAAATGTAAATGCTCTCTTGTACTTCATCCGTTTTCGTGACCCGCATCCGTTTGATTTTATCTTTCCTGAAACCTTGTTCATTTAAAAATACATTTCCATCAAAGATCTCATTGATATTCTTTGCTAACCTTCAAAATCAAACAACTATGATAACTTCATAATTGCATTTTGATAAATTATCTCGATAAACGTGCTCTGGATAAATTCATTTATCGTGCAACACATCGATAAATGAATTAGATTACGCGTAATCCGCAATGCTTCAAATTTTATGTTTTGTTCATAATACGCTCATAGCTTAATTTTGCCGCAACACGTTTCACCGATCATTTGGACCTTGGGTGTTGTACGTACGATTAAAATTGCGCTGTATTTAAACTATGCGTGGCCTATTATGCTTCTGCCTTATGTTTAGTTTGGAAGTTTGCTCATAACATTGGTTGTCTGTTGACATTGCGTTCATATCGCCGGGAGCTTTGGAACTAGACATTATTTGGGACTAGACATTAATTACAGCCGCCTTACTTCTCTTGCTGAAATTAACTGTCGAGCGGTAAACATTGTGCAATATTTCACTAATTAAGTTCCTTGTCGAGAATTGCTCTGGAGAGGATGGATAAGTTACACTGAGTAAACTTGTGAATCTCAGACTATGTTAATATAAGTTTGACTCGTGCTACTTTTGTGGAGCTTACAAATAACTTTGACGCTTTGTTTAGAGACTTTGTAAACATGCTTTACTTGCAGTGCAGTATAGGTACATATTATTTGGTCACCGACGGAACTAAATGTTGAATTCCACAATGTACTTTCACCGCGGAAGCTCAATTGGATTTTGGTCCCGCCTCAAATTACGACCAATGGTTCAAGTTTGTGCTCCCCCAGTGAAAAACTTTTACGCTGAGCAAACAAAGAACTGGCGGAGTTGGTCGTTTGCATATGTGAAATGCTGTTAGTGGTCCGTAACTCCGTACCATTGGATTAAGTCACATCACCAAACGCGTGTTCTATTATGTATCTTTTGTATATTTGCTTGCAATCTGTACTTTTTCATGAGCTGATGACTCACTCTTAAACTCTCGTTTAACTCTGCCACCATATAGCCACTTTTGTACTAGTAGTTATGACGTGTTAGCTTGTTACCAATACCAACCTTAGCGATGTCATTGCACAACCTTTCGGTGACTCAGATAATTTGTATTGGAAATTAAGAAGAATGATTCATTCAATTCCTGGACAATATGTACTACTGCTATTCTGACTAAAACCTGAAGATCAAGCCACGTGAAATTTCGAGTTCAATATAAATTTGCGAAATTTAAAGAATTCTATGTAATAAGGTTGCGTGGGCGTTAATGCAATGTTAATAATAACGGTGAGAAGTCGTAGGGGCAGGTCGATGAACGCAAGCGCATCTCTGAGTCATCGGTCACGGCGCCATCTCTAATTCTCCATTCACTTGCGCAAATACAAACCCTTTTCCAGACGATATGCAACATAAAACGCATATGAGGTCACTAGCAATCATAAGGCACGTACAACTCGTACAATTCGTGATAAAATTCCAGATAAATAAGCAAGCAACTGAAGCAACACGCAAAAGTTACAAAACACCGTAAAAATTCGTTTGAAAAGTTTCCAGTTAAAAATGCAATTAAATGAACGATATGTTCCATTATGAATATTTATTAACGAAATCTAATCTTCGAAAGAGTTTTGATCCACCTGGTGAGAGTTGTTATTCTATTAATTATTTTGATTTTTGTTCTATTTTTATTCTGTTCTGACTTTGTATTTTAAGTTAATAATATTGTTACTTATATGAAATATGACTAGATAAATTTATATTTATTATGGTAATTGGCTTTGGCTGTCTAATTGATGAAAAGAATAAATAAATAAGCCTTTCAGTAGTGCAATTCAGTGCTACAATTTTAATATCTACGATTTCATCAAGTGACACTTTTATATTAAAAGCTTCAGCTTATTTGTAATTTGGTATGCCGTTGCAACTGGTCACAGTATGGACTTAATATTGTTGTTGTAACATCTGTTTAATGACCTGTGTATCACAAAATAAATGATTTGATTTTATTTGATACATGCAAATTGTGCAGTATATATGTTGATCATAATGATTGTATTGTTGTTCATTTGTCCAACTATTCATCAATAGGGCTATTTAATTAATTGTACACAATGCTCTGTGAGATACAAAACAGTGCTGTGTAAACTTGACCCAGTTCCCGCAAGCTGGGTATTGTGGCATGGCCTTCATCCCGTTCAATAAAGAGCATGTACGTACAAAATTCTCGTGAAAGAGAGAACTCGTCAATTATGCGGACGACCTGGTGGCGTGTTGGCTTAGACTTTTTGCTCTTATTTAACTTATTTTCTCGGTTGACAGACGACTCGCTGCCAGCGAATCCTATTCGGGAAATCAGTCTTCAAATGAACGTGAAATCTAACAATAGAGCTCGTATAGGCCTAGTCCTTGTCGTAGTCATTTATTTTTTTCAGCACTGTTTCATGTTTCCGATTTGAGTTTTTATTTGATATCGCTTGCTTTCGCTTATGCAATAAGTTAATTTATGCCTGTTATGTTATATCATAAGCTGTATTGTGCTGTGGTGACCCATAACAGTATTAATAGTAATCGATAAGACGCCGTTTGTATTTGTTCCCATTCTACAATAGTAAGATTGCCTAGAAGCAGTTGCATTTTCTTGTAACATGGCTCTAAAAAGAAAAATACTACTATTTACACTATGACGAAAGACACAATAGAAACAGAACTAACTACTAACTTTTCGTAGTTGTGATGAAATCACTTTACTCACTCACGACATTAACTACGTAACGTTTTAGTTCAATTAACTTTTTATCCTGTATATTTTAATTCTCAGAACGACGCGGTGGCTCAGAAACGATTACTGAGCAAGGTCTATTCATTTCCACACTCATTTACGGTATTGTGTAACTGATTCATTACATGTTTGTTTACAATTCTTAGAGGTTGCATAACGTTTATGTTCCACAACTCCACTTAGAAATATAATTGCTACAATTTCTTAAATTGTTATCCATGCTAACGACAACTATGTGCTTTATTTTATCAAGCATCGTAATATTGTATAAAGCTTTTTTCCCGTATTGAGTGTAATCGTGATATTATGTTAGGAGTTATTTTTCATAAATCATAATATTTTCATTTGTTATGGAAACCCTTTACTGTGTGACTAGAAGTAACAGGAGATGGATGGCCGTTGGACCATGCCCTAACGGCGGGAGTCACACTATAAGTACAGCGTTACTTGATATGTTGAAATTAAATATCTTCAATCTTGGAGTATTGAATTCAATAGGCTTACCTATACTTAGTTAGTTACCTATCTTTGAACATGCAATGTTCCATTCTACGACAAACGTCATACACAGTCTTCAGGGCTTTCTCTTAAACAAATCACATGTCATCCAAAAAATAAACTCATAGCAACATTATAGTATTTCGTAATAGCAGAATGTTAATATGAAAAAAAATCAATCGTATAAGAAGAATGCCGTAATGAACATTGACGTAATAATAACGAGGTTGAATATAAGGCAATAACAATAAAATTGCTGAGTTTATTACGCTAGGCTTCGTGAATTTGGGGCTCTCGAGCTTCGAGTGGTATCTTTAACGATCAAAGCTAACAAATACTATTACCATTTTACCTACCCTGATTGATATATGATTATAGAAAATATTTGACCTCCTATTAACAAAGAAACTTTTATGCTATAGGACACGTCCTTCGTCTTGACAAAACTAGAAGGATCTCTAAACAATTATTACGAAGACAAGTCAGTTCACGTAGAGATTCCGTCTGGCAACAAAGGTAAGTTTACTGTACTCTGTTGGCTCGAGATCTCTCGACTGAAGCTACGTACGTGTGTTGGCGTCAAGTGCAAGTCATGTTCGCCAAGTGCTTGTTCAACATGTCTCCTGTGAAGTTTGCATTGGTGTTTGCAGCTTTAGCCACCGAATGATGGCTAGAATTTGCGTTAAATGTATCATGATATAAGGTTTCATTACCTATGCTGTTATAGAAATATACATTCATTTGGACATCTATATCACCCCCTTTACTAATAAAAACTTTGTAACAGTGCAATAGCAACTCAGTGTATTATCTTTTTTCATCTTTGCCTACTTCAAACTTGATAGAAAGAAACAAAACAATCAATAACTATTCTTCCGCTACACAATGTTCATTAGTAAAGGAGCTTGAGTTCTAACAAAGAGATATACAAATGTGATATAGTGCCCTTGGTTCTAGCAAGAAATGGTATTTATCTTGTTTTTATATTTCTTTAAATGTAGATTACTTAGCTGTCCTGCCGTTTCTCATTTCAATCAACATTCATTAATCAATCATTTAAAAACCTCTTAATTTTTCCCCAACAATGCAATAATTCGTGGTTTTAAGCACCTCACGAAAAACGTGTTTAGAAACAATATCGGTGTGTTTACATATCTCAAGTTTAAGCGTAGTTAGGATAACATTGTCGAGAGCTCGAGCACTTATGGTAAGCACCTTTATTGAAACGTAAACATCTAGGCGAGCCCGGTGCATTCAATCACTTTAAATTTTAGATGTGTTTATTCCATTAATCATGTTAATAATATTTTCACTTGTCAATTACAATAAATATTCCTAAATATTGCAGTTTTCTAAAACTTTTTTAGCAACGTGTTGTTTGTTGCTATAGAGCTTTTCAATTAATATAGCGTAGAAGTGATCAAATATAGCATCAGTTTTATCGCCTAACTGGGTTTAAAAATCATCGACGATGCTGCATTTTTAATTTATGTCGCATGATCTAATTGAATTGCATTGTTAACTACTGAACTTGCGAGCCCTATTAAAATGTTGTTTGTAATTCCGTAAATGTTTTCGCCATATGGAATGAGAACACTAAACGAACTATATTTATTTCAGTGATGTGGCCGCACGCTCGTGTCATTAGTATTCTAGTCAGCGAGACAGTGTCGCAAAGTTGGCCTAAGTAATTTGTGTAATTGAACAACAAACATAAAGCACGTCCACAACTTGACAAATCCTTTGCATAATAAGTAGTTCTTCCATTTGAGAAGGATTGATAGATAGGTAATGTTTGGTTTCGGTAGAAGTTTCAGGATAAAAATATATTGATGTGCAATATAACTATAAATTACTTAATGATTGAAACGCAAATATTGTGCAACAATGCCACAACATAGTAATTACACTAACAAAACTTACAGTATCTAATAACCTACGTGTTGTGTTCATAGTTCGTGACTGGAAACTGCGATAGATATTTTTGTAATGTCCTTAGTACTCGTACAACGTTCATTCTAAGTTATGACGATAACGATCTGAGACCATTATGCATATATGGTATTAGTATATTGAAGTCAGAACTCTGTAGAGCTTAATTTTTAAATTCCTAAGCACAAAGCTGCTCGGACACAATCTAGTCTCCGCGTGAGAGGGCGAATCCAAAATCATGTACCGTTATAGTTCAGTGTTCGTCGTCTAAAGTCTTATGTTAAATACCAGAAATACTTTTAACAAAAACTTTTAAGAGCTTTTGTGGATTCAAAATTTTCAGGTACATTTTTTTGCTTCTTTGCTTTGTATTGTACGCAGAGTGATTTGGAGTTTCATTGCTATTTCGTTCGTTCGCAGTTCGTGCCGGTTCAAAGTGTTCTTTCAAAAACCATTGTTATGTAGCGCGCCGACGTTCCCCCGGCTTAAGTACTATTAAGCAAAATTCCTTGCAGTTTCAGACAGAATGTGAAACTCGGTGATGGCACGGGCGGGTAACGGAAGAATTGGCTCTCCGTTCACAATAATTAGTACCTGGTCCCGTTACCGGCACATTGTCCGCCTCAATACTTCGCCAGTTATATTCCTTTGTGCATACTTAATGGAAGGTTCTCAGGTTGCTTGTTTTGCGTTTGGAGTTGCACCATTGTTGTACGTAATGCAACTACTCTTACCGCATTGTTCACCGAACAAATCCATGCAGTTCGAAACGACTCTATACTTTATTATTCCAATAAGAAGTAAAGGCCTATTCAAATTCAATAGGATTAGCTTACAAAAATCAAATTATACTGCCAGATCACGATTATTTCGTAGCGAGAAGGTCTAATGCGTTTACTTTGAGCTGGCGCTAAATGAATTGTGTTTGCTCAACTTCTACAAACGACGCGCGGCACGGTGGCGCTCGTTTACAAATACGTCTGTTTGCTGCCAAAACAAATTGATTCACAATTGAGTCGGTATCGTATTTAATAAAATATGAGAGCCATCAGACCACCAGTTTGAAATATAATTTGAAACCATGCTCTACCGTTAGCAAACGGTGTGCCCTCAAAAAAGGGACGGGCAGTTTTGTCACAGAATAACTAATACTACGATTACTTGCTGCCGGAAGTAAAACTGCGTCATAAAATATGCGTAAAAAATTTATTGCAAGTTTCAAGTCAACAGCTTCGTGAATTTTAATCATTGATTTGCGCGTGTGATCTAATTAAATACGTAATTGTACACAACTTTGTTATAGTACCTGACTTTGTTCAGAATTTGTCAAGAGATTAATTTAAAATGTCGGCAGTTATGTAATGAGACAAGATAATTTTCCTTTTACTAAAACTTCTACATATAGCAAAGAGTGGAGGCGGGTAAATTCTTTGAAAGCCAAGGTCACTCCCCGACACGAGCCTGGAGAGACCCTCGAACATCCTTGGACGAAAATGGCCCCGACGTCCTTGGATACTCTTGGCTTGGAATGAAGATTTGCGGCAACCTTGTATTATGTAATCAGCTACATAGGTATATTTTTTCAGAACCCGACTTTTTATTCACTGGTAAATAAAATTTAATGATATACTTCACCATATTTGCTCTAAATAGTTAAAAAACAACCCAAGTTAGACCCAAAATATCATGAACAATGTGCCGTGAATATAATTATGTTAATGCTGAACTGTCAAGCATAACATTTTGTCAACATGAAAATATGTTTAATAATGAGCCCAATATCGACGACTAGGTACGTTTCTGTTTCTGGTCTATTTGTCTTCACGCATTGCGGATCCAAGTAGCTTTATAGACGATTGTTACGAAACTGTATTTCTGGAAATAATTCTGGCGTGGCGTGACAGTCGGAATTTTCCGTAGCAATTATGGATGTGTTGTCGATATAATTCCTGTTTGATTTACATCAGCTCATGGATCACTTTCGTCACATCATCAACCATAGTCATAGAAATTCCGTGTGTTAGCTACACTCTATCCACTTTTCAAATAGGTTTATTGTTATAAGCCTTTATTATACTTCACTTATTTACTTATTTTTAATCTGTACGGTTCCAATCTTGGAAACGATTTTAGGTCGACTACCAACAGCCCGATCAAGTTAAAATTTAGCATGGCGTGGATTGAAACAATTTCGAACATATCCCTTCAAATTCATTACATTTACCGTTTATATTTTGCAATTTTTGAATGAAAATCAATGGAATGGCAAGTGTATGACAGGATGCCAAGTTTTGATGTCAATATTTTCTCTCTTCCCTAATATAGTATTCCTTTGTTTTGTTTCAGTGTTTTTATTTATTCATCTAGGAAATTTATAGCTGGCTGAAAAATCTTCGTTTGATGTGCTATTATTCTACGTGACATTGGCAAAATTGTGGTTACCTCTCCACAAAGGCCATTAACCAGAACTTGAAGTTGAAGTTCAATAAAAGCTTGAACTCAATTTTTTTTACATGTTCCATGGCATAGATTTGTTTAGGAAATTGGATTATTTTTGAGCGGATATTAAATTATGACCGGAAAAAGCCGGATTACATGGTGCGGGTTCCATTGTCGGCATAATTTATGATCTTATTATCAATCATTGAGAATGAATCTGTCACTAAAAAAGTAATAAAAGAAAATATGGCTAGAATTGTGGGCTTGAAAATGAAAGGAGATTTAATATTTCGTAAACTGAAATGTACCAAATGTTACCATATAGGTACTTTATCCAAATAAAACTGCTAGAAAACTCAGTAAAATATTTGTAGAAAAAAAGTTTGCAGTTTACGTAGAACCTCAAAATGAAACTATTACAATATCACATTAAAAATTTTCTTTACTATCACTGCTAAGTCCCTAACACCTTGTTTACATTTCCGTTCGATGTAATGGGACACTAAATGGACCGTAACTGTATGTTTAATATGGAATGTGCGAGTGAGCACGTGGTAGTCGCACGCGCCGGAAACTCGCTGTCGCGTCGCGACTTTGTTCTGGACCTTGCGCCTAACACCTGCTATCTTCGTTCACGCGAAGACTTTCAATTAGACACTTCCGAACTATCTATACTCCTAATAAGGAGAGTAAAAATGTCGGACTAATTACCTCGATACTAATAACAAGTTAAGATGAAAACGCTGCCAAATACGTTCCTCCCTTTTACTTCCTGTTATGCTTTCTTTTTTTTACTTGCTTCCAAAATGTCAGCTGGAATAGATATCTATTCCAGCTGACATTTTGGTCGGTCTGATTCTGGTTGGTCTGATTTTTATTATACTACTTTCTAGAACATTTTATTGTACAAGTGTTTAAGTACTTATATTTGTGATGTCACAGTTTTAGGAGCATTTTAATATTAAATGGCCTTGTCTCGTCTTGTAGTAAAATGTGCTTTTACCTTGAGTTAGACGCAAGTTTTGATTTTATTTCATCTACGCGGTAGACTCTACGATGTATCAAAAAATTATTAACAACTTCAGCGCTACAATTTAATTGAATATACGTGATGTTAGAACTGAATCATTATTTAGCAAGAGAACTTAACGACTTTTCTGTGTCTTCATTTTTAAAGCTCGTGGTTTGCGATGACTCTACTAGCTTTTTTCATTATGTATAGCTGAATCATCTTAAACAAAAATCGTCGAAACATTATCTTTTACCGATCGAGAGGTGAAATTTGAAACTAAGACAACACCAACAACTACTACGGCTCGCGGCGGCGGTGAAGTGGCGCATGCTCATTTAATTTCCCTGCTCCCGTTGACCACGATAACCGCTTGTTGGTTCAATGTAAGTAATTAATTTTACCGCACCGGGAGTACCGGGACATCTTAATTCTTTACTCCGACTGAACCAAAGTTTTATTACACACTTACTAGCTAACCCGCTCTGGCTTCGTAATGGTTAATTTTGCGCTTGTGGTAATTATTGGTGCTCTTCTGATCTGTGGCGGAAAAATAAATTCGTAAGTCTGGTCACGCGATCCAGTCGTACGAATATTCGAAGTACGGACTGCAGACGTCCTTGTCTAAAAGTGTCCTTTTTTTGATTATGATGAATATGATGAAAACAAATTTAAAAACCTGCACAATATTCCAACAAAAACTATAACTACATCAATGCAATCTGTATCAAAATCCATCTCGTAGTTTGCTCATACAGACAGACAGACAGTAAAATAAAGTTGATACAAAAATATAATATTTATTGTTTTTGTACATTAAGTTTTGTTATATGAAAAAATGTATAAATGGTACTATAGACTTCACATTGATTACAGTTTAATTGTAAGCTCCTAAGTATATATTTATCTACTTATCAGAACATGATTATTTTCACCACATAATTGTCACTTTTACCATTTAGGCATATGCCGTTAAACATTATAGTGAAAGTTTCATTACCATAAACTAAAACACAATAATTAACATAAAAATAACTTTAGTCACTATAAAAATAAACGCAGAGCTTCGAGTAACAGCTGCTCTCCTTTGTAAATGCAATTTCCCGCAAGCTTACATTAAAGTCTCCAACTCTATTAAGCTAACACTCTACGGAAGAGATTAATTTAATTCCATTTCTCTATGTTCGGCTCTTCCATCCGCTTCGTCCATTCTATTGTCCCCTAGTCTCTACCTAAATTGTCTGACTTGATGTTATATTTCTCCAGGAAATGATTTAAATTATATCTAGTGAATCTATTTACAACGTTGGCGCCAGTCTGACAGTCAGAAATAACATTCACGGGTATTTTAAAAATCAATGTTTGGTCAAGGTCGTCAGCTCGACGTGTCCCAGCCACCGGAGCTCACAGAACGCGCGCTCGCGAATTCATCGATTGTTCCAATGGCCATGAACTCAACCCACCTCTATAGAGTTTCACAGAAAATAAACGGAACGAGTAAAACATCACGTTTCTTTACTGGAGTAAAAACATTTACTTTTTAGGTTTGCTCACGATTTCTTCAACGAGCATGGTGTGTTGCCTGACTTGCCGGTTTGCTGTGAACGAGAGCGAGTATGTAATTATGTGTTCATGTAGTAGAAACTTTGTAGCGTCGCTGGTCTGGCGCCTCGGAAAAAGTTGAACACTTACAAGCCCGGGACCGCATTGCTTTTCTCATTGCGTCATCGTCTTTGGAAGCAGATGCGTCTCGACGGCTTTTTGCTCTGCCAACTAAACAGTCTGGATCAACTTTCGAGCTTAGAATGTGTGTTCGGTTTGTTAGTAGGTTATTGAGGTTCTTACTGCTCAGTGAGGGGCTATCTATCGGAATAATCTATCTTGTAAATTATATCACTATAACTTCAAAATATATTCGCTCCACTATTATTTTCGGTGATAAGATTTCCCTTTCAAGATTTCTTAACATACAATAAATGGCGTGTACTATAATATAAAAATGTTGGTATTTATTTGCAATTTCAAAGGAAACAATATTAGCTTTATTTCGCAACCCAGTGACTTCCTTATGCCTTAACAAGAATTTGGTTTAAAAGAAAAAGAGCAGCTGCATCGCGCTCCCCTCTCTCTAATCATTGTTCGGCCAAAGGGTCGTCCGAAATGGGGAGCAATGGCCGGGATGCGTAAAAAAAAACAAGTAATAAAGGAACGCATCCAGGTACGTGAGCACGAGACTTGTTGGGCACAAACGTTCAACTATTTATCGATATCGCCATAATCGATGGTTATTTCGGCATTGGAACATTATTTTTTTATGGATAATATGTAAACATAGAATATTTTGATACAAAAACAATCACAGGAATATTAATATTCTTTTAGATATGGTTGAATTATGACCGATAAAGAAGGTATTTTGCACAAACACTTGACCACAACCTTTCCGCGTTTTAGTGTGACTGACATAATGAAAGCTTAAAAGCCGAATTTCAGTTTCTCTAAATTCTTTCTCAACAATTCAGTAAATAAAGCGATGATGACACAAGTAATATGGACCCTCGCCGTTATCCTATCGCAGCAATTTGCACATACTGTCGCGTATAATAACAGTGACAAATTGTTAATATACATAACCACAATGCGGGACAGTATTATGGCTTAACATTCTTCTGAGAAGATAGCGGCAACACGATGATTATTTTCCCAATTTAGAGCTCCGCAGTTATTATTATTATGATATCGTGACCTCTTCGCCTATTGATTGAAATTAATTGATTCATTCCATAGTAGGTTTAACCGATTTTGATGATTTTTTTTCTATAGAGTTTAACTCTTAGGGTGGTCCCATAGATCTGATGATGGAGTACTAGATAAAAACCAGTAACTTCTTAGCAAGAAATTGAAGTCGTATTGACCATTTAAGATTGGTTTTACCTGAGACACTAAACTATAGATATTATGAAAAACCTCATAATTTTAAATAATGATCTGATGATCCTATAAACGGTAAAATACAAAATGTAAATATTAGCAACGTACAAGATAGTGAAGAAGCGTAATTAATAATATCATGTTGAGCAATGCACACAAAACGTTTTAATTCAATATTTTCCTGCCCAGAGAACATAACAATTCAATTATGATAATTTCACAACCTCACAACACAAGTCCATTATCTGAAGTAAGATCAACGCAAAGACTCAATCGCTGTCCGACACGATGCCTTATAAATAGATCATAATAGAAAGCCAGTCCTGAATGTTAATGTGCCCATATATTGGATGGTAAAAGAAACCCACGCAACGACAATTTACATATTTAAATTAGGCCACGATTTTTTATCACTTAATCTAAATAGAATGGTGGACATAATAATTGTGTGTAATAAATAAAACAATGTACCACGAGGAGTATTGTATAAGGTACCTAACGGATGAGGAACCCTCTTTGGTTTTCCCTTGGTGTCCGTCAGGCCGCCATTGGAAGTGCATTAAGCTATTAGTAACTTAATAGGTACATTCTGTACCGAGGATCTTGTGGAAACTCGAATAAACTCTTGTTGTACCTACCCACTGTATGTGGTTGGCCACCTACAGGAGTACTAGGTACGTCCTAAATATGTAAACTATGACATAATATTATGTGGCCCAAGCTCATGGCAATGAAGTCCCACGCTCATTATTACGTGATTAATTATTATAACTTGTTTTACGGAGGAGATGGATAAATCAAGGAGGGCCCTTGCAATCAAGGTTAAGGTCCTGCTAATAAGTTAAGGGTACGGTATTACATATTTGGGCACAGTTACAAATAAATATGTTAAAGTTAATAGTCTTAGCTCTTCGCTCGGTAATAAATGAAGCCTGTCTGATGTTAGCATCTTTTTGGCATCTTACATGTGATGTGCCACGGTCACGAAAGGTCGTCATCGCGCTGGTTCTGTCAAGACAAGATCAGGGCCACGGTCGTCGGCCGAGAGTCTATAATGCTACAAGCGTTCTGGTTGGCCAGTGTTGGCCTGCCCGACTCTACAAACGCTTTTTTATGCTCTCCCTTGGTCGTTGCCGTAGATGATGTCATCGCCTTATCTTGAACACACTTCGTCCGCGAAATTACGCTGCGTTGATCTGCTATTATAATTGCAAATAAGGTATTACTTGTCAGCTCAAAATAAATTCATGATAGTGTATAAGTAGGCATCTACTTGAGCCACAGTAACATATAATAAGTACCTACTATAGATAGCAGTTTGCTTGATAACTTTGTTAATTGGAATGGGATCGTTCTGAAGTTTGAAGTAAAATATATGATATAAATAAGTAAACAAGTATTGGTATTTATTATATGATTTCCTCAAAATAACCAGTTACAACCGTGCAGCTAACAGTTGACTAATAATAACGTTAAGAGGTAGGTATCTAGTAATTTCATTACACGTAAAGATAAATTGCAACGTAAATCACTAAGTCAAAAGTTGGAGCAAACACTGTGTCTAATTATTAATTATTAGGTGCTCTGAGCGATTTCTTGGTTGCAAAATGTAAGCACGGAAATGAAATATGTACCTAGACCTAAGCTAAGGTGGTATATAGGTACCATCTATCTACTAATGATTTAGTAGATTTAGATTTATGATGCAAAAACATTTTATGACCAAAAAATGATTTTACGAACCTAGTTTATTATTTTATAGCAATTGCGTTTCTAAAAGTTTCAAGCAACTGCGCTCCAGGCTTGGTAGTAAGAAGAATTTCTCCGAGGAATTTAATAAAGGCAAGTGTATTTGTTGTGGCACACTCTTGTACCTCGCACTAAACTTGTACTCGCGAGGGAGGCGTCGCGCGGGCGCGTATCGATCCGGGCCGGGCGTCGCACCGCCCGGCCTGCATACGAATACCAGAATCGCCCTCCATACAGCCCCTTACTGTCAGTATCCGGTCTCGCATGCCTTCAGAAATCGACCGCCAACTTACTGGAGCAGACTGGGAGTCGGACTTGGAAAGTCACTAACACACCAGCTAATACGTATGTTCAATTTTTCCAATACTCTTGGAAATTTTAAATCATTGGTACGTGTCAGATACTATCGAACGAAAGGAAATAGACATGTTTGTGTGCTCCTATCGGATTCAGCTGTATCTCTGAAACTGATACGTTGTCCTTATATTGGTTCCTACCGCCCCTTATCAACCACTTTCTTCTACCAGACAAGACCCTAAGTCCTTGGTTTTGGTATCGTGACCTCGCTGATTTATTATATCCCTGGACAATTGGCCATTATTCAATTTTACCGTTATACAATCGCTTTGGAAAATCGAGGAAATTGGCATAGCATGCAGTTTCAATCAATTATACATATGGCTGCATATACATAATAAATACATACTTATATTATATATACACATGCATGGTTTTTCTTGACTTGTTTTTTTCTAATTATAATTTTTCAGTAAGTTTTTCATATCAAAAGAATTATACTTTCGGGAACAAAATCGTGAAACTCTAAAAGTATCACAAAGTGTGTACCACTAACATTTTAACGCGAAAAATAGCAATTAGCGTGGAACACAAAAACGATGACGTGCTCGTGTCAAAATGTTACGACACAAGGATCAGCGCGCGGCTAAATTACAAAAGCTTTCTTCTACCCTCCACCTGAGGGACGCACGTGACGTGATCTCGTTACGTGAACATTTCAGCAACAAAGTTTATCTAGAACTGGTGATGAGGTCATGCATGCTTTCGTCTCATCTACGAGTGCCTTACAGTTAAACTTAATTAGAGAACCCGGGTTAATGTTCTCTATTTTCTTAAATCAACACCTCGCGACTCAAGCTTGTTGAGCATATTTTAAAATACGTCAACTTTTTTGTCTTTGAAATTCATGCTATCTTGGGGTTTAAAAACATTTTAATCCCTCATATTTTTTAAAGTTCAAAAATTCACACAACGCTTGATGCGTCTAAAATGATGTTACTCTAAAACTACACTTCATCTTATAACAACCTAGCAACACACAAATTCATATGCAAATTTAGTTTTATCTGCACCTTGGCAAAATGGCTTTCCTTTAAACAGAAGTTGGCCCGCGTAAAGCGATCTAATTTACATTTTTTCCTTATACGCTTTGTCTGCATTTCCACCGTCGCGAATGTCTGTCGCGTTGTGAGCTACGTTACAGGTGTTAAAGAATTTTACCAAGAAAAGAAAATTTCTAATAATAGAGTCATCTGCTTTGTCACGCAACATAAGAAATCGTTTTCTCTACACTTCGTTGACATAGCATCTAGATTTATCTTTGAAAAATTCACTTTGGTTAATTTTCTTTTGCACACACATAAAAAGTGTACAATTTTTGCAAATAGGTTGTCAAGCTTACAGTACAAAAATACAGTTAAGAGTATAATTATTGTAGTGGTTTCCTTCGTCATTGATACCTGTCGTCGACTCGTCCTATTGATGAGCTGTCATTACATTTACCAATCTGTTTATTCAGTATTCGTATTATTTTACGATATATTCTCATGTATTTAACCCTGTGCAATAGTATAATATCACAGACTCCAAATTATAAATTAACAATCCTCTCCTTCGCCCCCAAACAGCTACTTCTCTTGTAAACGAGGCACGAGTCTCAAAATTTTCCTTGTCTTGGCTATTTAGCTGATTATGTTTCTCAGGGTGGTTCCCGCCCTAAAAATTGACGCAATTTTCCAGCCGACATCACGCCTACTTATTGCGTCGCGAAAATGTCTCCGCTACGCCTGCAACCATTTATGTAGGCCAGCCGTGCTCAGGGGTTCTCGGATTTATACGCGTTTAAATTCCATAACCCGAGGGCGCCGCGACAATATTAAACTGGAATTAATATCGCTCCGATAATTAATTCCGAGTGAGCAGCCACATTAATTAAGTTATAATCCGCATCAAATTTTTGAGCACATAATATTATATCAGTTAACTTTTAGGCTACCTACCTATTTCCTACACAAGCAACTGATCATTTAATGTCGCTAATCAAATTGCAATTTCAATATCATTCGTTTTTCGCAGAACTGGTCGACTTGATATAATTTAAGACCTAGTGTAGTGTATTTTATAGTTTAGACTCTAACACTGATGGGAGAAGATGTAAATTGGATGTGCGGTCGTTATGCATAACTAGCAGCGGGCGGCAGGCCACCGAGCGGAAATGGCCATCTCGGAGACACGAATGGAGGCAATTTAGACGACTCCTCCAGTGCTAGTGTGCCGTCTGGTTTCAATACTACCTTTTGTTTTAAGTCTGAATATTTTGAACTCAGTTCTTCACCTCGGTTCTGGATGAACAAAGCTTATTAAAGAGCTAAGAATGTTCACGTGACGTCGCTAGCGTGGCAATCGATACGCTGACGCCAATTGGTCGGTGTCGCGGCGTTGGCTTACCCACCCGAGGGTTGAGCCAGTCGTAATACATCCGATAGGTACTGTTGCTTTGTTTACTTTTACTTCATACTATCATAACGTACGATACTATAAATGAATCAGCGTATTTTTACTCTGCCATTTATTTATTTATGAACTTGACATCATTAAACACGCCGTATTTTCAATTAATGACTTTACAGTTTAAAAAACTTGCGTATGAAGAAATTATCTAACAGATACTGCAGTACTTATTAGTAGACGTAGTAACTCCATTTTGCGCCACAGGAACTCAAGGTTCCGGTAAACACATATCAGAAAGTAGTGCTAAGCCAATTCATTTCTGCACTGTTTTCTGCTTACTTATATCACAGTCAACATAGCATTAGCCTATCTTAAAATAAAGCAACCTCATATGCGATCTCCGAAAGCATATTGGGGACCTATATGTAGGTAGATGTACATTTAGTAAACGTCCAAATGGCGCGGTCGTTTCCTCGAATTCCCTTGGGTTAGCCTTTGAATTTGGACACAATGTGAATATTGTGAATGCAACTATTGTGGCAAGCGACGTGATGGTATCAGCATTGCCTGCGATGCGAGGTGTTACAGCTGCGGCTTTTTTGCCGAGTTCTACATTTTATTTTACCACTACTTTTGTTAACCAACTATACGTACACCTATAAACTATCCTGTGTAGGTTTATTATGCAATCAGACAATTATAGCACAACAAACGTAGTTGACTGACGGAAACGAATCGAAAATTAGTAAATGTTAAAATGAAAGAAGTAGAATATATAGGGCCTTTGAGTATACACATCATGTAAGTAGATATACTCAAAGATAATAATAATACAACGTTCTTCTTTCCTAATCTCTAAATACCCAAGCTATTTCTCTAATCATAACCTACTTGTGTTGAGTAGTAGTAGGTTGGGTTTTTTGGTCGTTTACATTCTGGATGATGTTATTCATACTTTTTAATAGCAAATGTCGCGTAAATGTAGGCATAATTTTGTTTTATTTTTGCGATGGCTTGTGATGACATCAAGATAACTTGAAATTTATATAAGACTGAAATTTACATTATTATACATGGCACATCTTTTTAAAATTATTTTATATACATATTTATGTACGCGTCCGGCGTACAGTTTTTATTCATAAACGGTACATTTTTATGCAGCATGAAAAATACGCAATGCACTGAATTAGATTGATTTTCTAAATTATCTTTCACAAATAATGAACATCGCGGGTAGGTTAATAGTTACCTACGTTACGCGGTTATTGCATTGATGTGCGTAGATAAGTTTATAGATTAGACCGCAATCATCATTATTATTAATTCACACACATTCATTCACATTTAAACATTCAAATTCAACGCCTGGAGGGTCTTGGCTGCAACAGCTTTTATGTTTCATTTAATTTCAATTATAATCAGTTTTGTAAGTTTTTCTCTATATTTATATTAAACTGATGACACTAAGATGTATCTGTTGTGTATAGATAAACACTTACTAAAAGTGAAATTGTTAGAATATGCTTAGTCACAAGAATCAGTTTCCAAAAGTTAAATTCTAGGAACTCTTTATATTTCAACAACGTAGTCTGTACGTGCTTGTAACATTCAAGCTTGTAAGGCTTCTAATATAAGTGACCTAATGGAACATTGGGTACTGATCCGTCGATTAGTCAGAGACGATTGCATTAACCATATATCCGATTGAACCGGTTTGGAAGAAACGTGTTAGGAGGTCCTCCAACGAGTAGAAGTAGAATTCTAACGCGGACTTCCTTCAATGGCTGCAATGTCTCGTGCGTTGTTCTTTAGACCGTCCAACCGTCCAATGATGGATATTAATGATAGGTACCTTCACAGAAATTGATCTAGGTACCTTAATTGTACATTTGAAGATGTCTGAAGCTTATGATTGATGCGTTCTGTTTCTTGAGTTTCTCCGGCTAATTTGGGACGGTCTTATTTGTTGGTTCCAACAATATGTTGTTGAAATGAAAGGAATGCAATCGTTGGAAATTGGAATCTATTATAACTTACAACGATCCATCCAACGTATTTATCTTACTAGCCCTACCACAGTTATGGTGCTGATAAAGCACTTCGGGTTTTTAAGCTAAGAAATAATAAATAGATAAAAAATAAAAATACACTCATCCATCTAAGTCAATTAATCAAAAAGGAACAAAAAATACTATAAAAAAAAATTACAATTGCTACAAGTTTCATACCTGTCTATTGAAGAAAATCGGCGCCAATGAAATAGTATATCGGGAATCGTAAGAATAATCTTCTAGCTCACTAGAATACAAGCACTCACAGAAACGTCTAGTTCTTTCACTGTCCTGAATGAATGACTGTCGTAGTCTGAATGTTGGAAATAGATTGACGTGGTTAAGGTTGGCAAACACGCGGATGTGACCGTCGCAGTGCGGAGTCGCCGGAAGACTGGCGATGGCGGTGGCGGTGGCTGGCTGGCGCTGCGGGCGGCACGCTTCGCTCCGCCGGCGGCCGTTGCGCGCCCCAGCCGTCCCATCCCAGCCTTCCTGCAGTCCCGCGGCAACCCTCGCGGGACAGCCTTATAGCGTTGATGGTTACAAATCCGACTCCGTACTTAGCTAATTGCTGTATCTAGTATAGTATTATAGTGTTATATATACCTAGTAACTATAAGGTAAACTAATACAGTAACTATAAACTAGAACTAACCGTACCCGTATCTACTAACCGGATTAAGTGTTATAGGTAATAAAAAGTTTATGTTATATATGGTACTAGCTTCTGCCCGCGGCTTCGCCCGCGTGGCGTAAAGGAAACGGAGAAGAAATTTTTTCATAGATAAATCAATCACCCATTTCACACTCTTAGGAGTGGAATTTCAAAAACCCTTTCTTAGTGGATAACACTTAAAATTTGGAAGGTGTGGTGAACACACCTTCCAAATTTTAAGTCTCTAGGGCAAGCGGTTTAGGCTGTGAATTTTATATGTATAGATTGCACAGATGCATGTCATGGGCTTTTTTTTTTTCGCTCTTTGGATATTTTATATTATCTTTATCAAGAGTAGCAGGAGAGATATTGTTCGTTGTTAGCCACTGTGGTGCTATGGGGGATTTGATCTGAGTAATCTCTAAAGTACTTTAGAGTTAGCCGTCTAAAACCAGTGACTTTCCGCGATTTTAGGTGCCGTTCGCCCGTCGCGTAGCTACTCGTATATAGCTTCTAGCACAAAATTACTTTCGATTAGACATTTCTTCCCATTCGTCACAAGCCTCATTCCTGTACCAAAATGACTATGGTTACCTTCTAGGCAAGCATGCCCCATCTTAAACCACGTCATTGTTTAAAATTAGTTGAGACAATGTTGAAATGCTAAACCTATAACCTAATTAAAAAATAACTTGATGGGTTGAATTATAAAATTGACCACAGTGCTTTTTAGAACGATAAAAATTAATAATATGTCAAGAACATGCCGGCTATGTGGCCGGCATGCATATTATTGACATATTATCTAAACATTTAGAACCTAGGGTCCCATAGATGCACAAGTATACTTAGGTACCTATTATATGAATTAAACATTTTGAAAATTTACATTTTAGAAAATACAATAACGTTTGAAGTAGGATGTCTAAGTATTTAACAGTTTTGTTATGTTTAATTCATCAAAATTGTCAACTTCTCAAGCAAATTTCCCAAATACTTAAAGGGTCGGGTGAAAAAATATTTTCATCCCTTCGTTACATCTATGAAAAATTTTGGAACTTTAGAGCTTCACTGGGCAAAATTTCTTGCATAGGTATACGTTTATAACTTTAGAAGTTATAACGCGGTAAATATTCTTAAAGACTTCAGACAGATAGACAGACATGTCAAACAACTTACAAGGGTTCTTTGTAGTACTACTACGGAACCCCAATAAATCGCGAAACAACATGGGGTAATTACAAGAATAAATCATAGTACAAACACCTACATAATATTAATAATGGATGTATGTAACTACCTAGTAGTATAGAAATATATAATTGTACTAGGTACTTATACTAGTTAGTACCCAATACTATTGGTATTACTACATATTTACCTACATAAAATAAAGCATTACAAATTAGTTGTTACTAATCTACATAACTACCCAACCTAGGTACTTTCCTGTAATACATTATACAAGTTGGGTTACGCAAAAGCCATACAGCGAATACAGTTTTAGGATTTTTGGAATATACATAAAATTAATTAAATTAACCAAAGTAATCTAGCAAACGACTCTTTCACGTAATTCATGAATAAATTCCTAGTAAATTTAATCCTTGTTGCGAAGCCAGACAATCTGACACGCTGACCTCCGCCTTAAATTTTACTGAGAAAGAAGAGATTTGCTTACTACCCCACCCTCTACGGGATAAATAGTACTCGTCGTCGTAATACAAGGCTGTTATGTATATATACTCAACTCCCACGCGGTGCACCTATAATTTCTCATATTTTTTTACGGTCGTTTTCAACAACCTATTTATCCATACTAAGTACCTACGTACTCTGACCTATATGAATAATAAAGCTATCTATCCTAAGATACTTTTTACTAAGGTAGTTTTACTCTGACAGGTCTGCAGTTGGGACGGGAGAGATCACGGCGGTATTCCTTGAGCCATATGCGGTGAAATAGTATGTAGCGGCATCTATGAGCATTTAAATTTCTGTCTTTAAAAGTCGCTACTTGGCACTAGATAGCGCTAAAGCATTTAATTTTAGCGCCATCTTCAGTGAGCATTGCAAGAGTAATATCGTTCTATGCAGTGAGCTCTCATGAACTTTAAACAAAAATTGTGTCTGTGTTTTTCATAGCCAAATAAAGGTGGCTTCACACCATTATAGTCTGTAATTTGTATATTCTTTGGTCGCCATTACGTATCGGACATTTGTTTACGAATTGCATCTGTCAAATGAATTATTTTCTTTAGTTAAATATTTTTTGCTGTCCAGGCGTTAATATTAAGGCACTAATTATAATACTGTAACACATTAAGGTAAAATTTCGCCGTTTTAATTGTTTAAAATATAAGCAAAAATATTGTCTAATCAAGAAGTGTTGCGTATTGTAGATGGCCCCTCCTCGTCGTATATTGAGGCAACAGCTCGAAATCCTGATGGAATTCCTGGAGGAGAACAGAGACATGTCGAAGGGTCTGCCGCCAGGGACGCCGGTGTCGCACCAGGCGACTAGACAGAAATGGGCAGCGCTTGCTAAGAAGCTAAACGCGGTAGAATCGGGTGCATTAAAGACCCCTGAGGGCTGGAAAAAGGTAAACACAAAATTGCTTTTTGAGTGGGGTCCAGGCAGTGTACTCTAGACTCAGTTCCTGTAGTAGAGTCTAGGAGCGCAAAATCTAAATTTGGAATACGTAGCTGCATATGTTTATTCCTTCATAGCAATAGGATTGTAATCAGATTATTAGTGTGGATCTGTCAAAATATTGAATTCATCCAATCTATTGAAATTTTGGTAGGTAAGGTCACATAATATTATTCTGTACTATTTTCAATGAGGAGATAATAGCTTACATGTATAAAAAATTCTACATAAAAATAGATGTATCTCAACACAACTTGGTTCAAGAAAAATTCTTTTCTTCCAAATGACAGCAGTAATCTTAGACATCAGCCATTACCAAACAAAATTTTAACCTATCATTCTAACATATGAAATGAAACAATAAGGTTGCATTGCTGCTTAAATGAGACTAAAATTCAGAACCACCACACAAGTGTTATTTTCTTTTAGGTGCTCTCGCACCTATAAAGGGATGGAGTTTATTTATCTCGTATATTAAATTGAAAGTCTTCATGCAGAAGATACAGGCTAATTGAATCTATTTAAATCTAGCTGTGCTCTCTACTATTTTATTCACGTGTACAATGATGTCAATGATCACACTAACCCGCCGAAACCACACAATTTTGTGGGATAAAATTTTTGCTATTATGTTATAACTACCTCATAACTTTGTGTCTTTGTTCATCTATTTTAATACTAAATTATAAAATACACATTATAATTTAGTACCTAACTTGCATTTATAATATTATGATAGGATGATGGTCCTAGTGCATATGATAATACTGTGTAACCTTGAATATCACTTAATATTTTTTTCTTGTATGGTAATAAAGCATAGTAATCCATTTTCAGTATTGGTTTGAATGGCGACACAAGTGCAGAAGAAAAGCAGCCGATGCAAGAAGGTTCCAGTCCACATCTGATGGTAGCACAAACAGATTTGTTCCTCTCAATGACTTGGAAGTCAGAGTACTGGACCTGAGTGGGAGTGGTACAGTAACTGCTCCAGTTTCATCTTCAAAACAACTAGAAAATTTCCTGGCAGAAGACTCGGATTCAGAGCCTTTAGAAAATATAAAAGCTCGTTCTGCCCCAGTTATTAAAAGGAGGCAATCTGTTACAAACTGTTCAAGAGTGGCAACAGGTTTGTTATGTATTGTTTTTGTAGTCTTTGTTCATGGTGTAGATTCTGATGTGCATAATTATAAACTAAATTTAATTTGAAAGTTCTAAAATGGTTGCTGTCCCTTTCTTGAAGGTTGAAATGACAAGGACTGCTATACTTTTAAAACTTACAAATTAATTTTAGGTTTTAGCACAACATTGACACTAACCATGTTACCAGATGATTTAAACAAGGCCTAAACTAGTATTAAACTGTTGTTTTGTATTGTTAAACACATGTTTGAAGCCTTGTTTATGTATTTGTGGTAACATGGCAAATGCCTAACTAAATAGCAACCAGCGAGTATAGCAGCAATAAAAAAATCAACAATATTATTTCTTCTTTCAAGAAAGCGTTTGACCAATAAAAATGCAACAAAAAGTTTATGACGTGATCCGCATGTATTCCTTACAAAAGAAAGTTATAATATTGTATCAAAAGTTTATCAAGTTTACTTTTTACGTTGAAAAAATGTTTTAGATGAAGAATATCATCCAGTGACACCGCCACCACAATGGGCCCTTGAATTTGAAGAGCGTCGGATCTCAGCAGAGGAACGAATGGCCGATGCCTTAGAATCCATGGCGCAAGTCATGAGATCGCAAGAGGAACGCCGGGCAATGCTTGATGAACGGATAGTAAATGCGGTGACTGCAATGGCAGGGACTGTACAAGACCTCAACAGTGGGATCCATGAAGCCTTGCAGCATTTACGTCACCTGCATCCTATACAAAATGGGATAGATTCCAAGGAAAACATATACTATTAGTATGTAAGATTTAGATTTAGTTAAAATGATCTCATATGTTGGAATAAATTAATGATTATTGTAGAAAATGTATTTATAAAATGGACTATTAGTGTAACATATTTTTATACACTCAGTATTATAATTTACATACAATCGACACAATAAATGTGCCATTAAAGATATTTGTTATTTAAATTACTTAGGCTTATGATAACTTATTTTAAAGTTGTAAGAAGTGTTTGTAATGCAGTGGTATTCAAAACATTTAAAATGATACAAAGTTAAGTATAATATTGATTTTACTAAATTTAAGATTGTTTCATACAACTACTTCCGCTTTAGTGTTGCTACATACTAACATCATTAGGTCTTTCTTCGAGATTATGTTACAATATACGTATATTAACCAGTAAGCTCTGATAGAAGTCATGACCTGGCAACATTCTTTAAAATAATTCTAAATTTTCGAGATCTTGTAAACTCTTTTTTAACTAATGTTGTCTCCTCTCAACTGAACCCACCATTTTATTTAAAATTTCCTCCCTACACGCGTTTTACTATGTTTGAGAGTTCTAAATTCCATTCAATTATGTCGCTTTTGTTCTTATACAAAATCATGAACTAAATCTAATTTGACAATTCCCACAAGAAAAATTAAATTATTTAAATAAACTCCCAACACAAAGACACCCAAAAATACTGACTTACCCGCGTTTTCCTTGTTTACCCGAGTGCCCCATTTTGTAAGGCGTGTTGTACATGCATGGAGTATGGAGGCGCTGGAGACCATAGAAAAATATTGGAAGAACGCGCTGGCCGCGTATTCGCTCAGCGCGCGGCGGCGTGTCAAAATATAAGTTTCCTTGTCTGCCCCACATTGTCAGTACAGTGTTAGACAAGTATGGAGATGCTGCATACACCGCTATCTACTCCATAGTGCAAGTGGCGTTTTGTATAGGCATGGAGGCGCTGGAGACCAGTATAAACTACTGGGAGGACGCGCTGGCCGCCTTCTCGCTGGGAGCGCGCGGCGGCGTGTCGGGCACGCTCGCGCTCACCTCGCCGGAGGAGGCCGAGTTCTGTCGCGAGATACAGGAGCTGCTGCAGAATGCTTACTTGCTACAGGTCAGTTTAACTATATATTAGCGTCACACATTCGTCGGTTCAGTCTTCAATATAAGTTTTTTGGTTTGTGTGGCTTTCAGCTCGAAACGGCTCAACCAGTTAATATGAAATTTTGAACGCATTTTCCACTATTGAGACTAACATATTAGGGTACTTTATATCCGGGAGAATTGGAAAGTTCAAAGGGAAAACGGCAAAATTTAATGTGAAAAAGAAAAAGAATAGAATGTGGCACGGAGAACGTTTAATAGACACTCCACTGGACGAATGGACGTCAATTATATAAACTAGCTTGTAAAAAAACCTGACCAAAAAACCACACCGTCTGTTGGACTAATATCTATGCATCCAAAAAATGAAAGCATTGCGATTGATTCTATGAGGGAAATTGTAGTGGCAACTCCACAAAACCAGAGTTGAAGTTGAAGTTAGTTGTGTGAACAAGTTGCGTTCACAAGATGACAACGATTTCATACAAATATTATACGGTACTTTATATCGAGTAGGTACAGTAAAGTACATTCGATGTATTCGGGGTATAGGGCGCTAAGTTTGGTGCGGTGGATGGTTGCAGGAGCGGTGCGAGCTGCTGTTCCTGGACCAGCGGTCGGTGCTGTTCCGGTCGGAGAGCGGCGCGGGCGGGTCGGCGGGGTCGGCGGGCGGGCGCCGCTCGCGGCTGCTGTCGGCGCACGGCGCCGCCGGCCCCGCCGGGCCCGCCTCCGACCCTCGCCCGCACCACCACTCCAGCGCGGAGAGCTTCGCCTCCGCCGAGGACCAGGTACAAGGCACCCAACGCGACGGTCAATAATGCACATCGACGAGGTTAACCCGCCCAGTTTAGCCACGCTGTTTATTTTGATCCACGTAAGGTCCAAGACTTATTTAGATTCTGGGTATGATCTAATACTCATTTGGGTTTTAGGTATTTAGGTAGGTATATTTTGTTTTAAATTTTAAATTCCCATTTTCATATATATTTTCGTGCCCGTCTTTTCAAAACAGTATTTCTTATAGGCATATTCACTATCTACTAAAAATACACTAATAAAAAAAAACCAACATTAACAAAAGAACTCAAACTTAACAAAAAAACAATAACAATGAATGGCAATAAAAATATACCTTAGAACGCGACTGTACAGTCAAGTCTGTGGAGCATCGCATGGGGCGGGGGACGGATTACGAGTGGCTAGCCAACCGGCGCTACGTACGCGCACACTTCGTCCCTCTAATAATTAATCTAATAAGATTTTCGTGCCGCTACTTATACCTGTATATCTGCATAATTATGTACCACTGTACTTGTGTTACATTATGAGTACTTCTTGAAAACAGACTGCAATGTACTAAGATATTGTATTCATTGTAATTTTTGTAATGTATTGTATTACTCTACTCGTTATCGTTTTACTCTTTATCGTTCTCGTTTTGTTTATTAATGTGTTCTCCTAATAAGAATGCCACATGATCCTATACTCCGTCTTTATCATTGACATTCAGAATGAAAGAGAGTTCAGATTCCTAATCGGAATTTTTCTGATTGATTTGTTCACTCCGCTGATCTCAATATTGCTAGGAAATAATTTAACATCCATATTATTATGTTACAGGTAGCGGATTTACGTGATTTTGACGATCTAACAGATGCGTTACCTGAATTAGACCATTTGGAACTGTATCAAGCTGCCGTAAAACAATTAGAAGTCGGTATTCCTTACAGGTAATTAGTTAGCAATCTATTAATCTATATATAAAAGAAAGTCGTGTTACTTAGTTACATTATTTATAACTTGAGGATGGCTGACCCGATTTGGCTGAAAATTGCTGGGGCTTAGAGGTCTTAGAGGCTGAGGCTTCGCCCGGGTGAATTAGTAAAAGGCGGTCGAACTGGATAAAACGTATTCTATGTCCGTCTCCTGGTTCCAAGCTACCTCCCCTCCAATTTTCAGCCAAACCGGTTCAGCCGTTGTCGAATTATAAATAGTGTAACGAACACGACTTTCTTTTATATACAGATTTACTATTGTCACACCGGGACCATACGGCACAAACCAGTATTAATTGTTATTTTGGCGGGAAAACGAAAAAGATCGCGTCACCGCATTGTATTATTTTCCAAAACTTGTGTTATTTTCAGTGTTAGTGCATAAAATTGGTGGCATTTTATTCGTTAAAAACTGGGTTACAGGCATGATGTTATGGGAAAGTGGTATAATCATGGTGAAACGTTTCTTTTCGTGTTGTTTCCAAAACCATAGAAGCTTTTGGTAAAGTTGCCACCACTTTACTAGGAGTATGACTTGACTTGATAACTTGGGCTGTGACTTGACACACATGTGTTTCAAGTCAAGTCACATATATTATATATTAATTTACAAGCTTTGCTTAGTTTGGGACTAGATAGCGTTGTGTGAAATTTCCACACATATTAAACTTGAAAAATTATCAATTACTTGACACTGGCTAAATACACAAAAGTGTGGAAACTAAAAACAACAAAGTATTAATTGAAAGTTTGAAATACGACAGCAGTGTGTTGTGTTCGCAGAACGCTCCGCACAGAGGTAGTGGGGTGCAGCTCGGACTCGGAGTTCGTGTGCAAGCTGTGGTGCGTGCGCTCGGCGCTGCGGCGCGCGTTCGCGCTCGGCGCCGCCGCCTGGTTCGTGGACGCGGGCCGGCAGGTGCTCACCGACCTGCTGCTCTTCGCCGATAAGGTAACTGGCTGAATGACGTGACTAGCTACGTGAAGAAACCTGCTGCTCTTCGCCGATAAGGTAACTGACTGAATGACGTGACTAGCTACATGAAGGAACCTGCTGCTCTTCGCCGATAAGATAACTGACTGAATGTCGTGACTAGCTACGTGAAGAAACCTGCTGCTCTTCGCTGATAAGGTAACTGACTGAATGACGTGACTAGCTACATGAAGGAACCTGCTGCTCTTCGCCGATAAGGTAACTGGCTGAATGACGTGACTAGCTACGTGAAGAAACCTGCTGCTCTTCGCCGATAAGGTAACTGACTGAATGTCGTGACTAGCTACGTGAAGAAACCAGCTGCTCTTCGCCGATAAGGTAACTGACTGAATGTCGTGACTAGCTACGTGAAGAAACCTGCTGCTCTTCGCCGATAAGGTAACTGACTAAATGACGTGACTAGCTACGTGAAGAAACCTGCTGCTCTTCGCCGATAAGGTAACTGACTAAATGACGTGACTAGCTACGTGAAGAAACCTGCTGCTCTTCGCCGATAAGGTAACTGACTAAATGACGTGACTAGCTACGTGAAGAAACCTGCTGCTCTTCGCCGATAAGGTAACTGACTAAATGACGTGACTAGCTACGTGATGATACCTGCTGCTCTTCGCCGATAAGGTAACTGACTAAATGACGTGACTAGCTACGTGAAGAAACCTGCTGCTCTTCGCTGATAAGGTAACTGACTGAATGACGTGAAGAAACCTCCGCCCATAACAGTTGCAGTCTCACTCGGAACTCTATATAGAATCCTGAGACATCACAACCTAGTAATTTAATAATAAAGTAATAATGTTACTAGACTGATATCAGCTAGGCGATCAGGGAACTTGATTAATAATAATAACGCCCAATATACATAGATCTTGGACCTTAACTAGGATTTGCTGTGTCTAGGGACCGAGGAACTACGAGGAGCATGGTCCCACAACACCCAGACTTGATGGCACGAACATCACGTTTTAAACGCTCATAGTCGTTGTACGAATTGAAGTGACAGAAAAATAATAAATTAAACGACATTCAAATGTCTCCTGTAGCTAGTTAACCTTTTTGTGAGTTTTGATAACGCGGTAGACGCGCAGTTTGGTTTGTACGGAGCTCAGTGGCGAATTTATGATCTTCTACTTTATTGTTCTATAGTACTTAAACCAACCAAACAACCGCTACTTTTAATAAACTAGGAAAAACGCCGCTATATTTAAGAAAAAAAGAAAAATAGTTCCTCCTGTATATAATAAATAATAATAATAACACAATAACATAACTAACAATATGTAAGTAGTATTTTAAAAAAGAGCACGGACCCAGCAGCCTTATTAATATACACGAACTAGCTTTAGACTAGTTACACCATCTTTTGTCTCTTTCGATCCAGCTAAATATTCCAGTAGCAAAAAAAGGACAAAAGCTGTAGTAACTAATCCGAGACTAATACCCGTTTATAAATAAGGCTGCAGGAGTCTGTAGTAAAGCAGAATAAAAAAAAAACAACCGCTATGCCTATATCATATATCTCGGTATTATTTCAGGAACCGAAAGAGTTTTTAGTCGCATATGAAGAGATGGTGTCGTGGGCGACTGACCCTGCAAACTGGCAGACGATAGAAAACGAATTGACTAGCAAAAATGTAAAGGTAAACCTCTCCAAGCGTGTTACGTTTTAGAATAAAACCTGGGTGTTTGTCCACTGCAAAGTCACCCGAGAACGAGATGACGCACAGTGGTTCGATCCCATACAAGTTGGTTGGACATCGGGTATTGAAAAAAAATGTTATAAAATCGAAAAAATAAATATGCCATTCGATGTAAATATATAAAAGGCAACAGATTTGACCTGTACTTATTTTGCGATTGGAGTTATAGTTTAGGAGTTATTCGACTAAAACGGTTTTCAATGTATGGAAAGCAACATATAAGTATGGATATCTCGTGATTTTGACCCGTTTTCGTTCTGGGATTTATATGATGGTATCATGTCGTTATATGCCATATTTTCTTCAAAGACATTTATTTATTTAATTCTTGGACCAACAGCTGTTATAATTACAGTAGTATATATATAGTATATAGCAATAGTATGTGTAATAGTATAATATTTGGACACTTAGACACTTTGGATTAATTACTCCCAACTTTTTAAAGTAAAACTTCTTTACGCACGCTTAACTTGGTGATTGGTGGGTCACGTAGATCTCCAGTGCCAACAAAACAAAGTTAAAACTTTGTATTATTATGTTGGTGTGTCCGGTAAAATTACATTTTATAATTGTCAAAATGGCGAAGCAAAACCAAATTTATACCGGCCGATTGATGGAGCTAAACTAAAGAAGTTTTACTTTAGTCGTGTAGTCCGTCACACTCGCTTTTTTTGTCATTTGAACATGGTGTAACTAATCCAAAACTAGGTACTACGCGTTTATAAGGCCAAGACTAATGATATGTAATTTAATAGTCGATTTTATTAATTATTCCCAGGCGTTAACTTTCTACGACGTGGTCCTAGACTATATCCTGTTGGATGCGTTCGAAGACCTAGCGGCGCCGCCCTCCTCCGTGCTGGCCGTCGTACGCAACCGTTGGCTCTCCGACGGGTTCAAGGAAAGCGTGAGTTTCACCTTCATGCTTAGACGCTAAAACTGTTTATTCACGTAATACCCATTACATTATCCCTATTGGTGAGGACTTCAAAAACCTTCCACAAGCAGTTTCAACATCCTCAGGTTTCGGGACATTTTACCTCATTTTACTTTGTCTATGCGTATAGTTGTCGAGATGCACCAGGTTAAATCTATGGGCTGAAAAATCAGGTTGAATCGTCTCCCGTGAGGTGGGAAGTCTGAAAGATGCCCCAAACTAACGGAGGAGGGTAGGAGTTTAGTGAACGATTTCTACCAAAGGTTTAGGCATTATGTTAGGCTCTGGCATAGAATAGCGAAGTAATAGTTTTTTTCCAAACTCAGAATAAACTGACCAATGAAAAATACTACTAAGAAAAAGGGAGAAATCTGTTAGACCGCTGGAGATTTCGGGATAAAACCTAAACCTAAAAAAAAATTACTTTCCAGGCGTTAACAACGGCAGTTTGGTCTGTAATCAAGGCCAAGCGACGCTACCTACAGTACCCGGATGGATTCATGTCGCACTTTTACTCCATATCAGAGCACTTACTACCTGTGCTGGTGTGGGGCTTCCTCGGCCCGAGTGAAAGGTTGCGCGACGTCTGCGAGACTTTCAAAGCCGAGATAGTCGGCTTCATCACAGACTTGTTCAGCTTCCAGAAGTGCCGCTACACGACCGTTGAAGACCTAGCCGAAGATATAATGCTGCACGCGAAATCTAGATCGGCTAATATAACAGATAAACTGGCGGAGAGAAATTAAAACGGTACATGGGTATCGCAATAAAATTATACAAGAACGTAAAAATTACACAAGTTTCCAAAAGCCCATAAACGTATGCATTTAAACGCAACGGCAGTTCGAGATATATACGCTACATTCCTTCCAATCGACAGATATAATTACCCCCATTTTTCAACTACACCTGTTCAGGATAAGTCTATTAGATTATAGGCAAAAGTGGCAACTTTCTTGTAGCGCATCTTGTGATATATTTTTATGTATGAATGATTCAGAAACACAAGAATAGAATAGAAGTCTTTTTAAATGGTGCCGGTGGTGACAAGTTTAGCAATAATAATAGGTATGGCAATAATCGTGCATTCCATTTGGATTTACATGTTTTACGATTTATGTCTACATTTGCTATTACGCTGTTTAGCTAGAAATAATAAGATATTAAATGGTATAATAATTTGAATGCTGTGTACAAAAAAAAACTAACTGGAAACCGTTAACATTCATCTGTATTTATTTATAAATAATAATATTGTAGATTCCGAATAATGTAATGTATGTAAATACACCGTTACTAAGTACAGGTTTGTTTGATTTTTGCATTCTAAATTCAGAGGGTAGAAATGAAACTATGTTATATTAGAAAATTTAGTATATCAGCAGTTTTGTAATATTCTTGTCTTAGAAGATATAAAACAATGACTAAACATAAACCTTTATTACATTCCAACGATAATATATATTATATAATACTATTTCCCATGGATGAAGCACCCATCTTTTAATAATGTATATTGTTATTTTCGTATTTTGTATCAGATGTATCACTTGCTTTATCAGTAGTACTTCAAAATATATATCAGAATATTATATTCACTATTAGTAAACTTCTCCACAGGTAGTTCTTAAGATTATTTCTATTAACCAAATCAGTTTGGCCACCAAAAAACTCCTGTAAACAAAACGTCTATGTAAATGAACTGATACATTGAATTGAGTCTGACAGCACTGACTTACTCGTATCTGAATCTAGACTATGTTTATTATCCATGTTGTCTTAATTTGCTTTCAAATTCATCACATTCAGGATAATATTCTAATAACAGTATTATTGCTCAATGGATGGGAAACTAAACCACCTCAAATTAAGGTATAATTATGAGTATGATTGCACGAGTCCAACTTCTTAAATTATGTAAAGTAATTTAAACCAACTCAAATCGTCTTAGCTTATCCTAGTATATATAGCAAGTGATACACTGAGTACATTTTAAATTCCTACTTAAATTATACTTTATTAACCAGTTAGGGTGACGAATGTAAACTAAGAATTTAATAACTCGATTTTTCCATTCTTAACAGACTATTTCATACGTTCTAAAGAATATACAAGAAAGCCTGACAATCACAGTTTTTAAATTATAATTTATTAGTAGTTATATATTTTTAAGAGTCAACAATATTTGGTTTAAGACACAGCAAGTTATTAAGTATAAAAGCTTTAATTAGTTAACAATTACATATAATAATACGAATGTACGAGTACGTACAATGTTCAAGGCTTCGTACGTAATGACTCTCAAAACTCAGTTTTACATTTCATATTATCAGATTGGCAGGCTTCCTCTGAAATATAAAAGCTTACGATATAGTGAGAATCGAAACTACTCGTCAAGACTAGACACTAAAAAGTCGGAAAATGAGTACAAACACACAAAAGAAATGCATGCATTCTCCTTAAAATAAATGGAATCACTCGTATGTCCTCCGAAACTAACAGAGTCATTACTATATACAGCAAACCCGGCCGGAGAAAGTGGAGAGGATCGGGACGGCACGGACGATATGTTGTTGCTGTTTAATCTATTATTAGATTTAAAAAACTTAAACCTGCGGGTAGTGTGAAAAAGCTCTTCATTGTGCAGGTTTCATTATGAAGACAGTACCGTTAATGGAGATCAAACATTAGTTCTGCGGAGTATTGAATTCTTTTCTACCCAACACAAGTATTGAGCGGCAACAAGAAACGTATCACAATTTCCAAATCAAAACCACTTACTTTTATGAAATACACAGCAATGAGGTATTACTACCATACCAACATTCATAAATAAATATTTTGGTGTACTAATACTTTTACAATAAGTCCGCTTAAATAGACAAGAGAAGCGCGTTAAATATAGTAACTGACTGGGCGGACGGCAATCGAAAAGAGGCATAACATCGCCTCTCCTTTCCTTGATGACGACAACAGGTCGTTGCGTATGCGTCCTTAGCTGCCAGTGGAGACTGCCAGAGTGCATAGCTGCCGGTCGCTCGCAGGTGACGTGTGGAGGTCGCGTGCGTGGTGCCTACAAACCTAATGTGGGTAACGTGTGGATGTGTGTGTGCGAGCGAGAGGGCGGCGAGCGAGCGAGGGCGCGCTACTCGGGCTCCGGAGAGTCAGGTGCGTCGAGCGCGAGTGTGGTGCCGGCGCCGGCCGCGGCGCGGACCTTCTTCAAGTAGCTGGCGCTGTCGAACTCCATACAACTCTGCCGATACGACACCAAATTTTATCCACCTCCTTTGCACGGTGTTGCTATGCGTAAGCGCATCTGTTAGCCTGAGTTTGTTAGTCACGTAAGCGGAGCGGTGCCTGAGACGCCCGAAAGCGACCCGCATGTTAGGGTGAGGTGCCTATGTTAGGTTAGATACAAGCAAAGACAGGTGGCATTTTAAAATTCATATATTTGAAAAATATCTGAAATTGACAACAATAGAAGAAACAAGACACTGGTAATTTTATGCCTACTAGAATATAAAAAGATATCAAACATTACAAAACATCAACGACAAGGAGGGCTACACTCCCGAGCCTCGGGTCTACCTGTGGCGGAACCCTCGCGAGTACTCGTGCTGTCCGAGCGGCATGAACAAACACATGACCAATTAACGCTCAAATAAACACTTAATAAACACGCACAAAACTTGCATCTATGTAAAAGATTTATCAATATTCAACAGACGATAAACATTTCTAATAAAAGCGATTTGGTCCATTACTTCATGTTGAAAACATTTATACCAAAATAACACTACAATTTAATCAGTCTTTGACAATACATGGATAATAATCGAGTTCAAGAGTTAAATCAACAGGATATGTGTAACACAAGGATGTAATATGTTTTATTAGCTGATGTGAATGAGATCGCCGGATCGGCACATTTTCACCGCTGTGTCCACAGAGTCATCGCCACCTCTCGACTGGATCCGCAGCTTCCTATATACCACTAGCGTCAGTCTTAACAATTAACAGTCAACTTACGCTACTGAGATCGGTCACTTAATTTAAAAGGAGCCTAAACTATACTTAATCTTAATGATACCGAACGGAATGCGTGAAAAAGCAAGAGGTGGCAAAGAGATTCCAAGGACTAGAAACAATTATTATTACATACACCGAAATTTCCCCGCACCCTGAATATTGTGGCGCAAATTATCAGTAAAATGTAAGCGCATTCCGACAAGCTCAACACGTGCTAGACGAGCGGACAAACGTCGCGCCCCAATGCGTTCAAACATTCATCGCAAACGTAAACCAAAACTCACGAAAGTTAATCCGTGCTCCTCAATAGGAGTCGGAAAACTGATCGTATACAAAACGGGCGACGTCGCCGGCGGACGTCGCGCTCCAACGCATCGGGATGCGGCGCGTCCTCACGAAACCGCGCGCGCGACAAATCCGTAGCAAAAGTTCAACTTTTGGTTCGTATTTGGGGGGGGGGGGGGGGTTTAAGCGCGCGGTTCCGTCGTCGCCGCGGTTCCGCTCAGTAGAAGTTGCGGCAAAGCAGCGCCGCGAGGTAGTTAGGGTGGTGCAGGGGGAGCCAGGCGGGGGCCCGGGGGGGGACGCGCGCGGGCGCGGGGGGGCGGCGCACCGACGTTACCTTGCGCGCCAGCTCGGGCGGGAAGGCGGCCAGCCCGGCGGGCGGCGGCTTGCTCAGTGGGGAGTCCGCGTACTGCAGGAGCGTCTCGTACGTGTAGCTCTGCCGCGTGCCGCCACCTACAGCACAGGATTACTTCATCGCACCACACAAAAAAAAGTTGAGGAGTCCCCTTTTTATTACCACAAATACATAAACAAGGCTTATACAGACGTCAAACGTATGTTTAATAATACAAAACAGTAGTCTAACACTAGATTAAGGCTTGTTTAAATCTTTTGTGGTTAAGCCGCAAAACTTATCGTAAGACGAGTAGAAAATTCGGCAATGTTTGAGAGCGTTTTCACATAGAATTTTCGATAACTTTACGGGAAGCAAGTATTGGAAATTGAAAGATAGAAACAACGACAAGGATGTCCACGTAATAAATAGGTCGTCAGAGTCGCTTTCAAATCGGTTTTTAAGAGCTAATAGTGTAACCACAAAAGATTTAAACAAGCCTTAGACAAATGTTAAACTACCTTTTTGTATTGTTAAACACACGTTTGACGTCTGTCTAAGCCTTGTTTATGTATTTGTGGTAACACGGTAAATCTCTGTAACAACCTGGCGGAGTTAGAATTAATTGACCAAAGAGACCGTTTCATTTTAACATGTATGATGCTGCGGGCTGTTTATAAATGCCTATTTGAAAGCGCCGCATTTCATTTAAATATTCAAAATTCCGTCTTTATCAAGGGTAATTGGATAACAACGCTACTATAACCGATTCTGAAACGTGAAAACGCTCTTACGCGATGCGTTTGCGTGAGGGTATTTTATTAGCAGTACCGGAAGAACTGCGTGCCATTCGTCGGCATCTGCAAGGATGCACTGAATTAGTATTGGAGGGTGTTCAATATGCGAACGTGCAAGAGTCGTGCGCGACGTTCGAAGGTGCACATTCGTTTAGTAAAATCATTCGTCACATAAAGCTAAAAACGGGTTAGTGAAATACAAATATAAAAACTGCACTCGATAATAAAATTACGCTTTTGCTGTTATTGACTGACTGTTGCATACATTTGTGAGTGGCGTGATTATGGATTGTAAATAAATGCGATTGCTGTACGATTATATGCTTTTGTTACGACGCTGAGACAATAACGAAAGATAAAACAAAATTATATACACGTATCACGGAGCATTCAATGTAAATATAAAGCAATGACCACTTACAACTAAACATCAAATGATTACGATATTATATAGTATTATTTACATAAAATATGCATGTTGTAGAAATTACTTTAATATAATAGGTCTTTACCTATGAAATTGCCGTATTGCAGTACAGACTTTTTCAAACAAAAAAAAGTTTTGATTGGCTATGAATTCCAAATTCAAATTAATTTTGTTTTAAAAATATGACATTCTATTTACAATATAAGTCTTTTGTTTATTGATTAGCTTTGTATTTTCATTACATTTCAACATTTTTCCTCATAATGGATACTTTGAAATTTCGTGTAATTATGGAATATGAGTTCCGTCGTGGCACCAACGCGGCACAAACGACACGTAACATCAACGACGTTTACGGAGAGAACTGTACAAACGAACGTACAACCCGTTATTGGTTTGCTCGGTTCCGTTCTGGGAATTTTGACTTGAAAAATGAACCTCGTGGTCGTCCGGAAACTTTGGTCAACAATGATGAATTAAAGGCGATTGTGGAAGCTGATGAATCTCAATCTACAGCTGAGCTGGCAGCAGCTTTTGATGTTAGCATCAAAACAATATTGATCCATTTGCGACAGATTGGCAAGATAAAAAAGCTTGATAGATGGGTGCCCCACGAACTTAACGATCGCCAGCGCAACGTACGCGTCGAGACTTGCCTTGCGCTGCTTAACAGGCACAGAAATGAAGGAATTTTGAACCGAATTGTTACGTGCGACGAAAAATGGATTCTTTTTGACAATCGAAAGCGCTCAGCAAGTTGGTTAGATCCTGGTTCGGTACCAAAGCAATGTGCTAAACGAAAAATGACCCCTAGAAAGGTGATGGTCACAGTTTGGTGGTCTAGTGCTGGTGTGATTCATCATAGCTTTTTACAAAACGGCGAGAGCATTACTGTAGATGTGTACATTGAAGAACTGACCACAATGATGGCGAAACTCGCACGTCTGCAACCAGCTTTGGTCAATCGGTCGTCTCCACTGCTACTTCACGACAACGCGCGACCCCATACTACACAACAGACCGTCTCTAAGCTGCATGAGTTGGGTTTGGAAGCTCTCCCTCATCTACCATACTCACCAGATCTTGCGCCTACCGACTATTACTTTTTCCAAAATTTGTACAACTTTTTAGCGGGAAAAAAATTCAATTCCCGAGAGGCAGTACAAAACGCCTTTGAAGAGTTTGTTGTCTCCCGTCCTGCTGATTTTTTCAAGAAGGGCATCCATAAACTGCCACAGCGTTGGCAAAGATGCATTGATTGCAGGGGTGATTACTTTGAATAAAAGAAATAAATAAGTTCGAAAAAAAAATACTTTAACTTTTTTCAAACAAAACGGCAATTTCATAGGTAAAGACCTAATATATAAAATTTTAACTATATAGACCAAAATTTAAAAAGGTTTCGAATAATGTGAAAGCTACACAATCAATGTAAATTACTGATAATCGTCCCAGAGTAGTATCACGTTTATTTCAATAAATTATGAATTACTTATTTGCAAAATGTAGCAGAACTATTCCTTTATAAAGTTATAATCCCGCTAACTGGAACAATGAAACCAATCATGCTTTTGTTGTGACGCAGACATTCTTTTGTATAAAGATCATTAGTACTTTTAGGTATTATTTTGCCTAAAGATCATAATTACTTTTGTGGGGCCAAAAAGTTTGGAAAATCGACTTTTATTTTTCTATTGCTGTCTCACTCGCCCGACATAGTGGTGGGAGCGATAAAACTCATAAAAAGAGGTTATATTGTCACGTGTAGTACACGTTAATATTATATTGTCACGTGTAGTACACGTTATTAAGCGTGGATGTCACTAATTTTCATAATAATAGATATACAATTAAAAGCGTACCACTGTTGTACGAAAAACAGTTGAAGAGTTAATGGTGTAATGGTACGTTACCTTGGTTCTTATCGGTGCTGGCGGCGCGAGAGAAGCGCGGGCGTCGCGGCGCCTCCTCGCCGGCTGCACACAACTCCAGTTACACACTCACACACATACCCACCTCGGCCGGTACTACCCAAACGGTATGCAGAAGCAACCACACTCACACAATCTGTTATAACAACTACGGCAAATCTGTCTCGCTTTCTTTCAAGCTAAACTAAAGAAAAAGCACTGCTTTACTCTTCTGATAAAGGAGAAAAAGACAGAATTTACAAAAACGATTCGTTTAGCAATCGCTAATACAAATAGACAGTATTTAACTTCTAAAGGCTTCACTGATTTGAGATATCAGATAGCGTTTGACCATATTTAGAGAAAAGTCCATCAGTTTATTGGTCAACTTTCATCAGCATCAATCAGTGAATTTAACAACAATTTATAGTGATTTATATTAAACAATAAAGTATCCTTGAAAATTCCATTCAACCCATACTGGTGCTCACAGACATCAAAAGTTATTCACAAAGGAGCATACATCTCTATTTTGTGGACGGTCTTTTTCAGTGAAATAAATATAACATAAGGCACATAATTGCATGCTTTTTATAAATAGCGTAGTTGCTTCTGAATACTAATGTTTGGGTTAATTAGTATGTCGTAATGGCAGGTAATTAGCGACTAATAAAATGGTGTGTTGTTAAATGATTGTTAAACGTGTGTGCAAAAAATTTGGAAAATACACTGCCACGACCGTGGATTGAGGTGAGCATGTTGAAAATAATAACAACACGAGTGACATAAATAAATGCGTATATAAATATTCGCTGATACATCGTACGGCTACATAATAATATATTATTTTAATGAATACTGAAAATATACATGACTTAAAATGATTCCTGAAGTAAAATGACTCCAGATACAATGTTATGGATAACTAGACATGCTTCAGTCAGTCTTAGAAGAAACCTACGTTTGAAAGAAAAGTATAGAGGTTGTTAAAATATATAGAAACATGCTTTCAAACTTGCATCTCTCGTTCTAGCTACTTTCATGCCTTTTAATAGAATATTATTGTATTTTGTCAAAATTTTATTACTCTACACTATTTGTATCGATATAACGTATCAACTGCATTCAGAATTTGTTGCGATCTGTTAAAATAAACAAAACAAAACTCCAATTGTAAAATTAATCCCTATTTAGTTGCACATAATAATAAGTTATTTTATATAGAGGAACAACACCAGCGTCATGAAAGTTATTATAAAACTACAAGACTTTCTTACCTTTACTTGGGGAAGATTTACTATGTCAAACAAAATATTAGATGACTATAAAAACTGAGGGGAATTTGAGATAAATTAATCTATCGTAAATACATAACATATATCTCATTGAAATAAGAAAAACAAATCGCCAGATACAGGTCGTTTATCAACAAAAAGGGATGTATCATTACTAACGAGTTCTCAAGTCTTATTATTAAAATTCTACCAATAACTTAACTGCAACAAGATCCAAGGAAATATTTAGAACTTAAGAACGGCAAGACGAACATTAAAAAAAGCTTTATTACAATATACCAAGATTTCAACACGATGTATTCCTTCAATGACAGCTCGGGATTCGAACCCACAGATCAAAAGTCGACAACTGGCTGATCTATTGTGATTAACAGAAACACAGAATAAATAATAGTACAGGTATCAGGAGCTAGTCCAAGTAGCTGCTATGCCCGTTTGTACTGAATTCTATTAAAATACAACTTAGCCAAGCGACACTTTCCCCCAGTTTCTCGTACATGTTTGTTAAATTCGTGTCAACAGGGCAGATCAAATGATGAACGCTCATTGGCTCAACCATAGAGCGTACAATATTTATCATGTTCACTTCACACGAGTTTGATAAAGGTAAAAGAAACCGAGGGAGAAGAAATCAAACTATTACAGACGGGAATAGTAAAGTTAAGCAACGTTCGGTGCAGTCATTGCGATAAATGACCAACCACAACATAAATGGTCTTTATAGCGGAGGCATAAGACATCAGAGATATGAAGTTGTCAATCATAAATAGTCAAGTCATGTTAAGCTGATTGAAAATTTTTGCAGGGCTAACTTCTACTATACGAGAAGAATTGAAGAAAAGAGTCCCTAATGTGAGAATATCTACATGCTAACCGCGTTTTAACCACAGCACTGTATTTGTGAACACTTTTTTGTATGATGTTTACTGGATCAACGCGGTCGTTTTTGCGAAACGCTAGGTTTTAGGAGCAAATGTGTGTGTCCACTTACTGTTATTGTCCTGTGCGGGCGGCGCGAAGACGTCGTCGTCGTGTCCGTTGAGCGCGGCGTCGTCGTGCAGCAGGAGTGCGGCGGCCGGCCGCTGCGAGAGGGTGAAGAAGTCGCCCGAGCCTGCGCCCATCGCTTCCAGACCCGACGCGCTTTCGAAATACTCGTCCAACACTAGCTTCGCGGTCTGGAATAACCAAGTTATAGTTCGGTATCATTTAAAGTTAGTAAATACTTTTGTCAAATCAGCCATTTATTATTAATATACATTCATCAATTAACCAAACGTCACTCGAGTTAAACGAACCATTTCACACATTATCTAGTTTATGGTTCGATTGTGTATTGATTTGTAGAGATCTTGTTTGATCTTGTTGTTTGAGAGAGCGTGTTAAAGAATAATGGTAATGACTCTGATTGTAAAATGTTTTTAAGAAATAAAATTTTTGATTTTCATTTGAACATTTACAATATGGAATCGACACTTTGCTATGGCTTTTTTACTCCCTTACGGACGTATCATATCATATCACGTAAGAAAGAGGGTTTCTCTCCCTTCCCCCTCTCATCTCTATCGTAGGTCACGTAGGAAAGAGAGAGAGAGATGAGCTCTCTCTTCCCTACGTGATCTACAGTATTGACACTAATAAGAAGGATGAGACTCATCTCCTCTCTCTTTCCTACGAGACCACCAAGTGAGAATTCGATATTGGAGATCGGCAAAAACAAGTGTATGAGCAAGTCAGGTCAGGACCGACAAGCATTGTGTGACTTTAACATCAGGCGAAATGCGATCCAACAGAAGCGCATGCAATTTTTTGTAGTCTAAAACATCCACCAAAATTAATAACCCGTCTAAACCTTATTTATGTGTAGTGGTGAGATTACATTTGTTAACACCCAATTGGGACAATTTACCTTGACTAGATCCAAATTCTGGCCCGTGATCTTAATGGAATGTTGGCCAAAAGTCACAGTGTACTTATACTCGCCCAGGGCCGCGTCATTGGTAGAGAAACTATGCAGGAGCGCCCGCGAGTTGTTGTGAGGAGATTTCTAAAATGGAAAGTGATATTCATTGCAAACATTCGGAGCATGACAAATGTATTCAACGTTTGCAATTGGATGATGCATTTCTTGATTTAGAGTGCGCGTTACATGTTGTGGGGCTCCGGGCTGCATAATGTAACTTTAATTCCATGTAATAAAACAAGATTACTCATATTTATCATCAACAGCTGAGATATCGCGCTGGTAAATGCACACTTTTATTAAAGCCGTAAAACCATGTTTAGATATTCAAAGAAAAACTTCCTTCGTAGGCATCTTAAGCAAGCTTCGGTAGCTTCATGATGTTTTATTGCTATCTAACAATATACATATTACATACATAAATATATAAATGAATCTACATTTCCCTTGGTCATCGCATCACGCGTAAAGGGATGGAACATTTCTGCTAATTTTTTTTTGTTGCGTTTCTTATTGCCAGAAGATTTTTATGAAAGAAAAAATTAAGAATGTTAACCTGAAAATTAGAAAATTTTTAACACGCTGGTGAAACCGATGATGTAAATAAAAATAAAATTGTGTTTTTTGGTAAATACATCACTTGGTAACAACTGGAACGATTTGTTTTTAAGCGTTCGTTATATCTGATTTAAGTTTTGAGAAAAATCGGTCATCAAAAAAAACATCGTAAAGTTAACACTTTGCGATGTTTTTTTTTGGAAAATTTACAAGTTCGGGAAAAGTTTATTATTAGATTTTTGTATGGGAAAGGATAGGACGTCTGTCGGGTAGCTAGTAATTAAAACGCCACGCGAACCCCGTTAAGTCCTTATCTTACCAATTATTCAATTATGTACACGCGGCCAACGTAATTCAATAGGTTCTAGCACTAACCTCCCTGTTGACGGGCGCCTCGTCTTCAGCCGAGTCGAGCGAGCCGCGCGACCCTCCCAGCGCAGACTCGTCTCCACCTTCGAGTCTCACGGGAGATGCGTTGCGACGGATCGTGTCTCCGATCAGGTGCTTCGCATGGCTAAATATGATTGCTTATTTATTACCGAATAGCTATAATAGGCTATTTTTGACTGCTACATTTTTATAGCATAATAAAATAATAATCTTTTAAAAAATAGGCAATCGAGAAAACAAAAAATTAAATATCTCAAAAAATTACTAATTTATAATTTACAGGCATTTTAAAATACAGGAATAGAAAGAGACAACTCAAACACGCAGTGACGTCAGCTACCTACTGTCCTCTAAATAACTCATTACTAAGCTGTGGTACCTGTATGGTGGCTCTACATACAATTTCTTTGCCATGTGACGTCACTAGCAAAACTTCATAGTAGCTATGAAGAAGCTTCACACGATCTCAGTTTTGCAAGAAAGGGACAGGCGATGCCCACTCCAGAAGCTTTAACTTAAGTTTAACTAACTAAACTTTAACTTTAATTTTATCCAGGGGATAAATGGCGGGAGTAGCGCTCTTTTAGATTTCTCTACCGCATTGCTGCCAGTATGAGAAAATGAAACTACGAAAGGTGAAGAGGGGGATTATTTTAACTGATAGATGGAAAAAACCGGGGAAAAGACAATTTGTCCACATGCCGTGCTAAGCCTGCTGGAGTAAGACAGCAATAGAAATGTTTAATCTCTTCAAATTTTTTCTTTATTAAAACGCGTTATAAATGTAGTAAATTAAAACATTTCTTATAGCCATAAAAGTGTAGGAATATAAGCAACTTTACGGTTTGTTGTTACTCACTTGACGTTCTCTTCGTTGGGCCCGGTGATCTGGACGAGACGTTCCTTGGCGCCGGGGCTCACTGCAAACACGATTTCCACGTGATATTACCCCACCTTCGATATTCAGGCCGGTTAGTGTTGTTATTTCTTCAAGCTCAAAGCCGAATGCGATTAAATAGCCAGTGAAGATTATGAATTAAATTTAAATTCAGTTATTTTGGTACCACTACCAATTTTCTCCGATTTCGTATTAGTAAAAGGGTTTATACAGGGAGTAACAAAAACCCTGTTAAATAAATGAAGTATGTGTACAGATCATTACAAGTAGTCATATAAAAATGTCTAACAATACCTAAGTTATACGTATCTGAAGTTACACGCAGTATCTAAACACAAAAAAATAATACCATTTCCCAAAAATGTTTATGACACAAGCCGTGCCTATTTTTAAATAGCTAAGTAACTAAGGGAAGAGCAAACGCGGAACCGACAAACGGGGGCCGCCTTTGTCGGCTCTTTTGTAGGATGCCGCTCCTACACCTGTGTGCCTACGGGGACATGGGGTGCGCGGGCGGCGTGGCATCACTCGGCATAGGTGCGGCGCGGCCCGCGGCTTACATTCAGTCGCACGTGCTCTCTCATGCAATTTAGTCGTTTCCAGTTTGATCGTCGCGAATTTAGTGTCGAGTGTGATGTCGTATTCTAACGACGAATACTACAATATGTTAATGTGCCTTGGTAGAAGCATTTGTGTGATGTGTTTTTGAAAGCTCTTTTAAGAGCTAAAAATGATGTACCTATCTTGTTTCTTAACAATACAAAATCACACGTGAATTCGATTGTTTAGCCTTTGCTTGACGTAAAATGATTAGAATATGTCAGTGCGGCAGAACGGCACGCAGCACTTGTGTGCTTACCACTATTGGTCAAAGAGACCTTTTACGTCATTAAGTTACGGTCTCGCAATCCTACAACGTTGTGGTATGTGGTATAGGGCACATAAACGTATGGAAAACGCATAAGAAGTAATCTGTGGAATGGCCTCTAGTTCCGTCGCAGTAGGTATGCGCGGTGACTTAGCGTAGCATGGCGGGCGGTGCGGGGTGCGGGCAACAGGCAGCAGGCTGCGTCGGTGGTGCAAGTACCTATGTTGTCAATATCTGAGGTCGTCAACATTTTTAGTAACGGCATAAAAGGTTTTAATAAAAAGCACACGTAAGTTTTGTATGTCTCGTATTTAAATAGAACTAGTATTACAACAACCTTGAGTTGACACTGGATACGCAGCTCGCGGATATAACAGGGTTTTTGTTACTCCCTGTATAGATTATTACGATTTCATTTACGACTATTAAAATCATTTACATAACTCCAACAATGATAAGTGTTAGTAATATGATGGGCATTAGAATATATAAAGATATAGGAGAGAGATAGAGAGATGGGAAGAGCTCGTCACACCATGCGCAAGCGCCACAGATCCGGCACCGTGCCTTCATACCTCGCTGAAACGATATAATCGTGTCACTTAGCTCCTCGATCATGTGCACCCGTCTGCCCTTGATACCCATCACTGTAACACCACAACACATCTTCAAACTCGCCGCTAGGTGGCGCCATTGTACTCCCGGACATTCCAACGTTACGAGTCTTTGCACACGCAACCGAAACCACGAAAATATGACTCTTAAAATGTACTTTACGTAATATTATCGCACATATCATTGCTGTGTAAAAAGATCCGCAATAGCTAACCCATAAGAAGTTTCGCTTGCTGTTATTTCAAAACTTGTAGATAAGTAGACGCAATACAAGAGCTCCATCAAGCATTTCTTTCGTCAATCTAATTTACTTAGTTTATTATCATGCACCATAAAATAATACAAATAAAATTGATCTAAACAAATAATACTCGGGACAGATAAGCGTAACATTGACTGTCATGCATTGTTTCTCCCACTCTTGTTACTCGTAAATAGTATCATGCACATAGAAAATTGCTTTTGAGATAAGTTGAGACTTAGAAATCCTAGGAGTTTATAGTTCGCGAAAATAGTAACGAACATGATTTCGAGAATGATCGACTGCCCAAATGTTGCAGAACCCATCTAAAACTACATTTTTTTGTATTTTTATTAAGACCTTACTTTATAAATACTTTGTTGTATAAAACCCTAAACTCTAAACTAAACCAAATTTGACAGTTCCAAAACTATCACCATACTCGTTATTTCAATGTATATGAAAGAAATGGCAACGTTTTTAGAACCGTCAAATTATAGTTCCGTATTTTGCACCACAGAATCAACGAATCAACAACAAAATCAACAGAAGTCAATTCCTTTCCCCAACTTGAGCCGTTCATTCAATCACGTTTAACGCAACGAGTTCCCCTTTTTTAACAGTTTGTGTCCCACTGCTGGACTAATGTTTTTCCCTTTTTTCTTCCAAGTAGCTCTCATCTTGAGTAATCAGGGTTAGAATGAGCTATAAAGATCCGACATATCTCTTCTGTCGACAAAGCGTTTGACTAATGAAGAAGCACGCGGGTCACGTAATAAAACATTTCTTACGTTTCCATTGATCAATTTTTATAGCTCTGCAGATTATTTTTTTTGAATGGGATAATGCTGTTGGTCTCTACCGACTTTTACAGCGTCACCGGGCGAGAGAGCAGGCGCTTAAGCCCAGCGGTCAAAAGTGGGAGGTAACTAGCTCAAGGGTACTCCTGGGGTACGAGCCACGGCTTGGGCTATTGCCGGGATAAGAGGATCGAGAAGACTACGTCCACTGGAAAAGTGGATCCTATGGAAAGTTTATACCTGCCGATTTGACCGTTCAGGTTGTTATGCACACAAGTAATCACGGTACGTTTTGCGGGGACGCCCACGATGTGACATATAAGAATTTATTACCTTTCCCAGAGTCAGCGTTCCTGATGACCACCTCGTCCTTGGAATAGTTCTTGCCGGGTATTTTGGTGGGCTTGGGAAACTTGCCCGAGGGCTTGATGACCTCCCCGGGGCCGAGCAAGGTGGGCGGCTCGGCGGGCGCAGCCAGCGTGGGCGACACCGAGCCTGCCGAGCCCGACCCCTCCATGGTCGGCACCAGGAGTGGCTGCGGACCGCCAGAATCGCATTGCACAAACAAACACTGGACAACATCCTAAACGTTACTCAATCAAAACTATAGCGGTTCTAGTCGTTAACTCTTGTAGTTCTATAAAATCTCTTTTGCCTTGATCATCGCATCACGCGCCAACAGAAGGAACATTTTCGCAAATTATTTTTTGTTGTGATTATTATTGGCATGAGAAGGTTCTTATGAAAAAAAATTAAAGTTAAAAAAACTTTCTCCACGCGGGGCGCAGCTAGTCTATGATAAAAAATTATACATTTTTAAGTATTATAAATCTTAATTTTTTATGTCAAATTTCAACTTGTTTTTCTGATTTATACTTTGTTTAAATGCTTTTATTAAATAATAATAATGAGACTAGCTTCGTTTTTATAATGAATGTATTCATTAAGTAATTGGCTAATTGACATAGATAAATAGGTGCCTTTGTCATTTCGATTTTAATGGTGTAGTAATTGGGTCGCTATTGCATGGTTTTTTCACATTTGAGCTTAAAATATATCACGAGGATTGCATTTTTAAATGCGAAATTATAACACTTGCATTTCATATTTTAATACTTGATTTGAATACCGAACTGTCTCATTTTGATTTTGAAATTTCAACCTTTATTTGAGTATCTTATTTTCCCAATGCCTACTAATCCCTACGCTTCCTGTATAAAGTGAAACATTATTTATGTTTATAAGGCTGTACGCCAAAACAGTTTGACCGAATTAGATAATTTTTTTATCTCTGTAACGAACTCTAAAACTACTGAGATTAACATAGGATACTTTTTATCCCGGAAAACTGAGTTCTTGTGAAACTACTTGCTTTCTCCTAGTCTTGGTTTCGCTGGTGAAACCGCGGGGCGGCTCTAGTGTATCTGTATAATGCTGACAAAAACCAAATCGCTTAATGAATGCGACTGCACTAAATTAATATATTTTAATAATTTCCCTTGGTTCACCGAATGCTCCGCTAGTCGTCATAGTTACTAGATGCTAAGATACAAAGGCAACAATTAGTCATACTTTAGACACGATCTTTACTTTGCATACAAATAGCTTCTTTGTCATACATAGACCTAAAATTAATGGGTTGGCAATGACCTCCAACTCTTAACCAGGAAAACAAAACCATTTGTAAGTATTCTTGTTTATCCGTTCTTTAAACATTAATAAAAATATCTTTTTCGAACTGTGCATTGGTTCCACCCCCTCTGGGTCTAAGCTGAAAATTAGCGCTGGATGTCTCTGATGACCAGCAATATGCTGAGCCGACGCCCATTCGATACTTGTTTATTTATATTACTTATGTACATATTATGTGTATAAATTTAACCTGTTTTTGTACTTTAATTTTAGACAAGTGAATAAATGTTTTTCTATTCTATTCTATTCTACGTCTAATACTTTTCGACAATTTAAAATCAAGACGCGGAATAAAAAGGTCATGTAAATGTTATGAATAGAGTGTTTATAGTGGTGGTATGTGATATAATATAATATAATAATATAATATCTGTGGACATCTCACACAGCGCCATCTAGCCCTAAACTAAGCAAAGCTTGTGCTATGGGAACCAGATAACTGATACAATACTTAGATACTTTTTTGTTTGTAATTACATACATAGAATACAATATGACAACCAGACACAGAACAAACACCTATGTTCATCACACTAAATGTTTGTCCTGAGTGGGAATCGAACCCACGACCCACAGTTCAGAAGGCAGGGCTACTACCAACTGAGCTATCAGGCCAGTCAAGTGATCAAACGCTTGATAAAAAGTATACCTTTAATAAACGCAAATACTTGTTCTATGCCTGTGTGTTATGGAAACATGGCCCTCATAGTTCTTAATGGATTCCTAGATACAGGGAGTACTAGTTAGGATTCAGGATCTATGTATCTGTCGGCGGCAACGTCCAGTTATAAACTCTATGCGCAACGGACTGTACCGTAATTTACTCTGTGGCAGCATTTAAATTTATTACAGTGGCATCACCGGCATTTGTCATCGCTTCCCTACCCATCTGGCTACAAAAAGGGACCGCTCAGTGTACTACGGATCATTCTTGTTCCAGACGCGGCGCGGTGCGGACATACTGAAGGCCTATAGTTAAATAGGTTGCAACCTACCCACAACACGTTTCTGCCCACATCAGAAGTGGGATGCCCATTTCTACATCACTCTTCAAGCAACGCCGAAAATATGATGACGTGACGGCGGGTGACACTAATATCAAATTTAATTGCAGGGTTAACCCGGACCAGTGAAAAAAAAAGTAATGGAAAAAAGTAAAGATCGTTTTTACGAGAAAAAGAAAAAAAAAATTAAAAATGATGACAAGAAAAATGTGTCCGAATTCTAAAGGGATATCTATCCGGTCTAGCACTAATGGTCCATATAAAAAAAAATAAAGTATTCTTATGTTGATCTCGGTAGTATTGGCAATCTGAGTGTGTAAAATTTTATCAAAATAACTTGACTATATAAAGAGACGATGGATGTATAAAAGTAAACTGGAATTGAGGCTGCCGAAAGAAAACGTTTGATAACGGCGCAATCGCTAGTTCACTTCCATATCACGGTAACCACCTACGCGGTAGATTTTCGTATTTGTTCGTATTGTTACGCAAACTAGGTCAGCTTCGTAATTATATGTCTGAATTCTGAATCACGATATTTTTAGCTACTGTTTTAAAGCTGTTGATCGTACTGGTTTCTATTTACACGAATATTTGCAAGTTTGAAGTTTTACTATAATGTAGTCAAAGTATCAATCAAGAACTAGGAAAATTTATAAACATTACAAGATAATAACACTTTTGATTCTAGTAATTAATATTTTCTTTATTAAAATAAAATGATTGTATTAATATGCCTACAATTATATGTAATGGAGGTATTTTTCTGTCATTTTGCCATTTGTATTACACCTGATAGATTGGTGGAAGAAGGGAACCCTTCCTCCCTCAAAACCTCTATTATTTAATGAAACAAACTGAGCACTGAGCCTAGTTTAGCTGTACACTATAGTCCCGAGTCAATTCCTAATTTCCTTTCCATCAAAAGTTTTTTTTCAAATACGCCCACCGATCTATTACTTAGATCCTGGACCCTAACTAGGACTCCCTGTGTCTAAGGACCCGGAAACTACGAGGACCATGGTCCCCACAACACCCAGACTCAGAACAAGTATTTGCGCTTTTCTTTTCTGTGCACAAATACTTGTCCTGTCGCGGGAATCGAACCGCCACCTCCGGGCTATGAGCCAACCTGCTCAACTACCACACCACAGAGGCTGTTAAAAGATTGTCTGAAAGAAATCGCTTCAAAACCACCATTTTATTCCTTGTTTGAATTAATATTAGTAAAAAGAAGAAACAAAAATATGTTCTAGTTTTTAGTACATAGTATATGTAGTAGTTACCTCAGCATGGGTGCCACGGTGCCGGTAGTACTGACTCATGTAGTTGGACCCCTGCCACAGTTTGGCGCGCAACTCAATCAGCTCGAGAAGGTGCAGTCTAGTCTTCTTGTCCAGTCGTTCATCTTGAGAACCGTTGCGGAACACAACGAAGTATCTGGAAAAAATATATTGGATAGATAGGTTACCTATGTCACGTCACGGTCACGTTTGAGCATATCTTCATGAGATAAAATAATAAAACAAATACAATCCAAGCTACAACTGGTTTTAAATTTAAAAGTAATTGGTTCAATATACAGACCTATCGAGAAAGTCCTTGTAGAATTCTTCGAGTTGAGCGCCATAGAGCTTAAGGTTGGAGTACATTGTGGCCACATTGCTTTGGAGCACACGGTCATAGTTGCCCTGCATCATTTGGTACGCTACCGCTTCTGTCAACACGATCAGGTCATCAACTGGAAACAATACAAACACATTACAAATTGTCCACTTGTTTTTGTATAAGTTTCGAATTATGCACGACACGGGCCTTGTTTACGAAGTGCCGCTGTTTATTAAGAAAACTTCTTCACGAAATGTTTAAGATTACTAATAAGCTTCCAATGTCGTGTTGTCAAATTGTAAAGCAGGCTCCACACTAGCGCACGAATCGCGCCGTGAAAATTCATTGATTCTACACTCGCGTAGTTTCTCAGCTCCTCTGCAGTTATACCTATATTATACCTACGACACAAGATAAATCTTAGTGTAGGTGAAGCACGACAAATTAGAGATAACACAAGCCATAGCTTTGTCACAGATTGTACATAGATCTAAGTAAGTAAGTAAGTTTCGTTTGCGTGCTAACGAATATCGACCCTGCGTCTCAATCACAACTATAGTGATTTACGACTTTCACGAGTGTGGATACGGTTCGCATTCGCGAAACCCTGCGGCACGCAAACGCGTAGCTGCGAACAACAATCGTGAAATTGTGAACGCCTCTTAATAAACTTATACTCTACTAGAGGGCAAATGACAAAGGTTTAATTTAAAAAAAATCCTTAGTATGCTTATATGCATCAAGAAAAATACACCTTCCAAATTTGAAAGTGTCATAACAAGTGTTTTAGACTGTTGTCTATCAGTCAGTAAGTTAGGAGAATCATGTGGTATATACATATTATATACAATATACATAACATTATATATTTAATTCTATAATATTTACTTAGATACACAAGATTTATTTCAATATCATTAAATAATTACATATTTAATCAGTTAATTAATTATAATATCTTCTTTTTAAGGGGATAAAACTGACAAATTAAGCTTAAAGAATAGTGTAAAACAATAGCAAAAACGAATAGAGAAAAATAAGTGTCTCAAACATCAACAAAATTAAATGCAATATTTAATTATAAATCAGTGGCAGCATAAGGCATACAGGATGGTTACACACACATTGGACTAGCACCCTGTTCTGGGAATCGGCTTCGCCTGCCATCTTGCACCCACCAATTAACAAGTCCATCAGTGTGAGCAAGAGAGCACAGACTTACGCAGTAAGGCCCCTGTTCAGTGGTAAAAACGCATGTCAATCAAATACATGATTAGCAGTTGCTGTCCTGAACTTGTTTGCCCCTTATAACATAACAATGAAAAAGGTATCATATCAAAGCTAGTATAAATAAAAAGACAACAAAATTAATTGCTTATGATTACATACATAATGTCATTTTTAATCACTATGACACTGTGCATTCGTCACATATGCAAAATAACACATGCAACATACAATAGTATCAACGGATATCTATTCATAATAGAATAGATATGTAGATGGAACTCTGTAATAGTATTCACGATTTGGAACACATCCATCGTAAGATTCAGCATTCATCACATCACACATGAAATAACCATTTAGTATGTTAGTAGGATGTGGAATATTTCCATACACATATTCAATAGAAACTCTGAATGGCGCAAAAAGTATAATCTAGAAGATTTTACGAGATCAAAACAAAAGAAGGTTTGGAAAGAAAAGCCATTTCCAGACCATTTTTACTTTGGGCTTTTTTACATATTTGTATTCCACCTAAGTCTTAAATCAGTTTGCACTTGTGTGCAAAGTGTACAAGTGTGTGTGTCAAAATGTTTTCGGTGCTGAACATTGATGGTGCACAATATCATTCCATTCAACACTTACATGCAACAAAGACATAAAACAACTAAAATATTGCCTGCATATATAAAATATTGTTGTATACAAAAAATTTAGATAATTAAAAGTAACACAATAAGAGAAAAAAAAATGTACAGTACCTAGTGTATCTTACCAAATCTTGGTAACACATCATAGCTTAAATCCATGTCAAGACCTTGATAAAAAGATAATAAAATTCCTACATGATATATTATGAGACTAAAAACTCCTAATTAATAAAACCATTGCCATCAATTCTGTTTCAATTTGTGCAGACTGAAATATTGTAGCAATCTTCCAAAAAAGAAAAATGAAGAGGTAGATAAGTATTACAATTTAGATTAGTTTAACACAGATATTATAAGTTCCCAAAAATCTTAGCAACCAGCAGGATTTGAACCTGTCCAACTCACCATATTAGATGCTTTTCCAAAAACCCTATGGTTGCATAGCCAGTGGCTGCAAATATCTTTGGGACTATATTTGTACCAACATAGCAATCGGGGCAACATCTGCATTTACCTTGGTCATACCTTAAGCATGGTTTACACTTTAAAATCCATTTCATGATAGTTTAGTTTAGCAAATGCTGTCCAGAATTGAACATGTATTAATTGTCTTATTACCTTTGGATGTCAATGATCTGAATGATAATAGATAAACTATGCACACCACTGTGGTGCAAATAAAAGTTGATGCTTAATTTTTTCAGCAGTATAATATCTTACCAGAGTTTATCTTGACATCCAACATAGAATTGCGGTTGTGTGCGGAGCTGGTCGTTGATTTCAGGGGCCTGGGGACTTCCAGTTTCTTAACCGTGCGGGTCATTTTCGTTAGGGTCGACATGGTGCTGTTCACAAAGTAAGAATCTTATTACACGTCGCTCGTAAAATAGGTAGGCAAGGTACCCACATAGCAGTTTGTTATTGTAAATAGTGCGCATGAAGTCGCGGCAAGCGCGCTAACAATGATCGTCACATTTCTGCAAGAGGATATGAGTAACCTGGTCGTAATTTATCCACACGAAATACCAACTATGAGAGGATCTATCGGGAAACTCACTCATCCATGGCGACTCCGCCTCGATGCACAATTGAACCACTATTACAGCAAATCGTGAAAAGTGAAAGTGATGACAATGAATGATCCTAGCGAATAAATTCGGAGCAAATCCAATACGTGTTCATTACTCGTATTATTGATTTTCAGTGCAATTAAAGGGGATCAGCTTAAAAAATTTTGACTTAGCAGGAGATAAAATATTTTGCTCGATGAAAAACATATAGACAAAACAAATGAAAACCATGGAACACTATGAAATAAGAAATAAACAAGAAAACTCACCTGGCTACGCCATTAATTCGCAATAAAAATAAATTCGCTAGTGATGCCCCAACCACAACTCAAACACCAAGAATCGTAATTTTGGATGTGTCAAAAAAAACTCAAGAGTAAAATACACTGTTTTTAATAAAATAAAATATATAGCCAAATATAAAATCACGACTAAAGGCTAAGGAACTCATTAAAACTGTTTTACCTAAAATAATGAAATACAATATTAGGTTTCTTAAAACCGGTTCATCAAAAATGTTTAAATGTTCAGCACTATTATAAGTCGATTTGTATGCAACCCTACTGAAATCTGTCTAAAGTGCCTGTCAGTGTCATTATCATGTCAACCGTTTAAATGTCAACACAGCAGCACGCAAAATGTCAGTCTAAGTCTGTCAGTAGCAGTAGACGAAGAGGTGTACGGACGTGTTGTTGTTTTTAGAAAATCAGCAATGTTGTAAAATGTTTGAGTATGCTATTAAATATTACAAAAGATTATCGAACTATAATAATACTATAAGTTTAGTGTGGCTGTGCTTTAATGAAATGACCTAAACTTAAGTTTTCGAAGAAGGAAGGTATGTCATAAAATTACCCTGCTCCAACTTTATACACACACCGGACTTTTTTATAAGTTTTGGGACAATGCAATGCTAAATAATTCTAAAAAATGGGTACATATATTCTTCAATTGTTTTATGTGGTGTGGAAACTGCAATAAGTCTAGTCAAACATATCATTTTGTCACAAGTCTAATATTAATTTTAATGAAAGCTCAGTTTATTCTTGTTTTGGATTTATAATTGTTTGGCACGACTCTGATATCAAATGATATTGGAATGGGCAGAGTCTTGGACTTTTGGTCCCTGATTGTAACGATACCACTCTCATTACAAAGTACTACATATTTTACTAGAAAACAATATATAAAAAGATCTGTACTGCTAACTTGAGATTAACGTCAATCAACTTGGAGGTTCATATATTCTAAATTTCAACCTAGATAGTACTTTTTAAAATGATTCCTACATCTTCTGTACACCAATTAGGCCATTAGCAACTGAGACCCTGGATTAGGTGCAGGCAAAATATGTTTCTGCCTGCTTAATGTATATAATAGTGATACATTTTTATTTGAGTGGCTTTCACACCTAACAGCTGAACAGACTAATTGTGCATGTAGATTGCTTATACTAGAACAGAGTTCTTGCTGTCAGACTTCATGGGTGAGGTATTCTAACCGGTGCCGAAAATGGAACTTGTGCTAGAAGGGCTAGACTGGTCTGATGGTCTGATGGTACTACTAGAGCAGCAATAAGGTTGTTAATGCTAGGCTACAACAACAGCAAGTAAAACTATGTGCAACTTTACCCCCTACCACTAAGATGTTTTGTTTGTAACATAATATTTAATTCCAAGTAATACACAATTTTATTGCAGTTGTTTATTACTATATATAATAAAAATAATAATCTCCCTGTAGCAAGTATATATGATGTTATATTAACACATTTCTAGATGACAAAATAAAATTAAGGAACTAATTATTAGTATCTTACCCCAAAGACTGTTTCATATCATCAGAATTTTATGAAATGTTGTTTTGTCCACAGTTACCATCATGTACCAATATGTTTCGTTACTTCTGGTGAGGCTGGTCCTCCCAGCTGGACTTCTTTTGAGTAAGTATTTACTTGCTGTATGTACCTACTTTGTATTTTTAAATACATTACTATTTTTACTATTTATTTTGTGGGCACACTATCTCTAAATCTTATTTGCATAGTTTACTTGCTTAAATGTACTACTATTAATTGTGTGGTTTAGTGGGGATAATTTTCTTTTATTTTTGTAACTTTTATTGCTGTGCTTTGATTGAGAGTATTTTTTTCTTCTTAGACTATGTTGTAATTTTCTATTGACTATATAATACGATAATACAATATAATAATAATTGTGCCAAAATTATATTTAAGGAATGAGTACTGAAAACTTCAACATTATGGAAAGTATGAGGGTCTTAACATAAAATTAGGGCCTTATAACATTACTTCTATACTTTAATCAATAATTACTCTCGTTTTCGCTTGTGTCATTTCTCATCTCGAATTGAATTGAATTAACCTAACATTCATAAATAAGGTTGCTAGTGTTTATCCTTTTGCAGCTTGTAGTCAAACTAGATTAGCTATAGCCCACTGCTCAGATATTTTAAGACTTGGTGCTTTTTATGTACTCATAGCGACACATAATATGACGCAAAATCCGGAACCGGCCGGCTCACGACACCGCGTGCGAACTGAATCCCGCCGCGCCTTCATAATATTATGTGTCATTTACTGTGTTACATGTTCATCATTGCATAAATAGGTATGTTGTACCTCCGAAATAAACCTGACGTCACTTATGCGCTGGCTACACTGTACTATTATTTATAAAATAAGTAACGTTTTTTGGCCTCTGCTTTGAGTGGTGGTATCCGAGTACTTAAAAAGCTAGAGCATGTTCGTCTTATGCGTCATAAAGAACCGCAAAGATCGCATCGCTACACCATGTGTTTGAGGTTTGTGGAGCTTGAGAAATAGTAGTTTTATTTTTGATTCTATTTAGTTAACGTCGAATCAAATAATGCACAATGATATTAGTATGGAATCCACGCGTCGGTCGTCGCATTGCGGGAAGGAGTAATGTATCCTCCCTCTCGCTGGGCGCGCCCCGGCTGGTTCAGGGTGCGTCCTCGTTATTCGTACTTTCGAGTCTCTGACCCGATGACCGACTTGCCGTGGCCTTGTTGGAGCCCTTTAATTGCTACCACAAAATTTGCATGGTACAGAACTTGACACGGAACGCAACTGATTTAATAGGCTTGATGGCTCCACAGTCCACAAGTATAGTTCATAAGGTATCCTGTGTCACAGATCTTGAGCCTAGTACGGGAAACAGGTGCTCCACCCCTTTGTGATTGTTTCAACTATTTTTTGCCAATAAATTTTCATTTCATTTCATTTCATTTCATAGTTGTGGCGATGTTGAACATGACAAGTACTCTTCTACACTGTCATGCCTAAGGTTCAATATAACGTTAGGTACAACATACGCCACAAATGATTATTAAAAGGAATAGAATAGAGGACACAATTTTTATTTTATTTATTTCAACGTGAGAGCCATTGATATCATGATATCACCCGACTTCCTTTAACAATCCAAATTCAGTCGGAGTGTATGCGTTGTTGTTGTGTGCACGTCTAAGTTTTATTTGTAGCTGTAAGCAGGTTGATACCCTGGTTTTCCGTCTCACTCACTGACGCTTCGTGCGCTACTATGAAGTCATCATTCAAAGTTTGTCCGATCAGATTCCTAGTTCAAGGTGATCGACAGAGCAACTCGTCCCATATTCCGCGTCTCCGTCTCGGACTTTACGCCATTGTAATTCCTCTAAGTTCACGCCAATTTGTGTTCGTATTTGTTCTAACACCGGGTTAGTAAACTAGGGGATGGTACGAAATTGTTTTAATAAATGCCTGTCGGAATCGTAAAGGACGCGCGTCCTGACCCTAATTCCCGCACGGCCCATAAATCCAGCAAATGGACATTACCGGCCCGACCCTTTGTTTATACTTTCATTTCACATATCATATCATAATGATTGTGTTAGTATAAAATGGCAAAGTACAAAAATTTGTATATCCTATTGTACTTCCTAGCCTACTAATAATATAAACGCGGAAGTTTGTATGTATATACGGATGTTTGTTACTCTTTAAAAACGGCTGTATGGATTTGGATGAAATTTGAAATATAGAATAGCTTATATAGAAGATTAACACATAGGCTACTTTTTATCCACGGGTGAATCCGCGAGGCGCAACTAGTTTAATATAAAGTTACCATACGCCATAATGATTATAAACTTTTATAGTCACTATCAATTCTAGAATATAGTTTACTAACAGTATATTTGCCATGTAATTTTTTTGTTCGTTTGTTTGATTATCCCGTTCATAAAAAATGTTTTAGCGAAGCCACAACGAGACTATACTTATTAAACCAGCTATAGGTAGCTACAACCAAAAATAAAAGTGGGATATAATTGTTTACATAATAAAACTAGTAGTTCCGGTTTTGACGGTCACTCTTTAAGTGGTTACCAAAATGCTTGACATTTTAGGGTAAAAGGCTTTTCTGAAGTAAGGTCAAACTAATTATGCTTTGTAGAGAGTTGTTCGTACACAGACTTGCGGCGGATACAGGTTTATTCTTCTTTTAACGAACCGACCACAAAAGTCAAAAAGTACCAAAGTCGAAGTCAAAAGATTTATTGCAAAAAGGCTAATTTTAGCACTTTTACCGGAATACAGCCAAAAGTTAGCATTCTATAATTCGACCAAATTAAGTTGGTAAATTTTTAAACAAGAATATTATATAGTTACTGAAACACCATGACCTATGAATATGTTATCATGCCGGCACTATGTGATGCCGCCTTAAGAGCAATTTTCCAACTTTGCACTTGTAAACAGATGCTTAAATTATTTTTTTGACTGGCCCAAAGGCTCAGTTGGTAGTAACCCTTTCTTCTGAGCTGAAGCTGTTGGTTTTGGGTTCGATTCCCAGGACAAACATTTGTGTGATGAACATCGATGTTTGTTCTATGTCTGGGTGTTATATTGTATTCTATGTATGTATTTAAAAAGTATCTAAGTATTCTACCAGTTATCTGGTTCTGGTTCCAATAGCTTTGCTTAGTTTCGGGCTAGATAACGCTGTTTAAAATGTGTATAAATATTTATTTATTTATTTATGTTACGTTGAAGACATACCCTTGAATCGTTATCAACGATAAAATTAAAATGACCTGAGCAAACTTTAAAATGTGACATGGAAACATTGATATGTTTTTGGTGGTAGTGATTTTTATTTATCACTTCCAAATTTCACTAGGCATGTAGAATACTTTAAAAACTTGTACGTATTTCTAGCTTTCGATTGAGGTATTAAAATCTGAAATCGGTTAGTACGTTACAGAAAAATCGTGAGTGCAAAGGGAAAATCAACGAATTTTATAGCAAATATTCATTCACTTTAACCTATTGACCAACCCAAACTAGACGTTTTTGGAGTATTTTTGGTTGCAGATGTTCAAAAGGTCTGCGACATCTACAATAGGCAAAAAAAATACATACCTACCTAGGTAATCAGTGTCGCTTAACGCTAGGTGTGGACTTGGATGGTACAGAATATCAAAGCCAACTTGTGTTTGGGCAACTAATGGGCCGCACCTGATTTCCCCGTCGATTTTAATTATTACACCTTTTCTAGTACATATTGTAACTGAGTTACTTTGTGTAGTGAATTTTATTCCCAACTACCTGACCCGGTGAAATTCATACTGCCTAACAGTCAATCTCGAATCATAAGTGTTCAAACAAACCCGACATCGCTCTATATCTCGTAGAGCATTTTGTATGGACAAATGTTCTTTCTTTTGTTTTATTTTTTAGTCGATTTTCCTATGTTATTCTGCTATTCGGGACGGAGACAAATACAATAAATTAAAAACCAGGTTCCTGCGCCTCTAGTTATACCTAAGTGTTCTAACAAACTCGACTTGTTTATATGCATATATGGATTTTATTAAGTCTAGGTAGACTGTAGGCAGTAGTGAAAGGAGAGTCCAGTTGGCTGAATGTGTAGTGTGTTTAATGTAAGTATAGTAGACTGACTATGAACTATATTGGGCATGAACTGTTAATACACCTTATTAATATTATTTTACTAATCATACTTAATATTATATGTAAGCAGAAACGGGTTGAGGGTAGGTTGCAACCTATATAACTATAGGCCTTCAGCATGTCCACACCGCGCTGGAACAAGAATGATCCGTAGTACACCGAGCGAACCCTTTTTATAGCCAGATGGGTAGGGAAGCGATGCCAAACGCCAGTGCTGCCACTGTAATAAATTTAAACGCTGCCACAGAGTAAATTACGGTACTGCCCGTTGCGCATAGAGTTCATAAGTGGACGTAGCCGCCGTCACGGCCATACTGACGTGCGTACGTCCTCGTACGCTTAGCTTCACTTTGTACCTGGTGAGGGACATAAGTATCAGTGTTATTGCTCGTTCATCCTGACAATTAAATTGAGTTAAACTTGGAGTCAAAGGATCAGGTTTCAATTTGATTAGTCAAAAGCATTTTAACCTGCCAGTCATCGTCAGGGTTAACCCATCGACAACCCAGTTCAGGACCATCAGTATCCCTTCATTTATAAAAAATGGACCGGATAGTGCTAGACCGAATAGATATCCCTTTAGCAACCAAAAATCATCATTCCAACCAATATCTTATCCCTTCATTTATAAAAAATGGACCGGATAGTGCTAGATCGGATAGATATCCCTTTAGCAACCAATAATCAACATTCCAACTAATACCAATTAATGCTAGACCGGATAGATTATCCCTTTAGCATTCAGACACATTTTTTTGTCATCAGTTTTACATTCTCTTTTCTTTCTTTTTTTTTCACTTTTTTTTCTTTTGCTTACCCTTTTTTTCTCATTTTTTTTTCTCTAACGAATCATTACTTTTTTTTACCATAAATTTCATTCTCTTTTTTTTCACTGGTCTGGGTTAACCCTGCAACTAAAATTGATATTAGTGTCACCCGCCGTCACGTCATCATTCACGTCACGTCACGTTTCGCGTTGCTTGAAGAGTGATGTAGAAATGGGCAATCCCACTTCTGATGTAAGCAGAAACGGGTTGAGGGTAGGTTGCAACCTATATAACTATAGGCCTTCAGCATGTCCACACCGCGCCGTGTCTGGAACAAGAATGATCCGTAGTACACCGAGCGAACCCTTTTTATAGCCAGATGGGTTGGGAAGCGATGCCAAACGCCAGTGCTGCCACTGTAATAAATGTAAACGCTGCCACAGAGTAAATTACGGTACTGCCCGTTGCGCATAGAGTTTATAAGTGGACGTAGCCGCCGTCATATACATTTTTTTGTTTTTTAGGATTTTGGTGCGTGCGTCCATGCGCGCGCGTGTAGTGTGTGTGTGTGTGTGTGTGTGTGTGTGTGTGTGTGTGTGTGTGTGTGTGTGCAGCTAGTTATGTTATATAACAGCCTCTTAGAGAGTTGTAATCCCGAAAAACTGATATCTACCTAGTTCTAAAGTTCCCCATAATCACCTTTCATAGCAGCGTGATATATGGCTATAAGCTTTCCCAATTTCCGTTATACCTAGTCAATTACGGGGTGTTAAAAGTGGCAGTCAACATAAATGAAATAACACTAAAGATATTAAACGCCGCCGGGCTTTAAACCCGAGAAATTGGTGAGACCAGCCGACTTGACCTCCGTTATTAACTCGATAAATTGTCTCAGCTCGTTTATCAAAGTGACGTTGATGTTTGTGTGTACAGATTTATTAAATAGGGTATACAAGAACTACATGAGAACTACTTCTTCTTTATACAGAGTTACAGGAAAAATTGTGCTAGATCCGTTAAGGGCGTGGAGTACCCATCATTACTGACTTATTTCACTATGAAACACCCTAGCCTAAACATAATATTTTTTTTAGAAATCCCTTAGAGAAAAATACAGATACTAATTTTTTTTTTTTATTTCTTAACTTTCACTTGTCTACTACGGTCTATTCAATTAACTTATGTACTATTTCAATGATTGACGTCCTAAAGCATCTTATTACACATGTAAAAATGCAATAATAATAATAATAAGGCACACAAAATAAACAAAGTTAAATTTTGTAGCCTAAAAATCGGCAATATTCAATAAAAAAATTAAAAGTCGAATATCTCGAAAAGAGTTAAGTTTAGGCGAGGGTGTTTCATAGTGAAATAAGTCTGAAATGATGGGTACTCCACGCCCTTAACGGATCTAGCACAATTTTTCCTGTAAACCTGTATATATGTTTTTTTTTTTAATTCAGGTAAAATTTTTCAACATCGGTATCGCCCTCTTGACCAGACATTTTGCCTATAACCTGAGAATGAATAGTAAAAAGGTCCATTGCTGATACTGGAATGAATGTGAAAACTGTGTTGTTATGCTTTTATGTTGAATTTATTTTTTATTGTGTAGAAACAGTCAAATCGGTACACGTAAAATCGGATTAATTAAATCAGCCTTTGTAATCAATCCATGCATTGTGTAAAGGGAAATGGTGTTATAGTAATGGTGGTGTAGTCCTTACATACAATTAGCATTAGCTCATTTAAATACATCATCACATCGTTCAACCCTGATCAGATAGGTAGTCCACTCCCTTGATTACACTTGCTACACACGCACGCCCTGTGTCACAATCTAATTCTAATACTTTTAATTACACATAACTCTGGCAAAAACCAGCACTTAGCCGTATTAAAAACTAAATCTAACTAAATTAGCTATACGTTTCAGCGAAACAGCAGCAGCATTTCACAAGCATTCATGGGCGGGGTTCATTCATTGTAATTAAAGAAACAGTCTATATAAAAGTTCATTTGTACGTAAATCTGGTTTAGTCACATGCAAGCTCCAAAGCCTTTATTAAAATAATGCTTGTGCCAATCCGTTGATCAGTGAACTTTTTGAATAATGTTTAACGCGATTCGTGACCCCCTTTTCTAAACTTTTTATAAAGCGACTGCTGATTTGGATGATGTCATGCGTACAGTGCAAGGGTTTTCACGAATGCGGGCGCATCATTCCTTTTTAAAATAAATTATATATTTTGATTAAATTAAGTAATTTAAAAAAAATATTGTCCTGGTTTCGGTCGGTATGGTAAATTACTGTTATAGTTCAAATATAAGATATTACATAGGTACTTGTACTGAATAATAGCGTGCTCAAAGATTTAATCTAAGTCTAGTATCTTAGAATGTATGTATATATATTTTATGATTCCAAACATCCGATATGAAAAACAAATTCAATTCAAAAATACATACTATTTTTTAGTTTAACCAATTTTGTGTTGTTTTTTTTACCAGACGTCTATATTATGACATTTTTAAAATAAAAGCATGTTAATAGTTAGCATTGAAGGTTCTTTTCAAGCACTATTTTATGGCTAATCCGTGGTTTTTATACTATTAAGCACTCTCTGGCCGTGGCGACAAGGAACTTTTTATTTTGGCTAATACAGTCGGTTGTTCTTTGCCGACCTTTACAGCAGAAATGTTTTGTTCTTGATACTGTGAGTCAGTGAAATAATTCTTTTTTTTTCTTCTATAGAAATGTTTGGTCCTTTGGCAGAAGTAAGGAATACCATACGTATTTTATGATAATACAAAATAATCCAACTCTTTGGTATCTTATACCTACTCCTTGACACTAAGCCCTATAAATTAGTATGGAATACTCTTGAGCTCTGGACATGGACATAGAATTTTATGTGGCTTCTGATACAACTGTTTGTCACGTTACCATCTTTTTAATATTAATGAAGGTATACTTTGTCAGTGCTTAGCAAGTAGCTACTAACTTGAGTAGCGTTTCGACAGCCCAGCGGAATAGCATTGCCTTATCGGCCGCGGTCGTCTGATTCACAAGGTCGCACCTCAGTTCAACTGGCTACCTAACTGGCAAATCGACGGCATTAAACATGATCTCATCATTTAATTTAACTTTTAAAACATACAAACAATTGCAATTATCATATTTGGAGCGATTATCACGTGGTTGCGTTTACAGGATTTTCATATAGTAATGAGGGCTCAATTTTACTTAACCCTTCTTTAGTCTTTTATACGTTCAACTTCATTTAGCTTTTAGAATTTAGGTTATAAATAGTACTATGTAATGTCAATACATATTGTTCCGTAGTATACGAAAGAACCCTCAGATTCCTTCCGTTCGTGCGTTTGTTTGAGGTAAACCTTTCAAAATGATAACTGACTCAGAACAAGTATTTGCGCTTTTTTTTCTGTGCACAAATACTTGTCCTTCCGCGGGAATCGAACCCGCCGCCCCCAGATTATGAGCCTACCTGCTCAACCACCACACCACAGAGGCTGTTCGGAGTAAAGTTTCATCCATAACTTTTATTTTATGGTTTGAATTCAATTTTTCTTATCTGACACGTATTCTCATTTCAAGGTCATTTCAAACCATTACTTAGTCATATAGTTTCCGCAAATAAATGTTCTCATTATAATGTAAATAGGCTTAACTGTCACTAAATAAACTATCTACCGAAAAGATTTCCTTTACGCCGTTTTTATTATATCTTAGCCCTGACGCATAAATTCCACGGGGATGCCGCAAACATAGTTTATTAATAGTATTTATTAAGAGTCAAAATTACTTATCGCCTACTTGATACCTATTAGTATCATGGAGAATGAACCGACATTTGCTAACTGCTAAATGTAAACAAACATTATTCTCGAATCACATCTGCATGTTACTCGTGTTTAATTTTTTCGATTTTATTTTTAACCATGTTATTTGTGTCAGCTTGCAGCGTGCCGATTGTAGGTATCAAAATTTCCGCTGGACTCGCACAATGACGGATTTCATCCAGGAAAAATGAGTTCATTGTTAGACTGTGTCTGTTTCAGTTTTAGCACTTGCGTACCTCCAATTAGACTGATTCAATTTATTCCAAACGCTCGCGCTGTCAGGCATTGAAGTCGAGAATCAAAAAAAAAAAGTATTACTGCACAAATTACCAGGGGGGTGATCAATAAACTTTGATTGCAATACAACAGGAGAAATTTCCATACTAACTATGCGCATAAGCTGCTTATTCAAACTGTCAAATCCATACAAATTTGCGTTTCTATCTGTTGCAATCGATTTACGTGATAGCCCAGCAGGCGTTTCTAGTTTCAGAGATTTAAAATCAATAATACCAAGAGTTTTGTACTAATTATATATATTCTCTTATCTAATCTAGTTAACTAATGTATGTGGTTCCGTGCGTCATTTTTTACTGTCAATACCAACATTGTGAGCTATTTTTAATGCGAAATGTGCGGCTGACCTAAAATGCTATTGTCAAAAACATTGGTAAAAGATTCCTATGTTTACTGAAATTTCAGTGGAATTTCTCTTTCACGCTAATGTCTGTTGAAATTACTTTAACTATTTTGACCCGTCCCTACTGTCATAATAGAATATGTTATACCTACATTATTTCTGTAATCTCTAAAATCCGGTCACCTCTTCAAAGTTTATAAGAATTAGAGGCACGAACTTCTAATGATTCAGATGTCAATTTTGAACCGGCTATAATAAATACTGTTGCTCCATTTTTTTCATCCTACGGTGACCCGCTTAAGCGGGTCCCAATTGGGAATTCCCATCAGACTAGCCGTATGACAGATGCTAATCATCATCATTAGCCTGAAGACGTCCACTGCTGATCATAATAAAAAAATAAAAAAGCTTTTATTTGTACCATATACAATCATCTTAATCTATATAAGTACTTAACATATACTTACATTTATTTATATTTTTACTTTCGCTACTCACTATAACCTGGGTCTTTTTAAGTCAAGAGTGAATGGGCATCTTATGGGCAAGCGGGCAAGAGCGATGTGTCCTGCCTACAAGAGATGCTAATTATTTAATTTAAAAAATTAATTAATTTATATACGTACTTGTATACGTACGTAAGCTTGTGACTATGGTTCTAACTAATTACGCACTTTGTTTTTACTTTGTCTACGTGTGTCTTAAGATGTATGATGAACGATGATCCATCTCGTCATCTTTGTTTGCTTATAACACAAACCAGATGTTCCTTCGAAGTTTCGTAAAGATGATGTCTACGCCATCATTAGCGACGTGCACTGTTTACTAAATACGTAGATATCACGTATCGGTACACAGTAACACTGTAGATACTAGATACGTAGGCCAAGTCTCATTTTGTGTGTCAATGTCATTATTTATTTGCTTAATAATCATTCTGCTAATTGCACATTTACATAAAATGGTAAGTGTTTGCATGACTTTTTATGATTAGGCAATAACTAATATACTTATAGTTCAGTTAATATTGACACAAAATAACATAATCCAATACTATATAAACAAAATTTTTGGGTTCGATAACAAAAAAAATATTTATAGAACACTAAATTTAAATAAATTCATCATCGCACAAATTTTGTCAGACGACCGCTTGTCAAAAATTTATAGCCATTTTAAAATATGAATCTGGGTTTAAAGGGGGGTAATTGCAAATAATCTTTATTTCAGCAAATGTTTATTTTTGATTTCTATCAGTTTTAAAATAATTAATGTAAGTAATGCTTTCTTTCACTTATGATTCTGAAGCTTTTATGAATGGTGTTGATAGGATTATATTTATACCTACTGGCAAATGCTAACAGCATTTGTGAGTGCATGAAGTCAGATGCGTGAGCAAAAATATCTATGGCTAAAGTTTTGGTTGTTTTCTCGTGTTCCTCAACAGAATGATCTCCAATAATTCATCAAATTGAAGGCTAAAGCCTTCAATTTGATGAATTATTATTATATTATTTTTATTTATTATTATATATTTTTTTTTTATATTTATTTATATTTATATTATATTATTTTTAATTATTATTATACTGGCTATAATATTATCATGCAATCTATGTAAAAAATACTCGTAGCGTAGATCGTTTGGTGATACACACTTAAATTTTGATGGTATCTCATGTAAGGTTTCATGATTATTTTTTTAGAATATAGAAACGCAAGAAGCATGTGTGTCTCTTGTCTATCACCGTTAAATTGAAGGTTGCATTTTTTTAAATTCATAGCTAAAATTATTAATGATGTCAAGTTATCGAACAGTGGCGAAAAATGCATTTTGAGCTTATCTCCTTGATAGCCCATATCGACATATTGTTTAGATAAATGCGGTTAGCGTTCGTTTTGGTAACACAACACATTTTTTTAATTAATTTACTTTTTAGTCGATGTATTAGCGTTATTAGTAAATATTGTATCGATCTATATTTTGTAGAAATAGACTGGAAACTGATAGACTTCTTTAATCACATCTCTAAAAACGAAGTCACGGTAGCTTAGAGTAGAGTACCTTATTACGGTCTACTACTACTGGTAAGTATAATTATTTTTTCTCAGCAAATCGACCTCAACTCAGCTTTATCATCAGTCTAACTTTAATTAAGTAAGTAGTTAAAATATCCCATGCATTTGAATAATGAAAATGCGCGCTGCCTATCTCTGTTGCGTGTCAGCGTCTTATCTGATGGCACTTTGAGAACATTACTAATCAATTTAATACAATAAATTACGTACATCATCATTAAATTGTAATTTAAATTACTTCTTTTTGCATCGTGGCTTTGTGTAGCCACACACGTTATTTACCTAATGAATGGCATGGAATTTTAACAAGATTTTTTTTGAACGCGCTAATGCCGTTGGTCTCTACCGACTTTTACAGCGCCACCGAGTGGCTCTGAATCATTTGCAGCCTTATAAATTCTAAAGTCAAAGGTACATTTATAAATAATCTTTTTTCTATTATAAGGCTAGCTCTCATATAAATGTAACGAGGGGATTTTTTTTCTACACCATATTTTTGTCAGGTGTACTAACTGCAAAGCGCCATAATAGCTTGTAATATTTCCTATCTCTACCATTTCTAAACGACGTATCCTAGAAACTTATCATCTTCTCTGTTGATACCTTAGTAAAAAATGTCTGACCCTTAAAATTATAAATAGAAAAACGGCTTAATAACTTTTTCCGATAAACGAAGTAAAAAGTTAGTCCATATAGCACGCAAGACCTATTAGGGACGTACCTAATAGTATATATTATTAGTAAATTATATATTTTCTGAAATATATGATTTAGTCTATTAAACTAACTGAATTCATTTTATGCTTACGAACTTTGACTGTCTAAATACTTTAACAAGTTCTTTGTAATAAAATATCGCTGAGGCAGTTTTAGGTCAACCGTATATAAAGTAATTTATCTCATGTCTTAAGGAGCTGGGCTGAGAGTGAGAATACTTTGATGATAATGAAAAGCTACGTAAACATAATAAGATAATGAATAATGCATGACCGGCCTATATTATCATATTATTATTGTATGTTGTTTATCATCATAATTAAAATTAGATTAAGTGGTTTGACGTGATTTTCTGTAGCGCCGATTTGTCTACTGCTTTGATTGTAAGTAAAATCTTGGAATGTACTGGCCCCAAATACCTGAAAGTTACTTAATTGTCATTAGGTGAAGTTATGTTTGGCTACTACAGACGCCACGATCTCTCGCTGCTGACCGTGGTGAGAGCCATGCTCGACAGCGAGAGATCATGGCAGGCGGTGGTCTCCTTCTGCGAGTACGTGATGGCGCAGAAGGAGACCGCGGAGCGGGTCAGAGATGAGGCCGCAGGAGCTGACCCGCTCCGGCGCAGACGAGTGGGTGAGAGGAGGAGGCGTTATGCGAACCTCCTCCCTCCCCCGTAGTGGGGCCACTGGTGGAGAGTCGGGGGACTCTCCGCCGGCTTGCACGGCCCCACACGTTACTACAGACTGGGGCGAGATGCTTAATGCAATCGCGACACCATCTCGCCCCGTCCCGGCGGCGGACGCATCACGGGGGGGGGGGGGGGGGGGCTTTAGTGGGTTGGAGTCCCACATAGCCCCTGCCCTTTTTAGCAAAAAACCCCCAAAAAAAGGCTACTACAGACTCATTCATCAACAGCCCGAAGACGTCCACTGCTGAACACCTGAGGCCACCCTCATTATAGAGCGCCACTTTGAGTGCCAATTCCTGGATATTCCCTTAGTCGGTTCTAACGACTTCCACGGGAAGAGATGGGCCATATTCTTGCGCCATGACCTGTGTACTGATAAACATCATATTTTTTTCTTGTCTATAATCAGAATATTCGCAACGTCAGACTGAATATCATAACCGCTATTGTTATAGCAGTGCGGTTAAAGTAGCAAAATGGGGCAAAGTATAAAACAAAGTGGAACAAATTCTAAATGTTACCCTGGCATTTCGGAGCGGTGGCAGCCATCGACACACTACGTCTAACAAAATAATAATATAAATAATACAATCATAATTTATTTATTAGTTTTTAGAAGACTCGACTATTATAAGCTATTGTTATAGCTTATTGTTATCGAATTTCATTGTATATTTTACTAGCTGCGCCCCGCGGTTTCACGCGGTTTTACTAATTTTCTGCGCAACTTTCTTATTTTTTTCCTTCCTAAGAACTTTCTCCTGACAATAATAAAAACAACTAAAAAAGAATTAGCGAAAATGTTTCATCCGTTCACGCGTGATGCGATGACCAAGGGAAATCGAGATTCATTTATGTATATATATAGTGGTTGCGCCCCGCGGTTTTAACCGCAGATAAAAAGTATTTTAATTACTTACTCATCCCTCAGTAAAAAATAAATTTTCCGGGATAAAATGTTGCCTATATGTTAATCTAGTGTATAAGCTATCTTGGCGAATTTCATCCAAATCCATTCAGCTGTTTGAGCGTGAAGGAGTAACAAACATACAAACATACAAATTTTCGCCTTTATAATATTATATATAGTGTGATGGATATACAATGAAATTCGATAACAATAAAGCGATTAAAAAGTCTTCAAACGTAGAAATAAAATGGTTCTACAAAAATACTACACTATCTACGATTTACCTAATTTTATTCAACTCGATAAAAATAATTTTAATTTGTAATTGTCATTATAATTTTAATTTGTAATTTACATTGACACACCTTAAATTTAATTTGAGTAATATATTTAAAATGTATATCCTGTCTTTCCCACTTCTTGTATATAGGGTTCTCAAAATTAATTGTTATCTTCTATCGGGCTAGGAAATTCTTCGCACTCACATCTTAGTTTCATATGAAACTCTTTATTTTCTTTGTGTAGTGTAGCGTATTTGTTGTGAATTAAAATTAAAATATAATTAAAATATTGACTCTACTAAATCTTCTACCAAGGTATATTTTACAAAAACCGAGCAGGTGTTTATTTCATCTCAGACGCAAGTCGTAAAACGTTTGAATAAATATTTTATCGATGCTGCCTATATGTAATTATGGGTTGGCAGTTTAAGGTCAGCGACAACTTAATAGGTGTTTTATTTAGCGGCCTTAAAAAAGTGTATGATATAAGTATTTATAAAAAATATGTTGTAGAAAGTCTAGTAGACGAAAGTATGACTGGGACAAATAAAATCGGTGTGTAAAGGCCGCAGCGCAGGGGCGGACGGACGCCGCGCGGTTTGTGATTTATAGTGTCTGCGACTTTCCCTATATTACGTTTCCTTTCCATATTGACATTTTCTTTTGTTTTGCTTTTATCTTTTAATTTGCAACTGTGGCGTGGAAGTTGGAAACGAACCGTAACCTGACAACTGTTTTTATGAAAAGTATTATGGTATTTCCTAGTTTATACATTTAATTCTCCAATAGGTTTCCGGTTTTATTTACTTATTTCATTGACTTATCTTCTGTTTCAGGTATAGCACTACGACCATTCGGCCTCTCGTTAATCTACCTGCTGCTCTTCCTAATAGCACCGCTGTCCCAAGTTCCAGACGCGCACACATTCAAAGGTAAGCATTTGTACAGAAAATGTGGAATATAGCCAAAGTTGTGATCTGTAGCATAAATCCGCATTAAGTTGTTTAACACGCTCGGCGAGGCGCCTGACTACAGCATTAGCTTGTTTAAAAAAATATTGGTCATAGATCTTTAATTCGGGTAATTCTTCGTGGTGACATCTGTAAAATTTAGCTTGACACTTTTCTGGAACAAGCCGTAAATCTACCCGAATTTCGACTATTAAAAACCTACAAGGTGAGTTAGTTTGACCGTGGTTTTACCCCGCCTCACTATTTTTGAATTTTATTTAAACCAGTTTTACGGCCGATTTCACAAGTGCTTTTGAAACATTTAAATGCTGTAATTTCATTACAGTGTGCAGAAATCGTAGTGCTATTGACTGGTTTTGAGGTCGCAGCTTATCTTACCATAAAACGTACTATTAGTGACTCGTGTCATTTGTTAACTCAGACCACAGAATAAATAATGGTACTATGCTCTGACGCACAGCGTCGCGGTTCGTAAATAGTTTTCTAATTCCACATTCAGCAAATTGATCTAGTTAAATAAACTATTTTGAAAAATTATTGGATGATTTTACAATAGCGCGGCGCGTGGCTAACTCTGAGCTGTTTGACATGGATACTTCCTGAACACGTTTTCCTCTCCCTCTTTTTCTCCCGTGACACAATTTAGTTGATGTATATGTTAAAGTTGTTTTTTTCTACACATCTTAAAGCTATCATTATTTTCAATGTTTCCAGTGTCTATTATGATTAGGACGTTTATAAATGAGGACAATATACGTACGTAACGTAGGTATAAGTACATATTTTTATCCTGTTATTATCATGGAGATGACAGAGGTAAACAATGCATTGGTGATTCTGCACTCCTCCGGTGTTGCAGATGTCCATAGGCTACGGTGACCACTTCCCATCAGGTGGGCTGTATGCATGTTCACTCCCGGCTTAACATAAAAAAAAGACGAACCGGTTCGGTCAGGTTTATTTTGTCAGGTCAGCTCATCTTCCAACTTCGTTAATTGACTAATGGAAAAAAAAAACTAAACTTGATGGACCCTAATCATTACAAAATCAAACAAATTAATTTTTAAGTAAAAGAAAAATAATCACGAGCCCTGGCCTATAAACCAAATAAATAAATGAATAACGCCCAACGATCACATACATATTTTGTCAATTCAAAAGCCAGTCGTTATCTGAATTTGCGTAAACCTGCGTTTCTGTTTACTGTTTACGGAAGATCTGATTGGCTAATCGCCAATTAGGTATGAAATGGCAGAAACGCAATGAAACTGGTAATTTGAATAATGTAAATAACTAAATGACTCTTCATTAATTAATAATTATCTCATCAGTTGATCAATTTGATAGTTGCCTACCCAAGGTACTGATCTGATGTTAGAACATAGCGTCATGTAAATCATGTCGTATACATAGATACATAGACTAGAAGGAATGAAGCATTTCCCCGAACCGGCCCCCAATTATTTTTTATGTTAGTGCTATTCACTGACGCAGGTTTCCATGAGACGCCTAATTCTACTTTACGAGTATTGCACCTCGCTGGGTAACGTTTGGCAATATTCATGTCTAACGGTGAACGCTAATACATTATTGTACCAAATTCTTTGAAGGTTATTCTCTATATCAAAACAAGTCATTTTATAAGCGCTCCCTTTGCCGCAGCCGTGTAAGAAGAGAGATAGGTTCACTCGTGCCCTGTTTTTTATAATATACTAGCGGCCCGCCCCGGCTTCGCACGGGTATTTAATATATATCTATTATAGATTGAGATATAAACTATCCTATCTTTCAAGTTGGATCGAACTGCACATGGTGTGCGAATTTTATTATAATCGGTTAAGTGGTTTAGGAGTCCATTGAGGACAAACATTGTGACACGAGATTTATATATATTAAGATATATTAAGATATATATATACACTCTTATCATCTGTCATCATATTTAACTAGAAATAATTATGGCTCTTTGTTTAGGAAATCAAAACCCAATTTAAAAAAAAAATAGTAGGTAGTAGGTACCCATATAAGAGTTAGATTGTAGGTTAATTGGTACTCTGAATTATTAGACAGCAAACGGTACTTTGCATAAAAGTAGTTAGTAGTAGAAGAATAAAAAGATTAGGTACAGTTGAGTTATACCTATCGAGTAGAAAAACATTGCTTGATGTTCCAGGATGGCGCGGCAAGTATTTAATGCTGACCTTACTGGCTTCCTGGCTACTCCTGCTGACACATGGAGTATGGCACAGTGTACTGGCCGGGTTCGTGCCGTATGGCTCGCTGTTAGAAGACTATCCTTTACTGAGGATGATCGGCCACAACCTGGGGCTGGTGTCTTATGGGCACATAGACCCGTTCATGGCTGTGCATTATTTGGCACCCGAGGTGAGTGTTCCTTATACATACCTTGTATCAATAATTTTGGGGGCTAATAACCTCATACCATCCAGAAATTTGCAGCTCCAATTTATTTAATTTAGGCTTTCCAAGGTATTCAAGGTCACCTTCTTTTATTCTATAGCTGTGTCAGAGTTTTACGTTTTGATATCGTCTTTGCATTGCAGTTGGTGATGGCTGGAATTTCGTTATGCGTTTACTTAATAGTCAAGAAACTGTCATTACGCACGCCACCCGAAAAGTTGAAAAGGGACCCGAAACATCAGCGTTTCCCTATGCTTGTGAGCGCAGGTATAGTGCATTATATAAATTATTTTTTGAAATATATATGAAATGATTATTTCAAGGAATCTAAAGTTCATATGCTATACGAGCTTCTGCCCGCAGCTTCGCCCGCGGCGTGGCCTATGGGAAAATAATTCAACCACCCATTTCACCCTCTTAAGCGTGGAATTTCGAAAAATCCTTTCTTAGCGGATGCCTACGTCATAACATCTACCTGCATGCCAAATTTCAGCCCGATCCGTCCAGTGGTTTGGGCTGTGCGTTGATAGATCACTATGTCAGTCAGTCAGTCACCTTTGAGTTATATATATTTAGATTAATCAACCTAAGCATGGTGTTGCGACCTTTTTAGACGTAACGTAAATTAGGGTAAAATCTCTCGTTTAAAACATATCGTCTTTTCCTGGCTTGAGATTGAATACAATTTTACACTGCCCTTTTACTTAAATTGAAATAGTGGTCGACATCAAACTGCTTTCAGGGAAGTACATGTGCTTGTTCCTGATAATGTTCTCCGGTATAATGCAACCTAGTGTGACTTCTGGCATCTATTTCCTCGTGTTCATCGGCGCCGCCACAGCGTGGGCCGTCGGCCGCCCTTTGGAGAAAGGGTTCGCAGTCGTCAGCCGGTGTGTGATGGCCATCATGGCCATTCACATCACACTGCTGCTGGCCTATCAGTGCGAGTGGCTGATCATGCTTTACCCGCCCGATATGGACATGGCTAGGTCAGTAGCGATTTTTTATTATGTTTATTTCATATCTAGCTCCAGGTGCTGCTTAAATATAATATATGATTATTAGGTACTTATATCAAAGCGAACATTAAGGTTATGTATATATATAGGGAACCGGAATGTCCGAGAATCACAAAATTCACGGTCATATTAGGCACTAATTTTTATTTCATATACTACATGTACTGATACTATCTTTATAAGAAATTATGTGAGATGGCTGAATTTCATTGGTAGGAGAGTGTATAAAAGTCATTTATTAATTTATGTTCATTTTGTACACAATCAAGTAAACCTACCTGTTTATGTAAAGACAACCCAGCTGTTTGTACATTTATCATAATCGAGGGAATTCATGATCATTGATCATTACATTTAAAATTACTAAGAATCGATTGTAAAACTGTTTCATGTTATCATGTTATGATTCACTTTTTCTACTACAGTGTTCACACGTTCATGCTAATCAAAAAAGCCATAAAATCCATGAGAACTAACTGGGCAATTATTGTGCTTACAGGTATTTTGGTTTAACGAAACTGGTACAAATCAACGGCACACTCCCTAACAGCTTCGTGTACGAAGTAACAGGCGACCACCATTGGGCTACCCTAGCAAGCCCGCTTGTCATACTCTTTACTTACTTCGTTCTAGCATTAGAAACTCGCGAACTCTTCAAACCAAAGGTACGCAGCTATTGCCATTTAAATCTCCACCTTCATGCATTTTATTACGACCCTTAATTGATTGATTTGACTAACCTCGTAATAACCAATATCTAGTATGCCTTTTAAAACAATTTAAAATTTAATATGCAATGAGTAATTAATGCTGAGTATTTTTAACGCCCTCTTCACTCCTCAGCGATCTGCTATCTTAGTCTCACTACACGTTAATTAGTGCTAATTTGAAGCGCTGAAAGTAGGTTAATGCTAGTTCAAGCAAACATTCATATTCTCACGTCTTGCGATTATCACTGCTACGTAGAATACAGTGTTTGATTTGACCAATGCTTTTGGTTCGAACGTATTTGATGCAAAGGCGTACGCAGCTCTGCACATAACTTTTGTAGAAGGATCTAGATTGTCAAAACACAATATTTCTCTGGACGTATCCCATGCCTAATTTAATGCGCAAATGCGTTTGAACCTTGTATTGGTCGGCGCTTCAAATGATGATATATATATCATTGGATTCTTCCTGTGCTCTCAAAATGGGAATGTAGGCGAAAAGAAAGAGCGCCCTTACTGGCGTAGAGTCGGGCAAGTTGAACGGGTCGCTGATGCGCGCTATATCGTTCCACCGCGGCAGCAGCCGACGCAACGTCAAGGACAAGTGGATGAATGCCACTAAAAGAGTCCGAGTAAGCTTGTGCGACACAAACTTCATGTCATAGTAGCACTCGTTTGATATGTCGTGTAATAAAACTGTTCTAAGAGCTTATTTACATATAACGTAATTTGCAGTTTCGTTTATTTACTTAATGTGAACGCAATTTACGCAAGCTGCGTACAAACTACTAAGTAGTAAAAAAAATATTTTTGAAACAATTAAAACCATTACCTGATATTGTTATTTAAATGATTAAAGTCAAATATAATAATTTCAATTGGAAAGCTCACATAATTTAGTTTTAAAGCGTTTGTGTATAAAAATAAATCCTATTTGCATAGGATTTATTCGTTTCCAAAACCAACACTCGGTTTAACAGTTTCAAAATGGTTTCAATTAAACTGAAAGTTTTATAGTGTATATATAATAAAGGGACATGTGTTTAAAACATCGTTGATTTAAACGCCAGCCGAGTGCTTCGTGTTAATAAATTGTTTTGTTACACGACTCGTATACATCTGATTTTCTATTTACGTAAAGCACACTAGCTGATTTGTATCGTTTTGTTTTATTTTTACAATTCACTTTTCAACGTAGACCTCCAGCACTTACTCCGTGAGATATTACTAGGCTTATGTAGAAAGTTGTGTAGAATTGCGTATATTTTATCCGCTGAACTCTAACTAACACAATAGAATTCGCTTATTTTTATTGAGTTGATTCTTTTATACACTGTAAATACGTAACTACAGAGTGACATAAAACTTACCGTCTACATTAAAACATTTTACTTATCTATAATTTATCCTCCTTACTAGTAAATACTGCACAAAAGTGGAATAGCTACTCAGTGTTTCCTCTTGTTTTAACATGCCTATATCACATTTGAGAGAGAGAGAGAATGAGACAAAACACAAAATAACTACTCTTCCGCTACACAATGTTTATTAGTAAGGGGTATGAACACAACTTTAAAAAGGTAACTAACGTTAAATAAATAAGAAAACTTTAACTCTAGTAGCCTTATCAAATTAATCAATGTCCTGCAAACTTATTTCTGAAGTTAAATGTCACAAGCGAAAACGAGACAGGGCATTTTATGTAAGTTTCATTTCAAGTGGGTTATAACATGATTTGTTGTAATTATGAGGGTAGACGGTAGGTTTTAGAACTCTTTGCACATTAAACGACCAGGCACTGAAGAAAAGGCATGTCCATTTGTGGTAACCTTTGAATGTTGCACACTTGGTTACGGTCTGTTATACTTTCAAAATTGTTATGGTTTTGTTTTGCAACCAGCTTTCGTTCTTTTATAGGTTGCATATTCATACATAAATTCCAAAGCACTCCGTGGGAACACCAGTGAGGCTGTCCCTGTAGGTATATTTTTTATATATTACTTATTTGTTTATGCTCAAGTGCTTTTAATGGATTCGATTCAAAGCAAGATATATTGTATGTCTAAGATATCATAAAATAAATATATTCAAAATGTACTACATTTTCTTCTCTATATAACCAGTTTCTTTTCTTATAAATTTCTGAAAGCTAGTTTCTTAGTGTAAAAATAAATATTTATAATTTTGGTCCTCCAGATTCGTAGCATATATTCTATCTTGCTGCTGAATCAGAGAATATTTAAATGGGAAAAGACTTTTGTGCTTCGGTCAGTTTTTCAAAATGTTCAGCTCCTAAAATTAATCATTATGAACTTTATTTTCGAGTTTACAGTGTCAATAGAGTTCAAAGTGGTTCCTGAAATGTTAATCCACGCAAAAAACGATCATATAACACGCGTGTCATGTTCACTATTAATGTTTCATGTGTCTTGTATTTGCACAGTTAATGTTCATGCATTGTGTCATTTGTTGTTATGTTTGCTTAGTATATTGCTACTGTTTGGATAGGTTAACGTCCTTGTATTAGTTTTATTACGTACCATCATAAAAATATTTCCGGCAGGCTTTTAACCACAAGCCTTCTATTATAGCCGTCTTTTATGCCTTTTAATGGTTGTATATAAGATCAAAATGTGTAAAAAGATTTCAAGGATTTTGTTTTTGCTAATATTTGAAAATCAACTTTACTCGTGCTCTATCACTGTGAAAAGATGCACAGTTTTACATTTACACTACATTATTTATGCATATGTTTTATTATAATGATATGTTTATAGTTGATGCGCAACCTAAGTCCTACCCGCAAATGGTCAAGCGTGCGATCTGGTTCAGTCTCGAGGCAACTACATCAAGATTCCACCGGTTCTGTCGTCGTACCTGATGAGGGTAAAACAACTTGATATAACTTTTATTTATAGCCAAAGAGCTAATTTTTTCATTTTACTTGCAAAATTTTGTTAGTAACAAAATATAGAGTATAGCAACTAATCGAACACTGGTAATGAGTAATTATGTTCAAAATTTCCGTAACTTCGATATGGCAGAACAGTTAGGCGATCACGTAACTTGATTGCAACAGATAGATACACAAATTTGCATGAATTTGACAATTTCAATACGCAGCTTATGTGCGTAGTCACTATGGAAATAATCAAATTAGGAATGAAATTTCTACTTTTAAAAAAAGATAATTAAAAATTGATTCATCCGCTTAGAACCTACGATATATGCGACACACAGGTGTCTGCGTGTATTTCTGTGGACTCTGTGCACGCACACGCTCTATTTGGTTGGGGATTAAAATGTTGCGCACGTCTTCTTCCAAACTGCGTGATTGTAGATACCACCGAAGATTGTAAAGTTGAATTATTTCCATTCAGACGAATCAATCACGGAAGCAGAGAAACCAACCCTGGTAGATGACATTGTTGCTGCTATCTTTGAATTCTTCCAAGTTATTGTTAGGTAAGTTCCGCCTTTCAATATTAAAAAGCTAAGCAACTTATTCTGCCGATTACTTTGATGACAAGTCTATATGACCAACGATAACTTTGCCCACTACTTCCTTACACTCTGAGACTTCCTTTAATACAAATACTGGTCATTAAATCCGGAAAATTAGGAGTTTCTGAGGGAAATGGGTAAATTGCTGTTCATACCGCGCCTTCTAATACTGTATTCAGAACAGCCACTTTCCGCTTCTCTACCTCACATCGCCTAGCAGATTGTTTTTTTTTTTTAATGGTAAAATGGGCATGCGTTTGACTCCAACTCACCTGATGGTAAGTGACGAAGTTGTCTATGGTGGAGCACGCTTGCACATGAGATGCCCATTCACTCTTGATTTAAAAAGACCCAGGATATACCTTGAAACACTGTTGCTGGAAGAGCATTCCATTCCTAGGCCGTTCGGACTATAAATAACTCAGCAAAACGCTTAGTGCGGGGATGGGATTTATTATTTATTATTGTGGGGATGGTCAACGACAATCAGTGGGTGCATTCATTTGTTTTGCTCGTTCCATCGCAAGCCTGATGGATGGTACATTCTGTGACGTAATATCTATGATGCATTTTCAGATCGTCATACATAGCGACCACGATCACCATGATGGCGTGGAGTATAATGTACCACTCATGGCTAACCTTCGTATTGCTCATGTGGGCTAACCTAGTCTGGCTGCGTCAGGACCAGCGTTCATTCATGCTGAAGACCAGTCCAGTTCTCGTCTGCTACGCGATCCTGCTGCTACTTGCCCAATACATCTATGGAATGAATCTTACAGAGGAAGAGCTGCCTTCTGAAGTAGATGTATGTTTTGAAATAGCTCATTCATTGCATATAAATAGTAATGACGTACGATAGTAATAGTAGATATCATTCCGTCTTTGCGAAAGTTTGACAGCTCCAAGTCACTGCACTTATCTCCATAGCATATGACTGGCCTAATAGCTCAGTTGGTAGTAGCTCTGCCTTCTGAACTGTAGGTTGTGGGTTCGATTCCCGCCCTGGACAAACATTTGTGTGATGATCGATGTTTGTTCTGTGTCTGGGTGTTATATTGTATTCTATGTATGTATTTACAAACAAAAAGTATATAAGTATTGTATCAGTTATGTGGTTTCCATAATTCAAGCTTTGCTTAGTTTAGGACTAGATGGCGCTGTGTGAATTGTCCACACATATTTATTTATTATTATTTATTTATAACCCTCGGGTTCTCGTACGTTTGTCAAACTCTTGTCAAGTCAACATGCCAAATACTGTAAGCTCTATTGGTTCTGGTTGAGACAGCCGATGACCTACATGTAAGTCATGTATCCAATGAGCGTTCAGTATTTGGCCTGCCAAGTTGACACGAATATAACAAACGTATACGAGATTTTATTGGAAAGTTTTGCTTAGTTAAGTTGTACGTTAATAGACTTCAGTACAGTGGGACTCTTATGTCTTAACATTTCCAAATCGAACAATTTGAATGTAATTCTCTCAAAATGTATCGCCTATTTTACACAAAATAGAAAGATTTTAGTGAAAGAAATCAAATAATAAAGTTATGTAGGTACTCTCCTAAATACATATTTAAACCGAAAACTAACCGCAAGTCAAGTCAACCTTTTATCGATATCGGCTCTGAAATCTCACATCGATGAAAACAGAAAAGGTATCTATTTATAATGTGACCAAATTCACTACTAAGCACATCACAATTTCGCTTTCGTATATGAACCAAAGTAACATCAATTAGAAATACCATGAGAAACACAGTTGATAGTGATCTTTTCTACTCGCCGATTGGTTTACACGTCACCATTTATCAACTTGGTACGTTTGTGTCTGAAAATACCATTATAGGTTACACTATTTGTAACAGTTTTAACGGTGAACTCAAATCTGTATTACTTGGCTGTGGTTAGAATTACAGATGAGTTCATTTGTATTACTTACAGTTTTTATTGATGTTCATTACAAAATTATTATTTTGGCTATCGTTTTGCCTCTAAATTGTTGATTTCCATATACCTACGTCTATTAGTTGTGCGTTGCGTTCGTTGTGAATTTGATATTGAATTGAAATAGATAGTGAATAATAAAGATATGAAAAGCAAAACGGGATCCCTTTGCTTACCGTTTCAATAAGCATCGAAGCATTTTATTGAATAAAATTGCATTTGGATTAATCGCGTAAGTATTTCTGTGAATTCATTTGATAGTGTAATTTTAATTAATATTTCTGTTTAAAAATTAATAACGATATTGCATTTACTAATACATTTTTGGGAAGTCTGAAAATATTCTCATACGAAGATGGAAAGAAAGGGGTGATCATAGGTTATTCCTTGGTTACATTTTCCTAGTTATTTCACGAAAACTATAGTCTAGATTTTTTCCAAAAAATTTAATTTCTTCTGTTGTGATTTCGCGGAACTTCATCTCAAATACAAAACGATAAATAAGCGGGACTATTGGATATATATTTCTATATCATTTTGTATATTTTTTTCATTTTCAATTAATAGTTATAATGACATGGTTACCTTGTAAATTTTCAAGAGTACTTTGTAATTTTCTGCGCTTATTTGTACTTTCTCAACCAAACGTTGTTTTGGTCCTCAGGGGGTGAATCTCCGTCAAATAGGACTCAGCCGCGCGGACGGCGAGCCTTGTGTCCCTCTCCTCATCAAGTCTCTCTTCACGTGCATGTTCTGGGTGACACTGCGACAACGTGTCCAAGACATCCGGCAACGGCGCCGGTCTGCCGTCATCACTGACATGGCAGCACCCTTGCAACTCACCGTTTCTACTGCTGCCAGTGGTAACATTACTTCACAGATTATTCTAAAAAAGCAAGGGATTGCCTCGCTTTTAAAAAACGTTTTGAAAATTACTTCCGATCTGTCAATATCCGACGCTATTTTCATACCGTTTCTTGATTGACGCGGGCTGCTTTGTGATTCTCTTTAGAGATAAAGAAGTAAGATATTACTCGCATTCGTAAAAAATATTTGTTTAGCGTTTTTTTTTTTCTTGATTTGTACCTAGTGATATTTGTAGTATACTAAAGTAAACTGCAACTATTTCCACTATGATAAACCTATAACTGAAATGTGTAACGGTGCTATATTTTATTAGGTGTTATGGATACGTTTTAATCTTTGTATGCTCATGTAACAGGTCTGGCAAATGGTAAAAAAATATCAATTACATATAACACTTTTCTATCCCATGGCAACATTCAATTACTATCGCTGTTTAACACCCTTTCACTTCAACAACTTTTATATATAGAAATGTTAATCTTCATCTTATAAAAATACTAAGATATTTTCAGCCTTCTGAACTCTTTGATAAATGTACTCTTTTAATTTCGTTGTGTTTGTAAAAATTGCGTTTATTGCGTGCGCAGTTTACGTACACAAGAGAAACATTTAATACTTTAATTTATTGTATCTCTTTGATTAACATAACATTAATTTATATGTATGACTTTGTATGTATTTCCATATTTATAGTAATGGAAGCACAGCGAGAAGAAGAGTACCGATCTCGCCTTCTTCGCGTCTTGGGCGACTGGCTAAAAGCCACTTGCGCCAGATATTGGATCTACGTCGTCGTCATAATGTTATTCGTCATCGGAGTCACGGGGGATCGCATGACGATATTCAAGATCATTTATATGTTCCTGTTTTTATCTTTTATACTCATGTTCCAGGTAAATACAACTGTTTTATTATGTAACCTGCGATGTATGAAAATATTGATGAGTGTTGGTGAAATGAATGGGTAGTTTCTATTTGTTCTTTGGAACGTCATCGCCGTTGAATAAAGTCGCGTTCAATTCTCTCTACCTAATGCGATTTTTTTATCTTTGATATTGCATTTGACCCCTATCTTACTTGAAGATAAGGTCGAAAATATAGCATGCTTGCCTAGAAGATGCTGGTTTGCTCTTGCCTTGATAATTGTCAGATTAAATATTTTGGAAACAAAGCCGCTGACGCTGTGTCGCGATGGTATTAGAAAAAGAAATTTTGGTAGCAGTTTAATGATAATGTTGACAGAGTATTATTATTAACCACTATTTTTTTTTCTTTTTCAGATAAGCTGGTACTATTGGCGACGGTTGATGTACGTTTTCTGGATAGTTGTGATCATATATTCAATGATCAATCTCATACTGATATACGTTTACCAGTTCGATTACTTTTCCAAGATTATAGAAGACTATTTACTCATCAATACAAGACTGTAAGTACATTTTGTCTTCTAATACAATAAAAAGAGCGTATAGAGTTTTTTGTTTACGGATGCAGATCTCAACTAACCTTCACAGCGTCACTGTGAAGTGGAAATAGCATACGTGATTCGCTAATCAAATAAAATATAAATATCTGTGGACATTTCTCACAGCGCTATCTATCCTAAACTAAGCAAAGCTTGTACTATGGGAACCAGATAACTGATACAATATATTTATACTTTTACTTATATATTTTTTTTTGTTTGTAAATACATACATAGAATACAATATAAAACCCAGATACAACAAACATCGATGTTCATCACACTAATGTTGGTCCTGGGTGGGAGTCGAATCCACAACCTACAGTTCAGAAGGCAGGGCTACTACCAACTGAGCTATCGGGCCAGTCAGACAATTGATTATTGTCTATTGATAACTGATATTTTGATTGATAATAAATTTTTGCAATGCAATAGCGAGACGTATAGTGTTGCAGATAGATGTCCATGTTGTTTGCTACCTATAGCATAAATAAGTTATTTTGATACAATTCCGCACCACAATAGTTAACGCCTCTATTAACTTAAATGCCAATGTATGTATTATTTCTTAACAATGAAAATGGATGGCAATTTCTGAACCGTATTTATTTAGTTTTACTGGTAGTTCTTTAGGTATAAGTTAAAGTTTGGTACTCATATCTTTAACATCCCACATATATTTGATTTATAAAAACAATTTATAATAATGAATGAAATATTACCTTTTTTTCAGGCAACATGATTTAGGCTTAGAACCATACGAACAAGCGGATTTATTTGTAAAACTACTAACACCGACTTTGTTCCTAATCATTACGATAATGCAAGTTCATTACTTCCACAAAGACTTCATGGCGTTCTCAGATCCAAAAACTAGGTATGTACAAAAACACGCATGTGAAATAAAATTTTAATTACAAAAGGATAGATCATGTTTTTGACTGTTACCAAAATGCTTACAGAACCAATAGTTTGACTCGCGAACCAGATAGTATGGCAAGGGAAGCAGGCTCGAGTAGACCTAGTCAAGTCGGAGCTTCTACTATGAGAGATGATGTAAGTTTTGGTTGAATTTTTCTAGATAAAATTATCATGGGGGCCTTTCTGTACACTATTCGAACTCAACAAAGCGCTATCAGCTTTTCTACACAACAAAAATGTTCTTATTTTTAACAGTACCTCCCACTAAAAATCTTAAGATATAGTAGATGTGTGTATATGTAATAACAGACATGTGCAGCAAATCCATATTTTTTTATAATTGCAGTGTGAGCCAGAATTTTATTTTCAACCTTTAAACTCAGTTTTATGTGCTAGTCGTTCTAATTCCAATTCCTAAATCCCTATCCTACAAAACTTGTGACACAGCAGGGTTCTCTAATTTTATGGAAGATCAAACTATACGCTTTTAAAAACTACCATTTCGAAGGATATCTAATTTCCTTTGCCCACTACTCCTTAACTCTGTAACATTTTCCGTAGTACTGTTTTTGGCCTTGTGGCATGCTTTTTAGCTTGTAATTCCATTCTATGTTGGTTTTACCTGTAGATCATAACAACTCCTTTCCAGCTGCCGCAATTACCCATGGAACTAGATAACCAGCGATCAGGAGAGGGAAGCATCACGAACGCCGAACACTCCATCGAAATGTCCTCCCTCAATGCTAGAGAAGGCGGAAAAGCTTATAGGTAGGTATAATAAAGTGCAATGGGATGGTTCAACAGACTACATCATTATACAACTCATTAAATAAGCGTTTTGAATGAAAGCTGAAGAACCTTTTTTGTCTGTCCCTCACGTTGTGCCAAAAGTGACGCTAGTGGGGAAAAAAAAATCTCCAATAAATTTTCAAATTGTGTGAGGATAATATCGCGATGAAACAAAAACGTTCAAGAATCACAAATAATCGAGGACATGGCCTGTCATCCACTAACCCATACTTGGCCAGATTATGACTTACCTAGACTCTCTTCTTTTGTGAATGTGCTCGTATACTCCCACATTACTCACAGATAGTTTACACTACCGAGACGACACGGCTTACATTTATACAGAAAAAAGTATTTCCGTGGGTCAACTGGTAAATTGCGGGTGAGACCGCGGGTTGCATCTACACCAGTACAAAAATTGATTGACTCGGGCGTGACTTCACAATTGGTAGTATTTTTGTTTGCATGTAGCGGAATTACACTAGGTCTTGTTCCGTTTCATTATGAGCTTGGATTCGTACGTTTCGTTACAGAAAGGTATCAGGCATCGGGCGCCGCGCTTCTACGTCGCTGCCAGCGGTCATCGCCCGAACATTCGTCCAGCTTAGATCCGTGGTCCTCCGATGGACCGATTTGTTCTTCATATACCTGGACATACACCTCGTCAAGATCATATTCATCTCACTTATGCTGCTTTGTGTTTTTAATGTAAGTCTTATGAAGGATTATTTCTACGATGTTTTTTGTGTATTAACAGTCCTCATAGATTTCTTTCATGGTCTAACTTTTTGTAAGAGGTTTAATGAACATGAAACTTGATTATAGCATATTTGAGAATTTGTTTATAGAGGGGCGAGGTACCGTGTGGTACAAGCTTGCGAATACGACCACCCATCTCTTCCCGCGTAAGAGCTGGCTAAGGGAATATCTAGGGAATTATCAGCAGCATTTTCCTCGGTACATTAAAATATGCGATCACCAAGGCGCCTGCATGGCAAATGATGATAAGCGTCAAAAGTGACGTTTTATCGGGGAGGCCTATGTTCAGCAGTGGACGGCTTCCGGCTGATGATGTGATATTATGCCCACTAGCGAGCATCCGTTTCTTTATGTTCCCCCATAAATCTTTAGATTTAGGAGGCGTTCTCTATACAGCTTTTGTGTTTATGCAACTTGATCATGCTGGTCGAGGTGATTCACGAGACTTTCTCAATAGATGGCTCTGCCAGCCCCGTCAATTCGTTGAAAAGGTTGGATGATAAAGATACGGATGAATGAGAGCTCAAATCCCTTGATTCAAAACTGCGTATCTGAGTTTCCTTTTTTGTTCCTAGGTGTACGCTATACACGTACCAATAATGATAATGATCACCCCCGCCCTCTGGCTGAGTACGCAGAAACAGAGAGTATGCGTGCTCATTATATCGACGCTAATAAGCGTTTATATAATGGCGAAAATGGTGTATCAAATAGAATACATCCAGCATGCCTACTTTGATATCAACTGTACCTCAGTGAGTATCTAAATTTTATTCACTGTTTTATATTTTGTAGATTGAATAGTACCGATTCTGTGTCGCATTTTTCAAACCTAAACGAAATTTTAATATCTATGTCTTTTTCATTCCCCCTTTACCAGAAGAGTATCACCGTACTTAAACTTTAGTTTAGCTTTAGAGAATGCGATAGAGAATGAATGCACTTATCCATACACATTTAATCATAATAAATAAGATTGTTGAAAAGAAAATAATAATTACCCGTTAAGTGTTCGTGAACGTGCACGAGTGTTGGCAAATGGTTGTTGAGTTGGCAAGGGAGTGTTGGCAAGTTTTAAAACTATGCCTTTTCGTTTTCTTTTCAAGGCTTCCTATAGATCCATCAGTAAAATATCCACCATTTTACTGTGGCATTTTAAGTTTGACGAAATTAGACTGACATGACATAACTGCACAAAAAATTCTCACTTGACATTGCCAGGATTCTCGCTAAAAACCGATAGCAAGCCATTAAACGAAGAAGAAGAATCTTAATAAAATGGAAAATAAAATGTAAAATAAGATTTTGTTTTATGTATGGTGTTTTTTTTTTTTATGTGACTGAAAGATAATTTTGCTTTTATTATTTTAGCTCAGTCTAAATATCACGACATACAACAACGCGGAGTGGTTAGGCTTCATGAAGACCTCTAGCAGCCGGTCTTTAGCCGTCCTTTTGAAGGGGTACATCGCTCTTGTAGCGCTGATCACTTTCTATTCTCTAGTCACTTACAGACAGCAGACACTAAGGTATTTTTATTTTATTTTATCAATTTATTTTAATCATTTGGCTATCAATACATGTTTTCATAGTCCATTATTTACTAAATTAATTTTCCCCAGGTCTGCGGGTGTGCTTCCAAAAGAAAAGGACAAGAGGATATTCCCAGAAATTACTCGCAAAGAAGCAGATAATGACTTAATACATTGTTTGAAGTATTTGGCCAATTATGGGTTCTATAAGTTTGGGGTAGAGGTAAGCATCTGATTATACATATACAATTCTAAATTGCATAATTATGTGTCTTCAAAAAAGCAAAGAGGTGTTACTGGAAAAGCTAAAATGGAAATGTATGTTCATGTAGTATTTTCAAGAAGAATAAAATCAAACTGAAACTCAAACTGTGTTACTTGAGATAAAGTTCTATAAGAGGCACTAGCAAAGCGTGCTATGTGAGTTCTGTGGAAAATGGCTTGTGTGTTTGGCGCTAGACCCATTTTAATCTTTTCCGTAATTAAATTTCAGATAACGCTCATTTGCATGATGGGGGTGATTGGCTCCCGCATGGATATTTACGCAGTATTTTACGCTGCGTGGCTTCTCCTCCTAGTGTCGATACGGAGGCCCGGACAAGCGCGGGTGTGGCCGGCATTCACCGCATTCACCACTTTTGTGATCCCACTGCAGTATATGATATCTGTGGGATTCTTACCGCAATTGTGCATTAACTATCCTTGGGAAGGGAAGGATCAGGTTAGTGATTAGGTATTAATTAAATTTAACGTGAAACGATATGGTAAAAAAAAATGAACTACTAATTTCCGATAACAAATAGTATGTTAACAAATGAAGTGTCTAATACTTCCCTTTTTCATATATTTCACATCTACTTATATATGTTTCCTTTAGCGAGTTTTACACATTTATTTTAACATAAACCGTACTACCACAAGTACAAAAACAAGGCTTAGATAGACGTCAAACGTGTGTTTAAGAATACAAAACAGCAATACAAAACAGTGTTACTAGTTTAAGGCTTGTTTAAATCTTTTGTGGTTAAACCGTAAACATGTATTTTTATAGCAAATGAGCCAGATGCGCACATGGCTGTATCTCCCTTACGGCGAACACCCACCGCAAGCAGCGAAGCTGATATTCGACTTCTTCCTCTTGGTTTTCGCGACGAGACAAATGCGTGTGTTTGTGATAGAGAAGGTCCACGGAGACAACTACCCAGGAGGCTCGAATAGTGAGAACATCGGCCAAGATTGGGAGACTCCCAACTTTGTCAACCCGGTGCCAGATTTCCTTGGCTTTGTTGGGTGAGTGTGTAATCATTGTAAGTATAGGTAATAAAAATTGCTGTATGAGTTTTGAATTTTAGCAGTTTTCGGTTACGGTGGCTACAGTTCTACCAAAAATACTTATGAGTTCTTAATGGTGCTTTGCTTGGACGATCATATGAAAAAGTTATAAGGTGAAGCTAAAGAAGAAGGCAGAAAGAGAAGAAAGATGCGAGTAAGAGCAGTATGAGCATTGAAAACGAAAGTAAACGAAGCGATCTAATTAAATGTGCTCAAACCAATCAATTTAGCTTATCACAAAATTTGTTGTTATCGCCGCAGTTATAGTGCTACAAAAATAAAATTAACCAGGACTCATGACAACTGTCATTAATAAGCAGAAAACCGAAGCCGATATTACTCATACACTGCATAATATACATACTGTTAATTAAAACAAAAGACTTATTAATCCACTCAGCTATCGGCAATACTACTGGAAATGAAAAAGTCTTCGTTATACTCCATACAGTTTACAGAAGCTTTTTGTCGCTGCTCTTCATACGTAAAGCGTTTATATTTGACTGTTCCAGCTCTTGGCTAGACGTGGTAAAGCGCATGGTATTCCTCGGCATGCTGTGGGTAACGCTAGCCATCATGTTCATGACGGGCACCAATCGAGTGAACCTGTTCTCTATGGGCTACCTTATTGGCTCTTTCATCTTCCTGTGGCAAGGAACCGACTTTTACTTACGCCCGAAGGACTCTATACTGCAGTGGTAAGTGGTAATTGAGAACATGGAATAGACCGGTAATTAAATAATAATAAGAGTAGGACACGTTTATCACTCCATTACTTAGAGCGAGCAAGACAGATACGAGTATGTATGTATTTTATACGTAGCGCGTATGCAAATTTTTTTGGTACCGGTTTCATAGACTATTCAGTCATCCCGAAAAAGTTTCACTAAGCCGTGTATCATAAACTATTTATTTGATATTTGCGTCCTGTTTGTCAGAAACTGATTACAAAATGCCTGATCGCAAAACGTCTTCGTCTCATGCTAGCTGAACTTAACGCATGAAACCCAAATTAACGCAATATATAAAATGCTTGAAAATTTCTATTCTCAAAATGCCTAAAAAACTAAATGAATAAATAAATAACAATAAATTGGATCGGATCGGATTGGATCATCAGCCGGAAGTCAAACTGTTGAACACAGGCCAGGCTGTAATGAAAGCAGGTTTTTTATGGTGAAGGCCGTATCCTTTTTACCCCCTATGATACATGCGCAGAAGATTTTAATGTACCGAAGAGAATGCTGCTGTCCACTCTCTGGATATTCCTTTAGCCGGTTCTAACGGTAACCACGAAAACAGATGGGGTGGTACTAATCTCCCACATGGCATATATTGCCTATTGTCATTTTACCCATCCACGGATGGGCATGACAAGAGAGAGCGTGTATAATGTACTATAGTGAATCCGTCCAGGTGGTCTTGGCTGTTGCGGTACAACGTGGGCGTGGTAGCGGTGAAGGCGCTACTGCAGATCCCGGGCTGCATGTTCAGCGGCGTGATGCAGAAGCACGCGTGCTGGCTCGTGCAGCTTCTAGGCATCGGCTGTGTGGACAAGTTCGCAGGGAAGAACTTACAGACCTTCATCAAAATGGTTTATGTAAAGGTAAGTCTGGTGAACACGCTATGTACGAGTACAAGCGGTAAATAATAACAATAACACCCAACGATCACATACATAGATCCTGGACCCTAACTAGGATTCCCTGTGTCTAGGGACTCAGGAACCACGAGGTCCATGGCCCCATAACACCCAGACCCAGAAAAAGTATTTGCGCTTTTTTTTTGTGCACAAGTACTTATCGAACTCGCCGCCTCCGGGTTATGAGCCGCTCAACCACCACACCACAGAGTCTGTCTGACAATGACTTAGAACTAGTGTCAGCTTCGCTGAGAGTTGTCTCTATCACTCAGTATTAGTCTGACAGAAACGACGCCCTGCAAAGCCGAAAAAAGCTGATTATCTCCCTTGATGTGCATTATTTACCGCTGATGCCCATACTCAATACAAACATAAATACGAAACGAACATTTGTGCAAACTGAAAGGTACTTATATTGCGTTGTAGTAAGTTTAAAATGCGCAGTGATAATCTTGGTCCCTGTTATGTGAATATTTATGAAGTCTTCTGTTATAAGACTAAGAATATACAATAGTTGCGAAGTTGTATTTAAGCTAGCTCATATAGCACAAGAGTTTAAATCAAACATTATTCTACTACAAAAAGAAGCAGTTTTGAAATATAATCGATACAACTTTATTTTTAGTAGGTTAGTAATGGCTTCCAGAATCAGCCTTGATAAATCATTTTTTTTTTTTAATTAATTTTGGCCTCGTTTACTATTCTATAGGAAGCTGTGTGCTCGGTGCCTCAAGAGGACATAGGCCTGGCGTGGGATGGAGTCTGCTTCGCTTTCCTAATACTGCAAAGGCGGCTGTTCCACAGTTATTACTTCTACAGGGTTATCGATGAGAGCAAAGCGACGACAGTATTAGCTTCAAGGTATGTCTAGTCTAGTAACGTTAGTAACAATAGTTGTGAGGAAGTATTTATTACATTTAAATGGACCGGCCCGATAGCTCAGTTGGCAATATTTCTGCCTTCAGGCTTCTGACGGCCAGGTGAAACCTGCAGTTCAGAACCGTATATGGGTTCGATTCTCACCCAGGAAATGTTTGTTCTGTATCTGGATGTTATACTGTATTCTAAGTACGTAATGTATGTATTTACAAAAAAAATTAATTAAGTATTGTACCAGCTATCTAGTTCCCATAGTAGAAGTTTTGCATAGTTTGGGGCTAGATGGAGCTGTGTGAAATGTCCACCAATAAAAAAAGTTTTCGGAAGAGGTTTAAAACTTTTATACGAGGTTTGGTAAACAATGGTGTTTTACAAAATCTCGAGCTGCCGGTTTCGGATTAGTGCCGGTTTCTTTTACTTGTTTCTCCCGCTTTCCTGTTTAAACGCTAGAAGCACAAATATTAAGCTTATTATACTATGATTTATATAGAGGAGCCGAACTAATAGAAGAGTTACGGCAAAAGCAAATGGAAGCGCAAGAGGATACAGAAATGAAGATTTTAGACAAAATCAAGGTCAAGATGGAAAGAATAAAGGCGAACCAGAAGAAAATACAGGGCGTTATGGTAAAAGAGCCACGTCATCATGACGCAGGTAAACACTTCTTACAATTAGCACATACAATAATTACGTACGTACGTACGTACGCGATTCAGTTACATCGATGTATGAATCATCGAATGATTCGTCAAATATTTACTCATGTCTCAAGACTAGTATGAAGTCTATGACAAAAGAAAGTCCATAATGTTCTCTATCTTAAATGACGTCATTGCTAGCCAAAAATTTCATAACCACGTCTTAGGTTCAACATTTTTCAATCAACTTCTCGAGTACATATATTTATTTGAAAATAACTTTGAATCGGTATGAGAAATGAATGCTCCCGAGAGGCATGGTACGGCTAATTGAAGAAGCCGCCATAAGTCTAAACATTTTAACGTGTCTTATACATAGTAAAGACCATACTATACTCGAACGTTTTACTTGCCACGCTACCTACATCCAGAGGAGGATGAGGACACTCAGCCCGGCGAGTCGGAGCAAGTCCCGCTGGTGCGCGGCGACTCGGACGCGTCGGGGCGCGGGTACCACACGCCGGACAGCCCCGCCTCCCCCCGCGGCTTCCACACTCCCATCAGCGAGCCTTCCGCTCCTCCCTCGCCGGAACGCCAACCTCCCCCTCCGCAACCCCTGCCTCTCCCCGCTATCCCCCCGCCGAGCTCTCAAGGGGGTCCACCGTCCCCGTCTTCCGCTCTAATGACTGTCTCTTTGGACGCGTACTTAGAACCGCGGCGTATATCTTTCGAATCGCCTCCAAATTCGGAGCTGTTGCAACGCGCTCAAAGTCCCGAGGAGTCCTACCCTGTGTTCTCTCCTCCTCCGATAAGAAGGCGTCACACGGTCGCAAGCCCGAGCATCCAGCAACGGACCTCGATTATATCGCAGTCGAGTCGCGCCGAGCCGCATTCCCACCATACGTGTAACTACTATGTGTGGTGTCTAGTTTATTAATGGAAGCGAATTGGGTGTTTAGATGCGACATTATCTCTTTCTATTTGACGTAGCTGTGTAGTACAAACATTTCTATGCAATATTACAGGGAGTATTTACAACCTTTTTGTACGTAATTTATTAAGAGTCACCTTATGGTATGGTTTTATCTTAATTCAGCAACATAATCCTATGACATTTTGAAAGATCAGCAAAATGTAAGATATGGTTACTTACCTAACATAGTCCGCGACTAGGCTCTAGACTTGATGAAGTAATTTTCGATGAAATATGTCGTTTCTAAGCAACCCATAGCTTGCCTCAACTTTATTATGACCACAAAGATTCTTCTACCAATGGAAATACACTATGTTTGTGTGACACTGTAAACAAATTGTACAGCATACTGTTCCGGATCCCCATTTCTTCTTCTCTTTATAAATTTATTTTATTTTATCCATTTAGGAAGCGATTCTTCGCTTAATCGACGAGTGTTCACAAAACGACACGAAGGTAAAGTTTCATTGTCCGTGGGACGGTAAGGGAGGTGACTGTGACCCCGTCTCTGCCTTCACCGTATAAATAATAAAAAACTAATAGATCGTGAACTGTGGCATAACAAAATGTTAACTCTATTTCCGATTGGTTTTTGTTTACGGCTGCTCCTAACAAACCTCATTAGGTAACAAAAGATTCGAGATAATCGTCAACAGCAGAGCATTGACAACTTCTCTCGACTAAGCCATTTGTATCTAAAATAAGGTTATGGGATACAGCCTGAGCCTTGTTGGCCTGAAATTGGTAACAACAACTAGTTTTCTGTGCTTTATTAATAAAATTGTATACGATGAATGTTTTGGTAACTGGTTCAAATGTAAGTCTTGTTGAGTTGGCAGTAAGTGCTGAAATCGGCTGAATTAAACCTCAATTTTCTATGGTGTGTGAACTGTGCCGTTGAGCTGTGCTTTTCTCTTGTAGCGTGCGACAGGCCGCAGTATAGGGCGCCCGCGACGCATCAGAAGGGTAACGTTGAGTCTCGGACTACGCTCGCAATAACCTTGTATTGGCGTTACTAATATAATCCTCAGCTTGTCGGTGACGGTATTTAGGCAAGTTGCAACGCTATGGCGGGGACTGTCATTTTTTCGTCATTGTCGTTGTTTTCCTGTAGATAAATTTGATGTATTATTTTGTAAAATTTGTACAAAATTTGTATAATACGAGACAGATTGCGCCTCGGCACCGCTTACTTCTCGCTTGATGTGGCTTGTTTGCTTGCATGTCCTCATTGTTTTGATATTTGGCGTGGTTTTGTTTGCAAGCGCATGTATGACTTGAAACTTTATTACGTACTTATTTATATTATGTTGTAATTTCCCCGTTAAATCAAAATCACATATTTTAATATATTCTTTAGTTTTTTGTTTATTAAATACCTTTTGTCTTTATTATAAATATATGTATATAAAAATTTCCACTATAGTTATGCTATATTGATGTTAGCATGCAATTATCGTTCTTGTGATGCTTGAAACTTTACATATTATGAGACGTATCTAGAAAACTTGAAATAAAAGATATAACAATTAAAGAAAGAGTTGCACAAAAATATCCATAAAAGCAATCAATCATAACTTTTTCTAGTTATGTCTCGACACGAAAACGCACATTACTTATGATGTTTTCTGTATACAGCCGTGCGATCCGGTGACTACTACATGTTCGACGAATTCGACGACACCGACTCTCAAGTTGACTTGAAACAAGATGACGACGAATCGAGCGACGAAGACGCGCCTAAAAAAATGGGCCTCGGAAAGGTACGCTTTATTACACCTTAACAAAGGGCACACCAGCCAGCTGAATACATAGTTCGTAATGGTCGCTCTACTGGTGGGATAATGTCGTTGTCTGTACTAAGTAGATGCGGTAGAGGTTGGGATTTGTTCTACTGTGATTGTGACAGCATGGGCTACTTGGGATGAATTTATGTGTCGTACAACTTACTTAGTATCTGATCCTGAAACTATTCCAAATTATGATTTTATCTAGTATTATTACAAGGATACATCACACGTCTGGCGTAATACTACCCTACTGAACAAAAGGGGGAAATACAGGGTACTAAGTAAGAAACATTCCATGTATTTGGGTAATGCGCATGGTTTTTCATAATTAGAAAGATTACTGTATCGTCCTGGGTACCCGCATGTAGCTTCCCCCTAAAAGGAAACATAAGAAAAAATAATGCTTTAGTGGGAATCCTCAACGCAGCTTTAGGCGTTACTAACTTATTCGTATCGTGTTAACTATTGCACAGCAACGCTAATCGGTATACAACGCTACGTTGGATTTTCGCTCACAAGCACAAGCAAGCCACCGCTTGGTCAAATCGGGAAAGTCCGTAAGCGTATTCTGGTAGAGTTGAACAGCGTGCTTTATAGAGCGAGAAACCGTATAGCTGCGTATACCGAGGTTGTTTACGTTTGTGTGGCGTCCATTGTGGGTTAGCTGGTAGCGACGGTGATCAAGACCGACTTGAAGCGCGCAGTGTCGCTGCGGCGGGCGTCGGCACCGGCCATTCGCTCTTCCCGACACCTCTCGCTTGGAAGCTATCCCGCGTCGTACCCGCCTGAGGTAAATTCTCTACATACAAAATAGTATAAAATATACATAATTCTTCCACTTTTTATATAGACAATAGCTCTTGCCGTTGGCTTCGGTTCAATGGAGACAGAGTTTTAGAATTTATAGAATTTCTAGTAGTGATGATGAAAGTTTCAGAACGTAACAAAGATTTTATCACAGTCGCATTTCCTTACTAGTTGTGTTAATAGACTCATAGTCGTCAACAGTTTGTATTATACACAGAGTTCTAATTACTAGTAAACCGAAGCATGTCTGAAAAGAGAACTGCCGGCCACATTTGTTACGGAACGTTGATCCTTGTTTCATATTCTGCGTTAGTTTTACGATAGGTACTTTTGAATTTTGGTTACTGCGTCACACTGTTTTCTTTAAAACTATATTTACACAATATATAACAATTTTCACTTTCGATACGATCTTCAGATACACATTTTGGAACATTTACACATACACAACCCTTTTGTTCTTCCCTTCTATAGCCGGTACATACGGTTCCTGCGGCAGAGCAGGTAAATGAGTGATCTATCCTTTATAAGAGCTTTGCATGCTTTGGTTTTATAAATGGTATCATTATAATACGTTTACCGCAGTAGTGAGGCTTTTTTGGTATATTTGTGTAAGTGGTACAATTTTGTGTATGTTTTTCGTTTATTGTTTATGTATATCTCTATGTTTTCGCACCAGTGGTAACAACTGCACTCACATAATAAGCTCACGTAACGAAACAAAACCCTATTTGTATATTATTTAGGTTCTAATACTTTTGTTTGCCTTTATGATTTTTTCGCAACTACAACTTTCGTTTCTACATTAAAAACTAAAGAATTCAATATTATTACATATTTGTATAGAATCGCTGCTTACGGATGCGGCTGTAAACGAGCTGCGTTTTGTTTTGTTTGTCAAAGTTTTCCTTTATAATCAAACATTATCTAATGTATTCAATGTTCTTATTTTCTGTTTATACAATGTAGATTACGACTTCTTCAAAAGTGATGATTATCATACCTATATAACTATGTGTTTCAGACAAAAATTCTAAAGCAAAAAATGTATACTACTTATTAAAATAGTATTCCGAATTCGCACAGATGCGAGGGTCAACTTTACGTGCACGTCCGAGTGAAGTGAATTTAGCGATGACTGACCAAGAACGCGATGGGCCCGCTTCGGATTTGGATGACTACGCGCCTTTACCTGGTACGTCACACATATACATGTTAAAAAATACTGTAATAAACCAAAAAATTAAAACTAACTACTTTCTTGTAGGCATACATAACCCCATGTTAAACCACGCCATTGCTTAACATCAGACGAGACAGTGGTCTAATGATTTGCCTATAACTAATAATTTAAAAAATAGTAATACCACACATATAATTTAACCACTCCTCTGATTGTAAGTAGCGATGTGTTTTAGAGTTTGAGACATTTAAGATCTTTTTCGCTTCAAATTTAAAAACTCGAAGATACAGGTATTGGAAAAGTGTTTCAGTTTTTAGTTTCCATGAGAAATGTGAAAGCAAAGTCTGCTAAAAACGGCGAAAGATTTCCCAAAATCGGGTTGTTACAATATAGCTGAAATGATTTGTTTACAGAACGAGAAGAAACTGCTTTGGACAAGATAAATAATGTAATGGAGACGGTGTGGGCTTTCATATCCAGCTTCCTCGTGTCACTCACTCGATACCTGATGAAGTACTCCCGCGACTATCGATATGTATCGCGTACGCTTTCCGTTGAGAAGAAAATATTGAAGGTTAGAATACCTTATGGTTAACGTACTACTTACTTTGCAGTACTTCTCCAATTTTGATGCCGCAGATAAAACGCTCTACCGGTCAGAATGGTGAATTATTTACGTCCTAAATGAGTAGTGTTTTGTTTGAACAGGAAAAAGAAGGCTTCGGGATCGGTCTACGGGAAGGGACACAGATGATTTGGGAACCGATGCCGGAAACATTAGCTCAACAGTGAGTATAATTTAAACACCTAATACGGTACACCTATTTTTCCACTATATAGTATTTTTTTAAAGTAGCGTATGTTAGATCCATTTAGTACTTATAGATCTCATTGAAAACGGCGCCAAAAAGACGCGTAGTAGAATTATCATTCTAGTACGATGTAGTGTTCACTGTTCACTAGTCATCAATATTACCTGTTGTTTTGCATGCCGCATAGTATGAGTAGAGATGTGGAAACATACGATAAAAACCTTCTCATGCCTGTGGAAATGGGGTTTGTATTCTTTACATATATTTTTTACTTAGACTTGTCAAGCATTGCCCATTGACATGTTAAAACGTAGACGTCATATTCATTGCAACCTCAATACTACGTAGTACGTAATGTAGCTTCTACTAATAAAGAATCGAATCATAAGAAAGCTAAAAACATGTTTCACTGTATAAAATGTAGTTAGTGTAGTTATATCATATACTCGTGTTCTTTTTGAAACTTTTCCTGATTAGTCCGAGAATCCGAGTGAGTGTATAAAACCTACTGATACAGAGAAGATTCGTGCATGACATTAAAAGTAAGGATCTAAAAATGTTCCAAGGAAGAGGATCTAATACCATATCTGCGAGGCTAGACCAAACTTTCTACCAGCATCAATATTAATAGACAGCTTCAAAAATTGGTAGGAGTCACTCTTAAACTCTTCACGTAGTTCCTTCTTACGTCAGTCGGACACAGAATAGAAACCAGTGACAACAGCTGCCACGCGATTTTCAGTCGTAAGTTAAGCGATATAAGCGTGCCTGAGATTCGCATTCTGGCGCCGAGCATGGAGCGAGGGTTGGACGCCTCGCCGCCCGCGCACCGCGCCGAGCTACGACAACTGGCTGATAAAGAGTCGACGGAATCATACCGTCGCGAAGACGATGACACCTCGGAACACGAGAGCGCGTTTAGCTTGCAGACCACGTCAAGGTTCATTTTTCGACGTGTGCTTGTACTGTCACTGCGGGGAGTTTTTAGTCTTTTCGAATATCTGCATATAAATTGATAATATATTAAATAATTAATTTACATTCTCAATTATTTACTCATCTGTCCTGTCTTATTTCCTTTGAAAGACAGAAGTGGTCATTACGATATTGCAATTTCATTGACAGGTTCTAGATACTCTAAAATTACAATTTAAACTAAAATTGTATATAAAGTCCGTTTCATACTGAAAAGCCTTTTTTGATGGAACAAATATGGAGTAGATGATTAATATATTTTAAAATTGCTTTTTTGTTAAAAGCATTGGTCCTTCGAGCCGAGATAAAATGCATCTTAACGTTATGTAGACAGTACAGGCTACGTGCAATATTCGTCGTCATTTGCGATGGGCTTCAGACACTCCTGTACATAGTTCTTTAAAACTTTCATTATTTTTTATTATTGCACGATTATGCAGCTTTTACCGTTTGTTCTCAATGTATTGAAGGGAAGGTAAGTGATTTGTTCTCTTGAATAGACTATAGTCTGTATGTTATGCGTCTCATGACGAATGCGTTTTAAAGATATTATGTTCCTTCAATCCTTCATTCTAAATTAATATCTTGATTTCTTAACCTGAATGCTATTTCGAATATGTTTCGATGTATGTACCGACATGAATGTTATTGATTGTTTAATAAATTAGATTCTTAATGTTGTAACTATTTACTGATTGTTGTCTAAATTAATTCAATCACAATTTTTTTCGAATATCAAATGCTGATCCAATTTAAAACACAATAAGCACAAGCTTGTACAAAAATTTTAAGCCACTACTAATAAAAACGATCTTGCATCTCACATTTGTATTGTTGCCTCTTTATCTTATTCCTCTGAGAGGGTAAGAAAACTGGATCGCATTTTATTAGCGCGGTAACGCCTTATTAATTGCTTGTGCATTACTTTGTTGTTTCCTTTACAGCAAAGATGTAACGACACTGGAAGAGCAGGATGACTCGATGTTTAAGCAGGACAAGTCTGCGTTTGCACATTTGGGCTATGCGCTGTGGTACGCAGTGCTCGCACATACTGACATAGTTTGCTACATAATGGTATTCATTAATCAGGTAAGACTTGGCTACCGCAGCTGTCCCGCTCGCAAATTTCGATATATTTGTAGATAATGTAAAATCGCAACACTAGATAACTTCGGTCGATATATACCAAAAATGTATTGAAAGGCACTATAAATAAAATTATGACGATAAATTATTTTTACGCCAACTTTCAACTTAACAAAACTAACTTCTAACTATATTTTTCGATAGCACACCTAATCGTTTTATATCTTCAAAAATGTTTAAATGTGAGATTGAGAAAGCTTTGGATCATTAAGGATTTATAAATAAATAAATAATAACGCCCAACGATCACATACATAGATCCTGGACCCTAACTAGGATTCTTTGTCTAGGGACCCAGGAACTACGGGGACCATGGTCCCACAACACCGAGACAAAAACAAGTATTTGCGCTCTTTTTTTTGTTCACAAATTCTTGTCTCCGCGGGAATCGAACCCGCCGCCTCCAGGTTATGAGCCGATCTGCTCAACCACCACACCACAGAGGCTGTCAAAATGAAACAACGTTTTCATCTACCGATAATCTTTTTCACATTATTTCCGCATTATGTTCTTGTTTCAGATCCAATCGGCGACTATTCTATCGATTCCCCTGCCGCTAATGGTGTTCTTATGGGGGACCCTCACCATACCTCGCCCCACCAAAACGTTCTGGGTCACGCTCATCGCGTATACTGAGGTAAGCTGAATTGAAGGGTTGAGAATAAAATGGTTTAACTGACAAATTGATAGTTTCGAGAAAATTTACTTTAAACTTCAACGGCGTCATTTTAATGTAGAGTGATTATAAGGTAATGGAAAAGGTTTATGTAAGTTTCAGTTGCTTGAAAATGTATTAATTATATTTTAAAATACTAAATATAGTACTAATTCATACAATTACTGTAATAATATAATATAATAAAATTAATACAATAATGTTTTTATGCTAAGCGAACTGTATTCCTGTGACAGATAAACCGTTTTTGGACTCAAAATCTCGAGATTTAAGCCTCATTTCGGTATTTTGAGAATGTATTATTGCAGATAATTTCACGCTGAATCCAATGATACCCATAAGTCATTTGGTGAAAAAAAAATCAGTTAAACCCTTTTTATTCTCACCCCTTTAATTGTTATTCAATCTTGTACAGTGAGGCGTAACTTGACAGAATTCAAAGGAAAATGTTGACTTTGTAAAACACGTAAAACGAGTATACACAATATGCATATACGTTATCACACTAATATTATAAAGGCGAAAGTTTGTATGTGTGTGTATGTGTGTATGTTTGTTACTCCTTCACGCTCAAACGGCTGAATGGATTTGGATGAAATTCGGTACCAAGATAGCTTATACACTGGATTAACATATAGGCTACATTTTATCCTAGAAAAGTGAAATTTTCCCGTGGGATGAGCAAATAATTAAAATACTTTGTATCCGCGGGTGAAACCGCGGTGCGCAACTAGTATAATAATATGAATGTACGGGTGATTGAGACGGATATATAATACTAATCGTCATTTTCTAAATGCGATGAGTGCGTTTGCGTTTCATATAGCCCTGCATGTTTGTTTCAAGATCGTTGACCCTTATTGTGGTTTATCCAAAAATAAGCCAAAAAATATTGAAGATAGTACATACTTAGGTAATAAGCAAGCTTTATAAAACCATAAGGCCAACTAATTTGTTTCACTTCGCAGGTTATAGTCCTCATAAAGAGCATGTTCCAGTTTGAAATCTTGCCTTGGAACCAGAAAGCTATTCCCGCCAACATGCCCTTCACGGCTCCAAGAATTATCGGCATCGAGAGGCAGCACCACTACGCTCTCTACGACTTAATGTTGCTGCTTATAATATTCTTGCATAGGTAACGTATCAATTTTAAAGATGACAACACATATGTGAAAAATCAATCTGAAGCAAATATCATGTTTTCAGGTTCATGCTAAAATCCCTCGGTCTGTGGAAGGAGTCTACACCGGAGATCGAGCTGCGCGAAGATATCGAATATCCACTGAGTGCTGAGGACACGCAACTGGTGGTACAAGGCCGGGGGGATGAAGTTGGCCGCAAGTATGCAGAACTGCACGATAGTACTGGCCCGTGAGTATTTACCACCGCTTTGAAATAGGCAATATGATTTTTTTGTAGGAAATGGGCAATATAAAATATGGACGTATCGGTAGTGGGTAGTGATTGTGTTATGAAACTAAAAGGTCAGTATCACTGAGTTAATAAATATGCAGGACACGTCCACATTTTAAAATTAGAGATTAGAGAGATAGCCAAATTCCCACTAAAACGAAGAGATCTTAGATTGGTATAAAAAAGAAGAAAATAGAACGCGTTTACCCTTACAAACACTTGTGGCATATGAGTAGTCAGTAACACATATGACTGTCAAAAATAGCAGCAGGCCAGTCAGTAACACAGTAAAGTTATGCACTTAGACAGTCGTCACCGGCTGGTGGACTATACGACGTCTAGACGGCGTATCGATGGTCATCGATGCGCCATGAGAGAATTGAGTGGCTACGCTCATGTGGCTGTGGCTTTACTAATATATGGGGGGTGGTCAGTAACTTATAAGACCAATCAGTAACATGTGAGGGCTAGTTAGTGACATGGAAAGTAATAGTAATTATAGAGGGACAGTCAGTAACACAGTAAAGTTATGCACTCAGACAGTCGTCACCGGCTGGTGGACTATACCACGTCTAGACGACCATCGACGGGCTATGAGAGAATTGAGTGACTACGCTCGTGTGGCTGTGACCTTACTAACATATGGGGGTAGTCAGTAACTTATGAGCTCCAATCAGTAACGCTTGAGGGCTAGCCAATGACACATGAAGTAATAGATGGTAATTGTAGAGGGACAGTCAGTAACACAGTAAAGTGATGCGCTCAGACAGTCGTCACCGGCTGGTGGACCGGCTGTACCACGTCCAGATGACCATTACTGATGCGATGCGAGAGCTGAGTGCAAGTCGCTCCGACCCGCGAGTGGCCAGGCTCGTGTGGCAGCGGCTTCAGCGAGCCGCGCTCGAAAAGCGGTCTAAAACACCCACCACGCTGAATGAAGTCGTTTCTGAGGAGTTGAAGCGACGGTACTCTTTAACGTCATTGCGTACGATAGTAGTAGTTAAATTAAACAACTTGTGAACGAACTCTTCCTTACTTCTAATGTAAATATATTTAAAATAATTTTTAGACCGCCCGAAGGCTCTAACATGTGCTAACGACAGTTTTCTTACTCCAAAAAGATACCTTCATGCTTATTTACTTTCATACATAAACCATAATTATGATTATAGATTTTTAAATGTAACACAATCTAATGTGTTTAAAATATTAATCTAAAAAAATTACTTACGTTATCGTTCTAAAAATTAGAGCATCCGCTGTTTTAATTTATAATTCTTTGAGCATATGAGGGCTATTCAATAACACATGAGGTAATAGACGGTATTTGTAGAGGGACAGTCAGTAACACAGTGAAGTGATGCACTCAGACAGTCGTCGTCGCCGGCTGGTGGACCGGCTGTACCACGTCCTGTAGTATAATTATCTATACAAGTAATTAAAAAAAAACTTAAATAATTGTTTTGAGTACTCACAGTTAATAATATGAAGATTAGATGACTGTTCTACACAATGTTAAGAAAATTTAAATGAAACGTTTCATGAGTTGTCTAATGCAATTTGTAAAAACTTGCTAAAATCTAGTTTATTGTAGTAGCTATTGATAGTTTTGTCTCGAGATGTCAGTGTACTCGGGCATCTGCTATACTCCTTAAAGTAGCCGTGTAAGAAGTAACTTAGCAATTATATATGGAATTGTAAATTTCTGACTATCTAGAAGTTTAAAGGCCATTTAGCAGTAGCGATAGAATATGTATTAGGTATAACGCGCGCTATTGGAAAAGCGAATGATATAAACTTTTATTTTTCTACACTTCCACCATTACGTCTAAAATGTAGTGGCGCGTGTTGCGTGTAATGCTACGATGTCGTTGAGTAAAGTATATAATTTTATTATATTGTAATTCAAAGCCAATCGTAAGTCAAAATTGGTAATTCGATATTTTATGATATTTGTCTAAAATAGTATATCATCACATCACAGTTTTTATCCCACGATGTTTAAGTATTGCTGTAACTTAGTTTCGTAAAAGTTATTGTTGGCATTGAATCTCTTTATGTTGCAAATTAATAACTTGTGACTGAATCACTTTCACAGACGAACAATATTAGATGAACAAGTTGTTAAGAATACAGCGTCTAACGCCGCGGACGCCGATATCGGCGAAGATGATGAAGCGGGCCCTTCTAAACCAAGCGACGATGAACATTTCTTGTAAGTTCTTCGTATCTCCATTCATTTGATTCGATCGAGAGAGCATAAAAACTTATGGCATATTCACTGACATCTTGTCGAACTCGATAAGTGCAAAAAGCATTTATAATAGTTGTAGTTCAAAGAATATTAAACGAGATATTGTGAGGGTTATACTGAACCGTCCAATTCCGTCAACTAAGCACTGTAAAGCACTGTAATCCTCTTGAGATTGAGAGCACCTTGTTTTACCAGTTATTGTCTGGTTTTCTTACAGAAACTTAATTTTTCCGGCAATGGCAAATTTCACCCAAATCGGTAAAACCGTTTTAGTGTGAAAACCAGACTAAGAAACGAACAAAAAAATAATGTAGAAACGTAGTATTAGAGATTTAGAGCGTGTTCTACAGTTTGGTTTGATAGATAGTTAGTTATCCAGTTTTCATTCGTATGTAAAATTTTATTGTAAACTATAACTTTTTTGTTTTTCTCTTTCTAGGGTAGATGACGACCAAGAGCCAATAATTGCCGTCACGACTGTTTTGGAGCACAAATACAAGCATTTTCCTGAAGTTATTTTGTTGTCGTAAGTTACAGATTTTCTCTGAATTATCAGGATCTAGATGCCGTGCCAATGTCAATAGATAGATAGATAAAACTCTTTATTGAAACACCACATAACAGGAACGATTTACAAGCACAAACTTAAAAATTAAGTCAATGATCATCACGCAAATGTTTGTCCTAGATCTAACGCACAACCTACGGCACAGTAGACCCAAACTGTGCGGCCAGGTACTGCGTTTTCGCAATAGTATAATTCATTCGTTTCACATTCATATTTTTCGTTACTATTCTAAAATCAATTTGAATGACAGGAACTTTAGCAAAGTTGTAAGGGCGATATCCCAGCCGCCGTCGTTTTAAGAGATAAAAGCTTGTAAAATATTTTCCAGCGTAAAGCGCTATCTCCGCCCAGTGCACCGCTTCTTCCAGCGGATGCTAGCGCCGGGCGCGCGTGTCACCGCCGACGTCTACGCTTACATGTTCCTGTGCGACTTCTTTAATTTCTTGGTCATCATCTTCGGGTTCGCCGCCTTTGGGGTACGATGACGTCAAAAGTTCTCATTGCTTATTTCGTTTTCATTACTGTAAATGACAGGTTCTTGAGTGGCGACCACAGATCGTAAAACGCAGTGTATGCTCCGCACTGTGTGGACTGACGACTTATTCAGAACCGTTGAATACAAGATGTAAGTAGCCTGTCAAAGTGCCTTTCTATGGGGAGGCCTGTGTTCAGCAGTGGCCGTCTTTCAGATGATGACTATGATGAGTAGTGAAAATTTGCATTAGAATTTCATACAAAACGCTATAGAAATACGGTACAATTTGGCGTATGCTTTGCTAAAGTGAACCGAAAACTAATTTCATATGCAATATTGTTTGACATGTAAAACTTTCACTAACGTATCATTTCTAATCCTTAGACGCATCAAGGCGACGGTGGCGTCCAAGCGTACTTAGAAGAAAACAAGGTTCCCATACCGTTCCTAATAATGCTGATCCTTCAGTTCTGCCTTATAATCATCGATCGAGCGCTTTACCTGAGGAAGTTCATGCTCGGCAAGATACTCTTCCAATACGCTCTGATAGTCGGCGTTCACATATGGATGTTCTTTGTGCTGCCATTCATCACTGAAAGGTAATAACTTATGCGGAACTTTGACCTCGTATTCGCTACATATTCTATACAAGTGAGTGCGAAATTGGTGTGAATTATAACGTCGATGTAGAGTTTATCGACGATCATTTACTCCTGGGTGAAATTGTAACAGAATGAAACTATTTCAGTAATACGCCTAGTTCAAACGAAACACGTTCATAATAATATTCGTCAGGTGAACTGAAAGAGATTTTTAGTGATAACTCCAGTGCACTACACCATTTCTTTCTACTATTCGATTGACTTTGAATTAAAATTATATTTTATAAAAGAATATTTTAAGAATAATATATTAAAATTATAAAATATATAAAATTATTATTTTTATTATCTGATACATGAAAAAAAACGATGCTTTAGACCACAGGACTGAAGTAAAACTTCTTTAGCTCCATCTCTCTTGCCCCACAGTAATATACGATACGCAACTCTTTCTTTATATTTTCACGTAGAGTGTATCCCCACACTTATATCCTATATAAGTATATATATAGGTATAAGTATATATATATATATAGAGGGAGATATACTTATATATATATATATATATATATATAGAGGGAGATATACTTATATCTATATATATATATATAGATATAAGTATATCTAACTCTATATATATATATATACTTATACCTATATATATACTTATATAGGATATAAGTGTGGGGATACACTCTACGTGAAAATATAAAGAAAGAGTTGCGTATCGTATATTACTGTGGGGCAAGAGAGATGGAGCTAAAGAAGTTTTACTTCAGTCCTGTGGTCTAAAGCATCGTTTTATATATATATATATATATATATAGATATAAGTATATCTCCCTCTCACTTCCGTTCGCTTCAACAGGTTACTATCCTTAATTAAGCGTGCGTAAAGAAGGTTTACTTCAAAAATCCCTACTTACAATCTCTTGCATCCGACACAATATATGGGTAATCTATTTATTGATAGTATTATATCATCTGTAGTTTTACACTTCATATTCTTGAATCAACTTGTTTTTTTTTTATTATTATTATACTGTATTTATTGTTACTTATGATTTCCTTAGAACATTCAACGCAGCCTTGCCTCCTCCGATGTGGTACATGATGAAGTGTATCTACTTGCTGCTCTCCGCGTATCAGATCCGCTGCGGCTACCCGCGGCGGATCATCGGCAACTTCCTCTGCAAGTCCTACCGGTTCCTCAACATGCTGTGCTTTAGAGGGTGAGTAGAGCTTGAATAGCTTGCGACATTCGGCAGTAGTAGTTATGGAGCGCTCAATTGCAACCGGCCTGGTAGCTCAGTTACCTGGTAGGTGCTCTGCCTTCTGAACTGTAGGTTGTGGGTTTGATTCTTACCCAGGACAAACATTTGTGTGATGAACATGGGTGTTTGTTCTGTATCAGGGTGAATTAAGCGAGCAGCAGCCGAAGGACTTAAAAAAGACCAAAATTCTAAGCAACTAATTTAATTGAAATAAAAATTACAGTAAAAATATTCTAAATTAAAACTAAAATATGCACTCCGTTCGAAGTAGGAACGTAAAGTGACGCGCTGACCACGCCGGTGTCGGCTTCCAGCAATGTGTCGCCATCACGCTGACTCGGCGCCTCGATTCTCGTTACCGTGCGCCTCGTGTATTAAGTAGGTCGCGCTATCGCTGCAGTTTACGTCGCTATGCAATATGTAATTGGTGTTATATTGTATTCTATGTATTTATTTACAAAAAAACGAGTGTGCTTTAGACCACACCACTAAAGTAAAACTTCTTTAGTTTAGCTCCATCTATCGGTCGGTATAAGTTAAAACTTTGTTTTTGCTTTTTTAATTTCAATGTCGCCATCTTGATAATTGTAAATTGACATTTTACCGGACTTAATACTACACCAGGGAGTTTTGGCGGGAAAACGAAAAGATCGCGTCACCGCGTTGTATTATTTTCCAAAATTTGTGTTATTTTCAGTGTTAGTGCGTAAAATTGGTGGCATTTTATTCTTTAAGTGCTGAATTACAGGCATGAGTGTGGGAAAATGGTATAATGATGGTGAAACGTTTCTCTTCGTGTTGTTTTCAAATCTCCATGGAAGCTTCTGGTAAAGTTGCCACCACTTTACTAGGAGTATGACTTGACTAGACTAGACTATGACTTGTGTTGATGGCTTGGATTGTGACTTGACTTGACTTGACACATATAATATACATATGCATAATATAAATTAACTTGAAATATTAATTACTTGACACTGGCTAAAGACACAAAAGTGTGGAGCCAAAACCAAAACAAAAAAAATACTACACCAACATAACCAACAAGCCAACATAATAATACAAATTTTAAACTTTGTTATGTTGATAACGACAATCTACGTGAACCAACTCTCCGTACGCCTCGCATTCACCAGCTCACTTCCCAAGTCAAGCGTGCGTAAATAATTTTTACTTAAGAAAAAATGTATATAAGTATAGTATCAGTTATCTGGTTTGATCACTACAACTATTACACGGCTAACACTCACGAAATATAGTCGAGCTATTCGACTATATTTCGTGAGTGTTAGCCGTGTAATAGTTGTAGTGATGAGTACTACTCACGTCAGTTTCTATAATATTATATCTGGTTTGACTTTGCTTAGTTTGGGGCTAGATGGCGGTATGTGAAATATCCTAAAATATTATATTGTATTAATTATTAAATCCAATTGTTTCCTTGTAGGTTTATGGCGGTACCTTTTGTGTTCGAGCTGAGGACTCTCATGGACTGGATGTGGACCGATACTTCTATGACACTCATGGATTGGCTCAAGATGGAAGACATATTCGCCAGTGTTTTCTTGTTAAAGGTATGCTTGTATTAAAACATATATCCGTGAAGCTCTTTTGGGACATATATTAAACTTTTCTTTCTTCTGATTAATATGATAGTGATTTTCTGATGCTGATGATTAAAACAAAAATACGACGAAATGATTCATCGAACCCTAGACCTTATTTTTTAAGGTGCAGCTAGTGCAGTAAACAAATAAATAATCAACAATTTTACAGTTAGATAAACCTGGCAGTTCTTGAAAGATAAAAAATAACATATTTTGGATTCTTCGATAACCCCATATAAAGTGATAGATATTCTTATTTCATTTTGTATTTAAGATGAACTTAAACTAGTGGTATTCCCCGGCAGTGCTCGCGGTACGTCGAGGACGAGTTCCCCCAACCGCGCGGCGCGAAGAAGTCTACCACGTCCAAGTATATTCTGGGCGGCGGCGTGCTCGCCTTCGTCATCGCCATCATTTGGTTCCCGCTTGTCTTCTTCGCATTCGGCAACTCGGTTAGTGGACTTCTTTTATTCAGAAAAAGTATTCATAATTACATATTATTTATATTACAGGTTACTTGTACAATACTTTACAAAATTAGTTTTGACTGGCCCGATAGCTCATATGTTAGTAACTCTGCCTTCTGAACTTCAGGTTGTGGGTTCGATCCCCACCCAAGACAAACATTTGTGTGGTGAACATATATGTTTGTTCTGTGTATGTGTGTACAACAAAATAGTATCTTAGTATTGTATCAGTTAACTAATTCCCATAGCACAAGCTTTGCTTAGTTTGGGGCTAGATGGCACTGTGAGAAATGTCCACAATTTTTTTTAAATTATATTTACAATAGATGGTCTTAAGGATCGATATATTATGTGCTCTGTAAAGGCGCTGCAAGTAAATTAATAACTACACGTATCTGATTTGGTGAATTACTTTGGGAAAGGTTCCCTAAAGTAATTCGCCAATATTAACATACAAGAAGAAATAATGCCGATTAAGTCAATTTTCAGTACTTTTTCAAAAATGTAAAATGCCCAAAATTTTTGTTATGTGCGCCGCTGCGTTAGCTATAAAAATGCTATTCTTTATCTTTCTATTTCCTTTGAACAAAATCTTCTCTAACTACAGAAGAGAGGTACCTACCGATCCTTGACATCCTTCTACATTCTACTTCTTCTCTGCACCACCTTAAACATGGTACCTTAATATTTTCCATGCAATTAATTACATTCACACATCAAATTTTTATTGCATGCATGTGCATATATCGTTCTTCTATAGAATAAATATACAGTCGTCAAATTACACAAAAACAATTATCCATGCTAAAGACATGATTAACAATATCTTTAAAATACGGAGGGCAATGACATCTGTAACACAGTTTTATTACTAGCTCAGATGCCATTAGTCTAAACTACCAATTTTTTAAAGTCCAAAATTGTTTATTATACTTATCTTAATTTATAAGTAACTTTTGTACCAATAGCAAAAATTGTAACTCCGCGGCTAAAAGAAAAAAATTGTTTTATGTCAATAGCAATTATTATTGTTCTAAAATTTGAAAGTTAAAGGACGCTGTCTTATGACAATGAGGCACATGAAGATTTAGAAACTGATTCACTCTAATTTTAGTCTAATCTTAGTCATTCGGTACGTTGTTGAAAAGTTTTAATTTAATTTCTTTTAGGTTGGTGAAGCAAATCCACCTACAGATGTGACCGTGAAGATTCGCATTGGACCATTCCTCCCGGTTTATCAAATGTCGGCGCAGTCAAGCAACATAGATGTGTAAGACAATGAGATGGTTTGTTAATCGGGGAGCAGATCATAACTCTATGGAAAAAAACGAGGGTACTTTAGACCACACGACTGAAGTAACACTTCTTTAGTTTAGCTCCATCTATCGGCCGGTATAACTTTATTTTTGCATTGTTTATTAATGTCTCCATCTTGACAATTGAAGGGGTGAGAACAAAAACGGTTTAACTGATTTTTTTCACAAAACGACTTATTGGTATCGTTGGATTCAGGGTGAAATTATCTACAATAATACATTCTCAAAATACCGAAATGAGGCTTAAATCTCGATATTTAGTCTAAAAACGGTTTATCTGACCCAGGAATACAGTTCGCTTAGCATAAAAACATTATAACTATTATATTACATTACATTTTAACAGTAATTGTATGAATTAGTACTGTATTTAGTATTTTAAAATAGAATTAATACATTTTCAAGCAACTGAAACTTACATAAACCTTATGAGCACTCTACATTAAAATGAAGCCGTTGAAGTTTAAAGTCAATTTTCTCGTAACTATCAATTTGACAGTTAAACCCTTTTTATTCTCACCCCTTCAATTATGAATTGTCATTTTACCGGACATAAAAACATAATAATACAAATTTTCAACTTTGTTATGTTGACAATGAAGATCTACATGAAGCAACTTCAACTTCCGTTTGCCTCGCATTCACCAGCTTACTCCCCAAGTCAAGCGTGCGTAAAGAAGTTTTACTTCAAAAATGCTCCGATTCGGAAACTTATATTCTCCGTCTCTTTTATCTACATTCAGGATAAAGGTGACGTAGAATATTATTTTCGAACTGGAGCCTTTCTGATGGTTTGATTATCGGGGTGCAGAATTCAATAGAAAAAAAAACTTAAACACCAACAACAAAATATAATATTAGGTATAGGCAGAACAGAAAACCATTTTCTTTTTTATAAAATGTTCTTTATTTTCAGGTTTACAGAACAAGACTATACTCAACTAAGTAGCATCTACGCTCGGGATCGCACCGCACAAACGTTCTTGTCCAACTATATGTACAATGATGTCGCTGTCATTAAGATCAATCCAAACTCGACTATGAAGTGGGACATTTCCCCGCCTGAGTTACAGAGACTGGAAAGGGAGGCTCTCTCTAGTACGTATGATTGATCACTATCATTTCTTTAATCATTTTTACTAAGTTAATTTTATAAACTTGTTCGTAAACTAATTTCATAATCAGCGCTATTATGAAAGTTTATATCGTACAAGTTTGTAATTGTTAAAAAGTGTTTATAAAAGGTTATTTTAATTAGTGAGCGATAGATGCTTCGCAGTCGAGACGAGTATCGATAAAATTACATAATATCTTACCAAAGCCACAAAACAAACCGGCAATGTTTAAATTGTAATTTGTCTCATAATTGCAAACTGAAGAAACCAGCATGTTAAAAAAACAAAATTCGGTAATACGCAACACGAATTTAGCTTGTGTGGTGAATTATAGCCTACACCATGTGATCATATTTGTACCTCCACTGGAACATATTAGCCGATTAAGTTTGTTACTAGCAGTTTCCCGCAGTTTCAGAAAGCATACCCAGAAATTAAGTATCTAATTAGGAACTTTTTCTATGTGCTTTCATTACATCTTATATCCCAAAAACAGTAGTACGTACAAGGCTGAAACTGTGTGCGTTTGTAGTGTACACTCTATAGCACAATAAAATATACTAAAAAACGGGCAAGTGCAAGTCGAGCTCTCATTAAGAAGTCCCGTACGATCACTGAAGTTAAAAAACGCCCGGATATCGCGCAATGTTTACTGTTGCAGTGGGTTTTCAATCTCGAAATAAAATTTAATAATTTTTTTGGTACGGAACTCTTAACGCGCGGGTCTAACTAGCACATAGCCGGATTTAAAAAAAAAGTTTACAGTCTTCGTTGTAAACCATATATTCTGTAAAAATTGATTTTAGGGTTCCATGTTTCTTACAAATGTGATAGTTACGGAAGCCTTAACGAATTTCTTATCATTTGAGACGGCAAATTGGAAGATGGAACGAGATTGATAATACATTAAGACGACATACATACAAACAAAAGAACAACTGAATAAGTTCACGAGTGTAAAATAATTCGGTCTACGCGAGCGAAGCCCCGGGAACAGCTAGTTTCCAATAAAGTTACATGATTTGCTGCAAAGAAGCAAGGCGATAGCCTGTGTCTCGAGACTGAGGTCCGTATTACAGAACAATGCTCAGTCATCGATCGGTGCTCAAGCAGAGATTTCATTCTCTAATTGATCGCTTTATGAATGAAATCTCTGCTTGAGCACTGATCGATGACTGAGCATCGTTCTATAATACGACCCTGAGACACGAATTACCTAAAAAGAGGTTAAAGTAATTACGATGCCATAGGTACCTTTATTAGTCTAATTAGGTGTTAGTTTAATGCTTCGGCTACATTAGCGGGCAAAGATTCGTATCGTGTTGGCGCGACGAAAACATCGTTTTCGGGCAGAGGCGATGTTCTTGTCTACATTAAGGCGGGCGAAGATTCGTATCGAGTTGACGCGATGCATCGTGCCGGATTGTGTTGTTCAGTTTGTTGCGCGGCCGAGACGTAGGCGGTAATTTAAAAGTGGAGGAAATAGTGGCTTGTACGAGTTTGTACGAGTATCATAGTCAATTGTTCGTAATTGTTATCCCTACAGACACAACGCTATACGTGAAGTTCACGTACGTGATCACGCACCCGACCAACGCCGTGCCCAACCCGCCCACACTGGACGACAGCCGCGAGGTGCCGCTCGAAGCTTTCGTAGATGGCAAGCGCAATCCGGAGCGGGACAAGCTCCTGGCGCTCCTCGACAACTCCGCACCTCCCGACACTTGGTAACAACCTAACTATTTTTTTTAAATATCTTTTTATGTTAGTGAATGATGTGACGAGCTAGTTGTTCACCTGATGTTAAGCGACACGGCCGCCCATAACAGAACAGTGTAACTCGGATCTTCAAAATATATAGTTTCGTGTGACACTACACTGCGCACATCGTCCTGAGACATCAGCACAGTCTGGTAATAAGATTACTCGATTGTGAGATCAGATCATAGTCTCAATTACCCAGTAATTTCACTAGCTACAGTGCCCTTCAAACCGGAACATAGTAGTACTTACACACTACTGCTTGGTGGCAGAGTAACTGGCAAAGCGGTGGTACTTACCTTGATGAATTTTGCAGAAAAGTCCTACCACCTAGTATAATAATAATAAATATGTGTGGACATTTCACACAGCTCCATCTAGTCCCAAACTAAGCAAAGCTTCTACTATGAGAACCAGATAACTGATACAATACTTTTACACTTTTTCGTTTGTAAATACATACATAAAATACAGTATTACACCCAGTTACAGAACAAACATCGATGCTCATCACACAAGTGTTTGTCCTGGGTGGGAATCGAACCCACAACCTGTAGTTCAGAAGGTAAGGATACTACCAACTGAGCTATCGTGCCAGTCAATTACACTAGTCAGTACTAGTATTACAACTAGTACAACATGATATCTAAATCTAACTATATTTATCCTTACTAAATGGCAGAACTTTTCTGCAAAGTTCGTCTAGGTAGGTACCACCGCTTTGCCAGTTATTCTACCGCCAAGCAGTAGTACGCAAGCGCTGATGTGTTCCGGTTTGAAGGACAGTGTAGTTACTGAAATTACTGGTCAAATGAGACTTTATGACCTGGGGGTAATCACGTAACTTTGATTACATTGCAACAGGAGAAATTTCATTCCTAATTTGAAAATTTGCAAAGTAACTATGCACATAAGCTGCGTATTGAAACTGTCAAATTCAATTTGTGTTTCTATCAGCTGCAATCAAGTTACGTATTCGCTAGCTGATCTTACAGTCTAGTAATCTTATTAATCTAACTGTGCCGATGTCTCAGGATGATGTGCGCAGTGCAGTGTCACGTGAAACTATAGAGTTCCGAGTGACACTGGAACTGATATGGGCACGTCACTTAACCAGGCGAATGGCTAGCTCGTCATGTCATTCCTTAACATAAAAAAATCGAATACTCTGTGATTGGTAAACTCTCCATTTTAGTAGTATTATCTAATCTGGTTGTGCTCACCAGGTTACACGTGAAGATGCTATTCCCAAAGTTCCTGAAAGTGTTTAACAAAGGGAGCACCAAAGCGGCCTCTCAGCTGATGCCAATCCTGCCGGGTGGATCAAGTAAGTATAATATATATATACAAGGTGGAATTTAATTCGTTCTTTTCCTTTAATGTATGTATTCAGTCCATGCTATAGAACGCTCCCATATAACTAATTAAATAAAGTACTTATGTAATAAAACTTATATCTAGATATGATCAAATTACTGCGAATTTAAATTCTAAAGAAAAGCATTGTGACATTAAATAAAACAGGTATTTTATTACCTACGAAACATTTACAAAGCACTCAGCTGGTGCCCGCGCTGTGTGTACCGTTAAATAGAAAATGCGGCTGTCATGCAGTTATTTTAGGAGGCACTAAGTACTGAAACAACCATTTTTTTTTTTAAATTGTACATTTAAGATAAAGAGTGAATTAAATTACACCGTGTATATATAATTGTTTACGTTCCGTAACCCAAAACATCTGTGTTTTTGATGTAAGACTTCTTTACGCACGCTTGGGGAGTAAGCTGGTGAATGCGTGAGGAGGCGAACGGAAATTGATAGATGTTCGTTCACGTAGTTCTCCATTGCCAACATACCAAAGTTAAAAATTACTTAATATTTGTATGTATGTTTATTTTGTTTGTATGTCCGATTTCGATAAAAGTTTCTATGAGGCCAATCTTAAAGCATATTATTTCAAATTTAAAAAATCCAAACCGGTTCATAAATGACGTAGATCTGAGGTAACAAATATTTTTAAAAAAACGAGTGTGCTTTAGACCACACGACTAAAAGTAAAACTTCTTTAGTTTAGCTCCATCTATCGGCCGGTATAACTTTGTTTTTGCTTTGTTTAATGTTAATGTCGCCATCTTGACAATTGTAAATTGTCATTGGATATGCCAACATAATAATACAAACGTTTAACATTGTTGTGTTGGCAATGGAGATCTACGTTAACTGACAACTTTCAACTTCCGTTCTCCTCGCCAGCTTACGCCCCAAGTCAAGCGTGCGTAAAGAAGCTTTACCTCAAAAATAATAAAAATAATAAATGTTTGTGGATATTTCACACACCGCCAATAATATTTTCATTATCAGATGACGCTCATTTATACCGCGACGTCCAGCTGCGTTTGGAGCGCGAGAAAGATGTGATGTACTGGCGCGTTCGGGAATACTGTCCTCCATTAGTAAGTTACATACCAAACCATTATAATGTTAATTTACTCATAACACAAAATAAAATTACGAGTTTATCGGTACATAGTAGGTAGAATAATAATAATAATAACGCCCAACGATCACATACCAGATCCTTGACCCTAACTAGGATTCCCTGTATCTGTGGACCCAGGAACTACGAGGACCATGGTCCCACAACACCCAGACTCAGAACAAGTTTTTGCGCTTTTTTTTCTGTGCACAAATACTTGTCCTGCCGGCCGGTAGTTGACTGCCGGAGGCTGCTCAACACAATTTATCAATTTATATTCATTTGCCAATTTGTCAATATACATTAATTTTAATGTAACGAAAAAACTTCAATCACGAACGGGAATTGAAGCCGCATCCGTCCGTCCGTGAAGCCGTAACACAGTGGACGTTTGTTCTAAATCGGACGCCGAATATCGTAGTTAAATGTAAGCAAAACTATGATGAAAACACTTAAAATGCATTACATTTTCGATGATGTATGTATATACCTACGTAGGTGCTAACTATTTGGTGTTTTTGCAGGACCCTCTGGCCTCCATTCCGCTAAACAACTGCGATATGCTCATTATGTACACATTCAACGATAAACTGTTTCCTGACACTCTCAACATCATCTCGGGAAGCGGGTGAGTTGATATAATGACGGCAAGTAAGATGGGCTTGGCTGCGACTCCACGTGACTTACACGTAATACAAGAGCTAATAGAAAAAAGTTAAACATCGGACATTCCTATTACCGGTCTCAATCCCAATGGACTTTCGACATAATACTTCGATTGAGCATGTGACCTTTCGTCAGAATTAACACGTTTTTGTTGCTGCGCCGTTGCCTTAACCGGGACTCGAACTTTTTCTTTTGACACTGATACTTTTTCACTAAACTTTCAACTTAATGGAATGTGAGATACTTATTATGAGTCCAAATTTTTCTTGCAGTAGGCGTAGTGTTAGGCGGTGTTGCGTTTAATAGTGGATGGTATGAGTGTTAGATAATTTAAAGTCACTTGCCTATTTTAATGTTGATGAATAATAACTTGAAAATACTGATGAAAATAATAATGAATTGTCTTATTAGAGTAAAACCATAAACTTTTTGTGAGAATAAAAAAGTTTTAAAAAAGTGCATACTTGCCCACAGAATCATTGGCTTGTACACAACCTTTGTTTTCTTGGCGTCGCGAGTGCTGCGCGGCTTCTTCTCGGGGATCTACACGAAGATTATGTTCGACGACCTACCCAACGTGGACCGAGTGTTGCAACTTTGTCTCGACATTTACTTGGTATGTTCTAATTCTAAGGAAAAACTTCAAAATATGGCGGTACCTACGGCAATATTACCTCATAATTGAAGGGTTGAGAATAAAAAGGATTTAACTGACAAATTGACAGTTTCGAGAAAATTGACTTTAAACGTCAACGGCGTCATTTTTATGTAGAGTGCTTATAAGGTAATAGAAAAGGTTTATGTAAGTTTCAGTTGCTTGAAAATGTTTTATTTCTATTTAAAATTACCAAATATAGTACTAATTCACACAATTACTGTAAAAATATAATATAATAATAGAAATAAAGTAATGTTTTTATGCTAAGCGTACTGTATTCCTGTGACAGACAAACCATTTTTAGACTCAAAATCTCGAGATTTAAGCCTCATTTCGGTATATTGAGAATGTGTTATTGAAGATAATTTCACGCTGAATCCAACGATACCCATAAGTCATTTGGTCAAAAAAATCAGTTAAATCCTTTTTATTCTCACCCCTTCAATTGAGACCATGAGAGCCAAAGTGGCCTAACTGCATTTTTAAATACTTTTATTATATTGTACTCTATGTACATTATAATAAAGGGGAGGAGCCATTTTCTCACTTCTTCTTTCATCCTATTTTAATCCCTATTTATTGGAAGCCTTTTATTGGTGGATTTATTTATTGCGCTATAGCTTTTACCATTTAGAGCAGACTCCAATAAAAATATAAAAATTGAAAAAAAATGCAGTTAGGTCACTTTGGCTCTCATGGCTTCAATTATGAAATAAGTAATTCACGTTTGATTTCGATCGGTTTTTAATCCTTGATTTACTTTATAGTTACCTACTTTAATGCTTCTAGAATATTCTTGATGTGATTTTATATGTATTTCAATACTGACCAAAGTAAAAATATTTGGCGTTGGTAGTGCAAATGAAGAAATAAAGATATTTTTTTTTCTCGATATAGGTGCGCGAGGCACTCGAGCTGTCATTGGAAGAGGATCTGTTCGCGAAGTTAGTGTTCCTCTACAGATCGCCAGAAACTATGATAAAGTGGAGTCGACCCAAAGAAGAAAACCCGGAGGCACAGAGGGCGCTGCCACCGTCGCGTTGAAACAGATCATCAACAAACGAGACGTTACATTTGAATCGAGATACATAAATACTCGAAGAACCGATTTCAAGCCAATTTTACCTATGTCGGTTGGTACATATTGTATCGTAATATATATTTGAGTTTTTATTATTTAAACTAATACTTTACAAATCTAGCAAAAATACAATTTTAATTATCAATCTAGAATAAAACTTGTGAAGCGCTAATGATCTTTTAGAACTTCTCGATCTTGAAGTCTTCATAGTACTTACAATTTCAGCCAATTTAAAATGCCTTACGAATTGCCACAAACGTCCAAAATATAGGTTATATTTTTATTATTATGTTATCTAAGAATACAATCCTAGGACTGTTGCATCTCATTTATTAAAACCCATAATGCATCGACATTGTTACGTAAGTTGTACAGTAGATAATATTATATTATAAGAATAACTGCGTTGTTTCGTTGGTTATTATTTTAATTTACATAATATCAAGTTCCAATATCGACGTCTAAATTATATCAGAAGCCATAAATATGAAATAAAGAATAAATCTTTGTAAAAAAAAGAATATAATCGTAGGGTATATCATGCAATATGCACTTAGTTTTAATGCTACCTAGTGCACAAAATGTAGGTACTTAATTTTATTTAGTCATTCCTTTTATTCTATACTGCTCTCTCGATACTTATAGCTCATTTTTGCATTTTATTAAACCACCTTTTTACGTCTATGAAATTTGTATGTAATGTAAGTATGTCTATAAAATCAATTATTCTTCAAAACCTTTAATTTATTTGTTGTTTGTATAATGTGCAAATGGTTTTATTTGTTTCAGTGTAAATATAATTTATAGACTTGTTTATTGTAAATTTTACGGATGTTACAGTGAAATAAATGTATTTCAATCATGTTATTAGCATGATTAATGTCCCATGCATTGCTTTATTTTGTAAATACAAACTTTTAAAATGTTTATCTACTGTTGTTTAATGTATATTTTATGTTTGTTGCACAAACTTACCTAGCCATACTAATAGATACCGTTAAGATAATATATTTATTTATACTTGAACTAAATTTGTACCTATTTAAATTTTTAGCAACATTTGATATTTAATAAAAACGTCAAGAACTACAACATTTTATATTGTAACTGTTGTGTTAAGAGCTGCATTTAATGTTGTCAATTTGTGATAATAAAAACTCTTACAATTTATTTCAAAGCTTTTATTACATTACCAATGTGTACATAGCTAGACATCATATTTGAAACATGGTCAATTTAACCAGAAAAACTTAAAACTATAAGCCAGATCAAGACGGCTTTCCAAAGTCCCTAATGGTTGGGCAATATCGATTTTACGAAATAACCATCAATCGAGGAGCGATATTCATCGACATAAGCTCTTGGAAGAGTAATTTGGCAGCATAAGGTAAACGAATCTGCGAAATCTGTGTTTTATTCTTGCAGCCTTTGCATTCAAATGTGTTGTTACGCAAATTAGCAATGGCTATCAGTCCGCAAAAGTTGCACACGTGAATGCGGTATGGGTCTGAAACTTCAAACAGACGCTCCCGGAGAAATTGAGCTGCGCCATGAGCGATTTGACAATCGCGCTCCATTTCACCGAACCGCAGTCCACCGTCTCTGGCCCTGCCCTCCATAGGCTGTCGTACGAGAATCTGCACCGGTCCTCTGGCTCTCGAGTGAATTTTGTCGTCTACCATATGCTTCAGACGCTGATAATATGTTGGTCCCAAGAAAACTTGAGCGTTTATCTTTCGGCCGGTATGTCCATTGTACATTACTTCATTACCACGAAGATGGTATCCATATTCTTGTAACAATGATGAAATTTTCTGCACGTTTACAGCATCGTTGAAAGGCGTAGCATCGCCAATTTCTCCCTTGTTGGACGACACTTTGCCTTGAATGCACTCGATCAAGTGACCAATTGTCATACGGGAAGGGATAGCATGGGGGTTAATGATGATGTCAGGAGTTAGTCCTTCACATGTAAATGGCATATCTTCTTGTCTGTATTGTATACCGCATGTCCCCTTCTGCCCGTGACGTGAAGCGAATTTATCACCAATTTGTGGAATGCGCACAGATCTTACGCGAATTTTGCAGAACTTATATCCTTCACTATTTAATGTCAACATTACTTGGTCTACTATACCAGTTTCACTGTTACGTAGGAAAGTTGAGGCGTCTCGCTTAGAGTAGCGTTTAGTAGTACCTTCCAATTCATCATCGTTTTCTGGAAGTGTAATAGTTTTCCCAATCACAACGTCATCGCCAGAGACACGGATTCCTGGCGCGATAATGCCATCATCATCTAATTTGTCATACAAGGCGTTTCTCATTCCTTGACAAGTTTGCCTTGTTGGTTTCTCAAACTGTTCTTCCTGATCGCCGATACGCTTGGATTCTGAATCTTTATAAGATCGGTAGAAAACAGATCTGAAGAATCCTCTTTCTACAGCAGATGCATTTAAGATGACACTGTCTTCCTGGTTGTATCCAGTGTAACAAAGGATAGCAACTATTGAATTAATACCTGCAGGGAGTTCTCTGAAACGCAGGTATTCCATGGAGCGTGTTGTAACCAAGGGTTTGTGAGGGTAGTACAGGACATGCGCCAATGTGTCCATTCTTACATGGAAATTCGTAATATATACCCCCATGGCTTGTTTACCCATAGCACTTTGATAAGTGTTCCTAGGGCTTTGGTTGTGATCAGGAAATGGGATGATGGAAGCACAAACACCCAGAATCATAGCTGGATGAATTTCACAATGGGTGTATGTTGTACAGTATGCATACTCCTTCGGTTGTGCCAAGTCATCAGGACTCATGGCAATCATTACAGTTTCTTCTTCAAGAGTGTCAATATATTCAACCACACCACTTGCTACCAAATTTTGCCAGCCATAGTTATTATAATCTCTTTCTTTCAGGTTATCAATGTGTTTCTTTTTCAAAAGAAGGGCTCCATTTTCAACAATCAGCAAAGGTCGACAAATTCTGCCAGCATCTGTATAAATTCTGATCTCCCTATCTCTAATGTCGCGAATCATGCTCACTTCAGACACAATAATGTCCATTTGACGGCGCAATTTGCGCAGAGTAGACATAAGCTGTTCAGGGTCACGATGGATGCCTACCCAACAGCCATTTACGAATATTTTTGTTGCATCAGCTATAGCAGAAGGTGCAATTTCTTCCAAATTTTCCATGGACCATTCCTCCAAGAACTCCAAGATGGGTGATGGCTGGCTTCCTACAGAAATGTAGGCCATCAAGGCTAAATTCTTGACCAAACCTACAGCAGCACCCTCAGGTGTCTCTGCAGGACATATCATACCCCATAAAGTATTGTGCAGCTGACGAGGTTTTGCTAGTTTGCCATCTCTTCCTATGGGTGAATTGACTCTTCGCAAATGTGACAATGTGGAGGCAAATGTCAACCTGTTCAACACCTGTGACACACCAGCTCTGGCTTGATGAGCTTTCTTTTGGTCACCCCAATTACCAGTAGCAAGTGAATACCGGAGTCCATCAGTGATGATTTTGGTTTTAATAGCAAGTTCAAGGTTGAAATCTTTTCCTCTATCAATGAACTTCTGAGCATACATTCTGACTTCTTTTAATAAATTCTTGAATAAGCCTCTGAACAAAAATGCTAGTAATGGTCCAGCCAAGTCCAATCTTTTATTTCCGTAATGATCTCTGTCATCTAACTCTCTTCTCCCTAAAGCCGCTAAAAGCAATCTATGCACCATATAACCTAAAAAGTAGGCTTTTTTAGTTTCACAAAAATCTGAAACTCCAACATGAGGCAACATTTCTTTCTGTAAGATTTCCTTTGCATATTTGATACGCTTCTCTTTTGTCACACCGGGCCTTGCTCCACGGGCACCAATAAAATTGAGGGCAACATTCTGCTCTTGAATAACAAAAGCTTCATCAAGAGATGGTTTTACCATTTCCATCATTTCTGGATCATCAAAGTCATAAATTATATGTTCCAGAATATCACGATCAGCTACAAATCCAAGAGCCCTGAATACAATCATAATAGGTATTTCTTGTTTGATGTAAGGAACAATAGCGATAATCCTTTGTCCAATAGCAGATTTTTTAATACTTTGTCCTCCTCGGGCCATCATGTTGACCCACAAAGTTGATGTGGGTCTTGAACTGTGTTCTAGACAAGAACGGATTTCAGTTTTGTATGCAAACTTTCCATCTTTCATACTGAATACATACACAGTGTTAGTAGCCATCTTCTCTTGGGCAATCAGCACTTTTTCTGAACCATTAATAATGAAGTATCCACCAGGATCAAGTGGACACTCATTTAATTCAGACAAGTCTCTGTCAGTTAGGTTGCTAAGCAAACAATATGTGGACCTCAACATGATGGGTATTTTACCAATGAACGTTTTTTGATGTTGTGTTTCTACTGGATCTTCATTTTCTTTAACAATAGTTTTGGTTATGTCAACATACAGAGGTGCTGAGTAAGTCAAGTTACGAAGACGAGCTTCATTGGGCATCATAGGTGATGGTGCTCCATCTTTTTCCCAGTGAGTGGGTTTTGACAAGTATATTTGGTCAAATTTCAAGAGGTACTTCGGGGGAGTTTCGATTTCCCCGGAAGCGTGCTGGGCTTCAGCTTGTAATTCTATGGGCGGTGAGTCTTCTACAATTCTTTGTACCGACATCTGGATGAACTCATCGAAACTGTCCAGTTGTTGCCGCACCAAACCTTTTTCGTCAAAATATGCGTTGATGACGATCCAGCAAGCTTCTTGCCAAAGTTCTGAGGAGATTTCTTCCACATCCTCTTCCTCGTATTGGTCATCTTCTGTGTCGTACATTATAACCACGGAGAGAAGACTCCTGCGAGTCCGTTAGTAATAAACAAATGCCTATATTCGTCGATTGGCTTACTTATTAGGATATTGTAAAATACACACAAACGCTCAACAGTAATCTGTAGCGTTCAAAGTGAAATGTGATGTGAACACAGAATACTAATGTGAATCACAGACCAAGTAGAGGATATGATGTGAATGATGTGAAATTGTGAATGCGATCAAAGAGTATATAACGCTTGTGTGATATTACGTCGTTGTCACAAAGTATCTTCACCTAGGACGATGAATCAGAATAGACAGAGTGTATTCAAGTCCATTTTGCGGCGCCATTCTTTCCTCGACAGGGGAAGAAGGAAAAAAAAAAAAAAAAGTCCATTTTCTATTAGTGTGAGTATCTAAAACTTTATTAGTGTGCGTGAGTAGGGAAGTGACCCCTATTACACAATATATACTAATACCTATATACTAAACCTAAACAAACAGTCTTGCAGAAAATAATAGGTTGAAAGGATTTTCCAAGTAAGTAAGTATATACACATATAGTATACACATGCGAAATCTTTATTATTTAACAATGAACAGTAATGATTTTAATAACTTAGGCCGCCGCAAATATTCAATATCCTGATTTATTAAATACCGTTTCTAATTTATGATATCAATTCTATATAGAGGCCACTGTTTTTTGTTCGGGAGCACCAGTTTTTTTTATTACTCTGAAATTTTCTCGAGGTTCACTTCAACTTTGGTTACCTCAAATGGTACCCTCATATCACTTGTCGTTTCCGAGATCCATTGGGGTACTACATCGTGATCATTATTTTCTGGTGTTGAATTTTTCTGGGGGTTACGTGTTCCATCGCTGTACACCTCACGGTTTTGATCCACCACTTCTGAGAGCTGAAACTAATTGTGTCAATTAGTCATCGGTCAGTGAGTTAATGGGTATTTTTTTTTACTATATGTATCATCTACCTATGGAAAAAAAACTAGCTTCCTAGTAAAACTCACATATTGGAAAGATGAGCTTGGTCAGTGGGTAAATTTTAACAATAATTAGCATGGCAATACTGTTTGGCTGTATTTGACCCAAGTAGAGTCAGATTATGACACTGAGGTCCGTATTACAGAACGATGCCCAGTCATCGATCTGTGCTCAAGCAGAGATTTTATTCATAAAGTGATCAATTAGTGAATGAAATCTCTGCTTGAGCACCGACTGATGACTGAGCATCGTTCTGTAATACGGACCTGAGTCAACAAAAATGTAAGCTGTCGCTCGACAATCAACATCGTAAGAGCGACAGCTTACATAGCGTATCGTACCATCTTTTTTTACAGTCATATTTCCAATCTAGAGGTAACAGATCTGTGGTAATACTAAAATTGTATAATCTGGTGTTGATATTAATCAACCAGTATAATTTTATTGTTTAGAATGTTTTATGATAACCGATTTTATGAGTTTCGACAGTGAATCCTATGAGACTATCATACGCTACGCTTCAACCATAATTACGTTAAGTTTTAGAAAATAGTATTAGGTGCCAATTTTCACGTTAGCAGATTTGTAGTTATTTCTAAGGTTAAGGTTGCACTTTGATATAAATCCATTCGGCCACTTTTAGGAAAGAGATCTTCTAGTTTTTACTCTCACCAAAATCAAAGTAATTTTGTGCAAGAGTATGAGATTTACAAATATCGACAAAGTCTAATAGGCCGTGTGGGTGCATTACTATTTGAGAGGCGTAAAATAACCCATCTCAATAATATCAATTAAAGCTTTAGATCTCCAAGTAATTATCACGACATGGTAATAATATGAAGCCAAAATGTATATCGTTAATGTAATCCTTAAATCGTTACTTTGAAACTTCGATATTTAACATAATATTAGCCAGTAAACACTTACGTGTGAAATTAGGATTCCGAAATCTTTATTTCTCCTTTTTTTGTTTTTGATGAACAAAACACAGCGCAACACGACATAGTTTCACTAGAGCACACAATATTTAGTCCTTATAACAATATATCACTATATTTTCACATTTGTATGCTCTCGCGATTCAATGTTGTCACCGACTATTCTGTCACAACTTATTGGCTATGGTAACACTGCTCTAGTCTATTATCGTTAGTAGTTTGTTCTTTGAAGTTGTCTAATAGAAGGCTCGGTTTCTGTACATACGTAATCCTGAAAATGTGAAAACTAAATTAAAGAAATAGTGCGTGTTTATTTTGTGCTTCATTTAATCCATTGCAGATCGCTAATATAAGTGTTCCGGTTATGGGCCCAGATATCGCAAAAAATGGAGTGTAAAATTAACAAACACGGAATCACACCCTTTTCGGGTGAGGAATTTGAGAATTGGCTATTTCGCGTGCGGATGGTCTTAGAAGAACAGGATTTACTAGAAACCTTAGAAGAAAGGTACAGAAAATCAGAAAAATTCACAGAAGAAGAACTGAAGAAAAATGTCAAAGCGAAAAATATAATTATTCAATGCATGGCGGACAGCCATCTTGAAATAATAAAAGACTGCAGAACGGCATACGAAATGGTGCAGAAAATGTCTAATACATTTCAACGCAAAGGAATAGCATCTCAGCTACTGCTAAGAAAAAGGCTATTGACCCTAAAATATAACGAAAATGATACTCTGGACTCATTCTTGATAAAGTTTGATAAGATAGTTCGTGAGCTGAAAGGGTCGGATGCAAAGCCTTCTGAAAGCGAAATTATATGCTATTTATTACTTTCGATCCCTGCCTCATACAACAATGTTGTTACAGCAATAGAAACAATAAATCAAGAAATTGCTTTAGACTTTGTCAAAAAAAGACTTTTAGAAGAAGAAATAAAAAAGAAAGGTCTTAATAGTTGTGAAGAACAGAATAGAATAGAATAGAATATTTATTTGTGCAAAAATAATACATTCAGTTTACAATCAACAAAATAAGTATATCCAACAGTCCCAAGTATTCTGCAGTAATAAAAACAGTAACAGAACAGAAGTATCTAAGAAGTTTTTATTTGACTGCTACAACTGTGGCAAGAAAGGACATAAAAAATCAGAATGCAAATTTAAAAAGAATTATAATAATCACAAGAAGGAAGTTACAAAGAAGGAAGCGAATGTGATTGAGAAAGAAGGAGAAGAGCCTGTATGTTTTATAAGTTCTGGAGAGAGAAATTCAGGTCAGTCTCTAAAATTTTATGTAGATTCCGGAGCTACTGATCACCTCATCAATGATTCTTCCTTCTTCAAAGAATGCTTGGAATTACGGAATCCAATAAGAATAAATATTGCCAAAAAGGATCAATCCTTATTTGCTACTAAAATAGGTTCGATAACAACAGAGACTTGCACTTTGAAAAATGTCATGTTTGTGCCAAACTTGAGATGTAACCTATTGTCAATCAACAGGATTGAGCAGAATGGATACAAAATAACATTTGAGAACAACAAAGTTGTTATATACCGAGAAAATAAAATAATATTAGAAGGATGCAAGAAAAACAATTTATATGAAATGGAATTCACACTTCAAGAAACAGCATCAGCTCAGAAAGCATATTCAATTCCAGTAAGTGATGAAATGTGGCATAAGCGCCTTGGTCATGCTTCTACAGAAAAATTGTTAGAATTGAAGAAAAGAAAATTAATAAATTGTGAATTGTCAAATGAAGAAATATTGTGTGAACCATGCATTAAAGGTCGACAAACAAGGTTACCTTTTCATAACAGTGAGTATAAGAAAACATCGAGAATTATAGAATTGATTCATTCAGACCTTTGTGGTCCTATAAATCCAGTCACACATGACAATAAGAAATACGTACTGACGTTTTTGGATGATTATAGTAATTTTGTCATGGTATATTTACTGGATAGCAAAACCGAAGTTCTAAAATATTTTCAGAAATATGTTAAAATAGTACAAGCAAAGTTCAATTCATAAATATCCAGGTTCAGATGTGACAATGGAACAGAATATATAAATAAAAGTTTTCAGAACTATTGTGAACAAGAGGGCATACAAATAGAGACAACTATCCCTTATTCACCACAACAGAATGGAAAAGCAGAAAGATTGAATCGTAGTCTACTAGAAAAAGCAAGAACAATGATTATAGATTCTGGATTTGAGAAAGAAATGTGGGGTGAAGCTATTTACACAGCTGCATATATAATTAATAGATTGCCAACAGTAAACAAGAAAATTCCAGCAGAAATATATTATGGTACGGTACCTAATTATGAGAAATGCAAAGTATTTGGATCAGAAGCATATACATACATAAATAAAGAAAAGCGGGAAAGTAAGCTTATGGAGAAATCAAAGAAGTTGTATATGGTTGGTTACTGCGATAATGGATATCGCTTGTGGAATCCAGAAGAAAGAAAAATAGTTAGAGCTAGAGATATAATTTTTAATGAAAAAGAAGCTAGAAAACAACAAATTGAAATAGATTCAGAATTATTGGAAAGTATAATTGAAAACAAGAAAAATACAAAAGAATCTATTGTATTATTACAGAATGATCAAGAAAAACAATCTACGCTATTAGAGAAAGAAAGTCAAGAAACAGATATTTTATCTCAGTTGAGGCCTAGACGAAATATTAAGAAACCAGCATATCTAGAGGATTATGATTGCGAAGATTTCCATGAATGTGAGTTTTCCGCGTATAACATCGAAAATATGATAAATGATGTTCCAAGAAATAAAAAAGAAGCTATGAAGTCAAAGGATAAAGAAAAATGGATGGAAGCTATACAAGAAGAATTAAATTCATTAGAAAAACATTCTACTTGGACCCTAGTAAAAAAAACAGAAAATATGAATATAATCAACAGTCGATGGGTATTCAGAATTAAAAATAATAATACCTACAAAGCAAGATTGGTTGCAAAAGGATACGAAAGTACAGAATGGGATGACATATATGCACCAGTAGGAAAACTATCAACGTTCAGAACTTTAATGGTCATCGCAAACAAAGAAAAGAAGTTCATTGAACAATTGGATGTCAAAACAGCATTTTTGCATGGTACATTGTCAGAGAAGACAACATGAGTTGCATTCATATGGGAAGTATTAGAGAAAATATTAAAAGAGTAAAACACATTGATATTAAGCATCACTTTATTAGAGATGTTATAGACAAAAGAGATATTGTGTTAAAATACATTCCTTCTTTGAAACAAAAGGCAGACATATTTACAAAAGCCTTAGGCAAAGAACTGTTTTATAAAAATAGGAATAGTATATGTTAAAGTTAATGTTTGCTTTAAGGATTGTCTGTCAGGGTTTTATTTAAGGGGGAGTTATTTGTTTTCTTTTATGGAGTAGTTTTATTTTGGTTTTCAATGTTAGTTAGAAGTGCAGTATTAAGGGGGAGTATTGGCTATGGTAACACTGCTCTAGTCTATTATCGTTAGTAGTTTGTTCTTTGAAGTTGTCTAATAGAAGGCTCGGTTTCTGTACATACGTAATCCTGAAAATGTGAAAACTAAATTAAAGAAATAGTGCGTGTTTATTTTGTGCTTCATTTAATCCATTGCAGATCGCTAATATAAGTGTTCACAACTTTACACGCGGTACGAGGTTGCCGTTCCTACAATCGCTTTCTCGCATACTCTATGAGACGATTCGTGTATTAGACAGTGATATGAGACCATATGTATACACGACGGATGCGGAATGGCAACGCCATACTACTTACTACGACAAGGTAGTGAAGGCGAATTAATTATTTCATTCATTTCATAGTAATTCACGCAGATCATGGTCTTAGGATTATAATGGACGGAGCCATGGCTAAATTATTACAATATTGGCTCGTTTTCTATTAGCTAACTTTTTTCTTTACCTCTATCTGTATAGAGGTAAAGAAAAAAGTTAGCCAATAGAAAACGAGCTTGCTATTTCACTTCCGAAGTATTGCCAGTGTACTATTAGATAAAATCAAGAAGGCTATATGAGATTAATAGACAATAATAATATAATGGTAGTTCACGATAGTTGTAGTGGGGTTTGATGCATTATTTGAACATTTGAATGTTTGAAGAAATACATTTGTACATTGCGTAACTATCAGGTTTTTATATCTGTGGCGAACTGTAAATCTGAACATGTTTTGTTTCAGACAGAAGTTCAATTTGAGGACTTTTGAGATGATTCACTTGTGCAACTTATATCTTTTGTAATAAAAAGTGAGATTAACTTTGGCTATAATAATATCCCGGTTTGTTTTATCAAGCATGGATTCACGAAGAAGCAATTCTGATGATCAACGTTGTATACTCGGTCTCCAAGATTTGAAACTATCAAACAAAGTTGAAGATGGTACTGAGCAAGCGCACGGCTCTTCAGCGTCGAACACAAGTACACTTACCAAAAACCGTCCAGTGGGCGCTATCGAGAGTTTTGTTCTTGATAGCACCCAGAGTAACCGCCAGGATTACAGCTTTTATGAACGTTCTAACGTAATAGCAGCATCAAAGTTCGCGACACCAAAACGAGTAGAAACAATCGCGTCTATCAATAAGCGTGACATAAACACGACGGCCCTGCCGGCTAGTCCCACGCGATCTATCGATTCCATATCGCAGAGATCGCTTAGTTACCAAACGGACGACTTGTACGAGATTCCAGCGAATCCAAACTCTTATTCCACGCCCGTGTACGAGAACGTGGAGTACTACGGCGAGCAGCGGTCTTCGCAGCTGCCTTACTACCACCAGATCTATCAGCAAGCGCCACCGCCGCCGCCCGTCTCCGACGGGTACTACGATACACGCTACAGCAAAGCACAGCCTCAAGTGCCAGTCAATTCTAAACCTAAACTCAACCCAGCACTGTATGAAAATATGCTATGTTCTGATAATGACAAGAAAAATGAGTACAAGTTGCAACAAAACACAGAACAACGATATATTCAAACAGGGTCAGTGCCTGGTCCTCAAGTACCAAACACTAGTGTGAGTAGAAATATGCCACAGCTGATAAGTGACAAAGGAAAAATAGATAAAGCCCCACCCCCACCACCTTACACTGCATCTCAGGATAATGTAAGTGGTGACTATACTATCATGAAGTCAGCACCTCCAAAGTATACCGATGTTAGTGCACTATTGAAGAATGATGAAAAAATGGTAACAATTCCCTCAACAGCCATTTATGCATCTATTGCTCCAAGTGCTCAAAGGCCCAAAGCCAACCTTGCTACCGAGGTACAAACTGCTACATCCGGTCCAAAATTCTTTTATCCTAAACCAAATATTGCTAACAATATAAACAAAGATAAGCCACCAGTTTTAAATGGTGGATTTGCTGGTAAACCTGCAGGTAATAGAATGCATATTGTGGAAGAGACTAATGGCTCTGATTATGTGTGTATGACCGGAGGATCAGTAACAGCCTTGGCATCAGCTAACCAGAGAGATAATACATCCTTAACCTCAGAGTCAGTAGGTTCAAGGAACCTAGTTTCTGGTTTGACATCTTTATGTTCTCCAGCGCAGTCTCCAGCTCCTAGCCCCACTCCGAGCTCAGTTTCCCAGGTGTCGGGAGGGTCCCGTGGCTCGGGAGGCCGAGGCAAAAGCTTACTGCCCTACAGTATAACCCCACCCCGTCCTCCGGGACCCAGTGAAGCACAGAGAAAAATTGAAGAACTCACTAGACAACTTGAAGAGGAGATGGAAAGGCAGGATGAAGAAGGGGAATACTTTGGTAAGAAATCAATAACCACTATTAAACATTATTTCGATATTCTCTATCAAACATAGTGAAAATTGAAACAATCTCTTTTAAATTTAGATCAGCTTATCTATAAATGCAACATAACTTGCTTAGTGAGAACACAACAACCAATTTGTTCTAAAACAAGCTTTGTTTATCAATAATGATAAGCTACAAATTAATACATATACATTATCATAAAAGTAAATATTTATAACAATTTATTTGTAACAATGTACCTATAATGTTGTAGTTATGAACATTACATTCTTTGTGTGTTGGTTTGGCTTCCAAGGCATGTTTTTGAATAATCAGCAGTTATAAACAATTGACATTTAAAAAACCTGCATTTCTATTTATCTAGTTGATGCCACCATACTACATGCACTGCCATAGGTAATGACAGCATTAAGGGCAAAAGGCTTAAATTTATCTTGAGAACTCTCCCAGGCCACATTGACTGCATTATTTGTAGCATCCATGAGGTCCTATTTCAAGCAAGTGAGGTGATGGGACTTTTTACTATGGTCTATAATAAGGCAATCAATGGAAAGTCAGATATTTTATTGCAAATAGACCATTTTAAAAATAAATTCAAGTTAAGTTTATGGCCAGTTATTGTTTTGTGTAGTTTAGTCATGGACATATCATCCTTGGGATATGAAACCTGACTTTTCTTTACTCCTCTTGCCACAAAGTGTGTTGTAACCATGCTCAACAATATTATCATGATGAAATTGCTCATCAGTGTGATTTGAGTAGCCAAGGAACAAACATGTCGCTATAACTGTGACATACAGTAATGATTTGGATTGTAGTGGCTTCTTGTCAATCTATGCTTTATTTTTTAGATTATTTTTCTTATAATGTTAGAAACTATTGATGAATGATATCCGAAGATATATCGGTTAGAGGTTGAATGTACAATATACACTTCTAAAAATCAAGTTTTCCAAAGTCCAACTCATAAATAATGTGTATTTTATCAATGTGTTGTTACAATTAACCTTCCTTTTCGCGGGTCATATGATTTGCGAAATATGTTCGCGATTATTTTTAAATCAATGATACTAATACAAAATATTTTCAAAGCTTGTCCCAGGAGTTAAGTGTCAAGCAGAGACCAATAGAGTAGAACCTGGACACCCAAATCACCCTATTAAAACTACCAAGTTCCGTTATTTATCGTAGTTTAGGAATTTCCAGCATTTTAATCATTTTTCTTCCATACCCCTGATTCGGCCCTAAACTTAATCACTGTAGACATTATAATGGTAACACAGCTACGATTTTTTTTGCGCACGAACTTGCGTTACTTGGTGGCCTGAAAATACACTTTGCCTTATCAGTTATCAATACTTATTTATCGAGTGTGTCAAGTACTAGTGTAAATTGTTAATCAGTGACAGATGTATAGGTAGAAGAAGGGCAGCATTAAATCACTTCCCCTTGCCTTGCAAAAGTTGGTTGATTATGACTTCATACATTTTTCCAAACATTTTATGTCCCAAGGATGTTGATGAGTCTATGGATGTATCAGTCTAGTCAATAGAACCCAGTTCAAAATATAATAATGATTTTCAGGTATATGCCACACCTGTGGTGCTGGAGTGACTGGGGCGGGTCAAGCGTGCCAAGCCATGGGTAACCTGTACCACACTAACTGCTTCATTTGCTGCTCCTGTGGTCGTGCGTTGCGTGGCAAAGCATTCTACAATGTACTTGGAAAAGTCTACTGTGAAGAGGACTATTTGGTAAAAATAATAATAATAATATCTGTGGACATCTCACACAGTGCCATCTAGCCCCAAACTAAGCAATGCTTGTATTATGGCAACCAGATAACTGATACAATACTTAGATACTTTTTGTTTGCAAATACATACATAGAATACAATATAACACCCAGACACAGAACAAACACCAGGGTTATTACCAACTTTTTATTATTGCCATAATTACCACTTTCATTTCATGGTTATAATTATAAATTTGTGCTTTATACATATTGATAATGATTTTGCTTTTCCATTGTACAAGTTCTTGCATGCAGGTAAGAAAAATGGTATGGTAGGTCCTACATGCCACATGTATGCAGGTTTACATTTCCACTACTCAAGCTGCATGTAACTTGCACCTTGCATATAAGACGCTTGCACAATGTAAAATCTCCACTGCTGGACATAGATCTTATGAAAGACAATTAGAACCATTATTAACTGTATATTTTTTATTCTCATTTCAGTATTCAGGATTCCAGCAAACTGCTGAAAAGTGTGCAATATGCGGTCATCTCATTATGGAGATGGTGAGTGCAATTTATCATGAGTTTTAAAGCTGTATATGTGGAGGTCTACAAAAATTCTCATATTATCATAGCAATATTTAATATTTGGTTTTATCTGGTGGTATGCTAACTATGGCATGGCATCTGTATGTCTGACATTCCTTGGATTAAAGTGGATTTGTGTAATTGTCGTCAACATATTAATATAATGTCGTCATATATTGTTCCAAAAATGTATATGAACTAAATAATTACTTTTAGATCCTGCAAGCTATGGGCAAGTCCTACCATCCAGGCTGTTTCCGCTGCTGCATATGCAACGAGTGCCTCGACGGGGTCCCATTCACAGTGGATGTAGACAACAAGATCTATTGTGTGAACGACTACCATCGCATGTTCGCGCCCAAATGTGCTAGCTGTGGAAAAGGCTAGTTGTATTTATTTTTAACTAGTTGTGCCCTGCGGTTTCACCCGCGGATAAAGTATTTTAAGTATTTGCTCATCCCACGGGAGCATTTCATTTTTCCGGGATAAATGTGTGTTCCGGGATATATGTTAATCCAGTGTATAAGCTATCTTGGTACCGAATTTCATCCAAATCCATTTAGCCGTTTGCGTGAAGGAGTAACAAACACACACAAATTAATATCCCACATGTGCGAACAAAGAGATTTGGCTCCATATTTATCATGTGAACAGCCAAAGAGTGGAACGCTTTTCCGGCATCCGTATTTCCCGAAAACTACAACCTTGGAGTCTTCAAATCGAGAGTGAACAGGTATCTTTTAGGCAAACGTGTTGCATCCTAGACCGCATCAGTCTTCAAATCGAGAGTGAACAGGTATCTTCTAGGCAAGCGTGTTACATCCTAGACCGCATCGCCACTTACCATCAGTTGCGATAGTGGTCAAACGCGAGCCTATCAAACAATATAAACAATTTATAAGCTTTAGTGTAGACTGGGGTACAATGTTATGTCAAAACTTGTTTATTTTTTAAATTGGTTCTATACTTATAGGCAAATCATTTGACCACTGTCTCGCTTGATGTTACGCAATGACGTGGTCTAAAATGGGGCATGCTTGCCTCAAACGCAGAAATGGCATAGAAAAGATCGTGACTTAATCGATGTTTGGCGCACACAATGTTGATTAATACTGACAGTGTGTATAGCATAATTTCTGTAATCGCTTTGAAGATATTATTGCGCTAAAAGAAACGTTTTGATGAAATAGTTTTTTACTCCTTCCCCTAACTCTGGTTCAAGTTATAGTTCTACATATTACAACTGAGGTATATGCACTTATGAATCCCACTGAAAATAGCGTTGATTTCTATCGTTGTCTCGCTCCCACTGCATTTTTGTCTGAGTGTAAAACTACATCTATTCAGCTGTCGTTTGAACTGGGGGGTGATCTCGAAACTTTGATTGCAATGCAACAGGAGAAATGCCCATACTAACTATGCACATAAACTGCGTATTCAAACTGTCAAATCTATACAAATTTGTGTTTCTATTGGTGGCAATCGAGTTACGTGATCATAACTACAACTATTACACGGCTAACACTCCCGAGATACAGTCGAATAACTCGACCGGTGTTCGGGCAATAAAGATGCCCATCCTCAAGGAGTACGCGCGGCGGCGGTGGTTGCGGCTCGCGAACCGCCACCACATATGAGTACTATTCACGTCAGTTTCTATAATATTAGAGTTACGTGATCGCCTAGCTGATTTTTCCATGGCTTAAGTAATTAACACGGTTTCATCTTCCAATTGCAATACAATAATCTCTATCTCAGGTATAACACCAGTGGAGGGCACAGACGAGACCGTCCGCGTAGTGTCGATGGACCGAGACTTCCATGTCGACTGCTACATGTGCTGCGTCTGTGGCATGCAGCTCACAGACGAGCCGGACAAGAGATGCTATCCTCTCGCAGGTGAGTCTTTACCTACTTTTTTATGTTAGTGGATAATGTGACGAGCTAGTCATTCGCCTGATATTAAGCGATACGGCCGCCTATAACAAAACGTCACTTGGAACTCCAAAATATAAGGTTTCGCGTGACACTGCACTGCGCACATCATCCTGAGATATCAGCACAGTCTGATAATAGGATTACTAGACTGTGAGATCAGATCATAAAGTCTCAATTCCTCAGTAATTTCACTAGCTACAGTGCCCTTCAAACTGGAACACAGTAGTGCTTGCACACTACTGCTTGGCGGCAGAATAACTGGAAAAGCGGTGGTAGATACCACCGCTTTTCCAGTTATTCTGGAAACAGGTAGGACTTTTCTGCAAAGTTCGTCTAGGTAGATACCTAGATGAACTTTGCAGAAAAGTCCTACCACCTAGTAAATACCTGCTATCAATACAACTACATTAATAAAGAGGGAGTTGGTTTATTTCTAGTCTGTAATCTTTGCACACAATATGCTCCTTTTTTGCGTGAATTTTAATTCGCATTTTTGTGTGATTCATGTCATTTGAGACATTTTATGACCTTACCATGCTATCGAACACTGAAAACCCCATCCGAATCTGTCCAGTTGTTTGGGATCCTATAATGTAACAAATATAAACAAATAAAATTTCTAAAAAAAAACGATATTGGTTGACAAACACCAATATCAGTTATATTTTCCAAAAAAAATTCTTCCTAGATCAGCATGCATGGAGATATGTGTGTAACACAGAAACGGGAATAAATTATATATTTACTAGCTGACCCGACAAACACTGTTTTGTCATATAAATTAAAAAATAGGGGATGATGGAAGACGGTAGAAAATTAAGGATTGTATGTATTTTTAATGACAAATCATAAAAATTTTTCCTTCCGAAAAATAAAAATAAAATTTTTGGGGTGGGCCACTCATAACTTAGGGGGATGAAAAATAGATAACAACCTATTCCCAGACCTATCAAGTGTGAATATAAAATTTCATCAAAATCGGTTCAGCCGTTTCGGAGGAGTATAGTAACAAACACTGACACGAAATTTTTATATGTATAATGTCTATTAGCCTATTTACTCTAGACAGACCAACTTCCTGTGCTGTTTCATTGACCTTAAGCAAAATATGTTTGTCAATGTGGTAAAAAAAGAAAAAATAAATAGTTTTAATATAAATGTATAATATATGCAATAATATTTGTTTAGGCAAGTTGATGTGCCGCGCATGTCACCTGACGACTATAGGCGCGGCCACCGGGCCTGGTCTGCCGCCCGCGCCGCATCTCGCGCCTGCGTCCTACCAGTACATGGGCTGATTACTGCTTCTCCTTCGAGTTCGTCTATCGTAACAATAATCGCAAGTTAGTTACGGCAGCTTCAGTATACTGATGATGGGGCTCTCCGAGTAGACAAAACAAACTGTACAATAATTTCTAAACAATCATATGTATGTAAATAAAAGAGGGAAGATAAGGGACTAGCTATTCAAGTGGTCCTCTTAAATTAGCAGTGCGAAAGAAAAAGATAGCATTTGCATTGCGGTGGGCCAGGTTATGACTAAGTTGTGTCACAGAATAAATAATAGTACAAGAAGTTATTGTAGTATGAGATAACGCGTCTCATCTTCCCCTTTTAATTACATATATATGTAAACTACGACAATTTTTTAAAATGTATTTTGTCGTAAACAAGACATTGTAAGGGATCAAATTTTTCACATAAAAGATTCTGCAAAAAATCTGTTGAAACTAACATAAAAAATTTATGAATGGAATGGAAGGAATATATGGAAGTCGAGCCCACGATTCAAATACGCGATTTGATTTTATCTACTCATATAGTTTCAATAAGCTACCTACTGATATTCATAGGCAGTTAATTGAAATCCATTGTAGTACCACCAATAAATTTGCTGTACACTGAAAATACATGCTGTTATTGTCCATATGTCAGGCTGATAGTGATAATGCAACAAGTTATGGAATAATGATATACAAACATGGAAGTGACAATTTTAGTCCAGTTAGTTTTAACAAGCATGATCTAAATGTGACTCTTAGTTATAGGTCCATAGTGAAATTGTTTTGCATAAGTTTAATTTAGATAAGCCACACTTATATTGTAGCAAATGTTTTATGCCCCAAATTAGGCTGCTGTATCTGCGTTAGTTGTTCTCTGTTTAGGACATAATTAATTACTTGTACATAAAAAGTGCTCAATATGATATACCAGCCAATAATATCCCGCTCAGAAGTTGTGCGAGTCAAAAACATAATAATGATAAAATTAAATTAGACATACTTATGGCAGATTACTAAGAATAATTACTAGAATATCGGCAGACTGCAGCTTTAGGCTAGAAACCAGCATTTTTTTTTGCAAAACGAATTGAAAAGTGCAGTATTTTGATACTAATAGATTCTTTTTTTAGATTTCTTTTGTTAGGATTATTATATACACAAAATATTACATAAATTACATAGTTTAACTCTTACCACATATCTATGCCATCATAATGATTTGCAAGAATTGCCAGTAGGTTGGAATTGAGTTTGTAGGTAAACAATAAGGCTTTAATAAATATTTGTTATTTATTAGTTATCCATAAGTGTTGTATTCAAATGGCCCTAAACAACTAGTATTGCATACAATAAGGTTTTGTAATATCTGTGCAATTGGTTTCTTAATAGGAAATTGGTTAGTAGGCAATTGATTTAGAGGCATAATCCTTAATGTTCTATGGCAGGAGCTGGGGTGTAGGTTTATCAAAGGGTTTTGATACCATCATATAATTGTGAAGTATGTTCAACATTTACTTTTAGCAAGTATGTACATAAAGTGATTTTAAACTTTATTGTGTATGCCAGACATTATGTGATATTGATAGGTTTACGTTATTACAAGAACAAATGTAATGGGAATTGATATGGGGCTTTATATTACGAAATTATTTGTTATAGGTAAATGTCCTTGTTTGGTATAAAAATGCAGTGTCCTGATGTAATTAGATGTTTGTTAATGAAAATGGAGAATAAGTTAGGTTATTAAAGTCGTAAAATATTTATGCTTTAACAGTGCAAATATTAATTAGATTAAATATATACTCTCTATACTTCTGTTCAATATGTTATCAACATCTCTAGTTTTCTGATACAAACTACTTCATGCATTTACTATTTTAAATAACACTTTACATGACAGCACTCCTGGTTCACTACCTATGATGTGCAGAACAATTTTAGAACCTATTTATTGAAAACTTGTCACAAACTAGTTTGTATTTTATTTTGATATTTTCAAGTTGAAACATTCCAGTTATGTGCTGTCTTGTTGTGTACTTAATTTTAAAATATTAGTATAAGTTTGTTTATGTACATTTTGGTTGGAATGTGATTATTTGTATAAGATTTATACAAAATAAAGATGATTTTGTTAAGGATTAATTTTTATATTTAACAATAAATAATTCGAAAATATATATACTGGCTTTATAATTTACATTTTGACAACAAAACTTTAACCATGAATAATAACTTAAGCTAAATTATTAACCTGCAAAAATAACTAATACCTTTGACTGAGTTAGTAAATATTACACTTGCAGCGTAATTGTATTTGTGAGCATCTATTTATTATCAAAAGTTAGGTTTATGTCCTCACTGCCAGTTTCAATAAACATTATTTTGGGTGGAAGCTGATGATAGATCTAGCTGTTGCAGCTGTAATTATTGTTGTGGCCAATCAAGAAAGCTACAATTCAATATGTTAACAGTTTCATTCCAATATATTGATTATTGAAACTGTCCATTAGTGATTTCAATGTTAGTTTATAGTTTACATTTTTTTCACCTTATTTTTCATATTTCTCATTTCAGATTTGTACCGTCTCATTTCATCTAAGACCTGAGTTTTCTTTTCCTTCATTTGCGTCTGGTAATGCTGCTTGCTTTCAATGAAGCGATCTTGTAGGTTATCTTTTTTCTCTTGTAGCATATCTCGTTTCTCCTGTAGCATTTCTTTAATACGCTCACGTGAAGGCACTGGCTTTATCCAACCAAAAGATGTTAATCTTTTAATAGCATAAGTTGTTCCACCTAAAAATAAATTTCAAACTTAATGGGACTTATCATGCTATTTTGCAGTAGGTATCATGTGTTGTGATACTGAAAAATAGCATGGCTTATAAGTATCAATAAAATTCTTGTCATCTTATTAGAAAAAATAAGCCTTCAAAGGAGAATAGATTCTATACATTTTATTTTTTATTAAGTTTTATAGCTTTTTTAACATCCTACAATGGAAGGCAATGAAGGACATTTTATTTGTTTTCTTACCAACAGTGACTGCATACCGCAGAGGAGTCACAAGCTTGTACATAGCAAAAGCTAGTGCATAATATCCAGCCCCTGATGTTTTTAATGGTTCCAGAAGTGATTCACTTATTCCAAGTGATTCTAACAGACCTATGACATCGACACCACTGAAGAGAAACAAATATTAAGTACCATTAAGTGATAAACAGGATCACTATTCACTAAAGCAGAGATGTGCAGCACCAAGATAGCTGTGTCATCATTAATCAACCAATATAATTTAATATATTTCATGTATCACGTCACGTTGTTTACTACAAAAAAACGTTGCACATCTCCCTTTAGATGGATAGTTATGAAAGGATTGTGGCATTATTTGACTTACCTCCTTACAGCATAGTAAAAACTACCAAACCAGACGGCAGATGTGGCCATGTGAACAGGGAGGAGAACATACCAATAATCTCTATACATCTGTTTAAATTTTTGAATTAAACCTTTTAACCCTTTTTTTTCTTCATTTTCTGGCGGCGGCGGCGGCTTGTCTACACTGTCTGCTTTTTGTGTCGTACATTGTCGTATAGATATAAAGTCTATACGTTTAGCATGGTCGGAAGGTTTACTACAATATGTATTGTTATAACAAATTCCACTTGAAAGAAACCTTACTGGATATTTTTTCGACACACCAACATAGTTCCACTTCGGCGGTTTGGTTATATTAATAATATAGCTACAATTTCTAGTTAAAGCTCTACAGGATAGAGCCATTTCGGATTATGATTTCCCAGAGCGAAAAATCTTATAAATCGTTCATTTTCGAATAAAAATAATATGAAAAAGAAAATTGGCAAAATTTCTGCGTCAATGCTGCAACAGCTGATATGCATGACAATAACATTGACACTCAAAGAACAAACACATACTATGACACTGATTGTCAACATTAGCTGACAATGACTAATTTATTTTGATTTTTTTTTATGTTTTGGCTCCACACTCCTTGTATTTAGCCAGTGTCAAGTAATTGATAATTATCAAGTTTATGATATTTCACGCAAATATGTGTCAAGTCACAGTCGAAGTCATCAAGTCATACTCCTAGTAAAGTGGTGGCAACTTTAATTGAAGCTTCTATGGAGTTTTGGAAACAACACGAAAAGAAACGTTTCACCATCATTACACCATTTTCCTACACTCACGCCTGTAATCCAGCACTTAACGAATAGAATGCCACCAATTTTATGCACTAACACTGAAAATAACACAAATTTAGGAAAATAATACAATGCGGTAACGCAATCTTTTTCGCATTCCCGTCAAAACCCAAATAGTTCTTTGCATCTTGGTAAACAATCACTATTTCACCTCAGCAGCTCGAACAGGTATTTTTTGTGAACAAAGTGCAACCTAGCAGTTGTAAGTGTTACCCACAGAGTTTACAAACAAATCAATTTTTTTTATGGTAATTTTTAATATTTTATAAAAATATTATGGCAGTGAATTATAATAATAAGGTATAAAAATAAAGTAGGTATAATATACTTAGTTACTATTAAGTAAAGTTTTAAATGTAGATTACAATTTAATTAATATGTATTTACAAAAATCAATAATATTATTTAATACACTTTATCTATATATCTCATGCGTATGTAACTTACCTGAATATATACACACCGGCACAATTAGCGGAACACAAAAAAAGCAGGATTTTAAAATGGCAGCAGGTTCTCTTTACTGATGAGTGCAGAGTTCTTTTAAAACAGATCGATGGCAGACAGCGAATATGGATACGCAAAGGAGAACGCCACATACAGTCTAATTTTGAACACACAGTGGCTTATGGTGGCGGCTCGATTATGGTTTGGGGAGGGATATGTTTGGGAGCTCGCACGGAGTTAGTGATAGTCACAGGAGGGACCATGCCAGCAGATCGATACATCAGAGACATTTTAGAAGAACATGTTGTACCATTTGCCCCATTTATTGGTGACGACTTTATTCTAATGCAAGATAATGCTCGTGCTCATAGTGCACAATCGGTACAGGCATATCTGAGCCACGTAGGTATACCGGTGATGCAATGGCCAGCAAATTCCCCCGATATGAATCCGATAGAGCATGTCTGGGACTTGCTAAAAAGAAGGGTTAAATCCAGAATGCCACCCCCCAACAATCTGAATGAACTTGGAAACGCATTACTTGAGGAGTGGGAGCGGTTGCCTCAAGAAATCATCGATAACATAATCTGTAGTATGCCCAGACGAATGGAAACCGTAATCAGAGCAAGAGGGGGAAACACTCGTTATTAATTTTGCTTTAATTTTATTGTTAAATTATTTAATGCTTACTTTTTTATTTTTTGTGATGGTTCATAATCATCTAAAAATATCACTTATTTCAAATTTCTTTATTTTTCAATAAAAAATAACGTAGACTTTTCAAAGTCGTTGTTAAAAGATGTTAATCAATTTGTTATTTTGTGTCTAATTACATTTTCGTCAAATATATGCGTTATTATCTCATAGTATCACTTTTTTTCTGTTCCGCTAATTGTGCCGGTGTGTATATAATGAATAAATCATAAATAATGTTACGTTAATAAATGGTACAGGTTTTAGGATTATGAATATAACTAAATAGTTAGAGGACCCTTATATTTCTGTGCCTACTTACTAATTTTCTATTTTTAGCCGCACCCACTCGTCTCCTTGCCCCAAGTACGTACTTAGTACTATTATTTATTCTGTGCCTGAGTGCCTGATGCAGCCGGCGCTGCAGGCTCCAGGAGGGACATTAAGCTGAGTTATAGGGCTGGTGATTTTTGTATGGAAAATAAGGTGGTATGCCCACTCTCGTGTTAAAATTAGGTCAGACTGTATTTCTTAAAAAGTGTAGCAATATCAGACCTATCATTATGGAAATTAACTAAATAATCTGTAAAGATTAAAAAAAAATCACGAACGCGATTTGAACCCGCATCAATGCGTCCCTAATGCCGGGACATGATATACTTAAGCTACTAAAAGCTAGCTAATAAAATATTACTATTCACAGTTTCACAAAAATGGAAATATTATTTTAATCTCGAGGAATCCAATCTTGTCTGGAAGAGATCGCTATTAGCGACAAGACCGCCCATTGTTGCACTTAGTACGTAAGATTTATTTTATTCTTGTATTATGTAAATTTCATTGGTGAGATAATAAAGAGTTATTTATCTATCTAATCCAATTATTGTTCCGGTTCGAAGTACAGTCGGTACTAAAGACAGCTCCTAAGTTTGCCCTTATCTCCCTAGCTCCCGGTTTCTCGTATGTTTGTCAAACACGGGTCAAGTCAACACGCCAAAAACTGTGCGCTCATTGATTGAGACAGCGAATTATCAACAGGCAACCAATGAGCGTTCAGCATTTGGTCTTAGCTAAGTTGTATTTTAATAGACTTCAGTATAGACAGGCCTACCTAATAAGGTATGTAGGTACCTAGAAATAATAATAGTAATATTAAGTACATTATCACTTACAACCACTCAACAATTTGCTAACGACAGTAACAATAAAGTTTAAGTTGATATTGGTTCACGCATCGACTTTGATCTCCATAAAGGTTAAGCCGACTTGGTGTACCCGCGAGTGCCCAATCTTCGTCTTCCTGTTTCAAGGTCGCCTCAAATACCCCTCCCCCAGGATATGTTTTTATCACTACCATAAATTCATTCCATGTTAACTCATCCTCTTCCGGTTTTCCTGCTTCTAACTTTGTCACATATAAAATTTCAGAAAGAAACAGTCTCGCACACTGTGGGTAATTTTTTAACATAGAATTTATGAACGTCACGAGCATATTAGCAGCTTCTACAGCGTTCGGATCATCTTTTGGCAACCTGGATTCTTTATGGCAAGTGCACCAGTGATCGTCTATATCAGCGGTTTGACACGTTCTATTACTCGCTATTGGTAAAAACAAGCTAATACTTCTATTGTTCAAGTACCTTTTAGTAGTACGTTCTGCTATTACATTGTCTTTTAAATTTTCAAGATCAATTAAATCTATTAACGTTGCATGCACGTCAAACGGTGTAGTTAACCTTTTGCTATTCAATTTTAAGTTATTGTACGCCAATTTGTAGTCTTCGCGAAATGATGGAGGAGTCAATACGTACATACATGGTAGTCGTTCTTCTAGCCGTCCTTGTTTCGTTCTTCGTATATCCCCCCATCGAATGCCATGGTCGCTTGCCAACAGCAAGATAGTATTACTTAAATACCCAGATGTTTCCAAATTGTTCAATAACTTCACGTAATCATCATCCATTATCATTGGATAATTTAAGAAGTCGTGACTCATAGTGATCTCCCAGAAAAACCCGAACATTCTTCTTTGTTGCAATGTTTTCGTTAAGTCTTCTACATAATCTAAAAGAACTTTATAAAAAAAATTGTCCCCCATGCATAGCTCTGCATTCAATTTCTTAGTATTCCCAACATGTTTATTCGCTTCGTGCATAAATGTGTATAAATAATAGTCTGTAGGGGTTTTAATAAAGCCTGCTTTTACATAATTGAACATTCCGAGTGACGCGCTATCTTCCCCAAACGCAGTGTAATATCCCGCTTGCTTGAACCATTCCCACACTAAAGGACAGTTGTCAAAATTTGCGTAATTATGCGGGAAGCATGTTTTATTCAATTCTGTTATTTTTAATCCCATCAACATGGGAACTAGGTTAGGGAAAGTATTTTCACCAACTTTATTATAACCCAACAATTCAATCGCGCCGTTTTCTTTTAGATAATTCGCAGTTTTTGGCATTGTTCTTTGAAAGTTCAATCTAGAAACGGCATCTATGCCTAAAATTAGCACATTGTATCCGGACTTATTGTATGGTATTTCACCTATATCGTTATGTCTAGTAAATTTCTTCAGAGGAGTAAATACAAAAAATTGTTCGTAAACCTTTTTGCTTTTGAAAGAGCATATTACTCTAACAAACTCGTCTTTAACTTCAATTGAATGAGTGAATTTTATGCAAGACATGTATTTTGCTCTGCCGTCGACTTTATATGATGTGATGTCATCAATATAACTTGGCCTGTAGAAACCATGGTAGCAGCACATCAACTGTTTTCTATCAGAAATATCGTAGTATTTAATATTTTTGTACTGGACCCATATTTTCTCTCTATTATTTCCCAATAAAGCTTTTGTCCTATTACAAAATTTAAATCCAACTGGAAAACCTACAAATTCCATAATGCTCTTATCTAGTGCGTTCAGGGCTGGTATGCTACATCCTTCAGTGTATATAGTGAATCTTTCTTCAGTGTCGTTGATGTGGTCGTATCGATGTGATTTCGCTGAACCATCATCAATGAAAATTATTTCAAACCCTTTGTTAGCGATGAGGATCACGAATCCGCTCGTTAGTATTGTCGTGACCAGAAATAAGTATTTGAATTTGATTATCAGTCTAGTCTTGGAGATGTTAGCTCTTCTCGCGACGCGAGTCATACTGAAAACAACGATGGTATATTATTATATTTAATACAATTATATTAACCAACGTCTCCTTACATTATTTGAACAGGGTCTTGTTCTTAAAACGACGAATTTTGTTTATCGCCTTGATTTATTTTCTGAAACAACTCAGCTCTTTTGTTTGTTACCCCGAAAAATATAGGTGTAGAGTTTTCCGTCGGTACGGATATTTGAGGTCATTAGTGGAAACACACGTCACCAGCATACCAAATCAGCCATGTATGCCTGTGAAGTCAACTATAGCATGTGAATTCCGAACTTTACTGGTTGTTGGAAAATTCCATTGCAGGCTTTCTTATACTAAGGTATGCTGCCTTTGTTGGTAATAAAAGAGTTAGGTATATAATAGGCAAAATGTTGCCGTTATTTATGAGGTCAAACTGCGGTTCTTATTATTGGGAAAGGTAACATAACTATACTATATTATGGTAAATAGTAAAATACATGCCTGCCAGCCCGCCTGCCTGCAAGAATATTTTTTCATTCTACTACTCCTCGGCTGAGAAGTAAAAAAAAAAAGAAATTATATTTAACTAATTGCTGAAGAAATTGAGAAGTATTATCTTATATAGAATAGGTTACCAATAGAATTGGGACCTCAGTATCAGATAGAGTGTGAAAAACATTGGCAGCGAGTTCTTAAAACTATATTGGGTATGAAGAAGTACACTCACAGGTTTATTGAATTAAGAATAAAATAATTTTTAAACGTTTTATTTTAAATAACATATTTTTTCTTAATAAATTGCCCCGTTTATAGGGTAACATAATAAGTAGTTACATCTACAATCCTCATACAATACCTACAGATACAATATTTTCATATTCCTACTGGAACTAACCACTACACAAATTATTGTTCGTTATTTATCATTAATACACACATGTGTATATAGATAGTTCATAAAACATACAAATATCTAAGTATATTAAGTACTATAAAAACTAATACTATAGTACTTAGTATTTAAAGTAAGTTTCAATATTTCGCTATGTCAAATATGAACACCACCAGAAAACATAGGAAATAAAAATAATATATAATTATGTATTCATGATCTCATGGCGGTGGGTTCGATTCTCGCGGCAGGACAAGTATTTATGCACAGAAAAAAAAACTGGTTTTGTGTCTAGGTGTTGTAAGACCCTCGTAGTTTCTGAGTCCCTAGATACAAGGAATCCTAGTAAGGATCCAGGATCTACGTATGTGATCATTAGGTTTCTAATTCTAATTCTATCTGGGGGCGGTAAGGCTTACACTGACGTCCCGCATGGGACAATGCAATATTGTGCATTTCCCCCTGATAGCATTTACCCAAGCTAGCCCAGCTCCTTCATGTAGCAGAGCACTGCCTTGGGGATCGTTGGGCTTTATTATTATACCGACAATAATACATAATTTTAAGTAGCTTATTAACATTATTTACTAATCAGATAGATTTCCTTCGAAACCTTATTTGGTAATATCACAGCTTGTTTAGAGTTCCACTTCGAGTTACGAGCAATAGCAATACAACTTGAGTTCGTAGTGGTGAATGCATCTGCTCTGATTGCCGTAGAGATTTAGCCGACTGACCGTGCCGGTGAGCACCCAATTCTGGCTGTAGTGCCTCAGCGTCGACTCAAAAACGCCGCCCCCTGGCTCCGTCCTCACAACAATCATGAACTCTCTCCACCCCACCTCATTCTCCCGGGGCGTGCCTGCTTCCATTTCCGTTACTTCCAACACTTCGCTCAGCCTTAACTTCGCGCATTGTCTGTAGTTTCGTAATAATGAATTCAAGTGACTCACCAGTTGCACTGCAGCTTCTCGCGACTCCTCACTATCCGTTGACAACCTGCTGCCGCTATGACAAGTACACCAATGGTCTTCGATCGATGCGGCTTCACATGTTCTGTTGCCAGGAATCGGCAAAAATAAACTGATGCTTCTCCGTTCAGCGTAGTTAGCTTGAGTGCGCGTTTTTAGTCGATCGTTATTTATTGATTCCAAGTTCACCAAATCAGCTAAAGTAGAGTAAATATCGAATGGGGTGGTCAGACGTTTGCTATTTAGTTTTAAATTTTCGTATGCTAAACTGTACGTATCTTTAAACGATGATGGTAGCAAGATATTTACTAAAGGTAGTCGTTCCTCTAGACGTCCTTGTTTAGTCATCCTTATGTCACCCCATCGTATTCCATGGTCGCTAATTAGTATTAGAATGGTATCGTCTAAGTACTTAGTACCGTCAAGTGTTTTCAAAAAATGCTCATAGTTCTCATCCATTAGCATTGGATAGTTTAAATAATCGTGACTCATGGTGACTTCCCAAAAAAACCCAAACAGTTTAGAAGATCTTAGAGTTGACGCCAAACTTACTACGTAATCTAACAAAACTTTATAGAAAAATTTGTTTCCCATACAGAGATACGAATTTAAGCGCCTGTTGTTTGCTACGTGTATTTCAGCTTCATGTATAAAGGTATGGAGGTAATAATCAGTAGGGGTACCGCTAAAACCGATCCTTAAATAGTTGAAAGTCCCGAGACTTGCGCTATCTTCGCCGAGAGCGGTGTAATAACCGGCGTCCTTGAACCATTTCCATATAAAAGGGCAGCTATCAAAAGTTGCTTTAGGGTTAGGCAAACACGTCCATTTTAAATCTGTATCCTTCATTCCTAGTAGCATAGGTGCTAAGTTAGGAAATGTATTATCACCGACTTTATTATAGCCTAAAAGCTCTATAGCCCCTTTCTTCTTTAGAAATTTCAATGTTTTAGGCATGGTTCTATGAAAATTCAATCTCGAGACTGCATCGATGCCAACTATTATCACATTATAAGCTGTCTGATTTTGGTATGACTCAGTCATGTTTTCTTTCAGAGAAAAAACAGGGTTTTTGGACGTAAACAGAAAGAACTGTTCATACAATATTTTTTCTTCGCAATGACACACGACTCTAACAAATTCATGTCCAACTTCAATAGCATCTGAGAAGTAAACGCAAGGCTGATATTTAACTCTATCATCGACGTGGATAGCCAATACATCTACAATTGCAGAAGGGCGGAAAAACGACTTGTAGCAGCAAGTAATATTACCATCCTTAGGTATATCATAAAACTGTAGCATGTCTGCGTTAATCCATATATGAGTGTCATTGTTTTCGAGTAATGAAATACTAGCATTAGAACACTGCCTCATGTTTCTTGGACGACTGATGAATTTCATTACGGTTTTGTCGAAGGGCTGTAGGCCAGGTATCGTACATCCTTCGGTTTTAATCGTAAAGCTGTCGTCTGATCCGTTTATGTCGTATCGGTGTGAATACCATGATGGGCCGGCGGGAGTGCTGTTGAAGAGCAAGATATCCGCGTGGTTGTTGATGGAAAGTACCAGTAGGCTGCCTCCAAACACAAGAGCAAACAGCAGCAAGTATCGATACCGGATCGGGCCAAACTTTACTTTTACAAAGGTCTGCTGGTTCATCCTAAAAAAAAAATTTTTTTGTTTGTTTGGCAAATAACAACAGAAAACTAATCGAAACATACATTGCGAGGCACCTTTTAGCGTCAGTTCACTTTGAGTTTGTATATTTATGCGATTAACTGTACAAAATATGATTTTTCACAATTTACCTATAGGTATTTAAATAAAGTGGATGACTGTCTGTAAGATATGGTGTGGTAAGTAAGTTTGGTTCAAAGTTAGGTACGGATCACGTTTTGTAGCATAAAAACAAGTAATTATGTATTGGTTAAATATCGGTAGTGCAATGTTATTGGTAGAGTCATCAGCAGCTTATACTAGTCCACTGCTGGACATAAGCCTCTCCCAAACTACGCCACTGAGCCCGGTAAAGAAAGCAAAGAGGTCAAAAGTGAATTTTCATCATTGTTTTTAGTAATATTAGGTAATTTAATTCTTACTTATTACTTATTACGACCTCAAATATAACAGACTGGCAAATCTATAAACACATTAAAGTAAAATAAATTGTCTTACCTGCATATATATGGACTTGAGAAGACAAACAAACACAATATAGTTACAAAGTTCAAAAAACTTACGAATTTTAAAGCTTTAACACTGATTGATAAACAGAAATACTTGTGATAGACTGTGGTTAGCACATAATACTGTGGTTAATGTCATGAAATGACCGTAATTCGTTCATTGCGATGTTATTGCTGTTTTCGGGATCGAGTGCTGCGAGACTGAAGTGTCTTGCGGGTTCAAATTACCTATGAAATATAGTTCAAAATTGTTATATCACAGGTCTTGCGTTTCTCTCTTCCGTTGTGCAAGTGAGCGAGATGGTAGAAGGTTGGGCAGAATAAATCCTCTCAGGGTAGGTTTTGGCAAGGGACGGAACCGGAGGCTGCGCGCAGGCGCGACTGCGACGGGGGTTTCTATCCCTCCCCGACCTGCTTACAGCTGCCGACTGTGCATAGGGCGTAATCTGCATATTCTTAAGTTTTACACAGAAACTTTATTGAATGTAAAGTTAAGAAGTGACAGTACTTGTCTTTCCTAGTTGTATTTAAAGAATATTAAATTGAAGGCATGCATAAATATCATCAACATCCAAATATATTTGTTTTGCATACTTATCAAATCAAGGCAGTAAAACGATATTGGCGTATCGTGCGCGACGAGTTTTAATCCAAATGTACAGATACTATAGACAGCTACCCATTGTGAAACGGTATCGGTTGTCAGCTTTGATTTATTATACTAATCATTACGTCAAATAATAGTGATGTTGATATAAACTGGTGAAGTAACTTACAATAGTGTGCTTTATACCTATGTTTTTTTCATTTGGTACTTATTTAATTCTAAAATGCTAATAAATACAAAAACAAGATACAGTATCAATAATTTATTATGCATTTCATTATGGCATCATGTATATCATGAATTGATCACAAGTCTTGTTAAATTTCCAGCATGCATTATATACATTACACAGTATCCACCAAGTGATATAAAAAAATAACTATTTAATTGGAACAGTGGCAATATCCTTTTATGAGACCATCAGCGAAACAATGACTTGGTTGTTCATATAAGTCAAGCCTTCGAAGATGGGCCATGAGTGACCACCCCGAAACGTCAAGACGTAGAAGTGCTTCAAATTCAGCAGCCCCAGGTTTCATTCTAATTTTGATCACAAATTCTCGCCATTCGTAGTCATTGGCGTAACTTGAGAACATTTCTTCACATTCAAGAACCCGATCTACTTCAAACTTGGCGCACTGAGGATACAAATTTAATAGCCAATTCAAATGATTTACTACAAATTTAGCTGCGTTTCGTGATATCAAACTCGTCACATTCACCTTTTTTCTTTGATGGCAAGTGCACCAATTATCATCAATACCGGCACTCTTGCAAGTTCTGTTACGCTGGATTGGCACAAACAAGCTCATGCCTCTTTGGGTCAATGATTTAGATTTACTCCTACGTATTACCTCATTATTTTCTATGGCGTCCAGATCAATCAAATCGACCAGAGTTTCGTGCAGGTCAAACGGTGTAGTTAATCTTTTACTGTTTATCTTAAGGTTTTCGAATGCCACACTGTACTGCTCACGAAATGCAGGCGGCATTAAAATAGTAGCGAGGGGCAATCTTTGTTCTAATCGGCCTTGCTTGGTTGCATGAATACCGCTGCTACTACTTGTGCCATGACCGCTTAGAAAAATTAATATGCTTTCATTGAAATACCCAGTTTCATTCAATTTCCGAATAAGTGCTCTATATCCATTATCCATTATCATTGGCGCGTTTAAAGTTTGACTAATTTTCGACTCCCAGAATACGCCAAATAACTTTGATGTTTTTAAAAGAGATGACAGCCTTTCTACGTACTCCAGTATAACGCGGAAATAATATTTTCTCCCCGTGCAAACAGGTACACTATGCAAAAGAGTGTTTTGATTTTTCCGATTGTTCCAAATTTTGTTTCGTATCCTTATATTGTTGAGTATCGGTAATTCATTTATTTCGGTCTCTTGTATAAACAATTGCACATAATAATCTGTAGGGTTTTCGTTAAAGCCGAGCGACTTGTTTGAACTAAATATTCCCGATGTTGTATCTTGTATAAGAGCTGTGTAGTGTCCTATGTCTTTAAATCTTTCCCATATAAAGTGACACCTATCTAAAATCGACTCAGTTCTAGGCAAACATATATAGCTCATGTCGGCTGTAGTCATGCCAGCCAATACAGGCAGCATATTATCATTATCCGCTATGCCATGGTAGCCAAACAATTCAACAGCTCCTAGTTCCGTAAGGAGATTAAACGTATTCGGCATAGTTCTATGAGCATTTAGCCTAGACATTGAACTCATTCCCATTATAATAATGTTAAAAGTAGGCTTATCCTTAGCAATCTCCAATGGGTGTTCTCGTTGTTCAGAAAAAGGTTTTTTAGGTATAAATACAAAAAACTGCTTGTAGACCAATGCGTTATTGTAATAGCATTCGACTTTAACGAATTCGTTGGCAGCCTCGATGATATCATTGAATGTAATACAATCAAGATAAACAACTTTATGAAGTAAATTGTGAGTAGAATTTGGAGCAGACGAACGATGAAAGGATCTATAGCAACACTTTAATCTAGATTCACGCTCGACTTGGTAATATTTAAAATTTTCTTTTACTGTCCAGATATGGGTTTGGTTGCTCTGTAGAAGGGGCTGTAGGTTATTTGGACAAATAGGAACATCTTTAGAGAAGCGGACCAAGTTCTTTGTAGAAAAATCGTGGACTTTCATTTTCGGAATGGAGCAGCCACTAGTTTTCATGGTAAACCCTGTTTCATCGTAGCCGTTAAAGATAACGTTGTTTTCTTCGTCGCTGTTAAAATTTCGATTTTGAAATGATAGTAAAGACTTGAGACTAAAGTCTGTTAAAAAAATTAAAGCTATTTTCAGAATTACATTTTCTTCAATACGTTGAGGCATGCTGAAACACATGTAAAAACACTACTGAATTGTTACATGCATCGTTATAGCGACGACGAGAGTCAAGTTACCTTTTCCTCACAGCAGCACTCACCGTGTCATGTTTTTCATTTGAGAACCAAATCGGATTAATATAAGATACACAACGATTGCAATGGACTAAGTATTTGTGATATAATTAAAGTGACTCGACAGCTAGAAATAAATAAGTATAAGTATATATATAGTACTGGGTTTTTTTAATTATTTCCCCTCTTCGGGTGTACAATGAAAGTCCTGAAGCACCTGCGTATACTGGGATCGAGATGACCAACGTGCAATGTCTTGGCGACTATATTGGAGACGGTGAATGCAGGAGTGCAAGAGGGCCTACATTTTGAAACATTGGATATTAAGGTTGTTGAATGAAAGCCCGTGACCGTGCATCCAATCTTCTAAAACTCCCTACTCCTTCTTTTCTTATAGACTACCAAGCGTTCTTCTCTTATAGTCTATCAATGATTAATGCTCTTTATCTTTCAAGTATCTGATGACTCAGATCAGTACGGAAAAACTACTTCGTCTCCCTATGATTGTAAAAAGTTTTAGAGATATTAGGGTCTCAATTTTTCTTTCATATTGACCGATCTGTTGGCTAATTATGCAGCGAGTTGTTAGTGTGACACGGTCTCTGTAGTCTGCACTTTTATGAGTAGAATAAACCACTGAGTTGGTCCGATCGACCAATGAATGGCTCCCTCAAAACATTGATATTTATCTCCGGTGTTTCCACTAACCTGCTAATTCCTTGACTGAAATATATAACCCAGAACGTGTTAGTTCTTACGGCTCCCAGGCCCAAATGTTTACGGTGCGGTTGCTGTTATCAAATAACCGATGTTAAGGCCGATAACTGCCGTTTTATTGCTTCGTTAGTTTACAATGCTAAGCGGCTGTTTTTTCTACACTAGCTTTCCTAATTGTATTTGATCGCAAAGCAATATCAAAGGCGTTTAATCTCAAGCGAATTACCGCGTAAAATTGCGCTTAGTACTTAACTTACGTAACATGCTATAATATTACCTATTATAACATAATGTTCATAAACTGTTAATATTTTATTTTATTTTGTCAGTCAATTTGTTTTGTTTATTTATTAAACAATTAAAATTGTTATTTTACTTACCTGCGTATTATTTACCTTCTAATCTTTAACAGCCTTAATAAACGGATATTAGTCTCGGATCAGTTACTTTAGCTTTTGTCCTTTTTTTGCTACTGGAATATTTAGCTGGATCGAAAGAGACAAATGATGGTGTAACTAGTCCAAAGCTAGTTCGTGTTTATTAATAAGGCTGTAAAAGTTTAGCTTAACGCGCGCCTTAGTCTTAGCGGGGTATTTAGAATATTAACATTTCATAGTCTGCTCTTTCCATATAATATTTGACTGGCCCGATAGCTCAGTTAGTAGTAGCCCTGCCTTCTGAACTGTGGGTTGTGGGTTCGATTCCCACTCAGGACAAACATTTGTGTGATGAACATAGGTGTTTGTTCTGTGTCTGGGTGTCATATTGTATTCTATGTATGTATTTACAAACAAAAAGTATCTAAGTATTGTATCAGTTATCTGCTGGGTGATCACTTAACTCGATTGCAACCAATAGAAACACAAATTTGTATGGATTTGACAGTTTGAATACGCAGTTTATGTGCATAGTTAGTATGGAAATTTCTCCTGATGCATTGCAATCAAAGTTTCGTGATCACCCCCCTGGTTTCCATAGCACAAGCTTTGCTTATTTTGCGGCTAGATGGCGTTGTGTTAGATGTCCACACATATTATATTATTATATTATAACAATATGAATAACAAACATTGGCCACAATTTTCAGCTATGTGCTAACTGGGTACATATAGAATATCTATAAACTAATACATACTAGTTGCGCCCCGCGGTTTCACCCGCGGATAAAAAGTATTTTACTTATTTGCTCATCCCACGGGAAAATTTCATTTTTCCGGGATAAAATGTAGTCTATATGTTAATCCAGTGTATAACTAGGTATTTTTTAAAATGTAATAAATATAAATATGTTAATATAAGTAAGTACTTAGGTATCCTTTTACTTAGTCCAAAAACGTTCTTTGAGGATGTCTCGCTCCGAATTTGGAATATTACGCGATGTACCTGATACCATAATAAGGTCAAAGGTATAATATCTAATTAAAACCGTGAAGTTTCCACAGAAGGGGAAGCCAGACACCCTTCGCGCATGCGCCCTGGCTGACACCACCGAGAAATTACCTCGACACTCCGTAAACTAACCCCTGTTTTCCGTACATTTATTAAAACCGTATAAAGATTTTCATTGAATATTTGCCGTATAAGAGATATGAATGAGGACCACGTCGTTCTCTCTCGAGGTAAGTTTCGTTGTGTTTGAGGATAAGGTCATGAACCTGGTGTTGGAAAATCGATAGTTAAACAACAGAATCATAACCTAAAACTGGCGAGGAAGAGAAGTTCACAATCTACCTTAGATTAATTCGTTCTGTGAATTTTTAAGTTTTGGTGACAACGTGGCGAGTGTTCAGTTGAAGGTACCTAATATTGTTGCTTCTGTCTTCGTAAATTCTCACTTCTTTAATATTAAGTGTGCTCAACAAATGAATTAAATACCGTCATTATTAAGTTTCCGTAAAAAGTGGTTTATCATCGAGATCAGCAATACGAATGTGAACATGAGCTCGTATACGGTAAAACGTTGGTGGTATCAGTACGTCAAAGACATTTCTACTAAGAACTACAAATGCCACAATGAAACAATCCTTATTATCTTCTTTAAATATTACCAATAGCGTCAATTAGTGACGATTCCTTCCTCTCATAAAATAGATTTTTGTATGAGGATATGGATTGTACAAGAAGAATGTCGAAACAAAAGCAATTAGTGTGCACGTAATCTGTGTGAGAATTATTGACTCTGAAACCGACTTAAATATTTTTTTAACTGGCCAATGTTTCAGGTCCTGGCCCTACTCTTCCTTACCCTGATCCCTTGGCCGGGGCCCTCAGTTTTCAAGATCACTTGCTCTCGTGACAACTCCAAAATCGTCAGGAAAGTCATTCAGAACAAATGGCTCCCTGTTTTAGAAAGATTTCAGGTGAGATTGATATCCCATTATAGGTTCTACCAGTTCCTTCACCGGACTGATAACTATTAAAAAATAACTTGGTGTCATAAGGGACCCTAACATTTTGTTAAGGCTATTAGGTTGCCTATTTTGATTGTACGCAACTGTGTGCAAATTTATTTCAGTTGAGCCATTTTAAGATACGAGTAAGTACTTAAATCGTAGAACAGTTTCTCTTCAAAATTAGACCACTATTCCATCAGATAATAATGTTGAATAGCGTTACGCTTACACGCCAAGCAAAGAATACAAAATGATTGGGGAATATGTAGGCGGCACATTTTAAATTTTCACATTGAGTGTGGTAGTATAGCTTCTGGCCGAGAACTAAAAATTACCTACGTACCTTACGTTGTATTACAATTCCCATTGCATTATTTTACCTAAGTTAAAGTTCTTTTCCATTTGTAAGCTGCATATTTTTTACAGAATCAATTGATCTTTGACAATATTTAGCTAGATACGTCCAATTTCTAGTGCTATTTAAGTACCTATAGTAGTATATCTAAGGTTCTGTTTGCTTTTTCTGAGAATGAAATATTCTTATTCTATTTGTAGGTAAAGCTCCCCCTAGAGTGCCCGTTCCACCCCGCGCGGGACATCTTCGCGCCGCAGCACGCGGCCAAACTGCAGCACCGGCCCTCGCAGTGGACCTGCGCCTTCTGCGGCAAGTCCTTCTACGAGGAGCGACACCTCGACACGCACTTCGACCAGCGACACAAGAACCAGATTAACAAGGTCAAACTTAACGTCTAATTGGTTGCATATAGATCATGTTTAGAACTTCAAAAAAGGATAAGGTTCTTAATTCGAATGTTTTTTATGTATGTTACATCATAACTTTTGACTAGGTGAACCTATTTGATCATGTTTTTAAAATTTGAAAGTTGGTGCTTCCCGTGTGGTGCCATTTCAATTTGGTCTAGTTTTGACAATGGCATCCATGAAAAAACCAACCCTTAAGTAGATTTTTTACGCTTTGCGTTTGTTATACCTACTTGTACAAGTTAAAATCAGAACATTGATATCAATCGAGCTTAAGACGGGCTTACATATTATAAAAATGTATTTTTAAAGTTGCATTTCTTGCTCTTTGTCTTTATCCTATGATTTTATGACACAGTGTACATTTTTTTTATGTTAAGGAATGACGTGACGAGCTAGCCGTTCACATGATGTTAAACGACACGGCTGCCTATATCAGCTGCAGTGGCACTCGGAACTCTAAAGTATAGAGGTTCGCGTGACACTGCACTGCGCACGTCATCCAGAGACATCAGCACAATCTAGTAATAAGATTACTAAACTGTGAGATCAGATCATAAAGTCTCATTTGCCCAGTAATTTAATTTAATTTAATTAATATAGCAGTTTTATTGAGCCTCGTCAAGCTTTCGAGTATTTTATTAGAGCGTTATAGGCTTTTTATTTGCAGTGTGTGCGTGCTTATGATATCTTAATATATATAAATCTCGTGTCACAATGTTTGTCCTCAATGGACTCCTAAACCACTTAACCGATTATAATAAAATTCGCACACCATGTGCAGTTCGATCCAACTTGAGAGATAGGATAGTTTATATCTCAATCTATAATAGATATATATTAAATACCCGTGCGAAGCCGGGGCGGGTTGCTAGTGTTATATATATATTCTTCTAATGGTAAAAAACTTGCAGGCGGAGGACGCAGTATGCCTGGCGGACTACTGCGACATCATGCGGTGCCAGGTGCTCGTTGCACATGGACTGCTGAGCGGCGGCGTTGGCCCCAGCACCGATATAGAGGTGATTTTTAACCGACTTCAAGAAAAGGAGGAGGTTCTATGTTCGAATGTTTGTATTTTTTAATTTATTATAATATATTTATACCGGTTTTTCCGTGATTTCTGGACCGATTTACGTAATATATTTTAGCAGAAGAACCTTGCGCTTTGGTCCCATTTAAATTTGGTGATGATCTGATGAAGATTTTCGGAGATAGACAACGGGACTCCTCAATTACAGGTACTGCTTAACATTAAATTAAAACGTTTGGGAACGGTTTCATTTTAAATTTTATGGAAAAGTATATAATTTTTATAACATACTTTTAAAGGCACTGATTTGCCAGTTAGGGCCTTACGAGCACTAGGTATTTTCTCGAATTCATATGCCTCCGAAAGAAACCTCCGTCGGACGGACGAAAAATGAACCTACTCACGTCACCAAATTCATCGTTCCAACTTGTGGTATGACATCAGCAGCAGTCTCAACAGCACACAAGTGAAAACTTTAGAGCCGTAATTAGATAAGCCAATGCGATAAACTATATGATCCCAGGTGTGGCAGGACGTGGAAGCAGTGAAGAAAGCACTAGCGCCGCCGGCGACCCGCAGCGTGGCGAGGGTACCGCCAAGAAGACGACACCGTGCTCGCACCTCGCCACCACACACCGAACCCGACTGCCCCAGAACTGAACTAAACGTCGACGAACCAGATAACGGTCTGTACTACTACAACTTTTATCATCAACACACGTGGATATTGACCAAATATTTTTTGTAAAGATCTCAACTGTGCACCCATCCAGCTCAAACTACCGATGGCATGAAGAGGAGCCCTTGCTAGTGACTGCACAACCTTGAATTAGTGGTAGTCTGGTGACACGGTATGGTACCTACACAACACCAATATCTGGAATTTCGAAACAATAAATGATGATACATCGTGTACTCATTATGACGGATTTACGTTCACTGATTTAAAAATAATAACTGAACATCGGATCTCTAACGTTTTAGACCTAATGTAAGAAAAGCAGAAGAAATTTAATCTTTGTTATTCAGATACGCCTGAAAAGAAGAGGACGGAAGATGCAGACAGCGACACGAACCAAACTGCGGAGCTATGCGACGCAGATACCGTAGAGTCTTCACTCCCACCAGACAGCAGACAGAAAAGGCTAGCAGACTTGCAAGCTGAAAGAGCAGCTTGTGATCCTACGCGCCTTCAAACTCTTAAGGTCAGAATTTACAATTATGTAGTACCCCAACTATAGATCCTGAATCACGACATCTCAATAATTACAAAAATGTAAAAATGTAGTCAAAATTGCAAAAGATTTGTTTATATTGTGTGTATATACAGCTTTGCAAACTTTTATGTTCTACGCGCTCATCCAAAAGATAAGACAATGCTAATTTTATTTTTCATGCCAGGTGCGGTGTGAGAAGATAGTTCACTCCTGCATAGCAACACTTCTATTGCATCTAACACAGCATCAATTTACAGAGCTTGAAGGTAAGTTCAAGTCTATTGTTAGCATAGATCCTGGGTAAAACAATATGGATGGTAGAGTACCTAGAGTGTTTCTTCCGAAACGTAATCAGCGGGAACAGCCCGCGCTGCGAATTTATTACGTAGAGTACGTACTCCGACAGAAAAGCTGACTCCAAGTACGTAATTGATGTTTACAACCCACATTGCGACTATAGTTATAGGATGAATGTGAATGTTTCAGATGAGATGCAGCGCGCGGTGTGCTGGTACCTAAGTTGCGACCGATATTGGGAGGACACGGCACCCACGGCGCGTGTCTTCCCTTGGCCACTGCTGCTGGCCCTTGCCACCGGCCTTGCATTAGCCCTATGCATGTGCTACTATATCATTTGGATCGTTTTCGAGTAAGTTCCTTGACGTTGGATCGACGAAGTAGTTGGAAAATAGTGCAGACAAGAGACCGTTGAATGACAAAATCAGAGAAACTTATCTCCATGCAGTAGCATGGGATATTATAATGTGATGATTATGATGAAGTTCTATGGGTAGGTATAAAAAACCATTTGGTTTAGAGTAAGGAAGGTTTTCGAGGAGTAAATGAAAGAAGGCCAACGAATGTTAGGGTGCAAGGCAATTACTTCACATAGCTATTAGTGCATGGGGTTTTTGCAGGAGGCCAATTATATATAAGTAAACTTCTTTCAGCGGAGATGGAGTTAGCTCTTGGGGGGGTAAACCGAAAAAGTGTCTGTATTGATAACGTTGTGTTTTGTTTTATTGGTAGGGAACTATAGTTAAAAAAGCTCACTAATTAGTAGGAGCTGATTTTTGTTATATTTCAGCAAGGTACCAATTACTTATCACAAGATAATAGCGTTGATCGTCTGCCACACAAAGACTTTATGTTCGTAAATCTTTTCGTACGTGTTACTCGGGCTTACTGCGTTATAATTCAACTTCTACGGCCAACAATTCCAGTTCTGAGGAGGGCAGTGTCGCGGGAAGCGCATCCTTTTCCATGACAACGCATTCGTCGCCGACACGCGCCGAGCGGCTAGCCGCCGAGGAGGCTCTACTGGACGACCCCGACCACGACGACCATTATATCTACGTCACGTACCCGCCGGAGCTGAAGCGACGTCTCTTAGAAAGGTACGCCGCGAACAAACTCACGCTCATCATACTCACTCCGTACATCAGGCAGACGAGAGTCGATTGATACTTCATACTTTTGAATGTCACGGAATTTTCATTTTTGGCTTAGTTAAACGTTCGTATAACTATTTTAAGACAGATAATTATGTTCATGCTATATTGCCATGCAAAACTGCATTTTATTTTTACTTACCCTGTTTTAAAACCGGATTATTTTTTTGTTTGAGAGTTTTACGTCAGCACATTTTTACGAAATTACTTATTTATGCACTTAAACGCCTCTTAAAAGGGACGCCTATTAATAATCTTTTGAACAAAAACCAAATTAGTTAACATAATTTATAAAAAAAGAATACGTATATAAGTAACCAAGTGACTTTAGATGTAATATTTATCTATTTCCTCAAAATTACAAATTGAAATAAATGAATGAATTAGAATATAAATAGCTCTTAATATTACTAGACGTCCCCAAATGTAGTTGGTTATTTCACAAATTTTCTGTTAGTTTTAGGTGATAAGGTGTTTTACTAACAAACGTTTATTGTTTTAGCTGCTACAATAGAACGACTCGACTGTGAGAACCGGTTGCGTCGTGCATGCGTTTGTATGGGTGCAAGTAGTGAAAGATAGTTTTAGCGGCAATACATAGATAGTCTGATATAGCCAAAGCTGTTATTGGACGAAATTCTGTTCCTTATATCTATTATTACAATGATTCAAAAACCCAAGGTTTTATGCTTCCAAAAATTTCACGTTAAACTTCTGACATCTTGTATGCACATACTACAGCTACATTGTAAAATTGTAATGCAGAGAAAATGGCACTCTATGGGCAACTAAGTAACCCATAATCATGTCAAAATAATAATAAAATGTTCATCAAATATACTTAATGTCAAATATTGCATGCTTATGGAGTATAAATATGGGACGTCACCTTGTACATAAATACAACACAGTAAAAGAACTCCGATTTGGAGCTACTATTGTCCATTTCGGATCACAAGCGCCCTTTACATCCGCATTTTGGCCATTAGATGGCGTTGTATTTAATTAAACAGTAAAGTGATCTTATATGTCATACTTCTCGCCGGGTAAATAACGCACTACTTTAGACGTAAGGAACAAAATCTGAATTTTACTCAAAGCAAACATTTTATCGAGTAGACGATATTAGATCTCAATAAAATCGAATCTCTTTTTTAGTACTCCTATTATTTTTATTACAGTAGGTATTTAACAAATTTGGAATTCCTCATAGATGGTAGTTTGCTTGTAACAATTGGTGCCTAATTTTTCCTGTTTTGTAATTGAAATACTTGTGAGATTCTCTTTTGTAGTTATCTTATTGCTATAAGAAATACTGTACATATGGACTGCGTTATATACACACTGTGAATAAGAATAATTGTAATAGATTATTTAACTTTAAGTTATATACTAATTTAACAAATGTGCAATTTGCAGATATATTTAATGTCTACCTTTATGATTTTTATAGCCGTATCGCCTGCTTAGCGTAATCAACATATTAATCTGTAAAGGAAAAATTGGGGTTGCTGGGATGACTCTCAAGAATCTATCAAAAGATGGCGCTACTTACCCCGTAAGAAAACTTGAAGGATAATTTTTGACATGGGATCACTTAATATTATAGAAACTGACGTGAGCTGTTAAAGTACTCATAACTACAACTAGTAAAAGTATACAGTCGAATAACTCAGCCAGTTTTCGGGCAGTAAAGATGACCATCATCAAGGAGTATCTGCTCATCTGCGTAGAGCCGCCACCGCCGCTACCCATAGTTGTAGATATGACGTCACTTGTTACGGTAGCTTAAGTAAAGCGTTTACTGGCTTTGGCAACGGATGGATGAGGGTGAAATCCCGTGCGCGTCAACTGTTCCCTTTACAGATTAATCTGATATTTAATATCTGTTTTATCGATAAGAGTTTGCAAAGTTAGGTTATGCCAATGGAAGAGTATATTAGCAGCAGTGGCGTAGCTACGGGAGGGCTAGACGGGGCAGTCCTCGGGGCCCCCATAATCCCCCAAGGAGGGGCCCCCCGGTTTTGACATATAAACTATAATTTGAACTAGTAAAAATTTCCCCAACATTAGAAATATAATTAATATGGAGGACGAATCTGGATTACGTCGAATTTAGAACACGACGAATACGGAACAAACGATTTTAAATAGTTTAGTTGGATCCCTAGTTTATTATTTGCCCCAGGGCCTTTGGTTACCAAGCTACGCCACTGATTAGCAGTAGCACATAGAAGGTTGGCTTAAACAATTGGTAAAGTCATGTGTAGACATTACGTATTTAAAATTACAAAAATTTTGTATAACGATCAAGAAGTCTCGACAAACTTTTGATTGTGTATCACACTAATATAATAAAGGCGAAAGTTTCTATGTGTGTATGTTTGTTACGCCTTCACGCTCAAACGGCTGAATAGATTTGGATGAAATTCGGTACCGAGATAGCTTATACACTGGTTTAACTGGTTTACATTTTATCCCGGAAAAGTGAAATTTTCCCGTGGGATGAGCAAATAATTAAAATACTTTTCATCCGCGGGTGAAATTGCGGGGCGCAATTAGTCTTTAATATAACCTAATGCAAAGCTTTACGTGAATTAACGCATATTCGTTGATGCATATAGGTTATTGCCTTTTCAAACGCGCCATTAGTTATCGTTATCGGAAATTGTCTTTTTTGACGATGTGCGTTGGAAAAACGTCACTATTATATTGGAAGCTGATATCCGACAACGTCCAACGTTTTTGTACAATTTACTGGAATATACACCAGATTTGGTATAAACAGAGACAGAAATAAGTAACGTAAAAGTAACAATAGGTCACTTTTATTACGCCATATAGCCACGCTTATGAATTTTTTTTGGCAACTTGGCGTGACATTTGCTTTGGAATTAAGCGTAAACAGAGGGAAATAAACTAAACGTACGGTCATTCTATCGAATAAATCTCCAATATACTTTCCTTAGCATAGCCTAGCGTTGTAGGCACTTCAACGCACTCCTCGAATGAGCCAAAATGTATACCAGTTTTCGTAGCCATAATTAACAATACTGTTTGAGAGCTTTGTTTTATATGATTTAGGGTGGATTCGACCAAACTTGGATTTATACACGAGTAACTATACCAGAATAAATCTATTCCACGATATTATTACTCGAGTAATTCATTATTCGTTTTTCCACGCAATACTAAGTTTAGCTACGCTTAGAATTACTATACGCGAATAGCGGAATAAATGATGAACGAATCTATTACCCAGCTAACAATCGTTGTTCTACAACGACACGATATTCAAGCTTATGTCATATCAACTCGCTTTTGTCGTATTATAGTGTAGGAAAGTAAATGACAAAATACATGGTCGGACGTCTTTTTTATCTTTGTCTATTTTGAATTAAAATATTCTCGGAATAACTCTGTTATTCCACCAAAAACGGTAGTATAGTAATAATACTCGAATAGACTTGCTATTCTTAGAATTGTAGATGGTAAAATGTGAAATTGATTTACTCTCGAACAAATGGTGATTTATTCTAAGAATAAAATTTACTCTCGTTTATTCGAATCTACCCTTAGTAAGTAAATATTTTGTTATTTAATTTTTATATTGATAATTTTTGTGTTATTGTGGTTAACGACGAATAAACCATGCATTATATCATTTGATGAATGACCAATTAGTTTTATAAATATTATGTAGTAACATTAGCAATGCAGTACACGGATAAACTGTACAAGCGCTTTCTACCTTTTGCTTCATCGAGACTGAAGTAAGGCTTAGATATAACTCCAACATTTAAATCGCTAGTTATGAATATACCAAAAAAGTACCTGTACAAAATAAAACCATTATATGGAAAACGGTACATGAAATAGAGTTCTAAATCTATTTATCATCGTATTGGTATAACTACAACTATTACACGGCTAAAACTCACGAGATACAGTCGAATAACTCGACCGGTGTTCGGGCAATATAGATGCCCATCCTCAAGGAGTACGCGCGGCGGCGGTGGCGGCTCGGCGCTGACACCGGTCGAGTTATTCGACTGTATCTCGTGAGTTTTAGCCGTGTAATAGTTATAGTTATGAGTACTACTCACGTCAGTTTCTATAATATCGTATTGGTATGTTCAAAATTGGTTATTTTAAGTCTATTATATATACCTATAAAAATTCACTACGTAAATCTTAAAATAAAAGCACCTTTCAGTTTTTAAGATTGTAAAAAGTATGTTAAATAAAATTCTTAATAAAAATTGTGTACCTATTTATTACATACTTAATATAAAAATGCAGTCTTTACGATTAAATATATAAATAAACGTACAAATGTAGCAACAACTTAAAATTGCACTTTACATATCTTATATTACAAATTGATTTAAAAAATTATCACAAGTATAGCACTCTGTCACAAGTGTACAAAATGAGTCGTTAGACTCCGATTTAGAGGCGCGGAAGAACAAACTGGTAACACATGGTAATCATTCCACATTTAAATTGATTGGTCGTTCAATTTTCATCTTAAAACAAACGTTCATGATTGGTCTGTCTTGCGCCTTTAAAGCGGTCTAGCCTCATTAATGATATAAAAATTGAACTTTATTTACATAAGAATAGATGTTACCTTAACCGCTACGCATATTTGACGCCTTTCCATAGCACATTGCCGTCTATTATGCATTTGCATCCGCAACCGGTGGGACAGGTGTCGTGTTGAGCGAACCTGGCAAATAATGATAATGTAGGTATAATATTAATTTTAGGTAGGTACCTTCAATTTACAAGACGAACAAAACTTCTGCATCTGACGACTATAAAATCATATCTACATATATATAACTCAAAGGTGACTGACTGGTTGACAGACTCACATAGAGATCTATCAACGCACAGCCCAAACCACTGGACGGATCGGGCTGAAATTTGGCATGCAGGTAGATGTTATGACGTACGCATCCGCTAAGAAAGGATTTTTCGAAATTCCACCCTTAAAAGGGTGAAATGGGTGGTTGAATTATTTTCCCATAGGCCACGCCGCGGGCGAAGCTGCGGGCAGAAGCTCGTCATCTGTATATATCAAGTTTCGTAACTTAATAAATTACGTGGCAACTGACTCTCATCAAGTGAACGCTATGCCACAGATACTTAATTTGAGGGTAGTAGCTATCGCTAGCCAGGCGAGCTTACAATATATCTTGAGCAAAATGTGTCATCGAAATGAAAAGATACAAAAGTCTTTTCATCACACTGAAGTATATCTAACTTTTAGTTCAATAGTTCAATTAGTTCAGTTCAGTTGCTCCACAGAAATGTTTTGGATGTTCGTTCGGTTGTCCTTTACCAGTTCATAGACAGATATAGAGATATAGAATTAGTTGTTATAATAACATAACGATCGTATTACGTAGCCAAGCTTGAGTGAAACAGACGATTACTTTGGTACCACAACAGAGTGTGACAGCAAATTATCTCGTTCGTGTTTAGGATCGTTCGCGGCCTGTGGACTAAACAACTGAACTGAGAGCTAATTGAATTGTAACTGAACTAGAGGACGAAGATTGGAAACCAACTGAAGTATACTTCATTTGAAGGATTCATTCGTGAACGACACACGACTACAATACACCCAACCATTGTAAAAGGCTATGGTGTCATCACAATGTTTTCCTCCATTTGAACCACATCAGAAACTCTTCAATATTATTTGGTGCAGCCGTGACTTGAACTGCACGTAGTTGAGTGGTGTCGAATGTCGATGCATGCTATCAATCGTAGATTGCCGCAGCTCGCATGCGGCTATAAGGGACGGGTGTGTAGAAAAATGGATTTCAATACACGTATTCGTATCTATTATAAAAACCTTTTTATAATAGATACGAATACGTGTATTGAAATCCATTACATCTTTACTTCAGTTTTCCATATTCAGATCTTTTTTGTAGTTCTACTTAGGTAAGTAGAACTACAAAAAAGATCTGAATATGGAAAACTTTGAATATTGGTCTAAAATATCCATCTCTTTCACGCTGAATGCGAATGAAGGAGACCGCGAAGGGCACGGCGCAGTCGCCACGCGGTACACTATGGCGGACAGAAGGTAGCATACCAGTGCAGCATGTGCGCGGCGTGGCCGGCGTGGCCGCAGTGCGCGCAGGCGCAGGCGAGCCCGCGCACGGCCACGGCGCACACGGCGCAGCGCAGCGCCAGGCGGCGGCACGCGGGGCACCGCGCGCCCCGCGCCGCCGCGCCGCACTGCACGCACTCCGCGGCGATCTGCGGGCCCGCCGCGCGGGGCAGCCCGTACGATACCAACTTCGTCACCTGGGGGTCATCGTGGAACTTTTAATGGAGAAACTCTATTTCAAAATGTACATTACGTCACATATTGAAACTGTCAAATCCATATATCGACAGACGGGTTTGTGGGTAGGTTGCAACCTATATAACTATAGGCCTTCAGCATGTCCACACCGCGCCGTGTCTGGAGCAAGAATGATCCGTAGCACACCAATCGATCCCTTTATATAGCCAGACAGGTAGGGGCGCCATGACAGTTGCCGGTGCTGCCACTGTAATAAATTTAATGCCACCACAGGGTAAATTACGGTGCTCGATCGCTGTGCATAGAGTTTATAACTGGACGTAGCCGCCGTCACATACATTTATTTGTTTGTATCTATTGCAATCAAGTTCGCCTAGTTGGTACACCATGTTATCTTTGAGATGCACTTTGGTTTCACTTATTGGAAGTACGGAGTGAGCTGGTTAAACACTGATCAAGAACTTGATCCCCGTCTGAACTTAAGTTTGACATCTCCTCTCTACTTACCCAAATACGTTACAGTCGTGATAGAGTCTTCTCCCACAGACGGCTCCCTAAGTTAGTAATTCTATAACTTAGTAATTCCATGCAGTGTGTATATGTAGGTAGTGCTCTTAGGTGTTCACTTCATTTAAATTGTTCTCTTTTTTTGTCTATCCTTTGACCTTTAATTCGCTTCCTTTTTTTTAAATCTATGTCTATATCATTATAAAGCTGTTGGTCTTCCAAAATCAAATAAATAAATCAACTGAGCTATCAGGCCAGTCGATAAAAATTACGACTCACCTCAGTTTTTTTATAAATAAGTTGCCACCGATGCAGTATATCGGCATACACTCTCTTGAAGCAGTGGTATAAATGTACCGTCGCTTCGTCCAAAACGCAGGCAGAATTTCTTTCCGATTTCGAAACAAAAGAGTCCGTGTAAAAGTTCTCAGCCTCCGAGCAGGAGTTGCTTCGGAACTCTATTGGCGTCCATCCGTCGGCGAGCTCGCTGTATTGGTGTATTGTGTTGTATGGAGATATGCCGTTACCCTAAAAGCAATGAGTCAACTTTATTACAGGATATCAATACGAAAAAAACGTGTGTGATTTAGACCACACGACTGAAGTAAAACTTCTTTGGCTCTGTTTATTTATCTTCTTTGGCTCTGTTTATTTATTGTGATGAAAACGATAAAATCATTACCACACAAAATATTTCATACATTAACAACAAACAAATCAGGGTTATAAAATAATAAAAGAATTCAATGGGCTATTAAAAATAATCTATCTATCTATCGGCCGGTATAACTTTGTTTTTGCTTTGTTTAATGTTAATGTCGCCGTCTTGACAATTATAAATTGTCATTTTACCGGACAACATAATAATAAACTTTGATTTAGGTCCATATCACAGAACGATGCTCAGTCATCGATCGCTGCTTAAGCAGAGATTTCATTCATAAAGTGATCAATTAGTGAATGAAATCTCTGCTTGAGCACCGATCGATGACTGAGCATCGTTCTGTAATACGGACCTTAGTTATGTTGACAATGGAGATCTACGTGAACCAACTTCGACTTCCGTTCGCCTCGCATTCACCTAGCTTACCACCCTTATCCAACCCTTAACCCTTACCCTCAAAAACTTTGGGTATACCCATACTATATGAAGGTATAGAAGAAAGAAATTCGTATAAAAGTAGGATAATATTCTTACGTTACTAGAATTGCTGATCGACGATTGCGAACTGGATCCGCCCGTGTCGTTGAATACAGAAAACGCGCACGCTAACATCGCCGCCATTTGCACGTTCGATGCTTTGGCGTAGTGAGATATCCTGCCAGGAAACAAAATAAACTATACATATAAAATTCAAAGTCCTGACTGATTGACTGACTTATATAGAACAGAACGGGAAATTACTGGGCAATTAAGACTTTATGATCTGATCTCACGGTCGAGTAATCTTATTACCAGACTGTGCTGATGTCTCGGGAAGATATGCGCAGTGTAGTGTCACACGAAACTATATGTTTTGGAGATCCGAGTGACACTCTGTTATGGGCGGTCGTGTCACTTAACATCGGGTGACCGACTAGCTCGTCACATAATACACTAACATTAAAAAAAAGATCTTACAGTGATTGCAGTAGGTTAGAGCACAGTGGATGTCCGGTCCAGCCCATGCTTTCTTCGCTGGACGTGAGATGGTTTTGAAGCTTGGCCTTGAGTGTATTCGCAGTAAGCGCGGCCAGACTCCACGAGTGAGCCAGCTCACGTTCGCCTTCTTCCATCGCTGTTTTTGCGTTACGCTCGCACATATCTGTGGATGAATAATGAAACGAAAATATATTCAGGAACATTTTTAATAATAACTAGCTGACCCTCTCCGGCTTTGCACGGGTGAATTAGTAAAACTCGGTCGAACGGGATAAACAGATTGGCAAAGTTTAACTTAATATTTACAAATTCTCAAAAAAAAGTATGTCTTTTTTTCTATAATATAATACAGGATAACGTCTGTCGGATCAGCTTAACAAGCTGTGTTCTTAAACAGGTTCAAAGCTTTTCTGTAAATTTTACTTAGTTGCTTATTCATAAAAAAAAAAAAAGAAATGGGTAAACAGCAATTAGAAAAATTAAGTATTGATATGCTGGCGTATGCTGCCCACATACATTCTGTATCGGTATTAGTCGTAATGTAAAGCGCATATGGTACATACCTACAGGGTTGTCTGCGTTGACATTGTACTTCTCAGCGAGCGTGCGGCTCAGAGGGAAGAGATCGGTTGCAGCATACAGCAGCACGCGCGGCGACCCGCACCCCGAGATGCTGCCGCGGCTGCGCATGCTGCCCGCGCGGCGGCCCTGCGCCTTCTGCGCCGTACAAAACAACCATCGATTGGAGTTTGGCGGGAAAGCGAAAAAGAGTGCGTCACTGCATTTTATTATTTGCCAAAACTTGTGTTATTTTCAGTGTTAGTTCATAAAATTGGTGGTATTCTATTCGTTAAGTGCTGGATTACAGGCGTGAGTGTGGGAAAATGGTATAATGATGGTGAAACATTTCTTTTCGTGTTGTTTCCAAAACTCCATGGAAGCTTCAAGTAAAGTTGCCACCACTTTACTAGGAGTATGACTTTGACTAGACTATGACTTGACTTGATGACTTCGACTGTGACTTGACACACATTTGCGTGAAATATCATTAACTTGATTATCAATTACTTGACACTGGCTAAATATACAAAAGTGTGGAGCCAAAACATATAAAAAAAACAACCATCATATATCAACAGCCGGAAAACAAACTGCTGACACAGGCCTCCCGATAAAACACCCTTTTGGACACTTATATGGGGGGTTTGCAACAATCACCAAGCTTGACCAGCGGTTTAGTGATCGCAGATTTTAATGTACCGAGGAGAATTCTTTTTCTTATGTTAATTAATTATATGACGAGCTAGTCGTTCACCTGATGTTAAGCGACACTGCCGCCCATAACAGAACAGTGTCACTCGGAACTCGAAATATAAAGTTTCGCACGACACTGCAATGCACACATCATACTGAGACATCACATCAGCACAGTCTGGTATAATCGACTGTGAGATCAGATCTTACGTCTCAATTGCCCAGTAATTTCACTAGCTACAATGCCCTTCAAACCGGTGCTTATGGCTGATTGCGGCGCAGGGCCGGGATATCTAAGAATTCGAGAATTCTTAGATATCCATAAAGATCCAGGAACCAGTTAAGTTTATAGCTTGAAAATCAGAAAATGTTAAGAAAAAGCAAGGGCACCCCCGCTAGAGTGCGCTACCACTAGGACATAAAGATTTAAGGAAACTTACCCATCGGTCCTGAAAATAGAATGTAGTAATCGAATTCGATGGATGCCTGTGATGCAGCTGCGGAAATCCAGGAGCATTTGTCGGCGAGGGCGTCGTTGTCGCATGCGGCGATCCAGGCGCATAGGCAGAGCCGAACAAACCGGGTGTTAGAGAGAGAGAGGACATAGACCGGGGTGTTCCTGTCTCTTGCTTCAAAGATAGCCTTCTAGCGTTAGCCGGCCTATTGAATACTACTAGCGTACTAACGCCGCACCATTTGGCGCCGCAAGTCCGAGGGAAGGGTATGCACGCGTCGCCTGCGTTTTCGCTCTCCGATTGGCTTCGCTGACTTGATTTTAGCGAGTCGCTGTCGTCATTTGTTTTTACCGGAATCTGCAAGTGTGAAAAGCAAAACTCTTAAAATCGATAGGCGCTGGATTCATTAAAATTTATACCCGTCCAATTTGGCTTGGTGGTGGCTAAACCGTCATAAATGTTCAAGTGGTGGTCTGGGTGACACAAGTGATTAATGTTTTTATACCTACTAAAGGCTCATTCATTAATCACGTGTGTTCAAAAGGGGGAGGAGTCTTAGAAAAACATCACGTAGTCGGGAATAGGGTGAAATTTTAAAAAGTTGCTGAAACATCATGCAATTAATGGTCGACCTTTAAGAGAAAAGTTAAACTCAGGCATTATCAAATTAGGATTGGAATTTCTCCCGTTGCATTGCCGTCAAAGTTCCACGATTATATATATATATAGTATCATACATACCTCATCAATAGATGTTGCTAAAGTTTTCACACAATGCAGCAAACATCTCTGTCCTAACTTTTTCTTCTGATATGCAGTCCTATTGATGCTTTGGAGGATTTTTATTGTTGTGGTACTATCAACATTTGTGCCGGATAGCCATTGAAACTTTGGTATCATCTGATTCCTGAGGAATGTTACTTGAAGGTTTGCTATATAGCCGTTACGTTCAGAATGTATTTGACAAGTCCTTGTATCTACATTCATACTTGTCAGTTCTATATTTGCCATCTCACGAATTGACTCAAATTCTTCATCCATAGATGTATTCACTTTTGAAGGTAACTTGTTCTGAAAACAGAGTAAAGTTTAAAGGTCTTTATATCTGTGTAAGGCTGGCAAGTGATTTTGAAAGAATTCCACTAGCATACCATAGCAATATCTTGTCCTTTATTATCACCTACTGAAACATCTGTGACCGATCCTGCTGTGGAAGCATAGCTTACATCTGAAATTATCACTTGTGTTATTAATTTTGTGTAACTCGATGTGTGGCTGGAGTTATAGTAGATATGTACCACGCACTGTGCTACCATTTGTAATATTTTACAATAAATTATTTTTTATACTTATTTGTATGTGACTGTTGCTAACATTTTAAAATGCTACTTAGCATTACTTAATAGGTTTCATGTTAACTTCAGTAGCTACTTACATGTATGTATTAATTAATGTTTCTATAGGTGAAAACTTGTAAGCTTACCTTTTTATGTGTATTTGGCTATGTTTTTCTAATATGAATAAATAATGAAAAAATTAAGATACATACTATCACTATTGTCTTCTTCAGTCTCCAAATCATCAGGTAAATAGTGATTGCACATCTTGAGTAATGATGGGTGCATTGTCCACACCCTGAGGGACTGATCTCTGCCCCATGTCACCAGCTGATGGTTAGCAGGGGATGTATTTGGCCTCCACACCATTGTTTGGACTGTATCAGTGTGTCCAACTAGTCTATGGGTCAAGTTACCTCCAACCCAAATGCCAATGACCCCAGCTTGTTCCACTCTGGGTAAACCTCCCCATCCAACTCCAATAGTCAAAAGACCACTTCCAAATGGAGTATATATGGCCCGCCATACAGGAAAGTGTGTCATAATCACATTCTCCGGTTTCCTTGCATTATTTATGTCAAAGTATTTGATACTACCGTCATGGCTAGATGTCACTAGTTGGTATTCATGATGTGGGCTCCAGTCTACGCCATGGATCTTACAGAGGTGTGCAGATATGTAGTGGATGGGGGAGGAATGTTTACGATAGTCCCAAATTTTGATGTCTCCATCATGGGCAGTAGCTACTATATGGGAAGCCACTTTGTTCCACTGCACTTGAGAAGCACCAGCTGCAATTACCAAGATGATTGTATAGTTGAAGTCATAAATAAATCTAGCATACATGTGTCATTAAGGCCACTAAAACTTAAGAAATGTTACCTACCAACAGCACAGAGTGAAATTATGGGTTTTCTTGCATCCCTCAAGTCCCACATATGAGTGAATGTGTCAATAGAGCATGTTGCTATTATGTTGTGATCCTGCCTGTGAAAGTGAGTATCACTGACTACTCGAGTGTGACCTCGGAGGGAGCATATACATGTGAGATCATTGCCTGCACGCCATTCGTAAACATCTACTCGCTGATTGCTCTGAAAATATTAAAATTAGATTATCATAGCTGCAATTAATTAGTTCAGATATAATGCCCCTAATGTTAAGCATCACAGAGTGCCCATAAAGGTCAGCTCATAACCCGGAGGCACCAGGTTCGATTCCCGCGAAAGAACAAGTATTTTACAGGAAAAAAGCACAAATGCTTGTTCTATGTGTGGGTGTTGTGGGACCATGGTCTTCATAGTTTGTGTCCCTAGGTACAGGGAATTCTAGGAGTCCAGGATCGATGTATGTTAGTGGGGTGTTCTTTATTTATTTATTATAATTATAAGACAATAATGTACCGCAATAGCACATAGCCTCTGGCCACCGTACGTTTGGCACCACTCAGCACCAGCAGCGTCGTATTTGCTGTGCCGCGGATACTTCTTCACCACATCACCAGAGTCGTCATCTTGGTTGATTTGCTTAATGGCCAGCCACCGCCGGCCAGCTAACAGCACGTTATTGCCAGAGTAATCGACGGTCATTGCTGTCGCATGTAACTCGCGATATTCCCATTTTAAAATCTCAGTACACCAGTGTACCGACATATTGGCTTAACATAAACTACAATTTTGTTTAGACGTATATCTAGTAATTTATTTAAACATTTTATAGTACGGCTGAAAAATATGAGAAAAATAAAAACAATGAAAGACATAGGGATGCGCCGTACATACCACCAATGCCTAGGGTTTTGAACCGAACCGAATAACGAATATTACTCGGTTCGGTGCTTACCTAACTGTATATATGATCAGAGCCGCATTCATTCGCAATAGAACTTTAACAAAAGCTTTCATCGATATTAACATTTTCTGTGAAATTGCTTATATTATAACTAGTTGTGCCCCGTGGTTTCACCCGCGGATGAAAAGTATTTTAATTATTTGCTCATCCCACGAGAAAATTTCACTTTTCCGGGATAAATTGTAGCCTATATGCTAATCCAGTATATAAGCTATCTTGGTACCGAATTTCATCCAAATCTATTCAGCCGTTTGAGCGTGAAGAAGTAATAAACATACACACATACAAACTTTCGCCTTTATAATATTAATGTGATAGTGTGATACGTGTTGGTGAATTTATTTCAATCAACATTATATTAACAGATTTCCTAAAAACAAGTAGAACGTAGTATTTTGCGCATTTTTAATAGTGAATGCAATTACCCACATAAAATATTTTGATTAGATATCGGATGAAATCGCACCTTTATATGTATATAAAGGAAATTATTTGATAATAATATATTTGGTGTTATTCGGCCGAATACCGAACAATAAAAAAACATACCAAACATGCAGCAAATCCCTAAAAAATATGATTAATACTACTATCATAACTGTCAAGTGTCAACTCACAGTGCTACTTGGAGTTTTGGCGGGAAAACGAAAAAGATCGCGTTACCGCGTTGTATTATTTTCCAAAACTTGTGTTATTTTCAGTGTAAGGTCCGTATTACAGGACGATGCTTAGTCATCGATCGGTGCTCAAGCAGAGATTTAATTCATAAAGTGACCAATTAATGAATAAAATCTCTGCTTCAGCACCGATCGATGACTGAGCGTCGTTCTGTAATACGGACCTTAGTGCATAAAATTGGTGGCATTTTATTCGTTAAGTGCTGGATTACAGGCATGAGTGTGGGAAAGTGGTGTAATGATGGTGAAACGTTTCTTTTTATGTTGTTTCCAAAACTCCATAGAAGCTTCTGGTAAAGTTGCCACCACTTTACTAGGAGTATGACTTGACTAGACTAGATTATGACTTGACTTGATGACTTGGACTGTGACTTGACTTGACACATACATCTAAAACCTTTTTAACTTGAAAAATTATCAATTACTTGACACTGGCTAGTTAAGTTACACAAATGTGTGGAGCGAAAACATTAAAAAAAACTTGTGCTGTGCTGGATTATTTTCGTGTTGTTTCTATAGAAGCTTCTGGTAAAGTTGCCACAACTTTACTAGGAATATGACTTCACTAGACTAGTTAGTCTAGTCTAGTGAAGTCATATTCCAGTGCTCAAGCAGAGACAAAGCATCGTTCCAAGTCATAGGTCCGTATTACAGAACGATGCTTTGTCATTGAGCGCTGCTCAAGCAGAGATATCATTCCCTAATTGATCACTTTATGAATGAAATCTGTGCTTGAGCACCGATCGATGACAGGGCATCGTTCTATAATACAGACTTCAGAGCAGTCAAAAAATAAACTGTCAACGTCAGTTGTCTACTGATTTGATTATCATAATCAAAAAGGAGCCATTTATTTGGTTGTTTTCATATATATATACATAGTATCCTCTACTTGGTCTGTGGTTGTTTTGCGATTTGTTTATATTTTGAGATGTCGATGCCGGTGATAACGTAGTGTTTACAGGCTTATAATATGTTTTTTGTATCACAAATGTTTTGTCGTTTGTTTTTGTGATTATACTTTGTCTATTTCAATGAATATATCTATCACAGGAAAAAACCATGTCATTAATTCTAGGCCGATGGGGAAAGAAGTGGTACAAAAACGCATTTTTGCGTTTCATTTTCGGCCTTGTGTTCATTTATTTTTATTGTGAATATCTTATTTACTATGTTACGCAGTTTCAGGTAAAACATTACTTCATATACTAGAATTTTATATTTTGACTTTGAGTAAACCTAGAATTTTTATTCATGGATTTTTTCAGTGCGGGTGGCCGTCTCTCACTAGAGAGCCCGAAGTGGGAATTACGCCGGTTTATGCGATGATTCTGGCTGATACACACCTGTTAGGCTCACGTGAAGGCCACTGGTTTGACAAGTGGAGAAGAGAGTGGCAGATGCATAGAGCCTTTCAGACCGCTATCACACTCCACAGACCTGACGTTGTTTTCGTTTTAGGTGGGCATATATAATTACGGTTTTTGTAGCAGGACTACATCTTATAAAGTACATATTAATTGAATTATAATATGAAGCTTTTTGGTTTAGGTGATCTATTTGATGAAGGAAAATGGTGTTCAGAAAAAGAGTTCAATGACTATGTTGAGAGATTTCACATGCTGTTCAGAGTACCAGATGAAACTGCTATGTACACTGTTGTAGGAAATCATGACATTGGATTCCATTACAGGTAAATGATAGATGAAAACTAAACATACCCACAAAAACTTCAGGTTCCAAAGAAATGATATTGCAAGTAGAGATGTCTTCTTATGGCAAGTCTGACATAGGTGGATAATAATTATGATATAAATAGGTGCCAATCTACATATCATAACTATAGTTTTTACAAATGTTACCTATTCCATTAGATTTAATTATTTATAATTATTCTAATTTATTTTTCAAGTAACAGTCTCAAATGGAAAATTAGAATAACTGGAGTTCCTGAAAATGATATTTATCGTCGGTAAATAACTAAATAATTCAATTACTAGTTTTATTTAATGTACATAAGTAATAAATAATTTTTCATTTTCATTTTTTCAGTTAGTTTAAAAACATCCTATTCAATAATATTAAAGGCAAAAAGATAATGGAATCCTTCACTTTTCTTGTTGATTGTTTAATATCTTTTCAAGTTGAGTATGTCTTTCTTAGCCAACCATTGTTTATAGAATTACTCCCCACCTGGCAAACCGATTTGAGAGAGAACTGAACTCTCCTCCGGTTCAGCTGGTATCCATCAGAGGGAACCATTTTGTGCTGATCAACTCAATGGCAATGGAGGGAGATGGATGCTCTTTATGTTTACGAGCTCGAGCTGAGATAGACAAAATTGCTGGTGAGAAATTATAATATCAATAATTTTCGAGGGAGAGACAAATAGAAAGAGACAGTGATATTTTTAATGAAACCTCTATTCTAGTCGGTATTTTGCATGCAAGTAGGTACCATTACTATATTGACTAGATATGGTCAGGTGGAAGCTGAAATTGAGTATTTGTTCATTTTTGCAGATATTCTCAAATGCAGCAGTGGATCAGCGCTTTGCAAAGGGAAAACCAAGCTAGAAAAATACAGCAGACCTATCATAATGCAGGTGAGCTTGCAAACAATTTTTAACCCTCCACCAAACGTAATTCATTTAAGTCTGGAATTTCTAAAATGGATGAACATTTGGAATTTTTTTTAATGGTATTCACCCACCAATGTGACCGCGACAACATGCAGTTGGTGCTGACACTGTACTTATGTATTCTATGAATCACATTCTAAAAATAGTGTTGTTACTGCATGTACCATGGCTCAGAATTGTACATTTTTGACCAAGTTGTGACATGTAGGTAATTCGGTAATTACGGTATCGATAGTTCTACCAGCAGAAAGCGTTCATAATTAGCCGGACGACGTCCACTGCTGAACACAGGCCTACCTCATAAAAAGCCACTTGATGCTCATCGTAGGGTTTTCCATAGTCACCACGCTTGGCAGGCGTCTTGGTGATCGCAAATGACCAGGATCGCACGGCAAACCGTTACTAGAATTTGTATTTTTCATAGTCCTTATATTGGTTTCCAGCATTACCCTCTGTATAGAGAGTCGGACAGTGTATGTACAGAGCCAGATGCCGCACCTCTCCCGGAGCGAAACAATTTATTTGAAGAGCGATGGGATTGCCTCTCTAAAGTAAGGAAGTAGGTAATAAGTTATACTTTTATGCATCAACTGGACATTGACATATTGGATGTTGTCATGGAGCCTGTGTAACTGCTATCTAATCTTGTCTGTGTTTTTCGGTACCCTTCAGGATCACACTGAGTGAGAACTGTTGATGTACGTAAGAGGGATTTACTTTTACTGTTGAGGGATTTTTTATTTATTTAGCCATAGATAAAAAACAAATGACTACAGGCATTGTAGTGTTTAACAAGGCCCAACGTGGCGTCATGCTATGCCTGGATTTAGGACATAGATCGGTTTATTTATAGACACAGAGACACCGAAAAACGAGTTTCGAACTTTTATTTTCACAGAATAAATAATAGTACAATTATAACCTGTATAGCCTCTTTGTCTGTGGTATTGTAGCTCCGGAACAGATGAACTGAATTTAGTACGATTTTTCTTTCGTAAGTTAATTTAATCGGGACGTCTTTGCTTATTTACAACATCATCATCGGTTGTCGATGTTTGTAAAATTTAATAGATTAATTATAATATACAGGAAATTTTTAATCAATAGGGATTGTACCTCCTCCTTTTGAATTTTTTAATTAATCGGTTTATTACCTTTTTACCTGTATTATAATTTTAAACTAATAAACATTGTGTAGCGGAAGAATAGATATTTTGTCTTTTGTTTCTTTCTGTCGAGTTTGAAATATACAAATACAAAACAAGACAGAACACTCAAGTAGCTATTCTACTGTTATGCAGTGTTTGTTAGTGAAGAGATTAGCCTTTATTTGTTTAATGTTTAGGAGTCAACCGAGGATCTAGTAGAAAATTTAGTTCCGCGCGCTGCGTTTGGCGGTCACACGCATCACAGCTGCGTGGTGCGACACAGCTTCGTACCGACTCACCATCACAAGATAGAGTTTATCGAATACACAGTTCCTTCGTTCTCGTGGAGAAACCGACTCGACCCCAAGTATTACCTGGTAAATAACATATAATGCTATCTGTTTCACTAAATTCGGTGCTAAGCTATTGTCTTATGTTGTGAGGAAACTCAGTTGAGTCTCACAGAGCTTTGAAGATACAAAAAAGATGAGGGCTATAAGTAAGGCTTGGTGGCTTGCAAAATATTGCGAGCCACTATTTAGACGTATTATTCTACCTCTTCCATGTTTGCTAAAAGTCGCCTACAATATTTTATTGAGCGAAATGAATTATTGATTCCCAGAACAGTTACGCGGTAGGGGTGCCGTACCCCTACCGCGTAGCCGTTTAGGGAATCGGCTTCGCCGGCCATCCTGCACGCGCCAATTAACAAGTCCACGAGTGCGAGCAAGAGAGAACACGATTACGATCTTCACTAGGCTTACGCGGTAAGGCCTCTGGTCGACTTATAACTTGGAAACTGCGCGTTGGATTATCGCGACAGCACAAGTATTAGTGCATAAAAAATCTCTTATTCTTGTTTGTTGTGGTCATGGTACCACAACACCCAGACACAGAACAAGAATAAGGTTTTTTTATGCACTAATACTTGTCCTACTTCCTGGTACTTCCTGGGTCCTTAAATACGAGAGAATCCTAATTAGAGTCCAGGATCTACGTATTTATTTGCGAGTTATTTATTTATTAATGTAGGACTGAACACAAAATTGAAGGGTTGAGAATAAAAAGGGTTTAACTGTCAAATTGGTAGTTTCGAGAAAATTGACTTTAAACGTCAACGGCGTCATTTTAATGTAGAGTACTTATAAGGTAATAGAAAAGGTTTATGTAAGTTTCAATTGCTTGAAAATGTTTTAATTTTATTTTAAAATACTAAATATAGTACTAATTCATACAATTACTGTAAAAATATAATATAATAAAATGAATATAATAATGTTTTTGTGCTAAGCGAACTGTATTCTTGTGACAGATGAACCATTTTTAGACACAAAATCTCGAGATTTAAGCCTCATTTCGGTATTTTGAGAATGTATAATTTTAGATAATTTCACGCTGAATCCAACGATACCCATCAGTCATTTTGTGAAAAAAATCAGTTAAACCCTTTTTGTTCTCACCCCTTCAATTACGCAAACAGTATGTTGAATACAAAAAATACTTTTAATTAGTAACAAATCAATTATTTGCAGGTATGCTAAATGCTGCCGTGCTAGTAAATGGAGGTGTTGGATTGTAACAAATATTGTTTGGCACATTATAATACGTCGACATATTATAACCAAGATTATCCACGGGAAAATGTCTTGATGCTGATTATAGTTTTCTATATTTTTTAGGTAACAGTGACGCCAGATGAAATTAAAGTGTCAAAGTGTGGGTTAGTGCGCGAATGGACGCTTCAGGTCTCTGCTATCCTCATGGTGCTAGCCTTGATCGTCTACCTCAGATACTTCAATATCCACCGGAGTTTATTCAATTACAGCAATAAGTATTTGTAAGTAATTCTTAATCTTTGTACCGTAATAATGTAAAGGGTTAAAATAAGTCCACTTCGACTACACTTTAGAACAAACATACGTAGTCGAAAGAGATGACAATATTATTCTGCTTTCACCATGGCCACTTCTTGAATAACGCGAGTTGAGAGGTTGAGAATTTGTATTGCCAATTATATAAAAAGCATAGTAGAAAGCAGACTTTGGTAATATAAAAATGTTCAAGATTAAAATTAATTTTAATGTAATGGAAAATAAAAATCATTAACGTGATTGAGAATAAGATGGGATCATTAGATTACTTTTCAGAGTAGCTTAAGCGATGCATGTCCTTACAGATGGATGGACCCGCGTTCAAATCCTGTTCAATCTTAGTATTTATAATTATATTTTAAAGATTACTTGCAGCACCAAATAATAATAATTTATTTATTTATTACTTATTGTTGCTGACCACTAGGCTTCTCCGTGAAAAGATAAAGAATAATGTGCGAAATATAAAAGAGCAGGAAATGTGGCGAAAAATATATTACAAATTAAATTTTTTACATAAAACTAAACAGACATTTTCTTCTTGTCACAACCAAACGTTCTTAAAAATTAAATATAAGAACCAACCAAAAAGAGGCCTTACGTTACGCTACAACCTCTGTGTCGCTGACACTCCCCACCCTAGTGGACCTGGCAGCACTCATCCTCTATAGGTTTTCCTTCTAATATTATAAATGCGAAAGTTTGTGTGAATATTTGTTACCACTAATCTCCGCAACTACTAAACCAGTTTATATGAGATTTGGAATGCAAATAGCTTATACCCTGGATTAACATATCAGATACTTTTTACCCGCGGGTGAAACCGCGGGGCGCAACTGCTAGTTAATTAAAGTTCACTTTACATTGTTGAACTTTGTCGCAACACAAACATACCATATTATGTTGCAACTACTACGCTATCGGGAAAAATAGAACCGATCTTAAATTATTATTTCCATTGTATCACGTCATCCAACAATAATATTTATTTAGAATTTAAAAGCAAAACTAGATAAAAGTCGTACGACACTAAATCAGGTGGCAACGTAGGCTATCTCGGGCTGACCTTTCTCTTTGAAGCGATATAGACGCCTTTTGTTTTATTTTCTCTCAGAATCACATAAAACTCGCGGGACAATGAAAGGTCAGAAAAGTCAGATGACTTCATTTTTATCGGTATCCTGTAAAAACCAGCTGTGACTGACCGTTATTGTTTTTAGGGCCGTTGAATGAATGAATGAACTGACGAATGAGTGAATGAGTTAATGATTTAATGGTGATATTTACAGAATACATGTTAACGTCATCCATCTTTTTAGTTTCACGTTAGATGAAGAACACGGACATTTTCGGGCCAAAAGGCTCATCGGTGACGATGCGTTGGTGGAAGCTATATAAGAAAGCAGATGACATGTGTCTGACCTGAACAGGTTTTTTAAAATCATAATTAAGAACACTCGATGAAGTAACGTCACAAAAAAAACGAGTGTGCTTTAGACCACACGACTGAAGTAAAACTTCTTTAGTTTAGCTCTATCTATCGGCCGGTATAACTTTGTTTAATGTTAATGTCGCCATCCTGACAAATATAAATTGTAATTTTACCGGACACACCAACATAATAATACATTTTTTAACTTTGTTATGTTGACAATGGAGATCTACGTCAACCAACAACTTTCAACTTCCGTTTCAAGCGTGCGTAAAGAAATTTTACTTCAAAAATTACAAACGATCCATCCGGTTTGGAGCTCCAATGCCTGAGACAAATATTGGTTGGAGGTTGAAATTAATATGATTGTGTTGGACTTAATTATATCTACTATAGAAATCATAACCGCGTAGAAAAAGTCGAGATTACAGTTAATATAAATAATTATATTAAATAAGCGTTCATGAAATATTGACCAAGTTGATAGTGCGTTTATAATTGAGAAATTATACTAATTAAAAAAGTTTTAGTATACAAAGAAAAAAATAATGGGAGTTTTCGTAACTAGTACCTAAATACTGCTAAATTTATCATTCGTATTGGCTATTGACACATCAACGATCACCCAATGACGTGACATGTTTATCTATTGAGTATTTTTACTCGAAGTTGTTAAGATGAATTTGCGAGAGTATTCCGACTATGGTTGAAAGTTCTCGAAACTTTTGATTAAATAAGTAGGAGTTGCGCGTGCGACGCTTCGCGGACTTCTGACTATACAGTCGCGTTTTAAGGTGAAATATATATATATGTATATATAGTTACGTGACACTAGATAACACTAGACGTGTGTATATATATATATATATGTACACGTCTAGTGTTACTGTAGGCGACTGGCCGAATACATGCTTTTCTTTTTAATTTTTTAAATGATTTTCCTTTTACGTGTTTATTGTATGTCTCGTGTGTCATTGAGGTGTTATTTTTAGGATTTTGGTTACGTGTTTGTTTGTATTTATTTCATTTCCTTTAATTTTTATTGTAAAAATTAAGATTACAGTTTTTAACTTTTTTAAACCATCAAGAGAAATCCAAGCAAACCCAAAGTAGTCATGTGCGTGAATTTTCACGCAATAAAACAGAGTATTTTTTGTAATGGATAATATATATTATATTTTTCATAAAAATCGCCATCAGTTTTTCTTAATTTAATATTCGCTAGATGCAAAGCCTAGAAGGGAAAGAAGAAACAGCTCATTTATAACATTTTAGCCATAGGCACTCAAACCCCCGGTATAATTACTGTAGGTGAAAAAATAATATAAGCATATAAATGAATTAGATTTGTCTACAGTAACAGAAAAAAACCACATTGTCAAGTGCTAGGGAGGATTTAAATTATGAACTGATTAGAATTTTTTTTCAGGTCCGGAAAAAAGGTGTGAATGGTTTACCCGATTGCTGTACGTATTCAATCAGTATTACATTCCCATATAATAAATATTTTTTAAATCGCTTACCTATCTTGTTTTGTATTTTTCTTATGTAGAAGCTAAGAATTATAGTAAATTAGTCAATAAAGGAAAAAAATATTTTTTCTTGCACGACCCTATCACGTATGGACACTTCATCGCTAGCTGATGTTAAAACGAAATTCACCAATGGATAGGAGGTCAAAGATAAACATACGTGAGATAGAGCCACGCATAGATAAATTGAATACATGACATCATTGTAAACGTTTATTTTACACACTTAAATTACTGATAAAATAAAGAATAGGAACTGTTTAATTGATACCCAACGCCTTAAGTAAAAATGATTTAATTAATACTGAGACTATGCAAAGTCTAAAAGCGAACGTTATCTACGCCTATTTTCACCATTACTTATAAAATCAAAACAATCAATTACTTTGTTTCGATTTAACAGTTTTTGGTATAGTAAGGTTCTTACGACATAAAACTGGTGAAAAACGACCTTAAAAACAGAATCATTTAAATAAAAACAATAAATGCAGTTATGCGATACATTGGTGTCGATTCTGTGTCGCATACTCTAAAGCTAAACGAAATTAACATATTTCCGTCTTTTTCGATTCCCCTTTATCAGAAGAATACCGCTATACTTTAAGTTTACTTTAATTTTAGAGAATGCGACACAGAATCGACACCAATATCACACAAAATGGGACGTCTGTCACCAAGCAACAACATTTTAGGACAGACTACAAGAAGCCAGATTCGTCGAGGCTCCACACAAATGAAAAAAAATATAAGCCAGATGGTTCCGTGCATGGAACCGACGAGCTGCTTTGTTTTATTATTATAAATGACAAACGTTCTCTACGTAAAATAACTTGCATAGAACCGTTCATAAAACATCCTCGCTCATTTAAGTACATTTTCAATTAATTGTCTTTCTTAGCAGGCATTAGCAACTATAAGGTTAACAAATTGTTAATTACTTGAGAGAAGCAACTCATTATAATAAATTAACAACTTCTATCTAACAGGCATTATTTTGATAAGTAATTGGAATACATCAACTCATTATATTAAATTAACAACTTCTGTCTAGCAGACACTATGTTGATAAGTAATTGGAATACATCAACTCATTATAATAAATTAACAATTTCTGTCTAGTAGACACTATTTTGATAAGTAATTGAAATACATCAATTATCTAAAACTAGCAAAAACTTTCAATTATTTCTGAATAGTATATTGTCTCTTCTGTAATATTAGATAGAAACAAAAGAAAGGAGGTGAAGCAAAAATATATAAAAAACGTTAGCAAATAAAAAGAAGAACTAGTCTGTCAACCTAATACTAAAACATAACAGTTTCTATGGTGTAGTTTACTCATTTTTGTTAACTTCACCCCTAGAATAACCATTATTTTGGACGGCACTTGGTGTAGCTCCTTGAGTGGATATTACTCGGGACGTCACTTTGATGAAACTCTTTATCTCAGCGTGTAGTGGTTACTCAGGTAAGTCGCTGAGGCGCAGACCTCCTGGGCGACGGTACATACGCTCGTGCATAGGCAGCTCTCCTACCATGAAGCGCTCCAACGCTTTATTGGCCATGCGTGAGTGTCCAGAGCTTCGGAACGCGAAGCTCGCGTCCCCACCAGCGTACTCCATCATGATATCTGCGCCACCAGGGTGCTGGAACAAGCAACAATTAAAATTAGACCACAAATTTATATTATACGTGGCATGTTTTATCGCTATAGTTTTGGATGCATTGACGTCACGCTTCGGGAGGGACAGTAGTTTTTGATAAGAGTTAATTATATGAATATTATGTTTTGTTCTTGCAAAATAGATTGAAGTATTCTACATCCTTCTTTACTTCTATAGCTTAGAAGCGTTAACTAACCTCGTCAAAGAAATTTGTGATATCGTAGACGCGGTCGTAGATGACCACCCAGCAGTCTCGCGGCGTGTCGTGGTGCGATACTTCCGCGAGGGTGATGATCCTCTCCTTAGCGTCCGGCGCTCCGGGCACGATCCGGGCCGGCCACGGTGCCTGTTTGGTCTCCACTGACCAAGGATTCACGAAGCGAAGCGCTGCCATCGTTATAGCCATCAGATCCAGGTCTTCCTGCTCTTGATTCACCGGTATAGGCGTCGACAGGCTTACTTCTGAAGGGGTTTGCACTTTGGCCATTTCTCTTCTTTACTTTACTGCTCGTAAAAACTCCTGCGTTTTCTTCCAACGTCTCTTCTTAACGTATCTTAACGTATTGCTATGGCTGTTCGAAAACAATTCTTGATGGTTGCAGACTGCAGGTGCGTTAATCTCGCCTCGCGGACTGAATGTGATTGATCGATTGCAAACTCTGTAAAGGTAAGAAACCATATTAGTGTCCGTGTTTTCATTTCATAGGGTTGGAGTTAAAAAAAAATATTAGGTGCTTTTTAATATAGTATGCGTATGGTTATATAGTAAAGTATTAATACTATGTAAAAATATACATTTGATTTATGTCTAACTTTTAAAGAGTATTGTGCCAGTACTAAAAGTTATCTTCTTTAAATTCTGTTGCTAGCCGGCAGCCCTATGCGTGAATTCGCTGAAGCGTGAGCGGTTAATATACGATACCGTTCGCGTAGATCGGCTTACACGTCTAGACTCCTACCACCGCACTAGGGGATTGCAAGAGTTTCCCTATATAAAGTCTACCGGTGCTGCATTTCTTTCAACTATAACTTGCGGCTAGGTGCTAGGCAGTTTACACCTACTTATCGAATTCCCACTGACCCCAGACAACGTAAGATAATGTGGAGCTTAAATTACAGTTTGTTATCTTCTTTGACGTAAATGAAAAGTTCACATTGATTTACCATACGAGAGTGACCTTTGCTAACATCGAACAAGTCATTATGCGAGGGCACGTTGATCATCTTATGAATAATAACATTATTATAGAAGAAAAATATTATTGCACTGTTTGTTTAACTCAGTAATCTCACACGTAGCTACAATAATTTATTTTGCTAATCAACCAATTAATAACAAGTATATTAAAATAACAGTTAGTTTAAATAACAAATAATATTTACCTTTTAATCGATGCACTTTATCTGAAGGACTCGTGTTATCTTTGCTGATGTTCGAATATAGGAGAATGGCCGTCACTCCAATTATCAATGTGCCACTGTTGTTCGTAATCAAGTCTGTTATTCACAATGTTAGGATAATTCATGAGAGCGTAGATCATTGCCACGAACTAAAATCTTCTTGTCATCTATGAGCACTAATTGTGAATGAGTGCCGGTGGGAGCTAGTGGACTTTATATAGTGGTGTGAGCATGAGCCGCGATGATGTAACGTTCGCTTATCTTGCGGCACGCGCCGCCATCCACCGTCGCAGCCGGCGTCCGGCCCGTTACACGCCTTTGTAGCCGCCTTTGCTTTGGACTCTCCACGGGGGGGCTAGCATCAAACCGGGTTGGGGCCAACCGTTTTCTGATTACTGGTAATTCCTTAAAGAAAACTATCTCTTGGGATTCTAGATCATCCTTTATCAATCACTGAAATCACTACAGTGTGAAATGTCCACCCATATTTATTTATTTACTAGAGAAGCTCATGAAGTTGCTAATTGTGATGAAAGCTAATTGGAGTTCCTAATTAGTGAGCACTACCAGCTGATTCTAATAAATTTTAAATTTTGCGTGTGTAAGATTTACTTAGTTATTTCCTGGTTTTACAACCCAAAAGGTTTACAATTGGAAAAAATATGAGCAGGTATAAAAAGGAATTTATTCTTCTGTATTTCATTCGATATTGTAGAAGTTTCTCAGTAATCCGCGTTTTACTAATTCACCCGTGCGAAGTTGGGGCGGGTCAGCTAGTTGTAAATAAATACATGCATTGTTATGCTGACTGTTGTCACAACGACTTGACTTGAACCACCTATATTATCATAACGACGGCCAATGTCATTACCAAACTGATATAAATACAACCGTTGAAGCTATCTACCTCTATACTCGCTGATTCCAACTTTTATTATTATGCAATCGACTAATATTAAATTTTTATTAGTAAAAACAAGTTTTAAATTAATTCTTAGTCTGCATAATTACACGTAAGTGTCTGGTGCCTTAATGATACACATTTTTTGACATTAATATTCATAGCATTTGGATGCTCGTCGTACTATATTCGAAAAACGATCTGCACATTATATTTGTTACTAGGTGTTACTCTGAAAAAATTAGTAAAATAACCATGGAAGTTGTTTTGCTATTCTACAAACTAGACCACTTCTATTTTCTACGGAAAATCACTTAATTTCCTGAGTTTTATTTAAATGCACTTATCTCGATGCAGTCTGTCCACAAATCCACGTTTCGCTTATTACCCTTCATAATTTGTGTTTATCCCGTCGTATGAAATTGGTTTTTTTTTTTTTTTTTTTTGTTTATTTGTATTAATGTATTTAAATTGGAATGTTTTTATAAGCTGCTATAATATAAGGTTACGTTAATGGCCATCCATAGATCAAATGCATGTAATGATAATGGTATTATAGACGCGTAAAATATTCTCTGCATTTCCAATAAAAAAAAATTTAATAAATGCTCAGTGTAAAATATTTATTTGACTTGTAAAAGTGCTAAAAATAGCCCATGTGCTATAAAACTTCAGACTTCGACTTTGACTTAATTCCATTGAAAAAAAGTTGTATACTGGCCCCATATTATGTTTTATTTCATGTTTTTATACTTGCAGTACACGATTACAATTGAACTAGAATTAATTTACGCTTACAAAATCAGCCGTGAATCATTACAGGAGTTAATTGGAGCCGATTTTTTTTATCGAAGCTTATGAGAACTACTTTTAGCTTTATAGAAAATAAATGAAAAAAATCAATTAAAATTATCTTCTATCTAATTTGCATAATAAAAGATAAATAATCAAAAGCGGACCTCTGCGGAGCGAATAATAGTCGAAGACTGAACCCGTCAATGTTTTAATTAATTAATAATAGTTGTTAAGTGGCGAAAACAAATTCTACAATCTCACAACCTCTGTGGTGTGGTGGTTGAGCAGGTCGGCTCATAACCCGGAGGCGGCGGTTTGATTCCCGTAGCAGGCCAAGTATTTGTGCACAGAAAAAAAGCTCAAATGCTTGTTCTGGGTCTAGGTGTTGTGGGACCATGGTCCTCGTAGTTCTTGGGTCCCTAGACACAGGGAATCCCAGTCAGGGTCCAGGATCTATGTATGTGATCGTTGAACTTATTATTTAATAAAATTCATGACTATAGATGAAAAATTAAAAACTATTAAACAATCATTGAACGATACGTTATAAAAGTATTTTTACTGATTACCGAAGGAGGAAATCCGTGCGTCTATTTTTGTAAAGTTTTTTTATCTTACCGGTTTCAAGGAGCGAGTTATCTACGGCTTTTTATTATAAAAAAATAACGAAGAAGAAAATTTCGTAACGAATTAAGGTAAGTGCCGACTGGTAGAGCTGAATTGAACTATTTTCTACAAAACTCGGCATCTTGCGAATCGAGGCCGTCAGGCCGATCGCTTTATGTATTTAGGCACGTATATGTATACTAACTATACTCATAATATAATTATAGGTATATTAATATACTCATTAATAATATTTTACTAATGCCTTAGATTTATTCATGTCAGGATTAATTTTTTGGCATTTTTTTCACATATTTTCTTTTAACTAAAAGAAGAAGGCAAAGAAGTTCTCCAATTGGCACATCTTTTAAAATTAAATTTAGAACCTTTCTCTAAGGATGCGCTGATCTAATGAAATCCGTGCATTCCAGAGGCAATAGGTAGCTACATTAGAAACTCAGAGTAAGATAAATCACAACCCTCACACCCCTGGATTAATAACACTTTTTGCTATAGCTACCAGAAAAGTGTAAAAATATACCTTTTTCTGCTATTTTCTCATTTACTTTTCTAGCTTAGCTTTACTTTCTTTGAACATAAAGCTTTACCTATTTGAACTTAGCGTTTAGACTAGATAAATCACTGTGGGCTATCTTGGCCAATGACGTATATAGTCTCGGTGAACGAACCTTCGTCACAATCGTATGACCAACCAAAACAAGTTGTATAGAAACATTATAAGTACGTCAGCAGTTATCAGTATTTATTGCCAACTAATAATCAATGTTTGGGGAAAATACCAAGATAAGGAGGAGGCTTGGCTATTCCATGTATTTTGTGCGCATCTGCAGGTTCCTTTATTGCAGAAAAACTGGCTTAGTGCTATTAGGTGCCTTTTTGGTTTTATTTTGATATGCGGTTTTGCTATGCATGGTCACTTGGTGCCTTAATGCCAGGGCCACAGGACACATAGTAGTTTAGCTGCAATACTTGTTTGCCCCGCTGTATTTTAAAGATACAAGGTATGTTATAATACCTATGAACACAAAAATGATTACATAACATATAAAAATGAAAATGCTATACTAAAAAATGACTATCTGCCAACAGTTCAAGGTTTTTTGCTGGCAAGTCCCATGAACGTGCCACGTGAGTTATCTGAAAGAGAGGCAAGTCTAATAAAATAGAAATAGGCCTATATAAAGGCATCATCTAAGAATATAAGTAACCAAGTATTGCAAAGTCACAGGTCCTGATGGACCAATATGAGCACTAAACCGAAACACGGACAAAATCGAAGCAAAAAATTTTTTTCCGTTGAAAATTATTTTTGTAATTGCGTACATCAATTAATGGAACCTTTTAGCTTTGCGAGGAACGCAAACGCTCGCATGTTTTGAATATAATTTTGGAACGCAAATGATGCAATATTATTATGAAGTTACATAAAAAATATTATTGGAATTCGGTTTGATGTTGGAGGTAAAAAATCATAATTATAAGTTAATTACTGCGTAGTTTCTGACTACTCGTATACCCATATCATCACTACGCACTTCATCCTGAGACATCGGCAGAGTCTAGTAATAAATTAGACTGTGAAATTAGGTCATTTGACCTGTAATTTCACTACAGTGCCCTTCAAAACGGAACACAATTGTGCGCAAGCACTACTGCTTGGCGGGAGAATAACTGGCAAAGCGGCGGAACTTACCTATACCAAGTTTGCAGAAAAGTCCTACCACCTAGTAAATCAATTTCTAACAATTTGTTTTTTTCAGAAAATTTAGTATTGCCACTGAGAAAATGGGTGATTTTCAAGTGAGAAAAACCCTGGGACGCCTAAACCGTATAAATGTACATACTAAAATCAAATAAACACTTAAGTTTGATTGAACAATTAACGTTGGTGCAAGTGGGGTTTGTTAATAATCTATTTTTATAAGAAACTAGAATTAGTATATAGTACTAAAGTATTGATATATTTAGTTTTTATATATATATATATATATATATAGTATATTTAGTTTAAATTTTAGTAGCAGTATTTCAAGTCTAATTTCTTAATGAATTTCTAAAGGTGACATAATTCTACTGGTGGCATTTAAAAATCAAAGCCTATAAAAAAGCGTGGAAAAAGAATAAGTATAAAAACCTGGTTGAAAATATTTGCATGTTTATGCATGGCTTCTTAGACTATAATCTGTCTATAAAAACCTGTAGGTGAGTATATAAAATATATTATTAAACTGTCTCAATACTCTAGCCATTTCAAATATACGCGCTTAGCCTCTTCCATAAGAACTAAACTTCTTGATTTTTGAAAAACTTCTTGATTTTTGTAGTATGAGATAATCAAGCTATTACATTTAAAAATTTTAAATGCCCCACACAAAATAAAAAATTCTAATAGCCATTTTGTGGCGGCGGCGACCGATTTTTATAAGACATAGCTAAGAACACTCCCGACAAATTCACCTTTCAAACAAAAAATAAATCGTTTCATCCGTTCGGGAGGTACGATGCCACAGACACATCAAACTTATAACACACCGTCGTTTATACGTCGGGGAGTTAAAAATGGTTTATAAAAGTCAGTTTTTTTAGGGAAAGAACTAATTGGAGCTTTACCAAAATTGCTTCAGCTCATTAACCATTACATTAGTGGGTACCTAAATGAAATTAAAATAAGGTCCACTTCTCACGATTAATGTGATTCCAAACCTTACTTTGCGTAAGTATGTACTTATTTGTTAGCATTTACTGTCAAAAATAGCGTTGACGTGGGTGAACGCCTACGCTCAAATGCGCATGTTTTAAGAGCCCATTCCTCGAATGCTCATAGCCGAATGTCAATATTGCGCAAATGTTCGGGGTGAGGGTATGCTACATTGTAGATGAGATTTAATATTGTCCTTCCAAGATAAGCCAGAATTAGGTTGTACCAAGAAATTCAATCTCATAGGGTAGCGATAAGCTGCGATATCACTCAGGCCTGATGACGTATATCGCCCGTTCACGACACACATAATATTTGGTTCACTATTAGTATTTTAATAGATAAAAAACAAGGCAATAAATCTGATACAATCGTAACAATCGTTGTTGTTGTTGTTGGTGACGGAGTTAGGTGCGTCATGATAGCAACAATTTCTAAGAATATCTAGAAATATTTACATCACAGTCTCTGTGGTGTGGTGGTTGAGCAGGTCGGCTCATAACCCGGAGATGGCGGGTTCGATTCCTGCGGCAAGACAAGTATTTGTGCTTCAGAAAAATACTGAATGGGTGTTGTGGGACCATGGTTCTCGTAGTTCCTGGGTCCCTAGACACAGGGAATCCTAGTTAGGGTCCAGGATCTATGTGTGTGATCGTTGGGTGTTACTATTATTATTTACACGCTCGGCCATAAGAAAACTTTGGAAGACATTTATTATAGTTATTCTGAAACTTAGGCGCTGGTAAAGAGTTCCACTTCTTAGCCATTCGCATTATAAAGGAAATTATAACGGATAGGCCGGAAGACAACGGGTGATGAGATGCCGTACCTCGTTGTTCGGGGTTGGAAGGATGGGAAAGGGGAATCAAACCGTGCAATTCCTTTCAATCAATCAAGTTTTTATTTCAGAAAAATATTACAAAATAAATAGTGTAACTAACACGACTTTCGTTTATATATGTAGATTTTTAGGCAGGGAACGCACTATTAGGTAATAATATATACAGCAGCGAGAGACTGCAGACACGCATTTCCGCACATATCCGCTTCCCGAAAGGGAAGTCGACTTCCCTGAACTAAGAATTAACTTGTATCTCAGGGCGCGGGATACCACTCCGTGTCGCAGGTTTGGATGGATGCGCCTGTCTGCCGTTACCCGTTAGGTCCCGTCCCTTTGGCACACTTATCGAAATGTTATCATCATAATTACCTTTTCTTTTAGAAAAATTAAAGCCGTCAGACATAATAGTAATATGTGATTTATAAATAGATACCTGTGGTAGCAAAAATGTGTCTATTTAGAATGAAAACTTTGAATATTTGATACGTTTGAAATGTTGAACAAGCGAACTATTCTTCAGCTTGTTTAAAATTTATATGGGTGTTTGTATATTTATTTCGATCTAAATCCAAACTGCCATACTTATATCATAAATTCGAATGTAAATATGTCTTGTTTTTGTTTGTTACCTTGTCACGACTTTAGGTTGAACAGAATATTGAAGTGGTTTCGTACGCAAATAGTTCGAACCCTGGAAATGACAGAATACTTTGTATCGCGATAACCAAGCCTGAGTCTGGAGCCAGGGGCAGCAGCTAGTAATCAATATTTGCCTCTTTTTTGTTTTAGAATAGACTTCAATATTTGTGAGAACCTGTTTTAGAACGTAGCATAAAATTAATAATAAATGTGCTTTGAATAAAAACGTTGTAGGTACACTTGATACAAATTCTTTTGTTTGTAACGCAGGTGGTGGGCTGTTTATTTAAAAAAAAACCGTGTGATTAGAAAGTGACATAAGTAATCTATTATTAGGAATATCTTGCTTATTGTCTCTAAATATAGGTAAATGCTATATTTAGAGTTTTTCAATTCTCTTAAACTATAGGTAAAGTCAGAGGCAATATCACGCTTGACTGATATTTCGTGCACAGAATAAATAATAGTAGTTAACTAATATGTATTGTGGTTACTTTTTTGTTATGAACTTTCTGGTTACGTATTAACCTTGACGTGGAGACTTGCAAATAATAAGATCTGTATATTTTATGCATTTGCTGAGACTAAAATAATAAGGTACGGTCGTGGCGCCATGCAAACGCTACAAAGTAATACCAAATAGCTAAGTCATAAGTACCTTGGTAGGAACTTATAGCTTAGCTATTTGGCTATTAACCATGTGTCCCGCCACTGTAAGAGGTGTCTGCCACCCCATCTGTTTCAGCGAGTGCCATAAGAGCCGGCTAAGGGCATGAGAAGAGAGAGCAAGAGAGAGAGAGAGAAGAGAATGGCCCTGCTGCACATTCTCGGTACCTAAAATCTCCTGCGATCACCAAGTCGCCTGACAAGCGTGATGATTATTTCAAGTCCCTCCTATGATAAGCGTCTAAAGTGAATTTTTATGGGGGAGGCTTATATTTAGTCGTGTCTTCCGGCTGATGATGTGAAGTACCATGCTTTAATTTGATTGCTTTGTTACGCGGCCGTTGTATTCGTACCATCGTTTATTTGTAATCATTTGAGTTTAAACCATATTTCTGTAGTGTTACGTAGTATTATTATATATCTCAGGTATTAGTGTTAATTTGTCTCTACATAATGCATATCACATATTAAAAAAAAAACCTATATGTATATTTCGAGAATAAGCCGACTAGAGCCTTCCAAACCAGCGTTAAACTTGCGACCGTAACAAGACGGAAAGTTTATATAAAAAAATGTTGATATTGTTCATATAACAATGAATGAACGAATTATTCCGTTATATCTGTATGATAACGCATTTTGATAACTTGCATGTTTTCGTTGAAAAAGTATAACAATATATTTATAATTTATTTGATAAACACGGCGGTTTTGATGAATGACTTTGATTAAAAGAAAATTTTAGATACCTACCGTTAATATTTTTAAATTATTAGGTATAGACTAGATGTGCTGTGCTGTGTGTGTGTGAAAATTTTCTGCCCGCAGTTTCACCCGCGTGGTGAAAATTTTCCATACTTTCTTAACCTTTTCTTTCATTAGAACCTGAAAATAATGATGCGATGACCAAGGGAAATAGAATATAAATTTTCATTTTTCAAAACTACATGCCTATTAAATTCAAAGAGTAAAATAATGCTTCAAATTTTTATTGGACAGCAACAGTTGACGTTCCAATTATAATTATAAAAGACCTTTATTTAAATGTCGGTATTGTGCATCACAGTGTATGTAGACTGGATGAAACCAGACTTGTTCTGTGTCAATTTATATGTAATGTTCTTGAAAGAGATAACTTTGAACCCGTATATTACGGATGCGGATTTTTGATTCGTGGCTGATAGTTACGGTGTAAAATTTATGATAATGCCAATTAACAAATGATATACGAATGACGGCTACAACAGTTCAACTTATTTATCGCTACTAAATGTATAATACTTAATGCAGTTTTTTAGGTTTGTAGCTAAACAATTAGATACATTTTAATATTAAGTAACAATATATATTTTATTTTGTTTAGTATGCAGGTAGTTTATAATTTAACTAGCTTCTGCCCACAGCTTCGCCCGCGTGGCCTATAGGAAACGACGAAGAATTTTTTTCATAGATAATTCAACCATCCTTTTCATTCTTTTATTTATTTATTTAATACTTTATGCACATAAAAAGTACAAAGGAGGACTTAATGCTAACAGCATTTTCTACCAGTCAACCAAGGCGTGCAGAGAAACAATTTGATTAGGCGTGCATATAAGGAAATGAGCATAATTTTGAACATTAATTTTGATCATCATATAAATTAAAATAAAACTATAACAACAATGCAACTATTAAGCTATAAATATACATATTTTATAAAATACAAATATTCATGAATACTACAATATAGATAATATATACATAATTACATAAAATACAGACTACATAATAATAAATAATTCTATGTTCTGCTAGTTCAAGTTTAGAGACTTTTTAGCAAATGTTCCTTTACCTGGCGTTTGAAATTTCTTAGTGGTAGAATTTTGAAAAACTCTTTCTTAGTGGATACTTACACTCTACAAAGAACACACCCTCCAAATTTCAAGTCTCTAGGATCAGCGGCTTAGACTGTGCGTTGATATATAGATTGAGTCAGTCAGTCAGTCAGGACTTTGAATTTTATATGTATAGATTTTCTCATAACTCGTATATAGGTAGTCATAATGCATACTTATGCTTAAAAATTAATAGTTCTAGTGATATACTTAATATCCTTTTAAAAAAGTGTTCAATGACACTTCGACCGCCTTCGTTTAAACTGAAAACTTCTGTAGGCCACAACCCTTAGGGAGAAGTAATAGTATTCTGTGCACAACCCGCACGATCATTGGTCAGGCTATAGCGTAACTGATAGTGATAAGTCACTAAATAGCTATTTCCTAGCAATTTCTAATACATTATAAGAACGAATTCCCGATGCAATTACTTTATTATCCATTATGGAGTTTCCGTTTTTTTTCTCATACTTCATTCCGAACCTTCCCAAAATATGAGATCACTCTGAAGTATACTCTACTATAATGAAAAAGATTCTTACAAAAAAGGTATTACTTGGCGGAGACATCGTTTAACATATAAAATAATACAGCAACACAACAAAAAAACCACACCAAAATAGTAAACATCTAAAGAGTCCTGGGGAGATGTCCTAAAAAGGTGACAAGAAGACAGATTTTACATATTTTGAACATATTTGCCTTACCGAGTAAAATTAATAATAATCTCAAACTGACATGTTACATGTATAATGTGTAAAAAAAACGAGATTGTGTTTGAAGCGCTGGCGCTGGCGCTGCTCAAATGTCTCAGCATCGTCGTAGTAATGATGGATAAATCAAATTTATATTGTAGATACATTTCATTACAAAGCTATCTGGCGGTATGTCCTTGCTAAAGATTCGAAATGTTTATATTATAATAATATCGGATGATCTAAATAGCTCGAGCCTCAGATTAAAACTTTAGTGACATATAGTCATTTGTGTTGATATAAATAATTGTAGTGATGATTTGTAAACAAACCCGTATTTGATTATTGCACCATATACTCAATGCCCTTTTATCTAGGAACCGGCTTTGATCCGGATGTGGCAAGAAATTTGTATAGATAGGGCTATGAGAGGTCAAAATGTCGTACGATCCGGTGTACAACATTATTTGTTGCAAGATTTTTTCTTTGAATTATTTGTCTCTCATTACTGGAAGACGCTATTTCCCGATAATAGTTTTTCACGGCCAATTTAAGTCCTTATATAATGTATTATTGTATTATCTAACTAAACGGGGTCAGAGTGCGAGCGGATCTATTTTTTTGACTTCTTAATGCAGAAACTGACCACAGATGACAACTAAGAGTTGAACGCTTTTTCAGCGTCTGCATTTCCCGAAAACTACACAACGCGTGTCACATCATAGACCGCATCGTCACTTACCGGTGAGATAGTTTCAAGCAAAAATCTATCAAACAATAAAAAAAACTATGCCCTTCATACAATATCTGTCATATTCTCACATGTGTCTGAGAATGCAGACTATATAATTATTGTAGCTAAGAGTTGCAGCATGCCTTTTTCGCCCTTTTTTTCTTTGAGCTCTTGTTTCGTACGTGTTTGATTGATTTATTTATTTTACTGCGTAAATTAACTGTAGATATCGCTATTTTATCATGGTATCGAGTATGATCCAGTATTAGGACATCGCGTATCTAGAGTGGCCGCGAGCGGCGGGTGCCGGGTCAAGAGTCGCGCGGGCCGCCATTCTACCGACGAGTGATGACATTAACTAAATTATAATTAAAACATATATTACGCTCTTAATATTGTGTATACACCTACACTGATCCTGGTGATATGAGCGTATAAAATATTTCCAAAAACTTATTGCTATACTAAAACAATGTTACAATAGTCGATTTGATTACTAATGGCGTCCAGTAGTCTGCGCGCATTAATCTAGACAAAATGGAGCCATCCTTAGTTTTTTAATGTTTTTTATTTACTGGATTACAAATAATCCGATCAGCCGTAACAACACACGCATGACCGCACAAAATAAAGAAACTAATGAGTGTATAGCCAGAAATTACATAACTGAGATGTAGTGAACTGGAAAAACTGATTCAATATACAAACTTGCATAAAAATAATTGCTGTCACAGATTAATATCTGATACAATATAATAAATATATATATATACAGGGAGTAACAAAAACCCTGTTAAATAAATGAAGTATGTGTACAGATAATTACAAGTAGTCATATAAAAATGTCTAACAATACCTAAGTTATACGTATCTGAAGTTACAGGCAGTATCTAAATACAAAAAAACAATACCATTTCCCAAAAATGTTTGTGCCACAAGCCGTGCCTATTTTTAAATAGCTAAGTAACTAAGGTAAAAGTAAACGCGGAACCGACAAACGGGGGCCGCCTTTGTCGGCTCTTTTGTAGGATGCCGCTCCTGCACCTGTGTGCCTACGGGGAAATGGGGTGCGCGGGCGGTGCGGCATAGGCGCGGCGCGGCCCGCGGCTTACGCTCAGTCGCACGTGCTCTCTCATGCAATTTAGTCGTTTCCAGTTTGACCGTCGCGAATTTAGTGTCGAGTGTGATGTCGTATTCTAACGACGAATACTACAATATGTTAATGTGCCTTGGTAGAAGTCACAATAATTATGCGGCAGCACGTAGAGAATACGAGCATAATTTTTCTATTTCGCGTGGAATTGAGTTACCGTCATTAATGGCATTCCAGCGATTGCACTTACGTGTTTACAACACCGGTAGTGTAACGGGCCGTGATCAGCAAAGATTTGATGCTGGAAGACCACGAGTATTACATGATGCTGAAGAACAGGTGCTCGATATGTTTGTGCAAGACCCAACACGTAGCACACGCAGCATGGCAAGAGAAATTGGAATTAATCACATGCGTGTATGGAGGGCATTGAAGGAAGACGGTCAGCACCCGTTTCATTATCAACGAGTGCAATCATTGTTGCCCAGTGATTATGAGCCCAGAGTGGCAGATGACGCAGAGTTTTTGAGTCGTATTTTATTAACCGACGAATGCTCGTTCGTCCGAACTGGCGTTTTTAACTGCCATAATGAGCACGTATGGGCTGTGGAAAATCCAATCCGCCAAATCAGCATTTTGATTGATTGACTGAACATGAAAATCGCCTGCCGACAGATGTGTTTTTGAAAGCTCTTTTAAGAGCTAAAAATTACGTACTTATCTTGTTTCTTGACAATACAAAATCACACGTGAATTCGATTGTTTAGAGTGTGGCAGAAAGGCGCGCAGCACTTGTGTGCCTACCACTATTGGTCAAAGAGATCTTTTACGTCATTAAGTTCAGTCTCGCAATCCTACAACGTTGTGGTATGTGGTATAGGGCACATAATCGTATGAAAAACGCTTAAAAAGTAATCTGTGGAATAAATAGCTTCTAGTTCCGTCGCAGTAGGTATGCAAGTTGAATAGACTTAGCGTACCATGGCGGGCGGTGCGGGGTGCGGGCAGGCAGCAGGCTGCGTCGGTGGTGCAAGTACCTATGTTGTCAATATCTGAGGTCGTAAACATTTTTAGTAACGGCATAAAAGGTTTTAATAAAAAGCACACGTAAGTTTTGTATGTCTCGTATTGAAATAGAACTAGTATTACTACAACCTTGAGTTGACACTGGATACGCAGCTCGCGGATATAACAGGGTTTTTGTTACTCCCTGTATATATAAATATCTATATATTTTATATAATTCCGAAATTATAACTTAATTATTGACACATTCATTCCTATAAAAACTAAATAATATTTAATTATTTGATAAAGAGTAATACTGTAAGTAAAAGAGGGTCATAAATAAAACACAGAATTTAGATCACATATAATATAATATCTACATTAAAAGGTATATTGTTAGTAGTATTTAAAAGTTAAAAGAAGACACTGAAAATTATGTGCCGTATTAAAAATCTAGATGCATCGTTTAATTTATAATAACAAACCAAAGAATGCCTTAAGTACTTACATCGTAAATATGCATTCAATATAGATACTATTTACATCATCCTCCTAACTTGTATAATCTGCGTGTATATTATGTTGTGTGTTCAGCATATTGTAATATGATGCAGGTGTCGAAAGCCAGACGGCTGATGAAACGTGCGGCGCAATGTCGTCGTGCGGAATCCCATCCTACGGATACGGACAGTTAGATATTCTTAGAATTTATTACATTATATTAAAATAATTTGTAAAAATATTTTGTATGATTGGGTACCAATATTTTCCACCCAGGAGTAAACTAATTTTGATTTTTCGTATAGACTGTTTTTATGATTAAACCGATGTTTGTAAACATTTAATAAACTATTTCATTTTAATAGTTAACCGGACTGTAACATGGAAATTTTTGTGGAGTAAAAATTTGTGGCATCGCAGCCTAAATATAATATAATATACTAATGCCACAGAATATATAATAATAATGTTGTAAAAAATAAGGGTTCCGACTTTCAAAGGAACTATTTAGTGGAACACCCTTATAATTTATGTATAGGTGTGTGTATGTATAGGTGTGTATACTGTGTTAGTTTGTATTGTACAATTGTACATCCATCCTAGAATACATAGAGTATTGGTTGCAATTATATAGTTTTTACCTTTCTGAAATGCTAACGGTGGTGCTCGTAAGTAATTTATACACTCTTTAAAAAATCGTTGAAAAAATATGTCGGTAATCTATTTTTTTTAAATAGATATTGTACCTAATTACTTATATTTAATTAGTTCGTAATTAAATAAAAAAGGTTTCACATTGAATTACTTATCTAATAAAACTGTAACTGGGTTAAATTTGAACAATGCATATTTTTTGAAAATTTTAGTACACGTACACATTATTATTTACATACACCTTTTTATTGATATACACCGAAAATACATTTTGCTGTCTGTGTCTGTCTGTCTGTCCCTTTGAACACGCAACACGTAGAAAGTACTGGACGGATTTCGATGAAACTCGGCATGGCTAATTTTGCAGAATAACATTTAGGTTACTTTACATTTTAAAAACAGTCAAGTACGAACTGCACAAAGCAATAAAGAAGTAAATTTTATGCGAGCATTTTTTTTGTATATTATTTAAAAACGGTGAAAAGCAACTAACAATGGTAAAATAATAATTTCAATATCTTAAAAAATTACGAAGATATTCAATGCTACGATGTCATGGTGTAATAATAAATTATGAATTCTCCCAAAGATCTCAATAAACAATCGTTTTAAATACAGAATAATAATAATTCAACAAAAGGTCAGTTTTGGCGGGAAAACGAAATAGATGGCGTCACCGCATTGTATTATTTTCCAAAACTTGTTGTTTTCAGGGTTAGTGCATAAAATTGGTGGCATTTTATTCGTTAAGTGCTGGAATACAGGCATTAGTGTGGGAAAGTGGTATAATGATGTTGAAACGTTTCTTTTCGTGTCGTTTCCAAAACTCCATAGAAGCTTCCGGTAAAGTTGCCACCACTTTACTAGGAGTATTATGACTTGACTAGACTAGATTATGACTTGACTTGATGGTTTGGACTGTGACTTGACTTGACACATATATCTAATACCTTTTAACTTGAAAAATTATCAATTACTTGACACTGGTTAAATACACAAAAGTGTGGAGTCAAACCAAAAACAAAAAAATATTCAACAAAAAGTTATGATGCTAGAAATGCGATCAAATTCTACGTTCATCGTGTCAAATGAAAACTTCTCCTTAATTGGTTCATAAAATCTTGTAATTGGTGTTCCGCCTTGGGCGTTACACCGTCCCTGCAGCGCACGTGCGGCTGACGCAAGAATAGCGATAGCGTCGTGGGTTTATGGCGACCACGCGGCTACCTGCGTGCGCTACATCCGCGGCTCTGTATATTAGACAGCGTTTAAGGTAGCCTGACGGAAAAAAATTAGGACGTTTAGTCTTAACTTATTGTTATATTCTGTGTCTTAATTTAGCATTTTCCATGACAAGACAGGCTTATTGCGCTATTAAAATAAACTGTTTTTGAACAGGGAAAAGTCGTCTAGTTCGTTCACTAACCATCTGAAGAAGGACGCTTAACGATCACCCAAATCGTTCATTGTCAAATTTGCTTACACCATGGTACTTAGGTACACACAATACAGTAAAGACCTTAGGTTGTGTGTAATATAACCTAACGAGACCACGTTTGTTCCACTCAAAATACCAAGCTAAACTACGAATCTTCTAATAGCAAGAAAAAAAATCGTTACTGATTAATTGTACAATTTAAAGAATCATTAGACTCCAACACTAGCATACTGATCACTTTTACAGTTGAGGTCTATTTCTTACACAAGGTGCATGGACTTATAGCTTACTGGTATTATGATTCGAATACTTAGATGAGAAAATCAAACAAAAGTGATTGCGCGTACTGTTCCCACCGTACGAAAATAGTAGGTACGCTTTACTACAGCATAGGTACTGAAGTTTTTAGTTTCTATTTGCGATTAAACGAATTCCATGGATGACCTTAATACACCTAATCGGGATTATATAAACAACAGTGTTTACTTTATTTTTGTTTTGGCTCCACACTTTTGTGTATTTAGCCAGTGTCAAGTAATTTATTTTTCAAGGTAATTTATATTATAGATTGATTGTTGTATGTGTCAAGTCAAGTCACAGTCCAAGTCATCAAGTCAAGTCATAGTCTAGTCTAGTCAAGTCATACTTACTCCTAGTAAAGTGGTGGCAACTTTACCAGAAGCTTCTATGGAGTTTTGGAAACAACACGAAAAGAAACGTTTCACCATCATTATACCACTTTCCCACACTCATGGCTGTAATCCAGTACTTAACGGATAAAACACCACCAATTTTATGCACTGAGACTGAAAATAACACAAGTTTTGGAAAATAATACAATGCAGTGACACGATCTTTTTCGTTTTCCCGCCAAAAAACTCACCAACCAATGTATACTTATTACCATAAAAACTGTCCGTAAATAAAAAGACTGATGGTAACTCATAGCAATCGCAGCCGACGTCGCTTTTGTTGGTTATGTAATGTTTCCGTCTGCGGGAATCTCCATTCAACATAGAGGTATGACGAGGTGCTACTACAATAATAAGTAGATGATACCGAAGCTGCCACAGTTGCATCAGATTTTTTTAGACGACGCGGATCGCTACCTTCTCACTGAACACGAAGGTCATCTAAATCTGTCTCGCTTAGAGGAAGTGTTATATTTCTATGTAGCTCATTAGGCGTCCGTCGTGTTATAGCTCTGAAACATAATATTTACATAAACATTTTGAATAGGTGATTTGTTTTAAATTTTTCTAATACATACGTATAAGATAAAAGATTATCTATGGATTAATTTCAATGTAAGTAAAAGGAAAATTTTAGTCACGCACGGGTTTGGTCCCGAATCCATCAAGGGACATTACTAACCGCATCTGTGACATGCAAGTGATCTCATATCTAAAATGCTATCTATCAGAAAATGCTACTCGAACCGGTAAAGAACAAAGCTTTATGAGGATGTTATTAAATAATCAAGTGCTTAGTAACTTTAGTGTGATAATTTTAGGTACCTTCATAATTTATCGGGCTGATTAATTATAATGTAAAGGTTTTTTTTATAACGTGCGGTATTTTTCCTTTAAAATTAATCTGTTAATTTGATTTTATTTAGTAGGTGTTAAATAATTAATAAATACGATTGCATTACATAATCCATTTATTTTCTCAATGTGACATATTTTGTTATTCCCTTATTTTTTTAAAATAGTTCCTCCAAGCAGTTTGTATATGACAGTTCTCCACCGCCAATTCCAACTGCCTACGGTATAAATAATTAATAAATACGATTGCATTACATAATCCATTTATTTTCTCAATGTGACATATTTTGTTATTCCCTTATTTTTTTTAAATAGTTCCTCCAAGCAGTTTGTATATGACAGTAGGTACTATACGTATCAGGCGATTATTTGCTATAAGTCATAAAAACATTATTTTTTGTTTAATTTCAAATGAACCTATTAATAACTAAATTTTTTGTCGAATTCCCAACTGGCAAGCTACACCACAGAATATATAATATCACTATACTTGGTGGTACCTAATAATGGATGCAAGTACAAATGATGATCAAATATATTCTTGATAGCGAATAAGACAATAAACACATTTAATTTCTTCATTCTTCTTATTATTATAATTCTTCAGTTCTGTAATGTATTTTTATTATGCATACCCTATAAAAGATACACTGCTAGAGCTCCCTGAGCCGTTCTAACTCTTTGATATAACGTAGTGTGGCTCTGGGGACATAATAACTAATAGCTCTGAGATTCTGGCGTAGCTGCTAGCTTCTCCAGTATCACTGATTTTGGTGCGATGATGATAACAATGAGGCATTTGAGATTTCTAGAGTAAGTGTACGAGGCACGCCTTTTGAGTTTTGTCGTTTGAAGAAAAAAACACAACTAGAACCTTATAGTTCTTTTTATTGTTTTTCGAAGTATTCACCATGTAGCTTAATACACTCTTCAAAACACTGAAGCTGTGTGGGGCCACTTCTAAAGTTGTAGAAAATTATTATACGATATACGAGAATTTTCCTTAGAAAGATTCATTTTCGTACGTAACCTGACAGATTCCAATCGACGCTGTGACTAAACAATAGCATTAATCCTAATACTTTCAACTGTTTTGAAATTCAAAATTTAAACACTTTCGAATATAGAATAGTTCCAAATTCAAAATTGCCGGGAAATATGGAAACGACAGAACTTAAAAGGCGCGCCTAGTATTGTCCTCTCGAGTTAGTATTCCCGATAATTTCTTAAAATGTCATGATATAATAGAAAGTTTTATTCGTAATAATATTTATAGGAATGCTCTCGAAATCGTTGAAGAAACTGATAAATGATGAAGCATATTTTATGTTAATAATATTTGTTTAACATTCAGGTACTGTACCAGTTTATTAACCATTGTGAATAAATACTTGTTAATTTACGTCAACCGCCAAACTGTTTTCAAAAGTTATTGTTATGCTTATGATTTTACATTGCGATTATCTTTTGTAGGGTATGGGTATAAAACTGCTGTGATAAATAAAAGGCCGTATGTTTGAGTGGTGCTAACTCTGCACCTTATACAATATATATAATACAGCCTCTGTGGTGTGGTGGTTGAGTAGGTCGGCTCATAACATGGAGGCGGCGGGTTCGATTCCCGCGGCAGGACAAGTATTTGCGCACAGAAAAAAAACTAAAATACTTATTCTGAGTCTAGGTGTTGTGGGACCATGGTCCTCGTAGTTCCTGGCTCCTTGGATGCAGGGAATACTAGTCAGGGTCCAGGATCTATATATATATGTTTTCGTTGGGCGTTATTATTATTATTATTTAAAGCTTCATTTGTAATCATAAATTTTGTGGATCAATCAAGAACTTTTTTTTAATGTTACTGAATGATTTGACGATCTAGCCGTTCACCTGATGTTAAGCGCCACGTCTGCCCATAACAGAACAGTGTCAATCGGAACCCCAAAATAGAGTTTCGAGCGACACTGCACGGCGCACATCATCCTGAGACATCAGCACAGTCTGGTAATAAGATTACTCGACTGTGAGATCAGATCATAAAGTCTCAATTGCCCAGTAATTTCACTAGCTACAGTGCCCTTCAAACCGGAACAGTGCTTGCACATTACTGCTTGGCCGCAGAATAACTGGCAAAGCGGTGGTACCTAAACGAGCTTTGCAACAAAGTCCTACCACCTAGTAAAAACTACTTATTATTAGGATACTTGCTATCACCGTACTGTAAGGCGCATTAACATGTCTTCGGCTTCCTACGCGCTGTTAAATAAATTACCTATAAGACTTATTATATATAGGTAATTACAGGGAATGTTGTGCCCGTCTGTACTAAGGTCTATTAAAATACAACTTAGCTAAGAAGCACTTTCCCCTGGATTCTCGTATACGCTTGTTAAGTTCGTTTTAACTTGGCAGACCAAGTACTGGACGACCATTGATTGCCCGTTGATCTTCGGCCATCTCAACCAATGAGCCATATTTGGCATGCTGATTTGATAAGAGTTTGACAAACGTACGAGAAACTAGAGGGCAGTGAACTTAGGAGCTGTTAAACTTTATTAGTACAGACAGACATAAGTCGTGGGTATATTAGTACATCAGTCTTTCGATCAACTGTAAGATGTACCATGTACCACCACAGCGCCTTAGAAAGCCATGATCATACCAGCGCAAGACACTAATTAACATTAATAATAATAGTTATAATGCCCATATACATGGATCCTGGACACTAACTACGATTCCCTGTATCTAGGAACCCAGGAACTACGAGGACCACGGTCCCACGATACCCAGGCAAAGAACAAGTATTTGCACTTTAATTTCTGTGACAAGGTTATGAGCCGACCTGCTCAACCACACACTACAGAGGCTGTCAAACACATTATGCACATTACATTCGATTTGAGTGGTTCAAATTTGTTCTCAAATGGGAAATAAAACAACATAATTATCTAGATAACAATATATTCTTGTCATCAACGACAAACTTAACAACAGACTACAACATAGATCTTCCCAACGAAACCCCTGAAGACATTGTATTACCTTGTTAGACTCCTGAGAAACGTTTACCAACACATCGAGAGCAAGTTTAAGGATTATAGAAAAGCCTAATTTCATTCTCCTTTTTTCTTTTAGTTAAAAAATTAATTAAAAACAAAATATTATTTTTTATCAGTGACTTGTGTGTAATTTTTTATACAATGAATAATTTTAATCTAAAAATTGAAGACCGGCGCCTATATGATATTGTCTCAGTATGCAGGTATTCATTTACTATATGACAATAGAAATTAGAAAAAGAATTTAGTCACACAAAAAGCTTTAAGTCATTCACTCCATTAGTTCTTTTGAACTAACTAAACGCCGAAAGAAATGGACGGCTTATGTAAAACTGGGATCAAACTTGCCTTTGAAACCTAAAATTGCTTTAATTATACTTAAAAAAAACTAAAGCCATAAAAAATGAGCCATACGATTAAGTTAAAGATTCGATCTATACAAGTATTCTACTGCTAAGCTGTTCGTAAAAATATCAAACAAAATCACTTAAAAATAAATACTCTCAAACTCAGTAAACATCATTAACATATCTTGTAATTTCTATTAAAATAATTCATACATCCCTACTTTGAATTGCTTTTGGTTTTATCGTACGTAAATGAATTGACTCAAATATAATTAGGCAAGGGGCTGCCTGGCGTTACATACAGGACCACGTACGAATAATCATACAAACTTATTCTTAAATACGTATGATAAAAATACAATCGTTACGTAATAACTTAAAATTAACTATAATTACACGTAAGTACAAAATATATAATCGTCTCAGTGCACATTTTGTTTTTTGTATTATAATGAATAAAACAAATATAATATATGTTTTTGAGAAATCGAAACTGTTGTCCAATCAACTCCAATTAAATTTTGCATATCTATAACGGTTCATTTAATAACTTTACATATTTAAAGCGCGATAAAATGTGAAAATATAACATATTTAAGTAGTTATTCTATTCTATTTATTGCAAGTTATGTACTCAATAAACATTTGAACGATCAGATCCTAATATTTAAAAGCGTATTCTGTGAACTATAGCAATTAATTTTACGTAGATATAGAGAATTGAATAAACTATACATTACTGATGCCAATAGCTCCGCATTTCACAAACTGTACATGCATATTTGAGGGGATTGTAAAATGCTTTTGGCACTAACTTCAATAAATATTTTTTATAATTTATATTACAATACATTTAATGTCGTTATTTACAGCTTATATTGTACGGATATATATTTACAACTGCTCGGTATATTAAGGATTAATGATGATCTAAGCATTATTAAACTTTTTACAAAGTATTTGTTGGTGTCTCAGGTTGCAGGTTGTTCGCAAACGTGTACAATATCACAGAATAAATAATATATTACAAGTGTCTACAATAATTATAGAAATGTAACAATATATTGTTTGTCCATAAAAGTGGCCGAATTTGGTGTATACCTACTTGCTTAAACGGTGCTATTTAAGAGCTACACGGCTATTGAATATAAGTACCTGCATAGTCGACTTTCCTAAAAATGTTCACATATCGACTCCTTAAAATAATGAAATTTAATGAAATATATTTATTCTAGACACACACAATGTAACACAATAATATAAATACAAATGAAAACAATACAATAAGAGAGAAGAACATAATTGCCATTAAAATTAGCAAAAGGGTAATGCCATTAAAATTAATGCCATTATAGAGTAGCAATTTTTTTGGTTAACAAGCAACTTACCTACTTGTACGTTATTTAAAAAAAAAGTAGTTTATGTTACTAGATTTTGCAGCATCTTCCGTGTATTTCTAAAATAGCTCCATTATGAACTGAATTTTAATGAGCTAAGGTACCGCTGACGCTATTTCTTCAGTTATTTGCCACTTATCATATAGATTCAAAGGTTACATACAGCGCTAGCGAAACGCTCTCCTCGATACATTGGAGTGTAGATAGCGCAGGCATCACGTAGCGGTTCATTTCACTTTAGATAAAGAACTATTTTATAATATCACGGCGTTGTTTAACATTTGGAACGTACAACAATGACTTTACATCATCGTTATCGAGTATTGCATTACGCTATATCAACGCCAAAACTGCATACTGAACCCTAACATCTAACCGTAACATAACATTTGATTATATTGCACACATTCACTTACTATCTACGTTTATGTATAAATAATAGAGTGGGCAATAATCCCTCTCCGCCAAAAAATCGTTAACTCACCGCTTAACTACCAGATGGAATGACATGTCTGACGCACCTTCGATGTTGCTTCGCTAAGCAAACCCAAATGATTAAGGTTATTTGATTTAAATTCTTTAAAAAAACGAAGACATGGTTTGATGATGAGGACTTGGCGCTATTAAGTAATAAGTAAGTATTAAGTATAAATCGCGACAGACATTTAGTTTTTGATCCGCTAATGGCTTTCATTTTTCATCGCTTTGTATTATCTTAACAGTGCCAAGACCCTTAAATTTTAAATTCCAATACTATTTCAAAACAAAATTTAAATTTGTATGAACAAAAAAGGTAAAATTTTAAAATAATCCAAAAATGCAATCACAGCAAACGTACCACAGTACCACTGTTGGCAAGCGGCGCGACCACTAATAGCTTTACTCAGTAGTCACCACTTGCCCCCATCGGCAGGTTTGCTTGCTATTAATATAACAGCTTGCCTAGGGAGCGTGCTGCAGGCTTGCTCTACTGATGGCGACGATGGAGTGGCTCTGGGCTCTACTGCATGTCTCGAACTACCTTCGTTTTAACGGGCTTTCTAACTTTTATTACTATTCATTTTTTAACGTTATTTATTTATCTAAGATGCCTACTTTACTGCCTTATCAAAAAGCTGTGAACTAAATTGTAGACTCCAAAGCATAGATTTATTCTTGCGACTCTGCTATTAACTTTTTGAATACTAAACCAAGGCTATTCCAATATCTTTTGTAAAAGTATTTAGTTATTTTGGCAGTATGGAGATTATAGTAAAGTAGGCATTTTAGAAGGTTCTGCACGGTATGAACAAGCTTTCCAACGTTGATGGCACACGGATGACGCGAGTGAACTGTCCATGAGATGCAATGCTCTGATCAACAAGCGCTTCAAATACTACTGACTCCACTACGTGAAAATGATCCGAACGATTCTGAATGATTCCTTCCATAGCACCGATGCCTTTTAATATCAGGACAATTCTTCCAAAATTAGCATCGCAAGATCTATGTAAGTTGAAATCCCACGATTCTAATTCTATTAGTGAAAAGTTTTTCAAAATTGAATTGCAACGTGATCTTGATGCGTGAATTTCGAGATGAAACTTATCGTTATCGGTAAAAGGAGAATCAAGTTTATAAAATTCAGTCGCTGACTACTGGTAAAAATTGGTTTAAACGCTACTCCTCTAGAAAACAATTTACAAAATGTAATTTTCAGACTACCCGCAGAATTCCGTAGAAAAAATACGGACGTTTCGGAAAATCGGGTAGCGCGCATCGTGACCGCTCGTCGATGTAGTTAAAAGTTAAAATCGCCTCCCTTGTGCCATTAATTTTGTAAATAGCCGGTTTACCTGCGTGGTCTCGCCGTTAACATTCTCATTTCGGTCCGTCGCAACGTGAGGTTAGTTCATCAATAATTGTAGATGGTATTGCTATTTACTGCATGTCTCTGCATGTCTCTGCATGTTGCTGCATGTCGTGCATGTCGCTGCGCCCGCTCGTTCAAAAGAGCATGTGGCAGCGCAGGTTGGAGTTGGCTATCCCGTGGTGTGGGCGGTGAGGGCGGCCCGCGGCGTCGCGCTGCCCAGCGCGGCCGGCGGGTCGCTGGCGGGGAGGGAAAGTAGATGTTAGGCCTCTAAAAAAATTAAAGCCGTTGGCTTCGGTTCCAGGTTGGACTTCTTTGCTTCCACTACCAGGAACTCGATCTCCTGAAATGAGAAATATAACACGTTTACGAACACAGAAAACGTACCTACAAATTATTTTTAAAAAGATCACGTTTTTCATATCTGTCTGATATGAAGTGATTTGAGAAATAATTGAAATAAATTACTAGAGTTCGAGGGCCACGTCTTTTATAATGGAGGTATTTTCGAAACGTAAATAAATATTATCAGCGAAGGTGTGTATTTTCCCAGACCAAGATACAAGACGTTAAACTTCAAACTTCTCAAAATTATTAATACATAAATCCAGAGATAGTGGTAAAGTATAAACTATTAACCATGGAGGTATATGCAATAGTACTGTGGCTCCACCGACTACTTTCTTTTCGTCGCTCTTTTATTCATAACTTCGAAAATACCACCAACAACAGAACGCGGCTGAGCTTGGCAGCGTTTGAAGAACTGTTGCGTCTAAGTACCCCACTGATTATAGACAAAAGTTTTTCAGCGGGACGTCTTACTATGTTATAATTGAAGGGGTGAGAACAAAAAGGGTTTAACTGATTTATTTCACAAAATGACTTATGGGTTCCATTGGATTCAGCGTGAAATTATCTACATTAATACATTCTCAAAATATCGAAATGAGGCTTAGGTATATCTCGAGATTTTGAGTCTAAAAACGGTTTATCTGTCACAGGAATACAGTTCGCTTAGCATAAAAACATTATTATTATTATTTTATTATATTATATTTTTACAGTAGTATTATGAATTAGTACTATATTTAGTATTTTAAAATAGAATTAATACATTTTCAAGGAACTGAAACTTACATAAACCTTTTCTATTACCTTATAAGCACTCTACATTAAAATTAAGCAGTTGAAGTTTAAAGTCAATTTTCTCGTAACTATCAATTTGACAGTTAAACCCTTTTTATTCTCAACCCTTCAATTATAACATAGGTACGATACGGAGCCGAATCGCAGACACTCATAGTGCGACTAGTCCATAAAAAGATAAATATATCCATATAGTATATAGGGATATATCTGTTTATCTTTGATATAACTTATATATACATATAGCCAATTTAATTGGGCTGATCATAATATTAGCCGCTGAACGGTACCCGTTACGTCTGCCCCAGTAGACGTTTTCGTGAATCGAAATCCCGATTTGCAAACATCAGCCTTCACGGAATAAGTGGAGCGAAGCTGGAAGCAGCTATGTGTAAGAAAACACTGAGACTGCTACTGATGATGATATAAAGAACTGCAAACGTCCTAAGCGACAATATACGCAGCTAGCTGCTATAAGAAATGGAAAGGCATGATGTTACAATTGAAGGGGTGAGAATAAAAAGGGTTTAACTGATTGTTTTCACAAAATGACTTATGGGTATCGTTGGATTCAGCGTGAAATTATCTACAATAATACATTCTCAAAATACCGAAATGAGGCTTAAATCTCGAGATTTTGAGTCTAAAAACGGCTTATCTATCACAGGAATACAGTTCGCTTAGCATAAAAATATTGTTACATTTATTTTATTATATTATATTTTTACAGTAATTGTATGAATAAGTACTATATTTAGTATTTTAAAATTGAATTAAAACATTTTCAAGCAACTGAAACTTACATAAACCTTTTCTATTACCTTATAAGCACTCTACATTAAAATGACGCCGTTGAAGTTTAAAGTCAATTTTCTCGAAACTGTCAATTTGACTGTTAAACCCTTTTTATTCTCAACCCTTCAATAATATTGTAGAGTGTACGCACCGGCTTGTCCCTCTGCGCGAAGGACTCGGCAATGAGGCGCGCCACGTCCTGGTGCTGCAGCCCCTCGACGCGATGGCCGTCCACCGCGAGGATCAGTTGCCCCACCTCCAGCCCGCCCGCCTCGTACGCTGCGCCGTGCTCCTATGGTTTACAAGACACCACGCGTTATACGATAACCCCTTACTATTAAGTTGATTGTTACTTATTGTGTTTTACAATACGTACAAGAAAAAAAAAGTCATATAATCTTCTAGCGATGATGTACTGGACCGTGGTTATAGATTGTCGTTTTCTAGTGAAAAACAAGTATTCCGCTCCCATTGTTTTCAGTAACGAGATCGGGAATGTATATGTTAAAGATTACGCTGCGTCCCGATCTTTGGTTAAAATGCGAAAGTTTGTGTGGTGTGTGAATGTTTGTTATATCCTATCTCTGTAACTACTAAACCTATTTTGTTAAAATTTTGAATGTAATATGATACTTTTTATCTCCAGGTGAAACCGCGGGGCGCTACAATTATATGTGTACAGGGCTTTCGTTTATATTGATATTTCTTGGGACATCCTGTTACATGTATCACAGTAGCAGCACAGGTAAGGTGACATAATACGATACTTATGCAAATAGTCAAATAGATAATAATAATATATCAGACGAGCACACATTCTTCGTTCTGGTAAATAATATTCTGCAAATCCTATCTAATTATACACTAAACTCCATTTAAACAACAATGCTTTTATTGCCTTAAACAGATAAAACGGTCGGTTTAGAAGTTTGACATTTGGACCCTTTGTGGGATAGTACGATAGGAGATAGAAGCAAGCAATTATCTTGGCCTTATACGGTATTGTGGTGCGCAGACCAGACTAGCCTTTTAGTACTAATCTGTGCACAGATCAGCGATCACATTACATTTGCTGTCGCGTTTTGTGTAGGAGTAATTACTTCGAAACAGGCACAATCGCTTATTGCCTGTGTATTTCCTTGAGGTTTTTTTTTGAATGGGCTAATGCTGTTGATCTCTACCGACCTTTACAGTGTCACCGGGTTGGTTATTTCTTTGAGGTCTGATTATGAAGCGTATGCTAAAAAACTTACATGGATATTTATTATCCTCGGCAACGGATGTTTGGTATTGGCTCCACCTTCGATAGCGATCCCCAATATCGGCTTCGTTTTCTTGACGGTGATCTGCAAGTTTCCGTGATGGTCCGGCACTACCCGTGCTGCTCGTCCCTCGTCCATCGTATGGTCGTGCTGCAACCTTTGCATCGATTGGTGCCTTCGGATCCCGCCTCGGTCTTCAAGTAACGCGCCGCTTTCCTCTTTCATATCAAAACTCCGCGACAACTTGTGCGCCAACTCCTGTAGAGTAAGTACAATCGATCTTACCCAACATTATACTCACAGCAATCACAATCTGACCAACGGATTCAAACGTTAAAATATTTACAATAGATGATACCAAAATACATGAAACTCCTAAAACCTAATGACTAGTTACTATACCACATCCACACTAAGAACTGTAACTCTACGATGCTAATAACAGCAAATTCAAGATTAGCCTCTAAGTACAAGTGCTCTAAGTATATTGAAGAGTAGTGTAGCTGGGCGGCAGAGGGCAGTAACTCTGGGGTGTCGTTCCTAAGCATCAAGGAACCTTGAGGAAGACTGACTTACGACCTTATGCCTCTCAGTTACATACATGTAGAGTGATTTGTTTACGTCAAAATATGTATTGAGAAGCTGTAAGTGAGATGTGTGCTGGAGGCTTGGATTCATGCGGTTCGATCACTCGGTGGCGTGGTTTCGAAGTGGTTTATTTTACAAGTGTCACTATGTATTCGTGAGAAGAGTTTGTTCTTATCCCGATTACCTAACTACGTAGGTATACACCTGAGGACGAAGATATATGGCTGATGAAGCAAAATTAACGTAACGTAACGTTCGTATAAAGCAATTATAAAACTCAAAGTAAATCATAAGAATATATAAGTTGCCCGTCGCTAATTTATGCATTTTGCCACCATGCTTTTTTATTTCAAATAAAACCTATCTATCTTTCTTCGATAAAACTGATTGTCCGATATTGATGCACAACTTATAAAATTGTATATTGCTATAGTTAGTGATATGAAAATTTCTGACTAAATCGGTCATGCAGCACGTCAGCTCGAACCATTCAAGACAAAAGATACCTCTACAGGCTAATGATAACCGGAATGATAAATCAAATCACTGATAAGTGTATCTACTATCAAATAAACTGATGAGTAAACAAAATGTTAGGCAATAAAATTAAACACCGAAATGATGTGCAACGATAAGAGAAGTGAAAACATACAGTAAGTAAAAACAAAGTTGTCTAACACCAAGCAATCGTTTTGTTATTGAAGCGAGAACTTCCAATAAAAATTTCAACGTTTCTGATTAATTTCGTGCAAATGTAAGAATTGTCAATGTGCTAGGACAGTTTGCCGGTCGTTCCGGCGGCGAGAGACCGGGCCACTTACTAGAGGTCGTCCCCAGTACCATGATTTAACTTTCTGCGTCCAGCCACCGAGTGATGAGCGCAGCCCCTCGAGATAGCCGCACTGAAACATCACACTCACTGAGGACCAGATCCTTCACCTCGACACTCGGTCGACGTCGCCTCCTAGATTCCTGACCTTGGCCATCTGGCCATTTGGCCCTTACCCCGTGGTCTCGAGCCCTGGCCGTTGCCAGCCTATGTGTATTGTCATGTGAACATGTTACAGTGACACAAGCATCTCTAGCATAAACTCTAGCAGTATTCTATAGGGACAACTCCTACGAGTTCAAGAGTTACGAATAACAAACTTGTTTATGGGAAACTAACTAGCATTACACGATTTTATCCCCTAACAAAATACAAGTAAATACTTAGGTATGATGTTAATACTAATGAAGAAGATAAATATGTTTATAAATTAGTAGGTATGTATACAAAATAAATTAATAGTAAAATAGAATAGGTACCATTAGCAGAAACTATTTTCTATATGACTACATAGATATAGCATTAGATAAGGCAAAACATCATAATTACTAACCCTTATCTTAATGTAATCTTGAATTGTATATCTTTTGATACCAGTTCATCCTAATTTTTTGATCTTTTACATACCTGATCCTGTGTGGTCAAGTAGCATGAAACAAGAAAATGAAAGTATTCTTTTTTAATAGTAAGTATTCTGTTTTATGATAGTTAAATAAGATTTGTACACCAAGTATTGTCCTGAGTTTGGTACATGTACAGTCACGCTACCATTTTGTCCTATTGTGTTTACATTGTCTGCCTCGACGTCGCTTAACTTTCCATCAATTGTGTTGTTTGTCACAGTTTCAACGCTTGCTTAGAGAAAAAGAGCGACATTTCTTTGTGAGATTATCATCCGCAGTGGAAGTGTGAATTTTGTCAGCTACGAAACTTCATTGTTGGAGATTTTATTATGTTTATTTGATTTTGCTGTTTGAAAGTCCATAATGTGTATCACAGCTATGATACAGATGCTCCAAGAATAGGTTCTTGGAGCATCTGTTGGAGAATCTAGATTCTTGGAGCATCTGTTGGCTTTCGGTTGTATGTAGAGATAGCTGTCATGATGCGTCTCGTTATATTTTCTTCTATGTACAAATAACGCTTCAACATACCTAAGTAGGTACCCAATACATACAACTACGCCTGACAAGCATCTCAAGCTCTATCAAATCTATTTGGAAATCTACTCCGAATATCATATTATTATCCCAAATTACTATTTATCCAAATATTGGTATTTTTTTTTTTGTAATGAGGTACCTTAAATAGTACATCATTAAAATTACAATCTAGCCATTACTACGGCTAATAAGTAATTTAAATTTGACTTAAACTGCTAAACTAATCATAAGACTGTGTCCATTAACACTTTTCTTAATGTCTCTATTAAGGGGAAGACACTTTGTTCATGAGTTTTTTTGAGTAACACTCACTACACTATGGTCAATATCACATCACTAGACTAACTCAAAAGGTTTTTTCCTTTTTAGTCTTCTCACTATATCCGTGTTATCGAGGAGCTGGATTGCCTCGACATTCACATGATGGTGAAGCCTTCGTTCATGAGCTTCAGCGAATTTCTTTATAACATTAACAACAAGGTCTACCTTTAGGTCCCGGTGTAGGTCCTCGTTTCTAATATACCAAGGTGCATTTACAGCGCACCGCAGTACTTTGATTTGAAAACGTTGGATGATCTGTATATTGTTTTGTGTGGTAAAATATTATATTATTAAATATTGGTAAAATGAACTTATTATTTATACGAATCGTTTTGTCCAATGTGGAAATTGGCACAGTAATTGTGCGTGCAGTTTTAATGTCTTGGTAAGCTTTTTTTTTGAAAACTCTGTGTCTCGCCATTTCATGTTTTGTTTATAAAGTTTTTGTTTTCCACAGTTCATTTCGTTTGCAGTATGAAGGTAGCACAAGTACACAAACACCATTAACCTGAGGTCGGCTTCAGTCACACGGTGATTGCGAGATGAAAGTTTTTGGGACGTGACGCTTGCGGGCGGCACTCAGTGCTATTGAGTAAACTTATTTGTATTTGGTATGACTTTTAAAATGACCATGACCACACTTTTCTTTCATTAGCCCTTACTCAGTAGTAGAAACCACTTATACGTTTTCTGGGAATCGTGATTCGTAAGCAGATAATATAAACCGTAATGTTATTAAGGAGGTCTCAATAATAATGTAGGTACTTATCGGATCAAAAATCGAATAATACGTCTCCGCAGAAAAAAAATCCGTCATTAAATTGTGGTTTTAACAAAGTAACTGTGAATGTTAGATAATTAAAATGGGCAAGTACCTACCTATCTTTTGCATTCGTGTTGGCGCAGAGCCAGTACAAATTCAACTCTCATAACTACGGACGATGAGAACTAAGCGCCAATTAAACCGTTACATCTTAGTCTGCATGATTGGGGTAAAACAAATTGTTCATAACCTATTTTTTTTTATTACTTAATATCTTGAATTACTAATACATTTTCCCGCGAGACAAAAAAAATGTTTCGAATGGAATGTTGGTCAGTATACTTATGCCTGGTAAATATACTTCGCGTGTGCTGGATGTCTAATCATGACAACGCAGTGCGCATATACGCATGCAAATCGTATATCACTTACCAATTAGTCAAATTAACTTTTAAAATGATCACTCTTATAAAGTTAATATAGGTTTGTCAGTGGTGAAAGCCCCGAGAGGACAGTACTACACCGTTTGCCCTGCGGTGAAATCTCCAGCACGACATCGACAGATCGACAAAGCCGCAATTAATTTCACTTTTGCCGAGGCACAAGCGCAACACGCTTCACTAATCGCTGTAAACAGCGCAATTGATTGAATTACAAACTTTCTGTCGGTCGTGAAATAAGATACTATCGGATACGCGCCAAGGTAGGGGACGGTGGGGCAAGGCGGGGTACTTAAGGTTTGCGGCTTAATTAAATAAAACCATTTCATTAAATCTAATCAACTTTATTACAATAATCATCTTAAGTAATCAGCCTTTGATAATTGAGCTATAATAAGAACATAACTTTCATTATTTGCTAGAAAAAATACATATTACAAATAATCACCTACTTCCCCGTCTTGCCCCATAGGTGGGGCAAGATGGGGTAGCCTATGAGGTAAGATGGGGTATACGCAATCGTTTTATTCTTGCTGACAAAACTCGTAATTAAAAGTCGCCTCTTCATCTTTGTCATCAATTCCTGCACAGATGCAGTGTGCCCACATTCCACAAGCTCCACAAGCAATCCAACCTTCGGTGGAGTCCAAATAACGTCCACAACAATAAAAACATGGAGTGCTCTGAACCTCACTGTCACTATTTTCAGATGATGATTTACTTTTTACAGCTTTATTCTTTTTCTGTTTTCCTTTAGCTTTTTCATTAGATTTTGCTGTGGTTTGCTTCTTAGATAACTGCAATTTCTTTTTTTCTTCTTTTTCGGCATCATCATTCTTCTTTTTCTTTAATTTTTCTTCAAGTTCATTTTTATATGGTGACGCAGTTATCATTGCAGTTTTTCCTTGTTTTCTAGTGGAATGAACAGTTTTTTGAGTTGCCGGAAAAGGTAATATTTGTTTTGGGCTAGTTAATGCAAATATTGAATCTCTTGGAGTAACAGGTCTTTGATCCATGCCTAAATTATCAGTCCAAATTGAACAACCAGGTTGGGGTTGTTCATTTGCAAGCTTTCTCACGGATTCTGGTACCGCATTTGGACTAGCTAGCATTCGAATAGCTGGTGTGGTTAAATCAGTAGCAGGCGCTATAATATTCGCAGTCAAATTCAATGCAGACACGATTTGAGGCTAATTTTTGATTTAGTTTTGGGTACGACTGAAATTCCAGTTTCATCGCAGTTATAAATTCTATCTAGGCTTAATTAATGTTCATCGTATACGTTGCCTAAGAACGTATAAAAAGTGTCGATCACTTCTTTGTTGAATCCAGAAGCACGAGCAGCAGACGTACTTTATGGCTTCCTTATTGATAGCTCTGGATGTCTCTTTAATCCTCAGAACCCAATCTTTCCTAGCTTCTTTTCTTTTCATTATTGAATGGATGGACCTTATTGTTCTTCTTTGCTAAGTTGTAAGCCAGAGATTTTAAATCTTTTACTGTAAGGCCGTAAAATCGACTTTCCCTATCTATAACATTTCTTCAGATTCTGTAAATATCTGTTATTTAGGGCCTAAAAGAACTTTTACTGCAAATTAGCTGGTAGTCTGTTGCTTTCGACGTTATCACGAGCAATTTTGTCTTTTCGTTCTAAAGTTGTTTGCGGTACTGAAAATGTTCGTGATGCCAGCAAATATCCCATATTTCTTTTCAATGACAGCATCCACAGCGTTTGTCATATTTTCTTCTGACCAATCCCCTCTATTTGTCGTTCTTTTGTAATTCCTAAACATGCTGAAACAAACAAAATTGTTTGTTAAACTTCGATTTCTAGAACTAGGGGGCAAGATGGGGTTACCCTTATCCCATCTTGCCCCTTCATGCGAAAAAAAAAGTAAAATTGTGTCACAAAAAAATGGCTGCCAATCGAGTGATAAACAAGTTCTTACCTGACAGAGCAATCATCAGAAGAAATAAATCACGATCACTGAATGCAGCACCTCAAGTATTCACGGCAGCAACACAGCTAACAAAACATAAAAAAACGATAACAAATTCAAGAAAAAAAGATTTTTTGGCGAGAAATGAAAAAACGTGGTACGTTGTGGAAGTCAAACGGCCGATTGAATGGCAACATAGCGGCGCGTCTTAGCAGTAAAAACGGCTGTGATTCGTCAACTCTAACAAGACAAAAGGCTAGATACCCCATCTTGCCCCCCACCCCGTCTTGCCCCACCGTCCCCTAATTAAATGCTTGATTGTAGGAAATATATTGCACTACTTGATACATATGAATGTATTGGCTGATTCTGCTTAGAAATAAGGAACATTTTGCACAGTCTTGTAAGGTCTCATACGCGTAGCGCGGCGCATCTTCATAGCACATCTTACTCGCTCCACTACATAGCTCAGCATCAGTGGAAACAGTCACATAGTTTCGTAGCTTAGCTTTCACATCATCACATCACAGCTGTCTTAGTGAAAAGGCAGTCAATAGTGAAACTTTTTGGAAATTCCTACTTTACAATAGCTATGAAGTACCTAAGTACATATTACTTTATATACCTACCTGTGGCTTTAATCTAGAACGCATTTTAAGATGTCAAAATGTAAAGTACTTATAACACAATCTTACACGTTATATAATTAAATGTGCATTCATTTAAGATTGTACTATGTTAGGTTTTTTTTATGTTCATCTTTATTTGTATGTAGGTACCTATATAATGTATACACTATAATTGACATTATGTACTCAAATTGACTGTTTTTGCTTTTTTCAAATTGTTATTTTAAATATTTTATTTTGACGTGTAAACACAGTTTATTAATAAATGAGTATTTGAGTATTTGAGTATTTGGGCTTTTCGTAACGATAACAATTGACAATAAGCTCAAAACTGGAGCAGGCGAAATACATACGCTATAAACGCTTTTCTCTTTCAGTGTGATAAAACTTGATTAGTACCTAAATAAGTAATGTATAACCGTATAAAATAAAGATGAGTTAGGTAGTTTAATTTAAAATTGTAATAAGTTGAACTCGAAGTAAGTCTTTTTAAACAACAAAAAAACCATGGGTAATCTTCAGACTTGGGAATCGCAGGTGGCGAGCATTGATGATTTCCGGTATAACAAGTTTTGGACATGCTGTCTGTCCGCCTCGTGGGAACTAACGGTTAATTTTAATACCAGAATGTTCATTAAGTTGAAATTTACCCATTGTTCGTTGAACAATATTTAAGCTACATCACTGTTATGCAACTTCGAAGAAAATTCTCAGACATGCTCTCTAATTTTGAATCGATATCACCTTACACGCAAAAATTATGCACTAAATAAATTTAAAAATCATACTTCTGAGCGTGTTTATATAACGTTCGCTTTCACGCTCTGTACCGTTCATAATTTTACCAGAGCTGGCGCATGTCGACAAGCCAAGTCACTAACTACAGTTTAGCAAGTTTAATACTTCCTGACTTACGTTGCCCTTCCATAATGTTCTGTGAGAAATGTCCTGCAGTCTGTAGCAAACGAACGATTACGCACGTGGGTAGCCGTCATTGCTTCCAATAACATAAATTTATTTCTACCTGATGAGGCCGAGGCTTTAGTAGCTACTACATCTTCTAGCTAGCCACCACCAGTGTCAGGTGAACTCGATTTGCACAGCGGCGGTGCTGGCCCAACCAGCCGCCTCGCTGCTCGCCGCCGCGTGTAGAACTCATCTGTGGATGGACAGCCAGCCACAGCCAGTCTCGCTTGCAGCGCTGACGCATGTACACGTTACAACTTTTATTTCCTTTTTATGTTGTTTTGTTGTTTACAAACTTGAGGCAGTGCAGTTTTCCGAAAACAGGATAACACTGACATGTAAGTAGAACCTCGAATTGAGGTCATTGCAGCTTGTAACAACCTATTTTCCCATTGAGTTTAAAATATCAATTGTCATATTTATTACCCAGCTTGGAGTGAAAACAAAACATTGACCGTACGGTGCGCAATTGTTTTCGGCCATTATTACGTCGGTTTGTACGAGTAACGCTAATAAAAACTTAAGTATTATAATATAAATGAGCTTTTAAAATTAATTCAGGTTTATCCCGTAATCTGCGAAATACGATATTGTGAACTTATGGTAAGGAATCTAAACAATAAACAATCCCTCATTAAATAGTATTATTTGTAATTTCATTAGAAACAACATTTTTTAGAGTACGGGAAAAGTAAAGTAGCAATCACTTTAACCTTTTTTCGTTCGAAATATAAATAAGTTTAAACTAATATAATGTTATAAGGTTACTAGTACTACTATCCGGCAAGCCTACAAGATTATTATTCTGTTCACATTCATCAAAGTAAGCCGAGACGCTATCAGCCGGTTCTTTTCGGGCCATGGACAGAAAAAGGGTCCTTGCTGTGTAACGTGTTACCTGCACCACTCGGTTTTACTTTTGAAATGTTGGTTAGTTTTGAAATCATTTTTACAGTACGCAACCTCTGACACAGTGGCATTAAGAACGTATTTTTAACTTTTAGCTTCATTTTTTGTGTAGCTTGGCAATAACAAAATTCATATCGTGTCACTATGCTTGTTGCTGTCTATCACTAAATATTTTTGATATAATATCGTTTTTTAACTAGCACCAGCTACCACCAAATGTCTTAAAGTGCACTGTAAAACATTTGGTCAATTTTGTATGAGGCATGTTTCAAATTTGTCAAAGTAGGCCCAAATTAACCAAGTAAATTCTTTCCGTCATGACCGGCTGGCTCGTTAGGATGCTACAAGGACATAATTATAATTATCAGATGGCCTTCGAGAGACGTCTCTTGGCTATTATGTAGTAAATTATGCACTTTTATACAACTTTACTACAAACGAGGTAGTCCGATGACACGCTTTCTACTGTTGAAATTCTCTCATTCAATCACTATATTCTACTGTTGGCTACAATCAATATTTGGTGCTCGATTGTATTTGAAACTTCTTTACCCATGTTATGATTTTCTATTTTTATTTTATATCTGTTTTGCTCCATCTTTTCGCAAAAAATCTGCGAAAATATAGTAATGATCTACTTATGTTTATGGTTACATGTTATTTAGGAAATATTGTCCACGGAACTAGACAGTCTAATATTACAGCAGAAGCAAAATCATATTTCAGTGATATTTCTTTGCTTTCAATCGTATTGCAATACTCGAGGCCGAGCGAAAAATATCACTGTACAGTACAGTATTACTGAGATTCGAGATCACGAACCGGAGCTAGGTCGCAAAGGGGCTAATGTTACACGTTCCTTATACAGTTTGTCTGGTACAACTGACTAATAGCCTTCCGGCCCTTTGAAATAAACCGTTTTTGACCGCCAGCACTGACATTCGGTTAATATATTGACTTATTGTTAAAGCGATGAACAGCTACTACGATATAAATGAAAGGATGGCGGAAGCATCTTGAGAGACAATAAACTTGTACATCTTTGACTGTGGCGTCGTGCCAGGAGATAAGGAAGCTTTTACGTAAGTGAACGCCTATATGGAAGTGTTAGATATGCGAGTGAGAATGGTTTGGATAATTCACTGCATGAAAAGTGTCGAAGCGTTAGTATGAATAGATTAGCTGACCTAATGGTGGCAGCACGAACGAAACTTATTACTAACTTACGATACTTTGCAAGCTCTTAGTAGAGTTGCCACCAGGAAATATAAATGTGGATTATAGAACATAAAAAACATAGGCTTTGTGTCTTTGAGATTCCGAAAAGTAAGATGGAATATTTGCGGAAAGAAGGATGGTGACTTCTCATCTATTTTGAGACCCAGGTTTTTCGACGAATACCACAGATATTTTTGCTACAGTTAATGGATGTATTAAGCATCAAAGCATCAAAAAAGCGAAATGTAAGTTGCAGAAGTTGGGAAAAATTTAAAAAGTGTGTTATTTGTCACATTATCTTGTTGGTAAGACCTGTACGAAACATGGCCATCGCAAATAATTTTAATTATTAGGGCTAGATCTTTCATTTTAATGTAAGAAAGTGCACAGTATTTTTACAATATTGCATTTAACAATAAGTTCGTTGCTAGCTCGTAGAAAGTAATCTATTTTTTCTCCGTAATCTGTAATGGAACGTACTAATTTTGCTTGTTATTAAGAACTTTTCATTACATACCTGCTTCTAAAAATATATGAGAAATCACAAAAATTGGTAAAAAAAAGTAATATAGAGATACTTATTGCATTCATGAACGGAATTTTTTTGTTAGGTCTAGAGTGTCAATGTTCTTTTCAGCTATTTTGTGTATTTTGTGTGTGTTGATTCTATAATTGATAGCTATTGTTGATGTAGTCAAACTTTCATTTGGTATTTAATATTCAAAATTGTTGATATAAAATTTAAAACTGCAATTCAGTTAATTATTGGTGGTATCGATAGAATCGAAAGCACCTGGTTTGTGGAATTGACGCCGAATAAACGGGTTGTTCGAGTTAGCTCTCAACAATTTGAATAAAAATGAAAAATTGGATACACCGTATAACTACAAGGTAGAAGGAAATGCAATGAGCCGGTTGTGAATACTCGGGGTGTAGGCAAATAAGTGTGTGTGTTGTAAGCGGGCTCTGTACGGTATCCGAACAATTAACGCGTGGGAGTGGTAAGATTTGCCGCGTGACGTCTCTCCGGTCCCGCTAGCCAACATGAGGCCGCTTCGCATCCGCAGGTTAGCCGTGGTAGATGGTTTGCGGACTTGCGGTCCTCAACTCCACTACTCTCTATATAAATGCTATGTAAACAGTAATTTATTTGAGAACTCTCTCACATACAAACTATGCTCAAAGGGCTTTCATAAACTTGTACTATGTACTCCTAATTTAACTGTATCATCCAGATTTATGTAATAAATAATATTCTTGTGCTTCTTTCTTATAATCAACAACTGGCAATACATATAAAAAGTAAACCAACTCCAAAAAGCCAGATTTACGTAGAAAGTTGGACAGTAGTGTTTACGGGAATTACGAGCAACCAGTTGATAATTGCAGGAAACGTTCAGTCACGCCTAACCAGTAGCTCGTCTTCCTGTTTAGATGATCTTTTCGGTTTCCTTCTTTTAATTGGACTCCGTGTGCCTAATTGGAAACTGTCTATGTTATCTAACCTGCTTGATAACAGAAATGCTACAGGTGGCTCAAAAGGCATGTACATTGGATTGCGTCAGGTATATACTCCGAAAAAATATTTATATTCCAAACTGTTCAAAAAGATATATAATTCCAAAACAGCAATTACTTGTACAAACAGATCCGCGTTAGTGTGTTCTGGCTCAAGTAAGTACCAAAACCGAATTTAGATTTTCCATCTGGGATATGGGTCTGCTACCGTAAAAGGTACAGTAAAGTGGCACGTCTGTATATTAGCAATGATATACAAGTAACGGTTGTAAAGCGTGACATCAACAAGTACGTACACATGTCAGGGCTGACACCGCACCGGCCACAGCACACTTACCTAAATGCAAGTTAAGTTTGCTATTGGCGCCGAAAAGTATAGTCGTGAGGAGAGAGAAGTTCCTCCGAGAAAGTTTAGTAAGTAATTGTCTGTTAACGTTATACGTTAGGGCTAAGGTGTAATAACACGTCGACCCCGGAACTGTAAATATCCATGAGAACCGTTTGAAATTATCGAACTCCTGTTTGAATTTATAGTATGCTCTTTAATGCTAAGCAAAATGAGTTTCTGTTTTGAATGTGAAAGGCAAGCAGGGCTCTTTGTCCGTCTGCCATTCTTTCATCTCGTGCCGCCGCCGCAGGGTAACGAGGGCAACCTTTATCGCGTAGACATTAATGCCATACTATCTGCTGTTTTCTGAACAACTTTACGATCTTGAGAGCGGTTTTGCAACAATCATAAGCATAATCAAGCTTTAGTGTATGATGTCATAGCTTTATTGTGGGTTTAAGTAGAGCGACTCAAGTTAGTTATAATTATGTGTTTAATTCCATAGTTATTTTCAACGATATAATTCGTGATTTGTACTTAGAGAAAGTGAAGGACCGTCAACGGAATCATAGTTGGTAGTTATGTACTTACGGTGTCACGTACGAAAGCAATTTGGAACGCACTCGGAAATGTAAGTGAGATCCACCCATTACAACCAAGTTAGGCAACGGCAGTTGATAACGGCATGCCGAATATCATACATAGCTCATTTCACGAAAATAGAAAGATGCAGAGACAATTATCGTATTCCGAGCCATAATTTAAAGGTAAAAGAAATTACGTTAAGTTAGGATTATAGGTAGTATATAAATGTTTGTTTAGGAGACGCTTAGATCGGAGACCCTTCTGGCAATCATGGTAAAAATACAAACATGCGGATTATGTTGGATTCCAACTTTTGTAATATGCAATTTGAATATTTTAATAATATTTATTCTTATCCAGAAGAATATTGTATTACTTAACTTAAAATGTTTTATATGTAACTAGCTTCTGCCCGCGGCTGTGTGGCCTATAGGAAAATAATTCAACCACCCATTTCACCCTTTAGGGGTGGAATTTCGAAAAACCCTTTCTTAGTTTTACACTTTACAAAGAACACACCCTCCCAATTTCAAGTCACTAGGACCAGCGGCTTAGGCTGTGCATTGATATATAAGTCAGTCATTCAGTCAGTTCAGGACTTAGAATTTTATATGAATTGATAAGTACTACTCACTCATTCATTGATAGGTTAAAAAGCATGCCAAGTACCTACATAAATACAACTTTGACTTGTTTCAAGACAATGAAAACGTCGTTTGTTCAGACACTACCAGGTTGTGCATAATATTACTTTCTAGTATTTACATGTGATACAGTATAGCCGGAGACAAATGCGAGCGATGCGCACGCGACGGCCCACTTCCGGCGGGCCGTTGGTCTTCTGGAGCGAAACGCTGCTTATTGTTGACACTTCAATCTGTTACGTTACGTTTGTTATGTTCTGTCAAATATAACGAGATGTAATTCTTCAGAATAAGTTGTTATTAATAGGTCTTTACCTATGAAATTGCCGTATTGCAGTACAGACTTTTTCAAACAAAAAAAAGTTTTGATTGGCTATGAATTCTAAATTCAAATTAATTTTGTTTTAAAAATATGACATTCTATTTACAATATAAGTCTTTTGTTTATTGCTTAGCGTTGTATTTTCATTACATTTCAAAATTTTTCCTCATAATGGATACTTTGAAATTTCGTGTAATTATGGAATATGAGTTCCGTCGTGGCACCAACGCGGCACAAACGACACGTAACATCAACGACGTTTACGGAGAGAACTGTACAAACGAACGTACAACCCGTTATTCGTTTGCTCGGTTCCGTTCTGGGAATTTTGACTTGAAAAATGAACCTCGTGGTCGTCCGGAAACTTTGGTCAACAATGATGAATTAAAGGCGATTGTGGAAGCTGATGAATCTCAATCTACAGCTGAGCTGGCAGCAGCTTTTGATGTTATCATCAAAACAATATTGGTCCATTTGCGACAGATTGGCAAGATAAAAAAGCTTGATAGATGGGTGCCCCACGAACTTAACGATCGCCAGCGCAACGTACGCGTCGAGACTTGCCTTGCGCTGCTTAACAGGCACAGAAATGAAGGAATTTTGAACCGAATTGTTACGTGCGACGAAAAATGGATTCTTTTTGACAATCTACTACTTTTACTAGGTGGTAGGGCTTTACTGCAAAGTTCGTCTAGGTAGGTACCACCGCTTTGCCAGTTATTCTGCCGCCAAGCAGTAGTGCGCAAGCACTGCTGTGTTCCGGTTTGAAGGGCACTGTAGCTAGTGAAATTACTGGGCAAATGAGACTTTATGATCTGATCTCACAGTTTAGTAATCTTATTACTAGATTGTGCTGATGTCTCTGGATGACGTGCGCAGTGCAGTGTCACGCGAACCTCTATACTTTAGAGTTCCGAGTGACACTGCAGCTGATATGGGTAGCCGTGTCGTTTAACATCAGGCGAATGGCTAGCTCGTCACGTCATACCTTAACATAAAAAAAAAAAAAAAAAAAAAAAAAAAAAAAAAAAAAATATCGAAAGCTCTCAGCAAGTTGGTTAGATCCTGGTTCGGTACCAAAGCAATGTGCAAAACGAAAAATGACCCCTAGAAAGGTGATGGTCACAGTTTGGTGGTCTAGTGCTGGTGTGATTCATCATAGCTTTTTACAAAACGGCGAGAGCATTACTGCAGATGTGTACATTGAAGAACTGACCACAATGATGGCGAAACTCGCACGTCTGCAACCAACTTTGGTCAATCGGTCGTCTCCACTGCTACTTCACGACAACGCGCGACCCCATACTGCACAACAGACCGTCTCTAAGCTGCATGAGTTGGGTTTGGAAGCTCTCCCTCATCCGCCATACTCACCAGATCTTGCGCCTACCGACTATTACTTTTTCCAAAATTTGGACAACTTTTTAGCGGGAAAAAAATTCAATTCCCGAGAGGCAGTACAAAACGCCTTTGAAGAGTTTGTTGTCTCCCGTCCTGCTGATATTTTCAAGAAGGGCATCCATAAACTGCCACAGCGTTAGTAAAGATGCATTGATTGCAGGGGTGATTACTTTGATTAAGAGAAATAAATAAGTTCGAAAAAAAAATACTTTAACTTTTTTCAAACAAAACGGCAATTTCATAGGTAAAGAAAGACCTAATATAAACCACTAAAATATTATCGCTTCGGTAAACATTTTTGAGACAATGGTAAAACGTTGTATATAATTATGCTACAATCATAATACTACTAAACGATTTTTTCTCACGTTCAATAATGGCATATTAATAACTAGTTGCGCCTCGCGGTTCCACCGCGGATAAAGAGTATTTTAATTATTTGCTCATTTCACGAAAAAATTTCACTTTTCCGGGATGAAATGTAGCTTATATGTTAATCCAGTGTAAAAGCTATCTTGGTACCGAATTTCATCCAAATCCATTCAGCCGTTTGAGCATGAAAGACTAACAAACGTACACACATACAAACTTTCGCCTTTATAATATTAGTGTGATTTATGCTCTCATAAGTAAAAAATATACCGTACCATTTTTGAATTGTCTCTACAAATCGGTCTAAATTAAATGAACTCTCATCGTAAGTCAGTATCGAGTTGACTCACAGGCGGAAACCCCTTTTGGTTTCGGTTGTCGCTGTCACCCACGGTACTGAGTCATAGTAAGTACCAGTTTCCAATGGACAAGTGTGCCTGATTGTACCAAGTTGTACTACCTACTTAACTGAGTTGGGATGCGGACGGCCCGCTTTCTCGCTGCTCGGGATATTACGAAATCATATCTCGTGCAATATGTATAACTACAGTTTTTATTAAGCTCGTACCATATTCAGATACATGCAATTCTATTGCAATTTTATATGATATTTAAAGATACTTTAAGTAAAAAGTTACAGTATAATTCTAGCACTGTATTATTTCTGAATTTTTCATCTCGTTTCAGTAAGCGCATCGTAGTTTTTTAGTTTTAACTGTTGTTCAAAACGCTAACCAAGAAAACGAATTTATTAAAATAATCTTTATTCAAATTGATTTCGACACTGTCTTGGTCAACATTACTTCGGCTTTTGACCTCGTAGGTATATTTATATAATCTAATAGTTCTCTAAAGAAGACCGTCGAAGCTTTCATTATATATAGGGTGTAATCTTTATGTGTGGCCAGGCTACTATTCCATAAATTTAAAATGTATCAAGGACAGTTCATTTACTTGAAAAAAACTGTTTTTTTTTATGTTAAAGAATGACGTGACAAGCTAGCCGTTCGCCTGATGTTAAACGACACGGCTGCCCATATCAGCTGCAGTGTTACTCGGAACTCTAAAGCATAGAGTTTCGCGTGACACTGCACTGCGCACGTCATCCTGAGACATCAGCACAATCTAGTAATAAGATTACTAAACTGTGAGATCAGATCATAAAGTCTCATTTGCCCAGTAATTTCACTAGCTACAATGCCCTTCAAACCCTACTGCTTGGCGGCAGAATAACTGGCAAAGCGGTGGTACCTACCTAGACGAACTGCATTGCATTAAAGTCCTACCACCTAGTAAAAAGTAAAAGTAGTAGTAATGGTACCTACTTATCAAAAAACTTGACTACTTATTAAAAAACTGGTACTTACAGTACCAGTTTTTTTAAACTTCAGATGTTAATGGTATGGTACCCCTTCCCACCCTGTACTTAGATTCTATCTTTTCTAACTATACCTAAAATGCTGAACAAGTTGTCCAACTTCTTAACAATAAACATATACCGTACTACCACAAATACATAAACAAGGCTTAGACAGACGTTAAACGTGTGTTTAACAATGTAAAACAGCAGTTTAACACTATGTTAAGACTTGTTTAAATCTTTTGTGGTTAAAGTGCAATAACTTAGAAACAATATCTTTTCTGGCCTATATATCTTGACTGGCCCGATAGCTCAGTTGGTAACCCTGCCTTCTGAACTATGGGTTGTGGGTTCGATTCCCACCCAGGAGAAACATTTGTGTGATGAATATAGGTGTTTGTTCTGTGTCTGGGTGTTATATCGTATTACAAGTATATAATAGGTCTTTACCTATGAAATTGCCGTTTTGTTTGAAAAAAGTTAAGAATTTTTTTTTTCGAACTTATTTATTTTTTTTATTCAAAGTAATCACCCCTGCAATCAATGCATCTTTGCCAACGCTGTGGCAGTTTATGGATGACCTTCTTGAAAAAATCAGCAGGACGGGAGACAACAAACTCTTCAAAGGCGTTTTGTACTGCCTCTCGGGAATTGAATTTTTTTCCCGCTAAAAAGTTGTCCGAATTTGTGAAAAAGTAATAGTCGGTAGGCGCAAGATCTGGTGAGTATGGCGGATGAGGGAGAGCTTCCAAACCCAACTCATGCAGCTTAGAGACGGTCTGTTGTGCAGTATGGGGTCGCGCGTTGTCGTGAAGTAGCAGTGGAGACGACCGATTGACCAAAGCTGGTTGCAGACGTGCGAGTTTCGCCATCATTGTGGTCAGTTCTTCAATGTACACATCTGCAGTAATGCTCTCGCCGTTTTGTAAACAGCTATGATGAATCACACCAGCACTAGACCACCAAACTGTGACCATCACCTTTCTAGGGGTCATTTTTCGTTTTGCACATTGCTTTGGTACCGAACCAGGATCTAACCAACTTGCTGAGCGCTTTCGATTGTCAATAAGAATCCATTTTTTGTCGCACGTAACAATTCGGTTCAAAATTCTTTCATTTCTGTGCCTGTTAAGCAGCGCAAGGCAAGTCTCGACGCGTACGTTGCGCTGGCGATCGTTAAGTTCGTGGGGCACCCATCTATCAAGCTTTTTTATCTTGCCAATCTGTCGCAAATGGACCAATATTGTTTTGATGCTAACATCAAAAGCTGCTGCCAGCTCAGCTGTAGATTGAGATTCATCAGCTTCCACAATCGCCTTTAATTCATCATTGTTGACCAAAGTTTCCGAACGACCACGAGGTTCATTTTTCAAGTCAAAATTCCCAGAACGGAACCGAGAAAACCAATAACGGGTTGTACGTTCGTTTGTACAGTTCTCTCCGTAAACGTCGTTGATGTTACGTGTCGTTTGTGCCGCGTTGGTGCCACGACGGAACTCATATTCCATAATTACACAAAATTTCAAAGTATCCATTATGAGGAAAAATGTTGAAATGTAATGAAAATACAACGCTAATCAATAAACAAAAGACTTAAATTGTAAATAGAATGTCATATTTTTAAAACAAAATTAATTTGAATTTAGAATTCATAGCCAATCAAAACTTTTTTTTGTTTGAAAAAGTCTGTACTGCAATACGGCAATTTCATAGGTAAAGACCTATTATTTACAAAAAAAAGTATTTAAGTATTGTATCAGTTATCTGGTTCCCATAATACGAGCTTTGCTTAGTTTGGGGCTAGATGGCGTTGTGTGAGATGTCCGCACATATTATTATTATTATTATTATTTTCGTGGTGTTTACAAATTCATAATAAAATTGTTTAATTTATGAAACCCTTCCCGTTGTCACAGTACGTTACGTAGTAGTTAAAGTACGGACGCAGACTAAGTTGACGTCTAAGAAAATAAATCATCGAGCAAACACGCAAATTGAGAGGTTTGAAAGCGTCAAACAGTAACACCATCGCGTTTAGCAACACTTTCGCCGGTGAAAGTCAATCTTTCAATAAATAGCTTTGTCTTTACCTATACAGAACGCAGTGAGGTATAGTTTTTAATATTCATTAATATTCCATACTGTTGAGATGTGATTTACATACTTACATACAAGATCAGTTTATGCGGATTTTTTAATGCAAATCACGCATCAGTTCATGAAAGATACTGTTCTGTATCGTTACTTTTGTTGTAAACATAGTTGCGTATAAACAGCTTATTTGTTTTGATTACCTACACGTTTTAGTTCAACTAGTTATATGAAAATTTGTTAACAACTATATATCCAGGTTTTTTTTTATTATTAATCTGCATTTCCACAGACACCTGGGTCCGTGCTTTTTGTTAGATAATTTTTTATATTTATGAATTAAGCCTATTATTAACATGAACTTATATATAATACAGGAAGGATAATAACAAAAAGATACATAAACATAAGCATTTAAGTTCTTATTTCTAATTTTTAATTGTGCGTACACCACCGAGCAAACTAGCTTCCGCAAGCTATATATCCAGGTTCGAAATAGGTATGTTAGGCACCTACATGTCTAAACCTATTCATTACTCCATAGAGTATACTAGATTCATATCTAATGGTGTCAGCAAGTCCAGATTAAAACCATTGTGAATAGAGGCTAATATATTTAATAATTTGCGGTTTCATTATAAATCAATTGTATAATGTAAATGTCGCCCACTTGACATTGGTTCACCCACGCGACCACAGTAAATCGAGACCAGAAAGGCTATTTGCCAAGATGTAAATTTATCGGTGGGATTTCACCATACCTCACTGACCATCGCCAACTAAACTTACTTGCACAACTATTTCCCAATTGTAAACTAAAGCAGTGCGTGCCATGCTTTTTTAATAGGCAAGATCTGTTACAAGACTTACAAGTATTACGAGCTACGGAGTATAATGATTATTGTTTCCTAGTTGTCGCAATATCATCGTGTAGTATATAATAAGTTAAACTATCGATAAATGCAACTATTAACTGTTGCTGCATCAAAACTGTTGGCTTTAACTGTAAATTACATCGATACGGAAAGTTTTAATTACATACATTTTATGTTTGACGATTCAAAAGTAACTAAAAGCCGGCATTGATTGACCGGCTTCAACAAAAACCAGCTAGTTGCTTTTATATTTAATATGGCAACATTAACACGGCTCGTGAAATAAATTGCCCGACTAAATGGGGCTAATTAGTTAAAATTGTATTTACTCGTCGAATTTCCAATTATAGCGTTGTTTGTGTTTAAAGGTTAAAATGTCAAGAAAAGTTAATATTTCAACATGACTGACAAAGACGTTCTTTGTTTCAGATTGGGCGCTATAGAGCAAACATGGAGTCTTGGTTGGACGATGTGAAACGGGTGCGGATTCCCCGACCGAAATTCGGCACCAAGTACCCTGCAGAACCACCTAAAGACTACTTAGATGATTGTGGGACGGACCTTAGTGGGAAACAACGTCGCCACGACAGCAAAGATCTGGCCAAAGCCACCGAGGAACTTCGGAGGACGCTTCAAGAGAAACTATGACGTAGCTACTGGAAAATTAGGTTTAATTTAGCTTTACGTAGCCGATGATGGCAAGCAACCCCATTGCTCGATTAAGCGATTACGTAAACAATTTGACGCGCATTGTCCTCGACAAATGAGTGTAATTTGCAGAGTTTATTTAGTGTTGGAACACATACTAATTGTTTGGGTAGTTGTTATCGTAGCAACTTAGCAAGGTAATCTGTTGATTTAGTTTTAATTTTTTTGTGCTTAGCGTTACATTGATTGAAGAAACACTGGGAGATTATATTCTTTGCAGATTGTATGACAAATCTCAGTAAGCCAAACGACTTGCAGATCAATTTCATCAGCAAATAATTAATAAAGAAATACTATTGAAAATATTCATCATATTGCTTCTGAATAAGTTTTTTGAAATTTAATACAAGCAAATACTACCAAACTGCAGTTAGTAGAATTGAACCGGTTGTAGGTTTTTAGAGGAAATAATGAATAACGTTGCAGTATTGTTAAAAAATGCATTGAGTATTAAAAGTAGCTAATATTTCATACTTAAAAAAAAAAAATTTAAAGCCAACAAAAGTGGGATAAATGAGGGTAGAGCGGCGGCAAGGTCATCAATCTAACGTTATTTTTATGCTCGTATAAATCCATGCGTCACGGCGCGATGGCCGTTTGGGAAATTTCAGTATTTACTAAATTATTTTATACGTCACATCACCATGTTTTTACATAGATTTGCTTTGTTGACTACAATTTTGGCTGATACTTAACTGTAATATCCAATTATAATAAATAAATAATATAATATCCAATAATACCTAAATAATATCCAATTGTTAAGTTCACTCCTAAGCCATTGTTTGGTATTTTACTAGTAGGTGTACGAATTTTAGTCTTCCATAATTTTCATGATTTCTTGAATATTTAACTCGATAGTTCATCCGTAGAAACACTTTATTGATTATAAATATCAGAGTTCATCCGTAGAAACACTTAAGTAATTATAAATATCAGAGTTCATCCGTAGAAACACTTAAGTAATTATAAATATCAGAGTTCATCCGTAGAAACACTTTGTTAATTACAAATATCAGTATTTTATTTAGTTGTTAATGATTCACTAACATACTGAATGTAATTTTTTTAAAATTAATTACGCAAGCAAATAACACTTCGGTTTGGTCGATACTATGCACAATTCGGTGGATGTGGTAAACGCATAAGTACTTTAAATTAATGTTAATATTATTAGACTGATAAAAATATTCTAAGTTGAAATAGTATAAAATACTTTAAAATAAAAAAAATAAAAATGTAATACAGCTGTATTTTTATTCATAACTGACATTGTCATTGTTATTCAATACTGCTCTGACAGACGTGATGCTGTTCATACCCTATACAAAAATCCCTTAGAAACAAATGCAGAATAAACTAAGGATTCACTTAAAAATTTCCAGGAAGTCTTGCTAATTTTTCTTTTCATAAAAACCTAGTTGTCTACGCGAGGAGACACTGCGAGTTCTATTCCTTGGTGAAATAAAACCCGAAATATAGATTGGTTTGCTATTTACTTCTGTTTTACAATATAAAATGCAGAGTACAAAGATTTCGTGTTGAATTTGGAAAACGTAGTATGTGAAGTTAAGCTAGGAAAGTAAAAGTTGGAGTGGCGTTCTGTCTGCGGTCGAGAACGCTGCGTTTATGTCTGCTCCGCGCAAAAAAATTCGCCGTGGTGGTAAAAGTTTGTTCCGGAGTACAAAATTTTACACCGGAAGTGTCGTGGTGGTGTGATGCACCGTTTGGTGGTTGTGGTTTTCTCCTGCGGGAACTCTCTGCAGGGATAAGTGGGAGTGATCTTCTGGAAGGAAGAATATTCCTTCCAGAACATTCGAAAATTCGCTCGGCTACTTCGAGGAAGTGAGTAGTCCGCGGGCGGGCCGATATCCAGTCGGCCACGGCGCGGAGTGCGCCGCGCGGGGACGAGTCTACGCCTCTGGATAAGGACTATAAGGTGTATGAACTCTATATAGTTAGGTTAAGTAGTTTTTAAGCTAGCTTTAAGGTAGTTCTTAAGTTAGTTTTTAAGCTGCTAGGATTAAGGTTGTGTATATATGTAAATATTTAAATTTTTGTTTAATTGTTTACATGTATATAGTGTTAGGATATATATATTAATGTGTTTATAGCGGGTGCTGTTGCGCAGAGCAGCCCACGTAGGAGCTTGGCTATGCCCAAGCCACTACGTAACGCCTCCGGGCGATTTTCGAAAGGCCCTTGTCAGGGCCAGGCCGGGGGTCCTCCTCTGGGCCCACCGGTTTCGGTGGACCCCGAGAAGGACTCGTGCCTTTCTCAGGGCCAATTTAAAGCCCCTTCTCAGGGCACGTCCGAACGAGTTTCGGGGTCGGAGGCCAGCCGCGCGTCGTCCGCGGCTGGCTTCCTGCGGGCTTATTGCGGGGCAGATGTGCCGTCGGACTCCGACGAATCCGTGATTTTCACCTCGGGCACAGACTCGATGGCGGTCGACGGCCGCACCGAGTCCCGCAAGCGAGCCTTTCTAAAGAAGGGCTCGGAAGGCTCCTCGGACAATACGGGGAAGCCGAAACGGAAAGCGGGGGCCAAGAAGGCTAAGCCGCTGGTGGCGGACAGCCATGACGTGGGTCTGGCAGACGCCCAGCGTCAGCTGGACCTGGCTCGGCGGAGCCAAGTCCCGAAAGAGTTGGAGGAGCTGGTCGCGGCCAAGGAGCAGCGGACGCGCGTCGCCCGGGCTAAGTCCGGGTACGGCGCGTCCCGCATCCTATATACGGACCACTCCTTGGCGGAGCTCGAGAGGATGGCGCAGGAGGACGAGGAGGAGATTGTGGAGGTCGTCTCGAAGTCCTCTAACTTGAAAGGGACTTTCCAAAAGTCCCTAAAATGCAGGGCCGCCAGTATGCGCAGCATCGTGAGCGAGCTGGCGCAGCGTACGGCAACGGACGAGACGAGGCAGCTGCAGGCGAAAGTGGATCGCCTGCAGGCGGAGGTCAGCCAGCTTCATAAGAAGCTGGCCGAGGCCACGTCTCACCCGGCCGAACCGCTGCTGAGGCCCGAAGCTGGGGGCCTCCCTCCCTCCAACCTTGAGGATATCATCCGCAAGGTTGTGATGGAGGAGAGGGCCTTCACTAGGGCCTGCTTCGCGGGAATAGAGGACCGGCTCCTGCCGGTGCGATGCCTCCGCCCACCGCTTGCGGCGGACAAGAGGCGTAGTGAGCCGGGACCGCCGGTGCTGTGTCCCCGCCCGCCGCCCGCGGCGGACTGGAGACAGAGCGAGCCGGGCCCGTCCACGCAGCGCCTCCGTCCGCCGCCCGCGGTGGACAAGAGGAGTAGTGAGCCGGGGCCATCCCCGCTCACCCAGGCGGACGCCCTCCTCCCTTCTACCACCCCGTCCAACCAGCATGGCTGGACGAAAGTGGTTAAGGGAAAAGGGAAGGCGAAGAAGAAGGTGGTGGCCACCCCCCCTACCGTCCCTGCCCCCGGCCCGTCGGCTCAGCCAACGATCAAGGGAAAAGGGAAGGGGAAGAAATCGGCCCCCAAGCCCTATACCGCTGCTCCTACAGCGAAAAGGGCCCCGACTGGCGCGAAGAAGGGACTCGCTCTTCCGAAGTCTGCGGCCGTTGTGGTGACGCTCACCACGGAGGCCGCGGAGCGTGGGGAGACATACATGTCTCTTCTGATGCGGGCCCGCACCAACGCCGATCCCGCTCAGCTTGGGATCGGCGAAATTACGTGCCGGCGGACCCAAACGGGGGCTCGAATCTTCGAGTTCCCAGGAACTCAGGGTGGTGCACACGCAGACCTCTTTGCAGCGAAGCTGAAAGAGGTCATTTCGGATGCGGCCAAGGTGGCTAGACCCACCAAAACCGCAGCCTTGGAGGTGACCGAGCTTGACGACTCGGTCACCAAAGAGGAGGTGGTGGCGGCGATCGCAGCGATAGGGGGCTGCGACGTCACAGCGGTGCAAGGGCGGGCCATCAGGCCCGGCCGCGGTGGTATGGGCACTATCCGCCTTGAGTGCCCAGTCGCCGCAGCTAAAGCTGTCCTCACCAAAGGACGGCTTTCCGTCGGTTTCGGGTCAAGTGTGGTCCGGGCACTTGCAGAGCAGCCTCTGCGCTGCTTCAAGTGCTTCGGCATCGGCCACACTCGGGCCCTCTGCCCGTCCAAGGTGGACAGGAAGGGCCTTTGCTACCGCTGTGGCAAAGAGGGTCACATGTCCGCCTCCTGCAAGGCCACCAGGCCGCACTGTGCGGTGTGTGCCGCCAGTGGTCGTCCGGCGGACCACGTAATGAAGGGGAGCAATTGTAATCCTCCCCTTAGGAAGGGCAAAGTGCAGGCACTTTACCGGCCTGCCGCTGCCACCACCGTTCCTGAAACAGGAACCTCGGAGGCCGCGGAGGAAGGTGCGATGTCCGATTAAGTCCAACATCGCATCCTCCAGGCGAACACCAACCACTGCGGAGCAGCCCAGGATGTGCTGACGCAGACCGTGGCTGAGTGGTTGGTGGACGTGCTGTGGTCGCCGAGCCGTATTCGGTCCCCGGTCGTTGGCTGGGTGATCGGGACGGCCTGGTGGCACCGGTGATGCGGTCTTCCTCAGACTCCCCTCCCCTCTCGACCTTAGAGAGAGGACCGGGATACGTGGCCGCCGCCTCCTCCCTGGTGTTGATTAGCGGGAACGAGGCACGGGGGTGCCTCCTCCCGCATTGCACTGATCACCACCACCGTCGGGCGGGAGCGACCTTAAGGTTGTTCCCGGGCCCCTCCTGGAAAGGAGGTGCGTGCAGGCCCCGCTGTAAAAGCGGGCAATCGTCGGAAGAGGACTGGACGTCAAGGCTCCGCCGGTTATCCAGTCCTCCTCCACATAGACGAGGGAGGAATATCGTGGAGTTTTTTAGTCGGTAGGGGTGCCATTGCACACTGGCGCAGAGTCCGACACTACCCGTGGCCGACCCAGCCGCGGGTGTGCGTAAACGCATTTTTCTTCACGAAAAACAAAAAAAAAAGGAAAGTAAAAGTTCATTATGAAAAATAAATCGAATGCTCTCGAGTTCAGGTAGGCGTTAGCAGTAGCTTGAATAAAAATATCTGAATTGTTGAAGCGGTCAAATGCTGAGCCGCGACACTAGTAGATATTTAATTTAGATCGTATGTCATAAAATTCATTGTACCATTTTATCAGGAGAAAGGTGATGAATTTGAATTTCATTGGATGGAATTTCACTGGCTTTACATTTACTATCCACAACAACCCCGATCGATGCAATAACATGAAAGCCACCAGTCTGTAAGTAGGAATATTTCATGTAGCGTTTAGATAGCCCAGTGAGATGGCCGAGTCAGCTGGCCCGATGCCAAATGCCAAACTATTCAGTTAGATCTAATACAAATGAGTTTCAATGAGTATGTACTGTGCCTACATGTACACTTATACAATACACAACTGACGAGCAAACCTCCCTAGCACGGACTGTATTCCACTGATTCCCTAATGCAATAAGTTGTGTTATGTTATGTATGCCTGTATCCGACGAGACAAGAATAAACGAAGGCCATTCGCAAAAAGATCGAAGAATCAGCGCAATTTATTTTTCCCTCGGTATGTTTGTGTAAACGCTAAAAGGTCATAAATAATGACAGCGATGTTTTTGTACGGAATCAAAATGACTTTGTAAATTCGACTGAGAAATAAGACTAATGCGTTCTGTGAAGTCATACATAACCGACACGTATTATTGTGGTCCAGTGAGCTGTAGACCTAGCAAGTCTGCATAACTGAAAAACTATTTATTACGTTTTCAACCCCTCTTGGCTCCGCAATTTAAAAAATCACAAAAATGAAATCGTAAAATAAATTCCATATAGGTAATTGTCGAACCTGCTCACAGCATTTCAAAAGGATAGGTTGAGCAATGCGATCTGTAGAGGAGAACAACCGCAAAGACATACGAAATCATTTTGGCCCGCAAACTGAAAACCCTTCGCGCCCTTCGGTCGTAAATACTGCAGTTTTTGCAATTGGTACAAGTAGGTATAATATTTGGGTAAGTTTTATGAATACAGATGGGTACTTACAGCGTCGTCGTAGTGCTGTGTATGCAGGGCGGTAGTGCTGCCTTCTCTCGAATTGCACGGCGAAGAATGCCTTCGCGATCTCCGTCCTTCTTCCTCGTACTCCTGCATTTGTACATTATAATTTACAAAAATAATTCAGATCATAGAGCTCTTTAGATTTTAATACCTATTTAGTATGTAAGGAAAAGTCAACTGTTATTATAAGAGCACGTATATAATAACTATGTAAAAGGACAGATTTTCATGCAAAAGATTTTAAAGGCACAGGAGAATATTAAACAAGACCACTGTGAATTCATTCAAGACTCTCCAGTAAACGTTGGCACGAATTACGTGAACAATCGTTCTCACTTCAACAGCATGGATTCTGCTCACCACTCAACGGTTGTTAAAAACCACTCCCAAAACACCCCAGTGATCGTTTCAGCGGCAAGGCACGGTCTAACAACATCACTATCAAAACATGCATCACACGCTATAACTAGACAAGCATTTACTTCAAAACTACATACATTGCAGAACTAATAGTACTCACGGACCTTTACTAGTCCTAACCTAAGGTTAGCTCAGAATTCAGACGCAGGTGTGACCCGACGAAGACCCGCAAACTGACTAGACAATAGGGAGAAGAATAGGCAATGACTGTCTCTCGACCACCTATGCAATTGATTTTATGTTACCTATTTCTGATTTTAGCTTGACACACTTCAGCTTCGACGCTGTTTCTGTATCCATTTTAGCTTGACACACTTCAGCTTCGACGCTGTTTCTGTATCCGACATATTATCTGTATGCATCTAACTCTATCTCTCGGACGAATTAGTTCATGCAAGCGCTATAGGTACATACATAACTAAGGTACGGTTTAAGAAGTTATTTTCTCAAATAGTCACAGATCACTTAGAGAGAAAATACAATAATATCATAAAATTAAAGTGCCGTTGGGCGTAGCTTTGAACGTTTAACGGACAATTCATGTACTTCATGATTAAGTATGTAATAGTATTCTGTGTGTACAATGCAAGCATCGAACATCAATTTCCCAATATATTTTGCATGTAGGTACTTAATTAGGTACGTAAAGTAGATTTCGATACATACGACTTTAAAAGATGTAATTTTATGTAAGTAGGGATATAAATTAAGCTGCATATTGTTTCACGTTCATCTTGATAAAAACGCATCTACTCGCTACATCCGCGTTTATTTTTATTGTGAGACCCAAAAGATAGGATACCCACGAGCGCCTTATCATCGCAGTACATCTTAATCAAAACATGATATATTTTACATTCCGCGAATAAACAGCTGTTTATTAATGTTACTTTGCTATGTTTTCTACAGTCTATGAATAAATAACTGTTTTAGATTGAGAGTAAACAACTATTAAAACATTTCTTACGCTAGCGCTGTTGACCTCTGTTGCATAGAATATAAAGTAGTAAATGCCCGGAAAGTTAATAACGGAGAACAAATGGCTACTTAAATATTTAAAAACATCTTAAGTTAAAAGCCATTGCCACAGCGAGCAGGTGCTTGTTCCTTAAGCTCCGCCCCAAAGAGTGTTGCGTGTTAAAAGGTTAAAACCAAACCGTGATAAAACACTTATCGCATTAACTGAGCTATTGAACTAATTATTCCTATATGTTAATTCTCCAAAGTTGTCACGTAACTACTGCACACCACCACTAGCTGCAACAGCCTTAGTACAAAAAAGAACTAAAACCTGCCATTCCAAGAAGCCCGACAGCAGTATAATTATATGCGGTTTTATCGCGGTTAAAAGGTTGCCATAATATGCCTGCATGATATACATTTTGTCGTATATTTTTGTTACTAAAAATATCTGTATAATTTGACGTAGGTAGGTAATAAGGTATAGTTGTGTGTATTATCTGTACTATTATGTATACTGTGGTATTACGCACGCACAATTAAATTATAGTCCCTCAAACAGATGAGTTCAGAGCACTCCGCGTTTTGAATATTTTTCATGCTATTTTTTGTTTTGCACGTAAAAGATAGAGAGAGCTTTTCGAAATATTAATAATCTCTATACTCCATACTGACGCACGTTCCTAATGCCCGATTTTTCAATTGCTGGTTGCAGGATAAATGTTTACGGTCATTAGTTATTTATTACAGTAAAAACTCTTTAACCTTGGAATAAAAAACTTTCTGTCAATTGAAACACATGCCGTATACAATAATTGTTTGTCTGCGGCAAATTTGTTGCTCGTACCTAATTTAAAATTAGTTGTAGGGCAAAATAATTGATAATTTATGTATTTATAGTTTCCCGTACCCTTATTACCCTTATTAAAGGTTCCACCTACAATATACCATCTTTATTACCATAACGAATGCCTTACTGAAGTCACAAAATGCTATGATGCGTTATTAACAATAGACACAAAAGCTAATTTCTGCTCCTGACAAGCAACAAATGAGTTTTAAATGGATTTCAAGCTTGAACGCATCGCACTATTGATGCAAAGCTCGTTTTCAGTTACTCACTGGCTTAACATGATATAGCTATTTATATTTTGGCAGGCGTCGTACGCTACTATTAACTTCCATACGATAAGAAAAGTGTATAAAACTTCGCCTTGGCAAAGTCTGTGAACTGCCAAAAACCTTTCGCTAGGCAACAAAATCTACAACAATCAAGTAAGTATAATATGTCTTATGTCTTATTATTATGAGTTAAATTCCCGTCTTTACTAAAATTTGACAACTTGCACTTATCCCTTTATGACATACCGACTTCAATGCATTTGGGTATGTCATGGCATAGGGAATAAGTAATAATAACGCCCAACGATCATATACATAAATCCTGGATCCTAACTAGGATTCCCTGTGTCTAGTGACCCAGGTACTCTGAGGACCATGGTACCACAACACCCAGACTAAGAACAAGTATTTGCGCTTTTTTTCTGTGCACAAACACTTGGTCCTGCCACGGGAATCAAACCCAGCGCCTCCTGGTTATGAGCCGACCTGCTCAACAACCACGCCACAGTGGCTTTCAAATATAATAAGTGCGAACTTAAGAGCTCTCAAACTTTGGTACAGACGGGCATAAAAGTTTTCTCTGCAGCGTTTAGTTAATTCTCCAGAATAATTAAAACCGCCATCAAATTCCAAGTTGTTTCATGCTTGTAACCGCCCCGAAGTTGTTGTTTTTCGATCTGTAGAAAATGGTTTTAATTTCCACTGTTTCCAAAGAAAGCAATAATTAACGTTTGTTTTTGTGACGCTTAAATTTAAATATTCTTTAACTAAAGCTATCATTTTTATGAACCTCATTGTTTTAAATTAACATAACAGATTCTCTATTTGATTATTCTGTTCATAAAATTAGGTTCACCAAAACATTACAACTATATTCTACGATTATTCAATTCACATAACTAAAAATATTTTCCAAGTACCAAATAAGATAATAATTGCACTCAGCCTGATCCGGTAATTCGAGTATCTATCTACAATATCTGATTATACAATAAAACAAGCCCGTGTTGTTTTTTGTGTACCTTGGCCATGGCGCGAACGTCCATGGGCGCGTATTCGCAAAAGGCGACGCGGCGCCGCCGGTGCCGCGACGTCATGCCGACCGTCCGGCGCGCCGCGCACTGACTAGCGACTACATTGGCCCGGTGTTACCCGGCTTACTCTGTCTCAGGTTGCTGAAGCCTCTACTTCACTTTAACCAGGGTACTACTGTCAGAACTCGACGGTGTTTCAACACAATCTGGTACCTATCATATTCTTACGTTCTACGTCAAGAACACCAGGCTACTAGGAATACCGTCTTATTCACATTACATGTGCTTAAATGGAGTATAGAGGTGAGAGATTTAAAAATCCATATACTATGGCATTTTTATCTCTCTACTGAAATAGGGATAAGAACCAGCACTGAATATAATAATCAATTTATTAAAAATCATCCGTTTTTGCTGAATAAATATAGACATTTCAATTACTAATAAATAAACAAAATATAATGACTAAAACTAAATAATAAAATAATAATAATAATAGAACCTACCTAATTTGGAACATACCATCCACTGGTGAAGTACAAACGGGGCTAAAAATCCTAGTCATAAGAAATACCTAAAAACTAATTCAAATTCTTATGATCATGCGTGTTATAATTTTTTAAGTATTAAAAATTATGGTAACAAAGCTATTTCCCTAGTAGCCTCACCGCGTTGTTGATTCATCCCCGCGTAGCTGATTCCGACCCGCGTAGCTGATTTCGCCCCGCGTAGCTGATTCCGACCCGTGTACCTACATCCGCCTTGCGTAGCAAGCTCTACGGTTTGTTTCGACAAGATGGTTTTGAAAAGCGACAGATAAACTTGGGTTGCAGAGTGAATCTTCCTATTTACGTAACAAATCATTTCAAAAGCTACACAGATTAAATAAATAATGGAAATAATCCTTTGCTGTTTGATGTACGTGCATTGAAACTTTTACAAATCAATAACGCGTATACATCATAGTAGCGCTATGATACATCACGAAATTCTTAAGGCATGTTTTATCACTGCTTGATAAACAAAGGAATACGTAAATGCGTAAGTATTAAGTAAATTGATTGCCAGATAGGTTGTGCTTGCCTAAAATTAAGAAATAAACAATAATGCGACTGTAGTAGATACACTTTTACAGATTGGACCCTAATCTAATCTACAATTTTTAATAAAGGAGTCAAAGCTTAGAAATAAATAAAAAATAACAATAAAATAAATATCTGTGGACGTTTCACACAGCGCCATCTAGCCCCAAACTAAGCAAAGCTTGTACTATGGAAACCAGATAACTGATACAATACTTAAATACTTTTTGTTTGTAAATACATACATAGAATACAATATAACACCCAGACACAGGACAAACATCGATGTTCGTCACACAAATGTTTGTCCTGGGTGGGAATCGAACCCACAACCCACAGTTCAGAAGGCAGGGTTGCTACCAACTGAGCTATCGGGCCAGTCAAAAATATGAAAATTTTTTAAAATGTAAGCTACATGAGACAATACTTACACGCTGCGAATTCACGAATGTAATGCAGAAGCATTAGCGTCATTTTGTGTAATTACTAATACACGGACCGTTCGCTAAGTAATGACACCTTTGTATCCACGTGAGAGTGCGAGGGGTAAAACAACACGTGTGTGGTGTACTCGCCAACTTCCCGTGGGACTCATTACCGTGGACTAGAAAGCGTCACGTGCCCTACATGTAATATGGGGATGTTCACACCGGTACATACAATGTATTATCAACGGGGCAATGCTGCCAGCTTGTTGGGTACGCTACCTACGGGTGGTGGAGCATTTCGACTGTCTATAGGTCATAGCGGCCAGTATATAGTGCAAATGTTTTATTTTTGTAGTGTTTAGTATTAGTTATTATATCATTGTAGTATTTAGTTGAAAATAATGGCAATTTGCCGGTAAAAATTTTTATTGACTTACTTTTTATATTACTTTTAGACTGGCCTGATAGCTCAGTTGGTTGGCCCTGCCTACTGAACTGTAGGTTGTGGGTTCTATTCCCACCCAGGACAAATATTTGTGTGATGAACATCGATGTTGGTTCTGTGTCTGGGTGTTATATTGTATTCTATGTAATGTATTTACAAACAAAACGTATCTAAGTATTGTATCAGTTATCTGGTTCCCATAGTACAAACTTTGCTTAGTTTGGGGCTAGATGGCGCTGTGTGAAATGTCCACACATATTTATGTATTTTAATTATTTTACTTCATCTATACATATAAAATTCAAAGTCCTGACTGACTAAACCGCTGGTCTCAGAGACTTCAAATTTGGAAGGTGTAGGTAGGTAGGTAAAGTGTAGGTATCCACTAAGAAAGAGTTTTTCGAAATCACACCCCTAAGTGAGAGAAATGTGTGATTGAATTATCTATTTAAAAAATCTTCGTTTCCTATAGGCCACGCGGGTGAAGCCGCGGGCATAAGCTAGTTCATTTTAAACTATACTTATTAGTTATTGTATATCCTCTGTCTTGGTATCTTTTCACTTAAAATAGAGGTAGGTATGTATATGTTTAATGGTTATATTAATTTTAATGGAGCTTATGATGACTCAATTAATTAATTTATTTTATTTTATATATTTGACTACGTATAGAGTAGCTACAGAAATCAAAAAGTATTTATATATGTAACAATAATATTCTAATCTATTAACATTGAGATCCTGTGATAGCTTACAAAAAGGGAAACAGTATAATATTTGGTTCAAGGCGTTTCTTGTGGTAGGAGACAATTACAGATAAATGCAATTACCTTAATTTAAGAAAACGCGACCGAGACAAAAGGGGCGCCGTTTGACCGAGGCTGGCAACCCCCAGAATAAGCTCTCTTTATCTTTATGACTTATCAAAATGGCGGCAACCGCGCCTTGCTGACGTCACAATGCCGGAGAAATTAGTCTTCAGCTTTTATTTGTCGTTAAATACTCGTTAACACCGGAAATTAGCAGCTTAAAGACTTTCCGGGTATTTTGCTTTTGAATTATGGATTTCGTGTTATATCAATTTATCATACATAGATGATTCTTCATTGTCCCCACCAATATAAATATATATAACTCAAAGGTGACTGACTGACTGACTGACATAGTGATCTATCAACGCACAGCCCAAACGACTGGACGGATCGGGCTGAAATTTGGCATGCAGGTAGATGTTATGACGTAGGCATCCGCTAAGAAAGGATTTTCCGAAATTCCACCCTTAAGAGGGTGAAATGGGTGGTTGAATTATTTTCCCATAGGCCACACCCGCGGGCGAAGCTGCGGGCAGAAGCACGTGAAATATATAATTGAATATCATAATCATATAATTGATGATAAATAATAACACTTATTTTAAGCAAGATACGACCATGCACAATGATTATAGATTTATATTTATTTTATTTCTTAAGAGAATAATATAAAATCCTTAAAATGGTATTTATTAGTGTGAGTTGTCTGGAAGAGATCGCTCTAAGCAATAAGAACGCCCATTATACTACCTTTTTGTCTAATATTTCGTATTGCTATGTATTTTTATGTGTATTTGGTGTGTAATAAATAATTCTTCATTTTATTTTAGTTAGAAATGAAATAAAATTAAATAAATAATAAAATATAATAATAATAATAAATAAATTAGTAATTTTTTCGTTAAGTGCTTGATGACCAAGTGAAGTCATAATCTAGTCTAGTCTAGTCAAGTCATACTTTATATATATAACGTTTCACTATCACTATACCGCTTTCCCACACTCGTGCTTGTAATCCAGCACTTAACGAAAAAATTACCAATTTATTTATTATTATTATATTTTATTATTTATTTTATTTCTATATTGCTGCCAGCATTCTGGGCACTTTCTCCTCCACTAACTCCGTTAGTTTTTATTTATTTTAAGTTCTTAGGTATAGTTTAGGTTTTGTATTAATGATATAAGGTTATAAAATACTTATATTAATAAATAAAAATGATCCTTACAAACGTAACATTTATAGTTAGGTAAGTTGCTGCAGTGAGTCGAGGTTAGTATGCTATTCATTATCTAATTAATTTTGCTAACAACAGCGTTGCCATTAGTTTATTGCCGCCCCATTCTATTGTAATAATAATTTAGTGCGGCTGCCGTAATTGTTACGTATCTCCAAGTGTAAATTATTTTAGGCTTCAAAACTAAGTGGCTTATCTTATATATACCCATCCTTAATTTGTGAACACGACACAGCCCTTTTTAAATAAACTGTAAATTAAATTATAAACTAGTAGTTAGTAATTTTTATAACTGCAATCAACGAACTAATATTATAAATAATTAAAAGATATGGTTTGTCGTTAAGTTATTACAAACATGTAGGAACAGTACTGCAAAAAGTATTAGAAATCCGGGCTCGTCCGGGATTTGAACCCGGGACCTCTCGCACCCGAAGCGAGAATCATACCCCTAGACCAACGAGCCGTTGTTTCAATGTACGAAAATAAAAGTCTCAACACAGACGCGTATTATCTATGACGTCATCGTGTGGATACGCTTTTATTCGAGCTTCCTCAATATTCTTTAAGGTTCCGCAGTCTAAATAAGCAAGACAACGGATCGTAAATACCAAGCAAGTTTATCCTAAGCTGGTTCAGATTTTAAATGAAATCGCAAATACACAGCTGCATACCTACTGCGGATCGAAAAGAAGAATGCTATAAGATCTAGAACTAGACTAATACAGATAGAAGAAAATCATAGCTGGCCGCTATTACCGCTTTCATTTCAGAATTATACTGCATGAAGTTTTTAGCCAATTTTACACCACAGACCACATAGCGAAATGAAAATCAAGAATTTTGCCAGATTTACCCGTTGGATAATTTGGAATAATACAGTTCTGGAAATAACGGCCATGATATTTAGCGGTGTGAATTCTACTCGGTATATAGCCGTTTTATAGGTACCTATATACACATGCAAGGAAATGTGTTATACAGTTTTTACAGTGACAGTGCCGTGGTGCCACTCAAAATAAATATAAAATAATCGCACTGCTTGAAGGAGAAGAAAAGTGAAAAGGATTTTATATGAAAAATAAAATATGCAACTATTTCCCCTCCTCGCATTGAGGTAACGGTCGAGCTAAAACAGTTGTTTATTTGATTTTACGAGGCTACTAAAGTAGGAAGTAGAAGGTAGGTGAATGAGATAGCTTTCCCGAGACGCGGTGATGCGTTGTCGTTCGATTTCAAAACATTTTCACACACACAAACAGTTTTCCACTATTTATTGAATAATTAATTATAGTATTTATATTAAGTGTAGTGTTTTCCACCGGTATTTGATAGTAGTGGAAAAATAATTGATTAATTAATTATAGTAATTAAATAATTGTAGTTTCTATATACCTAATAATTCAACGATCTGAATCAACTGTGACAGGGATTAAAATAGCTCGTTATATATTGACGCACATCACGAAAGCTATCTGGGGGCGATCACGAATCTTTGATTGCAATGCACCCGGAATTTTTTCCATACTAACTATGCACATAAACTGCGTATTGAAACTGTCAAATCCATACAAATTTGTTTTTCTATTGGTTGCAATCGAGTTACGTGATCGCCCAGCAGGTATATTATTGACCTGTTTCCATCTAAAGAATGAATTTTTCACGGCATTTACATTGTGATTTACACTGTGACTTATAAGACCAAAGGCAACGGCAGATACGCTGTAAGTATTAAAGCCAGGGTATTTAAAGTTTAGAAGCTGCTTCATGAGACTTCAGTGAAAATGTATTGAATTCCTCCGACATCGCATCGCATCGTAATAACGCGTTCCGACGTGAGCTCGCGAGTGACACCCTGGGACTCCGCTATAGACAAGGCTGAGAAGTGAATGTGGTCGAAGAAGAAGTGAAAGGAGCACATAGACGAGCATTTGTTTCTGCAAACTTCATTACAGCTACAATATACCCTTTCCGACGTAGCTAGATTAAACCAAAAGGTTTGACTGCGCGCGTAAATCTAGTCAAAACATAAATATCAAATCCGTATGGTTCCGATTGCTTTTCGAAATCACTGCAAGCATTCAATAGTTTGCTGCGATAAAAGAATAAGGAGAAACGGTGGGCATAGAAGAAAATCTTAGGCGGCTGTCCTTGTATTTAGTGTAGGCTAGACAAATTGCTCGTGTATGTACTCCATAGGTAACTCTGGCAAAATCACCTCGTGGTGCGGCTCCGCGTCGTCATCCGGCGGCGGCGCGTCGCCGGCGCGCCAGCGGCCGCTCCTGCCACAATACCACTGTCACTATCAACATGCTCAACAGCTCTGCTCAGCTACATGATGCTTTACGATGTGAAACGTCACTATGTTATGTAGAATGCTCAGAAATCACTAGTCTCAATGGTAGGACAAAAAAACGGTAATTCACGTTCCTACATCATTACTAATTTATTGAAGTAAAACTTCTTTGCGCACGCTTGACTTGGGGAGTAAACTGACGAGGCGATCGGAAGTTGAATGTTGTTAGTTTACGTAGATCTCCATTGTCAACGTATCAAAGTTAAAAAATTGTATTATTATGTTGGTATGTCCGGTAAAACGGCAACATGGCAACATTAAACATAGCAAATACAAAGTTATGCCGGCCGATAGATAGAGCTAATCTAAAGAAGTTTTACTTCAGTCGTGTGGTCTAAAGCACGCTCTTTTTTGGTTTTTGATTTTCAGCTCAGTAGTTTTTAGTATATTCAATTTGTTAAATTTTATCTGTACGGAACTCTAAACCATTTCTCTTTATTTCCATTGGTTCACGTTCTACGGATATAATTTACTTTCACGGTTGAGTTATAGCTTATATTCGATATACAAACATAGTCTTTACTTTGTTTTCTATAAGTTATAGGTCGTTGTTTTGACTTTATTAGTAAAATATTAATAAATTTTAGGTACATCAGCCTACTTACATACAGCGGCACTTTATAGCCACTGAAGAGCAAATAGCGCTTTTATAAGAGGTTAAACGTCAATTGCGCATCGACTTTACTGGCAGTAAATATAAAATCGCCCTCACGAATGCAGGACAACGGCACTAAGCTGCCGGCGACAGTAAACGTGAGCGTTTATACCGCTATAAAACAATCGATTCCAATATCGAATAAAAGAGGAAGTGTTTGGCGCCAGGCCAATGAGATGCTCAGCTCGCGAGACCGCGAGACGAGGACAGTGGAAAACTGTGGATTATTCCTCTGTGAAATGTAAAAGAGCGGACGAAAGCGAATGCTCGACGAGGACTCAGCCTTTGCTTTCTCACTTTAATGGTGCTTTAGCGTTTAAGCGCCTTTATGAGAGCCACCGCCGGCGGCGTCAAGGGATTTACGCTTCGCTCATTAGAGCGGGTCTGGGCCGGTGTCGGATATGCAGTAAACTTTTTCAGCTGTTAGGGTTGAACATGAACTAAGAAAGCAACTAAACATTTAAAATTTGTAGTAAAGGACCCTGGTTGTGGACGACGCTGGAAGATGCATTATGTGGCGATTAGTCGTTACACTTTGCCGTCATTTATCAAATAGCAAATATGAGAGAGATTGAAGTTATTTAATCAACACCTTTAAGGCTGGCGCGGTTTTAATTGATTTTGACGCTGGGGTTGTAAGTTGTATGATAGTAACGGTGGTGTCACCTGCAGGACTCGTGCGGCGGCAGCCCCAGGCCGGAGTCCTCGGAGGGCGAGCGGTGGTCGGCCGCGAGCGGCGCCTCCGCCGGGCCTTCCTACAACAACAACCCTCAGCCTCACCTCACTGCCTCTACTCCCTTACAAAAAACCTACAATCCTCAAACTCTCATGTGAGAGGCGGCGATACTGCTTCAGCTTTTTAGAAAATGTCTAATGTAAAATTAAACCCCATCCACTTTTTATACCAGTATATAATTGCGTTGAAAATAACCGGGACTGGATCCCACTCAATCCATTTGACTCCTGAATTTTTTAGATTAAATTTTCCTGTGGATACCTAAAAATAAAATATTTAGAAATGCGGAGTTCTATCTGTAACATTTTCGGATATAACAAAACACAGATAAACAACACACAAAGCTCAAAGGCTACCATCAAAAGCGGTCACACTATTAACAATAGGGCAGGCATGCAGCGACCGGGGCAGTAAATACCCTAAGGAGGTGATGGTGCACTTACCGGGTCGTGCAAGTCATGCATCGTTGAGGAAGGCAGCATGTGTCGCTCGCCGCCGCGCTACAAACATATCGTGATCGTCAACTAGATATATCGACCTGTAGAAAGGTGTCGTGCGACTTCCTTCCATTCATCTACATTCGACAGACGTAGCGTCGACATTTCAATGCCTGTAGTTGCAGGATACACTTTTCTAAAGTCGTTTCTATTCGCATTTCTTTACTAATATGGTCTTACGATAAAATATATCGATTTTATTTTTAATCAAGTGTAATCTATCAATGACTGGCGACTTGTACCGTGTATATAAAACATTATTACTCGAACTTACAAAAGATTTAATTTACCTGAATTTAGCAGTATTTTGTGGCTTGAGTATCAAGTGAGCTTAAGTATAATTACACTGGTCCAGGTGGGCACAGACTGTGAGATTATAAGGTAAAATCCGGTATAATGAACTAATGAAGTCTGTAAAAAATGGTAAAACTGCGACGTTGCGCCTCGCAGTCTCGGTGTCCGGCGAGCTCAAGCTGAGATAAATTGTGGGAGGTCGCTTTAATTGGTACTTATACACTCAAGAGTTTAAAATTAAATTTTTCTTCATAAGTACTTTTGGAATGAAAAAGTTTAAGGTTTCTAAACACTTGTGGTTTTGATATTAAATACAAAAACTACTTGGTATTTTTTGCTACGCATTTCTAAAGCAGTGTATTATATACACTAAATTATTAATATTACACTTATTTTCTAATTTTTTTATAGCCACAGATTGCTGTAGAGCTTACCTTTATGTGATGGTCGTTGGGGTCATCAGACCGCCTGTAGACGAGCTCGTCAAACCGAGGTCGGTCCTCGGGCATCATGAACTCACGGATTTCCGTCAACAGAGTATACTGGAACAAAACGACAATATTTCAAAGGGCTCAAGTAGACAACCTCTTTGTGAAATACTAAACCGCACAATTCAAAATGATCTCGCCAGGATTACTTGTCAAAGGATTTAAGAAGGATTGCAAAGGCTTTGTAGAAACTGACGTTTGGAAAGGATTTCTTTTTTATGTTTTTCATATATGCGTCTTTCTGTTCGTTACACTCATTTACTGTTTAAATATATGAATTTATTTAAAATGAATTATTTATTTATTTATGTAAAATTGGCAGCTGTCCTTAAAGTAGACCAGTACTTTTGTGCTCAAATTATTTGGTTAAACTTACTTATTAGTAGTATTTATCTATGCTTGATTTATCAATCTGCCATTACAGAGTTATAGAATGATCACTTTATTTTTTTTTTAACACTAACATTTTACTAGGTGGTAGGACTTTGTTGCAAAGTTCGTCTAGGTAGGTACCACCGCTTTGCCAGTTATTCTGCCGCCAAGCAGTAGTGTGCAAGCACTACTGTGTTCCGGTTTGAAGAGCACTGTAGCTAGTAAATTACTGGGCAATTGAGACTTTATGATCTGATCTCACAGTCGAGTAATCTTATTACCAGACTGTGTTGATGTCTCAGGATGATGTGCGCAGTGCAGTGTCACTTAAAACTCTATGGGTATATTTAGGGTTCCGAGTGACACTGTTCTATTATGGGCAGCCGTGGCGCTTAACACCAGTTGAACGACTAGCTCGTTACACCATTCAACAACACAAAAAAAATTGGATCATAATTTAAAAAAAATAGCTCAAGAAGAACCCAAACACTATTTTTATTTTAAGTGCTTCTATATCATAACATTTTTTATCTCTCAATATTAGAAAACTCCAAGTATTGTAAGTGATACTGCGAACATTTTATACATGTAGGTATTATAAAGAAGAGAAAAAAAAAATCATAAAACATTTCACTCCATTTTCTCTCATCTACTCATTTTCAATGCCACATGAACCGCAGACAGGTTAAATTAAGCCATTATTAACTATCTAGGGTATATATACAAATAAGTACGTACATTTTCATCAAAGGACAGCGGAAAACTGAACACACCTATTCTTTCCTAATTTTTGCAAATACAGTTAAATAATAAAAGAAGACTCCCCAAGTACAAATGGTCCGATCAGAATGGAAGCCTTTCTGAAACATCTGGTAAGAAGCTTATAGGATGTAATAGCTTAGCTCTAATAAACCTCTCAAGGTACCTTATCTACAGCGAAACAGGAAATGGGGTAATAGAGTTGATGTACGTGGGGCGAACCAAAGCATGTTTTCTTTTGTGTGACAAAAAATACGTGCGAAAGAATACTTTTTATTTGAAATAGCAATAGTTGCCTTTGTAAATGACAACGCACTAATGTATAATTATATGATTATACCAATATTAATTAGATCGTTCATCTGGTTGTCTCCTAATATATATATGTATGTATATATAGTATTTGTAGAAAACGCCTACGTGAGGGTTTGTTACGTCATTGAAGAGTGCAATTATAAATCATTATTCATTTTATTACTATAACTAGCTGACCCGCCCCGGCTTCGCACGGGTGAATTAGTAAAACGCGGTCGAACGGGATAAAAAGCATCCTATGTCCGTCTCCTGGTTTTAAGCTACCTTAATTAATTTTCAGCCAAATTGGTTCAGCCGTTCTTGAATTGTAAATAGTGTAACTAACTCGACTTTCTTGCGGCAAAGCTTCAATATGTCTAGACTAATTTTGATAAATCAACGAACATGTCAACTTAGTCAACAATGAAGTCGGGCTGAAAAATACGTTTCATAGCCATTTGCTAAACATGATAACAAAATTGAATAAAATGTTTCTCCACACAAACTATAACAATTGACTTGTGTTCACGTCCAAAGTCGAACGACAAATGACTCGAGTCTTTTTTTAACGGGTTAATGCTGTTGGTCTCTATCGACCTTTACAGCGTCACCGGGCGGGAGGGCAGGCGCTTAAGGCCAGCCGTTAAAAGTATGAGGCAACTAGCTCAGGGTACCCCTGGGGTGCGAGCTTCGGCTTGGACCGTTGCTGGGATTAGAGGATCGAGAAGACTACGTCCACTGGAAAAGTGAACCCTATGGAAAGTATTGACGGGAGTCTCAGTGGAGCATGCTTTTTATACTCATACCCCGATACATAATAAAAGATAAAGGTCTGTATGTTTCTTTCACGTCATAACGGCAGAATCGATTTAGATGAAATTTTGTAGGTATTATTATTATTATTACCTACACATATTGTTTATTTTACCAAGATTAACATAGAACACTTTTCATTGCAGAAAAGTGCGTGACCCCCACTATGCGCTTCTTGTACGTCATATGAAGCAGGCATATGCAAAAAATCTAGCATGAAACACACTTGATGCTTGCAATAGGTGTTTAGGTAATGAATACATGCAATAATGAATGGTTTGGTTACATCATAAAGTGAATCCGTGGACCTGCCAAAATGTGGAATACTTTGCATTAAACTCTTCTTCAACCAAAATTGTTTTCAAATTTCAGTATTTTATTCATTTCTACAGATATTCACAAAACGCAAAAAGCTCTAAATTGCTCTTCCGAACCAATTCACAATTTATGACGTCGATATTGAGGTCAATATTTAGGAACATGCTAGTGAATGGGAACGTTGTTCTCTCTAAACGTTCATCAGAAATTTTATACGCAGGTTTTAGTACCCTTTTTACAGTGAAATATTGATTGGATTTCATACTTGCGTTTTTTTCATTTGTTATTGCATATCGAACTTTTGTAAATTTATAGCCTATACAATGTGAGGATGTGGCTATAGATCCGAATCCACTGCCAGCAGTAGAGGCCAGCTTAATGGCTTAGAGCGATAGGTCTCTCTAAAAAAGGCCGAAATATCGAACGATATACTATTACTACCTCCATAATCTTTACGGCGAGAGATGCGTTAAATCTATCTTCGTAGTTGCCTAAAAATGTTGCAAAATAGTATCAAACCAGTTTCACGGTTCATTAAGCAATGTACCACCACCCAGCACAAATCGAACATTTACTCCCCTTTTGAGTTCAGCGCAAATTGATTTATCATTGTGTTCTCAGTTTGAAGACCGACGGAAGTCGAACTGCTTCACCCGCAGGGTGATTGATGAATAACCCATCATAAACGCTTTATAAGCTATCCCTTTAAAGTGAACAGCTCGTTTGTTTGCGCGGTTGTCACGTCAAACGTAAAATTAACCGAAATTAGTTTAATGGATTTGTATGAAATTTGCAGACAATTGTATTAACGTAATCAACCTACGTTTGGTTCCAGAAAACTGAAAATTCCTGCGGCAAAACAGGAAATTTGCGAGTACAACCATTGATCACCTTTTTTTTTTTATTCTCGGCGACAACGTTTCAATGTTTGAACAGCAGAATAAATGTTTTTTGTAGAATTCATTTAGATTCTGTAGCAGGTGTGATGCGATAATCATGTCACCGTGAATACCAACACGAAAAACCGCTTTGCGGCAAAATGACGCGGTGTTTTCCAGGGCTGACTGCTGACATTCAGTCTATATAGGCTCGTCATCGTTTCGGCAAAGAAACGCTAACAAGGTAAAAGTCAACAGGGTTTTTATTTATGTTTTTTTTTGTGTTTATTTTTAATCTGTGACTAAGCTTATCATAAAATTAATATTAATCAGATGCGGTTGCACAAAAGATTTAAGCAAACCATAAACTAGTGTTAAACTGCTATTTGTGTTGTTAAACTCACGATCGACGTCTGTCTAAGCCTTGTTTATATATTTGTGGTGACATGAGTGAAGTTTTCTACATGATACTTTATGACATGTCTAAGTTAAAGTTGTGAGCGTTTTTGTATGTATATCGATGCATAATCGAAATTAATAACGACTAAACTCACGTCAGTCAAAAGTCGAAATCACTTACACGTAACTGGTTATTTTTAATTGAAGTGAATTTAACCATTATTAATTTTACAAGAGTTTATGGCGGGAAAGCGAAAAAGATTGCGTCACCGCATTGTGTTATTTTCCAAAACTTGTGTTATTTTCAGTGTTAGTGCATAAAATTGGTAGTATTCTATTTGTTAAGTGCTGGATTACAGGCGCGAGTGTGGGAAAATTGTATAATGATGGTGAAACTTTTCGTGATTTCTTTTCGTGTTGTTTCCAAAACTCCATAGAAGCTTCAAGTAAAGTTGCCACTAAGAATATGACTTTGGCTAGACTATGACTTGACTTGATGACTTCGACTGTGACTTGACACATGTTTGCGTGAATTATCATTAACTTGATAAATTATCAATTAGTTGACACTGGCTAAATATACAAAAGTGTGGAGCCAAAATATATAAAAAAAATTACAAAATGTAATACTCACGATAGTTTTCAAACTAAAATTACGCAACAAAACTAAATATATTTCCAATCATCCCATTTGCCATAGAGAAAAGATTCCAAAGTATCTATAAGAAAACTCACCTTTTGCTGGGTGTCCAACAAATCCCTCAAGACGGTAAGGAAGGCGTCCGGTGTAAGTCTTCTCGCCGCGTACTCTTCCATGTAATACGCGAGTGCAGGGAGATCACTTTGAGGAAGCAACGAACGAGCCTTTTGTTCTACCGCCACTGACGCCGCTCCTCTTCTTTTACCCCAGCCGCTTATTCTACATGGAAAACAAATAAACAAATATTTGAGTACTTGTCAAGAACTTTTTAGCAGGTGCTACGAAACTTGCACACCAAACCACACAAGTAAAACATTATTAATAATAATATATGGTTCGGCATGAGGAATAAGCTTTCTAAAGTAGTAGTGTATTATAATATTCAAGATTAGTTACTCATTCATTATTAAAGTTATTATAGTTCCTAAACGTTTTAGCAACCAGCGGGATTTGAATCCGCGCCTTCCAACTCACTGGATTAGATGCGCTTCCAACAGAACTCCATAGTTCTTATTTTTGTGATGTTCGTTACATGCTCAGTGATTGCAAAAATCTTGTGACTGTGACACTTTAAATTCATCTCGTGTTAGTCATTATACCCGATTAGCTCATTTCATACACAGTCATACATCCTACAAACAGCTCACTTATACTTTCCCCCATACAACGCCGCATCACTCACATGTAGGTACATAAATATTTTTAAATAGAAAAACCTTGGCACAGGCGCCTCTCTTTGTTGTTCCCCGCCGCCATACGCCGTACACGCGTGAGGAACTTTCCCAACATCCTTGACGAGGAGGGACATCCTCTTATGGTACTTCAGCTGCGCTACCGCCTCATCGTGAGTCACCTCTAAAAACGACTGCCCGTTCACCTCCAGGATTTGATCACCAACCTAGAGGAAGATTATATATATTATGTATAATTGTCGGCGACTGTTATTAACAAGGTTACAGTTAGCCTCTGTGGTGTGGTGGTTGAGCAGGTCGGCTCTTAACCCGGTTTGATTCCCGCGGCAGGACAAGTATGTGTGCACCGAAAAAAAGCGCAAATACTTATTCTGAGTCTAGGTGTTGTGGGACCATGGTCCTCGTAGTTCCTGGGTCCCTAAACACAGGGAATCCCAATAGTTAGGGTCCAGGATCTATTTATGTGATCGTTGGGCGTTATTATTATTATATATTAGAATATTTATAGTGACTTCTCTTCATTCGCTTGTGGATGTCACATCCAAAAAGTTGTTCAAACCATAAGTTTATCGACAGTGGTATATATTAGACCCACGCCATTTGCCACCACTCACGCCTCCATACAGTGATATTAGTGTACTTAATCCACAAATAGATACACGAGCTATTTCTGTAATTTGTTCAATGTTACTCGGCGAAAGTTCAACTATAAGTTAGTAACGTTACGAGTTACGGATGTGCCGTGCAAAGGGCGGATCTTTAGTTTCAGTCTAGCCCTATAAATTACCCGCCGCACCTTGGCCCGCGCTCGCTATAAGGAAATGAAATAGCCATCTAATATTTGGAAAATTTCCACTAGTGCTTGCACACACATAAAAAAACGAGTGTGCTTTAGTTAGAAGTTAGAACACACGACTGATGTTAAAATCTTTTGGTTTAGCTCCATCTATCGGATGGAATAACTTGGTTTTTGATTTGTTTAATGTTACATTGTTTGCCATTTTACCGGGCATACCAACATAATACCACAAATTTGTAACTTTGTTATGTTGACAATGGAGATTTACGTGAACCAAGTTCAACTGCCGTTTGCCTCGCATTCACCAGCTCATTCCCCAAGTCGAGCGTGTGTAAAGAAGTTTTAGTTCAACATATAATTTAGAAGTTACCGTTAGTACCTAAATGGAAAAAATATCCAAAGTTCTAAAATTGACTGTAAGTTAAGTAAAACAAAGTTACGTAAGTACTAAGTTGGGAAATACCTAAACATTCTCCAGTTTATTAATGTGAATGGGAAGCAAACAAGCAATTTATGGTGCAAGATTATTATTCCATTCGATATCAAGTTAGAAAGAAGCAATTCCACGTAAATTGTTCCTATTCCCGTCGTTCTGGCGCTGGCAAGTCCACCACATGTCCCGATAACGAAGAAATTGCAGCGGACATCACAACTTAATGGAAAGCTTTGTGTGGAAGTGGCATTTCAAAGTTTTGTTCAGCGGTTTTACGAACCGCTACAGAGCTTAGCTCTCAACAAACTAAATCGTATTACATCCATCACTTTATGCTGACTATCGGTGAAATTGGAATCGCTTACGTAGGTAACATAAATTCCAATCTATGTAAGTTGAGTAAAATATTGGTGGCGTGGTCTACTTCATATTGTATCTCATAACTCTATCGATGGAAGGCGTTGTATGTTAGTGAATTATGTTTTGATGTTTTCTACACTGAGCTCTAGGTTGCAGTACCGCACCACAACTGATAATAACTGTGTTGACTACATAACAATCATAGACAACTATACTTAGTAAGTATAAGTATAATAAAAGGTATACTTTTTTTTTGTTGGGGGGAAATGCCCTCGCACTTAAGATGAAAGTGGTGGGACTCGAACCCACTAAAACCCCCGTGAGCCCTCGTCTACAGTAACGGGGGCGAGAAGGGGTCGCAGTCCAGCCAACTCGCCCCCCGATAATAGGTATACTTAGGTCATAAAACTACAACCTAGATTACCTAGAGCAACTCAGGTATACTACTACCACATATTCTAAAAAAAACCAGTGACGGTCTACTGTACTTAGTACTTACAAATTCAGACGTAACTACGTGCTGTCTTCTTCACAGACCCCGAGTAGTGTATGTGAATACAGCTAGGCGATCATGTAACTTCATTGCAACAAATAGAAACACTTAAATGTGTGGATTTGACAGTTTCAATGCGCAGTTTATGTGCAATGAAATGAATGTGAATGAAATTTTTCATGTTGCATTGCAATCAAAGTTTCGTGATTACCTATTTTACTAAAGGCATATATCGATCACTTTGATAACATGTAAATGTTTATTTCGCCGACTTAGTCATCAAAAAGCTACCCAGCAAACGGAACTAGGTCAAACATCTGCTGCAGATATAGGCCAAACTCACCAGCGGAAATTCGTGAAAAATCACAACAGATAGTTCGGCTCAGACGAAAATGGGAGGGTTCAAGAAGTCCATAAATATAAGACAGCTGAGAGGAGACGCGGACCGAGATAGCATAGGAAGAGTAAGGCATATATCGGTATATTCGAAATAATATAAACTATGTATGCATTATAATTATGTAAATGGGTATATTATATTTCTATTCTGTATTTGTATTTTAAGTTAATAATATTATTATATGAAATATGACTAGATAAATTTACTTATTATTGATTATGGTAATTGGCTTTGGCCGTCTAATTGATGAAATAGATAAATAAAATAAATTCGGTAGTTTATTTTATGATCATATTATTACACAAAAAAGATCTTACCATAAGTCCCGCTCGGTCTGCAACAGAGTCTTTATCGACTCCTGTGATGTAGATTCCTAGATTGTACTCCAATCCACCCCTTATCATCAGCCCTAAGGACTGTCCTGGCTCTATACAAAGGTCCACCTGCACAATACAAATTTTTTCACCATTAACTTTTAGTCCGTTCAAAATAAACAACACTTAACACAAACATAGTACACAACATCACAACAGTTACAACACAGCTTATAATAACATCCATCACATACTTCCATAAATTCAAAGTTGTTTCATTCAACCGCTACATCGCCCTGCTACAAGTAATCAAAGACCATACATCAGTTAATCTAGGGGCATTCATTCATAAAACAACGCTTTGTTTTTATGAAACATCGATTCAACCGTAGCTACAGCACTCTAGCAGACTCATTATTACCACCACAGCCACTATAACACCAGTTTGCTGGCCGATGGACTGCGATTAGCATACCGCAGTTCCATTCAACCCCTGCGGCGTGCACTCGCAAAGTATTTACGACCGAGAAATTGAACGTAAAAATTTATGGCGACATAAAGTCATTTATTATTTTCCCGGTTCCCTCGGAAACGTGACCGACTCACCTTGGGCATCATAATATTGTTGCGCTTATAAAAATACAAGCTGAAGGTATTCAATCGAGGGAGCGGACACAAAAGCCTTTTGATGTTTCCCGCTATCGATTTTGTGTTTCAATCGTACTGAATCGAGTGGATCGTATATAAATTTCATATCTATCCTCTAACCGCTGTGGTTTGTATTTTATTTCTGAGTTTCATTGAATATCAAGCTGGCTGTCAAATTGTGGAATTCATTGACTAAGAAATTAAAAAAGATTAGATCCAAAGATGTGGATTGGTGATCTACCCATTAATAACGACACATGAATTTGCATGATTACACATTTTGCAATTTTACATTTAAAAATTGATTAAATTAAAAATTTAGTATTGTAATACTTAGATATAAAACCTAATTTTGACAAACAATAGTAATCCCCCCCCCTCTTGTCCCCCCACAATGTCACACTTCGTCGACACCCTCCCTCCCCATTAACGTGAGCCGTTTTATGGATGGCCCCTTAATACCCGTTGTTGTATCTCACAGCTATCATAATATGCACTCTTTGATCTCGACTTTATATAAGTATAGTAAGTTTTATTTATGCAAGTAATTGTATGCATTATAATTATGTAAGTAGGTATATTATATTATTTGTATAATTAAGTATATTATATGCAATATTTTTATTGTTATTCTTATATATACGTATTTTATTCTAATGTCAAATTTACTGCCATTTATTTTCTTGCACATCGTGCAATGCATTGATAATGCTTCATAGCATTAAGTCCTCCTTGTACATTTTTTTGTGTTAAAGTATAAATAAATTATATGTTGACATGCCTAGATCCAGTAACAGGGCGATATTGAGGTATTTCCAAGTGCAGTTGCCTGCCCTTATACCCGAGCTCGCGTGTTTAAGTTACCTAGACCTTAGAGATTACCTGTCTGGTGTTCAAACCAGATAGCTTATCGGGTTGTCTGAAGAATAAGTAGTTTCATTCACCTCAAAGTCAAAGTTACACCAGGAGTTTGAACTTCTTTGAGCTTGACCTACTTAACGTTACCTGACGACATTAAATGCTGTTTATATTTATTTTTGACAGCCTCTGTGGTGTAGTGGTTGAGCAGGTCGGCTCAACCTGGAGGTGGCGGGTTCGATTCCCGCGACAGGACAAGTATTTGTCCTCGTAGTTCCTGGGTCCCTAGACATAGAATCCTAGTTAGGGTCCAGGATCTATATATGTGGTCGTTGGGCGTTATTATTATTATTATTATTTTTGTGACACATACTATAGCTTAATTATCGACAGAAATTGATCTAAAAATGCTGCTCTAAGCATTTTCAAGTATACAGATCTAAAGCTATTTAATTATAATAAACAAACATTATGAGTGTTTAGAACCATCGGACTTTCGAAATTATGATGATTATTATGATATATGATCGTATTAATTAACCATATAAAATACTAGTGGCACCCCGCGGCTTCACTTGCGGATAAAAGTGTCATATGTGTTAATCCAGCGTATAGACTATCTGGGTTCCAAGTATTATTAAAATCTATTCAGTAGTTTTTGCGTAAAATAGTAACAAGCATCCATACACAAAAAAAATCTTGTTTATAATATTAATAAGGAATTGGAATAAATAAAACACGTCCATACGCAGTATGATACTAGTCCATTGAAGTGACATGTGCGTGGCGACTGAAGTGATGAATTGATGATGACTGAATGCGATTATGCCTTTCTAAATCCGTTTCTAATTAGTCAACTAAATGGTTTAGCTAGTTAGCAACCATACCTTTTGCTAAATTTAGGACTCTGACTAAATGCGATTAAAGTATACTGAATTTAGTAACTGAATTATTTAGATGACTGAATTTAGTGAAGCGGAATAAGGCCTTATAAGAGTTACATTAAGTTACTCATACTTAACATCACGCTTAATATTATAAATACAAACGTGTGTGTTTGTTCTATCTTCAAGCTAAAACGGTTGGACTGATTTGGATTAAATTTGGAATGGAGATAGATTAAACGCTGGATTAACACGTGATTATCCGCAGCTGAGAGCATGGGGCGCAACTAGTGAGTTATATTTGCGATAACTTACTCTTCGTATGGAACGGTCCTTGCTGGCTGACCGCACTGGGCGGTTGGTTGGAGGCGACGCTGGTCGGCCGTACCGGTCCATCCAGGAGCAGGTGGGCCGGCCGACCAGCGCCCCTGCAGTCCGAACCGACATCGTCAGCTGTCGGCACGATTTCAGCATCTATTGGACAACACATTTTAATGAAGAAACCATAAAAAAACGAGTGTGCTGTAGACCACATGACTGAAGTAAAACTTCTTTAGCTCCATCTATCGGCCGGTATATCTTTGTTTAATGTTAATGTTTAACCTTGACAATTGTAATTTGCCATTTTAACGGATATGCCAAAATAATAATACAAATTTTAAGAATTTTTTTACTTTGTTATATTGACAATGGAGATCTACGTTAACCAAAAACCAGCATCCACCAGCTTACTCCCCAAGTCAAGCGTGCGTAAAGAAGAAGTTTTTTCACTGTTTTTCACAAGTTAAAATGTTATTGAAGGTATAATTTTTATTTTCACGTATATCAAGGAGGCACGATTGGCCTTCTTATGACGCTGTCAAGTAAAATTATCGTCCGTAAACCGACTTTACAGACAACCATGTTTGTAACTTAATCCACACCAGAACTTCAGGGGATTTATGTAGTGTTTAGTAGTATTTTAATAAAAATTTTTATTGTATAGTATTTAGCTGAAAGAATAAAGGCAAAAAATATATAATAAATAATAATAAAATAATATTTTCTATAACTTTATAAAAAGTTATAGAAAATACTTGACACTTTGTTGCACTCTTCAGCAAGCCCAAATTGAATAAATTGTAGGTACTGTTAATCTATGGACTTATTTTTATAAGTACGTAATGCAATTCAATACACTTTAATTTGGTTACATTTTTGCTCACAGAACCATCAAATATCAACCAAATAATAATAATTCGATTGTATCCGAGCATGGCGCATATCCTATTGTCACGCATTCGGTAATGCTTATTGCGTACTAAAATAAACATAGTCCTAATTTTCCGCCATTGTCCCTTATTGCGACCCTCGCCCGCGTCCTAAAATGCAATCTTATCAGAAGCAATTTGGCGTTCTGCGCTCATCCTTCCCATATAACACAGGAAGTAGCCGTGTAATGGTATTCTGTAGACCAAGTTTATACGCCCCAGGGAAGTCGTTGAGATTTCCTGCAAACAGCTAAGCCTGCCTTCAGGTAATACCGGACCCTGCTTAGTACAAGTTGAAAATCTCACGGCTCGAAGAGGTTTTGTAGGAATTTATATCAATAGTGATGAAATATTTAGGCTGTACGGAGAATATGTATGACAATATGCTGTTGACACATCGGAAATCTTTTATAGATTTCACGATAGTGGAGTTTAAATGTATTAATTTATTTGTTTTATTCCTATGACTATGATTAATCCTAATTTTGATTAATATTTATTGTGCAACGTGCCCAATATGCTGGCAGCATTGCCACGTTGAATGGCAATGCTCAATCTTTAGCCGAAGTAAGTAATTATTATTTTGTTAGATTAAGTTTCCTTTTTATCGTTTTCTGTTTTATTTATCTGTTATAATAAAAGTCTGGCTATATTTTATTATGCATATATACATTTAAACTTATGTACATAATATAAAAACAACTATTTTGAGTTGACTATTTTATATCTATGTTTAATTTCTTTCGTTTTCATTTAATTGTAATTTGTTTTAATCGAATTGTAATTGTATGTACATAATAATTAATGTAACCCTACTAATTAAATCAAATAAATAAAAAGATATTGGAGAAGAAGACACAAGTTGAAGTGTTTTATGCAACAAATGTCAAATATAGAGAAACAGTAACATTATAAGTTCTGTATTATATTTTTAATGGATTAGCTAGCTTGGCTAGCTCGCTTTTAAATGCAAGCTACGTACTACGTAGTAGCGACTCGCCCTGGCTTCACGCGGGTATGATATATTTACATTAGATTACATTGTCGATTTTTCATACAGATCTCTAACTTTTCGAGTAAAACTTGTTTACGCACGCATGACTTGGGGAGTAAGCTGGCAAGGCGAACCGAAGTTGAAAGTTGTTGGTTAACGTAAATCTCCACTGTCAACATAACATGTTAAAAATTTGTATTATTATGTTGGTATGTCCGATAAAATTACAATTTACAATTGTCTAGATGGCGACATTAACATTAAACAAAGCAAAAACAAAGTTATGCCGGTGGATAGATGGAGCTACACTAAAGAAGTTTTACTTCAGTCGTGTGGTCTAAAGTACACTTAATTTTTTGAAAATACTCTATGCCTATATTCATCAAGGATAGTGTAGGTAGATAATTGTAATAGTGAAAATATAGTCTTTCCACTTTATAATGTTAATTTAGATTTAATACCTACATATATGGTCTTTACCTATGAAATTGCCGTTTTGTTTGAAAAAAGTTAAAGTATTTTTTTTTCGAACTTATTTATTTCTTTTATTCAAAGTAATCACCCCTACAATCAATGCATCTTTGCCAACGCTGTGGCAGTTTATGGATGCACTTCTTGAAAAAATCAGCAGGACGGGAGACAACAAACTCTTCAAAGGCGTTTTGTACTGCCTCTCGGGAATTGAATTTCTTTCCCGCTAAAAAGTTGTCCAAATTTTGGAAAAAGTAATAGTCGGTAGGCGCAAGATCTGGTGAGTATGGCGGATGAGGGAGAGCTTCCAAACCCAACTCATGCAGCTTAGAGACGGTCTGTTGTGCAGTATGGGGTCGCGCGTTGTCGTGAAGTAGCAGTGGAGACGACCGATTGACCAAAGCTGGTTGCAGACGTGCGAGTTTCGCCATCATTGTGGTCAGTTCTTCAATGTACACATCTGCAGTAATGCTTTCGCCGTTTTGTAAAAAGCTATGATGAATCACACCAGCACTAGACCACCAAACTGTGACCATCACCTTTCTAGGGGTCATTTTTCGTTTTGCACATTGCTTTGGTACCGAACCAGGATCTAACCAACTTGCTGAGCGCTTTCGATTGTCAAAAAGAATCCATTTTTCGTCGCACGTAACAATTCGGTTCAAAATTCCTTCATTTCTGTGCCTGTTAAGCAGCGCAAGGCAAGTCTCGACGCGTACGTTGCGCTGGCGATCGTTAAGTTCGTGGGGCACCCATCTATCAAGATTTTTTATCTTGCCAATCTGTCGCAAATGGACCAATATTGTTTTGATGCTAACATCAAAAGCTGCTGCCAGCTCAGCTGTAGATTGAGATTCATCAGCTTCCACAATCGCCTTTAATTCATCATTGTTGACCAAAGTTTCCGGACGACCACGAGGTTCATTTTTCAAGTCAAAATTCCCAGAACGGAACCGAGCAAACCAATAACGGGTTGTACGTTCGTTTGTACAGTTTTCTCCGTAAACGTCGTTGATGTTACGTGTCGTTTGTGCCGCGTTGGTGCCACGACGGAACTCATATTCCATAATTACACGAAATTTCAAAGTATCCATTACGAGGAAAAATGTTGAAATGTAATGAAAATACAACGCTAATCAATAAACAAAAGACTTATATTGTAAATAGAATGTCATATTTCTAAAACAAAATTAATTTGAATTTAGAATTCATAGCCAATCAAAACTTTTTTTTGTTTGAAAAAGTCTGTACTGCAATACGGCAATTTCATAGGTAAAGACCTATTATTTTATCAGATATCCAATACCGTAGAGTTTAGGATTAAACTCTCTAATATCCATTGTACCAGTCTGTTAACTCACATTATTATGGGCCATACAAGACAGAAGGCGATAAAATCTCGAGATATCTTGACACAGCCAATACTGGACTCTTGGGCGACGACGCGACGAATCTGCCAGCCAGCGCGGCGCGACTTCGCCCGAGACATTACTAAGCAACTTTTATTACTCACGTCAGTTGTTTATGTTAGACGGAATAATTCCGATTACTTCTGTTCTATTTAAATTCTATGAATAATACAATCATAACTCTTTTTTGTAACTCAATAACAACAGTGTGGATATCTGGATGATATTTTTCACTTAAAGCACAAGTTTGGGATCAAAATATAAGTTTGAATTTATACAAAATTGGTATTTCATGTCATACGCCTTAAACGTAGATTAACGAATTTAATTGGCTTAATCTATGGGCTAACATAATAATTTGATACAGTATAGACTTTACAAAATTAGTAATAAGATTTGATATAAACAGTGGTAATTTACCTTGCATTACTTATATCATTGACATTTGGTAGGGATAGTCATTCATTTGAGTAATTTTACTTATAAATTAGGTACCAAAATATTAATTGAAAAATCTTTTCATTACTCATACTCGGAAAGTAAGTCTGAAGTTGCCTGAGGAGCGGGTTGAAAGTAATACTTTTCAGCCCCAGGGAGAATCGTTTTCAACTGACAGTTGTCAGGTTACTTTAAAAAACTTGTTCTATTTTCACATTTCTATTGAACCATGTTTCGATTTTCTCTACAGCCACTCAATTACAGTGCAAAGTAAAATTTAATTAACATAAACTTAATATTAATTTAAGAATATATATATATATATCTATTAAAATACTTTATTATAATTTCGTTTCAACTATTTCTTTGAATAACAAAGATTCGGGCAAAATATTTACCATTTTTTCAATGACGATAATGAAAATTATAGATGGCCGGCCACAGAAAACTTATTTTCTCATAGAAGGTGATAAAAAGTTGAGTGTCCACCTCGGGAACAACACTATTTTATTTCTATATTAAGATAGTGAGTGATACACCTCGGGAACAACACTATTTTATTTCTATATTAAGATAGTGAGTGATACACCTCGGGAACAACACTATTTTATTTCTATATTAAGATAGTGAGTGATATACTTCGGATCCTTCACTGCGCTCAAAACTCTATTTTACTCTGGAATCTTTCGCTCCGCTTTTGATACAAGAAACATTCTTGTCTTAAAAATAGTTCTTTGCATCTTGGTAAACAATCACTTTTTCACCTCAGCAGCTCGAACAGGTATCTTTTGCTGCGAGAAAACAAAGTGCAAATTCGCATTTAGATAATTGCGTGAGGAAAAGTAGTGTTTTTTTTTTATTATGACTCCACGAGACTAGCGTAATTAGCCAGCTTTAGGTTAAATTTATATTTTAGTTTTATAAAAAGCTCATATTGATGATTTATCATCAAAGTCAAGTCAAAGTCCCACATAAATCTAGTCTCATTAGAATTTAGTGAAAATCAAACTCCAATAGAGCGTTGCATATTGATCGCGTCAATGGAGTTTTGGAGAAAACACGAAAAAACGTTTTGCATCTTTGGTGTTTATACCATTAACATTATTTATTATTACACACAAAATCCGCCATATTAGCATAGGTCTAAGCCTCAATTATAACATTCAATAATCACAGAGAATATTGGACTGGCCCGATAGCTCAGTTGGTAGTAGCCCTGCCTTCTGATCTGCGGGTTGTGGGTTCGATTCCCACCCAGGACAAACATTTGAGTGATGAACATAGGTGTTTGCTCTGTGTCTGGGTGTTATATTGTATTCTATGTATGTATTTACAAACAAAAAAGTATTTAAGTATTGTATCAGTTATCTGGTTCCCATAGTACAAGCTTTGCTTAGTTTGGGGCTAGATGGCGTTGTGTGAGATGTCCACACATATTATTATTATTAATTCAAACTGAAAGTTTTCGCTTACCTTACGTATATAAGTATGTACGTACCTTTTATTACTTTATATTGTTAGTTATTCAGGTTTGTGTGTATATATGTTATGAAGCATTTACGTATAATCTAGAATGTTATTGTATTGTATAGAATTGTATCTACCTATGTGTTGCTATTCCAATACATGACTAAGTTTATAAGCTTTATGGGTATACAATAGGTAAATCATTGTGCTTACTAGGTATTTATCTATTTCGTATTCTTTTGTTTATTACTAGAACTCATAGGTACAACGTATAAAGTCGTCTTATACAATACGTAACTAATAATTACCTCCAAAAGAAAACAAACGTGTCCAAGGCAAACTCGGATCCAAAGAAGATGAAACTTTTTATAGACTTACAAAACTTTCGCTTCGTTCACGTAATGAATAAAGCGTAGCAGGACCAAAGTTTGTTTTTCTGCGCCAATATCATTAATATTCATTCAATTTATTAAGCTTCAGTCATTTTATAGCCTAATTGAGAAATAAATCATAATAATAGCAGACCATGTTTATACAGTTTTATAATATAAAAAACGAGTGTGATTTAGACCACACGACTGAAGTAAAACTTCTTTAATTTAGCTCCATCTATCGGCTGGTACAACTTTGTTTCTGCTTTATTTAATGTTAATGACGACATCTTGACGATTGTAACTTGTCATTTTACCGGACATACTAATGATAATACAACATAATAATATTTTTTTTAGCTTTGTCATGTTGACAATGGAGATCTACGTAAACCCACTTCAACTTCCGTTCGCCTTGCATTCACCAGCTTACTTCACAGCCCCAAGTCCAGCGTGCATAAAGAAGTTTTACTTCAACAAGAATAAGGTTGCGTTGCATTATTTTACTATTTTATTTTGTGCTAAGTGTTCGTGCTATCGGGCTGCTTTAAGCACAAGCTTAAATATAGCATTACAATGCTAGCTTGGCCAACAGGATTGTGCTTTATTACGGCTAATACCAAATTCCATGTTATGGCCAAAGTGCATAAAGAAAGTCAACAGCCATTAACCTTCCAGCAAATATATATAACAAACGGAAAAGTACGCTCCGATTCTCGTTGGTATTAATACGAGCCAGTCACGAAACTGAGGACTAACGGCCTTGTAATTCTTGGGTGCCGTTGACCATTTTTAATAATTACCTAAGATTTGTGTAACTTGGGTAAGTTAGTTATATTAAATATAATAATAAGAATAAGAATAAGATTTATTTCAGCAAACAACAGCAACGATGACAATATAATCCTTACTTAAGTAGATATGTGAATTAATCAAAACAAAGTCATAATTTTAATTTTATTCGAGATATTCATCATAGGGAATCCTAGTAGATTCCCTGTGTTGTGGAGGCCAGTTTTACAAACATTTGCTTTTTTCGTTTTTGTTAAAAAGCACCTATTTACCTTGTGTATAATTCTTGATTACGATAGGTGAGTCCGGTGAAAAGACAATTTACAATTATCAAGATGGCGACACGAACATTAAACAAAGCAAAAACAAAGTTATACTGACATTATATGGAGCTAGACTAAAGAAGTTTTACTTTAGTCGTGTGGTCTAAAGCACACTCGTTTTTAATGACTAAAAAAATTTTTCTATTATGTATAACACAAGTATAGGCTACAATAACAGACCTTCGCTATTCCGTAGCAAGCCTACGTCGTAGCGCCGCATATATAGCGACAACAAATGCGTAGCTCAGAAATAGAAACGTCTCCCTCACGTGTCCACTTGTCATTTCCAAGCGCGTGCTAATGCCTCTCGCACGAGTCGCATGTCGCCATGTCACCCACCCACTCAATAATACAAGTAAACCGGAGGAAATTGACCCTCCGACCCTTGTAAATAACAAATCATACTTATTTTCTTGCAAAGTGACTTTAGCTAGAGTAATCAAATCAAATTTTAATATAAACTATTACCCGGTGAACTTTATTCCGCCTAATAAATCAACAAATGTGCATGTTTAGATTTTTTTTATTGAATTGATTTACGATAATTTTATCACTTATTATCTTATTCCGGACGAAGATAAATCCAAATACACAAAAATCATAAAAAATGGTTCCGGTCTTGAGCTATAAGCAAACCTTGAAAATAATAATAACGTCCAACGATCACATATACCTGGACTCTAACTAAGATTCCCTGAGTCCAGGAACTACGAGGACCGCGGTCCCACAACACCCAGACTCAGAACAAATATTTGCGTTTTTTTTCTGTTCGCAAATACTTGTCCTGCCACGGACCCGCCGCCTACGGGTTATGAGCCAACCTGCTCAACTACCACACCACAGAGGCTGTCATATAATATATATCATGTAATATAATGAAAATGCTAGCAAAATGTTATGAAAGTTGACTAGCGTTGATAGATGTTTCCTCAATTTCCTGCTGTCGCCGCATAACCTATACGTACACAGTGGTTTATTGACACGCGGTCTATTTATAGCTCTTTTCCATTCAATCATACAAACACGTTATTCTATAATATTATTATTTTTCTAGGACCGATTTATCCCCTGGGATTCTCTATCAAAATAAAGGACTCGAAGGCTCGTGAAATTAGATCCGTAATTTGTTTTTGCGAAACGTGACTTAGCAATTTGTTTTGCTTGTACAAATGAAAGCACCCGGTAAATGGGAGCAAATATTTACAAACTTTCTTGTTTTTATTTACATTCAGCTTTATTACTCTGGCTTAAAATAGATGAATTTAACGGAATGGCTCTCGGTATGGTTTCGACTTTCGAGCCTATTTTTGGACGCGTCTTTTGGCAGTCGGGAGCGACAAACAAACTATTAATGGTTGGATGGACGATTTAACTGGCTGGTAGGGTGGCGGTTGGCCCGAGGAGAGACGCGCTTAAGTCATTTGGCCCACGGGCGAGCTGCCGTGCCAGCGGGGGCAACAGGTCGACACTCCATTTGTCACACGTACTATAATAGCAATTTGTACTAGTGACCTAAAAGTAAATAATAATTTATCAATAAATATTTTTTCTTGTTTTTAAGTGTACCTACTTTATTAAATACATATATCTAATGTAGTCTACCCTTATTCTTAAATTTAGTATATAAATTGGAAGAGGCTAAATTCCACGACACAGATCATCCTAGTGTGGGATCCAGGGATCAACCCTATAATATGTTTCTTTTTTACTGTTTGAATAAATAAAATAATTATTATTAAATTATCATTATGATATACAAAAACTTATGGACTTACATAGTAGATTGGCTTTATAGTTATACACACAGGTACTACAGCTAAAGTAATTGACAAAGACTCTTGCACCCATCAAAATAATCAACTATCTCTTGAGTATCTAAACCTTTGGTAGCCAATATAGATTACGTCGTACTACTGTCAGTTAAAATAGTTATACCTAACAAAAAAATTAAACATTTGTTTGCTGCTTCCTCGTATTGAACCGACTAAAATTTAACCGTAGTTTTTATTTTTTATAGCATTGGTAAACAGTTAAACGCGAAGATCAATAATAATTTCTACGGAAGTCTAGGCGGTATGGTCTCACGACTTTAGACTACCCAAATGGGCGAACAAACAAAAAAAAATCCACAATAATGAAGTAATAATAAATAATAAATTGGAATACTTAAGTTAAGTTAAAATAGAAGCTATGTGATAATTAAAGGGTTGAGAATAAAAAGGGTTTAACTGTCAAATTGTTAGTTTCGAGAAAATTAACTTTAAACTTCAACAGCCTCATTTTAATGTAGAGTGCTTATAAGGTAATAGAAAAGGTTTATGTAAGTTTCAGTTGCTTTAAAATGTATTAATTCTATTTTAATATACTAAATATAGTACTAATTCATACGATTACTGTAAAAATATAATATAATAAAATAAATATAATAATATTTTTATACTAAGCGCTCTGTATTCCTGTGACAGCTAAACGGTTTTTGGACGCAAAATCTCCAGTATTTTGAGAATGTATTATCTATTCACGCTGAATCCAACGATACCCATAAGTCATTTTGTGAAAAAAATCAGTCAAACCCTTTTTGTTCTCACCCCTTCAATTGCGACACATAGCAGCCTCCACTCAAAAGCTTTCCAATCTCGAAATGTATTACACTATACGTGGTCCCTAAGGCCCTCCGTGCTACCTTGAGTGCGTCTTCATGCGAGATGCCGGAGAAGGGGGTGCCGTTGACCTGCAGGATGGAGTCCCCGGGGCGCAGCCCCGCGCGCTCCGCCACCGATCCTTCTTCAACTCGGGATATGTAGACGCCTACACCTGCGTTAATATTCAAATAACGAAATATAAATCGCTCAGCGTAAGGTATTGGCTGAGCGCACAAAAATAAGAATAAATACTTTATGGCAAAAATAGTAAAATATTGCTTTTTGGAAAAACTGTTTCTGGTTATTGTGCGTTTTGTTTTGTCTTTTTGATTTAACTCCTTGACTGCGATGATTGGGAATAAAATGTTGGATAAAACAATACGAATACACGCCGGTTCTGGTCGTAATGAAAACGATGTGATTTCAAATTTTTTCTTCCTTTTCTCGTATGACAAAAGCACCGGAAAATTGAAAATTAAAATAATTACTCACAAAAGGAAAGTCCAATTTCAAAATCCGCGGCGTGTTTAATTGGTTGACGTGGGTGCCACAATATTTTCAGATTTTGCCCGTACACGCAACGTTACGTGTGGGCGTAGCGTAGGACGATGCCAATGCCCAATAATAACACAGAATTACCTCCGGATAATGTAGTTTAAGTACCTACTTACTTTTAATTTTAATATCTTTGCAATTGAGAATCAAAAAAGAAGGGGTGTTTTATTAACATTTAATACATGACTAGTTGCGCCCCGCAGTTTCACCCGCGGATAAAAAGTATTTTAATTTTTTGCACATCCCACGGGAACATTTCACTTTTGCGAGATAAAATGTAGCCTATATGTTAATCCAGTGTATAAGCTATCTTGGTACCAAATTTCATCCAAATCCATTTTGCTTTTTTTGAGCGTGAAAAAGTAACAAACATACGCACATACACACAAACACACATACAAACTTTTGCCTTTATAATATTGTGGCTAATGCACGATAATACAATGGTAAGTGATGAGACGGTCGATGAAGGAAGAAGCTTGCGCAAAAAATTGCCAAATGACACCAGACAAGAGATTTTTTTGTTATCATGACTGACGACGGCTAATTAAACAGTTAATTTAAGGAATTTCCGATGCCCGGCAAGTGTGCGCATCTTTTAAATTGTAAATCAATTGTTATGCAGGGTGTTAAACAAACTGTGCGTGGTAGAACTGTAAAAACTGCGGGGCAATCTACTCATTTGTAGTAATTACGATAACTGAATGACAATAGAATATGTACCAGATGCAATTCAATGAAAGCTACAAAATAGCTTGAACCTAATGACATTTTGCTTATAGCCTCAGGTCAACAGATACCGTATTGTACCGTGAAGCCGTATTGACCGCCCCTGAGTACTGTTTACAAAGCGTATATACAAAGGCTAGCAATCGATACTAGAGCCGCGCAGCGGTCGTCGTCTGCTTAGGTATTCACGTTGAATATTAGATTACCATTAACAAGGTTAATAATGGGTATAAAACAAACGTTCAATTACAGACAACTGAAAGAATTATTAAGAGAATGGCACAACACTTTAGTTCTTATAATAGGACCACTGGTATCTGTCTCTCCGATCTATTAACAGACCGCAATAGTTAGGTGGATGAAATTTCTACGGAATATGCGTTATTAATACCAACGAAAAAAAAAAACAAACGTGTGTACTTTAAACCACACGACTGAAGTAAAACTTCTTTAGCACCATCTATCGGCCGGTATAACTTTGTTTTTGCTTTGTTTAATGTTAATGTTAAAATTAGCCTATTTGCAATAAATCTTTTGACTTTGACTTTGACTTTGAATGTCGCCATCTTCACAATTATAAATTACATTTTTGTTTTTGGGCTTGCGTTTACCGGACATACCAACATAATAATAAAACATTTTTGACAATGGACCAACGCGATCCAACTTCAACTTCCGTTCGCCTCGCATTCACCAGCTTACTCTCCAAGTCAAGCGTGCGTGGAGAATTTTACCACAAAATTACAGAAACCAAAAATCCTTTTTAACAGTTTTTGATTTCTGTAGGATGTGTTATCAAGGCTGTCGTGGTCAAATCAATTGCCTCTTCTCTTTGTTGTTCTATAAGAATCGAAGCTGGTACATGCACCACTTAGTAATGCCTAGTTAACGTGTTAACTAGGCATTACTAAGTGAAGAATTTTAGTACTAACTTCGTGAAGTTAGTACTAAAATTCATAACATATAGATAGAGATAGAATTCTAATATAATAGAATAGAATACACTGTTTACATACTCTCACCTGCCTCTTTCCCGCCTTTGACGCAAATGCCGAAGCCGTGGGAGTCGTTGGGGTCCCTGCTCATGGTGACGGTACGCGTGATGGGCTCCATCGGCGGCGGCGGCGCGCCCCCGGACGAGTACGGCCGGTCCCGCTCGCCGGGCCGGTATATCGCCTGATAACATACACTCGGTTTTCAAAAAACTATCTTTGGATAGAACCTGTCAATAGATTGTAATCTAGCTATCTTAAATGGCTGCTTTTTTTTGTGTTGTGGCTTCATACTTGTGTATTTAGCCAGTGTCAAGTAATTGATAATTTTCAATTAAATGATATTTCATATATGTGTCATGTCAAGTCACAGTCTAAGTCATAAGTCAAGTCATAGTCTAGTCAAGACATATTCCTACTAAAGTGGTGGCAACTTTACCAGCAGCTTCTATGCAGTTTTGGCATCAACACGAAAATAAACGTTCATTATACCACTTTCCCACACTCATGCCTGTAATCCAGCACTTAACGAATAAAACGCCACCAATTTTATGCACTAACACTGAAAATAACACAAGTTTTTGAAAATAATACAATGCGGTGGCAAGATCTTTCTCGTTTTCCGCCAACTCCTTGGCTGTTAATTTTGTTCTGTCTAATCAAGACAGCTAGGCTATTGATTATTTATAAGTATCCGATTGTTTATTGAATGGGTTTTATTTGGAATTGAATCTATTCGCAGAAAGGTTTACTCTTAAATTAAAATACGATTGATTGATATTCTTTAAACGATCTTATTTGCAAAATAACTTGTACAAAAAAATTGTATGCTTAATCATAGCTCGTAAATACAAAAATACCGACTGGGTACATTGTGACACGAATGTATTTAACTTCTTTGTAACATTTTTCTTTACTACCCAAAAAACTCATCCAAAACTGCATACAACGTGAACCTGTATAGTAGTGGATATTAGCAGGCTCAGAAAGTCACATGGCTGTTCAAACAGTCAAATTAAAACGAATAAATGGCACAATGTGGGAACAAAGTCCTTGACTCTTTTGTTTAAAAACTGTTCGCGTCGCATTCAAATGAATTTATTAACCACCACAACCAGCAGTCTCGCGAAATATCACACTGTTATTAATGCATGGTTATATCACAATAAACAAAAATGCAAACATACGCTTAAAAACTGGAGTAAAGAACACAGGGTAAAATTCATGATCACTCGGTTTTATAGCTTCACCAATAGGTACAATGACGAATAAGCCGAAAACAGTTATTGTGGCCCTGAGCATTCCAGCGCTCTGGCGAGGTCTGTTGCCCACGTCAGGCCCCCGCACCCCGCAACCCGCAACCCGCACTGCCTTCATTACGCACTACAAGACGCTATTAATTCTACTTACACGCAAACTTTAAACCCCTTAGTTTACCGAGTTTCCGTTGTTAGCGTGTAATTAATTTTCATGGTTTTCTTTTGTGAGTCATTTACAAAGCAGGTGCTGTGGCGTCACTCGCAACTCGCATTTCACATTTTTCCACGTCAATAACCGCATAGCTCGACAATGCAAGCCTGCACGTTCGACGGAATATTACAAAATTCCAAACCCGAATCCCCGTATTTGCATACGCCGTAGAAAGAAAAGAAGAACGAAAAAAAAAACAATTCAAGAACACCAATGAGCTTGCAAAGAATTGTTTTCTCTGATATTGCTCTCGAGCGAAGTGTTCGTAAGCAATAAAATGCCCCTTTTGCGTAAACAATGTTTCTAGAGGCGGACGTTTAGCATATCAAAGAAGAGGTACAAACAAACGGCGGCCGCCCCGCTGTCTGCCGCCCGCCCAACGCCGCGCCGCCGGCCCGCGCTACACCACTTCAAACTTTACAAGTAATATTTCCTGCAAATCTACTTTGCTCATACAAAATTGCTGCAATTGAACCTTGTATTTTATCCATGCATAATAAATTTAAATGCATAGTTATATATTGAAAACTCAGTTTTTCAAACTGTTTTTTCTCGTCATTGAAAATCGCTTCGAAGCGTATAATAACTGTTACCTCTTTAAAATTTATTGCAGAATACTTTTCTTGACAATGGGGTCCGTTAACACTTTGCATGTTTACATATTAGGGTGTATCCTCCTACACCAAGTTCATTTTGTGTGTGTGTGTGTGTGTGTGTGTGTGTGTGTGTGTGTATTATCTGCCTGTCACTAAACTTAGATTTTTGCGCGCTAACACAAGCTTTGATCAACAAGTGTTGGAGTAAAGTAATCATTCAAGTACTCCCAGAACTACCGTCAGTGTGACAGCTCGCGGGAGCTTTGTAATTTATGATCTACACCTAAACAAACGTGCTCACTTAATATATTTCTAAATACTTTACATTTTTAAAATTCTTTCTATAATATCTGCTTTCTTGTGTTATGTTGCATCTACATAACGATTATTCCAAAATGAGCCAACGTAAGTGAATTTAGTAAATTTATGTAGCTGCGGGGATCCATCTAGATATATAAGTTCCATTTCGAAAATTCTATTGACTTATTCTAAATATTATTCGTTTTATTTAAAAGGAGAGGTTTATCTCTCTCTCGTTTCTAGGTGGTAGGACTTTGTTGCAAAGTTCGTCTAGGTAGGTACCACCGCTTTGCCAGTTATTCTGCCGCCAAGCAGTAGTGCGCAAGCACTACTGTGTTCCGGTTTGAAGGGCACTGTAGCTAGTGAAATTACTGGGCAATTGAGACTTTATGATCTGATCTCACAGTCGAGTAATCTTATTACCAAACTGTGCTGATGTCTCAGGATGATGTGCGCAGTGCAGTGTTGCTCGAAACTCTATTTTGGGGTTCCGATTGACACTGTTCTGTTATGGGCAGCCGTGGCGCTTAACATCAGGTGAACGGCTAGCTCGTCAAATCATTCAGTAACATAAAAAAAAAAAAAAAAAAAAAAAAAAAAAAAAACTCGCAATTCACCAGAAACCCAATGTTCAAATACCACTTTAGATTTAATTCTCACATACGTTATTGTTTTAAGTGACAATCGTTTAGTTTTTAATTCACTGCAGAAAAATAATATTATAATCATCACCTCAGCATACCTCAGCAACAGGTACAGGTGCAAATAATTTTCAGTTCTAGAACTATCTACTTGATATCAAAATTAAATAATTAAATGTATCAGAACAGTAAACTATACTACGCTGTTTGTTACAAATTATCTGTTACTGGTAACTCTTAATTTTCCAAGATGAAATTTATCCTATATTCTCCGTAGCTGAAGCAATCAAAAAGCAAAATTTCATTACTTTTTCTCTTGAAGAGAAGGTTACACAACAAGCGATCAAACAGTTACACGGTTTTATTTCAGTTAGGGTAGCAAAAAACTGAAACAGATTTGAATATTTACACAAGTTAAATCAGAGCAAGTGGTGATAAGTTCATCGAAATAGTCGGCATACTTTTTTTATTGTTCATAGAGAAATCATTTGACCACTGTCTCACCTGATGGAAAGGGACGAAGTAGTCTGCGATGGTGCATGCTTGCCAAGACGATACCTGTTCACTCTTGAAGGGAAGACTCCTAGATTGTAGTTGGGTGGAAACAAGGACACCGCGGCAAGTTGTTCCACAGTACTAGCGCAGCGAATGCCTTGTTAATCTAATAAAGTAACAGACACGTTACCTCATGGCTCTCGGTGGAATCCAATTTGAAACTGATGTTACTGATGTAAGATACACCACGACACTTAACCACACAATGCTTAAGCACATCACGCACACTCGTAATTCCTTTTAAGCCTTCATAGCGTATGCTTTTCTTTTGAAACGATAATACTATATTCCTTATTAAACTGTGTCACGATCACTACTAAAGTTAGACTCGGCTGGACTGAACACATATGTTGGAGGTTCTGTGAACTCTCACAGCTGCTTCTTTGCTAGAACACAACAAGCTTAAGGCAACCGTAATATAAACAAAACACATACTTTGAAATAATGTTCACCGTTCCAAAAAGGAACGATTTGGGTCAAATTAATACTTCGCTCTCGCCTTTTGCTATAAAGTATCGTTATAAGTTTGCGAAACGACAAAGTTTCGTAAATTATTTTATCGTAGGACATTAGCTAAAATAACGAGGTTATACGGCTGTCTCGTGTCTGCGACTGGCAATAACGATGACGATCGCGTCACGAATGACCGTGACACGATGGGCTTGGTGTGGACACGCCTTGGTGGCTTTAATTGTGCAGGAAATATGGTCTTTACCTATGAAATTGCCGTTTTGTTTGAAAAAAGTTAAAGTTTTTTTTTTTCGAACTTATTTATTTCTTTTATTCAAAGTAATCACCCCTGCAATCAATGCATCTTTGCCAATGCTGTGGCAGTTTATGGATGCCCTTCTTGAAAAAATCAGCAGGACGGGAGACAACAAACTCTTCAAAGGCGTTTTGTACTGCCTCTCGGGAATTGAATTTTTTTCCCGGTAAAAAGTTGTCCAAATTTTGGAAAAAGTAATAGTCGGTAGGCGCAAGATCTGGTGAGTATGGCGGATGAGGGAGAGCTTCCAAACCCAACTCATGCAGCTTAGAGACGGTCTGTTGTGCAGTATGGGGTCGCGCGTTGTCGTGAAGTAGCAGTGGAGACGACCGATTGACCAAAGCTGGTTGCAGACGTGCGAGTTTCGCCATCATTGTGGTCAGTTCTTCAATGTACACATCTGCAGTAATGCTCTCGCCGTTTTGTAAAAAGCTATGATGAATCACACCAGCACTAGACCACCAAACTGTGACCATCACCTTTCTAGGGGTCATTTTTCGTTTTGCACATTGCTTTGGTACCGAAACAGGATCTAACCAACTTGCTGAGCGCTTTCGATTGTCAAAAAGAATCCATTTTTCGTCGCACGTAACAATTCGGTTCAAAATTCCTTCATTTCTGTGGCTGTTAAGCAGCACAAGGCAAGTCTCGACGCGTACGTTGCGCTGGCGATCGTTAAGTTCGTGGGGCACCCATCTATCAAGCTTTTTTATCTTGCCAATCTGTCGCAAATGGACCAATATTGTTTTGATGCTAACATCAAAAGCTGCTGCCAGCTCAGCTGTAGATTGAGATTCATCAGCTTCCACAATCGCCTTTAATTCATCATTGTTGACCAAAGTTTCCGGACGACCACGAGGTTCATTTTTCAAGTCAAAATTCCCAGAACGGAACCGAGCAAACCAATAACGGGTTGTACGTTCGTTTGTGCAGTTCTCTCCGTAAACGTCGTTGATGTTACGTGTCGTTTGTGCCGCGTTGGTGCCACGACGGAACTCAAATTCCATAATTACACGAAATTTCAAAGTATCCATTATGAGGAAAAATGTTGAAATGTAATGAAAATACAACGCTAATCAATAAACAAAAGACTTATATTGTAAATAGAATGTCATATTTTTAAAACAAAATTAATTTGAATTTAGAATTCATAGCCAATCAAAACTTTTTTTTGTTTGAAAAAGTCTGTACTGCAATACGGCAATTTCATAGGTAAAGACCTATTATTAACTTAACAAGCCCCTACACAAACACAAACCACCCCTAAAACAGGTTGCTATACTAATTAATATGATTTAAAAAACAGTTTTAACGCAACATTTCTCTGTCAGTCTTAGGAACCTATTTAAAAGGAGTTAAGAATGATTTTGTGATGTGGGTATATCCTATGTTGCCGGCGCCTAAATACTGGCCACCGTGGTCATGAATAAAGTAGTGGTATCGACTGAAGCGGGCGGCCGCCGCCCTCACTCTAGAATAATTTACAAGACACCCGGCCCCGCGTACCTCTAGCTTGTTTTATGTTATTTTTAGAACCTAATTTTTCATCGTGACAATTTAGACGTCATTTTTATTGATTTTGTTTTGAAAATGTACTGGAAAATTTTGTTCAAGGTCTGCGATGGATGTTTATAAAGGGGGTTTTAATTGCCCGTAATTAAAAATGAAACTGATTCTTTACAAATTCTTTATAAGGTACTTTAATAAAAGTCCGATACAGAAAAAAATTAAGCAATATCCGCAATATGCCTTTTGCATTATACTATGCGTTTTGGTAAGATCTTGGTCGTTAAAGAAAAAAAGTAAGAGGAAAATACATTTATTCAAGACATTGTTGTTGTTTACAGCCTCTGTGGTGTGGTGGTTATGCAGGTCGGTTCATAACCCGGAGGCAGCGAGTTCGGTTCCCGCGGCAGGACAAGTATTTGTGCACAGAAAAGAAAGCGCAAATAAATAGTTTTGAGTCTGGGTGTAGTGGGACCATGGTTCTCATAGTTCCTCCAGGATTCCGTGTCTAGCAATCCTAGTTAGGGTCCAGCATCTATGTATCGGATTGTTGGGCGTTTTGGGCGTTACTTAGAATACTCAGACTATATATGAATTACTCTACTTAGGAATTACTATTTTAAAATTCATCTTATGCCTATTTGAAACATCACTATCAGTCGTCTGGTCTCCCAGAGCCTAACGGACGTAGCGTTACCGTCGAATTAAAATATCTCGAAGGGATAAATAGGAAAAAATTGATTTCTCAAAAGAAAAGCATTGGATGTCTAGAATATTTCAAGAGTTTTTTGAAATAGTGTAGTGGATTTCAATTTAATTCTTTTCGTTACAATGAACTTAGCAAAAGCTATAGAAACCTTGTATTATATAAGAAAAATCTCAATTGGAAATATAATTATAATTCAAATGTCTACGCGGCGTTTTAATCAATGCTCTAGATCGAATTTAATAACAATATGCTCATATTTAATCTGTTATCGTAAAGACACGCTTACATGATGCGTAGTGCTGCTAGGGCTGCTAGCAGGCGAGTGCCTCCTCGCCGGCAGCGCGGCCGGCAGCTGCGGCGGTGGGTGCGACGGCGGCAGGGCCTTCCCTAGAGCCGCAGCACCCCCCTGCCCAAACAACCGGAGAACCTGCTCCGGGGAAATTGGCCTCTTCTTGCCGTTGGTTGCGCTCAAGTGATTTGTACTATTCCTAAGGCTCGTCGCTCCCGCTGCAAGAAATAATAGGTTTTGAAACCAAACTGCACGTCAAACTTTCTGACCATGTCCTATTGAGAACAGTAATAGTATTTACGCTGCCATATAAGTTGTAAAACTACAGGTAAATGTTGGTAATAGCATTATGTGTATATTACGAGTAATAACCCTCAGCAAGATAATAGGATGCCCTGGATTTGCAGGGTGGTGTATTACTTATATGAAGGAGATTCTTTGCTATTATATTTGACAGCCTCTGTGGTGTGGTGGTTGAGCAGGTTAGTTCATAACCGGAGGCGGCGGGATCGATTCCCACGGCCAGACAAGTATTTGTGCACAGAAAAAAAGCGCAAATACTTGTTCTTAGTCTGGGTGGTGTGGGACCATGGTCCTCGTAGGTCCTGGGTCCCTAGACAAAAGGAATCCTAGTTAGGGTCCAGGATCTATGTATGTAGTCGTTGGCTATTATTATTATCATTATAGAAGTCACGCCAACGAACGGGCATCTGATTTAGTGGGGCATTTACATGTAGCTGTGTGTTTGCAAATACAACCTCCACACTTGGGAAATGGACTCAATGAGACGCCATATCTGTATAGATTACCTGCACTATTCGCAATAGTTGAAGAGCCGAGGTAGGGTGCTCTGGAGAGCTTGCCCGGGTAGTGGTGCGAGTATGAGGTGTGGTGGCCGTGCGAGGACGCAGGCCGCTCCACTATAGTGTAGGAGGTGCCAGGCGGCGAGTAGTACACGCCGCCACGCGTCCGCGCACGCGCGTCCTCCGCTTCGTAGCTCTGCCGGTTGTCCTGCAACCACTGCACACCTCGAACAAACCGATTTAGTTAGTTGTAAGTTTATTAGAACTCATCCTACATTTTTTTTATTCACTTATGGGTTTTGCTGCAGCATAGGCTGGCCCAGCCCTCTACTAGGTGGACCGAAGATCTGGTCAAAAACACGGGGAGTCATGGATGCAGAAGATAATCTGCCACTCAAAGTAGCGCTCTGTGGGGAAGGTGTATATTCAGCAGTGGATTCTTCAGGCTGTTGGTGATGACGGGCTTTTACTAAGAGTGAAAGTACGTGTTGCTTTTTTTTTTATCTTACTGAATGATTTGACGAGCTAGCCGTTCACCTGATGTTAAGCGCCATGGCTGCCCATAACAGAACAGTGTCAATTGGAACCCCAAAATAGAGTTTCGAGCAACACTGCACTGCGCACATCATCCTGAGATGGTAATAAGATTACTCATACTCATACATACTCATATTACAGCACAGTCTGGTAATAAGATTACTCGACTGTGAGATCAGATAATAAAGTCTCAATTGCCCAGTAAATTCACTAGCTACAGTGCCCTTCAAACTGGAACACAGCAGTGCTTGCGCACTACTGCTTGGCGGCAGAATAACTGGCAAAGCGGTGGTACCTACCTAGACGAACTTTGCAACAAAGTCCTACCACCTAGTGTAGTTGCCTAGATTTTTACCGTAAAAAGTAATATTCTTAGCACTCGATATTCATTACACATACTTAATTTTTATTCTTGTTATTACAGTTCTCTATTCATCCATTATAATTTTTTGTTGTCTTTTCAGCGAATATAGAACGTAACGTAAATTATTCAGGATGTATTTTGGCAAACGACAAGTATTTCTTACTTGCTGGCGCAAATATGAAATGTTAAACGAAACCGTAGCACGGCGTAGCACCTCTACAATATTATCTCAGTCATAATGAGCACATATTTGTATTACTATGTCTATATAGACGTTCTACGTTCACGTTAATAGTCTAAGGGCCCTGAAAACTCCGGTTATAGTATGTAGAGTGCCGTGCTACGAGTTGCTGCTACGCGGTGGTACAGTAGATGCAAGGCAACCCTTGTCTACCCGTACTACTGCAGAATGGAAAGCTCGTTAGATGATGATACGAATGGGTACAGTCACCTGCTGCGAGCGAGAGTGGCGTGCGAGGTGGTGCGCCGGGTGCTGCGGGGTGGCCGTGCGCGTCCACCCGTAGCCCTGGTTGTAGGGCGGCGGCCAGCGCGCTCCGAACTCCGCCAGCTCAGAGCCCTCGCCCGCCTCCCCCGACCTCATGCCGGGGGTCACTGACCACTCTAAACAACAACACAAATAATAATATATTATCCACATCGAACATCATCCAATGAATTTATTATAACAAAACTCGTCAAAACACGACTCCAAATTTCGTTCCATTCGTCATAAAAACTTGATTACGAACATAAACTCCCGACAAACAAGCTTTAATTCAATTGGCACAATAATTGGTTTCGGCTCAAATGTAGTTAAAAGTTCAGACATAAAATTCACTAGATAAAATTTTACAATAACCCAGAAAATTGGCAACAGTTCGACAAAAGGCATAATAAATAGGTCCACTGCTTAAGCAGCTTCGAAAAGCCAACCATTTTAACGGAAGAAATCCGCACAAGAATGGTGAAATGTCCACAAATATTTATTGTATATCATTATTGACATGAAAGTAAATTGTTTGGAGTAATAGATGCATCAAATAGCAAATACTCGTACAATACTGCATGCAACACACACACACACACACACACACACACACACAATTTGCCTTATTCTTAGATATTGCTTATTTTTATGATGTTCTGTAAAACTAATTAGAGTGACATAGCTTAGATAAAATTAATAATGGGAGAAGCCACTGACTCCTGAAACACAGTTTCCACTAGTTCGGGAGTCTATGGATTCATTATAACCTTGTAACCAAATGTGTCAATAAATAAATTTTGTATTGTATTGTATTGTTGTAATGTAATTTAAGAAATAAACCTATTTTTTGTTCTTTTTTTTTAGAACGAGCTAATGTTGTTGGTCTCTACCGACCTTTACAGCGTCATCGGGCGGAATAAATAAACCTACAGCTATATTCAGCTATACCTACAGACAACGGAATCTAGCTTCCGTCATCCCTTCGTCACAAACGGTCGGCCAAAATTACATATTGGCCTACGAAATTTGCTTATTATCCCTACTTCTAAATATTCCACTCACATGTCTATTTACTAGTACAAACAACACTCGCATTCCAAAACTACAACATGGAGGGTGATGCGGCATGAATATCCATGACAGTGCATTCCAACAACCCGGCATTATTAGAGTTAATATTGGTTGGAATGGCTGTAGCCGGGTTACCGCTCATGAAACCTAGCTTCAGAATCGCATATTTTCTATCATTTCTCTACACTTGCTGGTCTTTGAGTCCATATAAATAATAGCCACCGTGGCTTTTATCAAATCGTAACAAAAGCGCAACTTGATTATCTACCTACTTCTAATCAATTCTCGCGGTGAAAAAGTCCTGAGATGAGTAAGAAACTCTACTAAAATCTAAACTAAATTGTTTTCAAAAGCATTTGCTATGTATTAATAGAACTCAACGCATCGATTTAACAAACGATGAACCAAGCCAAGGGGATTATTCAATTTCCAATGTACACTTCAGCTATGAAAGCTCGATGTTATCTGTTGTTACTGTGAGCACGTCAACGTTTGATGAACGGCGACGTTGGCTATAGGCCTATCCGTTACGTAACTTTCCGCAGTGCAGTGACACCGATCGCCGTTTTCTCATTTAATGAAAAATTGCAGGAAGATGGTACGAAATCGTTATAATTATAAATTCGTTTTCAATATGTATGTATATATGTATAATATGCAACAGTTGACCGTTATGATTTGCATCCGACCATAAAATTCAAACACGACTATTGAAAGAAATTTAAAAAAAAAACAATTTAGCCGTGATAAATTATCTTTGAATTTCGAACACGAAGGATGGCCTTTCCACCTCTACTTGGCAGTGCGCCATCGGTGCTAGGATTTTGGTCCGCTTAGTTCGCATCCCGTCTCTATTGCTTTCAAAACTTGACACTACTTTTCAGTAAAAAAGATTTAGAACCCGCATAGTAGGATTACAAAGTCAATAAAATATGCATAATTTATCAATTTTGATTGACACAGAAATAGAATGTAATAAAAATTTGCAGTTTGTCACATTGAATCTAGATTTTAACTTTGCACTAATTCCGAGGACCACTTGTATGATTTATTTATGTATAATTCTGAAACTATTGCGCATGAAGAAGTTGGTTTTGTAATAAACATTGAAATGAAATTTTCTAACAATGCGTTCTTGGTTATTTAAATATTTTAACGTTTTTTACCCTTTTAACCCACATAGGGGTTGAATTTTCAAAAATCCTTTCTTAGCACGCGCTTACGTCATAAAAGTTAGCCACCTTCCAAATTTCAAGTCTACGTCCAGCGGATTGGGCTGTGCGTTGTCTGTCAGTCAGTTAGGACAAAGCCTTTTATATAATCTTCTATAATATAAAAATGAATCGCAAAATGTGTTGGTAAGCGCATAACTCAACAACGCCTGGACCAATTTGGCCAATTCTTTTTATTTAATGTTCGTTGACGTTCAAAGATGGTTTTTACGGCGAGAAAAATTCTAATATTGCTGGAAAAACCATGCGGGTGAAGTCGCGGGCAGTAGCTAGTAGAATATAGATAAATCAGATTAACGCCTTTTGTTATGCAAAAGGCCAGTGATTTGAAATATTATTACCCATTTAGGACTATAAAAGTGACCATGGCCGTGTACAAGTTGTAACACTGCTAAATGGAAAACTCTCCTGGACTGCTGTTTTTGCCAACACTGGCATAGCAACGCGTTTGCTTAGGTATTTGCTACTAAATTGTTCAATAAAAGATGCTGGTCTAACGATTGAGCTCTTGGTGGACAAAGCATATTATAATATTGACGAATTTCTAAATAATAAAAATTTAATTTAATGTACAATTCCAACAACTAGTATGTTTAATTTATGATTGATATTTAATGACATGTATAATTGGACATCATGATTATTATTATATTAACAGGCACTTAATGAATTAATAATATGAATTTTTGACAAATCTAAATGTTTGCATGTCTTAACGACGGAAATAGAGAGACTATATACATTAGAATAAGACATTTTTTGTATTACCTATTTCGCAAGATAACAAATTGTTGTTGTTTGTTTGTTGTTTAAATTTATTTGAACGTTTACTGGCACCATTATGTCCCTTGCGGGTCAAACACGAGTACAACACCCTGATTAGGCTTGTTGCCATACAGGAGCTTCAGGTATAGATCAAAACAATACTGTTAAGAGACAATGAAACTTTGAGGGACTTTATGACGTCACGGGTACACGCGGGAACGGGGAGTGAGGGGAGTGAGGTATAGGGGTTCAAGGGCGAGACTGCGAATTTAGGTCAATGGGACACGGCTAGCGGGTTACTAGAATGAGCAAGGCTCAAAACAGCTTACTTCCTGATTGGTTTGTAATTCTATTTGTCTTCCGTTTCCGCCGCATTGTTTACATAAATTTCAATTAGGCTTAAATTTTTCTTCAATTAAGCTTTATGATTTTTGGCAGTATCGCCTGCTTAGCATAATCATACAGATTAATTTTTAATGTAAAGGAAATATTTGAATCTCGAAAGGGATTTGAAAATCCTACTTTCTTTTTTTTACCATCGATGGGTTTAAGTATGACTACATCTCACCAGACGGTAAGTGACGATGAGATCGAAGGCGGAGCACGCTTATCCAGAAATAACCTATTTACTCTTGACTTAAAGACCCCAAGTTGTAGCTGGATGAAAACACCGACGACGGGAGTGTTCCATTCCATTCGACAATACCATTTGACCCAAATTATGCAACCTCTAAAAGAAGATCCGAAATTGTCTGCACCATAAAACAGCATCGAACTAAATTTTACAGCCGTTTCTTCCCAATTATCTAATCACAACTTTACAAACGCATTAACAAATATAAAAACAAGTAATTGTTACTCATGTAAGAAGCACACACACACACACTCTCACACACTAGATGATTCCTTAGCCGTACGCACCATAAAAGAATCTACAAAGCGTTTCGTACAAACAAAAGGTAAATCAACAACGTAAGGATGGTAACTCTGTCCTCGCCGTGAGGTCCTGTAGTGGAATAATCCTAAAACCGGGACATTATTTACTTACCCCGTAGTAAGTAAATAATGTACTGGTTTTAGGAAGGTTGGATTAATGAGCTTATAGTTCATAATAAAATTTCATCAAACTTTCTTTAGGTGATGGCTCTTTAAATGTTATTTTTATTTGTATATTAAATAGACAAAGTGAAAACCTGTTTCAGATTAAATAATAAACAGTGAAATGCAACAACAAAAGTGCCGTATATCTTATTACAAGTATGCAAGGTTGTTTGTTTGTTTGCAATGTTTCAAATAGCCATGACTGCAAAAAAAAAAAAAAAAAAAAAAAAAAAAAAAAAAAAAAAAAAAAAAAAAAAAAAAAAAAAAACAAAAAAAAAATAATAATTACTAAACAACTAAATCCTTTCCCAAATCCTCTTCGAAATGCCTCCAGTTCGACGTTATAGACCACCGAGCAGAAATAATCAGCCGCCAGGAATCTTCTGGCTCAGCGAACAATCTGTAAATATTTTCCAGGCCGACGAGCCCGTTGACGACCGCAAGGCATCAAAGGAATCTTCTTTCAATTACATTAGAGGACATCCACGTCTTTCATTGCCTGACATTAGAGGCATTACATCACGTACGGCCTTTTAGCAAATTAAGTCATATTCGAGTGACTCGTGTCATATTCGAGTAAATTGCCTTTGAAGATTTTCGAGACCGAGAATATAGAAAGCCAAATCATTTTGCGTCGCCTTTCATATTCGATAATAGTGAAATAGATAAATACATAACCACTGCATGACCCGTACAACTTTTATTTCACTCATAATACTTTTTTCTTTAGTGTTTTTTTTTTATTTTAGTAAGAGGTAAAGATACATAGATAGATGAACTCTTTATTGTACACACCAAATAATAAAAATTACAAAGAAAAAAAAACAATTATTTATATAAAGTGTAACAATGGGCGACCTTTTCGCTAAAAGCGATCTCTTCCGTGCAACCTTTGAATGGAGAAAATTTATCGAAGTGGTAATGGACAGAGTAACACTAACTATAGTTTTAGTTTTTTATAGCGTGTATACTTCGATTATTAACCTATCTAAACAATCAAAGGTTGCACGGTAGCTTTCAAAAACATAAGGAAATAGTCGGCACGCCTTTTCCATGCAATTCCATAACGTAACAGTCCGAAAGAAGCACGAACTTCAAAGGACTACCAATAACACTATAATTTGGAACACAAATTACCGCGCTAACTTTGAAATTGCCTCGTGTAAATCAAGCCCAGATAAAGATTTATGAGTAAGTAAGCCCATGCTACAACTTTTAGTTAATTGCACCAAATGTCGCACATTTCTAATATGGAAACAAAACACCATTGGGCGCTTTCACATGTTGATAACACACGTGATCTTATGAGATTACACGGTTGCACGGTGACAATAACGACACATGCATTTCGATGAATGCATTTACTATTACTATACACTGCTGATATCAGCAGTGTATACTATATTCAAGTTTATATGTTTGTTACTACTTCACGCTCAAACGACTGAATGGATTTGGATAAAATTGGGTACCAAGATGGCTTATACGCTGGATTAACATATAGGCTACATTTTATCCCGGCAAAGTAAAATGTTCCCGTGGGATGAGCAAATAATTAAAATACTTTTTATCCGCGGGTGAAACCGCGAGGCGCAACTAGTGACAAAATACGCAGCGCTGGCGGTAGTGATCGACCGTGTGGCACGATACATACGCAGACGACAGCCGAGCAGTTATGTACTGTATAGCCACGCTTATAAGCGGCCCTAGAAAAACTTTTTGACTAAGAATGTCATACCTCAGAATGTCAGAGAGATAAATTGACGTATTCATTGTGGAAGCAAGACGAACACCAGCTCGACCATTCAATCCATAAATATCCCGTATTTCGTCGTTTATCTTCAGTGTATTCATGTTACCATTAAAGATCTTCTTTTCTAAGAAACGCTGCCTCAAAGCTCGACCTTGATAGTAGAGAAGTCTTTTCTTAGTTTACGTTTATTTATAGTTTGAATCCTAAGATTTATTTTAATAACACATCAGGTAGGTACTTAGGCACGTTTTACGTCGTTTCTATCATGTACAAGTATTGTTCAATCTAAAACATTAAAGATTTTAGTAACAAATAGAACATCTTCAAACTGTACAGAAAAATGGCATACATAATAATATAATAATAAGGATAATTATTATCCTTTATATTGAAATTTACTAACATATTAATTTTAATTGTATTCGATGTTATATTTTCGCGTGACACTGCACTGTGCACGTCACCGTGAGACATCAGCACAGTCTGGTAAAGTCTCATTTACCCATTATTTCACTAGCTACAATGCCCTTGAAACCGTCATACATTCAGAGCTATGAGAGTTCATTGTAAGAGTTAGTATAGTACTTTGGTGGTAGGACTTTGTAGCAAAGTTCGTCTAGTAGTAGTCGTCTCGGAGGTACCACCGCTTTGCCAGTTATTCTGCCGCCAAGCAGTAGTGTGCAAGCACCGTTGTTCCGATTTGAAGGGCACTGTAGCTAGTAAAATTACTGGGCAATTGAGACTTTATGATCAGATCAGATCAGATCTCACAGTCGAGTAATTTTATTACCAGACTGTGCTGATGTCTCAGGATGATGTGCGCAGTGCAGAGTCGCTTGAAACTCTATGTTTTAGGGTTCCGAGTGACACTGTTCTGTTATGGGCGGCCGTGGCGCTTAACATCAGGTGAACGACTAGCACTAGTCACATCATTAAGTAACATAAAAAAAATGTACTTACAAATTCAGGGACCAGAAACATACTTCAGCAAATATTGACACTTGAAACGGATGGAGTCAGTTGCGTAACATCATTATCCTAAGCCCATTACCATTTTCGTTGCCACTGCTTGCATACGGGCCTTATGAATCCACCACGCTTTCCAAGTAAAAAGAGGCGGATGACACAAATTTTAAAATTTTGTGATTTTTTAAACATCGCTGTTTACGTTGAAGTTTTCCATCTCTGTAGTAAGAACAAGTACAGTTTACGCATATATAACTTGGAGTCGAGTGGGATTCAAATCACGATGCGTAGGAAAAAAGATGATTTGAGATTGAAAGGCGATTGAAAATAGACGGGTTCTTGCTCAGCCAAATTTAATGCATAGGTACTGCAAACTCTAATAATAGAATTATGGACCAAAACTATAACGAAATGTTCAGTCTACAGAATCAGAGTGAGAAACTAGAAAATCAATTTATTAACAAGTGGAAATGCCTAATACCCTACCCATAAATATCTACCAAGGATCGGCATTTAGTTTCCAGTCACGTTTTGGTCCGTAAAATATCCCTTCTGAATGAATGGGCCTTTATATTTTCGGTGCCTATGTAAGGCACCTAAAATAGATCCTGCATCCTTGACTTGTCTAAGTACTATTTGGTAAAAGTAGATGTTATCCCGAAATGTAGGTTATCTTAATCTTTAGATCACCCGTGAATATTGGTCTTAGTGGACTCTATATACATATTCTTAAATCACCTTCACATAAATCTAAGTACTTTTACTGCCTATTTGAAATTATATGTTATTATTGTTGACCGCCGTGCCGTAACCCTGTGGGTTCCAGCGCTAGAATATCTCTGCCAGTGGGTGTCGCAAGAGCTGGCTAAAGAAATATTCAGTGAATAGGCAGCACCATTCTCCTTGGTTTGCATTATTATTATTTTTTTTAAACTCCGATCACCACTTGCATACATTTCTCTATAATTATGTTGATGTCGTACCTCTAAATTTAAGTGCACTGAGCTAAATTCATCACAGTTTTACGAACATTTTTTTTCTCAGAAGAATAGAGGAGGCTTTGCCGTGTTTTTTTGTGGGAGGAAATAGCCTTGAACTTTCCTGCCACAATGGGGGTGATGGCAGGGGTATGTAGGACTCGATCCCACTAGAACCACCGGGATAGGGCGAGATGGGGTCGCGCTAGCATTAACCACCTCAAATTGTCTGAGTTAAGTAAACCATTAGAACAACTTTATCCAAGTAACCTACGATTTGCCAAAAATGAGATAAGTTTTGCAACCTCTAGGCTTGCAAATTTCGTGGCTCGTGTCGAACTGCGGCCAACAAGTACTTCAATTTTGTTTAAAGCAAAAGTCCGAAAAACAGACTCTCAACGAGAAGTGAAGCGAGCGTTGGACGGAAATGAACAGTGAAGTTAACAGTAAGTTCTTTGTTCAAACGATCCATGCTGGCCAGTATCAGCGTGGGAATATCGGGGTATTGTTGAAATAGGAATACTTGACTTCCTACCGTAGTAGGAAACTTTTAACAAAACCTTCAGAAACAAGTTGCAGGTGTGATCTGCTCTTATGGCTATGACTGTAAAGTAAGGTACAAAAGTACTCTAAATTCAAGTTATATAGATATAATTTTATTACAAAATATTAAGTTATTTTATTGTTATGAAATCACTTGCCATTTTCATGTAAATTTAACGTTTATATATTGTCGATAAAAATAATCTTTCACCAAGCCTTACTTATACCTATGAAATTGTCTTTGTATATGTAAACCATCTTTTTATATTTTATGTTTTCAAATAACCTAGATACTATCTAAAAAACTGTCATCTAAACTTAGTGTTGTAATACTTATGTATTTACAAAACCCTGTCTCAAACTGCTCCAAATAATAATGTTTAACATCGTGATTTACGGTTGTCGGTCGGGGCCCTTTCACATCGACGCTATTGTTTATTCTATTAGGTGCCCTTATGGATTGAAAGCCTATTATGGGGATAGCTCACAACAGCTATAATGTTATGAAAGACAAACATAAGCCGTTTTCCATTTAAACAGAGCTATTGTTTATTTATGTCTAAAACTAATATGATAATGATCACGTTTATAAGCGACGTCGGAATATGGCTCAGGGAATGTAATTTTTATGGTATTTTTTTTTTGGATTTGATTTGGCTCCACACTTTTGTGTATTTAGCCAGTGCCAAGTAATTGATAATTTTTCCAGTCGATTACTATATTTTACTATTATTTCTTTTATTGGATTACAGGCATGAGTGTGGGAAAATGGTAAAATGATGGTGAAACGTTTCTTTTCGTGTTGTTTGCAAAACTCCATAGAAGCTTCAAGTAAAGTTGCCACCACTTTACCAGGAGTATGACTTTGACTAGACTATGACTTGACTTGATGACTTCGACTGTGACTTGACACATATTTGCGTAAAATGTCATTAACGTGATAAATTATCAATTAATAATGGACACTGGCTAAATACACAAAAGTGTGGAGCCAAAACATTTTAAAAAAGTATGTAGGTATAGACGATTTTGTTTTTTAAATATTGGTCTTTACCTATGAAATTGCCGTTTTGTTTGAAAAAAGTTAAAGTATTTTTTTTTCGAACTTATTTATTTCTTTTATTCAAAGTAATCGCCCCTGCAATCAATGCATCTTTGCCAACATTGTGGCAGTTTATTGATGCCCTTCTTGAAAAAATCAGCAGGACGGGAGACAACAAACTCTTCAAAGGCGTTTTGTACTGCCTCTCGGGAATTGAATTTTTTTCCCGCTAAAAAGTTGTCCAAATTTTGGAAAAAGTAATAGTCGGTAGGCGCAAGATCTGATGAGTATGGCGGATGAGGAAGAGCTTCCAAACCCAACTCATGCAGCTTAGAGATGGTCTGTTGTGCAGTATGGGGTCGCGCGTTGTCGTGAAGTAGCAGTGGAGACGACCGATTGACCAAAGCTGGTTGCAGACGTGCGAGTTTCGCTATCATTGTGGTCAGTTCTTCAACAAACACATCTACAGTAATGCTCTCGCCGTTTTGTAAAAAGCTATGATGAATCACACCAGCACGAGACCACCAAACTGTGACCATCACCTTTCTAGGGGTCATTTTTCGTTTTGCACATTGCTTTGGTACCGAACCAGGATCTAACCAACTTGCTGAGCGCTTTCGATTGTCAAAAAGAATCCATTTTTCGTCGCACGTAACAATTCGGTTCAAAATTCCTTCATTTCTGTGCCTGTTAAGCAGCGCAAGGCAAGTCTCGACGCGTACGTTGCGCTGGCGATCGTTAAGTTCGTGGGGCACCCATCTATCAAGCTTTTTTATCTTGCCAATCTGTCGCAAATGGACCAATATTGTTTTGATGCTAACATCAAAAGCTGCTGTCAGCTCAGCTGTAGATTGAGATTCATCAGCTTCCACAATCGCCTTTAATTCATCATTGTTGACCAAAGTTTCCGGACGACCACGAGGTTCATTTTTGAAGTCAAAATTCCCAGAACGGAACCGAGCAAACCAATAACGGGTTGTACGTTCGTTTGTACAGTTCTCTCCTTAAACGTCGTTGATGTTACGTGTCGTTTGTGCCGCGTTGGTGCCACGACGGAACTCATATTCCATAATTACACGAAATTTCAAAGTATCCATTATGAGGAAAAATGTTGAAATGTAATGAAAATACAACGCTAATCAATAAACAAAAGACTTATATTGTAAATAGAATGTCATATTTTTAAAACAAAATTAATTTGAATTTAGAATTCATAGCCAATCAAAACTTTTTTTTGTTTGAAAAAGTCTGTACTGCAATACGGCAATTTCATAGGTAAAGACCTATTATATTCTATCTTAAGCGGTTGGGTGGTGCTAGTCTCTCCTAAGTGGTCTGTGGGGTGGTGTGCGGCCCAATTAGGCCAATGATACAGTTCAATTCTTCAAAATTTTCAATTTACAGAAATAATTGAGTAAAAAATAAATGCAAAGCTCGTAGCCAAAGTTGCTATATTGGGAAAATCCACTACATTTTCCATTCACAAACTTAATGCATTTTACGAATCGTTCGAGGTTACATTTCATGTTCTGAACTCATTGGTATTCCTGTCCACGAGCTATTCGCTCAGTACTGAATTCATTTAAAGCCTGTTTATCCTAGTTATACCTGCTGGAAATCTTTTACCCGTCGCTAACATCAATATAAGTATGTTTTATTTGCACTAAATAAAAATGATAATAAGTTTATTTCGCAAAAAACGTCAGCTACAAAAGGTTATACTTATATGTAATTTGGACAATCTAACAGATTTATTTAGGTATATATATGTATACTTATACTTAAACATTTATATACTTATGCTTTTTTACATCATTTACCCCAACCACTTTTTTTATCTTATGGGCGCGTTGAGAACCAAGCCAGGAAGAACCAGTGTTATGGCCTACAACGTTTTCCCTCGACTTTAATTAAATCTAATTTACTGAAAATAAATGCAACTAATATAATCATTGATATAATTGTATATGTATACAACCGTGCAAAAACAAACACGAAAAGGGTTATAGTTTCCGTGCAAGGTTGTCGAAAGAGATCGCTCTGAGCGATAAGTTCGCCCATTGTTAGACTTTATTTAAGTTTGTTCACTTTTTTAGTTATTTAAGATATGGTTTCAATAATTAGTTTATCTATCTATCTATCTAATATTATGAACTAGCGCCCCCTTTGCCCCCCCCACCTGATATCTGTATTGTATTTCTTTCATTATTCTTCTTGACTTTAAAATGCAGTTTAATAATAGCACTCATGTGCAGTCAAATTCAAAAGCATATTGCGTGCTAAAAGACCCTAATGATTTCGTCAAAGTTATTGTTTAACTGGTAATAAGGCGCGTGCCGCATAAACATTTTAAAGTACGAAACATAAATCGTTTATGAACCGAGTTCGCTCCCCGGTCGAATTAAAAATAAACACTGATTTGAAATTCAAATCGTACACCGTATCCGGGTTACTTTACATTCCTCCATACCATCCCCCTTTATTTATAGCACGGTGAACACAGCCTACTATGGTATACTCGTAATTATGCCTACGCATCCGCATAGGTATTACTTTGTTATACATGTTTCAATGGCGGGTAATCCAATTAAATTATCGACACTTGATTAATTAACGAACGTTACTGAATGCGTAATATATGCGGGTTCAAATTTCGTTAGCTACATCTGACTTATTTTGAAGTTCAAAATTTATTAACCCTTACAAATAATTATAGTTGATTGTTTTATTTGCTTTCTCTCTTAAGTGTTCCTGAACACACAATTATTTTAAATAATGTTAATCTTATGAAGACCCTTAATTGCTACATAAAGCCAAAACGAAGATCGTAATCTCAAGGCAGTTTCTAAAGTTCACAGCGCATACATCGTAAAATAATCCAAACCAAATACAAATTTATACAGACGTAAAATATTATCTTCTCTTATAGATTTTTCTTTCTAATATTAAAACCCTTTTTTCTGGCTGCCAAGGGGTTTTCCCGGGATGTACCAGCCCCTAAGATTGACTATTTTCTACCCCGGTTTACAACAGGAGCACGAGCGCCGGCCGTCGTAAAGGAGACTGGCAGTAACGGCCAGTAAAATTTTACTACACTAACGAAAAAGCATAAAAAGGCAAATAACGTTGCTGAAATAGTTTTACAGTGACATTATTATGTTATTTATCAATTTTTAGGTTTGGGTGACACTATATAATTGCGATTTAACTATGACCAAAAGTGACATACAAAATTCAATATAATTTAATCGCCATTGGTGGTTCTGTTCTCGAATCTATGAAATGAATAATGCAACTGCTTACCTACTTATATGTATATACGAGTATATATGTTATTCGAGAGTTCACTTCTCACCGTCGTAAAGGAGAGGAAAATCGAACTCGGATGAATACGTATTTAAAGTGTAAGTTTTTTTTTGTATATGAATCAGGCATGCCGGATTCTCAAATAATTTTGCCTTGAACCTTTTCTACTATCAAGGAAGAAAAATCTTTATGACAGATCATAAAAACTTTCTTTCAAGATTACTAGGGAGTATAGAGTACCCAACCTTGTCTAAAATTGAAGCGTCATTTAATCTTGTTTATTTTCATGGCTTAAGTAAAAAACGGAAATTATTTCCTTTATTTGTGTCTCCCAGCTTAAATTTAAAACAAAAAATATAAATTAAAATTTATAATATCGATCAAATCTCATAAGATAAACAATTTCAATAACATAGCCACGACAATTCACCTACTAAAAGGAAAGGAAAACATTTAATATTCGATATAATTTTGTACCCCTTTTATGTAGCCCTAATTTAATTATTCCCGAACAAGAAATTGGAAAATTTAATCACCTATCCCTTACCTAGCTACCGAGTCGCTTCCTCGAGGACCTCTTGAAATCCACTTTAAACGGAATTTGCTTACTACTACCACTTTACCATACCTACCAAACCTGAAGGTTTCACGAGTTAATTTGCATTTCCCTTTATTACCGGAGCAAGTATTTACTTTATCCCTATAAATAAAAAGATATTATACTTCCTAAAAAGATAATATAGTTTTAAAAAAGATTTTGATACAGATTTTGGTTTGGGCTTCACTTCATTATCAGCAGGTAGACGTCAACTGCTGAACATAGGCCTTCCCCTATGGAGCACCGCTTTCGCCAGCTACTTGCCTTATTTTTTGTAGCTGCATTACCACATACACCTGGGTCCATGCTTTTTGTTAAATTATTTTTAATTTACTTTAGCTTATTATTAATCATAAATATAAATAAAATACAGGAGGGACTATACAATTTTTTAAATATTAATAATTATTTTTTAGTCTTGCTACTTGCCTCATGTATCCATCGGCGCCCCGCGGTTCTGACCAAGGTCGTCGTCCTTATGTCGTATAAAAAGTACTCACGCATAAGCTCCAGCTATTAATAAATAAACGTTCCCTAAGTCCGAGCCTGTGCTAAATCATTGCAGCGTTCGCAAGTTGCGTGCATACTAGTCTAATCACGCGACGCTGCGTATCACGACTGTGGCCCGTTACAATAATAAACTTGGAAATATGGCACGCGCTTATGATGACAATCTGATATTAATGCCCTAAATTTACTATATTGTGATAGAGTTTTTTGAAAATAGTCTAATATTATTTGAAAAACAAAAACAGATAAGTATAATAATATGAATAAAAACCTTTAAAATACATTTGAAACTTGTGTTTTTGAAATAAAACTTCTTTACGCAGTCTTGACTTGGAGAGTAAGCTGTTGAATGCATGACGAGGCGAACGAAATTGAAAATTGTTGGTTAACGAATATATCCATTGTCAACATAAAAAAAGTAAAAAATTACGTAAGATATGGATTATCATGTTGGTGTATCCGGTAAAATGACATAATCCTCCATAATGTAGCAATCGTTAACACATATTGGATTTGATTAAATAAAAAATGTATCATGATGAAGTTATGGTGAATTATTTCAATTCATTTTTGTAAATGTGATATGTTTTGAATAAGAATATTCTTGAATGGGGGCAATAAAGCGAACCTCTTTATTGTGTTTATTTTGGCCATTTCCCCATCCAAACAACCAATATTTTAACCTTAATCTATTGGGGCACAGTGTCTTTTCCAAACAACAAGCTTGCGTTTGTCCAACGTGGGAAGTGACGATGCGATGTACAATGAAGCACGCTTCCTCAGACGTCTCTCCTTGGGTCGCTGCAATCAGCGACGTTGAGCTGCTCCAGTGACAGAGATGATAATAAAGCAAATAATTTTTTCTTTTCTTTAAAAATAATGATTTAGATATAGAAAAATTGTCGGTCGAACAAACGATGTTCAAAGATAAAGAACTAATAAAAATAACAAATTGTGTTGCTTTAGCACTAACATTCACTAACCACAGGAATTAAATTCGTTTCAGAAAAATAAAATAGGTTCGAAATATAGGACGCTAAAATATAACAAAGCGCTACGAGCTACGTAGCCCGCTACGAAAATAACAGATGGTTCGTATATGGTGTGTGTTTAACATAGCCGCAGATATGAATATATGAATTTTAATTAACTCTTTGAGTAGGTAATTGAGAAGAGAGAGAAATTGAGTATCCGTAAGTACGATAAATATTTTATTCAGTGCTATGAGGTTTTCAGTAGCTACGAAAGCTAGTAGCGTAGTTTTACAAGTTTATTTATGCGCCATCGTCTTCCTAAGATCAGCCTAACTGTCTTACTTTTGTTTTTGTCTTTTATCTTTGTGGGTGTGCCATAATCAGATTGCGGCATTTGTAGAGCTTCGCTACGAGCGGAGTTCGGCCGCTCCCTCTACATAAACTGCCTCAGTCGGTAATATCTTTTCACGGGCTTTACTCACGATACATTCATTACTTTGCGCCAATTGAAATATTATATTGGGAATCGACCTAGACCTGAACCAACGTGACGAGTTTCATTATTGACAACTGAAAGTAGCTTCAAGTTGGATATATCGTGAAGCTTCTTACCTTATTATTTCATTTTGAGTGTTTCACGGTCGCTCCACATATCGGTCGCGGCGCTGTCACAGAGGGTCTGTTATCAGCATGTCGTGTCGCGTTAGTGTGGGCTCGGTGCACTCGTCACTGGTAGCGCGGCGGAGGCGGAGCGCGCGTGTGTTTGTTGTGCTCGGCGTCGGCACCGGCGGAGCGAGTGCGGGCGCGTGCGAGCGCTCGGGCGGGCGGCGCGGCGCGACTGCGCGGTCCGCTGAATCCTCCCCGCTCGATACTATGGCCATGAAATTTTCAGCCGACCCGCTGTCAACCGGTGGCGGCACGGCACGCAGGTGCGATCGCGCTGCTCCCCAAGACCCACACGCTCTGTATAGACGCAACCCCAGAAGCAATCGCTCGCAGCTGTTGCGGCAAATTGCCTATTTAAAGTAGGTGATAATTTCCGTATTCATTTTATGGAGGTTACTATTTTGGGTGTATATACTAAGCCGGCTTACACTTCCTGCTCGCCTGGCTCTAGGAGTCTTTATGATGTTCGTAGAGTTTGGATGCGGATTGTCCTTTTTCTTCCTCTCATGTAGGCAAGTTGGTTAGACGGTTCCAGAATTCTTAGGCCGCCCAAACGTTTGGCGGAACTGAAGGCTTACCGAGCCGTCCGAAGTATGGTAGCGCTGTTATAACTTTTGGTCATCCATCGAATTAGTGATCGCAGCGAACGTTAGCTAGAACGGCCGTCGAGTGTCACTTTATGTGCTACAGATTATATACTTATATATTTATAAAATGTTTTTTTTTGCCTAATATACTATAATAAAGAACCTTAAGAAGTTAGACGTGCTCATCTGTGTGTCTGTCTATACATCCGTCAGAATCCTTTTAAAGCTATTAAATATGACTTAAATTTTTGCACAAACATAGTTGAAGTATATATCTCAAGGTTCAAAAATATAAATAAGTAATCCTTTTTTGTATTATAGTTGGCCATGTTTAGTTTGTGGTGTACCTAATAAGTAATTCGTCGACTTAGACCACAAATAAATTGCCGCGGAGTTTGCGCTTGGGCCAGCCACTAAGACGACCGGTTCTCCGCGGCCGCGAGGAGCGCGGTATGCTGCCGGCACACAGATGGGAGTTGAGAACTCGCGCCTACCGCACGCGCTTTATAATTGTTATTATTTTTGATTTTATATTTTTTTGTTTCTTTGTGCTAAATTAAATAGTTTTCTCCAAATTCAAAAACATTATTCATTTCAATCGGCCTATCTTTCTTTAATTTCATTATTCTCTTCGTTCAACTCACGCCCACAAGTTGTACTTAGCATGGCCCGATATGCTCTCGTTTATACCTGCTAGGTACAAGTATAAATATGGTTAGATTTGGATCTAGGATGCAACTGTATAACAGACCATTACGTTCTAATTTTGAGAGAATAATTCATAGATCCCATGGAGAATCGCTAATATAACAACTTACTTGCTGACGAGCTGTAGAAATATACCGCACCACCATACTTAGGGTGCCCGTTTCTTCATTCAAGGAATTCAAGTTCATCTGGTGTTTTCTGAAGTTTATCCGCGTTATTCTTAGGTAAATTTAAACTTCGTGCACCAATGCTGGTAGCACTAGCACATGCGACCTTAGACTCGCCTCACAAACTATGCTCTTATCGGCATAGTCCGATAGATGGCAGAAAAACAAATCCTACTAATAGTATAAATGCAAAAGTTTGTGAGTATGGATGAATGGATGTACGTTTGTTACTCTTTCACGCAAAAGCTACTGAACGGATTTACATTAAATTACGCTAAGGTACTTGTACTCAAGCAGACAGCATATAAATAATTATAGAGCCACGATGAAATTGGGCTTCCTCGTCTACTAATAGGACAAAATAGTAAGTCCACGAGGATTACACGATGAACATGAGATCGTTGTCTGAACGTGAACCGTATCTAAATAGCGGCAGGGTTCATTCTTCATAAACTTCCACTATGTTAATAATATTATACATATATTATGTACTATTTTAGGTAAAAAAGGCAGTACAACTTGGACAAAAAAACAAATTCTAAAGGTATCGTTAACTTTTATTACACGAATATAAACATGTTATACAGACACTGGTGGAAAACTACAAAATTACACTACAATTAGATACAGTTTATTAACACGGAGGCATGGAGCAAGTAACATAAATAGAGGGCAGGTAACATTATGTGCTATTATTTAAAAAAAGGTTTTATATTTATATAACAATAATATATATCTTTTATATAAAGTATAATTTAGAAAAGACAGGCACAGTGTTATCTTATCAAATAGGTACCCAATGAGTATTGAATATTTATTTTCGACCGCTCAAAGGACCCACTATTAGAGAGAATAAAGTTATAGTTAAGCTATTCTACTGGTATAAAATACTGCAGTCAAAACTTGTCTTTATATTTCAATATGCCAAACGGACATTACCAGAAAGATCTATATTTTAACATTAGATTTATTTTTATTAGATTAGGTACACTAGCGGTATTGTCTACACGAATATACATAAAGAGACACTACGCACATATACATACATCTAAACATGTGTAATACAATCTGAAATTCGGTTTATCAAACATATTAAAATTTAAAGCTTCTAAAAATGTTATACAAAAGTGACAGCACCTTGCTATTTATTAGACATAATGTGCCTTTGGCTCAGTATTCACAATATGTTTAATGAGATTCATATCATTTAATTATATACATACATTCATTATATACAAATAATGGTTAAAGCACATCGGTAACTCAACACCAACTTGACTCAAAATATGTTAACATTGTTCGTGTTTTGTTTTTTGGTGTTTAATGTACGAGGCAAGGCATTCACCCTCCCACTGTAAATAGATTTTAATAAACATAATTTAAACTAATTTTAATACCCTACCCGCAAACCGCGACTTAAACGTGGTAAGTTTAAATATTATTTAGATTTAGATACTTAGTTTATTTTAGTTTAGATTTGATTTAGTTTTAGTCATTGTATTTTGTTTATTTATTATTATATTCGTGAGTCTTTTAAGTGAATTCTAGTTGTAAGTTAAAAATTGTTTTAATACAATTCAATGCGTTACTTTGCGTCGAGTTGGTGTTGCCGTTTTGTGCGATGATCGTTAGACACATGAAAAATGATTTTACACAATGAGTTTACATACTAAAGGTGGCTTTTAGGTGTTTAACATTAGATACATTATTTACAACAATTACAAGGAATAGACACCATGGAATGTATACGAGCACAAAATGAACACAGGTTTCAGGTCTGCTCAGAGCACGATCATTCAAGTTTTATTAAACTAGTTGAACGGTTAGTCACAAATAAATAGTTGAAGGGTTGCTCACATGAATATGCGCCGATTGATGCCATTGCAACGCGATAACGGTTTTTTATTTTTATTGTTAGATAGGCTTGCGTTTGACCACTGATGGTTTAAGTTTATTTTTTGTATTCTTGCAGTTTACAAAACCGATGTAATAATAATAATAATATGTGTGGAATAATAATAATGTAAGGATAAATTAAAATATGAAATATTCATACATGTATGGTATATACGAAGTCGCACACAGCGCGGTACATTCGGTCGTAAGTATGCATGATGCAATGACTGCACCGATGAATTTATTTTAATAATATTTTGTACGAACATTTCTATTGCTTTCTCACTTCCACTTCCAACATAGTATAGTGTGAATGAGAATGAGAAGACAGTATTCTTCAGCTGTAGTCAAAACCGATTTTTTTCGAATCTAATCCTGACTTTACTAACATTATTTATTTTATCTTCTTAGCTACTACAATGCTTTCCTTTTCTGTGACTTGGTATAGACCTTATTTATAGTGTTGCAATGATATCAAATGGATGTGAGACAGCCCTAAAGGAACTTGATCTTAGCATTTTGTGTAGTTAGGTGCCTAAAGAGAGAATGAGCAAAATTTACCATACTTCACCTATTATGCGTAACTATTGTAATTTCTATTAACTGAATGAGGTGGGTACTTATTTATATTTATTTTTGATTAAATTTGTGTTTCACATATCTTCAATATTCGTAGGTAGAAGAAAAATGTATAGAAATGGACTTGTACAAGCCAACCAGACCAGAATATCCATATGCATATTGGCACATAAATAACAGAAATATGAATGTCATGGTAATTCAGATCTAATTGTATTTCAGCTTTAAGATAAACACGAATTACGCAAACCAGGTGTTATGATATCGTTGCTCACCCTCCCTTCAGCAGGTGAACAATCAGGGCCTCTTCTTGGGCTTGCCGTTGAGGACAGCGTCCGTCGGCTTGCGCGGCCGCAAGATGAAGTTTAAATTGTACGCCGTATTCACTGCGTAGTACACGTTCGCATTCGATGGGAGCATCATTTCTGAGGAAGAAAATGTTTTGATTAGACTAGCTTCGTACAGCCGGTAAAAGATTCTTGCTTATAAGTGTTTTTGTTATTTGAGTATTTAAGTTTCAATCATGTAGATCATAATACATTGATGCTATAATATCACAATAGATCACTATTTACGCGGCTCCCGGAGACACGATACTGTAGAGAATATCCGTAAACGCTGCTTGGTGCTAGGTACAGTATCATTAAATATGGTGTGGTTAAAGTGGGTATATGACGTTATACGATATTAATATTACGTTGAAACATATGTATATTATATATGTATATGTCTGTAACTTTAATTCTAAGTTTAATATCTTTTTCAAGTCAATAAAATTTAAAATCTAAATGCATTATAAGCTTTCCTACTCTCCCGTTATTTCTCACGCGGTCTTTACAGCTAATATACTGCAGCTTTCAATGTGCTCACCTTTATCCGGCAAGACTTGTGCTAGCGTGTACCCGTCGGGGTCTCCGTCCAGGTTGAGCTTGAGCATCGCGTTACGGATGACCTGCGGCGTGCGCTCGTTGTTACTCAGCATGATGGACTTGTACAGCACCACGCCTTCCGTCTCCACGCAGTCGCTCTCGAACGTCACGCGGATGATGTAGAAGTCGGGCCCCGAGCGCGGCGCGTGCGCGGGGCTCGCTCCCCCCGCCCCCGCCCCCGCCTTGCCGTTAGCCGGCTTCTGCCCACTGTTGGCGCTCGACAGTGAGGCGTCCAGCGACGGTAGCGACGAGGAGGAAGAGCCGTGCGACAGGCGCGTGGGAGACGCGCGCCGCTCCAAGCTGTCCCGCTTCCACGCGGAGTTTGGCCCGTCCGTCTCGCAGTAAAACTGCGACCCATTACTGGAGCCGGTGCTCGCGATGGAGTCGTTCTTCCTATGCCCCTGCCCGTTAGCCAGTTCGGGCTTTCGAGGTCGCCGCTCCTTGGGCGGGTTGTTCTGCGGCTCGATCTGACACGAGAGCAGGTGCGCCTCGCGGTCGTCCAGCACCAGCACGGAGTCGAACCAGCGATCGAACATTGGGTCGGTGGGCAGGTGGTACGCGTTGGCGGCGCCCTGCAGCAGCTTTATCTGCGCGAGCACCTCGAACTCTTTACGTCGCTTGTCGAAGTTGATGAGTCCGTCCGCGACCGTGTCGGGGATGGCGGTGTCGATCATGGTGAGGTCCGTGAGGAAGGTGCCGAGGTAGGGGATGGTGCCGTGGCTGACGCCGGGCGAGCCGCGCTCGTGCAGCAGCTTCTGCAGCTGGCGGTCGTTCTCGCCGACCGTGTCCGCGAACTTGGCGGTACCCTCGCGCATGAGCAGCTCGCGCTGCGCCCACCGGTTGTTATCCTCGCTGAAGATGCGAGCGAGCTCGTCGAACAGCTCCACCTTCTCTCTCGCCAGCAGCGCCCAGGCGCGGCGCAGGCGGTACACGGGGTTGCTCTGCAGGCCGGAGATGATCGCCTTCAGCGAGGAGAAGTTTTTCAAGACGCGAAGCTCGCGCGCGATGTCGAGCCAGGCGGCGAGCAGGTCGGCGCGCTCGGCCGGGCGCAGCTCGGGCTCCACGAGCACGGTGGAGATGACGCGGAAGGAGACGGCGTTGAACTGGTTGACGGTGGCGAGCACGGTGGCGGCGTCGTGCGCGCGCTCCTTGTCGCGGCGCGACCAGACGGCGCCGAGACACTGGTGCGGCACCAGCTTCTTGAACAGCTCCATGTCCATGCGCGTGAGCTGCTCCGCGAAGTGGCGGTGCGGCACGTGCGGCAGCCGGTACGCGCTCGTGTGGTGCGCCGCCAGCCGCATGCCCGCCGCCAGGCACACGCCGCCACCGCCGCACCCGTTGCGTTCCGCACTGAATACTGCTAACTTCTGTAATACCTGCAACATCAAACGGTAAACGGTGTTACTTTCTTTTATTTATTCATCTACATAATACAATATCCCTCCAATATTTTCCTTTTACATAAAAATTATTCTCCATTATCTACATAAATATTACAAAATGGTAAAGTTACTTGCATCCATAGGCTTAGCGAAAAAAACCTTAGTCTATGGTTGTATCTTTCATTTGTTTGTACCAGGTGATGTCTGGAACTAAAAACGAAATTTGGAATACGCTGGAAAACTATACACTATTCCTATTCACGATTGTTATAAGCTTTGTTTTATTGTTGTACTAACTTCGTCTCGCGGCTACGCTCGCGTTATGTTTGGTAAAACTGCTGGTTTGTTATAGCGTCATTCCGGTAGATAAGGCTCACCTTCGAGTGTAGTTCCGAGCCAGGCAGGTGGATCTGTGTGAAGGCGAGTAGCTGCTGCAGTGCGGGGTGGTGCGGGGGCTGCCGGAAGTCTTCAGGGTACGTGTCGAGCCACACGTGGAGACACGCCACCAGAGTCCTGCCACGAACACGGTGACTATTGGTAAATTTCTTACACTAGATACAAATTGAAAAACGGATCTCAAATCAAACTAAATGTCAGGATTAGATAATTTGCAAATTTTTACTCGACTTCTATGTTGTTACAGAATTCTTCGTAGCGTCGTGAAAAACAATACTTTTATACATATTCAATATAAATAAATTGGGATCAAAACAAACAAAGAGTTTAGCCACTATTTTTGGTGGTTGAGTGGGTCGGCTCATAACCCGGAGGCGGCGAGTTCAATGCCCGCGGCAGGATAAGTATTTGTGCACAGAAAAAAGCGCAAATACTTGTTCTGAGTCTGGGTGTTGTGGGTCCATGGTCCTCATGGTCCTCGTAGTTCCTGGATCCCTAGGCACAGGAAATCCAAGTTAGGCTCCAGGATCTATGTATTGTTCGTCGGGCGTCATTATTATTATTATTTTGTCTGAGCATAGCAAATAATATATTTAAGTTGCGCCCCGCAGTTTCACCCGCGGATAAAAAGTATTTTAATTATTTGATCATCCCACGAGAAAATTTCACTTTTCCGAGATAAAAATAATGTAGTCTATATGTTAATCCAGTGTATAAGCTATCTAGGTAGCGAAATTCATCTAAATCTTTTCAGCCATTTGAGCGTGAAGGAGTAACAAACATACACACAAACACACATACAAACTTTCGCCTTTGTGATAATCTGCCATTGCCATAAATAAAAGGTAGCATACTTTCGGTGTTGCTGTGATGTGTCGATAGCGGTGGGCAACACCTCCTCAGCAGCCAGGGCTTCATACCGTCGGAGCAGAAGGTCCAGTACTTTACCGCACTCCGCAAATGATCTGAAAACGAGGTAATAATACTTTTAACTTACATTTACGAAAGATTTTTGTGATATGAAACCATTAAGCTTTATTATTATTATTATTATTTTCACGCAATATTCTAAAGACTTGTCAAATTATACGACATACAAGTTCTCTCCTAAAAAAAAGTACCCACCCCTTTCCAGGCATGAATACGGACTGCGTCATGACTAAGTTGCATTTTCTAGGTGGCTCGTTTTTTTTTGTTTCTTACTTCTATCTAGTGGAGAAAAGTGGGTTAAAAAATTGGATCCTAGTAAGTAGGAAGCATTTTAAAATGTATAATTTAATATTGCTTAGTATATATAGATTTTTCATATGATCCTACGCGAGGTCATGAACAGACGTTGTCGTTTTGAGCCTCCAACTCAGCCATCTACGAAACTTGCAGCTAACTTAGCCAAAGTACTTTTATTCTTAAAGCTAAGCGCAAGTTCTAATTTATCGCATTCTTTATTTTAAATCTTATGGACATTTTAATTTACCTTTACTATCCAATCTCGATAGGCTCTCCTACTGGGTCATTTTGTATGGTCGAAAGATACTCGCATCGTTTTGGTATTTTTTAAACACGTCGACTAAGTAAACAAACGGACCCAAAAATACACGACAGATGACGGAACACCCAAATACACCAAAATCAAAGTAGTTTTGAGGTTGATTAGTGTCCAGTAGGTATAGGCTTATACTTATGCTATACATGTTATGTATGTAAGGCTTATTACTAAGGGCAGAATATTTCTCAATTATCCATGGAAACGTAATTTTCTCGATATACCAATTGATTGAATTTCAATATTTTTCTCCCATCACCATTACACTACCGGACTACTAGACGCTCGGCTAAGCGCCATCCTTTCGTGGTCGAAATACCACCCATTCGTACCAAGCGATTTGACTCAACGTTCTTAATTAGAACGGCTAAGGAATGGAATGCCCTGCCAGCGTCTGTTTCCGGCGAAATATGACCCTGGCGTGTTCAAGAGAAGAGTGAATAGGTATTTAGTATTTACTTGGCTAGCATGCTACACCTTCGATCGCATTGTCACTTCCCATCAGGTGAGAGCGCGGTCAAATGCTAGACAAGATTGAAGTAAAAAAAAAAAGGCACCGACGGTATAATTGTTGATACACGTACCGGTATGTAGCGAGGAACACATTGACGTAGGTGGACTCGAGCTCTCCATCGTCGGTGGCCAGCGCCTCCACGAGCCGCTCCACCGTGCCTGCCTTCACGAAGCGCACGCGCACCGTCTCCCACTCCAGGTGGGAGATCTCGTCGTCGGACTCCTGGAATATCACGATACATTTCATTAATTTCTTTTGCTACATCTGTACTGGTGTTTATTGTTTCTGTAACGTATGAATTAGAGTAATCTTATTAAATAATTAAAGGTTTTTTAATATTGTGGTCCACATCCATGTATGTAACCATTACAATGGCCCATCGCCGCCACGCTTTAATTATCCAATTTATCTTACCAACACGACTCTCGTAATCGGTAGAAGAAATTTCAACAAAACCTGTTCAGTGATTTGCTATTTTGATGTAATTGTTTTTTTTAAGCCCTAATTCCAAGTTCCTAAGTCATCTGAAAGTGCAAAAATATTAGATTGATCAGGGATTCTTTTTATCCTTTGTTAGGCTTACATTTGACCACTGTTTCGCCTGATGATAAGTGACGACGCGTTCGACGATGAACCATGCTTGCGTAAGATACCAGTTCCGGCCATACCACCGTGGGTCTAAATAATTATGTGTGGATATTGTATCCAATGTTACTTCAACCTTGTACGTTAAAAGCGTTGTCGTCTATCCGGGATGTTCGCGTAGTAAACATAACAATGTTATTGTGCTGGAAACGCTATAATTCTCCGCTCTTTATGACTAGGTACTTTGTATTCATTGCCTACCATGGAGTGTTATCAAAGCTAGAACATTGAAATATCTACAGGCGAAACAAAAACACATTATGTAGGACAATAACAAATGCCGGTCAATGCGGCGTCATCGAGGCCGGGGTGATCACGTAGCTCTGATAGAAATGCAACTCGCAAAATTCACATTTTAATAAATGCTATATACTTACTTGTATGACACTACAAGTAAGTATATAGCATTTATTAAACAACTATTGAACATTAACAACGAAGAACGCCGAGAACCAAATGCTTTTATTATGACAATAATAAAAGCATTTGGTTCTCGGCGTTTTAATTCTGATGGGAGTAGAACGCGGTAGCCGTCCACGAAAATAATTATTCATTTCAGATTCATACTAGGTGATAGGACATTTCTGCAAATTTCGTCTTAATACCACCGCTTTGCCAGTAATTTTGCCGATAAGCACTATTGTGTTCCGGTGTGAAGGGCATTGTAGCTAGTGAAATTACTGGGCAAATGTGACTACGACCTACCATATCATACGCAATTCAAAATATTCAAATGCATACTTTGAGTAGGTTATAGTCAGATTCAATTCAATAAAGTTTTCGTTGTTCATGTCAGATTTTTTTTTGTAATATTGAAGCACAAGTTCGTAGCAGACTCCATACAGCAGCAGCAAGCGACCTGTCGCCGTGATGTGATGATGATGACGACCGTTTCTATGTTTCTCTATAAAATACGTTCAAGTACTATTTATGGCTTTATCTTCAGCTAATAGAAAAACCAAAAACTCTACGGGTGAACACAGCGCCTTTCCGACTCCCGAACAAACGATTGCACCGTTACAGTGGAGTTGGTGAATTAAAAAGGTATCTAAAATTTCCAATAACTATCTATTAAATCCAATATATATCTATCATTTTCAAAGGCACCGTAGAAAAACTTCCCTCTTAAAAGCTGAATTGTCAAAAACCCTTAGAAAATACCCTCCGAATATCCAGTCTCAGGTCCAGTAGTTTGGGCTGTACGTTGTCTGTCAGTCGGTAATTTAGGATGAACCTTTTATATAAAACTAAACTAGACCTAAAAAACTAAATTATACCTAAGAACTTAAAATATTTAAAAAAAATTTAGAATAGCCCGTTGGTGGAGGGGAATGTGCCCAGAATGCTGGCAGCATTACCACGTTGAATGGCAACGCTTATTTTTTGTGCAAAATAAAAGCCAGCATTCTGTTCACCTGATGCTTCCACCAAACGTTTAGCCTTTTATTAATAAAGATGGAAATGGGAATAAAATTCTACCACAAAATTATGTTCATCTGTATTTATATTTGGAATATTTATTATAATTATGTACAAAAAAGTATTATTTTTAATTAAAGTATTTTGCTTTTTTTGCTATATTTCCATCATTATCCGCGTCGTCCAAGGGATCATAAACGATCGTGAACTTTTCATCCGTAACGGTTTCGTAATAGTTTTTATCTGCTTTAAATATTATATCACATATTTCTTTTTGAACTGCATTCTTTGTTGCCTCTGTATACTTTTGCATTTTCGAGGCAATAAAATTTGCAAAATAATTAATTTCTTCATCGCGATTGTATTGATCAGTTTTATGTGAGTTAGAATGGTTTGAATCTAAAGAATCGGAACTGTTGTCGCTGACGCAAACAGTTATCGCCGGTTTCAATTGTTGCAAAACTGGGGTACTTGATGATGGCTCGGATTTTACTTCTGGCATCGAATCTTCGCTGGTTCCTACTGCAGGAACAGTAGGAAGTTTTCTTTTTATAACCAATTTCTTTCTACTATTACTTCCTTCGTTTTTCTTATCTAGCAAGGCCTTTTTAAGGTTAGCGATTTCAGAATCTTCGTCAATAGCTTGGCCCTAAAATAAAAGATGATATAACAATTTAAGTTTTAATACCATAAATCAATCTTACGGACTACAAGTTCATTCTCACCGATGCGTGTCGATTCCTTTCAGTATCTTTATCCATCAAAAATCCCATTTCTTTAAATGCATACCACGAGTATCGCAATTTCCGATCCAAATCTAAAATAAGTTTAAATTAGATTAGTGACAGAAGTAGTGGTACCTTAATTATATCAAATTTTTTTTCTATATCTGAGACAGCACGAACATTTCCGAACCAAATAGGAGACACGCAAAAACTATTGTATTATCTAGCCATTACAATTACTTGTCTTTTTCAACGGTTTAGTTTCAATAAATGTTTTGTCAAGTACGAGGTTCCCATAACGACGACCTACCACATCGTTAACCATCCAATGAAATGTTATTAATAAGAAATTGAGTCCATTTCATTTAATAAAACTGTTAACTTGTTAGGTTCCATGGAAAAATAGCACTAGACCATAATCTTTACATATTATGTTGAAATATTACTAAAATACAGTGGTCTTACAACAGTACAATGTTCCTATTGAAAGACATGGTGTAATAAATCAGTGAAATTACTGGAAATATGTAATAATTAAAGGCTGTGATCTGATGTCACCTTCTAAGTGGGTAAGTTTTAGAAACCGTCCTAATTACACGATGCGTGTTAATGACTGCCTAATATATTGTCATTATAGCAAACTACATTGGAGGTAGGACAAGTGGCGTAGCTAGGTTAGACGGGGCAGTGCCCCGGGGCCCCCAAGCTCAGGGGCCCTCGGACTCTGGCTTACAAACTATAAACTGAACTAGTGAAAATTTCTCCCAAATTCGGAATATAAATAATCTAGAGGACGACAATTCTAGATTACGACAAATCTGGAGTTCATCCAATACGGAACACGACGAATACGGAACAAATGATTTTAAATAGTTTAGTTGGGGCCCTACTTTATTTTATGCCCTTTGGGCCTTTGTTTACTAGCTACCTAGCTACGCCACTGGGTAGGCATTACAAACGTGCATAGCTGCATCTAATAGATCATTTCAATTCTCAAACACCTATTTGTTTGATAATTTACCTAATATATTTTATGCGGACAACACACTTTGCAACAAAAACATTGTAAATAACACACGAATCACAAGTACCTAAATATTTAGTATCACCATTTTTTATTGCACGTATAAATTTGGCTTTCTCCCTCCGAAAGCCAGACATCAAAGTAATCATCTTAAACTTGCATTTATCTGGAGGGACATTCAGCTCTGCACTAATCTCATTCCATGCGGCTGGTTTCTCCGATTTTTGGTAGAACATAACGTGCAACGGATCCCAGAGCACGGGTCTCGAGCGAAATGCACGAATAAGTTGAATATTTTTATCTACACTCCATTTACCCAACTTCTTTTCACTGATATTGCTCATTGTTTACTTTATAGCCACAAGTCAATTACAAATTCGTGGCGACAACACAGTAGTACCTCTACACTAAACTCAAATCTCTGAACGATTTATAATGCGACGCAACGCATTGCGTAGCATCGTCGCCACTGCTAACCCTCCGTAACCAAATAAACATGTAGCAGCAACAACGATACGCGTTCATCTATCCTTGTCCCGTAACGCTTAGTTAATCAAACGTAAGCGAGACAGATTGAGATAACTTTGCCACACAAGGGGGACCGCGTGAACTCGTGGTCGGACTGCCAGCGCCGCAGCCGATTCATTCGTTCACAACTTCACGTGATACTTAATGTTCCGGAACTATTATCTAAACAGCGATTTTAGTATAGAGCTAGAATGCAACTACCGATACTCCAAGCGCGCGATACGAGTTAAATCGCAATAGCAACAATGTTTAGTGGTATTTTTTATATTCTATTAAGTTTCTATGCTATTTAAATTTTGCTACGTTAATTTGGGGTCATGGCTGCACAACACAACTGGTGTTTTGCATGAGAGTCTGAGATTTTATTCCTTGATATCTTCGAAAAAAAAAAATGTAATTTAAACTTGGTATTGGAAAGATTACCCAAAGGTATGATAACATTATAAACTATCTTACATTTTAAAAAAAACTTAAATTAAAAAATGTTTGCAATATTCCTGGTATATTATTACTATGTGCGTTATATTAATGAATCCTGTGAAAATATAAAAACCCCAAACACTTGAAAACAGAATGATACTATGTAGTAATTTTACAGCGGTTTTCCGCACCAACCAACAACAATCCAGTAATGCAGCGATGTATAACAAAATACCGTTGTTTACTTCTTTTATGTTCTAAGAAGTTCAACATTGTAATAAAAACATATCAAATGAAATCAAAAACTTATTCGATGTTTGTGTAGCATCACATTACGTTACTGTAGTTTTGTAAATAAGCTTGCTACTAAAAATAATTAGGTATAGGTAAGTAAGTAATTATATTTATTGTAGTTTAAAACGAAAATCCGATATTCGCTGACTTTAGATATTTTCATTGTTAAATTCTCCCGTGACTAATAGATATTAATATACTTTTATAAGTTTAAAGTAGATTAAGAGTCCTGCAATTACTCTATTGGTTTGATATACATCTTACATCGTCTAGACTTACACAGGCTCACGCCGCGCCGCCGCCGTGAGCTTTACGGGGTAACTTAGGATATGGTTTTTTTATTTTATTTTTTTATGGTAACGAATGACGTGACGAGCTAACCGTTCATATCAGTTGCAGTGTCACTCGGAACTCTTAAAGTATAGAGTTTCGCGTGACACTGCACTGCGCACGTCATCCTGAGACATCCGCACAATCTAGAAATAGGATTACTAGACTGTGAGATCAGCTCAAAGTCTCATTGGCCCAGTAATTTCACTAGCTACAGTGCCCTTGGATGGATGGAGTGGATGTTATTAGCTAACATTTATGCGAATGAAAAAAGAACAATTAATGCAATCGATCCAGGTATTTTGGAGTAATCCGACATCAATTGAACTGGTAAAAGCTGAACGGGTAATAAATAGACGTATACTAAGTGTATAGGTATTATTTACTTATTGGCAAATAAATAAATTACTATTACTATTACTATAGGTACTCACGCTGGAAGCGCTCCTGGTGGGCCGGTGATAGCGCACCTTCTTGAGATACACGGTGTAGATGGCGCCGTCGACGCGCTCCTCGCCCCACAACCGCCATGTCGGCTGCTGGAACAAACCAACATCAGGTCAACATAACAATCACTATATACAGTAATATACATTATACAACTGATAGGCAACCAAAATATACAAAAATTCAAGGACTTTTAAGGCTATAAGGTACGACCGATACTTTTATAATGAGTAAAATAAATAAATAACACCCTACGATCATAGATAGATCATGGCCTTTTACTAGGATTTCCTGATCTAGTGATCCAGGAACTATGAGGACCATATTCCCACAACACCCAGACTCAGAACAAGTACTTGCGCTTTTTTTTCCTGTGCACAAATAATTGACCTGTCGCAGGAATCGAACCCGCCGCCTCCAGGTCATGAATCGACCTGCTCCACCACTACAGCACTGAGATTGTAAAAAAAAGGTCCAGCATACCCATACTTCGTAAACTTTATAATAAACATTTTATACCAAGTCGGGTATAGCAGGCAGTGCAATTATTTGCTGCTGTCTCCTAAAACAAGAACAGCGTGGAATCAATACTAAGTAAGCAAAATAATCTATCACTGCAACTCTATTGGAGGTGAACGACATTGTAAAGCATAAAGATTATAACGTTTACTGCCATGTCAACAAATTCCAACTCTTACAGCATCAAGGATTACAACAGCGGTTTGTAACGATAAGGATTGTGACACAATATGACATTAGCGTAAGTGTGTAAGCCTTACATAATCATCATCTACGTTATCTGCGAACAGCACGGGCTGGGCCTTACTGACGCCGCATATCTTCCACATGGCCCATGTCCGCGCACGTCACGCGACGTCAGCACGACTCAGCTGTGCTCCCGCATCGCGCTCACTTTCACTGACGTAGTGCCGTGCCGCAGATCGCGTTACGCTACCGCACATACATGCAAATCCAATAATTCTTTAATTGGATCAATCACAGGCGAGAAGACCAGTGTGTGAGTGCAGCGGACGTGCGTGACGCGGGTGAAATCGCACCACCTGCGGACATCGGCACACTTGCCGACAGCAGCATCCGGCTCAACACGCTACTCATGGATTGGAGTCACTGATCGTAAAATCAACTATCACCCTTTAATCTCTAATGACTCTGATGCTCATCAAACGAGTTAAACTCTCCCAATATGGTAACCACATATTTTCTTGTCAACACCTCAGCACGCTCTATTACGCTTTATATTAATTATGATTGTCGTAATGTCGTCAAAGTTTACTGTGAAGTTATGAAACACACTATTTGCATATTACACAAACGTTCTGTAACTACACTTTCACACGCACTGGCCGATCGGTATTATAACATCGAATCCCTTCTGGAGTTTGGAGAAATTGCGCAAACGCAAGCGAATCTGTTCGCAACCAACCCGAGGGATGAATGTTATACAAATATAACAAAAGTAAGTAATAACGTAGATGCGCTGATGCAGCAACGCGGGTACAGCACGACTGCTCTCTTCGCGGAGAGATCGCGTGAAAACACCGATAGAGCACGTCAATGACTTGAGCCGGCGACGCACCCAAGTGTATCACAACACAGTTGCACGTGCATGTGTGCGCAGTCATGTAATAAAATAGGCTTAGGAATACGAGCTTGCTTTTTTGTAAATCCTATTATGTTGACTAATCTCTAAGCATTGGTGTTAAAGCTATTCAGTGTGTACACAGTACAGCAATACGACCTTACAGCTGTCAGCGATAATAGAATAGGAAAGCATTTATTCAATACTTGTCTAAAATTAAAGTACAAAAACAGGTTAAATTTATACACATAATATGTATATATATAATGAATAGAAATAAACAAGTATCGAATGGGCATCGGCTCAGCATATTGCTGGTCATCAGAGACATCCAGCGCTGATTAATAATAATTGATAAAACCTCCCATTGTTACACTAGTTCGTAAATATTATATTTATTCCTGTTCATGTACTTCATTGGTGAGACAATAAAGAGTTCTCTATCTATCTATCTACAGCGTGCTACATGCTCATTGATCTATCTCTGTCTATCCAAAGGTTGTCTGGAAGAGATCGTTTTTTAGGGATAAGACCGCCCATTGTAACCTACTTATAAGCTTTCCTGTTTTGTATTTCGTCATCGTGGTGTCAATAAAGAGTTTATCTATCTATCTATGTAAACTCGGTAAGTAGTACGTCTACGAGTCTACGGGCCTGCTAAATATTTTATTGGTCATTGACTCATTTTTTTAAATATTAATAATAAACATTATTAACATAACCTACAGTAGTGTTTATAAACTGACTTTAAAGAATAAAATTGAGAAAACGAATGCAATATTTTGGCAGCACCAAAATGCTTTTAATAGAAAAATATAACAATAACTACCTGCACCCCGCGATGTCACCCGCGTATAAAAAGTAGCGTAACTATTCTAAATATCATCCAAAACCGTCCAGCCGCTAGAGCGCGAAGGAGTAACTTTTTTTTTTGCCTTTATAATTTTAGTGTCATACTCACGAACCTTTTATATGTAGGTATCCTATGTAACAATATAGCTGATATATGAAATAGCAGTGAGTGCCCAGAATATACTGACAAGCAAGCAAGCAACAATACCTATAGGCATGTTTACGTATTCAATGGAGCGGCTAATGACTTGTCTAGTCAACTACAAAACCGTTGCGATCGATTCGAAATCGATACCAATTAAACATAACAAGTAATTATGTACAAAAACGAATAGAATAGATTAAGTGTGGTTTACACTTTGAAATCCATTTTTTGCTAATTTTGTTCAAAATTAAAAGCCTCGACATTCCTTTTTACACCTAGCGAAGAGCTAATTATTTTCAAACGTCTGAACTTGAATCGTAGCTCAAAACACTCTCGATCAAGTCACGTCTAATAGAAAAAGAAAAATCAGTTCTTAGTAACGACGTACGTTAAACTTATACACCCCTCAATTTTGGCGGTAAACATAAATCACTACGTAGAGTTGTAGACAATTAACCTAATATCATCTAAAAAATAATGGTAGATTTCCAATGATAATATAATATTTTTATTAATGTTCTACGTTGCATTTGAAAATGTTCGGGTTGCTAAAATAGCATCGAGTTTTATTGGGCTTAAATGAAATTAGCCCTTATGTATTTTTTAAATAATTATTAAGTTTTTACATCGTTGACATAAAACTAAGAAACGTCGGAGAAAAATTGTAAGATTGCGTTTTAGACATTTGTTAGATAAATTTTGTTGACTTGGTGCCAGCAGCCACGGCGGCGCCAACTAAACAGCTGACCTCGGTTGACCCGATCCTTCAGCAATATCTTGATGCTGTAACATACTGGATTGTTTACCCGGACGGAATAAAATTTTCACTACATCTTCACCATTACCATAACAGCAGAAAATAAAGTATGACGGCGGCAACGTCCAGTTATAAACTCTATGTGCAGCGGGCAGTACCGTAATTTACCCTATGGCAGCATTTACATTTATTACAGTGGCAACACCGGCAACTGTCATCGCTTCCCCAACCATCAGGCTATATAAAGGGAGCGCTCGGTGTACTACGGATGATTCTTGCTGCGGACGCGGCCCGGTGCGCATGCTGAAGTTATATAGGTTGCAACCTACGCACGACCCGTCTGCCTATAAGTACTTATCCAGCCACCGTTGTGTTTTGTTTGGCAAATCCTTATTGATACACTTCTCTTACTCATTCAATTATGGGACGGTAAAAAATTAGGAAAACTACGTAGATCGTCGAGTTCGTACAATGTATATAGGCATATAGGTATACAGTATTGTATATCTAACACATAATGTAACCTGATGAAATCTTCCATAACCATAAAAGGTATTAGAGATCTAAATATATCTAAGTACCTCGTACCTAGACCACGATAATATCGTCGAAGGTAAAAGTATTGTGGTACTTTCCTTAGATCGATGTCTACCAAGCCTATGAGAACCGAACGAGCTGAGCAGCAAAACCTACGCACAATGAAGAGCTTAGTAACGTGTTTGAAAAATCACTCAAATGAGCTCTAATTTCCCGACCCTTTCTGCTACTCACTCCACCCACTGGAAGTAGTAAAACTTCTTTACGCACGCTTGACTTGGGGAGTAAGCTGGTGAATACGAGGCGAACGTAAATTGAAGTTGGCTTATGTAGATCTCCATTGTCAACATAACAAAGTAAAAAAAATCTTATTATGTTGGTATGTCCGGTGAAATGATAATTTACAATTGTCAAGATGGCGACATTAATCAAAGCAAAATCGAAGTAATATCTGCCGATATATGGACCTAAACTAACGAAGTTTTACTTCAGTCGTGTGGTCTAAAGCACACTCTTCTTTTATTACGAGTTCTCCGATTAATAAATACGCTTCACGAGCTAAAAACCTATAAAATATTTATTTATTGGAAAACCAACAGCTTTATTTTTATCATTGGTAATATAACTATAGAAAGCTAATTACAGATAGTAGATCTAAATATAGTTAAACATGTGTATACACTGGAACTAAATGAGGTAGAGTAGCGGTTACACAATAGTAATATAGCATTTATATGATAGCCATTTTATTAAGGATGGTATACTAAACGTGCCTTGCTTGATTACTATTTTTGTACCTACACGAACCACCTCCACTTAATTGGTGCCCTATAAAGATTTTTTGATTAAAAAGAGCTATTCTTTCTCCGATACAGCGGCCAACAGAGGTTACATTCACAATCAATGGCGGCGGTTGAAGGTTGGTGGTTGATACAAAAGATTTTTGGATAGCTATAAGTAAGTATGTATGTAAACCATATCCAACGCAAGGGCAGACTTTTTGCGTATACATTACGCGAGAAGGACATCGTGGCCATCAGTGACCGTATTGGTCTCTAGAAGGTCCGTTTTTCTCACAAATCGATTTTCGCTAGCACATGCTGATGCTAAGTTAATTTAAGTGGGTTTTCTATCAAAAGTTAAGTATGCATGATATCGATCGGTGCCATGCAGTCGGTAGCAGTGCGGTAGTGTCTAAATATAGAGTGTTACGGGAACCTGCGAGCAAACTGCCTACGCCGAGCAACTGAACTTACTCATGTACCGTGAACTGTTATTTATTTATACACAAAAAGCTTACAGTATAAAAACCAAATGCTTTTGGGTGATAGCACCGGAGTGAGTTTAAAGTAGATACTTATATATAAATATGATAGTTATTTTCAACGCCTTACAAATAAAAAATAGTTTTTAAATTAAATATACGTATTAATAAATAATTTTCTATTATAATAAAATGTAATATCCAGCTCCGGCTGTTGGTTAAGTAGAATAAAGCGGTATTGTAATTAAAGTATTTTAAATATTAGTTTAAAACTAATAATACAAACGACTATTACTAATAACTTATTAATTTATAGGTATTTATTTCATAGCTATTAAAATACATAGCTTTTTTTTTAATCTGCATTTCAACAGACACCTGGGTCCGTGCCTTTTGTCATATTATTTTTATACTTATGAATTAAGCCTATTATTAACATGAACATATTATAATACAGGAAGGACAACACAGCCAATAACAAAAACATACATAAACATAATATATACACAATACAATAAAGCTTTTATTGCTTCCAGCCATTGAACTTTATGCCTCCAGCTTGCCCATTTATTGTGAAATACATAAACTGCATATTACTATGCATCACCACAATATATATAACTATGTAGTATTACTTATTTACAATAATCAATAAACATTTATTTAAGAATATCATGGACATATTACACGCCATTTAGATTTTAATTATACATGTTGCTACAGTAAAGAAATTGTTTCTCATCTGCACTAACCTGGCTCCCCATTGCTATTGTTCTATTACCTGTTGTCACAGCCCACAGAACACATTGATAAACCAAAAAAAGAGAACTTTTGCGAATACCGAGTAAAAATAACAGTATCCATAACTGCGTGTGCAGATGAAATTAGATTAACCCTCACTGTCATATCAATATAAAGCACCTACTAGTACTCTTTTAGCCAACTAATGTGCGACAAGGTCTCACCCAATCATCACAATCATCAACGAGAGCGGCTAAAATAGTAGTAGATGAATTAAATATGACTTAGTTTTACTCCCGAGGGTTAGCGAGGGAGTAAATTGAAACCGAGTTATAATGAGTTTTAGCGGCGCGTGTTACACTCTACTTTTCACTACGACTGCGAGAAAATAAAATAATCCAATACTTTATTAAAATGTTCCTAGTTTGTTATATTAAAAATGAACGTAAACCTAACATGTTGTTGTTCGTAACCAACAAAAACCGCCGACGTCCATAAAAATACATAAGAAAAACTTATAAAGTAAGTAAATCTTTTACTAGTAAGCGAATCCTTTCGTTTTTCTGTCCCCCACTTCATAAACCTTACGTAAGTATTTAAATAGGTACCTAAATGCTGTGTGACTGACGGCAACAGATAGAAAATTATTTCTTTTCCTTTCTCTTCCGTCTACAATTTTCTATTTTCACTAGATGATTAATATGAATTTATTTTTTCGAAAACATTCCTTCTAGCCAATGCCTTTTTTTTTCATTTCTTCTATAGCCGCAATACACGTGCGCCGTTGTATTGCATATTTTTTAATTTTTGGCTCCACACCTCCGTGTATTTAGCCAGTGTCAAGTAATTGATAATTTATCAAGTTATTGATATTTCACGCAAATATGTGTCCAGTCACAGTCGAAGTCATCAAGTCAAGTCATAGTCTAGTCAAAGTCATACTCCTAGTAACGTGGTGACAACTTTACTTAAAGCTTTTATGGAGTTTTGGAAACAACACGAAAAGAAACGTTTCACCATCATTATACCATTTTCCCACACTCACGCCTGTAATCCAGCACTTAACAAATAGAATGCCACCAATTTTATGCACTAACACTGAAAATAACACAAGTTTTGGAAAATAATACATTGCAATGACGCAATCTTTTTCGCGTTCCCGCCAAAACTCCTATTGCATATTTTATAGCTACCAATCTATATAATAATATTCCAAGTCAATTTATCTTTACCTCTTGACAAACCTGTATCTATAGGCAGATTGTTGTCATCTATCATGTCAATATTGGCAGATTAAATACCAAATACCAACGGACGATAAGGTTGACAAGATATGAGTACAAGTATATCAATACCCATAAATGTATTTTTGCATGCATAACATTTTTACTTTCAATCACTTTACCTAATACTATCGCTTCACCCTGAACTGTGCGTTCTAAATTTTGCTAGACGTCTATATACCAATTTATTTATCAAGTATTCGATTTTTTTTTTTTAAATATCTTTATTCAATCATTATTTATAGTAATAAAATGTAATAACTACAAGACACAGTCAAATAGCTACTATTTACTTAGAATTTAACAATGTGACTTACAGACTAAAAACGCCTTTATTAAGTCTATTAACAAAAGAAAAATAACTTTTAATGCCTTAACACTTTGTAAAACGTAAAGTAAACTAGAAATTTATTCAATGTTCCTCCTACCTTATATTGCATTTTGTATGTCCCCTTTGAAAAAGAGCACATTTATTACAATTTCACATACACTAATTTGTTCATTCAACATAAAAATATAAGCTACACTTAACATTAACGTTTAGATAGTTTGTTAAATAACAGAACGTAAAACATCAAGCTAAAGTATTCAATTACTGTTATAAAGCGGCTTTTATAAAAAGTTTACACCAGTCCCATATTGTATCCTAACTATACATACATGCACTCCAAAATCCAGGCATTATTTATGGGCCAGGGTTTCGTCAGCTCATAAATTAATGATTTGGGCCTCATTTGATGTCGAAAAAAAACAAAATTTATGCAATAACCCCACATTGTACGCACAAACACCAAGGTCCTCAAAAACCCGCCATTCGGTCGGGTGAGTTGTTTTAGTGGCATGAAGAACATGTGCATATAATTAGGTGTGAACTATTACTTCTATTGATGTAATATGTGTTTCTTCTATGAAAGCCTATTTCTCAAGATATATTTATACCTACTTCTTAAATGATATATGAAAGACAGACAAAACATCAAACGCGGTAGAATGTATCCAAAAATAGATTTTTATCACATGAGGGTATCCCTATGACGTGTTTCCAAGTACCGTGTATAATGAGATAATGGGTAACCCCTAGAATATATCAACTCATCCCTTAAGCTTTTCAAGCGATAGCACTGCGGCGTCAAGTAATATGCATACATTGACCTTTGACACGTGTGAAGCCCGGCTATAAGTATTATGTGATGAATCATCGCAAAGGCACTTTTATGTAGATTTGTATGTACTTTACCCACTGTCACATTGTATACGAGACATTCGAGACGAGCTCTTTAATCACAGAATGTGCTCGGGTAGCACGCATCACCTCTCCTTTCATCAAAAGAACTCACTTTGATTCAAACTTGCTGCAGGTTAATGACCGCTACACATAAATAGGTAAGTATGAGGATTCAGCGAAATAAGAAAAAGTGAACGTGCTTAAGTTATTCTCCGTAAATAATATAGATGATATTTTAGTAAGCATAGTATTTTTTTATAATACTGTGGATCTCTTATTAAACGGATAGAATATTTTTAATACAAGACAAGTTTAAATATTTGGTTTGAAGTATTTGAAAGCTGTCTGCTGATCTTGTCATATGACGCTATGACGTGGACCACCATTGCAATTGCATAATGTGGCTAAATTTACGTAAGAGATCACAACAAAGAAAAGCGTGGTCGATTAGAAAACAGTAGGGGCAAAGGACGGCACGTCTGAGGGCATTGTGCTTCGCTGGCGTGACCGATGCGCTTGGCCGCCGCGCCGTCCGGCCTGCCCGGCAGCCCTCCGCAAATGAGGCGGACCCGGAACAGCAACTTATTTGGTCGAATCTGGTTAACCAGCACCGCACAATCATCAAACGTCTCAACGACTAATCCTCGTGAGTCATCTGCAATATCAAATAGTTTAGCCCACCATAGCGCAGCGTAGAATAGCATAGCGCTGCGTAGCATAGCGTAGCGCTGCGTAGCATAGCATAGCAATGTATGCCATAGAGCAGCGCAGCGTAGCATAATGTAACCGTAGAGCATAGTTGAGATAAGGCGCAGTCTGATCACAAAATCAACAGCAAGTACTTATGTTTTTGAAGCTTTGTGCGACGTGACAGAAATAAGAATAAGATAAAAAAGTAATGTAAGCGTTTATAATAAAACTGCTGATGTGAAATCAAGACATTAAGAACATCCGCTTATACAGGTGAAACATGTAATGAGTGAGAATCCAACGAGTTCATCGGCACGGCAATCAATAAGGTATCGCCGGCGGAGCGGCTCACGGTGACGACGACCCCGCGCCCGATGACCTAGTCTAGAACATTCTTTCAATTAGCATTTCGTTTTTGTAGATAATTATGCATGTTGATAACCTCTTCATTTCGTGGAAATTCCAGAATATCTGCGTGACAGCTACTTTCCAAGAATGTGATGTTGTTCTGATCAAGGTTCGTGGAATGATCATAAACATTTTTATGCGATGTGGTTGGCCTCTACCGATATTGTATGCTTCACTAGACGGGAGGGGGCTCCTTCTAAACCTCTAAAATATTGTTTAATAACGGGATATTTACCACTTGACGTGTTTGTTTCGAGTTGCCGATATATCAGAAATGTTAGTAATCATAGCAGTTAAAAACTTTTATCGTTATATAAACTAGAAAGAAAGAAAGAAAGAAGGAAGAAAAGATAGAAAGTAGGAATGAAAGAAAGAAAGTAAGAAGGAAGGTAAGAAAGAAAGAAAGAAGGAAGGAAAGAAAGAAAGAAAGAAAGAACGAAAGAAAAAATAACGAAAGAAAGAAAGAAAGTACATTTATTCAAGACATCACACTACATTACATTTTTACAAATAGGCACTCATACAAGTCAAATCACACAACAAAAAGGAGAGATACTAAAAATATAATGTTGCGTATTAAGGTCGTAGGACCTTAATAACTGATTTCAGTCGGAACTCACATTTATGACATCACAAACCTCAAGATGCAATAGGTGCATTAATACCATAGAATATAACTAACAAAGATAAAGCATACAAAGGAGATGAAATAACATGAAATATAAATAAAACGGTAAAAAAATATAAAAACAATTCAAAGTAATAGCTAATATGATACATAGTCAGCGTGCCATTAGTCCAGTGCAAAAATGTAGTTTTCAACTAATGTCAACTAATATGCATGTTTCATATTCTGCGAATAATATTTAATAATAATTAATATATGTCAGGTGTTTTAGCTATTAATTAGTGTACCTTATTTATTTATTTTATTTTTGGCACGCTGCCTAACTAGTAGCAGCTTTATAGATAAAGTTTTGCTACTGCATTGTTTTTAATTTTAGTTTTAAACTATTATCTTTCTTATTTATGCAATAAAGTTCCTCCATATTACTTAATACAAAAAAGTAGAAGCAAATTAACTAAGTGTATTAAATTTAACGTTTCTATACAATTGTACCTAAAGAGAACATCAATGAATAGATTTCTACCTATTATTCAATATATATTTATAGTAACTGAGATGTCTAGAGAACAAGTTTCAAAGCGGGTGAAGGTCGCTGATAAAATATTATGAGATAATGCAATCACTCGCATGCAATTAAGTAAGTAATAAGGCATGTGAAGTATCTACTCTAAGAAAGATTCTCTTTTGTCTCTTCTATGCACTGCGTTAGGCGTCTTTCCATCCACTGACGCACAAGGCAACATCATACTTAACATTGCAGTTATATCTTATATATATTTAAACAGGTCCAAGATACGTACAAGCTGTAGATTGTGTGTATATCTATCTGTTTATATTAACATTAACAAAAGGCTTTTTCTTCAGATCTGACTGACAGACAACGTAGGTATAGTAGCCTAAACCGCTGAGCGTTAGGATATCCCAACGACCCTCAGAATTGATATTTAAAAACCGTTTACCAGAGTTTCCTTTCTCTTCAGTGTCTTCCTTTTATGGCATAGAGGAACTGAGAAAGGAAACACTGATAAAGGGTTTTTTAAATATCAATCCTGAAGGGTCGAGAATTAAAGATTGTATGAAGAAATGAAAACCTCGGGCTGCCTCTAGTTATATTGAAAAATGTATACGAGCTCCCGTAAAGTCACATTAACCACATTAAAGTACCTACCTACAAGTTCCAGCTATATGACTGTATGTTTAATATACATAAGAAAATCTGTAGGTAAATCTTCCTACCCATTCTTGACAAAAAAATTATCAATCGTCATTGTTGTTCGGCAGTTGCAGCCATGGTATAGGTACTCTAAAAAATCAATGGGTCTGAAAACTGACGGATTCCATTCTGTGTGATTTTGGAGGAAACACGAAAAGACATATCATCTTTGTATAACTTGTTTTTCATTTGTACTACATGGCTGTAGAAGTAACTTGTGTACGCTACCTACTGATAGTGGGCTGGAAAATACCGATTATCGACTGGTCAGCGCGCCTAATACACAGCAGGCGCGGAAGCACCCCTCAAAAACATTATTTCCGATTATCGGGTCACAGCCACCCAAAAATCGGAAAAGAGCGGGTCGGAATTTCAAGATTCTATTTCAATCGAAAGCAACCTATAGCTTTTGTGTTCTATAAATGAGGGTTCCGATCCTCTAACAAATCTAGGTCCGTATTACAGAACAATGCTCAGTCAGTGATCGGTGCTCAAGCAGAGATTTCATTCACTAATTGATCACTTTATGAATGAAACGCCTGCTGAGCATCGTTCTATAATACGGACCTTAATCATCTATTGAAGTACATACAAAATTCAAAGAATGTTATGAGCAATTTATAGCAAATATCGTTCATGCAAACAATGAAGGCGATTCGTCACTATGGTATAGATTGATGATTCATACTGGTCTTAGCTGGATTTTATATCATGGTTTATGTGCCTGTGTTATGTTCCATATCCATATTCTCGATACCAACAACCTTATGATTAAGAAAAGTAAAATTTAATCTATAACCTATTGTATATATATATATATATTATAACTATAACCTATTATAATAAACCTATAACGGAATTCCGTTATGGGTTGGACAAAAGGTAAGAAACACTTTTATTCCTCAGGGTTGTTCTATATTTAATCAATGTCCTTGGGGCCCAACGACGTGGCCTTATTACCCTCTGAGACAAACCGGGGCAAAGGGAGGTCATCATTCTAAAGCCTTCAAAGAAATCGCAGACTTTTATCATAATTATTTGTGTAATAGAGTACCCTCAAACTTTATAAAAACGGGAAATTTATAACTGAATTTAGTAAAAAAACAAATCAAACCATATAAACAATGAATGCTATAAATATAAGTATTATTATAATACAACAACACAATAACAAACAAAAGATCGCAAATCGTTTTGATAGGTTATAATCTGTAATTAAGTACTATTTTATTTAGTACATTTATGTGCCTACATTGTATTAATATCACATTACTTACGTATAATATGTACTTTGATAATATTAAAATATAGTTAAATTTATAAAAAAATTCTGAATTGACAATACTTGTTAATAGTCTTATAACTTGTTACATCATAAACAATGACTATAATATTTTGATATATTAAGGCACTGAAATTCTAAATACCTTCGTTTGTATGCACAGAGGCGTGCGCGGTATGGTTAGAGCCGTGTCACAGTACCGCATTCTTCGCCCCCACCAGCAAGCATTCCAAGTGCATGCTCCAGCACGGAGGCTCGCATAACTCAAGCCTTGACCTGCATTGCTAACGAAGCCTGCAGACGAGCACACGATAACACAATCCACCGGCACACTCTTAGCACTCAAGAACATCGCGCTATATTTAGACTAAGAACACGACATCACGCTGAAACAATAAGTCTCACCGAAAAAAGAAAAACTACGTCCCAAAACCAGCATGATATAGTTAAATCTACATCTAATATACTTCTAAACTCGGTGATAATATACGTTCCAAGATTTTATTACTAATAAAGAAGACACAGACCACAATATCATGCACTATTCGATTCTTATACACTCCGGTGACCGCAACACCAACGTCGCAAGCTTTGTTTTTTCAACTGAACTCGATTGTAGAGCTAACAAATTAACCGTATACGTAAACATACCTATATATCGACGTAACAAGCAGTCAATGAGTAATTGGTACAATAGTTTTCCAAACCAGAAATACCAAGTCAGTAGTGCCTAGTCGGAATTTTAGTTAACAGACATTTTCTAAATCAAACGCTGTACTACTTCTATTTTTTATAGGTACCTATGCAATAGATAGGTAATAATAATAATATGTTTGGACATCTCACACAACGCCATCTAGCCCCAAACTAAGCAAAGCTTGTACTATGGGAACCAGATAACTGATACAATACTTAGATACTTTTGTTGAGATGGCTGTTCCATTTTTTAGGTTAGAGAATTAAATTACTTCATACGTAGACATAACACGATTTATATGCAAAAAATATATATATTTGTATAACAGAAATATAATACGTACTAAAAACGAAACTAATACGTTAGTATCAAATACATCTGTCCTAACATTGATTTATTTTTAATGAGTTATTCGACCATTTTTTACATTCTTGATTATGATTTTAGTGGAAGTCTCGACAATGAATCAACTTATGAGCAACCTCATCATTTGTCATGATAATATGTAACAAAATAAAACTGATTGATTCATAGAGCAGGATGAATATCAACATCCGCTGTGTTAACACAGGATGCTGATAGGACATAAAATCGATTGTGATCAATCAGAATAAGTATATGAGAGATTGATTTACTGTATTACATTCTGTCTCTCATAATCATAATATAAGAGATAACAAGAGGTACAGATTACTAAATCTTCTCATCGTGGTTTTATAATATAAATAAATAAATAATAGAACTTCGAGTTGTGGCATTATGTAAAGGTACGTGGACATGGACACGGCCGAAGGTATCGTTTATTCTCGTTAGAACATCAACTTTGGTAACTAGTTAGCAAGTGGGAAGAAAAATTCTTGTTACATTACTGGTTATGAAGTAGGTAACCTTTTTTCCGATTAGAATACTAAGTTTGCTAACGGGTTATCTAGTAGAAAGAAAAGTTCTTGATACATTACCGGTTATGAAGTAGGAATTTATTTCTTTCAGTATAATACCAAGATAGCTGGTTATCTAGTGGGAAATCTTGTTACATTAAATAATAAATAATAACGCCCAACAATCACATACATAGATCCTGGACCCTAACTAGGATTCCGTGTCTAGGGACCCAGGAACTACGAGGACCATGGTCCCACAAGAACCAGACACAGACAAGTATTTGCGCTTTTTTTTCGTGGCAAAATTACTTGTACTGCCGCGGGAATCGAACCCGCCGCCTCCGGGTTATGAGCCGACCTGCTCAACCACCACACCACAGAGGCTGTCATCAGATTGCAACTTACCTTTACATACCACCGAGTCTGCGATTTGCGGTGCCTGGGGCGGCGCCGCTCGGCGCTGCGATCAGCGCGCGCCGGCGATCGCAGTGCATGGCACCGCGCCGCCAGCGCCTTGGTGCGCTCAGCCAGCGAGTGCCGCAGCTCGCCCCCCGCACACCCCCGCACCAACATCCTCCTTCAACCGCCCTCCCCTTCACTAGCCAAACCTTCCTCATCCACACTCATCACGACTCACTAACCCTCGAATCACCGAACTGTTTCAAATCTGTTGACTCGTTCAGTTATTGCGACGAAGTTCAATTTCCTAGGAACAAAGATATCGATTGCTTATGTAATCAATGCCGTCACGAACAAAATTGTCCGTATGCCTTGCTAATGAACGACTGCCATATTTCATAGGTTTTCAAAGGAGCAAATCCAATAGGTACAATATCAAATGTAGCAATCCGATTATACTTACTTAATTGGTTTATGGACCTACATGTACATAAACACAGTAAGTATATACAAACAGATAAATTAATATTAATATCTCGCTTTCAGGAAACGGCATGGGCGGTGCTAAAGTAAGTAGGCATGATTTGAGCAGCCTACGCGATGTGTGTGTAATGTGTAACAAGATTAGATGAGACGACACTCGCCACCAAGGTCTAGGACAGCTGATAAGGTCGAACGCTGGCACAGAATATTTAATAGTACTGCGCCGGGTGCTATTAATAAATCCGTAATGAGTCCTCCTGACCACGGGCACTGATGACAAATAACATTTACAGTCAAGATGTTGACTCACAGAATAAGTACCACCACAGTATAAGCTTAGATAAGTTATAAAGAGTGAAGCAAAAGAGAGGCCAAATATAACTACTATGAATATCCTTATCCAGCTTCGGATTTCTACCTAGGCACACCAGGCACTAGCCTAGGGGACTCAGCTAGCTTAGGGACCCCACCTACCTAGTTATTCCGACCAGATAGCTTGCCTATGCCTATGTAATAATTTCTATTGCTACTCCCATGTTTCAAACCCGATCCTATTTATAAATGTATGTAAAACGTTAATTGCTAGTTTCTTTCTCGGCCGAACCGATTAGTTTCCCGGGTGAAAACCGGCAATTTACAAGGCGCCTAATAATAGGTCTTTACCTATGAAATTGCCGTATTGCAGTACAGACTTTTTCAAACAAAAAAAAGTTTTGATTGGCTATGAATTCTAAATTCAAATTAATTTTGTTTTAAAAATATGACATTCTATTTACAATATAAGTCTTTTGTTTATTGATTAGCGTTGTATTTTCATTACATTTCAACATTTTTCCTCATAATGGATACTTTGAAATTTCGTGTAATTATGGAATATGAGTTCCGTCGTGGCACCAACGTGGCACAAACGACACGTAACATCAACGACGTTTACGGAGAGAACTGTACAAACGAACGTACAACCCGTTATTGGTTTGCTCGGTTCCGTTCTGGGAATTTTGACTTGAAAAATGAACCTCGTGGTCGTCCGGAAACTTTGGTCAACAATGATGAATTAAAGGCGATTGTGGAAGCTGATGAATCTCAATCTACAGCTGAGCTGGCAGCAGCTTTTGATGTTAGCATCAAAACAATATTGGTCCATTTGCGACAAATTGGCAAGATAAAAAAGCTTGATAGATGGGTGCCCCACGAACTTAACGACCGCCAGCGCAACGTACGCGTCGAGACTTGCCTTGCGCTGCTTAACAGGCACAGAAATGAAGGAATTATGAACCGAATTGTTACGTGCGACGAAAAATGGATTCTTTTTGACAATCGAAAGCGCTCAGCAAGTTGGTTAGATCCTGGTTCGGTACCAAAGCAATGTGCAAAACGAAAAATGACCCCTAGAAAGGTGATGGTCACAGTTTGGTGGTCTAGTGCTGGTGTGATTCATCATAGCTTTTTACAAAACGGCGAGAGCATTACTGCAGATGTGTACATTGAAGAACTGACCACAATGATGGCGAAACTCGCACGTCTGCAAACAGCTTTGGTCAATCGGTCGTCTCCACTGCTACTTCACGACAACGCGCGACCCCATACTGCACAACAGACCGTCTCTAAGCTGCATGAGTTGGGTTTGGAAGCTCTCCCTCATCCACCATACTCACCAGATCTTGCGCCTACCGACTATTACTTTTTCCAAAATTTGGACAACTTTTTAGCGGGAAAAAAATTCAATTCCCGAGAGGCAGTACAAAACGCCTTTGAAGAGTTTGTTGTCTCCCGTCCTGCTGATTTTTTCAAGAAGGGCATCCTTAAACTGCCTCAGCGTTGGCAAAGATGCGTTGATTGCAGAGGTGATTACTTTGAATAAAAGAAATAAATAAGTTCGAAAAAAAAATACTTTAACTTTTTTCAAACAAAACGGCAATTTCATAGGTAAAGACCTAATAGTTTCTTAGAATTTTCCATATACGAGTATAAAAAGCCCAGAGCCATCTTTTCATGAATCACTTATTATTAGGAACAACTGTATTACTAGATAAATCAATAAAGGGCAATAGAACTATACCAGTGATCTGGGCAATGCAAAGAAGCTTGTATTTTCTAATGTGGAAAACCTTTTTACAATTTTTAGGTCGTTACACTTCTCTACGTGTATGTATGTATATAGTATACGGTAAGCTTACCTACCTATACCTTAGTACAGCTTCCTATTGTCTCGGCACACAACACAGCTCTGGTGACGCTGGTGTTGAATGGTGTGACACATAAGGACAATTCATTTCTCAGCTATGCAGTGTGACAATAATTACTTACCCTACAAGCTCCATTGAATAGTCCGTTTAAAATGAAGGTAGTAATAAAAAATTGGTGTAAGAAAAGGCGCACGCATTCCAGAAACTTATTATCTTATTTTTTTTTTCTAAGGTACTATTTCAAAATGTTTATGTAAGAAATTGTCAAGTAATTTGTTTTCCTGGCTTTAACTTAAATCGACAGACCCGATTTGAATGAAATTCTGCACACTGTATATTTTATATTACCGAGATCTACAAAATGTAGTTCCCGTAACTCGCTAACTATATCAGTAATACAAAGTGAAATTATAGTAGGTTTAGATAGCTCATTGATATGTTTTCCCGTTGTCATATATGTATCAATGTAAAATGTAGATCTAATTGTAATTGTAAAACAAGTCATAACTTTAGCCAAACTTACACCATAATCCGAGTTAAAAGTTACTGCTATTCTCGTAGACTTAGGATTTTTTCAATAATACATCTTACGTCTCATATAATAAGTCTGATTATACTTAGATAAAATTAACTATAATCTCAACTTTAATCATGACGTTTAAACGGTATTTGTTGATCCATCATATTGGTCGTTACAGTCAAAGACTGCACATCATCTGAATGTGTTTATCATCTAACATTTTTTTATCCATAACCTTAACTTTAACGCAATCTTGCGTAGATAATTTAGGTTAGGTACCGTCAAATTGACATTACAGTACATAACAGTTAAATAGTGCAACATCGAAATGTCATGGGTGCAACACATTTCCGTTTAACTAAAGTTTAGAAATGACATAATTTAATTGTAAGAATTTTGGGTTACTATATTGCAAAGATGGAATCAGCGAATAATTCTTCCAAGTCAATTCCGCCCCATAGGTACAGTCATATTCGTAAAATGGATTTAATTTAACTGTGTCAGTATGTAATAATGAGATTAAGCAATTATAGTTAGTTATTATTGTTGAACATTGAGTTATTATTTCCAAACATTAAATACTTTGAATGAATAAGTGGTAAAGTTAATGAAGATGGTACAACCCCGCCTACCGCAACACTGACAACATAAATTGTTTATGAGACACTTACCTACAAAATCATCCAGGACTATTAACCTTGGCGTAACAACGAATTCTAGGAAAACAACATCTCGATTAGCTTTTCATTTGAGGGACAAGAAGAGACGTTTCTTAATAAGTTTTTATAAGATTATTTGGAGTTTATTTTTAAGGTTATTTAGAAATTCTGTCAGTCTGTGTCTGGCAGAAAAGAATTTATAATTACATATTATTTACTAACTACTATAGATGTACATCCTGTGAGTATGCATGTGACTCAGTTGATTTTCCCGCGGATATTAAGTCAAAGTCAAAAGATTTATTGCAAATAGATTATTTTTAGCACTTTTTTAAGTCTCGAGGATCAGTATAAATAGGACCTGGTTAAAAACGTCTTAGCTAGCTCTACCAAAAATGTGAGTAAAATCTAGAATACAAAATAACAAAAAAGTTAACAGTAATTCCTAATTTTCTAATTTAAAAGTAGCTTCTGTTGCTGCATGGTCTACTAAGAAAGTTGGCTATTAACGATGATTTGCTAGTAATTGCTAAGTGTAATGTTTTAATAACCAGTTACTGTCATCATCTCGATGTCTCTTTATTATAAACGATATTTTTAAAATCACTAATTGGACTCACTCACTCAATAGGGTTTAATTCGCATCCATCTAACCCTACCGTGCTGCCCCATGCTACTGTGACAAGAGGTCTTATGTCCAATTTTATCCTTCACCTTTTTACAACCTACTTACGGGGTTGGTACTAATTACTATTAGGTATCTCATTCTATTTTGTGATTTCGAAACCATCCAATCAAAGAAGCATACAGAGAAGCTTGTCGCATTGATGCAAGACGCATGCTGTCTGCAGACTAGGTCGGCATCTGACAAGGAAATTGGATAATTGAGGAAGGGAGCGGCCGATGTCGATAACAAGCATGAAGTTTAATGGAGTACTAAAATAGTAAACGTATATCTCTTAGAAACATGAGCAAGCGGTCCACATCGGGGCGAAAGGAAATGCAATTGTAGCTATAGTAGCTATAATATTCGAATATATATATATATATACAGATCCTGCGTCGAACCATTACAATAGCTAGCTACTATATATATACTTTTTTCATATTATATATAAGTATATTGAATATTCGAACGGCCATCCATCTGCGCACTATGAGAAAAATGGGCAGTTGAAAATTTTTTTGAAATATTTATTTACTTATTTATTAAGATAATACAGGTGAAAATAATTATGTACACTAAGCTTAAAAACGCTATAAATAGAGAACAAAATGAAGTAGGTTAAAAGGTTATATTGTTAAATAAACCAAAATTAGATCAATGTACTTTAGTTATTACAACCATTTTTGGAATTATTTATAAATCTTATAACAGCACTGGGCACTGACAGAAGAACTTTTGTAAAGTATGTTGTTATTAAGTATTTAGGTACTTTTAAATATCAAATTAAGTTAAATTATCTATTATTCATTGCATAAAAGCTCTATAAAACACGAGATTTCTCAAGTTATTTATGGTCGTTTTGTTATTAGGTAATTGGGTACGTTACAATAAATGCCTATACCTATCCACATAAGAGAGTATAAAAATACACAGCAAAAAGAAATACTTGAAGGCTCCTATTACTACCTCGCTTAAATACGGAACCCTGGAACGAAACACAAGGTGTTTAAAAACTTAAATCCTCATACCAGGTGCATCTTTTCGAAGGTGCTGGTATTATTAAGCCCGGCCAAATATAAAGCGGGGACCGAATTCGATCAACGACAGGTGGCAACCGCGTACCGACATCCGTCAGGTGTAAAAACGTAACAAAAACCCTACCTGACGCTATGTGGGTTCGGCTTTGTTGGTTTATTATTATTATTGAAGTAAAACTTCTTTACACAGACTTGGGGAGTAAGCTGGCGAGGCGAACGGAAGTTGAAAGTTGTTGGTTAACATATGTCTCCATTGTCAACATAACAAGGTTAAAAATTTGTATTATGTTAGTGTGTCCGGTAAAACGACAATTTAAAATTGTCAAGATGGCGACATTAACATTAAACAAAGTTATACCGGTCGATAGATGGAGCTTAGCTAAAAAAGTTTTACTGTTGAATTTTAAGTGATTTTGTATTTTTATATTACTTCAGTCGTGTGGTCCAAAGTACGCTCGTTTTTAGAGCAACGCCCGCGACTTTGTCCGCGTGGAACTAGGAACATCGCGATTATCGCTCCTAATTCTTATCTATCCTAATTCCTATCCCGATTGTCTGCCATGCCGCTATCGCTGCTATGCCGATCGCAGTTTTAATTGAATTCAGTTGTTTTGGTTTTTACAACACACATTTTAATTGTTAGGGATTTTAAACAACACATATTAATTAATGCACACAAGTTGAACACAAAATGTCTAATTATGTTATCTTAAGATCTATTGTAAATTGTGTTCTAGCAAATAAACACTTGATTTGATTCCCACGTTGATAAAACTAAGACTGTTGAGCAATCCACTACCTAAGTAGAGGAAATGCTATCCTCAAAAAATATGAAATGAAATGAAATAGTTTATTAAACGTTTACAAACATCGGTTTAAACATAAAACAGTCTACAAAAAATACAAATAGTTTACTCCTGGTTGGAAAACTTTGGGACCCAAACTAGGAAAACTGTGTTTTGGCATACCAATGCCCTCCACCGGACAACATTTTCGAGTACTTACTTAAAATAATCAGAGTAAAACGTTTTTCTGTTTGTTTATCTATTTGTGTGGCTTTCAAAACAGTTGAACCAATATATTACTATCGGCGTCAACATACTTCGTGTCCCGGAAAAAAGAGAGATTTTGTGGATAAACTGGCAAGTTGCGGGTTCTCGTGTCTATCCCATAAAACAGTAGTAACATACTACTAAAATAAATTATAGTAATTGTATCTAGGGACCCAGGAACTACGAGGACCTTGTTCCCACAACACCCAGACACAAAACAAGTATTTGCTCTTTTTTTCTGTGCCAAAATAGGTACTTGTCTTGCCTACAGGAATCGAACCGGCGCGTTTTAAGTAGTAATTGGTATTTTTTAAGTAATAATGATATTAATAATAATAATAACGCCCAACGATCATATTCATAGACCCTGGACCCTAACTAGGATTCCCAATGTCTAGGGACCCAGGAACTCCTTTTAAATATGACTAATATTCAGTTAAAGCTTAACTTAAGTATTACATACTAGCTACTGCCTGCAGCTTTGCACGCGTTGACTACCTACCTAGCTAATCACAGCCAAGAAAAAGATTATAAGGGTTAAAACTATCTCCACAGTACATTTTATGAAGATCGGTTCAGCCTGTTTCATCATGAAATTATTCTGATTGTTCAGAATGACAAGAGTTATTTTCAAAAATACTTAAAAGACCTATAATTCTAAAATGGAAGTATAAGTAGGTACGGGTTAATATAAATATTTCCTTATTAGCTATCAATCAACATGCACCTCCAAACTGATAGCATCACATAACAAAAAGAAAACACAAATCGTGGATTTTAAGTTCGTAAATAACAATTCTACACGTGCTTACTTTTATCAAACGTTTGCTATAAGCCCGCATAATTAATTCATGTAGATATTTCCAGACTTAGATTTATATAAATAAGCTATATTTTGATTTTTAAAGGCGAGTCGTCATTAGCAAGATTACACTCGGCCTGTGCACTCGGCATTGACTACATACCTGCCTGTGGATAAGCACCTAATTGTTACACTACCACATAATTAATGTGCAAATTTCAACCCAGTAACACCGGTTAACTCAACACAGGTAAACATGCTATCTTCGCGAACAAAAACACTAAAGCCGGTCTGGCTCTACGATACAACGTCTATCTACGTTTACACAACACAATTTCACAATATATTTTGGCGGGAACACTAAATAGTAAATACAGTCCCGAAAAAAGCGCGTAGTAAAAAATGCCTTCCGTACGGAACGCTCGTCGCGCGCCGTCTGAGCTCGTTACGCGCTCACCGCTCTGTCGCACTGAGCTCAAGCGACAAGGGAACTACGCATGCGCAAGATTTTCTTGGCTTTGTGGCTTTTCCGAAACACTACAACAATGACGTCACGCTCGACGTCACTTCATACTCGACTAAGCTTGATGATAAAGGCAGACTGTAGCCTGAGTGGCTGATTTACGAGTGGCAACGACATTAAACATGGAGTTAAGTGTAAGTGAACTTTTTTCATTATGTTTATCAAAAGTAATATACTTTTGATAAACATAATGATAACTTAGCTCTTCAATAATAATGCTCATAATAGATACCTTTAAATTGTAAAATGGCTTTTTATTTTTAGTTAGTTTCTAGTTTCTACATACCGAGGTATGTATTTACTTTGATATATAGTTTATTTACAACGTACGTTGCGTACGTTTTTGTTTTTTCGCTAATGTTGATTTTTTTTAAACTCATTTAATCTTAGATCTTTATGATCTAATCATCAAAAATACTGTAATTTAATTTCATACAAAAGATTTCAACGTGCACAATTTTTAATTATTATTACCTATGTAACGTATCAGTAATCAAGTCAATCGTGGAAAATATAATAATGAATTAGGAGAGTTTTGGCGGGAAAGCGAAAAAGATTGCGTCACCGCATTGTATTATTTTCCAAAACTTGTGTTACTTCCAGTGTTAGTGCATAAAATTAGTGGCATTCTATTCGTTAAGTGCTGTATTACAGGCGTGAGTGTGGGAAAAAGGTATAATGATTGTCAAACGTTTATTTTCGTGTTGTTTCCAAAACTCCATAGAAGCTTCAAGTAAAGTTGCCACCACTTTACTAGGAGTATGACTTTGACTAGACTATGACTCGACTATGACTTGACTTGATGACTTCGACTATGACTTGACACATATTTGCGTGAAATATCATTAACTTGATAAATTATCAATTACTTGACACTGGCTAAATACACAAAAGTATAAAGCCAAAACATAATAATAAAAAAAAATTAATTAAGTAATAATAACAAAATTTAATAACAAGATAAAATATAACTGGCTTCAAGATAATTACATTTACCTATTAAGTAGAATATTGGCGACTGCCGGAATATAGGCATTTCTTTTTAATTATTTATTTCAAATTATTATTAAAATAAATAATTAAAAAGATATTAATTAATATTCATTATTATAATATAATGTAAAATTATTTATTAATTATTTATTTATTTTTGTTCGCTGTCATATCGGAGTTCATTTTTAATTATAGTTACGCGTATACGCGCAGTCGTATTTATTTTTTAAATATACAGTTTTCACACTAATATTATAAAGGCAAAATTTTGTATGTGTATGTGTGTATGTTTGTTACTCCTTCACACTCAATCGGCTGAATGGATGTGGATGAAATTCGGTACCAAGATAGCTTATACACTGGATTAACATATAGGCTACATTGTATCCCGGAAAAGTGAAATTTCCTCGCGGGATGAGCAAATAATTAAAATATATATAATATATAATGAAATCGCGGGGCGCAACTAGTTATCAATATAACACCACCTATGCTTCCTCCACCTTATCGACGTTTGATCAATCGTTCATCGATGATTTAAGGATTACCTTATCGTCACTCAAAGCTACCACACCAATTGATCGATTGACGATTGACCCATCAATTGGTGTGCTAACACCCTAAAATATGATGATATACGATAAAATAATTTTCATCCCTTTTTTAAATGTAGGTATATGTTTATAGGGGTAAAACAAAAAATTACATTTTTTAAACTTGAACTTAAACTTGACTTCTCTAGCTTTATTCAGACGGACTGGTAGACAGACAGACATACAGACAAACGTAGAGAGACATGACAAACGTAGAAGAGAAAAAATAGAAAATAGAAAAACTTTATTTCACATAGGAAAATTGGGCGTGATCTTATCTATGCACAAGATAAATATACATTTTTTTTTTTACTTCAAACTTATCTAGCATTTGACCACGCTCTCACCTGATGGGAAGTGAAGATGTGATCGAATGTGTAGCATGCTAGCCAAGATTAAGAACAATACAAATATTAACATTTACAACATAATAAACCAATCAAATAAATGCTCAGAAAGAGGTCTACAGTAGGCGGCTTCATAATGGAGTGTCTCTTGCAGTTAATAATGAATTGAATATATTATACTATATATAAACAAACATACTCATTTAACTAAGATATTCACTAGAACATTAGTATAATTTAAGCGCATGAAAATCTTCACAATAAGCTCTAAGCCTATTAGTGTAGATGCATGTTCCGAGTTGTATACCTATAGTTTATCACCAGGCTGATTAACATACATAGTTGCAAACATCCGACACGTGTATCCTAGGAAGATCATTATACTAAATAAATAATAAATATGTTTGGACATTTCACACAACGCCATCTAGTCCCAAACTAAGCAAAGCTCTACTATGGAAACCGGATAACATAAAATATGTACATAGAATACAATACCTATAACACCTACATTACAACATCAGAACAATATCAATCAAACAATAATAATATTTATTCAGTATCAGTATTATACAGAACAGTATCGTACTGTTGTGAAAATACTTTCGTTTCTTTGATACAGCACTGAAACGCGTATAATCAGTTTTCTTTTTTTTTTACTTCAAACTTGTCTAGCATTTGACCACGCTCTCACCTGATGGGAAGTGACGATGTGATCGAAGGTGTAGCATGCTAGACAAGTAAATACCTATTCACTCTTCTCTTGAACAAGCCCGGGTCATATTTCGCCGGAAACACAGACTCTGACAGGGCATTCCATTCCTTAGCCGTTCTAATTAAGAACGTGGAATCAAATCGCTTGGTACGATGAATAGGTGGTATTTCGACCACGAAAGGATGGTGCTTAGCAGTTGGCTGTTAGTAGTCATTGTTCTGTAGAAACTCATTACAGTGAAATAAATTTGGTTCCTTGCAACAGACTCATAAAAACCATAAATGTAGTACATATTTACTGTTTTCGAACAATATCACTTGTGATTATTTTTAATTTTGTAATATTCGTTTAGCATATGATCATGTCAGCATATACTTCATGTATTAATATATCCCAGATTATATAGAAAAAAACAAGTGACTTGAGTATCTAATGATCCTCATACATTTGCTTGTAACTCAGATTCTAAAGGTTTTATGCTATCTTTCGTGCCGTACGCAAAGTGCTTTACGTGAAAGTGGTCGCCGAAGGTCCGCCCGTTTCACTTTCTACCGAATTATGCTACAGCCTACAAATGAGAAAATCTATACACGCATTTCAACTCAAACTATGGTAATTCAAGTAACTAGCTAGGTATATTATTATCTATATACTATCGCGAAAAAAAGTATAGCTGAAAGTCAACGCATAGCCCAAACCACTGGACCTAGAGACATGAAATTTGGAATGTGTCTATAGTGCGTATATAGTGTAATATTAATAATCTGCTTCTTAATTTGAAAGATGTAATGTAGTTATCATTTCATGCGTGAACTGTGTCTGGAATAAATAGTTATGTCACCATCAGCCATAGATCAAAATAACAATGGCTTGGAAATCGTTTTGCGTAAATGGAGCTGTTGGTCTCACGGACGCTTTCAATCTTTTGCGTAGTGTTACAGTTGAGAACACTCATTTTGCAATTTTGTGGTGCGATGCTCCATCCGTCTACCTAAATTTTATAAACCAATACGTACATATAATTTTTCTATACGGATAATTTTCTTAAACATTACTGTGTATTAGGTTTTTATGCAGTGCAGTTAAGTATCGTCAACTATATTAACTATATGAACATGGATAAGTTCATTGATATCGTGTGTGTCATTGAAGACTGCAATTGCATATGTTTTCTAAATAAAACTGGATAATTCTATGAAAAAACCGGCCATATCTAGTTTAGATAGATAGATTCGTACGGGTACTCATAGCTGAAAACAACTTCGAAAAATAAGCTAACAAAACAATAGATATATAAGTAAATAAATAAGCTAACAAAACAATAGATATATAAGTAAATAAATAAGCTCTTTATTGACACCAAGATGCCGAAATATAAAACAGCAAATCTGGAATGGTGCTCGTATTACAGAACTACAGACGTATTACAGAACGATGCTCAGTCATCGATCGATGCTCAAGCAGAGATTTCATTCATAAAGTGATCAATTAGTGAATGAAATCTCTGCTTGAGCATCGATCGATAACTGAGCACCCTTCTGTAATACAGACCTTAGGCAGCATATTTGGTAAACTTGATCGAGTTTTCTCTATGCATAGGTAGGTAATATTGAAATATGATGCTATTGACGCTAAATACGCAAATGTGAATAATTTGAGCGGTGAAAGGCTGAGATTTGAAACAGCACAAGCCGGACATACAGAAGAATTTACATCCTTGAGGTAAAACGATCGGTACCTAATATACCGTAATGCCTTATGACGTAAAGACTATGAAGTAAAGACTCTAATAATGTTAGAGGAACAACAGCTCGCGGGCCGGGCCACTGCGCCCGGACAGGTAGGGAAAAAAAAATGCCTTATGACCAGTCTTCAGTGTCTCATAGTGTATCTGTATAATATGATGTACGGAGACAATTTGTGTACTAGGTTTAGGTACGACTATTAACCCTAAGGCCAGTTTCATTTTACAACAGAATTCTAGGAAACTGCTAGCTCCATGAATCCAATAGATAAATCCGGTAGAAAACTAAGGTCACCGACATATTAGCTCAAAGAATCAGCAAGTTTCGGTGGGCTGTCACCATTGACTATAAATCTACGGCTTTGTTATCGACGAATAACAGGTATTTTAATTATTTGCTCATCCCACGAGAAAATTTCACTTTCCAAGGATAAAATGTAGCCTATATATTAATCCAGTATATAAGCTATCTTGGTACCGAATTTCATCCAAGTCCATTCAGCCGTTTGAGCGTGAAGGAGTAACAAACATACACACATACAAACTTTCGCCTTTATAATAGGTATTAGTGTGATTATCTTTGGCTGTCACATAAGCCGTATAACGTATAACTGTTGGACAGTGGTGGATTTACCAGCAGGGTGAGTAGGCTGGAGCCTAGGGTGGCAATTTTAGGGGGCGGCAAATTTGAGTCATTTTTTTTTCTTACAAAAATTTCAAGTTATACTACACGAAGAAAAAAATCTCGAAAACCACAATATTTTAGTAAGACTAGCTAGTACTGTAGAGTACAAATCCTAATACTGCATTTCATTGACAAAGAAAATGTTATTAATATAATTGTGTAGGTACTGGGGTATTGAATTGCATGGGTTAGGTAGGCGGCATAATAGCCCACGGGCGGCAAATGTGTAAATCCGCCACTGCAGCTGGAGCACATGTGTGTTCTTGAGTAGAAACCGCGACTTGACAAACGTAGCTAGTTGGGACATTTTCTGACTAGGTGGAGTGACAATAAGCAGCTGTATAAGAGAGAAGAAAAGAGATCTAACTCAATGACGTGGCGTTAGAGTGGGCATATATCCAGCAGTGGACTAATAAGTTGCTAACTAGACTATACTACGAAAAACATATTTAAGTTAAACTACAGATTAAGAGTCAACGACATTTTGCCGGATAAATGTTAACGATAATCTGAATGCCAAAAACTTATTAAAATAAATCTGCGTGGGTCTCAATCTCAGATTATACATCTGTATGAATCAGCAAAATCTTCGTTATTGACATTTGCGGGATCAGCCACAAAAGGCTTGGTTTTCAAATCTTTATCGACTTTTTGCAATTTTGCTATCCTTCATACATAATCATAATCTTTGTGCCAACAATAACTTACTGAATAATGGCTTCAATTTTGAAATTATAATATCTACTTACTTGGAATCAAGCTCATTTTCCTGCTACGTAATATTTTTAGCCAGATAACAGACAAATATACGGACGTTTACTATGTACCTCGACCAAAACAGCCATACTATATATTACGTTTTGAATATACTACACTTATATTTCTTGCATATTTTTGGTTTGCTTAGCCTTGAACGTCACCAGTGAGACGTAGGTGCCTCACAATATCTCATACGGTTTACATTCCATACTATCATCATTATAAATAGCCAATCCTCAAACCGCCTCAGTTCAGATCTGTGACTAGATCCATGATGACTTCATTGTCTCTCAGTAATCGGTGAACTTTCAACAAAAACTGGCTCTGGTGTTAGTAGGCACCTACTTGATTGAAGTTCTATACGGTGGTTACGCTTTACCAATATAAAATTGTGAAGTGACTAAATGTGGCAAAATAGAAATGATATTACCAAGCTCTCAGCATCCTGGCTCATCTTTTTCTACGCATGGTTCCCGTGGTGGAACCGCGCTCCGGCGGCGTTGTGGTCACACACCAGGTAATCCAAGACACAGCACCATTTCACGTCACCATAACAACACGCCACATTCCATCACTGCATCCGCGTCAAATTCAACATATGATCGCTTCGGCCGGTCTCTCTGACGTCACGCGCTTTCTCACTACTTTACAAGGTTGTATTGCAAAGTGCACCAACGGCCCATGGACCCGATCACTAAACGACAAACTCTGTCAATTATCACTAGGTAAATTAAACGGTTTCACCTAATCGTAAGGGAATGTTAATGGTGTTCGCGTGTGGGGAAATGGAATCGAGTGACGCAGGTAACGACTTTCGCGCACGAACTGAGTGAAGCACGTCCGCGTCGTGGCACCGCGGCCGCCGCGCTCCACGTAACGGCACCGGACCCCGCGCCCCTTGCGCCGGGCTTCGCAGGCCTGTGAGTCTTGTCTCACTGCTGCTGACTACCTCACTGCCTCCACTGCCCGCCAACCTTCCTCGATGCGCTCACGCCGCTGCGTGTCGCAGCACTCCCGCCCGCATCGCAATCCGATGAAACACAATATTGTTACAGAACGTAATTGTGTAGGTAAATCCTATTGTTTTCCTTTCGGTGAGCATTGTTGAAGCAATTTAAACATTGCAAAATATCACAATCGGTGTTGCCCATACATTGTGGTTCTGACATGCATGTCTGATTAGTTAATGACTTTTTACGAGAATCTATCATTTCATTTACCTACCCACTTACATAACATTAATAATTTCGAAATGATAAACATCATCAGCCTGCTCGGACACGGGTCCTCTCTCACAGTGCTTCTTTCAGGCAAAATTCTCCAGGAGCGGTTAAGAGATCTGGGGGGGGAGTAAATAAAGGAAACAAAGTAATACTTATATCAATTCCAATCATTATTAATATTTTAATGAATAAAAGATGCTGTAAGCTGAACAAAAATTGTCAAAGTAACATTTTAAAAGGCCACGAAGAATAATCTTTTTACAAATATCTTATTCTTCGTGGCTTTTATCTTGCGTACAAATCAATAACTTTTTCTAGAGCGAAGTGAGCGAGCGGAAAACTTTTGCTGAAAGACATTAAAAGTCTGCTAAAAGACATTAAATGTCTTTGCTATTGCTATTAAGTTCCAAATGCCGCGCCTCCCGGGTTGATGAAATTTTATATTCACACTTGGTAGGTCTAAGAATAGGTTGTTATCTATTTTTTATCCCCCTTAGTGATAAGGGAGGCCCCACCCCAAAAAATATTTTTTTATTTTTCGGAAAGATATTTTTTATGATATATAATATAAAAATAATATGTGTGGACATCTCACACAACGCCATCTAGCCCCAAACTAAGCAAAGCTTGTGCTATGGGAACCAGATAACTGATACAATACTTAAATACTTTTTTTTTGTTTGTAAATACATACATAGAATACAATATAACACCCAGACACAGAACAAACACCTATGTTCATCACACAAATGTTTGTCCTGGGTGGGAATCGAACCCACAACCCACAGATCAGCAGGCAGGGCTACTACCAACTGAGCTATCGGGCCAGTCAAATGGCATAAAAAAATACATACAATCCTAAATTTTCTACCTACTTCCGTATTTGTTAATTTATGTGGGAAAACAACGTTTGCCGGGTCAGCTAGTAAAATTTTAATTATTTTTAATCTTTACAGTTCGTGTATGGCCCAGCGGTGATTTTCAAACCGTCGGATCTAGGTTCAAATCCCGCTCGGCCTTGCACCAAAGACTTAAAAGTATGTGCGATATTTGTACTCGGCTCTTAAAACGGTAAATGACAACATCGTTATGTTTAAGAATCACAAAATTTTTGAGCATGTTCATTGTACATTATGTTGTTCTTGTCATCCACCAGCCCACATTTCACCACGGTGGTGGATTATGACCCCTCTATACTCCATATGAGAGAGCAGTGTTTCTTTCAGGTATTACAGTCCAAGTCATCAAGTCAAGTCATAGTCTAGTCATAGTCTAGTCTAGTCCAGTCATACTTCTAGTAAAGTGGTGGCAACTTTAATAAATAATAATAATATGTATGGACATCTAGCACAACGCCATCTAGCCTCAAACTAAGCAAAGCTTGTACTATGGGAACCAGATAACTGATATAATACTTAAATACTTTTTGTTTGTAAATACATACATAGAATACAATATGACACCCAGACACAGAACAAACACCTATGTTCATCACACAAATGTTTGCCCTGGGTGGGAATCGAACCCACAACCCACAGCTTAGAAGGCAGGGTTACTACCAACTGAGCTATCGAGCCAGCCAGCCAACTTTACCAGAAGCTTCTATGGAGTTTTGGAAACAACACGAAAAGAAACGTTTCGACATCATTATACCACTTTCCCACACTCATGCCTATAATCCAGCACTTAACGAATAAAATGCTACCAATTTTATCCAGTAACACTGAAAATAACTCGTCTTGGAAAATAATACAATGCGGTGACACGATCTTTTTCGTTTTCCCGCCAAAACCCCAAGAGGAGATTGTTTTGTTTGGTTTTGGCTCCACACTTTTGTGTATTTAGCCAGTGTCAAGTAATTGATAAATATCTCAAGTTAATTAATACGATATAATGTGGCAAGTCAAGTCAAGTCACAGTCCAAGTCATCAAGTTAAGTCATAGTTTAGTCAAGCCATACTCCTAGTCAAGTGGTGGCAACTTTACCAGAAGCTTCTATGAAGTTTTGGAAACAACACGAAAAGAAACGTTTCACCATCATTACACCACTTTCCCACACTCATGCCTGTAATTCAGCACTTATAAAATACACGAATAAAATGCCACCAATTTATGCATTAACACTGAAAATAACACAAGTTTTGGAAAATAATACAATGCGGTGACGCGTCTTTTTCGTTTTCCCGCCAAAACTCCAATTTACAAACTTTAACACTACTCCCGGCAGAGTCTAGAAGGTTACATTCTCGACGACAGCGACACTGATGGTTTTGATAGTAGACACTGACAGTGACAGCGGACAGGATAACATGTGAATGAAATCTCCTCTTAGGAGTGGCATTAACACTGAAAATAACACAAGTTTTGGAAAATAATACAATGTGGCGACGCGATCTTTTTCGTTTTCCCCCCAAAACTCCTAATTTAAAATTTTAAAACTCGACTTGATATATATACATTATTAATTAACTTGAAAAATTACCAATTACTTGACACTGGCTAAATAAACAAAAGTGTGACAAGATTAAGGTTGCACTTTGATCTAAATCCATTCGGACACTTTTAGGAAAGAGATATTCTACTTTTTAATCTCACCAAAATCAAAGTAATATTGTGCAAGAAAATATCGACAAAGCGCCGCGTGGGTGCATCACTATTTGAGAGGCGTAAAATAACCTATCCCAATAATATCATTTAAAGCTTTAAATCTCCAAGTTATTATCACAACATAGTAATAATATGATGCCAAAAATAGATATCCTTAATCCTGAAATGCATATTTACTTCGAAACTTCGATATGTAACTTAATATTAGCCAGTACTTACGTGTGAAATGATGATTCTGAATTCCTTATTTCTCCTTTTGTTGTTTTTGATGAACAAAACACAGCGCAACACGACATAGTTTCACTATAGGACACAATATTTAATCCTAATAACAATACATGACTACATTTTCACTTTTATTTGCTCTCGCGATTAAATGTTGTCACCTGCTGTTCTGTCACAACTTTACACGCGGTGCGAGGTTGCCGTTCATACTATAGCTCTCTCGCTTACTCTATGCGATGATTCGTGTATTAGACAGAGATAGGAGACAATATGTATACACGCCGCATGGCGCCGTCCATTCTAATTCATCGTCCTAGGTGCTGCCAGTGTAGTGTTCTCTATTAGTCTGTGCTTGTAGTGTTCTGTGCCCGTCTTCTGACGTCGGCTATCTGTCAATTTTATTTTCCTTATCTTTACGAAAATAGCAGTAAATAAAATAAAATATAGCTACCTACATACTTATAGAAACGAAATTTGGTAATCATCAATGTTGGAAAATTTGTATACCTACCAGAACGTATGTGTTGTATTTTTGTTAAATAAAATAATATAACGATAAGTTAATTGAGCCGATATTGTATTTTAAGGTTATACAATGTCTTGTCTTTCACCAAATTCTGAAGACGAATCTTCAAAATGTCTTGAAAAGCATTTAGTCAATGAAGAAAAAGCAGGAAATGAATCTTTATCTCAAATCTCATCTAAACCCTCATCTTCGGAGAAACTTGAAACAAATGCTAAAAAGAGACGAAGAAGTCATTCGGATGATGACGGTGACGCTTCGTCTTCAAAAGTGGCAATAACTGAAAAACACAGTAGCATTGTCGCAGCCCATTATAACCACCTCGAAGAGAAAGGCATAAAAGAGCGCTTCAATTCTCCTATATTTTATTTACGCAATTTTAACAACTGGGTCAAAAGTGTGCTAATTCAAGAGAACACAGATAAAATTCGTGAAAAGGATTATGGTAGAAGGTTAAAAGTTCTCGATATTTGTTGCGGCAAAGGAGGAGACCTGAGTAAGTGGCAAAAAGCTAGAGTAGACCATGTTATTTTTGCTGACATTGCATCTGTGTCTGTAGAACAGTGTGAAAAGCGGTATGAGGACTTGTCCAAGCGTTGTCGTGGTCGTCTTTTCTCAGCAGAATTCATTGCAGCCGACTGTACAAAGGACACTTTGAGAGATAAATATAAAGATCCATCAATAAATTTTGATGTTGTAAGCTGCCAGTTTGGTTTTCATTACTGTTTTGAAAGTTTACGTCAAGCAAGACGAATGCTAACTAATATATCAGAGTGTATTAAGCCGGGTGGGTATTTCTTTGGCACAATTCCAAATGCAAATGAAATAGTGTCAAGAGCAAAAAAGTCTCCTGATTATTCATTTGGTAACAGAGTTTTCAGCATCAAATTGCTGTTTGACCCAAAGGACGGCTATCCATTATTTGGTGGAAAATATGACTTCAATTTAGAAGGTGTAGTTGACTGTCCAGAATTTTTAGTTAATTTTGACATGTTTGTTAAGTTGGCATCAGAGTACGGCCTTGAACTGGTATACAAGGCAGGGTTTGCAGAGTTTTTTAAAGATCACCAAGATAAATACAAGCAGCTTCTTCAAAGAATTAATTGCTTTGAAACTTACCCTCCAGCTCCTGGGAAGGATCTCATGGGTGAAGAATCTGAATATGAACATGCTAAAATGTTTAGGGAAGTTGGTGATAGTACAAGGGAGATGGACAAAATTGGAACTATGAGCAAATGTGAATGGGAAGTGGCAAGTAAGTATATGAATAAACTTTTCTAAATTAATTTTATTTGAGATGACAAAAGGTAAATTAGTGAATCAATTAAACTGGTTGCTGAAAGAGACCAAAATTTTGTGTCTGTGGAAACACCTTTTACTAAATATATTGGCTCTTAAAATGAAATAGTATTATCAATTACTTTCTATTAGCTATCCCCAGATAATTTCAATGATTATGCTGTAACCAAATTATTATTTTTCATCTGTTTCAGCTGTTTACATGGCATTTGTTTTCAAGAAACTAAAAGGGACCCTGGACTTGAATGGCAAGACTGTTTTTGACACACCATCTAAAAGTATGAAATAAAAAGTCCTGATTGCTATGATGATATGCATTCAAAAAATGTACTTCAAGTTATTGCTGTAAAATAAACAGACTGATATGGTAGTTAACAAAAAGTAAAAAAAAAAATTATTTGTTAGATGAATTTTTCACTTTTATCATTATGTATCTCATACATAGTACATACCTATGCATATTTCATACATACCTATAGTACACATATAATATACCTCAATGCTATGTACATAATAGATACATATTAAAGTAAAACATTATTTTGTATTCTTTTTGTTTTTTTATGTTATTGAATGACATGATGAGCTAACCGTTCGCCTGATGTTAAGCGACGCGGCTGCCCATATCAGTTGCAGTGTCACTCGGAACTCTAAAGAGTTTCGCGTGACACTGCACTGCACACATATGGTTGTGTATGATTGTGCACATGTATGTTTGTGTATGTGGTTTTGACACTAAAAAGGAACTCATTAAGATATTTGCAAACAGACTGCAAATACATATACTATTGAGATCACAAATGATACATAAATTTCATCCTGGATAATTAATGACCAACAGGAAACATGTTAAAAATTTGGTGGAACTGTGAGATGCATCTAGGTATGTATAAACTATTAAGTATGATAGTATGGTATTGTATTTATTACACGAAAAGTGTTAATTTGAATAATTTACTGAAGTTTGTTAATCTAAGAAAAATTTGGTACTGCTAAGTGTCAGTAACATGTAAGTATACTAACACGAGCTTCTGCCCGCGGCCTCGCCCGCGTGTCCTATAGGAAAATAATTTAACCACCCATTTAACCCCCTTAGAGGTGGAATTTCGAAAAACTAGTGGATACCTACACTTTACAAAGAACACACCCTCTAAATTTCATGTCTCTAGGACCAGCGGTTTAGGCTGTGCATTGATATATAAGTCGTCAGTCAGGAATTTGAATTTTATATGTATAGATGTAAAAATAACCTGTATATTAAATCGTTTATTTTTGTTTTTAGCTGAAAATAATTTTAACTATACCAAGATTGAAATATATTTTACCGTATTGTATTTCTGGACTACTGCTAATGTTACTGTGCTTTACGTAAATAAAAAAATAATATCTACTACCCTCTTACAAGTTTAGTTGTATGACAATTCAAGGGGTGAGAACAAAAAGGGTTTAACTGTCAAATTGATAGTTTAAATAGAGAAAATATTTTATGATCGTTAATACAAAACTAAACTAGACCTAAAAAACTAAATTATACCTAAGAACTCAAAATAAAAATAAACTAAAAATTTAAAATAGCTCTTGGTGCAAGGGAAATTTCCCAAAAGTCGAGAAAATTTACTTTAAACTTCAACGGCTTCATTTTAATGTAGAATGCTTATTAAGTAATAGTAAAGGTTTATGTCATTTTCAGTTGCTCAAGCAACTATTGCAAGTATTGATTTTATTTTAAAATACAAAATATATTACTAATTTGTACAATTATTGTAAAAATATAATATAATAAATATACTAATGTTTTTATGCTACGCGAACTGTATTCCTGTGTCAGATAAACGGTTTTTAGACTGACAATCTCGAGATTTAAGCCTCATTTCGGTATATTGAGAATGTATTATTGTGGATAATTTCAAGCTGAATCTAACGATACCCATAAAACAAATTGTGAAAAAAATCTGTTAAACCCTTCTTGATCTCATCCCTTCATTATTATTTTCAATGGTTGATTTAGTATTAAGAATTTTTTTAAACCTTGTGTACTTTTTGGCTCTATTCCAAGTCCCCCCCCCCCCCCCCTCCCCCAAGTCATGTCCCTACATGAGCCACGAGCTACGCGCTTGCGCAATGCAACGAAAATAAACAGGTCAACCAAGTTAAGTCGTAGGCTCGTAGGTAATGATAGTGTTAAGCCGTGTATTCACTAGGGAACAAAGCCCAGCGACATGTTTCGAGGAGTCGCGGCACATAACCAGCGACATTTCGCAACATATAAGTTGTGGCCGCGATGTCGGTCGCCCAAGGACGTATGTAACGTGTATGTTCGTTTGTCCTGCTTGCGATCTTACAAGTTGTGGAACAAAGCGACACGCGTTCATACTATCCAAATCCTGCCCCGCTTCGACACATAGATGTCGCCTGCGATATCCCGCGTGACATCTCCCCACACATAAAATTTAGAACGCGGGACCAATGTCGTCAAATCAATACAGCGCTTTACGCATACAAAAAAGAGTAGGTAAGGTACTTTTATCAGCACCAAAGTGGACCACGGGAAGAAAACATTGCCCGTGGTCCCACGTACCCAGGTGCCGTGGACTCCAATCCAAGGACTGCAATCCGAGAATATAGTTTAATATTTTACAAAGATTGCTTATTTCTATAGGTACTATTTAAAAAAATCTATCTTTGCTATCTAAAGACATACTCGGCTTGAGTAAAGCGGGCATATTAAAAAACGGGAAACTAGAAGACGTGTGTGTAACGCTATTTATACGTCCGTATAATAAGAATAATATTCATAAAGAGAGAGTACAAATACATATCATCGAAATATGACCCGGGCGTGTTCAAGAGAAGAGTGAATAGGTATTTACTTGGCTAGCATGCCACCTACGATCGCATCGTCACTTCCCGTCAGTTAAGAGCGTGGTCAAATGCTAGACAAGTTAAAAAAAAAACTTTTTCATGTTTTTAGATGACTTGACAAGCTAGTCGTTAAGTGGCTGTATCGCTTATCATCATATCGCAGTGTCACTGGGAACTCGGTATGTCATTGCCTAGTAGTTTCTACTACTAGCTACAGTGCCCTTCAAACCGGAACATTGTAGTGTTTGCACACTGCTGCTTGGCGGCAGAATAACTGGCAAAACGGTTGCAGAAAAATCTTTTTTCAGAATTTTTATTTCTTGTTTTATTGATAGATGTTAGGTTACCTTCCGAGCCTTCGTTGACATTTGACACTGAGCTACAGTAGCCCAATATCAAATGGCAACGGAGGCTACTTTAGCCTATACAGTAGCCCAAGAATTTTAAGACCCAATGTCAAGTAGAAACGGTTAGGTAGTAGAGCAAAGGTAGCTTTTCCCGAAGGCTTTTTTGAAAAATTAAAAAAGTGAGAATTTCGCAGCTTTTTGAGCACCACGGTGGCGCGGGGGTAGCACAGGATTTTCAGGGTTGCAAACTTGGGTGTAACCTTCTCTTAAGGGTGTTAACCCTAACAACATAACACACATGCGCGTTTGCGATGTTTACCTTTTTTTGTGTCGATATTGACTGGCCTAATCCTAAATTTACGACTTCATAGTTAGCATAGTTCTGTAATACGGGCCTATAACTTGTACATCTTGACTCTTGTATTACATAAAAATTTACTCTGTGCTTGAGGATAAGTAGCGTTGTAGCGATGAAATGATGCCCTTTGTAATAAGCTGTTTAAAAAAAAGCTAAATCAGACCGTTTTAATAAGCTTTTTAAATAAATGTTGTCAGTTTCGTTGTAAGGAAAATGAGATGTTGAGCCGTTCGCGTTTACACAAAGTAGACGGTCCCCTATTAGTCGCGATTTGCTGCAATTTAATATTCACGTCACCTATATTATAAACTATTTCAACCTTCCTAATTTCACTTTGATGAATAGTGACTGTTTTATGAACTGCAGATGGCCCTACTTCCTTTTAATTCCATCCAAAAGTTATATTCAACAACAAGTGCAATTACTTTGATCCGTTTGTCTAAAATGTTTCGACCATTGTAATTTTACCTATTAATATAAAACGTCTGTATTACTTAAACACATTACCCAAATAATGTGAAAAACATTTAATTGGTAGTTTTACTTTGATCTTTTATGTCGACTTACATAGCATTTAAACGAAATTTGTATATTTTTTGTAGTCATGCTGGGGTTTCTTGGAAAATCAGCTCTGAACGAAAACCCTAAATTACCAAATACAAATAAGGTGTATGTACATCATTATATTAAATAACAGTAAGTACAGTGCGTTAATTGTTATATCCCCAACCCAAGATTATAAGACTTTTCTATTCTCTTTGTTTGTGTATTGTCAGTTTGATTTGTTTTGTCATATTATAATATTAACTTCAGCTATGTGGTTTATTTTTATTAATAATAGTTAAAAGAACTACCTACAAAATATGCAGGTACCAACATATTTTGCTATCAGGTTTTATTTGTCTGCCAGTCCTAAGCCTCAATCATCGTTTAAGAAAAGTATGTTCAAAAATCGTTAAATATAATAATAGGTCTTTACCTATGAAATTGCCGTATTGCAGTACCGACTTTTTCAAACAAAAAAAGTTTTGATTGGCTATGAATTCTAAATTCAAATTAATTTTGTTTTAAAAATATGACATTCTATTTACAATAAAAGTCTTTTGTTTATTGATTAGCGTTGTATTTTCATTACATTTCAACATTTTTCCTCATAATGGATACTTTGAAATTTCGTGGAATTATGGAATATGAGTTCCGTCGTGGCACCAACGCGGCACAAACGACACGTAACATCAACGACGTTTACGGAGAGAACTGTAAAAACGAACGTACAACCCGTTGTTGGTTTGCTCGGTTCCGTTCTGGGAATTTTGACTTGAAAAATGAACCTCGTGGTCGTCCGGAAATTTTGGTCAACAATGATGAATTAAAGGCGATTGTGGAAGCTGATGAATCTCAATCTACAGCTGAGCTGGCAGCAGCTTTTGATGTTAGCATCAAAACAATATTGGTCCATTTGCGACAGATTGGCAAGATAAAAAAGCTTGATAGATGGGTGCCCCACAAACTTAACGATCGCCAGCGCAACGTACGCGTCGAGACTTGCCTTGCGCTGCTTAACAGGCACAGAAATTAAGGAATTTTGAACCGAATTGTTACGTGCGACGAAAAATTGATTATTTTTGACAATCGAAAGCGCTCAGCAAGTTGGTTAGATCCTGGTTCGGTACCAAAGCAATGTGCAAAACGAAAAATGACCCCTAGAAAGGTGATGGTAAGGTCACAGTTTGGTGGTCTAGTGCTGGTGTGATTCATCATAGCTTTTTACAAAACGGCGAGAGCATTACTGCAGATGTGTACATTGAAGAACTGACCACAATGATGGTGAAACTCGCACGTCTGCAACCAGCTTTGGTCAATCTGTCGTCTCCACTGCTACTTCACGACAACGCGCGACCCCATACTGCACAACAGACCGTCTCTAAGCTGCATGAGTTGGGTTTGGAAGCTCTCCCTCATCCGCCATACTCACCAGATCTTGCGCCTACCGACTATTACTTTTTCCAAAATTTGGACAACTTTTTAGCGGGAAAAAAATTCAATTCCCGAGAGGCAGTACAAAAGGCCTTTGAAGAGTTTGTTGTCTCCCGTCCTGCTGATTTTTTCAAGAATGGCATCCATAAACTGCCACAGCGTTGGCAAAGATGCATTGATTGCAGGGGTCATTACTTTGAATAAAAGAAATAAATGAGTTCGAAAAAAAAATACTTTAACTTTTTTCAAACAAAACGGCAATTTCATAGGTAAAGACCTAATATTAATATCACTAAGTACATAAATTTAAATTATGTTTGTTTCGCCACACAAAACATAAAAATGAAAGAAACGTGTACCGAAACTACAAAATACAACGAAAATATATCGCAGCGTACCTAAAACTGCTTTTATTTATAATGGTTTAACGATACTGTCACTAGGCAAGAGAGCCACATCTGTGCTTATACGTATGCGATTGGGTCACATGTGTAATCCATCACACCTTGCTCGACTTCGCATTGTTGACTCTCCATTATGTTAATGCAGTGAAGATATCGGTGACATTAATCATATTATTTTAAACTCCTCCTCCTCCTCCTGCTCCTTATATGACCGCACCCCTTTATATGATAATTTAATATACCTCAAAGATCCACTTTCCACTAATATGCAATGTTTACTTATATATAATACCATCCCTATCTATAAAGTCTTGGCTTCAATGAATGAATCATTGAAGCTAATGACATTAAGTTATGAATCTTATATAATTATTTTTATTAATTATTCATATTTCTATCCACTTGTACCTATCCTCGCTCCTTTGACCCTATTCCTTTCCTTTTCCAAATTCCGTTTTATTGTAAATACTTTAACTTCAAACGTCAAATCGTTTATTTGCAAATAAAACATGGTTGTCAAAGATTCATACAGATGGTAAGTACTTAAATAATGTATTCCGTACATGTTTTTTGCTATCACAGCATGCAAATCTTATACTGACCCTAGTCAGCATGAAACTACAATCACAAAAATAAAACTCGATTAAATAAGCTAAAACGTGAATAACAAATCACAAAACTAAAATAACCTAAAACGCATGTCAATATTACAGTTTAAAAGGTGAATAATTCAGAATTTAGTGTCAATATTATTAACAATCATAATTTATGGTTATTTATTTTTACAGAAAAATCAATTTATCCTCTAATACCTTCCTAAAATAAATTAAATGCCAACGTTTTTGTTACAATTTAAAAATTCATTCACCGAATAAAAGCACTTGTCCAATAACCATTTGTGTAATCGATGCTTAAACACTGCTACTGTAAATAAATATACGGTTTCGCCGTTTTATAAAAAAAAAAAATTGTCCGGCCTGTTCTTCTCAACTCTGATTTATTGAAGATGTCTTGAAGGAAATACAAGTCTGAAAAAATGAAAACGAAGAAACTTCTATGAATAAAACAGACTGGCAAATGCACAAGACGTGCGACGCCATTTCTCTACTCAAAGGAGGAAAAAAAAAAAACGATACTGTCTCACAATGAAAAATAAGAAGACAATAAAAATCTTTTTAAAAAGCATGCTTTTTCAAATCGTACAACGACATAGTTCGTTGTAAATAGTAAGCCGTTGTTCCCAAGTCTAGTAGTTTATACTTGTGTAGTATAGCATCTCCTTGAGTCCTTGCCTTAGTCTGTGGCTCAGTTATAAGTGACGGTGTGACTCGAAATCTCTTCAATTCAATGAAGAGATGAAAATCGTTCAATTCCGAACATTGAACTAAGTAACGTGAAGTTGCTACAATCCCGGGTGGAAAGGCGCATGCGCATTCGTCGTCACTTCTTGGCACATAGAATTTGCGCTGCGCTCTGCTTGCTCCTCGCTCGACCGGCCTCATGTAATCTCGCCTCGCCTCGCGGACAAACGTGAAACGTCGAATACGTGGGCAATATGAGTGTAGAAAATCCAGCCAGTGATAATGATTGTGAATCTGTAAGTATTGAAATTAATAGGATTTCGTCTATTCATTCGTTTTATATAGCGTTTATAACGCGGTGACGTCTATATTTTCGTATTTACTAGTGAAATTCTCCCACGAAGCGAAAATTTTCTAAGTCCCAATATGGCGTCAACCAACTACAATAAAAATGAGCGAGCATAGCGTCGGTAAGAATGTCTTTCAGAATTATCAATGGCGCATTATAAACCGATCACAGAAAATCGTCATTTCTTTGATAAAAAATCAAAAAATGTTATAGGAAATATTGAATTTAAAATGTCAATTTAATATTTTTTTTACAGGGAAAAGTAAACGGTAATAAAAATGAACACGTGAACGGTGTTCAGAACGGGTACAGCAGCTCTGACAAGCACAGGTCAGGCCATAAGTCGTCAAGCAAGGATAAACATCGCGATAAGGACCGCGACCACAAGAGCTCCAAACATAGCAGCTCCAGCAGGTTAGCTTTCCAGAACAATCTAGACAAACACTCAGTATTATTATTAGGTATGCATATAATTTGTAATATTGCAGGGATAAAGAAAGAGACAAGGACAAAGAAAAACATTCAAGTAGCAAACACCATAGCAGCAGTAGCTCACATAAGTCTTCCAACAAAGATAAAGAACGGAGTGAAAAAAGCAAAGAACATAGCAGTAGCAGCAGCAAGGATAAAGAGCGGAGTGATAAAGACAAGCACCGCAATGATAAGGACAAACACAAAAGTGACAGAGACAAAGATAAAAGTGATCGAGACAAGCATAAAAGCAGCAGTGATGACAAAAAATCATCATCTTCCAAGGATAAAGATAAGGATAGAGACCACAAGAGCTCTAAAGATAAAGAGCATAAGTCCAAAGACAGGGATAAGGACCGTGAGAAAGACAAAGATCGCCATAGAAGCGATAAGGACAAGCATCGCAGTGATAAAGAGAGACACTCTAGTTCTAAAGAGAAACACAGGTAATCTCTATTGATTTTCATCTTGACTTTCATGTTGATTTGACAGCTAGTGTCAGTGATTTCAAATACACAATACTTATATTTTAGGCTGAATTCTCAAGTAAATCATGTTAAAAGTGTGTTTAGTTCAGGAAATATGGTGTGGTACATAGTTTATTCATTTGATCAATTACTTTTCATTCATAAGTGTATAAATACAATAGTCTTTGTACTGAAAATCAGTCATACATTTTACACAACACTTATCTTTTAGCTCCAGCAGTAAAAATAAAGAAAAAAGTAGTAACAACAGCAGTGAAAAACATGAGAGGGAGAAGATCAAATCAGAATCTGACTCTCAAGACTCTGCCAAGGAAGATTGCCTACAGGTAAAAACAATCTCCATATATTAAACTACTAACTTCATTGAAATTGGTAGTGAATTTCACTAATACATGTGGTATTTATTATATTTTAAATTAAGGTATTTCATTAACTATCGATAGAAATGGTAAATCACTAAGACTTATCAACAAAACTTTACTGCTCTGAAATAGGTTGGGTGGCTGCACATTATCAATTTTTTTAAACAATAAAACAATGACTACATGCACAAGGCTAACTTTTCAAGTGGCTAAGCATTGTTGACATGACCATACCAGTCTTGCAGCTTTACAACAAAACTTACCAATGCAATGGTCCCAACTCCACATGCAATTAAGGTTACTGTGTGTATCTATTTCAATTTGAATTTCTGAGTTGTTGTTTACTGCAACTATATATTTCTAAGTTCAATAGAAAATGGAACTAATTTTTTTTTACTAAAAACATATTATGTACTTGTATCTACAGATAGATGAAAGCTACATGAAGCAGGAGATCAAGGAGGAAAGTGAAGATGGGTATGCCGCTGCTAACAACACTACACAGTCATCTTGTGACTATTCACTGTCACAATTCAAGGATGAACCTCTTGCAGAGCTCCCTCCAGAAGAGGATAGTGAGGAAGATGTTCCATTAGTAAGTTATTTCTTTGGAGTGTTTACCAACTACAATACATTACCAATAATGGCAACAGTAAAACATATTTATAAGTAACATAAATATATATTTGTAAGTAACTATTTAGTACCTACTGATGATTTTTACTATTGTATCTATTCATATAGCTTTACCACCATTATGCACCCATATTATATTTCTACCTCACTATTCTCTGTAATATTGAGCCTTAAGAAATGTATAGTGTTAGTGGATGTTTCATGTTTATTATTTATGCCCAGCTGGAGCGTAAACGGCGATTGGCTAGTGATAGTGAAGAGGAGATTCCACTTTTGCAGCGAAAAAAATCCAAGAAAAAAGTAAAGAAAGGTAAACATTTAAAGATAATTAATTATCTAGCAAGATCACAGAGGTGAGAATGATATTGCTAGAAGACTACATTTAAACATTGTAAGTTTTAACTGTATAGCTGTGTTGTAATTTTTATAGAACCCAAATATGAAGCTGATTTCATGGATGAAGATGAAGAAGAGAAACCTAAACCGAAGAAAAAGATAGTGGACAAACATGCAAATAAAAGTAAAGTGAAGTCAGAACCTGATGAAGGGCCCAGCCCCACAAAGCGCAAGAAGAAACAGGATGATGAGCCTGAAGTTTGGAAGTGGTGAGTATTTATTAATATTAGTGTATACATTTATTATACATATATAGACATACATATTACATAATTATGGCAGTGGTACTAGGAGTAACATGGTTTTGTGATCTCTATACTTATTTATCACTTATAAATAATTTTAATTTTAGTAAGGCATGTTGTTGTAAATAAAAAACTTCATATACTAGATGCACCCACGATTTGGACCTGCCTTAGACAAATGCCATTCCTGGACCTATAGCACCTCCACATACCTAACTTCATCAAAATCAGTTATCAGTCTGTGTGGAGGGGTATAGAATCTTTGTATTCTTTGAAACTTATTATTTAGTGTGTAGTTATGCACAATATAATAATAATGCCCAATGATGACATACATAGATCTGAAATGAGCCAGGAACTGCATGGACCATGGTCCCACAACACCCAGACACAGAACAAGTATTTGCGCTTTTTTTTTCTGTGCACAATTACTTGCCATGTCGCGGGAATCGAACCGCCATCTCCGTGTATGATCCAACCTACTCAACCACTACACCACAGACGCTAGAACGTATAAATACGAATGTTTAGGTATAACTTAAGTAAAATAAATAGATATATGTTACTTACGTTATACATAAACATTGGTATATAATAATTATCCAATAATTAGTAGACAGATCTAAATAGTAAAATTAAAATTTCAGAGAATTCAAAGTAATAAGGCTTAATTTATAAAACAAGGCATGAAACCTTATAAAAGGAGTTTTGGCGGGAAAACGAAAAAGATCACGTTACCGCATTATATTATTTTCCAAAACTTGTGTTATTTGCAAGTTGCCACCACTTTACTAGGTGTATGACTTAACTAGACTATGACTTGACTCTGACTTGACTTGGTGACTTCGACTGTGACCTGACACATTTACGTGAAATATCATTAACTTGATAAATAATCAATTATTTGACACTGGCTAAATACACAAAAGTGTGGAGTCAAAATACAAAAAAAAACCTTATAAAAAATACTGAACAATTTGTGGATTCCTTTCTCAAGCTGTCAGATGCTCAGATGGCGCTAGGAGTGTAGTGTGATATAATTTTGAGGTTATGTTTCAAATCAAGTATGTTCATCAAAGTTGTAGATTTGGTGTCGTGTGAATTTAAATCTATTTTAAGAATAAGTTCATTAAGTGTGATAACATTTAGACAATTAAGACATAGGAAACGAAAGTGTGTTGGTATTCTGTGTGTACTATGAGTTGTGTTGTAGAGAGTGCTAATTGTTATCATTTTTTTTGATTGCTATTTTTGTCACAGGTGGGAAGAAGAAAAGAAAGATGATGGCACTAAATGGAAGTTTTTGGAACATAAAGGCCCTGTATTTGCTCCACCCTATGAACCACTACCATCAAATGTGCGATTCTTTTATGATGGTAAAGAGGTGAGGCTCTCACAGGATGCAGAGGAAGTGGCAGGATTCTATGCTCGCATGTTGGACCATGACTACACGACCAAATCCGTATTTAATAACAATTTCTTTACGGACTGGAGGAAAGTCATGACACATGAAGAAACTAAACTAATCAAAGATCTCTCTAAGTGTAACTTCAAGGAAATGCAGGCCTATTTTGTAAGTGTGTCAGAAAAGAATAAGAATCGTTCAAAGGAAGAAAAAAACGCTCTAAAGGTTAAAAACGAAGAAATACAAAAGGAATATGGTTTTTGTACCATAGATGGTCACAAAGAAAAAATTGGTAATTTTAGAATAGAACCTCCTGGTCTATTTAGGGGTCGTGGTGAGCATCCTAAGATGGGCATGTTGAAAAGACGCGTTATGCCAGAAGATGTACTTATAAACTGTTCTAAAGACAGCAAAATACCCAAACCACCTCCCGGACATAGATGGAAGGAAGTGAAACATGATAACACAGTTACATGGCTAGCATCATGGACTGAGAATGTTCAAGGACAAGCTAAATACGTTATGTTAAATCCCAGCTCTAAGTTAAAAGGTGAAAAGGATTGGCAAAAGTATGAGACTGCCCGAAAGCTCCATAAGTGCATAGATAAAATAAGAGAGAATTACCGATCTGATTGGAAAGCAAAAGAAATGAGAGTTCGTCAGCGTGCTGTTGCTCTTTATTTCATTGATAGGCTTGCATTGAGAGCTGGTAACGAGAAAGACGATGATCAGGCAGACACTGTAGGTTGTTGTTCATTACGAGTCGAGCACATAGAATTACATAAAGAAAAAGATGGGAAGGAATATGTTGTGGTATTTGACTTCCTTGGAAAAGATTCCATAAGATATTATAATGAGGTACCAGTGGAGAAACGTGTTTTCAAGAATCTCGAGCTCTTTATGGAGAACAAAAAAGACAGTGATGACCTTTTTGACAGACTAAATACGCAGACTTTGAATGAACATTTGAAAGATTTGATGCCTGGTTTAACTGCCAAGGTCTTTCGTACATATAACGCCTCAATAACTTTGCAAAGGCAGCTAGATGAACTAACGGATGGCGATGCTACAGTTCCAGAGAAAATCCTCGCGTATAACCGCGCCAATCGCGCAGTAGCTGTTCTCTGTAACCATCAGCGAGCTGTTCCTAAAGGTAAAAGATAAATTAATTAGTAAGTTTTTGTAACTTGTACATAATATGCTCAGATTAAGCAAATACAAAGTTCTTTTTTTAATAATGTGTTTGTACAACTACAGGTCATTCCAAGTCTATGGAAGCACTCAAAGAAAAAATACAAGGAAAACGCAACCAAATTGATGAGGCAGAGGAAGACTTGCGCGCCGCATCGAAGGCCGCTAAACGGGGCTCGGTCAAAGAGAAGTTGAATTGTGATAAGAAGAAGAAAGCACTAGAACGACTCCGAGAACAACTGCAGAAGCTGGAGCTGCAAGAAACCGATCGCGATGAAAACAAAACTATTGCACTTGGCACCTCCAAGCTTAATTATTTGGACCCACGTATTTCGGTCGCATGGTAAGATTTTTCATTGTGTGTGATTATTTATTACCTATGTCAATTAATTTTTATATGATGTCCACATAACTTGATTCCTATTTTCATTGCAGGTGCAAAAAGCATGGAGTCCCTATTGAGAAAATATACAACAAAACTCAGCGGGACAAATTCCGCTGGGCGATTGATATGGCCGGTCCTGAATATGTTTTCTAAGGTCAATTTAGCAGTAGCTATAGATTGTATACACGTTTTGTTTTAACATATTTAAAATTTTCCGTTATACATGCACCATTTTCTTGTATGTATATGAAAGTTATTATTTACTGACCAACATTAGAAAATTAAAACTATGTACTGAAATCAAGTATTGGTTATTCGTAATTTGGACCCAAAGTTGATGTTCCTCTCAGATTAGGTTCCAAATTAGAAGTCTGATTCTAATTTATTTTCATTTAGAATTTAGATATCATAGTAGATAAATACCTTAGTTTTATTAATAGGTTAAGTTGTAGTCAGTATATGGAAACCATAGCATAAACATATTAGATTTTCCTGTATAGATTTTCAACTATTCATTGGATTTTAGGTAGTCTTAAGGATGTGCAGCAAATGCATCTTATCAATTTGTAGTTAATACAAATAAAGCAATAAAAATTATAGAAATCAAACAGATTGCTAGTATTTTTTATACTACCAAAATGCTGTGAAAATGTTTGTTAAATGCATGTAATTTGTATATAATAGTGAGGCTCTTCTGGTTTAACGAAAACACGAAATATTTAATTGAGCGCAATAGTTGTAATGAAATAGTATCATAATTATGTTATTGTCTAGTTTATTTTTATACCATGATGTCAGAACTATAAAAGCCGTGAAATAGAACGTGCATGTGCATCCGCACAGCGCGGACGTGAGTGTAGTTTAATGTGTTGTAAATTAAGTAATTTAGCTAATAAATTTTGTAAAATTAAGATCAAAATTGAGGCCAATGCCGTCAATGTTACAAAAGGTACAATGTTAGATAAAGTATTTGTGTATTTACATACTTGTGCAAGTTCTGTAAATAGTAAATTTTTACCATGTCTTACAATTTGTGAAATGAGATTATCCCAAATAAATAAACATTGACACTAGAATTCAATTTATTTTATTAATCAAAAATGTTTTTCTTCTTATTCATAATATTGTAAAACTAAGGCTTGTAGTAGACGGTCAGTTTGGCGTGAATCAATGCTCAAATCAAGGAGATTCATAAAATCATCATTTATAAAATGAAATCTCGACTTGAGCACCGAAATACGGGCATGATACACCTGGTTACATTACATCACTCAATCAAGTTCAGAATTTTGAAAGAAATTTACATCCTCCATTCCTTCAGGCATGTATGTTATGCCCGATTCATCTTTGTGTGATAAATTGTAGCCACTGCCATACCCTGGAAGTTGAATAACAATAATTATAAAAGCCGTAGGTTGAATTCAACAATCACTTTGACAAGACTACACAGGATATTTACACACTCCTAAGGGAGCCACTATAGGGTTCAAAAACACAAGAAACTGTAACAATAACTAGGTATTACGAAAAAAAAAAAATAGTTATAACGGTCAATATAGAATAGATCATAGACATATCCTATAGGATGATAAACATACATATCATGGTATAGATACATAACACCCGCTCACTTAATTAATTACAAACCAGTGCTATTATAATTTCCTTTCAATAAAGAGGTTAAACCGATTTCAATCTCCTTAATTTCGTGCTGAGAAATACTTAGAAGCTATATTATTATTTTTCAGTTATTTTGATTACAGAAACGATTTTGATAAATTTTCTATCGGACTCATCCAGTATGTTAAAAAAAAATAACGCCCGACAATAACGTACATAGCTCCTTTTATGTAAAATAAAAATTCCATATTGTTTCATACAGACAGACAAACACACCTCCAATTGGAAGTCGGTTAACAAATGCAACCAAATTAACAACCTCCTCCTTTTATTAAGTTGGTAGAAAATTAAGCTATTTTTGGATAAATCGCGAGTAAATTAGAAAAATAGCTCTGACTAGGTTATGTATCCTTCTGCGGCGCACTACGACCACGACGGGAACAACGGAGCAATGTATATACGTGGCTCTACGCTAGGCATCGCGCGACCCACCCGGTGACGATGAAAAGGTCGGTAGAGACCAGCAACATTAGCCCGTTAAAAAAAACTTTGACTTAATATGAGTGGGCTGTGGGCAATGTGGCAAATGGTCATTCAAGTCGAATTTGTGAGACGAAACGAAATAACTGCAACCGCGATCTGGCATAGTTTATAGAGGTGTAAGTAGCGATAACATTTTGAAATCTTGTAGAATTATGTACATGTCTATTCGAATATAAAGAAAATTAATTGATCTTCAGATTGCATTATGTAAGCTTTTTTACGAGCTAAGTGCCACGGTGCTTATGTTCCGTTCTGGGCACACTATAAGGTAGATAGAAATATATAGCTAGAAAAAAAATACTTATACCAATTTCCTTCATAAGTTTCGTAGAGGCATTTCGTAAGTGCAATGGTATCGGTGGTGAAGGTCCTTTTGTTTCATTCAAAAGCTGTTTGCATCTATTCATGGCACAATAAACTTCTCGGCTTTTGGGTGCCCTGGCGAGTCTGACGGCGCACTGAGCCAGCAGCACGTCGCACTCCGGCATTCCTATCTGCTGGCATCCTTGCAAGCAAGCAACTGCTTCTACTAGGGCGTTAGGATCTGCCAAACCTGGGAAATTAATGATTACGTGTAACACCGTACTGCATAATATAATAATAATAACGCCCAACGATCACATACATAGATCCTGGACCCTCAACTAGGATTCTCTGTGTCAAGGAACCCAGGAACTACGAGGACCATTGTCCCACAGCAACCAGACTCGGAACAGGTAATTGCGCTTTCTGTACACAAAAACTTGTCCTGCCGCGGGAATCAAACCTGCCGCCTCCGGAGCCGACCTGCTCAACCACTACACCACAGAGGCTGTCTTAGGCACTATATTGTGTCGACGATTAAGTTCTATATTTAGGGTTTTTCACATTCTATAGTTTCCAATTTCTTAGTGATACGCATTTTTATTAGTTCATATGATATATAGATTAGACTACTTTCTATACTAGAAAATTTAGGAATTATAAAATAAATTTATTTTATCCAGTCTCTGATGAGCCAGCACCGAACAAGTTGAGCCGCAACATGCAGTTACAGTCTCGCTATAGTAGTGTTATGATTTGATCGGAGAAAAGCTTTTACATGGCGTCATGAAACTTCATGAGACTACAATAAAGTATTAATCAAACCTGGTCCTCAACATAAATTCTTCTTAATCGCTATTATTGAACGGACAGCAAAAGCCAAAAGTAACTTGATTGCAACCAGTTACTATTATTTTCTAGTGATAGGAGTTAGGATACACGCTTCCCGGATACTGCTGTGGTTCCACAGTACAAATCTAAATAGTGCCTTATTATTGAAGTAAAACTTCTTTACGCACGCTTGACTTAAGGAATAAGCTGGGTGACTGCGAGGCGAACGGAAGTTATTGGTTCACGTAGATCTCCATTGTCAACATAACAAAGTTTATAATTTGTATTATTATGTTGGTATGTCCGGTAAAATGACAAGATGGCTATATTAACATTAAACAAAGCAAAAACAAAGTTATACTAGCCGATATGGAGCTAAACGTAAGAAGTTTTACTTGATTTGTGGTCTAAAGCACACTCGTTTTTTTACATTTGTATAGGTTCCGCAGTTACCGATATCCTCAGCGGCGGCTCGCACGAGGCGGCGCGCCACATAGAGCGGGTCTTCCCCGGCGGCAAGCGCGCGCGTCGTCCAGTAGAGTGCTGCACTGTCGTCGCCCGCGCGGATGGACTTGTGTACGGCTGATATGGTGTTGTAGTGCTCTTCGCCACGCCGATCGTACACCATGTGCGAGCGCTGGGTGATATGTCTTTAATGGGCTCTAGTTGTTTGCGATTGTTGCCTATGATAGTTGCAGTAGCTATAAACTGACGCTATTGTCCCGTAGTGCCGTAACTTGTTTCTCGCTTTTAATAACTTTTGTATTCTTATAAGCTTTTCGTATTATGTTGAATTTAATAAATATGTTAAACCAGAATATTTGTATAACTCCATTCAAAAAAGGGTTAAATTGGAGTCAATCGTATTAAAAGAAATACTTGGATGATATTTTCATGTTTATATTTTGGGGCGTTATTTTGACTTAAAAACAAAACTACTGAACCGATTTTGATACATTACGGGAGAAATCAGCAGGTTACTCATAAAAAAAAAAAAAAAACAAAAAACAATATTCATTTTTAGAAGGCGATTAAGAAGGAGTAGAATAAGACGACGAGGCGTTTGCCTTGCAGCGGGCTGACCAAATGCTGGATTGACTGATAAATAACTAAGTAAATTAACGTGAAAAGATACCTTAATCCCATCCTTGATGTCATCGAGGCTAAGGACCGAGGGCCCCGTGAGGCGATGGTCGGCGGGGGCCCGCGACGCTAGCGCCAGCTCGAGGGCCCCGAGCGCCACGCGCGCATCTCCATCGCACACTTCTGCAAGCCACCGCAACGAGCCCTCTTCTACTATACATCTACATAATAATCATATCATTAATATTAGAATGAACTTCCGCGAGGTTGCGGAGGCATGAGTCGTCACGCCTCCGCAACCTAGAAGTGCCTAGAATATTAAATCAAATAATTTTCGTTACATACTTCCAACTGTTCTAATAATTCTAAGATGATCAAAATACTCATAGTTTCTTTAAATGGACGTTACCGTTTTATTTAGCGTCATATTAGTGTGCGATTTGGTCTTGGTGTCCAAAAATATTTTTTTTAGAGAATGCATTCACCATTAAGAAGTAAAAATGCGCAAATACAACGTTTCACTTATTACTAAATATTTTATTATAATTTTGATTGTAATCAATTTACGTTAGTACATATTAGCAATTTGATTTAAAAATATCATACTGGTAGAAATTTTCAAAAATAATATTTAGAGTGCAGTGGAGCTTTTGTTGAACTTTTAATGTGACTTATGTATATATGTAAATAGTTTATTAGACATAACGCCATGAAAATATACTTCACATTACTAACTTTCTTGCGACCACATGATCCATTTCGGCAGCCTGTGCAGCTTAGAGGCTAGCAAATCTTGGAATGAATGGAAGGCAAAATTCGCGTCAAATAAGCTAAGTTTGGCTGAATATTTTCTTCAGTACACTCAACTGAACATGTTCATTATTCTGTTTTGTTAAAAAATTTAAGAAAGAATTATATTTAATTAAAGATTTTTTTTTAATCTCCAAACAATACTAACAAAAAGGACACTAGATCTTGGAATAATACAGTATGTTTTTTATGGCAGAAAGACATTACGCGGTTGAAATTATATGGCGCAGTTAGTAACATTGTACTTGCTTAGGCAGATTATCACTTAGTATTTTTCGTGGACCATCACAAGTTACTATAACAGCATCATCACTTCTCTCCAGAGCCCTCTGCAGTATAGACATTACATCATCAACAGATAGTTTCTCCATGATGACAACCCTGCAGCGGCTCAGCAGAGCATTGTTGAGGCTGAATGAGGGGTTCTCAGTGGTAGCACCAATTAGAGTGATTGTGCCATTTTCCACATGAGGAAGAAATGTGTCTTGTTGAAGTTTATTAAACCTGAAATTAACAAAAGTAATACTTTGTAGTCAATTCTGATATAGATGAAATTAAAAAAGAAAATAATAACCATTTTTTTCATTTCCCCTTATAAGAGAAGAGTACAGAGAATGCAGGAGAGAATTAGTTAGTAGTGTGATGTGTGATTCAAACTTGATGGTGGCAGTGAAGTCGGCACTAAATGCTGCGCAGTAGCAAAAATTTGATATGTGTAGGTAGCAGAAAGTGGCAAGCATAGCATGCAGGGGCTTATGGAGCACTTCACAGCCACCATTAAGTCTGAATCACACTCTAATGTAGTAGATCAACAACATGTCGTGATGCTACACTATATATCAGAGACCAGAATATATCACCAATTATTCAAGTTTTAATATAAATTACTGATTATTGGTTATCAATCATCACAACTAGTGCATGGACATAGTTGTCCATCTATACACATAACTATAGTAGTTTAGGAATATTATAATACCTGTGAATTTCATCCATAAAGAGCACAGTATGTCTTTTAAACTGAACTTCATTCTTAGCAACCTTCACTACTTCTTTAACATCATTAATTCCTGACATTGTAGCAGAGAGTTTAACAAATCTCATATTATTCTCTTCTTTGCAAATATTGGCTACAACATTTGCTAAGGATGTCTGAAATTTGAACAAAAGTAAATAGTTTATCCTTAGTGCCAGACCGTTTCATTATTATTTAATCATATTAAAATCAGTTTAAAGTTTTATTTAAGCTTTAAAATAGTTCAGAGTTATTAGTACCTACCTTGCCACAGCCTGGAGGTCCCCATAATATCATATTTGGTACTTTTTTCTGTTCGAGCAAAGATCGAAGCATAGAACCCAAACCAAATGTCTGTCTTTGCCCCACTATGTCATCAAGTGAGACTGGTCTCATACGCTCTGCTAAGGGAATTGTTTCGTTAATTGCTGTTTTCTTTGAACAAGCAGTTACCTCCTGAAAAGTTTTAAAACTTAATTAAACTTAAATCAATAAACATTGTGTTTGTGCAAAATTTTTTTTTCATTCGTAATAAAAATTTCGAGCCCCTTAACCTTTTTTGCCTTGTTTTGTAGGGCCGATGAACTCATATCAAGTTTAGCTCGTTTTTCCCAGGGAGAAACGCAGTTCAAATGTGTACTGCTGCGCTTAGATGTAATTTTCTCCGATGCATTTAAGAACAGACATTTATTTACATGCTCTTCTATAAATTTCTGTTCAAAAGGTTTAACACAAACAGGGCAGGTCACTGATGCTGCAGAAATCGAGCCTTCATCATTATTTGTATTATGTGCCATCATGAACATGAGACCTCAATTATTTCTATATTACAAACACATTATAAATTAAATATCTGAATATATATGTATTTCACTCAATTTTTAGCCCAGTATTTACTAGTATTTACATACACACATTATTTATTCTATGGCAGGCAGTGTACGTACAAAGATCAAAAAATCACAGTCGGTCAGATGAGTAGAGTAGAGAATACTCCTAGCGGAGTATAGCACAGACCACTTAGGAGAGATTAGTATTCTGTGATGTAAAGTCCTTGGGTATTACAGCTATTATCGTTCGGTGAGAAGGTGGTAATACGTTTTAGTGGATTCTATAGACTCTGAACTAAAATAGTGTGTAAAAATGTAAATTATTTTTATTGCATCTTTAGAGCAATTTCGCCAGAGAACAACAATATCACAGACCAAGTAGAGGATACTATGTATGAACATCCTCTACTTGGTCTGTGGTATGAACAATATGACGTTACACAGAATATATAAACTTAAAAATAATATTGGTCTATCAAATTATATACGAAGAAGGTTGTATAAAAATCAAATAGTTCCAACACTTCCCTTACTTCTGAATAGGTAATAGGCCATTATAATTATCAAACTAAGCCTAATTCGTTTGTTAAACACAGATGTCTTTGCTTTGGTAAAAACTTTGTTAAGACATCTGCCTTCATTTCATTTGTGGGAACATATTTTATACTGATAGATTCGTTAAGTGCTGGATTACAGGCGTGAGTGTGGGAAAGTTTTATAATGATGGTGAAACGTTTCTTTTCATATTGTTTCCAAAACTCCATAGAAGCTTCAAGTTGCCACCACTTTACTAGGAGTATGACTTTTTTTTTTTTTCTTTTTTTTTTTCTTTCCCCTTTCGAGGAATGAATGGCGCGAATTTATTTTAGTAGATAGTATTTTTAAAACAATAAAAAGTGGGGAAACGTATCCGCGAATATTAAGTTTTATGCAATTCAATCAGAGGATCAGGGAGAGACTAAATGTACTTAGAAAATAAGTAGGATCAGTAGATGAATATATACAATTGTTCGTAAAAATAACTAAGAACATGTATTTACATATTATTATGTATTTACAATTTAATATTGTTACTATAAATAAAATCAGATAGTAAATTATAAATGTTAGGATTGATAGTATGAAGGATAGAATTTATATTGGTAGGAAGAGGCACACGGAGGGATATTAAACAACGGTAAAAGGAAGCATGGTCATATTTAGGACAAGCGAAAAATATATGGTCCAGGCCCCCAAAGTCATGTCCACATTCACATTGCGGGTTATCAACAATATGAAACCTTGCAAGGTGAGCTGGACAAGTGGTATGCCCTAAGCGCATTCTAATCAAAACTGTAGTAGCGATTTTTCCAAATCTTATAAAAGAAAACCAAGGTTTTAAAGGGATCTTTGGTTGAATATTGCAGTAGTGTTTTCCTTTTACTTGACTACTTTCTGCCCAGACTCTATTCCAGGAGTCCTGAAGATACTGTCTGGGAAGAGCAATCAAGTCATGAGCAAAATTTTTAAAGGGGTAATGGTCTCCACACGTCACAGCCTCATTAGCAAGTATATCGGCTTTTTCATTGCCCTTGATGCCACAATGGCTAGGTACCCAAATAAATGTGACTGAAAACCCTTTCAAAGAGCATGCACGTAATCTACTTCTGGCTTCTGCTATCAGTGGAAAATACGGTTTTGATCTAAATGGATATTTCAACAGAGCTTGTAAGGCACTCATAGAATCACTGATAATTAGGTTATTACTAAGCTTAAAAAGTAGAATATATTCTAGAGCCTTAACAATGCCAAGACATTCAGCAGTAAATACTGTCGTCTCAGGAGGACATTTAATCTTCTGAACTATTTTGTACTGTGGGTGGTATACTCCTACACCTACACAATCGCCTGTTGAATGTTTAGATGCATCTGTATATAAATGATTATAACTAGGCCACTTTTCTGCTAAAATGGAATTAAAATGAGAGTTGGAATTAGATCTATCGATATTTAAGTTAAGAATAACGGTTGGCATTTCTATCAAAGCTTCATATTCACATTTAAATAAGTCTATGATCGGGGATCTGTGTGTTGGAGAATTTAAAGTTTTATATTTCAAGTAACTTTTCACTAAGCATGGGAGAGTTTTATGATTCCAATATGATGATGATTCAACAAGATTTGCAAGGTCATAGAGTTTAGTAATTAAAAGGCTTTTAGAAAATTGTAAAACGCGGAAAAACAAGCGGTCTGAAAGAAACTGTCTCCTTATATGAAGAGGGGGCTCATTACATTCTACTTGAAGTGCATTAATAGGACTAGACCTCATAGCTCCAGCGATTATTCTCAGGGCCTTTGATTGGATAGCATCCAATTTTCTTAGAGCGGTCACACTACAAGGCTCCAATAAGAAAGTCCCATAGTCGAGAACACTTCGTATTAGAGCGTTGTAGAGAAGCTTCAAAGAAAAAGGATGTGCACCCCACCAAACGCCCGATAGACATCTCAATATATTAAGTAGTCTTTCGCACTTTTCCACAAGATATTCACAATGTGGAACGCCTGTAAGTCTTGAATCCAAAATTATTCCCAAAAATTTGACCCGATTTTTGGTTGGGATGGCATGGTTATTAAAGCATATCGTTATAGGAGGGGGAACACGTTGTCGAGTAAAGAGAACCAGTGAACTTTTGAGCGCCGAGGCGTTCAAACCATTTTTGGACAGCCAGCTCTTTAAATAATTCAGTGATTTGGAAAGGCTATCACGAATTTTATGAACACATTGTCCCTTAGAATAAAGTACTAAGTCATCAGCATATTGTAAGATATTAGATGAACCCTGAAGAGATGATTCCAAATCGTGCGCATATATATTAAATAATATAGGGCTTAGCACCGATCCTTGTGGAAGTCCATTCCACACGAGTCGGCACTCATCCCGTGCTTGATCTAGTTTTATTGATCTTCCCGAAAGAAGGTTAAAAATTAATCTTGAGAGAAAATGTGGAACTTCAAGCTTTTGAAGTTTCGATTTAAGGACATCTAGAAGAACGTTATCATACGCTGATTCTAAATCTAAAAATACGGCAATGAGGGACTCATTACAAGAAAATGCGATCCGAATGTCTGTTACTAGTGTACCCACACTATCCAACGTACTCCGACCCTTTCTAAAACCAAACTGAGTCTCAGATAATATACCACGGTTTTCAATAAGCCATTCCAAACGATTTTTTACTAAATTCTCCGCCACTTTTACTATCACAGAAGATAAAGCTATGGGGCGATATGATGCAACATCATCTGAGGCTTTACCCGGTTTAAGAATAGGGAGAATTAATTGCGATTTCCAAGAAGGAGGTAGTTTTCTTGAAATCATTACGTTGTTAATTATACCTAAATAATATAACAAGGATGTTTCACTGAGGTTCGACAAAAATGAATAAGGTATACCATCTTCACCTGGAGCAGAGTCTTTTACAGTAGATAAAACACCTTGTAATTCTTGCAATGTGAAGATAGAATTTAGAGTAGAGTGATTTTGAGTGTCTGTAGAAGGAACCAATAACATAAAATGACTTTCTTCTGGAACTGTAGAAGGCGCTAATCGATTTAAAAAACTATTGTTTAAATTTGGAGGTAAGGATGAAAAGGAAACGTCACTAACACTGTTTCTAAACCTCCTGATGTTACGCCACACAATGGATGGGTTAATGGCAGGGGAAATAGAAAGGCAGTAATTTTTCCAACCTTCAAATTTTTTGTCCTTTAATAATCTACGTGTGTCTTTATCAATATCAGACAACATTTCAAAATTCTCATCCGACATGTCATTGTTGTACTGATGCTCAGCATCTTTTCTTTTATTAACAGCTTCAGTACATTCTCGGTCCCACCAAGGCGGAGAGGGGATTAAGCAAGTTATTGCTTTTTTAAGGGGAAACGTTTCATTCGCTGCTTGCGTTAGTATATTGGTAAAAGTGTCAGAGCAATTTGTTATTACGTGATCTGAAAAATTCCTTAAATTCATAACTTTCTGTTCAACAGATAGTTTGAATTTATCCCATAGTTTGTCATTGTTAAAGTTATATTTAAGTCGTTGCTGTCAGGGAGGAGTACGAGTACTCTTATGGGGAAAGGAAATAATAATCGGGAAATGATCACTTCCAAAAGTGGATGCTAAAGTGTGCCATGTTAGGGATGACGCTAAGTTAGGGGTACATATTGATAGATCAATAGCACTTATGTTTTCAGAAGGAGCCGTGCGTCGAGTAGGCGATCCAGAATTCATTACGCAAAGGTTATGTGTATCTAGTAAGTCTAATAGGAGTTCACCACAATAAGTAGAGATAGAAGATCCCCACGAAATGTGATGAGAATTAAAATCTCCAAGTACTAAGAAAGGTCTAGGAAGAAGAGAGAACATAATGCCAAGATCTTGAAAGACTGAGGAAGAAGGAGAAGGGACATAAATAGAAACAACACAAATGTTATTTATTTGTGCTGCTACCACGGAAAACTCGTTAAATACTGGAAGAGAAAAAGGAGAAAAAGGAATGCTATTTCTAATAAGTAAGGCAGCACCGCCATACCCATCAGATCTATCATCCCTTATGCAAGAAAATCCGTGGATTTTAAAGATGGAGCCTGGTTTTAGCCAGGTCTCCGAAAGTGCAAATAAACAAGTATCGTACTTGTTTATTAAGTGAATTATTTCACTTTTCTTAGGAACTGCGCTTCTGCAGTTCCATTGTATGACTTTCTGAAGAAAGACCGCCATTTTTAATGGCTTTAGTAGATTTAAACATATCAATTATAGGGGCAACGTTGGACGGTAAGGAAATATTCGACTGGGTAAGGGTATCAATAAGAATTTGTATGATGTCTGAGTTAGACATCAATAATGGATTCTTAGGTCGCGAGCTGAGAGCGCAACCATCTCGAGGTGTAGGAATACTATATTCATTAACAATCTTTTCGTGCTCTGCTCGGTCGTAACCTTTTACTGGCTTAGAGGCTGGGCGGCGGTTTGTATAGACGGTTTTTTTATACGAATTATATGATGGTCGTTCTGCAAAAGAATTTAGAGAGCTAGGAATGCCAGGACGTGCCGAAGGGGCACTACCCGCAGAGTTAACAACGTCAGCATAAGATTTTGATACAGGCGGGAATAACTTAGATGCTTCCCCATATGAGATACTGTTTTCTGCCATAGATACCTTAATCAGTTTTTGTCGAGTGAATTCAGGACATGACTTACTTATCGCAAAGTGTGCTCCTGAGCACAAACAACATGATATGTTTTCCTCTTCAACATTACAGCTGTCACCAGTATGTTCATTGCCACACTTGTAACACTTAGGTTTTGAACGGCACTGTAGTTTAGTATGTCCGAAACGGCAGCAATTGAAACATTGGATAGTGGGGTACGTATATAACTCAACCGGTAAAGAGTTATACACATGAAAATTCTTTTAGGAAGAACTTGTCCATCAAATGTTATTACAATGCTCTGCGTTGGTTTCCACACAGGCGAGCCTTCTACTACCGTCTTAAAGTTTATTCTTCGCACCTTTAAAATCTTTCCACACCCATTAGGAACTGATACATTTTCGATTACCTCTTCAGGTGACCATTCCGATGGTACACCACGGACTAGACCCATGCGCGTTATATTAAACGATGGAATAAATGCTTTAAGGTGGTTGGGAGTCAGACTATTACTGCTAATGAATAAATTGGCATTACTAAAGTCTGAGAACGCAAGTGATATTCTATTTCTGCCTATTTTTTTAACAGATCCATCGATAATACCTTGAAATGAGTTTCTTTTTAGGAACTTACCAAATGTGACTGGATGTAGGGTAGCACCATCATCAGGCAATTTTGTTTCACGCTGTACATGAATAATAAAGGGAGCAGCATCAGATTGTTCATACTTGGTTCTAGCTACGGAAGTGAAACTTTGAGGACCGGGACCACTATTAGAACACGAAGGAATAATTGTAGGCTTATCTATCGGTTCGGTGTCGACAGTAGCAGTTACAGTAGCGATATCACTTACTTCAGTATCTACGCAGAGACAGCCTGTTTTACCGTCTACCGCTTTAGCATGCTTCCTTTTTTTCATATTACAGTTTTTGCAAATTTTGTGTAAGCGGCTTCTTTTACGGCCAGTGCGCTGGGAACTAGAGCCATCCGTATCCATACCGGACTCGCTGTAGACTGTATTATTTGTGGAAATCACCACAAAATTAGTAGCCGGGGGGACCATGCCCCCCGGAGCCGCCAAGTCGGGCGGCTCGTTCATAGAAAAAAATTTAAAACTTACCGAGTTTGTGTTGATTAATCAATTATAAATAAAATATATACACTAACTACAAATATTATTTACACGAAGACACTCTGCTGATCCTTAGACCGTTAGAAAATAAAAAATAATTTTCAATGAAAAATTTGCGACCGCCTATTTCGACGTTTCCCGCGCTTTTTCGAGTATGACTTTGATGAGACTATGACTTGACTTGATGACTTTGACTGTGATTTGACACATATTTGCCTGAAATATCATTAATTATCAATTACTGGCTAAATACACAAAAGTGTGGAGACAAAACTTAAAAAAAAAGTGTTTTGGTAATCGTGTGTGTGCGTGTGTTTATTTTTATTTTGAAATTTAAATTAATGAAATCGGTATAGTACATAAAATATGATGATATGAAAATGAAATAGTGAAATCAGCTTAAACCACAGGATTAAACTAATAATATGTAATTTGTAACACTGGTGCTAATAATCAGAGATGGAAAGTAGTAATGGACTTCGAAAACGTCAAACTAACTTTGAGAAAAATAACGAGGTCAGCGAACTTCAAGAAAACAGTTATGTTGAAAAGTCTAAGCACTGTTTGAACCAAATCGTAAGTTGACAGGCATAGGTTTGTGAAATAGCCGCAAAACCCATTAATATTTTCGTTTTACCTACATGCACTAATGTCTTTGAGGGTAGAAAATTATAAATGTAATACCGTGTGTAGGTATTACATTTATAATTAAATAAAATATAGAGTAGTTTAATAAAATTGTTTATTTATATTATATTTCAATAGACTGTCCCAATACATACGAATGTTATTCCATACACACAAATTAGATTCTCTATCTAGAAAATGGGTAAGAAAAAAACATGGATTTCATTCTGATGAGCACATGGTAAATCAATTGACAAAATATGTAATCTGCTAGATTGAGCTTTTATTCTAGAATCCATGAATGTTAGTTGACAAGAATGTAATAATATTCACTATAATTTTACTGAGGAGAAACATTAACATAAGCATATCTCTTACACTGTTTAAAAACAAAAGAAAATTAGTGTCAGATTATGTATGGTGTCAAACAACATCAAACTTAAATTCCAACATCTCTAACTTTAAAGGTGTGATTCCATTAGGAAAGTCTAGCATTAAAGTATGACATCACATTTGCAACCAAGTTACTTGCATTGAAAACAAATTGCATGCAGTTATATTTTAAAATTCATTTTCACTTTAATAAGAATCATCATCTCTAGCTGTACAATTTATAACTACCTATGTGCAAGTTGTAACTTGTATGCAAGTTTGTTCAAGTTGCATGCAATTTGCAACTTGTAAACAAGTAACTTGCCTAATACAGTAGCGCCAATAAGATCTGTCTGGCTGTCCAAGAAAAAATCAATAAACAGTATTATAATCTGTTAATAAATACAACACAAAATATCTTTAAATATGCCTCAAAAGGATCCAGTCTAAAAACCAAGCACCCACCTTATCTTATACCACCCAAACAAAAGCAAAATTAATGTTTAGCTCATGAATGACAACTCCGTATATTTTAGTGCGAAGAGAAACCCTGTGAAAAGGAAAAAGATCTGCATCTAATAAAACAAGAGCTGAAAGATGTAGCCCCACCTTCTATGTTCTACATCCATCTAGAAATTGATCTAGTGTGGCTAGCTTTGTTTGTACTAGCATTATGCACAAGGCTCCACAATTTGGAGGAACCTAAGTATATTGTGTAAGTTATAGTGTAATAATAGGCTTAAGAAAATTAAATTAAAGACAATATTAATAAAAGCTAACTTAAAACTACTATGAATGTGATTGTTGGGCATTATTATTATTATTATAATTTTAACATCTAAATGTTTGGATTTGTTTGTATTATTTTGACATAGATCTTTCCCTGGCTGTCCTTGACAGTGCATTTCCAGAGAAAGCTCTTATGTCATTTTTCCATCTTCTAAATGGTCATTGATACTTACGCTTCCTGTCTCTAGGACACCAATTTGTAATTGTTTTCTCCATTGTTTGCTCCTGTTAAAGTAAGCTTAAATACTGATCTGTTAAAATGTCTAGTCCAGCTTCTTTATGAGTGCTACAGTATTACAGTATTTTTATTGGATTACTATTTACATTACAGATTTGATGAACTGCACTATGGGCGATATGTGACTCTATACACAAAAGGAGTGTTTTTCTTTGATAGCCACCCTCCATTGGGTAAACAACTCTTGTATTTAGCGGGACGTGCAGCTGGCTATGATGGAAACTTCACCTTTGACCGTATTGGATCCCCTTATCCAGACAATGTACCAATTAAGGCCCTGCGGCTAGTGCCTGCTTTGGCAGGAAGTCTGCTTGTGCCTGTTGCATATCAAGTGATGCTGGAACTTTGTACATATCAATGGACAGCCATTCTAGCTGCTCTTTTAGTTCTTTTTGGTAAGTATTGAAATATTTTGGATACATAATCAATTTAATACACTGATGGTTGTTAGGTTGTTATAGTAATTCATGAAGAAGAAAGTAATAATGACTTTGGTCTGTATAAGGCACTTCTTACTTGGTATCAAATAGTGATGAGGAGTAGGCTAGGCACTCTTAAAGTTATAGTCATTGTCAAAATGGAATATATTTCATTCTTTTAATTTAGCAGGTCAGGAAGGGAATTTTCTACAAACAAAAACGTTACAATAAGATATGACTATTCAACGCTAACTTGTACTATTTCTGTGCCCCAGTAGAAATTTCCTATATTATCTTTTCGATGTTGATTTCGGTAATTTCGGTGTTCAAAACATTAAAATCGGTCAGAAGTATGGAGACAGGGAACTACATGCACTCTAACAAATAAAACCATCCTCTCAATAAACAGAGAAACTAAAACAAATTGACGAAAAAATAAACACAAGTGGGTAAAATATTAGCCGTGTGGTTCCTGCGCCAAAATACAGCATTCTCCGTGGTACATTAAAATTATCAAGACGCCTGCTTAGCGCGATGATTATGGCAAACCCCAATGTGCTAAGCGTCAAAAGTGGCGTTGTCTTTCGGCTGTGTTTTAAATATTATTATATTACAAAGAGCTTCCTTATGTTCTCATTCCAGAAAACTGTTTCCTTGCCCAGTCAAGGTTCATGTTGTTGGAAAGCATACAAATATTGTTTGGCCTGTGCGGGGTGCTTTGTACATTGAGAAGCATTCGAAAATCTGGACTTGGTGCTTCAATGTGGCTTTTTACTGCAGCATTGTCACTTGGTTGTTGCTTTTCGTGAGTATTTTTTCCATTTTAATGTATTTAAATACCTACACACAGATAGTAAGATTTCTCTAATTATACACAAAATACCTAATTAAGTAAGGGGGAGAGGGGTTTTCAACAAATATGTAATTTTTTAGAAAATCGCCTGGGTAGATAATATAGTAAAGCATGCTTCTCCACTAAAGTGTGACTAAATCCTACACAATAATAATAGGTCTTTACCTATGAAATTGCCGTATTGCAGTACAGACTTTTTCAAACAAAAAAAAGTTTTGATTGGCTATGAATTCTAAATTCAAATTAATCTTGTTTTAAAAATATGACATTCTATTTACAATATAAGTCTTTTGTTTATTGATTAGCGTTGTATTTTCATTACATTTCAACATTTTTCCTCATAATGGATACTTTGAAATTTCGTGTAATTATGGAATATGAGTTCCGTCGTGGCACCAACGCGGCACAAACGACACGTAACATTAACGACGTTTACGGAAAGAACTGTACAAACGAACGTACAACCCGTTATTGGTTTGCTCGGTTCCGTTCTGGGAATTTTGACTTGAAAAATGAACCTCGTGGTCGTCCGGAAACTTTGGTCAACAATGATGAATTAAAGGCGATTGTGGAAGCTGATGAATCTCAATCTACAGCTGAGCTGGCAGCAGCTTTTGATGTTAGCATCAAAACAATATTGGTCCATTTGCGACAGATTGGCAAGATAAAAAAGCTTGATAGATGGGTGCCCCACGAACTTAACGATCGCCAGCGCAACGTACGCGTCGAGACTTGCCTTGCGCTGCTTAACAGGCACAGAAATGAAGGAATTTTGAACCGAATTGTTACGTGCGACGAAAAATGGATTCTTTTTGTCAATCGAAAGCGCTCAGCAAGTTGGTTAGATCCTGGTTCGGTACCAAAGCAATGTGCAAAACGAAAAATGACCCCTAGAAAGGTGATGGTAAGGTCACAGTTTGGTGGTCTAGTGCTGGTGTGATTCATCATAGCTTTTTACAAAACGGCGAGAGCATTACTGCAGATGTGTACATTGAAGAACTAACCACAATGATGGCGAAACTCGCACGTCTGCAACCAGCTTTGGTCAATCGGTCGTCTCCACTGCTACTTCACGACAACGCGCGACCCCATACTGCACAACAGACCGTCTCTAAGCTGCATGAGTTGGGTTTGGAAGCTCTCCCTCATCCGCCATACTCACCAGATCTTGCGCCTACCGACTATTACTTTTTCCAAAATTTGGACAACTTTTTAGCGGGAAAAAAATTCAATTCCCGAGAGGCAGTCCAAAACGCCTTTGAAGAGTTTGTTGTCTCCCGTCCTGCTGATTTTTTCAAGAAGGGCATCCATAAACTGCCACAGCGTTGGCAAAGATGCATTGATTGCAGGGGTGATTAATTTGAATAAAAGAAATAAATAAGTTCGAAAAAAAAATACTTTAACTTTTTTCAAACAAAACGGCAATTTCATAGGTAAAGACCTAATATTTATCTTGACTCTATCGTAAAATACCGTAAAAATTGTTCTCGATTTCGAGAAATTGTGATTAATCTGTGAGTGGTATTTCGCTTACATAATTATTAGGTGATAGAATTCGCCAATTCGCCCTTTTTACAGTATAGTAGGTTGGTACTGTTAAGTATAAGCCTAAAAATTTAAAATATTTAGTATTTTTTTCAGGGTCGCAATGTTATAAGAAATCATTCACCTATGAGAAAAGCAAGTATCTAAATCTATTGTGTTCCTTTCAGGGTCAAATACTCAGGCCTGTACACGTACTACCTCTGTGTGTTTCTGGTAGGACATCAAATATGGCAACGATTGGGTACCCCTGAATCCGGCTTGCATATAGCGCTATCAGCTCTATGGAGGCTATTAGTGTTGATTTTGGTGCCAGCTGCAGTGTATGTCGGGGTGTACTATGCTCATTTAGCGATGCTGCCGAAAGCAGGGCCGCATGATAGCGTAATGACGAGCGCATTTCAAGCGTCACTGGAAGGTGGCCTCGCTAGTATCACCAAGGGGCAGCCACTGCACGTAGCGCACGGCTCGCAGATTACTCTCAGGTAAAAAAATGTGCTTTAGACCACATGACTGAAGTAAAACTTCTTCAGCCTTATTAATAAATGGGTATTAGTTTTGGGTTAGTTACTTCAGCTTTTGTCCTTTTTTTGCTACTGGAATATTTACCTGGATCGAAAGAGACAAAAGATGGTGTAAGTAATCAAAAGCTATTTCGTGTTTATTAATAAGGCTGCTTTAGTTTAGCTCCATCTATCGGCCGGTATAACTTTGTTTTTGCTTTGTTTAATGTTAATTAATTAAATAATTAATGTCGCCAGCTTGACAATTGTAATTGTCATTTTACCGGACATACCGACATAATAATACAAATTTTATGTAATTTTTAACTTTGTTATGTTGACAATGGAGATCTACGTGAATCAACTTCAACTTCCGTTCCCCTCGCATTCAACAGCTTACTCCCCAAGCGTGCGTAAAGAAGTTTTACTTCAAAAACGACTTTAAACGTAAGGTTAAGAGCAACATTATACACCTACTCAAATTGTCTGAGATTCAGAGAGAATTGTTTGTTTTTCATGAATTATTGTACAAGCTGTGGTTTTAAACAGGTTCAATAATTGCCGTGCTCTAAGTTTAAAAAAGGCACAGTTGCTTACCCATTTAAAAAATATCTAGAGTAAATATGCAGCAACTGAATAATTAAGTATTAATTTGTATGTAAGACTATTGCTATGTATAGCTCGCGCAAAACTTTATGAGCTCTCGAAAGTTAGCGTGGATGGCTGCGCAGTACGCATATGTTACTGTATGGCCGCTTTTACAATGCACTCAACTGTACCATTCGCAGTTTGGTACTCGGGTCTAACTTCCGAGAGCTCATAAAGTTTTGCGCGAGCTATACCTAGTTACAGAACCATACCACATCGTCGGTGTTGCCGCGCCTATGTTCTAAAAGTGCCTAAATATTTAACGATACTTGATAGCGAATTCGGTAAAGTTTATAGACTCCTACTAGGGTTATTGTTATAACAACCGATGCTATCGAGATAAAATAGACTATTTCTTGTACACACCAAATATTAAACACACAATTACTAGACAAAAAAGATCTAAGTTCGCGAACCTGCTGTACCAACCTCCTTGCCGTAAAGACATTTATAAGAAAAACGTATATAACATGTGCATAACTATTTTTTAATAATTTGCCTAATGAAATTAAATGTTTGGAAGAAAATATATTTAAAAAACATTTTTAAGCAAATGTTTCTATAGTGTCAAAGAATATTTAACAGGTAATAACAAATGTTAATGTAGTAACAAAAATATTATTTTTAATATTTGCACGCTTGCATGCAGGCTGAATGCACGTAACCACTACTTATACTATGTGACCTTGTATCCAAATTGTATATTGTGTATTCTTGCAAATAAACAAATGATTGATTGATTGATTGATAAAAAATAATGATTTCTATAATATTTTTTAACTTAAGAGCACGTTGGTTTATAGTTGGTTATTATTGAACTGTTTTTGGATTCATGATCAGAACATTACGATATGAGTGTCTATAAAAACTGTTCTCCGATATAGGACACGTATCTTATTTTCTATTAGTGAAAACTGTTTATGGCTATTTCAGTACTCAAAATCTATTTACCTATTTGTGTTTAGCGCCTGTTTTCCTTGTAAATAAAAGTAAAATATAATATAGATGCATTCGACATAACGACAGGCACACGCACGGGCGCGCCTGCTGGCTACATTCCCACGCGCACGTGTACCCCGTGCGTTACGGAGACGCGCGCGGCTCCAGCCATCAACAGCAAGTGACGTGCTACAGCTTCAAAGATGTCAACAACTGGTGGATAGTGAAGCGGCCGGAGCGGGCGGCGCTCGCGGCCAGCAACCCTCCCGACGCTATAAGGCATGGAGATGTCGTGCAATTACTGCACGGGATTACCAGCCGTGCGCTCAACTCGCACGATGTTGCCGCTCCCGTATCGCCGCAGTCGCAGGTTACTTCTATCTAGAGATTTCGCATGAACTGAAGTGAAGTGTATACATTTTGCAAACATTCGGCTTACAGTATTTATACACCTTCGCCCTGCGCCGCCCGTTTTTCTCGGTATATGTCTATTCGCGCATTATTTCACCTGAACAGCAAAAAGAAGCATCAATCAATTAACATCTACCTCTATGCAATCAATACTATTCAGTAACTCGTTTTATCCAATCAGTCAAGGCGCTTCATCTTTACTTTATTGCCAGAAATATGGAATGAGATCCTGAGAACACTCCCAAAAATGGAGAGGGTAAAAGAGAGAAAGACAAGCTACCTATTCTTTAATGTAATATGAAAAAAAGCCCCTGCGGCAGGACAAGTAGTTGTGCGAAAAAAAGCGCAAATCTAAAAACTTGTTCTGAGTCTGGGTGTTGTGGGACCATGGTCCGCATAGTTCCTGGGCGTTATTATTATTATAATGTACGAAAAGGCCAACGTTTGACTGCAACTCGCCTGATGTTAAGCGACAATGAAGTCGAAAGATTAGCACGTTGACCTATGAGAAGCCTAGTCACTCTAATCTTAAAGGATACTTTACTTTTCTTCTGTGTTCCAGACTCTGTATCCACTTTTCACGAAACTCACGATACACAATGCACTATGTTTTCCTTCACCATTGTGAAAGTTCAAATATCATAGAGTTGGTTTTTCCGTAACATTTTGTATGAAACATGTTGAAATGTATGTAAAAATGAGCAGCGTGACCCCTCTTTCTCTAGGACGTACACAAATGCTTTACCGTATGTACGTCATAGAACGATAAGTGTTACTTGTAACTTAACTTTCTTTGCCAGGAGGTGTCGTGCTACATAGACTACAACGTGTCGATGCCGGCGCAGAACCTGTGGCGCGTGGAGATCGTGAACCGCGAGCGCGAGGACGCCACGTGGGACAGCATCCGGTCGCTGGTGCGGCTGGTGCACGCGCCGTCGCGCGCCGCGCTGCGCTACAGCGGCCGCCAGCTGCCCGCCTGGGGCTTCCACCAGCACGAGGTCGTCGCGGACAAGGCGCTGGCGCACGAGGACTCTGTCTGGAACGTAGAGGAACATAGGTACACTAAAGGTGAGGAGGTTTTTTTTATGGCGGGAAAACGAAAAAGATCGCGTCGCTGCATTGTATTATTTTCCAAAACTTGTTATTTTCAGTGTTAGTGCATAAAATTGGTGGCATTTTATTCGTTAAGTGCTGGATTACAGGCATGAGTGTGAGAAAGTGGTATGATGATGGTGAAACGTTTCTTTTCGTGTTGTTTCCAGAACTATATAGAAGCTTCTGGTAAAGTTACCACCACTTACTTAATATAAAAATTTATACATTTTGATGACCTCCATGTTTGTCACACTGATGAAAGGCCGCGGACAGCAGATCGTTCCACATTTTACAAGTCTGAGGCAGAAAATAACGCATAAAACGGATAATTTCGGACTTGTCATTTGTTTACGCGAAAGATCCGTTTTAGTTTTTATAATAGTTTACTTGTACTACCTTAATCGTCAATATTTTGTATCTTAGGATATCATATTATTTGCTAAACCAGCGTATAAGCTATCTGCATTGCGAATTTCATTAAAATTGGTTAAGTAGCGTAATGGTAAGAATTCACACACACAAACACACACAGGCACGCACACACACAATATACTATGCCGTATATTTTGGTGTGCAATAAAGTATTGTACCCGCACCATCCAGCGGAGGACCGCACGGAGCGCGAGCGCGAGCTGGTGTCGGCGGAGATGATCCCGCGCGGCGCGACGCGGCTGTCGTTCTGGGAGAAGTTCCGCGAGCTGCAGCACAAGCAGCTGGCGCACGCCGCCGCCGCGCCGCCCTCGCACATGTTCGCCAGCGAGCCCGCCGACTGGCCGCTGCTCGCGCGCTCCGTCGCCTACTGGCTCTCGCACGCTTCCAACGTAAGTTCGCTGTGCGAGCTACGGCAGGGCTTGCTGTAACTGGCCACTATTTACTATATGTGCATGAAATAAGACTTACATTCACGTAACGCCATCTGTGATCATGGTTTAACATTACCTTATCGTTAATCTTTCGTATTAGTTCACAATTTTTACCGTATGGAAACTAACACGAACTGGAAAATGCACTAAAGTAGCCAGTTATTAGTTGGTTTATACAATACCATTTGCAACTCTGCACATTCAACTCACTATTCCTCAAAACAGTGCGCTTTTACACGCCGCGACAGATACACGCGCGAGTGGGGGAATCGGCTGAACTAACAGCTGTAATTCTTTTGTATCTATTAAAACTTAAATTAACTTACTAACTTTTTTAAATTCGTAAACTGCGAAATGGTAACATTTTTACATTTACATCAAGTTTTACTACCTAAAGTGTTGTGTACCTCAACTGGAACGCAACATACACTAACTATTACTACTACTAATAGGTACGACTATTCTGCAAAATTCGTCTCGGTAGGTACCACCGCTTTGCCAGCTATTCTGCCGCGAAGGAGTACTGCGCAAACACTACTATTATCTGGTTTTGTTCCTTAACATCGGGTGAACGACTAGCTCTTCACATAATTCATTAAAAAACACCCATTCTCCGTTTCAAGGAATTGATTTAAAAGTGTAGTAATCCACACACTTAAGATATATATAAAGTATTATCACTTTAAAATCCGTTCCATAATAGTAAAAGCAAGTGTGCCCAGTTGGAATAACTGTTAGTTACTGTAAAAGTGCTGAGTTGACTGACTGCAGCCTCTGTGGTTTAATGGTTGAGCAGGTCGGCTCATAACCGGAAGCCAGCGGGTTCCATCCCCATGTATTTCTGCATAGAAAAAAAGGGCAAACACTTGTTCTGTGTCTGGGTGTTGTGGGTTCAGGTGTATGTGATCGTTGGGCGTTATTTATTTATTTGTAATAAAGTCATTTGACTTTGAATTTACTAATGTATAGTTTACCGGTTTAATACACGTTCTATAGATGTCGCCACGGCTGCTTAGACGGTACAAAAATATTTTCCTAAACATTTTCGCAGTCACTGGGCATGCGGCCATAGCTTAGTTGGAAGAGCATCTAATCCGGTGAATTGGAAGGTGCGGACATAAATCGCGCTGGTTGTTAAATAAATTAACCATATTTCTGTAGACATTCTTAATTTTTAGGAGCCACACATTAACAGCTGGAAAACGCCCACTACGGAATATAGGTCATCCCCCATCAGGGGTTGGGTCATAATTGAAGGGATGAGATCAAAAAGGGTTTTTCTGATTTTTTTCTCAAAATGACTTATGGGTATCGTTGGATTCAGCGTGAAATTATCTACAATAATACATTCTCAAAATACCGATATGAGGCTTAAATCTCGACATTTTCAATCTAAAAACGGTTTATCTGACACAGGAATATAGTTCGCTTAGCATGAAAACATTATTATATTTAATATATTATATTATATTTTTACAGTAATTGTACGAATACTATATATTGTATTTTAAAATATAATTAATACTTTTTCAAGCAACTGAAACTTACATAAACCTTTTATATTACTCAATACGCATTCTACATTAAAATGAGGCCGTTGAAGTTTAATGTCAGTTTTCGCAACTATAATTTTGACAGTTAAACCCTTTTTATTCTCACCCATTGAATTATCGTCTTGGTGATCACAGTAGAATATAGTGCGAACCGAGGAGATTGCTGCTGCTCATACCCTGGATATGGGGAGCCATTGGCAAAGCGTAGAGTTGTCTGTCCATAGTCGTATAATATCATCAGGCAATGCATTCCCACAGCTGGAACACAAACCACCAGCACGCTAAAAGTTCGGGCTGGTGCCGACGCCAGTTCCCTCACGATACACAATGCACTATGTTTTCCTTCACCGCTGTGGATGTTCAAATACCATAGAGTTGGTTTTTCCGTAACATTTTGTATGAAACATCTTGAAATGTATGTAAAAATTAGCAGTGTGGCTCCCTCTCGCCCAAATGCCTTAGGTACGTCATAGAACGATAAGTGCTAACTTAGGAGCTGTCATACATTAGTGCAGACTTGCCCGTCTGACAAACGTGATACAAACCTGTATCACGCGCGGCTATCATTGTAACGTTTGTCAGACGGGCAAGTCTGCACTAATGTATGACAGCTCCTAAGTTAGCACTTATCGTTCTATGACGTACCTAAGGCATTTTGATTTGGCGCTAATAATCTACTATACAATCATGTTGAACCGATATTGAGTGTGGAAACGGTTACACAGGCGCAGATCCATCTAATCGGCAACCTGGTGACGTGGTACGCGGGCACGGGTGCGCTGGCAGCGTACGGCGCGCTGGCAGCGCTGCGGGCGCTGCGCGGCCGACGCTCGCCGCCGCGCCGCGGCAGCGACGCCTTCGCGCGCGCCGGCCGCCTGCTCTACCTCGGGTACTGGCTCCACTACCTCCCTTACTTCTTTGTAGACCGAACTCTATTCTTACACCACTACCTCCCCGCCTACATCTTCAAAGTTCTGTTGCTCTCGTACGTAGTTGAGTACGTTTACTCCGTCATTAAAAATGGCGGCGTTCGCTCGCTGTTCCTCGTTACTGTAGCGGTATGGTTCGCGTACGTCGTTTTAACGTTTCAAAAGTTCAGTGTACTCAACTATGGCAACACCGACCTGACCGAAGGTGACCTCGTGAATCTCAGATGGAAGGATAGCTGGGACTTTATCCTCCATAAAAAGGGTTAGCCCGGTATCGAATTCTGATGCTTCCTGTAGATGCCATTTCTAAGATCTTGTCAAGTATGTACTCCATATATTTTTTAAGAATGTTGTTCGCAAACACTCAACTTGTTTGGTATTTAAAACTATAGATAAACATTTTTTTAAGGTACCTTGTGTAATTAGTAAGAAATAATATATCAATTTATATTGTGTAAGTATTATTGCGTAGTATTATAATATGAAACGTATTCCGTCCAAGAATTATGAAATTATATATTTTTTGATATTTTTATAAATAAAATAAAATTAAAATTTCTTTTGTTTTTGTAATTTTTTTTAAATTATGCACTGTTTCTCAAAATGAGAACCTGTGTAGGTCAATATTAAACGAAGTTACACTGGTCTATATGGTTTTGTTGTCCTAGATATAAGATTGATTTTGGATATATTAATGCTCACAACTCATGAAATTATTAATGGTTTTTTTTTGGTTTTGTAAGATTAGCTCACTTTTTTAAAAATTTTTTTCATTTTACATTACAAAAATCAAAAACAAAATATTAACTCATGACATCTTATCTAGATTCACGTGTAAGCGCTTCAATATTGTCAAATAAGTGAGATCTCAGCTTTTCTGCGGAGTAAAGGGTCTGAGAGTGGGGATCACGTGTTGTTTGCATGCGCGAAAAAGTTAAGAAGCCTAATCACAACTGGGAAAATAAATTTTATTACTAACAAGCCGATAATTGTACAAAATATAAGATATGTAAAAAACAAGAGCACATTTCAATACTTTCATAAATATATCCGTATCACTTGAAAACCTAAAAAATATGCAGACATTTCACTAGGTGAAATGTGTATGTGTCTTTTATCCTATAAACATCGAATAAGGTCATTTTTATTTCATATCGGTTAATTGATTTGGGATACGTCTATGTGGCAACCTACATACGACTCAGAAATACTCAGAATGCATAGCCACCAACTCGGTTGTGAGGCTAGCCGTCTGCTAAAATACTTTCAAGAGTAGCCGGTGATGCTAAAGCCTTATAGCCTATTGTTTAGCCTGATAAGTTTGATTTTGTAGTGTTCCCTGCATAATAATGAGAATGACCTACGTCACAATAATCGTTGACAATAGATTGTTTTTATTTTGTTATTTATGACTTGCCGTCAACTTAGCAATCAGTCTAATTGAATAACTTCAATATCTCGTTCAGTGATAAGACTTATTTTTGATAATAAGGAATGATACCCTTCCATTCCCTCTAACCATGGCGTTTTTTTCCACCCTGTATAGGCATAACTAAAACATCAGTCTTTTATCCTATAAACATCGAACAAGTTCAATTTTATTTCATATCGGTTAATTGATTTGGGATACGTCTCCGCTAAATTCTTTCCGAGACGTAAAATATTTTTATCTTTGGCTTAATAAAGAGCTTACAGGGGAAAATGACGACCTGGCTAGGACCCACTCATTAAATGTAATCTAAATTGTGTTCATATTTAAAAGTGGAGTACGTACCTTCTACGAATTGCAATTTTTTATCAGTTGTTTGCTTTGTTTTGTGGCTATTTGTGTGTATCATAATCAACGATTATCGGCAATGCTTTAGTTGTGTGTGAGTGTGACACATCTGAACGAACACAATCATACATATTCGTTCAAATGCGTCGTACAGTATCCTACATGTGCATACATTCTGTCTTAAAACATCTCGTATCGTGACACTATTGGGTGTGTGTGACTCATTGGGAACAGCAAACCCAAATTTACTTTGAAAGTACCGTAACTATAAGGTAGGTACGTAACTATGCTTCTATTTATAGTCCCCAATACAAGGTTTATCGTGCATCTATCAAAAAAGAAACAAAAGAGTTCTGCACTAATGTCCCAAGCAGACTTATATATAGGCGTCCTTGTCGAACCTACGTTGGGTGAGAGACGGAGTGCTTACAATCACAATATTCCGTGTTTGTGATTTCTGTACTTATCGACTTTCATACAAACCTATGTTACACTTCGAATTAATTAGTACATTGCATTGTATAGTGTGCAAACGTGCAGCATTGTGCTGAGGTTTAAGATTAGGGTTTTTCAAGTTTACTGTGCTTGTAGTGCTTGCTGTTTCAGCTGATGCGTAAAGGATGATATGAGATGGATGATACGATGGAAACTGAGGAACGGGCTCGCCCAGGACCCTCAAGCAGCGCGGAAGAATCTCGCCCCAAGTATGTACTCTAAAATCGTACAATTTTCATACTTTGAATCTGAAGTCTTTGTATTTGTGTTTGTGTGTGTTATTAGTAGCATGCTAGCAGCTACTATCTAATAAAAATATTAGTTAAAGTCATAAATTAATACTACAAAAACATTAGGGCCATGTTTAGGTTTTTTATACTACTTTTGTAATATTATTTAACAAAAACGTTTTTTTATAATAATTCTAATATCAGTGAATGTCCCATATAAAAATATGTTTATATATAATGTAAGCTAACTAGGCACTTAATAAATGTAAATAAATTAAGAAATCTGTTTTGAAAATAAGGTGAGGTAAAAACTATCCAATAATATTGATTACGTAATACATAATTAGTATGGTACGATATATGCGCCGGCATCGGCAGTGCCGCCCTATTACCGCTTGGGTTTATATCGCAACGTTTCACTGAGGAACACGGAAGTCGACCGCTACCTGTGATTCATATTAATTATTTTAGCGAGCTATGATTAAAATAAATATCTCGTTATTTAATATTTATTTATTAACTTATTATGTTATTCAGTTAGGTTTAAGCATGGAGAAATAAGTGAATCTATGGCATAAGATGGGTTGTTCCTTTACTCTCATCAGTTTTGTCCCACTAGAGGAGAAAAGGAATAAAAAATATGGCTTTCTCCCCACTATGTGGGGTTTACTCTCTAACTCACAACACGAAATCGTAAGAAGTTTTTTAAACAATGTGTGTCTGAAATGATCTAAACACGTGGCTTCATTTTTGATCCTAGTACTTTCCGAGGGTTTACTTAATGTGGTGCTGTAGCCTAGGCCACATCCCTATCTAACGACGTAGGAACCTCCTGCCTGTATAAACCTCCTGCCTGCTTGAGTGGTAGTAAAGGTCACATTTAAAGTGTAGTATCTAACGATACCTACGTTATAGAGATAATATTTTTAGATAATAAGACAGCTGTTGTTTATACCTAATTCTAACTTACAACTGCTTAAATTAACTAATGTAAATTAAGTTGATACGCAATACAAACATAGAGCTTTGCTTATAAACTTTGGTTAAATTTCATCAACGTTTTGAATGCCGTCTCGTTTTCGATCGCAACATTTCACGTTAACAGGAAGTTAACGCTGACTGCATTGATTTTTGACTAACTTATGATTTGATTTACTTATGATGTTGTTTACAACAGTAACCAGAATGTTAGTATGTTTTCAGCCAAGAACAAACAAGAAATGATCCTGCACGATGGGAATTCCTCGAACATAAAGGCCCTTTATTTCCACCACCTTATAAACGATTACCTTTTACTGTGCCATTTTTGTATGGTCGTAAAAGGGTGAAGCTCTCTACCAATTCAGAAGAAGTTGCCTGCCACTACGCACGAGCATTGATCTCTAAGTCTGACTACGCAAAAACTTATGTGTTCCAGAACAACTTTTTCAGGGACTGGCAAGATGTCATGACACCTGAAGAGACAGAACTTATCAAAGATCTCTCTAAATGTAACTTTAGTAAAATTATAAGCCATTTAAAAAATAATAAAATGTGTGGCGTAAGTTCTCCACACAAAAGAAACAATGAAAAACAGAAATATGGGTATTGTATCATAAATGGTAAAAGAGAAAGCATTGAAAATTTCAAAATAGAGCCTCCTGGCCTATTTATTCCCAAAAGCGAGCACCCAAAGATGGGGATGTTGAAGAAACGTATCATGCCTGAAGATGTAGTGATCAACTGCTCTAGCAATAGTAAAATACCTAAACCACCGCGTGGTCACAGATGGAAAGATGTGGTGCACGATAACACCGTGATGTGGCTGGCATCTTGGATTGGGAATGTGCAAGGAATAACCAAATATATCAAATTGAGCCCTAGCTCTAAATTAAAAATGAATAAGGATCGCCAAAAGTATGAGATTGCCCGAAAGCTCCATACATGTATAAATACAATAAGAGATAATTACCGTGCTGATTGGAAAGCAGCTGAGATGGAAGTTCGTCAGCGTGCTGTTGCTCTTTATTTCATTGACACTCTTGCATTGAGAGCTGGTAACGAGAAAGATGATGATCAGGCAGACACTGTGGGTTGTTGTTCATTACGAGTCGAGCACATAGAATTACATAAAGAAAAAGATGGGAAGAAATATGTAGTGGTATTTGACTTCCCCGGTAAAGATTCCATAAGATATTATAATGAGGTTCCAGTGAAAAAACGCGTTTTTGAGAATCTAACGCTCTTTACGGAGAACAAAGCCAAGAGTGATGAGCTCTTCGACGAACTTAGCACACAATCATTGAATAAATATTTGAAAAATGTTTCGATAACTGCTAAAGTCTTCCGCACATATAGTGCCTCAATGCTTTTGCAAACTAAACTATCCGAATATTGTAACATTGAAGATATAATAGATTACAATAAAAATGAAAAAATTAATGGAGTAAATGAAGTAATGGATTATTCTAGAAAAAAGAGACTGAAAAATATATATTGGCGTGCAATGAACGATGTAACTAATCTGTGTAACCATAAATGGAAAGACCGTGTAAAGTCGTATTCCCGCCCAGGTATATTATTAATTATTTAATTCTTTAATTAAATAAATATTTGTGGACATTTCACACAGCGCCATCCAGCCCCAAACTAAGCAAAGCTTTTAGTATGGGAACCAGATAACTGCTTAGATTCACCATTCCACTACCGGACTACTAGACGCTCGGCTAAGCGCCATCGTTTCGTGGTCGAAATACCACCCATTCGTACCAAGCGATTTGACTCAACGTTCTTAATTAGAACGGCTAAGGAAGGGAATGCCCTGCCAGCGTCTGTGTTTCCGGCGAAATATGACCCGGGCGTGTTCAAGAGAAGAGTGAATAGGTATTTACTTGACTAGCATGCTACACCTTCGATCGCATCGTCACTTCCCATCAGGTGAGAGCGCGGTCAAATGCTAGACAAGTTGGAAGTAAATAAAAGATACTTGTTGTTTGTAAATACATACATACATAGAATACAGTATAACACACAGACACAGAACAAACATCTATGTTCACCACACAAATATTTGTCCTGAGTGGATAGTGAAATGCATGATAGGAAAAATATGCAATAAATGTTAGCTTTTGTATCATCATATTCGCAATACTTTTACAATTAAATATGCTAAGTAATTTCTTGCGATATACCACCTACTTATTTTATCACGTTTTTAATTTTTCTTTAAGGTGCAAGGAGTGGCAAAAAGAAACTAGTTCCCAAAACTGCTATAAGTCACTATACCGACCCACGCATTACAGTAGCTTGGTAAGATGTAGGGCTGGACGTAACCCTGGTAAATAGGTACTTATGTAATATATGAATAAAGAATAGGTTCTAATTCTCATACGGCAAATGGACAAGAAAATGGATTTCAATATCCTAAGTACGTTTACAGTTTTAGTTTTTGAAGTAAAACTTCTTTACGCACGCTAAGCTGGTGAATGCGTAACGGAAGTTGAAAGGGAGATATATCTCCCTCTCAACGTGAAGGTAGAAAGAGGGAGAGCTACGTTTCTTATATTACTGTAAGGGCAAGAGAGATGGAGCTTTCCTTCAGTCGTGTAAGCACAATCGTTTTTTTATATTTCCTTTCCCTTTCGATTCTTTGAGCGTTTTCGTTATTCCTCATACCAGGGGCCTTACCGCGTAAGTTTGCTGGAGATGGTGATCCTGTTCTCTCTTGCTCGCACTCGTGGACTTGTTAATTGGCGCGTGTAGGATGGCAGACGAAGCCGATTCCCAGAATGGTTACGCGGTAGGGGTGCAGGTTAGCCATCCACGCCCAGTTGAAAAATTCACCGGAATTTAGTCGTTTTGCTAACGCCACTAGTTTTATCATAATTTTACTAAGTACTTTTATATACCTGTAAATTATAAAACACTAGTTGCGCCTCGCGGTTTCACCCGCGGATAGTAAGTGTTTTAATAATTTGCTCATCCCACGGGAAAATTTCACTTTTCCTGGATAAAATGTAGCCTATTTGTTAATCCAGTGTATAAGCTTTCTTGATACCGAATTTCATCCAAATTCATTCAGCCGTTTGATCGTGAAGAAGTAACAAACATATACACATACAACTTTCGTCTTTATAATATTAGTGTGATTTACATAACATGCGCATAGCACGTCCACGTACCTAAACGTCACCCTGAAACAAGATTTTTATTAATTCGCGTCTGATGTAGTGGAGGTTTGACATTTAGTCCCATTTGACCAGTAACTATAATATAACTTATAGCTAGAGCCTCCTTCAAACCGGAACACATTAGTGCATTTAATCCAAATAAATCCCCCCAGGAGATCAGAGTTGGGCAGCCACATGAACGGTGACACTTATACTATACTACGTATCTATAAAATGAAATTCATATTTTAATTTGGTAATATTTCATTACAGGTGTAAAAAGTACAGTATACCCATCAAATTAATATTCGACACCAAAACTCTACAAAAGAAATTCGAGTGGGCTATTAAAGAAGCCGAGGCAGATTTTATTTTTTAAGACGGTACTTTCTCGGAAAATTATTTAATAAGGAAATCACAAAGGATTTAAAATTTGCAGAAGCACCTACATGTTACTGCTCAGTTTTTCATATCATCGTCGGCTTCGCCGATTGTAGTAGGTACCCACACCCACAACCTACAAGTATAACATACATACGATTTCTTTCTCTTCACTGCAACAAAAAAATCTTTTGTTGGTCATAATTAAAATTATTGCAATTTAATATTTTTTCGAGTACATAGATATTATTATCAGTATGAAAAGATCAACGAGTATTCTTTGCGAAATTACTCATTTTGATTATTCAATTCAATTATTTGCTTGAATATGAGTAATATATAGATGTAAGTAAATAGAAATAGGCACTAGTCAACCGTTTTTATTTTTTTTATATTTACCTGGAAAACACGTAATTATTAGTAGCAGTACATGTCATATAAATTAATTAAGCAAAATAGTAATCAATTAAATACAATTAATGTCATTAGAACCTAGTACCTCAGTTAAGATAAATCACCAATCCAAATTAATAATTACTTACCTACTACAAGAATTTGTTATTAATACAACAAATTTTCTATAACATAACAGGTTTTTGTGTGTGAGTGTGGGTGTATATATATTATCCCTATTTTAATGTGTAATTTATCTTTGTATTTATTTTTTTATTAATTAAATAACTTTTATCTAAAGTATATTTTCTGTCATTTGAAATGAGGCTTACAAGAATCTGTATATTTAAGATGACATACTGATGTCATTTCTTGAGCTATAAAAATAGTCTCTTTTGGTGCAGTTAACCCAGAATATCCATCTATTGCAGTTAATGTTGCATAAGTATGGCAATATGTCAACCGCATATTACCCTACAACCTTAACTTAGGAGCAAACAGTCTCAGCATTTACTTTCCAGTTCAGGTTGAAATCAATATTTAATCCTAGCAATTTATTTGTCAGGTCTTTGTTAATTAGTTTTCCTAAAATAATATTATGTCAATATTTTATTACATATGAGCATAGGGTAATAGTAGGATAGGATTTAGTACCAGAAAGATATAATGGGTGTAATCTTTAATATTATTTTAAAATATAAACACTAGAGATTAGCATCAGCTGGATACTGTTTCAACATTCCATAGGCTGTGGATGCTGCACGGCATGAACAGACACAGACTCTACTTCCAAGGGGACCACACGCTGTTTCAGCACTGCAGTTGTGCCTAGAGGGTATTTGTATGATCCTTGTTTCTTTCCCTAAAAGAAAAACATAATTAAAATACAATAAGAAAAACCCATTTTTTCAACAGGTACACAGGAAGCCAAAATTAAAATAGCATTATGTTGGAAACAACTAGTTTTAGAGAGAAATTTTATTTTAGTAAATTTAAAAAAAATTTAAAACAAAAATTTTAAATTTTTTTTTTTTTTTTAAGTGTAAGTAAATACTTGGTTTTTGCTCATCTGACAACAGTGGCATTTCTAATGTAGTATTTACTCAATTGGCACTGTGTAAAATGTCCATAAATATTTATTTTAATCATCTGTGACTGCCAGACCAGACTTGACTTGGGTAGGTTAGGTTCTAAATCAGTCACAGAACCAACAGAGCACCCCTATTCTTTTGGCTACATCCATTTTTAAATATATATAACAATTGCAAAGCCAAAACTTGCATGGATTGAAATGCTAGCATTAATCCAATAATACTTAATTTTACTTAGAAATTATATTTAGTTGAGATGCATACCTTGACGTTAGCTTCTTCATAAGTCCTCAAGTACTGGGCTGGGCCAGTGCCACGAATGACACATAGATCTACATTGGAGCCAGACCCTAAATCATTGAAGATTCCTGCAGCAATAGCATCACGGACAAGCTTCTTCCCCTCTTCCTCATTCATGTTAGGTTTCCACCCAGATTCAAAAACTGCCATTGCAGCTAGAGATCCAGAACCTATAATACAAAAAAAAACATTAGAAACCTATAAAGATAGAGAAAAATACCTATTAATTACAAGAACATACCCATAGTAGCATAAGGCAATTTATCCACAGATCCATGAGGATAAATACAGTAGATGTGAGGACCAGTTCTGTCAACACCACCCAATACGAGAGCAGCGCCGATATGTCCCTGGTAACGGAAGAGCATGCGCTTCAACAGCGTAGCCGCGGTCTCTACAGGCACGGTGCGCCCGGTGTGTAAACGCTGCAGCTCCAGCTGTGACGATACTGTCTGAGTAGTCATCTCGGTATCCGCAGCGGTTCCTGCGCCGCAGCAGTACATGTTGGACGCAAGATAGTGAATTTTTTCGCAGTTCTTGTCTGACACTACCGTGTTTTCAGTGGCTCGCGTATCAGCGCCGAGAATGACACCGTCGGCGTAAATGATGCCAACAATAGTAGTTCCAGTCTTAGTTGCCTTTGGAGCTGGAAATCCTTTGTGTGCGAGGAAGGCATTGCTGTAAACCGTTGTCCCGTTATTTATACATAAAATTATCCACTAAATTATAACGAATACAGCGCGGCGACCTGTAACTCCTACCGTTGGCAATTGTCAAAAGAAAACCCTGGTGTAGGTATTTCGGGTAACAACACTGAAGCCATTATACGAAATAAATTTACAAATAAGTTTCTCTGAAATGATTTAAATACAGCACTTTGTCTGCGGTTACAATTTTACTTCTGATTTTCCAAATAGTTTTTGTTGTGTCACGCTGCGCTTCGGAAAGTCTCCTAAGTGGTCTGTGGTGGCCACAGAATACTATTACTTCTCCCGAGGTGGTGGTGGCACAAACTAGATCACAGAATATTATGAACTAGATAGAGATACTACTACGTGTGATGAGTCTGTGATCCGGAACCACGGACCAGTGCTGCCAGCTGTACAATCACCTTTTTTGCTAAATTATTTCTGAAAACGCCACATTAGAATATATTTTACTTCATGAAGTAGCTTTACCCATGCTTAACTAAATAAAAATATGAAATTATTCATTCAAATAAATGTGCAGTTGTAAAAGACATTTCGATTGTATATTTTTTTAATTTACAATTATTAAGAGCCTCAGTTAACACCTTCATACCTTAGGTATAATGTCCTTGGGATGAATTCTTGGTTAATTTGTCATCCATAGCAACCTAATCTGTGATCCATAGTTCCATGCGAGTACCATAATTTTATCATGTGTTAAATTATCTAAGAACCTCTGTACGCTGAATTTAGAGTATTCAGTATAATTATCTTCATCAGTTTCATTTCGTTCATTCGAAAGGCTCCATGATGACTTTATTTATTTCTACTGGTAATAAATTTGGTTACGAGGCTACTGTTGATTGGTCCTTTTAAAGACATATTCTTTTGATTAAAAATGAAATGTGAAACGTAGTGCTTACGGAATAACTTAAACTAAAAGTATCTGCACTATAAGACATTACGACGTTGAGCTAAAAAGTCAGCCAATCACGCTCAGACGAATTGTCTTTTACGTCAAGTGCGTCAAACCCATCCAGCAATAGTTGTCAAAACGCGAAATGTGTTGAGAGGTGTATTACAGATTTCAGTTGAATTTGTAGCTTCTAAATTAGTTTTTTAGGGTTCTTAATCAACATAATGATCACTAATGCAGGATACGTGTGCTTAATTTATTTCACCTCGGCTCTAGTCCTTACGTTAGCCGGTCGCGACTTCTACCAAATACTCGGTGTTTCTCGATCAGCTAATACAAATGAAATTAAGAAAGCTTACAGAAAATTAGCAAAAGCTTTGCACCCAGACAAAAATCAGGATGACCCTGATGCCTCGCAGAAGTTTCAAGATCTGGGCGCGGCGTATGAGGCCTTATCAGACCCCGAAAAGCGTGAGTTGTACGATCGGTGCGGTGAAGAATGCTTGAAAAAAGATGGTATGATGAACAACAATGACCCGTTTGCAAGCTTTTTCGGAGATTTTGGTTTCCATTTCGGTGGAGAATCACAGCACCATGAAACTCCACGAGGGGCGGATGTCATTATGGAGTTAACTGTCACGCTAGAAGAATTATACAATGGAAATTTCATAGAGGTTAACAGAAAACAATATAGATATGCTATGCTTATTGTATGCATTAATGACTCTTATTTATTGTTTTCATTCTAGATAACTCGCAATAAACCAGTAATCAAACCAGCAGCAGGCACACGAAAATGTAACTGTAGACAGGAAATGGTAACACGGAACCTGGGCCCGGGGCGATTTCAGATGATGCAGCAGACTGTGTGTGATGAATGCCCTAATGTCAAATTTGTCAATGAAGAGAGGCTTCTTGAAGTAGAGGTCAGTTCTTATCACTTCAACTTTGTATAAATGTGTTTTTTTTATTAATTACTTTACAAAAGTCTATCTAATATGAAAAAATTGCTCATCTTTTTGTTCACTTTCAATGCAAATTGTAATGCCAATACGATTGGAAACGTAATTTGACAATAATAATCAATATTTATGTATTTATTTACTTGGCTAGCATGCTACACCTTAGATTGCATCGTCACTTCCCATCAGGTGAGAGCCCGATCAAATGCTAGACAAGTTTGAAGTAAAAAAAAAATGATTCAAACAATCAAAGTAATGAACAATCTGAAAGCACTAAGATTTAGACTGCAAAAAGTTAATGGTTCATTCATTAGTAATTTGTATACACTTTTATAAAAAGTTAACATTAAATTTTTTTAAAATTAAATAACATTATTATTATTTATAGTCACATATTAAACATTAAGTACTTTGTTATTTTATATGCTTAGAACAATACCATAAGTTATATTTAAACTATTAATGATTATGTACAATTGTACATAAATTACTAGATGTTGCTTGTTATATTTATCTTTAAACATTCTACCTTTCTAAGGTGTTTTTGATGCACTCCCATCCATTTACAATACTTTCAGGTAGAAGTAGGTGCACCTGATGAACACAAATCTAGATTGCGAGGTGAGGGGGAACCGCATGTGGATGGTGAACCTGGAGACCTTATCTTTGTGTTCAAAACTGAGAAGCATCCACAGTATACACGCAAAGGAGATGACCTGTACACCAATGTTACCATATCATTACAGGTTAGCCAACTATCTAAATTTAGCAATAGCACTTTCATCGCTAATTCTAAATGCAATTTTATGTTGTAAAAACTAACTGGAACATTCATAAATACTGAAATTTTATTTCTAAACATACATTAGTTTCTTATCATAAATGTTGTAGTTACATTTTAATAAGTGGTGTAAATTTTTAAAACTATTTGATAAGCATGTAAGCTATTTGGAAACATTTCGTAGGTTACATAAAAATATTAAAAAGGTACTTTTGTGTGTGTGGAAATATTCCAATGTCATGTATGGATGCTATTCAGTTTTTAGGACTTTAAGTTTTAATTATAAGCATTATAGACATTTACATGTTTTACTTTCAGGATGCTCTAACTGGATTCACACTGGAACTGGAACATTTAGATGGGCACAAGGTAACTGTGTCCCGTGATAAAGTAACCTGGGCGGGTGCGCGTGTCCGTAAGAAGGGTGAAGGGATGCCCAACTTTGAAAACAATAATTTACATGGCAACCTCTACATCACTTTTGATATAGACTTCCCTAAACAAGACTTCACTGATCAGGAAAAAGAAGGTTTGTAGATGTTTGAGCCTTATTATGCACAGTCAGCAGCAGAGCAAAATATTTTAAGAGAATTTGTTACTACTACATCAGTTAAAATCATGTAGTTTAAACCATTTAGTGAGGTTTCCATTTAACAACCATTTAATCTAGGTTGAGTAAAAAAAATTAATTGGAGCAAAATTTAATTTAATTTAACATTACAAATGGTTAGAAAAACCTGATTTGTTTGAATATAATTTGCATACAATCTTTAAAAACGGTGTTTTGGAAAACTATTTAAATCATAATAAATGGTTCACTGTTTAGCAATAAAATCAGTAGGTATATTAACGATAAAAATTGTTTCAGCTCTGCGGACTATACTCAAGCAGCAACCAAATAACAAAGCATACAATGGACTTTAGTAGCAATAATGCCAATTTAATTTATTTAAGTAGTGAAATGAGTGCAATGGTATGAACAAGTCTATGTGTGATGGATTGTGTTACCTGGACATTATGTGATTTGATTTTATATAATAAAAATCTTTCCAATTTAATTTTATGTGTATTTATATAATAACATCAATTCGTTTACATATTTGTTTTCCTGTCACAATCAAACGAGTATCAAAATATAAAGATTTTATTTTCATAAAAATGTAGATTAATACAATAATAAAAACAATTTATAAAAATCAATTATCATCATCACAATTTAATTAAAGATACATATCTATCTACTACTAAACCATTACTTAATATAATCTATACATAATATACATTTAGTATGATTTGTTGCAGGAGTGCATTTGGTTCATTTTCGTAACCAGCTATGAAATAATTACGTTACGTAGTGACGCGCGCGATAGCCGCCGCAGATTGCGTTAGTAACTGGCTCCCAGAAGTACATCAAATATGTCTGAAACCTGGTCCGAGTATTTTCGAATTTTAACTGACGTACTCACGATAGTTTTAAAACTAATCGTTTAGTAATGAAAATACAAGAATATGTTTGTCGATTTGCATAGCTTTGGAAACCCAAATATGAACCAACTGACCTATCAACAATCATGAACCTCAAAAATCCAATACATGTATTAATATTAGTTTAATTTCAACTGGCTAATAGACTAATAGGAATCCAAACAGAAGTTGTATTTTCTAATATACTATCGATATTTTTGTAACTACAAAAATATTAAAAACGATGAACATTTACTCAAAAATGCTCGCATCGTAATGTGGTTTTCACTTTCTTTCGAGAAAACACCTAGTCACCTAGATCCGCAATGACTGCACTGCTGGCCACGCTATGATGACCTGGAGCTTTGCTAAGCTCCGCTCTCGACCTTCAAGCTTGTTCATTATTGCGGCCAGCAACGCAGTCATTATAGAGCGCGGCAGTTGTGTTTTAAAGATCAATCAATAACAATAATATATTTATTCAGTAATAGCTACAACTGTAAGTTGTAGAAGCTATGTTACTATATATAATCACAAATGGACGCTAGTTGTCATATCAACAGACACACGTCGACATAAAAAATAAACAATTTTGGCCATGGCAGTATCTTACGGCGACCCCGTCTCCGAACTAAGCAAAGATCTTATAGTGCGTAGTATTTTAGTGTTACACACGTTTATATAGTCTAATTCTGTGATTACGAAATATTTCATATTATGTTACTAATTATACTAATGGTAAACTGATATAGTAGAGACCGCCATCAAATTACTAACTACGCCAATTGTGCGTTACATACATAATACAATGATATTAAAGGTACACTTACACTAGAGTACCATTAATATAGAACAAACATACACTAAGAGTTCCGTTAATATGAGTATATTATGTACATAACGAAGGTACATTTGGCGGTAAAAATAGGGGGTCACAGGACCTATATCAGTCACAATAAAAAAATTAAGTTCCTAAATTAATAAACGATTAATAGCTGTAGCCGAAATCGTCATGTATCGTTGTTATTCATTACTTGGCGTGTACAGACAAAAAATTAAAGGGGGGCGCTGATAGACCTTGAGCTGAGGCATGTAACAAATGCCAGCTTATTATTTAATTTTCATTGAAAATATGAAAACTGACACAAATTTCTATCATTACCATATTGCGTAATGTTGAACTTTTGCTGGGGCCGAGCGTATTTTTTTTTTTACTGCTCTATGGTGAAATGCACAAAACGAATTGCATTCGTTTCTTTCTGTCAAAGTAGTCAATCTCTCTATCAACAATACATTAAATATTAGTATGTGAATTCAAGACAACTGGGCCGTCGAGTCGAGCCTCCTTTCATGTTTTTGTACGCCGCAACGTGGAAAATCTCTACTGTACGCGTCAAAAGGGGCGCCCCCAATATGCATCCGCCACTGCTATTACACGGCTAACACTCACGATATACAGTCGAATAACTCGACCGGTGTTCGGTGCTAATGCGTGGTTATGAGACGAGACAGGCTGGGTGCGCGGAGGGAACAAGGTCGGTGGCGGCGCCCTGAAGCACCGAGTTGACGACCGCGCGTGCCAGGTACCCCACGGACACGGGCGGAGGCGCCGCCGCCAGCGGAAACCCCTCGCCTCCTAGACCGCTGTCCTGTACGGGATAACCAGGAACCGAAAGAAAATTAATGAGTTCCGCTTAAAACGAAACTCAATTAATTTAGGCTTTCAGATCATAATATAGTCTGTTACACCGAATTAGAGTTTAACTTTGTTTATTTTAATATTATTTTCTATTGTCAAATTTTTTAATTATTTATTTTATCATGAAACATTAGTAAGTAGTGTCTTTATTTAAAATTATTATACTTACGAATAAAGACTTTCAGTTTTCGTAGGTTCGTTGGAAAGTAACAGTAAAAAATAAACTTTATCCCCGATATTATTTATATTATAGGATAATTTATGCTATTGTATGCCTGCTCTAGTACGCAATGACGGACTTTTTAAGCAAAAGGAGTGAAAAGACATTTTTTTTTCCTTTTTGGCTTTTACTAAGCCAAAATATTAATTTAGCCTTATACTATACAAAATTTCTTTATTACTGCAATTTTAATTAGTGCTATAAAACCAAATTTTGAAATAATACTGAGGATCAAAATTTTGGAATGTGGTCCATTATTGCCTATGTGTATGAGTATAATAATAATGATAGTGAACATTTCACACAGCGCCATCCAGTCCCAAATTAAGCATAGCTTGTACTATGGGAACCAGATAATTGATATACTTAGATACTTTTTGTTTGTAAATACATACATAGAATACAATATAACACCCAGACACAGAACAAACACCTATGTTCATCACACAAATGTTTGTCCTGGGTGGGAATCGACCCCACAATTCAGAAGGCAGGGGTACTACCAACTGAGCTATCGGGCCAGTCACAGTAAGGGATGGTGGCAGCGCAAACAGTACCTTGGCGTAGGTGAGGTGCGCGTCGTCCAGCAGCTGGTCCAGGTCCAGCGGCTGGCGCAGGTAGAGCTCGGGGTTGCGCCGCAGGATGGTGGCCAGCACGCACAGCAGCTCCACGCACAGCTGGCGCCGCTCGGGCTCCGCCACGCGCACCAGCGCCTCCTCCACCAGCAGCGCGAACGACAGCTCCGAGCGCGACATGTTCACGAGCGTCGGCTCCGCGGGGATGCAGTGCCCCTGCCCCGACCACGGAATCAATAATACTTGACACAACACAAACAATACATTATTTTTATCTTAAAACTTTTACCATCAATTCAAAGATTTCAAAAAACGAATTTCTAAAATCTTGTTATATTACTAACAAGATAATTGATAGAGGCGTGACCTCCCGCAAGTTTATCTTAAATACAAAATGTATATATGCATGCAAAATTTATATATGTATGTATGCTGCTTATATTATTTTTATTTTAATAAGTATATCACGTAAATTCTAGTTGTAAGTTATCATTGATTAGTTTATCCATTTGATTGATTTATCCATTTAATCGTATCTATATCACTTTTAGGTACATATACCTACAATAATACTTTACAACCGCCCCAATATAGATAATCTTATTGTTTGTTTTTAGCGTTACACTAGATATTCTTGTTTCATTTTGTATTTAAAACAACACAATAAGCGACTGGTATTTTCGTTTGGTGAACAAACTATCGCTGGCCCGTTAGCTCAGTTGGTAGTATCCCTGCCTTCTGAACTGTGGGTTGTGGGTTCCATTCCCACCCAGGACAAACATTTGTGTGATGAACATATAGGTGTTTGTTCTGTGTCCGGCTGTTATATTGTATTCTATGTATGTATTTACAAACAAAAAAGTATCTAAGTATTGTATCAGTTATCTGGTTCCTCTGTTAGAAGCTTTGCTTAGCTGGCACTGTGTGAAATGTCCACACATATTTATTTATTTATTCAGTGACATGTGATGGATATTTTCTTATAATTAACGAATTATCCTTTCTTGCTATCACGTTGAAATTGATTGTTTCTCATTATTTTAGTATTAGATTATTTACTATTATTTACTATTATTATTGATTGTGGCATACCTCAATAATGATTCCTTTAGGAGTCCTAAGCAGAATGTCCCAAACTTGTATGTAGAAGTGTTTCGGCACGCGGCATAGGCAGCCTTCGAGTTGACGTCGCTGTAGAGGTGTCAAACTATAGACAATAAAACATTTCGTAAATCACAAGCCGCGCCTTTAACATCTTAAAAAAAAATAGTTCAAATTGTAATCAAGTTAGTGACGCATTGTATAGAGATCGAAAAAAAGTATTTATTAAATTATTTTGACACCCCTTGTTAAAAATATTTATGTTCCGCTATTTGATAGCTAAATACACAGTGTCCCCACCTTCACGTTTAACCACGCTGCACTTTATATATTTGTAAATAAATAGGTTTAACCACGCCACACTTTATATATTTGTAAATAAATAGGTTTAACCACGCCACACTTTATATATTTGTAAATAAATAGGTTTAACCACGCCACACTTTATATATTTGTAAATAAATAGGTTTAACCACGCCACACTTTATATATTTGTAAATAAATAGGTTTAACCACGCCACACTTTATATATTTGTAAATAAATAGGTTTAACCACGCTGCACTTTATATATTTGTAAATAAATAGGTTTAACCACGCTGCACTTTATATATTTGTAAATAAATAGGTTTAACCACGCTGCACTTTATATATTTGTAAATAAATAGGTTTAACCACGCCACACTTTATATATTTGTAAATAAATAGGTTTAACCACGCCACACTTTATATATTTGTAAATAAATAGGTTTAACCACGCCACACTTTATATATTTGTAAATAAATAGGTTTAACCACGCCACACTTTATATATTTGTAAATAAATAGGTTTAACCACACCACACTTTATATATTTGTAAATAAATAGGTTTAACCACGCCACACTTTATATATTTGTAAATAAATAGGTTTAACCACGCTGCACTTTATATATTTGTAAATAAATAGGTTTAACCACGCTGCACTTTATATATTTGTAAATAAATAGGTTTAACCACGCTGCACTTTATATATTTGTAAATAAATAGGTTTAACCACGCCACACTTTATATATTTGTAAATAAATAGGTTTAACCACGCCACACTTTATATATTTGTAAATAAATAGGTTTAACCACGCCACACTTTATATATTTGTAAATAAATAGGTTTAACCACGCCACACTTTATATATTTGTAAATAAATAGGTTTAACCACGCCACACTTTATATATTTGTAAATAAATAGGTTTAACCACGCCACACTTTATATATTTGTAAATAAATAGGTTTAACCACGCCACACTTTATATATTTGTAAATAAATAGGTTTAACCACGCCACACTTTATATATTTGTAAATAAATAGGTTTAACCACGCTGCACTTTATATATTTGTAAATAAATAGGTTTAACCACGCCACACTTTATATATTTGTAAATAAATAGGTTTAACCACGCTGCACTTTATATATTTGTAAATAAATAGGTTTAACCACGCCACACTTTATATATTTGTAAATAAATAGGTTTAACCACGCCACACTTTATATATTTGTAAATAAATAGGTTTAACCACGCCACACTTTATATATTTGTAAATAAATAGGTTTAACCACGCCACACTTTATATATTTGTAAATAAATAGGTTTAACCACGCCACACTTTATATATTTGTAAATAAATAGGTTTAACCACGCCACACTTTATATATTTGTAAATAAATAGGTTTAACCACGCCACACTTTATATATTTGTAAATAAATAGGTTTAACCACGCCACACTTTATATATTTGTAAATAAATAGGTTTAACCACGCTGCACTTTATATATTTGTAAATAAATAGGTTTAACCACGCCGCACTTTATATATTTGTAAATAAATAGGTTTAACCACGCTGCACTTTATATATTTGTAAATAAATAGGTTTAACCACGCCACACTTTATATATTTGTAAATAAATAGGTTTAACCACGCTGCACTTTATATATTTGTAAATAAATAGGTTTAACCACGCCACACTTTATATATTTGTAAATAAATAGGTTTAACCACGCCACACTTTATATATTTGTAAATAAATAGGTTTAACCACGCTGCACTTTATATATTTGTAAATAAATAGGTTTAACCACGCCACACTTTATATATTTGTAAATAAATAGGTTTAACCACGCTGCACTTTATATATTTGTAAATAAATAGGTTTAACCACGCCACACTTTATATATTTGTAAATAAATAGGTTTAACCACGCTGCACTTTATATATTTGTAAATAAATAGGTTTAACCACGCCACACTTTATATATTTGTAAATAAATAGGTTTAACCACGCCACACTTTATATATTTGTAAATAAATAGGTTTAACCACGCCACACTTTATATATTTGTAAATAAATAGGTTTAACCACGCCACACTTTATATATTTGTAAATAAATAGGTTTAACCACGCCACACTTTATATATTTGTAAATAAATAGGTTTAACCACGCCACACTTTATATATTTGTAAATAAATAGGTTTAACCACGCTGCACTTTATATATTTGTAAATAAATAGGTTTAACCACGCCACACTTTATATATTTGTAAATAAATAGGTTTAACCACGCTGCACTTTATATATTTGTAAATAAATAGGTTTAACCACGCCACACTTTATATATTTGTAAATAAATAGGTTTAACCACGCCACACTTTATATATTTGTAAATAAATAGGTTTAACCACGCCACACTTTATATATTTGTAAATAAATAGGTTTAACCACGCCACACTTTATATATTTGTAAATAAATAGGTTTAACCACGCCACACTTTATATATTTGTAAATAAATAGGTTTAACCACGCCACACTTTATATATTTGTAAATAAATAGGTTTAACCACGCCACACTTTATATATTTGTAAATAAATAGGCTTAACACAGAAAGAACAGCGATGGATGCATTACTTTCGAAAGGCCTATATCCAAATGTCGATCTATCAAAAGTGGACATCTGATAGCTGAAATTATAAAGATGATAGAGGTAAAAATAAATATGAGTACACCCGGAGCATTCACGCTCACTAAAAAAAAGCTTCTTGCGGCGGCGTCGTGTGTTGGATCGTCCTTTAATTAGAAATAAGTACTCGGGTCTCCAAAATATATAGTTTTGTGTGACACTGCACTGCGCACATCATCTTGAGACATCAGCACAGTCTGGTAATAAGATTACTCGACTGTGAGATCAGATCATAGTCTCAATTGCCCAGTAATTTCACTAGCTACAGCGCCCTTCAAACTGGAATACAGTAGTGCTTGCACACTACTGCTTGGCGGCAGAATAACTGGCAAAGCAGTGGTACCTTTCTAGACCAACTTTGCAGAAAAGTCCAACCACCTAGTAAAGTCCACCTAGTCTTATTGGCTGTATTGTCCTTCCTGTACTGTATATATGTTCATGTTAATAATAAACTAAATTTATAAATATAAAATAATTTAACAAAAAGCACGGACCCAGGTGTCTGTGGAAATGCAGATAGAAAAAAATATATAAGTGAGCGAGGGCGGCATTTTTCGGTTTTTGCCACACGTACAAATTGAAGATCCGGGGTTGCAATATTGCTAATCATATTTTATTAATTTTGATGAATTATGGGGCAATTTCAGTTTTTGCCACGCCTAAAAAAAATTGAAGATCCGGGGCTGCAATATTGCTAATCGTATTTTATTAATTTTGGTGAATGATCTTGCAACGCGCGAAGGTTCCCATACCCCTGCTGGTCCGCCCAGTCGGAGACGGTGAGCGCGGTGGCGAGCAGCGTGCGCAGCTTGTAGGGCGAGAGCGCGGCCAGCTCGCGCGGCGGGCCGGCGCCGGGGAACAGGCGCAGGTGGATGCGCAGCGCCTCCAGCACCCAGCCCACGCGGATCTTCAGGATGCCGCGGAACATGTCCGGGTTGGTGCCGATCAGCCGCCCGCAGTACAACACGATCTCCTGCGATAACACATGCACATTGTGCCCGTATGCCCTCGGGTTTTCGTACGTTTGTTAAGTTCCTTTTTTTGTATTGGCTCCATACTTTTGTGTATTTAGCCTGTGTCAAGTAATTGATGATTAATCAAGTTAATGATATTTCATGCAGGTATGTGTCAAGTCACAGTCCAAGTTATGTCTAGTCTAAGTCATACTCCTAGTAAAATGATGGCAACTTTACTAGAAGGTTTTATGGAGTTTTGGAAACAACACGAAAAGAAACGTTTCACCATCATTATACCACATTCTCTCTCGCGCCGATGCCACCAATTTCATGCACTAACACCGAAAATAACACAAATTTTGGAAAATAATACAATGCGGTGACGCGATCTTTTTTGTTTTCCTTTCTACTCCCCCTGCATGGCCTCTATAATCATTCACTGGATTTTGAAAAATTTAGCCAATAATAATATTCAAGTTTACCTGATTGCGGCGAAGTAAAAAATACGGTTATGATTTTTGTAAAACATTTTTATAGTTCATTCATAAAATGTTAGTACCTGCTGCAACACGGCGCCGATGACGTCATAAGGCTGTATGGTGGAGTACATGACGGATTGGATTTCGCCGGGAGTCATGGGCTTGTCGAACACTGTCTCCTTCTGACCAATCACACCCACTGTCAACTGCAACATAAGAAGCCCCGCAATTAGAACAGAAGAGATAATAATTAAGTCAGTAAGCAATTTGAGAAGCCTTTACGAGACCACTTGCCTTTACGAAAATTACAACAAGTAGGTACATAATAAAATTACAAGACGGCCCTACCTATACCATAAGCTCAGCTTCAAAAACCGCTTTCTTATGTAGAGTTCCTCGGAAGTAATCACAAATAGAACATACCCACTACAACACTTTAAACTTTCGCGATTTTAACTCGTATTATAAAGATAAAACGGGTTTATTCGCACAAAAATTATCATAACATAATTTCTACTAACCTCGACGTTTCGACCATGTTACATTGGCTGTGGTCACGATGTCTCCTGAATAGACCCATTTTATCTTTATATTAACTACAGTACGGGCACATCGCCAATGCGATGCGACTAACTCAAAAGGCTATGATACTATTGGGAAGTATACTCTATATCGGGCTGTATAATAATTATGTTCTATACGGTCGTGATTCATCATCACCCAAGCATCTTTATGTAGATTACTCATAGATTACCACTACGGGGCCATTATCCATAAATTACGTCACATGAATATCACAATTTTTGAGCCCTCCCCCGTCCAAGTCAATACTCATATTGAAACTGGTTGAAAACAAAGTTACAGGATCGGCCAGCTGGTCAGATTTGTGAGACCCCCCTACCTAGTGTGATGTCACATATTTTGCAATCTTACATTTAGAAATTTATGAAATTAAAAATGTAGTGTGATAATTAATTTATATATTAAATATTATATTTTGAAAAATGTGATGTCACAAAATTTGGGACCGCTCCCCTTGGGTGTTGTGGGACCATGGTACTGGTAGTTCCTGGGTCCCTAGATACAGGGAATCCTAGTTAGGGTCCAGGATCAATGTACGAGATCGTTGGGCGTTATTATTAATATTATCGTCGATCCTCTTATCGCGACAACGGTCCAAGCCGAAGCTCGCAACGCAGGGGTACCCTTGAGCTAGTTGCCTCCCACTTTTGGCGGCTGGGCGCCTTAAGCGCATCCCTCCCGTCTAGTGACGTTGTAAAGGTCGGTCGGGTCAGACCAACATCAATAAAAAAAGCAATGGTTCGACGTACCTGCTTCCCGTTAACTAGCACGGTGGTGATGAAGGGGCTGATGGAGTCGACGGTGTGGTTCAGCAGCGAGGAGCAGTATCGCACGGCGCGCCACTGCCGCAGCACGCCGGCTGACTGGTACAGCGCCTTCAGGGCTTCCAGCGCGCTAGTGCCATTCACCTAGGGAACACTAGCGTTCAGACTCCGACTGATAACGTTCAGCGAGTAGCCTAAAGCCCGTATACTAGCGCCGTAGCGTATTTGAAATTTCAAAAAGAGTACCGATTCACGATTGACGGAAAATTATCATTTTATTAATAAATTCTCGGTTTATGCACCGATTCACTGCCGCTAGAATCATTTCATGAATGAAATTACAACATGAGCACCCATTCACGACAGATGAGAAAAATATAATTTTACTAATTGCGCCCCGCGGTTATGTTAATCCAGTGTATAAGCTATCTTGGTACCGAATTTCATCCAAATCCATTCAGCCGTTTGAGCGAGAAGGAGTAACAAACACACACAAACTTTCGCCTTTATAATATTAGTGTGATGAATGTAATCTCGGGTTATTCATAAATTGATCAAATAGTGAGTGTAATATCGACGACTGCACATAGGTATGTAATACGGGCCCGATTCACGACTCATGAAAATGTATGATTTGTTATGTATGAAACCTCGGATCAAGCTTACGACTGACCAGCAGCGTCGTTCTGGAATGCGGGTGTAACAATGTGATATATGTAGAGCTATGCATTAGCGTAGCGACATAACATTTTATACATTACATACCAATGTACAATACAACTATAATTCTAATTTAGAGAAGGAATTAAAATTAATTGACTGCACCGTACCATCGTTGTATTACAAATCAATACAGTTTTCACTTACTGGACTTCCACGTGTAAAAGTGATCTTGTCAATGATTTAAAAACACATTATACATTTCAAAATCCGCATACATTCTATGTTAAACTTGACCATTAGCTTTAACGAGATATATAAATTTGTGTGGGTTGTTAGGCGCCAAAAGTAGCTAAGTCTGACCTGGTACATGGGCCCCTCTCGTTCCATCAAGATGCCCCAGAGCTGGCACTGCGCGAATATATTTTCTGTGCCTCTCAAGGCGGACACTACGTCCTGTGTAGATCTGCAAATACATATTAGCCTCGTAATCAATTTTTTTATACTATCTACTATCATAAAAGGCTGATTAAAAAATGACTTAATTATTTTATTTTTATTTTAGGACAAGCTGTAGTATATATAGTGTAGTACAAATAGATGGTTGTTATTTTGTTTATTATTATTGTTCAACTTCAACTCTTGGTAAATGGCCTTTATGGAGAGGTAACCACAATTATTCTAATGTCACATAGAATAATAGCGCATCAGAATGATTGTTCCGTGAGAAATTTTGTCACGTGGAATGAATGAGAGGTTAGCTAATAATACCCTGGCAGCCGAGTTAGTCACGCTGCAGTTTTCAGTGTCACCTGTCCCCTGAAAGTCACCTGTGTTTGTATGTGTCGTAGTTGACGAGATCCTCGCGGTACGTGAGCGTGCGCGGCACGTCCGTCAGCGACTGGTACCCGATGTAGTCGTGCTGCAGTTGCCGGAACTGCGTGAACATCTCCGACGGAAACTCTCCTTGGCTCATGAAGTCCAGATGTTCTAAAATACATCTTCATATTCAATTAAGCGACACTAGCGACATTATTACTGCAGTTTAATGCAGGCTATGTTCGAGGTTGCCCTGGAAGAGAAGATCCGAAATAATATATCTCTTAAAATTAGCATTGAAGTGGCAGTGAACAGGGGAGTGATCACGAAACTTTGATTGCAATGCAACAGGAGAAATTTCGATACTAACTATGCACACAAACTGCGTATTAAAACTGTCAAATCCACACAAATTTGTGTTTCTATAGGTTGCAATCAAGTTACGTGATCGCCCAGCAGGTCACATCGCTCGCAGGAAAGTCAAGCGATAGTGAAGAAAGGTTCCCGAATGGCGACCACAAACCGGAAGAGGGAACCTAAGTCGGCCCCGCTAAGTGGCGCTCAATGTGGAAGGCCTTCATTCAGAAGGGTACATTCTCAGGCTGTTGATGATGATAATAATGCTGGGACAGATTATTGCTGTTTACATTTTCACTCACCCATGCAAGAGCTAGAGATCAAGTTCTGCAATCGTCCAAGGCGCACCTTGACGCCGTCGCAGTGACCTTTCTTTAACATCGCGAATAGATCTAACATCTGCTTGAAGTGTGGATCGCGCATGTGCTCTTCTCTAACCAGTAGGCAAACTGTGGGCCGTCCGGACAGACGCCAGTACCTTAAAATATAAATGAGTGAATCAAATGCAAGGTCTAAATTAAATCCAATTGGATTTTAAGGGCTGATGCTTACGAGCGCTTTTTGTGATTGTACGATTAGAGACAAATTGTAATGTTTTCATAGAGTAAGAAATATGGATCAAATCTCTAGTAACCGGCTAGCACCAGATTCAGTCAAAAAACTCGACTGGTTTTCAAGGAGTAAGTGCGGCGGCAAAGGCAGACGGGGGTCAGCGCAGCCTTCGCTACCGCGCGTACTCCTTGTAGACATCTACATTCCCCCAACATCGGTTGAGTGTTACGACTGAATCTCGTGAGCGCTAACCGTTTACTAGTTTTAATTAGAACAAAATATAAAAAGTGAAATGTTCACGCTAAGACTGAACCGATTTGGATGTAGTTTCCTACAGATTGCTTGACATAGAAAGAAAAAGAAAGTAAATACATTGATACTTTTTATCCAGAAAAATTAATAAAACCACAAAGCGCATTTATTTATATAGTTAGGTTAGGTGACTCACTTGCCCACGAATTGTAATTCTGTCTTGATATCGTCGATAAGCAAAGCCATGTCCCGATACAGGTAGAACTCTGACACTTCGAATATGAGCGGATAGCAGAGCACTGTCATACCGCACACTCTGTATATCTGAAAACATGGATAAATGCGACCTACCTTGAAGCTTGAAACTGCGATCTCTAAGGATGTGACAATCACTTTGACACACAAAAATAGTGATACCAACGAAACTTGGTCGCTCTGAAATTGGTAAGGATCTGTGAAGAGTTGGTATGCGAGTTTGTATGGTAAGCTACGACTAGCTTAGGCTTTTAATTAAGCCTTCGAGATATCGGTTCTCTAAGCCTCCTGCCGATATTAACATGGGGAATGCTCTGAAGGGATCTTTAACCTCATTCTACCTTCTCGATTTTACTATCGATCTTCTCGGCAACGCCAAAATGCGCATCCACATATTGTACATTCATGGAAGTTTCATACAACGCGAGTCATGCGCTCGTTTCTTCCACGAACCTGCAAGATGTGTAATGATTTTCTTTCTGAGGATTTTCCTCACAACAACAGTATGGGGATCATCAAGAAAGGTGTAAATAGAGTCCTCGTCTAAGAGTAGGAAACGTACCGGCAATGCCCTCGGTTTTGCAGATGTACATAGGCGGCGGTGACCACTTACCACCAGAAGGGCCGTACAGGAGAACGCCAACCTCTCGATTTAAAAAAAAATTGGAGAAATTTACACCCCGATTTGCCGACTCTACCATGTTTAACGTAGACTAGAGGATTTTTATACAGTATTAGTAGTTTTACAGATAAAACAGCGGGGCGTCTTTACTTTTAATTTACCCAGCTAGAATCTAACGTGAGTAGTATTCAATATCATAACTAGTAAACGGCTAGGACACAAGATTCAGTCGAAATACAGATTTTCTAGCTGATATGGGATATAAAAGGGGTAATAAATGTAAGTGTACCTTGCTAGTACCCAGGGAGCCGACGGGTCTGATCGGTCGTCCGGTGAGCTTTAACTTGGACGCGACGCCCAGCTCTCGATACACGTGCACTAGCTGCGTAGAACTACACACCTGCAAACAAACACGGTCGTAACATGGAAATATGGTGGAAATTCCAGACCGTATTCGGAGGGAAAGTTCCGTATCAGCCGCTGGTGGGGCTGCCACGATCGAGTGCCACTTCCCAATGCAAGCGCGTCGTAATCAATCGAAACTTGTAATAAATACATTTATTAATTTGGATAAAGGCAAATAAGTACATTACATTAGGTTAGAAAAACTTGGGTCCTCACACTAGGCTCAGAGCCCGTATTATGCTTCCTTGGAAACAATATTACGACGATCATTATATTTAAAAAATATATTTATTTAGTATAATTTTTTATTTCACTGTGTTTAATAAAGAGTTCATGTTACTATTAATTATACTTTATTTTTGAAAATTACCGATACTGAAACCGTACTAAAAGATCCTGTTATGTATGAGATTCCGTGCCTTTTTACTATGCAACATGCTGGAATTTTTTATATTTCTCTAATTAAAACCATTTGCGTTTGTATACTATAGTCCGGACACTATTTTTTTAATATATTAAATATAATCATCATTATCATTACTGGCACGAGTGACAAAAATTAATCAGTTTAATTGCAACACGTTATTTGACAAATGCTACAAAATACTGTTTTTTGACTCCCATCGTTACGTTTAAAGTGTAGTAGAACCGAGATAGCACTAGAAATATCCGTATTTTTTTCTTCTCTATAGTCTCACCTGCACCGGTTCCACTTCGTGCGGCGTCTGCGTTTGAATGCCGTAGGTACCCATCATCGCCTGCAGCCGCATCGATTCCGCAATCAGCACTACTTGGACCACAAGGTCCGTTGCTATCCCCTAGTAAAAACAAAGTTATTTGCAGTTACTGTACATAGTACAATGCGTATCCTACCCCTACTTAATAAAAATAGGAAAAATTGTGAGTACTTATGAATGCGTCACCAATCAACGCTGGAACGACTGGACAGATTTTGGTGAAAGTTAGTGCGTCGATATTATAGGTCTTGGAATAACACATGGATACTTTTTATCGAAATTGTGTCGACGAGCGAGAAACCTTGAGGAACTGCTTGTATTATAAAAATTGAAAAGCAAATTGCGTTACGGAGAAGATCGCCGAGAGAGCAGTGTTCGCCACAACGTTGCGACCAAGCCAGTCAGTAATGGACACCGAATTAATGTGCGCAGGTGCATGGTGAAAAAACATGTGTGCATCCAAAATACAGCCAGCTAAATACAGACAGAGTAACAACAATTTTTTTGTTTGCATAAAACTAAAGTTGATTATAAAAATAAAAATATTTTTACCGTCATGCACAATCAGATTACACATTGCTACAATTACAAGTAGGAATATCCTTCGTAGAAAATTAGGCATCGGAACGCCACTCAAGTCAAGATTTCATTCCTATAATGATACATTTATGAATGAAACCTCGACTTGGGTACCGTTTCACGACTGAGCATTGTTCTATAACATGGACCTTTGAGGGTCGCATAAACCTATTTCACGTCAAAATATTTTATCAATATATCTGTAGAATGTGCAGTCAAAATGTGTAAATTTTAGTTAGGTGCAGAAGGCATTTGAGTTTATTGAATTAAATATCAATGTCATGCAGCTTTCCTATTAGGTTTTGAGCATGTATGTACTTACAAAGGTCGGCTTGGCCTGCAAGTAGGCATGAAACAAGTTTTTAGATATTGTAGGGTAGACGTGGTTCAAAACATTTTATTAAAATCAAATATGTAACTGTTAATCAACATGTATTCATTTTCAGACAGACAACTAAAGTATCACTCACTCTGTCCACGCGCTGTTGCATTACTGATATACTGACATACTCATTAGTCTCTTAGACGACATAATATATTGTTTGGTCTATGAGATTCGCACATCGATGGTTTAAGTTGCTGAAATATTCGTTGAAATATGACTACGCTTGCTACTACTTCGAGATTGGACCAATAAGGTGAGAGACGACGAATGGACAATCTAGTTTCCTCTAGTTACTTCTGTGTCGATTTTATTATTAAAATATATACGACTATTCTTCAATAAATAGCCAAGTAGTACAGTAATTACATTACAGTAACAGTCAGCTATATCAACTGTATCATTTTGAATATCGTCACACATTCGACTTTCCTTGTCTTTTTCTTTTACATACAGAAACTAATGTGAAAAAGAAGGACAGAAGAAAATAGAACCTACGGGAATCGAGAGGCAAAACACACTTTAGAAACAGTGTTACCTGAAAAGCGGAGTACCGTCCGGCGCGGCGCGGCCGGTTGTATGAAGGCAAGTACCGCCGGATGGGGTCCAGCTCGTTCACGTGCAACAGCCCGCCTGTCAGCAGCTGGGCCAGCACGAACAGTGACTGCGCCCAAAGAAACAGCCCGCCTGTATCTGTATCAGATAAACTTCTAATTAATACAAGTCTTGGTCTTGCCAGCCTTTGATTTAGCCTTACTGTCAATCGTATGCTGGTGTGTTTGCTAGTTTAAAGTTTAGCGTAATATAAATAGGGTTCAAAATTGTTATGTTAATTTGCATTTAGTGTATCGTGTGGCAGTATCTTTAAGTGATGTTAGAAGTACCACAAATAATATAATACTATACTAAGGAACTACACTACATTTGGCGTAGGTACTTTGAAAAGCATCATTAAATGTTTTCAATGAAACTTAAGTCGTAACGCTGGGCGTTATAGTACTTTATTGTTTATCTCAGAATTATATTTTTAAAGTTGCGGTACCTAAATTTTACTTGAGCTATACAAACTAAAATAAGGCCTAAAGTCTCCGCAGTCTTGTTCTAGCGATATTTTCATGGCGGCTGAACCAGATCCCATTACAATAAGATTAGTAGATACCGTTCGCAGACTAGTATTTGGTGGACAGTTGATGTTATGCGACGCAACTATTATCTAATCTGTAATTGAAGTACCGGTCATAGCGCCCGTAAATTTGCGAATTGTTGAAAACTTGAAAGGACATTCACTTCCACCACCCTACACCAATTATAGCAGGCTAACACCCTCTTTGTAACGACCGACCTTCTCCCAACCAGTTTGCGTTCCAGTAAAGATCTGTATGAGACTGATTATTATTGTTCCTTACTTACAAATGCGTAAAGAACGCGGGCAGCAAAGCGTTCAGCAAATCATAGTTTTGACGAAATTGCGAAATGACTTCCTAGAGTTCCAATACCTTCTTGTCGTATTTTAAGAATAAAGATTTTTAAGCCCACATTTTCTTGTGTAGTTGATACAAGATATTGTAAGTAGTAAATGTTATATAGGAAGGCGTAGCAGGACAAAAGCAGCAAAGAAAACTGTTAAAAACACTAAAGTAAGAAAATTGTTAGAGAAGATACAGACATTCTCAACTCAATGCTTGTTTACCTTTATTTTCGTGATCACTCGGTGTGTCTGCAAATATTACATTTACATGTTTAGAGATTTACATTTTACGGTTTCCTTAAAAAGTTAAAGTTAATGATTATCTATATCGTTAAGGTATATTGATAATCTGTAAATGTTTGCATAAAAACGTCAAGAAGACGTTGACATTTTCGACTCATCGGGCAGAGGCCATTTTTGCTTCGGTGGGATGAACACCTCGATATAGGCATCATCGACGAATTGACAGGTGATCCCTTTGTTTGGCCAAGAATAATAATAAGCATTTTTATATTTTGTTAGTCAGTTTATATTATTTTGAAGAAGACCCGGTTGTTTTAACAATACAACTCATAAAGAAGGATCATTCTGGTCCTTGACATGAAATACTTAATCTCACCCTGCAGATTGACGATTCTGAATCGATTAGTTTTGCTCAGCGTGTACCACGCGCACATTAGCAGAAGTCATTTTCCTTATTGTACGAGTAAAAATGGTCCAGCTTTTTTATATATCCGACTGTCCCGTGCAGTTAAGTGGGCATTTTATCAAACGTACCATCAATCTCAGTATTAGCCAAGGTACCTATAGCAGAAACAGAATCATCAGTTTTTTGGTCTATGCCCCGTCCATAGACAAACTGTTTCTAGTTACTGGTTTCATCCCGGTTTCGTTCAACACAGAGCCGGCTATCCGATTCAATTTCATGCTAAATTCTGACAGGCCCTATAGAAACTATCCTATACATGGATTAAGAACTTCCAGGGCTTATTAAAATTATAAGACTGAAAGCTTAATAAATAATTACTCACTTGCCGGTAGCCTGCGCACAGAGTTCGGTTCATTGCGCTCGTTCTCTATTCCTTCCCTAGGAACGTAGTAATACCACGGAATGACGGGATCTGGATAAATGATAGGTATTTTGTTACAGCATCAGTCATTGAAAACAATGTTTCTAGTTTCTGGTAAAGAAATTTATTGTTATTTATTAATTTTGGTTTCATAGATCTAAGGGCTCATTTGTTATAATAAAAATTAAGTGACCTACAGACAAAAATTCCATTATCACCCCTAACACGGGCAGTAGACAAAATTGTCTTTTCCCTGTTTTAGTTCACTTCTTGCAGACCGTTAAACAGGGAAAAGACAATATTATTAACAGCCCGTGTTAGAGACTGATTATGTCTTTTTTTTGTATGGTTCCACACTTTTGTGTATTTAGCCAGTGTCAAGTAATTAATAATTTTTCGAGTTAAGTAATATATTATGTATGTCAAGTCAAGTCAAGTCACACTCCTAGTCATCAAGTCACGTCATAGTCTAGTCTAGTCAAGTCATACTCCTAGTAAAGTGGTGGCAACTTTACCAGAAGCTTCTACGGAGTTTTGGAAACAACACGAAAAGATACGTTTCACCATCACTATACCACTTTCCCACACTCATGCCTGTAATCCAGCACTTAACGAATAAAATGCCACCAATTTTATGCACTAACACTGAAAATAACACAAGTTTTGGAAAATAATACAACGGTGAATTAACGGTAAATATACGGTGACACGATCTTTTTCGTTTTCCCGCCATAACTCGATTATGTATTTTTAATGACGACATTCTGTAGCCTGAAGTTGAGTAACGCTACATCTCGGTCGGAAAATTGCAAATGTGACTTTACTATATAGAAAATTAATTTGGCACTTGAGTATCTAACTTAAAAAATAAGATCATTCATATTACCTCCATACTCATCCATATAAATCCGCGCCTTCAGCAACTTCTGATATTCCTCTACTTGGTCCGGCAGCGTGCGGAAGACACCGTCGATAATCATCAGTACATAGAACAGAGGCCACTCGGACTCGATGCCGTCGAACTCCTTCAGCTCGCCCTCACGATAGTACCTTCTACTGGTGTCTTCTAGAACGCATTTGTATCCGTCACGGCTGAATCTCTTGAAGCCGCATTTCCCTTGCAGCCGCCGCAGTATGTTCGATTTGGTTAACTGCACTAAATGCTCCTCGTGAGATGCGAACGCTGGAAACGATATTGTAGGCAACAGGGCGGCGTCTACTCCCTGAAATTACACGGTTGTACATTGCACCGGTGTGCTATCTATATCTGGACAATTACCTTTAAGATATTGCATATTGATGTTAGCTACCTCTTACCACAATAGGCTCAAATGAACACTATTAAAAACTGAACAAGTATATATTATTTACATTAAGAAGCTTATAGATTATATTTTTTTTAATTAGTAAAACCGGTAAATAAATCACGGAGTAGTAGTCTTTTAAAGTTATGTCCCTGTCCCTTTCTAGCTAAACAGAGATCGTGTGGAGCTTCCTCACAGCTACCATGAAGGCGTAGTTTGTGACGTCACATGTCAATGAGGTTGTAGAGCTACCATAGAGGTACAGCTTAGTAATGAGGTACAATGGACGACTGGTAACTGACGTCACTGCATATTTGAGCTGTTTATTTCTTAGCCTATATTTTAAAATACCTGTAACCTATTTTTGAGATATTTATATTTTGATAGTTATATTTTGTTTTTTACCATAAACAGTCAAGTAGCCTATTCCATCTAAATCGGTTGAGCTGTTCTAACGTGAAGTCCAAACCAACAGATAATATTTTACATTTTATAAATGAGGATAGGGAAGAAAGCATTCCTTAGGATGCCTGTGTCCGTGTACCGTTTACACAAACATTATATACATACTATCGGTCTGATAATGTGACAAGTCAAATTAGAAAAGTTTTGGATTCATCACCTCCACACCTACTTTTTGTAATGAAAAGATAACAGACGATGCGTTTTGCCTTTACCTTAGAACTAGATTCACGCGGAAGCATCGTTTCAAAAATGCTTCTGTTCCGATTGTGTGCATCGATGTCGACGTACACGACACTCCAGGAGGCGCCCTTGTCGCCAAACAAGTTGCATCCATTAATAGCTTCCAAGGCCGCCTTCGCCATGCCTGAAAATAATAAACATAAAAATAGTTTAAAGAATAAAGGCACTACGTACGTTGTAAAAAACATACATATAATCTATACTGCTATACTTATATTATAAGTAAAGAAATACAACCTGTTTGTTACCTTTACACAACTAAAAGGCTGAACGGTGGCAACCTTGGAGCAGGCCATAGTGATACTATTTATTGTGATTTATTTGCCAAGAGTCAAAAGTAGTAATAAATAAAAAGGTATTTCGGTAGTAAAGTTAGTAAGCCCAAATCAATATTAATGTAACTTTTTTCTACTTTTGTTACTTTAGTGATCGTTAATAGTATAGCATTATATAAAGTGGAGTTTGCGATGTGATGCTTCTATGATAGCATCACTTCGCAAAAACATGAAAAAAAATAGATATATCATAATAGAGTGCAAACCCAACCAGCCCCAATGGGGGCTTAGGGCCCTAGTTTAGGTGGGGCGTGTTGGAAATAATCCTCTGGCTTGCACACCTTTGCAAGCCTGAAATCATAAATTGAAATACAAGTTGTTTTGTTTTAGTCCTTTTATTTTATTTATTTAGGATGTTAGGTATTAATTGCAATGCCACATAAGTATTTGTTTAACCAAGGAAGCTAACCTTACCTATGGAAGATGCATGTATTTCTGGTTTCCCATCGTTATATTTGGACCCTCGTTCCCACATGCCGTAGTCTGGCGTCCTATATGCACGCTCCACATAGTACACCAGATTTTGAACAAATGCTACTTCATCCTGGAAATATTAATTTCAAAGATCTCTCGCATCTACTGCCACAAATATAAATAGAATACCTTATAATAAGTATCAGTATTTTTAGCAATTTAAACAATCGTGCGTTTAAATAAACAGCTATGCGATATTGTGATAATAAGCATGCATTTAATTTTATACTTTAATGTCTTATGCTTTAGAATCCACAATTTGAAACTAATCACACTGTTCGCACAATGCTCAAACTTGCCGCTTGTGAGATTATTATTATTTATCTAATGCTTGCTTGGAACTCTTTAAATACAGATTTTCAGAAAAATGTCGAACTGAAAACCTTAACAGCCTTATTAATAAACGGGTATTGTCTCGGATTAGTTACTTCAGCTTTTGTCCTTTTTTTACTACTGGAATATTTAGCTGGATCGAAACAGACAAAACATGGTGTAACTAGTCTAAAGCTAGTTCGTGTTTATTAATAAGGCAGTAATAGTGTACTGGCATATACGTCATTTGAAGAAATGTCGATCACATTTTAGCAAGTCTCTGCCTCCGAACTCTGAATGAACACAAATAATATAATGGGTGGACTCTTAACTTGAATGTTATAATTAAAACACCAGAATTTTTGGTATTACAACTTGTAATACTATTAATAAGCGATAATTGTATGAGTGTATGTTGTTTGTCTGAAAATAATCTTTGTCTTCACTCATGGTCTCGCTCCCCGTTGCTCTATGTAGTAACACTGTAAAGGTCGGTAGAGACTAACAGTACTAGGCCGTTAAAAAAAAAAATTTGCCAATCGTGACGTCACAAGCAGACGCCAGATACCAACGATCGGTTTGGAGCGAATTGTAAACTTAAAATTCAAAAATCATTTAATTTGGGATAAATCTATTTTCTGCAAAAATTACTATTTTTTTGGAAATAGTACTTAATTTAGGATAGATACAGGACAGTTTTTCAATATAAGTCATTATTCCTATTGTGAGATTGTACCTGTGTATAAATTATCTGAAGTCCTGAAGTGATCATCTGCACAAGAAACAGTAGATATAGTGATACGGCATCGATCTGTAAATGATGGTACTGGTCATCACTCAGGATGGGCTCTCCCGTCGTGATGTGAAACTTGACGTGAAGTGCGTGCGCCGCGCTCTGACGCGTCTTGAAAGCTTCCACGCGAGCCGCTTGCTTGATCCAACACTCGAGGATCCCTCGCATGCATTTCACTGTGCTCTGGCCAAGCTCATGGGATTTACCTCTGTCATCGTCTATGCGTCTGGAATCGTTAAAATGTTAACTTTCCAAATTTACAAGATGGTATATATTAAATACATTTAAAACAACTTGGTTTTTAAATGTTTTAAGTCTATTAAAAGTTGTATAGATCAAAATGTTACATACATTTTACTCAGTGAATCAAACAAATAAACTACCTAATATCTAAAAATAGATCTAGTTTGATGGCTCATTTAATAAAACTAAAGGTCTTTTTCATTGAAGCAATAGACATAAACACAGTCTCAGTAAATATGCATTATGATAGCAATTGACTGGCCCGATAGCTCAGTTGGTAGTATCCCTGCCTTCTGAACTGCAGGTTGTGAATTCGATTCCCACCCAGGACAAACATTTGTGTGATGAGCATCAATGTTTGTTCTGTGTCTGGGTGTTTATATTGTATTCTATATATGTATTTACAAACAAAAAGTATATAAGTATTGTATCAGTTGTCTGGTTCCCATAGTACAAGCTTTGTTTAGTTTGGGGCTAGATGGCACTGTGTGAAATGTCCACAAATATTTATTTTATTTTATTTAATTCCTGTGAATATAGATGATTAACCAACCTGTATGCTTGGTAAAGGCCCCATACTGCTGAAGCACAATAAATGCTGTCCCTGACACTGCCAATGTGAAGATCTGATGATAAGACTGGAAATAAGCCTGTGATTGGGCTCTGATATCTCAGCAGCTGCCTTTTTACTGAAAATTTTTGATAACACATAGTAATATTTGTGTCTGACCAAGCTGACTGGTGCTAAATGCTAAACTAAGTTATAGATTACTACTTTACAATATCTTTGGTCATAAAGTATCACACTAATATTATTAAGGCGAAAGTATGTATGTGTGTATGTTTGTTACTCTTTCAATCTAACGGCTGAATGGATGTGTGATTAATAACAAAATACACAATAAAATATAAGTACATAAAAAGTAAGTTTAGTAGAGCAGAATAGAAAGATTATTATGCTGTTACCAAAAAAGTTATGAACATGGTTAGGTATATGAGGAAAATCAGAAAGACATGGGTCTTTCTGATTTTCCTTATACAATAAAGGTACACCAACCTATCTTAACAATGAATGATATTAGACTTTAACAGTTACATGCAACCAAATTTAAAGCTAGATATAGTAATCTACAAACCTATTGCATAATAAATATCTAGTTGCCGAACTGTATCTTCATAGTTTGATATCTTCAGAAACTGTTGGGCATTAATGTCATCTATACTCCCCTGCCTTATCATGTTGTCCGGGATAGCCTGAAGCAAAAGTTTAAACAATAAATTAATAATATGTATGTACCTACTCTTTAGAGTAATAATTAAGTACTAATATAGTCACAAATTATATGATACTATACATCCAGTGCAAATTGTGTGTATAGCATTGGCTGAGTATCATTTTGTAATGTAAAATACCTAGGTATTTTCAAAATTGTAAATTATAAAATTGCAGATCATAGGATATGATTAATTATTGTCTAAATATTGTTTGTTTATTAAACTCAATGTGGCCATGACAATTACTGTCATCTATCACTGGATAGCAAAGAGTATGTAACGCACAGAACACTATATGATGTAACGCTACTGGACAATATCAGTAAAATTTATAGTTAATAATATTCCTGTTTATTATGGGTAGGCAGCACACGTATAATACATACCAATTACCAACACATGGTTATTAAATCGAAACAAATAAAACACTAACAGCCTTATTAATAAACGGGTATTAGTCTCGTATTAGTTACTTCAGCTTTTGTCCTTTTTTGCTACTGTAATCATACCATCTTTTGTCGAAAGAGACAAAAGATGGTGTAACTAGTCCAAAGTTAGTTCGTGTTTATTAATAAGGCCGTAACTATTTACGGGTACTACCCATTTACAAAGACGATCAAATGAACGAGATTTTTCTGTAATTAATAAAAAAATGAGTGTGCTTTAGCCCACACGACTGAAGTAAAACTTCTTTAGCTCGTAGCTTCATCTCTCTGGCTCCTAAAGTAATATACGAAACGTAACTCTTCCTCTCTAACTTCACGTAGAGAGGGAGATGTAGCCCTCTCAACTTCCGTTCACCTCACCAGCTTACACCAAGCTTACACTGACACTGAAGTCAAGCGTGCGTAAAAATGTTTTACTTCAAAAATTGTCGGTGAAAATTAGTATTTCACACTGAAAATCTTTTTCTGTCACTTGCAATTATTTGACAGATGACATTTCTTCATCCTTTGTGTTTATTTGTTGGTTTGCAATTTTCAATATTGTTGTTTCGTTGAATTTCTAATGTGAATGTGATATAAAAAAATTAAACCGTTTTGATTTCTCATATGTAATGTAATGCAAAAGTAATAATGTTTATTTTATATGGTGATGTGGTGATGTAAAACGAAAATAATTCAAGTAAGTAAGACTAGTGACTCGCTTGTTTAGCTCGTCATAGTAATACCAACTTTTTTACTATTATATTATTTTGGACAATTTACAGCTCTTTATTCAACTGAAATGAGTGAGGAAAAGGATATTCAGGGTGATAGCTGCCATAGAGATGCACAGGTTTCTTGTTATAATTATCTTATTACTAACAATACCCTAAATAATGCGAATTCTGCTTGCTCTAACTTTTACACATAAACTCACAGTGGTCTATGTCAGTTCGTTAGTCTTCTAAAATGTGTACAATCAGTGGTGGATCCAAGATTTTGGTTTGGGAGGGGGTTAACCCAGCTCTGTAAATGTACATGCATGATATTTAAGGTTCAACCGTTAAATTCATCCTAGGCCAGATTAAGCAATGTAAATACATGGTTACGACATCTAGGAAATACATGGTTACGGCCTTTCAGAGACTCTTAGTTGGAAAAAGTGGTTCAGTTAGTGTAAAAGTGATAATAAAGGCATATTAACTCACCTATATGTATGTAAATTGAAAAATGTGAGTTTGTAAAATAACCGTGCAATTATGCTGTTATTATGGATCACAAGAATTAATGCTGTAAGACAATAAATAGGTAATAATTTGAACTTTTGATGGATTAAAAACTTGCCATCAAAACTCTTTCTATGCCTGCAGCCTAACTATAGGGTATACTATAGGGTAGTGAGTAGTGAGAAAGAGAACTTGTTTTTTTCAAACTCATATATTGTATTAAGCTTGCTATATAATATTTGACAATAAGCACTTTATAATTCTATATGCTTAGTAAAATAACTTAATTTTAATTATCTAATATAATTTTGACTTTTTTTTTTAGTGCTAAAAATGGCCTATTTGCAATAAAATCTCTTGACTTTGACTTTGATATTAGCCTAATGTCGGTTTTGTGGAGCATCTTATCCGGCACTCAGTATATTATGTGATATTTTACTCATAACTACAATTATTTTACTCCATGTGACAAATTTACTGTATTGAGGACTGAAGTAATTAGCAAACTGGTTGAATGCACACTGATTTATACCAAACTTAGGTACTATACTTATAATGTGGCACAGCTGCCTCTATACACATACAAGGGGGCATTATTAAGTTCGCGGAATGAGTAAGAAGAGGGAGAGTGATTAGACTCATTAGGGTCGTAATGTGTTCAGTGACTCATAATTAGCATAAATACGATTTCATTGTTTCATTGTTAATAGACGATTAGTCTTTGAGCTATCATCAACCAAGCAACATAATCGGGAGTGAAAAGTAAAATATGGAAAACATCGAATATCATGCCGTTATAAAGTTGCTTACCAAGCAAGGAAAATCAGTTGCGACCATAATGAATGAGATGTCATTAGTTTACGGCGACTCTTGTCCAGAAAAAAACCACGGCTTACAAGTGGCACAGTTTATTTAAACAAGGAAGGGAATCCCTTGAAGACGATCCTAGGCCGGGCAGGAGCATCGAGGTGACCACACCAGAACTCATCCAAAAAGTCGAAAAAAATGTACTTGAAGATGCTCAACTAAAGAAGAGACAACTCGCAGAAATGGTTGGAGTATCCGATACAACCATTTTTAAAATCCTGCACGATCATCTTGGCATGACTAAGGTCAACGCAAGATGGGTGCCGAGAATGCTCACGCCGCCGCAAAAACAACAGCGCGTAGAGTGTTCACGTACATTTTTGGACCTCTGTAATGAAGACAAGGATGGTGTATTGAGTCGAATTGTTACTGGAGACGAAACTTGGGTTCATCATTATGAACCTGAGTCGAAACAAGACTCCAGTGGCTGCAGTGGCACAAAAAGGGCACAGCACCTCCCAAGAAGTTTAAGGTGTCACAGTCAGCTGGGAAGCTCATGGCAACGATCTTTTGGGACTCGGAAGGAATATTATTGATCGATTATAAAGATAAAGGTGTTTTTATAACCGGAGAATACTAATACGCTTCAATATTAGAGCGACTAAAAGAAACCATTAAAGAGAAAAGACGGAGAAAATTGACGAAAGGTGTGCTGCTTTTGCACGACAACGCGCCCGTCCACAAGATCCGCGTTCGATATTTTGAATCACCCTACAGCCCAGACCTGGCCCCAAGCGATTATTACCTGTTCCCAAAAATGAAAAAAGAGCTGCGGGGTAAAAAATTTACCACCGATGATGTTAGGAGTCAAGGAGGCAGTTTCGGCGTATTTTGAAGACAAAGAGAAAATTTTTTTTATGAGGGTATAAATAAATTAATTGAAAGGTCTGAAAAATGTATTCGTCTTGAATATATTGAAAAGGAAAAATAATTGTTTTTTTTATTTCCACCCCTTATCCCCCATTCCGCGGACTTAAAAACACCCCCTCGTACATACATAAATACATAACACAAAACTATGAAGCTGAAATTAATTGGTTATCTCCCTTGTGTATTATTGTTTTCCAGTACCTTTAGTCACTATTGAAATATTTAGGAATGCAGTTTCCTATGTATATATTGTACTTGTCAGTAGATGTAATGTCAGGATTGGTTAGGGGGTACTTTCCTACTTTTTTTTTTACAATAAATGGATTAAGTGAGTTTTTTGAGGATAATTGTTGACACACCCACTTCTTGTTACTTCTTCACCCAGCTCAAGACAAGATTCCTAATTAAAATGTGTTTTAATTAATATTTGGACATATTGTTATATATTATTATCTGTGGGAATGCATAATCAGAATGTTACAATGTGAGTATGATAACATCTGTTTACTTGCAGTTTGATTTGTTCACTTTGATTGGAGGAAGCTGGCCGCCTGCACCTTGTGAGCCTGGAAACTCAGAATACAGAATTGCGCCCCTCCCGCGCCGACACACTATGCATCGACCCTCACAGAATGAGAGAATCAAGTCTGCAAACCTAATTGAACATCTAGTACCGGATCGGAGAAGAAATAAGCAAACAACAGCTGCTAATGTTCCTAACGTGACTGACAACTCTCCACAGAAAAACAAGATGGTATTAGAAACAAAGAAAATTGAGACTGGAATTTTAGTTGGTATGTCAGCAGAAAAAAGGTTATTTTCCATGTTCAAAATATAAGTGTATTAAAAGATTTAGATGGTAATAATAGACTGCTCTTTCTTATTCAAATAACCTTATCGCCATATTACTTATCGACAAATTATATTTATATTGCTAAAATATCAAGTGTTCTGAATAAAATACTTCCCTATCCTACTAGATATACATCTATAAATACCTTATTTGGAACTTCCGTTTACAATTTTTGTTCTTTTGTTATTTATTATTGCAGATGTGTGTAACAGTGATAGTTCACAAGGTCTGCACAGCTCATCAACATTGGGATCACCACATACATCATCTCAGAACTCGAGACCTTCGCCTATTGGACGAAATCAGGTACTTATTTCACTAGTATCAGACTCGCCCTGACCTTTTATTCATGAAAAGGCAACGAACACGTTGAGAGACAGAGTAACTTTCGATAATAGATTAAAATGTTACAGCAGCTACGAAAAATCTAACTATATGTTAGTTAAATTTCTGTCAGCAGGAGAACATTGGAGTTGGAGCAAGGACACCAGCTGATGTTGATCAACTTAGTAATGAAGTTAGGTGGATTGGTAAGATTTCAATTTAAAAAAGATTGATAAAAATCAATTCCAGAACAACATATCAGTTTTATAAAAAACGAGCTTCTGCCCGCAGCTTCGCCCGCGGTTTGGCCTATGGGAAAATAATGTAACCACCCATTTCACCCTCTCAAGGGTGGAATTTCGAAAAATCCTTTCTTAGCAGATGCCTACGTCATAACAGCTGCCTGCATGCCAAATTTCAGCCCGATCCGTCCAGTGGTTTGGGCTGTGCGTTGATAGATCACTATGTCAGTCACTCACCTTTGAGTTATATATATTTAGATAAACTGTTTTGGACTGAGAATAAAGAATATTTTGCTATAGTCCAAACTAGTTAAAAATTGTAAGTTGTTTGTATCACTATAATTTATTTACGATTTATAGTATGTAGGTATATTGCTCAATAGCAAATATGCATATACAGTATACTTGTCTCATGCTTTTCATTTTTTTTCCAAGTTTTAAATGCTATTTTTGGAGTAGTCTGGACTAAGGGTTAGTAATTACCATGCAAATAACGAATGTCTTTATAAACAGTTAGCGGTTTTGTTGTATCTAGTCTATTAAGTAAGTAAACACTGTGCAGCTGTTGATCTGCATGTAAACAAATTATGCAACATAGATTTGTTGTTACATAAAAAAATCCCTAATGATCAACTCACCATTCTATTGATTTCCTCACGTCTACTTCCACCACCCACCATAACCATTTGAGCACAGTGAACGACGCAAATATATTTAATTTCACATTACTTTAAAACTCAGTAGTCTCTTATTGATCACTGTTTCTGAACTATTACTCGCCGATTAATTGTGGTATAAATACAATACAGGTAATGCAACTTGAAATTACATCCGCCTATCAGAAAACCTTACTATTACCACAGAATAGTTATTAAATACTATTAATGTCAAGATGCTGCAGTAGCGCTTGTAAACTCGCGTCCATAGAATAGGTTGTCCAATTTTAAACTTTCCTACTGTCTAATAATAGACATCGTGGCGTCCGGCCGGCTAGCGGCTGGCACCCGCTTCGCCCGCGTGCTGTTTAGCACTGTATCACTGAATTCTTCTGACTATAATGTCGTACCCGTATTTACGTCCGTTGTCCATCGACGAAATACCGCTTTGCGTGCTAGAATGTTTAGATGGTACTGTGATAGATTGTTATAGAAGTGTTATGTGGAAGTATGAGGATGACGTTTATGTTTTGTAGCGCCTGTTTCAGATGTGCGGTGCGCGGATAATTCTGAGGAGGTTTACGACTCGCCTGTGCTTGGATCGCCCCGGGCAGCGACCTTTCCCTCCAGGCCTTCTCCCGTCGGACACACACAGGTCAGCAATAGACAGATGAACAGATTGTGTATACGACCCCAAAGAAATTAAAGACTTTGTAGTTCAATGACCTATAAACACATCAAACACTAAAAAAAATTTGGCCATGTACTAAGTGTTATTATGATCATTATTATTTTCTATACCACGTTCATGCAGTATTCTACATTCCAGGATGATATAGGAGTGGGTTCGCTGGTGGAAGTGGCGACAGACGTTGACCAACATCACTATGGCGTAGTCAGGTGGATTGGCATTATTGACGGTAAATAATCTATGCTTCTTGTTCTGAATTGGCTATAACCCGTATCTTCAATGCGAAATATCTATGGTTAAATAGAACTCTTGTAGCTGTAGTGTTGGAATGGGTGGGAATCGAACCCACAACACACAGTTATTTATTTATTTATTTTGTTTAACTCATATATACGTTTTAGAAAGGAAAGGGAGCAGTTTTAAGAAGGGATTGGGCAGAACCGTTACTGAACACGTACACCACTTGACATTTATGTATCACTCATTTTCTTTTTATCATTGACAGCTGACACAGCATGAGATTCCAAAAACTGCTCGCCAAGAAGTCCTTTTAAGTTGAATATTTCTAGTGATTCCACTAGCTGAAATGAATGGTGTAACGTGTTTCAGAGACGGCAACAGCGGGCGTCGAGCTGGAGCAGAGCGTGTGCGGTCTCGGTGACGGCGTGCGCGGCGGCGCGCGTCTGTTCGCGTGCGCTCCCGGCCGCGCGCTGTTCGTGCCGCTGCCGCTGTGCCGGCGCGACGCGCGCTTCCGCGACACGCCGCCGCCCGGCCGCGCGCCGCCGCCCCACCCGGCGGGGGACCAGGTGCGCCACATTGTAATACTGTTCGTGCCGCTGCCGCTGTGCCGGCGCGACGCGCGCATCCGCGACACGCCGCCGCCCGGCCGCGCGCCGCCGCCCCACCCGGCGGGGGACCAGGTGCGCCACATTGTAATACTGTTCGTGCCGCTGCCGCTGTGCCGGCGCGACGCGCGCTTCCGCGACACGCCGCCGCCCGGCCGCGCGCCGCCGCCCCACCCGGCGGGGGACCAGGTGCGCCACATTGTAATACTGTTCGTGCCGCTGCCGCTGTGCCGGCGCGACGCGCGCATCCGCGACACGCCGCCGCCCGGCCGCGCGCCGCCGCCCCACCCGGCGGGGGACCAGGTGCGCCACATTGTAATACTGTTCGTGCCGCTGCCGCTGTGCCGGCGCGACGCGCGCTTCCGCGACACGCCGCCGCCCGGCCGCGCGCCGCCCCCCCCCCGGCGGGGGACCAGGTGCGCCACATTGTAATACTGTTCGTGCCGCTGCCGCTGTGCCGGCGCGACGCGCGCTTCCGCGACACGCCGCCGCCCGGCCGCGCGCCGCCCCCCCACCCGGCGGGGGACCAGGTGCGCCACATTGTAATACTGTTCGTGCCGCTGCCGCTGTGCCGGCGCGACGCGCGCTTCCGCGACACGCCGCCGCCCGGCCGCGCGCCGCCGCCCCACCCGGCGGGGGACCAGGTGCGCCACATTGTAATACTGTTCGTGCCGCTGCCGCTGTGCCGGCGCGACGCGCGCTTCCGCGACACGCCGCCGCCCGGCCGCGCGCCGCCCCCCCACCCGGCGGGGGACCAGGTGCGCCACATTGTAATACTGTTCGTGCCGCTGCCGCTGTGCCGGCGCGACGCGCGCTTCCGCGACACGCCGCCGCGCGCCGCCCCCCCCCCGGCGGGGGACCAGGTGCGCCACATTGTAATACTGTTCGTGCCGCTGCCGCTGTGCCGGCGCGACGCGCGCTTCCGCGACACGCCGCCGCCCGGCCGCGCGCCGCCCCCCCCCCCCGGCGGGGGACCAGGTGCGCCACATTGTAATACTGTTCGTGCCGCTGCCGCTGTGCCGGCGCGACGCGCGCTTCCGCGACACGCCGCCGCCCGGCCGCGCGCCGCCGCCCCACCCGGCGGGGGACCAGGTGCGCCACATTGTAATACTGTTCGTGCCGCTGCCGCTGTGCCGGCGCGACGCGCGCTTCCGCGACACGCCGCCGCCCGGCCGCGCGCCCCCCCCCCCCCGGCGGGGGACCAGGTGCGCCACATTGTAATACTGTTCGTGCCGCTGCCGCTGTGCCGGCGCGACGCGCGCTTCCGCGACACGCCGCCGTCCGGCCGCGCGCCGCCCCCCCCCCGGCGGGGGACCAGGTGCGCCACATTGTAATACTGTTCGTGCCGCTGCCGCTGTGCCGGCGCGACGCGCGCTTCCGCGACACGCCGCCGCCCGGCCGCGCGCCGCCCCCCCACCCGGCGGGGGACCAGGTGCGCCACATTGTAATACTGTTCGTGCCGCTGCCGCTGTGCCGGCGCGACGCGCGCTTCCGCGACACGCCGCCGCCCGGCCGCGCGCCGCCCCCCCCCCGGCGGGGGACCAGGTGCGCCACATTGTAATACTGTTCGTGCCGCTGCCGCTGTGCCGGCGCGACGCGCGCTTCCGCGATACGCCGCCGCCCGGCCGCGCGCCGCCCCCCCACCCGGCGGGGGACCAGGTGCGCCACATTGTAATACTGTTCGTGCCGCTGCCGCTGTGCCGGCGCGACGCGCGCTTCCGCGACACGCCGCCGCCCGGCCGCGCGCCCCCCCCCCCCCCCGACGGGGGACCAGGTGCGCCACATTGTAATACTGTTCGTGCCGCTGCCGCTGTGCCGGCGCGACGCGCGCTTCCGCGACACGGCGCCGCCCGGCCGCGCGCCGCCCCCCCACCCGGCGGGGGACCAGGTGCGCCACATTGTAATACTGTTCGTGCCGCTGCCGCTGTGCCGGCGCGACGCGCGCTTCCGCGACACGCCGCCGCGCGCCGCCCCCCCCCCGGCGGGGGACCAGGTGCGCCACATTGTAATACTGTTCGTGCCGCTGCCGCTGTGCCGGCGCGACGCGCGCTTCCGCGACACGCCGCCGCCCGGCCGCGCGCCGCCCCCCCCCCCGGCGGGGGACCAGGTGCGCCACATTGTAATACTGTTCGTGCCGCTGCCGCTGTGCCGGCGCGACGCGCGCTTCCGCGATACGCCGCCGCCCGGCCGCGCGCCGCCCCCCCACCCGGCGGGGGACCAGGTGCGCCACATTGTAATACTGTTCGTGCCGCTGCCGCTGTGCCGGCGCGACGCGCGCTTCCGCGACACGCCGCCGCCCGGCCGCGCGCCGCCGCCCCACCCGGCGGGGGACCAGGTGCGCCACATTGTAATACTGTTCGTGCCGCACGACACCCCGCCGCCGGACACTTTGAATTTGATGAAATTTTGCACATAGATTGCTTACGCTCGCTCAACGATACTTCTTATCCCCGAAATAGATTTTCTGTGGTAAGGTCGAGAGGGTTCTGATTGACTGTGTAATATATAAACACAAACGCATACACACAGAGACACCCGAACTCAGTTTTTGACGTGATAATCGATTAACTCCGGTTGCACGCACGAAAAATTGTCACGTTCCGCCTGAGCCGAGCGTGCAAGCGAGAGCGCGGAACAAACGATAGAGAGGCACGATCGGCCTAAGTGTTTCCTTATGACGTTATCATGTAAAAGTATTGTCTTTAAACCGACTACACAAAACCATTTTTTTTAATTATTTTTGGTTTGAGTTTTTTTCTCTTTTACGTTTAGTCTGTGGTGATGCCTTATAAAATGCATAGGTATAAACATCCAATAATAATAACTCAGGTTTTAGGATGAAAAAAAACTACTCGTTTTATGTATCTATTTATATTAATATGATCAGTGTCCTTCGTCAATGGTCATCATCGTCGTATCGGGTTCATAGTTTAAGTCTAGGGCGCGCGAGCGTAAAATCTCTTTGTACACGAACGCTGACTTGCGCGGCGAGCGCGTTCGATTCTCACTCTCATAGTCCACTTCGTAGAGACCGAACCGTTGTCTGAAAAATGAAAAACGCATTCAAGTTACTTTGTATATTGTGTACGTACGTGTAACTAAGGCATACGTATACTACGTATACAGTCTCGACTACCGTAAACGCGCACTATCCAGCACGATTGTGATATCGTGTTTAGTGCGCGTGCCAGCGCGTACGAATCCAATGTATGTAGTAAATATATTATGCTTAAAATAAATACAAATATTGAACCTAAACGTTTAGTTAATGAACGAAGGTATACATATTATGTTACAGTTTACAATTAATATATGAAACAGTTCAGTTCATGTACAGATAAACCGATAAGTAATGTTAATAAAATGAAGTTTTAACTTTGTGTCTTTAATTCAATATGGTAGGTTATAATAATAGCTTACGTGTATCCTTGCAGCCACTCGAAGTTGTCCATAAGACTCCACGCGGTATACGCTCTAATGTCCGAGCCCTCGTCCATAGCGTCCAACATGGCGGATAGGTACGTTCTGTAGTACTGAACTCGGTCGTCGTCATCCAGACCCGTGTAAGTGGCCAATCCGTTCTCAGTTATGTACACAGGTGGATTGTTGTAGTCCTTCCGTATCTGAGTCAGGAGGTTGTAAAATCCCCAGGGCACTGACTTGAAATACGAGATATTAAATTAGAATCAAATTTTACCCGATCAAAAAGTAAATATCCGTGATTGTATGATTATTTTATATTACTCATCTGGAATAATCAAATTCCGAGTATAAATAAAAATATAATTTACCATAACAAATTCAGATTTGCCAATCTTCCACTCGCTTTGTTGATACAACATTACTTCCATGTCGTCATATAAGGAAGGAGTGTCGTAATACTGCAGTACCGATTCATTCCTGTACACCAAGTTTGTAGTATAATGGTTAAGACCAAACACATCAGAAGTTCCGCGAATGTATTTAACTTCTTCAGGATTGAACTCGATCAGCCTCGACCTCGGGAACCCTTGCGCTGCGCTCTTGGCTGCCACCTTCTCTTTGATAATTGGGGGATAGTCGCCGGTCTCCGAGTATATCGGATGTACATAAAGACCCCACTGAAAGAAAAATGCTTACTGATATTTCGTATACGTAAAAAAATATTCTAATGCTAATAACTCTTAACACATCTTAACTTACTCACCAAAAATTGGTTAGCATCATGAGCGGCCTCGATTTCGTTTTCTGTTTCCGGTTCGTACCACTGCGCGCTGAATACGATGAAAATAATTCCTCCATATTTAGGCCTGAACTCCTCGTTATAAATGTGGTAAGCTTTAGCGTGAGCTAAGAGCAAATTCTTGGCACATAAGTACTCAGCCACACCCTTGATGTTCAACATCGGTGCTTTGCTCACGTCACCGTATCCTTGATAGCAAATTTGGTAGGGTTCGTTCATTGTTGTCCAATATTTAACTCTGTCTCCGAATAGCGTGAATGCTATACGCGCGTAATCTGCATACCAATCGATAATGTGCGGGTTGGTCCACCCGCCCAGCTCTTGCAGTTTCTGCGGCAAGTCCCAGTGGTATAGTGTGACCATCGGCTCGATGTTGTATTTCAGCATTTCATCAATCAAGTTATTGTAGTACTCTACGGCTTTATCATTAATTTGGTCGGGAAAACTGGTGGGTAAAATCCGTGACCATGACAGAGAGAATCTGTAGAAGTCGATGCCCAGCTCCCTCATCATTTCAACGTCCCTTTTGTACAAATAATAAGAATTGTCGGCTACGTCCCCGTTGGAACAGTCTTTGATCACGCACGGGTTGGTGTGGGTGGCGTGATCCCAGATATTTGGTGTCTTTCCTGAAATATTATTGTTAAAGTGTTTGTTGTGTAAACTTGTCGAAACAAGATAGACTTGACGAAATTATAAAAAGTGTGTGTACTATTATGTTGAGTTAACGATTTAAACAAATCAGAAATTTATTTTTGACATTTACTGTTTTGTTTTATTACCGAACTATATCGGAAATAAAATATCAAGTATAATTTCTTACCATCTACATCCCAAGCCCCTTCTACTTGATATGAAGCCGTTGCTGTTCCGAATAGAAACCCTTCGGGGAAGCTTTTTACATCTTCGCGAGCTGTTTTAATTTTATTACATTCACATAATGTAATTCCAAACAGAACAACGCTTTAACAAAAGAAATAAGTTAGTTTTGTAAGAATATAGAGTATAAACCAGTGAATTCATTTTGTTGACAATACTCACACCAAATTACGTAACATGGTGGTTCTTCTATGTAAACAAGTGGATTATAAACGGCTTTTGAGAACGTTAGACATTTTTATACATTTTTGTATAACACCTTATCTGCGGCTGAAGAGGACTTTAACGTCAAAAAAAAAGATTATCTGAGATAGAGACCAAGTGTTTGTTTTCATAATTTTTATGAATTTGAGATTTGTAAAAAAATACGGAACGAACACGTGTCTATCAATCGATCTGTATACGTTGTCATTTTCATATCTATCCTAACATAAAATCTTAAAATATGTGCTGCAGTATAAATTGATAAGTGGATCAACGAAAAACTGGTGGTAGGGGACTTCAGTACCTGTCCTTTAAACCCCCAATATTTTGAAGTTTATTATAGTTTGGGAGCTATGGGCATAAATTAAAACCAGTCGCAAAAGCTTGTAGAGCTAGATCAAAAAGAAATGAAATAATTTATTTAGTAAAATTTGAGACACAATTCATACTGCGACAATTTTACGGTCATAGTTCATAACAGAAACAAAATATTGATTCATAGTACTTATCGGATGATTGCTCACTTGGCAGTGAGCTGGACGTGAGGAACCATAGCATGGTGGTAAGGTACATTCTGGTGCTCGTGTGGCTAGCTACCACCCAACTAACTTAAGAATCCATAGCCACGTACTTAACGATGTTACATTCAGTGCAAATTACACTTGTAACCTCACATACATCTTTCCATTCATCCTCCAAAATCTCGAGTATACTTTGAACTTTATACTAATTATCAGGTGTATTCCTCCAACCTCACCTGAGAGCCAGGTGCCAATTCCCGCGTAGCGTGACAAGCGACATCAAAATGAACCATTACGGGACGCCATTTGTATGACCACACGAGTAACAAAATGACTAATTTTCATTTCTGCGCATGCGGATGGCGGATGACGCTCACACTGCATGCGCCAATTACAAATCTTATCTTTCGCCGAAGAAATTATTAATATAAAAAAATATACACAAAGAAAAAACAATCCGTAGGTACTAGCTTTTATTTGAGGATATATTTATTTACCCAGACTCAGAACAAGTAAGAGCGCTATTTTTTGTGCACCATTATTTGTCCTGTCGCGGAATTCAAACCCATTGCTTCGGGGCTATGAGCCGACCTACTCCACCATCAGACCACAGAGGCTGCCAGTTTAGCTCTTTCATCGGCAAGAGAGCTCGCGTAACTTTTGGCTTTTACTCATTAAACTTTATCATGGAAGTAGAGAACTTCGTTCAGCCAACGTAAAATAGTAAAGTAAAAAAATGCAAAATCCTGTAAAAATTTGTCATTTGCTTTAGTAATTATCGGCTCCCTGAACAACGTTTGTTTAGTGTCTTTCAAATTCTCATAGCTGTGTCTCTATTATCATATCTATATCCACGCGCGTGAGCCATGTGCGGCGATCACTTATGTGGTATCAACTGGTGAATCTAAGATAAGTGTAAAATGTCATCTTTCAAGTATTTACCCCCAAACGTAGAAGTATCGAGTTAGAGTCGAGTATGTAACGAAGATTACAATTTTACATATAAATATGTTAATATTTATTAAGGTTCCGTAACTATATTAAAAATATAAAACGAATTATTTTATTAAGTGTGAAAAAAAAACACTTGCAACTAGAAAACGATGAATAGAAAAGAACAGACGATATTTTCACTACACTGAACATCGATTGTGATGATCTTAAACCGCGTAGTATTCAATCGTCAGCCTATCTAGTAAAAAAAAAGTGAACGCTAATTGCAATAAAGCAAGACATAGACGGGAGCGGCGAACCATATAATAAACCTTTAAAATTTTAATTGTCCCTGCCTTTTAATTTAAATAGCCTTTATCACGATAAACATTAAAAGTGTTTATAACTACAACCATTACACGGCTAACACTCCCGAGATACAGTCGAATAACTCGACCGGTGTTCGGGCAATATGCCCATCCTCAAGGAGTACGCGCGGCGGCGGTGGCGGCTCGGCGCTGACTCTAGTTATGAGTACTACTCACGTCAGTTTTTATAATATTAAAAGTGTTTATAAAAAATTTACTTGTTGTACATTTTGCTAATAAATTAAAAATAACATTTCACAGCCAGACTGCCCCGTTGTTCCGGGTGTGGTGCCACCGCTAAGCTCGCTTGGAGACCTTCCCGGCAAGAACCGGGGCATCCAGGGGCATCACAACTCTTGCTACTTGGACGCGACGCTCTTCGCGATGTTTACGTTTACCAGCGTCTTCGACGCGTTGTTATATCGACCACCGGAACCAGAGGTAATACTCATGTAACACTTCAGTATTTTATATAAATTGATAGTGACGAATGACGTCTGAATTTTTGTTGCGATTGATTGCGGAGATGCGCTAGGCCGATAACCTTGTGGATCACCTTGATCTTCTCATAACAAATAAGTGGATAAGTTAATGTAATGCTATTTACTGTCTATCACTGTCATCATACTGGAACAAAGGAGTGCCTTTGCATTGTTTTATCTGGTTTGTCTAGAATACGATGTAGGCACGATATAAAGTATAACGTAATTATTCATTTTAATGAATCCTAACACTCGCACTTAATCATAAGCGTATAATCCTTAACGAGTATCTGCTCGGAGCATGTTACGATATTTTATTTTTAACTCTATAGACGTTCGTAGGTAATAAGCTATTAATTATTTTTCATAAACTCGTTTTGTAATCTTATTATTCATATTCATATTCATTTATTTGCATTCATGTACAATTTATATATCATGTCAGGTCTTAACAACTAGTTTAGTAGGTACATGAACCCTGTAAGGGCGCTTGCAACTGAGTGCGATTAAAAATAAATTTATTGATTTCAATTACATAATAGATATATCGTCAATATTTAATAATATAATATAATATTTTCAAGCATTTCATTACTTAATTATTTGATTATTTAATTAATTACCTATTAAATATGGCAACTCAATAGGTAATATGCAACTAATCTAATCAATCAATTTATTTTAGTCTTTTTATGCTACTACCCACTCTTTACAAAAATAAAAACAAAAATAAAAACAAATCCCACTGGTTCAACGTAGATAAGGCAAACAAGCATAACTGGATAGGTAGGTATACAACACATGGTGGGCCGGTTTATAACTGGACAAATTTTATGTTTATTTATTGTTATGAAACTCTTCGACCGAATAATAACATTTTTTTTAATAGGTAGCTTTTTAACTTACTAACAAAAATTTCGTCTTTTTCAACTTCTTTTATTTCGTTGGGGATTCTATTATAGACGTTCACGAATCTAAAGTTAGGACTTTTTCCAAATATATGTAATTTTGCAGTTGGAAGGATAAGATTGTGTTTGTCTTAATTAGAACATTACAATATGAGTGTGGATAAAGTTAAAATAATACCAGCCAGGCGATTGCGTAACTCAATTGCAACCAATAGAAACACAAATTTGTATGAGTTTGACAGTTTAAATACGCAGTTCATATGCATAGTTAGTATGGAAATTTCTCCCGTTGCATTGCGATCAAAATTTCGTGATCACCCCCCAGGACTCGCCTCACTACTCGGAGGTGCAGCGCGTACTGCGTGAGGAGATCGTGAACCCGCTCCGTCGGCACGGGTACGTGCGGGCCGACCGCGTCATGAAGCTCCGGACGCTGTTAGAACGCCTCTCGGACGTGCCCGGCCTCACCTGCGAAGAAAAGGTAGTCATACAAATGCACGTCATTAATCGGCACACCCGAACATAATATGTGGATGAATGTTCGGAAAAAAAGGACACGAAAGTAAACGATCGGCACTAACCGAATAAAAACAGCATGTGGTGTAGATTAGTGTAGGTGATTGCTTTGGGCCGGTCTTGCTGCTCATCAATACTGCCGAACCGAAGGTATCAGCCAAGAAAAGCCAGAAAGTATAATGTGTCGCGTCCCTAGTAGACTACAGTCATGGTATCGCGTGCGGTGCATGTAAATTGCTCATCGCATTGGATGTCTCGATAACAATGCAATACGCGGTTCCCGATTGGTTTCTTAAAAGTTTATTCACGGAATTCGACTAATCGCGAAAAGGAATTTAAAGTTGTTGCACAGGAGTATATGGTGATAAAGCATGTTTTCGTGCTAAGATGAACAATACTTACGCGGGATTAACTGGGTTTCTTATTTGTGAGGAATAAATAGTGCGCTACCTGGTCCGGTATTCATGTAAATAAATTATCTAAAACGATAAAGTTTTTAAAAAACAGGACGGGACTACTAGGCACACAAAACTAAATTTTATCATACCTAGATAGTATAATCAATCGTCTAAGGGGGGTAAATTCCTTTACTGTTTTCGTTTGATCTCCTAAAAGGAACATTCTGTCACACTTTAACAAAATCTGTCTCGCTCACCTAATAAAAATTCCTCAAATTGTAGGACCCGGAGGAATTTCTGAACGGCCTGGTGGCGCAGCTGCTCCGAGCCGAGCCGTTCTTGAAGCTGTCTTCAGGGCAGGAGTCTTATTGCTACCAGCTGTTTGTTGAGAAAGACGAGCATGTTTCGTTGCCGACTGTACAACAATTGCTCGAACAATCTTTTGCCACCTCCGGCGTCAAACTTAGTGAAGTACGTAAATTGGCACTATCATGCCCTTTTGTTGTCCTATAAAGATTTTATTTTTTATACAGGTGTCCCAGAAGCCGTCGTCAAACCAGAATAAAATAATAGACCAAGTCAGAAAATACATATACAGTGGTGGACATATAATTAGAAACACTACCCACGGAACTTAACATTTTACAAGACATTTGACCTTGATACTTTTTATTTGGAAATGAAACCACAAATAGCATAAAATATGTTCAATAACTAATCATTTATTTAAAAAAACAACTAAATATCAACTAAACAAGTACAGATTCAATATTACATTTCATACAAACAACTAAACGAGTTTTAAAGTACCAACAGTAATGGACAACTAATTAGAAACAATACAAAAAAAATAAAAGATAAATCATATTTTATAGGTTTAATTATTTAGAATTATATAATTATTATGTAATTTAGGTAATAGATACTGTGTATAGGCTACTAAAACTTATAATTAATATTTTGTTGCGTATCCTTTATTAAATTATCAATCACAGCTCTACAACGACGTGGCATTGATTCAAGCAATTTCATACATTTTTCTAGTGGGATTGAATTCCATGCTTCTACAAATCTTCGTAGAGTTCGTTGTGACTGGAGTTATGTTTGTTTCAGACTTTCTTTTTTACGACATGCCACAGATTTTCTATGGAATTTAAATCAGGGCTATTTGCAGGCCAGTCTAAGACGGAAATACGCTGTTCCCTAAGAAAATATTTTACACTGTTGGCAGTGTTTTTAGGGTCATTATCATGCTGAAAGATCCATGTTACAGGCAAATTGTCGTCAGAGTAGGGAAGTCATTGTCTCTTCTAAAATATTTTTGTACTGCAGTTGATCCATTGTACCTTCAATCTTACGAACGGGTCCAACTCCACATCCAGAAAAACATCCCCATACCTTGATATTGCCGCCTCCGTGCTTGACTATGCTTCTAGTGTATTTATAATTAAAAGCATGGTTCATTGGACGTCTAACGTAGCGTTTTCCGTCTGAATTTACCATGTTTATTTTAGTTTCATCTGAGAATAAGACTTTTCTCCAATCTCGGACCGTCCAATTGACATAGTTTTTAGCGAATAATAATCGCTTCTCTCGATGTTTCTTGGTAAGAAGCGGCACCTTTCGAGAAACCCTCCCAAACAATTTTGATTCCACTAATCTACGACTTACTAGTCTTGACGAGATATTTCTAGGGTCATCAGGCGAAAAAACTTCATTTCTAATCTGGTTGGAGCCTTTAAACGGGTCTTTCTTAGCAATACTTTTTAGCAATTACTATTTAGTAATTAGCTTATCTTCTCTGGGTGAAGTTTTCCTCGGTCGAGCCTTTCTAGGAATATTTTCAATAGTTCCGTGTCTTTTGTAATGGTAAATAGTATTGAAAACTTTTACCGAACATTTTAAATTTATTTATTTATTTAATTCGGCTTCCTATTGACAATTACACTATTTTAAATAATATTACTTACTAAACATACAATTTTGCTGAATGCATTGTCTATTTAAAGGAAACACAGCATGCAAAAAATACCAGATAAATAATAACTAACCACATTGCAAATCGAAAAGGACTCTTATAAAATAAAAATAAAAATAAAAACACCTATTGTAGTTGCAGAAGGCCACTACAATATATAATAATTACAAGAGAAATAAGAAAAGTTAGAGAGAATTTATGGCCGCACCGGCCATAACTTGGTTGACTTTAATTATAAATTTGGGAAAGCTGTCGCCGAAAATGTCTATAATATCACTATATTCATTAATTAAACGACACATGCGCGGCACTGGTGAATTGGCTCCCAATACAGTCCTTCGAAAAGGAGGGGCAAATGGAGTTATTGGCTTTCGTGGATATCTGAACGGTACTCTAAGCTTAAATTGTTTTAATAATTCAGGACAGTCAATTTTATTGTGTAAAAGTTTGTAAAGAATGACTAGATCAATTTTGTCCCGGCGATTAGACAACATTTGTATTTTAAAGAAAGCCAGTCTCCCCTTATATGACCGAATTTTATTTGCCCGTCCTACCGAATACGCCAAATGCCACAAAAACCTTTTTTGCACTCTCTCCAATCTTAATGTGTGTACGGAATAATGAGGCCTCCATACAGGACAACAATATTCAAGAACGCTGCGTACCAGACTATTATAAAGCAATACTTTTGTTTTTTGATTGTGAAATTCTTTCCCATTACGAATAAGAAAACCTAACATTTTGGATGATTTATTAGCAATATTTTCAATATGAGGAATGAAAGTAAGTTTTTGATCAAATATAACCCCTAAATCTCTCGTTGTGCTGACAATTTTTAAATTTGATGTTCCGATTTTGTAATTATAGCTAATGTTTTTGACTTTCCTACTAAATGTAATTTGAGAACACTTTGCGATATTAAGGGTCATGCCATTTATTTTGCACCATCTTGCTAAACTAATAAGGTCAAGTTGCAGCTTTTCAGCATCTTCAGAAGATTTGATTACTTTCAAAACTTTGAGATCGTCTGCAAACATAAAAGGAACACAGTGATTCAAACAATCAGGAAGGTCATTAATAAAAATGTTAAACAACAGAGGACCCAGGTGTGAGCCTTGTGGTACACCTGAATATATGGTAGGAAAGATTGTCGAGGCGAAACCAGCAGCCACAACATGAAAGTTGCGTTCAAAAAGATAAGAATGGACCCATTCCATCATACGACCTGTAATGCCGTAGGCAGAAAGTTTAAACAAAAGCACGGAGTGTGGTACTTTGTCAAAAGCCTTACTGAAGTCGGTGTATACTACGTCAACTTGGTTGTTTTTATCGACAGCTTCAGTGAGGCTCTCTACAAAAGCTAACAAGTTCGTGCATGTAGACCTTTGTTTAATAAAACCATGTTGGTGATTTGTGATAAACTGTTTAAAATGTTGGTAGATATGCGGAAAAATTAAAGACTCTAACACTTTAGCAAATGTAGAAATAATAGAAATTGGCCGGTAATTACAGGCAACATTATCCTCTCCACTCTTAAATATGGGAACTACTTTAGCAGATTTCCATATATTAGGAAATATGCCAGATTGCAACGACATATTGTAAATTATACATAAAGGAAGAGAAAGGCTCTTGGCACAATACTTTATGAGTCGTGGAGGAATGTTAACTGGTCCAGCTCCTTTATCTATTTGAAGGTGTTCAAAAGCTTTTTAAACATCACATTTTGACAAGCTTAATTCTGAAAACCATAAGTTGTTATTAGTCGCTTTGTGGAGATACCTACTCGGAAAGAGAATTGCTGCGTTCCTCATCTATATTGTTAATGTTTTTTTGGTATACTGATGCCAAGTAGTCTGCAAACAAATTACAAATATTTACGCCACCTGTAACAGTCTCTACCCCATCAGATAACGTTTCAGGGTATTTAGATATACCTTTCCTTTTAGCCTTTATGAATGACCAAAAATGTTTTGGGTTTGTAGTAATTTTATCTTCTATATAATCACGGTATTTATTATAGCATTGAGTGGCCATTTTATCACAACGATCATTAAGTTTCTTGAGAATTATATCATCCATAGGATTTTTGTAAATTTTGTATCTTCTTAATATATTATTCTTTTCACGTATCATTCTAATTAAGCGCCTGTTAAACCAAACTGGGAATTTCGTTGGAGTTGGTCTACTTAATGGGACATGATTTCGAACAGCTTCATTTAAAACGGTATAAAATTTATCCACAACTTCATTTACGTTATTGCAATTATCAAATGAATCATACTAGTTGATGCTACCTAGGAATTCGTTTAAAATTTTATAGTCACATTTATTAAAATTATACCGTAGGCTGCTTTTAATTTTAAGTTTATTAACATTTTGTGTTTTTATATAAATATCCAATGTTGGATGAAAGAAATCCACGTTACAAAGTTCATAGTTTGACTGAGAAACTTCACTATTTTCAACATCTGTTAGTACTAAGTCAAGCACTTTACTTTTACAATTAAATACTTTGTTAATCTGCTTTAAGTTGTTTAGACTAGAGAAATCAAGTAGTGTTTGTCCTAAAGGCCCAATTGCACAATTATTTTGTGGATTATCGATTAATGACCAGTCTATCTGACTCAGGTTAAAGTCACCTATTATACATGTTTTAAAATTATGTTGTTCAGAAACGCGATTACAGTTATTTAAAAAAGTATTAAGTAATGTTCTATCAACAGGTGGAGGTAAATAGGTGGCACAAAAAGCCATATGCTTGTCTACGTTTGAGGTTTTTACTTCTATTACAATCCACAAATCCTCGCAATCACTCTCCCAGTCTATCATGCGTTTTGACGTAATATTTTTATTCACAGCAATTAAAACTCCTCCGCCTTCCTTTTTTACATTACTTATTTTAGATGTCTCTCTATCTCTTCTGTACACATAATACCTATTATCAAACAATTCTTGACTTAAAACATTACTATTCAACCAAGTTTCAGTAAGTATGATCATATCATAATTTGAACAAGCCAATCTTTTCATAAATATTTGAGTTTTGGATTTAAGGCCTCTCACGTTTTGATAAAACATATGTAACGAACCAAATTTTATTTCAGTGATGACAAAAAAAACTTGCTATTAAACTAAATACAGTAACTAATTTAAACTAACTTATTAATACAGTCCATGTCCCGAATGTACTTAAAGTCGGAATCATCAGTTTTGCGCATATATATCCTTCCATTTCTCACCCACACATACTTATATCCCTTTTCTCGGGCGGCAAACCTAAATGATTAGCTATTCTCCTGTACGTCCATTCTCGGTCGATGTGCAAATGAACAATTATTTGCCTAGTTGACGCGTCACAACTTTTATTATTGCCCATTTTAAACAAAAAATTGTAAACGGATTTTCAATTTGATGGTCAATTGCCGCCAAAACGATAAAAAATAGCTAAGAAAGAAGTTTTATTTTTTCATTTTCAAAAATGGAATGTGCCGTGGGTGCTTTTCTAAAGTGTTTCTAATTAGGCGTCCAAGAGGCCAGTAACAGAAAATAAGCTATGTATGCTTTAAACTCTTTTTATGATGAAGTTTAGATAGTTTTGTTTTTTTAATGTATTCTATAAGTACTTATTCTAAATTGAGTGGCTATATTGTTGCATGATTATTAAAAATTGAATTTATAAATTTTTCAAGAATAGATGACATGGACTTCAAACTTTCATAATTCATATGAAGTGTTTCTAATTATATGACCACCACTGTATAAAAAATCTTTATTATGTATTTTTTACTGTAGGTAAGCGTAAACGTGTAAATCCCCGAGTATACTCCCGTTATTATAAAACATTATTTTTCAATTTTATATTCATTATGTTGCCCAACTAAAATAATACTTCAAAATATTTCGACCAATTTAAACTGGCTGCACTGAAAAAAATGGTACTACTCTAGTTTGGCAAGTACCTTTAAAAGTTGGCGCATTTAATTTTTCTTAGTCGAGTGCTTACTACGGTGCCTAAATATTGAGAACTCAAATACGCTACACGGTAAATATCCCGTTTCATTTTGGTAAACTAATATTACATTTGCTTTGTTTTCATCAGGTACCGTCTACATTTATTATCCAAATGCCGCGATTTGGGAAAAATTACAAGCTGTATCAGCAAGTGTTACCCTCACCACTATTAGACGTTACGGATCTCATAGAAGGCTGTGAGTATTTTACATGATATACATTGCTTGCCTGGTTCTTCAGAACAGCTTTTCCTGTTGTCATATCATACGGGTCAGACTTTATGATCGTCGCGTTGCTGTTACACAAAAGAACACTAATATATTGTAATGAATTGTAAAAAATAGTTACTAATGTATTGTAGTGCCACGACAGTGCGCGGTGTGCGGTGCGCTGGCGCGATGGGAGTGCGCGGCGTGTGCGGCGCCGGGCGGCGGCGTGCTGGAGGCGGGCGCCACGTGCACCGCGTGCCTGCGCCGCGTGCACGCCGCGCGCCCCCACCACAAGGTACGTGCTGGAGGCGGGCGCCACGTGCACCGCGTGCCTGCGCCGCGTGCACGCCGCGCGCCCCCACCACAAGGTACGTGCTGGAGGCGGGCGCCACGTGCACCGCGTGCCTGCGCCGCGTGCACGCCGCGCGCCCCCACCACAAGGTACGTGCTGGAGGCGGGCGCCACGTGCACCGCGTGCCTGCGCCGCGTGCACGCCGCGCGCCCCCACCACAAGGTACGTGCTGGAGGCGGGCGCCACGTGCACCGCGTGCCTGCGCCGCGTGCACGCCGCGCGCCCCCACCACAAGGTACGTGCTGGAGGCGGGCGCCACGTGCACCGCGTGCCTGCGCCGCGTGCACGCCGCGCGCCCCCACCACAAGGTACGTGCTGGAGGCGGGCGCCACGTGCACCGCGTGCCTGCGCCGCGTGCACGCCGCGCGCCCCCACCACAAGGTACGTGCTGGAGGCGGGCGCCACGTGCACCGCGTGCCTGCGCCGCGTGCACGCCGCGCGCCCCCACCACAAGGTACGTGCTGGAGGCGGGCGCCACGTGCACCGCGTGCCTGCGCCGCGTGCACGCCGCGCGCCCCCACCACAAGGTACGTGCTGGAGGCGGGCGCCACGTGCACCGCGTGCCTGCGCCGCGTGCACGCCGCGCGCCCCCACCACAAGGTACGTGCTGGAGGCGGGCGCCACGTGCACCGCGTGCCTGCGCCGCGTGCACGCCGCGCGCCCCCACCACAAGGTACTACACCCACAATACTAACACCACACCGCGCCCCCACCACAAGGTACTACACCCACAATACTAACACCACAAGGTACGTGCTGGAGGCGGGCGCCACGTGCACCGCGTGCCTGCGCCGCGTGCACGCCGCGCGCCCCCACCACAAGGTACGTGCTGGAGGCGGGCGCCACGTGCACCGCGTGCACGCCGCGCGCCCCCACCACAAGGTACGTGCTGGCCCCACCACAAGGTACGTGCTGGAGGCGGGCGCCACGTGCACCGCGTGCACGCCGCGCGCCCCCACCACAAGGTACGTGCTGGAGGCGGGCGCCACGTGCACCGCGGGCACGCCGCGCGCCCCCACCACAAGGTACGTGCTGGAGGCGGGCGCCACGTGCACCGCGGGCACGCCGCGCGCCCCCACCACAAGGTACGTGCTGGAGGCGGGCGCCACGTGCACCGCGGGCACGCCGCGCGCCCCCACCACAAGGTACGTGCTGGAGGCGGGCGCCACGTGCACCGCGGGCACGCCGCGCGCCCCCACCACAAGGTACGTGCTGGAGGCGGGCGCCACGTGCACCGCGGGCACGCCGCGCGCCCCCACCACAAGGTACGTGCTGGAGGCGGGCGCCACGTGCACCGCGGGCACGCCGCGCGCCCCCACCACAAGGTACGTGCTGGAGGCGGGCGCCACGTGCACCGCGGGCACGCCGCGCGCCCCCACCACAAGGTACGTGCTGGAGGCGGGCGCCACGTGCACCGCGTGCCTGCGCCGCGTGCACGCCGCGCGCCCCCACCACAAGGTACGTGCTGGAGGCGGGCGCCACGTGCACCGCGTGCACTGATTTACTAGAAAGTTCCAGAATTTTTTTAAAGCGTTTTGTCCCGCCATTTATATGCTGACTGTAATTTAAATAGCGTATCAGGGGTTATATTCATTTGTTTTACTTATTTTTGGTCGGGCTAATTCATTGCTGCTCGTTTCTACCGACACCTTTACAGCGGTTCCGGACGGCGATAGCTTTTGCCTCATAACAAAATCTTCACCTATTAGGCATACAATATACCTATTAGGCATATTTCATGGGTATACTGAATAATCTATTGTTATATTTTTAATTTTTATTTGTTATATTATGAATGGCAAACAAGCAATTGGCTTATTATGCAGAGTTATTTTAAAATAGTAATTTTACCCGTTTTCAGGCGACACCGTTGGCAGTGTGCGAGGAATACGCCTCAGTAATGGAATCATGCACGCTGCCCCGTGTTTACATGGAGCTGTTCGCAGTGCTGTGCATTGAGACTAGTCATTACGTCGCGTTTGTAAAGGCGGGCACCGGTATCGACGCGCCCTGGTGCTTCTTCGACTCCATGGCGGATAGGAAAGGTGAGTGCTAAGCCTAATGCTCTCCGAACATAAGACCTTTGAGAGTAGACAGTTGAATCACTGTGTCTTGCATTGGTTTCGTAAACTCAAATTAGAATAGTTTAGTGAGAAATTACTTATGTACTACTGTTTAGCGATGCTAGATGCACAGCCATCTTCACCCAACTTCAGAGCTGAAAAGTTTCGTTGACATTACTTTGATAGCTGCATCCTTTTTTATTTCAAGTCTATCTTTAATGGACGTAGTCTCACACGCAAATATTAGGTCTTTACCTATGAAATTGCCGTTTTGTTTGAAAAAAATTAAAGTATTTTTTTTTCGAACTTATTTATTTCTTTTATTCAAAGTTATCACCCCTGCAATCAATGCATCTTTGCCAACGCTGTGGCAGTTTATGGATGCCCTTCTTGAAAAAATCAGCAGGACGGGAGACAACAAACTCTTCAAAGGCGTTTTGTACTGCCTCTCGGGAATTGAATTTTTTCCCCGCTAAAAAGTTGTCCAAATTTTGGAAAAAGTAATAGTCGGTAGGCGCAAGATCTGGTGAGTATGGCGGATGAGGGAGAGTTTCCAAACCCAACTCATGCAGCTTAGAGACGGTCTGTTGTGCAGTATGGGGTCGCGCGTTGTCGTGAAGTAGCAGTGGAGACGACCGATTGACCAAAGCTGGTTGCAGACGTGCGAGTTTCGCCATCATTGTGATCAGTTCTTCAATGTACACATCTGCAGTAATGCTCTCGCCGTTTTGTAAAAAGCTATGATGAATCTCACCAGCACTAGACCACCAAACTGTGACCATCGCCTTTCTAGGGCCATTTTTCGTTTTGCACATTGCTTTGGTACCGAACCAGGATCTAACCAACTTGCTGAGCGCTTTCGATTGTCAAAAAGAATCCGTTTTTCGTCGCACGTAACAATTCGGTTCAAAATTCCTACATTTCTGTGCCTGTTAAGCAGCGCAAGGCAAGTCTCGACGCGTACGTTGCGCTGGCGATCGTTAAGTTCGTGGGGCACCCATCTATCAAGCTTTTTTATCATGACAATCTGTCGCAAATGGACCAATATTGTTTTGATGCTAACATCAAAAGCTGCTGCCAGCTCAGCTGTAGATTGAGATTCATCAGCTTCCACAATCGCCTTTAATTCATCATTGTTGACCAAAGTTTCCGGACGACCACGAGGTTCATTTTTCAAGTCAAAATTCCCAGAAGGGAACCGAGCAAACCAATAACGGGTTGTACGTTCGTTTGTACAGTTCTCTCCGTAAACGTCGTTGATGTTACGTGTCGTTTGTGCCGCGTTGGTGCCACGACGGAACTCATATTCCATAATTACACGAAATTTCAAAGTATCCATTATGAGGAAAAATGTTGAAATCTAATGAAAATACAACGCTAAACAATAAACAAAAGACTTATATTGTAAATAGAATGTCATATTTTTAAAACAAAATTAATTTGAATTTAGAATTCATAGCCAATCAAAACTTTTTTTGTTTGAAAAAGTCTGTACTGCAATACGGCAATTTCATAGGTAAAGACCTATTATTTACAATGGAATAAGTACCTCTAAGATAAACTTCTGTTTATTCTTTATTAAGTTTTCATTAGCCCCGGTTTCTAGAATAAATCTGGTACTGGGTGCGTTATCATATTTTAAGTGATTAGCTTAAGGCGATCACTAACTATTGCAATCCATAGAAACACAAATTGGTATGGATTTGACAGTTTGAATACGTAGTTTATGTGCATAGTTACTATGGAAATTTCTCCTGTTGCATTGCAATCAAAGTTCGAAATCAGCTAATTGTGTGCGTTAGTATTGTGCCCCTGGTTGTTCCAGGCGAGCGCCACGGGTACAACATCCCGGAGATAGTGTGCGTGTCGGAGGTGGGCGCGTGGCTCGGCGCGGAGGGCGGCGCGCCGCTCGGCGCGGAGCGCGGCGCGCCGCTCGGCGCGGAGCGCGGCGCGCCGCTCGGCGCGGAGCGCGGCGCGCCGCTCGGCGCGGAGCGCGGCGCGCCGCTCGCCGCGCGCCTCGCGCCGCACGCGCGCCGCCTGCTCTCCGACGCCTACATGTGCTTCTACCGGAGCGCTGACGTCGCCATGTACCGGTAGGCGGGGCGGCCCTGCGCACGCAACTTGCATCACATATTGTGTTTATTATCTCTATCGCGTGTTGCGTGTAAAACATTGATTAATCAAACATAGTTTTTTTGGCGCGAAAACGAAAAAGATCGCATCGCTGCATTGTATTATTTTCCAAAACTTGTATTATTTTTAGTGTTAGTGCATAAAATTGGTGGCGTTTTATTCGTTAAGTGCTGATTTACAGGCGTGAGTGTGGGAAAGTGGTATAATGGTGAAACGCTTCTTTACGTGTCGTTTCCAAAACTACATAGAAGATTCTGGTAAAGTTGCCACCACTTTACTAAGAGTATGACTTGACTAGATTATAGTATGACTTAACTTGATGACTTGGACTGTGACTTGACTTGACACTACATAATATTAATTAACTTGAGAAATTATCAATTACTTGACACTGGCTAAATACACAAAAGTGTTGAGCCAAAACAAAAAAAACAGGGGCATACGGTTCTGTCATTCAGTCCTGCCTCTGGCCGGACGAGACACCGCGTCGCATCCTATCACAATGTATTCACAGTGTTTTTATCATCCAGTGAAATGAGAAACAAGATTACACGGGAATCACTTGCAACTTATATAACAATAAGATATGCAATAATCAACTGTAAATAACACTGTCTTGTTCTCACCAGATATGTCTCCTTTCCTTTTACTGTTCTCGTTTCGTCTTCTCGCTTCCAGCCGAGGCCAGCTAAGCGATCACGTAACTTGATTGCAAAATATAGAAACACAATTTCAGTTTCTACACGCAGCTTATGTGCATAGTAACTGTGGAATTTTTTTAAATTAGGAATGAAATTTCTCCTGTTGCATTGTATTCAAAGTTTACTATTCTGAATTCAACCGAGTCGGACCGCGGCATACGTTTTGATATTAAAATATAAGAATATCACTGGTCTAAACTTTTACATACATGTAACTGTATAAAAGTATGTATAGTATGGTAGTCCATGTAATAGATAAGCCAGGAAGTTTTATATGTATATGAATGCGTTTTGCGTCTAAAAGTACCGCTAATTTGTTCAGGCTGAGGAATGTGCCGCGCCTCGCTGCATCAAAGCGCTCCAATCACTTAGCCGAAGCGCTTGAATGTGTGCGGCGTACGGATGTGACGTGCAATCAATCGTGCATGATAAAAATTAATTTGATATTTTGATTTACAACAAAATAATTATTAAGTGTTGAAGGAAAAATACGGCGTTGATATGAATATTATTTTGTGAACTCGCCATAAATCCCGCTACTTGGACTACCTTTGCTTGTCACCCGCTAGGAGGCGCCTTTTTTTCGCGTCTATTTTTGACGTTTGAAGAGTTAGTGCTCTGTGGATCATAGTATCCAGATAGACTAGGAGCCGATGTCGTTTGGCACGAAGGATCTCTGCGATCCAATTTGTTATTGCTGCAAATGTTCGAGGTGTGGATGCAAGGCCAAAGGGTAGGAGTGACATTTGCAGTAGTTCGCCCTTGTAAATCATTCTGAGGTAACAACGATGGGATTCTGCGATCATCACATGAAAATATGCGCTGGAAATATCGATTTTTACCATTCTGAAGGAACTCCGGTATCGAGGTATGAGAAATTAGTTGAAAATGTCTGGTGTGCACATACCTGTTCAATCCTCGAAGGTCGAAGATAGGGCGGAGACCACTGCTTTTTGGAACAAGAAACATCTTTGACAGAAAGCTTGAGCTTGTAGTACAGGTTTTCTGATACCTTCTGTTCCTTCAACTCTTTTATTATTTGTGTAATTTCCGGTGTTGCCTTGGTACTGTACAACTTCATCATTGTAGTGGAAGGATAATTTAGAGGTGGCTTGTATAAAGTGGTGTGCAGGCTCCTGACATAACTCTTCTAATAAAATAGTTTGTGTTTGCACCTAGTGCATCCCATGCTTGAAGGAAGCTCTGCAAACATCATCCGCTGAATCTCTTCAGTTGATTCTCACTTTGTTTCTTTGGGTGGAAAGGAATTCTTATTATTTTCCCTCAATTTAAAATTTCTTTTGAAAATTGCTTTTCTTATCTTTATTTGATCGGAACGAATTATCATTGCAGTTAAAATAGTATGTGAGAGCTGTGAGACAGATGGGGCAATCTCAAAGGGCCGCTTCTTTATTGTTGGTTTATTTTTTAAATAAGTGGGTGTTTTAAACCAATTACTTGTGCCCCTAAGGGATTGAATAACTGGCATTAAAAAGCTGTGATCAAAGAGATTCTCAACATTTGGTGGCACTCTGATATTATTCTCTCTCGTCTAATCTCACACATTCTGCCCTTTTTAAACACACCACCTATAAAATTTGCTCCATATTTTTGTAGTTCTGTGAGTTTGGCCCAAATAATAAACTATATTGTCAAAGAGGTTTGAGGGAGTTAGCTCGCTGGGTGAAAGGGAGGCCCAGTTTACGATTTCCTGCAGATTATTTTTTACAATGTCTTATTGTTCCAATAGACCATTTGTAAGACCAGCCATAGTTCTTTCCGTTGTAGCCAAGTGATCCTTGCCTTTATTCAAATGGCAGAGCTAATCATTTATTTTCAGTTCTATAAATCCTGGTTTGGCTAATAAAATTTGGAGAGTTCAAGCATATTTTACCTCCTTCCAGTTTTCACTACTAAAATGCTGAAGATTTATAAGTGTTCCTAAACGTTCAGCTTCTGTGTTTTTCACAATTTTAAGCTATCTGTCAAGGTATGAATATCTCCTAGATCAGAACCAGAACTAGGTTTCTAATTAAACCTAGTTCTGGACAACTTGATCTACAGAGGTAGATGGCGCATTCGTATTTGGTATCGTAGGAGATGGTGTCTGAATATAGTCTTGCAAGCATTTTGTAAGATAACCTACAAGGTTAATGAGAGTCGAAATTGTGCGAGTCGGCCTTCGTCCTCTTGTTTGGTGATTGGTGGACGTGAGGACTCTCTTTCCGTTTCCGAATCAATCTCGTCGCTACTTTCACTTAAACATCTCTTTTCTCCAAAGGGAGCGTCAGTTTTGGGGGAGCAATCAGAAACTATAACTTCTACCGATATGATTGTGGGCCGTTTCGTCCATTCTATCGCACATTTCGTCGTTAATAATAATGTAAAAGTATTATTTGTACAAGTAATTCTGTGCAAAATTGCTTATTTAAAATTTTGAATACGAAACGATTTTCTACTTAAAATCTTTAAAATCACAAAACGCTATGATCCACAGAGCACCAACTCTTCAAACGTCAAAAATAGAGACGAAGAAAATACCGCCTCCTAGCGGGTGACAAGCTAAGGTAGTTCAAGTAGTGGGATTTATGGTGATTTCACAAAATAATAACGACAGACAAATCTTTACCAGTATTAGACTATAATATTATTAATATTGGTGGAGTAGTGTTACTAGTTGTACTTTATTTATATCAAATTATTTAGTTCTTTATATTAATGCCTCATGAGAGTTTAATTTATGTTTGATAATATCTAGATATTTTATTAAATTAGTAATTGTATAATTAAATTTATGTAAATAATACTAATGTAGGTAGGTATATGTTATTCAGTTGTTATTGTTATATTTTCCAATCGATAAATGAATATAGGTAATATTCTATGAAAATTTTAATATCGTTTCACTATTATTATTTATGCTTAAATCTACTGTTAAAATCACACGCAAACTAGATATAAATACCTACATATAAATAGGAATGGCTTCACACATGGCAGTGTTTCTTACATAATATATTTTGAACATGAGTTTCAGACTCCATGACATTCATTTCTATAGTAAGTATATAAGTATTCATACTTCTGTTAACTGTATATAATTTATAACTCTTCGTGGTTTAGTTTCTGATGTTGACAATCACACTTGAATGGCGGTTGCGGCACATGGGTCATGCCATCTTTAACGATAACTTCACTACTTATTCTCTTACTCCATTCCTAAAATAATTAAATGAAATATGTATATTTTAGTAAATAACAAGCTGTAAGAATAAAAAACACTAAATTCTTACCGAAAATAATGCAGCATGATAGCATATTATATCTTTAGGCATTAAATATTGATTGGCGAAATTTCTTGCATTCTTTGCTATCTTGTGAGCATCCTCATCATGTTCAAGAGCCCAATGTATTTTGTCTGTCAGGTCTGATAAATCTCGTTTGACTGGCACAAAATGTACCCATGGCTCAATTTGACTGTAGAAATGTTCATAGTATGGAGAGTCTTGCTTGAGAATTAACCCACCACCTGCCAGGAGGTAAGGCATACGATAGGCTGCTACTGTCCCATCCACATTGATTTGATATTTATACTGAAACCAAATCTTAGTAAGCTTAATGTGATGGTGCTTTGTATTATCTGTCTTAATCATGAAATAATTACAATAGTTACAACAATATATTGTATAATGATTTTATAGGTTTTGCTATAGATTAATAACTTTATATTAAGCTGATTAAGGCACGAAAAATGACGATAAAAACAATAGTAAGTTGTATCATAACATAACATTTGGATTTCAAAGTACATTATATTGGGTACATATTATGGGTAAAAACAAATGTTGACTGGACAAACCAATTTAGATTTTACTTTGCACAAAAAATAACCACGAAGACAAAGGATCGCTTCACTTCGTAATCAGCTGCGATCGAAGACTTTTTCGTCCTTGGGCAAAACATCGGATAAGAGAGACAATTTTGGTATATTATAACTTGTCTCGATATAAAATTAAAATACAATGATAATATGCAGTTGCGCAACATAGTGCCTAATTATTTAACTTTAAAACTTACATCAAAAAACTTGAAGAATGAAATATGCGGCTGCTTAGGACCATACTCTGCTTCCTTCTCTCGGAAAAAGAAGAAATTGGTGAGCGAGACATTGAAGAGGTCCGGGTTGGCGCGGGCAATATCCACAAGCTTGAGACGCTCGGCGCGCGAGTCGCGGCCGCGCCACACCGCGCGACCCTCGCGCTGCGCCCACCTGCGCTCCACGCCGCCTTGCACTGACATGATGTCCAGTGTCACTCTGAACCATTCATATACGAAACATCAACACTTGAAGGGCGCCAACTTTACATTGAATGCCTTCATCAATAAAACTTAAATGGCTGCCACTGAGAGGGATCTCTACTATTTGACAGTAAACATTCCAACAAAATGTGATAAAACAATATGACGAGCTTTGGCTGCCTATCGACTGAAACATAGAGGAGCAGTCAATATTAAGAGCCAATAGATTTGTAAACTTAGCTCCTCTTTAGTCAACAGGGATCCGGAAAAAACCAAAATATACATATTTTATAGAAGTTGGGATGGGCCAGCTAGTGGCCCATCCCAGCTTCGCGTGGGATAATTAGCTTTTCAGCTTATAGGATGAATTTGGTGGATGTCTTGTAACAAACAATTAATGCCCGTCTGTACTAAAGTTTGACAGCGCCTAAGTTCGCACTTATCCCTCCATGACATATATGCCAAAGGCATTACAGGGTTAAGTGCGAACTTTGAATCTGTCAAACATTAGTCCAGACGGGCCTGTGTCTTAGCCTTACAACCAACTTAAGAAATTGGCAGCCCCATCTTTTGAGAGATCGTAGTAGACTGGCCTTATAGATCAGTCGGTAGTAGCTCTTAGCTAGCAGAAGGTTCTGAACTATAACTTGTGGGTTCGATTCACACCCAGGACAAATATTTATGTGATGAACATAGGTGTTTGTTCTGTCTGGGTGTTATATTGTATTATATGTATTACATGTATTGTATTGTATGTATTTACAAAACAAAAATTAAGTATCGTAAATATTCTATCAGTTATCTGGTTACATAGTACAAGCTATAACAATAATAACACACCCAACGATCAAATACATAGATCTTGGACTTGTCTAGTCTTCCCTGTATCTAAGGACTCGAGTACTACGAGGACCATGTTCCCACGAAATCCATTTTTTTCAGTTCACGAATACTTGTCCTGCCTCGGGTATCGAACCCGCCACCTCCGGGTTATGAGCCGACCTGCTCAACCACCACACCATAGAGGCTGTCAAATGTCTATGCTTAGATTGGGGGGCTAGATGGTGCTTTTTGAAAAACCCACACATATATTTAGTATCATCTCATGTTGATTTCAATATAAACAGGCGAACATGGTAAAAAATTAAAGTTCTATAATTTTATTAAGCTTTGTGAGCCTCATCAGTTTTTAATAAGGCCTACATACCTTCCCATATTTTCTAAAGTTGATTCCGTCAAGTCATATGTTGGCATGACAATGTCAATAGTTTCATTGCTTCCACACCAAGAGAACACCGGCAATGGCTCTGATCTCTGATGGACCAATGGCCAATCTCCCAAGTTAATCACAAGTTCCATATCAGGTAATGTAACTTTCCTTGTCATAGATAATAAGATATTGTCCGAAAACATATTGAAACCAATATGTTTACCATAACAGTCTCTATATATTTGGTTGTCCTTGATTACATAATGGCAAAAGCTAGTACTTTCTGGTTGATGATATTTCTGGATTATTTTGTTAACGGCTTCTTTCATGTCAACATTGCTAAATAGCTGTAGATCTTTTTCTATTTGTTTGTAGGTGTTGGTGCATCCATAATCATTAAACCATGCAAGAATGTCTTTATCTGGACAGTCACATTGTTCCGGGTGAACAGGACCTGATACAATTATTAGTTTTTACCGTTACTGATTGAACAGTACAGCAACCTTACCGCGTAACCCTTTTGGGAATCGAATTCGCCTGCCATCCCGCACGCGCCAATTAACAGGTCCACGAGTACGAGCAAGAGAGAACACGATTATGATCTCCACCAGACTTACACGGTAAGGCCCCTGGTTTAAAGTATTGAACTATATTGTGAAGAATGGTGTGATTGCTATTAATAATAGGAAAGTACCCATACACCTGCTTACCTCTAAAAGAAAATGGTGATCCCTGTATATGTTTACTTTTGAAATACATATTGATAGAAAAATCATAGCAAGTTTCATATATTTTATATCTGACAATAAAGCTACCATCCTTTCTATCTAATTTATTGATCCAAGTACGGCAATGAGAACTATATTTCGATTTACCCGTTATTTCTATAGCTAAAAGCTTATGAAGATCTGGTGAATATCTGTAATAGAAAATAATGTTGAGAATGATATCAAGATAGCCTCAGTGCCTCCTTATTAGGAAGGGGATGTAAAAACGGCATATAATTGTTTGTGATGTGACTCCAGCTTCCTCATTGAGAAATGGTTCTAATTTAATAAGTACTCATCCAAAGATTACAGGTACCACAATATCATAATAAATAAAAAATTTAAGTGCACCTGGCTCCATGGTGGAGCAGGTGCATACTTGTTTATTTAGTCAGCCAAATAGAAATGCTGATATACCATGCTTGCTTTGCTTGTGCCGTAGTCACTACTGGGATCAGGACATCTAATATTGGATTTTTAAGAACTTCACGCACGCTTGACTTGGGATAAGCTGGTAAGGCGAACGGAAGTTAAGAGGGAGATATATATCTCCCACCCTATGTGAAGATAGAAAGAAAGGGTTGTTTCGTATATTACTGTAGGGCAAGAGAGATGGAGCTAGTGAAGCTTTACTTCGGTCGTGTGGTCTAAAGCACACTCTTTTTTTTTTTAATGCGCTGTTTTCGCCCGTTATATTGTTGTTACTTACCCCTGTTTATTTGATATTTAGGTATCTCTGAAACCTGGCATACTTACTTGGATTTACCTTAATTATGTCAATGAGGAAGCCGAAATCACGAACATCACCTATAATAAAGAGATATAAGCTATGAGACTTACGAATTTTCATCAACAAATGTAAGATTCACATAGAAATATCTCGCCGGCATAACAATTTGTTCAGGGTGTAGCCCTGGGCCAAATACATTGATTAAATTTTGATGGGTCAATTGAAATAAGAGACACACAAATACAATTTTTCCAAACATATTAAATATCAGAAAAAAGCTTGCCCGCCAAATTCACTACGGACTATATCAAAGAACATATACACAGACCAAGATAGGGGACTATATACTGTTATATACTAGAGTATACTACGGAGAACAGAGTACGGTGACGTACTGTCCCAAAGAGTATGTAACGCTTGTACTGTCCTATAAGTACTATATAATTTATAATCACATCTGTGAATATATACTTAATAATTTGTGATTATAAAGTATGTAGACGGTACGTTACCGTTAGTAGTGTTCAATGTTGCTTTATGGCAATATCTTGCTAAATGCTATTTGCTTTATTTAAAAAGCATGCTATTTTACGTGCTATTTTTATTGCATGCTTTTTTTATAAGCATATAATATTTTGTTACGCCAAAACGGGCGGGCGCGAAACAAGCATGCGAGGTGACTGTTAACTCGTAGCTCCTACCTTATCGTTGGACTCGTCGGACCGACACCATGCTTTTTATTAATATTAAGTACATCGCGTTTATGAATTTATTACGATAAAATGGAGCAGTAAAAAAGAACAATGAACTTTCCTCATACTTTCCAGGCTTAGGACTGTCTATAATTGATGAAGTGTTATTATTAAATAAAGTATGTTAGTATGTAAAGCAATAATTGGCGTATTTAAAAGTTTATTGAAGTATCATATATGTACAAACAATCAACTATGTACATATTATTTTTTTAAACATTTTTATACACTTTTGTACACGTAATTTACATTTAGAAACGTTATCTGTGCTACTTTTGCACTAGACAATCGTGTTCTTCGATCACTGATGAGATACCCCGTCTTAGAAAATATTCGTTCACAAGTATTATTGGGTACGTGAGCCGCCTGAGATCGCAAATTCGCACGCGGTGCGTTATACGATGACGCATGCGACCGATAGCAATCGCTAGCATGCGACGACTGGCCGCCGCGCGCCGCCCCGGCGTGCTACTTGCTTTGTGATGCTACTTGCTATTGCTTTGCTACATGCTTTGCGTTGCGACTTGCGATGCGCGATGAACAGATTATACAGAGTGCGAAATAAAGCAAATAGCAACAAGTAAGAGCCACGATAGCATTTGCTATATGATATGTATAATAAGCACGTTGCTTTATGTTGCTATATGCTATATTAACCACCACTAGTTACCGTAGTGAGTTTGGAGGGCGGGCTTTTTTCTGCTAGGTGGCGCCACGTTTCACTTGTTGCCATTAATATAAATAGAACGCGTTTCGCTACAGACAACCTGGGTAACTTAGCCCCATTCTTTTTGAGAGATCTACGTCAATGTGTTTCTAGTGGGGTTTTTACCGTTTAAAAAGAAATTATAGTGCGTTTTGCAATTTAATTAACTAAACCCCCAATAACCCAAAGTTTGGCGGGCCAAAGTTATATGAAGACGGGTAACTTTGTAAGCAAAAGGATTGGGTGAAGATTTTCAATGATTTAGAGTGCTTTAGAAATTTTAATCCAACTTTTAGACATTTAAAACAAAGAATACATAACGCTTTTACCTAAACAGCTGTTACTCATACAAAAGTACCAATCTAATTTTACAAGTACGAGAAAAATAAAAATGCTATCATAAAAATCTGTTTTTTTTTTCTCCACTCCATGTACAAAAATTGGTCATCGATGGTATAACGGTCGCCTTTTTTGTCACTTTATGGTCTTCTTCGTCTGTTTTTTACGTAACATATTTATTATTTTAGGCTTAGAATGCCATTTATATCTTTAACCTGGTATCCTTAACCCGGGTCAAAATTATCCCGATTTGCTCAAATTTTATGGGGACCCAAGAAAATTAGCGAAAACGGAATAAAATATTGCAAAAACTCCCATGTTTTGCTGTTTATTTTTCCATTGTTGTTTATATGCTAGTTTTTGTATGGAAGTTAAATCGTTCCAATTAAATAAAAGTCACTTTCCCTCAATATCCGATTTATAGTGCGGCACATGTAGTGGACGGCTTATTTTATAAGATTTTTTTAAAATATATGTGTATATGTACAATAGTACTTTATGGCATACTTGGCCTGGTCTTTAGTTCTTCAAATTTAAACTATGTTTGATATGATATTGTTTACTACCATAGTTTACATTTGAAGACCAGGCCAAGTAGTCTGGTAAGTACTATTGTATCAATTTCTGAAACTTATTTCTATCTAATATTAGGTACCTAAGAATCAAAAATTTACCTGGCAAGTGATCTTCACAATACTTTCGCATTTTAACAGTTCCTGGAATTGGTTCTTTCATGTTTTGGCATTTTTTACAATAAGCATTTACATAAGACCAACCGTAATGGATTGCTCTGAAAGAATGTTTTTATATAAGTAATTTTTGGACACATAAACTAAACCTAATGGATGTTCTTTACGGTCTTACATATACTTGCAGAATTTCAGTTATTCGTACAAACTGTATGTTTTATTAAAAACTACAAGTCTGTTAGAAGCTAATCTTCGTAGGGTAGTATTGTAAACTTTAGTAGGGTTATTTTCTATTGATAAAATTTATTTGATCAATTGGTTAGATTAAATAAATTTACAAAATGACCCTAAAACAGTATATATATTGTTACAAAATACTTCACTTCGGGAGCTGATGCAAGCGGCGTAGTATATATACGAGCGACGAAGAAGGCTCGGGCTCACTTTTCGGGCAGCGCTCAGAGGCGACGGACGTTTTATAAAATCACGCTATTAATTATTGTCGGTTCTTAGTAAATCTTAATAAATATTCTTAGCTTGATTGTAAGGTTATTTTTTTTAAAACTAAATCCACTTAGGATTTCCAACATCAGAAGCGGGATCTAACTCAATTCTGACTTGGTTATTCTGATTTCAAATATTGTTTTGATTTTGCTGTTGTGATTTTAAAAATTTTTCGCTTAACATATTTGTAGCTATGTCTGAGACTAGTAAACGTAAAAGTCGTAAGCAAAATCGATCGTCTATTCCTGGTTTAGAAGCCCAGCTTCAAACTTTCATAAGCTGCTTAGGTGTTTTGGAAGATTCCAGGACACGCAGTGCATGTGTTGTTGCGAGTACATCGCGCGCCATGTCGGCGCCTGCACCGGATGCTCCGGCACGCCAGCCGCGTCGTGCGAGCCGTCTGCCCGCTGACTGCGCCGTCGAGCGCCGAGTCGTACCCTGCAAGTCTGGACCTGTCCATGCCGTGTTCAAGCACGCCTCCGCCCACCGCGGATATGGTTATAAGTGAAGTAACCGAAAACCTCGTTAATGCTATGATGCCATGTTGGTAAGATCGAACCATGTATTTATGTCGAATTTCGATCTGTCTTTGCATGATTTTGATTCGTTGTGTAGTCAAATTGATCATGTGCACAATCTAAATAGACGGGACGACAGTGAGTGTTTAGCACGTATAGGTGTTGTCTTAAAGGTGACGCGAGGTCGTGGCTATACGATTGGGTTAGTAGTGATCGTAGTTGGCCAAATTTCAAGTGTGAATTTAAGGCATTGTGCCCTATACGAGTAGATATCGTGAACTTTTTATTTGATGTTATGAAAACTGATGCCGATAACTACCCCACGTATGCAGAATACGCTAGACGTTTGTTGTCACATTACGCATTGTTAAGGATTTGAGTGATGAGTTCATTGTAGCGATAGTTACACGCTGGTGTTACTGATCCTCAAATTCGCGCAACTGCTATGAATTTAGCGAGTTTTCTGTCCATTTATGTGAAACCTCATCAGATTACACCCGTTCGAGCTCGTGGTGTTTTTCGCAAAGGTTATGTTCAACAAAACAAGCGAAAACGCGAGTATAGTGATTCTAAAGACTCTGACTGAGGCAGGATTTTCCATCAACGTTAAGAAATGTGAATTTCTTACAACTGAAATAGATTACTAAGGTCAAATGTATACTAATGGTCAGGTGAGACCGAGCGAGCATAAGGTAGAAGCCTCTGTTAACACGTAAGTGCCAAGCAATGTCTAAAGAGGTTAGACATTTTTAATGCTACCAAGTTAGTTTTTGATACTTTAGACGGTACATCCCCGGTTATTCATTCAAAACAGAACTCGCAATGGTGTACCGTTAAGATGCGGTGATGAATAATACTGCGTCCACACTACCAGACGCTGACCAGCAACTCCAAGACGCTTATGTCAACAAGGGTCGTCAGCAGTCACGAACCTTCACCGTTGGCGATTTTGTGTTCGTGAACAGGTCGTCACAATCTACGGGAAAGCTGAACTCTGGCATGCGGGGGCCCTACAAGGTCCTGCATGTGCTGCCGCCCACCGCTGTAGCTCGAAACTTCGCGGCGGGTCTTATGGCAAGACAACGCAAGCGGCCGCCGATCACATGGTGTTTTGGCGGGGCGAATGGACGCTGGAGGCTTGTTCTGCGTTCTCCACTGCGGATATCTGCCTCACCAATGTGACTCAGCGATGACTGCACTTTGTGTGGCGTCGTTTGCAATGTGTGATCATTTCGCACAGTTGCCTTCTCTCTATTTGCAATGTGTGAGGTGGCCTATGCCTCTTCATGCAGTTGCCTTTTGCAATATGTGACGAGATTATTCTCTCCACATAGTTGCCGTTTTTGCAATGTATGACGTGGCTTGTGATTGCCATGTCATACAGTTGCCGTTTTTGCAATGTATGACGTGTTAATGAGTGTCATATCATACAGTTGCCGTTTTCTATTACAATGTGTGGCGAAGTTTAGAAGTCCGGAATTCTGAAATTCGCAATACATTTATTTTTCTTTATTTACAATGCTAACATGCGCCTGTAACCATTACTTCTTCTTACATCTTTTCATAAAATTGTTATGAGAACTGCGTTGGTTGTACTTGAGTGCACACTTGTGCTTCTAACACAGTTGTTTTGCAGTCTCCGTTTTCAATGTTTATTACAAGTACCTGTTGAATTTCTCTAAATTGAAATTTCTTTGAATTGAGCAACAACTTCATTTTAATTTTGAAATGGTTTCAGTTACCAACGTTATGCCTGTACATCAGGTCCTAAAATCATGTTTTGTTGTGTTATAGAAGAAGACACAACGGTAGAGGTCGACGAAAATGTGCCGCTTGGAGATGAAGCAGCTGTTGAGGACAACACGCAAGCAGGAACGGCCGTGTTACAAAATACTTCACTTCGGGAGCTGATGCAAGCGGCGTAGTATATATACGAGCGACGAAGAAGGCTCGGGCTCACTTTTCGGGCAGCGCTCAGAGGCGACGGACGTTTTATAAAATCACGCTATTAATTATTGTCGGTTCTTAGTAAATCTTAATAAATATTCTTAGCTTGATTGTAAGGTTATTTTTTTTAAAACTAAATCCACTTAGGATTTCCAACAATATATTATTGTACTTACTGCTACATAGCCCTGTTGCTATTTCTTTTTCAGTCAATAGAGTAGGATAGCCATGGTACTATCTTTTATTGATATATCCATCTTTTCTTCTTGGCTAGTTGGTCGGGTAACAACTGAAGAAGCCCTGGACCATAAGGAGTGACTTGCGAGAACCAGAGATCTTGCGTGTTTTTATCTCGATAAAAGTAAAACATTACAACACGGTAAAAGGCATTTTCACTTAGATCCTCGCGGCACAAAAATCACACCATAGCATATGAGTTCTATTTAAGAATACGAGTCCTATCTCTAAATGTTACTGAATCACCACAAAGGTCTAACGAGAATCAGAAGCTTAACTCAACGCTACTCGTGAATTCACAAAACATGAGATACCTAACTAAAAACAACTAAATATTATGCAACAAAACACAAAACGTGTTCAAGTTATGTCACCGCGACTGGTGTGGTGCCGTCCAGCCATGTGCCGACGCAGCAGATAATGTCTTATGTCACTTCACGTGTTTTTGAGCGGCGTAAAATACTCCGACACCGGAAGCACCACCTTAGATTGTAGGAATATTAGAATAATCAAAACATGTAATTGATTATATTCAAATTATAGATTAAATCAGCTTTAGAATCCATATTAGTTTCTCTTCTGCCTACTCTACCTGCTGCCTACGTGACTTACGAGTCTTGCAACCGATATTTTGTTTATATATGAAAAAAGGTCTCAGCTATTATACTTGTCACAGCGAAGGAAGTTGGTGGTGCCATCTCATGTCGATTCTAGATCGCCCTCCAAACTCTTAGAAATGTAAAAAAAAATCTAACTGTACAATAGTTATATTACTAATCTGTGATCACTAATACTATTACTTCTCCCGAGGTCTGTGATAGTTATAATCATATATGAAGTATCTCTACCTAGTCTGTGGTTATAATTAATTTATACTTTTTGGCTCAATGGTTGACTTGGAGGAATTGGAAATCTTCGAATTTTTCAATTTATAGTAATATTAGTAATCCATATCTACTACAGATAGAATTAAACTACACGAAATGGCTACAAGTAATTTAAAATTACTATGCCGTAGGCTAACCCGAATAAAGTTTGTAATATATTAAACTTTAATACATAACCTATGATTATTAGTCTTATCTTTATTTATTTCTATTTCAGGATTGCTAATGTTTCTATAAGAACATATATACCTCCTAGGTATCGTCCTCCGTATTGGTATATGACTAAGGAGCGAGTGGTATGCTAATACATATACATTAATACAGGTACTATGATAGTTTTCAATATTTGCTTAAAATGTATTCTGTTCTGCTTTTTTTCAGCTAACTGATGAGTACTTAACACAAGATAATAAGCAGTTTATTGAGGAGGTTAAGCAAGAAAAGCTCAGGACTCAAGAATCCTTGGAATCACCATTGATTGAAAATAAAGTGATTTCTCCAGTACAATGGACCCCAAACACACGTAGAGTTGGACTAATTGCTCGCAAGATTGGAAATTATCCGCTCTGGACCAAAGATGGAAAAAAACATCATACAACTTTACTTCAGGTTATCTAGTAACGCTTGTAATAATTGACTTAGGTATTTGGTACTTTAATCAGTTTATAATTGAAGATTAACTTTTGGCAGGTTATAGACAACCATGTAATTAAATACATTCCTCCAGAGGAATTCACCCCAATGAAAATAAGAGATGTGACTTGGAGAGAGAAACAGAAATCTGGTTGTCTTTTAGTTGGTGCTGAGACAGTTGATCCTAGTAAAGTTACGAAAGAGTATTGTGGACTGTTCAATAGTGTAGGAATGCTGCCCAAGAGACATTTATGCCGGTTTATAATATCACCAAATGCTGCTCTGCCAACTGGTACTCCATTGTATGCTACTCATTTCAGAGTTGGAGATCATATTGATGTTCGTGGTTTGACGTAAGTTTGTACCTATAATGTGATATCCTTTTAAAAATTTGCATGACTTCATTCATCTTTCTGAGAATTGGTTTGGATGAAATGCACACAGATTATTAATATCATGGGAATCAACATGCATAGATTATCCTAGAAATAGTTACCAGTGAAAATACTGAATTGAGGTATAAGCTGCAGGGGTGCCTCTAACTAGTATTGTAATAAACAAATAATATACAATTTTAACATGAAATATCTAGAATATGCTACCACTGTCAAGGGTACTGTTTATTTATAGCCTCACTTAACTAAATAAATGGTTTTGAAACAGTATGTATCAAGTTTATACATTTATATTTCAGAATAGACCGTGGGTTCCAGGGTGTGATGAAGAGATGGGGTTTCAAGGGCATGCCTGCATCTCATGGTGTCACAAAGACTCACAGGAGACCTGGTAACATTGGTGCTGGTGGTCAAAAAGCAAGAGTCTGGCCTGGCACTAAGATGCCTGGACATATGGGAAATAGGTTAGGCTAAAGTAGTTTATTATTATTATGAATAACTGACTTTGTTCACTTCATGAAATACATCCTTTAAGATCATAAGTACCTACCTACCAACTTTTAAAATATATAGTGCCTTCGCTTATCATAAAAAAAGCTTCTATTCGCTTATCATAATAAATTGTCATAAAAAAATGACAATTTCACATAATCCACGATTAAGGATATTAACTACTGGAAGTGTGTGCCGCTTGGGACCCGCAGCGGCACACACTTTCCATGGCAGGCGGTGGTCTCCTTCTGCGAGTACGTGATGGTGCAGAAGGAGACCGCGGTACTCCGCACTGCACTACCACTCCACGGCCACTGGTCAGAGAGGAGGCCGCTGGAGCTGACCCGCTCCGGCGCAGACGAGTGGGAGGGAGGAGGAAGCGTTACGCGCACCTCCTGCCTCCCCCGTTGTGGGGTCACTGGTGGAGAGTCGGGGACTCTCCGCCGGCTTGCACGGCTGTACGGTGGACGAGAGCTCACGCGGCGGTCGAGTCGAGACGAGTTCCACATACCCCCTGCCACAGGCAGGCAGTGGCAGGAAAGTGCGCGAGCATTGTAGCAACTTGTCCACACTGGCTTACCGAGTTTTTGCAAGGGGTCGATATCGACCGCTTTGGGAATCCCTGTTCTAAACAATAATGTTACTAATAATCAGCTAAGTGCCCTTCAATTCATACCAGAGGTAGAAAGATCATATTTTCTTTCCACTCTCATTAATTATTTATTCTTTCAGATGGAGAATAAATCGTGGTGTGAAAATACTTCGCATCAACACAAAGCATAATGTTATCTGGACCTTAGGAGTGAGCATACCTGGTGAAACCGGCGGTCTCTGTTACTTATACGATTCTATTTTACCTTTGAAGAGGCACAACCATAAATCATTCCCACCTTTACCCACACACTCACCATCAGATTCTGATGGAACACCACTGGAATATTTTGATGACTCGATTCACCAGTTTGAAAACTCATCAATCGCATTTGAGGAATCATAATTCATAAGTACATATAGAATTCCACTGATAGATAGAATCTAGACCGTAGTTTTTTTTAACGGGGCCTGGGAGTGGGACCCAATCTCACAATAATGGATGTTTCATTTTTGCAAGATATGGAAACTCAAATACTACGTCGAGATTACCCTTTAATAAAAAAGAGCTCATACAAAAAATGTCCGGTTTTAATATTCAGTAAGTTTCTGAAGTTATTATTTAAAAATAATAAAGTGAGGCTTTATAAAGACCAGGAGAGTTCTACTCTGTTTCTCCGAAACGACTTATTTGAAAAAATCTTAAATTTATCCTCACATTCTTCAAATAAAATTCTACAATTTCAATATAATATGCATTTAAAAAAATTGTGCCTATTATTTTTCGACTTCTAATAAAACCAATAAATATAGAGTCAACATTTTAAAATGTCCATGAAGATTTAGTAGCAATAGCCACCAGTGAATCCGCTATATCAACATGTATGTAGTAACTTTTATTGACTAGCCCTAAAAATAGTTTATGATATCTAGTCTTACTTGGGGCTTTTTGTGCCTGCTGTGCTAATGCCTGCATCCTTAAAGTTAATTAAGGCATAGGAGATAATATAAAATAATTAAATGTGCCGTTGTGTAGTCTTTGTATGTTTTATTGAAAATTCCATGTCAAAAAGGTATCTTAAAAGCTATACAAAATATGATGAATTCATAAATAAAAATATCAATTTCATAATATTATAATAATATAGGAAAGATTGGCTAGTGGCCTAGAATAAAAACTTTCTAAAGTAAAATTGTTCACAAAATAAGACCATTATTATAGAACAAACCTACACGATTTTAAATTAAGCTTAAATTATACAATAACAGCCTTAGTAATTAATGTTACATAAAAATCAAATCAATGTATTAAATGTCCGTCTTTGCTAAGTTTGGACCACAATAAAATTGATCATTTTATTGAAGCTATTATTTTTACTATATTGCCTGAACAGATTACTTGTTACCACTTTTTAAATTACCACTTCTAGAAATATTGTCAAATTATGGAAAGTTCTGGACTGCTTCTCGATATGATCACTACTAACTATCCTAACTCAGTGGCGTTTTATGGGGGATGTCGTCTTCGTCTTCCAGCTGTTGATGTGACGAGTTAGTGCCGTAGCAGAGATCCTAACTATTATATAAATTTATTTATTTTATAAACTATTTTCGCCAAATGCAGCATAATTTTGCTACCGGTGCTGCACTCACATGCCAGCTTCACAAGAATGTATGACACAGAAACCGAAGTTATTGGATATTTTAGTGAAAGAATAAAAAAATCAGTTGCAGCAATATGTACAAAAATAAAAAAAGCAATATCTATAGCGAAATAGATGAACGAGATCAATTCTGCGACAACTTTATTTTGCAAATAAACACTTGTGGCTGTGGGCCATTTTTTGGAAATTATGGTACCTTTTATAATTTCATGCATCATTCATCATCACTTGTGAGGGTTTACGAAGTTGAGTTAATGCTTTTCCCCGGGAACGGATTAACTTTCCGGCATAAAAATAATCTTAGTCTAAAAACTACATTCAAATCCATCCAGCCAGCCATTGCGGAGTAACGAGGGACACGTACACACTATTCCCACTTTTAATAATATGAGTGTGAAATTGTTATTAGTTCTTCATTTTATTGATGAATAATCATGATTTTTCTTATAAATAAATAAATAATTACGAACACCCAGGTGGACAAACATGAGTTTTTGTAAAAAAAAACGTCGCACGGTTCGCCCAGGTGGTGTCAAAAGGTGAATAATTGAAAGTGGCCCTTTCCAAAAGTGATAATTTCTAGTAGTGGTCTTTTCCAGAATTAGTCACAATGGGCATTTCTGAAAGTAGTATTTTCAAGAAATTAACATTTTTTTTGATGATTGTAATTGTGGTATATAGGATCAGTACTACTACACGTGATTGTGATTCAAGCCTGACAATACGAACGAGACAGGACACAGGAGTTACTAATTTTTATAACTAAGGCCCTTAATTTCTAAGGTTTGAGACTTAAACCTATCACAATATCTTAACTATTTATTGCTGGCTTGGAGGTTGGAATCCATAGCCAGGGTATGGTTGTGGAGCTCCAGGGGGTGGTGCCCCAGCCGTTGGAGTACGGGTGTACGGATAAGGAGATGGCGGATACTGTGCTGGGGGATAGCCTTGCTGATAAGCGTGCGGCGGATACGCCCCGCCCCCGGGAGGTGGATAACTTTGTGGATTCTGTGGGTAGTTTGACTGAGGAGGCGGCGCCGTTGACACTGACGGCGCCGGACTACCAGGCTGAGATGAAGGATTTGAATAAGGTGGTTGAGTTGCTGGCGGATAAGGCGACGGTTGTCCTTGCGGTGGATACTGCTGTCCAGGAGGTCCTCCAGGAGCCGGGGGACCAGAAGCAGCCGTTGATGGAGGAGCATTATTTCCATGAGAACTCGAATTATATGTTGGGGATTGGGCAGAAGGAGATCCATATCCTGAGCTTGGAGGGTTTTGTGGTGTGTAGCCACTGGGTGGAGGTTGAGGTGAGCGATTTGGCTGTGATGTTGGGGCCGAACTATATGCTGATGTTGGAGTGGTGTTGGGGAAAGGTTGAGACTGGTATGACTGTGGTTGTGACGTTGTAGAATTATAAGAGCTGACTCCAACATTAGGATAGTTAGGTCCTGATTGTGGTGGTGGATAAGCAGAGTTGCCTGTGTAGGGAGGCTGGGCAGGAGCGCGAACTGGATATGGCCCACCTGCTCCAACCGGACTTCCTGGCGGAGGTGCATATGGTTGTTGTGCAGATGAAGGAGGGTAACCAGACCCTGGATGAGTGGCAGGCGGATAATTACTTGGAGCAGTTGTGATTGGTGGGCCATAATTAGAGTTGGGGGCATAGCCTTGAGGTTGTTGTGCTGGGTTGGGAGGTCCATAACCTTGACTTGGTGGTCCATACCCACTTTGTGGTGGATATCCAGGGGCTCCTTGATATTGGCCCTGATACTGGGACTGATATGGTCGCTGTCCATATGATTGTGTTGGTCTTGTGGGTGTGGTAGAGACACCAGCAGGAGGCCTGTAGGGTTGTGGGCCTGATCCAGGACCATCTGGTGCCCCAGAAGGTGAATTAATAGGAGGTGGCTGTGGAACATTCCCAGAAGCGAGCTGGTGTGGAGGCTGTAACATGATAAGTACAATTTTATTGCAATATTATGAAAATAGGATAGTGGACAATTTTTTGGTTAATATCTGATGGTGATTTCTAGTACTATTGTAATCCAGACTCTAATCATTTCTATCTATTACAAGCTAACAAGTGTAAACTAGTGCATCAATGCAAGACAAGTAATCTATAAAAACTACAACTGGGCTAAATCATACATTGATATATTTTTTTAAATTGCTTTGCTCTTTTTTTATGATAAAGTATAATTAATATTTTTAAATATTTTTGCCAGTATGTCTGTCCATTTGAAAATTCATCATGCTGACACTACTGGATGGATTAGTAAAAATTGTTTGATCTGAAATCTAGAAGGCAGTAAAAAGAATTACAAATTACGAAGTTTAATTAATAAATTTAATTCTGGTGTAAAAAAGTTCATAGTAATTAGGTGACATAATCAAGATGCGATAAAACATAACCAGCAACGAAGATGAATCGACTATACTCATCCTGTAGAAGGGAAAAGTGAGGGTAGAGTGAAAAAGATAGGGGGAAAGGATGAATGGATGGGGCGGCTTTGGAAGGGAGGCAGAAAACACATGCCTCCCTTCGCTGTCCTATTCATTCTTCCTTTTCTCTTATAAGGTTAGAGCATAAAACTTATTAACACATAGACATCTGTATTATTACAACCCAGAATCAGTCATGTGTTGCAAAAAATTAACTGTATGGTATTTTTTTGGTTTCCTTACATGTAGGAAAAACAAAGTGAAACAAATAAATGCAGGTCTGGCTCCAGCTTGTTAATCATCACATCAGCTTCAAAGCACCATATCTTAAACCAACTGCATGCACAATGTTTAATGCAACCATCATGTAACTTTGATTGTAATGCAACAGGAGAGTTTCTATTCCTAATTTGATAATTTCCATAGTAATTATGCATGTAAAATGCATATTCCATCCATTAAATATTAATCAATAATTTGTACTTCTATTTAGATTGATTTGATTTTTAAATGTACTTATTGACATAATACATTAGTGTTAGACTGTACAGCTTTATTAATAAACGGGTATTAGTCTCGGATTATTTACTTCAGCTTTTGTTCTTTTTTGCTACTGGAATATTTAGCTGGATCGAAAGAGACAAAAGACGGTGTAACAAGTCTAAAGCTAGTTCGTGTTTATTAATAAGGCTGTTAGTGTCTAATGCCCATTTGCACTAAGGTATGATGACTTATGTTATGTGCTTATCTATCTAGGATGCACCCAAAAGTATTGCAGTAGATAGATCAAATTGAATTGAATCTTAGTTAATGGCTTCTGCGACAATTTCACCACAATTTCGCCAAAGTCATATACTAAGATAGACCATCCAACGCAGAGAGGGATAAGTGTGAAATTACAAGCTGTCAAACTTTGGTGCAGCAAGCATAAGTTGCTTTATTCTAAGCATAGAAATTGTTTTTAGGCTGAGTTTTAAAACCTTTAAAACTAATAATACTTCACAAAGTTTATAAGGCTTCTAGGCTGCAAATGATTAAAATCTGCCATCTTTCTTTTCAATTTGTTTTGTATACTATCACATTTGAACTGTATACCTTCTCTATTCCTTATTATGCAAACCAGTTTCCAAATCTTACAATAACTTTTGTCCCAGCATCATTTTAACTTTTTAATAAAACGTAGTGTGATATCAAAGGTTACGTGTGTGTAGGTCCCATCATGCAAGAAGAATGGTTGCTTTGAATTATTTTAGTATTATAAGTACTTACTAATTAGCTATTTCGTAATTTAGAATAAGCAGGTATTCCAAAATCAGTCAGTGAGCAAATTAACGGCCAGCTTTTTTCTTAGGAGACGGTACCTGTAACATGTCTTATCCATCATTCTGATTCGCACTTACCGGCAAAATAGCTTGAATATTCTGATTGGCGTCGGCCACTGACGCCAGATAAACCAGATTTCTGTGCAACATTTGTTGGTACTGATGACATTCCATTATTTGGCCTTTCGATTGGTACTCTTGAATAGTTTGTATTAATTGCACGTTTTCATCCAGCATCTTTTGAATTTGGGCTGGATTTAAAGGCGGCCGATTGCCTCTGGCAGCGAAAGCCACTGACATTTTTCTAAAAAATTAACGATAAATATAAATAGCCGAACAGATGCTGTGGACAAACGTTGTAATGCGTAACACAATAACGTTTACATAAAAACTGCGAATTCAAAACAAAAACATCCAATCAATTCAAATTTCAATTTTAAAAGGAAATGAAATCATTAAATTATTACATACGTTTAACTTTTTTTTTAAAGGCAATTGTTTACCACATTTTCGTCAGCGTCATGTCAAAAGAGAACAATATATATTATGGATTTTTTTGTGTATGTTTTGGCTCCACACTTTTGTGTATTTAGCCAGTGTCAAGTAATTGATAATTTCTCATGTTAAGTCAAAAGTCAGGTCAAGTCACAGTCCAAGTCATAGTCTAGTTAAGTCATACTCCTAGTAAAATGGTGGCAATTTTACTAGAAGCTTCTATGGAGTTTTAGAATTAACACGAAAAGAAACGTTTAACCATCATTATTCATTATATACCACTTTCCTACACTCATGCCTGTAATCCAGCACTTAAGGAATAAAACGACACTAATGTTATGAACCAAAACTGAAAATAACACCAGTTTTAGAAAATAAAATTCGGTATTGTAACGTAACATCCAGTCGGAGGGATCGTGTCGCCGCGCGCGCCGGACCGGTAGATTTCTCCATTTTAAAAAAAACAAGCAATGGAGATACTGAAGATTACTGTATACTAGGAAGTATTTATACAAAAAAACATTTAATTTATACTACGATATCTTTTTCAACACTTCAAACTTTTCTTTTACAACAATATCTTTTGATACTTTCCATCCAAAGGTTGTCTGGAAGAGATCGCTATTAGCGATAAGACCGCCCATTGTTGCACTAGTATGTAAGATTTAATAATTCCTGTATTGTATGAATTTCGTTGGTGAGACTATAAAGAGTTATCTATCTATCTATCTACAATCAATATTTTTATTTTATTTCCTGACATGACCAAGTCCGCGAAATTGAGGTTCCCTGCGCTTTTTTCGTCCAGAATCTTTGGCTAAAGGCTTAAATCAAAGATATTTGATTGAAATAACATCAGTGAGTTTTTAAAATAAGTAGAGAGGGTAACTATTTTCTTTGATAAGTAGTAACTAAAATTTCTAGTTAATTTTTTTAAAAATTTGTGCCGACTGTGATGCAAAAATGGCTAGATCCAGCTAATAAGTAGATAAATTGAAAACACTGACTGAGGTGAGGACAACGAATGTCCACAGACTATCAAGGGATACTACGTAAGGTCACAGATAAGAAAATAAAGGCGTGGTGTGCTTTAGACCACACACCACGAAAAACAACACACGAAAAAAAAAAACGTTTCACCATCATTATACCATTTTCTTATACTCATGCCTGTAATCCAGCACTTAACGAATAAAATGCCACCAATTTTATGCACTAACGCTGAAAATAAAACAAGTTTTGAAAATAATATAATGCGGCCAAAACTTCGGTATAATATATATATAATATGTATAATTGTTTTTGCTCTGTTAAATTTTAATGTCGCCATCTTTAAAACGTAGTGGTTATATGCTCTTTGTCTTGACAATTGTTAATTGTCATTTTATCTGACATACCAACTTATTAATACAAATTTTTGGAGTTTTAGCGGGAAAACGAAAAAGATCGCGTCGCCGCATTATATTACTTTCCAAAATTTGTGTTATTTTCAGTGTTAGTGTATAAAATTGGTGGCATTTTGTTCGTTTAGTGCTGGAATACAGGCATGAGTGTGGGAAAGTGGTATAATGATGGTGAAACGTTTCTTTTCGCGTTGTTTCCAAAACTACATAGAAACTTCTGGTAAAGTTTTACTAGGAGTATGACTTGACTAGACTAGACTATGACTTAACTTGATGACTAGACTGTGACTTGATTTGATTTGACACATAATATATATCTAATATTAATTAAATTGAGAAATTATCAATTACTTGATACTGGCTAAATACACCAGTGTGGAGCCAAAAAAAAGCATCTTTTTACTTTATGTTGACAATGGGGATCTACGTGAACCAGCTTCCGTTCGCCTCGCATTACCACCACCAGCTTACTACTCAAGTCAAGCGTGCGTAAAGAAGTTTTACTTCAAAAAATAACTATGCATACATACATAGTACTATTAAATAAAGATTTTCTTTGCTCATACAATTATAATATAAATAATAAATTCATCGTGAAACATAATAATAGTTTGTTGTGTTATATATTGTATTTTATGTATATATTTACAAACAAAAAGTATATAAGTAAGTATTTTATCAGTTATCTGGTTTCCATAGTACAAGCTATGCTTAGTTTGGGACTAGATGGCGTTGTGTGAAATGCCCAGAAATATTTGTATTTATTTTTTTTATTACTTGTTTTATCTTTGACAAGATAGTGAGAAACAAAACACAAAATAACTATTCTTTCATTACACAATGTTTATTAGTGAAGGAGGCAAAAGTCAGCTAATTTTTATTCTACTTGATTTATTAATTTTCCAGGTTCTAGTATTGTCCACATTATTTTTTTTTTTCATATTCTGGATGTTCCGCATCACTAAATTAAGTTAAAATTGCACACATCGTCCCCTCCCTGCAAACTTGCGAATCTGCATTTTACACATTTTTCAGGAGGGTAAAAAAACAACTACTTTATTATGGTATAATTGTAAAAATAGTTCAGATTCGCTTATTTACAGCTACCATATATCCTAAACTTTAAGAGCTAGAAATACAAGGATGTGTATCACTGCCTTCTAAGCTGCTTGCACAATAAAACTCATTTTCGCAAAAAATGCAGATTCGCAAGTTTACCGTGGAGGGGACGACATTATGAATTTTCCATATAGAAGCACAATCGTGATAAAAAAAACATGAATATTTTTCAACTGCGGCTGGTATAGATTATATTATCCACATAAGTATGCATGTATATCTCAAGGAAGTTCTATTGTATATCCTAGACTAATTTTTTAGTTAGTTAGTTAAAACATACTATAATATTTACAATCATTTTGTGTATCAAACTCTTTACATTGAAGTATGTAGGTAGTTTTTTTTTTTTTTTTAGATTTGGGTCCACACTTTTGTGTATTTAGCCAGTGTCAAGTTATTGATAATTTATCAAGTTATCGATATTTCACGCAAATATGTGTCAAGTCACAGTCGAAGTCATTAAGTCAAGTAATAGTCAAGTCAGTCTAGTCAAAGTCATACTCCTAGTAAAGTGGTGGCAACTTTACTTGAAGCTTCTATGGAGTTTTGGAAACAACACGAAAAGAAACGTTTCACCATCATTATACCATTTTCCCACACTCACGCCTGTAATCCAGCACTTAACGAATAAAATGCCACCAATTTTATGCACTAACACTGAAAATAACACAAGTTTTGGAAAATAATACAATGCGGCGACGCGATCTTTATCGTTTTCCCGCCAAAAAAGTCGTAGGTACAGTTGAGAAATAATTTCAAGTCAAAAATCATCTTTGCCTCGACATTAATTATCTCAATAATTTATTGACCTATCATTTATCTCAATAATAAAACAAAGACTTGACTTTTTCCTGATTGATCCATCTATTGCCTCTTGTATTATTTTTGTTGAGAAAATTTGAATTATTTGTAGAAGAAAAGTGAAATTTAATTTAAAATTTAATTTTGTAGAAGTCAGAAGAAAGGGTTAGAAGAAGTTACTATATGAGACGTAGATACGCCCTATTAACCCATAAACCCAATTACAATCGTCAAAAAAGAGGCATCTGTCAAAGATGTATGGGGAATTAAGATTGACAACGCACGTAAAATTCCCCACGACACTACTGGCGAGTAGTACAACACTAGTGGCAGTAGAGAAAAAATATTCGTATTCTTTTCTACACTACTGCTCTGCAGCAAGGAACATATGGAAATGTTCAAAAGGACAGATAAAATCTTTAAACTTCGGTATTAGTAAAAAATATCTAGTGTACCGCAATTTTTCTTTTCTATTGTAATACAGATTTAGCCCAATTAAATTTTTGCTATATGTAATATGTAAGTATATATTATTACCAAACTATACTTAATCAGAAAAATTAAATTTGTAAAATTTGTAATTAAGAAAATAAAGAATTCAGAAAATTCCGACATTGTAATATAAAGAATATGGAATAATAAGAATGCGTATTACTGAGAAATTGGAAAATTTTGTGTTTCTGCATTCTATATCATAATAATGTTTCCACATTCTATATTTTCCTCCCTGAACATTGAAATTATCGCCAACACCACAACTGTATTCTATTAAATTCTTAATAAAACATTGGAATCTAATTATAACATTTGACAATAAATAAATCTGTGTATAATAAAACGGAGTTATTAAAAAATATATGTTAAACAATCTTGCAATATGATGAAATTTTCAGTTACTGTGTATTCATTATTAACATATGTAGAATGTTGTGTCATCATGTTTATGACTTCTTGTATCTGTTTTAAATCATACATGCAGTGATTATTACCCAGTGTGTAGTTATTAGATTCATGTTCTAGCTGTGTGACTCTTTTTTCACCAATATATGTTATTAGGTTTGCAAAGTCCTCACAATCCATACCATATAAATTCTTTAGCATATTTTGACACAATGCTGGAAATTCAGTGAGATCTTTTAAGTCATCAATTTCTTTTTCAACAGAGACTAATGCTTTAGTCAGAGCTTGCCAAACGGTGATTATATTGGTACCATTAATCCAGTTATGATTAATTGATATAGTGTCTATTTCATTTTCAACCTGATGATACCAACTTGATGGCACAAATATAGCATCACCCTTTCCTTGAATTATTTCATAATAGACCACATCTTTATCCTTAAATTTTTCTGGTTGAAATCGGAGTATAACATTTTTATAGTTATCCCTTAGCTTTTCCTCTTCCCCTGGTGGAAATATTGTCCATTTCTTCCTGCCTGCCACATTGACAGACCAGCTGAATGAGTTGTACACATCTACATGCATCGGTGTCCTGTGAAAAATAAACACATTTAGATAGTTGTAGGTGTTTTAATTTTTACAATACTATCTTTAAGCGATCATTCTTGCTTGCTTTTTAAACAAGCAGTAATACTTAGTGTGAGACACTCGTGGGCATAACTGAATAAACCATAAACTAATATAGTAGGTATAATACATGAAAATATTGTTGATTAAATTCTTTACTGGTACCTTTTTTCTTCTGTTATTAACACATTTAAAAAATAAATTAATTAACTAAATATAAACATAATTATGTACGAAGTCTCATAAATTAATAAATAAGAAACCAATAGTAAATTTAAAATAATAGTGCTTATATAATGTCACTTGTAAAAATCATCATAATAATAGAGCACGAAAATGACAGATTATAGACATTATTATAATGATAATAATAATTCAAAATGTGATTATAGTATACATATTATAGTAATAAGTTTTCATAAGTTATTAAAAGTTAGTCATATTATTTATTTATATAGCTCCTAAAAATTTGGGCAACATTCATGGGAGTTACATCTATGGGTACTGGGGCCCTTCCCACCAAACTGTCATTGATATATTTATTGATTTCTTTGACACAAATTATTAATTCTTCCTAGGTATATTACTTTTTTATTTATGTACTAATTAAAGAAAAACATACCATGATCCTGCTGGTCCCATGTACACAAACATGTAGTCATCTACTTGATTATCAATGGCATATTCATTTAGCCAATCAGATGCAAACAATTCTGGCACATTATAAAAGGTATCACTTGGTACTGTCCTTATCAGGTGCCAATCCTTCAGGTACAAAATTTTTTCTCTTTCATTATTTTTCCAGTAGTTGATGTATTCACTGAAATTCATATCTGATCTAGGCTGACAGTCAAATGATAAATTTTTGCAGTCAGTGACGGGCACAACTAAGCTGCCATACTGAGTAGTCAAATAGTCATGATTTATTGTATCATTATTGACCCATTTTTTGGATGCCTGCCAATCTGTACCTATGTTCTTGATAATGCATGGAACATTTTTTCTTAGGTGATTGTTGAAAAAATCTTCATAACTTATGTTATCATAAGTATTTGCTTCAATTGTAAAGGACTGTGGTATATTGTTCTCCTCCAATGCGGGTAGTTCCTCAAGTGGTTTTATTTCAATCATCACTACAGTTTATGATGGCTCTGTAAAAGAAAATGTCTTAAGTACCTATATATAATATATTATGTTTATTATTATTAATATATTATATATACATTGTATAATATATTAATGTATATAATATTTATACAATAATTTTTTTTCCAATTTTCATTTGTTTTATCATATTTTGATAGAGCAAGGCTTTTTTTTTAACAAGCTATTGCTGTTGGTCTCTACCGACGTTTACAGCGTCACCGGGCGGGGAGGGCAGGCGCTGAAAGCGCCCAGCCGTCATAAGTGGGATACAACTAGCTCAAGGGCACCCCTGGGGTGCAAGCCTCGGCTTGGGCCTTTGCCGGGATAAGAGGACAGAGAAAACTACATCCACTGGAAGAGTGGACCCTATTGAAAGTCACGACCGTTGTTGCTAACCAACGGGGGGTACGTCGACCTCGCCAGCGGGGTCGGTGTCTGATTGTGTCTGCTTGTGTATCCTATACTGGTGCCGAAAGAGGTACCTGAGCCAGAAGGGCTAGACTGGTCCGGTGATGTCAGAAATGTCAGAAAGAGCAAGGCTAACATTGTTAATATGATGCACAATACACCCCATGCGGGACGTCAGTGCAGGCCTTATCGCCCCCAGATAGAATCAGAATTGTTAATATGACATGCAATAATCAACTATCAAAAACACTGTCTTGCTCCCGTCAGATATTTCTATCCTTGTTCATTTTGTCGAAGGGGAGGCAGGGAAGCATGGCAGAAGTTGGCTTTAATTATCATAAATTTCTCCGTTATAATCAAATCAATCCATAATTTTTTGTTTCAATTGATATATTTTTATATTTTTTATACAATTTTCTGCCCATTTCACTGTGCAACAATTGGACCCCCAAGTCTACTAGCAAAATTGAAATTGAATTGATTATTAACAGAATTTTGAAAAACCTATCAAAAAATAAACAATTGTAGGACAATTCAATCGGAATTTGCCAGTAGACTCAGGTTCCAGGTATCATGATACACATACACTAGGGGATAGGCAGTGCCACTGTATAACGCAGTTGACTCAGTTGGCTCAAAAATAGACATATTTATAACCATAATATTACGGTTCCTATCAAGCTAAAAACAAATTAGTTAATATATTACAATGAAATCTCTTTTTTTCTTTTGTATGGTAAGTAATACACAAACGACTACAACCTAGGCTTCAAGCTCTGTTCTTATAACATCTTGAGTTACAGTCTTTCAGTACAACCACATCAAAAATATGGCCAGACTCAAAAAGTTGATGAGCTTTCTCTTTATTTTGTCTGAGTATTCGAGTATGAACGATAATAGGTTTTTTTTTTTATTATACTGCATTTCCACAGACACCTGGGTCCGTGCTTTTTGTTAGATTATTTTTTATATTCATTAATTAAGCCTATTATTAACATGAACATATATATAATACAAACGATAATAGGTTTAAAACCATTAATTATGGTTTTATTAGTTTTGTTTATTTTTTTTAAATTAAAAATTTTGTTTCTTTTTTTTTATTTATAGAGTGCCTGTACATATTAATGTTTCTGTTGGATAAATTTATTACAATTGCTAATTTCAATGCTTTTAATGACTAAATAATTGCAGCAAGGCGTTGCTATCCCAGATGTGCTGCCGCCTAGCCGATTTTGGGCCCTCACTTCTGCTAATAGTTCCGACCCAGACGGCAGCGATTCTATGGAATCTACAGTACACAGTACATGGATTAATTAGATTCGTTGTAATTTGCAATTAACAAGTCTTAATAATTCACCGCGATCAAGGTTACTATATTACACTCAAGAAACACTATACTCCTAGATTAGAGCCATTATAATGATATCACATCACAACACAATAATACCTTGATAAATCATGAACACATGACAAGTGTATAAAGAAACAAGAAAATACAAATAAATACTTACCACAATTATTACAAAAAATACTCCAAACACGGGTAGTATTAAAAGTTACTATATGAACACATATAATACTTATTACACCTTATAATTTGTAATGAATAATCGAACAAAACATATGTAGTTTTTTTTTTTCTCTTTTGGTTTGGCTCCACATTTTTGTATATTTAGCCAGTGTCAATTAATTGATAATTTTTCCAGCTAATTAATATATAATTATATGTGTTAAGTCAAGTCACAGTCCAAGTCATCAAGTCAAGTCATAATCTAGTCTAGTCAAGTCATACTCCTAGTAAAGTGGTGACAACTTTACCAGAAGCTTCTATGGAGTTTTGGAAACAACACGAAAAGAAACGTTTCACCATCATTATAACACTTTCCCACACTCATGCATGTAATCCAGCGTTTAACAAATAAAATGCCACCAATTTTATGCACTAACACTGATAATAACACAAGTTTTTGAAATAAAACAATGCGGTGACGCGATCTTTTGGTTTTCCCGCCAAAAAAACTAAACGTAGTTTTGATGGCAGAGAATATATAACGCCACTCAAAGAGCATGTAGCCACTACGTTACTGTAACGCTACGCAGTATCTCTATTTCTCTCTCTACCAGATAACTGCTTATATAGTTAGTGCGCTACGCTGTTTATAGAATAGGTTCTATAACAATAATATATAGGTAGAATTTCCACAGATTTGCTAGGACTAGGCATTTGCTAGGTACATATTCTCTTTGAATATTTTACTGCCAATGCGTCCTAGTAGTCTGTGACTGCTATATTGTACGTCTAGGGTCCGTATTACAGAACGATGCTGAGTCATCGATCGTTGCTCAAGCAGAGATTTCATTCACTAATTGATCACTTTATGAATGACATTTCTGCTTGAGTACCGATCGATGACTGAGCATCGTTCTATAATACGGATCTAGGACCTTCGAGCAATAACAAGCAAAATGCTTGTCAACATGCTTGTTATTGCTCGAAGTCTAGGACGATTATGATCTTAGGACCGTGCTTCAACTCTTTGTAAATGGCCTTTGTGGAGAGTTTACCACAATTTTGCCAATATCACGAATAAAAATAGCACATCAAACGAAGATTCTTAAGTTTTTTTGTGATTTTTCGTGATTTTTGTAAATGATGGTAATGAATGTGAGGTCAGCTATGAATGTTCTAGATGAATCTAAAATGCTGAAACAAAACAAAAGGATACCGACCGACTTGTGTAGCTGCACTCTTTCAATGACAGTTGAACAACACAATTACATGTACCTAATTTAAAAAATGTAAAACCGTATTTGGCTGTAAGTTTTTCTAATTAAGATATGTTAATGTTAAATTTTAAGAGCTGTGGTTTTTGTTTAATAAATAAAATAAAATAAAATACTTCATTTAAAACAAGTAAAAATACTGATAATGAAATAATAAATAATCTAAAACTAATATTTAAGTACACAATATAACATACTTACATGTATAACACCTACTAACAACTTAATATATTGTACATAAATACTGCGTAAAATGCAACCACACATTAGAGGACAAAGCGGACAGAACATATTGAAGAGTTTTATGTTTTGTATGTTTAGTCTGTGGTTTCTATAGCAACTTGGAAAAAACGTTTACTTCGAGAGTTTTGGCGGGGAGAGTTGTGTTATTTTCAGTAATAGTGCATAAAATTGGTGGCATTTTATTCATTAAGTGTTGAATTACAGGCATGAGTGCGGGAAAGTGGTGTAATGATGGTGAAACGTTTCTTTTCGTGTTGTTTCCAAAGCTCCATAGAAGCTTCTGGTAAAGTTGCCACCATTTTACTAGGAGTATGACTTGACTAGACTAGACTATGACTTAACTTGATGACTTGGACTGTGACTTGACTTGACACATTATATGATATTTTAATTAACTTAAGATATTATCAATTACTTGACACTGGCTAAATACAAACAAGTGTGGAGCCAAAACCAAACAAAAAAAAAAGAAAGTTTTCTTGAAAAATAATAAAAATATACGATTATGGAGTTATAATAGACTACAGAAAAGTGTTTTATTTATAATAACAGAATTATGGAGTCTTCCACATATAATTAGGGTTCTAATCTAATTCTAATCTAACCAATGCTATACTACGTAAATAGAATTGGGTAATTTTTCATAATGAGCCGAAGGAACTTACCTGAAATGGTAGCGTGTCCTTTTCTTAATAGAAAAGGACACGCTACTACTGAATAATATTAAAGGTATCGGATAACACATTTCAGACCCACGAATGTGCATACTACGTAATCAGCATAGTGTAATTTTTTCAGAAAGAAAGTTACGTGGTCTGATAACGTGTGCTTATCTAGGACGATGAATCAGAATGGACGGCGCCATGTGGCGTTGCCATTCCGCATCCGTCGTGTATACATATTGTTTCCTATCTCTGTCTAATACACGAATCATCGCATAGAATATGCGAGAGAGCGATAGTATGAACGGCAACCTCGCACCACGTGTAAAGTTGTGACAGAATAGCAGGTGACAACATTGAATCGCGAGAGCAAATAAAATTGAAAATATAGTGATATATTGTTATTAGGATTAAATATTGTGTCCTATAGTGAAACTAAGTCGTGTTGCGCTGTGTTTTGCTCATCAAAAACAACAAAAGGAGAAATAAGGATGTTGTAGACATACATAATTTTTAGTTTTATATTGCTCAGTGAGGGTAGATATCGCCTTGTATTGCCTCTCGCTGGTACCCCCCGTCAGTCTCAATCTTGTGCGCGATACGAACGCTGCGAAATCGAAAAACTCCACTTCTTCTCAATCCAAAGACATTTCTGAACTTTGCGAGTGACGTGAAGGCTGCCAAATCTGCCACTGTGAAAGTGCTTGTTGTGCTACTTTCCACTTGGACGGTACCGTCATCACCAGGATCCGAGCTGGACTGCTGGTGAGTTGGCTTACATCTTTACCTATTTCTCACTGAGCTCTAATTGTGTTGTTCTTTCGCCCTGGGGCATCCACCCCCAAAATAACGCACCCTCGAATCGCGGAGGTGCGCAAACATTGGTCCATCGACCCGGGATCCTTCTTGTGGTGAGGACAGCAGCCCTGTCTCATCACCAGGAGTGACGTAGAATCACGCGCATATCACATTTCCATAAAGTTTTATATATCATAGTAAATTCGATATATATAATATTCGATATTTTGTACCTACGTAGTTGTAATTCAATTAGTAAAACGCATAGTCATTCGTATCGCAAATCTTCGATAGATAGACACTACCGGGATAGTGTGTTCCGCTTTAGTTGTTTATTACCTAGACTGAGACTCATTTCTAATCATAGTTTTGTTATAATTTCGCCTAAATATACTAATATTATCGTATTTGCAATATGCAGTTGGATGATGCAATAGCAATACGGCCAAATTAAGTGGTTTGTCTACGCGATACCAATCGTTCGCTATATTGTATCGTCGAATTTGGTCGGTTAATATTCTCCACCTTGGTGCATCTTGTTATTTCGTAAAATAGGATAAAGTTGAACCTTGGACCTGAACTTGAACAGTAAACCTAACTACCTTTAAGTTTCAATTCGTTATCGAAATAATAGTATTCTCGCTTCATTATTTAATTGTACGATGAACTTGTAAGTTATTTAATTGTAATACGCATTAGAATTATTATTGTATTCGTAAACCAAATTGCCGTTATTCTGTCGTACTTCCATAACTCCGAAAGAAAGCGAAAGCGCGTGTAATCATTCTTATCAAATACAGTCCACTACAAAATTAACTACACAACATAAAATTATTTTTCTTTATACATACTTATTGAATTTTTCTTGTTGATATTATTATTTAAAATGTCGAAAGCTGCTAGTAGACGTAGTTTAGATATAAAACGTAGCATTGCTATTAAACGCATTGATGAATGCTTATTAGCTGCCTTAGAGGCACAAAACGACATCTCGCGACTTCCGATATTTTTGTCACGGTACAGTCAGCTAGATAATTATTGCACTAGTTTTGAATCACAACATTTGAAAATTTGTTCTGAAATGTCTGATACCTCAGCATTGGATGAGGAAGATGTTGTTCGACAACAGGTTGACGACAAATACTTTCAAATAATTGAAATTCACTCGTCATTAACTTCCACTTCGACAACTTCTGGGCCGGAACTAGAATCTAATAGAACTGATTTATCTGTGAAATTGCCTAGATTGAATCTTCTAAATTTTAATGGTGACATTACTACGTGGAGTACGTTTTATGATATGTATAATACAATGGTGCATCAAAACAAAAAATTGTCGAACATTGAAAGATTTTCTATTTTGATATCGCTTCTTTCCGGTGAGCCTCTACAACTGTTAAAAGGATTCCCGTTATCCGATCACAATTACTTAGATGCGTATGCGGCGCTTATTGATCGTTATCAATGTAAGCGTAAACTTGCTTTTCGCTACTGGGAAGAATTGCAGAAGGTCACATTAAAATCAAATTCTCCTCGTGAGTTACGTCGTCTTGTTGATACATTTAAAGAGAACATTGCAGTTTTGAAAAACTTAAAGTTGCCAGTTAAGGATTGGGACTTCCCATTGTTTTATTTGTTGATAAACAAACTCGATATAGATACTCGTCGTCGTTTTGAACTACAGAATGAAAGCAAGGACATCCCTTCATTTGACTCCCTACTGGAGTACCTTCACAAGGCCGGCCAAGCGCTGGAGCTTGCCGAGCCTGAGGCGCGAGTGCCGCGCGGCACCGCCGCCGCTGGGGCGGCCGCCCGCGCCTCGCCCGCATCGCAATACTCGCGCGGCGCGCCGACTTCGCCTGCGCAACCTTTGAACCCACAACTTCGTACTGGCGGTAACGCCCCGCGTTATCAGGCGCTTACCAAATCTTTTATGGTTAACTCGCAGCCACAATCGGGTGATACTTGCATTATTTGTAAATCGAATCACGTTTTGTGGAACTGTTCCATATATCGTAACAAAACACCACGTGATCGACACACTCTTGTCAAAGAGAATAATTGTTGTATAAATTGTCTACGTCCAGGTCATGGTTTTAAATCTTGTAAGTCGAGTGTTCGCTGTTTTAAATGTGGTTTGCCTCATCATACAACTTTGCACTTCGAAAGTATTGCTTCGCCGAAAACTCTTATCGCTTCAGATGCTACATCATCGGTATCTCAACTGCCCGATGCTTCACCAACATCGCAGCTGGCACACAGTCAACCGACTGTCACTTTAGTGGCCGGCATGGAGCCCGCTGCACACATCTCGCTATTAGCTACTGCTTCGGTCGAAGTTTTGGACAACTTCGGCAATTATCGCAAGATTCGTATTGTCGTTGACAGCGGTAGTCAATCGAACTTCATCACAAAGAAATGTGCACATCGTCTTGGACTTGTACTAAAGAAGACTACTACGACGGTCGAAGGCATTGGTCAATCGTCGTCGATAGCGACGGATTCCTCCGTGTACCGCATGCGCTGTGGAGACCAATCTCCTGACATCGTAGTCGAGGCTCTCGTCATACCTAAGATTTGTAGTCAGATGCCCACTGATAGGATTAACGTGGCTCAATGGCCACAACTTGGCGATATAACTTTGGCCGATCCTGATTTCAACGTACCCGCACATGTCGATGCGCTAGTGGGAGTTGATATCTTCTGTCAAATATTTCTCGGTGAACGCCGTGATTACGGACCAAATGGGCCAGTGGCGTTCAACACTAAACTTGGTTGGGTAGTGATGGGAAAGATATCGTGTGCACATTCTTCATCGAAATCATCGTCGTTACTCTGTTCACTGGACAGTTTAGATTTGCAAATTCGTAAGTTTTGGGAAATTGATGAACTTCCGAAAACCTCGCCTCACTCTAAAGAGGAAGTTCTGTGTGAGCGTATATTCGATACTACTCACACACGAACCGTCGATGGAAGGTACGTAGTGCGCTTACCTTTTAAGTCGCCGGAACCAGCTTTCGGTGACTCTCGCTCTTTAGCTCTTCGTCGTTTGTTTGCTCTTGAAAAACGTCTTTCACGTGACCCTCAGCTTCGTGAAGGTTACAATTGTTTCATGAAAGACTATCTCTCATCTGGACATATGGATGTAGCCGACCACTCGGGTTCGGGCCATTCATATTACATACCACACCACTGCGTGCTGAAGCCTAGTAGCACCACAAGTCCTCTTCGCGTAGTCTTCGATGCAACTGCTAAACCGGAAAGGAACGGTACTGCGCTGAACGAGCAACTACTTGTTGGTCCTCGTTTACAATCGGACATAGGTACGATTCTTCTTCGTTTTCGCATGCATTCGGTCGTTTTTACTGCCGACATCAGGCAAATGTACCGACAAATATTGGTCGCTGAGACAGATCGCGACTATCAACGCATCTTGTTTCGCTTCTCGCCCGACGAACCCGTCCAGGAATTTCGTCTCAATACCGTCACTTACGGCATGTCATCGTCAAGTTTCTTGGCACTTCGAACCATATTACAGGTGGCTCGTGACGAAGGGGCCAATCGTCCCCTCGCCGTCACGACACTTTCGCATGATGTTTACGTAGATGACGTTGTAACTGGATCCCATTCGTTGGAGTCGGCTCGCGAACTCATGGGTCAGATTACTGACATCCTTCGTAAAGGATGCTTTGAGCTTAGGAAGTGGACATCCAACTGTCGTTCCTTACTCAAAGATATTCCTCCTGAGCATCGCCAAGACAACTCACTATCATTCGATTCAGAAACTTGTCCTTCGGTCAAGGTCCTTGGCTTAGAGTGGAATCCCATCAAGGACGGATTTTCATTCACGGTCTTGCCATTACATGAACAATGCACGAAGCGAAACATTCTCTCCGAGCTCGCCCGTGTGTTTGACCCTGTTGGGTTTTTAACGCCCTTGACTTTCGCATTTAAGTGCATAATTCAGCAACTTTGGAGTCTTGGATTAGATTGGGATGATCTCGCTCCCAACCACATTGCTGAGGCTTGGTCTCGTTATCGCTCAGAATTCAGTTCCCTCGCGTCACTCGTCATTCCTCGTTTCATTCCGGGACTGAATTCCACCAAGCTTCAAATACACGGCTACTGCGACTCGTCTGAGCTCGGGTATTCTGCTGTAATTTATTTTCGATGCGAACACGGTGATAATCGAATCACTACTCACCTCATCATCGCTCGCTCAAAGGTTGCTCCATTGAAGAAAATCTCGATACCTCGTCTCGAACTGTGTGCCGCAGTTCTGTTAGCTGATCTCATCGCATATGTCAAAGAAGTTTTCGTGGACAAGCTTGCCTTCGATGACATCTTTTGTTGGTCAGACTCGATGGTGACTTTAGCTTGGCTCAGATCCCCATCATCGCGTTGGAAAACTTACGTGAGCAATCGCGTAAGTCATATTCAGGACAAGGTTCCATCCCAACATTGGCATCACGTTCGATCCCACAGCAATCCGGCAGATTGTGCTACTCGTGGGCTTACAATCCCGGAGCTGATTGACCACTCACTATGGTGGCAGGGACCCCCATGGCTGTCACGAGACGCCAGTGAATGGCCAATCACATCCCCCATCGAGGAACCTCCTGAATCAGTTGAGGAGCAACGCAACACACAAACATCGTTGTTGGTTGCTGTTGATAAATTTGACGATTTCTTGGATAGACATTCTAGCTTACACAAGATTCAACGTATCGTAGGATACGCACTTCGTTTCATATACAATTGTCGGAACCGGTCTGATCGCAGATCCGGTCATCTTATCGCTTCAGAGCTGAATCAATCGTTGTTCACTCTTGTTAAAATCGCACAAAACTCGTCGTTTTCGATTGAAGTTTCAAATTTGAAAAGAGGATTGCCATTGCCGAAACCTTTGCAAAAACTGCACCCTTTTCTCGATAGAGATGGTCTCGTCAGGGTGGGCGGTCGTCTAGCTCATTCGGAGCTCGATTACGACTGCAAGCATCCACTGTTACTGCCTCGACAACATCGCCTTACGGCGCTCATTATCGACCAATGTCATAATGACAACTTGCATCCTGGGCTTCGTACGCTCAGTTTCCTGCTCGCTCAAAATTTTTGGATATTGTCATCTCGTCGTGCCATTCGTAGCCGCTTGTCGAAGTGCATACGTTGCTATCGCACAAACCCGAAACATATCACGCCTCGTATGGCAGATCTTCCGAAACTTCGTGTTTCTCAAGTCAAGCCTTTTTCAGTAATCGGAGTCGATTTTGCCGGGCCTTTTCCTACCCATATAGTCCGTTTTCGTGGGTCAAGGACGTTCAAAACATACGTTTGTTTGTTCATTTGTTTCGCTACAAAGGCAGTTCATATTGAACTTGTCATTGGATTAACCAGTGAAGCGTTTCTCGGCGCGCTTCGTAGATTCGTTGCACGACGCGGTCGCTGTCAGCGCATTCACTGCGACCAAGGTACCAATTTCGTTGGTGCTTACAACTCTTTGTTACCTCTTATGCAGCAGGCAGCGTCTAATGAGGCCATAGAGTTTTCTTTTAATCCCCCCGCAGCGTCACATTTTGGTGGTCTCTGGGAGGCCAACATAAAGTCTTTTAAGGTTCATCTCACGCGTGTTATCGGAAGTCAAATTTTAACCTATGAGGAATTTTTAACCGTAGCAACTCAAATTGAAGCTGTATTAAATTCACGACCGTTGTGCGAAATGGGATCCGATCCCAGCGACTTATCAGTATTAACCCCCGGTCATTTCCTAACACTCGAGCCTCTCTCGTCGATTCAAGAAACTGACATATCGAACGTTAAACTCACATGTTTGAGTCGCTGGCAACTCGTGCAGAGACTTCATCATGATTTCTGGAAACGCTGGCACATGGAATATTTACATACGCTGAATCAACGTGCAAAATGGCTTACGGATTCTTCTGAACTTAAATTAGGATCATTAGTTTTGATGAAAGATGAACAACTCAAACCACTTAATTGGCCGCTCGGACGTGTCGTTCAATTGCATCATGGCAAAGACGGTATCTGTCGTGTTGCAACAGTCAAAACCCAAACAGGTCTTTTACAAAGACCACTGGTAAAGCTCTGCCCTTTACCTATAGATGATTAGTTTCGTTGTCTCATTTTAAGTAGCTTAGGTCTCGCGTTCACTCATTGTGGTTTCGCGTTACCATTTAGTTTTAGTTTTGTTTATTCGCATACTTACTTTGCAGCTTAGTAATTTTAATTTAGATTTATGTTTGTTTATGAATATAGCTTAGATGCGCCCCGTGCGCCTCATTTCTTTATTATTTCCATATTAGTATGGAGCTTTATGGAAAATACTTTGCATTTTGGTGGGCGGAATGTTGTAGACATACATAATTTTTAGTTTTATATTGCTCAGTGAGGGTAGATATCGCCTTGTATTGCCTCTCGCTGGTACCCCCCGTCAGTCTCAATCTTGTGCGCGATACGAACGCTGCGAAATCGAAAAACTCCACTTCTTCTCAATCCAAAGACATTTCTGAACTTTGCGAGTGACGTGAAGGCTGCCAAATCTGCCACTGTGAAAGTGCTTGTTGTGCTACTTTCCACTTGGACGGTACCGTCATCACCAGGATCCGAGCTGGACTGCTGGTGAGTTGGCTTACATCTTTACCTATTTCTCACTGAGCTCTAATTGTGTTGTTCTTTCGCCCTGGGGCATCCACCCCCAAAATAACGCACCCTCGAATCGCGGAGGTGCGCAAACAAAGGAATTCAGAATCATCATTTCACACGTAAGTGTTTACTGGCTAATATTAAGTTACATATTGAAGTTTCGAAATAAATATGCATTTCACATTAAAGATATTAATTTTTGGCATCATATTATTACCATGTTGTGATAATTACTTGGAGATTTAAAGCTTTAATTGATATTATTGGTATTGGTTATTTTACGCCTCTTAAATAGTGATGCACCCACACGGAGAATTAGACTTTGTCGATATTTGTAAATCTCATATACTTGCACAATATCACTTTGATTTTGGTGAGATTTAAAAGTAGAAGATCTCTTTTCTAAATCAAAGCGCAACCTTAATCTAATAAAAAAACTACAAATCTGCTAATATTAAAATAGGCACCTAATACTATTTTCTAAAATTTCTGACATAATTATGGTTGAAGTGTAGCGTATAATAGTCTCCATAGGTTTCATTAGCTCATAAAATCGGTTATCATAAAACATTCTAAACAATATAATTATACGAGTTGATAATATACACAGATTATACAGATTTAGTATTACCACGATTCTATACCTCTAGATTAGAAATATGACTGAAAAAAAAGATGGTACGATACGCTATGTAAGCTGTCACTCTTACGTTGTCGATTGTCAAGCGACAGCTTACATTTTTGTTGACTCAGTGTCATAATCTGACACTACCTGGATCAAAAACAGACAAACAGTATTGCTAAAATTTACCCACTGACCGAGCTCATCTTTCCAATATGTGAGTTTTGCTAGTAAGCTGGTTTTTTTTCCTTAGGTAGATGCATAAACATAGAAAAAAAAACATCCACTAACTCACTGACCGATAACTAATTGACACAATTGGTTTCAACCCTCAGAAGTCTCAAAACCATGTATGAGGTGTACAGAGATGGAACACGCAACCCCCAGAAAAATTCAACACCAGAAAATAATGATCACGATGTAGTACCCCATCGGATCTCGGAAACGACAAGTGATATGAAGGTACCGTTTTAACCAAAATTGAAGTAAACTTTGAGAAATTTTCAGAGATATATAAAAAACTGGTGCTCCCGAACAATAAACAGTGGCCTCTACATAGAATTGATATCATAAATTAGAAACAGTAATTAATAAATCAGGATACTGAATATTTGCGACGGCCTAAGTTATCAAAATCATTACTGCTTTGCATGTGTAATAATTACGTAGAAAATCCTTTCGTCTTATTATTTTTTTCAAGACTGTTTGGTTAGGTTTAGTTTATATCGATACATTGTGTAATAGGGGTCACTTCCCTACTCACGCACACTAATGCAGTTTTAGATACTCACACCTAGTAGTGTTCAATGTTGCTTTATGGCAATATCTTGCTAAATGCTATTTGCTTTATTTAAAAAGCATGCTATTTTACGTGCTATTTTTATAGCATGCTTTTTTATAAGCATATAATATTTTGTTACGCCAAAACGGGTGGGCGCGAAAAAACCATGCGAGGTGACTGTTAACTCGCAGCTCCTACCTTATCGTTGGACTCGTCGGACCGACAGCATGCTTTTTATTAATATTAAGTACATCGCGTTTATGAATTTATTATGATAAAATGGAGCAGTAAAAAAGAACAATGAACTTGATATGATACTTTCCAGGCTTAGGACTGTCTATATTTGATTAAGTGTTATTATTAAATAAAGTATATTAGTATGTAAAGCAATTATAGGCGTATTTAAAAGTTTATTGAAGTATCATGTATGTACAAACAATCAACTATGTACATGACGGCGGCTACGTCCAGTTATAAACTCTATGCACAGCGATCGAGCACCGTAATTTACCCTGTGGTGGCATTAAATGTATTACAGGGGCAGCACCGGCAACTGTCATGGCGGCCCTACCTGTCTGGCTATATAAAGGGATCGATTGGTGTGCTACGGATCATTCTTGTTCCAGACACGGCGCGGTGCGGACATGCTGAAGGCCTATAGTTATATAGGTTGCAACCTACCCTCAACCCGTTCCTGCCCACATCAGAAGTGGGATTGCCCATTTCTATATCACTCTTCAAGCAACGCGAAACGTGATGAGACGTGATGTGAATGATGACGTGACGGCGGGTGACACTAATATCAAATTTAGTTGCAGGGTTAACCCAAACCAGTGAAATAAAAAATGGAAAAAAAGTAACGATTCGTTTTTTTTCGAGAAAAAAAGAGAATGTAAAAATGATGACAAGAAAAATGTGTCTGAATGCTAAAGGGATAATCTATCCGGACTAGCACTAATGGTCCATAAAAAAAATGTTGGTTGCTAAAGGGATATCTATCCGGTCTAGCACTAATTAGTCCATTAAAAAAAATGTAGGAATGATGATTTTTGGTTGCTATAGGGATATCTATCCGGTTAGCATTATTCGGTCCATTTTTTATAAATGAAGGTATACTAATGGTCCTGAAGGGTTAATCCTGACGATGACTGGAAGGTTAAAATACTTTTGACTAATCAAATTGAAAACTAATGTTTTGACTTTGACTTAGACTCCAAGTTTAACTCAATTTAATTGTCAGGATGAACGAGCAATAACACTGATGTCCCTCACCAGGTACATAGTGAAGCTAAGCGTACGAGGAGGTACGCACGTCAGTATGGCCGTGACGGCGGCTACGTCCAGTTATAAACTCTATGCACAGCGATCGAGCACCGTAATTTACCCTGTGGTGGCATTAAATGTATTACAGGGGCAGCACCGGCAACTGTCATGGCGGCCCTACCTGTCTGGCTATATAAAGGGATCGATTGGTGTGCTACGTATCATTCTTGTTCCAGACACGGCGCGGTGCGGACATGCTGAAGGCCTATAGTTATATAGGTTGCAACCTACCCACAACACGTTCCTGCCCACATACATATTATTTTTTAAACATTTTTATACACTATTTACATTATATATACACCTTTGTACACATAATTTACATTTAGAAACGTTATCTGTGCTACTTTTGCACTAGACAATCGTGTTCTTCGATAACTGATGAGATACCCCGACATAGAAAATATTCGGTCACAAGTATTATTGGGTACGTGAGCCGCCTGAGATCGCAAATTCGCACGCGGTGCGTTATACGATGACGCATGCGACCGATAGCAATCGCTAGCATGCGACGACTGGCCGCCGCGCGCCGCCCCGCCATGCTACTTGCTTTGCGGTGCTACTTGCTATTGCTTTGCTACATGCTTTGCGTTGCGACTTGCGATGCGCGATGAACAAATTATACAGAGTGCGAAATAAAGCAAATAGCAAATAGCAACAAGTAAGAGCCACGATAGCATTTGCTATATGATATGTATAATAAGCACGTTGCTTTATGTTGCTATATGCTATATTAACCACCACTACTCACACCAACAGAAAATGGCCACGCATTTTTTGAATACACTCTGTCCATTGATTCATCGTCCTAGGTGCTAATAGACACAAACTGGATATATATATAGATAATATAGATTCTCACGGGAAGGGCACATAGCAGACAAAGAGTATATTAACGTTAGAGTTAGGAAATTACCGCTACACCTTAACATGTCCTCATTATTTTAAGTCTGTGTCTCTTACTTACTCTATGTTTATCATTTTGTGATGGCGGTGCTTGGGGAGAACGCTTCGCTCGTGCTTTGCTAGTTTTTTCGTAAAACATACGATTCAGTGTTTTTGAATGGTGTTTATACACACATTTACAGTGATTTATCAATTTTTTCTATGTGAAATAATATTTTTATGTGTTAAGATGAATTTATTTGTAATCAATGTATTATATTTATCATTTCTTCTTGGCGCTATAGTTGTTCTGAATTTATACAGTTGCTTATTGGAAACTTATTAAAACGAATAATATACAGGATTAATTGTTTACTTTATATGTCGAAAAAGTAATATTGTGGTATTAGTGAGAAAGAAAGTGATAAGCGCGCCAACATGAATGATGTTCGTGACAAAGTTGTTGCCGGGTCTTCGACGTGGGAGACTGGTGCCGCACACAGCGATTCTTCGCCCGAAATCCAGTCGTCGCCGAGTTCAAGTGGCGAGACACCTCAAACGCCCGGTGCCCCAGTGCCACTCGCGCCTCACCTCGCTGCTGACCTACACCCAGATCTCATACAACAGGGCTGGCGTAAATATTGGTCTAAGCGGGAAAATCGGCCCTACTTTTGGAACAAACTTTCTGGTGAATCAATGTGGGAGTTACCAGCAGTGAAAAGAGACTTTGATCCCATTACTGATCCTCTTGGTATTTGTCACACGGGCCCATCAGGAGCTGGAAACATGACACCTGGTGGAAACAAGCGTAGACCATCTGAGGACAACGGTCCTCCTCCCAAAAAGTTTGTATTAGCAGGCCCTTGGGATATAGAGGTGCCAACTAATGTTGTTATATATGAAAGGCCACCTACAATATGCCCACATCCACATCCAGAGATAGAAGGTTTCAGATTTACAATGGCAAACAAATTGAGGCAATGTTATCAGGAGTTGTGCCACACAAGGGAAGGAATAGATGCACCAAAGGATTCATTCAATCGATGGCTAATGGAAAGGAAAGTGAATGATCAAGGTGGCTCAGATCCATTGCTGCCTAGTCATTGTTTCCCTGAAATATCTAGGTCCATGTATGAAGAGATAATGAATGACATTCCTATTAAACTGACACATCCCAAGTTCACAGGTGATGCCAGAAAACAATTGTCCCGATATGCAGAAGCTGCAAAAAAGATGATTGAATCTAGAAATGCATCTCCAGAGAGTCGTAAAGTAGTTAAGTGGAATGCTGAAGATACATTCCAATGGCTTCGACGCACGGTAGGAGCGACCTATGATGATTTCCAAGACCGACTGGCACATTTAAGGGTAAGTCTTAATAGATTGACAATGTCCACCAATGGGATGAAAAATAGGAATTTCTCATATAAATAGGTCTTTCATGAATGTATGTTAATAATTTAATTAAATTATTTTCATTAATGGTCATTTATTACGGGAGATATGCAGAGAGCCTGCGGCTATTAAATATGCTTGTAATTTTATTGATTTTTGATATTTTCTAATATATTACAGCGACAATGCCAACCACATTTGGCAGAAACAGTTAAGGCATCAGTGGAAGGGATATGTCTGAAGATTTATCATTTGTCTGCTGAATATGCACGTAAGATAAGGGAGAAGCACAGTGCACTTCTCAAAGAAAATGGAATACAGGTAATGATCCTTATTTAGGAAACAGAGTTATTGACACTTCCAACATAAACACACTTTACTAAGTAACACAAGATCAAGAGCAAGAGTATTTGATGGTTGTTAAAATTATTACAGTAGACCTGTCATGATCCTAATCAAATGTTTTGCAAGGCAGAGTCAGATTATAAAATTTTTTAGACAATCAAGTACTGCCACCATCCCTTTGCATTCCAGAACTTTTTAGAATGGAGACTAGTCTGACAAATTACTATACATACTTTATTTTCATGTAGAGATTAGATTCCCATGAGCTATATGTCACACACAAGATAGTTCGTTTTTACTTAAAGACTGCCCAACACATTTTTTATTTAATTTTATGTTCTCCTTACTAGTGTGACCAAGCTGGTGGGAAGAAAGGGAATAACTCACGCTACAGCACTTGCAAAAGATTTGTAACTAAACATGTCAATCAATATACAAAAATATGCATTGGACTTCCTTTCATTTTCTTGAAATAATACCAGCGGCATGAGCTATAAAAATCGAGAAACCGTTTGACCAATGAAAACGTAAGAAGTGTTTATGACGTGATTCGATCATTGGTCAAACGCTTTCTCGAGAGAAGAGATATGTAGATTGTATAGCTCATGCTAGCCCTTCTGGGACACTACAAGTGGTCTGTGGGCGTGGTCAGGAGCTGGCGGGTCCGCTGCAGCAGGCGGCGCTGCGCAAGGTGTGGTGCTACCCGGTACAGTTCGCGGTGCCGGCGCCGCGCGCGCCGCTCGTCGAACACTTCCTCGACCGCGACCAGGTGCTGCTGCGGTACCAGGCCGAGACGCAAATGCTCAACGCCGCGTACCTGCAGAAATTGGTGAGGACTAGTACAATTTCATTTTGTATTGCCCACTCGGCTTGCCAGCATAGTACCATAGCTAGCCGTGCCTGCCTCCTACTCTACTACTGAGTTCTACCAACATTTCGTGTAGCTTTGCAAAGTCGCTATTTCCACTTAAATCCCCTAGTGCAGGGATGACGAACCAATGGCACGCGTATTTGGTACCTACCTAGACGAACTTTGCAGAAAAGTCCTACCACCTAGTGTCACAATAAAAAGACCATGTTATGTATAGAAGAAATGATGTCTAACCCATTCCAGTACACTGGTAAAACTGATGTGTAACCCCATTGCATTCCAGGAGTGTCTATACCGGTACAGCTGCTTCGACGACAAGAAGTTCGAGCAGTTCCTGTCGCGCGTGTGGTGCTTGCTGCGGCGGTACGCGGCGTGGGTGGGCGCGGGCGGCGAGGCGCACCTCACGCAGTGCGCGCTGCCGGTGCCCGTGCTCGAGTGCCTGCAGCGGTGCTTCGGCGTCAGCTTCGAGTGCTTCGCGAGCCCGCTCGACTGCTACTTCAGGCAGTACTGCTCGGCCTTCGCGGATACCGACTCCTACTTCGGCTCGAGGGGGTGAGTTACCTTTGTTCAATGGACTCGGGTGAATCCGCCACATCCGGGTTATGAGCCGACCTGCTCAATCACCACACCACGGCTGTCAAAATAGATTTCGAAACAAAGGCATTGATAGTTTTTTCGTCGGGTTTCTAGCTAATATCTTCATTTAGGTTCATAATGGCCAAAAAACAACTATTATAAGTACTTATATTATTAAATTAATAATACAGGTATTTTATTTTTCTACTAACCTTTAATAAAACCCATTAAAATTGGGGTTCAAAATTTTAAATATTGTCCATTGCAGTCAATTGGAAGCAAACCATCATGATGTAACCATCTTATACATATTTTTACATTATCGAACAATGTATCTTTGATTAAGAAAAAAATCGAATACCTATATTTCGAATCATTTAAAATTGGCTTCTAGACTCTTTCAAAAAATTTTCGGCTTTCTGTCCCTATTAATATTGGATTTAGACATATTTTCTACGCCGCACCCGCTTGGAAAAGACAACCTGTAACTACTATTTCAAAATCTGTGATAGGTTCACATTTGACGAATTATCAAGGTTAAGATTTTAATCTAATTCCTTCTAATCAGTATTAACGGTACTTCCCACTTCCAGGCCATTCCTAGAGCTGCGTCCTGTATCGGGCTCCATGGTGGCTCACCCGCCATATTGCGAAGAATTGTTAGAGGCTGCGCTACGGCACATGGAACGGTTGCTTCAGGAGTCGGCGGAGCCGCTCAGTTTCGTCGTCGTGTTGCCGGAGTGGCCCGACAAGACGACGCACGCACTGCACAAACTTCAGGCCAGCCACTTCAAGCGGAAACAGGTGACGACACTATTTCTTCACTTTTGTTATTAACATGAGTTTTCTGAGTGTTTTAGGCTGAGCTTCTGTGTGGACACTATAGGTTGTCCGCCTTTTATGGCTTATAGGTGTAGTAAGAACGTTGTCGTTTGGAGCTGTGTGTTAGCCATGCGGACGTCTTCTGGCTGGTGATGTTATGTTGGAGTTTTGGCGGGAACGTGCCTACTTTTGAGTGTAAATCTATAATTATAAAATTCAAAGTCCTGACTGACTGACTGACTTATATATCAACGCGCAGCCTAAACCGCTAGTCCTAGAGACTTGAAATTTGCAGGGTATGTTCTTTGTAAAGTGTAGGTATCCACTAAGAAAGGGTTTTTCGAAATTCCACCTCTAAGTGGTTGAATTATTTCGTTTCCTATAGGTCACGCGGGCAGAAGCTAGTGCGTGACAAAGGATAGAATACTTGAAATTGGCTTAACGCGTGGACCAAACTAAACAATTTTTGATGTCTTGTGTCAGTTTGAAGCAGCTGGAAAAACATTTCATTGCGTTTTTTACTGCCTAAGCTGGCACATTCGCAACTCTCAAACGGATGGAACTAATTTACGCGAATACTGGTAATAATACTGATGCTGTTGAGTACGCCGACTGACATTCAGCTTCGTCGTCGTGTTGTCTGAGTGAGACAAAACGTCCGCCACTCAGCACAGGCCAGAAGCGATAGGCGAGAGATATGACGTCGAACGCTTTTTGAAGTAAAACTTCTTTACGCCCGCTTGACTTGGGGAGTAAGCTGGAGAATGCGAGGTGAACGGAAGTTGAAGTTGGTTCACGTAGATCTTCATTATTAAAACAACAAAGAAAAAAAAAAAATTATGCAATGTCCGTTGAAATGATAATTTACGAGTACAATGTCAAGATGGCGATATGAACACTAAACAAAGTTATACCGGCCGATAGATGGAGCTAAACTAAAGAAGTTTTTAGCTTCAGTCGTGTGGTCTAAAGCACACTCGTTTTTTTAAATTTATATTTTAAATTTTACAATTAAGTGATCCAAATGCGAAGATTGTGCATTCAGTTTAATTTAATTGTTTCTCTGTTGCGGCAGGTGGTGATACCCGCATTCGAGCACGAGTATCGTCATGGGTTTCAACACGCGGTGTCAAAGTGAGTGCAAATAATACTTTGTTATTTACAACTTGTGATTATGACATTTATGCTTGAGATGAGAATACGCTTAAGGAAATTAAGGCTATAACGAAATATTGCATGCGGCTGCTTGTTTCCAGAGCGGACAATACGCGACGATTTGAATTTATTCATAGGTGCTTAAACTTGTGTAATTAATTAAATATTTGATTATATCTCTCCCCCTTGTAAGGTTGTAAATAAATTAAATATTTGAATATATCCCTCCACAATTAAAGGTCTGGACACCTGATTCCGATCATGCGTCCGATTTAGAGAACCCCTAAAAAGCATCGACTGAAAGCGCTATCTGTTTATAGGAACGAGGTGTACTTCCGTTGGGGCGGCGGCACGGCGGTTGTGTGGCTGCAGAACGCGGCGGGGTTCGCTCGGTGGGGGCCCACCGACGACCGCGTGGAGGCGCTGCTGGACGCGTGGCGGCCGCGGGCCAAGCAGCGCGCAGATCCTCCGCCTCCACAGCCCGAGCCTCACGCCTCGCCTGCGCCTCACGCCTCGCCCGCGCCTCACGCTTCACCCGCTTCACCCGCGCCTCACGCCTCACCGGCTCCTCATGCCTCGCCCGCGCCGCACGCGCCGGATAAGCGACTCGCCGCGTAGACAATTAAAAGTATGCGCGTGTACACAGTTGATACAGCGGTACATCAACTAGGAGAAACTGTGTGCACAGATACAGCAGTATACCAACTAGGAGTGTGTGTGTATACACAGATGGTACAATTGTACATCTACTAGGAGACAGTGTGTGTACACACTAGTTACACAGATTATACAACAATGCGTCAAACTAGGAGAGAGCGCGTGTATACAGATTACAGATGATACAGCACTCAGCATACATAATCCAAGAGAGAGTACATGCACACAGATGATACGTCAGTACATCAACAAGGAACGAGCTTGTATACACAGATGATACAGCAGTAGATAAACCAATAGAGAGTGCATGCACACAAATGAGACGTCAGTACACCAACTAGGAAAGAGCGCGTATACACAGATGATACAGCAGTACATAAACCAATAGAGAGTGCATGCACACAGATGAGACGTCAATACATCTAAGAGGAGCGCGTATACACAGATGATACAGCAGTACATAAACCAATAGAGAGTGCATGCACACAGATGAGACGTCAATACATCTAAGAGGAGCGCGTATACACAGATGATACAGCAGTACATCAACTAGCATAGCTTACTCCTAGATGTGTGAACTGTGTAGTGTATTTATATGGCTGGTTATGCAACGCGGTTGTACGACGTTACTGCGCTATGAACTTGTAAATAGGTTTAGGTGGGGAACGATTTGTAAATAGGAAATCATCATGGAGTTTTCGAGCCCCTTTTATCTGTTGTATAGTTTGATAAAGATACTTTATAAATTATGTTTTGATTGTTTATTATATTTTGTGACAAAAATCTTTTTACTTTTTTAGTGGTTTTCCTCATCCCAGAGTACATTTTATTTACATGTTTGTATGATTAAAGTATATGTATGCAGACAAACAGTATGTGTATTAAATCAATTTGTTTTACAAACCCATTACCCAACTAGTCCCTGTGACAATTATCTCTATGTGCATTTAACGCGCTGGCAGCTTTACCATAAGTGATTAATAATGATGGCACATTTGTCACGCTGTATACTTGTTAATATAATTTTCTAAATCTTTAAACGAAATAATAAACGAGTGTGCTTTAGACCACACGACTGACGTGAAACTTCTTTAGTTTAGCTCCATCTATTGGCCGGTATAACTTTGTTTAATGATAATGTCGCCATCTGGACAATGGTATATTGTAATTTACCGGACATACCAACATAAAACAAATTTTTGACTTTGTTATTTTTTTATATTATTTGATAGGTTTGCGTTTGACCACGTGAGATATCACCTGATGGTAAGTGACGATGTAGTCTAGGATGTAACACTTTCACGTTCATTTGTTTTTTTGAGAATGGAGATCTACGCGAACCAATTTCAACTTCCGTTCGCCTCGCATTCACCAGCTTACTCAATATCGGTGTTCTGAAATTTTGAGCACCTGGTAACCTTGCTTGTGACTCCGTTAGAAATAAGAAAAAAAAAACAATTGGTTACCCTGTGGCAGTCTTAATCTTAGTAAGTTAAGCCACCGAAATGAAATAAATGGTTCGAATTTCCAAACCATAGCCTCAAATAACTTATTCACGTCCTCGGGTCATATTGACTGGCCCGATAGTTCAGTTGGTAGTAACCCTGCCTTCTGAGCTATAGGTTGTGGCTTCAATTCCCACCCAGGACAAATATTTGTGTGATGAACATCGATGTTTGTTCTGTGTCTAGGTGTTATATTGTATACTATCTATGTATTTACATAGAAAAAAGTATATAAGTATTGTATCAGTTATCTGGTTCCCATAGTACAAGCTTTGCTAAGTTTGTACGGCTAGATGGCGCTGTGTGAAATGTCCACACGTATTTATTATTTATTTATTTATGTTGGGTGTTTCCTCGAGATACTCAGGACATCAATTCCCTTTGAGGTAGTAACTATTATGTATTCTGTGCTTTAAGTAGATTCTATGATTTCGAAATTACACTATACTTCCGATTGCCATTTGGAGATTAAAACACACAGTTTAATAATACTATATTTATTGAAATACATATTACAATAAAACATGACTGACCTATGGTTATCAGCAACTTTATCCGCACCAAAAATGTTATCAGGTACTTGGGTGTAAGTCTTCCCTTACTGCATAATATTATTCAAAATATCAAGCCGACGCAAACTTTTCCAAATAATTATGACAGTACCTAAGACTTGATACGAACATAATAGCTATTTATGATAAAGTCACCTAAGATATGCCTTTTAACGTAAGGTGAGTAGAGTAAATCATTATACTCAAATAAGGAATAAACATATGAATAGATTTTCAGCATAATAGCCTTATGATTATTTATTTTTAGAACACATTTATAGGTACATTTGTACTCAATATTTTCAATTACAAGTAATCATGGTCTAAACATCATAAAAGTACATTATTGATCGAAGATCAAATGCCTACACATTTACTATGAAATAATTATGCTAGTCTAAAACATATAATATGTAAGTATCCATATATTTTAAAGACGGTCAAAAGCTCAGATTTTCATACTAACATAATAATACTTATTTAATTGAATACATCTGTAATTGAGAATCACAGGTTACATGAGTGTGACATGTGTAGTCTTACTCAGCCCTATTGTGTGATAAATACTCGCCCTAGTAACAATCCAAATTCTTTACATATGTATAAGGTCTTACAATTATTTTAATCTGAGTAAATAAGTACTACTTCTTGTTAGTGCTTAAATTAAAAATCTAAATAAAAATACATCGTTAAACTTTGTTAAAAATATATCAATAGTACAATTTATAATTAATGCATTCATCGATTCATGAATGGTATTGCAAATAATGAATAGAAAGATACAATGCTAAACTAAAAATTAATAAAGTGCCATTTGAGCAACTAAAAAAATATGTTGTGCTCAAATGTGTAGCAATTCAAACTTATGCATTAATAATAGATGTGCATTAAATTTAACGGTTAGTTATTTAAAATAGATGACAGGCCTCTAAACCTGTATATAAGGGTGTATGTATAATAATTATTAAAGAGTGTTGTATGTAACAAAAAATGTTAAAAGTGAATAGGCAAATATTATGTAATTTTCTTCTTAGTTATACTCTTCATCTTCGTCCATAGCGAAATCAACGCCAGAGTCGATCGCACATACTGGGCTGTGAACAACAATAAATACTCTATATTTAAATTTTTCTATAGATTATTTAAATACTATACAAAATACAGTATACATATTACTTTTATACAGTAAAATAAAAAGATAGATAAATTTAAAATTATGTAAAATCCGTCAATAAATTACTATGTTTACACTTTTTGATTCAACCACCAGTACACCACTCAGTACAATAGCAAGAAATTACTAATCTGTTACGAAACATGGCCAAAAGATTTTTGCCATATGGAGCTACCAAAAAAAATACAGCTTAATAATGAAATACATATTACAATACGAAGTAATAAAATTTGTGAGGGTCAATATGTTACTGCTTCTTTTGTTGAATAGTGCACGGCCGGGGGCAAATGCACAAAGCGTGACGTCAGAGCAGGCCTTTATTCCTTAATCGCCTCAATTTAGATGTTATTACAATGTATCACATAAATCACAAGAACTGATGCTGAATGCTGATAATGAATAGAACGTCAGCGGCGCGCGGAATCTTCGAGGTCATTAACAAAAGTGCGGTGGCGCAACTACCTCGATGCTTTTGGAGAAAACTAACAAATATTTTTATTATTAAAAACTTGAAATTCCCAGCGGTTTCACTCTCAACCATTTTCTACAGGCAACAAAAAGTGACTAGCTTGGTTTTCCTGATGTTAAGCGTTACGGCTGTCGGTTAAGCCAGTTTGGCTTGAAAGCTCACTGATATATCAATTTTTCACTTTTATATATTAGTAACTAAATGCTGCGCGCGGCTTCACATGCGTGTACTGCGATGAAAGTATTCTGTTCTATCCCAGGGTTCAAACTATTTAAAATATGATCCCTGATTTTTTCAAGTATGGTATCACATTGAAAATATTGTTTGCATGAAGTAGGCCACTGGCATTGTGAAAAGTTTCTTGGCTGTTTTTTCTACAATCATGTACTTACTATTCATTTTCTATTTTATTATCTAGTTTACCATAACCATTTTGAAAAAAATTGTTAATGGCTGTTGACCACTGAACAGATTTTGATTTGAATATCACTAGTAAATTCATATAACTTAATATACTAAATATTTTTCTATAATTGAAAACATACCTAATAGCTCTGCAGGTGAAGAACACAATGCGTTTGAGTTTCCTGTTGTAAAAGAAATAATTAAAAGCCCAAAGACAGCCTGGCTCCCCGAATGGATCACTGGCCAAATCAGGGTTGTAGCTGTAAATGCTACACTCTGAAAGATTCACTTCTTCTTCCATTGTAGCCCACATGGCGGCTCTCAGCTGTCGCCAGCGCGCCCCACCTACAGCCGATAGGGCTGCATCAACTGCTCCTTGAACCCAGTTCAATGATGGCTCTGCACTGAACTCGCTGCTCTGAAAATACCAAAAACAAATTTCTAGCTATTATCTTGGTAGCACAGAATAGATAAGGTGTTGCAAAAATTGTGTAGTTAAAACTAGACACTGGAGAGGTAGTGTCTGTTTAATCAATTGATTTTATACTTATATACAGGGTATTTATAAAAAGAATATAATTTAATATTCAACTACTAACTGCATCCCATTGTTTCACCTGCATATAAAAAGTGTCATATATAATAATATTAATCCAGCATATAAGTCATTACAAATCAAACTTCTATCAAATTCGTAGCCATTGCGGTGTGAAGACGGAACAAACACAAAATAAATGCAAAGTTTCACATTTATTATATTTGTGTGATAAATTATTATATATATAATCCAGAGAATGGGCAGTAGCATTCTCCTCGGTACATATAAATCTTCTGCACCCACCAAAATGCCCGGCAAGTATACCCCATGATAAGCATCCAAGGTGACATTTAATGGGAGAGGTCTATGCAGTGGATGTCTTCCCGCTGAAGATGATGATGATGATGATATTTTTTAAGCTGATATGAACAGACGGAATAACATTTTAAATAATATATTCTTTTCATGTTTTTACCTTTGCCATTGAAAAGTCATAATCAGGAAAGGCAGCATTCAATGTGGCGATAAGATAAAATAACGTCTTTCGGGATATTGTGTCACACAACACTCCCTCTTCATCTCCAGACAAACTTCGACTGAAAATACACAAAGAATTTGGATATACTTTTATGTTTGTTAATAGCTTAATTCTATTTGGGTCACAAGGTGTTAAGACTTCATCTCAAGTAAAAATAGTAAAATATTTCCATTGTTTTTATTATTATTTTTTATTTTTGTTAAATGTAAATAAATAATATGAAGTGTGAAGAGCTATTTATTCCCTTGATGTGATAGTAAAAATTAAAGTTACATGTATTTGTAGCATATTTATTACCTGTAAGAGATACCTTCTGGTGGTGACAAGGCCTCCAGATTGTTTGGTTCTCCATCAGCAAACTTCTTGTAGAAAGTCTTTTCATTTCCGATCAGCTTGCAGCTGTAACTCTCTACACGGCCTTGCACGACGCTGTCTCCATTCAAGATGGACAGAGCCCTGCTTATGGCCTCTAAACGGCTACTCTCCAAGAGTTTCATTTTCCTGTACTTCCCACTTTTCGAACTTTACCCACTCAAACAAACTCTTATTGCTGTAAACAGTGCACTTATGTTCAGGCAGCACGGAAGACTATTTCTGTACATAGCAGAGGGGTGTATGAATATTCCTTTCCTTTTGGAGTGTAGAAGGTTCACACTCGGAATCAAGTTCGACTTCTTTTCTTCTTCCGCGCTGGTAGAATGCGGGAACATCACAAATAAGAAGAAAAAGTAGATTTAACAAATTGTTCCACAGGGGCAAATTATTTTTAGCTTGGTACGGCTTTACTACGCGATCGCGTCACTTCACTTGTTGTCCTACAAGTTACATAAACACTAAAACAACGCTAACAATCAGAATCCATGTCAGACATCGTCACAAATATTTAAGGAAACACTTTCTTAAGCAATTGAATATAATATCTCCACGATCGTTGTTATTTATTCTATAACAAAGCCACTTTCGATGCACAAACAAAATTATATTACTTTTGCAATCACAAGGTTGGGGTGCCAGATGCCATATTCTTAGCTTTTCCCCAAAGCAGTATTAAATACATTAATATTATACCAATAATTAAAATTAAGATAAGCCTTTAAATAACGTAAAGGGTAAGTTAGCCAAAAGTAGAGTTGTAGTAAACCGTATGTATTCGTAATCTAAATTTTGAAATACTTATTCAAGTTCCAAATACAGTAAAGTCGACTTGACTTCTTGATTTTGGCCTCTGCGACTAACAGACGTCTACAGTAAAGTTTAAAAAAACGCATCATATGCAGATAGGAACGTAGCTAATTAGTATTAAAAAACAAGTTACGAACGTTTAATGTCATGTCATATGCGCAACGCGACTCGGTGTAGCACACAATAGTAACACGACGTCATACCATATACACAACATGGCTCGATGCAAAAGTAAAGAGTAATATAACGATATGACAGTAGTACGATGTCATACCGTATACGCAACACTATTTGATGCGATGATTTAATGTTAGTACCAGAATTAATTAGTAAAGTAACATACGATAGTAGTGAGTACTGATCGGTAAAGTAACGCATATATACGGGCACCCTAAGTTCTCGGCACTTTTAGAGCTATAACCAAAATAAATCCACCTCTGAAGCAGTAGAAGACCAATTCAGGATACCTATAATATGCATATATATGTTTAGCTAGAAACTGGAACAAGAAAGTCTTAAAATTTGAAATCTCTCGTATGTGATTGAAATCCATCGTTGGTACTCATGGATCATGACTTATATGATATACGAGCTTCTGCCCACACCTTCGCCCGTGGCGTGGCCTATGGGAAAATAATTCAACCAGCCACTTAAGGGTGGAATTTCAATAAATCCTTTCTTAGCGGATGCCTACGTCATAACATCTACCTGCATGCCAAATTTCAGCCCGATCCGTCCAGTGGTTTGGGCTGTGCGTTGATAAATCACTATGTCAGTAAGTCAGTCGGTCACCTTTGTGTTATATATATTTAGATAAAAAACTCTATTCAAATATTTTCCATTATACTCTAAAATATATTTTCTATAAAATAGTGAAAAATCTCTTGTCCTAGCAACACTAAGGTGGATCCATTCATGTTCGGCAGATCGATCACTACTTGTATAGTTTTGCTGTCAGTGTCAAATAAGTAACAAATGTCACAATCACTGCTTTGTGAGCGTAACCTAACCTCTACTCAATTCTATATTTTTTTAGAAAATAAATATTAATGTTTACATCCAAATCCCAGTCATAAAAATTCATTGTTATATTAAAAAATAAATAGGATACTGTCTGCGGTTTTCGATGTTTTCTTTTTCTGCTGTAGTTTCTGGTATACTGAGAACACGATGTCCTGCATGTTTTCGATATCAAAGTTATGGTGCGTAGTGGTTACAAAGCGAGTTAAAATTGGTTCTCAATCTATGCATTTTTATAATTCTACTAATTACAGCTACTCGGAAGAGATTCTACCAAGGCACCAGCATCATCCAAAACGATAATAAATGGGAAGTTACTATAGACCATCGTCGATTGAAAACGCCGAACGGAAAAGTTCTAACGATAGGAAGCGAGCCCCTCGCGCGCGCTATTGCTGCTGAGTGGGACGCTCAGGCTGAAGTTATTTCTCAGCCGACAATGTACTTGGTACGACCATAATTTTATTCGTTTTTCATGACTAGCTAACAGTATGTATAACACTGCAGTACGAAACAGAACACAACAAACTTTATGGTTACCCAGTGCCCAAGACGAGTAATAAAAAAAATTGTCCAAGCAAGCAAGGTTTTTAATCTCAGTCAGGAGTCACTTAACTGAAGTTGATCCTTACTTTACCTTTATTTATCAAAATCGATGCAGAATCCGTTGAGCATTTTCAATATTGCACATAATTATGGATTTAGGCCCACTTTGCCTTAATATTTGCATTAGAGCTTCATAGGTCTACTACCTATCCTATAAAAATGGATGGCAAAATTATAAAATGATAGTTTATATTTTATGTATATAGATTTTGTGATGATGAGAATCAAAGATAATAATAAAAATATATTATTAGGTAGAATACATAGCCATCTTAAACAATTTAACTGAAACTCAAACCCTCTTACAGGAAAGGATGCTAAAAACACAGTTCATCAATTTTAAGTATTTATTAGACACAAGTACAAGCATGCAATATTTTTTCAGACTGCTCTATGTAACACGGCTCAGGACAACCCAGGAAATTTGACCAAACATGACATTGCCAACTATTTACTTGACTATGCTTCAACTGATACTCTTCTCTACCACTCTGAGGTAATATTTATTATGTTATTATAGTATGCTCCATAATGATTATATAATCAGGCCTCGCTCACTTCTCTCTTTAGGTACGAAGCTACAAGTATGCATAACACGTCAGAAGAGCAGCACTAGCAATAGAATGTGAGGTAACTGTTTTGGGGAGGGTTGTGGCACTGTTCAAGCAGAACTACACTTAATTGCATTGTAGCAAGAGTTGCTATATTATATTTAAATAACTTTGCGGAGTAAACCTTCTAAACCTTTATTAAGTATTGTGGTATAACTAGCACTTACATGCAGCTCCACTTGTATGGAATACACCCACTACAGGTGTGTATTATAAGGCAAATCTCAGCATTTCAAACAAACAACACAATGAAAAATACTTCATGTTGAAACTAGACTTTAGTATTTTATACCAAAACTTCATCTAAAGCCCTGCATTTCTTTCTAAGCCTATATGTGACAAACAATAACCTATAAATGGTTTTTATACATACATACATACATCTATGTTATTAAATGATACTTTAATCTACAGAATTGGCTCTATAATAATGTTGTAATAGTACAGATTAAGTAACTAGACACATAAATATATGTATAAGTATAACATGTTAATACTAGATTAGTCTGTATGTGGGTCATTAAAGTACATTTATTTACATACTAGCTATGCCCTGCGGTTTTACCCTCATGGTGAAAAATGTCTACTTTTCTAAATTTTTTTATTTCATTAGAACTTTTTCCTGACTATATATAATAAACACAACAAAAAATAATTATCGAAAGTGTTCCATCCATTCACGCCTGATGCGATAACCAAGGGAAATAGAGATTCATTTTTATATTATAGATTATTAATTTGTCTAAACACGAAAATGTAGCAAACCATTCAAAACATTTCAACTGACTTCAAAAAAGAAGAAAAAGTTCTCAATTCTGTTGCTATTTCTTATTTTTTCATGTTTGTGCATCATTTATGATCCAATTAGGGAGATTGTTTTTTTTCTTAGAAAGTACATACTTTAAGATTTGTCTCATAGAATTTTTATCAAAATCGGTTCAGTGGTTGGGTTATTAAATCCAAATTACTTACTGAAAATAGTTTTTTAATGTTAATATCAATCCCAAGTATTTCTCAGTATAACACATAGAGCATCCTTTTTTAAAAGAACATGATAATTTATTTAGGATGAAAAAGAACTATGGAAGCTACAACAAGAAAAATGGGTCCCAATACTGGAATGGTTTGAAAAGACCTTCAATGTTACTCAGGAGTTTACAAACGGCTTAGAACCACCACCGGTCAGATCAGAGACAAGAGCAACTTTGGCTAGACATTTCTTATCATACGACTTTGAAGCTCTGAATGGTAAGTTTTTCCTTTATCATTAATCTGTAAATTAATTAAATACCAGTAATACAAATTCTTCTCTCATCTACATCTACATGGGGTGTATGTATGTGCAAGTGTTTGTGAGAGAGAGAGAGAGAGAAGTATTACTGGTTTTACACACACACACACACACTTGCACATCCGCACACAAATGTCCATGACGTCAGTTTTATTGTTATTATTACTAACTTATCGTAAGGAGTTTTGGCGGGAAAACGAAAAAGATCGTGTCACTGCATTATATTATTTTCCAAAACTTGTGTTATTTTCAGTGTTAGTGCATAAAATTGGTGGCATTTTATTCGTTAAGTGCTGGATTACAGGCATGAGTGTGGGAAAGTGGTATAGTGATGGTGAAACGTATCTTTTCGTGTTGTTTCCAAAACTCCATAGAAGCTTCTGGTAAAGTGGCCACCACATTACTAGGAGTATGACTTGACTAGACTAGACTATGACTTGACTTGATGACTTGGACTGTGACTTGACTTGACTTGACATACATATTTATTACTTAACTCGAAAAATTATCAATTACTTGACACTGGCTAAATACACAAATGAGCCATACCAAAACAAAAAAAAAATCGTAATATTTCGAATAACCTCGAAGAGAACTAGCTCCTGCAGACTCAGGGTATCCTACCATAGGAAGGAGCTAGTGACTAATAATAATTTGTTACAAATTGTTTGAGCAAATAAATACTTTTTCTATCTCTCACGGGGCCAATAACCAAGCATGTTGGTAGATGACTCTCGAGCTTTGTGATTCACGAGATTTTGCTTCATTCTCAGTTGTTGTAAGAATGAGTGCAAATTCTACACAAAACTTGAATAGTCATCAGGGCAAGGCCGAGTGAGATTTGAACCAGGGCGTATCGGTACGAAAGTCGCACGGGCCATTAAGAAAATTGGTACCTTGTTTCCTAGTCCATTCTTGATTATACTATAAAGTGCACAGTTTGCCTAATTGGTTTCCAACTAGCAAATGTGCCAGTGATTTAATAAAAACTGTACTTACACATACACAAATATTTACAACGCATTAGCAATAACGAACAACAATCCATTCAGGCGTACGACGACCGACGTTTAGTCGTAAAAGTACTCATTTGAAGATTTAAATAATACATTGATTATTTTATGAATGTAATTTCGACGCGAGTCACAGAATATATAATAGTACTAGTTGCGCCCTGCGGTTTCACTCGCGGATAAGTTTTTTAATTATTTCCTCATCCCACGGGAACATTTAAATTTTCCGGGATAAAATGTAGCCTATATGTTAATCCAGTGTATAAGCTATCTCGATACCTATATATTTTAATATATAGGTATCGAGATATCGATAATTTCATCCAAATCCATTCAGCCGTTTGAGCTTGAAGGAGTAACAAACATTCACACACAAACACATACAAACTTTCGCCTTTATAATATTAGTGTGATGTGATGTGATTAGTGTGATTGCGTACTTGAGCGTCGCTAAGGCGTCGTCGTTCTTTCTGTAGTAATTATAGGCATCAGAATGAAAATTGTATTCTAAACAGTAACATTTTTGTTGGCAGCTATAAGCTATGGAGTCGAAGCTCTCAAGTCACCAATCCTCATGTTAGCGTGTATTGAACGGCATATTGAACCAAAACAAGCTGTAATGCTGAGCCGCCTTGAAGAAGAATACCAAGTGAGTCATTAAAATGCCAACCTGTATTCGCTCTATTTGACCATTGTCAAAGTTCAAATTGTGATGACAAAATAATGTACATACCTATACGAGACACGTCATTAACGGTGCCGATTAGCACAGAATCGGGGTCTGAACAATAATTAGTGCTAAATCACTGCGAGTTATAGTATAGTTATATAGTAGTTATAGTTTTATATATATTTATATATATTTTTACACTCTATATAGTTCTAGTTTTACTAGGTGGTAGGAATTTTCTGCAAAGTTCGTCTAGTTAGGTACCACCGCTTTGCCAGTTATTCTGCCGCTAAGCAGTAGTGTGCAAGCACTACTGTGTTCCGGTGAGAAGGGCACTGTAGCTAGTGAAATTACTGGGCAATTGAGACTTGATCTGATCTCACAGTCGAGTAATCTTATTACCAGACTGTGCTGATGTCTCAGGATGATGTGCGCAGTGCAGTGTCACACGAAACTATATATTTTGAAGATCCGAGTGACACTGTTCTGTTATGGTCAGCCGTGTCGCTTAACATTAGGTGAACGACTAGCTCGTAACATCATGCACTAACATAAAAAAAATCTAGGTCCTTTTTACAGTGAATGAACTCGGTGTTGATCACGAGTTCAATCTTTACGTAATTTATAAATTGAGTTTTAAAGGAGCGAAAAACCTACAACTGATGATGATGAGTTTTCAAAACGCAGACTTTCAAAGTAAGCAAAAATATTGAGGGCAAAATTAGAATCAAAGTAAACGTTAGAATATTATTTACGTATCATAACTTAGATATTGTACGATTTAATATTGTTTTTTAATATACCTACAAAGTAATTTACTATGTCGCTACTCTTCTTGTTTTTGTTAAATTATAATATAGTCTTAGGTCCACAACTTGAACTATTTTAACCTTAATTAAAAGGGCGGTAGCCCGAATGCATAAAAAAATCTCGGAAATTTTATAATATGTGTGGACATCTCACACAACGCCATATAGCCCCAAACTAAGCAAAGCTTGTGCTATGGGAACCAGATAACTGATACAATACTTAGATACTTTTTTGTTTGTAAATACATACATAGAATACAATATGACACCCAGACACAGAACAAACACCTATGTTCATCACACAAATGTTTGTTCTGAGTGGGAATCGAACCCACAACCCACAGTTCAGAAGGCAGGGCTACTACCAACTGAGCTATCGGGCCAGTCATTGTCCAGACATTTTGTCTGTCCAGCCATTGGCCAGATTGTGGCATTGGTAAACATTAAACATCAGTTATCAGGAGTTCTAACATACAAAGGGGTATTAATTATCCACGTAGTTCAGTACGCTCGCTCGACACATTATCTGTACACATTTTCTTTTTTTTTATATCCCATTATTGTTGCACTAAAGCACTAAGCCTTCCAAAATACACCAGGGTTAACTGGAAGATAATGCTCGATAGCATTAAGTTCGCCTATGTACCTTCAATTGTTGTTGTTTGTGCAATAAAGAATTTTCTATCTATCTATCTATGATCGCAAAACTATGATTGATACCGATTTTATAGTGAAATGTATTGAATTCATAGTTACATGATCGCCCAAGTACCTACAAAATACTGGTTAGGTTCTGTTACAGTTTTTATTTTTAAATCCCAATTTCTCAGATCTCGGGCATATTATAATATAATATGAAAATATGTCGCCAAGTACCAAAAATTGCTCTGCCTACTCCGATAACTGCTGATAATATAATATAATATGATGAATAATATCAATCAAAATGCCTAACTGTTCATCGGAATCTAAAAATAGCTACGCTCCACGCACGACCCATTTTCAGACAGAATCTGGCCATAATCTAGGTAACGATTACCGTATGTACCTATAATTTAGGTCAAGCATGCAAATTACTCGGTTGCTATATGTCTTTCTATATGAATAAGAATAATAATAAGAATATTTTTATTGCTCAGAAAAGACAAACATAACCTTAAATATACAATAGTTAGGTACTTTAACAAATCAGATTTTACTGATATTAAAACAGGTAAACTAGTAGGTAGGTTAAAATTACTCGGTTGCTATATGTCTTTCTATATATAATAATATAATATGCAATTACGCTGAAATAATACATGGACATGATTCAATTCAATTCAATTCAATTCATTTATTTATAAGAAATATCTTACATGTCAATTGTCATAATCTAGATAATATTCATGTCTTCATTATTTAAATTTTAGCTATTATTTAACAATAGTTATTATTATGAGATAAGGAATAATTTATTATAGTTATTTGGTATATAATATAATAAATGCACATCACCAATAAAAATGTGGTTCAATGGTTTATTTTATCAGCAAAATACTCGTCAACACTGTAATATGCTTTGGCGAGCAGCAGCGTCTTCAACTTGGCGTGAAACGAGCTCAAGCTCGGAGCACTCGTGATACTATCGGGAAGCGTGTTGTACAACTTCAGGTCGATGTAGTCCACCCGCTTCTGTGAAATAATATGAGTAATACCTAAAGTTGTTTTTTATGACTGTTCGACGAAAACATACTTAATACATAAGATTAGGTTGCATTAAAGCAAGTTACTTGTAACTTGTACAAACTTAATTAGTGATAATTATTTTAAAAAAGTTTTTTTTCTTAATAGTTATAATAATCCAACGATCACATACATAGATCCTGGACCCTAATTGCGCTTTTTTTCTGTGCTCAAACTTTTCCTGCCGCGGGAATCGAAACCGCCGCCTCCGGGTTATGAGCCGACCTGCTCAACCACCACACCAGAGGCTGTCGTTATAGACTACATTCAGTTATTTAGCGCTCATAGCGAAGCTCGACTAACCGTTCAACTATCGACAACGTTGGCTGCCGTCACTATTTATACTTGAACTAGCTTCTGCCTGCGGCTTCGCCCGCTTGGCCTATAGGAAACGAAGAAGATTTTTTTTCATAGATAATTTAACCACCCATGGTTAAAGTTGGAAAAAAATTCAACCTCTTAGGGGTGGAATTTTGAAACAAACTAAAAAACTCTTTCTTAGTGGATACCTACACTTTACAAAGAACACACCCTCCAAATTTCACGTCTCTGGGACCAGTGGTTTAGGCTGTGAATCGATATATAAGTCAGTCAATCAGGACTTTGAATTTTATATGTATAGGATGGATATCCGTTAAAAGGAAGGAACGGTTTACTTTTGCGTAAGCTTTATTTACAGGGTAATTTAATAGTGGTGTCCTTCAACCCTGCCATAGGATTATGACCACCCTGTATTATATAGGCTTCACGCTGAATAAATACGTAATCGAGTAATGTCTATCATTCAATTGTTGATCTTCAAATGGCTCAACAGTTTTTTTTTAATCACAGTCACTCTCTAGGTGAAAATCACTTTTCATGAAAGAAAAATCAGAATTGGTTCATATTTTTTTTTACTTTGTTAAGTTGACAATGGGGATCTACGTGAACCAACTTCAACTTCCGTTCGCCTCGTATTCACCAGCTTACTCCCCAAGTCAAGCGTGCGTAAAGAAGTTTTACTTAAAAAAGAACCCGTGACTTTGAACCATTTAGCGGGACAAATGAGCCGTTGAACGTGGCGTGGATTCTCCATTCCATGGATATTTGTTGCAGCTAATGCAGTGGGGTCGCGTGCAGTGGGCCCACGAGCTGAACCAAGTGGAGCTAACGGCGCGCGTGGCTGCCGCATTGTTCGTCGTCCATTGCAACTCTGAGCGACACTCTGCCAAGAAAAAGGCACCCGATCACACGCAACAGACCGCTCGCCAATAACAACATTTTATTAGCTAAACAATGAAATTAGTATTAGTAAAGTATGACATTTAAACTTCAATTCGAAATGTTTGTGACTCCTGGATCAAATTAAATCAACTTGCTTTAGAGGCCGCGGTGACTCGTGACCTCTCTAGTGACATTTCAATTGGTGCATCAGTGTCTTTATTATAATGATAGCGCCCACATAACAGGAAAACGAATTACGCTCCCGATAGACGCCTTGCTAAACATTTTTCATACAATTTAAGCATCTCTCATTCTAGAACATAAAAGCTTTATTATTTACCTGCGTAGATACCTACATATTATATTGTCTAGTCACTAAACTCGAGCGGCCTTATTAATAAACACGAAATAGCTTTGGATTAGTTACACCATCTTTTGTCTTTTTTTATCCAGCTAAAAATTCCAGTAGCAAAAAAAGGACAAAAGCTGAAGTAAGTAACCTGAGACTAATACCCGTTTATTAATAAGGCTGTAGCGCCTGCTAATATACTATGGTCGGCACGTTATTCTACACAATTCAAATTCCGCAAATGGGGCGCGAGCTTCATTTTTTTTTTGTCGGTGCTGTTATCACTTCTGATTTTTAATCAATGGGATTTTTTTTTCGAAAACCATTTTCAAGTACCTTCACCATAGTATTGTATAATCTGCTGTACGATTTAGTTTCTTCCGTATTGTGAAATTCCAATACTTTTATTTATTTATTATCACAACTTGAAATCGAACGTTATAAGCGTAATATCTATCTAACGATCAAAAATGTTGTACTGTATATAAAAATATATTTGTTGTTAGGTTCTAAAATTAAATTGTGTTGAAAGGTTTTAAGTTTGAGTTTATTTCTTAGCTAAAAACTAAATTAATTCCTTAAATTAGTTGCATTTATGAAACTCCAATGGAAGGAACGAACTTAATATTTTTTTCCTAGTTAGGGTGAAATAACGGTGTAAGATTTTTAATTACCTGCCTACCTACCTTAAAATCATTTGTATTGTTACGTAAGATTAATTTAGTCGGTAAGTAAAGTACCTAACTATAATTATTAACTCCCCCGAAAACCAGGTGTATAGAATAAAATATAAACTAAAAATGTTAATGTTAACAGGAAGCCAAAAGTGAGGTCGGGGATCGGGGAATACAAGAATGAAATGAAAATAGCAAAAACGGAGTCGCGAAGTTCTGCTAAATATAGCTGGCGCGGCGGCGGCGGCGGAGCTCTCGCGACCTCGCTTTGTTCACGCTGCGCCGTCGCGAGATACGCTTCTTTGTAGCTCATTCAATCTAAGACGAAATGACTTAATTTACGTTTCACTATTATTTACCAAACAATAACATGTTTATTAGTTAACAAATTTCAATAAATTCCAGCGTGCAATAAAAATTTTCGAATTTTCACAAATGTGAAATATCGAGGTTAACGATGTTCTAGTTTGGGTGTTTGAAAACTTGCAACCGCTGATTCACTTCGCCAGCGCGTAAGTATCATTATCTACATCTAAAAATAATGTTTAAATTGACTGACGTTACATTACGCATATACCTACATCAGCAATAATAAGTATCTACTTTGTGCCAAAATAATTAACCGCAAAGAGCAGTTAATGTTTGTAAACAAAACTGATCCGGCTTATTTTCTGATTATGTAGAAATTGTTGTACAATGTATCAGCAAGATGAAGATCAGCTACCAATTATGTTATCTGTCACATTATCTTTTCGTTTCCAGAGGTGATGAGCGACGAGGTAGCCCGCTTGCCCCCCCGCCCCCGCCCCTTGTCCGGGGGCCTGTGGACGCTGTTCTCGTGGCTGCGGCGGGACGAGCACTCGTCCAGCGAGAGCCTCTCGAGCGTCGGCTCGGACCGCACGGTCGCCAGCTTCGCGTTCCTCACGCCGGCGCACTACGGTTCGGGTGCGCCCACGGCTCTGCCGCCGCCGCCGCCGCCCACCGACTCGTACAGGAAGAGGGTTCGCGACCGCAACCTGCGCCGGCTGCACGACCGCGACATCACGCTCCAGCGGAAATACGGCCTGTACGGGTTCGGGTACGACGCGCTCAGTCTGCCGAGCGGCCGCCGCGCCACCCCGTCGGGGACTCGATGCGAGCGCGATAGGAGGGCCACGAGCGAGAGCCCGCGAGCACACGTGCCCGGCAAGCGCCGCGCGCCGCCGCCGCCCTCAGGGCCCTCGAGCCTCACCAGACCGAAGGCCAGGAAGCGACCCGCTCCCCTGCCGCCTGTCAAGGAAAACTTTACTGCTGACGTAACGAGCATCGGTAATACAGAACCGATGAACCGGCAACCGCTAAGTGACAAGCAACCCCCACAAAACCATGATAACACGATGGATTGTAAGCCTGAAAAACACAGCAAAAAAGACGCTCAAAGTAAAGAAACGAAAGATGTGAAAGTTCGACATGAGAAAAGTTTTTTGAAACAGATATTTGAAAATAAAAAAAGAAACTCTGCCATAGATACTACGTCGGTTAAACTACTTCCAAATATAAGTGAACTGGACAAGCAAGCCGTTGAAATGATAGAAAAATATAGGTTAAAAGAATTGGCACAAGATAAAGAGCTTGGGAAAAGTGAATCACCTAGTTCATCAAAGCAGCAAACGGAAGCTTGGATTTGTACCAGGTGCTTAAGAAAGTACAACTCTTCAGTGATAACTTGTAATGACTGCTTACCTCTTAATAAGGTCAATGACTCATATAGACATTCAAAAGTTTTAAATAACTTTACTCAAACAAATCGGCACCTTAATGACACTGCAACGGAAAGTTTAGGTAAGAGGGCTGAAGACAAAGAAAAACTCAAGGAAATGCTAAAAGAAATGAAAGATAGCCTTCCTAAAAGACATAAGAATAATCCCAGTGCCCCTAAAAAAGATAAAATAGACAATAAAGAAGACTACCCGAAAACAGTTGAAGCGGCTACACTACGTATCGGCAGCTCTGTCTGTATAGATAATAAAAATTCTGTCCCTCAAACTTCGTCCGCAAGTCGGTTTGACACAGAAGCATCTTCAAGCCAAAGAAAATCAGAAGATCTTAATCAAGCAAATAAAAAACCTTTAGCCACAATAAACAGTGTTGTTATAACACAACCTGTCGTGTTAGTACACACAAAGTCAAACGTCGTTGTGTTGAATGATATTAATGCAAAACAAGAAGTTCCAAATAAAACACCGCTAGTCAATGATGATTCACACACTCTTAGCGATAGCCCCAAGAAAAATATATCTCAAAGAGAAATAATAAAATCTGCTAACAACGACGCTAAACCGTTAAACAATATCGCCCAGAAGAAATATGACTTAAACACGCCTCTGAAAATATCTTCGCTATTAAATCCTATTTATATACCAAAAACTACATCGTCAATAAATACACAAACACCGAACTTCGTGAAACAAACCGAATCCAAGGATGTGAAATCCCCTAAGCCTTCCACGTCGACTACTCCTGAAAATATAATAAATGCTACTCAAATTAAAGATATAATTCCCAGTGTTCCACCTATCAGAAAAGACAATCAGAAATCTGAACCATGCAAGAAGGTGGAAAATAAAGAATTGGTTTTAAACGAAAAAAACGTGCAAATTAAAGAAGAAGATAAGAAAACCGAAAACACTAATGTGATAACCCATAAATTAGACACTGGATTATCATCAAGTTTAGACGGGGCTTCTACAAGCCAGGAAGGACACGTAGATCAACATGCAAGGCGCAGAGATTTAATAAATCAACTTGAGAAATCTATAGCTAAAGGTGACGAACACGCTGCGGCGGAAGCTGCAGTCAAATTAGCGCAATTAAGGTTATCTTGTTCGGTTCTGTCATTTTCATCCCAGATAGTAGCTGCACCAGTTACAGCACCTCAAATCAACGTAATGAAACCTGTGAACGAGTCTAGAACTGAGAAAATTGAAGAGGTGATACAAAAATCATCAACTAATATAAATCCGATAAAGTCCACTATAAAACAACCTAATGAAAACATATTGATTTTGAATGTAGACAAAAATAATGTTATAGAGGAGGAAATATTGAAGACAAAAGGAAATGTGCATTTAAGTAAAGCTGCAAATACATCGGATCAAGGCAGTATACCACAATTGGAATCAGCTAATAAAATTATGTTAACTAGTGAAAAGAAATGTGACGTTTCACAAAATCCTGCAACCTGTGAAGCTTCAACTTCAAAACCAGTCACATCAAAAAAAGAAGACGACACGAACGAAGATGTTTCGTAAGTAGTTATTGAATGAAGGACCATACATCATGTTGAGTCCTGGCAAAAGTCAACTACAAAACCATACCAACCATTATATTGGCTTTTGCTACTGACTCTTGCCAGGTTCATTAAATAATATGTAATTTTAATGTACCTACTACCTATATAAAGTCATGTGGTGCCTTGCTCTCTTTTGTTTGTTACTGTATGTTATCCTTCTTTACGATAAAATGTAATGCCGCAATGATGTGTGATTTTAGAAGTAAGACTTCTTTACTTTAAAAGTTGTTGGTTAACGTAGATCTTCGTAGTCAAAATAACAAAGTAAAAAAAATAATATTATGTTGTTATGCCCCGTAAAATGACAATTTACAATAATTGTGTAGATGGCGACATTTACATTAAACAAAGCAAAATCAAAGTTATACCGACCGAAGGATGGAGCTTAACTAAAGAAATTTTACTTCAGTCGTGTGGTCTAAAGCACACACGTTTTTTCATTTTTCGTTTTTTCACTTTTTTTTTTATTTCGGCCATGGGACTGCTTCGACCATATAACGCTATTACCCATACTTTCGGATTTGCCCACCCACGCCCAGACAATTTTACATAAAATTGTAAATATTTGACAATAGTTAGTTAAGCTCCATCTTTCGGCCGGTATAAATATGTTTTTGCTTTGTTTAATGTTAATGTCGCCATCTTCACAATTATTGTAATAATAATAATCATTGTCATTTTCCGGTCATACCAACATAATATACAATTTTTTTTCTGATAAGTTAAATTGCAATTTTCTTACAGGATTTTAGTGTGGGTTGAGGACAAGGAAGCGACTCGTGGTCCAGTGCAGCTGCACGTGCGACGTGACGCAGTGATCGGTGACTTGCGCGGCCACGCAGAGAGGTCTTTGGGTCTCGCAGCGCGCATGCAACGCTGGATAATCGGCAAGACTTTGTGCTCCGACGACAATACTCCTCTTGCTACTTTGGCTGGACCAGGCCTAACGGCACCTTTCTATTTGTGCCTGGTTGAATCTGGTAATTATTGAAATCATGTTTCTAGAATAAATAATGCCACCAAAGACCTAACAAGAAACATTTTTATTTCAGAGACCAAAGATATTTCAAGAGGTCAAGTTGCGAAGATCAACGAGGATGTCGGAGATGTTTATAATGAATTAGTTAAATTAGAAAAGCAGGCGCTTGTTTCAAACACAGAAGTATTTGAGTGTGGAGTCTGTATAGAAGAGTGCGGACCAGGACAAGGAGTCGTTCTTCGAGAGTGCATTCACTCGTTTTGCAAAGAATGCTTGTCCGACGTCGTGCGTCATAGTGAAGAGCCAGTTGTGTCTTGCCCAGCGATGGGCTGCCACGGCTTTTTGCAAGAGCGCGAAATTCGTGGGCTTGTATCCGCCGAAGACTACGAAAAGTTGTTAGCCCGTGGTTTAGCTGCTGCAGAAAGCGGTACGCGAAATGCATTTCACTGCCGGACTCGGGACTGTACTGGATGGGCACTGTGCGAGCCTGGAGTTCGGCGGTTCCCTTGTCCAGTTTGTAAACGCACTAATTGCGTACCCTGTCAGGTAATTGTTTTTTTTTATAGAACTGAAGAAAGTCTGCCCTAAAGTTCGCACTTATTCCTCTAGGACATAACCATTGTTATATATTATACGTTGCTGTAGGAGGAACCTACTATGTCATAGTGTGAACTTAGGAACTATCAAACTTTAGTGCAGACGGGCATAAACGTCATATTTAAGACATTTATAGTGAAGACAAAAAGAAATTAATTAATAATAATTATGTATTTCTTAGAGCTAATTACATAACAATATCGTTACAAAAACAAAAAGCATGAAATTTAAAAGAAATAAAAGAAACAAGCAAAATTAAACTAAAATTATTGATCATACACCAACATCAAGTCAAGAATATCTGTTTCCTGGATGCTAGGGTACTACAATATAAAAGTTGGGTTTTTTTGTTCGTAGGTTTATATAGTTATATAATATAATTAAGTAGGTTTGTTGAACACCTGGACTAGAAAAGTCTGTATCACAGGTGCCAACGTCCTCCTGCAAGTAGTACAATTAATTAGTTTCTTTTTTTGTTTGTTTGTTTGAAAAAGAAATGACATATATTAAATATGCTCATTATATATCGGTAAATGCGAGTTATGTAGTGAAATGGAAGAAATTTATCGGGATAGTGTGTCAGTATGTTAAATGTAAATGGATGATGAATTAAATCTATCTCTATATTCTTTTACAGGCTATCCATGAAGGAGAATCGTGCGAGCAGCACCGTGCTAAGACTCAAGAATCGGCAGCGAGTCCAGACGCGAGTCAAACGGACGAAGGCACCCAAGCGTTGCTGAACACGCTGATCTCTCGCGGTGAAGCGCTCGAGTGTCCCGAGTGTAGCGCCATCATCACAAAGAAGTGGGGGTGCGACTGGGTCAAATGTTCCGCTTGCAAGACTGAGATATGCTGGGTAACGAAAGGCAGGCGATGGGGCCCCGCGGGCCGCGGAGACACCAGCGCTGGCTGTCGCTGCGGCGTCGATGGCAAGCGGTGCCACCCCTCTTGTGGATATTGTCATTAATACGCGCTGTCCTTCACACCAGCTGAACCGATTTAGATAAAAAATGGCACACTTATTGTTAACTCAACCGATATCATACTTTATATCATAAAGTCCATGCAGGAAAACGGTAACTGCAGGGTGCCTCTAGTTATCAATGAATGTAATATAAGAAATGTAAACATATTGCACAAAGTTTGCAAAAATTGCAGTGCACTAGTAATAAGTAATTAGCATTGGAGTTGTAGCTATATTATCTAGATACCTACTTACCTATCAAAAAGCAAAGTATGCTCTAATAAAATGATTTGCACCTATAACATCTTTCTCTCTTATTATCAAGGTTTTTTTGTAAGTATTGGCAATTTGGTACAAATAATTTAAACCCTGACCAACAATAGCAAAAGCGCATATAAAATCTGAAGTATGTAGGGGTTTAATTGGTTTGCCACTTATTATATGCCTAAAAGGAAGGTACTCGAAATAAATTATGGCAAAACAAATTCATACCCTCTACATGACATAGGGTTCTTTTTCTAACCTTAAGATCACTACTTAAACCATCTTTATGCAAATAGTTGCGTTTTCAGAGAATTTACCCTATTTAAATCATATTGTATACATTCATTACATTTCTTTAGATGGAACAGACAAAATATGACTATGAATATTATTATTTATCAATATGATGTGTGTAATCATGTCATGTCAGTGCACTTGTAACTTTGCTTTGCTTGTATATGCTGAAAACAGATTCAAAGGGTTGTATCATTTACAGAAGCAAGTGAATGGCTGATAAATAATTTCTAAGAAAATGAAAACTAACAAGTATTTGAGATTCTTAGACAACCCTGGACTTTGTAGAACATATTGGTGTGCACTGCTATATGGTCCCTGTTGTTGCATACACATTAGATTTCAATAATAATGACCTCAGTTGTAACTTTTTAGTTATAGCGACGTTAAACTTATGTCCCTTGAATTTAAAGCATACTTTTTAGGAAATTCATCGGCAACAGCAACTTCGGATATATATCGTCCATTTCGGGTATAGCGACATGTTTTTATGAACCATTTGTGACAGATTCCTAGAAATGCTGAGTCTACAGACAAAGGCACAAAGACTGGTGCGTAAAACTATGTTTTGTAGGACTACTTAGCACTTGTATGAATTCAATTATTAATACAACTGATGACGATTATGATGATGAATTGCACAATTTGCCATTACCGGGCCATTATCATCAGCGGAAGCAATATTTACCGATTGGGAAACTTATGTGATTATTGATGATGAACTATACATACTATGAAAATTACATAGGGTTCTTTTTTGACTAGACTGATGATGAAATTATAGTATGTGCTTCAAACACAAGAAACGGAGGATGAAGAAGATTGCAATCTAAATGAGATTCCAACAACTAGAGATGCATTATGTGCTATAACACTCAAAGTGCTGTTACTTCTACATCTCAACACTACACACATCTTTTAGATATAGAAGTAACAGTAATTTTTGGAATATACCTTGCAGCATGCATAACTAAACTTACACTGCAATTTTTTCAATCACACCCATGTTTAAATAAATAAATAAATGAATGATAAGTAAATATACACGGCTTTTTATTTTAAACTAGCTTCTGCCCACAGCTTCATCCGCGTGGCCTATAGGAATGGCATATATTTCTGCCGAAACAAACATTACAAACCCTCTCACTCTCTCTGGATATATTATACAAAAAACTGACAATATCCCAAATTGGGCAATATTTTGAAACTCTGAGAGTAGAATGGTTTTAACAATACTCAAAGCATTTGATAAGCTCTAATCAGGAGACAACCAGAAAGTGGGTGTAGTATTCCCAAACAAAGCAATATGGTTGAACGGTTTTACTTCATAAAACTGAAAAAGTAATGATCAATAGTCAAATAAAGTAGGCACAATATAGAGGGATAATACATGTATCTCATAATTTTAATTGAAGAACATGTTGTTTTGAGTCAATTGTCAAGAGAAGACATTCAACCACCAATTTCACCTTCTTACGGGTGGAATTTTGAGAAACCCTTTCTTAGCAGGTACCAATACTTTACAAAGAACACACCTTCCAAATATCAAGTCTCAAGGATCAGCAGATTAGGTGGTGCATTCAATATGTCACATCAGTCCGGACTTAGAATTTTATAAGTATAGATATAGCAACCTCCAGATATGTATAGCAACAAATTAAGGTGGTCCCTCAGCCATCGTTATAACCGAAATCCACTGTACTTCCCTTCTCACACCCCACCCCAGTGTAGTGTTATATTTTGTGACCAACATATTAATATAAAGTCAAAATGCACAAGTAAAATAAGTCTTATTTAATTGGTACTTTTTGTCAAATAGGTACACAAAACTATATTCATGCCCAACTGTTACAAAACCAAAATAAAAGTAGGAATTAGGCTTACATAATAAGCACTTGGCATCTTTTATTTTTATTATCACCTACATGTGTATTTGAATAATTGTGGTTTTAAGTTTTGCCAATTTTTTAAATCAAGAACTTGAACTTGAGTTGATCAAATTATTACTCACACATCTCAATATTGGATATCAAAGAAACTTTATTCAATACTAGCATAAAAACTAGAGCCCTAAACATATTTTCACCACCATATCTCAATAGTAAGTCTTAAAAGTTGTATTACTTTATTTTCGTATTTACAGACATGGCTTCCGTGAATTAAGATGAAGTCACATCTTATGTCCTATTTAATCAAAACACTCACGCCATATTACAGAGATACAAAGAATTCATATACTACTACACTTAGAGGTTCTAATAACGTCGCATCCCTGGTGGTCCACGGCCAGGGCCTCCACGACCCATACCAGGCGGAGCTCCCATCATGCCAGGAGGAGGACCTCCCATCATTGGGCCCCCGCGCATCTGCGGTGGAGCAGACAGCTGGCCACGAGAACCAGGAGCCATATGTTGATGAGATGGTCCTCCAACACCTCTAGCAGGTCCTTGAAGTCCAGGCGGGGGTCCTCCTGGCCCTGACCCACGGCCCGCCGCTCGCCCTCCTCCCGGTCCACCGATAGCACCCGGCAAAGGTACCCGTGGCAAACCTTCCTCTGGCGGAGGAGGTCCTTCAATTGTTAAAGAAACAATATTTTCTCCTCGAAGTAAGACAAACCCTAATGTTCTTTTTTCTTCCCTGTTTGACTTTACTTTTCTGAATTCTTCGCAGTCGCCTAATATCAGGTTCATGTGTTTGTCAAAGGCTTTGAAGGTGCCAATAAACGTCCTTGAATCTTGCAAAATTACCCGGACTCTGTAATTTATGTGTTGTTGCATCTTATTATTCTTTCCGATCGTCTGAAAATGGAAAGTAATTTTATCATCATAGCATAAGTAAAGTTCAGGCATTCAAGAAATATTTTGGCGGTACATATAGACGCTTTGTCACTGATCTATAAGCCGGTCAGCGGATAAATTATAAAAAATAAAATTGTAGAGACATTCAGGAAACTATTATTTTTATGCAAAATGATTACCAACCATTTTTAAAAAAGGATGCGGTTCTAATTTCTAGATTATATTCAACACAACAACAAATCAATCATATAAATAATCCGTAAATTCTAGTAAACGTCAAATCCACTTTATAATGAATGAACACTATCATAGATTAAACCACACCAATACACAGGTAATAATACTGAATGAATGAAATAAAAATGACGTTGACATTCAGAATCTAGACGTTGACATGACGAGATGGACTCGTACTAGTGTTCAGAATTCGAGATCAAAAATGTAAACAATGGAGTTTTGGCGGGAACGCGAAAAAGATTGCGTCACCGTATTGTATTATTTTCCAAAACTTGTGTTATTTTCAGTGTTAGTGTATAAAATTGGTGGCATTCTACTCGTTAAGTGCTGGATTACAGGCGTGAGTGTGGGAAAATGGTATAATGATGGTGAAACGTTTCTTTTCGTGTTGTTTCCAAAACTCCATAGAAGCTTCAAGTAAAGTTGCCACCACTTTACTAGGAGTATGACTGACTAGAATATGACTTGACTAGATGACTTCGACTGTGACTTGACACATATTTGCGTGAAATATCATTAACTTGATAAATTATCAATTACTTATTATCAAATACTACTATATACACAAAAGTGTGGAGCCAAAACATAAAAAAAATGTAAACAAAGGGGATAACAGCACAAAAAAAAACATTTGATAATAGAAATTTAACCTTTTTATTAGAGCATAATATGATACAATTTAATTATTGAATAATTTAAAGCTTTTAGTTTTACATAGTTATTATTTTAAACAAATCTAGACTAACCGAAAGTATTTCTCATGCAGTTATTTTTTTTAGACTGGGAACACTGCCGAGGTTCAAAACATTTCGTGCAGTGGTCGCTTTTATTATTCGATTCGTTTAATCCCCGAACTCGAATGTAATTTCACCTATGAGGTAGCTTATATAGGTATTTTCGTATGTTGAGAACTTGAAAAGTGCTGTGCATGAAATTCAGGGTGTTCTTATCATCATTAATCAATGCGTATCACAAGATAAATGCAATCATAAAAAAATATCAGAAATATCCATGAAAGCAACTATACCAGTACTAGTATAGTACCTATTATATAATCTGTGCCAGTACCTTCTTATATAGCATGTATATAAAATACTTAGAATATTTTGAATATTTTCGGGAGAAAAAATGTGCAGTACCTCTGAAATGTCGCTTTGACATTTCTTTGTTTACCTTTTTGATGTCGAATTCTGAACACGGGTATAGCCTGTGACACACGGGTATAGCCTGTGACATAGACAGAACGGTGTTAAAATTCTTAAGACCGAACCGAACAGTAAATTGTTTTTCTAATCTGTGGATCGGACATCGTTTTTATTTTTTTATTTCCTTTATTATGGGACACTAAAGTGTTGTCATACCATTTAGCGAATTGGGCTAAGTTAGAAAGATAAAATTTTGGGAACATAAATGAAACTGATTAGTAAAGCCGGAATTTATTGATATATGAATAAAAGGTTGTGAAAATGTAATTTAAAAAAAAACTTAATATAATTATATTAAGTATTAAGCTAACAGTAAAGGTTCGAAACTGTTGCTAAGCTGGGGGCAAATACGAGTGAGAGTTTATATAAAGAGCCACGGATACCCATAAATTACTATTATTTATTATTTGCCATAGAATACGTTTTTACTATAACTTCATAAGTATGGACCACGCAAGTGTTTATAGACTTGTATAATATTATTTAATAACAGCGGGTTAATCTAATGAACATCGCTATTCTTTTATACTGAGACGTACTTAAATGTCATATTTTTATATTACACTTATTTCAAAATTGTTTGAATCTGAACGTAAAACGATTCAAATAAAATAAGAGTTTTCAAATTAGTTTACTCGTATAAATGGCGCCGTTCTGAGGAAAAAAAACCATTTAAAAACTCCGAATTAAAAACCTCCTTTCTTTTTAACATTTGGTATTTGGTTGAAAAGAACATTAATTACCTGCCTACTTATTATTGCAGTTTATGCAAATTTTGGTACATAAAGGGAAGTAAATTTGTTTAGTTTGTGTTTTATTAATAATAAACCTATGCTAAGCTACTTACCTTCAAATTGATCCTGTTTCTTATCAAAATATATGTTTAATAATGTTGTTAGGAAATAACGAAAATTAGCCTATCTTCACTGACATTTAAATAAAATTACATAATTGTTCCTCATTTAAAAAATATAAAGAAGTAACGCGTTATCGTGTCAAACATTTTTCAAAGATTAATTAGAATTATGCATATCAAGGAAATAAATAAAACTGCTTCCCGTTAGATACTAAAATTTTATATTTTACTATGACTTTATATTACTTGCTAATTGGGTAGATATTTCGACAATAATTAAAATTGCTTAAGTGTTAAGTTTTGTATATCCAATAACTGAGAGTATAGGGGAACAGCAAAAATGCTAAAAACGGTAGAGATATATATAGTTGTTATAGATCTATCCTACAAAAGTCTCAGGACCGATTTCGAGAATTATTCCTTTTATCCAGCTTTGTCCCACTAGTGGAAAGAAAGGGAAAATTAAAAAAACATTATCTTTCTCCCCATTACGCATTCCTTGATATACTTTGCAGTGGGAAGAAAGGGAAGTAGCCACATTCATTATACCCGAATGTCCCATTGGACTTGAATGAAATGTACCAAAATTTAGATTGAATGGATTTTACTACACGAGATTTATCCTAGTGTGAGGTTCAGGGGTTTCATAATCAACTGACTCACAATGTCTAAATATAGCAAGAATGTAGTTAGTCCTAGTTCAGTCATTCAGTCCACTAGAGAAAATGATCGAAAAGTATTATCATCAATCAATCTCCCCACTACGGAATATCATAGTAGTGGGAGAAAGGGAATTACCAAATTTAGTATAGTGTAATGTAATTAAACTAGACTTGACATGAAGCCAACATTATTTTCAGTAAGGACAATGATGCTTTTATTAGTTATTATTACCAGTTGACCCGCCCCGGCTTCGCACGGGTGGATTAGTAAAACGCGGTCGAAAAGGATAAAAAGCATCCCATGTCCGTCTCTTGGTTTTAAGCTACCTCCTCACCAATTTTCAGTCAAATCAGCTCAGCCGTTCTTGAATTATAAATAGTGTAACTAACACGACTTTCTTTTATACACGGTGGAATTGAATACGTTCTTTTCCTTAAATACTCGTACTCAGACCATGGTCTGACCATGGGTCTGAGTACATACATTACCTACCTCTACATAGCATGCTATAGAGTAATCGTAAGAGGTGAGTGAGGTGAGTAATCCTAAAAGTACTGGATAACAGCCGAAATGTCTATACACTACAGTGGTGGATTTACCAGCAGTCTGCCGCTGCTTACCACTGCGCTCCCTAAAAGTTTTTTTTCTTATGAGAAAAAAAAACTTTTGAAAAAAATTACACATGGAGAAAAAAGTCCCAAAAATTACAATATTTTAGAACTGAAAGTTGATGTAGAGTACAAATCCCAATACTTCAATTACAATGAAAAAAAAATGTAATTAACTTAATATATTAATATTCGACTGGGGTTATTGAATTACAAAGGTTAATAAAATTATAATTAGTTAGTTAAAAATAATTAAGCGGCACAAAATAAAAAGCCTACAGGCGGCAAATGTGTAAATCCGTAACTGCCTGGGTGGGAATCAAACCCACAATATACAGTTCAGAAGGCAGGGTTACTACCAACTGAGCTATCGGGTCAGTCGCTCACTCGCTACGCGCGTACTTCAATACTGGAATTCTTCGCTTGCTCGGAATTCAACATCAGCACCCGAAGCAAAAATCAACTTGACTCTCGTTGGAGAAATAACTATTTCGCCTGACCCCCATTTTATTGGGGTCATCAAGATAGCAATAAAAAAATTGTAAATGTATGTTAGTTATTTTAGGGGTACCTATCGTACATGTTATGCGGATAAATATTTTTTTCGCTGGATACCACTGTGGTTGTAAGGTTTGCTCACAGAATTTGCCGTATTTACATGATTCTAAGGCCCGTATTACAGAATGATGGTCAGTCATCGATTGGTGCTCAAGTAGACATTTCATTCACAAAATTATAATTTTGCGTCATCTTGAACATAGATTTATGACATAGCTTAGTTAGTAGTAATACTGTATAATAATAGTACAAGTAATACGGGCATAAGCCTTATAATATGAGGTTTGCTATTATTTATTATCACGTTCACCGCTTGAAAAATATCAGCCGTCCGGCCAGCTAATTCAGTATGCAATGTAGACCCATACGGAACTACATACTACTACATATACCTAAGTAGTCATGCCCTGACATGCTCTAGTGAAGTTATTTTATAAAATCTTAGATCATGCTCATGTTCTGTTACAGAAATCAATTATTTGTCTACGAATAGATGGTGATTTAGGAGCCCGTGCGTTGAGGGCAGATAAATTATGATATTCTTTTTACTTCCGCCCTACTTGTAACCAATGTTTCCCTAACTCCAATCAGAGTCTAGCTTCTGCACAGTACATGTCTATACTGACTGCCTAGTGCCTACGCGATTATAAGGTTTTGACATTAGTCGCAGTCACTCACTCCCCATCAAAATTTCATTATGCAAGAAAAGATGTTTTGTAGTAATATCTGTATCATTTTATATTTTATAATATATTCCATTGATCTCAAAATATTATTTATATTTACTGCTAAGTACGTTGTTTAATTTATATTTTTTAATTTATCCTTTTAAGAAAAATAAAATTACCAAAGTATTTTTCTTTTTTATTCACGTTACTGCATTCTACACATACGCTTAGAATATATTATTAAGATAGACCTTAAAAATACCTACCATAAACTTAGTTTTACTAAACACGCCACCCACTTTACAAAATGCATTAAGTCAGCTCTATACATGATTATCAATATCTAGTCTTTTTCTCGACCCTTAATCGCTAAATACATATAACAGATACAACATAAGTCCACCTACGTATAATAACAGTTTTAGTAGGTATTTAAAGCTGTAATAGCTGTTGAACTGTGTAATATTATATAATGGTACTATCTTGACTGGTATTATCAATCTTATTCTAGCTTTACCTACAAAAACTACATTTTAGCCAGCATCTAAGAAGAAAAAAAGCATGATTATTGACAAGTAACAATTTGAATACATACAATTCAATAAAATGAACTAAACCTATATGTTAAGTAAAAAAACCGATTAGTTATGATTCGGTCGCCGCTGGTGCAAATCTTATAACTGACGTATGACATACTACAGGCAATTCTTCAGGTTCAGGTGGAAGAATTAGCTTCCGTTTCCGTGGTGGCAAAGAAGAAGAATCGAACATGCACTGTAAACTTGTGGGTGGTGCAGCGGCAGGTGGCGGGGATGGTGCCTGTGCCATGATGGTGGGAGCTGCCGGTGGACTCTGCGGCGAAGGCGGTGAGCTGGGTGGGGTGGGCGGCAGCTGCTGTAGCGCCTCTTCTTCCAGCTCGCACATCGCGTTGCCGCTACTAACCAATGGAGTAGCAGGCTGAGCTTGCGGCGCTCTTGGCGTGTCAGTTCCGTGTTCTTTGTAAATGTGAGCGTCCATTTGCTTTTTGGTATTAAAAGTTCCATCACACACTGTGCAACGATAACAACGCTCGCCGAAGTGTTGAGTGCGATGTAATTTTAAAACGTGGTTGTATCCGAAATCACGAAGGCAAATTTCACAAGTGTAAGGCCGTTCTCCTGTGTGGGTTCGTGAATGCACTTTCAATTGTTTTGAACAAGTGAAGCCTTTTCCGCAGCCGGGCGCTGGGCAACGGTATGGCTTTTCTCCTGTGTGTGTCCGAAGGTGGATTACTAATTGACCAGATTGTATGAATGTTTTGTGGCAGTGCGGGCATGCGTGCGGGCGTTCTCCTGTGTGAATCCGCGCATGGCGGTGAAGTTTCCCAGAATGCTCAAACGCTGCATCACAAACTCCGCACCTGTATGGACGTTCTTTTGTGTGGATGCGGCGATGTACTTGCAGGTTCTCTTTAACACTGAACATTTTATGGCAGTATTCGCACTCGAAGGGGCGCTCGCCGGTGTGGGTCCTGTAATGGCGCACGAGACGAGCAGGCACGGCGAAAGTCTTATGGCAGACGTCACATCGATGAGCATCAGCGTTGGCACGGTGGGATCGTGCGTGAGCAGTGAGAGCACTCCGCGTAGAAAGCGTCAGTCCACATTCTCCACATTGATGAACACGTTCCTCCTCACCTGTAGAACGATATTGTTTTACTTGATATGTGGGTTGAGATTCCATTATCGAACTAAAAAAAGCCTATATGTTAAGTGCGACGACCGTTCACAGTACACTGTCTGTTGCGTATGGCATGCAGCGTTCAGGAATATCAGGATGCACCAACATAATACGGCCACAAGGGGAATTGCGCGGGTAGAGGGGAGCGGAGTGTAAGCCGAGTGAATGTCCTCTGATAGCACGTGGAGGCCTGCACCGCGGCGCTATCGTGCCGAAACCGAGGTGCAGGCCTCCACGTGTCTGGGCCGCCGACCCGAGCGCCCGCACATTAATGTATTCCCCCGCTAACGCCCTACCTCACCCTGCTCCGTGACATATATTTTTATGACAGATTTAATGTCACCATTTGTTTTATATTTTTTTGCTATTATTTACTAATCTATTAAAATGATGCCGATCGTTTTATGGATTTTAAAAGTAATATAGGCATTCAATAATTAGTCTGAGTTATGGTAAAATTGTATCATCATGAATAGTAGGTAGCTACTAACATTTCTATACCTAGATAATCAAAAAGTCTATACCATCTATCTACTTAAGTAAATATCTTCGCCCAAAAATATTTGAATGTAAGCTATAAATAAAAGTATTTAAGGTATGTAACTTTATTTAATGATTTTATTTTTTTATATTCATTTTATGGTATTGTTAGATCTTAAATAACGAAGACTATAATATTAAAACATCGACTTTAAATTATGTCTGTGTAAAATGTATAATACGATGCGAAATAATATTACATACACCTAGGTGTTATAAATATTATAATAGGTATGTACTGGCATAAAATATTATACATATACATAGATACATATTTGTCTTGAAACTACAATTCAGGGCGGAAATTGTACAAATCTTTAGAAATACTCAGGTACTTATTTTGTAAGTTACAAATATTATTTCATAACGATAGGTACCTAATTAAAAATACCAAGTATTTGTAATTGGGACAATGAACAGTAAGTAGCCTACTAATAACACTTCGCGGAATGTATCAATAAAAATAAACTTACCTATCATGTCGAATGATGATGATCAAGTATCAAGATCGGTACAATGGCGTCAGTGTTGGTGTAGGTTGCGCACAAGGTTTCGGCTGCACGTCGCGGTGGCAGAGAGTCGCTCGCTCGACCGGCGGCCGGGGGACGAATGCGGCAAAGCCAACCATGGCGGAAATCTGTCGTCGCGAAATACACGCGCGAGCGAGACCAACAAAACAACGCCAACAATCTAAAAGAAACTCCGCCCCGCTCGCTCCTTTACCTCATCCTTGTTTATAATTATTTATCTATTTTGTTGCACATATTTATGATATACATTTTACTCGAGTCCATAAATTAATGGCATGGAGACTACAATCGTAGTTGCCCTGATCAAAAGTTATCTGAACCTATTAGACAAAGTCCTAACATTTTATAATAAATATTTAGGTATAGTGATATTGATTTATTGATTAGGTCATGAAGATATTATTTGTCTGTGACTATCTTTAGAAAAAGAAAATAAGTACATACTTAATAAGTTGTATTTATTACAATGTATTGTAGATGCCTAACTTTATAATGAAACTTACTATAGGAACTGTGGTCCCAGGACTCCCAGGTATGATTTCAATTTTATGAATAATCGTAGTGAAATTTAATTAATTTGATAATATTCTTACGCGTAGATATATATTTGTATCATATAATATACTATATAAACAATACCTATTATTAGTATTAACTTATTATACTTATTATTACTAGTATTTATCATTTGTGCCTATGCTGTAACAGCTGTTAATAGGTGAAAATACATCTGCTATATGCAGGACCTTCAGATTTATAAATTTTTGAATATGTACTTAAATAGGATGTTATTTTAATAAATTAAAACTGCACACGTAGACAGATCACAATCTTTAAGGTGAAGCTTATTTAAAATTGAAATGAGGCATTTGATATTGAAATATTAATTTTTAAGATAATCTCCCGATTCATTAAGTACCTATATTAAGTAAACTATTATCTATTCTGTGATTATAGGAAGACATAGTCCAATACCTATTACGTACTTATATCTACCGAAATATTATATATATATATATATATATAGGTAGGTGCGGTAAATTTTATAAGTAAGCTTTTATATAAAATGAAATAAAATTATCCTACTGATTCACAATATAAATACTATGTATATTGAATGGGTGTACAAGGGGTGTAGGTAAATCTTAGTACTCGTACCTACCTACCTACTCATCGATTTAAATTTTATACTTATTTATGGGTAATAATTTAATAGGTTAGATACATCGCTGCATCATAATATTCAGATATTATTTGCACGTAATCTACATTAATTTATATACATAATGTATTAATATTATCTAAACATGTACCATACGATAGTAGACGGCGCGCGTTTGTTGAAGGTTGGTTGGAATGTCCGACCCACGCGGGGAGTGCGCGGCCGGTGGGGGGGACACGTGGAGGCCCACTGCGGTTTCAAACGCGCGTGTGAACTCTCGGCGGCGCAGTGCGCGTGCGTAGCACAACCTGCCCCTTCCCACTTCTTTCCTCGCCTTATGTATCTGTCTATCTGTAGGACAATATAATATTGTTAGTGCTAGGTGCTTTGTTTGTTTATTGTGGTACCTACGTAAATCATGAATGGATTTAGTTAAATTGCTAATGTAGCTGTTGGTATTCTATTGCAGATACTTATAGAAAAATACCTAATTTTAATAAAATTTAATATAATTAGACCTTTACTTCTTAAACAAACCACTTTTAGCCTTTAAATGCCATTATATATATTTTTATAGCCATTAATATTTTGTGTTATTTTTATTTATTGTTTTGTTAATAGTCTTTATTTATATAGGTACTTACATAGAATCTATGCTTAGAATTATTATACGATAGAATTTAGCCACTGTGCCCCAAACATTATTTATGTATTTTTAATTTCTCTGGCATATATAATAAACATACAATATTAAAACACATGTAAATTACACGAAATCAGCGAGGTCAGACATTAATAATAATATGAAAGTGCGCCTTAATAATTTATTTCTTTAGATAGGATAATGTTTCATCTACTGTCACTCATGCCGCCCAGCCAAAGTCCCATCTCCCATCGTCCTATATTCATATCGTATTTTTATTTTATTTCATTTATAATTGCGTTGGTTAACAAGTTGTAGATAAGATATTGATTTATTGTACCTACTATCATTATTTAAACAATAAAATTCAATACATTATTGTAATGTACCATGCATATGTGTACCTAAGTAAAAATTTTACACCTATACACCCTCAACATAATAATCTGCGTACTTAGGATCCCGTTTTCATGTTGTCACGCATTTGTCACGTTACACGTGGCAGGTAGGTAGGTACCTATATAGTTACCTACTCACACCGCACACAGACGTTCCGTTGTTTATCAGTTTCTGAAAAACAATATTATCTGTAGGTATCTATCCAGGTTCTTATCTATAAATGCAAGGTACTTATGAATATAATATTAAGTATTGTAACACCAAGGAAACGTGGTAGATCCATATATTAAATAAAATTTTGAGTATGTAAAAAAAATTCGTGTTCAGTCAGATACATTTTACTGGCCTCATCAAAACTCAAACCCCGCATAGAAAAGTTACGTCGTCTGCCGGGCTAGCTTGCGCGCGGCGAGATTAAGTATTTTTTCGTCGCATTATATCGTGTGGAAAGGTCAAATGTAATGGAAATTTGATGTTTCAGCACTAGATAATGCGAAGACAAAATATACCTCACAGATAAATAGATAGATAGATAGAGAACTCTTTATTGTTCCACCAAAGAAATATAAAAGTATCAACAAAACCTTATAAACTAGTGTTACAATAGGCGGTCTTATTGCTTACAGCGATCTCTTCAACCTGTCACCTTTAGGTGGACAGTATCAACTGCAAAAGAGTAGACGGTGGTGTATGACCATTTAAAAGGAAGAGACCTGACAGACAGACACATGATAATGATGAGACAGAGTAAATGATAATGATAATCCAATTGGAGTGATATAATAGGATACCTTAACCCAGATAATATTTTAATTGTTTACTCTGTGACTGCCACTTATACAATAAGTATACTACTATTACTATCTACTCATGATAAATGTTTTATTAAGTACTATTTATTGGTATATATTTCTAACGTAACCTTAAATAACTTAAAACTGATTAACAACATAAGTAATCTTCCTTTTAGTGGAAGATTACTTATGTTGTTTATGTTGTTCTCAACTAAGTTACACTTACAAATACCTACATTACTGAAATTATAATTAGGTGTTGTAAAAGATTTCGAATAGCGCATAATTATCTACGATGTAAGTAATTTGTACAAAATAAATATTTCATAGAAATGCCATGTTACTCTCTTATCATATTTTATTTATTCGTTTTAACTTAATATTATTCCTTCAGATATGTTGTCCGATGCGAAGTAGTATTTATTATAAATCGATGCTTGAAATATTTATACCTAAGTTATTTATTTATTTATTTATTTATTGCAATAAGAACGGTTTTAGACCAATTACACTTACTACTAAATTATTAATTATAATATATTTAAAATTAAATGTCATAAATCAAATTCAAAAAAAGCACCAATTAATAATACATTGACAATACAGATCAAACATTTTCGCAATAGGTCAAACACACATATAAAACAGTTTTCCAATTGTCAAAAAAGATATCAAAATCAGGGTTGGCGTCGAGGAGTGCATTGAGGTTCCGCAGGGACCGGCATAAGGGAGACTCGGCTCGGGCCACAGTACGGGAACCTGGGACAGCAAACAGCCTGTGTCGTCCTACCTAGTAGCCTGTACTGTGTCGTTATATTATATTAATTACTAAAACCTATTTGAGTTCATGCAAAATGTTAAATATAATTTTTCAATCAATCAGTGTAGGTGAATTAAATACTACGTATATAGGTAACCATCTACTTTTATTCTTGTCTTAAACTACTATAACAAAATTATTTAATTATTCCGATGTGTTCATAAATGTTTATATACATTTTATTGAATTTAAAAACGGAGACTCAAGCAAAGAGGGTGCGCAGAGGTAGGGAAGCGGTGAGGAGTGCGGGGCGAAGCGTCGACACGCGCTGCACGGTCGTCGAACGATCGAAACCAAGGTGCGTGAGGCCTCACGGCTCGTGCGGTGCGCCCGATTCAACCTTCCTCAACGCGACCGCAACTGACCCGCGCCACTGCCGCCCGCACTCGCCTGCCTTACCCCTCTGATCTCTGTATCCGCGTCGCTTTAATGTGGGCTTTGAATTTTACTGAATTTAATTCGGCGAGCGCCCGTCTTAAAGACTTAATAAATGCTTTTAGTCAGTATGATAGGTCAAAATTATTTAGTTACCAGGTATACTTGCTATGCCTGCTACTATCACTGTTTGTAATGTAACACTATGGTAGCTCTGTAAACAATCGACCTCGCGAACACAAACTTGTTTGCAACAATTTGTTTGGGAATATCTAGGTAAACTACATACCGAATAATTACTGCAATATATTTACGTATTATTGAAATTGGCTACTAGCGCCCGAGGCAACTTTTAGTAGCGATGCAGTAGCGATGGGTACATACATCATACAGTGATACAGTCGCAAAATTAGCGCGATGCTGTCACGACTCGTATACCTGCGTTTACATAGGGGCCGTTCAAGTATTACGTAACCAGATTTATTACAATTATTTACCCCCCAAAACCCCTTGTCAGCAAAAGTAAGCAAAGCTCTTACCCCCTCCCCCCATACTTACGTAGGTAATCATTTTTCATTATTTTGGATTTATGTATCGTTTTTTGGCAAAGACAATATGAGGATTGCCATTCGCGTAAAAAAGTAAATAACTACCGATAACGTAATTATCATCGAAACTCCCCTACCGCCCATGTCATCCAAAATAAGCAAAGCAAAGACCCCTCCGCCCCCATAGTGCTTACGTAATACTTGCCCCCATAACCGCGATTCTGCTGCTGTAGCGGCGCTGCACCGCTATAGTGCGATACAGACGCGATACAACATCGCTACTGTCGTGATATAAACGCGATACACCATCGCTACCAGGCCCAGACTTAAGACCCAGGGCACCCCTAGGCACATTTATATTTGAGGCCTCCCATTTCGAAGCTATTTAACACCTTCAAAGTGGGTTCTTGATTCTGCACCATTAAGTGTTTTTAGAGCTACTTTCTGGGTCAAACTGACCATAAAATAGCGTCATAAATTATGTGTTGACGGATACAGCCGCGCGCTGTAGTCGTTTGAGACAGCATTAAAGATGCACTGCGTGGGCGTGGGCAACGTAAATATTGGGTGCAGCCATATAATAAGGAAGGAAAAAATATTATAAAACACCAATTGCAAGCATATTATGATTGCGGCTGTCCCTCTCTTCTCTCTCTCCTCTTTGCTCTTCTTTTACTCGATGTCACCTAAAACCAAAGATAATAAAGCCCGCTGATAGCTCGTGAACGTAATTTCTTCTACAAACACGACTCGTATTACTTATTCTGTAGGCATTTTCTATGCTTGCGATTGGCTGATCACGACAGTGATACAAGAGTAAGGATAAAAGGAGACAATGTCATAAGAAATTACAAAGAACAGAGTAGGACGGAGCAAAAGGCATCAACGGATTCTCGCTTCTTCTTCTTCATAATGTTCGTTTTTAATTGCAAAATGGATGTACACAGTTTTTTTTAATTACCATATGAAAACTGCTTATTTGTGGAATGATATGCCGTCCTTTGCACAGCCAGACGTCTTGCTATTCTCCCTGCACAATTTAACTGAGCAATAACTCGTTTTTCTAATATTCTGTGATATTTTTCATTAGCTGTTTCTCCGCGACAATCCAAAACGAAACTGACTCGCAGAGGCTAGTAGTGGAAATCAACTACTATTTTTTGTATGAGGGAACGTTGTATCATTGGTCAAGTGGATTTATAGTCAATGCCCAAAACAGTCACATGTTAATAGCGATACGGTCGCGCTTTTGTATCGATACGGTCGCGCGTTTGTATCGATACAGTCGCTCGTAAGTGCGATACAGTCGCTCGTTTGAATAACGCGTTGCAATAACCAACGTCAAAAAGTGGGGATTAAGTTTGCACGTTAAAGAAATGCGCTACTCAATTACTACAAAAAGTCAACGTAGCCTAGTAAAAAAGTAGCCTACTACTACACCTGACACAATATGCTTATTCTACCTATAGACATTCCAAATTCTCAGACCGCACGAATGGAACGGAATGTTTCTGCCAAATATTATCAAAATAAGCCGGTAAAAGGCGTGGCTGCTAACTTTCCCCCTTTTTTGAGGAAATTAAACTCCAATCAAAAATCACCGACGAGAAAAAAACGAGTGTGTTTTAGACCACACCACTGCAGTAAAGCTTCTTTAGTTTAGCTCTATCTATCGGCCGGTATAACATTGTTTTTGTAAATTGACATTTTACCGGACATACCAACATAATAATACAAATTTTAACTTTTTGTATTGACAATTGAGATCTACCTGAACCAACTTCAACTTTCGTTCGCCTCGCATTCACCAGCTTACTCCTCAAGTCAAGCGTGCAATAAGAATTTTTACTTCAAAAATCTATGAAATTGTAGAACTTGTTAATGTACTCAGTTTTATCAAAATTAGTTGAAAAAACAATATGTGTGCAAGTAGGTTGGTACAGACCTACTATATGTATATATTACTACATCGGGCCAGAACCAGATGTAGGTACGCGAATTTTGCGAGTTAGAGCAATGACATCGCTTACTTCATCCGCTCGCTCAACGACAACAATTTTGGTAGGTACAATAAGACTTGGTTTATGCAGTCTGTCGGATAATTATTCCCCTCTATCATGGAGATTTCGTCCTTGCCTTTACGTATATGTTGTGTGTTACGTGGCTTAATTGCTTTAAGACTTTACTGCCGTAAACCAATAATTTTAGCCTAACAATATTCAAGGAAAAGGGAAGCGAGAGGGAAAAAGATTGGCAAGTAATTTTGACAGGATAGGTCGGTCATCTTCGTCTTCGTTGCCTATTGTAGCGTATGTGGATGGATACGTCAGTTCGTAAGCCAGCCATAAATCTTAATCTTATCTTAATCTAATCTTACACCATAAATAAAGGACCTGATTTAAGTATGGATTTATTTCTAATTCAATAAATAAGTGTACTTAACGCAATTAAAATGTTCAATATATATTATTTTTATAGGTTGATATTATTGTGGCGTGCTAGCCCACGAAAAAGTTTCAATACCAGTCTAATAGAGAACTTTTCCAGCTAGTTGCTAGGGGCAACGAATGTTGTTGATATAGACTTCACATGAGAGAAAATTTTATTTTCCGCATTTTGGTTTTTGTAAATATCTTTTTAATTAATATATCTTATACAAAGTCAATCGGCATATCATTAATTCAGCAAACCTATGGACCTCCTTCTATTACAACAAAAGTGTATCGAACTTCGCTTTACTTGTGACCTGTTTTGAACCGAAAGTCCACGTTTGCAGTAAATGTGTGTGATTTTGATTTTGTTGCTGATTGCGATAATTCTGATACTGATTCGCATTAAGATGTCGCTCTCAACCGATAAGAACGAAGATGTTTGTCGTGTTGGCGTGCGCATTCCGCCGTTTTGGCCTGAAAAGCCAGCCATTTGGTTCGCGCAGATCGAGGGCCAATTCGCGATATCGAACATTACTACGGACAATACGAAGTTTTTCTACGTTATCGGCCAACTAGAACCGCAGTATGCTTCTGAGGTGGAAGATATAATCATCAACCCGCCCGACACCAACAGGTATGAAAAATTGAAGTCGGAACTTATCAAACGACTGTCCGCGTCACGAGAAAAGAAGGTCAAGCAATTACTTATGCACGCAGAACTTGGAGACCGTAAGCCATCTCAGTTTCTAAGACATTTGCAACATTTGGCTGGACCTGGAGTTCCCGAAGATTTTCTACGTACTATCTGGACCAGTCGCTTACCAAGTAGCACGCAAACGATAATCGCTTCGCAGATGACGTCTTCGCTGGAAGCGCTCGCAGATCTCGCTGACCGCATCCATGACGTTGTTTCGCCTACAGCGCACGTAGCATCAACATCAAGTGCCATACCAGGAAGCTCTTTAGAAGCCATGAACCAACAGATTGCTGAACTTACCAAACAAGTGCAAGCTCTAACTGCGCAGGTGAACCGGCATTCACGTGCACCGAATCGTTCAAACAAGAAAACGCGCGGTCGTTCTAGCTCCACACGATCACAGTCGAACTATAGAAAATTTCCTGTGTGCTGGTATCATAGTAAGTTCGGCAATGAAGCAAGTAAGTGCGTAAAACCATGCGACTACCATGCGGGAAACGCGAACAGCAGTCGGTAATGGCGACGACCGATTGCCAAACTTCCGGTCGCCTATTTGTCACGGACGGCGCTACGAAGATGCAGTTTCTCATCGATACTGGCAGTGACGTATGTGTCTTCCCCCGATCAGCACTCAAGGAACGTCGTGAGACAACAAATTATGAGCTGTGTGCGGCAAACGGTACACCCATTTCTACTTACGGCTACGCTCATTTAGTGCTGAACCTAGGCTTGCGCCGTGACTTCACTTGGCGATTCATCGTAGCGGACGTTACAAAGGCCATAATAGGTGTAGATTTTTTATCATTTTACAACCTCATCGTGGATTGTCGAAATCAACGTTTAATCGACAACACTACAAGCCTTACGTCCCCAGCTTCACCTGCACAGTCAACTGGGAACATTTCATCGGTAAAAGTTATTTCTGGAAATTCCGTATATCATAACATACTAAGCGAATACCCTGAGATTACTCGACCTTCCGGTGTCCACCGTGTTCCGAAGCATAATACCATGCATCATATACAGACTACTGCAGGACCGCCAATTAGCAGCACACCACGAAGACTAGCACCGGATAAATTAAAAATCGCAAAAGACGAATTTGCAGATATGTTGAGGAACGGAACAGCCAGACCTTCAAAGTCACCATGGTCATCACCACTTCATCTTGCGCCTAAAAAAGATAACGGCTGGCGTCCATGCGGTGACTACAGAATGCTCAACGCTAGAACCGTACCAGACAGCTATCCCATTCGGCACATACATGACTTTGCACATTGTCTCTCCGGCTGTCAAGTATACTCGGTTATTGATCTCGTAAAAGCGTATAATCAAATTCCTGTCTGCCCTGATGATATTCCAAAGACCGCAATCACGACGCCGTTTGGTTTATACGAATTTCCGTTCATGACGTTCGGACTACGTAATGCCAGCCAAACGTTTCAACGATTTGTGGACGAGATGCTTAGGGGCCTTGAAGAGTTCTGCTTCCCGTTTCTGGACGATTTTTTGATCTTCTCACCTGATCAGGAATCACACAAGAAGCACCTTCATCTGCTCTTCAACAGACTCAAGGAATACGGCATGGTAATCAACACGAACAAGTGCATATTCGGTGTATCAGAGGTAACGTTTTTAGGACACAGCATCTCAGCAGCTGGCACTAAGCCGTTACCATCAAAGGTAGAAGCGGTTGCGAATTACCCACCACCAAAAACCGTCAGAGAACTGCGAAGATTCCTAGGAATGGTGAACTTTTACAGAAGGTTTATTCCTGACGCAGCGCGGCATCAAGCGCCTCTGAATGCACTGCTCACAGGATCAGTTAAAGGTTCACATCCCGTGCATTTATCAGAAGAAGCTACTAAAGCATTCATCACCTGCAAGGAAAGTCTCTGCCAAGCAGCACTACTTGCTCATCCAGACTGCCAAGCGAAGCTCGCTATAGTCACTGATGCTTCAGACACAGCAATGGGCGCAGCTTTACAACAGCATAGAGACGGCCTGTGGGAACCTTTAGCATTTTTCTCTCGAAAACTTTCGCCATGTCAACAGAAATACTCGCCTTACGACAGGGAACTTCTCGCCATCTACGAAGCAATAAAATACTTTCGTCACATGGTGGAGGCGAGAGCCTTTATTATTTACACTGACCATAAGCCCATAACTTTCGCATTTCATTCACGAAAAGAAAAGTGCTCACCAAGACAGTTCAGACATCTGGATTTTATTTCACAGTTTTCCACAGATATCAGGCATATTTCAGGAAAGGATAACGTTGTGGCTGACAGTTTATCACGCATCGAAGAGATTACTCAGCCCATCGATCTATCCAAGCTTGCTCAAGCACAAAGCACAGATCCTGAACTAGAACAACTTTTGGATAGCGATACTTCTCTGCGCTTGACAAAAATCAAACTGCCTGGATCTCACACAGAAATCTATTGTGACAAGAGCAGCAATGTGGCCAGACCTTATGTGACCAAAGACATGCGACGGCAAGTGTTCGAAAACTTGCATTCTTTTAGCCACCCTGGCATAAATGCGACGACGAAACTGATATCGGAACGCTATGTATGGCCTAGTATGCGAAAAGATTGTAGAGAGTGGACTCGTTCCTGCCTAGCATGCCAACGATCAAAAATAACACGTCATGTCTCATCACCATTAGCATCATTCAGCTTACCTCGAGCCAGATTCATGAAAATCCACATAGATTTGATCGGACCTTTACCTCTTTCACAGGGGTATCGTTACTGTCTCACATGTGTAGATCGCTTCACACGATGGCCCGAAGCTATACCATTACAGGAGATAACAGCTGAAACAGTGGCAAAAGCTTTAGTTCACGGATGGATATCCAGATTCGGCTGCCCTGAAGATATCGTCACTGATCGTGGTCGACAGTTTGAATCAGAACTTTTTAAGCATCTGTCCCACATCATCGGATTTCAACGCAGACGAACTACAGCCTACCATCCAGCATGCAATGGACTCGTCGAAAGATTCCACAGACAGCTTAAAGCCGCCATTACATGTCATGCGACGAGCAGCTGGCTTGAAACACTTCCACTTGTACTACTGGGAATCCGGGCGGCATTTAAGGAAGACTTACAAGCGACTCCAGCTGAGCTCGTATATGGAGAGACACTACAACTTCCAGGTGACATTTTTTGTCAATCGGCTGATGGCACAGAGGACTTGACAGTATACACTGAAAGACTGCGCACATTCGCCAAAAATTTGTTGCCATTACCAACTTCTCACCATGGGAATAACCGCTCCATATTCATTTTCAAAGATTTAGCAACAGCATCCCACGTCTTTCTAAGAGATGACACCTCGCACCCATCTTTTCAAGCAGCTTATACAGGCCCACATGAGGTGATAAAACGAGGGGATAAAGTTTTCAAGCTCCGCATAAAAGGCAAAGAAGTCACTGTATCAGTCGACCGCATTAAACCTGCCTACATACTTCGTGAGTTGGACCATTCTCCCGCCGTGGCAGCACCTGAGACCCGAGACGCTCCAGTGACCACTCGATCAGGACGAACAGTGCGTTTTCCAGAATATTATCGCCCGTAGGACGGTCTCTGGAGGGGGGTGATGTGGCGTGCTAGCCCACGAAAAAGTTTCAATACCAGTCTAATAGAGAACTTTTCCAGCTAGTTGCTAGGGGCAACGAATGTTGTTGATATAGACTTCACATGAGAGAAAATTTTATTTTCCGCATTTTGGTTTTTGTAAATATCTTTTTAATTAATATATCTTATACAAAGTCAATCGGCATATCATTAATTCAGCAAACCTATGGACCTCCTTCTATTACAACAAAAGTGTATCGAACTTCGCTTTATTATTAATATATGTATAATAACTATTAGGTAAATTGGCAAGGGACCACACATAGGATTTTCTGCCTAAGCCTAAGCTTAATAAGCCCGAGGGACCACACTCAACGGTTGTAACTTTATAGATACATAGATAGATAGATGAACTCTTTATTGTACACACCAATGTTATAATGTAAGTACAAATCATAAGAGTAGTTTTTCAATATTAGGTACCTATATAAAATTGTTTACGCGAATTCTTTCTGCTCAATAAGATAACAATCTATATTATTGTTATCTCCGGTTCATATTATTCTCCAGTTATTCAATAGTACCGGTATAGTATACTGTTTCTTTGCCTTTAATTAAGTAAGTATATTCCTGACTGTATTAGATAATTCAAATGAAATAGAACATTTTTTAAATTTTTTTTTTTTCATGAAAGTACACCAATTTCACTTAATATTTTAATAACTAGCAAAATTAATAGACCCAGTGTGAAGTTAAATATTTCTTATGATTTTCAACTAAGTACAAACAATGCTCTCTAGAGACGTAAAAGTTGTACCTGGCTTGGTTGGACACCGCCTTATTATTTTTTTTTTTATGTTTTGGCTCCACACTTGTGTATTTAGCCAGTGTCAAATAATTGATAATTTATCAAGTTAATGATATTTCACGCAGATATGTGTCAAGTCACAGTCCAAGTCATCAAGTCAAGTCAGTAGTAGTAGTAGTCTAGTGTAAGTCATACTCCTAGTAGTGATGACAACTTTACTAGAAGCCTATATGGAGTTTTGGAAATAACACGAAAAAAGAAACGTTTCACCATCATTATACGACTTTCTCACACTCATGCTTGTAATCCAGCACTTAACGAATAAAAAACCACCAATTTTCTGCACTAACACTGAAAATAACACAAGTTTTGGAAAATAATACAATGCGGTGAAGCGATCTTTCTCGTTTACCCGCCAAAAACTCAACACCGCCTTAACAAAAATTTTTTTTTTTTTTTTTTTTTTTTTTTTAAGATTTGGCTCCACACTTTTGTGTATTTAGCCAGTGTCAAGTTATTGATATTTTATCAAGTTATCGATATTTCACGCAAATATGTGTCAAGTCACAGTCGAAGTCACCAAGTCAATCCATACTCAAGTCAGTCTAGTCAAAGTCATACTCCTAGTAAAGTGGTGGCAACTTTACTTGAAGCATCTATGGAGTTTTGGAAACAACACGAAAAGAAACGTTTCACCATCATTATACCATTTTCCCACACTCACGCCTGTAATCCAGCACTTAACGAATAAAATGCCACCAATTTTATGCACTAACACTGAAAATAACATAAGTTTTGGAAAATAATACAATGCGGCGACGCGATCTTTTTCGTTTTCCCGCCAAAACTCTCATGTTTTCTGTTTCTAGCTAGATATTTTCGGTTGACTTGGCAACATAGAACTGTGACGTAGTTTTTTGACACTGACATAACAATTCTTAGCTCAATATTTTTTGAAGTTTACATGATATGACAATAACATATAAAGTAATGACAATATGATAAGAATGTACGAATGTACGGTTCGATTATTGTGACAATCGATACATCGATAGCAATTTGAACATTAACAATTATATAGTCAGGTTCTTTTTTTTAATTTATATTTGGTGAAATAAAAAAAATATATAATCATAAGATATGGTATTCCGCTGGTTCAAAATGGTAAAAAAGCCTTATCTTGAATAAACACTAACTTCGAAGAAACTTTTCCAAGGTAGCCGTGCCTACTCCAAAGCTACAGTTAGGGAAACCTCATAAATCTCGTTAAAAAAAAGATTCTTGTCAAACTTATTATCTAAAAAGTACCACCTACCTATCATGAGAAGAAAGTAAGTAAAATAGCACATAATCATTAATAATGAGTTTTTGACAGCCTCTGTGGTGTGGTGATTGCGCAGGTCAGCTCATAGCCCGGAGGCGGTGGGTTTGATTCCCGCGGCAGGACAAGTATTTGTGTACAGAAAAAAAGAAGTGCAAATACTGGTTCTGAGTCTGGGTGTTGTGGGACCATGGTCCTCGTAATCCCTGTGTGCCTAGACACGAGGGGTCCTAGTTAGGGTCCAGGATCTATGTATGTGATCGTTGTTGGGCGTTATTATTATTACTATAAGGGGATACTGGCCCAATAGCTCAGTTGGTTAGTACTTCTGCCTTATGCACTCTAAGTTGTAAGTTCGATTCTCACCCAAGGACAAACATTTCTGAGATGATTATCGATTAGAGCGGTAAAACATTGATGATTATAGATCGTCTCAATATAATCGATCGTGTACGATAAACTAGATAATCGATTACACACATCACTACTCTGCTAAGTCTGTTGTCTGATGTCTCTATTCGCTTATGGCTTTTCGTTCGTTTATTTATAAAAGCATGAGAGCACGAGACTACTTTACTTCATTGTTATAAAGTTATTGTAAGTAGTACGCTAACTAGCTCTTGGAGGAGCAGCCTTAAATGTAGCATATAGTAATATTATATAAGGGGTTTCTTGTTCCTAGAGTAGCAGTTCATGTGAAAACAAAGAGACCTTGTGAATATCGACTCCTGAATATAAGATTTCTTCCTGTTAAACAATGGGCGGAGGAGATTTGGTAAGTTGCATCGGAATAACCTTATAATGAAGAGGGTAATTATGAATAATTGATAAGAATATCAGATGAAGGGCTAAAAATGTTTGCTGCCTGCTGACCTGAAAAGTCATTATGAAATGTTGCTATCTTGCGTCCTATCCATTACAGAATACCAAGAAGTCATGGCATCCAAATACTATGAAAAATCAGGAACGTGTTTGGAAAGCAGAACAAGCTGTTGCAGAGGAGAAAAAGCGGATCTTGGAATTGCAACGGGAAAGAGAAGAAGAAAGAGATCGCACCCAACTAAGAGAGATGGCTCAAAGAAATTTCGGCCCAAGCAGCAATAGTGACAACCGATTACATTGGATGTATGATGTATGTAAGATCTTGCATTACATAGGTTATTTTACTTTACAATAGATTAACGATTATTAAAAGTGTCTTATTATGTTCAACATTCCAAATGAATTAACAATGCCAGAAGTAAAATATTATTTATATATTACTGTACCAATGTAAACTTTGATATCAGTGTTAGTTGGTGATGTAATAGTGGGAATTTCCATGAAAACTTTAGTTGCAAATATAACAGCAACCTTTGCAATATTTTTAGTGAGTTTTGCTCTTTTAGTGCCAACATACAAATAGTGCAAATAGTGCCTACGCAGTCTGTATCTGAACAACATGATGGACATGGAGGATGAACATGGTTTGTAATATTAATAATGTTTTTCTGTTACAGAAACCAGATAAACAAGTCCAACAAGAGGACTACTTACTAGGTAAAGCTATTGGTAATAGCAATGAAGCTGACAATGCTCCACAGAATGCTATACCAGCTTTATCTCGGAGAGTGGTGGGTTCGAGTATGACAACCACTGGAGATGACTCTCAAGTAGATCTGGCTCGTAAACTGAGAGAAGATCCGTTACTTTTGGTTAAGGAACGTGAACGTGCTGCTCGTGCAGCTTTACTGAACAACCCGTTGCAAAGGAAGAAACTAACAGAGTTGCTAAGAAAAGAACAAGTAAGAGAAGATAGTTATTACAGCTTGTCCTGCCCTAGCTGCCCATGGGTGTAAACTTAAGTTCCAATTTTATACACAAACTTTTAGGACTATATTATTAGTATACTATTAGTCATACACTAAGGAATTTAGTTTTAATTGTAATTTCTTTTTGAATAAATATATATGCACAATAATAATACAATATACTAAATATGGGGATGAAATATATCAAGGGTAATTAATTTAATTTTAGTATTCATAGAATAAGCCTTATTTTGAATAAAATAATAACTGCATTATTGGTCTCTTGTCTGAACAGAGATATTATATGCATGTAAATTCCCACGGCAGGACAAGTATTTGTACACATAAAATTGTTGTGTGAGTGTTGTGGGACCATGGTCCTCGTAGTTCCTGGGTCCCTAGATACTGGGAATCCTAGTTAGGTTCATCTATGTATGTGATCATTGGGCATTATTATTATAGTTTATATTAAGTTCAAAAGCATTGTTGCCATAATAACTTTATAGATATTAATAATAAAAGTACTACTACTCATAATTAAACTATAATTTTCTTATTTAATTCCATTTTCATTTCTTCTTTCAACATGCATATTGGTCAGTTTTTGATCCTCCTAAAGAACAGGATTAATTCCCATCAAAATCCTCTTGTGTAATATTTCCATTTCTTAGGTTTGACACAGGCTTTAATCACATTTAATTTGGTTATAGGAGCAGAAAGAAAGTAAATCTAAGAAAAAAACTAAGAAGAAAGGAAAAGACCTGGATGATGCACTTGCAGCCAAACTTAATGCATTAGCAGGTAAGAAGGATATAAATCTAAGTAGCCTTTTGAATTCAGAAGACTCTGATTCTGGTTCATCATCATCTGATGAGAAGTCCAAGAAGAAAAAGAAGAAGAAGAAAAGGAAACATGAAAAGAAATCAAAGAAATCCAAAAAAAAGCAAAAGTCTTCAGAATCAGATACAGAGTCATCTGACAACTATGAAGACACTAAAAAGAGCAAAATGGCATCCAACCATACAAAATCACACAAAGATACCTTTGAATCTAGGAAACGCAGGAGCAATGATAGCAGTGACAGTGATGGAGAAATTAAAAGAAAGAAAAACAGACAAGATTCTGAGAGAATTTTTAATGCATATGAAAGCAGTATTTACAAAAGAAAGGATTCAATAATACAAGAAAATACCAGTCGCAAGAATCCGAGTGTCAGAAACTTGGGAGACAATAAACAAGACAGGCATAACAATGAAAGGGATAAACAATACAGAGGCTCTCCGCCAAGGCGGACCGGTCAAAGAGGATTGTCACCCGGATCCCCTCGGAGGGACAGAAGAGCATCACCTCCAAAAAAGAAATATGATGAAAGTCGAGGTAATACAAGAAAGGGGTTGAGTGAGAAGGAGAAAGCGGCGCGGCTGGCAGAAATGGCGGCTGCTGGTGCTGAGAGGGAAGTGGAGAGAGGGCATCGCGTGGCGCGACAGTTAGCCGAGGAGTCGTCGGCCCCGCGACATTCGCGCGCCCCTCGCCAAGAAGCGCACGCGCTCCCAGACTCACTCGAGAGCCGCATCCGCTCTAACCGACATTACATCCAGCGTGATCGCACACACATGAACGAACATTTCGCTAGGAGGTGACACTAGTTCCTTACATTATTAGCAAATAAAACAAGATAATACTAAATAATTGATTTATTAGATTTAAGTATCCTTACTATGCTAATTTATATGCGATTACATCTTATAAAAATCAAATAAAAAAGTTTTAAGGTTTAGATTGTAGCTGATTTTTAATTATACTAGATTTCCTGATATGGTAACTCCCAAGACTTATTTATTATCGCGTAAACGTCGCCTCCATCAAACTTAGTCCAAAGGAATTTTCTCCCTGACAATCTGTAAAAAAGAAATATATGAGCTTTAATGATGTCAACTGATCAACAAAATTAAATATTGGATAATGTTATTGTTACGTTAAATCATAATCATTTTTATCGTCGACATAGTACAGCACTATGTACGAAGATATAAAAAAAAGTGTTTTTGTGAATTTGGGGATCATCCATTTCTCTCAGAGATTAAAAGGGTTAAATGCGGTTTAAAAGAAAACCAAAAAATATAATTTTCCTCGTGTACTCGAAAACACGGGGCCCTTACTCGTTGTACTGCCCAGCTTAGACGAGGTTGGTGTCCTAAGGTACGTGAAAAAATTATAAAACCGGCTAAACTCCGAGTAACCGCGAAGCGTACCTAGTCCTTACTAAAACCAGTTTTAATTTGTTTTAATTGTTGGAGCCTAGCGGTTGTATACTCTGGTGGGAGCGCGGTGCGGTTCGTGCGATACCTCTGCGCACATCCCAGCGTAAACGGGGTCGGTGTCCCAGGGCCCGCGCTCGGGCAGCGGCAGCGCGCGGCGGCGCAGCTCCGCCACGAGCTCGCCCACCTGCATGATGGGGATGGGGTCGAGCGCGCGCGCCAGCCCCGCCAGGTACTCGAGGTAGTGCGCCCTGCAACAAGCGGACGCACCTCGGTGAGCGCGCGCCGGTACACGCCGTCCAGCGAGCCGTAGGGCCGCGGCGGCGGCCGCAGCGCCGCGCGCCTCACCAGCGTCTCCAGGTCGTCCACGCGCAGCAGCGGCAGCGGGTCCACGCACCGCGACCGGACCAGTCGGCTCAGGTACTCCAGGTAGTGGTTCCTGTAACACGCTCGCGCTCACGCCCCGCCCCGACCCGCCCGAATTTACACAATACCATCTACGAGTAAGTTTCGCTTATGTTTGGCTTCATTGTGAATGCAACATTAACATCATGCATGCGTTTGCGCACGTACTTACATGCGTATATAGCTGTTATAATACCTGAACCACAGATTAAGTTTGTTATGCCTAAACCACCACAACTGAACTGAGTGTTTACATGCGCCAAAATTATACAAGAAACTTTATACTAGCATCCTATTTAAACCCAATCTTTAATCATTGTATATTAACTCCAGACTCGGTAAGAGCATGAAATATTTCATGACTCCCATATTAATTATTACAAAATCCGACATAGCCTGTCTCTTTTGTATTGTCAAGTTTTCACGGATAAATAATTGAACTGATCCGGATGAAATTGTATGTTGATGATTTGTTTATTACGATAAACTACACCACGCATACGAAGCCGTTCGTATTGATTAAAACAGGATGCGTTTTTGGGTTTTTGTCGAAACTTCAGGGCTATTTTCAGTTTCTATAAATAATCATAATCAATTTATTCATAAAATGTCAATTTACAAGTCAAAATAATTCTTACAATTTAATATATGATAATAATAATAATAACGCCCAACGATCACATACATAGATCCTGGACCCTAACTAGGATTTCCTGTGTCTAGGGACATAGGAACTACGAGGACCATGGCCCCACAACACCCAGACTCAGAACAAGTATTTGCGTTTTTTTTTCTGTGTACAAATACTTGTCCTGTCGCGGGAATCGAACCCACCGCCTGCGGTTTATGAATCGACCTGTTCAACCACCACACCACAGACTGTCATTTCATATCTGTATGTATGTACTTCATATATGTATAGTAGTTTCGGTTCTGACACCTGATAAATATCAGTACATATTAGTTACATAGCACATCATCACAGCTAGTAAATTTTGTAAGGCAACCGTGTGCCACTATTCCATGACGACTTTACAATACATTCAGATACAGTAATACTAGCTGCGACCCGCGGTTTCACCGGCGGATAAAAAAAAGTCTGTATGTGTCAATCCACTATATAATCTATCTATATTCCAAAGATTCCTTTTTACCATTTTGGTATAAAACACTAATAATTTTAAAATCAATTTTAATTTAGGTAATCAGGTAATTTATTTATAAAATAAACTATCTGTGTTCCAAATTTCAGCCAAATCCGTTCGGTAGTTTTTGAGAAAAAAGCCCGCGGCGTCGCTCTCGTAGTGTTCGATAATTGTCCTACAGGAACGTACTATCTGTATAAAAAGTATCCTATATGTTAATCCAGGCTATAAACTATGTGTGTTCCAAATTTCATTCAAATCCGTTCTGTGGTTTTTCCGTGAAAGAGTAACAAACATAAATGCATACTCTTAAACTTTCGCATAATTTATAATAAATAAATATGTGTGGACATTTCACACAGCGCCATCTAGCCCCAAACTAAACAAAGCTTGTACTATGGGAACCCGATAACTGATACATTAGATACTTTTTGTTTGTAAATACATACATAGAATACAATATAACACCCAGACACAGAACAAACATCGATATTCTTATATATTAGTAGGTAAGTATAAATTAATCGGTGTTTTTACTTGCAAAGTCCCGCGTAGTTTTCAGGCGCCTCGCTGCCGCAGACACCGTCGACGAGCCCGCCTGGGGTCTCCCGCTGCAGCTGGATGGGGCAGCGGCCGCCGCTTTCCGCTGCTTTCGTCTCGTACGGAACGTTGTTCATCTGAGAGCGGACCACATTCATTCATTTGAGAGACAAAATGAGCTGTGCTCGTTTTATTTACAGATATTTTGAGAATAGGATTCGATCATTAACGTTTTAGGAGTGAAACAGTTTGAGATTACCATTAATTATTATAACCAAATAACTACAATATATTTGTAAAATAAATCAAAGTAACTGCAAAACTTCAACCCATCGGCATCGGTAAGATATGAAATGAGCTTCCACCAGCGGTCTAGAGCTACATCATGCAACGATTTAAAAGGAGGGTGGGTCATAGAGTTAGTATCACAGAGTAAGCAATGCATTGGTGGCACGTGTTACAAATGTCCATAGGCTACGGTGACCATTTCCCATCAAAAAGGCCGTATGCTTGTTTTATACTACTTATAGCGTTAAAAAAAACGAGTGTGCTTTAGACCACATGACTGAAATAAAACATCTTTAGTTTAGCTCCATCTATTGGCCGGTATAACTTTGTTTTTGCTTTGTTTAATGTTAATGTCGCCATCTTGACAATTGTAAATTATCATTTTACCGAACATACCAACATAATAATACAAAATTTTGAAGTAGTTATGTTGACAATGGAGATCTATGGAAACCACTTCAACGTCCGTTCGCCTCGCATTCACCATCTTACTCCACAAGCGAAGCGTGCTTAAAGAATTTTTACTTCAAAAACTCACCTGCAGTAAAGTCTGAAGCTCGTGCGGCTCCTTGTCCCGCAGGTAGAAGAGACAGTTCCTGGGATGATGCGCGTGGAGGCCGAGCCTGGCGCAGTACTCGCTGAGGCCGCAGCGCGCACCCATCATGAAGGGCTTGCCACAGCCGTAGCAAAACTCGAACTTGCATTGGGTGCATGTGAAGTGCATACATCCGCCTCTGGAGTAACGTAATCATTGATAAAACGTGTTGTCTAGATCTAATTTCTATATTACGTACTATAAAATGGTACTTGGAGCTAATTCTGGCCATGGATGGATCACACTTGTACAGTATCGCGATAAAAGTAGGTACCTATTTCCCAGGGTCCAGAAACTCTATACAAAATAAGGCTGAAATAAGTCGTTTAGTTTAGTGTGTGGTAATGTAATATTAGGAATTGATGTACGAAAAACTCCAAAACAGTCTGAAAGGCGATTTAAATCGCCTTTGCCGCCAACGATATCCTCTTTATCATTTGCCTACCCTGAGGCTAATCTCATAAGCGATTTTTTTTAATTGGCTTTTATTTTACATTAATCAGTGGTGAAATAACCCGTCTGCTTCCTGTGGTACTATTATCAGTTCTCTTATTCGTTCAATAGTTCAATTTGTTTCATTAGTTCATTTATTACATACGGGAAGATGTGTAATGTAAATACATCTTCCCTTATGTAGTCGGCTCTTACAACATCCACGGGTAGAGATTCTCTTATTCCATATGCCGGAATCCGCACGCAGTGATATGCTATATATTATTATATTTATATATTATGTATAGTCTTTACTTAAGTTGACAGCTCTTAAGTTCGCATTTATCTCCCTAGCCCCCCGGCTTCTTGTACGTTTGTCAAACTCGTGTTAAGTCGGCATGCCAAATACTGTACGCTCATTGGTGGAGACAGCCGATGATCAACTGGCGACCAATGAGCGTTCAGTACTTGGTATGTCAAGTAGACATGCATTTAACAAACGTATATGAAAAACCGTACCTAAGTTGAATTTTAATAGACGGGCATTAATTTGTCTAACTTCATGTAATGTTACATTTACCTAGAAAGAGAGTATTTGAACCGACAACGCGGACACTCGAGCCCGTTCTCTCGCAGATGCTGCTGCACGGCGGCCGCGGACCGCTCGGGGTCGTTGTCGTCCAGCCACGCCGTGTACTGCTCGCAACTCAGCCCCTCGTGGTTCGGGCTCCACTGGGAAGTAACAATAAGCGTCCTTGACTAGTTTGCTTAATTCAGTCACCGGAAGTGTCAAAGGTATTTCACCTTTTCTTTGGTTTATTCTATACAAAGTCAAATTCAAAGTCAAGTATCTGTCTAATAATTATTATCTATTCTGAGTTGGAATATACATTAATGGCCGCAAATGTTAATTTTATAACGAGGCGTGAAGTAAGTAGTGGTACTTAATTACGTCATAAATGTTATTACACTCATTATAATAAGAAGGTTAATTATAATTCATTTATCAGCAATTGGAAAATCCAGGCGGTTATTTACCAAAACCATTAGAAAAAAAAATCCCTAATTTAAGAGGTCAATTTAATTTTCTTCTATAATAGCGTATAACATTTTGGTCACAAATACACATTACGAAGTAGCATAATCGGAGAAATACTTAAAAAAATTAAAATTAAATCGTACCAAAAACTCAAACTGGTAAAAGATAAAGTTTGGTATAAATCGACGTACAGTTAGGAAAACTAGTATATAGCCAAGCAATTACAATGTTAGTGACTGTCTACATACACCGTTGTAAAAAATATTTATATCAATAAATCATTTGTATTTGTTTGGTTGTTTGATAAATGATGATAACAATAGTAAACCACTAACCGGTTTTCTACAAGAGGCGCAACTAACGGATCGGCACTCGGGGCACCGCAGTTTCTTCTGTTTGGGATGAACGAAGAATCCTGAAGAACACTCCATGCACCATCTGAAGTTAGGGTCACGCGCGAGCGTGCGATCTCGTAACTGGAAAACGATTTTCTACATCAAGGTCACGAACAACAGAACTTCTTCACGAGTTTTTACATCAAGTTCACTGTACTATGGACGATTTTAGTGAAGGTCGGTTCAGTCGGCAGAATTACCGCAATTGTACTAACGAGCAAAAGCGCTAAAATTTGAGGTTTCAACTGCAAAAAAAATATTCGTAAAAATTTGGGTTTCATAGTCAGGAACTTTTGATTTTTGCAAGAATCTTAAAAGGGTCGTTTCGAAGAATAGTATGAAGGAAGAAACAGCATCTATTGATTGCTTTACAATTAAACGTGTTCGGTCAACACACAATCTTGCTTTACTGGTCAGTAAAGACTGGTGCTTTTTATGGTCCAGGTGGAGTAACAGGCAAAAGATCGAGGCCAACATACCTTCCTCTGAAACAGCTCATGCACTTCCGGATCTAGCAGCGCCTTGAGCAGTATATCAAGATGGGCGAAGTAGTCGAGCCAGGCGTCCTCCGGCAATGCCTCTAGTTCGGGTAGCTTGCAGTATGGACACACGCAGTCAACAATACTTCTCTCCGTCACCTGCACCGTGAAGTAAAGCCGCGCGCACTCGCGACAGCAGCGGTGTGTGCACCGCAACATCGACACCATCTGCAAAAACGTTTGTTGTAAAAAAATAATAAAAAAATGACTTATTTAATTTCATTTTCGGTTTGGTTGGATTATGTATGGAGTTTAACAACATAAATGTCAAAACAGATCAAATGACAACAGTTTACTAAATTAATTTGTGAAGGACCGATCTATAAACCCTAAAGTACAACTAAAGTTGAAAGTTCCTTTCACTCTTATTATATGGTAGGACCCACAGTACCTATTAGCGTATGATGGCATTAGCCACCTCCCGGTAGTTTTTTTTTTATTGTTTGATAGGCTTGCGTTTGTCCACTATCGCACCTGATGGTAAGTAACGATCCGGTCTAGGATGTAACACGCTTGCCTAGAAGAAACCTGTTCGATTTGAAGATTGATTGATTCATTGCAAAAACAGTGGTGGTGTGATCAAATGATACCAAGTGTGACAATTTTTGTAGTAATCATCCAGCTCAGTGACACATTTTGTTTACCTTTAGACCGATGATAGCATGATTGATGACACTAGAGATTACTTGTCCTCACTTCATGTTCAGGCAGTCGAGTCGCGCACAGCTCGCAGTCCTGGTGCAAGTATGCGAGCGCGGCGGGCAGGTCGGCGCACTCCAGCGCGGCCAGCAGCGCGGCCGGCGGCGCCGCTCCTCGCGCCACCAGCTCCACGGCCAGCCGCGCCTGCTCCCACGTCTCTAGCGCGCCGCCAGCAAGCAACAACCGCGCTTGTCTCTGTACCAGGGCGTGGAACACACATACAGTGATGTTAACGAACATTTGCCTGAAATTAGGTGTTCCAGCCATTGACTTAAGATTTACATAGCGGAAATATTATGGGCCTGTGGTTCCGTCACAGTAGCCTTATTTCAAGGAATGTACAAATTATGAATATGTAGCTGGGAATGTTTCACGAACGCCACATCAGTCGGACGCCGGTAAATAGTTAGTTCCAGCATGTTGTAAATGTATGGTAATATTGCAGTTTGGCAGAACCGGTGTATGATACTGATATCACCTTTTCCTGCTGGAACAGATAAGATAATACAATATCCAAACCGCAAGTAACTACTAATGTCTGATATGAAGCTCGCCGCTCACCAGGCAAACGGGCATGTTTATTTTTTTATCAGTGTCTATAACACATCATCATTTATGTGTGCACGAAGATACGGTAAACTTACCTCTGGTGAACCTTCCGGCAGTTGCACATTGGCCAGATCGATGATCTGTCCCGACACACGACGCAGTGTGATCGGCGGCGGTGGTGACGGCGGGGAGATCGGTTCCGCTTCTCTCTCTTCCTTCTTAACAATCTGCGATTGTGAGTCTTCCGAATCACTATCAGTCCATTCGTCTTCCGTGCGACATGTTTCCCTGAAGTAATTATTTCGCTTATCTTTTGGCGGCGATGATTTTGGTGGCGTGGTTTGTTTCTCTTCCGGTTGCTTTCCCGGGGGAGGTGGCGCTGGCTTCTTCTTTGTCAGTGTCGCTGTCGAAGTTGACGGTTTCACGTCTATAGTCACCGATACAGGAGGCTTCGCCGGTGTCGCGTTATTGAAAATTTTGGATTGCAATTGCTTCACGTGTCCGATTTGTACGTTTCCGAAGTGCGTTTTCGGAGGTGCTGGCGCGGGGTATTGCTTTACTGAAGTACGGCGTATTGGCACTTTCGAAACTAGTAATTTAGGTGTAAGTTTGTCTACTTTAGCTTTTATATTTTGTGATGTTTTAACGGGTTTTGGTATGTTAGACTTCACTGTCGCACTCTTGCTGGCGGATTCATTTGAATGAGTTTCCGTTGCCTTTTCAACGCTATCGCGTTGTGTATTTTGTTTGATTTGAAATGATTCAGCATTAGGATTATTGTTCATGGTTGGAACTGGTAAAGCTTCTTCAATTGCTACTTCTATATTTTCAATAGCGTTTGTTTTTGTGCCATTTGGAGCTTCTACTACATTGTCATCATTTAGACTTGGGTTTGATTGATTGGACGAGAAAGAAGATTCTGAGCTGCTCTTCCCATTAATTAGTTGTTTTTCATCAACTGTTTCTATTTGCATGGTTTCAGGCTCTACTTGTTGTTCTGCATCTTCCTCAGATTCAGTTTCTTCAGTAGTTTCTATAATAGCTTTAAATATTGGATCTCTATTTTCGGTAATCAGTGGGTGTGTTGGCGTAACAGTTTTCAATGTAAATTCAGTAATTGCATGTTTCGTTAACATAATTTTTGGTTCAACTGGAGGAGATTTTTTAACAGGAACTGTAGTAGTAGTTGTTTGTGAAGGGTCAGTCTGATTTTCTTTCATTTTATTAATAGATGTACTAAGTTCAGCGTATATTTCGTCAAATGAATCAACAGCTACAAACAAGTTATTATTCGTATCTTCTTTTTTTAAGGTATTTCCATTCTGCTCATTTACTTTGTTGTTATCTTTATATTCATTATTATCAAAAGTGTTTGATTTAGGTTCATTAAATTCTTCAATAATATTTACTGACTCAGGTTTAGGATCGTTTACTTCTATTGTCATTACATGTTCTTCTTGCAAACTACGAGCTATGGAATCTAGAATTTCAATGTTGGCGTGTTTAAAATTGTCTATTTGATTATCTAAGTTATCTAAAGCTTCTTCGAACTGTTCGTTATCTTCAGAACTAGTTCGGTTGGGGAATGTTACGTCATTTCTTGATTTATTTTCTTCTATTTCTTCCTCTTCATATTCTTCTTCGCTCGATATTTCTTCTTCTTCTTTTTCATCTGATGTCATGTTATCAGTTTCTTCTTCGGTTTCACTGTAGCTAGATTCCTCTCTCTCGTCGTTAGAACTCGATTCATGCTCACTCTGTGAAGTCTGTGCGTGCCCATCGTCTAGTGAATTTATATCAGAATTGATTTCATCCTTCATTTGTTGTATCAATTTTTGTGTGTTATCGACCATGTCGTTTAGATTGCTCGGTTTTTCTTCAGCTTGATTACTTTGTTGTGAATCTAAAAGTATCGTTGGTGACTTTATTTCAAGTCTTTGGTTTTCTTTGATAATAGTCGCAGGTTTGATTGCGGCCGAGTTACGTTCTATACTTAGGTTTATGTGTGAATCTGAAATATTGCGGTCTTCGGATTTCAAAATCTTAATTTTCGCCCTTTTTGGCTCATGTTTGCTGTGGGGGTTAATTTTAGGATCAGGGGCATTTAAAGTATTTACAATTTGATTTTTATTAGCGTGTTCTTTTATTCGCATTTTATTTACAATCTCGTCAGCCACTACACCGCCTCGCACCTTGTCGTCCCTTCGCGAATAGTCGTGATCCGTTCTAACGTTCACTAAAGCGGGTTCCGGCAAAGGCTTGCCAATATTCGGCAGCGGGCTCGCTCTCGTTAGGGCGTTATAAGCGTCTATGAAATCATTTTCCGACTGGATGAAGTCAGTAGAGGGCGGACTGCCGGCGAGGTCGGTAGCGCCCCACGCTGCGTCGGCGAGCAAGTCTCGGAGGAGCGAGCTGTCGTCCGGTACTGCCGCCCGAGCACGCAGAGAGTGCAGCGTTCGGGCGACGTCCTCGTCGTCGGGTAGGGGGGAGTACCTCTCGCGACGGTCGTAGTCGTCGAGCCACTCGCCTCTCACTTGATCGTCATCCGAGCTGTATTCCGCTGAAACGTAAACGCGAAGGTTATGGTGACGAGGGGCGGCGGCGCGGGCGGCGAGTCAAGGCAAGCGGGGGGAGTGGTTACCGCGCGCGCGGGGAGCCGCCTCCGCCTCGGCGCCCGCGGGGGAGCCCCACACGCGCCCGCGCACGTGCGCAGACGAGCTCACGCGCCCTGACTCCGTCTGCAAATAACCACAAGCTACAACTCTCCAAGCTCAGCTCTTCGGCTATGACGTACTTTTTCAAATTCATTTAGTAATAAAGAATTCATCACAAATTATTTAAAAATTCAACAACATGTCAAAATTCATTGCCAGTATTGTAATGGCACAAATTAGATAATAATATATTTACCTAGCTCGATTAGAAACGCACTGACGAAAATTACAAAAAATCTTTATTCACTCCCACTACTTTTTCGCGTATGTAGTGAGAGTAATATATTAAAAAAATAAAGGTTTAACACTTTTTAAACTTTCGCGACTTGAACTCATATTGTAAAGATAAAACGGGTCTATTCGCGCACTAAAATTATCAAAAAAATATTTTGTCTAAAAAATAATGGTTTGCTCTTCAAACCTTCTCTTTAATAAAATGACTGTTAGCACTTTTATTTACACGAAACAAGCCGGATCCGCAGATGTACTCACAGCTAGCGTAGAACGATCCAGGCCTGAAGCCACAATCTAAAAACACATTCGATAGGCCGCGGGTTCGTTCACGTTAAATGCGAGCTAAACTGAACTTTATTGCCTAGTCGGTATAAATAAACAAATATGTGTGGACGTTTCACACAGCGCCATCTAGCTCCAAACTAAGCAAAGCTTGTACTATGGGAACCAGATAACTGATACAATACTTAGATACTTTTTTTGTTTGTAAATACATAGATAGAATACAATATAACACCCAGACACAGAACATATGTTCATCACACAAATGTAGTGTAGTGTAGTAATAAGGGCGTGGAGTACCCATAATTTCTGACTTATTTCACTATGAAATGTCTTTTTTTTTGATGGGGGAAATGCATCACATACTTTCTGCCACCGTGATGGCGTGTATGTGGGACTCGAAACCACTAAAACCGCCCCGTGAGCCTACGTCCACCGTACCGGGGGCGAGAAGGGGTCGCGACTGCAGTCCAGCCAACTCGTCCCCCGGCCAACTCGCCCCCAAACAAAATAAACATAATTAAATTTTGTAGCCTAAAAATCGGCATTTCCAATAAAAAAAAAATAAAAGTCGAATATCTCGAAAAGGGTTAAGTTTAGGCTAGGGTGTTTCGTAGTGAAATAAGTCAAAAAAGATGGGTACTCCACGCCGTTAACGGATCTAGCACGATTCCTGTAACCCTGTATATGCAATATGAATGTGCGTTCACGTACCTGCCTCCGCAGCGCGTCCACACACTCGGTGACGGCGGGCCAGACCCCGCCGCGGTGGCGGGCGAGCGCGGCGCGCGCCTCCCGCTCGGACAGCGGCGCGTGCGGCGCGAGGCGGGCGGCGGCGCCGCGCACGGCGCCCGCCAGGCCCGCCCACCGCGTGCGCAGCCAGTCCAGCGGCGCCTCCGGACTGGCCTCCAGGGCTACTTGCACCTGTGGATACACGAACCATACATTCAAAAGCGTTTCAAAAACGGTCAGATAAATTTACAAGCCGTTTTCCGAACAGATTAAAATATAATACCCTTTCACAAAAAGGGGTTAAACTGACTTCAATCGACTTCTTTTCACCCAGAGGATACACTTCATAATAAAAAAAAATAACGGCCAAAGATCACAGACATAGATCCTGGACCCTAACTAGGATTATTACTACTAGAAACTACGAGGACTATGGTCTCACAACACCCAGATTCAGAACAAGTAAACAAGGCTTTTTTTCTGTGCACAAATACTTTTCCTGCCGCGGGAATTCAATCTGCCGCGTCCGGTTATGAGCCGACCTGCTCAACCAACACACCACAGAGGCAGTGGAACTTGGACGATACTGTGATGAACTTGTATGAAATATAAAGATTCAAGTCCTTATTGAAAACGATTGCAATGTTTTACCGAACAGAAAGACCAGAAATTGCATTGCAAAAAGCGAGATAATAAAAACGTTAGAAAAACTATTTGGAAGAGTGATATAGCGTAATAGAGTTATGACGGCATGTGGTAGTCGTAGAACTAGTAAGTGGATAGCTTAAAGATTATAATATATAGAACCAATAAAACAAGCTATATACCCTTTTTTATCAATTGATAAACTAAAAAATCACAATATTGAATAGCAAGCGTAGGTACTCTTAGTATAATCAAGCAGCGATAAAGAGCGTATGAGGGTTAGTCTCTTTCTCTCGGTCGAAAGTCACAGCATGGCGAAACCTTCCGCAACGACTGAAAGACTTATATTATTTCAAGGAAATACAGCTTTCCATCGCTTGGCGTTGCGCGCATGGTTTGGCAAACTAGTGCATTTTACAGTGTTGCGAGTGCGTTGCGCGCGACGTGGCAAGCTGGCAAACTGGTATAGCACGTGATGTTGCAAAGCTCGTGCGTGAGTCAAAAGAATGTGATGGTTCACGGTTTAAAAAAAAAAGATTAACGAAACGTTCTAATTCTATTTGGGGGCGGTAAGGCCTGCAATGACGTCACGCATGGGGTGTATTGTACATTTCCCCCTGCCACCTGCCAGCATTTACCCAAGCCAGCCCAGCTCCTTCATGTAGCGGAGCACTGCCTTGGGTCGCTGGCACAACTATTCCTGTATTGTCGCGTTTGATGGTATGAGTGTCGCATTTGATGGTATGGGTGGTTTGGAGAATAATCAAATTAGTCTTGTCGTCGTTGTTCTTGTTCGTTCAGCAGATGAGTTGTTTCTCTTGTCTCTTCTGTGGCTGTGCAATGTAGCAGCACACAAAACGTTATAAATAATACGTTTGTATAAATATTCTTAGTTTAAGTCTTAACCAGACTAAGATCTGAAGTAGAATGAACATCAGAACTAGTAGACTTCAGGCATTTATATTATGTTCCTTATTCCCACAATGTTTCCTTTCCTTGAACGTCGTATTTCGATTGCTGTTTACCTCTTGGTAACCATCTACAAAGAATTCATCTATGTTGATGTTAGGAGTAGGGTGTTTGTGACTCGTGCTTACCTCCGCGGCGTCGTACCCGAGCCGCTCGGCGTCCGCGAGCAGGCGCGCCAGCTGCAAGCCGCGTGCGCCTCCAGCTAACGCCTCTACCGAAGCGGCACGAGCGTGTGGCGACGGCTCCGGGGACGCTGCCTGTGGATGCACAACATTGTAATGCCACCAACATATCTGTACAACCCAAAGGCAAAAAAATGAAAAGAGCAAAGGGAAAATAGATAATGGAACGTTTTCAAAATAGCACCACCAGTTCCGTTTTTGACCACTTCTACCTATAAGTTATGGAACTGTCGACTGTAGGTATAGCAAAGTTATTATGTCAACATGAACCATAGACTTATCCTATACTAACGGCCCATCCCGGCTTCACACGGGTGGACGTTTATTTTTTAAGCCTGATTGGCATAAACGTACAGTAAATGCATGACATGCCTAAATATAATGATCATAGTAATATAACTACAATAGTTAGACACATGCTATAGCGAAATTTTTTGTAGATATTGATATGTTCTTTATTATTGTTGAACATTTTTTTGTTCTATCATCAATAGTTTTCGTAGCGCATGCGATGAAAGATATTTTATAGTTTTTTTTTTTTACACCTTGGGTAACCTTAATATAGTTTTAGTAAGGATCCTTATTTTTTCTTGCAATTAAAATAGCCTATATTAATCGGATAATGTGACATCCAAATGGTGAAAGAATTTAAAAAATCGGTCCAGTACTTTTTGAGCCAATTCGTTACAAACATACTTACATACAAATCTTTCCTCTTTATAATATTAGTATAGATTTCTGGACCGTCGGGGATGCGGCACGGCGCTAGAGACGCCTCAACTCTTGTAGAGGGGGGCTCTCTTGCTTGTTTCACTGTACACACGCTGCGTTCACTCCTACATACGCAATACGCACGTATCTCTACGACACGGTAACTTTAGATCCGTAGAAGCTGGACCGTCGGTGCGGGCGCGCATCACAGTAATAAAGACGCCATAGCTCAGTCGTATGTGGTGTTCGCATCTACGTAATCATTAGATACAGTATCAGATACATAACGTGCTAGACCCCCAAGTGAATGCGCTTTACATATGCACGTATCACTGCAACACAGTAACCTCAGATCCGTAGAAGCTGGACCGTCGGTGCGGGCGCGCCGTGCGGCGGAGGTCGAGGTGCGAGGCGCGGCGCGCCAGCCGGCCCCACTCGGCCGCGGACGGGGGCGACGCGTCCCTCTCGCGCCACTCCCACCCACCACCCACTGTGCGCACACTACGCTCGCTCTCCTGAAAGAAATCGCATAATTAATTATCTTTGCATATTTCGACATAACTGTTGATTCCCGTCTGTACTTAAGTTTGGCAGCTCCTAAGCTCGCACTTATCCCTCTAGAACGTATATACCCAAATGCGTTGCATTAGGAACGTCATAGTCATAAGTGTGAACTTATAAGCTATCAAACTTTAGTACAGATGGGTAAGAAAGCTTTTTGACTTTTTAATCATTAATCTGACCTACACTTTCCAATAAAAAAACGTCGAACGAGATGGTACTTTTCAACTTATTTTTCGCAAATGAATTAGCCAAGTCAAATACTCACCTAACAGAGTTAATATGTTAGAGAATTGTAATGGCACGGTATGTAGATAAATTCGTTTATTAAGTTCAGTAGACCGATTCCAAATCTACCGGAAAATTTCAAGTGAGAAATCTACACTATTCACCTACAAAGAAGATGCAATAGACATGTAAATTTGGAATCGGCACTTTTTCTATGAAATGTGAATCAGGCTGCAGATGTCGCACAAAGCACTTCTACGCATGTAGCACAAACTGACACACAACCTTTAACATAAAAAAGTGGTGTTTTATGGCATGGCCTCTTTTTATCGTCTCGTATATATAGAGGCTCGTATTCTAGCAATGGGCGGTCCCATTGCTAGAATACGAGCCTCGAGCGGTGATGTCGTAGAACAGCACCCCAACCGCGTAACTGTTCTGGGAATCGGCTTCGCCTGCCATCCTGTACGCGCCAATTAACAAGTTCACGAGTGCGAGCAAGAGAGAACACGATTACCATCTCCACCAGACTTACGCGGTGGGCCCCAGGTTAGTGACTGACCCTTGTATCGCTGGAGAGCGAGTGCCGGCTGCGCGAGCGCTCGCGCCGCGCGTCCTCCCGCAGCCGCCTGCGAGCGCGCGCGCCGCCTCCCGCCCCGCTCGCCACCGCGCTCGGCTCCTCGTACGTCTGACGGGAAACATCAAACATTACATTCTCTACTTTAATATTAGACTCACTCACCCGCCCCGGCTTCGCACGGTTTATCTAAGGTTTAGAAGTTTACCCTAGCTGGTTGAGTAACACTACCTCTAAGAGACCCATTCGAAAGCACACAAATTTTATTAAAATTAGACCAGCCATTTAGGAATAGTTCAGTGACATACACACACGAACTTTCTTTCTTTCTTTCTTCTAACACACACGCCTGAAAACCGGTTTAGTCTCCTCTTAGAAACTTCAGTTCTAGCCTGTCAATTTTTTATTCTGCTTTACCACAGACTCCTGGGTCCGTCTAGGTGACTAATAGTTTGATAGTAAATGTTTTGCATACTTTGTGAGAGTTTAGCCGTTTTCACCTGAAAACACAACACACACAACAACCAAAGATTCACTTTTATACAATATTTACTATCAGAGTCACCAATTATAATATCTTTCTTGTATCCAATTCATAATTTTCGAGTACGACGTAGAACCTGTTAAATTGTTGATATATTTACAACCATTTTTCTGCACGCTCCATACTCATTACATATATATCCTGACATTATACCACACATACACATTGCTAACTATCAATTTACAAGCTAGAGCAAAACAATATCGGTAATTTTTGTAAGCTCTTACCTGCGTAGATATACTTTGAGGCGGCGGCGAGGTCCCAGTATTAGATACGTTAGTTTTTCTGATGGAGGCCGAGGGGCGGCCTGCCATCACGACGTCGCGCGGGGGCGACGTCCCAGCGGACTTTTTTTGAAAATTTCCTGTGGACATTGAATCCCGTGGTGGAGATGGACCGACAGAGACATTGTGTCGCGAAGTATCTCGCGGCGGAGATGAGCCCACTGAGATGTTGTGACGTGGGGGAGATGGGCCCACTGAGACGTTGTGACGTGGGGGAGATGGGCCGACTGAGGCGTTGTGACGTGGGGGAGATGGGCCGACTGAGGCGTTGTGACGCGGGGGAGACGGGCCCACTGATATACTGTGTCGTTCTGGAGCTATCGGGGTTTCTTTAGTCTCGCGGTATGGAGACACCCGGACGGTGTTGGATTCTCGGAAAGCTTCTGTAGATACGTTTTTCGAGTTGCGATTGTCCCGCGGCGGTGACGGGCCGACTGCCATGTCATGGCGAGATGTCCCTCCGTTTTGCTCTCTAGTCGGTGTAACGAGACGAGGGGTGGCCTTCCCGGAAGCTCTCTCGCGAGGCGGAGACGGCCCACATCCGGTGGATGCCCGTTCTCGGGTGGATTTGTTTGACTCCGTCCGTTTCGGTTCTACACAAATAAAAATAAAGAATTCAGTTTCTGTTAAAATGCCATATTATAAACTTTAAGTAGATGCTACTCTATTCTTGTTTATCCGTTTTTAAACTTTTTTTTTCGAGTTAGTAAATTTGTGTGGAAATTTAACTTTTCACACTTTTTTCACAGCTTCAAACTAAGCAAAGCTTGTACTTTGGGAACCAGATAACCGATCCAATACCTATACTAGGTACTAAGATAATTTTAATTTTTGTTTGTAAATATATATCTACATAGAATAAAATTTCGCCTAGTACGGCAAACGCACTTGAGAGCCATTCAGGCATTGCTTAGCACTATGTTTATATATTCAAAAAATATATTTAATAATAATAATAATAAATAACGATCACATATACATAGATCCTGCTCCCTAACAAGGATTCCTTGTATTTAGTGACCCAGGAACTGAGGACTATGGTCCCACAATACCGAACACGGAAAATTTAGAAATTCAAACATAGTAGCTAAATTTTTTAATTATCATCATTATTATGTCATACTAACCTTGAACTTCCAATCTCGGACTCTCTCTAACACGAGTCGGCATTGCATCTACACTGTTTATATGGAGACCTTCCACATCAGCAATAACGTCAACAACTTGCGGTGCGGCTGTAGGCGTGCGGCAACAAACCGCGCACACACGCACGCCGGGCTCGTTCACGTACGTACAATGTTCGCATTGCCACGGAGCGTTTGGCGGTGAAAGTGCGGTTACAGCCGTGGAAGATTCGTTCTCATGAATCGCGTTTGTTGATGCATTCTCGCGAGTTATGTTTGTTGATGCGTTTTCGCGAGTTATGTTTGTTGATGCGTTCTCGCGAGTTATGTTTGTTGATGAATTCTCGCGAGTCTTGTTCGTGGGCGGGGCGTTCTCTCGATTCACGATTGTAGGTCGTGAGCCGCGACGCGGAGGTGGCTCCTCCTCCTTCAAAGAAATTTCAAATTAAGATTAAGATTAGGTTTTTTTGTAGGACAGTTTTAAGTTTCTTAGCTAGTATCTTTAGAGAGCTAGAGGGCAGCGGCAATAAAAATTGATTCAGAGCCCAGTAAATAAATAAGAGAATTTGTACCTCAGTTTCTGAGTCGGCGTCGCTAGAGGGCAGCGGCGGCGGGCTCGGCGTGCGGTGCTTGGTGCGCCGCGACGCGCGCGAGCGCACTGACAGCGCGGGGGACGCGGCGCGGGACCCGGCGCGGGACGCCACGCGGGACATTGTACGGCTATCGGCTGTAACGGACAGCTGCATTTTACCCATCGGAAAACACGAATGTAGAAAATAAAACAGTGCAGCAGACGTGGCGCGGAATCCCACGTAGAGCATTGTAAACATAGAGCAGGAAAAAATACGCGTTTCTACCGACTTCAGAAAAGGAGGAGATCTCGATTCGTCCATGAACTGCCCTCCCATAAATCGAACATTTACTCCGTTCTATTGTCACAGGCGATATTTTGTAGTTACCGTTACTAAACATTTTGTAGCGGTGTAATACGTTTTTATGTTATCGCAGAACAGCTATTTCACTGTTATGCAGGCGGTAGGCTGTCAAAAAGATTCAGTCAGAAAAATAACTAGTGTGTGAAAATTCAGGCGGAAATCGAATCCGGCAGTTGAATCATTATCGTCCGTCAATCACTAATTTATTGAACAAAAATTCATCAGGAAACTTTTCGAATCAGAATGAAAAGGTACCTCTGCGGTAAGGTTGCGGTGTCTGCGGCGCGTGATTATGTGGATGTGGGAGCGCAAGATGATGATGCGGCGCACAGCAAGCAGGCGCTTGCGCGGACGCAGGCCAGCCTCCTCCAGCCCACGGGTGGTCGAGACTGGCGCAAGATCCGTAGCGCCAGGCCGCGGGCGCACAGTGCGCGCAGCCGGCGCAGCTTGCGCCCGCGCCCGCGCCGCCTAGCTCTAACACTGATGCGCCGCGCCGCAACGGTCGTCCCCAACCTTGCTGCGGCGCTGTCACCATTTCAGAGCTTTCCCATGGCTCGTTTCCACTCGCCTAGAAACAAATTTACAAGCTTTATTCTTAAAGTTTCCCAAGTTTTAAAAGATAACATTATATAAAATTATGTTAGCATTTAAATAATTATATTGTTTTAAACAATACACATTCATACTTACATCCTCTCTCTAGACGCGATTAATAGCCGAATGCTGACTTTTAGAAGGAAATCTAGCAAGGAAGTTTTTTTGTAATTACTGTAACAAATACCCATAGATCAAAGAATGCTTTTATACAGAACGGAAAATCAAAGTGGCTAATACACAATATACATATATCCGAAGCATTGATCTACGAAACACGTCTGTAGGCAAATCACAGACAGACTCGTAATTCGAACTTTTGGGAAGTTCGTTAATAAGTATACGCACCATTTGCGGCATATTGAATCCTTGCAGTGACCCCCGTGGTCTATTCCACGCAGAGTTGAAGTGTCCCAGTGTGTTGGTCTGCATCTGAGGCTGCATGGGAACACCCTGATGTGGCATCGTGTTTAGGTACGGCATGCTTCCTATATGGCCAGGAGGGGCAGCCATTTTGTTCTGAATCTGAACTGGAGGCATCTGCTGGGGTTGGCTGAATACCGGCGATGGCTGAGGTCGGACTCCAGGAAGTGGCCCGTGACCGAGCGTAGCATGCCGAAGATCTTGCATTGGAGGCTTAGGACTGGCACTCATCTAAAAATATATTTTATGACTATTACTCTAGCTGCTGCCCATGGACATATAGACATTGTCCTTCCTCAGGGTTTAAACTCTAAGCTGTATCCACTAAACAGACATTATATGTATACATTTGGATTTCATTTTCACTATAAGACAATGGAAGCTTCACTTTCTGCAGAACTATCAAACTACCTCATTTTTGTAACGTACTTATGCGTTGATAAGTTTGATAGCCACAGTCTGTCTTTATTTACTCTGTGGTTTCCAATATAATTAACTGGTTAGGTGGTGTGTGCGCTATATGTAACGCAAATGACAATAAAATTATTAATGAAAAAATACAAACGATACTAGCCTTGTGACGTCGCGGAGGGGGCACAGGAGCGACTGCTGTCTTTGGCGGTAGCGGAGGTCTGTCTTCAGACAGTTGTGATAGAGACAAAGCCTGGAAATTACCAGAAAATTATATGGAATATTGTTTATCATCTGCCTATGTGATAACATCTGCAAAATGTTTGGCTAAAAAGTAAATACAAATTAGAGGTTTTTCGTGTCGATTGGTTAATTGTTTGTAGTAATTTGGCATTGTGCCGAAACAAAGTAGATACACATGTGGTGAGAGCACTATAAACTATTCGAACATACTGTATCTTACGCATCGAGCATGCAATTTTTATTTCGAAGAATGTTGTCACTCTTATTTTTATTTTCTATGGTACCGTTCACATTCACTTTTGCTTTTGTTCTATATCGATTTACATACTTATACACGATTCAAATGTTTTAAATGTTCGGTCCGGTCATTAATGACAATTTTTTCATAAAGATACAGAGTTAACTAGGTGGTAGGACTTTGTTGCAAAGTTCGTCTAGGTAGGTACCACCGCTTTGCCAATTATTCTGCCGCCAAGCAGTAGTGTGCAAGCACTACTGTGTTTTGGTTTGAAGGGCACTGTAGCTAGTGAAATTACTGGGCAATTGAGACTTTATTATCTGATCTCACAGTCGAGTAATCTTATTACCAAACTGGGCTGATGTCTCAGGATGATGTGCGCAGTGCAGTGTCGCTCGAAACTCTATGTATTGGGGTTCCGAGTGACACTGTTCTGTTATGGGCAGCCGTGTCGCTTAACATCAGGTAAACGACTAGCTCGTCACATCATTCACTAACATAAAAAAAAAATTAAGTTCATGCCGGACAATCGTACGTACAACTTATTCTTGAAACGTTTGGGTGACCCAAAAGCTCTAAGATCAGGCATCTTGTCTATAGTTGAAAGTATTGAAACGCTACTGTGACAAGGCGAAAAAACTGCGCAAGGATCACATCACATGACGTAAGAGCAGAATTTGATCATGTTGAGACATGTGGTAATTACTTTTTTTTTCGGCAAATTGCCTTTATTATCAATAAATACTATAATGATATAACAACTAAAACTAAACACTACCTACTACAAAAAAAAACCTATAGACAGTCCAAATGTTCCAGCCTACTACCAGTAGGTAGCGTACCCTACATGCTGGCAGCATTATTAATAATTATAATTATAATTAATTATTAATTTATTATAAGAAAATTACTTGTCGCTGATGATGCCTGCGCTTGGGATGCCGATGGTACATGTCATCGCAAGAGGCGCAGAGCGCGCGTCGCCCGCATTCAGCGCAGCGCACGCGTGCGCCTCCACCACCACAAAGTCCGCATGATGCGCCGGCCTGCGCTGGGTGACCTACGCATCAGAAATATACAATCATAAACATTATTAGCCGGAGACGTCCACGTGATGAACATATGTAGGCTACCCACAATGAACACTACTAACAACGTATGTCATGTCATAGAGGGATAAATGCGAATTTAAGAGCTGTCAAAGTTTAGTACTAATGGGCATGAGAGTCATATCCTATAATCGAGATTGTCAGTAGTCTGCTGAAAATGACTCACCAGTTGGTGGACGAGGAGGCGGAGGTGGTGGCGGTTGGAGCTTAGCATTCACGTACTGATCGGAAGGGAACTCCACCACTTCATAATCGGGCTCTGGTTTAATTGGTTGTCGCTGGGGTAGTGGCGTGCGAGGCTGCGCCAGCGCAGGTGGCCGCATGTTGAAATGCCCCGGCGCGGGAGAGTTCGCGCCTCGGGGGTCACGACCGCGCCTCTTCAGCATCTCTTCATACCAAAGCACACAAGACTTAATAGGGATCAAAGGGTCGAAGTGGATAGTAGCAATGTATATGTGGGCTGGTCGCAATTTGTATAATATTCTGGTAACGCTCAGCGTTTATTTTATCCTTTAGACTAGCCCATGTGATTTGGGGTTATAACCAATATCGGGGTTTGTAGGCATTATTGCGTTTGTTTGTTCCTACTTTTTCATGCACAGAGGCATTTTATAGCCCACCAACTCATTTCCGTTGAAAACGGTTTCGTTAAACTGATTACATCCGCCGCGGCAGTTTGATATAACACTTTTTAGTTACCTATTAGCGCTTATATCTTTTTTATGAATAAAGCCCTTATTTTTAGGATTTTAATATACTGAATGAATTTTCAAGGGCGTGGTAGGGTCAAATCCGAAACCATGAGGAATAGCTAGTCGATAGAGTCACAGTCCCATTTCCATAAAGTGTATATTTATTGGAATGAGTACCTATAGTTACTCGATACCGACAGTAGTAGGATATAGTATAGGTGTTTCTAACTTTATAGATAGTAAGGATTTTAAGTCCAGAGCTCTTGGCTCCAAATACCTACATAAAAAAGATTACTTTTCATTAGTAATTTGTCACCACCATCAGGAGGTAGGCTCAAATCTTCTTCTCGATAGGCAAGTAGTTGGTCCTAATGTCAGAATTCTTAGGCCGCCCAACGCTTCTTTGTCTTAAGACAACAACCGGGACCGATGGCTTAACGTATCCTCATGGCAGCGTTCAGCTGTAACAGTTTTGTAGCGGTGACCCATCCAATTCAGTTTTTGAATTAGATCGGTTAGTCTGCTGCTACAAGCAGGCCCGAATAACTCCACAATTTACCTAAATAAACAAATGCCATAAAAAATAAATAAATAATTAAATTCTGATGTTTTCTTCGATGTGTTTTGTTCTTAAGCAGTAGCTATTATTTTTTTAAATTAAAAAAATATTTGAGTCGAAATCCACTTGTTTATCTATAACCTTTCTGTGCTTTTAATGTCACGATAAACAGCGCATTTCACGCGTTTTAGAGTTCGGTACTCGTTTTTTCTCCACTGTCCTCGTAGTTCCCTATAGATACAGGAAATTCTAGTTGTGTGAATTGTATAGCACAACTAAAGGCAAAAATCTAATAGGACTATCCTGAAAAATGGCCTTGTTTGATTAAAAATGTGTTATATTTTATCTCCTGTTATTTGTTCTCGTTTAATTTACCCCATGCTAATTTTCATGTATAATATATGATTGAGTTTACTGTTTACTTACACCAATTCAATTTTGTGCATCATGATACTTTTTACTACAGTATTGATTTAGATCTATTTTTACAAAGCCTGCGATGATAAACAATAGATACACTAGTTCTTATACAACTTGTATAACTATAAAAGTACTTACCTAAATAATATGGCAAATAAAGAAATACAGTCTCGTGTATAACTAGCCGTCACGAAAGTGACACAACTCACTTTATAGAGATTTATTTATACTGATAAATAGAAATTTGAAGTCGGCGCTTAGGTTTAGTTTTAATATTTTCGTTTAATAATGAATTTAGCTCTATGACCTTCGAATGATGACTCATAATCACAGCTTACAAGGTAAAAATAGACAAGTAGTCGAATCGAAAGAAAGAATCTTGATTTTTACCAGATAACTTATTTGACATGGATAATAATCAAGTATTATTAACATTGTGCATGCGCTGCTATGACCGGGATAGAGCAGGCGTTGCCGCGTCGACGACCCATATTCCGGCACTCATATCCCAAAATATCGAAACTGTTTTACACTATGTTCTCTGCATTGATCTCCGGACACGTTTACAATGAATAGATAAAATAGGTCACGAGAACTCACCAATTTTCTAAACATAGATTAAACATTATTTCAGGCAACTTGCAATCAGAGCTTTTCATGTCTACATAATTAAATCAACAGAAAAATGTATAATGATCAAATAGGAATAAAGAGAGTGGGCTTGCGTCAATTACGACATTTTACAACACAAATATTTTGTTTATAACTTACCGTGATTTATAAATCCTATTGGATAAGAAATCACTTTCAGCAACACCACTAAGAAAATGTAGCGCACTACATATCGGACATGTGAATTATGCAACTGCACTATAGCACTTCACTCGCGCACTTCAGGATCCACCAGCCCAAGAAGCTGTGGTCCACCGGTCACCTCGGGAGCTGCTAATCAGCCGCCCTATCCGGACGAAATTGTCAGCGGGAAGACGCGAGCGCGCCGTCTCTATTTCTGTCCGCGGCCGTGTTGCCCCGATTTTACTAAAATTACGACGCGATGCTATTTCCGCACTCATCCCAGTGCGCCCTCTTGCTGAAGTCAAATACCTTGCGAAACTCATTTTAGTAGGCTATTGATCTGGAGTGTTAATGTTAGCATGGCTAATTAATTCCTTTGCTATAGAAGCGATATATAATCCTAAAATAAATTTGTGCAGGTAACTCGAATCCTTCTGCCCGGCACTGCAATCTTGCAAATTTGTAACACCTATTGTAATATACCATAGTTAAATAAGTAAGTTTTTATTTATGTAAATTTCTTATTTTGCGGTGTACAATAAAGTGTTGATCTATCACGCAAGTAGGCACTTACCTAATAATTATGCGGCTCCGACCCTATATCCTCGCTTGCAGCTTGCAGCGCATTCTTTCCCACCTTCGACCGCATCGTAGCTTCCTATCAGGTGAGATCCTAGTCTTAAACTAATCTAATAAATAGTAAAATAAAGAAAACGAAGTACCCAGTTACCCGTTTGTTAAATCATACTAATGAGTGTCTCGAAACGATTTAGATTTCGATACCTACTTCCACATAGTTTGTAGTCCAACAAAAACTGGCGATTGATTTTAAAATTACCATATGCAAGATAATATATCACCCGGAAACATAAAATTCATATAGTACTTACTTCCTATATTACGTAACCAATTTTTGACAAAGTAGTAGATCAGCGTATGATATATAACCAAACAGGTATTTTACAATCGAAACCTCATCCAAACCATACCTTTTCTACCACTCGTGTTGTAATGTAAACAAAATGGTCTGTCACATTGTCACATTTGAATGTCAGTTGGTGCATTAATATTTGATATTTTGTCAGTGCTTAAATCTAATTTTGTGATGCGATGGAGATATTGCAAAGTTTCAAGCAGAATGGATATTTTACGGCAGAACTATACCATTTGCTCTCTAAAAAGAAGCTGGTTACTGCTTCGGAAGAGGTAATCCAAAAACTTAGTAGCCATTCTTCTATACCTTAAAATTGAAACGTCTGTTGTTGGGACTTTCACGTCAAACAGCTGCAACGACTTGGATGTAACTTTACACGCAAATTGCAAATAACATGATCAATATAGGAAAAATTATTCTTTAGCTTAAAAAATTAAAGTTCCGGAGCAAGATGTGTAAGGGTGATATAGCAGTGCTTCTCTTCTTTTTTTAAAACCTCAATGTTTCGATGAAATGAAACCACTTCTACATAAAGTAACTTAATTTTTGATCTTAGCTTGTACCATGCTGTATACATGAATAAGTATTGCACTGTGGCCGTTACGATGACTATGTTATATCCAAAGCACATTATAAACTTTCAGATACTTCCTTCGGAATATGAAAAAAATATGAAGATGAGCACGCAAGAAAGATTGCAGCACATGAACAATATTACTATCGACAATATTGTCAATGTTGATAATAATCCTAAAAAAGTTGTACTTTCTTTTTCACCTAAAATACTCGTATTTCAGAATTTTAAGCCGAACGATAAGATAGTTACTAAGTTTTCTGTTAAAAATATCAGTAAGGTACGAAACGATCAAATCAATCTTATTAATAACAAAAGTAGATATTAATATTCATTACTTGCATATTATTTTATAGGCTCCGACATTCTTGAATATGGTATACAAGGAGTCGTCATACTTCTTCATTAAGCCTTGTGGCGGACAGCTTCTTTCGCGGCTGGCACCAGGGATCAGTGTTTCGTTTGCCGTTACCTTCATGCCAGTCCTTTACGAAGACTACACACACAGAGTCACGTTTTTCACCGACACCGATCAATACGTGCTTCCCTTGATAGGTGAGGTTTTTATTTCATAGTTCAGTTCTACTTGTGAGCTCTACTCTACCTACCTATACCTATTGATAAAGTAGGTACCTACATACCTACTGTAGCTCCTAAAACTGTAGCTCAAAAGTATCCTATGTTTCCAGGGTTCAATGTTATTTCCATACCAAATATCATCAAGACCAGTTAAGCCGTATATATAGTTATAATAGGCGAAATTTCTCAACAAATGATAGTTTGTCGTTAAATAAGTAGCAACCCTCAAAGCGCAAGTTTTACTCGCTGACTATCCTCTGGGGCAAAGAGTAACGAGTTTTACATCATTAGCCGGAAAACGTCCACTACTGAACATAGGCCTCCTCCATAAAACGTCACTTTGGACGCTTATCATAGGGGAAGGATTTGCCATAATCACCACGTTTGACAGACTTGGTGACCACAGAATGAATAATAAGCCGAGGAAAATGCTGCAGCCATTTTCTGTATTTCCTTAGCCGGCTCTTGTTTTAAATTTTATCGTTTTCTTGAAGCAATGGGGCCGAGACCCGTGTTTGATTTCCCTGACGAAATCGTTATTCCGAAAACTCCATTGAAAGTAGAGAATAACGTTATTGTGACAGTACATAATGTTGGAACTGTACCGGCTGGATTTACCTTGACAACAAAAAGGTATTAAAAGGCATTATTATTTTTCAGAAATGCATATGCATCTCTAATTTTTTTAATAACTTTCAGCCCTTTTTCGGTACAGCCGAAATCTGCATACCTAAACCCAAGTGAAAAAATTGAGATTAAAGTAGGGTTTAAAACGATGCATTTTGGACATATGGACGGAAACATACATGCAGTTTTCGAAACGGGTTTGTATAATATACGCATATTATCATTAGGTAAGGCATATTTGAATGCCAATAACTATAACCTAAAATGGTCGATGTGTCCAAGAGTTGTGATTTTGATAAGCTTTAATTATTATAAGGTATTCTAGCCTAGGCTACATACTTAGCGTGTCAACACAATTAATTATCAATCGTCAATTAACATCGCGGTCAAGGTTTGAGATAGTGCTTAAATATAAAAGCACTAGTTGCGCCCCACGGTTTCGCCTGCGGATAAAAAGTATTTTAATGATTTCACTTTTCCGGGATAAAATGTAGCCTATATGTTAAACCAGTGTATAAGCTATCTTGGTACCGAATTTCCTCCAAATCCAATCAGCCGTTTAAGCGTGAAGGAGTAACAAACATACACACATACAAACTTTCGCCTTTATAATATTAGTGTGATGAGATTGCACAATGGTGGTAATTGGGGAATGTTTAAAAGGCTTTCTCCTGAGACTGACTGGCAGATAACGTACTACAACCCAAACTGCCGGTCATTTGATACTTGTAGGTAGGGAGTTTTAATTTTTATATAAAAAAAAAGCTCGAGCTCTTCTAGTTTTATTTATGATTATGTTTGTAGACATGTAGAAACATTTAGCATTAATACAAATTATAACTGTATTTTATAAAACAGGCGAGAATTTTACAATAAAAGCTACAGGGTCAACGCACATAATAAGCGTAGAGCTAGAAAAGTACGTGGTCAGATTTAACGATACTTATAATACGATGGTGCGCCAACAAACGTTAAAAATAATTAACAAATCCGATCATGTGCTGACATACGTGTGTATGAAGAACGACTGCGTATTTTACGGTGAGATTTAAAATACTGTACAGAAAGTAGTTCCTAATTAACAATATTTGTTATATTATAAAAGATTTGCGTTAAAAAATCTATATCATTTATTTATCTTATGTCATTCATCTCGGCCATGTACCAGCCTCGTATTAATATAATATAGTGTTGTCAAAGTGTGAGCACGTCATAGAACGCACATTGACTAAACACTTTTGTCTGTTATAGATTTCGAAGAGAAAGTAAAGTTAGCTACATTATTTTACGATCTAAAAGATAGCGAATCACTGAAAAACAAAAAGTTAGTCCAGTTTGAAGTGATAAGCAGCGATGAGCATGAAAGAGTTTACACAAGGATATTTTATGACGAAATACAGTCTCTGGTTGCCGATGAAACGTTGCAATTCCAGAACTCGCACTTTTCTATTTCACCTATTGTAAGTAATAAATAATAATCTAGAAGTACCTACGCAAAGCATGCATTTTGATTCCGTTATTCAGTAAATATGAAAGTAAATTGCGGCACATGTGCACGACTGCTTCGATTTTCAGAGGGGAAAGCTGTGGCCTAATAAAGCGACAGAAATAACCATAACGTTTTCTCCTAAAGAAATAGGAGAGTTTAATGCAATCGCGTATTTAGACGTCGACGGTGTCAAAGATCGCATTCCGTTGAAAATGATGGGAACTTCCTTGCCTCCAACAATTACTTTGAATATTGAAACACTAGATATGGATTGTGTATACATCAATAAGACGTACAATTATGAAATAGTTGCGATTAACAAAGGTATTCGAATGCGTCAATTCTAAATTTAAACCATAATTTGAGATTTGGCACGTGAACTTTATGAATTGTTTACAGGGCATATCAACGGCGTAATTGTGTACAAAGATGTGCCGACGTTATTTGGAAGTATAATTACTTGCTCTCCGGAAATGCACTGCCTCCGTCCAGGTGACAAAGAAGTCTTTGTCATATCATTCTGCAATTCTAACCAGGGGCCATACTTTGAAGAGATTAATTTTATTATACGTGACTCCAAAGTGGTACTTAAGCTTTATTTGAAGTAAGAAAACATATATTTTCCATTATTCAAAATCTTTAAATTAACGTAATGTTAAAGATTGGTGTAATAATTGTGTGTTTTCATATGGTTTTAGAGGATCAGTTATATATCCTTCTTTGGCGTTTAGTATACCATGTTTAGATTTTGGAATGGTCAGCTTGGGTACGTAGTTTTGTTATAAATCAATATGTCATAATATATTTAATTTTAGAAAATCTAATTAAGCACGTCTGAGTTTTCAGGAGTGTCAAAAACTTTAGAGCTCGATGTTATTAACGAGTCTATAGTAGACGTAAGTGGATCCGTAAAGATATCCTCAGATGGCCCAGAAATAAGTAGCATTACATTGACAGACTATGCGGTCGCTGATATACCGAAACCAAAGGTACCGCAATGGCCAAGGGAGTTTAATATTGAACCTCGCAAAGTTGAACTGGGGCCTGAATCCAGGATTTCCTTAAAGGTAGGTAACAAATAAGATTTTTAATACGACATAAAACTTATTCAACAAAGGACACACTTGGAGCAATATTCAAATCTGAGATATTGTCTTTGTACAGGTGACACTGACTGCTAACTTAGTAAGAGCAAATCACACTTCTCTCGAATTAGAACTGGAAAAGTCAGATAGCCCGCCGGTAGTTCTACCCGTTATGTATAATGCTAAGGTTCCTGATATAATACCCGCACCGGAAATCAAACTGCGGGCCTGTTTCATGGACTTCAAATACGTAAACGAAATACATATAACTACAAAGGAGTTTTGGGGATACTTTACAGTGGAGGATACAAAAACGGTATGATCTCACACAGATATTTTTACTTTACTTTTTTTTACTTTACTTATAACGTGTCATATTACACTTTTTAAACTTTCGACTTGAACTCATAATGTAAAGATAAAACGGGTCTATTCGCGCACAAAAATTATCAAAATATAATTTTGACTAACCTCGACGTTTCGACCAAGTTACATTGGCCGTGGTCACGAGGGGACTGGAGTAGCGGGTGTCAGCATCGTGCAGAACGGGCGTCGTCTCCAACTACCCGCATTTGATGTTGTAAATTTTCACTATCAATATCCCGGCATATAATACTAACAGTATCGGCAGTTACACGCGAACACAAATCGCGACGCGAACACCTACTTATCACCGGATTCCACGCTGAGGATAACCTATAGCCATCTTCCCGATTGAAATTACTATACTTCTTAATTTCAATGGCTTCTCGGACAACTCTTGGGTAAAATTGTTTGTCAGTAGCGAGAACTTTAGGGGCATGAAGTTCGATCCAGTGGTTTGGTCCTGACTTAAGCAAGTGCTCGGCAATCGCAGATTTATTGGTTTGTCGGTTTTTCACAGCTGCGATATGTTCCTTAACCCTTTCCGCAATGGTACGTTTTGTCTGACCAATGTAGGAACTACCACAGCTGCAGTCAATCTTATAAACGCCGGGTGTTTGAAACGAGATGATGTCTTTCACTGGCCCCACCTGCTGTGCTACCTTGAATAACGGAGTGTATACAGTCTTGATGGAGTACTTTCTTAGTGCTGTTCCAACTTTGTCCGTTACCCCCTTCACGTAAGGTAAAAACACCGGCTGTCTACAAACATCAAAAACCGCCTTATTCGTGTATCTGCGCCTGGGCCGCATATTGTTCACCGTATAACCGTTATGTTTAAGTACCTCCCGAACATAAGATAATTCTGATTGTAGATGTTCAGGGTCACAGAGATCATAAGCCCGGTTTATAAGTGATGTAGCCACGGACTTTAAGTGGCAAGGGTGGTGGTGAGACATTGCGTTCAGGTATCTGTCCGTATGCGTTGGTTTCCTATAAACCGAGTGTGTCAGGGATCCGTCTGGTTTTACCATCAATATGACATCAAGGAACGCCAACGACCTGTCGACTTCAACTTCAACCGAAAACTTAACCCTTGGGTGTATGGACTCCAGATGATGTTTTAATAGCTCCACTTCTTTCTGACCACCACTTAATATGCAGAAAACGTCGTCAACGTAACGCTTCCATATCTTTACCCCTGAAGACTGCACTTGTAATGCATGCTCGAAGTGCTCCATCCAGATATTTGCTAATACCGGTGCTACCGGACTACCCATAGCTACACCATCTATCTGGAGGTAATACTGCCCATGATACAGAAAGTAATTACCATCTAAGCAATTACGAAGCAAAACCATATAATCTTCCGAAAGGTTATTTTCCCGAAGTTTTTCTCTGACAACTTCTAGGCATTCCTTAACCGGAACGTTGGTGAAAAGTGACTCGACGTCAAAACTCACCATAATATCATTTGGTTCCAGTCTGATACCTTTAATGATTTCAATAAAATGACGCGAATCTTTCACGAAAGAAGCTGTCCTTCCCACCAAAGGCTGCAGTACCGATGCGACGTGCTTCGCGAGGTGATAAGTGGGCGAGTCAATCTGACCGCATACCAGCATACCGTTGCGACCTATTGTCAGCGTTATGGAAGCGTTACGTTGACGACGTTTTCTGCATATTAAGTGGTGGTCAGAAAGAAGTGGAGCTATTAAAACATCATCTGGAGTCCATACACCCAAGGGTTAAGTTTTCGGTTGAAGTTGAAGTCGACAGGTCGTTGGCGTTCCTTGATGTCATATTGATGGTAAAACCAGACGGATCCCTGGCACACTCGGTTTATAGGAAACCAACGCATACGGACAGATACCTGAACGCAATGTCTCACCACCACCCTTGCCACTTAAAGTCCGTGGCTACATCACTTATAAACCGGGCTTATGATCTCTGTGACCCTGAACATCTACAATCAGAATTATCTTATGTTCGGGAGGTACTTAAACATAACGGTTATACGGTGAACAATATGCGGCCCAGGCGCAGATACACGAATAAGGCGGTTTTTGATGTTTGTAGACAGCCGGTGTTTTTACCTTACGTGAAGGGGGTAACGGACAAAGTTGGAACAGCACTAAGAAAGTACTCCATCAAGACTGTATACACTCCGTTATTCAAGGTGGCACAGCAGGTGGGGCCAGTGAAAGACATCATCCCGTTTCAAACACCCGGCGTTTATAAGATTGACTGCAGCTGTGGTAGTTCCTACATTGGTCAGACAAAACGTACCATTGCGGAAAGGGTTAAGGAACATATCGCAGCTGTGAAAAACCGACAAACCAATAAATCTGCGATTGCCGAGCACTTGCTTAAGTCAGGACCAAACCACTGGATCGAACTTCATGCCCCTAAAGTTCTCGCTACTGACAAACAATTTTACCCAAGAGTTGTCCGAGAAGCCATTGAAATTAAGAAGTATAGTAATTTCAATCGGGAAGATGGCTATAGGTTATCCTCAGCGTGGAATCCGGTGATAAGTAGGTGTTCGCGTCGCGATTTGTGTTCGCGTGTAACTGCCGATACTGTTAGTATTATATGCCGGGATATTGATAGTGAAAATTTACAACATCAAATGCGGGTAGTTGGAGACGACGCCCGTTCTGCACGATGCTGACACCCGCTACTCCAGTCCCCTCGTGACCACGGCCAATGTAACTTGGTCGAAACGTCGAGGTTAGTCAAAATTATATTTTGATAATTTTTGTGCGCGAATAGACCCGTTTTATCTTTACATTACGTGTCATATTGGTAATAAACTGTATGTTGATAAATCAATCGTAAAATTATATTAATAAATTATCTGATTAAAAACAATGATTCTGTAATTCGATTTAAGACAATTTTTCAAGAAACGCACATGTATATTTTAAATGTTTTTTTTTGTTATAGGAAGAATCATCATTAAATGTTGAAGTAGGTGTAAAAGAAGGAATAATGGCACCAAACAGTACTATTATTTTGCCTATTACAATAAAAACAAGCAGTCTTGGTATACAGGAACGTTGGATAAGGTGGCATAAATACTATACTATTTAATATCCTTTGAATACTGCTGTCTGTTTCAATAAAACAGTTAAAGATCATGTAAATATTTGTGCCCAGGTTGAACTTGTTTGGTTTGTCTAAGCCGATTGATGTATGTCATATCACCGGGTGTGGCGTCCGGCCTATTATTACTTGTACCCCGACATCAATGCACTGGGGACAGGTCAAATTGTTAACCAGATCACAAAAATCATTAACATTGTGCAACGACTCACCAGTGGTCGTCTACTTCAGGTCTTTTTTGGTACGAATCAGTTCCATATACATCTTTGAATATTCAAAAATATACATACAGTAATTCATTATTCGCTCTTTCTCATCATTACGTTACCTGAATTGATTTTATGTTTTCTTTATTGATAGCTTAATAAAGATGGAAGATGGCAAATTTATCCAACAGAAGGTCGTATAGAACCGGAATCAGAGACAGATGTACATCTCGTTCTTTATTTGTTGGATGCAGACACTTACACTAATAAAGCTGTTATCCAACTAGAGAGAGTCAAAGATATAGTAAGTAGCTAAATTTTCGTATAAATTGCTGCACAAGTGTACATTAATGAAAAGGTAAGGCTACTAATACTATTAAATTTTATCCTGTTTAGTTTGTACCTATATCGGCCACTGGTGTCGGTACGAGTATAATTGTTGGCGACCTCAGAGACAGTATTGCACTGGGCAGACATTTCACTAAAATACCGCTTAACTGCAAGGTGGTCATAGAAAACTGTGGGACCAGGCTACACTCACTTGAATGGAGTGAACATTATAAAGCACCTAAAACTAAGCAACACGTTACGTAAGCATAAGTACATGATTCAGTAACAAACGACACCAAATTGCTACAGCAATTTGGTACAGCAATTATGCTACAGCAATTTGGTGTCAGGGTTTTGACTTTGTTTACTTTTTGGTTAGACCTTTCTTCAGTTTGGATCCTAAATCATTCAAAATAGCTGCGGGAGAAAAAATTGAACTGACTATAATCGGAGTCACTTACAAAGTAACCACCATAAAAGAGATGTGGTACTTAGTTGGCAGCGTAGAGGGAATAAACAAGAAGGAGCTATTACTGGAGTGTCAGATAGTTGCGGAGTTTGTTGATCCAAAAATTGAAGTATCGTCTTCAGTAATTGACCTACAATACGATTTCGGTCCTTATAGTGAATACTACAAATTAACAGGTACCTATCAAATGAATTTATAATATACAAAATTCTAATTTCAGCACTTTTTTATTTGCTACTTTTTTCTTTCAGATATTGTAACTATTAAAAATGTCTCTAAGCTGCCTCTAGACATTGATTTAAGTGTGAAACCACCTTTTGCAATCATTCAGAAACAAAGTACGTACAAAATATCACCTGAAGAAGAGCAGTTATGTTGCTGCATATGCTATAAAGAAAGCGATTTGAATATTCCTAACATAGTCAGCGAACTTGGTACCCAACAATCACGCCCTTTTATTGATTTCTTGACTTCAAGGCCCGTGGAACCTATACGAAAGGGGCCGCTTCATTTTTTCCAAAACATAAATAAAATAAAAATGGCTTTCAGTCTTACTCATTCTATTGAGGAACGGTTGGAAGATCAAGAAGTAATGAAATTGCAAATTCTCTTCGACACATCAAAACATTTGACGCTAAAGTCTCGGGTATATAACGATTTAATGAGGATAAAATTTAAAGGACATAAAAATAAGGTAAAGATAGAAATTTAAAACTGCTAAATAAATTGTTTTGATTTGTATCCACTTAATATTGGAAAATATATGTACATTGCCTTTATTTTTGCAGGATGCCATAAAACTAATAGGAAAAATTAACTACCCTAATGTGCTTGTTTTGTCACCACGAGTAGATTTCCAGTGTATTTTAAACGGAACTATTGAGAGAAAAACCATTAAAATACAGAATGTTACTCCTCTGTTAGTGTGCTATAAGTTTCAATGGAAAAAATGCACCATTTCCGCAATGGTTGTGGTAAATATGTCAGCTGATATAAAACAATATGAAGATATTATAATTGATTGTTTACATTAATTTACCTTTTTCCTAAATAGCCTGCAGCACCGCAAGTTCAGTTAAATAAAATTATAAGTATTACACAAACGCCTACGAAAGAATTGGACTCAAGCGGTAACTAGATTTCATGATTCATTATTCATTTAGCGTTGATTTGAAAACTCACCACAGCACTCGAAATAGTACCTACTGACCTCTTGAAAAAAAGGAACATAACATAAAATACCGTTTCACCCGACTAATTCTTGATCTTCGATCAGAAGTTCAGAAGCTTGAACCTAATCGTTGTAATAGATTAATCAGACAGAATGCTTATTAGATTTATTACATACATAGACGTATTAGACGTTGATTCTGATCGCTGTTGCAATAAACGCAGGTGGAAAGTTATGATATTACAATTTTATACTTCTTTTTTGGTTTCACTTTCTATTATTGTTCTTTTATAGTCTATGGATTCAGTAATTCAAAATATTCAGCGTCGATGTACTAATTGTTTTTAGGAAGTAAAATACATGAAGTGATACCTAGCCCTGTGCGATCTGCCTCTGGCATCGTCAATGTAACAGAGTTACATGACATTTCAAAAGAACGAGTCAGTGCAATTCATGAAACGACACCAATAGACGTTAGATCATTAGATAATTTTGAACAGAATGTTGATTCATTGAGATTAAAAGTAATCAAAAAAGTAGCTCCTATGATATCTGTTAAATATGAACAAAAATTTGACTGGATAAACAAATTTAAAAAGGTCTCAGAACCTAGTAGAGTTAGCATAAACGAAGTACTTATGTTGACTCCGCATAGAGGTCTTTTAAAACCTGGTGAAATTCAATATGTTCATGTAATATTTAAACCGAAAGCCAACATAAACATAAAAGCTGTATTGGAATGTGAAATATTAGGAGGACCTCCTGAATCCATTATTGTAACAGGTCAGAGTTCAGATTTGATATACAAATTAAACACACAGAAACTTAATTTTAAATTACGATCATTTCATGAAAGTGCTTCAGAAAATATAGTAATCACTAACGTAGCACAATTGCCTTTTGAATACAAAACATATTTGAATGAACCAAAACTTGAAAACGAGCTCGAAGGAACTATATTGGATTTAGTACCACCAGAAAGAACCCTTGAGCACGAGGAAGAAGCCGAACTAAAAATTGTAATGAGACCTGGTGTAGTTGGATATTTCAATAGAGTATTCTTATTGGAAGTGGGTCACTTGCCGCACATACCGATTGAAGTCATTGGGTGGGGAGTCATCCCTCAAGTGCATTTATCTCTACAAAGACCTGGGATAGCTAATGTAAGTAATAAAGTATGTTTTCGCTTGTATTTTTTCGAGAGCAAAAGTCCTTTGGGTGTACATCTAAAGTCTGTTTATGGCCATCTTTTCTCGAGTGTTTCCCATCGATCTGGTAGATTGTAGACGATGACGTAACTTGTCTGCAACCGTATGAAACTAAAATTTGTATGGATTTGACAGTTTCAATAAGCAGTATATGTGTGATAATTTTATGTTTAATTTTTTTTTAAATATTTCCTTTATATCAAAAATTAATCTGTTGTTCGAGTCAGTGACGGGAAATATAACACATCGATGGACATCGGAGTCATCATAAGAGTTCCTTTATACTGTTTCGATTTGGAACCCTAAAAATAGAATCAACAAAATGCTATTATCATATGTCAGTTTTTTGTTTTGTAACAGTTGGATCCTGAATTAGGATATCGGGCAATTCCTGCATTAACATCACAATATTTGGCAGCAGTCAGTGAAATATTTGAGAAAACCGCTATAGAACATTTGAATTCACCATTGACAGAAAAATGCTTCGAAGATACGGATTTCCAACATGGATGGCACATTTGTTCGACTTGGGTAATATAATATATTTAAAAATAATTACGTTTCTTTTAATATGTGCTATTTATTTAAAAGAATTTATACTTACGATTGACTATTTCTATATGTAGGTCAATAAAAATAGGTGTTTTACAATTCACCAGTTCGAATCCAGTATCCAGCAGATTATTAATAAAAATCTTTGCAGTTTTACTTGATATTGAAAATAAAAAAATGTTTCCTTGAGTGATATTTGCTATCATTAATATTTAGAGTAGGTACGATCGCACAAAGCACAATTTTTTTCAAACTTTATACGAGTAATTTTAGGATGGATATCCTTCGGTGATGGATATAGAGTTAGCGATCGAGAGAATGCTCGTTATCGACCATATAAAACTGCGACCAGAAATATTGACCGTCTACTCGACGACATCGAAAATGGGCCCAATACCAGATTTTTATGCAACACCTTACGTTATTGATTACGGTGTGGTAATAACCGGCAGTACGGTAAGAAATTATTGAATAAAAGTTTGTAGTAACTAACTGCTTAATTAACAACTTAAAAAAATATTTATTTGTTTTACTTTACGTGCTTTATAGGTACAATGTACGGCCGATATAACAAACTACGGCCCTATATTAACAAAGTTGCATTTTGCTAAAGGCACACATATACCAGCTTGGTTGAATCTGAAGATTTGTGGGAAGTTGATGCCGGGTGAAACTGGTAAACTGGATGTGGTTTTCGCACCTACATCAGCAGATTTTGTCAAGTTAGAAGAAAACGTAGAGGCATCGTTCAATTTGGAGGTGACCTTGTTACTTTTTTATTTAAATTATTTACCTGACTAAGTAATCAAAAAATACGTTTTATCTAAATTCATTATAAGTGGTTTCACATGTTTTTAGGTACCCTACGGTATAACGATTCCGCTACAAATAAGGGCACTCTGCGCAGTACCCTATTTAATAACAAATGTGTCAGAAATCGCTTTTGGATCAGTCAGATGTGGTGAAAAGATAGTTTGCTCAATCCCGCTTAAAAATGTGTACGTATACAATTTCAGAATTATAGACTTGATGTACCTTACTTGAAGAAATGAATGTATATGAGTTTCAGGGGAAAACCGACTTGTATATGGTACGTGACGCTGAGATTAAAAGTGGCCGGTCCTAACCCTATGATGATAATAAACGGTTCAGGGAAATACCAGCCAGGAGAAGGAGGGTGGTTAAGTGTTGCTTTCAAGCCTACTATGGAGGTTAGCAATTCGATCACAACAATTCGAACAAAGAATAAGTACTAACTTATAATTAATTTAAATCTTTTTCAGATGTCATATGAAGGCTTGCTCATATTCAGATTCCACATGAATCCTAATAGAATGACTATTCCTATATCTGGGCATGGCATTGTACCGCACGTGCACATTATTGGGCCTAATGTTAATTTTCCTCCAACGCTGCCATGGGCGGAAACGACGGACATTTACTTTGGGATGACTAATCCTTGCCCATTCCCGATTGAACTGATAATAGCCCACAGTGACGAGTAAGACCATTATTATCTTGAAACGATAACCATGCGATAACCACTAAGTTGACAATTTGACATCGGACTTAATTAAATTTTCGTAGAAAATGGAAAGAGGAGGATGAAGTTATTCAATTGTTATACAAATATTACAACAAGCCGGACGAGATGTTAGTTCCAGCCATAAAACCAGGAACAGGGATGCCAGATGAAATTATGAATTTCTTTCGTAAATTCAAAGAACAGGTTAAAAAGTAAGCTATTTTAAAACAAGCTGTGAAACAGAATACTTTACCAGTATCTTTGTTTTTTGTATAATCTAGAGCTATTCAAGTCTCGAGTGAATAGCTATCTTCTAGACAAGAGTGTACCGCGTCGTCACTTTCCATCAGGTGAGACCGCAGACCTATTCAGTTATGAAAAAGTGAGTCAGATGGCATCACAAATTAAGGCCTATATAGAGGTATACTTGGCAATGATGATGATGATGATGATAATCACGATCTAGCTTACAAAATTGTTATTAACACTTACATAAAAGCTAAACTAGTTAGAAACACAGGGATAGCAATTACAATGCCGAACGCTATTATAAAACGTATTAGCAAACTAAGAAAATCATTTTTGAAGTAAAACTCTTTACGACGCTTGACTTGGGGAGTAAGCTGGTGAAATAAGGAGGCAAACGGTAGTTGAAAAATGTTGGTTCACTTAGGTCTCGAATCTCAACACAACAAATATAGAAAGTTGTATTATTATGTTGGTATTTCCGGTAAAATGACAATTTACAATTGTCAAGATGGCGACATTAACATTAAACAATGCAAAAACCAAGTTATACCGGCCAGTAGATGGAGCTAAAAAAGTTTTACTTCTGTTGTGTGGTCTAAAACACACGCGTTTTTTTTAGAAGTATGGATGGCGAAGCAACTTCGTCAGCAAAACCTGCGACTACTCGAGGAGCACTTAGTGGAAAACTGTAAGCGTGCGTTGTAAGAAACGCTAGTATTTTCTTTTAGTTTTGAAATTATATTGGCTCTCTTTTATAGTTAGTTAAAAACACCGCAATAACACAGTATGAGGTCCATGGAAATCACTTTCCACCGTTGCAGTGAGGCATCTGTATTATTTCAATTTCTATGATCATTAACTATTATTATTTCAGAAAGAGTAAAAGTCCTAAGTCTGCTGTTAAAAGTGCTGTACATAAAGATGTTCAACCTCCAAGAACATTTAAAACGGAAGCAGAAATAATTGCAGGTATATGAAATTTAAATTACTATTATATATATATTATTACTACAACACCATGACTGGTGAAACGCCAAAAATAAGCACTAAACAAAAAACATGCGGTTTTTTTTTATGAATCTATCACGTCAATGGTGACATAACTTTTTCTAGATGAAATAAAGTTGATGAAGGAGCTTGGTGTAGATCCTTTGAAGGAATGCCTACATGCAACACGTGCCGTTGATGATCAATCAGAGGGTTCTGGTACTGAAAAATATCTGAAGGGCTTAATAGCTTTTTTCCATGGATCTCCATGTGAAGGTTAGTATATTCAGTAACTTGAAATATTACAAGTTTTGTTAAGTCAAACGTATGGCGTAAATGGGTGTGTTTTAGAAATGCATTGTCAAGAGATGGCGTATTCGCTGGGAAAACAGTTGGGTATACCAACAGTAAATTTTGATTTTTGCATTATTGAAGCTCTTTGTGTTAGTGAATGTCCAGCCAAAATACTAATTACAAGTGCATTAAGCGAGTGTTATGAAACAGCACGAAGAAACGCTAAGAGCGATGACGATGATAATGATGAGCAATCTGAAGGTATTGTTAAGATTAATAGTTGAAATATTTACATTATTTAATACTTATTATACGTTTAATGATATTAAATTCTATTTTGTAAACTTTTTAGACCATTTATTCAGTGATACTGAGGATGAATTTGATATAATATTAAAGAAAATAGAGTTTTTAGCTAACGCTAAAAATGTAGCAACTCCGCGATCTAAAACGGGTGATAAAAAGAAGAAAAGATCACCAAATTCGTCTATTGCCTCGCACACTGCGTTGGGAGCCATGGGATCATCAACTTTGTTTCAAATGGTAGTACCACCTTTAACATAAAAATGCAAAATGAAATACATATTGGTTCTTATGCTAAAATGCTCGGCAAGCTGACGCTGTACTGCGCGTTCGTTCGACCCGAGCTGAAGCTGTTAGTACATTTTAGTAGTTACAGTGAATAAATCGACAGCTGCATTGTTTTGTTTTCGCTAAATCATCTCGTAGTCTGCAAGTTCGGTAAGTCTTATTATTCAATAAGTAACAATTTATTCAGTAATAATAATTAACCGCTTAAATAATAATTATCAGTACGAGTCTGTAGTACTATTAACTATTATCCGTGTTATCAGTTACTTTAAAAAATTACATTGTGACTTCTTTGGTGACAGGATTTAATTCAGGAGTTACTTACGGACTTTTTCAATAACCCTAAATTTCATCGAGGTTTTGTGATAGATTCACTAACAAGTAAAATGTTGAAGAATCCTGCACTTGTTCTCACAACAGTCCTAAAATGTAAACAAAATATCTGGAATATACATCTTATACTTTGCCAATCGGATTTTTCCAAGTGGGCAATGGCTTATGAAGAAGCTCAACGAGAAAATGAGTTAATAGATGAGTGAGTAACCCATTGCAACTAAGTGTTAATCGTTCAACGAAAAAAAAGAGGTTTATAATTAGAAGCACAAAGGCCTAAGTATAACATGCAAAGTCAAGGAGATAAGAGCATATAGTTTTTATGTAAATATGTTTTTTATAACTAAAAATGTAAATTTTTTTGGACTTTTGGCGGGAAAACGATAAATATCGCGTCGTCGCCGCATTGTATTATTTTCCAAAACTTGTGTTATTTTCAGTGTTAGTGCATAAAATTGGTGGCATTTTATTCGTTAAGTGCTGGTTTAAAGGCATGAGTGTGGGAAAGTGGTATAATGATGGTGAAACGTTTCTTTTCGTGTTGTTTCCAAAACTACATAGAAGCTTCTGGTAAAGTTGCCACCACTTTACTAGGAGTATGACTATGACTAGACTATGACTTGGACTGTGACTTGACTTGACTTGACACATATATAATATTAATTAACTTGAAAAATTATCAATTACTTGACACTGGTTAAATACACAAAAGTGTGGAGCCAAAAAAAAAACCTAGAGTTGAATGTAATTTTTTATTTTCATAGATGTGTTGCAAAAGTTTTTGACGAAAAGGAAATAGATAATATTGTAACATCATTTGAAGACATGGATGAAGAAGAATATGAAAATGCTTCCCCGGAACTGAAATTGATATACATTACTCATGGCTTAGAAAATCGTAGAAAAAAATATATCGAAAAATCGGGGTAAATAAACTGTAATTGAGTATTGAATATGTTATATGAAATATGACATGATTGGCTGACAGTAACGCAGAGCTTAAGCCGCTGGACCTGGACTACTACCCACTGGAGCTACAACTGTTGTGGTATGAGAGAGAAAAAAGAGAGAAAAAAATTAGGACTAGTAATAGTAGTAATAATGTCAATGGGGTGTTAAAGTTAGTATGAAAAACCATGCAGGTGAATGCGCGGGGCGCAGATTGTGTACCACACTTGCGTCAAAAATTACGTTTAATAACTATATATTAACTTTTTACAGAAGCCAACGAGAAATTGTTAAAAAAGTGAAGCCTGACGGTAAAAATGGTAAAAAAAACTTATTTTTTTTAGGAAAAGATTGCATGTGTGAATGATGAAATAGAACCATTTGGCTGAATTTTACATTGCCTTCCATGCAGTAAACAATTTCCACAATCATGATTTAAATATTTCCTGGCAATAGTTATTTCATGATTTTAATCATTTTTTTTTTGTAATGGATGGAACTAATGGCTGGTTTAAAAGATGTCTAATTTTATTGTATTATTTTTAAGGTTTGCACATTACCCTTTTGTTACGTTTTTTTTACCTTATTGTTTGATTTCCAGAACACAGTAAATCGATAATAACAATTGAAAATGTAGAGTCGAAGAAAAGAAATAAGAAGGATGACGCAAAAGGCAAGGCAATAATTATTAGTTTAATCGTATTATGCCTAAGGATCGTTGATTAGCTAATAGCTACTTAAATTAAAAGCTTTCAATTAAGTATTTGATGGAATTATAATTTTACACATTCACGTTTACAGTTTCATTTGTATTATGTACCTATATCTATTATGACTTGGTGTTGTTGCTTAGTAAAAGATAAAACGTGATTGCAATATAACTGTTTTTAGGGTTCTGACCGGGGAAAAATTGAAAAAATAATGGCGAATACCATATTGCAGGGAAACCAACAAACGAATATACAATCATGAATAACAAATATGTTGAATACGCTAAAATTACGTATGAGAGTCTTGTTAATATAGCTAACAATTGGATATTAGAAGAATGTGATGTAAGGTTACCACTTATTGGGTTAAACGGCCAAGTCGTTGGCGCTTCCCAAAAGAAGGCAAAAAAGAAATCAGAAATACAACTTATGGTAATTTGATAATTAAAATTAGCACATGATAGCAGAGAAGACACTTTTACAACACATCCTTACTTTTTTAGGCTTCTGAAGTTAGTTTAATTGACAGGGGTTTCCCCTTGACACTAATAATGTGTCCCTGTCTAAACTATAAAGATGCATTAATAAACATGTTCAAAAGTGCGCCTGTTGTACAAGAAGCTCTTAAGAAGGAGGAAGAGTACGACATCCTTAAGTCTCCAGTTCACAGACAAGAGTACACTGTTCTTTTGCCCAAGACATTCCCTCCGATTAACCATGGAGATCCGCTAGTTTGGCGATTTTTAAATGAAAGCCCGGTAAGTGTGAAAATACTCGGTATTGCGAAATCCAGGTAAAACCGATAGATCCTCGATCTCGTTAATTTCCTCTGGGTTATGTGATTCTTATTCAAAAGTACATGATCATCCGATGACCATATCTATGTCTGTCCTGTCCTGTACCCTGCCGTTGTTTTTAATTTATTTTCCATTACAATAAAACAAAAAAAACCTAAAGGTAGACCTTGTTGTTAACGTCATAAAGAAATTCGCTGATGCTCATGAACGAAGGCTTCACCACCATGTGAATGTCGAGGCGATCCAGCTCCTCGATAACACGGATACAATGAGAAGACTAAAAAGCAAAAAACCTTTTGAGTTAGTTTAGTGATAGTTATATTGAACTATAGTGTAGTGAGTGTTACTCAAAAAGACTCATGAACTAATATGTCTTCCACTTAATAGAGACATTAAGAAAAGTGTTGATGGACACATTCTTATTTTTTTTTTAATGTTACTGAATGATTTGACGAGCTAGCCGTTCACCTGATGTTAAGCGCCACGGCTGCCCATAACAGAATAGTGTCAATCGGAACCCCAAAATAGAGTTTCGAGCAACACTGCACTGCGCACATCATCCTGAGACATCTGCAGTCTGGTAATAAGATTACTCGACTGTGAGATCAGATCATAAAGTCTCAATTGCCCAGTAATTTCACTAGCTACAGTGCCCTTCAAACCGGAACACAGTAGTGCTTGCGCACTACTGCTTGGCGGCAGAATAGCTGGCAAAGCATATTATTACTTTAGCAGTTTAAGTCAATTTTAAATGACTTATTAGCCGTAGTAATGGCTAGATTGTAATTTTAATGATGTACTATTTAAGGTAAGGTAAAAAAATTACAATAAAAAAAGCGTATTAGAATAACCCACCCCTATCTGTACCCGATGCAAAGGTGCCCATTACACTGGCTGCATTGCCAGGCTGGATGGCTATGACCAACCGGCGCAGCAGGTCTTACAATGTTTTTAATTGATTGCAGATTAAAAAATGTGAGTGCAATCAGCTCACGGACCTCAACTTGCTTGACGATTCTACCCAAGATTTTGTATTAGATATTCTTTCTAAGTGGCACTGCACATGTGGAAAGAAGGTGATAACTGTAGTAAATGAGATACCAAGAAAATATTTACCTTGATTATGTATGAAACGTGGTTATTTACTGTTTGCAATTTCCTATAGTCAGATATCAACCTATACCACAGAAAACAAGCCCAAGCCTAAACATAGTAATTTGTAAATATGTCGATTTATATAATATTTAAGGTGACTTCATCGCAAACATCTACTAGCGGGATCCCATCAACATCTATTGATGCTGTAAAAGCTACAGAAGAAGAAAGCGAATCGGATATTACCTACCCTGAACCGCTGCGGAGAGTTCAATCAATACCGAGTCAGTATTTTCAACTGCTGGGATCAAATAGTTTAAATTGCTCTATGAAAGGACAGATGGGAAGTGTGAAGAAACCGTTATATTTAGAATATAACTAAATAAATATTTAAAAATAAATAAATAAATATTTTTACACATTTGACACTGCCTAGAGCTGTATAACATCTGATAGATTTATGTTTCAGCCCCCGGCAGCCGCATTGTATTACAACCTGGGGATCTAGTGCGGTGCAAATACTCCTTCAGTCCACAGTATGAAGGAAACTTCAGTGTAAAGCGGTTCGTAGAAGTTAGCGGATGGCCCGATTCAAGAATAGATATAAATATTTCAGGGATATGCGATTTACCAAGGTACTTGTTAAATTTTCACAGCAGACATTAAAAAGGTAGACAGTGTATAATTAGTATCGATGTCTTCAGGTTGGACAATAGACCGAAGAAGATGTTTGAAAGCTTTGTCAGGAGAACTTTAGAAGATAATGTTTACAAAAAAACATTTTTGGATGACCTTAAGTTGTTTGAATTTGGTCCAATATTTGTAGGAGCCTCACGGTACGGTTACGAATCATCAAATAGAAATTGTATCCATTTTATGATTTACATTATTTTGTAGTCTTTTTACCTACTTTTAGAATTTATGAGGAAGAGTATTCTATCAATTTGAAAAATTCATCACTTATTACGGCACACGTTGTAATAGAATTTCAGGAAGACACAAATGTGTTTCAAATAAACAAAAACTTCATTACGGTAGAGGTGAGTTAGTTTGCAGCTAACCATTACGAGCCCAAAATTCTATTTCGTTTGCATAGAATTGTTTTATCTAACCAAAAATGAAGCAAGTCAGTGTTATTTATACCACAGAATAAATAATAGTACAGTTGACTACTTATATTGCATTTTTGTTTATAGCCTGGATGTAGAGATAAACTAACAATATCAGCAGCACCTGCGGAAGTGGGTATTCACAGAAGCGTTCTGTTGCTTTGTGTAAAAGATAACCCAGAGATAGTCACTGTATCCATTGGTTGCAGCGGCGTATTACCTCTAGTGGAAATATTACCACTAACCAAAACCATTGGTAAGTATGTAGTCATCATATTTTTTAAAAATAATGTTCTTTTGAGCTAAAAACAAATACAATATAAAAAATCTATAAGCGCTTCCTCCTTTCGGTACTATTTAGTTTAGTTTGTGTCAGAGTAGTGAAACTCCAAAAATATAACATGTTATGTTATAATATATGACTATTTTCCATCTTATTCTAGCAAAACAAACCGTCTGATAACATTATATAATATTAAAAAATGCTTAATATATTTTTAGACTATGGAAAACTACTATTGTACCGTCGCGAAGACGACAGGTTAATAATCAAAAACGATTCAGTTCTGCCAATAATGTGGAAAATACGAAATGCTGAAGAGTTCATAGAAGATTTTATTATATCACATACTACGGGAATCATACAAAGGCATGATAACCAAGTTGTTCCTGTCACGTACATCGCCTGCAGAGTTGGCGTTATAGTGTCAAAAATGCTGACCATTGATGTATGTTTTGTTTTGCTTAATTATGTAATTTATTTCAGAATACTGAGTTACGCGATAACCCATTACAACCAGAATACACCCATATAGGTGTATGGAAAGATATAATATGTATCGGTATTTTAAACGTTTTTTTTTTCAGATTTACGATTCTCTCGGTCGAGGAACACCACTAGTGATAGATAACATATACCTATCGGCAGAGTGTTATGATGTGATGGTCGAATGTGCCTACGAAAATCCTGCCGAGAATTTCCTGAACTACGGAAACGTAAAAGTCAACTCTAACGTAGTTCGAGACATGTATTTACTTAACAGAGGGAAATATAATATATACTACAAGTAAATCGCATATTTTATGATTATTACACTACACTATAGCTGACCCGATAGACGTCTTGTCCAAAAGTTTGGGTTTTATCGTATTCGAAAACATTTGGGGGAAACATTTTGAATTTTTCTTTAAAACCTAAACCTTGAACACCTAATTCGTATTAACTACGAACATTTTAAAACAAAAAATAGTCAAATCGGTCCAGCAGTTACAACTAGAAATGAGGTTAGAGATACATTTATTTCTCATAAGAAAATATTTCACTTACATGAGAACTATTTAACATAACGTATAAAACTTCATTTTTAAACCTTTAAGAACGTTATAAGAATAATAAATATGGAATATTATAAATGCAAAATATTTGAAATTTGATTAGGCAAATGATGCAATTTTTAATTTCGTAAAAATGTATTTTGTTTAGGTTGAAAAAAGTAAAGAATTTCCCAGAACCGTCGCTGTTAAAATCATTTGAGGCGTACCCAGATTGCGGGGTCGTTCCTCCGGCACCGAAGTTGGTCACTATAGAGTTCGACTGTACCCCCACAACTTCAATGAACCTCGTGAACGTACCAGCTTATATTTGCTCGTTACTCGACGGCAGTAAAAATCAAGTGATCGTGGCAAAGTTTCCAGTTTGTGTTACGATCGCATCGTTCTATAACACGTAAGTACTAAGTACCTATTTTAGTGAAAACTCTTGAAGATTGGTATTTTTGAGTTACAGTAGTAGCACTTTTAATCGGCTTACAGATTTACTTTATTTCCACTTGGTGAGTTGAATTTCCACATAATACCAGTCGGTAGTGGAGTAATGAGAGAGGTAATTTTGAACAATACAAGCAAATGTCCAGTGACGTACGAAATTGTCGTACCGCGGCAATACCGAATAGCTTCTGAAACTTCGCATGCGGTGAAAATAAAGGACAATAAGTAAGTTTAACGCAATCGGATATGCTGTTGATCAAGAGGCTGCTATTTTATTTACTGAATTTTTAAACGCACTCAGGCTTAAATGTCCACCAATCAAATGTGGCAATTTCTTGATTTACAATGAAGACAATCTCCTTGCACCGGGTACGAGCCGCACTATTCAATTACAATTCTTGGCCTCGTCTGCGAAGACTTTTGAAGAAACTATACACTTTGTAATAAGCGATACTTGTCCCGCGGAAGCACAAGGGGTGCCACTGAAACTGGTGGGCACAGGAGCAATTCCTACTTTAGATTTCTGGAATTTGGAAACAACGTTCAGAGAACATCTTATTGTAAAGAGCTTGTCAGATTATAAGGTTCCTGAGGTATAGTTTAAAGAGATTTTGTGATTCTAATTTAATGCTGCTTTAAACTGATGGTATTTTATCTATAGCAAGGACAACTTATGTAATTAATTTCATCTAATTTATATATTTTCAGTCATCTCCGCATTGTGTATTCGTTGAGAACTCAGTAACTTTTCATTTCTTCTGCGTAACTGTAAATACTAAGCATACAGGAGTTATAGACCTCTACAATAATGGTCTTGTGGCATGTGCACTTACAATGAAATTGAATTATCAGAGTAACTCTGATGCTAAAATTTTCTCATTAGATAAATATGAAACCCATATAGAGCCGCTAATGCATAAGTTCTTGGGGATTATATTCAGTCCTAAAGCATTGGAGGTAAGAATGTAATGTTTTCTTAAATACCGTTCTATAACACATATCACACCATTGTTTAAAAATACCATTATTAATTAACAGGAGTACAGAGCAGTTCTGGAAATTAAACTAAAGCTGTTAGACAATCAGATGCACTCGTTCAAGATTTGTTTGATCGGAGAAGGTGTAATACCTAGGATACAACTAATGTCACCAAAACTAAAACAACCCAAGCTGGCTATTCTCAAGTTTCCAATCACTTGTCTTGGCTCAATAAGCAGCAAGACCATAGCATTTAAAAATATAAGTTCTGTAAAATGCATAGCGACGCTTGAAATCGTACACCCAACACGTGAAGAAAGGCCAGTGTTCTGGTTGACTACCACAGATGAATGCGAACATATTATCTTAAACGGAAGGAACGGTTAGTATTAACATTTGATATTGTCAACAAAAATCTTAAATAGTTTCAAAATTTTGACTTACACGTAGCAACATCATAAAACTCGTACATTGTGTGAAAGGAGATTGATGTTATTCAATATTACAGATAACGAGAATGTATGTATGAAAGTGGTTTTAAATCCGGATGAAGGAGCTAAGTTGATTGTTCACTACAACCCGATTAAGAAGGGCAGAACTACTTGCGATGTGAACTTGACGATACTCGAAAACCCATACGAATATTTTACCGTAAGTACTTATTACTACATAATATATTATAATATATACCTGATTCCTGATATGCCTATAGTATGGTGTATGAAAATGCATACAGATAATAATATTGTGATTATGTATGTTTATTAAAGATTTTATGTGAAGCAGAAGCATTTATGGAAGATGTGATATTGGTGGGCCTCGAAATGCTCTCGATGGATGTTAATTTAGAAGCTTACAAGAATTCTGAAACAGTAACTGATAATGATGGGTATATTTTTCATCTTCTTACTCTTACTGATTAACGAAACTGATTTTAATATTCATGATGAGACGAATTTAATGTATTTTTCAATGAAAAAGTTTCTTATTAAGTTTCTATATCAGGGATACATCGACGCCATCTACGGCAGACAGCGGTAAAAAGAATAAAAGTGAAGTATTTGAAAAAAAGAAATCAAAATCATCAGAGAAAAGAAACAAAAGAATAATATCTATTGGGTCTACGAGACAAAGTGATTCACCGTTGATAGATCGTTCTCTCAAATATGTATTGAATTTTGGTATGTTAATTAACCGATTTGTATTGGATTTATCTTTACTGAAATAATGCATGACAAAACTAGCGTACTTAATGCAATGTATATCAATCTGTTTGATACAATATTTTTACTCTAGGTGGCTGTGAACTGTGCGTTATTCAAAGAAGATCAGTCATTATGATTAATAACTCCGACATGGTCTATAAATTTATATGGGAACAAGTGGAACACATAGTGACGAAACCATCCACGGGTTATATATCGCCAGGCGAAGAGAAAGATATAGAGATAATATTTTTTGCAGGGCAACCTGTCTTTATAAACAAGGTAACATTGAGAGCTTTTAGTTAACAACATTTCCAGTTGTTTTTTCTGGCGGGAAAACGAAAAAGATCTCATCACGGAACAATATTTTTTTATCCAAAACTTGTGTTATTTTCAGTGTTAGTGCATAAAATTGGTGGCATTTTATTCGTTAAGTGCTGGATTACAGACATGAGTGTGGGAAAGTTGTATCATGATGGCGAAACGTTTCTTTTCGTGTTGTTTCCACAACACCATAGAAGCTTCTATTAAAGTTGCCACCACTTTACTAGGAGTATGACTTTGACTAGACTATGACTTGACTTGGACTGTGACTTGACACAAATTTGCGTGAAATATCATTAACGTGATAAATTATCAATTATTCGACACTGGCTAAATACACAAAAGTGTGGAGCCAAAACATACAAAAAAAACCATTTCCAGTTCTCTCACTGCGGACATTTTTCAGAGAGCGAGAGAGAGAGAAAGAGAGAAAGGGGGAGAGAGTTGAAGCTAATTTTATTAAATGATCAATTTATAGATACTTAATTCGATTTCAGGAGGTTTTAAGATGCAACTTAAGTGGTTTATGTGATACATCTTTGACTATTGATTTAAAAGGCGCTACTTGGGACAATCGACAAATTCTCACTCAGTTCGACCATAATAGGTATTACCTTGTTTATTTATCATCCTTTTACTAGGTGGCAGGACTATTCTGCAAAGTCCGTCTAGGTAGGTATTACTAGACTGTGCTGATATATCGTAGTCATGTCCTACTAACTCTATGCTTTAGAGTACCAAGTGACACTGCAACTATTTCGCAACTAGTAACACTGCAGCCTCTGGTGTGGTGGTTGAGGAGGTCGGTTCATAACCCGGAGACGGCGGGTTCGATTCCCGCAGCACAACACGTATTCGTGCGCAGATACTTGTTCTGAGTCTGGGTATTGTGGGACCATGGTCCTCGTAATCCCTGGGTCCTTAGACATAGGGAATCCTAGTTAGGGTCCAGGATGTATGTGATTGTTGGGCGTTATTATTATTATTATTATGGGTGACCGTTGGGCGTTATTATTATTATTATTATTGGTATGGGCGACCGTGTTGCTTATTATCATGCAAACGACTATCTCGTCATTAACTACAACAACAACAGCAAATATTTTTAGGTGTAGGTACAGCGATATGTGTAGAGATTGTAGAGTATAGTTATAGCGTCTAGATTTTAAATTGTAATTTGATATTTAAACTAATACAACTTGAATTTCAGAGATGTAAGTATAAACGAGAGGTGCGAGGTCACGGTCGGAGACCAAAACGTCCCTACAGAAGATTTTTTTGGAAATATTACTATACTTGTCATTTACTCTGCTGTTACTGAATATACAAAATATAAATCCACATTGAAAGAAGAAATCAATATAAAAGATACCTTTATTTACCAGGTAAATTGTCATTTTAAATGTATTAAATTTGTATTCCGATTTAAAGAATTATGACATAAACGAGCTTCTGCCCGCAGCTTCGCCCGCGGCATGGCCTATGGGAAAATAATTCAACCACCCATTTCACTCTCTTAAGGGTGGAATTTTGAAAAATCCTTTCTTAGCGGATGCCTACGTCATAACATCTACCTGCATGCCAAATTTCAGCCCGATCCGTCCAGCGGTTTGGTCTGTGCGTTGATAGATCACTATATATGTCAGTCACCATTGAGTTATGTATGTATGTATATTTAGAAAGTACCTGACAGAATAAACATCAAATTAAATTTCGTTGAATTGTATTAACAGACAAGAACATTCGACTTCGTAGTAGAAAATGTGGGTAATGTGCCTATGAAAATTACTTGGAGCTTTTACATTGACGACGTGTATCCAGTTAGAATAGATAGACAAAGAAATCAGGTAAGATTGAAGATTGCCCCACTTCTTACACTAATTACTTTGAAATCATTATTTTGCTTTTAAAAATATTAAATTTGTCAAATGGTTTATAGATTTCTGAAGAATCAAAAACTAATCAAGATAGGGGAGACGAAAGTGGGGAAATCATGCAAACTGATCAGCTGCCAATTGAAAATGGTGAAAATGGTAATCCAGCTACACTAAACAGGCATCTGAATGGTTCAGTCGAACAAAATTTGGAATCGTTTAACATCAGGCGAACGCCTAATTCGTCACGTCATTCTTTAACATAAAAAAAAAATCTTGTTCGGGATTTTCAAATTACACAGGATCTTTAAATTTTATGAATCGAATAAGTTTCAGTTCGAGAAACAAATATAGCTGACACTCGTAACCACTAATTATGATTTCTATGAAGTTCAATGATCATTTCATCAAAGTAACTAAAACATTTCTTTAAATATCTTCACAGATCCAAGTAAAATTACGCTATTTAGTGGTAATGCAGACAGGGAGAGTGTTGATACGTGGTTCGAAATCGACTTGCCGTTCCAGATAGAGCCTGATAAGGCATGTCTAAAGCCTCAACAGAAGGTTTCATTCAAAGTTACTTTTTCACCACAGGAAGCATTTGACTTTAAAATAAAACTTAAAAGTTCTATAGGTTAGTTTTATACTTAAGGACTTGCTACCTATTTATTATTAGCTAACATTAATGTTACTGAAAAGTTGTATCTTTAAATTTTTCGATTACAGATAATTTAGATCCGTACGATCAAAACATATCCTGTAACATATCAGCTAAGTCTTTAATACCATACGTACACTTAGATATAGAAGAAAGCGACTACTTGACTTCTGGTAGACGAAAAATTACAGGGATCGCCTTACCAATAAACATGACCGTTCTGGAGTTTAATGTATTAGGTTGGGGATGCTACAAAAAGTATGAGAAACTTGATACAATGCTAACTCTATTTTCTTTTTGAATGTATTTCGTTTTAATGTTTCTATTGCCCATTTTCAGGTCTTTCCACGTGATTAATCCTACTATTAATGCATACGAGTTCATCTTTGAGATGGTTATGTCAGATAATCCAGACCTAATTCCCGTCCATTGCAACATGTTAAAAGGCTTTGTAGAAGGCGGGACTTCAACTGAAGTAACTTTTACATTTTCGCCTACTGCCCCCGGGGTCAGTCATCAATCACTACTTTAAAGTACTCTTGTTGTTTTCTATGTATGCGTGAAGGAGATTTTCAACGAACCCTTTATTTCAGATTTATGAATCGCAGTGGAAATTCTCGATCCCCGCCCACAAGTTGGTCATAAATTTATTGGTCGTCGGTTTAGTGAGAGAGCCCGAAGTTGTATTCGTGCCCACCATCCTCATAATAAGAAATTCACTTGTTGGATTTACTACCACTAACGTGATTTATTTAAAAAATACCGAAAATGAGAGTCTTCATTTCGAATTCAAAGGAAATACATTGTACAATGAGTCTGGGAAAACACCAGTCATTGTAGACCCCGAGCAAGGCGTGCTGAAACCGCGGTCAGAAACTCCAATTAAGTAATTACATTCTGTATACTTATATTCTGTATACACAATAATATTTTAAATTAGTGTAAATAATTTGTAAATATTTGTTTTAGAATAATTTACACGCCAATACAAGATGGTCCGTTATCATATAAAATATTCTGCAGCGTGGCGTTTATGACGAAATTTCTGACCTTATGTGTTAACGCTTTAAGCTATTCCATAAAGCCTAAAATAACTTACTATCTAATCGGCAATGAGCATGTTTTAAATAGTGATGCTACAACAAATATTCACTTGGACCAGGTTTGCTCTTGTATTACCTATTGATGAAAATAAGACCGAACAGATGATAGTCACCCCAAGTAGTAGTCACCACATGTAGGTACTAACAATACATTTTTATATTTAGACTGCTTCAACATACGAGAGGACAATACCTTTTGTTATAAAAAATGATGGATCTGCAACATTTTTCTTTGACTGGCATTACACAACCAGCACAGTGAAGAAGTATTTGCAAATGTACATAGAACCTAAAAGTGGCCATGTTTCACCAGCAAACGAGGTCGAATGTATATTGTACTTTAGACTTAAACAAGTGCCTGTAAAAGACTTCCCCGTTTCTTTGACGGTAAGTGATATACATATAAACTGTGTAAGTTTACCATGACATTTTATTTTTTTAAATGCTATCATTGCGTCAAATAATGATGTACCGTTTTTTTAGATCTCAGATGGTCCTGAGTACACAATTAATCTACATGCAAATATAATGAAACCAGTATATCGCTTCTCTTGCACGAATTACGACTTTGGAAAATGCTTTGTCAACGCACCGGATGAAACTTACAAAAAGAATATAGCGTTTATTAATGACGATAACGTGCCCGTAATGTATGTAGACAACACTATTAGCTTAGGGCTTTAAATACAATGCTTTGATCCAACGTTTGTTGGAACAAAATGAAACATTTTTGCACAGGCAGTGAAAAGCGCAACCACTGTAGCGTGTAGCGGCTGTTCTCGTAATTTTGAGTTCACTAAATACAGAAAATTCTAATTATTCATGATTATTCATATTCTGATTCTAGATTCTACGGACGTTTCATTGAATTTATTGGTTTCTATCTGATAATATTTAAACCAGTACATCTTGATTTTCAGTCTAGATTTGAATTTTACAAATATACCAGAATTGTTTGTCGATTACCACAAAGAGCCACACATAAATCCGGGTAAAAAGTTAAAAGTTGCTATTTACTTCCGACCTAAACAAGTTCGAGAATACGAATTTAAATTGCAGTTTTGGGTCAATTCCCTGTGTGAAGAAATTGTTACCCTTAAAGGAGAAGGTTTGTAAAGAAAATTCATTTTAAATATATTTATATATTTCATTTTGTTGCGTCTTATTACGGCCGGCGACGAATTGTCTTATCTCTATCTTCCCGGCTCCTTTAGACAGGGTTAGGACGTAAACTTAAATGATCTGTGTGAAGCCAGGGGACTAGCTAATAGGTATATTAAAATATAAGATAACATGTTATTTTTCAGGAATTCCACTACTCTTCGACCTTTACGAAGGATGTCAAAAAAGCTTCGATTTGGGCCCTGTCAAAGTAGGAGAAAAAATTGTTCGCTCTATAGAAGTAATGAATCATAGCAAGATACCAATCGATGCCCATTTTATATTTAGGGACATGTATCCTATAATAAAAGACACTACTGGATCAGAAGCTACGAGCGTATGTCTTAGTCCTCAAACGAATGTACCGGACGAGGGACCGTCGAGGTAAACGCGACAAACACTGCACTGTAGAAGTTAATATCTTGTTGATTTTTAATTTACATATATCTTGAAGTGCCTTATGAGTGTTTATATTCTAGAATAAAGATGTTAGAAGTGTACAAAAACGATAAAATCCGAGAGCAAATATCGATGGATATAGAAAACGCATTATCTTCTCTGAAGGTGGTTCCAAACAGATGTGTAATACAATCGCATAGGAAAGCACCTTTGAAGATACAATTTAAGCCGATTGGAATGATTAGCAATCTCAATGTTCAGGTACGGGAGTCGTAGAGTGTTGCAGTGTTTTGTGCTCATTGCTATTTATACGGTTACATCTCCAATATTTAAATAATGAGAAATCTTTGTTACAGTTGAACATGAAAGTGTTAAGCTTCGAGCGTCCGCTTGTGAAACTAAGTGGCAGTGCCACGGGCATGAGTTTATGCTTCAGCCAGAACTCTTTACAATTCGGTAGAGTTCGAAAGAGGGGATGTAAAATACTTAAAGTTATGTTACTGAATAAGGGGGATTTCGGAGCCAGGTATTTAATTTTTCTACTGAACTAAGCGAATGTTATTGCAGGTGGGATTCTTATTCATTTTTTAGGTTTCCCTACCTTAGCTTAGCAGTAGAATAAAACCACTACTTGGAAATCAGAATCCTGAATTCGAATTAAAGTAATTCTTAAGGAATCTGGGTGGAAATATCACAAAACAAAGTTAACCTCTGCCCTCCGGAGCAGAGGTTAGGTTTTCGATTTTCGGTTTTACTGCCTGTTTTACCCGCAAGTATGTGGAATAAAGCTAGGAAAAGACAATTTCCTTTACCGCCCGTGCTTACAGGAATATTTTGAAAAGGCATAGTATATACAGGAGGTATTTATAAGGTCTCGGATTCCAGGGCACGGCCTTTGTTCCTTTTTTGTTCTAGGTTTTGGTGGCAGCCTTTGATATCAGATGAATTCACGATAAGTCCACATAAGGGGAATATCGCAGCACACACGAATGTTACATTCACTATAACATTTAGACCGGTTAATCATAACCCTTTTATCAAAGTTTGGGTAAGTATGACTTTTGATCTTATTTTTGAAAAAAGGAGACTGAAAGAGGAGACTTTAAAAAAGATTGTTTCGTATGTATACGATGTATCGATCAATTGTTAACCCTTTGTTTGGTCCCAACTTAGCATAATCCTGGTCGTCAAACCAGCGCTAGTTTCGTTGTCTTCACGGCGAAGTTACATATTATTACAGCCACTAAACTAAAACATTTTTTTTTACTTTTACTATTATATTTTCTTTATTTTTTTATATTAAAAAAATGTTGTAAGGTAAAGCACTGATTGACGCACGAGTTTATTAACAGCTATTTCCTATGATTACAGGATAATATTGACGATAATGATAACAATTGAAGGGGTGAGGACAAAAACGGTTTAACTGATTTTTTTCACAAAATGACTTATTGGTATCGTTGGATTCAGCGTAAAATTATCTACAATAATACATTCTCAAAGTACCGAAATGAAGCTTAAAACCTCGAGATTGTCAGTCTAAAAACGGTTTATCTGACACAGGAATAGAGTGCGCTTAGCATAAAAACATTATTATATTTATTATATTATATTACATTTTTACAGTAATTGTACGAATTAGTATTAGATTTTGTATTTTAATATAGATTTAATACATTGTCAAGCAACTGGAACTTACATAAACCTTTTCTATTACCTTATAAGCACTCTACATAAAAATGAAGCCGTTGAAGTTTAAAGTCAATTTTCTCGAAACTATCAATTTGACAGCTAAACCCTTTTTATTCTCAACCCTTCAATTATGAACTAGTGAAAAAGTGCAGTTATGCATACTGTCTGTTTTTGACACCACAGCGTAGTCCAATTAGAGTTATAAATTATTACTAGCTTCTTTTTTAATTTTAGGCGAGCTGTAACATTGAAAATTACAAACCCTTAGAATTGGCAATGTACGCTACATGCGTGGACCTAGGAAATCTACAAAATAAAACGTTGTATTTAGATTGTCCTGTCAGAGAAGTCTGTACGGAATATATAGTTGTTACTAATCCGTAAGTGTTTGACGAGTTTAAAACCAAAATTAAAAAGTAGGATCAAATAATAAGGACCGTATTACAGAACGATGCTCAGTCATCAATCGCTGCTCAAGCAGATAATTCATTCACTAATTGATCATTTTATGAATAAAATCTCAGCTTGAGCACCGATCGATGACTGATTATTGTTCTGTAATACGGACCTAAGTATACTACAGTTATGCCCGGCTCCTAACTGATATGACAATTTTTCAGTACGGACGACGTTTGGCTTATTGTATCTGAAATTTCGGGAGGTCCTTTCGAAACTCTTAAAGAGTTCAATATAGAACCAAACTCAACATTAGATATCTCTGTACACTTCAAACCTAAATCATGTGGCAAGCATGAGGTAAGTATTTTTTTCTACCCATACCCTTTAATATTTGCAAGTGCTCATCAAAGTTTTATTTAAATTTAGGCTCAAGTATTGTATTCACCGCTTGGCGAAAACGCGTTATTTGTAACCCTGGTTGGAACAGCTGGACAACCAAATCCAAACGGAACAATAAGAATAACAATGCCCGCGAAAAATACTCATACCGAAGAGCTGAAGGTTTATAATATAACAGAGGTATGGTTTAAGTAAAACATACCTATACAAGTATGCAGCCCGTCTTCTTACACATCATTATTATTTATATTGCTAAAAATGTCTAGCTCGTATGGTATAATTTGACTACACTCCTAGATTGTGTACTGTGTAAGTGGAACATGTCATAGTGGAGGATTGATAAATTATCTGTTAGTGTTAAGGGCGATTTTTCAATGCCTGGTTAAATGTTATCCGATTCATAAATACTAAACTAAAACAAACATAATTGTTCAGTATTAGTTTTTCTATGGAAACGAATAACGTGCAAGAGCTGGTCGCTCTCCTAGCGTAAAGCGCCATGGTCGCCCATAACGCATGCAGTGCCACACGGCGGCGCACGTCATCCTGAGAAATCAGCACATAAGAATTCTATCCGTATTATAAGAACGATGCTCAGTCATCGATCGGTGCTCAAGCAGAGACTTAATTCTCTAATTGATCACTTTATAAATTAAATCTCTACTTGAGCAACGATCGATGACTGAGCATCGTTCTGTAATACGGATCCTTGACTGTGAGATCAGGCTTAGTAAATTCACTTGAAACATAACCCTTCAAAACCGACACCAATGTGCTACAGCTTGAAGACACGCTACTGCTTGGCGACAGAAAATCTGGCAAAGCCTACCTGTACAAACTCTTGCAAAAAAAATCCTACAAGTTACGTTTTGCTTTATCAAAAAAAAAAAATTTCTGATTATTGAGAATCTGTATCTACCTACTTATTTGATTTTACCTTTTCAATCTGTCTTTTTATTAGAAGCCCGAATCTTACATGGTGACAACGGAATTACAGCATATCATACCAGACAGGTTTGAAGGTTTCTTTGATATCAATCATCCAGAGACAATAAAGGTATGGGGAGAAGCGGCTGCAACATGCCGCTGGAATTTTACCTGTTACGAAGAATGCGAAATGCAATTGAAAGTTAGTCCCTTCAAAGTTTTAAACTGTCCTTTAGTCCTATTCTAAGTAATTAGTAGAAGTTAAAAGCATACCAGTTTCATGTTAAGTGGAATTTAGGTTTTATATAATTTTATATCCACGGAACACAGTTAATAAAGTGGTCTCTTTTGCACTTTTGTTGGCAAGTTCGCGCTGTAAGTAAACGCTTCCCACACCCACGCTTCCTTAGCTCATTATCGCCAAACAATAATGGCGACGGCTGTGATTTCTCTGGTATTAACTCTGTTCTATCACACTAATATTATAAAGGCGAAAGTTTGTATATGTGTTTGTGTGTATGTTTGTTACTCCTTCACGCTCAAACGGCTGAATGGATTTGGATGAAATTCAGTACCAAAACAGCTTATACACTGGATTAACATATAGGCTAAATAACTTAATTTAATTTTGAGTACCTAATATAATTTGACTTGTAAAAGTGCTAAAATTAGCCTAATTGCAATAAAATCTTTTGACTTTGACTTTGGCTACATTTTATCCCGGAAAAGTGAAAAGTTCCCGTGGGATGAGCAAATAATTAAAATACTTTTTATCCGCTTGTGAAACCGCGGGGCGCAACTAGTGAGAATATAAATAATACAGTCAAAGGCGCGCAGCACTAGCCCAACAACTGTGCTTTCAATTATCGTATGACCTCGTGTAAAATGCATTCGTTTTCTTCCTGTACAGGTAATATTTATAAACACGGTCTCCCATGAGTATCAGTACTACAATATTATAGCAACTATGACGCCCTGTCAAATCGTCGACACGCTAGTGTTTGAATCTCGAGCAAGGGAGACAGTTCAGAAGGATCTTGTCATAAAAAATCCACTAAATGTTGACGCCACGTTTCTAGTTGAATGCAGCACCCTCCAGTGCATCAATAGCGTGGAAATAGGAAAACGCTCAGAAGTAAGGAATTGTGTACATATACAAATTTTTAATTAAAAAAATTTTGTGATATAATAAAATCATGAAGCTTCAGAGTAAAACAACCACAATACATTGTCTGATAAAGGTAAAAGTTTTGATTTTTTTTTTTTGCTAATGGACGGTTTGCTCTTGCCATCACACATATATATACATTGTAAAAGACAGTAGAAAGAAGACAAAAAAAAAATACATCACTGTAAAGTTTCTTGTAGCTTCTTCTTTACAGTTGTAATCGAAGCTTCGGATCAAAGTTTTCAATTCTGCATTGTGCCGGATTGCTTGCACCAGTAGTGAGAAAGAGAACTGCTTTTTTTTCAAACTCATATATTGTAATGGGCTTGCTATATTATTTGACAATAAGCACTTTGTAATTTTATATGCTTAGTGAAATAACTTAATTTTAAGTACCTAGTATAATTTTGACTTGTAAAAGTGCTAAAATTAGCCTATTTGCAATAAATCTTTTGACTTTGACTTTGACTTTGACATACGTAATCATAAAGATCACCAATCTAGAAATAGCTCAAAGTAAATTTGCTTGTATTGTCCTTTAAGTTACTGGTTTTATTATTAGTTGGTGTTGCTTTTCATAATCTTATAACATATTATAATTGTTAACGGTTAATAATTTGGTAGTTAATTTTTGAAATACTGCCTCTCGGGAATTGAATTTTTTTCCCGCTAAAAAGTAGTCCAAATTTTGGAAAAAGTAATAGTCGGTAGGCGCAAGATCTGGTGAATATGGCGGATGAGGGAGAGCTTCCAAACCCAACTCATGCAGCTTAGAGACGGTCTGTTGTGCAGTATGGGGTCGCGCGTTGTTGTGAAGTAGCAGTGGAGACGACCGATTGACCAAAGCTGGTTGCAGACGTGCGAGTTTCACCATCATTGTGGTCAGTTCTTCAATGTACACATCTGCAGTAATGCTCTCGCGGTTTTGTAAAAAGCTATGATGAATCACACCAGCACTAGACCACCAAACTGTGACCATCACCTTTCTAGGGGTCATTTTTCGTTTTGCACATTGCCTTGGTACCGAACCAGGATCTAACCAACTTGCTGAGCGCTTTCGATTGTCAAAAAGAATCCATTTTTCGTCATTGTACAGTTCTCTCCGTAAACGTCGTTGATGTTACGTGTCGTTTGTGCCGCGTTGGTGCCACGACGGAACTCATATTCCATAATTACACGAAATTTCAAAGTATCCATTATGAGGAAAAATGTTGAAATGTAATGAAAATACAACGCTAATCAACAAACAAAAGACTTATATTGTAAATAGAATGTCATATTTTTAAAACAAAATTAATTTGAATTTAGAATTCATAGCCAATCAAAACTTTTTTTGTTTGAAAAAGTCTGTACTGCAATACGGCAATTTCATAGGTAGACCTATTATAATTTCTTTACCCACGCTTGACTTGGGGAGTAAGCTGGTGAATGCGAGGCGAACGGAAGTTGAAGTTGGTTGACGTAGACGGAGTCTCCATTTTCATTATAACAATCTTTGTAATGTCCAGTCAAATTTCAATTTAAAATTGTCAAGATTGGCGACATTAACATTATGCAAAGCAAAAAATAAAGTTACATCGCCCGATAGAGCTAAACTAAAGCAGCCTTATTAATAAACGGGTATTAGTCTCGGGTTACTTCAGCTTTTGTCCTTTTTTTGCTACTGGAATATTTAGCTGGATCGAAAGAGACAAAAGATGGTGTAACTAGTCTAAAACTAGTTCGTGTTTATTAATAAGGCTGAAGAAGTTTTGCTTCAGTCGTAGTCTAAAGCACACTTGTTTTTTTTTTTTAATTATTGCTTGTGTTTCTATAGACCACAATTACGATGACATACTCGCCGCTAGCAGTGGGCGAGACCGAAGATCATCTTGAAGTTTTCAATACCTTAGCCGGGTCATACTTGTACAAAATTATATTGAAATGTCTGCCGGCTAAGATCAAAGAAATGGATGTCTCTACTCCAATTGGAACTGCTGTACCCTTGAGGCTTCCAGTGCTAAATAAAACCGACACGAAAAGGATCTTTGTGGCTACGGTAAACCAATAAATTTTTAAATTAAAAGTTCATCAAAACGAGTGTAACGCGACAGCATGAGTATAACAACGTATAACAAGCTGTTTGAGAACGCTTTTTCGGATTAATTCATCTAACAATTTAATTAATTTTACTAGGTGGTAGGACTTTGTTGCAAAGTTCGTCTAGGTAGGTACCACCGCTTTGCCAGTTATTCTGCCGCCAAGCAGTAGTGTGCAAGCACTACTGTGTTCCGGTTTGAAGGGCACTGTAGCTAGCGAAATTACTGGGCAAATGAGACTTTATGATCTGATCTCACAGTCGAGTAATTTTATTACCAGTCTGTGCTGATGTCTCAGGATGATGTGCGCAGTGCAGTGTCGCGTGAAACTCTATCTTTTGGGGTTCCGAGTGACACTGTTCTATTATGGGCGGCCGTGTTGCTTAACATCAGGTAAACGACTAGCTCGTCACATCATTCACTCATATAAAAAAAAATAACATGTGTCTCAGTTACGTATGCTTACTTTACTAAAATATTATACTAAAGTACCTATAATATCTTTTATAGGTTTCACATTCTTCAATTCAAGCTGAACAGGAGTACCCTTTGGAAGCGCTGGAAAAAGGAAAGTTTCTGATTTGGTTCGAGCCGATCGAACTCGGCGTTCAGATGTGCAGGGTGTCATTTAAAGCAATGGAGGCTGGGGAATTTGTGTATGTTACACGAGTATATAATTTTTACTTAGTACTTTGTTATACCAGCCTTCACGTTACCTACATTATTTCATGCTATTCTTTTGCTATTAGTGCATCTATCATCAGCGTGCCAGTTGTGTTAGTTAATTAACTATACAGACATAAGCCTCTTTCGTAAAGTACTCCATGCACTGAGCTAATCTTTGGCTTTACCTCTGATCTATAACTTCCACCTGTAGTATGTCCTCGCACCAGGCGTGGCATCATTTATTCACGTTTTACATGCGTTGGCCAACCTTGGTCTGCACAGGTAGACGTTGCCGACAGCTACTAAATAATTGGTTTTGGGTCTCTGTCCGTCTTAGTATTGCTTCGGTGAGCTACGTCTATGAACTATACTGGTGTCGATTTTGTGTGAGAGTACCGCCATACTATAAGTTTACTTTAGTTTTAGAGAATGCGACACAGAATCGACACCAGTCTAATCTATACTAATATTATATAAAGAGGTAAGATTTGTATGTAAGTATGTTTGTAACGAATTGGCTCAATAAGTACCGGACTGATTTAAAAAATTCTTTCACCATTAGAATGCTTCATTATCACCGCTTAATATAGGCTATTTTAATTGCAAGAAACAAAAAAATATGCCAAAATGTTTAAAAATTAAATGTCCACCCGTGCGAAGCCGGGGTGGGCCGCTAGTTATCTATATCGGTGAAATTCTTTGTAAAACCCTTCAAAGTCATTAAAAATAATAGGTCTTTACCTATGAAATTGCCGTATTGCAGTACAGACTTTTTCAAACAAAAAAAAGTTTTGATTGGCTATGAATTCTAAATTCAAATTAATTTTGTTTTAAAAATATGACATTCTATTTACAATATAAGTCTTTTGTTTATTGATTAGCATTGTATTTTCATTACATTTCAACATTTTTCCTCATAATGGATACTTTGAAATTTCGGGTAATTATGGAATATGAGTTCCGTCGTGGCACCAACGCAGCACAAACGACACGTAACATCAACGGCGTTTACGGAGAGAACTGTACAAACGAACGTACAACCCGTTATTGGTTTGCTCGGTTCCGTTCTGGGAATTTCGACTTGAAAAATGAACCTCGTGGTCGTCCGGAAACTTTGGTCAACAATGATGAATTAAAGGCAATTGTGGAAGCTGATGAATCTCAATCTACAGCTGAGCTGGCAGCAGCTTTTGATGTTAGCATCAAAACAATATTGGTCCATTTGCGACAGATTGGCAAGATAAAAAAGCTTGATAGATGGGTGCCCCACGAACTTAACGATCGCCAGCGCAACGTACGCGTCGAGACTTGGCTTGCGCTGCTTAACAGGCACAGAAATGAAGGAATTTTGAACCGAATTGTTACGTGCGACGAAAAATGGATTCTTTTTGACAATCGAAAGCGCTCAGCAAGTTGGTTAGATCCTGGTTCGGTACCAAAGTAATGTGCAAAACGAAAAATGACCCCTAGAAAGGTGATGGTCACAGTTTGGTGGTCTAGTGCTGGTGTGATTCATCATAGCTTTTTACAAAACGGCGAGAGCATTACTGCAGATGTGTACATTGAAGAACTGACCACAATGATGGCGAAACTCGCACGTCTGCAACCAGCTTTGGTCAATCGGTCGTCTCCACTGCTACTTCACGACAACGCGCGACCCCATACTGCACAACAGACCGTCTCTAAGCTGCATGAGTTGGGTTTGGAAGCTCTCCCTCATCCGCCATACTCACCAGATCTTGCGCCTACCGACTATTACTTTTTCCAAAATTTGGACAACTTTTTAGCGGGAAAAAAATTCAATTCCCGAGAGGCAGTACAAAACGCCTTTGAAGAGTTTGTTGTCTCCCGTCCTGCTGATTTTTTCAAGAAGGGCATCCATAAACTGCCACAGCGTTGGCAAAGATGCATTGATTGCAGGGGTGATTACTTTGAATAAAAGAAATAAATAAGTTCAAAAAAAAAATACTTTAACTTTTTTCAAACAAAACGGCAATTTCATAGGTAAAGACCTAATAGTTTACCCGTTTGCTCTATTACAGATTCGCCATAAAAGGAATAGGTACAGAACCACTGCCACAAGGTCCCTTCGAAATAAAAGCGGGTAGCTACAGCACCATTAAGTTCAAAAACGTGTTTGAAGATCTAAGAACGTTTAAGATAACTTTGGATAGAAATGAGTTCTACGTGAAGTCATCATATGAAAATGTCAAAGCTAAAAAGGTGAACATAAAAATAATATTATCTAGGTACCCATACTATTCTTATGATTATTAAAATTGCTAATATTACTTTTTTAGGACTTGAAAATCAACGTATTCTTAGTGGAAATGCCATCTCCACCTTGGCCAAAGATGCCTACGGGAACCCTAACCATCACTTGCGATACACCAGGGCCAAAAATAAGTTGGACCTATTTCCTGAATGGTGTACCTTGATTATATAATTATCATATGTTAATTGTTTCTTAATTCTTGTATGGTATTCACATAACACATAATTTTAATAAACACTTTAAAATTTGACTCATATTTTTTTCTTTAGAAAACGAATGTGTGAAAGTTGGGGCAGACGGATTTTTAAGTTGTATTTAGTAAAATAGGCAGTAGATAAATATTATTACTTCCACAGGATATACAAAGATGCATGTAACAATTCAATGTAGATACAATAATAGTACAAGTACTAAAGGATGGATCTCCTTGGAAATAAAATTGTATGGTGCAACTTTTCAGTGGCAATAATCATAGACAGCACCAAACTATCAATAGACTTTAGTAGGTATATAATCCTTACAGATATATTAATAGCTTCGAATAGTGTAACGTGTTTGTTTATGTGGCATGTACCATGTGCGTCAAAACGACTACATCGGTCATTCGTGATTAGTGCATATTCTACAGGAACCAACTTTTATTTCGCAAAACGAGAACCTCCCGCGAGAACTGCGGAACAGATAGAATTAAAAACACGAAAAAAAAATCTTGATGCGATTTATTACCAGTCATTGACGCTAAAATCTTGTACAATGTCATCTTTGTCAACCACGTTATTATCATCATCATCATCATTCACTTTACTTTTGATGGATTTTTTCTTTTTCATCTCTTTCTTTTTAACTTTTTTCTCTTTCTTCACCGGAGGAGTATCTTCACCGTCTTCCGTTTTAAACCGATTGTCTTCGTCTTCACTGTCTGATGGGAACAGTTCTAACGGTGCTTTGTTATCTGATTTTGCCTTAACCGGTAATTCTTCAGTTATTTTAGCTCTTTTGATCATTGGTAGCTCCCCAACTCCCGCTATTTCGTCATTCTTGGTAATCTTCTTACGTTTCTGTATCTTGTTAATCTTATTCCAGTTATCGTAGAATGTGAGTAACGGCGTACTCTTTGCTTTGATATTGGACTCCCACGCTGTGACTAATTTATCGTCGTTCAAAGAAAATGTCACATTGCTCCGTTCACGTTCAATGTATTTTGCGTTTTCTTCAATTTTCTCAAGCAGTTGTCGCATTTTTTTCGTGTAGTTCGTTACGGAGCACGTCTTCAAGAATTGTTTTAACTGAAAATGTTTATATAGTTTTTATTTTCTAAACAAACCGGCTTGAATACAGGTATAATTAAATTATTGTAAAATAAAAATGAAATTCAAAGAAGCACTTTTTGTTAAATAGGTATGTAGAAGTAGTTACTTAACTGTTTGATTCGTAACAGGGATTTTTTTGATTTATCAATGGACATATTTTTAGTTTTAAGCATTATATGGCTTGCTCCCAAAGTCACACATATTATAAATTGTCAGGAACATGATCCTATTTATATTTCATCATATGAGGAACACTACATGTAGTGCTAGCTACATGAAGCTACAATGGTATAGCTACATCAATAATACATGTACCATGAACTCTAAAAACTATGAAGATGAAGCAGATGAGTCCATTGGAAGTTATTAACAATTACTCAAATAATAATTGAAATAATAATTACTATATAATTTTAATTCCATTATTATAAATGATTAATAATAATGGACATAATAATTACTCCATGTAAGGCAGGGTCATACACTCGCCAGATATTGACTGGTGACCATTCTTATACAAAACGGCAGGGCTATACTATATGGTATTATAGTTTTATGGGAAATTAAGTTAATGTAGCGGATACTGAATGGTCACAGTTAAGTCAATGGTTACTTTCTCTTTTGTTTCTAACATGTTTCATAACCGATGTTGGAGTGAACATGCAAACTCACCTGCATGACAGCTAGCAGCGTGAGATCTGGGAAGGCAATGCTGTGTGCAATGCTGGATGTATACTCCAGCAGGAGTGCATACACTCTCTCTATAACCATGTCTTTGAAACCATTCTCCATCAACTGAGACTTGGCGAGTCTCAGGACACATGAGAACTCCAGTGGCTTCATTGACACTTTTTTGTGCTTTTTGTTGAAGTCATAGTTAGTAAAAACCTGAAAAATTGGTTGTCTGTTATAACTACAGAGACCTGCCACCACCAGATTTTTGATAATCCACTTATTAATCAACATCCTACATTTTCTTCCTCTAGAGAATATCAAAGAGAGCAAAATATAGGGTGACTCAATTTTATTTTTTAAAAAGAACCTATTATATGAGCATTAAACAATATACCCATACATTGTTTTTAAATGTAAATTAATTGATCATGTGACCACCATAATTATTGTTTAGTTTAATGTGGTGTTTGTGAATGTGGAAAAGGGTAGATGTAATATAATTATGTATTATTATGAATATGCATTAAATAAATATGGGGCAGATGTAGGTACAATAACTTAGAAAAAAAATCATATAATGTTAATTACCTCTGTAAGGTATGGCAATATTGGAATGAATGTATTAGACTCCTTTGACAGATTTATCAATATTTCAACACAGTGAAATCTCAAGGGGTAGTACTGATGTGTTGGCACCAACTTTATTGTGTTAGTGACCACCATGACCAAGGGGTAGACAAGGGGCTGCAACTGGGGCTTGTTAGATGTGGCTCCAAGCAAATCTGCCCACAAATGCACAGAATTAACAAACTGCCAGTTGTACACAGCTTGTCTATTCTCTATTTTATTCACAACAATGGCATTTCTCAAATGTATTGCCAATTGCCTGATGTAAAGGAACACATGTTGATAGGATATATTCAAATCCAATGTGAACATTTCTACTAATGATCGTCGCATGAAGTTGATTCCTGGCCATGTAGTAGGACTGACAAACTTGCAGTTCTTCACATAAGTCATGTACATAGCTTTCAACACTAGGTCAAGTAAAGCAGTCTGTTGATTTCTTGTTATCCTAAGGATGCACAGGAATGCCAGCACTCGCACTGTCTCTTCTCCAGTACTCCAGAAAGTGAGGAGTTTCTTGAGTGACTGCTTCGCTATTCTTGTAAAGCATGCTATGTAATTTGACATCTGGTGCAAATGCTTCAACAGGACAGTTAAAATATTCTCTGAGGTCACACCAGAAAGAAGTTTTAGCAAGTCATTTAAGTATGCCACAAGTGGCCCTTTAATTTTAACAAAATGCTTGCACTTCTGGGGATCTTTTCCCGATTGTTCCATCCCAAGATACTTCTTTATTGCATTGGGTAGGTATAGCACACACATCTGAATTACGGCATTAAAAACAGATGAACCTGCAAAGATCATAAACAAAGTTAGTCGTTTTTAAATATTGTTAATCAAAATTACAATCACATGAGTTATGAGCCAAAAGCGTTTTTATACTGTATACTTTTTGTGTATTTAAATAAATAAATGAGAATTGCAGAAGTATTTTTCATACATATGATATTATAACAATACTTCAGTATTATCCATTTAACAGCCCTACTTTATCAAACAAAATTATGAATCAAACCTTCCACTTTGTATTCCCCTTCAGAAGTGCCATCTTCACTAGTGGCACGTAACATGGCTGCATTGAACACCTTTATGACTGTAGTGATGGATGTCTGCTTTATTTTACCCTCTGTCTGCAGTTCTGCTTGCCATTGAGCCACCATCTTAAGAGTAACTTTACCCTTGATAGATTTGGCATTATCATCCTGTAACATAATAATGAACATTATGGTTATGGTAAACTATGCGGGTAATTTACCTACCTTAACTAAATTTATAAATTTAAAAAATACATGGTTGATTGATTGGCCTACTGCACACAAAGAAATAATAATGCTGGCAGTTTGGTTTTCTTTTTTAAAGCCTGGTAAGTTTTTGTCAATTTCATAATATCGAATAGACCTATTATAAAAAATGGCTAACCATCACCTATATAAATCCTGGGCCTAACTAGGATTCTTTGTACTTAAGGACCCAGAAACTACGAGGACCATGGTCCCACAAAACTCAGACACAGAACAAGTATTTGCACTTTTTTGTACACAAATACTTGCCCGATTGCAGGAATAGAACTAGCCACCTCCGGGTTATGAGCTGATTTGGTCAACCATCACACCATGGAGGCTGTCAAAAATATGGAATAGGTACCTCAAAATCACTCTCATCACTGTCTGCTTGCAGTGGACCTGGCTTGTGGACTTTCTCATCACCATCATCTTCTTTATCTGACTCTTCTCCTTCAGATCCCGTATCAAAATTAAGCAAATTTTCATCATTTTCTTCAAGAAAATTGTAAAAATCAGGATCAATTGTCTTTAACTTTTCCAAAGACTTTTTGTGTGCTTCAGGGTCTAATTCTTCTTCCGACTCTATAAAAATTATAATTATATTAAACATTCAATCATTAAAAACAAACTTGGGCTAAACTTTTAAATAAAAAAATAATGGCCAACAATCACATCCTGGGGCCTAACTAGGATTCCCTGTATCTAGGGACCCAGGAACTACGAGGGCTATGGTCCTACAACACTCAGACTTGCACTTTTATTTCTGTGCACAAATACTTCCTCGGGAATCAACCCGCCACCTTCGGGTTATGAGCCGACCTGCTCAACCACCACACTACAAAGGCTGTTAAGATGTCGATAGTATTATGAAAATCTACTAAACTGCAGGTATTGGTAGTATGCATCATCACATATGTATCATATCACAGTATTAATAAAACAATCAGAAAATGCCGAAAACTGATGAGAAATAGAAATTGTTGCAGTTGGAAAACACAGACCTGTATTATTCGGAGACTCATCTTTGACTGTTTTTTCTTTATTCATAGGTTTGACTTTCTTCTTAATCGGTGCCTTCATTATAAGCAAGTAAATTTAAACAACTTATCACATAAATAAAATTATATTATTATCTCCGCCTCGTGTGTATGTATTTTTATTCTAACCACAAACACAAAAGCATGTCATCTGTGTATAAACGTAGTGAGTGAGTGGTTATATTATATGCATGCTCTTTGTGTATTTTTTGTGCCAACTGTCTTTTTGACATTTCTGCATTTTCTGCTAGTTTCACCGGTTTCACGTCAAAATAAGCGAATTATATAAATATAAAGAAAACAAAAGTAAAAGTATAGTTTTGGCGGGAAAATGAATAAGATCGCGTCACCGCATTATATTATTTTCCAAAACTTGTGTTATGTATTTTCACATTTGACTTGACACATATATAATAATATATATACTATATTAATTTACTTGAGAAATTATCAATTACTTGACACTGGCTAAATACAAAAAAGTGTGAAGCCAAAACAAAAAAAAGTCTATATCGGGAATAGTAGTATTCTGTGCTCTACCTAGACATATTACTGATCTGTGACCTAGGCTGTGGACGAATTGTTGAGGTGGGTGAGAAACGTAGTGGTTATATGCTCTTTGTGGGTGAGTGCAAGTGAGACTAATAACAATTGAGTCTTTCTTACATATTATTTGCTTGTAGGCTTAGGATATTCTACTGTAAATATTTTAAGCTTGTATGTATTTGTAAGTATTTTTTAGAGATATATTTATTTACTATATATACCACAGTTAACCACTACGTAGTGATAGTGTTATTTGTTAAATGCCCATACCGTGCAAAGGTCGTGTCGTACCTACCTACTTTGTAACTTTGTGTAGTAGTAGATTTAGTTAAGTACGTTTAACATAATTATAATTAAAATAAGTACATACTCTTTGTAGTTTAGTACTCAGCGGAGAATTTTCGAATGCTGGTTATAAAAATCAGATAAATAAATTAGAAAAGATAATAAACTTGATTTAAACAAAAACTATTATATTTTCTGCTCCATTGCTGTAGGCCAAGAAGGCTTTGGGCACAGAATTCCTATACTCTGCAGAATTCGCCCTATTTACATAGCTTTGTGTTTATTCGTATAATGCTTGCTCTAGGCCAATAATTTTATATCAACACAGGCTGTAGTTTTCCATCACATAGGTGTATCACGATTTTGTAGAGTAGTTCGACGAGCGTAGTTATGTAACACGGGCCTTAAGAGTGAAAACATTAATTTTTTATGCTTTTATTACATACATACCGAAAGAGCATAAATAATAATAATAACCACCGGTACGGTAGCTAGGGCTGTCTCTAATAAAATCAAAGAGAATGTAATCAGGGAGGGTTGCCAGATATCAGCTAACTCATTTCGCCTAATTTTGCCTACCGAGTAGCCTAAATCTCCTAATTATTATTTTTTGCCAAGTAGTGCCAATGGCCAGCAGAAGAGAATGGCTCGCCTTGCTATCTCCGTTGCTAAATGCTCGAAGCGGCAGGTCGAAGTTCGCAATATAGGCCAGTTGCTTTCCATCTTTCACGACTGGACGCCTTATGCGCCCGCCTTCCATTCTTTATAATGGTCGGAAGACACTAATAACAATAGCCCGTTAAAAAAAGAATTAGAATTCAGTTGTTCTTGCTACATTCAAATTTCTTTACGCACGCTTGAATTGGGGAGTAAGCTGGTGTATGCGTAACGAGGCGAACGGAAGTTGAAAGTTTTTGGCTCACGTAGATCTCCATTGTCAACATAACAAAGTTAAAAATTACTTACAGTTTGTATTATTATGTGGCATGTCTGGTAAAATTAATAAAAACAAAGTTATACCTGCCGATAGATGGAGCTAAAGAAGTTTTACTTCAGTCGTGTCGTCTAAAGCACACTCGTTGTTTATCTTTTTTTAGAAGAGATGGCGCTAAAGGGAGTAAAAGTAATTGAAGTATTGGGCTTAGCTCCAGGGCCATTATGTGGAACAATCTTAGCTGACTTTGGAGCAAGCGTTACTGTGGTTCAAAGGGTAATTATAACTATTTTGTATATTAAATAAATATATTTGTGGCTTCTCAATACTTGTATACCTACATGTTTAATTTTTTTTTTACTTTTAGATTCAACCCTCACCTTTTGATGTCATGTCTAATGGGAAAAAAATGCTATCTCTAAATTTAAAGACAAATGAAGGAGTTAAGATATTTAAAAAACTTTGTGCGACATCGGATGTTCTTTTAGACACTTTTCGTCCCGGTGTTATGGAAAGTCTTGGATTAAGTCCTGGTTCACTTTTGAACGAAAATAAAAGATTGATCTATGCAAGATTAACTGGCTACGGTCAAGACGGATATTATAAAACAAAAGCTGGACATGATATAAATTACGTTGCTATGTCCGGTATATTGTCGTTACTCGGCAAGAATAGAGAACCACCAACGGCTCCAGTAAATCTTTTGGCAGATTTTGCAGGTGGAAGTTTAGTCTGTACTCTTGGCATATTATTAGCCCTTTTCGAAAGGTCCAACTCAGGAAAAGGTCAAGTAATAGATTGTAGTATGACTTCAGGACTTGCTTACATGTCTACTTGGATATTTAAATCAAGGCAACTGCCAATTTGGTCTGGCGAGCCAGGAAAAAATGCTTTAGATGGTGGTCTCCCTTGTTACGGAACTTATAAAACAAAAGATGGTAAATTTATGGCCGTCGGAGCTTTAGAACCCCAGTTTTATTCGAATTTTCTGAAAACACTTGAGTTGAGTGAAAATGAATATAATCAAATAGAAAATGTAGAACATTGCAGAAAAAAATTTAGCGAAATATTTATGACTAAAACCCAAGATGAGTGGTGTCAGATATTCGAAAATGCAGATGCATGTGTTACTCCCGTACTAGATTTGGATAGTATCGATAAATATAAATATTATGCTCAGGGTAAATCTTTTTATAGAGACTCTAATGGCATGGTGGTTCCTGAAGTAGCTCCAAAACTATCTCGCACACCTGGAGAATCTGTTGGTCGTAGAGAATTGCCGGAAGCTGGACAGGATACTGTTGAAATACTCAAGCAGCTGGGGTATAGAAGTGATGATATCAAAGAACTAATAAGCAAAGGACATGTGTATGCTTCTCCAAAAGCCCATTTATAGGCAGTTACTTATTATTACTGCCCTAGTAGCATGCACACCATGATAAAAATTGCCAATGCTGACAAAGTAAGACACACGCGCTACTCTAGAATATTTTTCTATGGGTATGGGTGGTGGTAGCTACGACAACAATAGAATATATAATAGTACTACGTAAAAAGGGTTCACTCCGCAAAATCATTTAAATATCGACTTGTTCCGATATTAAGGCTGGGTTGCACCGTAATCCCAGTTAAAGTTACGGTTACAGTTTAAATCAACTATGACTTTAACCTTAACCATGAAGTTTAGCCAGCATGTGTTGCACCATCATTATTGTTGTTATAGTTACGGTTAACTAAGTTGCTAGTCTGAAGATGTGCCATTTTCCCTATAGTATTTGAAAATAATATTTTTGTTCATGGCAATACTGCAAAAGTCCCGTTAATCAGTCTCAAAGAATATACTTACTCTCATCAAATAGTGTCATGCATGTCAGTCAGTATCACTAACTTCCCAAAGAGCATATAACCACAATGTAACTTCCTTTGTCGTGGTAATTGTTTTGAAAATAGGTATCGTTTGTTGTAATTTAATATTCTATATTGTATTGGGGTACTAAATACTACTAGGTAATTTATAATTGTAATACACTGGATGTTGATTTGCATTGTCTTCACATTTATAGATTTATAGATGTAGGTATGCTACACTTATGGAACACGAATCAATAAAAATATAAAAACATAAAAATTATTCTTTGTAAATAAATAATTGACTTTTATATAAAACTGGATTTGTGTGTGATCTGATTTAACAAACAACATAGTTCTTGTGAAATTTTATTTAGAATTTAAATTTTATTATAACATTATTAGATGTAACCGTTGGGGTCGACGTGTTCTGGAGTGGAGACTGCGAATTGGTAGACGTAGTGTAGGACGACCTGTGACAAGGTGGAGCGATGACATACGCAAGGTAGCTGGCAGTACCTGGAAAAGCCGAAGACCGGGCTCAGTGACGTGCCTTGGGAGAGGCTTATGTCCAGCAGTGGACTGGTATAGGCTGATGATGATGAAAAAAAGATGTATAAACGTTACAATGGATTCTACAAATTCTCCATCTGTGATTGGGTTACTCCAGGTGCAGAGCTAGCGCTCTAGCTATTGTTTTGGATACTCGGAATCTCGCTAAAATGAGTCATCGTCCCCTCTGGGCGAAGCGATCAATTCTAAGAAGATGCAATTTTTTCTTATTAATCTCCACATACTGTTCATCATTTCCACTGTCGGAGGAACTTTCCCACTAAATTTCTCGCAGTAGAGACATGATTGATTACAAGTTTTACACGGAAATGGTAAGTTGGTAAAGTTGAGGTTGGAGGTGAAAGAGGTTGGAGGCTCTGTTTGACAGCTTTTGACTATAACGTTTACTTTAACCAGCCAATCTTGCGTAGTTATAGTTACCGTTAAGTTATGACGTCATTTTGACCATAGTTAAATGGTGCAACGCATTTCTGCTTCACGGGTGTTTTAACTGCAGTTATGACGGTAGTTTAACCTTAACTATAGATGGTGCAACGCAGCCTAAGAGTCAATAGTAAAAAAGTGCAATTCACGTCGCATAGCAATAACGACCTACATTTAGACACACCTCCTTGTTTGAGTTGCCTCTTTCGATCACGTAACTCTTATCTCTTCTAACATAATGAGAGCCCTCTGAGAGCATGTTTTTGTGTGAGCCATAATCTTGTAATGGTCTCTGACGAAAAGTGTCTAGTAAATGCAATAGTGTGCATGCTAGTCGGGCTGGACTATGTTTTTTTTAAATAAAAATAAATAGTACAGGTAGCCGCACGCAAGTTTAGCGCTGAGTGAAATGTGAAGGATTTTAGGTACTGTCGCGCGGGCAAACATTAATAAATAGTTAATGTTAAAGTTTTGCATAGCTTATAAATTGTTTTACTATTCAAGATTAACCTCTTTTTATTTAAATCGGTCAATGAAAAAAATTACTTACATACAAAGTTGATCATGTGACAGTGATTATGTTTATAAGAGGTAGAAACAAATATAATCGAGTTTGACTATTTTCAAATCAATTAATTGGTTTCTCTTTTAACAAAACAATGCACGTCATACACCATTTTCGTTTCTGTCTTTTCAAAACAGTATTTCTTCTAGGCACATTCACCATCTACTAAAAATAGAGTAATAAAAAAACCAACAATAACAAACAAACTCAAACTTCACGAAAAACAATAACAATGAACGGCAATAACACTACACTTTAGAACGCGACTGTACAGTCAGAAGTCCGCGGAGCGTTGTATCGTGGCGGGGAACGGAATACGCTGGCAGCCAACCGGCGCTATGCACGCGCACCCTTCGTCCCTCTAGCCCCCTGTGATACCCAATTTTCGATTTCTGCGCAATAACGGTCAGCGCTAGAGTTTCGTGCTGCTACTTATACCTACCTATTGGATGGTTGCAGAAATTTCTTAAATTAATATAGTATAAGGTGTGGGGAACTGAACATATGAATGAAATGAAATGAAATGAAATAGTTTGAAATAGTTTATTAAATGCTTACAAACATCGGTATAAACATAAAACAGTCTACAAAAAAAAAAATACACATAGTTTACTCCTGGTTGGAAAACTTTGGTACCCAAACTAGGAAAACCTGTGTTTTGGCATACCAATGCCCTCCGCCGGACAAATGACGTTTCGAGTACTTACTTATTGAACATTTTGTTTTCATTTTATTTTATTTAATATGCAAACGTTTGTACATTATGTAAAATTGTAAGTAACACGTAGTAAGTATTAAATAAAATAGATTAATAATACAATAAAATAAGAGAAATGATGAATGCATGCCTGAGTGATTTTGAGGTGTAACTGGGTTTGTATGAGTGTATGAGAGTGTGTGTCGTGTGTGAAGGTGTGATTGAGTGTGTAAATATATTATTATCTTGTCATTCTAATATAAAAATAGGGTCCTGGTAAGTTTTTTAAAATATATTACATGTTTTAGTAATACGGTAATACCTATGTTCGATTTTCAAGTAATAGGAGCACTACACTTACATTTCTCACCGTAAGTATTGATAATGATTACTTATTATTGAAATATATTACTAGTTACGATCTAGTTGTAGGAGAGTATTGAAAGATATATAAGGTTACTGCAAACATATCACGATCCCGTTAAGGCTTACCTTAACGGGATCGTGACATGTTTGCAGTACCCCTGCACCCCTTAGGGTGATAGTATAGATCGCTAGATACTGAATCATAAAAGCAATTTTATTTAATTTTTATCATTATTAAGTATTATCTGTATAATAGTAATGATAAAAATTAATACCTTTATACGAGTATGTATGTACACAAGGGATTTAAACGGACGTTGGTTAATAAGCCATTCCTATATTTCAGATAAAAAAACAGAGTGGCTATTAGTAATTTTACAATATTTTGAACCTTTCAATAATCAAAGTTTTGAACTCAGAATTTACCCTTTTCCGATAGGTCAATGATTTTGAAATGTACGTTTTTATTACGATTTTACATACATATCATGGTTCACGCGCCACACATGATCTATAGCAGTAACTAAGCAGCGCTAAGCGTATACGTATGTAATCAACAAGATTATATTGATGCCATGATTGCCATGGAGTTTTGGCGGGAAAGCGAAGAAGTTTGCGTCACCGCATTATATTATTTTCCAAAATTTGTGTTATTTTCTGTGTTAGTGCATAAAATTGGTGGCATTCTATTCTTTAAGTGCTGGATTACAGGCGTGAGTGTGGGAAAAGGGTATAATGATGGTGAAACGTTTCTTTTCGTGTTGTTTCAAAAAATCCATAGAAGCTTCAAGTAAATTTGCCACCACTTTACTAGGAGTATAACTTTGACTAGACTATGACTTCGACTGTGACCTGACACATTATTTACGTGAAATATCGTTAACTTGATAAATTATCAATTACTTGACACTGACTAAATACACAAGTGTGGAGCCAAAACAAAAAAATAAGTAGTATTACATTTTTCTTTACTCTGCTATGTTGGCAATGGAGATCTATGTGAACCAACTTCAACATCCGGCCGCCAATACCAGCTTACTCCCCAAATCGAACGTGAGTAAAAAGGTTTTGGTTCAAAAAATTCAATTGTCAGTCAGTATAGCGGGTGCTTGATTTCTAAGTAGATCCAAACTAAACTGATTGTTTTTTCCTTTTTTCTGTGGTCCTTTACTGTCAGCTGTCACTGTCACGTAAGCCAAGTAGTACTTAGTCTGTGATTCATATAAATTCACTCGTGAATTTTCCAATTTCTCCGGTTTCCAGAAAAATCCGCTATCAAACAAATCAGTTTCAGTCAGACACACTTGAAAACTAAAATAGTATTAGGAAGTTCTGTGTTTATCGTGAAGTAAATTAACAAATATTACAATCATATTGTATCGGCAAATAACATACGGACAGTTCATCGTTGTATAGTGAAGAAAATCGACAGTGCAATCGTAAGTAATCTTTCGTGAAATTATTATGAAACAATAGATTATTTCACTGTTATTCCATAATTACCACCTAAAAATACTTTTAGATCAAAATGATGTCTCGTATGTGCATGGCGCGTTCTGCTTTCAATATAACACAGGGTCTAAAGACACCCATCCCGCAGAGATATGTGCCTAAAAACTACATCGTCAGGAACTATGCCCGTGAGCCCCGCTCCAGAGTTGCTACTAAAATGCAACCTACGGTATGGGAAAGACTTATGGCGCCTGCCGGACCAAATGGTAAGCTATCAATTTCATTACTCCAAGATTTACAGTTTTTCTTGGTTTATTATATTGATAATTGATAATTTGTTATTCGATAAGTTTCTTATTAGGGGTAGTACAACCTATCTGAAATTCTGATGCTGTGCTGTGGTCTATTTGTTATTTATTTAATAATAATAAACTGTAATGCATATTTTTCGCTGAACCTACAGCATTCACGGATTAAATATTTTCAGCATTCAGTCTGGGAAAAGGTGCATTAGCAGGAGCATCAGCTGTAGGTCTTGCGGCACTCTGCTACTATGGCTCTGGAGTGAAACCTGGAACATTACAGGAGGCGCAGTAAGTTATCCTGACTAATTTAAAAGTTAAACTAAACTAAAATAACCATGTCATTATTGACTTTAAATCTATGATAAGATAAATTTCCAATCCAAGTATTGAGTTATACAATATATAAATAATATTTCCATGGCTAGAAATTTTTATCTCTCGCATTAAAACCTGGTATAATAAGTTGTTAGTTATAAGCTGAAAGTTTTAATAAACATTTCCTAAGTCACTAAGATGACTGATTATGTTACTAATTATGGTTTAAAAATAGATATCATTTGTTTGCCTTACACGTCTCATAGCAAAGTCCAAACAATATGAATAAGGTTTATAATACATAACATTTCAAAGTTATTGTTTTTATTTTTAGCCTTTGGCCGCAATATGTAAAAGACCGCATTAAGACTACATATGCATACATTGCTGGATCTCTTGTACTGACAGCTGGAAGTGCCATCACTGTTTTTAGGACTCCAGCGCTGCTCAATCTGGTGGCTAGAAATGGATGGATTGTAAGTTTTAGTATATAGCTGTATATTATTATGGTAATTTGATCAGTTGTCTAAAATATTGGAGCTAAACATTTTTAAGTTATTATAAAAGTTAAAGATAAGTTGTCACTGTCACTAAAGATAAAGTAATCACTTACAGCCTTATTAATAAACACGAACTAGCTTTAGACTAGTTACACCATCTTTTGTCTCTTTTGATCCAGCTAAATATTCCAGTAGCAAAAAAGGACAAAAGCTGAAGTAAGTAGTTTACTAGGTGGTAGGACTTTACTGCTAAGTTCGTCTAGGTAGGTACCACCGCTTTGCCAGTTATTCTGCCGCCAAGCAGTAGTGCGCAATCACTGCTGTGTTCCGGTTCGAAGGGCACTGTAGCTAGCGAAATTACTGGGCAAATGAGACTTTATGATCTGATCTCACAGTTTAGTAATCTTATTACTAGACTGTGCTGATGTCTCAGGATGACGTGCGCAGTGCAGTGTCACGCGAAACTCTATACTTTAGAGTTCCGAGTGACACTGCAGCTGATATGGACAGCCGTGTCGTTTAACATCAGGCGAACGGCTAGCTCGTCACGTCATCCCTTAACATAAAAAAAAAAAAAAAACAACTAATCCGAGATTAATACCCGTTTAATTAATAAGGCTGTTAAAATTATTAAGTAGCCTTGCGCATTTTAGTTCGCGACAGGGAGCGCTCCTTTTAGTTCGCAGGTCGTCGGTGAACTAGGTCGCTCTTCTAGTTCACTAGTTCGCGGCAGGACCGAGAGCGGGTAAGACGATTGCTCTCAGCGATCTCTTGCCTTGTCCCGCAAGAGCGACCTACTTAGTTCGCAACAGCCAAAGAGCTGTAGTTATATCTACTACTATGCTCTATTTTGTTTATAAATTGTTATAGCTTCTGTTGTAATAACTACTAAATAGGTACAATTGCATATTAATTTATTAATTTAATGCCATTGCATGGTATTTAAGAAAAAAACATTTTTTTATTAGTACCTATAGGTACTCAGTCTACTTAGGTAATGATATAAAAATATTATACTAGGTAAGTACCTACTAAAAATATGGCCTTGTACCTAGGTACTTAGTTTCGATGAACATATTAAGTAAGTATTTATTAAAACTATGTAGGTATTCTTAATGTTTGTTAAAGAAAAAAAGACTTTAAAATTAACCATCATTTATGTAATCAATATTTAAAATATTCTAAGTAAGAATGATATTTATGTACGATCATCGCTCTCTCCCGCTCGCGACACGCGCCTCGGAGCGCGGCGCGCTGGGGAGCGCGGCTCTCGCCGCTCGCCGCAAGTCAGTCGGTCAAAGAACGAACGAACTAAAATCAGACGCAACCGACACCTAGTTTGCGTCGTTCGCTCAAAGGAGCGCTCTTTTGAACTAGGTCGTTCGCGACCTACACAAGGCTATTATTAAGTTTTTTTTGTACTATTCCAGTCTATAATCATGACCATGGGCTTGATGATTGGCTCTGGCATGGTGGTGCGTGGCATGGAGTACCAGCCTGGGTTCGGCGGCAAGCAGCTCGCATGGATGGCTCATACTGCCATCATGGGCGCAGTGATTGCGCCTATTTGCTTCCTCGGCGGGCCTATCCTCACTAGGGCTGCCTGGTATACTGATTTTATATCTTTGTTTGTATGTTTTTAACTTTGAAATAGCTGAACTGATTTGGATAATTAGCCCAAATTTATACAACTTTAGATATTGGGAAATGAATTCAACTTGTATTGAAAAGGCTGCAGCTCTGTGGATATTTATTTAGTGAGGTTTATACACAGGAGGTGTTGCTCTTGCTCCAATATAATATAGTGCAATTCAGGTTGCACAGCGCAACTAACAACTAACCTACAATTTTATACTTACCTAGAAATTGCCTCTATTTTTATCGCTTATCTCTTCTATCGACGTAAGCGTTGTATTCGTGTAAAAAATAATTAATCTGAAAATTGGATAATTGTAAGTGGCATAAAAAATCTAGAATGACATATATATAACGTGAACAAGATAATCCAGAAGCCAACACCTACAAATCATAATATCGGTTCTCAACTATCTTGATTAGCATATAATTATGTAATATCTATAGTTGCGATGTTTCACTGAATGAATAAGTTTTTAATGAAATTCACATCAAATAACTAATTGATAATTAATTATCATGCAGGTATACAGCGGGTGTGGTAGGTGGCCTCAGCAGTATCGCGATATGCGCGCCGTCCGGCGAGTTCCTAAACATGCGCGCTCCGCTCGGCATGGGGCTCGGCGTCGTGTTCGCCGCCTCGCTCGCCAGCATGTTCCTGCCGCCCACCACCGCCCTCGGCGCCGGTATACCACCCTTGATTATTCACTGACATCCTTAGTTTATTCACTAATATTCTTTGTTTATTCACTGACATCCTTTATTTATTCACTAACAACCTATATTTATTCACTAACATTATTTATTTGTTGACTTACTTCTTTTATGTCTAACATTTTTTATTTTTTTTATTTATTAAACAAAAACCACAGCTCTTAAAATTTAACATTAACATATCTTAATTAGCAAAACTTACAGCTAAATACGGTTTTACATTTTTTAAATTAGGTACATGTGATTGTGTTGTTCAACTGTCATTGAAAGATTGCAGCTACACAAGTCATGTCATGATATTATTTGTGTGAGAAAGAGGGTGCATATGTGATAAATGATAATACATATTTATGATAATATATAGATATATAATATAATATGATAGCAAAACCTATACCTATAAATATTCAAAACCTATACCTATATTTGATGCAATCAACTCACATTATCGTTAAGCTGATTTGAGTAGGCCAAGAATGTAGAAATAGAATAAGATAGTAAGGGGATCCTTAACATCATTGAAATAATTTCTGTTTTTCAAAACGTTAAGAACAGCCGTGAAAGTGAGAAAAAAAAAACAAAATGATTATGAATAATTATTTGCATTTGCTGCTACATGTATGTAGTAACCGATTTTCCCACCGAAGTCGTATTTTCCTAGGCAGGAACGATTTCTATATATTTCCAGAGTAAAAGTTCCTTGTAGTAACCATAAAATGTCCGGAGGTCGGAGCAGTGGTAGTGAAACTTTGATGAAGATAATTTATTAGTGACGAGGCAAGAAATACTTTCACTTGACGCTAACGGCGCGATATAGCTGTAGCTAGTGAAATTACTGGGCAATAGAGACTTTATGATCTGATCTCACAGTCGAGTAATCTTATTACCAGACTGTGCTGATGTCTCAGGATGATGTGCGCAGTGCATTGTTGCTCGAAACTCCATTTTCCGGTTCCGATTGACACTGTTCTGTTATGGGTAGCCGTGGCGCTTAACATCAGGTGAACGGCTAGCTCGTCAAATCATTCAGTAACATAAAAAAAAAATATGCAGTCGTCCAAATCCGTTTAACATTTGTGATTTCTTTCAGGTCTGTACTCACTCAGCTTGTACGGTGGTTTGATCGTGTTTGGTGGTTTCCTCCTATACGACACTCAGGCTATCATCAAGCGCGCTGAAATGCATCCAGCGTACGGATTCCAGCCCTACGACCCTATCAACTCGTAAGTGTTCTTGCTTACAAAGATAGACTTAACATATTGCTTTACTTAACATATAGAATTAACATATTGTGAAAGCGTGAGTGATCAATGGAGCAATACGGGTAATCCCGACTGTAGCGATAGTGAATAATTTTTCTTTTTATCTAATTAACTCTGACATTATTTTATTTTATTTGACATTATTGTAATATCCCATTGGATTCTTTTATTATATTATAACCCTGATTTGTTTTTTTTTAATGTATGAAATACTTTGTGTGATAATTGTAATTGATTTTGTCGTTTTTATGACAATAAATAAATAAAATAAATAAATAGAGTTCCATAAAATTTAGCAACTTGCAGAATTTGAGCCCGCGTCTTCCAACTCACCGGAAGTCTCGACCCACAGTTTTATACCTTACCTCTTTTCAATTGATGCTACCCTGGTAGTACTTAAGATATCAGTTTCCCTTGGCACTACTCCAACATAAAACATACGTTTCACTTCCATTTAAAGACATACAAATTCAAATATAAAAATGTATTGTTTCAGGGCCGTTTCTGTATATTTGGATGTACTGAACATCTTCATGCGTATTGCCATGATCCTGTCTGGAAGCGGCGGTAACAAGAGGAAGTAAACAATTCGAAACATTAAAAAGATATTACCATCGGTTCTCTTCACGAAAAAAATTAATCTCAAACGAAAACCAAATTATTTGTAGAAATGATCCTGCTGTTTTCGATCTATAGAGCCTCATGTGATATAATTATGTATATTGTAGATGATAAGTTATGTAAGTTTCGCCGTTAGTAAATTGACAAGTATTGCTTGTGATTGTTGTTTTATTCATATTTGTTTTTTTTTGTTTCCCATTTGGGTTACAGACTTTATGATTGATAAGAAAAAACTCTACGTTTTAGTTGAATATTTGACGTTACTTTCTAAACACGTCTTTATCGACTTGGTTCCGCTGCATAACGGTAAAATATCTACTTAGATTTAGCTACTGTTTTCTTTTTGCCTATTTCAAATTTGATAGATAACTAATACTGCCGCTGATTAATATTTATTTGTAAAGGGTAAAGTCCAGGGAATTACCTTATTAGTTTTTTTATATTGGTGGTTTAAACTTACTAATTTTTGGAAAATTAGATTGAATGGGGCGTAAGCGTAAGTTCATATGATAAAAGAAATATACTGTAAAACTAAAACAAAATGGTAATAATAGGAGCCTTACCATTTTGTATATTGTAAGTTGGGAATCGGTGTGGTGATATATCTTGTGCGCTAAAATTTCTGTGTAAAAAAATAACGAACAGTTAACAGGTGACTGACCTTTTTATATTTTATACGAAACTTAGGTCCGTATTACAGAACGATGCTCAGTCATCGATCGGTGCTCAAGCAGAGATTTCATTGACTCATTGATCATTTTATGAATGAAATCTCTGCTTGAGCATCGATCGATGACAGCATCGTTCTGTAATACGGACCTTAGTACTTAATAGACGACGACCATGAGCTCCCCCGCTTATCCGTTGGTAGTAGATATCACTTTGCTTGATCCGGCTTCGATATGACCGAAGCGATTATTACTGCTTATTTTGAAAAATGGTAAATGACAAATAAGTATCGTGGTGAAATGACTTCCAATATGATAATATTGCTATGGGAAACAAAACAAGTAGTCAAGTCAATAATTTATTTACAGATTAAAAGATACATGTTTTCTTTTCTTAAAATTGGATATTATAACATTTTTAATAATCATCAAGGTTTTACATGTAATTAAATACTTTCGAGATTGCTGCTATATAAGCGGACAAGCAATTTTATATAGAAAGGTATGTAATGTAATTATGCATAATGTTAACTAAAAATAAAATTATCCCATTACTGATGTGGAACGTGAGTACACAGCAATCATAATTTTGATCACAGGAACTTTTTGTGTTGTCTGTACAAAATTATCCATTGTGGGCTTGGCAGTGTTGTTGCCTAAAAACTCATTTAATTTTTTTTAAAATTATAATTTTAATTAAATTATCCACAAAATGACTCATGCTTCCATTAATACTACACCATATTATTATAAAGAAATACTGATTTTACAATTAATAGGAAGTCATTAATATTATTTTCAGGTTGTCATTGTGCACCACTCTAATCTCCTAGTGAAAAAAATTATAAAAATACAAACTAAAATAAAAATATCACAATAAGTTGTCTAATAAAAGCTCTTTGGAATTCATTAATTGCGTTTATAAAACTAATAAAATATCAATTAAAGTCATAACTAAGCTGCGTCATGTAACAATGCTTAAAAATAAATACAATCATATGAGCAACAAATTGAATTGTGTTTCACTGATCGTGAAGCATTTCAGTTTATCGGAATATCAATGCAAATGCTGCGCTAAACAATTACGACTTAATTATAGCAGTGATATACAAATACTTATCTTATGAGCAACGAAATTATTAAAGAGATCCTCACGCCCTAAAAGGCATTTAAGTACAATTAGGCATTCAAGTAGTAACATCGGCAGTCTTATGCGATTGTTGTTTAAGATAGATGGCGTACATTTGCCGCGCCTGGTTCAGTACCCTGTTCACGTTATGTTTGCGCACCATCTTGTCGAAATGCATCGCGAGCTCGTTGTAGTCCATTCGGTTCCTCATGATGTAGTCTCTGTGCTGCAGCAGTACTGTAAGGCAGAGGAACATGAGGAACGGGTTTCCTCCACCGAATACCGCCGGAGGTGGAAGGCTACTGATGGTAAACTTGCTCGAGCCATCACCAGACCCAACAGACATGTTCCTCTGAACCGGCGGCTTGAACACCTCGTATTTCTTCTGGAAACTGTTTATAGTCGACGCCACACTGTGCAAGTTCGGTTGTTTCGTGTTTAGAAGAGACTCGCAATTCTTTTTCGCATTCTCCAACTCCTGCGACATGCTCGAGAAGAATTTCTGCGATCTCGACGCGTTTGCCTCGTGCTGGTTGAGGTTTCTCGTCACTTCCTTACTCGATTCAGTAGGTTCCTTTTCGGAGTCGGATTCGCTGGATGGTATATGGGCATCTTTCAAGCGCTTGAACGTTTCTTGGGGCTCAAGGGATTGATTTTTTCTTAGTAGCCTAATTGGGGTGACAGATTTTTTTCCAGAATGTTCTTCGAATATTTCTCCTGTGTCTCCGTCGAAGTCGAGGTCTGCCTGTTCGTCTGGTGTGTGCGGACAGCTGGCCGTGGTGCGCGTCGTCGGCGTGTTTCTGTGTAACGGATTCTCCCACAGATAAATATCTTCCGCGCTCCGAGCGGTCGACTTTACGGCATCGAGCAATGGAGATCTTTTCGTATTTTCTATGCACTCTACGGCTTCTGTTCGAGGATCTAGCGTGTCCACGGCGGTGCAGCCTTTAATTTCAGTGCAGTCGTGTGTAGGTTTCGCCTCGGTGCTCGTGGAGTCAGAAGGAGAGTCGCACGCCATACTGCACCGGTCCACGTATGAATTGCCGAACACTTGCCGGTCCAAGTGTTCCAATTCAAGTCTTAGCTCTCTTGTCATGGAAGTGGTCATGGGGTAATATTCCTGGGAGTCGTCAGGGCTGCTGCCGTCGTTTGCTTCGGTGTAAATGTTTTTGTTCAACCTGTTCGCGGGCTTTTCATCTTTAGTTGTGTGACCTTTACTTTCGTCAGACGTTTTCGTTAACGTTATTCTTGGACGTTCCTTTGTGGAACTTTGCTCAATAACCGAACGAGTCCGTTGTAACTTTTCTTGCGTCACCGCGCCGACTTTACTCCCGGTTGCGAAATTGAGAAACTCGTTGAGGTTTTTGATCATTTTGACTTTTGGCTTCCCGGCGTCGCTCACCGGGTCGTCTAACTTATCCAAGGAAGAGAAGAATTTGTTGTTATGTACGGATATTCTGTCTCGTAGCATTCGCACTTGATTCCCTAGTGGGGTGTTTTTTGCTTCGGAATGCGTCACGCCGTTCATCAGGTTGCCGGTGCTGGACCAAGCAGTCGCAGTTAAACTGTCCTGCGCTTCCGTTTTCCCATTCTCGGGCACGCTTTTCATACTTCTCCTTTTAAGAGATTTGGTTTCTCTATTCAACAAACTGTTCTTCATTTTATCCGCATCATTTCTATCTAGCTTCGATTTCCGCAGCTGTAGAGCGGCGTCATCTAAGCTTTGGAATTCTTTGGAATGTTTCAGAGATGATCCGGTTTTTCGAGTTACGTTTTCGTCAAGGCTGTGGTTCATTTGCTTGCAGGTGGCTAGATTGGGGGTTTTCGTGTTGGCTAAGCTAAAACTTGAACTCTGTCGGCGCATTGCGCATACTTTGGTGTATGCATTCTCTCGAGGAGCTTTCAAGAGAGGGCTAAGTGGCGGGGGGTCTTCGTCTAGTTCCGTCCCGGGGTCGAACTCTTTCTCCTTGAGCGCTAGTTCTGCCGCAGGTGTCTTCTGAGGCAACGACGCCCACAGCACTTCCAGCATCCTGAGAGCGTCATCGAAAGCGAACTCTCGTTTCATTTCCAAAAGCAACCATCTGTAAGAGGAAAATATATTTGCACCCGTTATTGAGACAGATGTCATGGTATAGATAGATTGATGAACTAACTTCTACAAACGAAAGGATAAAAGTTTGAGCACAAAAAAGCGTATGTAAGCGTACATTCTTTGTTCTTGTGTAGTGTAGACCACGATCAGTAGCTTCAGTAAATACATGGTATCCTAATTTAGGACGAATATTAGGGATATTTTCGAAAAGCCTACAATACAGTTTTTCCGCAAAGCCAATTAGTGTAGTCTTACTAATATTCGAGGTACAAAGTCCGTGTTTTGAGACGTCACAGAATAAGCAATATGGCGGCATGATAGTGGCGCGGACAAGCACTTATTGTGTTGTGTACTCAGTAGTTTCGTAGTAGACAAAGTAATTATTCATTAAACTAACAGATACCGCTAGTCTCCTTCAATTATTTTAAACTAAAAATTATCATACAACAATTTCGATAATATTGTCTCGTCCCGAGTCTCGTCTTGAAAGTCCCGGGTCTTAACTAAAATTACTAATAGTCCCGGGACCCAAACCCTAGTAGAGACCAACAGCATTTGCACATTTAACAAAAAACTCCACGTTTTAGGTACATGGAGTTTTAAAATACACACCTGTAGCAGAACAATAAATCATCAGCCTGCTGAGACTTCAAATAGTTGTAAAAGTCCGGGTCGTAGACTTGCAGGGATTCTGTGAGGTGTGTGAACTTGGTCGTCATGGCTTCCCCGTCGAGGAGGAAGTTGGGGTGAAGTCGGGCCATGAGCGCGCACAGACAGATGTAGGCGTGCGCCTCGTCACCCATCGTCACGAGCAATGGTGATGCCAGGTCGGACATACCCTGGCAGTAGCTCACTGTTGGGTGGTTTAGTGCATACCTGGAAGCATTAATGCCCATCTCTATTTAAAGTCTATTAAAATACAACTTAATTAAGCAACAGTTTCTCCCGGTTTCTCATATACATTTGTTATAATAGTGCCAACTTGGCGGACCAAATATTGAACGCTCAATGGCTGCCTGTTGATCATCGGCCATCTCAACCAATTAGCATACACTATTTGGCATGTTGACTTGACGCGAGTTTGACAAACCCAAGTTGTCAAACTTAAGTATTTATATGCTAGTGATACAACACGAGTATCTTTATACAAGGTCGAAATGGCTTTGCATTTCTAACAGACTTCCTACCAACACTTTTTAAGTCTGGTACACATACCAAATGCCCTCGCCCTTTGATATGTGGGATTCGAAGCCACTAAAAACTCCCGTGATCCGGTGACCGCAGTAAGGGGCGTGATGGGGTCGCGCTGGTATTCATTACCTCGCCCCGTGACGCTCTAAGCTTTTTAAGGGTCTAATTTTAGTCGGTCGACCAACGACGGACCCTAACCTAACCAATTTTTAGCGTGTCTAGTTTGTATGTTATACAATTGACATAAAGTTCATTATGCTATGTATAATTCCGTTTGCTTCCATTCCACTTACGTAGTCAATATATTAAACAAGGAAGCGATATTTTGATTGTCATCACTGCCTGCATAGAAGTTGTGATGCCTGTCCGTCCTCAGGACATCCTTCCGAACCATTCCAGTCACATAAGCCAGGTCGGGGTTCACCTGGAATTGTAACAAAGTGAATTTCCAGAGTACATTACTATAAATAAATATGGGAAAGTATACACTATTAAGAAATTTAACATTGCTTATAAAATAAAAATAAAATGGGACTTGAATGATTTTTGAAGTTGAAGAATCATTTGCTCATTAATTACACTAGCACATTCCCCTTCAAACCAGAACACAGTAGTGCTTGCATACTACAGCTTGGCGGCAGAATAACTGGAAAGCGGGGGAACCGGGGCTACCAAGCTGAACATTGCAGAAAAGTCCTACCACCTTGTATATCACACTAATATAAAGGCGAAAGTTTGTATGTGTGTATGTTTGTTACTCCTTCACGCTCAAACGGCTGAATGGGTTTGGATGAAATTCGGTACCAAGATAGATTATACATTGGATTAACATATAGGCTACTTTTTATCCCGGAAAAGTGAAATTTTCCCGTGGGATAAGCAAATAATGAAAATACTTTTTATCCACGGGTTAAACCGCGCGGCGCAACTAGTAATAGATAAATTAGGTGCCCACCATTCCTTTTTGTATGCAATCCTTCCATCGAGTCCTCAATGCATAATATTCATTGGCTTTCCTTTTGATGTAGTCCATTCTCTCTTTGCCAGTCATACCTTCGGGGTATACATTTAAGATGTGTTTCCACACCACTTTTCTGAAATTTTACAGGGAATTGTTCATTGTATGCAGTAAAAACATGCTTGCTCACAAGTCTGAGAACAGCTCAGATAAACTTTTTTTTATTGCAACAATGATATATAACCATGAAAATTCATGTTCTTTCTTTCTTTACTTAGTTACTAAACGTTACTTTTAGGTAACTTCTTTTTTTTGTCTTACACTTTTTTAATAATAAATAAAAATAAATAAATTACGCCAAGGTAATCAACTGATTACCTTGGCGTAATTTATTTTATTGGAGAAGTAGATGAAACATAAAATTTAACTTAACTATAAAATATATTTATGAAATAGGCATCACTTTTGGCTGACTGGTTCCGAAAGTATATCATTTACGTTTTAATAAAATACAAACTCCTAAAAGTAATTTTTTTACATTATTCAGTTAGCTATTGTGGTAAAATAAATTGCACCAAGGTAATCAGTTTTACTTTAATTACCTTGGCGCAATTGGTTTCAGTTGAATAAGCCGAATTTCAAGATTCAATCAAAATTTCAGTTTTGATAAATTTCTGTGTGTGAATAGATCAGTTATAACTTTATTAGCCTTTTAAATAATATAAATTAGTTGCTAGTACCTCAGACATGGCTCAATCCCACCACAGTAGATGACCTCTCTCAGTTTAGTGGTATTAGTGATCTGTCCAACTGTATCAAGGAATGCACGGAACTCGTTGTCGGAGAGCGGCGGCCGCGGCGGCGACGTCGGGTCTTCATACAAGTTAAGGGCTCTCGACACCATGTTAAATGTTTTTTCTACCTAATAAACATTTTATTTTATTAGTTGATTTGTACTGGCAATCTGAACATTTTCTTATGGGAACTCCACAGAACATAAATCTATGGGAAACTCTTACTGTGGTCAACAGCCACCATGAAACTTTTTTACTGCCTTTCATATTTTTAATACATGTTTCTGAATAATTCGGTTTTTATATAGAGCTTTGCTTGATTTGTCATTATTACTTTTTTGTCATTATTTCTCAGAGATATTTTTTGGTCTTGGAAGCATTTGTATGCATTTTATAAAAATTAATTCTGTTGTTTGATGTGAAAAAAAACAAAGTTTTATATTGTACTCAATATAATTAATGTTGAAAAAGTAATGTTGAATTGAATTTTAATATTTTAGAGTTCTGCGTGACACTGCAACTGTTATGGGTGTCACTTATAATCAAGCAAACAACTACCTAATCGCATCCATCGCATTCCAAAACATGAAAAAATAGTGATTTTGCTACTTTATGTAAAAATGTAGTGTACTGTAATCTTCTCATATATATAAGTCAATTCCTGTTCTTTAGTCTCGCTAAAACTAAAAAATGGCTTAAACATTTTTAATATTTCTTGTTGTTTGCTCTAATATTGGGGTTTATAGGGGTTTGATAGAAGAAAAAATATATAAGAAAAAGCCATAATAACTTATTAACCTGAGCTAAGCTGGAGTGGATCAGCTAGTTTAGAATTTCTGTATTTTTTGTTTTTCTTTCTTATTCTATCAATTCAGCATTGAATTGAAATAAAACTCATGTAACATGCATCATGCATGTTTTCTTGTGTTTAAAAGCATTTGCATGTCTGATCTTACACACACATAGCTGCTAATTAGTTAAGAGAAATTCTTTTTTATTGCGAGTATTATCATAATTAATTAAATGTAAATGGTTCAGTAACTATGTAGGTTTTAATGGCTGAAGGCTAAAATCCTACAATATATTTTCATAACAATTGAGGAATTTTTATATATATATACTTATATTTTTAATGACTGAAGATTTATTGAAGTACCTGGTTCATAATCAAGCCCTGAAAGCCAGTCTGAATTTCTTGCTTATCTGCCTGGTGTGGTGCTGGAGCCACGGTAGGCTGCTCTTTGTAATTTTGATTGACTACTGGTGCAGACTGACTCACATTTGGAGGCTCCCAATCTTCTGAAGCCTCAGAGAAAGGCTTCATATCCACTTTCAGCTGAACACATGGCTCTGACTTCTGTGTCAGTGCTATATTATGCGCCCTGAAATATCAAGGGTAATGCTAGCAAACAAATTATACATGAAAATGTAAATTAGTGATAGAAAGTAATGGACATTTTATTTAGTTGGATCTATCCTTTCACTATTTCACTATGCAGGCAGGTATGTTATTAAAATGAAATTAACTTTATAATATAATTATGTATTCTTCAATAGTAATTTTAATGTGGAAAAGAAATAAAATGATTACAGTTTAAAAATAGAATACTTTAAAAAGTGAACACTTGGAGGTAATTTATTGATTTAGAATAAATTTTATGTTGAATACTTACTTAAGAAAGGCAGCATCCAGATCCCAATCAGAGAGGAGAGCCAAATAAATCTCCTGCCCATAGTCATCTACACTTCGATATGAAAGGGTGAAATCCGACTTAATATCAAAAGCTTTCACCAAAATGCTTTGTAAAACCTCTAATGATGTTATTTGTGGATCAACTGAAAACTTCCTAAGTTCAGGCTGTAGCTTGCCTTCACATTTCTGTAAAAAACAGTTATTAACAAGTAGGTCAATGTTACAAAGTATCTAATCAGATAATGATTTTCCAGTTGAAGAGTTTCAATTTTATTCAACTTAGCATAAGTTACCTACACCAATACCAATAATAATAAGAGCATATCGTCAGATTCCATTTTACGTTTTGATCAAGTAAGGAAAGCGTAGAAGCGAAGGAGGTTTACTCTTACAGATGCATTTGAAGTGATTGGAAATAACGATTGATTTATAACGGACAGAGTAACGCTAGTAAAGGATACTCTTTTATAACTCTCCATTCCATTAAAAAAGACTAGGAATATGAAATGTTTGCTACGTACAATGTATTTATAATTTTAATTGCAAGTTTTTATTTCATCGATACACTACAAACCTTGACTTTCACTCTAACTGCTTCTTTACTATAGCCGAACATGTTTTTTCATCACTTGTAATTGTTATTATGAACAATTTAATATATTGTTATTCTGTAGAAAAACCAAATTTAAGGAAAATAAAATAAAATTCTTGCAGTAAAATGTATGCAGGTACTACAGCAAATGCAGATTCATAAACTGCGGACTTTTTTTTGTTCACCCTATTGGGGAGGCTAAAGTCGTGAGACCATACCGCCTAAAAGAGTACACATGTGACCATAGAATAATATTATTATTCCGAGCTAGAATCTAAAATGAATATAACGCTAGAAATATCAAATGATGGCTAGAAAGTAGAAACTATTTCTATCTTCTTGTTATTGCTCGAAGATTTATATCGTATTTTTGGTATTTATTAGTATTTATATACTCTTTGCATCACATATCAAATTATTAACGTCAATCTCTAATCAAAAAAGAAGAAAGTCTGTTAGTCTGTGGATTGTGGTAACCTCATATATATAATGTACTCTGTGGGTAACCTCTCCACAAAGGCCATTTACAAATACGAAGTATCTCTACCTAATCTGTGATTTACAAAGAGTTGAAGTCTGTGGATTAATAACTTAGTAAAATAAAATCAAAATATTATTTGTAATTCGTATTTGTACAACCAATTTTCTCCCCATAATAAAATTATTCAAATCAGATCAGACAGATCGTCAAATTATGAGTGCTCCTACCAGCGTACCTCATATAGATCGCGAGTTAGATTTGTCAAATACTGGTCGAGGAGTGTGGCTAGTGAAAGTTCCTAAGTATATCGCGAACAAATGGGAAAAAGCACCAGGAAATATAGAAGTAGGGAAGTTAAAGATATCCCGTGCGCCAGGGCAAAAAGCCCAGGTGCAGTTGTCGCTTTCCGAAGCCGTTTTAATAAAAGATCCGAACGAAAAAGGAGAACAAAGTATACCAAAAGAACATCGTCTTGACGTGTCCAATGTGACTAGACAATCTTTAGGTGTCTTTTCTCATGCAGCGCGTAAGTATTTCTTGCATATTGAGTTCTGTTTTAATATTATCGCGACACATTAATAATATTTTTTATATGCATGGCTTCAGCATCAAACACAGACTCGGTGGTGCCTGAATCAGAGAAGCTGTACATGGAAGGGAGGATAGTACAAAAGTTGGAATGTCGGCCCTATGCTGACAATACATACTATAGGCTTAAGTCAGAATCAATTAAGAAGGCTTCTATGCCTCAGCGGCAAGTACAACAACTGGATAGAATTGTTCAGAACTTCAAACCAGTATCAGACCATGAACATAATGTAAGTAAACTTATATTTTATTTGTTTAATTTAAATAGTCTACAACATGTGGAATTAAATATGAGATGTGTGTGAACTGTAGATATGTGAATTTACTTTTCATGTGGAGCTTTTTTTAAATCTATAATTTTTGGGAGCTTTAGTCGCATAGCGAAAATGTCAGCTCCATTATTTATCATGTGGAGCATTTTCACCTTCTCTTTTCTTTTTTTTAAATTTCATTATAAGTAAACAAGTCGAACTAAACATTTTATATGAGTATTGTAGAGCAAATAAAAATACCTCATAATATAGTGATTAGATTTGAGTTTTTATTCTGATTTTACTGTTGTGAAAATTTAAAGCACTGAATCAAAAAAATTGTTTTTATGAACTAGTTGAGTATATCTACATAGTCTTAAACACATGCTGAATGGAATTTGATGAAATTTGAATGGTGATTGTGTAATTATAAAGTTAGCTACAGATCTTGAATCATGCTTATGAACTTTAAAATAGTGATTACTTTATCTATGATGCATGAATCACTGACACATCTTGAATCATTCTTATGAACTTTAAGTATAGTGATTACTTTATCTATGATGCATGAATCACTGACACATCTTGAATAATTCTTATGAACTTTAAGTATAGTGATTACTTTATCTATGATGCATGAATCACTGACACATCTTGAATAATTCTTATGAACTTTAAGCATAGTGATTACTTTATCTATGATGCATGAATCACTGACACATAGTCCACAGACAAAATAGGTACATTAAATCACAAAATATTTTTTTTGCACCATACAAGAAAAAAAAAATTAATTGCTGTTTAAAACTATGCCTGAACCATAAATTTTATAATTAAAATATGTTGTGATTTCTTTAGTGTATATAAGATCTTTATGATGTAGTTATAAGATCTTTCTAAAACTTGTGTAATACTTATCAGCCTTATTAATAAACGGGTAGTAGCCTTGAGTTAGTTACTGCAGCTTTTGTCCTTTTTTGCTACTGGAATATTTAGCTGGATCAAAAAAGACAAAAGACAGTGTAACTAATCCAAAGCTATTTCGTGTTTATTAAGAAGGCTGTATAAGTACAGGAAATAATTATAACTGTTCTGTTACATGCAATTAAAATATATTAAGAATTGCTTGTCTCATGTAAAAAGAGAAATACCTAATCTAACTCTCAAGATGAAAATATGCCCCTTGCTTTACATTTCAGAACATGAGGATCCCAAGGTTGATATTATTTGAAAGCATATACTGATTAAAACCTTTATTTATTTTAGAAAAAATACCAAAGAGATAAGAAAGCTGAAGGAAAGAAGGCTCGTGATGACAAGGATGCTGTTCTCAACATGCTGTTTGCTGCGTTTGAGAAACATCAGTATTATAATATCAAAGATCTGCAGAAGGTAAGAATCATTATTACAATTTCATTCCTGTGATACCTAGGAATTTACTACTAGCATAGAATACTATAGAATAGTATGTGTATGGAAGATTCACTCCACAAAGTCACTTAAATACAACTCTTGCTGCAATGCAATAAAGTGTGGTTTAGCTCGCATAGCACTACAAGCCTGCCCTAAACAGTTGCCTCTCACGTTATCGCCGTGGTGCTGCTCTTCTGATGTGTCCCTCTACTTTTTTGCTTTTTTCTCTGTCTTTTTTTTTAAATATTATATTAAAAACAAGAATTACTTTTTTAATCCTAGCAGTATCAGATGCACAGTTTGAATACATAAAGCCATTGTTATATCTCTGACACTCCAAAAGTTGAGATTAGATTATGTAGAATATAGTTAAATACAACTTGACTCAAGGGTTATTGTGTATTTTCATTGCAGATTACAAGACAGCCCATAGTATACCTAAAGGAAATATTAAAAGAGGTGTGTAATTATAATCTGAAGAACCCACACAAAAATATGTGGGAGCTGAAACCAGAGTACAGACACTACAAGCAGGATGCTCCCGTTGAAGCTAAGGAGGATAAGAACAGTTCCGATAGTGAGTAAATATCATATAGTTAGTTTACAGATTTGTGTATAATAGTGAGAAGACTGTATAATAAGTATGTTATATGTATCAATGGCATTAGAAATAAATATTGTTGTTAAATTATGTAAATATTGTCTTTCTGTGCTTTTAATTTATGATGATGACCAGTTTTAGAGGAAAGAGAGGGTAAAAATGAAACAAATTTTAGTTATGCTTCACGTGTAATAACATTTAAAGTACATTAATTTAAAAATATAGATTGATTAGTATAATTGATATTACATAATTGATAAATACTACAACAATGATAGAGTTTAGAGACTAATATCTAAATATAAAGAATTTCAATATCTACTTTGTAATAACATTTTTCTAATAAAAAGTATTTGTCAGTCATTGAGTAAAATTGAGACAGTAATATTTTCCATCAAGTACTTTTAGCCTATGGCTAAACCCAATTGGATCCTGGGCTTTGATTTTTCAATTTAAAGAGTAGTGAGCATTTATTACAATGGTATTGAGAATCAACGATCAACGATAGTCTAATGCAGAAAAGCGTATTAATATTTCCGACATTCGAGACTAGTTTAAGATTTTTGGGCGCATTTAAAATATAACTGCAAGCATAGACAATAGGGTAAAATCTGGGACTGCAAGTTATATGGCTGGTATGTTCTTTTTACATTTTCTGTGTGCAGTTATGTAGCTTTCATACGCTGTGTCAACCAACTTAACTACGGTAAGTTTTCCGCCGTCTTTTATTAACAGTGCAGATAATGGTTTCATAAGAATGACTGAAAGATCCAACTGGACAGACAAGCTGGCTCTGTGAACTAGTAATCCACGTCGGTTGTTAGTTCATGACATCGTAGTTAGAGGCCCTTATGTAGGAAGCAAGACACCAGGACAGTACTGTTCCGATCAGCGGGAACACAGCCGACCCGATTGCGATTCCGATCAAGATGTCCGTGTTCGACTGCATGAATTCAGTTAACGCCTTGTAGCAACCCTGTATAGAAGAAGTAATTTCAATATCTGTATATAATCGAAGTCGTGTTAGTTACACCACTTATGACTCAAAAGAGTCAAGAGCGGATGGATAAATTTTTATGATTTTTGTGTTATTGGATTTATTTTCGTTCGGAATAGGATAATAAGTAATAAAATTGATGTTAATAAATAAATAAAATATCCTGAACGTGCACATTGATTGACTGTTAAGCGGAACGAAGTTCTTGGGTCAGCGAGTTATTTATAAAATAGGATCAGTGAAAAATGTTGAACCATCGCGCAAGAACCTTGCGCGATGGTTCCATGTAAATTTGATGGAGATCTTCGGAGATAGACAACGGAACTCAATCGTTAAATCAAAACTGCAAAAAATTGAGTGTGTTGACACACACTCTCAATTTTTTGCGGGCGGGTTGGTGGATGACACAATGTCTCCAAATTCGTGATTCTTGAACATGCTGGTTCCCTTCATCGTGTAAGAACTAATACGATTTTCGGCACATAACGTGTGTTCCGCATGAAAAGGCCTTGGTGCAGGCTCTAGCGGGACTCGAACCAAAGTGGTCGGTTTGACAGTAACGCCCGCTACACACGCCTTCAGTTTTAACTGCAGTGCAGTCGGACTGTAAAGATAAATCGTTAGGCGTGTAGAACAATCAGTTCATCTGTTATTTCACTGAGATCTAATCAAAGTAGCATTAGAGAAACTGTACATTTAAAACTGAGGGTGTGTAACAGAGAAACGGCGCAGTTCTATATAGGTATTGTGGACACTCTTTGGGGGTTTACTCACTTTCTGGTATACGTCGTTGTAGTTGGCCGTGATGCAGTTTTGAGGGTCGATGCAGCATGAGGTCGGGATCACGTGGTTCGGTGACATGCGAATCCAGTCCGTATAGTTAGACACGCCGCAGCATTTCAGCTGTAATATAGATTATATATATCAAATAAATAAAAAAAGATTGGATGTATTAATTGTCAATATCCAGCCTCTGTGGTGTGGTGGTTGAGCAGGTTGGCTCAACTCGGAGATGGCGGGTTCCATTCCCGCGACAGGACAAGTATTTGTGCACAGAAAAAAAAGCGCAATTACTTGTTCTGTGTCTGGGTGTTGTGGGACCATGGTCCTCTTAGTTCCTGGGTCCGTAGATACAAGGAATCCTAGTTAGGGTCTAGGATCTACGTGTGTGTTCGTTGGGCGTTATTATTATTATTTACTGTAAATGCACTGTATATTTACTTGTCTTGTTTACAGTGCAAGTACAGCTAACTAGGGTCAAAATCGTGCACCGAGAGGTCATCTTTGCGTAAAAACAGATACAGATAGATTCAATAGAGTTGCAATTAGTGATGGTTCGGGACTGCGGCATAGAATAGGTATATAATAGGACTACACTACGGGCTATACTTGAAGTAGGCAGAATAGGTAGGTAGGTAGGTACCTACCTACCTATTCTGCCTACTTCTTGCCTATTCCGCTACTGCTTCGGACCCTATACCTAATAGGTGCCTACTAATCACTATAGAGATTATAAGTGTAAGGAGCATATATATTATTATGGTTCATCGTCACCGTTAATAGAATGTTCTCCAAACCAGTATAGGCCGACAAACAATATATATGTACGTAGTAGGCACGTACCTAAGTAGCGAGCAAAGCGACAGCTTTCTTCTTCAATTTGTCAATTGTCTTGGGTTGTCTATTGAAAGGCAGTTTTCTTATCGGACGCCGCGCGCCGTAAAACTAAACTGATCCGCTTAAACATATATGTTACCTTATCTTAATATTAATAAAAAATAACAAATACACAAAATGCTGATCTTATTTTCTTCAAATGGAAAAGGTCCTATTATTCCACCGTTCTTGTATATTTCGGTGAAGGCTGACGTGTTGCAAGAAAACATTAGCAAGCAGTAGCTTTACCACCTCCAGGCTCCTGGGTCCTTGCTCTTTTTTAATATACTACTTACTTAGATATTTGTTTGTTGTATTTTTGTTTTAACAAAATCAAACCTGAGGGACATATATTTTTCTTTTTTTCTTTCAATTTTGGACACTATGATATAACATTTAAATATCGGGAATATGAAAGACTTTATTTCTATTTCCGTATACACCACGAGCAGACCAGCTCACGCAAGCAGCGCCCGTTCACGAGCTTGACGTATGTGCTAGCCATCGCCCTCCTCGACCATATTTGAGTGAAGAAGACGACCGGACACACGACGCCGCCGCAAGAAGAAACAACACTAGCGTGTTAGGTCTCTACACAAAATACCTAATATACAACTTAATAGTTCTTCTTCATCAGCCGGAAAACATCTACTGCTGAACATGGACTTCTGTCAATAGGTTTGCCATAATCATCAGGCTCAGCAGGCGTCTTGGTGATCACTGTAGGTTATGACACAGACCGTGGAGAATGCTGCTACCCATATCCTGGATGTTACCTCAGCCGGCTCTTACGGAATAGGGTGGTTGGTGTCACCACACGGCAAATATCTAGTTCACCTAAAGCTTAGTAAGCCTAATAGTTCGCGTAACAATAAAATATTGTCTTACACCGGCCTGGACCTCATCGAAGTTGATCTTCTCTGCACTGTAGTTGCCTAGGGTCTTCGTGAGGCCATCCTGCAGACCCTTGTCGAAGGAGTCGCGGTGGAACGCAATGGAAGCTCCAACACCCACGATCATCATGAAAATGCAAGCTAAGAACCCGCCGTACTGGAAATAAAAAAACGTAAAAAATAATAATAAGAGTAGTATTAGTAGTTAGGGTGGTATTTTGTTATCTGTGGATGTGCAAAACACAAGCAAGGTGCAGTCATAGAGTAGGTATATAGGTACCTTTATTAAGAAAGGGGCAGTAAACGTGTTTTTGCTGCTGCGAAGGTGACGTATCATGAGACATCGCCAGGGCTCAACTATTGCTTCTTGTTAACACAATCTGTTTACAAATCTAGTCAGACTGTAAGCAGTGGACGCTAGACTGAATTCGCCATGTATGAGTTTCAATGAAGACCATGGAACTTTGTTGAAAGCCGGTGCACCAGACCAGCTCCAGATCCAGCTATTAACTCTTAAAGAGCAAGTAACCGGTCAATGTGGTGCTAGAGAGGCCTGATTTGAGCAGTGGACGTCTTCCAGCTGGTGACGATATGATAATTTAGCTAGCCACGTTCTTACCACGTTGAGCAGCACAGGTTGTCCTTTGATGATGCAGGAGAAGGCTATCGAGCTGATGATGATGTTCAGGCCACCGATGCCGATTATCACCAGCGGCCCTGTGCCGGAGAACTCGGGTGATAGCTCCAGATACTTGTACAGCTCCAACTCCGCCCATATTCCGACCGCCAGAAGAAGTATGCCCGTTAACTATGAAATATATAATACTATAGAATAGTACATTTATGCAATTGATATTTTATGGATTAAGAATGAGAAACTGCTAAAGACCTAGTAAAAATTGCTAATCATGCGCGCTCTACCACAGATAATATTATTATACGTACTAATTAGTACCTCTACCTTACATGTGCGATGTGAATTGTTACATTTGATGTGTTGAAGAATACAATATTTTTTAGAAGTATAAATAGGTAGGTACTTATACAAAATATATAAGTAGATAATGATAAATATTAAAACTAATTATTCAAAATAGTAATTTTACTTGTGCTAGTAGTTTTAACGCTTAAAACGATCTCTTCCAGACAATCTTTGGAAAGAGAAAAAAAACTGCGCGTATTGAGACAAAAATAAAAATCAACTGTTCCAAGTTTGTTTATGAAGCCAATAATTATGGTGAAACATAACTTCAGTGTAAGTAGCTACCCGATGTGATAGATAGGAACACAGGCACCACAGAATTATAATGTAATAGTACCTACATACTCAATTAAAAAATATAGATTGATAATCTCTCCTCTCTAATAGTGATCTCTGAAGCCTCTACCTAGACTGTCTAATATTACCACTATTAACTTTCAAAGTAGACACGCACGCACAACGCACCATTAAAACGAAAAATAATAAAAACATCTGTTGAATTCATGCACGTTACAAAGCCACAAAACAAAGAACACTCACCCAAAACACGATGTTGAAAATAAAAAGGAGCGTTTTTAGGCAGGCTATGATTGCCACGTTCTTGAATTGGTTACCCATATTGTAGTTTTAAAGATGGTTTCGCATTATTTGGCTCACACTTCCACCTTGCTGCTAGGAGACGAACGCGGAAATGTACCAATGCCAACTAGATGAACTAGGGGTGGAAAGCTTCAGGGCTGATATAGCGCATGCGCGAATACATCGGCGTCTTCCCAGCTTTTGTTTGTAAATATGACGGAATAGCTACCTCTTTCTTCGTTTCTTATATAGATTTCGACAGTTAACTATCTAAAAAGATAAAGTTTTATCAAATCCATTTAACGATGAAATATATTAGCCGTCTACCTAATTTGTATACGTTCTTAATTATGGATATTTCGTATTATGGAATACGTATTATGGATATTTCGTATTATGGAATACGTATTATGGAATACGTATTATGGAATACGTATTATGGATATTTCGTATTATGGAATACGTATTATGGATATTTCGTATTATGGATATTTCGTATTATGGAATACGTATTATGGATATTTCGTATTATGGAATACGTATTATGGATATTTCGTATTATGGAATACGAAATATCCATAATTAGGGATGACCTACGTTTAGTATGTACTTTGAAGTTTTTAATAGGTAACCCACCTACGCAGATGCGTAGACACTTAATTGCGTACCTAAGAACCCTACATCATTATTAAGTAATTAATAGGTTAGTGATTACTAATTGTAGTTTAGGAATGTGTTTTATCCGTGGGTCCACTATTAGTTGCTTATTAATTCTCTTTAATAATATAGTGATACTTAGGTACATGTTTTATGGGATAGAAAATGGAGATTAATACTAAATTAATGGAATAATATATACCTAGACATAGATTAAGTTGTCACAGCGAAACGTATAGATTTTAGTCTCTCGGTGTGGCCGTGCGTACGATATTGCGTTTTACGTTTCCTTTTAAATGCATTCCGTAGCAAATGAAACGTACTTATCTTAAAACAAATAAGTATGTAATGAATTTGAATTTACGTTCATCTGCATCTATGTATGAGTGTTTGTGTCTCCACTATGTGTTATTTTTGAAGTAAAACGCTCGACTTAGTGGTAAACTGGTGAGGCGAACGGAAGTTGAGAGGGAGATATAGGTACTTATCCTCTCTACGTGAAGATAGAAAGAAAGAGTTATATTTCGTATATTACTGTAGGGGTAAGAGAGACAGAGCTAAAGAAGTTTTACTTCAGTCATGTGGTCTAAAGCACAGTCGTTTTTTATTTGTTATTGTGTATTAGTGTAAAACATTGTAAAGTTGAATAAATGTTATCAGCCTTATTAGTTTCGGATTAGTTACTTCAGCTTTTGTCCTTTTTTTGCTACTGGAATATTTAGCTGGATCGAAAGAGACAAAAGATGGTGTAGCTAATCCGTAGTCTAAAGCTAGTTCGTGTTTATTAATATGGCTGTATAAGTACTATGCTATTTAATACAGGAATAAATGTGCTAAAAATCCTTTCAAGCGCAGGTACAACGGTACGCATAGGTTAGGCGTGTGTAAGGTCCTAAGGAGATGCCTGCGACCTGGGGACCGTGCTTGCTTTCCTCTGTCAGTGCGTTAGTGTACACTTGCATACCTGCGCGGGCGCACGTTGTCAGCACAGTGCGGCTTCCGCGCGCAACAGACTCATTCACGAATATACCGATATTACTAGTAATTTACTATAATTTAAAAGATACAAGGACGTGAATTATAAAAATTGTAGTAAATTTAATTATTCAAAATTAGTGTGATTAATATTAATTTAAAATAACGATGAATTTTCATGCAAATTTTTACGTAATTGGACTCATTTTCCGAATTACATCCGTTTCCCCGGTCGATGAGATTGATGCAAATGATGGTAAGTTATGGTTGATTGTATTGTACCGCTTAAATTTACTATCAGGTTTAATACAAGGTTGTAATTACAAAGTATTTGTAATTTATCGATCCTGTGCCTAATATATTGCCCAGAATATAAATCATGTTTAGTGAACAGGTAAGCTCAGTGGTTTATGTACACTTTTTCGCTCTTTCTCAAACTTTGTGTGGATCACTGGTAGAAAATGCTTTAGCCTCTGTTAAAACTTCCACAATTACTCGGGGTTAACTGGAAGATAATGCTCTATGGCATTAAGTTCGCTTATGTACCTTCTTTGGGTGACGAAGGCGCAGGATGCTGTCTCCAATAAAATCCTTGTTGAGCCGAGCAACACTTGCTCGCGCGACGGTCGGAAGTAGAGAGTGAGAATGCGGTGAGTGAAGAGATTGAATGAATATTGTTTGAATGATTATAGATACACATGAGGAACAGAGACACAGACACAGATAATAACAAATCTTAATTCTATAAATGTGGCGCGTTTATCGCCGCCACACTTCTATTGTTGTTGTTTGTACAACAAAGAATAATAATAATACTTTCGTCTATTTTCATTAAAACCTTGTAATATGAAATGTTTTAAATTATATACGTAGTCAATAATATTATCTACTAACCATTATTAGGGCTAGGATATTGAAAACCTAATACGCAATATTAGGAACCTAAGCCCAAATCGATAAAGCACGGCAAATATATTTTTGAATATGGTGATATAATACTAAAGTAGAATCTAATTACATAAGTAAATAATAAAAAATGCCATATAAAGATAGTAATTAATTAATTATAAACAATAATTAATTGTTATAACCTAACTGTTTTGTCTGCCTATATCCGTTATATAAAACTAGTTGCGCCCCGCGGTTTCACCTGCGTATAAAAGATATTTTAATTATTTGCTCATCCCACAGGAAAATTTCACTTTTCCGGGATAAAATGTAGTCTATATGTTAATCCAGTGTATAAGCTATCTTGGTACTAAATTTCATCCAAATCCATTCAGCCGTTTGAGCGTGAAGGAGTAACAAATATACACACATACAAACTTTCGCTTTTATAATATTAGTGTGAATAATACCTATATATAAGATAATAATAAAAAAATACCAAATGAAGATTAATAATAATTAGTAATTATAAAGAATAATTGATTATAAAGACTAAGAAAGACGCCGATCTTGATAAAACTGGTAAGTATAATTAACTACAGGATAAGCAGTTTGAACCGTGAAAAACGACATTGGATTAAAACTTTATCCTAATGAACTGTAACACTTGCGGGCGAAGCAGCGGGTAGCAGCTTATAGATTCAAATAAATATATTAAAGAAATATTAATTTACAATCAGTTTACAATGAAAGTTTGTAAGAGAAAGCTGTGAGGATAATAAAATATTTACAAACAGTTGTTTGATGTTAGTCTGCAAGCTTATAAAGAGTAGCGCCGAGTTGGACGATAGATTTAAGATTCTTATGGCTGGTTCAATCAACATGTATAAGTGCTAAGAAGTCAACTATAAGAAAGCCAAATATCAAAGAAATTCATAGGTCAAGCATATGTTTTTAGCAAAATTGCGTTTATTTTTATTTTATTTTAGTGTTACGTAGAGTCAAAAAACCTGCTCTACAAAAGACTAAGGTACACATAGATGTATTTATAGAGCAATTTCTTGGAGTGCTCATTTTTTACTATTCTACAATAAATAAGTATTGTCCTATTTTTAGTATTGTAGGTTTTTACTATCTTAAAAAAAAACGTGTGCTTTAGACCACACGACTGAAGTAAAACTCCTTTAGCTCCATCTATTGGCCGGTATAACTTTGTTTTAGCTTTGTTTAATGTTAATGTCGCCATCTTGACAATAATTGTAAGTTGTCATTTTACCAGACGTACCAACATAATAATAAAATAAAATAAACTTTGTTATGTTGACATTGGAGATCTACGTTAACTAACAACTTTCAACTTCCGTTCGTCTCGCTAGCTTAATCCCCAAGTCAAGCGTGCGTAAAGAAGTTTTATTTCAACAATATTATGAGCTTATAGATTGTTTATGATAGGCAGCGCAGCGCAACAGGCTGCTTCGGCGAAGGCAACCTTTTTGTACGAGCTAATCCTGATCTTTACTGACCTTTATAACTTCACCGCATAAAGCACGCAGCCGTCAAAGGTGCCACTAAATAATAAACTAATTAGCCACTAGTCACGTAGGCCGTTGTAGGGAGAAGATGATCGAGAAGACTAGAAGAGTGCTTCCACTGGACCTAGTCTTTTCGATCATCTGACCCTATGGAAAGTCCGAACCGCGCTGTGCTACTACATTATTTTATAATCTGTGGTTGTAGCTAACTTACGGGGGATACGTCGATCAGCGAGGTCGGTGTCTGATTGTGTTACACTGGTATCCTATACCGGTGTCACAAACGGTACTTAAGCCAGAAGGGCTGTAGACTGGTTTTGTTCCCAGATGATAAAGCTCTTATTTTTAAAATTGACGGATCTATTAAAGATTTTGACAACTTTAATAAGTCAACTTGTTTACTAAGAACAATCTACTTTTAAATGCAAATTTAAAAATATAAAATTTACCTACGCTACCCGATGCTAGCGAGTCTCCTACAAATATAGTAGGTACTTACTGAATGGTGAGCCATTACATTTAGTACAATCTACCACGTTCCTTTGCATACTATAGAAACACTAACTACTAACTAATGCTTCAAGCTCAATGTTATGAAATAAGTTGACCAGCCCGATAGCTCAGTTGCAGGTAGTATCCCTGCCTTCTGAACTGCAGGTTGTGGGTTCAAATTCCCACCCAGAACAAAAATTTGTGTGATGTTTGTTCTTGTCTGGGTGTTTATATTGTATTCTATGTATGTATTTACAAACAAAAAGTATATAAGTATTGTATCAGCATATTGTATTAGGTCTTTACCTATGAAATTGCCGTTTTGTTTGAAAAAAGTTAAAGTATTTTTTTTTTCGAACTTATTTATTTCTTTTATTCAAAGTAATCACCCCTGCAATTAATGCATCTTTGCCAACGCTGTGGCAGTTTATGGATGCCCTTCTTGAAAAAATCAGCAGGACGGGAGACAACAAACTCTTCAAAGGCGTTTTGTACTGCCTCTCGGGAATTGAATTTTTTTCCCGCTAAAAAGTTGTCCAAATTTTGGAAAAAGTAATAGTCGGTAGGCGCAAAATCTGGTGAGTATGGCGGATGAGGGAGAGCTTCCAAACCCAACTCATGCAGCTTAGAGACGGTCTGTTGTGCAGTATGGGGTCGCGCGTTGTCGTGAAGTAGCAGTGGAGACGACCGATTGACCAAAGCTGGTTGCAGACGTGCGAGTTTCGCCATCATTGTGGTCAGTTCTTCAATGTACACATCTGCAGTAATGCTCTCGCCGTTTTGTAAAAAGCTATGATGAATCACACCAGCACTAGACCACCAAACTGTGACCATCACCTTTCTAGGGGTCAATTTTCGTTTTGCACATTGCTTTGGTACCGAACCAGGATCTAACCAACTTCCTGAGCGCTTTCGATAGTCAAAAAGAATCCATTTTTCGTCGCATGTAACAATTCGGTTCAAAATTCCTTCATTTCTGTGCCTGTTAAGCAGCGCAAGGCAAGTCTCGACGCGTACGTTGCGCTGGCGATCGTTAAGTTCGTGGGGCACCCATCTATCAAGCTTTTTTATCTTGCCAATCTGTCGCAAATGGACCAATATTGTTTTAATGCTAACATCAAAAGCTGCTGCCAGCTCAGCTGTAGATTGAGATTCATCAGCTTCCACAATCGCCTTTAGTTCATCATTGTTGACCAAAGTTTCCGGACGACCACGAGGTTCATTTTTCAAGTCAAAATTCCCAGAACGGAACCGAGCAAACCAATAACGGGCTGTACGTTCGTTTGTACAGTTCTCTCCGTAAACGTCGTTGACGTTACGTGTCGTTTGTGCCACGTTGGTGCCACGACGGAACTCATATTCCATAATTACACGAAATTTCAAAGTATCCATTATGAGGAAAAATGTTGAAATGTAATGAAAATACAACGCTAATCAATAAACAAAAGACTTATATTGTAAATAGAATGTCATATTTTTAAAACAAAATTAATTTGAATTTAGAATTCATAGCCAATCAAAACTTTTTTTTGTTTGAAAAAGTCTGTACTGCAATACGGCAATTTCATAGGTAAAGACCTATTATAAGCATGTTGCGCGGCATTCCGATGAGCATGTCGCGCGGCATGCCGATAAGCATTTCGAGCGGCATCGAGCGGCATGGCCGATGTGTATGTCGAGTGGCATGCCGATGAGTATGTCGAGCGGCATGCCGATGAGAATGTCGAGTGGCATGCTTAGACCCTAGAAGCTGAAGTATGACAGCTCAGTTCGCACTTATTACTCTATGCTATAATTATGACATACACCTACTGCAATGCATTTGGGTATGTCACAGAGCAATAACTCATAAGTGCGAACTTAGTTGTCAAACTTTGGTACAGACGGGCATTATAGACTTTATTAAGTTATAGGCGTTTACGGTTTATAAAAATTCACAACGCCTCGCTAAAAAGACATTAAAACAATTCCATTATATACTCCCATTCAGAAACCGCAAACTATAGACGAGTATTTCACACTTTTCCCACATCGATGGAGCTGCAATCTTAACGGCACTGTAATCCGTATCAGCGCCACATTACGTGATCCCCTGCAATCTTACCCCTTCACGATAATCACTGCCTGTATCTCGTCACTTCCTTGTTGCATCGTTTTCATTAATAAGAGATACAAGAAACAACGAAAGAAAGATTTAGTGAATTAACAGACTAATTTAAGGTTTGGTCGACAATCGCCATAAAATTCGCAATACCTGTAATATACGTCTATTCTAAAAAAAATACCCTATTCTATTCAAACTTAATTCGTACAAAGACTTATTACAAAGACTGATTTGCGAATGGCCTCACTTTAAATAGATGATTAGGGGAATAATTTTTTTAAATGTCCGTATGGTAGATTGTATCATGGTTGTAAAGTTTATAACGTTATCCATTTAATTGTATAGATGGTATAGATGTATTCATAGGTACGTTAATATGTGAAAATGTATTCTATTTTACACATGTATTTGCAACTAACGTAATTATTTAACATTTAACTGACAGACAACAGCCCTGCTTTTACACTAAATTAAATAGTGATCGTAGCCCTACGTCAATTAAAGTACCAGCAGTAACATAACAAACTGACAGGGAACGTTAATCTAAATGCTATCAGCGTCACAGATCTTATAGTCTCTGGGGAGCCCATCTATGCTTATCTCGACTGTGATCTCCGAGATATCTCGCTCAAATTAACTGCATACTGCAACAATCACAACATTACAGTGCCCACGTTGTCGCCGCTATCGAACATCTCCATTATTTTCATTGTTTACATGACATAGATCGATTCCAAATCGTTTGAACGTTACCGAATCGACCCGCAGTCGTAACTGGGTCGTGGAGAACGACCAAAGAGTCGTAACGAATCGTACAAGACTGTACGCATGTACCGTTCGGGATCGAGTCGAGGTATGTAGCTAGACGTTACCTGTTTGGAATACATTTTCACGGTGGTAAAGGTTGGGACAATAGTCCGTGAGTCGGTCAGTGATTGCGGTGAACAAGGGTAATTCGCCCTCCGTCAACGCGAGGCAAATTATATACAAAGTTCTGCCGGGTCAGGTTCATGTAATACTCGCTCACTTGAGCTGTGATAGATTACCCATGTCTAGTGCAAACTGCAGCAAAAACGTGATGCTAGTAGCTATCGTTAGACATAAATATGTTCTGTCCATAGGCTCACTGGCACAAGTACTCTACAATCTGGTCACAATAAATCTGTGAGCGCGGAGGGCCACAGGGAAGTTAATTAGCGAGTTTATCTCTGCAGAACAGTTTTGTAGCGGTACATTTTGTCTGCAAAATATGTCATATTGTGGCGTGTATCGCAGACAATAACGCGAATACGTGATAGTATTTTTGAGCTGGCGCAGATCCATAGTGCGCATGTCATTACATCAGTGGAACATTTCGCGGTCGGCATTAGCATGCGCTAACGGTAGCGCGAAGTCGCGGCTGCCAACCCCGGCCAACGCAAACCGCCGTAATAACCTCTCCACCGCACACCCATAAAAACACCCGTGAACTTTCATAACTCACTTGAATTATAAATCACGGTCAACTAATGAGTGAAATGTCGCGCCGAAACACACTGGTTCTACTCTTTTTTGTGCGTTTCTAAATGGGCCACGTGTGAAGCTGCTTTCACTGAACGCGTTTGACTAGACGTCGCAATAATTAGCTGATAATTATTTTTTACCTTTGCTTATCGATGTTGTCCATCTACGGCTACGGCGGTATTGTCACAGGTGTTCAACCAGCATTAAGCGCAGTTTTGATTGATCAAACGAGTCTGATCAATTTACGACCGACCGCATCTATGATTTTGTTATGCGTTGCGTATACGAAGGCATAGCAAATTAATCAGCATATAAATTGTTGGTAAATTAGCTTTCACATTAAGTTACAAATCGAAGTTTTATTTTATTATCTTTTGTAAAATTGATGAATGCTCGAGGTTGCAGATCGTGCAGATAATAACCTTATATCGGTCTATGCACCTGCATAGACCGATATAACTTTGTCGGGCATATAATTGTAGAGCTTCGAAAATTACACGCTATGGTGCACAATCAAAAGCTCTCGGTTTTGGTTCATGAATTGAATGTAAATGGGCCATTATGTCAGTAGGAAATTATAACTAAACAATAGGCTTCTCAGAGATCAATAAATTCATTGAATCGAAATGACTACAAAACAGACTTGTTAATGTTAAGGCATATCTGAAGAAGCACGTATACATTGATAATAAATCTATAAGGTTTACAATCTCTGCGATGACGGCTGATAGGATCAACTATGTAGGGACTTCGTGCGAACCTTCACTATTTATAGCGACCTAAGCACCGTTGTACACGGATGCTTCCATAAATCTGATGGCTGTTGAACATAAGAAAACTTTGTATGTATAATATTATGTATAGCTTACTGTACGCGTATAGAGTTCATTATCCTTAGTAGTACCTAGTATAATTTTGACTTGTAAAAGTGCTAAAATTAGCCTATTTGCAATAAATCTTTTGACTTTGACTTTGACTTTGACTTAGCAATCAATTTCTCTCGCCTTTTTAGGCAATTGTTGATTCAGATCTTATATTTGTACCAAACGGCCACACATATCGATAACGGCTTCCGGGTCCTTAAACAGTTGATCCAAATCTATTTATGGATCGTACCCACGCCCAATACTACCATTTAGAGTGAAGTAGACACATTAATGATTCCGTCTTTTTAACGGGAATAAAGATTTACATGATCTTATAAACTGTATATTTAAATATACACGTCCTTTACTGCAGAGTATTGAATTTAAGAGAGCACGGGAAATTATTAGTTGCGGCTAGCCGAGACCACAGGGATGAGGGGCCGCAGGCTGCGGTACCATAACAACCCATAAAAGTTCTTTGGAACGGTAATCACTTTGAGCCTGTATTTGTAACCATAAACGGTTATCCATATTATTGACTATTGACGTAGCCGTTATCCGTTTCTCGGTGGCGCTCGAGAAGTGTAAATAATTCAGCGCGCTTGTAACATTACAAGGGCGTAATGTGCAAAGGCATACGGTCAGTTATGACTTTGTAATTACCAAGCGATTGGTCGTAAAGTTTCACGATGGAAAAAATAAACAGCTATGTAAAACGTTCTATAAAGGTTAACAGAAAATTGTTTTTTCCACCGACTTTTTAAAAGGTGGGGTTCTCAATTAGATGTTAGTGCAGGTTGTATGTTTGATAATTTAATTTTAAAAACAACATACGTAGGTACTTTTAGATTCGTCCAATTAAAAAAAAAAATCGTTTCAGTAGTTTGTTTTTTAAATCAAAAAGGTAACTGGAAACAATATGTCGTCCAAGTACTTCTCAGTATGAAGTTGAGGAAATTGAAGCCGGCTTCACCGCTTTTTTTAAAGAGTGTGCGATGGGATATCACAACTCAATTCTCCTCATCTACTTTTTAACACCGCACAACACGATTCACGGAATCACGACATCTATGGGCATACCTCCACACAAAGCGTACCAGAATCTCTGTGTCCTGAAAAATATATTAGGGAGTTTTCAAGGCAAGAGCGAACCAGTATCATCTAGGCTAGCATGTTCCATCAGGTGAGACAGTGGTGAAATGCAAGCCTAACAAAGGTTAACCTTTTTATTAATTACTGACTTCGTTATCTGTTAGTTATATACGTTTAGGTACAAACTAGATATTATACGTTATCTTTATCCACCGGCTTGTTGAGGTGTCGCAATATTTAGCCCGGGCTAGGTCATCATTTCTAGGCATCTCGTCTGTTCAAATAGTGTAATTGTCAACAGTCACCGCTCAGACACAGTAACGGAATAATTAGGCGCTGACCTCTATACGCTACCTTTTCGCTTGTGTGTAGGATTGGACCTATCTACTCTTGAAGGCTAGTAAATTAGTTACATAACATGGGAAAGGCATATTATCTGATACTATAAAGTGTAATGAGGACGAATCTTTATTATGGACGATAACTTTATAATATAAACGAAGGGGCCGTTTTATAGAAACATGTTCAATTAACTCTATATCGCACTGTAAGATCAAAAATTATTTGTGCATGATTAGTGCACGATATTAAATCTTATTACAACTATAGAAGCTTATTATCCGATGAGGACGATGTCACTGGGCAAACAATTTATTTATTAAGCGTCAAGTAGATAAAGAGTATTTCTTAGAACTCAACGGCTCCGTGTAAAAGACATCAACGCGTTTCGGTGTCTAACTAGTGCAAGCGATTATAAAGAAAACTATCTCGCGCATTTATGTGCACAATGTGCAAGAATCTACATAACAGTTAGGTAATTTACACGTGAAATTAATCTATTTGAGCGTGTGTTCAGTTTCACCTGTCCTCATTTAGTTTGGCTAAACGCTATTGTGACAAACTTGACGGTTTGTTATGGTATACTGTTCGGTGGGAGGCTTTGTTCTGCTCTCGCGTCGACGGCACTGGGTCACTTTTAATTGAATGCGGTAAAAACTGTCATTATACACGCACGGCCAACAATGGAATACCCTATAGTTTAGTATCGTTACATTTTACGTGGTTCGCCGGACTACGGTTGGAAATGACGTGACTTTATTTGGCCTATTTTAGAGTAAATCAGTTATGTGGAGTAAAAAAATTACACTTGTCACTTTAGTGTAATTTTTTCATGTAAATTTCTGTATATAAATTTATTGTTTTTTTTTTCTTAAAATTGTTTGCATAGATTGCGTGGACAACTATTGCCAACATAGGCTATCGAGAAACCATATTTGATATACGTTAAAACTAAGGAAACGTCAGCCTTTAAGCCTGTTTTCACCTGAGAATCAATAAATTTAGTGACAACGAAGAAAAAAATGAGTCGATAGCACAAAACAAAGACTGTTTTTCTTTATTTTGGACACGTGACAGTTTCCGCTTGGTCGTTATGGGTTTATAAAACAATCTGAATTTTATGTTCTGGTCTATACGTGAGTGCAGCGATGCAAATCTGTGACCTCAATATGACAGTGTAATTGACACAGTTTATGTGAATCTAAAAATAAATATTATGTATAATCAATTTTATTTTATCAAGATACAATATGGATTTGCACAACTTAATTCCCATTAACCCATGTCCATTTTACCACCGCACAAAACGACGCACGGAAACACGTCATCCGTAGGTATATGGTGGGCATTCCTCTAATTCGCACAAAGCGTTTTGCTTCAACATATTTTATTGCGTGGACGGCAAATGAATCGAAAAATTTTCCAGCATCTCTGTTTCCTGAAAATTTAATCTGGGAGTTTAAGGCAAGAGTGAAACGGTATCTTCTAGGCAAGCCTGTTCCATCGTCAACCGCGTCGTCAATTACCATCAGGTGAGACAGTGGTCAAAAGTAATAAATAAGTATACAGGGTTATACGAAAAATTGTGCTAGATCCGTTAAGGGCGTGGAGTACCCATCATTTCTGACTTATTTCAGACTATGTATATATCATCACACTATGAAACCCCCATTTTTTTGACACCCTCTGCCACCACGGGGGTGGTGGAGGTGTGCGTGGGTATGGGAGAAAAAGTGGGTGGAGGTGGGACTCGAACCCACTAAAACCCCCCCGTGAGCCCTCGTCCGCCGTACCGGGGGCGAGAAGGGGTCGCGACTGCAGTCCAGCCAACTCGCCCCCAAACAAAATAAACATAATTAAATTTTGTAGCCTACAAATAAATTTTGAAAGCAGAAGCAATTTTCAATAAAAAAAATAAAAGTCGAATATCTCGAAAAGGGTTAAATTTAGGCTAGGGTGTTTCACAGTGAAATAAGTCAGAAATGATGGGTACTCCACGCCCTTGACGGATCTAGCACGATTTTTCCTATTATACCAAACGAAAAATATACAAGCACTTTGTTTTAGCGATATGTACGTAAAACTACCGAGTATACTCGTACATGTACTTATAATATATGTACATATAGGTATTAATGATTATTATTAAGTATTACATTGAAGGTCGTAAACGAGTTTAAATGCGCATTAATGATTACGGTTCCGACAATTAAGAGAAGTATAAAAATTAAATAACTACCGTAATCATAAAAAGCAATAATTTCACAAAGTGGAATTAACGCGTGTAAAAAAGTCATCTGTGAAATGACCAGTGTAAAAGCAAGATGGCGATGGCGCTTTATTGCTTCACAGTTTAAATGGTGATGCTCTAACCATAAGTGCGACTTCACATGGCGGTGGCAGCGGCTGCTGGCGACGACACCATGAAATCTGATGGCCCCATAAAGCTCGCCAGGAAGTTCGGAACGCGTGAACGTTCATTGTTTGGTCAGCACCGTTTCGCACCACTCGTCGCCCACAATGACGCTGGCAGAATGTTATGCATTATTTATTATACAAATGGAAAGCAGAAACGAATTGTTTCCGAATTAAAATTAAATTACAGTTAATGAAATGGATGCTTTGTCTTTTTTTAAATGGTATCCATTCAATGGGTACGATTTGTTAGGGCTAAGCCTAATTTATTATTATGCTAAAGACAAACAATAAGCTGCAAAAAAAATAAAAATAAAACAACCTAATATACCACTACCAGTAGGCAACGTGCCCAATATGCTGGAGAATTGGCTCAATCTTTGGCCGAAGTAGAGACCAGCATTTTGGTCACGTGTTGCTTCGACGTTTGAAAAGATCAATCAATCTGTTTTGTTGATTTCGTCTCTGAAATCCCAATGAAAGGACCGAGTTTATAGTCTCATTTATCATAGCAACTACTGACTCCACCGAAAATGAGCGGGGCATAGAAATATAGGGCTATAATTCCTCTAACGAGTAGGGAAATTTATTTCGATGATCTTTTATGGAATGAGAAGTAAACTAATGAATGGCTGTCTGTGGACACTTACTACCTTCTTAAATGCCTTTAAAAACTGTATATACTATATACTATATGTAAGGTATTTTGTAACGTTCAGTCAATGCGACTACTGACAAAACACTAATTGATTGTTAACAAACCTATAAGTTCTGTTTTTGAGTTTTACCCATACTACACACTGAAATCGTTATGACAGGTAGGGGAACTAGGTGGTAGGACTTTTCTACAAAGTTCGTCTAGGTAGGTACCACTGCTTTGCCAGTTATTCTACCACCAAGCTTGCGCACTACTGTGTTCCGGTTTGAAGGGCATTGTAGCTAGTGAAATTACTGGGCAATTAAGACTATGATCTGATCTAACAGTCGACTAATCTTATTACCAGACTGTGCTGATATCTCAGGATGATGTGCGCAGTGGATTGTCGTGCGAAACTTAATATTTTAGAGTTCCGAGTGACAACTGTCTTGTTATGTGCGGCCGTGTCGCTTAACATCAGGTATACTACTAGCTCGTCACATACTACATAAACGTAAAATAATTAGTTCATCATACTTAAAGCTTACATTGGATTAATTAAAGCAAAGGCCATTAAATAAGTATTTTATCAAAATAATATATAAGTACATATACGAGTATATATACACTCGTTGATCAACTATAATTTTATTACTGAAGCCATGAGTTTCAATTTTATCGTAAACAAATGAAATAGTAGGTATATACATACACACGGTACATGAGTGCTAGGCATGTAGGTAATAGGTATGCAGCCTCCACATGGGCACTGAATTGTAAAATGTCAGTGGTCACAACAGGCGTTACGGTCCAGTCGGCAGGTCATGCTGCGCGTCCCTCATACCAATAGGCATATATATACCTACGTTATTCGGTAACTTTTTCGTCTACTGGCAAAAATGACAGCTCGCGACGGGCAAAACCCAGCTCCGCAGAATTCGCGATGCTCCAATTTGACAGCCTCTGTGGTGTGGTGGTTGAGCAGGTCGGCTCATAACCCGGAGGTGGCGGGTTCGATTCCCGCGGCAGGACAAGTATTTGTGCACAGAAAAAAAAGCGCAAATACTTGTTCTGAGTCTGGGTGTTGTGGGAGCATGGTCCTCGTAGTTCCTGGGTCCCTAGACACGGAATCCTAGTTAGGGTCCAGGATCTATGTATGTGATCGTTGGGCGTTATTATTATTATTATTAATTTATAGTCATACACTCTTATTTTTTAAAGTCATATTCACTGTAGCTAGTGAAATTAGTGGGCAAATGAGACTTTATGACCTAATATCGCAGTCTAGTAATCTTATTGTGACTGTGATGATGTCTCAGAATGGCGTGCGCAGTGCAGTTTCACGCGAAACTATACTTTAGAGTTTCAAGTGTTACTGCAACTGATATGGGCAGTCATGTTGCTTAACATCAGGCGAGCGACTAGCTCGTCATGTCATTTCGTAACATAAAAAAGTCAGTTCATGAATACTGCTAAATGACAGCTTTTGTGCTGTGGTGCGCAAGGCAGCTGGAAGTATCTGGAAGAGTAGAGCCGAAGACCGGGCGCAATGACGCGGGCCTTGGGAGAGGCCTATGTCCAACAGTGGACTAGTATAGGTTGATGATGATGATGATGCCGGAGGTAGCGGATTCGATTCCTGCGACAGGACATATATTTGTGAACAGAAAAAAAGATCAAATAGGTACTTGTTCTGTGGGACCATGGAACTCGTAGTTCCTGGGTCCCTACATACAGGGGGTCCTAGTTAAGCGTTATTATTAAAAAGGAAAGGAATGTTAATCATTTTGAATGGTTGCATGTCGATGTGCAGTTTAGATTTGCAGATGCGTGAAGCGCTTTATTAGGCATTTGGTATATGTATGAGGAATCAATTCGTGTTGCAAATGTAATTTGATTAGCTTTTAATGGCCCCGCCGCCGCTAGCACGGCATGCGGCTTTAGTAGTTTTTTAACTGCTGGATCTCTCAACAAGACAATAAAATACGGAAATTCCATAAGAAACGACGTTCATTAATAAATGTTTAATATCCCACAGAAAGCCTAATACTAAGTAAAACTTTTAGTAATATGTACTACTACTAAAAAGAACACTAAAAAATATTTATATAATATCCTCAGTAGTTACTTAAGTATATTTATATAAATTACTACTTACTTGTATACAATATCTAGCATGAAATTTGTTATTGAAATGGCATGAATGATTTTTTTAACGGGATAATGCTGTTGGCCTCTACCGACCCTTACAGTGTCACCGGGCGGGAATAGCATGAACGGTATGATAGTAAGGGAGTCAGCAGCAACTCGTTACGCGACACATCAATAAGCCGCATAGCACACGCTCATAGACATGATGATCCAGGATCTCGCTAGTAATGCTGTGGATTGGGATAATCAAAATCCTATACAAACTTAATATATAGTCAAAGTTAAAGGATTTTATTGCATATAGGCTAATTTTAGCACCTTTTACAAGTCAATATTATATTAGGTACTTAAAATTAAGTTATCGTACTGAGCAAATGAAATTACAAAGTGCTTATTGTCAAATATTAGGCTTATTATATAATGTGTAAGTTTAAAAAAATAAGTTCTCTTTCTCACTACTATACTTATAGGCATTCCTATCTAAGCAGGAGTCTGGAGTCAAAAATGATATTAGAAAGCAGGCGATATAGCCGATAACTACACCGCAAATATAGTTAAAAACTGAGGTCAAGACAGCCCAAGATTTTGGTAGTAGCATTACTGCGTGGATCAGGATAATCAAAATCATATACAAACTTAAGTTAGAGTTTTCTTTAAAAGTTTCTTTTGCCATCATGGTTTGCACTTTGCACTTGCATTATAGACAGGTTTTACCAATTGTACAGAGGATTACGATTGATAAACTTAAATTAGTTTTTTTTTGTTGTGTTAATTTTGTATTTCCGTGATAATACTTTGAGAGCGTCACGAGGCCGCATCCGCGAGTAAATGAAGCTATCGGCGCTGGTGGTATTTAAAATGCTAATGCCTCTGCAATTTCAATCCGAGGTCTTACCAATTTCTGGTTTTGTTACTTATAACTGGGGCAACGGGCCAATCGCCAAAATTACTCAGATTTTTATAGGCTCGCAACAGTCAAGACCCACCTACATATTGGTCATTGTGAACTAAACTCACGCGCGGCATAACTTATTGTGAGTTTCAAAACAAAAGGCATAAAGACAAAACGTAAATACTGTTTTTACTATGTTACTTGAACCTTGTAGAAGAAAGAACACGTTAATAATTAATATAGTTGACTTAAGAATCATAATAAGGGACCTTTCTATCATATTACAAATACTTTTTAAACTTTCGCGAATTGAACTCATATTGTAAACCTTTCATAATTTTTGTGCGCGAATAGACCCGTTTTATCTTTGCAATATTAAAAATAACCATGAGCCAGCACCTCAGTTATGTACTGCAAGCTATAGGTACTTACTCGTAATGCGCGTAGAAAAACCATTGCAGTACAGCGGAACCTTTTTATAGATGCGAGGAATATAGCGTCGGGTCGAACCCTATAAAGCCATGTGAGTCACGCACGGACTATGAATTTACCAAATGTTCGTTTCATCAAGGTTAGTCGTCCAAAACAATAATTCCAAAATTGGTGTGGCACTGCCAATTCGGTTGAAAACTTTCTAGTTTAAGAGCAAAATTTCTGAGTTTATGCGTTGTCATGATCTCGAAAAAATCATAACAACTGTGTTAAACGATTCATTTAAATTCAATTTTAAAACGACATAGAAATTGTGATAGCACTTATCGAATGCAATATAGTACGTACACGCCATTTGCTGCTCCAAAATAATAATTTAAACGATCAAATACATAGCTCCTGGATACGAACTACGATTCCCTGTATCTAGGGAGCCAGGAACTACGAGGACCATCGTCCCACAAAATCCAGATTCAGAACATTTGCGCTTTTTTTCTGTGCACATTTTTTTCTGTCGCGGGTATTGAACCCGCTGCCTCCGGGTTATGAGCTGACCTCCTCAACCATCACATCACAGAGGTTGACAAAATCAATCCTTTATAAAACTTCTTTCTACTAACATACTGTTGTATTTTGTTATTGAACCTTATCACTTATCAGGCGATTGCTCATTATCTATATATTTTATTATGTAAATGTAATTTAATTGTATGTAATTTCTCATACAGTGAAATGTAAATTTCTTTTGAGAAATAGTTTCTTTAACCTCGTTTAATTTCACTTCTACCGCCCACTCTTTATGAAAATAAAAAGTGAACACTTTTTATAATATGAAGAGTGAAACGTATAATATGTTTATAATAATTCTAAAGATATAACAGGAAATCACACATTCTAATTACGAAGTAACAGATTAGTTTAACGTTTTAATTAAATCAAAAACATGTTCACGCCGTTCAGGGGAAGGTGTTGCTACGTTCGGTTACTTTCTATAAAATATCACGTTTAATTTTCTTACGGTCCACTTTATTGAACTACATAGATAAATTTCTCATTACCGAGGCTATGATATACCATCTCAACAAGAGGGCTGGGCGAGAACCAGAGCTAAAGGCGAATAGATTGACGGTGCGGCGGTGGCGTGAAACAGTCAATACTAGTATCTGATCGCCGCCACTAAGAAATTCAAATTCAAATTCAAATGTAACAATGTAGAATATATTTCATTAACATTCTTTTACAGTGTTGAACTTAACCCATCATCAAAATTAATCAAACGTTTGAATGACAAGCGGGCGTGTTAAATCGTTAGAGCCGACCTCGCCTCGAGGTTTTGATTCGGTCCAATAACGTAAGAGTTACTTGTCTCATTCTCATAACTATAAAGATTAGTCACACAAATGGGCGCGAGGGGATCCCATTACGCCGGCGATAGTGGTTATAGAACCGGGAACGGCTCAGTGAACAAGTCATTGGGTTAATGGCACGCCGGCGGTGCATCGGCTGTGCATCAGACCGTATTGTGGCCAAGGAACGCATTATAGAATCAAACGCCAATCAAAGAAAGTGACAAGCTTAATGGTTTAATTTTCAGAGGTGCTGCATTTAATAGGAGAGCCAGATTTCCGAGATGTACGGCTGCGATGGGAGTACGGGAACGAGGACGAACACAATAAACAGAAATTATTGGCGTTCCAAGTACATTACTGTGAGCTGCAAGCTTGGGGGCAATACCGGTGCCGAACCAAAGTAAGAACCGGTGCTTTTATTTTTATAAACACTTTAATTGCTCTTACTTAATGACTTTTTGATGTTATCATTAGAGGAAGCTGTAGTAAGTATACCTAAATTCTGTACAAAGCTGGTTCTAGAAAACGGGAGATAATAGGCCAGGGCTTGTGCGCGAAGCGTGACTGCAGCGTGACTGCGACAAGGAGCATGCCCGCGAGTCATTACTGTAGTTAAGTGTTAATGGAGCACCGCTAGTTTTTGCTCAATTTACAAGGGAAAGGTTTACTACGTTGTATGTACCTACCTAAAGCAATGTTTATATAACATTGAATGAAATACGTTTTGGTAGAGTTCTCGCACAAATCATTGTTAAATAAAATCGATACGTGGTTTTCTTTTATACCTCTCCAAAGAGAGGAGTAAAAGAAAATAAGCAGATTTCTTGAAACGGCTGAAATGTAGTAGTAAATAATCAATAATTTTAGGCAGATCCTAAATTCTTATGCCCGTCTGCACTAAAGTTTGACAGCTCCTAAGAGCACTTATCACTATGATCTACTGCAAGACATTTGGGTACGTCCTAGAGATAAGTGCGCTTTAGGGCATTATTATAATAAATTTGTGATGACTATAAAAATTACAACTTCTCAAAACTTCTAGGTAATCGACAATATAGAAGATGAAAGCTCTACTAAAGCTTCCACCAGCGAGTCGACCTCGGCGACCTCGACTCCAAGTTTCGCTGCGTCCCTCGTAAGCGAGTCGAGCACGAGCACACAGAGCAGCGTGCGGCGCGAGCGTGAATACAGCACCCGCATCGTGGGCCTCCGCATGGCCACCACCTACTCGTTCGAAGTGCGCCCCGTCAGGCGCGACGCGCGCGACCTCGCCGACCCGCACTCCATCGGCTCCAAAATAATCATCGTACCCACAAAGGGATGTACGTAACAATTTACATAACGAGCCTGATTCACACAACAGATAGCATTACATCCGGAGCGGACAATAACATTGTACTCTACAGTTTCAGCTCGCGCTACTCAATGCCTGCCTCATGCGAGCGAAGTGGAAGTATCTACCGGGCCGTATTTCGGAGGGCGCATTGCGGTCGAAGCCGCTGATGGAGGCCCGGAGCGCTGCTCGATACAGGGCAACCCTAACAGCGCACAAGACGCTTACATCTTGCGTATACATCACGACGATTGCGGTTCCGTAGTGAACGACACAACGGTCGCGACGTATGTTATCGTGCAAGAGAATCTCCCGATACTTACCCATAGTACTCGGCGGTAAGTGCGCGCAATCTCCTGCCAATAGCGCGAATGTTGGTGTTACAAGTCATTAGCGAAACTAGACAAAACTTTACCAAGTAGGTAGTAAATAAATACTATGTATGTAGTAAGTAGGTAGATACTTGTAGGTAGTATCTATCTACTACCTATTAGACTTCGCTGGCACCGACTTCAAATAGATGAGTGGGTAGCGCTTATAATAATTATACTGACTTATTTTTCGCTTTTATTTTTTATTTATATCATTTTAGAAGACCAACAGCTGTTATGATGATATATAGACATACATTTACAAAAAAATTGGTTGTGGTTTGAGTCCTATTTGTGGTTTTGAAGTCGGTTTAATTGTTTTTTGAATAAGTTCAGTAACAATAACTGAAAAAAGGTAAAATAAATTATTTTTGCTGAAATTTTGCATACTTATCCTTAGATAAGTATGCAAAATGTCAGCTCAATCGGAATCCGGGAAGTGGGTCAAAATTGACTCTAAGATTTTATTACATTGTTAGTTAGTGTTTCCTCGGTTTCCATCACTATCAAATCCTGACTTGATATGGGACCAATTCGGAAGTATACCTTTCGAACTAAAAAATATTTTTTTAAATCGGTTTACAATTAATAAGGGAAAATATCGATTAAAATTAAAAAAACATACAGACGAACATAGTACCTTCTTTTTGGAAGTCGGTTATAACAAAACTTATATTTGACATTTCTTTATAGATTCTTAGTTCTTTGCACATACAAGCCAGAGACGCTGACCGTGAGGGCAGGAATTAACTTACCGAAAGCACATCCTGGCGATGTGTTGCTGCACACGAAGCCCCAAATGGGATCGGTCGAGCCTTATGATACCCAGGACTTGGATTACAACGAGCTTCAGCCGGCCAGATTGGAAGCGAGCCAGGAAGAGTCTCAGCAAAGTTTGTAACTAAATATAACAGTTCTGTTGTTTGTCGTCATTGCCTGCACTAGTGATAACCCGCATGTTTGGTTGCAGGTATGTTCGGAGAAGTAACATTGGTGATGTTCCTAGTTGTGGCAGCTTTCGGAGGCATAGCGCTGCTGATATGGAAAGTGGTTCCTCAAACGGATAAAGATAACATGTCGATTTCAACGATATCTTCTTCGAACCGCAGCGGGTTCTTCAGCAGGAGAAATAGAGATAGGTTTTCGGACCAAAGTTCTGTTTATTCGATCACTTTGTCCGAGAAAGATGAAGGTTTTGTCAAGAAACCAAACGAAGGTGACAATACGTCCGAAGCATAGACGTAGATACTAAAATGTGTGTTCTAATTGCACTTTCGGTCATTTTAAGTTTAAATTGTGATATAACATTAGGAACATTAGACACTTAATAAGGCGCTAGAGTTGTAATATTATATTAAATTTATTTTTGAGGATACAAAGTGAATAACTGAAGTTTAAGCATTATTATCATCCGGCCATTACGTTATTGTTACATACATACGGGATACATGCCTTATTAATCTTTACGGATTTTTTTTCCACGCTATATAAATGTATGCGGGTTGGTGAATAATGTCTTTGAATTCATGTTGATTCTTGGACATGCTGGTGCAAATTCCGCTTATAACTTGATATGACATTGGTGCATGGTTGAGCGGGATTTTAAACATGGTGCGATAAAAGTCGTACAAGTAACAACTGACATATGTAATTTCATATACTCGCTGTTTAACGGGGAAGCAGGTGGCTACTTTAGGAGTTTCCTCGCCCAGTGTTAGCAAAAGTTGTAGATAGTTTTTTGCACTTTTATACCATTTATGTATACTAGACTGCCATAGAAAGCAAGAAAGTACTAGAGGCGGATCAGGGGCAAGAGACAGTGCCCACGGTCCACCCAGGTGAACTGAGCAGGTGGACCACAATCAAGGCCCGGAACATTCTTATGTAATTATTATAAAGATGTATAAATAGGTTCTATTTCTATAACAATGTGTTTTATTTAAGTGTGATTTACGTATCTTAAAAATACATATTAATGCGTGAAAACAATTGAAATTAAATCTAAGATTATCTATTTAGATTTTTAGAAAATAAGGCCGTTTATTAACTAATCTTAGATCTAAAAGCCCGCTAGACTATTAACATCTTTATGAATTTTACAATCCAATTTCGGCTCTCAAATGCGCCCTCGACATGAATAAATACAAACCCATCTAACTATTGCATCTCCGACTCAAATCACTAATTTAGTTTGCATCTCCGGATTGCTCTCGGAACGAATAGTTTATAGATATATATAATATAAGTGATACGTTGTCCCTTTGTGTTTGTCACACAAATCGAGTGGCTTTCACGGCACAACAGCAGAACCGATTTGGATGAAAATATTGCATTTTAAAATAAGATTTAATAATAATTCACCTACTTTTGATCCCGGAAAATTAAGATTTAGCACGGGAAAACAGGTAAAAAGCGAGTTAAACTACGGGCGGTATGAGTACTATTTATGTGTGTGAACCGTTTGAATAAAACAATCAAAGTACTTACTTGAATTTTATTTCAACCTCAGGCTTATCCATTACAAATATCTGTTTCTCCATCTTTAATTCAGGATTAAGGAATTGACTAACAATATCATTAAGTTCTTCTAAAGCTATTTGGGCATGGAGTCTGACAACAGAGTCTTCGTCATCTCTGTAGAGGGATTTCAACGTTCTGTATATGGGGAGAAGGTTTTCTTTTAATTGCACCAGAGTTTCTTTGCCCAAGCCTTTGAGGAGACTGGATATGACCATGACGGCCGCGCGACGACACTCGATCGCTTTGTCCGTTTCTATTATACTCCAAACACATAAGAGTACCTAAAACAAAGAAACCCGCTATTAATAATTTTGATGTAATAGATAATGAATGAATTGGATATCTTTGGTCTGATTTGTTTCTTTAAAACGAAAGTGAGTTTATTTTAATTATTCGGAATCACTTTCAATTATTGCTTTGAAAGTCCGTACGCTGAGACAATGCGTTTTGATACTTTCAATAGATGAACGAAAACCGTAAATTAGACGGTCGCTGAGAGAATGCGTTTGACACTTTCAATAGCTAAACGAAAACCGTAAATTGTGCGGTCGCTGAGAGAATGCGTTTGACACTTTCAATAGCTGAACGAAAACCGTAAATTGTGCGGTCGCTGAGAGAATGCGTTTCACACTTTCAATAGCTAAACGAGAACCGTAAATTGTGCGGTCGCTGAGAGAATGCGTTTCACACTTTCAATAGCTAAACGAGAACCGTAAATTGGACGGTCGCTGAGAGAATGCGTTTGACACTTTCGATAGCTAAACGAAAACCGTAAATTGTGCGGTCGCTGAGAGAATGCGTTTGACACTTTCAATAGCTGAACGAAAACCGTAAATTGTGCGGTCGCTGCGAGAATGCGTTTCACACTTTCAATAGATAAACGAAAACCGTAAATTGTAGTTTGGTAGCCAGCTATACTTCCTATAGTAAAATATGTCTTTATTCAGCTTGTTAATTATGTTATTGTAGCTGTTAAACGCATTATCTCAACGCATTATATCATTGCTGGCCGGACTGTACCTCTACCACGCGTATATTCAAATATTTTTCGAAACTCCATAGCGAGTAATAAATTCACACTAACGGGTAACACATTGACGTCCCGCATGAGGCATATTGTGCAATGTGCATTTCCCCCGGTTTAGCGCATATATTAGGTGGTATGGGTGTTCCATCACACTAATATTATAAAATATTTCACGCTCAAATGCCTGCATGGATATGGATGAAATTCGGTACCAAGACAGCTTATACACTGGATTAACATATAGGCTATATTTTATCCCGGAAAAGTGAAATTTGGGATGAGCAAATAATTAAAATACTTTTTATCCGTAGGTGAAACAGTGGGGCGCAACTAATACCTCATATAAAATAGTTCCAATCTTGTAATGTAGAACTAGTGCGATTTCAGCCAGGTTGGAGAGAGCTGAAGTTCTGATGAGGGGGTCATCATCACGGCAGCCACTGAGCATCGTGTTCAGGAGAATGGTTTTATTCACTACCGCCATTTCACCTAAAAGAGAAATAAATATAAAAAATTATAATATAGCCCAAAGATCACATACATAGATCCAGGAACTATGCGGACCACGGTTACACAACACCACCACAAAACATTTTCTGTCGCGGGAATCGAACCCGCCGCCTCCGGGTGCTGAGCTGACCTGCTCAGCCACCACACCTCAGAAGCTGTCACCACCACACCACATGACCACAGAGGCTGTCAGAACAATAACAACAAAATTATTATTACACCAGTCATTCTGCACTTTAGGTATGAAGCTTTATACCACTTAGCTCTTTTGTAGAGATTGCTCCGTTACATGTAAGGCGTCAGAAGAGCACCAGAGCTTTAGGGATGGAAAGAGATAGAAAGAAACCTTTTAGGGTATGCATAGATTCATGGTAGGTATTTTATTATCTAAGTAAAAAAAATAAAGAGTGGACTAGACAGTAGACTCCTATTACTTCTATTAGACTTACCTAATCTTCTTACAACTTTGACGATGACATCACCTGTTTTCATCCTCAACTCAGCAGTTCTATTCTGTCCATTATTTGTTTTTATATTATTCTGATCAGTGGATATTAGTAGGAACTCTGTACATAGAACATGCAAGACATCTTCTGGACAATGTGTGCATAAAGATGCCAGTCCATTAACAGCTGATAAGTAAATGTAGGAGTCCGGATCTTTGAGTTGCTCCTGAAACAGTGAAAAAGTGTTGGAATATGAATGAATTTGACAAAAATGCCTGTACTATTAAGTATTCTGTAGCCGAAAGAATCTCCAGAACAAAGTATAAAACGGAAGTAATCATGCGCTGATGAAATGGCCCAATTCGACTGGCCCGATAGCTCAGTTGGTAGTAACCCTGCCTTCTGAACTGTGGGTTGTGGGTTCGATTCCTACCCAGGACAAACATTAGTGTGATGAACATATAGGTGTTTGTTCTGGTGTCTGGGTGTTATATTGTATTCTATGTATGTATTTACAAACAAAAAGTATCTAAGTATTGTATCAGTTATCTGGTTCCCATAGTACAAGCTTTGCTTAGTTTGGGGCTAGATGGCGTTGTGTGAGATGTCCACACATTATTATTAAAATTACAATATTATTATTATATTATTAAAAATACAATTACAATTAAGATTAATTGCTACATTCAAAATAATACAAACCTGATAGATACAAAAAATGTAGTGCTTTTTAGATATTGTCTCTGCATCTTTTGCATCAATAAGCTTAGTTAGTTCTATGATGCCATGTGCCCTCACTGGTAACAAGTTATCGAAAACATCAGTCAAAGCTTTACCACATGCACTTTGTGGTTCCTGTGGTACTCCAGAAGACATCAGCGACAATGCCTCTTTACACAGGAGGTGGTTGAAGCCAGACTCATCCTTAGACATCTTTCTCAATATTGGTGCTATTGATATTATCTTCTTTTCCAAAACACCATCTCTATGAGTGTTCGATAGAACTGTTGTCAGGAGTACTAAAGCAATTGTTGTACATTCTTCATCAGAAGCATGGTTTGATTTGAGTATAAAATGTTCAATGAAATTGATCACAATGGCAGGATTTCGTTTCAGTATGGTGATGAGTTTTGGAGATCCTGATATCTCAGAGAGCAGCTGCAGTATTGTGGCATAGTTTTCATCTGTTGCATCAAGCAGTATTGGATGATCTTCAAGAGCCAGCAAATCTTTATTAGCTTTCATCTTACGTTTCGAACTTAAATCAATTAGCATGTCTAATGAAGCTTCAAAAACAGATTTAACGAAATCAACATCAGACGATGACTTGTATATTTCCATAAAAAATAACAGGTTCTCATTATTTGCATTATTTTCCTTCTCTTGAGTTGAAGCATGTTTAATTAAAATGCCTGAATCATATTCCTCAATTTCAATAGATTTTTGTTGATCATCTTCATTAAATAGCAACATGTTAAATATATTGGTTATTTCACTCTTGTTTAGCTTTTCTAGACATTTTACAAGGATTTCTTTTATCTTAGTTTTTAAATCTTGACTCTTATTACATCTCCCTCCAATATCAAATAATATCTGCATGTTTGGCTCTATAAGTGAAGCTTGCCAGTCTGACTTAGTACTGCAAACACAGGCATGTAAAATATTGACTTTGTGGTCAACTTCTTGAGGAGATAATACAACAGTCCCAGGTAAATTACATTTAGAAACCAAGCTATCATAATCAAACGCTTGGAAGATGTCTTTTACCATACATTTTATTGGTTCAGAGTCAGGGAACTTTTCCTTGAGACTCAGCACACACGCTACTGAAGTAGCTAAATAGTGGGTGTTATGTAAACTAAGTATGTTTGTTAGTTGTGATGTAATGTTGTGGAGATAATCATCTTCTGAACCTGTTCCATGTTTTGTGGATACTATTCTACAGATCATTTCTATCTTTTTCCATTCCAGTCCAGTATCAACTTCATAGCTCTCAATGAAACATCTTATGAGGCTGAGCACACCACCAGGAGCGAGAAGTCTTCGGCTCAATTCCTTTGCGATGACTCTTTTGACAAAACCAGGGGGTGATGGATCAACAACACTTTGTAAAACTAACAATTCCTTCATAAGTATGGGTTGAAAGCAATTTGAAACCAAATGCTCATAGATCGCTACAAATTTTTGCCTCTCACAATTTATTTTGTCATACATTTCCTGGGTCATAACAAAGTTAGTGTAGGATCCTGGCTTTTTCAATGGAGCAAATGCAAGCTGTATCAATGCTGCCAAGTAATCGGACAGATGCAATGTGATTATAACATTCTTTAGTACAGGTACCTTATAACATCTAGTAAAGAAGTTTGTGCATTCAACCAACAGTTCATACTTCTCTTCATCTTTGAATTTCATAGGTGGCAGTATTTTAGAAGATAAACATCTTTTAGATAAAGATATTCCAATACCAGGAATCAAACACACATTTAACCCAGTAGATATGATTAATTGAAAACATGTGCGTATCAGTTTCTGATTTTTCACACTTATAAGAATGGAGTCATCATTAAGTATTTCAGTTGACAGGTCATCAATTGCTTCAAATATTTTTGTCAAGAATGTTCTGAGTAACTGATAGCAACTGACATCATCGTGGTTTTGAGAGGAATTTTTATTCTCTTCAATTTTAATTGAGCTTGTAGATAACATAGATATAAATTCAGACTGACCCTCTGAAAGTAAACAGAAAAAAGTGTCATGTAATATAATAAGACGAAAACTTGCACAATAAGGGTCTTTACATACAGAAAACTGAACCACAAGTTTTCCTTTTAGTAAGGTGTTTTCTCCCTTTCTCCCCACCTCTTCAACCCCTTTTCCCCCCTAAAGTCGAATGGTGGTAATCTAAAATCCTAACAATTTTATATAGGTATACCTAATAAATACAATATAAAGTGATAAGATATATATACTAAGTAATAAGTTAACATTTGATTTGAAATCCTGAGAACATAATAGTAGATTAGTTGAAGTATGTTGGTATCGATATAATAAAGATATCATACCTGCTTGTGTTAACTTCTCCAATCGCTTATAAATAGAACTTATTTTAGTCATTATTAGTTTTTTAATAGCGAGATCACAAAAAATAAATATTAGGTCGTGTATTTAACTTCATTCAGGATTCAGATTTCAGGATACACTTCATGAATAAATCACAACCACAGAATACTATTATATTACAATCACAACTATTAGCGTTACATACTCTTTGTATTAAATACTAAATAGAGATCAAAGAGTATACAATAGTTATAATAATAGTTTTTTTTTGATGTTTTAGCTCCACACCTCCTTGTATTTAGCCAGTGTCAAGTAATTGATAATTTATCAAGTTAATGATATTTTACTCAAATATGTGTCAAGTCACAGTCGAAGTCATCAAGTCAAGTCATAGTCTAGTCAAAGTCATACTCGTAGTAAAGTGGAAGCTTCTATGGAGTTTTGGAAACAACACGAAAAGAAACGTTTCACCATCATTATACCATTTTCCCATACTCACGCCTGTAATCCAGCACTTAACGAATAGAATGCCACCAATTTTATGCACTAACACTGAAAATAACACAAGTTTTGGAAAATAAAACAACTCTAATGCTAGAGTTTTTTTTTTGTGTTTTGGCTCCTCTTTTGTGTATTTAGCCAGTGTCAAGTAATTGATAATTTAGCAAGTTAATAATATTTCACTTAAATTATGTGTCAGGTCACAGTCGAGTCATCAAGTCAAGTCATATTCCTAGTAAAGTGGTGGCAACTTTACCAGAAGCTTCTATAGAGTTTGGAAACAACACGAAAAAAAGACGTTTCACCATCATTATACCACTTTCCCACACTCATGCTTGTAATCCAGCACTTAACGAATAAAATGCCACCAATTGTATGCATTAACACTGAAAATAACACAAGTTTTGGAAAATAATATAATGCGGTAACGTGATCTTTTCGTTTTCCCGCCAAAACTCCCAATGCTTGAGTTACTGGGCCCAATTTTAATGTAAGCTAAGTTTTTTTTTTTTTTTTTTTTTTTTTTTTAAGATTTGGCTCCACACTTTTGTGTATTTAGCCAGTGTCAAGTTATTGATATTTTATCAAGTTATCGATATTTCACGCAAATATGTGTCAAGTCACAGTCGAAGTCACCAAGTCAATCCATACTCAAGTCAGTCTAGTCAAAGTCATACTCCTAGTAAAGTGGTGGCAACTTTACTTGAAGCATCTATGGAGTTTTGGAAACAACACGAAAAGAAACGTTTTACCATCATTATACCATTTTCCCACACTCACGCCTGTAATCCAGCACTTAACGAATAAAATGCCACCAATTTTATGCACTAACACTGAAAATAACATAAGTTTTGGAAAATAATACAATGCGGCGACGCGATCTTTTTCGTTTTCCCGCCAAAACTCTAAGCTAAGTTGTCAGTGTCAACGACAAGATGTTTTTGTCAACTGTCAATTTAAAAGATGAGACGGCAGAGATTTTTTCGTTTTTTTTTTGTAAAATAAATTAAAGTTGTGTCCACAGAGTACTTTTCTACAAAGCTCTTTAGTTTTGTGGGTGTGATTCATACAGGATTCTGTTATTTGTAATTAGAAAAATATCGACTCATCATGTTGATCAAAGTTAAGGTAAGCCTAGATGTCTAAATAAACATTTTTTACATCCGTTTTATCACCAAACATTAAAATACTAACCTACAACTTTTTAGACGCTAACGGGCAAAGAAATAGAAATAGATATCGAGCCTACCGATAAGGTAGAAAGGATCAAGGAAAGGGTAGAAGAAAAAGAAGGCATTCCTCCACAACAACAGCGACTTATCTTTTCCGGGAAACAAATGTAAGTACTCGCTGTATAGTATGTTTTAGCCAGTCGTTCACCTTACACAAGATCTATCATTATGTATACATCAATATTGGCTGTATTTGTTACTTTAGATAGTGTTTCGTATATCTCTGATGAATCCTAACTAAATGCTATAAAAATATACTCTTCCCAAATGCTATTCACTGATTGCTGTCTCACTCTCATTACACACATTTGCTTTTATGATTAATTGAATCAATAAAAGAAGGAAAGCAATATTACACAACATTTTTAGCTTCTGACATTTTGTTTTCATGGTGTGTACATAAAAATACTGAGAGTGAAGAGTTCTGTATAAGAAGTCTGTATTTCTTTTTCACACTGTTAAAACAGGCAATAGTTTATTCTAATTTGGTGCTTCAGGTACTGTATATCTCTGCAGTCTGCACCATAATAGTGCTTAAAAAGAAGTGGCTAAGGTTGTATAGTACTTTTTTGATGGGCCTCTAAAGCACTCTGTTGTTATGCATTTGATGGTCTACCTTAGTACATGACATTAGTGAAATTGTGGTGAGATTGCCGCAGAATCTACTAACAAAGATTCAAATCAATTCAGAGTGCTCTGTTTAAAGTTGAAAATTGCAGCTCATAATTTGATGTCAAATGGTGGTGATGCACATGAAAATGTGTTAATTTTGCAGGCTTTTTGTGGATTAAGTGAAATATATGTATATCAAATAAATATTTTACATAGTAATTCCTATAGAACACCAGTCTGGCTATTTAATTTCAAAAAAAAATGTGTTATCGTTAAAAATTTGGAAAACTACTTTCATACAAAAAAAAAATGTAGTAAGTAGTTTTGTTGTTTTTTTTTTTTATGATTGGGTTAGAACAATTTTATTACGAATAAACTAAAGTACAAGTTTTGTTTGTTCATTCCTGTTTTACGTTTTATTTTCTAATTAAACAAAATAAATTTAATAGTTATGTGACATGTCATATCACATTAGTGATATCAATAGAGTGATTTTGGGCATACACTGCACCTTTAACAGACTTCAATTGCTTATATAATATAATACTTAGAAGTACTAGATGATATCATCATCTAGATATTTTTCCAGTCATTTTGATGTAAAAACCAATCAATGTAACCATTTTTGATAAAATTTATATGTGACTAATCTGAAAGATCTGAAATTAATTAATTAATTAAAAGGAGGACATCATCTTTGAAATTGATTGATAAATGTATTATGACATTGTTAATTGCAACACACTTTTATATTTTATAGTAACTTATTACAAAACTTTGTTTATAGAACAGTGAACACCTTTTCATAGAATTTATAGTTTTTTCTTTTTTCATATTTCAGGAATGATGAGAAAACAGCGCAGGACTACAAGGTCCAAGGTGGCTCAGTACTTCACTTAGTGTTAGCCCTGAGGGGTGGAGAGTGATCTGGCTTGTGATAAACTTCTATTTATAATGTGTAATTTTATTTTTCATTTCGTGTATAAAGTCATTTAATGTGAATTTTGAGATTTCATTTGATAGAACAAGTGCACCTAATTCCACTCTTTCCTATCAGGTGAGGGAAAGTGAGCATTTCTTAAGGTCTCATGTCTCAGGTCTCTATGAGGTAAGTGTATCTGGAACCTGGGAGTACACTTTCTCTACCATGCCAATATATCTCTCCATGCGAGAGATTTTTTTTTTTGAATGGGCTATTGCGGTTGGTCTCCAACGACCTTTATAGCGTCACCGGGCGGAAGTGGAGAGAGATAATAACCATGCTAGGCCCCAGTAGTAGTAAGGACTGCAACCAACAGCCAGTAATTTCTTTATTCCATCTAGTCATACTAATAGTCCAACAATTAACAGTTTTAAATGAAATGATTTTATCGGCAAATTGCCTTTACATTCTAAATACTACAATGATATAATAACTAATACTACCTACTACTACTACCAAAATAAAACATTTGGACTATATACTGGCCGCGATGACCTATGATTAAATGATTATCTTAGTATAGAGACTACAGATACTGCCTTAAAGGCATCTGCCCTAAACTGAAAACTGTGTGACAAAAAAAATAACATGCTATTATTAGAATCAATAATTTTTTGTCGCTCAGTTTTCAGACATTTTTTTTTTGAGAGTTTTGTTTTCCAAGTACTTGTTGTATTTGAAAGTTTCAACTTGTGTGCAGTTACATCAACATACAAAATCCTATTTTGTGTAAAATGAAACCAATCAATATTTTGAGCATGTAATTTATTATGTCTATACCATTATACACAATAATAATAATAATATACTCCAGGTATAATTATTTTTTACATTTTCAATTTGCGTTGAAAGGATCCACATAAAAATAAAACATCTTTGGTTGATCACACGAATTAATAACATCAATTTTTTATTTATTACTAATTTAAAACCGTTAAATTTATATTAATTACCACAAGCCTTTCATTTCACAATTCACAGAGATTATCTATCTACTAGTTTGAGCATTAAACTACTCAAGAACTTTTAATTGTAGCAATAATTTGACATACATTACTACAATTTTAATAACTACACAGAAGCATGCAGATTCTAGCATGTATTATACAATAATATAATAGTATTTTTAATAGAAATTACACAATTATACATTTAGGTACTTATCATGATCACATACACAAATAATGCATTAAATATGACAAGGTGTTTAGAATGTTCGGTGAAGTTTTAAACAACTACATTGTTTTACTATTTTTATCAAAAATTATTAAATGACATTGGGACGGAAACATTTCCTTTTTAATTTTGATCAGAAGAGATTAGGTGAATTTTTGTTACACAGTAAAGGCGCCCCGCAACTTAGGTACTTGTGTAAGCTCGGGAAATATACATTTTCCAGAATAAAAGTATCCTTTGTTTCACCTCAGTTTACCGGGATCAACAAGGGGTACTTATATTAGTAAGCAATCTGTGTGCAAAAATTTCATCCAAATCGGTCCAGCCGTTTTAGGCACGAAACCCACACAAACAAATATATGTACAAAGAAACATGCATCTTTTTTTTCTTTTACATATTAATAAGGATAGAATAGAAGAAAATTGAGCTACAAGCAAAGATTTACGAGCTTAATTTTGGCACAAAATGTTCTGTCGAAACAATGGGTATAGGGAAGTATATTCCTATACTGTCACAGCAATAATGTAATGTAGATACAACTAGTTACAGTAAAGACAGATTTTTATAAAAAATATCTATATTATAAGGACATTCGTAGAGAAAGCATATAGGTACCTATTTATAATAAAATTTTTCTCCAAGTATGATTTTTTTTTATCCGGTTGCGATAGTCATTGCGCAGAAAAACACGTCGGTGCAACCACAATGAAACTTCACAAAAACAAACACTGATATCTAATTGGATCTCGCAAACCTATAGGCCAAGCTGTACAGTTCCCAATTTATTAATCCGTCCTGCTATGAATTAATTTTACACGAATTTATAGTTAGAAATGTAGAGTGATGAAAATTTTTTTTTACGAATGCTGAGAGAAAAGTTTTTCATAATTTGGCAGTTATTTAATATACTTTGCTTCCGTTGACGACAGTCAACGAGTCGGGGGAATGCTAGGGCGATCCATCACATTTTTCGTTTAATATTGTCCTATGGGGATGTTTTAGATGTCCTTACCTAGATTTTATAACTATTACACAGAACAGAGCATGAAAATTTGCACTAAATATTAAAATTATTCTTGAAGAATAACTAAAAGAGATCCATTCTGCCACGTTGGTTGATCAGCAAAATCTGCAATTAAAAAAACATTTTGTTATGTTCATAAAATTCAATTCGAAGTAAGTTTAGAATAAATAGTTACTAAGGTCCGTATTACAGAACGATGCTCAGTCATCGATCGGTGTTCAAGCAGAGATTTCATTCATAAAGTGATCAATTAGTGAATGAAATCTCTGCTTGAGCACCGATCGATAGCTGAGCATCGTTCTGTAATACGGACCTAAGTAGGTAAACATAAGTAGAAATCGAGTGATAGGTTCTCGAAAAAAACCGAACCATCGCATCGCCTACCATTACCAAAGACAATAACGCCGTGGATTTATAGTGTACCATCGATTGAATCAAAATTGAATGTCATCCATCGTAGAAAAGTTCATCTATTCTATATATACACATTTTCAGTCGTGGAAATCGCACTACAAACTACAACACTATAATTGCTGTGGGTACAAATATTTCAATGCAACAGCCATCTACCTACCTAAGTAGTTAACTGGGTAATTCAATCCGACAAAGACGTAACGTTGCCGCTGTTATTACTGAGGACGATAGCCACAATTGATCATATCGCCCATCGACTAAATTGATAAATGATGCAGTTACAAAATGTCGAGGTAGCGCATGTGAGCACGTATTCAAGAAAGATTCAGGTCAATGTTACTACGAAATTATAGCCGCTGCGCATCGCGTCGGCATGTAACGATCCGTAGATAGGTTTGTACTGTACTAGGCAACTTGAATGGATAATAACGTTGCCAATGGAGTAAATTTTGAGTGCTTGCGTAATTTCAGCTCCAGGTAATTAATACTTGAGGCGCCCCGTGTTTTCATTCGCTATTTGCTGGGGCATATTTATATATTTAAATTTTCCTTACTAAATAATTCTTATTCTATTCTACCTATGTTTGTATCGGTAGTGTTAGCAATCTGAGTGTAAAATTTCATCCAAATCCATTCAGGAAATTTTGGCGCGAAAGCCACGTAGACATACTTAATTAGTAGTAGTGAGAAGGGGATAGCCTCATTCAATTAAATGATTAGGTAACCAATAGAATAGGCTAGTTTTTGTTTACCTTAGAGATTCAGCCGTCAGACAGCGAGGGCGTGACCCAGCCGTACTTGTCGTGCGTCTTGACGACGGAGCGGAAGGCCTCTTCGGCGCGTCGCCGCGAGAACTCTGCGCAGTGTCGCGGCGGCGCTCGCGCCACCCGCCCCTGGCCCTTCACCACGGACGCTGCGAACTGCATCACCACAGCTTCTACCGTGTACGCGGACGCCCAGCCGCGCGGTGTTAACAGCTCCATGCAGATCGCGCCGCCTGGAATTATAAACAAAACATGATCGTTGTACATTATACAGTATGTGTGTGCAAAGAATTACATACACTGTATGTAAGGAAGTCATACAATCATACTAAGTTAGTGCGTCCACGTGGCCCTAGACATACCTAAATTTTAAATAGGCCGTACAAAACCATGGAGGCCGCCCGCGGTTTCCATCGCGTAATTTCTCACAATAACATTATCCCATTTGACCCCATAATAGAGATCGAATTTTCAAAAAGTTGTCGTTATGGCACCCGAATTTGAAATCCCTAGTTCCAACGATTTGTGTTGTATAAATACGTTCTCTGTCAGTTAACATGCAGGTCAACTGAATCGACTCCGCGCAGCTGTAGAAATTGCATTTAGTGGAGAAAACGGCCTACCCACATTTCTATATCGATAAATACTCATGATTTTCCTACAAGCTAGCAAATACCCAAGACAAGATACTGGGTGGTAGGACTTTTCTAAAGTTCGTCTAGGTAGGTAGGTACCACTGCTTTGCCAGTTATTCTGCCGTCAAGCAGTAGTGTGCAAACGTGTGTGTATGTGAAGGGCGTTGTAGCTAGTGAAATTACTGAGTTTTACTTTATGACCTGATCTCACAGTTTAGTACTCTTGTTAGTAAACTGTGCCGATGTCTCAAGATGACATGCGCAGTGCAGTGTCACGCGGACCTTTATAATCGTTAGAGTTCCGAGTGATACTGAACTGTTATGGGCGGCCGTGTCGCATCAGGTGAACGACTAGCGCGTCATGTGATTCATTAGCATAAAAAAAAACAGTCAGGAATCAGGATACTTTATTAAATATTTCCTCACCTTCCATAACGAATCCCTTCTCTATTCGCGGCTCTATAACCCGCATGAAGGGCGGCGCGAACGGGAAGTTCTCTGGGAAGATGAGGTGCAGCAGAATGTTCGCGATGTGCAGCTCGCGCAGGTCTGTGGCCAGCTCGCTCTCCGGGTCTATCTGATGTAACCGGACGTGCCACTCGTAAAGGTTGTCGTTCACTAGCTCTACCTGTGTTAAGAGATTAGCATGTAAATAAGAATATCTATCACACTAATATTATAAAGGCGAAAGTTTGTATGTGTGTATGTTTGTTACTTCTTCACGCTCAAACGGCTAAATGTATTTGGATGAAATTCAGTACCAAGATAGCTTATACACTGGATTAACATATAGGCTACATTTTATCCCGGAAATGTGATATATTCCTGTGGGATGAGCAAATAATTAAAATACTTATTATTCGCGTGTGAAACCGCGGGCGCAACTAGTAATAGATATATACGATTATAGATATAGATAATAATAGATGGTATCCAGTTTTACTGCCAGCATAAGTGTTGCCTTAAATAATTGCCAGGAACTCATATGGGACGGTTATGTAGGAATCGAAGTCACCCGCAATAACCCGTTTTCACGCAGAAAAACCGGAATAACAGTTTCCTATGATCTCGGAAGTGTAAGCAATCTGTTTGCAAAACTAATATAAATCAGTTCAAGAGTTTTGACGAAAAAGCCGGACAAAAAAAAAGATTGTAAAATGTGTGAATTGGTTTTGTCCATTCCTCCCCACTCTCAGTTGGAAAGGAAAGTATATTTTGGTTATACAAATTATTTCTCCCCACCGCTAACTAAATTCATCAGTGGTGGGAAGGTATGACATATTTATACATTTTCCTCATCCTATACACTGGTAGTTTAAAGATGCAAAAGAAAAACTTGTTGTGGTCTTGCTATATTTCGTCATTAAGCACCTTTGAATTTAAAAAATATATATTTGTATGTTGTTGTGTTGTATACCTAGTGCTAAAATAAGCTATTTACGATAAGTTATTGAGTTTGCCTTTGACTTTGAAAGTCGGTGGGTAGAAAGGAAATAACCCCACCAGAGCGCACTATCGTAGTAACTATTGTATATTCAATGCTTCCTCGGCTCCTGCGCCTTTCGGCTCCGAGTGTGTGCCCGAGACTTTACACGTTTTCTTAAATATAAAAATAATGAATAATAAAGCACAAATAATAAAACGAAGCTCTATAGTAAAATATGGTAGTAACAGTACCTACGGGGCTTATGGCAAACCTAAAGCGTACCTACCAAAGCGGTTATGTACTAGGGACTTTTGTGCATATCGGTATCTAAGCTCTTTGTATATCCTAATATTGATAAGCAACACATCAGGAAAAACGTTTTGAATTTATCATCTTTACATGCAACAGATATTGAGGAAGCACTTGCAAACTGCACGCATAAGCTTTATTAGGAATCTAGGTTATGCTAATTTAGTTTCCATTAAGATGGTATTGGCAGGTAACTGTATATTTACAGCAAATCAAAAAAATATCCACAAAAAATAAACCTACTTCCTCCTTTGATTCCAATAATCAAGGTTTTTCCGACACGAATGTGGGCTGTGCCCATTCCGATGCTTTGTTTGGTCGTTAATATTCGTAGCGATCGTAACAGAGTTCGAACTCCATGTGGCCCTGCACCAAATACTTAAGTTATTGAGGTACCTATAGTGCTACTGATTTTGCCATAATTAAATTTTTTTTTAAGAAATGCATTAGTCTAGTGCGTTAGTCGAGGCACGTCTAATGTTACTGATGTCTGTCCTGTGACAATATTAGGCTACGGTGCCAACCTTCCCCATCAAGAGGGCGACGAACGCTTGTTTGCTACAAGTATAACAAGTAACAAACGCAAAGCGTAAAAAACCGACTTCAGACTTATATGGTTTTCTTATGAATGACATTGTAGGTAAGCACCAGCTTACAAATAAAAAAATAATAATCGAAATCGGTTCACCCAGTCGAAAGTTCTCGACGTAACAAACATTACGAAAAATTCAGTCGAATTGAGCACCTCCTCCTTTTTTGAAGTCGGTAAAAAAAAGCAAAAAACATATTCTTGGGGAAATGGTGCAACCAACCCGTGGGTATAGTCTCTCTGCATATACAGGATATAAGTATAATATGTCGGATTAAAATTGCTAAGATACTACTAATGTTATAATATTTGTGAACGGAAAAATGTAAAAAAGTATTAATGATTTGTGAACGAAATGAGAGAGAGAGAGAGACGAAAGATGTGAGCTAATGGACTTGTGAGTTTGATTTGTTTGCGGTGTAATTTTTTTTTTTTTTTAATGTTAAGGGCTGACGCGACGAGCTAACCGTTCGCCTGATGTTAAGCGACACGGCTGCCCATATCAGTTGCAGTGTCACTCGAAACTCTAAAGTATAGAGTTTCGCGTGACTCGTCATCCTGAGACATCAACACAATCTAGTAACAAGATTATTAGACTGTGAGATCAGGTCATAAAGTCTCATTTGCCCAGTAATTTCACTAGCTACAGTGCCCTTCAAACCGGAACACAGTAGTGCTTGCGCACTACTGCTTGGCGGCAGAATAACTGGCAAAGCGGTGGTACCTACCTAGACGAACTTTGCAGAAAAGTCCTACCACCTAGTAATTAAGTTGTTTCAAGAAATATAGCCAGAATTTGATGTTTCAAACCCGTATCGTTTCATTTCCACAGACCTCGACCAGTTTCCCACATAAAGATATACATATGACTCTCGGAGAGACCAGACTCGCAGTAGTATACCTACCGCACATAAAATGATCATGACCCGATTATAATAGGCACTGACCGTGAAGACAGGATCTGGCCTGCTGTTCTGTAGCCGTTGTATCTCTTTGAGTTCCTTCATGAGCCTCCTGGTGCGGACTGCCGCCGCCCGCTCGCGCACCTCGTTGGCGCCCGCCGCCTTTTTCTTGACGAGAGAGGATGCCGCTGGACTCGCCGGGAGACTAGCAGCTGCTTCTGCTGGGCTTACACCATCTCTGTAAACCCGATACAAGACTATTTTAAATCATATATGTAATTAAACTAATTAGGGGGTTTTGGCGGGAACACGAAAAAGATCGCGTCACCGCATTGTATTATTTACCAAAACTTGTGTTATTTTCAGTGTTAGTGCATAAAATTGGTGGCATTTTATTCGTTAAGTGCTGGACAACGGGCATGAGTGTGGGAAAGTGGTGTAATGATGGTGAAACGTTTCTTTTCGTGTTGTTTCCAAAACTCCATAGAAGCTTCTGGTAAAGTTGCCACCACTTTACTAGGAGTATGACTTTGACTAGACTAGACTATGACTTGATTTGATAACTTGGACTGTGGCTTGACTTGTCTTGTATTATAAGTCGAGAAATTGCCAATTACTTGACACTGGCTAAATGCACAAAAGTGTAGAGCAAAAACAAAACAAAAAAAATGTAGTAAATCTGTGTTTTGAACATTTATAACTGTAAGGTGCGTTTGCTTTAATAACTGTGTCATTTTAGTAAAGCGTAGGCGAGCTAAAAATAGACTCTAGAGTCATTATTTTTAATTTAGTTGGTTATGGGCGGCTGTGACGTTTAACATCAGGCGAACGGCTAGCTCATCACGTCGTTTATTTACATATATATTACCCTCATATATTTTTTTAAGCCGACAAATTGCCTCTGTTTTCAACTAAATACTACAATGATATAACAACCAATACTAAAAACTAACTACTAAAAAAAAACATTTGGACTGTACCAGTGTAGAGAGTTGTTCGAGCTGCGATTACAAAATATAAATAAATAAATATAAATAAAACCAGAAAAATAAATAAATATACTAAATATATATATATATAAATAAAACCAGACTGTCCAAATATAAATGTCCCTTATATTTTATTTTTCCTCAATCGAAGTGAAAGTACAGTCTTTAGCTAGGACTAAAACCCTCGAATCTCTTATGAAATGGTTTGTTTTAGTCATCACTAGGTTCATAGATGTGTCATGTGTGTCAACAACACTACTTAAAACAACCTGTGTGTAGACTATATACACACAAATTGTTTACAGTTTGGGGCTAGATGGCACTGTGTGAAATGTCCACAAATATTTATTTATGTAGTAGTTAATCGTAGTACTGGCTGGTATATACTTAATACCTATAGGCTATTTTAGGCGGCTTCTCAAACGTGTTTTGTTTAGCCTTCTACTATTAACTAGATACACGACTAACACGACACACAAATGACAGCCTCTGTGGTGGTTGAGCAGGTCGGCTTATAGTCTCGAAGCAGCGGGTTCGGGCTCGCGATAGGACAAGTATTTGTGCACTAAAAAAAGCGCAAATACTTGTTCTGAGTCTGGGTGTCGTAGTTCTTAGACACAGCGAATCGTAGTTAGAATCCAGTATCTATGGAAATGATCGTTGGGCGTTATTTTTTTTAATCAACAATTTAAAAATTACCTATAGTACGTAAGTTCAAAGCTAGTTCTGAAGTGACTTGTTTAAAAAACCTGTAAATGATGTCATTGTCTTATACAAGAAATTTTTATTCAAGTGTCAAGTTTCTGTGTTTAAATAACTTTTGTTTCGGTTACCAATCACATCGCACTTGTTAAAACACATTCCAAAGCGTTATTAACATAGAAAATTTCCAATTCTGTATTATGTTACGTCATTTAAATGTTTTTCTATTCTATTCTATTCTATTCTATTTACAAATATTTATGCAGTTTTTTCCTAGCTGCATTACCACAGACACCTGGATCCGTGCTTTTTAAAAATTATTTCACATTTATTACTTTAGCTTTATTAATTATGAACATAAATACAACACAGGAGGGAAAATACAATTTTTATTTCTCTAACTACAATCTATGTAGTTAGAGACGTTCTAAAATACGGAGTCCTTTCATTCGATACTTTAGAACGCGTCCAACGCAAGAAGCAAGCAATTCGCCTGTGGCACAGCATCACATAATAGCCTTGAGGCTTTGGTCGTTCCAGATAACGTCCTACAAAATGGAACCTGACCACCAAATTCACGAGGTGGTAGGAGTATTCTGCAAAGTTCGTCTAGGTAAGTACCACCGCTTCGCCAGTTATTCTGCCGCTAAGCATTGTGTTTCGGTTTGAAGGGCACTGTAGCTAGTGAAATTACTGGGCAAACGACTGAGACTTTATGACCTAATCTCACGATCTAGTAATCTTATTATTAGGTTTTTGCTGATGTCTCAGGATAACGAGCGCAGTGCAGTGTCGCAAACTACGAGTATATACTTTAGAGTTCCGAGTGACACTGAAACTGATATGAGCAGGCGTGTCGCTTAACATCAGACAAACAAATAGCTCGTCATGTCATTCTTTAACATAAAATACCGAATCGTACGGGATTTCACATTCTCAAACTATAAGAGATAGGTTTTAAGTATGACATCATAAATTCTTAACGTTTTAAGTATGACATCATAAATTCAATGCTATTAATTGCCAAAGTCAAAACAAGCGCTATATAAATATAGTAACTACTAACTATATCTCAACCACTTACACAAATAAGTATTTATAGCGAAACTTATGAATAATGTATTCCCTGAATAAGCCCTGTTTATGATTCGAACGAACGACCTTAATCACGCATTCTATGCATCTTGAATATCTATCTACTTGCAAAGCGGAGTAACGAAGCTTTCATGTATTGCAAAAAAATAAGGAGTTTAAAATTCTCTACCACCTAAGTTTGCACTTATGCCTCTATGACTTACTAGGTACTGCAACGCATTGGTGTACCTACCTATACCTAGAGCGACTGCGAACTTAGGTGTCAAACTTTAATACAGGCGTGCATTAAACTCTTTTTTTACAAATCACGGATGCTCCGTTACTCCGCATTGCAATTGGATATATTCGTAAGTACCAAATACTTAAACACTTAGAAAATTTAAATATGCGTGGGGTTTTCATACAGCGCAATATACATAATTCATTATGAACCTATTAGGCAAGTACTTAAGAATTTATGGTAATTTAACGAATGTCTGCTGAGTCTTGTAGAACAACATTATTGCTATGGTAAGGCTGAATCTTTGCGCCTGGATACGTTATGTCCAATAGTAATACAGCTACTGACGTTCTCACGGCATGCGGTAGTACAATGTAGTATTATTTATTCAAAGAGCATGCGGCAGATCGACTGTATGATCATCATCTAAGTATATATCAACTGTGACTGATCACTGATGGTCAGGTTACATTATAAATAACAACACCGAGCCGCGGGAACAAAGGCCTACTTACGCACAAGCATCTGTGTCAGATCCTGTCGAGAGTGCGGGCTGCTACCTACTATTGCTTATTCTGTAGTTATTCTAATGCGAAATTGGAACAAACGCATACCAACAGTGTTGTTGTGATGTACATGTCCTAGTTATCGAGCTGTGAATTAAATTACAATCGGAGAGTGAAAACTGTGGTACATAATCTCGGCATCTCAGCCTTGGGTTTGGATAACATCCAAAGAGCGTAAAGTGCGTCGGGTCGGTCATTGACATGCTGGAGATTTATGTAAAGGAGTATAGTATAAGATTACGTTAACAGCACACACTGAAACTGATAAAATGCACCTACTTGTGTGGTATTGCAGAAATTATGTAGGTAATACTTTTATCAACGCTCACGGAAATTGCAATGGAACCTAATATAACAAGATCGTAAATATTAGTAAATTGTATTATATCTGCCGCCGTCATATATAAAACAAAGTCAGGTTTGTTGTAATATTTTATAACTCAAGATTGACTGTTAGGCGGTATGAACTTCGCCGAGACAGCCACAAAATAATAAAAAACGAGTGTGCTTTGTGTGTGAAGTTAGCCCAGCACTCTTTGAAATCTAGATTATATTATATATCTAGATTATTTTTTGGTGTGCTGAATTGTTCCAGGTTCGTTCTATATTTTTCCAAATTAAAAAAAGTCTAGAGTGAAAATTGTGGGTGGTAACCACAAAAAACAAATTATCACCGTAGCCACCCAATTTCGAAAATCCTATTTTTCCTCGTTGTGCAGGATTGTTCTAGGTTTGTTCTCAATTGTTTCAAAATATAACGCTCCTAGAATGAAAACTGAAGTCGGAAAATAAAAACTACTTTTTTGCGGTAGCGCCGCACTTTTGGAATTTCTAAATATTTAATGTTGTTCCAGATTGTTCTAAGTGTTGTTAAATAAAGTAGGTATATATAAATATGTTTATGGATGGGTATATATGTATTTACATAATATAGTATGTATATTTTTATGTATGTTTAGATATTATCGCTACATATATTTTACTTATGTTGTAGGATAACTTTTGTTATAGTTTTATGTCATTTTGATTTACCTGTACACCGAAGCCCAGAATTCTAAGCTACAGACTTCCTCCAATACAAAGGTTGTCTAGAAGAGATCGCGCGATAAGACCGCATATTGTACTAGTATTAGTTAAACAGGTAAGTTTATCTTTTTGTAAAAAAAAATACGGTGTACAATAAGGTGTTGATCTATCTATTTATCTATCTATCATAGTTAGTCTTAATACCAGCTGTAACCTTAGCTTAAAATAACCAATCGGCACCTTGGTTAAGTCATAGTTGATGTCATTTAAGTAAAGTACTCGCAAGAAGAGATGGTTAATGCAATGGCGACTCCATCTCGCCCCATCCCGGCGGCATACGTATCACGGGGGGGTTTTAGTGGGTTCGAGTCCCACATACCCCCTGCCATCACCCTCGTGGTGGCAGGGAAGTGCAAGGGCATTTCCCCCCTTCAAAAAAAAAGTACTGGCAATGTAATATTTATCGAAACCATAACCAGTAACAACGTTATGCAACTGCGTTTCTGAATATAGCGGCAAGTGTAAAATTAGATAACCTTAATCGCGCTCGTGTAAATAAAGCTCGTTTATCGCGGACCGTTTCGTACCCGCGCCTACTCAAAGTATATACTCCTTATAACTTCAACCATCTATACATATAAAATTCAAAGGCCTGACTGACTGACTTATATATCAACGCACAGCCTAAACTACTGGTCCTAGAGACTTGAAATTTGGAGGACGTATTCTTTGTAAAGTGTAGATATCCACTAAGAAAGGGTTTTTCGAAATTCCACCCCTAAGAGGGTGAAATGGGTGGTTGAATTTTCTATGAAAAAAATCTTGTTCGTTTCTTATAGCCCACGCGGGCGATGCCGCGGGCTGAAGCTAGTTGAAATATAAGTATCTTTATGCCTTCCACAAATTAACTAGTTTAAGGATGTAGGAAGTACACTTACTTTTTTAGTTAGGTTAGTAGCTTTTAGTCATCTTATCTTATGTTAAGTATTATCTAAAATACTAAATTCTCGTGTCACAGTATTCGTAACAAAACTCCTCCGAAACCCCTTGATCGATTCTTATGAAATTTTGTTTGTATATTCAGTAGGTCCGAGAATAGGTCGTAGGCTATATTTTTTCATCATCACCATCACTATTTTTCATTATCACGCAGGTGAAACCGCGAGGCGTAGCTAGTGTACATATACAAATTTAAATTCATTTTTAATTTATCAGCAATAGATTTATTTAAATAGCGAATGTGTTCCGTTTTGAAGGGCACTGTACTGTACTGCTAGTGAAATTACTGGACAAATGAGACTACTAGGTGGTAGGGCTTTTCAGACTTTTCTTTGTGTCGCGCAAAACTATATTTTCGAGTTCCAAGTGACACTGAAACTGTCGCCGTCGCAGTCGCTTAACATCAGGTGATCAACTAGCTCCTCAAAGCATTCACTAACATAATAAATAATTATATAATCCTTTCATTACGTATCAGTATCACAGAACAAATAATAGTGAATATCTACATCGGGTAGGATGAGCTGCATAGTGCATATATCGACATATTCTTCCTCGAGAAAGCGTTTTACCAATGAAAACGCAATAAAAAGGTTTATGACGTGATCCGCGTGATCATTCATTGGTCCAACGCTTTCTCGAAAGAGAATGACGATTCTACAGCTCATGATTTCCGTGCAAGAATTATTGTCTACTAATGACAACAATTAAAATGCGAGATCAGTATAGTACTTATTTATATGGTGTACTTACAACTTACCTACTTATAGTTACAATTATTATTTACCTACTTATAGTTACAATTTACCTACTTATAGTTACAATTTACCTACTTATAGCTACAACTTACCTATTAGATCAGTCAATTCGGACTGATGACCGATTGGTTAGCTACACGCATAGCTCGTGCAAAACTTTATGAGCCCTCGGAAGCTAGGCCCGAGTACCAAACTGTGCATGGTACAGTTGAGTGCATTGTAAAAGCGGCCATACAATAACTATAATATGTACTGCGCAGCCATCCGCGCTAACTTCCGAGAGCTCATAAAGTTTTGCGCGAGCTATACCTACCTACATAACTGCCCACTTTCACCACAGATTACATGCTACTATGTAAGTTACACGCTGTATGTCACTAGGTTTACATACGCGTAGAAAAATAGCTCGCACTCATTGTCTAGGTCAACATCTCTATCTAATCAGATGACATGCTCTTAATGGATCATTAACGCTTTGTTTTCAAAGTTACGTAGCATTCGTCATAATTAGGAACAATGGTGGGATGAGCGGGCGGGTACATTCGTGCATTATTATTTGCCCAAGTCTTTGTTGCTGTCTTCCGCATTGTGTTGTTATACATACAAAGTCTTTATAACTGAATTAGATAAATTAGCAACAATAATACATAGGTAGATAATGTGGCTACTTTAATGCCTTAGTTATACCTGTGTATGTAAATATGTCTATACGCATATTCACGGTGGATTATAATTCGTTCTTTTCCTTCAAAGTATGTAGTCAGACCATGCTATGGAATAATCGAACAAGGTAAAGTTTTAGAAAAAAATATTTATTTATTATTTATTTATTTATTCATCAACAGAATTGTAGCATCATTACAGACAAATATCCAATGCGATGTTACAACTTATAATAAATTGTATTATTACAATATGTATTTATAGTTAAGATATACTATATTAATACTAATATGTTTTAAAATGCCTCCTAAAATTACAGGATAGCAGCCGAAATGTATATTTAACGCTGCACACAGCGCGGGCACCACCTGAGCGCTTTGTAAATGTTTCGTAGTTAAAAAACACCTGTTTTGTCCAATGTCGCAAGGCTTTTCTTTAGAATTTGAATTCGCAGTAATTCGATAATACGTAGATTTAAGTCTTATTTCATAAGTACTTTGGTATTTAGTTATATAGGAGCATTCTATAGCGTGGACTAAGTACACACAATTTAGGAAAAGAACGAATTGAATTCCAGAGTGTAGAGAAGTGCACGCAAGTTAGTGAGACACTGTGAGATTAAGTTACAATATTTTACAACGATCAGGATACCGTTAAATTGTGCTTATAGGCACACATTAGTTGTATTGACCGTCGATGTAAACAATGTCTTTGTTTTGTAATACCAGGAGACGATCACAGATGCAAGTATCGTATTCGCGCTTCCTGCAATTGTCTCTTACGTTCATTATAGCATGTAGCTCTACAAGACAAAGATGAAAGCGGAGACCGGTGCTGATGTTAGTTACTGATGTACTTTTAGAAGACATCATTGGCTTACAAATGACCGCACAATTCATAATAGGAAGTAATGTAACAAAGAGTTCTGGGAAGGGATAAATAGTCGCCTAAAAAGGAAGCTGTAATGAAGGATAATTAACTATGCTATTTATCCAGTTAATTGCGTACCGGTTACCTACCTGACGATGTAAAAATAGAAGCACTCAATATTAGATGTAAATAATATATATATATAATATAATATATATATATATATATATATATATATATATAATATATACCTAGTACCCACCCACGTAATGTTGCTTATAGCTGTAAGGAAACTACACATTTGAGAGGCATGGCATATACGCTTTGGGGTCTGATCTACGACGTAGATTTATATGGACATTTTCAAATATCTACTGAATAATAACTACGAAGCAGTAATAAGTACCTATGCAGTGGCAAGTTTATTGTAGCATTGAACCGTGGTGTTTGTTTTACCGCTGGATAACTCATACATGCTCGCAGCACAGACTACTTTGTATATACGGTAACGCAGCTCGCGCGCAAACTAATTTACGATTACTATTGACCTTAAACCAAACGAAAAAACTGTATTCCTACGCGTGCGCTTTGTGACGTGAATCGACCACCTTGATCTAATACGATGTTGTTAATATAACCTGAAATGTTCTATTATTATCATTTCTTGGTTCTAAAATCATGACGCGGGTCTCAGATGTGGAAGGTGGAAGGTACAGGAAGTCGATTATTTGTTTTTGTACCTCGCTATTACGAAATATGTTGATCCGTTTCGATTGTAATTACCTGGTTCGGTATTTTATTAGCATATTTTGGGCGTAAAATATTCGTATAAATAGATGGTTTAACAACTACAACGAAGTGAACTAGACCCGAGATATTTAAGCATGTTAGAGATTTACTTCAGGTGCGTTGAAGAAAACTTAATATAGGTACTTACCTACGTTACTATCTTATTTACAACTTTTTTTTTGGTTATGGGCAGTAGTATAGTATACCATATATGTATATAGTATAAGTAAATGACCATTTTCTCTTCTGAAGTTAAGTAATGTCGTGGTCTAATATGGGACATGCTTGCCTATATCAGTATCTATTTCTTCCCACCAGTTACCTAATTAGTTTTATGACCACTGATCTATAGATATCTTCTTGCTATATTAGGAAAAGAATCCGAAAATAGGCCGCTCTCAACTTGCAATATACTAGGTATCATAAATGGCCTTATTACATCTACGTTTACGGTACTTTTCTGCATGACATAATAAAGCTGATACGGGAGTGGTCACAGGTCCATAAAATTGACACTAGAGAAAAGTAGTGGCACACCAGTTCCAAGTACCTAGGAGATTTACGTCCGCTGCATCCATAGCGACTTCTTGCTTCTCTAAGGTCCGTATTACAGAACGAGGCTCAGTCATCGATCGGTGCTCAAGCAGGGATTTCATTCATATAGTGATCAATTAGCGAATGAAATTTCTGCTTGAGCATCGATCGATGACTAAGCATCGTTCTGTAACACGGACCTAAGAGGATTTCTATGTAACCACGTATAACTTCTGTTTGGAACACCAGCCAGCTTCAAAGCTGTATATCCGGATTCGCCAATTTTTATAGTACACAACCGGCATGCTCTGTGGTGGTTGAGCAGGTTGGCTCATAGGCCGGAGGTGGCGGGTTCGACACTCGCAACAGGACAAGTATTTGTGCATGGAATAAAAGCGCAAATACTTGCTCTGGGTCTGGGTGTTATGTGACCATGGACCTGGGTGTTTGATACAGGGAATCCTAGTTAGGATCCAGGATCGATGTGTGTGATGGTTGGACGTTATTTATTATTATTATTATAACCACTGATAAAGTGTATGTGTAAGTGTGCCATGTTGATATGAACGTAGCAGACGATGACACATCCATGCATAATATCTGGTACATACATGTGGCAGGCAGGACTCACTGAGAATTTTGTAAAAATATATAGGGACTTGCTAGTGTATTTAATAAATGCGCTAAATTGTGTGCTTTACCTTGAAAAAGCCTACCCTCAGCTTGGTCAATACCTCCCAAACCGAAACAAAATCCACTGCTACACTTTTCCAGTTTACTTGTGATATCAGTATAAGATTGGAGTGCAATTTTATGTGAATGTCATACAAGATATTATGGATAGCTAGTTGCGCCCCGCAGTTTCACCCGTATTCAAAAAGAATTTTATTTATTTACTCATCCCAAGGGAAAATTTCACTTTTCCGGGATAAAATGTAGCCTATATGTTAATCTAGTCTATAAGCCATCTTGGTACCTAATTTTTATACAAATCCATTCAGCCGTTTAAGCGTACGTACATACACACATGCACACAAACACACATACAAACTTTCGCCTTTATAATATTAGTGTAACAAATATAGTGATGTGATGTTTGCGTTAGCTCGAGATGTTACCTATGTCTCCGAAGAAGGCCGCGGCGTGCTGGCGACCCGCTAGGGCCGGCGGCGCCGTCGTTCTCGATTTTCTCCGGAGACCGGAACAGCTTCCTGAACGCTGCCGCCATCTTCTCCCTTGATCTGGACGCCATCGTGCACTATAGATTTTTCACTAAATTGTCACTTTTCAGTTAACTTTCACAAGATTTTTATGCTTACATTCGCGAACCTGCTGGCGCCGAACGTACCGTCATGTCAAATGTCAGTTTTTATAAATTTTTAATTTTCGATTCGCTTACAGTTTATTATACACTGCCAGTTCGATCGAACGGTTGAAAGAGGTTGCATCACTCAAGTCTCGCCCGGCGCGGTGCGTCTGATGCAGCGCACGTGCGACTACCGAGTGAGAGCCTCGATGAAATCGAAACTTGCGCGCCGGAGGAGGTCGGTTATCGCACCTTGGCGGCGGCGGCGGCGGCGGCGCGGGTGGACGCGTCGACGAGGAGCGCCCGCAAGTGTGTCACAGTGCGCCCGCGCATTTTATATGCCGCATGACGGCGGCCAGCCGCCAGCTGCAGCTCCTCGTGTGAACGAACTCCAACGTCTCCTTTTGTATTGGGTTGAGGGAAAAGCGTTGATCCTGACGCTTTACCTTGAACCTGTCTACCCCCAGCACGAGATCGCAGGTCGCTGGATCGCAGGGCGATGCGTCTCTACAACAAAGGAAAATAGTTAATCAATGACAGAGTGAATTATGGCTCGCTTGTTGTTATTATGGCTTTTTATATACTTTCCTACCTGATATCAAAATATAACTAGCGATACTGTTTGTTTATGATGGGCGCCTGCCAGGGTTGAGTTATTGATTTTAAAGACCTTCGCACTATCGATCCCTTCGAATGTACTTGGGTGTAAAGCTGATGGATAAACATAACTGCTGTGAGCAGCAGTCCCAACAATCTTTCCGGCAAATAAATACAGCCACCCATAAAAAAAGCAGGTTCATCATAACGGTCGAGTAAATCTTGTAAATTGTCCGCGGCGCCCTTGACGCGTCCTTAGCATTGGTGAAAGTTCATCCTACACACAATATCAGCCTACGAAGTTATTGGCAATCTGCCCAATAATGTAATTTAGGTAGGTAATTGCATCCATCCGATCGTTGCTGTGCCTCTACCACTTTTTATATGAAACTGATGCTTTATAGAGGGCTATCTATCGCATACTAAAAAAAATAAACTATTATTTGGGGTAACATAAAATTTATATGTACTTATTATTTATTTAATTATTCAATCATCCTATTTTCTATGTACTGTATTTTTTATTTTAATTGTAACTCTAATATAGTTAGCACATTGGTTTTCCCAATAGCTGATTAGTTAACGTGTAAATGTCATGAATTTGAAGGAATTTGTTTGAAATTGTTCCAATCGTTTTTATAGAATCATAAAATAAACGATTTTTTACAAAAACGATTTAGAGATTAGACACAGCCGTTTTAAAGTTCGTGAAATTCGCCCTGTTCGGTGATAATCATCAGTGTCAGTGAAGTTGACTTATACACCCCTGGGTCTCTATATTGTGTAGCAATAGAAGTTATATTTGCATGTATTATTCTCCTATAATCCTGGCTCTAACTTCGATTTTCATCATCAGACCAGTTTCAAAATACTATGGCAAGCTCATATCATCGGATATACAGCTCCATGCCAAAAAGCTTGTTCAGACCGCTGGAAATCGTCTTAAAATTGTTTCCAAGATTTATATGTACAGTATAAACAAATAAATAAATATAAAAGCTTTTAGATATCAGTTAGTTTTTTAAACTGTAAGTACAGATATTACTGCCATTCAAGAATTCAATGAATAGGTTACCTATCTTAGAATTACAAAGAAAACCTAGTTCTACTTATAAACATTTCTCCTATAATCTCTGCAATACTAAAACACAGTAAGATATAAATTGCTATATTTTGTTCAAAACATTGCTTGATAATGCAGAACAGCCTCTCCCCTTCGCAATTAATTTAAATAAAAATATTCGATTAGGTACTATTCAGAGTGTGCAGCCCCTATTCGAGTTCCCTTTGTCGCTTTGTTCCTATTCTATATAATTCCTGTGCACTGCAGGAAAGCGTTGTTGATCAAAGGATCAGTCTAGCTTCTAGCTATAGGTATATGGGTAACTACATAATGAATTTATTTACGGTCCTCGAATGTGCGTAAAACTTCCATCACCATATTAGGATATATGGGTATTAAAAGAACCACGTAGCTGCAATCATGCTTTAGAAGCTATATGGGATACTATTATTTATTCTGTCACTAATGTTTGACTTTACCCAAGAATCTCGAACTCGTTCATCTGAGGTTTTACCGGTTGAATGCTGACGTTTGCATTAAAATTAATTTACTGCTGCATATTATGGTGCGCGTGTGACATGTATTGAATGAAATATACTCTATGCACTATGGTATGGTTAGTTATATAGTTAATTGTTTTCTAATAATCTGTGTTAATTTGTGTATATAATAGTATAATGTTCGCTTTAATTGATAAATAAACAAGATGACGTATGGTATCTACAGTGCGTAGTATCCTTTACTCGGTCTGTGTATATCTGTATATTATATGCTTAGATATTTAGCCATTTATAATATGGGTACTCAAAACGTTTTCATTTGTTTCTTTGAACCAAGGCACGCTCGAACTTAAAGCAGCTAACATTTTGCCCTTGATATGAGTTTAATTACCTACGGTAACATTCCATTACACTGGGAATGGGATACCTGAGCTGAGTCATTTCGGATGCCTGAGTGCCTATAAACATTAATGATGTAATTTGTAAATATCTAAGTTTCACCACAAATGGCTGTGAATTTTGTTAATGGATTATTTAAAGGGTCAAAAGCTAATTTAATAGCAGTCAACAAGATATTTCATTACACAAAGGCACTGTGTTCGCCATTTTAACTTTTTCACTTACGGTCCCTTTTTCTGTCGCAATATACATTGTAGGTGAGCATTTAAATAGTCTGTAATAAAATACATAAGGTTAGTAACTGAGTAAGTATATAAAAGAATTAGAATGAGAAATTGGCAGGTGTTAAACTGACTAATAAGCTTATACAAAAACGTGAAAATGTGTAGGGACTGTTCTTTAAGTGCTTTAAAACCTATAACTCTACTGCAGTAGCGAATGTCTCACTTCAGAAATACTAAGAAAGGACTTTTAAGGAATAAAGGTGCTAAAGTTTGTATAAAAAAAGAGCGGGCGAAACGCACAATACATCTATAGTTTGTATCAATAAAGTTTAATAGCCTTTAGATATTAAGTGTCATTTTTATGGATATCATGGTTCATGACAATGCAAGAGAAAATGAGTAGTTACGTCCAAAACATTCGACGATCAAGTAGAGTCGACCAAAATTCCTGATGAGTCATAAACGAATTTATTGACCGCATGCCAAATGCACACGTTTTACTTTCTTTTAAGCGTTGCGTAAGCTTGTATAACTTAGCAAATTGTATCCAGGATGTACTATTATAGTGACCATCCGTGGCTAACTGCCCACGGACGCGCTAACTTCGCGTATTGAGTTTTTGAACGAACAAATATGATTCAGGTGGTTAAAAGATTCTTTAGCTACCATGAATTAAGAATCAGATACAGTTACTTCAAGTAAATACAATTTATATTAATCTTTATACCTTTTCCTACATTTCTAAGCTCATATAAAAAGTACCTATCGAATATTATCATAATAAAACGTTCAGTGGGCGATTTTGACGTTCTAAATAGGCAAGCCAATAGGGCTCTTAAATAAAGGCAATATCATTTTTCTTCAAGGCTGATACGATCACGTCTTATCGTGAAAAATTGCCGACTGAACGTTTTATTATCATAATACTGGATTCTTTAACAACGTCGTGAATTCGCGAGTGATGGTATCTGGAATAACTTGTCTTGTGGTATAAAGATGCTATGGTTATGCAGCGCGCGTATGTTCGTTTGGTCATGCGGACCAAATCACAATTACCGAGCTTTGTCTGCGATATCTGTGTACAACACTTGCGCGCATACATTGTTTACTAGCGAGTCGTATGCGCGCCTATCGACCGAAAATGGTTCTCGTACATAGTATCCTTTAAAAAAGGGTTCAACATACTGAGGAAAAAATTATATTATATAAGAATTTTCGAAATCGGTTAATAAATGATAGAGTTATGATGTAACAGAAATAAAACAACAACCCAATGGAATACCTTTTTTATGTCGATTGAAAACCGGCATCAAGCCTGGCACAGTTAAGGTACAGTTAAGGTACAGTTATTCACTTTATTAGGAACGAGCTTCTGCCCGCAGCTTCGCTCGCGGCGTGGCCTATGGGAAAATAATTTAACCACCCATTTCACCCTTTTAAGGGTGGAATTTCGAAAAATCCTTACTTGGCGGATGCCTACGTCATAACATCTACCTGCGTGCCAAATTTCAGCCCAATCCGTCCAATGGTTTGGGCTGTGCGTTGATAGATCACTATGTCAGTCAGTCACCTTTGAGTTATATATATTTAGATTGGGTAAAAGTGTAATCAATATCAATAGAGTCATGCTTAAAAAAATATTTTTAAACATCTCATATTAAATTTCAATTAAATTCGCTAAAAAAATCTTTCGACACAAGTACTCGTAGATGTACAATATCACATCTGTTCTGGAGTGTAGGAAAGGTTTCCACAAAGTTTTGGCACATGATTCAGCGTCTATGAAATAACCTAACAGCGAAATAAGTGTAAGTTGTTCTCGCCGGAAACATGGCAAACTTTTGTATTACATTATATTGTACCTACCTACGTACAAAAAGTTTCCCGAACTTTTACGGGTAGACAACTTAGTGATATTGTGGAATGTAAGTTGAATGAATGGAGCATAGATACAATTAGCTACGAATTCATTAGAGGGAACGTTCGCCGATATCATATGGAGCTTTAGGGAGATCATAGGAGATGAAATGGGGTGGGGGCAGTGGGGGAATAGGCGGCATTTACCCTCGCTACCCCCTCAACATGACGTCAGAGCACCACCGACACGTGCAGATTATGAGAGCTCAAGTGCTCTGATATATTTTCAGAAATAGCTATTCGTATGTGTGATCATAAGTTTTGCGATACATAGGTGTAGCTACATTTTTAGGTATTATTTACAGCAAAATAAGACCTAAACATTCCTTACTCCATACTCCAGGATCCATACCATATCAAGATCCGTTTAGGCGTTTTTATTAAAAGTTAACAAACAAATAGAGATACTAAAAGAGTTATACTTTCGAATTAACAATATTAATTTGTATATAAATCCTTAATTATGGAACGTCTTTTTGTTTTTGTTGCTTTCATGCCAAAACGGCTAAACCGATTTAGCTTAAGCTTTGCATACAGATTGATAGCACTGCTGAAATCCACCTATGGTACTTTTTATCCCGGGACATTTTAAGTCTTCACAGAAAACGGATAAATTTGGAGTAAACGCAGAGCGTCTCCCTTAGTATATAATAGTTACCTAAATAAAGATCACGCTTTGTTTAAAAGACACAAATGAACAAGATAATTATCATTTAAGTCCACAATGTAGACGCCATTTTTTAAAGTAATTTGTGGTCGTAGCGTCGTAGCAATATAGACGCTACGCTGCTACGTGTTAATAGGATATCACTAAAATAACAAAAATGCAATCGAGTATTTTGGAAACGATTCGATATCGATTGATAGGTTAAAGTAAATAATTAAAAACTGAATCACATTTATTATGGACCGATCGGACAATAAGTGAAGTACATACACTTTCACGGCAACGTACGATTGATAAATGCACATATGAAGGAATTACCCATGTTTACGAGGTTTATGTAACGACCGGCGCTGGATACGAAGTCATCAGCCCAGACAAAGCAAATCAGAATATGTGAAGTATCTACTCTAAGAAAGATTGTCTTTGATGCGGTTGTTAGGCATTGCTATGGTTACGTGTTGCTTTTTGCTTGTACTCCCGATATGGTCGTTATATTATAAAGTATCTTTACAAAGCCTCGCTTTTTAATTAACCAGCTGGTAGTTTTCTGTGCACTGCGTTAGGCGTCTTTCCATCCACTGACGCATAGAATATTTATCTTCTGACGTTTTATTCAGCATTGCAATGCCCGGGTTCGTAACATTCGCAAATGTCATCGCACGTTTCATTAATTATACCATAAATACCACGTTTCCATCATGACCGTCAAGCTACTTAATATGGTCTTCTAATCTTAGTATCGTAATTATTTGCTAGCTACTTATACCTACATTCCTAATCGCAGCACAATCATAATACCTCCTGTTCTTATACAGCTTTAACATGACTAATAGGGAGCTACTTTGTCAGATGAGATTTGACCTTTACCTTCACTATAAGCAAGAAAAATAATTAAGCGAGGGTTATGCAAAATAGCGTTGCAGATATTGAATTAGAATACGTTGCAGATACCGACATGTATGCACTTGTTTTTGCTTGTTTAGAATCAATACAAACAGAACCAGTTTCCGGTATGCTCCGTGAGACTTTAATAGGATATTTCAGCCTCTTATTACATTCATATCTTAAGGTCAGACAGGAGTTTTATCTAGTAGGTAGGAGTATACTCGGATTGTTGTGTTCCTATATAAGCGATGCATCTGGACGCAAACATGATGTCATATCCGCTGGTGGCGCAAAAGCGGAACTTTTACAACCCGAAGCCAAAACGGAAACGTGATGCGAGTTTTAAGAGAAAATTCTCTCATATCTAGATGCCAACGCATCGCAAAGGAAGTTCTCAAAGCTTAGTTGTTGCTCAGTTTACAAGATAGCGCTATATTGAGTGCTAACTTGACTCTCAAATTTTTTTCAGAGCATCCAACTTTATACGCGACCAAGCCTATATAAGAACATTACAAGTCGTAAAACCCTCGGAGGGCTCTTAGCCACATTTTATCATACAAAGCTCCAGCTCTTTAAACAAAGCTATCGTTACAATATTCTTGTAGTTGTAGCAGCTTTAATACAAAACCGAGTAACCTTTGTCAAGCTATCAAACTTTAATAAATATTCTGGGAGTAAATTGGGTGGAAAATTGTTCGACATATTATCTGCTGAATTGGGCGAACCTATCAGTAAGCACGTCAAAAAATTCGTACCGTACGAGTATTCGTTTATTGAAATTCCAGACGTCTCTATTCCATTCCAGCGCACACGTGTACCTAAGTATAAACTGAATCTCGAAAAAATCTTCAAAGCTTTCGATATATTTTTATTGTTTTATTGATGAAACTATAAATGCGTATTGCGTATACTCAGGCTTTCAATATTTACGACTATGGTAAGTACCTACTGAGTACACGAGGTTCCTAATAAAACAAATTAGATATAAACCTACGGAACAGCCGTTTTAGTGGTAAGTAGTTACATACGACCAAATCTTTCGTGATTTGTTTTTCAGAGAGTTAGATAAACACAAATTGCTGTCAATCAAATCTACAGAAATGTTTAAAACCTCCATTGTTTTGCAGTCTTAGTTATTAGCCGTCCATTAGGTACATGAATGACCGGCAAATCATGTCGTTAAATGCCTAATACGTTCAAAACGATCCAATTTTTGTGGATATGAGCGTAGTTAGGGACAAATGGTACGAGGGGAAAGGTCACTCGGCTAGATAACTAGAGGGACCTGTTAATATGAACTCTCAGGCACGTGGCATGAGTGCCCAGTAACTTTAACGTAATCTACGCGAAGGGGACGAGGCAACCCATGCCCAATTTACTTTTAATACCAGCCCGAGGGATATTTACGATTAAATATTTGTTGGTATACGGTCTACATGCGTTTATGTTTATCGTTGTGACAGTAACATTTGCATATTTATTAATAACAGTGTTCCAGTATTGTTCTATGTAAATGCGCAATTTGTTTACATGACGCAACTTGCGGTGGTGGTACGGATACAAAATTATGATCGAGTTGCAGACAAGTGCCCGATAATTATTTTCTTGCTAAACTGGTCGTATATCTTAGAACTATGTGTAAGTAACTAAATAAAATACATTAGGTAGGTACCTACTTAAGCTTGAAAGCTCGGTGAGTGTGTTTTGTGAAAAGTTATACGTCTAGTGGTATATTATACATACAAATACACGTACTTATTTTTTAAATAAAATAAATGTGAAATTAGAAACTGTAATAGGTAACTAATTAAAAAATTAAGAGGTATTATACATTTTGAAGTAAAACTTCTTTACGCACGCTTGACTTGGGAAGTAAGCTGATGAATACGATGCGAACGGACGTTAAAAATTTGTATTGTTATGTTGGTATGTCCGGTAAAATGACAATTTACAATTATCAAGATGGCGACATTAACATTAAACAACGGCCGATAGATGGAGCTAAAGTAAAGAAGTTTTACTTCAGTCGTGTGATCTAAAGCACACTCGTTTTTTTTTTAAATTAAAGTAGTTGATTATTAGGAACTTAGATTTCTATGATTAGGAATAAAGTCCCCATGAATTATACACTCGATATACCCGGTCGAGCCGATAACGAAATAATCACTAAACACCAGCAATATACAGCGACAGCGCTTACCATCAGGTGAATGACCAGCTTAACGTCATTCGAACACATTGAAAAAGTTTTTATTGATTTCATGCCTACGGAGCACAGCTGTATGAAACGATAAGCACGTGGTAACTGTTTATATTTCTATATTTATATTGTATCTAACGATAATTAAATATCCCACGTCTAGACTATAAACATGAGCAATTTTATTGACTGACTTCAAAAAAGGAGGAGGTTCTCAGTTAGCCTGTTTCTTTATGTTTGTAAGGTATGTCAGTCACTTTCGACTGAGTGAACCGATTTGATGATTCTTTTTTATTTGAAAGCTGGTGCTTCCCGTGTGGTCCTATTTCAATTTGATCAAGATCTGACAAGTAGTTTTTGAGTTATACTTATTAATGCGTATATCAATTTCGACGACATTGATGATCACTACAACTATTACACGGCTAACACTCACGAAATATAGTCGAATAACTCGACCGGTGTTCGGGCAACATAGATGCCCATCCTCAAGGAGTACGCGCGGCGGCGGTGGCGGTCGAGTTATTCGACTATATTTCGTGAGTGTTAGCCGTGTAATAGTTGTAGTGATGAGTACTACTCACGTCAGTTTCTATAATATGACATTGATGATGTTCTCATTGGGATTGAAAATGATTGAAAACCCTGTTTTAAATGGAATTGTAGTTTCTTACTTTGTTTTTAGATAAATAAGTTAAAATGGGAAGCAGATTAGTCAAGAAAGATAACGTTTTAGTAGTTTCGAATAGTATATTATTGCGTTACAAATTTATTTTATTCTATATATTTAAAAAATATGTTAATAAATGATTTGACAAGCAAGTCATTCGCTTGATTTTAAAAGACACGGCTGCTCATAGCATTTGCAGTATCACTCGGAACTCTAAAATATAACTAGTTTCGCGTGACACTGCACTTCGCACGTCATCCAGAGACACAAAGAGACACACAGAGACAGAACACGCATGACCACAGGCTAGTAATAAGAATGCTTAGATTTAGAAATCGGGTCATAAAGTCTCATTAATAATTTCACTAGCTACAGTGCCCTTCAAACCAGAACACAGTAGTGCTTGCGCACTACTGCTTGGCGGTAGAATAACTGACAAAGCGGTGGTACCTAAGAACTATGCATTTAATGTGATTTTAAACAATTGCCGCACCACCGACCATTTGTCATAAGATGAGTGGCAAACAAGCAGGCGAGCCACCTGATGGTAAGTGGTCACCGCCAAATCCAGCAACATTTTAGTAAAAAAATCAAGAGCGGTAATTTCCTGATTATGATGCGTCAGGATTTACATTTGTGATAGCCATTACTTATTACTTTTCACAAGGAAAACAAGTAAAGATCGAAAAGCACGTTTACGTAAACAAAGGAAGTTTGCCACCTTGAGCCGCGCATTCAAGATAAAGGCAATATATGCGCTTCCGACATCAGATATTTACTGGCTGCTTTATTCAGACTGACACCACGATGACTATGGATTTAAATGGCTGGTGGCAATTCCTTTCTGTACCTAATTATCTATTAAACTATCCATGGTTATTTAGATAGGTATTAATAAATAAGTAGATTAGTTATTTAATCAATTTACTTTTTCGTACAACCCCTACTAAATAAGTTTTTATATAAGTGCATTGCAGTGCAGTAGTGTCTGGCTACAGTGTAAAAATACATAATTAATAAATAAGCTGATAAGTTATTTAATCAATTTGCTTTTTCGTACAACCCCTACTAAATAAGTGTTTATATAAGTACAGTGCAGTGCAGTAGTCTTATCTGGATACAGTGTAAAATACAAAATTAATGATAATAACGTCTAACGATCACGTACATAGATCCTGGATCCTATCTAGAATTCCCTGTGTCTAGGGACCATGGTCCCACAACACCTGAACAAGTGACTCAGAACAAGTATTTGCGATTTATTTTTCTTTAACCCGCCGCCTCCAGGTTATGAGCCGACCTGTTCAACCACCACACCACAGAGGCTGTCAATATTAACTTACGAACAATTAAAATTAGGTAGGTAACTATTTTGATTTCAGAATCTTGGCAGTAATTTGAAGACTAAATTACTTAACTTTCTAAAATCAGGTTAGTATACCTGTGTTTAAAATCAAATTACTAACAATAGGAAGGTAAATGTACCTGTGTCTAAATTAAGATATAGATCTACAGCAAAAAGCTTACTTATCTGCTTCCCTATAAACCTATACCTAAAGTTATTATTTTAAACATGATAATATAAGTGACTAGACACATTTAAAAAAATCTAATAAGAACGCATGATTTTCTGCTCCTCAACGCTGCCTGAAGGCTACTTAAGTACTTACTCATAATTTATAAGTAACCTTTGTACCAGTAACAAAAATTGTAACTCTGCGGCTAAAAGAAAAAAAAAGATTTGTTATATGTCAATAAATTATTATTATTATTATTGCTTATACTCGAATTACCGCGGCCTGTCCGCTGCCGGCCATGGACATAGTATCCTCTACTTGGTCTGTGGGCCATGGTATTTTGATTCTGGACATCTAAAGCCAGTTATTATAATGCAAAATGTTCTAAATATATGTTTCAATGTAGTCTGATAGTCTCAAGAAAGTGAAACACAATGTGTATTATGCTAAAAAGACAAACATCTAATTTTGCGAGTAGAAGATGAGATTAAATAGTAGGTTTTATCATAAGGGAGTAAAATAATATTTTTACAGCGACGGCCCTTTTTATATCTAGGGCGAAGTGATGGTTTCTTTAGTAAAATCCTGAACGTAGCGAGGGATTCTTTAGTAGAATCCTAAACGTAGCGAGGGATTCTTTAGTAGAATCCCGAACGTAGCGAGGGATTCAAAGTAAATTTTGCGCCCGAGTAATACAATCTACTTTTCAGCACTCACTATGAGAAAATAAATGGCGCCTCATATTTTATTTTAATATGATATGATGTAATAAAACATAGAGTAATAACTAAATAATATTAGAATGTGATTATGTCGATACTGAGCCAAGTTATAATTACCAGAATTACCCTCACATGTTTATTAATTTCCAGTGAATTTACTGTTGATAATAAGTTCTAGCTAGAAACAGTGGAACAAAGTACCCATTATCTATTATGAAATGGAAAACATAATTCAAAACCAAAAACCTTTATATTACGTTAAACTTAAAAAGCTTTTTTGACCATTTTAATTTTTGACCCGTTTTTAATTTGACCAATTAAGTTGTTAACTTGGTTACGATTTGAGTAAAGTATTTGACGAGTGCCTGCGCCGTCCTCAGATTCACCCTTTGCACCATCTTGCTATGTCCATATGGTAAGCAAGTCAAACGTCCATAATCTTATCTCGATGCGAGCTAACACAAGTTACAATCCAACCCTAAACAAATAGGGAGTAATAGATACAAGGTTAGAATCAACTGCCAGTATGGTGATCACAAGGTAAACACTATTTATAAAAATATTTATGTAACGTCAGGGACTTACCTCGGGTAGGCAGGAGGCTGCGAGGCAACGAAGCAGACACGCCCGGCCGGCCGCCGAGAGCCCCGCGCACTGCCGCTCGCTCCACCGCCTCCCTGCACCAGATGGCGCTCTCACACCATCACCACCCTATCAATCGATCAACCTGCTAACTTTTACTAAAATCTTATTTTTCACGACATAGGGTCCTAAATAGAATGCACTGCAATCCTATTCCTTTATTCTTATTGCCCGGTTGGCAAGGTTCAAAATGAACAGTGCAGGAATCAGAGCTTTGATGACGTACGTTCGGTAATGATGATTACTGAGCTTTTCCATGTCAAGTGTACTATCAGTCGGTTTAAGTGGCGCTTACACTGAAGGCTGGAGCTTTTTAATTTAGCATCGCGTTTGCTTTAGATGGGCGTCAATGGGACGAAAATCACTTTTGTTCCAGGCAGTCAACACAAAAATAATTTTAGCCCCACCGTATTTTTGGCAACTTAAAAAAACAAATATTACTGTATTCAGTACGTACCTAAATGGTTTCTCTTGTTATCAGCGTACAATTCATATATAAATACCAATTCCAATGCTTTTAAATAGTTCGTTACACCTCAGGGTGTTTTTAGAGAATGAAAAGCCACAGAACAATAAAGTTACCAAAAGTTTTGTACGGCGAACTTTTTGTAAGTTTGTTAGTCCTAAGTTAGTTACGTTTTGCAAAGCACAAATATTTGAAACAGTATATTCGTCACTTACGTTTGAAGCAACTGCTTATATATTTGACAATAACAATAATGATAACGTCCAACAATCACATACATAGATCCTGGACCTTAACTAGGATTCCCTGTCTAGGGACCTAGGAACTACGAGGACCATAGTTCCACAACACTCAGACACATAAGAAGTATTTGCGCTTTTGTTTGTGCACAAATACTTTCCCGTCGCGGGAATCGAACCCTCCGCCCCCGGGTTATGAGCCGACCTGCTCAACCACCACACCACAGAGGCCGTCCAATGTCAACAATGACTATGACTATTAGCAAGAATAGTGTGTTTAATGAGAAGCGTTATTAAGTAATGAGCAATAAAAACAATTCGTTTAACAAACCATATAGCTTTATTTCATTACAATAAACGTTCAATTCATAAATCACAACATAATTTACAGGTATGCATGTAGGTAATTTATAAGTCATCACAACACAACATAAAAATAATCGCATAAATATATAATTGACTAATATATAATAATATATCTATCTACAACTCATTTAACATCAATAAAATGATATATATTTTTTTTCACCATCATAGTATTATGATATGTTTTATCACATTTATAAAAATGTCTCTCGATTTTACGTTGTAGGTACTTGTCGCGTTTGTGGACAAAAGCTATAAAATTTATAGACAGCGGTGAATTCAATGTAGCTCAAGTTACTTTTTATTACAATTATTGTAAAAAGAGGGACTTGTGCATTGCTGCATGAATTTTGTATTTATGTTTTACAGTATTGTAATGGAATGAATAAGCTTTCACTTACATTATCCCATGTTAAATAAGCTGAAAAGGCATTTACTTTTAAAAGTTAGTAAATATATCAATACCGCTCTTTGTTCTACCATTTTTTTAAGGTGCATTGTTATGTATTAGTTGGTGTTCAATAAAGTATTATTGTATTGTATTGTATTTTTATGTTTAAAATTCACATCAACGAGAAGTTGACAGGATATTTTAAGCATTGATTTTTATTATTTTTAAATATTTTATATATTATGTCAGTGTTTTTAACTAACGTTTTTAAGTTTAAGTAGTCATTATCTTGAACTAAAGGTCTGTAAACGTTTATTACGATCATAGGAACATTTCTAAATTAATTTAAGCAAATATACTGGAATCTTTAACTAGGTACTTTTGTTTATTGTAGATTTCGGGACACCACTAAATCTAAAAATTATTGGGATGACTAAAACTAATTAAGTTTAGTATTCCTTAGTAAAAGCGTGTTTCAGTAGATCATTCAACTGAACTAGTGCGAGAAAATCTTTATATTATGGAAGCTTCGTATATTATTTATGACTATGAAAATGCTCACTCAAGTATAACAATGTACATTCTAAGCTCCAAATATGACGCATTATAATATAACAGAATACTGAAATGCTGCTTGCTTTTCTCAAAATGTGTTTATTATATAAATCACCATGCAGCGGCCTAACCACTCTAAGGTCCGTATTACAGAACGATGCTCAATCATCGATCGGTGCTCAAGCAGAGATTTCATTCATAAAGTGATCATATAATATAGTGACAATATAATTAGTGAATGAAATCTCTGCTTGACCACCGATCGATGACTGAGAATCGTTCTGTAATACGGACCTACCTCACTCTAACTAGGATTGACTACGTCTGAAATCTTCTAGAAATTAGGAAATCAGGAACTACCCACGAAGACTTTCGTTTATAACCTTACCTTGTTTTCTCTGTTAATCTAGACGCATTTGTTAATTAGACGAATTTGAATTACATCCGCAAATTCGACAAGCCGTGTTATTTTACACGAAACACATTACACTCGATGTATTTACAAATAAGAGTAAATTACTCTTAATTAATCATTTAGAATCCTGTTCCAACAGTAAACAATTGTAACGTATATCAAAACATAAAATCAATTCCTTTTCTTTGCATTCCGTAACGTGCCATTATTCTTTTAGGTACATTTCTAAAGTGTTTATCATTAAATGTAAATGATTAATATATAAAAGCTTCGAGCATTTATAGTAAAGGAGATGTTCCGGTTACAATCTGCAAACATTATTTTCTGTCGATTTTTACGAGGGACGAGCTAAACACGCATAGCACACGGCGCGGTTGCGAGTAAAACAGTTTTATTTAACGTATGCCCAAGTAGCCCCAAATGGCCAACGGGGTACGCCTTGCCTTCCCATCTCCTTTGCTAAATTCTCTAAGTGAAAGGTCTGTTTAACGACCAAAACATATTTTGATTAAATTTTACACACATTTAGTTTACACCACGGACTGTATTTTAGTTGAAACCAACTACCACTTTACGAGGTAGTACTTTCAAAAAAATACAAATTATTACGTAAGTCCGAAACCTAAACGTCTAAATTAGCAAAACGCTTACCAGTAAGAGATTATTTTGTAGCTAAGGTGATTATACTAAATCAATACGAAAATATGATACATTTGATTTTGGTTTAAAAAGGTAGATAGCAAGTAGGATATATCGCACATTTGTTCTAAAATTTTATAGGTATACGCACGTTAATTTATTCCTGCGCAGAACTACAGAAAAACAATCATTATGCAGTAACTTCAAATATTAATGATTTTTCAATATGCATTACCAATTCGTATACCTAGTACGCAGTGTATAGTGAGATAAAATACTGAAAATGTTTGCAGTAATATATAAATTGCTAAATAAATAATAGTTTAAGATGTAGAATTAATAAACCTAACAGCCTTATTAATAAACGGGTATTAGTCTCGGATTAGTTACTTCAGCTTTTGTCCTTTTTTTGCTACTGGAATATTTAGCTGGATCGAAAGAGACAAAAGATGGTGTAACTAGTCTAAAGCTAGTTCATGTTTATTAATAAGGCTGATAGAGTTTTGTCGATTGTCATACACATATATATAACTCATGCCCATCTATACTAAAGCTCCTAAATTCACACTTGCGTAGGTTTCTCGTACGTTTGTAAAACTCGTTTCAATTCAACAAGCCAGATACTGTAAGCTTATTGGTCGAGACAGCCGATGATCAACAGGCGACCAATGAGGGTTCAGCATTTGGTCTGCCAAGTTGACATAAATTGAACAAACGTATACGAGAACCCGTGGGAAAGTGTTGCTTAACTAAGTTGTATTTTAATACAGACGGGAATTAGAGGAACAATTAATTCTTAATTTAATAATTTTGTAAGATAAACAACGGCTAAACTCACGTCAATTAAAAAGTCAAATTACTCCGACCTGGTAAAATGTGTCATACTCATGATAGTTTTCAAACTGTAATTTAACAGAATTCTCAGAATTCAAATATTAAGTATTATCCACTTTGGTTAGTATTTAACAATTACCAAACAATTTTCCATATCAATTCCTTTGCCAGTTAGTTATTGGAATTTGACAATACCATAAATTTAACTTTTTTGAATAGACATAATAAAGAAATGTCTATTGTTTCATAATTAATGAGTGTAAGGATTCAATTACATAGTACTAAATAAGTGCTCATATGGGCTAGCTATAACGCGCCCGATTGGAAAAGCAGTTCAGACAAAGCTACTGTGCAAAAGTAATTTTCTCACTCCCCTTTGTCGTGACTGTAGTGGGAGCAAAACAGCAATAAAACACGCGCCTATTGAAAGTTTTCTGGTTCGAGTACCTTTTACATAAATATTAACGAACATAATCAAAATTAAACACGACAGAAAACTTAGCATACGAAACAGCACGTTAAATTAAGATATTTAAATAAATAACGACTCTTGCTACAACGATATAAAGTGCCATTTAGCTCGAATAGCAATGCGAGGTTTAGGTTTGACAGCCTCTGTGGCGTGGTGGTTGAGCAGGCGAATTATTTTATGTAATTATGATAATAATAATAACGCTCAATGATCACATATATAGATCCTGGACCCTGACTAGGATTCCCTATATCTAGGACCCAGAATCTAAGAAGACCATGGTCCCACAACACCCAGACACAAAACAAGTATTAGCGTTTTTTTTGTGGACAAATACTTGTCCTGTCGCGGGAATCTAGCCCGCCGCCTCCAGGTTATGAGCCGACCGGCTCAACCACCACACCATTGAGGCTGCCACAAAGATTACATATTCAAAGAGTTACATGTTGGTTCATAAAAATATATATCGGAAGGTAATTTAAAAAAAAATTGTCGTCGGTTGTAAACGGTCTTTTGCAAACTAAAATATTGCTTCATGGAAGCCCTAAAGAATTTATTTTTATTTTTCTTATTTAATATCTCTACACTATTTCTTGCATTAATTTTTTTTCGACGTAACAAATTATGCAACTTTTTAATACTAATAAGCTTACGTTTACTTCGAAGACTAGCATTTTCTAAAATTAACGCTATTTATTATGTTGTACTTGATATATTAAGTGCTTCTAATATTCACAATGCGTTTCACAGCTATGTGTAAAGTCTTGGGACGAAGGGAAGATTTAGCGGTATACAATACCTTAACAATTTACACGATAGTAGACCTTATGTATAACTAGATAGAACACAATCTAATTTAGCTATTTAGTTATGCTGAAAGAGCATGATAGGCAACAAAAAATATGACTTTTAAGTCATAGATGCAAAGCATAGTAGATAGATAAAACCTATATATTGTATTGATTTTTACAAACTAAGGTCCTTATTACAGAACGATGCTCAGTCATTGATCGGTGCTCAAGCAGAGATTTCATTCACTAATTGATCACTTTATGAATGAAATCTCTGCTTGAACACCGATCGATGACTGAGAATTGTTCTGTAATAAGGACCTAAGACATTTTCTCTCACTCTTTCTTCACTTAGAATGGTTTATCTGTAGCTTCCAACGCCTTTTCAGCACAAATACAAATATGCCATGGAAGGATTAACATGTCTACCAATCTTAAGAAACAAAAATCATAATTTATAGCAAACATGATTATATCTAACAACTTTTAAATATGTACTAACTAGCATATTATTATTTTCATTGCACATTACTGTACATTAACTTTTAAAAAGCTTCGTCTTACATTATACAAGTTGTAACCTCGAAATGGGTCAGTATGGACACCTCCGAAACTATAACAGATATTTCTATGTACTTAGGAGTTATACATGGATTTTAGAGATAAGTTTACACCCCCTTACCAATAAAACACTGCATAACAGCGGAATAGATACTTAGCGTTGTCTCTGTTCGTTTCAAACTCAGTAAATATAATACTACACCTCCATTATCCAATGTTTATTAGTAAGGGTAGTAAAATCGATGATATGTTTACATAGGAACATATTTTAATTTTTAATATCTCTTATAGTTTCAAAGGTCTCCATACTGACCCGTATCGACGAGTGTTAACACTGTATATCTAAAAAGCATAATTTCAATTCCCTAAAACAACCCACCGTTTATTCAAACGACTAGCAAAAATTCGTCCAAACGATTTTTTCACCATTTAACCTCTGGAAATAACTCTGGAATTTACACTACCTACACCCGCCACATTACCCTTAACACACTCAACTGATTTACTAGGCACGAGCCTATAGCACCGCAACTACACGGGAAATACACGATTACACGATCAACTTCATACGAGAACATCCCCACAAACCGCATAATAGTCACCACAGCATCTCAGTAAGAAATTGCACTTCATACTGGAATACAAAAAATTGGCACTTACAAAATAATAATAAAATAAAACAACACGTTTGAACACTGTTTACAAGAGTACTTCGTCATAAAAGATAGGGAAGACGAAGGAGTCCGTACGTATGAAGCGCACAGGACAGGAAGGCCCAGCGGGGGGCGTCGCGGGCGCGCGGGGCAGCTCGGCGCACATCGCAGAGCGGGCAGCGGGCACACGCGGGGCACAGGGCGCGCGCGGGGCAGCGCGGCCGCACGTCGCAGAGGGGGCACAGGGCGCGCTCGGCGCGGCACCGCTCGCAGTGAGCGCGGCCGACGCAGGCTGAATGCTACAAGCCCGGCTGCGGCCGCTGCTGCTAGTCGCCTCGCCGCACGCGCCGCGCCGCCGCGGTGTTGTGCCGGTACAACCACACCTACACGGTATTACACAAGCTTCATTGGGATGCAACAAGGCGAAATCGACCTTATTTTTTAAAATGACTATAGTGTATTATTAGACTAGAATAAAAAGACGACGTGACAAGCAAGTCGTTCGCCTGATTTTAAGCGTTTAACAGTTGGAGTGTCACATATTTATTGAATTTACTTGATGTGACAAAACATGAACAAATTGTAACCTATAGATGGCAAATAACGTATAATAAACGTATTGAGTATTGAATTGTTTTTTACCATTTTATACTTAAGAACGCATAGTAGATCAATGGCTCATTGAAAGAATTTGTTACGGGCGCCGCGCTTGCTTAATTCGGCACTGGTCACGCAGCAGTGCCATGAGTTATTCACGGTAGGAGTCCGTTAAACAAAGATATGCCATTCAAATTTCAATCCTATTTCAGTGGAGGCGCCTCAGAATCTGACGTATAAATCTTACATTCGCCAGCATAACTATAGGTGGCAGTACTTTTCTGCAAAGTTCGTCTAAGTAGGTACCACCGCTTTGCCAGTTATTCTGCCGCTAGTGCGCAAGCACTACTGCTTAGTGTTCCGGTTTGAAGGGTACTGTAGCTAGTGAAGTGAACTGGGCAATTGAGACTTTATGATCTGATCTCACAGTCGAGTAATCCTATTACCAGACTGTGCAAATGTCTCAGGATGATGTGCGCAGTGGCAATGTCACGCGAAATTTTATATTTGGATTTCCACACACTGTTCTGTTATGGGCGGCCGTGTCGCGTAACATTAGGTGAACGACTAGCTCGTCACATCATTCATTAACATTAAAAAAAGCACACTTTCATCGAGCAACTAATTATTTGGACCGCACATCAGAGCCCGGTCCTAATACTCATCAACTAACATGTCCTTAACAATTACGGCCCGTATTCCAGAACTCAGTCGTGAATCGGAGCACAAGACGAAATTACATTCTAAAATCGATAATTTTGTGAATGGAATCTCGATTTTAGGACCGATCGATGTTCGAGCATTGTTCTGAAATACGGGCCCAAAAATATCGTTGCGCGGAATGCGGAATAAGACTCACTTGGAAGATAATAACGAGATCTAAGGTAACTTGCAAACTGCCGCACAGCCAGAACTGTCCGGGCGCATCTCTGATCACGAAGTATGCAGTCTTGAACACGTCGCCAAACGTCCACATCACCACCATGCTTACACTGGAAATGAGATTTAAAAAAACATTACTTAGCGAGTAGGGACAAACGAGTTACGTAGATTTTGTACGCGTTGATCTATACATAAAAAATTCTAAGTCCTGACTGACTGACTTATATATAACCCACAGTCTAAACCGCTGGTTCTAAAGACTTGAAATTTGGATGGTGTGTTCTTTGTAAGTGTAGGTATCCACTAATAAAGGGTTTTTCGAAATTCCACCCCTAAGAGGGTGAAATGGGTGGTTATATTATTCCCTATTAGCTACGCGGGCGAAGCCGCGGGCAGAAACTAGTGATGTATACAACGTTGTCACGGCTTACAGCGCAATGAGACACACCTTAAAGGTCTAGCATAAGGTAATAGCATAAGGTATAGCATGCACTGTAATATAGTCACTAACACTATAGCTACATAATGGTTGATTTTACCTTCTATAGCTCAGTTGGTAAAACCAGACATGATATAGACAAATAATGAATACAAATCTCGTTGGTTGCGGTTATCTAAGATATATATCTGTGTATATTGATTTGATTCTTAAAAAATACGCAAAATACAAGGAATTTATTTGAAAAAAAAAAAAAAGAAAAACGAGTGTGCCTTAATTCACACGACTTGTTTAGATCCATCTATCTATCGGCCGGTATAACTTTGTTTTTGCTATGTCTAATGCTGACAATTGTAAATTGTCATTTTGCTGCACATTACTTGGTGGTAGGACTTTTCTGCAATATTCGTCTACCACCGCTTTGCCAGTTATTCTGCCGCTAAGCAGTAGTGCGCAAGCACTGCTGTGTTCCGGTTTGAAGGGCACTGTAGCTAGTGAAATTACAGGACAAATGGGACTTTATGGCCTGATCTCAGTCTAGTAATCTTACTAGATTGTGCTGATGTCTCAGGATGATGTGCGCAGTGTAGTGTCACGCGAAACTCTATACTTTAGAGTTCCGAGTGACACTGCGACCGATATGGGCAGCCGTGTCGCTTAACATCAGGCGAACAGTTAGCTCGTCACGTCATTCATTAACATTTAAAAAAAATTCCAACAAAAATATATTTTTTTTACTTTGTTATGTTGACAATGGAGATCATCGTGAACCAACTTCAACTTCCGTTCGCCTCGCATTCACCAACTTACTACCAAAGTCAAGCGTGTGCATAGATTTTACTTCAAAATTGCGTACGATAAAAATTCAACTCAATATACTATTCGACTGGCCCGATAGCTCAGTTGGTAGTGTCCCTGCCTTCTGAACTGCAGGTTGTGGGTTCGATTCCCACCCAGGACAAACATATGTGTGATGAGCATCGATGTTTGTTTGTGTATGGGTGTTTATATTGTATTCTATGTATGTATTTATAAACAAAAAGTATATAAGTATTGTATCAGTTATCTGGATCCCATAGTACAAGCTTTGCTTAGTTTGGGGCTAGATGGCGCTGTGTGAAATGTCCACACATATTTATTATTTATTTTATTCGAGTCCTTAATAAATAGTAATCATTTATTATTATGTTACCTCATTCCCTCAGTGCTCTTATTGCGAAAGTTTTTAACAATCTGTGGAAGGCCGAGCATTGCTTCTGTGAAGACCGCAAGGAAGCCTATAAGCTCGATAAACGGCGTGACCTCGATCATCAGGTACGTGATCGCAGACCCCAGAACTGCAAACACCAGCCAACAGTCCACGTAGCTTTGAAAGTCCGTCCACGCCCAGAAATACCTCCTGTCTAAATCTGGGGAAGACGAAACGGGGTTGTTTATGAACTGATAATAATCTGTTACTCAGGTGTCAGGGTGTCCCGGAGACGCCTGACAGAGCAGCCACCCACTAAGCATGGTGATTATGGCAAACTCTTCTTATGATAAGCGTCCAAAGTGGCGATTTATGCCGAAGGCCTGTGATCAGCTGGGGACGTATTCCTGCCAGTAGCAGCTGCGAGCTCCTGGGTTCCAACATAGACCACATCAACATGTTGTATTATTTGCAAATGAGACTTTATGGCCCGATCTCACAGTCTGGTAATCTTATTACTAGATTGTGCTGATGTCTCAGGATGACGTGCGCAGTGCAGTGTCACGCGGAACTCTATACTTTAGAGTTCCAAATGACAGTGCAACTGATATAGGCAGCCGTGTCGCTTGACATCAGGTGAAGGGTTGGCTCGTCAAGTCATTCCGTAGCATAAAAAATAAATAAATATTGTATTATATTTTTAACTAGCTGCGCCTCGCGGTTTCACTCGCGCAGTGAAAAGTTTCTAACTTTCCGCTCGACTTTTTTTTTCTTTCATAAGAAACTTCTCCTGACAATAATAAACACAACAAGAAAAGAATTATCGAAAATGTTTCATCCGTTCACGCGTGATGCGATGACCAAGGTAAATAGATATTCTTTTTTATATTAGGTCTTTACCTATGAAATTGCCGTTTTGTTTGAAAAAAGTTAAAGTATTTTTTTTTCGAACTTATTTATTTATTTTATTCAAAGTAATCACCCCTGCAATCAATGCATCTTTGCCAACGGTGTGGCAGTTCATGGATGCCCTTCTTGAAAAAATCAGCAGGACGGGAGACAACAAACTCTTCAAAGGCGTTTTGTACTGCCTCTCGGGAATTGAATTTTTTTCCCGCTAAAAAGTTGTCCAAATTTTGGAAAAAGTAATAGTCGGTAGGCGCATGATCTGGTGAGTATGGCGGATGAGGGAGAGCTTCCAAACCCAACTCATGCAGCTTAGAGACGGTCTGTTGTGCAGTATGGGGTCGCGCGTTGTCGTGAAGTAGCAGTGGAGACGACCGATTGACCAAAGCTGGTTGCAGACATGCGAGTTTCGCCATCATTGTGGTCAGTTCTTCAATGTACACATCTGCAGTAATGCTCTCGCCGTTTTGTAAAAAGCTATGATGAATCACACCAGCACTAGACCACCAAACTGTTACCATCACCTTTCTAGGGGTCATTTTTCGTTTTGCACATTGCTTTGGTACCGAACCAGGATCTAACCAACTTGCTGAGCGCTTTCGATTGTCAAAAAGAATCCATTTTTCGTCGCACGTAACAATTCGGTTCAAAACTCCTTCATTTCTGTGCCTGTTAAGCAGCGCAAGGCAAGTCTCGACGCGTACGTTGCGCTGGCGATCGTTAAGTTCGTGGGGCACCCATCTATCAAGCTTTTTTATCTTGCCAATCTGTCGCAAATGGACCAATATTGTTTTGATGCTAACATCAAAAGATGCTGCCAGCTCAGCTGTAGATTGAGATTCATCAGCTTCCACAATCGCCTTTAATTCATCATTGTTGACCAAAGGTTCCGGACGACCACGAGGTTCATTTTTCAAGTCAAAATTCCCAGAACGGAACCGAGCAAACCAATAACGGGTTGTACGTTCGTTTGTACAGTTCTCTCCGTAAACGTCGTTGATGTTACGTGTCGTTTGTGCCGCGTTGGTGCCACGACGGAAATCATATTCCATAATTACACGAAATTTCAAAGTATCCATTATGAGGAAAAATGTTAAAATGTAATGAAAATACAACGCTAATCAATAAACAAAAGACTTATATTGTAAATAGAATGTCATATTTTTAAAACAAAATTAATTTGAATTTAGAATTCACAGCCAATCAAAACTTTTTTTTGTTTGAAAAAGTCTGTACTGCAATACGGCAATTTCATAGGTAAAGACCTATTATACACATCAACAATACAATAATACTTTATTGAACACCAACATAACAATGCACCTTAAAAAACTTACAAAGAATGGTAGACCAAAGGGCGGCCTTATAGCATTATGCGATTTCTTCCATGCTACCTTAGGATGGACAGGAATTAATGAACCAAAATGGCAGTTACAACTTACATACAAAAAACAAGAATGTGATAACATAGCATAGCATATATAATAGGTAACATCGGGGGCGAGTTGACTGGACTGAAGTCGCGACTCCTACTCGCCCCGGTACGGCGGACGAGGGCTCACGAGGGGGTTTTAGTGGGTTGGAGTCCCACATACCCCCCCCCCCCTCAAAAAAAAGGTACATAAGTACTTACATAGATCAACATGTGATCTATGTTGGAACCCAGGAGCTAGCTCGCTTGAAGAGTAGTAAACATGATGTCTTCAGTTAATGAAGTAAAAACAAAATGATAGTAGTATTACTGCACAAGTACTTAATATCTAACTCTGCTAAAACCTTTAGACAAAAAAAAATACGACTGAGAGAATTGATTTTTTTAGCCAAGTTAATTGTATACTGTAATATTTATAACTAGTTGCGCTCCGCGGTTTCACCCGCGGATAAAAATTATTAAGATTATTTGCTCATCCCACGCGAACATTTCACTTTTCCGGGAGAAAATGTAACCTATATGTTAATCCAGTGTATAAGCTATCTTGGTACCGAATTTCATCCAAATCCATTCAGTCTTTGAGCGTGAAGGAGTAACAAATATACACACATACAGACTTTCGCATTTATAATATTAGCATGATAAGCAAAACAAACAATGTAACCGGCGAAAACAAATCACAAAAGCAATGTACGTAACAACAATGCATTTGTAAATCAGACTTAGCTGCACTATTATCTATTATATATGAGGTGTACACAGGCTGCATATAGGCATAGAAAAAGTACACGAACAGTGCACATATTAATTGAAGGGTTGAGAATTAAAAGGGTTTAACTATCAAATTGATAGTTTCGAGAAAATCGACTTTAAACTTCAACGGCGTCATCTTAATGTAGAGTGCTTATAAGGTAATAGAAAAGGTTTATCATTATATTTTAAAATACTAAATATAGTATAAATAATTCATACATTTGTTGTAAAAATATAATATAATATAATAAATATAATAATGTTTTTATGTTAAGCGAACTGCATTCCTATGACAGATGAACCATTTTTAACCCTTAAACCCTTAAACCCTTTTTGTTCTCACCCCTTCAATTAGGATATTTATGATTAATCACAAAATGCATATTAGTTTTATGACAACGATAGATAAAATGTTATACTTAGGCAAAACGAATATTTTACTATGGTCAAATATGTAACAACACAAATAAATTCAATTCGATTTGTTTAAGTACTTGAAAACATGAAAAATGTAGATGACTGTCCATTACGGTTTTGATCATGGGGTCAGCAGCAGCACATACATACTGGCCTTGCCTTGACTAACAGCATGAAACAGATAAAATTATTACCAACTACCTACCTAACTACTGATACCATGCTGATATTATGTATATGTATACCTACCTAGTAAGTTTATCATACACCATACATAGTAATTATAGCTAGTTACAAATTAAAGCTACTTAATTATGTTTCCGATAACAATATCTAGCGTGTGCTAAATGTATTAAATAAAGGTTGAACCTGACTTGTCCGCCCGGTTTCGCCACGTTTGAACGCGAAGCGCCGCCTCGCTCTTGGCCGCAGTCGGGCGCGGACGGCGCGGCCACGGCCGTTCACGCCCGCTTTCTGCCGCGTGCAAAAGCAACGAGTCTGACCACGCGATTGAGACCACGGTTTCTCTCTAAATACGAGATTGTTAGGATAGGGCGGCTAAAGAGAAGTTCTGAAGATCCGCCAACGTTTTATAAACAAAGGATCAACTTCGGAAGCAAGAAGTTCATTAGATATGTCCTGTAATTAACTTATATCGTCAAGGAGAGAATAACTAATATTCTACTATTTCCATTCCAAAAAAGGATTCAATCAGTACCTAACTATTAACTAATCAATAAGATTTAAAATTTGATTGGTGGATGTGGATTTCCCAAGTTTTACACAGAAATTATTTCTATTATGTGCCCAAAACATTTAAAATCACATGAAAAATACATATCAAAGCGACATACGAAAAGCTTTGAATGAAACTATCGAGTGAGTTTATTCTGTCCCGGCTGCGCAAAAACGCTAAAGCACGCGGTTTTTTGCGTTCCCGCTCGTTTGGTGCCGATTGCGCTCGGTACGCTGTGACCGCGCGGAACATCATACGCCCGCGCGCACCTTCTGTGCGCCCAAGGATTGTCTCCGTCGATGAGTGCTTGCGAACAATTTTTCTTGGACTAGCGAACGACGTTTCTGAACGAGAGAAAGAGATACAGTTAAAATGTACCGTTCCATGCGGACAAGTCGGGTTCAATCCTAATATTCAAACATAATTGCAAAATGATATTAGGTTCAGAAGTTCACATGCAACCTACTTGCGACATCAATAGATAAAACATGTAACACTTTGACCCAGACACACTTCATTCACAGATACTAACATAAATTATTTTGTTGTAATGATTATGATTTATGTATGAGTGCATTGAACCCAATGATAAAGATTTCCAAGTCGATAACCTATGGTGTTTATGTTGACAACAAGCTTATAAAAAAATATTAATTCATAAAAAAATTCATGCTGCAATGAAGCCCATACAAATATGTATCTTAAAATTATCACAATACAGGACCAAATACAATAGTGGCACAAAATGATACCAAGCCTTGCTATTTTGCCGCACAACATGCATCACAGAAACTGATAAAATTCAAGACAAAAATACCCATTAAATACATAACAAATGAAAAACAACAGTGACAAAGCATGAAGTTTATCAAAACCTAAATGTAACCGAATAACATAGCAAATTACTGCAACAGCCATATATCAGCTGCTTGGTATCATAGTGGCACTCACCATAAAAGCGGCGTGGTTTCACGGCCCCTCCAGAAACTCCACTGCTTTGGTCCAGCCAGCGTGCTGTTTCATCTGGCTGGGCTGAGCCATTCACACAACATAACAGTATATATAACATGAATATCGCACCTAATGTCACCAATCACACCAGCACCAAACAGAACATAAAATAAAATAAAAATAAAATAATCAGTCAAATAAATAATAGGTAAGAACTAAGTACAATATTGCATACATAAAATTACAATATAATAATAATTCATGACAAACTGCATTTTTATTAGGTCTTCCAAAACATTTTTCAGTTGTTATTATCTGTTAAATTAATCCTGTATTTATTATTTTTTTAAATCATCAATCCATACGGAAAAATTAAAAAGTAAGTATTACAATGTTAGTAATCTATGTATATAAAAATTAATCTGTATTGCCCTTGGTCATCGCATCACGTGTGAACGGATGGAACATTTTCACTATTTTTTTTGTTGTGTTTATTATTGTCAGAAGACAGTTATTATGAAAGAAATTATTAAGTAAGTTGGGTGGAAAATTTCACCACACTGGTAACACCGCAGGGCGCAGCTAGTAAATAATAAAAGACAATAAATAATAATATAATTTAATAATCAACCAATTTGAGCCACCCCACCAAATGCCCTTAGCTTTGTCTCAGAAATCATTGGAATTGGTAAACATCAGATTTTGATTTGAAACATGCGTGAAATGCATTCCTTTCTTGTTTGTAATGAAGGAATGCAGTTGTATTGCAGGTTGATTTATCAAAAATGGCTAATAATAGAGAATCATGGCTTCATTCCAAATTTCATCTATATTTGTACAAAAACATTGCTGAATAGTGTGTCCTTCAACATTTTCCCATCTTGGATATCACAGTAGAAAATCCCGCATATAACTTTATTGACTTGGTGAGACTAATTACAACCGTCAAGTGAAGGTGTAGCCAAATTACACAATATTTAGAAGATTTTACAATAATGCAGTTTATATCAAAATGCTGTAGATCTTTAAAAAATTGTGTTAAGTACACAAAGCTTTACAAATCAATAATAATGTAAAGAAAAATTGCTAATAGGTAGCAATTTTTCTTTACATTATTAGTAGAAGTATATATAGTAGAAGATCACATCTAAGTAAAATCATAATAAAAATAAGTACATAAATTACATTCATAACAAGGATGGGACATAGGAATTAGATGTTTATAATTTGATAGCTGGATCATTGCAGTTACATGTTAGTATCAATTTTATTGTAGAGGTATCTATATGATATGTAACTATGTAGCTGTAAACATTTATATTAATTAAAATATATGTACTGGCTACCTAATTCATTTACATAATATACATAATAGCATTCATTATCACCTGACAAGTCTTAATTATTATTATACTGACCTGTAAACACTCTTTCCCTTGCTCTAACTATTTGGTTCTTTTTTTGAACAGTTACACAGAGATGAATCATCACAAACATTGTTACAATCATAACAACACTCTGAATCAAAAGTGGAAGTTCATAGCGTTTTCCGAACCTGGAAGGTAAAACACATTACTAACATAACCGACATATGTTTATAAAGTTTTTTTATTGGATGATAAGTTGTTAATATTTACCAGAACAGTATCCTCAATGTGTTGGCGATAAGTAGAGCCAAACAAACATACAATGAAAATCCTCCAGCATCTTGAGTCTTTTTTATCTGTCTGTATTGAGGGATATATGGAGCTATTCCACCAATAATCATAGCACCAGCTGCTGCCCATCCCACTAGATGACCCACGGTCAGACCCAATTCGTCTGATACTATCCAATCCATTTTTCGGTCAAATCAATTCTAAAACAGCTACACAAGAAAGCAAACCGTAACTTTAACTAAACGTACTTAAACTGATCATCACGGAATTTATAGAAAATCACATTGTAATGCCCAAATAATTTGCAATTTACAAATGAATTAAATCGAAATTTGAAACAACTTGCCCTCTGCTCCCCACAATCGATACTGTTTTCTGTTCCATGAAAAAACTACTTTACAGATAACAGTCAGAGACCTGTGCATAGATTTTGTCTCTATTAATCTAAATAAGAAGGAAAGAGTAAAAATTCAGTTATGCTATTGAAACATCATTGGAATCAAGATCAAGGATGCATTCCGAGACACGCTTAGATCGCTCCACAGGCCAAGTAGAGGATACTACGCTCACAGCGTTCACGTTGATAATTTGCGTACCGATATCGTATCGCGCTCATGACAGTTGACTATGGTTCGGAACGACCGAAACACGACGTCGCGCTTACAGCACGGCCCGTATTGCAGAACTACGCTCAGTCGTGAATTTCTGCTCAAGATAAGATTTTATACACAAAATGATGAAATAGCGCATGAAATCTCTACTTGAGCATCAATCGACGATTGAGCATAGTATTGTAATACGGGCCTTTTTTCAATAATTTATCAAGTGAGTCTATAGTTGAACATGAAAATTGTATAATTACATCCAAACTTAGGAATCGTTATTTCAATTTTTAATTTCCCGTCACTGTTTTGCAATATCGCTTACGAATCACGATGATATCGCTTTGTAGGATGGACGGCTTAAGCTAATGCTAAGGAATTTTTGTACGGTTATGTAATGTCAAAGTCTCATTTTGTCAGTCAAAATACCACAGTAAAATGGTGGATATTTTACTACAGAAAGCCTTGAAAAGAAAACAAAAAGACATGGCTTAAAAACTTGGAACCTATTTGCCAACACTTGTGCATTTTCACGAACACTTAACGGATAATAATATCTTATTACACGGTTAAATCCAAAAATACATGGATTATGAAAAAAAAGTCAAATTTGAAAACCGCTATTTTAAGATTCTTTTCATCGACCTTCCACCTCAAGTCTGCGGTTGTAAATATAATTTAGAGACATGTTGATAACGTCATTATTGACGTTGAGACCTTAATACCATTTGAAATTGACACTCCCTCCTTACTGAACATACCTGTACATACGGCATATGTCAAAATATATAAACATCAATCATCAATATACAGGTAATTACATATAGGATTAGATATAATATCGAGTAGATAAATATCGAATTTCTTAGAGTTGGGCTCCTGCTATTATCGTGATAATCCAACCAATTTACTCGTATATTCTCTTTGTCATGGTTGTCAGCGACAGTCTCAGGGGAAGTACTAGTATAAAGGACCTTACAAGTACCAAGTACCTAGTACAGCATATAATACTAGTACCGAGTGTACTAGTATTCTGTGCTGACAGCTTCTTGTCAGTTCGACGACGTTGACGTCACCCCGCAGAAGCCATTGGTGAAATTGTGGTGAAAATGCCACAGAAGCCACTAAGATTCTAAAGTGGACGTATATATATATGTGTGTGTTAGTGGATTCTGCGGCAATCACACCACAATTTCGCCAATGGCTTCTGCTGGGTGACGTCACAAGAAGTTGAAGTTGACGTTGACGTCTAGTCTATGCTATGTAATTATGTACACAGAATACTATATTATGTATTTCTAGTATGTCGGTATCAGCTGTTTAGCTGTGCGTGATTGATTTTGATATAATAATATTTATTTTATTTTTATAACCTAAATCTGACGGGCTTTTGAGGACACTGAGTGCTTGTACTTTTATAGCCGTGTACAATCTAAGCTAATAGATAAATAGTGCATTTAAAGGTGTAAAAATATGACTATCGTATCAAAGTTGCTTCCAGTGCTGCGAACAGGCAGCATCGGGCGCCCGGTGGGTGTATTACCATCTAAATTTAGTTTTCCACGCTGCTACTATTCTACAGACAAACAAGGTGGTTTGACTAAGAGATCAGAGAGAGCTGATGTATCCACGGACGTGAGGCCGTTAGGAGAGAAGATAAAGGAGACTACGAAAACGGTATCATATACCGGCGTCATTCTACTGGGCGTTGGAGTTACCGGTGTTATATTCTTTTACGTCTTCCGAGAGTTGTTTTCAAGCAACAGTCCAAACAGTATCTACTCAGATGCTCTGGAAAAGTGCAAAAATGTAAGAAATTCACATTGTGCAAGTAGCCTTGGTCTACCCATATCTGTATAATGATTGATGTTGTTTACATAACTAATAATCCGCTTGACTTTATGATTATGTCACATAAGCAACAAAAATTCCATTTTATAACACAAAATGAGCTATATTTACCATTTCTGAGCAAATTACCTAAATATACTATTCAGTGTGTCAATAAAATTATAGGACCCCAGAATAGAAGATGCTTTAGGATCTCCAATTAAGGGCTATGGAGAGGAGACAACCAGGAGACGAAGAACCCATGTTAGTCATGCAATATACCTCAGAGATGGAGTCCAACACATGAGGATGAGGTTTTACATCAAAGGAATTAGGAACAAGGGTGTTGTTGAATTAGACATGAAACAGGTAATAATTACTTATTATCATCAATTGAAGGTAAATACCAAATCTCAAACTGAGAGAAGGCTCGCCTGCCAGGCTAACATTAATGATGCAAGATTATTTTGTTGTCTTTTGTTGATATATAAAATTTAACTGAAATTTTATGATTTAGCACAAAATAGCAATATTGAAAGCATTGTTGAAATACAAAAGTATAGAAAATGAAAACATAATCATAGAATGTTTTATGTTTATGCAATATTGTTTTATTGATTTCAGAATGAATATGGGAACTATGTGTGCAGATACCTGCTAGTCCAACTAGATGATTACACTGGAAAGACTTTCATTATTGAAGATAACAGAGCCGAGCTTGATGCAAAGTCTTCTGCTGACTTCGGTGGCCAACTCCCTACACTATCATTGACCCAGTAACCAACCTATAATATATTTTTAATTATTGACTTATTAGATAAGTAGAATTTTTAATGTTGTTAAATAAAAGATGGTACCGTAATGTTCATCTTTTATTCACATCAATTTTTAATCAGTGGTTGCTGGTATTGTCAAGCAAAAGCATAAGTATAGGTTTGAAAGCGCCATTTTAGTTATGGCTAATCAATCCAACATTGCATCACCAATATATACATTGATAATGTGATGTTGTTATGAAACTGCTTCTGGATTTAATTCACACATATTAGAAGACTATAAAAACAGTTTTGTTATACCTATATTACAAATGTTTACCATACAACATTGGTTGGCACAGTCTCATGACTAGATTTATAAATCATTGATTAAAATGACCTTATGTAGGTCATCATTAACTACAACAAATGATGCTCTCCTGGCTAGACAAAAATTAACCAATAGTAGCATAATAAAGAGCATAAGGTGTCAATTCAGTTGTACAGAATCCTGAACTAAATTTGTCAATTTTAAACTATCACAGTCCTTATTTCATCACCTTATAACAATATATGTATGAAAGAGATGGCAACATTTTATAGCAATTTTCAAATTATTTTTGCACTACAACTTGCACACTTTTTGCACTTAGCTCCTTTCATCATTTCTTCCATGGAACAACTTCCCAAGCCATCAACAACCGCCTTTTGAAAACAAATGTTTTGATCCTATTCATTATCCAATAAAACACTATAAATATTGACAAATATTGTGGCCATGCCCATTTAAACTCCTGCATGATGCTGGGTGTGTATAAGACTTTGACTTCTGGTATTCTTAGGCTGTACTTCAGGTCCAAGGTACCGGTGTGACCATTCTGACTTCTTGAGAATGCTGCCTTGGTTTGTGTAGTTACTAAAAAGTAAATAAAAGTATAATATAGCCTACACACTATCCAAACTGTTTAGATGTTGATGAATGGACTGCTGTTTAGCTATAATTTAAATTTCCACCAAACAGGCAGATTGTCTAATGTAGAGTTTTAATTATGCCTAACTATCCTAACATCACATCACCAATTTAAACATTGATAATGTGGTGTTATGAAACTGCTGATGGATTTAATTCCCACACATCTTAGAAGACTGAAAAGTACTTTGGTAGGTAGGTATGTAAGTATAATTGTTTCTATGTCCTGTTATAATTATCTGACTTGGATACATGCATTAGCGAAATAGAAGCGTTTCACTGCATCTTTAAAATCTAATAAGTGTAAGTTTACTAATTTTTAGTGACCTTGATATTTCACGTACCATCTCTCCTGAAGTATGTCCCCAAAATAGAATCCAAGAGATTCAACACTCTGCTCCCCGTCTCCAAAACCTCTAACAGAGAGCTGTTGTGTTTCGTATCAACGATGTTCCAAGCGCAAGGCAGGTGCTTTATTTGATTAAAGTACAGATCTCCGAAATATTTGAATCCTGATGGGGGCACTGGAAAATCCTTGTCAAAGACGGCCAGCGACTGCATGTGTAACGGGCAGGTTGTCTGTAAACAATAATATGTTATTGTAAGTATTAACAATAGGTAGGTGGTACATGACTGTACTTAGGCGACCTTTGGTAGGTAGCTAGCATAGCTGACGAGTGCAAACGTAGGTAAAGTACAAAAAGAGAAGGTAAAATAATATCATACCTACGTGGCACAAATCAGGAAAATGTAATAAAATAACGCGATTTTTAGCATTTTTTACTCTTTTATGTAGCTAGTGGTTATACCCATACAGTATGTATAAATGCCACGTCCGGAACAGGCTACATGGCCTGTTTTATTAGGCATATCGAAATCAAGTCTTACGTCAAATGACACACCAGCACACCACAAATATGGCTCTGACGTTTGTAAATGACGCCCATACAATGGATTCAAGATTTTACGTCATATATCCGAGAATCATGTGCTGTTCTGGTACAATCATGATGAGGTTGGGTTATCCATGGTAGTGCATAGTGATGAAATTGGGCATGACCTCGTTCCATAATTTTTTGTTATAAGCAAATCGTTTGACCACTGTCTCGATATTAGGCGACGACGTGGTCCACGCGATGGGACATGCTTGCATACAAGTGATACAAGATACCGCTACCGCATACTGTTCACTCTTGACTTTAAAACTCCCAAGATGTGCTTAGAAAGGCTTCAATATAGGTACAGAATTCAATGAACAAACACCTACCAAGTATAATGACGTATTACTGTGCGATAGCTCAGCTGTTAGTAGCCCTGGCTATTGAGCTGTGGGTTCGTACCCCCCACTAATCATTTTTTTGTGATGAACATCGATGTTTGTTCTTTGTCTGGGTGTTATATTGTATTCTATGAATAAACATATTTACAAACAACAAATATTTAAGTGTTCTATAAGTTCTCTGGTTCCCATAGTAAAGCTTTGCTTAGTTTGGGGCTAGATGGCGCTGTGTGAAATGTCCACAAATATTTATTTATTAAATGTCCTCCGTCCCATAGTTGTCTACCATGAGTACCTGAGACCTTAAATTATAAATAAATAATAATAATAACAATTCCCAACGATCACATACCTACATACTGGACCCTAACTAGGATTATCTGTGTCTAGGGACCAGGAACTACGAGGACCATGGTCCCACAACACTCAAAACAATTATTTGAGCTTTTTTTCTGTGCACAAATACTTGTCCTGCAGCGGGAATCGAACCCGTCGCCTCCGGGTTATGAGCCGACCTGCTTAACCACCACACCACAGGCTGTCAAATTTATGTAAAGTTTAATTTTAGCGGAAACTCACTAGATATTCTTAATTCATTTTGTACTTATATTTGTTATACTAAGCTGTGCCCCGCGGTTTCACCTGCCTCATTTTCCATATAAACTGTGCCTACAAAAAAAGGAGTCATAGGTCTTGTGGTCGAGATTTCTTGATTCACCAGTGAGTGAGTGGTAAGCATTACGCGGTAAATTGTACAGATTTTACCTTTAGTTGATAGTCCAAGGCTAAAATTAATAAAACTGATGAAACGGTATGATCTGGTGGCACAATCAAATGCACTTTGAAATCCAGAAAATCGTTTATACCATCATGGTCAGTGTCGTACTCCTGAATCTGAAAATAATATAAGCTCATTTCAGAAGGAACAAAAATATCGGTTCATAAGATACTTTCCGAAACGCCTGTTTGTATGTTTGTTTGAGTTTTATACCAAATTAGAACTATACCCGTTTTGAATGAAATTTTGCACGTTTAAACACTACCGAGACCAACATTCTGGTAAAAAGTTTCGTGAGAATACAGTTAAAATACGGGTGAAATCATGCGCTCTTTTAGAGCAATATACATAATTTTTTTTTTATAATGGCATTAGAAATGCATCCGATAGCCATTCATAAATGGCTTATAGTGTCATTATATTATCTTTTGAAAATTTTAAGCAATATTCACCAGTTAGTAAAAAGCTAATCAACTATACACAGAAAGATACACAAGATCTGAAAAAAAAAACGAACAAAGAAAGAATTAGAATTACAAAACATCTATATTGAAATCCATTAAAAACGAAATGATGTATTTCCGGTGATTTTATCGTATATCACTTGAAAAAAAAAATTAGTGTGCGACTATACGATTAAAGTAAAACTTCTTTAGCTTCATCTTTCGGCCGGTATAACTTTGTTTTTGCTTTTTAATGTTAATGTCGCCATTTTGACAGATCGTCATTTTACCGGACATACCAACATAATACTTAATACATTTTTTTCATTTGTTATGTTAAAAATGTGGTTCACTAGGATAGGATAGGTTAGATGGTAGGTAGGACTTTGTTGCAAAGTTCGTCTAGGTAGGTATCACCGCTGTGCCAGTTATTCTGCCTCCAAGCAGTAGTGTGAGAGCACTACTGTGTTCCGGTTTCAAGGGCACTGTATCTAGTGAAATTACTGGGCAATTGAGACTTCATGATCTGATCTCACAGTCGAGTAGGTAATCTTATTACCAGACTGTGCTGATGTCTCAGGATGATGCGCAGTGCAGTGTCACTCGAAACTCGTATGTTAGGGTTCCGAGTGACACTGTTCTGTTATGGGCGGCCGTGGCGCCTAATATCAGGTGAACGACTAGCTCGTCACATCATTCACTAACAAAAAAAAACAATGGAGATCTACGTGAATAAACTTCAACTTCCTTTCGCCTCGCATTCACCAGCTTACTCCCCAAGTCAAGCGTGGGTAAAGAAGTTTTATTTCAAAAACTACTTAAGTAGTATAACCTGTATATCAGCACAGTTCTCGTTTCCACTGAGTATGTCTTCATGAAAAATAGCTCCTTCCCCGCATATGACGGGCCGACTCACATCATCTGTTTCTGCGACGAGTAAATACTCATACCTGAAGTGGACTCTTGGCTGTTCGTAGAAACTATACGATCGAAGCCAAAACCCTGAAATAAAAAAAATGAAAAAGCAATCATACGCAAAGCCAGGCCATGTAACCTACTTGAGCCAGCTTTTGCCACTCTGAAACGATGGAGATATCAATATTTTTTGACAGTAAGTACGTAATTACTTCTTATATTATTAGATTCTCTTACCTCTACTCCTGTATGCTACGACGAAAGGTAAAATAATATTTAACGCTGTAGTAAATAATGTAAACAGCATTGCTTTTGACATTAAACAACCTTTATACTCAATCTCCATATTACAACCGAACAATCTGTACAAATTCATAGTCATCACTTTAATAAACAATTCACGTAAGTAGTTACCGTTTTTAACATAAAGAATTGTATTCTTTTGTTTTAAAGCGTGTATTTAAACCGAAAAAACCCTAATCAAGAGGCTAGATATCTTCTGCTTATTTGACGTTCCAAATTATTGATCTACACAGCTAACACTCGTTGCTAGGCAACCGTTTTGTATTGCCAGCATGAAAAATACGTACTGTGTTGCTCTCAAAATTGAACATGTTTTTCTTTATGTGTTTTCGGCTGCTTGCGTGGTGTTTATTAGGAGTTGTGAATGCAAATAGTCGCTAAAACAAAAGGTCGCAGTGCGTGAACACCGCCGGGATATCCGTTACCATTGTAACGTTTAACAATACAGATGTTGAAGTAGACGTATGATATAGTAAATGAATAGGCAAGTACTTGATTTTTAAGTTACCGTATATTTATCTAAACCAATTTTTTATCGCCTGCAAAATGAAACTTCCATAGAATGCTTCCATACTTTCCACAGCAAATCGAGAATGTTAGCATCGAATTGTATCAGATGAGCTAATCTATCTTTTGATAAACAACGCCATTGAATTACAGAAAGCTACGGAATAGGAAAATAGATAATGGAGATTTGGTTAATGTTTAAGAATGTATAAATGTAAAGTTAATTAGTATACAATTTATATATATAATTTGGACAAATATTATTTTTAAGTAATACTTACTACAGTAAAAATGTTTTACTTCGATTATCATAAAGCTAACTTAGCTAACCTAGGTACTCAAGATTTTAGTCTTCTTACCAACTAGGTATATCCATATTGTTGAGAAGCCAGGTAACTAGCCAGTGCATCGCCCTCTAGCTCATCATATTTCTTTAATTTTGACTTTGTGCTTTCCAGCGGAGCTTTGGGTCGAGCGAGAGTCATTTTTGTTGTTTGTATTTTCGTACGATCGTTCTTGGTGGTTGGAATAATGAATAAGTACCGCTTATAATAGTTTTCTGTTCAATATATCGATATATTATGAAGGTACTATTTATTAAACGTGCCTCCAATATTTTAAGGCTACAATTAATTAATTCTTATTGTAACTTGAATAAATAATATTTTAAGACTTTCGTGAAACAAAAAGTTAAAATATCACGTTCCACGGGTTATTTGACATCCAAGTCTCTATTGTCAAAGCTCACACTCATTTGCCGGAACACAGTAGCTATGCGGCTGTTCGGACACTGAAGGAGCAATCTTGTTTTGCTTCAAGCCAGTGATCTCAAACAAAAGCAATGTCAGAAAGCAGCGTGAAGGCGCCTGCCATGGTAACTAACACCTAAGCGGTGAATGATCCCGTACACTAGACAACCAGTATAAAAAGGGCTACTAACTGGCAAATATCAACATTCGCTCTGGTGGAAGCCAGGAGCACAGTGCAGTCCTCCAATAGGACTTTCAGTTAATCCTCACTATCAGTACTACATTAAAATCAAGATGTCCATGGTTCGCCGATCCAGTATGGACAGAATGTCCTCCAGCATGACTTCGAGCATGACTGGGATGGGCTTGGGTGGAATGACCGGGCTAACCTCGGGGATGAACACCCTGAGCTGCACGAGAGACCAGCCAATGACGATCGGGGGGATGGCTTCCAACTATGTTCCTGGATTGTCTGCGTACTACAACATCTCCAGTTTCTGTCAGCGCCCTGGGCAGTCTCGTCGCTGGCCCGTGCAAAGAGCTGGACCGACAGCCCAGCATCGACCGGGACGCTCTCACAGCACTGGGTCGCTGCACCGCATGAAGCATTCCACGAGGAACAGCCCTAACACACAGTACACACACAACTTGATATGTAAGATGGCCGACCAGAATGAGCGTAGACGTCGCCAGGATACATTGGAGATGATTCCTCAAAGTTATTACTCTCAGCAACCGCTGAAGGTGGAGCTCACCGAGTTCTATTCGAGAGATAATTCGAAGGATCATCATACCGAGCAATACGATCTCGTCAACGATAACATTCTGCCGAACCCTGTACTAAGAAGGGGCCAGAACTTTTTCTTTGCAGTTCGCTTCGATAGGTCCTACGATAAACAGCAGGACATGATTCGCGTTGTGTTCTCTTTTGGTAAGTGAAATAGGCAGTTTTCAATTAAATGCACACCTATTCTGTTTCCTATGAGCATTGAATGTTTTGTTCATATTTTTCATATTAAAAGACCCGATGTCCTTATTAATAAACCCTTTCAACAACTTACTTCTATTCCAGGCCCCAAACCCAGCGTTACTAAAGGTACTCGAGTAGTGTTGCCCGTTAACTGGACGAATCAACAAGGAGTTTTCCAGCACTCACGTGATGTAATTGGAATGGGAATGGGCATGGGGATGGGCATGTCTCGCATGCAAGATGCTAGTACAACCATGGGGACCATGGGATCTATGGGTACAATGGGTACAATGAGCACCATGGGTAATGTCGGAACCATGGGCACAATGGGACCAATGGGACAAATGAGCGGAATGAGGGAAACTACAACGTATGGTGTTCGTCGCAGTTCGTTTAGCAACGAACCTCTGCCATTGCAGCACAGCCCCCTTAGCCCTCATGGACCCATTGATCGCCCAGTAATAGATCGCTACGGAGGAACTACCCAGCATCCTTCATTTGGCCGTGGATATGGTTCCCGACACGGTTCACGCCATGGCTCGATGCAAAATTTGGCAGCACTCGCTCACGATATGGATCGATGGGATATCAGCGTTCAAAGACAGGATGGAAATACCATTACTTTCCAAGTTCACGTACCGGCCACCGCGCCCGTTGGTGTGTGGAACTGTTGGATCCAGACCAACCGCTTTGGTCAACGCGACAACCGCCAAGATTACAAATGTGACGAAGATATTTACATTTTATTCAATCCTTGGTGTCGCGAGGACTCTGTATACATGGATAACGAATCGTTCAGAAAAGAATACGTTCTCAACGAGCAAGGTAAAATCTGGTGTGGTACTTGGCGTCAACCCAAGGGCCGCAAATGGGTTTACGGTCAATTTGATGACGCTGTACTGCCTGCTTGTATGTACTTGCTCGAACGTAGTGGTCTTGAACACGCAGAACGTGGTAATCCGATCCGCGTATGCAGAGCTATTTCATCAATGGTGAGAGTCCACTTTTTGATGCTATAATTAAGCATTGATTTTATAATTGTATATTTTTCGACAACTACAGAATATTTTTTACAGATTAATGCAAACCATGATGATGATGGCCTCATGGTTGGGCGCTACGATGGTGAATACAAAGATGGCGTAGCTCCTCACGCTTGGACTGGTTCCGTTGCTATCTTGGAGCGTTATCTGACTGATGGGGGCCGACCTGTTGAATATGGCCAGTGCTGGGTATACTCGGGCTTGGTTACCACTATATGCAGAGCTATGGGTAATTTTAACTATTTGTATTTTTGATCGGACTTGAATTACTTTATTATACTCGAACTTGAATGCACTTATAATTAAATATTGCTATTTATAGAGCTACTTAACCACAATTATTTAGTTAAGTTTAAATTTTTTTATCGTTTTGAAATTTAGGTATCCCTTGCCGATCCGTCACCAATTACGTATCCGCACATGATACTAATCGCACATACACCGTGGACAAATATTTCGACCGTGATGGAAACGAAGTGCCCAACGGACCCGATGAGGATTGCTATGATTCTTGCTGGAACTTCCACGTCTGGAATGATGTATGGATGCAAAGGCCTGACCTACCTCAAGGTAAAAATGATGAAAGTCACATTTAAAAGTCATTTTTGTGGTAAAATATTACTTTAAATGTTAGTGGTGTTTGAAATAACTGTTTTCTTCTCTAGGATATAGTGGCTGGCAGATCATTGATTCCACGCCTCAAGAGGAGGCCGAGTCTGTATATCAGTGTGGGCCGGCCAGCGTTGAGGCTGTGCGTCGTGGAGAGGTCGGCTTCCAATATGATACGCCCTTCATGTACTGCCAGCTCAACGCCGAACTATGCCACTTCCAAGAGGAAGAAAATTCCGAATGGGGTTTCATTAGGATGGCTTCTAACCAATACCAGTAAGAAAATAAGATTTGCTAACATTCTAGACTTCTCAATAATTTCCGGAGTAGGAAGGTATTAAAATAATGACTTCTCATATTTCAGGGTGGGCCGCAAAGTCCTTACTAAGAATCCGAACCGTGATGATGATGAAGGTGAAAGTGACATGTTGGAAATCACCCATGAATACAAAGCCGTGGATAGTTCATCTCCTGAACGTCTTGCTGTCATCGCTTCATGTCGCGGTTACCAGCGCCTGCAGCAATACTATGAATACCCTGATCGTAACTTTGAAGATGTGTACTTTGAACTCATGGATATTGATATTGTGCCGTATGGTCAGCCTTTCGACTGCACCATGAATATTCAGGTGAGTACATTATCATTTGGCGTTGACTAGTGCATACTAATTTGAACACTATTAGTAAATAAATAAATAAATATCTGTGGACATTTCGCACAGCTCCATCTAGTCCCAAACTAAGCAAAGTTTGTAATATGGGAACCAGATAACAGATACAATACTTAGTTGCTTTTTTTTGTAAATACATACATAGAATAACAATATAACACCCAGACACAGAACAAACATCGAAGTTCATCACATAAATGTTTGTCCTGGGTGGGGATCGAACCCACAACCCACAGTCCAGAAGGCAGGGTTACTACCAACTGAGCTATCGGGCCAGTCAACAGTTAGTGACATATTACTTTGGGTTTTCAGAATAAATCGCACGAAGATCGCACGATTTGGTGCGTGCTCACAGCGAATTCTTGCTATTACACCGGCGCCATTGCCTCACGACTGCGAAGAGCCCAAGGCGAGTTCATCGTGCGTGCTGGCCAGCGTGAGGTTCTCAAGCTGCACGTCACTCCTCAGGAGTACATGGATAAGCTTGTTGATCACTCTATGATCAAGGTTCATGCCATGGCGTATGTGAAGCAGACCCGCCAGGCCTGGTCAGACGAGGATGACTTCCCGTTACATAAACCAAGGATGCAAGTTCAGGTATTTAATTACTTTTTGCGCCTGTTTTTCTGCCACAGCTGTACAACATTTAATTTTATTTTGTTTTGGCAGGTACGAAGCCAGCCGTGCATTGGCCAAGAGTGCCCCGTGACGTTCAGCTTCCAGAACCCGCTGAACGTGCATCTGACCGACTGCTACTTCACATTTGAAGGAGCTGGAGTGCAGAGGCCACGACAGGTGATCCTCCTCGTGGACTTTAACACCATTTATCCTAAACCACTAGCATAAATACGGAGTTACTTCTCTTCATGTAAACTATACTATTTAGCCCCAGTGTAGCCACAAAATTTTTAGTACCAAATAATTTTGCACCTCCAAGCTTTAGTTTCAACCCTAGTTTCTAATAGTAAGATACTCTTTTCCGTAGATTCGTTTCCGCGATGTGAAGCCTGGCGAGTTCGTGAACTATCAGGACAAGTTCATGCCCCGCCGGCATGGGGAGCGGAGGCTGGTGGTGACGTTCTCGTCGCGACAGATGGACGAGATCTTCGGCTGCTGCATGGTGAGCGTGCGCGGCTAGCACGCCTCCGGGCCCCGCGCGGCCTCGCCGCTCACCTCACCGGGCCCGACCTCTCCTTCAGCGGTACAGATGGACCGCTCTTACCACTCTTGTGTCGCGCCTGAACAACATGTTTACGTTCAAGAAGAGGAAGTTGTCATTGTGAAAACCACTTCTTAAACAGTGTTGTGTCGGCTAGCGCGAGACTTTGCATTTACTCTTTGTGTCTAGTTTTATTTTGTGATGAAGACGACGACTCGGCATGCTTACGGATGTGTTCAATTTCTGTGTTTTTATTTCACTCGCACTAATCATATAACAAAACCAAAAAAAAAAACATTTTTCTACGATCACCTTTTTCACCGCGTTATTTCAATTGTTGTAACTTTATTATGTTTATCATTTATTACTTATTTTAGAAGAATATGTACCGATGCTTCAAGTGCCATTGCGTGTTTTGATCTTATTATCCTGGAGTAAAAGGGATTAGTAGTAAGACCTATGTATAAGCTAAACTAAACCTAGTTTTATTTTGTGTGCCTATTGCCATTATTCTATTTATAATGTAAGATTTTTATTATTTTTATTATCACGAAATATTTTATGATTATTTATATAAATCTAAAAAAATATTTAAATATTGTATTTCCATAATTATTGTGTTTGTGTGTGTTTTTGGGATCTCAAAAATAAAACTGCATTCACTGCAAATATTTTGTTTTGTTACACATACCTTAAAAGAATATAATTTAACAACCAGCTTTCCTAATTTTATGTCATATTTACTTTTACTTTAAAATATGCAAAACAGCGGTTGAGCTAGAAGCAAACTATATATTATGCACTCGTGATTTCAATATAAATACCTACACAGTAATTAAGTAGGTATGTAATTATGAATTTTTTATTAAATACCTATTAACAATAACTTGATTATCGTAAGTGTGTGCTGCAAAACAATCTTACTTCAGATCGCAGTCCATTCTTAATTATAATTACATCGCTGGTATAATATTTTACTTTTATTAAATAATTTTATAATCATTAATACAAAACTAAACTAGACCTAAAAATCTAAACTATACTTAAGAACTTAAAATAAATAAAACTTAAAAATGTAGATATACAGGTATAGGTATAAATTATGACTTTATGGTACCTCTCATAAAGTCATAATTGAAGGGGTGAGAACTAAAAGGGTTTAACTGATTTTTTTTCACAAAATGACTTATGGGTATCTATGGATTCAGCGTGAAATTATCTACAATAATACATTCTCAAAATATCGAAATGAGGCTTTAATCTCGAGATTTTGAGTCTAAAAACGGTTTATCTGTTACATGAATACAGTTCGCTTAGCATAAAAACATTATTATAATTATTTTATTATATTATATTTTTACAGTAATTGTATGAATTAGTACTAGATTTAGTATTTTAAAATAGAATTAACACATTTTCAAGCTACTGAAACTTACATAAACCTTTTCTTTTATCTTATAAGCACTCTACATTAAAATGAAGCCGTTGAAGTTTAAAGTAAATTTTCTCGAAACTATCAATTTGAAAGTGAGACCCTTTTTATTCTCAACCCTTCAATGTATATAGACACGCATTACATGCACATGGCTTAGGCACTATTTTGTCCAAGTCTCATAAACATTGATGTGTCTCCTATGACGAACAAATTAGGTCAATGACCAATGGTAGGACTTTCCCGTTTGTACAGTATTTAACCAAGTTCACAAATATTATCCCACCATACTTGTAAAGGGCTTCACTGAAGTATACAAAATATTTAACTTTTACATTAAAATGTTTTGTGGTACAACCGAATCCTCTCGTTATGACGTGTCACGACGACGACATACAAGGCACCACTGGATTAATGGTAAGTCTCGTTAATCTTAATAATTTGATGTCGATTTCTTCTAATTTTTTTTTCTATCTTCCCAATCATAATTTTATTTATTTGAAATAGTATATTATAAACTTAAGTAATCTTGATACTTATATAAAAATGAATGTCTATTTCCCTTGGTCATCGCATCACGCGTGAACGGATGGAACAATTTCACAAATTCTTTTTTGTTGTTTATTATTGTTAGGAGAAGGTTCTTATGAAAAAAAAACTAAGAAAATTAGAAAATTTTCACCACGCGGGTGAAACCGCGGAACGCAGCTAGTCATACAATATTTATGGACAATACAACGCCATATTTAATTATACGATCATTCTCTGAGATCCGTTGTCCTGATCCATACCGATTCCAAGGAAGTTTTCTTCTCTCATTAGAACCACTTTTGAAAATGTGGATCTACTGACATTTATCTTTCCCTTTAGATCTTTCAGATCCATGATGATTAAAATGGTATCTTTCTCTTCTTTAAAACAACTTCTATACCTAGGTATATGTGGATCTAACGGTACTTTTACTTTGCGTGTGCAGAGCACTTTCAAACGCAGTTTGTCAAAAATTTAGACTACTTATATATATATATATATTTTTTAATTTTTGACAGGCATTAGTTAAATGTATTATTTCAGGTAGAATTACATATAAAAGTAATGGTAGAGTTAAGAACGCAGATATTGGCTTTTTGCTGATAGAGTGACTGACAGTAAACGTACCTATAGTAGTAGATCCAAAACCATTATAGTTATTAGGTGTTTTCTTCTATGGCATATGTACTAAAGGTTTTTTTAAAAGTGAACCCCTAGTAGGGACAAATGGGGTGAATAATTAGTGTGTTATTTATGTGTATGTGTAACTAGCTGTAAGTTTTCCTTTGAGAATAAAATAAAATAAAGAAGTGTACAAATACGTAGAGACGCACGAAAAATTCGCTGGCTGTCTCTGGTATATAAACAGTCGTAGATACCTTTACGGTAGAGTTGGTAGAGAGAAGTATGGCAAACTTGGTAGGGAGAGTGTGGTAGAGACACGTAGGTACTCTGTAACACAACGAAGAGCGTTATTTCTACAGCTGGAACTTATGCTTTTTCATAATAGAATATGCAAGTGCTAAAATAAGTGCTAAAGTTTTACTTTATTTTCTATGGTTGAGTACCACTGTGTATGGATCAACTTCCAATCACACTTCCACGAACTGTTTGACTATTTATAAAACACAGCTATTTACGTCAAACAGATTTGCATACTTTCACGATCGACGTTACACAAGCACCATACAATATCACGCACTATACGTTCCCATTTCGTCCATGGTTCTTGGCTATTTTTACCTGGCATGGTGGCGGCGGCACGGCTAAATATTACTACAACTATCATTACATTACCATAGTATTTCTATGAACAGTTGAACTCACGAGCAAAAACTTTTTTGCAACATTTGTTTCCCGAGCTCATCAGACCTTACGATTATATTTTGGAAATCTATTGACTGATTTCGCTAATGTTCACATTACTAGTTTCGAAATGAGTACCTATTACCAAATGTTTCTGACAAACATTATCAAATGAGCGGATAAATGGCGCCGCAGCGAACTTTCTCTTCTTGGGCAAATACACGGAACATCAATTAAAAAAAATTAAAATTAGTTGAAAAATTTCAAAGAGGAATATCAACCTAAATCCAGAGATGAACACAAATTGCGAGATGCAGATACTTCGCTCGCTCGTTCAATCATCAATTATACCTTTGTTTTTTTTTGCACATTTTCTGGAATCGATCTCACGCATGACTCCGTTTATTATATAACTTGTTCAATTACTATACCATGGAGGCTGTGAAATAAAATATTGTATGTCACGGCCGAATCTTTGATCGAAAATATACTTTCGATCTACTCTCAAAGAATGTTGGTGAAGCGCCTGCTGATTTACTAGCTTCACTTTACCCCTCCATTTTATAACTACGGATTGTTTGATTGATTGCAGAGAAAGACCTTCGTTACGATGTTCCTATCAATAGGGATGAGGTAAGCAATGGGGACAGCAGGAATGTATAATATAATATATAATAATAGTAATACTAAAATATAATATATAATAATAGGTATGTGGCTCCTTAATCATAATTAGGGAGCCACATACCTATTATATTTTAGTATATCTACACCTACCTACTTATAGCAATATTCATATTCATACAATCCGTAGTTATAATATATTCCTGCTGTCCCCATTCCTTACCTCATCCCTATTGATAGGGACATCGTAACGAAGGTCTTTATTTTTCCTGTTGTCGCCACTGCCCTGCTCATTGCTTTGAGAGCATTTGGATTTTTTTAATTATTGGGGAAAACGAAGATGAATTATCTTTACTTTCCCATTGTCCTCATAAACCTGTCCTACTAATGAGGACAGCGATAAGTATTCTTTGTCATAGGGATCCTTATTTGTGGTGGTAAACTATGTCGACCTCTTTTCAATACTTGTCATAATTTTTGCGGTAAGAAATTCCTAAAGGCTCATCTGCATGAGTCATACTCAAGAACTCATTACTGCTTAAACAACTACAAGTACCGTAGGTACTTATATTATCGTACTATCTGCTTATACTTACCGATTTAAAAAAAGTTTTGTATAGTTAACTATTAATGTTGTATTTACTCAATTAATCAGTGGTGGCATATTTTTACAACATTTGGTTTAGTTTTCATATATAGCAAACTGCGCCCTACATGTTTAGGCTTAAAATAGTTTAAACCTAGGTTTGTAAATTTATGATGGGTTAATTTACTCTCGTCCTTGTGTTATCACTGACAGCCTCTGTGGTGTAGTGGTTGAACACATGAACCGGTCGGGTCGTAACCTAAAAGCTGCGGGTTCTATTCCCGCGACAGGACAAGTATTTGTACAATTTTTTTGTTTTTATAAATTGTTTGATATGCTTGCGTTTGACCACTATCGCACTTTAAGAAACGATGTGGTCTGGGATGTAACACGATTGCCTAGAAAATACCTGTTCACTCTCGATTTCTTGTTGTTCTTTGCTTGTTGTGTATGGGACCGTGGTCATGGTCCTCGTAGTTCCTCGGTCCCGATACAGGGAAATCCTATTTAGTAGCCAGCATCTATGTATGTGATCGTTGGGTATTATTTTTCTCATCATCTCTGCGGGATTTAAGCCTCTTCCATAGCGCGCTACTGAGATTGGTCTTCAGCTCTCTACATCCAGTTTCTATCAGCGAAAATAATATAAACGTAGATTTTTATGGTTGTCGTTACTAATTCTCGACCTGAGACATCAAGAATAAGTAAATATATATTTAAACATTTTTGTTTTGTAGAGTAGAGGGTACTAATGCCGAGCGCCCCCCTATATATCCTCAATACCTCACCAACTATTTTACAGTTGTTTATTGATTTTCGACTATGTAACTTTACATCCCAGATCTATCTACCAGTATCCTGTTCCTAGAAAGAATATTATAATATAATAAAGGTAACCTATAAATAAGTAGGTTATTGGGTCAATGCTATATTGATTCATCAACGCACGTAAATGGTGAAATCTTGACTTACCGCAACGATGTGACTCTTGTTCATGGAAAAATGACCCTACAGTACATTCCATCCATGTTTGATTTAAAGGATATAATCTTGCTCAAGGATTCAAAGTATGTTAAAATGCACAGTGGCTAAAATAAAGACCTTCGGAAAACAAGTATGCTAATTGGATAATATACTTAATTTCTATCCGTTTGAGTACATAATTCTGTGAAAAGATATAAGTAGTAGACACTAGACAGATTAACGGCGCACCGAATCGTGGGTGATGTCACACGTAGTAAATTAACATAATCGTGTGTAACTTTATTTTATCAGCTTGTTTACTATCAACAACATGGTTTTTTGACTAATATCTACACTAAACAAACGCAGTAGCGGATTTTGTATAACATGATTGGCTCGGTTTTAATAACATTACTTCCTGATAAGAACTATTACGTAATATAAAATTCAAATAATATCAAAATCAAAGAAACTAAAAAGTATACATTGTAGTCGATAAAATAAAATTACTCCGGTTTTTTTTTCATATCCAAATTTACATGTATGCAGCCACCATTGCAGGCCGATTGGCCTGATAGCTATTTTGAAGCTCTGCCTTCGGAACTGTAGGTTGTGGGTTCAATTCCCACATTCCAACAAACATTTGCGATAAACATTGCATTCTATTTATGTATTTGCATATAGGTATACAAACCAAAAAGTATATAAGTATTATATTAGTTATCTAGTTTCCATAGACAAGCTTTGCTTAGTTTGGGACTAGATGACGCTGTGTGAAATGTCCACAAATATTTATTTATTTATTATTTACCATTAATTTTTTTAACATCATCTATTATTCCACATTATTTAACGATATCCCACATCATGGAGTCCGTGGAAAAAAAAATCATCCAATCTTTACTTGTAGTATGAACGTATGTATGTTACATGGAAATGACGATGTGTGCTTTTTAACCACAATAGCAAAATAACAATGGATGACGTAAATAAGGCCTGTAATACGTGCAAGGATTAAAATACAACGTTTTTACAAGTTATGGTATCATAAATATACTGTGTATTTCCCAAAGCCCATACTTATTAGACGTCAAAGCATCATTCATGAAGGCTGAAATGATTCATTATGAATGGAAATCAGCTTAGGTTCGGGATGACCCCGCATTCGGAGAGTCATAGCTGATAAGGGGTCATGTCTAACCGCATGAAAAGAAGTAGTTTAAAGCACAAGATGCATTGTATCTCAGACACACTTTTGGCGCGGTATTGAGCGCACGCGCACGTTTATAGTCAAGGAAAATATTTTAAAATTGTTTGTCCATTAGCAAGAGACTATCGAGAAACGATTAATTTCATATTTAGCTGATTGTTTACATAGTGGGTTATTTAACGCTCTGGTAAAATCAGAAGCGCTTGTGATCTAATCGCGTTTATGTAGAGTTTTAAACTGTGATAATTGATTTGCGAGTGATTTGGGGATCTAAAGATTTGAAGTAGTAGGTTGATGACTGTTGATTGAAGCAGTTGATTAATGTTGGTGAAATGGCTAGTGTGAGAAGTAAACTGGCAAGTTGGTGCCCTCGGTATCACTGCAAGTGTCTTGGTGAAAGCAGTTCAGGCTTCAACGAAATCAAGGAGTTGCCGCGTCCGGCGCGACTGAGTACTTCCAATGGTAGGTCAAGGTTACCTTTGAGATTAATGAGTTTACTTTGATACATGATGTCATGTGACAATAATTCGCATTTTTAATGCAAAAATATTCAAATTATCTTATTTTTGCTGATACTTACGTAAAGCATATATAGATACATGAATAAAAAAATAATTTTGTTGTTTTTCGAGTTTGGCGATTACAAGCCCTGTTGATATAGAGTTCTTTATATATATTTATCAAGCAATCAATATGTACACTAACCATATATTTATTCAGTGATGGTTACAATTTTTATTGTAGAAGCTATTTTAATTATATACATTTAGTATCAAGTAGACGCTAGTTGTCACACAAACAGACACACATTGACTTAAGGGACTATACATCACTTTTATCATAACGTCAAATTCTTTCAACGGTAAGAAGGAGAGAAAGGAAGACACATTTATTCTAGCACATACCTACCTCTATGCACACCTCTTTTGCTTCGTAAATATTGAAACATTTTCATAAGTAGGCCTTGGCTTTACTTTTAGACACATAAAAGAGCTCATCATAGTTTTCCATTGGTATATTTTAAAACTATACTAAGAATTTCCAAAACTATAATAGAAACAAATAACGTTCATCAAAGAAGCCCATTAAATATCTCGGGTTACGACTCTCCCAAGACCGTTGCGCAAAGATAGAGACAAAGAAGCGCAAACGCAAATAAACGATCACTTTTATTTTATCTATATTTTTGAAGTGTTTTATAAATAAAACACGTGGTCGCAATATCAATACCAGCTGTGTGCAATACCAGCCTTGATCCAGGTCACCAACGTTATTTCAATACTTTGGTTTGATTTTTAGTTAGCAACTTCACCTATAAACTAAAAGACGCCCAAGGCCTATCGTGATCACTTGTGATAACTTTTGTTTGTGGATAGCGATATTACGTCAAACAATCTCTTCTTTTTCTTCGTTTGGCTTTTTATCGCTTTTTAACGATAATTTTCGCAATGTCAAGTAATAAATTTTTTTCAATCAGTTCAGGTTATGTCATGTCAAAGTCTTATATTGTCAGTCAAAATGTCACAGTAAAATCATAGATATTTTACTGAAGGCTCTAGGAAGCCTTGAAGAGAAAATGAAAAGGCATGGTTTTAAAACTCAGAACCATTTGCCAACAATCACGTACGTTCACGAACACTTAACGGATATTAATCCACCCTTATAACACGTTGAAATTCAAAAATAGACGGGTCATGGAAAAAAAAACAATTCACAACCGCCATTTTCGGTTTCTTTTCAACGACAAAAACAATCTCTTCGAGTTTTGGCGGGAAAACGCAAAAGATCGTGTCAGTGCATTGTATTATTTTCCAAAAGTTGTGTTATTTTCAGTGTTAGTGCATAAAATTGGTGGCATTTTATTCGTTAAGTGCTGGATTACAGGCATGAGTGTGGGAAAGTGGTATAGTGATGGTGAAACGTATCTATTCGTGTTGTTTCCAAAACTCCATAGAAGCTTCTGGTAAAGTGGCCACCACTTTACTAGGAGTATGACTTGACTAGACTATGACTTGACTTGATGACTTGGACTTTGACTTGACTTGAATTGACATGCATATATATTACTTAACTCGAAAAATTAATATCAATTACTTGACACTGGCTAAATACACAAAAGTGTGGAGCCATACCAAAACAAAAAAAAAAAACAATCTCTTCTTCTTCGTTTGGTGCTTTCTATTGCTATTTAGCAATAATTCTGTCAATGTTAACAGAGGATTTTTTTGTACGGTTATATAATGACGAAGTCAAAACGCCAAAATAAAATGTTTTGTATTTTACTGAAGGCTCTACAAGACCTTGAAGAGAAAACGAAGAGGCATGGTTTAAAAATACGGAACCGTGTACCACACCCATGCACGTTCATGAATACTTGACGGATAATAATCAACCTTTATTAGACATTAAAATTTAAAAAAAATACTGTTCATGGAAGAAAATTAAAAATTCACAACCGCCATTTTCTGATTCTTTTCAACAACACCTCAACTAATCTTATTACTCTAGTTACCTATGTCAAATTATGACGATAAATTGGAGATGAAATAATTTATATCGCCGTGTAAGTTTATAAGTTGACATTGACAGTTAAGACTAATAGGCTGAGGTATAATAATAATAATAACGCCCAACGAGACCATGTTCCCACAACACCCAGACGCAGTACTAGTATTTGAACTTTTTTTGTGCATAAATACTTGTACCTGTTGCGGGAATCGAACACGCCGCCTCAGAGCTCAGAGCTATGAGCCGACCTCCTCAACCACCTCACCACGGAAGCTGTCAAAGAGATAATAATATACATGTCTAGTATATAAACGAAAGATTTCATGCTGCTAAGTGTAATGTTAATATATTGTACCAATTTTTTATCAATGGCTAAACGATTTGTTTGCTATTCATATTGTTCTGGAGACCATTACCTAATGATTTGTGGTATTTTCTCTTCCATTAGTTATCATATTTTTATCAGGATGTTGTTTTGGACTCTGGTCACTTAATTACTGATAATTACCCCTGATTAAGAGACAAATAGCTTTCTCCTTTTTACAAATGTAAGATTTTAAAATTGGATATCATGAACACTAGTTGAAATAACGAAATAATAGTTGGTTCGAGTGAATAATAAGTGTTACTAAGGCATATTAATGTAAGTCTTTTTCCTATTAGGTAAAACTCACTTGTGGACTGAACGCTGTGGGTTTTTAATTTGAGATAATCATTTAATTGAGATAATCACTTTGACACTCAGTACATTATAAAAGTTGAATGGTCGGTTAACTGATGGTTAAAAATAATATGAATACCTATCATTTGTGTGTAAAACCTATCATAATATTGAATGAAATATTCTTTCACGCAGCTGCGTAAACTCGAGAACGTCGTGCCAAACTTATTTGTGTCGTCAGCTAAGCAACAAGTAGGAGCCATGCAGGAATTTTAATGATCGCCATTACCGACTTGCCCATGCATAGATATGACTTATAAAGCAAATCTTTATATAAGCTATGTTTAGTACAAATAAATGTAATAGTAGGTAATAATCCTTGATTTGGTTTAACGATACCTATGAAATTGCGGTTCTGATATAACGGCTATATCAAATACAAATATTTTTAGTTGAATTCTAATATCAAATTAATTTTATTTTAAAATCATGTTTTTTTTTTTCAAAATATACATTTTGAATTCGTTCTCATGTCATTTCAACTGGAACAGAACGATGGAGAACCTCGCACGTCTCCAATTCGTCGCTTCTGTACACCTGACAACGCACGATCTCATACTGCACAGAAAATGGCCTCCAAGTTACAAGAGCTGGGGTTGGAAGCCGTCATCCGCCCGTACTCACCTTTAGACATTGCGCCTATAGTCTTTACTTTTTTTTAAATTCGGATTTCCTCTGGATTGGAAAAAACCAATTTAGAAAACTGTTCACTCCAGCTAGAACATTTTCGTTTGCTGGTCATGCCATACGGCTATAAGCGTATACATTCACAGTTTGTACTGTTTAATTGCTGCAGGAATGTTGTACTGACTTGAAAAGCTTCGCGCCTGCCGAGAATCTAACTTTTTGTTAACAAGTCAGGCTGCTACAGCTTGCAGCGTGTTATCTCATCTCAAGGTGAACCAGTGTCCGTATCTCTGTGACTCTGTCGGTAAATAAAAAGGTTTAAGATAAACAGCAGCTTCCCTAAAAGGATCATTCATAGTCTGAGGCATGCAAACGCCTGATTTTAGCCTGCATGGATTGTTTATATAAAAACGAGCCACTTTTAATCCAATACTATTAAATTTAGAGCTTTATAAAAACTCTTTGGCAGGGCAGTAGCTAGAGTCGAATTTGAGTAGGGCAGCATTAGTTACAAGTAGGGCGGAAGTGAAAATATATTATAATTGATCTGCTCTCGAAGCATAGGCTAAATCAATCATCATCAATAGCTATTTGTAGACAAATAATTTCTTTGACAGAACATGACCGTGGATCTAAGATTTTTGCTATCTGAAGCTATGAGCAAACCATTAATATAATAATTTATATAAATTTTTGGTATTTTTAAGGAAGGGCATTGTGATTTCAAGGTAGGGCATTGCCCCACAATGCCCCCCCCCCCCCCCCTTAGCTACGGCCGTGCTCTTTGGCGCTCTCAATTTTGTATTATCCAAGGTACTTATGAGTATTCTAGGATAATATAATATTAAAAATTACAGGGAATTATTGAACGGAACATTCGAGACAATAGTGCCCACAGTATCCATTATAATATAACTTCACAATTATATTTACTGTCGACATAATTCCGCCATGCAAGTATTCCTTGAAGCGATAAATATGATATATTCACAAAGCTTTATTATCTTTACAAAGTTGAAAAACGTAATGATGCCTACTAAGAATCCAGCACAGTTAAATAATTGAATACCAAACTAGTCAATATTCCGCTATTCCATAATTATACGGTATCTATTGTACCATAATAGCAGTGGGTATAGGTACTAATTTAAAAATAGTGTTAGATAGTAGTAGATAGCTTACTATCTAACACTATTACTAAATTAGTACCTATACTACTAAGGTACTTAGCTAAATTTTTAAATTAGTACTTATACCTACTGCTATTATGGTACATGGGTACCGTATATGTTTAATTTAGCTAAGTACCTTAGCAGTATAGGTACTAATTTTAAAATAGTGTTAGATAGATCTAACACTATTTTTAAATTAATAAATAAAACATTGAAATGATAGGCACCTATCAGTTCAAACTTGGTCTGATTACTAATGCATCTACTGAATAGCCTAATGAGCATGCATCTTACTTATACAAGTCAGAAACCTACGCGATACCGTCTGAGGAGTGCGTAGGAAAATATATTAAACTAGCGGCCCGCCCCGGCTGCGCACGGGTATTTAAGAAAATTTTCAAAAAAATAAAAAATAAATCCGAAGTGATTTATTTGGATAAGAATTAATACCCATCAGGTACGAATAATGTCGCTTACTTTGAACCAATATTAATATTGTATATTTTAACATAAAAAAGTAGCTATTGTGACATAAATCATAAATGTAATAGTTAAATATATGTTATTACTTTTTTGTGGATATTAATGTCTTTTATAAAATTGTAGTACATCCGCTTTGCTCTATTTTTAATAATTTCCGCAGCGTACGCGATATAACAAATTTTTTGATATTTTTTAACAGTTGGATTAAATTGTCGATGTTATTATACGGATCCCTAACTTTTTTTAAAATATACTATTATTTATGTTCATCAGGGATAATGTAGAATTCTAATGGTAAAAGAATTCTTTAAATCGGTTCAGATCCAGTAGTTTCAGAGCTTATTCAATGCAAACAAACAATCAAATCTTTCCTCTTTATAATACTCCTATTAGTTTAGACATGGATGATCGAGGCTATTCCATGGCAATGGCAATGTAGCAGATATGGCAAGTCGAGGCACCTACACTACTAATCATGACCAAATAGATAGTATTGATAAAATAGGAAATTAAAATCACTATGTAACGTGTGGTGGGCTTTAGAAGATAGATTTTGTTTTTTTGTAAGCAAACTACTATGCTCTTAAAATTATAGGTATCATAATAATATACGACGATCATACATAGATCCTAGACCATAACTAGGATTCCCTATGTCTAGGAACTACGAGAACCATGGTCCCACAGCACCCAGACTCAGAACAAGTATTTGCGTTTTTTTTCTGTGCACAAATACTTGTCCTGCCACGGGAATCGAACCCGCCGCTTTTGGGTTATGAGCCTACCTGCTCAACCACCACACCGCAGAGGCTATGTATATGTGTTAAATATAACGATGAACCAATTCACAAACAAGCTATCACATATATCTATTCAATTCTTTAATTGAATAGATATATGTGTTATATCTCTATCATCATATATCTATTCAATTCTTTAATTAAATAATATAATTCCTACCTATTGAAAGCAATAGGTAGGAATTATATTATTTAATATACTGATATCAAATTGACACAAATCATTCCTACGCGACCCTAATTAACCCTTTAATTTATATGATCTTTAACGGGTCGGACTTTGCATTCTATTCACTCCTAATTGTATGAATATAGTTTACAGTTGCACGTTATGTGCAACTGTAAAGTGTTACAGTTGCATCGTATTTGTCCTATAGGTATGATTATTACCTATGATTCGCTTGGGACGAATGAAAGGAGAAGTGACTAACAATTAGTTATTAGTAGGTACTATGCAGTATTGTGTTGCAACGCCTACAATCTATTACGAGCATGCATTATACCTTCATTTTAGAATGAGATTTCCTAGATGACTTCACCATTATTTGTTTACGAGACAACAAGCTATAACTATAACTCTATTCTCTCTATATAACTCTATTCTCCAATTAAAAGTCATGTAAATTTTATTATCTAGATCAAGGTCCAGCAAAGACATTATTACATTCATCGTTTAATTAACGTTTAATATCTTTATGAAATTAGTTGAATTTTTGTTCCATTAGACCGTTTTGATCCAGTTTCCGTTTTATCTAGTCTTTCCGTTTCATTTTAATCGCGTATAGTCTAAACTCTACCTTACTTTGAATACAAACATTATCTGACATTATAATGTCACTATAGTGATAATAATATAATATTTATGGAAACCTATCTAATGATGAAAAAACAATAGAAACTCTTAAAATATGTATGTGCAAATAAGCTCATCTACCTGAACTGACATAACTATTTTGTTTATGTTGATCACACAACACAAGCTGTCCGGTTTTGTAAGTATGATGCCTAACGCGTATGTTTGTTTGCCTGTCTGCGGCCTCGGCGCAGACTCTTAACGGCTGGACCAAAAATGCAGTTTTTATAAAATCGAATAGCTTTCTCAACTTTTATTGAGAACTTAATGTGTTATTGGTAACCTACTATATAACTATAAAAGATATCTGCGATCACATTTTTTATATTTTTTTGACAGTTTTTATATTTTTTGTGGGTTTTGTTGAAGTTTGGTATGTACCTAGATACTTTAGATCCTGTTTTAATAAAACAGGATCTAAAGTATCTAGGAGGAAAACACTAAAACTAAACAATTTATACGAACTAAATGCATTATATTCACATACGAAACAATTAAATAATTTTTGAGGATAAAAAGTGGATACTTTTGATCCGCGTGTAGATTTTGCGTGGATGAATCTACGGGGCATAGCTATGTGAGACACAATATATTAATTACTAGCCCGTAAATATATATAAACTATATATAAATATGAGTAAACTAGAGTTGATGTTGCCACTGTCGTAGGAATTTACTGTGAACCATATCGCGACAAAGGGCATGGTCATTTAGCTTCATTTCTTGTGATGTCACCAATACTAATTTGGATATGGTTTTGTCCTGACATGAGTAATGTTTAGATAGCCTTGGCTCTGAATGAATGAAGTATGTTTCTCAGGAACTAGATGTAGCTTTTCACGTCGTATTGACATCATGACATCATCGTAGAGCTGGCTGCTGGAGACTTGAAACCCACATTCTGGTACCAACAGTTAGTGACGGTAAATCCAAGGAAACAGACGTTTGTTCGAACAATTAGCGAGTTATGAGCAACGAAACGAATCCGAACGAGTCCAGGCATTTGAGTCGGTGTGTGATCGTGTTCCGATAAGACTGATTGAAGTGAATAAATAAAATGGTTGACTATATTAAGAATTTGTGGAGGTATTATTTTGAAAAGCGTCGCAAATACATTATAGTGCCGTTTAAGCCAGGTGGGTGTTATTACAACGTATCAGCATTCTCGGTTGCAGCGCAAATTGTTTTTATGGAAACTATTAAATTGACTTAAAAAAAGGAGAATGTTCTATAATATTACCTATTTACATCTATTGTATTAATGGTTCAATTCGAAATTGGATTATAATACATATGTATTGGAATCCAATTTTGGAAATCATTTCCTTTATGAAACTGTATAAAGAGACACCCGAGATGTTTGTCACAGGAAGTTTAGGAACATGACGAAGTCACCTTACGTTTAAAAACAATTTAGGTAATATTATATATCTCATCGTTTCAAATGTGAATTTTGGTGTTTACGAGTGACAGCCTCTGTGGTGTGGTGGTTGAGCAGGTCGGCTCATAACCCGGAGGCGGCGGGTTCGATTCCCGCGACAGGACAAGTATTTGTGCACAGAAAAAAAAAGCGCAAATACTTGTTCTGAGTCTGGGTGTTGTGGGACCGTGGTCCTCGTAGTTTCTAGGTCCCTAGATACAGGGAATCCTAGTCCAGGATCTATGTATGTGATCGTTGGGCGTCATTATTATTATTTTATTTAATTAACTGCTCACTTACCGAATATAGTTTCCTATGGCATAGTTATAAGACTTAAGTATAAGAACCGTGATATGTGAGCCACCATGCGCTAAGTATTGGCTGGCCGCCAAACATTCAGGCGTAACGTTTTTTGTCGATGACGAATACAGGGATTACTGCTTCATATTTAGCATACATGCAATCTGCATATATGCTAAATATGAAATGCATTTCTACAGAATGTACAGTTAGTACTCTAGGTATCAGTTGCAATCCTGACCGAAGATAATTTGAAAATACCCGCTGTTGTTAAAAGCCACCAATAAAAGCTGTATAGCGATCTAGATCTTTCAAAAACCACACAACCCTAAATCACATAGTTTAAAAATGAGTTGTACTGCATATTAATTTGTAGTTTCTATATTTATTATAACAAAATATTTATCTCTTTCAGATGTGGTCGACGGGACACGGCAAGGTGTGCTCGCAGTGCAGAGCATTGATTGCTGTATCGAGGACAACGGCGAGAACCATCATACGAGCAAATACAATTTGATGACGAGAAACGTCAACAAATGTCTAGTCATTCGACGCGGCCAGCCTTTTAAATTAGATATCCTCCTAAACAGATCGTACGATGCCAACAAAGATGCTATTTCCTTCATTTTCTACGTATCAGGTACGGAGGTCATATTGTATTGTAATATCCTGTGCACGTTTATTTTAAGATCGATGTTTATATTGAGAGCAAGAGGTTATTATAATCTGCATAATTGAATGAATTATTTGCAGATGTGGAAAAGCGTGGGCCATCTGCTCATACGTCAGCCGCGGTGCCGCTACTTGAGAAGGGGTCCGAGACCGCGGGTGTATGGAACGCGGTGTACGAAGGTCAGATGGACCGGCACCTGATGGTATCGGTGACTCCTGCAGTTGACTGCATGGTGGCTGCTTGGAAACTGGACGTAGATACCAAATTGGTTGAAGGAAGTTCCTTGAGCTACACTCACCCGCAGCCGATTTATGTACTCTTCAATCCTTGGTGCTTGACTGATGCAGTTTATATGCCAGGTATGTTTACATAAGTAAAAAAACATTTTAAATTTTGCTTTATCTTATCATTTAATACTAATACTTTGATTCAAAATGATACAAGAAAGACTAGTGTAACTCCGCTAAAACTAAAGACTACCTTATACAAATTTTACTGATAGCTAACGATTGTAGGTATTATATTCTAAAATAAAATAAAATATTAAGTAGTTAAATTTCTAATGTAAATAAAATTAGGAAATCTAACTTGGTCTAAGAATATTTTCTTTTATAATTATGTATTTCAGGGGGGTGATCACGAAACTTTGATTGCAATGCAACAGGAGAAATTTCCATACTAACTATAATAATAATAATAATAATAATAAAGCTGCCATACTTAATACATGCAGAATAGTTAGAAAATTTCTACAGGAGGATTCAGTAACCCAACCGATGACAGAACATACAGCACACTTGGTTTAGACCCGTGGGCTGTATTAAAATTTACCAAAGTATCTCATTATACTTTGAGAAATGCTAATTAAAAAAAAAAAAATATAATAATAATATGTGTGGACATCTCACACAACGCCATCTAGCCCCAAACTAAGCAAAGCTTGTGCTATGGGAACCAGATAACTGATACAATACTTAGATAATTTTTTGTTTGTAAATACATACATAGAATACAATATGAACCGACTGACATGACTATGCACATAAACTGCGTATTCAAACTGTCAAATCTATACAAATTTATGTTTCTATCGATTTACGTGATCGCCCAGCAAATGACTTTCGCGAGGTCACGCCTGAGCCAATCTTAATTCTTTGATTTCAGGAGATAGCCACCGGGAAGAGTACGTCGAGCAAGATGGTGGTCTTATGTATAGAGGAGTGTACAACCGCATTAAGCCTGTGCCATGGAATTACGCGCAATACGAAAAGGATGTTCTTGAGTGTGCTTTGTATCTAATCAGCGAAATTGGGAAGGTAAGATGATCAAACCCCTTTTCAAGATTAGTACTATTAATACAGTGGACTTGATTGGTGGACCACGGCCTTGATAATTATAAAGCATCTTGTGATCATAAAAAAAATAACCACAAATTCTAATTCCAAGGTGAAATTGTATAATTGAGAAAATATATTGATCGTTTTGATCGTACTAATTAACTGACCAAATCCATGATTTTATTTGAACCAGGTCAAAGGGAAAGCAAGAGGTGATCCCATCCGAGTATGTCGGGCATTATCTGCCGCAGTTAACGTACAAGATGACAACGGAGTGTTGCTCGGAAACTGGGGCTCAGAGCTCAGTGATTACTCCGGCGGCACTCATCCGCTCAAGTGGATTGGATCACTGGTCATTTTACAGAAGTATTATGAGAAGAAGAAGCCGGTAAAATACGCACAATGTTGGGTCTACGCGGGAGTTTTAACCACAAGTAAGTACGATCGAAAAATCAAGTCTTATTCGCCATAGAACTACCTATAGTTGCATGTATATAGGATACCCTTAATTTTCCTCCCGCTCCACTAGTTAATTCCACCTTAATCATCCATGATTTTATCCCATGGGACAATTCATAGGAATTTATTGTTGTTTTCGTCTCATCGTAATAAATCGTAGGTACAGTGTAATTGGATTTAATGAAATACCTTGAGATTTGTGGATTCCACCAAACATGGACCACATAAAATACCTTTAAGTATAAATATATTACTTAGCTTGATATGAACTTAACGTTATATTTTACGCTACTGTTTGGTTTTCAGTTTGTCGGGCGTTGGGCATTCCTTGCAGACCAGTGTCTGGTTTCAACGCAGCTCACGACAGCCAAGGAAGCCTCACCATCGACATTATCAAAGACGACCAAGGAGAGACCCTTGAAAATTTCATAAATGATTCCGTCTGGAATTACCACGTGTGGAATGAGGTAAGCACTTTGAGGAACACTAATGAATTTCAAGATGAATCACGCATTTTGGCAGATTCACTACTTAGAATGCGCATTGGCTTTCGATAGATATCCCAGATTAATTAAACAGTTTTTCATTCAAATATGATTTTTGAACTTTAGAAAACAAATATAAGTATCAATAGTCTACTGCAATCAGCTTGTTGATTAGGTATTCCTAAAACTCATATATCAATGAAAACCCTTAGAAAATGTGGTAATTGATTTATTGTCGTATTAAAGTTATTTTGAATTCGTAATTAGGCATGGATGGAACGCCCGGACTTGGGTGCGGAGTACGGTGGCTGGCAGGCGACAGATGCTACGCCACAAGAGACATCTGATGATATGTTCCGCTGTGGTCCAGCTTCGCTGCACGCCGTGCGGGAGGGAGAAGTACAGCGTCCTTACGACTGCTCATATGTCTTTGCGCAAGTAAACGCTGACAAGGTAATAATGACGTTTCCATGGTAATTTTCTTCGACGTGATGATTTTATTAGGTGCTCTTGGCTTAGTCTCGGCAATTTTTACTTGTTTATATTTGTAGCTATTAAATGACGATCAAAACGCGTTGGCAATAATATTTTTTACTTTTACTGTTATTTTATCTGTGGTATTGTGTTGTTGATTACAGGTTCTTTGGAAATATTCTGGAGAGATACAGCCTCTGAAGTTCTTAGCGCGTGATACAACGTCTATTGGACAATATATATCTACCAAAGCTATTGGAAAGATGGAGCGAGAGGTGAGTTAAAATCTGAAGTTAGATATAATTATTCTACCATTCTAGAATTATAAAAGATCCAGTAACCGGAACTCGATAAGAAAAAAAAGCTGTTTAAAAAAACCTTAATATATGCTGTTCTCATAGTAACTAAACGGTAGATATAGAGACACCATCAACCTTGTAGTGACTGTCTCTGAACAGCCCATTATTAATATGAGACTGAAACGTGTAATGTTATCTCTTTCAGGATATTACTGAATTATACAAGTACCCGGAAAGGACACGACAAGAGAGGGAAACCATGGAGAAAGCACTGCGGAAGTCAGAGAGTATCTTCGCGCGATACTACCTGAACGATGCCTTCAACGACGTGGAGTTTGATTTTGAACTTCGGGACGACATCAAGATTGGACAGGACTTCACTGTGGTGAGTGACCATTTTTTCATTTTATTATCTTTACGCAATTTCTGCAGCATTTATGCGGTGTATTTGAATCACAATAATTATTGTACTACGTATTTTTTAACGACCACAATTTTTTTATCAACGACTGTTGAAACTTGCGGGCACTGTTTTTTTTTAAATTCGAATTAATGTATACAATATTTATTGCGTTCATTCTGTTGATATGCAAGAATTGGAACTATTTACGTTATTATTGGTTAGAAAAGTTAAATAAGCAAATTAAACGTTATACAGTGAATTAAATTTAAAATGTGTTTATATTCAAATTTTTCAGGTGGTTCACATCAAGAACCGGTCAACAGTAGAATCTCATCAAGTGAAAGGCGTCCTTCGAGTAGACACTGTCACGTACACCGGGAAGAAAGGAGACAGCGTTAAGAGGTCTGCCTTCGATCTCAAGTTGCCGCCAGAGGGCAAAGAACTAGTCACCTTACTCGTCACCTTCAATGAATACTACAACAGGCTTGTAGATCAGGTAAGCTTAACGAATGAACAAAAAAAGTAAAAATATTGGATCCCATTGTCAAATATGGCAAAATCTTTTACTACACATAAGGAACTTAAAATTTCGGTTAAGTGGAATAAAAGTCAAATCAAAAATATCTACACACGATCGTGTTTTGCATGTTCTCGACCATTTCTACGTTATTGCTTGATACGGTATTTTAACATGACAAAAACACTTGAAAAAATAATTTATCTATTCGTGTTACAGAGTTCATTCAACATCGCTTGCCTTGCATCGATCGTTGACACACAGTTCGACTACTTTGCCCAAGACGACTTCAGAGTCCGGAATCCTGACATCAAGATTTATATCGACGGCAAACCCAAATCTCATCAGGAGTGTAAGGTGACCGTGCAAGTGGAAAATCCTCTGCCAATCCCGTTGAAGAAAGGAAAGTTTTATATACAAGGACCCGGGCTGGAAAAACAGATGAAGATTGAGCTCAATGAGGTAAGATGAGAGCAACGAATCATAATTATTTAGATAGCTAAGCAAGAAAGCAAAGCCATCTGTCGTGATTGTGTATTGAACTTTAGAACGTCAGAAAAACACAGTTTATTTGAATTCTTAAACTTGGGCGTGAGATAAATAAAACTATTCAAAGAATTCAATCATATGGTATGCAAAAATAAAAATTGCTATGAGACTACTAGCGCCATCTCTTATGTTGCTCGTAACTCTATAGACGACATAAACTACACCACTCAAATCTCAACCAACACTCCTGACACTAATCCAACAGCAATACGAATGAAAGAAAATTGAAAATCAGTTTTGGAAAGTAATGAGCTAGAATTGCATTTTTTTAAATTTAAATACCAAAATGTACATTTTGTCATGAAGCGATGTCGTTTTCACATTTACAAAATTACTAATCAAATAAAATTGTCTACAGAACGTGGCTCCAGGTGCAGTGGCCAAGGCAGAATTCGAGCTGACGCCTCCATGGGCGGGTCGCCACCAGATTTCCGCCAAGTTCACCTCTAAGGAGATGAAGGACGTCGACGGCTTCTTGACATTTATAGTTTCTCTACCAGATAACGGCTACTCCTCGGACACCATCGAAACCAGGCAGCTTTAAACTTACAAGTGACTTTAAAGTTGAAATGGTTAAGTTATAGGCACCATGTTTGCAAATAAATCAAATGATCTGTCAGATTTATCGTATAGGTACCAGAATATAGCTAAATGCAGCTATATACTTCGTAGCTGATTATGGAACAAGTAAAACACAATTATTGGCTCAAAGATACAAATACAGAAAGTAACCTTAGAAAAAAACGTGCCATTTTTGAAATAGAAAACTTATTTAATTATTTAGAAGTGAACATGGCAGCTGAAAGCTATGCTGAAATTTAATAGGGTATTAAAGAGCCAATTATGTACGTATTAATAAAATGGACAGAGTAAGTAAAGAATTTGGAATTAGCTTTAAATGTTTATTTATTTTTTAAACATTAGTTAGGCAGTACCTATATTTATGAAATTAATAATCTGCCGATACAGTATAGTATTACTTGCTTAATCAACATATTGAAATTCAGGTTCAAATCCTGCTCTTATTCAATTTTTTCAAATCAAATACAATCATATTTTATTCTTTAGATGAAGATATTGTAATTTGCTACATACCCACCAAAAATGATAAAATACTTTTATTTCTTAATTATTATTTTGCTAATTTATGACAGATGATAATCATCTGTCATAAATTAGCGAAATAATAATTATAAAATTATTTATTATTATAAAATAGATCTATTATTTGTTACATCATATTAAATGTTACAGTCATAGGACTGTGTTAAAAAACAATTAACAATTGTACTAATTATTGTCAAATGTGTTTATGTTGCAATTGTACTGCTTTGGGTATTTAATTGCTAATTTTATATGTATACCTACGGCCCGTCAACATGAAGCTTTCATTATTTAAATATAAACTTACAAAATAAATATTAACTGTTACAGGTACTAGTAGTTACCTCTAACATTTAATATTGATTTTTGGCTGCTGAGAGAATGTTATTACATTATATTTAAAAAAAGTATGTAAGTACTCTATCAGATTTTTTTTTTTTTTTTTTTTTGGCTCCAGGCTTTATTTAGCCAGTGTCAAGTAATTGATAATTTCTCAAGTTAATCAATACAGTCCAAGTCATCAAGTCAAATCAAGTCATAGTCTAGTCTAAGTCATACTCCTAGTAAAGTGGTGGTAACTTTACTTTCCTATGGAGTTTTGGAAACAACACAAAAAGAAATGTTTCACCATCATTATACCACTTTCCTACATTCATGCCTGTAATCAAGCACTTAACGAATAAAACACCACCAATTTTATGCACTAACACTGAAAATAGCACAAGTTTTCGAAAATAATACAATACGGTGACGCTTTCTTTTTCGTTTTCCTGCCAAAACTCTATCAATTAATGAATCTCAAGAAATTATCAAATACTTGACACTGGCTAAATACACAAAAGTGTGGAGCCAAAAATAAGAACAAAAAAATAGATTACAAACTATAACGTAACTGTTAAAAAGTATTAATACAATCCTATATATTCGTTTTTAATTAAGTAAGTATACATTAGTTAATAGGTACACATCTCTGTGTAGATAAGTAAGTATTGATATTATACTAAACGATATATTGTGTGAATTTAAAGTATTTTCACTACAAGTACATATATTATAAGCTGTAAGTTAATTACAGTAATTACTGAATAAAATAAACTAATTTTGTTATATTTTGTTTCATTTGTAAAGTACAACAATAGGTTTATAGGTGCAAATCAATATTTTACCTTTATATTAAATCAGGAACTTCAGGATCATCAACGAAATCTGGCGAAGGTTCTTTAACCAAACTCTTCATCCTAGGATGAATGTAATCAGAACTTGAATTTCCCGTACTCATCTTTGTAAAATCAAGTACCTTGTCCAATGGGCCAATTTCTAAATACTCTCGTTTAGATTGCCCGCAGTTGCAATCTTGAACATTATGTTTCGTCATTAGTTGAGCTTCCCTTTTGACTCCCTCCTTTGGTATAATAGATTTCTGTAGAACAAAGTTCGCCTTTGGCATCGTTACGAGTAAGCGACCAGTGGTTTGAGATCGTCTCGCGGTTGAGTTCGAAGTGTCGACCTCTTCCGGCAGATGGAGCTGAAATATTTTTCCTTTTACCATCACCCTCACATAGTTTGGCTGTACATCGACGTCAACCAAACTGGTATCTAAATGTTTGTAAACGGCCAAATCGAGTACGTAGCAAGTAGGATCTGCGTCGTTGAACAAAAAATCTAGTTTTGGTTGATTGATATTGAAGGGCCTGCCGTCGGGAGCGAAAAATTTATATTGACGTTTCTCCTCTTTATTTTCCTCAGTTTCGTAGCTTTTGAGCTTAAGGTGTCTCATTTTTTCTATTTCATGGCGCACTTCAGGAGCGTTTTCACATTTTTCAGCCCAAAACTTTTTGTTTCTCTCATCAACATCCATATCTTTATATTCATTTTCCCATTTGTTTTTGATATCTCGTTCTAATCGTTTCTTTTGTTTACTTCGTTTGTGTCTATAGTCTTCTTGTTCAAAAAGTATATCTGATCGAATAATTTTTAGATTTTGCAAACCTCTAATGCGATCAGAACGTTCAATATCTCGACCGTCCAAAGTAATAAGTTGCGGTAAGGTTCCGATGACAAAATCTCTATAGTTATCATAATCAGTGCATGGATTTCCGGTTAAGTATAAGTGTTCCAAATTATAGTTATCAACAAGCGTTTCAACACTAATGATTTCTCCAATAAAATTCAAGGTCAGGTCAAGTTTTTGTAGCGATTCACATCTTTCCAAGTTCTCAATGATTTCTATATTATTCAGCGCTAAATTGAGATAAGTAAGGTTTTTAAGCTTGTTTAGGTTTTCAATCTTAGCAATAAGGTTGCTCTGCATGAGCAGTATTTTGAGCTTAGGACACCAATCTTGGATGAATTCAATTTTTTCTATATTTTCTTGATGGAGTGCTATTTCTTCTAATGGTGCCAGCAAGCATTCATGATGTTCAGCTTTTTTTCGTACAATATCCACTGTTATTCTCACCATAGTTATTATTCGAGAGTTATCGAGAAGAGTTACAATAAATAGATTTGTTAAAAGTGTACAAAATTTCTATGCTTTTCAATCAAAAATCCTTGATTGAACGTTACCTTAGTAACCGTTGCCATGAGATGATTTTTTTATTTATCTGTAACACAGACCAAGTAGAGGATAATCTGTAATTCTGTATCTGTAAAGAGGTAACTAATGTATAATGGGTACTTAGCCTTGTGGGTGCACTAAATACCAATCGGCACACCAACATCTGCATCATTAACATTGAAAATTATCTTATCTCGGAAACTTCACGTATTGAGTATTTTTGAAGTAAAACTTGCGCACGCTTGGCTTGGGGTGTAAGCTGGTGAGGTGAACGGAAATTGAAGTTGGTTCACGTAGATCTCCATTGTCAACATAACACAGTTAAAAATTTGTATTATTATGTTGGTGTATTCAGTAAAATGTCAATTTACAATTTGTCAAGATGGTGACATTAACATTAACAAAGCAAAAACAAAGTTATACCAGCCGATAGATGGAGCTAAACTAAAAAAAAATTACTTTAGTCGTGTGGTCTAAAGCACACTTTTTTGTTAATAGAATGTCGTAATGTATATTATTTAATTTTCGAATCATTACGATAGAACCATGTTGCTTGGGTATTAAAAATGGACTTAAATCGCCCACACCAGAGTTACTTGATGGTGGACTGAGACCAAAGGGCATTTGTAGAATCTACAAGATTTCAAATGGTTATCTTTCCATCTCGGCGGTCGGTAATCCGTCATTTAACATTCCAGCGGTGGCAGCGCGACCGCTCAACTCAACCGTAGTAAATTAATATCGCCGTGATATACAGGGTATTAAAATATTTTAAACGACGCCATTTATAATATGACATTCGTATATCGAGCCGTAACAGACAAACATATATTATTCCGAGAATCTGCCAAAAGACAATGAGGATGAAGGATTACTATCATCAAAGATACGTTTTATTGTTGTTGTTCGAGGTTGGTGTAAAAAACGAAGTTGTGGAAAAAACAAGAGCTGTTCAGATGAAATAAGGCATGACAGAGGAAAGACAGTGTTATTAGTGAGGCCATGGCGGGCAGGGTGAGGCGCCCCGCGGTCTGTGTGTGTTTAGGGGGCGCAGCGGGGCGCCGGCGGGCTGCGCGGCGTGCCCACTTATTGTAACCAGCTAATTTAACATTCTGTTGTTTATACACACGCGGAGCCCTGAGTGGTCTAGTTCCTTATTGAATTTTGAATGGTGCTAACGATATGCTATCTTTCAACTTTGTTTGTTTGAGTAGTTTACCCATTTTTATTATCTTTTTTTTTGGGAGTTTGAGTCGCTGAGCGACTATGTCAGACCCGTCATTGTATATAAAATCAAGCTAAGTGGACTAAGTCATAGACCATTACAAAGAGCGTCTTAGCTGCTTCGCCCAATGGCATTGACAAAAGAATTTGTAGCTCCCCGATGTTCATAATCACCACGCTGAGGTGGCTTGGTGATTGCAGATGAGAGATGTTTAAAGATGTTTAATGTACCGAGGAAAATGCTACTGCTTTTTTATGTTGCCTGATGTTAAGCAACACGGCTGCCCATATCAGTTGCAGTGTCACTCTGAACTCTAAAGTATAGACATTGCACTGCGCACGTCATCCTGAGACATCAGAACAATCTAGTATAGATAAGACATACTAGACAGTGAGATCAGGTCATAAAGCCTCATTTGCCCAGTAATTTTATTAGCTACAGTGCCCTTCGAACTGGAACACAACAGTGTTTGCGCACAAATACTTGTCCTGCTGCGGGAATCGAACCCGCCCCTCCGGGCTATGAGCCGACCTGCTCAACCATCGCACCACAGAAGCTGTCAATACATAATACTTATTAGGCACGCTCGGATGTTTCTGTAACATTATATTATTTGCTAATGGTTATGAAATATTTGTATGTTTAGATATATAATACAAAATCTACACTTTTTGCATTCAACGATGAATGTTTAAATTTTAAATTTGAATCAAATCATACTCAAATACTTTATGTTAGAGTGACATTAATCCTTTTTATCAGTTTTGTAAAACGTGTCCGTTAATTTTTTGTTAACTGCTTTTCTTGTAGCATGTTTAGGCAAAAAATCTGCCTCATCAAGATTTCTCTTGACTGTAATCCTCATTATAGTTGAAAACAGGTAGCCGGTTTGACAGAGAGTCTGCAAATATTTCGCGGTCCGTCGATTTAACGTCGGTCAGAGGTAGAGTCGGGCTCTACCTACCCTCGACTCTACACGCAAGTGTCAGTCCAAGTCACAACAACCGTCATCACTCCAACACTCATTCTCGCAAAAAGAACAACGTATAGTTCTCCCATGTAGCCCGGTTTGGTTCGATCGCTCTGAATATATTGTTAAATCTCGCTAACAGAAGAGATTTTTCGCATGGTTATTTTCATTTTATAAGACCGTCTCGTCACAAAATTAATAGCGCGGACGAAATGTGATCCTATTTAATTTAATAAAAAGTGATAGCAAGCTACAGGTAAGTTAACAAATTAATAATAATAATGATTATATATTTTCAGATAGATAAACTATGCATTGAATTATTATTACATATTACATGTATTGAAATAAATTATGTACTAATAATATTTTCATTATTTTCATTTGTTTTCTACGTCAGCATAATATTATTTCCACCTTCATCCTGTTGTAAAAGACTAGCCAGTGCTTCTGCATGGAAGTCTCTGCATGCTAAAGTACTCTTCACACCATACAATCTGCCATGCGATTCAACTCAGTCAGTCAAATCGCATTGTGTAGAGGTGTGTTGCCAGCTCCTATCCAGCAAATTGCATCGTGTGGAGACGCGTTGCAGCTAACATCCAGCAGATTGAGTCGACAAATTGAGTGACGGATTGCGTGGTGTGTAGAGGCCTTTATCAGAGGTGCAGGGCAGCGGAGCGTACGCTGCAATCTAGCGGCGGCATCTCTCGCAATCAACGATTCGTTCCGGTGTGAAGTGGTGCAGGGGACTGGACCACTCTCACGTAAATAATTACCAGCGAGTCTCAAATTACAAGGCGCCGCTGCCTGCTGATACATATTCATCACATGTTCGCGCCGCGCGTGACAGCTTCCTCAGCACAGCTCAAACCGCTCCAATGGTCTACTCGGAGAAGGCGAACGAAAAATTAACTCGCCTCATTTCAGTCAATTACGTACGATGGTTATTACCGGACATTAAATTAGCGTAAACGAAGTTCCTAATTTCAGTGTGATGTCTGTATACGATGCGTATTATTTAGTGATCAATTTATTCCTACATGCCTTGATCAAATTTATATTAGTAAAAGTTCAATTGGAATTATATGCCTGTGAAATTTGACTTACGCATAAGTACTCTTAAAGCCATTAAAATTTAATTAATCAAACTCTAATTTTACTTAAATCGCGTATTTTTAACTCAACAATTCATAATATAATTTTAAAGTTCTTATGTGATGATGTTATTACTAACATTTCATTGGGTTAATTAAGGCAGGCGCGCCAAGTTTTTTTAAACTTTGCATGCTCGTGTATATAATAATCCGATAGATGATCAACGTAGATCACCGCCGATGAATATCTAATTAGTAATATCGCAGTTCTCGCTCCGGATGCGGCTTAAGCGATAAATTATGCACTCTGAGAGGAGTACTAATTTCGATGCCGACAAATTTTCCACAACCGCGATTTTAATGCGTTTCAAATAATGTCTGTAGGCAACGTTAAATGATAAATCGTCGGCGGAACGCCCCCGAGACGAGTTAAGTATAAACGAGCCGAGGTCCCACTCCGGCCGCCGACGAAGGAAGAAGACGGAGGGGTCTCCTAAAAAAGGAATGGGTTAGGTGAGATGCGATGGTGTTGAGATAATAACAGGGCAGCGCGCAGCGGCTGGCTTTGAGCCTTTGAACGGCCGCTGCCGAATATCACCATTAGCTGCAATTTGAATATTGCCTTGCGCGAAATAGTTTTCAATTTTGCAGCTGACCGCCATCGACGGGATCGTTGGAGTGAAATGGGAATGCTCGTCGCTATCCCAGCCGAGTCAAAAGTCAAGACAAGGAATGTGTCACAGCCGGAAGGCCGGGTCGCGTCGGGCGTGACGGGGCGAGTAAAACAAACAAGTTAATTGTATTTATTCAAATGCGGTGGGGAGCCGGGCGGGGATGGAGCACAGCCGTTGCCTCATGAATAGGCAAGCGCTCGCCCGGCCTTCTTCGCTATGTGCAGTGTCACCCGTCTTGACTCGACTATCTCCTGGAGAATCTCTCATGATTTGTACGTATATACACTCTAAGTACATCTTTTATATAACATTATATAAAATCATGAAATCAACTATGATTTCATGATATACTTTTACACTAAACATAAATATTTTATAATTAGCATTGCTGATTTAATCAAACTCTAATTTTACTTACATCGCGTATTTTTAACTCAACAATTCATAATATATTTTTAAAGTTATTATATGATGATGTTATTCCTAACATTTCATTTTCATTTTTTAACATTTATTATTAACATTTTAATTACCTACATTTACACTACACATAAAGTTACTCTACAGCTTTAACTAGAAATTGAATGATATGGAAAGAATCAAAAGCACTAAAGCGCAGTGAAATATTATGCATCCCTTCGAAGTAGGTGAGGTCAACTTGTAAGTAACAATATTGACACTCAGCATTAATATATTGGTCATTGTGTGAAGATCGAGCAGTCCACTGGGCGGAGACCTGTCTCAGAACACCGAGCTTCCCTGACAATGATAATGCTGAACCATTGTTTGGCTGCGTTAAGTGTTAGACAACTCAGACTGTTTGTTTTCGGTAGTAGGTAGTATTAGTATTTGACAGCCACCTTGTATAGATAATTTGTAAATCTAATATTATCATTCATATTAGATTTATAAATTATCTACACAAGACTCTTAAAATTGTATTAGATCAACAAGGATGTGTTCGTAGATCATAGTGTCAACAGATTTTTTTTCTTTTTTTTATGTTATTGAATGATGTGACGAGCTAGTCGTATTAATTTTTTATAGTTTGAAGTGACTATAGAAGTAGGTATATATTGAAGTGATATAGGGATAGTCACTTCAAACTCGAGTGAGCTCGGATACAACTCACTTTAAAAACGAATTTTGTTGCTCTTTTTAGTAACATTGTAAGTATTTTATATCATATAATACACGCATTACTTTAAGCTTTAGAATTCAGTTTGTTCCGCTCAATAAATTCTTCTTTTACTACATCTAATTACTGCGTATGATATCGCTACCTTACGCCGCGTAATCCGATTTACTGCCACGCTCTCGTCCCCTGACAATAGAACAAGCCAAATGTTTATTTGCACAAGATATTTAGCCACTTCCCTGCCGGATTAGTGGCGGACAAAGACGAGGGGTGCACATTGGTACAGATAAAGCGGGACTAAAGTGAAGCTAATGCAAGAGGCGGGGTCTCTCCCCACTGTCTCTCGAACAATAATTGTGTGATTTCAAACGGATTACAAGGAACGTTTTGCGAGAGGTGCAGTTGAGTTGAGTAATCCGACTTTAATTAAAAATGAAGAAGCTATAATATGGTCAGCATCAAACATTACCTAGAAACGGGATGAAAAGGAAGCAATGGGTCAATTAATTCCATGTGTTTGTTTCACATAAAATAGCAAAACAAATAAAGTCATCACCTACCACCCACTCAAGGTTTTCACTTATAAGGTATGTTTTAGTTTAAGTAGACATTTTCTGTTAAATGTTTTTGAAAATGTGCTGGAGCTGATAAAACAGAGAGTTAGAGAAAAATACGAGATTTATTTTCCAAGGCCTATTAGAATTATGATCATCTTTACAAGTAACTAATAAGACTGTAGGTAGAAGAATATTATCGATCTCAATATACCTATCATTTACCACCACAGACCACTAAACTGAACGATCTAACGCTAGCCTGCAGGCTTAATATATTCAATAGATTATTAATTTATTTAAGCCTGTACGACGAAATAAAGTACCCTCTACACTCTACATCAGGATACAAATACTCAAAAAGAATTTAAGGCATGACGTCTTTGTGAGCGCACAACACGGCCATAAATAAAAGGGATTGTTTGTCCATTGAATATTTCCTAAATAACATTAGAGGAGAATAGGTAAATTGTCACTTTGTCACCAGAAAGGCTCGGCTGGAGCCGGAGTTTACTCGCAGGGTGTTGCGGGAGACCGCAGGGGGTGGCGACAGGGGTCCGTCCACTCCTCATTTGCCCGCACTTTACTTTAAATTTGTCGTCTTCAAACACTATTTTCATTAAAATATTTTAGTTCGGTGTTCAGTTTCGTAGTTACTTAGTGATGTAGTGAGTTTGTACAATGAGTTCTATGTACCTAGTTATAAATGTTTTACGATTGTAAAGCCTACAGCTTTTTACTATTATTTGTATGTATGGAAGCAATACAAAAGAAAGGTGAGGCAGATAAAGAAGAGACGATCATAATAGTCTACTTGTCTATGGTCTTATCCTATCGCTAGTATCGGCTGCGCTAGTATCATTGGACCAGACTAGCTCTTCTGGTTCAGGTGCTGTTTTAGGTGATGTAATGTTTGGTTACACCACAGTGTACCTCACCGGTGCTGTGTGTACACAGTACAATATCCTTTATTATTAAAATTTAATAATGTGGGACTTTTTTTTGTAATACCGTACCTAAAATATTTTATATCAAAGCTCCATGGTTAAAAGATTAATCGGTATGTACGATTAAAGGGCCAATAATTGGATCAAAATTTTAAATGTTATGTAACAGGAATCATATTTACATTTGTCAATAATGCTTACGTAGTTTCACCATTTTTGGTTAACCCGATTTGGATCAAAATTTGGCAAACAAATAGCTTACGGGTAAGCAAATTGTAGATGAAATCACGGGGTGCTTCTTATTGTATATTTAAGTAGAAACATAGATAAAACTTGAAATAATTTAGGTATTTAAGGTTTAGGTATTCAATTTCACTATACCTACGTAGATACTTACGTGACCGATTCAAACTTCCTCATACTTTACATATTTATTTCAACAACAGTACAGTACAGTATTAAAGAATTTTCATTTTTAACATTTCGTTGATAATCAGTGTTTTAATTCAGTTTTTTTCTGTTGACGTCAAAAAGTCATCAAAAATGACTACCGGCATCGGCACCGGCCCTGCTGACAATGCGGCAGCTGTACCGCCGTAGCAATACCAAATTCGCTTATTATTCTATTATTTAATTTGTCGTTACATTGTGTTGGTCCGTTCGGGTAATATTTCCGTATTTACATGTGGAATCCGGACAGAAGTCAAGTTTGACAGTGTCAACATGTCAGCATGACAATAGCCGTCTCATGTCAAAGGCTGTCAATCGAGGAGCATGAGAAGCGGGCGGTGAGGCCCTGGGGACGGTTTCTCTCGTGGGACTGACACATACAAACAAATTCAAATGTAGAAATTCTTTTCGTAGGTTTTAGCTTACAAACGATCGCTCCCATGGCGGGTGTGTTTAGGGAATTGGTTTTCTCGCCGAAAGATTTCTTGGATAGACCAGTTTATAAAAAAGCACTTGATTGCAGCGCGCTCCGTAAACTATGTTCACGAAATTCTGTCAACATTACTGAGCAAATACATGGGATTAACGGGTTCAAAAACTAGCGTCAAAGATTAATTTACGATTTGTGTACAGTTTATGATGTATTGGCAGTTATTCTCGCCCCATTTGTAAAATTCATTGTGAGCGATCACACCCAGACGGTTACGGGACAATGGGAACTGTAAACGAGTGACATCAGCGATCGGGACGAGTCCGCAAACAAAACGGGACATCGCACAATAAGAGATTAATGGCTGTCTTTTTGTTATCGCTGGATGGTTTTAACGCGTTTTGTGGTCTCGTTTCACGGTTTATTTAGCTGTTTAAACACCAATGAGCGTAAAATTACGCAAATATGTACACTATAGACAAACAAAAAAAATTCAGAAACTTAATTGCTGTTTACTATGAAAAAAATAAAAGGCTTTTTATGAATAACACATTTTAAATCATGAGAAGTGATAAAACTAAAATTTAGAGCCGGAGAACTATTAGACAGATAGTTAAAAATTATTAACGATGTCCCATAACGTCAAGTTGAGCCTTATAAAGCCTCATAAAATTGAAGTGTGTTGCGGTATAGGAATTCACATAAAGCGACGCGACGCGGAGAGCGCAGGCGGAGAGCAAGCGTTGTGCCCTGTGCCACAATGCGCGAGAGTCGGTTTTTTGGCCATTAAACGTGCGTTTTTTGTGAGTCGCCTTAACTGTCACCTTATCATCGTGTTGAGTTGTCGACGCCTCCGCCCGGCCGCAATCAAAACACCATTCGGAGCGGTCATTAAAAATGATATAAAGTTTAATTTACAACGATGGAGGAGACGCGCCGGATTAACGGTTATCGGTAATGTAATGTCCACATTCACTTCCAACGTGAAAATTGTTTTCTTTGTCCAAATAAAATTAAGATTTTTATTGCTTAATGTTGCTGGTGCTGCTCTCTCTTTGTACGAGTATTTAGTGTCAGTCGGATACTTAATGAATTTAAAGAGTTTTATGTAGGTGGTTACTGAACTTTATGCTTATCGGTTACGATTAAGAAATTAATAAAATGTTTTGCGTGATCAGATAAGTAGCTATTTATTACAGGCTTTGTTCATGGAGATTATGTATTTAGAAAAAGATTGCTTTACTGTGAAATTTCAGGGGAAATATGAATATGATTAACGAAATAGGAGTATGTTGTGAAATTGTCATTATAAAGCCACAAATATACTTATGTATAGTATAAAAATAATAATAGTCCTGATCCTCACTAGGATTTCCTGTTTCTAGGGATCCAGGAACTACGAGGACCTCACACCACCCAGACGCAGAACATAAACCTATTTGCGGTTTTTCTCTCTTGTGCACCAAATACTTGTCCTACCACGCGAATCAAACCCGTCACCTTCCGGTTACAAGCCGACCTGCTCAACCACAACACCACAGAGGCTGTTAAACACGTATTCATACATAAATTCATATATACACACATAGTTATAATTTAAAGAGTGCATCGTATTTGAAAGTGGGTAGGTAGATGTTGTGTGCACACCTATGATGTATTCTTAGAAAGTACTTATGTTAATGACCTCTTACAAAAAAATCTTATTAGTTAGGGCTCGAAATCTGTGTAGATACCTATTATAAAGATTAATGTTGGGGGTGATTAAGACATGCCGGTAATTTATTGTGCAATAGTTTCTCATGCCTATAACAATCGTTAATTGTTATAGGCTATTATTGTCACATAAGCACAAATTTATTTGATCTATTAACACAGTAAAACAGTTAACTTAAATATAATGCATTATTTTTTAATAGGTACGATACAATTACACCTAGCATTTCGTAAATTTGCAATGGCTTGCGTTAATTAACTGACTCCCAGAAGGACATCGCATATGTCAGAAACCTGATCGGAGTAATTTCGACTTATTAATTGACGTGAGTTTAGTCGTTATTAATTTTACAAAATGTGTCATACTCACGATAGTTTTCACACTAAAATTATGCTTAGCATCTAAAATAATGTGAAATTTTATATTAAAAGCAGTTGCAAGACGAGACGGCGACGGGCACGTCCCCGCGGGACGCGCATTGTTTACGAGCTACACCACTTCTACTATAATGATTTACGAACCTCCTGCGCCCATAAAAGCAACGACAACGCACTAAAAGATACAAAAGGTGCTAAAGAATAAGTAATATATTTTAAGTTGGAGCGAACGGATATAAAGTTTAGTGAAATATATCACTTTTAGTTTTGACCGAGAGTGTTTGTTTATAGGCCGATTACGCACGCCTTTTCACGGCCCAGCTCCGAGCTCGTGGTCGGCATTCGTCACGATCGTTCTCACGACTCGCGCCGTGCCCAAGGTGTCCTGAACGATATTAGAAGAGGTGCTGTAATTGACGACCATAATCCCCGTCTTCCGGCGCAACAATACCGGTTTATCACACTTCATACTAATATTATAAAGGCGAAAGTTTGTATGTAAACGGCTGAATGGATTTGAATGAAATTCGGTACCAAGATAGCTTATACACTGGATTAGCATATAGGTTACATTTTATCCCGGAAAAGTGAAAACCTCCCGTGGGATGAGCAAGTAATTAAAATACTTTTTATCCGCAGGTGAAACCGCGGGGCGTAACTAGTATGTGAAGTAATCGAAAGAAACACTAATTTTTAATTGATTTACTTTTCAATTCGATAACCGTCGTGAGTGGAAATGAATTATTACTAATTACACGCCATGGAAAAAATTTAATGTAAGGCCCAGGGGTCCGCAATATGACACCTCGTCATAGTGTTGCGGCTGATGTAGTTTGTTTTTTCAGGGATCTGCGAAGGCGAAGGTCTGGGTGTCGACGCGACTACCGCCTTACACAAAAAATTGGTTAAATGCATTCGTATGCAATAATCTGTGAGGATTTATTCCAACCGCATCGGCCACCCACGTGGTGACCGTATTTCTTCCTGAACGAGCTAACTTCATTATTGTGGGGTGAGATACAATAGTTAAGAGCACGATTTATAAGTCCAACACGTTGACTTCTGTTTATAGGCGGCGGGGCGCGGGCGCAGCGGGGGCGGGCTTACGTCTGCGCACCGATTTATGGCCAGGCTCGATAAAAGCTTAAATACTCTCAAGTGAGAGTATGAATAGGTTTAACTCCGAGAGCAGAGAGGCATTGTGGAAGACTCGCGACGTGGCCGCATTGTCGTTGACCTGGGGAGATTCGGAAGTACAAGTATAAGTGCTGCAAGCACAGCACTATCGCCCTTCGGTTGGCTGTATGATGCATATATACTGTTGGTGATAAACTGATAAAACTAATACATTAAATCGCTTTCACTACGCGTAAAGTTATATAAATACTTACGTTATAAACAACGGTTGATAAAAAGTCAACATGACACAGCATCAACTTGTACTATACTACTAAAAATTGATTTCTCATCACTAAAATTTATTTATTTTTTATTTTTGCCACCAAAAAAAAGTACTGGTTAAAATCTAAAACATTCGTTCACCAATCACGACCAATTTCTCCTAAAATAACTATGAGCGCTACGACGCATGTAGACGCTTATTAATTGCTACGAAAATGTAGCTTCGTAGCAATTACTTACCAAAATTATTTTTGGCTGCATTTGTTCGGGGGATTTAGGAAGTATTGATAGCAAACGAGGGCAGGGGGTGCGCTATTTTGGTTCGAGTACTAATAGTAACTAGGTGTGTTCTGTGGCAGGTCGCAGGGAGCAGGGCACAGCGGAAAGTAAGCTGAAACTAATCCGGCGCGCGGGTGGGCGCAACCCAACACCGCGCGCGCAGCTTACATTTGTCATTTATAATGCGCGCGATTTGTTGCTCCTTGCTTGCTCCTCACCTCAGCCTCTACCTTTTTATGTTCACTTATTCTTTATTCAAATATTCAAACCAGGCGATGTGTGCAATATTTTTTAAACATTTTATGGCTTCAGTTTTGTCGTTTATGAACGGTGATATTTTTTGTCAGATACGCACTCGTAGAATCATGTCATGTCAGAGAAAGGTAGGCACGTTCATCTAGACGTTCAGAGTGGTATATACAAATATTTTGTACACCTTATTATGTAGCTACATATCTTAAACGTGAAGTTTTGAGCAAGGTTACCTATTTTCAATGAGGCATTATTAATTAATTAAATCGATATTAAATAAGATATTTTTTTACATTTTACATTGATGGCTTTGCTTTATAACGTTAAACCTACCTACACCCAACAACAACCTTAAAGGAAAATTTTTATATGCATATAAATTAGTTTATAATCAAACCATACCAAAATGCTCTTAGGTTATATATCTACAATTTATAATTTCATTTTATAATTGAACTGAAATCTCCAGTAACTCTTCATTTTTACAATTGGTTTTATCACCACTCAACGCTGGAACAGCTATAAATAATTTCACGGGCAACGTGTGACCGATTTCTCGTTAGTTTGATTAACTTTTTGTGCGAGAACTAATAACTTTCTGCCACTTTCTAATATTGCACAACACGACCGAGGCCAACAACTTCCTGTGTGGTCTGGGAACATGTGTGTATTCCGTTTTGAACAAATATTTGGTTGCCATTTCAAAGGCTCATTGATGTTGTGACGGTCGATTTTCGAAATGCAAAAAATGGGTGCCGAGAGCTGTTTCTGTAGTAGTTTCACTTACACAATACGCTATGGGCGTTGTGTTTGGTGCCACCTATTCTTTCCTCCAGTATTTCCTATTTTATTGGCTTGTCAATTGTGCTGATTTTAATAGTGAAATATTAGTTCCGACGAGGCGGCTTTCAGTCTGTTGTGACTGCTTTTGAAGGATTAGCGTGTTTACATCACGTAAATTTCTTTCGCTACAATGAATTTTGAATGATAGGTATACAATAAGAAAATTGGTATGGATTTTGTTTAGAATGAAGCAAAAACAATATTTTGAATGTACAGATTTGGGTTTTTGGTTTTTACCCAACGATCACAAACATATATGATTTTTTTTTGTTTTTCATTTTGGCTCCACACTTTTGTGTATGTAGCCAGTGTCAAGTAATTGATAATTTATCAAGTTAATGATATTTCACGCAAATATGTGTCAAATCATAGTCGAAGTCATCAAGTCAAGTCATAGTCAAGTCAAAATCATTCTCCTAGTAAAGTGGTGGCAAATTTACTTGAAGCTTCTATGTAGTTTTGGAAACAACACGAAAAGAAACGTTTCACCATCATTATACCATTTTCTCACACGCCTGTAATCCAGCACCTAACGAATAGAATGCCACCAATTTTATGCACTAGCACTGAAAATAACACAAGTTTTGGAAAATAATACAATGCGGTGACGCAATCTTTTTCGCTTTCCCGCCAAAACTCATATACGATTTTAAAAGTAAGTTAAGTAAAGTGACAGTTGTTAATATGTCCCTTCTATTAACCTGCTTTTTATTTTTGTCACCATGCACAATTTGTAATTTATTAATCTTTGATGATGAGAGTTTGTTGCAGCAATTTTTTCCTAGCACTTACACGTACGTACAATCAAGATCCCACCACAGGATTCCACAAGCAAACAAATTGACAATATAGAAGTATATCTAGGTACTCAATACCCAACCCCTATAAGTGTTCAAGGTATTACCATAACGCGGCTGTACAGACGCCATTCTACCAAATTGAAAACATCCGAGTGCCTCATAACGCCTCTTAATGCCTCACATGGAGAGTTATTGCTGTTTAAGTACGCAGTATTTTTCATATTTCGCGAATAATGCGAGTGTTCGAGAAGTTTCTGCGTACTGTTTGGGTAGCGTGTTTTGTTCTAAGGCCCTGGTTTTCGAAGTATACAATAGTATTAGCAGTGCTAAACTTTTGTACTGAGGCAAGTGCATGTTTTCTTTTAAACCAGCTGATCTGACAGACGTTATCTTGTGTCCAAATATCCCATAGAAAAAGGATGTATAATTTTCCCAAGTTTGAAAGCTTTAAGGAAAATCATGCCGATTTTGACTCTTAAAAACCTGATTAGGACTTTTACGAATATTTTAAATAGAAAATAGCCAAATTGCGCAGCCGTTTCCCAGTGATGCGCTTACCAACACACAGCATCTAATTTTTTATAGATAAAAGTAAATTGTAAGTATGCATATAATACAATTCGTTTTAACTTAGTATTTTAAAGCATTTAAGTAAGAAACATATAATTATTCTGAACTGGAAGCCAGTATGGTTTATTATAATTATACTATGTTATTAGGTATGTGATAATCCGAGTGAATGGAGCCAAAACTATCATTGTGCATGCATTTACGCTTGTAATTTTGGATACAGCTTAAATGGTTAGACACACATTAAAGTTATCTGTTGTACTTTAGAATTCTAAAATAAATAAAATGCTTATTACAACATCTAAATCACATTCAAAATCTATTGAACTCATGAAAATATAAAAAAAATAGTTAAAACAAACTAAAACTAGCCATTCAACGAGGGAATGTTGCCAGATTTTTGGGTACGCTTCCCGCAGAAGGTGATCTGAATTCTGTGTTTTATTAATAACCCAGCTTTTTTACCTACCATTTGACTTTTTTAATTAAAAATAGTTTATCTATAGATTTAATTTAGTTTGCCAATATATCTATTATAAATTGATAAATTTATTTATAGTTCACAACTTGTGAAAAATTAAATACACTTATCACAAATTCAACATATTTTGTAACATAATTCACAAGACTTGTGAGTTTGTTCTGGGAGCCCGAGGCTGCGTAACTGAAAGTGTTTTAGCTCAGCGGTGGGGCCGCCAGAGGGCATAACTCACAGTCTATACATATTACGTTAATTCAAGATACGTAAGATAAGAGAAGTAAGATTCAGGCTCTCTAATTTTTCTAAACAGACAAGAAATTTTAAGGGTTAACTCTTGTACTTTAGGATTCTAAAATAAATAAAGTGCTTATAACAGCATCTAAATCACATTCCAAATGTGTTGAACTTGTGAAAAATTTAATAAACTTTTCACTAGTTCAACATATTTTGTAACACAATTCACAAGACTTGTGAGTTTGCTTTGGGAGCCCGAGGCTACGTAACTGAAAGTGTTTTAGCTCAGCGGTGGGGCCGCCAGAGAGCATAACTCACAGTTTATACCTATTACGTGAATACTCGTGATACCGCATGAATACACGATTCAGGCTCTCTAATTATTCTAAACAGACAAGAAATTTTAAGGGTTAACTCTTGTACTTTAGGATTCTAAAATAAATAAAGTGCTTATAACAGCATCTAAATCACATTTCAAATCTGTTGAACTTGTGAAAAATTAAGTACATTTTTCACTAGTTCAACATATTTTGTAACACAATTCACAAGACTTGTGAGTTTGCTCTGGGAGCCCGAGGCTGCGTAACTGAAAGTGTTTTAGCTCAGCGGTGGGGCCGCGAGAGGGCATAACTCACAGTCTATACATATTACGTAAATACTCGTGACACCGCATGAATGCACGATTCGGGCTCTCTAATTTTTCTAAACAGACAAGAAATTTTAATGGTTAACTCTTGTACTTTAGGATTCTAAAATAAATAAAGTGCTTATAACAACACCTAAATCACATTTCAAATCTGTTGAACTTGTGAAAAATTAAGTACATTTTTCACTAGTTCAACATATTTTGTAACACAAATCACAAGACTTGTGAGTTTGCTCTGGGAGCCCGAGGCTGCGTAACTGAAAGTGTTTTAGCTCAGCGGTGGGGCCGCGAGAGGGCATAACTCACAGTCTATACATATTACGTAAATACTCGTGACACCGCATGAATACACGATTCAGGCTCTCTAATTTTTCTAAACAGACAAGAAATTTTAAGGGTTAACTCTTGTACTTTAGGATTCTAAAATAAATAAAGAACTTATAACAGCATCTAAATCACATTCCAAATGTGTTGAACATGTGAAAAATTAAATAAACTTTACACTAGTTCAACATATTTTATAACACAATTCACAAGACTTGTGAGTTTGCTTTGGGAGCCCGAGGCTGCGTAACTGAAAGTGTTTTACCAGGCAGCGGCGGGGCCGCGAGAGGGCATAACTCACAGTCTATACATATTACGTAAATTCAAGATACGTAAGATAAGAGAAGTAAGATTCAAGCTCTCTATTTTTTCTAAATAGACAAGAAATTTTAAGGGTTAACTCTTGTACTTTAGGATTCTAAAATAAATAAAGTGCTTATAACAGCATCTAAATCACATTCCAAATCTGTTGAACTTGTGAAAAATTTAATAAACTTTTCACTAGTTCAACATATTTTGTAACACAATTCACAAGACTTGTGAGTTTGCTTTGGGAGCCCGAGGCTACGTAACTGAAAGTGTTTTAGCTCAGCGGTGGGGCCGCGAGAGGGCATAACTCACAGTTTATACCTATTACGTGAATACTCGCGACACCGCTGAATAGATGTTTCAGGCTCTAATTTCGCTAAAGCCGTATGAAATATTAAAAGTTACATCTGCTGGCGGATTGATGTTCCAACCTGTTAGCGTTTGAAGTGCTGGTTATTGTCTTTTAGGACACATGCTTTAGCCAGTATGAGCGTTCGTAACTTTTGTATTATTTTCTGTGGGCCAGTGTTCTTTGTTTAAAAGCCATTAAAATATTGACTTTTTTGTTTTGGCTCCACACTTTTGTATATTTAGCCAGTATCAAGTAATTGATAATTTTCAAGTTAATGATTAGGTATAATATATGTGTCAAGTCAAGTCACAGTCCAAGTCATCAAGTTAAGTCATAGTCTAGTCTAGTCAAGTCATACTCTTAGTAAAGTGGTGGTTTTTACCAGATAGACCTACCTATCATAACTTCTATGTAGTTTTGGAAACAACACGAAAATAAACGTTTCACCATCATTGTATCGCTTTCTCACACTCTAGATTCTTTCGAGAAGGTTAAAATGTGCTGAAGATTTTATACAAATAATTAAGTATACTAATTAGGGAATAAGCATTTACAGAGTGAAGTTATAATTACCATTAAGTTGATGTTGTGGGAATCGAACCCAAAACCTGCAGTTCAGAAGGCAGGGTTACACCAACTGAGCTATCGGGCCAGTCATATTTTTTTTTTAATGTTAAGGAATGACATAACATGTTAGTTTTCGCCTGTCATGACGCGGCATGGTTGCTACTCGAAACAGTGCAGTTATCAGTTGCAGTGTCACTGGGGACCCTAATGTATAAAGTTTCACTGCACTGTGCCCGTCATCCTGACCATCAGCACAGTCTGGTAATAAGATTACTTGACTGTGAGATTCAGGTCATAAAGTCTCATTTGCTCAGTAATTTCACCAGCCAGTGCCTTCAAATCGGAACACAGTAGTGCGTAAGCGGCAGAATAACTGAAAAAGCGATGGTACTTGCCTAGACGAATTTTGCAGAAAAATACTACCGCCTAATAAATAAAAGTATATCTAATCTAATAAATAATATTATCTTACATAGAAGAAGTCCAATAATGGTTGACGTTAACTTTATAGTTCTATAAAGTATGCTTGATTATATATATCTCACTTTAATTTAATTAACAATGTGAAATGTAATGTAGACTCAATAACATATGCAGTAGGTTCTCTCCTATACTTACTTAAAGCGATATACATTGTACTCTCTCTTTCTAGCGTAGTGTGAGCATTGTCCGTGAAAGTTTATCGCTCTCTCTTTCTATTCTACTACTAAGTTTTATGGGCGGCGCGATTCCATTGCGCTAGCGATTATGAAAATTTCGTTGAAGTTTTCTGTACATTCATATAAATAAAATAACCTATTCAAAATTATTATATTAAGGTTATTTTGTAGTCGGTCAATAATAATTACAAAAGTCCTAAAAAGACTTAAAATTCACAGTAAAAAGTACGTGTTATTACTCGATTTCATGCTGCAGATTGCGTAAAAAATAGTATATAGGTAATTATTGTTATGAATATTGTCGTAAATGTTATTGTTATTGAAAAGCTTGATGAAGGAGGCAGCGGATGTGGGGAAGGAGGTATTGCCGGCGACAGCGGGTAGCATGACGAGTGGCCGCGCGCTGGCCCCGCCCCGCGCCCCGCCCCGCGCGCCGCGCGCCGCGCCGCGCCAGTCCGCGCCCGGCCGCCGCGATCGACTAACGAACCTACGACAACGGACACGCGCGCTTATTCATAAATAACGATCAAAACTGTGTACAAATATCAGTGGTCAATCAATTTGAAAATGAAAACAATAATATAAGTTTCAAGCTGTGCAAACAAGATTATTACCGTGAGCTAAAATGAGCGTTTGTAAACAATGTATCGGACGGTGGGTGTGAGATGGTTCGGGTAGCTGGTGGTCTGCTCCTCGGAGGTTGATGGATGTGGAGAGCGCGGAGTGGTGGCGGGCGCGCTCGGCGAGGATGGTGGCCGAGGAGGGCAAGGCACGCGCGACGGACTTCTCCATCGCGGCCATAATGGCGCGCAGCGGCGCTGAGCCGCGCAGCCCCGGCCCGCCGCGCTCGCCGCAAACACACGGTACCTTCCCCACCTCTATACCATCACTAATAAGTAATTACATAACCACACGCGAATATTTTAAAAAATAAACAAGATAAACAGTGTTTTAGAAAACTTTAAATTGGCCTTAAAGGTTATGGTGCGGCAAATGTAGGCCTAATTGGTTGTTCGAGGTGAATTTATCATAATGCTTTTTTGACGATGTTCCAAGATTGTTTTGCTTTTTATATGTGAGAGTGTTATTGATCTGTTATTTTAGTGCTTTTTACATTACATTAGATTTGTAATAAAGAGATTTATTTGTTAGTAACCATTATTTATAATGTAATTCTAAACACTACATTATACAATTTGGTCTGAATATAAAAAAAATATAATATCTGCCTATCTGTCATATTATCTTTTAGGCCGACTATTTCTTGGGGTCTTTAAACTGTTTTTGCTCAAAGACGTAAGTAGTGATGTATTTCTCTGCCTAAAATGTGAAAATTTAAGAAATATATAAAAGATGGTTTCGTTTTTTTGTTATTTGATAAATAATAGTTGTTTCCAACCAATCAAAAGAAACGATTTGGCTCTACCAGCGGTATATAGTTACTGTAAAGATTCATAATATTTAATATAATGTTGATACATAGGTATTATAGGAATTTTTGGAATTTTAACTTTCAAATAAGAAAATTATTTTACCTATCGTCATCGTATCAGCTTTTTGCAATGGCTGATAATCATTATTTTTTTACGGTCGTTATGTTGGTAGGTCTTTGGTAATAATTATGTAACAGGTAATTAATATTACATTTATTTTTATAACTGTTGCGCGGCTGTGGAACGATAATATGTTAGGTAATTAATGTTACATTTATTTTTATACTTATAACTTGCGCGGTTGTGGGAAGACCGCGTCGCTTGATATCAGGTATACGACTAGCTCGTCACGTCATTAATTTACATTAAACAGATTTGTTTTTTTTTTGTATGTTTTGGCTCCACAGTTTTGTGTATTTAGCCAGTGTAAAGTAATTTAAATTTATCAAGTTAATGATATTTCACGCAAATATGTGTCAAGTTACAGACGAAGTCATCAAGTCAGTCAAGTCATAGTCTAGTCAAAGTCATACTCCTAGTAAAGTGGTGGCAACTTTACTTGAAGCTTCTATGGAGTTTTGGAAACAACAAGAATAGAAACGTTTCACCATCATTATACCATTTTCCCACACTCACGCCTGTAATCCAGCACTTAACGAATAGAATACCTACCACCAATTTTATGCACTAACACTGAAAATAACTCAAGTTTAGGAAAATAATACAATGCGGTAACGCAATCATTTTCGCTTTCCCGCCAAAACTCATTTATTTTTTTTTTTTTAATATTCGTTTACGCGAAGTTTTTGACCACTGTCTCGTCTGATGTCAAGCAATGGGGCATGCTTGCTTATAGAATATACCTGATAGGCGATCACGTTAAACTCGATTGCAACCAATAGAAACACAAATTTGTATGGATTTCACAGTTTGAACACGCAGTTTATGTGCATAGTAAGTATGGAAATGTCTCCTGTTGCATTGCAATCAAAGTTTTATGACCCCCTGTTCACTCTTGACTTGAAAATGAAAACTTCCAGGTTATAGTTACTTGGAAGCAAGGACGCCGGTAAGTTGTTCCATTCACTAGCTGTTCGCACTTTCTATTATTGTATGTAGGTACTATTTTCGTTAGATGATAGGATTATCTACCATGTTTATATTTCTGATGGCACCATGTGTTAATGTGTAATTGTTTATAGACCATCTAGTAACGCTGTAAAGTTTATACCTAAATATAATAAAGCTCAACGATCATACATATATTCTGGACCCTAACTAGGATTATCTGTATCTAGAGACCCAGGAAATACTAGGACCATGGTCTCACAACACCTAGACACAAAACAAGTATTTACACTTTTATTCTGTGCAGTAATACTTGTCCTGTCACAGGAATCGAGCCCGCCACCTTCAGGTTATGAGCCGACCTGCTCAACCACCGCACCCCAGATGCTGTCAAAGTGTTGTCAAAGTTTGGTCAAGACTAGATAATCATCAAGCTGCTAATCCGTTAGTTAATGACAGGGTAGCAAGTAGGTACGAATTTGCGCCCTGACGGTTCCAGTAGGTAGGTACCTGAATTTCTATGTATATAGCTTTAGTATTAGCCTAGCTCGATAAATATCCATGAACTGAGTTAATTATCAGACTGCGGGTTTTTTCACCAATTGTGTGGTACCCAAATTAACGTTATTTTGTGATACCAACTTCAGGTAGTATAATAGAAAGTCACAGTTTTTGAAGTAAAACTTCTTTACGCACGCTTGACTTGGGGAGTAAGCTGGTGAATGCGAGGCGAACGGACGTTGAAATTGATTAACGTTGATGGCCATTGTCAACATAACAAAGTTAAGTTGTATTATTATGTTGGTATGTCCGGTAAAATGACAGTTTACATTTGCCAAGATGGCGACATTAATATTAAACAATGGCCGATAGATGGAGCTAAACTAAAGAAGTTTTACTTCAGTCAGCACACTCGTTTTTTGCTGTAAAATCTGGGTTCTAGGTTAGGTTTGTGTCGGTGACGCTTGAAATAATGTGAATTGAATAAAATTGATTATGTACAATTTCATAATGTACAGAATTATACTTTATTTAGTATTTTACATCAATTTTTACTTAAACGTTCAGCAGTTCCTTAGAATAAGGTTCTCGATAGACTGATAGACTGACAACTTATATTACCTTAGGTACCTACCTACCTATTATGCCTACCTATTTTTACCCATGACCTACTAAGATTTTACAAAGGAATGCTCTCTATAATGGGTTAAAAATAAAACATTTGAAAGCGACGACGTTAACAACAAGTTAAAAAAGAAAAAGATCGCATAATTTAAAAAACGCAAAATTTTACAAGTTAGCAATAAAACTAAATTCTCGAGAAGGGTTTAATGGTAATTGGTGTGTTGTGGTCGACTCATGCGACTCATGCGCAGGCGTCGGGTTGCGGGTCACTTCATTATTTCGGATTAATTGTGCGGAACAGAACACATTCGACACCAGCCGGAGCGGTCGCGTCGCCGCCGCCGGTACACGCCGCTTACAACTTATACTTTTACTAAAACATATATTATTACTATATGTGCCTTTTGTACATGTCCGCCAAGTTTTGTTTTTGTTTCGGTTTAGAAAATGGTATTTACAAATAGCTATAGACATTTTAAGCTGTTTGAGGAGGCGGGTTCGATTCACAAAATGCGCACAGAAAAAAAGCGCAAATACTTGTTCTGTGTCTGGGTCTTGTGTCCGCTGTTCTTGCGTCCAGACACAGGGAATCCTAGTTACGGTCCAGGATCGATGTATGTGATCGTTAGGCGTTTGTTTGTTGGTTTCATTTTTAGGGTTCCGTATCTAAAAGGTCTAACATCAAAGTTCCGATCTTTAACCTTCCTAAAGGCAGTTCTGTCATAGGGCTTTATGAAGATAAAGCCCTCGAATCAAGGGTATAATATAGCTCATACTAAATAGTGTATCCTACTTATATTATGAATACAAAAGCTTGTGGGTGTGTACCATTATTCTCCGTAAATAGCTTATATATACTGGAACGAGCTTCTGCTAGCAGCTTCGCCCGCGGCGTGGCCTATGGGAAAATAATTCAACCACCCATTTCACCCTTTTAAGGGTGGAATTTCGAAAAAACCTTTCTTAGCGGATGCCTACGTCATAACATCTACCTGCATGCCAAATTTCAGCCCGATCCGTCCAGTGGTTTGGATTTTAATTTGAGAAAATTATATAAAATAATGCTGTTTTGTTGCTTTGGGTATGGAACCCTACAAATCATTGAAGTTGATGAAAATGTCTTATGAATTCCGGTGTGATACTTATTATAGTATGTACTTGAAACACTGTAGGCTATATTCAAAACCCAAGGTAAAATAATTACAATTAAAACCGATACAAGGTAGATTATAGGTTGTAGTCTTTGAGACCATTGACCAGTCAAATAAAAATAAGAAGAGGTAATCTAAATATTGGTCTTTACCTATGAAATTGCCGTTTTGCTTGAAAAAAGTTAAAGGATTTTTTTTTCGAACTTATTTATTTCTTTTATTCAAAGTAATCGCCCCTGCAATCAATGCATCTTTGCCAACGCTGTGGCAGTTTATGGATGCCCTTCTTGAAAAAATCAGCAGGACGGGAGACAACAAACTCTTAAAAGGCGTTTTGTACTGCCTATCGGGAATTGAATTTTTTTCCCGCTAAAAAGTTGTCCAAATTTTGGAAAAAGTAATAGTCGGTAGGCGCAAGATCTGGTGAGTATGGCGGATGAGGGAGAGCTTCCAAACCCAACTCATGCAGCTTAGAGACGGTCTGTTGTGCAGTATGGGGTCGCGCGTTGTCGTGAAGTAGCAGTGGAGACGACCGATTGACCAAAGCTGGTTGCAGACGTGCGAGTTTCACCATCATTGTGGTCAGTTATTCAATGTACACATCTGCAGTAATGCTCTCGCCGTTTTGTAAAAAGCTATGATGAATCACACCAGCACTAGACCACCAAACTGTGACCATCACCTTTCTAGGGGTCATTTTTCGTTTTGCACATTGCTTTGGTACCGAACCAGGATCTAACCAACTTGCTGAGCGCTTTCGATTGTCAAAAAGAATCCATTTTTCGTCGCACGTAACAATTCGGTTCAAAATTCCTTCATTTCTGTGCCTGTTAAGCAGCGCAAGGCAAGTCTCGACGCGTACGTTGCGCTGGTGATCGTCAAGTTCGTGGGGCACCCATCTATCAAGCTTTTTTATCTTGCCAATCGGTCGCAAATGGACCAATATTGTTTTGATGCTAACATCAAAAGCTGCTGCCAGCTCAGCTGTAGATTGAGATTTATCAGCTTCCACAATCGCCTTTAATTCATCATTGTTGACCAAAGTTTCCGGACGACCACGAGGTTCATTTTTCAAGTCAAAATTCCCAGAACGGAACCGAGCAAACCAATAACGGGTTGTACGTTCGTTTGTACAGTTCTCTCCGTAAACGTCGTTGATGTTACGTGTCGTTTGTGCCGCGTTGGTGCCACGACGGAACTCATATTCCATAATTACACGAAATTTCAAAGTACCCATTATGAGGAAAAATGTTGAAATGTAATGAAAATACAACGCTAATCAATAAACAAAAGACTTATATTGTAAATAGAATGTCATATTTTTAAAACAAAATTAATTTGAATTTAGAATTCATAGCCAATCAAAACTTTTTTTTGTTTGAAAAAGTCTGTACTGCAATACGGCAATTTCATAGGTAAAGACCTATTAGTTCAGCAATAAGGAATTCCAGACAGAAAACAAGTCTAGCATACAACCTCGTTTATTAAATGAAAAGTTTATATCGCTTTTGCAAATCGATATTGCTTTGTTTTTCATGTGGTAATTTTTCTATATTGTTCAAGAAGCATAAATTGGAGTTTTGGCGGGAAAACGAAAAAGATCACGTCGCCGCATTGTATTATTTTCCAAAACTTGTGTTATTTTCAGTGTTAGTGCATAAAATTGGTGTCATTTTATTCGTTAAGTGCTGAATTACAGGCATGAGTGTGGGAAAGTGGTATAATGATCGTGAAAAGTTTATTTTTGTGTTGTTTCCAAAACTCCATAGACGCTTCTGGTAAAGTTGCCACCACTTTACTAGCAGTTAGACTTGACTAGACTATGACTTAACTTGATGACTTGCATAAATGCATAGTTTAGATAAAAAAACTAATAATATTTTAGGTGTATTTAAAATAAATGACTATTGTGCATTCGATCAGTTAGTTTCATGGATGTAATATCAATTAAGAAATAAAATGAACACGATTGTCCATTACAAAATTATATTATTACGATTTTTAAATTTTTGGAGAAGAAGAAAGTATGATGCAATTGGCAAAACATTATGATGATCGTGATATTTATGATGGTGGTGATCATACACAAAAACTCTTTGTTAATGTTTATAGTTTTATTTCTGAACATTCACCGCCTCTGGGATCAGACTTAGACAAACTACAACTTTGCCTACAATTAATTTTTTTTTTGCCAGTGACTTTTGTTGTTTGTTTAAAGAACTAAATTTTACCTAATGCCCCATTGAGGTTCAATGGACATCAGTATATGGACGATGGTATAATGTGGGATCATTTGCAAGATATTTTTAATGGTATGTTTTGTTCAGTCTTTTGGGTTCTATTCGCCTATTTTATTAACCATGATACGCAAAATTTGTTTTGGTGGTTGATGAATGTATATGAACTAGGAATAGGTACACCAATCATTTTTTTTATTGTTTTGGCTCCACACTTTTGTTTATTTAGCAAGTAACTGATAATTTCTCAAGTTATTTAATATTATATTTATGTGTCAAGTCTAGTCTAGTCAAACTTGAACTATACTCCTAGTAAAGTGGTGGCAACTTTATCAGAAGCTTCTATATATGTATAAGTTTTGGAAACAACACGAAAAATAATGTTTCACCATCATTATACCACTTTCACACACTTATGCCTAGAATCCAGCACTTAACGAATAAAACGCCTCAAATTTTATGCACTAACACTGAAAATGACACGTTTTGGAAAATAATACAATGCGATGACGCGATCTTTTTCGTTTTCCCGCCAAAACTCCCACCAAACATTAACGACATTCGTTTGTTTTTTGAATATATCTGGCCAGTTTACGGACGATGATGATGACAATATAAATTATATATCAATAAGCGTAACTTCTTTGTTTTTATACAGGTTCGGTATCAAGACAGAGTTCGCCCGCTTCGCTTAGCTCTCCCGGTTCCAGTTGCCGGTCGCCGATGCCTGATGAGGACGTGGAAGTGGACGTGGAACAGTGTTCTGATGGAGAACGGGATACGTCTGACCACGCGGCACCTTCGCCCGCACCTTCTTCTGGTAAACTTGTACTGAAAGGCTTTATAGCTCGCGGTTTATGCATGTATAACTTTGATTATAAGTTTTAAATAGGAGGAGAAGTTCTTTCCTAGAAGTCATGCTTTTCACTAAGGTAATGAATCATGACGGAAGATAGAGACTAAACTTGTACATTATTTATTCTGTGACAATAAGTGTCAGGTAAAACATTAAGATAGATAAGATAGATAAGATAATTTTGAATATTTGAGTAAATATTGTTTACTAAAATTTTGCAATATAAAACATAGCCATCTTTGAAAATTTTGTCTTTCATGATGTAATTACAGTATTTATTTTAAAAAACAGAACTATTTAATTTTATTTATTTTTGTATTATGTGGATTTTGTGCACAAACTTCATAATATCAAAATGATTTAAAGAACCTAACTGCTATTGTTTGCTGAAATCAATCTTATTCTAACTGCCTGTTGAGAATAACTGGACATTTTTGTCCATTCGTAGCCGGCCAGGAGGGATATATGCCTACCAATGTCTCGTAGCATGGGTAATGAGGATATATATCCACATAAATTCAGAATTGCCTGCTATTAGATCCAGAGAAACATAGTTGACGAAATTAAGCAGTCTAAGTAAAGCTAAATGTCTAGGGTCTAAAATACCAACCGATGTTAATTCAATAGGCAAGTCGATACAATTACAGGTCACTAAAAATAACCATATCAATTGAAGGGGTGAGAATAAAAAGGGTTTAACTTATTTTTTTCACAAAATGACTTATGGGTATCGTTGGATTCAGCGTGAAATTATCTACAATAACACAGTCTCAAAATACCGAAATGAGGCTTAAATCTCGATATTTTGAGTCTAAAAATGGTTTATCTGTCACAGGAATACAGTTCGCTTAGCATTAAAACATTATTATATTTATTTTATTATGTTATATTTTTACAGTAATTTTATGAATTAGTACTATATCTAGTATTTTAAAATAGAATTAAAACATTTTCAAGCAACTGAAACTTACATAAACTTTTTCTATTACCTTATAAGCACTCTACATTAAAATGACGCCGTTGAAGTTTAAAGTCAATTTTCTCGAAACTATCAATTTGAGAGTTAAACCCTTTTTATTCTCAACCCTTCAATTATTAAATTATACTGTAAGAAAGAAGAAAAGAAAATAAGTTTTTTCTGGAACTTTCGTTATTGCACAGAATACGTAATAGTACAGTAAAGGTTTAGATTGAAAGGTTGCATACATTTTGTCTCTTTCCGTTATGTACTAGCGCTTATCTACGGCAAGCGGTTTGCAACGATTTTTATTTTCTCTACGAAAGGGTCACTAACCTACATAATTATTTTAATTTAAAAGTTTTGTTCTAGCTACCAAGAAATTAGTATTGTCTGTCTTACTACTGTCATTAGTTCGTGGTGAATAAAAAAAAATTGTGTTACTAAATATCTACTGAGCTTTTTGGTACTTAGTACTACGGGAAATAATTTTTGCCCGTATTACTACGAGCACTTCTGTGACAACCGGTAGTACCGCAGCCAACAAACGCATTGTTCCGATCTAGTACCAACTATGTATCCTATATCTAATTAATTCGTTAAATATAACTGATTCATATAAGCAACCTCAGGAAGTTATTTCTTCGAACATATTTCTGAATTATCCTACAAATTATTTTCATTATCATCATATACATAATATATACATCAAAATATACATCAAAATACATCAAAATATTTATATTATTGGTTATTATTCGTATTTCTTACAACACTACGTTACATATGTAAGTGTGAATTCCAAGCAAGTCACTTTTTCTAGACAGCGACGTATTCATTTATTGTAAAGCAAAAAGTAAAATGAACTTTATAACCTATAATCATAGAACTGATGTTAGTATAATGAACCGGTTTTCCCATAGCAATACAATACGATTCTCACCGTGTGTGAATTTCATGTTATTTAGTGCGTGTAGAAATCCACGATATTGTTGCAGGTATTTTAAATGCCTAGAAGTGACATGATTAATGGTTAAAGTTCTATTGTGTATTGTTCAAACGAATAGTTAATTAATTTTCAATTGTTATGATTAATTCAAATAACAGGTAATAATTTTGATATTTTATTGATCATTTGTACTGTAATAATACATAGATATTATTCATCTATACATATAAACTTCAAAGTCCTGACTGACGTATTTATATATCAACGCACAGCCTAAACCACTGGTCCTAGAGACTTGAAATTTAAAGGGTGTGTTCTTTGTAAAGTGTAGGTATCCATTGAGAAAGGGTTTTTCGAAATTTCACCCCTAATAGGAGGAAATGGGTGGTTGAATTATTTATGAAAAAATTTCTTCCTCGTTTCCTATAGGCCACGCGTGACCATTGGAATACCACATTACAAAAGCAATTAGTAATTAGAAACGTAAATCAAGGGTCACAATGGACGGCCTTATCGCTTAAAGAAATTTCTTCAAGACAAATCAAATATATTTATAATAAAAAGCAAATCATTTATGGCCTTCAGTACAGACGTTAACTTCAAGAGTGCAACTAAATAATGTTTCAGATAATTACCTATACTATTAAAAAGTGTGCAAATGGTGAATCAAATTCCAAATTGCCAATTTATCAATATCTTGTCAAGATCGCTACTAAACATTAGGTATTAGATACAAAGATTCTAGTTTCATCACTAGAGTGCCTTAATTCTATAACCAGACTAACCTGATAGCTACTACATAAAACTGGCTACTGTATAAAATGCTTTACTACCTACATAAGATATTTGTTAGACCGTGTGTTGGCCTCGCTGGCCTTTAGACAGTCCTAATGCTCCAGCCCACTAGGTTACTAAAACGTCACTAATGATACGTTGGTTGGCCTGATAGCCCAGTTAGTAACAGCCCTGCCTTCTGAGCTGTAGGTTGTGGGTTCGATTCCCACCAAAGACAAACATTTGTGTAATGAACATCGATGTTTTTTCTGTGTCTAGGTGTTATATTGTATTCTATGTATGTATTTACAAACAAAAAGTATCTAAGTATTGTATCAGTTCTCTGGTTCTTATAAGACAAGCTTTGCTTAGTTTGGGGCTAGATGGCGCTGTGTGAGATGTATACACATATTATTATTTTTATTTATCATTATTTTTTACAAACAAAAAGTATTTAAGTATTGTATCAGTTATTTGGTTCCTGTAGGCCACGCTTTTCTTAGTTTGGGGCTAGATGGCGCTGTGTGAGATGTCCACTAATATTATTATTATTATTCATTTATTTATTTACAATCTAATGTACAATATTTTTATAAAAGTAACATTACAAAAATACAATAATAAACCTAAACCTAGTTTGCCGCCAGCAGCGGGGCAAGGCCCAAGCTACCGGTGGTTAGGGCTGCAGAGTGAGGAGCCTCCTGACAATACGTGCCTATATTATTATTATGGTGAATAACACCTAATAAATGTATGTTATATTTTGGCCACAGAGTTAGGCGAACGAGATACGCCGTCCCCAGCGCGGCCGCTGCCACCTGCCACGTCCTGCAACTGCGAGGAGCTGCTGACAGTCGACTGCCAGCTGGAGACCAAGGAACTCTGGGACAAATTCCACGACCTTGGCACAGAGATGATCATCACCAAGACTGGGAGGTATGTATATAAATTATAAATCTTTACTCTTGTAAAATTACCGTCTATTTGTGTGTTATAGTAACAAAGCTTCCACAACTTACAATAATTGTAACCATTACTGTATAAATATATACTGATTGATTGATTGAACCATGTAATTTTTTTTAACATGCTGATGATTTTGGTATCTACTGGCCTTTACAGCGTCACCGGGCGGTGTAATAACTGTGTATGCAAATACGAAAGCCTGAGCTCCAATTTAATACAAATAAAGCATCCAATACCTCTCGCCAAAGTTTTAAATTCATACACTTCGTCAAGAAGATTCGTTGTGACGTCACGCAAATTTTTTTTAGTTTCTCTTTTTTTCGTGTGATTCGTTTTGTATAAGTGCCTATTTGTAAAATATGTAATGTTGTGTGATGTCTTGAATAAATGTTAATTTTCTTTCTTATATGTCGTGAAACGCTAACCAACTGACAGATAAACACAAGTTGTTTTAGAATTTATAACATTAATATGGCTATTTGCATCTATTAAGATTGGTTTTTTATTTGAGGAAATAAGTTTAAAATTTTATTGCATTCATCCATCAATATCAATCGCGCGTTGAAGTCTTCTTAATAGGCAATAATTTAAAGTAAACATTTCAACGAGCTACCAATAATTACCCACTTTTATTATCTGGTCCTTGTAAATGCTATTCAATCATTTTCTTTGTAATAGTACTGCTCATCAGCGTAATGCAATCTTTCACTTCGCCGAAATCACAGTCAAAAACAAATTAATTCACTCCACGATCGACCCCAAAAGGGGTATACGAAACGGATTCATCAGCTAAAGTGGCCAATTTCGGAATAATTACTTCGCGAACCCGACCGTCCTTCAACCCTTTAACGAGATAAATTAAATGCACATTTTTTCGTAACCGTCGGCGTAATGTCAGGCTATAAATTTACAAAGCCCCAAAAGACAACAAACAGCGTTCGCCGGGGAGGGGGAAGATGTTTTTATAGTCACGCCGAGAGGTTTATCTAAATAATTGCGTAGTCGGTGGCGGTGAGCGGAAAATTGGCATTGTGTAGGTTTGGAACCCCCGCAGAATGAGGCTGGAATACCCTGTGCTCGTACGGGATCTCTCTGGAGATACGTATACAATATTGAGACGTCGGGAAAACACTTTTGGATTGTTACATTAATTAAGTTCTAGCTTGCGTTTTCTTTCATTTCCTTTTATTGAGCTACGCGGTTTCACCCGCGGTTAAAAATATCCTATGTTTTAAAGCAGCGTAAAAACTATCTCCATTACAAATTTTACTCAAATAAGCAGTTTGAGTTTGCCGGAGTAACGTTTATTTTAATTATTTGCTCACCCCACGAGAACATTTCACATGTCCGGGATAAAATGTAGCCTGAATGTTAATCTAATGTATAGGCTATCTTGTTACCAAATTTCATCCAAATCGTTGAGCGTGAAGGAGTAACAAACATACACACATACAAACTTTCGCTTTTATATAATATTTGTGTGATGGTCATACTTTATATCAATAACCACAATATTTATTACTTGCGAGCTGATATTATGGGTTGCGATAAAATAACAATTTTTCATTAGTTAGTAACAAGTTTAAAGGTGTTGCTCGAAACAACTTAATATTGCTGATATATTGAAAGGATATTTATCTGCGAATATTTATTATTATTTAAAATTGCAGTTATAGAAAAAAAATCAAGTGTGCTTTAGACCAACGACTGAAGTGAAACTTTTGCTATATAACGTTAAATGTTAATGTCGCCATCATGACAATTGCAAATTGTTATTTTACCGGATATATCAACATAATAATACAAATTCTTAACTTTGCTATGTTGACAATGGGGATCTACGTGAACCAACTTCAACTTCCATTCGCCTCGCATTCACCAGCTTACTCCTCAAGAAAAGCGTGCGTAAAGAAGTTTTACTTAAAAATGTAGGTAACATTTTAATCGGCTTGATCTTCCAATTAGGACCGTGTCATATGTTATCTGCAATGGGGAGTGTCCCTTGCTTGCAACAAGTGTAGTTAGTCTAAATCACTGTAGCCGGTACTCCGACACTTGTCCGGAGAGCATTTCAATCTCGGGGGAGAGATTCCCTTTGTTATACTCATTGCGTACCTACTGCAGTGCCTCGTTGATGTTTTGATACTTGGATTAAATCTTTATTTTTTGAGCATTCTGATTTAAGGATTCGGTAAGCCAGAAATAATAGAACTGAAAAGACGGGCCACTCTTTGATTTGAAAATGTCACCAACTTGTCAAAAGAAAGAATGGCTTGTAAATTCCAACACATAGGCTGCATGAAACCGAGCTCACGCTGTGACACTAAGGTCCGTATTATATAGAACGATGCTCAGTCATCGATCGGTGCTCAAGCAGAGATTTCATTCACTAATTGATCACTTTATGAATGAAATCTCTCCTTGAGCACCGATCGCTGACTGAGCATCGTTCTGTAATACGGACATTTTAGGACACGTATTTAAGATAATTTATGTACTAGTTTGCAAAGCAGTTGTCCCATAGCATCTGTAAAGAACCACAGAAAAATTGGGTAGGCAATTTGGGCACAGAACATATAATAGTACTATGTACAAAAGGTTCACACCGCAAACCATTTAAATAAATAGCAACTATACCTCCGTCACAATAAAGTGCAATTCATGTCGCACAGCGCTAATGACCTACCTTTATATTCTCCTAGAAGTTGCCTTTCTTCCTATCGCGTAACTCTTATCTATTCTAACAACGTTAAGGTTGTCTTCTTATGTACTATATGTACCTCTTTGTTTAACCTTAAGTGATATTTTCTGTTTGTTTTGGACTTAGCTTAAAGAACTCTTAGCGATTTTTTGTTTGTTTATAAGTACTTAATAAGTTATAATAGTTGAGAAATAGCTACTTATAAACTGGGTCTAAAGATTTAATTTTAGATAAGCAAAACGATATTTACTCAAAAAGGAATCTTATTTTATTGTGAACAACACGAAAATCTACTAAATATCTAGGTACCTACCTAATTTATAGTATTTCTACAAGGTTTCTTACTATAGTTACAGAGTATTTATGTTATAGTTTATATACAACAAAATAGCTTACCTTTCAATATCTTCCGAAATAAAATAAATAATTACGTACCTATCTTTAACGTATACGAATTACAAGATATAGAATATCGTCTATATGGCATTGTTCGTATACAAGCGACGCTGCTAGCGCTATATATAGCGCTAGCAGCGTCGCTTGTATACGTACTACGTATACGTAGTAAAATGATGGCGTTCAATAAAATTTTGCTAATAATGACAAGTATCAACACCATGTGATCATCGTATCTACGCCTAAACAAGAGATAAATCAACCCGTCCAATCAAAATGGGATATCAGGGACAAATTTTATGAAGGGAGGGTGTCGGAGCGTGTTTTTAAATTGCTTTACAATGAATTGTATATTAATCTATTGAGATTTTCTTGCTTTCCTTCCGCGTGTAAAATTATAGAACTAAACTGTTTTTCTAAAAAAAATATTAGAAAGAATAAAGATGGCATAGATTGTTCTTAAGAGCTACTCCATGAATATGATGTAAGTGACACTTATCCCTTTCGTACGTACTTCCGTTGACTCAGCCACACACATTCACGTACTTAATTCTTTAATCATTCTTTATTGTCATTTACTAAATCTACCATTACGACCATTATTTATTTCAAAATGCTCATTGCATCCTACTTCCTACTTTTGAATAATGTAAGTAACATATCTGTGGTAGGTCAACTTTCAATTTTGTATACATTTATATGCATAAGCATATTATGTAAATTAAATATGATTTCAATTTTAATCTACCAATATTCAAGATTTCCAGTTATATGTAAAGTAGAATAAACATTGATATCTACTTTAATCCATAAATGTACGTTTCACCTTTACAAGTCCTGCGTGGAGCGTCACTAAAGTTCCGTGGCTCACGAGAAATGTCGAAATGTCTCGCTCGAATTATTTTTACCTTTTTTGATTCGTCGTTTTGATTTACAAGCGGCCACTTTACTGCCGAGTGGACTTTGTTAGAGGTCTAACTGGTCAACGATTTATGAACGCTGGACTTCCTTTGACAATGAGTCCATCCAAAATATTTGAATGTTAAGCCATAACGTGGTATTTTTATGTGAAGGTTTTATAAGTTTACAACGTTATTGCAATGTTGGCTTGCGGTCGACTCCAACGGACATATCCATCAGCGATGAATTCACGAAAGTGCCAAATGGAATTGCAATATTATGTTATCTTCTAATAGTGCCGAAAATTTCTTTATTTTACCAAAAAAAAAGAGCAAATCGACAATATTGTTAATTAATAGTGAATTATGAAAGAATCCATTTAATTGATTTATTGTTTTCTTTTTGAAGTAAAACTTCTTTACGCCCGCTAGACTTGGGGAGTAAGCTAGTGAATGCGTGATGAGAGCGTTACGGAAGGCGAACGGAATTTGAGAGGGCGATATAAGTAGAAGATAGAAAGAGACAGAGTTACGTTTCGTATATAGAAGTTTTACTTCAGTCGTGTGGTTTAAAGCACATTCGTTTTATTTGTTTTTTTTTTTCACTTTATTATACTTAAGTAGATAAGTAGTTCATTTCAATAATATTTAATTTAAATAATAACACTATTGTAAATAAAAGGATGCTCATGATATATATATATATATACTCATATGATGAATTAATGTAACACATAAATGTTATATCAAACCATGGAAAGTCAATGATCATAAATAATTATAAATATAATAGAAAATACCAGACCCATTTTTCGTTTGCGGTGGTGTAAATGCAAAAATGTTTTTCTGTAAACTTTTCTTGTGTTAATTAATCATATACTGGTTTATTTTATCAAAACGACTACACGTCAAGATTAAAAAGATTACATGTTTGAGCATTGAAATGCCCTTACGGACATTATAACATAACCAATAATATAAAACGCGTGTTAACCTTTAGCACCTGGCCCTTTGATCAGCTCCTACGCGCCTTTGTCCGTCCAAAGGTGTGGACCGTTATAAAAAATACAAAACTTATGGCATTTACAAACAATATTTAGTGCCGTTTTGACAGTTATTGTAGGCAATGATTACTGTTCATTAAGAGCGGTTATTATTCAGACTTTTTCAACATGGGCTTTAAAAAACAGGTGCTCAAAATAAAATTATCGTAATAAGAAAACTACTGAGTTGAGTCCCTAGTTAATTTTTGTACATTTTCTAATTACATACAACCATTGAATAGGTAATTATGATTGCTTATAGTAAACGTTCAGTAGCAGGTATTTCCCAAGTGGAAGTAGGTACCGCAACCAGTTTTTAAGTTTAGTTTAACAAAGGGGTATGATTATGATCGCCATTATAATTTTGGCCAGTACAATGCAACGGTAACGATAAAACAAGTGCAAAGTCAGGCAAGCGTCGGCTTAGCTTCGTAATCGGTTTTAATAAATTGAGTACATGGGGATGGTGGGGTAGAGAGGACGCTGGTGTGGAGGGGTCCGACATATGCATTAAACTTAATTGAAATTTTCGTGGCTACGTGTTATTTTGCATTAATGCACCTTTCAGCTTGACGCGTCCTCCCGACTCGTGCGCACGCCCTTTAAAAGAGTTCAACGATTACCTGCTGTTATTATAAGAGGGCGTAGATGTATACCTAATAAATAAAATTAAAATGAAATTCTTGATTAAAATTATAATTAGCGATATGTGTATACTATTTATAGGTACAATGCATTACAATTACTGGCATAATATGCAGGTTTTAAAGTACTATAATTATTTACCATCATATACATTTTCCAAGCATATAAACGAATTAGGAAAATCCTAACGACTCAATTAAAGCGTCCAAATTAATATGTTTTAAAAATTAATAATTCATTGCCATGGTTCATAAACACGATTTATTCCATTATTTTGCGCGATTAAAACTGAAGGTAGGTAACATGTTGCAAAAAGCCGTGTGCGTCTTATCAGTTAATGAATACCTAATTGTCGGAGTGATGTGATGATTGCAGTACGTGTTCTTTCGTGCGCCGAGCTTCGGTGAGATCGCTCGATAATTCGATCAAGCCGTGCCCGCTGACGTGCCGCAATAAAATGCAATTATACACATCATACCAAGTAATTAAGGTTGCTTAATTGGCATTTCAAAATAGGTCTTTGGATTAAAGTTTTAACCTTAGAACCAACGGTTATTGTACTCTTTAATAAGCCCTACAGAATCAATAATAATAACGCGTTTCACAAAATTCCTAAAAAAATCACTTAAAGAATAATAATAATAACGCCCAACGATCACATACATACGTTGGGCGTTATTATTACTTAAATAAGGATGATTTGCGCTTATGAGTTGCAATCTTTGCGACAGTGTTTGCCTACAACATAAAATAATTTTGCAACACGGATTCCGTTAGTATTTGATACAACATTAAAATGATAAATGTTGATAGCAATAGCTACTGGTTACTCCAAGTTGAATGGGAGAAAATGAGATGTGCTTACAATGACTGCGGGTGCCCACGCAAGCCGCGATTTGCGCCGGCGCGAACTGTCAGCTACCGTTCATTTGTGCAACATTTCCTGCAACGACCCAGACCTCCAGCACTGCGCTGCCTATCAAGTATTCATCCGACAACTTCGCCTGACATTTGCATAAACATTTATTATCTGAGAACTTACTAGCGTTTTTGACGAATCCTTCCTAATGCACTATAGCTTTAACGATGACGCTCAATTTAAAAGATAATTTGAACACAAAGAACCAAGCATATTACTTAAAATGAGTTCGAGCGAGAGGGCATCATCAAGAGGGTGGTCATTTAACAGACATTAACGCCTAAAACATAATAAGCAATGTTAAATAATTACAAAAAAGGTGTAAAAAGCTGTTGAATACAGAGGAGAGTGATGCGCCTGCGCCGCTCGATGAAAGGCTGGCGGTGAAGCTCGACGGAGATTGATTGCGTAATCATGGACATCGGTCGATTTCGGGAATCTCATAGAGAGTAATCATCATTCATCTCACGGCTCGTTGACGTTCGCTTAGATGCATGTGAAGTGAGGTCTAGATTTTTAATGCGTTTACTAATTTAATAGAAGCCAAGCAATTAAATAGAATTCGGAAAATTAAATGAATAGGCTATTTAACTGCTATATTGTTATTATATAAATAAATAATATCCCTAAAAAATATACAGTAGTGAAAAAAATAAATATCTTAAAAATTACATAGGTAGCTATCAAGCATTTTAAATGCAGGATTAGAAAAAGACGCAATGACAGCTCAAACACGCAATGGCGTCAGTTATTAGTCGTTCATAGTAACTCATTACTAAGCCGTGGTACTTTATGGTAGCTCTCTACATACAATCTCTGGCATGTGACATGAAAAATTATGCCTTCCTAGTAGGTGAGGTAGATCTAAACAATCTCGATCTAAAGGTCTCGCAATTTTGAGATTGCACAGGCACCCCTTTCAAAACTTTAATTGCGTATATTTATTTACGTACCGATTTCACTTATTTTGTCAATTATTGCATCAATTTTTAACCTAGTTTATGAAATAATATTTATTTGTTCATTTTTAATAGTAGTCACAGCCTATTGGCACATTGCAGTTGCCATAATTTAGAGTGATGTTAATAACAATGCGGTGGTAGGTATCTCGCCTGTCGACGCACAATTAGCCCTCCATTATGCGAGGAGTATTGTGCGGAGTGCGCGGGCGCAAGCGCGCGGCCACCGTGTTGGTTTTACTCCTACGCCCATTGTGATAGACCCGATCCCGCGCATTGCCATTCTACTCACACTACCCACTCAATGAGATTATCTCTCCCATTATTAACCTTACAGTCGATCTGCGTTTATATTGATAAATATTTAATATTCCTAACTCAAAGCTTATTAACAATTGAAATATTGTGATTGATTACTTTAATTCGTTGTATATTATATGTATATTGACTAGCCCGACTAGCAGTTGGTCGTAACCCTGCCTTTTGGACTGTGGGTTGTGGGTTCCATCCCCACCCAGGACAAACATTTATGTGATGAACATGGTGTTTGTTTTGCGTCTGGGAGTTATATTGTATTCTATGTATGTATTTACAAACAAAAAGTATCTAAGTATTGTATCAGTTCTCTGGTTCCCATAGTACAAGCTTTGCTTAGTTTCGGACTAGATGACGCTGTGTGAAATGTCCACAGATATTTATTATTATATTGGCGTAATACTGGAAGCTCTTTATGGACATAATCAATGATTATTCTTGAAGTTGTGTTGCAGATGGAATGTTATTTAAATGATGAATGTTACGGATGTTTACTTATGAAACAAAAGGCAGCTTGATGGCCAGCGCCGCATGCGGCGGGTCACAGAAGTCACAGGTCTTGGCGTGGCGCGCCTGGCTGCGTGTTACAATACTCGCGTAATGAAGTGGGCCGCGAGGGGGCGGCATTGTGCCTCCAAAGCTCCAAACGAGCCATTGTAGCGGCCGCGACCCTCGACCCGCTCGTCACTGGTGCGACCTCGCTCACCGTTAGCACCCCAGAACTGGTAAAGGTATTTACCAAAGTTACTATCACCGTAACTGGCATCCACGTGGTTGCTTTCCTGAGACCTTGTTATCCTCCGTACACCGAGTTTCTGAACCTTGTCACATCAATACTTGTCTATTTGATATTGATTTGTGACATCTAAGTTGGAGTTTCATTACACATTTATCATATTGTTATGACACTAGCTCGCTTGCTACGGCAGCTTGTTAATAGAAATCAGAAACCATTTTATATCATGGGTATTGGATAGTAAAGAGTTTTTGAGATGGTTTTTGTGTGTATGTGTTTATTATTGACTAACCGACTTATATATCGTAAAAATAAGAAATTTGGGAACTGTATAGTACTTAGACAATGGAAGCAAATTAATACAACAGTTGCACCGTAACTTTTTAAATTACATTGCTACAGGCGACTAATGTCACTACAAAAAAATTCGAATCACTATCCGTCACTTTCACACAGTATTGAAAAGTAAAGGACAACAACGGGAGTAGTCATATGGTGTTACTTTTTACAACTAGAGCGTTAAATTTTCACAGCTACCCCTCGCCACGAATAAATTATATTTATGTCGATTCTGGGTGGGCGAGATGGGCGGTTTTTGTAGCAGAATCGTGGTAAAACGTCACACGAGTCACGGAAGTAAGGGTTGATTGGAATGTGTTTGGTGTTATGAATGCTCAACAGATGTAGTTCAACATCATTCCTCATGCGCTTAACTACTTGAGCGTAATTAACAGCCGCATAAGGGAGTAGTGTTAAATGTGCATTCCAAAATGTTACTTATGCTATGCACAAACTTATTTTAGCATGAAAAAGAAGTCCAACAGCATAATAGGGTGGTAGAGCTTTTCTGCAAAGTTCATCTAGGTTTGTACCACCGCTTTGCCAATTATTCTGCCGCCAAGCAGTAGTGCGCAAGCGCTGTTGTGTTCCGGTTTGAAGGGCACTGTATCTAGTGAAATTACCGAGCAAGCGAGACTTTATGATCTGATCCCACAGTCTAGTAATCTTATTACTAGACTAGTAATCTTATTACTAGACTAGTAATCTTATTACTAGACCAGTAATCTTATTACTAGACTAGTTATCTTATTACTAGACTAGTAATCTTATTACTAGACTGTGCTAATGACTCAGGATGACGTGCGCAGTGCAGTGTCACGCGAAACTTTATACTTTAGAGTGCCGAGTGACACTGCTACTGATATGGGCAGCCGTGTCGCTTAACATCGGGCGGACGGTTAGCTAGTCACTTCATTACTTAACATTTTTTTTGTTAAGTTATAACTTAGTAATGACGTGAATAGAGTCCGCCCGAATTTTATAAAACTCCCAGTAGAACTTACCGTCTCGTAATATTCAAGCACCTAACGAGCCCCGCACGTTAGCGCAACTTTTCGGTACAAATGACGGCTAATGCGACCAAATTATTTCGGTAGTTTGCGCCACCCAGCTATGAAGTTATTATTTTCCATTTCCTGGGTGTGTTAAGTCGATAACTCGAAAATGACTAGCATTCGTAGGAACGAGCCCGTAATCTGCCGGCACGTGCGCATTACCAAATCATGGGACTTGTAGTTTCCTTTAGTTGGCGACGTTGTTTAGATGCCTATTTGGAATTATTACTGTTAATAACAATAGCGGAGTCTAATGCAGAGTCGTCATCGATCAATAAATTCACTATTTTTGTATTAACATAATTATTTTAAAACAACAATCATACGTTTTTACAGATACGTTCCTGAAGCTATAGGATACATGTACGAGTATGTAGCTTTTCGATATCAGTCATTTTTAACGACCTAGGGTTAGTCTCTCTTCAGAGTCCATTGTTATTCGGGTAACATGTTTCTGGTGTCCAGTTCATCAACAGTCACAGATTATGGAAACAACTGATTTAAAAAAAAAACTAGAATTTCTCTTATGATTAAAGAATCATGTTTTTACAGTATATCAAAGCCCCGGAAGTAATTTATTTATATATTTATATTTTTCTTTCTTTTTTGGATGACTAATATCAGATGTTATAATATCATAGGTTTTATATTCTATTGCAAAAAAAAAGCCACTTAAAAGTCCTCACTGATAGATGTTATTAAACGAATACAAAATGAAGTGAGCACTATACATAGATAGATAGATAGATAAAACTCTTTATTGAAACAATGTGGTATAGGAACGATTTACAAGTATGTATAATTACTGCATGGAATGAATACACTTCATGTTATAAATTTCAACTTGATACCTCCAACCGTGTGAGAAAGGCCTTGTAACACAGAAGGACAGCAAAGTAGGAATCTATAGAAGATATACAGGATCCGTTTTTGGAGGCCTAAAAACAAGTGACTTAAATAATTTAAATAATGTTACCCAAACAATTTTGTAGACATTCAACGGAAGTTCACTTTGACTTAAGGGCATATCTATCGCATGACTGCGCATTTCTCATTCTCCATACTCCATAGGTGAATATTTGATGTGACATGGGATTGACAGCTTAACATTTGCCATATTTTATTCAAAACCGGTTTCTACTAACGGTAGAGAAAAACATTCCAACAAATAGTATTAAAGAGTCGTGGAGACAGTTTTACTACATGACCCTGCGTGACGTTTGCGCATTTCTTTGGTGTGAGAAGTCAGGTTTACCGCTTCATAATGCTACACAACGGAAACACAGCGTACTATGCTGTATAAGCTTATGCCATTTCACTCCAAGAAATCGTTCTACCAAGTAAGGCATCCAAAAGATTAAAAAAATATCCAAACTTTCACAAAGTACACACATAATATTAGGTCTTTACCTATGAAATTGCCGTTTAGTTTGAAAAAAGTTAAACTATTTTTTTTTCGAATTTATTTATTTCTTTTATTCAAAGTAATCACCCCTGCAATCAATGCATCTTTGCCAACGCTGTGGCAGTTTATGGATGCCCTTCTTGAAAAAATCAGCAGGACGGGAGACAACAAACTCTTCAAAGGCGTTTTGTACTGCCTCTCGGGAATTGAATTTTTTTCCCGCTAAAAAGTTGTCCAAATTTTGGAAAAAGTAATAGTCGGTAGGCGCAAGATCTGGTGAGTATGGTGGATGAGGGAGAGCTTCCAAACCCAACTCATGCAGCTTAGAGACGGTCTGTTGTGCAGTATGGGGTCGCGCGTTGTCGTGAAGTAGCAGTGGAGACGACCGATTGACCAAAGCTGGTTGCAGACGTGCGAGTTTCGCCATGATTGTGGTCAGTTCTTCAATGTACATACCTGCAGTAATGCTCTCGCCGTTTTGTAAAAAGCTATGATGAATCACACCAGCACTAGACCACCAAACTGTGACCATCACCTTTCTAGGAGTCATTTTTCGTTTTGCACATTGCTTTGGTACCGAACCAGGATCTAACCAACTTGCTGAGCGCTTTCGATTGTCAAAAAGAATCCATTTATCGTCGCACGTAACAATTCGGTTCAAAATTCCTTCATTACTGTGCCTGTTAAGCAGCGCAAGGCAAGTCTCGACGCGTACGTTGCGCTGGCGAAGTTCGTGGGGCACCCATCTATCAAGCTTTTTTATCTTGCCAATCTGTCGCAAATGGACCAATATTGTTTTGATGCTAACATCAAAAGCTGCTGCCAGCTCAGCTGTAGATTGAGATTTATCAGCTTCCACAATCGCCTTTAATTCATCATTGTTGACCAAAGTTTCCGGACGACCACGAGGTTCATTTTTCAAGTCAAAATTCCCAGAACGGAACCGAGCAAACCAATAACGGGTTGTACGTTCGTTTGTACAGTTCTCTCCGTAAACGTCGTTGATGTTACGTGTCGTTTGTGCCGCGTTGGTGCCACGACGGAACTCATATTCCATAATTACACGAAATTTCAAAGTACCCATTATGAGGAAAAATGTTGAAATGTAATGAAAATACAACGCTAATCAATAAACAAAAGACTTATATTGTAAATAGAATGTCATATTTTTAAAACAAAATTAATTTGAATTTAGAATTCATAGCCAATCAAAACTTTTTTTTGTTTGAAAAGGTCTGTACTGCAATACGGCAATTTCATAGGTAAAGACCTATTATTATGACGTGAGAGTTGACGTTTTCCTCCGTTTTCCAGAGTGGCGCGGAAGTGGTGGCGGGTGGTGGGCGAAAGCAGGATGCATGAAGCCGGTTGCGGCGGTTTTGTACATCGCCACCCGTCCGCGCCCGTAAGCTCGTAATTTGCCTTTCTATTAGAGCGAGGGCGTGAAAAAAGGAAAGCGTTTACGGCGTGTTTAATGGGAGTGAGCGGGAAGAAATATGGCCGCCCGTCGGGAGGAAAATTTTGGTTTTCAGAGTTTTTGCGGAGATGTGCATTGGCTTGCTAGTGCGAGGGGGACGGCGATGTTTGCGGAGCCGCTCTCCCGAATAATTAGCGGAAGTCGTGGCTTAGTTCACCCCCTTACGCGAGGGCTGCGGGAAGGGAGTTCCTCTATTTGTCGTTTAAGAGTTAATCGGACGAACGATTCGTCACCCTCGGGAGAGCACGCCGCCGGCAATATTATTATATCTTTATTATGAGTCTGTTGTACGGGACCCGGCGTCCGCCCCAGGCGATTAACGATATCGTGATTATTGATAACTTTGTTTTGCTATTAGAGTTAAGGCTATTTCCGTTAGGGCCACCAAATTATTAGTTCCAAGTAGCTCGAGTAATTTATAAATATAAGTAATAACAGTTTTCTTTTCGAAACGAAGCTTTTGTGTTACTTTAATTGATGCTTGGTAGTCGATGCTCTGCATGTCGTGCGGTTGTGTGGCGTTAATACAAAGAGCATTTGTTTATTTTGGAAAGTTTCCTCGGGGTATGGATGCAAAATATATCATTAGGTGAGGGGAAGTGACAAATACAACAGTGAACACAAGCTGTGTGTGGACTGTCAATTAGCTGTAATAGCACACTTCTGGTCCGCGACATATGCTCGGCGACCAACTTTTATGTTTGTTGCCTCTTTTTTTACGATACAAAATTATACACAACGCGTTACTGTACCCACCGCCGATATTTTGAATTGTTGTTTTCATTATACCAGTTAGTATGCAACAAAGTTTTATTTCAAACTTTACAGCGTGGCTCGCTCAACATTTTTGATGATCAATATATTAATAAGTTTCTATATGTGGTACCTTCGCAACTTTTTTGTCAAGTATTTTGCATGTCATTCGTAGATACACTTACTTTGTAATCATTCTAAACTTCTGCTCAATAAAGAGGGCTTTAAAAATTCAAAGCATGTATTTATGAAAAAGTCAATCTTATAAGCTAAATAAATGTATATCTACTACGCGTGTGTTGTTGAAATTTCAAAATCACGAAAGTGAATTCAAAATTATACCGTGAACAAAAGAAATGAATAAAGAAATCAACTGAATGGTGAATGAGTTTGTAGTCTCTACCTAACTTTTAAATTGCGTCAGCCGGCAGCCAATCAGCAGCAAATGAGCGATGAAGGTAATTAAACCGATCGCCTTACGAATCAATAAAGCCACGATAAGGCAATTAATTGCACATGCTCTCATTGCATTCCCTGAGGTGAGCCGTGCCCGATTTCGTCGCAATTGATTTACTTATTAATTAACTCTCTTGCGCCTACCATAGTTGGTAGTTCACGTGAGTACTGATTGTGCACAGCGGTAGATTAATCATAACGTTGACCGAGTAATCATTTACAGACTGATTCAAAAGTAGATTTTAACTTGGATATAATATTATAGAAACAGCCGCGCCGAGCCGCCACCGCCGCCGCGCGTACTCCTTGAGGATGGGCATCTTTATTGCCCGAACACCGGTCGAGTTATTCGACTGTATCTCGGGAGTTTTAGCCGTGTAATAGTTGTAGTTTTAACTTGGATGCTAATATTGTTTTAAAAAACTTATTAAAACTTTGTATTCACGGAAAAACACACAAATACGTAGTTAATATAGGACTTATAGAACAGGTAATAGAAACCCAGCAGAAACACACTGAAACATTTTCACTTATTCTTTTTTTGTTCTGCTTATTATTGTTGTCAGGATACGAAAGAAAAAAATAAGAAAATTAGAAAATGGTCACCACGTGGGTGAAACCGCGGGGCGCAGCTAGTGAAATATAAAAAGCCAATGGGGTTAGACAGGCATTAGTCTAAAAACAAATATTGTAATTATTTATAATTTATAGAAACTAAAATTATATTAACATAAATGTTATTTCACCAACAATGCCTCGTGTGGGGTAAACACCTCAACAACAAATCCACCATTTACATTCCAGTTGATGGTGACTCCCTCCAGGAGGTCTTCCTGGAAGTGTTCCTCACAGAGCATAGTGAGGCCATTAATTACAACACAACACCATTGTCGTGGTCGTTGAAAAGTTCGTGTCAATAGTTACTGAATGCACTTTTTGCAGTTGTAAATTTTAGGGTACCGTTCGTACAGCTCGTGCCAAAATTACCTAAACAGAACTGTACAATATTTGTTACTACCTGTGCAAAGTGGTTTCACCCGCTTGATAAAAAATTTCCACACTTTCTTAACTTTTTCTTTCATTCGAACCTTCTCTTGAAACTAATAAACACAAAAAAAGAATTAGCAAAAAATGTTTTATCCGTTCACCCGTGATGCGATGACTAAGGGAAGTAGAGATTCATTTTTATGTATTAAAGTGATGTACATACAATTAACAGATCATGTTGTTTTATGTATTCTATAAGTACTAATAAAAATATGCAAAAAGAATTTAACTAAATGTCAAAAAGGCCTCGGGAAAAGAGGTTGATTAAATTTCGTATAACCTATCCTAATCCAAATAATTGAACCATGGGTGTTTCTTTCCTTAGTTTCTTTTAATTCTATTAAGTATTTGTGCACAGAAAAAAAAAGTAAAGCGTACCATATAGATTCTGTGAAATGAATAAAATAAAAATTTGCTACGGAACCGATTCCACAAAACGTGATTTCAACGGATTCGCGGTTGTTTCGCGAGCGATCCTTCATGTGGGTGGCACATCGGTCACAATGGTGTTTGGGTTGGCATTCGTCACGGGGCGCCCGCGCCGGCGCGCCTGCGGGGCGGTCATGATTGATGACCTAACAGACGCGCATGTTAGGGAACAAGACTTCCAGGACTTGTTCGATCCAATTTCTGCATTGAATAGAATAGACTAGAATAAGTATTTATTCGAGTTTTGGCAGGAAAACGAAAAAGATCGCGTTGCCGCATTGTATTATTTTCCAAAACTTGTGTTATTTTCAGTGTTAGTGTATAAAATTGGTGGCATTTTATTCGTTAAGTGCTGGATTACAGGCATGAGTGTGGGAAAGTGGTATAATTATGGTGAAACGTTTCTTTTCGTGTTGTTTCCAAAACTCCATAGAAGCTTCAAGTAAAGTTGCCACCACTTTACTAGGAGTATGACTTTGACTAGACTATGACTTGACTAAGACTTGATGACTTCGACTGTGACACATATTTGCGTGAATTATCATTAATTTGATAAATTATCAATTACTTGACACTGGCTAAATACACAACAGTGTGGAGCTAAAATATAAAAAAAATTAAAAAAGTATTTATTCATGACGAAAGGCAATGGTTTAAATAACTTAAGTGTAACAAAGAATAAAAATCGTTTTGCCCGTTGCCATGAATCGGTCCCAACTCAGCATATTGCTGGTCATGCAACCAGCGCTGGTCTTCCGTTGGGACCGTTTCGGTGGCACTGCACGGATTACAATCACTTATACTAATAATAACCTATATATATAATCTAAAAAACAAGAGACGAATACATATACTTTTTTTTTATGATAAAATGCGTTTGACAACAACTCACCTGATGGTAAGTGACAAAGTTGTCTAAGGTGGAGCACACTTGCACATATACAAATATAACGTACAAGAGAAGAAGAACGAATCCTTATCCTTACTCCTTTTATACATTTAAAAGTGAATCGTTGTCTGTTTGTTTACTTGTTTGTCTAGCTAATACCAAAATGGTTAAACTGACTTGAATGAAAGTTTACATTTCTTTTTACACTTATATACCTATGATCGACGTAAGGTATTTTTTATCCCGAAAAATTAAATGCTCCACGGGAAGTGATTTTTTTGGTGATACCATGGTAGGCCACTTCTAGTTTAGTATACGGGTAGAAAATAATAACAATGATAATAATAAAATAATAATAATAATAAAGCCCAACGATAGACCCTAACTAGGATTCCCTGTATCTGGGGACCCAGAAACTACGGGGACCATGGTCCCACAACAACCAGACCCAGAACAATTATTTGCGCTTTTTTCTTTCTGTGCACAAATACTTGTCCTGCTACGGGAATCGCACCCGCCGCCTCCGCGTCATGAGCCGACCGGCTCAACCACCACACCACAAGGCTGACCAAATATCTGGCTTTCGTTTAATTAAAGTATATGTAGATGGTTTGCTACAAAATGTGGTTTTAGTACATTTCGAAACACCATGGTATGCTGCAGCTTACATGCCGTACACTAACAACGATGACCCATCGGGTTATTTATGAATTGACATACGTTCCATACTTTACCACGCGCTTGTAATATAATATGCGGTCCGATGTTCAACACGATACGACGTCGAAATATTCATAATCTTAGGAGGGCTCTGTATTTTGAAATTATTTCATATCGGGACAGGTGTAGCGTCGGGTTACGCAGACGCTGCTGGCGAGAAGTGGCGAGCGCTCACGGCCGCTGCCTGTGACTCATTAACATTCGGCCGAATTAGACCGTGCGTTCGACTCGTCCAGTATACAGGTGCAACCTGTCTCATCAAACGATACTACTTAGAACGTGCCCTGACATTATCTCGTCTATAATCACGCCGTTTAGTAGCTTAATAACCGCCACAAACATTTGTAATTCCACTTAAGCTTTTGTACGCGATAAGGTCACGATCAAAAAACAATAATGGAGTTGTATCATAGGTCTTTACTATTTACCCTTCGAGGGTATTTCTCGCATGTTTCTCGTTATTTTCATGTATTAGGTACCTAGTTATAAACGCTGCGACACCGTTGAGTTGACTCGCTATGTAAGTAATAAACCACGATTGCCGTGAGTCTAATTAGCTATTAAAAGAGGTTTGATAAGTTTTTATGTCTTAATATTGCGTGACTGGCGACAATTTGTGAGAAAATCGGGCGCTGTCCTTTACTGCTTTAGGTACGTACAAGTAGCCTAACTACGTGGCATGTAATATGCAGATAGACACGCGTCTCACATTTTGTAAATAAACACAACACATGCAGGGTTTCATTTCGTTTCGGAACACGAGGCGTTCGACGTTCGCCAGAGGTTCGTGTACGACTCACATCCGTATAACGGGCAGCGTACGTACATACCTACACAAGCAGGGCCTCCCTCGTACAAGGCAACCCTCTTTGCTTACCCGACCGGAATATTTTATTATGGAGTTCAAAAATATACGAGAGCAACCCTATAAAAATATATCTTACTCATTATCTGATCGATTAATATGTTCTCCCATGTTTGTTACTGTACACTTCAAACCAAAAATTTTTTTGAGGTAAAACTTCTTAACGAACGCTTGACTTGGGGAGTTAGCTGGTGAATGCGTAAAGAGAGCGTTATGGAAGTTAGTCGGGCGAGGCGAACGGAAATTGAGAGGAAGACATTAGATAGTGAAGATAGAAAGGGCAGAGATAGTTACGTTTCGTGTAGAAGTTTTACTTCAGTCATGTGGTCTAAAGCACACTTTTTTTTACCTTTTTTGGTTTCTCTCGTATATAATTGTATCTTGTATAATGATTAATATTTTGCTATATTACTATAAGATTTAACAAATTATGGAGAAACGGTTCTAGAACAATTATAATGTATAATGTTCATAATTCTTAATAATCATCTTTGCTTCCGTTAGTCGTAATATTTTACGACTGTAAAACCTCGTAAAGAAAAGAAATGAATCAAGCTCATCCCGTCATGGGCAAAGGATCACGTCTGTGCTTGACAAGTAAACTGGCATAACCTGGAACGCTAAAAAGATAAGCTAAGATAATTATAAAATTTAAAACAATTACATGACTGACTGATAGCTCAGTGGGCAGTAGCTCTGTCTTCTGAACTATAGGTTATGGGTTCAATTCTCACCCAGGAGAAACATTTGTGTGATGAACACAGGTGTTTGTTCTGCGTCTTGGGGTTCGATTGTATGTATATAGTTACAAACAATAAAATGGTATCTAAGTATTGTAACAGTTATCTGGTTACCCTAGTACAAGCTTTGCTTAGTTTGGGGCTTAATGGCGCGGTGTGAAATGTTCACAATTATATACTTATTTATTATTTATTTTATTTCCATAAAATTCTACTGAAACTAATATGAAAGTGTATGCATAATATAGTATTGTAATTTAATATCCTGAAACCAAATTGATCAATAAATTCGTATTGAAACAAAGTTGTTCATGAAGGCAATTGTGTTGAGAGAATCGTTCACCTAAAAAGTCAGTTAAGTCAGTAAAGTCCTGCCTTACACTGCATGCTCGTCATCCTGATAATGTATAAAATGTTATCAATTACAATAATTATGTAATATTATGTACATTTACAATACCTACTTTCAATGTTTCGGATTACACGTGTACAAGTGACTTGTCACCAGGCGTTGCTAGAGTGCCTTATCGGTGACAGATCAATGTCTTCTGAAATCGTTCGGAATTCTAACAGTTCGGATACAACTTACGACCTACAGAATCTGTGGCCCGTGCCGAGGAATTTAAGACTTTATGTTAGGATTGGTTTGGTGGTTTTTGGGTTGATGCTCTGCATTGGATGCTCTTAACTGACGAAAATATCTCACCTGTAGTGGTGGTCGGTTAGGCAAGTCACCGGTTTTATACACGTCGTGTGATCTGGCGCTCAACTAACCGTTTTGACAAGCTTCCAGATGCAATGAAGCGATACTAGAGCTGATTACATTTTGAATGTCAAGTACCTAAACGTAGTAGTAAAGTACTACTAAAGACGTTTGTCTTAATGGAAAAGTGTTTCAAATAATTTGTTAAATATATTGTGAATATTATTTGTTGTTGGGAAATGCAGAGAATGTCATATCAAGCTGTTGGTGCAGTTTACTTATCCTACTAACATAGATAGATAGATAAACTCTTTATTGATACCAAGGTAATAGACACAACAACAGGAAATAACTTATGAGTAAGTTACAATGGGTGGTCTTATCGCTAAAAGCGATCTATTCCAGACAACCTTTTTAACCTCAACATAATAATTGTAGAAGTATGTACGTATTTTATAGTTGCTTATATCTTTTTTCCATACTCGTTAGGGTAAAGTTTTTTTAGACAACAAAAAAGTCATACATATTACTTACATTTTATTAAAGGGGATTACCGAGGTATCTTCTATCGATGTCATATTACCTATGTTGCTTTATTTTTCCCGTAGTTAATCTTGGGGAAGCGACTGGCTTCCTAGTCAAGTCCGTGAGGCGAGATAATATCGACATAGCAATGGCTCGGCAAAGGGACCGGCCTCTGCAGTGACAGCTTCTCACAATACAGTCGTTTAACACGCTCATCGCATTTGGATGATCTCTTGACAGCTCACATGCTTACGAGAAACGAGCTTGATTCGTTTTGGTCTCCTTAAAGGCATTACCTAAAGGTCACGCGGTCACAAGCCTGTGGTGATGCTTCAAACCGATGTAACAGCCGTAGTAGGTATGTCGTAGGACCGTAACAAATGAAGGAGTGACGGCTGAATCAACAATGAGCGTAGGTTGCGGGTTGCGGTGGCGTGCGCGAGGCGTGTCCGCGCTTCATCGATCGCAGCCTCCGACGCTTCTCGACGACGTCTGCTCCCCAGCACCCCTGGCGTCCCCCGCACCCTGCACCCGCTCACCCGCGCGTTAGCGCCCCGACCGACTGCATTTACCACCCGCCACCCCGTCCTGTCATACACATACATACTCCAAAACCTACCTGTCTGCTGTCGGTGTCTGCCAGTCCCGTGAATTCTAACATATTTTTCGCACGTTGCGCGTTATTCCATTTTATTTTAGTTAAAAATCTGCAAAATAAACCGTAAATTCTTGTTTACAGCTTCGTGTTTATGCTCCAATTTGAAGGCGAGGTGTTGATTCGACTCTAGTAACTCGGAGTGCTCGATTGAAGGTGCAATTAAAACAGTTTACATCTCTTCGCGAGCAGTAAATGTTACTTAGCTCATTAAAACTGGATTACGTTATAAATTTTATATGCGCATACTGCAGCCGCGCTTTGGTGCTCGAATATTAATCGAAACATTGTATAAGGCGTCATTATTGCAAAAAACTTTATTGACCATCAAACTCGTAGCAACTAAAACATTGTAGCTAGTTGGAATTTGGAACCGAGTCCGTGCCACCAGAATTTATACGTTTTTATTATATAAAAGCTGCGCCCCGCAGTTTCACCAACGTGCACTGAAAAAGAAAGTTCGTTATATGTAATTAAACTTTCGTCTACCTGTAACTTAAAGTGACTATATGAATTGAGTAACACCTGAGGTGATTCACTGTCAGCCCGCTATACAGGCTCATCAGAGACCTAGTGCGGGTGGCAGAGCTTCCCAAGGGTACGGCAATAATTATGATGTATAGATATATCAAAACTACATTAAATACTATGTATAATGTACCGAACATCTGTGTAATTGAGACGAAATAAATACTTTATTATTAATACCTAACCAAAAGCAGTTGTAAAATGGTTAGCTTATAAATTAAACCAGTTTTAATCAACTTACCTGTAGTTAAGACTTTGGCAAATTTTATTATAAATGAACTTAACGAAACATTTTGGTTAAATAGTTTGTTCAGTGCGGTGAAAATTTTCTAATTTTCCGCTCAACTTTCTTATATTTTATTTCATAAGAACCTTTTCCTGACAATAATGAACACCACAAAAAAAGTGGAGAAAATGTTCCATCCTTCACGCGTGCTGCGTTGACAAATGGAAACAGAGATTAATTTTTATATAACAGAGATTTCAAAGTAGGTAAAAGTTGCACTTCACTAGCGATAATAGCTTTATGTTGGTGTAACAGCATATCACATTAGTGGTCTAAATTAAATTTGTCGGGTGGCGGCCGGCGCCGGCGGCGGTGATCCATCATCGGTAATGGTGCGGCCGCACTAACGACCGTGCCCTCTCCGTGTCCGTGCGCGATGCTGCCGCGGACACGGCACCGAGCTGTGAGCTCATCTCTTCATCACATCACGCCATAATCGTCAATGCGATTTGATATTTTCATAATAGTGTATGCATTAGGATTATTACTCGTTTATTTACACGTCAAGAATGAAGAAGTCTTCAAGGCAAATATACCCCATCATAGAGCGTCATTGCTTAAAATCAGGTCAGACAGCAATCAATTGCCTCTCAATAAAAGAAGTTCATTAGTAGTGTAGTAAGTGTAGTGTGTAATTTTGGTACCTCGGTGTAGAGCTTGACAGTTCGACCTAAATCTTTAATAACTTTATTTGCTACATTATTAAATGGTTATGGCTTTTAAAAAATCTCATCTTGACTCTTACTTATGGAACCTATTAAGATCTTCAAAAATAAGAAAATTACGTCTGTCGAGTGCTATTTTCTATGGTAAAATGATGTTTAATGCAGCCAGTCGAGTTTTTTGTAGTAGGTAGTGTAGCTAGTAGTATTTAGTAGTAGTTGTTATATTATTGTAGTAGTTAGTGAAAAGAAAAAGGCACTTCGCCTTTAGTAAAATAAAAATCGAGACATTCAAAATAAGTACAAATGCGTTACAAGTTTGCATAGCATTTAACGATGAAATGTAAACACGCTTTGAGTTAGTGGCCATGCACCCCAGGCAGTGACATTAAATTGCACAGTATGTGGTCGCCATTTTTCACCATTTTCAATTAACCAAAGCGAGAGTATGCCGTTGATATGTAAGAAGTACAAGATAAATACTCCGGGTTGGTTGCCGCTTGAATCGCTAATTACATCAGCAGCTGACTTCGGTTAAGTGCCGATATCAATCTTAACTCCAGCACATGGGAACGTGTTACACTGCTTGAACAAAATACTCGTTTTATGATTATGTATAATTGGCGGAAAAAGGTTATAATATTCACATAACTCGCTTGCGGAACTAAAACACGATCTAACAAACGCAGCCCTTGTTTTTGTTCAAATGTTTTGAAGACTGAATTTTAAAAATAGCGTTTCACCCATTCACTAAAATAAACTCAAAATGAATGCCTCTGCTGTGTAATTAACTGCAGAATGTGTCGTAAATAAAATTAATTGTTTTAGTCGATTCAGTGAAAATAAAGACGCGTTTAATTCTTTTCCAAAATGAACGAAGTACTTTAATTTACAAAACCTTTCACTACTGACACGTTTAAATTATTTTGACAACTCTATTATTAGTAAGTATCAGGTTTATTTACGTCGAGTTGGGTAAAGCGTTAATTTTCTTTATTTATAACAAGTTACTTGATTTAATTGACTGCTGGCAAAGTAAACCGATGTGGTCATAACACCTGCGATACGCTTTATTGATTTTTATAGAGCTCTAGGCCCGTTTACATTTGGTGAGCATTATAAACATTTACCAATAATAATATTTTACTGTAATGAATCTATGCCGGTAGCAATGAAACCCTTTTTATGCAACTAGACACTAAAAGAAACTATTTTTCTATACAATCATAAAAAGTACTACATTAAAATTTAACTTTTGAATCGCTTTGTTTGGCTAATATTTAGTTGTTACCTTGGATCATGTATCGCACATAGTTGAGTGTTATATTGATAAATATTTAATGTTAAATTTAAGTCCGTCGTAAAGTCGAATCTCGTGAAAAAGCTCGACCGGTGGTTGGAGTTATTGATAACTGTGTTTGTGGAGAAATATATACCGCAGCAACAAATAAATGATAAAATTTATATCAACTAGCGTTAATCTACTTATACTAAAATTACATACTAAAACGACTAAATTGCTATAAATAATAATAATCACATTTTATACTTAAAATAGTCGTTTATATAAGTATATTACATCTAGATAACCTTTATATTACAGTAATTAAGTTATGCATTACATTTTAATATGAATGTAACACTATTTAAGAATTCACTGTGCATTCACTGCTACATTTTACAATAGCTGTTAAAATCTTTCAAGCGAATAGCGTTGAAACATAACACAAGAATGCCGTTTAATGCTTGCTTTGCCACCATGGTCCCGAGGTGCTCCTATTTACATTAACACAGAATAACAGAATTGCGCTGTAACTTGGTACTATACATTTTAACGTCACAATGCAATAAAAAAATTATAAGTACTTTTTTTAAATGTTTTGGCTCCACACTATTGTGTATTTAGCCATTGTCAAGTAATTAATAATTTATCAAGTTAATGATACTTCACGCAAATATGTGTCAAGTCACAGTCGAAGTCATCAAGTCAAGTCATAGAGAAGTCATAGTCTAGTCAAAGTCATACTCCTAGTAAAGTGGTGGCAACTTTACTTGACGCTTCTATGGAGTTTTGGAAACAACACGAAAAGAAACGTTTCACCATCATTATACCATTTTCCCACACTCACGCCTGTAATCCAGCACTTAACGAATAGAATGCCACCAATATTATGCACTAAAACTGAAAATAACACAAGTTTGGAAAATAATACAATGCGGTGACGCAATCTTTTTCGCATTCCCGCCAAAACTCCATTATAAGTACTTTACTACTCTGACTGACATATTGTGTCGTAAAACCACATCAAAGATATTTTACCAAAATCTGTCGTTTTGACTGTCACCCAAATGCCATATAACTGTAATATAAGAATGCCACCGTCATACGTCCCTACTGCTGCGACATAGAACTCTGGGAGGGCGTCTGGTCCATATAGCGTTGGTGGATGACACGATATAATATGGAATTTTTGAGATTCTTGAACAAGTCGGTTTTCTCACGAAATTTTTCTTCAGCATGTAAGAGCAATTGCGAATTCCAGAAATAACTTTTGTACTATACCTATATACGTGATATATTAAAGTAAGGGATTATAATTTGAGAACACTGAGATTAAGAAAATCACTACTACTTACATACAGTCAATTTAATTTTAGATTAGTATATATTAAATTGTCGCGATTTAAATACATAGCTTATTTACTTTCTTCTATTGGACAAAGTTCGTAACGTAAATAAATAACTAATATGTTTATAGCGCGATTAATTTAACAAAAACTACAATATTACAATCACTGATATGACTGGCTATAGGTATACATAAAATAATAAAATGAATATTGTGTATTATCAGATGTCTTTTAGCTGTCTCTCTGGACTGCAAATGCAATAATAATTAGTGTAGATACTTATGTAGTAAGTACTACTGACTCCATTTTAGGTTACGTCAGTGACAGTGTAATTGCAGTTCCGTCGACAGCCATTCGCGACTACTAATCTGTGGGAAAAATGATTACCAACGTCGAATATCTTTTTAAGCACGCGATTTGGAAGCAAATGGAAAAAAAGACATAAAGAATAGTTAAAAACTTTAACAAGGAACTCTAATGGAATATTTTTCGGAATAAAATACTTCGGAAAACTTAGTTAATTATTTTGATTTATAATGATTTGTTGACTTTTAATTAACTTTTCAGTTTTATTTTGAGTTACCTAAGTATTTTATGTTGTTAAAACTTCATTCTGATGTTCTATGTAAGTAATGTATATTATTATATAAATGATTAGTCATTATTATCAGATATGATTAAAGTATAGATTTTTTAGTACCTATATAATAGCTTCTTATTAATTTTACTTACAACTTATAATAGTCGAAATGCAAATCATAATTGCTGGAAATATGCAACAAAATCGCCAAAAAGTGTTTTAAAAAAAACAACACGTACAACTGCATCCTACATTTTAAACTAGATAGTACCTACCATGTTTGTTCTAACAAACATTAAATAAGTATTAGGTACTGTTCCAAATCAGTAAATAGATAGTATCTAAGATTGCGCCTTCTGTTGCCTAATATATTTTTGTAATTTGGAAATTATCGTTGGCTGAGGGTAGTTTGAATTGAATTTATGCAAGCACCTAAATTCGTAAAATGAGCTGATGCATAGTGTAAGCAAGCAGCTTTGCAAGTCGAACATCAGGCAAAACAGAACCCCATCCGTCAATAAAACTGATTGGCACAAAAATTCATATCCAAGGTTATTGCTTACGTTACGTTACGGTAGAACGTTTTCACCCTTTCTCTAATTAAATACGCGTAATATATAGAAAAAGATACCTAGTACGCACAGTCAGTAAATATCAGGTAAAATATGCAATAACCTGAAAAAGCCAATACATGCAAATACACATATGTACACCTAGGTAAAACAATACGTTTATATGCATTTGCATGTATTGGGTTTTTTCACCAAATCCTGTTTCTATTAATTGCATATACATTATTATAAAAGTATAAAAGTTGTTTATTATTGAAAACCCAAAACTTATCCCAATATGATTGATTGACATGATTTTTTATTTCAGTAAACTGCCAAATAAAATATTAACAAGAGCACCGTTTATATAATATCGTGTGGTACCGCATAGTTGCATTACCGTCCATAGTCACAGACTAAATAATAGTAGATGACATTACCATTGTGCCCAAAGCCTAATCGTGCTTACAAGCTCTCGTTTTAATTAAGTTTTCCACATTTCACTAGTGACGAATTATGCTACTAATTTGAGAGGTCCAAATTTAGTTTTAATAACTTGTCGGAGTAGGTAGATATAGCAAAAGGAGGAATCGCGGGCGGTCATTAGCGGAATGAAGTCATTAAGAGCGTGTAAAACAGTTAATTACGGCGTGTAATCTCTGTCGAGTCGCCTGCTCTGAGACACCACCTTCATTATGAACATGTTGGATAATGACGAGTTCACCCTTTGCCAAGTTATGCACAAATGACCGTTAGATAAGTATAGCACGTACCTTCACGTAAGTACTTATCCGTAAATGTACGTTTTTAACGTTCTTACATTTCTAACTGAAAGTATAGATATAGAAATGCCATGATATTTATGATTTAGTAGATATTATATAAAATTACTTGTGCATGTGAATAGGGATACAAGAAAGTTAAATTTATGTTAGTGTTTTTATATGTTTATTTAGGTAATCTATCTGCGTTGCACTGCCCCACAAAAATTTCCACGTTACACCCATGTTAACTGGAAGATAATGCTCTCGTGCATTAAGTTCGCCTACGTACCTTCATTTGTTGTTTGGGCAATAAACTATTTTCTATCTATCTATCTATATTTAGGTAGCTTGTTAGTTTTTAAGAGTTATGGTGAACAGAAGACAAGTTTTTAACCATGCAGCTGCGCCTGCGTACTGAGCATACTGCACAATTTTATACAAAAAAATAGTACTTTACTGAAGAAGTAAACAAACATTTGGTTTAAAAATGAATAGTATAATTTCCTTTTTTGCAATAAGATCGAAATGGGACATGTTCTGTTATATCGAAATATCACGAATAAAAAATTTGGTCCGGTTTACGGTTTGTCCGGTTTTCATAAAAATTGTATCAGTTCTTGGAGGTTGACCTCCAAGAACTGATACAATTTTTATTGTTAGAGTAATATCAGGTACCTGTAATACAAATACAATGATTTCAATAAAATAATATATTAACTAGGAGTTGGTGACGCTATTGAAATAATCGGCATGCATGGTTTTAACTTATTCATCATTCAAACAGCTTTCTCGATGCTGGCTGCAATAAGGCTATACTAATTATAACAGGCTCATATATCAGGTTGTACGCAATCATGGATTTATCATTATTCGGTTTTCATCATAATATTTATGTTGATTTCCCTTCCGTTTTTATATTTATGATTAGTTACATGAAGTCACGATTGGCCGATTATGCGTATTCGCATTGCTAATGATAGCCGACCTATCACGTATACTGGAGCGGTGCAAATCGATGCTGATGCCGGGTTGTTCAGACACATTCGGGATTTACTAGGTGGTAGGAATTTTCTGCAAAGTTCGTCTAGGTAGGTACCACCGCTTTGCCAATTATTCTGCCGCCAAGCACTAGTGTGCAAGCACTGCTGTGTTCCGGTTTGAAGGGCACTGTAGCTAGTGAAATTACTGGGCAAATGAGACTTTATGACCTGACCTCACAGTCTATTAATCTTATTACTAGATTGTGCTGATGTCTCAGGATGACGTGCGTAGTGCAGTGTCACGCGAAACTCTATACTTTAGAGTTCCGAGTGACACTGCAACTGATATGGGTAGCCGTATCGCTTAACATCAGGCGAACGGTTAGCCCGTCACGTCATTCCTAAACATAATAAAAGGTTCCACGCAATAAGTGGCGTCGACGAGTCTCGCTCTGCTCTCTCCGATAGAACACAGATTATGCAATAGTCCATACACAACCGCTATTCAAGACGTCCGTCAGCTTGTAATTACCATGGAAATCGCAGTAAAACGACCCACACACGCACTTACTCTATTAGAGCAGTACATGTGAAATGACACGCGAAAACTGGTTACACGCACAAGAAATCGTTGGATTCTCGTCGATTGATTTACCACTGATTGAGATGTCACGGCTCTTTGGGTCTATTGGCTGGTTGTAGATATTTTCCTTTGTCTTAGAGTTTGTTTGTTCACCAACTTCGTAACTTCATCTTTCTATAGGCAGGTGAAACTTTATTACACTTGTAAGAAATGATTTTCAACACTAAATTAATCTTTTTATTGTAGATTCTGGTAAAAATTACATTTTACTACACCTATTTCAACTTTTATAGTGTCATAAACCCGTATAAGAACATTCACTGTTTTAATAATTTTGTCAAGGACCCTAATACCAAAATTTTGAATGGGCTACTGTTATTTAGAAGGGCGAATTGGGTGCACTTAATGTTTATGGCGAGTCGACGTGTTCCGCCGGAAGTGTCGTAAAACTGACCTCATAGTCAGATTCCAACGATAATCATTAAAGGGCACCTTGTTAATGTTAAATACTCCATAATTGGTTACTAATATTAATTAGTTTATTATTGGCACTTGACTTAATACTGTTTGTAGCGCAATAATGTAAAGATTGAAAACGAAACTAATCCCGTTTGTACTAAAGATTGACAGTTCCTAAGTTTGCATTTATATCCTAGACCCCGTTTCTCGTACGTTTGCCAAACTCGTATCAAGTCAACATGCCAAATACTGCGCGCTCATTGGTTGAGACAGCTAACGATCAACAGGCGACCAATGAGCGTTCTGTCTTTGATCTGCCAAGTTGACACGAATTTAACATACGTATACGAGAGCCCGAGGGAAAGTGTTGCTTAACTAAGTTGCATTTTATAGGCTGGTTTTTTGTTTAACAGACGGGCATGATTATTATTTTATAGGTTTTTACATTTGTACAGTAGCTTCATGCAATCGAAGTAGCTTTAAAATGTTATGTTTTTTTTGGTGTAGATACCTATGTATGATGTACGATATATCTGGGATATTAGGTATATGATAATTTAAATCATGGAAAGCGAAGATTATTCTTTACGTAGGTAATCTAGTAAAATTATTTTACTAGAAACAATGCTCTTGTTGTTTCCTAAACCGTTTAAATTTTTTTTAGTTATCAACGTGTAGAAACCACATTAATGTAGTTAATCACATGCGGGAACAAAGAAACTCAGCATGAACTGATTTAAAGGCGATTCCGGTTTAGTTTGGAATTTCACGCTTCGACTAAATGCTATGTTGCTTATTGTAAATTATCGTGTGTTAAACAATAAAACATTTCTCGCATAACCACAATCTCAACGCAAAAACAAAGAAGAATTTTTAATTAGCAAAGCGTTTTCCTGCGGTGGTGTGCGACGCCCCGCGGCGTCGCTACTTTACACACATTGCGTTGAGGTCGTTAACAAAACGTCAGTTTTCACAATATTTATGTCTCCATTATTTTTCATGTACAACAAGATCGTAAAAATGAAAGTTCGTTGATAAAGAGACTTTTTGATTTGCATGAGAGATGGCTTTTTTACATTTTTCGTACCTACTGTAATCCCAACCCAACTGATCAAAATGAATAATGATGATTGATAAAGTGTTTATTTATTTAAAATCCTCAGTAAAAAGCCTTCACTCAAGATTTTTAAGTAAAAGAAACAAGATAAAGATGATCTGACAAGATAGCAAGCAACTCGAAGACCCTAAACTTTACAAAAGTAATAAAATGAGAGTTCCATTTTGCACGATTACCCGAGAGACTACAAAACATGTCAAATGTCAATTTGTGTAATTTACAAAGGAATTAAAATGGCGGCGTGACAGATGACAGTTTGCGTGGCGCTGGCGCTCCCGTGTCGTTGCCGGTGGCGAGGCTTCTCGAGTTTTTATAGCGTTTCAGTTAGCGGTGCGACTATAACCTGTTGGGTTTTTTAAATATTTTATTGCTTTCTTGGTTCGTTTTACCGCGAATTGCGAGCAACGCTGCTGTAACTGGATATTTTGTTTTGAGTGGCGAGATTAGTAGCAGCGAGTGATGCGTCACGACATGGCCGACGTATGCCGCGTGGCGACATAACGAGACGCGTGAGTGACAGCCAACGGCGACTGACACGCTGCACGCGACTTCACTATTCGCAGTTCTTTGATATGGGATGCATTTGGTTAAATCTTTGACCCTAGCTATATTGCATTATCAAACTTGTAGTTTTTAGACTAATTAAAAAACAGTTTCTTTTTACTGTGTGAATTGTTTTTTTTATACCTTCTATGTGAATTAAACATTAGCATTATAATATAGGCATTTAAAAAAATTCAGGAAGCAAATTACTATTTAATATATTATCAATGTGGCTGACCTACGTTGCGTGCAGACACCTTGTCTTTAACTGGATGACATTTCTTGAAAAGTACTTGTTTGTAATTACAAACCCACAAGCCATGGGAAATTTATAAAGACTACCATTACCTATATTTGGATTTCTAATTGCTTAATTATTTAGTATAATACAGAATAAATGATAGTAACCAAAGTAATAAAAATATCACATAATAAGGTCTAGACACGGAAATTGATAATTATCAATAAATTTTTTATTAAAGTTGATTTTGCAAGTAATAATAAGGAATAATGCGCGTCTGTACTAAAAACTATTAAAAATTAAAATACAACTTAATTAAGCAACACTTTCCGTACAGTATTGACACGAGTTTGAGGTCCGTATTACAAAACATTACTGTCGTAGATAATAATTGTTAATAATAATAATTGTTGTCTCAAGTAGAGATTTCTTTCACTATTTGATCATTTTGTGAATGTAACCTCTTGAGCAGAGATTCACGTCTGAACATAGTCCTGTAATACGAACCTGTCAAACGTACAGGAAACCGGGGGCTAGGGAGATATGTGGAACTTAGAAGCTGTCAAACTTTAATACAGAAGGCAGTAAGTCTATATTTAAATAAAACCTTTTTGATTAAATCTTTTGTTGAGTTTAGGCGGGAAAACGAAAAAGATCGCATCGCCACATTGTATTATTTTCCAAACCTCGTGTTATTATCAGTGTTAGTGCATAAAATTGGTGGCATTTTATTCGTTAAGTGCTGGACTACAGGCATGAGTGTTGGGAAAGTGGTATAATGATGGTGAAACGTTTCTTTTCGTGTTGTTTCCAAAACTCCATAGAAGCTTCTGGTAAAGTGGCCACCACTTTACTAGGAGTGTGACTTGACTAGACTAGATTATAACTTGACTCGATGACTAGGATTGTGACTTGACTTGACACATATATCTAATACCTTTTAACTTGAAAAATTATCAATTACTTGACACTGGCTAAATACACAAAAGTGTGGAAAAAAAAAAAACTTTTGTTCGTCACACATTCTTAACTTACATCATTCTATGCTTTGAATTGTCCGTTGCTTTATTTATTAAGTGCCTGATTCAAAGTGACATTTATAAATTAACACCGTGCTTAAACATGTTCTCAAGTTACGGATTTCAAATTTCAATATAAATTTACTACCACTTTATAACGTATAGTTCATTTTAATAATATGAGTTATGCTATACATTAATGTAGGTACTTATATAAAAATATGGCGCTTGTAGATTGTGATATAATTTTAATCATATGTATGTGACAATCACTAATTCCTCTATATATATCTGAAATGAATACACAAAAGATTCCTCATTCCAAACACTGATTTGTACTCGCTTATGAAACTTTAGTCAGTTGATCATCGTAATCATCAGTAAATAGCGTGCTAAAGAACTAATTATTCAGATTCTAATTGCTACAACATGCTGTTTGATTGGTTTTCCGCTTTATTTTCTGGAAAATATAAAAATTTACTCATCGTAGAATAAACCACCAGCCACGAGGAGACAAAACAGAGTAACGCTAAAAACGACCGGTTTAATAAAAGCATTTACTATGAAATCGTCATCGTGTGTTAATACTGTTAATCCAGCGTATAAGCTATCTGTATTCCAATTTTCATCAAAATTGAGTCAGTATTTTTCCCTTAAAAGGTGACAAACATACAGCCATACATGCAAACTTTCGCATTTATAATATTATAAACCCGAAAGTTTGTATGTATCAACAAAACCCTACCTACTAAACAAACACACTACAAAAACCTACTATCCTACTAATATTAGTAGGATAGTAGGATTTAACCAATAGGCACTAAATGCAACATAACTAGAAAGATCTCTATGTACATTATCTAGTTTTTTGTCCTCGCTGCTCGCTAATAAGCGTCTTTTGTGGCATCATATATTAACCAAGCTCATGAGAAGGTGGAGTCTTGTCAGTTTTCATTATTAGTCGTACACTTTTTGTTCAATAATAGCTGTTATTGAACAAACAGTAGGTAATGAGGTAGGAATGAGGACAAATTTCGCGCCTCCCGCCGGATGTGGTTGTCCATAATTGGAGCATTCATTCATGCGCTCCTTGCCGTGTGGTTCTTCACCACAATAACCGTAATAACTAGGCACTAGAATACAATAAAAAGAGTCATTCTATTTTTAAAGCATCGTGTGTGAATGTACTGAAAATCCTACTTTGTTACGAGTATCTAAAAATCAAAGTCAAAAGATTTATTGCAAATAAGCTATTTTTAACACTTTTCCAATAAAAATTATATTAGGTACTTAAAATTAAGTTATTGTACTAAGCATATAGAATTACAAAGTGCTTATTGTCAAATGAAGGGTTGAGAACAAAAAGGGTTTAACTGATTTTTTTCACAAAATGACTTATGGGTATCGTTGGATTCAACATGAAATTATCTACACTAATACATTCTCAAAATACCGAAATGAGGCTTGAATCTCGAGATTTTGAGTCTAAAAACGGTTTATCTGTCACAGGAATACAGTTCGCTTAGCATATAAACATTATTATATTGATTTTATTATATTAAATTTTTACAGTAATTGTATGAATTTGTACTATATAGTGTTTTATATAAACCTTTTCTATTACCTTATAAGCACTCTACATTAAAATGAGGCCGTTGAAGTTAATGTCAATTTTCTCGAAACTATCAATTTGACAGTTAAACCCTTTTTATTCTCAACCCTTCAAATATTACATAGCAAGCCCATTACAATATATGAGTTTGAAAAAAAAAGAAGTCCTCTTTCACACTATTGGTGCTAGTATATGTGTATTTAAGTATTTCTAATATTTACGTCTGATACCGCGGCTAACGAAACTTTGATAAGATTTTGAATCCAGCTTTAGGTCCAAGATGAACATATGAGATAGGTACTTTTATCCGGGGTATCTAAGCGCTTGAAACTGCAGGTTGCATTTAATAAAATTATGCTTTTTGTGCATTATTCTACTAATATTATAAATGCGAATTTTGTATGTTTTGATGTTTGTTACACTTTCACGCTTAAACGGTTGGATTTGGATGAAATTTGAAATACATAAATATCTAATATAGTGGATTAACAGAATTTTTTATCCGCGGGTGAAACCGCGGAACGTAGCTGGTAAGTAATAAATATAGGCACATTACAATCATCCGAATAAAATATTGCCGTCAATTATTTTTACAAAAGTTCACGCACTTGTCATTAAGGTATGTCCATACTACTCAGTATTTGTTAAGCTTATCCGAGGGCATCGCAGAGCGACGTTTATTAATGAATTATGTAAATGCGCCCGACCGGCCTCCCGCCGACGACTCTACCAACTTTATTACTCGCAAAATGCGCCATTAATATTGATCAGTTCCTTGGTGTTAGGAAAAGGTCACATTCATTTTTCTTCAATATACAATACAAATTTTACTTCCTTGTTCTTTGAGCTAGATATAGTAACGTATATACTCAAGTCAACAATTTTTATTTATCCAACCTGACTCCTAACTAAATAAACTATTTTCCTTTTAACTGTTATAAGTATATATATATATATATTGTATATGTGTATATATTATATATCAATGATTTAGGTATATGTATTTTATTATTATTTATTCTTATGTATTATATTATTTGAGTATAGGTTAGTATATAGTATTTATTTGCACCGCCGTCCTCGCTCATAGTGTCTCATATCTCTGTCCATCCAAAGGTTGTCTGGAAGAGATCGCTCTTAGCGATAAGACCGCCCATTGTACCTATCTTATTATGTGATTCTATTTTCTACATGTTTATTTTTGGTGTCAATAAAGCGTTTTGTATTGTACTAATATGCCCTGAAGAGTGTAGATACTAGGTATGTAGTTAAATTTTGCAATGTGAAGTAAATCGTGATCAGGTCCGATTGATATAGTTCATTACACATCTCGCTGGGTGGCGCGACGGTTGCTGCGACATCGTGCCTTAACGACGCACTCATAAATGCAGGTGACAGCGACTTATTGTCGAACTCGACGAGAGATCCCGCGCAACCGATACTGAACCACCATTCAAACACACCTTAATACGATTTATTTATGGCTAGTGCTTAACTCTCGACAGAGGCCCTCAATACTCTGCGCTTTATCGTCGCACCCAACTATCGAGTTCAACCTTTGAACGTTTTATAGATTTCCTCTATTTGTTATATCTACGTACTATAATTTTCCTTCGTTTAGTTTGACAGCCTCTATGGTGTGGTGGTTGACCAGGTCGGCTTATAGCTCGAAGGCGGTGGGTTCGATTCCCGCGACAGGACAAGTATTGGTGCACAGAAAAAAGCGCAATTATTTGTTCTGAGTCTGGGTGTTGTGCAACCATGATCCTCGTAGTTTCTGGGTTCCTAAACACAGGGAATCCTAATTTGGGTCCAGGATCTATGTATTTGATCGTTGGGCGTTATTATTATTATTATTAGTTTGACAAGTGTTTGTTTTTATGGACCCTCTAATATTGAAAAGGTTTTGTTCTATTCTGGAATTATTACATCAGAATTCACTTCAAGCGTACTTAACTATTGGGAATGAACAGACCGACCGACGTATAGGTACGAGTATGTTGAAAAAATGAACTCCTTCAGCCTTATTAATAAATGGGTATTAGTCTCGGATTAGTTACCTACTTCAGCTTTTGTCCTTTTTTTGCTACTCGAATATTTAGCTGGATCGTAAGAGACAAAATATGGTGTAACTAGTCTAAAGCTAGTTCGTGTTTATTAATAAGGCCGCTTCAGTCCTGCGCACAAACTACATACTTATAGAGTTGATAAAGCTACAAGTTAAAGTCCGATAGTGACATAAGATCTAATGTCTCGATAGACAAATTGTGATATCGGACGTTTATCTATCTGACAAGCCCTTGACTACTTGGTTGGGCTCAAAATTACAAAATGCCGTTTAATAGAAAAAATGTTGTAATAAGAAAGACTGCTTCATAAATAAACGATGGCGAGATGTTATCGGCGCTCACCGGCAGGAAGCGCTTCAGCCCATTTAGGGGTGCATTAAAATCGAATACATCATATTTGTTTGATTTCCTAGTTCTCGTTTCACCCTGTAATTATACAAGTCACCGTCCGTGGCAGGATCTCTGGAAGTTTTTTGAAAAATATGCATTAATCACCTTTTTTATTGCGAGCATGTGTTTGGTCTCGTAAAACACTTTCGAGGGATTATAAGCTTTTTGTATGCATTATGTCTAATTTGGTTTCTGCCGGTTCTTATGAGGTCATTAGCGCGGTGGGGTCCGACGGAGACCTTTAATACTTTATGTGAAAGTTAAATTTTATACCGATGTAATTTGTTGCAATTATGTATACGGCATAAATATTAAGTAAGGTAACTTTTATTACAAGTAATTGGTATGATATTTAGTCGTGTCACGATTGTGAAGGTTAGTGTTTTGTGTGCGCAGACGCATGTTTCCGACGGTGCGCGTGTCGTTCGCGGGGTGCCGCGCGGAGGCGCGCTACGCCGTGCTGCTGGACGTGGTGCCGGTGGACGGCAAGCGGTACCGGTACGCGTACCACCGCTCCTCGTGGCTCGTGGCCGGCAAGGCGGACCCGCCCGCCCCCGCGCGCCTCTACCCGCACCCCGACTCGCCCTTCTCCGGCGACCAGCTGCGCAAGCAGGTCGTCTCCTTCGAGAAGGTCAAGCTCACCAACAACGAGATGGACAAAAACGGACAGGTCAGTTAGTTTGCCTTCATTTCTTTGAAGTAGAACTTCTTTGCGCACGCTCGACTTGGGAAGTAAGCTGGTGAATGCGTAACGAAGCGAACGGAAGTTGAAAGTTGTTGGTTCACGTCGATCTCTATTGTCAACATAACAAAGTTAAAAATTACTTGAAATTTGTTTTATTATGTTGGTATGTCCGCTAAAATGACAATTTACAATTGTCAAGATGGCGACATTAACATAAGCAAAAACAAAGTTATACCGGCCGACCGGAGTTAAGGAAGTTTTACTTCAGTCGTGTGGTCTAAAGCACACTTGTTTTTTAGAGCAATTACAACCTCCTGATACTTGGACTGTAGACAAATAGAAATTATTGCTTTATTTGGTATCTCGTAATATTCCGGTGGTATAAAATGACTACCTTTATTATGAATAATTTAAATGCAAACGAACTGAGCAAATTAAACAAACTACCTAACATGATAGAATACGTAACGAACACATGCACATGTAGTAGAGAGGTGACGATGAAAGCATTCATTTCATATAGTTATGGAACTCGTTAGACAATTCTTTTTAGTTTGTCTTACTTCAAACTACAATTTTACTGTGTGCGGCCGGTCAACTCGGTTTTGCTCTAGAAAATTTCAAATAGTCAGCAATGTTATTACCTCACGGTGCTCGTGGGCTGACCAAGTGCGTGCGTACACTGAAAATTGATGTTTGTAGAATAAATTATCCTTCAACATTTAATTATAAATGTGATTTCCCTCGCAATTCATTGAAAACATGATTCATAGTTTATCATATCCACTCATCCACTCACTCTTCTATTTGTATATATTAGGTCCTCACAAGAGAATTCAGACACTATTATCTAAAATACGTTGCATTTTAGATAATAGTGTCTGAATTCTCTTCTCTCTTATACTCGTAACACAGAAAATTATACACCCATGGTAATGATTTTCCTGGCTCTGTGGTTTATAACATTTATCTATAGATCAAACTTACAGACTATAACAATGCACGTTGTTTGAGATGAGTTCGTGTCATTCTTGTGTCACTTGTGCGTGTGGCAATTTATAGAATTACGGACGAAATTGCCTGTGTCGGCGACACCTCGGGCGTCGTCGGCGAGAACATAATGAGAGCGTTGTGGGCAACAAATTAGTCGCACATGTCGCGGCGCGTCAGCCGGCGACAGCTACTAGCCTCCGCCGCAGGTGCGACCTAGCCGCGCCCATGCACAGGCAAATGTCACTATACCACTGACCCAGAACTACCAGACCTCTGCCATACAAGTGAGGACTGAGCTCACAGAGTTCACCATCAGATGGATGCCTTGCTCACTCAACGACGACTTGCTATGCACTAGTTCAAGTCAAGTTGAATGTTATGTACTAATTTACTATTATGAAGGGTACACGGCTAATTTTATTGCCATCGAAAATATTTTGATATTTATGTACTTATTACTGTGCCTATAATATATCTAATAACCAGATAAATTATCTATCTAACGTATGTTACATATCTTACCCAATATTTTCATTAAATCTATCACAGTAATATTATAAAAGCGAAAGTGCGTATGTGTGTTTGTGTGTATGTGTGTATGTTTGTTACTCCGTCACGCTCCAAATCCAAATTCAACAAATACATTCAGCCGAACGGCTGAATGGATTTGGATGAAATTCGGTACCAAGATAGCTTATACACTAGATTAACATATAGGCTACATTTTATCTCGGAAATGTGAAATTTTCTCGTGGGATGAGCAAATAATTAAAATACTTTTTATCCGAGTGAAACCGCGGGGCGCAATTAGTACCTTTATAAAAGCAAGATATAGACCAAATCCGAATACAATTAAAAACATGTCCTTCGGTCGGAAAATCTGGCCAACTGTTAGTATGCTCTACTAGTATAATCTATAGTATAGTCTATTTATTTAATTATTAAGTTTTTGAAGATTATCGACTTTTATAAGCTAAATTATGCAATAGTATTAAATAACAATAATGCCATTAAAAAGTCTTCACACTTAATACTCTATTGTTTTACGTATCAAGGCTCTTGTGTGGGTATACTCAGTCTAGTCTGGAATTACTAAAGTTTATATAGACGAAAATAAAATATGCCGGAATGGAATGGGTTTGAACGTGACGTATTTAAAACTTTACTATACAAGGGTGTCCCAGGAGTGTCAAGTGGAAGTCCAGAGGTGGAGCACCCCCAGGGTCACTCGAATTAACCCCATGTGCATGTCCGCGGTTTTCCATAGTTTAGGAGCTAACGGCTTCTTTAGTAATTTTCAATGCAATCTTCTATTTTGCTCTAAAGTCTAATCCCTGTAGATAAAATACTGTTACCAACTCTCTTTTATGATAAACACAAATTATTGGTGGACCTACGAGTTATTTTAATTTGCAAAAATGATATATTTTATGGTTATATTGTAGCTTTTATAGAAACAAATAAACAAAATTGACCTTTAGTCAAAATTAGTTAAAGAAGGGCAACGAAATGGAACGGCTGAGGGCGGGGCGCAATGATGGATGGATCCAGTTCTAACCAAAAATACACCTAATTGGCTTTCCGTAATCCAAAGACTGACGCTTGATTGTTATCATGGTCACGGATAAAGAATAATACAGTACGATTTTGACAAATTTACATTTGATAGTCAAAGTCAAAGTCAAAGTCAAAAGATTTATTGCAAATAGGCTAATTTTAGCACTTTTACAAGTCAAAATTATACTAGGTACTTAAAATTAAGTTATTTCACTAAGCATATAAAATTACAAAGTGCTTATTGTCAAATAATATAGCAAGCCCATTACAATATATGAGTTTGAAAAAAAAGCAGTTCTCTTTCTCACTACTGGTGCAAGCAATCCGGCACAATGCAGAATTGAAAACTTTGATCCGAAGCTTCGATTACAACTGTAAAGAAGAAGCTACAAGAAACTTTACAGTGATGTATTTTTTTTTTTTGTCTTCTTTCTACTGTCTTTTACAATGTATATAATTCATTACAATTGAGATAATGAATATGTTACAAAAATAACCACCACGTCACACCGGTGCAAGAAAAATACCGTGATTATCTTATTATAAACATTACAAATAGAAACTGAATTTATAGATAGGAATAGACAATAGGCAAAGTACCTAAGCTTTCATACCGTTAAGCTTGGGATATTCAGGCCAAGCTTTTTTGTCCGACACATAATCATTTATTGTGTAATAGGCTTTTTTCATTAAGTTTGACTTTATGAATAATTTATATTTACGCATTGACAATTGTTCGATACCGTCGGGCAACTTGTTATAAAAGCGTATACAGTTTCCCATAAATGAACCATTAACTTTCTGCAGTCTGAATCTTGGAACTTTCAATTTATTTTTGTTCCTAGTATTAAAGTTATGAATGTCGCAATATCTGGGAAAAGAGCTAATGTTTTTGCGAGTGTACATCAAATTGTCGTAAATGTATTGACAAGCCACTGTAAGAATATTTATCTCCTTAAATCGTTCCCTGAGAGAGTCGCGGGATTTCATGTTATATAATTGAAAGTAATTCCTTTTTCTTAGATATATTTAAAAACCAGCAATTTTTTTACTAAGATTTTGGCTCCACACATTTATGTATTTAGCCAGTGTCAAGTAATTGATTATTTATCAAGTTAATGATATTTCACCCAAATATGTGTCAAGTCATAGTCGAAGTCATCAAGTCAAGTCATAGTCAAGTCAAAGTCATACTCTTAGTAAAGTGGTGCCAACTTTAAAACTTTAATTGAAGCTTCTATGGAGTTTTGGAAACAACACAAAAAGAAACGTTTCACCATCATTGTATCATTTTCCCACACTCATGCCTGTAATCCAGCAATTAACGAATAAAATGCCACCAATTTTATCTAACACTGAAAATAACACAAGTTTTGGAAAATAATACCATTCGGTGACGCTATCTTTTTCGTTTTCCCGCCAAAACTCCCAGCAATTATTTTTCCACAATGGATGTTAGTAGGTGACTTGATAAAGTGTTAAGCACGCAACTCGGCAATCGGCACCAAGCGGCCGCGTGCCGTCCGCGACTTGTTCCTAATTGTACAACAAAAACTCCATGAAACCGACGAATTAATCATCAGCTACTAACTTACTCTGTGCTCGAAAATTTATTGAATAATGCGGCAAGAATTCATACGTAATTTTACCAGGTTCTTGTCTAGGTACCTACCTACTTTTTTAAACCAATTGTTTTTTTTACAAAGTATGTTGGACTCCATTCAGTGTGTTATTATTTTTTTATAGAAAAAAAGATGAAAATTTTTCATAAATAATTCAACCACCCATTTCACCTTTAGAGATGGAATTTCGAAAAACCCTTTCTTAGTGGATACCTACACTTTACAAAAAACGCACTCTCTAAATTTCAAGGCTCTAGGACCAGCGGTTTAGGCTGTGAGTTGATATATAAGTCAGTCCGTCAGTCAGTCAGGACTTAGAATTTTACGAGTATATGTATAGATTAAGGAACAGTATGTTTGTATTACATATTTTGTATCATATCAAAATGATAAAAACAGTCAATCGATAAAAATTTTTTTGGAATGTTTAGAATCACAGAAGGCCTAAATTGCCCTTTTTTTGAAAGCCTCTTCTGTTGACTACAAAAATATACGCCTGTGTGACTCAAAACGCTTAAAATAATCGAGGTCAGCCAAAGCTTGGATATTTACGGGACGTACCTACCGCACGAAAGTCCCTGATAGCGATGATAGGAGTGAATGCTTAGAAGACACGCTCACTATTGTGTAAGACCTAAACTGGAGAAATATAACATTTACATTTTGGGAATTATATATCTATTAGAATGTACTTGATTAAAACATAAGCTTTACGAAAAAAGCTCATTCAAAATACATATTTGGCCAGAGGGCTATTTATTACTATGTATGTGATCGTTGGGGGTTATTATTATTATTACTTTTGAATTTGTAAGAACTAGAGATATTTCTCTACTCAAGTACACAAAATAACACGCGGCTAGAGAAAAACCCCATACCCGTGATTGTTAAAAAACATTAATAATATTCAACCTGTAATTATGACTGATTAAATACAACAATTTTCTAGAAAACCAACTTTAAATTAAGAAAATATGTAAATGAATGTATACATGCACACAATCAGCCATCTGCAGTAAGCACTGGCCACGAACGCGGCTGATGATTAATGAACAACTCTTCAGTCGTTTACTTAAATAATAACCTTCACCAAACAAACGTACATTGTTAATGGCATTCTATCTTGCTTTGTTTTTAAGGAATAAGTTTTCGTCGGCGATGCTATTCGATTTTATATTAGTTTTAGTAATATTTCTACATATTTCTCAGGTGTCGACTTGCCCATTGTGCAAGTTTCCGTCTGCATGTGACGGATGTACGCAATATTCTGCGGGCGCGCTTAGTTAGGTACTCGCTTCATCCGGCTGTCCATAATCACAACCATTTATTCTAGTTATTACACTACGGTTTATGTCGTTACAAGAACTATTACTATATTTATTTTTTGCAAATAGGCAATCAATTATAATGTCCGTTTCAAATAGGCCAAGCAATTATAATGCACTTAAGATGTGTAGACACATAGCATGTTATCTCTCTCTGCTTATACTTATTGTTTCAAACTTTCAGTATAAGGTTAACGTCAGTATAGGTTAGTAAGGTCCGTATTACAGAACGATGCTCAGTCATCGATCGGTGCTTAAGCAAAGATTTCATTCACTAATTGATCACTTTATGAATAAAAATCTTGAGTACAGATCGATGACTGAGCATCGTTTTGTAATACGGACCTTAGTATCGCAGACATCGACAGCAATTAACGCTATCATATTTTTGATGTTTCAACTAGAGATGTGAGACTGATGATTTCCATTTGCCAAAAAGCCGATGTCGTTAACGAGGTTGTCGCTGTGCTTTATGATCAGCCGGATCGGTGGACGCGGCTTCGATATCCGCGGAATATTTTCATTAATAATCCCCATTTAATTTATAGCACCGTCCGAGTCGGCTGCATCGAATATACGAGGCGATAAAATTTAATAAAACGCTCACCACGCTGCCACCCGCGCCCGTCCGGATACTTGTCTTAATGAACGACAACAAACATCAATAATATTCTCGATGACCGTTTGCGTTTTTAATTATTGTTGATATTTTCACGTCGTTAACGTATTTTGAAATAAGGTGATTATAAAACAAACACGCTAGACAGGTGAGTGGAGTTGGTAGTGAATATGGGTTTAGGTGTATATAAATTAATAAGTTATTCGTCGTCGGCCGGACGCCCGCGGCGAAGAGGTGTACCCTTACACCACTAATTATCGTACACCTCGGCTCTGGTAACTGCCACTACGCCGTTATTCCTTAAAACTAACAATGAAATAAATTAACACTCTACTTCATTTGCTTTCTTAAATGCAGTTTCGTTTGTTTTTATTACTTATACCTAGTAAGTAATTATACTGTTTCAAATAATACATGTTCACTGGTAAACCACCAATCTTCATTAAATTCCTTTCACATGACCGTTATTACCTTCCCTTAGAGTCCTGCATTTGACAAATCTATCAGTAACGATATCCATCATAAATAACTCACCTGCTTGGGACAACGTAATCACCCTTCAACTTTTCAAATCTGATATCGTATTACGTGTGATATCAATATCATTTCGTAGTTGTCACAGTTGGAGTTTCAATGATTGACACTTCCAAACACTGTAATAGTGTAAACGATAAGATTTAAGATTAGTTTCATAATTTTGGTTCAAATTTTAATTGGTTTATCAACGCAATATCCGCACCGGTTAGTGTCGTGAAATAACTTTGAGGGTTTATAGCTAACAATTAACTAGATTGCAGAACGAGTAGTATCAGTGTCTCTCTCTACGATCACCCAACAACAGCCTATAAAATTATTTTACTTTGTATCTTCACTGTAATATATTTAACTAATTTTCTTTGAGAAGTGAAATTAAAGTCAATGTCAAAATCAAAAGATTTATTGCATATAGGTCAAAATTATATTAGGTACTTAAGGTTAAGTTATTTTAATAAGCACATAAAATTACAAAGTGCTTATTATTTGATGAATCCAGATTTAGATTAATAATCCCATTAACCTGGTAGCACTAGTCTTTTTATATATTAGTCATCTCATAACTTAAACTAAAAAAATCGGTTCAAAAAACTTAATGGAATATCTAACAAAATTTTGCTTAAACCGTGTATCCTACACCATTTTCTATTGTAACTCTATACATACGATTTGTAATAGAAATGTAGTTTCTACATGTGAGGTTCCTTTTCCTATGTTTACTTTGTAGCTTCACATAACTTCGTTATGAAACAGATTTTAAATTACTTTTCTTTGTTTAAAGTATGTCGTTGTATTTACGAGGCAGTGTCATGTCGATGTCTCGGTGTTGTCGACGCCGCTGCCACTAAACACGCGGCTTTACGTGCAGGGAACAACGCCTCTGTCTCGTTATTCACCAACCATGGACTGACGTGTAAATCAGTGATAACTATTCCAATAAATTGAGTTTCCGTACTATGCAACATTTGATTATTGGCAGGTACAGTTATCAAAGCATGCAACAATATCGGCTGAAACGTTTTGTTTTATTGGTTTTTGCTTCTTTTCATTTAGGTGACTCGGGAAGATTGATTCATTCAGAAATTGTTACGATATCTATCGACTGGATGCAATGCGAATATGGTGGCAGGTTCTTCATTGTATGCAAATATCTACAGCGCCACTGTGAGGAGTTGAGCTCATTTAGCAAAGTTATGGCTTTCAAGTACAGTCATGACGAGATGTAAACGATACGAGACGTGTCGTATTAATCAAAACCCTGCAATATCACCTATGAAACACGGAGAGGCCGAGCGAGCACGACCGCATCGCGGGGGGCGTCCGCAGCGACATAACATTTCTCACTTCAATTTGTAGTTGTATTTGTTTTTCTGTTTCCATCGTCTCACTTCATTTCAATCGGAGGTCGTTTTTTAATATTTCCTTTTATACCTTTTTCATTCCGAAGTGACATTTATCGTGACTCCCCGGGTGACGGCGACGCGCGACGCGACTTGCGCCTCTCTAGTTAAATGACGATTTACCAGTTATCCATTCGACTCCCGATGTCAGTCTCTTTACGAGCGAGTATTTTATTTGGAGATATTTTACTGCCACCGATGTTATGATGAACGTTTACGTACCTCTGAGTTATTTTAATGTTCCATATGAATTTGTGAACTTGAATACCGAGCCGTTTGGACCAATAAAGATTAAATTGATTAAGGTATAAAGTTTAGGGATTAGTGTTTTGGTCGTAATCGTAATAGTATGATTTGTTGAGTAATATGACTTTATCGGTCACGTGGATTTTATGGTTGTGGACAGTGATTTGATGTGTAACTGCTTTTTTGTTGGTACCTTAGTCTTTGGTTATTTCGTAACGAATTTTAAAAATACTGCCTATTTGTTACAATAAGTTCAAATAATAGTTCTTAATCAAAATATTATCTTTGAAATGGTAGATATTTTATAAAAATCTAATTGACGTTCAGGCTAATAAGGCATGCTATAAAGTTTTGTTTGTTTGGACGGTGCATTGGAAGAGAGTTTCTTTCTGTTCGGTTATCTGTAATATATTTATATTCAAAATAGCGCTGCATCTTTGCGCTGCATATAGGTAATGCAAAAAATACTGACTTTGACAAGTTTGCAATTTATCTGATTGTGTTATGATATTGTAAAATCCGGTGAACCGAGTTCTGATCATTATAATATCATATTAAGTCCCACTTTCCCTTCTGACTTATATAACTTATGTATTACTTTCCCTTCGGCCTTCGGTAAAGGTCATCAGCCTAAAATTACCAATATTGCAAGGACTCCATTACACCGAAATTGATTCGCCTTCTTTAAGCCGGAGGCGGAAGGTTGCTATAAATTTACAGATGTCCTATGAACTGGATAAGTATCCAATTAAATACCTACACAATTACATTACCATAGTAATGTCAAGTAGATAAAGATTGTAAGTTGTTGTAGTTGTTACTTGTTAAAAGATTTTCCACAAAAATAATGTTTTGTGTTTATGAACTTTATTATGACTGAAGAAACTTGCCTCAAACATTATAATGGATGCAAAGAAATCCGTAACTTTATTGTATCGTATCTCAACGCTTACCGCCGCCGCTGACTTAACCTCGGTGACACCGCGAACAATCGACATAAACATTTTATTTTTCGTAAAACAAATTAATTTAGTGGCGGCAAAAGCTATGCTACAAAACATTTGAGTGCGTTTCAAATATTTACATAATGCAAATTTCCAAAGATACGAAACAATAATTATTTAAATGCAATAAGTTACACTGATAAAGTAAATATGAAATTGTGAAAATTATCATAGGCGTGTCTTTCTTGCACTGTACGGATTTGAATGAAATTAGAAAATAGACAGATTATAATTTAGGCTAATTCTAGAATTAGACCCTGAAGTAAAATATGCGATACGTTTACATACATAATATATTTTTTAATGGTTTTATGCAACCATATTTTTTCTGGGTCATAGTATATTTTTACATACCAAAGTGCGTATATATAACTAGCTGCTGCCCGCGGCTTCGCCCGCGTGGCCCACAGGAAACGAAGAAGAAATTTTTTCATAGATAATTCGACCACCCATTTCACCTTCTTAGGGATGGAATTTCAAAAAACCCTTTCTTAGTGGATACCCACACTTTACAAAGAACACACCTTCTAAATTTCAAGTCTCTAGGACCTGCGGTTTAGGCTCTGCGTTGATATATAAGTCAGTCAGGACTTTGAAATTTATATATTATAGTAATTTTTATTGTGAACCTCTTCCCAAGTAAAGCGTTCAGTACACGATTGTACTCGCCCACGCAGCCATATCGGTTCAATCTGTTGACATCTCATATTGAATGAACACGTGCTGTTTGTTTTAATACAATATCATTAATTTATCAAGCCACTGGATATATTTAATAGCATATGTAAAAAAATGGACTCTAAATTATTAGCGCATACCTAAGTAACGAATTTTGAAACTTATTGTAAAACATTTATGATGAGAGGTGAGAGAGATGAATGAAATTATAACAAATATGTACCTATAAACTAACCAAACAAACAAATCTATTGTAGTCACATTACCTAACCTAAAGGAAAGTTTAATTTATAATGAGAAAAAAAGAAAAAGTAACAAATTGGTAAAATAAAAAAAGTGTGCTTTAGAACACATGACTAAAGTAAAACTTCTTTAGCTCCATCTATATCGGCCGGTATAACTTTATTTTTGATTTGTTTAATGATAGTATCCTCTACTTGGTCTGTGGTTTAATGTTAATGTCATCTTGACAATTGCTAATTGTCATTTTACCGGTCATATCAACAAATATATATAAATTTAAAGTAATTTTTAACTTTGTTATGTTGATAATGGAGATCTACGTGAACAATCAATTTTCAATTTCCTTTCACCTCGTTACGCATTCACCAGCCTCCCTAAGTCCAGCGTGCGTAAAAAAGTTTTTCTTCAAAAAAGCTTATTTTCATTTTTTGTTTCAATATTGTAAATTCACGCCCTAATTGAATTCTCCACATTTATGTTCAAATATGACAATGTTCTCAGACAATGACTATGGTGATATTATCAGACCGAACCACTGCCTTGTGGTAGTACCTACGATATATCTTTATTTTTATTAGTTCTTAGTAGTTAGACACATTATCAAATTTAAAAAGATATTACTATATTATGACGTTGGTAGATTATAAATGTTGATTATGAGATGAGTTCACAGAGATGAGTTAATTACAGACAACTCTCTTTATAACAACGAATATAAATAGTTTGTAGTCATTGTAAGACGAGTATATAGTGCACAGAAAAAAAGCGCTAATATTTTAGTAGGTATATGACGTAGATAATAGCGATATATAAAATGTAGTCATTGTAAACATTTATATGGAACTGAGGTAATGAAAATATTACATTTGTCCAAATATCTAGAGTAGGTGGTATATGCCATAGTGTATGCGGCTTCGAGGCACCGTGGAAGGTACAAATGGGCCAATTTGTCGGCTTCGGGCGCCGCGCGCGGAGGCGAAAATCCGCCGTAATCCGACAACTCGCACGCTAATCGAAATATCGACGCACCGCTTATCGACGCACCGCTTATCGACAACTCGCCCGGTCGTCGGCGACCCGAACCGTGCCTCTATTTCAACAGATCCCCTATAAATTGCGTGAATATATCATATTTTGATCGAACTGAAGAATAAAACGGCTTGCGGCTGGGATGTACACAGCATCAGACAGTTCATTTCATTCATTTCAGATTCAACAGTTCCTTATTTTACCTACTGGCAACTCTGAGAACTAGAAAGGAAGAGAGAATATACAGAGAGAGTATAGACTTCTGAGTATCAATGAATGTCGATAAAATTATAAAAAACTGTGAAACAATTTCATTGTTAATTTGTGAAATTAATGGTAACAATAAACGGATAACGTATTATAATTAATTGCTGATCCCACGGGAAAATTTCGCTTTCCGGGATAAAATGTAGCCTATATGTTAATACAGTGTATAAGCTATCTTGGTACCGAATATCATCCAAATCCATTCAGCTGTTTGAGCGTGAAGGAGTAACAAACATACACACATACAAATTTTCGCCTTTATAATATTAGTGTGATCTGATAAAAACACAAATCAAACTAACATGAATAGGTTAGAATCTAATAAGAATCAAAAGCTTATTAAGCAATTTGAAATGTTAATATTCCGTTAGCACAAACATGGTACTCGGGCGACGACCCGCTGCCATCTGGCCCCCACTGTCCGCCATGTTCCGCCCCACCCCACGGCCCTCCCAACGCCCTCCACACCAATTACACGTATCTGCCAAGCCACATGCTGTCTTACAACAAAAATCATAACGATTAATATCCTACAGCGCTTCTAAAAAGGGGAGATTGGGTGGGTTGTACCGGCGGATCCCTTCAGCCCGAGCGAGTCGTCGCCTGCGTACTACGTGATGCTGGCGATACCAACTTGTCAATAATATAGCGTAGAGGTATCGGCTGAGCATGCTGGAATTTTAATTATTACAACTTTGGTCCCATCGTTTCAGACTTGTCTAAGCTTTGAGATGTTAACGCACCTGTAGCAAGTAGAGTATGTCCCAGCTTTTGGGACCGATGGATGGACGGGTTCAAATCCTCTTCGTGATTCAAATTTTTTAAATTAATCTACTTACTGATACTTGACATGAATTTTTTACGACGATACGTACATTATCGACTGAGTTATAATTGGCTGCGTTAACAAATGCTATTTCCCTCAAAACTAGAATTTTATAAAAACTGTCCATGCACTGCAAACTGCAATACTCAGAAGCATTAATGCAGTTTGCAGTGCTTTGACGACGATGGACCGTAGGAAAAGAAAAAAAAATTAGATTACAGGTACATTTTTGTCATAATTTTACTCATCTCTCGCACCTTTTACCATAAACGCTTTATAGTTTTTTTTGTAGACTACCGTGATTGTGAAGAATTTTATTTTTGACCCGTTTTTTAAATAGACGACTATACACGAAACTAATCAAAACACATCATCATCATCACATCATACTATCAAAGTGAGAATTTTTTTGATTGAGGTGACATGTACTTGTGGTTTAACAGATCATTTTGAGATATTCCATTTGACATTAAATGTATTGCAAGAGGTGAGCATGAGAAAATGTTAAAACACCGCGTGTTTTGTAATGTGGCGGGCAAGAGCGGGGCGGGGGCGATAATTCATTAGAGCGCAGGTGTGGAAATTAGAGACGCGCTAATGATACCCAACACGCCCAGCAATCTTCCTGATGCGTACCTGCACGATTTGGGCACCTACTCAAAATAAAAAGATGTGCCATAGTTAGTCTGTCTAATACTCAATAGAGCTAAGAATGAAGCAAACAGAAGAATACAGTCATACGGCGGGTTGGTGTTTGGAACATTTTAGTTTAGTCTTTATTACATCCCAATGCAAGAAGTCTCAAAATCTTAAATCAGTGTTTCCTACCTTATGATTAAATAGTTGCGCCCCACAGTTTCACCCGCGGATAAAAAGTATTTTAATTATTTGCTCAGCCCAGGAAAACATTTCACTTTTCCGGGATAAAATGTAGCCTATATGTTAATTAAGTGTATAAGCTATCTTGGTATCAAATTTCATCTAAATCCATTCAGCCGTTTGAGCGTGAAGGAGTGACAAACATACACACATACACACAAACTTTCGCCTTTATAATATTAGTGTGATGATATAGACCAAGCCGAGTCGTTGACACTTACGGTACTAGTTCACCAATGTATAGTTGCTCAGCAAGCTATGGAAAAGTCTATCATCTATGTTAGATGTAAACTGCTCCGTGACGCCACCGAAACGGTCCCAACGGAAGACCAGCGCTGGTTGTATGGCCAGCACAATGCTGAGTTGGGACCGATTCGTGGCAACTGATAATGACGATGTTTTCAAACTCTGTAATGTATTTTTTATCTTTTATTACCATAAATAAAAAAATCTTTCTTTTCTGTGCCCATGAAGTTTATTAGAATGATCAAATTTAGGGTGAGGTGATCTGGAAGAGATCTAAGAACATCGACACAGTCTTAGGTCTGTATTACAGAACGATGCTCAGTCATCGATCGGTGCTTAAGCAGAGATTTCATTCATAAAGTGATAAATTAATGAATGATATCTCTGCTTGAGCATCAATCGATGACTGAGCATCGTTCTGTAATACGGACCTTAACCTAAAAAATTAAAGTGGCAGTGGGCTTGTCCCTAAATCCCAGAATAGGCAGGCATTGAGATACTAACATGCGAGTGTTCTTGAGTGTAGACTGCTCGCCGACAAGGTGGAGCGACGATAAATGGAGTGGCTGCAGTGGCAGCAGTGCAGTGGCGTGCGCTCGAAGAGGCCTTTGGCAGTAGACTAATGGAGATATGTTACTGACGATCACAAAGTCTAGTAAATTGTACAGACTCTTGAGTCTGTTTTCTCGATTTACTAGATACTGATAGTTTACTAGATTTTCTTTTTTGTTTGTAAATACATACATAGAATACAATTTAACAACCAAACACAGAACAAACACCTATGTTCATCACACAAATGTTTTTCGTGGGTGGGAATCGTACCCAGAACCTGCAGTTCACAAGGTTTTAATAAAACGATAAGCCATCATCTGTTTAAATTTTATAAATTTACACTCAGGTACATAATAGGCTGCTACATTTATTTTGACTGGTCTGGTAGCTAAGTTGGTAGTACTTTGCCTTGTGAACTGTAGGTTCTGGGCTCGGTTCCCACCCAGGACAAACATTTGTGTGATGAACATCGATGTTTATTCTGTGTTTGGGTGTTATATTGTATTCTATGGATGTATTTACAAACAAGTATTGTATCAGTTATCTGGTTCCCATAGTACAAGCTTTGCTTAGTTTGGGGCTAGATGGCGCTGTATGAAATGTCCACATATATTTATTTATTTTCATTTCATAAATTAAGACGAGTTATTTAATTAGATTAGACGCGTGGTTCTGAAAATATTCATGACAATAATCCGTTTATATTACATTTTATTGTTTAACACGTGTAGAAAACGCGCTGAATCGTGAACAATATAAAAATAAAGCTGTCTGACAATAGCCGAAACCTCCATCTAAAAGTCGTCGGTGCTTTTGCTTTCACAATTAACACGATTGTGTAATAAAAATAACTAGCCGGGCTATATTAATTAATTTACAGAGTTTAATTATCTCATCAGAGCCGTAAAGTCGGGAACAATTTGCTGGCGCGGCTGGCTTATCGGGTCGTCACATCGCCACCCGCCCCTCCCCCGCCCGCCGCCCCGCCGCCCGGACACTGTCTACCAATTAATTCCCCACAATATTACGTCATGAGAAATCACCGAAGTCGCCATTGTTACCATATCTTATTATATCAGACACAACACATGTTCATTAATTAATTAGTACCCTACACTTAGACACTTTAACAATTCGGCTCTATGAAAAATTACTTTAATGGAAACTTAGGTTGTTGTATAAGTTTTTTAAATGTATTAAATCTACTATTACGTTTATTAGTTCTTATTAGGAATGCAATCAAAATGCGTTTTTGAAATTATCTGTTCACTTATGGTAACGTGTAAATTATTCAATTCTCTACCATAGATTAACATATTCTTGAGTGGGCACCGTTTCAAACATCTGTCTCTAATACGTGTTCGTTGTTTTGCATAATTTTGATGATTTTGATATATGTTCCCAAGTTTCAGTATTTAGCCATAGACATAATTATTTAACCAATTATAAAAGCTATAAAACTAAAAGCTGACGATGATAAAATTATTTTTGTTATGATGATTAGTATTGTCCTTATAATATAATGGTTGTGACTCGATCATTATTATTCAAAGTCAAAGGATTTATTGCAAATAGGCAATTTTTAGTACTTTAACAATAAACTTTTACAATTCGAGGTCTAAGTACCTACCTACGTAAAAACTTCACTTGTTCTTTTACATCCGCAGATCGTGTTGAACTCAATGCACCGGTACCAGCCCCGGATCCACCTGGTGAAGGTGCGGGAAGGCGGAGGCCCCATCACGGACCTCTCTCGGGAGCAACATCGAACCTTCGTGTTCCCCGAGACCGTGTTCACCGCCGTCACAGCTTACCAGAACCAACTCATCACGAAACTCAAAATTGACTCCAATCCTTTCGCAAAAGGCTTCAGAGATTCGTCACGGCTTACAGACTTTGATAGGTAAGGATCAAACACTCTATAATGGTTTAAAAATGTATTGAATGCGCAGCGTAATTGTACATTACCAAAACAAAACACGACTTCCCATGTTCATTACCGCACAGAGAGTTAACTCATTATCTCAATAGTTGAAGTTTATAGGTGAAGTGCATGGCTTTAACTATGTAATTTAATTTACTAAAGGTTACCTGCGACTTCACAAAGACATTACTCATAGTGTATTGCAGGTAGTAACATTAGCAACAAAGTTTTTAAGTACACGGCATATTGCGTTCGTTCGGTTAGTTAGTACGTAATCGAGTACCATTTAGTACCTCAATAATTTAGACGTTAACGTAGCAATAAACCTACGGACATGTTTGAGCGAGCACCCTTTTTGGAACTTCAAGGTGAAACTCGAAGATCAATGACGACCGCTCGTCCCCATATGTTTAGTTTATGTTCCACAAAGTGGTCCAAATCGGCGTGTAGCGTTGCTCGAGGCGATTTTTATAAATTGACAGGGTATTAGCAACAGTTGAAAGGCATTAGGTTGACCGCCCTGCAATTTGCACGGCGAGCGGCTTCACACGAATAAAAGATTAAAAACGCAACACCTCCGCTGATTGCAGCTGATACGTGCCAAAATGTTGATCGAAAACTCAGAATTAGGGCTGCGATGTTACTATCCGCGCCGGCTTCGGTTTTATCGATAACAAACAACATTTCAAGTTAAGTAGTTACCTATATGCGATCACAATATATTGCTCACTTATTTAAATTTACATTGCAAAAATTAACATCCAACGATGTTAGAAATTTACTTGCTTAGTACTTTACCCGTTTCAAAGTAGGTTTCAAAAATTTACTAATTACTAACTACTAACAGAACACAGTTCCCCTGCGCGTTAAATATTTTTTCTAAAACCTGTCGTTGGAGATGATTTTAGATTTCCGATAAATGATTTTACGATATCTATTAAGGTATGAAATATTATAGTAGTAAAGTTGAGACTAACATAAACATTGACGTTTATTTAAGTGCAAATAAGCTTGACTCAATGTTTATAGGAAGTAAACGGCAGCACTAAAAGGAATGATGTCACGGAACCGATTACCTAGTTAGTTACAGCGACCTTTTATAAACGATGATACTTTATAACTATGTTTTACTGTGAAATAATAATAAAAAAAAAAAAAATTGGCTTTCGCAAAAGCCGCCGTGGCTTGCGTTAGTAACTGGCTCCCAGAAGAAGGACATCGAATACCTATGTTCGAAACCTGGTTGGAGTAATTTTGACTTTTTAATTGACTTGAGATTAGCCGTTATTTATAACGGCGTACAGTTAGAAAGTAAGATAAATCTTACAAAATGTGTCATACTCACGATAGTTTTCAACTAAAACTTCATGATTTATTATAGGTTTTACGACATAAGTAGATATGGTGGTATTTGTAAGTAAAGAAAAGGTAGTGTAAGAAAATATTTTTATTAAAGTGAGAGTGATGCATAGCGATCAGACGTCTGTGCGAGGCGAGAATTGGCCTGGAGGATCGGGCGTTTCCATGATACCACTACAAAGAAAAGTACTAGATAATATATTATGGTCTAACAGTAATAGCAGTGCCTTCAAGGTTTCTTTCTGCTTACCATAATAAGTAAGTGATAGTTATGCATCATTCAATTAACAAGAGTTATCACCCAAAATAAATCAGGTAAATAGTGAAACTTAAAAAAATAATAATGAATGATGTGACGTGCTAGTCGTTTGCCTGATGTTAAGCGACACGGTCACCCATAATAGAAGTGTCACCCGGAACTCTAAATTATAAAGTTTCGCGCGACACTGCGCCGCTCACATCAACAATAACAATATTTAAAAATTTGTTTTTTAATGTTAATGTGTACAAACTTAATAAACATCTCATAATTTTTTAAAATTCGCATTCTCAATTGTTCAGTAGGTAATTTGCAAAAGCCACAATTAAATGCCGTTATTCGAAAGTATTTTATGGTTCGTGTTAACACGTTCGAGGATTCATGGTTGCGAAAGAGGCGGGGTGCGGCGTGTGGAAACAGCCCGCGTCAACGGCGGCCGGGCCGGCGGCGGCGGCGGCGGCACGTAATCACAGAGCTCGCCACTCATTATGCCCTAAACGACAAATTAAAGCGCATTTCTATTATCTTGCCATCGGTGTGATGCACACACACATCCGCGCGTCTTACACCATCACCAGACTCTGGACCGGTTCACCGGAGGCAGGGTCCGCATGAGAAACCTCGCTCGCGCACCTTCGTTGGTACAGATTAGCGCCTGCGCATAAACAATTACTGATACGAATTTATATGATGCTATCGAAGCTTGTACAACTTCAAAAGGTAAAGGGATAAATGATAAATAAACATGAAACGTTGCTTATTCATTAGCTAATCTAATGTAGGTGCTGAGAAATCATAGGATGAAATTACACGCGTATTTACCATTAATGTTCAATTCCGAAAGATCTCTTTGCATCACAAAAGAGGTTTAATGCAGTAGCTCAGAAGCTACAATTATGACGTGCTCATTGCACAAGTCATGCATCACTTCGGGTGGGTAGGTGGTAGCGTGATCGACAGAATTATTAAGGCTATTGGTAATCCAATGGATTGTGCTTCGGTAGTGGCTACTGATTCGGATTAATTGATACAGCAGCGGCGGCGGCTCGATGATAGTTCACCGCCGGTGATTGACGGCTAATTCCAGATGTTATCGGCGCAATTACCGCGTTCCTCTGCTTCGCCCACTGACACCGCTACCGTACAACCGCTCACTTGAGCTTGACTGCAATGCATGCTTCGATATTTTAACTTATTAATCACTAATACTTCTCTACCTAATAGTTATTTTTAACATATACTCGTCCAAAAATTATTAAACTTTTACAAAAGTACCTACATGTTAAAACTTTGATTTAAATTGATTTCTAATAGCTATTGTATGATCAGCTGACATACCTGCCGCTACTGTAGTTTAGTTTTAATTTAGTTCACGCGTAGGAGTACCGATAAGATCTCGTTGCGAAAGGCCTCTCTACTGTCTGCGTGAAATGTTGATTTGACGATCCGTGACTATTGTAGGTTGACTTTGAAAACTCTCGTGAGTACCCACTTCCGCATCTTTTGTGTGATTGAACTTGATGATATCTATGAGTTCTGGCTTAGTTTCTCTTATTCACACCATCATAAACGAATATAAATGCTTAAAACCGCCGCTTAACGGGCACCCAGCCTTAATGACTTCCTTCGCTGACGTCCAAAATCGTCAGACAATAAGTATGATGAATTGCCGTTGTGTGAGAATCGGGCGGTGAAATTATTTGGCGTGATGGCCGCGGCGGCATTTCATCCATTAATTAATAAGATACGCCCCTCGCTCAATCACGGCCGATATTTAGCTGGCGCGAGGAATTATATTTATGCTCGGACGCACCTCTTCGTTAATTGCGTGCGATTCACTTACGAGCTAGGAATAACTTTAACGACAACTATATAATACGTGAAGCGGTGGAAAAAGACTCTACCGTTACATCAACTTTTTTCTAATTTACGATTGTATACAGTTAAATGATATCTTATAATCTAACATTGCGTCTACCGACGGCGAGGATGAAATTATGCACTAGTAAAGATAAGCCTGCATATCCGGCATTAAACAATATATGGTGCAACAATAAATGTAAACGAAAGGAAATCATATTTCAAAAGATATCAGATAGAGACTAACATTAAGCATTGGCGGGCAAATTTTATATCGATAAGGGCGCTACGGCGAGATATCGATAAGGGACGCTCGGTCGCGGGCGCGTTCCTATCGCAGCTCTGAGACTCGCCGCCGCCGTCTCCGCACCGCCCTGTAATTTGCCGACCGAGAGTGTTGGCTATTACAGCTGATACCGAGATCATAATAAATACGCCATTAACGCCCCCGCAGCACCCGAAACGACATAACCGCTTGCCGGAACTTTCTCAATTTAACCCCAATCACAAATTAAGTTAATTTTATAAACCTGTGGAAATGACTGTATTTGAATTATTAACGTTGTGCGTTTTGATATGAGTTAAGTGCGTTTTTAAGTTTGTGATAACTAGCTTAGTAGATTCGTGGCTATTAACAAAAATTAGTAATTTAATTTTTTACTTACTACAATTTTTTATATTAGTGAATGTGTGACGAGCAAGTCGTTCGCCTGATGTTTAGCGATACGGCCGCCTATGACAGAACAGTGTCATTCGGAACTCCAAAATATGAAGTTTTGCGTGACACTGCACTGCGCACAACATCCCGAGACATCAGCACAGTCCAGTAATAAGATTACTCGACTGTGAGGTCACAAAGTCTCATTTGCCCAGTAATTTCACTAGCTACAGTGCCCTTCGAACCGGAACACAGTAGTGCTTACACACTACTGCTTGGCGGCAGAATAATTAGCAAAGCGGTGGTACCTACCTAGACGTATTTTGCAGAAAAGTCCTACCACCTTGTAAATGCTTATTTTTGCTTAATTTGTGTTTAAGTTTATTTTATAATGCGTTTAAGTAGCTCCACATTTGAAGGGAAAAATCGCAAATTTGTGTGAGTGAAATTTTATTGTGAGAATCTAACTACCCCATCATTATTATCAGAATAGCATTGGATATTATTGGGTTTCGATAGAATTATTAGGATTCAATAAAAAAAACGTTTAATATGTTAGCGTGTGTGGGCACTACCTGTTTTAATATCGCCGAGCGCCGGCGCCCGGGGCTGCGGCTCGGGCTTGGTGATAGATTACATTCGACACGGCATCTCGTGATGTCACGCCGATTTGGAAACTCTGCGCTCTACTCGCTCACTCGTCACGCTCCGTTACAAGCCTCATATCTCCAGACAACTTACATTTATTGCTAAGTACGCATGTGCAAGTTATGACAGATATAACTTGCTGCTTTGACTTATTGCGGTTTTATCATTGTACAAAAAAATAAATAGTAATTACGTGGATTGTATTATAGGATGATTTTTATTTGTGCTCAAAACTTTTAGTTGCATTTTTTAAGTTACGTAATGACATGACGAGCTAACCGTTCGCCTGATGTTAATGTTCGCGTGATATTGCAATATGATATAATCTAGTAAGATAGACTGTGAGATCAGTTCATGAAGTATCATTTGCCCAGTAATTTCACTAGCTACAGTGCCCTTCAAACCGGAACACCGCAGTGATTGCACACTACTACTTCGCGGCAGAATAACTGGCAAAGCCGTGGTACCTACCGAGACGAACTTTGCAGAAAAGTTTTACCACCTAGCTTTAGTTTATTTACACAAGACTAATAATCATACAGCCACTAGAAACATATTATTATGATAAACCTATATTTTCATACTCTTTCAATAAAATTGAACATACGAAGCTCTATTTGCAAAGCGCAATGCAAGCTAAATGATTGATTTTCATCAAGTTGGCGTGAAAAATGCATTATTCCACGGCCGCAAGTGGCGATAGTTTCGTAGAGAGGCGAAAATAGCGAGTTAACGGGAAGCGTGCTCTGTGGGAGTCGCGACAGCCTCCTGGAACCGATAAAGGGCATCGTGGTACCGCAGTAAACGCGGACGATCGCCGCGCCTCGTTAACCGCACCGCGCCACCTCTCGTAAACTCGCTTCGTCGAAACAATCGTCGCTGCAACACGACCATACTTCACGGATTCTAAACTTTATTCATATTTTTCGATAATTGCTTTGATTTCGTCTATATTTAGGTGTAATTTTCATTTATGATGGCGATAAAACAAGCACTCGATTGTGAATTTAAAATATTAACTCATTAAAATACAACAAAAACAACGCGAGCATGCCGTTTAAAGCGCACAATAATATGTTTATGAGATTCGCTAACGCCACGTGGCGGTCGGTGGCCGGCGTTCCTCGAACAGTTTTATAGACTACGGACCGCTGAAAACCAACTAACATGCGCACTCGCAATATGCGCACTTTCACAGAATCTGATAAGTTAGTGTTCACAGTACCTACTAGTCATATTATAAAAAAAAAACCGGACAGCAGCCGGGTAAAGCTTATGTTTAAGTTATTCTGTAATCATATTTATTATTTCGTAAACATTTAAAAAATGTTTCATAATCTAAAACAATGGTAACTAAAATTCACACATTCACTCACACAAACTTTCGCATTTATAATATTAGTAGGACTTCAGTAGGTATGTTTTGGAACTTACTTCAGAATTAGCACGGTTGTGGAGCGTTATATTAGTATTGTGTTATTCTCATTTTATGCTTTGGTCAGAAGTATGAACGTAAACGTGCGATCCATCGATAAAAAATAAAAGTATAGGAGCTGTTAGAATTACTCGATAGCCAGACTGTTCTGGTTGTCCGGCAAAACTACGCCATTTAGAACGTTATTTAAACCGGTCTCACGTTTCATACAATTTGAGTTTTAGGTGCGATAACTAAATTTTCCATAATCAACTCTATATACTCCCCATAAAAGACATAAACGCGCACTCATAATTTCCCACAAGCAATACTAACCAGGCACGTAATTAATCCGCAGAGACCCGATGGAGCTGATGCTAATGGAGCAGCAGTTGCTGCGGTCTCCACTGAGGCTGTACTCGGGTGAAGAAGAGGCGGAGAAGCGCGCGGCTTGGGCTCGGGCGCCGCCCGCGCTGCAGCTGCTGGCGCTAGGCGGGCGCGCGTGGCCAGCCGCCTGGCCGCAACCTCTGGCCTTGCCGCCTGACCTGTGGCTGCAGAAGCCACCGCCGCCGCAGCTGCGCTACTGCCCTTACCCGCCCCCTGCGCCCGCGCCTGCCCCCCGCCCCGACACACACTCACCGAGACATCCCCTTTGAACACGACCATCTTAACAAATGGTTAACAATTAACAGCTGTAAAGGCAACGACTACGCGGTCACGGTGAGCATCAGCAATCAAGTCTAATACAATTTGTTGACGTTAATTTGCAGGTTGAACTGAATTAGTTCAATATAGACACGAAGACAAGTGCTATGAATAAAGTGCGAGAATTTCAATGCTGGCAGGAACACCAATCTGTTTAGAGTGATTTTTTAACTGTACCTATCTATGTTAGTAATTGTATGTAAAGGTTAGCTGTAATTTCATAGTTCCTACCCAAAAGTAAAAATATTTCATGTGTAATTTTAAGGTCAAGGTATAAGTCATATAGTTACCGGCGCGACGATGTAAGAAAGTTTAATATGTCATTTTTACATTTTGTTTTTCTTCCAATTTGAATAATATATTTATGTATCAATATTAACGAAGCCAAAGAACAGCTTCTTAATGCCGGCTTATTAAATCGTTCCATACTCTACGTTACGGGATACGGACTACTTTTTACATTCCAATTCGCTTTTATTATAATCTTACAAAACAATTATCAGTCATACATTTTGTTATCTGTCATATAATAAAAATTAAAAGCACGGTTAGTAAACGTTAAATTAAGCTGATATTTTGTTGTAGGTCTATAACAATGTTAAGATTCTGAATTATTAGCTAATTCTCAATGAATGCCTTCCACTTCATATTTTCAATACATTTGCTAATAACACCTAATCCTTTGAATTCCAGACCCAGTGATAATAAAATACTTTTGCCTATAAGTAGACTAACTTGTATTGTGTGTACATTTTATAAACTTAAATATATTTATATTTCTCGTAGGATATAAGATGTGAAGCTCTATGTACGTATGTATAGTGGTTGACTAAATTATTTTTGTAGGGTAAGCACTGTAAATATCGGGACACTTAGATGTTTATATCGAATAAGAACTATTTTATTGTCTTTAGTAGAAAGTGTAAACGTAATTGCTCACATTGTTATTCATAGTTTTATTATTTAATAATGCTTATTCTCATTGTAACATTGATTGTCAATAACTTTGATTATTAATGAAAAACGTTAGTTTAAATGTTGTAGATTTTTTATGGCGTCAGTAAAATTTTACCTAAAAATATTTCAATAAATATCTTTGTAACAGTAAGTAACAGTTGTTACGAAATGTAATAAAGTATTGGTAATGTTTTATTGTTTTAATAGTAAAGTTAATATGAGTATGAATATGACTTGTACCATGTTCACGGGTAGAGAAACGTAGAGAACAAACGTGACATTTTGAAACAGTTAATGTATTTTTGAACTTGTTACTATAAAATTATTTTGTTGCTCAACTTGCAATTCTGTTTGCAACAATAAATTTCATCAGCCCATACGTTCCCACATCGTACACATGTCTCTCATAGGAAGAGAGTACGTATAAACTATGTATAATATACCACGCTGACCAAAATCCTGGTAGACTTAGCATCTGTAAATAGGGCGAATTCTGTGGATTTATATGAGAAGAAGTTTTTGAATATCTCTGATTTACACACATGCTGATTTCCTCACTATATCTTCTTCATGTGCGTAGGACTTAAAGTCACACCAGCTAACGCCTTTTGTTTTATCTAACACGAGCTTCTGCCTACAGCTTCGCCCGCGGCGTGGCCTATGGGAAAATAATTCAACCACCCATTTCACCCTCTTAAGGGTGGAATTTCGAAAAATCTTTCTTAGTGGATACCTATACGCTTTACAAAGAACACACCCTCCAAATTTTAAGCCTACTGCCTACGTCATAACATCTACCTGCATACCAATTTTCAGCCCGATCCGTAGATTTGTCCGTAGATCCGTATAGATTTATTGTTATGTATTTTGTGATATAAATATATGTGTATATAAACTTTAATTTAACTGAAACATATTTATAAATAAGTAAGTATGCTTATTTTTATAAACTAAAACAATAGAAAAAACTATTGTCCTACGTAAATATAACTTTGTTGAATTTGAAAAAAATGAAAGCTTTTAATCCTCATACACTATGTAATGTATCTATAAAATTACTTTGTATGTAACCAAACTGTGTCAATTCGTGCGGTGTCGCATAGCTCGCCTTGAAGAACGGTTTTGGAATGGCCGCGTGATAACATCGCATATATTAGGTCTTTACCTATGAAATTGCCGTTTTGTTTGAAAAAAGTTAAAGTATTTTTTTTCGAACTTATTTATTTCTTTTATTCAAAGAAATCACCCCGGCAATCAATGCATCTTTGCCAACGCTGTGGCAGTTTATGGATGCCCTTCTTGAAAAAATCAGCAGGACGGGAGACAACAAACTCTTCAAAGGCGTTTTGTACTGCCTCTCGGGAATTGAATTTTTTTCCCGCTAAAAGTTGTCCAAATTTTGGAAAAAGTAATAGTCGGTAGGCGCAAGATCTGGTGAGTATGGCGGATGAGGGAGAGCTTCCAAACCCAACTCATGCAGCTTAGAGACGGTCTGTTGTGCAGTATGGGGTCGCGCGTTGTCGTGAAGTAACAGTGGAGACGACCGATTGACCAAAGCTGGTTGCAGACGTGCGAGTTTCGCCATCATTGTGGTCAGTTCTTCAATGTACACATCTGCAGTAATGCTCTCGCCGTTTTGTAAAAAGCTATGATGAATCACACCAGCACTAGACCACCAAACTGTGACCATCACCTTTCTAGGGGTCATTTTTCGTTTTGCACATTGCTTTGGTACCGAACCAGGATCTAACCAACTTGCTGAGCACTTTAGATTGTCAAAAAGAATCCATTTTTCGTCGCACGTAACAATTCGGTTCAAAATTCCTTCATTTCTGTGCCTGTTAAGCAGCGCAACGCAAGTCTCGACGCGTACGTTGCGCTGGCGATCGTTAAGTTCGTGGGGCACCCATCTATCAAGCTTTTTTATCTTGCCAATCTGTCGCAAATGGACCAATATTGTTTTGATGCGAACATCAAAAGCTGCTGCCAGCTCAGCTGTAGATTGAGATTCATCAGCTTCCACAATCGCCTTTAATTCATCATTGTTGACCAAAGTTTCCGGACGACCACGAGGTTCATTTTTCAAGTCAAAATTCCCAGAACGGAACCGAGCAAACCAATAACGGGTTGTACGTTCGTTTGTGCAGTTCTCTCCGTAAACGTCGTTGATGTTACGTGTCGTTTGTGCCGCGTTGGTGCCACGACGGAACTCATATTCCATAATTACACGAAATTTCAAAGTATCCATTATGAGGAAAAATGTTGAAATGTAATGAAAATACAACGCTAATCAATAAACAAAAGACTTATATTGTAAATAGAATGTCATATTTTTAAAACAAAATTAATTTGAATTTAGAATTCATAGCCAATCAAAACTTTTTTTTGTTTGAAAAAGTCGGTACTGCAATACGGCAATTTCATAGGTAAAGACCTATTATAATAATATTTATACAAACATTGTCTTCTCTGGTCACCTGGTCCTCTACATTATTCCGAGAATATCCGCTACGTCCTGGATCGTTTTTACATGGTAGTTTGTTGTTCACTGCGCCAGGGATGTGCAGTTTTATCGTAATTGCTTGTAAATGTTATTCGACACTACTTACGCTGTGCAATTCTGGAAAATTTATGGACTAGTTAAGTAGGGCTCGTGAGGAATTTTAATAGTTTGTGCATCTGCGATATTTTTTGTTGTCTCTATATATTATAGACCTATCATAACTTGAATTTTACTTATAAAATTGACGATATCTCTTATGGTAATAGTATAGTCATTTAAGATAAAAATATGATCGATTGAACTTAAAGAAAAGAAGAATTTAGCGTATACATACTTACATGGTTTTGTTACTAATAAACATAATCGATGCCCAAAAAATGTAATCAGAATGTGTCATATTCATTTGTTACCAAATTTGGCACGACTTTTATCATTAAACGAGCTTCTGCCCGCAGCTTCGCCCGCGGCGTGGCCTATGGGAAAATAATTCAACCACCCATTTCACTCTCTTAATGGTGGAATTACGAAAAATCCTTTCTTAGCGGATGCCTACGTCATAAAATCTACCTGCATGCCAAATTTCAGCCCGATCCGTCCAGTGGTTTGGGCTGTGCGTTGATAGATCACTATGTCAGTCAGTCAGTCGGTCATCTTTGAGTTATATATATTTAGATGCCAATTTGCGTTATGAAAAAACAGCCAAAGCTTTGGTATTTTTTACCCATAAGAAAATTCCTGTTTTTGAAATTATATGTAATATATATTATGCTTCAATTCGCGAATGAAAGTAAGTTATCATGCCAGATATCATTATTTCTATCGTGATAACCGTAGTTGGTACATTCTACATGGGGTGCGCTACAATAACTGTTTATTAAATTAGGGTTCTCCCACCAGCGATTCAAATTTCCGGCAGGTTTAATTCAATGTCGATTATTATTGCCATTGTTACATGAAATAATAATTGCAATAAGCTGTGTATTGGCGTAATACTATGTATTAGGGTTCCTTTTAGAAAACTTCATAAAAAAAAAGTGTAAAGATAATAAGTCTACCTACCTATATGTTGCCTGGCTCACCCGATGTCAAACGAGATTTGAAATTGTCTATGTTCGATACTTAATATATAAATGAGGCTTATTCTTATATATGGTAGGTATAATATGCATCCTAATAATAATGTAACAACGGCTTGAGGCTTAATTAATAATAATTTAATCACGTGGATTCTGATGTGAATACCAATCGATTAAAATTGTTTCAGTGAAATTATAATAATAACGCCCAACGATCACATACAGATTCCCTTTCCTGATTCAAGTCTTTCCTTGACTCGGAACAAGTATTTGAGCTTTTTGTTCTGTGCACAAATACTTGTCCTGCTGCGGGAATTGAACCCACCGCTTCCGGGTAAAAAATAAAATGTATACTTTGGTATTAAACAGTTCACTTACTTTCTTATATATCTTTGTATATACGATCTATTAAACACATAAGTTATTATTGTATCTAAACTCGTATCTACAAAATCACTTGTAATTTTTCTAAATGTCACAAGTAACGACCGACCTACATATGTAACTTCATTACTTGTTTATTATGAATTAATTGTTGTTTATTGTGTATTTTCATTTGTGAAACAATGTGAGCACTACGTCAAAGTAGAAACACATATCAGGGTTTAAGCCCTAACGTGTTAATAAACTGAAAAATCAACCAATTTGTTGTTTCATTTTGATGTGACCATTCACTTAAAACCTAAAATCTAAATATTAGAACATAGTTATGGTAAAATAATTAAAATCAAGTTGGTAAAACCATGTGACCAACGTAGTCAAAGTCAAAGTCAAAAGATTTATTGCAAATAGGCTAATTTTAGCACTTTTACAAGTCAAAATTATACTAGGTACTTAAAATTAAGTTATTTCACTAAGCATATAAAATTACAAAGTGCTTATTGTCAAATAATATAGCAAGCCCATTACAATATATGAGTTTGAAAAAAAAGCAGTTCTCTTTCTCACTACTGGTGCAAGCAATCCGGCACAATGCAGAATTGAAAACTTTGATCCGAAGCTTCGATTACAACTGTAAAGAAGAAGCTACAAGAAACTTTACAGTGATGTATTTTTTTTTTGTCTTCTTTCTACTGTCTTTTACAATGTATATAATTCATTACAATTGAGATAATGAATATGTTACAAAAATAACCACCACGTCACACCGGTGCAAGAAAAATACCGTGATTATCTTATTATAAACATTACAAATAGAAACTGAATTTATAGATAGGAATAGGCAATAGGCAAAGTACCTAAGCTTTCATACCGTTAAGCTTGGGATATTCAGGCCAAGCTTTTTTGTCCGACACATAATCATTTATTGTGTAATAGGCTTTTTTCATTAAGTTTGACTTTATGAATAATTTATATTTACGCATTGACAATTGTTCGATACCGTCGGGCAACTTGTTATAAAAGCGTATACAGTTTCCCATAAATGAACCATTAACTTTCTGCAGTCTGAATCTTGGAACTTTCAATTTATTTTTGTTCCTAGTATTAAAGTTATGAATGTCGCAATATCTGGGAAAAGAGCTAATGTTTTTGCGAGTGTACATCAAATTGTCGTAAATGTATTGACAAGCCACTGTAAGAATATTTATCTCCTTAAATCGTTCCCTGAGAGAGTCGCGGGATTTCATGTTATAAATGGAACGAATTGCTCTTTTCTGTAAGACAAAAATTGATTGTATGTCCGCGGCTTTACCCCACAGTAAGATGCCGTATGACATAATACTGTGGAAGTAACTAAAGTATACTAATCTTGCAGTGGCTTCATCAGTAAACTGTCTGATTTTACGCACAGCATATGCAGCAGAGCTCAATCTACCAGCAATGTTTGATATGTGAGGACCCCACTGTAATTTAGAGTCTATAGTTTTATTTTTATTTAGCAGTATTCACGAAATGGACTGAAGAAATAGATAATGAACAAAACAAATTAATATTTGTATGTATTATATAAAGAATTGGAATGGTATTAAAAAATATTATCTGTAGGTCCATAAGCTATTTAAAAAAAAAATATTATGTAATTTTAGTTTGAAAACTATGGTGAGTATGAGTAATAAATGTCCGAAAGCTGGTCGGAGTAATTTGGACTTTTTAACTGACGTGGGTTTAGCCGTTATTTATCTTACAAAACATATTATGTACTTCAATTGAAACAATTTATTATAAACACTGTCATCATCAGAGAAACGAAAAGATGAACGACATTTTAAAAGTTTATTCAAGAAGACTATGATAGCCTCAATATTTCTTAAATGCAGATATGAACCGTTACCGCCACTAGACGGCCAATAAATAATCGTCACACTTTTGTCTTTATTAAGTGTCATTAGGCATTATTAAGCGCGTATATATCGTCGATGATCGGCCTTCCGTCCGTCCCGTAATTGCCGGCGATGAGGCGGCCTACAAATTGAAAGCGGCCGCGGCCCGAGGCGCGTATTGATGGATCTGCTGCCATCGGGAAATTATAGCCGGCTCTTGCGACAGCTTCGCAAAGTGTGCGTATAATGCTAGTAAATAATACGCCACTCGATATAAATTCATGACGTGCTAGGATATAATAAGAGTGCATTGAGTACGTGCGTGGATGACGTGCCTGTACTTCAATACGTCCAGGACTAAAGGGCTAAAGCTGAGCTATTTTCCGATGTAAAAATATATATCACACTTGAAATGACGTCATTTTTGGCTTATTATTGCCATATGCCATATTCATAGCACTGGAAAGGATGCACCAACGAGCGTAGGCATAAACCATTTAAAGCACAAGACACTACAGACACCGATTGATTGACGCCTTTCATTACTGACTCTCATTGTTCACCGCCAGACGAATTGCATATCCTTTCGGAATCAGAACACATTTCATAATTATGGACTATTGTGAAGTTGTCGGGGCTAATTCCTCGGAGACGAGCAAACTCCTCGCCCGGGGACCGGCCGAGATATATCGACGCCCGTAAAGACTGACTCTGATCCCGTAATGGCTGGCGTTGATTAGTTTTCAAGGGAAACACTAGTTCGAAGAAAGGTCTTGAATTTTATGTCCTGTCAGAAACGGTTTGAATAGCGCATTGTGTAACGTGAATGATGCTTCACTATTCACTATAGTAATTATATCACTTGAAAGGAGTTTCATAACTTAGTTACCTTGCACATTCGAATAAAATAGATAGAGAACTCTTTATTGTCTCACCAATGGTACATAAACAGGAATAAATATAATATTTACGAACTAGTGTAACAATGGGCGGTCTTATGCTCTTCCCGTAAGTAGCGTGTCTAATATCTACGGTAAGAGCATTCTACAGACGAACAGCTTGTACTGTATAAGACTTATCATAGAATCGGGAGGTATGGACGGGAGGCTTGATTAGGAGAGTTTCGGAAGAACGTAGGGACAAGGAGTGGGTAGTATAAAATAACATTCAACTTCAACAACTTCTTAATATAATTTGAATTAAGTATCATTGAGTTGGACGGAATGTGCACGTAGCTGCAGATTTGACGTTAATTGTGCTCACGTGCATGCCCTTCTCGTGCCCTGCTGTATCAGTACTGTATCTGTGGCGAGAACGCGATCTGCCGGTACTATACTTGGAGTCACCAATATATTTACCTAAACCCTTGAACGTGACTCGCTTAAACCAATTTGTTTAAATCGCTAAATAATGAGGTTACGGAAACGGGATTTAATGGAAACTGGAAACTAGGTCCTATTCAATGTGTATTGCGAAAGTCCCGCTTGAACGGTTCGATCAATCAAGGAACAACTTAGATGTCCGCGTCACCCGCGCCGTGCGGCTGGACCCACGAGCCGGGACGGGTGTCCGTGGCAAACGTTTTTCTAAGTCAATGTTGTAACGGTGTCCGTCTGTCGGATTCGTCCGGCGTCAGCTGCCAGCTCCAGCAATCGGATAGACAAGTAAATAGAGGTAGGCTAATCGTCGCGTCCAGCAAGGGAAACGACGAATTACTCCGTCACGGGGTACCCAACAATTGCCTTGGTATTGTCGATAGATGTCTCAAGATTGATAGACAATTACTTGCTTTAAACTCGTAAAAACGAACTAACTTACGAACCATTGTTGAGGATTTATACAAGATGGCTTTTAATTCACTCTTTACTTTAAATGTAACTCAGACCATGATTTTGTTTTAGTATTTAGTGCCTCTTAATAACTGCATGACAGCCGAAATGTCAATTTAACGGTACACACAGTACGGGCACCAGCTGAGTGCTTTGTAAATGTTTCGTAGGCAATAAAACACCTGCTTTATTCAATGTCACAAGGCTTTTCTTTAGAATTTAAATTTGATAATACCTCTAATTTAAGTTTTATTTCATAAGTACTTTTTTTATTTAGTTATATGGGAGCATTCTATAACATTGACTGAATACATATATTAGAGGAAAAGAACGAATTAAATTCCACCTTGTATAAGTACGCGTTATGCGTACATACAAAGCATGTCTAAATAATCTTGACAAGTTCCAAAAGACCGTTTAACGCATCAATAGCTATAAAATAGATAAACTACAGTAAGGATATTGAGTGACGGGCTAGTTGGTGTAAAGTAGCATGATTATCGGCGAGCTGGTGTGAGGGCGCGGTGCCGAGAGGAGCCGTCGTTAGGTTTAGACGTGATCGACAGGAGACAGTCTAACCGCCGTGCATCGGCGCATGAATAGATCTATGCTTTGCTCTAAATTACCGCCCGAGAACAGCTGACTGGGTTCAATAGCTTTACAGTTAACTGACCAAGTTGAACTGTGTTGGGTTATATTTCAGTTTTATCTTTGAATGTAGACATGGTTCAAAATATTCTATTGTATGGTAGAGTCGAATCTCTTTTCAGTCATGTGCTTGCACCAAGTAAGTAACAAGTATAATGGTTACTGTTGTCTACGAAAATAATTTTATCATGGCGAGTAAACTACATACAAATGATGTTACCTTATCATTCCTACTTTTAATTAAGATAACTTTTGATACAAGATCTAAATGTTACCTTACCACAAAAGATTTTAGACACGCCTTAAACACGCGTTGAACGGATGTTTAATAAATTTCGTACCACAAATCCGCGCCTAGCGCTTGTTTAGATTAAACATGCGTTAAACATGGTCTAAAATATAAACAGCCCCAACCCTTTGTTTAAGAGGTGTCTAACAGTGGTCTAACCTCAAATTTGAAATAAATCTCTTACTTCTAAAGCAGATTTCTAAACTTGTTAGTAAAGACCCAAACCTTAGGGCGCTTAGCAGATCGGACCATTTCACACAGACGGACAGACTTCGAACTGTAGTTCGATAATAACGATAATTGCGGGAACGTGCCCATCACGGCCCATTTGACTAGACACTACACTGGTACTGGGCTATTGAGCCTCGCAGCTCAACCAAGGAGCTTCAAGTTTATGTAACATCTTGGATATAATGGCTATCTTAAGACAATCGAACAGCTGCCAATATTCGGAAAGTGTTATATGATGCGCGATACGTAAAGATGAGTAAAAAAAGGTATGACGTACGCTATGCTGTAGAATATAATAATAATAACACCCAACGATCACATACATAGATCTTGGAACCAAACTAGGTTTCCCTGTGTCTGGGGACCCAGGAACTACGAGGAACATGGTCCCACAACATCCAGACTCAGAACAAGTAACTGCGTTTTTTGCACAAATGCTTATCCAGCCGCGGGAATCGAACCTGCCACCTCTGGGTTATGAGCCGAACTGCTCAACCAACACACCACAGAGGCTGTCATAAATGATGTCATGATGATGGCATGGCTGTCATAAGTGAATATAGGTTATCAGTAACGATACTTAATCCAATTTACTACCAAATTAATCCTTTTCAACCGTTTGATATAATTTAACAATAAAGTTGTAATTGTAATGAATGTCTGCGGCGAAAGTTGCACAAGGCAAGAATCGATTACTTTGTAGTTTTATTAAAGGAAACCAGCACTTGGTGCGTTTTTATGTTCTGCTCAATGATAGTGCAATAGTCGCTACCTTTAATTTCCACAGAGCATTTTATTACTGATTAATTGCAAGGTATGAAGTTAACGCTCCGGCAGTTTTGATCAAACATTGTTAGTTTTGCAATCAAATGATTTCTTGCATCGTTTTATCATCCAAACAATACTTTGTAAAATACTCACACGTCATAGAACGTGAACTCACATCCTACATTACATTTTCCGTCTTTTATGATTGCAAATTAGCAAGGATAGTTATTTGAATAAATTAATTTTACTTATACTTATTTATGACCGTCACGTCGATGAATAGAGGCATAAAATATTAGTAGCCTAAAACCTAATTATAAGTAATGATAATGATTTATGATTTAAAATAAAAGCGGTCATGAACATCGCCTGACCTGCGCTCGCGCACCAGTTCAGCATAGAGCTGGTAGAGACACGTAGAGCGCAGAGCGAGGTGATCCCTCAGGTGCGCCCTCGGACTCCGCCCCCTTGTTTATTGCTTATTAGTGGCGGCACGTTTGAACTGCCGCTCTTTGTTCTCGCCGACAACTCCCCCCCGAATCCCCCATCCCCCCGAGAGCAGTCACGAGCGCCGGCGCAGCGTGTAAGCTACGCGAATCATAAATTCTTGCTATTTGACGTTAGCCGCATGGTGATATCGATCTTAGTGCAATGATATCGCATGCAGGAAGAAAGAGAATTGTAAATTACAAGCATTTTTATGGATATTATAAGGTATTTCATCGTACGCGTATAAGAGAGCATTGTGAATAATACGCAATAGAATTAAAGCTGAAAGTTTTGGTTGTGTTTTTTTTTTAAATAATGGAATGACGTGACGATCTAACCGTTCACCTGATGTTAAGAGACACGGCTGCCTATATCAGTTGCAGTGTCACTCGGAACTCTAAAGTATAGTATTTCGCGTGACACTGCACTGCGCATGTCATCCTGAGACATCAGCACATAAAGCATCAGGTCATAAAGTCTCATTTGCCCAGTAATTTCACTAGCTACAGTGCCTTTCCAACCGGAACACAGCAGTGCTTGCGCACTACTGCTTGGCGGCAGAATAACTGGCAAAGTGTTGGTACCTACCTAGGTGAACTTTGCAGAAAAGTCCTACCACCTAGAGAACACCTACACTTTATAAACAATTCAACAGTATATTTGAATAAATCAGATCGGCTATACATTTTTAAATAACCCTTTTCTAAAATACCTTTCAAACAGTAAGTGTCGTTTTAGTTATTTTGAAACTTAAGAAAAGTTTTTAAACATAATAAGACATTTAGCCTGAATTGACATAACATTTAACTCATTTCACGGATAATTATGTCCTGTGGTCATACTGCATGTTCATTTATTATTATTATGCAGTTATAAAAAATGGAAATATAAGCAGCAAGTCGAGTGCAACCGATTGAAGCAGCTGCTACAATCGCGCGGAAATTAGCGCTCTTGCTCGATACTTGCAGCTACCGCTCATTATGAAAATAATTAGCTATTTGCCGCTTATTTTACTATTTCTCCGCAAAAACAGCTCTATTGCTACATATAGCATGAAATTAGCTACGACGATTATCCTACCCAAATATGGTGTTGCTTACATTGTTGTGTTTTTGTTAATTAATGATGTACCGAGCTAGTCTTTCACCTGAAAAAACCCGTAAAAGATATTGTACGCATTAACGGCAATTCACTAGTTTAAATGACAGTCCCTACTATTAACACGTTCTTTTTTAATATACTTTTTTTTTATGTTTTGCTCCACACTTTTGTGTATTTAGCCAGTGTCAAGTAATTGATAATTTATCAAGCATATTTATTTAACATATTTCACGCAAATATGTGTCAAGTCATAGTCGAAGTCATCAAGTCAAGTCATAGTCAAGTCATGGTCTAGTCAAAGTCATACTCCTAGTAACGTGGTGGCAACTTTACTTGAAGCTTCTATGGAGTTTTGGAAACAACACGAAAAGCAACGTTTCACCATCATTATACCATTTTCCCACACTCACGCCTGTAATCCAGCACTTAACGAATAGAATGCCACCAATTTTATGCACTAACACTGAAAATAACACAAGTTTAGGAAAATAATACAGTGCGGTGACGCATTCTTTTTCGCTTTCCCGCCAAAACTCTCAACATACTTTTGTATATATACCTCTTGTTTATACTTTTACATTAGTTAGCTGCGCCTCGCAGTTTCACACGCGGATAAAAAGTATTTTAATTATTTACTCATCCCACGGGAAAATTTCACTTTTCTGGGATAAAATGTAGCCTATATCTTAATCTAGTGTATAAGCTATGTTGGTACCGCTTTTCATCCAAATCCATTCAGCCGTTTGAGCGTGAAGGAGTAACAAACATACACACAAACACACATACACACAAACACACATACACACATACAAACTTTCGCCTTTATAATATTAGTGTGATTTTTATCGGTTCTCTTAAAGTAGTTGCTTTTTTGGGAATACCTCGTTACGTCCGCGGAAATGTAAAACTCTAGAAAATGACTTGAATTCCCAGTTTTGTCAATGACCTGATTGCAATGTATCTACTACCATAGGTAAGCATTTGTAATAAATACAATTGAAACCGTTTAAATAAACCTATTTTTCTGAGGCACAATTAAATACACTTTGAAATTTTCCAATTCAAAATATTTTTGTTGATATTCTAAGTCTTAGCCCACTTAAAATATCGACCAAAATCAAATCAACTCATCCCATCATGACACGTATCAAACAATCTGTAAGAGTAGCGTTTTTGAGTAACACACATGGCTATCAAAAGATTAAAGTGTTATTTATGACATTAATTTTTCTTTGAAGCTCTCTGCCGATATTCTCTGAACAAGATCGGTATCAGGCTTTACTCAATAGTAAACGCATTAGGCACCACCATGTCTCGGGCGTGGGTGAAGTTCCTCGAACATTTCAAAAGCAGTAATCTGTATCTAACGAGAGAATGACAGAAAGATATTGACGAAGGCCGACGATTCCCAGCTATCATCGTCGAAACGACTGCATCACGCAAATTACGGTCTCGATAAGCATCTTTCGATAAAAACATGAATCACAAAATATGCACAGAACTATTTAAAACCATGGTTTTAAAACGTCATGACGTTCAGAGGACAGCGAACGTCTACTATAGTTTCAATTGTGCGAAAAGCATAAAAATAAAACTAGTTTTTGAAAAATAGGATTTACTATATACTTGCGCCCCGCGGTTTCACCCGCAGATAAAACGTATTTTAATTATTTGCCCATCCCACGGGAAAATTTCACTTTTCCGGGATAAATTGTAGTCTATATGTTAATCCAGTGCATAAGCTATCTTGGTACCGAATTTCATCTAAATCCCTTCAGCCGTTTGAGCGTGAAGGAGGAACAAACATTCACACATACAAACTTTCGCCTATATAATAGTGTGATTACACGTCAGAAAAGAGACAGGAAGAGAGAGTAATGACGAAACGGAGATTTTATCGCTAACTCGAAACGAAGTTTTGCATATTAGGGATATGGAATCGAATAAGGTATTTAAGCTAATTCGTGTAGTTTTAAACAGTTGAAATTCGATGTCACTCTCGTTCAATGAATCTAAGAAATGAACGAAATGATTTCCTCGATTTCCATTTCGATAATTTTAAGCAAAAGGCTATTTTAGCTTAGAAGCACCCCGCTGTTTAATCCACATAGGGTTGAACGATGTTATGCATTGCTGTAATTTTAAAGCAATTGCAATTTTTAAATCATTGATATAGAACATGCTGGCCTGCTATTTTGCTTTCATAAGTTTCATAATCTGAATTGCATATGATATAGATAGATAGATAGATAAACTCTTTATTGTCTCACCAACGAAATTCAAACAATACAGGAATTATTAAATCTTACATACTAGTGCAACAATGATATACTACTTATGTAATGAAAAACTAAGGTAAAGGAAATATTTGGTGGAGGCATCATGTGACCAGAATGCTGGCTTTTATTTTGCACAAAAGCATTGCCATTCAAAGGTAATGCTGCCATAATTCTGGGCACTTTTCTCTGAACCAACGGTTTATTTTAAATTTTTATTTTTATTTATTTTGAGTTCTTAGTTATAGTTTAATTTTTTAGGTCTAGTTTAGTTTTGTGTTAACAAATAAACTGGTTAAAAAGATAAAGATAGAAATAATATGATTATGAGCAAGTGGTTGCGATTTAGGTGATAGCAGCGCGGCGGTCGCTAATGGCACGATAGCATCGCGACCACGCCCGCGATGCGGGGCGATGCAGCAAGCTGCGATGCATCGCGATATCGCGGTTACTGAAAACAATTTATGAGCTCACATTACAGAGCATAGCTTTAATAACCCTTTGCCTTGTCTGTGAACCTATTTAACATTGCAAATTAATGTGTTTATATCTAACCATTTTAACAGGCTGCTAAACGCCAACCAATTTTATATTGTCATAATAAAAAGTCACTATTACTACTCATATAATAAGTACGTATTTTTTTCAAATAAGAATTATGTTAATTTTCAATGCATTTCACATAGTTCAAAAATATTCGTATTATATGTTAGTGTAATTATAGCTTGTATGTCGCAGTAATTAAATTCGCAATAATTAAAAGCACTTATTATTATTATTATTTTACATTTTGGCTCCACACTTTTGTGTATTTAGCCAGTGTCAAGTAATTGATAATTTATCAAGTTAATGATATTTCACGCAAATATGTGTCAAGTTACAGAAGACATCAAGTCAAGTCACAGTCGAAGTCATCAAGTCAAGTCATAGACAAGTCAGTCTAGTCAAAGTCATACTCCTAGTAAAGTGGTGGCAACTTTACTTGAAGCTTCTATGGAGTTTTGGAAACAACACGAAAAGAAACGTTTCACCATCTTAACTTTATAAATTATCAATTACTTGACATTGGATATTGGCTAAATACACAAAAGTGTAGGTAGAGCCACTACAAAAAAAAAAAACAAGTAATAATTTTTTAAAGAGTAATTTTTTACTTTGTTATGTTGACAATGGTGGTTCGCCTTGTAATGCATTCACCAGCTTACTCCCCAAGTCTAAATAAGTAAGTTTAAATAAATAAGTTTTAATTCAAAAATGTTATTGGTTCATTTACAATTTTATAAAAAAAGAGATATTGTAATTACCTATAACGAAAGTAATCACACTAATATTATAAAGGCGAAAGTTTGTATGTATGTTTGTGTGTAGGTATGTATGTATGTTTGTTACTCCTTCACGCTAACGCAAACGGCTGAATGGATTTGGATGAAATTTGATACCAAGATAGCTTATACACTGGAATAACATATAGGCTACATTTTATCCCGGAAAAGTGAAATTTTCCCGTGGAATAAGCAAATAATTAAAATACTTTTTATCTGCGGGTGTAACCGCGGGGCGCCACTAGTATCAACATAAATTATTGATGAAGCTTCTTACAGCTCGTGAACCTGCTGTGTTGACTGCTGGCGCTGTAAAATCCCATAATAACGCGTTTTAGTCGATTCTGTTGATAATATCGCGTCTTTTTCGTTTCACCGCGAAATCTTTTTTTGCAATTATGAGCATTGTTATATTTATGGTTTTATTGCACTTAAGTGGATGTTTACGTTAAATCATTTGTAATTATAATAAGCATAAGCATTTGTAATTTAAGTGACTTTCCAACCCAATTATTTGAATTATAAAATAGAATGGATTTTAAAGTGTAAATTTAATTTACAAATTCGCGACGCTGCGAGCTTCTGCCCGCAGCTTCGCTCGCGGCGTTGCCTATGGGAAAATAATTCAACCACCCATTTCACCCTCTTAAGGGTGGAATTTCGAAAAATCCTTTCTTAGCGGATGCCTACGTCATAACATCTACCTGCATGCAAAATTTCAGCCCGTTCCGTCCAGTGGTTTGGGCTGTGCGTTGATAGATCACTATGTCAGTCAGTCAATCAGTCAGTCACCTTTGAGTTATATATATTTAGATATAAACAATTTTTAAAATTTGATTGTAAATTTGATCTCATAAATACCTACTAAGTATGTTATATACTTGATGTTTTAGTAGTTATAGTTATTAGATGACATGATTAGACATGATTATATGACACGATTAGACATGATAAGATGACATTATTAGATATTCTAAAAAAAAAAACAGATTTTTAAGTGAATTTTTATATCTGTTAAAAGTAAAAGACTTACTACTTAATTACTTGGACCCAGAGGTCTAAGTTAGCGTTTTGGGTTTCGGCGTAAATAGCAACATTGTCGCAGATTATAACCACAAGTCGACAACAATGTTGTCAATAGTATAACGCAGTTTACGAGCCGTGATGGGAATAAATTAAAATATTCTGCTCGTAAAACTATAGCTAAGTGTACTAGGCTAGCACGCGAACGACCTAGTTCAGATGATCGCTCTTTTATGCGAACTGTGTAAACTGATGTTCACACACACTCTCTCTCACACACACACACACACACACACACACACACACACACACACACACACACACACACACACACACACACACACACACACACACACACACAAACACACACCCGTACATCGGATACACAAGATCGCGGATTTATTTTTAATATTAAAGAAGTTTCTTTTCACTTTAATAAACACATTTAGACAAGTTAAAATATTTATACTTCCAAAAATATATTTTAGATCACGTACTTACTCAGTTAATATTTACCAATAAATACCTAAGGCACCTAAGCATAAGATAAGCTCTTACTAATTTCGAAATCCGAAGTTGCTTTAAATAGTCATATAATGCCGTTTTTATACAAAAACGAAGCTTATAACAATATAAATAAAAAAGATGATATAATTACAGCTCTTGAGCTCCTTGGCTGTTGGCGAAATCAGGTCCGTATTACAGAACGACGCTCAATCATCGAGCGGTGCTCAAGCAGCGATTTCATTCATAAAGTGATCAATTAGTGAATGAAATCTCTTCTTGAGCAGCGATCGATGACTGAGCATCGTTCTGTAATACGGACCTAAGTGTGTATGTCGCTTTTTAATCAAGACTGGTAAAGAGATCACTGAAAGCGATCGTATTCCCCGCTCTTATTTGAGCTACTATTAAAAGAATGATCTAGTTTACCAAGAACCGGCGAACTAAAAAGAGCGATGAGCTTTAATGCGCAAGTCTACACTGAATCTGGATTTCATATGCTTTTGAGTCTACGTTTTACTTTGTAGTAAATAAATGTGACTTACCTACGTGCTTAGCCATGAACGTTAAATAGGCAATTCATAGTATATCCAATTATATTTTGGTTTAAATAAGTAACGTAGTACATAATAAACTTATACATTTAAGTCCATATTTACCTTTTCGACAATAACACACATTTCTCACGCATCGAGCTACACATATATGTGTTCTACGTGTAAATAAAACTGTAGTTATTATTAATTTTTTCACAATAATTTACATTAATTTATTAAATTATTTTATTTGTGACTAAAGGCGACCCGCGGTGTTATCCGCAATTTACCGGTGTCTACGGAAACTCTTAAATTTCCGGTATAATATCATACTTATTTGCTCTATGTCAGTATTGATCGTTACAGAACTTTTAATTAGAAAACAAAGACAAAAAACAAAACAGACAACTATTCACACTTATATGAATAGCAAAGAGCAGGGAAAGGATAGAGAGAGAACAACGATACTTTTAGGAAACTAGAGACATCCGCAATATGCAGAAACTTATTAGTAGGTTCTAGTTTTATGACAGGTGAAGAAATGCATTGGTGACGCCTCCTCCGGTGTTACAGATGTCCATAGGCTACGGTGACCACTTCCCATCAGGTGGTCCGTATGCTTGTTTGCTCTCTTTGACAAAAAAAATGACGACCCCGGTTAAACCCGCAATCTGTATGCATTTCATCCCAATTAATTAAAACGTTTCGACGTGGCAGACAGACAAGCAAACAAACAGACAACGTTTAGTTTTTATAAATTACAGGGATACTGTATTGGACATAAGATCACTTGTACTTGTTAAGTAAAGCCGGTTTCAGGGGCGGATGGACGCGAGTTCAAATGTGGATTTGAAAAAATTGTATCTCTTGTGGAAGTGATACAATTTTTTCCTGTACATTGAAATATTAATTTCTGTATTTAACATGCTATAAATTTGCCAAAGCAAAAAAAACCGTTACAGCTCTTGAGACACACGCTGTTATTAAACAGTGATGGGGGGAACTTTACGTAATAAAATTATGAATAATATGATAGTTTAATGCTCACATCCGGAATATGGACAGTTAAGTAGTCATTCATTAGACTCCGTTTGATGTGGCGCGATCATGTAATAACAGGACACCTTGGGTTGACGGTATATTCAGCTTTAATGATCCATGGACTTTATTAGGGTAATAAATTTTCCTGGTTACGTTGTACAATGACTTTAAGATAAGTAAGTTTAATCATATTTTTGTAATATGGACAAAAATCGTAGGTGCTGAATATCACTTCTATATAGCATGAGAGACCCTCGTGACCACGGCCAATGTAACTTGGTAAAAACGTCGAGATTAGTTAGAATTATGTTTTGATAATTTCCTGTGCGCGAATAGGCCTTTTTAACTTTATAATATGAGCATATAAGAAGTACAATTTTACGCCAAGTAGGGTTTGTACAAAGGATTTATATCGAAGGAAGGAAACCGGAAGATTGTCGTGCGATTTATTCCAAGGGTACATGCGATTTAAATGCTATCTGATTGGTAACTCAAACCTTCGGGTGCTAGTATAGTATTACATTATCTGTGGATTCGAGGATTACAAATATTAACAAATTTCCTTTAAAAACGGGTTATGTTTATATCTAAATACAGTAAAATATACAACAACTAATAATACAAGTAAATAAGTTAAGAACAAAAGTGTAAAAAAAATAAAAAAGTAAAAATAATAATAATAATATAATATGTGTGGACATCTCACACAACGCCATCTAGCCCCAAACTAAGCAAAGCTTGTACTATAGGAACCAGATAACTGATACAATACTTAGATACTTTTTGTTTGTAAATACATACATAGAATATACAATATAATACCCAGACACAGAACAAACATCGATGTTCATCACACAAATGTTTGTCCTGGGTGGGAATCGAACCCACAACCCGCAGTTCAGAAGGCAGGGTCACTACCAACTGAGCTATCGGGCCATAAGGTAACTCAAAAAGTTAAGAACAGAAATGTTGGCTGATGTCCAGAGAATATTATTACAATATATAAAAAAATGTCAGTTGATTATGGATATATTTCCATGTATTATTTTATATGTAATACAGATTTTTTTTTTTTTTTTTCGCCCCAGACTTTTGTGTAATTAGCCAGTGTCAAGTAATTGATAATTTCTCAAGTTAATTAATATTATATATATTTGTGTCAATTCAAGTCACAGTCCAAGCCATCAAGTCAAATCATAGTCTAGTCTAGTCAAGTCATACTCCTTGCAAAGTTGTGGCAACTTTACAACAGAAGCTTCTATGTAGTTTTGGGGACAACACGAAAAGAAACGTTTGACCATCATTATACCACCTTCCCACACTCATGCCTATAATCCAGCACTTAACGAATAAAATGCCAGCAATTTAATTCAAACAAACAAACAACACAAAACTGTTTACAAAATAACACAAGTTTTGGAAAATAATATAATGCGGTGACGCGATCTTTTTCGTTTTCCCGCTAAAACTTAATACCTTTTTTTTAAATTGTTTTGGCTCCACACCTCCGTGTATTTAGCCAGTGTCAAGTAATTGATAATGTATCAAGTTAATGATATTTCACGCAAATATGTGTCAAGTCACAGTCGAAGTCATCAAGTCAAGTCATAGTCTAGTCAAAGTCATACTCCTAGTAAAGTGGTGGCAACTTTACTTGAAGCTTCTATGGAGTTTTGGAAACAACACGAAAAGAAACGCTTCACCATCATAATACCATTTTCTCATACTCACGTCTGTAATTCAGCACTTAACGAATAAAATGCCACTAATTTTATACACTAACACTGAAAATAACACAAGTTTTCTAAAATAATACAATGCGGTGACGCAATCTTTTTCGCTTTCCCGCCAAAACTCAAACTTAATACCTTATAACTTATAACAGATTTATTTCACGTTGATTGTCAAAATACACCGTCGTTTGTTTTCCCAGAATCTTGATCTTTCAAAATTCACATAACAAGTCAACGTCATTACCTAATCCCTAATGACTTGTCACATAGTTGATGCGTGGATAGCATCACGGGGCGGTGACATCGCACCTTCGCCGAAAGGTATCGGGTTCACATCTATACACAGATTATTCAACAGCTAGTATGTGCGGCCTTAATACCCTTGGCGAGGTTACCGAAAGCAATCGGTGGGACGATCAGCGAGACTAATACCTGCCTCGCATTGTGTACCCCCAGAGGAGTTCTGGCCCGTGATCCATCATAACACTAAATCCTCCACAAGAGACCGCCTCGAAAAAACTGCACCTATCTTCGATCTGTATCAGAAGATGCTTTTTGAAAATGATAAATGTTTTAAAGCCGTAAACACATCTATGTATATTTATGCCTATTTCCATTGCATAGGTGTGGGTACTAACTCTCAGCTGAATTTTGTAAAATTATTAACAGCATGAGTATGGTAGCAAAGGGGCAGTGTGGCCTCCTGGATCAAAACGCTTACTGTCCCTATACATAGTTGCAACAGAGGTATTTCAGTATTTATACATTATTGTGACGTAGGTGTCTCTGTACTTTTACATTATTGTGATGTAGGTGTTTTCTGTACTTTTACATTACTGTGACAGTAGTGTCTCTGTACTTACACATTATTGTGACGTAGTATTTCTGTATTTATACATTATTGTGATGTATGTAATTCTTTATTTATACATTATAGTGACGTAGGCGTTTTTTGTACTTTTACATTATTATGACGTACGAGTCCCTGTACTTATACATTATTGTGACGTAGGAGTCCCTGTACTTATACATTATTGTGACGTAGGTGTCTCTGTACTTACACATTATTGTGACGTAGGTATTTCAGTATTTATACATTATTGTGATGTATGTATTTCTGTATTTATACATTATAGTGACGTAGGAGTCTCTGTACTTATACATTATTGTGACGTAGGAGTCCCTGTACTTATACATTATTGTGACGTAGGAGTCTCTGTACTTATACATTATTGTCACGTAGGAGTCTCTGTACTTATACATTATTATGACGTACGAGTCCCTGTACTTATACATTATTGTGACGTAGGAGTCTCTGTACTTATACATTATTGTGACGTAGGAGTCCCTGTACTTATACATTATTGTGACGTAGGAGTCTCTGTACTTATACATTATTGTCACGTAGGAGTCTCTGTACTTATACATTATTATGACGTACGAGTCCCTGTACTTATACATTATTGTGACGTAGGAGTCTCTGTACTTATACATTATTGTGACGTAGGAGTCCCTGTACTTATACATTATTGTGACGTAGGAGTCTCTGTACTTATACATTATTGTCACGTAGGAGTCTCTGTACTTATACATTATTATGACGTACGAGTCCCTGTACTTATACATTATTGTAACGTAGGAGTCCCTGAACTTACACATTATTGTCACGTAGGAGTCTCTGTACTTATACATTATTATGACGTACGAGTCCCTGTACTTATACATTATTGTGACGTAGGAGTCTCTGTACTTATACATTATTGTCACGTAGGAGTCTCTGTACTTATACATTATTATGACGTACGAGTCCCTGTACTTATACATTATTGTGACGTAGGAGTCCCTGAACTTATACATTATTGTCACGTAGGAGTCCCTGTACTTATACCTTATTGTGACGTAGGAGTCTCTGTACTTATACATTATAGTGACGTAGGAGTCCCTGAACTTATACATTATTGTCACGTAGGAGTCTCTGTACTTATACATTATTATGACGTACGAGTCCCTGTACTTATACATTATTGTGACGTAGGAGTCCCTATACTTATACATTATTGTGACGCAGATGTTTTCTGCACTTATGCATTATTGTGACGTAGGTATTCTGTACTTATACATTATTATGACGGATGTATTTTTATGTGTTTATACATTATTATGACATAGGTATTTTCTGTACTTGTACATTATTGTGACGTAGGAGTGTCTGTACTTATACATTATTGTGACGTAGGTGTATACAGTAGGAGTTCAGAATTTCCATCGATACACATCATTGTCATAGCGTTATACAGGAAGAGGCCAAATCTCTTTGCCAAACAAGTTTCACTACTAGGAACGACTTCAGTCTGTACATGTCTATATGAAAGTAAGCGATCTTATGAAAGTTAGCGCTGATTTTACGAGTTACTGCAACGTGAAAGTGAAATATGACTATAGTTAGGTACCTTTAACATGGGTTGCACGGAATATATTGAAAACACTATCCCCCTTAGTAGTTATTAGACTGTTATGCAGATAACAGTCTAATAACTACTCAGTGTTTTGTCTTGTTTTATCTTTGCCTTTTTTAAATTTGATAGAGAGAAACAAAATACAAAATAACTATCCGTCCGCTACACAATGTCTATTATTATTATTAAGGGGCTAAACGTAAGTTAAAAGACATCGAAATAAAATTCTAAATCGTGAAGTAGGTAATTTTGATATCAGTATAAAATAACTAAAAACATTGTGCATGCATGAGTAATAGTGGAACGAATTAAATCGATTTTATGACGTTTGTTTACAATTTTGTCATTACCATAACTTATTAAAATATACGAGAAAAATATGCAACGGCAAGTGAATTTGCACTGAAATATCCAGCGGAGACACAGAATTGAATGCAAGCGATCGTTATTTATGGTCCGATTTCGGACCAACGGAAATATTAATGCCGTATTTGCATTACATTTATCATCACGCTAGCACCCACTTATTCATCGCAGTACTCAATTAACACAACGACATTCGCTTAATTATAAAAGTAATTAGTTCTTTCCGTGAAAGTCGTTGAGTATGTTGCATTAATTTGCTTCGGACCACACCTCCACGGAGCCTTATTGTGAAAAGAAAAAGACAAACGAAACAATTCCATGCAGGCTGTTATATAAACGGAACCCCTCGTTAGCGGCCATAAGTCAATGGATTTATGTCTTTATTATTACTGTAGATAAAAACTGCATCTATTATTGCAAATGTCACCATGTTAATGCATCGTAATTGTGTTATTATGTGATAAATAAAACTAGGTACATATCCATAATTTTACATGTGCAATTAAGTATACCTACGATTTTTGTGGTACTAAAAATCTCAATTGGACTAACGTATTTTGTATCTGCATCCCTGTACTCTGTACCCTCTTTCCAGTTCTGTTATAATCAATGTTTTTTCTTCTTTTATCTTTAGTCATTCATAACTGAGTAGAGAAAGAAAAAGCGCATAATAAAAATTCGCTAAAAAAAATGTATTACTGATAGAAGAAGATTTTGTTCTAAAACCGTCGAGTTATATTGTTTGCTAACCAAAGTATGCAACTTCAATCCGTTGCTATGCAATCGAAATAAAATATTTGTAAGATTTAAAGTTCCCAATCTTAGATTTTGTTCATCACCATCAAATAGTTTTATTTATCTGTATAAGATGAATGAGACAGCCCTTATTTACATTGTGCTGTGATTTTCTTTAAAGTTTCTATATCAAAACCAAAACGTACTTCAAATGTTATACTGCAATTACTGTGCTCAATATTCAGTGCAATAAAATATTAATTAAGTTAATTCAACACGGCGCCTTAGCAGCAACTAATATAGAACAATTCATATAATTTTTTTGATGATATTCGATAGCATAACATTCGATTCGATTCGATTAAACTCGTAATAGAGGAAAAACATTGACATTTCTCGTTAATTGCAAACCCATTTCATTCTATTAACAGTCAGATCACTCCCCTTGCAGGTCCACCTTATAAGATACTCCCTTATCTTCTTATACATTCGCAGTAGAGCATCGTAAACAAAATGGTGACACCGCCATTGAATCTGCACGCCTTCCATCGGATCGAATTTTACGACTGTCGAGCAACGTATCGTTGGCTACAAATACTTGGTACGTAACTGTAATATGTGCTATAAATAGATAGATACATAGATAGATTTAGATTTTGAACTATTTATTCCACACTATTATTATATGTAACAAAGTGAGTTTTACGACCTTAATGAGTAAATAAATAATAATAAAATAATGGTGCCCAACGATCACATACATATAAAAACAATTAAACTAATAGGTCTTTACCTATGAAATTGCCGTATTACAGTACAGACTTTTTCATAGAAAAAAAAGTTTTGATTGGCTATGAATTCTAAATTCAAATTAATTTTGTTTTAAAAATATGACATTCTATTTACAATATATGTCTTTTGTTTATTGATTAGCGTTGTATTTTCATTACATTTCAACATTTTTCCTCATAATGGATACTTTGAAATTTCGTGTAATTATGGAATATGAGTTCCGTCGTGGCACCAACGCGGCACAAACGACACGTAACATCAACGACGTTTACGGAGAGAACTGTACAAACGAACGTACAACCCGTTATTGGTTTGCTCGGTTCCGTTCTGGGAATTTTGACTTGAAAAATGAACCTCGTGGTCGTCCGGAAACTTCGGTCAACAATGATGAATTAAAGGCGATTGTGGAAGCTGATGAATCTCAATCTACAGCTGAGCTGGCAACAGCTTTTGATGTTAGCATCAAAACAATATTGGTCCATTTGCGACAGATTGGCAAGATAAAAAAGCTTGATAGATGGGTGCCCCACGAACTTAACGATCGCCAGCGCAACGTACGCGTCGAGACTTGCCTTGCGCTGCTTAACAGGCACAGAAATGAAGGAATTTTGAACCGAATTGTTACGTGCGACGAAAAATGGATTCTTTTTGACAATCGAAAGCGCTCAGCAAGTTGGTTAGATCCTGGTTCGGTACCAAAGCAATGTGCAAAACGAAAAATGACCCCTAGAAAGGTAATGGTCACAGTTTGGTGGTCTAGTACTGGTGTGATTCATCATAGCTTTTTACAAAACGGCGAGAGCATTACTGCAGATGTGTACATTGAAGAACTGACCACAATGATGGCGAAACTAGGACGTCTGCAACCAGCTTTGGTCAATCGGTCGTCTCCACTGCTACTTCACGACAACGCGCGACCCCATACTGCACAACAGACCGTCTCTAAGCTGCATGAGTTGGGTTTGGAAGCTCTCCCTCATCCGCCATACTCACCAGATCTTGCGCCTACCGACTATTACTTTTTCCAAAATTTGGACAACTTTTTAGCGGGAAAAAAATTCAATTCCCGAGAGGCAGTACAAAACGCCTTTGAAGAGTTTGTTGTCTCCCATCCTGCTTATTTTTTCAAGAAGGGCATCCATAAACTGCCACAGCGTTGGCAAAGATGCATTGATTGCAGGGGTGATTACTTTGAATAAAAGAAATAAATAAGTTCGAAAAAAAAATACTTCAACTTTTTTCAAACAAAACGGCAATTTCATAGGTAAAGACCTAATATAAAAAAATCTTTATTTAAGTGTATTCGGTGGTGGTTATCTGTTCGATAAATGACTAATCTTCAATATTAATTTGCTAATTAAAAGTTATAATTAACATAAAAGTCCCTTTTTTAAATATGTGTTTACAATATATTTTCCGCCCATTATCTTAGAAGTATTTTCGTGAAGAATTTTATAAAAAAATTAAAAATTATGTAATAATTAAACAAAATTACAATTAAAACAATGCAGTAGGAAAACTTAATTTAAAAAACTGCTACCAGTAGGCTAGGTGCTAAAAATGCTAGCAAAACAAAAATTAACAAAAAAACTTACTCGATTATAATTTAGCTGAAGAAAAACATACATTTCTAGTTCAATCATAATCAATCGCGTAAGAAATTCTCGTTTCATCCGAGTTATTCTATTAATAAATTGATTTTTATTGAGTCTAGACATTATATTTGTTAAGGCAAGCATGGTTACAGTGAGTTCTTTAATTGAGTCGTTGCGAGGGGAGAGCCCACTCTACCAACTCTACCACGCATATGGTGAAACCATTTGGTCCCGCTTCCGCTGAACCATTTAAATGGCATCGTTGAACTTGATAACTTTTAAATTAATCATCGAACTGCATTTTGCAACTTTATTAACGTTCAAGATTCATAAAGAATTCGAATAAAAAAAGTTGAATTGAACATGATTTTTTGTGATTTCTTAACATATAAATATGTATTAATAATAATAATAACGATAATAATATCGACCAACGATCACATACATAATTATAAAGTTATAGCGGTTTAACGTTATTTCTGCGGAGTGACCAAAGTTTTCTTTTCAACTGATAAAAGTAACAGTTGAAAGGAAAAGAAGCATTTAATTATTAGATAGGTACTTATTACATATTTTAGGCATTTTTTTTAAGCCAAACTAGACCATGTAGTAGTTTATTAGATTTGACCAAACGACATAGGTCAATGATTCATTCGAATCAGTGACTTGAAACAACACTGCCACCAATCAGAATTAGCGTTTGAAATTTTTTATTGATTTCCATATTATAATCAATTATTACTCAACAATTTTATACTTCAGTGGATATATTAGAGAAAAATATATCTGTAATCAATTTATTTTATGCTAAATCAACAAGCAATAGAGTTTAATTTACTTCAATCAAAGCGTACCACTAAGGAACACTCGTTCAAATCAGAGGGTCTCCTGATTGGGGTATCATAAGCTAGTGAGTACTTTGAAACAGACAGCGGCACTGATACACTTATTACTCAAACGTCAGGGGTCAGATGCGTCTGTGTGCTCGCTTGTGTGGGTGACCGTGCGTGTCTGTAGATGTGAGTGAGTCGTCTATGTGTGTGAGTTATATGTGTGGGTGGGTAAATCACCACGGAACAAGTTTACAAGTGTAATTGTCGTGGCGGGTGCTAGTAATTGATTTATTCCGCGGCTGTGCGTTCTCGTGCTATGGACCTATTGTACTGAATGCGTACACTAGGAGAATTTGGCAAATTGCGTCTGGTGATTTTGTGGCTCGATTATTTTTCTTAATGGCTAGGGGTGTGACTTAACATTTTCAAAGATGGTATTTAAAACATTGAATTATTAATGCGAATGATTCACGTATTCTTTGTACCTATTTAGTGAATTTGGTAATTCCTGTTATTTTCTTTTATTTATTTATGTTATAGGTAGTAATAGTAAATGAGTATTTACGTATGTCGTCTTCTTGTATTCATTCCAGGAGGTTGGACATCATTATGACAAGAGACAACATTAAGTCATACGTATTGTTTGTTTTTCTAATTTAACGCACATTTTCCGAGATATTAATTATCAAAAAGCGGCTAAATCTAAAATCTAAATTCTAAAAGGACGTAACCGCAAGAGTTCCGTGGCGTGAATTAATAAAAAAAAAGTATTAATCACCGAAGTAACACGCGATAAAAAAAATATATCTGTGAATGTCAGGACGAGGCAGGAATTCACGACTATAATATTGCGCAGCATAGTCCATATTGTACGGCTTGTAATTGGTCCAAATATCAGGCTGTGCAATGCGGCAATACTGACCGTGCATTATTTCTGGCTGTACTACAGTGACGTAAAGTCTTTAAAAATAATATTGTAATCAGCAGGCAATATCACGAAAAGGTTTTCGAATTTTGGTACTCCGTAAAAAATGAAAACCTGTCAATTTTAAGATGTGCTAAAGCTACTATATATGTACTAAACGACACCACTGATTCCTATAGGAAGAAATAAGTATTTTTAAAGGCACAGAACGACAATATTGTTGAGTCAACCTCTATATAAGAATTATGCATAAAAGCATAGAACGCGGAAATGGTAGATCTTTATTGAAATACCGCATTACATGAACAATTTACAAGCACAAATTTAAAAATCGGTAGATACTACGTAAATATTATTCTGTATTCTGCGACCGTATATATATCTGTCACGAATTTCTATAGTAGATGTCTAACACTGTAATATGACTACTTGATATTCTAAAAGATGGATGCAGGCCGCAATAGAACAAAGTTGCGTAATAACGCCTATACATAACTTTTCACCCCTTCCCCAAAACTGCAATAAAAACAATATTACATTTACAACACGTTACATTTGCTGATACAAGCGATATTACTCCTATTACATGTGATATCGGAGGCATAATAACATTCCGAGTTCGATATAAGCTCCCATAAATATTTAATAGATATTTTCCCACAATGGGGTGGCCATTCGCACCCGGTAACCCTCAAGAGGGCAGTATAGGCTTTTGATCGGAATGACATAAACTTGCCATGAGAGCTTACTAAGCGAATTGTTCGTGGTTCCCAATTATTGTTAACTTTTCAATCTTATTGAGTGATTTTTGTGAGGGGTATAAATCGAAATGCTTTTTTTTGTAGAACAGATGAACTGTACAGCTATTGTGTTTTTTTTTTTTTTTTTTTTTTTAATGTTTTGGCTTCACACTTCCGTGTATTTAGCCAGTGTCAAGTAATTGATAATTATCAAGTTAATGATATTTCGCAAATATGTGTCAAGTCACAGTCGAAGTCATTAAGTCAAGCCATAGTCAAGTCATGGTCTAGTCAAAGTCGTACTCCTAGTAAAGTGGTGGCAACTTTACTTGAAGCTTCTAAGGAGTTTTGGAAACAACACGAAAAGAAACGTTTCACCATCATTATACCATTTTCCCACACTCACGCCTGTAATCCAGCACTTAACGAATAGAATGCCACCAATTTTATGCACTAACACTGAAAATAACACAAGTTTTGGAAAATAATACGATGCGGTGACGCAATCTTTTTCGTGTTCCCGCCAAAACTCAGCTTTTGTGTTTATAAACAAAACTGAGTTAAGTAATAATAATAATAATAATAATAACGCCCAACGATCACATACATAGATCCTGGACCCTAACTAGGATTCCCTGTGTCTAGGGACCCAGGAACTACGAGGACCATGGTCCCACAACACCCAGACTCAGAACAAGTATTTGCACTTTTTTTCTGTGCACAAATACTTGTCCTGCCGCGGGAATCGAACCCGCCACCTCCGGGTTATGAGCCGACCTGCTCAACCACCACACCACAGAGGCTGTTTGTACCTCCTCATCCTCTCCACTTCCTTTATAGTAAAATATCAGTAAAAGAGAAAAGTGCTACAATGATATAATAATGAATACTAAACACAACTACTACAAAAAAAATTGTACTATATACTGGCCGCGATGACCTATAAAAGACAGTCCAAATGCTCCAGCCCACTACCAGTACGTAGCGTACCCAACATGCTTGCATAATTGCCTCTTTAAATGCAGATTTGTTGTGCCAAATAAAAGAAAAGAGGGAAAGAGAAAAGTTGTATCACACTAATATTATAATGGCGAAAGTTTGTATGTGTGTATGTTTGTTACTCTTTCAAGCTCAAACGGCTGAATAGATTTGGATAAAATTCGGTACCAAGATAGCTTATACACTAGATACAGGCTACATTTTATCCCGGATAAGTGAAATTTTCCCGTGGGATGAGTAAATAATTAAAATAATTTTTATCCGCGGGTGAAACTGCGGGGCGCAACTTGTATTGGTATGTTTGAGTAGCTTTCATGTTGAAACGGCTCATCCATGGAGCCATATGAAAATTTGTACACTAATTAAATACACTACTGCGATTCACTATAAGGTAATTGTTATCCTGGAAAACAGAGAACATATAAGGAAAAACGGGATAATTGCGGGTGAAACCGCGAGGCACAATATTAAATAACTGCTTGGCATCCGCCTGGCAATCGTTTATGATCTTCCACTTACTTTATCTGGGCTACCTGTCAAAATTACGCAGATATGCCATCAAGAGCCTCCATTAACGCGTAACTTGTCAATAAAAACACAAAGCAGTTTTTAACTTGTCAATTTATCTTACTTCAAATTCCGCCTATCGGTTGTTAATTGCCTCCTACGCAACATTTGGGGGTCAGAAGCTGTCTTGTCAAAAATATTTGCATGAATATTGCTAGAGATAGTGCATAAGTAGGTGCTGAATACACGCCCATACCAATTGATGTCACTTCATTTCAATTCAATTCCGACTGTACTAAAGTCTATTAAAATACAACTTAGCTTAGCAACACTTTCCCCGAGTTCTAGTATACGTTTGTTAAATTCATGTCAACTTGGCAGATCAAATACAGAACGCTCAACTTCAACTTCAACATCTTCAACTTCAACTCTTTGTTAATGGCCTTTTTTTTTTTAATTTTTGGCTCCACAACTCCGTGTATTTAGCCAGTGTCAAGTAATTGATAATTTATCAAGTTAATGATATTTCACGCAAATATGTGTCAAGTCACAGTCGAAGTCATCAAGTCAAGTCATAGTCTAGTCAAAGTCATACTCCTAGTAAAGTGGTGGCAACTTTACTTGAAGCTTCTATGGAGTTTTGGAAACAAGACGAAAAGAAACGTTTTACCATCATTATACCATTTTCCCACACTCATGCCTGTAATCCAGTACTTAACGAATAGAATGCCACCAATTTTATGCACTAACACTGAAAATAAAGTTTTGGAAAATAATACAATGCGGCGACATGATCTTTTTCGTTTTCCCGCCAAAACTCTGACGTCTTATTATTATGGTTTCTGCGGGGTTGTCACAATTTTGCCAATGTCGCGTGGATAGAGTAGAAAACACACGATGGAGATTATTCGGCGGGTGTAATTTGGCCGGTTATTCGATCTGAGTTTTATTTAAAACAAATACGACAGCACAAGACATACATAAGCATATATACACATAAAAACAATACATGGCAGTAACAAACAGATACAATAATAGTTTATGTAAGTAGGTATATAAAAAGTTAGTTTGTAATATATATTATTTTACAATTTTATTTTGTCAGTTTGAATAAATTTACCTAATGTATTAAGAAGTGGAGTAACAGAACGCTCATTGAGCTTACAGTATTTGCCATAACTTGACACGAGTTTGACAATCCTATGAAAAACGCGTGGGTTAGCTAAACGTATGAAAAACATAAATGCGAAATTAGGAGCTGTCAAACACAGGTACAAGTCTTCTGTGACGTCACTGTTAGGGATCTGATGATGCTAATGCTGAGAAAGTGAGAAAGTAGTTAAGTAACTTCAGATATTATACGATACATGATTAGAATTACTTGACCTGCAATTTAAGACTTTCACTTAAATTATTCTGTCTAAGCCTTTGTAAGTAGGTGTAAGCACTGGTTAGCGTGTACCTATGGTAGTGCCTATATACCTACATGTAGACAATATGTAGGTCATGTCTTACAAGCCTAAGCAGCACGTGTAACTTCCCCATTAGACAACACTATTCACGCCTCCAGCACTATCAATACTCAAACTTTGATACTGAAACGTCTCAGACGATTCTTTATTGACGCGAAAACCGACTTTACTACATTCCAACAAGGTGTAAATTAGATTGAGAGATTGTTCTTTTCAATTTTCCTCCAATCGAATTTGGCTGTAACATCAATCGAGTTCCCACATTTTCCGAGCGCACTTACACAATATCAATCAGGTTTTATTGGTGTTGTTGGGTGTGGGAGGAGTAGCGGTGTGGGGCGCGGGGTGCAGGGGGTGCGACTATTTGTATCAATAACTTGTCAATGGACTCGCGCCCCCGTGAGACCTGTGGCCCTGCAGCCGCTTGCGGTGTCTGCGACCGCATGGATTTGATCAGAAATGCATTACGATATGCGTGTGAATTCATATTGCCAATAACCATAATATTGTAGCTACCATTCTCTGTTGTGAGAAACAAGCTATACAGACACCTTGACTAGAAGAATGAGTAGAGTGCATCCACTGTCTAGGTACCAACCAAAGCGTACCAACATAATGAAAACCTCTAAACTAGTAAAAGTTTCGGGAAGTTTCGGTGTACAAGATGATCTCTGCACCTTTATGCAATCTTTCTCGGTTTGTCTTTTTTCCAAGCATCCCATTTTGATTACTTTATCATTTCTTCATACTATTAACAGGTTGATATCAACTTTCCCAGTGTAACATTGTAACCGTTTACACAATTTCATTTAACTATTATTTACTTACATCAAGTTGTGCACTAGAATGATAATATTTTTAACGTCGCATGAAGTTAAATCTTTCCGTTCACTATTCTGAATTAGCTGTACTGTCTGTGTATGAATTCAAACTCGCTTATCTCAACAAAAATACGATAACTTGTTGGTAAAATTACGTTGACATTTTGCTATACAAAAACATCACGGAAAAGGTTCCATTTGCAAAGTTCCCTCGTAACACTACATTATCTGCTATCAGTGGCGGTCGACAAAGTAAAATTGGGGACACCTTATTTCCTCGGCTGGTTTGCAAAACACGTTCGCGCTTCCACCTATCCCCACATCTCAACGCTTATAGATACTATCTGTTACACCTATTAAGGACCCCAACATTACACGACTGTTTTAAATTTACAGCAACATTGCGATATTTGTTCGCAGAAAACTTGCTAGATGTTGGTAAAGCGGCATTGTGCTCGATGCGATTCGGTAGTAACGCAAATGAAGGTGTCGTTTGGGAAGGTGTAATGCAGGATCAGGTGGGTGCCTTCTTCACGCCGCCGCCACCGATAACACGCTAATGCCCTCAACTTTGCACCGCAAGGGAGGTCAGGGGGAGTCAGGGGCTGCCCTGTGGAAGGGGGGCCATTCGTAAAGGAAAAATGGGAAAAGTCAGATCATTCGCGTTATTGAACGCGAATAACTTTATCGACTTGCAGTATGCGCTGGAATGCTCATGTAAACGATTGAGTTTTTAGTTTGATTCTCGAACTGCTTTACCAGCAAAATTTCATAAATATAGGAATATTTTATTTTGAGGTTTCCTGTAATTATACATGAGGTATGAGGATTGGCAGCCTCTGTGGTGTAGTGGTTCAGCAGGTCGACTCATAAACGGAGGCGGCGGGTTTGATTCCCGTGGCAGGACAAGTATTTGTGCACAGAAAAAAAAAAGCGCAAATACTTGTTCTGAGTATGGGTGTTGTGGGACCATGGTCCTCGTAGTTTATAGGCCCTAGACACAGGGTATCCTAGTTGGAGTCTTTCAGGATCTATGTATGTGATCGTTGGGCATTATTATTATTATATTCAAATGAAAGCATGTGAACTGCCATGAACAAAACTGGATGAGTAATTTATTGGCCAGCAGTACATTTTACTGACCGTTACAATTACATTGAAGCCAAAAGGGGTGGAATAAAAAGCTCATAAATATAAATTGTGAATTATGTTAGACCATTATACGTTGTCAATATCTGCACACGAGTGAACGACGCGCTCTTGTGAATATCTGCGGCAATAAATAAAACGTTCAATACCATTAGCGGAACGTTCAGATAATGTATCCACCTTAGCGGGTACCTCGACATACATATATTGTTTCAGCGGAACGCACACGTTTGCGTTAATATTTCATAACGCACGTTCGTCGTATTCCGCGTAAACGTCGGACCCACGATTTGTTCCGGTAGCGACTGCCAAGGTAAAGTACATAATATTTGCGGTAATAAACGTGAATTTATTACGCTGTTACGTCTGCAGTTTTACTGAAATGTGGAGATGTGTGGGCTCGAGCGACATTAGCACCGCGCTGCCTCTCTCTATCTCTCCACCCTTTTGTACGCCAAGTACTTCTGCTTGCTGAATACAGCCTTATTACACATTGGGTACTTTCATGTTCGTGTGCTTTATGTCGATAACATTCGTCATGCCTACCAACCGAAAGCGAGCATAATGTGTCTCAAAAGACCCACTCAGTAATGCTTTTGCTCAGTCACATTTTCTGTTATGATATATATCCATGACTCTTATTACCACTGAATTATGCGCGAATCGTGAAAGTTTAGAGGAAAACGAACTGAGCTCTGATTTTACACAAATAAGATATTAGTGGTTAGATACATTGAATAACTAACTACTTAATTTGTTTATCAAACCACATGGTCGATGAGACGCATAGTCAAAATGCTGGCACTTATTTGACAGAACGAGTCAGCATTGCAATTCAACGAGGCAATGCTGCCAGCTTGTTGGGTATGGTATTGGTTAGCTGGAGCACTTGTGCTGAATACCTAAGTATATACTTTTATGATAACGATGTTAATCAAATACTGGTAACGTCGTGCTGCCACAAGATTTATTATAACCCATGTGTAAGATTAAAATATGCCTCAAAGTGTGAAGTAAACACCAAAACAAAATGAGATTGTCTACGCCCGACGCCCATTCGATACTTGTTTTTTTTTTTTTCTATTCATTATGTACATATTATGTGTATAAATTTAACCTGTTTTTGTATTTTAATTTTAGACAAGTATTGAATAAATGTTTTTCTATTCTATTCTATTCTATACTACCTTTCTCCATTACGTTGAGTGAGATTGCGTCACGTCTTTATGAGGACACCTACTATCTGCCGACACCTCTCGCCGCTAAGGAGTGCCAATGATTTTGAACATAAGAAATTCGAGGACGGTGTTTATAGATCCACATAGATTCTATGTAAATTCAGTTGTATATAAATAAAACTTTAAATTGCATTTTCTCTGAAGTTCTATCATTCAATTTCCCTTGTGATTACATTTTCTTTAATTATCTATTTGTGGATAGACCAAAATACCATTTTGATATTTTGGTTTAATTGTATTGTATAAGTAATATTAACTTTTTTTATTCTCTTTAGACTCCTGGGTCCGTGTTCTTTTAAAAAATACTACTTACATCAATATTAACTTTTACTTACTAATTTTTACAAGCTCAATTACATGGGCAACATAGAAAATTTTACTTATCAACAGTTAAAAAATTTGTCAGCTTTATACAAAGGAACTGCAGCGTCTGTTTTGCTTGTAAACTCACTCGGTACTAGTCGACTTGTACATTGGGTGAATGGGCCCTGATGTAGACATTCAGGGCACGTCCGCGACTCGGGCCGGCATTAAAAGGGGATTATGAGCCGAGTGGCCAACGACACGGCATTACGTGCCGCTCCCCGCCCCGGGAGCGCCACCGATATGCCACAAATAACGCTTTGTTTTTGGACTTAGGAATCTTACAGAGACTTTTCTAACGTCTGGTGATATTGTGTTTGAGTTAAAATAGGAAGTTCACTTTATCCGTGCACTTGATCTAGGTACAAAAAGCTTCAACTGGGAAGCTTTTAATGGGAATGCTTGTCACTGTCATTTAAGTTAAAAAAGATTCTAAATTAAAAGTTTTATTGGTCGTTGAAAAGAATCCAAAAATGGCGGCTGTGAATTTTGAACTTTAGTGTGTAATAAGGGTGGATTATTTTATCCGTTACGTGTTCGTGAACGTGCACTAGTGTTAGCAAATGGTTCCAAGTTTTAAAACCATGCCTTTTCGTTTTCTCTTCAAGGCTTCCTAGAGCCATCAGTAAAATATCCACCATTTTACTGTGGCATTTTGACTGACAAAATAAGACTTTTACATGACATAGCCGTACAAAATTCCTAACTTGACATTGGCAGAACTATCGCTAAAAACGATAGCAGGCCATTAAACGAAGAGAAGAAGAAGAAGTAAGTTATATTTTTTGTCAGTCATTACAAATTAAATACTATAAATAAATATTGGTTTTTCTATCATAATAAAACCAACCCCTAGCATCAATCCAAATTTAATTACCCTAAGAACATTACCACCGGCACTAAAATCAAATGAAATATTCAGTCACACGTTAAATTCAATCAGACCTTATCGAAATGGCGCGTCATCCTAACAATATCTCCGATTGGAAACAGTTTTACAAGCAATAAATTGGTGCGGGCCGCGTCAGTGATACAACATTTATTAGCTACAATCCAGATTAGATCAGCATTGCATCGCGTAGGGCGGCGGCGGGTGCGGGCGGGCGGCGCCCTCGGGACGTGAAATTTGTCCCAGTAATGTGGCCACGCGCCCAGCTAATTCGATGTACTCCGTGGACCCTTCCTCTATGTGACTCGAATCCACTGCTTCATTTTAATTGAATAGTTGGTGTGGGGCGAGCCGTTGTTTTCCTACAGATATCTTTATGACCACTTTGCATAATTGCCGGTCGTGTCGCACTAATTTGTTACAATTTTGCAATCTGTCACAGTATGAGATTGAGATTACAGTATACGTATTGAAACTTGTACCTTAGAATTGTTTAAAAACTATTATGCATTAAGTATAAATCGATGTTACATTCGCTACAGAATTACTATTGTTTTTTTTATAATTTTTCACTATAACAATAAAACTATAATAATAAAATTTAAAAAATTTCTTCAAGTTAGGTAAAATATTAGAGATTTAATTCTAATATATAAAAATGAATCTCTACTTCCCTCGGTCATAGCATCACGGGTGAACGGAGAAAACATTTTCCCTAATTATTTTTTATTGTGTTGATTATTTTCAGGTTCTTATAAAAGAAAAAGTTAAGAAAGTATGGAATTGTTTTACCACGTGGGCAAAACCAAGGGGTACAGCTAGTGTAAGGCATTAAAAAAAAAAAAACAAAGGTAACTTAACATTATATTTTTTTACTATCAACATCAAATTAATATTTATAAGTTAATAGAAACATAGCTGCACTTTACAATATTGCTTTATTCATCTTAGCCCTCGACAAATAGTCAGTTTTTTTTTGTTTCGTTATGGCTCCACACTTTTGTGTATTTAGCCAGTGTCAAGTAATTGATAATTTCTCGAGTTAAGTAATATATATGTATATATGTCAAATCAAGTCACGGTCCAAGTCATCAAGTCAAGTCATAGTCTAGTCTAGTCAAGTCATACTCCTAGTAAAGCGATGGCAACTTTACCAGAAGCTTCTAAGGAGTTTTGGAAACAATACGAAAATAAACGTTTCACCATCGTTATACCACTTTCCCACACTTATGCCTGTAATCCAGCACTTAACGAATAAAATGCCACCAATTTTATGCACACTGAAAATAACACAAGTTTTGGAAAATAATAGAATGCGGTGATGCAATCTTTTTCGTTTTTCTGCCAAAACTCAATAGTCAGTTGATCTACACTTACTTTTGGGTAATGGATTCACTTCATCGCATTTTTTCTTTAAGTCAGGCCGTATTGTGGGTCGTAGGTCTGTTACAGAATGTTTTTCCCAATACGCTACTGTTACCGCCATCTAGCGAGGCGGCTCTAAACAAAAAACAGGTTGTGTGTATTGTAGGTACAGTAGCGAACAAAACATGCCACATTTCAAATGCGTATAACTACGTACGAGACATGTGATACTTATGCTTATATTAAGGGAGTTTTGGCGGGAAAGCGAAAAAGATTGCGATTGCGACACCGGCTATTTAGCTATTGCTACTGGCTATTTACTGTGTATTTACACAAAACTGTGGAGCCAAAACAAACAAAAAAAAACTGAATTAAGTAATTCAAGGTGGATTCTTTACCGTTTTTTGATTACTAACACATAACCTACTCATATAAAATTAAAAAAATTCTTTACCTTTTCCTATAGAATTAGCTCTTATGTCTTAAAGGAATTATGAAAAACTTTACTATACGTAATAATTTAAACGTAGTCAGCAAATTAGGGCGTATTTATAACGAGTGATATAATAAATATATAATTGAACGGTTTTATCAAAAGCTTTACGTTAGATCTAATTTATTTAATGTCGATATAATTTGCAGCATGACTGTAGGTACAATTCAATAAGCAAACATTATTGATACTAGAACCATTTACCATTTACATATTAATGTAAATCTCTTTTAGGTAAAAATGGATTGGACATAAATATGTTTTAAACCATACATAAGTGTCGATTTTGTGTCGCATACTCTAAAACTAAACGAAATTAACATATTGCCGTCTTTTTCATTTCCCTTTTATTAGAAGAGTACCACCATACTTTAAGTTTAATTTAGTTTTAGAGAATGCGACACAGAATCGACACCATTCCATTCATTCACACTCAAAACTGAGAAAAAAGGTATTAATAAGAGAGATATTGAACAAAGAGTTTTGACTAAGTACCTACTGCGATTGTCCAAGTAGGTACTTACATCTTTCTGTAGAGTAGAGATATTTGTAATTACCCAAAAGTAATGTTTTTGTAGCATTTAATTTTGTAACAAAATACCTATAAAGTACTTTTCTTTTTAACAATGTTACTATTATTATGGATATATAATATACACAATAAAACAATTTTTTTGGTAGCTTTTTAAAATTCGTTCAGTTGGTTTCTATTAAAATTTTATATTGTTTATACATTGATGCTCTAAAAAGCTCCTCTTATGGAAATACCTGTTTTATTCGTGACTTGAGTTACAGTTCAAAATCTCGTCATTGGATCGAATAGGAGCAATGACGTCATGATACTCTCATAATATATATAAATCTCGGCTTTATAATTATAATCTTCCGCCCGGTGACGCTGTAAAGGTCGATAGAGACCAATAGCATTCGGCCGTTCAAAAAAAGGTTCTATTGGTATAAAAATGCTACGGCATATACAGTATCACATTTTTTTTTTATTCATGGTAATACATTATGGAGACTGACGTTTGTGCTTTAACTATAGTTTTCCGAATTTTAGACTCGTTATGTGATTTTTAGAATAGCAGAGGATATAAATGATTTGTTCGTAGGTAAATAAAGAAACAAGGTTGTATGTTAACAAACATTTAATTTGTATTCTTTAGCAATATATTATTTGTAATAATTATAATTTAACTACACTACAGAAACTATAAACATAGATCTATGTAGATACATAAAAATATAAATTTATGCAGATGCATATCAGAGTGTTGGAATCGTCTGGGAACATAGACATCTAATATTGTCTAAACAAGAAAGTATTGTACACCTAGCCTTAACTATAAACACGTAACTATCCTAAGTCAATATTATTATTTTGTTGTATTGCACATTTCAACTTTTATTGTATTTGATAAAATCAAATTTACTCTTATTAGGTATAACGGCGATAGTTCAAAGTTCGCTTAAACTATATTTTATTCAATACATTATAAATTGGAACGTTACGCTCACTATATCGATAATTAATTTGTGAAATTTTAAATATCTACCAAATATTACAATGAAATGACAATTTCAGTACAATCTACCGGTCTAAACTACGACGTGGGCTTAAAGAAAATCATTACTACAAGACAAAACTATTAGGAACATATCATAACAATAATTACACAAGTATTACTAAATTAAATATCAATTTATACAATATATACATCTCTCAGGCGTCTTTCACGATACAACTGATACTCTTAATTTTGTGACACCATCGATAGTATCGTCCGAGTCACTCAGCAAACGCGCATCCAGGACAGTGTGAGGAATCGGCCTGTCTTCAGATATTATAGGCGATCTGTGGTCCGCGCACTAAGTAGGGCTGTGAGGCGCGTGCGGTGCGTGAGGTGCGTGCGGCGAGGCGCCTCGCAGCGAATCCGGGGAGGATCCTGGTGAGGCGCGCCGGGCCGGGTATGGAGAAAACCGGTGATGTGCCAGCGCTGCGGCTGCTGCACCTGGTCCAGGTCCGGGCCCAGGTCCAGCAGGGGGTGCGTACACCGGTCGCGGCAGCTGCAGGCCGGAGCCGGACGCGAGGTGATGGTGCAGCAGTTGTGGCGCGAGACACGCCCACTGCCCCCACAGCGCTGCGGCCGGCACTCCGTACAACGGGTACGCAGCGCGCAGAAACAACTGCGACCGCGCTGCAAGGATCGCCTTCTCCTCCAACGTCAAGTTATTATTATGCTGGTCCAGCTCAAACGGCCGCAGCGGCGAGCGCAGGTACTGCTGCTCCGCCAGCATCGACTCCATGGTCTCCCTGAAACGATACGTGCTTTACTTTACGCTTCCCAGTTCAACGCAGTAAACATAATGAAGAGGTATCTACCTATGACTGACTGCGCCGAAGCGCCCTTCGTCGGGGAAGAAGGGTGTTCTTTCGTGCTCCCCCGTCACATAGAATCTCGACAAAACAAACAATTTCAAAATAAAAAAAGTGTTACATGCGATGGATTTATATACCAGCAGTTGAAGGCTTCGGTAAGATAGACGTGGTGAGAGTTGGATTGATTATAGATTACACGGACGGAAACGATTCAGCGGCTCATGTTCGTAATCAAAGGCGATTTGCTAAGAATTAATTATAAGGATGGAGACATAATTACGGACATGAAGGTGGAAATCAATCGGCAATAGACGGCCAGTTGAATCGTGTTTGTTTCTTTGGTATTGACCGTTGGACAATTACTGTGAAGTGCAACGTCTACTTTTCTCTATTAATACGTTAATCAAGCGACTCTACAAATAGACTAGAAAGCATCAAAGTTAAAAATAAGTCCGTCTTAAAGAGTTTATTAAAGTTTTTACTTAAGTATAAAAGGTCTATACATAGAGGATAAGTATTATTTCATTTAGCAGACAAAGTTATGATAGTTACCTCTCGAACTCGGTGAGACGTGACGAGTCACGGAACCCCTTTGCAAATGGATTACTGTCGATTTTCAGCTTCGTGATCTGTGACAAAAGAAACATTCATGACTGTCTTCGAAAGTCAATTTGCAAATGCGTGAGCACCATTGTCTATCATATAAACCTGATATTAAGTATATATATAAAATAAATAATAATATTAAAAATTTCGTGTCACAGTGTTTGTTACCTTACTCCTCCGAAACGGCTGAACCGATTTTGATGAAATTTTATATTTACACTTGGTAGTTCTGAGAATAGGTTATCTATTTTTCATCATCATCACCGTTCTTCATCACCACGCGGGTGAAACCGCGGGACGCAGCTAGTATCCTATAAATCTCCACTAAGATTTCTTACTGGTGGACAGTTTTAGTACCACATATCCATATCATTGGCCATTTCTACCAGTTAGAATTTCTGGAAGAAAACAGAATAGTTATCCCCATTTTGTTAAATGTTTTTGTTTATGGTAGGGATTTATGGAGTAAATATACTAATGGTTTGTATATGTATAGGTAATAGTTTGTAGTTTGTAGGAGGTTATTTATGTTTGGTTCGACTGAATTTGGTAAGTAGCGTTCAAATGGATTTAGATTTTTAATATATAAATCAAAGTCAAAGTCAAAAGATTTATTGCAAATAGGCTAATTTTAGCACTTTTACAAGTCAAAATTATATTAGGTACTTAAAATTAAGTTATTTCACTAAGCATATAAAATTACAAAGTGCTTATTGTCAAATAATATATAGCAAGCCCATTACAATATATGAGTTTGTAAAAAAAGCAGTTCTCTTTCTCACTATTGGTGCAAGCAATCCGGCAAATGTATTAGATGTCAGAGTACTTAAAATTGTACTTATTGACAGATTACTTTTCCTTTATGATAAAATTAATCTATTGAAGCCAGATATACGGACAAAAAAATTGTATAAGCATCGACCAAGTACCTACGTAGTTAGTACGTAGTAGTTAGTTTTTAGTAGTTAGTTAGTTAGTTAGTTTTTAGTAGTGCATTAGTAAATCGATATTCTATTCGAACCTTTTAGATCTAAGTAGTAATATTACGATAAGGAAGAAAGCGTAACAGAGATTAGTATTAAGTAACGTTCCTACTAAGAGGTTACCGTTTAGTGGAAAACGGTTTCAAATGGAAGAAGACATATACGGAAAAAATTTTATAGGTATCGACTAAGGACCTACGCAGTTATACATTAGAAAATCGATATTCTATTCGAAACAATTAGATCTAAGTATTAAAATTACCATAAGGAAGAAAACCTAAGAAATAAACATTAAGTAACGTTCCTACTAAGAGGTTAACGTTTAGTGGAAAATGATTTCAAATGAAAGTAGACAGATACGGAAAAAATTGTATAGATATTGACTAAGAACCTACGCAGTTATACATTGGAAAATCGATATTTTATTCGAACCAATTAGATCTAAGTATTAAAATTACCATAAGGAAGAAAACCTAAGAAATAAACATTAAGTAACGTTCCTACGGTTAACTTTTAGTGGAAAACGGTTTCAAATGGCCTTATTCTATATGTGTCTCAGTGTGAACGGAGTAAGGTCGCAGCCGCCGCCCGCTGAGCCTTGCATACTCAACTAATAAGGTTAACTTATTGTCGACGCATCCCATTGGTTTATCTCTTTAAACGACCATTACCGGGCATTGTGCAATTTAAATGTGACACGTGGATTTAGTTCAGTAAATGGAAGCGAAAATGCTTGTAATAGGACGTTATCGTATTCAGTTTTTTTTAAAGTAAAACTTCTTTACGTATGCGCTTAACTTGGGCAGTAAGCATGGTGAATGCTTGGCCAGGCGAACGGAAGTTGAATGTTGTCGGTTCACGTAGATCTCCATTGTCAACATATCATAGTCAAAAATTAATTAAAATTTGTATTATTATGTACTTAGGCATGTGCGGTAAAATGACAATTTACATTGTCAAGATGGCGACATTAACATTAAACACCGGCCGATAGATGGACAAAGCTATAGAAGTTTTACTTCAGTCGTGTGGTCTAAAGCACACTCTTTATTTTTTTATTTAAAGATGACCTATAAAATTGTGTAATAGTCGAACACTGTTTCGAACATTATTCACTATGCTTGTAAAAGTAGTTCCATTCACGGTAAATATTCCATAAAAACTATTACGAATGTATTGTAAGTGTTAAATATTATCATAATTATATATTAATATAATATCGCTATTGCGATAATATTTATTTGACTTCAATTTTGAGTTTGATACCTGTTCCAATCATACTGATAACCACTCAAAATTTACCCGCTCTAATATAAAAAAATCTGAAAGCTTTTGTGAGAGTAATGTTTGATACCAGCGTTGAAGTCGTTGATCGGATTTTGATAATTTGGTGTGTTGATAATTTTCATCCTGGAATAACACGTACTTTTTATACCGGAATACAGTGAGCGCTTTATTAGAAGTTGCTTCTCAAAGCAACAAGCGAAATGCTTTTTGTTGTGAGTAAAGTGAACTGTAGTTGTGGCATGTAAGTAATACGCGTTTTAATTCCGTATTTGGTAGTTTTCCTTGTGATTGTCTTTTAAGCACAGTAGGCTAGTTTTGAACTAATCATTATAATCCTACTCAATCACCATAAAGTCCAAGCTAGAAGGACACCTTCGCGTATAAATATATTATTTCTCTAAATTCCTTTTCAAGGAAATCGTTAAGAGAAGTCGTTGTGCCCATAAAGTAAATATTTGATTTAAGGGAAGGTCGAGGTGTTAAAAATGTGTTGTGCAGAGCGGAGGCAGCGTCGATGAAAAATCGCCCCCTCACTGAGTGGCGCTCCCGCTGCGGTCCGCACAATTTGTGAATAATATTTACGATAAAACCTGCCTGAACCAGCCACCATTAAATAGCGTCCTCCTAATATCCGAGCGGATTAAACCAATATCGGTATTAATTTTAGCGCACACTTGGCATTTTTATGACGAAGAGGTGAGAAGAAATAAAGTATTTTTTAATGGTTCGCAATAAACAAGTCGTCGGGAACGGGCGCGGCGCGCCGGTGTCAATCTTTCGTCGTGTCCACTCGCCGACGGTAATTATCCGGCGATTGAGCCGCGCGCACTCTGCCCTCGGACCGAGTCACGCTGCCTACACCGCCCAGTACCGCTCCTACGCACTAGTTAATTGCACATTGTTCTAACTTCTCACTAACCACTAAAATAATAAATGAACTAAAATAATATTTTGTACGTAACGTACTAATAAAAATATCTTAAACGTTTTTAGAGCAGAACACAATTTCTCGGTATACATGATATATCAAGGAAATGAAGTATTATGCCGAGTTGCTTTTTCATAATACTTGAACATTCAATTCCTGCAACAATTAACTTCTTAATTTCTGCTGAAGTTATTTATGAATCTATTTGATGTCGTATTTTAGGTGCGCGTTAATCTACAATACTTCTTGATAAATGTCTCTAGTGGCTTTGTCACGGATCAAAGACAAAACAATAAAAATTACAAAATATCGACTCAACTCTGACAAGTCTTCGGTTCTGTGGTGAATAATTTCACAAGCGACGTGTCACTTTCAAGACTAATGATTTCTAAAATAGTAACCACAGTGAAACATTTGTTACCACTCGTGATCCATTTAACATAAAATCTCGTTTAAAAACGTGTATGGATAATGTTTGAGATAAAATCATGTCAGAGCGTTTGCTGGAATATGAACGAGTGCATTGTCAGCGTCTCGGCATGAATAACAATTTTGATGTGTGAGAGACAGAATGAGGTGTAAGTAATAAAAATATTTAAAAATAACACTTGAGAGGTGTCAGGGTCACCCGGATAGAACGAAGTTCCTTTCGATTAATTAGTGAAGGAATTGTAATAAAATTAAGAGAGAGAGAGAGAGAGAGAGAGAGAGAGAGATAGAGAGAGAGAAAGAGAGAGAGAGAGACAGACAGAAAAACACGCACACGCCGCACGGCTTTAAAATGTGTCGTTACAACTTTAGTCTAAAATTTTCCGTCTAGCCCCCTTTTTAACGCGCGATAAGGAACTTCGTTCCAACAAGAAAGAATTAGGTTCTCTGAAGACTCGGCCAGTGGTTCCATGCAGGAGTGTCGAAGGTCACGGGTGTCGTGGCTGCTTCGCGGCTCGCACACCCACCTGGCGAGCACTATTGACTACAATGGGAGCTCTCGCGCTTCCGCTGCCATGCTCGCTTCACGTAATGAGTGCGTCTACAATGAGAGTAGTAGGTAGCTGACATTATTGACGTATTATACATAATGTATGCCGTGCTGTCGCTTTCGACCCGCCTCATTATTGTTATCCTATACACGGCTCAGTGCTGTCTGTTAACTTAAACCAAACTAGAACTATACAAACCTACACTCTCACAGACAATAGGAATTCAATTAACCTAAACCACTTAAAACATCTTATGACTGAGAAAAGCAGCGAAATAATGAATGTGGCAGCTTCTCCCTACTGACGTTTATTAGATTTAGTACAAACATAAGAACGAGGCGTGTCAAAACAACCTAATTTAAGTATCAACAAACGTTCGCCTTGGGCGGCGGCGCTCGCGCTCACTGACAACATTAAAGGCGCCTTAATGACATTATTCCCGAGCGGAAAACAAAAAAAGAATGTCACAAAAAGGCGTCAAAGAGAGTGAGACAAGCGTCTCGGCGACGTGCAACACTCGGCTTCAGCATACACAATACTAAGCTTACAAACGGTGACAATGTAGGTGATTTGCTGACATTATAAACCAAAAATATACTACTCACTACTATTTAATCAGTAAAGCTTAATTAAATCAAGTAAATACATACAGAGATATAGAAATGCAGTTGTTAAAGTCAGAGCGCGTCCTAATAGCGTATCCTATTTATTAGATCCGAGTCAGCTGGAGATTACTGCAGCTGTCTTTATCTAACTTAGTTTCAGATCCAGATGATCTTGCTTCGGCAATTTACTCGTTATTCAAGAACAGATAACCTTTTCTAATCTAAAAAATCAGGTGGTGTATAAAGTAATTCAAACATACAAACAAAACTATTTTAATAATATTATTTATTTTATTTTTATTTAATATTATTTATTTATTTGCTCCAATACAATATAATTAATATAACACACAACAAATGATTACATAAAAATATACAGATTATGCAGATGTTTATGAAATAAGAATAGAAGAATCAGATACATATTCGAATAACTTGGGGGAACCAAAAAAGTTAATGTTGGAAATACATCTGAAGAAGACGAGATCGTGTGTCGTGTAAATGAACACGCAATTGACGAGCGGGAGTAGTGGGACACGACAGGAACATCGAAGGGAATAAATAAATGTCACGTTAACGCGCGCCCGGGCTCCTTCCACAGAGCTTATTGATTGATGCACCGCGCGACGAACGACTACAGATCTGTACTGATTACTGATATATTAGTGGTCTTACTCCGCCAATGCCATATGTCAAAGCTATATAATAGGTCTTTACCTATGAAATTGCCGTATTGCAGTACAGACTTTTTCAAACAAAAAAAAAGTTTTGATTGGCTATGAATTCTAAATTCAAATTAATTTTGTTTTAAAAATATGACATTCTATTTACAATATAAGTCTTTTGTTTATTGATTAGTTTTGTATTTTCATTACATTTCAACATTTTTCCTCATAATGGATACTTTGAAATTTCGTGTAATTATGGAATATGAGTTCCGTCGTGGCACCAACGCGGCACAAACGACACGTAACATCAACGACGTTTACGGAGAGAACTGTACAAACGAACGTACAACCCGTTATTGGTTTGCTCGGTTCCGTTCTGGGAATTTTGACTTGAAAAATGAACCTCGTGGTCGTCCGGAAACTTTGGTCAACAATGATGAATTAAAGGCGATTGTGGAAGCTGATGAATCTCAATCTACAGCTGAGCTGGCAGCAGCTTTTGATGTTAGCATCAAAACAATATTGGTCCATTTGCGACAGATTGGCAAGATAAAAAAGCTTGATAGATGGGTGCCCCACGAACTTAACGATCGCCAGCGCAACGTACGCGTCGAGACTTGCCTTGCGCTGCTTAACAGGCACAGAAATGAAGGAATTTTGAACCGAATTGTTACGTGCGACGAAAAATGGATTCTTTTTGACAATCGAAAGCGCTCAGCAAGTTGGTTAGATCCTGGTTCGGTACCAAAGCAATGTGCAAAACGAAAAATGACCCCTAGAAAGGTGATGGTCACAGTTTGGTGGTCTAGTGCTGGTGTGATTCATCATAGCTTTTTACAAAACGGCGAGAGCATTACTGCAGATGTGTACATTGAAGAACTGACCACAATGATGGCGAAACTCGCACGTCTGCAACCAGCTTTGGTCAATCGGTCGTCTCCACTCCTAATTCACGACAACGCGCGACCCCATACTGCACACCAGACCGTCTCTAAGCTGCATGAGTTGGGTTTGGAAGCTCTCCCTCATCCGCCATACTCACCAGATCTTTCGCCTACCGACTATTACTTTTTCCAAAATTTGGACAACTTTTTAGCGGGAAAAAAATTCAATTCCCGAGAGGCAGTACAAAACGCCTTTGAAGAGTTTGTTGTCTCCCGTCCTGCTGATTTTTTCAAGAAGGGCATCCATAAACTGCCACAGCGTTGGCAAAGATGCATTGATTGCAGGGGTGATTACTTTGAATAAAAGAAATAAATAAGTTCGAAAAAAAAATACTTTAACTTTTTTCAAACAAAACGGCAATTTCATAGGTAAAGACCTAATATAATGTTTATTGTCCTAAATATTGCTAGACAAATGTATCAGCTACAAAACGGAACGCGAGTCAGAACATGATAATTTCATCGATTTAGCATTAACACATTGTGGCGAAACGCTAAAGTTCATCGTAACTTGTTTAATGATTAGTTGCAGTGGTTTCATAACGGTCGGCTTGTAAGCAGACGCTAGCACAGACTTCGCTGAATGACCTACAGCTGTGAACTGAAACAGCATTTTCTAGGAAACCGTTGCTTTATTGTCAATAATTCGTAAACGCTGCGGAATAATGAACACTGCATGTGGCATCGACAAGTATAACCGTTCCAAAGTGAGATTATATTCCCAGAACTACTGTGCACTGCGGGTAAATTGTCCATCTGTAAAGTTGTTTAGTGCTTATTTTGTACCTACCTAAAGGAGATGTACGTACCTATGTGCATATTCATTTCACTACAAAAATTGTAAATATTCAGAACAAAACTAAAACATATATGTTTTGTGTTTTCGGCCCATTTTCTATAGCATTTTTACTTTTATTTTACCTAAAACAATTTTTTTATGTAATCGAATGATGCGAGGAAATAATTGGTCGCGAGGAATTGTTTGTCTGAAGTTAAACAGTTGGAACTCTACAATATAGTTTCACGTGATACTGCACTGCACATCATCCTGAGACATCATCATCAGCACATTCTAGTAATATTTCTAGACTGTGAGACCAGACCATAAAATGCCATTCGCTCAGTAATTTTACTAGCTACAGTGGCCTTCAAACCGCGAAATAGTTGAACGTTTCCATTCAAAGGGATTCATAATTAGTTCTTATACACTACTCCTTGTTCGTAGAATATTTAGTTTATCTATCATCTATCTATTGAACCTTACCAATTCGAACTCTTGCAGGAACTTATATATATCATATATAAGTTCATGTTAATAATAGGCTTAATACATAAATATAAAAAAATATCTAACAAAAAGCACGGACCCAGGCGTCTGTGGAAATGCAGATTAATAAAAAAAAAAACTCTTGCAGGAAAAGTATTAAAAATAATATCAAATATCCACAATTTAGAATCACGAGTAATTTATTGATTAAAATTCAAAACCTTAAGTGATAGGATTCAAATGCCTTCATCTTCATCCAGCATATCTAGAAACTGTAGACTTTCTCCGACACTGCCAACTGACAAAATGAAAGACACCGTATGAAGATTGTATAAGTCCTCCGCTACTTCTGAGATTATTTTCAGAACCATCCTGCACATCCACATCTCTGCTGGTCTTCGGTTTGTTTCTACGCTTATGATTTCCTTTACCTTTCATTTCGATAAATATGGTAACAAATTATGATGAACGTTCCAAGCACTCCTTGTTCAACTGAGTAAATAAATCCTGGAGCGCTCCGACGGATAATATGAGATCAACTTTGCACTTGTGTTCGTAGTTTATACTATATGCTCTGAATATCAAAGAATAAGCAATTTGCCACATTTCCAAATTTATATTAAAAAATAATTTCATTCCAATGTTTGTTTTGTAAAATTCATCAAAAACTAACTTAATTAACAATTTGATGACATATTGACATAAATTACCTATGACCCTTTTCTACTCTATGCTTATGACATGAGTAAAAAATACGTAAAAAGTTTGTAAATAATAATATCCTTAATCACTTCTCAAATGCAATGAACGTAAATAAGTATCAAAAGACAAAATATTAAATTATTTTACTAAAATCTATAATTGTCGCCATAGAATTGATTGTAGAGCTTATAGGTATGTATGTTATTAGTAGGATCAAACATTATATGTTTTTGTGTGGAAGCTCGTTGCGCAGACGCAATAAATTGAGGCGGGCCGCACACGACGGCGCTGCGTGACGTCACACTTCTGTGATCGATGGCACTCGAAGCTGCGACCAGCCGAGATCGAACTATACCAACGCACTCGCCATGCCTGACTAGCCCACGAGAAGAAACGAGATGCAAATCAACTAAATAATTCCATCTTAAATTATTTTAAATCTACTCTTAGGCAAGTACGTTGACTCCTTGTATTATTTGACTTATGTTGGTTTCATGTTATCGAGCCGTATTATTTATGAGCTGCTTACATACACATTGATGTTTTTATGTTCTAATTATTTATGAAATGTTTATTATCTTGATATTTAATTTAATGTTTTCTACTGGCATTTGTTCACAGTAGTTATTTTCTTCTCGTGTATAGATATATATAGAAATGTTCTATGTAATCGAATGATGCGATGAAATAATTGTTCGCGAGGAATTGTTTGTCTGATGTTAAACAGTTGGAACTCTACAATATAGTTTCACGTGATACTGCACTGCACATCATCCTGAGACATCAGCACATTCTAGTAATATTTCTAGACTGTGAGACCAGACCATAAAATGCCATTCGCTCAGTAATTTTACTAGCTACAGTGGCCTTCAAACCGCGAAATAGATTGAACGTTTCCATTCAAAGGGATTCATAATTAGTGCTTGTACACTACTCCTTGTTTGTAGAATATTTAGTTTATCTATCATCTATCTATTGAACCTTACCAATACGAACTCTTGCAGGAAAAGTATTAAAAATAATATCAAATATTCAGAATTTAGAATCACGAGTAATTTATTGATTAAAATTCAAAACCTTAAGTGATGGGATTCAAATGCCTTCATCTTCATCCAGCATATCTAGAAACTGTAGACTTTCTCCGACACTGCCAACTGACAAAATGAAAGACACCGTATGAAGATTGTATAAGTCCTCCGCTACTTCTGAGATTATTTTCAGAACCATCCTGCACATCCACATCTCTGCTGGTCTTCGGTTTGTTTCTACGCTTATGATTTCCTTTACCTTTCATTTCGATAAATATGGTAACAAATTATGATGAACGTTCCAAGCACTCCTTGTTCAACTGAGTAAATAAATCCTGGAGCGCTCCGACGGATAATATGAGATCAACTTTGCACTTGTGTTCGTAGTTTATACTATATGCTCTGAATATCAAAGAATAAGCAATTTGCCACATTTCCAAATTTATATTAAAAAATAATTTCATTCCAATGTTTGTTTTGTAAAATTCATCAAAAACTAACTTAATTAACAATTTGATGACATATTGACATAAATTACCTATGACCCTTTTCTACTCTATGCTTATGACATGAGTAAAAAATACGTAAAAAGTTTGTAAATAATAATATCCTTAATCACTTCTCAAATGCAATGAACGTAAATAAGTATCAAAAGACAAAATATTAAATTATTTTACTAAAATCTATAATTGTCGCCATAGAATTGATTGTAGAGCTTATAGGTATGTATGTTATTAGTAGGATCAAACATTATATGTTTTTGTGTGGAAGCTCGTTGCGCAGACGCAATAAATTGAGGCGGGCCGCACACGACGGCGCTGCGTGACGTCACACTTCTGTGATCGATGGCACTCGAAGCTGCGACCAGCCGAGATCGAACTATACCAACGCACTCGCCATGCCTGACTAGCCCACGAGAAGAAACGAGATGCAAATCAACTAAATAATTCCATCTTAAATTATTTTAAATCTACTCTTAGGCAAGTACGTTGACTCCTTGTATTATTTGACTTATGTTGGTTTCATGTTATCGAGCCGTATTATTTATGAGCTGCTTACATACACATTGATGTTTTTATGTTCTAATTATTTATGAAATGTTTATTATCTTGATATTTAATTTAATGTTTTCTACTGGCATTTGTTCACAGTAGTTATTTTCTTCTCGTGTATAGATATATATAGAAATGTTTCCACTTCAGGTTTTGAGTAAGGTCTACTGTCCAAATTTAATGAGTCCAACTTATTATTAACATGGCAAAGTAGTAGCAACTCAACCGGAACTAGCGTTGATAGTAAATAAAGATTAACACATTTTTTCAATGTCAAAATGATCGCCTATAAACGAGTTATAAGTCAACAAACAAACACCAACGCATTGAAAAGAATGAATCGATTATGAAAGAAAGAAGAAAAAGAAGAACGGGCGCGGAGAGGTGAGCGGGAGGGACACCTCGTGACACCTGACCGCAGCCATTTTAGCCCGTGAAATATGTTTATTTGTGGTGGCTGCCCTTTGTTATTGAAATTGTGTTTGCCTTTACTCCTTCATTATATTGTTCGATTATGCTCTCGAGAAACTCGTTTGTGGACGCTCAATGTGAGAATAGCATCGGAGATTTTAGAATATCGATTGTTGATACTGAGAAATGAGATATAAATTTCAATTAAGAATCTATTGAGAGTGTTTGCATCTACATGCGGATGATCAGGCGCAGCTATTTTTGTGATTATCTCCTTAAGTCGTGTACGGCATGACCAACACGAATGGTGACACGATTTCTCTCGTCATTTTACCAATCCTGTTTCTCATTAATCATTAGTGTATGGTTATGATTTAGTAATCAGGTTTTTGAAGTGTTTTGTGAGGTATCACAAATAGATTAAGATAAATCATCATTACACTTTAGTCACTTTATCATTATGCTATTGTCTTATATACGTTCAAGTAAATCTATATAATTACTCATTACATTTTTCAAATCGCGTAGTTATTGAATTATTTTTTCAATAGATGCATCATCAAACACACTTAATAGAAAAGATTCTCCATTCGGATCACCTTGTCAGGCTATCTGCAAGTTTTTGCTAAGAACACCTCGGCGTTAGAGTTGGAGTTTACCTACCTACAATCGATCATAACAAATTCACAAGTCATCGACTTACAAAAAACGTTTTGTGTGCGTTGAGGATTCGTAAACGCTAACAAACATTGTCACCTTGCTCCGAGTCGAATTCCAGACAAAAGATTCTATAGACACCGAGCACCGGGACAATAGTGTGGTGGGTGTAAAAATGTTAAATATTGAAGCAGGTTAGAGGCCTGCGCTTTCCCGGGAAACCTCCCCGCGGCGCGCGCGCAGGCGACGCTGCGTCTCACACCGATACACAAAAAAAAACAATCCACATTTTTTGTGACACGGTTTTATCTCGACACACATCAACGTTACAGTGTGATAAAGCACCAATAATGATGTTTCATTCCAATCGATTTATTTAACAAATGTCGTGGCCACATAAAAATTCAGTGACACTTTTTACTTAAACACGGCAAACGAATTTATTATCGTATCTTTTAAGCTTAAAATTGGTGGTTTTTTTAAAATATATGTATATAAGCCGTAAGTGATGTTTTTGTTTGAGCTTTAAGTTATGCGGGCGCGACTATATCGATCTTACTGCCGAGGCGCGCAGGTGCAAACATGCTAAGTGTATTCTTATTGTTGTAAGGGATTGGGTTATCAGTGACACTATCTTAGCTGTTCGACAAATGTTTTAGCTGTCAGAGCGGTGACGTCAGCTGAATCGGGCAAGTGTTGCGTGCGCCCGCGCCGACTGACACAAGATCATACTGATATTACCTTTTACAATATCGAGTAGGTTTCTTTTACCTACCTGAAGCTCTAAATCATTTCCAAACATATAAAAAGTGAATTATTAAGTCAATGCCATAAATCAATAGGACTTGCGATAATGTACCTGATTTACGAATAGGCATTAGTTATGTTGATATAATGTAATAGCGTGCAATGTCACTACGCTAGTTCAACGCCGTAAATCTAGAAATGCGTTAGAATCAATGGAAATCAATAATCTGTGACTCTAGGGAGCCGTTCAAAGCCAACAGAATGTAGTGCTTGATTCTATTGTTGATACATTAATGATGCAGTAGGTGAACCATTCATATACCTAATGCTTTTGTAAAAACATATTTAAAAGATATTTTAAAAACCCTATGCTTTTATATAAAGAGAATGTCCTTCATTAATACAGAGTCAAAACTACCTGAAGCCCGATAAAGTTGTTTTTCTTTTATCACAAAATCAAAGAAGGATTTTTGGAACATCAACACTTGAAATAGGAGGTACATTTTTGTTATTACCTAAATATGTACAGTTGAAATTCAAAATAATTTTATTGCTGACTTTACATTTACTGATGGTCTATTAGAATACAGCTGGTAGAGTGTATCTTTAACATCATATTACCCACTAAACTGAAACTTGAAGCGGCTAATTAACGAACGAATGAAGATTTATGTGCCGCGTTGTCGATATAAAGTAACTCGCTTCCTTTATGAAGCTCAAAACGTCCTAATTATTTTACTACGCACGGGAAGAAACAAAACGAGGAGCACGGAGACGCCCAAACGCTTTTGTGACAGAGAATTAATTGCACGTGGCGACACATGCGGTGGCAGGAACGCCCGCAAGCGGCCGCGAGCGGCCGCGAGCGGAGCGATCAGCGATTTATTGAGCTCTCTACTAAGGCAAGCTCAAATTAGCACGTTTTGCTTGTATAGTTACAAGCAAGGAACATTTTGAGGAAGTAGTGCGGAATTGTTGTTAAATATTGTTTCAACAACGACCGTCTGACTCAAACGGTTCGCGGTCGAAATTGGCACGTAAGCGTTTCGAAGAATGTTTGTGCGAATGTTGACAGAACAGCATACCCGATCTATTCCTTGAATGCGTTTAACTATTAGGAAGACCGACCAGGCAAGTGACGATGATGGAAATGCGACAATGGTAGACAGATCGAGTCGGACATTGGCTTTGCGTATATTTAGCTCGGGTGAAAACTTTAATCGTCGTGTCGCGCGCGCATCAGCCGCGTCGTCCGTCAGTCGTCGACGTCGCCCGCGTGTGGCCGCCTGATACACAAAAATTATGTGCCACCTTCCTTTGTTCAGAGTGGACATACCTTTCAGCGGGATGCAATTAGTGCTACTGAAATAGCCATCGTCGATACGATTCTCAGCCGACAACGCTATGCCATTTGAAACGTTCGGCTCTGTGATCTATTTTAGTAATCAAATGATAGAAACAAGAAGAAGATTAGTGGATTCCAAAGCGACAACAAAGTACACGCCGTAATAAAGACGCGTGCCAGATCTGTCTGGATACTCACGAGTTGGTTCTGGTACGCTGTCACCGCGGTGAAGACACATTCGGGGAAGATGAAAGTTTTGAACTCTTCCTGCTCGAGATCGGTGATGGGCGCGTTTATTGCGCCCTCTCGTCGGAGCACTAGGTGAATGCGGGGCTGGTACTTGTGCATCGAGTTTAGCACCAACTGTGACAAACAAAATATGACAATAAAATACGTGATGACTAATCGAATCGCATTGTTGGATAAGTCTCAAAAAAACAGACCTACTGGGTTGCATTAGAAGCTGTGGGCTAATACAGGCTGATGGTAATAATGTGACTGACCTGTCCGTTTTTGTCCATCTCGTTGTTGGTGAGCTTGACCTTCTCGAAGGAGACGACCTGCTTGCGCAGCTGGTCGCCGGAGAAGGGCGAGTCGGGGTGCGGGTAGAGGCGCGCGGGGGCGGGCGGGTCCGCCTTGCCGGCCACGAGCCACGAGGAGCGGTGGTACGCGTACCGGTACCGCTTGCCGTCCACCGGCACCACGTCCAGCAGCACGGCGTAGCGCGCCTCCGCGCGGCACCCCGCGAACGACACGCGCACCGTCGGAAACATGCGTCTGCGCACACATACGTTTAAACATGAAAATGATTGATATCTGATGATGCATACTTCATCGCCGATCACTAGCTAGCTCTACTTCTACTCAAGACGATGAAATGAAAACTCTGGATACATCAAACTTAATATCGACACCTATTGTAACACTGTGCAAACGAATGCAATATACTAGAATTTGAAAATCGATAATGAGCAAGAGAAATAAAAAAAAATAATATTTGTTTTTTTTTTACTATCGTGATATAGTCTACCGTCTTATTTATTTATTTGTTTTCAGTTGCCAATATTTTACAAATGTTAATGACCATAGTAGTTTAAGTCTTATGTAAAATTATGATATTATAATAAATTGTTATTCACTATAGTAAGTATATTCCGCGGCTATAATTTTGTCGAAAAGTTTCCGTTAAAGGCTCATGTTATTGCGTGAGAAATTACATCCCTACAATTTGCATGTGTATTATATTATCGACTTCCTCGTTCCATTGTTATGTTAAAGCGTATATTTTCACATTAACGTAATTATTCGACAATTACTTGGTCGAACTAAAATAATAGCTGGCTGAGACCGTTCCAAATCTGCCTTCACTCATTAAAGCTGAGCTTATCGGGTCACAAATTATCGCAAGAAAATTGGTAAGCACAGAAACCTCTCGCACACAGCTTTGCTATTCCTTTTCATGACAAAATAATTGTAAATATATTACATATCTGATAATAATATGTAAATCCAGTGGATTGTAAGATATCCAACGGACATAGCTATAGGATGAGTAGCTACCTACATCCTACATAGTAATGTATGCTCCCCTTTTCTAATATCGTCAGCAATAATACTTATGTAAAATAAAAAAATACAAATGGCAAAATTCACTAAAGCTGAAAGTCGAGTCGCTATTCATGGAGATGTAAGGCAATATGAAGCTTCACCGTGAATTGTTTCATACGACTTTGAGTCTAAGCTGTCGCCTCCGTCCCCTTCTTAACGGAGACATTCTTTAATGTCTCCCGTTGGAGAAAGATGAATGGGTACACATTTTTGTAAAGGTGTATGTTTTTGTTCACTGAGTAAAATAGCTTGTGGTTGGTTGATTTAATAGCTCACATTACGATCAAGTACGTAGCTGCGGTTTCCTGTTATCATTCTTAATTTTCAACAGAGGGGATGCGTGTAAACAATAATAACACATAACGAATTCATTTTAAAATTTTATACAAAAACTCACTCACAAACATTGCAGTTAATACACGAGATGATGAAACATCGCAAGAAAATAAAAAAAAAAAGAGCCAACAAAAACTGATCAACGATAATAAACTCGTTGTGAGCAGAAAGGAGTGTCACAAAAACTGGTGTCGGTAGCGGGCGCGTGAAACACTATCTCCTAATCGACATAAAATGGTAGTCATTGAGGCGGCGAGAACGGAAACAACAAATCTTTTACTGTAAGCTGAGACGGCTCTATCTGTCGGGCTCTCACTTTTTTCATAGTTGCCTGAGGCGGTCGTAGTGGTGCCGCAAGATGACGCTTGACAATTCGCCATCGAAGCTTACGCAAGGCGGAATTGGAATGCGGCTTCTGACCCGCGAACTATCATACAAACATTTATAAAATATGATAGACGACCACCCAAGCTGTGAGACGCTGTTGTGAAGACGTATTACGATTTACAATACAACTTTGATTGGATCGATTTCTACTACTAATTTTATGACTGAATGCACATAAATTAATGTTAGGATATTTTAACAAGGGCAAGGTAAACCGATGGTATATATGATACGTCGGTTCTAATGATTTTACAAGATCGAGAGAAGACGAAAATAAGAATAAGATGAATAAGATTTATGTGCGTTTACCCGTGGTCGCGCGCGTCGATTTGTGAGACGCTTCTTATAGCATCCTCGGAGGTGCATGAGCTGGATAGCGGAGTCGAGCACAGCAATTGCACGCGCGCGTTAATGGCGACACTCGGCGCACGGCGCGATATATTACCGCAATGATATATGACCGTCGGCGTCGTCCATCATCCTACCACCCAAAAGTTAGCGGAAAACCGTCCGAGAGCAAATAAACATGGCTCGAGTCACATGAGTCGCTTTAATGAGCAGATACTGAAGACAGAAATAAGGGCCGTGCATACCACTATATTGTTATGACATTGTTAAAATGCATATCTACGTTTGAAATCTAGACATTACCATTACTCATAAATTTAAATCACTAAAGTGGGATTTGTGCGCTTCAATACCTAAATGATATCGCATTTCTAATAAGTACCTGTGTACCTCTGTGTGTATTGTGCACTGTGCATGTATAAGATCAAGAAGTAAAGTCCAAATAGTAATTTTGCGCCGCTGAAACAAGATTATTAAAGACTATTTTAATGTTTTAATATAGAAATAGTCTATTAGAGGGTACATGCGGCTCTTTGGATATGAAACTGCGACTGTTTAGTTCCATACGCAAATATTATTTATTTTATTTGAAAAACACATTTATGCATAGTACTATTTATTGTTGGGAACAACATTTCTTGTGGCTCTTTGAAATTTTGTGCATTGTAATTTTTTACTGTTCCGATTTAAAGGGTTACTGACCCCTGGTCTATCTACTACTATGCGATATAATTATCAGGGATCATAAGCATAAATCGGACTGTTAGTTAAACGAGCGCGCAGAGTGGCAGTGGTGCGAGCGGTGCGGCCGTGGACATGTTGTCTTAATTAGAAAGGCACGGAGCGAGGTGCGAACTCGTCCATCATTGTTTTGCTCGACGTCTCATTTGATGAATCTACGCATGCACTATTAAACCTTTGCCGACCGTGCATCCTCAAGATCCTGCTATTGAAGTAAAATTTCTTCACGCACGCTTGACTTGGGGAGTAAGCTGGCGAGGCGAACGGAAGTTGAAGTTGGTTCACGTACATCTCCATTGTCAACATAACATAGTTAAAATTTTGTATTATTATGTTGGTATTTCCGGTAAAATGACAATTTACGATTGTCAAGATGGCGACATTTTTTTTTTTTTAGATTTGGCTCCACATTTTTGTGTATTTAGCCAGTGTCAAGTAATTGATAATTTATCAAGTTATCGATATTTCACGCAAATATGTGTCAAGTCACAGTCGAAGTCATCAAGTCAAGTCATAGTCAAGTCAGTCTAGTCAAAGTCATACTCCTAGTAAAGTGGTAGCAACTTTACTTGAAGCTTCTATGGAGTTTTGGAAACAACACGAAAAGAAGCGTTTCACCATCATTATACCATTTTGCCACACTCACGCCTGTAACTCAGCACTTAACGAATAAAATGCCACCAATTTTATGCACTAACACTGAAAATAACACAAGTTTTGGAAAATAATACGATGCGGTGACGCAATCTTTTTCGCTTTCCCGCCAAAAACCCGGATGGCGACATTGAACAAGTTTGTGACGATATCATCCTCCTTCATCATCATTCCAGCTTTCCACCTGCTTTCGTAGTTTTCGCATCAAATATTGGCTATTCACAAATTAGATTCAAATTCAAGTTTAGAACATTAGTCGCATTTTCATTTTCCATACATTTTTGGCATTCTAACATCGCACGTGAGTTTTGGCGGGAAAACGAAAAAGATCGCGTCACCGCATTGTATTATTTTCCAAAACTTGTGTCATTTTCAGTGTTAGTGTATAAATTTGGTGGAATTTTATTCGTTAATGCTGGATTACATGCATGAGTGTGGGAAAGTGGTATAATGATAGTCAAACGTTTCTTTTCGTGTTGTTTCCAAAACTTCATAGAAGCTTCTGGTAAAGTAGCCACCACTTTACTAGGAGTATGACTTGACTAGACTAGATTATGACTTGACTTGATGACTTGGACTGTGACTTGACACATATATATTATTAATTAACTTGAAAAATTATGAATTACTTGACACTGGCTAAATACACAAAAGTGTGGAGCCAAACAAAAAACAAAAAAGAACCACGAAAGCAAGTGGAAAGCTGGAGTGATGATGAAGGAGGATGATATCGACACAAGTTATAACTACCGCCCAATAGATGGAGCTAAACTAAAGAAATTTTACTTCAGTCGTATGGTCTAAAAAGCACACTCTGTTTTTATTTGTAAATGTTATTGTATTTTTTAAAGAAACTGTGTATATAAGAACTAAGTAACACAGCCACTTTAAAATGATCTTGTCAAACTTGCTTTCACAGTTTTGTACTTATTAATATGGCGATTTAATCTCCATTGAAAGTAACTATACTACTTACAGTATCGAGCCATAAAGTTATTGACTCTTTTGCAAAGCTGTTTATTAACAAATAACAAACGCAAAGCGTAAGCTTAAAAAAACGACTTCAGACTTATCTATATGGTTTTGTCATGGATGCCATTTTTTTATAACGATCACATACATAGATCTTGGATCCTAAAGGATTCCTTGTGTCTAGGGACCCGGGAACTATGAGGACTATGGGCTCACAACGCCCAGACTCAGAACAAGTATATGTGATTTTTTTTTCTGTGCACAAATACTTGTCCTGCCGCGGGAAACGAACCCGCTGCCTCCGGATTATGAGTCGTCCTGCTCAACTACCACACCACAGAGGCTGTCGATTTATTGTTTGCTGCGGATTGTCAAAACTGGACCAATTAAAATAGTGTAGTGTGAAAACACGGGAAGTGCCAACTTTCAAATAAACCCGCCTTTTTGAAATTGGTTAAACGACATTTTAAGTCCGCAGTGCGGATGAATTTAATCAAAATAGATATTGTATATATGTTATAAAATTATAGTCAGGAATAATAAGTTGGATGTGATTATGCAATAGAAAGCTATGCACGCCATTAGAGCAGTGTTATCACGTCGTGATTAGGGCCCGTCGCGCAGCCAATCCGCGCGCACAGGGATGTGTAATTATACAGGAAAGCGCTTTATTAATAGCAATTACACCCTGCCGCCATATTGCCAACGCGATTTAATTAACTCTATTCGTTGATTAGAGACAGATGGCGCGAGATTGCGAATTCCCTCGTCGCCGCTCATTAGCGCACTTTTGATTGTGGCTGGCTGGTGCGTACTGCGTAATGCTAAACTACTGATTATATACAATGATCTAGAGAGCTTAAATTATAGGCTTAATTTGTTTTTAATTTGCACTAGAATTTGCAATTGTTTGTAAACAGATACGAATTTACAAAAATATCTTGACAAAATTAAAACTAACCGTTTAGAAACTATAAAAACCAAAGCTGTTACGTATGGCGAACTCTTGAGAACTTTCATGTAAAATGCTTTTGGTTTTTATTGTTATTATATGTCACCTGTCAAAAATTATTATCGACGCCACCATGGACTACGTGTTTATTAAAGAATGGCGCGGTATTGCATTTACACAACCAAAGCTTCCAAGTTTCCAACACCTATTAAAGCAAATTATCGTTAATAGCGAGTCTTACAGAGCCCTAAGTGATTTCTAGTGTGCAATCGAGTGACAACATTTTGCCTCTTCGGTGGTCCATGAATATTTCATATACAATAAAAACAGGCTACAAACCATTAAACTGAAAAATAACAGTAAATTTTCTTGTTGCTACTGTAAAGTTTCTTGTTGCTACTATAAAGTTTCTTGTTGCCAATATAATGTGTATCGTTTCAACTGAAAAGATTGTTGTTTCAACTGTTAAGTTTCTTGTTGTAACTGTAAAATTTCTTGTTACTACTGAAAAGTTTTCTTTGTAACTGTAAAGTTTATTGTTGCTACTGTAAAGTTTCTTGCTGCTTCTATAAAGTTCCTTGTTGCTACTATATAGTTTGTTGTTGCGACTGTAAAGTTTCTTATTTCTTACTGTAAAATTTCTTGTTACTTCTCCTTTACATTGTTATCGAAGCTCTAGATTGGAGTTTTTTTTCTGTGTCCTGCTGGATTGCTTGCACCGGTAATAGAAACGAGACAGCTTATTCTTATTCAAACTTAGTATTTTGTAATTAGAATACAATAGTTTAAATTATTTTTATTCCGGTTTTCTAAAATTCTGGTTTGTAAAAGTGATAAAATTAGTCTCTTTGCTATATATTGTTTGAATTTGACTTAACTTTAAGCTTTCATAAAGAAGAACGAAAGAAAAATCTATGTTGGCTGCAAAAAGCTATGTCAGGTACAAAATGCTATGTCAGCTGCAAGAGACTGCCAGCTGCAATAACCAATTTTATATAATTAAAAAAAAACGAAGTATGTCTAAAAACCTGGCTTATATTTATAAACGGATAAAGTGATATCTTTGTCTCGGTAGTCATCTTTTGACGGATGGTCAGATACAGGGTGTCGCATGACACGTTAGCGTGACGCGACGTGACGAGCTTGACACAGTCACGACTCGTCGCCTGCTCCATCCGAAGCGTTTGAAACTCTAAACTTCATCTCTCGTAGCTTTTACGTGCACTAAAATAATTAATATACATCATATACATTTATAAAGTGGCGTAAAGTTCACGCTATTTAGTATAATCTTGGACAAACGACGTAAGTACCTATAGAAAATTTATCTTAACACGTTTCTGATAATTATAGTGAATTCTGTTATAGACTGCCACTAAATATATTTTGTGACCTACTTAGTTTATTTATTTGTTCAGTACAATAACCGGATAATAATTGATCGATTTTATAGTAAAGGGATATATGAATAACGAACGAGATAACATTTTTCCTTTATATAACCAGCCCTTTTCAACACCACTGCTTCCGTGCATCTACTTTTTATTTCTTTTATTTTTACTCTTACTAGGTACTGTTTATATTTGATTGTATAATTGTATGTATATTTTAGTAAATTTTATTTTATTTTATTTTTGTGAGTGAGTGTTGAATAAATGTTTTTCTTTCTATTGATTCTAATCTATTGATTACTATGAGCGATACTACGATAAATCAAAAACCAAATAATGGACTAAAAAAGCTATAAGCCTGTATTCATATCCAATGTATACCTGTAGATAGAATCTGTATCTTGCGTTGAAATAGTTTAAACTATACTAAGCTTCAAACAGCTTCAATGTTGTTTATATTGAATAATAATTTAAAATTTAATTAAAATAGATCACAAGGTAATGAAATCAAAAACTAAGCGTGCATATTTAATTTTATTCTTTTACAGCTAACTAAAACGGTTAGAGGATAATTAATAAATGGTATGCGGTAGGTGCTTAGAACCCCGCTATAAATAGATCTACGTGCGTAAAATATTATTAGCCTAATGATTAATGACTTGTAGCTTGTAGGACATTTATATATTAAAATTGTGTGTTAGTAATCGTTATTCACTACCTATAATTTTAAACACATAAATCTGTTATCTTCAACTAGCTGCGACACGCGGTATCAGCCGCGTGGTAAAAAATTTCTTTAAACTTTTCAGTCAATTTTCTTAATTTTTTCTTTTATAAAAACCTTCTTCTGACAATAATAAAAATAATTACCGAAAATGTTACATCCATTTACGCGTGATGCGATGACCAAGGGAAATAGAGATTCCGTTTTATATATAAAGACTAGTGCAGCCAGCGGCTTCACAAATCCTAGGTCTAGCATTTTGGTTGTACGTTGTCTATCTGTCAGTCAGTCACTCAGTATAAAGCCTTTTACATAGGGCGCACTATATGTTTCTGGAACTGGCCACTTACATAAGTACTTACACAATATTTTTTTTTGTTTTGGCTCCACATTTTGTGTATTTAGCCAGTGTCAAGTAATTGATAATTTATCAAGTTATCGATATTTCACGCAAATATGTGTCAAGTCACAGTCGAAGTCATCAAGTTAAGTCATAGTCAAGTCAGTCTAGTCAAAGTCATACACCTAGTAAAGTGGTGGCAACTTTACTTGAAGCTTCTATGGAGTTTTGGAAACAACACGAAAATAAACGTTTCACCATCATTATACCACTTTCCCACACTCATGCCTATAATTCAGCACTTAACGAATAAAATGCCACCAATTTTATGCACTAACACTGAAAATAACACAAGTTTTGGAAAATAATACAATGCGGTGACGCGATCTTTTTCGCTTTCCCGCCAAAACTCTACACAATATTTCTATAATATTCATTTGTTTTTAAATGATGTCGTCATTTTAGAAATTGCGTGTCTACACCACCATGGATTTAACTAGTGAAAATTTTTGTTTTTTACGATTTTCTACGATTTTCAAGTACAAATTAACAGAACTTTACTGGGCTTAAAAAAACTGCTTTTCGCAATGAAGCACCATAAACGAAAACTATTTTTTTTTATTTCACGGTTTGCATAATTCATACGCGGTCGTGTCAACCTCAGTGACGAATTTCGCAATGGTCACCCATCCATTACATATGATATGAAACAGAGAGGCATGTGAACTAATATGAGTTTCGGGTATTTTTAAGCCTAGGCATGAGTTAAATATAATCAATTCTACACAGATATTTGGATGTGAAAAAGCTGTCCTCTTTGCAGTTCCCTCACAATTTAACTGAGGTTAAAAAAACAGACCGCGTCACTTGGTGCAATGCTACCACATTCAACGAAGGGGCATTTTGGCAGGGCAAATTTGGTGTGGCAGCTTAACCAGCCACTAGGCACATGTAAATTTTTTTGTTCCCAATAATTAAGAATCAGTTGCGCGATTTTCATCACTAGAAGAGGCTGTCGAAGAGTATGAAAAACATGTTTCTGAAAGAGTACCATAAATATTTTCAAATTTGTTTTATTCCTATGAACAAGTGCATTTACACTAATGGAGTGTATTTGAGAAACGAACAACGATTAAAACTGCATCTTAAACGGAAAATCACACTAATACTATAAAGGCGAAATTTTGTATGTGTGTATGTATGTTACTCCTTCACGCTCAGACGGCTGAATGGATTTAGATGAAATTCGATACCAAGATAGCTTATTCACTGAATTAACATATAGGCTACATTTTATCCAGGAAATGTGAAATTTTCTCGTGGGATGAGCAAATAATTAAAATACTTTTTATCCGCGGGGCGCAACTAGTAACTAAATAACACATAGCAACTTTTGCAAGCGCAACGACGATATTCATTTTTGACAATTCATAGTATTTTTTTTTAAATTAATTTTCGAATCTTTTATTGCGCCCCACGTATTAATCATCAGTATGAAATAGTTGAGGAGGATTTTTTTTCTCTAAAACGTGTTCAACTGATTACGGAAAGGGCGTATCATTAACGTTGACATGCCAGTGACGAGATGACAAATGATACGGCGTCAACTCGCGCGATGAATACTGAACACCATTTGTATAAGGAACTGATTGAGATAGCATTAGATCAATGTATTTTTTTTACTTTAATGATTAATTAAAAACACTATCACTTATATTGATATATTGTAATCAAATCAAAATCAATCAAATAATCGTTTATTGTTAATGTTAATGAGTCCATAGACTCCCGAACTAGTGAGTACACTGTATTTCAGGAGCCAAGGCTTCTCCCATCCTATGACTTATATAATTATGTCAGTGTTAAATTTAATATTAATGTAAACTTTAAACAAGAATAAAGAAAAAAAAAATTATAAGTGCCCATGTGCATAAATGTGTGTGTGTGTGTGTGTGTGTGTGTGTGTGTATGTGTGTGTGTGTGTGCGCGCGCGTGTGTGCGTGTGTGTGTATGTGTGTGTGTGAGTAATAGTGTTTATACTGTCGAGTGTACTTCCAAAGTGTTTGTGGAATATACATTTGGTGAGGATCTAATGCTGGAGGAAGTGATAAAAGCTGAAAAATTCTCAGTAGATCCCAGCAAACGCTTCGTGAATTAGTTTTTATATTGCAATTCTCTAGATAACTAGACTAACTACTACTACTAACTAGAATAGATAACCTATTAGCTGACCTGCATCCCTACCGCGTAACCGTTCTGGGAATCGGCTTCGCCTGCCATCCTGGACGCGCCAATTAACAAGTCCACGAGTGCGAGCAAGAGAGAACACGATTACGATCTCCACCAGACTTACGCGGTAAGGCCCCAGATCACTGTGAAGATTTTTGAACCACGGAGTTTCTCGATGATAAATAACTCAGGTAGCGGCACATTTTATTATCACAGAATTCGCTCTATTTTGCTAAGTCTATGATTTTTATATTTTTTTGTGCTTATAGTGCCTGTGTTCAGCAGTGGAAGTCTTCCGGCTGTTCGTGTGATTATGCACAGACTGGACATTATTGTAGCAATAACGCTTGTGCTCGCGAGGCTACCATTTGCAGAACTACTAGTAACTAGTAACTATAGTAATAGGATTTAAAGATACCCGATGGAACTCCTCAGCAAACTATGAGCTTTGGAAATATTCTATAATACGATAAATGTAATTCAGTTTTTGTACTGGATATCACATTTGATAGGTGTTGAGTACTTTATTAACATATTTTGTCAACCACACGATCTAATTCCTCCATCTCCTTTCTTTCATCGGATTACAAAGAAACACGGCATCCATATATGGTTGAAATTCCTTCAACACGCACTAAGCGTTTCGCTGCTAATTTTATAGTGCGAACAGCTAATGAATGGTATAACTTGCGGCGTCCTTGTTTCCAGTCAACTATAACCTGGTAGTTTTCAAGTCACGAGTGAACAGGTATATTCTAGGCAAGCATGCCCCATCTTAGACACGTTATTGCACGTCAGGCGAGATAGTGGTCAAACCTATAACCAATTTAAAAAAAAACACATACTCTACAAAACCCCTCAGTATAAAATGATGGTGATAAAAGTCACGTAAATACTTTAATTTTAAAAGAATACTTGGGTATTCTAAGGTTTTCTATTGATAATAATTATTGTGTTTGCTGTGAGATCTTCAAGTAAAACCGAATCAAAGAATGTCAGCGCAGCTATATAAAGTTACATTCCATAAACACGGGACAGCGAAAGAGATTAATGTGCGTTAGAGGCACCTAATGAGCAGTTGGGCGTGGTTGGGCGGCGGCTGAGGCGCAGCGGGTGAAATATCGCTCGTCCTGGGAGGTCCGGGTTCGGAGCCGCGTCAAATTTTCGACACTCGCACGATTTTGTCATGTCCGTTGATTAATATCTCCGTTAGGACTAGACGCAGCGGCGAGATCGCAGATAAACGGCTGCTTGCCGCTGTAGCCGTCACGGGCAACTTGTACTCGCCCGTGTTTCGTAAAAACAGTTCTGTTTCGTTCGATCTTTTATATCTATACGAGCTTCTGCCTGCAGCTTCGCCCGCGGCGTGGCCTATGGGAAAATAATTCAATAACCCATTTACCCCTCTTAAAGGTGGAATTTCGGAAAATGCTTTCTTAGCTTATGCCTACGTCATAACATCTACCTGCTTGCCAAATTTCAGCCCGATCCGTCCAGTGATTTGGGCTGTGCGTCGATAGATCACTATGTCAGTCAGTCAGTCAGTCAATCTCTTTTGAGATATATATTTAGATATTAGATATATTGCTTAGATTAGATGTTTGGTTTGAGTTTTCATCTAATCGTATCGACAATTATTTAAACCTTTAGATTTAAACACGTATAAAAAAATTAAGGTGCAAAAAGAAGTTGCACCGAAAACGAACGCGCGTAAGCCAAATAAAATATTTGCACAATGCAGTGCAGCAGCTATTAGCGCACAGCAGATGTTGCGTGCAAGTATTTATTAGTGGTGACGTAATTAGTGAATTTAAACAAATATTACTTGTGCGTACAATTTTAATTGCAGCGCATTGAGGTAATGACACACTGGTGCACCTTTGTTATATATATATAAGACTGCGCTTGCTGACTTCACCGGAAATGAAACCATTCGTGCTATTCCAAGATCAGCTATTTGTTGGCAAAAGCTAAGCAAACACGGTTTGAATTACGGCAATTTTAAAGTCGTTAACATTTCTCAAGAATGTGGAACTGATCATGTGAGTAAAATGAAGTGTAAAAATCAGCGTGGACATGTGGTGTGATACCCACTCATGCTAGGTGACGAGAAGCGCCTACGCTTTTACGAATAGCTTCATCACAAAGAGGAAATACTTTAAATACTATACTTAGTGTTTACTGTATTTCCTCCTGCTTTATTTAAATTGTATTTTTTTTTGTAGTTACATTACTGTGTAACTACAAAAAATAGCAATAATTAGAAGACTTAAAAAAATTAGATTTCATTTCAAACTGTCACCGATTCGTAGACGACTGCGTAGCACGCAAGCTACGTATCTACGATATCTTTGAAGATATCAGTAAGTAGATATTTTTTCTGACACTTTCACATTTGGTTGATTATAAATTACAGCTAAAATGGGATAGTGTTTTTATTTCAAGGTTTATTGAAGGATAAAAGCAGCATCGTTATTAGCCATATAATTTGGTAGCCGACAGACAGTGGAGGCGGAGACCGCGGGCCGTGCCAGCCGTCGCGAAATTCCGACACCTCGTTTTTTTTCTATTGTTTGCGCGGCTCGGTTCGCTAATGGTGTCACATTGCAAAGCGAACGTCAGAACACAACCGCAATCCTCTTATTTTACGATTATTTAGGTCTTTTCTGTATTTTGTGCTTTTATTTTCTGTATTTTGGGATGAGAATGGCTTGAAAAACAGCGCAGCGTCTAATGAAAACGTACATGCTGCACAATTTTGCTTCCAAAATATAATCTTTTTTATATTAATTTATGGTAAAAAGGCAATTTAAAATGTTCAACATTTTAAGGTTTTTCTGTACATGTACAGAAAAACCTATATGTATATAGGTATGTACTACTTTTGGGTGTTTCCTACAAGTAAAATAGAAACATATAGAAAATAGTATTGTTTCAGAATAAATCTCTACATCTACACTGATTTCCACATGTGGGTTCTAAGATAAATAAATCAACAGCATTATCTAAGTTTTCAAAGTACATATAGGTATTACCATTTTAATCTGCTGTTCGCATAAGGGTATTAACGCCTAATATCTTAACATACAAATAAAAATTCAATGTACCAACGAAATTTCCGTTTTTCAAAGTAAATAGGTACCTACAATATTTATAGCAGCTACACGTAAAGCTCCCTGGAATTATTCCTTGCAAATCCAGCGCTAATTTCCGCAAAGCCCACAATTTGGAGTCACGTTCATATACCGTGGCTTCTACGCCATTACTGTACTTTGCGTGTAGAGGTGTGTGCATACAGGTACACCTGACTCTTCTCTCTAACATGGCTGGGAGTTTCGCAAGTCGGCACCGAAATTGGAAAGTTTGGCGACAATATTGCGAAAACTGTCGCCGTGTACCTTGCACCACCCTCGCCTCCTTGTCTACCCTACTGAATTTCATTATTACACATGTTTTTACTATAGGTAGGTACCCCTATAGAAAAACATGTGGTAACCTTTATATCGGATTTTTGTTAAATTCTGACTATGGGTCTATCTAGAAATGCTCCATTGCATACTTACTTCCGTGATTATCAAGCAAAACAGCGCTGATAATGAAAAATTTTGATCAGGAAACTATTATGTACAACTACTGAAACTATGACCTGACAATTTTTATAAGTATTCTTTGAGAATTAAAGAGATTCTGTGCATATTTTACGTCTATATTTATATGTTACATAGCTTGTACCTATCTAAATTACCTTTAAGCACGTATTGGCACAGGTATTGGAGTGAAATACAAAAATATAAATGTAAAACTTTTCTGCAAATAGCATAATTTATATATCGTAGCATAATAAAATATACCAGGGCAAATAAAAATATGCTGGAGACGTTTACGTTTTCACTCTGCAGTATACATAAGTAAACTAGGAGCACATTTAGCTCAAGCTACGAATGTCAACGTCTGGCCGGGACGTGCCCTATGTCTGCGGCTGCTAATGTCGTCAGTTCTAGGGGCCAGGGGGTGGTGCCAGGGTTGAGGGTGGGGGCTCACGTACTGACTGTTAAAACGCTACATGTCAACGGGGGCGGCCCGCCCCGTCTCGGTTTGTAATCGCTACGATGGAGCTGCGCTGATAATGTCGTGACCTACATGATATCTGCTGAGGTAAACTTCAGAACTGTCATATCTACTATAATGATGTTTTGGAACTGTTGAAGTTTATTTACCTTCCTCTATAAATACAACTGAAATTCTCAAACGTATGGTCTAGTATATAATTTATTCTTATTCTGTTCTATTGCTCTCAGTAATGGAATTGAAATTAAAAGTATACTATGCTTTACACTATATTTTTGTGTTTAACAAAACTCTATTGACACAGTTCATACTAAAGCAGAGGGCAGGGTTGAAACTTAAAAAAAAACATTACTGTACATTTTCCTGCATAGCTTTATCTTACAGGTGTATTCAAAGCTTCGGATCGGAGTTTTCTGTTCTGAATTGTGGCGGATCGCACCAATAGTGGGAAAGAGACCTTTTTTCACACATAAATATAAAATAAAAACAGCCTATTTGCAATAAAATCCTTTGACTACAAATAAAAAGAAATTCCAATTTAGTTTTTCACAAACACTAGAGGTAGTTCATCAATCGTCAATCTTTCCCGGTGCCACCAGATCAAAGATACGCTGAAAATCTCGACGACCAGTAGACGCTCGGTGGTCTTTTTGATTAATTATAATGTGTTACTCCAAGCCCCGCCTCAACTGTGTTTTCCACTAAAATAAACGAACTATTACAACCAAGCAAACGTGTAATTTTCATACAATTTAGTAATTTATGGATACTAAACTTGTAATATTTAAGGTAGCAAAGACGAAGAAAACCTGCCATTAGCAATAACGCAGCGTTCATTTTATTAGCAGTCTTCCCGCATATGTAAAGTGCGTGGTTTGGTACGAGCATGTATCACATAATATCTCAGGCCGATGTGTGCGCCGTGCGCTCCTCACATGGGGGGAAGGCACCGGATGTCAACAGCAAAGTGGAGGGCTGAAGTAGCTACATAAACATTTTCCGCGTACTTACTTCCATAAATTAGTTCCCGCGAAAGCGCGTTATAAATACCCGCGAAACGCCGCGCCATTCGCTCATTGCCTACTAATAGTTTTAATTATCGGCTTCCGGTACGTTTCAGAACAATCGAGCACGTCGCCGTCGTATACTGATTCATTTATTTACATCACGTGTAAAATATCTCACCCCTTTCACCATATTTGATATCTATGCATGTATATGTATCCATTAACTCGGTAAACGGTTAGTGGGACAAAACAGTCATCAAAATAATAAGCACCTTCCCGTGTGTCAGACAACAGGCGACGCGTCTCGGCGAAAATTCCAAATTACACCCCACGAAGTTTCCCAGACGTTTACCCGAATATAAAAAAGTCGTTCCAGTATCACCTATCATTATAGGAGGCGTCGACTTAACGCGCACACAAAGGGTGCTGGCATAGAAAAAAAACGACGAAAATTAAAAGTTTCCCCAAACAAAATAACAGCTGTCATATTAAAGCTTCAAAATAAAGATTACAAATGAAATATTCACGGTGAAAGCGGGGCTCAGCCCGTGGTTATGTAAATAAGTGGCTACGAAAATGTACATAATTAGTTTACACGTTTTCTCGTTACACCCCGCACCCTCCGCGGCATATTGCCGGCGCGAGGGGTGCCCGTGGAGAGGGGGGGGGAGATTAGCCCACGATACACTTGCTATAAGGGTACATTCACATGAATCACGCATCTAGTACGTACACGTTGTATTCAAATATGATCGCATGTGTTTACTTCTCACAACCCAGTTAAAGACAAAGGGGTCAGTCGTTGAATTAATAATGAACCTGTATCGGAAAACTTTCGTCATTTCCACTCCTCTATTTCGTTTTCGCTTCCTAGATGATATGGTAAGCGTTAGTCATCGAATTGACAAGCCTTCTTCATCAATACTTAGTTTATTAAATACGATTACTGCACGCGGTATACATATACAGTTTTAGTTCTTTTTGTTTTACCTGTACACCAAAGCCCAAAATTCTAAGCTACAGATTCCTCCGATTCAAAGTTTGTCTGGAAGAGATCGGTCTAAGCGATAAGACCGCCTATTGTACTAGTACTAGTTTATTATGTAAGTTTTTCTTTATGTAAATTGTTTTCTTTTTACGGTGTACAATAAAGTGTTGATCTATCTCTCTATCTATCTATATACAAAGCACACTCTGTAATTATGTCAAACGCTAACTAATCTAATATAGACTCTACATAGTATTCTTCTTTAATGAAAGACATAAACGAGCACTTTGAGTGACGGCTAATCCCGTAATAAGACGTAAAGCAAAGTGAATTCGCAATGTGACAGGGTTCAAAGAGCGGGCGGTGACGCCGCGTCAACGTCGCGGCTGTCGCGGATCGTGGGACGCCTTCTCCTTAATTCTTTTGTCGTTTTCAGCTGCGTCAAATATCGCGTTTCCTCGTTTGCATACATTTTCACCGGCTCCCCACACCCAAACGCCCGACGCCGTCTTTCACGAATAAAATTAGTGTCGGCAGCGTGACACCAACTGAATTTAAGCTTAATAAGATATTTATAAAGAAATTTGGGATTCAGCGGCAAAGTTCAAAATTTGACTCCGACACCGCAAAGAGTTCGGTGGCGTTTTCAATTTAAACTTTGAACAAGTTAAATAATGTGCGAGCTTCGGCCAACTCGATTCATTTAAGGTTTTAGTGAAATTAGCTTTTGAATTCGAATGACACTGAAATATCCACGGCATCCGACGGTTAAGTTTAAGCTGCATTATGGTTTCATTAATTCAGTTCTTTAAAGAGAAATAACTCCGAGAAGATTATGTTAAAAGTTGATTTAACTTGTCCCTAATTAAGGAACACTGATCTGCAGAAAATAACTTAATTGAGTTAAAATCCTTTCAGTTACAAATTGCTAAAATGATTTATGTTTTTTTAACAAAATTATATCATTTATACACCATATACACCATCTCATCAGTTGATTAGTGCTGAAAATTATATAATTAAATATTAAGCATGCCTTGTTTTTAATAACTTTATGTTTGGTATTGAATCACCGTAAATAAGCTATTTGATTTAGAAACGAGCACGCGACAGTCACGTTTTTACAAACACCTATGATAAAATTAGTTATTTATAAACTCGTTAGTGCTTATGAGTGTAAGAAAACGCACATCTATATACTGCCTTATAAGTTGTAGCTTGAAGCTTTATACTAACATAAGTATCAATAAGTTACGTAATGTATGTAGGAGGGCAGCCTGAAAGGCGAAGAGTGAGTGGCAATGGTCGTCACGGCGCGTGTGCATTTCGCGCGTTGCCGTTTGCCCACCTCGGCCTCGGTCTAATGTAGACCATAAATCAGAGGTAACGCGGCCACCCCGCGCCTCGCACCACCTCGCCACCGATAAAATTCCAAATTGTTTTCTCGCCCCCGGCGGGCGCCGCCCTCGGTTCGCTCTTAAACGCCGCTTCAAGTTGCACTTGTGAATCGCACTTTTTACTGTTCACGAAATTGGCGTTGCGAATTGCTTTTCGACTTCGCTCATTCGATCCGTTTTATAGCGAGTTATGTTCGACGGAATTTTTAGATAAAAAAATTGTATGTAAACTATTGGAGTGAATGTGCAGAAGCGATACGCTGGCATTGGTAAATGCGAGCCAATTAGAAGATTAAGCGTTGACAATTACGGTGTCGGATCGCGAACGTATATCAACAATTATCGCGCGAGTGCGACAAATGGCGAACTCGACTCGTGCACGTGTAGCGCGGTGCGCGCCCAACACTACTACCTGAGCACAATATACGTGGCTACCCAGCAAGTGATATCGCCCATTTTAATGTATTTTGTTATTTACTAACAGTTTTTGAAGTAAAACTTCTTTACGCACGCTTGACTTGGGGAGTAAGCTGCTGGAAAGTTGAAGTTGATTCACATAGATCTTCATTGTCAACATAATATTAGGTCTTTACCTATGAAATTGCCGTTTTGTTTGAAAAAAGTTAAAGTATTTTTTTTTCGAACTTATTTATTTCTTTTATTCAAAGTAATCACCCCTGCAATCAATGCATCTTTGCCAACGCTGTGGCAGTTTATGGATGCCCTTCTTGAAAAAATCAGCAGGACGGGAGACAACAAACTCTTCAAAGGCGTTTTGTACTGCCTCTCAGGAATTGAATTTTTTTCCCGCTAAAAAGTTGTCCAAATTTTGGAAAAAGTAATAATCGGTAGGCGCAAGATCTGGTGAGAATGGCGGATGAGGGAGAGCTTCCAAACCCAACTCATGCAGCTTAGAGACGGTCTGTTGTGCAGTATGCGGTCGCGCGTTGTCGTGAAGTAGCAGTGGAGACGACCGATTGATCAAAGCTGGTTGCAGACGTGCGAGTTTTGCCATCATTGTGGCCAGTTCTTCAATGTACACATCTGCAGTAATGCTCTCGCCGTTTTGTAAAAAGCTATGATGAATCACACCAGCACTAGACCACCAAACTGTGACCATCATCTTTCTAGGGGTCATTTTTCGTTTTGCACATTGCTTTGGTACCGAACCAGGATCTAACCAACTTGCTGAGCGCTTTCGATTGTCAAAAAGAATCCATTTTTCGTCGCACGTAACAGTTCGGTTCAAAATTCCTTCATTTCTGTGCCTGTTAAGCAGCGCAAGGCACGTCTCGACGCGTACGTTGCGCTGGCGATCGTTAAGTTCGTGGGGCACCCATCTATCAAGCTTTTTTATCTTGCCAATCTGTCGCAAATGGACCAATATTGTTTTGATGCTAACATCAAAAGCTGCTGCCAGCTCAGCTGTAGATTGAGATTCATCAGCTTCCACTATCGCCTTTAATTCATCATTGTTGACCAAAGTTTCCGGACGACCACGAGGTTCATTTTTCAAGTCAAAATTCCCAGAACGGAACCGAGCAAACCAATAACGGGTTGTACGTTCGTTTATACAGTTCTCTCCGTAAACGTCGTTGATGTTACGTGTCGTTTGTGCCGCGTTGGTGCCACGACGGAACTCATCTTCCATAATTACACGAAATTTCAAAGTATCCATTATGAGGAAAAATGTTGAAATGTAATGAAAATACAACGCTAATCAATAAACAAAAGACTTAAATTGTAAATAGAATGTCATATTTAAAAAAAAATTAATTTGAATTTAGAATTCATAGCCAATCAAAACTTTTTTTTGTTTGAAAAAGTCTGTACTGCAATACGGCAATTTCATAGGTAAAGACCTATTATAATGAAATTGAAAAAATGATTTGTATTATTTTGTTGTTATGTCCGGTAAAATCACAATTTACAATTGTCAAGATGGTGAAATTAATATTAAACAAAGCGAAAAAAAGTTATACCGGCCGATAGATAGAGCCAAACTAAAGAAGTCTTACTTACGTCACTTCAGCCGTGTGGTCTAAAGCACACTCGTTTATTTATGTTAATGAATGACGTGACTAGCTTGGTTGTTCACCTGATGTTAAGCGACATGGCTGCCCATAGCAGTTGCAGTGTCACTGGGAGCTCTTACTCTAATGTATAATTTCGTGACACTGCACTGTGCACGTCATCCTGAGACATCTACAGTTTAGTAATAAGATCTAGACACTGAGATCAGATCATAAAGTCTCATTGCCCAATAATTTAACTAGCTACAGTGTGCTTAAACCGGAACATAGTAGTGTTTGCACACTACATAGCGACAGAATAACTGGCAAAGCGATGGTACCTACCTAGACGAACTTTGCAGAAAATCCTACCGCCTAGTAACAGTTTGATTCAAATCTTTTAGAGGGATTATTATGATATTCTATTATGATTAAATTTTGCACATATACATAGATAGTGTTCACTGAAACTGCGTATAATTTATGACTGCTAGGTGCCGTTGAGAAGTAAATCAAATAGGCAAGTGTCTGCCAAGAGTTTGCGATTGAAGCGTTTCGTTGGCAGCGATTTAGTCATGACAATTATTATTTTCACCGCGCGCGGCTTCACGTCGAAGACAGATTACATTAAGAAGATTATGATCATTGAAATGTTTCAGATTGGGCTGTGTTGTAAACATCGTAAAGACTATACCAATATCAACCAGACTTGTACAAGGTTTAGTAATATGTACCATCAAAGATTTTACGCTGATCAAAATGACAAAGGTGAAAACAATGTAGTCTGAAAACAAAGAATGTGGTTTTACAAAATTTCTTAAAAACAAAATAGCTTTATTTTTATTGTGTCGTTCATACACCCAGAAAATATAGCATCAGCCACACTAATTTGACAAAGTTTATCAATGTCAAAGCGAAATATAAACAACGGCATCAGATGGACTCCGCTATAATAGCTGTCGCACACAAAAGCCGACAAACATCAAAATATTTGCAGAGCGAATGAAAAATGGATCCCCGTTGAATTAACTAAAAGAGCCGTACACAAAGAGACAGGTTTTAAAATGGAGCTTTACCGCGTTCGCTTCGCCGCGATTAGCGCGCAACTACCGACGCCGACGGACAGATATTTACATTATTCTATTACGCCTGTTATGATAATCTTCAGGGGGTGAGTGCAGGCGACCGAGCTAATGTGCGCAGATTTAATATCGCTTTATTTTTCTCTTGTCTTCATTTATTACTCGGTACAATTTAAATCAGCGGGTTTATAGGATTAGTGCGGCTTTTGGGATTGAATTGCATTTATTTTTTATGGCTGAAGTTAAACTTATTTTCTCTTATGTTTTCTTTTTCGTTTTGAATTAACACTTTTATGATTTAATTTATACCATGAACTCATCAAGTGCAATATTGATTTACAATCATCATAGTGCAAAATGCAGGGTAACATTCCCTTAATTTACTTAATAAATGTTTGTTTATCTGTTCTATGAAATACCAAATCCAGGATGGATTCGTCAACTATAGTCCCATATATTCCTTAACTTGTAGCTGCACCTTATTCGACACGACTTCCGTTGCAAATTGTGATATTACCCGACAACTCAGTTGAACCTCTGTGGGGCAATTCAATTACAGTGAAAGATCCCTCATAAGCGAATCGTTTTTCCGAGTCATTAATTTTTTCGAACGACACGGGAGTCGGCGTGATATGGCAGGGTGGGTCCAGGCGCGCGGCTATCTCGCGAGATAATGCTGATTTATGCGGGCGGGCGACGGTCGCGATTTGTCGCGCATCGTCGCCGCGACACGCCAATGTCGCGCGATCGCCGATCGCATCGCCGCTCGCGTCAGTTTGTTTAGCCGCCGCTGCCCCGTCCCGCGCCCTCCGTTCATTTGTGACGGTTAGTTGGCGAGATTTATGCTAATCGACGGGGCAGACTCGGATAAGCTCGCGTGACGGCGTGTGGCAAATTGTCTCCCATTGCGCCTTCTCAAAGCGCTTTGTAGCAGTTGCTATCGCATTCATCCTTTATTACTTTTATATGGCGGTAACTGAACGCGTTGATAACACGAACGGGCAACATCGTTAGACAATCATTATAGTTTGTTTACAGGTATCAATACATACTTTTGGAGAGTTACATCATACTTTGGCAGAGTTGTCCATGTGTGACCCGTTAAGTTCGGAAACAAATAAAACTGGAACATTTTTCCTGATATCGTACTTTATGATGCGTGGTAGAATACTGAATGCCCGAGGCGTCGTTAACTCGAGAACATTATAAGGAATAAATAAGTGAGATATTAATACAGCTTTATAGTCCGTGAACGAACCCTCATTGTTGTATACGTTACACCCGGCCTTTGTTCACATTACTTATTTGGAGCCAACATATTTAGCGTTAAATAAACTGTAAGAGCTGTGTATTAGACCGAGCTCTCCTAATTAAGGTGTGAAGCTAAGTTTAATTAATAACATTTTTATAAAACACTAGTTGCGCCCCATGGTTTCACCCGCGGATAAAAAGTATTATAATTATTTGCTCATTTTCACAAAATTTCACTTTTCCGAGATAAAAGGTAGCCTACATGTTAATCTAGTGTATAAGCTATCTTGATCGAATTTCATCCAAATCTATTCTGCCGTTTGAGCGTGAAGAAGTAACAAACATACACACATACAAACTTTTGCCTTTATAATATTAGTTAAGTGTGATTCATTAAGGAGTTCTTTTTTATGAGCAATAATTTACTTCATGGGGAACTGTTATCAAAAGATTAAGGTTTGTGAATTTGTCACGATCGGTTAAGTGTCGCGCGTTGATTTACGTAGCTTTCGATAACAAGTGGCAGTTTGAGACGCTTCAATGCAACAAACGCTAGGAACAATCAAAACTGCCTTACTATATTTACTTCTTACGGCTTTACTATAGCCGTTTAACCACTTTTTTTGTTGATGTAAGATCATGAGATTGAGAAGTGATTACAATTATGGTTGTTCAGAGCGACAATTCCTTTGATTAAAATAATGTCATACAAAATTATGCTCAAGATGAGTAAAAATGGGCAGTAGCGGGACAAAATACTTTGCCAATATAATATAAGATAAGGGGAGTAATAAAAAAGCTATAACCAAAACTACTGATAAATTTTTTTATGGTAAACTAGCGGCCCGTCCCGGCTTCGCTCGGTTGGACGTTTATTTATCAAACATTTTATAATATACGAAAAACAATGTTTCACGCACCGGCGCCATCTACTTAAAATGTTGGTTTGTCCTGAATTTTTCCTGAATTTTCTTTGCTATAAACCTCACGGAACCTGAGACCTTTCCAACGAATGCAAAACCGTGGAGATCGGTTCGTGCGTTCTGGAGTTATAGCGTCAGGAAGGAAAACCCGACTTATTTTTATATAGTAGATGATGTGACGAGCTACTAGTTCACCTGATGTTAAGCGACACGGCCGGCCATAACAGAACACGTGTCACTCGGAACTCTAAAATATAAGCTTTCGCGCGACACTGCACTGCGCACATTATCCTGAGACATCAGCAGTCTGGTAATAAGATTACTCGACTTTGAGATAGATCATAAAATCTCAATTGCCCAATAATTTCACTAACTAAAATGCCGTTCAAACTGAAACACAGTAGTGCTGTTGCCGGCAGAATAACTGACAAAGCGGTGGTACCTACCTACCTAGACGAAATTTGTAGAAAAGTCCTAGTATAATTCAAGTCAATTATTAGGAAAGCGTGTTAACGGGAAACATACGCGTAGAGCTAACAAGTTTAGGCAGACGTGCCACATCAAGGCCAAGAAATAAAATCGATCAAATTGGCAATTGTAAAGACGGTGTGAAACTTGTGCGACGCGCGCGACTTGCAGTGTCGTCGTCGGTGGGCGATTGCCCATTGTTCGGCAGCGCGCCGCGACCGACACGCCTCGCGCCGCCGCGCACTGTGCCACCTACCTTATCGCCGCTGAAACGCACCGTCGATATTGCCTTGATCTCGTTAAACCAACAATCGCGATTCGATTGCCTACCTACCGCGATGATTTTAATTTCTGCGTAATTATTTGATGAATGGAATTCAAGCTAAATGCCGTATTTCAGTGGTGATTAACGGAGAATAATTGAATCACAAGGTAAATGTAGTTAGGTGTTTGAAGCTTGATAACTCCTAAGTTCGCACTTGTCTCTCTAGCCTTCAGTTTCTCGGGCGTTTGTTAAATTCCTGTCAACTTGGCTCACCAAATACTGTATGCTTATTGGTTGAAGACAGCCGATGATCAACAGGCAACTAATGAGCGTTCAATATTTGGTGTGCCAAGTTGACATGAGTATAACAAGATGTAAGAGAATCCGAGGAAAGTGTTCTTTAGTAATTTGTATTTTAATAGACTTTTTTCCTATGGCTTATATATATGAAGTAGCCAGCTATTCTGCCGCCAAACAGTAGTAAGCAAGCACTACTGTGTTCTGGTTTGAAGGGCACTGTAGCTAGTGAAATTACTGGGCAAATGAGACTTTATAATCTGATTTCACAGTCGAGTAATCTTGTTATCAGACTGTGCTGATGTCTCAGAATGATGTGCGCAGTGTCGCACGAAGCTTTGTATTTTGGAGTTCCGAGTGACACTGTTTTGTAATGGGCGGCTATGTCGCTTAACATCAGTGAACGACTGGCTCGTCACATCATTCACTAACATAAAAAAGTAACTGATTTTCTTTTGAACCTAAAAAATCTGTAGCATTGTTTTTTTTTAAATTATGTGAAAATAATCTTCAGAATTCCATACCCGTAAATGAAATCGCCTTCTTACATTGTATACATATATTCTTCTCAATAATAAAACTAAAACATTCTGGACAAATAAAATTTTCTCTTCCTTTATTAATGTGACAATTTTCAAACTAATAATCTTTCTTTTCATTAATAGACAGCCGCAATATAAAATAGTTTCGCATTTCCTGTAATGAGGTTTCATACCTAATATATCCTAACATTTTTTAAAAGCTTTATATCAAGACACTCACCTGCCAGTCTTCGTGATAATCATCTCCGTGCCGAGTTCATTGAACTTGTCCCAGAGCTCCTTCGTCTCTAGATGGCACTGTATGTGTTTCATCTCCTCGCTTGACCACCGCTCCGTGAGCTGAGGGTTGCGAGGCGGAGGCGAGATGGCGCGAGAGCCGCACGCGCCGCTCGCAGACCCTGCCTCCGATGTAGAGGACACGTCCACGGGAGAGTCCCGCTCAAACTCGGCGAGAGGAGGGGAGGGGGATCCAGAAGCTGAGGCGGCGGCGTCCACAAATTTTTCTGTAAAAAAATACAAATAGTAATAATAAAAACATGTCTGTTGAAACTTTTGGTTGGTGAATTAAAGGAGTGGTCAAAATCTGACAGATTTTTTTGAGAATTAGCGACTAACTTGCATTAATAAAATGTTCACAGGCAGCCTCTGTGTCAGTTATAAATCAAACTACTGAACCCATTTTGATGAATATTCTATAGACCAATCTGAAAGTATATCTTTTCAAGAACCGGTCCAGCTTTGGCTTATAAATCAAAAATATATATAATAATAATATATAAATAATAACGTCCAACGATTACATACATAGATCCTGGACCATAATTAATAAAAGATTTCTTTTATCTAAGTATCTAGTAAGTAGTTATAAGTAAGTATAATAAGTAGTAAGTATATCAGGAACTACAAGGACTATGGTCCCACAACACCCAGACTCATAACAAGTATTTGCGCTTTTTTCTGTGCACAAATACTTGTGCTCCCGCGGGAATCGAACCCACCGCCTCCGGGTTATGAGCCGACCTGCTCAACCACCACGCCCCAGAGAATGTCAATGATAATATCATCCAAGAATTGATGATATTATCCAAAAAAATAATTGTATAAGGTATAACGTATATAATTAAACCTAATCCATATGCATATATAATGGGGCGTTTCAGGATGGATTTTGCCGACTTATAAAATTGCTAATTATCAGTTACCTACACGACTAATCACTTAAAATGTTTGAAATGAGTTGTAAATTTTAAAAAATAATTTTGTAGTAATATACGATACCTTTTGTTGGGGACGAAAAGATTCGGGTTCAAACCCGGTCAGTAATGTTTTTTTAATATTCGATTTTTCATATAAGTATATTCCATCTCTCTATCAAGTTTGAAATATGTAAAAAGTGCAAAAAAACCAGCGAATTATCAAAATCTTTCATTTTAAATTATTTAATCAACAGAAAAGAGCTTTGAACTTGTTAACTGAGAGTTTTTGGCGGGAAAGCGAAAAAGATCGCGTCACCGCATTGTACCTATTATTTTCCAAAACTTGTGTTATTTTCAGTGTTAGTGCATAAAATTAGTGGCATTCTATTCGTTAAGGCTGGATTACAGGCGTGAGTGTGGGAAAATGGTATAATGATGGTGAAACGTTTCATTTCGTGTTTCCAAAACTTCATAGAAGCTTCAAGTTGCCACTACTTTACTAGGAGTATGACTTTGGACTTGACTGATGTGACTTGACTTCGACTGTGACTTGACACATATTTGCGTGAAATATCATTAACTTGATAAATTATCAATTACTTGACACTGGCTATATAAACAAAAGTTTGGAGCCAAAATATAAAAAAAAAAACTTGTTAACTGACAGTCCAGCAATTTTAAGTCGGCAAACTTCTATTAGAAATCGATAAGTGCTTGTTAAAGGAAGATTTAAATTCTATAATGGCAGGAATAGCTTGCGTATTCGCAAGATGCCGTTTTAAGGTATGAAGATTTTTTTTATTTAGCCTCAAACAAAAATAAAACCTTTTTATAACATCTATTCGTTCATTCAAACTTTTCCCACTCTAAATGCTCAAAAAGTCCGTGTTTGTAGCGTACCAGAGCGGGGATAAAGTATTAATTAGTATATTATCTTCTAATCTAGAGACAATTTTTTTTAAATTTTGTATGTTACCTAGAAGGTAACAAATTACTTGACACTGGATAAATACAAAAAAAAGTGGAGCCAAAACATAAAAAAAAAATTGTATAAAAAAAAGAACAAATTATTTTTGATAATGAAACTCAAATCGGTGATCTCTTTGGTAGAATGCGTGCATGCGTGAGAAATCTTTAGAATTTTTCTCTGATTACAATTTTAGTTGGTGACCGTAATTTATTTTAGAACTGTGAAAATGTCACCATTTATCGCGAATAGAGAATTGTAGATGGAAGAGAAAGGAATAGGAATAATCTTTTTTTATGTTTTGGTTACACAAGTGTGGAGCCAAAACATAAAAAAAGAGTAACTTATTGTTATCTATCTATGTATGTGTAAATAGACAAGAAAACAGCACATGGCTAGACGTAGTGATGGCAGGTGGTGTACGATGACTTATGTTGACCCAGACTAGGTCGGAGAAATGTAGGTCGTCCAATGACAAGGTGGACTGACGACATGAAACGAGTATGTGACTAACGCTGGATGCGACTGGTCATAGTGACCTATAGAATCAATAAGAGGTCCATGAAGATGATGATAATGATGACGATGATAGTGATTATGACGATGGCAACTATAATGTCAAAGAAAGGAAAGATCAAACTAAGATATAACGGGTTTTTTTGGCGGGGAAACGAAAAAGGTCGTATAATCGCATTGAATTATTTTTCCAAACCTAGTGTTATTTTCAGTGTTACTCCATAAAATTGGTGGCATTTTATTCGTTAAGTGCTGGATTACGGGAGTGCGTGAGTGTGGGAAAGTGGTATAATGATGGTGAAACGTTTCTTTTCGTGTTGTTTCCAAAACTCCATAGAAGCTTCAAGTAAAGTTGCCACCACTTTACTAGGAGTATGACTTTGACTAGACTATTACTTGACTCGATGACTTCGACTGTGACTTGACACATATTTGCGTGAAATATCATTAACTTGATAAATTATCGATTACTTGACATTGGCTAAATACACAATTGTGTTGAGCCTAATCATAAAAAAGATATAACGGGCGCTGCTGGTCTGTTCGTGGTGTATACGCAAATATAAATAAAATCTCTCATATTCCCGATATTTAAATGTTACATAGTGTCCAAAATTGTAAGAAAAAAATTATAAATTCCCCTCCCGTATTGATTTTGTTAATACAAAAATACAACAAACAAATATGTAAGTATTAAAAAAGAGCACGGACCCAGGAGTCTGTGGTAAAGCAGAATAAAATAAAAAACACCTAATATATAGCTTAATTTTTCCAACAGAGCTCGATATAGACAACAATATTGACATCTGTTCGAATTCCATGCGACTTTATCAATTAATCAATTTTAATTAATTCCGTTTCCTCTTTTGTTTCTATTCTTACTATCATGAAGCGTTGTTTACAGTAAACTAAATTGTGTCGCATATTCGTCGTTAAATTTAACAGTTTAAGGATTCCCATGTGCAACAAAAACAAAAAAAACAAAGTTTAACAGATTTTTAACCATAACCTTGATTAACTGACCCATCTTACATAGTCAAATTTACCGTTATATTATGACGTTCTTTTATGCAACATTTCACCCATATTTTTAGCTGCAGATCTGACTGTACTTCAAAGATCTTCTTTTTTATGGTTAATGTTTATTTTTTGTTTTATTTTTATCGAATTTCTGCCAGTATCAAATGAAAAAATGCTAGTTGTACGGTTATATGTCACGTCATGGCAAAGTTCTGCTCGGATTTTATTTAAAGTGTACCATTGACACGCAAGAATAAGATAGATAGATAACTCTTTATTATCTCACCAATGAAATTCACATAACACAGGAATGAATAAATCTTACGTACTAGTGTAACAATGGGCGGTCTTATCGCTACTAGCGATCTCTTCCAGAAAACCTTTGGATGGAAAGTATCAAAAGATAAAATTAATACACGGCGGTGCTAAACAATTTAAAATTAAAAGAAATACAGATAAATAGAAACTATTACCAATGATTTAGTAAATATATATAAATACATCATAATACTTACATATTTTATAATAAAATAAACATAAAAGATAGCTAAAATCGTCGCAATAAATGGAGGATGGATGAATATTTTACTGAAGGCTCGACAGTCTTGAAGAGAACAAAAAGGCATGATTTCAAACATTGGAATCATTTTCTGATACTCATGCACGTTCACGAATTTAATGGTTAACGCTAAATTAAAAAATACACGGGATTAGAAAAATAGTTTCAAATTCACACCCGCCATTTTAGTTTTCTCTTGAAGAATCAAGAATAAGTTTAAAGCTAAGCGTAAATGGTGTAACCCAGCCCCATTAAATATAAACTCGGGCAAAGATAAAAATCTGCATTGCGTCTATTTAAACAATCTATATTTTAAGCTGCGTTGCACTGCCCCACAAAAATTTCCACGTTACACCCAGGTTAACTGGAAGATAATGCTCTCTAGCATTAAGATCGTCTATGTACCTACATTTGTTGTTTGAGCAATAAAGCATTTTCTATCTAAGTATACCTATTATCACCTATTATATAGTAATTAATTGACTCAGACGTGACCTCGTGGAGGTTCATCTTAAATACAAAATAAAACAAGAATTGATTTTTAGCGGAATTATACTATAGATATTATTGTTATATAGAAATTGATAGTATTGTGTACTAAAACACTAATATTATTTCTCTTTTACATTTGTCTTAAAAATAAACAAATAGATCTATTGTATTTGCATCTACTTCGTCATCATTTACTAACATAAAGCGAAAATTGGTTATACCTACCACCATATTTGTTTTAGTATTGAATTTCTTGAACAGGTTTTGATGGTTTTTTATATGTACATGTGCTTTAGAAAATAACACATGAAATTTCTTGTAAATGTAGATTGGAACTGTAGATTTTTTTTCTAATATATATCGCCATAATAAAATTTTCTTTAAAAATTCAAGTAGTAATATTTAAAGCCGCTACTTGCATCAATTTTTTTTCTGGCAAGAGTAGCAAATATCATTTAAATAAAAAATAGTATTAAGATCCTGGCCTTTTGTTCGAAGCATTTTTTAACAACTAACACACGGGGAGATCCTCTTTTTTTTATTAAGTAATTTAAAAGGGACATAGGCCTCACTGTAGCGGGCTTAGTTTTGTTAGGGGGATATACCGTAATCACGGGGTTTGGCAAGCGTCTTGGTGGTCCCAGTAGATTATAATGCAGATCGAGGAGAATGCTGATGCCCATTCCCTAGATGTTCCTTTAGCCGGTTCTTATGGCATCCGCGGGAAGAGATGGGAAAAACGTTATTGCTTATTTAAAGCGAACCATACTGTTTTTGTTCGTGGTTTTAAACAATTTTTATCCCATTTGACACCAAAGGTTGAATATTTCCAAAATGTTTTCTTACAATTCAATACAAAACAAAATTATTGATTGACACTAATAATAAACATGCATGCCCCTACGCCATACTTTTAATACAATCAAAATTTCTAGTCTAGGTATGTCTAGTTGTTTGGACGGTATGCATGTAACCTTCTTGATTTTTCAAGAGTATTCTTCAGATACTGAATGTCAGAAGATAGAAATATATAGGATATATATTAGGTCTTTACCTATGAAATTGCCGTTTTGTTTGAAAAAAGTTAAGGTATTTTTTTTTCGAACTTATTTATTTCTTTTATTCAAAGTAATCACCCCTGCAATCAATGCATCTTTGCCAACGCTGTGGCAGTTTATGGATGCCCTTCTTGAAAAAATCAGCAGGACGGGAGACAACAAACTCTTCAAAGGCGTTTTGTACTGCCTCTCGGGAATTGAATTTTTTTCCCGCTAAAAGTTGTCCAAATTTTGGAAAAAGTAATAGTCGGTAGGCGCAAGATCTGGTGAGTATGGCGGATGAGGGAGAGCTTCCAAACCCAACTCATGCAGCTTAGAGACGGTCTGTTGTGCAGTATGGGGTCGCGCGTTGTCGTGAAGTAGCAGTGGAGACGACCGATTGACCAAAGCTGGTTGCAGACGTGCGAGTTTCGCCATCATTGTGGTCAGTTCTTCAATATACACATCTGCAGTAATGCTCTCGCCGTTTTGTAAAAAGCTATGATGAATCACACCAGCACTAGACCACCAAACTGTGACCATCACCTTTCTAGGGGTCATTTTTCGTTTTGCACATTTCTTTGGTACCGAACCAGGATCTAACCAACTTGCTGAGCGCTTTCGATTGTCAAAAAGAATCCATTTTTCGTCGCACGTAACAATTCGGTTCAAAATTCCTTCATTTCTGTGCCTGTTAAGCAGCGCAAGGCAAGTCTCGACGCGTACGTTGCGCTGGCGATCGTTAAGTTCGTGGGGCACCCATCTATCAAGCTTTTTTATCTTGCCAATCTGTCGCAAATGGACCAATATTGTTTTGATGCTAACATCAAAAGCTGCTGCCAGCTCAGCTGTAGATTGAGATTCATCAGCTTCCACAATCGCCTTTAATTCATCATTGTTGACCAAAGTTTCCGGACGACCACGAGGTTCATTTTTCAAGTCAAAATTCCCAGAACGGAACCGAGCAAACCAATAACGGGTTGTACGTTCGTTTGTACAGTTCTCTCCGTAAACGTCGTTGATGTTACGTGTCGTTTGTGCCGCGTTGGTGCCACGACGGAACTCATATTCCATAATTACACGAAATTTCAAAGTATCCATTATGAGGAAAAATGTTAAAATGTAATGAAAATACAACGCTAATCAATAAACAAAAGACTTATATTGTAAATAGAATGTCATTTTTTTAAAACAAAATTAATTTGAATTTAGAATTCATAGCCAATCAAAACTTTTTTTTGTTTGAAAAAGTCTGTACTGCAATACGGCAATTTCATAGGTAAAGACCTATTATAATATAGTCTAAGAGAATGGTTTATATTTTTTTGTTTTGGTTCCACACTTTTGTGTATTTAGCCAGTGTCAAGTAACTGATAAATTCTCAATTTAATTAATATTATATTGTACGATCTTCGGCCCGCAGCTTCGCCCGCGGCGTGGCCTATGGGAAAATAATTCAACCACCCATTTCACCCTCTTAAGGGTGGGATTTCGAAAAATCCTTTCATAGCGGATGCCTACGTCATAACACCAACCAACATGCCAAATTTCAGCCCGATTCGTTTTGGGCTGTGCGTCATGACATGACATGACATAATGTCACCTTTGAGTTATATATATTTAGATAGCCGTTCTTACACAGATACTATTACTTCTCCAGAGGCGTTCTTATAGGCTATTTTGGTGGCCAATTTGGTTGTAAAAATGTAAAAGCTAAAATTGGACACGAGATTACTGAAAAATGGATGCCTGAAGTCTATACTGCTCTGGCCTTAGGGATGGATAGTTGCGTTTGTACCATTATTTATTTTATTGTTTAGGAGGAAAAACTGCTGTAATTTAAAATCAATTGATTAAACCTTCAAAAGATAATTGCATTTCAGTTATTTAGCGAGAGTTCGAGATTTTCTCTCGGATCCAAGATCCAACTGATCCCATGATATTTCAATTAAAGTTTAATCCATTTAACTTTAGTAGATAATTCAATAAAAAAATTATGCACTTGAGAATTTTTTTTTGTTTATTATATAGAAAGTATTTAATATCTTTTTGTTTCACTGAGTTTTTTTTTTTAACTGAAATTCGATTTTGTTTAGTAAAAAATGCTTTTCAACAGTTGCATAGATTCTTGTGAAACGATCTATTGAAACATTGATAGTTTTTCAAAAGTTGTGTTTGTTTGTTTTGATGTTTTATTCGGACTAATGTCCGTCGTCGTCTGTCCGTCTGCTGAGCGTCTGCGGTTAGTGTGTTACAACTTCATAAATTGGTACTAATTTAGTACACAATTTTTTATGAAATTAAGATATCAGGCTTAACTGGTTGCTACTTTTTTTCCTGCATTTAAAATATGTACCTACTAATAATAGAATTATATTTTCTAGTGGGGATAATTTTTGCTTTGTGTATGCTGCTTTTTATTTAGGATAAACAAAAGTATTTTTTTTTTAAATTTCATCATATTTTAATAATTCAACTTTTATTAAATTGTGTTTTAACTTGGTCCTTAGTATAGGTTCATGAGGGTATATTATTTCTTTGTGATATCTCTCGAGAATATGGTCTCGCTACAGACCCGCGGCGTCGCCCTCGTGGTGTTCGATAATTGTCCCACGGGAATACACTATCGGGATAAAAAGTATCTTATATGTTAATCCAGGTTATAAACTATCTGTGCTTCAAATTTCATTCAAATCCGTTCAGCAGTTTTTGCGTGAAAGAGTAACAAACATACATCCTTACATCCATACTCATAAACTTTCGCATTTATAATATTAGTAGGATTAGTAGGGTAAATAGAATGGAGATTTAATGTACTTACATAAATAAAAACAAAATCTTACCTAATGGTGCTAAGGTATCTTCTCGGGGATCTCTGTGCCTCCGCCTTTCCCGCCTCTCCTGTCGGTCCCTGGCCATGATGGCCGCTATGGAGAAGTCAGTGGCGCAGGGCCGCGCGGAGCACTCCTCCTCCATGACGGAGCCCTGCCGCTCCCGGCCCTCGCCCTGCAGCAGCATCAAGTTGAGCGCCTCCGAGCCAAGGGTGCCACCGCCGACCGACCACGCGCCGTCACCGTCTGAACATCCCATCGATGACGCAGGACATATTCTTCGCACCTTCAAATATAACCAGCCTTCTGCTGACCGGAAACACTTTTAGAATCTCTCGACTCCACTCAAAATCTTGTAAATCTGAAGTTGGTAGTTCGTAACAGAAATTAAAACTGCTAACAAGTTAGTTTCGCGAGATCTTAAATCACTCACAAATCTCGGATATGTACGAGAACGCAAAACAAAAAGGAGAACGTATCGGGATAGGGGAGTCGGTTTTTGTTAGCAGGAGAGTGTTGTCACTGTTAGCAAGTTTCGGCGTGTCGGAGAAACTTTTTACGCGCGCTGTCAGAGCGGGCGGCGGAGCGGACCGGTGCGGCGCGGCGCGCTGTGGACTCGACTGAGGCGGTGGAGCCCGGGCGGCGAGCAGGGAGGGGCCTGCATCGCCGCCCTATGCCACCACGCTCCGACCACGCACACTCGACCACTTTTTTATTACTTCTTTCTTATTAAGTCCGTCCCGCTCGCGCCGGCTTCTCCGCGCGTACCGTCCCTCTCGGCGAGAGTTTTTCTCCGCGCGATAACTATTGAAATTCGCTAAACGGCTCACCGCGGCGCGGAAAAGGCCCTCTCGTTAAACGGTATACCGATATAGTATCGAAGTATTTATTCGCATTACACAGAGCGCCGACGCTTGGCATCACTATTTATGCATCGAGTACCGCCATTGAAATGAACATTACTAAAAAGTACTTTTTTTAATAACTGATCAGCTTAATGCTGATTGAGCGGCTGGTTAAATAACAAATATTCAAGACTAGTTGCGCCCCGCGGTTTCACCCGTGGATAAAAAGTATTTTAATTAATTTATCCAAATCCATTCAGCTGTTTGACCGTGTAGGAGTAACAAACATACACACATACAAACTTTCGCCTTTATAATATTAGTGTGATATTTATTAACAACTAGTTGCACTCCGCGGTTTCACCAAATTTCACTTTTCCGGGATAAAATGTAGCCTATATGTTAATCCAGTATATAAGCTATCTTGGTACTGAATACCATCCAAATCCATTCAGCCGTTTGAGCGTGAAGGAGTAACAAACATACACACATACACACAAACACACATATAAACTGTCGCCTTTATAATAATAGTGTGAAGTGTGATGATGATTGTTAACATAATTTTAACTTTGGCCTGAAAGTTTTTGTGAATATTTACAAGTGAGTTAGATTGAATTTTGATGTGGTACTTACCAGATTTTATTTTTAAAAGCACTAGCAGTAGATAGAAATATTTGTTAAATATTTAATTTAGAGTTATTATTAGTATTATACCCCCGTATAGATATAATTATATTATAGGCGTCCCGTTGATTTTCCCACAATATATTCTCTCAAAATCTCAATACGGTAATTCAATGAATAGTGCTAAGGAAAATTCACATGTAAATATGCAATAAAAAAAATTGGCATAGCATTTTTAAAAGAGAAAAAGTTTTAAGATTTCACTCAGTCACTACGTAATATTAAATGATTATATTGAGATATTTAGCTATAAAATAAATCGTAGAAATCATTCAAAAGGAAGAAAAAATAAAATTGAGGAATCTGATATAATTTTTCGTATTAATAAAAATCATTTAAGCAAAACATATTATTAATTAAAACGTAAAAATAAATAGAAATACTTAGTTTAAAAATTAAATTGTCACACATATCTATCTATAAGACGAACCATATTATTTCTGGTACTATGAACTTTTGTTATATACATTATCTGTTTAAACTATCCATAGAGAAATTAATCACTGTTTTGAATTAATCAATAAAATCGATTAATAAATAAGTTAATTTGAGTTTTGGCGGGAAAGCGAAAAAGATTGCGTCACCGCATTGTATTATTTTCCAAAACTTGTGTTATTTTCAGTGTTAGTGCATAAAATTGGTGGCATTTTATTCGTTAAGTGCTGGATTACAGGCGTGAGTGCGGTAAAATGGTATAATGATGATGAAACGTTTCTTTTCGTGTTGTTTCCAAAACTCCATAGAAGCTTCAAGTAAAGTTGCCACCACTTTACTAGGAGTATGAGTTTGACTAGACTGACTTGACTATGACTTGACTTGATGACTTCGCCTGTGACTTGACACATATTTGCGTGAAATATTATTAACTTGATGAATTATCAATTACTTGACACTGGCTAAATACACAAAAGTGTGGAGCCAAAACATTAAAAAAAATAAGTTAAATTGGCTGATGCTGGACCAGGTACATTTATGAGACTCATTTCTAAAAAATTTTCTTCATGCATTTTCGCATGCATGTATTTTTATTTAAACTATATCTATAGGTACTCACCTATACTTAGAATAAAAATGAGATTTTCATAATTCGATTGTGATGAACGTAATAAGTAACAACTCACCGACAGTAAGACCAAACTGAGTGTTAATCGTGAACCAAGAGCCCAAAGTTTATAGCGCTAGATCAAATTTGCGGAAAATTAAAGTCAACGACTCGCCTCCACTCCTGAAATTATAATAATTCATGAAGGCAACAAATCAAACTAACCATGTCGCTTTGCTACAAACCTTATCGACGATAAGCCGGTAATGGCTGCACAAATAGCCTTCGGTATCGGCTTGTGTCGAATCATATTAATTATTTTGTATTATTGTAAATTTCTTCATTTGTTTCCAATTCACGATTTATATTCAAAGTGTGGTTGTATTAACTGATAGCATGCACGTAACGTGACTGTTTTTTTTTTTTTTTTTTTTATGTTAAGGAATGATGTGACGAGCTAGCCGTTCGTCTGATGTTGAACGACACGGCTGCCCATGTCAGCTGCAGTGTCACTCGGAACTCTCAAGTATAGAGTTTCGCGTGACACTGCTCTGCGCACGTCATCCAGAGACATCAGCACAATCTAGTAATAAGATTACTAAACTATGAGATCAAATTATAAAGTCTCATTTGCCCAGTAATTTCACTAGCTACAGTGCCCTTCGAACCGGAACACAGCAGTGCTTGCGCACTACTGCTTGGCGGCAGAATAACTGGCAAAGCGGTGGTACCATACCTAGACGAACTTTGCAGTAAAGATGTACTTAACTTTTTTTATACATCATTCATTATTTCAGCTTCTGTGGTGTGGTGGTTGAGCAGGTCGGCTCATAACTCGGTGGCGGCGGGTTCGATTTCTACATCAGGACAAGTATTTGTGCACTGAAAAAAAAACCATACTTGTTCTGAGTCTGGGTGTTATGGGATCATGATCCTCGGCGTAGTTCCTCAACCCCTAGACACAAGGGGGAATCCTATTTAGGGTCCAGAATCTATGTAGGTATGTGATCGTTGGACGTTATTATTATTATCAATTAAAATGTATTAAAGATTTCTTATTGAATTTTCTGGTAGGTATATCAGAAGTAAATCTTGCAAAATTTTAAGCGCAAGGATTTTGATATATTCAAAATAAAAATTGAATTAAAGGCACCAATATTAGACATAACTAAATACCTATTCGCTTGTACACCATATAATGACTTTGACTATGACTGGCCCGATAGCTCAGTTGGTAGTAGCCCTGCCTTCTGAACTATGGGTTGTGGGTTCGATTCCCACCCACGACAAACATTTGTGTGATGAACATAGGTGTTTGCTCTGTGTCTGGGTGTCATATTGTATTCTATGTATGTATTTACAAACAAAAATCTAAGTAATAGTATCAGTTATCTGGTTCCCATAATACAAGCTTTGCTTACTTTGGGACTAGATGGCGTTGTGTGAGATGTCCACATATATTATATTATTATGTTATATTATTATATTATATATTATATATATTATTAATGGCTTGTACACTAGGTACCGTAATATGGCTTTTTGTTTTTCGTCTTTTCCATTTTATTTGTAGTCTCTGTAAGAAATTTAATTTGCTTTAATTTTAATATGCTGTGTGCCAGTACTTAATAATAATAAAAGAAATTTAAAAAAAAACCACGTTTTTTCACAATCATTATGAAAGTTGTAAGAAAATTGTTACAATTGTATTACCTACCTAGCCTATTTGGTTTTAATTGTTACTGTAAATCCGCCTAATAGTGGAAACAACGAATTACAGGTTACATTCAACACAAAATCAGCCGTAAAATTAGCATATAGTTACGAAAATTGCTTGCCTTTAAAGTGTCACAAAACTCTCCATTACACTTTTTGTCAAAATCAACGGCCAGTTGTGATTAAAATTTACAAGTAGCGTACAAGTCGTGTGAACGCACTCGCTGCGACCGACTACGAAGGGGGACGCCGCCCACAGTAGGCGGGACTTGAAACTACAAACGAAACTCCACCTTATTCGTACACTTCATAAAGTTGAATTCAAGCAAAGTTTTCCAATGCATTTAATGCAAGCCGATGGGTGACGCAATTCCTGCTAAGTATCGTCCGTGTACTTGAAGTTTGCATACAAACTTTCCGTGGTAGAGCTGAATTTAATAAGGGTAAACCTTGAGAATTTTTTTTGAATTGAACGAAGAACTAGAGAAAATTTTATAATGGTAGTTTATTTTTTGTTTTGTTTTGGCTCCACACTTTTGTGTATTTAGCCAGTGTCAAGTAATTATTAATTTTTCATGTTAATTTACATTATATAATGTGTCAAGTCACAGTCCAAGTCATCAAGTTAAGTAAGTTAAGTGAAACGTTTCTTTTCGTGTTGTTTCCAAAACTCCATAGAAGCTGCATGACTTGACTTGACTAGAATAGTCTAGTCAAGTCAAGTCATACTCCTAGTAAAGTGGTGGCAAATTTACCAGAAGCTTCTATGGAGTTTTGGAAACAACACGAAAAGAAACGTTTCACCATCATTATACCAATTTCCCACACTCATGCCTGTAATTTAGCACGTAACGAATAAAAAGCCACCAATTTTATGCACTAACACTAAAAATAACACAAGTTTTGGAAAATAATACAATGCAGCGACGTGATCTTTTTCGTTTTCCCGCCAAAATACCCCATATAATGGTAGTTAGGTATTCTGAAAATATAATGCTATTTTTATTTTAAAGTTAAAGTTAAGGTTGACTGTGTACTAAATCCTAAAGTCTAAATATAGTAATACATATTGGGAAATGCATGCTAGCATGTTGGGTACGCTACCTAGGAACCGGTAGTGGGCTAGATCATTTGGTCATCGCGGCTAGATATAATATAGACCAAATGTTTTTCTTGTAGTAGGTAGTGTAGCTTATATAGTATTTAGTAGTAGTTGTTATATTATTGTAGTTGGTTAAAAGAACAACAGCACTTTGCCCTTAAAATATTTGTTCATGTTATTGATGGTTTAATTTAACCATTTTTATTTTGTCTGATCATATATGTTTTACTATAACCTATAACTATCAATTAGACATCTTTTTTAACTTTACTAATAATAAAACCTATAAAAACATCTATTAATTCATACGGTTGGCATTAATATTCAATGTTTCCTAAGTATAAAAGTTATATACCTATCTGTACCGAAAATTATTTTTTAATAAGCTCATAAAACACAGAATTATCTGAAGAAAAACTAAACGGTCGTTAATTCAAGTCAGCCGTATCAATAATATTTATTATCCGTCAGTATCAATATCCGTAAATATTTATTACTTGCACGTTGTTTTAAGTTACTGCAGCCATAGAATAAGTCACAATTATACCAAAAAAAAACTACAAGAAACTAGGTAGAAACAAAAAAATAGTTACATGAAGTCTAGTAATCCAATAGCCCCGAACTCCCGTCTGCGTTCATAATCCCGCTTTCACTTTGATAATAAAATTTTAGCACCAACGTTATTGAAACAGCTAAATCTCATGCAATGTCTGGAGATAACTCAATGCTTAAAGCAATATGCGATATTTACAATTCTATGTACATTATTGTCTGGAATACGTGCATACGAAATATCTTCGTGGTTAGAATTAAGTTGGGCTATATATTTAATCATAACTCGTGTATTGCGAAATTGTGAGTCTTTCTTAGGTCCGTGTTACAGAACGATGCTCATACATTGATCGGTGCTCAAGCAGAGATTTCATTCATAAAGTGATCAATTAGTGAATGAAATCTCTGCTTAAGCACCAATCGATGACTGAGCATCGTTATGTAATACAGACCTTAGAAACCTAGAGCAAAATTTGAAATATACGTATATAGGTACATACAAGCTTTGCTTAGTTTGAGGCTAGATGGCACTGCGTGAAATGTTCACAAATATTTATTTTTTATGTATACATACTTTGATAAGTACCTAAATGCGTCTTATCAACAGATCTTACCTAAAAAACAAAACTCTTAAATCCATAAACACAATTTTTTTTTTAATCTAGTGAACACTCATTCCGTATTATATTTATATAATTCCTTTATGTCCGAGCTTAACAAAATAAACTGTAGTTGTAATTATAGCCATATTAGTAGAGGACTATTTAAAAATAAGGTAAACACCGTATTAACCAATACCCGGCGGTGAAGTACCGATCCATCTTCTTTGTAGGGCTCTTTTTGCGTTGTGGCACCCACGGGATGAGAGCCTTTGTAAAATTAGATCTGAGTATCTGGAAATATATTTTTTTTACAAAATAAGTACCATTTTGCTAGCTGCAACCTGCACGTTTGTCTTATTGACTCAATATATTGACTCAATATATTGACTCAATATATTGACTCAATATATTGATATTATATATATATATATATATTGATATCGCATATATGCGATTGATGAATGGTGAAGGCTGGAGTTATAAGACGGTGAGCTATGCTATAACCCAAGAAAAGCGATTTATCTGCCACAATTCCATCCTATTATCTTAAATGTATATACTTACGTATATACTTCCCATTAGGTGAGAGAGTGGTCAAATGCTAGACAAGTTTGAAGTAAAAAGAAATCCTATATACTTTTTTTACTTTATTTATTTGACGTTTTTGAAGTAAAACTTCTTTACGCACGCTTGACTTGGGGAGTAAACTGGTGAATGCGAGGCGAACGAAAGTTGAAGTATGTTCAGGTGGATCTCCATTGTCAACATAACAAAGTAATTTTTTTTTAAATATTATGTTTGCATGCCCGGTAATTACAATGTACAATTGTCTATATGCCAATATTAACATTGAACAAAGCAAAAACAAAGTTATAGGACCCGCCGATAGATGGAGCTAACCTAAAGAAGTTTTACTTCAGTCATGTGATCGTTTCTTTTTTGTTTTGTTACTTATTAAATAATTGTTCTAAGTATGTATAAATTTGTTGTAAATCGCATGCTCATTTTACAATAAAAAAAAATACCATCTTCAACTTGCGTTCGCCTCGCATTCAACAGATTACTCCCCAAGTCAAGCGTGCGTAAAGAAGTTTTACTTCAAAACTTTTATATTATAAACAAATGAAACATCTACCAACAGGCCTTTATTTAAGTTTAAGCCACATGCCGTGTTTTACATTAGACCAATGTCTTCCTGAACGTCGCCCGACCACCGCGCGACGTGGCAAGCTGCTAGCCGCGCGACACGACAGCGACAAAACGTCGCACCCAAGGTAGCTCCACGTCACATGAATAAATTAGGACGGTCCGAACTTAATTAATGTGCGACATACAATACTAGTACTTTTATCGTGATTAAGAGCTTTACCGTATGCGTCTAATGAGCTGTTTATTGCTGGAACTGTATTTACTTATTTTATCTATTTTATATACCTGAATAAAACTGTTAAATCGTCCAAATTACATAAATAACTTTTTGTAACTGACATTTATCGCGAAATAAACTTATTCTTATTCCTATTCTATTTATGTATTTATCACGATTACCAACATAATATACACCGTTGCCTGGATGAGATCGCTTTTAGCGATAAGGTCGCCCATTGTTACACTTTATACAAATATTTGTTTTTCTTTATTATTTTTATTATTTGGTGTGTACAATAAAGTGTTCATCTATCTATATCTATCTATAGCCAAATCCGATAATATTATTAAAAGGGAAACATTGCTAAGTATCATCGCCGTTTCAGGTAAAGACTGCATGCATAATAAAAAAGAGTGAATTATAGTAACAGCTGTAGATATATTTTATTATATAGAAAGACGTTTTTTACATAACAATCTCTTATAAAATTTCATTTGAATGTATTCTCAAATAATTCAAACAATGCAGGAAATAAACTGTAGTTTATATAAAACTACAGTTTATGGTTTATAAAGTGAGTAAAAACAATCTCTGGACAAAATTATACTATGCTTAACCATCCCCTAGTAATTTTTCTTCAAATGACCACTTTGATATTAGATCTCTTACATTACTGTTATGGAAGCTTAACTGCAGCGCATTTTTAATGATATAAACAAAAACTAAAGACGGATGATAAGATAGAGTAGTAAGTAAGTACAAGTAGGTAAGTTTTTTTATGTTAAGGAATGACATGACGAGCTAGTCGTTCGCTTGATGTTAAGCGACAGTTTAGTACCTTTTTTTAAGTGATACCTTTATTGACACAGACAAAACACACGATAGGTCCCAATCTATACTAATATTATAAAGAGGAAAGATTTGTAATTATGTAAGTATATTTGTAACGAATTGTCTCAAAAAGTACCTACTAGACCGATTTTAAAAATTCTTTCACCATTTGAATGCTACATTATCACTGATTAGATTATTTTAATTGCAAGAATATAAGGATCCCTACTAAAACTACAATAATGTTACCCAAGGTGTAAAAAAATGCATATAAAATATCTTTCATCGCATGCGCTGCGAAAACTATTTATGATAGAAAAAAAATGTTCCACAATAATAAAGAACATATTAGTATCTACAAATAAATGTCGCGATAGCATGTGTCTAACTATTGTAGTTATGTCACTACGATTATTATTTAGGTATGTCCTGCATTTACTGTACGATTATACTAAAATGTTTAAAAAATATATGTCCACCCGTGCGAAGCCGGGACGGGCCGCTAGTGGTATAGTATAAACAAAAACTATAACAAGAGACGAGTGATGAATCGGGTCACTTCGCAAGTTATTTTTTATGTTAAGGAATGGCATGACGAGCTAGTTGTTCGCCTGATGTTAAGCGACAGTTTAGTAAGAGTTTCGTAAGTAGGTAAGTGATACTTTTATTGACACAGACAAAATAAACGATAGGTACCAATATCTAGATATACGAACAGCACCAAGCGTGAAAATACCCAGTTTGAGCGGACACTTGGCCCCCATGGGACCCGCTAAATCGTATTGGTTTCTGCCACTTTGTTTATTTGTTTCCTTTCTTTTATAGAGCCACTTGAGTCTTGCCTTGCCTTGAGGCTCAGTTTGAATAATTAAGTTTCGTTTTGTATGATCGTAATCCTTACTATCCTACTGTAGCCTTATTGACAGCCTCTGTGGTGTGGTGGTTGAGCAGGTCGGGTCATAACCCGGAGGCGACTGGTTCGATTCCCGCGGCGAAGGACAATATTTGAGCATAGAAAAAAAAAAGCGCAAATACTTGTTCTAAGTTTGGGAAGGGACACAGGGAATCTTAGTTTGGGTCCAGGATCTATGTATCGTTAGGCGTTTATTATTATTGAATATTACAAACGCGAAAGTTTATAAGTCTGTTATTCTTTCACACTCAAACGACTTGACGGATTTGGATGATATTTGGAATATAGATAATATATATTAATAAAAATAAAATGATTAATAAAAAGTAGCCTATGTATTAACATAGGCTAATTTTTATTCACGGGTGCAACCGCGAGATGCAGCTAGTACATAATATATAAAAGTTGTCTGATTGTTTGTTGGTGTAGCTTTCACAGCAAAACCACTGAACTGATTTGAATAAAATTTTGCACTCAGATTGCTAATATTATTGAGTTAAACAAACTAGGAATTACAATAATAATGATAAATGATGAATTCAAATACTATTAGCAGAAAGTAAAATGATGTATATATAAAGCGATACTGCTATAAAACTCATTTATATTGATATATAAGTATATAAGTATTTATATTTAACAACAGTAAAAAGATTAATAAAGTTTCAGAATGTATTATTTTATAATTCAGGTACGATATTATGTGAAATAATTTAGTCAAATAGAAGCTATACCTCAGTTAAGCGTTACCACAATAAAGCTGTTATAACGCCTTTAGGACACAAATCATGTCCAAAAATTATATATTGAGCGCGAATTCCAAAATCAAAATAAGAATACCTAAGAGATGAAAATAAAGAGAGAGACGAGAAGAGATTGGCTAAAGTAAGTAACCTGATACACTTACTTTAACCAATCTCTTCATCTAACCTATTCGATAATAAGCCCTTACTACGTAACCGTATATTGTACAATACATAGATTAATATTTATTCATAAGTAACAAGTTTTAAGAGATATTTTATTAAATTCGTATAAACACTATAATTTATCAGAAAAAATGTCGACAAAAGAGAATCGAAAAATAGAAACAAACAGTTGTCTTTTAGCCACGAAAAGTTAGAAATGATAAATAAGAATGATATAAAGCTCCCTCCACATAGTCATAATGTGCAAACGCCAAGCTCTCCGCGTTTTGGCTGACACTGTTCCAAGTGGAGGGATAAAGGATGGTCACACTGAAAGCGGATATTAAATAAATTGCTTCTGAATGACACCTTCAAAATTCAAAGCAGTATTAAATACAATAACAGTCAATTCGATAATAATCCGAATAGATATAAATAATATTCTAGACTGTAATCATAATTTTCGCGATCCTTTGCTGCAAACAACAAGCGCGGGATGGGAGGCAAGAAATTCTTTAAATGCATTTTTGTATTGTCTATCGGGTATTGAATTTATCCCGCCAAGAAGTTATCTAAATTCTGGAAAAAATTGCAGAAGTCTGTAGGCGCAAGGTCCGATGAGTATAGCGGATGATGGAGAGCTTCCAACCCCAGCTCTAGCCACTTGGAGATCGTCTGTTGTGCAGTATGAGGTTGCACATTGTCGTGCTAGAACAGCGGAGACGAGCGTTGGACAAAAGCTGGAGACGTGCGAAGCTGTAATCACTCCAGCGCTAGACCGCTTAGTTTTCATTGTTTAGGTGCTGAACCAGAATAGAACCAACTTGCCGAGTGCTTGCGAATTCGACAGAATTAATTTTTCGTCGTAGGTAATAATGTGGTTCAAAATTTCTTCATTTGACCTGTTTAGCAGTAAAAGACACGTCTCAACGCGTGCTTCGCCTTGCCGATCATTGTGTGCAGCTAATTTGTCAAGCGTTTTTACCTTGCCTATTTGACGCAAATGGACCAATATTGTTTTGATGCCAACATTGAAAGCTGTTGGTTAGTTTTGGTTGGGTAGTTTTAGATTCATCAGCTTCCCCAATCGCCTATAATTCGTCATTGTCGACTAAAGTTTTTGGACGATCCCAGGGTTCATTTTTATACCGTAATTATCTGACAGTATTTCAAAGCTCTGCGTAGGGCTTCATGCATTTAAGGGGTATGCAGATGAACGACTTATGTCGTGCGCGTAACATAAATGAATAGGCAGACAGATCAAGCAAAGTAAATATGCAAGGGTCGCTTTCCGCCTACTCTGCAACCACGCGCAGGGAGGCAGCGAGGCAGAGCGAGGCGCGAGCTTGCTTTATCTGCGCTGGCTTTGCGCGAAACAATATATTTATTGGACAGTGGCGCGGCGCGGCCCGGTCTACCCTCGGATGATCTATTCACTGCTCTTACGTTGCCACTGCATGGGACATTCACCGCACACATAAGAATTATTTAAAAAATATCTTTTAGATTTTCCGAATAACTCCGCAGAGTTATTCGAATACTCTGTTGTTATGTTGTCTATTGTTGTTGCAGAGTATGATGTTTTGTTGTACATACATCAAATGAGTATTAAATCTTCTTCTTCTTCTCGTGTAGGCGCAAGAGGTCAGCTCTGGTGCCAGAATTGTTAGGCCTCCCAAATGCTTCAGACATGACTTAACGACTTTTGTCTTACGACAGCTACCGGGGCCGACGGCATGATGCCCTCGAAAACTCGGTAGTGCATTTGTATTTTATGTAGCGGTTACCCATCCAAGTAGCGAACGTTGCCGATCGGTCACGAACGGCTAGTCGTGCTTCGCTATGAGCGCTACTACTAAGTATAAAATGAACATCACACTATCACACTAATATTATAAAGACGAAAGTTTGTATGTGTGTATGTGGGTTTGTGTGTATGTGTGTATGTGTGTATGTTTTTTACTCCTTCACGCTCAAACGGCTGAACGGATTTGGATAAAATTCGGTACCAAGATAGCTTATATACTAGATTAACATATAGGCTACATTTTATCCCGGAAAAGTGAAATTTTCCCGTGGGATGAGTAAATAATTAAAATACTTTTTATCCGCGGGTGAAACTGCGGGGCGCAACTAGTTATGGTTATAATGGTAAAAAGTTGACGAATTCTAGTATTGCATTGTATTATCAACTGCAGGCATATCGATCAATAAAAAAAAATTAGATAAAATATTACCACAGTCATTTTAACTACAGCTAAACTAATGTAGGCTACACTTACATCGAATACAAAAAAATTGTTTTAGGAAAATCGAAGGTGCTTTGTAATAATACTTTATTCTGCAGTGTGCAGTGGAGCGGAAACCGTTTCTCTTAGAAGTAAGGTCACAGTTTTCAGTGTCCAGCGAGGCGGACGGTTGGCGAGCGCACCCGGTGTCGCACCACTCCTATTTTACGAGACACCGCCAGTATTGTTTCCAAGATTAGGCAAAACTAAACTGCTGGCATCCACTACTCACTGACCTACCTATTATTTATTATTTCAGGCAAAAATTCTTATATTCCATGCGAAAAAACATCTGGAATCAAATTAGGAACGAATAAACCGCTGGGACGTCTCGATCGCGGTTCTATTTGTTCGGGAACGGTCTCCGGAGAGGCGAACAAGATGGATCGTGGTGTCAACACGAATTTGCATCCGTTGTTTGTCTCCGCGAGCGTCGGCGGAAAAAACACCGCAATCTCATTGGGTTCGGTGCACCGGCAGCGGCCCGCATCAGTTATTCGCCGTGCGGCTGGCTAACACGATTATCTGTCGTTTGGAACGAGACGGTCTTTTTTCCCGTTCCCTTGTTTTCCAACTTTACGTCTGCTCCGTGTTTTTCTGAATAGGAAATGGGATACGTCGGATGAAAAATTGACAAAAATATGGCCGATGGAAAATAGTGGGTTTTGCGATAGGATCTGTCGGATCCCGCGCTCGCTGTATAGAACATTTTATTTGGAAGATCGTTTTCTTGTTTGTCATGTTTTCTGTTACGCTGATTGCTTTTGTTATGCATACGCAGTGTTTTGTTTTTGTATATCTATGTTTAAATCGATAGTAGGTACCTATTATTACTAGCCGGTTTCTTTTTACAAAAATATTAACTGTAATATGTACCAAAAAGAAATCGTCATAGGTCTCATTATGCAATCAATTATAAGCTACTAGCTTCTGCCTGCGGCTTCGCCCGCGTGGCATATAGGAAGAATAAAAAATTTCATAGATAATTCAACCACTCATTTCACCCACTTAGGGGTGAAATTTCGAAAAACCCTTTCGTATTGGATACTTACATTTTACGAAGGAAACACCCTCCAAATTTTAAGTCTCTAGGAATAGTGGTTTAGGCTGTGCGTTGATATATAAGTCAGTCAGTTAGTCAGTCAGGACCAGGACTTTGAATTTTATATTTATAGATCAAACAAATCATTTAAAAAATAAGATAAAATAATAATGATGTAAACTATATATATTAGCTACCTACTACGAGCTTATTTCTTATTTATGTTTCTATAGGAGGAAACTGGAAACTGGCCTAGTTTCTTTTGCTGTAAGCTTACCTTTTTATATGTATTTTGGCTGTAAGTTTTCCTAATATTAATAAATAAATAAATTATGTGGTAGCGAAATGTTTGCCCACTTGCAAGTGTAACATATTAAGATTTCTCATTAGCGCCATCGAGCAGCAGTAGCGCAGCACAAAAACTGCATCCAGCAAAAACTCGCCCACGAGTTGACAGACGGGATTCTAAATATTTCACCAATGTACAGTTTCTGTGAAACAAGATGCACATTTGTGATTTATGGCCTTAGTAAGGCGTTACAAATTGTTATCCACAAGTTTACGTTCTCCTAATTTATAAGTTTTTATAAAGCTTAAACGACGTGGGTGATGCAGCCACCGGATGAGCTTGATGATGTCTATACACGCCCCTAAATGTCCATCTGACATAACAAAAAGCTAATAATCATTCGATAGCGTTACGGAGCGATGTTTAGTCATAAATTGCGGAGACCTGAGAGATGTGATTGCGTCATGAATTACAGAGCGAGCCACACGCAACTGGTCATAAAGATCTCTCTAATGTCTTCATACGGCACTCTCAACACGAACACGGCGCGGTCGCAGCGAAATAGATTCACTAAAGTAATAATTTCCCCGCGGAGAGTAGCTCACACGCTCTAGCCAAACCGTTGATTATGACTTGATTACACCCTACAAAAACTTTCATAACCCGGAACTTCAATTGCCATTAGTGAGTAAAAAAAAACAATTATTGACGCCTCATGATAGCAATTAACACCCGTCTGTTATTATATCCAAATCTTTACTTTCGGTAGACTAGCGATCATGTTTAATGAGCGGCTCCGAGAAAGTTTTAAAAAGGTAACATTTCTTCGACTTTGATTTAAGGAAACTGTACCTTACAACGTTATGGAATAAGATCTTCCTCGGTTTCTGAGGCAGTATAGTAGAAACGTAGCGCATAGATGTGTGAAGCTGACGCCTCCTGCGGGCGGCGCGCGCAGACCACCCGCGCTCGACCACCGGCCACAGGGCGTGTGCGCAGCACATATGGAAGCCCTCAAATAGTTCCGATGATCTCAAAAATAAATGTCGCATTTGCAAAAACGGACAAGATGTGCTTTTGACGATAACAGTTCCAACGTAAAAAGTTTCCCCGCATTGAGTTCTGTTCAAGCTTATCGGGATCTACAAATCCATTTACGTACGTCAACAAGCTTGACCTAGAACTGTGTATGGAATCCCATGAGGTCGCATCGTGGTCCTTCAGTGTGGTCCGCCGTCCATGGCCGCTGTCGGCGCGGCCGGCACGCGGCACGCGCGCTATGCGCCGGCGCACGCAGCCTCCTCACGGCTTAATAAATGACCAGAGTACGGCATTAGGCGGATCGCATATATCATTTATGTAAATTGTGACGAAGACATATCTAGCTCGCCCGAGTGCTGCCTTCACTCCACACGACGTACATTCCGGCTCAGTTTGTTAATCCTCTAAGAAATAAATCCAAAAATAAATAGTTAGTGCACATTATGGATAGCTTTGCTTGTCACGATAAGAAAAGCTTGTGGTTTGAGTGATTGCAATGTTCGTTTTGTGTGGAGTTATGCAACTGTTTTCTGTGACAGTACTAGAAGTTGATGCAGACAGATAGTCATTAATTCCTTACACAATACATAATATGTAAACTTCACTTTAGAATTGTAAGATGTGGCCAAATATCATTATTAGAGCTGCAGCACAGCGTGATCCGCCATGTGAGGATACTTCGGTCTTTAAAGGTATAGCGGTTTTAAAAGATAATGTGGTTTTCTATTGCAAATGTATAGAGTGTATGCCACCCCATTGAGCAAGAATAGTATTGACAATAGAAAACCACCCTTGTTGTTGTGTTGTGACAACTGTTACTTTGGTAAGGGTGCAATAGCTGTACAGGATGATCGATTGGCAAACTTCTCAAATCACAACACGCATTGAAAATATTAATTCAGACTCATCTATTAATGAGTTTTTATTGATATACTAGCTGCGCCTCGCTGTTTTACCCGCGTGGAAACTTTTCTAATTTTCTGTTAAACTTTCTTAATTAATTTTTTCATACGAACCTTCTCCTGACACTTATAAACAACAAAAAAGAATTAGCGAAAACGTTCCATCCGTTCACGCGATGCGATGACCCAAGTGAAATAGAGATTCATTTTTATATATAAAAAGGTTTCTATTCAACCTAAAATAACTAACAAGTCTTAGTGTTGTATTGACTGGCCTGATAGCTCAGTTGGTAGTAGCTCTACCTTCTGAACTGTAGGTTGTGGGTTCGATTCCCACCCAGAACAAACATTTGTGTGATGAACATAGATGGTTGTTCTGTGTCTGGGTGTTTTACTGTATTCTATGTATGTATTTACAAATAACATGTATCTAAGTATTGTATTAGTTATGTGGTTCACATAGTACAAGCTTTGCTTAGTTTGGGGCTTGCTAGCGCTGTGTGAAATGTCCACACATAAAAAAAAATTAACTTACAGAAAATAACTAATCAAAAGTTGCATTGAAAATACATACATTAATAATTATAGCAGATTTTGTTCCAATGAAGTTCCATACTTATGATCTATTTTGAATCCAATGATTTAACTTTCTAATACCTAAGACCAAACGTGTGAACTGTCACTTAGATTAGAAAATAGCGTGAAATTATTACTTAGGCTATACAAGCAAGAGGTCATCACAAACATCAGAGGAAAATCACGACTCAAAAGGGAGAGTATTTAATAATAGCTTAAACTGACACAAAACATAAATAAAGCCCCCGTTCCTAGAAGGGGTCCAGCCACAAGTTCTCGCAGCGACTGACATCTGGCATCACACGTTGCTCGTTAGCTCCCACTGCGCACCATTCATCAGAGGAACTCGCTCGCAACTCACTCGCGACACTATTAAGACGTTTTCAGTCGAGCTCCATTCACCTAGTGAATTATTGTGGGCGTCTACTAGTAAATTAAATGCTGGTTATCCACAATGAAAGCTACATTTGCGGTTACCTCGCCGTGTGGCCCGCACAATGACTTGTGAAAAATTACTCATCTTTTGAGTTCAAGGACTTTATAGCTGTTTGTTGTAGTGTTAGGTTTTTGCTGCCTCGAATGATTTAGTAGATTGTGAACTAACACCCGATTGTGATCGATCAAAAAAATCTACTGGCCACGTCAAAGCGAATGAAGAAAAATTATCAACGTAAAAATCTTTACTTAATGTCCTAACAAGTACTTGTTTTGGAAAAATGATTCATAAGTAGATAGGTCCTGGTAAGTAAATACAGACCTAAATAACTTGTACTTGTACTTATACTGGGTGATTTGTTGCTTCAGGATGGAATCATTTATTTCATTAAAATTGTTAACTTTAAATCTACCCATATAGTGTGTTTATTAAACTTACTAGATTAAATGTTACTAGAAAAAAAAAAGTGTGAAAAACATAAGTAACTCGCCACGTGGTCACCGACGGAGGTCCATGTTTGGACAGTTTACACCCCCTGCTGGTTTGCAAAACTACATTTTTTACACCCCCACATCTTGGTGTGTCAACTGGCACATTAACCAAGGTGTTTTCAATCGGGGTGGTCTTTTTTTCCCTTTTATGCGTCTTGTTAATTGATGACAATTGTGATCGCCAAACGTACGCGTGAAGAGAGATGTTTCCTCGAAGCAGATGTGATAATTATATAGACTTTGTAGAATAATATTTATGTTTATAATAGCTCTGATTTTATTTTCATACTTAGATTTTATATGCAGATTTAGCTCTTACATTTTCAGCGTTCTTTACACATTTAAATGTGGAAAATTTTTTGTGTTGCATATTCGTTTAAAAGTTACGGAACCTTTATTTCGTTCACTTTGTTGTCCCTCTGTCTGGCACATATTAAAGTTTTACAATTATAGTACCTAAAATAATACATTTAAAGTCTTAATTTATATTCCCAGGTGGAATAGTCCTCATAAGACAGCAACTTGAAAAAACCGCAAAGATTAATTGGTAATTGGTGGATTAATTGGAGAAATTACTCCATTCTGTGTCATAGAATGGTTAGAAAACTCTTATACATTGAAAGTGTTAAGGTAGTATGGACCTTATGACAAAATTAGCTTGCTTGGAGTTATTATAAAATAATATGCCGCGCCAAGTTCACAAAATTGATTCTCAAAAAATCTCTTAAAAATCTTCGTACCTAAGATTCTCTGATCTTACGATGATGAGTAATCATTCCATGTAGTTCAGTAATTAAATATTAAAAACACTAATGATCATATACCAACCAAAACAGAACCGCTATTTTTAATGGAGTGAAAATTGTTAAAAATATAATACATATATTATATCAAACAATTAATTCATGATAGAAATTTAAAAAAAAATCATATCTATGGTAACCATACCAGACAGCCTCGATGGTGTGGAGGTTGAGCAAGTCGGCTCATAGCCTGGAGATGGTGGATTCGATTCCGGTGACAGGATAAGTATTTCTGCACAAAAAAGTGTACACACTACTAAATACTTCTTCTGAGTCTGCGTGTTGTGGTAACACGATCCTCGTCGTGCCTGGATCCATAGATACAGGAATTGCTAGTTAGGATCCAGGATCTATGTATGTGAATGTTGGGCGCTATTTATTTATAATATCATAATGAAGTGCTCACCTTAAACCACCTTACAACCAAGCCGACATATTAAAAAGCCCGCTCCATTAGTTCAGTAGCGCCCGTACTTAAATGTTTGAAGATAGCGGGGCCATATGCAGTTTTTCTCCACTTCACGTCTATTTCTGGTGCATCAAGGGTGATGGACTCGGCGCCTTCAGGAGAGATTAACCACACTCTTGCTATTGACTGTAATACCGGTATCCAATAGTCGGTGCCATCGGCGTCTTTTAACAACCCCGTGGCGCCAGTCATTCGATATCTATTCATTGAGAGACTAACTTGAGTACCTACTTCACCAAAATGTTCCATTTAAACCATTTAGAGTACTGCTACTTGACTTCATACCTACTTAAAGTTGAAGTCTTCTTTACCCAGATAATGTAATGTATACTATACTAGATAGAAACTAAAGGAGCCTACATGCAGTGCCTTAAACTATGCGGTAAAGCAAAAATAATTATTTAGTAAGTAGGTTCTACTAGGTCTAGACTTAAGCTCTATGGATCGATATAGTAAATGTTACCTTATACGTATCATTGTAAAAAGGGGGTTTATTTGACACAGGAATCCTTAATTTTACACAGAAATGCTTGGATGATATTATTATTATTTTTTACCAGTTACTTTAATTTAAAAATGAAACTACTAAACCTATTTTAATGAAATTTCAATAGGATCAATGTGAAAGAATAACTTTTGTAATAAAAACACCATCACTATTAATATTCCAAAGTTATAAGATATCACAGATATTTTATTATTACTTATTTATTTAAACAACCCACTTAAAGTTTCTTTTTAGTTCCAATTTTCAAGGTAATAGTAGGTAAATCATTTATATATTTGCATGACTTCATCAATTGCGATTCGTTCCAATGTTATTGCACACGAATCAATAGTTTTATTTTGCGCCGGGAGCTTGAGTTGTGTTGTGATGGATTATGGACGATGAAGGAATATTGAAAGCACCTCGATTATGTTTGAACGTAATTTAAGCACCTGTAAGTTCTTTGTTCTCACCGCTCGGGGAGCGTCAGCAAATAAAACTAATCCAAATATTAGGTCTTTACCTATGAAATTGCCGTTTTGTTTGAAAAAAGTTAAAGTATTTTTTTTTCGAACTTATTTATTTCTTTTATTCAAAATAATCACCCCTGCAATCAATGCATCTTTGCCAACGCTGTGGCAGTTTATGGATGCCCTTCTTGAAAAAATCAGCAGGACGGGAGACAACAAACTCTTGAAAGGCGTTTTGTACTGCCTCTCAGGAATTGAATTTTTTTCCCGCTAATAAGTTGTCCAAATTTTGGAAAAAGTAATAGTCGGTAGGCGCAAGATCTGGTGAGTATGGCGGATGAGGGAGAGCTTCCATACCCAACTCATGCAGCTTAGAGACGGTCTGTTGTGCAGTATGGGGTCGCGCGTTGTCGTGAAGTAGCAGTGGAGACGACCGATTGACCAAAGCTGGTTGCAGACGTGCGAGTTTCGCCATCATTGTGGTCAGTTCTTCAATGTACACATCTGCAGTAATGCTCTCGCCGTTTTGTAAAAAGCTATGATGAATCACACCAGCACTAGACCACCAAACTGTGACCATCACCTTTCTAGGGGTCATTTTTCGTTTTGCACATTGCTTTGGTACCGAAACAGGATCTAACCAACTTGCTGAGCGCTTTCGATTGTCAAAAAGAATCCATTTTTCGTCGCACGTAACAATTCGGTTCAAAATTCCTTCATTTCTGTGCCTGTTAAGCAGCGCAAGGCAAGTCTCGACGCGTACGTTGCGCTGGCGATCGTTAAGTTCGTGGGGCACCCATCTATCAAGCTTTTTTATCTTGCCAATCTGTCGCAAATAGACCAATATTGTTTTGATGCTAACATCAAAAGCTGCTGCCAGCTCAGCTGTAGATTGAGATTCATCAGCTTCCACAATCGCCTTTAATTCATCGTTGTTGACCAAAGTTTCCGGACGACCACGAGGTTCATTTATCAAGTCAAAATTCCCAGAACGGAACCGAGCAAACCAATAACGGGTTGTACGTTCGTTTGTACAGTTCTCTCCGTAAACGTCGTTGATGTTACGTGTCGTTTGTGCCGCGTTGGTGCCACGACGGAACTCATATTCCATAATTACACGAAATTTCAAAGTATCCATTATGAGGAAAAATGTTGAAATGTAATGAAAATACAACGCTAATCAATAAACAAAAGACTTATATTGTAAATAGAATGTCATATTTTTAAAACAAAATTAATTTGAATTTAGAATTCATAGCCAATCAAAACTTTTTTTTGTTTGAAAAAGTCTGTACTGCAATACGGCAATTTCATAGGTTAAGACCTATTAATTATATCTGAAGTACCAAGTTCAGCGTAAGATTTAGTATAAATTAATAATAAGTGTTTACGAATACACAAAGTACAGTAAAATTAGATCCTACCTCCCTGTATAGTTATATTGTATCAGTTGTCTATATAAAGATGTCTACTTACAATTTTTATGTATTATATTTTCAATTGTGGTTCAAACCCGACGAGTATAATTTTTTTATAATATACATAATATATAATTTTATTTATATCACAAAAATCACTATAAACATTAATATTTACAGGCACTCTATAAATAAAAATTTACAACTAATTAAACATTATTTACAAAATAAATACGCTATCCAAATCTATCCTCCCTGTATTATATATATGTTCATGTTAATAATAGGCTTAATCAATAAATATAAAAAATAATCTAACAAAAAGCACGGACCTAGGTGTCCGTGGAAATGCAGTATAAAAAAAATAAAAAATAAATTAGATCCTTAGGTAAATGGGTCAAAGAAACAAAAGCTTGCGTAAGTAACTCGACGTTAAGTATTGTACGATAACTCTACCGTGGAAAACTTAACCCCATACAAGTCAACTCTACAAGCGCACCCCGAAATAATCAACCCTGGCAACCTAACATCGGACTAATCAGCCCCTGGACAACTGATTTTCTAAAATGTGCAAATTATGATGTAACGTCATCCTTACGGTCAAATGGTGAGGCCTAACTTAAGAGCGATCTTCACGAGTTTTACAAAACGAATAATAAAAAAAGAAAAAAATCAAAGAACGAACGATGGTTTAGCTGTATTTAGATATCAAAGTTTTGCCAGCTACAGTATTGTAGAAAAAAAATATGAGGTCTAATTCTCAATGCTTACAAAGTATTTGTAGTATTTACTAATGGTATAAATGAAACACCGAGCTTGTGATGTAAGAAACAACTGACTTTTTATTGGCCCACCCACATTATGAATAATATGCTTAAACTACCCTCAAGACTACACATACAACAGTATTGCGACGTACATTTCAACCCACATGGCGGAGCGAGATATTATGCTGTCAGACTGGTCGTTCGGGAATCGAATCTGCAGTTAGGTTTTCACTTTTCGCGATCTCTAACTTGTTGTAGAACTAATCTAATAGTTTTTAATTATCCAGGGATTGAGTCCGAGTTTCGTTGTTCATTGTTGAATAAAAGCGCTTAAAATTAAGTTTATGCTGATGGTACAAAATCGATGTAGAACTGGAGTCTGTTTTTGCAAATTCGGGCGAGTATCGATGGCTATCGCATATTACCGCGTATAATATCATTTTATTACCAAGACACTCGCATTCACGATAAAACCAAGAATGCTTCATGATATTTGCAAATGGCCAGAAATTTATCTTTCCACACTGCGCACATCACCCTGAAACATCAGCATAGACTAACAATAAGATCATTATTAAAGTCAAAGTTAGTCTCAATTCTCTCAGTCTCAATTGGAATACAGTAGTAATTGCACAGTTAATCTTTTTGTTTGTAATGTAATATTAAAATCTCTTTAGATCTTTATTTTTGTATTGTTATTTCCTTAGATTAATATTATCTTAACTAAATTCCAAACAACATTTGCACGAAATTCCACCCTAAGAATGGGTGGTTGAATTATCAATGAAAAAATGTCTTCTTCGTTTCCTATAGGCCAAGCTGGCGAATAAAGAGATAAGCCATAGTTAAGTTTCATCAATTAACAAAAAATATTAGCTATTACATAAAGCGGTCCACTGGCAATGGGGACTAATTACCTGCTTTTACGGGACGGTGTTGATGATCCAAGGTTTTTGCAGGGAGGAGCGGTGGCGGTAGTCGCCTTGTAGCGCATAAACGGTGCAACTCAACGATTGGCCACTAACTCGGCGATAAGCGATTTAAAGAGCCGCTGCTGCAGCCATTTTGCAACCGCATAAGTCAAAGTCAAATAGTCAAGTGCAAATAGGCTAGTTTTAACACTTTTACAAGTCAAAATTATGTTAGGTACTAAAAATTAAGTTATTTTACTAAGCATATAAAATTAGAAAAAGCTTATTGTCAAATAATATATAGCAAGCCCATTACAATATAAGTATGAGTTTGAAAAAAAAAACAGTTCTCTTTCTCACTATTGGCGCAAGCAATCCGGCATAAGACAGACAGAATTATAACTGTACATTGTATTACAACTGTAAAGAAGAAGCTACAAGAAACTTTACAGTGATGTATTTTTTTCTACTGTCTTTTACAATGTATATAATATAATGAATGTTGAAATAATGAATATGTTACAAAAGTAACCACCACGTCACACCGGTGCAAAAATGATACTGTGATTATCTTAATAAACATTACAAATAGAAACTGAAATATACTTAGAACAGACATAATGACTGTAGCCACATCAGGCAGTGTTTTAGTAGTCAATCAGTCACTTGCAGAATCCAACTAGCCCCTCGGGCATGTATAGGTATAAGATTCTCCATTAGGACGATCATAAAAATTGCAAGGACACGTTTAAGGCAAGTCGCTTTACAGGAGAGGCCAATGTTTGGATGTGGACATCTTTTGATTCATAATGATTATCTTCACAAGGGATGAATAAGGAAAAAATTATAGGCCAAAGAAAAATACCTTAAAATTTGCGGCGTGGCGGTAGCGGTTATTCTATCCACGAAAATTCTTCCAACCATTTTCAGCAGCATGCTGGAAAGACATGCTATACACTGGGCTTAGATGCACACTGACCCTAGGGCATAATGGAATAAGGAATAGGTAGATGATGATGATGATTTTTGTTACAGAAGGTTTCAAAGACAGTTCAATTTTTTTAGTACTGCATTATAGTTAACTATTATCGCTTAATCTAGAGCTGCACATTAATTCTGCTAAACTTAAATTGTTTGTGAGAAGCCTTGAGAGCAGAGGCCGCCGCTTATACAATACGAGCTTCTGCCCGCAGCTTCGCCCGCGGCGTGGCCTATGGGAAAATAATTCAACCACCCATTTCACCCTCTTAAGGGTGGAATTTCAAAAAATCCTTTCTTATCGGATGCCTACGTCATAACATCTACCTGCATGCCAAATTTCAGCCCGATCCGTCCAGTGGTTTGGGCTGCGCGTTGATAGATCACAATGTCAGTCAGTCAGTCGAATCATCTTTGAGTTATATATATTTAGATGACGCCAATGTCGCATTAAAATAATTGACATGTTTGTGTTTGAATTGAATTGTTTTAACCGCTTTTGGCGTTCACTACGACAACGCTAACATGATGACAGATCAGGCAATGACCATACGAATTCATTGCTACATTAATTAATATAGATTTAAAATCAGGGCGAAGCTTTGAGCATGGGTTTACGGTTTAGGAATTATTATTTCTTGCACAAGTTTCTGTAACCATTTCATATCGTTTTGATACCCATAGAAGGTTTGATTTCAATTTTTAATGCTCAAAGGATTTTTATGCATAAAGGTGGTGGAGGGACACTTGCAATTTTTTAATAACATTATTAATATAAATTTAAGTTTTGTGAACACTAGTAATGTTTCAAGTCAAAACTCTATACATAAAATTATAATAAATGTATGTTTTGTTATAGCATAAAATATTATGCGCTCATTAATTTGGAAAATCAAAGGAAATGGACCTCGGCGGGATAGTTTAGTGAAGGAATCGTTGGCACCGAGCAGCAAGCGAATGGCCATTCGCGCTTATTGATTGAAGCTGCAGGCCAGCAGTAAAACGCGCCGGTGGTCATAAACTGGCACTCGAACCCGTCGCTACTGGCGCCCGCGCATCGATCAAAGAGCCTAGCCGACAAAGATACCGCCGCCCGCCCTGCTCTCGCCCTGTCAACGCGGTCACGGCCCATACTTAATGTTCGCCCACGGCTAAAATTACGAGCGATGAACGTTATCGACGATTGAATATTAATACTGCGCATTTCCATAAAGTTAATGCGAAAGCAAGATATGTGAAAAACACGCAAATTGGGACGGCCGTACATAAAATACGCTGTAAGTGCGCCGAAGTTATCCTAATCCGGCTGGAACGAACCCAAAAACTGCGGGCGTCTCAAGACGGAGTCGCCGTTTTAATTGGTCGCATTAGAGTTGAGCCCCTTATTAATAGGTTGATTACTTGCGGGCCGCCAGCGACTGCGGCGCGGCCGCCGGACGACGCAGCCGCCGGATCAGCGTCTCGGATCTCAAATTATGCAACGAGGCTAAGAAAATCTCTGCGACTGCAGACCTTCCACTGCATACGTTATGAGCAAAGCTGCGGTAAATAGTAAAGAGCCGCCAGCTTTCCTGGAGCGGGGATTATCTCGCTCCAAGCTGAAATAATGGAACTGAAATGTGCGAGTCCAAATCGAGGCATGACATTATCAAGATTATTGTGCTGAAGAGAAATGGTAATGCCGATATTACGAATGAATCAGTTTCACTTTGCGCTGTACTTCAGCGCTGGAAGTTAATAGCCTGAGTCGAAAATATCAATATTGTCCGGAAATACCCGCAGTATCTGAGCAGCCGCCATAAATCTGCGAGGTGTCGGCCGCTATCGGACGCACACTCTCCGCCCGATGGTTTGTATCATTTGCAAAGCAGCTAAGGAAGTACTTGAGCCGGTAACAACAACTACACAAATCAAACTGGAGCATAACGTTATTAGTAACATGTTATTGTGTGATTTCACTACATAATGATTGTGTTCGTTATGACGATCGATTATCGATAGCAGCTAGCATTACTCTTAACGAATCACCGATCAACAGTTTGCGGTTTCAGAGTAAATCGGTGCAATCGATTCCTTCGTCTGAAGAGTGTTTTATTTGAGCACAATGTTTGTTCAACTGCATCAATCAAATTATCGATATCGGTAAAGCGTAGTGCGGTTCCAGTAGCACGTGGCGTTTGACTCAGCGAGGTAAGTGCTGCCCGCAATTAAGATTGCGCCGATGAAGACACATGCTGAAGTGTTTTCTAATTACGTACCCCATCAATCCCGGGCCGGCCGGAGCGCACCAGAACACCGCCAATCAAGTAATTGCATCGCGTGCATCAGCTTTTCGGCCCTCGATAATAATAGGCATTTTATTGCCCGTAATGGAGTCTCTAGGGCCGCCCGGTTAATGCTCGGCGTTTGGTACCCACCAACATCACTGCTTTTAATTTGGATTAATTTATGCAAGGAGGAAGCTCGTAGCTGGTAACAGACTAGTATGAACATTGTTTTTGTAATCAATTAGGTCGTCGATTGTTCGACTGTTGGTATTGCACGATAATGGAAATTTGATATCGTTGAGTGCCGACATCACGTTGATTGGTTCTAGCAGCACGCAACGTCATAAAGAACATGTGGGGCGGTATGTGCTATTAGTCATCTTCTAATCCAAGGTATTTCTCCGCGTCAGCTAGTTTCTTTGACGCAGCATAACGAAACGGATTTCAATTTGTAGCGCGGTATGCCGTCACTGGATGACCCGCATAAAGGAGGTGATGCTAATCGGACAGGTGAGCTGACGTGGGCTCGCATACCGGAGCCAGGCCGAGGACGCGCTAAACAACCTCGTGTTGTGATCGATCGGTGTTTTTACTCTTCGCTTTTTAACTAGTTTCCATATTTAGAATAAGTAATCATAAATAAATATCTGTGGACATATCACATAGCACCATCTAGCCCCAAATTAAGCAAAGCTTATACTATGGGATCCAGATAACTGATACAATATTTACATACTTTTTGTTTGTAAATACATAATACATAGAATACAATATAACACCCAGACACGGAACAAACATCGATGTTCATCACACAAATGTTTGTCCTGGGTGGGAATCAAACCCACAACCCACGGTTCAGAAGGCCGGGCTACTACCATCTGAGCTATCGAACCAGTCAAATATCTATATTTTAAGTATATGCAGTCAATAATTGTAGGCATCATTGATGGATCATCAAGTCAGACAGTATTTAGCTCAAGTCATTTCTGACAACGATTACACAATTTCAGAACTATAGCTAATCCTCCTAAAACAGACAAAACAAACTGAACTCATAAATCATGAATCATTAAAAAGCGGTACGTAATAACTTATTGCAAAATTGAGTACTTAGTAGTATACCGAAATATCAACTGAGAGATTGTTGGGGCTGTAACCTTTTAGTGTACTAAAAAACCGTTGAGTTTAGCCTTGTCTGCAATTACAGTGGCTATCGATTTAGAAGGAACGAGAAGCTCGCTCAAGTTTAACAAATGAGAATCAATTGTTCAGACTAGATCACCTATCGCAGTGCAGCGCGTTCGTAAATCATGATCAGCCGATGATCGGACCTGATTCGATGTCAGATTAGGACGCTCCTATCTTTTTGTTTGTAATTTGTGTTCGCCGACGAGAAGGCTGGATGACTTGCGCGTGCGGCGCGGCGCGGCAGCAACGCGGTGAAAGAAACCTCTAACACCGGTTAGTTAGCTTGCTCTGTAAATCAGTCATTTCTTTACGTCATTGGATTGTGAAGTATGTGAGTTTGAAAATATCAGCACGAGTTTTCTTCGCAGTTTGTTTTGAAACGTTCACTAACAAACATCCTTGGGGATAAGTTGGGGATTGCCGGGGCCAGCGCCGAAGCCGCAATTACCGGCGGCTTTGCGTCGGTAGCCAGACCGCTTCCGACTTGAACTACTAATCGGAAGGGTCATGAGGACACCCCTAATCTGTGCTCAAATGATACGTGACTTCGTTTAATTATGTGCAGTAGTTTTGGGCAAGATTTGTTCATCATTTTGCCATCATGGGTCATTTGGCATGTCTATTCGGGAAAAATATTTTAGCATGATTTTTCATTCACATTCTCATCATTGACTTTTATTACATTGTAATTAATTACGCCCAGTGATCACATACATAGATCCTGGACCCTCACTAAGATTCCCTGTGTCACAACACCCAGACTCGGAACAAGTATTTGCGCTTTTTTTCTGTGCACAAATACTTGTTCTGTCGCGGGAATCGAACCGACGCCACCGGGTTGTGAGCCAACCTACTCAACAACTACACCACTGAAGCTAATGACGTTTATTTTGTGTTTCCATCCATGCTTCAACATCAGTGTTAAAACAGGATAATATAGTATCGATAACACCCCATATCCGAGTGACAACAAACGTCAGCCGAACCAAGCGCGATGCTTCAAAAGTCGCTGCATAATCGGCTAAAAGCGGTAATCCGTCACAAGTGATGCGACGTGCATACAATGGGACAAAGGAAATTATATGGATCACAGGCCACAGCGATCGACATGCTCCAAAATTTCGTAGGTAGAGAAAACTATTGTGGTAAGTAATTTTTTACATCATGATATTACCATGATACTATCATGATAGGACTGGCCCGATAGCTCAGTTGATAGTAACCCTGCCTTGTGAACTGTGGGTTGTGGGTTCGATTCCCACCCAAGACAAACATTTGTGTGATGAACATAGGTGTTTGTTCTGTGTCTGTGTGTTATATTGTATTCTATGTATGTATTTACAAACAAAAAGTATTGAGCCAGATGGCATTGTGTGAGATGTCCACACATATTATTATTATTATTATATTTTAAATGTATTCTACCTATCTTTTATGTTTTTAACTTACGTAAGTATATAAAAAAACATAAATTTTTGGAGTAAAACTTCTTTGCACGCGCTTCACATGGGGAGTAAGCTGGTGAATGCGAGGCGAACGAAAGTTGAAGTTGGTTCACGTAGATCTCCATTGTTAACTTAACAAAGTAAAAAAAATGTATTACTATGTTCGTATGTCCGGTAAAATGACTATTTACAATAGGCTATTTGACTACTATTAAAAATTAACGAGTAAATATTATTTTCATAAAATTTATATAGCACTCAAATAGCCTATTGCCAAGATGGCGACATTGACATTAAACAAAGTTATATCGGCCGATAGATGGAGCTAAACCAAAGAAGTTTTGTTTCAGTCGTGTGGTCTAAAGCTAAAAAGAAACGAAGACATTTTTTCATAGATAATTCAACCACTTATTTCACCCTCTTAGGGGTGTAATTTCGAAAAACCCTTTCATAGTGGATACCTACACTTTACAAAGAACATACTCTCCAAATTACAAATCTCTAGAACCAGCGGTATAGGCTGTGCGTTGATATATAAGTCAGTCAAGGCATTGAATTTTATACATAGACAATTCTGACGCTCCCACAGCCACTCTTGCTCAACTTTTACTGTCAGCTGTCAATCCAATTTATCGAGCATCTATCATATCCATACCTCCACCTGCCACTGTCTGTCAATAGTCGTTTTAAAGCAAATAACATAAGAAAACTTACAAAAAACATGGTTTCCTCTACAATGAGATATGTATCGATGTTCTGGCAGCGTAACACGAAGTTGTCTAACTTGAATGGACACTATCCCGGGGAGTTGCGATCTGGATGCAACGGGGATCGTTCAAAAACCTATCGTTCATGTTGCTTGACAGTTCGAGCTGTGTGGCCGAAATGACAGACTGGATAAGGTATGGCTTCTACGTACAAACTGTTCTCTCGGTTTTAGCGAAGTTTTAACTGATGTGTTTTGCGGGATCCTGCAGTCGTTGTTTATCTTTAATTGCATCCACTTTTTCAGTTAAAAACATTTGTAAAATATACGAACAATAATCTATAGGACATACTTATTTTCTCGGATCGTGATCAGCTTAATACGTTCCCACTACTGGGATATGGACATTCGCTCACAGAGAGTGGCTATAATCCACTACGTCACCACAATCATGTCCTCCAATTATATGGTTCTTGAACATATCGGGTTCCTTTTCTTTACTGTTTTAAGAGCGAGTGCAAATTCTGCACATAACTTGAAATAACTCATTGGTCTGAGGGTGCGACGGTTTGAAAGTCACGGTCCTCCGTTGAGCGCTGAGGCACACTTTCTCAGTTTATTAATTACTAGCAGCCTGCCCCGGCTTTGTTTCTATATAATATCGCCTATGTTCATCAGGGATAAGGTAGGATTCTAATAGTAGCCGGGTCACCCATCCATTGGCGCGAGGAGGCCCGAAAGGGCCTGCCGTCGGGGGGCGAGTTGGCTGGACTGCAGTCGCGACCCCTTCTCGCCCCGGTACGGCGGACGAGGGCTCACGGGGGGTTTTAGTGGGTTCGAGTCCCACATACCCTGAAATGCCCTCGCACTTTCCTGCCACCACGGGGGTGGTGGCAGGGAATTGCGAGGGCATTTCCCCCACTAAAAAAAAAAGGATTCTAATGATAAAAGAATTTTTCAAGTTCGTCCAGTAGATTCAGAGCCTATTTAATGCAAATAATCAAATCTTTCCTCTTTATATGATTAGTTTGGACAATTTTACTGTCTAAATCCCTACGCCTAATATATAATACACACATTTTACTGTTTGTTTGTCTTTCACGGTAAGCCGATTTGGATAAAATTTTGCACTCGGGTTGCTTGACTTTGTGTTTCTCAAAAACGAACTATATCCACAACAAGAGGGATGTTTTGCCCGTCTTTATTCATGAACCGATTTCAATAAAATCACAAAAAATGTGTGATCATATTCATGTCATATTCCCACTTTCTGTCAGATGTTGGGCACGGTTAATTCTATTGTTGAAAGTAACTGTCGCTCAAACGTCAGCGAGCAGTCAAAACATCAAAAAGCTCGTGAAAAATATCGTAATTTTCCGTAACATTGGTTTTTTTCAAATAGTTACAAAAACACAAATGGACTTGCTGAATAGATTGGCTGTAAGTACTTCCATACACAATGTCATTTGTTGTATGGCTCCAAAATCAATATAATTCACTAGTGGCGCCCCACGGTTTCACCCGCGGATAAAAAGTATTTTAATTATTTACTCATCCCACGGGAAAATTTCGCTTTACCGGGATAAAATATTGCCTATATGTCAATCTAGTGTATAAGCTATCTTGATACCAAATTTCATTCAAATCCATTCAGCCGTTTGAGCGTGAAGGGGTAACAAACATACACCCAAACACACATACAAAATTTTGCCTTTATCGTGTGATAATGTGATGTGATTAGTGTGATATCGCCGCTTTGTCTAAACTACATGCCAAGACTCGCCAGTCTGCCGCCTTTACATCGTGAAGGTAACAAAGTAAGACAAGACATATATTTTCCTAACGAAGCTGTAGTAAAACTATTCTTAGACATGGACATATTATATTTTACTACAATGATATCATAGAAATACATACAAATTCATAAAAAGTACAGTCAACTGCAATTAAATGTAAACGTTTCTATGGTTTTTAATTTTTAATAAAAACTTAAATAAATGGTCAATAATATAAAATAAATCACTCAAGGTCTTTGCAAAAGCGCTATAATGGATAATACTAATAATAGGTATAAGTCCTGGTATTATATTAGTCCATATAACAGTCTTCATATATTAGACAAAACTCTTCAGCAAGAAACGACTTACAAAGTAAAATAAAAAAAGTAACCTTAAGGCGGTTCAAAAAAACAATACACACCGCCTTACATTTATAAAATATTTCTGTTGCATCATTCAATTATTTACTAACTGCGAACACAAAATAAATAATAGTATACAGCACAAATCTAATTATAAATCTCACCTCTTCCGAAAACGACAGCGTATATTGGAAAGCTTCTGTCTAAATAACACAACAAAATAATAGAAAACATTTCAGCTATTATTTCGGAACAGGCATAGAGAGCCATCTGTCTGCGGTGCGCGCGCGATGATCCGTCTGTAATGTATACCTATAGGTGGCGGGCCGGCGGCGGCGGGCCAGCGGGCGGCATTCGGCAAATTATAGACAAATCTGAGAAAGGTATTATTTTTTCAACGCGTTCGGGTGAGAAATGCGTGATTGGAGACCGGCGCGAGATTACAGGCCTCGGACGACACGCCACCGGCACCGGCAGAGACCTCTCTCACTCACGTAAAATCATTATTTAACTATAATAAAGTGTTAGAAAAATTATTTAGGCTGCCACCCATAAAGTTAGAAGTCTATAGTTTAATGAAAATAAAATTACCTTTGTGGGCAATTTGTGACCCTTTTCTACATTTATGTGATTGCAAATATTTAACGACAAGCCCTAAGCTCGAAGCTGTTATTAGGTAGCCATTTTGAAGAAGTACGTTTGAAATGCTGCTGTAATAGATTTCAAACCTAAAGGTTGCTTGCTCACTAATCAATACAGAAACAAGTTTCCCATACCGATCCTATTAACTTTTTTAGCTTCTGCTCGAACGAGTGTTTAAGCCAAATTACCCACTCAAACCCAATTTAAGACGATGTCGGCGTTAATATAGTCCATAATAAAAGTGGAATAGGTAGACGCCAATTTTGACACGTCGAATATTGCGTTAACTGTCATTAGCAATTTTATGCAAATCCTAATTTGGATCAAAGGTTTAAAATGGGTAAATTAGCGAGAAAATTATAGGGCTCGATTGCCGAAGGAACTTTTATGATGCGTTGCCACGGGCCGCGAGTCTGACTGATGCACCGCCGACCGCGCGCTCACGGCGTGTTCAGCATTAGAACTTATACGATCACACATTACACTTAAAAATTGTGTTTAGCACAGCAGCTTACGACAATTAAAATCAACGTTGAACTTAATTGTCAGCGCAGTAAAATATAAAATATATATTTCATACAGATTACGAATAGCTAAATTGATACAAATGATTGGGTTTACTATCTGAAGACCGCAAGAATTTGCCAACAAATTAATAAGTGTGTTTGTGCCGTCGAGAGCGGAGCGGCTCTGCAGAAGTCTGATTACAAGGCGGCTGGTAATAGGCCGACGCGTCCCACCCTATACTCAACTTAATGCTCTCGCAATTTCACTCGAAATAATGAACGCAATAAGAAAGGTTTCGGCAGTGTTGCCAGATGGGTCTTGGGATTCCACCAAAATCAAAGATCAAAAACATCGAAAAACAATATTTTTTATTGATAAATAATAAATTATGGATACTGTAATCTAAAAAAGTAATCTATAAAATACCTGTGAACGATTAACTTAGGGTTCCGTTTTTTCTTATCTATACCTAATCCGTTAATTCTACGTTATAAGTAAGTAACCAAATACGTTAAGTAAAGTATTCATCATTAATCATCATCATCAAATAAAGATGCCCGAAGATGTCCACTGCTGAACATAGGTCTATATCTCCTGATTCTCCCGTCGACTCCCTGCGCTATCATACCTGTGGTAATAAACAAAAGGTTCGGTAAATTTTGATTGAGACTCAAGTTTATAGGTCTAATTAAAATTGAATAATAATAATAATATGTGTGGACATCTCACACAACTCCATCTAGTCCCAAACTAAGCAAAGCTTGTACTATGGAAACCATATAACTGACACAAATACTTAGATACTTTTTGTTTGTAAATACATACATAGAATACAATATAATACCCAAACACAGAGCGAACACGTATGTTCGAATACCTAATCCACACAAATTCCTATACGCGTCAGGTCACATTTTTCATATTTATTTAATACTAGTTGCGCCCCGCGGTTTCACCCGCGGATAGAAAGTATTTTAATTATTTACTCATCCCACGGGAAAATTTCACTTTTCTGGGATAAAATGTAGCCTATATGTTAATCCAGTGTATAAGCTATCTTGGTACCGAATTTCATCCAAATCCACTCAGCCGTTTGAACGTGAATGTGTAACATACATACATACAAACTTTCGCCTTTATAATATTAGTGTGATAGTGTGATGTGATTTTAGACCTAGACATAAATTAAGTTTAAGCCTCTTAACATTCAAATATCCTCAAACATTATTTCTCTCACTCATACTCTTTGACTGGCCCGATAGCTCAGTTGGTAGTAGCCCTGCCTTCTAAACTGCGGGTTGTGGGTTCGATTCCCACCCAGGACAAACATTTGTGTGATGAACATCGATGTTTGTTCTGTGTCTGGGTGTCATATTGTATTCTATGTATGTATTTACAAACAAAAAAGTATCTAAGTATTGTATCAGTTATCTGGTTCGCATAGCACAAGCTTTGCTTAGTTTGGGGCTAGATGGCGTTGTGTGAGATGTCCACAGATATCATTATTATTATTATTACTCTTTAAAAATTTACTGATTGCCTATAAGCTAAAAGAAAAATAAAAAATTAACTCCAATATATTTATCATACCCATGTACTACATGCGATTATTTTGTTTAATATATTTTTAAAAAATATTTTGGTTACTTTCTTTATATGTGTACGTACCTTTACTTGTTTTTATCACTTATTTTGGTAAGTAGCTTACCTATTATATTCTTTTTTTTCTTTGATATTTTGTTACTTTTAATTAAGCGGACGCGCGACGACACCGAAACGGCCCCAACGGAAGATCAGCGCTGGGCGTACTTATGCTGAGTTGGGCCCGTTTCGTGGCAACTGCCAATTACATTTGTTACGAATACTTAGTATGATGTATTAATTTATTTATAGCCATGACTAAAAATATATTCGACTGGCCCGATAGCTCAGTTGGTAGTAACCCTGCCTTCTGAACTATGGGTTGTGGGTTCGATTCCCACCCAGGACAAACATTTGTGTGATGAACATAGGTGTTTGTTCTGTGTCTGGGTGTTATATTGTATTCTATGTATGTATTTACAAACAAAAAGTATCTAAGTATTGTATCAGTTATCTGGTTCCCATAGGACAAGCTTTGCTTAGTTTGGGGCTAGATGGCGCTGTGTGAAATGTCCACACATATTATTATTATTATTATTATTATTATTATTATTCTTTTTCTTTCATACTTTGAATTTTTACCAACTAACTACGGCGGAACCCTAAAACTTTGGGCTGACATATGCTCACGCTTATTGATTTCTCGGAGATGAGCTACGACCATGATCATGTTTTGATCCAATGAAATTGTTCTACGAATCTTCAAATTATTGTTTTTGTGATTGAACCTCACTAATCAAATTAAAGTTATGCTTGTATCTTCCAAGTCCAAGTCGTTCAAATTATGTTTAAATCTCATTTAATATTAGCCAAGTACACGCACAGCAAAAGATTTTTTTTTAACGGGCTAATTGTGTTGGTCTCTGCCGACCTTTATAGCGTCACCGGGCGGAGTGCAGTTAAAGAATAGGGTACCTATATCATTTAGTTTAGTTCAATTTTATACACTAATCACATCACATCACACTATCACACTTCACACTAATATTATAAAGGCGAAAGTTTGTATGAGTGGATGTGTGTATGTGTGTATGTTTGTTACTCTTTCACGCTCAAACGGCTGAATGGATTTGGATGAAATTCGGTACCAAGATAGCTTATAACATATAGGCTACATTTTATCCCGGAAAAGTGAAATTTTCCCGTGGGATGAGCTGATAACTAAAATACTTTTTATCCGCAGATGAAACCACGGGGCGCAACTAGTCAAATAATAAAAAAGCAAATGTCTCAAAACGGTATACTGCATACAATATTGACTTATGAACTTTTGCCATAAGCTTATATTTGCGCAAATGTCCATTACGACTGCCGAGCTTGTAGAGTTCATAATTAAACGTTAACCACTCAAAGTCAAATTCACTCCATAATTTCGTTTTTTTAATGCCTTCTTTTATATTGATCTTTATACTACACCATCACCATATTACACATGTCCACAACTACCTAATTACAGACAGGTGGTATAGTATTTTGAAGTAAAACTTCTTTTCGCACGCTTGACTTGGAGAGTAAGCTAAGAGTAAGTAATGCGAGGTGAACGGAAGTTGGTTTACGTAAATCTCCATGGTCAACATAACAAAGTTAAAAACTTGTATTATTATGTTGGTATATCCGGTAAAATGAAAATGTACTTATTGTCAAGATGGCGACATTATAACATTAAACATAGCAAAAACAAAGTTATACCAGCCGGTAGATGAAGCTAAACTAAAGCAGCCTTATTAATAAACATGAACTAGCTTTAGACTAATTACACCATCTTTTGTCTCTTTCGATCCAGCTAAATATTCCAGTAGCAAAAAAAGGACAAAAGCTGAAGTAACTAATCCGAGACTAATACCCGTTTATTAATAAGGCTGAAGAAGTTTACGAGACCTTCAGTCTTTTCTTAAGAAACCTTTAAACGTGTGGTCTAAAGCACACTCGTTTTTTTTGTTTTGAACTGGCTAATGCTGTTGGTCTCTATACCGTCCCCGAGCGGGATGTAGAATAGTACTTTTAACAGATAAATGCAACCGCATTCAACTTAACCGAGTTCATTATACTTATTTATTTATTCTGTGCTACAATAGAGACGAAATAGGTAGATTTATAATGACAACAAAACAAGCATGTCCTAGTTTGCAGAGAGCGGTAGGTAGGAGCGGTTAGGCGGAGAGATAGCGCGTCCCCCGGGAGCCCATCAGATAGCGGTGGAATATGACGACAGTTCGCAGCCTCCCGCCCGCGACCGCCCGCGAGATAAACAAACATATTAGCAATATATTTTGTAGTACGCACCAGCGCAAACTTCTATGCAGGTCGTAGATAAATAAATACATACTATTATGGTGGGTTTTGTGCTGGTGCGATGCAAACTTATCGGTCATAGACTCATGATACAGAACGATCACGACGATGATATGAAGATAAAGTAAATATAACTTTTATACGACAAAAACATATTCTTTTACCTATTTATTCATCTTTTATCTAAATCTATATAACTCAAAGGTGACTGACTGATTGACTGACTGATATAGTTTTTTTTAACGAGCTATGGCTGTTGGTCTCTAACGACTTAGGCATCCGCTAAGAAAGGATTTTTCGAAATTCCACCCTTAAGAGGGTGAAATGGGTGGTTGAATTATTTTCCCATAGGCCACGCCGCGGGCGAAGCTGCGGGCAGAAGCTCGTTTATTATAAGTCTAAAGTGAAAGATAGAAGACATAGTTATATTTATTCCCGAAAAATTACGTATATAAATTCCTTGGAAGTTTCTTTGGTATCACAGGCTACCTACTAATAAAAGCAGGTAAGGTAGTTACTACCCTGTTTTGGGTATTACTATAGGTCAGGGGGGTGATCATGAACCATTGATTGCAATGCAACAGGAGAAATTTTCATACTAACATGCACATAAACTGCGTATTCAAACGGTCAAATCCATACAAATTTGTGTTTCTATCTGTTGCAATCGAGTTACGTGATCGCCCAGCAGGTCGTATACTGGGTTAGGTAGACAGGAAGCTAAAAACAAAAGTATTGTCACAGTAGAAGTTTCGCAAAGGTCACATTTGGCCCTTTATTTTCCAACATCTCTATCAATGATATTGGCCAGTGTTTTGTACACTCAAGCTTTCATTGTTTCACAGATGATCTAAAATTCTATAGAGCTCACTCCAGTAGAGATATTGGTAATGTATGTATGGTAATAAGCTGCAGGAAGATTTATTATATGTATTTTTTATTCATTAAATTTTAATGTGTTCCTATTTAGTTATTTAGGCTTTTATAGACTCGTAAAAATATCTAATTTGTTTATTTACTTATATTTATTTTATATAAGATTCGAAATTTTTATTTTTTTGCTTTGTGTACAATTATATATATAAAAAAACGAATGTGCTTTAGACCACACGACTAAAGTATCTATCGGCCGGTATAACTTTGTTTTTACTTTGTTTAATGTAAATATCGCCATCTTGACAATTGTAAATTGTTATTTTACCGGACATACCATAATAATAATAATATTATTTTTTTAAAGAATTTTTTTTTTATATAGCTTTGTTATGTTGATAATGTAGATCTACGTGAACCAACTTACTTCCTAAGTCAAGCATGCGTAGGTAAAGAAGTTTTACTTCAATAAATATATTGTATTAACCATAGTTAGAACTTTATTGCATTATCATAACTTGAATATCCTTTATCATCGAACATCATGATCTCATTATTATCTATAGAACCAGCTTTATTCTAATAGTAATCTGCGATTAAGAGAAAGAACGGTCTTAATTGAATTCAATCTATCAACAATAAACCGTTCAAATTGCGGAAGCCAAGCTCTCATTGCACAATAAAATTTATTTCAAAGAAATACGGAAATAATCTGTTGATTCTGCGAAATCAAAACTGGAAGAAGGTTGGGAAGCCAGAAACCACGAGTAAGAAACCAATGGAGTGTACTTGTTTTTCATAGAAATACCAAATGCCAGTCTGGATTGGGAGCTCAAAAATAAGCACTGCTCTGGTTGGCGAGAATTCAACAACTGCTGTAATCAGTCAACTTCAGTAGCAAAGTTCGTCTAATTTAAATTTCAGGATAAATTACTTTTGGCTTAGAACCATGCTATAAATAGCAATTTCTCGATGACTTACAGGGGAGTAATATCGGCAGACTAGAAAGTTAATAGTCATTGCTGGAAAGGGTGGCTAAGGTGGTATTGCAGGGGTAGGTGAGATAGCTGCCCGGCTTCGATCTGATACCGGCTAACACGACGACAATTCGCAGCCTCCACCCGAAATAAAACAAAACCCTATGTACGGCGATGTAGGTAGAAGTGGTACAGATTTTGTTTGGTTTTGTTTTGGTTGCTTGCTGTATAGCGAAGGAGAGTTAATTCATGATAGCTTTTGAACAACTTAAAATGAAGAAGCTATTAATTGGTTCAACCATTCAGCAGTCCTAAATTTGTGTTTTGATCTACACATTTTTTTAGCTTCTCTGAAATTATTCTAACGGATCACATACTTATTAACATTTATATATAAATTTTATAATATGTTTGTGTTGCGAGTCAATGTCTAAGTATTTATAATGTTGATGACGCAAAGCTTTTACAAGATTAACTGATAACGGACAAAGAACTTCACATTAAAATGATTACCTGCTAATGTTAAAAACTCAAAAGTCAATTTACAGAACTTCCCGATATTACACAAAGCGACAACATCAAACAATAATTTCGGAAAAAGCAATTATCATTAAACAGATAAGCGAGGGTCGGAGGCGATCGCATTAGCATCATAAAAGGGGCGAAGTTTGTCTACGAGCCCCCGGGACACCCGTCGCCGACGAGACAGTTACATATTAAGCAATAAAGAGCTGTTCTCGCGAAAGGAAGTGTGAAAATGAACAACATCAAGGGGTTATCTTGAATTACTCACTAAAAACTTATTGCCTGAGCTGTGTGAGGACGAGGGGGTGAGCGCGGGCCAGGGCGGGGGTGGATTTGCCGCGAACAGATAAGGGCGCGCTATTGGGATCGCGCCGTTCTCATCCAATTACACGGTCGAGCGAGCGCTGCGAGCGGCGAGGAGCGAGCGGAGATAAAAAGCGGAGCATCTCGCTGTCTCCGCGGGGATTGTCGCTCGGCTAACGTTTCACCTACGACCCGTCCGTCCTTTGTATCCACCAACACAATTTGTGTTTCGACACGGTGACAGCTTGGTTGTTCTGCTGCGCCAGGAGTGAACCCTCATCTGACAGATGTCACAGCTATCGCTTCAGAATCAAAGTAAGTACCTAATACTATCTTCTACTGTTTTCGGTCTCATGGAAGAACCTGTATTTAGTATTCCTGCTATATATCTATTAGCTGAAATGTATTGATCGCATATCCAACTATAGATTTAAAAATTACGTCATTTCCCGGCAAATCTTGGGTAAAAACGGATTTTCTCTTACAATGGAAGCAATCTAAGTAGACGTGTTAAGGGAATTACCGACCGCGGCACCACCGGTGAGGCCGCGAGCTCCTAATTCAATTAGAGTTGATGCCACGGGACTTCAAGCTCGGCCCGGCACCGTCTGTGAATGCCCCCATTCACCCTCTCAAAGTCAAGTAAACTTGTTCAAGCAAAAGGAGACTTCAACAAACCTCTTTAGACTTGCCTATATACCCTAGTAAATATATTAAAATGTTCATACAGCTTAGGTGCTACCGAACCGTTTCACGGCTACCCCGAAACTATAATTCGCGTCTTAGGCTTAGTAGTACCGTAACCTAATAAATAACAGTGACATTTGTTTTCGGTACTAAGCCCCACCCTCTGTCACAAGCAGAACCCAATCCGACAGCGCGCCACCGCCGTATGTAAATAGTTTACCGAAAGTCGCCGCTCGTCCATCACGCGTTGTCACATAAATTATGCCGCGGCGAATCCGCGGTCGAATCATTGTTTGACTTTTATCTTATTACGTACATCTCCCGATTTTGTTCGCGTCATATTTCTTCTGACTTATCGGCTTTTATCTATCGTTTTGTGGAGAGTCGCGCTATCGATCACTCGATCCCGGTGCGGCCGACAAATGTCTCCGAATGTTTTGAGTGGATTAGGCGAACTGTCGGTGTCGGACGGCCTCAGTGGCGATGACTAATGCCTCCCTGAGCTTATTTGGACCGCGTATCGAGTTATTGTAGCTTATCTGATGATGCGCCTGTGGCCCAGCGTGCCATGCGAGTTTCGGCATTTCAGAAGCGGCCCATGATTCCTGTTGCGCTCTCTGCATCAGCGTCACCGGTCACTCCACTGTGACAAATAGGTCGCTCTTCTCAAATGTCTAAGAATTATTTCTCATTGATCGCAGTAATAAATTAAGTCACGCACTCGACTTCCAAGGAATGTCGATTTAATATGCTAATACCCATAGCGAGACTCGATCACGACATTCACGACTTGCACTTCTTCATATCGGTGATAGGTGAACTTATGAAGGCTACGATTGGCATTAAATTAACTGAGGCCACTAAACACGATGTCATTTGCTATGATGTCACTTAAAATCCGTCACTAAGACAACAGAGTTGATGGTTCCTTTCAAACGGTAGTCGAACGCGAGCCCTGTGCCCCTATCTGGAGATCTGGTGTCCACTGTCACACGACACTTTGGTAGTATTCACCGGATCCGCGTTAAATTAATGATAACATCCATCCATAAAGACTCGAACGCCTCTGCCTTCTTATGAATGAAATTCCAACCTGCACGGTTTCGAATCCTTTTTTATGGTTATCATAAATTAAACAACCAATTTCCAGCGAGTGTCACAGCATGGATAAAGGAATCATTTTTATAATATCCTCAGCGCTTAACAAGGGTACAAATAATGCCCACGCGTATTCACGCAGCCATAAGTCGGGATCGGAGAGCTGCCCACTGACTGCTAAACTGTTAATATAAATAATGAACTGCGTTATGGGCTGGTGTGGTAGGTAGCAGTTCGTTGACTAACGATCCCTTTGTACTCCAAGTCGTAACTTGGTATCAGCTTTCCGGCTGCGTTGTTTGCAGGCAAGTTTGTTTGTACTGGTAGTTTTTACAAATCAATTTGACTCATCTTTATAAATAAAAACTTGATATTCCACCTTTATTGCAGTTTTGGCAATCTTGCAATCCATTTTAGGTGTTTTTTTCCAGAATTGCCCTGCTTTTGGTTTCTTCGGTACCAAATATTGAATGCACTTTTTGTTATTCTTGACCATCATTAGTCACAGTCGTGTTACCGCACTTTAATGCGATTGGCATGTTTTATACTAGCAACCAATGCAACTCATTAAATTAACCGTTTAAAATAATATTTCTAATGTTTATAGATAGCTATTTTACGTTACCAAACTCGTGGCGTAATTCGAAATTTAATCGCACACACAGCCATCACTCGGAGCAAGATATAATTAAAATTATAACCGGTTATTTCTGCAACGGCTTACATTGTTTATTTTATTATTTATTTTGGCACCGGAGTATTGTGTAAGTCGCCATTTGTTCAGGTCTCATCATCTACTTTATCTCGCCTCCTGTGGCAGCCATTCGCGGTGTAACGCGATACATCTGAAGGAGCTCGTGTCCTGCCAGTGGGTCGCCCACGTCCCGCGTGAAGCTCTACTGTGAAACAAATGACGATCACTTTACCTAAAATAGGATAACTTAGGATAAAACTATATCTAATCTTAGATAGAGATTTATCCTTTAAACCTCCTGATCCTTCATTCCATGACTCACGTCCCTTTTTCAATTGAATCTGGTGCAATGTCTGCAATGAAAATACGTTGGTTCTGAGTAGTTCATTTGGCAGTTCTTTGAAGGGAGAAATTAAATTTAAAGGTCGAGTTAGTTTCTATAATTTATGAGTCGCAGTATTTTGATTGTTAAGTTGTTTTTTTCTTTCTGTACCGACACTACCACATATATATTTAATGCCAATCTATATACATATAAAATTCAAAGTCCTGACTGACTTATATATCAACGCACAGCCTAAACCGCTGGTCCTAGAGACTTGAAATTTGGAGGATATTTTCTTTGTAAAGTATAGGTCCACTAAGAAATAAATTCACTAAGAAAGGCTTATTCGAAATTCCACCCCTAAGAGGGTGAAATGCGTGGTTGAATTAATTATGAAAACTTTCTTTTTCGTTTCCTATGGGCCACGCGGGCGAAGCCGCTGGCAGAATCTAGTGAAATTTAAAGCTCGAGTTATTTTTTACAATTTTCAAGTCGCCGTATTATAATTTGGTAAAATGTTTTTTTACTTTCTGTTCATTACACCACAGATCATTTAGCTCCAAGAGTAATATAGGTACTGGTTACGTGATGAAACATATTTAAAACGATTATGTGAATTGGAGGTTCACAGTAGGAAGATACAGAAGGCAAAATGGGTCCACACTAATTTATTGTCCGACCAGTCAACTGGCTGACTTATGACATCTGCTACGCTCCCTGCCCTTTTGAACACGTTACATAGGCCATGGGTACAGATACAATACTTCCTATGTATACCTACTGTTATGTACAGTAAAAGCTCTTTATTCGCGGGGTATACGTTCTGTAAATATGCCAAGAATACAGAAACCGTGAATATGGAGTGGTTATATGACTTATATGAGATCATGGGGATACGTTCCTAGGTGACAAAATAAAAAACAAAAGTATATAAAAATGAATTGAAGTTTTTGATCATATTGATTAATTATTATCTTCAGGCTTGGGCAATGGTTTGGCAAAGGCGGAACCAATACAGCGGCGACATCATTTAACAAAATACTTTAGGCTTGGTTGTAATAAGGACTATTTTACATTTTTATTAGTTCATTTGACGACGCGGTTACAAAGGATATTCGGTTGGATATCTAGATATTAAAATCCTTTTTATCAATGTGTATGTACCGATTAGATCCGCGAATAAAGAAATCTTTAGCCGCGAGTATGGGAAATGGGTCGCATTTTCTCAATCCGCGAATAGTAAAAACGCGAATGAAGGAAGCGCGAATAAGGAGCTTTTACTGTATTAATATTTCGTACCTACCTACCTTTCATTAATATTTTGTATGCGATTAGTTACATATCGGTAATAAACGTCAGTCTGTATAAATATGGACGTTTGAATAAGAATTGCTCCCTGTCCTTTAGCAAATAGAACATTTGGCGAGGATGGGATTCGAACCCACGCGTGCAAAGCACATTGGATTAGCAAGATACCTATGTACCTAAACAAATATTTTGTTTTTACTAACACAATAATGAATTAAATAGCTACATAACTGAATGCCCACTCCAGAAACTTTAAAGGCGTACTACTCTGTGATTAATTTACCAATTTTACTTATTTTTTTTAAATTATTACATTCATTTTTATGCTACTTTATGAACATACAATTTATTTGTTCATTTTTAATAGTCAATTAGCTTACTGTTGAAGGATCTATAGTTGACACTCAAACAAAATGGTGATAGTACCTATTCAACTTTAAAAAATGTAGTTTTATATGTGATATAGTTATTGTTACTTTTTTTGTTTACTAGGTGGTAGGACTTTGTTGCAAAGTTCGTCTAGGTAGGTACCACCGCTTTGCCAGTTATTCTGCCGCCAAGCAGTAGTGCGCAAGCACTATTGTGTTTTGGTTTGAAGGGCACTGTAGCTAGTGAAATTACTGGGCAATTGAGACTTTATGATCTGATCTCACAGTCGAGTAATCCTATTACCAGACTGTGCTGATGTCTCAGGATGATGTGCGCAGTGCAGTGTTGCTCGAAACTCTATTTTGGGGTTCCGATTGACACTGTTCTGTTATGGGCAGCAGTGGCGCTTAACATCAGGTGAACGGCTAGCTCGTCAAATCATTCAGTAACATAAAAAAAAAAAAATTGTGTAATAGTTACGCTGTGAACTGAGGTTGCCATCACTGTGACCACCGGGACCACGCGATGGTAGATCTCGAACGACACTATAAAGTGTCCGTATAAATGATTAAGTGTTAAGTTACGATGTTTGCAGGCGCGCGCGCAGCGTGGCATCTACCTCCATTCACTGTCCACCGTATAATATTACCTTAACGCCGAAAATATCAAATCGACAGGAAGATGTTATCGCTACGGAATGTTATAAAATTGAATATTCTTAACGTTTACCAGTTAGATGTGCAGCACGGGTTACCCCCGCGGCGCGCCTCTTCCGGACGCTCGGCGGCCGAGTGCTCGCCGTCAGTGTTGGAATAGGATAGATAAAAAATATTGTACGCTTCGCCAAAAGATAGTATGTAATATTATAGAAACTGATGTGAGTAGTAGTCATAACTACAACTATTGTGCCGAGCCGCCACCGCCGCCGCGCGTACTCCTTGAGGATGGGCATATTGCCCGAACACCGGTCGAGTTATTCGACTGTTACTCGCGAGTGCTAGCCGTGTAATAGTTGTAGCTATGATAGTATTTATAAAAAAAGATCGTACATCTTTGAAAAACACGTTTCATACGATAATTTCTCGCAGTATTACACTGTAAAGGAAGAATAAATTAAAGGAAGTAAGAAAATATGGAAGACATAATTTAATCATCAAATAAACAAGTTTTAATTAACAATTAACTTAGAATTATAATTATGGAAAATTTGTGTCAATTTCTGTAACTTGTTCAATTGACTGCATACCCATCATTTTTGTCATTGGCTCTTCGAGTTTCTTCTGTGGGTTCAAAATCAGTGCAGGTGCCCCTTTTGCTAATTTTTATTTCATCGCATGAAAATAAGATTGCATCTACAGATCGTGTTACAACTGTTTCGAGTATTTGATTTAGTAAGGTTGATCTTACTAAATATTTTTTCACAATCTGCATTTGCGATTGGAAGCACGAGACAATTCAATGCTTTTATAGGCATTTATTAAAAATAACTTGTTAACTCAGAAATTATCGTATGGGGTACGATCCTTAAATAAGAATAGTATACCGTACATTATGACAAATAATCGTACAAATACAATAATTATCGTACAAAATCCAGCCCTACTCGCCATACACTAGATATCACCTTTATTCCAACATCAACTACCATAAGATTTTTATGACACGTTTTATTGAGAATAGAGACGTTATTTAATATCGCTGTTAACGTCTCTACAAATGTTGAATGATGCTTTTTAGATTTTTTCTGCTTGTCGCGATGCTCACATGTTATTGACTTTATTAGAATCTATAATGCTATATGTGCTTAACTTACGATCGCTTGTAATTCACTTACCTAAAATAGAAATATAAAAGAAAAAACGATTTGAATAGAAAGTTGAATTGTTGAATAAACTTGTGGTAATTGAAGGTCTTTTATACAATATTCATAGACCTTCTTTCAATTATATTATACTAACTGACCCTCCCTGGCTTCACGTGGCTAATAGGCTGTAGTTTTACGGCTTAACTTTACTCATTCTCTTCCTTCTTACTTTCTTCAATTTTTCTTCACTTCTCTCTTAATCCCTACACCCTCTCTTTTCGATGTATACACCGTTCTACAGGAAGCACACAATTTTCTGCCATAAAAAGTATATAAATATGACATATAAATGTATATGTGTAACAAACGTACATACACACGAACTTTTGCATTCATAGTAATATAGGATATAATAATTGAATTTATTTCAAAGCTTGTGATTTATACCAACAAAAATTAAAACGAAATATTATTAAAATAATACTAAATCTAAACTATTAATTTAACTATGCGCCTTGAATATTTTTAAAGATTATTAATATAAATGTTTACGGTTACACAATACAATCTACCAACTTTAAGTCCTACCAGACGTTCCACCGCTGACACCGAAAAATTTGACTGGCCTGATAGTTCGGTTGTTAGTAGCTCTGTCTTTAGAACGGTTCGGCCATGGGTTCGATTCCCACCTAGGACAATTATTTGTGTGACGTAAATCGATATTTGTGTGTTATATTATATAGTTTGGGGCTAGATGGCGCTGTCTGAAATGTACACATTAATTTATGTTTGGATGTATGTTTGGATGTACCTACCTATGTATTTAAAAAAATTATATAACAAAACTAGTGTATAATGGTTTCAATTCCAATCCTTGTCTTCAATCGAGGATTCCTACCGTTTAATAGTTATTTAGATATATTCAAATGATCCGATTGTTTTTACACGGAACGGCCCACATATGGCTTTGTTGAATAAACAAAGAGACATAGCATGTGACGACCACATACGGGCATTAAATTGAAACAAATCCATAAAAATATCTGTTCAAATAGGTACCTATTTTATTTTTGCTATTAAAAACGTGTAAATACGTTATATATTGATCGGCATTTTTGAGTTTCGCGTTAGATCTATCGCGTCTTTATCGAGCTGTTGGGCAAACGATCGTAATTTTGGAACATAACATTGGGAAATAGAGTCGTAAGAGTCGTGAAAGCAGCGGGAGGTAACGTTATTAGCGCGCTAAATTGATTAAAATGCTGAGCGTGGGCGTTTAAGCTTTTCCGTAACCACTAAGGTTATCAAAGTCATTTACATATGATTAGTATTAAGTACTCCATATTATAAGCGCTTAATAGTCACGTCAATTAAAACTCCATAGGTTTCTTGTTGAGCTATCTCTAAGACTATTGATCATTGATAAGAAAATCAATCAACAAAATTACACCTGCACATTCGTTTCTAAATTATTTTAAATGATTTTATACTGAACCAATTCTTTAGCTCAAAGCAAATATATGAAACGACAAAACATGTTATGCAAACACTGGGTGAAAATTATTACGCTTGACGTGGCGTAGTAACAAACTTTATCTTTTACTTTTTTTAAACTTTAAAATTATTTTAAATGCATGTGGATTGTGATTCATCATACTAGGTACGAAATAAAACGAGTGTGCTTTAGACCACACGACTGAATTTTTTTTTTTTTAGTTTACTCCTATCGGTCGGTATAACATGCCGCTATCTTGATAATAATTTTAAATTGTGATTTTAACGGATATGCCATTTTAATTTTTAAATAATATAATACAAGTAGTTGCGCCCCGTGGTTTCACCCGCGGATAAAAAGTATTTTAATTATTTGCTCATCCCACGGGAAATTTTCACTTTTCCGGGATAAAATGTAGCCTATATGTTAATCCAGTGTATAAGCTATCTTGGTACTGAATTTCATTCAAATCCATTCAGCCGTTTGAGCGTGAAGAAGTAACAAACATACACACATACAAACTTTCGCTTTTATAATATTAGTGTGATGTGATATTTTAACTTTGTTATGTTGACAATGGTGATCTACATGAACCAAGTTCGACTTCCGTTCGCCTCGAATAATAATATAATTCACCAGATTATTCCCCAAGTCATGTGTGTAAGTAAAGAAGTTTAACTTCAAAAACACTGAATCTAACTCGCACAGTTAGGGTACTATTCAATTCAACGAGTAAAGTGAGTATCGTCACGAAAATCACGAAAATACCGCTCATGGAGTGGGCCCTTGACTTCAAATCTGTTTAAAACAATAGACATCAACGCGTTTCGCGTCACATCGAATATCAATGAATAGCCGGTGGCGCGCACAGAGCTGCAAAAGTGTAAAGCGCAGCGAGGCGGGGGGCGTTACGTAAATCACGCGGATCCGTGCGAATTCGGCAGCGCTGAAATACAGACTCGTACACTTTTATAGCGCTAATGCTGACAGGTGAAGCCTAGAATTTGTGACGGTATAAACATCACTTGATATAGACAGACAACACTGAAGGTGAGTTTTGGCGGGAGAACGAAAAAGATCGCGTCACCGCATTGTATTATTTCCCAAAACTTGTGTTATTTTCAGTGTTAGTGCATTAAATTGGTGGCATTTTATTCGTTAGCTGCTGGATTACAGGCATGAGTATGGGAAAGTAAGAAAGAATTTGCCACCGCTTTACTAGGAGAATGACTTGACTAGAGTACACTATGACTTGACTTGATGACTTGGATTATGACTTGACTTGACACCATATAATATTAATTAACTTGAGAAATTATCAATTACTTGACACTGGCTAAATACACAAAAGTGTGGAGCAAAACAAAACAAAAAAACACTGAAGGTGATTTCACTAATACCATTATGTTTTTTGTTGCCTCAACTTGCATTGGCAGCAATTTCTCAAGGCTTTGATTTGGTCACATTTCAGAAATTAGTTAAGAAAACCACGATTGATAAAGATATAAATACAATACAAAACGCTTTATTGACAATAAAAATAAACATGTAGAAAAGATAATTGCATAGATAGGTACAATCGGCTGTCTTATCGCTAAGAGCGATCTCATCCAGACAACCTTTGATATCATTGTCTATAAAACCTTCGATAGGCAACATTATTTATTCTTCTTTACTGTTACTGTCCATCCAAAGTTTGTCTATAAGAGATCGCTGTCAGCGATAAGACCGCCCATTTTACACTAATTTGTAACTATTATATTCATATTTGTGTACTTCATTGGTGAGACAATAAAGAGTTGTCTATTTCTATCTATCTATTAATTAACATCAACACGCAATTTCGATGACAATAAACAAAAACATAAATCAGAAATATAAGTATTCCTTGCTTCTTAAAAGCCATTACCATGAAAAATAATTTATGTTCTTAGTACATCATTAATCTTAGCGAAGATGGCTTCATTATCACAATTAGCTGGGAAATAATCATTTATACATATAAAATTCAAGGTCCGGACTGACTGACTGAATGACTGACTTATATATCAACGCACAGCCTAAACCGCTGGTCCTAGAGACTTGAAATTTGGAGGGTGTGTTCTTTGTAAAGTGTAAGTATCCACTAAGAAAGGGTTTTTCGAAATTCTACTTCTAAGAGGGTTGAATGGGTGGTTGAATTATTTTCCTATAGGCTACGCGGGCGAAGCCGCGGGCAGAAGCTAGTCAGAAATATAAGTATTGTATGCTAATTAAAAGCTGAAACTATGGAAAAAAATGTTCTTAGTACATCATTAATCATAGCGAAGATGGCTTCATTAGCACAATAAGCTGGGAAATAATCATTTATGCATAAATCAAATCAAATCAAATAATTATTTATTGACATAAAAGAGTTTCATACATGTTAATGAGTCCATAAACTCCCAAACTAGTGAGACCACTGTATTTCAGGAGCCAATTAAGGCTTCTCCCATCCTATCTAAATATATATAACTCAAAGGTTACTGACTGACATAGTGATCTATCAACGCACAGCCCAAACCACTGGACGGATCGGGCTGAAATTTGGCATGCAGGTAGATGTTATGACGTAGGCATCCGCTAAGAAAGGATTTATCGAAATTCCACCCTTAAGAGGGTGGAATGGGTGGTTGAATTATTTTCCCATAGGCCACGCCGCGGGCGAAGCTGCGTGACTTATGTCAGTGATAATTTTAATATAAATTTAAACTTTAAACAAGAAAAATAAGAGAGTATTCGTGTAACATGGATAAAACTTAAATATCCGAGTGGGAAGTTTCAATAAGCGACCGGCAGCAGAGCGCGGCATAAATGGCCTAGCGCACTACACAACACATGGCACGTGAAAATTATTGCCTGGCGGATTTTTCGAGAGCATTAATGCAAATTTATCGAGCCGCGCAGCGCTAATTGCGAACGACGCGAGCTCGCTGATTGTTTTCTCGTCCGATTTATGGCAACACCTATTGCCGATTTAAAGCTTTAATTGTAAACGATTCACGTGTTTTATTGGATAGTCGGAGCGTATTTATTCGATTGCTCTCTGTGCGGTTTCGATTATTGATTTTCCGACAACGCTGTCCTTTCTGTTTGCACACGCACGTGGTTTTTCTACGTTTGGCTTGTACTTTTTCCACGCCATGATTTGGTTTACAGTTTTATCTACTATTTTAACTCCTAACTGTAATTAGTATAAAACTCATACTAAATACAAAATGTAATAAGAATATCTAGTGTCCGCTTAGTTTTTTAGTGGAATCATTATAGTCTTATTTTATTTTTGGAGGCGGTGTTCGATTCCCGCGGCAGTACAAGTGTTAGGTGAAAAAAATGGCAAATAACGTAAACTAACAGATATTATAACTATGGTTAAACGTAAGTTTAATATTTAATGCTAATAATATTTTATATTTAATACTACTAATACTGGAAACCTTTGATGGCTTATTTATTTTATAGATAATGTTTTTTTTAGTTGTAACATTTTATTTATTTAATACTTAAAAAAGATAAATTTTATCTTTTTAAAAAGGAAATGACAGTAATTTTTTGGCAAATGGCAAATATTACATCAATAAACCGATATATTACAAAATTGGAGATGGACCCACTGCATGGTTTCCACACTAAGCTTGAAATCCGTGCTGTATTAGGAGTCAGGACTCTTTCGTCGGAAATAGGCATAGTTTTTATACACTTATTACACACGTAGAAAGGTTAATGATAGCCTCGATTTAAATGGAACTTAGTTTTTTAATCATAATTATAGGCTTCCATCAATAGTCCACAGTAAATCATCCATCACGTTACTGTTCGCACTACGACATGTAAACTAACTAAACGCCTACGGCGCGCTTACAAAATTGTAGCACGTTGAGTGAGAAGTGGAAAAGTGTCGTAAAAACCAAGAAATTGCCTCTCGGCGGAGGTAGGGATGTGTTAATAAATTAAGTGACGTCACATCTGAGCGGTTAACAAAGTTAGCGGCTATGGCTGCGGGCGTTTCCCGCCTTTTTCGCTTAAGTTTTCCGCGCCGCCGGCACCGGAAGTTCGGCCATTATTATTTTACGCGGGCAACAAGCGGCGCGATAATATCCAGCGCTTCAGCCAGCCGGCTGCTCCAGAGTTCCTTTAATGGTTGAACGTGTCTTCTTACTCCTGCCTTTAATAGCTATAATAATTTAAACAAAAAAGCAAGATTTATTAAAGTGCGCTCGATGCGGCCAATCGAAGAAGGACTCTTAAATTGCGTTGGATAACAACCAAATCACCTGTGGACCAATTAAAATGATCAGGTCACATACAATTACGTTGTTTGTAAGTACCGATCGAGAGGCAAGAAACGTTGCTGATAGCACGTTAACTTTGTATTGAAATAATATTTACATCCGTTATTACTTTCAAATTATGTTACTTAATTATATATGTAGTGTAATAATGTAATACGCATGTATGCTGTTTTATTTGGCATCAACATGCTATTTTATGGCAGGATGGCTTACCATGTCGGTGTCATTAACAAAAAGTACGAGAGAAAATTCGATTTTTGTTGATATTTCATACAGCGCCATCTAGACCTAAACTAAAAAAGCTTTTACTATGGGAACCAGATAACTGATACGCAAATACTTTTTGTTAAAATACAATATAAGACCCAGACACAGAACAAACATCGATGTTCATCACACAAATGTTGGTCCTGCAATCGAACCCACAACCTGCAGTTCAGAAGGCAAAGCTACCACCAACTTAGCTATTGGGTCAGTCAATTCAGTCGGATTGAAAAATAAGAATGCGAAAAGTACAAAGAAATAATATTGGAAGTTTTATCTCAGAAACGTTGCCAGGCTATCTCCATGACTGGTTCAAATCATTCCGTTCTTTCCGTTTAACCTCTCAATCTGGAATAAAATGTTCAACATCAGCTGGCAATTTTAGTGATCACACTAAATTATAAAGGCGAAAGTTTGTAAGTGTGTATGTTTGTTACTCTTTCACGCTCAAACGGCTGAATGGATTTGGATGAAATTCGGTACCAAGGCACTGGATTAACATATAGGCTACATTTTATCCCGGAAAAGTGAAATGCTGCCGTGGGATGAGCAAATAATTAAAATACTTTTAATTCGCGGGTGAAATAAAACCTCCAACATTTTCTAAAAATATAAAAGGTAACATACGAAGGTCAGCCATACTAATATTACGTGTCTTAAAAATAGCATGTTTAACTTTATATTGATCCTTAAACATCATTGAACAGTCCCTCTCCATCTAAGTCCAACAGCCAAGCACCCTTAAACCCTTGGGTTTCCGATTCCACACACGTCACGACACCGCGCGGCGCGTGTTTTGCGTAATCCCGCATAAGGCTTAGTTAGTCGTAAGCCGGGTCAGGTCGGGCCGGTCCGGTGGCGTCTCACTTCGTCTCGTAAATCAATCCAAAGTTCAACTCTGGTAAGGAGCTGACGGCATCTGTTTCATTTCCGTCTTGCATTTTTATGCCCTTCAGTTAACCACGATTTAGCTAAGTTAGATTTTGAAGTAAAACTTCTTTATGCTTGACTTGGGGAGAAACTTGTGAATGCGAGGCGAACGGAAGTTGAAAGTTGTTGGTTAACGTAGATCTCCATTGTCAACATAACAAAGTTAACAATTTGTGTTATTATGTTAGTATGTCAGGTAAAATGACAATTTACAATTATCCGACTGGCTGATAGATGGAGCCAAACTAAAGAACTTCAGTCGTGTGGTCTAAAGCATACTCATTTTTACTCTGATAATCTTTAGATTTAGTAACTTAATAGATCAGTGGCGTTAAGCAACATAGCCGAATATTAGAGGCAGTAGCGTACCTTAGGAGAGGCTTGTCCTTGGTGTCCAGCAGTGGACTAAGTAATATAAAGCGGTGATAATGAAGAAACATTCGATAGGGTCGTTATTTGGGTGACAAAAAGAGATGCTTATAACTGATCGTTACTGTGCTTAAGTGCTTGTGAGACAATAGCTCTTAAGCCAAGAAAAACATTATTTCAATATATGTAGGAATATTTTAGTCTGTGGTAGAAAGTAGATACGTGCGTGCTCCACCTTAGACAACTTCGTCACTTACCATCAGGTGAGTTGTTGTCAAACGCATGCCCATTTCATCATAAAAAAAAAAAATACAGTCCATGATTTTTTAATGTGCATACTCTATGAATACGGGAAAAAAACGAGCTACGGTGTACGACGACGGTGTAAAATTAATATAAGAGGAAGAAATTAAACACTAGTGTTAAATTGCAAAAAATATCTTTTTATTCCAATCAATCGACCCCATATATATTACTTGACAATTTAACTAATAGCTGTCTTAGACCATTAACGCGATACGACACCAATCCAAACATAAACTTTCACGTGACACAAAACACGAAGTAAAAAAGTTGTCAGTCCATTGTGTGTTAAATTATTCACGAAATCTATTCGTCGCTCCAGATCTTCGGCTAGATTACGGCGATATGGTGAATTACATGCGATCCCATATTTCATGGCGTGAAGCTCGCTGATGACAGTCGTGACAACGCTGAATCGAATTTTTACTCGTACGGTTAATGATACAGCATTTCGAAAGCCTTCACCATACGTCTATACACAACACACTATAGCAGGCGATTACCAATCTTGATTCTACCTATCTATACTACTGTAATTATACATTATACAATCCTTTTTTTAGGGGGGGAAGAGCCCTCGCACTTCCCTGCCACCAAGGGCAGGGGGGGCAGCCACGGAACGCCCAACGATCACATACATAGATCCTGTACCCTAACTAGGATTCCCTGTGTCTAGGGACTCAGGACCATGGTCCCACAACACCCAGACTCAGAACAAGTATTTGCACTTTTTTTCTGTGCACAAATACTTGTCCTGTCATGGGAATCGAACTCACCGCCTCCGGGCTATAAGCCGACGTGCTCAACCACCAGAATAGAGTATGCGATACCTTCGAAAGTTCAACTATAGAAGTTTGTGATAATTTAGCCACTGTAGTTCATCTTACAAATAGATTTTTTTTCTATTTAACAGAGTTTATTCTTACAGAATATGCCACCCTTATATCTAATCAGGTTTAGTTATTTAATTATTTTAGCAAATTAATTAAATCTAATTTTAACGGCTGCTTGGAACAGATCGTAAAGATTTTTTACAAATAGATACAGAGGGTAGTCGCAAAAAGTGAGTGAGAGTTAGGTTTGTTAGAGAAACATTCACGGGAAAACGGTTGCATCGGACTGACGTACTGTACGCAGATTGCTTATTATACTAAGAATCAACAAAGCGCAATTTACGGGAAAACGGGTAATTTGCGGGTAAAACTGCGGGGCGGGGGTATTATACTGTTGCTCCAAACCTGTTAAGTGAAAACGCCAAAGACAAAAGGAAAATTTAAAAATCCTCTCACGTATTAATTTCAACCCAAAATGGAGGTATTTTTTAACGGTTCCGTAGTGCTGTTACAATTAAAAATTAATCTGTCGTGCGTCTGTCGTCATACGTTAACGTGCATCCGGGATCCGGGCTGCGGGCGTCATTACACCCAAAGATTCAATCCGACACATCTTCAATGTTTCACCTAGTCCAATAATTACGTAGGCTATCATTAAACCGCGTGCACAACAAAACGTAATAACCTTGCAATTAGACGGTGGCCATTAGATCGTAATAGAGTTTGGTACAATTTGTGAGTAAAATCGTCAAGCGTGTCACATTACCAGGGCCCATTAGGGCGTTTACACAACACGGAATTGAAATGAGAAGTCCACAGATTATCGTGATAGACAAACTGGTAGCATTGTCTCGATAATAGCCGACTATACGGGATGTTTAGTGCTCATGTAATGGATTTTAGCTGATCCAGTTTTGATATGCTAAACGAAAAATGTATACTTGAAGTATTTTCTTCCTAGATATAAGAATAGAATAGAAAGATATTTATTCAATAATTGCCTAAAATAAGTACAAAACAGGTTATATTATAAATGTATATACAAATACAAAACCATAAACCAGTATTGAATGGGTGTCGGCTCAGCATATTGGATTATCTAGACCGCTTTTGTGGTGTGGTAGTTGAGCAGGTCAGCTCATAACACGAAGGCGACAGGTTCGATTCCCGCAAATAGAAAGCAAAGCATGAAGCACATAGACACGATATTTACTGTATTCATTTTGAGTTTGCTGCTTTTTTGTAGGTATAGTAGTACTGTATAGTAGTATATCGTATATACCTATGTAGATTCGTTTCATGCTATACATACAGTGCAAGAGACAAGGATATGTTATTATGCGTGCCTCTCTCTCTATCCATCTATCTATCTCTGTCAATTCAATGTTTTTAGTGTCGAAAACTACGGGCCAAGTTTTCCATATATCAAAACGTTCAAATATAACTAAACATCAATTTTGTATTCATATTTATAAGCACCTATCGAGTACTTATCCTGAAAATTTTCCCAACCCTGTATACATAAGCGCGAGGTCCGACCATGTGTCGAATATCCACGGCGTATTATATCCGGGCGATTTCGGCAGGTAGCTCGATAATATCCACACGTCGGGCATTAGGACCGGCCGATAAGATCCTATCGGGCCACGTTAAATAACACGTTTCCTGCCATCGTCGTGGTAATTTTAATAATGTAATTACGATATTCGGCGTTTCAGTAATGACAGGCGACGCGAACGCCGACCCGATTAAACAACACAATGTATTAAACTGCTCCTGGTACGTCATTATGTTTTTAAGCTTTTGAATTGATGTAATGTAAACCTGTAATAATGTGGACTGATGTGTTTTTTTTTTCATGTCTATGATCGACTATGCCGCCATGCCGCCTTAAAGTATCTCTGTGTAGAAGCGACGAAGAATGCGTAACATGAAGTTACTAATTTCTTTATTTAGTCATCTTAACATGTAAATATTAATAACGCCTTAGTGATGGCATTTAGGCGTATAAAGGCGTCTTTGACATATGTCAAAGATGTGATACATTTCATATTGTATTCTATGTGTGTAAACAAAAAGTATATAAGTATTGTATCAGTTACCTGGTTTCCGTAGTACAAGCTTTGCTTAATTTGGGGCTAGATGGCGATGTGTGAAATGTCGACACAATTTTTTTGCTCGTTTTTAATGACGGACTTGAAAGATGAAGAGAGAACCAAAATAATCTAATTATCATCTACAGATTTTATGTAGTGAAAGTATTTGTAATTTGCAAAGAAAATTAGTTCCTATACCTAAGACTTTTTTTCAATAAATTAAAAATATAGGCCTAATTCGTTTGAACAGGGGATTTCTATTACAATTTGTGGCAGCTATCCAAACTTCAGAAAACATACGCTACGGATATTGCTAAATACTTCCTCCCGTTTTAATTAGTTAATAAATAAATATCTCATAAAAAATTGGATATGGTTGTATGGCTTACATCAGGCAAAAAAATAAATAGTATATATACTTAACACAAAATTTAATAGGTATTGCGTGACGTCATAAGTTCCGACTCGGCATGTAATCAATATCGTAAGACCTTAATAACAGATTTAAATAAATTTGTTCCGAGAGCAACAGTCCTACTATTATTTATTCTGTGACCAATGCGACCCGTCGTAAAACCATTAACATCCCAAGTAACCTCATGTGAGTCTACAATTACTTACCTGCACTTAATAGCATAGTATCATCGCATACAATCTCTGGACATAATAAATGCTTACAAGATTAAATTAAATGTGAAAATAATAAATGTCGTCACATTACGAAGGCGCAGGCAGCAATCTCCAACGGTCCGACTCACTAATGACGGTGTAAGGATATTGTTTTAGATCACCACAGCCGCCCTCTAATTTACTGTATCGCCTGTAATTAAGAACTAACACGTTGAAAAAAACGCATCAAACTCACCCCTTCACGATAACTGCATCTGTATGAAATATGGGACAACCACCCACCCGAAATAACGGTCGATAAGGAACCCATTTTGAGTGTACACATCGGATTTATGTTCAGGCCCACAACGCAATGATAATAAGATTTAAAAACAACACGGTTTTTGTGTAAACTTACTTTTTCAGATCCACGCGGATTGCGCAAACGTTTAAACAAAAAGTTATAACGGCCATCCAATTAGTTTAAGAGTCCGCACAGAAGCGCTTCGCCGACCCTAAATTTTTCTCAATTAAATGCAAAACTCGCCCCAGGACCGGCGGCTATATAAAATTTTAAGTCCATACCTACAATTCGCGCAACACAAATTTTTATTACCTTCTCTCGGTAAGTAAACAAAAAGAACAAATTAGCCGAGCTGGCTGGAAGACGCCGGTGTCGCCCCGAGTCCCGCTCGGGACACAAGCGTGTAAAAAGTAAAACAATAAGGATTCCGCGCGGCTGCACTGGGATATTTATTGTTAATGAAAATGGCGGGATTTGAACTAACGTCTTGTAACTAAATACCCTCTCACTGTTAAAGCGGGCACTAATTTGGTTTTTATAGCGCGTCCTTAATTTGATTTGGCGGCATCGCGGCCGCGCCACTATTGCCTGTAGGAGCAATTAATTTGCTCGGATTATATTTTTTTTCTCAGGGCGGCCTGTGCGACTCTCCCCGCGGTTGCCTACGCGATCCAATCGAGGAGGAAAAAATAAAATAAAACTTAAGCCCCGTTTAATTTGAAGGGTGGTTCTGGGCTATTAAAGTAACACGCTTATGTATTGCAAATTATATTGAAATTTGTCTTCCATTACTGAGCGTCTTCCTCACACAAATGTTGCCCGCATTACGAGCGGGAGATTTTTATTCCGCGCTACGCCCACCCTTGTCTCCCGGTTTTTTTACCGAGGAACTTTTGTGGTGTTTTTTCTTGCTAATTAAAACTCTTCCGCGCTGTTTCCTTTGAGAAACGAGATCCGATCAATTAATTTTTAGGCGGCGTAAGCCTTCTCGAAATTTACTGCGTTATAAAAAAGGCATTTTCCAAAAAAAAAGGATCAAAAAGTAATTGATCAAGCAAAGGTTTTGTGTTAAAGAAAAGTTTCGAAATTGCGAGTTAATTTTCTCGTTGTGCCATTTTCTTGGTAGCGGGAAAATGGGAAGGCAATCACGGTTCGTGTAATGGGATGGTGTTGTTTATGGAAGATTCCATACAATCAGCTCACCGGCGGAGTAGCTGATGGAGTCACGCGCGCTATTGTGTCTCCGGAGACACTTGATTACACTAATACAATGCTCGGAATATGCACGTATTCACAATTACTACCTATCACTACCGAAATGACTACTAGGTGTCTTCGGTTCCTTAACCTCAGACCACCGGCCTAAAATAATCACATAAAAACAGACGTAACAATTTGTGAGAGAGAAAAGAATTGGTGTCGGCGCTTTTTTATTTTCTGATAAGTTTGAAAATGAATTAAAGATTTTTTTATGTTAGATATTACACTTTAGCTTCGGGAGTTGTTTATTGTACTGACATGCATTGATGGAAATTAAGCTCCACAGCTTAGAGCACCGACGTAAAGTTGCCAGTTTATCGGTTTTCTATAGACTGCATTGTGGAGAGTTTGCTAAAGAATGACACGTTCTTATTCCTCCATCTCCCATATATCACTGGACATCAAGGTGCAATAAAAGACGTCAGCGTCACCCATATATTATTGAAATCCCATCAACCCGCACTAAGCGTTTTGCTACGCACTTTATAGTAGTGACATACATTTTGAACAGCCAATGATTAGAACAAGTTGCCGGTTCTTGTCTAACCTAACTACAATCTGGGAGTTTTCAAGAGTGCGCAATGCAGTGTCACGCGAAACTCTATACTAGAAATTCGAGTGACACTGCAACTCATATGGGCAGCCGTGTCGCTTAACATCAGGCAACGGTTAGCTCGTCACGTCATTCCTTAACATAAAAAAAAATCCTCACTTTTCATCAGGTGAGACAGTGGTCAAATGCTTTGCTATAAACAATTAATAAATCATCACTTTCCTTCAGGTGAGACAGTGGTCAAATGCTTTGCTATAAACAATTAAAACATCTTTACTTTCCATCAGGTGAAACAGTGGTCAAAAGCTTTGCTATAAACAATTAAAAAATCTTCACTTTCCATCAGGTGAAACAGTGGTCAAAAACTTTGCTATAAACAATTAAAAAATCATCACTTTTAGTGATAGGTAAGATCTTGTTTGTCGTTGTGTGTAAAACAAACTTATTAAACAGCTTAAAAAATAGGCAAAAAAGGAAGAAAGTAGTGACAACAAAAGTGGATGAATTTGACTTGAAATTAATCTTTCAATAAAAACGACAAACCATCCTTAGCCAATCGAAGTTAATTAGAACGTAAAAGTAAATCTCAGAGAACAGTGATCGGTCCATCCCCTTAATCAGTGGCAATAGAGGCGGTGAAGGCAGAGCCAATCCAGCGGCGATGGACGTCGGAGGCTATTGATGGAGCACGCGCCAGATTAAAGAGAAATCAATAGCACGTGACATCCGGAGATCGACTGGGCCGCTGTGTTAGAGTCAGGTCGAAACTACGATCCTTTGAAAATGGAGATTTGAATCAATGTGATAATAAACACACTGGTTTTTGGTGGGAAATCGAAAAGGATCGCGTCACCGCATTGTATTATTTTCCAAAACTGGTGTTATTTTCAGTGTTAGTGCATAAAATTAGTGGCATTTTATTTGTTAAGTGCCGTGTTACAAGCATGAGTGTTGGAAAATGGTATAATGATGGTGAAACGTTTATTTTCGTGTTGTTTCCAAAACTCCATAGTAGCTTCTGGTAAAGCTGCCACCACTTTACTAGGAGTATGACTTGACTAGACTAGACTATGACTTGACTTGATGACTTGGACTGTGACTTGACTTGACACATAATATACTAAATATTAATTAATTTGAGAAATGATCAATTACTTGACACTGGCTAAATACACAAAGTGTGGAGCCATACCAAAACAACAAAAAGACACTCTAACTTATTTATGTGTCCTATTGTTGTGTGTTCCCTTGCAGGATGTAAACTAATATCTACCTTGATTAAATTTCATCATTGAATTTAGTTACTATCAGATATAGCTGTTGAAAGTCATTCATATAGAGGTAATAATAAACAAAACCCATCATCCAGACTCAAGGCTGGTGGAACAAAGCGGCGCGATAGGTAGGGGGAAGCGAAGTAGTTATAGATCGCGTCCCCAGGTCTGGCCGGTTTATTTCAACCTTCACATTTAATATGACCGCTGATGGTGTGGTGGTTGAGCAGGTCGGCTCATAGCCCGGAGGCGGCCGGTTCGATTCCCGCGACAGAAGTATTTGTGCACAGAAAAAAAAAGTGCAAATACTTGTTCTGAGTCCAGACTGGAATAGTCCCTCAACACCCAGGTGTTGTGGGACCATGGTCCTCGTAGTTCCTGGGGCCCTAGATACAGGGAATCCTAGTTAGGGTCCAGGATCTATGCATGTGATCGTTGGGCGTTATTATTATTATTATTAATATTACTATTGTTTTAGTATAAGATGTCAATGTTTAATTTGTTTATGATTTACGTAGTTGTAGTAGTTAAATAAATAATTATAAGTACCTACTTTGTTTTTAAAGCGAACGAAAATGTTTCGTGTGGCATTGCGTTTCTAAAATAATAAGGTCAAAAATTGTGTAAATCTTATGCCTACAGGACAGAAAAGATAAATAACCAGAGTCAATTGATCTTATCAGCATTATATTGCATATACCAAAATTATTTCATAGTTGAAATGTGGCATTTGACCTTTATCCACGTTGTTTTTGTTACAATTTATTTATGACAAGCTTCTGTCCGCAGCTTCGCCCGCCGCGTGGCCTATGGGAAAATAATTCAACTACCCATTTCACCCTCTTAAGGGTGGAATTTCGAAAAATCCTTTTTTAGCGGATGCTTACCTCATAACCTCTACCTGCATGCCAAATTTCAGCCCGATCCGTCCAGTGGTTTAGGCTGTGCGTTGATAAATCACTAAGTCAGTCAGTCACCTTTGAGTTATATATATTTAGAGATAGAAGATAGAAGATGATACTTCAATAATTATCAAATTTCAGGGTAATCGACGCATTAGTGGCCGTGTTACAGATATCCATAGGTTACGGTGATCTCTTCCCATCAGGAAGATCGTATGGTGTTTACTACAGCTTAGGGGTTATTAATATAATATAATTATGCTCACACAACGTTTTTATGCTACTTACAGCATAAAAAACATAATGTGAACTCTTTTTGTTGATAGCATGCAAAATACAACAACACAACTTTCAACGATTTCATTTTCTTGCTTTACTAACATATCTGTAACATTTCCTTTGCCTACTCTATGAGGTAAAGAAAACACGTCCGCGTACAACACCATTCCACGGACAAAGCTTCGTTTCCTTCGACCGGTGGTCGATGATTGATCAATCAATGCATTAGAAAGGCGGCCCTAATTGCACAGCAATTCTATGCGTTTATTTGTACTAGCTGTGCGGTGGGGCGGCGAAGCGGCGAGGCGGACAAATCACCCTACTCTTACGTTGGTACATACGCTCTACATTGTCTTTTAGGAACAGTATTATGCCGTATTGCACTTCAAAAATTATTACTACATCGGTACCATTATAGTAACATTGTTATTTCTCTAATATGTGTAATCATTAAACTTGGGCGTGAATTTATAGTGACTTTGCGTCAAGTCAATCAGCGTTGACATGCTTACCAATCATGTAATAGTTAAATTAGCTTCAATCAAGGCATTGAGAAGTTTAGATTTCCTTGAAAAGCTTAAATATTCAAGGAAATAAAAGGTAATGACGAAATTAAGACATTAACATCGTTAGAGGAAATGGAGTAAGTACATAATTAGACTTTTCAGAGTACCTAATAGTTTTAACTGTCACGGTAGTAAAATAACCAATGATGGGAATGACATAAGGAAATTAGTAAATTACCAAGTACAATTATGTAAATCTATCTAACAGGATCTACAATAGATGACTGGTAAGCAGAATTTTTAAACTAATGTATATGGCAATAGTATTTGTGTCGTAAATCGGTAGAGAAATCGTTTTCCAACAGAAGTTTTCATATCTGATCCATAAGTAGGTAGTTTACGTTATTTATTCATAAGTTTGCTGCGTGTCTTGCCCAAACAACGGTTACATAGTAAAGCAATATCCGCAAAAGGACAAAATATCGCTGCAAATAAACGTTTAACTTTATGGACTCGAAAGATATTACCGATTCGTGATCTCCTTTTTCTTGGTTTCGCGTTTCGCCCGGTCGGCCATCTTGGCGACATGTGGCGGGAGATTTAAGCGGGAAACGTGCCCTGCTATATTAGATTATGTCGAAATGAATTGAGCGCTACTATTGGATATGTTATTGACGTAGATTTGCGATTGGAGGAACGAACTGATATTTCGTATTGTTATTAAAGGAGCGGTGCTCGCTGGGACGTGAGCGGCGTCCCGAGCGGCCCGATCCGCCGTTACGGACCTATCGTTTAGGCCTCTTTATATTTTTCTTATGTAAATACCGTTTCATATCCGATGAGCTTTATTTATGTGGGAATCGTTTTGGCGAGATAAGTCTCTCCTCTGTTCCAGTGTTCACCTCTTGCGATGCATGTAAATTTTGTTTTGTTTTGGAATACTGATTTATTGTATACAGCGGTTATCCTACTATCTTTTGCTTTATCCGCCTGTCGTATCAGTTACATTCAAGAAAATGTTTCTGTTGCAGATTGTACTACACATACGTTGTGTTAGATAAACATATTTTAAGGAAGACTGACACTGGCAGAAGGCAAAGTGTTTGAAGTGTCGCCGAAGATCAAAGAGTACGCGCCGTCCAAGAGTGTTGTTAAATCATCTTCAAGGGTTTCAGCGCGGTAAACAGTAGCTTGAGGTGTAGTACAAGTTACAAGAAGAAGCTTTTTGTCAGTGAGACATCACCGCTCTTTTTTTTTTAATGTTTTGTCTCCACACTTTTGTGTATTTAGCCAGTGTCAAGTAATTGATAATTTATCAAGTTAATGATATTTCACGCAAATAGGTGTCAAGTCACAGTCGAAGTCATCAAGTCAAGTCATAGTCTAGTCAAAGTCATACTCCTGGTAAAGTGGTGGCAACTTTACTTGAAGCTTCTATGGAGTTTTGGAAAAAACACGAAAAGAAACATTTCACCATCATTATACCATTTTCCCACACTCACGCCTGTAATCCAGCACTTAACGAATAGAATGCCACCAATTTTATGCACTAAAACTGAAAATAACACAAGTTTTGGAAAATAATACAATGCGGTGAGGCGATCTTTTTCGCTATCCCGCCAAAACTCTCCACCGCTCTTTTTTAGTATTATATGTTTCTCGATATACCTATAATAAAACCTAATTCGCACACATATACATGTATATAGCAAAACTAAGCAAAGTCGATGTAAGGCGTTATTACATTTTGTTTTATAGTTGGATTAAACTTTCTCAGCTAGTTACTATAACCGCTTAAATCTCCCAGCTTGGCACACATCCCAAGGGCGGCGCACGCGAGGCCGGCATCCTTTGATGTCGCGAGGGTAGTTATGAAAATTAATAAAGTGAACAACGTGTAATTGCTTCCGATAAGGCGGCGGCTGCGCGGGAGCACTCTCTTTTTATTCTCGCCTGAACGTTTAACGAGCCCCGCTCTCGGTACAGACGCGTCTTAGGACGCAAACAGACGATGCGATACCATTATTATGATGTCAGTAATTATTCATATTTTATCGTCTGCTTGTTCTGTGAATACCGTAATATTTGTTAAATAAAAAATCTACACTTGATTTTAAATAGATGGAATTAAAATAGATCAAATCGTGCTTAAAATGAGGAGGGACATTTCAGAAATCACAGAATGCCAATGTCAATGTATGGCATCATCTTTACGGAATATAGAGTCACTTTTGTGATCATCTTTGGGAAAAAAGACATTATTTTGACATTTTGATGATTGGAAGAATTATTTTTTGACCAAAAATAAGGTTTGTACGGTTATTTTGAGATTTCCGCTTTTTAATAATTGCACCGTCTGTATTTAACCTTAGCTTGAGTTAATTAATTTAAAACATCGATAAACCCGTTTTGGTGATGTATTCTGCTTTTATTCATTAATTACGTCATTCTCAAAGTGTTAAGTCATTGGGATTTGAGAGTTTTCATTAATTAATTACTGCATAATTATATACTTGGGTATTTTTTAAAGAGCAGAAGATTATTAGATATTATTTATTTGATATTATTATTATTTGGATTGGATTAGAATTAAATATTTGAATTTGGCATTAACTATCATTATTACTTATGTATGAGAGACCGCAGAAGCAGAAATACAGTATAAATAGTGGAGTCAGAGGTAGTACGACCGAATATTATTGTATACAAATGTACGAAACATCCACATCCAATTCTCTAATAGCCTTCACCTATATTATTTAACCCTATACCCCTATAATCCACCTATATTATTTTCTATATTATATACGTTAGTGTCTCTTTTTCAAACGCAATCAAGCTGGTAGATCAAGGCTTGGTAGGATCTTAAAATTACTTACCAAGAAATCAATATTCTTTATTTATTATTTTCCTTAGCAATAAAAATATATTTCAAAATCCGACATTGTGATTCAACTGCCAATCATATCAATCTGACTCATTATCCAGTTGATACGAATTTAAAATACCTTAGGATCAGTCAAAAGAAATAAATAATCATGAATAATGTTAAAAGAAACCTATCAATAAAACCGAACTTAACGTGTCCCGAAATAAAACACTTTGTTATTAAGTTGACAAGCAACCGTAAAAATGTTCTTTTAAAATGTAAAATAAACAGATCAATCATGTTGAAGCGATCCCACCGGGCTCACACCGAATCCCCGAAAAGAAGCCTGTAAGCATCTATTATAAAACACAGATGTTACCACAAGACCGAGCCGAGCTCATCCACCGCGCCCGCCGCTCGAACCTCTCACCCATCCGCGAGAGAAGGACAAAATATAAAAGTGATACGCGTTTTTTATTTGTTTTTTTTTTTCGAAATAAGAATTGTTCTACATTTACGAGAGTGATTGACATGCGGTCGCCGCCGGCGCCCCCCGACGCGCGGCATTAAAGCGTTTCACAAGATGGCCCTTGTATTATTATCATTTTATTATTTATTACGCTAATTATGAAAGGGACGTATTTAAAAATGAAACAAAGGTATTACGGATGCCACATTCGTCCGGTAAAAGCTTTGCGGACGTGTAGCGTGTTGCTTTTTCGGGAAATAAATCTAGGAAGGCACATCAATCAAGTTGTCGGATGGACGGGAAGTCCCTTCGAAATTATTATGTAAATCCGTATTTAAAAAAATAACGAATCCATTAAATGTAGGTGTAACACATAACCCTTTCGTGTTTTTTTACATCAAACATAAAGGGGTGGAACTGTTTTAAGCCTTGACTGACATCCCCAACGTATTAGAGGTTTGTTTTGACTTCTGAAATAGATTTAACGTGCCTATGTAATACTATGATAATAGCCGCCATTCGTGTTGTGTAATAACTGATCATAAAGTTATTCATAGATGCCATAAACCAATATAGTCGTTTGCCCGGACCGGCTCGCACTAATTGAATCCCGGCCGGGCCGACGTGAGAAGACTAGCCATCGGCTAATCCAGTGGGCCGACACGACCACTGTGTGTAATTGGAGATTTCACGGCATAGCACTATCACCCCTCATTATGAAATAGAGTGAGCACGTAGCTCTGGCAACATCGTATCATAAGATGGGTCAGCTACATGTACTTACTTAAATTATTTTTGGACAGTGATCACTTTGTTAACCTTTGGTGTAGTAAAATGTGAATAACAACATGAAAGCTACACAATGAATTTAAATGAGTTCATTATAATTATATGATAAGAAAGGTGTCATCTTTTAGGACCATGGTCCTCGTAGTCCCTAGATACAGGGAATCCTAGCTAAGGTCCAGGACCTATATGAGATCGGTGAGCGTTAAAAATTATTATCTTTTTGATATTACGCCTTTAGTACCGATGTTTAATAAGTATCTGGTACCAGTAATAGAAAATAAAACTTTTTGTAAACTCGTTATTATAGGGTAAACTTTGACATTAAGGACTTGGTAATTTAATTTGCTTAGAAAATTAATTTCAATTATTTTCATTAAGTACTCTATATTCTAATTTTGACTTGTAAAAGTGCTGAAAATTGTGCCTATATTATTCTATGTTAATGAATGCTGTGTCGCTTAACATCAAGTGAACGACTAGCTTAGCCGCCGACGGACGCGCCCTACACTCCCTGTGCCCAAGCAAAGGAAACGTAAGGGCTAGGATATTTTTTGTAAAAACAGCTATTTGCCATGTTTTATAACCATATTTTCTTTTCAAAAAATATCTTTTTGTTACTTACAGCTAAAAACTAAAACCTATCACAGTACTCTATTTATGCTGACAATTGAATTTTGAAAAGCTTGATTAGATCATCTAAGTGTTCAGAAGTCCCTTATGTTATTTGTTAAGAAATCAGTCAATTAGGTAGGTATCTATACTTCCGCATAACCTGGGTAGATTGTAATGACTGATGAAATAAAGATCTATATTAATTATACTTATTACATCTGTAATAACCTATCGTACTTATCTATCGTATAATTAAAGCTTTGCAACTGTAATATCATCCCAAAATCTCATTTTCTTTAGCACGTGCAATTTAAAGTGAGAAGAATCAGACTGTAAATACTGGGAGATTGAGATTCGGGATAACTGAAACGAGGGATTGACGCCCATTTCAGAGTTTGACGAGTTAGGGGTGAGCCCCTAAGCCGCGGGCGCACTTGCGATGGAGACGTCGACGCCGCGCTTAAAACGGCTTGGGCTTAGCGCTCCTCGCGCCGAACTTGATACCCGACTTCTAACTTGTGATTCGAGGTTAAGTGTCGAAGTAACGCAAATTCGCGACTCGGATACTGCCGCCGGCGAAACGCTTTCGTGAATTGGGGAAATACGATTTATGTTTCCCCCGCCGGATTTTCTCAAAGTTGTCTATGTAACAAACGATGCGGACGCCGTAGACGTTTGACTTGAGTCTTGCACGGCGCCGGGGCCGTCACACGGGCGGCGCGCGTCCACTCCACAAGACTGCGTGGTCACAAGAGTAATCCTTATTTATGGCAAGACGCCCTGCAATGCCTCCGGTGGACCAGCTATTTGTCAGGACCGCAGGCTGGCTGCATCAATCTTGAGCTCTGGCTTAGCGCGACCTCGTCGATGCTCGATGGTTCATCTCTGCGTTCCATTTATCATGCGGTACATTGAAGCGCACAATAATAGAGTCGCCCGTCTTTATTAACGAACACGACGTTATCTATAGCCCATGTCGACAATAAATACGAAACGGACATAAAGTGACCAACAAAAGTGAAACTGAATCACCCCCGACCGCTCGACACAACGGTGGAGGCGCGCGCTGGACAAACAGCTACAAAACTGCCCCCAGCGCTCGTTACGAGATCGCACTAAATTACGCTCAACTTACGCGGGTCATCTTTCATTATTATGACTCTACTTTGGCGAGTCACAACAAGGCGGGCGTGGCGGTGGTCACCGATGACCATTATCCCTCCATTACCCTGCTTCTACTTTTTTCGCCGAGCGCGCTGACCGCTGCCCCTATGCCGTGAGAGATAAAATCGTAAATTATAACCCAATTCTATGGTTGTTAAAGCTTGACAGATGAAAAGGCTATCGCTGACCGAGAGTGTTTGGTGCCATATCGTTAACATATCAAATGAAATGAGGGTACTCTGCCATAGAGACATTTAGAGATGATGAACATCCGTTTCGTCGTATGTGGTCATTTTATGAATTTCGATTGGAGTTATAGCCGGTTTTGGAATGTCATTTCAACTATAAAACTACATGACACTCCTTTTAATAATTTATTATGTACTACATATAAACTTACTTAGGTTATAAAGTTTTTAAACTAAATTGTTTTAACTTAACATTTATAGAAATATCCACCACAATATCAAATTAGTAGTTCATGCTACCTTGTCGATAATAATTTATGTCTAAGTTTGTATCATAGAATCAGAGGTCGGCGGGAGGCAAACGAGTGGGAGGACATTACAGTAATGTTACTGAAAGGCGCTGGCTCCTTGGTAGGCGCCAGACCTGACAATGCCCCATTAAGGCAGCTATTCACTGAATAGATAACCACCTAAACGCTGCCATAAACCGAAGAAAAGCATTTAATGGCAATGCTTTTCATAACCACGACTACATTCAAAACAGAACATCTGAGAGCCTATTGTAAAGGGAAAACCAATCAGCTGGTAAGTACTGGCCTAGCTTATTACTTTTTTTTTAGGATTTGGCTCCACACTTTTGTGTATTTAGCCAGTGTCAAGTAATTGATAACCTATCAAGTTATCGATATTTCACGCAAATATGTGTCAAGTCACAGTCGAAGTCATCAAGTCAAGTCAGTCTAGTCAAAATCATACTCCTAGTAAAGTGGTGGCAACTTTACTTGAAGCTTCTATGGAGTTTTGGAAACAGCACGAAAAGAAACGTTTCACCATCATTATACCATTTTCCCACACTCATGCCTGTAATCCAGCACTTAACGAATAAAATGCCACCAATTTTATACACTAACACTGAAAATAACACAAATTTTGGAAAATAATAAGATGCGGCGACGCAATCTTTTTCGCTTTCCCGCTAAAACTCCAGCTTATTACTTGTCGAAGACGTAAAATAAAGAATTCAATAAAGCATGGTGGTCGTCATCCATCGGTTATAACAGCAATTTTTACATTACTTTTTAACAGGCAAGTACAAAATTAATAAACACCACCATAACTTAGTCTACAATATTAGAATCTGTTCAACGCCGTACAGTCAATATTTAGGACAGTTTTAACAATCGGCCTAACCCTCAATTTCCGTTACTTAGGGCCTCTATTGGTTCTTAGGTCACCAACTAGGCCTTTCGACTAACTGCTGTTCCTTATGTGACTGACCATGTATGGAAATCTATAGAACATAACAAGTTGGACGGGTGACTGGGGATCTACTTTAAATTGACTCTACAAAAAATTATACAAATTGTGATATTGTATGCATGGTATGGCATGGCATGGTAGCTTTTGTCTAATTATTCTTCAGAACTGTAATGCTTTTGACAACGATTTATAACATAAGAGTGAAACGTTTTTATTTAAAAACAAACAAAAACTTTTCACCCGTGACATCTATACCAATTTTGATGCAATTTGAACACAGTTATTAAGCACACTACCGAAATCATTGATTGTTCCCGTCTGTCTCCTCGTACTGTCTCCAAGAGAATACAAACAGGAATAAAAAGGATACTTCTTGTACGGAAAAATTAAAGATTCCCGCTGCAAAACTGTCAATATCAAGGGGTAAACGACGAGGCAGTTTTAGTATATTTCATAATGGCCGTTTGTTAATCGTCACATAGGTTTTGTATCAAAACTGTGGTTGTCAAAATCGTGGTAATACCCTCGATGTGCAATTACAAATTATTAAATTAAGGTACCGAAGGGCAAATGTTGAACGGGCGGTGGTATCCCGCTGGTTCTGCCCATTCAAGCGCCCACAAAATGTGCCCTACACTGGTTTGTAAGAGGACATGAATGCTCTTGATATTAATGTGTTTGGACAGGAACGATTGAATGTCCCATAAAATTGTATTAAAATATTGTCGATTATAAAACCTCCTCACCTCCTTTTAATAATATCTGCAAGCTGTTTACGTCATATAAAAAATTATAACTCGTCAAAAAGGTATGCCATCGCAACTACTTTCTTATCATACAAAGAAGCATTGTTTGTTTGTAAATAAATAGTTTTTGTGTCACAAAGGCTAATATATACTACGTACGGGTAGGTTACTTTTTATTCCGGATAATGAATATTGACACAAGAGAAAACCCAGGTGTACCTAGGTATATATTATTTAAGTCTGCTGGCATCTACCTTCCGTACTCATATATAAAAGTGAAACGTTGTCAGTTTATTGTTTGCGTGGCTTTCACGCCCAAACAACTGAACAGGGTGGATGAAGTTTTGCGCACAGATCGCTTATAGTAAGTACTGAGATCAATATTATGTATCTACTATCCTGGAACTAGTGGAATAATATAACAGGTGTATAGCGACCCATTTTCCTGAGGAAATTCGTAATTTTCCGGTAAACTTTCATAGTAAAACTAAAGGAGTACTGTAGTTTCTCTAGATATATTTTATCGGAGTTAATGATTAGCCGGAACCAACAACAAATAACCGTTTGCTAGTCCTTTTTAAAATTGGTTATTTAGTAGAAAATTATGAACTATATCTAAGTATATAATCTGAGAAAGATTCACTTAGAGAAAAATAAACAATCTTTGCAATTTACGAGCTATGACAAATCTGAATTACAACCTTACAACCATAACCTTTGTCCACCGTATTCTGGACAATAAAATAACTCATGTCCAATTTATGTTAATACAATAAATACTAACATAAATTACACTGGAAGACATAGAAGGCAATTTAAATTTATGTACAAAAGTATAAACTATCTTAAAAGGAGTAAGGCGATATACAAATTGAATGATTTGTGCATCAAATGATTGTTACATGAATGTAAAGGGTATTAACATCAGTCATCGTAATTACCGTGTCTAATCTAAAGGGTAGAGCAGTAGAGATATGAAATATAGATGCTTGCTAACCTTAGGATAAGCTTAAATCAGAAAACTAAAGCATTAGAATTCTATCATTAGAAAAGCATTAGACTTTTACATATTTTCTAATGAAATCAACTTTGATTGACTTTATATCAAACTTAACTCAGTTGCACTACAGTTTAGCTCTTATGGACAATTTCTTTTTCTAGTGTAAAAGGACTTGTGTTATTCCTAAACCGTGTGTAATATAATAAAATAAAAAAATAATTTTATGCCATTAGCAATCAACTTCACAATATAAATCCGTTGAGCCGTTTCAATGCTATCTATAAGTGGTAATAAACATGTAAAGAGTATGTAAAGAAAGAAAGACAAAACTACATTTATTCGTGACATAAGTAACATACAACATTAAATTACATAGTTTTTATATAACATCAAAAGAAAAAACATATTAGGTAGCAAATGCAACGTTGCGTAAAGGATCGTAAGTATATGTTAAAAACAAAAAGCAAAGCAGATAATTGGATGGAAGTTTTTGAAAAATGTGATGCATTTTGCGGTATCCGTTGGGAGCTAACCCTTTTCTCTAAGTAAATGTAGGTAACACCTCCAAGGAAAGTTCTTCATACTTAGGTACTAACCAATGTTCTTTTACAACATTAATGAAGGATATACGATATAAACTCTCAGTATGATTAACAAAATTTTAGCAAAGCTTTAGTTATCACTTTCGGATTGTTTCCCAACGTAAACATTAAACGTAAAAATTAAATTTACTTCTGTCTCATACGTCAGTTAATAAGAGCTTTCAAGAAAATTGTTCAGCAACCGCAGTAATAATGGCATAACAATAATTGTAACAAGCAATGCGGCTATTTGTAACGAAAGAGCGACAACGCGACAGATGCTCGCGGCCATCTTGCGGCTACAAAACTGTCGCATGGCACCTTCGTGACATTGTGGTCACAATGTCAGCGTTTAAAATGAAATTTCGTTCATTTTCGGTAATATAATACCCACCAAATTACCCGGAAACAACTGAAAGCTGCAGGTATTATGTAAACAACGTGATGACGAACGTAACTCTAATCTAATTATCGTTGTAGTTTGTAAGACTCCGTAATTTTAAACAATCTAAAGCCCAATTAAAAACGGCACCCGTTTACCATAATGTTGGAAAAACATTGTTGTGAAACTGGCATTGTGTTTTTTAATAAATACTTACATACAATTCACGCGAAGATGTTCGCTACAAATTAAAAAACTAGATAACTCGTAGTTTCATCGCGTTCTTCTCGTGCAATAACTAGATACGTTTTTAAGAGGTAATAAAAAACAATATGGGAAACAAGGCAAGGAGTTGTGAACCGTGAAATTGCCATCTGTGTCGCGAACATTGTTAAGTGCGTAACATACAGTGTTACATTCTGCGACTTTATTCTCATCTTGGCATCTATATTGTTATAACTAAAGCAAAACTTGACAAAAATGTGTCGGTACAGAATAGATATTTTGTTTAGTTGTATATTTTTTATCTGAATTCAGGAGTGTCGTAAAATGTCGCCGGAGAGTTTATTAATCAAGTAAAGGGACATCTCAAGGCTTAGTGGATTTTTTCTCGGAGAACGTCTTGTTCATTATACTACGGAACGTAGCATGATGAGAAATTAATCCGGGGGGTATGGCAGGGCAGATGGCTGACGCAGGTGCTGTGCGCGGACAATTTGCCGGGACCGAGCCTCCAGCAGTCTTCGGCTAATCCGAGGATACGTCTTCAAGAAAGACGAAGATGATTGCATATACACACACCTACAAATCAGACTTATAAATATTATAAATAGATATCGACAATTCTTTGCGCTTACCTCATAAAGAAAATATTTTTCTCATAGTGAACTGGATAGTCTACTGCTACTAACTCATTTATTTAAAAGCGCTGTTTCTAACCAGTTGGGCTAAATGGAAACTCGCGTGGTTTACCGTAGTAGGTAATTAATAATTGTGCAAATACTTAGTTGGTAAACTTAGCCCTGAGTAGGCCTTAGAATAAATAACTGTTATTCCTTCGATTCTACATTATTCTGACATCTACTTATATTTGCACAATTTTTATAGATGAGATACTGAGATTGAACGGTTTTAACAAGTAACAAATGATGCAGTTTTAAAGTAGAATAAATAAAATCAATTACCTAGTGTTTAGTTTAAATTTTTATCATGAAAGCGGTTTCAGCTGCAAAATGCGAAGAAAGCATTTCTTGCTACGAAGGCTGCGGCTGCCGTAATCCAGACATATCTCGCTACATTTCTCAGCGCGACACTGCGGGACTTAGCGGAAAGCTCCGCCGCGCAGATCCTTATCTCAATAACAGTTTTATTTATTTTTGCGAGCGACTGATCCTCCCGGAGGATCCGTTTAATGAAAATGGAGGAAGGCATGTGTGGGCCCGCAACGATGCCACCGCCGCGCCACGCGCTGCCGGAACGGGCGCTGCGAGACGAAAGTCTGTGGCGACTTGCAGCGCTGATTGTTCCGACTTCCGATACATACGCGAATTGTCGTTCTAATCGTATTTTGTTCTAAACAAACATGTCTGGATATATACTACAATTGTCAACTTTAAAGAATTTAACTTGTTTTGATATTATTTAATGTAGTATGTTCAACGGTGAAACAAAAGTAATCTACATACAGATTCATCTTCGTAAATCAAAACTAACCCCCTAGATAGGTACCTCATATGTAGGCACGGTATGTACCTGAATAATTATTTAATTGAATTTATTTTCAATAGCTTTTAATCATTTTATTTCCAGTGATTGATGCATTTTCTGAAATCTATTGAACGAGGGGGGGTGGTTACGCATGAACTGTAAATCTACCGAAAAGGTACTTAAATATTTTTATATTAAACTTTCATTTGTTTTCTGTAGTTTTATTCATTGAGTATTATTTTAGTGTAATATTTTCTTTGGGATATTCTGTTTTATTGAGTACATGTACTTATCATAGAATGTAATAGGGCGAATTCTGCGGTACTTTATTAATATTATATCATTTCCATTTATAAACACTTTTACGATAGCTCCTCATAGAAAGTTGTGGCGTAACTTTGTTCTAGCGTCTCGAAAAAAATCCATACAAATAAATAGGCATGATTTAGCATTACATCTTTACAAGGCTACGTCGTACGGGATAAAATTGAGTGATGTAATGACTACTTTTATTTTGTATCGATTGATCATGAGATTCATGAGTGATGATCGGATAATAGAATGAAAATTTAGCGTTACTACCTGGGTTAGCTATAGCCCGAAAACATCGTGTTTTTGGGGTCGATGAATTTAGTGTTTTTTCTTTGAGATTGAATGGTTATTTATTTATTTAATGGAAAACCAACAGCGTAAACAGAACAACAGGGAATATAAAAACAATCATGCATTAATTTAAACAATTTTTTTTTTAATTTTAAGGAAAGACGTGACGAGCTAGCTGTTCGCCTGATGTTAAACGACACGGCTGCCCATATCAGCTGCAGTGTCACTCGGAATTCTAAAGTATAGAGCTTCGCGTGACACTGCACTGCGCACGACATCCAGAGACATCAGCACAATCTAGTAATAAGATTACTAAACTGTGAGATCAGATCATAAAGTCTCATTTGCCCAGTAATTTCACTAGCTACAGTGCCCTTCAAACCGGAACATAGCAGTGCTTGCGCACTACTGCTTGGCGGCAAAATAACTAGCGCTGGCGGCAAAGCGGTGGTACCTACCTAGACGAACTTTGCAGTAAAGTCCTGCCACCTAGATTCCAATCGAAAATTAATAAGATAAGTACCTACATGCTTTGTAATTGACCGAGATGTTTATTCTTCTCAGATAGGTTGTTAATATTTTGTAGTCTCGTAAATTTTGCGACATCCGTAACCTAAGCTCTTTCTATCAGACCCAGTCTATCAGACCATATAGTATTCCAGCTTCCAGCTAAAGCTAGACTTACAAACTTGCATAAAGATTCGTCTGAGTTTATTTAGTCGCGAATTAACGACCGCAGCCATCGTAAAACAGGTTTCGAGTGTCGTAAAGAGGAGCACATTGCGACTTGTCAAAGCAAACTCAAGTCTACTTTAATCAAGTGGATGCAGAAAGCTAGCGCTATCATTTTGTTTTATGTCTCAAGAACTTTGATATGGTGCTGTTCTATGTATGAAACAATGCCGATGATTATGAAGCCAATGCTATGAATTATGATGAAACTATACCTTTCTCAAAGTTCCCCTATTCCTTTAATGTAATAATAATCATGTCAGCCGCAGTTTTCAATCGATTTCAATAAAGTTTTCAATTAGGTTGCATGTTTTTAATGTTAGTTACCTCAAAATTTCGACATTAGTTATGGACCGATTTGATTTTATTTCTAACGTTATGTAGGTACTCAAATCGGTCCCATAGAAATTTCATCAAATCGGTTCAGTGGTGGCTTTAAATCTAAATAATTAGAAAAAATATGCGATCCAAGTATTACCTACTAAGTGATAAAACCAGTTCTCAGCAGTTCTCCGACACCTCCACGTTCAATAATGCTGTAATTTTTTTTACGATCATAAATGACGTGAATGAGCTAGTCATTCACCTGATTTTAAAAATCTGATTTGCCCAATAATTTCAGTAGCTATAGTGCCCTTCAAACTAGAACACAACACTTATACACTACTGCTTGGTGGCAGAATAACTCACAATGCGATGGTACAACCTAGAAGAACTCTGCAGAAAATTCTCACCATCTAGTAAAAGCATAAGCGGTAATAATAGCAGCTATGCAATTAGAAAATATGATGCGTAGGACACTCGACTTGTATGTACTCACCCCTGATTGATTATTTACGTTTAATTCACAAGAAAGCAGTAACAGCCACGATCTAAAAATAAAGCAATTCAAAGCATATTAAAAGCCAATTCTCATCAAGAACCGCAAAGTACTGGGGAGGTGAAAAATCTTGCGGTGTGGAATAAGGCAGGAGCCGCCGCCTAATTAGGTCATTTCCCATAATTGCCGACTCCAGGATCTCCAGATTGGTTTTTTCGCGTTGGCGGTGTCCCACGGGGCCCGGGGCTCTTGCTCTAATGAACAGCGCAGACTGTTGAATAAAAATCGGATAGTTTCACGGTGCTTCCCCTGGCTGGCTCGCAGCGTTGGTTTGTTTACCCGAGTAGGTAGTAGGTGAGTGCAGTGAGGGAACTGGTTTATACTTAGATAGTAACTTTGAGTGACAGCATGGATGGTGGAAATTAAATTAAAGGAATACCTATAATTGTTATAATGAAGTATTAATAAGGGGCTAAAGCAGACGATGGATAAGCATTATAAACCATTAAGATACTCGTATAGATAGTCAGAAAAGGGGTGGGGTTGTCCTAAAATAGGTTCACGTACCTACTGATTACATTAAAACAAATTAATTGACACAAGAATGCTTTTAATTAAAAGTAGACATCAAAATAATGACACTGGAATAAATAACAACCGAAATACTGAACTTATTTCAACTCTGAAGGAGTAAGTTCAATAAAAGGTGGTTTCTGCCTCTTTACGTTCTCTCTTTTGCGGAGCTCGTCGCGGAGAAGCATCAGGCGTTCGTAGTGCTCCGTGGAAGCATCCAGGAGCTCCACGCAGGCCTTCACAGCGGCTGTCTGTCGGTCGCGCTCTACTTCCATGGTGACATCAGTGGCCTGACTTACCGTTAGAACTTTCTCCACCATATCATCTAATCTATGAAAAGAGAGGGAGAATATTTAGGGAAAGGAGAACCACCTCACCCCATCACATCCTTCCCATTGTCAGCCTCTGTGGTGTGGTGGTTAAGTAAATCGGCTCATAGCCCGAAGGCGGCGGGTTCGATTCCCGCGGCAGAACAAGTATTTGTGTACAGAAAAAAAGCGCAACTACTTGTTCTGAGTCTGGGTGTTGTGGGACCATGGTCCTCATAGTTCCTGGGTCCTGGATCTATGTATGTTTTCGTTGGGCGCTATTATTATTATTATCCACATCGCCACTATCCTATCTCTTCCCGTGGATGCCGTAAGAGCCGGCTAAGTGAATATCCAGAGAATGGGTAGCACTATTCTTGATACATTAAAATCTTCTGCAATCGCCAAGCCGCCTGCCAAGCGCGATGATTACGTTAGGCAAACCTCCAGTATGATCAGCGTCCAAAGTGGCATTGTACACCAGTCGAATATTGACATTTGCGTCGAAACACTACACGAAAACCAGACACTATCTTAGGAACAGTTGTAGGAGGTAGCAATGCCACTAGCATACCAACATGAAGAATAGGTACCTACTGCACTGCTGATGCTTAGCAGAAGCAATTTTATATGTATAATTGTACAATATGGATATGGGCTTATGATGTCCTCTCATGCAATTTTTTTTCATCTATCCACCTCAGGAATCCATAAATATCTACCTACGTAATGCCTAGAATATGACTTACACAATAACTCCGAAATTTTAGCACCACTACACTGGTAATGCATTTACTGTGTATGGTAATTATTATCCTAAGTTGTGATATGGATGAGTAGTACCTACTGAAAACGAATTTTTGGTTATTACTTGCGTTTCCGGGTCTCAAGGTAAAGGCAGAAGAAGACCACAAGCGTAGTCACAATCGCAGCATTGAGTTGAGGCCACGTTAAGTTAGCGCTGAGGAAATGATACCGTGTTACTCTGAATTTAGGCACCACATCCCACACCGAGAAGCCGGGGATGAGAAGTGTCAGTGGTAAAACGAACACAACTACTGCGCCCGCTACCACTGTGAAATTGCACTCCTCATTAGACATTATTGTTTAAGCAAGTGAAGAAAATGTGGAATTTAAAATGCATTTTATATACCTAAGTAAATCTGTAAACAATTTGTCTATCAAAATTATCAAATGACAGTAATAAATGCACAGCAAAGAGTATAATCATAACTTTTATTCTCCAATCGAGTGCACAGATTCCGAATAGATTTACATATAAGAGCTCTTTCGATTAAATAATACCTATACTTCTTTTATCATACACAAGACGAGGAGGTCAGAAGATTTTTCCTAAGAAGCACTAATTCCAAAAGAGCATTAATTATTATCATTATTATGAAAAATTATCTGTAGACGAATTTCTAACGCATGATTGAACCAAGTAACGTGGTACTGACTAATGCATGCGTTTTTCCTTCCACTCGGTAAAGTATAGACCGTCATTTGCCATCTTTATCGATAAACTTTTATGTAGGAAACATTGGGTACTATAAAACATCAAAGAAACCATAACCATTTGTAAGTTTTACTGTCCAAAATTCGCGAGATAGCAAATGCGTGCGGGCGGGAGCTGTGTCCGTCATATGGAGAGAGTCGACGACGCGTCGCTCGCGTGGCATATCAATTTCGACTAGGTACACACAATAAAATTGGACGGTCTCCGGAGAGGGCTTAAACGATTCGCCGTTTTGTCTCGGGACCCAGCTGCGTAATGACCGAAGCAGGAAAAAATTGTCAGCAAGAAAACGCGAGGGTAGTCGGGTTTATGTGCGCGCGGCAGCTGGCGGGTCCGGGCGGCGACGCGCTCCTAACGGCCTCTGCTTACCTCGCAAAACCCGCGCCAATTTTATTTATCGAAAATATAAACCGATTTGCGGAGGTCCCTCGTAAATTCTGAACGGCTGATTTATGGCGGTTACAGGGCGCGCTTAAAACAAAGTTGCTTCTTAAAGGACTCCCCTACGTCATACTTCCTTATGTGTACGATAGGGAAACAGATTTTCTTGCAAGATAGGTTTGCGAAGTCACCGATATTTACCTATCTGCCCAAAAGTCAAATATAAAAATATAAATATGTGTGGACATTTCACACAGCACCATCTAGCCCCAAACTAAGCAAAGCTTGTACTAGGGGATCCAGATAACTGATACAATACTCATAAACTTTTTTTTGTAAATACATACATAGAATACAATATAAACACCCAGACATAGAACAAACATCGATGCTCATCACACATATGTTTGTCCTGGGTGGGAATCGAACCCACAATCTGTAGCTCAGAAGGCAGGGACACAACCAACTGAGCAATCGGGGCAGTCAATCGTATTACAGAACGATGCTCAGTCATCGATCGCTGCTCAAGCAGAGATTTCATTCGCTAATTGATCATTTTAGAATGAAATCTCTGCTTGAGCACCGATCGATGACTGAGCATCGTTCTGTAATACGGACCTTAGACCATTACCTATAACCTAGAGTTAACAATAGTAGGTCAAATCTAACACAAGTCGATAGCATTTATTTACTTATTTTATAAAGACATTTCACACAACGCCATTTAAAATCCATCCAAATAACAGTTAGAATACTTTTATAGGTACCTTTTTTGTAAATATATACCTACATACAATACAATATAACATATAGATAGATATTTTTTTATTTATCACACACTAATAATATAAAGGCGAAAGTTTGTATCTGTGTATGTTTGTTACTCCTTCACGCTCAAACGGCTGAATGGATTTGGATGAAATTCGGTACAGCTTATACACTGGTATAGCTTATACACTGGATTAACATACAGGCTACATTTTATCGCGGAAAAGTGAAATTTTCAAGTGGGATGCGCAAATACTTAAAATACTTTTTATCCGCGGGTGAAACCGCGGGGCGCAACTATTAGTTAATAAAAATGAATATATAGGTATTTCAATAAATAAATATTAAATAAAAACCTGTGTGTGGACATTTCACACAACGCCATCTAGTCCCAAACTAAGCAAATCTTGTACTATAAAAACCAGACAACTGATACTTATAATACTTTTTGTTTGGTAATACTTATGTAGAATACAATATAATACCTAGACACAGAACAAACACCTATGTTCATCACACGAATGTTTGTCCTGGGTGGGAATAGAACCCTCAACATACAATCCAGAAGGGCTACCAACTTAGCTATGACACCAGCCAAATAAGTCTATTATATTGGAGCTAAAATATAAATTTACCCAATCAACATCATACAACTTCAATTGAAACAGCGACAAGGCAATCGACAGCATTAACCATATGCCGACCGAAATTGCCGCACAATCTAACAAATATTAATATAATAAGGACAGGCCCGGACTCAGGGTAAGAGTTCACTGCCCTAAACTTTCAGACAGACCTACATTATCTATACCTACATATAAAATTCAAAGTCCTGGCTGACTGACTTATATCAACGCACAGCTTAAACCGCTGGTCCTAGAGACTTGAAATTTGAAGGGTGTGTTCTTTGTAAAATATAGGTATCTATTAAGAAATGGTTTTTCGAAATTCTACACCTAAGAGGGTGAAATGGGTGGTTGAATTATTTATGAAAAATTTTCTTCTTCATTTCCTATAGGCCACGCGGGCAGAAGCTAGTGTACTATACAGGGCCTAAATAGTACTTAATGTAAGTCTGTCTATACAAAAATAAATTATAAACATCAGCAAAATAATGGGACCGCATGTGTACGTAGAAATGACTCTTATGTTATGGCACGATAATAATAAAATCTATATAATAACTCAATTCATTATAGTTAAATATACTTACGTATATATCTACATGTACTCAATTAATTAGTTATTTCAGTTTAAAGTTGCCAATTTGCATCGTCTACTAAAAATAGCCATAAAACTTACCCTGTCCATTTTTCCCCTCCTTCAAGATCCTGATTAGTCAGGAATAAAGCTCGGAACTGATTCACGGACGTTATTATATTATATCTACTGAATACGTCTACACAGGTACTTTGAACCAATGTCCATTAAGTACATCCCATAATCGAGCCGAATTAATTTACCTTTATGAAGGGTAAATTGTTCTGGTGAATCCCCAATCAATTTACCAAATTGATCGCCGCTTTATGACAGTGAGGTTGAGGCGAAATATCCGGATAGGGGATAGGTACATTTTTGATTAGTCTTAGTTACTTACCCTTAGTAAGGAGGGTTGATTTGCAATATTCTGTTGTTTCGGAAAATAAAAATTTTATATAAAAAGTATAAAGTAAGTATGTGTGGCGGCGATAAACGCGCCACATTTATTGTTTAGACTTAAGATTTATTATTATCTGTATCTGTGTCTCTGTTTCTCATGTGTATCTATAATCATTCACACAATATTCATTCACTCGCTTCACTCACCGCATTCTCTCTCTCTGTTTCCGTCCGTCGCGCGAGCAAGCGTTGCTCGACGCTCACAATTGTAATAAATATTGTAATATTGGCTTGTGTGGCCCGAAGAGGCATTTTTCCTGTGTGTTGCAACCCCTTGTGCAGAAGTGTAAATATAGAGACCTTTTACTGGATGCCTATGAAGTTTCACTGCAACCAGCATCCTCTTCGCCCATCCACACGAACCAAATTGGTGACCCACGACGTCGAGCTCCTAGACCTTCCAGGCCATAACAGCGACGCGCCGCCTTTGGCTGCACATCGGCAGTACCGTGTGGAGGCCCAAGCCCGCACGCCCCGACCGGCGATTCGCCGAACAAGCCGACGACGACGCGACGAACGCCCTGAAGGAAGGAGCCCTAACACGCCCACGCTGTGACGGAGCACCCTCGGAAGCGCAACACAGACCCTGCAGCATCGTGTCGTGTGCGGAGGCTATCTCCCGCACACGTGCCAGTGCAGTTTGTCCCATTTTCCATTTTTTTTTAATTTTCATATCCGCCATTTTTGTCCCTACAAAATCACCTATTGCGCAATTCGCGTTGATGGTGGCGCCCCCGGACACTTTTTGCGGAAGCTATAGTGAACTAACTCGCATATCCATTTTTCGCGATATCTATTTAAATTCACTTACACCATTCATTCCGTTCCCGTACAAGTGTCAAAGTCAAACCAAGGAACTGTCGAATCGCGCCAAACCGTACGTCAGTGTTAATAACCTGTGACATTTCTCGATTACGTAATTCGTTTTGAGTTTCTTTTCATTTATTTTTTTATGTTTTTGTACTTTATTGTGTGTTATATTGTTGCTAGACTTAAGAAAACGCTATTTACTGCTGCGCATTAACAAAATCGCATTTTTTGTGTGGGTTGCACGAGTTTTTGTTTACATTTTACATCTTTTTGGGTGTGTACATATTTGTTTGTTTTGTTTGTGTTATATTGTTTTGCTAGCTATAAGATTGTGTTTTAAGTGTACTTGTTAGTTTTAAGGGTGTTTGTGGCCACATCTCTAACCCCCATACGGAGAAATTACGCGTTTTGTAGCTTTCACTAACATTTTTATTTACACAAAAATGGCTGAAAGCGACAAGGTTGTACCTGACATATCCGACTGTGGGAGCATGCCCAACCCGCCCTTAGAGGTGCACCGCATTTCCATCCGCACCCCTCCCTTCTCCAGAGACCACCCTGCTCTGTGGTTTGCCAGCTTGGAAGCACAGTTCACTATAAACCAAATAACAAGAGAGACAACAAAATTTAGCTATGCCTTATCACTTTTAGACACTAACTGCACATCTGAGGTTGAAGACATTATAATTTCACCTCCGCAAACCAACCCATACACCACACTAAAGTCCGCTGTAATATCACGATTTTCAGAATCATATGAGAAAAAAATTAGAAGATTACTGGAAAAGGAACAGATGGGAGACCGCAGACCATCATCATTTCTTCGACACCTCCGGTCGCTTGCAGGACCTGCATTCCCGGAGAACATACTCAAGTCAATGTGGTCCAGTCGTCTCCCTCAACAATTGCAAATTGTTCTGGCTGCACAGCGCCTCGAACAACTTGGTGAGCTAGCGGAGCTCGCTGATAGGCTTATGGACATCCAAGCAGTATTTCCCTGAATTTAAATATAGGGCTACGCCGTGATTTTTTATGGAATTTTGTAATAGCTGATGTTAGCACGCCTATTATTGGGTCAGACTTCTTGAGTTTTTACAATCTCTTACCTGATTGCAGGCATGAACGGGTGATCGACGGCACCACCAAACTGTGGATACCAGCTGCCGCAGCACAGACCACCCAGGACAGCATCAAAGCCGTGACGGGTGGGAACTCACCCTTCGAGCGACTGCTCACTGAGTACCCTGACGTCACGCGCCCCCCGGGCATAGACAGAGTGGTCAAGCATTCCACCGTCCACCACATCCACACGACTGATGGTCCGCCGGCTACCTGCCGTCCCCGCCGCCTAGCGCCCGACAAACTTCGCATCGCACAGCAGGAGTTTGATGCGATGGTTCGCTCCGGCACAGCCAGACCCTCGAGCAGCTCGTGGTCGTCCCCCCTGCATCTCGCTCCCAAAAAGGACGCAACATGGCGACCGTGCGGCGATTACAGAGCACTCAACGCCCGCACCGTCCCAGACCGATATCCAGTGCGTCACATTGGGGACTTTTCGCAAAATCTGGCTGGCTCTTCAATCTACTCAACAATTGATTTAGTCAAAGCTTACCAGCAAATCCCGGTCAGTACCCCTGATATTTGTAAGACAGCCATCATAACACCTTTTGGCCTTTACGAATTTCCGTATATGACCTTCGGATTGCGTAACGCCGGTCAAACCTTTCAAAGGTTCATCGACGAAGTGGTGCGCGGCCTTGATTTCTGTTTTGCCTACGTGGATGACATCCTGGTGCACTCAGCTGATAGTACACAGCATGTCCAGCATCTCAGGACTCTGTTTGACCGCCTGCACCAGTATGGAGTGATGGTGAACCCAGCAAAATGTGTTTTTGGGGCAGCTGAGGTGTCTTTTCTTGGCTACCGCATTAACGCCCAAGGCACCCATCCACCCGAAGACCGCATACAAGCGCTACGCGATTTCCCCCCTCCCAAAACTGTGCAAGGCATGCGCAGATTTCTCGGAATGATTAACTTCTACCGTAGATATTTACCCAACGCTGCTAAGTTTCAGGCACCGCTGATCGACGCCGTAGCAGCCACGCACAGCAAGGGACCCAAACCATTTCCGTGGACACCTGAGCTTGAAGCGAGCTTCGATGCATGCAAGGCGAGCCTCGCATCTGCTACTATGCTGGCCCACCCGGACAGCAGCGCACAACTTGCCTTGTTCACGGATGCTTCAGGTACGCACGTTGGTTCATGTTTACAACAACGCCGCGACGACACCGTACCATGGCAACCTCTGGCTTATTTTAGTCGTAAGCTGACGACTAAACAGTCAGAGTGGCCCACCTACTACCGGGAGCTTCTCGCCGTTTATGATAGCGTACAGCACTTCAGGCACTTGTTAGAGGTCCAACACGTGACCATCTACACAGATCACAAGCCACTAATGTACGCTTTTCAGCAACGGCGAGAAAAGCTTCCGCCTGCACAGCTAAACCAGCTTAGTTTTATAAGCCAGTTCAGCACTGACATTGTGCACATCAAAGGCGAGGACAACATCGTAGCAGATGCGATGTCCCGCATTGAAGCCGTCTCGCTCACCGACGACTACGCCGCACTCGCGCAAGCTCAAGCTGTCGACGATGAACTAGTTAAGCTGCAGACTGACTCATCCCTAACACTGGTACCTACTCACATTCCAGGCACAGACACCGCCATCATGTGCGACACCTCGACTGGAAAGCCGCGACCGTACTTGCCGGCTTCCTTCCGTCGAGCTGCATTCCAGAGGCTCCACAACCTCAGCCACCCCAGCGCGCGCGCAAGCGCACGCCTGGTAGCTGACCGCTACGTGTGGCCTCACATCCGCAAAGACTGTAACTCCTGGGCGCGCGCCTGCATCGCATGTCAACGCAGTAAAGTTACCCGACACATTACCGCACCACTGGGTAACTTTTCAAGCACCTCCGGACGTTTTCAACACGTCCACTTAGACATCATTGGCCCGCTTCCCTCCTCCAACAGTTACTCATACTGTCTGACAGCCGTCGACAGATTTTCGCGATGGGCAGAAGTATGGCCAATGACATGCATCACTGCTGAAGTGGTAGCCGACACCTTCATCAATGGCTGGATCTCCCGCTTTGGGGTACCACTCGTCGTTACCACTGACCAAGGAAGGCAGTTCGAATCTGCCTTGTTCAGTCGCTTGTTGCAAGTTTGTGCCACCAAACGCATCCGCACAACAAGCTACCACCCGCAAGCTAACGGCATGGTAGAGCGCCTCCACCGGCAACTCAAGGCAGCCTTGATGTGCCACGCCGAAACCTGGAGCAAAGCCCTACCACTCGTTCTGCTTGGCATCCGCACAGCGTTGAAGGAAGATCTCCAGTGTTCCTCTGCTGAGATCGTGTACGGAGAACCTCTGCGGTTACCCGGAGAGCTCGTCGTGCCGGCATCAGCAGACCACAGCAACACCAACACGGAGGATTTCGTGGCCCGCCTTCGCTCCAAGATGGCCAGTCTCCGCGCCATCCCCGCATCGCGACACACACAGCAGACGACATTTGTCTTCAAAGACCTGCCGTCTGCAACGCACGCTTTTCTACGCGATGACACCGTAAGGAGACCGCTCCAACCACCATACACCGGTCCTTACAAGATTTTGGCCAGAAGTCCCAAGACTGTCACACTAGACGTCGCAGGCAAGAGACTCGAAGTCAGCGTCGACCGCGTCAAACCAGCGCACCTGGAAGTCGAGCAAGATGCACGAGCGTCTAGCGCAGCTCCTCCCACACCTGCTCCGGTCAACACGCCGCCTCCTGCTCTGCAGCCTCCGTCTCCCGCACCCTCCGCCCACCCGCAACCTGTCCCCTCCCCTACCCCTACAGTCGTTACCCGCACCGGTCGCAGAGTTAGGTTCCGCGACATTCTGGACCTATAGCCTGACCCGTCATTACTATATTTATTTTTTTTCATTTGTTATTTTTTTTTTTCTCGGCTGAATTTTTCTCCGTAGGGGGGTGATGTGGCGGCGATAAACGCGCCACATTTATTGTTTAGACTTAAGATTTATTATTATCTGTATCTGTGTCTCTGTTTCTCATGTGTATCTATAATCATTCACACAATATTCATTCACTCGCTTCACTCACCGCATTCTCTCTCTCTCTGTTTCCGTCCGTCGCGCGAGCAAGCGTTGCTCGACGCTCACAATTGTAATAAATATTGTAATATTGGCTTGTGTGGCCCGAAGAGGCATTTTTCCTGTGTGTTGCAACCCCTTGTGCAGAAGTGTAAATATAGAGACCTTTTACTGGATGCCTATGAAGTTTCACTGCAACCAGCATCCTCTTCGCCCATCCACACGAACCAAATATGCTTAGAACTTACTTACATATTACATTTAAGTAGATATTAACTTTTTCTAAGTGCCTAAATAGATAAGTTAGAAATGAAAAATACTATTATATAGTTACTATATAATCTGTGCTTATTATTCTGGAAAAGGCAAGTGAGTATAGATAGCATAATGTGGAGCCTAATATTTAGTGGGCCATGCCCCAGTAGGGAATCCTTAGTACAACCCCCAAAACTGTTTTATAGTATCTTGATTATCTGCATGAAAACAAAAATATTTCAAACTTGTGCCCACGGTTTCCTTTTCCTTTCAGTTTTACTCTATGATCAGTATCTATGAATGAATGAATGGATATGTACATTTTGCCGGCGCATTCGCAAAGGCCAACAAAGGCCAAAAAGCAGCCACCGGCGGACTGTTTGCAGGGGCCTTGCCGTCACCTCTTAGAGCTATTTGTAGCGATTCATTCAGCCTGCGGTGTGGTGGTTGAATAGGTTGACTCATAGCCCGGAGGTGGCGGAATTAATTCCCGCGACAGGACAAGTATTTGTGCAAAAAAAAAAGCCCAAATACTTGATCTGATTCTGGGTATTGTAGGACCATGGGCCTCGTAGCTCCTGGGTCCCTAAATACAGGGAATCCTAGTTAGGGTCCAGGATCTACGTATGTGATCATTGGGCGTTATTATTATTACTTTAGGTAATTTGAACCGCCTTAAGAGACGACGTCGCCCGTAATTGCTCCAGGTAATTGGAACTGTAGAGCTATTAGTATAGCATTATCTGTGGTTGAGCGCAGTTTGTATATCACAGAATAAATAAAAGCAAGTTCTAGATATAAATTTACATTTTTTAAAGTAAAACTTATAGGTTTTAATCTAATTAAAGGCATTTTAAATCAAAACAACAAATTAGATGATTGTATATAATTATATTTTTCATTCATATATATAAATAAGGCTACAAATGTGTATAATATCAGTCACCTTAAAAATATATCGCACATGATTGTTTAGCGTAATTGTCTTATCTTTTCTAGATCCGTAGGTAAGTATAATCTAATAATAATGATTGGTTGAATAATCCTAATAACATGGTGCTCAATACAACGCCTATAACATACCAAGTAATGTTATCTAATCTGAGACCAAGTAGGTTGTTTGTTTTTAACACTACACCTTTTTATTATTATTTTTATTATTTATATGACTTAATTATCGGAAAAGTTTGTGTATGTTCCGTCCTTTTCGTTCACATTCCTTAATCCATTTGAACAAAAAGGACTTTACATAAGTCAAATTAGCGAGTCGGCAATATAACCTTTATGAGAAGCGTAACTCGAAGCGAATTTCTCCTAAAATGAATAGTGGTTAATTCACATTTTACAAGAAAAATTCAATAATAACATCATTAATTCAAAACGTGTCGGGTGCAAGTTCTCATTCAAAAATCCATTATTTCTAGAGATTCTAAAACTTGGGTCTTTAAGAAACCCTATAAAATCATAATAGGCAAAATTTATTACTTATAAATTTATATTATTTACGAAAATTTTTGAGATTTCTTTGCTTTTAATAGTATAGGTGTACTGAGTGGTTGTAACCAACGAACTTATAAGCTCTTTGGTTAATATTTAATTGACTATTACACTTGTTAGGGACTCACTTAGCGTCAAGACTTGGAAATCAGTGTCATAAAATTACGACATGTCCTATACATTTAAGTGGCAAAGTTTAGTGCAACCCATTTTTATTGTTAAATAAATCCTAGAGAATTATGTGCGAACTTAGAAGCTGTCAAACTTGACGTTAAGTTCTTCGCACGCGCACAGCTAGGCAACAAGTGTAATCATCTAAAAATTTCATTAAAAAGTCAGATATAAATTTTAGTTTGCGATTTGTACTAAATAGCATTTAAAAAATATAAATACAAAGTTCACCATATTTCAGTAACAAATTTGTCAGAATTATTTACTTTGGTGTACGTTATAATAATAATTGTGGTGTAAGTCACTAATGGGGTTTATTTAATTTAGTATTGTATTTAATAGTTTATGTATTTAATTGTAATAAGTTGTAATTTATTTGGCATCAATTGGTGAATGACGTTAAACGGTCAACCCAATTCAGTAAGCATGAACCCCGCAAGGACCCCGTGTTTAGGGTTCCGTAGTACTATTACAAAAAACCTTAAATTCGTTATAGTTAGAAAAAAATCACTCGTAAAGTGCCTACTAAATACAATACAATAAAAACTAATTAGTATGACATATTAAAATTATTAATGGAAGAAGACACTGACTCCTGAAACACAGTTTCTACTGGTTCGGGAGTCTATGGAATCATAACGTTGTAACCAATTGTGTCATTAAATAAATTTGTAATATTTGTATTTGTAATAAATTTCGATTAGAGATTACACACAATACTTTATTCTCACTATCATTAAATTGACGATAATTACCAGATTTCATTTAAAATAACATTAAAATATTAATAATACCATATTTGCGGGTACACCCTATAAGTATCTAGTGCGTGTGATTTACATAACTTACTATAAAATGTACAGCTACAAAACGCGACATTCTCTACTCTCGAAAAATCTTTTAACCAATAAAAACGCAAGAAATGTTTATGACGTGATCCGCGTGATCGCTCATTGGTCAAACGCTTTCTCGAGAAGACAATTATATGGGTAGACTGCCGATATATAAGGCTACAATATATAATGCTCAATTTACATTACAGATTGTGGAAGCAAATAATGCCCATCCAGCTAAAAAGATAATACTCACGAGCGAGATAACCAATCAGTTTCAGATAGCGTTGTCTCTGTCATACGGAGCACAAACCGTCACATGATATACTGAGTGACAGAGACAACGCTCTACAAAGAGTAACAGAGGCATTATTTACTGCCGGTACCTGATTGAGGTCATTGCTTTTTTAGTAATACTAAATGTATTTACTTTTAATTGTAATTTTAAAGTTGCTACAGAAACACCACAGGAGGCGCTTCAAGAGCATGCATAATAAATAATAATATTTTTACAATATAAATCCTATATACAAACATAATCCTTATCAACTAACCAATAAATATAAATAATTTTCTTATGAGAATGGTAGAATAATAAAAAATAAATAAACAATGAATTATCACTAATGAGATTAGATTATAATATATCACTAAATAGAATGCAACAAAACACTTAACAACTAAAACTTTATAATTACAAGATAAAAATATAAAATAGCTTTGATTTCTTAGACAAACCAATAAGTTTGTTACGTACGATTATCAATATTCAGATTTTGACTTTTTTAAATATTGAATTTACAACTTTATGCCATAGTTTAGTTTAGTTTAGGTCTTAATTTCGCACTTATTAAATAAATATGTGTGGACATTTCACACAGCGCCATCTAGCCCCAAACAAAGCAAAGCTTGTACTATGGGATCCAGATAACTGATACAATACTTAGATACTTTTTGTTTGTAAATACATACATAGAATACAATATAACACCCAGACACAGAACAAACATCGATGTTCATCACACAAATGTTTGTCCTGGGCGGGAATCGAACCCACGACCTGCAGTTCAGAAGGCAGGGGTACTACCAACTGAGCTATCGGGCCAGTCTATTCTAATATTCTTCTGTGACATACCCAAATACATTGCAGTAGTTATAAATGCGAACTTAGAAGCTGTCAAACTTTAATACAGATTGGCATTCATCCTTTACGAATGTTTTCAATTTCTCGACTAGCTTCCAATCTATATATACAAATAACTAATAGCTTGTGACCAGTTAACAATACAATATATGAGTAAAATGGTAAAACTTAATTCTATAATAATAACATAGACATGTATGTATAATATTAAAGCATTTGACGACAAAGCTTCACAGTCAAAGAAATTACTTTCACGACAACAAAAATAGATTTTTTTTTTATAAGAACCAACTGTGCTTTACGTATTTTAACCGGTATTCGTTAGACGGTCTTTCCACGTTCATTCTGGATCATCAATGCTCCCTTTAATGACACACAAAAGTCCCAATAGTGCAGTAAACTGAACGACTGGGAAGAGACATACTTTATCGCTTGTAATTCTATACGTACAAAGTATGTTATATTGCACTCCGCTGGCTGGAATTAAAGGCCCTTGTAAGCGACACGGAGGAAAAACCATAAGGCCTCTTTTGGTTGCTTTTTATATTTAGTTTTTTAACAACGTTATGCTTTGACAGCGAGGAAAATGTCGGTTTAGTTTCATGTAAAATTTATAATTTTTTAATATATTTTTCGCCATCTCTGCCGCTCCTTTATATTTCGCACATATTATTTTCCAGAAACACCTAAGCCTAGTCGTCACCAACAGCCCTTATCAAAGCATTATTATTTATCATTAATGAGCGAATAATAGTAGAATAATGGAGTACCACATAGTTACCGACAATCATTATTGCTTAAAAAATTATGTGACAGATTGGCAGTGACAGTGTTTGGCCAACATGTTAGCAAATATCAAAATTCCACATCAATTTACGTTAAATAAATACCTAAACTTTCGTGGACATTTCACATAGCGCCATCTAGCCAGAAACTAAGCAAAGCTTGTTATATGGGAACCAGATAACTGATAGAATACTTGGATACTTATTGTTTGTAAATAAATACATAGAATAGAATACTATATATAGACCCAGACACAGAACAAACATCGATGTTTATCACACAAATGTTTGTCCTGGGTGTACGATGTACGAAAAGCGCTGCGACTTGCGTTAAGAACTGGCTTCCAGAAAAAGGACTACCAATAAGTCTGAAACCTGGTCGGAGTAATTTCGACTGTAAATTGAAGTGGTTTAGCCGTTTTCATTTTCCAATATAAATTATACGATAGTTTTCAAATTAATATGGCCAACAAGTAACTTATTGGTACTTCAATGTGCTAGATAATCTCAGGCTTACGTTGGTTAAGGTCGTCGTTTTAGAGCGCAGTACCGAGGTTATCGACGGCATCCATGAGGCTCGGTACTGAGTCTACCTTCATCCCCCGTTTTCGGAGGTCGTTCAGCTCATCAACCAGTTTTGATTTGTCTCTGCCTAGCGTTTCCCTGTAATTTAATATAAATAATATTTGTTTATGTGTAGTTAAAATAATATTAATGATAACACCCAACAATCACATACATAGATCCTTAACTCTAACTAGGATTCCCTGTGTCTAGGGACCCAGGTACTACGAGGATTATGGTCCCACAACACCCAGACTCAGAACAAGTATTTGCTTTTTTTTCTGTGTACAAATACTTGTCCTGCCGCGGGAATCGAACCCGCCGCTGGCAGCATAAAATCGACGTTACGTGATATAAAAATAAGCTGCGTGGCACACGCTCAGGGACCTGATGGACATCTAAAATGCAAATTTTAGTGTCGTTAATCTATCCATAACCTCCCTTCTACCTTAGAAGGTAACAATTGATGCCTAGATAGGTAGACCTATCTAGGCATCATTTGTGTTTAATAGTTATCAGCTTCCTTTAAATCGTTGAAAATAATTTATAAGGTTACCAAGAGTTACCCTTAAAATTCCACGAATCCAGGTGATACTCATGAAACTCATTCTCTGATATGTCCATGAACTCATCACTTATTAATCTTTAAATATTTCAATCAATATGAATCATTTCCGAAAAGGAATACCTTCTCCTTTTGACATAATATGCAAGTAAAAAGGGAATCCTAATTGATAAGATTCCAATGAATAATAATATGAGTAATTCCCACTTTACATTGTAATATGTAAAATATCCAGACAGAAAGTGTGATGGAATCCCTAAAACTGGAAATTCCCCATATACAAGTGATCGCTATACCTTTGATAATAATGATATAAAAAAATTGTAATCTGGGCAGTTTATTAACAATTTTATGGTTAAGTCTTAGAGTACAAATTAAGTAAGTGATTTCTTTGGCATTAAGTACTGTCTTTGTCAACGTCAATAACCAGAGATGTATGTGAACAAAACTTATTAGTGGACTAGTCTAAGGAATTACTTAAAATGATTGTGGACAGCTGACTCACGATGTGGTCATTAGTCACGATAAACTTGTTTACAATGGTGGAACTAATTTATGCAGTTCCAAATATCGGTATGTTTAATACCTACTTACTCATTAGGTACATAATTGTTTTTTTTTTAATGATAAAGAATGACGTCATGAGCTAACCGTTCGCCTGATGTTAAGCGACACATTTGCCCGTATCAGTTGAAGTGTCACTCAGAACTCTAAAGTATAGAGTTTTATGCGACACTGCACTGCGCAAGTCATCCTCAGACATCAGATCAGAGTGAGATCAGATCGTAGTCTCATTTAGCCAGTAATTTCACTAGCTACAGTGCTCTCCAAACCGGAACACAGTAATGCTTGCGCACTACTGCTTGGCGGCAGAATAAATGGCAAAGCAGTGGTACCTAGACGAACTTCACAGAAAAGTCCTACCACCTAGTTAGTCTCATAACTTAACAGAGTTTTATTGAAAATAGCATAATAGGTACCTAAGTTGTGGTAACTTTATTTTCAATTTAAAAAGTATATTTGTTACTACAATTTAGTTTCAATTAAATCAATTTATCACCAGGAGAACTTTTCCAAAACATAACTTACCATATGACCGATACCACTGGATCTATAAATATAATAGGTATCCTTTTATAGCTTACAAATGAACTAAGACGAAATTAAATGTTCTTGACAGTTCAAACCCTAACGCCTATCTAAATATATATAACTCAAAGGTGACTGACTGACATAGTGATCTATCAACGCACAGCCCAAACCGCTGGACGGATCGGGCTGAAATTTGGCATGCAGGTAGATGTTATGACGTAGGCATCCGCTAAGAAAGGATTTATCGAAATTCCACCTTTAAGAGGGTGAAATGGGTGGTTGATTTATTTTCCCATAGGCCACGCCGCGGGCGAAGCTGCGGGCAGAAGCTCGTCTGTACTAAAGTTTGACAGCTCCTAAATTCGCACTTCTATCCCAAGCCCAGGTTTCTCACACATTTGTTGAATTTGTGTCACGTCAACATGCTAAATACTGTACACTTATTGGTTGAGACAGCCAATGATCAATAGACAACCAATGAGCATTCAGTACTTGGTCTGCCAACTTAATAAATTTATATGAGAACCCAGAGGAAAGTGTAGCTTACCTAAGTTGTATTTCAATAGACTTAAGTACAGACGGGCAAGAAGATCAAGTGGGGTATTAACTCTTTTAGTGCCATTGGTCACAATAACAATGAATTTTCTATTGTTTGAGGGTAATTTGGATGTTAATGTGTGAAGTAAAACTGCATGGTGCAGTAAATTCTTACCATATGGAAATGCAAGAGTGCAGAAGTGGTACATAAATAAGTAGCAGGTCGGAGTCACTCACTGCCTCATACCGGCGGAGTGCCAGTTGTGCCCAATGCTCCACAGGGCCATCCAGCAAGCCTTGGCAAGCACTCGCGCAGGCCACTATACGGCACAGTGCGCTCAATACTACGCGAGACCGGTCTGTGTACACCTGGAAGGTAAATTTAAATAACTATAATTAATCAGCCACTCATTTGGTACTTATGATTCAGGCTTTTGTCTGCAACTAGGTGGTATAGGTTAATGGCATCAACAGATTTTTGCTCTATTGACAAATAGTCTAACATCCAGATTAAAAAATATATACCCTCATCTGTCATTTATTAGTGATAAGAAATATATTGGAGTAGCATAACCTGATTCCGCCATCACCATTCTACCATCGGACAACCAAATGTACGAAAAAGCGTCACCGTTACACAGTTAATATGCCACATGTGCGAACAAAGAGATTTGGCTCCACATTTATCATGCGAACAGCCAAAGAGTGGAATGCTTTACTGGCATCCGTTTTTCCCAAAAACTACCTTGGAGTCTTCAAATCGAGAGTGAACAGGTATCTTCTAGGCAAGCGTGTTACATTTTAGACCACATCATCACTTACCATCAGGTGCGATAGTGGTCAAACACGAGCCTATTAAAACAATTTTAAAAAAATCAAAGCTTATTTTATTCTTAATTTCACTGTATTAAGTTGCCTTATTAAAAATTTAATCTAGTTCATGGTTTCCTAAATTTTGTATGTAAATTTAAGAAACTAAAACTATTACTTTATTAATTCAATTAAAGATTAAAGTTTATGTTGAAAATTTTACTCCCTATCAGTGAAAAAAAAGAAAGCACATTACATTACAGTACAACATTAAATTAAATAACATCTTACCTTGTTTAGTAATTTAAAACTAGTTTCCAATGTGCTTAAGGCTGCATCATGCATCTCATTGCTAATAAGCCGTTTAGCTTCCTGTAACTCAACATTCTGGAAGAATGCTACAGTCACTGGGGCTTCCCTGAGCCGTGAATGGCTAGCAATCAAGTTTAGCAATGATATAAAAGCTACACATCGAGAAGATATTAGATTAGGCTCGAAGTTACCCATTGCCATCTAGAAATAAAAGAATTAACATTAAAATTTATTATAGTTTATTTATTTATTGGGTAACCAATGACTTTGTTATAACAAAATATCCCTTTTGGTTTTGAAAAAAACCAGTAACAGGTTCTGATGAATAGATCTTTGAACATGTGTAAACATAATGTGGTAGAATTTATGTTAAATTTAATTAAGTTCAATTATGAATCATGAATATGTATATACTACACTCATTGCTGGACCATGAGGACAACATCAAACTGTAATCTTGTTACTTCAACTCTTGTTTACATATATATGGGATATATGTAAACATGATTTCCATCTCGAATAAGAGATAGGTTTTTTACCATCGGTCAATCAATGAATCATGAAATGAGAGCCACGAATCGTGATGTGATGAAGTAGCAGAAGTAAGTACCAAGTAATAGAAAGAACAACTTACTTTTCTTGGAAAGGATATATTATTCAATATATCCGGATGTTCTTTTTTCAAACCATTGTAGAGATCCAAAAAGTGGGTGTATCGCCTCTCCACATGCACAGGATCAACATCTCTAGATTCTGGACATGTCGATATTTCTGTAGAATCTTTCCGAACATGCAACATGTAAGCCACATATTTTTTCTCATTTTCCGACTCCACTGTACGTGAAGATACTATTTTGAATTTCAACATTTTAGTACAGTAATATTCCTTTGTTTTGTTCTTTGTGATTCAGCGTTTGTTTGTATTTGTTTTTGTCTTGTACTACACTTTTGTGGTCTTGGTGCTTGCTACTAGATTCAAGGCTATGCAAAGAGTATGTAGCTATGACTGATGACAGCAGTGACAGCTAGAATATTTTTACTCATTAGGTGGGGACAAAACAAAGAGTATGTAATGTAATGCTACGCTAAGGTGGGGATAATTCGTAGACAGAGAACACAATAGACAAAACAAAAGTACTGTTAACCGGTAATGAAATAGCAATGTTTCATTACCGGTTAACAGTACTTTTGTTTTGTAAGTAAATATCCTTAAGTACTGCCAGTTTTATAAAGTTGTATATGGCATCCCCATTCTACAATTATTGAGCTTAAGCTTACATTTATATTCACACACAGTTAATACGTTATTAATTATTGATCATTAATTATTCTGTATTAAGTATTTGGGTCTGATGGCACACACATTCAGCAGCAATTAAAAAAAGATGAAAAAATTTAGTCATTCGTTGTACCTAATTGTAATCAAATTAGTAACGCAACGTATCGATTTTCGAAAAATACGCATTATTTTTTTATAAATTGACTTCTTGTTAAAAATTATTTAAATTCCATTATGTAATAGCTGAATACATATACTAATTACGCCACATCCTGTATATGTTGCAACAATAATGGATTGAGTGCTTTATTTACAACTAGTTGCGCCCCGTGGTTTCACCCGCGGATAAAAAGTATTTTAATTATTTGATCATCCCACAGGAAAATTTCACTTTTCCGGGATAAAATGTAGCCTATATGTTAATCTAGTGTACAAGCTATCTTGGTACCGAATTTCATCCAAATCCATTCAGCCGTTTGAGTGTGAAGGAGTAACAAACATACAAACACACATGCATACAAACTTTCGCCTTTATAATATTAGTGTGATTTCTGCGAGAAAGACGTATCAAAAGTTCCGCGATGAATGGCTTTCAGAAGCACCATTTCAAAAGTAAGTTATGACAAGACCAAAGCGTACTAAAGTTATCGTCGTTGTGAGTTAAATGGCTAGAAGGCTGATTTATTGAATCACATAAAGCGCAAAAAGCATGTTAAAATTGAACCGTTGATTTAATACTAATGTTTTAAAATACACATAAAAATATGTAGCTCTTTTTTGCGTTACGTTACGTTAGCTCTTTTTTTACGACACATTAGCTATATTTCTTAAATTAGTTTTGACAGCATTGCCATCGTTGACACATCGGTGAAAAAACGGTAAATATCATCATCGTTCATTCCTTAATATCAAACTTAAGTCTTGTTTTCTATTTAACCGTCCGCCCCGTATTTAAATTTTTGGAGAATTTTTTTTTGTTTTGTTTTGGCTCCATACTTTTGTATATTTAGCCAGTGTCAAGTAATTGATAATTTCTCAAGTTCATTAATATTAGATATATATTGGTGTCGATTCTGATTTCTGTGTCGCATACTCTAAAGCTAAACGAAATTAACATATTTCCGTCTTTTTCATTTCCTCTTTATCAGGAGAGTACCGCCATACCTTAAGTTTACTTTAGTTCTAGAGAATGCGACACAGAATCGACACCTTTATGGGTCAATTCAAGTCACAGTCCAAGTCATCAAGTTAAGTCATATTAGCTAGTCAAGTCAAACTCCTAGTAAAGTGGTGGCTACTTAACCAGAAGCTTCTATGTAGTTATGTATTAATCCAGCACTAAATGAAAAATGCCACTAATTTTATGCACTAACACTGAAAATAACAAGTTTTGGAAAATAATACAGTGCGGTGACGCGATCTTTTTCGTTTAGCCGCCAAAAACTCCCAAATATTTTTCTAAGTTATAAGTATGGTTACTACCAACTGAGCTATCGGGCCATTATGTATTTTTATTATAGAGATGTTTCCTCTGAGTAATTATCGATAATCAATATTAAAGACACCTGTATCTTACCCTCCGAGTAGCATTGTTCTGATTCACCCAGTATCCTAAATTATAGTTTTTGTTTGTATGGTAACAAGTAGGTAGACACTATAGCGCCACGCCATAATAACAAACAAAAATATCTTATTATATTTAGAAAGAGAGTTTCTATTCGCTATAGATAAGGAGAATTTTTTTTATTTAACGATCAACATCGCCAAAAACAATATCAATAGTAGCTATAAGGATTGCTATATCAGCTAGCATTAGGCCCTTTCCTAGTTCAGAAACTCCCATAATATGAGGGAAGGAACAAGCTCGCAAATGTACGCGGTATGGTTTCGAAGTGCCGTCAGCGACCATGTACAGTCCCAACTCTCCTTTGGGACCTTCAATAGACGTGTACGTGGCCCCCGGCGGCACAAGATATCCTTCAGAGCATAGCTTGAAATGGTGAATAAGAGCTTCCATGGACGTCTTCATTTCTTGACGTGAAGGCAGACTAATTTTTGAGTCATCTGTCTTGTATTCTCCTTCGGGCATTGTGTCGAGGACTTGATTAATGATTCTTAACGATTGACGCATCTCCCCTAAGCGTAGCAAATGGCGGTCGTAACTGTCTCCAAAGGTGCCGACGACGACATCAAAATCGTATAAGTCGTAGTTATCGTAAGGTTGTGTAATCCTAAGGTCCCATTTAACACCGGTGCACCGTAACATGGGGCCTGTGAATCCCATGCTTATAGCATCGTGAGCATTGACAACCCCGATTCCTGCAGTCCTCTGATAGTATAATCTATTTGTGGTCACCAGGTCTTCAGTTTCATCAAAACGATCCTCTAACTTAGAACAAAACTCGTAAACGTCGTCCATAAAACCGATAGGAATATCTTGAGACACTCCGCCAGGCCGTACGTATGCGCAATGTACCCTAGCTCCGCACAGTCTTTCAAACAATTCATAAATCTTTTCTCTTTCTTCACACATCCAGAAGAATGGCGTAATACCTCCGGCATCTAATATAGTTCCCGATACATTAAGTAAGTGGTTAGCAAGACGGCACATTTCATTGCACATTACACGTATTGCTTTGGCCCTTGGTGGTGCTTCTATATTTAATAAATTTTCAACGGCTAGGGCGAAAGCAGTTTCATTTGAGATTGTGGAAACGTAGTCGAGGCGATCCATAAATGGAAGATTCTGAGTGTAATGCTTGGATTCCATGAGTTTCTCGGTGGCTCGGTGCAAAAAGCCCACATGAGGATCTGCTCTGACCACGGTCTCACCATCTAGTTCTAGTATGAGACGCAAGACGCCGTGCGCGGCAGGATGCTGCGGCCCGAAGTTGATTATCATGTTCTTCAATTTCCTCTCCACTGGCGGTAACTTCGAGTTATATATCATTTTGTAAAATTTCTCAGTTGCATCGGTAGGATACATTACTGATGAGTTGAACTGCTTCACATATTCGGGATCTGGAAACCACTTGTGCACACATAACGGAGCGTGCATTGAAAATCTTCGCACTTTTGTAAACGATTTCATAACTAGGACCTTGGAGAACTGCATTTTATCAATTTCCCAATTCCTATTTTTTTTTACTAACAATTATTGTCAAAATTAGATTTGTCAGATTTCGGCAAACAGTGTCAATCAATACCACAGATAAAACAACTGCTGAGATTTGGGTGAGATCAAAGAAGCTTTGATCTGTTTATCAACTAATAACCAACATGAAGAAAACTGCAGTGCAGGTACTTAACATACCTACTAACTTCTCCTTCAAGTTTACTGCGTCAAAGCACCATTGACCAATGAAATGGAAAATAATCCTGACCTCCATCTAGGTAACGCGGTTCGCTAGGCGTTTCGGCAGTACTTGCTGCACTCATTGTCAATTATGTCAGAACTAATATGAAGATGTAGAGGTACCACGGGGTACCTCGAGATATTATTTAGTTTTAATAATATATTAAATAATTTATGATCAACTAGTTTGAAATCCAGGTATAGCCTAGCGCCCGGCATATTAGCATAAACAATATCGTCAGCAATTTAGCATGTCGTGGTCAAACGCTCTTTCCATTCTAAGCAAGGTACGAAAAAAAAACCCGAGGAACCTATAGAGACGGTTTAAATAAAACGAAAATAATATTTTTTATAGATATGCTCTTATTTAAAGATTGTCACAGTTTACATTATATATTTTGTAATAATCAATTTAAGTATAATAAATATATTAGTAGGCAACTGCATCACAAATACACGGTAATATTTAGGCAACATTACAAACAATGATAACATTGATTACAACTTCTTAAGCTCAATTTAACTTACTGACAAAGATATTATAAGACACTGTAAATATCACAAAAAAATATTTACTTCTGGCTTTCGTTTCAACTATGTATATCGTTTCTCAAAACTACCGTACTAATGTGAACTGACTTAAACTTAAACTAATGAGTTAATAAAAAGCTATTTGTATAAAATATTTGATTATAATAATCAAATAAGTATAAAATTATAAACAGGTAAAAATTTCGATATTCTTATAAGCTTACAGTAATTATATTTCTATGTATATAATTATGTGTAACCACGTAATTAATAAATACAATATTTACCGTTACAGCGAGGAATGTTCTTTCCGTATCAAAATGACATCGAATTTGTTGATCGCGTCTATTTCAATGCACAGTTTATGTGCATGGAAGAACGAAAATGATCAAAGAGTCTCGGTCTCATAAAATGCGTTTACAGACAAAGTTCAGTTTTATATTTAAAATTGGACTAACGACTCTTCATTACTTGGTGGGTACTTAATTACCAACTCATTAAAATAGCTTGATACACTATAGCGTAGGTATTTATGATTACCTACAGTTTAATTAGGCCTTTCACGCACACAATCTTATACCACAAAATTCACCATAGGTATTTACATTTATAGTATATAGTGCTATGTACTAACTGAAATAGAGAGAGCAGTTTGCTATAAATGTAATGTAATGTAACTGTATAAAATTGGATTAGGGAAAATAAGGATAATGATAATGTATATGAACTTAAAACCGACTTTAGTATTATCAGTGGAAAACAACCATCTTCCTAATTGCCTTTTATTAATTATAGCCCCAGATCTACTTGTTTCGGTAATGTGGGAACAATGCATTTATTGACAAGCTTGAAGGAAAAAGCAGCAAAGGACGGTTTTTGGCAGGAATGCGAAAAAGATTGCGTTACCGCATTGTATTGTTTTCAGTGTTAGTGCATAAAATTAGTGGCATTTTATTTGTTAAGTGCTGGATTACAGGCGTGAGTGTGGGAAAATGGTATAATGATGGCGAAACGTTTCTTTTCGTGTTGTTTCCAAAATTCCATAGAAGCTTCAAGTAAAGTTGCCACCACTTTACTAAGAGTATGACTTTGACTGGACTATGACTTGACTTGATAACTTCGACTGTGACTTGACACATATTTGCGTGAAATATCATTAACTTGATAAATTATTAATTACTTGACACTGGCTAAATACACAATAGTGTGGAGCCACAACATAAAAAAAAGCAGCAAAGTAATTTATGAGTCGTATATTCCCATTGAACTAAATAAGACATATTTTTTTATATATTAGATATGCTTCTGTCCACTTTTCGCCAGATGTCAAGAAATAAATAAATATTTGTGGACTTTGCACACAGCGCCATCTAGCCCCTACCGCTCAGAACGTACAGCTCAGAAGGCAGGTTACTACCAACTGAGCTATCAGGCCAGTCAATAATGTCATTTCAGTAACCAAGAAATAATGCGATCGAAGATGTAACTCTTGGATAGAAGAAACCAATTCATTCCCCTCATGTAAACTTCCATATTATAGCTGTCCATAAACACAAAAACTTTTAAAGTTCCATTTCTTAGCTGTTCGCATTATAAAGCTCGAATCAAAATGCTAATAACGCTATGTAAAGTTTGTTTAATAGCCCGTGTGTCATTTGAAAATGACAAATCATTTGTTCAGTTTGAATAAATTCTTTATGTATGTTTGACTAATGATGGACGATGATAAAACCATGAAAATAAGCCTACAGTTCGTACCACTTTCAACATTTCCCTCTTTTACGCAACTCTTATACAGTATTGCCAATAAACATGACGGATTCTAGTCTTATTAGTATTTTTAGATATAATAAAATTATTGTACATTGCGTAATACGTGATATATTTTATATATTCTTATAAACTATTTCAAATAAGTTAAGTAGCAGATGGTTACATTTAAAGTACGACGAATTCCAATCCTCCATACATATTGTCAAAATATTATCTACAGTAAGCGTATATAACATTGGTCCTTGCAACCGACGTAAATATTCAAGACCATTTTGTCATCATTTATCATCACATAACACGGAACAAATCCAGTTTAATTCGAGAGTTTATCAATAGATTCTACGTAGATACAAGAGCAAAGTTTCTGAAGGAACCTCAGTATCGAACCGGAGAGGTTGTCGTACGCGACCGGTTTTGATTGCCATTTGACGCACGCGTAGTAAACAGGTATTCCTGACAGGAGGATTGCCAACCCTATGGCAGTGTCTTTAGGGTTGGTTAATGCGGGAATGACGACCAGGAAGCCAATTGCGATAAGGAACAGGTACGGTATGACGATATTTACTTTGATAGGTCGGGGGATTTCGGGTTTGGCTCGACGCAGCCACAGCATGCCCACAACTGATGCGCCCACTGACAGCCACAGAGTCTGAGAAAAGTAGTTGATCAGGTCGAACACGTTGCTTGTGGTTAGCATCAGCAGAGAGAAGAAGCACTGGAATTAAAGAAAAACTCGAATTAAAAAGTGAATATTTTAGAAACCCTTAAGAGATTGTTCAAGGACGATTATTGTATACTAGTTTCTGCCCGCGGCTTCGCCCGCGTGGCCTATAGGGAACGATAAAGATTTTTTTTATAAATACTTCACCCTTTAGGGATGGAATTTCGAAAAACCCTTTCTTCGTGGATACACCTTACAAAGAACACACCCTCAAAATTTCAAGTCTCTAGGACCAGCGATTTAACGTTGATATTATATAAGTAAGTCAGAAAAAATCGTTTGTGTGATGCAGGATCATCGCTCCTATACTCAAACTTCATAGAAACTTTGCGGCTACACCTATTTTGTCTTATAATTTAAATTGAAAAATTAGTATTTAAGGTACTTACAGTGAATAAAAGTGAGGGTATTGGCGTCTGTTTCTCCACATGGAAGAGCGAGAAGAACGCAGGCATGTGTCCCTCTTGCGCGCCCGTCGCGAACAGCCGCGCTGAAGTGAACAAAACGCCGTTGACCCCGCCGAACGTTGACAGCGCTACGAATACAGGGATCACCCAGCTCCAGCCAGCAAACAAGCGGTCACCAAACACCTGCCAAAGAGCACTGACGCTTTAATCTCTGTACCGTTTCATGATTTAAGTGCTTATTCGTGAACACCACTTCATGACCATTGTTTGTATCGCGTGAGAAAGGAAGGGTTACACTCAGGAACATATTGTAATGTGTATATTGTATATATTTACTAGGTGGTAGGACTTTTCTGCAAAGTTGGTCTAGATAGGTACCACCGCTTTACCAGTTATTCTGCCGCCAAGCAGTAGTGCGCAATCACTGGTGCGTTCCGGTTTGAAGGGCACTGTAGCTAGTGAAATTACTGGGCAAATGAGACTTATGACCTGATGTCACAGTCTAGTAATCTTATTACTAGATTGTGCTGATGTCTCAGAATGACGTGCGCAGTGCAGTGTCACGCGAAACTCTGTAGGTACTTTAGAGTTCCTGTCACTCGGAACTCTAAAGTGCAACTGATGCAGCCGTGTCGCTTAACATCAGGCGAACAGTTAACTCGTCGCGTCATTCCTTACAATAAAAAAAAATTGTAGTGTATATATTGTAGTGTATATTGTACGTGAAAGGAAGAGACGCTTCTATTGCTGTCCCACTCTCATTACACATTCGATATAATGATAGAAACCAGGAGCTAGCATGAGCTATAAAAATCATATCTCTTCTCTCGAGAAAGCGTTGGACCATTGAACGCAGACCACGTCATAAAGTTTTCGTGCGGTTTTATTGTTAGCCCTGAATGGAATATGCAACAATATGCTCTCTATTTTTCATCAAAATCTCTTTTCCAATGACGCGCGCTGCATTTACATACTGACTGAGTTTGTTACATGCCATACAAGGTGAGTACGATGGAAACGGTCTAGAAACCGTGACATACTGCAGTACCACAGTGAGACTGGCTGGTGGCTTTATGGCCGGTTTGCCACCCCCAGTCTCTTCACCTATACCTTCAAAACGATTCAAACCCTAACCTTAGAGTCTTCAAACCGAGAGTGTACAGGTATCTTCTAGACAAGCGTGTTACAACACTCTAGACTGCGTTGTCACTTACCATGAGGTGATTTAGTGGTCAAACTCAAACCTATCAAACAATTTAAAAAAATAACCACAGCAAGCGGCCCTTATCTACCGTCCTAGATACGGTCCTAGTTTTCACTTTTAGTTAGAGATATTTGCATAGGAACATTTTGTCGATTTATCGCTTTCTATATATTTCCATCCTATCTCATTCTCATTTGCGATGCAAATCAGATGCATTTTTATCTCCCCTTTATTTTATTTTTTTGTATGGCAGTGGGTTTTATGGTAATATGAAGTAATATTATTATTTCTTCAATTATTATTTATTTTAAGTTCTTATGTATAGTTTAGTTTTTCCTTTCTCCTAAGTTCAATTATATGAAGCAAACGACTTTATATTAGGCAATAGTTTTATTTACCTAACTTACAGAAACACTTTTGATAAGAAACACTTATTTATGTAGACGCTTCCAGAAACATGGTGGATATACTGCCTAACCTCCGGAGTGCAAAAGTTATCTTTTCTTATCATATTGCTACGGAACAAATTTTTTTAATCGCAACATAGCGCAAAAGGTCAAATATAAACAATAATAAAAAAGCAACATTTAAATAACGTTGTTATGTAGGTATTTATGTAGCTTCTAATGTCGCTATTGATTGATTTGACGTTGCGGTGAAAGGTGATAGGAACGTACCGGTGTACGATTTTCTGGCTTGAAGAACCGTTCGTTCAAAAACGACTTCGCGTTTTAACATCGCACTCCCATCACCGTGAAAGAAGAGTTCGTTCACAAATTACCACGTAAATCGTGGAAATCACACACGACACGGCTCGGTTTACACTTTCTCGCCGTACCACCACCTGAAGATTGGAATGAACTTCCAACAGTTTTCACCAAAGCTATAAGATGCAGCACTTTAGAAGGTCAAAAGAATATTATTTTAGGATACACAACGCATTAGTGACACGTCTTGCGTTACAGTAACTTTTAAGATGACAAAGACTCTCTCAAATGTTTACACTACCGAGTACCTATCGTAGTGTTTGTTTGAAATCCATAGTTGCACTAGCGGCCCGCCCCGGCTTCGCACGGGTATTTAATATATATCTATTGTAGATTGAGATATAAACTATCCTATCTCTCAAGTTGGATCGAACTGCACATGGTGTGCGAATTTTATTATAATCGGTTAAGTGGTTTAGGAGTCCATTGAGGACAAACATTGTGACACGAGATTTATATATATTAAGAAGATATAGTGGCGATGTGCTAGATTTACTATAATCTATACGGAGTACAGTAATATACATTTGATTAAATCACACTAACATTATAAAGGCGAAAGTTTGTATGTGTCTATGTCTGTTACTCCGTCACGCTCAAACGGCTTAATGGATTTGGATGAAATTCGGTACCAAGATAGCTTATACACTGGATTAACACATAGGCTACATTTTATCCCGGAAAAGTGAAATGCTCCCGTGGGATGAGCAAATAATTAAAATATCTTTTATCCGCGGGTGAAACCGCAGGGCGCAACTAGTTCGTAATAAAGGTACAAAAGTGACGTCCATAGGCTACGGTTACGGCGACCTCTTCCCATTAGAACTTCCGTATGTTTGTAGTATTAAAAAGCGTTGTACTTTTCCGCAGTAAATAATAGTTAGAGTTTGGTAATTATTGCAACGTTTGCTTAAAATTTCATTTATTTTAAGGCCACGGTCGCACGCAGGTGTTTTACATAACAATAGATTAACAATTAAAATCCGTACGATTGTCGTAGATCCGACATTCCTTGGATTAAGCCCGCATAAATAATGTAGGGTAATATTGTAAATACCTATAAGTATGTACTTACAAGAGAACCATTTTTTTATTATTATTTCTTAGTATTTTGCTTGACTATTATATAACCTAATGGTAAATGACGATTCGGTCTAGGATGACACGTTTGCCTACAAGATAATTGAAAGGGTGAGAACAAAAAGGGTTAAACTGATATTTTTCACAAAATGACTTATGGGTATCGTTGGATTCAGCGTGAAATTATCTACAATAATACATTTAAAATACCGAAATGAGGCATAAATCTCGAGATTTTCAGTGTAAAAACGGTTTATCTGTCACAGGAATACAGTTCGCTTAGCATAAAAACATTATTATATTTATATTATTATATTATATTTTTACAGTAATTGTATGAATTAGTACTATACTCAGTATTTTAAAATAGAATTAATACATTTTCAAGCAACTGAAACTTACATAAACATTTTCTATTACCTTATAAGCACTCTACATTAAAATAAAGCCGTTCAAGTTTAAAGTCAATTTTCTCGTAACATATCAATTTGTCAGTTAAACCCTTTTTATTCTCAACCCTTCAATTATATTTGAAGACTCCAATATTGTAGTTTTCGGGAAATATAGACGCGGGCAACTCGTACCAGTCTTTGGGTGTTTGCATGATAAACGCGGAAGCGTATATAGCAATATATACTACCAAACAATATTTTACGTATAAATGAATATTATATTTTGTATATTATCAAGGTTGTGTGTTATAATATGTACCGGTAATAGTAAGTTTAAGTATATCGAGTTACCATTATTTATAACTAGTCCTGCGACAACTTACAAAAGCAAATTACTATGCAGTGTTATTTACATTTTAATTCACTGAACACACAAAGGTCGCATCGTCTTTGAAAACCGTCACAAGGAAATGAACTAAGATTAAATAGGTAACTATAATTTAATCTGCTATTAAAGTGAATTCATTAATAAATAGACAACGGCAAACTACCATCTGTTCTGTGCAAATTGATTTTTCCCAGTGGCGGCCCAAGACGACCAGAGCAGACCTTCTGCATCTATTAATTTTGTAATTCAAGTCAATTTAGAGAAATAAAGCTACGTCACATTAGTCACTCATTAGTATTTGTGTTTAAAAGTTACTAGAGAGTAACTTTTGTTTTTACTTCATACTTGGCTAGCGTTTAACCACGATCTCACTTAATGGGAAGTGATGATACGATCGAAGGTGTAGCATGCTAGCCAAGTAAATACCTATTCACTCTTCTCTTGAACACGCCCGGGTCATATTTCGAAGGAAACACAGACGCTGGCAGGTCATTTAATTCCTTAGCCGTTCCAATTAAACTTCTGCGAGGCACGCCCGAGTCAATCCATTGTTTAATGTTGAAATCTAATAAACGGTATAATGTAGCGTGTCTAGCTTCTGTCTGTAGGTATGCGTGGTCGTGTCATCCAGGTGATGATCTTTATAATTATACGTTAGGACTGCATTCAAACGAGATTCATTAAAATAGCAGACGTTTCTATTGCTGTCACTACACTACTGCATACACATAGTACATAATGCTGAAAGTAGGAATACAATGTTTTCTTGCTTTCATCAGAATCGTTTTTTCAATGACACGCGTAAGAAGTTAAAGCTGTACAAGATGTTCCGGCGCTGCTGACACCGACAAGATGTAATAATAATACCATGCCGGATAAAAATCCTCTAACAAGCATACACACTTCAACCGCATGGATTCTAGCCCGTCCAACCAGTATTTAATAATAATTATGTAGGTATAGAGCACCAACCACCATACACACGCTATGACGCGGTGGCTTTCCCGATACCTAACTATCTAGTAGGTATTTCAACTCACCGCAGCAACTGCTGGGTTGGCCATCATCTCAGTCTTGGAAACGACGGCGAAGTAAGCCAAGTTCGCAAGCGCGTAGATGCTCGTCACCATCGGCATTGCTATCCATATCGCTCGCGGCAGGTTCCTGGAAATACGCAAGCGTATCATGAACATTACAAACGTTTAAACTGACTCTTGGTCTTTGTTATCTATAATCAAATGGCTCTTTAGTATGCACTTGCCCCCATAGCACGACTTTCCCTTGTTTTATTGTCACTTAGTAGCTTGTAGCGCATAAAACAGGGGAATTGCAGGTGGTAGAACCAGATAAAATCTGGTAGGTAAGATATATAAAATAATACTTACATATGAGCAAGATTATTATTTTAATTTCGTATCATGTATAATTCTCTGATTAATTGATTTTTTATATAGATCACCTTGAAAACTGTGTTACGAAGATTTAGTGATTTAATAAGCAATAACTCCAGGTGGTCAGCTCATAAAGTAGGAATAAAAAAACAAAGTAGATGCAAAAGTTTATACTTATTGGCAATCGTCCAAAAGACGTTTAGTCTATTAATGAATTGCTTGTTGTATAAAAAGCTGTTTTCCAGTGTTCCGGTCGTTGATGCACGCGTCGTTCAACTGGAGAGCAAATGTGTTCTCTTATGAATAATACATGCAATAAGGTTGAAATGAACCACTATTCTAACCACCGTAAGGATGTGCTGATTTGATGTAGACGCAGTATATTCACCGTTCCTTTACTGTGGGTTCAAGGAGTTTCATTTACCTACACCAAAATGCTTATAGTCAAAGTCAAAGTCAAAAGATTTATTTCAAATAGGCTAATTTTAGCACTTTTACAAGTCAAAATTATATTAGGTACTTAAAATTAAGTTATTTCACTAACCATATAAAATTACAAAGTGCTTATTGTCAAATAATATATAGCAAGCCCATTACAATATATGAGTTTGAAAAAAAATCAGTTCTCTTTCTCAGTACTGGTGCAAGCAATCCGGCACAATGCAGAATAGAAAACTTTTATCCGAAGCTTCGATTACAACTGTAAAGAAGAAGCTACAAGAAACTATAAATAATAACGCCCAACGATCACATACATAGACTATGTTTCCTTGTTTATAAGGACTCAGGAACTATATACGAGACAGAACAAGTATTTGCCCTTATTCTGTGTATAAATACTTGTCCAGCCGCGGATATCTAACCCGCCACCTCCGGGTTATGAGCCAATCTGCTCTACCATCACGCCATGCACAGAAGACTTTTTGTTTTGTTGACTAACAATATTACAATACAATCACACTAATATTATAAAGGCGAAAGTTTGTATGTGTTTTTGTGTTATGTGTGTATGTTTTTTACTCCTTCACGCTCAAACGGCTGAATGGATTTGGATGAAATTCGGTACCAAGATAGCTTATACACTGGTTTAACATATAGGCTACACTTTATCCCGGAAAAGTGAAATTTTCCTGTGGGATGAGCAAATAATTAAAATACTTTTTATCCGCGGATGAAACCGCGGGGCGCTACTAGTACTTTATAAAACCAGGCGATGAGAAAAATCCTCATTTTGAAAACTCTTTTTAGATATAAACTTTTTTATATAACTAAATCATTAATTAAATAATTAATTTCATAAAGCAACTCTCAATATAACAAGTTCACGACCTAAATGTGTACGTAGCTACTAGGTGGTAGGACTTTTCTGCAAAGTACGTCTAGGTAGGTACCACCGCTTTGCCAGTTATTCTGCCGCCAAGCAGTAGTGTGCAAGCACTACTGTGTTCCAGTTTGAAGGGCACTGTAGCTAGTGAAATTACTGGGCAAATGAGACTTTATGATCCGATCTCACAGTCGAGTAATCTTATTACCAGACTGTGCTGATGTCTCAGGATGACGTGCGCAGTGCAGTGTTACGCGAAACTCTATACTTTAGAGTTCCGAGTGACAATGCAGCTGTGTCGCTTAACATCAGGTGAACGACTAGCTCGTCACATTCACTAACTAAAAAAAAAAGGTACGAGTATACATACCTTCTATTTATAAAGTCCATAGACTGCTAGCCCTAGCCACAGCACTTCGAATAATGTCCCGTGTGAATAAAAGATTTCCTCCATTTATTCGCGTTTGTTTGCGGAGCGAAATCAAACAAATCGACCGCAAAGAATTGTTTGAACAACTCTCGTCGGAACCACTTGTATTAGGATTTAAAAGTCTATTGCGTGGAACTCTATATTACCACGACGCGCAGAATACGAAAAAGAATTAAATTGCAAAACAATACTGCCACCACAAAGTCGTATTTCATGACAACCTCTGTGGTGTGGTGGAAGAGCAGGTAAGCTCATAACCTGGAAGTGGTGGGTTCGATTCCCGAGATAGGACATGTATTTGTGCACAATACAGTACGAATACTTGTTCTGAGTCTGGTTGTTTTGAGACCATGGTCCTTGTAGTTTCTGGGTATGTTCAGAAAATCCTACTATTAGGGTCTAAGGTCCGTATTATAGAACGATGCTCAGTCATCGATCGGTGCTTAAGCAGAGATTTCATTCACTAATTGATCAATTTATGAATGAAAACTCTGCTTGAGCACCGATCGATTACTGAGCATCGTTCTGTAATATGAACCTAAGATCTGTATCGTGTGATCGTTGGGGTGATTATTATTATTATTTAAATTATTCTAATTATTTCACTGCAATTTTAACTATACTACACAGGATAATAGTACAACACTATAGTGCATGTTGTGACATCCAGTGCTTAGTTCTACTTGAAGTGAAGACAGAAACTTGGTAAATATAAATCATATAAAATCAGTTGTAAGCTTTTTATCGAATACGTGCCTGTAACGTAACGATGCTTATTTAAGTTGTAAGCGTAGAAGAGCATTTTCTGATAATGGCGCTACCAAGAGCTTGATTACTATTGTCCCGGGAACGTGAAGTTTACTAAAAATTCTTTTAAACTTGGAACTCGGAGGTACCGTCTTTTAACTGAGCTGCGATTACATAAAAGTAATCGGAGCTCAGTTAAAGGTCGGGCCCGTATTACTGGGACGCGGTACTGACATTACTGCTTTGACTCTGCTATTTTAAAAACAAAATAATTAAATTGTAAATGTCAACATAAATAATTTTGGCAATTTTATTTTTAGTTCGTTATCGTGTTATAAGTTGCCCAACTACTAGGCTAGGCATCGTTTATGGCTCTCTATATTTGACAGCGTCAATAGTGGGGTGGTTGAGCCGGTCGGCACATAGCCTGGAGACGGTGGGTTTGATTTTCGCGACATGGCAAGTAATTGTGCACAGAAAAAAAAGCGCAAATACTTGTTGTGTCTGGGTGTTCTGGGACCACGATCTTAGTAGGCCCTGAATCCCTAGATACAGGGAATCCAAGTTAGGGTCTACGCATGTGTTCGTTGCACATTATATTATTTATAGACGCAATCGATCAAGCCACGAAACGCATCTAATAATTTCTTGCTTTTTCCTTGACATACTTAATTGTGTAAAAATATTATCTAAATCAGTCCCGAATTCAACAGCATTATAGTGTAATTGTATTAGAGTAAAGTTTAACACATTGCCGCAATAAAAATAAAATTATGAGCAATTATTGTTGTCTTCTCTAAATGTGGCCTAGACTAGACATTCTGCTGTCTAGTCTATCACGCAGCTTATGAGTGTTTCATACTAAAGTTGACCACGACGACGCACAGTGGTCCCATTTTGAAAAAAGGTGGACTTAGGACCGAAAGTCGGAATTTCGGGCTGTTTTTTTTTTTATAGAATAGGTCTTAACTATCCTAACAACATCTATTCTATAAAGAAAATCCGTAGGATGCATAGTTTTCGAGAAAAAAAATAATCTTTTTTTTCTTGTATGGAGAAAAACATACTTTATTATTTTTCTCAAGTTGGGTGAAATAGTGACGGCTTTTGTTGATATTTTATAAAAGCCCTAGTGGTATTGTATCCAGAAAAAAATAAAACCAATGCGGTCACCTGCGGCCGCGGGAATAATCAGATGTCAAAAATTGATTAATTTTTTTGCGTATTTTGCAAACATTGTTCATTTCTGGCCAATTATTTATGTATTTTAGGTTAGCGCTCCATACTTTAACTCGAACTATTATATAACATTTCAAAAAAATTAATCAAAATCGAGTTTATTTTTTTATAATTGCTGTTTTATTCATGAAAATGCACGCATACATGGTTAATTCAAAATGCAAATCCTATATTACTCAGTATAATGTACAAAATAAACATGCACGTACCTAAAACGTAAAAAAAAATATTTTATATTTTCGTTTATGCTTACTAAAAGTCACCGGTAATGGTTACCGAGAGGCAGGATATAAACAAACGAGTCACATCTGATACTAGCTGTGACTGGTCGCTTTGTTCCTGACAAATCCTGACAACAGGATAACTCGTATATGCATGCAAGTAACTACCCCCTAAACATAAAAGTGATATAGCTCATCAATAATAATTGGCGTATGTTATACACCAATAATGTTTGTTATTGGTGTGTGTTTTAATCTTATGTAGTTGTGTACGTATGATTTTCTACCAGAAACATAAGATAAATGTATAGCCTTGAAAAGGGCTGTTTTATATGTAGTTTTTTAAAGGATAAAATAAATAAAAAATTATAGCATTGGATCTGGTATATTTTCATTTTCTACTCTTCTTCCACGTATACGCACTCCGAGTCTATTTCGAGCAACTGAATTGCCTCAGGAAGCATCTCTAGATGATTAGGCTTTGAAAATTTTGGTCTAAGCCATGATATGTGGGGGTCTGAACTTATTAAAAGCCCGTGTAGTATGTCCTCGTTTGTTTGGATCCTTCCTGTCTTTCTCGTGTTCTTCTCTCTTACGTTCCGGAAGTCTTTATTACGAGCCTCGGAAGCTTCCTCCGACAAGGACCCTAAAAATAATAAAAAATATGCTATAATTATACGTTGAAGTTGACATTGAAACTATTATTTTAGTGTTTAGAGATTTACAGTTAGTTAACTGCTTTATATTTCATTTGTCTTGATCTATTATTACTTACCAATAGGGAGAACTGAAAAATGACTGCAAATATCTGCTCCGTGCATCAGAAGTTTGTGGACACTAACAGGCATGTAGTACCACGGATAGAGATGCACATACAGTTCTGCTGTTTCTTTGCAATAACGTCTGAAGTTCGCAATATTGACGTTCTTTCCTGAAGATATAACTTGCAGAATGACAGAAAATCGGAGTAACAAATCTTCATCAACTCCAGTGATTCTCGATGATCTTTTATAATCTCGGAAAAAACGTCTTGCAGTGTTTCCATCGTTAGTTGTTCCAAAGCCCTGCAAACAAGAAATTAAGTTAGTAGGTCATACAAAAACAGACGAGTATATAATATAAAGGAAGCAAAGTAAAGGAAAAATTACCTGTTTTACAATATCGATGAGTATTCCAGTCTGTTCCCGAAACTCTTGTTGTGTGGCATTTTTCTTTGCTTGCTTCAATTCCTTGTGATCGCCACGAGCACTCCAGCGCTGGAAGTCCATATTATAAGATATATGAAGTAGACACTCCATACATCTTATCTTCATATGTAACGATGAAATTCCATATTGGTACAAATCCTGTCGAAGCGGTCTCGTGGCCAAAAGCTTCAAGTTATTCATTTCACTTGGTTTCGCCAAGCAAATGGGGCACGTTGCTGATGAAGGTACATCTGCAATAATATTCGCCACTTTCCCATCGATCATAGTCATGTGCAGTTCGTGGGCTATCTCCACATCACCACAATTTGTTGGTACCAATTTTGTAATTTCGCGCTGCATTTCTAAGTGTTCCCTTTTTATGAACTCCGCAGTCTCTGAAGTAAACGTGAATTTCACTGGCCGACAGTAATGTGGTGAGCAAGGATTTGGGTTTTCCCAAATAATCATTTCTCCCCCATCAACTAGTCGGAGTGGGACGATGCTGATCAATACAACAGAGGAATCGTCAAACTCAGGAGCTGAGACTTGTTTGTAATTACTCTGTGACGATGCTCCGTCAAGGCCCCATTTCCATATCAACTTCAGTCCTTCGTTGGTTGAACTTGTGATTGGTCTTAAGTCTAGCAAAATTCTTTCCACTGTGTGGTTAAGAAGTCCTTGCAACCTGAAAAATAAAATAAATTAATAAAAGTAAGCTAATGAAGCTTAAAAATTTTAAAACAACATATTGTATAATTTTATAAATACCTTATGCGAGCTCCCATTTCCGTTACTTCCACGTGTTCTTCAGATGGGTAACATCTCTTTTTAGCGTCAAGTAACTTGTGATAAGACGGAAAGGCAGCTGAACAATTTTCATCCTTCAGAAACATTCTCAAGGATAAGTATTGCCATTTGGATAGGCTAAGGGCTGTGTACAAAGCCAAAGATGTATCCTCTGCTATACTGACTACTTTTTCTTCCTTGAAAAGGAGTTTTGTTACATCTGATACAACTTCGGGAATCTCGCACAGATATTCCACAATCTTCGCTAAAGCATATTTTCCATTTTCTTTTAACTTGGAAATAAAATAATACTGTAGTTCTTCTTCAAAGTTATCGTTAACAAAGACACTGGAACGTCTTTTCTTCTGTTTGTTGCCCAAATCGGCAAAGGGCACTCTAACTTCTTTTACAGTAGAGGTACCTGCTTCCGCAGTGCAGACAGATGGAATAGCAACCGGCAGTAATTCCGGCTCTTCAACTAAGTCATCTGGCATTCTCATTGTAGTAACAAGATCAACAGTATTGCAAGTAGGCCAATTAATATTGGTCTCTAACCACTTGCGGTTGTTTTCCCGATTCATAAATGTCTTCAAGTTTCTGCTTGCATCTTTCCACTTCTTAGTTACAAGATTGGTGAATAGCCGACAAAACTCCTTAATTGTTTGATGGTCATCTTCAGATATTTCACATGGTATTTTGGAAACTATAAATTCACACAATTTATTGTAATCCTTAAGATTTCCACTATCTTTAAGAATCAAGAACATATCAAAATATGTGCCTAAGCCAGCCATTGCAAATTCAAAATAGTAATTTTTAGTACTTCACAGTTAGCGATGAATCAATTTAAATTAACATTGCTCTGTATTTAATACGCCATAACAGATAGGTCATTAGTCACTATGTGCAAGAGCAAGGTAATAGTAAACGACCAATCACAGCCATTTATCAAAAATGACTCATTTGTTTGTATAGATAAAGTCCGCCAATGGGAGCTAAGTAACGTGTAATAAGTAATCAGGAATCTGCACAAACAAATGAGTCATTTTTTCTGGTAGAAAATCATACGTATACAGATGACAGAAAGATTAAAACACACCAATAACAAACATTATTGGTGTATAACATACGCCAATTATTATTGATGTAGCTATATCACTTTTATTTTTACGGGGTAGTTACTTGCATGCATATACGAGTTATCCTGTTGTCAGGATTTGTCAGGAACAAAGCGACCAGCTAGCGACCAGTCACAGCTAGTATCAGATGTGACTCGTTTGTTTATATCCTGCCTCGCATTCAACAACCGCGGTTGTGAAAATGCTGTCGTAAAACCAGTTTTGAAAATACAAAGCAAGAAATCGATTATGCAGATAATGCCCGCCAGTGGTAGCTAAGTAATGTCGGTAACCATTACCGGTGACTTTTAGTAAGCATAAACGAAAATATAAAAAAATATTTTTTTTTACGTTTTAGGTACGTGCATGTTTATTTTGTACATTATACTGAGTAATATAGGATTTGCATTTTGAATTAACCATGTATGCGTGCATTTTCATGAATAAAACAGCAATTATAAAAAAAAAAACTCGATTTTGATTAATTTTTTTGAAATGTTATATAATAGTTCGAGTTAAAGTATGGAGCGCTAACCTAAAATACATAAATAATTGGCCAGAAATGAACAATGTTTGCAAAATACGCAAAAAAATTAATCAATTTTTGACATCTGATTATTCCCGCGGCCGCAGGTGACCGCATTGGTTTTATTTTTTTCTGGATACAATACCACTAGGGCTTTCATAAAATATCAATAAAAGCCGTCACTATTTCACCCAACTTGAGAAAAATAATAAAGTATGTTTTTCTCCATACAAGAAAAAAAAGATTATTTTTTTTCTCGAAAACTATGCATCCTACGGATTTTCTTTATAGAATAGATGTTGTTAGGATAGTTAAGACCTATTCTATAAAAAAAAAACAGCCCGAAATTCCGACTTTCGGTCCTAAGTCCACCTTTTTTCAAAATGGGACCACTGTGCGACGCCAACGGCGCAATACAGATGGAATTCTTTCGGAAAATAGGATATTTACATCAGTTTATTTACTTTTTCAATATGCTTTTACTAGGTGGTAGGACTTTTCTACTAGGTGGTAGGGCTTTTCTACTAGGTGGTAGTGCTTTTTCTGCAAAGTTCGTTGCCGGGGAGTGCGAAAGCATTGCGCCCCCTCAAAAAATAAAAATAAAGGTAGGTACCGCCACTTTGCCAGTTATTCAGCCACCAAGCAGTAGTGTGCAAGCACTACTGTATTCCGATGAAGGGCGCCGTAGCTAGTGAAATTACTGGGCAATTGAGACTTTATGACCTGATCTCACATTCGAGTAATCTTATTACCAGACTGTGCTGATGTCTCAAGATGATGTGCGCAGTTCACACGAAACTTTATATTGGAGTTCCGAGTGACGCTGCTCTATTATGTGTCGCTTAACATCAGATGAACGACTGGCTCGTCACATATTCACTAACATAAATAAAAAATGCTATTCCAATTTGAAAGCTAATCCTATTAACAAGTTTTAAATTAAATACAGATCATAACGGAAAAGTTCGTTACAGCGATAGGTTTACTTAATATAGTATATATATGATAACACACTTTTGCTTTCAATACTTTATAGATACTGAGCTTGTGATATTCAAGAAACCGATTAAAATCAAAAGTTTAACAATAGCTTTTTGTACCCTTACAGTTACAGATAGCTCGTTCACATAAACCTGTTGTGGCTGTGTGTATTAAAATTTTAAACCGGTTATAGTGTGCGTTTTAACATATCTACAACTTAAAAACATCATTAACATACGAGGATAATATACTAAAAAATTATAACACGCTTTAGGGCATAGCATAAAATAATATAAAGATAAGTATATTGTTAAATAACAATTATTGTTATTTTTTTATCACGGAAAATTGCCTTTAATTACTAAATACTATGAATTATAATAACTAATACTAAAAACTACCTACGACTACTACTACAAAAAAAACATTTGGACTATATATTATTGTTATTGAATAATATTAATTTAATATATATTATACTATAAGATTCATTTTATTTACATATTATTTTCGAATTTTATTATTAAATTATTTAATTTATTGTATATTATTGAATTATTTTATTATTAATTTAACATTATTATTAAAAATAATATTAAGATTAGTATAATATTGTTCAATAACAATTATTGTTATTAAATAATATTAAATTAATATACATTATATTGTAAGATTCATTTTATTATTTTCGAATTTTATCATTATTAGTACCTATTTCATTCATTTATGATTTTATTTTGAGAATTCTTGTCAGTCAGTAAATTCGCAGCTAGTGGGTACAACTCTAAACGAAGATTATGCTGGTATTATCTTACAATAAATAAATAAATAAATATGTGTGGACATTTCACACAGCGCCATCTAGTCCCAAAATAAGCAAAGCTTGTAGTATGGAAACCAGATAACTGATACAATACTAATATACTTTTTGTTTGTAAATACATACATAGATTACAATATAACACCCAGACACAGAACAAACATCGATCATCACACAAATGTTTGTCCCGGGCAGGAATCGAACCCACAACCTACAGTTCAGAAGGCAGAGCTACTACCAACTGAGCTATTAGGCCAGCCAAAATAAGATTCAGATGTTAAATACAAGGTACAAAAGCTTCAGCAGGGTTAGCATAAGCCAATGACAACGAAACAATATGTTTATGACGTGATCTGCGTGATCGTTCATTGGTGAAACGCTTTCTCAAGAGGAGAGTACATGTTGATTTATATATATTTATGGGTCATGCTAGCCCAGCTGGTCGGAGTTCTTGTCAGATTTTCCAGTGGCTTATTTTTATGGTAGTTGTAAGCGAGAACGCTATCACTTGGTTGCAATAATAATAATAACGCCCAACGATCACATACATAGACCCTGGACCCTAAATAGAGTTCCCTATTTTTAGGGACCCAGGAACTACGAGGACCATGCTCCCACAACACCCAGACTCAGAACCAGTATTTGCGCTTTTTTTTCTGTGCACAAATACTTGTCCTGCCGCGGGAATCGAACCCACCGCGTCCGGGTTATGAGCCGACCTGCTCAACCACCACGCCACAAAGGCTGTCAAATTAAATCAAGAATTACTCACTTGTAAGGATCCTGAAGCTCTTCAGTGACGAAGTTCAGGTAGTTCCAGCCACCGAATGCGAAGAGGCCAGAGTAGAACGACAGCGCTATCCCACCGGGAGTGTAATTGCCGTCGAACGCGTTATCGAAATTTTCTGTGTTGCCTGGTAACAAAATACAGAAACATAAATTAACCAGAAATCCGACACGTCTTTTTTTATGTTAATTATCCTGCCTGATGTTAAGCGACACGGCTGCCTATATTAGTTGCAGTGTCACTCGGAACTCTTACAGCCTTATTAATAAACACGGACTAGCTTTAGACTAGTTACACCATCTTTTGTCTCTTTCGATCCAGCTAAATATTCCAGTAGCAAAAAAGACAAAAGCTGAAATAACTAATCCGAGACTAATACCCGAACACAATAAACACGAACTAGCTTTAGACTAGTTACACCATCTTTTGTCTCTTTCGATCCAGCTTAATATTCTAGTAGCAAAAAAAGGACAAAAGCTGAAGTAACTAATCCGAGACTAATACCCGTTTATTAATAAGGCTGTTACAGCCTTATTAATAACATAACATAATTTTGTAAGTATATATTTGAGATGGTACATAATTATGTATGTATACATTTGAGATGGTACATAATTATGTATGTATACATTTGAGATGGTACCTATACCTACTTGGCTAAGGAGGTATCCTTAGGGAACTAATGCCCATTTGTTCTAAAGTTTGACAGCTTAAATTTTACATAATTATGTAAGTTTACATTTGAGATGGTACTTATACCTACTCAGTTGGGATCCAGCAGCTCAAAGGCTAATAATTTTAGGTTCCTATCAATCTATCAATATAAATTTCATCAGAAACAGGTTGAGGCCTCATAACACTATAAACACCAAACTACATTTTTCTTCGTTTTTATTAGAGATAGAATTAACGTGACCTTGGACAAAATATTAACTTCAACATTCAATCATTGGCGTGATAGTAAATCAAACAAGGTTAGCCCCTTCACAGAACAACAGATTCTAGTTAAAACGGCATTCAGTTTTTGTTCATTAGCAGGTATAAAAGACCTTTTAGAAATATATTTTGTAAGTACCTGAGATATTCAACACAAACAATGCAGATACCTGGGGCCTTACCGCGTAAGTCTGGTGGAGATCGTAATTGTGTTCTCTCTTGCTTGCACTCGTGGACTTTTTAATTGGCGCGTACAGGATGGCAGGCGAAGCCGATTCCCAGAATGGTTACGCGGTAGGGGTGCTGTACATTGCAACATTTTTTTAGTACTTAAGTACCTACTTACAACTTTAGTGGTATTTGTTGGGTACTTACTCTGTCGTCATCAATAAGTAGGTACTTTCTTAAGTACCTAAATCTAAATTATACCGTTCTCATATCATTACCATTCATTATTGGAATTCATTTAAACGCAAATTAGGAATACTATTAAAACTAGCTTATTCAAAATCAATTATGAATAAATAGTCTACCATTCGTTGAGTAGGTAAGTATTAGTATAGTGAATATCTGTCGTTCATTTCACGACAAAAGATCGATTGTAATAAAGTATGTAAAGTTATTAAATTGTAACGTAAATTCATTAATCACTCAGCTGTTTCGCTACTGAACATTGACATTCGCTAACTTATATCCTTGCTATAAATAGTTCACTATAAAACATAGTTAACTTATAAGACCTACGTCTGTTTTATCGCGATCGAATAACGTTTATCATAATTTAGTACTCATAAAAGCGTAGAGAACTGCGATTTCTTTCTCAGCAAGTCTCATGATAACATAATGATTAATTGCTGAATGGTTTCATTGTTTGCTCGACAGCTGGTATTAAATCACAGGATGCGAATATCGTGTTTGTAAAGGCACTAGCGTCAAGCTTGTTTAAAAAGTGTACAATGTACATTATATACCTTATATCACTGCTAAAAGTACAGATTTTAATAAAACATCAATAAAACTTAGGCTAAATACCAATAAATGTTTAAAATACAAGAAAAATTCAGCACATGCATTTTTAAAATAATAAAATGAAATTAAATGTAAAATTAATTCAAATAAAATTGAATACAGCTCATTTACAGTTCTTACTCTGGTGGACTGAGATAAATAATATGGAAATAATTAATAATATTACTATGTGGTTAAAACTTAAAAAAAGAAAACCCCCATGATAGATAGATAGAAAATGCTTTATTGCACAAACAACAAATGTAGGTACATACAGGGAGTAACAAAAACCCTGTTAAATAAATGAAGTATGTGTACAGATCATTACAAGTAGTCATATAAAAATGTCTAACAATACCTAAGTTATACGTATCTGAAGTTACACGCAGTATCTAAACACAAAAAAATAATACCATTTCCCAAAAATGTTTATGACACAAGCCGTGCCTATTTTTAAATAGCTAAGTAACTAAGGGAAGAGCAAACGCGGAACCGACAAATGGGGGCCGCCTTTGTCGGCTCTTTTGTAGGATGCCGCTCCTACACCTGTGTGCCTACGGGGAAATGGGGTGCGCGGGCGGCGTGGCATCACTCGGCATAGGTGCGGCGCGGCCCGCGGCTTACATTCAGTCGCACGTGCTCTCTCATGCAATTTAGTCGTTTCCAGTTTGATCGTCGCGAATTTAGTGTCGAGTGTGATGTCGTATTCTAACGACGAATACTACAATATGTTAATGTGCCTTGGTAGAAGCATTTGTGTGATGTGTTTTTGAAAGCTCTTTTAAGAGCTAAAAATGATGTACCTATCTTGTTTCTTAACAATACAAAATCACACGTGAATTCGATTGTTTAGCCTTTGCTTGACGTAAAATGATTAGAATATGTCAGTGCGGCAGAACGGCGCGCAGCACTTGTGTGCTTACCACTATTGGTCAAAGAGACCTTTTACGTCATTAAGTTACGGTCTCGCAATCCTACAACGTTGTGGTATGTGGTATAGGGCACATAAACGTATGGAAAACGCATAAGAAGTAATCTGTGGAATGGCCTCTAGTTCCGTCGCAGTAGGTATGCGCGGTGAATAGACTTAGCGTAGCATGGCGGGCGGTGCGGGGTGCGGGCAACAGGCAGCAGGCTGCGTCGGTGGTGCAAGTACCTATGTTGTCAATATCTGAGGTCGTCAACATTTTTAGTAACGGCATAAAAGGTTTTAATAAAAAGCACACGTAAGTTTTGTATGTCTCGTATTTAAATAGAACTAGTATTACAACAACCTTGAGTTGACACTGGATACGCAGCTCGCGGATATAACAGGGTTTTTGTTACTCCCTGTATAGGCGAACTTAATGCTAGAGAGCATTATCTTCCAATTAACCTGGGTGTAACGTGGAAATTTTTTCAGGGCATTGCAACACAGCTTAAATATAGATTGTCTAAATAACATATCAAAATACTAACATAAATTTAATCTTCTTTTATCCCCATGATAACCCCCCATGAGCTTTATCTTCCAGAACCTTCAACGGACAATGCCCGATCAGCACCCCTACCGCGTAACCGTTCTGGGAATCGGCTTCACCTGCCATCCTGCTCGCGCCAATTAACAAGTTCACGAGTGCGAGCAAGAGAGAACACGATTACAATCTCCACCAGACTTACGCGGTAAGGCCCCTGACCTGTGACATCTTGTTCATTTTGCAAAAAGTGCGATAACTCACCGAGTCCTATGTAAGTGATCCCAGAGATGATGATGACCACCAGCGCCAGCAGTTTGGAGGCCGTGAACACATCCTGGATCCTCATAGTCCATCTCACGCTGTAACAGTTCACCGCGGTCAGCACGCCTATAACAAGAATATAGTGTTTTACTTATTACCATGAGTGAACATGTCGATAAAGGGACCTTAGTAGGTACTGACTACTGGTGCCTCGTTGTAAAGCCCGTCCGTACTAAAGTTGGGCTGCTAAGTTCATACTTATTCCTCTGTTACATTCCCAAATAGGTGTTTACTAGGTGGTAGGACTTTTTTGCAAATATCTAGGTAGGTACCCCCACATTACCAGTTTGACTGGCCCGATAGCTCAGTTGGTAGTAACCCTGCCTTCTGAACTGTGGGTTTAGGTTCGATTCCCACCCAGGACAAACATTTGTGTGATGAACATAGGTGTTTGTTCTGTGTCTGTGTATACAGGGAGTAACAAAAACCCTGTTATATCCGCGAGCTGCGTATCCAGTGTCAACTCAAGGTTGTAGTAATACTAGTTCTATTTCAATACGAGACATACAAAACTTACGTGTGCTTTTTATTAAAACCTTTTATGCCGTTACTAAAAATGTTTACGACCTCAGATATTGACAACATAGGTACTTGCACCACCGACGCAGCCTGCTGCCTGTTGCCCGCACCCCGCACCGCCCGCCATGGTACGCTAAGTCTATTCAACCGCATACCTACTGCGACGGAACTAGAAGCTATTCCACAGATTACTTTTTATGCGTTTTTCATACGATTATGTGCCCTATACCACATACCACAACGTTGTAGGATTGCGAGACCGTAACTTAATGACGTAAAAGATCTCTTTGACCAATAGTGGTAGGCACACAAGTGCTGCGCGCCTTTCTGCCACACTCTAAACAATCGAATTCACGTGTGATTTTGTATTGTCAAGAAACAAGATAGGTACGTAATTTTTAGCTCTTAAAAGAGCTTTCAAAAACACATCTGCCGGTAGGCGATTTTCATGTTCAGTCAATCAATCAAAATGCTGATTTGGCGGCCCCGAAGATGTTGTTCAATGTGCCGACCTTGGACTTCGATACATTTTTGACAACGTGTCACAATACTTCCGCGTACACGTTGCAGTATCAACGCGTCCGATTTTATGCTTTCAAATGCAGCAACTATGCGTGAGCGCATTTCGCCTTCGTTGTCGCAGGTCTTTTTAAAGACCGACTCTTTCACGTGACCCCAGAGATAAAAATCAAGAGGCGTGAGATCTGGCGAACGCGCTGGCCACGGTGTAGTGGAGCCTCGTCCGATCCATCTTTCTCCGTATTCTTGAGTGAGGTAATCCCTAACATTGCGAGCGAAATGCGGTGGAGCGCCGTCGTGCTGGAACCACATCGTTCTCATAAGAGACAAGTTTAGGTCGTCGAGTTCGTCACTAAGTTCGTTGCGTAAAAACTGCAGATAATTAGCTCCATTCATGGTATTGTTCAAGAAATGAGGCCCAATAATCCTATCACCGAGTATGCCAGCCCAAACGTTTATTCGCCAACGATGCTGAAAATGGCTCTCTCTTATTGCCAGGGGATTTTCCACAGCCCATACGTGCTCATTATGGCAGTTAAAAACGCCAGTTCTGACGAACGAGCATTCGTCGGTAAATAAAATACGACTCAAAAACTCTGCGTCATCTGTCACTCGGTCGAGAAGCCACTGACAAAATGCCACTCTGGGCTCATAATCACTGGGCAACAATGATTGCACTCGTTGATAATGAAACGGATGCTGACCGTCTTCCTTCAATGTCCTCCATACACGCATGTGATTAATTCCAATTTCTCTTGCCATGCTGCGTGTGCTACGTGTTGGGTCTTGCACAAACATATCGAGCACCTGTTCTTCAGCGTCATGTAATACTCGTGGTCTTCCAGCATCAAATCTTTGCTGATCACGGCCCGTTACACTACCGGTGTTGTAAACACGTAAGTGCAATCGCTGGAATGCCATTAATGACGGTAACTCAATTCCACGCGGAATAGAAAAATTATGCTCGTATTCTCTACGTGCTGCCGCATAATTATTGTGACTTCTACCAAGGCACATTAACATATTGTAGTATTCGTCGTTAGAATACGACATCACACTCGACACTAAATTCGCGACGGTCAAACTGGAAACGACTAAATTGCATGAGAGAGCACGTGCGACTGAGTGTAAGCCGCGGGCCGCGCCGCGCCTATGCCGAGTGATACCGCGCCGCCCGCGCACCCCAATTCCCCGTAGGCACACAGGTGCAGGAGCGGCATCCTACAAAAGAGCCGACAAAGGCGGCCCCCGTTTGTCGGTTCCGCGTTTACTTTTACCTTAGTTACTTAGCTATTTAAAAATAGGCACGGCTTGTGGCACAAACATTTTTGGAAAATGGTATTATTTTTTTTGTATTTAGATACTGCGTGTAACTTCAGATACGTATAACTTAGGTATTGTTAGATATTTTTATATGACTACTTGTAATGATCTGTACACATACTTCATTTATTTAACAGGGTTTTTGTTACTCCCTGTATATTGTATTCTATGTATGTATTTACAAACAAAAAGTATCTAAGTAATTATATTAGTTATCTGGTTTCCATAAAACAAGCTTTGCTTAGTTTGGGGCTAGATGGCGTTGTGTGAGATGTCCACATATATTATTATTATTATTATTCTACCGCCAAGCATTAGTGTGGAAGCACTACTGTGTTCCGGTTTGAAGGGCACTGATTAGTGAAATTACTGAGCACTGAGCTAATAAAATTACTGGGCAACTGGGGCCTTACCGCGTAAGTCTGGTGGAGATCGTAATCGTGTTCTCTCTCGCTCGCGCTCGTGGACTTGTTAATTGGCGCGAGCAGGATGGCAGGCGAAGCCGATTCCCAGAACGGTTACGCGGTAGGGGTGCAGGCCCGCACTACGCTCAGTCGGTCTTAAACTGCTCCGAGATTGCATTCACAAATTGGATGTTTTATGAATGAAAATCGACAACTATGCGTCGTAGAGTATAGTAGTAATTTATACTCACTACAGTGCCGATGTACAGTCGTCTATCAAGGGATTTCATCCATAAATTATGTTTTTTTTTATATTCGTCTAATGCACAACAAATCATTTGAGTATTTAAAGTTTACTTTGTATGTAGGCTATTGGTATTTTTAAGCAATTTCCAAATAGGAGGAGGCAGGTAATATATTCGTCTGCATTTTTATATTTTTAACGCTTGTTTAACCAGTCAGCCTGTATACGAATTCGTAACTTTAGGCCTTTGAAATGTAAATAAGTTTTATATTATGTAAATTGATACCGCAATGCGGAAATATTTACTAATATATTTATATTGAAAATCGATTTATATTTAGACAGCAAAAATGCAAGTTAATAGGCCTGAATTTTTTTAAAATGTGATCGGCATAATTAATTGTTTTTTAAATGTTATAAATGAATATTTAATATAGTGTTAGACTAGTATGATAATTCGTATCTCTATGGATAATTGGGTACGTGTAGTCTTTTTGTAGATAACCAAATATAATAATTGAACAAATGTGTACTCGGCTCAAGGACACAAAATAGGTATAATAGCCAGATATTATATCTCAGAATATATATCTCTTATGATAACTTCGATTCATAGTACGCACAACAAAAGACAAGCAAATCACCCTTGTGCTTGCGTCTTAAGTTCCGCCGGCTTAGCTACGCAATTAATTTGTATAATACTTTACGAGGGCGCTTGGACGTATCATCCTCAAGGATGACAGGTCCATGACACGTCATTCACTGCTAAAATACAATAGAGGTATAACGAACATATCGTGACAAGGGGTTTTAGCATGAGATTACCATTAACTTGAATGTTTAATTTTATCAGGACATACATATTTGACAGCCTCGGTGGTGTAGTGGTTGAGCAGGTCGGGTCATAACCAGGAGGAGATGGTTCGATTCCCGCAGCAGGTCAAGTATTTGTGCACATAAAAAAGCGCAAATACTTGTTCTGAGTCTGGGTGTTGTGGGACCATGGTCCTCGTAGTTTCTGGGTCCCGACACGGGGAATATTAGTTAGGGTCCAGGATCTATGTATGTGATTGTTAGGCGTTATTATTATTATTATACAGACGTCGCACGATATTGTCATAATATTTGAATATAAGGATGTTCTCAAGAGGACTGAGGAAAATGGTTTTCACCTTATAAACATTAACAAAACTTTTGTATTATACAATACAAAAGTTTTGTTAATGCTAATATAGAACCGACTAGGGACTTGAATTTAAAGTTTACCTTCAAAGTCAGATTATTTAAGGCATCGTATGCACTAGACTAGATCGAAACTAATTTTCAGACGTCGCTTGTTCCCCATCAACAGTAATGAGGTTAAGTGGAAGTTTCCTTCTCAGATCCGGGCGTGAGACGCACTGCAATCAAAGAATTAGGATCCGATCTTTTCCCAACGAGGGTTACGTACTTCAGTTACTTGCGTAGACAATTGATATGCGTATATAGTAGGATGGTAGGGTAGATCAGTAGGTAGTGGTTTTTATGTTGTACACAAATAATAAGTTAGTTTTTACTAGGAGGTAGGACATTACTGCTAAGTTTGTCTAGGTAGGTACCACTGCTTTGCCAGTTATTCTGCCGCCAAGCAGTAGTGCGCAAGCACTGCTGTGTTCCGGTTTGAAGGGCACTGTAGCTAGTGAAATTACTGGGCAAATGAGACTTTATGATCTGATCTCACAGTTTAGTAATCTTATTACTAGATTGTGCTGATGTCTCAGGATGACGTGCGCAGTGCAGTGTCACGCGAACCTCTATACTTTAGAGTTCCGAGTGACATTGCAGCTGATATGGGCAGCCGTGTCGTTTAACATCAGGCGAACGGCTAGCTCGTCACGTCATTCCTTAACATAAAAAAAAATAAAAAAATATTCTTTGGTAAGTATATTTGTAATAGTTGTCATGCACCTATCACTTTTCAGTGTTATGCACACCTTCGGTTGCGGTTTTCCTATAGCCGCGGTTGTGTCGTGGTTAAACCGTTGCACGTACTTACCTAAACATTTCTGCATACAAATTTTGAAGTGCTGTTTATAATAGGTGCCTATGAAATTACCGTTCTGCAGTACTGGCCATTTCAAATTAAAATATTCTTTGTTTGGCTGAAAATTAACTGCCACTGCGTTGAGTAAAGATGCATCGATTGCATGGGTGATTACTGTGTTTAAAAGAAATTAAAAAAATAGAAAAAAATACAAAAGTAAAGACCATAAATACACTTCACTTACATAGCAAGAAATATTCAAAATTAAGTACCTATCTATATGTTACTTTCCTCAATTAAGCACCTAGTGTTAAATCGATGACTATTCAAAATATGAATCACAGCGACCAACCACTACATTTTTTCTTGTAAGTTAAATGTAACCTTTTTCCGCCTGTAAATTCCCAATAGTAGTTTCCTTAAAGTAACATATATTTATGAATACAGTTATACCTAGATTTAATGTAACTCTACTTCAATTTATGCAGGCAATAAATTGGCGAATATCATTTGTTATAGATAATTAAACACGTACTTAGTAAGTTATCAAATACTTGTGTATAAGTGTGCAAAGTCCAAAAGTACTCGTATATACATAATATAACAATTTCTCCAAGACATCAAAACTTTCTTGCATAACGACTGATGGGCACCAGATAATGTAAGTACGTGAGACCAAAAACCTGCATAGACAACAAAGAGTAACTACGTCTACATCAATCAAGAGAAAGTGAAAGGGAATCGTAGATAACTTCGGGAAAGCGTTACCCCAGCGAGGTTGCCACTTAACACCATGGACCCAACATTCATATTACTGCCTTGCTGTAGTAGGGAAAATCCATTAACGCTCGATAACACCATCCACGGACGTAGCTAGGGGGAAGGGGGGGGGCATTGTGGGACAATGCCCTACCTCGAAATCACAATGCCCTACCTTAAAAATACCAAAACTAAATACATTATTATAATGAAAATATTTGCTCAAAGTTTGAGATAAAAAAAACCTAAGATCCATACTCACAGAAATTATTTGTCTACGAATTCATTGATTAATTTAGGAGCCCGTGCTTCGAGGGCAGATCAATTATGATAAATTTTACTTCCGTCCTATCTGTAACCAATGTTGCCTTACCTCAAATTCGACTCTAGCTGGGCTGTAGCTAGAGTCGAATTTGAGACCAACCATTTTAGGTGCCTCAAAAAGTGCAAACACAAGTGTGAAAGTTCAGGCTGCCCTTTATTGCCGCACTGTAGCAACTGTTGCTGTTGCAGTTAGAGCACGGGAGTGTGCAGCAGAAGTAAAAGGTTTGCACATTTGATAAGCTATCGAGGTCACACTACTGACTTGGATCTTGGACTTGTGTAACGCAGAGTTTTGGTGCGGACATTTTTTTTGCATGTTTGCTACCCTATGATCTGTTTTACAGAACGATGCTCAGTCATAGATCGGTGCTCAAGCAGAGATTTCATTCACTAAATGATCACTTTATGAATGAAATCTCTACTTGAGCGCCGATCGATGACTAAGTATCGTTCTATAATACGGACTATGTGTTTCATATCTCAATTGACTAAACACTTTCACAATGGGATATATACCATTTTTATTTGAGCCACTGCATATATGTATGTAAAGGGTTACACAGGGTGACTTTATAATATTTAGAAATCATAAATTTGGACTATGACCGAGTCCTACTTAACTGTCTGGTGAAAATTTGCTAACTTTCAAAGATTTTCTTAATATAAATGGAGTATTACTATCGAAGCAACGGGACAGTTAAAATTACGGGTCAAAGTATTTCGCCGTTATTAATTTTTTTATAAGTATAAAATATGTATTAGTTTTAAAGACGATTACGATTGCTACCTTGCTAAATAATAAATTGGAATTAATAAAGTGTAATATAGTCACCAAACCAACCAATCCAGTAATGTATGTTGGCGTCGATTATACCGTCATACATAAGTCAAGTTTCTAGAAAATATAATATGATAGTCCTATTAACAGTGCCAGCGTGAAACAAGATCGAAAGCATTCCCATTAGCGCATCAGGGTGTAAACAATTTGATCAAGTTGCCAATTGACACTATCGATGCAGGCGTACGTCGCGAACGTTAATTTAAGGAGTTCTCCAATATTGTTTATATAATATTTAGTAATAAAAGCATCGTTATCGCCGATGTAGTTGTAATGTAAAGATAAAACGGGTCTATTCGCGCACAAAAATTATCAAAATATAATTTTGACTAACCTCGACGTTTCGACCAAGTTACATTGGCCGTGGTCACGAGGGGACTGGGGGGGAGGGGGGGACGAGGGGGGGGGGGGAGGGGGGACGTGGACCCGTTTTATCTTTACATTATGAGTTCAAGTCGCGAAAGTTTAAAAAGATGTAGTTGTAAGTTGTAGGTAATATTATATTACAGCTCATTAGGATATGTCTGAAATAATAATAATAATAATATGTCTAGATAACGCTATCTAGCCTCAAGCTAAGCAAAGCTTGTACTATGGGAAAACCAGATAACTGATACAATACTTAACACCCAGACACACATCTATGTCATCACACAAATGTTTGTCCTGGAATCGAAGCCACAACCCACAGTTCAGAAAACTACTACTACCAACTGAGCTATCGGGCCAATCCAATGAAATCCATTGTAGTTTTCCATCCTCATACAAAATAGGCAAGTTTAAGTACATAAGTGTCCCTAATAAATTCCATGTGACGACACTTACATAAACAAACAGCAGCTAGCAGTCTTACAGCATTCTGCGGGGGTTCACACTCCGGGAAAAATGGTTTAACCACATATTGGCCGAAGGTCAGCGCCACGATCGCCTGCGTGGTCGGTCTGATGATGAGCAGAGCTATCCATAGCCTCAAGAATGCAGGCAGAGGGCCGAAAGCTGTGTAGATATATGCGTAGTCACCGCCCGATCGGGTGATGGAAGTACCGAGCTCTGCGTAGCACAGGGCACCCAATGTGGAAAGCAGGCCACAGACCAGCCATATTATTAACGATGCGGCGACCGATCTGAAACAAACGAAAGAGATTTACTCGCAAATACTATAATCTGTTACTTAGGGAGAAAGAAGATAAAATTGAAGGACTCCGATTCCACCAGAGTACTTACTTAAGTAACTACATAACTATACATATACAAAAATGTTTATGGACATAAATATTATTACATTAAATTAATGTATCTGTAGGGACACACGTTTGTTTACGTTGACGTCGCCAGCGCCGACCTATTTAAGGGGCGCGTGATTTAATTACAGTACAGTAAGTAGTGGAGTCGCGTAAGAGTCGCAGTAGAGTTGCACGAGAGTTGCATTAGAGTAGCATTCGGAGACGCGTGTCCTCACATACTCCGGGCTCACTCATTTTATATTGTTAATTGTGTGTTCGGTTCGCGAGGACAATATATGTGGTAAAAAGTAACAATTAATCTTTAATTTATCCCATTCCGGTAGTGAGATTATTAGTGAACAATAGGACCTTTGTAAACTGGTGACACCCGCGTTTTTTGTTACTTACCGGAATGGACGAATTGTGAAGTGCTTAAACTTTTTTTATGTTCGTTTTTTTGAACAGTTTTTTTACTTATCCTTTTTATGTTCGTTTTTTTTGAACTGAACCTTTTTTTTTGTGTCGTAATAACGGCAGCCGCGCACCCGTGCACTTAAAGCTGTATTTTTCTTCGTATCATGATGAATCCAGTACCCACGAAACCGTTAATGTCGGCAGCAGATAGTGCTTTAATTTTAGCGGAGATAGCCAAACTCAACGTGCGAATGGCGGAAATGGAAAGGTCGAGACCAATGAGCAGGCAAGGACCTAATAGTCGACATTTTCCTTCACGTTCCCGACAAAGAAGTAAAAGTAGAGGCAGACGGAACCCTCACTGGCTATGTTTTTACCACTACCGGTACAAAGACAACGCTACGAAGTGCATATCACCGTGTAACTGGAAGAAAGCGGAAAACTAGAGGAGGTGCAGGTATCTTCGGTGGTCCCCTGCATCAAGACCAACAACCACCGACTTTGCGTAACAGATCGTGAAAATGGTATGCGTTTTTTGGTTGACTCTGGTGCGAATATCTCAGTGCTTCCCCGTGGACACAGGTCAGTGCGTGATTGCGAACAAAACTGTGAGTATAAACTTTATGCAGCTAACGGAAGTGAAATTAGGACATATGGCACAAAGACTATTACACTTAATCTTAATTTAAGGAGAGCTTTTAAGTGGACATTCGTTATTGCCGATGTCAACCAGCCCATTTTGGGAGCTGATTTTTTATATTATTATGATTTACTTGTCGATATAAAGGGCAAACGATTAATTGACCAAGTGACAAAATTGCATGTCGTTTCATCAATTGTTAATTCAGATCAGTTATCGATTTTTACGATCGTTGAGACTCATCCGTTTTACCATCTGTTAAAAAAGTATCCGGAACTAACGAAGCCTTTATCTTTTAAAGAACCTCCGCGTCATAATGTATTTCACCATATTGAGACGACAGGCCCACCGGTACATGCAAGAACAAGACCGTTACCACCCGACCGCTACAAAAAAGTACGCGAAGAGTTTAGGTTAATGCAGGAGATGGGAATATGTCGCCCTTCGAAAAGCGCATGGGCCACTCCTTTGCACGTAGTGCCTAAGAAGGATGGTCAGATACGTCCATGTGGTGACTATCGTGCTTTAAATGCCATCACAAAGCCCGATAGGTATCCTATTCCACATATAAAAGACTTCACGTTCATTTTAGCTAACAAGAAAGTTTTCTCCCGGATAGATATTAATAGAGCTTATCATTTTATCATGGTAGCTCCTGAGGATGTAGAAAAAACAGCAATAACAACACCTTTTGGTTTATATGAGTTTCCGCGCATGTCTTTCGGTTTGAGAAACGCCGCGCAAACATTTCAGCGTTTCATGAATAATTGCGTATTACAAAACTTAGAATCAGATTTTCAGAAAGAACATCCTGAATTTTCTAAATTTAAGCTGGAATTTGTTTTTTCTTATTTAGACGATTTGATTATAGCAAGCGAAAATGAGTTATTGCATGAACAGCACTTAGACGCAGTTTTTAAACGATTAGAAAGCTTTGGTATTACGATTAACATCTCGAAATGTTCATTGGGTCAAGACAAAATCGAATGTTTAGGCCACGAAGTTTCAGTTGAAGGACTTAAGCCTTTAGACAGCAAAGTCAAAGCCATCATTGACTATCCAAGGCCAAACACCATAGAAGAACTTCGCAGATTTTTAGGCATGGTAAACTTTTATAGAAATCATCTACCTCACGCAGCAAAATATCAGGACGAGTTAAATAATTATTTACATCGCGGTAAAAAAAAGGACAAGTCAATCATTGTGTGGACAGAAAGTGCTATTCAAGCTTTCGAACAATGTAAGCTTAGTTTGAAGAGCGCTACGTCATTAGCGTATCCCTTGTCCGATAAACCACTTGCGATTATGACGGACGCTTCAAACAATGCCATTGGTGCGGTTTTACAACAGCAGGTTAATAATAGCTGGGTTCCTTTAGGTTATTATTCAAAGAGATTGACTGACGCGCAACAAAAGTACAGTACCTACGATAGGGAATTACTTGCGATATATTTGTCAATGCAGTATTTCAGGAACATGTTTGAAGGCCGCAATCTAACCGTTTATACTGACCACAAGCCGTTGACTTTTGCATTTCAGAAGATGGGTAGCATTAAAGAATCTCCGCGACGTACTCGGCAATTACTTTATATTAGCGAGTTTACTACCGATATTCGTCACGTGACAGGACAACAAAATCACGTGGCGGATGCTTTAAGTAGGATAGAGATAGATACCATTTCATGCCCAAACGTACTTGATTATACTGAAATTGCCCACATGCAGCGTAATGACAAAGAGCTTAATGAGCTATGGTCAGCAAAAAATAGCAACTTTAAACTGATGAAAGTGACGATGCCATGGTGTAGCGAGCCGATTGTTTGCGAAAGCTCAAGTGGCTATACAAGACCGTACTTACCCGAAAAGTTTAGACAATTGGCATTCGAGTCGATACATAATTTAAGCCATCCAGGTATTAGGACATCTAGAAAGATGATATCTAGTAAATTTTTTTGGCCTGGGATGCAAAGAGACTTAGGTATCTGGACTCGTTCTTGTCTAGAATGTCAGAAATCAAAAGTGCACAGACACACCATGTCGGCACTAGGGCAGTTTTCACAGGTAAGTCGTTTTGAACATTTGCATATAGATATTGTAGGTCCGTTACCTACAACGGAAGAAGGCTACAGATACTGTCTTACCATGATAGATAGGCAGACAGGTTGGCCGGAAGCTTTTCCGATGAAAGATATTTGTGCTAGCACAGTGGCTAAGATAGTTTATGAAGGTTGGATTACACGCTATGGCGTACCTGTATTTTTAACTAGCGATATGGGTAGGCAATTTGAAAGTAGTCTGTTTACTCAGCTAATGAAGTTTTTGGGCGTAAACAAGTTAAGGACTACCCCATATCATCCACAGAGCAACGGTGCTATTGAAAGATGGCATCGAAGCTTTAAGGCTGCATTAATGGCCAGATTAAATAATAAAAACTCGTGGATAGAGGAAATGTACACAGTAATTTTAGGTTTGCGTTCGGCGCCTAGATCAGACACTGGTGTATCCGCGGCAGAATTAACCTTCGGAAAAACGTTAAGGCTTCCTGGTGAATTTTTTGAAGTAAGTGACAGTAAAATTGCAGACGGTGAGGAATACGTTAAGCATTTAAAAGAAACGATCAGCAACTTAAGACCTAAACCTATGGTTCACAGAGATTCAAGAACAATTTTCGTACACCCAGATTTGAAAGCATGTAAAAAAGTTTTCGTTAGGAATGATTTTGTGCGAAAATCACTGCAACCACCGTATGAAGGACCATATGCCGTAGTCAAAAGACTAGATAAAGGTTTTATTGTGCAATTACCGGGTAGACAGTCGCTTATTTCCATTGATCGTTTGAAGCCCGCATATGTGCTAAACTTTGAATCAACTGATACAGACTCAGGTCAAAGTTGTAGTACAAAGATAAGTGTTAGTGATAAGATTGTTAATGATAAAGCAGGGCCGAACAAGAGTTATTTATCACTAGATGTTGCGAAAAAAGATTCGCCCATGTGCACAACGCGTTCAGGTCGCATCATTAAAAAGCCAGTTCGGTTTAATCTGAATTAATGATCTGTGTAATAAATTTTTTTGGTAATGTTTTATTTTGTAATTTACTTCTTAATGTAAAATGGTAATTTTTGAATTTTTTTCTACAATATGTATGCCTTAGTGTTTATTTTAAATTCGTTATAATTACATAGGTATACTTGAATATTTTTTTTTGGTCTTACATGTACTTGATATTTTTACCACTCTGTGTTTCATTGTTTATGTTTGCGCACCTCCGCGATTCGAGGGTGCGTTATTTTGGGGGTGGATGCCCCCAAGGCGAAAGAACAACACAATTAGAGCTCAGTGAGAAATAGGTAAAGATGTAAGCCAACTCACCAGCAGTCCAGCTCGGATCCTGGTGATGACGGTACCGTCCAAATGGAAAGTAGCACAACAAGCACTTTCACAGTGGCAGATTGGTAGCCTTCACGTCACTCGCAAAGTTCAGAAATGTTTTTGGATTGAGAAGAAGTGGAGTTTTTCGATTTCGCAGCGTTCGTATCGCGCACAAGATTGAGACTGACGGGGGTACCAGCGAGAGGCAATACAAGGCGATATCTACCCTCACTGAGCAATATAAAACTAAAAAATTATGTATGTCTACAACATTCCGCCCACCAAAATGCAAAGTATTTTCCATAAAGCTCCATACTAATATGGAAATAATAAAGAAATGAGGCGCACGGGGCGCATCTAAGCTATATTCATAAACAAACATAAATCTAAATTAAAATTACTAAGCTGCAAAGTAAGTATGCGAATAAACAAAACTAAAACTAAATGGTAACGCGAAACCACAATGAGTGAACGCGAGACCTAAGCTACTTAAAATGAGACAACGAAACTAATCATCTATAGGTAAAGGGCAGAGCTTTACCAGTGGTCTTTGTAAAAGACCTGTTTGGGTTTTGACTGTTGCAACACGACAGATACCGTCTTTGCCATGATGCAATTGAACGACACGTCCGAGCGGCCAATTAAGTGGTTTGAGTTGTTCATCTTTCATCAAAACTAATGATCCTAATTTAAGTTCAGAAGAATCCGTAAGCCATTTTGCACGTTGATTCAGCGTATGTAAATATTCCATGTGCCAGCGTTTCCAGAAATCATGATGAAGTCTCTGCACGAGTTGCCAGCGACTCAAACATGTGAGTTTAACGTTCGATGTGTCAGTTTCTTGAATCGACGAGAGAGGCTCGAGTGTTAGGAAATGACCGGGGGTTAATACTGATAAGTCGTTGGGATCGGATCCCATTTCGCACAACGGTCGTGAATTTAATACAGCTTCAATTTGAGTTGCTACGGTTAAAAATTCCTCATAGGTTAAAATTTGACTTCCGATAACACGCGTGAGATGAACCTTAAAAGACTTTATGTTGGCCTCCCAGAGACCACCAAAATGTGACGCTGCGGGGGGATTAAAAGAAAACTCTATGGCCTCATTAGACGCTGCCTGCTGCATAAGAGGTAACAAAGAGTTGTAAGCACCAACGAAATTGGTACCTTGGTCGCAGTGAATGCGCTGACAGCGACCGCGTCGTGCAACGAATCTACGAAGCGCGCCGAGAAACGCTTCACTGGTTAATCCAATGACAAGTTCAATATGAACTGCCTTTGTAGCGAAACAAATGAACAAACAAACGTATGTTTTGAACGTCCTTGACCCACGAAAACGGACTATATGGGTAGGAAAAGGCCCGGCAAAATCGACTCCGATTACTGAAAAAGGCTTGACTTGAGAAACACGAAGTTTCGGAAGATCTGCCATACGAGGCGTGATATGTTTCGGGTTTGTGCGATAGCAACGTATGCACTTCGACAAGCGGCTACGAATGGCACGACGAGATGACAATATCCAAAAATTTTGAGCGAGCAGGAAACTGAGCGTACGAAGCCCAGGATGCAAGTTGTCATTATGACATTGGTCGATAATGAGCGCCGTAAGGCGATGTTGTCGAGGCAGTAACAGTGGATGCTTGCAGTCGTAATCGAGCTCCGAATGAGCTAGACGACCGCCCACCCTGACGAGACCATCTCTATCGAGAAAAGGGTGCAGTTTTTGCAAAGGTTTCGGCAATGGCAATCCTCTTTTCAAATTTGAAACTTCAATCGAAAACGACGAGTTTTGTGCGATTTTAACAAGAGTGAACAACGATTGATTCAGCTCTGAAGCGATAAGATGACCGGATCTGCGATCAGACCGGTTCCGACAATTGTATATGAAACGAAGTGCGTATCCTACGATACGTTGAATCTTGTGTAAGCTAGAATGTCTATCCAAGAAATCGTCAAATTTATCAACAGCAACCAACAACGATGTTTGTGTGTTGCGTTGCTCCTCAACTGATTCAGGAGGTTCCTCGATGGGGGATGTGATTGGCCATTCACTGGCGTCTCGTGACAGCCATGGGGGTCCCTGCCACCATAGTGAGTGGTCAATCAGCTCCGGGATTGTAAGCCCACGAGTAGCACAATCTGCCGGATTGCTGTGGGATCGAACGTGATGCCAATGTTGGGATGGAACCTTGTCCTGAATATGACTTACGCGATTGCTCACGTAAGTTTTCCAACGCGATGATGGGGATCTGAGCCAAGCTAAAGTCACCATCGAGTCTGACCAACAAAAGATGTCATCGAAGGCAAGCTTGTCCACGAAAACTTCTTTGACATATGCGATGAGATCAGCTAACAGAACTGCGGCACACAGTTCGAGACGAGGTATCGAGATTTTCTTCAATGGAGCAACCTTTGAGCGAGCGATGATGAGGTGAGTAGTGATTCGATTATCACCGTGTTCGCATCGAAAATAAATTACAGCAGAATACCCGAGCTCAGACGAGTCGCAGTAGCCGTGTATTTGAAGCTTGGTGGAATTCAGTCCCGGAATGAAACGAGGAATGACGAGTGACGCGAGGGAACTGAATTCTGAGCGATAACGAGACCAAGCCTCAGCAATGTGGTTGGGAGCGAGATCATCCCAATCTAATCCAAGACTCCAAAGTTGCTGAATTATGCACTTAAATGCGAAAGTCAAGGGCGTTAAAAACCCAACAGGGTCAAACACACGGGCGAGCTCGGAGAGAATGTTTCGCTTCGTGCATTGTTCATGTAATGGCAAGACCGTGAATGAAAATCCGTCCTTGATGGGATTCCACTCTAAGCCAAGGACCTTGACCGAAGGACAAGTTTCTGAATCGAATGATAGTGAGTTGTCTTGGCGATGCTCAGGAGGAATATCTTTGAGTAAGGAACGACAGTTGGATGTCCACTTCCTAAGCTCAAAGCATCCTTTACGAAGGATGTCAGTAATCTGACCCATGAGTTCGCGAGCCGACTCCAACGAATGGGATCCAGTTACAACGTCATCTACGTAAACATCATGCGAAAGTGTCGTGACGGCGAGGGGACGATTGGCCCCTTCGTCACGAGCCACCTGTAATATGGTTCGAAGTGCCAAGAAACTTGACGATGACATGCCGTAAGTGACGGTATTGAGACGAAATTCCTGGACGGGTTCGTCGGGCGAGAAGCGAAACAAGATGCGTTGATAGTCGCGATCTGTCTCAGCGACCAATATTTGTCGGTACATTTGCCTGATGTCGGCAGTAAAAACGACCGAATGCATGCGAAAACGAAGAAGAATCGTACCTATGTCCGATTGTAAACGAGGACCAACAAGTAGTTGCTCGTTCAGCGCAGTACCGTTCCTTTCCGGTTTAGCAGTTGCATCGAAGACTACGCGAAGAGGACTTGTGGTGCTACTAGGCTTCAGCACGCAGTGGTGTGGTATGTAATATGAATGGCCCGAACCCGAGTGGTCGGCTACATCCATATGTCCAGATGAGAGATAGTCTTTCATGAAACAATTGTAACCTTCACGAAGCTGAGGGTCACGTGAAAGACGTTTTTCAAGAGCAAACAAACGACGAAGAGCTAAAGAGCGAGAGTCACCGAAAGCTGGTTCCGGCGACTTAAAAGGTAAGCGCACTACGTACCTTCCATCGACGGTTCGTGTGTGAGTAGTATCGAATATACGCTCACACAGAACTTCCTCTTTAGAGTGAGGCGAGGTTTTCGGAAGTTCATCAATTTCCCAAAACTTACGAATTTGCAAATCTAAACTGTCCAGTGAACAGAGTAACGACGATGATTTCGATGAAGAATGTGCACACGATATCTTTCCCATCACTACCCAACCAAGTTTAGTGTTGAACGCCACTGGCCCATTTGGTCCGTAATCACGGCGTTCACCGAGAAATATTTGACAGAAGATATCAACTCCCACTAGCGCATCGACATGTGCGGGTACGTTGAAATCAGGATCGGCCAAAGTTATATCGCCAAGTTGTGGCCATTGAGCCACGTTAATCCTATCAGTGGGCATCTGACTACAAATCTTAGGTATGACGAGAGCCTCGACTACGATGTCAGGAGATTGGTCTCCACAGCGCATGCGGTACACGGAGGAATCCGTCGCTATCGACGACGATTGACCAATGCCTTCGACCGTCGTAGTAGTCTTCTTTAGTACAAGTCCAAGACGATGTGCACATTTCTTTGTGATGAAGTTCGATTGACTACCGCTGTCAACGACAATACGAATCTTGCGATAATTGCCGAAGTTGTCCAAAACTTCGACCGAAGCAGTAGCTAATAGCGAGATGTGTGCAGCGGGCTCCATGCCGGCCACTAAAGTGACAGTCGGTTGACTGTGTGCCAGCTGCGATGTTGGTGAAGCATCGGGCAGTTGAGATACCGATGATGTAGCATCTGAAGCGATAAGAGTTTTCGGCGAAGCAATACTTTCGAAGTGCAAAGTTGTATGATGAGGCAAACCACATTTAAAACAGCGAACACTCGACTTACAAGATTTAAAACCATGACCTGGACGTAGACAATTTATACAACAATTATTCTCTTTGACAAGAGTGTGTCGATCACGTGGTGTTTTGTTACGATATATGGAACAGTTCCACAAAACGTGATTCGATTTACAAATAATGCAAGTATCACCCGATTGTGGCTGCGAGTTAACCATAAAAGATTTGGTAAGCGCCTGATAACGCGGGGCGTTACCGCCAGTACGAAGTTGTGGGTTCAAAGGTTGCGCAGGCGAAGTCGGCGCGCCGCGCGAGTATTGCGATGCGGGCGAGGCGCGGGCGGCCGCCCCAGCGGCGGCGGTGCCGCGCGGCACTCGCGCCTCAGGCTCGGCAAGCTCCAGCGCTTGGCCGGCCTTGTGAAGGTACTCCAGTAGGGAGTCAAATGAAGGGATGTCCTTGCTTTCATTCTGTAGTTCAAAACGACGACGAGTATCTATATCGAGTTTGTTTATCAACAAATAAAACAATGGGAAGTCCCAATCCTTAACTGGCAACTTTAAGTTTTTCAAAACTGCAATGTTCTCTTTAAATGTATCAACAAGACGACGTAACTCACGAGGAGAATTTGATTTTAATGTGACCTTCTGCAATTCTTCCCAGTAGCGAAAAGCAAGTTTACGCTTACATTGATAACGATCAATAAGCGCCGCATACGCATCTAAGTAATTGTGATCGGATAACGGGAATCCTTTTAACAGTTGTAGAGGCTCACCGGAAAGAAGCGATATCAAAATAGAAAATCTTTCAATGTTCGACAATTTTTTGTTTTGATGCACCATTGTATTATACATATCATAAAACGTACTCCACGTAGTAATGTCACCATTAAAATTTAGAAGATTCAATCTAGGCAATTTCACAGATAAATCAGTTCTATTAGATTCTAGTTCCGGCCCAGAAGTTGTCGAAGTGGAAGTTAATGACGAGTGAATTTCAATTATTTGAAAGTATTTGTCGTCAACCTGTTGTCGAACAACATCTTCCTCATCCAATGCCGAGGTATCAGACATTTCAGAACAAATTTTCAAATGTTGTGATTCAAAACTAGTGCAATAATTATCTAGCCGACTGTACCGTGACAAAAATATCGGAAGTCGCGAGATGTCGTTTTGTGCCTCTAAGGCAGCTAATAAGCATTCATCAATGCGTTTAATAGCAATGCTACGTTTTATATCTAAACTACGTCTACTAGCAGCTTTCGACATTTTAAATAATAATATCAACAAGAAAAATTCAATAAGTATGTATAAAGAAAAATAATTTTATGTTGTGTAGTTAATTTTGTAGTGGACTGTATTTGATAAGAATGATTACACGCGCTTTCGCTTTCTTTCGGAGTTATGGAAGTACGACAGACTTATAACGGCAATTTGGTTTACGAATAAAATAATAATTCTAATGCGTATTACAATTAAATAACTTACAAGTTAATCGTACAATTAAATAATGAAGCGAGAATACTATTATTTCGATAACGAATTTTAACTTAAAGGTAGTTAGGTTTACCGTTCAAGTTCAGGTCCAAGGTTCAACTTTATCCTATTTTACGAAATAACAAGATGCACCAAGGTGGAGAATATTAACCGACCAAATTCGACGATACAATATAGCGAACGATTGGTATCGCGTAGACAAACCACTTAATTTGGCCGTATTGCTATTGCATCATCCAACTGCATATTGCAAATACGATAATATTAGTATATTTAGGCGAAATTATAACAAAACTATGATTAGAAATGAGTCTCAGTCTAGGTAATAAACAACTAAAGCGGAACACACTATCCCGGTAGTGTCTATCTATCGAAGATTTGCGATACGAATGACTATGCGTTTTACTAATTGAATTACAACTACGTAGGTACAAAATATCGAATATTATATATATCGAATTTACTATGATATATAAAACTTTATGGAAATGTGATATGCGCGTGATTCTACGTCACTCCTGGTGATGAGACAGGGCTGCTGTCCTCACCACAAGAAGGATCCCGGGTCGATGGACCAATGTTTGCGCACCTCCGCGATTCGAGGGTGCGTTATTTTGGGGGTGGATGCCCCCAAGGCGAAAGAACAACACAATTAGAGCTCAGTGAGAAATAGGTAAAGATGTAAGCCAACTCACCAGCAGTCCAGCTCGGATCCTGGTGATGACGGTACCGTCCAAATGGAAAGTAGCACAACAAGCACTTTCACAGTGGCAGATTGGTAGCCTTCACGTCACTCGCAAAGTTCAGAAATGTTTTTGGATTGAGAAGAAGTGGAGTTTTTCGATTTCGCAGCGTTCGTATCGCGCACAAGATTGAGACTGACGGGGGTACCAGCGAGAGGCAATACAAGGCGATATCTACCCTCACTGAGCAATATAAAACTAAAAAATTATGTATGTCTACAACAGTTTATATTACTCGTAGTTTATTATGGTTTACTTCAATGTTTTTATTATGACTACGTTACTTATTGGATTTGTATTTATTTGTACGTCTTATTATGTGACCGACGTACCTAAGTGCTAGAGCTATATTTACACCGAGTTATATTACACTGGCTGTTTCTAAATAATATAAACAGTCCGTGTCGGTGAGAACTGCAAAGTAAGCAAATGAGTGGGGTCGAATCAAGTGGAAGTCTATGAATTCTTTGATTTTAGAGTGGATAACAATGAGTTACTTTGTAAAGGGATCGTTTTGTTTTGGTTACTTTTGTTTATATAAGTTGACGTTAGTAGAGTATTTGTTAATCGAATAACGTTGAACTTGAGTTAAACTTTCAGAATGCATTTGAAAGATGTTTTGTTTATTGAGTCGATATAATACGATTTCCTTTGTTCATTGTAGAGATATTTTTTTGTAACTTTATTAACGTGTATGACTTTTATTGTCGAATTTTGTACCAAAATTATTATTTTTTAAGAAGGGGGTTGATGTAGGGACACACGTTTGTTTACGTTGACGTCGCCAGCGCCGACCTATTTAAGGGGCGCGTGATTTAATTACAGTACAGTAAGTAGTGGAGTCGCGTAAGAGTCGCAGTAGAGTTGCACGAGAGTTGCATTAGAGTAGCATTCGGAGACGCGTGTCCTCACATACTCCGGGCTCACTCATTTTATATTGTTAATTGTGTGTTCGGTTCGCGAGGACAATATATGTGGTAAAAAGTAACAATTAATCTTTAATTTATCCCATTCCGGTAGTGAGATTATTAGTGCACATAAGGACCCCCGTAAATATCTATAGATTCCCGAACTAGTTTTTAAACTGTATTTCAGAAATCAGTGGCTTCTACCAATATTTTAAAACGTTACTATGAAATACTTTAAGAACAAGATATTTTTATGAATTGATGAATTTTTCTAATTAAAATAAAGGAAATTTGCCGTGTTTAAAATATTTTTCTACCTACTCTACTGAACTCTTCTACCTAGAGCCGGAACTATATTTACGATGCTTTGGTTTAGATTATTGATATAATTTTTAGAAGAATGTTATCTCTATTCTTATCTTAGTGGGTGAAACATGGAAAAGATTAAAGTTAAGTAAGATGACTCAAGGTCTCCAACCATCGAAAGGTGTCTGCGAAAATTTCGTGATAGAATGCTATCTTATGTGTACATCAATTTTATTCTGATTCTTATCTTCTATCGGTTGTATTAAAATACGAAAAATACAATTATTTTAAATATTTTTTTAATTTTGTTTACTGGAAGTTAACATTTGTAAATAAAATAGATAGCACGGAGAAATAAAATGGCGATTAAAATATAAATATAGATAGATACATAAAACTCTTTATTGAAACACCACATTACAGGAACAATTTACAAGCACAAACTTAAAATTTAGTGTCACAATGGGCGATTTTAACGCTTAAAGCGATTTGATATATATAAAATAACTATTATATTATATATAATAATAATATATTACCTAAATAGACGTGAAACCTAGATTATGAGATGACTGTTGGATGGCGAAGGCGTCCTCCTAATAATTTCTTAAAAATAAAATTTAACAGCTATTAAGTCCGTGCTTATTCCTTTATGACATACACAAATGCATTGCTCTAGGTATTTCAGAGGGATAAGTGCGAACTATCAAACTATAGACGGGCATTAGTCTCCTAATTATTGATAGCTATCATGCGGTAGTTGAACGAGTTTGTAATAATAAAACAATATTACGTAAACACTCTTCAACTTTGTAACGTATCCCAATACCAATATGCACATATTTATGACAATATGACAATACTTGGGCGTGTCTTTGATGCAATAATTTACTACAAAGTACCGGTATAGTTGCAATGCAGGTTACGACTCACTGAACAGGATTCAGGGTCACGCACGACCCACTAGTTCTACAGTTATATGAATGAAGGCAGATGATCTATACCAGATTCATGTTATTTAAAAAACTGCTGGCACTCACAAGTCACTATTTTGTTCATCTCTTCATCAGATAGGTTGACGCTGCACTTGATCTACGGTCTCAGAAATCCTTGTCATTATAGTAAGTATCACACGGATTTCTCTCGTTGTATATTTTCTTGCGTTAGTTTGATTGTTACTTATTATCATGTTATGTCATGTTGTAATTAATTAGCTGTAGTGGTAACCTGTTCTAAATCCTAATATTAATTATAGATTCATTTTTATCTGCATCGTTAATTGATTTTCATATTGACACAATTTTACTGGGCAAATTTTAAAACCGGATCTCAGTGTAGTTATCTTATTACTAGATGTCTCAAGATGACGTGCGCAGTACAGTGTCACGCAAAGCTTTATATTTTAAAGTTCCGAGTGACACTGCAACAGGCGACCAGCTCGTCACGTCATTTCACTAACATAAAAAAGTTTTAAGTTCATTGGCTTCGCATTCTTAACTGATAAAATTGTGCAGGTATTAGAATGTAGGTAAGTACCTACATAGCTTAGCAACAATGGTGTAAATATAAACGATGTGTTTTACACCTAAACTTAGCACTCCCCAAGGTCAACATTAAGTATTCCTAAGCATTAGACACTCCATCTGATATAATAATAAATATCTATGGACATTTCACACAGCGCCATCTAGCCCCAAACTAAGCAAAGCTTGCTGGGAACTGGATAACTGGTACAAATACTTAGATACTTTTTGTTTGTAAATACATACATAGAATACAATATAACACCCAGACACAGAACAAACACCTATGTTCATCACACAAATGTTTGTTCTAGGTGGGAATCGAACCCACAACCTGCAATTCAGAAGACAGGGATACTACCAACTGAGCTAACGGCCAGTCAGTGATAGCCCGATAGGCTCAATTACATCAGAATGTCTCAGGTTAGTTCTAAGGTGAGGACAGTTTTATAGAGATCATTTGAACTCATTACATAAACAGACGGTCAACAGTTGAGAGCATTGGTATTGCCGGCCATCACTTTCGATTACGCTATTTCGGCAATAAAATAAATTAGATACGCATCAGGAACGCAAGCTTGTCCGTTGTACGTGATTAGGTTCAGAGTTTTAGAGAATTTTGCGTAATACGATCTAACTAAATAACGTTAAGGTATAATTTCATTATGAATAGATAGGTCTAGCTAGGGAGTAGCGCTGCATTCAACTTCTAATATCATAATAGTGATTCCGTCACATCTAAATTGTTGTATATTTATATAAAATTATGGATGCATAGTTTCATTTCATCATTAATTGATATTTAGGTAGAGCTCCATTTAACACCTACCTAATGCCGTAGTGATATTGTCACTACGAAATCATTAGGATTCGAATAAAATAATTTAAATTACTTATGATTAATTTTAAATTACCTCCGAGAAATTATATCAATAGGATTTGTTTTATAATATTAGTTACCCGCCCTGGCTTCGCGTGGGTGAATTAGTCAAACACGGTCGAACGGGATAAAAGTATCATACGAGTATGTCTGTCTCCTGGTTCTAAGCTACCTCCCCACCAATTTTCAGCCAAATCCGTTCAGCCGTTCTTGTGTTATAAATAGTGTACTTAACTAAAACGACTTTCTTTTATATATACCTACAGATATGTGTTTTAAATGCTATGGCATTTAAAACATATCCGAGCTATGGCTCGGCAAACGGATCGTTTGAGTGTACTCGTATAGGATAGCCGGCATTTAATTTAATGTGTATAATCTGTGATATCAGGCTTCGTTTTATCTCTACAAAACCGGTAAAGCCTCACTCAGAAAGTCAAGTTCTGCCGTTATTGTAACAGTTAACTGCATTCCCTCAGCGACCGGACTGTATAAACAAAACAACAATAATTGTCTCTTTTTAATTAACAAAGAAAAAGACTAGGTACTTACCGTTTTTTCCACTTGAGTCCCCCCCTGAGGGTTCTCTCTCAATATTACATTTGGAACCCCAACCAGGAGTTCAACATTAACTACAAAATTTACCCAGCATAGTTTTGAACCACTATGCTAAATTATAAACTAAAGAACTAACCTATATATTTTTAGTTAAAACCCGGAATCAAAACTGCCTCACCATTAAACCAAAAAGTGTACCTACCTGAACTCTATCCCTATCTATATAATTATATTCTGTAACAGGCAAGTATCCGATTTAAAACCTTTCAGTTAGCGAATATTTTTAAATAAGTTGTATAATCACACTAATATTATAAAGGCGAAAGTTTGTATGTGTGTTTGTGTGTATGTTTGTTACTCCTTCACTCTCAAACGGCTGAATGGATTTGGATGAAATTCGGTACCAAGATAGATTAACATATAGGCTACATTTTATCCCTGACGGGATGACTAAATAATTAAAATTCTTTTTATCCACGGGTGAAACCTTAAGGCACAACTAGTTACTAATAATAAGATAGAAATCTACACTTGAAGCTCACACATGGTAAAAATTCAGGAATCCCATATGGGTCGTTTTTGTAATACGAGGACGCCACTGAAAGAGACACCTATTAATCTCAAGCCATAAAAGATGATGATTTATCATAGAGATGTCGAGAATATTAAACATTCCATGCCTGTGGCCTTCGCAATAATAATTGTGACGCCCGTTATTACTTTTATGGTAATTTGTATTGTTGTCATAACAAATATTATAACAAATAAATTAATAGAACAGGAGCCAGGGTTAGGTTAACATCTGACCATATCTATGCATAAAATTAATGAAAATATTTATAGAAACATGAATATAAGAAAAATCCTGTTAATTAAAGGTTTTTTTTAATACGTAATTTGTATTAGTTAACCACCTACCAAAATTTTATATTTATTACCGACTTAAATCTTATTCATAAGTTATTTCCGGAAATTAAAGAGGTCTAATAAGCAATAAGGATTTCCTAGTAGTTTTCAAGTTAATAAACTACCTGTTCGTTATGCATTTTGAATTTTCCTCGTAAAACATATATCTACATAATACCAAAATATATATAGAAGTACATATATTATCGTTAATACGTAGACCATTTATTTATTTATTCATTTAGATACACTAAGAGGGTTCAGTATAAAAACCAAACGCTTTTGGGTCATAATACCTCAGTGGATACAAAGTAGGAACTTATATAAAAATAATAGTTACTTACTTATCAAAAAAATAAATATTGTTTATAAAAAACCATGTACAGGTAGAGATGATAGAACTCTACATATAACCATAAAAATAAAATATATACCTACTACCATTATTAATGATTTTAATTATTTGAATAGCAAATTTAAAAAAAAATTATATTTCTTACATTAATATACTGCTACTTATACTTAAAACTGCTTATATTATAAATGAATTTTTTTTTAAATTATGAACAGCATCCGGAAATTATTTCACGTACATATAATTATCACATTAATTTAGCATTAAAAAACCGAATAATATTTACTTACCATACCATGCTATAGTAAATAATTAAATAAGAACCACAACAGAGCACTAAGACATCGGCTAATTCTGTAGGTACCTATAACCAAACCAAATCGATCAATTCAAAACAAATTGTAGAGGCGGGAAAATTTAGTGTCAACTTACCCTGTATATTTAAATACTCCTGTCGGAGATATAAAGATTCCGGATCCAATAATAGTCCCAATAATGATACCGACACCATTGAACAAAGTAATTTTACGTTTTAACACCACTTTGCCATCGCCGGCTAGAGATTCTTCGCCCATGCCGCAAAAATCAATCGCTAACACTCCAAAACTAACACACGTGGGCAGAGCACGTGAACCCGGCACGACGCAGACTCAGCGAATACTCCGCCGCGTACTATCTTGACCGACTGAATCACTTTTCTGTTAGCATTTTTATGATCTGCGAATCTGGAGTTTAGCGCCGGCGAGGCGGTAAAATACGCGAATAGGCGCAGCGAGCGAGCCGAGCGGTCGGGACTGTCGCTACAGCGCATGTGTTGTGGGCTGTGGGCCTGTGAGGTACCTACTAGTACGAAACCTTGTACCGCGTGCGTTTCATGCCGGGTACGTTATCGAGGGGGGACGCCCTACGCCACCGCACGCATCACAGAGGACGGACGGCGAGCCCGACACCCAAATTTGTATTAGGCACGGTAAAACACAGCAGACTACCTGTTCAGGGAAGCCTTAAACATCGACTGCACATTTGATTTAATATCGCGATATCACTTTCAAATCGAAAACAACGTAAACTCAAGGTTGTTTAACTTTGAAGCGCTTAGTTAGTCACATAATCTCTCGTTTTCGTGCAGCAGTTGATGCCATGGATTATGAGGGTTGCGTCATCTTCTCAGAAACAACAACTGCAGATCATTCATTTCGAAAAATACAAAGCGCATTAATACCTACATTACATACATTACATTTCCAATTTGAACCAATAACTAGAAAATAAACAACGATGCTTATGTGTATCAGCGTTTTATAATAGACAAAAGAAAATCTACCAACAACTAGACTGTTAAACGATAGGTATCTGTATTTCCTGTATGTAGAACAGAGTATGTAGAGAAAGGATTAACTAACTATATATATGGAATTTAAATGCTTATTGACACGTAATTTGCTAACTAGGCAATATAGAGCTTTATGTAATTCTAATCAATACCTATGAGAGATCACGAAAATTTTCTTGATATCCTGATATCAATGTGGCTTGTTTCCTGAATTTTATCGGTAGAATTGAATGATTAAGTAGATTTCTAAATTTTATATCACTGTCTACAAACTACCCGAAACACAATATACATTAACAAGTAACAAACGCAAAGCGTAAAAAAACTGACGTCAGACTTATATGGTTTTCTCATGGATGCCATTGTCAGAACTGGAACAAATTTAAATAGGACCAGCTCTCAAATAAAAAAAGAATCATCAAAATCGGTTCACCGAGTCAAAAGTTCTGAGGTAACAAACATTTTTAAATGATGACATGTAGGTAATCATAGAATAACCCGATACAATACACGTTACATAATATTGAGCAGGCTTTATAAGGTAGGTACCTAGGTCTTATAGAGAGGATATCAAGCCTAGGCAATAGTTAAGAAAGCTAATTGCTTATATCATTTTCATAAATACAGATAACTTGAAAGAAGTAAAATATAGAGTAGCTCTGGCTTTAAGAACTAGATAGAATACGTATACAGGATGGAAAAAAGTCAGAGGTTGGAAGGAAAATATGTACCTGAAATATTGATGATAGCAAATTTTTTCGAAAGGAAATAATCCTTTATTTTACAACCTTCATTAAAAAAGTACAAGGTTCTCAATTGTTTTTTTTTTTTGTCACCTCAGAACTCTTTGTAAACATTCATAAACCGATTTGGAAAATACTTTATTTAAAAGGACTTACTTACTTTCAGATTGGTACCATAGCAATGCCATTAAAAATTGCTTCAGAACCTAGTTTGGTTTTCTAAATAAAAATATGTCATTAAAGTATTTCTCAGTATGAAACTCTTGTTAAAATTATTTTGTAAAAATAAGTCAAAATAGATGCAAAGATTTTTTGATAATAATCCCGAACCGTGATTCGAACCCGTAAAATAAAAAAGAAACATTGTTTTTTTATGACAGCTATGGAAATACTAATCGCAAGGATCGATTCCTTCTAAATAACAACAGGTAGGTACTAGCTTTAGAGTGATTCATTATGGATAATAAATAATAATAACTTGATTTTTTCATGAACAATATTAAACTATACCCGAACTCTATCGTTTGGCAATAATCAGTTTTCTTATCTTACTAACATAATATAGGTATGTACATAGAAAACTAGAGAGATCCACGGTTTTACTAAAAACTTACTCGTTGTGCTGCGATATCACGTAATTTTTTTCGGGATACAAAGTTACAGATAAAAACTCTATCTTGATCCTGGCTGTGCAAGAAATTTGTATGCAAAATTTTATCCCAAATTGGGATAAAATTTTCAATTCCATCCAGCCATTTCGTCATGAAAGATTGTATAATCTTTACATTACGGACGCCATAAAGAGAGACGTTGTCTGTTTGTATGTATACACATACAAACAGACAACGTCTCTCTTATGTAACGACTCTTTTATGTAATGAAGTAAGGATAAGTAATTCAAAATACTTACTAAAAATAAACCTAGGTTTAATTAATTTCCAAAATATGTAAAAAATATGTAGAAAAAGCATTACTTATAGCATAAGTGACTAAGCTTAGGCTCCCAAAAACAATATAATGAAGTAGCTAAATACCGCAGCTGAAGTAGAAAAAAAAATTAAATCTGCTTATACTGAATTCACTCTACCCAAATAATCACATATTAAAATTACTAATGGTTTCAATATTTACTTACCATATATCAATACAAGACAACACCCCCGCAAATTTATGCATCATGCATTATCTTAGTTCAATATGTTTACCTATTGTAATCATGTTTTTGAAGACATCGCGGGAGACATCCTGAAAATAACACGGATTTGCAGCAGCGATGCGCCCGCGCCGCGGCGCTGCCATCGCTTACGCGACGCCATTTTCACAGTCCCCGAGCTTTTCCGCGCACAGGTACGTGCAAAAAACACACTTTAATTTAATCGGCACATCAGTTTATTACAGCAACGGTGATATACAACAAAGAGAACAAACAGCGCGTCGTCCATTCGTAACTTATACTCCAACACTGATTTACACTTTGCCGCACGAAAACAAGAACATTGACCCTCGACAGCACACGTAATAGTTTGCATGTTTTTTGTCCGTAATGTAAATTACTGAATACAAAACTGTAAAACAATGCACCTATATAAAGTCCGTTCTATATTTTCGATTTAATGTTTATCAAATCACAGTTCTGCACAATCCGAAAGTGCCAATGAGTGCTAACATCTAAAAGTGAACTGCGGAATGTGACCGTGTTTCAGTTACATCAACGCACAACCGCGGATAGAACAATGTGTTACCTATCTAACTGTTCGTAGTAATTAGACAGTGTGCTGTGCTCTTCGAAAGACAATCTATTTGTGTCATCATGTCCTTATTTTTTTAATAGATCGGTGAGCATCCCCCGGAGCGGCAGCGTTGCGAGACACGAGTCGTGTCGCAAGCCGTCGAGCCCTTGCACGTGCTGGCGATCCTTACAGATTCCCCACTATAAAGGATTAACACAAATTCAGTCCATTTCTAAGTTTAAATCGATAGAATCGTGATTCAATGACACTTATTCAAAGATCTAGTGCAGGAGACATTATGGATGGTCCCGCAGCCAATGTGGAAGGCGGAAAGTCAACAAGGCCAGTAAGAAACAGGCGCTATACTAGGTGCGTACCAAAAAACATGACTCATTACTTTCAGTCTTTATGAAAATTATGTCTTTGTGCGTCACATAAACTTGTCGTTAACTATAGTAACTATATACGTACTATATACGTATACCCTAAAATACTTCTTTTGTTTTCTGCTTTAAATTGTTGTCCTCTACGTTTACAGGAGAAGTTTGGTGGCAGGTCAACGTCCACAGAAAAGGCTATTCACGCCTGAAATAAAACGGTATCTAAAAGACTGGCTCGTGCGACGGAGAGAAAACCCTTATCCCAACCGAGAAGAAAAGAAATATTTATCACGGGACACCGGGCTCACTTACATTCAAGTAAGATTTTAATGAGACTTTAAATAATGCACTTTCTTTCTTCATGGTTTGTTCAATTTTCAAGTGGAGGTATAAGGTTTGTGCTTACCAGCAACCTAATTGGACCGATGCCAATTATTGCTATTTGTACATAAATAGGCACTATTTTTGTCCCTGCTTTCTTCATCTTGCCACCGTGTTTTGTTCAGTTTATCAGTGCATTGACTCACCTTTTGTAAAACGATACGTATAGGTAATTATTAGGACACAATGTTCTCTATATTATAGAAGAATCACTGTCATAATATTTTTACTAGTTTCTATCAGATTATGTTGGGAAATACTCTCTACCCAGTCACTTACACTTGTAACTACTAAATATTTGTTACAATTACAGATATGCAATTGGTTTGCTAACTGGCGAAGAAAGTTGAAGAACGTGAATGTAGAGCGTCAACAACAAACATGGGGTCACCTTATACGCACATACAACGACCGCGCACAAGGAAACGTCGAGCAATTCAGCATTTGTTCTGACGACAGCATTTGGAGCGAGCCCGAACCAAACAGTTCCGAAAACGAGAACATGGAGCTCGATACAGAATTCGCAAACAGTCCGGATAGAGAATACCAACCAGAAGAATCAGATTCTTCTTCAAATATAAAGTACGCCTGCGACAATAATAATTCGTACAGTGTCGAGCTGAACGGTGACGTTAATAGGGAAGAATCTAAGAGTATATCAGGTCCGATGCTCCTGAGCAAATGGTTGGAAAGTGCAGCTAGATTTCAGCCGAGTGAGAGTAACTATTCGTGTTGGGTGGATGAGAATGAGAAGAAACGAAGGCCTGAGAACAAAGCTCAGCGCATAACAATCAATACGATGGCGATGTCCCGCCATGATAGAGACGAGGTGGAGGCCGCAGTAGCCCTTACAGCGTTGGCGAGCGCGACAAATCGCCTCACTACTCAATGACCTCCTATAAAGCCGCTTAGAATACTCTCGATAAAGATCCAATTTTGATAGAAAATGGAACTTGGAATGACAAAATCAAAATTATTACTATTTAATAGGGTTTTTTGTCAATTTATTATTAGTGCCTACAACTTAGCCAAGTAGAATATTTTATGTTTAACATAGATATAAGATTTTATTTTTATTTCGTGGTAACACAATCCAATATGCATCAATGTTGCTCAAGTATTATTATGTAAGGTTTTTTTATGATCCCTTCTTTAAAAAATAGTCAATATATTTTGATCTCTTTTGGAATTAGGTTGTAAGATAACTCCTGCCAAAGATTGCGTTTAAAATAAATAATTTGAAAATAAATGAATTGAAAGTTTGTTTACCTTGTAATATGCATGTCCATGGTGCTCCTATATCATTATAATTATTACTTATATCTATAAATAATTTATGTATGTCACTAAGTAATATAATATGTAGGTACTACAAAATATATATAATGCAATTATAAAGTATGTATAATAATACAAAAGCAGGCTCACTTTGAAACCAAGTATTACATACTTTCCCCCTTGTCCCCTTACTAATAAGCACTGTATAACAGTGGAATACCTACCAAGTGTTTTCTCTTGTTTTAGCCTATTTCAAACTTGATCTATTAGAAGGGGAAAAAGTAAACATACATAAATTATATATTTGGTGACTATGATTATAATGTGACTATTACCACAGAAGACTTAATAGAGTATATTGAACTTAAAATGCATACCAAAAAACAAAAAATGGTATAAAAGTACCCACTAAACCAATTTCAGTACTGATTTTAAATATGATTATAGAACAAGATATTTATTTTAAAATTCCTATAAATGTATTACTTTGTTTCTTGGCATGTGAATGAAGCAATATGAAAGGAACATTTTGGATAAACTATACCGATATAAAAAGAATAAAGAATATTAGACTATACTAATATATTATCAACATAATAGATTTCCAGTTCAACTCTCTTTCTCTTCTGTAGGTTTATTTTGAAGCTCTGCATGTTTGTCTAGGTGTGATACTAGAATTTGCTGGCTCTGGTTAAGTTGGCTGACAACACTGGAGCCGGCACTTTCAAGCACTGCACACAATTGGCTACGGGCTGCTTCAAGACTTGGCATCTTACTGAATTCCACTAGTTCATTCTTTGACATTAACCTGTCTTGAATAATGCCAGCTGAAACGGAAACATGACTATTATACACCAAGCTGCGATTAAATACTGGAATAATACAGATACAAGGGTGTTATATCTACACATTGTAAATTATTTATAAGATTAGACAGGATAGTACTTCAGCACATGTCACATCACAATAAGTGATAATGTGGTCAAAAGGAGAATTAGCAAAAAAGATATAACACCACATGCTAATATAACATAAACCAATAAAGATTTAGTGCTACTTAGTGCATACAACTTAATTTGTACGTACCAATGGGGTCTTTGAAATATGAATTTTTGAAATGAAAAAAATCATAAAAATTATAATATGCAGAGCACACCACGCCATACCTTTCCTTTTTATCATATTAATTTAGAAGTATGAAATATTGACTTAAAGACCAAGATGAATAATTTATTACACTTTGAGAAATAAGATGATATAAATTACACTCATCACTTTTAGTGATAAGGCCGCCCATTGTGCTACCTATTTTAGTACTGTAGTACCTAGTTTTATTTTATGTTGGTTTATGCAATAGTTTTTCTATTCTATTCTATTCTAAATTTTGGTTAAAACTGATTAAATTTTCAGTAAAGGAAAAATGTATATCATAAGGCGATTGCTATAAATTACAAACCTTTGCTTAAAATTTTCAGTAAATATGGGTAACTTAATTTAACACTTGATTATGGATAACTATGTGATGATAATTATCAGTGCAGCAAATACTAAAATATAGAAACTTATAAATTTAAAACATTTACGAAATACCAACCCATAACCACCAGCTGAGGTGCCTTTTTTAAAATCTTGAACATTTTATCTGCATTTTCTGGCTGGCCAAATATAATATTTTGATGGCATGTGAACAAATGGTTAACAGCTTCATAGCGAGTACCAGTGGTGGCCATTTTAACAATTTTTTTACCATATGTCCTCAAATGCATTTTATTTTTTGATAAGGCAGCAAATATGGGTGTTTTATCTTCCATAGTAATTGAATTAACATGAAGGAATACAACCATTTTTGAGGTATTAAACCAGTTAAGGCATTCCTTAGCTAATATCCTTTCAAACGGATTGTCCACTTCTTTATCCCATATTTGTTGTCCTTTATTACAAAGTACAATATCCGGTAACGTCCATTTTGGCGGAGCATGGACCGGTTTCGTCAAATCTAACAAAAGCTGTCTCTCAAAATGTGGTTTTCTAGGTTTTTGTATATTGATCTTGCCTCGAAACCGCTTGGCAATTGTTAAAGCTGCTTGGGGTTGTAGGAGACCTGAAAATTACGAAATCTTAGAACTGTTCAAATAAAATACTAAGGTTATAATTGAAAACAAATACCTTTGGTAATTAAAGCCATTTTAAAACACGGTCAGTTTATTTATACGTTGTATTGATTCTGTACCATTCGATGTAAGGTTTTATTTTATTTATATTTATATAAACAAATCTTCACATTCGTCGATATTACATATTACAAAAATAGTTTTAATATTGTGTTTTGCATTTTAAATCTCAATATTCTCAATCACCCAAATCAATGAAATGGCTTGGTCAACTGACAAGCAAGGGTTAAGACTGACACGGGGGCCACCGCTTTATGAAAAAGAAATAGCTTCTGTATCGTTCCCACCTGTAGCAGACAATAATGATACCATAAAAAATGTGTAAAAACTTTTTGAAGAGTAGGTATAAGTTTCTTTTGATTATTTCGAGCTAAAATATATTTATATTGAGTATATATTTTTATATATATACTTATTATATATTATATAGAACTAATTTTAATTTCGTTTGTAACGTGACAGTTCATCAAGAAAAATTATATGTTGTTAAGACTTTTTGGATTTTTGTAATATTATAATATGCTAAACCTAGAAAAAAAAGCACAAGAAAAATGTCAGCCGTTGTTTTCACTCGCGCATTTTATCTTGCACTAAATTATTTCGTAAAAAAATAATTAATTTATGAATGTGTCAATAGCTAAAATTTGTACCTACAAAATTAAATTGGTAATTTTGTTGCAAATTATGACTTGTTTTCAGATATTTTCTTATACCTCATTACGTAGTTCGAGTTGAGAATCATATGATATATTGATTTTAAGCCACGAAAGAAAAACGTAGGATGTGTCTAAAATGTGGGAGTTCACCAGCCGATAACCCCAGTATCATTTTACATAGCTTTCCTATGCCTGGAAAAACAAATAGCCTTCGGTACGTACCTAATTGTCGGTCTAATGTTTGCTCAAATACTGTTTGTCTGTAACAGTTTCTATTCGTTTTCCTTCCAGTTGTGAATTATTGGCAAAGTACTGCTTTTCCCGCCATTCATGGTCTTCTCCTACATTCCAAGCATAGTTATATAATGAACATAGAATGTTGTGCACCAAACATTTTAAAAGATCGTCATTTATTGATGATGCCGGCAAAAACCTGTTTAGATTTGCGGTACTGGATCAGGAATGTGACAAGGTTAGTCAATTGTTAGTCTGCCTCTTAGATACTTTGTTAATTTTTAAAAGTTGGCTGCATAAATCTGATCAAGGTCATACTTATTATTTCTTGGCAGATGAACCCAAAGCAGTTCCATCTAAAATGGCCCAACCATCAGCAGAGAATGAGATTGTATTAAATTCGCTTTCACCCAATATACCTAAGGCATCTAGCATCATAATGAAAATTCTCAACTAAGAATGTTGTTTTAGAAAAGAGTCTACCACCTAAAGAACCCATGGAAGGATCATTTACATTGGCAGTGCATCAGCCCATCCCAGTAGCTGGAATAAGAAAAAAAGTCAAACATCCAGTTGCATATTATTTCTCAGGAGGGTCGGTGACTGCAGACAGACTTGCAGTGCTGTAAAAGGAGGTAGTTATTTTTTGATTCCATATAATTATTATGGTGAAGTATCCAATCACACAACCAACTGAACATCTGTGATTCTCTACAAAGACCTCAAAAAGTCCATGTCATTATTGTCTATTAAGAAAGAGAAATACCCCATGAGTGATTTGACAAGGTTCCTGTTTTTTTTCTTTGTGTTATAATACTTAATACATAGATTTTTTAATGTTACGAAAAGACATGACGAGCTAGTCGCTCGCCTGATGTTAAACGACCAAACTGCCCATATCAGTTGCAGTGCCACTTGAAACTCTAAAGTATAGTTTCACGTGACACTGCATTGCGCACGTCATTTTGAGACATCAGTATAATCTAGCTTGTGCTTGCGCACTACTGATTGGCGGCAGAATAACTGGCAAAGCGGCACCTACCTAGATGAACTTTCCAGAAAAGTCCTACCACCTAGTAAATAACATAAATGGAGTTTTGGCGGAAAAACAAAAAGATCGTGTCACCGCATTGTATTATTTTACAAAACTGGTGTTATTTTCAGTGTTGGTGCATAAAATAGGTGGCATTTTATTCGTTAAGTGCTGAATTATAGGCATGAGTGTGGGAAAGTGGTATAATGATGGTGAAACGTTTCTTTTTGTCTTGTTTCCAAAACTCAAAAGAAGCTTCTGGTAAAGTTGCCACCACTTTTTTAGGAGTGTGACTTGACTAGACTATGACTTGACTTGACTTGACTTGACACATACAACATACATATGTATAATATAAATTAACTTGAAAAATTAATTACTTGACACTGGCTAAATACACAAAAGTGTGGAGCCAAAACCAAACAAAAAAAAACATAAGTACATAACCTAAATAGGTTTAAAGTTCATCATCAACAGGCTGAAGATGTCCACTGCCAAACATAGGCCTACCTCAGAGAGTGCCACCTTGAGCGGCTGCTCACCTCTTGTATCCATCAGCACTCCGCGGCTTTCACCAGATCATCGGTCTACTGAGGGGCTGTTTAAAGTTATTATTTAGTAGAGCAAGATATTATTTTAATTGTTCATAAAATATTTCAGATCCTGCGACACTGCTTTGATGCTGGAATTAACATCGCTGCCAAAAAGTGGACTAATGAAAGCAAGTACGAACGGGATCATTGATGGGCTCAAAGGAGCCTGTTAATTAGTCCACTCGTATGAATAAAATAGTAATAAGGGTATTTTAACTAGAGAGTAAATTGTGCGTACACCCGGAGCATTCACGCTCACTAAAAAGCTTCTTCTTGCGGTGGTTTCGTGTGTTGGGTTGTCCTCTTTCCTCAAATATGGTCTGGCTGTCTGGAACATGCGTCAAGCTCGTGAACGGGTGCTGCTTGCGGAAGCTGGTTTGCTCGTGGTGTATGCACAATTAGAAATAAGTACTTATGTTTTTGTTATTGGTTGTATTGTGTATTGTATATATGTTCATGTTAATAATAACGTAAATTTGTAAATATAAAATAATTTAACAAAAAGCACGGACCCAGATGACTGCAGATAGAAAAAAAAAATCTCCTAAGCAGCTCGAACACGCACATTTTTTTTGCGAGAAAACAGTGTGCAAAATCGTATTTTTCTGACTGCCTCAGATAAAGTGATTTTTTTAAATTACAAAATTGCTCTAAGTATATTTAGCCAGCTTTAGGTTAATTTATATTGAGTTTTGATGAGAACACGAAACCTTTTTTTTCTTAGTCAAAGTTTTCGTTACTTAATATTATTATTATCTATCTGTGGTAATTTAATATATATGTATTTACCACAACTTAGGTTATGGTAAATTATTTACCGTAAAACAGTTCAGCATATTTCACCATTTCATTTTTAACTTTGTTATGTTTGAAATGGAGATCTACATGAACCAATTTCCGTTCGCCTCACCAACTTATTCCCCAACCAGCTTACGCGACTATGCAGTCAGAAGTTCGTGGTGCGTCGTATGAGGCGGGGGACGGAATACGACTGGCTAGACAACCGGCGCTACGTACTCGCCTTTTCGTCCCTTTGGCCCCCCTGTGATACCTAATTTTTTATTTCTGCGCAATGACGCGCAGCGCTGGAGTTTAGTGCACAGTATACTATTAGTGCTGCTACTTATACCTGTAATTATGTTCTTATTGCCGTGGTGCTCTTTTGTTGCACAAATAACTATTTCTCATATTGAGCCATAAATAACAAAAATATATGGCTCACGTTCAGGTCGGGATTCTGATATTTGGAAGCACTGCAAACAGTTTCTTAGATGCTTTATCAAAATGACAGCCTCTGTGCTGTGGTCGATGAGGTCGGCTCATAACATGGAGGTTGCAGGTTCGATTACCGCGACAGGACAAGTATTTTTGCTCAGAAAAAAGCATAAATACTTGCTCTGTGTGTGAGTGTTGTGGGAACATGGTAGTAGTCCTCGTAGTTCTTAGATCCCTAGATACATGTATTAGGATTAGTAGGGTTCAGGTTCTATGTATCACGATCTTATACAATACTTAGATACTTTTTGTTAAATACGTACATAGAATACAATATAACACCAGACACAACAAACATCGATGTTCGTCACACAAATGTTTGTTCTGGGTGTGAATTGAACTCACGGCCTACAGTTCTTCTGAACTGAAGACAGAGCTACTACCAACTGAGCTATCAGGCCAGTCATGTATGTCATCGTTGGACATTATTATTAAAATATAACCTACCTACGTTAATATGTAAGTACCTTTATGGCATCAATTGTTTTGTGTTTTACAAATAACATATTTAGTATCTGAAACATAACATAATATAGTATATTTAATATACTAAGGGCTTCTTTCAGAAAGTGCTACTAAAGTGGCTATTAGTTAACCATCACGTAAATTATGTGGAAGATAAAACTTTCGGTTAGCGTTAGCTTACATCACGTTTTACATTCCTTGTTTTTCATCTGGCTACCTAATCGTAACTCGGTCAGCGAACGGCAAAGGTGCGTTTATACATTCCGTTCTAAGAACCGTATGATTGATAAAAATATTAATGATATATTGATACAATATTGATATTACAATGTTATAATACAAAGTACTTTTGTAAGATTATTTAGTTCTATTCGTTATTATTATAACGAAAACGTATTAATACTATACATTTATAACGTACAATGGCAGTTTTTAATGAAATATTTTATCTTTAATAACCTAATATTTGTTAAAGTCAAAGTCAAAAGATTGATTGCAAATAGGCTATTTTTAGCACTTTTATAGGTCAAAATGATATTATTATAGCTATTATATTATTTAACTAAGCATATAAAATTACAAAGTGCTTAGCATCCTGCGCCTTCATCACCCAAAAGATAATGAATATATTACAAAAGTGACCACCACATCACACCAGTGCAAGAAAAATACTGTGATTATCTTAAAAAACATTACAAATTGCTCAAAGCACACTACAGCTGTCGAAACAAATTCCTTATCCATCAAATAACGATTTAGTTTGCCACTCAATCTACCGTTTAAATTAATAGGTACTAAATGTATTAATTAGCCCTTTCCAGTGATTGTGAAACAAACACAATTATATAACACATTAGTTTCTATTAGCTTAGGCGGAACTTTAACCGAACATTCTGATTCAAGCCCTCAATATATTACTAACAGTTTTTGTGATGTAAGTAGATTTAATTTAAAATATTTAAGTGTTTTTGAAAATAAATATCACATGATAACTTTTTGCTTGTTTTTTTAACATTATTAATAGCACAGATAGATATATACCTAAGTAGGTGCCTATATATATATATATATATATATATATAAAACTTTCCGAGAAGGGGCCTCGCAGAGATGGCGCTCTTCTTTCTGATCTTATTTTTTTACTATGAAGTCGACATTCTTCTCGGGAGAAGTAATAGTATTCTGTGATGAAATGAGCCAGCCCAGCACCCCTACCGCGTAACCGTTCTGGGAATCGGATTCGCCTGCCATCCCGCACGCGCCAATTAACAAGTCCACGAGTGCGAGTAAGAGAGAACACGATTACGATCTCCACCAGACTTACGCGGTAAGGTTATAACCACAGGGCACAGACCATGCATACATAGTATCCTCTACTTGGTCTGTGTGCCACAGACTAGATCACAGACCAAGGACTAGGTCAAAGAATATTGGACTAGATTATCGTCTATCTTTTTTTTTGGTATAGCTCCACACTTTTGTGTATTTAGCCAGTGTCAAGTAATTGATAATTTTTCAAGTTAATGATATTTACGCAAATATGTGTCAAGCCACAGTCGAAGTCACCAAGTCAAGTCATAGTCTAGTCAAAGTCATACTCCTAGTAAAGTGGTGGCAGCTTTACTTGAAGCTTCTATGGAGTTTTGGAAACAACACGAAAGGATACGTTTCACCATCACCATACCACTTTCCCACACTCACGCCTGTAATCCAGCACTTAACGAATAAAATGCCACCAATTTTATGCACTAACACTGAAAATAACACAAGTTTTGGAAAATAATACAGTGCGGTGACACGATCTTTTTCGTTTTCCCGCCAAAACTCTCGTCTCGTCTATTCTTATTTTTTTTCCATTGAGTCCAATATCTCTACATAGTCTGTGACTCAGCCATTCAACCATGGGCCTAGAAATCAGAATGAACGGATCCATGCAGCGTTGCCACTCCGCATCCGTCGTGTATACATATTGTCTCGTATCTCTGTCTAATACATGAATCGTTGCATAGAGTATGCGAAAAAGCGATTGTAAGAACGGCAACCTCGTGCCGCGTATAATGTTGTGACAGAATTGTTTGTCACAACATTGAATCGCGAGAGCATATACGGTGAAAATATGGTGATTATGTTGTTATTAGGGCTAAAAATATTGTGTGTTCTTGTGAAAATATTTCGGGTTGCGCTGTGTTTTGTTACTTTGATTTCGGGGAGAGTAAAAAGTAGAAGATCCGTTTCGCTAAACGTGGCCGAATGGATTTAGACAGTTTCACACTTTTGAGAAGATTATGGCGTTGCACGTTTCATGAATTTGCTTGTTCATTGTTTCTTTTTCTCATGAGAGTATCACGGCATCGTACGTTTTGTACATTTGCCAAATATGTCGGATAAAATATATCGATATAATAATCGATATCACATGATACGATAATATCATTTCGATATAAATATCGATATTACATGATACGATAATATCGGTTCGATTCAATATATCAAAGCTTATATTGATTGTTTTGAAAATATAGATATATTTCGAGTATCCCCAAATCATGTATCTCCCTCCTTGGGCTCCTTGGTCTGTGACTCTGGTGCGACGTCATATCTCGTCAAAGAAAGAAAAAAAATGCATGAGTTTTGGCGGGAAAGCGAAAAAGATTGCGTCACTGCATTGTATTATTTTCCAAAACTTGTTATTTTCAGTGTTATTGCATAAAATTGGTGCCATTCTATTCGTTAAGTGCTGGATTACAGGCGTAAATATTATTAACTTGATGAATTATCAATTACTTGACACTGGCTAAATACACAAAAGTGTGGAGCCAAAACTTAAAAAAAAAATGCATACAACAATCCTCTACTTAGTCTGTCTGTGCCTTAATACGTACTATTATACGTACGTACTATAATTGTACGTAGTATCTCTATTAAAAATCAAAATAAAAATACATTCGTCTGAAGTAATAAAACGTAGTGGTTATATGCTCTTTGGTGATGATCTCTATCTAGTTTGCGCATACTTGGTCTGTGTTTGCGTGTGCCTTTGCCTTATCCATAGTATCCACAGACCAAGTAGAGGATGATGATAGTATCCTCTACTTGGTCTGTGGCCTTATCCTTTCTTTTCAGCATTATATTTCTTATTAAAATTAAATGAACATAATATAAATATTTATCATAGGTACTTTGCAGTTTTAAAATAGAATTATTAACAGGTATAAGATATATTTAATAGTTAAGCACAGTCGCTTCCCCACCCGAAACAAGAGTGACGAAAGAATAGAGGTTAGGATTAGTACGACGTACGGTGAAACTGAACGGTGATCCATTGATTCCTATCAGGAAATTAATTTCTATACAAAACAAACCCAAACTCACCCACGCCCTACAGCATCGGCACTTGTACTGTTGTCACAGTTTATTAGAATTATTTGTCTTGAAGGATGAACTGATCACTAAGCTATAACCGTGATTGTTTCAGAAAATGAGGGATAACCAACGAGACACACCGCCGTCGTCAATAAATGGTGATGAAATTACGGGAATGGATGACGAAGTATACATGTTTGAGGAAATCGAAGAAATCAACCTTGATGATGATGATGATGGATTTATGGACACAGAGGGAGATATGGAATATGAGGAAAGAGAGCCCCCTGAAGATCATGCCACACTCGTATTCAATAAACATGAAGGCTCTGTGTTTTGCTGTGATCTCCATCCAGATGGAAAACTGGCAGCAACAGGTGGGGAAGATGACAAGGCCTATGTATGGTCAGTAGAAACTGGTCAAGTGGTCATGGACTGCACAGGTCACAAAGACTCGATAGTTTTCATTGGGTTTAGTTTTGATGGAGCATATTTAGCCACAGCTGATATGGCAGGATTGATAAAAGTGTGGAAGGTCAGTACTGAAGAGAATCAACAGCAACCTTGGCCTGTAGCCTTTGAGTATGAAGCGGATGATATATCTTGGGGTCAGTGGCATTTTGGCGCACGAGTTCTGCTGTGTGGAGTTGAATCTGGAGATGTTTATGTATTTAAAATCCCATCAGGAGATACTAAAGTTTTAAAAGGACATAATAACAAAGTGGAATGTGGCAAAGTAAGTGAATACTAATTTCTAAATCTTATGCTCATTTGCACTAAAGTTTGATAACTCCTAAGTTTGCATTTATCTAAAAAGCCCCTTGTTTCTCGAACAATTATCAAACTTGTGTCAAGTCCAGACACCAAATACTGTATGCTGATTGGTTGAAGATAGTGAATGATCAACAGACAACCAATGACTGTTCAGTATTTTGTGCATGGTTAAAAAGAATTTAACAAAAATGAGAACCTTGAATAAAGCTTAGCTAAGTTGTATAGTGCAAATGGGCATTAATTTTTAAAAGCTTTGATTAATATGTACCTATAACTTAAAGAAATAATACTTTATTATGTGCTGGTTGGAGTGGGATCAACAATATGTTTTGGTGACATGTCATAATATTCCTAGTCCATGAAGCCTTTGATCAGCCTGCAAAGTTCATAAGGGTTGTACAGTGCTCTGTAGTGTTAAAGATTGGACAAAGGTATTTAATTAATATTGGATGATACCATGTCATAAATTCAAGAAATTATTGTATTAAAGATACATTTCATAGTAGGAGTTATTAAAATATTATTTTGTTTACAGCTATTCAGTGATGGTGTCCGTTTAGTGGTTGGGTATGAGGATGGCGCAGTTAAAATATGGGATTTAAAGACATGTACTATTGTAAACCAGATACCATCAAATGTGCACCAAATTAGGGTGACAGCTGTTGACACGCATCCCGATGGCAATTTAATGGCTTCCATATCGACAGATGGTACGATTGTTTTCCTGAATAACTATGAACCGCTGCCTCTCAGTAGAATAATAACAGGCTTCCAAATACATACCTAAACAAAACCATATAGCTAAATACTCAAAAGCTTATGAAATTCAATGTTAGGTCTGAGTAAATAATATTTTTTTATTGTCATTTTATGTGTGACATATTTTGCTACATTATATTACCTACCCACAATTTACACAAATTTTTTAAAATGGGTTATTATAATTAAAGCTTTTTCGTGATTGTGAATAGGCTAGGATAGTGATTAGGCAACTTTATTAGATTCTAGGCTACATAGCTGTTTACCATATAAGTGAGATAGTGGTAAAACGCTAGCCTGTCAATGAATGAACATGTTGAAATGCCTGAAAGTACATGGCAAACTTTACTAATAATTTAATAAAGAAATTACTTAACCGATTTAACTATTGTATTATATGTATGTACTTCTATGTAAAAAAAGGAAATTAGTAAACTGGTTCCCATAGATCCTATAGTACAAGCTTTCTTTAGGTTGGGGCTAGATGACGCTGTGTAAAATGTAAATGGATGAAGCTTTGTACACAGATCACTGACACTACAAGATAGCTTTTGATCCTAGAGAAATGGGGAATTTCCATTGAAAAAGTAGAAAAACCTTTTAATAATAATTGAGTGCCTAAATTTTAAAATATAGTTTCGTTACTTGGTGCATGTGCTGTTTTCCGCAACTAAGCCCAACCATGGTGAAATCTGTGTTATTATTATCCATTCCATTGTGTTTAATTGAAATATGTACGTTTTTCGTTATATGAAAGGACTAGTAATATTATTATCATTTTGTCGAAAATATGCTTGACAGCTCCTAAGTGAGCACTTACCTGTCAATACCACCTTGCATACATCTTAGAAAGATAAGTGTAAACTTTAGTGCAAATGGGCTTTAGTATTCCATTCTGTGATGAGTTATGATTTTGTTTTAGGTAAAGTGATCCTGTCCACATCAAATAATGGCAAAATTGTGGCCCAGTTACAAGCTGAGACTGACTTAGAAACTGTTGCCTTTTCTCAAAATCCACTGGGATATTTTGCACTAGGTAAGACATGTGTGTTAAATTATTGTAAGTTAAAGTTGTATGGCGGTACTCTTCTGAAGAAGAAGAAATGAAAAAGATGGAAATATTTTACTTATTGACTTAAATCGCACGGCCTAAACCGACTACTAGACGCTCGACTATTAAGCACCATCCATTCGTGGTCGAAATACCAATTCGTACCAAGTGATTTGATTCCACGTTCATAATTAGAATCGCTAAGGAATGGAATGCCCTGCCAGCGTCTGTATTTTCGGCGAAATATGACCCGGGCGTGTACAAGAGCAGAGTGAATAGGTATTTACTTGGCTAGCATTGCTACACCTTCGATCGCATCGACACTTCCCAGCAGGTGAGAGCATGGTCAAATGCTAGACAAGCTTGAAGGAAAAAAAATCTATGGAGCTCTTCAATGGTAAACAGCTTAAACGATACATAAGCTGTTTACGAGGAGCTCCATATAAGCACATAAGTTATTATACTGAGAATCATAGGAAAAGTAATACTCATATTTTCTCAATCAGACCATGTGCTTTGAAAAGATGTACAAAACTCGTAAGGCGGTTGAAGTCGAATAAATTAAAAAAAGGAAGGCGTATGTTCGACTGTATGTACTTTCTTATGTGTGTTCACTGTTTTCTCCGAGATATCTGAACCGTATTACGTATTTCTTTGTCTGGTAGAAATAAATACTTTTCTCGCGTTGGTCCCATGGTGAAGATCTGACAAAAATCTTTGGAGATAGAGATCGGAACTGCTCAATTCTAAGTAATTCTCGATATGAAATCAAGGCGATTGAACACGGTTTTTTTTTAAATATTATAAATAAAGTAAGGGACGCAAATCACAACATTGGACAGGCGCACGCGGACGCAAAATAAATCACCTAACAGTAAATTATTATCTTAATCTATTAAACAAAGTCGTGTTAGTTATACCACTCAAGTGATACTCAAGAACGGCTGGACTAATTTCTGTTTTTGGATTTCACTTCGTCTGGTATAATAAGTAATAACATTTATGTAAATTTATAAAAAAAATGTTATATCCTAAACATTGCACATTCATTCATCAAATCATTCACGCTTAATGCGATAAGGCCACTGTTCTACCATTCTTTGTAAGTTTGTGCTTTGTTATATATTTTGGTGTTCAATAAAGTATTATTGTATTGTATTCATTGACGAGTCAGCTAGTTTATTTTAAACTTAAATGATGCTAAAATATAAAAACTATGTAGAATTTTTTCTCTTTAATTTCGACGTCTTCATTTGTTTCAGGAACTTTGAACGGTGGCATCAGTATATGGGACGTCGCGCGGCAGATGTTGCGCCATCAGTGCTACGAGGCTGGCGAAGGATCGGAAGGAGTAACCAAGATGATTTGGATCAAGGACCACCTTGTGACCGGCCTTCTCGACGGCTCCATTAGAATTTTCTATAATCGGGCTGGAGAGTTAGTGCAAATGTTAACTGGCCACAGATCCGCCATTCTAGACCTGTGTTATAATGCTAAAAATAACATCATACTGACATCCTCCGACGATGCAACAGCAAGGATATATAAATATGAAGTTAACAAAGATAAAGATTAAGTTGAGCTTGAATTATAATGTAATATTATAATAAATACATTGTTATTTTTATATACACATAAATATAGGGTTGTTATTTATAAAAAGTGTTTTAAGCCCTGATATAATATGCGTTTAATGTTTCCATCGAATTTATGCTTTTAATTGCCATAGTCACTAATAATACGGTTTGTTTTGAAACGTGAATTACATGGTATTTGCATTTTCATTCTAATTTAGTTGTAACATATAATATTTCATTTCATATGGTATCTATTTTCTACTTTTTCGTGGCGTTCAATTTTTTCCAATGCTAAAATGGAATACGTACCGATTTTTTTTATTCCATTTCACATTTTAGTTCTGAGTGTACAATTATATCATCTGAGTCTTATCGGGCTAGTGTTGTCCCATTTTATTTCGAATATCTTAAAAAAGGCTGAGATCTGCTCTTCTATATTAAATCAGCTTCAGCTTCATGATCAATGTGCCTTTGTGTGTGTTTGTCAGTCTCCAAGTTGGTTTGCAGATAGTCAATTTTTGGCATGTCGATTACCGGACATTTTATCTCATTCTAAATTATTTATCATTCGCGACGTACGTAACAATCCTCGGAATGGGGAGTTCTAGACTGAGTACCTACTTGAAGGGTTGTATTGTGCTCACACCCACAAATTGACATCACGCGGCAAGGCATTGAGGGTCAATGACAGTACAATGAACACGCTATAAATGAATCGCTCATATCCTCTCTGAACCCATTCATCTTACAGCAACGGACAGTCCAACATCTCCACTCCACCGTCTCCACGTTACTAACGTAGCACTTTATCATTGTCGCACAATAGAAAATCTGAAAAAACTATGCCACATGCCCACGTGGTTTGCGGAGAATGGCGAGATAGAGACGGCTAAACCAGTTGTACGAACTTGGCAGTGAATTCACATGCTGGTTTACAGCTCGAAACTGGACCTTGCTTTCCATACAGATGGTCGTAATTTGTTTGACGCGGTTCAATACCCGCGCCGTTTTATATTTGAGTCGCCGGTGCGACGGCCCACGGGCCGCAGGCGGCATATTCGATGTTTAACTTGCAAAGCAGTCGACTGAATAGTAAAGTAGGCACCGGCCCAGACGAACGTGCGCACTCGCGCCATATGGAAACGATCGCGAGCGGAACTTCACCCATACTATAAACGGAAATTAATAAAGTTAACTAGATTGTGCTAACTTTCGCTGAAGGATTTTTACCGCAGTTAAATTTCATTGAATCGAATGTGGCTTTCGTGATGAATATTTTAACCTGCAACTACGGTAGTTCCAATATGAGCAGTATATCGGGAGTGGGTATTATTTATTAATAGTTCCTGTTATCAGTTGCGTTACACACCGCTGGGTCTGTATTATTATCACTTCTTTAGTTCTATGGGAAATTTATGGTGTTTTACGAAGCACGTGGCGGTTCCCGCCGCAGCTCGCTCCGCAGTGTGTGATGCAATGTTTGTATGACGATGTATCAGATTTTCGGCAGTTTAGCATTATGATCTTGATGACGAAAACTATGAGTGAAAGTGACCACTAGTCCAACTTTTATCCTTAGAGATATTTTATTACTTAAAAAGTGTTCAAAGATATAAAATGGCAAAAGTGTCGGACGTTGATGGTTTGCCGCCAAGGGCCATGGACCTCGGTGAAAATGATGGGGCGGTGGACCTCGGCGGAAATGATGGAGAAGCTAGTGAAGGACAATCGAGCAGCGGAGTGCGGTTGAAGAAAGAATTGAGCTTGTTGAACGGAGTGGCGATCATCGTCGGAGTGATCGTCGGGTCGGGAATCTTCGTGTCTCCTAATTACGCCCTCGGAGATGCTGGCTCTAAGGGCATGGCTCTGATAGTGTGGATACTCTCCGGGATCCTGTCCATGATTGGAGCTTTATGTTATGCTGAACTTGGTAAGTGGTTGAATCAGCTCCTTATTTTACCAAAAATATTTATCGATTCATACAAATATGGTCGAAATAGATAAATCCAAAATGATGAAAGACTTCTTTTTCTGTGATTTGTCTGATTATTTTTTACTGGGTTTTCCCTCATCAAGCTCAACGAAATTGACACATGGACTGGGCCGAATTATATTTTCCAGATTTACGAAATGATTACCAATGCCTACAATCGCGATACTCTGTTCCATTCAGGGTGTCCCATGAATTGGTGTCAAGCGGTAGTCCGGAGGTAGAGCACCTAAGATCGGGAACACCTAGGGTTCTCTACCTTGAGACTTCTTGACACTAAGACCCTGGGACAGCCAATATATTTATTTGTTTATTACTTATATTATTGTTGTACTTAGTATAACTTTGGATTTGATGAACTTACTTACGCGAGTTTACTGTCGTGTCTATCAAAAGCAGGTAATATTTAGGAAGGTAAATTATTAATACTTGTTAAGTTACTACATACATGATTAGCTTCTGCCCGCGGCTTCGCTCACATGGCCTATAGGAAACGAAGAAGACATTTTTTCATGGATAATACAAACACATATTTCATCCTCTTAGAGGTGGAATTTTGAAAAACCCTTTCTTAGTGGATACCTACACATTACAACGAACACACCCTCCAAATTTCAAGTCTCTAGGACCAGTGGTTTAGGGATATATAAGTCAGTCAGTCAGTCAGTCAGGACTTTGAATTTTATATATGTATAGGTATTATTAAAAAATTAAGTAGCCTTTACATTGTACACTGTGGCTAAATTATCTAAAATTATAATTATGTTGTGTTGTGTACGGTAATAGTTAACAGATAAGAAAAATAAGTAGGTAAGTAGGTACTAAATATACGCAATTTTTAAAATTAGATACTTAGGCACGTATACAATGCTCGGTTATGAATCGGTGCTCAAGACAAGATTTCGTTCACCCAATGATCAATTTGTGAATAAAACCTCGACTTGAGCAGTGGTCGACGACTGAGAATCGTTCTGTAATACGGGCCTTAGAGTACTGTTATGAATTAAATGGGTTACTCAGGCCAATATCCATGTACATATAAAAGGCTTTTTCCTGAATGACTGACTGACGCACAGCCTAAGCCGCTGATCGTAGAGACCTGAAACTTGGAGGGTGTGTTCTTTGTATGACGTAGACATCCGATAAGAAAGGATTTTCCAAAATTCTACATCTGAGGAGGTGAAAGCAAAGTTTGTATGGACAACGTGAATCCTTGGTCCAATTTACTTCAAATTTTGCATAAGGCTTTTTTAATAGGATTGATGGAAAACGTGTTTCATATTTTATTTAAATCGATCACCTAACGGGGTTAAAAAGGGGTAGAAAGTTATTTTGGCGGTGATTTGCTTCGAAGTTGATATCAATACTCCATAGTGCTTTTGATTTAAATTACATTTTATTTTGACATATGTTTGAAAAGTCAATCCGATTTTTACAAAATGGTCATAAATGTCGAAGAAAAGCGTGTTTTTTTATTGTTTCTAAAATCAAAAAGGCTTTGTCGCTTGGTGACCTTATCGCCCTATCGGTAATATACAAAAAAAAAAAACAAAGTTTAAGTTACGTTCTTGGCAAACATTGGTCTGCGAGGCTATACTATACTGGCTCCACACTTTTGTGTATTTAGCCAGTGTCAAGTAATTAATAATTTCTCGAGTTAAGTAATATATATGTATATATGTCAAGTCAAGTCACAATCCAAGTCATAGTCTAGTCAAGTCATACTCCTAGTAAAGTGATGGCAACTTTACCAGAAGCTTGTATGGAGAAATAAACGTTTCACCATCATTATACCACTTTCCCGCACTCATGCCTATAATCCAGCACTTAACGAATAGAATGCCACCAATTTTATGCACTAACACTGAAAATAACACAAGTTTTGGAAAATAATACAATGCGGTGATGCAATCTTTTTCGTTTTCCCGCCAAAACTCCCGTTTTGGGCTTAATTTGATAGTAATAATGGTAACGCTAAAATACGGTTGCACACACCAATCCTACTAATATTATAAACGCGAAAATTTGTATGGATGTATGGATGTTTTACACTTTCACGCTCAAACGGCTAACCGGATTTGGATGAAATTTGGGATAAAGAAGCTTATAATATAGAGGATGAAAAATTAGGCTACTTTATTATCTGCGGGTGATACATAAAATAATGCCAAAAAGACAGACAGACAAAATAATAACAACAGTAAAGAAATTAAATAATGGAACGCTTTACCGGCATCCGTATTTCCCGAAACCTACAACCTTGGAGTCTTCAAATCGAGAGTGAACAGGTATCTTCTAGGCAAGCGTGTTACATCCTAGACCGCATCATCACTTACCATCAGGTGTGATAGTGGTCAAACGCGAGCCTATCAAGCAATAAAAAAAAAAAAAGAAAAAAAAATTATCTGGCAATCAGTATATATTTAATAGATAGATATATTTCATTTAATGTTAATGAATGACATGACGAGCTAAACGTTCATCTGATGTTAAGCGACACGGCTGCCTATAACAGTTGCAATGTCACTCGGAACTCTAATGTAGTTTCGCGTGACACTGCACTGCGCACGTCATCCTGAGACACTAGGTCATAAAGTCTCCTTTGCCCAGTAATTTCACTAGCTACAGTACCCTTCAAATCGGAACACAGTAGTGTTGGCAGACTACTGTTTGTCGGTAGAATAACTGTATGAGCGGGGGGGTGGGGGGCGGCGGGGGGGCTACATAGACGACGAACTTTGACGAAAAGTCCTACCACCTAGTACAACCTACTAATAGTACATAGAAACCGACATTACTACGTAGTACTCTATTATTTAATGTATTTTTGCCTACTAAATATCGGGGGCATACAGTGAATTATGGCCGCAAATATTGGACTATCTATGCTAATTCCATGTTTATGAGTGTTTGACATGATATGGCCTGTAAAGCTGTCGTTTATTAAATGTGAACTTATCGGTATACTAAGATATGGTAATGAGTTAGATATGTCATATCTTTTATGTATTATCTCTATTAAGATCGATCGCAAAACGAAATAATTCACATAAGCATGGTTGTGCAAGTGTTACTAGAAAATTTCTAAAGCTTCCGCTTTATAGGTAACTCGATTACGTTATATTTTGATATTCTGACCCACTCTGGTGATTTCGATTTTAATGAATAATAAATAGTTGTGGACATTTCACACAGTTCCTTTTAGCCCCAAACTAAATAAACGTAAAGTAAAAGTAAACGAGATAACTGATACAACACTTAGATCCTTTATGTTTGTAAACACATACATAGACCAATATAACACCCAGACACAGAACAAGCATGGATGTTCATCTCACAAATGAGTGTCCTGGGTGGGAATCGAACCCACAACCCACCGCTCAGAAGGCAGGGTTACTACCAACCGAACTATCGGGTCAGTCATCGGTCATTTCTGATGTAATTTTAATTTTGATTTCATAAAAACAGATGTTTCTCCAACCTTTTGGTTTATGATTTGGTTATCTGGTTCCCATAGTACAAGCTTTGCTTAGTTTGGGGCTAGATGGCGTTGTGTGAAATGTCCACACATATTTATTTTATTTATTTATTTATGATGTTCGATTAAATTCTATTCATATCAATGCTAAGGCATATTATATTTAATGTTATCAATCTAGTCCAGGATTATGTGTTTTCCTATAACGTTGTACCTCCCAGTATATTCTGTATGCACAAAGTAATAATTGCCTCCTTTCATGTGCATCTTGATCAGCACATCACCTTTTCATCACCCGCGATTAGTTAGTCGCGACTTTCTACAGGGTCCACTCTTCCAGTGGACGTAGTCTTCTCGATCCTCTTATCCCGGCAACGGCCCAAGCCGAGTCTCGCACCACAGGGGTGCCCTTGAGCTAGTGGCCTGCTTTGACGGCTGGGTGCCTTAAGCGCCTGCTCTCCTGCCCACTGACGCTGTGAAAATCGGTAGAGACCAACAGCATTAGCCCGTTCAAAAAACCTTTCTATCGTGTTGATATGCCTTACCTAACAATCTTGCGGTGCAATCGCATTGCTAACTAGTTAGTCTATGTATTCAGCAGCTTGGGCACAGCCAACATTTTGAAGTCGATGAAAATACATACCTAATTGGCAAGCACACAAATAGGTCAACAGGGCGAAGTTCTGTATAAACCCAGAGTTGTTAGTTTTTATTTATTTTCTTAATATTTTTGAGTGGTCAGATAAGTTCTAAAGACCGTCAATGTTGTTGTCAGTCGTGATTTCATATGACGAACTTGTAAAAATTAAATATTCAAACATCCTGATATATGATTTACGAGCTTCTTCCCGCAGCTTCGCCCGCGGCGTGGCCTATGGGAAAATAATTCAACCACCCATTTCTCCCTCTTAAGGGTGGAATTTCGAAAAATCCTTAGCGGATGCCTTCGTCATAACATCTACCTGCATGCCAAATTTCAACCCGATCCGTCCAGTGGTTTGGGCTGTGCGTTGATAGATCACTATGTCAGTCAGTCACCTTGAGTTATATATATTTAGAAGATTACATTAGGAAGTATAAAACAAAATAGCATCGTCAATAAATAAGTAACGTCATAATAATTATTTCAGGCACAATGATCCCGAAGTCAGGAGGCGACTACGCCTACATAGGTGAAGCGTTCGGCGGCCTACCCTCTTTTCTGTACCTGTGGGTCGCGCTGTTCATTTTAGTGCCGACGGGAAACGCTATCACAGCGTTAACCTTCGCACATAACATCCTCAAACCGCTATGGCCAGCCTGCAAACCTCCCGATGCCGCTGTAAGCCTTATTGCGGCTAATATAACATGTAAGTTGAATTTATGAAGCTTTCTTATAGATTTTTTTATGCGAGTGGTTAAAATGCTCTGAAATTGTGGTCATTGCATGCTACTTCATTGTAATTTGTTGTCATGTCACAGCTATTGGTTTGCGAGATTGAACAGCGTGGGTGATAACATAAACCCTTAAAGGACGCCAGCTGGATCAGGCTCTTCGATGACGATTTAATAATCGTTAGCAACAAGGTTAGAGTAAAGGTATCCCTTGGCCTTCAGCTTGGAATTTGCAGAAGCCTTTGATCGCTTCTGGCACGGGGTATAAAGATACCGAGATATAAGATTCTTCGATGGAAACCTTTGATTGGGCTCTTTAGCCCAACCAAAGGTTTTCTAAAGAAAATAATTTAACGACTAATATAATTATTAGTCGTTAAATTATTTTCTTTAGAAAACTAAAAAAAAAAATATAATTATTAGTCGTTAAATTATTTTCTTTAGAAAACCTTTGGTTGGGCTAAAGAGCCCAATCAAAGGTTTCCATCGAAGAATCTTATATCTCGGTATCTTTATACCCCGTGCCAGAAGCGATCAAAGGCTTCTGCAAATTCCAAGCTGAAGGCCAAGGGATACCTTTACTCTAACCTTGTTGCTAACGACTTCGGTAAACTAGAAGTTAACCAGCTGATCTTCTATGATGAAAGGCTTATATAAAGGGTGATTAATCAGCTGGTGATATTCCAGCCATCCTAGAAGCTAGGTGTTAAATGCTTGTTATTGTTAAACAGGCCTGTTTGACTGGACGGATCTGTCCCGCCATCCTGCTTAAGAATAAGTTGAACCACGGAAATCTTCCACGAATATGACACGTGCAGTATACGAGGCACATAAGTTGTTTTTTTTATATATTTAAAAATATGTTAGTGAATGATGTGACGAGCTAGTCGTTTACCAGATGTTAAACGACATCACCGCCCATTACAGAGCAGTGTAACTCGGAACTCCAAAATATAGTTTCGCGCGACACTGCACTGCGCACATCACCCTGAGACATCAGCAGTCTGGTAATAAGACTGCGATCAGATCATAAAGTCTCAATTGCCAATCATTTTACTAGCTACAGTGCCCTTCAAACCGGCACACAGTAGTGCTTGCGCACTACTGCTTGGCGGTAGAATAACTGGCAAACCTAGACGAACTTTGCAAAAACGTCCTACCACCTAGTTATTTATATTTTTTACTATACTTATTGAGCGATATAGTAGTATTTTCCGATTTCGCTAGAAATTCCCCAACGATTATCATCTCGAATAATACCTACTGACATGACCTACCACAGTTTTCTTATCTGCTAAAGTGCCAATTTCGTCACTGTTTGAAACTTGAGTTTACTGAGATCGAGCAGTTACTGAACAGCGCATACTAAATACGCCAACTCGAATCCAAGTTTTGCCCCCGTTTCATCTAGAATTATTCCCCTAACATGAGTCTTATCCTGAACTTTACTATTATATCAATTTCAAAGTCATTGGAGTATTGTTGATCACAAGAATTTTATAAAGACAGATGCATAGCTACTATTTGGGCAGATCTGTCTTTAAATATGTAAGTACCTACCGGTAAAATTACATGGAACTGCTGTCGATTTGTTTCTTGCTTTAAAACCAGTTGATTGTTGCAACTCGCATCTTCGTAAACGTTTTCGCTTACCAAAAGAATACTTCTTTTGTGATTACCCCTGGTTGCGCCGAACCGGTTATTTATGGGAAGACTCGAAATTTTGTAGGCCTTCAAATTGAATTTAATTTCTTATTAACTTATCAGAACAATTCCACGTGTGTTCCTTCTCATAACCTTATTCATTGATTTTGAATTTTTGGTCATCGATGTTTTGTAAAGCTCTATCTATATCTCTATATCGCTGTTTAATTACTGAAAATAGAATTACCAACCACATAAGTAAATTGCGCCATTGTACCTTTGAGACCTAGAAGGTTATGGTTATTGTCTATAATAGATGGTTAAACGAGTGTCAGTGAACCTGAACTGTTTTGCTCTAGTGAAGCATCCTTGCCTATCAGTAGGCTAATCAGTGTAAACAAATTTGGTGTTCATCACGTCATATAAGTTGTTACCGAGCAAGGCACATCGTAACAAACCGGTAGTTATACCTTACACGGCCCTTGTGACGGGAACGACAATCATGTCCATTAATCATAGTGAGTGTCTCTCTGAGAGGCAGTCCTGTCATTAGGGCTACTATGTTTGGACTTTCTGTGGACCGTAACTATCTAGTCCGACCGTATCTACTAGTCTAGAAATCGTAAAAGCTGCAAAGGGAGCCTAAAAATTCGAGTACAATATCGTGGTTTTGTGGTGTTCTAGACATTTTACTATACAATATGCAAATTGGAGTCTGTTTCTTGTCCCACATGTTCCCCCTGTCTGTAAACAAACCTCTGAATACGGCCATGAGGGCAACTGTGCCCGCGTCTTTATAATCGCGTGGTAGGTACAGCGCGGGTCTGCTGATTGCGCCTGACAAGATAATGAGAGTTTCCTCCCGCATTGCGCTGGCACACACTTACGTACGGAATTAACTTTGCTAACGTTGCGTACGCGATGTAAAGACACGCTCAAAGCCCACGTTTGATTCATTTTACAGATCATAAGCGTAAAAATAATCCCAACATTCTATGTATCATGCACGTTAACTTCTGGTGAGGCTTCTATCGTAGCCTTCTCATAAGAAACTAACTATCTTAGTTACAATAACATATAATTATTTCTGCTATTTCAGGTTTTCTAACGGTGATTAACTGCTACAACGTGAAATGGGTGACTCGAGTGCAAGACTCGTTTACCGCGGCGAAGATGTTAGCCCTGCTGATAACTTTCTTCGCTAGCATGTGGTACTTATTCTCCGGACACACGGAGAACCTTCAGAACATGATGGAGGGGACCAAGACGAGTCCCGGTAGCCTCGCGATAGCGTTCTACACAGGACTGTTCTCATATTCAGGATGGAACTACTTAAATTTCGTCACAGAAGAATTGAAGGAACCGTACAAGTGAGTTTACTACCGCTGCTGTCGCAATGTCCGCTCCACGTCTTTTGTTTGACTAACTACTTAGTGAGCACGAAAGAGACATAGCTGCTACAGTTAAAGACAAATACACATGGTTTGGCGTAAATTGTGTGAGATATGCTAATTTTATACTTTTATCAGTTTTATGTAATGTTGGTCTTTATTTATGACAAGATTATTTTGTTACATTGTCAAAGTTTGTATGCAATGTTGGTTATGATAACACACATGCATGGGATCTTCATGCGCCAAGCAGCAAAAATAAACAATCATAGTTTGCACATCTTAAATCATTATAAGTACCAACGGGGGGTACCTTTACTCCTCGTATATCAGAGATGTTACTTCCACGAACGAATTCCCTTGATGTTAAAAAGATTGACTGATTGCTTACCTACAAAGTTCCGAGAAATCGTATGAAATTCCATACGATCATTTCGCATATTTATGATCAGTAGATTTTATCTCTTTGACCACTTTTATAATATAGTATGTTCAGTTACTGCAAATCAATTGGCTATGTACATTCTTCTAACGTGAAGATAATAGTGTATTACTGTAGAAAATACTTATTTATTAGAGTTCAATAAATGTATCATAAAAATATTCATAAGAAGGTAATTCGAAATATAACAGACTAAATCTTAGTTTCCTAATTTGAGTCGTACGGCGACATCGACCAGGCGCTCTGAACTTTGGAAAACACGATAAGCTTCTCGGTCCCAAAATAATTAAATTCAATCAGGAAAAAAGTAAATTGCATTTTAAAAAAGTAAATCTCAACAGCTTTTTAATGGTACAGCTTGGTACAGTTAACTATAACCTGGGAGTTTTCAAGTCACGAGTGAACAGGTATGTTCTAGGCAAGCATGCCCCATCGTAGACCTCGTCATTGCTTAACATCAGGCGCGACAGTGATCAAATGCTTTGCCTATTACACTAATATTATAAAGGCAAAAGTTTTGTATGTGTGTTTGTGTGTATATTTGTTACTCCTTCACGCTCAAACGGCTCAATGGATTTGGATGAAATTCGGTACCAAGATAGCTTATACACTGAATTAGCATATAGGCTACATTTTATCCCAGAATAGCGAAATTTTCCCGTGGGATGAGCAAATAATTATAATACTTTTTATTCGCGGGTGAAACCGCGGGGCGCAACTAGTAAATAATTAAATATAATAAAAAATTGTCCTTGGTCTGCTTTCATGATGTGATCAATGTTCACGATTTCCTTTAAATAAAATAACAAATTTCTACTATTAGGTACATGACTACTATCCGTTAAATAACCAAGTATTTCTTCGTTCCAGGAACCTGCCCCGTGCTATTTGCATATCGATGCCAGTGGTCACACTAGTGTACGCTCTAACAAACGTCGCATACTTCGCTGTCCTTACAAACGAAGAGATCAGCGCATCGGAAGCCGTCGCGGTCACATTCAGCGAGAAGATTCTAGGTCCCATGTCCTGGATAATGCCTTTGTTCGTAGCCCTATGCACGTTCGGATCATTGAACGGAGCGATTTACGCGTCCTCGCGGCTGTTCTTTGTCGGTGCTAGAAACGGACATTTACCGCTGGCTATTTCGCTCATCGACGTTCGGAGGATGACGCCTGTTCCATCGCTTATTTTTATGGTTAGTAATAGTAGTAGTTTAATTCACTCTAATTTTATAAACCCATCATTCTGACAGCGATCTTGAGATTTCAAAATTAATTCAATAGATGTATTAATTAAAATTGCTTGTAATTAAATACGATTGCGAGATGACTAATGCTTCAGCCCAAACACAGCTTAAAAGGCATTTATTATTAGGTCAGCATCTCAAGATCGCTCTGCCTCGAAACTAAATTTCAAACATAAATAAACTATTATAAATATAGGCCCTGGCTCTGATAGCAATCTTGAATCTCTGAAAGCAAATCTCAATCGGGATTTGAACCCACCCATTTATTTAAATCCATCCGTCTCTAGACTAGAGACGTGTTTTTCTTAAGCTACCGAGAGAAATGAGTTCATGCCAACTTTATACTTCATCTTCTTTTAAATAGGTCTGCATCTGAAAATTGCTTTCAGAACTAAGTTTAATAAAGTAATAGGGCCCGTATTACAGAACTTGCAGCCGTAACCATATTAATGGAATGAAATGAAAGAATCTGTGTTAATGTGACTTGCAAATCGTAAGGATGAGACTGAATTTCAATTAAAAAATATTAAGTGGCATGGCAACGTGAATGATTGGCTATTTAATTAATTCTCACGGCATTTTCTTATTGGGTTTGATTAATGCGTACTACAATATTACTTAGATAGGTAGATAAACTTTTTACGGACACCAAGGTGATGAAATACAAAACTAGAAAGCTTATAAGTAAGCTAATCAATATAGCTATTATACTTTTATATAGTTGCTAGTTGACCCGCCTCGGCTATATAACTATAGGCCTTCAGCACGTCCACACCGCGCCGTGTCTGGAACAAGAATGATCCGTAGCGCTTTTTTTTTTTTTTTTTTTTTGAACGAGCTAATGCTGTTGGTCTCTATCGACCTTTACAGCGTCACCGGGCGGGAGGGCGGGCGCTTAGGGCGCCCAGCCGTCAAAAGTGGGAGGCAACTAGCTCAAGGGCACCCCTGGGGTGCGAGCCTCGGCTTGGGCCGTTGCCGGGATAAGAGGATCGAGAAGGCTACGTCCACTGGAAGAGTGGACCCTATTGAAAGTCGCGACCGTTCTAGCTAACCTACGGGGGGTACGTCGACCTCGCCGGCGGGGTCGGTGTCTGATTGTGTTACGCTGGTATCCTATACCGGTGCCGAAAGCGGTACCTGAGCCAGAAGGGCTAGACTGGTCCGGTGATCCTAGCGCAGCCGATACTACGGCTGCTATAGGATCATCCGGGTCGCTCAAGACGTGTCTCGGGCGGCGACGACGGGGTGGCGAGTCTGTCGTGTCTGTACAGTAGTTTGAAGCTCTGACTACGAGAGGGTTGGGGTGATGAGGTGCCGCATCAAAATAGCGGCGGGATGCATCCTTCATAAATTGACGGATGGATGGGAGTTCGAGATCGCAGTGGAGGTCGGAGTTTCGCTGGTACCAGCGAGCCCCGACCACCTTGCGGACAAAGCGGTTCTGGATCACCTGAAGTCGATCCAGATGTACTGAGGGAGTATGAGCAAACGCGACAGATGCGTAGGTCATAATGGGGCGAACGCAAGTTTTGTAAAGCGTCACCTTATTTCTAAGGGACAGCTTACTACGCTCTGATGATCCGTAGCGCACCAATCGATCCCTTTATATAGCCAGACAGGTAGGGGCGCCATGACAGTTGCCGGTGCTGCCACTGTAATACATTTAATGCCACCACAGGGTAAATTACGGTGCTCGATCGCTGTGCATAGAGTTTATAACTGGACGTGGCCGCCGTCATATATATATTATATAATTTATTTATACTTATGAAACTTTAATATAAATCAAAACGCGATTTATTGAAATCGACATTGTAATTAACCGGCAGTATAATTAATCCTTCGATAAATTCTGAGATAAAAAGAAAAACGTTCATGTACCTGAGTACTTGAATACCTTAGTACCTGCCAGCGCAAGCGCATCTGGTCCCATCCCGGCGGCGGACGATCACTGGGGGGTTTTAGTGGGTTCGAGTCCCACATACCTGTCATCACCCCCGGCAGGGCAAGTGGCGGCAGGGAAGTGCGAAGGCTTCCCCAAAAGGTACGTCATAAGTAAGGAGTCAAACTTAGGAGCAGTCAAACTTTTGTTCAGGCGGGTTTTAATTTCACTTTATTTAATTTCACAACTTAATGACAAACTTTATTGTGTAGAACTTTTTGGTAGCATGGTTTCTTACAATAGATAATAATATGCATACCTGATAGGCTAATAGGCACGTAAATTACGCCATTAAAACAAACGTTGTGGAGGCTACGATCTCCCGCTTTTATCGATTTGAATACAATGGAATCAATTTCACATTCATAACTTATTCAAAATGTATGTAAATTGTAACCAGTTTTAGCTCTCAATTCCTTCTGGTATGGGATTGACAACTATTTAATCAATTTTGGATTATGAACAAAAGTAATAATATTATTATTAACTGGTTGCGCCCCGCGGTTCCACCCGCGGATAAAAGTATTTTAATTATTTGCTCATCCCACGGGAAAATTTCACTTTTCCGGGATAAAATGTAGCCTATATGTTAAGCCAGTGCATAAGCTATCTTGATACCGAATTTCATCCAAATCCATTCAGCCGTTTGAGCGTGAAGGAGTAAAAAACCTTCACACATACAAACTTTCGCCTTTATAATATTAGTGTGATATTTATAAACAATTAAAAGACGTACGTTAATTTTATCAGTAAATACCCAATATCTACTTGTACATTACCAGCGGGACGCCATACAACGCCACTGGACGCTTATCATGAGGGATTCGCATTTTCCAATCCATGCTTGACAGACATTTCCTTCGGCTCTTACGTTATCTGCAAGAAGAAAAATGGGGTGGTCCTATTCTCTCCCGGGAACCACAAGGGGTAGCTAGTTGGTATATTCTAAAGATTCCTAATATATTGTGGACAAGTTGTCAAGTTCCTAAATGATAAATCAACTTGTAAAAGTCGACGTTTCAAACGAAACATTTTTTGAAACGTAAAAATGATACCGAGTGTACTTATGGATTAACAAAATATGTACCTATAAAATCTTAATTCCAAATTTCATCGAAACTGCTTCATTAGTTACGGAGATTAATGGTAACGAACTGTTCCCGCGGTTTCACCTTTTTTTTTCCACCACACTATCACGTAAGAATCACATAGCTAAGGAGGGATACAAGAAAATTAAATTTATGTTAGTGTTTTTATATCTTATCTAGACAATCTATATTTAAGCTACGTTGCACTGCCCTGCAAAAATTTCCATGTTACACCCAGAACTAACTGGAAGATAATGCTCTCTAGCATTAAGTTCGCCTTTGTACCTACATTTGTTATTTGTGCTATAAAGCATTTTCTATCTATCTATATGAAAAGTATCATTTAATCATCCCATTTCCTACTCTAGGAAATGGGAGCTGTCACAGAGGATTCTGATGTTTGGTCTCTACAGCCCCCGTGGTGTGGGAGTTGAGCAGGTTGGCTCGTAGCCCGGAGGCGGCGGGTTCCCGCGACAGGACAAGTATTTGCGCTCAAATAAGCACAAATACTTGTTCTGAGTCTCGGTGTCTTGGGACCATGGTTTTCGTAGTCCCGGGTCCCTACACAAATACAGGTGAAACATGTACAACAGATACAGGGAATCCTAGTTATGGTCCTGGATCTATATATATTTGTTATTTGTTCAGCCATTCCAGCGCTAACAAACACACCTTTCGCATTTATGATATTAGTAAGATAGGATAATAAATAAATACCACCCAACGATAACAAATAAAGATATAACGCCTGCTAATTTACTCCCAAAGAATGTTGATAAAACGTCTGCTAATTTACTCCCAAAGAATATTGATAAAACGCCTGCTAATTTACTCCCAAAGAATGTTGATAAAACGCCTGCTAATTTACTCCCAAATAATATTGATAAAACGCCTGCTAATTTACTAGCTTCACTTTACATCACAGAATTTTGCCACATATAACCACATTATACCTATCTAGTATCTACTATGAAAAATAAGATGGAAACAACTTCACTTCTTTACAATCTAACATTACAGACTAGAATTGCCCCGCTTTTCTTCTTGCTTTTTCTGAATCCCGGAATCCATACTTTCCTTTAACCGCTTTTGAGTGGGATTATTTTTACAAGGTCACGCTTTTACTGTTTCGAAAACAAACCTTGAGCCTACCATATAATACGGAATACAGGCTATATATAAACCTTTATAATTGCAAGCAAAATGCTTATCGGATCTTCTCTTAACGTGATATCCTCACAACACGAGCATGCACCGGGATTGTAAGTTAATATTTAATTAGAGAAGCGTGCAACGCCTTTGATCAAATCGTCTGCCATAACAAAATCAAACGGTCAAGTGAAAAGTTGGACTCGCGCACACCATCGCCAAAACATTTTCCGTTAAATTCGAGATCGTTAGGAATGCGACAACGAGCAAAGAATAATAGAAAATGCTTTATTTTTTGTGCTATATTTGCACAAACAACAAACGTAGGTACATAGACGATATTAATCCTAGAGAGCATCATTTTCCATTTAACCTGGGTGTAACGTAGAAATTTTTGTGAGGCAGTGCAGCACAGCTTTTGTCTAAATAAACATATAAAAACACTAACATAATTAAACTTTCTTGTATATAATAAGATTAAAAATAAAATTAGTGAATGAAAATATTGTGATTATTTAAATAGGGATTGTATTTACCTGTTCCATTTAGATAAAAATAATCATAACATTACCACAGACGTAGCCGCTGGAGTCGACGACACTCTAAATAAACAATATTGAGAAATAATTATTTAACATCGTTTAAAGTGGTTCAACCGACTGTGCCCGCAGAATAGATAACAGTACTTAGTACTAAGCAAAACCAGAGGAATATGCATAGCAGCTATCTGGGTGCCTTAAGCGCCTGTCCTCCCGCCTGGTGAAGCTGATGTAAAGGTCGGTAGAGCCAAATAGCATTATTTTATTTATTTATTTACAAGCACACATACGAGATACATATTTATGAATGATGTTTCGTTTATTCGATGATTAGTTCAATAAAAATGCATAGCAACTATGGTATTAGCTGTAGGGACAGCTCAGCTGGTGGAGCGTGGACTGTATTAGTTTTCTTCCGAGAGAAGTAGTTGGAGCACAACAAAACACTCGGATTTATTAGTAGAAAAGCTGAATTATAAAAGGGACCGAACCAAAAACTACACGTCGTGATCCGGAAGCCAACTCGTCTACTATATTGCCCGTATATCTCTTAACAATTACCACCTATCTATCTTGTGTTACCAACATTAGCAACCCATTTATGTTTGTCTGTTGTCACATTTTAGTGACTTTTCTCCTGCCTAGCGATTTCCTGGCTTCAGCCAGGGTCCGCATCTTAGTAATTGTCATCATATTGTACTATATTTCTTGCAAATAAATAATTTTTATTTTCGTTTGGAAGCTCCCATGGCGATTCTTGCCCCCTCCCCCAGGATACAAGGATCAGCCTCCCGGAGAAATACTAGAAGCGCCCTGCTTTTTCTTCGGGAAGTTATATGCGCGATAAAAAATATCCTATTTTGTGATCTCGATAGATTGCGCAAGCAAAAATTTCATTAAAATCGGATCAGCCGTTTTAGCGTGAAAGCTACACAAACAAACGGACAAAATTTCAATTTTTATATTAGTAGAATAAGAATTTTCTGTTTAATATTGTTATTGTATGTTAGTGATTGATATCTTTACTTTCTGTTTCCAAGGTAAAGGTACCTACTAATGTTTTATCGCACGTAACATGATTGTGTGTTAGTATTTACACATGTGGCAACATCGTGGTATTGAGATACTGTTATGAACACATCACACGTAGAAAGTCTCACGATTATAAATCGAGAACCTATAGTTTATTTTGTAATTCACTGCAGGTGATTCCCAAAATAATAAGAGGCCCAGAAACTAGTAAAACTCGCGCCCTGCGCCACTCGATATTTTTTTTAACGTTATTGAATTAGTTTGACGAGCTAGTCTTTCACCTTATGTTAAGCGACACGGCCGTCCATAGCAGAACCATGTCACTTGGAACTCTAAACACAAATTTGTATGGATTTGACAGTTTCAATGCGCAGCTTATGTGCATAGTTAGTATGAAAATTTCTCCTGTTGCATTGCAATCAAAGTTTCGTGATAACCCCCCAGACCGTAAAGGATCAATTGCCCAGTAATTTCACTAGCTACAATGCCTTTCAAACCGAAACACATCAGCAGTGCTTGCGCACTACTACTTGGCGGCAGAATAACTGAAGGGTTGAGAATAAAAAGGGTTTAACTGACAAATTGATAGTTTCGAGAAAATTTACTTTAAACTTCAACGGCCTCATTTTAATGTAGAGTGCGTATTAAGTAATAGAAAAGGTTTATAGTAAGTTTAATTTGCTTGAAAGTGCATTAATTCTATTTTAAAATACAAAACATCGTACTAATTCGTACAATTACTGCAAAAATATAAAATAATATTATTATGCTAAGCGAACTATATTCCTGTGTCAGATAAACCGTTTTTCGACTGAAAATCTCGAGATTTAAGCCTCATATCGGTATTTTGAGAATGTATTATTGTAGATAATTTCATGCTGAATCCAACGATACCCATAAGTCATTATGTGAAAAAAATCAGTTAAACCCTTTTTGATCTCATCCCTTCAACTGACAAGTGGTGGTACTTACCTAGACGAACTTTGCGGAAAAGTCCTTCCACCGAGTAAGATACTGGATATCACCTCGTACTGTGTACAGCTTTGTTCGATAAATTATCCATAGCGCAGTAACATCCGATAAATATAACCTTTGCGTTTATGATTTTTATAGCAATATCGCTTGATTAACGTAATCAACAGATTAATAAGGGGGAAAATTTAATCTCGTTCCCGTCCGTAATTCAAATTTTCCCTTTACAAATTAATCTATAATTGTGTAATAATTTCATACAAGTTATGTAAAAATAACTCTTAAAGTAATACGCGATAACTTTACCTATGATAAAAATAAATGTTTTCCAGGTGTATTCCTTTGCTTATTGTTCTATAGTCATATATATCTGTTTATTGCAGTTAGGAAATTTTATCTTTTACAATATTTATGTTACAATGCATTATGGGACCTTAGTTACTAATACCATATGGACCTTAGTTACCAATAACTTATGAGACTTTAGTTACTAATACTTTTAACAGTTCGTAAGAAATCGGATCTTGAATTCTTGAACTTGAAAGGGAGACAGTCAGAAAAGCAGAAGGAATTCCGTATTTTTAAAAAGAGCACGCTACCATAAAAAAACATTAATGTCCACTCAAACGCCTAACCTTATCCCAATCCCTAACCACAGTACAAGGTAACACAGGCTAACTAAAATATTAGAAGTCCTAATAAAATGAAGTATCATAACCCATTATCAATAGCCCTTACCACGCATTCTATGGAAATAAACACGCGCGAGCGATTTGTTACATAAACCGTATCACAAAATCGAATTATCATAAAACTGGATTAATCAGTTTAAATTAATGGAGCCTAAAAGCAATTATTCTACGAAAAGGACCATTCATCCAATTCCTTTCTTTTCAATAATTAATGTTGTTAATTAGCGATTGTGATTGTCAATTTGTTTGTTTCAGTGCATCGTGACGTTGGCGCTGCTTATGACCAATGACGTCAAGGGGTTGATAGTGTACGTGACTTCAGTGGAAGCTATGTTCATGCTAATCTCAGTATCTGGCCTCCTATGGATGCGGTGGTCACGGCCGAAGTTGCATCGACCTATACGAGTGAACTACGTTCTGCCAATCTGCTTCCTCATCATCTGCGCATTCCTTGTAGTATTCTCTTGCTTCGAACACCCGAAGGAAGTGGGTTTTGGTATCGCATTTATATCTATAGGTGTCCCTGTATACTTCGTGTTTATAATTTGGGAAAACAAACCGCAGTGGTTGCAGTCCGCGTGCCATACTTTCAATATGTTTTGCTCCAAAATGTTCCTATGCCTTCCTGAAGATTCTAAGGAGTTATGATCTTTGCAATTTCTGTACACAAAGCAGGGCCAAAGGTTCTTGCAATATCATTCAATTATTTTGAATAACGCACATTTGTCAGTGATATATCCCTTTTTAAACTTTCGCGACTTGAACTCATATTGTAAAGATAAAACGGGTCTATTCGCGCACAAAAATTATCAAACTAATTTTGACCAACCTCGACGTTTCAGCCAATTTGCATTGGCCGTGGTTACGAGAGGACTGGAGTAGGAGTAAAAAAAAAGTATTAATTTTTGTGCGCGGAATAGACCCGTTTTATCTTCAAAATATGTGTGATATATATTCGTTGAAATGACCTCGTGACGAGTTTTTATCATTTATTGTTTGCCATTGCAAGCAACGTAAGCGACTTTTGAGCGTATTTGGACCGGAGGGTGCTGATGAAAGCGCGTTTACCCTACAACGGAAGATGTAAACTTTTTGAAAACTAAATGTATTTAGGTAGCTATAAGATGAATCTTGTATCTTGATGAGTGTGAAGTACAACATTTTGATCTGATGGTTAATTATTTGCATTTTTAAACATTGTTAGTATTATGTCGAATCAGATCTGTGTAGGTTTAGGTATTGTAATTTATGACCGTTATGACTATATTTCTTACGCATTCCTAAATAAAGGATTAAAGAATTATGTAATAGATAGACATTAAGTATTGGATATCCATAATGATTTAAATTTGGAAATAAAGTTTGTATTGACTATGTTGGTTCAGGTGTTATTTTTCGCCGTCACGTTCTAAAATTTATTGCACCTACACAATTACACTTAAGTTGCGAGTATTGATTTTGGAGTGTTTACATATGAAGTACGTAGGTATATTACATACTTTGGCCATTATGTTCGCCACATACGCCTCGACGCATTCCAAAGACGTACGCTTGGATTTTTTTATACTGAAGAAAATTAAAGTTTTGCATCCTCAGTTATACCTAATAATAAATATGTGTGGACTTTTCACACAGCACCATCTAGCCCCAAACTAAGCAAAGCTTGTACTAAGGGAAGGTACTGGAGTACTGGGTGAATCGATGCTAATAGTTTCATACAAGAAATTAAAATTAAAAGTACGTATCAGAACAACAAGTAACGTCAAAAAATACGGTCTCATTTTTCTATCACGATTTTATGTATTGAACGTTTTTGCAACGAATTTTGTGTCAAGTCGTAGCTGGTCGAGCGTAAACAATCGTGCCAATCTCCCGAAGCACGTATATAAGTAAGTACCTACATCTGTGGACCAGACGCTTCCATTGTGTAGGCTGCGACGCCAGCGGGGAAATTGGGGACAAAATATTACAAATTCGAATTTCGTAACCGTTGCGGAAGTTAGCTGCGGTGCGCAGTTTGTCTATGAAACCGGTAACGATTTCCATCGCTTCCTGCTACTGCCACAGAATTCGCCCTATTTAGATACATAATACTTATGCTTCTCTCGCTTGCAATATTATCCGCTAGTTCTACATATTAGTTATTCAACTTTTCCGTATGGGAAATAGCTAGTAGAAAGAGTAGAAACATCGCCGACTTCATAACCCAAGTCACACTTACCTACACTATCGATAGGTACTATCGTATGCAACAATGTCTAACAAAAGGTACAAAACCTGAATAAAATTATAATACAGATACCCGTAGTACAAGTATAGGGAAACAATGAAAAAATAAAAATAAAGTTCATCTATACATATAAAATTCTAAGTCCTGACTGACTAACTGACTGACTTATATATCAACGCATAGTCTAAACCGCTGTCCCTAGAGACTTGAAATTTGGAGGGTCTGTTCTTTGTAAAGTGTAGGTATCCACTAAGAAAGTTTTTTTAATATTCCATTCACTAAGAGGGTAAAATGGGTGTTTGAATTATCTATGAAAAAAATCTTCGTTTCCCATAGGCCACGCGGGCGAAGCCGCGGGCAGAAGCTAGTTGTGAATAAATCAGTGAAACAATAATCATGATATTCACACAATGGTACTGTAGACATCTAGACATTAGTGGAATGCATTGTCAACATTGTTAACACGCTACATAAAATCGTTAAGTATTTTCGTAACGACTTATCAAAACAGATAACTTTGTCAATAAAGACTTTACCTTAAACCTGTTGACGTAAAACTTGATGATATTTAGCATTGAAGACACAACACGTGATGTAAAATCAATAATAAAGCATGCGGTGGAAAATAATCGGCATGTAAAATTAGATTTATAATTATTTTGGTCACATTTATAGGGCCGGTTTTTTTGCAAATATTTATTTCCTAAAGTTCCTACGGAGTGATTCCGCAATTAGCTCATCCGGTGCGGGCACGGCCCTTAAAGTAGTTGCTCCACTTCATTTCCGCAATATTAGTGATACTGTTGTGTCTGGTGTTTCTTAAATTAAATAGGCAATAGGAGATACTAAAGTACCTATATTTATACTTAGTGACAGCGTTAATGGTATTCCAATTACCAATTAGAATGGTAATGGTAATCCAATTCGTAATTGGAATGCCATTGGATGGGATAATAATCATGGAATGGACGGCATATTATGGGAATGCGGCGACATAATTTAAGGGATGAGATCAAGAAGGGTTAACTAATTTTTTTCACAAAATGGGTATCGTTGGATTCAGCGTGAAATTATCTACTAGTACATTCTCAAAATACCGAAATGAGGCTTACATCTCGAGATTGTCAGTCTAAAAACGGTTAATCTAACACAGGAATACAGTTCGCTTGGCATAAAAACATTATTATAATATATTTTTACAGTAATTGTACGAATTAGTACTATATTTTGTATTTTAAAATAGAATAAACACACTTTCAAGCAACTGAAACTTACATAAACCTTTTTTATTACTTAATAACCACTCTACATAAAGCCTGTGAAGTTTATAGTAAATTTTCTCGAAACTATCAATTTGACAGTTAACCCTTTTTGATCTTACCCCTTGAATTGTTCTGCGGTTTCTTTTTATTTAGTTTCCGATCTAATGCGCGCTAAGACTTTCCTAGAAGTGAATGCGTTTAAAATTCCAAACTATATTTTAGGATTGACTTATCACGATGTTACTGATGAAAATCAATATAAAATGGCAAAACCAGCCGTTGGACTAGCAGACGTATATCCCGGTAAAAAAGCAAATATTTTCAACTACACTACTATGGCTACTAGTCTGATAACGAATCGTTTATTTAAGATATCTGCGTCCGTCGGGAATGTTTGTGATGGGTGCGGGCACAAACATTTGTGTTACTTGTATTGTAAACATACAAACAGGAGACAAGGTAACTGCTACTTAATCTACTATTACTTACAATGTTGTTGGATAATTTGGAATTTGTTTAAGTAAGTACACTATTTTTTAAATATTACAAGTGGCTGTTTTAACTCGTCCAAGCTGTTACAGTAGTGGTTCAAGAATCACTAAACGTCAATTGTGAAATGGTGAGTCATACCAATCGTAGGTGACGGGGCTTGCCTCTTTCGATCCCTGTCCTATTTAATGTATGGAACTCAAGAACGAGCAATGGACGTCCGTAAAGAAATTGTCAGTCAAGCAGCTAATTGGCAAGAATTTGCGATATTGTCATATAATGCTTAGTCTAACAATGCTGCTATGAGAGATCAATGTACGCACGAGATCCCAACCATTTATTAATTTAAGTTAAGTTAATGTTATCTCGAAAAATTAATGGTTTCTGAGGGATAGCCCACGCGGGCGAAGCCGCGGGCAGAAGCCAGTACATACATATAATACAAATGGTAATGTAATGGTTTGTTAGATTAAGTTTCCTTTTTATTGTTTTCTATTTTATTTATCTATTATAATAAAGGCTAACACACTATATACTTTTGATTTCAGGATAAAATCATGCTCCCTGTATTGAGGCTCTACCGAATTAGAACTCACCCATTTTCTTATCACTACACAAATGTTGTTTTTACGAAGCTCGCGAAACTTTATTTAGTGTTTAGTTTACGATCATTAACCCGAATTAGTTACTAAACAAACGCTGTCGAACGTTCAGCTAATTATTATCACATTGCCTCTATGCCTCTGTCTCATTAACTCACTAAGTTATCCAAAATAAGTTATCTAAAAATGACGTACTTAAATGAATGAGATAAAATATATAATTATAGAATAGAAATTTACATTTTACCAATAAATATGCTTAAATAATAATTTAATGTCCTGTGTATTAAGTCTTAAAAAATACATATGGCAAAGCAAATTTATTTTTTTGTTTTGGTATGGCTCCACACTTTTATGTATTTAGCCAGTGCCAAGTAATTGATATTTTTAAGTATAAGTATAAGTATATATGTATGTCAAGTCAAGTCAAGTCACAGTCCAAGTCATCAAGTCAAGTCATAGTCTAGTCTAGTCAAGTCATACTCCTAGTAAAGTGGTGGCCACTTTACCAGAAGCTGTCTATGGAGTTTTGGAAACAACACGAAAAGATACGTTTCACCATCATTATACCACTTTCCCGCACTCATGCCTGTAATCCAGCACTTGACGAATAAAATGCCACCAATTTTATGCACTAACACTGAAAATAACACAAGTTTTGGAAAATAATACAATGCGGTGACACGATCTTTTTCGTTTTCCCGCCAAAACTCCAAAGCAAATTTCTCCTAGGTTCTCGTATATGTCAACTTGGCAGACCAAATACTGAATGCTCATTGGTCGCCTGTTGATCATCGGCTGTCTCAACCAATAAGCTTACACTATTTGGCATGTTAACTTGAGACGAGCTTGGCAAACTTACGAGAATCAAGGGCTAGGGATATAAGTAAGAACTTAGGAGCTGTAACTTTAGAACAGGCGGACATTAGTTACCTATTTATTATACGACTAGGTAGTTTTTTTTTCTATCTTCATTACCACAGACACCTGGGTCCGTGCTTTTGTTTAGTATATAGTACAAGCTTTGCTTAGTTTGGGACTAGACGGCGCTGGATGAAATTTCCATACATATTTATTATTTCTTTAATGAAAAGTACGTAGGTAGGTGCCTAACAGCATTTTATTAAAGTTAGTTCTTTGTTAGTCGGCACGTGTTATCGTTATACATTAATAAACGCCATGAATAATTAATTTATAAAACACGTGTCTTGCGTACTAATGTTCTAAGACCGGCTCAAAATTATAAGAGGACCGGTGTGCGCGAAAACAATGGAATCTTATTATTGGCAACATATCCACACATTAATGAGGAAGCCCATTAATTCTAACCGTGAATTGGGTATATTAGATCTACCTATTATCTATACATATAAAATTCAAAGTCCTGACTGACTTATATATCAACGCACAACCTAAATCGCGGGTCCTAGAGACTTGAAATTTGGAGGTTGTGTTCTTTGTAAAGTGTAGGTGTCCACTAAGAAAGAGTTTTTCGAAATTCCACCCCTAAGAGGGTGAAATGAGCGGTTAAATTATTTTCCTATAAGCCCCGCGGGTGAAGCCGCTGGCAGAAGCTAGTGCCAAATGTGATAAATAAATTGTAATACTATTAGCAGTTACATCCATTTGAATTTATTTCGTTATTATATAAGTATGTATAATTTATAATAATATATATAAATTAAACATACATAATTTATTTCGTTATTATAATAAATAATAAGTATGTATAATTTATAATACTTATATAATAACGAAATAAATTCAAATGGATGTAACTGCTAATAGTATTACAATAAAAATTTAAAAAAAAAATAAAAATTAATATTATAAATTATTATTATCATGTATGTATTTATACTTATCTATCATCAAGTATATATGATAACTACAACTATTACACGGCTAACACTCACGAGATACAGTCGAATAACTCGACCGGTGTTCGGGCAATAAAGATGCTCATCCTCAAGGAGTACGCGCGGCGGCGGTGGCGGCGGCTCGGCGCTGACATTCTATATATAGTCTATAATATTAAAGTATATATGATTCAGGTATATTTAATTTATTGTTTATTGTTATACGTATCTACGTAGGTATCTACAATCTTTATATATTTTTCTTAATTTTTATTTATCTTGATTTTACAATACTTAATTTGTTTACACCAACGACCTCTATGTCTCCAATAACTTTTTCCAAAGGTTGACTGGAAGAGATCGCTTATGGCGATTCCGCCTTGTACTTATTTTTTATAGCTTTAAGTTTCATAATCTGTAACTGTTTTTTCTCTGGTCTATAATAAAGTATTTTTGTATTGTATTGTATTGTACATGCAGATATAAGTAGCGACACGAAACTCTAAGCGCTGCGCGTCATTGCGCAGTCAAAAATTAGGTAGTCTACCTAATTTTTTACTTCTGCGTAATTGCGCGCAGAGCTTAGAGTTTCGTGCCGCTACTAATATCAATGTAGTTGATCATAGCCTCTTGATAACATAGGCATCCTAGCCTAATGAATATTTAAATACTCTTACTTCATAACTCGTTAACCTCCATTAACGAATAGTTACCATGTCAAATCATTTTTTTTTTTAGGTTTTGGCTCCACACTTTTGTGTATTTAGCCAGTGTCAAGTAATTGATAAGTTAGTTATCGATATTTCACGCTAATATGACTGTGTCAAGTCACAGTCGAAGTCATCAAGTCAAGTCACAGTCAAGTCAGTCTAGTCAAAATCATACTCCTAGTAAAGTAGTGGCAACTTTACTTGAAGCTTCTATGGAGTTTTGGAAACAACACGAAAAGAAACGTTTCACCATCATTATACCATTTTCCCACACTCATGCCTGTAATCCAGCACTTGACGAATAAAATGCCACCAATTGTATACACTAACACTGAAAATAACACAAGTTTTGGAAAATAATACGATGCGGCGACGCAATCTTTTTCGCTTTCCCGCCATGAATTGAATACTCATATACCAATAGTTAAGAAAGGGTTTTTCGAAATTCCACCCCTAAGAGGGTGAAATAGGTGGGTGAATTATCTATGAAAAATTTTCTTCTTCGTTTCCTATAGGCCACGAGGGCGAACCGCGGGCAGGAGCTGGCTAATAATAAAAAAGTTCTTTATATAAGCAGTATAAGTATATTTAAAAACTCTTTTATTTATACTTATATATGTACTTAAGTTTCAACTTGGGAATCCCAAGTTGACACCGTCTATCGTGTGACTCTACGATAAAATATGTGGCAGATAGTACGTTGTTGTAAAGAACCAAAGTAGAAATAGCATTTTTGATAATCGATCTACTTAAATAAACATTTACCATAGCTACCAACGAAAATATTTATAAATTGTGCTCTACCAAGTCGCAACCATTCAGCGTGAGACACCATCATAAATCGCACGTCTTCTCAATACCACAAGTGACCGAAATTATTGTTCAAAGTAGATCTATTGGGTACTTCACTACTTACACAACTTTTTCTCAGTTTCTGTCATAATAATTGAATTTGCATTAAGTTGTAACCACAACCAGGAACAACAGCAGACCTTCAAGTGATCCTTGAAAGTCAGCACTTCTGTCACAGCTTAAGTAGGAAACCGCCGAGGTTCTCTGGTCACTCCGCAAATAAACCTATCGGTAACGGTGTTAGAACCGGCCTCGGAGGCTCCGACTATCGCCAGGTGAAAGTATCACAGTTCAGACGCATACCTCGCCTCAAGTTGTACGCTCGCAACTCGCTGCGCGATTGTTATTGATGCGTGATTGACAATTTGTATAAATAAACAAATAAGAGCGCGGAACGGTCAGCAGCAGCGGCGAGAACGCCGATGCGTCGCGTTAAATTATCACGCTCGTTGAGGTAATCGAGGCAGATTGGCTGATAGCGTGAGTCTGCCGGCGCGGGCGCACCGGTGCGGACACTCAGTCGCGACATGTGGAGGCTGTGTGTCGTCGTGGTCCTGGCGGCGCTGGCCGCCGCCACCCAGCTCGCGCCGCTCGAGCTGGACGTCAACAACACACTGCCTGCGGAACAGTTCTTCATCGATAAAATATTCGACAAGTACGGCGACAAAGGAGTGATCACGTTTGAGGTAAGCGTTTCTGTGCCATCTCTTATACATACATTTATTGGCAAAAATCATGAATATTAATGTTCGTTTAAATATTACATAATTATCTACATGTTTGTGCTTACTTATATTTTGTATCATGTATTCATATTGTCTTACTCTTCAAATATGACAAGTGTGAAAAGTAAAGTGCCTATGTCGGTGTTAATTTTATGAATGAATACTTTGGTGCAATAAAATTAAATTAAAATACACTTATCTATGCCTATAAATAAGATACAACATTATTATTCAATTAAGAAGTAAGTTTAAATACTTAGATACATTTTATTCTCCTGTAAAACCGTATCAACCTACAACTTAACTTAGGCAATCATTATAGACATTGCTGATCACCCTGAATGTAAAATGTAAATGTAATATGGTGGTAGCAGTTAATCTTAAAGTAAACTTTATCAATGAAATATAAACTTTCCAACCTGTTACTATTCGCAGCACGGCATCGCGTTAGGAAACTTTGCTGGTTAAGATTTTCTAAAACACCTTTCCCTATTTCGTAAACGAAAGTTCATCGAACTTAATCGCTCTGTGATATGAAATTATAGTTTTCTTATCTATTGACATCGAAAATACCTGCTTATCTTCGAATTAAAGCATGTTGGAAATTTACGGGCTACCTACAATGTGAACTAAAAAATGCAGTTCGTTGTCAGGTTTACACTATGTTCTCGTATAAATCCATAACATTAAGTTCCTATTATTGTTCATTCATTGAATACCCGACGATTATGTTTTAATTGATCACATGTTATATCATTTACAGTAATTCACGTTCGCGTCTCAATGTAGTATTTATCTATAGTATTATTGATATAGTTGAACTAGGTATTATAAAATAATAAGTGGTAGTATGTGAGATAAGCAAGTCATACATCAAATGTGTTTGCTTTTTTTAATGTAGAAAGAACCATCACCAAATTGTGAAGTAAAAGTGCTAGCGATATAAAGTACTCAAATAAATTATTATTTACCCGTTATCATTAAATAATAACGCCCAACGTTCACTTCTACATAGATCCTGGACCCTAACTAGGATTCCCTGTGTCTAGGGACCCAGGAACTATGAGGACCATGTTCCCACAACACCCAGACTCAGAACAAATATTTGCGTTTTTTTTCTATTCACTAATACTTGTCCTGCCACGGGAATCGAACCCGTTGCTTCCAGGCTATGAGCCAAAATGCTCAATCACCACGAATATGTCCGGAATGCTAGTGACAGAAGGAAGTATTTTAGGAACTGAGAAGTTGTTCGATATTGGACTATGTAATAGTATTTTATCATCTCCCTTGATCTCCCAAATTGCTTAAAACTACCGTAGAACATAGAATTGATTATGTTATAAACCGATTGGGCGATGTGGTCGCACAGCGACAAAGCCCTGTTCTTTTGTTTATCAAAACAAAAGTTAATAGAAGTATCGTTTATCATAAATCCATGACTGGAATATGACAGTAGAGCAGCGCAGCGTTCATACTCTTTGGGCAGCGCGATCCAGCTTGACCAGTGGACCACAGAATATATTACAGTACTACTTACCAGTAGGACCGCGCGTAATTGCGGAAGTTGCAAATTCGATTCTCAGCAGGACAATGACATGATTGCGCATATAAAATTTTCATATTAGCTTGTGTCACAAAATAATATTTACAAGAGTCAAGAACATATTATTTACTAGTTGCGCCCCGCGGTTTTATCCGCTGATAAAAAGTATTTTTATTATTTGCTCATCCCACGAGATAATTTCATTTTCCGGGATAAAATGTAGCCTATATGTTAATCCAGTGTATAAGCTATCTTGGTACCGAATTTCATCCAAATCCATTAAGTCGTTTGAGCGTGAAGGAGTAACAAACATACACACATACACACAAACTTTCGCCTTTATAATATTAGTTTGATATGTGGTAGCTGTTATTTTACAATCAACAGATTCGTATAGAACATTCAAAAACTGGTCTGGAACTACTTATAAGTATTTTTTACTAGCTGCACCTCGCGGTTTCCCTCGCGGATAAAAAGTAGCCTATGTGTTGATCCAATTAGTATTAGTTAATTTCAGCCATTTGAGCGTGAAGTAAGTAAGTAACTATTAGCCATTTCTATATAATATATCATATGAATGACTGCCATAGAAGTATTTACTTTGTAATGGTTCTTCTGTGATGTGATTCTACAGCCGTTGCGAATGCGTCAACAAATAAGTTTGAATTTTTCGCGCCACATCATTAGCCACAGAGTACGTTCGTGTCTTTTATTTATAAATTCTCCTAAAGTCCATTAAAACCGCGAAAAATTACACTTCGCAAGCATTGTTCTCTTACAGAAAAGATAAACAAGCAATACAAACTCTAACAGATGTTTCGTACCGATTGATATAGTACTGGGGCGACGTTAATTTTACACGTATTATTAATAGTTCGAGTCATTTAATTTTTTTCATATCAAAAATGATAAGTATGCGTATCTCATTTAATTTTACCACAAATTAGAGATAAATGAATTGTGAGTTTTACTGTAAATTATTCTTTTTTTAGGTTGATATAACTATCGTGAGTATGTTTCATTTTGGAAATTAATAACGGCTAAAATCACGTCAATTAAAAGTCGAAATTAATCCGACCAGGTTTCGGACATATTTGATGTCATTCTTCTGGGGCCCAGATACTAACGCAAGCCGTGGCGGGTTTCGTGATGATATCCTTCTTCTGGGTACTCCCACGCTTACGTACTCGTAACTGGCTCCCAGAAGAAGGACATCATCGACTGGTGGGAGTAATTTCGACTTGTAATTAATTGTTCTGTTATAATAGTGAATCTTTACCAATACCAATAAAAATTATATTTGCCATTAACCACTGCCAATGGAAATTACGGGAAGTAAAATTATTAGGTAGGTACGTAGTAGAAATATGGCGAACAAGGTACCTATATATGGGTCTAATTAAATTGGTAAGTGTATCAACGGTCTGGTGACAGACGATCTGAGTACCTATGGACATAACCCCCTTGTATGTTGCTCTATTATAATAATTTGGGAGTACGGGGCTTTTTAAATTAAACTCAAATAAACATACATTACCGTTTTAAATAAAAGCAATATTTTTATTTAAGTCACGGAATTCTACAGGAATGGTAATAATGACGTCATGTCATTTTAATTTCAAAATAAACACATGACCACGATTAAAACAATTGCGTGCTATTTCCAAATTTATCATAGAAGTAACGCAAGCGCCTCTCCGTACAGCCTTGTTGATTGCTGATAGATAGATAGCGCTGTGAAAAGTCCACAAACATCCATTTATTATTTTATAGTTAATAACATTCGATACTTATAAGCTTCACAAAAAAGACAAGAATCCACTATTAATGCGATACAACTACAACAATTTTAATTTTAAGTATGTATTAGACCTTCAACTTGACTTTACGACTTAGGTAGAGCTAGATAATGCCTGATAACAATATAAGGCGATAGTCATTTAATTCATATTTAGGTGTTTCTTGGGTTGTAACCTTAAAAATCTACTTTCTATGTCATTTTAAATGGAAAACAATTAATTATAAGTATACATATAGTAAGTAAGCATAAGTAAGTATCTAAGTATTGTATCAGTTATCCGGTTCCCATAGTACAAGCTTTGCTTAGTTTGAGGCTAGATGGCGCTGTGTGAAATGTCCACAAATATTTATTTTTATTTTTTTTATTTATAGTTTTACTCTAGTTTACGCGATGTCACTGCTCTGGGGCAAAGGTCTCTCAAGAGAGAGCCGTAGGTAGGTATGGCGTAATTTACAACGCTACTAAGCCCTGTGGCTCTATTTTCTGGGCATCCTGTCATAATTTCTTACAATACTTTTCTTCATTGTAAAGTAATGTTGAAAATGATGACCACTGCCGAACACTACATGCATTTTACTTCAATACCACAAAAGTGTTTGTTAGCTATTTGCATCCAACAATTTCTTTTGTAGTCATCGGACTTCACCTTCCTTTTTTTAGAAGAGTGTATTTTAGACCACACGACTGAAGTAAAACTTCTTTAGCTACATCTATCGATCGGTATAACTTTGATTTTGCTATGTCTAATGTTAATGTCACCATCTTTACAATTATTTTAAATTGTCATTTTACGGGGCATACCAACATAATATACAATAATAATAATAAGAATAATATGTGCGGACATCTCACACAACGCCATCTAGCGCCAAACTAAGTAAAGCTCGTATTATGGGAACCAAATAACTGATACAATACTTAAATACTTTTTGTTTGTAAATATATACATATAATACAATATAACACCCAGACACAGAACAAACACCTATGTTCATCACACAAATGTTTGTCCTGGGTGGGAATCGAACCCACAACTCACAGTTCAGAAGGCAGGGTTACTGCCAACTGAGCTATCGGGCCAGTCAACAATATTTTTACTTTGTTATGTTGATAATGGAGATCTACGTTAACTAACAAATTTCAACTTCACCAGCTTACTCCCCAATTCAATCGTGCGTAAAGAAGTTTTACTTAAAAAAAGGCAGCTTCATAATGCTCGCAGCATTGCCCCGTTGATTTTTAATAATAAATTCCAGGGGTTCGAGCACTTGTTGGACAGCCTAGGCTTGGGCGGGCGCGTGTTCAACTCGCCGCACGACCTGGCGCTGCACCGCATCAATGGCACCTTCCGGCAGATGCACGATTCCCAGCACCGGCACAAACGGGCACTCTTACCTCCAGGTAATCCAACCAAACCTATATAAATTTTTTTTGTTTTGTTTTGGCTGTACACTTTTGTGTATTTAGCCAGTGTCAAGTAATTGATAATTTCTTAAGTTAATTAATATTATAAAATCAAGTCAAGTCACAGTCCGAGTCATCAAGTTAAGTCATAGTCTAGTCAAGTCAAGTCATACTCCTAGGAAAGTGGTGGCAACTTTACCAAAAGCTTCTATGGAGTTTTGGAAACAACACGAAAAGAAACGTTTCACCATCATTATACCACTTTCCCACACTCATGCCTGTAATTCAGCACTTAAAGAATAAAATGCCACCAATTTTATGCACTAACACAAAATAACACAAGTTTTGGAATATAATACAATGCGGCGACACGATCTTTTTCGTTTTCCCGCCAAAAAGTCCAAAAACCCCTATATAAATTGACCAGACCTGATGTCATGACCTGACATTGACATTGGTGACATATTGATCACGTCGAGTTAGCTCTTATATATTATTGAGAAATACATTAGGGTATCGCTAATTAGCTGACTTAAAACCCACGCTGTTAATCTAATCCGGCACGAAATTATATTTAAGTACTTATTGGACTATTTGACGGCCTCTGTGGTGTGGTGGTTGAGCAGGTTGGCTCATTACATGGAGGCGGCGGGTTCGATTCCCGCGGCAGGACAAGTATTTGGGCACAAAAAAAAGCGCAAATACATGTTCTGTGTCTGGGTGTTGTGGGACCATGGTTTTCGTAGTTCCTGGGGCCCTAGACACAGGGAATCCTAGTCAGGGTCCAGGATCTATGTATGTGATCGTTGGGCGTTATTATTATTATTATATCAATAAGGTGTTTTCTTTCTTTCATTAATGATTTATAAATATGTAGAAACTTTATTGGTTTAAGTGTTAGTAATATTAGTTTATTAAGTTGAATATTGTACTGTTTGTTTCTCCTAAACATTAATAAAAAAAAATTTAAAATTATTATTATTTGAGTACTTTATATCGCTGGCTATAATAACAAAAACAGTAGGTAGGTATCCAATTTTACAGCATTTACGCAAGACACGCACAATACCTATGCTTAAAAACATTCATTAATTATCAAGGACCTTAACAACTTTACATCAGACCCAATCGCCCTTGTAATGCTAGACTGGCGGTAAATCAAATGAAAGGAGGAAATGACCGCGCCGCGTTCATCAGAATACCGTGGCCAATATTCGTGTATCCTTGAATGTTGTGTTTGCGTTAGAAGCAAGTGAAAATTCACGCCAGATGCCTATCAAATACCTGTGTTACTTGTATAGCCTTACCTTAGTTTATCCGCAACCTTTCTAGGTACTCATAATAACGTGCCAGGTATTTAGATAGCACTTTATAAGCACAGAATAAATAATCATTCAAGCAGTTGTACTGTCTACTGTGACGTTACTATTTCCTACTACCGTGGGGTATTTTATGTTTGATTAGTTATTATAAATTGTCTAGAAGTGTCTGAACTATCATTGAACAAATAGCATCTGTATATTCCTTGCAAACACTGTTGTTGTAAAAGTCAATAAAACAATGTTATTGGATGTTTGGTATTGAATTTTAATGGTAAATTTATATAGAGAATGTAAATAATGCATTTACGATTTTATCCAGGCAGTCCAGTTTCTATTTTTCTGATGTTAGGTAGATAAGTGTCGGGCCGTGGTTTTTGCCGCAATCTTCTATACATATAAAATTCAAAGTCTTGACTGAATGACTGACTTATATATCAACGCACAGCCTAATCCGTTGGTCTTAGAGACTTGAAATTTGGAGGGTGTGTTCTTTGTAAAGTGTAGGTAGGTTACTAAGAAAGGGTTTTTCGAAATTCCATCCCTGAGAGGGAGAAATGGGTGGTTGAATTATCTATGAAAATAATATAATATTCCGTTTCCTGAAGGCCACGTGGGCGAAGCTGCGGGCAGAAGCTAGTTTGTATATAAAGTAGAGTTATTTTAGATTCAACCAAAAACGTTTATTATCTATCTATGATGTGTTATGCGATAAGTGCATACTTGTAAGCATAGACGAAATTTGCGGCCACAATAGGCTATTTGACTACTATTAAAAATAATCGAGTAAATATTATTTTCATAAAGTAGGTTAAAAATGAATGTAATCATTGTAAAAATAAGTAAAATCGGTAAATTAATCACGGAGTAGTACGCTTTTAAAGTTTCATCGCCTGTCCCTTTCTCGCAAAACAGAGATCGTGTTGAGCTTCCTCACAGCTACTATGAATGCATGGCTTGTGACGTCACATGCCAAAGAGATTGTATATAGAGCTACCACAGCTTAGTAATGAGTTACTGTGAGGACTGGTAACTGACGTCACTGCGTGTTTGAGCTTTCTCTTTCTATTCCTGTATTTTAAAATGCCTGTAACTTAGTAATTTTTTGAGATATTCAAGTTTTGTTTTCACAGTTATCTATTTTTTGAGGTATATTATTTATGTGTGCAATAAAAATATAACAGTCAAATAGCCTATTCGACTGTTTACCTTGTCACCTCAGTATGAATCAAATAACTGCTATTTTTTTCTTTTCAAACAAACGTTGCTTTTCTAAATGGAAATCAGTCCATGATCTTATTTTTTGCCACTTTAAATTATACCTACATCTTGCTTTTGAGCAAAAAATGTAAAACGATTACGAATTATTGCCGCCGGCTACAGCCGGTATCAATGGTTTAAGGTCCGTATTACAGAACGATGCTCAGTCATCGATCGATGCTCAAGCAGAGATTTCATTCACTAATTGATCACTTTATGAATGAAATCTCTGCTTGAGCACTGATCGATGACTGAGCATCGTTCTATAATACGGACCTAAGGCACGAAGAATTGTAAAATTGGACAAACATGCGAGTGTCATGCCACGTCCTAGCTACTATATCTCTTCTTACCAGGCTTTATTATATTTGCTTAGGCTTAGTCAAATTGTGTGTAATCCACCGAAAGCACAGCTTCACATCCATTTGTTTGACAGTACCTACTATTGATTTTATTTGAGGCGGGGCCTATGCTAAAGATGCCCGAATCTCATGGTAGATCACATGCCTGTCTGTTTCAATCATATGGCAAACAGCACAGGACAGAACAGAACAGGATGGGTGACCATTGCATAAATCTCAGTAACAGATTGACACGACCGCGTGTGAATTCTGCAAATCAACTATAAAAAGTCGTCAATACTCAAAACTCAATCATTTATTGCAAACATTATTGGTTACATCTTGCACGCCAAAAGCAGTTTGAAGAATGCTTTTGAACTACTGAGTGAATTACACTTACAATTATAGAAAATCATACTACGAACATTTTCACTAGTTAAATCCATGGTGGCGTAGACAGGCAATTACTACAATGACGTCACAATGTAAAAACAAGTGACAGTTAGATGAAACAAACTGTATTATACAGCCAAAGAGTTTCAAATGCTGTAATTACATATTTTTTCCACTTTTCTGAAACGTTCATAAGCAACCCTAAAAGTTGGGAAAATCGAAAATCCGGGAAAGCCACAGCAGCGTCAATATATAAAGGTAATTAAATACATCGCGGTCTAGGTTTGAGATATGTTATCTTAGGTAATTGGATTTTGATTCGTTGCAATTATGAAAGTTATTTATCAGTATAAATGGGGTCATTAAATTTTTCGTCACGATATCATACTCGTATTAGGTCTATACCAGAATATACAAACCCAGAAGTTGCTTAGATATATGATTTTGAATGTATTGCGCTTCGATGTAAATCACACTAATATTATAAAGGCGAATGTTTGTATGTGTGTATGTTTGTTACTTCTTCACGCTCAAACGGCTGAATGGATTTGGATGAAATTCAGTACCAAGATAGCTTATACAAAAAAAAACTACCGAATTGTAACCTGTTTTTTTTAAAGTCGGCTAAGAAGAGAGCCTTTTTTATTGATGACGGAAAAGTAGACTAAAGGGAGTTGCTACGCCATACTTTTACAGTTGAGAGACTCGGAGCACGGACAAAAGAATTGACGACGATAAAGGCACGATTATCTTATTACGACCGGCGATGGACCCCGAGGTCATAAGCATAACCATGCTCTGCTCTGACCCTTGTACACCTACCTATATACCTAGGATCTATAGCTACACATATACGTATGTATATGTAACACATCTGTGTGTCAGGGTACTTGTTCTCTTGAGATCTTGAGATCATGCCAAATAACAATCTCTAAGCTACATCCTCAAGAAATAACGTATTGGAGTTTTGGCGGGAAAGCGAAAAAGATTGCGTTACCGCTTTGTATGATTTTCCTAAACTTGTGTTATTTTATTGCATAAAATTGGTGGCATTCTATTCGTTAAGTGCTGGATTACAGGCGTGAGTGTGGGAAAGTGGTATAGTGATGGTGAAACGTATCTTTTCGTGTTGTTTCCAAAACTCCATAGAAGCTTCTGGTAAAGTGGCCACCATTTTACTAGGAGTATGACTTGACTAGACTAGACTATGACTTGATGACTTGGACTGTGACTTGACTTGACTTGACCTACATATATATATTACTTAACTCGAAAAATTATCAATTACACTGGCTAAATACACAAAAGTGTGGTGCCATAACAAAACAAAAAAAAATACAATCTGCCGATAATTATCAAGCTGCCAAATAAATGTGAATAATATGATTGACCAATGTGGCATAATGTTTTCAATTTTATTTATTTATTTATTTAGGTCGATGCTATGCGTGACCACTTGGTCATATAAATTAGATTTTATAATAGAATTTGGCACAACGAATAAGCATTGCAATTCAACGGGGCAATGCTGCCAGCATGTTGGGTACGCTACCTACTAGTAGTGGGCTGGAGCATTTGGAGTGTCTTTAGTCCAAATGTTTTTTTTAAATAGTATTAGATATTAGAAAACAAAGGCAATTTGCCGAAAAATATAATAATTATTTATACTTTAGTACAAAATAACAAGGAGGATTTAATGCTATGAAGCAATATCTACCAGACAACCTAGATGTGCAAGAAAAAAAGATGGTAGCGTTGCAGTGAAATTGATATAATAAATTTCATGATTATCAGTTTGAAAAGCTTGTTAGATTTGTTAATAATTGGTCGATACACCTAGACCTAATCTACCAAAATGTTTTTAATTTGGAATATGGATTACTTATTGTGATTTACATGGTTGGTATTACGTAGGTATTTATGATATTTATCAGTACTTAGAATTTTAATAATAAACTTCCTACATGCGTATCTACTTATCTATAGCTTGGAGAATTTACCCACTCCCTTTACTAGATAAACGAAGTGGCCGTACGTAAAGGTACATACTAATCCCCAAGGATTACTTATCCTTAGGGATTAGTATGTACCTTTACTTTAGGTTTTGACAGTCGCTAGCCTTTAAAAAAACAACTACACCACAAAGGCTGTGGTGGTTCAGCAGTCGTCTCCCGAAGGCGGATTCGATTTCCGCGGCAGCACAAGTATTTGTGCACAGGAAAAAAGCGCAAACTTGGTCTGAGTCTACTGTGGGATCATGGTCCTCGTTGTTCCTGGGCCTCTAGATCCTAGTTAGGGTCTGAGATCTATGGGGACATCCATAAATTAACGTTAAGTTTTTAAGTTATGTTTTCACGAAATAAGTCAATTGTAGGGGATAATGCGAAACTCTAAATTATCGTTCATGTCTCTATCCGACATGCGTATCCCATTTAATATCATTAATTTTAATTGCCATTATTCATTAACGTTAATCGTGGCTTAACTTATTTGTTAACACATTTCCATAACATTATTTCCAGAAGAACAAAAACTACAGCAGTCATGTCTGTCACCGAAAGAAATACTGGAGGTTTACGGAATGGATAACGAAACTGGAGTCATCACCATCAGGCCGAAAACTTTCTTAGAGATGTGCCCAGCTTTGGTATACCAGCTGGACCAGAGGTCATGCTACAAGACTGCTGCAAGCGGACCGACACTAGAAAGACATTGGAGTAAGTTTGTACCTTCGTAAAACTTTATTACTCTCTCATGCGTCATTGCATTTTGATATACCTAAAGCGAAGTTCGATACACTTTTGTTGTAATAGAAGGAGGTCCATGGGTTTGCTGAATTAATGATATGCCGATTGACTTTGTATACGATATATTAATTAAAAAGATATTTACAAAAACCAAATGCGGAAAATAAAATTTTCTCTAATGTGAAGTCTATATCAACAACATTCGTTGCCCCTAGCAACTAGCTGGAAAAGTTCTCTATTAAACTGGTATGTAAACTTTTTCGTGGGCTAGCACACCACATCACCCCCCTCCAGAGACCGTCCTACGGGCGATAATATTCTGGAAAACGCACTGTTCGTCCTGATCGAGTGGTGGTCACTGGAGCGTCTCGGGTCTCAGGTGCTGCCACGGCGGGAGAATGGTCCAACTCACGAAGTATGTAGGCAGGTTTAATGCGGTCGACTGATACAGTGACTTCTTTGCCTTTTATGCGGAGCTTGAAAACTTTATCCCCTCGTTTTATCACCTCATGTGGGCCTGTATAAGCTGCTTGAAAAGATGGGTGCGAGGTGTCATCTCTTAGAAAGACGTGGGATGCTGTTGCTAAATCTTTGAAAATGAATATGGAGCGGTTATTCCCATGGTGAGAAGTTGGTAATGGCAACAAATTTTTGGCGAATGTGCGCAGTCTTTCAGTGTATACTGTCAAGTCCTCTGTACCATCAGCCGATTGACAAAAAATGTCCCCTGGGAGTCGTAGTGTCTCTCCATATACGAGCTCAGCTGGAGTCGCTTGTAAGTCTTCCTTAAATGCCGCCCGGATTCCCAGTAGAACAAGTGGAAGTGTTTCAAGCCAGCTGCTGGTCGCGTGACATGTAATAGCGGCTTTAAGCTGTCTGTGGAATCTTTCGACGAGTCCATTGCATGCTGGATGGTAGGCTGTAGTTCGTCTGCGTTGAAATCCGATGATGTGGGACAGATGCTTAAAAAGTTCTGATTCAAACTGTCGACCACGATCAGTGACGATATCTTCAGGGCAGCCGAATCTGGATATCCATCCGTGAACTAAAGCTTTTGCCACTGTTTCAGCTGTTATCTCCTGTAATGGTATAGCCTCGGGCCATCGTGTGAAGCGATCTACACATGTGAGACAGTAACGATACCCCTGTGAAAGAGGTAAAGGTCCGATCAAATCTATGTGGATTTTCATGAATCTGGCTCGAGGTAAGTTGAATGATGCTAATGGAGATGAGACATGACGTGTTATTTTTGATCGTTGGCATGCTAGGCAGGAACGAGTCCACTCTCTACAATCTTTTCGCATACTAGGCCATACATAGCGTTCCGATATTAGTTTCGTCGTCGCATTTGTGCCAGGGTGGCTAAAAGAATGCAAGTTTTCGAACACTTGCCGTCGCATGTCTTTGGTCACATAAGGTCTGGCCACATTGCTGCTCTTGTCACAATAGATTTCTGTGTGAGATCCAGGCAGTTTGATTTTTGTCAAGCGCAGAGAAGTATCGCTATCCAAAAGTTGTTCTAGTTCAGGATCTGTGCTTTGTGCTTGAGCAAGCTTGGATAGATCGATGGGCTGAGTAATCTCTTCGATGCGTGATAAACTGTCAGCCACAACGTTATCCTTTCCTGAAATATGCCTGATATCTGTGGAAAACTGTGAAATAAAATCCAGATGTCTGAACTGTCTTGGTGAGCACTTTTCTTTTCGTGAATGAAATGCGAAAGTTATGGGCTTATGGTCAGTGTAAATAATAAAGGCTCTCGCCTCCACCATGTGACGAAAGTATTTTATTGCTTCGTAGATGGCGAGAAGTTCCCTGTCATAAGGCGAGTATTTCTGTTGACATGGCGAAAGTTTTCGAGAGAAAAATGCTAAAGGTTCCCACAGGCCGTCTCTATGCTGTTGTAAAGCTGCGCCCATTGCTGTGTCTGAAGCATCAGTGACTATAGCGAGCTTCGCTTGGCAGTCTGGATGAGCGAGTAGTGCTGCTTGGCAGAGACTTTCCTTGCAGGTGATGAATGCTTTAGTAGCTTCTTCTGATAAATGCACGGGATGTGAACCTTTAACTGATCCTGTGAGCAGTGCATTCAGAGGCGCTTGATGCCGCGCTGCGTCAGGAATAAACCTTCTGTAAAAGTTCACCATTCCTAGGAATCTTCGCAGTTCTCTAACGGTTTTCGGTGGAGGGTAATTCGCAACTGCTTCTACCTTCGATGGTAACGGCTTAGTGCCAGCTGCTGAGATGCTGTGTCCTAAAAACGTTACCTCTGATACACCGAATATGCACTTGTTCGTGTTGATTACCATGCCGTATTCCTTGAGTCTGTTGAAGAGCAGATGAAGGTGCTTCTTGTGTGATTCCTGATCAGGTGAGAAGATCAAAAAATCGTCCAGAAACGGGAAGCAGAACTCCTCAAGGCCCCTAAGCATCTCGTCCACAAATCGTTGAAACGTTTGACTGGCATTACGTAGTCCGAACGTCATGAACGGAAATTCGTATAAACCAAACGGCGTCGTGATTGCGGTCTTCGGAATATCCTCAGGGCAGACAGGAATTTGATTATAAGCTTTTACGAGATCGATAACCGAGTATACTTGACAGCCGGAGAGACAATGTGCAAAGTCATGTATGTGTCGAATGGGATAGCTGTCTGGTACGGTTCTAGCGTTGAGCATTCTGTAGTCACCGCATGGACGCCAGCCGTTATCTTTTTTAGGCGCAAGATGAAGTGGTGATGACCATGGTGACTTTGAAGGTCTGGCTGTTCCGTTCCTCAACATATCTGCAAATTCGTCTTTTGCGATTTTTAATTTATCCGGTGCTAGTCTTCGTGGTGTGCTGCTTATTGGCGGCCCTGCAGTAGTTTGTATATGATGCATGGTATTATGCTTCGGAACACGGTGGACACCGGAAGGTCGAGTAATCTCAGGGTATTCGCTTAGTATGTTATGATATACGGAATTTCCAGAAATAACTTTTACCGATGAAATGTTCCCAGTTGACTGTGCAGGTGAAGCTGGGGACGTAAGGCTTGTAGTGTTGTCGATTAAACGTTGATTTCGACAATCCACGATGAGGTTGTAAAATGATAAAAAATCTACACCTATTATGGCCTTTGTAACGTCCGCTACGATGAATCGCCAAGTGAAGTCACGGCGCAAGCCTAGGTTCAGCACTAAATGAGCGTAGCCGTAAGTAGAAATGGGTGTACCGTTTGCCGCACACAGCTCATAATTTGTTTTCTCACGACGTTCCTTGAGTGCCGATCGGGGGAAGACACATACGTCACTGCCAGTATCGATGAGAAACTGCATCTTCGTAGCGCCGTCCGTGACAAATAGGCGACCGGAAGTTTGGCAATCGGTCGTCGCCATTACCGACTGCTGTTCGCGTTTCCCGCATGGTAGTCGCACGGTTTTACGCACTTACTTGCTTCATTGCCGAACTTATTATGATACCAGCACACAGGAAATTTTCTATAGTTCGACTGTGATCGTGTGGAGCTAGAACGACCGCGCGTTTTCTTGTTTGAACGATTCGGTGCACGTGAATGCCGGTTCACCTGCGCAGTTAGAGCTTGCACTTGTTTGGTAAGTTCAGCAATCTGTTGGTTCATGGCTTCTAAAGAGCTTCCTGGTATGGCACTTGATGTTGATGCTACGTGCGCTGTAGGCGAAACAACGTCATGGATGCGGTCAGCGAGATCTGCGAGCGCTTCCAGTGAAGACATCATCTGCGAAGCGATTATCGTTTGCGTGCTACTTGGTAGGCGACTGGTCCATATAGTACGTAGAAAATCTTCGGGAACTCCAGGTCCAGCCAAATGTTGCAAATGTCTTAGAAACTGAGATGGCTTACGGTCTCCAAGTTCTGCGTGCATAAGTAATTGCTTGACCTTCTTTTCTCGTGACGCGGACAGTCGTTTGATAAGTTCCGACTTCAATTTTTCATACCTGTTGGTGTCGGGCGGGTTGATGATTATATCTTCCACCTCAGAAGCATACTGCGGGTCTAGTTGGCCGATAACGTAGAAAAACTTCGTATTGTCCGTAGTAATGTTCGATATCGCGAATTGGCCCTCGATCTGCGCGAACCAAATGGCCGGCTTTTCAGGCCAAAACGGCGGAATGCGCACGCCCACACGACAAATATCTTCGTTCTTATCGGTTGAGAGCGACATCTTTATGTGAATCAGTATCAGAATTATCGCAATCAGCAACAAAATCAAAATCACACACATTTACTGCAAACGTGGACTTTCGGTTCAAAACAGGTCACCAGTAAAGCGAAGTTCGATACACTTTTGTTGTAATAGAAGGAGGTCCATGGGTTTGCTGAATTAATGATATGCCGATTGACTTTGTATACGATATATTAATTAAAAAGATATTTACAAAAACCAAATGCGGAAAATAAAATTTTCTCTAATGTGAAGTCTATATCAACAACATTCGTTGCCCCTAGCAACTAGCTGGAAAAGTTCTCTATTAAACTGGTATGTAAACTTTTTCGTGGGCTAGCACACCACATACCTATACAGCAGCACAATTTGAGACTTGAAACAAAATTTGCTAACACAAGATTTTTTTTTACAGCATGGATATACGCTAGCTTGAGCATTTTGGTCATCAGTGCGACCGGTCTGCTGGGAGTGGCCATAGTTCCGCTTCTAAAGTCAGTGATATTCAGCTACGTTCTGCATTATTTGGTGGCAGTCGCAGTTGGCACCTTATGCGGGGATGCGTTACTACACCTGCTGCCCCACGCTCTTAAGTCTCACGGCTCGCCTTCAGAACCTCAAGAAGAAACTGAAGTTGTGCTCAAGTGCAGTGTCACCTTCCTCACAATCCTATTTTTCTACACTGTCGAAGCCATCATGCAATCTTTACATGGAGGACATTCTCACTCGCACGACCACTCACATGGTAAAACCGTTGAAGAAATGAAAACTGAATCAGCGAAACATATAGAGCCAGTAGAATTAGGAGCTATGATGCCAGGTTCACCACCACCGCCTGTGGAAAGGCCGATGTCATCGACTGCGTTGATGGTGATAGTTGGGGACGGGCTGCATAACTTGACAGATGGATTAGCCATCGGTGCAGCGTTCAGTGGAGATCCAGTGACTGGTTTTGCGACAGCTCTGGCAGTTTTCTGCCACGAGCTGCCTCATGAGCTCGGCGACTTCGCCGTTTTGCTCCGCTCAGGGATGAGCATCAGACGCGCTCTGTACTACAACGTACTATCGTCGATCCTTAGCTTTATGGGTATGGCGGGTGGCATTTGGCTCGCTGAAGATCACCAATCTGCCTCGCAGTGGATATACGCTGCGACAGCGGGTACCTTTTTCTACATAGCCCTGGCAGATTTAGTACCCGAAATAAATGAAAATAATCACGGGAAAAGTATAAACTTATTACTAGCAGTATTAGGTATTCTAACAGGTGGTATTATTATGTTGCTGATAGCTTTACATGAGGATTCCATTCAGTATCTATTTAGAAGTCAAGAACAATGATTCGTAGATTTTAAAAAGAATAATTTGTTAAATTATCTAAGTCTTTTAAGTTATTTGAAGTGTAAGTATGGAATGAATGTTTTGAGCTCAGCTATTAGTATAAAATTATTGACGTAAGTAATTAGATTACCTTACTTCCCTTTATTTAAGACTTTGTATGTAAGTTTAAAGATAGTAATTGGATGGAAATATTATTTTATACAATTGTAATATTAATAATAAAATGTTGTTGTGATAATTGTACCCTACTCACCGTTGTTCTAACCGGAAGTTAAGCTGTTCTAAAGCGCATATCACAGAAGTATCGTCGATTGATGCTCAATTCACTATTTCATCATTTTGTGAAAAAAAATCCCTTCTTGAGCAGAGATTCACGACGTATTGTATTGATTTGTATTTGTATTGATGTATATTGAGCGTAGTTCTGTAATACGGGCCTAAGTATGTGAAAATGAACCTAAATATTATTATTGTTATTTTTTTGTAAAGGTAGTATGGCACATAAGTAAATAAATGCACTAGTAAGTAGTTTAGGCTTTTCACAATAAATTATTCCAGCAAAATACTGTAAGAAATTAAGTATAGTCTGAATCTGATAAAAAAAACGAGTGTGCTTTAAACCACATGACTGAAGTAAAACTTCTTTAGTTTAGCTCCATCTATCGGCCGGTATAACTTTTGTTTAATGTTAATGTCACTATCTTGACAGTTGTAAATTGTTATTTTACCAGACACACCAACATAATAATACAATTTTTTAACTTTATTATGGAGTTTTGGCGGGAAAACGAAAAAGATCGTGTCACTGCATTGTATTATTTTCTAAAGCTTGTGTTATTTTCAGTGTTAGTGCATAAAATTTGTGGCATTTTATTCCTTAAGTGCTGTATTACAGGCATGAATGTGGGAAAGTGGTATAATGATGGTGAAACGTTTCTTTTCGTGTTGTTTCCAAAACTCCATAGAAGCTTCTGGTAATGTTGCCACCACTTTACTAGGAGTATGAATTGACTATGACTTGACTTGATGACTTGGACTGTGACTTGACTTGACACACACAACATACAAATGTATAATATAAATTAACTTGAAAATTAATTACTTGACACTGGCTAAATACACAAAAGTGTGGAGCCAAAACCAAACAAAAAAAAAACTTTTTTATGTTGACAGTTATCTACGTGAACCAACTTCATCTTCATTCACCAGCTTACTCCCCAAATCAAGCGTGTGTAAAGAAGTTTTGCTTACAAAATCAAATCGTCAACAGTATCATTTATCCATTATTAAGTAACTAGTAACTAAGTCCACCGACATTAGAAAAATATTCTTTATGCGCTGTTATGCTGTTATACAGGGTTATTTTCAATTCACCTAAAACCGTTTAGGTTATGACCTAAACGGTTTAGTGATTAATTTTTTCGATATCCATTAACATTTAGAAAAAAATAATCATAATACGGGTCAATATTCAATGAAACAGGATAAACTAGAAGCACTGTAGCTAGTATTGCCACGCAAAAAGAGTAAATCGCAGTTTTTAAGCAACAATATTGTAACCCGTAATGGGCGAAAATATTATTAGAAATAAAGTTACAACAAAAATTGATTGCAAAAGTATTTACCATTTTTAAAATATGCTTAGTATTTATAGAACTAGATATAACTTTGGAAAATTGAGAAGGTGAGTGACGGACATCGCTTATTCAAAGACTGGCCAGCGTCGCCTATTGCTATTTCTTTTGTATGGAAAATTGTATGACTGGCGCATAGTTTACTCTAGAGAAAATTTCTTGACGCGGGTTTATTATAGGTATTGTGCAACCAACCTCAGAATGCAGTTCATTCAACGGTGGCAGTTAGTGGCAATACTGGTTGGTAGCTTGGACTTTACCTACTTAGGATGGATTCGACCAAACGAGAATAAATTTTATTCTTAGAATAAATTGCCATTTGTTCGAGAGTAAATTAATTACATAGTCAATTATAGATGATATCAATTCAGTAATTTCGCCCAACTTTATCACTTATGGTAAAAGGGTAACCTTTCTAAATACCTCCATGACCTACAGGCTACAGCTATACTTGCCTATAACATTTCAATTTCAGTCAATAGGTTCTAAGCATACCTTTTAGATATAATGTAGTAGAGTAGGTACGTATGTAGTAGTGTTAGGTACCAAATTACCCATTTTCTACCATATCTACCTACAGATGTAAGTAAATGTATGATGTTTGTATGATTACCTATAATGTAATGTGCAGACGCAACAATAATAGCATATCTAAGGTAGGCACCTAACGGAGGATGTAGATTTAAGATACCTAATTTGTAAATATATCAATAATAAAGATAACGAATAAATAAGATGATAATGTGTATGTTGCATTAAGTATTATGATTTAAGGATTAAAATTAAAATGAATTCTAATATTTTTATTTTATTAATTACCTACCTATAGGCACCTACCTACCTAGGTAGTTACTAAAGGACTAAGTACGTACGTATAACGTGCTCACTACCTCCTTTATAGTTGCACCACCTAAAACTTTAAGGAAAAAGAAAGAATTGATAGAAAAGAATGATTGAAATCTTAATCTCTTTAATCTTAAATCTCAAATATTAAAATCTTACAATAGTGATTTCATTACAAAGTTAGATACATCTTCAAATTTTTTTGGGTTTAATGGTGGTTTGTTATACTTCGTATAGACCTAGGAAGTTCTATAGTGTATTCTAAATAAACTTAAGTACTAACGAATATACTACAAAACTTCCTTGGTGGTTAACATTTATTCTAATGCACTATCCCTAGCCCCCGGTTTCTCATACCAATGTCAAATTTGTGCTAATTCAACCTGCCAAATACTGTACACTCATTGGCTGAGATATCCGATGATCACAGAGCAACCAATGAGCGCCTAGTATTTGGTCTGCCAATTTGACATGAATTTAACAAACGTATATGAGAACCCAAGGGAAGGGAGGCGTTGCTTATCTACAAGTATGTTGTATTTTAATTTAATAGACTTTAGTACAGACGGGCACAAGGCTCGTAATACAGAATTACGCAAGTGAACCGCGACTTAAAACTAGATTTGAGTTGAGATTTTATTATAGAGCAATGCTTCAGTCGTGATGTATTATGTAGCTCGTTCAAGAAGGTTACATCCACATTTTTTTGGTTACGTAAGTCTAATTTTCATTGTCAATGTCATCTTGTTCATTGTGATTAAGAAATTGAAAATTTTGGGAAACCACGTAAAATCGTACAAGAAAATTGTACATAGCATGTGTAATCATTCAAAAAATCTTTGAAGTTGAACAGAAGTATTTTCAAAAACTTCATATATTCGTGTATACTTCTTCATACTGCACTGATATCCCCCCGCTCCAAGCGCTGCTGTTTTTTATGCTCTTTAAGAGTAGGTATTTAAATAAAAGTGTTTGGAATCATGTTGAAAGGTGTGGTAAGTTTTTTCTTTATTTCATTTGTAATAGTTTTATTTTCATTTTATTGGCGTTTATCTGATCTCGGCTTGGTTTGTTTTCTATTTATAAATCATGTCCATGTCATAATGAAATATACAAATAATGCTATTCTTGAATACGTTATAACGCGGGCTGTTCATTATTCTAGCTATTGGATAGTTCCTGCTGTGTATTTACTATTTATATAATTTACTTATTTGCTGCTATTTTATGACAGTTTTCAGTTAGGGTAAGTCTAATAGAATATAAATTTCATTGTCTTCAAAATAAAAGTGAATGCAATATTTCCAAATCTCAATTGATGTAGAACTCTTATAAAATTTTCGTCAAAAAATAAATAATATACCAGTGGGTTAATTTGTATTTGTAAACATATGGCTTAATTAGCATTATGCCAAATCTCATTTAATAGGTCTCAAAAAAAATTAGGTACCACAAAAACCAAATATAAATGTACATTTTTCATTAAAAATCATTAAAAATGTATGCACATTTTCAATAGCATTAATAATCATTAATTATTTATTTTATATCAAACACATACATGCTTGGTACATTCCACATAGTATCAGTGTGAAGTAATATAGTTTTTATAACCATACATTTTACCTTGGTACTATTGCTTACAAATTATCAGTTGTTACTGAATTTGATGAATGATTGAAATGTTGTGCACAGTGCAGTGTCACGCGAAACTATACTTTAGAGTTCCGAGTGACACTGCAGCTAATATGGGCAGCCGTGTCGTTTAACATCAGGCAAACGGCTAGGTTGTCACGTCATTCCTTAACATAAAAAAAATAAAAAAAACTGCAGCTACATTGTGGAGGCCAGCCATATGATATCATCTCTCTCATAAGTAAAAATGGTCCAACATAGTCACTTCCCATCAGATTAGATGTTGTCGAATGTATGCCCATTTTAGCATAAAATAATCACAGCAAGGAAAAGTCCAATAACTTTTTTATTTATCAAAATATCAATTGTATTTTGCTGTTATAAATCATGAGAATTCAGATGTAGTGTTTAATTTCATTGCTCAATGTGAGAAAATGCACACCACAAACATTCATACTGAGCAAATGCTCATGTGTTAGTCGTTACCTTAATATGTAAATCCTTTTTATATTGATACATTTATTATTACTAGTAACTGTTATTCAAATTGAGAATGAAGTAATTGTCAGTCAAATTGACAACATACGAAGAATAAATATTGGCAAAATAAATTTGTTGAAGCAAAAATGTAAAGTAAATATAGGTACCTTTTTCAGACATTGAATTAAAATCATGAAGTGTTTTTTGTCTTGTCTTAAAAATGGTGTAAGTTTCTCAAAGAAGAATAAAAATCTATTCAAAGGTGCTACTGGGTGTTAAACTGATATACTACATACTATTAATGAAGATTGGAAACTTTGATTCACAATATTACTGCAGTGTGTTACTAGATAACTAATTAACCTGAATGAAGCTGGGGTGGCTCAGCAAGTTATTAATATGTAGCAGTTATAATTTCTGCTTTTCGAACTACTGCCAACTGAATACAATGAAAGTTAAAAGTAAAAGCATTGAAAATAAAACATAACATAGCCATTTAGATAACCTATCAATTTTATAATGGCTAAATTAAAAATGATTGATTCCTTGATTTATTTTCAGATAATATTTGGAGCAGGTGTCTACACTGGAGTATACCTAGCTCAAAATTATCAGGTACTTTTGTTTGTAATCTAATTTGACTAACTTTTATGTTTTTCAGTTACATGTATTGCAAAGGAGGGCCACATCAACTTTCATAACTGCATATATTAAATGGAAACTTCTACTATTTTAGCTGCAGAATTAAGTAATTCCTGGTTCAAAAACTATTAGTGTTGGGCCTCTTTTATACAATATTGTTTAAATAATAATAATTATTAATATTGTTTAAATAATTTTTGCCCAATTTTTTAATGCAGGATGGTGTTGAAGCAGTTTGTAAGAGAACAGCACAGGAATGTGACAAAGTATTGGGCCGCAAAAAGAAATGGTTTGTTGAATGCATTTTTCTTTATGTACTTAATCGTAGTACATTTTTGTTTTTGAACCAGGAATTATCTACGTATCGTTTTGCTGACCTGCAATTAACTGAATATAATTTAAAGCTTATATTAAAATAAATATAAATTGTTATGTATGCTTCATATACTTTCATGACTGAAATATGAGTATTGTGAAATGTAAATACTTTTTAACTTTTCAGATTGACAAAGTTGAAAGTCCTAAGGTTTTGATTGACAAGGCACAAGCCTTCATTAAGGAGAAACTTGATGATGATGATGGCAAGAAATGTAAATGAAATTAGAAAAAAACAGGAATAATTTATTGTAACTACCTTTATTAGTTTTATATTTATACTATGATAATTTAAATAAAGTTTAGTAATACACCAAGTGCTTGTATTTAATTCCAGTTATACTATATAGGCTTATATCATAGACATTCCTCCACCAATATGTTCAACCCGTGTGGTTGGTTCTTCAAATGCTAACCAATCGCTAGAATGTGTAGGCAACAGGCCCATACTCTGACACTTGTATAATGCTAATAAAATATTGACAATATTACCAATAAAGTATACGAATTTTTGACCAGCGGCTTGTGTTCCTTCAACCATTTTGAAGGTGCTTTGTGTGGCAAATAGGGCCTTCACAGGGCGAACAATCAGCATGCCCACCATCATGATGGGGAATATGGAAATGGAATTACCAGCCATGTACATAATAAACAAATTCATTGGCACTTGCTTAAGTGGACCGAGAGCAACATCCCATAGCTTTTTGATCAATAGCAAATTTGAATCTGCATCCCTAGATGTTTCAGTGTAATTCGCATTATTTGATTGACTGTATCCAGGGGGCGACGGTAATTCTGTGGTTGTCACTCGATTCCTGTAAAAGCATTCAACTTGGATTCAATCACACGTCACGACGACAAAATCATTAATTCTCAAATTGCTTACTCACTTTTGATTAAAATCCATAGACCATTTAAATTTCTTGCTTTGCTTTATTTGCGACATTGTGGTCGAGGTAGTTCTCGTGTCTGTCAGGTTTCAAAAATTAAAGAAGGCTTAAAAATTAAAATCTGAAAATGAATCGATGCAAAATGAAACTTGCGTTGCGATTGAGATCTTGCGTGTGTAGTATCCTCTACTTTGTTTAGCGAAATTTTGTTTTTATGGATGTATGGTGTCAATTTTGCTATTCTTCATTAGAGTTGAAATCCACAAAAATATAATCTAATATGTAATATTACTAAAGAATCACAACCAACCTCAAAACCACAGACCAAGTAGAGGATCTCGCAACGAGAACAAAAATCGCGTACTCCAAAGTTCCAAAGAGTATATAATCACGTCGCTGTCAGGTGTGTTTTTTTTTGTGTTGGTATGGCTCCACACTTTTGTGTATTTAGCCAGTGTCAAGTAATTGATAATTTCTCGAGCTAATATGTATATATGTCAAGTCACAATCCAAGTCATCACGTCAAGTCATAGTCTAGTCTAGTCAAGTCATACTCCTAGTAAAGCGGTGGCAACTTTACCAGAAGCTTCTATGGAGTTTTGGAAACAACACGAAAAGAACTTTCCCACACTCATGCCTGTAGTCCAGCACTCAACGAATAAAATGCCACAAATTTTATGCACTAACACTGAAAATAACACAAGTTTTGGAAAACAATTGTAATGCGGTGACGCAATCTTTTTCGTTTTCCCGCCAAAACTGTCAGGCGTGTTCTCGAACGTCAAAGTGCGATATCGGTAGAATTGCCCTCTAAAATCGGTATATTAGTACCAAAAATCGGTACATGGAAAAAAGAGCAAAATATATGAAACATTCCCCTATACTTAAACGTCTATTACACGCTCATGGAGCTGAATCAAATCGACATTACACGGTCAGTCAGACTGATCTTCAGTCACATCCAAAATTTTACAGAGAACACGTTTCCAATTGACAAGACCATTCATAAAAGAAAAGCATTTATTAATAACAATAATAATAATAATAATGCCCAACAATTACATACATAGATCCTAGACACTAGGATTCCCTTTGTCTGGGGAGTGGGGACCAAGGAACTACGAGGACCATGGTCCAACATCACCCCGACTCAGAACAGGTATTATTTTTGCTTTTTTTTCTGTGCACAAATATTTGTCCTTCCGCGGGAATCGAACCCGCCACCTCCAGGTTATGAGCCAACCTGCTCAACTACCACATCACAGAGGCTGTCAAATTTATATTTAGATTATTTATATTTTGAACCTTAATATCTCTACTTAAATGATCTTTGTGCAAAATTGTATGCATGGGCTCTTATAACCTTAGATAGAAGTTATAATAAGGCTGTGAACGATTCATTTAGTACGTCCTACTCGGCTAGGCAGCATTCGAGAAGCTTCTGTAGTTAATTTAAGCTATATAAAGAGCTATAAAGAATAAACAAGATGTTTCCACAAGTAAAGTATATTTTGAAGTGAAAAAAAATTGATAAGTTGTCACAGAACTCAATATTTCAAATATATAAAAGATTCGTTAATTTAAGACAATAGTAAACATGAAGGTTTACATACAACAGAGCCCCACTTTGTCTTAAATTCAAAGAACAATTGGCTCTAGCCCTATACCTACTCAGTAGGTATCTACAACATAAAAATACTCAATCTAGTTAAACATAATACTAAAAACACCTGACTGACCTTCCTTAACTATGATTTTGTAAGCGCTACATCGTACGTAAAAAACAAATAAAAATTAATTAAATAATACATTGAAAATAAAACACTGTCATGTTTTGCAGCCCCACTCAATAAAGGGCCAATACCAGTTTTGTAGCCCCACTTAATAAAGGACCAATAAAAATAATGAAATAAAAAATTAATATGCAATATTACCCGAACAGAGTCACTTTATAAAGTACACAACTACCTAATCAATAAAATTACATTAAACCCATATGTTTTACACACTTTTCATGAGCTACTCTACCTAAAGGTTTGGTTAACACATCTGCAGGCATATCGCTAGTAGGCACATATTTTAAAACTATGATATTATCTGTTACTTTTTCACGAATAAAATGAAATTTGGTATCAATATGTTTTGTCCTACAGTGATACACTGGATTAGAGGCTATCTTTTGTGCACCTTGACAGTCATTGTACAAGATTACGTGTCCTACATTACCTGTTACCTCTTGCAACAGTCTTCGTAGAAACACTGCTTCTTTTGTAGCAGCACATAGACTCATATATTCTGCTTCAGTGGAAGACAGAGCGACCGTTGGTTGTTTCTTAGCTTCCCATGATATAAGTCCTCCAGCTAACATCATGTAGTATCCTGTGTATGATCGTCTATCCATTGTGCAATTAGCCCAATCTGCATCTGCATATCCGATTAAATATTTACCCGTTTTTTTATATGTGATAGAGTAATCAATAGTACCCTTCAAATATTGAAGAACTCGTTTAGCCGCTATCCAATGCGTTTTATCAAACTTTGTGTTAAACTGACTTAAATAACTTGTAGCATATGCAATATCTGGCCTAGTGTTTACAGCAAGGAACATAAGGCACCCAATAAGGCTCTGATAGGGATATGAAGGCCTCTCACTGCTGTTATTGGGCTTCAAATCATTACTAACCAATGGAGTATTATAAGTCTTGCAATCCTCCATTTCAAACCGTTTTAATAAATTACGTATGAAGGTTTGCTGACTAACTATGACTTCCGCATTTTCCTTTCTGATATTGAGTCCCAAACAGTAATTGATTTCTCCCAAATCTTTCAAAGAAAAATATGTATTCAATGTTTCCTTGACACTGTCATATGTCATCTCATCATGATAGAATAAAATAATATCATCAACATATATAGCCAGTATGAGCAGGGATGACCCAAAAAGTTTTGTATAAACACAGGGTTCAGAAACTGTTTTCTTAAAACCTATAGATTTCAAAGTCTCATCTAGTTTTTTGTTCCAAGCTCTTGAAGCTTGCTTTAACCCATACAATGACTTCTTCAGTAAGTAGACTTTATCGTCACCTTTTGAAAAACCAGGAGGTTGTTCCATATAAACCTCTTCATCAAGTTCACCATACAAGAAAGCTGTATCAACATCTAAATGTTTGACTTTATAGTCTTTCTCCGCTGCAACTGCTAACAGCATTCTGAGTGATGAGTTCCTTACTACAGGAGAAAAAGTTTCGTTATAATCAATTCCTGCTTGTTGAGTAAAACCCTTGGCTACTAAACGAGATTTATATTTTGTGACATTACCTTCTGCATCCCTTTTTAGCTTGTACACCCACTTGCATTTAATAATCTTTTTGTTGCAAGGTCTTGACACTAATCTCCAAGTGTCTTTTTCTATTAAAGAAGTATACTCACTATTCATAGCATCAAGCCAGCTATCCTTTTCTTCTGTTTGTAAAGCTTCCGAATAGCATGTCGGTTCATTTTCTCCGCTTTCAATCATATCTAAACATGTTTTATACAGAAGGAAATCTGGTCCAAAATCTTTTGGTTTACGATCGCGAACTGGGTAACGTCTATTTAAATTTGTATCATCTTCGACCTCTGAATTCTCAACAATTAAATCAGATTCACACCTAACATCTGTTGTCTGAATAACACTAACACTATCAATCTGTTCCTCAACTGCATCGTCAAAAATTTCCTCAACTAAAACATCCGTCGACGGACATGTTGTAACAACTGGAGCAACATCACACGGTAGAACGCTTATGTCTTCACTATTCTCAACCAAAGGATCTGCTGACGAACAACTGGTAACAACTGGAGTGACATCACACGGGAGAACACTTATGTCTTCAGTTATCGTTATATTGGCATCTTCCTGTAATGTGGTGATCACAGGATCAGTCCTAGAATGACAAGCATTTGAGTTTAAAAAAAGAGGAACACACATTGATTCTGCATTATCTCCATATTTTAGGCTACTAAACTTGTTCTCAAAAAAAGTCACGTCTCTCGCCTTTGTAGCACGTCGTGGATAAAGAGCGTTTCTAAAAATGTAACTATGAGGATCGTTTGTATATCCTACAAAAATACTTTCAGTTGCTTTTAAATCCAACTTTTTTCTTTGACAGTCAGGTACATGGACCATAGCTCTACAACCGAACACCCTAAGATGCATCAAGTTAGGTTTTTGACCATACCATCTAAAATAAGGAGTTTCATTATTAAGAGCACGATGAGGGAACCTATTTTTCAAATAAACTGCTGTCTCAACTGCATCTTGCCAGTAAGATTTTGACAGTTTACTTTCAGCAAGCATACTTCGCGCCAGTTCAATTATGGAACGATTTGTGCGTTCAGCGATGCCATTTTGCTGGGGTGAATACGGGACAGTAGTCTCATGTTTTATACCCTTAGAATTTAAATATTCCCTCATATCCCTATTTACAAATTCTGTACCATTGTCTGTTTTTAGCCTTTTTATTTGAAGCCCCTTTTCTCGCTCCACTGCCATCTGAAATTCGCGAAATTTTTGAGTCACCTCCGTTTTAGATGAAATGTAAAATGGAAAAATAGCCCTAGAAAAATCATCAATAAACATTAGAAGATATTTATTACCTTGAAATGAATCCTGAGACATAGGTCCACATAAGTCAGCATGAATCAACTCAAGTAAATGAGTTGCCTTTTTATACAAAATTTTCTTGAAAGGTTTGCGCGATTGTTTACCTTCTATGCAGGAAACACAAGGCTCTAGATCTACATGCTTATATACAATACCTATTGCTTCCCCTTTCCTAAGTTGGTCCATGCCAATCCGACATAAGTGCCCTAAGCGTTTATGCCAAAGTTGGAAATCTGAAGCATCAAGGCGCACACTAGAAGCCACTAAAGGAGTATCACAACCTAACGTGTAAAGACCCCTTTTAATTGAACCGCTCAAAACTAAAGTGCCTTTACAAGAAAAATCTTTATAAAAATTACATCCATTTTTATCAAAAACAATGTGCATACCTTTATCAGCCGCCTGTTTTACAGAGAGTAAATTGCAGTTTAAATCAGGCACAATAACTACATCTTTAATTGTTCCTTCTCCATTACCATCTTTTGACATAAAAATAGCATCGCCAACACCTGCGCAATCTAGCTTTTCACCATTTGCAACGGTTACTGAGTCCGTTTCTCTATACAACCTGACATTTTTCAATATATCCGTATTAGAGGTCATATGATTTGTAGCACCAGAGTCTATAAACCACTCAACACTAGTATTATCATTTGGTAAAAGTGCAGTTAAGGCAGATTTAGCCAATTTACTTTTTCTTTGAGGGCAATCTGGCCGCTTATGCCCTGGCTCTTGACATTCATAGCAAATAATAGGTTTCTGATCATTATCTTTTATTAAATTAGAATTAGATGCTTTACCCCTTTTATATGTTTTAAGCGCTGAAGTACTTGGTTCAGGCTCCATCTTCAAAGACTCATTTAACAATTTTCCTTTTACTAGGTCACTTGTGATTGTAATATTTGAATTTTCTAATGCCATCACAAGGGGATCGAACCTGCATCCTAAGCCACCGAGAAGAATAGCAGCAACACTGGCATCTTCAATTTCTTTTCCGACATCGGCGAGATCCTGGACGGTACTAATCACAGCATTTATGTATTTCTCTATATCATTTCCAAAATCAGTTAGATTATATCTATAGAGCTGTCTTTCTAAAGCAAGCCGTCTACCCATGCCTTTTTCTTCATAAGCTGCCATGAGGGCGTCCCATGCTTCTTTAGCTGACTTAGCTTTACGAGCATATGTTATAGCCGCTCCGTCTAAACTAAGGCATATTTTAGCTAACGCTTTTTGATCATTAAAATCTCTAATTGATTGAGGAGTAGGTGTATTTTCACTGTACCCTATGATTGCCTCCCAGAGATTTTCATGAATAAGGTACATTCTCATTTTGAATTTCCACGTTGGATAGCCTGCCTTGTTAGAAAGAATAAATTATGGTGGCAAACCTGTACCACGAAAAACATGTTGTCTACCTTCACCGCTAGCTGCTTCAGTTTCCATCATTATAATATTCGACACGTTTTAATTTGCCTGGAAAAAATAACAGCTGTCCTCGTGCTGATAACGTTTTGTAGTTAATTTAAGCTATATAAAGAGCTATAAAGAATAAACAAGATGTTTCCACAAGTAAAGTATATTTTGAAGTGAAAAAAAATTGATAAGTTGTCACAGAACTCAATATTTCAAATATATAAAAGATTCGTTAATTTAAGACAATAGTAAACATGAAGGTTTACATACAACAGCTTCAACCTTTCTTTTCGCCCAAAATACTGCAGATCCTGAAAACAAAGGTTTTACCACTGTGTTCTGCCAGTGATGACTTGTGCCTTGTGGCACTGAGACGTGGTTTCTACTGTTGATGTCATTAGTAAACCCAAATTCGTGCAACGAGTTATAGAGAGAGCTTTACTCATCAGAGTTCCCTTTCGAAATAAGGTACGAAATGAAGACACCCGCAGAACGTTGATACAGCTCTTAGTTAGGAAGTTGCAATAGTAGTGGGCAGGTCACAAAATTTACATCGGAAATTTTACGCCATGTCGATCGAGAACAGAAGTGATTTGGTGGGATAGACCGATTCGCGAATATAAATATCAACAGGTGCAAATTGGCAGCGTTCAGAAACAAGACTACTTTAATTTATTCTAACCCTTCCACTAATAAGTTATGACCCCGCGTCACACATTGTATTATTTTCCAATACGTGTTATTTTCAGTGTTAGTGCATAAAATTGGTGGTGTTTTATTCGTTAAGTGCTGAAATATAGGCATGAGTGTGGGAAAGTGGTAAGTATAATGATGGTAAATCGTTTCTTTTCGTGTTGTTTCCAAAACTCCATAAAAGCTTTTAAAGAAAATGGAAAATGCTACTTCCCGTTCTTTGGATAATCTATTCTTATTGCTCTAGAATATAAACTAACCACTCATCGAAGGTAGAGCTACATACATAACACCTACTATTATTTATTCTGTTGCAGAGCTATCTATTTACACATGTGCTTATAGCTTATAAAATAAAACAAATTATATTTAACACATCGTTGTTATTTAACATTTTAATATATTTAAGTAGGTATTTACATTTATAATTCATGGTAGGAATTCAAGGTAAGTATATAAAGTACTTTAATATTTATAACTCTATTAGCTACTTATGCAGTAAATCGAATCTTATCATCAGATTTGATATGATGTAATGGGATTATTTGTGCTTTATGCTGTTCTTTATTCATGGACCTCAAAAAAATTTGACTATAAGCCCGCTTCACATTCGCGCCGCGAAGGCCCGTGGCGTAAAGCTGCACACCGCGAGTGAGATGCTTTCACAGGTTCAGCACCCCTGCCGCGTAACCGTTCTGGGAATCGGCTTCGCCTGCCACCCTGCACGCTTATTAACAAGTCCACGAGTGCGAGCAAGAGAAAACACGATTACCATCTCCACCAGACTTAGGCGGTAAGGCCCCAGGTGAATGTGGAGCGAGCTTTAAATAAAATCGAACATTAGATAATATTATAAGTTCACCTAAGTTTAATATAATATTTCGAAATCAATTTTAGTATAGGATTAAACGCAACCTTGTCGATCAAAATAATTTTCTCTGCTCAACTAATTTTATACCTAGGCTCACAGAATTAACCCATGCTAATCAACAGATGCTAAGTCTATGCCTAAGCTATTAGAGCGCGAGCGTCTTTTTTTCCTTGCTCCGCGCATATTACCCTGTATTGCTATCGAGACTTCTGGGATACTACAGCTTCTAATCATCAAGTGTAAGGTATTTCATTGCGCACAATATTTCTACTTTTTTAAATATGTCTCTAATATAATAATGGTGTCGATTCTGTGTCGCATTCTCTAAAACTAAAGTAAACTTAAAGTATGGCGGTACTCTTCTGATAAAGGGGAAATAAAAAAGACGGAAATATGTTAATTTCTTTTAGCTTTAGAGAATGCGACACAGAATCGACACCAATATGTAGGTAGTGTGCCAAGAAATATGGATCAAAACGGTCATCGGTATTTTTTGAACTAAAACTTCTTTCGTACGCTTGACTTCGGTGGTGAGCTGGTGAATGCGAGGTGAACGGAATTTGAAGTTGGTTCACGTAGATATCTATTGTCAACATAACAAAGTAAAAAATTGTATTATTGTTGGTATGTCCGGTAAAATGACAATTTACAAATGGCGATATTAACATGAAACAAAGCAAAAACAAAGTTATACCGGCCAATAGATGGAGCTGTGGCAAAGTTGTACACGACACGTATTCTTCTACGTTGTCATGCCTGAGGTTCAATTTAAGGTTAGACATAATATACGCCACAAATGAATTCTTATTGAGAATCATTGAAAGGAATAGAGGTCACAATTCTTATTTTATTTATTTCAACGTGAGAATCGCCTTTGATACCATGAAATCACCCGAGAGCCATAGAAGAGAGAGCTATAGAAGTTTTACTTCAGTCGTGTGTCGTGTAGTCTAAAGCACACTCGTTATTTTATTTAAACCATGGACGAAGTATCGTCCACGCCTATACTTACGTAGTTATCGTGTGTGGCAAAACTAATACTTAGGTCCGTATTACAGAACGATGCTCAGCTATCGATCGGTACTCAAGCAGAGATTTCATTCATAAATCGATGACTGAGCATCGTTCTATAATACGGACCTTAGATACTTAGTTGGGATTTTTTTATGTAAGTGCTCCAAAAGCACTTTTCAAAAAATAGATACCCTTGTCGTCTTGAAACAAACTTAAGTTTTAAAAAGATCTGAAATTATACTATACCAACAATTTGACCTCATTTTTTTTATAATATGAAACTATATACGTTACGATACTTGAGTACCCACAGATTGTAAAACTGTTGAACTAGAAACCGATGTTTCGTTTTATCTACACGGATCTAGGGCTTAACTATTTAAAATAGACCTTTGCTAACTTTATAATTAAGCTACACGCGCCAATCCGTTATCAGAGAAGAGTGGCCCTCTGCTAGTAACGGAAACTTCATTTTTCGCCAACTCCTTTAACTTATCTCTTGTAACTATGTTTTCAGCGCAGAAAGCCGCTATCCTTCGACATGCTTCTCTCATGATGTCTTCTGGTACAGTTAGCACAATGCGCATGAAATTTGGGAACGCAAAACACTGTAAAGAAACATAAAATCATCTTAAAATATGAGATTGAAACCATTTCAGACGGAAGTCGAAACGTTTATCCACCCGATATGAATAGATAATAGAGGGTGCTCCAAGTCGAGGACTAAATAGGTTTTATTTAATATATTAAAACTAATTAATGTAAGTAAATGTACTTCTTTTCTCGTCAATTGCGAGGAAGTGATGCATCACTAGCACTGGCAGCAGTACTAAGTGTAAGTGTAGGTAGTAATTAACATTTTTTTTCTAGTTTTGGTATCGCATGTGAGCATGTGACTAATGTGTTTTTTGATGTTTTGGCTCCACACTTTTGTGTATTTAGCCAGTGTCAAGTAATTGATAATTCCTTAAGTTAATGTACGTATATTGTGTCAAGTCAAGTCACAGTCCAAGTCATCAAGTCAAGTCATAGCCTAGCCTCTATTTCGCTTTGGAAACAACACGAAGAGAAACGTTTCACCATCATTATACTACTTTGCCACACTCATGCATGTAATCCAGCACTTAACAAATAAAACGTGACCGCGACGCGATCTTTTTCGTTTTCCCGCCAAAACATTAATCTAAAAGTATTAACCTTAACTTTACCGTGTGAGAGTTTCCAAAACTCCATAGAAGCTTCTGGTAATGTAAAAAAGCGATAAATTCAACTGCATCTGCCACCTGTGTTCTAGCAGTATAACTCTTCTAGTTGTGTTTTGCACTAACGGTCAATGACCTCTGACGCAAACAGCTGATCAACGGCTTTCAAAGGAGCAGCGGGCGGTGCGTCCCGGCCAGCCGGAGTATAAGCTTAGCAATTAGCAACATTTTAATCGTAGAGCAAAACTTTTTACGGTACCTACTTACTATATACTTTCATCTATGAGTAATCATTCGAGAAGGAAGAGAAAGAAGATGGATAAAGATTGGTCTTTCTTGGATATACTCGATCTAAATACATCATAGTATAAATGTTTAAAAAGTTTATTAGTTACCTACCATATTAAGTAGATAATTTATGAGAATAAAGGAACATCAATGTCAACTATCAGTAATTATTTTTTAAAGAATATATCGCTTTAGTATTTAACATTATGTTACTGCTGTGTTGGAGCACCATATTGCAACTGTTATAATATGTATTTGGGGGCTTTAGTAGTTATTTACTATGCACAAGTGCACAAAATAAACATTAATTTGTTCTCCATGGCTCACTAAATATACACGCACTTGACGTAAATTATGTAATATGTGACGTAACTAACCTGTCCTGGTAAGCAGAAGACGGATTGCTCCGAAACAAGGCGCTCCACAAACTGCAGTTCACTTTTGAATTGGGGAAACATAGACATTTTTATCTCTATCATCATGTACATAGCCCCTTGTGGCATGATGGGACGCAAACCTGGAATTCGCCTCAATTCTTCGTAAGCCAATTTGGCTTGTTTCTGTAAAAAAGCGTAAGTATCTATTTACTTCCGACTTTCAAGTTGTTCAGGTCTAGAACTAAGCCAGTCATACATGCAGCACTTGCTTTCAGTCAAGCTTTTCTAGCTCAGCATTTCTAGATTATTTTAAAATGTAAACAGACAAATTTAATTACGGTCTTTTTCTTAACATGTCAATTTAATCTTTTGATTACGCTAAGCAGGCTACTTATAATAATAAATATCGAAGGTTTTCTACCTTTTCTAAAGTAAGGAAATGGAATGCTATAATGCGTTACATTATGTGTAGGTTACATAATGTATAAAGCTGATGCTTATAAAAATACTGTGGTTTTTTATAGACCACTATTATGAAGAATTTGTTCCTACCTACTTACATTATTATTGTCTAAGCGGAACCTAGATAGGTACTTACTACATCTATTGCTATATTTATGCTCAATAAATAGATGGGCTTATTATAATATAAGGAACGTACCTCGATGAACAATACTACTTCGTCAAAAAAGCTTTGTGGCGTATTTTTCAATATCCCGGGTAACGCTCTCTGTATCAACGTGCAAGGTCCAAGAATTCTGGTCGATAAATTAGCGAGGCCGTTACGGACTTCCTTCCCAAGAACATTGTTTCTGTCATGTAATATTATCCAGCCCATTCGCCATCCAGGTACTAGAAATCTTTTTGTAAGACCTCCGCAGGACAAGATAGGTACATCTTTGGATATTGATGATAGAGCTGCGAACTCGTGACCGGAGAAAACGAAATGCTCGTACACTTCATCAGCAATAATCGGTACGTGGTTTCTGGAGGCCACATCTAGGATCTCGCACAAATGTTGTTTATCATAAACGGACCCGCAAGGGTTCGATGGGTTTATAACGACTATAGCTGCAGTGTCGTCGTCAATCTGGCTCTCCAAATCCTCAATATCTACTTTCCATTGCTGATCTGGCTGTAACAAATAAATGGCGCCTCTTACATTTTTAACATAATTATATCTATAAGTTTTTAATAATAACATTTATTATAACGATAACCTTTAATCAAGGATTTACGCAGTTATATGGAGAGAATCCAGTATAGGTATAAGTCAATAAGCAATATATGCAAATTAAATTCGTAATAAACTGGAAACTTGTTATGTTTCTAGAAGCTTGTCGGTGCCGCATATAATTTAATGATCAGCAGGTAGTTTAGACGCTAGCCACCCCTGTCCTGTTCAGCCAGTCTGACACGTCTTGGCACTTTCCTACCTAGGTATCCTTTTAATAATGATTCTTATCAAATGACAATAAAACTGCTATTGGTTCATTTATACATTAAAGTGAAGGTTTATTTTAATTTGTAATTAAAAGCTCTAAACATTATCGGCGCCGATTAAAGAATTCAATCAATGAAATGCAATTATTTTTAATTAAAATTTAATCCATTTCCACACGATCCACCGCTCTCCGATTACGGGCAGAAACAGCAATTCTTCAAAATCACTGCTACAGCAATTGCAGAGCGCGGTTTATGTGTCGGACGATGGTAGTATGGACCCGGCTATTGAGTTAGCATATTGTATATTTTCAGCTGCAAAGAATTAAGTATTTACTTACCAATAAGCTATAATATTTGATTATAATTCCAAGTCCTTCAGCCAGCGTTTTGTATATCATAAATCCTGGGCGAGGTACCAGAATGTTCTGACCGGAATCGGCAAGCACAGTGACGGCTAGCTCTATGGCATGCGAGCATCCGCTGCACAGCGTCACATCTTCTGCGGACACGTCCCCCTGATGCGCACAGTATTCTGCCACCGCTTCTCTTGCTTCTATATGCCCTTTGGCAGGTCCATAGCTCCGACTCTTTAACCACTCCGCACTCTCATGCACAGCATGAAGGACTTGCTCCGGGGGATTCAAATTTCCAAAAGTGGTTGGATCACCTGAAAATTTTGTCATAAATTTTTATGTTTTTGTTTTGGCTCAACACTTTTGTGTATTTACCCAGTGTCAAGTATTTAATAATTTCTCAAGTTAAGTCAAAAGTCAAGTCAAGTCACAGTCCAAGTCATCAAGCTAAGTCATAGTCTAGTCAAGCCACACTCTTAGTAAAATGGTGGCAATATTACTAGAAGCTTCTATGGAGTTTTGGAAACAACACGAAAGGAAACGTTTCACCATCATTATACCTCTTTCCCACACTCATGGCTGTAATCCAGCACTTAACGAATAAAACGCCACTAATTTTATGCACTAACCCTGAAAATAACACCAGTTTTGGAAAATAATACAATGCAGTGACGCGATCTTTTCCCGCCAAAACTCCTTTGACATACAAAATTAAAAACGTATTATTGACCTATATTGAGATACTCAGTAACAGTATCTATATAAATAATCGGTCAGTACATAAGTTGCGAAACATTGTGAAATCCTGCTGACCTTGATTTAGCGAATAGATAACCGGATACTAAATTTCATCATCACACCCCTTTACAAACACGTGCCGTATACCTATAACGTGTAATCTCTAGCTGCAGCATAATAGTTTCCCGAAGATATAAGTAGCTCTCAAAAAATCTTTTACGCCGTTAACTCTGCTGCGCCGTTAACTGGACGGCTCCTCCCTTTTATCACTCAAAACTGGCACAACAATGAATATTGCTTTGGGCGTACTGACGATTACCGATTTCGACCATATCTAATAAAATCAGCCATTTAGACATGTGTCAAGTGACAAGTATATAATGTATCCTAAGTATATTAATCTTTCCGCTAATCAGCCACTACTGAGCCAGTGTATGATCGAGTTAGGTTATACCTATAATAAGTTAGATTCGGGTGAATTACAATTTATTAGCCGATGGATTTTTTGATAAAATATGTGCTTAGTATCAGAAGAAATGCCCTAATGAGTAATTTTCGAATAGGCATGTATGATTTTGTTATCTAATTGAAATTACGTTACGCGTACGAATGTATATTGGCGTGAATTTACATGTTTCGTGAATTTGTTGTCCCTAAGCTCCTTACTTATTATATTTTATCAGATGTTAATCGAGACATTTTAACACTCGTTGATATAAGTATGTTATGTATTACGTGACACTACATCCAATATGGCGGATTTTATAACCTATCCTTACTTCTCGTAAACAAATAAATATGTTGTATTTAGTAGGTATTAAAAACTTTTATATTTTTTTCGCCTCTACTTCAGACTTCGGTACTACATTACTATGTATGTATAGTATAATATCATCATGGACTTAGGCATTGTACCCGTGGCTGTGTAGTGGTTTATGTATAAATTTATAAGTACAATGCAGTAGGGTTATGTATATTAATGATAGGTCTACCTAAATTAAATAAACACTAATAAACAAAATATAATGACTAAAAATAAATTAAATCTAAACTAAAACAAACTATATTTCTAAATCTGAAGCTATAAATATCTAAACTTATAAATGAAAAACCCCGTTAAGGCTGTCTGCGAGTAAGGCGCCCAAAAAGCTCGACATTACCTCGTTGAACGACCAAATTTAATCTTTGGCCGAGGTAGAGAGCCAGCTCTTCGGTCGTCTGTAAATTCTATTAAATACAAATAAATTATTTATAATTGTTTCGATTGTTTGTTTATTCAGCATAATTACCGTAGTCGGGTTTAAGTTTGCGCACTCTATCTTATTTTAACTTTACCCAACCTTTATCCAACCAAACATACTTGAGTTTACTTTGCCTTACCTGCACCGCAACTTAATATATATAATGATATAAATGTGACCATTATTTATATAAATTTATATAAACTACTAATGTTATTCATCACACGAAAATATTTTGTAACAAGGAATAGACAGTGGAACTAAGTAGATACTTATTAACTTTACAGACGGTGCACTTACCGACAGAAAGTGCGATCAATTGCTTGTTGGGGTTTGGCTCCACTTGCAGATTTTCCACAATGTCTCTGATCAAGTTATGGGTATTGCGAGCCAACGCAGACGCACGGACATCCCATGTCTTGCTAACTTGTGACCGGCGCGACATGGGCACAAAACTTGCGAATAATTGGAAGCTGCGGCGACACTTAAACTTGAAATGAGAATATTGCTCGCATTTCGATACACCTCAGTTTTGTATCAGAATTGTGGCGTACAAACTAAAGCCTCTCAGCCGTGGAACTGGTTTCAAAATGTAGATGAGATGACGGCAATACTTAGGACCAGCTTGTTTATATATATTCCATGCAAACATGCTTGACTACTAACAAACTGATTTCTACAATCACATCTGGCATTGTTCAAATAAGTAACAATATTATGAACCATTAATAATTACTTAATAGAAAACTACAAAGCAGTAAAAAGCACTTTGTAACATACTATAAAGATTATGAGCACACTTAGAAAAAGCATATTATTGTTTTCAGCCACTATAAACGTCGATTGTAAGTATTTTTATTTTTCGACATGTTTATTATGGAAATTTTTCTTTTATTGACTTGCTTACGTCACACAATGCCACGTATTCATGTAATGCTAATGATACTATATGCAACAATCGCAATACTGACAACAAAAACATTTGTCATATTTTATGGTATTTGAATGGTTGATCTTAAACAGAATGAGTAGATACATTAAGGAGAGAAGATGGCCTCCTCACGCGGTTATCTTCGGTAAAGCGTGACCGTCGTGCATTGGCGAAATATATTGTTATTAGGTAAGTAGTCGAGTGTTGTGTAAATCACACGTAACTTTGGTAATAAAAGTAAGGGTCAAGGTCCTGACTCCATTGACTGGCAGACAAGGCACAGCCTAAACCACTCTGATGGGTAATTGAAAAATAATTGAAAACGCTTTTATGACAGTCCTTAGTTTTTGAACTTAAATATATATATTATATATATATATATATACTTAAATATATATATATATATATATATATATATAATACTTATAAGTATTGTATAGAAACTTAAGCGAATCCTTTCTTTCCCATCCCATCCTTTTCCCCCATCTTTTACCTTTTCCCTTCCTTGTTTCCATCGACAGGACTATCGCGTAACACTAAATTAACTCATGCAAAGGGGCGCTTCAGCTAGTATACTTAGGTCCGTATTACAGAACGATGCTCAGTCATCGATAGGTGCTCAAGCAGAGATTTCATTCATGAAGTGATCAAATTAGTGAATGAAATCTCTGCTTGAGCACTGATCGATGACTGAGCATCGTTCTGTAATACGGACCTTAGATGTCAAAATGTGAAGCTGTACGAAAACTATGAAACGATAAAACCCAACTGTAGTAGGTGCAATTAATTTTTATGTTTATTTACTAGTAACTTAGGTAATTTGAGTTTGATATTGTTAATTAGTATTATTGAATTGCTAGCTTGTATATCCATCTATTTCAGCTTAGCTTGTCTACACAATTATAATGAATAAATAAATATTTGTTGACGTTTCACACAGTGCCATCTAGTCTCAAACTAAGCTAAGCATGCATTATGGGAACCAGATAATTGATAGAATACTTTTTGTTTGTAAATACATAAAAAGAATACAATTTCACACCCAGATACAAAACCAACCCATGTTCATCACGTAAATGTTAGTCCTGGGTGAGAATCGAACCCACAACCTACCGTTCAGAAGGCAGAGCTTATACAATCTACTGAGCCATCAGGCCAGTCAATTGTCACATTAAGAGGCAACAGATGTTAGTATAATATTAATTACATTAAACAACTAGCAACAACTTAGTTTTTTTTCGTACCTCAAAGGTTTCAGATCAAATAATACTTCAAAGTGACACCGTTTTATTGCAACTTATCAAAGACATCCTATATATCCGTAATTAACATTCTGTGTTGAGGGTGTTATCGGTTTTAGTTCCTATTCAAATTCAAATAATTTTTTTTGTGTCAACATACATTACACATAAAATAAGTTACAACCCTGCCCTCTGCTTTAGTATACACTGTGTTGCAGGGGGCAGTGTCTTCCCTTGCCGCCGGGGGCGAGCTGGCTGGACTGCAGTCGCGACCCCTTCTCGCCCCGGTACGGCGGACGAGGGCTGACGGGGGGGTTTTAGTGGGTTCGAGTCCCACATACCCCCTGCCACCACCCCCGTGGTGGCAGGGAAGTGCGAGGGCATTTCCCCCCTCAAAAAAAAAAAGTGTCTTCCCTTATGGTACAAATAATTTCAATACAAAATTGATCAAAATTCAAGGTAAGCATATATTATTTATCACTTTTACGGACTCAAAACGTCCCGTTATATATTGTACATTATATGTTGTAAATTATAATACTTTTAACTACCTAATACGGAAGTCGCGTTGTACGTTTTTCAAAGAATATTATATATTCCTATTCGTCATTATTTCACGTTGTTGAAGCAGAAAAATAGGTGTCTGCAAGCCGACAACTCTATTGTCAAGAATGAAGGTGGATAATTCATGTAGGTGAATAGATAAACTCTGTATTGAAACAATATCACAAATTGTCCAATTGATAAGTAAACTAGAACTATTGGACCTAATTATAGTAAGTTAGAAGTATAAAGTATTATTATAAATAATATACTAATAAAATAACAACGCCCAACGATTACATACATAGATCCTGGACCCTAACTATGACTCCGGAGTTTTGGCGGGAAAACGAAAAAGATCGCGTCGCCGCATTGTATTATTTTCCAAAACTTATGTTATTTTCAGTGTTAGTGCATAAAATTGGTGGCATTTTATTCGTTAAGTGCTGGATTACAGGCGTGAGTGTGGGAAAATGGTATAATGATGGTGAAACGTTTCTTTTCGTGTTGTTTGCAAAACTCCATAGAAGCTTCAAGTAAAGTTGCCACCACTTTACTAGGGGTATGACTTTGACTAGACTGACTTGACTATGGCTTGACTTGATGACTTCGACTGTGACTTGACACGCGTGAAATATCGATAACTTGATAAATTATCAATAACTTGACACTGGCTAAATACACAAAAGTGTGGAGCCAAATCTTAAAAAAAAAAAAAAAAATAACTATGACTCCCTGAATCTAGGGACCCCAGCAACTACACGAGGATCATGGTCTCACAACACTCAGACACAGAACAAGTATTTGCGCTTTCTGTTTCTGTGCACAAATACTGGTCCCGCCGCGGGAATTGAACCCGCCGCCTGCAGGTTATACCGACCTTCTCAATCACCATACCACAGAGGCTGCAATTATTCCATATAAGTCATTACACCCTAATTCTTATTATATTTGGGGTGGTTAGGCCTGCATTGACGTCCCGCATGGGGTGTATTGTGCATTTCCCCCTGCCACCTGCCAGCATTTACCCAAGCCAGCCCACAGCTCCTTCATGTAGCGGAGCACTGCCTCGGGTCGCTGGCACAACTATTCCAGTGTTGTCGCGTTTGATGGTGTGGGTGTCGCATTTGATGGTATGGGTGGTATGGAGACTAATTGCCTTCGTTCGCGTGGTCGTTGTTCTTGTTCGTTCAGTTGATGAATTGTTTCTCTTGTCTCTTCTGTGACTGTGCAATGTAGCAGCACATGTTCTACAATCTCGTTTTCCCGCATGCAACCCCGACACAGGGGGCTATCTGTGGCGCCGATTTTGTGCAGGTGATAATTATTGAGGTGACAGTGACCTGTGATAACACCCACCATAAGACGGCGGTCTTGCTTTGTTGATTTCAGCAAATTGTTAGTGAGTTTTCCGTTTACGTCGTCACATCCTATAGGTAGGATATGAAGAGAGAGGAATGGGGCGTAATCGACGACTACTTCAATGAAATTAAAATTGCCATAATACCTCCAAGATAGGTTATTATAGTTCAGTTCTGTACCATAAGGATCCTCTTGTTTTTGGATCGAAGTGGCATATAAATATTATGTTTATTCTTGAATCCCCCTTATTTTGGATTTAAGAGGAGATAAAGGTATCCGCAAATCCATATGTATAGCCGAGCTGGGATCCAATTGTAGGGAGCCACCAGTACAGCTATAGTTTACCACATCAAAATAAAATAAAATTATTTTTCTTGACTTTACCCCTAAGTCCGTGAAAGCGTCAACCTGTATTTCTTTACTTAATTAATTACTTATCGAGTATTGAAAACCGGTTTCATAAATAAGTATCCCAAATTAATATACTTATAACAAAGATATTTGTCTTTTCATGTGTAGGTACAAAACAATTATTATGATATGAAGAGAATTGAACTAGAACTAGCTGACCAATATTGTAAACCTCATTAAGCTCAAAGTCGCGCAACTTATGGAGAAAGCTTAAATATGGTCGGTGTTTCCCAGCGATATAAGATCTGAAATGAGATCCGTAAGAGAACTAAGGTGACCGATATAGATCTTAGAGTTATTAGCAAGTTGAAATGGAAATGGGCAGGCCACATCGCTCGTAGAATTGAAAAAACCTATGGAAGAACGATTCTGATCACGAACCGGAAGACGAAGCGTTGCCGGCTCCCCAATAAGTGGACCGAAGATCTATTCAAATCCGCGGGGAACCGTTGGATGCAGGAAACAAGCAGCCACTCAAAGTAGTGCTCTATGGGCCTCTATGTGCCTATGTTTAGCTTAGCTGCGGACGTCTTCAGGCTGTTGATGATGACGATGATGAGGAGCTGACCAGCACGGGCTAATCATTCTGCTCCCTAAACCGTCCCACTACGTTCATTCTTTATTTATACCTTTTCCTCTTATCCAACCATTTTCTACCCCATTTTTCTATTTGTTCTTCCTCCTTTATCTATATTACCTCTAGGTAACGACCATATCTACCATATTTTGACTGAGGCGTCGTAGCTTCCAATGGGATGACACAGATTCCACTTTTTTGATTGGTCGGTAGTTTTCTTGACTATTTATCAAATAAAAGCTCTTTCAGTACTAGAAGCAGGAACTGTCGAACAATTTTTTATTTCAATTTGGAATGTATGATAATCCAATTTAAAAAAAATAATTATTAAATATGTGAGTGTGGATTCCCATAACTAATACTAAATTCAAGCGTCCGTCTAATGTTAAAGGGCGGGTTGGATGCCCTTATCTAAAAGAGCCTCTAACTCCCTTTTGGATGAGTCGATTTTGATGAAACAAAGACATAAATGGCATAAAACTCACCCAGCGGTTTATTTTCAGTAAATTTTTACACACACTACTCTAAAACTGTATTTTTAAGTAATTACTAACTAACTATGTAGGGTGGAAATTACTCAAAAAAAAAATCTCTGTGTACTCACAGACTTTATTTGGTTACAGATTTATCTATCTATAAATATAATAAATTTAAGATCGTACGCGCTTCGGAACGAATTAATTATGGATAACATGTAGATTTTTTCCTTATAGCGCTGAGCATGCGGAAAATATAGATTAGTTTATTATTTCGTTCTAACTAATTGTGCTGTAAAACCTTTATTTAGGTATACCACAAATGTCTGGCCAAAGGCAATCATCTCATATTTTTAAAAATATGCGTACCTACCTAATCAAAGGGTTTTGATAAAGCGCGGAATCACAAACAAACAGGTACACAAAAAAATAACAAATTCAATCGTAAATATAAATAGAACTAATATTTTTAATACATTATTAACATTACTAAGTAGTAAGTAATTAAAAAACATGGCATATTAGTAGTTAAGGGGTAATGTATAAGTAATACAAAATCCCAAATCACTAATACCCCATATAATCTCTTCTATTATATCTGTATAAAAAAATTAATCTCCATTTCTCTTGGACATCACATCACGCGTGAAAAGATGGAACAATTTCACTAATTCTTGTTTTATTGTGTTAGGAGAAGATACTTATAAAAGAAAAAAATCAAGAAGTTTGAGCGGAATATTAGAAAATTTTCACGACGTTGATGAAACCGCGGGGCGCAGTCTGTTATTAATAATTTAATTACAATACAAGTGAAGGTATTTGTGGTTTCATGGTATGAGCTATGTTCATTTGCTCGCTGTCCATGGAGTGCTGCTTAGCGAATGAGATGATTCGGGTGCATGCCTCTAATAAGACATCTTCTGGCACTGTAAGTACAATGCGCATGTAGCCGGGGTAGCTGAAGCACTGAAAATGGAAATTGGCACATGAAATAGTACCTATATATTAATAAAATATAATAATAATAACAGCCAACGATCACAAACATAGATCCTGGTCCCTAACTAGGATTCCCTGTGTCTAGGGACCCAGGAACTACGTAGACCATGGTCCCACAACACCCAGGCTCAGAACAAGTATTTGCGCTTTTTTTTCGTGCACAAATAGTTGTCCTGCCGCGGGCACCGAACTCGCCGCCTCCAAATTATGAGCCCACCTGCTCAACCACCACACCACATGTTTTATCAAAAGAGAACAATCTAGGCCTATGAAAAGATCTTTGTATTTTGCATGTGTGTAATCACTTTAGTGTATTATAAATAAATAAAAAAATATTTGTAGACATTTCACACAGCGTTCGTAGGTTCCCGCTTTTCTTATTTTGGGGCTAGATAGCGCTGTGTGAAATGTTCACAAAAATGTTTGTTTTTTTTTAAATTTATTACACATACAAAAGAACAGGGCTTAAAAAAGCATTAAAAATAATTTTGATTGTGATATTGTGTAGTTTAGTGATAGTGTGAGCATGGCAAGAAAAAGCAATTAAATTAAACCAATTCAGCTTACATAATAATATGTATAATTAAGGTCCGTATTACAGAACGATGCTCAGTCATCGATTGGTGCTCAAGCAGAGATTTCATTCATAAAGTAATCAATTAGTGAATGAAATCTCTGCTTGAGCACCGATCGATGACTGAGCATCGTTCTGTAATACGGACTTTAGTGTCTCAAAATAAGCTCTCAGGCCTAAATCGGCTTATAAAACACGGATCATATTCCTATTATAAAAAAAAATTAAGGCAAAAGCCATTTCCAACCTTAGAAATTTACATTTAAATCATTACTCTAAAAAAAGAAAAACGTCCAATTTAGCAAGTAAAGACGATGAGCATGAGATTAAAATGAAATGACATGTAATTATATCGAGATACTTTTACACGTAACCTAGCAGGTTTTTATCAGGGTAAATATGTACTACACTTATGTTTTTATTCCGCTCACATATAATTAAAATTATATATTAATAAATGTTATTGGCATTTCATCGCATAACTAATATACTGATTTTGCACCTAAATATGTTCATTAAATTATTTCATAATGAGCAAGCACCTATTTAATAGCTGTTGCAAGTTAATAAAGTAAATAACTCTAAAGTAATCATGGTTGGCCCAAAAATACAGCCACCTTCAGCCACAATACTTTTAAGCGGTTCGCTGGTCGTTGGCGCGGAACGCTCGCTTCGCTCGCTCGGCTCGCGCTTTGTTTTGTCGCTACCTTTTTTTTGAGAGGGGGAAATGGTATAAAACACCGCGAGCCCCTGGCAGGAAGGGTAAACCTGCTAAGCTGCTAAATAAAAATGTGTTGTGTGTGTAAAAACTGTTAACTGCATGCTATACTTTTTTTGGGTTTAGCCCTTCCTGCCTTGACATAAGTATAGCCTAACTAATCGAATACTGACCTTTTCCATAATAGTTAATTAACTGGAAAGCTGTAGGTACCTAATTTACTCGTCCGATATTCCTTGGATTACCTAATCTATCAGATACCTAAAAACAAAACTGAACCTACTTGGCCAGGTATACACAAGACGGACTGCTCCGCTAACATCTGCTTGATAAAGTGAAGCTCGTTTTGAAATCTTGGAAACTGGGACATTTTGAGTTCCACCATCATATACATGGAGCCTTGAGGCATTATAGGACGCAAGCCGGGCGCCTTCTGCAACTCACGGAAAGCTCGCTTCGCCTGACTCTGAAAAAAAAAACTTGTAACGTGAATAAAACCAAAACAGTTTTTGCTAGATCCTACACCTTTCTCTCTAAATTTGAACATGATCTTACTTACTTTATGCTTATGACATATAATTAATTTAGTTCTTCGTTCTTAGTTAGGGTTCTCGTATACGTTTGTTCAACTCGTGTCAACTTGGCATACCAATATTACTATAACTATATATATTTAAGTGTACCTAAATAATTATGACTGGCTAATTTTACTGCTCTGTTTGCATTGTGACGGATTGCTTGCATCAGTAGTGGCCAAGAAACTTCCTTATTTTTTTCAAGCTCAAATATTGTACCTAATGAACAAGTCCATTTCCTGTATAATAACAATAATAATTTGACATTAAGCACTTTGTAATTTTATATGTTCAATATTAATTACAATAGCTTAATTTGTAGAACCTAATCTCATTTTGACTTGTGAAAGTGCTAAAAATAGCCTGTTTGCAATTAAATCCTTTGACTTTGAAGAAATTATTCTTTGAGATCACTAGACGGATTAGCGATTCAAACTTTTGTACCTAAAAGTGTTTAGGAAGTACTTTAAGGTTTAAACAAGATCTCCTTAATTAACCTACCTCTATAAATGTCATCATATCGTTGCTGAACTGTTTGTCACACTTGAGAATTCTTGGCAACGCTTGTTGCACCAACGTATTCGCTCCGAGAATCCTGCTTGACATATTGTTTAACGCCATGCGAACTTCTTTCCCGAGGACGTTGTTGCGATCGTGAACGATGATCCAGCCTACTCTCCAGCCAGGAACCAAAAACCTTTTAGTGAGGCCACTGCATGTTATTACGGGGACGTCTTTTGACAAAGCTGACACGGGAGTGTATACTTGGTTCGAAAAAACAAGGTGTTCGTAAATTTCATCAGCTATAATCGGCACGCGGTGCCGCGACGCGATGTCTATTATTTCAATCAAGTGTTCTTTGCTGAATACAGAACCACAAGGGTTCGATGGGTTGTTCACTACTATAGCTGCTGTGTTATCGTCTATTTCACTTTCCAATGACTTCAAGTTTACTTTCCAATTGTCCTTAGGCTGAAAGAAGACGACAGAATAAGGTAAATAAGTACTAGATACAAAAAACGAGTGTGTAAAACTTCTTTAGTTTAGCTCCATGTATCTGCCAGGATAACTTTGTTTCTACTTTGTTTAATGTTAATGTCGCCATCTTAACAGCTGTAAATTGTAATTTTTCAACATAATAATACAAATGTTTTACTTTGTTATGTTGAACAATGGAGATCTACTTGAACCAACTTCAACTTCCATCCGCCTCGCATTCACCAGCTTACTCCCCAAATCAAGCATGCGTAAAGAAGTTTTACTTCGAAAATTCACAGGCATTTAGACAGGTAAGTTAATGTAAAATGTTTTAAGGAAAGTATTATGGCTTACCAGCAAGTCGTAATATTTAATTTGTATGCCAAGCCCTTCTCCCAGAGTTTTATGTATTGCATATCCAGGTCTGGGAACGATAATGTTCTGACCCGCCTCTGCTAGTGTATTCTGGACGATCTCAATGGCATGAGCGCAGCCACTGCATATAATGACGTCATCGGCACTGACGGTCCCTTGATGCCGGCTGTACTCTGCAACTGCTTTCCTTGCTTCATACTGGCCAAGTGCGGAACAATAGCTGCGACTCTCATTCAGTGTTAAGCTCTCACGCACGGCATCCAGAACCACTTCTGGGGGACTTAAATTTCCAAAGCAAGTTGGGTCTCCTAAATCCAGAAGAACAATCAATACAATGAGAAAAAGAAAAAGTACTTAGAAATGATTTTATTAATGGCTCAATACCGAAATATCATGTGACTGTTACTGCTTAGTTACTAATATTTTCTTTTACAATTACAATAAAATATACTGTCTTTTTTGTTTTATTTATTTATGTCCATTATTTGTGTACCTGTCTTAGTATAATGATTGGAAAATATAAGGGCTGTTGCACTGTACCCAATATGACCTTCCAATGATATGTACTTTACCAAGTGGTAAGTACCGATACCTATCTACTAAGTGTGGACTGAACGGACATCGCAAAAAAACTCGCTACAATAAATCAATAAGCGAAACAAATAAAATCTTTAAACACTTACCCACAGAAAGTGGAATGAAAGGTTTTTCAGGGTTGGGTTTTACCTGAAGGTTTTCAATGATAGCCCTGATAGGGTTATGCGTGTTGCGAGCCAAGCTCGAAGTACGCACGTTCCACTGTCGGCCGTTATGTGAACGCGGCATCGCCTAGTCTGTAGATCACTAGCGCAGAACTTGAAATATTATCTCTATTCATGATCCAGCTCTTTTGTAGCTTCAACTTTTTGAACGAAATATATGTACGTAAGATAACAATTGTAATTGTTATGTTAATGCCGCACTTATTTGACATCCGTATATAATGTATGCACAATGCACAAAGAGTAATATCTACTACTGACTGTAAGAGTGAGGGGCAACTGAACTAAACACAATAATAACTATTATATCTCGGAAAGCCTAAAAACAACTCGCCACCAATCACAAAGTAGAGAGCTATAACGGCTTCAGGGCACGTCATAGCACGTTTTTTTTTGTCGGGATCTCTATAGAATCTGACGTCTTCTGCGACGTAAAGTCCTACAATGACGTCTGGGATTACCACAAAACATTTGTCATAGCATCAAGACGTCATTTCAGGACGAATATGATGACTTTAGGAGACAGAGCTATGCTTCGTATGCCGTCTTTGTGACGTTCCAAAAAGACGTACTGTGGACTTACACAGGAGAAATTTCATTGCTAATTAGAAAATTTCCGTACTAACTAGGCACATAAGCTGCGTATTGAAGCTGTCAAATCCGTAGAAATTTGTGTTTCTATTCCATACATTTTTATTTGTATTTGTTGCACTCAAGTTATTTGCCGCCTAGCTGGTGGCGACATCTATAACTCGTTGGGATGTAATTCAGCAATGATGGAGCAGAGTACATACCTAGTATATAATTTTCTTAGCCCTGAGGGATTGTCTACTTCGTTACGTACCAACAGACAGTAATGAATTAGAAAAAAAACGAGTGTGCTTAGACCACATGTCAAGCAAAACTTCTTTTGTTTAGCTCCATCTATCGGCCGTTATAGCTTTGTTTTTCGTTTGTTAAACCCTTTTTATTCTCAACCCTTCAATTGTAAATTGTAATTTTTACCGGCCGTACCAACATTATAATACAAATTTTATAGTAATCACTAGCCCGTTAGCTCAGTTGGTAGTAACCCTGCCTTCCTGCCTGCCTGGTTGTGGGTTCGATTCCCACCCCGGACAAACATTTGTGTGATGAACATAGGTGTTTGTTCTGTGTCTGGGTGTTATATTGTATTCTATGTATGTATTTACAAACAAAAAGTTACCAAGTAATTATATCAGTTATCTGGTTATACCCATTGGGCCCATAATACAAGCTTTGCTTAGTTTGGGGCTAGATGGCGTTGTGTGAGATGTCCACACATATTATTATTATTTATTATTAATTTTTAACTTTGTTATGTTGACAATGGAGATCTAGTTTAACCAGCAACATTCAACTTCCCTTCGCCTCGTCACGCATTCACCAGCTTACTCCCCAAGTCAAGCGTGCGTAAAAAAGTTTTACATCTAAAATTAATAAATAGTGCCGAACGCTCACATACAATCATAGATCCTAGAGCCTGCCCTGTATCTAGCGACCCAGAAACTACGAGGACCATGGTTCTCCAACAACCAGACTCAGCACATTTATTTGGGCGTTTTTATGTGCTTAAATTGTCCTGTCGCGGGAAATGAGCCTGCCACCTCCGAGCTATGAGCCGAGCTGCTCAGCCGCCTCAGCACAGGAAGCTGTCAAAAGTTTTTTGGGCTATATTATATTTTTTATGCTATTAGGTAGCAAAAAAGCATACAGCCCTCCTGATGGGAAGAGGTCAACGCAGCGTATGAAAATTATTATCGAATTATGCTGATCCAGGTAATGCATTGTGTAAAAAAATTCTCATTTTATACTTACTCGTAATCTTTGAATTTACTTTTGAGTTTAGAGTATTATAGTCATTAACAATTAAGTCACTGCAATCCGCATTGTAATAAAATGAAATAACTCTAGTAGGTATGCTTGCGTCAATTTAAGACAAGAATAAGTATAATACTAATAATTTTTTTGTAAGATAAAAACTACAGTCACAATGTCACACTTTTATCTTAGTACCTTCCGCCTGTGGCTTCAATCGCGTGGTACGACGACGCCTGTATTACCCGGTGAGCGCCATTCTCTATCAGAATAAAGGAGTAAACTAGTATGTTACTCCGACACGCGACGACGACGTCTTACTAACTATTTAGTCTAACTTATTATAATTTACACAACGCACAATGATCAAAATCAGCCCATTCCGTCCGAGTTGAACAGAACCAATGATATATCTTTTCGTTATAAGCCTATTCCTATAACGAAAAGATATATCATTAGTTCTGCTAGGTATAGACCTATAAAAGCGATTTCTCGAAAACTATTAAAAGGTCTAAATACTTAGTTGAAAGGCGTGCATATTCTTGTTGGGATCAAATATTTACTCTTTTGCAGAAAAAAATGAGTACCTAGGGAAATTTACGTTGTTGGGTCAATTTGATTGAATGAAATTTTATGGTGTAACTAGCCTGTATACTTAAAAATCGTGTAAGTAAATTAATGCGCGTGAAGTGACATCTGGCAATTTTCTTTATAAATTTTCGATGAATTCTTTTAAAACCGATGTACACGGCCAAACAATAAGAAGTGGTCGGCAATAAAGACAAGAAGATTATTATACTTTTTTTTAATTAAATAAGTTACAAATTAACAACCTAATAATGATGTGAACTCCTCTTGCCAAAATCACAGCTTGAATGATTCAAGTTGAATCCTTGGGTATGCTTTCCACGATGTTTTTAATAACGTTTTGAGAAATACGATCCCACTCTTCTGCCATTACTTTTTTTAGCTTCCTGGTGTTTTGCGGAGCAGGTTGCACTGATCATACCCGTCCCTTTAGAACATCCCAGACGTGCTCAATTGGATTGATGTCTGGACTTCGAACTGGCCAATCTAAACAACGGATCCCAACTTCTTGCATGTACGCTTCCACGTCGCCAGAACGGTGCGGGCGAGCATTGTCATCCATAAAAATGGAATCTTCCTGAAGAGCAGTCATTGCGGGTTGTGCATGTGGAATTAGGACTTCCGTTATATACCGGTGTGCATTTAATGTTATATTTTCTATGAACAGTAACTCCGTACGTTCCATCGAATTAATTTTTGCCGAAACATAACGGAGCCTCCGCCATAAGGAGTGATTTCTTCGAAACACACTTCTGCATAGCGTTCCCGTAGACTTCGCAGGCTTCGCAGCACTCGCCGGCGTAGGTCTCCACACAAAGAGCTTCTAGCTACATCAGAAAACAATACTTTATTCCAGTCCTCTTGAGTAATTTAAGACCCGGCCCGGCGATAACTCCTGATATTGGTAACCGAAAGCCTTTCTCATGACCGTCCACAAGCTAACTTCTACTCTTCACTTCTTCAAGGCTCTTCTTCAGGTCAAGCGGTCACCTCTTGGTTCTGTGCATCGCTTCTTTCGGTCTTCTTTTGACCGAACCGGTCTCTTGATACCGTTGCCAAGTCTTCTGGACAGATGAACGACTCACATTTAGCCGCTGAGACACGAAAATTGCGAAAAACTTCCTTCAAGTAGGGCTATTCATTTAACCGGCCCATATAGCTTTATCAGTCATCTCAGAAAGTGGTATTTAATGTGAAAAGAAAGATTAAATTGTTTCATTTGCAGAAAATATCCAAAAAGTTTTAAAATTTTGTATACTTATTCAGTAAAAATGCAATTTTACAATAATCCACAATAATAATTATTTTTCTTTTATTCATATCAAAATTTAAATTTGGAACGTTAAGAATCGTGCCAGGATGCTTCAAATACCATGCCAATACATCATGGATACAAAAAATACGTTTCTCGTTTCGTTTTGATGTAATTTGAGGCAAAAGTAAATGAGGCAGGTACCATTTTTAATATCAACAATAATCAATATTAATCATAAGTCGAACTATTAGTAATGTCGTGTAAAATTAACGTCGCTCCAGTATATATATACCAGAAGTCAAAAATTAACTATCACAGGGGGGCTAGAGGGACGAAAGAAGTGCGCACGCAGCGCCGCCGGTTGGCTAGCCAGTCGTACTCCGTCCCCCGCCCCATACGACGCTCCGCGGACTTCTGGCTGTACAGTCGCGTTCTAAGGTGTATATATATATATACAGCATATATATATATATATATATATATATATATATATATATATATATATATGCTGTATATCAATGTATATTATATTACTATAATTTTTATATATATTATATTACTCCTCCTGTATATCAATCGGTACGAAACATCTGTTAGAGTTTGTATTGCTTGTTTTATTTTCTGTGAGAGAACAATGTTTGCGAAGTGTAATTTTTCGCGGATTTAATGGACATATAAATAAAAGAGACGAATGTACGCTGACTGCTAATGATATGGTGAATCGTTTTAACCTACGCGTTAGAAATCTAAACTTATTTGTTGACGATTCGCAACGGCTATCGAATTATTGTCTAGGCTGTCATCACAGAGGAAATACTTATTACTGAAGTATATATATATATATATATATATATATATATATATATATACCTCTATGGCATTTTTTTTTTAGTTTTGGCTCCACACTTTTGTGTATTTAGCCAGTGTCAAGTTATTGATAATTTATCAAGTTATCGATATTTCACGCAAATATGTGTCAAGTCACAGTCGAAGTCATCAAGTCAAGTCATATTCAAGTCAGTCTAGTCAAAGTCATACTCCTAAAAGAAACGTTTCACCATCATTATACCATTTTCCCACACTCACGCCTGTAATCCAGCACTTAACAAATAAAATGCCACCAATTTTATGCACTAACACTGAAAGTAACACAAGTTTTGGAAAATAATACAATGCGGTGACGCAATCTTTTTCGCTTTCCCGCCAAAACTCCTCTATGGCATTTATCCATAAAAATAGTTCATTGAAATGCGGCGGCTTTTGTTATTTAGTATGAAAATACAATATAATAGAAATGGCTATAATGCTCCTACTAGGCACAATACACAAACCGTGTCATTGCCAATAAAGAACAAAACAAAACGCTGATCCTCTGTTTTGTTTTTGAGTTTAAATGGATTTCAAATTACTTTATCTCCCTCGTTAACTATCCTTTTTCTAGCCATAATTCTTCATTTTCCGTATCGAACTTTTACTTCTAAGACTTTCCGGGATATAAATTATGTTAATTTCGCCAGAAAGCAAACAAACATAATTAGGTACAACGTTTTACTTTTATAATAAAGAAAGTAGGGATTAAAACGCATCGTCTATTTATATCTCCTTATATATACACGTATAAGATAGCAATAATTAAAGTTAGATACTCTTAAGCCTCAGATAAGACTATAATTTATTTTAACATTCTTAATTTTAAGATCGCTATGTCTCTATATATAACTCTGACTACATAAGACTATATAAACAAAACTTCTTTATGAAAATAAAGAAGTTTTGTTTATATAGTTCTTTATCGTTCTTCTTCTCTTCTCTATAGTTCTGTAGAAGGGCCGGGTCAGCTAGTTCTAGAGCGAATTCGCGCCTTTCTCCGATTCTCCCTGCCTGCCCCCTTCATTCCTCCGTTTGGTCTTTTCTTAATCTATTTTCCCTTTCCCCACTTCCTTTTTCCTTACACACTCCTTTCCTTTTTGCAACCAATGTCTTTGTCAAACCCCCATCAGCTTTTTATACTTTTTCCTTTAATTCGACTTTACGCCCTATCTATACTTTCACACGTCACGTATAAGTAGCGGCACGAAACTCTAGCACTGCGCATTGCGCAGAAGTCAAAAATTAACTATCACAGGGGGGCTAGAGGGACGAAAGAAGTGCGCACGCAGCGCCGCCGGTTGGCTAGCCAGTCGTACTCCGTCCCCCGCCCCATACGACGCTCCGCGGACTTCTGGCTGTACAGTCGCGTTCTAAGGTGTATTTTATATCCATTCATTGATATTGTTTTTGTTAATTTTGAGTTCGTTTATTATTATTGGTTTTTTATTAGTTTATTTTTAGTAGATAGTGAATATAGGTTTAAAGAAATTTATTCTCAAATAAGACAAAAAAGTCACTTCCATGAGAACATAGTTAGACTTAAAGAATTCTATACAAGTACATTCGTCGTCACTTTAAATAATGTAGGTATAGTAACATAAATATAAATACGTGCTTAAGTAACATTACATTTCAACACGACATAATTTAAAATATTTACTTCGGCAACTCATCCGTCGTTAGGTATTGAGACAATTGTTTCTTGAATTCGTTAAATGAATATATTTTTTTAATACGCGAGGGTTTTTATTATAAAGTTGTGCTCCTTCAAAAGTAAGCATTGTTTTGCCATAATTTGTTCGAGGTTTCGGAAGTACAAGAAGCCTACCGCGACGATTGCTGCGCTTGTTGTATAATTTTTTTATGTTCATTATTTTAGTTTCAGTGTAGATTTTTTTTGTTGGTGTTAAATAATGGTAGTTAAAAAGCATTTTGATAATTTTGTTTTGTAAGACTTGAAGTTCGACTAATTTTGTTTTGGATGCACTTCCCCAAATTTCAATAAGGTACAGTAAGTGTGGTTTTACTAGTGCGTTATAGATAGTGAATCGTAATTTTCGGGGGACACATCGAGCAATGTTACGAAGTGAGCCAAGGAGTGTTACTAGTTTATTTTTTATATGCTCAATATGGACATTCCATGATAAATGTGTGTCCATATGCAAACCAAGGTATTTTTCGTGTGATTTTTGCTGTATAGGAACATTGTTAATTGTTAGAGGCGCGTGTGGAGATACAGGTTTGTTTTTGGCTTTAAACACAACGTAGCAAGTTTTGGAAATATTAACAGTTAGTAAGTTGTACTGAAACCATTTTGTAGGATGTTTAGATCGTATTGAGCTTGTGAGATTATATCATGTATGGATGAACCAAAGTAGAATAAGCAAGTGTCATCTGCATAGAGAGTTATATGCCCTTTCAGTCCTATGTCATGAATGTTATTGATATAAATCAGAAAGAGCAAAGGGCCCAGTATTGATCCTTGTGGGACTCCACACGTAATTGGTATTGAGTCACTTTGGGAGCTACTGTCTAACTTGACTATTTGCGATCTATTTGTTAAGTATGATTCAAACATCTGGAGAGCTTTGCCAGTGATACCAATGGTTTTTAATTTATATAAAAGCAAATTGTGACTTACAGTATCAAAAGCTTTTATTAAATCTATAAAAATACCAAGAACTATATTTTTTTTATCATGAATATGCCTCGAAGAAATACCGTTTTGAAAAGTCAGGCACAAAAAATGGTGTATGATGTGCATAGTTTTGTAAAAAAAGGACCAATGAATTGATTGATTCTTTAAAGCAAGATTTAAATGAAAAGAGGTTAATCTTGTATAGTAAAACAACCTGTTACAAGCTATGCAAAATTTTTAACGTTAACTATTTATTCACGTTTGCGCGCGCGACAGTACCCATGCGCAGCCCATACCCTTACATATACACCATACATATTACATACCATACATTTCGGTCAGCGTTAAACTTCCGTGCTGCTAAACCTATACGTAACCATACCTTTTACTTTTCAACTTCGCTGTAGTAGGTGCCTAACGTAAAAATTGTCACCGGCTGGTGACCCTATCTGTGATAAATAACTTTAGATCGACTAAAATAAAAACGTGTGATTACATTTTGATTTGTAGCTTCCACACCCACACGGCTACGAGGCTGCACCAATTTAGATGAAATTTTTCACACTGATTGTTATTTTACCATGATCAACTTTACTTTTTACCGCGGAAAATTACAGCAAAACGTAGGAATTGCGGATGAAACCGGAGCACCTTTAGTAAATAATACAAAAATTTTGAATAAGAACTCTTTTGTATATCCGCCACAATGTAAAGTAGGTATACCATCTTCAACGCTATACTAACTTAAATGTGTTCAACCATAACTAAACCTATTTAGTCAATACAGAACCGGTGCTAACATTATTGGGTAGGGTAATAGAGGTGTCAGAATACGCTTGAAAATCTCTTTTAAAATAATGTTATGTTTTTGACATACAATAATTATAAATTAGAATCTTCTTCGGATCGTTTCAATATCGTTACCATGATAGACGATCCACTATATACCACTTCATAGAGGAGATTTGCCATAATCACTACGCTTGGCAGCCGGCTTGGTGATCGTAGAAGATTTTTTTTTTTATGTTAGTGAATGATGTGACGAGCTAGTCGTTCACCTGATGTTCAGCGACACGGCTGCCCATAACAGAACAGTGTCACTCGGAACTCCAAAATATAAAGTTTGGCGTGACACTGCACTGCACACATCATCCTGAGACATCAGCACAGTCTGGTAATAAGATTACTCGACTGTGAGATCAGATCTTAAAGTCTCATTTGCCCAGTAATTTCACTAGCTACAGTGCCCTTCAAACCGGAACACAGTAGTGCTTGCGCACTACTGCTTGGCGGCAGAATAACTGGCAAAGCGGTGGTACCTACCTAGATGAACTTAGCAGAAAAGTCCTACCACCTAGTATTTTAATGTACTGAGAAGAATGCTGCTGCCTATTCCCTGGGTATTCCCTTAGCCGGCTCTCACGGCACCCACGGGAAGGGATGGGGCTGGGTATTCACAAACTGGGACCATACGGCCTACTGCTATCACATTACAATAACTTTTTTCAGGATGAAATTATTTTTGATTTAGCGACAAATAAAATCTCATATATTTAGTGCCCAGTTGCCTATATAAACCGATAATTAACTATGAAATTATGTAATTCCCAATGTTTCTGTGTGCTACTTCTACCATACCAACATATTTTTTTGCTCGAAACTGTGTGTAAAGGGACACATCCGCTTATAAGTGAGTATTCCTCTAGACCGGTGTTCCTTAAAACTAAATTAAATTTAAAGAGAAGAATAAGGCTCAAAATTGATCGAGATGAAATGTCGAGTGAACCGTCCATAGATACATTCAGAGTAGATAATTATGCACCGAATATTCAGTAATTATTTGTATTCGTTATATTCGGCATGTATTTTCCTGATACCGGTATTCAGCCGAATACTCAGTTGAAGTGTCGAATAATAAGCGAATATTTTATATACGTACTTCCAAAATGATCTTTTATGGGAACTTATTCTAAAATACAGAACACTAAGCACTTTTTAATCGTTTTTCTAGGAATATTAATTTAACTACTAGGAAGTAGGAACATTGAAGTTTCTCCTGTTGCATTGCGATCAAAGTTCCGTGCACAGATTAGGTTAGCTACTTTGTTCCGTTATCATCTACAGCACAGACATTGTAGCTAGCGTACCCAACATAGATACTGCCGCAGCCAAATAAGTGCCCGCATATAGGTCACGTTTCGCATCAACCAGGCGCTCTGATAAACTTTAAAAGACACGATGAGCGCCCGTGTAAAGTATACATTAAATATATGTAAATAGTAAATCGAAACAGGTTCACATGTAGAATATTATGTTACTTGAAGCTTTGAGAAAAAATCCAATCAATGGAATCTACGACGATGAATTGTGATGTGTTGTGATTTGTGAATCTTGTGATGAATCTGATTCATCGTCCTAGAATGGAACCATAGCAAGTAATAGTTTTCTGTGAACCATAGCAAAGGAGTTTTGGCGGGAAAGCGAAAAAGATTGCGTCACTGCATTGTATTATTTTCCAAAACTTGTGTTATTTTCAGTGTTAGTGCATAAAATTGGTGGCATTCTATTCGTTAAGTGCTGGATTACAGGCGTGAGTGTGGGAAAATGGTATAATGATGGTGAAACGTTTCTTTTCGTGTTGTTTCCAAAACTCCATAGAAGCTTCAAGTAAAGTTGCCACCACTTTACTAGGAGTTTGACTAGACTATGACTTGACTTGATGACTTCGACTGTGACTTGACACATATTTGCGAAAATATCATTAACTCGAAAAATTATCAATTACTTGACACTGGCTAAATACACAATAGTGTGGAGCCAAAATATAAATTTAAAAAAAATATGACAATAAATGCATGACATTGACAGCCAGAAAAGAGCACTAGAGATGAACGATACATCAATTAATCAATGTTCATTCGGATTTCATACAACTATTACCTGTGTTCAGAATTTGAGAACAAAAAGGTACAAAGAAATGTCAAAATATGTCAGTGTCAAAGCGACATTTCAGAGGTACTGCACATTTTTTCACCCGAAAAAATTGAAAACATTCTTAAGTACTTTACATACCTGCTATATTTTATTTAATTAAATAAGTATGTACTGGCACAGATTATATAGGACGTACTATACTAGTACTGGTATAGTTGCATTCATAATAACTAATACTTTTTATGATGATTGAATTTATCTTGTGATACGCATTAATTAATGTTTATAAGACCGCCCTGAATTCCATGCACAGCACTTTTCAAGTTCTCAACATACAAAAATAACTATATAAGGGTAATAAAAGGTGAATTGCATTCGAGTTGAAGGATTGAATCACGAATCGAATAATAAAAGCGGCGACTGCACGAAATGTTTTGAACCTCGGCAGTGTACCCAGTTTAAGAAAAATAATTGCAGGAGAAAAACTTTCGACTAGCATAAATGTGTTTATAATAATAACCATGTAAAACTAAAAGTTATAAAATATTTTAATAATTCAATATATCATATTATTCTCAAAAAAAATTAGTAAAACTAATTTCTATCATCAAATTGTAGAATTTTACATATTTTTTTTGTGTTGTTATCCCCTTTCGTCTTGAATTCTGAACACTAGTATAAAATTTATGTAGAAAATGAACGATACTTATTTTTATATCCAAGCTTTATAAATTATCCTTAACTCCTTGATATTTATTAAAACGATAATAATATTACATGAATATCCTGATTGACAGAAAAAATACATGGCGTGTCATTTCTTTTTTTGGGAGAGGTAGGCCAGTTTATTTTGACGTAAAACTGACAGATATGTCAAAAAGACAGTTGCTGTGAGAGTGTGTCAGTGTGAGTTGCTACAAAAAATACGAAGAAGAAAAATGATTAATATTGATTAATTGAACCAACGATATATATTTCAGTTTACTCAAAATGAGAAGTTGTACATACAGTTATTTGAAAAACCATTGGCGCAATGGCTCAATCATTTCAAGAAACTTTACCAAAGAAGCAACTTCTAACAAAGACGCCATAAACTATTGCGCTAATATTGTGAGGTATGTGCCCTGCCTGACAGATTTTTGAATTAAAAAATACATTTTTGAAAATTTTCTTAGCCTGGTTTTTGTAACTTTACATGATATTTGTCGATTTCTGGTACTTTGCATTTATCTTACAGATAGACAGCATGATTATGAGAACTTCTTGGCAACTCTTCTTATTACCAAATCTGTTCGCTCGCCCGCTTTGGTAGTCAGAGCTTTCAATGTGGAAGTAGCTCGCATTCAAGACCAGACCACCGACGCCCAGACGGCTGCATTTCGGCTGCAGTTTTGGCAAGATGCACTTGTAAATATCTTCAAGAATGACCAGACACTGCAGAACATACCTGCAAACCCAATTGCACAGGAGCTTTTTAAGGTTGCGTTCATCATTTGATTAAAAAATTTGTACTGTACTGGAAGTGATCTTCATCCTATAGTGGATCCCATTGTCATTTTTCAGATATGCTGCTGTTACTCGCTTCCTCGCAGATATCTAGAAAAACTTGTATCCTCAAGGAATGGTTTGCTGAAAACAAAGTATTTTAGAAGTTTGGAAGATGTTGAGAGATATGCAGAGGACACTGTATCCTCAATATATTACCTGATACTAGCTGTGGCTGGTATCACTAATGTTCATGCAGATCATGCTGCTTCACATTTAGGAAAGGCACAAGGGATTACTAACATTTTGAGGTATCGCAATTCAAAAAAGTTTAGTAATAGAATTACAGTAAGCACATACTCAAATGTTATCACACTCTTTCAGATCAATTCAAGTGTCAAATCAACATAAAATGGTTATGCTGCCAATGGATATTCTAATGAAGTACCAAGTTAGTCAAGAGAGTGTATTAAGAGGTGTTGACAGTGATAACATGAGAACTGCGGCATTTGAAGTGGCTAGCCGTGCTAATAGTCATTTAGAAAAGGTAATTTAGGATATCTTCATAATCATAGCATAGCTATAACATATACAATATGACTGTCATATTGTATATCTAGGTACAAGGTTATACTAGTTGAGCTCAGCAAGGAGTCTTTCCCATTATGCTTCCAATAGGCTCTGCAAATGTAACAATTTTTTCCCACTACATAAATACATCAAACTTGGTATTCTAATGAGAAAAATAGATTCCTAATTTGGAGTAAATGTTTTCTCTACTTGTGTTGAAATGCTATTGGTTACAAATGTTGCTTTGTTTTGATTTTCAGGCAAGGAAAATCAGTGTTTCTAAACCTACAAGACAGATACTTTTGCCAGCAATTGCAGTGGACTCATATTTGAAAAAGCTGCAGAAATGCAATTTTAATTTATTTGACAAGTCATTACATCAAGGTAATGCAACATTGCCTTTCAGTTTATATTACAATAGGATTCTCAATAGATTCTAAATTAATGGAATACACCTTTTTTCGTTAGGTACTTTATTTGTAGAGTAATCAATTATTTTATGAATAAATAAATAGTTTATACTGTTTTTATGTAGTTCTGTTATTGACTCCTTTTTTTCAGAGGTATTTATTATTACTAAAGCAAATTTAAAATAAGGATTGTCTAATAAAACACACTTTTAAATAAATAATTGCACTGTTTACTCTCAAGCTTATAATCATGCAAATAAATAGTTCATAACAAAACGAGATTCAAGCAAATGTTTGGCAACTTGAGTTGAGTACCTTAATTTAAGCTGATCTATACCAAATGTATTAAATAAAATAATATTCACTTTTAGGCATACATTTAAGTACTTGATTGATTTACTGAGTAAAGATAAGGTTTGATGGCTAAAATTAATATAATTTTAATTGACAACATTTTTGCAAGATGTCCATTGATTCATAAGAGGAATTAATTCAGCCATCAAAATCTTAAAAAACCTTCTTCACCTGTGCATAGACCTTACTGTGTCATCATATTTTACTAAATAATACTCCAAAAATCATTGATTATATCAAAAATAGAACTGCTGAGTAAATAGCAATTCATTTTCACAACTTTGGTAAGCAATTCAACAAGGATCTTTGGTTAATTCCAATCTTTACCAATGTGATATAAAATGCTATAAGTACATACCCACAATAGTAAAGCTTTTCTTAATTATGCAAGTTGAATTTTACATTAACAAAAGAGCCAAGTATTTTACTTGTTTTGTTTACTTGTTAATTTTGGTGGAAGCTATTTTTGTTTTCACATATATAATAATACTACAGTAACTATAGAAAAAATAATAAGTACTAAACCCTGTCAAATACAGCTGCTTTGAATTGAATTATTGATATGATAAGTGATGTAAAGTAACAAAACAATATTTTGTAATATCATAAGTATTTTATCATTGCATTAGTGTAAACACAGCCGATTGGCACAATAACTCTAATTTTGGAATGTAAAAGTTCACAAAGTTAAATATACTTAAGCCTATAGTAAAAAAAGCTAATTTAAGTACTATGGTATCCATCACAATGAGCTTGCTACATGATAAAAAGCTGCAAAAAGAAGTTAAATCATTAAATATGGAATACATTTCATTCAGATGGGGTCAAGTCTTTCTCAGGTTCCCCTTCAAATAATAATTGCTGAAGGAGATCATAGATTGGTTCAAACGCCTTTCTGCATGCTGCATTTGTTGGTATGAGGTAGTCATGCATATCATGGTGGCTTATGGTACCATCATTTTGTACAAAACCCTTGTCTATGGTGACCATTTCCACTTTATTCATGTTGGCAGCTTTTTCTTTCAGCAATTGGTTAATTTTAGAGTTCTTCTCCCTTAAAGCATTAGGATGTTGGCCCCGAGGAAGTAAACTCTGGAATTTAAAATATGCTATCAGATTTCTTGGATAAGTCTATTGTGTTAAGGATAAACAAAAATTGTAATAGGCTATTTGACTGCTATATTTTTATTGCATAAATAATATAAAACAAACATAGAATCATGAAAACAAAAATTTAATAGATAGAGATTGAGATAAAAATGACAAAATTACCAACATTTTAAAATACAGATATAGGACGACACAGTTCAAACATGCGGTGATGTCAGTTACCAATCCTCTGTAGTATCTCACAAACAAGCTATGGCTCTACATACAATCTCTTTGGCATATGATGTCACAAACTATGCCTTATAATAGCTGTGAGGAAGCTCCACCTGATCTCTGTTTTGCGAGAGGCAATAAAACTTTTTAAGCATCTCCATGATTTATTTACCAGTTTTTATTATTTTTTCTATTACTAAATTCAACATTATGCTACTTTTTGAAAATAATATTTACTGGTTCTTTTTTAATAGTAGTCAAATAGTCTATTGTATAAATCGTAAATTACCACAAAAAAGATTTAAAGAAAATAAAAAGTAAGTAGGTACTCACAGGTAAAACTATATAAGCACTTGGGTGTTTTTCTCTTATAGTTCTTACTATTTCTAAGATGCCTTCAGATACTTGCTCTGGTGTGTGGTTAACATTGTTTGTCCCCACGTGCAGAACTATTACCTGAAATTTCACATTTATTAATTCAAAACTATTTAAGGTGGCATGTACTTTTTTATTACTTCAATACTTTAAAGTTAGTAGGTACTAAAGTATAATCTAACCTGCATGGTGCAAGGTTGATATTGGCTAATAGCTTAAAAGATTGTAGCATCATTTGGAACAATAATGAAACTGTTACACCACCACTGTAAAAAGTGCCCTCTTTGGACTAATAGTTCCAATATGGGACTTGGGTCACAAGACTTACTTTTGGATCAACATGATCAAGCTCTCCATTCTTGATACGCCAGAGAACATTTTGTGTTTGATCTTTATGAATACTGAAATTCAGGCAATGAAGTGGAGCAAACCACTGATTCCACACTTCGGTGTGCTCCAGAGCTTGTAATATAGAATCGCCTATAAATATGACATCTGCATCTTTTCCTTTTGCATCAGACAAGAATCTGTTATGCTGAAATATAACAGTAATTTACAGCTAACTCTTTATAGGTTTATGTTAAAAAAAACTCAATCTAGATCAACGGAAAAACTAACAATGGTAGTTACCATTACCAAAAGATTGAATAAAATCAAATCGAAATAATTTTCCCAAGGTATGTAAAACCTGAACTCAAGAATCATTTAAAACTGCTAGGTACTTCGATCTTTTTCATACTTACAATGCTGTTCCATCGGCCATCACCTTCTGTATCCTCTTGGGGAGCAGCGACTGAGCACGGATTCATTATTAACGTCGTATTTTTATACTAATTAGGTACATCAATAACCTTGAAATGCAGGTACCGAATACAGATATTTAATAAAATCCAAAAGAAAAACACCAGCGCTGCACTTCATACACTACACGCAACCACAGATCAGTAATATGTAGCTAGATTGGATCCAGAGTAGGGATGTTAAAAAATAATCGATTTTATTTAAATCACTTATTATTTTCGTATAATCAACTTTTTACTATCGATTTTTATAGAAATATTATTCGATTTTAGTATATCGATTATATAAATTACGTGTTTAAATCAAGCTTGTATCTATGTGACGGATGAAAAAATCTTGCAGTAAGTTTCAATTTCATAAACAGCGCCATATTGATGGATGCTGCTATGCGTTGTATGAAAAATCTTGAGCTAAGTTCATGCGTATAAGTTGATTAAATTAAAAGGCGCCACACGTAGAAATTTCACAATTTTTTTTTAAACAAGAAAATGTAAATTTGGTTTAGACATATATGGGATTTTTTTCATTTGATTTATATTTTTGTTTTTGAGACAGTAAGTTTGTCATTTTGTTGGGATAATTTCATTTTTATCATAATAAGTAAAAAGTTTAAAAGTACCAAAGTATCAATAGTGCTATTTGGTTCCCTAATTCCTTACCCTAAAACGTTAAAGGAACATTGCCCTTAATTTTTGGTATTGAACTGGTTATTTTTTATTTCATATAATATTATTAGATATTTAATCTGATAAATTGTTAATATGAACCTCTTAGGTTTATTATTGGAATATGAAAAGCATATGCTTTTAAATGATACATGATAATGATATTGTATTCTATGTGTGTATTTACAAACAAAAAGTATCTAAGTATTGTATCAGTTATCTGGTTCCCATAGTACAAGCTTCGCTTAGTTGGGGCTAGATGGCGTTGTGTGAGATGTCCACACATATAAAAAAAAAAATCTCAGATGTCGATTTATTTTTTATTATAATCGATTTTGGTCAAATCGATTAATTATGTTTAAAGTTAAATCTAATTAACGGGGTTTTGGCGGGAAAACGAAAAAGATCGCGTCGCCGCATTGTATTATTTTCCAAAACTTGTGTTATTTTCAGCGTTAATGCATAAAATTGGTGGCAATTTATTTGTTAAGTGCTGGATTACAGGCATGAGTGTGGGAAAGTGGTATAATGATGGTAAAACGTTTCTTTTCGTGTTATTTCCAAAACTCCATAGAAGCTTCAAGTAAAGTTGCCACCACTTTACTAGGAGTATGACTTTGACTAGACTATGACTTGACTTGATGACTTCGACTGTGACTTGACACATATTTGCGAAAATATCATTAATTCGAAAAATTATCAATTACTTGACACTGGCTAAATACACAAAAGTGTGGACCCAAAATAAAAAAAACCACAGAAAATATCCTATGTAAATAGGGCGAATTGATTAAAAAAAAAATATATAAATTTATCATAAGGCAAAACCTATATTACCAATCTGTGGACAAAACCTTATATATAATATAAACCTCCCAATGGAAGAACATTTAGATGATTTCTCAATTATGGAAAGTAGACATCGTAAGGAAAAAAAAGAACTACAGGCAAGAATTCAAGCTCTTAAAAAGGCAGCGAAAAATGATAAAACTAAAAAAAAAGAACTTACAACAGAAATTGTCCAATTGGAAACAGAATTAGAAATTAAACAGAAGGAAGAAATCGATTCGTACCGACTAGATAACGCTCGGGTGGAGTCAGACGTTAGTGCTATGCAGTCAAAATTATCCAAGGCTCAAAAGAGAAGAGACAAGAAATCTCAACAAGAAAGAGAAAGAGAGGAGCAAATTAAGATCCAAGAAAAGCATAACGTTAATGGGCCTAGAAACATAGAGATGCAAGCTATTGCAGAAAAGCTTAGGCTCAAGAAGATGAAAATTTTTGCTATAGCTTCAGACGGGGACTGTTTGTATAAAGCCATCTCCCACCAGCTTGCGGTAAATAAGCAAACTGATCTTTCTGTAACTGATCTAAGGACAAATGTCGCTACCTATATTAAAGATCACAAGGACGATTTTATTCCTTTTATGAGTAATCCTGAAACTTGTCAAATGCTTACAGACTCTGAGTTTGATGATTATTGTGATAAAATTAAAAACACTAAGGTGTGGGGTGGGCAGCTAGAAATACGGGCTATGTCAAATTTCCTGAAATGTCCCATTACTGTGATACAAGCTTCAGGCCTTGATTCTATTGAACAGGGTTCTGAATTTGAAGGCTCGCCTCTCTTGATAACATATCATAGACACATGTTTAGCTTAGGTGAGCATTATAACTCCACAGTTGTAGAGTAATAGATTATAATGCTCACTAATAGCAACACATTGTAAATATGAATTAATGAATAGGATCATTATGTTGAGCTCTATTTTTCCTATAGATCAGAATTCCGATAAACCTTGTAGAGTCAAAGATGGCCATTACAATATTTTTATGCCATTACATTACAGCCTCTATAGGACAATTCATTTTCATTGGTGTCCTTTTTGGTGAGTAATTGAAAATAATAAAATTTTAATGTTACATTTGAGAGCCATTTACATAGAGCATTTTTTGTTACACCATTTCACTGGTCTTATGAGGTACATAAGTGTATGTAATAAATAAATTAAATGCTTGCTGCTTAGACTTAGGGTTTAATTTGTTTTAGTTCAGTAGCTCCAATGTTTATTATCATCATGCAATAATAAGCATTGCCAATTTGCCATTCAATGTGTTAATGCTGCCAGTGTTCTGGGCACTTTTCTCCCCAACAACAGGTTCCTCTATCATTTATACATTTTTAATATTTTTAATGGAATACATTTGTCTGAAACTTTATGAAAAGACTAAGGCAGAAAGACATTTGCAATTTTTTGAACATTAAAATGTATAATAAATATTTTTATCATACTTAATTTAAAATGTATATTTTATAACCTGTTAACTGATATTGAATGTATACATTTCTCATAGGCAATGTAAAAACTTCTTCTATTTGGATAAATAAACAGCTCATTTAAAAAATATACATCATATTTTTATTATTTCACCCATAGGTGAATTCTGTGATTTCAACTGTCTTTCTCATTATGACTCGGTTTTTAATCATTTGGTTTTTGTTATTCTATTACTACTACTACTATTACTACTTTTTGTTACTATATTTATTAAATTTAAAAATATTTACTACAATTACTCAGTACTTACAATTAAGTACTCAGTTTGTTATCTTTAGAATTTATATTATTAAATTTAGAAATCATCTGCTCCTGTTTTCTCACCATTGCCCTTTTCCTCTTCTTCTTATCTTTTCCCTAGACCTCTTTCTCCTCCTTTTTAGCCTTTTCTTTTTTTTTTGCATATACATATACCATTTTTTGCAGCTGAATTGTTACCTGCTTTTTTAAAATTCATGAACATAAACAAAATCCTTACAACCTGTATCTTCTGAACTGTGGATTGTGGATTCCACCCGCGAGAAACATTTGTGTAATAAACACAGATGGCGCTGTGTGAAATGTGCAATTTACAAATATTATATTATATTGTTTCGCTATTTCAGGGGAAGTTTTTCATGTCTATAACTTTTGTTACCATAGCGTCAAGATTTTTTTCTCATGCTGTATTTAAATCTAGTTTCACCCCTTTAGGTGCTCAATAGCGCAAATTCCTTTATATAGTGCATACCTACACTCTAGAGGAAGCGTTATATTTCTATGCCTACACTAAAGACCAAAACTACTGTCCAAAATTCACGTTTTAATTGTAGTCGTCATCGTGACCTAGCCTTAGCAAATTTTAGATATAGATAGATATTGTTGTAGGTACAACACTCACTACGTATTTTATTGAATAAATAAAATATCAAACATCAAGTTGTATATCTTTCCATCATACAAATATTTAAAAGAACCACAGACCTAGAATAAATTCGCTGCATGAGCAGAATCCGTTATCTTCTATTAACTAGTACTCTCTACCTATAGCAATATTTGGTGTATTTGTTCTTTCAAACTTGGGCCATCAACAAATTATTTTATCCAGTTTTAATTGAACAGATACTACACCCTAGGTACCTAGCGCTAGACCATATTACAAAACACCACTCAGCCAGAAGACATCCACTGCTGAACGTAGACCACTCCCATAAAACGCCACTTTGGATGCTTACCATAGGAAGGGTTAGCATAATCATCACACTTGGCAGGCGTCTTAGTGATCGCAAAAACCAAAAGCACGTTTAATAACAAATTTTGACAGCCTGTGGTGTGGTGGTTGAGCAGGTTGGCTCATAACCCAGAGGTGGCGGGTACGATTCCCACGTCAGGACAAGTTTATTTTGTGCACAGAATAAAAAGCACAAGTACTTCTGTGTCTGGGTGTTGTGGGACCATGGTCCTCGTAGTTCCAGGGTCCCTAGGTACTGGGGATCCCAGTTAGGGTCCAGAATCTATGTATATGTGATTGTTGGGCGTTATTATTATTACTATTATTATTATAATAAAAATAAAGTAAAAATAAAACTAGAACATAGGATGTATAAATAATTTATTGAAAAAGAAAACTTGTTAGTAAAAAGCAATGAATGGGTTAGAGTGCTACATTGTTAAAATGAAATATTGTATGTCACAGAAGACTTAATACTATATCATGCTCCATTGGAAACTGGAGTGTTTTCATCTTCAGCATTATGCTTGTTTGGATCATCAGGCTTCATAGCTGGGAACAGTAATACCTCCTGCAACAAATTAAACAAGGTCTGCACAAAAGTCTATTAAAATATAGGTAGCGGCACGTAAGTTTAGCGCTGAGCGAAATGTGGAGGGGATTGCTGCGCATAGGTACAGTGGCGCGCGCAAACCTAAGCAAATAGTTAATGTTAAAGTTTTGCATAGCTTGTGTTTTATTTAAACCTTGCTTTAAAGAATCAATCAATTAATTGGTTTCTCTTTTAACAAAACAATGCACATCATACACCATTTTTTCATGTCTGTCTTTTCATAACAGTATTTCTTCTAGGCATATTCACTATCTACAAAAATACACTAACAAAAAACCAAATGAACTCAAACTTAACAAAAAACAATAACATTTAATGGCATTAACAATAAACCTTAGAACGCGACTGTACAGCCAGAAGTCCGCGGAGCGTCGTATGGGGCGGGGGACGGAGTACGACTGGCTAGCCAACCGGCGCTATGTACGCGCCCCTTCGTCCCTCTAGCCCCCCTGTGATACCTATTTTTTTACTTCTGCGCAATAACGCTTAGTGCTAGTTTCGTGCCGCTACCCAAGCAATACTTTTCCCTGGGTTCCCGTATGTTTGTTCAATTCGTGTCATTTTGAATGACTAAATACTAAAAGCTCGCTGATTTTCGGCATAATTGGGCACAAATCCAAAAGTTAACTACATTAATTGCTGACTCACTTATAATTTTTTTTTTAATATTTAAATTTTTGGAAACTTCGACATCTAGAGATGGTATAAATACAATAATTTAAAATGTAAAGAACTTAAGTATTATTATGCACATAGTAGGTCTAATTTATTTTTTTAAAGTTGTCATTTATTATTGATGCAGTCATTCTATCTCATTTATACAACTATACCTATCGAATTGGATTTTTTTTCATATTACCTTGATGTTATTGCAATCTGTAAGGAACATGGTGAGCCGGTCCACGCCCATGCCCCAGCCTCCGGTAGGCGGAAGGCCGTACTCAAGCGCGGTACAGAACGCTTCGTCCGTAGGCGGCGCCTCATCATCGCCGGCCGCGCGGTCCTTACTCTGCTGCTCGAACCGCTCGCGCTGCGTCGCCGGATCGTTAAGCTCCGTGTACGCATTGCAGATTTCTTTCTTCATTACAAACAACTCGAATCTGAAATCAAGAAATAGTTCGGTTATGTTCTTAGGTTTTCCCGATTCTTCTTTACCTGTGCTTTCTTCACATTATTGAAGTAAAACTGTTACGTACGTTACGCAAGCTTGACTTGGGCAGTAAACTGGTGAATGCGTGAAGAGGCGAACGGAAGTTGAAAGTTATGTTGGTTAACGTAGATCTCCATTGCCAACAACAAAGTTTAAAATTACTTAAAATTTGTATTATTATGTTGGTATTGTCGGTAAAAGGTCAATTTTAAGATGGCGACACTAACGTTAAACAAAGCAAAAACAAAGTTATACCGGCCGAAACATTGAGCTAAAGAAGTTTTACTCCAGTTGTGTGGTCTAAAACACACTACTTTATTTTGTTGTAATTGCATTTAGAACTATAACATAGTTTTTTTATGTATACGAAAAAAAAAATCAAATTGGTTTATAATGACGGAGATAAATGAGGTAACAAATATAATATACAACCATATCATGTGACTGACTGACAACTGACTTCAAAAAAGAAGCAGGATCTCGCTTCTTTTTTGAAGTCAGTTGATAAGTAACCAAACTTTCACAGCACAGCTTTGATTTGGCTTGAAGTCCATGACTGAAATCCCATTGCTGTTGCTGATTGGTGTTTATTGATTAGATTGAATTACCTTTCAGTTAGGCCAGGAATATCCCTATGATATTTCGAGAGAGGACTCATTATCTGTGGATGGTCCAAAATAAAAGTGGGGTTGATGCATTTTTCTTCCAGGAACTCCCCAACCAGTTTGTCCAGTAACCTCGCTGTAGTCCGTGGTGGTGGACACTCCACCTGATGAATAATTTTTATGATCAGAATATTTTTTCTAATATTATGTCTTATGCTAGGATCACATACACCATAGGTATGTTAGTAAGATCTTGCCTATAAAGACTGTCAACTTATATTTTAATTTAGCAACTTAATTACTAAGTAGACCTAGTACTGCAACAAAACCGTGAGGTTTAGTCATAAATGTATAGCCTATAGTAAAAAAAGAGTTTCGGATATTATTTGCAGCTATTTAAACATTTAAAAAATAATTGTGATAATAATAACGCCTAATGATCACATGTATAGATTCTGGACCCTAACTACTTCCTAGGATTCCCTGTGACTAGGGACCCTAGAACTATGAGTATGAGTATTAGCACTTATTATTCTGTGCACAAATACATGTCCTGTACTGGGAATCGAACCCGCCACCACAGAAGCTATCGAAAAATATTTCGAACATAAGTTATCAATTTATCATATTAATAACTGCATTGTAATGCAGTGCATTACAATTATTGTTAAAGCCAATTACACTATACTATTTACTAACTATTATGTATTGTGACTAAACTATGATGCAGCCAACATGTAATAAAACTATACTATTATAAAAGTTTCTTATTTACTTCATGCTTCTCACACAGCCGACTCAGGAACGCATTTGCTTCGGCAGTATCCAGTTTGTCTGCAGGGGGCAGTTTCACATTTAGAATTTTCTCTAGTGATGCAATCATGGGCACTCTTGCAAATGGAGGTGTAAAGTCAACCTCAACCTCTTCACCTTCTGGGCCATCTGGGTGGTATTTAATCTGAAATTGATTTTATTACATTTTAGTTATTAAATCATTGTAATATTTAGAAAATAAAGGTAATTTGCCGTGTTAAAAAAAATTATATATGCAGAAAAAAAAAATATTACAATAGATTTCTAATAAAAATTATCGTCATCAATTTAATTCAACTACCCATGTAATAACAATAAATTATGAGTCCTATAAATGAAATTACATAGATTTAAAATAGTCACAATGGTTTTAAAACTTTCATTAACTAAAATGTGTTTTGTGTCCATTTCACACATTTCAACTTTTATAAAGAAAGCATTAACATTTTAAGTTTTAATTGGCATAACATTTTTGAAAGTGTCTTATGCAATTGACACTATCAAAACTAAATTATAAATATACATAATTTACATACCTTGTAAGTACCATGGATATTCTTAACCATACCTGACACCATGGTTTCAGTCATTTCAATGAGATCATTGTAATCAGCATATGCCATATAGAACTCGCATGTTGTGAACTCTGGGTTATGAGTCAGATCAATGCCTTCATTTCGGAACTGCCTTCCAATTTCATACACTCTATCCAAGCCACCAACAACTAGCATTTTATGGTACAATTCTGGAGCTATCCTCATGTACAAATCCATATTTAAGTCATTGTGATGTGTAATAAATGGTTTGGCAGTAGCACCTCCAGGAATCATGTTCATCATAGGTGTCTCTATTTCTAAGAAACCCAAGTTGTCCAGAAACCGTCTTATGTATGCAATTATCTTTGCTCTTGTGTAGAATATTTGCCTAACCTATGAAAATGAATTAAAGAATAAATAAAATATATGTTCAAGATATTTTTACCAACTATTTATCTTAATTAATCCATACCCTGTCATTTAAAATAAGATCTAAATATCTCTTTCTAAATCTGGTTTCCTTATCCTTGAGACCAAAATGTAAATGAGGGAGCATGTGAAGACAGGGTGAGAGCAATTTAATACTTTTAGGGATGATTGAGAGTTCGCCTTTCTTTGTCTTTCCAGGATGACCAATGCACCCAATGATGTCTCCTCTTCTCAACTTGTCAGTATCAGCTGTATACTTTTCTTCAGACTCATACAATTTGGCATTGGCCATAACCTGGAAAAAAAATTTTTCATGCCTTTAGTGTCTATATTACTAAAGTAGTTAATTTTTGATTAGAATTTAACTCCAGTTCCTAGAGCCAGCACACAGCCTGTTCTCGCAAATTGATCAGATTGTTGACCAATATCACCCCTGCAGACCAACCACCTGGGCAATAAGCTTTAAATTATTTACATTAGTATATAATTGTTGCATGTCAATTACCTGAATTTTAACACCTTCAGCCCTGAGATCATAGAATATCAGTTTAGCCCCAGATTCTCTGATGGAATGAACTCTGCCTGCCAGAGAAACTATAACATTATCCACCACTTCACCACTTGCAAGGTTGTTGTATTTTTCAATGAACTCCTCCAATGATATAGTGACAGTGAATTTGTGAGGGTATGGGTGGTCTTCTTTGGATCCATTCTTGAGAGTTGCCACTGCAGCCGATCTGAGTTTGTAATACTCATTTGGACTGATTTCCTCTTCGGCAGCCTTAGACAACTTTTTTTCCGCTTCAGGAACTGCTGGCTGTTGAGCGGCTTTTTCGGCCTTTTCTTTTAGCTTTTGTTCAGCTTTCAACCGCCGTTTCAACTCACTGTAAGAAAATGTATAAGTAAAGATTAAATACACAATAAAGTCAACCAAAATATAGAAATCAACCCACCCTTTGCTCACAGAACTGGTTAGCCTCGCGCATTGCCAGATGACCAACTCGTTTCTTAAAGGCAACACTAGAGTCCTTAGCGCGTACATTATGTTTACACATATATACTCACTTTTTGGATACTTTGTCACTGGAAACTTCTGCCATAATAGTGATAACCAAATGCTTAATTATATCCAATAAGTCTTCTCTTCAACCTAACCTAAAATTAGCAACAACACTATATCCACAAACTAGGACTATATCTAAGAATCCGTCCCCATCAGGGTTGCCAAATAAGAGCTAACTCAATTCACCTAATTTTGCCTACTGAGTAGCCAAAATGGCCCAATATTTCTTTTAACCAGTAGTAACCTAATTCGCCTAGCATTTTGAGCTGAGTAACTTCAACTCTTTGTAAATGGCCATTGTGGAGAGGTTACCACAATTTTGCCAATATCACGTAGAAGAGTTTTGGCGGGAAAGCGAAAAAGATTGCGTCACCGCATTGTATTATTTTCCAAAACTTGTGTTATTTTCAATTTTAGGTTAGGTTGAAGAGAAGACTTATTGGATATAATTAAGCATTTCATTAAGGTTATCACTATTATGGCAGAAGTTTCCAGTGACAAAGTATCCATAAAGTGAGTATATATGTGTAAACAGAGTCCTTAGCGCGTACATTAGTACGCGCTAAGGACTCTAGTGTTGCCTTTAAGAAACGAGTTGGTCATCTGACAATGCGCGAGGCTAACCAGTTCTGTGAGCAAAGGGTAGGTTGATTTCTATATTTTGTTTGACTTTATTGTGTATTTAATCTTTACTTATACATTTTCTTACAGTGAGTTGAAACGGCGGTTGAAAGCTGAACAAAAGCTAAAAGAAAAGGCCGAAAAAGCCGCTCAATAGCCAGCAGTTCCTGAAGAGGAAAAAAGTTGTCTAAGGCTGCCGAAGAGGAAATAACACAGTTTTAGTGCATAAAATTCTATTCGTTAAGTGCTGGATTACAAGCGTGAGTGTGGGAAAATTGTATAATGATGTTGAAACGTTTCTTTTCGTGTTGTTTCCAAAACTCCATAGAAGCTTCATGTAAAGTTGCCACCACTTTACTAGGAGTATGACTTTGACTATACAATGACTTGACTTGATGACTTCGACTGTGACTTGACACATATTTGCGTGAATTATCATTAACTTCATAAATTATCAATTGCTTGAAACTGGCTAAATACACAAAAGTGTGGAACCAAAATATAAAAAAAAATATTTTAAAAAACTATCACGTAGAAAGATAGCACATCTAACAAAGATTTTTCAGTGAGAAATTTTGGTACATGTCTGTGTTCAGAATTTAAAAAGAATAAATGACGTCAGCCATTATATGTAATGACACTTGACATTTGAATAGAAAATGGTCTGCTTTTTATTTTAGATTTTTAATCCTTTATAAATATATTTTAGCTGGTAGTTTACAGTATTTTACAGGAATATCGCACGTCGATGGTCGGCGCGCGGTTCTACAACATCTGGTGACCTTCAGGAAACTTGTACCTGCAAAATAAATTAAATAAATAATAATTTAATTTCATTTAACTCAAATACCTGAGACACGTAAAAAAGACAACGTAAAGCAAAAAGCTATTTCTTCACGTAAGGTGCTTACTGTTAGTAAATATTATATTTAAAAATTCTCTTGTAATCTATACATTTAATAAAACTATAGAGGTAAAGAAATCTGTATAATTGAAAAATAATATCTAGTAAAATAATACTGCCCTCCTAAGGATACCAACGCATTCGCCATTTTTGGTGAAAATGAGTTATATACGTATTTGAGATGTACGTAGCGAGATCTATCTAGATCAATTACCCGTTTTTTTTTTCTATCTCTGTCAGTTATCAATTTATTGATACACTATTGAGACACTATTTAAACCATCTGAGGTTCGACGATGACATTGTTATAATAGCCGAAACTGCCAAAGACCTAGAAGAAATGATGAGATCACTTGACTGCGAAAGCTAGCCGGCCTAGCTAGCTAAAAAATCGGCCTGGAAATGAATGTAGAAAAAAACAAAATAATTACCAACAATTTCGAACACCCGATAGTGATAAAAGGTAACAACATAGAATATGTCAGTGACTACATCTACTTGGGAAAACAAATTTCTTTCAAAAAGTCAAGCAATGAAGAAGAAGTAACAAGAAGAATAAACGCTACTTGGAAGAAATTCTGGGAATTAAGAGAAATCCTAAAAGGGAACTGCAGCTTGCACATGAAAAGGACAATATTTTATACATGCCTATTACCCTGCTTGCTGTATGGTTGCCAAACTTGGGTACTTACAAACAAAATAAAACAAAAAATCAAATGCAGTCAAAGAGCAATGGAAAGAAGCATGTTAAAAATTAGAAAAATACAAAAAAATTCCCCCTTGGATTGGCATTCTCCCTTGGTCAAGAGATTCGTAAAAAAACAAAACTCACCAATGCTCTTAGGCACGCACTCTTACTAAAGTAGAGATGGGCCGGTCACATCTCACGATACACTGATAGAAGATGGACCATTGAAGCCACACGATGGAAAAGACCAAAGGGGAAAAGGAATGTTGGACGACAACTTAGACGGTGGACTGATGACATAACACACGTCGCAGGAAGCGACTGGATAAAGTCAGGCAAGGATAGGGAGTCATGAAAAAGGATGGAAGAGGCCTTTACCCAACAGGGGTCCATATCTCATAAGCAATACTAACATTAATTTTAAGCATTTTTTTTTCTACATTTGAAACTATACATTACTAACAACACTGCAATGTACGATGAAAGTGAAGATATGGAATAAATGGCTTTATTATTATTACATATCGTTTATGAAAGCTTTTCTAGGCATAAGTAACGCAATGGCTGTGAATGTGTTGGTTATGCTTAGTGAATGAATGAAAATTATTTTATGTATACTAATCAAACGAGTTTTGGGGGTTATTTTAATATAAATAAATATAAATAGATAAATTTTTCTCTAACATAACAAAGTAAATAAAAATATTTTGATTATCTTTAATATTTTAGGCGTGACAGCAAAAAGAAAATAAAAAACTTTAGGCGCGTTTCTCTCGAAACTTGCAGATAGGCGAATGCGTTATGCTTAGGAGGGCAGAATAGCATTCTGCAGAAGTTCATCCCAGCGAGGTGTTACTTCATTTCTGGGTAGTAGAATAGTAAAAAGAATGAAGATAATTTGGTCGCCGTTTAATCCCCCAAGGTAGCGAAGCATGTTAAACACTAGTGATATGCCAATCAGCTCTGTACACAATATATTCAAAAAAAAGATATTTACAAAAAAAATGCAAAAATATTTTTTCTCTAAGATTCCAAATCCACAAAATCCGTTGTCCATAGCAACTAGCAGCAAAGGTCTATGGGGGCTGGTATACAAACTGTTTAATGGGCGAGCACGCCACAGTAGCCGAAATGGCGATAATTTGCCTAGTCTGGCACCACAGGTCCCCGTATGGTCAAGCGTAACGTACACGTCAAAGAGTATGTAACGCTATGCTTTCGGTGCATTCCGAGACACGCGTAAATCCATATTATTGCGCTAACTAACACGCATACCGAGTCACCATGACTGACGTCATCCATCGCTGTCTCTGACGACTTTTTTGTTTTCGTTTTGGCTCTACACTTTTGTATATTTAGCTAGTGTCAAGTAATTGATAATTTCTTAAGTATGTATGTTGTCAAGTCACAGTCCAAGACATCAGGTCAAGTTATAGGCTCGTATTACAGAACACGCTTCAAGTGTCGTTTGATCTACAACTCTGAAAAAGGAAACCTAGGTTTCTACAAGGAAATCTACAATCACGTAATCATTACTTGGGAATAGAATCTATGCTCAGCTATCGTTCTCATTATAGAACAGTGCTTGAGTTCTACCACAGACCACTTAGGAGAGACGGTCTCAGACGACCGACTGCCTTCAGATTTTTTCACCGGCTTTATGGGGGTTAATAGAATTTGACATTTATAGTTTTTTGAAAGTTTTGGCAAAGGCAATGGTCCATTCATCCATCGTTTTAGTAGGTATTGTAGTCAGGGTATTTACTAGGTATTTATTTTAAATGTTGATTTAGGCACAACTGCAGTAAAAAAAACAACAGAATATTTTTAATACATTTATTTTTCAATTTTGCTTTGTATTTGTCGAGCGCCATTTTTTGAATTGGTTACTGTACCCCTACAGTCGTTTTTCGAGCCTAACATACCGCATAATTCCACAAATTAAAGCGAAAATATTGAAGGGTTTAGACATGAAACGAAATCTATACTAGGTACCTATTATAAAACGAACTAGGCAGGCAAAAGCTAGTATAATAATATGGTTGCAAAAGTTCCTTTTGTGTAGCTTACATTATGCAGGAAATTACATATTACACGTACCTATCTGTACATATCAAATTTAGGTATACAATAAGAACGGGGTTTTCACAATTCCAGTTTATAGTTGCAAAAGTTCATCTGTGTACGTATATAATTAAGTGTGAACTTTACCAACCTGTTGGCAGATCTGAAAGGAGTTGCGCTCGCCTTGTTTCTTGTTGAAGCTCCCCCAGAGCTCTAAAATGTATGTGACAAGCCTTGAGTTTTGCTAGTTTTGATTCTTTTTAGTTAATGCAGTCTAACCACTTAGCAAGTCTAATTTTATCACATACAGGGAATTTATGTAAAAATGCGACCTTTCGCTTGTTATTAGAACCAACATTACAACACTTTTATTGTGGCACTAAAAATACACGATTCATGAAAATTCATTTGAATTGAATCTTAGTGGCTTCTTAGGCAGTTATGAAAATTAAAAAGTAACTGGCCGCGAAAAACATTAAAATCACTCAAAACACAGACCACAGTCTAGTTAGAGATACTGAAGCGTGGTTACACACACTTTATTATAATAGAAGGAGGTCCATGGGTTTGCAGTAATTAGTGATATGCCAATTAGCTCTGTACATAATGTATTAGTAAAAAAATATATTTACAAAACACAAATGAAAAACAATTTTTTCTTCAATGTAGAGTCCGAATCAACAAAATCCGTTGCCCCTAGCAACTAGCTGGAAAGATTATCTATGGCGGCTGGTATGAAAAAACTTTTTCACATGCCGGTAGCCTGGCCACAGTGGCGGGGAAGTGTGGTGCGCGAAGGGCGAAGTTCTATTATACCCAATAGCTATTATGTAAAAAGAAAACATTTTTTTTTATGTTTTGGCTCCACACTTTTGTGTATTTAGCCAGTGTCAAGTAATTGATAATTTGTCAAGTTAATGATATTTCATGCAAATATGTGTCAAGTCACAGTCGAAGTCATCAAGTCAAGTTTAGGTGGCAACTTTACTTGAAGCTTTTATGGAGTTTTGAAAACAACACGAAAAGAAACGTTTCACCATCATCATACCATTTTCCCACACTCACGACTGTAATCCAGCACTTAACAAATAAAATGCTACTAATTTTATGCACTAACACTGAAAATAACTCAAGTTTTGGAAAATAATACAATACGGTGACGCAATCTTTTTCGTTTTCCCGCCAAAACCCTATGTAGTAGTTTTGGAAACAACCCGAAAAGAAACGGCTAATAAATACACACTTCTGTGTATTTAGCCAGTGTCATTTGCCATGCTTATGAGTTCATGGTACGAAAAATCATGGCAGACATGGCAATTCAGCAGCTCTAAGAGCATACCCCCAGGCCAAGAGACAAATGAAAAACTTGGAAAAAACTAATTTAGCAATGGCAATATTTCTATTGACATCACAGCTGTTCGTTTCGTTCGTGTGGTCTGTCTTGCTAGGGAAAATTGTTTTAATTTATAAAAGTGAGTTATATTTGTCAGTATTTAGTGAATTCCTGCTCAATTTAGATAAAATAAACTAAGATAAAGAAAATTTGTAAAGTTCAGTGCCTTAAAGCCAGGTTGGCTAACAATTTTTTATTTTATCAAATATCGTTTCTCTTGCATTCTCGTCAATTTATAGTGCAAGTGCATAGATTTTCATGTTCTAGTGTAATGATAATACGGATTGGTTCGTTAATTGCAGGTACAATCTTATGTAGACAGCATTACTTAGGCCATTTGTCCAGATTATCGAAATACTATGCCTCTTTTTGGAAAGTCTCAAAAGAGTCCGGCGGAGCTTGTGAGATCATTGAAAGATGCTGTTACGGCTCTAGAAAGAGGTGACAAGAAAGCTGAGAAAGCACAAGAAGATGTAAGCAAAAATTTGGTATGTATTTTTTGGTGTTTTAACCTCTTGACTATCCAAACATTATGATATGTTGAAGACAATACAAATTGGACTATCTCGTTGACAGGTGTTGATAAAGAACATGTTATATGGTACATCCGATGCAGAGCCACAGACAGATATCATAGTAGCACAGCTAGCTCAGGAACTTTACAATACTAACCTATTGTTACTTTTGATACAGGTAAGTGCACATTGATAACAATCACAGCTGGAGAATAATGTCGAGCTTTTGTTATTTTACCATGTACATCAATATTATCATGGGATAACATTACATTGTGAGTCATAACAGTTGTCTAAAATCTAAACAAAACATCTGAGCAATAATTTTTGAAATCACTAGATTGTATTGCTGTCTGAAAACATAAAAAGAAAGAACCAAAATTTCAAATAAAACCTAACTAGTCCCACCTCGATTGGAAGAACTTAGTACTTATAGTAAGTGAAAAGAGCCAGAGCCAAAATACCATGTTCCCTGCTCAGCAGCAAATATGTTTGATTGTGTACTGTACCAGTGATGTGGTGCTTCAGATCAATTGTTGGCTGTACACTACATGTTTGATAATAAATGAATAAAACACCTATCTAAAGTCGCAAATAATGTAGTTCAGGCTTCATTAAACCATGAATTGGTTTTTACCCAACAGTCATCATGGTGGTTGTTCTGTTAGGTTTGTTAGGTGGTACCTAAAATGTATTAGTTTTGAAAAGTAGGAACAATCACAACCACCATAATGACTGGTTGACTATTAGTTTAGATAAAGATAACTTTGTTAAATAACATAGTTTCTTTTGTTTAGTTAGAGTTCTTTTTTCCATAGAATTTAAACCGCATCGATTTTGAGGGTAAAAAAGATGTGGCCCAGGTGTTCAATAATGTTCTCAGACGTCAGATCGGCACGCGGTCTCCGACAGTCGAATACATTTGTACCAAGCCTGAGATTCTGTTCACTTTGATGTCTGGGTATGTTAATTTTATAATACTTCTGTTTAACTAGAAACACCATACAGTTTCCTGCTTGAAGTTTACTTTTTACAGGATATAAGTGGCTTGTGTTGAGCATTTTTGTACAAAGTTTAATTCAAATTAATTCAACTGTTATATGACCTGAAACATACATGTTGTTTTTTATTTTTATGTATTATTCACACTACATATTTAATGACTGTCTTTATTGTATTGTAATTTTAGCTCTATTATGGATCTTGTGTCTGCAATAAAGAACAATAATTATTATTATTATACAAAATAATTGAAACAACAATGTTTTACATTGTTTTACTTTTGCATTGTAGCAGGATATGTCTATTATTATGTAACAGACAGATTCATAGTGTCTTTTTTATGTAATTAAATTAACAAGCTATAGTTTACAGACTAACTTAAATTTAATCAATGCTTGATGCTGTCTCGTTTTCGTTTGTGTCATTTCACATCATCAAGGAGTTGACAAGACAGGATTTTAAGCATTGAGTAATATTTATAAACAAGGTCTGTGTTTAGTGAAATAAATTTATATTACAGGTTTTAGTTGATTTCTGTAATTATAAAATACTGTTATTTTTCTTTTATTTTAGCGCTTGATGTACTTATTATTTAGTCCTATAGTACATTTACAAAAGTTAATTTTAATGCTAATTAAACAACAATGAATTGGGATTTATTTCAGTTATGAGCACCAGGAGATAGCATCTAACTGTGGAACCATGCTCCGAGAGTGTGCCAGATATGAAGCTTTGGCTAAGATAATGTTGTATTCCGATGATTTTTACAATTTCTTCCGTTATGTAGAAGTTTCCACTTTTGATATTGCCTCAGATGCCTTCTCTACTTTTAAGGTACGTCTATTAATTATTATCAAACTGTCAAAGCAAAGTCAACCTATTTGTAAGAAGAAAATCAGTTAATAGAATTAATCTTTTTTTTGTTAGTAATGAGTTTCATATTTTACCAATAGTGCGCTGCAACACTGAATAAACAAATACAGTCAATTATCTACAGTTTCACTTGCAACTTACATGTTTCCCATGAAAATATCTTCTGGGTTAAAAATGTCCTAAGTAGACTCCGGTAGTGATGGGCAAAATTACACCGAAATTGGTTCGGCCGTTCGGCGTGTAAACCACGCAAACAAACATGTGTTTACAGACAACTAGTTAATACAACATTTCACTTTTATAATTAGTAGTGATTTGTTTCAGGAATTGCTAACAAGACACAAAATGCTGTGTGCGGAGTTTCTAGAAGCTAACTACGATAAAGTGTTCAGCCACTACCAGAGGTTGTTGAACTCTGAGAACTATGTGACCCGACGGCAGAGCTTGAAGCTGCTCGGGGAGTTGCTGCTGGACCGCCACAACTTCTCCATCATGACCCGCTATATTACCAACCCCGACAACTTGAAGCTTATGATGAATATGCTGAAAGAAAAGTCGCGTAATATACAGTTTGAAGCTTTCCACGTTTTTAAGGTGATGCATAATATTTTTTTCAAGAGGACAGCAATTACTTGTTCTGAGTCTGGATGTTGTTGGACCATGGTCCTCGTAGTTCCTGAATACCTAAACATAGGGAATCCTAGTTAGGGTCCAGGATCTATGTATGTGATTATTGAGCGTTATTTATATTATTATTATTTTTATTTTTATAATTTTTATAATGATATCCCTAAAAGTTAAGAGTGCCCGCGAGAAATTAAGGTAAGTTACTAATAAAACCACCTAAAAGGCGCCTGTGTAAAATAATAACAGTAATGATATAAATAACACCCAACAATCCAGACTCAGAACAAGTATTTGCGCTTTTTTTTCTGTGCACAAATACTTGCCCTGCCGAGGGAATCGAACCCGTCGCCTCCGGGCTATGAGCCGACCTGCTCAACCACTACACCACACAGGCTGTCTAAATAAAAAAGTAACCAATCGCGGGCACGATAAATGTACGCATTATTGTACTAATTCATCCAAATCAGTTTAGCCGTTTTCTATTCAACGTAAAAGCAATGGAAAACAAATTTGTTAATAATATTCCAAAGTGTGGGTATTTTATACAATATGATTTCACAAGTTTAATTTGTGAATTATTTTGAAGTTATAATGAAACATATTTATCGCGAATAAATTCAACTTAATATCTTCAAATGTCGCAATGCGTGAGCCTTAATCTCTTTACTAATTACTAATGAACGTTGTGCAATGGAAGACTATTTTATTGGTGTTTTGTTTCTCTCTATCAAGTTAGTAATAGGTAAAGATAAAACAAGAGAAAACACTGTGTTCTAGTTAATAGCAGTGTTTATTAGTAAGGAGATAAATGCATTGATGTGCTCAATGAACTTTTTCTATGTTGTAACGCTCTAATGGGGTAAAACGAAAATATATAGCATCGTAACGTACACGGATTATACTACTTTTACGGATTATATTATTTTTCTGTTTTGTACAGTTTGAGGAAATTTCAATAGGTGTTTCACGTACCGCTCGATGAAATAATACATATAGGTATATAGATCTTAGATATAGGTCCTAAATCGTAGAACGACACAAGTAAAACGAGCTTAGCAAGTACCTATTTGAGGGCACTTCACACAACGCCATCTAGCCCCAAACTAAGCAAAGCTTGTATTATGGGAACCAGATAACTGATAGAAAGGTTTTTTTTGGCGAGAAAACGAAAAAGATCGCGTCGCTGCATTGTATTATTTTCCAAAACTTGTGTTATTTTCAGTGTTAGTGCATAAAATTGGTGGAATTTTATTCGTTAAGTGCTGGATTAGGCATGAGTGTGGGAAAGTGGTATAATGATGGTGAAACGATTCTTTTCGTGTTGTTTCCAAAACTCCATAGAAGTTTCAAGTAAAGTTGCCACCACTTTACTAGGAGTATGACTTTGACTCGACTATGACTTGACTGGATGACTTCGACTGTGACTTGACACATATTTGCGTAAACATCATTAACTTGAAAAATTATCAATTACTTGACACTGGCTAAATACACAAAAGTGTGGAGCCAAAACATAAAAAAAAACTGATAGAAACTTCTTGTTTGTAAATACATACATAGAACACAATATAAAACCCACATACAGAACAAACATCGTTGTTGATCACACAAATGTTTGTCATGGCAGAGCTACTGCCAACTGAGCTATCGGGCTAGTCCAGTGCTAAGCAATCATTGTTTGTTTTCAGGTATTTGTAGCCAATCCAAACAAACCAAAACCAATACTGGACATTTTGATAAGAAATCAAGACAAGCTGGTAGACTTCCTCACCAAGTTCCACACGGACCGCTCGGAAGACGAACAGTTTAACGACGAGAAGGCTTACCTCATAAAGCAAATCAAAGAACTGAAGCCATTGGAACATTAACGTTTATTGCAATTCATTATATCGCCACTTCCTCCTCAGAAAGAAGTTAGTTATAAATGCTATTATATTTAAATGCTTCTAAGTCACCCGAGGGTGTTGTGCGCCGCGACCACACGAAGATTTACATTGAACACTTGCGTCATGAAACGATTCTGAAGTTGATGGCTATAGATTTCTCACTCGCACCAATCCGTCGAAACCGTAGTGAGAGTAAAAAAAACAATAAAATGGGAGCCTGCTTATTGATGGAGATCATCATCGCTTACATTTCCATACAAACTAAGGAAAAAAAACATTCATTCGTCAATTACTTGATTTTACACTGAAAAAAAACATTAGCGGCGAAGGCGCCGTGTGCATTTCCATTGCCAAAACTTTTTTTTCAATACTCTACTGCAGTTCGATTCACAATCCATAAAGGGTCCGATTCGACACTGTCTCCCTCTACTGCATACAAGAGAACGAGATCGAGAGTGTAGTTTTCAATTTTTATTGGATCTTTACGATGGTCTGTGAACCGTGCTTGACACTGGTGCGAGTTAGGATTACACATTCGATCTGTGATCACTGATCGGTCAGGGATATAATTTTGTGCTGCGAGCAAATTAACCTTTTCTTTCATGAAGATTGGTAGAAATACGTGTTACTTATGGTTTGACTTATATCTGTTGTAAGTTGTTGAAACCATTTTTAGTTTATATGACGTGTTTATTGACGGCTCCGGTGTCACAATCGAAATAATGTATTGTCCACTTAGCGTGCGAGTTCCCTTTGTTAAAGCCTTTTGGTACGATAGGAATAAATGCAGGTACCACAAGATCTTTCAAGAGATTTTTATGATGTATATATATTTATAACATTTTTAATTAGAAATGTTTTTAATTTTGTATTCTAAATCAATATCAGAAGTATAAATTGTTGAAAGTGAAGGAAAGTATATTTTATAACGTATATTATTATCAGTATTGATTTAAAGCATCTGGAAATGAATATTTTAATTTTTATCTATTTGATACAATTGCAACTGCAAGTTCTTTAAGTTTAATAAGCGTAATAGTTTTGGCAGAGATTTGTGTATAATTTAATTTTTTTATTCACCCAAGTAAATCAAAATTGTCCAAATCGCTATATTATATTTTATGATTACAATGTTATTCAGCGTCATTAATGCAGATACATTCTATAGAAACGGAATAAATATGATATTTATATCATTGACATATTTTTATTTTAAAAGGCACTTTTTTATTCCAATTTTGTCCCCGTTTCGAGCGTTTTAATTCTCGAACTTTAAAACGCGAACGGCTAAGGAGCGGAAACAGCGTAATTCCAATAATCTATGATTGGGAAGTTTACAATAGGTTTCCTCTAGGCGTGCTATATCATCGATCGTAGTAGTTACCCATCATCAGCCCAATACGGTCCAACTGCTAAATGAAACGGGCATTTTCTCACAGGGTGAAATGGGCTGGAACGTCATCGAATCCCTTCCAGCCCTGGTCGTCTTTTCCTCAGCTGAAAAGGCTAAAATATGGATATTAAAATTTAAAACAAAGCAGACAATTTTCGTGACTTTTATTAGACGCAAGCGTAAGGTAATCAGATGTGTATGGAAATTTACAATGATTGAGGGTGCATGCCCTCACACATTTGAAGATAGAATATAAATATATAGTAGATAGAAATTCGTAAACTTATTGTATGGATAGTTTAGAAAAGTTATGCGTACGGCTGAAATAATCTATATTTATGAGTAAACAACACAGTTTCATATAAACCAAATAACATATTCCAACTCAAATAACAAAAGTAAATATTTATTAAATTCACCTTTTACTAGAAATGAGCTTACAGTGAAATAGCACTCTGTACCTAGTAGACAGATCTCCAGGTTGTAACCAAACAAAAAACCTTCCCAACAGAATATTTTTTGTGAATATATCTACTTATACCTACTGGCTGACTGGTTGAACAGTGCATATCCTCGATATGATATTTCACATAACATATTTCAGGTAACACATATATAAACAAAAAAAAAACGTAAATATACAATAAATAATAAAGTCAATACCAATAAATTACAAGGAAAATCTTAATATGCTAAGAATCAAAACGTGGACACAACGCGGCCTCGCGCACTTTACAACGACCACACATTGTTTTTACTAAATAATTATAAAAAATACATATTAAGCTTTTTTATACTTTTTGAAGTAAAACTTCTTTAGGCACGCTTGACTTGGGGAGTAAGCTGACGAGGCGAACGGAAGTTGAAAGTTAAAAATTTGTATTATGTTAGTATGTCCGGTAAAATGACAATGGCGACATTGACATTAAACAAAGTTATACCGGCCGACAGATGAAGCTAACCTAAAGAAGTGTTACTTCAGTCGTGTTGTCGCACACTCGTTTTATTCGGGTGATAATCCAGTAGGTACCGAACAACCTTTGTTCAACGAGTCAGCATGTATAAATTAAGAATAAAAATAACACGCTATATTAGGTTAAAATGGTAATATATTTATTGTACATAAACCATAAAACCTTGAATAAATCAACAAAAAATGCAATGTAACCAAAGGATTGACGTTTATTATGTAAGGATAACAATGTGCACGCGCCACGTGTTTTCATACATTTAAATTAATTTATCCATAGAAATAGTTACTTATAAACAATTTTCATAATGTGTTGCTTACTCTAAACATTAAACGAACATCAAAAAAATTTAAACATCGCAGAAATTTTGTTTGCTTGCAACTTAATAACTTCATATGAAATGAACTTAAAAGCACATCCATGCCTAACCTTTCATAAATTCGATTCATCTTCAAATCTAATCATGAAGAGAAGCATTTCACACCCTCAAAAATCAGTCTGAATTAAAAACTAATTTCCACTACATTTCATTTACAACTTAAAAAATCGTGATCAGCTTAAACATAAACGTACTTCCACAGAAAAGTGATAACTATATGCTTTTACCAAAATCAAAATCAAAATGTACGTTAACTAATAAAAAATAAAAAGAATAAAAATAAAACTATGTACGTGTATGTTAACTAATTTAATTTCTATACAAACAATGTAATGTTTCTCAAACAAAATGAACTAAAACGTTTTGGAATTAGCATTATATAAACTGACTTCACCATTATACTTTTTATATATAACTATTATAAAATTATTTATATGGTAGCAGATGCTAGGAACAAAAATATGTCACTGCAGATAGGCTCTATGAAGTTCATGAAGTCAGTTTACAAACATGTAAATATATAATAATAGAGTAGAAAACGTATATAATCATAGAACGTAAAAAGGTTTAATTACCGTACGCTATACTAAATATCTACTTTTTTATCAATTAAATATTTAATGTCGACTGAAATAAAGGTATGCAGTCAGCTTTGATAGCTGACTGCATAGCATGCATGAGCTTAAACTACGACAATAAATATTAATTTGCAATAAGGGTAGGAAATATATATGTTATGTGCATTATGCAGGCAAATTATATAATATATCGACCATATATTCTCGAATTTGAGTACAAATAATATTGCAACTATCCACAGAAGTAGTGCCATCGGGTTTGGTGATTGAAATGTCCATTGCAGGCAAATGGGAAATCTGCTTCGAATTGCAAAGGTCTAATCAATATGCACTATACACAAATAAATTTAAATGGAGATCAACAATAACAAATACGCTATGAGATTAAAACTAAGTTAGATAACATAATATAAAGGCAAGTTATACTACGGTTATATACTAGAAATAGGATTCATGTAAGTCGTCACAGCAACTTTTTGTTTGTATTTTTACTTGCCAATCAACTAATACTGTAGCTGGCAGTATCTTTCGGGTTTCTCATTCTCACCCGTTCGAGTTATCTATTGTCCTTTTCGGCCAATTCCCGAAATAAATTTCAACGATAAGGACTTCATAAAAATCAAATTAGCAAAAATCAGGGGTCATTAACTACAGAATTGTCATTTAATTTGCCGCATCTCGATTCATCATTGCCATCTATGCTTCAATAACGAGAACCTCGAAAATGCGAAGAGAATGTTCTTAACAGTTTTGTTATTTAAAGTTTTCAATTATACACAAGTAGCACTTGCATTAGATCGACTAACTACGAACTTTATTTCTCGCGTTACCTTACGTCAGTTTGCCTTATCTCGGCGCCGATTCTCGACCTCTTATCTTTTCAATTTTTTCTTGTTTCCGTTCAAAAATCAATGCGAACAAAAATGGAGGAACAAAGGAATTAGTAAGTCGCATATTCAAGTAATCGAGAATCGAGACCTTGAATATAAAATAGGTTAGTTCAATATAAAATGCAATCGGTTATATCAACACCACAAAAATCTGACATTCTATTAATCGAGATTAGAATTGAATATGCGCTCTTCGCATCTCGTAATATGCCTGTGAGGTAAAGCTTAATTAATAAAATTAAAAGCTCAGACTTTTCCATTAAGGATGACAGTCTCGTCAACTCTTGAAGTACCTTACCCCGTGTTTCATTAACTCTTAAGTACCTTACCCAAGACCTGAGCCCTTAAAACCAGTCATCGTTGACGAATAAATCTTCATGGAACAAAACAGTATCGATATTTGTATGGCGTGACAGCTCATTTAGATTCGCCTTGTATGAGGAATTGATACAGCGCCGTGGGGGCCGATTCCCGCAATAATGTAGGTATGTACGTATACTCAATTTTCAAGGCATTTACATTAATTTTAACACAGATATAGTAGCCTAGATTCTAGCGCTGAGTTGTACGTAACATGTAATATTTTTTAAATAAAGAATTTTAAAAATTAATAAACGTCAAATGAACACCTATAAAAATAAGAGGATAAGACGCAGGTCAACTCGCATTCTGAGGGCTCCGTCCTTCAAGAGCCAGATTTTTCATTACGTAGCGTTTAAAAAGTTAAATTTTTCGCCATTATACATCCATGGACTAGTATTTGATATAAATTGTTTATTCAGCTTATGCAGCAGCTTAGGCATTAGTCGTTTCCGAGAAAACGGGCTTCAACAGACGTACAGACGGAAAACAGAGCGAATTCTGTTTTTTTTTGGAAGCCTTATAAGAGTTATACTCGAGGTTTTGTTTGTGACTTCAATGAAATGAAAATCATTCAGAGAATCGGCACCGGGGCGGCTGCGATCTGCGCGAGAGTGTAGTCTCACGCTGATCGTCACAAAGTATAATGTCATTACTCTTTAGATAGAGATGGTCTTAGAAATTGCTTAGATCACAACACGTTAATCACTTGAAATGTGTGTTTTAAACAACACACAGTTTTATTTGGCACACCACATCGCATCAATAAATTAATTTAATCATATTTTAAATGCTTTTGACGTGGCGTGGTGGCAACGGTATTTACCATCCTACTGCGCATACCATATCTTTACGGCACTCTTTTATAAAACAGTATTAGTAGGAGTACAGTTTTCACACATAAAATAATTGTAATATTGGGAAATCGTCATTTACTAAAGGATTTAAGAGTTTATGTAACGTCAATAAGAGTCTCGCAAAGTTTGTGTTACTATTTCTTTTACCAAAAAAACATTTATCGCTGAATAATATAAACTTATATCGATGACATGGTTTTTCGGGAGTGACAGATTTTAACATGACTTAGTAAAATGTTCGGTCTTAATCAACAAGTTTATATTGTAGAATTGCCAATAATTAATTGAGATCGTATTGCTTGCATTGGTTATTGGTTTGTCCCACTTGTTTAACTCATGATGATGAGTTGTCCCGTATTGTTGGCGTAGACCAGCCCTTGTCCCGGTTGTGGCGCCCAACGCAAGCAGTTGAGACTTGTGAAGCCATGTTCCCAGTGTTGCATTAACTCTTTGATAGGAGATAGACCGGTGCGGCTCGAATTCTCTATAACACAAGAATATCATTTTTAACTACGACTAATATGTGTGAAGTATTATGTTGAACTGTGTGTCGATTAGTTGTTGCTTAAAAACAAGAAATAGGACTGCTTTTTAAGTGTTTGAAATTTCGTATAACACACTCAGAGAGTATCATGGAATTTAAATAAGACTCATGGTATGGTAGTATAGAGACTGCGAAAAAGATGATTATGGTGGCAGAGAACGAGCTGTTTCTCACAAAACAATGTCGCGCATTTCGAATGATCCTTTAAAAATTCGTTAGTTAAAAGATGATTAGTAGGTCTCACCAAGAGGGTCGAGCTTGTACAGCAGCGCGATGATGTTGGTACGAGAGTGTGGCGACGAGGAGAACCGTCGAGAGCCAAGCCCCACGGCCAGGTAGCGAGCCGTGGGCGACAGTGCCACCGATACCGCGCTCTGCTCCAGCATTGCTGTATGCAAGCACTGGCCCAAGCGCGCCCATTCCAGTGAGTATACGCCTGAAAAACCAGAATACGGTAAAAACCCTCAGCCGAGTACTTTTTACAAGCATCTAATAAAATTAGCCGGTCAGATGCTGACATTTTGCATAACAGTTAAAAGCTGCACGATCGTCCGTTTGTCCGACATTCCTTGGATTAAAGAACAACAACTCCTTGTATATTGTGTACCTTTATATTTATTTTAGATTTGTTTCATTATAAATATTTTTAAATTGTTGTAAATATAGTATTCTTTTGTTTTGTTTCAGTATTGTGTGTGACAGCAGGCAGTGTTTGACAGCCTCCGTGGTGTGGTGATTGAGTAGGTCGGCTCATAGCTCGGAGGCGGCGGGTTCGATTCCCGGTGCAGGACAAGTATTTGTGTACAGAAAAAAAGAGCAAATACTTGTTCTGAGTCTGGGTGTTGTGGGACCATGGTGGTCCTCGTAGTTCTTGGGGCCACACAGGGAATCCTAGTTCGGGTCCAGGATGTAAGTATGTGATTGTTGGGCATTATTATTATTATAGTATTTTAGATTCATCTAAGACATTCATAGCTGACCTCGCATTCATTACCCACATGTACCAAAACTACTCACTGAAGTGTCTTCGTTTGATGTGCTATCATTCTATGTGACATTGACAAAATTGTGGTAACCTCTCTACAAAGGCCATTAACCAAGAGTTTAGGTTCTATAAATGTGTATTTAAAATTCCCGCAGAAGCCGTTAACTAAGATTAAATGTATCTACTTTTACCCCATTTTATGGATGTATACAAGAAACCCAATGAAACCCTCTAATCATTAAACAGTATCTTTTATCAGTTATCTTTATTAGCAGATCCTGTAAGTGTCCTTTAAAGAATATAAAACATGACGTATATAGCGTATCGAATAATGCCAGTCCTCATTATAATACACGATATAACTATGTCTTCTATCTTTCACTTTAGACTTATAATAAACGAGCTTCTGCTCGCAGCTTCGCCCGCGGCGTGGCCTATGGGAAAATAATTTAACCACCCATTTCACCCTCTTAAGGGTGGAATTTCGATAAATCCTTTCTTAGTGGATGCCTACGTCATAACATCTACCTGCATGCCAAATTTCAACCCGATCCGTCCAGTGGTTTGGGCTGTGCGTTGATAGATCACTATGTCACTTTTGAGTTATATATATTTAGATAGATAGATAGATAAAAATCTTTGAAACACCACATTATAGGAACAATTGACGAGCACAAACTTAAAAATTAAGTGTCACAATGGACGGTCTTATCGCTTAAAGCGGTCTCTTCCTGACAACCCAACAACATATACATTCGATTCCATTAATTCTCAAGCTTCATAGTTGTCTAATATCGTTGACGATTGCAAAATGATACTTTGTGTCTCAAGACCTAGTTCCCACGCGATGATGTAAAATCATTGGAATGTTTTAATGGCTTGCGTAAAGTTGGCACGTTTTTGTATTCAGATCTATAAATTAGAGTAATTTTGAAACAATTAAATAAAATGTAACGAAAAAACTACTTTACTGTAGACCAATAACTTTGGTTTTAGCTTTGTTTAATGTCGCCATCTTGACAATTGTAAATTCAGTTTACCGGACATACCAACATATTAATACAAATTTTGAACTCTGTTATGTTGACAATGTAGATCTACGTAAACCAACTTCAATTTCCGTTCGCCTCGAATTCACCAGCTTACTCCTCAAGCGTGCGTAAAGAAGTTTTACATTAAATATTACAGACCACAGGCCTAGCTGGATATAGTTTTTGATGGTGTTTATTAATAAATTAAAAACTGTATGTTATTTTAAGACGATTATCAACGATGTGACACTAGTTAAAGGGAGAATCCAAAGCCTGGAACACAGACGCAAGGTCGTCGGTCTGTCGGTTTTCTATCGGCTATTTTGGAGTGTGCGCATGCCCTTCATCAACTCATTCCGTCATCCCCTTTCCATCATAGAACTACAAGACTTGGTGATTCTTCACATCCTTACGTCGTTAGTGTACCCCAAGTCCGCACTCCGTTTTGCTGGGTTATTTATAGTCCGAACGGCCAAGGAATGGAATGCTCTTCCAACAACAGTGTTACCTTCGGGGTACAACCTGGGTATTTTTAAGTCACGAGTGAATGGGCATCTCATGGGCAAGCGTGCTCCACCTTAGACAACTTCGTCATTTACCATCAGGTGAGTTGTCAAAAGCATGCCCATTTTCCCATTAAAAAAATGTTTTTTTCTTATGTTACTTACCAAGCCAGCTGTTGGTATTCCGCAGTCGAGCCCCAGGCAGCAGGGCTACCAACAACCTGCCGTCTTTGGATATGTCGATGCTAGCGTCGTTATGGATCCTGCACCTTTGTACTACCACATTCTTGGTGCCTGAGAACAGTACACACACAAGTTTTTACTGCAACTACTATTAGTTATTATTTCCAAATTAATAGAACTGGCTACTTAAATACTATTTACGTAAATGGTTAATAACTAACTTTATAAGCCATAATTTATAAACAAATACAATTTAATTTCTAAAACCACACTTAGTTTTAGCTCGCAAAAAGGTGAAACATCTGTCTGAATGTTTTGAAGAAAATTATAATATCGATGGCAAATTTCTTTTATCTATACTTTAGCGCAAAATAATGTACAAGGACTTAAAGCATTAAGCACATCCAGGTTGCAATGTAGATAATGCTTCTGCTATGAAGCATTATCTACATTGCAACCTGGATGTGCTAGAAAAAAAATGATAGCGGTACAGTAAAATTGATATTAGAATAATAATAACAATAATAACGCCCAACGATCACATACATAGATCCTGGACCCTAACTAGGACCCAGAAACTACGAGGCTCATGGTCCCACAACACCCAGACTCAGAACAAGTATTTGCGCTTTTTTTTCTGTGCGCATATACTTACGGCAGGACCGCGGGAATCGAACCCGCCGCTACCAGGTTATGACCACAACAGCAGAGGCTGTCAAATGTCTTCGAATAGTTTTTTTTTATTCTGCTTTACCACAGACTCCTGGGTCCATGCTCTTTTTGTAATACTATTTACATATTGTTAGTTATGTTATTGTGTTATTATTATTTATTATATACAGGAGGAACTTATTTTTCTTAAATTTATGGACACTAAATATATTGGGAACATCAATTTGCATCTGTAAATAGTTAGTATATAAAAGTTTAGTGGTGGACATTGCCTCAACTTTAATGTAGGCACGGTGGGCACCACTGGTGACAGTCGCTACTAATTGTCAATTATTAGAACAATCCAACAAGAATGACTTACTGTCAGCAATTTCAGGCGTTTGTCCTGTAGTGAAGTCCCAGGCTTGCACTCGATTGGAGGGCGCGGGCAGGGCTTCTGATATAATGCCGGCGTCAAGGAGGTTCGCCATACCACTCATGCGTCGCCCAATGCCGCCACCGCCAACGCCGCCGCCGCCGCCGCCATCTCCATCGTCCTCCACTACCATGGCGTTCTATAACACCACGATAGTAGCGTATACTCCACTATGCAACAACCTATGAATGCTACATTTCAAAGTTTGACAACCAACACCTAAAACCATTGCTTATACTTTAACCTTAAGCTCTTTACAATTTTATAAGCTTGTTATATTTAAAATCAACGTTTCCATTATATGAAAACTTACAACAAATAATATGAGATGTGATTAGAATGTATTCTATTTTTGTAGTTTATCTAAATAAAGTTTATTTCAACTACAATATTGAGAGCATATTGAAAAACTACAGTACTTCGATAATTACCTGTGCGAGAATAATCGGCTGCAAGTATTCGTGTATCCTAGGCAGCCTCTGAGAGTGGTTCCCTTGCGCTTCCGAGGCCGGAGACAAGTCATTGACCTGCATGAGCGGCATGGCGACGTTGTTGAAAACGGCGTGGAACTGGCCCGTGTCTCCGGAACGGCCGGCACCCGTCTCACTGCGCGGCGACATCACGTGAGTCCCGTAGCCAACAAACGGCCACCTGCTGCTTTCTGCACTGTTCTGCGGCGACGATCTATTCTCCTGCTGGTTTTCGCCGATTGCCGACTGCAATGCGAATACAGACGAAGGTGTGTATAGGCGTATCGTCTGCAGGCGCCTGAACCTATTCCTCGCGGCGTTTCTCAGTCTAACTGCTTGCAGTTGGGCTATCCTTATTAAATTAACGCGATTATCGAACTCGTTCATTTCGCCTCTCGGCGACTCTTGGCTGGCGTTATCTTGAGGTGTGCTAGACGGTCCGGCGAATGGAACGATGCTTGGGGGCGGGGTTCTCGGCGTAGCTAAAGTGTTTCGAATGGGCAATCTACGCAAAACCGGTATTCTATGTGTGGAGACGGGAGGAATACGTCTTTTTATAAAGGGATGGGCGGCAGGGTTCGTTCTATGCAGCGCTTTCTGCCGTTTACATTCCATGTAGAGCTCTCTTCTCGTTCGTGCTGTTTTCGAATTATTTCTATTTGCCGCTGCAATTTGAACCGCCAGGCGATGGCTCCATCTTTGATTGCCGTTGCTAGGGGAAACAGTTTGCAGGTCATTGGTTTCTAAATCGCGCTCCGCAGGAGTAGAATGCGACGTTGACGGCTTGTTAGTTTCAGGAGTCTTATTGATAGTCTGTTCACGTGGCGCGGTTTCGGTGCGGTCTTCAGTCGAGGGGGTGACCCGAGGCGACGCGGGGTCGTCCGGTTCGTCCACGTTTACAGGCCCGGCGTGCTCCGCGTTCTGAATGCGGACCACATCAGCGGATCCTACGTCTTGCGACAGAGGCGCCTGGCTCGCGCCGGGCCGCGCTGGATTATTTCGGTTCGTCATCATCATGAAGCACGACAGCGCCAGCGCTTTTTTGAGGGCTTTAAGCATATGCATGATTACTTGGCTTAGTCCGCGCTCTCCTAGACACATCATCATCATATTAAACATAACCGATAAGACTTGCATCGCTCTCATGCGGATCTCGTGCCTCGTGGTGCTCACCTCGAACACTCGCACGATATCCCTACGTGCGTGCCTTTGACCCAAGCGCGGTTGATTCCGCGCCCTCCTGGATCCGTCGCCCGATTGCCATCTGTAGTTAGACTGCAGACGTCTCCGGATGAACGCTCGCGAAATCGTATTAGACGATCTCGAAGTTCGAAGTATTGCGGGCCGGCTATGCGGTCTGGTTTCTCTGGACGTATTAGCCTCCGGTTCGGTAGTGGGAGCTGAACTCGCATTCTCTGCGTTTGTTACATTGTTTTGTGCATTTCTTTGGCTTTCTTCGTTCCTGGGGGAACTTCGTGAGCTCCTGCCGGTGTGCCGTGTTGCCATATTGGTCATTTGCGTCAGGATCATGCACCTCTCTAGCAGAGATCTAGTGTAATATCCGGGCGTATCTTGTCTCCCTGTCTCTCTCTGAAGCGCTAATATACGTCGGCGCAAATTCTCCCACATGGTGCGCAATTGCTTCATAGTGAAGCGGTCCCCGCGCAGCCACGTGTGCGCCAGCTCCAGCGCGTGCTTTTGCAGCGCGGTCACGCCGCTTCGCACTCGGCGATACGCCTCCGCGGGCGGCATCTCCGGCCCGCGGCTCCAGAAGTTGTCCCTGCTGGTCGACGGTACGTTCGGGTCGAAGTCCGCTTCGGTCCGACGGCGCGGCTCCGGGCTGACCGCGGCCGGGGCAGCTGCATCCTCCGGCGCGGGGTCATCGACCGCCGAGCTGCTCTGCGTGCGCACGCGAAACCTGCCGCTCGAGAGCTCGGCATCGTCTATTTCGAACACCATGCGGTCGGTGGGACCTATGGAGGCGGCGCGCGGAGCTCTCTCTGCGTCCGGCGGCGTCGCTTCAGGCTCGCGGAACGCAGAGTTGGGCGTGCGCAGAATGTCCGTATGGTCGGTGTCCGAGTCGGAGCTGGAAGCGAGCAAGTCGCGGCGTAAGTCATGGCGCAAGTCTTCGGCGAGCAGGCGCATGCGAGGTGCGGGCTGCCGGCGTCGCACCCCGCCTCGCTCGGCACCCTCGCCGTGCTCCGACATCAGATCCATAGACATATTGGTGATCAGGTTCAGCAGCCGCGTTCCAGAGTCCCTTAATATGTCCCGGATTAGATCGAGACTCTCGTTGATGGTTTGCGCGTCGACGTTATCCACTTCGGGGCTCATCTGCGTGGAAGAGTTGGTTGTGGTGGGGCCGGAGGAAGTAGAGGGGGCGGGATCCGCAGTCGTGCCCGAGGTGCTTAGAGACGGAGAAGGCGCGCTCGGGGAGGTCTGGCCAGTGGGCTGGTTCCGCCGACGGGCGGCGTCGGATCGCAAGGATCTGAATATGCTAGTGCGAGACGAGAAAATTTCCGCCATGATCTGGGACCGCTCTAAGAAGACCCGGCGCGAGCGAGGCGCGGGCAGGCTCGGCTGCGGCGGCGTGCTGCCCGACCGAGAAGAGAACGGGTTGGGAAGCAGCCGCGTGCGCTCGTTCTGGTCGACTGTTCGGAATGAGCGCACTGACTCGTTCAGCGGTTGAAACGCGGACGACCTCGAGCCGAAAGGCGAACGTTCTTGACTCGGGGAGTCCTGGGTTCTGTGAACGTGAATAAGGTATTGAAAATACACTAAGCGATGATTGAGCTAACTGCGAAAGGGAGAAACTTCGACCGCAGCCTTCAAGTGCTAGTACCTGGAAGCATCACTGTCCAACGACAGTACATCCAGATTTAAAAACCGGCTGCTGGAAGCCTCCCCGTCACCGCTGTCACCGCCATCTTGACGGCGCGATGTGCTTGGCGACGGATTCGCTGTAATATTACATAAGCTATTACCAAAATGGCTAAGCGACGTAAAAAACCGTATAATTACATATTAAGAAAAATTGCATACTAGTGTCATTGTTCATCGACGGCCTAAAAGTTCGTCGGGAGGCGCGTCTCCTGCATCCAAGGTCCATAGGATAAGTCTCCATAGGGTCAGTGCCGCGATCGATCTGCAATCACAATACTCAACATTCATAGCTTTCTTCACCGGTTTTGTAAATCGAAGTAAGCATGATCTACGATTTTTTTATTGCGTAGTTTTCAAACTCGTCACAAAAGTTGTTGACAGAATGAATCGTGTATTGATCACCACCGGTAAATAATGCGCATTATTATCGGTAGCTTGGATACAGAAAAAAATATGTACAAAGAACAACAACCCGCTAATTACCCTGCGAGGATTCGACAAGCAGCGGTCGTTTCCATTACTCATAATCAAAATCCAATTTACGTACAGTATTTGGCGGTGGCGGTGTATTGGTGAGCCGGTGTCGTACCATGAACAGTCGCTGGTAGTTTCTGACTAGGCTGTCATATCTTTGCACCAGAGTCTGGTAGGAGTTGACTATCATGTCCTGGGCAGCTCCGGGGCTTTCGGGCGGACGGCTAGTGCTAGGCGCGTCGTCACCAGCGTCACCTCGGCCTCCGCCACCCGTGTTCCCTCCACCAAAACCGCCATTAGACGGAGGCCCGCTGCTGCTTGAACTCGACGTCGACAATGGATTGCTGCTGCTAGCACCCTGGCAAACCCACAGGGATATACCCGTTATGAGCTTGTATCCGAGTGAGTCGAACGCGACGAACCTGAAAAGTTTGTTACACATTTAACATGTACATACCTGTTTGCTAAAAAAATCTTTATCAATTAACGCAATATCGTAGATCTGTCACAAAAAAAATTGCCGTTAAAATGACTTACCTGCGTTGGAAATTTTGTACATGGATTAGTACATTATTCATAGGTAGGTGTGGGTTAGGTAATTCTGTTCAGTGTCTGCATAATGACATCCTGGGAAGATGTTTGTTGCTGAGCACAGGCTTATGGCCGGAAGTGGCGGGTTCGATTCCCGCGGCAGGACAAGTATTTGTGCACAGAAAAAAAAGCGCAAATACTTGTTCTGTGTCTGGGTGTTGTATGGCCCTTAGGGTCCTCGTAGTTTCTGGGTTTTTAGACACAGGGAATCCTATTTAGGGTCCAGGATCTATGTATGTGATCGTTGGGCGTTATTATTAATATTATTTATTATGGGTAGGTCACTTGTGGGTAGGCAACGCCACTTTAAAATGCTTATTATAGGGATGGTTTGTCATAATGACCAAGCTTGGCAAGCAGCTTTGTGATCGTAGAAGATTTTAATGTACCAAGGAATATGCTGCTACCTATTTTTAGGATATATCCCTAGGCTGGCTTTCACAGCCTCCATGAGGAGAGATGGTGTTGTATTATACTCACACCAACATGATCACACGACTATATTATATTTAAAGTATTACTTAGTATGTCCCAAACTCATACCTTACAGCCTTCATCATGCTCTCAATCAAGAATGTGCCATGCATGACCGTTAATCTAACAAGTCATCAAACATACATACCTTACTTTTTCATTAAAATTCTTTGTAGAAACTTTGGTAAATGGGGCTGGGTGACTCCAGTCCCAAAAATATAATTCATTGTATGTGGCAATGACAAGTAATTGTTCACGTGGGTGGAAGGCTATTGAAGCGATCACCGTCTCATTGCGTACATTCCACACTTCACTGCCACCCTGTATGGATATCAAATAACTAGAAATTAAAAACACACATTATTTATCATCAACATTATTTTATGTGAAGGGCAGTTCGCTTTATATAGTGGTGTTAACTCCATACAAAAACGTTGCAAGTCACAAGCAAGCAGTGCCCAACTGATAGAAAGTGTTTTTCGCTGATATCAACAACACCTCAAGGTTAATACTGGTGTCTTGCCATAACTCATTAGGGCTGGCTTCAATGAAATATATATATCACATTACTTTCTACAAGTGCTGATTATAAAAAAGACTGTCAAAATGCCTTATAGATTTCTCCTTTAAAAGGGCATTTGAGTGAAATCTTATATTCCTCTTTGAGACTGCATGTTCAGATGTACATTTGTTGTTTGTGCATTAAAGCATTTTCTGTCTATCTATTTATCTATCTATAGCAGTTCACTTGAAAATTAAACCTTCATATTTTTATGGCACTATAACTTAATCCTAATGTCAATCAGGGGTCATTGATATGAATCATTGTATATTATACTCACACTGGCAATATCCCATACTCTAACTTGTCCTCCGAGACATCCTGATCCAATGAGTTGAGGATGCGAAGGATGGAAGGCAATGCACCATGGTGTACGTGGATGCCCCTTCAAAATCCTCACATGTTTACCACTAGCCAGCTCTGATACATAAACATTGTGGTTACCATGAGTGGATGCTACCTTTGTCCTAAAATAAACATAATATTCAGTAAATAACCCCCAAAACAGTGATAAATTTTGTCAAATTCATGGATAAGTATTATTAGAATCTTACCCATCAGGACTAAACACCATCAAAAATGTTGACCGCGGATAACCAGGTAAGTCACAGGACTGAAAATATATTAATAACTTTAACTTCTTTCTTGAAATTACTTTCACTAACCCTAGTCTAAAATCAGCCCAAAATCCACACTCAAATTTAATCCCTCTAATACAAATAATATATAAAAAATAAATGTTTCTTTATGTGGCTTTCACACCCATGTAGCTGAACTGGGATCAATATAAAATACTTCATTATCCAACACACAACACCAAGACTCAGAACAAGTATTTGCACTTTTTTTCTGTGCATAAACACTTGTCTTGTCATAAACACTGTATTCACGGAATCGATCCCGCCGCCTCCAGGTTATGAGCCAACCTACTCAACCACCACACCACAGATACTGTCAACATAGGTTACAATAATGTTAATAAAGAGAATGAAATGACACACCCACCCTTATCTCTAAAGGTTTTTGCACCAAAATGTCCTCTGCTATGTTTTCAAAGACCTTTTTGTTGGGAGGGTAGTTGGGAGGGTCAGTGCCTCTTTCCCTCCACTGCCAGCTCCGAGAAACATTCCCTATGGGGGGTGTATCTTCCACTGGTTCACTTTTGATGCCCAGCCATGATTCATTGTCACTTACTGGATACATTGTCCTATAATATGCAGTTAGAAAATAGAACAAATCACACTTCACACTAATATTATAAAAGCGAAAGTTTGTATGTGTGTTTGTGTGTACTCCTTACTCCTTCACGCTCAAACGGCTGAATGGATTTGGATGAAATTCGGTACCAAGATAGTTTATATACTGGATTAACATGTAGGCTACATTTTATCCCGGAAAAGTAAAATTTTCCCGTGGGATGAGCAAATAATTAAAATACCTTTTATCCGCCGGTTAAACCGTGGGGCGTAACTGTTTATTGATATTATCAAGTAGGTATTTGAGACTTTTGAGTCAAAGCAATGATAGTGACATTTAATTTTAATCTTAGCTTCAGTCCACTGAATCCCTACTAATTTATTAATAAGAAGTAATGTATGTTTGGTTATATGTTAGTTTGTATGTGTGCCTTTCACACCAAAATAACGAAATTTGGCAGAAATTGAAATGGTTGTAGGGGTTTATTTTGGAAGATTAAAAATTCCAGCAGTGGTACAATAAAACTGTGGGTAAAACTGCAGCGCTCATCTCATATTTAATGTAAGAACCAGTAGGTTGTAAAAGACTACACATACATGACTAACACATATAGGCATAGATATTATTTGTTAAAATTAATAAAATTAGAGTGATACACAGCATCATGACAAGAAGCAATGTTATTAAGAAAAAGAAAGTAGCCACAAATCAACCCAATGGATGACCAACCAATGTGTAATGGCTGACTTGAAGGTTCACTGGTTATAGACTTGTTACTTTCCTTAACTCAAGATCATCTAGTTCAAGCTGTCTATAGCAAGTCGAAAGTTATAAAAATGGTAGCAGAAAATAAAAGGGAACCTAATATGAGAATTTTTTTCACAGAATATATCAGTAGAACTTCTCAAGAAAACACTTGTATATGTTTTCAGATTTGACCTTGTTATATTAATGCAAACTCAAGAGTGCTAAGGAAAAGTTGGAATTTCAATAAATTAATTCTACACAGAAGAATAGCGCAAGTGGCAGTCATAATTCAACTAGCAGTGTTCAGGTTGGAAGATACAACTTACTGTAGCTGTTATCTCACCTTGCTTTACTAGGTTACTAACGTATTGTAGGGAAAGAAGTAACTCTGGAAGAGAAAAAGAAATACCCCTGGTTAATAAATGTAATATATGTACACACAAACATGACAGCATGAAAATAATCTTATGTAACCTATAAATAAATAAACACAGGCATGAGGCATCGATCTAGTAAATTCAGTGTGTAAAAGAAAAATTGATAAATGATGCCGACATAATGTACTAAGATTTGTATATTTTTACCTTAAATGTACCTACGCGAATTGACCGGGGGTAAGCCATATTGGAAACCATAACATGTTTCATTGATTCACAATTTTAATTATAACATGACTCGATTTATATAGAAATAGATAAATATTACAATCACAGTTATTTTTTAGTAACTTGTATGAAAATACACACAATCATCGAGTTCAAGGTGTGCTGATGGATGGCAATATACTACATAGATATTTTACCTTAATCATATTGTGATCCTAAATAATATCCAAGGGTGTTTTTATAAGTAGCGTATCTTTTGTTTGAAAACAAGTTTTAGACTTAATATTTAAGATAAATTAATTTCTACGACTCAAAATCTACGCAAAACAGAAACAAGCCACCAGCGCCAGCTGCGAACTGTCAAAATCAAAATAAAGGCCACAGATTAAACAAAAGGGGTAGAGTGCTTATTATCAGTTATATACTCTTTGGAGATCACCATAAAGCATGTGACACTGACGACTAAGGCCCGTATTACAGAAGTATGTAGTCTTATTGATAAAAATGGCGTACTCCTTCCTAAATCCGAAGTTACGCTTGGTCTAGTTAGTTCCAGACTAGCCAAGTAGTAACATCACTTTTACATCGCTATTAATAAACACGGAGTAAACTCGGACTAACAATACTTTCCTAACACCTGTTTTAACGTTAAGTAGGGCTTAACTGAAAATCAGCGCAAGGTGTTGAGTACACCGGCATGAATGCTGAGTTAAGCCCTTTTCGACACCACTGCTTCCGTGCTATTATCTACTCTTTTATTTCCCTTATTAAATACTTCTAACTAGGTACTGTTTATATTTAATTGTATTCTCTTGTTGTATGTATATTCTTGTATGTTCTTGTAAATTTTATTTTATTTTTGTAAGAGAGTGTTGAATAAATATTTTTAATTTTTTCTTCTTTCTTTCTAACGTGTAAATTATGGTAACCCAGATAATTTATAAGTAAAAAGAATGAGTCGGCGAATGAACCCAACGCTAGTTGGCAGTGATTTTATGGCTATGGTGACAGTATTGACAGCAAAATGTAATATTTGAGTTTCACAACTCTGCTTACTCGTTCATACATAGTATCCAACTTCAACTTCTTATTATTATGGCTTCTGCGGGGTTGCCACAATTACGCCAATGTCGCGTGGATAGAGTAGAAAACACACGATGGAGATTGATCGGTGGGTGTAAAATTTGGCCGGTTATTCGATCTGAGTTTTATCTGAAACAAATACGACAGCACAAGACATACATAAGCATATATACACACAAAAACAAAACATGGCAGTAACAAACAGATAAAATAATAGTTTATGGAGGTAGGTATATAAAAAATGTTAGTTTGTATTATATACTATTTTACAATTTTATTTTGTTAATTTGAATAAATTTACTTAATATATTAAGAAGTGGAGTAAAAGTATAGGATAGAATAAGGCTAATATTGGTAGGGAGAGGAATTTCAGGAGGGAGTACATCATAAAGAGAAAAGCGCAATTTTGGACATTCAAAAAATAGGTGTTCAGTAGTACCCTCATCCAGACCGCACTCACACAGAGAATGGTCACGTACTCTAATTTTGGCTAAGAAGACTGGAGTGCAAGACTGACCTAATCGTAGACGACATATTGTTGAAGTAGTGGCTTTGTTAATTTTTTTGTGTTTAAAAAACCAAGGTTTTGTTGGGATAGAAGGCTGGACGTAGCCATAAAATTTGCCTTTAATGTTTTTAGAAATGTTCCAAAGTTTCTCCCAAGTGTTACGTAGTTGGAGCTGGCAAATTGAGGCAAGATCATGGGAGAATGCACTATACCTGCCAGAAATGCCGTGCGTGGCTGCATGTTTAGCGCATGAATCCGCAGTTTCATTGCCAATTATGCCTACATGGGCAGGGACCCACGCTAAAACTATATTTAAGTTCAATTTGTGGCTATTGAAAAGGGCTTCTTTTATTTTCAAGATAACGGGGAACCTAGATTTTGACTTAAATTGGTTGGCCAAAACTGCTTGTAGACAGCTCTTTGAGTCAGTAAAAATAATAGCTTTGCGGATAGAGTGAGAGATAATATACAGGATTGCTTCTAGAATGGCAATAGCTTCACCAGTAAACACTGAGAAAACTGATGGACATTTGTAGCTCAATATTATTTTATACTTTGGAATCCAAACTGAGCAACCTACATTGCTATCTTTTGTTAATTTGGATGCATCCGTGAATATTGGGAGCCAGTCACTCCACCGGCTGTTAAATCTTTCATAAAATGTTTTGCTGGGTTCAACAGAATCTTTGTCCACACCAAAATTCAGGATGATCGATGGTTTATGAATCAATGCTTCATAGCTTATTGAAAATAGAGGGTTAATTGGAAATTGCTCTACAGGGCAAGATAAGTTTGAAAATTTAATAAAGCTGCGAATAATGCAAGGTATATTGGCTTCTGATCTGTAACCTTGAGATCTAGTCACTCTAAGGAGATTTTCTAATTTGCTTAGCAAGGGATGATTGGAATTTTGAATGAGTTTGAATAGGAATCTATCAGACAGGAATTGTCTGCGAAGGCGAAGAGGAGGCTCTACACATTCAACCTGCATGGCATTTATAGGAGAGCACTTCATTGCACCCAGAATAATGCGGAGGCATTTTGATTGTATTTTAGATAATTTATCCAGAGCAGCTTTATTTCCGGGCTCTAATAAAAACGATCCATAGTCTAAGTGGCTTCGAATAATAGCATTATACAGTAGCTTTTGACAGAATGGATGAGATCCCCACCATACCCCTGAGAGGTCACGGAGGATGTTGATATTTTTTTCACACTTTGCTACAACGTAATTAAAATGCGGAACTCCAGTTAGCCTTGTGTCTAACAAAACACCTAAAAATTTCACAGAGTTCTGAAGTGGGATAGCTTCTCCCTCATATAGCAAGTTTATGTCAGGTATAATTCTTTTCCTACTAAATATTACTGCAGTGCTTTTGGAAGCTGATATGGACAACCCATGATCCAGCAACCAGTCTCCAAGGTAGCCAAGAGCAGAATTCATTTTATTTTCTGCTTCTGAAATAGATTTTGATGATATATACAGTGCAAGGTCATCTGCATATTGTAAAACCTGACAAAATGAATTTACTGTTGTCTCCAAGTCATAAGTGTATAGGCTGTAAAGGATTGGACTAAGTACAGATCCTTGTGGGAGTCCTTTCCAGACTGTTCTGGGTGACAAGTAAGAATTATTATCAGGAGATTTTATTAAAATTGTTCTTTGAGCCAGAAAGCAGCAGATGAAACGGATTATCTTTACGGGAATGCTCAGCTGTAACAATTTGTTTCTGAGTACCGGAAGAACAACATTATCATAAGCAGCTGCTATGTCTAGGAAAGTTCCTACAAGATACTCCTTATTCCTGAAAGCAAGATTAATTTCTGTCGTTAATATGCTGAGGCTGTCAAAGGTGCTCATACCCTTTCTAAAACCAAATTGTGATTTGGCTAGAAGACTTTTATTTTCCACAAACCATTCAAGTCTATTTTTGACAAGGTGTTCAGTGATTTTCGCCAGGATACAAGAGAGGGCAATAGGTCTATGAGAGTTTGGATCAGAAGGATCCTTGCCAGGTTTTAATACAGGTATAACCACTTGACTTTTCCAAGGATCAGGGATAAAGCCTTGGTCATAAAAAGTATTGATTAGGTCTAATAAATAACGTTTTGATTTTTCCGGAGATTTAGTGATAAAAGAGTATGGGATGCCATCCAAACCTGGAGATGAATCTACTAGACCATCCAGAGCAAGTTGGAGTTCATCATAAGTAAATAAAGCATCAATTATGTTAGAGGGAGGCGTTGGAAAGTTGGGAATATTGGATGAGAAGAACATGTGAACAAAAGGGGGGGCGAGTTTGTTTGCAAAAGCTTCAAGCCAAGAGGATGGGTCATTTGAAGACAAATTGATATAGTTATAGTAGCCTCTATATTTACGAATTTGTTTCCATACTAAAGAGGGGGGGGAGTTAGGTGACAAGCTTTCGCAGTAATTGAACCATCCACCTTTCTTCTTTGCGGATAGTACCTTTCTAGATTTTGCTGCAGATCTTTGGTATTCAAGAAAGTTTGACCAGGTCATGGAGTGGTTGTATGAAATTTCAGCTTCATTGCGGTCGTGAACAACTCTTGAGCATTCCGGGTCCCACCAAGGGGGGGAAGCTCTATTACACCTAGGTTTTTTAAGGGGAATGTGTTCATTAGCTGAAGAAAGTATAGCATCTATGAAATGTCTGTAACAAGAAAGAGGGTCTGAAATAGGGCTGGGGATCAGATCTAATTTATGCTCTAGGGAAGAAGCGAAAGATTCCCAGTCAGCTCCTGAGAGTCTGTGCTTTAGTAGGGAATTCGGAGAGCACTGTGAAGGAGTTCGTTGGGGAATTTTAATTAATATAGGGTAGTGGTCACTGCCATAAGATAAAGGAAGGACTTCCCAGGAAAGCATAGAGGAGAGAGATGGAGAGCAAACTGTGAGATCAACTGCGCTAGGATTTTGAGTTGGTAGAACTCTTCTCGTGGGGGATCCATTATTAATGACACAAACATTGGCCTCATCAAAAATTTCCAACAGAGAATGTCCGAACATATCACAAGCCGCGGAACCCCAAGAAGTATGGTGGGCATTAAAGTCACCCATTATTACAACAGGAGGGGGGACAGATGAAATAACGAAGAGAATGTCAGGGATTAAAGAAGAGTGAGGATGTGGAATATAGATTGAGATAAAACTTATGTTAAAAACTCTCACAGCAACAGCATTTATTTCTGCGCTGTGAGCAGGTAATAATACCTGGGAGAAGGTCAAATTACGGTTGACAAGTAGGGCACAACCTGCATACCCATCCTGGCGGTCATCCCTAAGACAGGAGTAACCCGAAACTCGGTAATGAGATCCGGGCACAAGCCATGTCTCTGAGATGGCCACCAGGACGGGTGCATATTTTCTAATAAGAAAATATAGGTCATGTGTCCTCGGACGAAGACTTTTGGCGTTCCATTGAAGGATTTGGGTGTGATCCATTGTGGGTGATGAATGATGAGAGTTTGGTGATCATGTGGGCAACGTTGGACGGTAAGTTTATTGAGTTTTGGGAAATAATGCTGATTATTATAGTCAGCAGCTGGACTAGCAGCTGATCTTGAGACTCTTCACGGGGAAAAGGGGTAGATTGGGACATTTGGAGGGCATAACCATTAGGTAAAGAAGATGGGACTTCTGAAGTGATAGCTTGATGAGCTATCCTATCATAGGACTTTCCAAGTGGGGCTCTAGTGCGTGGTATACGGACTACAGTCTTATTGTAAGATTGAGGGGGCTGAGTAGGGGCAGAAGACTGTGAGCTTGTCTGTGAAAGACCAGAAGGGGTCTCTTTAACTACCTGAGTAAATGATTTACCGACTTTTGGGAATTGCAAGGCTGCTTCCTCATAAGATACTCCATCCCTAGACATAACAGTTTTTATAGACTTTTGCCTGTTTTGCTCAGGACATGTCCTGCAAGTTGAGAAATGATTGGCAGAACAATACAAGCACGTAGACTCGGTTTCAGGGACGAGACAGTCATCACCTAGATGGGGTTGGGCACAGCGGTAGCATCTGGGATTAGAACGGCATTGGGCTTTTATGTGCCCAAAACGGCAGCAGCTCATACATTGTATGGTAGGGTACTGATAGGTCTCTACTTCTAGCGATGAGTAGTATGAAAACACGCGCATAGGAAGTTGTTGGCCTCTGAAAGTGAGCACGACAGTTTGAGTAGGTACCCAAACTGTGTTGCCATCTACTTTATTTTTCCTGTTAAGGCGTCTTGCTTTTACGATGTGAGTGCTATAACCGGGAATTTGTACAGATTCTACAAACTCTTCCATAGACCAGTCCACAGGGACTCCGCGGACCAAGCCCATCCTGGTCACATTGTATGTTGGAATGGTAGCCTCATATTTGAACATTTTCAACATAGGATTGTTTAAAAACTTGTTAGCTCCAAAAGCGGATTTAAATTGTACGGAAATCTTATTACGTCCAACCTTCTTTACTCCATCCTGGCATATAAATTCAATCTTGTTGTAAGACAAAAATTGACCAAATTTAATAGGACGAATTGACGTACCTGCGGCTGGGTCGGGTTCTATTCGCGAAACATGCACGATGTAAGGGCCTGAGTCGGTTGTCTCGTAAGACCTTATGCCGAGAATCGACATTGTTGGGTGGGTATACACAGTCTGGATGGAGGCTGAAGCGGCTTCTGTGTTTGTTATTGTTTTTTTAATTGGGCCTACTGGCTCATTCTCTAAGTGACGCTTTTTAGAGGACGACGGCGGGATGGGGTCCGGTGGGTCCGGCGGCTCATCAGGGGAAATGGCCTCCATTTCCCCTGATTTGCAGCGATTACGACACTGAACACTCACCAAGCACTTATTAGTTAAGAGATATCACTCAGTGAATGGAAATTATTTCGAATCGAGGGGATTAACACTTATAACTTTGATCAATCTCACCAACACGTGTATCTCCTATCACACCGAGCAAAGAAAAAAAAAAGTACATAGTATCCTCTACTTGGTCTGTGACTCGTTCTTATCAACTTGTCATGCTAGCTTGCGGCAGAAAAATTAATATTATTTTAATAGTTATTAGGTATATGCAGATTGTTATAATAAGTGAAAAATGCAGTCGCTTAGTTAATTGGGATGAAAATAAATATTTAAATTCAGCTTCTTGAAGGGTTTTATACAATTTAATATGTCCTAACGGAGTATTGGCTGGTTTCTAACCTAATTATTTTTTCTATGAGCCTCAAATAATCAACAAAGCTGTATCTATCTATGTTGTGTCGCTTCATACAAATTAAATTATCACAATTTAACAAACTGCTAAACTACAATGACAGCAAAAAACTTTCCGGAATTTTTGAGGGAAACGAAAGCAAAGCGACCGAACAAACCTCTACAAAAAAAGGTCATGTAAACATTTTGTCATTACGCCACAGACAATTATTAGTTTCTTCGCTTAGTGGGTCGCTAAACTAGGTAGCGCCTAGGTGTAACTTTTAGTCCGAGAGTAGAGTCGGATTAACTTACTCACTCCTTACTCCGTGTTTATTAATACCGAAATTGCTTAGTACTATCTTAATACTTGGAGTAAAGTTAATGCTGCGTTAGTCTATGTTTATTAATAAGAGTGTTATAGTATTAACTGGTAAGCACCTCTCCCACTGTTTAATGTTTATAGGTGCAGAACTGCAGGCATCAGTGGCATAGCGTGGGCTAATAAGTTATTGTTTGCCTTAACAAAAAATTGCAACACTCTTGTCAGAGTATATATAAATAGAGGAAGAAAAAAAAAAACGAGAAAACTAACTTTACTTTCCAGCTTGAGGCTCTGGACTCGATTGAACGGCGTGCCAAAAGGCTCATTGACGATGACACTTTGGTTGGTGAAAGGCCTAGCGCACCGACGTAAGGTGGCAAGTCTGTTGGTCTTTTACAGATTACACCACGGCGAATGCGCACAAGAACTGCATGATCTCATTCTTGTTTGTTTTGTTTCACTAGGTGGTAGGACTTTGTTGCAAAGTTCGTCTAGGTAGGTACCACCGCTTTGCCAGTTATTCTGCCGCCAAGCAGTAGTGTGCAAGCACTACTGTGTTCCGGTTTGAAGGGCACTGTAGCTAGTGAAATTACTGGGCAATTGAGACTCTATGATCTGATCTCACAGTCAAGTAATCTTATTACCAGACTGTGCTGATGTCTCAGGATGATGTGCGTAGTGCAGTGTCGCTTGAAACTCTATGTTTTAGGGTTCCGAGTGACACTGTTCTGTTATGGGCGGCCGTGGCGCTTAACATCAGGCGAACGACTAGCTCGTCACATCATTCAATAACATTAAAAAAAAAAAAAAAATCTCCCATCACCATTCCACTACCGGACTACTAGACGCTCGGCTAGGTAAGCGCCATCCTTTCGTGGTCGAAATACCACCCATTCGTACCAAGCGATTTGATTCCACGTTCTTAATTAGAACGGCTAAGGAATGGAATGCCCTGCCAGCGTCTGTGTTTCCGGCGAAATATGACCCGGGCGTGTTCAAGAGAAGAGTGAATAGGTATTTACTTGGCTAGCATGCTACACCTTCGATCACATCGTCACTTCCCATCAGGTGAGAGCGTGGTCAAATGCTAGACAAGTTTGAAGTAAAAAAAAAAAAATTACTTTAAGTGTATACTTAAGCACCAAATATATTTAAGCTATAATTAAATAATATAGACGTGGGCAAAGTCGCATCAGCGAGGCCCCTTTTGTTTCGTTCCCAAGATCTACCTAATAAATCTATCTTACTAAACATGCTTTTGACAGGCCCTTTAACTCAGTTGGTAGTATCCCTGCCGTCTGAACTGCAGGTTGTGGGTTCGATTCCCACCCAGGACAAATATTTGTGTGATTAATGTCGATGTTTGTCCTGTGTCTGGGTGTTATATTGTATTCTATGTTCTATGTATGTATTTAAAAACAAAAAGTATCTAAGTACTGTATCAGGGCTAGATGGCGCTGTGTGAGATGTCCACAGATGTTTATTTAGTTTTTTATTTATGCTTTGACACGACACACCTATATACGTATGATAGTGAAAAATATAAATGCGCAGTGGGAAAATATTGAAGAACATATACATTTCAAAAAAGGTTTTATTTTGTAATTTACTAAGTTACTAAATTTTTTTTACAAATGTAATGTATTTCGGCTTTTTGCTTTACAGAAGTCCTCTAGTGAGGATTGGTAATTGATTTTGGCCGCTAAATCTGCTTCGATTGAGACTATTGCTAAAACAGACATTCGGTCCTGCTTCAATACTATTTCTTAAGTAGCTTTTTATCATTTTTAACTTAGAAAAACTTCTTACTGGGAAAAAATACTAAAAATAAACGGGGATTTTAAGTCTGGTGGCATCGGATTTGAAAAGGCCTCGCGAGGCCTCTTTATGTGCGAGGCCCTGGGCGAGGGCCTACTTCGCCCACGCCTATTTAACTACAGGCATAGTATTGATATATGCCACCCGTGATCTTTATTATTGAAATTTAGGTACATAACATTTTATTTGATCAGAAATATTTTTTTTGACTTCGCGCGGCTAGCTGTTAGATAGATAATAGATAGAATAGACAGTAAATTTTCATTTTTATTTATTTTTTATTTTTCATTGGCCATTGGTTTTAATTTTTTGGTTTATTGAAGACGCTATGTTATTTAGTTGCGATTTTTCAATGGCTGGATAAATGTTATTCAACTAACGAATTATAATCTGACTAAAATAAAAGTACCATTGTTACTGCAGTGTTTACTATACAAAATTATTCTTTTATTTTCACTGTGTTTTGTTTTATCCAATGAGTAGCTTTTACCTATCAGATTATTGAAAAACCGTGCTTAAGGAAAAAAATCCGTTATGACGTCCCGTTGATACATCAGGATAAAATGTCTGTGAACGCAAAACAAATGGTTAAAAAAATGAAATACTCTATCAATAAAATTCCTATCTACAATATTTAAAGTGCTTTCCCTCCGTGTGGCCTGTGCATGGCCTAGCTGTGGGACGCCCTGTAAATAAAGCTTCGCATGACACTGCACTGGCACGTCATCCTAAGACAGACATCAGCAGTCTAGGAATTAGATTACTAGACTGTGAGTAAGGTCATAAGGTCTCATTAGCCCAGTAATTTCCCCTGCTTAGTCCTAGGTTTTAGGCCAACGTACACTTTTGGCTGCATCTCCCCTTTAACATCAGGTGAGTAGCAGTCTAACGTTGATTTATCGATAATTAAAAAAAAACTGCAACAATGCCCTTCAAACCAGAACACAATAGTGCTTGCACACTACTGCTTGGCGGCAGAATTACTAGCAAACGGTGATACCTAACCTAGACGAACGTTGCAGAAAAGTCTTACCACCTAGTACTATGCCTCATCAGAATGTACTCACTAATCTAGGCGCACATAGAAATGTTTTAAAAGGCCCGTTAATCCCACTGAGTAATTAATTTACGCGTAGTACTAAGGTACCTACCTAACTCAGATTTACGGCTAACAACCCGAATTATTCACATTTACGAGACCGCTTCGCTTAATTTAAAAATATCGCTTGCTCGGAGATTGCATGTTCTTGATCTGTTTTAATTTTTTATTTCTGTATGCGTAAATATCACCTATATTGGTGGGTATCTATTTACACTGCGAGTATAATCCCTGACGTTAAATATATAATATATAATATGTGCGGACATCTCACACAACGCCATCTAGCCCCAAACTAAGCAACGCTCGTATTATGGGTACCAGATAACTGATACAATACTTAAATACTTTGTTTGTAAATATATACATATAATACAATATAACACCCAGACACAGAACAAACACCTATGTTCATCACACAAATGTTTGTCCTGGGTGGGAATCGAACCCACAACCCACAGTTCAGAAGGCAGGGTTACTACCAACTGAGCTATCGGGCCAGTCAACTATACTATACTAACTATAACTATACTATACTATACTAAATATTAGATATATTAACTATTTAAATGTTCATATGGACATTTAAATAGGTAATATATCTATAATAGCTTTAATCGTTAATACAAAACTAACTAGACCTAAAAAACTAAACTATATTCATAACATGTCTCTTTTCAAGTTTTCATATCCACGGTTAGTCACTTCGCTATCAACTCGATAGGAAGTGACATCTTTAATGCAGCGTCTTGTCGGTAGCCATCGCCGCTGTTGCTCTCTTCAAAAAGGATTACAATTAATTTTCTTACAGCCTTCACTTAAGCTTGAAATAATATTTTAAGACGTTAAAAGACTTTCCATAGAGCAAACCTTTTAAGTGATGCCTAGCTTCAAGTTTAATTAAAATTATTAGGTATAGAGAGATTTAAGGCGAATGGTATATATAGGGGTTTCGCTTGATGACGACCTGGCCCTGTTTCTACCCATGTCGGACTCAGAGCTTTGAATCTAATATATCATATAATTCATATCTTTTTATTACTGAACTTTGCAAATCACACTAATCACACTTCACTCTAATATTGTAGAGGCGAAAGTTTGTATTTGTGTTTGTTTGTATGTACAAATACAAATACAAATACAAATACAAAAATATTTATTGACATAAATATCATTACATTATCTTATATGAATCCATAGATTCCCGAACTAGTTTTTAAACTGTGTATGTTTGTTACTCCTTCACGCTCAAACGGCTGAATAGATTTGGATGAAATTCGATACCAAGATAGCTTACACATTGGATTAACGGCTAAAGGCTACATTTTATCCCGGAAAAGTGAAATTTTCCCGTGGGATGAGCAATTAATTAAAATACTTTTTTATCCGCGGGTGAAACCGCGGGGCGCAACTAGCACGAGATAAATAAATTTAGCTCGACGAGAAAAGTAACTTTACTTAGGTTCTAAGGAAGTCAATTTTCCAAAAAATATAAATTACAACCAACATTTAGATATTCAAGAGTTTTCATTGTTTTATAAAATACAATATGTACATGGATAATAATTAAAAACCATCAAAATCGGTCATTGCGTGCGTTGTCTTTGTCGTAAGGGCCGCGCTGGAGTTCAGACTGAATTGATACTTAAGTCTAACGTGTTAAGAAAATGTTTCTCTGAACGCATGTTGACCAGCTTATTTTGCTATATATTTTCCTTATCTTGTACCTATTCGTGGTGGACTAGCACACAGTTTAATAATGCAAAGAAGAGCAATTATAGAAAATAAATTATTGTTAACAGAGCGAGCGATGTCTGGATTGGTTTTTTCTATCATTTGGATGTGAGTACTCAAGCCGTATATCAAGTAATCTTGAAGAAACTTTGTAGATAATATGAATTTCATGGAAAAAATATTTGACACACGATAAGAGTAAAACTTAACTCTCTCTCTCTTTCTATCTTCACTAACTTATATCTATCTCCCTTTCAACTTCCGTTCGCCTCGCCCGATCAATTTCCGTAACGCTCTCGTCACGCATTCACCAGCTTAATCCTCAAGACAGCGTGCGTAAAGAAGTTTTACTTCAAAAATTCATCACGTCAAATGACTCTAAGGTAAGCCTAGGCATAATAGTTTTAATAACGGTTTTTTTGGGCACGTTGCCTACTGGTAGCGGCTTTATTGATTAAGTTTTGCTAATGCACTGTTTTTATTTTTATTTTAGTTTTATTGTTTAAAAACTTATAATTTGTTCTAGAATAAAAGTCCTACTCCAGCCTCCAATATCTAGTTTTAATTTATCAGGTTATCTTAGCTAGGCACCTAGTACGTGTACGGTCATACATATTTTTTCCCAACGTTGGGTAGGTCTTAGGCCTGACTCATAGATACATTACCATACTATTTATAGTAATGATCCCCACGCTAGGGGCGGTTGGTACCTCCACCACTGTGGTATAAGGTTCGTATCTCTACGACTTATGCGCGTTACGTTGGCGTAACGCGAGGTGAGGTAGAAAATTATTCCTTCATTTCCACATCACACACATATAAATCTCTCTCAGCGTACATACATTATGTTCCAAAGCGACGACAGACGCGCTGTAACGAGATTTTTCTCAAAATTTGATTCCCCGCAATTTTAGCGCGAAATGGATTATTTTTTCAGATAGGACTTGTGAATCACTTGATGCGTCGACCCGAAATTAATGTCAACCTTTTACTTAATCATTTAGATATGATTAAATAACATTTGTGATTTATGAGATTTAATATTTAATTCAATAACAGTGTAATATTATACTCGTCTTGTCATAAATAAATCGTATTTATGAAGAAGTATTCTCATGATTTTGATTTTGAAGGATAGACATTCCGTTCAATATTATATTCTTTTGCGACCGCACGCTCATAATATCTCTAGTTTTGATGTGGGTATGATCGAGGGCGATCGGGTGTGAAATAGCATCGCTGATCCTTCAGGTGGATAGGTATTTGAGGCAAGTAACGTTTGCCGGTTGAAAATAAATATACATTGAAGTTAGACCATCTAGCTATAGTCTAATGTAGGATCCTATAGAAATCTGGATAATATTTATACTGACTTATTTTGACTGACCCGATAGCTCAGTTGGTCAGACCCAGAAGGAAAGGTGGGCTGTAGGTTCGATTCCCACCCAGGGCTAACATTTGTGTGATGAACATCAATATTTGTTCTGTGTGTTATACTGTATTTTATGTATGTATTTACAAACAAAAGTATCTCAGTATTGTTTCAGTTGTCTGGATCCCATAGAATAAGCTTTGCTTAGTTTGGGGCTAGATGGCGCTTTGTGAAATGTCCACAAATATTTATTATATATTATTAGTACATCACCTTATTTTTTGTAACTGCAAGTTAGGTAACTTGTTAATGATTTACTTGTGGGGTATTAATGTTTCTTTTTTTAAATTATATTTTAGGCAATACCTACCTACAAGTAGAAGCAGTAATTAATGACATTTTAAAAGGTAGATTATTTTTAGTTGTGTGTGTATGTACCTCTATAGGCCTATGTAACTGACCTGTATTACCTTATATACCTACACTAGCTTCTGCCCGCGGCTTCACCCGCGTGCCCTATAGAAACGAAGAAGATAAGTTTTCATCCATGAAAGTTTCCTATATATTATATATATTGAATTATCTAATAATTCAACCATCCATTTCACCTTCTTAGAGGTGAAATTTCGAAAACCCATTCCTACACTTCATAAAAAGCACACCCTCCAAATTTCAAGTCTCTAGGACCAGTGGGTTAGGCTGTGCGTTGATATATAAATCAGTCAGTCAGGACTTTGAATTGTATATGTATATAGATAGATATACCTGATAATATATAGTGGCGTTAGATCCATCCGAATATTTAGTAAGAGTGACGTCAGAAGATCTGGCGTCATGATTTCTATAACTTTGTTCACTCAATACAAATGAAACACACCAAGAATGTATTTCTATCGAAATCGTTAGTTACACTTTACAATCTTTTCAATTCTTTAGTTTGATTAGGCAACTATCGGTTATTCTAATAGTAATAAAACCTCGGTACTCACGAAGCCCAAGCGACTACGTCCGCACCGACACAACATACAGGGATCACAGATCTTATAAAAAAACTTTTTTATAGGGTCTGTGACAGAGATAATCAAAATTTTGTATCGCACGATTACTTTCAATTAGCTTTCAATATTCCATAGTATCCTCTACTTGGTCTGTGTATTCCACCACTGACTACTCAGGACGACAGTGCTAGTGCGCCACATAAATTCAAATTACTCGCGGCAACTTCTCAAAATCAAGCATCAATATCTAAACGGATGCTTGAAACATGAAATAAATATTAATGCCAAATCATAATTAAATCATGTTATTATTTTAATGCTATAGAACATGTAAAATGTGTTAGAATATTGTTAACCAGTTCCTCTAATGTGCTAACTAAATCGTCTGTTTCCGCTATCATTCGCAAACATGATTTAGTTTAGCAAGTATTAGAAAACTAAACTATACATTTTAAAAAAACTATGATTTGATTGGCTAAAAATAATTGAAATATGAATTTAAAATTACTTATAATTACAAATCAAAGAGTTTTTAAATTAAAAATAATGATTTAGCAGATATGTTTTAAATGAACAATGTCCAGTTAAAAATGTTAAAATATTCTTCATCTGTTTAAAATTAAAGAAGACATCTTAAATCAATTAGTCATTCGCCGATAGTGAAATCACTACCTATAATTATAGTTATGGTATACCTATAACTGTAATCATTATCTTGATTTAAGTTTTCATCGTTAATACTTAGTTTATTGAGCAGGAAACGCTCTCGCATAGTCATATACAGTTTTAAAGTTTCCACTGTTACTCAAAACACTGTCAATTATACGAGTTGTATATACATAGTTTCCAAGTCTTTAAATTTAGATGCAGCCTCCTTGTCTTCCTACAGAAATCTCCTCATCCCGCTAAAATATTCATTCCACCCCGAAATAACTGTAGCAGATGCTAGGGACGAAATATCCTTCGATTTAGAAGTTACTCAATTGGTTTTAAGATTTGTTCCCTATCGATTAGCTTGATTCGACGTATATTTGGTTGACAAGTAGTTATTATGCGAGTCTTGTTCGAATTGCTGATCAAGGTATAGGTATTTCGTAACGATTTGGGATAAGTCTGCATAAAAGCAGGCTTTACTTACCTATATAGTCACGTAGTCTGAAGAATGAATCTACTATTTATAATATTAATTACTCACCAATTATGATCGTATAACGGTTTGAAGAGATTGCAATTCTTAGGCACTACTAACCTCTTTTCACAAAAACAGTGTAGATAAGAGTGTGGTGGGCATAATAATACTATAATAATAATAATACATTTAAGTTATGTATGTAGTTGTCTATTGTACACTCGTAAAGATTAATAATAGGTAGGTAATATGGATGTAAATAGCCGATTTAATTCAAAATAAGTGGTTATTATTCTTATGCCCATCTGTACCAAAATCTATTAAAATACAACTTAATCAAGAAACACTTTCCTTCGGATTTTCGTATACGTTTGTTAAATTTGTGTCAACTAGACAGACCAAATACTGAACGCTCATTGGTTGCCTGTTGATCATCGACTGTCTCAACCAATGAGCGTACAGTATTTGGCATGTTGACTTGACACGAGCTTAACTAACGTGTGAGAAACTGGAGGCTAGGGAGGTATAAACTTAAGAGCTGTCAAACTTTAATATCTACAGATCGGCATTAATTTAGCTTTTTCTAAAAAAAGATGACATAACGTTGGCCGAATGCAGGATTGATTCTACTCCGTCACTCTACACTTGGATTTCTCATCCATACTTCATTATCCTTACTATTATTATAAACGAAAGTTTGTATGTATGAGTGTTTGTTACACTTTAATTCAAAAACTACTTAATGGATTGTAATGAAACTTGGAAAGCTTATACGCTGGATTAACAGATAGGATACTTTTATCCACGGGTGGTACCACGGGGCGCAAGTAAGCTATATGTGACAGAGAATAGAGACCCGAATTGTTTTTAATAAACTAGTCTATAATTTTTAAAGAGTGTATATAAAGTAAGTATTTAAAGAGTGTTATAGTCATGTAACAACCAACGTATTAAATAAAGAATATTCATAGTGATGTTAAGTGAGCTATTACGTAAGCCTACGAGCTTCCTCTACCTTCTGGCAAATGGACACAAAACACAGCGGACGCCCAGTGTTCTGCGTAACGTAAGATCCTTTCATTAATTCCAATAGAATATAAGACAATGGAATTAATCCTTTAACGGAAATATTCTTTTGTTTGAAAAATAAGTGAGTGATTAGCAAAGTCAATGGCAGCCGTACATTATTAAATCATAACTTTTTAATTTCCCTAAAGTCTATTTCGACATCATTGTTAGGCTGTCCCAAGACCCTGATTAAAATGCATGGCCAACAATAGACTGTTCCAGATCAAACATTTTTGTTCTTTGTGTTTTTATTAAACGAAAGCGGGCTGGGGACTTTCAATTTGTGATATTCTTTGCTTTGTTCTTCGCTTACTGCAGTCAATCGTTGATGAAGACTGAAGACAGAGCGGTAGTTCATGACTGCTGTTCTATAATCGACGACGTTCTATAAACGACTCCAACACTTTTGCTACTTAATTATTGAGAATATTATGCCTACAGGCAGGTCGACAAGGTTCGCATTTATCCCTCTATGATTTACATACCTACTGCAACGCATTTGATTATGTCACAGAGGCTGTCTAACTTTAGTATAGACATTAGCGTTAGGACATTAGCGTCTTTTGACGGCTAGGGCCTTAAGCGCTTGCCCTCCCGCCTGGTGACGCTGTAAAGGTCTGTAGAGACCAACAGCACTAGCCCGTTCAAAAAAAGGGCGTTAGCGTCCTAAGCACCCTGATCCAATATTCGTAATAAGTTTAATAGAATGTTTAAAATTACTAATATGCACTACTGCTCCGTTATTTTTGTAATAACATACTGCGTTTTGGTTTATTCTGTAATTTTTAGTTAGACAAGTTTACTACGGAGTGTGAGACAAAGAGAGGTTTTTGCAAGTGTCCAACTCCCAGTTGCGGCTGGAGTGATTTAGTCGCTTTTAGGGGGGATGGAGGGCTGTCTGAGTGAGGTCGCGGCACTAATTGTCTGTCTCCTATTAGTATTTGTAAGTTTGAAACCTTGATGCCCCCTTACTGTGCTCCTACATAATTTTTGTGCCTTACGTAGCGTTGGTGTTTAGTTGGCGTACCTAGAATTATAATTTCAAAATACTTTTATTTTAATAACATGTCTTATTTAAATTAGTCATTTGTTTATTGATTAGTGTTATATTTTAATGTGCGGGGTGAGTCAGCTAGTGTGTAAACGTAATGGAACTATAAATGGAACAGAATCTTGGAAGGGAATCCTTTATCTACCTATCTTGCCTACCCTAGCCTAAAATATATCATAAAAGGTCATTATTTATACGGTCTACGAACCAATCATTTTGTAAGTATATAGGTAAACGGGAATTACTTTATTGGTTTTGATGGTTACTGGTTTTATAAAACTGATATGAATCCTTAAAAAATAGTAAAACAAATAAATAGTAGGTACATTGTTGTACACCCTTGGGATAACAGTAAGTTTGGGGGACTTAATAAGTCTTTAACCTGAAACACTGTGCTTTTCATTACGAATACAAGAAAAGAAAAATAAAAACACGAATTAAGAAGTGTGAATATGACGGCGGCAACGTCCAGTTATAAACTCTATGCACAGCGATCGAGCCCCGTAATTTACCCTGTGGTGGCATTAAATTTATTACAGTGGCAGCACCGGCAACTGTCATGGCGCCCATACCTGTCTGGCTATATAAAGGGATCGATTGGAGTGCTACGGATCATTCTTGTTCCAGACACGGCGCGGTGCGGACATGCTGAAGGCCTATAGTTATATAGGTTGCAACCTACCTACCCTCAACACGTTTCTGCCGACATCAGAAGTGGGATGCCCATTTCCACATCACTCTTCATGAAGCGCCGAAAATATGATGACGTGACGGCGGGTGACACTAATATCAAATTTAATTGCAGGGTTAACCCAAACCAGTGAAAAAAAAAATGGAAAAAGTAATGATTCATTTTTTTCGAGAAAAAAAAAAGAGAATGTAAAAATGATGACAAGAAAAATGTGTCTGAATGCTAAAGGGATAATCTATCCGGACTAGCACTAATGGTCCATAAAAAAAATGTTGGTTGCTAAAGGGATATCTATCCGGTCTAGCACTCATTGGTCCATTAAAAAAATGTAGGAATGATGATTTTTTGTTGCTAAAGGGATATCTATCCGGTTAGCATTATTCGGTCCATTTTTTATAAATGAAGGTATACTAATGGTGCTGAAGGGTTAACCCTGACGATGACTGGAAGGTTAAATGCTTTTGACTAATCAAATTGAAAAGTAATCTTTTGACTTTGACTTCAAGTTTAACACAATTTAATTGCCAGGATGAACGAGCAATAACACTGATACTTATGTCTCTCACCAGGTACAAAGTGAAGCTAAGCGTACGAGGACGTACGCACGTCAGTATGGCCGTGACGGCGGCAACGTCCAATTATAAACTCTATGCACAGCGATCGAGCCCCGTAATTTACCCTGTGGTGGCATTAAATTTATTACAGTGGCAGCACCGGCAACTGTCATGGCGCCCATACCTGTCTGGCTATATAAAGGGATCGATTGGAGTGCTACGGATACCTCGCTCCGTAGCGTTAGCGTTTTTCAACGCAAACGGCCTCACTCGTCAACGCGACTTGGTTCATAACTTTTGTAAGACCCATCAGGTCGATGTGATGCTTGTACAGGAGACCCTCCTGAAACCTAGTAAGCGGGATCCTAAGATCGCCAATTACGTAGTGGTTCGTAATGATAGGCTTACCAATGCCGGAGGCGGTACGCTTATCTATTACCGAAGGTCTCTTCACTGCATCCCAATTGATACTCCCTCATCTTTAATCAACTTAGAAGCGTCTTGCTGTCGCCTAGCTATGAACGGCCACGAACCGATCATACTAGCGTCTTGCTACCTTCCCCCTGATAAACGTTTGCTCAGTAGTGATATCAACGCGCTACTTTCTCTGGGAAGCTCCGTCATACTGGCGGGAGACTTCAACAGCAAACACGTCATGTGGAACTGTCACACCTCCAACACCAACGGTAGGATACTTGAACAGCTAACTGACCCACGACCAGACACAGACCACCACACCTTTGACATTATCGCACCCATGACTCCGACCAGGTTCCCCGGGAACCTCGACCAACGACCAGACATACTCGACATAGCACTTTTAAAAGGCGTAGCCCTCAGGTTAAGCTCGATAGAAGTGCTCCACGAACTTGACTCTGACCACCGCCCCGTTCTCATGAGACTAGGCTCGGATCCAACTGAACTGATACCCCAGACTAAGACAGTGGTGGACTGGAAGCGATTGGGGGAATCCCTGAAAGCTATCAGTTCACCAGACTTAGACAAGGTACCTGACGACATACAGACACTAGATGACGTCTCCACCGCGATCGATGCTCTCACTAGTCACCTCCGCACTGTGATCGGTGAGTCTTCTAAGCAGGTACCGGTGGTGGACCACCGCTGGGACTTGCCCGAGGACGTGAGGAGACTGCTGACAGCAAAGAACGCCGCCACTAGGGCATATGACGCGGCTCCCTCCCGTGATAACAAATCCACTTTGAATTTCTTACAGCGTGCTGTTAAGAAACGCATAAGTGATCTTCGCGCCCAGAACTGGACAGACCTACTTTCAGGGCTCGAGCCAACCCACCAGGCTTACTGGCGGCTGGCTCGAACTCTGAAAAGTGACACACTTAGAACGATGCCCCCTCTTGATAGGCCAAACCAAGTCCCCGCGTTCGATGATGAGGAAAAAGCCGAGTGTTTGGCTGAGAGCCTCGAGGCCCAGTGCAACCTTTCCCCCGATCACGTTGACCCTGCCCACCTCCATACGGTGGTCAGTGAAGTCGAACGTCGCAGCTCCCTACCACCTTCCGACCCCCCGCTCGAGCTTATTAGGGCCGCCGAAGTTGAGTCTGTCATCAAGGGTCTCGCTATCCGTAAAGCCTCCGGCGCTGATGGTATCAGCAACAAAGTGGTCAAACACTTTTCTGTCCCCTTAATCTATCTCCTAGTCAGCATCTTCAATGCGGCCATGAGCAACTGCTCTTTCCCCGTTGCGTGGAAGTCCGCCGACGTCATCGGCATCCACAAGCCAGGCAAGAAGGCTACCGAGCCCTCTAGCTACCGGCCCATCAGTCTCCTCAGTACTCTGGGGAAGATCTACGAGCGTCTCATTCGGAGGCGTCTCTGGTCCCATATCCACGAACATAAACTCCTTCCCGACGAGCAGTTTGGCTTTAGAGCTAGACACTCTTGCGTTCAACAAGTGCACCGCATCACGGAGCACATTCTAGATGGCTTCAACGCGAATCCAAAACCGAAAGGGACTCTCGCAGTCTTCTTAGACGTGGCGAAAGCCTTCGACAAAGTCTGGCACGACGGCTTGATTTTCAAGCTGTACCACATCGGCGTGCCAGATCGTCTTGTGCACATCATACAAGACTTCCTTAGGGATCGAAGCTTTCGCTACCGCGTCGAGGGGGAGCGATCGTCTCCCCATCCTATCAGAGCCGGAGTGCCCCAGGGCTCCGCGCTTTCCCCCTTGCTTTTCTCGCTGTACACCAGCGATATCCCGCGGTCATTTCATCCCAGTGTGCAGCTCGCACTCTTTGCGGATGACACCGCTATCTACTGCTCCGGATGGCAGAGAGTTCACATGCGTGGTCGCCTCCAACGAGCCCTCACCGAGATCGGTGCTTGGTTCAGGAAATGGCGGATCACGGTTAACCCAGATAAAAGTGCAGCGATGTACTTTTCTGACTACAAGCGTGGTCCGCCAGCGAAACCACTGTCCTTGTTCGACAAGCCCATTCCCTGGGCTTCGTCTACCAAATACCTGGGGGTTACCCTTGACACCAAACTCAACTTCAAGGACCATATTAAGCGAGTGCGCGATAGGGCTGCCTTTGTCTTAGGCCGCCTCCACCCTCTCATCTGCAAGCGTAGTAAGCTGTCCCTTAGAAATAAGGTGACGCTTTACAAAACTTGCGTTCGCCCCATTATGACCTACGCATCTGTCGCGTTTGCTCATACTCCCTCAGTACATCTGGATCGACTTCAGGTGATCCAGAACCGCTTTGTCCGCAAGGTGGTCGGGGCTCGCTGGTACCAGCGAAACTCCGACCTCCACTGCGATCTCGAACTCCCATCCATCCGTCAATTTATGAAGGATGCATCCCGCCGCTATTTTGATGCGGCACCTCATCACCCCAACCCTCTCGTAGTCAGAGCTTCAAACTACTGTACAGACACGACAGACTCGCCACCCCGTCGTCGCCGCCCGAGACACGTCTTGAGCGACCCGGATGATCCTATAGCAGCCGTAGTATCGGCTGCGCTAGGATCACCGGACCAGTCTAGCCCTTCTGGCTCAGGTACCGCTTTCGGCACCGGTATAGGATACCAGCGTAACACAATCAGACACCGACCCCGCCGGCGAGGTCGACGTACCCCCCGTAGGTTAGCTAGAACGGTCGCGACTTTCAATAGGGTCCACTCTTCCAGTGGACGTAGCCTTCTCGATCCTCTTATCCCGGCAACGGCCCAAGCCGAGGCTCGCACCCCAGGGGTGCCCTTGAGCTAGTTGCCTCCCACTTTTGACGGCTGGGCGCCCTAAGCGCCCGCCCTCCCGCCCGGTGACGCTGTAAAGGTCGATAGAGACCAACAGCATTAGCTCGTTAAAAAAAAAAAAAAAAAAAAAAAAAAAAAAGTGCTACGGATCATTCTTGTTCCAGACACGGCGCGGTGCGGACATGCTGAAGGCCTATAGTTATATAGGTTGCAACCTACCTACCCTCAACCCGTTCCTGCCCACAAATACAAATCTCTGTTATACGGAAGTATAAACAAAACTTTACCTCGATAATAAAAAAATGACGATCGGATAGCCGCTTTCCCGCCTTTTTTTCTGTAGTCAGTTTTTTGCCATAATTATTCATTTTCATCATTCAAAAATGGTAAATTTGCCGATATCTATATCATTTTAAAGAAATATATAAAACTAAATTATTATAAAGTCATAAAAAATAATTAATACTAACTTTATGTAATTTCAATTTTACATCGCGCTGTAATTGAGTGGCTGCAGAGAAAGTTGTAACATGATTCAATATAAATGTTTTTTCAACATTTGTAAGAGAAGGTTTTAGCTGTAGCCGTACGAGTAAACAATCAGAGCAGTACGAGCTCTTTATTTCATCAGCTGCAGCGTCAGTGGAAGCGAAAATTTAATTGGGCCATGCCATTTCCTCGAAAATTTGATTTTACTTGCGCCCATTCAGTTCACGTCACATACCTCTGCTAATTTACTTACCGTGTGTCAAAGAGTATATCGAAATCTCCAGTATTAAAAAATCGTATGTTTATAATATAATGAATAGTTTATAATTATGTCTGATGAAGTGCTAAAGCTAACACTTCGCCAAATATGCAAGCCATATAGTATGTGTATTATATATTCTGTATAGAACATCAGAACATCCATCCCATCAATCTTTGGCTGATACCTTCAGTAAATGGATTGAAGCCGAGGTGAAGCGGAAATTGGCATCTGTCGTACGACTACATATGTGTTCGTAGCACCGTCATGAATATATTATCTATTGAAGTGGTGCTACATCCCTTAATTGAAAATACACAAAAAATACATACATTGAACTTTCAAAATATTGTAATAGGTGCCTTATGGCGAAGTACTCTACTTCTGTAATAGGTATAGCCAAATCGTGAAAGTTCACGTTAGATTACAAAAGTTTGTAATGCAATAGCAGTATTTCAAATTAGTATAATTAGAACAGCCGCCAGTTTTTGAGATCAAAGTTACCAGTCTAACCAAATTAGGCACCTAGGACTTTAGGATATAATATATTATATTGACTTTACTAAAACGTACAGTATGTACACCTAGATAAATACCCTATTACTTCTGCAGTCTCGTGAAACTAACGACAATATAATTATCAACAGCGGGGTAGGGGTTATAAAATTGTTCGATAATTTGGTTTCCAGACTGACGGTTGATGAACGTGTGAAATGATCCGCAGGAAAATGCCATGTATTTAGGGAAAGGGTCAAAGAAGGGATAATGCGTGGCTACGGCTGGGTCCGACGCAAATAGCTGCGACAGCAGGCGACCGCGGCGTCAGGAAGGGCTCCTCAATTAACGACTGAAAATAGCGCTAATGGATCGTGACTTTTAAGCTTTTTTATTTGCTTTTAACGAAAATTTCTAAAGTATGACGTATGCTTTTAGGAGTTTGAAAATAGTGATTTTTTGGACCGATGTCATAGATCTTTATTTTATTGATCGTCATTAATATATGATGACCATCAAATATCAAAGCGTCGATTGAGTGAAAACCTTTTTTTAAGCTCTTTAGGTTGCAACAATCTGGCGCGGCCTGTGACTATCTACGACATTCCGCAGGGGTGTAGTTGCCTAGTTCCCCTTATGCGTATCTGCACTGTAGTCTGATAAACTAATAGAGGTTTCTATTAGTTTTTCTGTAATAAATCTCTTCATTGTTTTATGCTATATGACGTGTACTCATGTTTAAATATTTGAGCATTAAATTTGAGTTTAACTAACTGACTAACTTGTTGTCCATAATGAAATATGAATAATCAAAAAGAAGCAAGACTTCTTGGTGCAGCGTAATTTATTTAGACGTCATTACGCGGGTTCGATTCCCGCCGCAGGACAAGTATGTGTACAGAAAAAAAGCGCGAATACTTGTTCTGTGTCTGGGTATTGTGGACCATGGTCCATGTCCATGTAGTTCCTGGGTCCCTAGGGAATCCTGGTTAGGGTCCAGGATCTATGAATGTGATCGTTGGGCGTTATTATTACATTATTATATATTTATGTGTAATTTTATGCCTGGGTGAAATAGTTTGAGTTTAGATTGGTTGTTTATTTTCAATTAGGTAGCTGTTGCAAAAGGGCGAATAGCGTGAAGGCCTTTTCGCTGATTTCGTCGGAATTCCCATCGTCAGTGCAATCTGCTTGGCAAACTGGATGCCGGCGCTGGCAATCTCGTAATTTAATGAACACTTCCCTAATCGAGTGACGAGCGGAAGCCGCTCCGGCAGAAAATAACTGCCAAACTGAATTTTTCCGACTAATGTATGTTACGGTACGTGCTGGTATTAGAGAAGTTTGATACAATTCAACCTAAAAAAAACAGAATTAAATAAAAAAAACTGTATATTCACTACTGAATTAACAGCTAGAGTACAGGCTTTACATATATAGTTGATATTGATATTATATATTAAATTACATTATTTATTAAATTACTATTTGCGCCCCGCGGTTTCACCCGCGGATAAAAAGTATTTTAATTATTTGCTCATCCCACGAGAAAAAAATCACTTTTCCGGGATAGTGTAGCCTATATTTTAATCTAGTGTATAAGCTATCTTGGTACCGAATTTCATCCAAATCCATTAAGCTATTTGAGCGTGAAGTAGTAACAAACATACACACATACAAACTTTCGCCTTTATAATATTAGTGTGATTAGTGTGATGTCCTACATTCAGTCTGTCGCAATACCTATGACAAAAAATTTCTTAAGTTAATCGGTTTTCCACAACTTTTGACATGGTTTTTGGCGGGAACGCGAAAAAGATTGCGTCACCGCATTGTATTATTTTCCAAAACTTGTGTTAGTTTCACTGTTAGTACATAAAATCGGTGGCATTCTATTCGTTAAGTGCTGGATTACAGGCGTGAGTGTGGGGAAATGGTATAATGATGGTGAAACGTTTATTTTCGTGTTGTTTCCAAAACTCCATAGAAGCTTCAAGTAAAGTTGCCTCCACTTTACTAGGAGTATGACTATGACTTGATGACTTCGACTGTGAATTCACACATATTTGCGTGAAATATCATTAACTTGATAAATTATCAATTACTTGACACTGGCTAAATACACAAAAGTGTGGAGCCAAAACATAAAAAAAACTTTTGACATACTACATACATTTGTTCAAAGAGTATTAGCTACATTTGTAAGCAGGTCAGATGGACGATTTATCATTTTGGAGATGACGTTTACGGCCGATACCAACTGATTTGTTCCAGATCAAATGCGAATCCGATATTTACGCAACGTAATCATACGGATACGGAAATATTTACGTCATATTGTTGTGCTAAAGGCTTCTGAAACCGCAATGCGGTTAGGTGAGGGTAGTTTCAGAAACATTTATCATTGAAGAGTTGTAGTCATTTAATGCTTTATGCACTTCCAGCGTCTATATTTCCCGTTAGGTATAATTTGGCCTAAGAAAAGTCAATGGATAAATGCGTATTCTGCCTTTATCACTTCCCAACAGGTAAGTTTTTTTACCTACGATAGGCCTGATTTTGACTATTGTCTCACCTAAAGACGCGGTCGATGAGGCACTTGCTTGCCTAGAAAGATGTTTTTTTTTTTGTTACTTCAAACTTGTCTAGCATTTAACCGCGCTCTCACCTGATGGGAAGTGACGATGCGATCGAAGATGTAGCATGCTAGCCAAGTAAGATGTTATATAAACGTATGGTACCTGTGCCTAATTAAGCTTAAACATTTCTTCCGTATAATAATAATAATAATAACGCCCGACGATCACATACATAGATCCTGGACCCTAACTAGGATGCCCTGTGTCTAGACCCAGGAACTATGAGGACCATGGTCCCACAACACCCAGACGCAGAACAAGTATGTGCGCTGTTTTTTCTGTGCACAAATACTTGTCCTGCCGCGGGAATCGAACCCGCTGCCTCCGGGTTATGAGCCGACCTGCTCAACCACTACACCACAGAGGCTGTGTATGGTCAACTTCTGTGCAACAAAGTTTTTATTAACTCCATCACATTATTTGGACAAACTTGCGTCTAAGTAGGTTGCCAGCGCGTAACAAAGCAGCTAAGTTAAGACAATGCAGAGAGGAAGCCCTGCTTATCTCTGACAGACAGCTTGAACTGGCGCGGGAGACGCGCAGCAGTTCCCTGATAACCCTTGCTTTAGTGTAGGTACAATATTTACTGCTCATGATTTATGACGAAGTGTTTCACTGTGATTTGTCTAGAAATTAGACAGACCTGATATATTTGTTTTGGGACTACAATGATTGCTTTCACGTAGTTATGATAAACGAGAATATGTTTGCCCCGCAAAATGAAACGATGCTGTTTTTAGGCAAAAATATTGCGGTAGCTCTTTTTATTTTTCTTTTATACACTTAATTTCTTATTTGATTGTAACTATTTTACTTACTGGTATAATGCGCCTTTAGGATTCAATTTGACTAACCTAGCTTTTAAAAGATTTGTACCATAATAAATAATTTATCCTAATTATCCATACTTACCATATCCATAGTAGGATATGTTAATATAGCATATTTCTAAGAAGATGACCGCAATATGAACTAAAGTTTATCTTTAAACTTTAAATGAAACCCTTAGGTAATATATACGAAAGGGCTCTACTGTGTAAGATTAAATCCTAAAAATATGCGGTTGAAATTATTTTATTGGAATAGGTAGATGGTGACCTTTACAAATATAGGTATACAAAATTTAATAAACAAGCAGGCCTACAAACATTACATCATGACATGAAACCTAATGAACGCATCCAACCCACTTTTCGCTACGAACGGAATATGTATGAGCGTTCGTAGAACCAGTGACGTGGAATCGCACACGTAGTTCAGTTTTTCATCAAACGTAGCGTTTATTTTTTCCTAGTCATATATACGTACCTCGGATATTATTATGATCCTCTTCTGCCCAGCGCACCTTGCAATCATCCAACGGTTGGAAGTTGGATTCCGTGCTACGATAACAAATCTATTTGCATTAAAACGTTTTATCGGATTACGTAGACTTGCTACGTCGTAGACGTTAGTATTGCGAGCTACGCACGACCCGCAGGCAAATAATAAATTGATATGTATTATCTCCAAATGTAAGTTTTCTTGTGAATCAGCACTCAGTTTTACTATGTTTTTATGATTTTTTCTGAAAATAAAGCCTTATGTTTTTATCCACACGGACTTATCCGTTTGTACATAGCATATGTGCATCACGCCGTTTTGTCTATCTGTGCAAGGAAAGAACTAGTCAAGAAGCTAGTTGTAACAAATTCAAATAACATGTGAAAGATTTAAATTGAGTCGAATTAGAAGGCAAGGGCGTGTTCGCCGTCGTCACGAAAGTAGCATCTCCGCGTCTCCCCCAGTCTGTTATTGTCGCGAGCTTTCCAATTACACTGGAGACGGATATTTGCCCCGATGCCACCCTAAAGGCGGTCACACATTGGATAAATCAGTTTAAAAACTCACATTCTAACCGTTATGTGAAACGGTTTAATTATTTAAAAATGTATACTATGGTCCGTGTTACAGAATAAAGTTCAGGCATCGATCGGCACTTCATCAAGATTTCATTCATAAAATAAACATTGTATTAATTAAATCTAGATTTGAGCACCGATTCACGACTTAAAGTCCAGCATAACAGTAACTTAGGAAGATAATATTAGTAACGTAGCTAAGTATTGAAAACAGACACAAACGGACCTTTTGAGTTATTTGAAAAAATGACAATTACTGATATGGGTATACGTATATGGGTTTAACGTACATTTTGGACATAAATAACACTGTCTGTCTCTTTCATATAGATCGAAATGACAAGGACCGCAATGGTTTGAGAACCCGATACCAATACGGTATATTGCCGACAGTAACAAACTTAACAAATAACACCTAAATCATTTATTGCTAATACACGCGACCAACTCTAATGTAGGGAACACTATGCAGGCTTTATTTGCTTTCAACAATAACGATAACCAGTTCTTGGTTATTCGTAACTGGTGGTATGCACGCTCTACCCACTTATTTCTGTAAAAAACGGCACGCATGTGTAAAATGTGAAGTTGAAGTCAAACAAAAGTCATTTTTTCTTACGTTTGTTATCGCATGTATGTATTTGCCTTTAAGCCAGTTATTTTCGAAAGGGATGCAAGGGTTTCCTAAATAAAAGCGCGAGCATCGGCACCGCTGTATACATAAAACAATAAACCTTTAAATATAAATCCTCAGCTTTATTATCGTCTCAGCTATTTTCTTCCTTTGTGCTTCTGTCGTAGGTGTATCTATCTATTTTTATTATTTGCTCCAGTTTCTTGCAGATAAAGTTAAAGGTAATATACGCAGTGTGATGAAAGTATTCGGGAGTCTTTCAGACACAGGAAGTGCATTTTTATGATTATTGTATCACTACAAACCGTATAGTTAATTAGTAGTAATATTGTTATGGTATTTATATACAATACTCAACGCCAACGTTGAATGTAAGTAAACTATTGGTGCTGGAAAGGTTAGGTGATGCCTAAACAACAGGGAGAGTTATGACAGCTTTCCAGCTAGTTCGAGTAGTTCCTGAACAATCGCATCCTTGGTTAAGTTTTGGACACTGGCAATGTAACGATGATTGATTATAATTATAGCTTCTATAATTATTATGACAGCTGATATACTTATTAACTAATTACTGTCAGGAGAGTGGTTGAGTTTACTGTTGCCTATATTTAGGGCAATATACAACAACAAGCAGACAACATAGGGATAATAATTTATGTATATAAAGGTACCTACTTGTTTATTTAAACTGTATACGACGAAAAACAATGTAGGTAATAACAAGAGTGGGTAAATTAGAAATATAGGTACTTGACGATGTAGGGTTATTATGTAAATACTAGTTTCTGCCTGCGGCTTCGCCCGCGTGGCCTATAGGAAACGAAGGAGACATTTTTTCATATGTAATTCAACCTTCCTTTTCACTTAGGGGTGGAATTTCGAAAAATCCTCTCTTAGTTGGAAATTCTCTCTCAAATTTCAAGTCTCTAGGAACAGCGGCTTAGGCTGTGCGTTGATATATACGAGTAAGTCAGTCAGGACTTTGAATTTTATATGTATAGATTTTTCATAGACTTATTATAATTTTATAATGAAAAAAGAAGAATTAGTTGCATGTGGCTGCTGTGGGAGTTATCTTTAGGTGAAGTTTATATTAAGAGCCCTGGAAAAATACGGAACAAAACAACAAATTTTTTGTTGATTTGGTAATACAGTAATCGCTATTCCATATCCAAACACAGGTCGTAAGCAGCTGGAATGTTGTTGCCGATATATTTATGGTTGTTATAATGCCAAATAAAATATTATATATCGAAGAGTAAACAATAAAAATGTTTCGTACGGATTTATCGGGCCCGTTCATCTCGGATGAACCCAGGGGGCGCCACTAAATTATCACCACATTCGGCTTTGACGTAACTTATTTCGACGAAGGGCTGTGCGAGTCTTATCAGAGTATGCCGTTACTTAAAGTATCTAACTGAGAAATTAATTGTTGTCGTTTATTATAATAACTACGAATATGGTTACTTATAGTGTCACATCAGGGTTTGGGAGGAAATGCTGCACTTGTGCAATTATTCTTACCTAATATATTGCAGTATATCTTATATAAATAAAACTAGTATAGCTGTAGCTCTCCTTTTGTTATAATTCTCATGAAAAATTACTAGTAATTTTTTCAACAGTGAATTTTGCCTGATCCATCAGTTTTCTCAGATCTTTTCTGATAAGAGAATATCAAATCCACGAAGATCCAAGAAAACTGACGGATTAGGCAAAATTCATATAGAAGCACATGAGTACAGTAAATGTGAGAGTTTTCATGTATATCTAGCTTGATTTTACTGTAGGTAGAAAAATTGGTATGTATTTTCTTATTTTATCCATTTAAGTTTTATATTTTTTTATCTTGCTCACCCAGTTGCAATTCCACTTTTAATTTAGGTCAGCGTTCATTCATACAGAAATGTAGGTCTAAGGAGCTATTTTTTCGTAGGCTAGAATGTTTCACGCAGGACTCTACACTCGGTAATAAGGTTAACGAGATGGGTGAAGGCTCTAACGAGCGCGCTTTCCCAGCTTATTGAATTAAAGAAGACTGAAGAAATCCACGATGAAATATTCCCACATAATATTTAACTCCAATAGTGTTACGATGCTTAGAATACGTTCGCAAGTTCGTGGGTTGATCAGTAGCGAATGGTGAATCTGGAACACGATCTATTCTAAGAAAACTCAGATAAAGTTGGATATTCCTCTATGCCTCCTCGGAAAGTTTTATGAGTCGGATGAGATAGATTGGGGATCGGAATGCATTATTGGCTAATCAAGATTGTGTCATATCCAACGCCAAACTTTCTATTGGTTGTGAAATGTTGCGTATAAATAACTTCTTGTTTGCAATTTTTGGCCGCCTATCTCATACGAAAACAAATCTTTATTACTATGAATAAAAGCTCACCGATAAAAACGATCTAAAGTTTAATAATATCTATTTGAAACATTTTGCAATGAAATATAGATCTTACATTCAATTATAAGATTGAATAGTTGGAAAGTATCATCCGCCTGCGCTTCGATGAATGGTTCCGCTGAGACGGCGCCACCAGCGTTGTAATGCGAAGTGGCTGAAACTTTGTCAAATCACCACTCTAATCCTTCCCCAGGTCTGTTTATATTCCGAGCGAGCGCGAGATTGAAATTATTAAGATCGAGCTGCGATTGTGCTAAAACTTGTCGGAGCACTTGAGCCCCGCTCTTATTCAAATGCAGATTTAGGTCGGACGTCGATTGAGTTTGAACAGTGTAATTACTGGACTTTCCGAAGTCGGATTATTGAGCAATATTTTGATTCAAAATAATCTCTATTACTTTTTATTACTTCACCAGATTAAAAGATTTATATATACATTACATTAGAGTTTATAGATACAGACTTAGAATAAAGATGAGTAGGCAATCTATTATATAAAAGACTTCGTCCTGTCTGACTGACTGACAGACAACGTACAGCCCAAACGACTAGACATAGATACTTGAAATTTGGAGGTTGGCTTCGTTTTCTGACGTAAAGGTGTACGAAGAACGGATTTTTGAAAATGTACCCCTAAAGGAGTGAAAAGGTTAAAACATTTTGTACGAGTCTTTTGTTTTTGAAACAGTTATAATTATTTTATTACATCCGAATTGCAATTTTGCCTAGTCACCAGCAGTAATCTCTGATTACACCCCTGCTTTTCCCAATGCTGCTATGAGAGATCACTGCATGTAGCCAGTTTTGGCTAGCCACCAGCAATGATCTCTGAATTCATCCCTGTGTCTCACAATGCCACCTATTAATTTATGATTCTTTTTGCACGGCACCCAAAAATGGAGCGCTAAGTTAATTTTATCCCGGAAAAATAAACCGTTCCCGAGGGATAGTCCACGTAGGACAAGCCGCGGGCAGAAACCAGTACAGTATGTAATCGGTATATGTATGTATATGATGTGTTTCAAGAAATTTTATGATCTTTGGTACATAAGTGTAACTAGATAAACAAAATAAATCAAAATTTACATATGTACATTATATTGTACTGCACCATGCTAAAATAGCAGTATAAGTTATAGTGCTATTTAAGTATCATCATCATCATCATCATCAGCTTATATTAGTCCACTGCTGGACATAGGCCTCTCCCAAGGCACGCCACTGAGCCCGGTCTTCGGCTCTATTTTTCCAGTCACTCCTAGCTACCTTGCGTTTGTCATCGCTCCATCTCTCTCCATCATATTTAACTATACTTCTATTAATAAATACGTAATTGCTCATTAAGTTATTAATAAATATATAATATTAATTTGTTGGTTCTTTACGCACTTTAATTAAAAATGTAAGTCTTCCATTTGGGAATTAATACTGTAGATTATTTCGAAACTTAATGATAATACCTAAAGGTCTCAGACGGACTATTATTATCCCGGGCTATAGCGAGCTTTCTAGTAATTTTATATAGGTAATCGTTAGAGCGTGCGATATTTCCTGCAAGGGAGGTATTACTTAGATACGTATAATATACACAATGAATATTAAAGTGATCATGGGACTAAAAGCTGTATGTTCTTCTTGTTGGGTAGCAAGGTATGCCGCTGGGGGTTCTGCACAACATTCATCTCTGGCAATGGATTTCCGAAGGGATTTCAAGATGCGCGGTAAAGACAGTTACAACCTGTCAAATTACTGCTCGTATAGCAACTATTTATAGAGCCTATTATTTACTTCAGTATAAAAGCCTGTCTGAAAACCAATAACTACTAATTCTAGGAATAGAAAACTAAATAAGTACCCACATTTGAGCGACGACGTAAATATCAAAAAATATCAAATATCTAAATCAGTTCCCCCTCACTATTGCCGGTGGCAAGTCGTTAGTGTCTATTTTGACACGAGTGATAGTGACGGTAAAAATCAGATATGCAAAGGTGGCGTACGATATTTTGTTATTCTCGATACACAAGACAAGTCGTGAGGTGTGAATGTGGGGCACGGTCAGCCGTGTCCAGCGTAATCATAGGCTAGATTCACCTTCGCCTGTGTGATTCGATTAGAGACAATTGCGTTAGCCCAAAGCAGTATCGTGCGTGCTTGTGGTTTATTCAATACAGGTACCTGTATAATTATGTTACTAGAAGTTTTTCCTAATTTTATATTTAAATCTCGACCCAAGCTTAAAAAAAATGATGTGCACCTATTTTTAGTTTACATTTATTTTAAGTTCTTAAGTATAGTTTAGTTTTTTAGGTCTAGTTTAGTTTTGTATTAACGATTATTGAAATAAAAATTCCTCTTATTTGTTGAAAAATAATTAATAAAAAAAGTTGAGAGTACAATGTTAAGAAACGCAATAGTTTGAGAAATGCTATAATATAATAGGATTTTTTATATATTTTTTTTTATAATATGGCTAATGGTAGGCCTATATGGATATACATTACAGATTGTGATATAAACTCATCTTAATTTTTATTTTCTTTTTCTATTGTACCACGTTATATTGACACTTGTGGATGAAAGTGTCAATTTTAATAAATTCCCATAATAATTGCGAAGCCACGGTGAAAAAGCAAAGGGGAGAGATATACCGGAGAGTCGGGGTGTCATCGGATGAAAAATGTTAGCTTTATGAAACGTCGCACGTGATTTGAACCTCTACTGTTTTACATGCTTTGGAGCATTTTAACATTCTACCAGGTAAAACCGCAGTGTAAGTTTTTGACGTTAGAATGTCAATAGCTGCACAATCAAGCCATCAAAGATCAAACTTAAAAATATGAGTATTATAAATTGAATTATAGTACAATTTGTATACCTACATCGGTATAGTTAACATAGCGTATACTTATTTTTGTATGCTGTAAAAATCTGTTGTAGTAGTGGGTAGAGTTATTTCGCATAGACTGATTATCCCTACAAATAACAAGTAAATTTGAAACGTTAAACAAATAGTTGTGTGGCTTTCACGCCTAATGGTTGCACTAATTTCGATCATGCCAGATTGCTAATATTACAGAAATCAAAATTGGTAATTTTTCTCAATTTTTATTCGTATGTTTATTCAAATCTCATCTGCTATCTGAAAGAGCAACAAAACCCCTCTTTAAAAAAAAGATTTTATGACTGATAGATAGATAGATATATATATTATATATGACATATTCACATAAAAAGGATTTTGCTCCGTTCAAAATGAAGTTCTGTGATGAAATTATGTGAAAGGGCACCCTTCTGTGGTGCACTGTTTGTAGGCAGTTTATTTTATCTTTATTGTTGATATTATGGCGAATATACGTCGTTAGTTCCATGGATCGCGCTAAATAATGTATGGTGTCGGGTAGGCGCTGAAGCACGCTGAAGGCTGTAGACGGACGGCTCCCGCCCTGCGGGGTCGTTGACCTCGCTCCGCGACGGCCGCCCTCCGCCCCACATTTTTCTTTTCGGACAGCGTACGGCTGGCGGGTTCTACTCGCGAAATGTGCTGCGTCATCGTCTTGCTGAATATGCGAGTGCGACTATTGTTCCGCTTTTGCAATTTCACGTGTAATCTCGTCCTGTCCGTGCGTTTGTATTGTAAAACTAGAGAGGAATAGTTTACAAGGACTACTAAACCCTAACAACAAAGGATCTCCATTTACATGTACAAGGGATACGAGTATGAGAATAATTTTCTTGCTTGTTCTTTTACCAATTATAAGTAGGTGTCCTAGTTATTTCCATTTTAAGTTCTTATAAAAGGTACTAGAGTCGATAATACAATAAAAATGTATCAAAATCAAAGTCGCAATACATTTTAAACTTGCCCAGGGTAGGCGGTAGTTGAAAACGTAAACTTTCTGAAAATTTCCGATACCATGCGACACCGGGTTAGAGATGGCGCCCGAGCAAAGTTCATTACCCATTCTTTACACAAGGACTGCGATTTAGCTTGAATAATACATGGTTTACTCGAATTTTTGTAGCGCTTGATTTTTTTACTCGCGAGGTAATCTAAGTAATGTCTCCTCATTTTGTGATGATGACCATCTGAAAGGACGGGTTATAAAGGAAAGATTACTGAAAGAGTCTCATTTACTAGGTATTCAGTGGATAACGAGCGAGGATGTGATTCCCAGCAGTTCAAAGCAACCCTGTGTTGTATCTACGTATACATTTCTTGCGGAAAGGTATCTATTTGTTGCATGCAGATAAATTAGATAACGACGTCTCTGGCAAAAGTAAATATAGAAGAGAAACAAGATTAAAGGAAGTACTACAAACAGACCATCTAATCTAATGAATGACGAAGTCGACGCAAATACATAGCATTGTTAGTATATACAGGGTTCTTTGGAAAGAAAACTATATAGGGCAACTGCTTTACTTGCATACTTTACATGTTTTTACTCTTTCTTTTTACGGTTTTCTCAAATCATCTAGCACAATAGTTCGTTTACACAAAGTGATGATTAGCCAGTTGAAATTGTTTAACAATTGAAAGCTGCATTTCCCACCCGTATATCCGCCTTCTTTGAATTAACTATATTTAGGTAGGAAACCGTCTAGGAACAAGGAATTTTCAAGGTGAAAGTTCATAACAATTCTTAAGAGTACTATTCAGTTTTAAATGTCTTGCTCTGCCGAGCACTGGCTAGCCTTGATGAAAATCAGTTTAGCAGCACCGCTTCAACCGTGAACCGTGAACGCTCGCCCATTTGAGCACAGTCGAGAGCCTGTCTTGTGCACTTAACGTTATAAAATTCCTTTTCATTCCTAATGAGGAATTACGCAGCTAGACTACGAAGACGAAATGTCAACCTACGTTTTATCTAAACACATCTATTTAATAAATATAATTCTGAAAAATTGCGTATTTTTGGTCTCTAAGGTTTTGGTAAATCTGCACGAATTTGAAGGAAATATAGCACAGAGACAGAAACTAAAAAAAAAAAAAAAAACTAACTAAACTAAACTAACTACTACGTAAAAAGTATCAGTTGTCGGTTACGATAGTACCTATATACTTAATTACCTATTATCTAAAGAATGATGGAATGATGGACACTTTTTTGTTATAGAAAGATTAATCTGGGTAAATAGTGGATGAAGCTGCGGGTAGTATATATATTTTAATTTTTTCTTAGGCTTACATTTGACTACTGTCTCACCTGATGATAAGTGACGACGCGGTCAATGATAGAACAGGCTTGCCTAGAAGATACCGGTTCAGCCTTTATGGTAAAACTGTGCCAGTGGTGATCAAAATATCTTTTCGTGCCGTACTACACGTAAAAAAAAATTTGTATCAAAATCTTCCATGGTAGGTAACTAACTGGTCATGGAAGATAAAAGATAGTTTAGTAATAAGCCATCGTATATGTAGTGTGACGGATTGATTGATTAGTGACGGGTAATAAATGTATTAAATAAAAAACTTTATTTAAATTATTACAAAGGGCACACTCATTTAAAAAGTCCGAAACACAGAACATTAAATAAATGGTCAACTAAATATACCGCTTTAAACGAGACTAGGACGAGGATGTCTGTGTAATTAAATACTTTAGCAGGACCCTTCAAAACGAAGGCCGCCATTTTACTTCCTTCAGATTTTTGCCTACAGGAAAAGAAGTAAGGTAATTGAACGGTGTAATTAATGCTTAATGTGAATACAAAATTAATATGATATTTATGTTGCCTTCATTATTTACTTGAGTTTTTAAAGTGTGTTTGTAAATACATATTGCCTTTTCAAGACTACTTCTAAGGGGCAGTAAAAAGTTCTAAACAGCTTGAATGAGCAGACAAAAATATAAAATAGGCTGGATAATCGTTAAGTATTTAATTGATATAATTGGCCTTTCGGTCCGCCATTAAGGGAGCTCAGCAGACCCAACAGCTCGGGTCGGCTGATTCTAGAAATGGACACATTTTTTCATTTCCCTCTAAAACGAATTTCAGTTGTCCGTTTTTCTACAACTCCCTTTCAGAGCTGTTCATTATTCAGCCAGATCCTTTGAGAATTTCGGCCATTGACTATGTGTGTGTAAATAGGGCGCTCAATGGGCCCTCGTTTTAGATATTGTGCCATTATTTTACAACAGTAGGTAATAGCACAGAATATATTATAATAGTAATATGTACAAAAGTTAACCAAAACACACGCCTGGTTTCATAATACCTATTGATTTTCGCTTTGCTTGGTGAGTTCTGACAAATTACTTGCATTATACTACAAAGGCCTTATCCAGTCATGTAATGTAAAAGGCTGTAAAGGTGATAGAGAAATACTGATAGCTCTATTAGCCTTTAGGTGATTCAGTGTTGACATATTTCACAATTGTTTTCTATAAAAAGAAATGTTTCGCAATACATATTTTTCATGATGTTTATCATCGTGTACAGTGGAGGGTGTAATAAAACGTGGAATTGATTGCGGCAGACCGGCAAGACCGGCAGACTTGGGACCGCGTACAATACACATGAAATATTGCTACTACGAGTAACTTACAAGTTACAACTACGCTGAAGACCATTGTCCAAAACTCCAAACTGTGCAATTCTACATTATACAATGTAGAATTGCACAGTTTGGAGTTTTGATGCTGATATTTTTTGTAAAAACTTTGAGAGTTCACTTTCAACATCTTACTACAGTAGTGTTCTTATTTGTTCAAGAAATAAACAGCTTTTTTGATGTACTTTATTCTCAGATAGATGGACGTTGGATTGTCTTGCATGAGTCGGACCCTTTTGAGTACGAATCAATAAAGTAAAACAGTAATAATGTAGAAGGAAAAGCAAACATTCTTAAACCAATCGATTAATGTTAATTAAATTCGTTAATGTTCATAATGATTGACTAACTTTCTCTTACGAACACAATCAAGAATCACGCTATTCGGACAGATTCCAGATACTTACCTGAAATTTGTGAATGTATATATTAAGTAATGGGTACGTACAGCATGTATTGGGAACTTTGTCCTTTTTGCATGTCTGGTTAAACAGACTTAGTAAAACCAAATATCCAAACCTAAAATCTTAATGTAACCTTAACCCAGCCCTAACTTTACAATCCCCCAACTCTCAAACTCTATAATATGTAAGTAACTACATTTATTTATATTCAATTTTTTATTTGTTATATTTTTCCAAAAGGAGGGGATAGAGCGGCTGAAAATTGACGATAAGTTGAACACGGAAATGAAAGCTGCTGTGAAGATAAGTCATTATTACCCTCGGTTACCGGAGGCTTACCGCAACGGAGGGAGGGACCTTCTGGGTGGTCACTTACAGAGCCATGCGTATATACGTCTGCAGTAATACTGCGCATTCTACGTCCACTGATAGGCCAAGATAAGCAAATCTAGAGCAATTTGAACACATTTGTGTTAGCAAGGAAAAATAAATAACCACGATGAAAAGCGACATTGCAGTCTGATGCTAATGCTTGGATGCTGTAATCTTGTATGCCTACGACAGAATTTAATTTTGTTAACTCGTTCGCTTTAAAATCTTGCCAATTCTTGATATGATGGTGAAAATAAAAATCACTCGCTACTTTGTATTTATCTATATATCTGTATAAGGAATTGTCCTCAGTGACTGACTGACACACGACGTAGCCCAAACAATTGACCTATAAACGTGATATTTGGAGGATGGTCTTCCATTTACGTCGTTGTGTACTAAGAGAATGATTTTGAAAATTCTACTTCTAAGGGTAAGGGAGTCAAATGATGTACCTACCCATTACATTTTAATATTGTATGAAGAAACGCGGATGCATTTAAAATCTGTGAATTGAAATTAAATTATTTTATTTTTTCAGTTATTATTCTGGTTTTGGTTATTCGGTATCACATAAATAAATGTTGAGCAATACGTACCATTTTGGCCAGAAATAATAAGTAAACCACGTACCCGTTACAGACAGTGCCAGTAGCAATTTACAGTCCATTTACCAGACAGCTCCGGTGCAGACATCAGTCATACACTCGCACGTACAGTTACGTCTAGTGTGAAAACATATAACATTCCAGTCTCAAGCTAGTCTGCAGCCGGCTAATTAGCCCGCGAACTCTTGAGAATATTTTCCACAGATTTTTAAATGGTTTTACATCATTCGTCAAAGGTCGTCGGGCGACACTAGATAAATACCTGGTCCGCAGCGGGGGCACCAATGCAAATGAACTTTTTAAGGTTCCGTACCCAACGGATAAAAATGGGACCTTATTTCTAAGCCTCCGTTATCCGTCTGTCGGTTTGTATATCTTGAAACCTAATAATAATATAATAATAATAAGTTTATTAGGTATTTCTTAGAGCTAATTATATGACAATATCGTTACAAAAACAAAAGTTATAGCTATATAGTTGGTAAATAATGTATAAAATAATAATATTGCAAAAAGTAAAAAAATAACGGAGTCCTTATACAAGAAACGTGTTTTAACAGTGTTATTTTTATCTCATAAATGGTAATACATACAAAATTCCAATTTGGTATGAATTTATTGCATATCTATACAAACAAAATTCAATGTCCTGACTGACTGACTGACTTATATATCAACGCACAGCCTAAGCCGCTGGCCCTAGAGACTTGAAATTTGGAGGGTGTGTTCTTCGTAAAGTGTACCTAAGTATCTACTAAGAAAGGGTTTTTCGAAATTCCACCCCTAGAGGGTGTAATGGATAAATAGTTATCTATGAAAAAATGTCTTCTTCGTTTCCTATAGGCCACGCGGGCAGAAGCTAGTTCTGAAATATAACAACAAATATTTCAGAGTATGTACGTAGAGTATGTATGATAAAAATCAATCAAGTGGACACGCGGTAAAAGTACATGTGTACAGAACCCTCGATGCGCGAATCCGATTTGCACTTAGCCGGATTTTACTGTCTCCCACCGCGGTGGCGCGGCGGCGGCGTTGCATTACGACGAGAATTAAACCGTGCATCTGAAAAGGTTTAAGATGAATGAGAGCTGTACGTTCACAATGCAACAACAGTTTACAACAACTTATACCTTTACGGCGAATGTCTGCTTAAACAGTCTGCTTTTTGTCTGCAGCGCTATTAACATCTGGTGTTTCACGCGAATAGGATTTGTTTAATGATATTTATACAATAATTTTTGTATAATAATACTAACACCTTTTTGCTAATTTAAACGTGTTTAAAACCGTCCAATAATATGTCGTATGGGGTAGTGGCGGGAAAACGAAAAAGATCACGTTACCGCATTATATTATTTTCCGAAACTCGTGTTATTTTCAGTGTTAGTGCATAAAATTGGTGGCATTTTATTCGTTAAGTGCTGGATTACAGGCATGAAAGTGGCATAATGATGGTGAAACGTTTTTTTTTTTCGTGTTGTTTCCAAAACTCCATAGAAGCTTCTGGTAAAGTTGCCACCACTTTATTTGGAGTATGACTTGACTAGACTAGACTATGACTTAACTATGACTTGACTTGATGACTTCGAATGTGACCTGACACATTATTTACGTGAAATATCATTAACTTGATAAATTATGAATTACTTGAAACTGGCTAAATACACAAAAGTGTGGAGCCAAAATACAAAAAAAATAATAATAAATATGTCGTATGATATATGTTGACCTGTAGCATCGTGTTTAGGAACACGCGACGTCTGAACGACGTCTGAACAGGAAATGATCTGGAGATGACTAGTGCCGTTAGGTGTCGAATATATGGATGGGGCTTCAAATGTATTTACGTTGCTGGAATGCGATGTATTACTCGATTTCCCGCTTTTCTTGATGTCGTCGTTCAGTTGGTTTTGATAAACAGGCTGCTCGCAACCTCACACCTAAGGTACGGTACATACCTTAGGTGTAGGCAAGGTACATTATTGATTTTTTCAAACCAGACCAGCAGTAAAATTATCTATAATCCATTCAGGAAGTAATTAATGTGAAATACAGATCAAAAATAATGATTCATATCAAGTATCCAGCAATTTAGGTCAATTCTATTTGTGGGTTTAAAAGCTTGTCAATATTATGTAACTATAGATAGATAGATAACTATTTATTGTCTCACCAATAAAATTTACATAATACAGAAATGAATAAGTCTTACGTACTAGTGCAACAATGGGCAGTCTTATCGCTAATAGCGATCTCTTCCAGACAACCTTTGGATAGAAAGTATCAAAAGATAAAAATAATACACGGCGGTGTAAAACAATTTAGAATAAAAACGTACATACATAATATAATTTTGTTTCTTGATAAAACGTAAGTAGAAATTTATCATAGTGTTATGCTATCTCAAATATAAATATTATGGTCTGCATGACTTATTGCCTGTAAAATGAAGGCCGTTATAAAAAAGCCACATTCCGTGCACGTCGAAACCGTTGCGTGTCCAATAAGTTCACCGTCAGGTATTAATTTCTTCGTTTACAGAGTTAAACGCCGACGGCTAGTAGCCAGCTTTCTTGGAACTTTGAGGCTCGGGTTAGTGGGCTACACCTATAATCACAAGTCCACCATTCAACCACTATAGACAGGTACCTGCCGCTCGTGCCCTGCTCTTCACCCCCTTTTACCTGGTCAAGCACACCACTATTCTCTGGTACAAAATACCATCATTGACCGTGCTCTTGCCTTAATTTATATATCTACTAGTTGCGCCCCGCGGTTTGACACGCGGATAAAAAGTATTTTAATCAATTGTTCATCCCACGGGAACGTTTCACTTTTCCGGGATAAAATGTAGCCTATATGTTAATCCAGTGTATAAGCTATCTTGGTACCAAATTTTATCCAAATCCATTCAGCCGTTTGAGCGTGAAGGAGTAACAAACATACACACATACAAACTTTCGCCTTTATTATATTAGTGTGATGTGATAGTGTGATTCCCTTAAAAATACTATGATAATGTATTATGATCCTTTTAAAGTATTACATCAGATGCATAAAGTGTTCCGCATTTAATAATAAAACAGAAACTTATCATTTTAATGCCTGCGTTGAGTCTCACATAAAATTTTATTTGCAAAGTTTTAACGGCATTTATGTAATGCCCATTTTGCTAACTTACATACGAAATGATTCTGATGTTTTTGTTGAGAATGTTTTATTGAATGGATACTATCGTTATGGAAGTAGTAGACTCCTTTCTGCGTAGATTTATTGTCGACTTCGTCCATCTAACGCTTCTAAAGAATATACATTGTATATACGAAATAAAAAGTGAAGCAAAATGAAGGTCTCTTGAGATTCGACTTGCCTCGCACTCGAACTTTTTTGGTATCGGGGTTCTTCATGAAACTCTTGAAAAGTCTCCTCATGATAAATGACTGGAGAAGTGACACTGACATCTCAGGTTGCACCCTCGGGCCTCGAAGCCGACGATAAAGACTCAATCATCTGCTCCCGACAGCGAGTGACTTTTCCGCAAGATATATCGATCAATATATATCCTCTACAAATTATATTTATCATTCAATATTATGCAAGGCCCGTAACCGCGAATAATTCCCGCAAATGCCGTCTTTGCTTTGAAGATGATGTGAAAGATGTTAATAAATATTTATATAAGTGACTATAGCTCGTACCCATATATTTTCTAAATGAAAATTTTCCAAGTTTTGATATTTATTTATACTATGGATGAAACCTAGTTCCCGTGTATATAATAGTAATAAAGAATATAAAAGGCGCAAAGCGTACTTAATTATCCTTCTTTATTCATCGAACTCTCCTTGGGAACTGTCCCCGATGAGGATGCGGGAATTAATTTTAATATCTTTGATTATTTAATGATCCATACATTTTTACCTAAGTACATCTTGCACTTCGATGAAATCAGTCTTGTCTGCTTCCCATCGAAATTTATCAGCCATGAACAGATTGTGGTTCAGACCTAACTGTACTTAATATAACTAATCCATCTGGGATGGCCTTTTGCCTAAAATAGCAGAACTCAATTGCGCAATTCGGTTGAAATAGTTGCATTGAGCTTCTCGTCTTGGACATTTCCAAAATATCCAGTCTAATTAGCGGCACAGAGGACATATCTATTACCTAATGTATAAATAATAAGTAGTAGGTAATATCTATGTTCTGTTATTTTTTTTAGGTAAGTACTTATTATTTATTGATTCAGCTTTCGATATCGTCAAATTTGTTTGATGTGCCTCACACGAATTCAAACCTTCGTGAAGTGATGACATGAAAAGGTTATCATTGTGTCATCCAGGTTATCGCGAAAACAAACATTAGGAACATATTGGTAGGTAAATATTTCGGCTGGAGTTGCTGGATAGGCGCGCGCAGTTGGTGGCAGGCGCGGCGGCGGAGAGCGGGGCTTCGGCCTCGAGTCGCACTCGGCTCGCGGCGCCCTCGCGGCTCGCTCAGTCAGCGCCTGACCACGAGCCGCGGCGTTGCGCTCGTGTCCGTATCTTACGACTCTCATTTTACCGAGACCTCACTAAAACATCATAACTTAAATGACATAAATATACTATCACCATCAGAAAACTTTTTATTGAATCTATCCAGATCATTAAACTTTTTTGAACACCGGCTCCGAACTTGACCTGTGATTGTTGTCCGAACTGTCAGTGCGCGTGTTGTGCTTTATCGATAACATAACCTGTACGATTTCAAGGGCACGGAAGACCTCGCTCCTTCGCGCTGTGGTGATGAAGTAGAGCTAGAGGGGAACTAATAGAGTTGTGCCTAAAATGTAAGTGGGCGTATTCGAAAGTTTGAAAATCGATCGGGTGACGTGCGTGCGTGGGATTACGTTTACGTAATCTTTGTTTACCTTGGGAATATTATGCACTGAGGTGCTGCTCGCTGTGACGTCTCTCCCTAGACATCTATAGATTTTCATCGAAATGAAAAACTTCTCGGGTGAGTTAAACGGTTGCAAAAAGTTATCTAGGTAGACATGTAGATGCTTATAAACATTTTATAATAACAATTGCTATTTACCTCAATAATGTTGAATTTATAAAAAGATTAGTGCCGTAATTTTTAGACTTGCCACAAAAATGCTAATACAAAACATCAGTAAGCTGCTTTTTTTGTTTAATGTAGAAATAGTAGAAAATATTTAAATAAATTGGTAATATAAAGCAAATATTAATCAAAAACTTCTTTTTTTAATTAGTGACCTTTGATTTTTAGAAATGTAGGTACCTATTCAATGAAGGGTTCGTAGTCGTTCTTAGCTGCCCACACTTGACAAGTGAAATGTAAAGTCTCATGCGTGGGACGAATGGCTATTCGCTTACAACAAAAATGGTTACTGGAGTAGTAATCGTAAGACGAAAAAGGAATATGCTAAAATTAAAAGCCACTCATAAGATAAATTTGAATATCGGCGCCAATGGAGTTCCAAAAGAATCAAGTAACGGTACGGCGCACAGTGGTCCCATTTTGAAAAAAGGTGGACTTAGGACCGAAAGTCGGAATTTCGGGCTGTTTTTTTTTTTATAGAATAGGTCTTAACTATCCTAACAACATCTATTCTATAAAGAAAATCCGTAGGATGCATAGTTTTCGAGAAAAAAAATAATCTTTTTTTTCTTGTATGGAGAAAAACATACTTTATTATTTTTCTCAAGTTGGGTGAAATAGTGACGGCTTTTGTTGATATTTTATAAAAGCCCTAGTGGTATTGTATCCAGAAAAAAATAAAACCAATGCGGTCACCTGCGGCCGCGGGAATAATCAGATGTCAAAAATTGATTAATTTTTTTTGCGTATTTTGCAAACATTGTTCGTTTCTGGCCAATTATTTATGTATTTTAGGTTAGCGCTCCATACTTTAATTCGAACTATTATATAACATTTCAAAAAAGTTAATCAAAATCGAGTAATTTTTTTTTATAATTGCTGTTTTACTCATGAAATTGCACGCATACATGGTTAGTTCAAAATGCAAATCCTATATTACTCAGTATAATGTACAAAATAAACATGCACGTACCTAAAACGTAAAAAAAAAAAAAAATTTTAGTTTTTCGTTTATGCTTACTAAAAGTCACCGGTAATGGTTACCGACATTACTTACCTACCACTGGCGGGCATTATCTGCATAATCGATTTCTTGCTTTGTATTTTCAAAACTGGTTTTGCGACAGCATTTTCACAACCGCGGTTGTTGAATGCGAGGCAGGATATAAACAAACGAGTCACATCTGATACTAGCTGTGACTGGTCGCTAGCTGGTCGCTTTGTTCCTGACAAATCCTGACAACAGGATAACTCGTATATGCATGCAAGTAACTACCCCCTAAAAATAAAAGTGATATAGCTCATCAATAATAATTGGCGTATGTTATACACCAATAATGTTTGTTATTGGTGTGTTTTAATCTTTCTGTCATCTGTATACGTATGATTTTCTACCAGAAAAAATGACTCATTTGTTTGTGCAGATTCCTGATTACTTATTACACGTTACTTAGCTCCCATTGGCGGACTTTATCTATACAAACAAATGAGTCATTTTTGATAAATGGCTGTGATTGGTCGTTTACTATTACCTTGCTCTTGCACATAGTGACTAATGACCTATCTGTTATGGCGTATTAAATACAGAGCAATGTTAATTTAAATTGATTCATCGCTAACTGTGAAGTACTAAAAATTACTATTTTGAATTTGCAATGGCTGGCTTAGGCACATATTTTGATGTTCTTGATTCTTAAAGATAGTGGAAATCTTAAGGATTACAATAAATTGTGTGAATTTATAGTTTCCAAAATACCATGTGAAATCTCTGAAGATGACCATCAAACAATTAAGGAGTTTTGTCGGCTATTCACCAATCTTGTAACTAAGAAGTGGAAAGATGCAAGCAGAAACTTGAAGACATTTATGAATCGGGAAAACAACCGCAAGTGGTTAGAGACCAATATTAATTGGCCTACTTGCAATACGGTTGATCTTGTTACTACAATGAGAATGCCAGAGGACTTAGTTGAAGAGCCGGAATTACTGCCGGTTGCTATTCCATCTGTCTGCACTGCGGAAGCAGGTACCTCTACTGTAAAAGAAGTTAGAGTGCCCTTTGCCGATTTGGGCAACAAACAGAAGAAAAGACGTTCCAGTGTCTTTGTTAACGATAACTCTGAAGAAGAACTACAGTATTATTTTATTTCCAAGTTAAAAGAAAATGGAAAATATGCTTTAGCGAAGATTGTGGAATATCTGTGCGAGACTCCCGAAGTTGTATCAGATGTAACAAAACTCCTTTTCAAGGAAGAAAAAGTAGTCAGTATAGCAGAGGATACATCTTTGGCTTTGTACACAGCCCTTAGCCTATCCAAATGGCAATACTTATCCTTGAGAATGTTTCTGAAGGATGAAAATTGTTCAGCTGCCTTTCCGTCTTATCACAAGTTACTTGACGCTAAAAAGAGATGTTACCCATCTGAAGAACACGTGGAAGTAACGGAAATGGGAGCTCGCATAAGGTATTTATAAAATTATACTATATGTTGTTTTAAAATTTTTAAGCTTCATTAGCTTACTTTTATTAATTTATTTTATTTTTCAGGTTGCAAGGACTTCTTAACCACACAGTGGAAAGAATTTTGCTAGACTTAAGACCAATCACAAGTTCAACCAAAGAAGGACTGAAGTTGATATGGAAATGGGGCCTTGACGGAGCATCGTCACAGAGTAATTACAAACAAGTCTCAGCTCCTGAGTTTGACGATTCCTCTGTTGTATTGATCAGCATCGTCCCACTCCGACTAGTTGATGGGGGAGAAATGATTATTTGGGAAAACCCGAATCCTTGCTCACCACATTACTGTCGGCCAGTGAAATTCACGTTTACTTCAGAGACTGCGGAGTTCATAAAAGGGGAACACTTAGAAATGCAGCGCGAAATTACAAAATTGGTACCAACAAATTGTGGTGATGTGGAGATAGCCCACGAACTGCACATGACTATGATCGATGGGAAAGTGGCGAATATTATTGCAGATGTACCTTCATCAGCAACGTGCCCCATTTGCTTGGCGAAACCAAGTGAAATGAATAACTTGGAGCTTTTGGCCACGAGACCGCTTCGACAGGATTTGTACCAATATGGAATTTCATCGTTACATATGAAGATAAGATGTATGGAGTGTCTACTTCATATATCTTATAATATGGACTTCCAGCGCTGGAGTGCTCGTGGCGATCACAAGGAATTGAAGCAAGCAAAGAAAAATGCCACACAACAAGAGTTTCGGGAACAGACTGGAATACTCATCGATATTGTAAAACAGGTAATTTTTCCTTTAATTTGCTTCCTTTATATTATATACTCGTCTGTTTTTGTATGCCCTACTAACTTAATTTCTTCTTTGCAGGGCTTTGGAACAACTAACGATGGAAACACTGCAAGACGTTTTTTCCGAGATTATAAAAGATCATCGAGAATCACTGGAGTTGATGAAGATTTGTTACTCCGATTTTCTGTCATTCTGCAAGTTATATCTTCAGGAAAGAACGTCAATATTGCGAACTTCAGACGTTATTGCAAAGAAACAGCAGAACTGTATGTGCATCTCTATCCGTGGTACTACATGCCTGTTAGTGTCCACAAACTTCTGATGCACGGAGCAGATATTTGCAGTCATTTTTCAGTTCTGCCTATTGGTAAGTAATAATAGATCAAGACAAATGAAATATAAAGCAGTTAACTAACTGTAAATCTATAAACACTAAAATAATAGTTTCAATGTCAACTTCAACGTATAATTATAGCATATTTTTTATTATTTTTAGGGTCCTTGTCGGAGGAAGCTTCCGAGGCTCGTAATAAAGACTTCCGGAACGTAAGAGAGAAGAACACGAGAAAGACAGGAAGGATCCAAACAAACGAGGACATACTACACGGGCTTTTAATAAGTTCAGACCCCCACATATCATGGCTTAGACCAAAATTTTCAAAGCCTAATCATCTAGAGATGCTTCCTGAGGCAATTCAGTTGCTCGAAATAGACTCGGAGTGCGTATACGTGGAAGAAGAGTAGAAAATGAAAATATACCAGATCCAATGCTATAATTTTTTATTTATTTTATCCTTTAAAAAACTACATATAAAACAGCCCTTTTCAAGGCTACACATTTATCTTATGTTTCTGGTAGAAAATCATACGTACACAACTACATAAGATTAAAACACACACCAATAACAAACATTATTGGTGTATAACATACGCCAATTATTATTGATGAGCTATATCACTTTTATGTTTAGGGGGTAGTTACTTGCATGCATATACGAGTTATCCTGTTTTCAGGATTTGTCAGGAACAAAGCGACCAGCTAGCGACCAGTCATAGCTAGTATCAGATGTGACTCGTTTGTTTATATCCTGCCTCGCATTCAACAACCGCGGTTGTGAAAATGCTGTCGCAAAACCAGTTTTGAAAATACAAAGCAAGAAATCGATTATGCAGATAATGCCCGCCAGTGGTAGGTAAGTAATGTCGGTAACCATTACCGGTGACTTTTAGTAAGCATAAACGAAAAACTAAATTTTTTTTTTACGTTTTAGGTACGTGCATGTTTATTTTGTACATTATACTGAGTAATATAGGATTTGCATTTTGAATTAACCATGTATGCGTGCATTTTCATGAATGAAACAGCAATTATAAAAAAAAAACTCGATTTTGATTAATTTTTTTGAAATGTTATATAATAGTTCGAATTAAAGTATGGAGCGCTAACCTAAAATACATAAATAATTGGCCAGAAACGAACAATGTTTGCAAAATACGCAAAAAAAATTAATCAATTTTTGACATCTGATTATTCCCGCGGCCGCAGGTGACCGCATTGGTTTTATTTTTTTCTGGATACAATACCACTAGGGCTTTTATAAAATATCAACAAAAGCCGTCACTATTTCACCCAACTTGAGAAAAATAATAAAGTATGTTTTTCTCCATACAAGAAAAAAAAGATTATTTTTTTTCTCGAAAACTATGCATCCTACGGATTTTCTTTATAGAATAGATGTTGTTAGGATAGTTAAGACCTATTCTATAAAAAAAAAAACAGCCCGAAATTCCGACTTTCGGTCCTAAGTCCACCTTTTTTCAAAATGGGACCACTGTGCGGCGATGACTTGAGTAGGTATCTATAAGGTTAACTTTTTGCTGTTTAGTTCTTATACTCGCAGGCCATCTTCAAAGCCTTGGCCTTGGTCTTATCAACAGACCTTAACAGCTACTTCCTGAGATTTCTTAAACAGAATAGGTATTCTGTAATGATAAACAGCCTTAATATACTACCTAGGTAGGTAGTAATGATAAACAGCCTTAATATACTACCTAGGTAGGTAGTATATTAAGGCTGTTTATCATTGAGGAGTTCCGTAGTGTATCTTCAAAGTTCTGGTTTGTTCAACTGATAAGCAGGCAGTCGCAGCTTTTGCATGTGATCCCCAACACCACATCCTACATGATACATGAGCTGTTTTTCATTTAAAAGTTCTGTAGGGTATCTTCACGAGTCCACAGTCAGGTAAGTTGATCGCTTATAATTCCCCTAGCTTCCATCTATAGAGGAGTTGGCGGTTTTTATCTCGTACTTCATATTTTTTGTTCATTATCAGAGTCTCACCAAATTTATCTGTATTAAACTTCCCCGAAAGTACATACTCCATTTATAGAATAGAGAATTATCAAAACATCAAAACCTGAACAGTTACATAAGAAAAACAACATACAAAGCGACGAAAGCACGTCAAATGTTTCGTCAACCCTTCGCAGATACAAAGCTCTATTGATGACCGGTTCAAATAAATATACCGAGATGATAAAAACCAGTTATGAAGATGTATGAGAATAAAACGCCAGAACACAAGACCGTTACAGGTCACTAACTATAAAATGTTAAAGGATAGAATACAACCGGTTGTAAGGTTATAAAAGTGGTCAGTAATTATACCAATAAAGTTCTTGTCGTTTGGCAGGAGCCACGGAGCAAGTCGACGGTAGGGTAGTCGCGCTTTAAGAGTGATGCGTACATATTTCATGAGCACTGGTCGGGCCACAATGGCGGCGCGATGAGATCGTCTGGCAGGAAGTTCAACTTAGGCTATTCCATTACCAGTTCATGTATTACCTTTAAAGTAGTTTCGTGAAGACATTTTAAAAGCTACAATACTTCAAAATCATTATCTATATTGTGTTCCATTATCTATTGAAGTTATTTTGGATAGGTACTTTGGACTTTATTACACAAATTTTTATTTTTATCTTTGTAAGTACCGACCTATACTTATACCCATCTAAGCAAATTAATATATTAAGACAAGAAATTTAAACTGAAATTGCCTCAAGGCTCCCATACGCCACGGTGCACAGTGGTCCCATTTTGAAAAAAGGTGGACTTAGGACCGAAAGTCGGAATTTCGGGCTGTTTTTTTTTTTTAAGAATAGGTCTTAACTATCCTAACAACATCTATTCTATAAAGAAAATCCGTAGGATGCATAGTTTTCGAGTAAAAAAATAATCTTTTTTTTCTTGTATGGAGAAAAACATACTTTATTATTTTTCTCAAGTTGGGTGAAATAGTGACGGCTTTTGTTGATATTTTATGAAAGCCCTAGTGGTATTGTATCCAGAAAAAAATAAAACCAATGCGGTCACCTGCGGCCGCGGGAATAATCAGATGTCAAAAATTGATTAATTTTTTTTGCGTATTTTGCAAACATTGTTTGTTTCTGGCCAATTATTTATGTATTTTAGGTTAGCGCTCCATACTTTAATTCCAACTATTATATAACATTTCAAAAAAGTTAATCAAAATCGAGTAATTTTTTTTTATAATTGCTGTTTTACTCATGAAATTGCACGCATACATGGTTAGTTCAAAATGCAAATCCTATATTACTCAGTATAATGTACAAAATAAACATGCACGTACCTAAAACGTAAAAAAAAATATTTTATATTTTCGTTTATGCTTACTAAAAGTCACCGGTAATGGTTACCGACATTACTTAGCTACCACTGGCGGGCATTATCTGCATAATCGATTTCTTGCTTTGTATTTTCAAAACTGGTTTTACGACAGCATTTTCACAACCGCGGTTGTTGAATGCGAGGCAGGATATAAACAAACGAGTCACATCTGATACTAGCTGTGACTGGTCGCTAGCTGGTCGCTTTGTTCCTGACAAATCCTGACAACAGGATAACTCGTATATGCATGCAAGTAACTACCCCGTAAAAATAAAAGTGATATAGCTACATCAATAATAATTGGCGTATGTTATACACCAATAATGTTTGTTATTGGTGTGTTTTAATCTTTCTGTCATCTGTATACGTATGATTTTCTACCAGAAAAAATGACTCATTTGTTTGTGCAGATTCCTGATTACTTATTACACGTTACTTAACTCCCATTGGCGGACTTTATCCATACAAACAAATGAGTCATTTTTGATAAATGGCTGTGATTGGTCGTTTACTATTACCTTGCTCTTGCACATAGTGACTAATGACCTATCTGTTATGGCGTATTTAATACAGAGCAATGTTAATTTAAATTGATTCATCGCTAACTGTGAAGTACTAAAAATTACTATTTTGAATTTGCAATGGCTGGCTTAGGCACATATTTTGATATGTTCTTGATTCTTAAAGATAGTGGAAATCTTAAGGATTACAATAAATTGTGTGAATTTATAGTTTCCAAAATACCATGTGAAATATCTGAAGATGACCATCAAACAATTAAGGAGTTTTGTCGGCTATTCACCAATCTTGTAACTAAGAAGATGCAAGCAGAAACTTGAAGACATTTATGAATCGGGAAAACAACCGCAAGTGGTTAGAGACCAATATTAATTGGCCTACTTGCAATACGGTTGATCTTGTTACTACAATGAGAATGCCAGAGGACTTAGTTGAAGAGCCGGAATTACTGCTGGTTGCTATTCCATCTGTCTGCACTGCGGAAGCAGGTACCTCTACTGTAAAAGAAGTTAGAGTGCCCTTTGCCGATTTGGGCAACAAACAGAAGAAAAAACGTTCCAGTGTCTTTGTTAACGATAACTGTGAAGAAGAACTACAGTATTATTTTATTTCCAAGTTAAAAGAAAATGGAAAATAAGCTTTAGCGAAGATTGTGGAATATCTGTGCGAGACTCCCGAAGTTGTATCAGATGTAACAAAACTCCTTTTCAAGGAAGAAAAAGTAGTCAGTATAGCAGAGGATACATCTTTGGCTTTGTACACAGCCCTTAGCCTATCCAAATGGCAATACTTATCCTTGAGAATGTTTCTGAAGGATGAAAATTGTTCAGCTGCCTTTCCGTCTTATCACAAGTTACTTGACGCTAAAAAGAGATGTTACCCATCTGAAGAACACGTGGAAGTAACGGAAATGGGAGCTCGCATAAGGTATTTATAAAATTATACTATATGTTGTTTTAAAATTTTTAAGCTTCATTAGCTTACTTTTATTAATTTATTTTATTTTTCAGGTTGCAAGGACTTCTTAACCACACAGTGGAAAGAATTTTGCTAGACTTAAGACCAATCACAAGTTCAACCAACGAAGGACTGAAGTTGATATGGAAATGGGGCCTTGACGGAGCATCGTCACAGAGTAATTACAAACAAGTCTCAGCTCCTGAGTTTGACGATTCCTCTGTTGTATTGATCAGCATCGTCCCACTCCGACTAGTTGATGGGGGAGAAATGATTATTTGGGAAAACCCAAATCCTTGCTCACCACATTACTGTCGGCCAGTGAAATTCACGTTTACTTCAGAGACTGCGGAGTTCATAAAAGGGGAACACTTAGAAATGCAGCGCGAAATTACAAAATTGGTACCAACAAATTGTGGTGATGTGGAGATAGCCCACGAACTGCACATGACTATGATCGATGGGAAAGTGGCGAATATTATTGCAGATGTACCTTCATCAGCAACGTGCCCCATTTGCTTGGCGAAACCAAGTGAAATGAATAACTTGGAGCTTTTGGCCACGAGACCGCTTCGACAGGATTTGTACCAATATGGAATTTCATCGTTACATATGAAGATAAGATGTATGGAGTGTCTACTTCATATATCTTATAATATGGACTTCCAGCGCTGGAGTGCTCGTGGCGATCACAAGGAATTGAAGCAAGCAAAGAAAAATGCCACACAACAAGAGTTTCGGGAACAGACTGGAATACTCATCGATATTGTAAAACAGGTAATTTTTCCTTTAATTTGCTGCCTTTATATTATATACTCGTCTGTTTTTGTATGCCCTACTAACTTAATTTCTTCTTTGCAGGGCTTTGGAACAACTAACGATGGAAACACTGCAAGACGTTTTTTCCGAGATTATAAAAGATCATCGAGAATCACTGGAGTTGATGAAGATTTGTTACTCCGATTTTCTGTCATTCTGCAAGTTATATCTTCAGGAAAGAACGTCAATATTGCGAACTTCAGACGTTATTGCAAAGAAACAGCAGAACTGTATGTGCATCTCTATCCGTGGTACTACATGCCTGTTAGTGTCCACAAACTTCTGATGCACGGAGCAGATATTTGCAGTCATTTTTCAGTTCTGCCTATTGGTAAGTAATAATAGATCAAGACAAATGAAATATAAAGCAGTTAACTAACTGTAAATCTATAAACACTAAAATAATAGTTTCAATGTCAACTTCAACGTATAATTATAGTATATTTTTTATTATTTTTAGGGTCCTTGTCGGAGGAAGCTTCCGAGGCTCGTAATAAAGACTTCCGGAACGTAAGAGAGAAGAACACGAGAAAGACAGGAAGGATCCAAACAAACGAGGACATACTACACGGGCTTTTAATAAGTTCAGACCCCCACATATCATGGCTTAGACCAAAATTTTCAAAGCCTAATCATCTAGAGATGCTTCCTGAGGCAATTCAGTTGCTCGAAATAGACTCGGAGTGCGTATACGTGGAAGAAGAGTAGAAAATGAAAATATACCAGATCCAATGCTATAATTTTTTATTTATTTTATCCTTTAAAAAACTACATATAAAACAGCCCTTTTCAAGGCTACACATTTATCTTATGTTTCTGGTAGAAAATCATACGTACACAACTACATAAGATTAAAACACACACCAATAACAAACATTATTGGTGTATAACATACGCCAATTATTATTGATGAGCTATATCACTTTTATGTTTAGGGGGTAGTTACTTGCATGCATATACGAGTTATCCTGTTGTCAGGATTTGTCAGGAACAAAGCGACCAGCTAGCGACCAGTCATAGCTAGTATCAGATGTGACTCGTTTGTTTATATCCTGCCTCGCATTCAACAACCGCGGTTGTGAAAATGCTGTCGCAAAACCAGTTTTGAAAATACAAAGCAAGAAATCGATTATGCAGATAATCGTGTAATTAGGTACGTGCATGTTTATTTTGTACATTATACTGAGTAATATAGGATTTGCATTTTGAATTAACCATGTATGCGTGCATTTTCATGAGTAAAACAGCAATTATAAAAAAAAATTACTCGATTTTGATTGATTTTTTTGAAATGTTATATAATAGTTCGAATTAAAGTATGGAGCGCTAACCTAAAATACATAAATAATTGGCCAGAAATGAACAATGTTTGCAAAATACGCAAAAAAATTAATCAATTTTTGACATCTGATTATTCCCGCGGCCGCAAGTGACCGCATTGGTTTTATTTTTTTCTGAATACAATACCACTAGGGCTTTCATAAAATATCAACAAAAGCCGTCACTATTTCACCCAACTTGAGAAAAATAATAAAGTATGTTTTTCTCCATACAAGAAAAAAAAGATTATTTTTTTTCTCGAAAACTACGCATCCTACGGATTTTCTTTATAGAATAGATGTTGTTAGGATAGTTAAGACCTATTCTATAAAAAAAAAAACAGCCCGAAATTCCGACTTTCGGTCCTAAGTCCACCTTTTTTCAAAATGGGACCACTGTGCGGTGCCAGGAACCGAAATAGCTTTTAAGGATATCATTAGCCCCTCGGGAAATTAGAATAGATTACGTAACGTCACTGGTGTATTGTGTTTAAGCCTCGTATCTAAGTGTACTGCACAGGTATAGGTACTACTTAACCTATATTTTCTGTCTACCATTATTTTACTTGTAACAAGATTTTGTTTCTCTTTGTACTTCGCAGTGATCCTGAATCGCGACTATGTCATTTTGCGTAGCATTTATATAGGTTGGAGCTCTCAATATTAGCTTTGTTACGAAATTTTACGATGTATGCTGAATGTTTAAAAATAGTCTTAGTATATGTAGTCTTGGTGATCGGCACCGGGAAGCGAGGACTGTTTGTAAACAAACCCAGATGTAAGCCGTCGCGAGGTAGCTGAGTACCTTCACGCTATGACTCAGATTTAGAATGATGCCATCCGCCGTGGGCACGTGTGACTACGTCAGCTACCTACTCTTGAACATACTGCGCAGTTCTTTAACTTTTTATTATTCAATCTATAGTTGTGACTTTTACCAAATGATTTTTGTTGTTTGTGTAATCCAGCACGTTTAAAGTCGAACGTGAATTTCTGAGAAAACGCCCCTGTCTCGTTGGCACTCGCCCTGCTAATGTGAGTTGAATGTAAAGACTACTAACGTCCCTCCCTGAGGGACCGCACGTACCCGGTGCTCTACCTGTGAGTAGGTAGAGGTGGCTACTCATAATATGGCTAAGCATTTCATAGACGTCAAAAAGGAAACTACGGACACGAACCTAACCAACTTGTATGAATTTTACGACGACACGTAAAATAAGTTTTATAAAGGTAACCCTATTCGTTTTGTTGTTCGGTTATAAACTGTATTATCATTATATGCAAAACGCTGTAAAGTTGATGTGGGCAGGTAAAGGCAATTGGCATTACGTTGCGGGATTCATGCCACCATCCCTTATGAAACGTAAAATAAATTGGAAGTCGACCGTTTCATTTGAAATATTAATTCATAAGGAAAATAAACTGGTCGATGAAAAGAAAATTTAAGTACATTATTGGACTATACAACGGCTTGATTAAACTTGGAGATGAGTAAAGGTACCATTAATGTCGTTTTTGTTTACATCTCAGTAACTTTTAACTCGTTTGAAGTGTGTGTTTGCGAAGCATTCATCCCAGTCAAGTTTCAGAATAAAAAGATACCCCTTTATTATTTATGGTCCAAAGCGTCCCCTTTTTGCTAAATTTTCCATAAACACTGTGCTCTTTTTGCAAGCAAAACACAATGTTGTATTTTTTAACATAAACGGGATTAAACTCACTCTTTTGAAGTGTTACTGAATTTTATTCAAAACTAAGGGCGAGGTTTAAAATATGTTCCCTATAAGAAATCCAAGTTTAATGAGGTTTCCGGCAAATTCGCTCTTTCACCTCAGTTTCACTGTATAAATGTGCAGGGAGGACAAGGATGAACTGATTAGTTTAATTAATGGATGACGACACATCGCGAGGACAACGTTGAATAACATAATACACGTCGCATAAGTAAATGATATTCGAAATCATTTGTTTATGTACTAAAATAGATCGGGTGATGAAACTGACACGCTCTCTTGGTTTCACTGGCTCAATGAATTAAATTGATAGTGTTGATTACTGAAACAGAGACAGCAGCTGATCGAATTTCAGCCGACTGCCTCATCTCGACTTTGACTACAATATGAATAAGTCTATGTTACTAGAAAGTGCTGAAAGACTCATGTCGGTCATACTCAACACAAGACTCACTTTCGTTGTTCATTCAAATAATGCTGAACACCACTATACAATATGGACATTTTTAAGGACTTGAAAAAATTTTGAAACCATTCGTAAAATGGTATATAACCGCTCGATTTTTCTTATGTAGCCGCTGGTCAAGGACGTTATATAGTATAGAATATACTATTAAAAATCCTTGAGCACTGGTAGAGTTATACTGTTATCATCTCACATGAACTAAGCACGTGGCATAGACAACAGGATTATACAATGAAGATTTATTGCCATAGGATTCCCCTATCCGGTGACATAACTGTTCTAATTGGATTGATCGTAACGATACGGCAGTACTATATATTGCCGGATTACGTTGCCGAATTAGCGGAGCGAACGTTTAATCCTGTGACAAGACCTGTGTAATTCTTAAAGTGATATTAAATTAACACATCTGCAGAATATCTGGACCAAGACAGAGCAACCGGAACCACCGCGTGCAGCGGAGCGGACAGAACCCAAGGTCGCAGCGCGCACGCCTAAATTATACAACCAAATTATATATATACTAAACACATATACCATAATTCCATTTTGTTATCAAGATTGCCATCTAAATATTTGTTAAATGAGATTTTTAAGACACATGCAACTTTCACTAGTCATCGCGGCTAGTATATAGTCCAAATGTTTTTGGAGATAGTGTGCTAGTAATATTTAGTAGTAGTTGTTATATTATTGTGGTATTTAGTTAGTTAAGAGAATAAAACTTTCACGGATTAAAAGTGTTAATAATAAATCAACATCATTCATGTTGCAGTCAAAATTCTTAACCGGGTATTTTCTGATGGGCAAGCGTGCTCCACCATAGACAACTTGGGCACTTACCATCAGGTGAGTAAACTACAATAAAATAACTTGATTTTTGTATAGGTACTATAGGAAGAAATAAGTTGTACAGTAAAGTGGTTGATAATAATTAACACTCAAACAACCTGTCTCACAGTCTCTATATGGACCACAAATATTTGCAATTCTGTTTTAAATGCAAAGTTGCGAGTATTAAAGATGAAGTATGCAAATACAGTTGTATTATAAGGTATAAGAAAATCTATCATGTATAACAGTGTCGGTATACTCATAGGTTAAAATATTTTAATTATTTACTCATGCCACGGGAAAATGTCCCTTTTCGGGGATAATGTAGTCTATAAATGTAGCCTATATGTTAATCTAGTGTATAAGCTATCTTGGTACCGAATTTTATCCAAATCCATTCAGCCGTTTGAGCGTGAAGGAGTAACAAACATACAACCAAACAAACATACAAACTGTCGCCTTTATAATATTAGTGTGAAGTGTGATTTACCGACATTAAAATATTTTCTTGCAACTGTATCTAAATGTTATATTGCTATTGGCTGGCTATCATTACGAGCGTACAATATCCTAGTTGGTCAAAGATATAAATGTATTGAATTGAATAATAGAGGAAGAATAAAAACCGATACAATAATTTATTGACGTCGGTTGCGATGATGCGATCACGGTTTGGAGTGAGACGGATATAAAACCTTTCTCAGGCTGGTTTCTTATGACGACTCTTCAAGATTCAAAGTTGCTGCAGTTATGAACCGTTTTAAAAATATAGGAAAATCATAAATGCACGATTATGAATAAAGCAAAGGCAAATTCAAACATATTTTACTATAATCAGGCTTTTTGTTTTTAGAAAAAGCGATTTAAAAATAAAGCCAAAGTAGGCCTTTTGCCATTCGCGTTTCATGAAATAAATCTTGCTGGTTGGGCGCTCTCATTTCTGATCTGATGCATTTGATAGCGTTAATACCAAGATTAAGTACCAAGATAGTGAATTGAATAAATGTATTAGCTTCATAAAAATAGTAAAACGGACATACTAAGTATCACGTCTTATACCTGTAACTATAAATCTGTTTTGGTTACTTTACGACATTTTTTTTTACCCATAACTTGCTCTAGAAATGTCAACATGATTGAGTTATATGAAATGCAATAAGAATAAATTGTTACAAATAGTGTTTGTAGCTGTCGCGTGACTGCTGATGTTTCTGACGAGTTCTAGCAAGATTTCTCTGCAAAAACAAGATTGTTTCAAATCACGGGTATTATGCGCTGAATGCCGAAATATTTTCTTTTTTGTTAGTAGTCAGTCGTTTTAGGGAAAATGTTGGCCTGACATGCGATTTCAGCATATCACTTATTGCTTCCTCAATTCTCTAAATGTGTAAATTTAGTTTTATTACTTTTTTGTGGAAGCATAAATATTAATATTAGTCAACATAAGGCCATCTTTAGCTCTTCACGTAACATGACATATAGTTTATATTCATTAGATATATAATGTGAGATAGAGAGTTAGATAGATGAGCTAGGAAGTTTCTAATGCATGTTGTACACCAAAATGTTCAAGTCACCTGTGAAAACAAGTTACAAACTCAGTGAAAGTGTGCTATACTTGCAGTGACTTGGTTTGCATCGTCACTGCAGTGTAGGTTGTAGATATGTGTTGATGCTTTGTAAATTAGACCCAGATCACGTAACAGCTGGACGCCTTGTTATGTTAGGAAGTGACATAGCTACCGACACTTTTACGACCTTGCACTCTTAAATTAATTTATATTTGAAACGTGCTTTTGACACTTCTAATGTATTTATAGATACCTTATACGTATTCTCTTTGCTTATACCTAGTTTTCATATTAAACACGATCACGATCTAGAAGATGAAATTTGATTTAAAATCGTGTAATATTTTATACTATGGTTAGACTTTAGAAACTTCCCATTGGTTTTACACTGGACTATACCAATGCCCACTTAAACGTAGGATAAACATCATGCATTTAACAACGTGGAATTAAGTTTTATTTGCCTTTAAGAAGGTTAATTCTTCTTCGTTAGACATGATAGATTTATGTTCAAAGTTAATTTGTTAGCGTTAGCTGAGTCACGTCCGAACAATGCATCAAATTGTTCAGGCGGTGAATACAGCCCTCGCTTCGAGTCATTTAGAGAAATCATTTGACAGCATTTGTTGTATTCTTGAGGTTGGAGTTGTTCGGTTTTCTTGGTTTTTTTTAAGAAAATGATTCGGATAAATCATTAAATCCGGTCACGACAACATTCAGAGCGCGGTATGCGTATCAAGTATCGATCTGGTGAGCGACTTGGTTGCGTCGCCCTACATTTCACGCTCGTTGCCAATCGCAACGAATTCACTCCCTTTGCTTGCTGCTATAGCATCGCCTTCCGTACCACCGCGATTGTATCAATGTTCAAGCTATTTGTGGATCAAAACAACTGGCACAAATGGACCACGCCACCGGCATTGATATTCTGTAAGGGCTTGGCATTTCCACGTTCCATTATTTTGGTTGACAGTCAGCTGAGTACGCGCATGAAATTAGAAATTTTTTCTTTCCACTTTTGCTCTTTCATTAACATATTATAATGCAGACTTAGTTCACTTAAGTCAGGCTAAGTCCTTGAGCGGGAAAAAAAAATGCTTACATATGCAAACATGCTTAGCATAATAATATTATTATATCTTTTCAATATTTTTGTTCTAATAGCTTTAAGACAAAGTATTAAATTCAAAGGTGATTATTGCAACAAGGTCTTACAAGCAAACTCCAATACTGTTCATAAAGTATATTCAAAGAATTGAAGTCTTTGTCAATATCTAATTCATTCACAGCTGGCTGTGCTGTTGCCTGTTCTTGCATAATACCAGATGTTCGTTGACTCACATAGAGAGAGTAGGTGGCAAAGTCTCTACCATGATAATGAGCTTATATTTAAATAAGCACTTCGTAATTATTCGATTCATTACGCAAATGATACAACCATATCGCGATCGAGTTAATGTAAGCGATAGGTAACAATTAGTACGGGTCTACGAACAAAATATCATCACAAAATTTACTATATCACTCCGCAAATATATGATATCATCAACGTTGTTGTCCGTCCCGTTCTGTATAATATGCTGTAATATGAACTCCTCAAATACACGGCAATGAAGGCGCATTACAGATACAGTGAAGTGACTCGGATCTGACTGCACAGTTCATTCCGCAGTAAACAGTAATGTCTGGTTTGTGTGTGAGCACCGTGAGAAACATTTCAAGTAAATTAACTTTCCGACGTTATCGTCACGCAACGAAGAATAAGTTGTAAACTACACACATTAACGTTTTTCTCTCAGTTAGTTACGTGGTATGCATAATGATTGGCAGTAATCGATTAACATTAAAAAGTTTCACGTACCTTTCGCAATGATAATTGTTATTTAGGCCATTGAACTAACGGGATTAGAAGTGAGAGGATGCATGTCTGAAGAATCGTGTTGCGAGTATTACTGTCGTGAGCACATACGCCAATTATTAACGCAATAATTTATTTACTTGAATATTTATAACATACCATATTAATTTTCGGGCTTTTTCTTAAAGTCATGTCTGTCAGCCATTTTCATGTACGCCTGACGTTTAGTAATTTAAGCATTTGCAGAAAAACCTTTAGAAATAAGAAAGCTCATTGCTTTTAGTGGGAATCTAAATGGTTAAAAATCGGTTCAGGTAAACTGAAATCCGGGACAGAACGAGCAGGCCGTGGCCGAACAGATGGATATACAAATCCACCCTAACATTTTTTTCTTTCAAAGGAATAAAACGAAATGAGCGTTGATGGCAAATAAGATAGGCAGGATATTATAGGGCCGTCCGTTCGCGCGGCGCGTCCGCAAACAATCACTACAAAGTAAAACAGTGTTTTATCTTCGCTTGTTTAATCACCCAATACAAAAAGGTTTTTAGTGATCAATGACGTCGCCAGCTCGAGACCTTCCAGCAGCAACGTCTTAGTTGTGAATTAAAGTGAAATCAAGAAGGCTATATCCTCAATTCTAGAGGGAAATATACGAATGAAAAAGAAGAGAATGAAACTTTAACTGTTGACAGAGGAGAAAGAAAGAAAAAAGACATACTAGGTTGACTGCAAACAGTTTTTTTTGTATGATCCTAAATAACTGCCTAATTATTACATTGCGCAACCGAGGGCTTCGTGGCGACACATCGCCCCGACATAGCACCTCCATTGTTTGGCCGCTTTTAATTAATATCGATCATTTTGCGACACCCGATATCATTATTGGAGGAATTAGGATGCAGTTAATTGAAAGGGCAATTAGATTTTACACGTGTATGTATGAGCTTAGAGTGGTTTGAAAGCTGAATTTCGGGAATAGTGCTACGCAAACCTGGTCTATGTATACCTATGTGGTAAACATAATATATGAATAGAATTTTTATTGATTCACGATGTAGAAACATTTAATATTATGTTAAAATATTTTTATACCTACTTAAATATCTTTGCCATTGGACACATTTACATGGACATTTTAGCGAATAACCAAGTAAGTGTTTGTAAGTGGACGTTCAAATATTAGTATCAACTGATGGAATAACGCAAATATCAAGCACTTTGTTGACCATGTTTATGAATAAGGTGCGACGAGGTCTCAGACTCAGAATAGCCAGTGATATCATACCGATGACATGACGAGTAACCCAATCAAGCATGGCATAATATAGAATCCAATGACCAATCTTTATGTTGCACTGCAGAAATATTTTTAAATATTTATAAATGTTATTTCTTAAAAATATGATCACGCGTGATACTGTGGACACGGCCAAGGCGCAGTTGTAGTTTTAGCTATCAGCACAGTGATATCTACAATATTTTAATAACCGCCTCACTAATAAACGCTCCAAAACAGTTGAATGTCGATAGATAGAGACAAAACACATAATTTAACTTGCCTCCTCTATACAATGTTTATCAGTAAGACCGTCGGGTCTGACAGTTTAGTGCTACGAATACAAAACTTATTACTTAACCTGAAGGTTACTTACATAAGTTGTACATTTAAATAAATTAGTTTGTAATGGGAACTGACTACTAATTAAATAGTTATAAAATAAACTCCAAGCCCCAGGACCAGCAAACCAAACAACCAACTAGTGGAATAGTGGAAATAAACAAAATAATGCTATGCTCCATGCATAACATTCCATTTCCACAATTTTGTTGTTTTCGGAATAGTTAGGTTATTTCGTTCAAACATATCTCAACGATGACTTACAAAACTATTTAGAAACGTGATGTTCTAATCTCCTTTCGTGTAGAAGTAAATACTGAGTCTTGCGAAAGTGTCACCAAAGAGTTATATTGATTTACTGTCAGACTTGTCTTCCTATCATTCGTTATTCGTCTCGGCGCGGAATCAATCTTCTGATTATCCTCTTATAGACTTATACAAAAGACGTCCCAAGACGCTGCTTGTCGCAAGATCACTTTCCCAATCCAAAATAAACTATAGGGATGATACTTTAGGTTACCTATCTAAGATCTCTTTTGTACTAAATTTACTATACTTGCTTTAATTTACTTTGAAATTTCGGTTGTACCTAATAATGACTAAGTATGTGTAATTTTCCCAACAGGACTATACGGATAAAGTAAGCTTTAGAGATAACAGCGACTTCGTTTCTAATCTATTCAAATTCCGAGCCTTGTTTTTTTGCTAGCAAGTTCCGCAAAGCTATTTTTTACCGCCTTGCTTATCCTAAAAGCATTGTGGCCAGCACATTGTACGTATCCCAAAATAACTATTAAAATCACCGCTTTTCACCGTATTGATTAACGACGTCGACTAGTCGCGATACTCACGACACGAGGCGTTTATTGAAAGCCTTTGTCAGGGCTTTCACGCGATGATTGACAAATTGCCGCTGATGGCGAATCAGGGCATGAGCGTATCCAGAGCAGAGCAAGGGGTACTGGACATGATCGCTTTACATAAGAGTGATGCTATTTAAAACTAACAAAATTACTTTGACCACCAATAATATCTCATGCCAGGCAAAGTAAAATTTGACTAGCACCCGGTCGTTACCCCTTTTATAAACCCCTGACTACGTCCATGGCCCACGGTGCTAACAATGATTAACCCGGGCCTGAGTCTGACCCGATTTATTTAACCACATTTTTTCATATCGATTTGGGTTAAAAGCTGCTTAGAATACACGAAAATGATTTATACCAACGATCTAAAATATGAATCGCTAATAAATGACGACAGTAATAAATTGGTGAATTACGTAATGGAATTTCTTAGTAGGTACTTAAAAATAATACTGGATATCTAAATAACAATTAAACACAATTGCTATGTAAATGTAGTAATTTACATATGATGTCTTGCTTAGCCGCTCGCAACAACGAGGAGCGTGAGAATAGCGTAAATAAAGAACTCATTACGCATGTGGTGCAGCTAAATCCGTTCTCAAAACAAAATTGTAAAATGAAGCAGCTGGTAGGAATAACAGTTTAGATACAAACGCAGGTATATCAAGCAAATGAAAATGTTTGTTAAGAATTTCTGGCAGCATTTATCAAATACATATCTCTGGAAAATTTTAGAGGATTGTGATAAATTAAAATGATTATATCGTTGGCTTTACGTGAACGCTTAGCGAGTCGCAAGAGAGCAGGAAGAGAAAATGTAGATTCTCAGACGTTGTTAGAAGTAAGAACATTGATACTTTACTAAGTTAAAGTGTCCTCCAGCAGCCACTACAAATAATAAACTATCTTCTTATTGATTTTTTTACCCTTACTTTCGGCCTCCAAAGGACTCCAGTGATTTAGTGTACACTTAAGTTATTTCCGTTTTCGAGTGGATTAACTTCTCTCTACTATAGTGCCTGTTGTATGAGTGTACCATCAGCCCCTAACCAGTTTTGTAATACGAACCGGTTTCGATGTAGCTATGTAGTATGTTTTTCATGGGTACATGTAGGTAGTAGGTATGTTCTTCCATTATAACCTAAATCAGTGTTTCCAACCGCCCTGTTTTCTCAGATCATGTCCTATTTTGTGGGGTGTCTTGGGTTGTCCTGAATAATTTTAAAGTATCGTTCTGGATTTTTAAAGACGTGTGTTAAAATTTGCGTGCCACTACATTTTGTTTTGGAGTTAAAAAATATTAGAGTTTGTCCTTTTACATTATTTTTGTAAGGAGATGTGATTGTTTTATTCTTCCATTTGATTTATTATGTAATTTAATTAACTGAACAATTTAATAACTATTAATCCTGTGAACCTCGCTTCATTTTACTCAAAATGGTTTTTTACAAAAATTTGATTGAAATTTGGGTTTTCATTCTTACGTACATACCAAATATTCCTGCCAAATATTATCAGTACTTATTTATTTATTTATTGACCGAACGAATGAAGTGAGCGAAATATCTGCTTTAACTCGAGAATTTAGCTTTCATCCGTCCTAATAACGCAAACTACTGGTGAGGAAAGGGGGTATTTCCTCCAAAAAGGCATAATTAATGATAAAATACCCATCTAATCAAAAATCGGCGATGACAAAAATTGTATGCAATTGTAGAACCGATATCGCCGATATAACCGATACCAAGGTTCGTCAAGATTAGCTGAAACGTACGACCTTTACGTGGCTACCAACCTTACGGACAGATGAAAGAAATACATTTCACAAGTTGTAGCAAAATCGCTTAGTTCATTCGCTCGGTCATAAAATGTGGTTGCTGTTAGTTGTTATAATGACCCTGTTTTCAGTGCATATTACGATTGAGTGCTTATATTATATAGAACGTCACAGAAATGTCCTGGCTTTCCTACCTTCAAATTCAGAATTTCTATATTTGGAGATGGCGACCCTTACCAAGTTGGGTTCGAAGTTTTGACAATTACTGTAACTACCCCTACGAAGTACATGAAACAAAAAGTATAACGATACCGAAACCTTTTGAGACCTGACAAAGCAGCTTATTCGATAGACGTTCATCATTAGTCAAAAGACGTTATGTCAGTCTTAACAATAAAGTTCTGAAGATGTAAAGGTTTCCCGACATGGAGTTGCGATTAATACTCAACGATTTTATATTCATTATTTAAGGCTATTGTTAGCGTGGCGGATTGTAATATGATTGTGATAGACGTTGTGCAATCCGAAACTAATGTTCTTTGACAGGTCTTCTAACCGACATTAATTTGTTTCATTGATTATGATGATTCGAACATACATTAATTTTAATTGCTGGCGCAATTTGGTGTTGTGAATTCGAAACATTTGATGAGTTATTCTTTCAAGTTGATAACTAAGTAAGTAAACTTATTTAAAGAGCCCTTTACAACACATCAAAGACTAAGAAAATGAATCTGAACAATGGCTGAAGAAAATGAAATTTATTTTATGAGACACTAGCATAAGTTTGTATTAAATCGCATGCACTTTATGGGCATGGTAATGTTGACTGAATAATAAAGCGCCCGTTGTGCAAACCGGGCGGAGGTCACGTCCTGCTGACTGACTAGTTCGATGCCCTGCACAGAGTTTTGGCGGGAAAACGAAAAGGATCGCTTCACCCCATCATATTATTTTCCAAAACTTGTGTTATTTTCAGTGTTAGTGCATAAAATTGGTGGCATTTTATTCGTTAAGTGCTGGATTACAGGCATGAGTAGGAAAGTGGTAAAATGATGGTGAAAGGTTTCTTTTCGTGTTGTTTCCAAAACTACATAGAAGCGTGTGGTAAAGTAGCCACCACTTTACTCGGAGTATGACTTGACTAGACTATAGTATGACGTGACTTAATGACTTGGACTGTGACTTGACTTGACACAAATATGCATAATATTAATTAACTTGACAGATTATCAATTACTGGACACTGGCTAAATACACAAAAGTGTGGAGCCAAAACAAAAACAAAAAAAAACTACGGCACGCTGGAAACAACAAAACATAATGCATAACAAACCGTAAAGCACACGCTAAGCCACTAATTACGGACATTAAACATCATGTCATGAATATTGAACGAGAAAGTCAGTTCGTCGTCATCGCCTTTGAATCTTTAATCAAACATACATAATTTGATGTCCAACAGTAAATAAGTATCCACTTAGTAATCTAGGAAGTGTCGCTTCTTGTATGTCATGCTCTTTAAGCAAGGCGACTAGGCTTTTTGCCACTTGTCGCAGTAATTCAACTCATTGCTTGTCAAAATTATAGCAATTGCTTATTTACTTTCTGTTCGAGATATTGCAGCTCTGCACGGAAATTAGGGAGAGCTGAAATTTGCTTAGTAACTGTTATAATAAGAGCATTTGCAAAACATTGAACAAGTCGAGTCAGGTGCGCACAACTCTTTTCTTCCCATGGGGTTTTTGTTCGCCGGCGTTCTATCCTTGTCCATAACGGTTCGAGTATAGAGTGGGAGCAACAAAAAATCACCGCAGTGCCAGGCGGTGTAATTATCTCGTTGCAAGGAAAGGCCTTCGATTGTTTATAGCTTTCCCCGCCGGATGTTTTTTTTGTGTTGGTATGGCTCCACACTTTTGTGTATTTAGCCAGTGTCAAGTAATTGATAATTTCTCGAGTTAAGTAATATATATGTATATATGTCAAGTCAAGTCACAATCCAAGTCGTCAAGTTATAGTCTAGTCAAGTCATACTCCTAGTAAAGCGATGACAACTTTACGAGAAGCTTCTAAGTAGTTTTGGAAATAACACAAAAAGAAACGTTTCACCATCATTATACCACTTTCCCACACTCATGCCTATAATAAAGCACTTAACGAATAAAATGCCACCAATTTTATGCACTAACACTGAAAATAAGACAAGTTTTGGAAAATGATACAATGCGGTGACACGATCTTTTTCGTTTTCCCGCCAAAACTCAACAATTCTATTTATGCTTCAATATTATTTACACCAATAATTTCAGCTACTTCTTAAAGAAAAATGTAATGGCAACTCCTAATTCATTAATTTAAGTCAATTCTTTAATCAAATTGATTTTGTCTCTACTCGTGATCCGCGAAGTGTGCATACATAAATGATATTACTTTTGAATAAAGTAGTGCATGTTGGAAAGCGTTTACATTTCACTTTGCCGAGATTTAAGCGCTGAGCTGCTCGGTGTCTGGTGACGCGGGCTTTCTAGTGAAATCCCTCGGCTCTATGCAGTCCGGCTTCAGTTCAGCAGCCGTGACCTTGCATTGATATCTGCCGAATATGTAGCACGAATAAATTAGAACCGCCAAAACACAATCAAGACTCATATATGGCACGTTTCATCTCATAAGTTGTGCGAATCTGCGGCGGCCGTCATATATATGAGATTTGAAACTTACCTACTTCTATTTCAGCCACTCACGTACTACATTTGTATGCTACACAAATGTAGAAGAGTTATACGGTTATTTTATTTTTATTTATTAAACCGTGCTTTATTTGCCGTCTCTGAATATAAATCGTACAATAACGATTTCTCCGATTAAAGATAAGCTTATGCGATTCATACTTGGTAGCGATAAGGCTTCAAAAGATAACGGATAGAACAGTTTAAGTGTTAGCACGTCCGTGCCCTGTCACGACAGCGCCCGCGCACTTTCACCCGCACGATCGGCCTATTTTTGTTTAACTGCAACGAATCACACTTTCTTCGTAAATTAAATTGTTTTTATTATCTCAGTCTATTGAAAACGAAGACGCAAAGTAGAGTGGGTGTCAACCGACAGGAATTTATAAAAATATTCCCAGGAAACGATGATATTTATCGTGTCGGTTGTCTGTTCTAAACATGGATACAGAACTAAGCGCTGTTTGCCATTGGATACGACTGTCAACTAAAGGGACAGTTTTATCTTTCTAAAAAAATAAACTTGCTAGGTCGTTGAACCGTAGAGAATACCGTTAGTTTAAGTGATAGAGATAACGAAAGTAATACTAACTACTAAGCCTACCAATAAATTCGGATCATCATCACCTTTCGTAGTAATCAATAGGTAACATAATTTATCATCTACACGGCTATTTTAATACTTTGTTTGAAAGAACTTTTGAAGAAGATGGCGACGATCATTATAGCTTGCGGCCCAACTTTTTTTGATAAAAGGTAACGTGCAGAAAATATACATTTGGGTATCGATAGGTTAGGCTTAGATAATGGTAAAGCAAACTATACCTATGCGGGGTGCAGAAGTTGCGGGAAAATATTTGATAGAGGTCTAATTACTTATATGACGTATAGGTATAATAATACCTACACCTACTTATATATTGCATTTTTCTCTCAATCGCTAACTGTAAGGGAATGTTTAATTAATCGATTATAAAAAAAAAATACAGCTGGTGTATTACTTCATGCAACAGCATCATGTTAATTAATATAACTGTTAATTGATTTTTTTTTATATATGAAAAATTCCTAAGGTATATGTTATCTATAACTAATATTGAATACATTGATGAACGGGGCTGTTTCATTATTTTTTTGATAGGGTAATATCGTTAGCCATTATTTATCGCCATTGTTTCATAGTTTCAATTCAACCCTTTCCCGGCAAACCCATGTTAAAATACCATTTTTTTCCCAACTATTAAATAAATTCCAATTTTGATTATATATCAGAATATTGAATAAGTAATATTAATATTATTAATATACTTTACATTATAATATTACTATTATACCTTCTGGTAGTGGGCTGGAGCATTTGGACTGTCTTTTTTTGTAGTACTTAGGAAGTTTTTAGTATTAGTTATTAAATCATTGTAGTATTTAGAAAATAAAGGCAATTTGCCGTGTTAGAAAAAAAATATTATTAAAAATATGTACAGGTATTTTACATCGCTTTTAAACTCAAAGAAATTTTAATGTGGGTACCTAAATACCTACTATAATGCACTTCCATTATTTTGATTTGTTGCCTGACAGTGTGTGTCTCCCATGCATGTGCGACGATAAACACTTCACGTGTGCGGGTTTGCAGCCATGCGAGGTTGGTCGGTTTAATTATGGCTTGTAGCCCTCCCTCCCTAGAGGTAGATCTGCGTAGCAACAGCATGCTGCCACCGCCATACGCATTATTCATAATTTATTGTCTAATAAGTCAAGTTTTTCCGCGGCCAACTCGCATGAGAACACTTGCGCTTTCGCCCGATGCGATTAATTACCGATGTTATTCAACATGTGGTGCATTATTTCACGCTCTGCATGGTCGGCGCTTTCCGGTGTACTGCGTGCGATACGAAATCCTGCAGCTTGCTTGCACTCACGGCTCCATTCCCAAGGCAAAATATCCACACGATTTTGACATTTTTAGCTCTCGGAAACTTGCATCATAACGCTTTAGAATGCCGCGCTTGTGACGAGTGTTGAAATACTATTTATAGTTACTGAAATAGCGAGGCAGGAATTGAACCCTTCTACGAAAGGTTATTTATTCACGACCTAAGCAGATGAGATTTTATCCAAAGTCTGCATTGTTAACCAAATTACACAGAAAATATTTTTAGCAAATTTCTGTGTAAGTATACTTTTATCAAACCTATCAAAATACAGAAACAAAGTTTTAGCACCAGGGATGGTTTGCCTACATGTACTGAATAATTTGCATATTTTATTAAACGGTAAAGGTTAAAGGTTCAGCTAATTAATATGTAGGCGTTGATAACTGTAAATGAAATGTATAAAAGCTGAATTTAATAAACTCTTTATGTATAAAATCAAAACCTATATAAGGATATAGATTTTAGCAGAATAAGCCTTAGAAACATTACAGCTATTTATGGTATCGAAGATCGAATCCAGTGTTTCTTTATTGCTGATCTCATGTAGGCTACGACGTGAGCACAATAATCGTAAAAGCTGGTCCCCTTGTTGAGAAGTGCGAACTGTCCGCGCGGCGATAAAAGAAAATGCATTACTTCCCTTGCGAGGGCGAACAGAGGTTTCCTCAAAGCAGCCCCTTAAAATGGCGGCGCAGGTCATTAATGTTCTGCTCGCAGGCTGCCCAAATTTTAAAAGTCCAATTTCAACCAAGTCATTTTATTTTACCAGCTAAAATTGAGCAACTCTTGAGAGGATTCGTTAAAAAAAAAATAAGTTTCATTAAAACTTTTATGGCTCTTGTTAATAATTAGAGATCACAAGATATTCTAAAACAGTATTGTTTACGAGTATCAAAACGAGAGAAAGGAGTGGCAAAATTATCTATGGATCTGGTTATATCAGAACACTTAATAGGCTATCACAACGTGCGGTACTACAATCTAGGTCACTGCAAACATGGGATAAGGCTAGTTGTGCTAAAGCTGCCACAATAACTATTATTTTGATGCCAGTCACCAAGTGCGTTAATTATGCGGTTTTCTCCAGTAATGCAGTAGATTGCACATACTACATTTAATTATATCATACATAATTTCAAAATTGCGTTGTCCCAGTTTCTGTGTCATGACTTCAAAAGTGCTTTTACTCGCATAAAAATAAGAGTTTAATAATTCATTACGCGAAACGATTCGCATTATTTTAATTGAAACCAATTGCAACCGTGCTTTTTATTATGTGCAAATTAAACACAGTGCCGTCTAATTGCATGGTAATAATTAAAGGGGTTATTGTACTAAAACAATAGATGTGCTATCGCGTTACATCTACTTTTTTTGGCACAAGGCTTAGTCAAATAACGTAAGTACTGATTCAACCTTACCGTGAGAATGTCGATGGGTTTTTATACAAATGTCGAGAAGCAAAAAGAGTGATTTGCTCCTTGTCGGTTGTTACGTAGAGATGTAGGCACGGTGTGGACTACATCGCTCGGAAACAACATTTAAAGGTCCTGTAGATAAATACTTCGGAGGGGCCCATGTCACATCCCCTTGCCTTTCCTGTTTTATTGCTCAGTTACACTTGATTTGCTTACCTGCTGGACAAAATACGTGCCAGGTGTTAGTTATTGGGGTAACCCTTAAACGTCGTAAAATAAGTGGTAACTTGGATTTAGATAAACAGTATTACGCAAGGTTTCTATTTGTTAAAAGTACTTTTGTTTTTATTTTTACATATTGTTTCTAGTAAATCTATTATTCATCATACATTTACTTTTAACCGACTTTTCAATAGTCCCTAATTTTTGTAACAACCAGCGTGATTTCTTATAATTCACAGGGTTAGAAGCAGGTTCGGGCTGCTTATAGGAAGGACCTGGGGCCTTACCGTGTAAATCTGGTCTGGTGGAGATGGTAATCATCTTCTCTCTTGCTCGCACTCGAGGACATGTTAATTGGCGCGTGCAGGAGGGCAGGTGAAGCCGATGTCCAGAACTGTTACGCGGTAAGGGTGCTGGTTCGGATATCTTGGTTGGTTATAATCAAATATATAAGCTATAGTTTCACTCCCACCCCACAGTAGCGTCTAAAATCTTTAGAGTCCTAAAGAATTCGGCCACAAAGATTAAATAGTTACTTTATTATTACATGATTTAGGTATTACGATTCTTTTAGATTTGATCTGATATTTAAGTATAGCTGCACACAAATATTGGTAAAATAATGTGTGTAGTATGGTTATTGTATTACTTACACGGATTTCATTCGATCTACTGAAAGACGCTTCCACCGGATCCCTGAATTTCGTTTACTTGGAAGGTCTCTTAGAGGATGTAGGGGCGGGGCGGTCCGCACGTGATGTGTTTTTATGATGAAAATAATCAGAATCTGTGGGCGCCACGTCCGGCACGCGTGACTCTTTACCTGCTCTGTAAATACCAAGTATTTACAGGTCGTTAGGAGCTTAAACTTCTTTCTAATTACGCATGGTAATCCGAAGTTCGACAATAAGTTTAGTTCGTACTTAGTGCTTTACTAAAAATATCTCATTTCGTATTCCGATCGAGGTTTTAATATCAGGTAATCGTACCGGTCTACGGCTCCAGATAATTGTATTCTTAGTTCATGTATGGTAAAACATGAACAACCAATAAGCGCGTTTGATTTTTTTTTATTACTACTGTGGTCACCATTAAAGCAAAATGAAAAAACGAAAGAAGCAAAAGCGTTATGAAATTCATAATTATTATACAGCAAAAAAATGTATAAAACCATTTACTGCTTTTGTTATTGATAAGTCTTATTGATCACTTTGAAGGAGTTAAAATTACACACGGTTGTAGTTAATCGTTTTAGTTGTTAGGGGGATGAGATAAAATTTATGGAGAATCGCAAGTTTGAGTTAGGTACCGTTCTCCACCAGCGAAAGTGATTAGCGGTATCTCCCTGTGCCGTGAATTTCGAGGTCAACGACCGGCCCTTACCTCGCCACGTGCTGCCTGCATACATTGGCGGGTATTATGTCAGATATGTAGGTAGGTGCCTATTATGTTATGTTAATGTACATTTTATATTTATTTGGGTAAGGTAATATTTCAATTTTCAACAAATAATATTGATTTTTTTTAATTACAATATGACCTTTGAGAAACAAAACAGAATGAAACTGTTTATTTCTGGCAAATTTTAATGTATCTAAAAGAATAAAATTTAGACTAAATACGTGATTGTCAGTTGCCATAAACGGGTCATACTATCATAGTGCTGGCCAATGGCCATAAAATCATCGCTGATCTTCCGTTTGGGCCATTTCGGTGTCGTCACGGCGTAGTTTACATTTTACAAAAGAAGATACTAATGCCCGTTTGTACTAAAGTTTGACAGCTCTTTAGTTGCACTTTTTTTTTGTTTTGTCTCCACACTTTTGTGTATTTAGCCAGTGTCAAGTAATTAATAATTTCTCAAGTTTATTTATATTATGTATATTTGTGTCAAGTCACAGTCCCAAGTCGTCAAGTCACAGTCTAGTCTAGTCAAGTCATACTCCTAGTAAAGTGGTGGCAACTTTACTAGAAGCTTCTATGGAGTTTTAAAAACAACACGAAAATAAACGTTTCCCTATCATTATTCACTTTCCTACACTCATGCCTGTAATCCAGCACTTAACGAATAAAATGCCACCAATTTTATGCACTAACACTGAAAATAACAAAAGTTTTGGAAAATAATACAATGCGGTGACACGATCTTTTTCGTTTTCCCGCCAAAACTCCTAGTTTGCACTTATTCATGAATAATGGCAATGTCGTAGGTATGTCATAGAGGGATAAGTGCGAACTTAGGAGCTTTCAAATTTTAAAACTGACGGGCATTACAGTGTTTGAATAGGGCTTAACTTACATTCATATAACACGCTTTAATCAAAGAAATCGTTACACACACGTATATACTATATGTATATCATAATTAGATGATAATTTCTCTAATGTATTATTTAATATTACGTATAAATGTATATTGCACCTCGTACGATTATTCTATAGCATGGACTGAGCACATACATTAAAGGAAAAGAACCAATTAAATTACACAGTGTATAAATAAAAGCGAAAGTTTGGATTTTAATGAAACTTGGAATGCAGCTTATACGCTGGATTAGCACTTGGAATACATTTACGGGGTGCAACTAATTTATTATATTAGCACAAGAATGCCAAAAGGTATCAAGCCTAATGGCTTCGTAGATTATGTTTCCCTACTGCATTGTTATTAATTTTAATTTAATTTTGTTTATATTGTCTATTTCGGTAACTTAAAATTAAATCCAGTAGGCAACGCCTCCAAAATTATGGCGGCATTGCCCCGTTGAATGGCAATGCTAAAGCCTTTGGGCTAAATAGAGATCAGCATTTTGATCTTATTTTGCCCCAATCAGAACCCTAAATATTTTTTGTAAATTTTGAGTGTACTAGTCGTCACGTTCATGACCGCTAAAATAGTCTATAATTTATTATAAGTAAATATGCAATATTAGTAATACTAATTGTAGACCCTACTATAGTTACTAGAAAGTTTACTGTTCACTATAAAATGTACATTTCAATACTCGAAGCCGTCCAGAAAGAAAATGACCACTAAAGTAGTAATAGGACAAAACAGAGAGTAGTTTGATGTACAAGTATGTATTCTTTGACTAAGCTAGACTTCAGTTCTTTCGACAATAGAAAAATACAAAAAATCCTTGTCTGGCAAGTTGTATGGTCTCTCCCACTGGTAGAATAAAGCAAAAACTTTTAACAAATGGGTGTTTGTTTATCAAGCTGTTTGAATAACCAATGTTTATGTGGCTTTGGCATTAAGCAGCTTATGTGTCTAGGGGTTTTATTTGCTGTAAAATCCATTATGGAAGTTTTAATACCAGTCAACTTTAATACAATCAAAGCATTAAGTGATAATAAATCCTGAATAATAATGCCTACACTCGCTTAATTGTTTGTGTAATTAACAAATAATAGGTCTTTACCTATGAAATTGCCGTATTGCAGTACAGACTTTTTCAAACAAAAAAAAGTTTTGATTGGCTATGAATTCTAAATTCAAATTAATTTTGTTTTAAAAATATGACATTCTATTTACAATATAAGTCTTTTGTTTATTGATTAGCGTTGTATTTTCATTACATTTCAACATTTTTCCTTATAATGGATACTTTGAAATTTCGTGTAATTATGGAATATGAGTTCCGTCGTGGCACCAACGCGGCACAAACGACACGTAACATCAACGACGTTTACGGAGAGAACTGTACAAACGAACGTACAACCCGTTATTGGTTTGCTCGGTTCCGTTCTGGGAATTTTGACTTGAAAAATGAACCTCGTGGTCGTCCGGAAACTTTGGTCAACAATGATGAATTAAAGGCGATTGTGGAAGCTGATGAATCTCAATCTACAGCTGAGCTGGCAGCAGCTTTTGATGTTAGCATCAAAACAATATTGGTCCATTTGCGACAGATTGGCAAGATAAAAAAGCTTGATAGATGGGTGCCCCACGAACTTAACGATCGCCAGCGCAACGTACGCGTCGAGAATTGCCTTGCGCTGCTTAACAGGCACAGAAATGAAGGAATTTTGAACCGAATTGTTACGTGCGACGAAAAATGGATTCTTTTTGACAATCGAAAGCGCTCAGCAAGTTGGTTAGATCCTGGTTTGGTACCAAAGCAATGTGCAAAACGAAAAATGACCCCTAGAAAGGTGATGGTCACAGTTTGGTGGTCTAGTGCTGGTGTGATTCATCATAGCTTTTTACAAAACGGCGAGAGCATTACTGCAGATGTGTACATTGAAGAACTGACCACAATGATGGCGAAACTCGCACGTCTGCAACCAGCTTTGGTCAATCGGTCGTCTCCACTGCTACTTCACGACAACGCGCGACCCCATACTGCACAACAGACCGTCTCTAAGCTGCATGAGTTGGGTTTGGAAGCTCTCGCTCATCCGCCATACTCACCAGATCTTGCGCCTACCGACTATTACTTTATCCAAAATTTGGACAACTTTTTAGCGGGAAAAAAATTCAATTCCCGAGAGGCAGTACAAAACGCCTTTGAAGAGTTTGTTGTCTCCCGTCCTGCTAATTTTTTCAAGAAGGGCATCCATAAACTGCCACAGCGTTGGCAAAGATGCATTGATTGCAGGGGTGATTACTTTGAATAAAAGAAATAAATAAGTTCGAAAAAATAATACTTTAACTTTTTTCAAACAAAACGGCAATTTCATAGGTAAAGACCAATATAAGTAACTAAATGTGTTCGGACAATTCACATGCGCTATCGAGCCCCAAAATAAGCAAAGTATCGTATACTACGAGAATCAAATAACTAATAAAATACTTATATACTTTTTTGTAAATACATACATACCGGACATTTCACATGCGCTATCGAGCCCTAAAATAAGCAAAGTATCTTATACCAAGAGAACCAAAAAACTTAGAAGATAGAATTATTATATACTTTTTTTGTAAATACATACATACTAATAATACAATACAAATTTCAGACGCAGAACAAATATCGGTGTTCATCACACAAATATTGATCGTGGGTCAAACCTACAGCTTTACAGCTCAGAAGGCAGAGCTACTACGCACTGAGCTATACGAGACCACATTGTACTTTTGATGGAATCCATCATAATTCCACGATTTGTTTATTCTCAAATCAAATAATCACTTATTGACATAAAAGGGTTTCATACATGTTAATGAGTCCATAGACTCCCGAACTAGTGAGAGCACTGTATTTCAGGAACCAAGTTTTCTCCCATCCTTTGACTTATCTAATTATGTCAGTATTGATTTTAATTTAATCTTTAAACAAGATTTTTTTATAAATACTGAATTATTATAATTCTGATTTAACTTTACTTTATAAATTTATCAGATCTGTATTCACTCACCAGCCGCCATCCTTCATACGTTGCGTCGTTTGATTAAAAGATCTATTTTAGAGAATGAAATATGTTTTCGTAATGAGAGTAGGTATTATATCTGACAGTAACAGTAGGTGGATTAAAGCGGCCATGTGCTGCAATACACGTTGAACAATTACCGCTGGCTCGCTGCCACCAGATAATAAACTAATTTATGTAGCCATTTTGTTTCATAATAAAGATTAGAAAAAAATAATCACTAAAATCGGTAAGTTACCATGTATGAATCTACATACATATGAATGTGTGTTATCTATTTTCCCTAATAATCTATCTATATCTCTCTATATGTATATACACAGTTACACACTAATATTATAAAGGCGAAAGTTTGTATGTGTGTATGTTTATTACTCCTTCACGCTCAAACGGCTGTATAGATTTGGATGAAATTCGGTACCAAGATAGTTTATACACTGGATTAACATATAGGCTACATTTTATCCTGGAAAAGTGAAATATTCCCGTAGGCTGAGCAAATAATTAAAAAAAATATCTTATTATCCGCGGGTGAATCCGCGGGGCGCAACTAGTATGAAATAACGTTGTGTTAGTTCCACTATTTATAACTCAAGAATGACTGAACCGATTTGATGCTTAGAACGATGGAGATATAGATAGATAGATAGATGGTTGAAAATTGCTTAGAACCAGTAGACGGGCATAGGATACTTTTATCCCGTTCGACCGCGTTTGAGTAATTCACCCGTGCAAAGCCGAGGCGGGTCAACTAGTATGTATATATATAACAAATTCGTGTTATAATTCACGGCTGGATCAACTTTTATGATATTTTAATTTTGGATTTATTTTCGTCCAGAATAAGATAGTAAGTACTGAAAATGATGACACATAATAAAAAAATTAAAATCCTTTAAACATTCATTGACTGTTAGGTGGAACGAAGTTTGCCGGGTGAGCTAGTAATATATAAAATTAAAATGTTGTATGTTTGTTTGTGCGTCTTACACGATAATACGGCTGAACAGATTTGAATGAAATTTTTTAAATAGATTGCTTATACTACCGAGACCAACATAATACTGTAATTTTGTTCACGTTCCTGGAAAATTAGAAACTTTCTCGGGGAAAATTGTGGGTGAAACCACAGGGCGCATCTAGTGCGTAATAAAAGCTTTATAATGAAACAGTAGGCATATTTTATCACGTTCAATACAAACAAGGTCGTAATGCAGAGCTGTAACTTTTCATGAAATAATTCGAAAGCCGGAATTCCAACATCATTTAGCCAAGTTTATTACATTATGTTTGCGCTAATATAGAACATTTAACACGAAGTTTAATGTGTTTCTCCGTGTGAAGCACGCTGTTACTAGCAAGAAACGTTCGTTTATACAAGGCCTGTTGGGCGGCAGCGGAGGGCGGGCGGCGCTCGGCGTATAACGCGCGCTATTCTTCAAATTCAAAGGAAATTTTGATAATAAACGGATTAACGTCCTTGACACAGCTTTGCGCCGTTGGTTTGAGTTAACAATAAAATATCAGAGTTTTATTTTTACCAACTAAAGTAAAGGTAGGTTAACATAAAAAACAATTGTAATCATAAGTGCAATAAGAGTTTTAATACATATACAAGGTGGAATTTAATTCACTCTTTTCCTTAAATGTAACTCAGACCATGCTATAGAATATTCGTACAAGGTCCAATTAAAAAAAAGGTTTTGTTTTAGTATTAAGTACCTCCTAATATAACTGCATGACAGCCACAATGTCTCTTTAACGGAACACACATCGCGGGTACCAGCTGAGTACTTTGTAAGTGTGTCGTAGGCAATAAAACACCTGCATTCAATGTCAGAAGGCTTTTCTTTAGAAATTAAATTTTATAATACCTAGATTTAAGTTTTATTTTATAAGTACTTTTTTATTTAGTTATATGGGAGCGTTCTATAGCATGGACTGAATACATATATAAGGAAAAGAACGAATTAAATTCCACCTTGTATATAAATAAAATGAAATATGAAAGTTTATTAAATAATTTTAAACGATAAACACCAGTCAAGTGATGACGCTTATAAATTAAGATATAAGTAATGATATTTTTCTCAAATAATAGTCAGTACAGTGTGTGTGTGTGTTTGATACTGGCTTATTGCCAGCTTATATATCTAATAACAATATTTAGGCATTTAGTAACACGTCTCCCTAATGACACGGAATATTTATCGAAAAATTAGGTCACCGGTCATCCTCGTGTAATATGAGAGCGAACCCTGCGTCATGCGGCCGTCCATACGTCTCGCGGAGGCCGACCATACATTTTTATTTGGCTACTCGGTGACTGATGACAGATATTGATGGGGCCCATGTTGTTCCCGCAGGCTCCCTAGTAATTTGTCGGTAATCGTACCACGGCCCGGCTAATGGGCCGGGAGTTATATTTATATGACAGCCCCATAAAGAGAGGACGCCGATAAATATGATCAAAATTAATGGGCGTATTCGATAAGTTAGTTTTCCTCCGACTTAATCAATCGAAATATATTTTCGTTTTCCTTGTAACTCGCGGAGAATGGCAGAGCTTTCACTCTCTCCATCTGACTGCCGGCCAATAAAAACTTTGGGCGTTATAGTAAAAATAATAACGTGGTATTTTGCCTCTGTATAAACAACTTTATTGCGTTTCCACTTACGAAGGCGGTCGTTTACGAATAATATTCAGATATCAAGGATTTTGACGCGGAACCATCACACTTAAAGTCGAGGGCACGAAAGTTGGAAGGGTAATGATGAAACAATTAAAGTCTCCCAAAGCTCTCGAACACGGACGGCACAGCGGCACAATGGCTCTGCGCAGGACGTCGTCGAGGGGCTAAAGAATTGCACACAGTTTTATTATTCAGGACACTTCAATAAGTGGAGTCGGTTCGAGTGGGCATTGTATGCGAATGCGTGCTGCGACCGCGGCTGTGGTCCGGAACTCTAGATTCGCGCGTGCGGTTAGCTCGTGCTGGGCGCATTGCTAATTGTTCATGCAAGCCCGCGGGAGTCACCACAGTGTCGTAATAGTGGCCACCCTACTCTATTGCACAAGTCAATCAGAGTACCACCCTACAATAGGAGGGACAAGGACAAGTATTTGTGCATAGAAAAAAAAACGCAAATGCTTGTTCTGAGTCTGGGAGTTGTGGGACCATGGTCCTCGTAGTTCCTGGATGTCTAGAGAAATTCTAGATAGGGTTCTGGATCAATGTATGTGATCGTTGGGCGTTATTATTATCATAATGTTAATGAAGCTGAGCGACAGTGCAGCGCTTTTTTTTCAGTATTCCTGTGAGTTGTGTCTCGTGAGTACAATATAAGCTATATCGGCTCATCGGCTAAATATGGTACATGTTTTGGCATGAAGAATATCTTTAGATTCATTCTATTTCCATTTTCTTTCTCTAAACAGTACTCAATGATCAAAAACTACCAGATAGGTGCCGGATGTAAGCATAATCTATTTTTTACATATATTTTATTTTACACTTGCGTTTGACTGCATTATAAACTATGATCTAATGAAATAAAAGATATTTTGAGAAGCCGAGAGTCAATTAATTATCGCTCTTTACATTTATTATATCATCGATATTCATATAATGATATGAATCAAATCAAAGATTAATTAGTTTTTTTTTGTTTCAGATAATTGGAAGTATTGAATAAAGCCCTCCGAGGTATGTACCTTACCGCTTTTTAACGCTATACACAAAAAATACAAAGCTTAATTTACCTAATATGATGTACATCTACCTAATAGATGTATGTTTAATCGAGTGTAGACATACTAGATACCTGTATGTAGGTAGGTAAACAATGTTTGTGTGCGAGTATTAACTTTATTTCAATACCTATGGGTCGAGAATTATTGTATTCAATATCGCAACATATTATGAATGCAAACACCTTTATGAATAATGTCGGTGTTTCAGCGCATTCTTTTTACGCATTCTGTACTATATAAAGATCTATATCTAGACTATATTAGAACTCGACTATAATGGATGTGTTTAGTTTGTTTTCCGCAGAGCTCGTTTCGAATTGTATTAATATAATAATGGCTCTGAATCTTGCTTTTCAATAATAACGCGATTCGTAATACACACATTTTTATCTCCGGTTTGCAATAATTCACAGATATAATCTTAGCCAAAGAATACATACCTGCTTTATGACATAATAATAACAAACGCAAAGCATAAAAAACCGACATCAGACTTATATAGTTTTCTCATTTATCAATTAGGCCAAATTGAAATGGAAGTAGACACGGGTAGCACCAGCTTTCTAATAAAAACAGAATATCAACTGAGACTCTCCTCATTTTTTAAAGTCGGTTGATAAAATAACTTGTACCTATACTCTGTGCAATGCAAACGAATAATAAGAAACACCACTTTGTTCGTAGGAACTTTGGGGAAATGTTTCCTTCCAGGTAATTTTCAGGTTGTTTGAGTAATTTCTCTACGCACAAGGAGTGACGACCGCCCTAGATGGAAGTTTGTTTGTTGTCCGTGTTTGTCGCGGGCTGGCCGCGCGGGACACTGACTCCGCTGATTTAGGGGGAAACTTTCCTTGTTTTGCATTTTACGGCTGCGAGGGCGCGGGGAAACTCGCCCCGGAGATTTAAATATTTAAGAAGTGGCGTAACTTCGCTAAGGTGCGTCCCTTTACGCGCCTTCCGAGCGACTGCCTCGCATGCTTTCAGGGAAGGTAATTGAAACACTCTTAAAAAGGAAGCGCGAATTTTCCAGAAAGGAAACGAGTAGATTGAAATCGTTTGATGAAAAAGAAATGCAATAGAATCGTTCCTATTTCCTGAAAGTACGTAGTCTCATTATTTGCTTTGTCCGCCCGAGTTCCGATGCTGTGTAGGTTTGTGGAATGAGTGCGGATTTTGTCTCTGAAATAGGTAAAGTAAATAACCGGATTGCTATTCATAAAAGTCGAATGGAGGTTTCACATTCAGCTTTTGTAGATGAATAGTTTACCACGCATCGGACTACATTTTTAATAACCGAAATTTTGTTCGGCTGCACGTTTTAGTAGAAAGCGTAGCTTCTTTCAAATGAGATTGCATCTAGTACTGCAGTCGTTGAGGTAGCATAAAAATACCTACATTATAATGTACAAAACTGCCAATTTTTCGATGGGTGTAGTGTTTTCTGTGTAATCAATCAAGCCTATCAACCGCAGCGAACATTGTTCGCCGTCGAGCGAATTGGTTCATACTACGTCAATATCAATTCACTCGGCACACGATAGCAGATAGCACTGCGGCTGTGGTAGCTATTTTCGGACTTTTCCGGTCGGTGGAGTGCAGCACAGGTAGCACTCTCTATTAATATTAATTCATACCTTTCGTACAAAGGTCTTTTATTGAATTAGTTATGAAACTTGACTTGACTAGAGAGTATTTTTTAAATAAACGGACATATTTAAGCATCATCTTTCAGTTGCGTCATTGTTCAAATATTTGTGAAATAAAACTAAAATAGAATAATTTATTCCATTATGTATATGAAAGCGTACTTTAATGAATCACAAGTTTATCACATAAAACCAAAAAGTAACAGGCGGAGACCGAATACGGCCTACTAGAGTTAGTTGTTGAATGTTGTTCAGCGATTTTTGTTTGACAGAGGCATAACCGGTATCAAAGGAAACCCTCAAAGTGGCGTCTATGCTTCGTCGTGGTTTTTGTTCGTATACAAAAGGTTACGGATGGGTATTCGTAACATTTTTAGGAAAGCCAATTAAATTGATATTGGAATGAAGTTCCTTCTCGCGCATTGTGAAAGGGAGCTAGACGGAAAAAATTAAGACAAAAGTTGTAACGACACTTCAGACCACAAGTTGTAACGACACTTCAGACCACAAGTTGTAACGACACTTTTTGAAGCCGTGCGGCGTGCGCGTGGTCCTCTGTCTGTCTGTCTGTCTCTCTCTCTCATAGAAAGCAAGCCAGTTATTTTCGTTACGTCTTTCTATTTCGCATTCATATTATATTAATATTCTTTCTATTTACATTATATTTGTTAATAATAAAAAAAAATATAATACTTTAAAAAAATACAATTTTATTACAATTCGTTTACTAATTAATCGAAAGGAACTTCGTTCTATTCGGGTGTCCCTTGACACCTCTCAAGTTTTTTTCGTCCGCTTTTGCCTTTAGTTTGTCCTGGCCTATATCAATATAAGTAATACCTATATACATAACCTACAATTATCTAAGTTTACAAATGTAAAGTTGACGTCATAGTATATCGTGTATTAGTACTGTGTTATTCTTGTTTACAAAACTGTAGAGGTCTATAAAAAATCTACTTCATATAATGTATGAAGTTGATTTGTAGCTCTACAAATTTTACCTACTAATATTATACCTAATAGAATTTTCCATTCTACTTTGTTGGTTGAAAATTATAGTCCGTGTTTGTTTTCCATCAGTGCAATTTACAATCGACAAGAAATGTCGCATTTCAATGTTTTTATACGTTCTATCGGGGTTTCCGCGTCGCTGCAACCCGTTTGTATATTTTTTGTGAAATAAACGACATCCGCAGTAAGCTTTTTCTGGTTGCTTTTCTTTGTGGCGCCTATGTTGCGGTGATTGCTGATATTGCCCGCCTACTACCTGCTTTTATTTTTATCGTTCTGTTTATCTTTAGCTCAAATTAGTTCGCTTCGTTCAGGTTTATGCTCGTGTGACGCCTCTTACCGCAAATTGGCGGTTTCTCTTTCGCTTTGTCGAACTCTTGTGCCTTGCTGTTATAGTTGACATGAAAGGTTTTCTTTGTGAGGCGGATTTTCTAATTATACTTAGTTGATTACCGGGATTCTCTTCAGAGTGTGCGGACCTGTGGGCAGGATTACAATTATGTCCTTTTCGTCAACAAGACTAATTTTTGAAGTAATACTAAAGAAGTATTACTTAAAAAGTACTATTTAGTATACGCACGCTTGACTTGGGGAGTAAGCTAGGGAGGCGAACGGAAGTCGAAAATTTTTGGTTAACGGAGATCTCCATTATCAAAATAACAAAGTACAAAAATTGTGTTATTATGCTATGTCAGGTAAAATGACGATTTACATTTACATTGACATTAACATTAAACAAAGCAAAAACAATATTATGCCGGCCGATAGATGGAGCTAAACTAAAGAAGTTTTACTTCAGTCGTTTAGAAAGGACACTCGTTTTTTTAATACAGTTTATTTATTAATGACAGCACCCATCACAGAGACTATATCCATGGGTGTTTGAGATGATTTTTGAAATAACAAAGTTGAACAAGGTGTTGTATCTGGACCATGGCCTGAAGTGAACCGCTGCTATTCCCCCTCTCGTTCCGTTGCCCTCCCTGGTCTGGCCAGCAAGTAATCCGGTTAGGCTAGCTAGGTTGACCGCACGCGCCACCGCCTCCGGCGCCATGCTGATCGAAACGTAATTGGGGATGCTCACTTGTCTTACCGCAAACCTGCTAAGTTTCTCAATAATTATGATGATGTGATAATTCATACCTCAATTCTCATAGCACAATTTTTGGGGAGGTATTATGCTGTGGTGATTTTTGATTAAGTTTCTTCTTTGTCAAAGAAGCTTTGCTGTTTTTATCTAAACTTACTAAGTTCAAAATGTTTATTTAATTGCAAGAGTGTTTCACAGAAAAATAAACGTTTGTTTCACTAGGTGGTAGGACTTTACTGCAAAGTTCGTCTAGGTAGGTACCACCGCTTTGCCAGTTATTCTGCCGCCAAGCAGTAGTGCGCAAGCACTGCTGTGTTCCGGTTTGAAGGGCGCTGTAGCTAGTGAAATTACTGGGCAAATGAGACTTTATGATCTAATCTCACAGTTTAGTAATCTTATTACTAGATTGTGCTGATGTCTCTGGATGACGTGCGCAGTGCAGTGTCACGCAAAGCTACCTAATAAAATAAAGTATACCTTAGAGTTCCGAGTGACACTGCAGCTGATATGGGCAGCCGCGTCGTTTAACATCAGGCAAATGGCTAGCTCGTCACGTCATTCCTTAACATAAAAAAAAACCTAGGGATAAAAAGGGACTGTCTCTTGAAGTCCGTGAAAGTACTGTGAAACAAATAATTATATATAATAACAAAAACAACTCCAATAAATATTTTCCCGCATTTAAGAAAATATGATACTTATTCGCTGCAAACTGCTATAAATTATCGTGGATTAAGTTTCATAGCCCATACCGGCACTTTCAATTTACGGTGAGCAAAATTGGCGGCGCAGCGACCCGTGACGAAATAAAAGGTTTGTGTTTTAATAAATCCGCTGCAGCATCGCACTTGCTTACAAAAAGCGCTGAAAATATTTTTTCTGATGTACTATCCAGGTAAACCTACCAATATGAGTTTTAAATGAGCGTCATAAGCACTACTGACAAATGATTTTCAGACTAAACACTGTCACTACTACAATTCCTTTTTTATGTGGTAGGACTTTTATGCAAAGTTCGTTTAGGTAGGTACCACTGCTTTGCCAGTTATTCTACCGCCAAGCAGTAGTTGTTGTGTACTGTGTTTCAGTTCGAAAAGCACTTGCTTGTGAAATTACTTGGCAATTAGACTCTATGATCTCATAGATAGATCTCAGTCTAGTAATGTTATTATTACTGAGACCGAGTAACGTTGCAGCTGTTATGAGCGGCCGTGTCGCTTAACATCACGTGAGCGACCAGCTCGTCACGTCATTCATTAACAAAAAAGGTAGAAATTTTTACTGGTTAAGATTTTTGACTGCAATATACAGAGTGTCCCAAAACTCAACATCAAGCGGGCACGAGACTGAAGGGGAGATCATAACAGGTCCAAAATTTTTTATTTTTTTTAAATTCCAGGAAATTATATTAAGGTAATAATAACGCCCAATGATCATATATCTTGGACCTTAAGCAGGATTCCATGTATCTAGGAACCCAGGAACTACGAGTACCATGGTCCCACAACACCCAGTCTCAGAACACAAATACAAAATTGACACCGTAGTCATATTTTTCGATACTGTGACTACAAATTTCACTGTTATATATAGTCATATAAATATAATTTTCCTCTAAGGTTTTAGTGATTGTTTTTCACTAATAAATTCAATTAATTGCAGTTGTTAAAACTAACGTAGCTTCTTTGAGTCGTAGTGGTATGGCCACGCTCCGCCCCATGGCCGCTTAACGTTGAGTTTCGAGACACCTGTATATACACCGTAACTACAGGTACGATACTAGACTGGAAAATTGCCGCGGGTTAATGTTGATTGCGCAGGTTATGTTCGCTAATAGACAGATTAAACGGGTGCGAATTGACTTTCATTTCGAATGGCGAGTCTGCGATGAGTACGAGCAAGTTTAACTCCGCTGTTTCACTCTCCGGTTTTTTCATACAAACTTTAAATCACCCCATTGTGACACCCGTTATGTTGCTATTAGAGAAATTTCAATAATCCTCTTTTTGTGTATCTTGATAAAACGAATAGCTTTTCCAATTTATATATATCATATAGATCATAAACATGTTTTACATATGGGGCGTAATGCCAATATGAAATAATCATGAAATAATTGAGAAACCTTATTATTATTATTGGTATTATGGTTAATTTTACTTGATGATGTTGAATAATGGAAACTACTATTGTTGCAATTTAAAGTCACAACATACAATATAACTCTTGCATCCCGTTTATATAAGCGACTTTGCAGGTGTTGTGTTATAAACAATCAAAGCACTCCCGTTTCTCGGGGCCCGTTCATATAACCAGACGAAACAAACTCAAATTGGAACGTCAGTCCAGTACGTAAAACGTTAATGTTTTAGAATGTTTTTGGTCCGAATGTTTATGTTCAGACAGTTGTTTGCTACCAATTGGCAAACGTTATGATATGCTAATTCATGCTAAACGCTCAAAGTAACCCACATTTTAACTGAGTTTGTAACTAAACATTTTACGAACGCTTTAGTTTATGATATACTGGTAGGTCCATTATCTACAAATAGACCTCTATTTAAAAAACACATAATGTTCACCGCACTGTTTGAATACAAACATACTTGGACATAAGAAAATAAACCTGTAATAATTATTATTAATGTAAGTAATTTTAACTCAAGTCAAGGTCAGCGTGGCTTTGACCAGTTTTTTTTTAACGGGCTACTGCTGTTTGTCTCTACCGGCCTTTACAGCGTCACCTGGTGGGAGGGAAGGCGCTTAAGGCGATGTTGGACTACGAGGGGGTTGGAGTGATGGGGTGCCGCATCAAAATAGCGGGATGCATCCTTCATCGTTCGAGATTGCAGTGGAGGTGATTTTGATCAGATTATAGGCCTACCTAGTGAGGGGATGGCCTACAGCTGCGTCTTCCGGTTTGTGGTCGCCTTCGGGAACCATTTTCCTTGGTTTGCCCATCTCTCAGTTGCAATTTTTCAGTATTCATACGATATTGTATTACGCCATAGCTTCAACTTGTTCGAATTTTCATTTGCATTTTCTCTGCATTTCAGATCAATTCGGAATATTTCGATTTAATTTTAGATTAGATGATCAACGAATTCGTGTTTCTTTTTCTCATCAAAACTCATAATCTCCTATTCACTGCGGGCTGTGGCTGTTTGCTCCACTTTACTAGGGATTATGTATATTCATTTGAAATTCAGACGAGGCCCCCATCGCTTTCTCATTTATCACAATGAAACCATTTCTTACGTACGTACAGAGTGTGTTATTTCAGCACTAGAATAATAGTACGTTCCTACTCTGTTCATACACTAGTATTAGTAGTACTTATATCTTAATATTTATCTTTATTTTCTCATCCAACCTTGTCCTATTTTTGTCTTGTTTGCTTTGAAATAGGTTGTACGTGCTCATTGTCTATAGGCCAGTTTAATACGTCGATCCAAGCTCAGAGCGACAAAGACAGCACAAAGGGTTGGACGGAAGCTGCCCGACACTGGTGGGTGTCGGACTCGGGACTGTCAGTACCTGGCCTTGTCCGAGTTACTGACATTCACAATAGCCAGTAAATGTGGCGCAAACGCATTTGAACTTTCACCTTTTCAACGGTTTAAAGAGAAACAAGAACTGCTTTATGTTTATTTCTAGAGAATGCAATTGCGGTCTATAGTTATTGTAATATGACGGCGGCCGATTCATGAATTTGACAAATTGTTAAATGCATATGGTTTTTCTATTACATTTATGCTGCTACATCAATCATTTTACAGCCTGGACTTGCAATTGGACATATAAGCTTCAAATTTTAAAGTTTATCTAATAACTATCACTACTACATCGTTTATGTACGTTCCACAGTGAGGATATAAATATAAAGGTACTTCCTGGAACGATTTATTTCCAAGTGTTTTGATAGGTATATCATTATTATTTTATTTAAAAAAATATAATTTATTGATTGCGTTTTGTACGTAGGTATATTAGTTATTTGTTGTAATACATAGGAATTTTTTAATAATATTTATTAATCTAATAAAAAAAACCTTGATTATTAGGTTTGAGGACTAGTATTTTTTGAAACTAAGAAAAAATGCGAGAGTAATATTTTTAGGTTCTTTCAAATGTATTATACAAACGGTGTCTGGTTTCTTCATCTCATCATGGATCAGGCATCGGCCATGGAAGGAGTGGTAGCTCGTTCTGAAAAATATCTCGATAGTATCATCAGAGCTGCCTGGTAGATACGACGCGTGACCAAAATGCTGGCAATTTGGCACATGAATCAACATTGCAACTCAACGGGGCAATACTGCCAGCATGTTGGGTACGCTACCTACTGGAGTGTTGGAGCATTTTGACTGTGTATAGGTCATCGCGGCTAATATATAGTCAAATGTTTTTTGTAGTAGATAGTGTGAGCTGGTAGTAGTAGTTGTTATATTATTGTACCTAGTAGTTAGTTAAAATAATAAAGGCACTTATCGCGTTAAAAAAATTATATGTTAAGTACCTATATGTTTTTTTTATGTTAAAGGGAGCAAGCAAGCATACGGCCCACCTGATGGGAAGTGGTCACCGTAGCTTATGGACATCTGTAACACCGGAGGAGGTGTCACCAATACATTGCTTACCCTGTAAGACTTTTTTAACTCTCCTTTTAAAGAACTTTAACTCGTTGGAAACACCGCTGGCGGGAGCTCATTCCATATTTTGCAGGTGTACGGCAAGAACGAACGCATGAATCCAGTCGTATGCGATTTCCATGACTCAATAATATGTGGATGAGCTTTTTTGCGGTGGCGAGAGGTGCGATGGAAGAAACGCGATGCCGGGATCAGGTTGAATAGCTCTTAAGAATACTCCCCATTGTAGTATATAGTATAGGAATTATTATTCAGTTTAACCACTTATAGTATTTCTGTAGTTTATTCACAAAACCATAATCACTATACTAACTGAAACTCCAGTACGGTAAGCGACATAACTTTACAAAATTTAAAAACTTTAAGCTACATAACTTTAAAACTTTACAAACCTTCTGCCATCAAGATCTGATTGAAATATTCGGAGAGACTTTCGATTTTGTCTTCAGAACCTAGACCTGGATAAAAAAAATACGGTATTAAACGTATTAAGCTTATACACATAAGCTCTTGAAGTATTTGAGTAGTGTTGTTTGCAATGCAGTTAGTTATATTTAGCATGTCAAAGCTTTCAAACGGCAACCTGACCTTGTATCTATAAAAACCACGAAGCATAAAATATCCAACTAGATATCTCTGAGTAGGAATTAGATTTTAGATTTATGTTCATAACGCGGTCGTCGAAGTTTGGTCCACTCCTTGATAAGCTAAGATAAAGGGTATAAGCAGCTCCTCACTTAGTTTTTGTGGTCCATCAGCACCTTGCAATGCTAGAGCATGAGCTTCAACTGAAAAATAGTAATACAGTAATAAGTAATATTTTTGATTATTATTATTATTTATTTATTTTATTTGTTTTTGACCAAAATGCTGACCTTTTTTAGCAGAAAGGCTTGCATTGCCATTCAGCGGAGCAATGCTGCTAGCATTTTGGGCACGTTGCCTACTGGTAGCGGCTTCTTGGATTAAGTTTTTGTTTTTAATTTTATTACTTAGATACATTTTGCTTGTATTTCTATTAATGATTTATTGCTAGTTGTGACCCCGCGGGTTCACCCGCGGATAAAAAGTAGTTTAATTATTTGCTCATCCCACGGGAAAATTTCACTTTTCCGGTAGGTATAATGTAGGCTATATGTTAATCCAGTGTATAAGCTATCTTGGTACCGAATTTCATCCAAATCCATTCAGCCGTTTTAGCGTGAAGGAGTAACACACATACACACAAACACATATACAAACTTTCGCCTTTATAATATTAGTGTGATAATTAATAAAAAAATAATTAACTTATTTAGGTACTCACTAAATTTAGATACACTGCACTAGCTAAAAGCGATACTTAAATTATATATATTACGTGCGAGACTTACTTATTTTCTCCACTTCTTCATCTATGATATCAATTGCCACTAAAAATAGAATAAATATATATTTTAAAAATAATATTAATAATAATAACGCCCAACGATTACATACATAGATCGTGGAGCCTAACTAGGATTCCCTGTATAGATATATAGATATATAGGGACCCAGGAACTAGAAGTACCATAGTCCCGCAACACTAAGACCCAGAACAAGTATTTTCCCTTTTTTGTGCACAAATACTTTTTTTGTCAGTGAATGATGTGACGAGCTAGTCGTTCACCTGATGTTGCCGCCCAACAGAACAGTGTAACTCGGATATATTTCACAGAATACATGTCCTGTCGCGGGAATCGACCCCGCCGCCTCCAGGCTATGAGCCGACCTACTGAACTGCCACAGAGGCAGTCAAATAACCTATGGTGAGGTGTTATTTGATAATTTAATTACAAACATAATGTGAACATTAAAGTTAATAAATGAAGTAAGTAAAGGTACATACCCAGGTGAACGACTAACTCGTAACATCATTCAATAACATAAAAAAAAAATACCCATTTTGCGGAACCTCTCCAAATTTGAAAGTTCTGCATTATCTGGAACAGCAAAGAACAAATATTATTAAGGTTAGAGATATGTTTATTTCTCATTAGAAAATATTTCACTTACATGAGAACTATTTAACATAATGCACAAAGTAATTCGTCTAGGTAGGTACCACCGCTTTGCCAGTTATTCTGCCGCCAAGCAGTAGTGCGCAAGAACTGCTGTGTTCCGGTTTGAAGGGCACTGTAGCTAGTGAAATTACTGGGCAAATGAGACTTTATGATCTGATCTCACAGTTTAGTAATCTTATTACTAGATTGTGCTGATGTCTCTGGATGACGTGCGCAGTGCAGTGTCACGCGAAACTCTATACTTTAGAGTTCCGAGTGACACTGCAGCTGGTATGGGCAGCCGTGTCGTTTAACATCAGGCGAACGGCTAGCTCGTCACGTCATTCTTTAACATAAAAAGAAAAAATTACCATTGTCGTATGGAACAGATATTCTTAAATGTAGTTAAGTTATAATTTTTTAATGATAGTAATAGTAAAACGTAGTTGAAAAAATTGGTCATTTTACGTATGATTTTGTTCGATACGGGTTACCAGTTAGCACACGGCAAGTTGCTTACATATCAAGCGTACCTGAAAGTGGCTCGAGCGCACTTCACTATTTGCATACCTATGTTTTCTGCACTAGGGGAACTTACCGCTTGTTTTTGAGTGGTGGGATGATTTCATGCTAATACATATTTTATTATAAATTTCCCATGGAACCAATTGTAATTTTTTTCTGATTACCATTTCTCCTGGCTGTTTCATTGTTGGTACAAACTGAATGTAGACGGCAAGATTGAAGATGCAGCTGATTTTGACATGAGTACGCCCATCTGCATACTTCTCTTTTAGCTGAAAAGTTGGAAATGTGCTTTAATGATCATAATCGCATGTTTATGCCATGCTACATTTTTAACTTTTCTTATCGAAATAAAAACTTGCTACAGCCACTCTACGAATACCGCTGCGCGTCGCTCTTTGTTTGCCAAGTCATGGTCACTTCTCAGGAACATATTACTGATAACCTTAAGGACCTTCAGGTGGACGGTTCTGATGCTATAATAATATTATAATAATATAGCAGCTCACTAGTAGTTGGCTGATTCTGCGGCCTTCGTCGGTCAGTGATAAGTTTTCCGTTGAATTATATTAACATCATTGCTAAATCAAACCTCTTTAAGCTCTTTACTTAAAGCTCCCTAAAGCTATTTTTAATCGCAGGGCTTAGTGGTGGCTGATTTTGATTGACATACACAAAATATTTTGTTTTTGAAAAGTAACTAATAGAGCAAAAATGTATCTGATACATTACCGGTGTTATTTTGACGTAGTTCAATGGTGCCATTTCTTAAAAATCTTCGACGTGAAATTTTGTTTATTTTGTGGCCTAGAGAAGAAATAAAAGTGTTGTAGAAAGACCTTCCGATATAACGTCGCTTGAATATGCTGAAATACCTATTTTAGCATATTCAGGTGACGTTATATCCTACCTAGGTACTTATTTCAAATTATCAAAACGAATGGTTACCAGATAGTTTCTTTTTCTTATGCTTTTTAGATTTTTTGGCCGTTTTCTTATGGCCTTTTGTTTTGCTTTTGCTCTTGTTATGATGATGATGTTTTTTGATTTTCTTCTTATTTGATCTTCTACGGTGAGAATCAAGAACGATCTTTTGATTATTGCCTAAATTCTCTTCTGAATTAACAATAGAATAATAAATGAAAATAAAACCAAATGTTATTTCACTCACACGTAGCAGCGAATTGGAAATAATATTGCTCTAAAGTACGTACTGCGACTATGATACTTACCAAGAATTTAACTATTATTACCATAAACAAAAATATTTTAGTAAAACTAAGATGTGAATTAATTTATTATTATAAAAATAGGTAAGTTAGTGTCAATTATGTTATAAAATCCTAATTAATATTAATTAATTTGATAATTCTAAAACTGTCTTTATATAATATATCAATTAAGGAGGCAGCATCACTTGTAGGACTCAAATTAGGTTACGTAAGGACTTAACACATATCTTTATAGGTACTTACATATTTAATCACTGGTCTATCATACGTGTATTACAACGTTAATATGACACCAAACATACCTGGGCGATTTTCTGATGTCGTGAGTTGTGTTGGCTTTACAAGCTTTCTTAGTACTAAAACAATTTTTTATATATTACTCTTTACGTTTATATAGTTTTTATAGAAGATTCTATCCAAATTATTAGGCATAGGTAAATAAATTATAACTATATTATGTACCTACTTTAACTTTAATATCTGGTCTATTACACACATTTAAGTACTACTAATTATTAATCAGTGTATGTGTGAATAAACTGGAATATTAAATAACTAGGAATTTGGAAAACTTCTACTCAAAATGTTAATTCAAAATGATTGGTGATATTGGTTTTATTTACCTTTATAATGGCATTTTCTCGGTCTACTAAAAGAAGGGTAGTCATCTAAAAATAACATTATACATATTTATGATTATCTAATGCAAGATTAAACAAAAAAATTATACAGCGTTAGGTTAAATGTTCGGAGGTATTAATGGAATGATACATACATCCTGATTCCATCATAGCAGGTTGTAATTTAAAACCTAGGAAAAATAATTAAAATTAAATACTATTTTATGTTATAGGGAAGTAGTGTTCAATTGAATTTATACTAACCTTTGTAACTTTCTATTGGTGTTTCAGTGAAAGAGTCCGCTGATGTTCTAAGTTCATCCACAGCTAAAATATATAAATTAAAAAAAGGACTTTTTACATATAAAACATACTTACAACTTATATTCAAAAACAGATTAAGCAACAACAAGTAACAAAATTAGAAACGGAATCAAGTACCTATTTAGTTTAAAACAAAACAAAAATGAATGGATAGATATTTGAAAACTAAGCTCTTTGCGACGGGACGTAGAGTTTGTTTTTTGGTGTTACTACTGCCTCGTCTGATGGTTAAGCAATGACGTGGTCTTAGATAGAAAGATCTAAGATATGCTTGCCTATAAGATACCTGTTCACTCTTGACTTGAATACTCCCAGGTTATAGTAAACTGGAAACAAGGACACCGGCAAGCTGTTCCATTTAGCTGTTCGCACTACAAAGTTAATAGCTTCGTGCATGTTGAAGGAACTTCAACCGTATATAGATGCCGTGTTTCTGCGTGTCTTGTGAATTTACAAGAACCATCAAGCAATCAGGTAGTATTGTGCGTGAGTAATAAATAACATAGTTAAACTTAGTTATTCATATTATATTTATGTACCAGGAATTGTCCAAAAACTTACCATCGCCACTGAGGCTAAGTGCTTGCAAAGCATCAAGCCCAGGAATATCAACATCTACAAAATAGTTATGTATCAGCAAAATAAATTTCGTTGATAGTTGTAGTTTTAGATTATGTAGCTTTCTTTGTCTAATGTTAAAGTAATCACTTGTGAAACAAACGACAAAAAAATAACCACAATTTTACACAAAAAACTTATGTAAAGACATAATTACCTCGAAGAATAACAATTCTCTTCATTGTTAAAACTGAAAATAATCAGAAAAACTTTATTCATTTGGTGATTGAAACATTTCTTTTTAAGATTTTCGATTATTTAACGCAGTTACAATATAGGCAAGTAAAACGTTTCGGTTGGGTAGAATTTCATCCATTGCGTATAAATGCGAATAAATATAAATACTACTGGTTATATATGGTAATAGACGCTGAGTGAAATGTCCACAACGTGTTTTTTAAATGAAATTTTATTTATTTTATATTTGCAATATTATAAGTCATATTCCAACCAACTGTGCGGCCAGTATTTTTTCTTGAAAGTTCATTATATGAAATTATGAAAAGATTTATAATTTATAGCCGAATTTTATAGAAATATCGCCTGCTTAGTGTAATCAACAGATGTAATGATTTCAAAATTTCGGCAATGGGCCGTAGGTTCAAATACCGTTCACCAATAAAATTATTTCCTTTATATTAAAATTCATGAAATTATGTACTTACAAAAAGATTCAAAGAGCCTGTCTGCTAATTCATACGCGTTTTTTGCTGAACTTACAATTCCCTTGCCAATTGTTTTCACTGTAAGAGCATACATATTATTATCATGTACAAGAACTTTACAGGTTACATGTGTAAACTATTAAAAAATATTTATAGCAAAATTAAAATTAAACTGTTTATTAAAGACTACTGTTTATTAAAGACGACGGCTTCGCACGGGTGAATTATTAAAACGCGGTCAAACGGGATAAAATTTTCAGCCAAATCGGTTCAGCGGTTCTTGAGTTATAAATAGTGTAACTAACACGACTTTCTTATATCTATATATATATATTTATATATATATATATATATATATATATATATTATTTAAGACGCAAGCTAATTAAAATAAAAATTAAGTTAAGATTAATGTTGTACTCGGGACCTTAAACCGATTGACGTCGCGTTCACCATAAATAATGAATGAATTAGTAGTTTTACAATATAGATAAAATAAATAGTCATACCTTTTGGGATTAGTCTTTTAGCTATCACCAGCATTTCGTGGGGAACAAAAGTATCACCTATTAACAAAAATAATTCGTCAGTACTCGCAGTTGTTTCGTTAAAAAAATATTTTACTGATGGGCTATTTGCCCTTTCCAATAAACACTGAATAACAGTTACACAGTGCTTTCTCTTGTTTTATCTTTGCCTTTTTCAAATTTGATAGAAAGAAACAAAACACTGTACACAATTTTTATTAGTAAGTTGATTGGTAAATGAGGCGACTCGCAGTACATCCATAACTTACCTGTTTCCCCGCGAGAACTATTTTTCGGGATAAATCTACCTACCATGAACGTTTCTACAGTTATCAATAAATAAAAATTGGTTTACCGACTTCCAATGATCTTGTTTTCTTTTTGACATCTGCATAAAAAAATATGAATTTGGTACATCAAAAACATCCGTGTACAACGTTGCGATGCTGATTTGACTGTTTAAGCAAGTATACGTTACCTTCAATAATTTTATTTCCATCCATTCTTCCAAATTTATCGTTTTCATTATTCTCTCCTGTGTAACAATTGTCTGAATTAGCATTGTTAGTTTCTTGGTCTATATTCGTGTCTGCACTAGATTTTTTGTATATGCATTTAGTTCTGTATTCAGTACATGTTCATCGACAATTGCATCATCACCACCGGTAGCAGCGAAGTTCATTGTCGTTATTTAGTTGTAATAACAAGAGGCCCTCTTCCATACTTCTATCAGGTTCTCTTTGTCTCAAACTTTTTTTGAGACGTTTATTTTGTCATGTACTTACAAATTTATATTTATTTACTGGTGCTCTATTTTAGTCTTATTTTTAGCACCGTCTTCCAATAGTCAGACAATGTTATTATTCTATAGAGTTTTTAATCGTTTTACAATTTGGTTCCAGTTTACGTAAATACTTGCTTTTAAAATTAACGCAAGTTATTGCTAAATGGTCTTTTAGCAATAAATGATCAAGGTACACTAGAAGAGTATTAATTTAATTACTTACCTTCTATTTCTATAGTCTCTAAGACTCTCATGAAATATACCTAATTAGTGCCGTTACCAGATAAAATATTATACATAATGGTAGAGTTCTGTATTTTAAATAAATAACTTCACAAGTAGATACTTACTGATACTTAAATCCTTTGTTTTACTTATAACATTAATTTTTGGCACTGCTTGAATCTAAAAATCATCAAGCATCACGTATCATTAATTACTAAACTATTATATATAGTTAAAATAAAATAATTGATTACAGTAAATTGAATAACGATTTCTTCTATAACTTACAACATCAAATATTATTAGCAGTAAAAACAGAAAGGTGATTTGACCGTCCATGATAAATTGTTTATTGGATTTGTTTAAAAATAACATAACAAGAAAACTCACTTCTAAATCGATTATAACTTTTAATTAAAATGCAATGAGCATGTAATTCTAAACACTGATTTACTTGTATCATATGTTAACTTTCTGGTTTGTGAAACATTATTAGAATTAATTATTATTTTTATGTACACTTTTATTCGTACGAATATTCTAAAATGAAGAATGCATATTACTTTCTATTTTAATTAGTAACTAACATAATTGAAGGGTTGAAAATAAAAAGGGTTTAACTGTAAAATTGATAATTTCGAGAAAATTGACTTAAAACTTCCACGGCTTCATTTTAATGCTTATAAGGTAAAAGAAGAGGTTTATGTAAGTGTCAGTTGCTTGAAATGTATTAATTCTATTTTCGTCAAACCTAAACTTTGGATCCTACATCGAGTCCAAAGCCAAAGTAGCTTCAAAAAAACTCGGCATATTGTCCAAGGTAAGGCGGTACTTCACACCTGGACAGCTTCTAAATCTGTATCAAGCACAAGTCCGATCGTGTATGGAGTACTGCTGCCACCTGTGGGACGGGTCTGCCAAGTACCAGCTTGAGGCTCTGGACTCGATTGAACGGCGTGCCAAAAGGCTCATTGACGACGACACTTTGGTTGGTGAAAGGCTCCAGAGCCTTGCACATCGACGTAAGGTGGCAAGTCTGTCAGTTTTTTACAGATTACACCACGGTGAATGCGCTCAAGAACTGCATGATCTAATTCTCCCATCACCATTCCACTACCGGACTACTAGACGCTCGGCTAAGCGCCATCCTTTTGTGGTCGAAATACCACCCATTCGTACCAAGCGATTTGACTCAACGTTCTTAATTAGAACGGCTAAGGAATGGAATGCCCTGCCAGCGTCTGTGTTTCCGGCGAAATATGACCCGGGCGTGTTCAAGAGAAGAGTGAATAGGTATTTACTTGGCTAGCATGCTACACCTTCGATCGCATCGTCACTTCCCATCAGGTGAGAGCGTGGTCAAATGCTAGACAAGTTTAAAGTAAAAAAAAAAAAAAAAAAAAAAAAAAAAAAGATACAAAATATAGTACTAATTCGTACAATTACTGTAAAAATATAATATAATAAATGTAATAACGTTTTTATGCTAAGCGAACTGTACTCCTGTGTCAGATAAATCGTTTTTAGACTGACAATCTCGAGATTTAAGCCTCATTTCGATATTTTGAGAATGTATTGTTGTAGATAATTTCACACTGAATCCAACGATACTAATAAGTCATTTTGTGAAAAAAATCAGTTAAACCCTTATTGTTCTCATCCCTTCAATTATGAATCAATCGCGCGCCTTGCCAACACTGCTTCTTTCATAGGTCTCATCAACTACTTTATATTAGAGCAATTTTAGTCATCAGAGATATCGTTTTATAAATGTGTATTATATGGGTTAGAGAAAATGGCCTCGTTTGCTGTTCACTAATTACTAAGGCGAAAATCAACCGATGTTAAAATACTTGTATGTTTTCTATAACAAAAGTAATGCGCCGTCACGTTTCTCCTTCCTTGTTAAAAACCGTACTTGCGGTTTGCTACAGTGAACAATGAAGGTGTTATATAGAATGAACGCGAATGGAGAAGCCTTTGTTGTTGATCCCATTTAAGGCTCGTTTACATAAATGTTGGTTTAGATTAAATTACCAAAACATTCGCGTTTAATCTCGAGTCGGCGTTGGTCGCCTCTATAATGGACTTCATTTAATAAACTGCAAAATTAAAGATAAATGTTGTGATTGATGCTTTGTTTAAATTGGATCATATTAAAATCGATTTTGAGATTAAATGTGATCTTATTCTATGATTTAAGATTGTGATTTAGCCATAGATGTAAAAGCTAATTTGAAATTATTTTCTATCTTCTGCAGAAATTATAGAGCTTTTGAAGTATCTACCAGTAATCACACTATCACACTAATCATACTAATATTATAAAGGCGAAAGTTTGTATGTATGTATGTGTGTATGTTTGTTACTCTTTCACGCTCAAACGGCTGAATGGATTTGGATGAAATTCAGTACCAAAATAGCTTATACACTGGATTAACATATAGGCTACATTTTATCCCGGAAAAATGAAATGTTCCCGTGGGATAAGCAAATAATTAAACTACTTTTTGTCTGCGGATGAAACCGCGGGGCAAGTTGCGCCCCGTATTAGTAGGATAGTAATGTAGTCGACACAGGCTGCGGCATCAGTCACCGTGTGGTTTATTGTAGCAGCTGAATTTTTAAATTAAACAAAACACTGCATTGGACCATTGGTGGTCATTTGCTCCATTGTACCGTTTCGCCACTTAGCGGACTTTCTCAGAAAGTTGCTAACATCTCAAGTTACAATAGTTTCGTAAGAAAAATAGTAAGAAACCATTGTTCGTTTGATCTAGATATACTATTTGTAGATACTTCACATTGTACCTCTGAGTGTGGCAATTATTCTTAGAGGTTATCGTGAACGACCTCAGTTTCAGTTGTGCACATAACTCACCCCACAAAGCTAAGTAGTGCACTGATAGGTCCACATTTTTTTTATCTGGGTCGTAAATATTTTATTACAATATCTTGTCATTGATTATGGTTGCGTGAGCTAGTACCTCTGTGAAATGTTTCATCTGAACTAATATGTTTATACCTACTAAGTTTTGATGCACACAATATACTTATGTATTTAATTTAGGTTATCGTTTTGTACTAACATAAAATTTCTTACTTAATCGCCACAGTAAAAAAATAGTAAGATTACAAAGGTACCTAGTAGTCTTTTGAAAGGAAAATATTTTCATCTATATCTGTGCGATGCAAGCAAGAAAATCAATTTCTTGGCTACATTTTTTTTTGTCAAAACGTTACCAATTTAATTGTTATATTTCAATAGACTATGTATTAATCTATCGTTTGGACAAACATTTTTGAAAACCATCGTGAGTATTTGGGAAAATTAAGAAATAAATAAAGACATTTCACACAGCGCCATCTTTTTCGCTTAGTTTCGGGCTCTAGCTCGGGTTAGAGCCCGAAACTAAGCGAAGCTTGTACTACGGGAACCAGATAACTGATACAATACTTATATACTTTCTGTTTGTAAATATATACATAGAATACATTATAACATCCAGACACTGAACAAACGTCGAAGTTCATGACATAAAATATTTTGTCAGTGAATTTTCAACATTAGTATGTTGATAATAAATATTTTACAGACTATGCACTATTGCGTGCATAGTCGGTAAAATATTTATTTTCACTATTCCTGTAATCTGTGAAAAAAATATACATTAAGGGAGTAAAAACAACGTTTTACTAAAACGATTAGACAAGCAAGTAATCCCCTTTAAATAGTTTAGCTGTTGTTTCCTTTTGTGGTGTAACGCATATTCACATTTTACAATTATTAATTTATCTATTTTCAAATGTATACAATCACCGGTTCAATAATTTTGTTTCAATGGTTTAAATACCTAAAGGGGATCAAAAACTAATTCCCGTTGTGGGAAAGTAAACATACAATTCAATAGAATTCAATACAATTCAAAAGATTTCAATGCAGTCGAAGCCTTTTGCATTAAGAAGGTTAGTGGGGCAGGTTATTTGAGTGACCTACCTATATAACATAACGTACATGTAACGGGTAAAATATGCTATTATTGTTTAAATAATAATTATTATAACTATCTAAGAAAGTATACCTACTAGTGGCAAAAATGCGGTGGTTAGTCCTCCATTGATTACAATTAATATCAATAGAAATCGCGGGTAAAACCGACTCTATTAGTATAAGTAGAATAGAGACAGGTCGTGGTTTCAGCCGCGCGTTTTTTCAACACCATATTCGACGCTCTGAGCTTAAATTTAAAAAACCTTTTCTTCTAAAGCCATTAACAGAAGACGACCTCCAAATATCAGGTCTCTGTGTCAAAATAGACTGTGGACTACGAGCTTCTGCCCGTAGCTTCGCCCGCGGCGTGGCGTATGGGAAAATAATTTCACCTTAAGGGTGGAATTTCGAAAAATCCTTTCTTATCGGATGCCTACGTCATAACATCTACCTGCATGCCAAATTTCAGCCCGATCTGTTCAGTGGTTTGGGCTGTGCGTTGATAGATCTATGTGAACTATGTGAGTCAGTCACCTTTGAGTTATATATATTTAGATAGATATTATATTGTCCGTCAGTTAGCCAGCCACCCAGGGCAAGGAATTTTATTAATATACTTATGATAGAAGTACCCTTAAAATTAACTACAACATGAATATTTTATTGGTACTCTATGATATTATTCTTAATACAATCAGTATGACCCACGATTTCTTGAGTTGGTATTGAACTGAGCTTTAATTCGAGACACATTTACAAAGAACGTCTGTTCACTCACAGCACAGCACAGGTTCACTCTTAGAAAGATATCGATGAAAAATTGTTTGCAATAAATAACCCAACACAACAATCGCAAGATTGTGAAGCCCTAAGGAAGAGTTTCGTGTTATTCAACCGTACATCGAAGCGGATAGTTCGACAGGTTGCAATAAATTAAATAAGTGAATAAAGATCGTATTCAGGCGGATATCCTAGGACGGTACGATCCCCGCCCACGTCACATAATTTCACGGCAGCCGATAGGGATCCGACGCGCCCGCCGCCCGCCTCCGTCTAGACGCGACACCAGTACTGGACTTGTTTTACAACTCCTCTGCAATCCGCCGAATGCAGTACGGGAACTTTAAACTCATCCGCCAACCAATCCAAATTTACAGATCCGAACGCCAATGCGAGGTGCGATTTTCGAAACGGTTGAAGCCTGTGGTTATACTTGCGCCCGTCCTGACTGCGTCTTGGGTATAAAGTGGATCGACATCCTATCAACCGAAATGCGATCGCATATTGACGACACGTGAAATATCCCCCGAGATATCAGATGTTTGCATTTCAAGCATTACTTGCCAATGCAAATTTTCAAGAACGAAGAATGATATCACGGTATGGTGGTTGAAAGGTCGGCTCATAACCCAAAGTCGGTGGGTTCGAGACTCGCAACAAAACAAGTACTTCTATACAGGTAAAAAAATCTTGTTATATTTCTGGGTGTTGTGGGACCACGGTCCTTGTAGGTCCCTTAGTTACAGGGAACCTTAGGCTCCAGGATCTATATATGTTGGCCGTTATTATTTATTTATTTAATCTACTATTTCCATTGAAGACCTTACCCTGGGCCCCGTGGTTTTACCAGCAATTTACTCGTCTTTCCTTAGAAATTCTTAATTTCCTGGTAAGAAAGATATCTTATGTTGATCAAAAGAAAGCGACTCATGTGAAAATATTCATCTGAACAGAACGGCGATCAAACCCGCACCATTAAACACATGCAAACAAGGGAAAAAGAGAATGTATATTTTTAAGAAACAAAATGAGGTTTAAAGTTTTCAAAGAACATCCTTGAGACGAAGGTGATGTTAAAACTGCATTAGCGGTATTGTTTCAAGTATGTAATCTTTTCTTCACGTAATGGGCCTATAGTATCATTACTGCGGACGAACGGCCGGCGCGGCGGCTCGGCGGCGCGGGCGGCAGCGGTGCGGCATCATAAACCGATGCATTGTTAAAAACAAAACAAGCGAGTCCATTATCTGGAACAGAACGCTTCCTTTCACTTCAAACACACAAGCATCAATTTTGTAATTTCAAACCACTTACCGCAAAAACAATGAACGCCACGCCTTCCATTAAGTATAGAATAGTGTGTGTAACTTATCATGAGAACAGATTTGATTTCAAGAAAAACGATCATTTTCAAGAAGTGGAATTTCATAGCACGTGTTTCTTAAATTAATTTTCGTAACTCGTTATAGGATTTTCGCAAATGTATGCCCCAGACAAAGAAAATGTAGAGTGTAACTAATATCTAATCTTTTGTAGAGCTTCGCTGCGGACCTGGTACCTACGTACCGTACTAATAAATAAATATACCATAGGTATGGAATTCATTCATTCAGTAATCTATATATAACTACAGAGCAGGAAAAAATACGACCTGTGGGTATATGTAACTAAATAAAACATATACACTGCTTAAAGCATCTGTAACAGACGGAAAAGGCCATGTATTTATAAGTACCTACATATAGTCTCTTGATATTCTCATGATCTAATTATTGCCTTTGATATGATACCAGGAAATCGCAGAACATTGATGGAAATGCAACAGAAGACATTTTATTCCTAATTTGAAAATTGCCATAGTAACTATGCACATATAACTGTCAAATCGTATTGAAACTGTCAAACCCATACAAATTTGTGTTTATAATTGTTATAATCAAGTTACGTGATCACGAAGCTGATAACGAGTCATATCAAGTCTCCAAAGAATAGCCTTTTTAATACGGACACGCATTTTGTACTTTTTTAAAAGAGCAAGTTTAACCATGTGGCATAAGCACAAGAGTCTGAGCTTGGCTGCACAACACTTGAAAAGCGGTTGAAGATATCGGTCGCCGCAAGTGCTCTCGACTCTAAAACGCATTCTCAACGTCTCAGTCCACTTGACAAAGAGAATTGAAATCCACAAGCGTCTTGTTCTCCTTGGTGGCTCATATTGGCTTAGAGGAATCCGGGACTTACACTGGATAGACACGTAGATATTGCATTCGAAGCGACAAGTATATCATTGGTGGATTTTGCCTTGATTTTCCTCGAATTATATTTAACGTATCTACTATTTTTAACGATCAATTCGATACAGCAAAAACAAGTATAAACTGAAATGGTTAAGTAGTCAGATACCGGTTATTAAACAAAGAGACATTAACATAATTATCTGCAGTCATAATAACGATTTTAGCATGGATTTTGTTTACTTTCAATATTGAACGGGACAAACTCAGCTATTTTCACACCAACCAAAATAATTTATTAGGCCTAAACATGCATTTTAAAAGGAATAATTTATAAAACAAGCGAGCTCTATACAGGGATATCAGTATATCTCTAAACGTACAATATAACCTACAGTATAGAGATACAATATAGGTAACATTATGTGTAGCAAATGAACTGAAACAGAGCTGTTGTCGCCTAAGGGCGGTCGCCTAGTTTCTAGTAAAATAAAAGCTTCAGTTCCAAATTGTATTCGAACACCGCCACTAGGTTAAAACAATTGCTGTCGATACTTTTCTTTATTTCCAACATCCCTCATTTAAGGTACATATGCGCATACACATTACACAAGAATATATAAGTATAGTATAGATTATACTACTGACTTGTCCGATAGCTCAGTTGGTAGTAACCCTGCCTTCTGAACTGTGGGTTGTGTGTTCGATTCCCACCCAGGACAAACGTTTGTGTGATGAGCATCTATGTTTGTTCTGTGTCTGGGTGTTTATATTGTATTCTATGTATGTATTTACAAACAAAGAGTATCTAAGTATTCTATCAGTTGTCTGGTTTCCATAGTACAAGCTTTGCTTAGTTTGGGGCCAGATGGCGCTGTATGAAATGTCCACACATATTTATTATTATTATTTATTTACATTCTTGCATGTATTTCAATGATGAGACAATAAAGAGTTGTTTGTCTAGTATCTATCTATCTACATACTTAGAGCGTTATATTTCTATGTCTACATATATGGAATGCCCATTTATGGTGCATAACTATGTCTAATAATTACTTGACACTGGCTTAATACACAAAAGTGTGGAACCAAAAGAATAAAAAACTATGTCTAATAAGTTTTAACTGTATATAGTGGCAATGCTGCCAGCATATAGGGTAACTGTCTTACTGGTTGTGGTTTGTTAGATTAAGTTTTCTTTTTATTGTTTTTTGTTGTTTGTTCATTGTTAATTTGTGTGGCTTTCAAGTCAAAACGGCTGAACCAATGTGTACGAAATTTAGTACACAAATGACAGTACTTTCAAGATCAAATTACTATACTTTTATTCCGGAAAATTAAGGGGTCACGCGGAAACGGATTTTTAAATATCGGGTAAAACCGCGTAGCCCTCAGAATAAATTGATGAATTATTTATGTTTGTCAGTCGCATTGCCATTAAAATTAAATTTATACAATAAAGTAAATAATGGTAAAATACAACATAATATAAAATACTGGTTTTGCATTATGGAGGGCCATCGAGGCCCACTCGATTTAAGCACGGAAGAGAGTAAATCAGGTCAACGCCAATCGTGTACAATAAAGGAACGTATACTAAAATTTATGTCGAATACAATCAAGCTTATCGATCGGAAAGGGTTCGCGGAAACATCGCTGTTCAAAGCACAAAGTACCAAACAACCAAAAGTTCCCTCAATTCGAAGATTGATTTACGACACTTAAAATATTGGGAGTTTATCTTTGATCTTGTGACAAACACGTTTTTCTAAGAATATTTTTTAAAAGGCTGGTTAATAGCTTTAATGCTATCACAGGCATTGCATTTTTCACACCATAATCTGATCAAAAGCAACTTAAATGAAGACGGTTTTAACTTTGTAAAAGGTGATGATGGTGATGAGGATGTTCTTAATTCAATGTATTTTCTAAATATGTAATGATGTATGTATTTCGTAAGTAATATTGATAACGTATGGGATTTGCGTGATAATCTGGTTTTTAACCAGTGTCGTCGACATCCAACTTGTTACATTGATTATAAAAAAGTAAGTCAAGTTCAATACAATTGAGTGTCAATGCCACATCAGTCAGCAATGAGAGAGCTTGGGGGCGGCGATTTCCCATGCTAGGGCTCCGACGCGTCGTCTGACAGCAGCGTCCGGGATTGATGACGTCATAATCGCATCTATGTCGCGGGTGTGCTTTATGATTTATGAGGATGAGCGAAAATAGGTCGCCAATAACTCCTGTAATTTACTGAAAGTGGTCCAGATAAAGTGAGTGAATAAGAAGTGGGGGAGGTAGGGAAGATACGGGAAGAGCGTTTTGACCATAACAAGGAAATGAGAATAAGATCAAAAAACTTTCATTATGTTAAAACGGGGCTTAAGTAATAAAACGGCCAGTGACATAACACTCAAGTTGTATGTAAATATTTCATTTTGATTTTATGCATACCACATTATGATTAACGATGCTTCAATGTCGTGAAATAGCAATTAAGCAGTAAATTGAATCATTAATCGTATAAAACTTTCTAAGAGAGAGAAACGTTTTCTCATGATGTATTACTTTATTATTTGTATTATTTACTTAGTAACAGGCTTCCAGTATTTTGAGCATGTATGTGTTTACTTATACATTGGATTTTTTAAATCTGCCCAAAATCTCGTTTCCTTTTTACATAAATCTTACAATGAACAATGGATTATTGGACATATTCTATTTAGGCCTTCCGCATGAATTATATTTTCACGATTTTTAATAAATCTTTTATCGGCCCACTGAATTTATGTAATAATAAATTTTATACAATCAGTTCTAAGGATTACTTATTAAATTTATGACGTCGAGATAATTAAAATAAGCACCTATAAGTCCTAAAAGGAATCGATTTGTTTACGTTGATAGAAGGCATTATAAAGGGCTAATTGGTGCTTAATTTTAAGCTGCTAGGCTTAGAAGTAAATCACGTTGTTTTACTTTTTTCTATTATATTGTAATTCGATAAAGAACATAAACCTTTTTAATTTTGTTATTATGTACCTATTATGCTTATGTTCACATTTATACCCGGTTTTTTTATTAAACTATTGGTTTCTAGCGGGAACTCTTTTCGGAATAAAAAGTATTCTATGCTGATCTTATTAATTCTACTCTGTGTAATCTGTGCGCAAAATTTCATCCAATTTCATCAGTTTCAACCGTTTTTATCAAAATTGTATGAAATCCAAACAAACAGATAACCAATTTTTTTTTATTTAAGGATTTGTTAGAATGGGGTTTCATATGTGTAAGTAACCCAAAAGCCGCACCACTGGATTTTCTACTAATATAATGAATCAAAATCACAGAGAGTGTGGTCGCAATGCTCGATAAGTAGTAAGTACTTACAAATGCACAACTTGGCCCTTAAATTAATTTAAATTAAAATGATTTTGATAGCTAATTCTATTAGTGATATGTTAAAGCCCTTTTTCACAATAGCCGTTAAACAAGTTCGTCGATCGATTAGGGCACACGTATTTTCTGTTCTTTTTGTGCCAATTAGCGTTGACGCTAATAAAAATTGACATGTCCGTTGTCCGCCCGACGCGCCGATATGAGTGGAATCGATTAGTTTGAAAACTTGGACCATTATGTCTATAGCATTATAACGTATAGAGTTTAAATGTAGTTTATTTACAGTACAATATTAATAATAATAATAACGCCCACTGATCATACACATAGATCCTGGACCCTAACTAGGATTCCCGGTGTCTAGGGACCCAGGAACTACGAGGACCATGGTCCCACAACACCCAGACTCAGAACAAGTATTTGCGCTATTTTTTTCTGTGCACAAATACTTGTCCTGGCACGGGAATCGAACCCGCCGCCTTTGGGTTATGAGCCAACCTGCTCAACAACCACACCACAGAGACTGTCATACTGATTTTAAAGTTGAGCGTATTGAGTTGTGAATATATTCGTGTATTGAGGACGCGTCGTTGTTTCTTCGATCTTGTATTAAATTGAATAGCTCTCCACCACTTCCTGTCTTCGCGTTAAATTCTGACAAAGCTGGATTACAATCTTTCACAGCGGCAGTGTCGAGGAGGCTCGAAGTTGAGTGACTTGAGCCGCGATAGCTACAGCCCTCAAGTACCCTAGAAATATCAATGTATATTTCTCGTAGCCCCATTTCGACCCCCGGCAGCCGCCCTCGCCTCTTATATACTTATGTTAAAAGCCTAGTTCACGATACACTCAAGTTTAAAATTTCAGACTCTCAAAAGTAATAAGCTGGAACAAGGCTAATTTTAATTTGTAAGCCTCTGTACCAACTTTCCACGTAATAAGGGACGCGCATAATTTACAAAGCTTTTTCAATAAACTTTGAAAATGTTTAAAATTCAAAAGCTAAATTGCTTTAACTAAAACGCATTCGATACTATTAAAACTCATTATTGGGCATTAAGAGCCTGCTTTAAACATTCATTTTTTTATAATACTTACAAAGTAATACTTAAAGTACAAAAAATGTACTCCAGAGTAGCACTACTTTCATTTTATTACATGTACATTTTAAAAATATTTTTTAAATAACAATAATAAATATACATGACAAAAATGTATACAATATAATATAACAGAATAATAATAAAAAGATGCCCTATTTAGATCGTTAATTATTATTATATATCACTGTAAAAATATCCCAGTAAAACATGCTCAATTTCCAAAAACATCCAACTAATAATAATCAATTACGAACTACAATTTCATACTTTTCGATCGAAGAATGCAATAAATTTCCATAAAGATTTTACTTGATCATAAACAAGAGAGACGGTTAGACCACTGGCTACTTGCCAAATGGAAGGCAATTCTGGCGCAAAGTCAGGATATTTTGACCCTTATCAGTGGAACTATTGAGACAACCTCTTGACTAAGTATAATGTGTCCATTACCAGTTTACATATGTATTTGTGCTGATGCTGCTCAATGGCTGAATATTGGCTCGGTTCATAAATCCCCTTGCCAGTCCCTAGCATTGGGTAGGAATATATGAACATTCTTCCACTGATATTCCCTTAACATTCCATTGCGCTTGTGATGGGGTTTCGTGGACAAACACATTTTGCTTTGTATTTTTACTATGTATTTCTTTATTTCATTTTTGGAAGGCTAATATAGGATATAGATCCTGGACCCTAACTAGGATTCCCTGTGTCTATAATAAAATTAACATATGTATGTGATCTTTGAGCGTTAATTTTATTATTGCTATTAGATATTATTATTATCACACCATAAAGTACACCAATCTGTGTTCCGTTTCCATCTAATTTCATTTTGTACATTACTCTGTATTTTTCTGTTTTCCGTTGATGTTATTGTAAACGGTATTTCAGAAAAAAGCGTTCGTAAACTGATACCTGCGATGCTTCCTGTTATTTATATTCTGTTTTATGTACGGCGTGTGTCACTAACACATGCATATATTCATGCCTTCCCTACAGCTGCTTTCGTCAAAGTGATATATGGCATTTTGAGAAGAAGCTGAGTGGAAATTCTATATAACTTTTGTAGAAAAACAATATTACCTAGTCGTCGGCATAGTTGCCCATGCATTTAAGTTTTATCCAGATTTCATAGTTCAGCTTACTTACATGTTAGAAAGATGTATTTATGACTTCACGATGTCAAGTATATATAGGTGACTGATTTGTAGACTGAATCAAGATGTGTTTAAACAGGTCCTAGGCTTTATTTTAAGCGTGAAATTCGCTTATAGGAAGTTAATCTTTTCCAGATATAAAACTATGATTGTTCATGATGCACTTTTAGAAATCAGTGATTTAAGGTCTAAAACGAGGAATTTTTTCTATTTTTATTTATTAAATTACTAGAAAACATATAAATATGCTAAAGAAACCCTAGACCTGTTTAAAAACACCCTGAAAAGATACAGTGTCCGAACCAATAAGCCTGTATAAATAATTAAGACTAAAAAGGAAAATGTGCACTTAAAATAAAATAATAATTACTTGCTTAATAAATATGGCACAATCCCAAGGTTAGTCATGAGTTGCCTTTTATATAGTGCTTTGAGAACAAAATTAAACCTTACATAACTACAGCAATACTTTACCTTTTAAAAATGTACGCCTGATATTAGCCAAATTTAAATTTTTCAACAATATAGAGACGAAATTATATATCTGCTACATCTACTTTGACTTAATTAGTTAACGTGCCTTTCTTTTTTTTTTATGTTAAGGAATGACGTGACGAGTTAGCCGTTCGCCTGATGTTAAACGACACGGCTGCCCATATCAGCTACAGTGTCGCTCGAAACTCTAAAGTATAGAGGTTCGCGCGACACTGCACTGCGCACGTCATCCAGAGACATCAGCACAATCTAGTAATAAGATTACTAAACTGTGAGATCAGATCATAAAGTCTCATTTGCCCAGTAATTTCACTAGCTACAGTGCCCTTCAAACCGGAACACAGCAGCCTCCGAGTTAACTCGACATAAGAATATGGTGCTCTAATAGCAGGCATTGCAGTTGCAGGTGCAGCAGGCTTCACTTAAATCAATACGCACCTCCAAGGTACACGGGATGCATCCCTTAATTACTAAATTTAAGACGCGTTCAGACTCCGCGAGGAACGTTTACATATCCGTAATGACGATGTTCCGCGTTCATTAATTCCACTGAACGAAGGCGTGTCGTAGCACGTCTCTGAAATGCTAATTTGTCCCTGTACACTCAATATGGCCTTGTAACTGAACCCTTTGGCCGCGTTTTTACAGGCTCGAGTTACGGAAGTTAAACCCTTGTGTTTGTTTATGCTGATGCCAAGGCGAGCTTTTCCAAACTAATCATGTGAGAAAATCGTATGTGGGTCGCGATCGTGTACTGCATCACAAAACAATGCGGTCCTTTTACTGAAATACCTTTGCGTTTCTTTTGTTAGAAATTGTTTGATGGCCGCTAGAAAACAATAAACTGCTTCCGCCGTGTGATCATTTTTGGAGTATATGACCGATATTCAGCGGAATAATTTTCCGTTCAATGCGCAAGTACAATAAAACGCTTATACTGGGATTTTTATACCAATTTGTTTATTTGTAAAAACAAATATTTTAAAATATTAAACTTCGCAGAATTTAAAATAGCTATAATGTTCCTATTTCTCATTGCAAATCCAAGGCTGACATCAGCCGTGGCTCTAAACTCGTACAAATAAGTATTTAAACGCAACCCTCGTCAATTTGCCGAGGGCGGGCGAAGGACACCCTCAAACGTAGCTGTGACGTTTCTGACTTTATAACTTTTAGTGGGCGATAAATAGTTTGCCGAAGGCTTAATTTCAAAAGTTAAACGTTAATAACCCGGATTTGTATTCTAGAGCATGATTTGATTTGATTGAAGCAGGTACCTACCTGCTTCAACTACCTACCTAGGTATTATCTAATCTCATTGATATCTCTATTGATATGATCAAAGAAGATATTCAGTTATTGATAACAATAATCAGTTACAGGTCATTCTGATCGAAATTAAATTAACACAATGTGTGAGTAAAGTTGTTTGTTAAATAAAATATTATTAAAAATCATTAATCAATTATTAAATTAGTAGCTTCATGTCAAATTTGATATTTGGGTTTATGAATCGTGTGAACTAATAATGTTAGATATGAGTTTTCCTAGAAGTAGCTATCTAAAAATATCTAGACGCGTGGTAGTGCCGCCGCATGTTCAGCGGACAATTTGTTCTCTTCAACGTACGTAACTTAACTTTAACAACGTACTTCTACGTTAGCTAATTGTTTTCCTAAGTACCAGACCATTCGCCATGGAACAACTCCATCCCCATCATCATCATCATCATCAGTCCCATGTCAGACAACTTTTCTTATAAACATGCTACTGCTACAACTAGCAACGATTAGTTGTATCACCTGTTTTAAAACAACGACATTATCCTGATAATGGCTTTGTTTTTTGTTGAACAATTGTTGTTGTTTGAACGTAGAAGTACGTTTTTCTCTTTACTTTCTGTTTTCTTCTTTACTCTTCTGTTTTAAAACAACGGCATTATCAATATAATACCGTTGTTTTAAAACTGGTGATACAACTAATCGTTGCTTGTAAGTTTGTAAGAAAAGTTGTCTTACAGCTTTCACTATCGAGTCTTAGATAACACTAACACATCTATCCAACTTTTCACTTTATTTGAAGTGGATTAGGTATATTTGTGTAATGCTGTAAGTACGCAACTTAGACCAATTGCATGGGAAGTAAAGTACTACATACCACTTCATTTTAATGTTATAGTTACATAGAATAGACAATATTCAACTGTTCCGAATTATTGAGATTATTTATATAGATTATAATTATTTCGTGATTATTCTCTAAGGAGCTCATATAAAAAATATAAAATTTTCGTATTCGGTATTTTTCAACTTATTGTTAAAACACAAAGTGAAGTTAAATGACGTGTGAAGCTTACTTTATGTCAATCAAGAAGGTTATATCCTCAATTATGTGGTGCCAATGGCTGCCAAAAAAATAAATCCGAAACAAAGGCACTGATTTATTTTCCTTCTGGCTTCTAGCTAAAATTTCATTTAGCCTCACAGTATTTCAAACCAAAATTAATAAAAAAAATCTCTCTCTATACTATATTGCATTAAAATAAAATTTTAAAAATATGTGTGTGTTATTATTTAACTAACTTTAAATAAAACTAATAAAGATAGGGGGTAAAAAATGTAACAAAAAAATGAACAGTCATTGAACGATTTTTCAAAGTCGTACAAACCACCGAAATTTTTATATCTATGCCTATAAGTACCTTCTAGTATAGTATTCCATTATTTGTGCATAGGTAAATAGCTTTTTGTATAAATAGACGTTTACTGTGTCACAAATTAGAAACGTGTAGTTTATATTGAGTAATAAAATTATCGTTAAACGCTGCGGAAACTGTTACCAGCTTTTATGTAGCGCAATGTCTACCTACTTCACGTAGATATATGGAGAACTTCTACTTGGGATTTTTATTCTTCACTTGAATTATTATAAGTAATACCAACATTGTTAGATGATTTTATTGTCTCGCATTAGCTTCCAACAAATTGAAGGCTGAGATCGATTTCGAAAACATTTATTCACACTCAAGAGTAAGAAGTAAAGCTCAGAATACTGGAAATAAAGCCCGAAGCATCAGTATAGCCTTGAATAGCAAATTAAATTTGCTAAAGGTGACTGGCAAACTTTAATAATAGTTGATTAGTTGGTTATATTTACGAAACCAGTCTGTTTTTGTATGTCAAACTATTCTATTTATGCTGATTGATCCCAGGGTGACAGGTCAGGCCCAGGATAGCCTGGATCTGTCAAACAGTCTTTACGGCTTTTCATGCTATTTAGGTCACTTGTGTTTAATCTATATAGGTCATGCAGTCTTGCATATGGTTAAATTAATATTGGTCAGTATACCAATGGATCCAATCCAATTTGGATTGACTTCATTGTTTAATATAATGGTTAACTTAGTTCGGTAAATAGCTTTGCTGCATACGTTTTAAAACCTACTTTTAGCTTACTAAATACTATTTATTTATTATCTTGCGTAAGTAATATGTAATACTGAATTCCGTGCTCTACTTAGGTAACTCTATGCCATGTCGCTAGACTAAATCTCATAGTGACATTGGTTATTATTTGGTTATCACTTTTTGTCCCTACTTTATTTTCTATAATTAGAACGGCATTACAAATTAAACTGTTTATGAAACATTTACTTAGGCTATTTATTAAAATTACGATTATTTCAATTAAAATTTACAATACCTAATAATAAGAAAATTTAAACATGGGAATTAGTCAATAGTATTAAAAACAATATAAAAATGAAAAAAATGACACATTAGATTATTTTAACTAAAAATGATGTCAAAGGAAGTTAGTCAATAAAACACTACTTCATGCAGTCATCTCACAGTACACCAAGCAATCAGACAATATCATCTTCCATTAATCAGAAACCATGAACTTATCGTGTGGTCCCATCACTTCCCGTGGGGGCCATAAGAGACGGCTAAGGAAATATCCAGGGAATAGGCAGCAGCACTCTCCTCGGTGCATTGAAATCTGCGATCACCAAGACGCCTGCCCATATATGGCGTTATATGAAAGTGTGTATCAAAACAAAAGAAATTGTTGGGTTTAAGTGCAAGTGTTTTTTTTTAATATCTTTGAAAATCACCCTTGTAATAGTGTAATAACGAAATAATTAGTCCAATAATTAAACGTGGATGAATGATCGTCGCAAATTGTTGGTGTGATTTCCACGATGATAGCTTTGTATTCACTAGCATCGCATTTCAAAATGGAATATTTTTCTTTATTGTGGCAAGGTTCAAAAAGCCATAAGTAAATTACTTCATTCAATTTACAGTGAACAATGCATGCATTGTTTCAAACACTATTTATTTGCAGAGCGCTTTCACTGAGAAACGGAACTTTCTTTCACGTAAGCTATTCGAAAACAAACTTGATCTATATCGGGGAGCTTTGTTTATGTTTCTTTGCCGTTAGTCCATATGGGTATGCTATGCAGCTCACTTTGTATTCTCATTTCATTCTCAAAATTAACTAATGGCTATATTTCTCTACATATCTTTTCCTTTAGGTACATTAAAATGACATGATACTGCTATAAACCATAAATCTTTTCTACTACTACTTTTCAGATTACCTACTTTTTGTTCATTTGCTTATATTATATCCATGTCGAGTGATGTTATTCTCTTATTTTTGTTTTTAGTTACTCACCTACTAATATACGATTTTTTAAATATCCTGTAAGGGAAATTCTTCCTTTTTTTATATACAGTTACATAAAATTATTTCTCTATTTCTTCCGAAATGAGGAGATCCGCAAGAAAACTCGAAATGTCCTATATTGCTTTTAGAATTAGCAAGTTAGAATAGCAATGGGCAGGTGACACGTAGAACTGACAAACGCTGGGGAAAAAATGTTCTCAAGTAGCGACCAAGAACTGGAAGACGCAACGTAAGCCGGTCCCACTAGATGGTCCGAAGATCTGTTCAAAACTGTGGAGAGCCGATGGATGTAGGAGGCAAGCAGCTCCTCATAGTGGCGCTCTGTGCGGGCCTATATTCAGTCAAGGCTGTTGATGATAATGAAATCTCTTCCTACGTTGTGTAAGAATTTTATACTCTCGATAAGTCTAATGGATACCTACTTATTTTGGGAAACCGCTTCATTGATTATTCACTTCGAATTACTTAACTTTCATTTTTTCCGAGAGGAAGACTCAATCCTTTTTATTTATTCAACATTACATTATTTTAATGGAATCCGACAATACTGCAGTAGAAAAACTAACAGGGATGAAAAGAACAAAATATAAAGCTTATATGTTGTATTAAATAAAACCTGTATTATCTAGCAAGATATTATATCATATAACATAAAAGTTTTGAATTCTATTCATTACATAGTAAATTTAATGTCAGTGTTTGCTGAAACCGATTTACATAAATAGTTATGGAAATTGATGCATAACACGTATGCTACTTTATAAAGAATATTTTGGGAATTTCGCTTCCGTATCTAGTTTTTATTAATGTGAATAAATGTGTTCTGTTTTAATTCTGTTAAATGTTGTCGATTTCTTTATTCTTGATTCTCTAAGCGCCGCGGAAGTTCGCAGAAGCACTCTGCATCTCATCTCGCGTTCCGTTGACCTTTCTATAGTTCACAATTCCAGTAATAATTCTAGCAAGTTTCATCTTTCATTGTAATCCATTTTGCTTTAGGTACACACCCGCCACATAACATACATCAATCATGCCGCCCTGTTTCTTACTTACTCGCTTAACGCTTTACAGCTTATATAATACGAGCTTCTGCCCGCACCTTTGCCCGCGTGGCTTATAGGAAAATAATTCAACCACCCATTTCACCCTCTTAGGGCTGAAAACCCTTTCTTAGTGGATACCTACACCTGACAAAGAACACACCCACCAAATTCCAAGTCTCTAGGACCAGCGCTTTAGACTGTGCGTTGATGTATAAGTCAGTCATTCAGTCACTCAGTCAATTTCGTCGCCTCACAAACACACATTTCACATTTCAATATTGCCCACACACAAAATTAGCAAATTAAGATCTCTCCGAAAAATAAATTATGCGCTCGCTTATTTCTAACAAAGCTTTTGGCACATATGTCGAAAACTAATATGCGATGGTTGTTCAATGTTCACGAGTTGTTGCAGAAACGAGGTTTATTTTTCGGCTGCTTTAAATAGTTGTAGTTTGTATGTAAAATTTGAACTAGCTGGCACCCTCGTAAGGGGGCCACCCCGGCGCTTCCCTGTGTGGCAACACTCGTCTTTGATACACGCCTTTTGATGTCTGCTTCCGCGCGACACAATGCCTGTGTTTACCTTCGCTCTTGAAGTAACTTTGCTTTACCCTCAAAAATGAACTTTTTAACGAGATATTAATGCGTCAACTATTAAAGCTCATACAAACATTTGAATGTTGTAACAGTATTAATTCAACATTAACTAAAACGCATTAGGATTACCTATAAATAAATAAAAAAACAATAAATAAAACGCCCAACGATCACGTACATAGATCCTGAACCCTAACTAGGATACCCTGTGTCTAGGGATCCAGGAACTACGAGGACCAAGGTGCCACAATACCCAGACTCAAAACAAGTATTTGGGTTTTTTTCTGCGTCCAAATACTTGACCTACCGCGGGAATCAAACCCGCCGCCTCCAAGTTGTGAACCGACTTGCTCAACCGCCACACCAGAGGCTGTCTATTATCACTTATGTTGTAAACACTGCAGAGATAGGACTAAGACAACTCAAAGCCATTGCGTTGGTGGTGTTGTGACACAGATATAATAAACACAGCACACGTCTTTGCGCAATGGCATTAAAAGCGTTTTTGAGTAGCAGCAGAGTAGCGACCAATTTAATGACTCGAACTAATCTTTAGGCGCAATTTAGAAACAGAGTAGTATTTCTAAAGGATAATTGCTGTACTTAAGTAGTAAATACTGCTAAGACCCAGTGTGCTCTCGCCGGCAGCCCCGGCCACGCACGCCTGCTTCACTATAATCGAGCTATAAAAAACTTTTACTATCTCGTTTCACGGGCCGCTTTTCTAACAAATGACCTATTTAATGACAGAGATCTTAAGCTTATATTTTTAAGGTTGAGCAAGCATCATCTTATTTATGAAAACTTGATAAAATAATAGTCTGACTCTTCGTTTAAATGTAATTAAATTTCCTGTATTTGAAAGCGCGGCCGGCGGGTGCTGAAATAAGTAAATCTCTTCGGGAAAAGCAAATAAGTTTGCGAGTCAGCACTCTCGTCATCAGATAAGAATTGCCGACTTCGTAAAACTAAATTTGCATTTGTCGGCACAGAAAAGTAAAGAGATAAAATAGTTTTAATGGGGTCCGTGGGCTTGCTTATATTCAAAAACAGATCTTACATTTAGATACTGAAATAGAAGAAATATTAAATTTAAATTAAGCATTGGTTATAAGTACTTACCGTGTCTTATAAAAGTTTTAAGGCTTTGTTTACGTTATGCTAAGTAGGTATTAAGTACATAAGAGCTTTAAGTTTAACTCTGAGTTTATCTTAAACTTCGAACTATGAAAATTCATTTACGACTCGGTCTTGATTTACTTGAGCTATGTTTTACATAGTCTAAAATGTATAATGAATATTTTGTGGTAAATAAAACATAAGAAGAGCTTTGCATTGGATACGACAATAGGTATAATACATGGCTGTAGCTGCCTGGCCGATAGGCTGCACAACCATACAGGATTCAGCCATCTGGCGTAGCGGGACTGGTACGGGTAGAGACAAAAGTTGCTTCTACATTTCTAAACTGTTATTTTTATTTGTGCAAATATAGTTTCCAAATTATTGTCTACAGTGAATTGCAGTGTGATTTTGCTGAGTAGGTTTTGTCGGTGAGAGTATTCTCATTGTCGCGTGTTATCTGCGACGTGCCAGACATACGCATTCGGAAACTCAGCGTTGTAAATAGTTTTGTTGGTTCCCTTTATTAATTTAAGTTTACTGTGAAACACTGAAGTGACAATATTATATACTTACACTAATCATTATGTTCACTATTATTATTATTATTTATTTATTTATTTTCAATCTTAAATCTAAGTTTTTTACAATATTTTTATAAAATTAATATTACAAAAATATAATAAAAAACCTAAACCTAGTGTGCCGCCAGCAGCGGGGCAAGGCCCAAGCTACCGGTGGTTAGGGTTGCAGACTGAGGAACCTCCTGACAATACGTGCCGTGTCAAGGAGTACTGCCTTCTGAATCTGACCCTTGATCCAACCGTCTAACGAGAGCCTCTCGAGGTGTTATTATTATTATTATTATTATATTTTTAGCGAAAGTTTGTGAATATCTGAAATATTATTACTATTAACACTAAATCATTTATAGGGCTTTCGAACTGTTTTTTTTTTTAGATTTCAATAGCTCTGTTTCATTATATTAGGTCTTTACCTATGAAATTGCCGTTTTGTTTGAAAAAAGTTAAAGTATTTTTTTTTCGAACTTATTTATTTCTTTTATTCAAAGTAATCACCCCTGCAATCAATGCATCTTTCCCAACGCCGTGGCAGTTTATGGATGCCCTTCTTGAAAAAATCAGCAGGACGGGAGACAACAAACTCTTCAAAGGCGTTTTGTACTGCCTCTCGGGAATTGAATTTTTTCCCCGCTAAAAAGTTGTTCAAATTTTGGAAAAAGTAATAGTCGGTAGGCGCAAGATCTGGTGAGTATGGCGGATGAGGGAGAGCTTCCAAACCCAACTCATGCAGCTTAGAGACGGTCTGTTGTGCAGTATGGGGTCGCGCGTTGTCGTGAAGTAGCAGTGGAGACGACCGATTGACCAAAGCTGGTTGCAGACGTGCGAGTTTCGCCATCATTGTGGTCAGTTCTTCAATGTACACATCTGCAGTAATGCTCTCGCCGTTTTGTAAAAAGCTATGATGAATCACACCAGCACTAGACCACCAAACTGTGACCATCACCTTTCTAGGGGTCATTTTTCGTTTTGCACATTGCTTTGGTACCGAACCAGGAGCTAACCAACTTGCTGAGCGCTTTCGATTGTCAAAAAGAATCCATTTTTCGTCGCACGTAACAATTCGGTTCAAAATTCCTTCATTTCTGTGCCTGTTAAGCAGCGCAAGGCAAGTCTCGACGCGTACGTTGCGCTGGCGATCGTTAAGTTCGTGGGGCACCCATCTATCAAGCTTTTTTATCTTGCCAATCTGTCGCAAATGGACCAATATTGTTTTGATGCTAACATCAAAAGCTGCTGCCAGCTCAGCTGTAGATTGAGATTCATCAGCTTCCACAATCGCCTTTAATTCATCATTGTTGACCAAAGTTTCCGGACGACCACGAGGTTCATTTTTCAAGTCAAAATTTCCAGAACGGAACTGAGCAAACCAATAACGGGTTGTACGTTCGTTTGTACAGTTCTCTCCGTAAACGTCGTTGATGTTACGTGTCGTTTGTGCCGCGTTGGTGCCACGACGGAACTCATATTCCATAATTACACGAAATTTCAAAGTATCCATTATGAGGAAAAATGTTGAAATGTAATGAAAATACAACGCTAATCAATAAACAAAAGACTTATATTGTAAATAGAATGTCATATTTTTAAAACGAAATTAATTTGAATTTAGAATTCATAGCCAATCAAAACTTTTTTTTGTTTGAAAAAGTCTGTACTGCAATACGGCAATTTCATAGGTAAAGACCTATTATATAATTTCAATATATATCCAACTTAATTTAATGAAAACGTCTTAAAAATTGCTTGGAGGTTCTTAATGCCATCTGAACTAAATTTCGATATTTGTAGGGCATACCCAAATGCTTTGCATATAGGTACGTGATAGGAGGGATAAGTGCAAACTTAGGAGCTGTCTAAGTTTATTGCAGACAGGCATAAGACTCAATTTTTTGTAGTTATTGTTTCCATTTATTATGGTATTGGAGGAGTTACACAAAAAAAATTACATTAGTCGTAATTACGACTAATGTAATATCAACAGTTTTTTTTTTAAGTTTTTAGTAATTTTTAAAGTGTCAATATCTGAGATTTCAGTGAAAATAATAAAGAATGCCTTTAGCTCTCAAACTAAACGCATATAGTGTGAAAATTTTAGCGACTAATACCTTTACGGTTCGAGATACTGCCTTTTATAAGTCAGACGGACACACATCGGAGGCTTAATAATAGAGTTTCGTTTTTAATCTTTGGGTAAGACACCCCTAATATCACTACTTTGCAGAGAAAAACATCATAAGATAAGATATTTTTTAAACTGCTCCCACTAGGTCTCCGGCCCGCGAATGTGGAAAAAGTAAACCACTCGCAATTTGTGTTATATACGAAATATGTATACGAAGCCAATATAAGTAATATAGTATAATTATTATGTTATGAAACAAAAATTATTATTATGTCTATGACGAGGTCAGTATTTCTGAATTTTGTGTCTACCTACGTCATATTATAACAAACGTACTTTTTCGCAAAGTTGCAATTTTTATCTTACCGCCCATTGTTACACTAGTTCGTAAATATTATATTTATTCATGTTTATGTACTTCATTGGTGAGACAATAAAGAGTTCTCTATCTCTATCTATCTACCTTTGATCCTACTACCTACCTGCAGCTACCTAAACTACGTCTATTCTGTGCCTCCACTTGTACGGATACAGCGACTTTGATCCATTATTGCCTGAAATCTGATCACTATCAGCCTATTATGTTAGGGAAAACCGATAAGTGTCATTTAAATAATTATGTATTCATTCAGCTCCACATTATTCCATGTATTTCTATCCCCCACGGGTTACTATTAAAAGTGTAGTCATACTAAAGTTTTATATGCAAATTATGTTCCAGCTCCAAACAAAGCTGAGTTAGTAAGGCCTTTGTCTATTATTTATAGGTTGACCGAACGAACGAACGTGAGCGGAAGTCTCTGCTTCAACTAGCGAAATTTGCTTCCATCTCCGAATGTACCTACTCGCGTGCAGGTCGCATTTGTCAATGAATCCAAATGAAACTTGGTATTCAGGTACTACGATTTCGCGGAAATTTTTATCATCTGCGTTTTATGTACGGAGCTGTATTTTCCCCAAAAAGGGGGAAGTTTGCTGCGATGCCATTTATTGGCCAATTTTGATAATATTTGGCGGACACGTTAGATACTCGATTCTAATCAAGTGATATAAATATGAGCAAAATTGGAGAGCTTGTCAAGATATAAGGCCATAAGTTCTGAGTTCAGGCCATATTTAAGTACTATAAAATAACCTCATGTCGTATGGTCCCAGCTGTGTGAGAATAGCAGCCCACCTCTTCGCACATGCTGGAAAATCCGACTAACGGGTATATTCATAGAATTGACAGCAACATTCTCCTCAGTGTATTAACATCTTCTGTGATCACCAAGCTGCCTGATTATAACAAACCACCTATGATAAGCATCCAATAGGTTTTATGGGAATATGTTTAGCTTTGAACGTCTTACAGCTGTTGACATGATTTTATGCACAGACTGAACACAACTGTTGCAGGTGATCGCGCGAGGTCTACCGCTCGCAGATTTGGTTACAAATTTTTGATAACCCAAGGGGGTTCACGAAACTTTGATTGCCAAATCTATACATTGTGTTTCTATTTGTTCCAATCGAGTTACGTGATCGCTTAGCTGGTTAACATATGTAGATATACTTCGTTATTTCATAAAGTCATCCTTTATAATATGTTCCTAATGTCATTGGATAATATGCATATTAAATTCTCTTTAATATCATATTACCATATTTCCAATGAATATCACAATAAAATTTTACGATCGAAGAATTATGTCATCAAGTTACAAATTTTAATTTAATTCCACGGGCGATGACACCGATGCGACTGCGACCTGTTTCCCGGTCGTCGAATATGAGGAGCACACGAGCTCGCGGTCCGCAGCTCACGGCTCGTGTTGCTGACCCGATTCATATTTTATTTTGTTTTCAACCCATTTACCGTTGTTTAAAAACAAGCAACAGGAGCTATGCTAGTTAACACACATGGCCGGCTCTAATAGCTTTCTCTCCATTGTCGCTGGCTAACTGGGCCAGTGCAAGCAGTGCAAGCGCAGATTTTATGCCAGGAATAAGGAAGCCTATAAATACATGCATTTACGTATATATTGCACATACAAAAAAACACTACTGTGGTACTGTGAACACGTAAGTATAGTATATTTTAAAAAAACATGACATGATGAACATAATAGCTTTCGAAAAACGTTCAGATTTTATGGGGAAATAAAACGAATTCAGTAATTAACCAATTTTAGTGAATTTTATAACTTTAGTAAAGTAACTCGTGAATCTCATGATATTTTACTCTATAACTATTTTAATGACATCTATTGAATACCTTACCGAGGAAACTAAATAATATTTTATAAATTTAATATTTAAACCAATAACGAAAACGGGTTCGAGTAATTAAGTTTAACATTTTTGATCAAATAAACTTTTAGGTAGCTTTATTTATCCGTAGCCTGATGATAATTTATCGCTGTCCATTTCAAGTGCTGTCGGTGCTTTGAAATGAACATATTTTAAATAAACAACCAAACATTCAAACATTTCAATTAATACTTTTGTGAATAAATTCAGTAGAATGTTCATTCAGTCGGATAGCCTGAAAACTGTTTGTGCTAAAAGGTACAGGGGCGATATTAAAAATTACGTATTGGTTCGGTAGTGTACACTAAAGTTTTTATCGAATGGTGCTCGAGGATGTAGGTCACGAGCCGGGATGCCTTTGTTCCGACTGCCGCTGTAAATTATCTGCATTCCGTTCTCCTTCATAACTCTGTATCGGAACCGGCTGTATGTCTGAAACAAAACGTGACCATTCTTTTTTTCCGACGTGAGCGCTTCATAGTTTTATGAAATTAAATTTTCCGTGTACCTGCCGCCAGCTATTGCACCACGTCGGATGAAACACTTTTATTTGGCAATCTGCTCTGGATTTTCCAATAGAAATATTTAATCAAATATTTTGCTTTTCAATGGATTGTCCATAAATGTCATATGAAAAGTTTGAGAATGTATAACATTATGTGGGCTATAAAATATTTTACTACGAGCACAGGTGCTGTGTGAAAAACTGCAATTTTGTGTGATCGTAAACAGTCTTTTATGTGACGGATCCAGGGGGTTTCGAGTGGGTCTATACACGTGCTAACGGAGTGCTTATGTACGCGGGTCTGTAGGGCCGACCCTTCGACTAATGCACAGGACGACCGCAGCTGATTCTGTTATAAAAAGTTCGTCGGTGAAGTGATCTGCGAACGGGTCGCTTCTCTATTTAGGTCATCACGGATCGGTGTCAGTGGGATGCACAGCTGAGCCCGAGTGCACTCGCCCACAAAAACCTGTTACATGATAAATCTTTCTAACTTAGGTACCTATACAGCTATACAACACTTCATCTAGATACTTTAATTTAACCAAAATACTGAAACCAGACTCACTTATAAACGTTTAATTTTAATCAATTCTTAAAATCTCTTGGCAAATTTCTGCCTATGAGAAATATTAGGAGTGAAAACGAGACTGAGTAATTTAAGTATTGATTGAGTTTAAGTAGCTTTTATAAGTACGTAATACAACATGTATTAGACACGATTTACATGTTTTTTACTTCTGCAAAATTTTCATCAGCGCAATGGGTGAATTTTTCTGCTGGTTAATTATCCTTTGCAGTGCTGTAAATCTCCGCGAGGAACTGAAAAGTAATTAAATTGTGTTTTCATTGTGAAACACAACAGTTTAAAGGTAGTAGTAGTAAAAACGCGCATTGTACGAGTAAACACGGTAGATAAGTGTAGAAACTGAATATTTAATTCGGTGAAATTTTAAATGGTTGAGTAGATCTGTAAACAAGTTAGGTAATTTGCCAAATAAATAAATAATTTGTCGTCGTCGTTTCAATCCGGTCGTGTTTTAAGGACTATTTATTAGCTTCGTGGCGATAAAACGATGCGTGCGAATTTTATCTAGTTGAACATGATTGCATTATTAATTTAATGTTTTATTTGTTACAGGTATCTGGAATGAGCATAATTAAAAAGCAGCATTACCGACCCCCTGATCGAATGTCCAGGTACATAATTAACTAACTTCCTGTCTAGCTTCCAGTCGAAAGTTAACATTTGCATAACAGTGACAATTTAATCTGCACACATGGCGTGCATCCGACACGTCTTTAATTTAACCAATAAATACCTATTGGTACTAAACTATAGTGTGTCTCAGGTATTTTCTCTTCTGCTCTTAACTATTGGTATTTAAAATAATCACCTTAAATACAAACAAAATATGCATCACTGATTGCTTACAAACTCTACACCATAATTTAATCAGTCCCCAAACATGATTGCATATTAGTTACTATTATTAGCTATAAGCGTGATATGATTTGAATCGAGTTACGTTAATGATATTTCAGCATACAACATTACCTCGACGACTGTGCAGTACACGGCCGCGAGGTACGAGTGTCGAGTCGTAAGTCGTAACGCTCGGTTCGCGTGTCGCGTCGAATTATCGCCCGATTTTACGCGATATTACAACCAAAGTGAAAGCCCGGCAGTAATACAGCTTGTAATCCATTTAAAAGTTCATATTTCTGATATATCGTCACACGAAACACGTGCTGCTGTTATTTATGGCGTGTTATGTTTGTAACAATTTCGCAAATGTTACTTTATACAATTATGTTGTTATGGTTTTACCCATTCAGATTGTATGCGACCTCCTAAGTAGTACCTAGTTTAAGTATTCACTTACAATAGATCAAATAGTCTATGCTTGGTTAACATTGAAGACAAAACATCCGTGGAATATTGATGTTCGCCTGACAGCTTGTTTGTGATTTAACTATTTCCGAGTTCTCAGCTCGGGCGAGACGGATCGCCTCACAGCTCGGCACCGCTTGGCTCTCATAAATTTCCTCCATGGCCCATTGTCTACCTATCACCGTTGATGTCGCAATTTAGACGCTATAGCACGCTCAAGCGCTCTAATAATCTCTTCTGGCCATCTATCAAGTTCTTTTCTAAATAGATCGTTGATTAAATTGTTAAATTATTATAGCATTCATCTAAAGCGGTGACAAAAACGATAGACATTTGTTTACCGTTTTTATATTGTCATTTATTTTTCCTTTAGATTTTTTTTCATGATAATGTAACCATTAAGGCTTATGCTGGCATCTACTTCGGCCAAAGATTGAGCATTGCTGTTCAACGTGGCAATGCTGCCAGCATATAGGACACGTTGCCGTTGGTAGTGGTTTGTTAGATTAAGTTTTCTTTTTTATTGTTTTCTAATTTATTCATGTATTAAAATAAAGGTTCTTTCTTCACCATAATAATGTTCAAGTATCATACTCAGTTTGTAATTAGAGAAGAAGAAAAAAAAAGAACTTAAATAATTTGCGTCAATGCTTTTTTAATTCCTTCTTTATAACGCATGCACGCAATCTGCCAAGACGTATTAAATTTTTTAAGTGTATCTGCTCAAATTATTTGTAAATGAAATGATAAGTTATCATTAAAAAATATTTGTAATGATATTGTTTGTATTCTTTAAGATATGTAATAACATTTACTACAACAGTTCTAATGGCATCGGCTAAGGATTATGGAACAAACTGTTCACATTTATGAAGCAATTACGCAGGAGTCATTAATCTTGTCCTCGTCCCATAATGGAGTTTATTACGTGGATCACACAAGATGAGAATATCCGCAAGATAAGTAGTTTTGGGCGGTCAACTGACTGATAAATTCATTTCGGTGCCAGCCAACGGACAGCCAGCCAGATACGGAATATCGATAGGCATTCTAGTTTTATTTAGCGAAAATGCTATTCAATATTATTTGTATAATAGTTTTCTTATAGGTGAAAGTGGTACATATTCGACCACATTGTCACGTAACATCAGGAGAAACGTGATCAAACGGAAGCCTAACACAAAATAATAATATATAATTATTTGATTCATTTAATATAATGTATTATTGGAATTTGTTTCTCGACATCGAATCTTCCACCCTAAATACAAAAAAATATGCAGAATAATGATAATGCCATGGCAATAAATAAACAAATATTTATGGACATTTCATACAGCGCCATCTAGTCCCAAACTAATCAAAGCCTGTACTGTGGAAACCAGATAACTGATACAGTACTTAGATCGACCTTAGACCTTTGGTTTCTAAATACATACATTATATACAATACAACAGCCCCGGCACTGAACAAACATCTATGTTCATCATACAAACGTTTGTCCTGGGTGGGAATCGAACCTACAGTTCGGAAGGCAGACTTACCAACTGAGCTATAAAGCCAGCCGAATATAGATAATGTCATGACTTTTTTATTATTACGACATGCGAGTGTGTATCCAAGGCTCGTCTTAACATCTTTAAATAGCTCTCGAATGGGCAACTCGCAGCACAACTTTTAGCTGCTGGAAAATTTTACGTTTATTTATAACATCCGTAATCCTTGAGATCGATACAGTCGGAGGCTGCGAAAGGCTTCTTTCTATAGTTGCAACAGTCTTGTGTCACGATGTTGTATGTTCATTTATTACCAGCTGACCCGTCCCGGCTTCGCTCGGGTTAGTTAGTTTTACGTCTTAATCCTATCCAAAGGAAGAAAGAAGAGAGAGGGTAATATATAAGGGAAAAGGTTGAATGGATAATGGCCTAGGCAGATGCGCCAGCTCCCTTTTCTCTTTCCTAGTACAGGTTAAGGTAGGCTTCATCTGCGTTATGCTACGATATCTGCGACGAGATGTTAACGATGTGTTATTGTAGCGTATATAATAAGTCACGTAGGGCTGCACTACCTATATCTAAATAGGACTACACTGCGGAAACGAGCCTTTTCTCTTAAATCATGGAATCACCTTCATAATTTTCAGGCAATATCTAACTCTTGAGGAGTCAGACTCTGACAATAGGCCCATCCTTTAAGCCTTTAAGATAAAGTTTGTATTCCAGCTTAAGATATGCCGTACGTTCAAAGGTTCCTACATATTCCGTGCTTCAAGTAATTTGGACCTAATAATGAAGGTTAGATGTCTGTAATTTTTGAATTACAACACCGATGACCGTGAAATATTTACGAGACAAACTTGAAGTATCTACTTTCTAACAAAAAAATAATGAATGAATAAGTACACATTCTGACTTTTGTCCCCTCTCCCAAGGGAACCGTGCAGAATTTCGGGATAAAAAGTGTCTAATGTCCTACCTAGTAGTATATACAATTATAATCATGCCAAGTTTCATTTAAATTGATTCAATAGTTTCGGCGTTATGCTCAGCCAAGATACAAACAGATTGACACACAGACAAAAATGAAAAAATAAAAAGTTTTGGCTTCAGTATCGGAAAAACTACATTTTTGCCTTCAGTATCGGTTATAGTGTCCCTCAAAAAACTTTTTCAAAATATCTTTAATATACAGTATTGGACTTGTTACAGTTTTATTATAAATACAGATTACATATTAGATATCTACATAGATTATTGGTATATACGTATCCTCAGAGTATCCTCTAGTACGTGTCTCTCGAATCCTCCATACCCTGTTGGGGTCGAGGCGCATGTGACGCGTAAAATTGGCTGTAAAAGTCCTTTAGTCCTTTCTTCATGCTTTTTCTTCAACTTGCTTAGAAGTAACGACATTCCTTATGGTCAACTTCGTCAGTTGGCTTTGGTCGAGCTGGTTCACGAAGACTAGACCCCCGGTTTTGCTCTATTGCATCCTCTATGGAGAGTAACTAGCTTTGTGGTTGACTTGCTCAAAGACCTAGCTTATAGACCAAGCTTTGATGAAGTGACTGCTGGGCGTACTCCGGAGGTGTGTCTATTAAGGATATGTATTACGTTTAGGTTTACTGTACTCTTTACTATAAAATGTATTGTATATTAATATGTATATGACGTACGTTTATGCACAGCGTTTTTTATCTAAACTACCCTCCATATATTTTTGCGTCATTTTCTTTTACTTATTTTCTGCGCAAGGTTGCCTGGAAGAATTTTGCTAAGTTTTTTCAATTTGTTTTTTTTTTTTTTTATTAAATGTCTGTCATGTGGTGGTTCAAAATTGTATCTATCTATCTTTAACATTTTATTGAGCACTAGCTTCTGCCGGCGGCTTCACCCGCGTGGCCTATAGGAAACGAATAATTTTTTAAATAGATAATTCAACCACCCATTTCACCTTTTAGAGGTGAAATTTAGAAAAAACCTTTCTTAGTACCTACAGTTTACAAAGAACACACCCTCCAAATTTCAAGTTTCTAGGACCAGTGGTTTAGGTTGTGCATTGATATATATGTCAGTCAGTCAGGACTTTGAATTTTATATGTACAGATGTTGAAAATTGAAAATAGCATGCTATTTTCGGATGCTACATCATCCGAAAAAGTTCACCTGAAATAAAGTTCATGTATTAGTAGGATTCGTGTACAATACTGTGGTACTAGTAAGTTACTACTTTATGCAGGCCATATTGTGAACCTACGAAGGAAAAGTTTGGACAAGAAAAAGAGCGTCCATATGTTTTGTAGTAATAACCAACTAATAATAAATAAGGTTGGGCCCAACCACATTTAGTGGTGAAAAGATGCGGAAAAAGAGGCCGGAAACGTTTCTACGTAATGGATGGCATGTTTCAAAGGCCCCAGAGGCAAACTATTGGTAACCCTTATAAATTCGATCACGAATAAGCGAAAACAAGACAGTAACACTGAAACATTCAACAGGGTTCATCGATATCAATTATGCACGACAGTAGGCACATTATTTTGAAAACTTAGTTACAGTTCTACATATTATTATATCTATGTTACAGCTCTACATCTTAATATATATAAATCTCGTGTCACAATGTTTGTCCTCAATGGACTCCTAAACCACTTAACCGATTATAATAAAATTCGCACACCATGTGCAGTTCGATCCAACTTGAGAGATAGGATAGTTGTAAGTTTTTATATATCTCAATTTATAATAGACATATATAAAATACCCGTGCAAAGCCGGGGCGGGCTGCTAGTATTATTATATTTATAGGCCGTTTTTTTTGTTATGGCTCCACACTTTGTGTATTTTGTCAAGTAATTGATAATTTTCAAGTTAATGATATTTCATATATACATGGTGGAATTACATTCACTCTTTTCCTTAAATGTATGTACTCAGACCATGCTATAGAATAATCCTACAAGGTCCACTTAAAAAAAACATAGATTGTGTTTTAGTATTTAGTGCCTCTTAAAATAACTGCATGACAATCGGAATGTCTATTTAACGGTACACAGAGCGGGCACCAGTTGAGTGCTTTGTAAATGTTTCGTAGGCAATAAAATATCTGCTTTGTTCAATGTCACAAGGCTTTTCTTTAGAATTTAAATTTGATAATACCTAGATTCAAGTTTTATTTCATAAGTACTTTTTTATTTAGTTATATGGGAGCATTTTGTAGCATGGACTGAAAACATACATTAAAAGAAAAGAACGAATTAAATTCCACCTTGTATATGTGTCATGTCAAGTCACAGTCCAATTCATCAAGTAAAATTATAGTCTAGTCTAGTCAAGTTATACTCCTTTACCAGAAGCTTCTATGGAGTTTGGAAACAAAACGAAAAGAAACGTTTCACCATCATCATACAACTTTCCCACACGCATGCCTGTAGTCCAGCACTTAACGAATAAAACACCACCAATTTATGCACTAACACTGAAAATAACACAAGTTTTGGAAAATAATACAATGTGGCGGCAAGATCTTTCTCGTTTTACCGCCAAAACTCCCTATAGGCCGTTTACGAATTTGGCACGCGTATACTATTAGTTTATCGTGACATTAAGCGTTCTTATTTCCTTCCCTAAGACATTTCATCAGGATCAGCTCGGCGGTATATTTTTTAAAAGGATAACAGACAGGAATAGTGACAGAAATACTTTCGAATTTATAATATTATGAGTAGTATAAAAGTATGAAAACACATAAATAACTAATATATATGAATAATTTATCTTTTTAAGGATTTAAACGGTTTAACCGACTTCAGTCGTCCTAAGAAATACTTGGATGATATTTTCATCTATTTTTACAATATTTTTATATAAAAATGAACCTCTATTTCTCTTCCTCTAGTTCCATCACGTGTGAACGGATGGAACTTTTTTTGCGGATTCTTTTTTTATAGTGTTTGTCATAGTCAAGAGAAGGTTTTTATGAAAGAAAAATTAAGAAAATTGAGCGGGGAATTAGAAATTTTTCACTACGCGGGTGAAACCGCAGGGCGTACTTGTATATAGTATCTGCGGACATTTCACACAGCGCCATCTAGCGCCAAACTAAGCAAAGCTTGTACTGTGGAAAATCCAATTTACCAGTTATTTTGATTTGAATCCAAACACCGGAACAGGTTTAGATAAAAATTTTATTTGACCAATCTGAAAGTATATCTCTTTAAATAATAAAAAATCTAGATCAGTTTATAAGTGACGGTGATATATGGTAACAAACATTTAAATAAAAATGCAAAAGATACATTGGAATTGAGAACCTCTTCTTTGGAGTCGGTTGAAAAAACTTTGTCCTGACCGACTGACTGGCATGATACAACTCACAGCCAAAACCGTTGCCGTTGTTAGAAAATGTATTATTTTTGGGGGGCGTAGGGGTGTACTGATAAAGGATTTTTGAAAGTTTGACTCTTTGAGCGGCAAAATGGAGTGTCAAAGATTGTATGAAGAAACCAAACTGTTATTGTATATTATTCCCAAACAATTCATTACCCTTTTAAAATAATAATAATAATAATATGTGTGGACATCTCACACAGCGCCATCTAGCCCCAAACTAAGCAAAGCTTGTGCTATGGAAACCAGATAACTGATACAATACTTAGATACTTTTTGTTTGTAAATACATACATAGAATACAATATAACACCCAGACACAGAACAAACACTTATGTTCATCGCACAATTGTTTGTCCTGGGTGGGAATCGAACCCACAACCCACAGTTCAGAAGGCAGGGTTACTACCAACTGAGCTATCGGGCCAGTCAAGTCAAATACATTTGTATCTGATATTTGAAACAAAAATTAGTATTTACTGCGGATTTGGTCGCTATCTGTAATCTGACATTAACTCAATGTTTTATTATTTTTGCAGGGCGTGGGCGTGAGATGGCACGCGCGGGCATGCTGCATAAGGGTGGAAAAAATGGAGCCGAGTGAGTATCTACCCCCTCAAAAACATTGGTGTTTAATTAATAAAACAGCGTGCGTGATGTTGACGACCACCTTACTGTTAGATCGACCGTGTAATTAACTCATGGTGGTTATAAAACAGCACGCAACTGGAGAAAGTGGTTAATTAGGTACAAATTTAAAAAAAATATAAATGAAAATTATTTATTTGCTGCATAACATGCTTATATTCTTTTTTCATTGTTTCCTAGGATTTATGCAAAAGGATTAGTTATCAGATACTCAAAGTTATTTAATGTCCCCCACACTAGGCTCAGCCTGTATCGTGGGGACCTGGGTATGAATTAACAAGAAGATATAACCTAAATACATATATGTATACTAGCGGCCCGTCCCGGCTTCGCTCGGGTGGACGTTTATTTATTAAAAATTTTATAATATACGAAAAACAATGTATCACGCACCGGCGCCATCTACTTAAAATGTTGGTTTATCAACAACACGTGGTAATTATGCTGTTAAAATGTAGCTTATATGACACGTTCGTAGATTTACCATAGCAGCGCCATCTATTGATTACTTACTCAACCCAGTCGAAAGGTATCGACATCTGTTAGAATCATTTGGAGTTAACAGATAATTGCGACTGCGCAATAAATTAAAATTGCGGCTATAATTTGAGATTTAAACTATCCTATCTCTCAAGTTGGATCGAACTGCACATGGTGTGCGAATTTTATTATAATCGGTTAAGTGGTTTAGGAGTCCATTGAGGACAAACATTGTGACACGAGATTTATATATATTAAGATTATAATGTAACTGCAGTCGGTAAAAGTAATTATACCGGTCACATTTAATTACCGAACAATATAATTTATACTATTTTAAGTTTCCCGGCTTACGAACAATTTTCTTGAAACAAATATTTGTGTAACGAATGAACTTGAATGATAAATATTGTAATAGATACAAAAAAGTCTTCCTGTGAATTACGTGCTTGTTCCAGTTTTTATGATTAAGTAATTTGTATCCACAAGGCGTTTCTTGTTATAAAATATACAAAAATTTTTAAGTTAAATATCCAATGATCTTAACAATAAGATCGGCTATTATTCTCTTTAATGTCTCAATTCATTTTCTCCGCGTTTAGTCAAGGACGGTGTAATGGCTTATTTCACAGAATTATCCGGCTATATTCTCGCGACTTTCCCTGACAGACATGATTTAGCACTTTGTGTAATTGACGTCATATATTTTATGTGCTTTCAACTCACTTGATGACGAATGCCCTTCGCATTTCTGTTCTGGTTGTGTAACCATCATAATACATAAAGACAAGTTAAGCATTATGTCGTATCGTTTAATGACCACTACCACATAAAAAGAAAGGCTATACAAGGTCAAGGCGAACGTTGGTTGTAACCAGATGGGCCTTTTTGTTTATGTTAAGGAATGACGTGACGTGCTAGCCGTTCGCCTGATGTTAAACGACACGGCTGCCCATATCAGCTGCAGTATCACTCGGAACTCTAAAGTATAGAGGTTCGCGTGACATTGCACTGCGCACGTCATCCAGAGACATCAGCACAATCTAGTAATAAGATAATAATAAGCCTTAAAAGTTACCAAGCATAGGATATATGTAAGAAACAGAAAAATACACGAATTCTTACAACTGGAGTTTCCAGTAGAGTGGGTTTTGATCTAGGTAATTAGAGCCCGAATATTATTAATCAAAATTGAGGAATTCAATTTCAAGGAATTAAACTCGCCGAACAGACACAATCGAACTCGCCGTCTTCAGGTTATGAGCCAACCTGCGCAACAACCACACCCTAGAGGCTGTCTGTTAAAAGTTCCCTTTTTTGTGATCCTCATCGACACAGATTTTTAAGTTAACTCTTTTATTCTGTGCGTCAATTTTATGTTAGTGAATATCTGTATTGATATAGAATCTCCGTGCCGCCGTCGGTTTACGACCGTACACGTGTTGAACCGTACGAGAACATTCGTCCTTGCTATAAATAAGGCACCGTAAATAAATATAGCCGAGCGACGCTCTTGCGATTGCCGCTATCACAAAGTACTTAAGGGTGCGGCGGCTAGGGAGGACGGGCGCTGGGCGGGCGGCAGGTGTAAGCCTGATAGAGCAATTACTTATTTTAATATTTTTAATGCCAACCTCCGCAGCCTTCCGTCTCTTTTCACCCTCTGACAAAGTTGCGGGCATTATTCAGGCAACACAAACACGCCGTAAAATTTACCCCAAAATAATTAAATTAGGAGACACAATAATCTTCAAAATTATCTCCTCCATCTTTCCTAACTTTTTAAATTAAAACAAAACATAATGTGTTTCAGGCAGGCTCATCTCTGCTATAAGTTTTAAAGAGTTTCGAGAGCCTCTAATCGTAGTTTAAGATCACATTGGTCCGGATTTAAGAGCCTGTTCGGGACTTGGAATCGTTGAGTTAATGTAGCGAAAGACTACGTTTCAAAGCCTTTGCTTAATTTCCTACTTCTTACAGTAAAATGTAAGAGCGATAGGATCTTTACTATAAATTAAAGATCCGATTTGTCCTATCGCGGCTTATGATAACATAATCCGGGTTTTTATGATTTAGCATTGCATGATGGTTTCTATTAATTAGTTTGTTAAGATGATATATAATGATATAATTAAGTTTGTTAAGATGGTATATTTATAGGCTGTTGGTATATTTGTAGTAGTATGTAACCAAATGATTTGTACATATTCTAAAAACTCATTATTATCAACTATACATTACATATAAATGTAATGGTTAGAGTTAAAACAGTTTTAGGTTTGCCATACCACCGCTTTGCCAGTTATTCTGCCGCCAAGCAGTAGTGCGCAAGTACTGCTGTGTTCCGGTTTGAAGGGCACTGTAGCTAGTGCAATTACTGGGCAAATTAGACTTTATGAACTGATCTCACAGTCTAATAATCTTACTAGATTGTGCTGATGTCTCAGGATGACGTGCGCACTGCAGTGTCACGCGAAACTCTACACTTAGAGTTCCGAGTGACACTGCAACTAATATGGGCAGCCGTGTTGCTTAATATCAGGTGAATGGCTAGCTCTTCACGTCAATCACATGAATTCCGCATTTCTTTTGTTTATCTTTTTTTTCCGAAGTCCACTTGCCCAGAAACAATATAATTTAGACAAAAAGCTTTCAATAGATAGTGAAGAAAGCCAATTTAAAAGTTGTTACGTGGCAAGATAGTGGGACACCAGTTAATTTCAATGCTCCAAAACAGGATTTAATGTAAGACTACATAAGTGAGTTATTTCCATGACAATTTCAACAGTACTGCATATTACATTAAAGGGGCAACCAAAGTTCGACGGTACTGGGGTAAGTTACTTGCGTGCGTCTGGTTTCGGTGCAACTTTGTCACTACTGGGGGGTATTAAACCGTGGTTCCAGCGTGGTGTCCGGTGCTCCTCCCCCACCCACATTTCCCGCATTTTCTCACCTCGGCTCGCACTCAACTGTCTAGACAAACTTTAAATTGTTAGCGGCAACTTTGCTTTCCACTCGAATGAACTTTATTTGTAAAGCGCATACCGAACTTCGACTCGAAAGGGTAATTTTACAGATTCATTTATTTAAAGTTTCATCATATCGCTAGCTGCTTTCTGGGTTATAAAAATGCTCCCAATTTATGCTACTCACTTTAACCCAACTCCATGTTTATGCACCCTTTTTTATATGAGGTATCGCTGTAGATTTACGAGAGAATTTATAGTTTTGATAGTCAAGGATGCGTAGAAATATTTTAATATGAAATGAAGCTAGTACACAGTCGGTGGAGGTATGTTGCTGTTACGCCCATATCACCACCAGGGGCTCCGCAGGTAATATACGTAAGCAAAAGTGTTCCCTCAAGAATATGATATTTGATTTCATCAACCTGAGATCCTTCGGCCTCTTTACCTCGGTGTGTAGCTGGCAGCAATAATAATACATGGCGTCCTAATGAATATAAGTATTGGAAGTTTTGGCGGGAAAACGAAAAAGATCACTTCACTGCATTGTATTATTTTCCAAAACTTGTGCTATTTTAAGAGTTAGTGCATAAAATTGGTGGAATTTTATTCGTTAAGTGCTGGATTATAGGCATGAGTGTGGGAAAGTGGTATAATGATGGTGAAACGTTTTTTTCGTGTTGTTTCCAATACTCCGGCGAAGTTTCTGGTAATGTTGCCACCACTTTACTAGGAGTATGACTGGACTAGACTAGACTAGATTATGACTTGGACTGTGACTTGACTTGACACATATAAATAAATACACATATATATAGATATATTTAAACATTAATTAACTTGAAAAATTATCAATTACTTGACACTGGCTAAATACACAAAAGTGTGGAGCCAAACCAAAAACAAAAAAAGAACATAAGTATTGCATTTGTTTTTACTGAAAGCGAGAGGTTTGTCGAATTTTTAAAACCTTACGTGGTTGCATGTACATATTATTTTATTTATTTATTTATCTCCTACGTAATGTAAACAAAGTCTCAATCAGTCATATTTATAGAATTTAGAAATATAAACGTTTCCTATAGGCAAACGTTGTTTAAGACTGATTAAAAGATAACAACAATTATGTTAATTTAAATAAAAAAGTTTAACACGCGTTGATGTCTTTTCCATTAGATATTTTATTGCTTTTTTCCGTATTTTTTTAGTTGCTACGTTTCTTGCATACAATGAGAATTAAAAGGTGGCAGAACTTTTCTGCAAAGTTCGTCTAGGTATAGGTACCGCCGCTTTGCCAGTTACTCTGCCGCCAATCAGTAGTGTGAAGGGCACTGTAGCTAGTGAAATTACTGGGCAAATGAGACTTTATGACCTGATCTCACTTTATTTATATATATTTACTTTTGTTAACTTATTACCAGACTGTGCTGATGTCTTGGGATGATGTGCGCTGTGCAGTGTCACGCTAAACTTTATATTTTGGAGTTCCGAATGACACTGTTCTGTTAAGGACGGCCGTATCGCTTAACATCAGATGAACGACTTGCTCGTCATATCATACAATAACATAAAAAAAATGCAGTAAATGCTGTAAGCGTAGCGTGTAGCGCGAAATTTTATAAGAAATGTGTTTATGGACCACCAAATGGCCTTAACCGGATTGTATTATTTACGATTCAACGGTCCGTCATAAATCAGTATCTTGCTTTTATGTGGCGAGGAAATAGCTCATATCTTTGATTGGCCACTTCAGCCGCAAGGTCTACATCGTCCTGCTGATTGTGGGTCAATGAAGTATGTTCAGATGTCTTTGTGCTTCTATTTGCATTCGCTGCACCGCTAGACGTGCTGAGTAGATTATTGAACATAAAACAACCGGCCAATTTTTAGTCATAGTTTAAATATAAAATTAATTATTTTTTTATGTCAGGACAGGTATCGTTTGTCCACATTTTAACTATGTTAAGCTAAGGTTGCAAACAACGCTATTTTATGGGTTCGTAGAAAAATCTTTTCATTAGTATACGTTTCTTTATGTTATTGCGCACCCGTGTGTATAGGAAAATCAAATACTCTACATATTTACTCAGTTAATCCCCAACGTAATTGGAAATGAAATATTTGCAAGTATTTATTACACCAATCCTCTTCTTATAGGAGCTTACGAAATTGAAGGCTGAAATTAATTGAGAATACCGTCATTACAAGAAAACGCTTGTACAAATTAAATGAGCACAGCCGATTTTCTGAAATTACCAACGCTAATGTAAGCTTTAAGGTAGCCTTCAAAAGTCGCTATTCAAGAGGTTCCTTCGGTTTTCTTTCCGCCTCGGATGATGTCTTTCTGAAACCGTTGATAAGTCGCAGAGCGGAAAGTTTTTTTTACATCTACATCATAATAAGCTCAAATATCCAATTTACATTCCTGCACATTAATGAAAGCTGAATATATTTTCAGTCTTTGTTATAGGATCACAATTCTTAAGGAAAGGTCTCGTTACGGGCTACTTTTACTGCTCGTTTAGAAGTGGGTCAGTGTCCCGTAAAAGTTTCCGCGAGTGTGGATCGCAGCCGCATTACCGCGACCGATCAAAGCGCTGCCTGACTGCCTCTCCGCGTGATGACCCTTATGCGGAGAACTCTTGGAAATCATGCGTTTGTTTTTCCCCTCATCCCGTATCCGTGATATGATTATAAAATCCTCTCTTCTATAATTTCAAGCATCACTCAACGAGGCTTCACGCTTGATGACATACCGTTCAAGCTCAAGCACACAAGAGTACCTTCGGTTTCAGAGTTATTTAGTAAGAGTTGGATGCTGATGCGCTACCGCAGAGAACGCTAGCTGCATAATAAAGTTGACCGAGCGAACAAAGTGAGCGAAAGTCTCTGCTTCAACTCGCAAAATTTGCTTTTAGATACTAGCGTACAGGTCGCATTTGCAACAAATCTTGACGAAACTGGGTATACCAGTTCTACGAGTTCATGGATTTTTGTCGTCGGTTATTTTGGATTTGAAGTGTATTTAAATCTACTGCGATGCCATTTAGCGGCTAATTTTGATAATATTTTGCACAAGTACTCGGTTCTATAAAAATTATTTCACATATGAGCAAAATCGGCAGTGTGAAAATACGACCACCCATCTCTTCTCATGAATGCCGTAAATGCCGGCTAAGGGGTATATTCTGAGAATGGGCAGTAGCATATATTTAACTCGGTACATTAAGATCTGCGATCACCAAGCTGCCTGCCAAGCGTGGTAATTATAATAAGCATTCAAAGTGGCGTATAAGGTAGGCCAGTGTTCAGCAGTGGACGTCTTCTATTGCTATTGCTGTAATTATTCACAGACACAATTGTTGCAAAAATGAAAGAGACTATGGTAGAGAACATAAACTTAGCCTTGAATACTGTCTTTGTATGGGGCGAAGCAAATTGGTTATGTTTAATGCAAATAAAACCTAGGCGTGTATTTTATCTCTAAAATAGAGTCCTTCGTGCTAGGTCTCACTTTCCACAACATTCCGATTCCGATTTTAGATCACCTAGAGCTTCTTGGTATTATCCTGAAATCTAACCTTAACTTTGGATCCTTTATAGAGCCAAAGGCTATCAAAAAACTACCTAAAAGCTGGAAGTTCTCACTAAGTCTAAGTCAAGCCTGACGACTTATTTGAGGTCCAAATACAGAGCCTCGGCCATAGATGCAAGGTTACCAGTTTATCGGTCTTTTATCGAGTACATTTTGGAGAGTGCACATTGGAGTTGCATAACCTGATACCGCTATCACCATTCCATCATCGGACAAACCAGATTTACGAAAAAACGGCTTCATTACATGGTTAATATCCCACATATATGTGCGAACTAAGTGATTTACCTCACGGCTATCACGCGAACAGCCAAAGAGTGGAACGCTTTACCGGTGTCTGTATTTCCCGAAATACCTTAGATTCTTCGAATGGGAAGTGAGCAGGTATCTTCTAGGCAAACGTGTTCAATCCTAGACCGCATCGTCATTTACCATCAGGTGATATAGTGGTCAAACGCAATGCTATCAAACCATAAAAAGAAAGGTCTACCTTTCGCGGAACTACTAGATATTTTCAGTATTTGTCCCCCATTAGCATCTGCCGGCAAGCTCACTGCTTCCGGTTTGTTTACAGGTTGGCTACCCACTCAATTCGCTAAAGCTTTCTGTAATCCAGTCACGCAGAGACACCAAATGCATAATTTATACTGTAATTGGTCTGTGTAGAGCAAACTGTGTGTTAGAAATTTTATTTAACTTATTTGTTGAGAATAATGTTGAAAGTCACACGAAAAATCTTGATACACTTAAGCTCGTAATATGAAGTTAGAGTTTTAATCCCAATGAACTGTTTTCTTCATACATATACGAGTCCTTTGAAAAGGTGACTGGAATGTAAATTTTGCATACTAACTCGGGAAGCAAATGCATAGTGTAGGGTCGTGGGTTGACATTTGCATGCTTTTTTGCGTATCTCATCATAAATCGATGAGAACTGAGAACCTATATCGCTCATGTTGTAAGCCGGTTTCATGGGGAACTCTACAAGTATAGAGTGAACATATTATACGTACTTAGGTAAAATATATTTTTCTCTATTTTCACGTATCTCCTTTTACTGTAGAGTTAAATCCACTAATTTTAATTTAAATATTGTCTGTTTCACTTTTATATTTTAGTAGGGACTTTTATGAAATCAGACACACGCCTAGCCAAAACGGCTGAACTGATTAGGTGGACTGTTGCACAAGGGTTGTAGGGTATGTCTATGTAGAACATAGTAGCCGAAAATTAAAATAACAAACCGTACATAGTATGTACTTGAAGAAAGACACAATAAATTTGAGAAGCAAACAGGCCCATGACTGCGCGCAATCTATACATATAAAATTCAAAGTCCTGATTGACTGACTGAATGACTTATATATCAACGCACAGCCTAAACTGCTGGTCCTAGAGACTTGAAATTTAGAGAGTGTGTTCTTTGTAACATTTTGGTATCCACTAAGAAAGGGTTTTTCGAAATTCCATCCCCAAGAGGGAGAAATGGAGAATGGAGAAATGGTGGTTGTATTATTTTCTTATACCACGCGGGTGAAGCCGCCGGCAGAAGCTAGTACTGAATATAGCTTATTGAGCGTGGATTCTGTATCGCAATCTCTATTTAAAACTAAACGAAATTAAAATATCTGTATAGTTCATTTCCACTTTAAATGAAGAGCAAACAATACTTAAACTTTAACTTTAGAGAATGCGACATTATTCACTGTACTCGTTTTGAAACACGCAACCCTTATGGCAATATCAACTCCGACATAATCCTATTTTCATATGCTCACTATCACCAAATAAGTACACAAAGGCAATTCAAAAAAATTGAGAGCGAATTTTGGTTCTCCGTGAATACAAAATCGCTACAAATTTTTGCACTGTGACATAAAAGCGTCCCACCACAAAGTTCGCAATTCTGCGATAAAAGTAAATAATATGCGCATAGGACCGATTTCAACAATTTGCTTAGGATCCGATATTGTGCTATCCTGACCACAATATCCCACCAAATGTAATGTAGCTATGAAACCTCTGAGAAAATTCTTTTACCAGTGCTGACACCTATACTCATAACCGGTTCTTTCATAAGGTTAATACGGGTCTCTATTATTGTGAAGGGTAAATTTTATGTTGTAGAGAAAATAAAAATGGAATTTCTTTTCGTTATAATAGAAAAATCTACCTTACGCTATTGCATAACTAACATGAAAACCAATTACAGTGGAATATTTCCTTTGAAATTTAAAAATCCATAGTTTTTAAATGCTATATTGCCCCAAAGACATTATCTCTTTTAATGTCTTTGATTTGCCTCGTCCATTTTCTTTTTCTTTTTAATGGTGGAAAAATGTGACAAATTAAAGCAATCACACTCATTTATGTTCTATGTTTTAATTGGTTAATGTAAATAATAATTTCCGATATGCGCTATGTACATATACTAGATAGAGACGCAAATATGGTAATTTTTTATTTCCCACTGGAGAGTAAACGTTTCCACCATTAGTGCAGAGTTCGTCCACCTTAACATTACAGTGATATAGATAGGTATTAAAATCAGCATAGTGGAGTTAATCTTTTATTTATACCGCTTCCATTACCCTTTATTATATTGTAAAATAACCTATTAAAATAGTAAAGTTAGAACAATTCAAATTTTGAAGAATCAACTTCTAAAGAGCAACATAAAGACAGCGTAACACTTTTTAATACTGCACGTGGAACGTGAAAGTAATCTAATTTCAATCTGGAAATAGAGAATATTACGTATAGTACCTATGTTGTACGTGCAAAAGTCGTGCAACGTTTGCTAAACTTTGTATTTAATGATTAGGTATTACAGTAAAACGTGTTCCAAAGCACTCTACTGTATACAATATAGATTAACCGATTAGCCCTAGGGTGTATAATACTCGACTCGACTGTCTAAAACAGAGCATAAAATCTATAATAGTGAACTTTCACGTTTCACGAATGTTTTCAATTCTGTTGATTGTATAGCATAGAATACAAAATAGTACGTTCGATATTAGTAATATCCAATCTAAAGCGGCATTTTTAGCAATATTTTTCGTTATTCAAATAAACGCATTATGTTTGCTTCGCTGGATGTTTTGCTTCGATGAACTAGGACAAACAAACGGCGAACTTATTATTCTTATTACTCTTGTAATCTCGTACCGCGATATGTATAAGGAGTCGTCCATTAATCACGTGATTTTTTTTATCAACTTTTTAATCCTTGTGATACGTAGTTTTACATTCGAGCCTCACGTGTTTAATGGACGACCCCTAAGTTAGGATGCAGTATAACAATTATGTGGTAACACAATCCAAAATAATGATCATCCCACGCAATGCCAACGCAGCAAATCTGAAACGTAAATAATTAATTTAATTTATAGAACCATAAAAGAGCAATAAAGGTCTGAATACGCGTCAGGTTCCCTAATTTTCGTGCTCCAAGGGATTGGTCAATTTGTTTAGGACCTTAGATATCGGCGAGTAAATATACTGTATTCTGTGATGTTACCTCACTTGATGGAGGTATTGTCCTATTTTGTCCACCGTCGAGCAATGTAAATAAGGTCTCGTTTTCATTCGTTTTCTTATCTATTATCGTAAAGAGTTCTCAGAAACTGGATGCGCGGGTTTTGAAATAAAATTTATTGAAATAAGCAATACTTTTTAAAATGTTAATTTATAAGTAATGATTTTATTATATTCGCGTTTCTATGTATTGTGTCAAAATGGCAAGAATTATAAAACAACTACATTTTGCCGGCGTTACTCTAAAATATTTATAACACCCAATTAAAACCTTTTAAGGGTAGAATTTTCAAAAATCCTTTTCCAGTCCTTTGTATACCACATAGGCAACCTGTACATCTTGATCCTCAAGTCTCATCATCCAGAAATTGTTTCTGTAGTACGTCTGTCAGTCAGTTATGCAAGTCAAAGCGTTTTATTAATGCTATGTGTACATAAGATTTTTTCAGAAATAGAATTAAAATCTTCAATTCAAATCCAACAACGGACTATATTATTTCCAAGTACCGATTATAAAGAGCTACTATAAAGTACGGATGCAAACAGATGTATTTAAGTTTCATTGATTGTTTTCATATTGCACAACTCTCGATTTAACAACTCTACCGCAGACAGCGTCAGTGTATAAAATTTGTATACGCAGTTTGGCCTTCACAAACCCTCGTGCCTGTCAATTCCCATAATTGAACGATGAACGTTGGCTTTCACTAGCCAGCTGGTATTACAATACAATACTAAGTACATTTATAGGCAAACATAGCAATAACTACATATAAGCCTTTTATAATGCTCTCTGTCGCAGAATACCACAAAGTTGTTTGACAAAACACCCAAATACCAAATACAGAATAATAACGTTGTGTTGTCATTTCCCGTAAGCGAATTATGTAATTACTTAATCAAATACATGTAGAGTTCCACTCGTATACCGTCTGTAGGGAAGTTTCGTTGCCAGGAAATAACTCTACCCCAATTTAATTTAAATTTGAGTGATATCTACTTGGAATGTGATTGTAAGTTAGAAACACGGTAGAGTCTAAAAGCATTAGCCCGTTTGTAAAAAAGTTACAAACATCCACGCATTACTTACTAATTTTTATTATTATACGTCTACAATTGTAAGTACCTATATCAGTTAAACAATCGGTTTCAATCAAATAAACACTCCAGTGGCGTTGTTTATTTATTGATGAAAGTCTAATTAAATAAAAAGAAACACGCACAACTCTTCATAATTAACTTCTACAATGCTTTATTGCTAAGAAATATCGATTGATTATGAAATTGCACGAAATAGTATCGCAAGAGGTATAGTTCACGGGTTATTGTTATTTTATGTTGTTGCGAAAGGATCGGGTCGATGTGGAAAGTTTCACAGAAGGTCGGCGATGCAGCGAGTGGCGGACGAAAGTGAAGGTTCCTCTTGGGCCTCCCTTCCTCCCACAGGCACCCTCTGCGGACGCGAGCCGCAGAGAGTTGAAAGGGAATTCAAATGTGATATTGGCCGGAGAGGGGAAATAATAATCTTAGAATTTTGCTCTCCCTCTGACCTTGCATTTAATAGTATCTGTCATTTAGTAACAACAACTCATTGTTCAAATTCAGTTTGTGTAATTCTGGATGTGGCCGTCTTTGAGAAACTCGTTTTTATTTAATAAATAGTACAGCTATGAGAAAATCTTATTTTAGTTTTCAGACGAGAGCCAATAGAAGTAAAACCCTTTAAAGCAGACTAATTGGTAACATTTTTCCTGTCTGTCGTATTCTAAGTAACTTACGCACGTAAGAGCTATGGAACCGCGGCGTTATTCAGGCTCTCTCGTTAACGAGCCAGCACTCAAGTCGAGCTCACTCTTGCATATTGTGATATTTGTAAGCACATTGTTTATGCACGTAACACCAGCAGTACACGTAAAGTTCTCTCGAAAGTACCTGAACTTATGCAGCCGCTGGAGATTAGACGTTTGGTTTAGCATAGTTGAGAGGAGCACTCGGATAATCACTTTCTGCGGATTAATAACAGTTTAGTAAAGTTACTTTTTATAACATTACTAGTTGCGCCCCGCGGTTTCACTCGCGGATAAAAAGTATTTTAAGTAGTGTGATCGACGGCTGCTCATAGTCCGGGGGTGTGGGTTCGATTCCCGCGACAGAACCAGTATATTTACAGGAAAGCATCGCTACTTATTCTGTGTTTTTATGAAGCCATATGGTAGGATTCCTAGATACAGGTAATTTTATTTAATTAGGGTCCAAGATATTCTGTGTAGGTGTGTGATCGTTGAACATTTATTTGTATTTATTATAATATCATCGTAGCTTTTCTTAATGTGCTTCCAGAAAGCTCAAGCACTGGTCTACGGTAGCACTGGAGGACTGTGCTAAACTGAACGCATTCGCTCCCCCTTGTACGCATGGATATGTCAGACAGAGCGTTATTGTTCCAGCGCAGCGACATCCGGTTACATTTCTAGGCGTCTGTTTTTTTTTGTTCTATAACATTATAAAAAGCTAAATTAGACCCTCTGTGGTGTGGTGGTTGAGGAGGTTGGCTCAAGTGGAGGCGGCGGGTTCGATTCCTGCGGCAGGACAAGTATTTGAGCATAGAAAAAAAAAACTCGTTAACATCAGGCAAAATGTGGTCAAACGTAAGTGCATATGATATTTAAAAAAACCTATAAAGTCAGCCAAAGAAATTAGCAAAAGTGATTCAGCATTTGTCAATGTAATGTAGTTGTCAAACGCATTCTCTTGTCGGCCGTACTATATAACTTATACTTGTTATGAATATTCTGAGTTCTAAAAAAATGAACCAATAAATCTAAAACTGATTGGTTATTCAAATACATTTTGATTACCAGTTCACATCACAAAAACAACGCCCCATTTCCATAAAACCGAACTGGGCACATCATAAATCATGTTTATACTACAGGGACAGATGTCGAGCACATAAAAACAATTAACAATTTATTTCGCAGCAGGCGTAAAATGTCTAGCCCAAAGGGCTACGAGGTTGGGTAAACAGCTACGGGCGCTTGTCGGATGCTATAGATGAAGTCAGCTTCACTTCTAATCATCTTAGGGAGAAACCGGCGGCACAACGATCATACGATCAACTTGTGGGGTGGGAAAACAGTTTAGGTCCCAGACGCCCAAGCGTAAGCTTGTTCGGTTAAGCGCCATCCCTTCATGGTCGAAATACCACTGATTCGTACCAAGCGATTTTATTCCACGTTCATAGTTAGAACGGCTAAAGAATGGAATGCCCTGCAAGCGTCTGTTTCCGGCGAAATATGACCCGAGCGTGTTCAAGAGAAGAGTGAATAAGTATTTACTTAGCTAGTATGTTACAACTTCGATCGCATCGTCACTTTCCATCAGGTGAGAGCGTGGTCAAATGCTGGATTAATCGGCTGTAAAATAAGGTAGCTAACCTAAATAATCACGAGTTATAGAAACACTCGAAAACGTACAAAGCCTAGTCCAAAACATAAAAACACGGTAAAGATCCCGTAAGTACTATTAAAAAAACCATTATCACATCAATCACATTGCGTTTTTTATATTGCATGTTTCTAGTTTTAAAAATCTATCAGTGCTCAACTGACCTATTTGTGAAATTTGAATACGTCCACGGAACTCCTCAACGACAAACAGCTAATGTAGGTAAGATATTGTGATTGAAATCACAGGACATGGCTATGGTACTTGTTAGTTTTCTGTACCATCAAACCATGGGCTTTGATAACTATTGTTGTTGATTGTTTTAGAGATCACAAGAAATACGAGTAGTTTTAATAATGCTCATATTCTGTCAATGAGCTTTGAACATACTCTATAAAACTTTTCAGAATATTTAAATGAAGGCAAACGAAGACGCGTACACCCACTTTCACATTCTGAGATCAACTCTCTCTCTCTCTTTCTCTTTCTCTCTCTGTCTTTGTCTCTCATTCACCATAAATACCATAGTGCTTGATGCAATAAAATTTGTTAACGATATCATAGCACATAAACATTTCAATATAAATATCCGTTTATTTTGTGATGTACATTTAATTAAAACTAATTATGGGCTTACTGATCGAACGGTTCGCACGAATCTCTGGCATGGCGAGGGGGAGAAATTGGCATTTTGCGACGTCTTCCTGTTCCCCCTGTAGTCCCCTCTCGCAGATAATTAACTGCAGATAGCTACACCCCACCAGTGTGGGATCAAATTTTATCTACCGCTTTTTAAAGAGCGTTGAGTCGAGCCGGCCGGAGCGGTCTCAGGAGCGTCGCTTTGGGGTTTAACAATTTGTAGGGGTGGCTAGGTAAACGACCGTGATTATATTGATTTTCGAAATGACATCTCTTTTCTTTGGCAACCCTTCAAATTGAGATTTATTTCAATGATAGGTATTTCATTGAATTTTGTGCCACCAAATATATTCATCTATTATTACACTTTTTGTTGATTGTAGGTACTGTTTGTGCGCTAAACTATAGTGAGTTCAATAAAGCATTTGACTATTATTTAGTAGATACGCTAGTACTATTAGTCATTCTTTAGTATAGCAAAATGTGTTTATTCTTAAACTAACTACTACAATGACACAGGGTACCTATATGCCACTAGCTACACTACTACTACAAAAAAGTTTAGTTTGGACATTATTGTTTCATGTGCTCACTCGTCGATGCATAGGATGTCCTTGTGTCAGCTCTCAATTACTTTTATAAGAAACGGAATTAGGTCTCAAATATATAGTAATATTGTGATACCCTACAGTTGGTCGATGTGGTCGTTCATCGACAAAACCCATTATATAAAAAATTTAAAAAAACTGTGTTAGATTTGTAAGGTCAGAAATTGGATAGCCATTATTTTCCGAACTCGAATCGCTAACAAATTGCCATTGATTATTTTATAAACCACGTCAGATCCAAACGATAGACTTGGATTTTTGAAGTACCGAAAACATACAAGTTTTCGGTACTTCAAAAATCAAAGCTCTACGAGCAGGCATCCACTATTTCTACAGTTATCCGGAATGTTCCTCGTCAAACGTTCCGCGTGGTAGCACTTTGAAGTTCCGCATTCATATTCAAATTCCACCGGGGTAATCTCTCCGTGATATGTTGCTCTATAATACTTAATTTGCATGTTTATGGTGTTTCCAATGCTATTTTGTTTCTGTTCTTTATAGGAGCAGCGAAATTATATTTTGTTGGTGCGTTGCTGCGGCCCCTCTTGTATTGTTAGTGGAATTAACGTAACACAGCATCGTCGCCGCCAGACGTATAAATCAGACGGCTAATGCCGCGGCATCCGGCGCGTCTCCGGTTGTACGCAAGCCTATGTTCTAGCGCGCTCTGCACTAAACGCCTCCCTCCAGCACGCAGCCATGGTAACGACAGCCGGGAGGAAGGGTGCCGAAGATTTATTAATTCGATAGAATTACTGTGTACGTGCTTGTTTTCTTTTGGTGATAATGTGCGATCTAGTCGGATAAATCATGCGTAAGAGAGATAAGCATTGCGTTTGTAAGGCGATGTTAATCGAGTGAAAGTGTGGGAAGGAACTGCACAAACGCACTTAGTTCTCAAGGAACAGTTATCTAGATTGATTACGTTATATCTAATAACTATTCCAACTGTATTCATTGCCTTAATGTATATACGACCAATGCAGTCAGTGTATATAACCGTCCTGTTATGGTGCCAGGAAGCGAAACTAATTTCTCTTGCTTAGTATTGTTGCCATTGTTGGCTATTCCCACTTGTAAGTTTCAACACAAGTGCGCATGCCTATAACACGGCAAGTTTGGGCGGCTTGAGTAATTGAGGAAGTAAGGGACCCTCGATCCTATTAACGGTTATTCTGTTATTGTCGCTCCCATCAATGCTGTAATTTTTGTAAGTTAATTTTATTAGATATAAATACTGATCCTGATGTCCAATTACTAGTATTTTAAGCGCAGGGTATGCACAAAATAGTAAATTAAAATAATGACTAACATAATCAATTCCTATACACGAAACCCCGATTCACGCCATCACTAAAGAACGCTTTACCTAATAACTCTAGTCCGAATCCACGTGAACTCTAAACATTTTATTTCTAAAACACGCTATCCCTAATATCAATAGTTCTAAACACGTTAAACCAAATCACTGTATCCTTACCACAAAACATCTCAGCACTAATGATATTTTCATACGACCGATTTATACAGTAAATAAAACCGGCTAAGTACGAGTATGATCCGCACAAACGACGGTTCCGTACACATTTACTAGGTGGTAGGACTTTACTGCAAAGTTCGTCTAGGTAGGTACCACCGCTTTGCCTGTTATTCTGCCGCCAAGCAGTAGTGTGCAAGCACTGCTGTGCACTTCCGGTTTGAAGGGCACTGTAGCTAGTGAAATTACTGGGCAAATGAGACTTTATGATCTGATCTCACAGTTTAGTAATCTTATTACTAGATTGTGCTGATGTCTCTGGATGACGTGCGCAGTGCAGTGTCACGCGAACCTCTATACTTTTATCGCAAATCAAATTGGCCAGTTTTATAGTACTTATTTTTGTTGTTACACAGCAAGCTTTAGGCTTGTATATCTAGCCGTTTTTAAGATATGTTTAGTTTACTATTGTGTTATGAACATTTCAGCTGACAGCCTATTACGGTTAAAAAGTAACAGCCATTTATTTGTTAAACAGACAGACAAACACCGAAGGCTTAATAGTAGATTCCCGTTTTTATCCCTATTTATCTATAACTATAGGCAGTGGTTGTGATTGTGTTACTATATACGAATTTGTACACAAGTTTTTAAATAGAGCCCAATAGCTTCGTAACTGAAAGTTCTTTATGGAATTAGCCCATGTCCCGAACGAGTACGAGCCTAGTTTGTGTAGTTAGTAGCTATGTTCAAAAAACAAAGTTAGTCCAGATATTCGAAATGCGAGCGAGTTGGTCGTAAAGTTTTCGTGCGCAAAAAGCATATAGTTTTTCATTGTCGCGTCGTCTGGTCGCCGCCAGTGATCGATATTGCCGCGACTGCAATTTTATAAGCCGAATCTTTTATAGATTAACTAGTTGCGCCCCGCGGTTTCACCCGTGAATAAAATATATTTTAATTACTTGCTCATCCCACGAGAAGATTGTTTGCATTGAATAGGCTCTGAAATTACTGGACCGATTTGAAATTTTCTTTCTCCATTACAATCTACATTATTCCCGATGAACATAAGCTATAGAATATATAGATATATATATATATATATATATATATATATATATATATATATATATATATATATATACATAAATACGTCGCCGGGGTGGGTTGCTTGTATAATAATAAAAGGATCACTTAATTATCAAAACAATGGTCGCGTGCCTCGACATTATTACCTTTTTTACCCACCTGGTATATTAACCGTCGCCTATGAACATCGGCTACACTAGACGCATTGCCGAGGCGTTGCTAGCTCAGTATAAAGGCTTAATGTACATAATAAGTACATTTAACTTTTGACCGACTGTGGTGTGGTGGTTGATCAGGTCGGCTCATAACCTGGAGGCGGCGGGTTCGATTCCCGCGGCAGGACAAGTATTTGTGCATAGAAAAAAGCTCAATTACTTGTTCTGAGTCTGGGTTTTGTGGGACCATGTTCCTTGTAATTTCTGGGTCCCTAGACACAAGGAATCCTAGTTAGGGTCCAGGATCAATGTATGTGATCGTTGTGCGTTATTATTATTATTATTTTAATGCTCTACACTCAACATGATAATCATATTATTTGTACCTATATATTTATTAATTAGTAATAAAGCCACAAAAAGTGTGTATTGTACTGTAAATCAGACCACCGCAAATTTATTTAAATTTTTTAAATCTTCTAGATTACTCAAATTGAATTAAAACTAGACAAATTCGTTGTTCACGATCGCACACCCTTTTCGTTTTCCGCAATACTGTAAGCAGTTCACACACGAGGGTACAAATTAAATCTGTCTACTACTTAGACATACTATGGGAATTTGCTAAGCTACTTTCTTCGACCGCCATATAAAATCAAATCAAACATTTTAATAGAGTAATAATGCTTGCTAAATTGTTGTGCAAACCATAGATAATATTGGTAGGTACTATTGATAATGTAGATAGACAAGTTGCGCGGGCATCAATGAGGCGGCTGGAGCAGGGCGCTTAAAAGAAAATTTATTTTTCTTTCAATACGTTTATTCGCCTTGATGGCAAACTTAATACCATCACGTTTCATAGAATAGAACAGTAAAAATAGAACTTGACACAAAAAAGGTTAGGTGAAAGACAAAAAAACTATGGAATCTAGTAAGGTCGCACGTGGATATGAGGCTGTGGAATTCAGACAAGTCTAGTTTAAGTGTTACATTACAAGTAAAAAACACTAATGATTTAAATTTATGTAATTTTATTGAGATTGAAACTATTGTTTTGAAGTAAAAATGAAAATAATATAGTAAGTAGTAAGACACAACGAGGTAGATGCAAACAAATAAGGAGAAAGCCACGATCCGTTATATATAGATAGGTAGGACATATTATAATAACTAAGCTGGCAAAACGGTGGAGTGCAATCTGGCAAGCTGGCAATCTTTTTTTATTACCAAAACATGTAGGTGCTGTTATAAAACAATAAAACATATTACAAAATGTAAGTAAATAAATTAAACATAGCAATATATGTTACGAGCCAAAGTGCAAGATAATATAATAAGGTATCCTAATAACACCTTGGAGCAACATTGGGTCAACGAAATGAATCAAAGATAAGCTCGTGAGAGATGGCTTAATGCCTTAATGAAGATTCCTTCGAGGCTGACGGGAGGTTGCGAGTGACGAGACCCAGGTAATGGCTTAATTAACGCGCAATCAGAGCCCATCTAGATGTTAGTTAGAACTCTACCTACCTTTACACAGGTATATGTACATACCTAATCTCTTCTATAAATGAACCCGGTGAGCGAATAAAATATTATTACACAATCAAACACGAACAAAGTGCACATTAACGAAGCAGAAAAATAGAATAAGTAGTAAAATGTACCTCCAGAAAGAAAATGCAAATATTGGTTCAGCGCTATTATTGACTAAGAGGTGACGACGGAAAAATAAAAGGGGAAATGAACTTGATAGATTATGTGTAAGTAGATATGTACACTCGATTTTGTTACTACGGAACACATCGCTCCCCAGAGTTGAAAAGTTCAATATTGACTCGCGAAATTGCTTTAAGTCGTTGCAACCGGTAAGTGTGAGCAGAATTGTCAACCTTATCATCTTGGAGTGAAGGATGGGGTTGCTTCAGGCGTGGCCCCGAGGTGTTGTTACAGCTCGCCGCGCTTATTGGCATGTCCTCAAAGCTTCCTTCCGGCGACACAACGAAGATGCCAAGGATTTTCCGCTAAAAGCTAAGCGTCCAATAACATTTATATATAGTAAGTATAGCTCAACACCATTAATGGGCTTACAAAAGTTAGGAAACATACAATAAAATGATTTAAAAAAAAAACGTGTTCGAACGTGTTATTGCTTGCCTCCTTCTTTTATATCATTATTACTTACATTATTTTATTTATTATAATTAGTATTTACTTTACTATTACGTTAACTACTCACAAAGGTACTAAGCGTTTCCGAACGTTGTATTACTGAATTCATACATTTCATATGATATTACACATGACATTATTTTATTTTATTTGACATTATTTTAATAGCCCATTGGATTCTTTTATCATTTTATAACCATGATTTGTTTGTTGTTAATGTATGAAATACTTTGTGTGGTAATTCTAATTAATTTTGCAATAAATAAATAAAATAAATATTTTATTTATTTATTGCAATAAAAACGAGTATTTACTTAACATTAACTTGTTACTGTCACTCGCTGTTTTCGTAGTCAACGCCTTATTGGAGCTTGACTTTGACTTGATCTGAACTAGACTTGGCGGGACTTTGACTCAACTTTGATGATTTAATACGACTTCTTTTCTTTTTTTAATAAGCACTTAAATATAAATGCAACCTAGAAATGGCTAAATACCCTAGCCACGCTAAGTCATTATATTTAAAAAAAATCACTTCCTCACGCAGTAAGCAAAATAGGATTTTGCACACTATTTTTTCGCAGCAAAATGTATCTGTTCGAGCTGCTAAACTGAAAAAGGAATTAGAATACTTGGATAAACTGAGGTGCTGAGATAGACTGCTATACAAATACACAACTATTATTAAATCTATGCTATAAAATACATAATTACATACATCCACTGTTGTCTAAATATATATTGAAAGCCTCTGTGGTGTGATGGTTGAGGTCGGCTCATAAACCGAAGGCGGCGGGTTCGATTCCCGCGGCAGGATAAGTATTTGTGCACAGAAAAAAAAGCGCAAATACTTGGTGTTGTGGGACCATGGTCCTCATAGTTCTTGGGTCCCTAGACACAGGGAATCCTAGTAAGGGTACAGACAGGATCTATGTATGTGATCGTTGAGCGTTATTATTATTATTATTAAAAAAATAAGTTGAGTTTATGTGAGTCCGAAGCAGACGGAAATATCATTGTCGTAACAAAGTTGTTCTGTTATTGTGACCAGTCAAGCGCATGAAATTAATGGCAGAAACCTGATGAAACAACTGATAGGAGTAAACTTTGCGTCCTTACATCATTAGCGTTTCGGGTATCATATTACACAATTTACAAGCTTCAAAATACCGAAAAGTAAAGTTTTAATAGCCAGAACTGTCGCTTATCTCAAAGGATGGCCGAGTCAACCCTGAAGTTTTGCGGGTAAGAATGTGAAAACTTGTAAAAAGTTTATAAACAGCTTGATAGGGTTGTCAAACAGGAAACAATCTAAGACTACTCGACTCATTAAAAAAAACTTTATTACACGCAGCGGCACTAAATAGATTTCTGGTGATGGATACCTAAAACTTTAGAACTGACTCCTGTAAGCACTTAGAACAGAAAAAATAATTGTTATCATGAGATTTGAAGTACAGACCTACTTACTAGATTTTATAAAATAGCCCGATAGCTCAGTTGGTAGTAGCTCTGCTTTCCGAACTATAGGTTTTGGGCTCGATTCCCACCCAGAAAAAACATTTATGTGATGAACATCGGTGTTTGTTCTGTATCTGGGTATTGTATCCTATGTATGTATTTACGAACCAAAAGCATATAAGGGGCTTTGGGGCTAGATGACGATGTGTGAAATGTCCTTAAATATTTATTTATCTATTTATATTTACTGCTAGCAGTAGACCGCGGCTTCACCCGCTCTTTGCCAGTTTTCCTGCGAAAATCTTAAATTTCGGGATAAAACGTTAACGGGATAAAAAGTGGCATACATATCTTGTTAGTGCCTATATTAGAAATAGGTATATAAAAAAAAAAAAAACTTAATAATCGGTAAAGCCGTTTTGATGTGAAAGCAACACAAGCAAACAAAGAAACACAAATCACTTTAAATTAGTATATCAATAGGAATCTTTTATAGCAATACTTAAAATAAGTTTTAACTTGGTGTCTTAGGTCCGTATTACAGAACGATGCTCAGTCATTGATCGGTGCTCAAGCAGAGATTTCATTCACTAATTGATCACTTTATGAATGAAATCTCTGTTTGAGCACCTATCGATAACTGAGCGTCGATCTGTAATACGAACCTTACATAGTCAGTTCGAGATAGTTACCTACTATGTAAATGTAGCTAGGTACACGTATATCCGACCGGAAGACATAAAGTCATATAGTACGACCATAATGTTCGATAGGATGCACCTTTTCCCAAACATTGAGTTGATTGAGCCATCCGCACGTTCCCCATTTTCATACTAGGATTTCCCGAATATTGCCAAGTTATATACGGTCGGTTGTATTTCAGTCACGTTCCATTATTATAACACGGTTTTATATTACATTATAAACCGTAACCGCAACCATCTCGTCGTAATGTACGTATAGTTAAACTTAAACTGATAGGTAATGAAATTATTAGGTAATTACCTACAGTTCATGCAACACGTTCAAATTTCCTCGTATAACCACAGAATAGTTAATAGAATGGTGTAACCGACAATCACGCTTTTGTGTTATGTTACTGTTAAGTTTTGTTGACGTACCTACTTTATTATCTAAATTGCCATAAAGTATTTGATTTCTTTTGTACGACTTAATCCATAATATTAATTCTGCAAACCAATACGCATTTTGTAGATTGGTATTTTTAGATACCTAAGAACTCTTGTCATTTATAATCCGATTTGGACACTACAAAAAAAAACAATTGAATTTACTCTGTAGAAGTGGATAATTCTTTTTTTACATTAGTTATTAGTACCCAAGTTTCTTTGGTGATATTATTATCTCCACCTTTGGTCATGTTGTCACCTAATATCACAAAAAAGTTTAACCATTGATAAAATAAAAGAAGTTTACAATCACAGAGCACAGTTAATAGCATTAGTATACTTATATTTTGAGATATCTTAGCTTTACAGCGTTCGATTCGCCGAGCTCTTTCCACTTGAATAACTGAATTATTTTAAACGGAAATGATGATGATGAACTATGCGAAAGCTGTACCGTATCTCAGCGGCACGGCAGTGGTAGAGCAGATCCCTTCATATTTAGCTCAACAACTATAACATTCATTATATATTTTAAATTTTAAATTTATATACCTACTGTTCTGAAAGTTCGTAGAAACTATTCCCATGCAGGAGCACAACTACGCTAGCCCATCTGTCATCATAGTTCCATGCATTCATGTATTCCCGGTGGGTGATTGATCTTCGAGTGCTTTCCACGCCGAAGCCGCGTCGACGACGCAAGAGGACGTCGCGCGCCGTTGCTATTGTGTAGAATGTACTAAACCTTAAAAATCAGTATGGGAACTAACGAGCATGCATACAAAAGGCCGATAAGACTCGCAAATAAACTAATTGGTTATAATACAGTGTCAAACCGAACTTGCAGTACCGAGCACACACGCGCCCTCCTATTACGTGCAAATACAGAGAAATTAATGTTTTTTAAAATTAGCAAGTTTTATAAAAACTTGTAATGATGTACATCGTTGCGCGTGAACAGTCAGTTCAAGAATAGTGTTTTAAAAAAAACCTGGTGAATTTAAATAAATTAATGCATAAATTATTATTCTAAAAAGAAAGTAAACGTTTAGGCTCAGGACCCATACTGTCTAATAGTGCCGCTAAAGGCAACAGGATAATACGCGGGGTCGACGCCCGGGTGGGGGTGCGCCGGGGTTGCTTTGCACTTCCGCCTCGCTGCACTCATTTCCGCATAAATAGTACCCGCGCCGAACGTATCAAGATAAAGGCCTATGGGGTTACGGAGGCTACGCTCTAAATATAGATTAAACAGTGTTTCCCTTTTTTAAGAAACATTTCTATCAATGATGCGTGATAAAGCCGACTATGTGAAGCAGTGTCTTTTTTAAGGTAACACTGGCTACTGGTAATAAATAGTACCTAAATAATTTTCAAGTAACCATAGGTGTAAATAAAAGATAGAAGATAAAGGCACTAGCTTTTCGAAAATGATAAGGGAACACAATTAGAAGTGCGAAAGAAAGTAATACCTACGCGTATTTACGTCAAGAGCGTGACGAAGAACCAGTTATTGACTAACGCGATGTGACACATAAACCCTTTTTTAAATGATACGCACGAAATGTACATTTATGGCACGTTTGGAACTAACGGAGTAGGTATAGAACTCATACTAAACTGCATTTCTCGTAAAAACTTGCCAAAAGTTACAAATAACAATAAAGGCGTTTAAAGTACATGACCGATACAAAAATAAATTACGTCGAAGCGAATAATACAACAGCGTCCAACTAATCAGAGCAAACCAGCCTTCGTTTAAAGGAGAAACGCAATTTGAAGTTCCCCTTAAAGTTTCGAAAGCGAAAGAGTGTGGGTGAAATAAAACAAAGGCAGGCACGCGCCCGCCGCGGTACTCATGCTGAGTGCTCTGCTTTGTAGCAAGCTGGCGATACAATACGATACCTTGTGACGCGACGCAAGCGGGCGAGGAGACTGAACTTGCACAAGTAGGCTTCCACGCCTACTGTTTACATCCAATAAAGAATCTTTTTTACGTTACTTACCGCTAACGTATGCGGTATGCGTTGAGCATCTACGGTCAACCACTATTCCATAGGAAATCATCAGAAACAATTTTATCACCTAAAGTATTCAACTCACAACCAGATATTTACTTAGAGGAAAAAATCGCAATGCTGTGATTTCCTGTAAACATATTGGAGACATTGAATTTGTTCGAACTTTCAACAAAGTTGTTGAATTTGTTAGTAATCTAACAGAAGATCTTTACTTGAGAGAGAAATTGCGTTTTTATCTTGCAATTTCCATTTCTCGACGTCCGAAATTTAAAGCTTAGATTCCGTCAGATGCTTTTTGAAACAATAAATTAATCTATTGGTGTTAATGTACTTATAATATAATCTGCCATGAGTCGGTGAAGAGATCATTAGTGAGGTGATTGCTGAACTTCCCTGTTCAGGACAAATGTCTTGAAACAGACAAGAAGTTCCTTTGTAGTCGGCGAGAATTCTCGAATTGGGTTTCTTTAGTAATCTTCTTTTGAATTTCATTCATAATTCATAGCTCTTTGGCAAACCTTTCTGGTCTTATGAAATGTATAGAAAATAGTTATCATGTTTATACTTTTTCATACATTTAATTACCTACTTACACAATACACAGCTTAGCTTCTTAACATATTACATAATTGACATCGTAAAAAGCATACAAAACAAATAAATGTTCTATTCTAGAAGTTTTATTAAGTACAATCATGTAAAGCACAAGTGCACTCTGGTGCCAAGTAAACATTGTAGAAATAAAGTTTTGCTAGAGCACATGAACGCTTCATAAAAGTATTCAAATGCTCAGCTTTCTGCTTTGAAAAATATTTTTATGCATTTCAAAGCTTAAATTTTTTAGTTGGGTATATCTAAGTTTATTGAGCAAATATAAAGAAGAGCGCATCGCTCCATAGCGCTCGAGTTGGTGCGGTCGCGGTGAGAGCTTATCGAGAGATGGAGCAAGAGCGCTCTTCTTTTAATAGGGCGGCTTTGTGGTTCGCTCTTCAGGCACTTAGTCGAAGACATCGCTACTAAATGTAAATGCTACAATACTACAATATTATGATAACAGATTAATTTAGTACCTAAGTATTTAGTATGCAACTCCAACTGTTAGGCGAACGACCAGCTCGTCACGTCATTTATCAACATAAAAACATATATAAATATATTGACTAAAATACACAAACCTAGTACATATATTAATACATACTTACTTTCTAAATAAATTATTTAACATTCCGTTTTTGGATTTTGCTTTATAAATACAGTATTGAGCGGGTGGCACTATGGGGTGAATAAAATTAATATTAGAATAGAATAGAATAGAATAGAATATTTATTTATTTGTGCAAAAATAATACATTCAGTTTACAATAAACAAAATAAGTATATAAATGATTTAAGCTCATTCTCACAATTTCGCTGTATACTAAAAAATATTGTAAACTAAAAACAATGATCTTTATATATCTTGACCTTTACAGAATACCTTGACGCTATCGTTAGAAGAGAGTTGTACTTACTTCACCACCCACTCGTTTTAGAAGATGTCAAGATAAACTTGAAGAAAATAATAGCATTCTTTATTTTTTAAGATCACTACCATATTTTGTTTGATACAGTGATAATAAATTCAGTGCGAGTGGCACATAAACACCAGTTGACACAACAATCTCGTTGTTCCGGCTACGGGCCTAAGATACAATCAGCTTAATAGAATCATGTCAGTCTCCTCTCGGATGATATAAGGACGTTACAATATCTATCGGTCCCCTAATTCTGTCGTGACGGTATAGGAAGTGTCCCCGAAGAACACGGAATGGCGCTCCTGATTCTTGCGGAGGAAATGACTTCAATTTAACATTATCTCGGGGCGAGTGCGGCGAGCGAGGTCGCCGGCATTTGTTATATTACTAACTTATTTACTATGAGAATCCAACTAGAAAACCGGCGCGGAAATTGCACGGTTGCAAATTGGGCTCGCTCGACTACTTTGCCGCTCGCTTTTTACATGAACTTTTACGACTCGACTTAATGTTACTTTTCGCTTAACGCAAGTAAGCAGATACCCGTAGTTATGACAGAGATCCATTAAAAAGTACTTCGTGCCTGTAGACCTTTACAAAATAAGTTTCCGTGAATTTTAAGTATAATAAATTCTTAGCTTTTGAATTCTATTTTCGCCATTTAGTCAAAAGCCTATTAGTAACTTTAGTTTACTTACCTTACCCGTATTATTACTTTGAAAAAGAACAATTAATGATTCTAGTTATATTATACCAATTCAGTAATTCAATAGTCCAACTTAGTATTTGCAATTAGCTTCGTAAATGTATGGATGGTATTACTAAACGTGACAGGTAAAGCAACATTCTTATTTCCAGTTGTATGTAATTTTTTTTTACTTCAAACTGTTCTAGCATTTGACCACGCTCTCACCTGATGGGAAGTGACGCTGCGATCGAAGGTGTAGCATGCATCTGATGGGAAGTGACGATGCAATCGAAGGTGTAGCATGCCAGCCAAGTAAATACCTATTCACACTTCTCTTGAACACGCCCGGGTCATATTTCGCCGGAAACACAGATGCTGGCAGGGCATTCCATTCCTTAGCAGTTCTAATTATGAACATGACAAAAATAGTGAACTGTTTTCTCTCCGTAAGCGCAAACTACCATCACCAGCATCATCATCGGACCTTTAGTTTAAAAGTTTCTTTATTAAAACGGTAATTTGTATCGTTCCAGTGGGTGCGACGACGTGCAGCGGTCGCTGGAGCTGCTGGACCAGGTTCTGAGCGAGTACGACGAGGGCGAGCCGCGGTCCCTGGAGCCGCGTCCGCCAGCTACGCCCGCCACGCCAGCCACGCCAGCCACGGACGACGACTCGCCGCTCGCGGGACATACCTCCGAGGACGATGGATACATGAGCATGAACGGGAGAAGGTGCGGATACTGTTTGTTGTTTTTTTTTATGTTTTGGCTCCACACTTTTGTGTATTTAGCCAGTGTCAAGTAATTGATAATTTATCAAGTTAATGATATTTCACGCAAATATGTGTCAAGTCACAGTCGAAATCATCAAGTCAAGTCATCTAATTACATATATTGACTTTGGATGCGCCTTACGAATTGCGTAGTTTACCTATACTTTGTAGTTTCAAACTCGCCTCTCCGAAGAAAATTCAAACTCACAACTTTATATCACACTATCACACTTTTTTTTATTGATTGATTGATTTATTTATTTGCCAAAAACTTAGCCTAATACACTGTGAAAGTAGTAAATTTTATACAAATATTACAATATTACTCTACAATTTTACACAATGCAAAGAAATATAAAGTGGCGGCACAAACAATTCACACAAGGCACAACTAATCACACTATAATATTATAAATAATATTATAAATGCGAAAGTTTGTAGGTGTGTATGTGTGTATGTTTGTTACTCCTTCACGCTCAAATGGTTGAATGGATTTGGATGAAATTTAGTGCCAAGGTGAGTTTATACACTAAATTAAAATATAGGCTACATTTTATCCCGGGAAAGTGAAATTTCCCGTGGGATGAGCAAATAATTAACATACTTTTTATATGTGGGTGAAACCGCGGGGTGCAACTTGTAAATAAATAAATATCTGTGGACATTTCACACAGATATATGTAGACTTTATAGATCTATTTATTTATTTATTTATAATAATATGAACGCATTTGCAATTATAACATATTATCAAATATTCATCAGTAATATTTATCGTCAACTAAATAAATGGAATTAATGGTAATCACAGAAACATCAAACATTCGATCTATGGTCATAGGACTCACAAAATATCAATAATAAATTTAAAATAATAGGCCACTTATCGCTATCGCTATCTATGGCTATAGGATAGAAAAGATATGCATAAGCAGATTTATTTTACTGTCAGATATCTATTGTCTCTCTGAAAAACACACTAATAAGCTATATCATCTGATTTCAGAGCGAAGTTCGCGTTGGGTTTCCGTCCGACGGAGGAGCATGAGGAGCCCTCGCCCCCCGCCCCGCCATCCCCGCACTCACCCCCGCCGCCTGAAGAGGCTCAGCGCATCATTTCCACTCTACTTCCTAAGTTAGTATACCTGCGCTTATCGTCACCAGTCATTACCATAACACAAGCCGCCTCAGTGCAACTTAGCAGGTGAAACTACCTATACTTAAGTATCTATATAGAAAACAATTAGCTCAGGGGTTATCACGAAACTTTGATTGCAATGCAACAGGAGAAATTTCTATACACATAAACTGCGTATTGAAATTGTCAAATCCATACAAATTAGTGTTTTTATCTGTTGCAATCGAGCTGCGTGATCGCCGAACAGATGAATGAAAGATTTAAAAAGATAGATTTATATTGGAAAGACTTCAGTAAAAGGAGTCAATTTTTATTTTTTCATTTATTTTTTTCATTCATCATGGATGGTTGGCGATCATAATGGTTTCTGTTAGGATAGCTATGGGGAGAGTCGCAAATTGGTTCTACCTATTACTAACCTCCTCTTAATTTTCAATAAAAGATTGATTGATTGGCCCGATAGCTAAGTTGGTAGTGACCCTGCCTTCTAAACTGCGGGTTGTGGGTTCGATTCCCACCTAAGACAAACATTTGTGTGATGAATATAGGTGTTTGTTCTGTGTCTGGGTGTTATATTGTATTCTATGTATGTATTTATAAATAAAAAGTATCTTAGTATTGTATCAGTTATCTGGTTCCCATAACACAAGCTTTGCTTAGTTTGGGGCTAGATGGCGTTGTGTGAGATGTCCACACATATTATTATTATTATTATTATTAATGGACCTATCAGAGCTCAACTCACCCAACAGTGGACTTTGAAGTTACCATAAGTAACTCCTCAATGAAAAATAACTCATGTACTTCAATTAGGGTGTTGAATTGCTTACTTACTAAAATGTAAAATACCCTCATGTAAAATTCTGAACATTTCAGAGTATCTCCAGCCAATTCAGCAAAACGAACGACTTCTGTTGAACAACGCGAGGCAGAGGAAAGATTGGACTCCATCATCAGTGTCAATGGCATCACAACAGCTACACAAACCACATTTGTAAGTACAACGAATTTATATTTTTATATACTTAGTAAGTAGAGAATGCATGGGTTCATTTTAAAGTAGGTAGGTACTCACCTATCGCGTCACCAGCTGGAAGACGTCCACTGCTGAAGCTTCCCCATAGAACGCCACTTTGGACGCATATCACATATTGACAGCCTCTGTGGTGTGGTGGTTGAGCAGGTCGGCTCATAACCTGGAGGCGGCGGGTTCGATTCCCGCTGCAGGACAAGTATTAGTGCACAAAAAAAAAACTTATGCAAATACTTGTTCTTAGTCTGGGTGTTGTGGGACCATGGTCCTCGTAGTTCCTGGGTCCCTAGACACAGGGAATCCTAGTTAGGGTCCATCTATTTGTGATCGTTGGGCGTTATTATTATTATTATCATAAGGGGGTTTGCCATACTCACCACGCTTGGCAGTGATCGCAGAATTTCCATGTACCAAGGACAAAGCCGCTTGCCTATTTCCTGGCCTGGATATTCCCATAGCCGGCTATTATTCCACCCGCAGGTGTATCAATTAATAAAAATAATTCTTTCAAAAACAATATTAATTTCAAGATTTAAAAAAAATACATGCAGTCGATCATAGTAACTCCTCCTTTTTGGAAGTCGGTTAACAAAATTATAATAAAAATAATGCAGTGGTTCTTAATAGCGGAACCACCTGACTTAAATTTTATTAACATTGTTCTTTTCTTGTTTTCAGCCAAAAACAAAACACCAACGGCCTTATGGGTGGGAGAAGGAAGACTCGAATGGGTTCCAGCTGCAGCCAGCGCCGGTGCCGCCATACCGGTTCGCGTCGCTACAACACGGCGTGCGCCCGCCGCTGCCGCCCGATGCACCCGCCTGGCTGCCACCGCGCCAGCCTCCCCCCACCCTCAACAAGTCACCCAGCCTGGAGAGCCCGCCAGTCTTCCCCTTCATGGGCTTTTCCAGCGAATTCAACGACAAACCCTACAATGAACACCCCGTCACGATCTACCCCGGACCAAAGTTCAAGCAAGCGCAATCGCCCACGTACAACATCCAGAAAATTTCACCATGTAACACCAAGAGCTCCGAAAGAAAACACAGTGCCAAACGTGACTCCAGATCTGACGGAGAAATGTTATCACCCAGGAGCAAGTTACCTCCGCGGACTCTCGCCGGTTCTATGGAGAGACATAGAGAAGTGTGTAGAGGATCCTCGGAGGATTTGACAGGGAGCTTGAAGAGAAGAAGTTCGAGTAAGAGCAACGATGACGAGCACTTTTCGGATGATTCGCTAGAGGAGTCATTTCCGCCGCCGCCACCCGCTGTTACCACGCCATCGAAACGCAATTCCATCGCTTGGGAAGTGTCACTCGATGGTGATGACCCTCTCCTCACTCCAGGCAGTACTAAGGTAAATCTAAGCAACGACAGAATAAATATTAATACATTATACTTACTATATAATAGTCGACTTTAGACGAGACTTAGAGTATCTTTATACCGCAGTCACAGATTACTGATGTAACCATACCAAGTTCATTTTAAAGCGTTATTTCATTTCTTAAGCTACTTACAGCTTAGTTTCAATACGACTGCTTATCAATTTCAGGTTATTGGTAGGAGAAGGAGAAAGTCTGGTGACCAATCCCATTCAAGCACAAGTTCCATACCGCAGCGGATTGATGACGACTGGGGCGAAGAGTACTGGCCTCCACCGCCACCGATAGCTCAGTGTGAGCCATTACCTTCTCCCACATCGGACATCGAACCAGATCAGCGACGAACGCAAGATCTCTCGTGTGGCACCTATGTCATTCGAAAGGGCAAAAACCGAAAACAGTTACCAGCTTTTAACAAAAATGCTATTAATAAACCTAGCAACACCACTTCCCAATTACTCCTAAATCACAGTTTAAACAGAAGCTTAGAAACCGATAAGTCAATAGACGGTTCCAGCATATCAATAAGCGGATCTGGATCCGTGGGTTCATACAACTCTAGACCGAGTTCGGACTTAAGCCTAGCGCAATCACGATACAGCGTCGATTTAAATTCGAGACTGAGCCGGGAGCTTAACACTCCCAACTCCAGATACAGCATCGATCTCTGCACGCCGAACTCTAGACTGAGCAAAGAAATGATATCACCGAAATCTCGCCTAAGCCTGGATCTCAACAACAGCCAAGACCGGTACGTGACCTCTGAGTACTTTGGTCATAGCCCCAAAAGTAGAAAGCTACCCAGCGACAAGAGCAATAATACTTCGAAAAGTAACATTGTGCAGAACAAGCTATCGCCACAAAACAGATTCACTGACTTCAAAAAGTATTCATCCACGTTTGATAACATTCAGTCGCTGATTAAGGAAGGCAAAGTTGAGGAGACCAGTCCGACTGAATGCAATGAAACTGTGAACGAGTTAACCACAGTGCCGCCGAACATGGTGCGGGTGGTGTCGCTGCCGGCGCTGGAGGAGAGCGGCGCGAGCCGGGCCGCGCGCATCACCACGGTCGAGGAGGAAGATGACCAGGAGGCCGCCGACCCCGGCTCCAGTGGAGACACTTCGCCGCTCAGGAAGATAGAGAACAACATCACCGCTATACTCAACCAAGGTCGGGACCAAAAACATTTTACCCCATATTTACCTAAAGACTGGAATATTCATAAGGATGAGTACTGTGATGAAGTATCTAAGGATATATTAGAAAACAATTTCCGTTATAGTTCTAGGGAGAGACAAAAGAGGCACGATATACAAAAGTCCTCGAGTCACAATGAAATTCAGAATCAGAGATCGATGGACCGCCGCGATAGGTCGAGAAGGTCCAACAGTATGCATAAGTCGACAAGTGCCAAGGACGTGCCGGTCGGGTTGATGCGGCAACCTTCATCGTCGGACTCGGCGGTGTCGAGTGGAGGTGACTTCCCTTTAAACGTACAGATAGTGGAACATCCATTCCGACACCCGCCATTGCCTCCTTCACCAACGCTGATTCACGAGTTGGGGCCGTTACCACAGACGCCAGAGTCGCCCACTTTCCCTCCTCTACCTCCATCTCCAGTGCAAGAAGTAGAGGATGAATACACAGAAATAATGCAGCCCACTGACAAACGGCACAATCATAAGGCTGATACTTTACCTACGCCCACGATGGAATCTAAACGAAGGTAAATTAACTCAAACATATTTTCAGATATGAACAGTTTATCAATAATACAAAATAATTGATTGGGCTGATAGCTCAGTCTGCAGTGAGTTCGATTCCCACCCAGGACAAACATTTGTGTGATGAACATCGATGTTTGTTCTGTGTCTGGGTGTTTATATTGTATTTTATGTATGTATTTACAAACAAAAAGTGTCTAAGCATTGTATCAGTTATCTGGTTTCCCATAGTACAAGCTTTGCTTAGTTTGGGGCTAGATGGTGCTGTGTGAAATGTCCACACATATTTATTATTATTATTATTATTTACAAACAAAAAGTATTACAGTATTCTATCAGTTATTTGGTTCCACTAGTACAAGCTTTGCTTTGCTTAATATTTATTGTTAAAAAAAAATATCTGCGCAGGCCTTCAGAACCCCCTGCAGTACCTCCACACCGCGACACCACGAATAGCCTTAAGACGAGATCCATGGAAACCAGTTACAACAAAAATAGAAGAAGCAGTAACTTCAAAAGTGGTTCTACAGACAGAAGAACATTACCTACAGGTAAGCTTCTTACTACAGCAAACATCTCTGTACCCTAACATTTTTTAGCAATAAGAATAAATTAAGAGGGGCTGCTACAAAGGGTGGAGGAGTAAAATATGACCCCCAGAGATTTTTTCTATTCTTTGAATTGTCATTAAATAGGCAAATGAATTGCTTTGAACGTTTGTGCAATGCTTTTATAAGTTTTGCCATATTTTGTAATTGGTTCTGCGAAACAGAAAAACGTTGAATGATAAACTGTTTCAGATGTACTTTTAAGATATTACTTTTTATAATTAATAAAGAGATGACAGAGAGAGAGACTAGAGAGTGGAGATATAGAATACAGCCATCAATTTCTGTGATAGATCCAGTGTGACTGAGCGATTAACCGTGCGACTTGATGAGAGAAGGCCTGCGGGGCGCGTCCCACCCATGGGAACGTATTGACGTTGCTGATGACGATAGTATGAAAAATGTTGCCTTTTATGTAAAAGTTAATTCAAAAAAATCATGCGTGGAGTACAGCAAAATAATTAGGTCAAAATCCAATCAAAGAATGAATGCTTGAAAAGACAACGCAGGCAATGACTAATTATAAAGGTTTTTAATTGATAATTATGTTTTAAATATAGTATTTTTCAAATCAACGAAATCTTCAATATCTGAATTTCTCTTGTGGTTACACACATTTAAAAAATATCTTCTATATAATTTGAAAAAAATTTCATTCAATTTATGACAGGTTATTTTGCTAGTTTTCCTATGGAGCATTATTTATTTATCTTGTCTCAGCGAACGTCATAAAAAACTTAAAGATAAAAATTAAATTTTCAATTTTAAACCTTTTCATGTTCTTTTTTTTCTAAAAAGAAAGTACTTACCTACCTAAAATCACCATGTTTGTCTATGCCTTCGCCTTAAGCGACTTCAAAAAAGAAACAGTCCGCTGATTTGTAATCAATATTTTAGTTAGTATTTTAATTATAAGTTTCGTCAACCTGATGAGAGAGATTTAACTAGACGGTACTGACGTTATAGATATAGGAGCTAGTGGCGCCCGCCGACGAACCTTGCAGCGTCAAAACCGCGAGGCGTCCGGCGGTCGCGGGCCCCTGCAGACGTCGGCGAGCCTCCCCGAGACTCCGGTGTTCGCGCGTGGGTGCGACGTGCCTCGGACTCCGCCGAGGAACTCCACGGGGCCCCCTAGAAACACTACCATGAACTCCATGCAGTCTATAGGTAAATATCTGAAAATAAACTTGAAATAGAAATGCGAGTTCAAGGTCAAACTTAGACCCATGTTACAGAACTATGCTCAGTCACGAATCGGTGCTCTAGTCCAGATTTCATTCATAAAATAGTTAGGGTTCCGTAGAATGACAAGGAACTCTTATAAGTCCGTCTGGAAGTCTGTGTGTGTAGCACGTTAACGTACTACCTAAAGTATTTTCAATGCTTATTTGTTGTGCCAAATAAGTACCAGCTCCGTATCAGAAGTAATAATATACTAATATTACATACTTACCTAATTATAATAATAATATACTTACCTATGTAATAATAATTGAAGGGGTGAGAATAAAAAGGAGTTAACTGATTTTTTTGACAAAATGACTTATGGGTTTCGTTGGATTCAGCGTGAAATTATCTTCAATGATACATTCTCAAAATACCGAAATGAGGCTTAAATCTCGAGATTTTGAGTCTAAAAATGGTTTATCTGTCACAGGAATACAGTTTGCTTAGCATAAAAACATTACTATATTTATTTTATTATATTATATTTTTACAGTAATTGTATGAATTAGTGCTATATTTAGTAATTTTAAATAGAAATAAAACATTTTCAAGCAACTGAAACTTACATAAACCTTTTCTATTACCTTATAAGCACTCTACATTAAAATGACGCCGTTGACGTTTAAAGTCAATTTTCTCGAAACTGTCAATTTGTCAGTTAAATCCTTTTTATTCTCAACCCTTCAATTATGACATGTAAGATATTTCTTATAAATAAATAAATTGAATTGAATTTATAATATCCTCTTCGGTGCCAGCATAAATAAATATTTGTAGACACTCCACAGCGCCATCTAGCCCCAAATTAAGTAAATACTATGGAAACCAGATATAACCGATACAATAGTTATATACTTTTTTGTTTGTAAATACAAATACACAGATACAATATAACACCCAAATGCAGAACGAACATCGATGTTCATCACACAAATGTTTGTCCTGGGTGGGAATTGAACCCACAACCTACCAACAGAGCTATCGGGTCAGTCGAAATAGCAGTAGTCACATCATGTTTTCAAAGAATCTGCTGGGCGATCATGTAACTCGATTGCAACCAATAGAAACACAAATTTGTATGAATTTGATAGTTTGAATACGCAGTTTATGTGCATAGTTAGTATGGAAATGTCTCCTGTTGCATTGCAATCAAAGTTTCGTGATCACCCCCCTGGTATATTGGCACGTTTTTGAAAAATATTATTATTGATAAGTTACCAATATTGTTCTTTGGAAGTATTCGGAAGCAATTAAAAAATCTAAATATATATATATAACTCAAAGGTGACTGAGTGACTGACTGACTGACATAGTGATCTTGATAGATCACTATGCCAGTCAGTCAGTCAAGACCACAGCCCAAACCACTGGACGGTTCGGGCTGAAATTTGGCATGCAGGTAGATGTTATCACGTAGGCATCCGCTAAGAAAGGATTTTTCGAAAATCCCCCCTTAAGAGGGTGAAATGTGTGGTTGAATTATTTTCCCATAGGCCACGCCGCGGGCGAAGCTGAAGTTCGTTTGAATATAAATCTATTATGATTTGTTAACAGGCAGTAGTGCAACACTAGGCGGCTACGGCCGAGGGTCAGTGATGGGTGCGACCGGGGTCTGCACCGGCGCCGACCTGCTGAGGCTGGGCGGCCCGCCGAGAGGCTGGTACCCGCGGCAGCGGCACCGGTTCGTACCTAGTACTGCTTTACATCTTTCATAGTGTTACATTTGACCACTGTCACACCTAATAGTACGTGATGGCGCGATCGACGTTGGAGCATGCTCGCCTAGAAGATACATACTAGTCTTTAAAACTCCCAGGTTTAGTTGTTAGGAAACAATCAATTCTTCGCTAGCTATTCAATATTCACTCACATATTCACATATATATCTAAACTAGCTGCGCCCCGCGGTTTCACACGCGTGGTAAAAAATTTCGAATTTTCCACTCAACTTTCTTATTTTTTCTTTCATAAAAACCTTGCAATAATTAATACAACAAAAAAAGAATATATAAAACGCTAACTAGTGAACCGATATTGATAAAATTTCTATGGGATCAATCTGAAAAAAATAAATATTCTCTTAAATAAACGAAAAATATAATAAATTGAATTTTTTTAGATCTGTTGTAACGAAAATAATAAAATACAACCGAAATGAAAACCTCTTAGCTTTTTCAAAGTCGGTTAAAAATCTCGTGGCGTAGAAGAAAAAACAACAAAAAGAACCTTAATTAAAATAATAGAGTTTTATTTTAGTATTAGAGATAAGGTTTCAAAGCAACATTACACTTTGCAACCAACACAATCAATATTAGATATCACAATAAAACAATAATTTTTTTTTACTAAAAGACTGCGTTACATTCCTGTATTAAATATGAGTTTTTCAGTGCAGTTTTTCTCGTGTCTAAAACCATAGACATGATTCTATAAAACATATTTTTCTATCAGTGATAGTTTTGGAGATCCCCATATTTATATTCATATTCATTTATAGTTAGCTAGCTAGTTATTTATAATTCATAAATTAGATGACAACAATACAACCAATGCCAACGAACTTTGTCGTACATAATTTATCCTGTTTAATGTTCTAGCAGTAATGCATTATAATTAACCTAACAAGCTTTATAATTACAAGTTTAGCGTCTACGTTATGTACCTACTTCATTATAATATATAAAAGCCTTTATAATTTTCCTCGTTCATTTTATCCTCGACACTAAAATAAATTACCAATAACGGTATTTTAATAACTGTGCATATATAAGTAACACATGGAAATAACACAATGCTTTGATTTCAGTTTAGTTCCATAGATTATTCAATAAGTTATTGATCAATTAATAATCAATTAATTCAAATATCAGGTCAAAGCCCAAAAATCGAATGTTCCATTATACTTTTCAATTGACGTATAATTGTTTATTAATTATTTATGCTCAAATTGTTGGACTCCTTAATGCTTAATGTTTCTATCAAATTCTAAATAGTATGATGCCTTAGGAGGAAACTGTACTGACATTATAACAGTCCCACTGGCCTAACACCCTGCCACATGCTGTAACCGGTAACATTCGCTTGGCAGGCCGGCTTCCATCGAGCACCTGGACAGACTAACCGCATCAGCTAAGGCAGCCGACCACCCGGTGGGCTGGGAGGGCACAGGCACCCGCAAGCCGCTGACACTGCCGCCCAACCTGACCCCTAAGTTCTTCCAGAAGTCGCCGAGAGAGGCACTGCGCAGGGTCACCAGTTTACTAATACGGAAGGGTGAGTAATCTTTACTAAACTATTCTGTGGCGATACTTTCTGCTTAGCAACTGTGTCTTTCTGATGTTGACACTAAGGGGACATTAAATTAATCGATGTTCACACAACACACTTGGCTAGGCGGTAGGTGGACCCCGTTGGCGTTAGATGGCGGCGTGGTATTAATAGAATAGAAATAGCTTATTTGACACCGACCGGTTGAAAGTAGATAAATTGTACATAATATTATGCCTTCACAGTCGAGTGTTGAATGGCCATTCGGATCAGAATGTTGCAGGTTTTCAGCCTAGACCTAGAGCTTGGCGAGTAAGTGTACAACATAGAAATTTTACTAATAATAACAAAATGTTCTATTCTATGTATGTATTTACAAACAAAAAGTATCTAAGTATTGTATCAGTTATCTGGTTCCCATAATACAAGTTTATACTTTGCTTAGTTTGGGGCTAGATGGTGTTGTATGAGATGTCCACACATATAAATATTTGTAGACATTTCACACAGCGTCATCTAGTCCCAAACTAAGCAAAGCTCGTACTGTGGCAACCGGATAACTGACACACTGACAATACTAGGATACTTTTTGTTTGTAAATGTGTACATAGAATACAATATAAAACCCAGACACAGAACAAACATCACACAAATGTTTGTCTTGGGTGGGAATCGAACCCACAACCTACAGCTCAAAAGGCAGGGTTACTACCAAATGAGTTATCGGCCCAGTCAAAATAACAAAATATAGATAAAAAAGAATGATAAAAAGAATTTAAAATACAAATAATAGTTATTTAAATAGGTGAACCAACTTTACGTAATATTATTATTTTTATCAATGCGTCATTTATTTATATTATTTTATGATTAACATGATAACAATGGTCATCGTTTTTGTTATATAAACATACTAAACTCAACCTCGCTGATCTGATCACAGCTTGACATGACATCATACATAGCCCAACCAATCACTAACAGCTTACACTTGTAAAATTCGTAAAAACCTACAGACATTTTAGTTCGACATAATTAAAATTGTTTTTCGCGCTTGTGTACTATATTTATTAGTGACATGACAAGATGCCACCACCCATATCGCGTGAGGGTGACATCATCCGGCGACCGTTGGCCAAAGTTCATTTGAATTTTAAACTGCCTTACCTTGTGTCTTCGCAAGTCATGTTTGTTGCTTCCGGTTTAGTTAGGTGATGGATATCTATTATCACTTTATTGTTATTATAAAAAATGTAGGTTTTTGTTGTTTTCAAATTAGCATTTCTAGATTGTTTAACTCGGAGAATTAGAGGGTCTAAGCTAATTAAGGTAACCTCATGTAGGTTTACCTCTACTAATTTTCTATACATCGTCTCTGGGGAAGGAAATAGGATATTATAGAAGATACTATCGTGATACTGGTAAGTACTGATTCAGTTTTGAAAAAGTGCCGCGCAAAAGATCTTTGAAGATTTTTCCTCTGGGGGAGGATTGGTACCGATTGGGGAAAGATGTAGAGCTCTGTATCTAATGACGCCCATAAAGAGAAGAGCTTTCATCACAATATACTTAATAGCATATAACTACTCATGCTACCACTAGATTATTATCAGTGATGTCACTTCAACTAGAAGTAAGTACCTATTTGTACTCCAAAAAATGGTGTAGAGCTAGATTGCTCTACTTTTTAGTAGTGAGAAAGAACTATTCTTCTTTTTTGAAACTCATTTATAATAGACTTGCTATATTTTACATTAAGCACTTTGTAATATTATATGCTTAGAACAATATCATAAATTAAATATTTTAATTTTTTGGATTTGCGAATGTGCAAAAAATTTGCCTATTAGCTTAAAATTGTGCTTTGAGTTTTTTCAGAGCCTAATCATTTGTTTATAAGGAGTAACAGTGTCCATCTACACTAAAGTTTGACCACTTTTCAATTAAATATCTCTAGGATGTCCCCAAATTCGTTGTAGTTCTTGCAGTAGGTAGAGGGTTAAGTCCGAACTTAAGAGCAGTCAAACTTTAGCGTGGACAGGCATCAATAGAATTAGGTTTTAACATTTTCATCATCACTTTAGTCCAGCACTTTCACAAGGCATGCTTCTGAGCCTGGTCACAGAAAAATTTTGCAAGTCCTGGTCTTCGGCTCTATTCTTCTAAACTATAAGCTACGATGCGTATTGTACCTGTTTCATTATATTAAGATAAAAAAAAGTTTGACAGCCTCTATGGTGCGGTGGTTGAGCAGGTCGTCTCATAGCCCGGAGGGAGTGGGTTTGATTCTCGCGGCAGGACAAGTATTAGTGCACAGAAAAAAAGCGTATATTCTGTGTCTGGGTGCTGATCCTCGTAGTTCCAGTGTCTCTAGACACAGGCAATCCTAGTTAGGGTCCAGGATCTATGTATGTGATTCGTTGGCGTTATTTTAATTTTTAAAGAAGCAGGATGAGATGACAAACAGACCTGATGATAAAAAGTGGATGCCGCTTTTGAGCATTGGGTAAAGATAACCTACTTACTTGTCAAACACATATTTTTTAAACCTTCGTATTGCTTTTATTATTAACCGGTTAATAAATGATTTATCATGGTCACTTTACGAATAACAATCTTTTAATAATGAGATAAAATAACTTAAATGAGCACTTTACTTATATAAGGAAAATAAATGCTTTATTAATGGATATCACATCAATAACACGTTAGCATTTCATTAAATGGTACATCACTTAGCATTCTACGTAGATAGAAATACTTATACATAGGCCTGCATCATAATTTCTAACAAATTTTATCAAATTTTAAATTAATTTCGTAGATGGCAGAGCTCGCTAGAGATGTTACGTTAAACTGTATCCACGCATAGCCAATAGATGGCGCTAGGAGTATCCAAAATAACGAATTTTCACGATCGAAGTGTCGACGCCACAAAACGTGCCTTAATGGCTTTTCGTTATCAGACTTCCAATAACAAGCTAACATAGTCTACGCATTGCGATATTTTTACATATTTATACAATTTCATTCTTTGTAGCAGTTGTGGCATTTACTTGATTAACAAATAAGAATTTATGTAAATCACCTACTAAGAATAAAACAATTATATGTAATTACAGAGTAGTGTCAGGTAGAGTAGGTAGGTATTATAGATTAAAAAGGTAATTGGATCATAATGGAAATTCCTAATTAAAAAGTTACCTATGCTCATGGGACTATTGTGTTTAATTTATTTTACCAAATTATGTGTACACGGAAAGAGGTAGGTATACCTTAAACTATATGGCTTTTTATGGGGGTAAATATACAAATGTATTAAAGTCAGTCCACGATGATTAGCGCATGGTTATTTTGACATTCATCCTTCCTTTAATATCTAAATTAGCTTCTGCCCGCGACTTCGCCCGCGTGGCTAATAGGAAAATAATTCAACCATCCATTTCACCCTCTTAGGGGTGCAATTTCCAAAAACCTATTTCTTATTGGATACTTACACTTTACAAAGAACACACCCTCCAAATTTCAAGTGTCTAGAACCAGCGGTTTAGGCTGTGCGTTGATATATAAGTCAGCCATTCAGGACTTTGAATAGATTTTATTCCTGTAACGTGTTTACGACTAAATTACTGACATAAAAGAGCCAATTATATTTTTAAATTTATGAATAATAATTATTTATTTACCTATAATTTGTATGCGGTTCTTCCTTCCTTCTTGTGTAAACAAGTGGCTATTCCTACCACATAAAGGCATTTAACAGGAAAATTTCTAAATTTATAAAGCACGTAATCTATACATATAAAATACAAAGTCCTGACTGACTGACTTATATATAAACGCACACCCTAAACCGACTTGAAATTTGGAGGGTGTGAATTTTGTAAGGTGTAGGTATCCACTAAGAAAAGGTTTTTCGAAATTACATGCCTAAGAGGGTGAAATGGGTGGTGAAATAATAAATAATAACGCCCAACGATTACATATCCTCATCACATCCTGTACCCCTTACTAGGATTCCCTGTATCTAGGGACCCAGGTACTACTACGACCATGGTCTCACAACACCCAGACACAGAACAAGTAATTGTACTTTTATTCAGTGTCGCAGGAATCGAACTCGCCGCCATCATGTTATGAGCCGACCGAGGCTGTCAGACGTGTTATTAATTTTATTTACTAAAAATTAATAATACTCACGATAGTTATAAGTATGAATCCAGTTTATTTCAACGGACAAAATGATTTTGTTCGCTATTCTAAGCTAAATATATATTATTAATACATCAGACATCGACAGCCTCTGTGGTGTGGTGGTTGAGCAGGTCGGCTCATAACCCGGAGGCGGCGGGTTTGATTCCCGCGGCAGGACAAGTATTTTTGCACAGAAAAAAAAGCGCATATACTTGTTTCAGAACAAGACTCAGGTCTGGGTGTTGTGGGACCATGGTCCTCGTAGTTACTGGGTCCCTAGACACAGGAAATCCACGTTAGGGTCCAGGATCTATGGATGTAATCGTTGGGCGTTATTATTATTATTTATCAAAACCTGTCGGTGACAGTTGGGTACTTATTGGCCTCTGTCAAATCCTAGCTTAGCTTAGCTAATCTATACAAAGTGGAATTTAATTTGTTCTTTTGCTTTAATGTATGTATTCAGTACATGCTATAGAACGCTCCTATATAACTAAATAAAAAAGCACTTATGAAATAAAACTTAAATCTAGGTTTTAGGTAATACTAAAGGAAAGCCTTGCGGCATTGAACGATGCAGGTGTTTTATTGCCTACGAAAAGCACTCGGCTGGTGCCCGCGCTGTGTGTACTGTTAAATAGACATTTTGGCTGTCATGCAGTTATTTTAGGAGGCACTAAACACTAAAACAAAACTCTTTTTTTTTTAATTGGACCTTGTACGATTATTCTATAGCATGGTCTGAGTACATACATTTAAGGAAAAGAGCAAATTAAATACCACCATGTATAGAACCTTATATTATTTAAAAATACGAAAGAGTCAAATAAATACAGTCAACTATTTTAATTTATTCATAAAAGCCATTCTATTGCAAACAACGACATCACTTCAATGAAATTTGTCTGTGGGCATACCTTATTATTCCTATGCGATACGTACAACCGTCATATACGAAGCATGAACAATAAGGCGTTAACAATCGCTTAGAGGGACCTAAAAAGTTCGACTGCACAATAGTGAATAGCATACAATAGCGATTCTGTTACCTGCGACATCAGTATGTGCATAATAGTATGGCGGGCGAAGAGCTGGCGGCCGCGTGCAGTGATTCAACGCAACGTGGCGCGTTCACCCTGCATGACTGTCGCTCGTGACTCACCGTTCCGACCGCCAATACACCCATATTCTATCATTAATAAACCAGAGAAAGCACAGATAATAACTGACTGCAATTTAATTTATTGCTCATCATAATAATTTATTCCCAGAAAGCTGTCGCCGCTTGATTTGTATCCCTCCGATTATGTCGCATTGAACCTACGTACGTCCGGGACGAGAGATAATAATGTCGTTTCCAGCGAACACAGTTCAAAAAGTTAATGCAAATAATAGTGATAGAGAGTAAGCTGTTAAATAGAAAGAGCGTGATCTGGCAAAACCGGTCGTGGCCAAAGAAGGCAACGGGGCAGGCTTTGAGGCCAAGATCGCAGCGGTTACGGCGCGCGGCGCATGGCCTGCGCCCGCGCCGCCGTGCCCTACATACAACCTCGCCATCATCCTCTTTAACTACTCGTTTAGATACACCAAATTACACATCTAGTTATTAAATATTTAAACAATGCTACCTATAGAATTTCACGTTGCATTGATTTAACGAGATTTCGTTGTTGAATCTACTTTAAATTGAATCGGATAGGAATTTACTGACTCGACAACTCAGTTGGTAACAACCCTACCTTCTGAGCTAACACAGTGTATACTAAAGCAGAGGGCAGGGTTGTAACTTATTTTATGTGTAATGTATTTTGAAACAATAAATAAATTTGAATTTGAATTTGAGCTGCAGCTCAGAACCTACAGGTTGTGGGTTCGATTCCCACCCAGGACAAACATTTGTGTATCACACAAATGTTTGTCGTGGGTGATGAACATCGATGTAGTTTAGTGTCCTGGTGTTATATTGTATTCTATTTGTATATTTACAAACAAAAAGTATCGAAGTATTCTATCAGTTATCCGATACCTATAGCGCAAGCTTTACTTAGTTTGGGGCTAGATGGCGCTGTGTGAAATGTCCGCAAATATTTATTTATTAATATTAATTAGAATTTATTGATAGCCCGACATACGATATAAATTAATTCTGTGGTACAGAGTTAAGAACTGCAGGTGCAGTTGAAAGTATTGGCTGGGATTAGTGGCGGTATGTTTGTCAATGACATAATGCGCGCATTATTAAAAAAATTTAAGTACCCAAAAATTGATCTATTCAATTTCCTTTATGGTGAATCAATGTAGTAACATCAAATATTATTGGAAGAAACAACAAAAATAACGCTTTAACTAAAAACAAATCACAAAAAGCAATCATAAAAGTTTTTCACAGAAAAATGAGTTGCGTGAGGCGATGGAAAACTCACTCGCTTTTTACTGGCTTCTGTTATCTGTTCATATCCAATATTGATAGCGCTATCTGATATTATGTTAGTGTCGCGATGATAACTGGCTTAATCAACCAACTTCACATGTATCTTAATCACGAGTCTTATCTAAGGCTTTGGGCTAGCCAATCCCAATAATGTCAACATGTTAATATACTGAAAAGATCAAACAAGTCAATTAATATGACTAATCAATGCCCATTAATGCTAACATGATGCCAACAAGTTGGTTACAATATCTTCATTTAACGTCATTAAATAATTGTCAAAAAGAGGTCTAAGTAAGCATAGTGCATATAGCACCAATTACAGGGACAATATGGCCATGGCCAAGAATGCAACTGATATGAGCAGCCATGTCGCTTAACATCAGGCGAACGACTCGCTCGTCATGTCAGTCCTTAACATAAAATAAAACTGTTTTGGTCTATGTTAAACTAATGGTATATACCGCAATAAAAGAGTCCTGGTGAAATTTGACCGTAAACCGGATTTTTATTATTTTTCCCACAAACACAGTCATTGAACTTTCTAGATTACATTTTGTATCGTCTAATTTAGACGCTTTCTATCCCGCATTAATTTAGAAGACCGCGTATAAGTTTTTATCTATTTTATGTTAATTCACGAGTCGTTTTCTAACTAGTTTTAATTATTTATAAACGTAAAATACAATTCTAAAACAATTCACATCAAACTTCAGTTAAAACTTAATATTTGTCATTGCCACTTGATCTATCTACCATTTATGAGATACTAATAATATCTTGATCGATTTCAGTCTGCCGGTTTCTTTACTCATGAGGTCCTGTAGAAGCCGAGAGCTCGCTTTGCATGCAAATGACACTACATCCGTCATAGTACTAAACAATTCACATTGTGGTATCCGGCGCTGCCGTTTTTATATCTCTTATTAAATTGTTAACACTGTTTTACGCAGAAACTATTGTTTTGTCTCGAATAGATCGAGTCTCGGGCGTTTTTATTGCTTCCCACGATGATAGTCGTAAACCTAGTCTAATGCATCCACGCTACAACAAACCATATGGCTTTTACAAAACACTCGGCTGGTAAAAGTTAACCATGTTTCAATCAATGCTGGTTTATGTCTTTACTGCGACAATCATGGTGATGGTGATGACATAGAAATTATACGACCGAGTTCTCTAACCTCGACTCATCAATGTTAACCGCATTCTATTCATCTTAAATTATATATTTATTCCAGCCAGTTATTTTACTGGCTATAATTGAACCTGTTTCTTGTATTTATGATCATATTTTTATCTAGGTTGAGAGTATAAAAAAGTCATAGTTACAATTAAGGTACCTACACCTTATTCACTCAAGTAGAAAATCGCTTATTGGTGAAGATCATCTAGAGATTAAGTTGGGCCTTTTTTAGTATTACTTTGTATCTAATAATGTTTTCCGTTGCATGTCATCATCATCTAGCCCACGGCTCTGCCTCTCCCAAAGCACGCCACTGAGCATGATCTTCATCTCTTCTCTTCCACCGCCACCTTACGTACATAGTCGCTCCATAGAGTAGGGATCCTACGCTACGTTTACCGATTCGCGGTCTCCACTCTAACACACGTCTGAGATTCTTAGCAGCCCTGCCCGGCCTTTACCACTACCGCTGCCTTGGTCAGGAATAGCAGGGCGGCCGGGAACTAGGGGCCGTGGTATTTGTGATAGATCATTTGGTAGGGTTTCCGTTGCGTGTAAATCCTTACTCGTACATAAAGTTAATTTTAAACTACATTAGGTACAGTATATGGAAGCTTATGATCAGGATGCAACATACTGATTATGCCATAGGTAAGTTCGTTGTTGATATAATTATGTTTAGGTAGATACTGAGTTACTGGCTGTTTAAAAACTTCATGATTGATTAGACATGAAAGGTCGTCCCTGAATATGTAAGGAATGTCACCAGCTCATAAAATTGCTTATTGTATTTTTGTAAGTTCAAGTCTGTAAATTCATTAAAATAGCTTGTTAAAAACAATATACACCTTCTTCATTTTCAATTTTAACAAGATATGGCTGAGGCCAAATAATATATAACATGGAATACATAATAGTACTACGTAAGTATAGAGTGTCTGTTATAAATATGTAAAGATCAATGTTACAATATAGACAGGGGGTAAGTACCTTACGTTTTACATCCAAAAATTAAGTTAGGTATTAACATGGGTTTACTGAATTTTTTATTATATTTCGTATCATCGACAAAGCGTAGGTAATGGTGCTTAGTAGGTAGATATTAGTAGTTTTATCAAATTGTGAACTCATCCATGTACCTAACTTTGCCTAAGCCTGCATATTTTCTATGCACATGTTTTTGAACATTTTCAGTCTTAATATTCAGTCTAGGCTTTGAATAGATACTGTTGATAGATTTGAATAGAACTTTACGCATTCGTATAAGTGGTCGCAAATGAGTCATTTCTTGGCAATTCTGAGTAGATACCCATAGCTTATAGAACCGAGATCTTCTCAGGTAGAACAGTATCTGTTGAATCTCAATCGGCGGTCGCCCTGGCCTCGCTCGGCCTCAACCTTGAGGCCCACGTGCCTTCCACTTTAATCAATGGGTATTTATAACTACTGACTAGGTTCAACATACATACGTTTGGTTCCGATTACTACTTATATATATTTGATGGCCGCCTCGCCTGAGGCAAGTCTGATTCAATTTCGCACCCTCTTGAGAATTGCAGCCCTTCACCATTTCCGAGGCTCACACCCTCTTGTTCATCGATAAATTAGGTACTTAAAGCTGTGCGTTTGCCGACGTATATAACTTTGAGTCACTGGATGTTGCGAAAATAATGATTGTAAGTGTAATCGAAGTTTTATCACTTCGCTTGGAGTACCTTATACATTTTCCAAAAATCCTTTAAATCCAAATGTTGCCTGGAACAGATCGTTAGCGATAAGGGCGCCCATTGTTACGTTTTTTGTGAATTGTTGTAAATGTAGTGAACTGCAGGAACTTGTATAATGGATATAATAATAAAGTATACTCTATACGAACACACATATAAGTTTGATCGATTAGAATGGTTTCATTCGCAATGTATGTGCTTTTTTCCGCGGAAATCCTTTCATTTTCCGATCCTGGTGATAAACGATTGGCTTAGCATCGTGCGGTATAGCTAAGGAAACCTTCGTTTATTCGTACTTTAGAAGTACATACTAATTCCCACTAGCTAGAAGAAAGAAATCAATAGATATCTCTACTAGAAAAGTGAAAAGATACAGCTGATAATTAATATAAAAATAGCAGTTTGATCCGGACACCGACAAGTTGCTGTAATTATCCTTTAGGAAAATTGTGGAACACATTTCCTTTTATGTCGTAGTGCTATTTGCTTATACGGTATTCTATACAACCTCTCTATCTACATTGTGTGCATATTCACTGAGAATTAATACACAGTCTTGAGTCTAGTAAATTACTATACTACCTACTTATAAGGTACCTTTGATCTATGAAACTTAAGAGACAATATGACCTACAAGAAATTAATATCTCAAACACTATAGAATTAGTTCGAGCCTTAGGTCCGTTCTTAATTTACTAATAATTATAATGCTGTTAAAAACTATATAAAATTCGATCGAAACGACGTCCAAGCATAAGTTTATTGACACAATACAAAGTGCAGACAAACTTTTTGGGCCTTGTGGGTATTTTTAAAACTCAACAACGGTGACGCTCCGCTCTCCGTCGCACATTTTTGTTTTTGTCTTTCGCCTTTTGTCATGATAATTTTCTGAGTTTAACGGCAAGTGTTAAGCAGAGTTGAAATTATAAATAACTTTTATGTTTCTATGAATTTCACAATAACTAGCAGTCTTATTAATAAACACGAATTAGCTTTAGACTAGTTAAACCATCTTTTGTCTCTTTCGATCCAGCTAAATATTCCAGTAGCGAAAAAGGACAAAAGCTGAAGTAACTAACCCGAGACTAATACCCATTCTTAAACTCTTACAGCCTTATTAATAAACTAATAAGGCTGTAAGAGTTTAAGAATGTGTCCAATAACACCATTCTTACGATCTGTATTAGGGCAAAGACATTTTGTTCATGTGTTCTTTACACTAACACATAAATAATAGGTCTTTACCTATGAAATTGCCGTATTGCAGTACAGACTTCTTCAAACAAAAAAAAGTTTTGATAGGCTATGAATTCTAAATTCAAATTAATTTTGTTTTAAAAATATGACATTCTATTTACAATATAAGTCTTTTGTTTATTGATTAGCGTTGTATTTTCATTACATTTCAACATTTTTCCTCATAATGGATACTTTGAAATTTCGTGTAATTATGGAATATGAGTTCCGTCGTGGCATCAACGCGGCACAAACGACACGTAACATCAACGACGTTTACGGAGAGAACTGTACAAACGAACGTACAACCCGTTATTGGTTTGCTCGGTTCCGTTCTGGGAATTTTGACTTGAAAAATGAACCTCGTGGTCGTCCGGAAACTTTGGTCAACAATGATGAATTAAAGGCGATTGTGGAAGCTGATGAATCTCAATCTACAGCTGAGCTGGCAGCAGCTTTTGATGTTAGCATCAAAACAATATTGGTCCATTTGCGACAGATTGGCAAGATAAAAAAGCTTGATAGATGGGTGCCCCACGAACTTAACGATCGCCAGCGCAACTTACGCGTCGAGACTTGCCTTGCGCTGCTTAACAAACACATAAATGAAGGAATTTTTAACCGAATTGTTACGTGCGAAGAAAAATTGATTCTTTTTGACAATCGAAAGCGCTCAGCAAGTTGGTTAGATCCTGGTTCGGTACCAAAGCACTGTGCAAAACGAAAAATGACCCCTAGAAAGGTGATGGTCACAGTTTGGTGGTCTAGTGCTGGTTAGCTTTTTACAAAACGGCGAGAGCATTACTGCAGATGTGTACATTGAAGAACTGACCACAATGATGGCGAAACTCGCACGTCTGCAACCAGCTTTGGTCAATCGGTCGTCTCCTCTGCTACTTCACGACAACGCGCGTCCCCATACTGCACAACAGACCGTCTCTAAGCTGCATGAGTTGGGTTTGGAAGCTCTCCCTCATCCGCCATACTCACCAGATCTTGTGCCTACCGACTATTACTTTTTCCAAACTTTTGGACAACTTTTTAGCGGAAAAAAAATTCAATTCCCGAGAGGCAGTACAAAACGCCTTTGAAGAGTTTGTTGTCTCCCGTCCTGCTGATTTTTTCAAGGAGGGCACCCATAAACTGCCACAGCGTTGGCAAAGATGCATTGATTGCAGGGGTGATTACTTTGAATAAAAGAAATAAATAATTTCGAAAAAAAAATACTTTAACTTTTTTCAAACAAAACGGCAATTTCATAGGTAAAGACCTAATATAAAATAAATCAAAAATGGGTAGGTACTAAAAAATAAAATAAATTAAATGTAATTAATAAATTTGATGTACAGGTAAAAGCTACTTTTAAAATGCTTGCTTGGTCATACTTAGTTATTTATAACAATAATAATGGTCATGGTCAAGCTAAAGCTGGGAGATACGTGCACGACTCATGACCTTTCCAGTCGAGTAACCTAAAAAGCTTCTAAACCTTTTTATGGATATGACTTCGTCGACAACCATATCGGCACCATATGGTAACGTGCAATCGCGTAGAAAAGTGACTAAGTCAACCGTAGAGGCTAAAAATAACTCTAGAGGCTTTCCAATATTCGTGTTGCTTACATAAAACTTTAAAATTATAGAATTAGACACAGCATTTTAGTGACCATTTAATTTAATTATACAATCTTATTCGATTTCTGATCCATGTCGTGAAAGCGGTTTCATTGGTTTCTAGCGTGATTTCACTTAAGTAAATGTCAAATGTTCTAGGTCGTGGTATATATTGAAGTTGTTATATTTTTGTATCCTTTTAAGGGTGTTGTGCGTGACATTACAATGCTTAACCTTAGTGGTATCCTTTAGTATCACACGCTTGCGTTCGGCCTCGCTGTAATCCAATATGGCGAGGCGCTACGCTCGACTTAAGGCGTGATTACTCTTTTGTGACAACTGCCAATGTTATATCGTATTTTGCTTTGTTGCGATTAAAAATGTAAAATGAAATGAAATAATGTAATAAGCAATACATATTATCTTCCGGTCAATAGCTGATTAATAGTCACCATTTAAAGGCTTTGTTTCAATTTCAATTCGTGTTTTGCATTGAGTGGGCAATAAAAGTGGTAGTTTTGCTTCGTTTATTATTAAAAATACGATAAGGTATCTATGGACGCATGTACAAAGAGCACGTAGGTACATTATTAAACTAATGAATCATCATGTTAGTCACTTATCGGTGCAAAGCTAATTAATTCAAATATATTTACGTGTTTATTTAATAATTGAACATATAAAGCCATTTTAAGGCGCAGTGCGACGTTGCTTGTCAAAATAATCATATAAAAAAATAGTGTAGATAGAAAATAATACAAAAAACAAGGATAACTGAATAAATCCTAATTATTCTGATTTGTATAAAATAAAATCGTTCCAATGACCCCTGATTTTTTAAAATCAATGTAGTGCTCCAAATTTACAGCGATAACATCACATTTTTTTACAAACTAAATTGCCGGTTGGATTTCCTATAGGAATAACCGGTTAAAATATTTATTTGATATTTATGCACGTAGTCGCCAAAAAACCCGCATAATTAAAACATTTTAAAGCGCACACCCAGTTTGACATAAAATTTATGATCTGCTATTTTCAACTTTAAACAAAGATCTCTAAAGACCCTCTAAATTAAACGTGCTTATGACCCAGCCTTAACTATGTAAAACAATACAGGCATAGCACAGCAAATTATAGAGCTGACTTGAGGATAAGTTTAACTTTAAAATATATCTCACCCAGAGGTTATGTCCTACACGGATTCCAAAGACAATATAAGAATATAAGAATATCATGACAAGTTTATTTTTTTATTAGTCTAACCACCCACGGCTGCCATTGTTGACATAATTACTTCACAGCATTGTGTCTCTACGAGTAATATATATTTTTAAACGCGTCTCTCAACTCAGGCGCATATATCGCACATGTGTCCCACCATCACCCACATACCACATACCTGGTCTACACCTGTGCACACACAAGTCTGACGTATACATACTTCACCTCGAATTAAATAAGCATTACGAAAACTGTACAAAAGGAATAAGGTTCAAAATACTTGAGGGAATAAGTTATGGAAAGCATAAACAGCTTTATTGCTATTATGCTCGTATTTATACCTCAATGTCTGTCCTGCAATGCAGTTTAAATATCCTGAAATGTATTTATTCTATTATCAAATCCATTATACTCACTTATGACTATGCATCTAACGGAATCATCGTTTGAGTTATATAATTAACAGAATTTAAAAATAGTATGGTAGGTAATTTGTATTTGTGAAATTGACTTAGGTAATACTATTATCTTTTTCAAAAATACGCTTATAGTGAAGTTACTTATTGTTGTTGTTGGACGTCTTTTTATTATTCATTAAATTTATACTCAATTTTAAATCAATGCATAATTATTATTATTATTATAATAAGTTGAAATGTAATCTGACCTGCCTTGTGTAACATGCAAAGTTATATGGCCAATAAATAATATTCTATTCTATTCTTTAGCTGGTCAAGGAGGGGATCAATTGATCAAGGTCAATTCAGCAACGTATCCAGGCAAAGTATTGAATTTTCTTCCATTAAACTGGAACTGGGCTGAACTGGGAACTTGTCAAGTCAAACTTGGTCAGAGTAAAAAGAGTAGCTATGTTAACAGACCAGTTATATTATAGTTATTTGTATTAAAATATACTCAATAGTTATGAGAACTGAACTGACTGTACGGTCTGTATAACGATATGTATAAGGGTTTTATTATTTCATCCACTGTCGAAACAAATTCTCTTCTCTTTACTCTACGTGCCAGCCAAAATCCGCGTTCAGTCCAGTACCATGGAAGAAATTTCATTTAGTACATACATATATGTAGGAATATATTATTGCAGGACGAACGACCTGACTAATACGAATTAGGTAGGTTAACTTCACGATCCACTCGTGGTGAGTGTCACGGCTTCCCATAACAGCAGTGCTATTTAGGAAATCTACCAATGTTGGTCTTGCAATCTTATTTTTATCTAAATCTCCACTTAACACAATCAGATTTATCTAGTTTTACGGTTTTTAATATATTTCATTTATTACGTTTAAATTAATTCTTATATCATAGATACCTCATTAATATCACAAATAGAGTTACACGTTTATATCATAAAGTTTGATTTTTTAATTTTAAAAAATACCTCCATTATGTCTGGTTTTAGACACACCATCGTAACATTTCTCGCCAACGTGCAGCTCATCCATACATTATTAAGTCGTGGAGGAGTTCACGATTTGGTTTATGAGTACTTTTTTGCCGTTATGATAATATGGAAAGAGCCTCCACCCAGCGGCATTTCCCAAAGCTACAATATATAGCCATTTACATACACAGCCACTGTGGCGTGGCGTAGTTGAGTTGTTCTGAGTCTGGGTGTTGTGCGACCATGGTCCTCGTAGATCGGGAGTCCCTAAAGACTGGGAATCGTAGTTAGGGTCCAGGATATAAGTATGTGATCGTTGAGGGTTTTTATTATTAATAATATTATTATTATTTCGGAAGGTTAAAAGAGTATTGTCACAGGATAAGCTATGCATTGATGGCATATCCTGTGTCCAACTACGGTGACCTCTTCCAATCAGGAGAGCCGTATGCTTGCGTAAGGTAGCAATACCTTAACATACATAAAAAAAGCTTTTGCATAGAAGTTTCCTTTAATTTGAAACGCTACATCATTAATGTAAAATTGGTTCTTTGAGAACGCTGAAGAAAGGGTTGGATTGAGTTTTTGGCGGGAAAGCGAAAAAGATTGCATCACCGCATTGTATTGTTTTACAAAACTTGTGTTATTTTCAGTGTTAGTGCATAAAATTGGTGGCATTCTATTCGCTAAGGGCTGGATTACAGGCGTGAGTGTGGGAAAATGGTATAATGATGGTGAAACGTTTCTTTTCGTGTTGTTTCCAAATCTCCATAGAAGCTTTAGAAGTAAAGTTGCCACGAATAAAATGCCACCAATTTTATGCACTAACACTGAAAATAACACAAGTTTTGGAAAATAATACAATGCGATCACGCGATCTTTTTCGTTTTGCCGCCAAAACTCTCTTCCTAGACTTTACCACTGAAGATCGAAATATGTTTGAGCGTTTGACCAAAAGGTCGATAAAACAATCGACTGATAAAACATACAATAGCCGATTTTTTTCAATGAATTGTTGGTATATTTACACCAATCGAATAATTAACGTTTGGTCGAAAAAAAGCGAGTATGCTATCACTTGCCAAACAAGTCTAAATCCGATAAATAAAGATCAGAATAATAACATACCTATGTATTTAAACTAAAACAATTTATTAAATAATTTATATTATTTTATAGATACTAATAGCTGACTAAGTTCCATAAGCCAGAGTAACTTTGATCATATTAACAATATTTTAGAATTTTGATTGGTTTATTTTTTTCGTATTATCACTTTTATCTTGAAAATGGGACTTTTCATATTATTTTGTTACCTAAAATACTGCAACGCAACTACAAAAGCAACGTTTTGCTGTAATAATTTTAAGGTGGTTTATTGTTTGCAGCGAATGAGCGCCCGACTGGTAGAATTGAAATTAAATTCATATTATTAACAGTCTAAATAAGCTACTATATAGGTAACGCCTCATGTGAAGTGACCATACTGTTGCGACTGAAAACGTGGCTGCGAAAAAATTTTACAGTTCTTTTTCTTTGAGCTTGATAAAATGATGGTATAGATAGAAAGATAAATTTGTCTGTTTTATTTAGTGTCATTATTGTTAGACTCATTGTAATATTATCAAGTACATATTTACCGGTATAGTTCTGTAAAGTACCACTGGCCAACGAGACGGCATATAGCAATCTAATAAGTAACCTTAATAAATATTGTTATATAATATTATATTATATATTCTTATGTGTAGATACTTATACATTATTAAGATGAGTAATAAGTTCTAGTTGAAAAAAGTTTAGAAAGCTTATGAAAAGGTAAGAACTGGCAAATATCAATTTTTGAGATTATTCCGTTGAAAATAAACTTATGGTTACATTTTATGTTTAATATCTATGGCGCGACGGTTAGTTGCGATTTGAGGCCGAAGTCAACGCCTTTACCAAGGTCGGCCCGACCGTCTTCAGCGTCAAACGATACTAAACTTGGGCTTCACGATGCAGCGCATTAATTATAACGACTTTATCCCGTCTCTGCGGGCTTGCTACGACTCGAGCCATACCGAGCCGTACTTGTTTGGGATTCTGCTTACACGCGTCAATCGATTTTATTACTTGTATTGGATTACTGGATCTAGATACCGGCTATGGTGTTTTTATACACATCTGAACCTGTTTTCTAACCTTTCATGCAAAGCTAGCATTCTGACATTAGAAAATAAGTTCGTAGTGTTGTGGGTATGGGTATATTATGTGGCCAGCCAGACTCATTAGTGGGTTACCGTAGGTACCTATGCTAGATAAAACATTCCACTGTCTTGTTGTACCACCATTCCGATGGTGTTACATCATTCTATAAACATAGCATTGCCAGCCATCTGTCGTGTTTAATTTACGGTTTTTTTAAAAAAACAAACAAAATATGATTTGGACTAAGCTATTAGGTTAATAAATTATATTAGATACGTTAAATTCATGTTTTAAATACAACACAATTAAACTCTATAAACCTCACAAATAATTAAATTTATTGCATACTAGTTGCGCCCCACGGTTTCATCCGCGGAAAAAAAAGTATTATAATTATTGGCTCATCCCACGGGAGCATTTCACTTTTCCGGGTTAAACGTTAGCCTATATATTAATGCAGTGCATAAGCCTATCTTGATACCGAATTTCATCCAGATCCATTCAGCCGTTTGAGTGTGAAATAGTAACAAACATACACACATACAAACTTTCGCCTTTATAATATTAGTGTGATGTGATGTAGGTACCTACGTAAGTAATCATAGAATTGTGATAACTATATCTATAGGGCTAGTGTACATATTTCCTAAATCTGTGAGATTGTAGAATTATATGATCAAAGGGATTTGGTTACGAAAACTTGTGGTCAAAATCTAGAATGGCTTATAGTCTAGATGCCATGGGAATGCGACACATGCGAGTGAGGTTGTCAATTGCGGTTTGTAACATTGTAGATAGAAAGGCGATGTAAATTCGCAAGCAGTGTGCTCGGGTTAACGATCGCTATGGAACCGGTCGGACTGGCGTGCGAAGGAGACGCGGCGGACGGCGGCCGGCCGGCGACGAGCGAGGAGGCACAAAGGATCCACCCGGGAATGCGCACGCCGGCCGCAGCCGCTCGCTCACACCACAAACCATATCTATCTGGCACTACACTGTTATATCCGGCTTCTATTTCATGTTACTGCGATGCACGCTTATCAACTAGATGTCCTGAAACCCCGACCTGATACTAGTTAATACTCATACCTAACTGGTCAGTGTCGTACTAGGTACCCAAAAGTAAACCCTTGCATTAACAGTCCTCCCTAGCAACCGCTATGTTACAATACTTTTAAAATATTCCTTGACTTGTGATATCGATTATCGATCGATAGTAAAACGATTACGAGTGGGTTTGTAAAGTCGACATAAATTCCGCTAAGTGCTGATGTAGTCACGTTATCAAAGCCTTTGCTATCGTTTTGACATGAATTGTGAAGTCACTATTGGAATTACATCATTTTAAGTGCTTACCTCAAATTTTAACAATAGCAGGACAATGTAGAATTTTATAGAAATATGAAAAATAGCAATAATGTTTTATTATTAATAAGATCCAACCCGAGAAACTATATGATAGTAAACTGCAGTTTGATGAAATCTTGAGATATTAAGTTGTAGTTTGATGGTTCTTTCTTTCTTGTGCTAGCGCACGCGCGGTACAATTTGCCGCTGGCGTTGCAAGTATCATAAACAAAATACCCTAACCCTAACCCTACTCGAACTCGAAGCGCCTCGCGATGTTACCCGAATGTATCTTAAAACTTTAACACCTCATTTGGCCAATTTTAGAGGCTGAAGATTAAAATCTAAGTACTTTCTAAGGTAGTAAAGGTAAACTTCTAAGCTACATAAGGAAGATCCTTCAAATATCAAATCTCACTGCGGTAAGTATGGGGACCACATGTTATGTATTAATGTCTCTACGATCAGCGGTTCCAGCGGTTTGGGCTTGTCGTTGTCTATCAGTCAGCCACTCACGACAAAGCCTTTTTACATCAATGACTCATGTATATCAATTTATTTACTATAGTTACGGTTGTGTACCTTTGCCTTCAGACTTCAGGACGATTATTGTTCTAAAATGACAATGCTCACGTGGATATTTAGCAATCACGTATTACATAGGTACTTATTTAGATTCTACTGTATACCTTATCTTAGGTACCTACCTAGTAGGTACTGCACAAAATTTTATGTGAGTGGTTTTATGACAAGGAAAATGATAACATAACAAAAACAGAAATTTTACCTAAAATAGAATAACGTTAGCTAGCAGGTACACAAGTTCTGGGTAATGGGACAAATGAGCTCAGCACGCCACGAGCAGTTTTGCAACATGGCTATAAATATAATATACCTAGGTATACATAATACCTATGACCTATATAGGTACTAATCTAAGCCGGTTCATGTGGATGTGTAGGGTTACCTAAAATAAAACAGTTTTCTTTGTTTGTCGCAGGGAACAACGGGAAGGAGAAAGAACATTCTCGAAGCAAGGAAGCCACATCGCCGGCAGCGCGCTCTGCCAACGGTAAGCATCAAATCAATAGAGATAATCTACAACAAGTAGTACCTAACATACCCTAGTGGTGCTAAAATCATCATCTCTTTCGGATAAGTATAAATGATGGAGTTGCCATGACGATAATCGCGCTTTAAGACTTGAATGGGAGCCGTTCAATCGGTAAGAGGGTGCTCCAACTACGGCGCGAGGGTGCGAGCGCTGGAGGGGAGGGGAGCGCACATGCCGGCACCAGGGGCTGCGGCCGAGTACGCAGCCGCGGTGCCGCCCGCGCCTCGCCCTCACCCCTCTTTGCAGGGGCGACAACGACACCCCATAATACAACATTTTTGCGGAAATTGGAATGTTCCCTCCGAATATTCGACTATTATTCGTATAAGTATGTACACGCTTTGGCGTTACCAACACCGATGGCGAATTCAAAAAAGGTCGTTATTGTCCAAAATGAACAGGATGGCACAATTTTACTGCGCATTTTATGTATGCCCATAATAGGGTTAATCGGGTGGGTTCTTTATCAACCAAAACAACTAGTGATACAATGGAAGAGACACCACTGACGTGATGACGTGTCGCTATCTTCAGTAATAATATATATCGTTTACATAATAGTATGGCATACACAAGCATCTCTTATTATCAGGTCGCACTTGCCGCGTGTACATAATAATTACCCATATTACCTACATTAACAGTGCAGTACTTACTTTCTAAGGGAATATTACAAAGACGCGACTGGTCAAATCCGTCGGGATTAAAAACACTTTATGTTAGACGTCATCTAAAGTTTTTAAGAGGACCGTCATCTTATTTGCAAATGTTATTTCCATCGCTCTGCTATCTCCAAGTGTGATAGAGATAATATTTTAGGTGTCAATCGTTTGGATAGATTATAATCTGTTTGTACAACTACTACTTTTCTTCATTATAATTTTGTATACATATATGTAATTATGAATATTTTACAAAAACTCAAAAGGAACTCCGTACTCTCATAGTTTTTATTGTGTAGACACTTAGACAGCATAGAAAAATCATTGAAATCAGATAACATTTTGGGGTAGAATAACCTAGCGCTTTTTGTGTGGACAATAGTGTACTCTCTTCTTAACTACCTCTACTTCCATATTGTACAGAATTACCTAGTATACTTATTATATCTTAAATCATAAGGGTTGGTTTTGTTTGAGATAATTGTTATAATTACTTCGCAACAATAATACTCTTGATGAATAGATTAGTTTGGAGTCATTTACTCCAACTTAAAACTATCCCTCAAACAAAGGCACTTGAACAGCTGATTATGATAACAATGTTGAAACACAATGTCACCATGTAGTTAAACGTGACATATCAATAGCGCAGCAGATAATGGCACATCCGTCAACGAGCCTGCCTGCTCGACTCCTATCTCGTTTTTGAAACAATAGTTGCTAGGTTACTTATCATAAATACATAAATATCGCAAGACTAGACCCGCTGCTAAATTATGCTCAAAACTACAACTACTAAAAGCAATTAATAATATAATAATAATAATATGTGTGGACAACTCACACAACGCCATCTAGCCCCAAACTAAGCAAAGCTTGTACTATGGGAACCAGATAACTGATACAATGCTTAAATACTTTTTGTTTGTAAATACATACATAGAATACAATATAACACCCAGACACAGAACAAACACCTATGTTCATCACACAAATGTTTGCCCTGGGTGGGAATCGAACCCACAACCCACAGCTTAGAAGACAGGGTTACTACCAACTGAGCTATCGAGCCAGCCAAATTAAAAGTTGTAATCGATTCAAAGCTTTTTTTATAACATAGACAGGCAAACAAGCAGACGGCCCGCCTGATGGTAAGCAGTTACCGTCGCCTATAGACACCTGCAACACCGGGGGCGCTGCCAATGCGTTGCCTACCTTTTAAGACTATTTACCCGAGGTTTGAAGTGTAGCCATAGCCCAAGTAGCTTAGCGGAAATACCTCAGATGGTTAGCTCATTCCGCAACTTATCGACGTTTAAATATTTTATGTGATGGGAGATCGTTTTAGGACTATTTTTCTTTCAGGATCAGCGCTTATATTTTTTAGCACATTATATTTAGCCCAGTATAATGATAATTTACTGAAAATACTTAAACAAATTAATGAATAAGATATCTTGAACATATATAGACATTGATTACAAAAGAAAGTGGTCAAAAAAATATATTGCTCAACTATTTTGGAAAAAAGCGCAGCGGTACTAAATACAGAGGACAGGAACGCTGATAAAGCACCACACTACATAGACATTATGTGGAGATTAATTACTTAATAATGGCAAATATTCTCTTTAATGACTAAGTTACTAGAAAAATTTTGAGGACAATACAAAAAAATAAGCCTTTATCGAAATGTACTGACAGTTAACGAACATTTGTGGCTTACTGCTTATCTTGTGGTTTAGTTATAGTTGCTGACATCACCAGTCACAACCACCTTTCTTTAGTGGAGCGACGACTACATAATTGGTTAGCTTCTTCATGTCCATTAGACGGTTGGGTGACCCAAGTGTCGTGGTATTTCTTAATTGATGTTCCGACTTTTTTATCAGCCACATAGACATCGACCCTTTTGTTGCTTGTGATAAAAACATTGCTAATGCTTTGTTAGAAAACATTAGACTACGCAATTTATCGGAATATTTATTTCATTAATTGTTTGAACCTAATAAGTAATATTGTTCAATGCTCACCGAACACTGTATGGTAAACCTATGTACAACACGTAATCAATGACGCGAAACTCCAGTGCGAAACAGTTTCACGACTTATGATGTCATTAATGTCATCCAAGGGCAATGATAAGAGAATCTATATTACATTGGCTATATTAATAGATTTTCCCTAAATCCACTATCCAATTTCACGTTTATTCCTAGCGACCAGCTGGTAAACACCGCGCCGATTGCGCAATTTGGAACTGTTCCAGTGTTCAACTCAACGACATGAACTCTGCAAATACTTTTCCAGAAAATATTGAATTCCAGGCATCTTAATGAACCCATCAACTATCGAACTTTTATAACTAGCTTACATAGATATTGGTATATAGGTACTTACCCACTTAGACTATTCGTAAGTCAAGTAATGACGCAATCACTACTGTGTCCGTTGCAACTAGTGAACTAGTGAAACTAGTGAAATTACTGGGCAAATGAGACTTTATGACCTAATCTCACAGATATGATTACTAGCAGCCGTGTCACTTAATATCAGGCGAACGACTAGCTCGTCATGTCATTCACACATGATCTTTTTCTTTTATATTGCATTAACAAAGTGTATTGGAAGGAGCAGAATCCAAAAATATTATAATTCTTGTTCGTCAGTCTACTTGAGAATTCATCAAAAAAAAAAAAAACACTGAATTAATTATTTGTTGGAGTTCTGAGCAGATTCTTAGTTCTTAAGTTCTTTTCGGAGAAATCGGTTAATCGAAAAATAAGTCAGGCATTTTTAGACAAGTGTCTCCGTCCACCCACACTATTCCATGATCAAGTGCGTAAGGACGAATAGAAATCAGAAAAGCAGGATTTGAGGCGTAAAAGTAATTAGCCCGCGCCGAAGCCTGTAAGAATTTTAAAATTATTATAATAACCATTAAAACCAATAATGTAAATTCAAGTCATTTATTAATTTCTATTTAAATTTGTTTAAGTAATTAAAACAAGTAAGTACCTACCTACTTACACTAATAAATTAATACTATCTAATATCTACAGCTCAAAGCATTGTCATACTTAGTCTGTGATATGTAATAAGCTTCTAAGGTCAATGATCTAGCCGTACAACATACCTACCTACAATTTGTACACAATTAATAATTCATACTGTAATGGGGCGGCTGACCGCGAACACATTTGGCGAGTCTTTTTTTCGCACTTGTTATCTAGGTACTCGATGGATCGTTCAACCCATAATTTAACGGACGTCTCAACTCAATCACCATTTGATTTCATGATCGTTATCTTAAAAAAAACGATCCTACTACAGCGCAAGCGGATAACTGGAGATCAGAGATAGATAATGATACAAACCAAGCAGCATCGTGCTTGCTTCACAAGCGGAACGAGTTCAAACCAATAAAATGTACTTTGGTGTCCTTACCTTCCACGTAAAGCATTATTTTACGCTTTAATTAGCTGCTATCATCATAAACAACACAGACTTTGCAAACTCGCTGTTCTTTTGTTCTGGTTTCAGTTTCTCTTTCACTATTGACATTCAATTTACTCCTAGATTTTGACAGGGTTGGGTGTCTTTCTTATTAACTAGCGGAGTGTTGGCACGCTGCATAAAAATGGATTTATGAATGAAAACTGTGCATGGACACAAAATGATTACCATTTATTAATAGATTTCATAGCTTTTCAAACATTACATAAACACGTTTCATTCGCAAATAGATTCAGTCTTGGCTGCGTGCGCATTTTGTCAGATGGATAAAAATTATTCTCCAAGCTCTTGTGGTGCCCTAACTGCGAAAATGACCAACATGCTTGGTGTATCAGTATGAACACTTTTTGTCTCACAAAATAAACCATGTATTAAACAGCGCACCATGTATTTTTGTAAACTTAGTAAAACATAGATTTTTTTGCTATTTAGCGCAGTCATTTATGATGATATGGCAAGTTTAGTTAAGTTACATTGACAATTGGACAAACATGGACAATTGGACAGCATAGCACAGCTTGTTGAAAAAGTGTGCCAGCCCGTGGCCGGCAGCGTATCCTACCCGTCTGACGGGCCCGTTACTCCGAGAAAGTGGACTAGTCTACTGCCTCCGCTGCGCGCGCGCATCCTATCCAGTCTCCACATCTGACGTCAAATGTAACACATAATCAGCATTCACAAATATGATTTCACCTTTAAAAATCCAATTAGTTTTACATTTTGCACAAACGGTAAATATTGTTACCACCCGGCTTAGTTGCTCTCTCGTTGCTAATTAGTGCATTCGAGCTGAAATTGCTTGGTTCGCCGGTGCATACGCTACCATCAGTACACTGAAATTGTTTAAGTGACTAATAAATAATTGTAATCATAATAATGTTAATAAACTGGAAACTAATAATAATATAAACGATGATAAAAGGTCAGACAGTGAAGTTTTTAGTTTATCGCTAACGACGGTCAACGACACCGCAGAGAATTGCATTGGTCATTTAAAGATATAAAATCCGAATGATATGTGAAATAAATACGAAGAGAAACAGAAGTTGAATATCTAGGATACAGCTATCGAATTGCAGACGGCGGCGGCGCCGAGGCTGACCGCGGTACCTGCGGCCACCACACTCAAATTACAATACTTCAATAAGACTTAAGTGGTTGGACAAACACTAGACATTTATGTGATTCGTAAAATTAGACGGCAAATGGAATAAACGAGACTGAAACTTATTTTCTAAATAACTAACTACACAACAGCCGTGATGATCTATAGACAGTCCTAATGTTCCAGCCCACCAACAGCAGGTAGCGTACCGTGCTGCTGAGTGGTGCTGGTAAGGCAGTAAAATAAATAATAAAACGCCCATTTTGATTAAATAATAAATAAAAGTAGAGTCTGGTAGAGGACACGCCAAACGTGCCAAACGTAAGAAACGCTATTACTAGCTGCTTAGTCAGCAGTATGTGCCGACTTCTCAGGATGACGGTGACTAGCGCGATGCTGTTACTGTTATAGTAGGTAAGTATAGGTAGCCGTGCCTTAAATAATTAAAGTAGGTAGGTTAAACTAGTTTTTTAGTTTATATTAAATATATGACAGCAGAACATCGCGGCAGCGCGCATTTGTGAATGAAAACTGCACCAGTCATTTGTTTATTTATTTATTTATCATGAAATAAAATCACAATCAATACACTGTGTAGGTACTGTCTTAAAGCAATGTTAGAACAAGGTGACAATAAAATGATTCCTTAAGTACAGCGGCGTTTCATAATGTAAGGTTTTGGCAGTTGAATCGAGATGCCTCACTCAATCGGAAAGTGGGAGGCTGGGATCAATACTTGGGTCCGGCGCGGCGTCGCGCGTCGCGGCAGTCAATATCGCACGCCGCTGCGCCGCCGCCGCCGCGCCGCTCCGCCGCGCCGCCTTGCCTGTGAAAGCGAACGCACCGCTCCGACCTCGCTGCCCTTCACCAAGTGTCGACGACCCCTGCACCCCGCAATACCCCAACCCCTCCCACGCAACACCCCTTCACACATCTCTCGTTCCATCTTCGTGACCCGATTAGTTTAAAATGTTAAAATACTTATTGTCATCTTTGTTACCGAAAACTGGCTAGTGAGTCACTCAACAAATCTTATTAATAGCATTCGTAAGCGTCTGAATCAGAAATTCAGTCTTTTCCATACATATAATATCCTTAATGTTAGTTATTCGTCATAGCGTCATCATTTCAAACGAATTCTATCTTTGCTAGTCGGACCGCGTGTGCATGGAGCTGATTCCGTAGTGACAACTTCCGCAGCTATCTAGATGGCATAGTTTGCCGGCCGGCACATCCGGCGCTGGCCGGAGGACGTTGGCACATTCAAAAAACCGGATCGATTCTTCATTAATATTCCGTCAGCGCCAGTTGCCGCTCCGGCCGACAGACACTGGTGTAAAATCACGTTTATACACCGAAATAAATATCGACACGTCAATGCGTTACAAAGTTACAACCAACCATCGTCACGTTTACGTAGTTCTATGACTTACTTCATCATACGGGCAGTGAAGCAGCTCTAGAACATTTACGTTGCCTACTTTGTATTTTGTAATCACCAATAGAAAATTCATTTATATTGGTACCTAGGTAACTTTTTATTTTACTTCACTAGTTTATTATTTTTGTGATATAAGGTCCTAGATTTATTTAGAGCGAGTGTGCGAATTACAAATCGCCGCAACTTGGTTCGACGGTGCGACGATTTTTACTTGGGTAACTCAACTGTGAAAGAAAACATCGGGAGAAAACCGGCATGTTTAAGAATCACAAAGAGGACATGTGTCATACACCAAGTTGCACTTGGCCGATGTATTTGACTATGGCCTACTCTGTTAGTGAACAGCCGTGTCCAGGCAGCGAGATGAGATCGCCTTGGACTGATGACGAGTTATTATTCATTTCCAATTCCGCCCCCGCCCGCGCCAACATGAATCACAACTAAAACGAAAAAACGATTGATTAGAGAAATGTCACTCCCGCGCATCCCATCCCATCGCAGTACGCGCGTGGCGCAATCTTTGCGGGGAGCTTAGCTAATGAACTTGAATAGGCTACAGACCTCCACAGCGATGGCTATAAATAATACGCTAATGCTTCGCGATATTAGTTAACACAGCCGACAGACTTTAATGTAGGCACACTTCTGCAGAAAATAAATTCAGGAATGCTCTACCTTTTAGATAAAATGTAATTACAATCAATGGCTTAGTTTATCAGAAATAATTGCCGAAAACGATGAAGTAGTCCGCTGACAGTCTTTAAGGTTTTCCTTTTTGTTGTTTTCACCAGATATTTGTTGTTGACAGTTTGAATATCACAAAATAATGTTATGTTGGCAGATAATAATTACTTTTGCTTCCTTGTCCGAATACATAGCAAGTTCATCTATCTCGTGACTTCTTAAATTTTCCGCTAGCATCGGGTGTCGGCTGCAGGCATCTCACGTGCTCTCGTTTCAAGACTATTTTGGGAAGCGTACATGGCATTTGGACCGCGCTCTGGAAACAACCTGCTCACCCTGGATTATTTTCGGATGCCCTACTAACGATGTGCTCTTAGTTCATCATTTAAATAAGCATGTATAGCTCCAATATGATATTACAAATGCTGCGCACAGGTTGTATTGTGGTCAGCGTTATAACTAGCAGTTGGTGTTATAACAGAATTATTGAGTTCTAAAAGAAATCCTTCACGGTCTCTTGAGTTTAAAATTAATTCATGTCTCTATCCAGAGCGGGTTGTAAGAAATGCAGCTAATTAGGTTTACTTGAACACTTTCAAGTGAACGGACTTCAGTTTTTAATCGCGGCATGGCTTTGAGCCCGATATAACGGTAATCTAATACAGTAAATCTTAGCCTCATATTATTAGAAAATCGTCATAAAACAAACTGTTGGCTGATCGTCAAACTTTGCAAGCAAAATAATACGAGTCAAGTCACTATGACACTTGATTTGGAACTCATTGCGAATTCAATAATTTATATGGCGACATCGAATGGGGGTAGTAGTAATTGATTGTAGAGTAGGTAGGTATAGCTAAGTATTAGGTATAGTTTATAGTTCAAAAATGTAGATAGTTGTAAATTTTTTTTTTAAATTAATTTCTTATTATACGTATCATAATTATTTTTCATTGGCTCTAGAATGATCCATTATTATCACATACAATAACGGCGTATTTTGTTCGATGCGTTGAGGTAGAAGGAGGAACACAAGCTCGGGACGCTCTGGGATTCAGGGGCCAAACTCCCAGGGAGCGCGGGGAGACGCGACTCAGCCGCTCGCTGTATCGACCGAGCCCACCCGTGATTCCAGCGCCGCGCCGTGCGCCGTCGCCATCGTCGCGTACACTTGACATTCGCGCGTTCTCACCCCCGCAACGGGTTCACGACCCTTTTATCTATACTCACAACTGAAATATAGCTTTGCTATACCTATCTAATGTCACAAGATGAAATCTTCATATTGCAGGTTGTGCCCCACTACACGAGCGCTACCACTAAACTTGATACTTCGTTTGTTCGCAGGAGAGGACCACCCAGGGCAGAAACAACGCAAAGGGTTTTTCAGAAGTTTTTGGAAAAAATCCCGCCATTACTCCTTAGAACATCCGTGAAGAGATGATAGAACCTTCCGATACGGCCTTTAATGTTCAGTCACACTTGTTTCTAACAAATCACAACTTTTTGTGATTAATGTATTTACATCAGCGAATCCTGATAACTACAATATTAAGCGAGAGATTCAGAATCTATCGGAAAGGTTCCGATTCGGGATTTGCCCTTTCGTCTCGATTGTCGATTTGGCAGCGGAACCATTCCGATGGGTTGTGATTCTGAGTGTAGTATTCTCAATGTTCCGACTAAACCGTAACTCAATTTTTAAATCGCACAACTTTTACACGCGAAAGTATTTGATAACAATATTTACTATCCCTGTATTCGTTGATTACGACAAAAACTTAGGAAGTAGTTTGTTTACCTACGTAACAAGAAAACTTGATATAATAGGCAAATTCCAAAATGTTAAGAGTTTCCTTGCTTTAGGTGGTTTGTGACGGGTTGCAGACGTAAAATTGTGGAGATGGAATTACATTATTATGCGGTATTATTATTTGTTAAATCAACGGATCTTAAATCAAAGCATAATTTATTTTTAAGCTGATAAGTTTAGTATACATGTTTTAATCGCAATAAATTCTTTTCTTTGTTAATTATATAAATCTGTAGAAATGTAGATAACCACGTAGAATACTTTGTTTTATTGATAACAACGCCCACTACAATTACATTTTATAATTAAAATTTCAAGATAACACGATCAACAATGTTTACCTTTTTTTTTTTACAAAATAGCAGCTTACGATACTAGTACCTGCTTTTATAATGATTGGTCTTATCAATTTATTTTACTGGTGCGAAGTAGTGTGTAGGTTGAGAGCACCGCAGCCATAAGCGATTTTTTATATTACCTGTAAAAATGGTGAACTGTATAGAACCGAGATGTCAATATAATCTCAACTAACCTTACTCGTTACTTTCATTGATAACGAAAATTGGCCCTAGTGTGTTGTAGCATAAAGAACCAAATCACTTGATAGGCTATTGCTACAAGTTTAACATTTGATACCAATCCTTGTATTCGAGTGTACTTAACTCTTACTATTGTAGATTTATTAAAATGAAAATAAATTATGTTCATTAGCAATACTGAGTGCTTTTAATTTCACCTACTCCAAAGGAACATGGGTACGTTAGGGTTCAGTAAAGAAACACGTTGTTATAATACAAATCATTTTATTATTAGATAGACACAGTTCCCATCGCTTATCAGAAACAATGTACAAAGCTAGAGTAGTAATTAATATCAAATATAAACAATATGCACCCTTCGTTTACTGCAAGCCTTGTTTGAGGATACAGAATAATTGAGCGCTTCTATTTCTGCAGCTAAGAGTTAGAATAGAACAGAATGCAAATGTTTATTATTATTCACTACACAAGATTACAAATGCGGCGAAAATAAAAAGAAAGCGTAGCAGAAAATGTAAAGACGGGCGTGTGTCCCGCCGCCACACACTGATTTGTCGGATATATTACTCACACGATGGTTCCAGTGGGACTAGAGATTTTTAATAAAATTGTAATACTTGGGTTACAGTGTCTTTCATTTTGTAACAAGCCCTTACACAAATGCTTATTTATAATTATATAATATATATGCTGTATAATGTTGTTACAGTAATTTCATTACGTGGATATCATACCGCCTCACCAAGCATCTGTAATGCGATACCAACTATCTCTATAGGTGATCTGACGACCGCGAAGTTGTTAATACGCGAAGTGAACTATTAGACACAAGATGCTCGAGAAGAAACCTAAAATCTCTATACATAACGCTTTAAGACCTGCCTGCAAAGCTTGATACGCTTCACGACGCCGGTCGACAAAAGCAAAATTTTAAAATACATTTTAAACCATTACAGTAACAATTACTTTGAGGAAGCGGTGAGCGTAAAAAAGGGTCCAGAAACCGCAAAGTAATCGTATCTGCATGAAGTTACTAACGTCTCGGACACTGACGACGCCATAGTTTATCAAATATCAAAACAAATGAACGGTCCTTATCACTTTATAGAATATACAAAATGCAGTTACTTATTTCCCTGTGGAAAAAATATTATCTTATAGTATTCTTAGATCACGGCGCGCTTCGATCTGAAAATAAAGAAACGCTGTTAAACGATAGTGTATAAGAGCAGCAATGTCACCGCAAGCGTGTGAAGTTTGAAGGGTCGCGGCCTAGAGGTGACACGACGAACATTTAGAACTGAGACCACTATTACTCTTTCTGTGACCGAAATAAAAGATTGTGTGCGTGCGGTCGCTGTTGCCTTCCAATCTAGCTTTGCTCAAGATAATCTCAAGATACTTAAGGTTCTAGAAAACCACTTCAGGAATCATAATTAAGTAGTTAAGTTATTAAATGCTGGCCTCTACTTCGGCCAAAGATTGAGCATTGCAGTTCAACGTGGCAATGCTGCCAGCATAATGGGCATGTTGCCTACTGGTAGTGGTTTGTTTAAGTTCCCTTTTTATTGTTTTATGTTTATTAAATAATATTGTGTTGTATGTTTACAAAAATAAATACTTTTACTAAATAAGTTATTAAAAGCACCACAGATATAATTAAATTTTAAGAAATTACATAATGTTTAAAGTCACGCGCTTCGGAAACGTGTATATTATATTGTAATGTAATGTTTAGTTACTAAGTTCTGAATCGGTCGGTGTAAGTATTGATTCGATTTTAACTTACCTTTAATAACCACAGGTAATTAAATAGTCTCCTAACTTCTCCACTACGGATGCGGCTTGCTGGGGTTGGATGGGCTCTTCGTACAGCGAAATGACGACGGCTAAAACAATACACAAGTGATCACCAAATGAGAAAAATCTTTACACAGTTACACACATATTGATTTAATTTTAGGTGACGTAGCACCACCACCATCGCTGTCTGCAATCCTTAACATAAAGCATAACAACACAACTTAAGTACAAGAGCTCATCACACTTCACACTAATATTGTAAAGGCGAAAGTTTGTATGCGTGTTTGTGTGTAAGTGTGTGTTTGTTACTCCTTCACGCTCAAACGGCTGAATGGATTTGGATGAAATTCGGTACCAAGATAGCTTATACACTGGATTAACATATAGGCTACATTGTATACCGGAAAAGTAAAATGTTCCCGTGGGATGAGCAAATAATTGAAGGGTTGAGAATAAAAAGGGTTTAACTGTCAAATTGACAGTTTCGAGAAAATTGACTTTAAACGTCAACGGCGTCATTTTAATGTAGAGTGCTTATAAGGTGATAGAAAAGGTTTATGTAAGTTTCAGTTGCTTGAAAATGTTTTAATTCTATTTTAAAATACTAAATATAGTACTAATTCATACAATTACTGTAAAAATATAATATAATAAAATAAATATAACAATGTTTTTATGCTAAACGAACTGTATTCCTGTGACAGATAAACCGTTTTTAGACACAAAATCTCGAGATTTAACCCTCATTTCGGTATTTTGAGGATGTATTATTGAAGATAATTTCACGCTGAATCCAACGATACCCATAAGTCATTTTGTAAAAAAAATCAGATAAACCCTTTTTGTTCTCACCCCTTCAATTACAATACTTTTTATCCGCAGGTGAAACTGCGGGGCGCAACTAGTTATAATGCCGAGACATAGCCAAGTCTGGATGCCAATGTAATAGCCAATGTACTAGGGAAGCTTGAAGAAATTGGTGGTATTTTAGTGCTGAATTACAGGCATGAGTGTGAGAAAGTGGTATAATGATGGTGAAACGTTTCTTTTCGTGTTGTTTCCAAAACTCCATAGAAGCTTCTGGTAAAGTTGCTACCACTTTACTAGGAGTATGACTTGACTAGACTAGACTATGACTTGGACTGTGACTTGACTTGACACATTATATGATATTAATTAACTTGAGATATTATCAATTACTTGACACTGGCTAAATACATAAAAAGTGTGGAGCCAAAAAAAAAAAGAAACGTATTCTTACTTACCCTGATGTGTTTTCATGCAGTGAACGCCGACCTTGCCGAGTTTTGCGCGTATGATGCGGTCTGTGCCACTGAGGTAGATGTACCGTGACCCTGCTATCGTCACACCGCCGCTCGTTAACAGTGATTCATTCTCGAAACCGGCGACTATCTTTGCTACTTCATCTTTTGATATCTGTCAACAAAAGGTTACACCTAAGTACGGGAAAGAACGAGAGCAATTGTGGCTCAGTGGTAGCTTGTGCGACTTTCAAACCGATGCACCCCGATTCGAATCCCACTCAGGCCTGCACCAATGACTTTTCAAATGATGTTCGTAATTTGTTCTCGCTCTTTATAACGGTGAAAGAAAACATAATGAGGTAACCGGCATGTTCACGAATCACAAAATTCGAAAACATGTTTGTGATGCATCATTCATCAACCTGCACTTTGCCAGCATAGTGGATTTTATGGCCAACATTATATCTATGTCAGAAAAGGCCCGTGTCTCGCCGTGGGAACGTATTAGACTGATAACATACGAGAATGGATATTCCCTAAGTTTATAAAATTGTATCCTAACAAAGTCACATTCTTATGCCCTAACCTTTCCGTGCAGGGCTAAAGAAATGAGCTATAAAATCGACTTAATGTCCCTCCTCTCGGGAAAGAGTTTTACTAATGACCGATCACGCAGATCACATCATAAATCTTTTGTTGCGTTTTCTTTGGTCATAGCTTTCTCGAGAGAAAAGATATCTCGATTTTTATGGGATCATTTTAGCCCTGCAGGGCACAGAATAACTAATACTACTAAAATACAGGGTTCAAAGCGTTTCTCTAAATCAAGATCGGTGAACCAGTGCCGAAGCCTGAAGGTGTTTTGAAGGGCAGGCGGAACAGTAAGTCAGCGGAAACAACAAAAATACAAAAAAAAATTTACGCCAATCTATCCTATATCATGTAAGGATCAAGACTATGGGACTATTTAAGGTAATGTATTTTGTATGGAAAAACGATTCATCAACTGATAATATTCTTTGTTGCATGTCCCATTTCTAAAATCCAAAATTAATTTTGTAGCACCCAAAGCTAGGTAAGGCAACACACAAGCTCAACCAACCAAGTATGCTCAAACTATGATCAACAATAACCTTCAAGGGTGAATGACCTGACTTGGACCTTGACATATATATACTTGAAATATAATGAATAAAATATAACCCATTAAGCAACATTGAACACGAAAATAATTAACAAACAAATAATATCTTCTAAAAAAAGAAGGATTAAACCAAATTTAATTTCTTTATTTCATGTGCGAAAAACTTGGATGTTATCTAAATATATATAGCTCAAAGGTGACTGACTGACATAGTGATCTATCAACGCACAGCCCAAACCATTGGATGATGCAGGTAGGTGTATGACGTAAGCATTCGATAAGAAAGGATTTTTCGAAACTCCACCCGTAAGAGGTGGTTGAATTATTTTCCCATAGGCCACGCCGCGGGCGAAGCTGCGGGCAGTAGCTCGTTTTCTATACATAATTTTAATTAAAAATATGCCTGTTTTATCCATTATTTTGATTTTAAAACCTACCTAGAGATTTGATTATGATGAAATTTCTATCAGACCAATCTGAAATCTGAAAGTGCGTCTTATCAAATAAAAAATAATTTTCCTAGTCAGTTTACAAATGATGGAGTTCCGAGGTAAAAAACATTCAAAAAATATTTCAAATTTAGAACTCGAAGTTTTGAAGATGGTTCAAATGTATAATGCCAGACTTTGAATAAGATAGTTATAATATACAGGTGGATTTTTGAGATGGGATGGCAAGGGCAAGTACTTCAACCATTATTGTTACAGAAAAATGTTCCTAAAAGACGATACATAACTTTCATGTAGGGATCAAAAGTCCCAACACCATTGACTGGTTGGCATCTTTTTTTTTTGGCTGACCACATTTTTCAGCCAGTCCACCAAAAAGTCATATAAAAGCTGTAACATACAAAGGCCTTAAAGTACAAATAAGTATCTCGTGGATTTGGATAGGATTGGACTGTTTAGCGAAGGCTGTGATACATTATAGGAACCTAAAATAATACAATGGGAAGCTTTTGGTAGTCAATCAACAAGAGTCACAACTCTAAGGAAGGAACACAGAAAGATTTGTTTAGATCTTACTTTCTGATGAAACAAAAACAAATTTATTAGATCCTAATAGCTACAACAGGATGCCCCTTCTCGTAATTTAAAATGATCTAATACAATATGATCATATAAACAAATGACGTGATGAGCTAGTTGTTTGCCTCGTGTTTAAAGTAACTGCTACCCATAACAGTTGCAGTGCCACTAAGAACTTTTAAATCATAAATGTTACATGGCACTACACTACCATAGATATTTTGACATGTGAACCAATTGGACCCTAAAACAGGCATGTCATGCTGGGCCATTAGCAAGATCAGAGGGGGATCACTTCGATCGATTGCAATGCAATAGGAGAAAATTCGTTCCTACTTTGAAAATTTCGTAAGTAACTATGTATATGAACTACGTATTGAAACTGTCAAATTTGTACAAATTTGGTGGCGGAAGATCTGGCTAAGCGGTAGTACTCTTGAAGAAAAGTCCTACATCTAGTTACATGATTGTGTCAATTTAGTCTTTTTATATCTCTACTAATCAATTGAAATACAACTTAGCTACGCAAGTTTCCTCGGGTTTTCATATGTTTGTTAAATTCTTGTCAACTTGGCACACCAAATACTGAACACTAATTGGTTGGTTACCTGTTGATCATCAACTGTCTTCAACCAATGACACAAGTTCAATAAATGTATGAGAAAGCAGGGGCTAGAAAGATTAGTGCAAACTTATGAGCTGTCTTATGTCTAACTTTAGTATAGGATAGGCATTAGCATCATGGAAGTCTATTAAATAGACATTTCAAATCTTGCAACTAAAGATAATGAACATGAGATCAAAATGATCATACTTATACCTACCTACATACATACACCCAACAATTACATGAATGTATCAACCTATTGGGACAGTGCAGCAGATCAAGAAATGAAGATCATAGATTGGTGATGTTTCTAAGGAAATGATGTAGAGCCATTAAATATTGAGCGCATTGCATAAAAAGATTTGTCAGCTGAGTGAATGTTCCAGCGTGACAATGATCCTGAGCATCCAGCACAAAGCTTTCTATCTGACCAACAAGTTGCTGCTTTGAATTGGTCTGCTAACAACTAAGGCTTAAGTCTGGTAGAAAATGTAAAATTTTTAAAAAATGTAACCACATCATTGAATAAAATCATTACTTGGTGAATCTAACATGCCTTTTGAAATCAAACATTACAAAATGTGTCATTTAAACTCAAACAGCCTTATTAATAAATGGGTATTAGTCTCAGATTAGTTACTTCAGCTTTTGTCCTTTTTTTGCTGCTGGAATATTTTCCAGCAGCAAAAAAAAGCTAAATATAGCTGGATCAAAAGTGACAAAAGATGGTGTAACTAGTCTAAAGATAGTTTGTGCTTATTAATAAGGCTGTAGGACTCTAAAAAATGCAGTACAAAAGTGTGATTACACTGGCTGGTACAAACAAAAACCATTTAATTTTTTATAATTATTGGTAAAAAAAATTCACTGTTTTGTATTAAATATTTTAGATCATATCATATTATTTAAAAATTTGTTTTATTTTATCTGATTATTAAAAAATGTTGTTATTCCACATACATACATTACATACTAATGCTTACAGCATTGACTTAAGTTAGGTAAAACTAAAGAAAGATTGTAAACTTGGAATGGTATCATTATAAAGCCGCGATTTCACTTGCGGATAAAAAGTATTTTAATTATTTGCTCCCACGGGAAAGTTTCACTTTTCCAGGATAAAATGTAGCCTATATGATAACCCTATCTAGCTAGCTTGGTACCGAATTTCATCCAAATCCATCCAGCCGTTTGAGTGTGAAGGAGTAACAAACATACACACAAACACACATACAAACTTTTGCCTTTATAATATTAGTGTGAGTGTGATTTACATTGGGTCCTACATACAATATTTACTAGGATTGCTACTTATAGTGTGTGAAAATAATGATGGTGATATTGGCTAAGGTAAACAATATTTTGGAGGGGAATTTCGGAGAAAATACATAATTGGGTACCTATTGGAACATAGGCTACACCCATACTTTTTTGTTAAGCCTCTGGATAGAACTAAAATGTCAGATTGGCTGAGTGAGTGGTCTTTACTTTAACTTGCAAAATTTGCTTTCATCTGCCCAGATGTATTTTGGTACTTACATATAAGCACATGCTCTATCGCCACTAATACTTAACCCAGTAATGTCTGTTTTTAACTTTCCTATAAAAGCCATTTTTAGCATTCTACCATTTGGAAAAAATATTTTTGATGTGGTAACCCTTTTTTGTTTATAAAAAATATTGTTTCATACAGTCAAATAAATGTACAATCCCAGAGAGAAAACATTTAGTACAACTGTAGTGGCTGTACCCCCACTTTCATAAATATTTTTATGGTACATACTTCCTGCAAGCACTGTATGCTTTCTCGTGTTTTTAAAGTGTTATTATTATTATAACAATCATTTTAGACTTTTCATAGTAAAGAAAACAGGACTCTTTATATTGAAGGAAAAAACTAGTTTATTGATTGCACTTTTATAACAAATTAAATTTCTCACTCATATGCTTATGTTATAACTTAGTAAGTTTATGATTAATGAATCTCATAATACGAAATTTATATTGGTATCTTGTTCATGGTATCTACCATCCATAATCAATTAATTTGAATAGGAGTTTGTGGGACTAAACCAATTGTAAATAACATTAGAGAAATAAGGGACAGAATACATTTATGTGTTCATTAGTAGTTTCATAAATTAAATACCGATTTAATAAAAATTTGCAATATAGGCTAAATCATTTAGTATGTAGCCTAGCCAACTACTAAAGCCCTCTAGCCATAAATGTTTTGGATTTATGAATTATTGTCTCCAAATTTGGGCTTCAAAAACTATATTAACCAATGGAACTACTGCATTAAAACGGATTCATAAAAACTGCAATAAATAGGACCTAATAAATTTAATAGTAATAATCCATTGTTACTTTTACAGAGGTTTGTAACATATACACGTCAGTTACCTACATAAGGGATTGATGTGTTTCCCGACAATGTAAATCAATTTCCCCAAGGAACTAAGAGTTAAATACACATCGCATTAATAGGTATTACCAAAATTTTGTGGATGTGGCCGATAGAAACAAAGAACATAAGCAAATTTAATATCTTCGAATTTACGTGTACTTATTAGTATAAAATAATTTTGCACATCAATTTTCGCAGCTTTTTGGGATAGCTGAAATCACTAATAAAAAGATATCGAACCTTTGAAAGAATAAAGTAGTGGCGTTGAGGATAAAGATACCGGCCGGCATATATAGCCAACTATCCTATTACATGGTCGTTATCTATCAAAGTCCAGATGAATTAAATCTAGTAATACCACAAGTCCCCTTCGTTCGAATACGGTGGCCGGAATTGCTACAGCAAACACATATTTCCTATTGTGAATTGGCCGCCACCGCATGTCGCCATCTTGTCAAACTTGCCGGTTACAGAATTCGTCATCCATTGATCTTTCTCCATGCACATGGATCACAATTTTATCACTCAAAAGCACAACGTAAAACGTTTCCGTAAAACACTGTCCACGTAGAACAAGAACAATACGGAGAAACTTACTTCGAAGCCTTCCGACTTGGCCCAGACATTTCCATCGTGACCGGCAATCGCAGCTTTTGTAACACATCTGGATGCCATTAACTGTTTATCGACGTAATCTTGCCAGCTCATTTTGATTGAGTTCGACTAAAAATAAAACTACACTTGAATATCACAATCTCCTCTTCACCGCGAGCAAACGCTCCACACGAACAAAAAGCACTGCCGTTTCAAAATGGCAGGGCAATCATAGACATGACCGGAAATTGAAAATCATCGACAAGTAGCTCTATGGCTCCTACAGATTTAAAATCTACAAGTGCCCATTCACGGTCGAACTACCTATAAATAATCATCACCGTCTAGACTTTATAGAGCCTAAAAACCCATCTGGTCTGGAAGTCTATTAATATACAACTTAGTTAAGGAACACATTCCCTCGGGTCACCGTACGTTTGTTAAATTCTTGTCAACACCAATACTGAACTTTCATTGGTTGCCTATTGGATCATCGGCTGTCTTCAAACAACGAGCGTACAGAATTTAATGTGTTGATTTGATACGAGCATGATAAGCGTATGAGAAACCGAAGGATAGAGAGATAATTGGTGCAAACTCGGGTGCTGCTCAACTTTAGTAAAGATGGGTATAGTGGATCGACGCTCACTAGTTAATCAGTACTCATAATTATAACAAGATTACATTTATAAAAAAAGTAATTTTGCAAGAAGAAGCTTTTGGAAGCAAATTTGGCATAGTTCACGGTACTTATTATGTTAAAAGTTTTTGCATTTACTGCGGTATTTTACCTTTGTAATTAAGAAAAATTGATTTACAGTTTACAAATACTCAGTACAGTACAGTGTGCTTTATACCACACGACTGAAGTAAAAATTTTTTAGTGTAGCTCCATCCATCATCCGGTATAAAATTGTTATTGCTTAGTCTAATGTTACTATCGCCATTTTGACAATTGTAAATTGTTATTTTACTGGACATACCAACGTAATAATACAATTTTTAACTTTGTTATGTTGACAATCGAGATCTACATGAACTAATTTTGATTTCCATTCGCCTCGCATTCACCAGCTTACTCCCCAAGCCAAGCGTGCGTAGTGAAGTTTCCGCCTGGTGACGCTGTCCACCCGGAGACGCTGTAAAGGTTGGTAGAGACCAACAGCATTAGCCCGTTATGTTGCACAAAAAAACAGAGTGAAATCTAGAGAAAAAAAACTTATATGTAGAAATAGGTACAAAAAATGAATTTACACAACTACGCTCATAGGAATCAACGTAAAGGGTGTGTGTGTGTGTGTGTGTGTGTGTGTGTGTGTCTTGATGGGGTGTGTTGTGTAAGTATTACGTTTCAACCGTTATTTCGAATTCCGAACGTACAGTAACATTTTTTTAAAACATGGCTATAATTAATAGATAAATACACTGAAACTAAAATATCATACACAGAAATTAAAAGAAGGAATACGAAAGGTCAATATAGTAGTACTCTTAAGCTAGTGACTGACATAAGCATTTACTCAATAAAGCAAGTCGAATATTCGTCATGTAAGAACAGCGAGCCGAGCAGCTCGATGGCGAGCAACGAGAATATAAGTGTACCCCATACGGCTGTCGGTGTTTTGGCGAATCACTCAGTCGCCAGCGCGATCACCATCACAAGCACACGCGTTGGCGTTTTGATGTTGCTTTTGGTAGGATGTATTAAAAGCAGGATAAAAAATTTAATAAATACTGCAGCTATGACTATGGGACATAACTATGGGACCTTAAACATAGATACCATTTTAATAAATTGATTAAAATATACGCAGCACACATGACCTCTACGTCCGCCATTTTGATGGAGCACAGCTGAGCAAATGTTCTAGACGAATATTCATGTGTAGTAAGCATTTGCTCAAATGAATATTCACATCTAGCATATGCCCATAACAGGTCACTCGGTTAGGGTGGAACTGCGTATACTTTGGAATTACTCTGGAATACCACAAAAAATATATATTTTTAATTTACATTCTAGTCAGTCCAATGTGAACAGCCACTCTCAGTGAAAACAATTTTTTTACCGCAGTTAAAAGTATTATTAACCAGTGGTTTTCCGACAAGGCTACTTTTGCCTGTTTTGTTTAGAATATTTACGAGTTTAGATTGCAGAATTCACATTACATGTTTGTATTGGTTTTTAAGCCGTACCAATTTTTTTAATATGTCGTTTCAGAGCGGACCTATTATTTTTTTTGCACGAAAGCCCTTATTCTTCGTATAAGTTATAAAACAATAGACTGCTGTTTCATATGTTACGAGAGCTTTAATATAACAAATAAAAACTGGTACAAGACGTTTGTTTACATCTGAACGCAACCCTGTATTGAATGTTCGGGGTGTTCGTTCATGAATAGAGCTTTTTTTGCGTAAAATTATGACATGTCGTGTACAAAGGTCTGTGAAACTCGAATAAAATTATGTGACGTATATCCGTTAATTTATTTTCCTATTAGTCGTTATATTTATTCATCTCTAATCCGAATAATGAAATTGCGATTATTATCCTTCTGAAAATCATAAAAAAATATAAAATTGTTGTCAGAACTTAAATAAACAAAAATATTTAGCGAACCGAATAGCCAAATAAAAAAGCCTTTCCTAACTTAACTTGACCTTGCTAGTTCTTTTCCGTTCAGCTACCGCGATTGGAACATGTCTTATTCAGATGAAAGAAGGTAAGTTCAGCTCTTACGCTTAATTAACCATATTTTAATGAAAGATAATGCATTGTACGCCACAAACCAATACTGAATTCCTATATGAACTGTTATTTTAGTGTAAATTTCATGTATTTGCGTAATTATTTCTATCAATGTCCCCTGTCGCCGATTGCCAACATGGCGCTGGTAGGAGTTGAATTTTACAAGATCCTTGCTGCACGTGTTTTTTGTTCTTAGAAGACATTCCCCCATGAAATCATTCGTGATTCATACTTTTGACCAATAAATTCCTATCCGCTATTCAATCATGGATTCAGAAACGAAAATGTAAATGGATTAGCATTTGACAGTTTCACTTTTTCGATTTTTGCAAAGAAATTGCCGATTCATAGTGACCAATTTAGGCCTTTCGTTGCGGATTTAGGTTATGTAGTTTATTAATTTAATCTAACATAGCTTCTGGCACTCATTTTGCAGATCAGAAGATTGGCCGGAGGACAAAAATGGGCCATCAAAAGAGCAGGGAAGCTATAGTGATGGAGCTCCTGCGGAGGCCGAAACGTTGGATACCAACTGGCATCAAGTCGTGGAAAGCTTTGATGACATGAATTTGAAGGAAGAGTTGCTGAGAGGAATTTACGCCTACGGTTTCGAGAAACCGTCTGCGATCCAACAACGCGCGATTATGCCGTGCATTCAAGGACGGGACGTGATTGCTCAAGCTCAGTCTGGAACTGGCAAGACGGCTACTTTTTCTATTTCCATCCTCCAGCAAATCGATACTAGCATTCGAGAATGTCAAGCTCTCATTCTGGCTCCCACAAGAGAGCTGGCACAACAGATCCAGAAGGTATGCAGTGTGTTATTTTAAACTTTATAAGAGTGTGTGATTAATGCCTCAGTTTGTTGATTTATTAACAGTATGAAACTACAATTTTTAGGTGGTTATAGCTCTTGGTGATCACTTGAATGCTAAATGTCATGCCTGCATTGGAGGTACCAATGTCCGTGAGGATATCCGTCAGTTGGAAAGTGGTGTTCATGTGGTGGTGGGGACTCCAGGTCGCGTTTACGACATGATTACCCGCCGTGCGCTGCGTGCTAATACTATCAAGCTGTTTGTGCTTGATGAAGCTGATGAAATGTTGTCTAGGGGGTAAGTTGACTATGATTTACACAAAATAACAAATACTGACTTCACAGATTAACAATAAACTTATATTATTACAGATTCAAAGATCAGATCCATGATGTTTTCAAGATGTTATCTGCTGATGTGCAGGTTATTTTACTGTCTGCTACCATGCCCGATGATGTGTTAGAAGTCTCACGATGCTTCATGAGAGACCCTGTGCGCATTCTTGTGCAGAAGGAAGAAGTAAGTTTTAATTTATTAATCAATATTCAAGAAATTGTTTTACTGATTCATTACATGATTGGCATATTTCTGATATGTGATTTGAGGATTCTTGTTTGTAATGTTGGTTAGATATCTACCTAGTCTTAACTGTTAATTGGCCTGTTATGCAGCAACTTAAAGAATAAAATATGGACTTGGTACCACATGGACCATGTATTGAGATGTAGCCATGAAAGAATCCTATAGCTCCATGCTGAAATTTATGGAATGTATTTGCATTCAATCATGAATTAACTGTGTGCTAAGTTTAGTCATCTTTATCTTAATACTAATTGATTGACCTTGATGATTGATGTTAGATATTTGTAAGATTTTTTATACCTATCTGTTAATACTATTGTTTTGTTTGTATTATAGCTCACGCTGGAAGGTATCAAACAGTTCTACATCTCAATTGATTTGGAAGAGTGGAAGTTGGAGACTCTCTGCGATTTATATGACACCCTCTCCATTGCCCAGGCTGTCATTTTCTGCAACACGCGTCGCAAGGTAATTTTTGCTTTACCATAAAATATTCTTCCTATAATTATAACTGTACTAAATTAATAGCAAAAATTCAATGGTTGTGATTGTGTGTCCTGTCCTACTTTAATTTATTGTACTTCACATGCTTACCTGTTGCTAATACACATTGTGTAGTGGAAGAATACTTATTTTGTGCTTTATTTCTCTCTATAAAGTTTGAAAAAGGCAAAGATTGTTTTATCTTTACATTCTTAGGTCCGTAGTACAGAACAATGCTCAGTCATCGATCGGTGCTCAAGCAGAGATTTCATTCATAAAATGATCAATTAGTGAATGAAATCTCTGCTTGAGCAACGATCGATGACTGAGCATCATTCTATAATATGGACCTTAATGTTGTATATTCATTAGCCATGCATTTCACAATATATATGGGATGCTGGTCCTTATTAAACACTAACAACCTTTAATGGTAAGACACATTTATTCCTGGCATAACCACACACACAAAAACTCCTTGGATCTCAGGAGAAATAATATATGAAAGCTTATTTTTTAAGAACAATGGACCTTGGATCTTTGAGAAAAACCCTGATACACCACATGACTTAACAACTACACTGATTCGATTAAAAGTAACATATTCAAGCGTGAGAATCAATTTATAACAGTAGTGTGATTCAAACTCAATGGTGGCTGTGAAGTAGGAAGGACGCTAATTCAAAATTGTTTAGCCGTTATGCCACGCAAAATAACAAACACAGCCGCGACATTTAATTTTTTTCATTAGTAGGATTTCATACTTTTCCTATATTCTGTCTATGACAATTACAAACCTGATAATATCAGAAGACTGGTTCTGGATAAAATCAATACTGAAATGTACATAATTATGTATATCACGCCTTTATAAACTAATAATAATAGGTCTTTACCTATGAAATTGCCGTATTGCAGTACAGACTTTTTCAAACAAAAAAAAATTTTGATTGGCTATGAATTCTAAATTCAAATTAATTTTGTTTTAAAAATATGACATTCTATTTACAATATAAGTCTTTTGTTTATTGATTAGCGTTGTATTTTCATTACATTTCAACATTTTTCCTCATAATGGATACTTTGAAATTTCGTGTAATTATGGAATATGAGTTCCGTCGTGGCACCAACGCGGCACAAACGACACGTAACATCAACGACGTTTACGGAGAGAACTGTACAAACGAACGTACAACCCGTTATTGGTTTGCTCGGTTCCGTTCTGAGAATTTTGACTTGAAAAATGAACCTCGTGGTCGTCCGGAAACTTTGGTCAACAATGATGAATTAAAGGCGATTGTGGAAGCTGATGAATCTCAATCTACAGCTGAGCTGGCAGCAGCTTTTGATGTTAGCATCAAAACAATATTGGTCCATTTGCGACAGATTGGCAAGATAAAAAAGCTTGATAGATGGGTGCCCCACGAACTTAACGATCGCCAGCGCAACGTACGCGTCGAGACTTGCCTTGCGCTGCTTAACAGGCACAGAAATGAAGGAATTTTGAACCGAATTGTTACGTGCGACGAAAAATGGATTCTTTTTGACAATCGAAAGCGCTCAGCAAGTTGGTTAGATCCTGGTTCGGTACCAAAGCAATGTGCAAAACGAAAAATGACCCCTAGAAAGGTGATGGTCACAGTTTGGTGGTCTAGTGCTGGTGTGATTCATCATAGCTTTTTACAAAACGGCGAGAGCATTACTGCAGATGTGTACATTGAAGAACTGACCACAATGATGGCGAAACTCGCACGTCTGCAACCAGCTTTGGTCAATCGGTCGTCTCCACTGCTACTTCACGACAACGCGCGACCCCATACTGCACAACAGACCGTCTCTAAGCTGCATGAGTTGGGTTTGGAAGCTCTCCCTCATCCGCCATACTCACCAGATCTTGCGCCTACCGACTATTACTTTTTCCAAAATTTGGACAACTTTTTAGCGGGAAAAAAATTCAATTCCCGAGAGGCAGTACAAAACGCCTTTGAAGAGTTTGTTGTCTCCCGTCCTGCTGATTTTTTCAAGAAGTGCATCCATAAACTGCCACAGCGTTGGCAAAGATGCATTGATTGCAGGGGTGATTACTTTGAATAAAAGAAATAAATAAGTTCGAAAAAAAAATACTTTAACTTTTTTCAAACAAAACGGCAATTTCATAGGTAAAGACCTAATATATAATATAATACTCAGGCCCTTATAAACACTATCCCCATTACTAATAGATACTGTACAACAGTGGGATGGGTGGACAGCTACTTGCTTTCTCTTATTTTATCTTTGCCAATTTCAAACTCGATAGAGAGAAACAAAAAACTATGTTACCACAAATACATAAACAGACGTCAAACATGTGGTTAACAATACAAAATAGCAGTTTAAGGCTTGTTTAAATCTTTTGTGGTTAAGCTAACTATGCCTCTGCTATACAATGTTTATTAGTAAGGCAGAATAAAAGCTGGACTGTTGTATGTGTGACTAATTAGTTAGTAAAAAGTTAGTGAGACATACATTTTTACAGAACAGATTACGTTATCATGAGTTTATATAGAATCGGTATTATGAATACGGGTTGGAGAGCTAGAATGCATCGCGGTTTCACCCGCGTATTTTTCGTACAATCTTTAACACCCCGTTTGCTTTTATGGGTTGATGTTTTAAAGATCCTTAGTAAACCAATCGTCGTAGAAGGAGGATACCCTACAAAATTCATAGTTTTAGGTCTAGAGGCTACACGTTATTCGTTAGTCTTAGGTCTGTATTACAGAACGATGCTCAGTCATCGATTGGTACTAGATAGAATCAGAATCGATTGGTACGCAAGCAGAGATTTCATTAAAACAGCAATTAGTAAATGAAATCTCTACTTGAGCACCGATCAATGACAGCACTGTTCTGTAATTCGGACCTTAGTCATCCAGGACAAGACTTATTATTCGTAATAATAATAAACAAATAGTTGTTGACATTTCATAAAAAGCTCTATTTAGTTGGAATTAAGCAGGCCTTGTACTATGGGAACCAGATAGTTGATAAAATACTTGATTATTTTTTGTTTGTAAATACTTATAATACAATATGACAATCAGGTACACTGTTTATCATGCAAATGTATTGTTCGGACCTCGTTTTAGAAGAAAAAAAGATATGTGTTATGTCAATTAGGAAATTGTCAGGAGAAAATATATACACTTTTATTTATCGTTTTTATGATGTTTTAATTTTATTAATTTAAAAAAGGGATTTGGGACCCGGGCTGAAGCCCGAAAATGATCCTTCGCGAGTCGTATTCCAGCTACAAGTTTCCAAGCTCATCGGATTACTGAGCTAACTATTCCTTGAATCTGAATTCACGATCCATCGCGCTGGTCTGCAGACCAGTCTTCTGAATGAATCAGTCGACGTGTATTCTGGGCGAACGGGTGAATTCAGAACAAGAGGAAGGTTTATCGTATGTTATGGCAGATATTGCTGAATTTTCAAGTATTGATTCATGTCTCTATCTAATTGCCGATGGGAAAAGAAGAGCAAACGTGAACCTGTTTAAGCTGTATAATGAGATTTTAATTTATAACATAATTTTCATTTTCGGGCTTCAGCCCGGGTCCCAAATCCCTTTTTTAAATTAATAAAATTAAAACATCATAAAAACGATAAATAAAAGTGTATATATTTTCTCCTGACAATTTCCTAATTGACATAACACATATCTTTTTTTCTTCTAAAACGAGGTCCGAACATACCGGCCACCATGGACCCTCATGGTCCATAACTCCGTAACAATAAACTAAATGTGAAATTTGAGTGGACGCGTGACTGCAGTTTCAATAATCCAGTGGTTTTCGACGCTGTCGTCGAATTCCGGTCACAGCCAAGTCCACACACATCACGGGTTTCAGAAGTCTTTCGAAGACCCAAAAACTGCACGGCGGACTCAGTTACAAATGATGCCTGATATCCCTGACCTAGCAGAGATCTTAATACTTAGCCATCCGATTCTTTGCTTCCACATTCACCAATGCGGTTGCCATAAAGATGTGACTATGAGTATTCAAAACACAAGATGTGTGGGGGCATCTGTATCTGGCTCACCGTGTTTTTTATTGTGACGAAGTTGAAGGTGTGGCTGTGGCAGCCATTTGTTTGTTTTTCAACGGAATCATCAGAAGATTTCAGGGATTTGGGATGTAATGAAGTGTGAGGTTTCTTTTTACATAAGCGACACCAAAAATATCACCAAAATATCTCAGGAACGTGTGTCAGCCCCAAGGTTTTCCATCGCGTAAAAACATTCTTAAGTAGTGCCTCACAACATCTTGATTGCGCTTGACGATTCAGACGCCAATGCTTTCCCCATTTGTCAGAATACAAACCCGCGTACTTTTACACTCGTACTCGGTATGACTGCATCCCAGTGAAAATCTCATTATACAGCTTAAACAGGTTCACGTTTGCTCTTCTTTTCCCATCGGCAATTAGATAGAGACATGAATCAATACTTGAAAATTCAGCAATATCTGCCATAACATACGATAAACCTTCCTCTTGTTCTGAATTCACCCGTTCGCCCAGAATACACGTCGACTGATTCATTCAGAAGACTGGTCTGCAGACCAGCGCGATGGATCGTGAATTCAGATTCAAGGAATAGTTAGCTCAGTAATCCGATGAGCTTGGAAACTTGTAGCTGGAATACGACTCGCGAAGGACCATTTTCGGGCTTCAGCCCGGGTCCCAAATCCCTTTTTTAAATTAATAAAATTAAAACATCATAAAAACGATAAATAAAAGTGTATATATTTTCTCCTGACAATTTCCTAATTGACATAACACATATCTTTTTTTCTTCTAAAACGAGGTCCGAACATGTATGTTGGGGAGCGGAAAGCCATAAACTACAGTTCAGAAGGCAGTGCTAATAGAACTGTGCTCACATCAGTCTTGACTATTGATTGATGTTTGATGTTGAATATTCCAGGTGGACTGGCTGACTGAGTCGATGCACGAACGCGATTTCACCGTGTCCGCCATGCACGGTGACATGGACCAACGCGAGCGCGAGGTGATCATGCGGCAGTTCCGTACTGGGTCTTCCCGCGTTCTCATCACCACTGATCTGCTAGCGCGAGGCATTGACGTTCAACAAGTCTCTTGCGTCATCAACTACGATCTGCCAACTAACCGTGAAAACTACATTCATAGGTATGTTTTAGTTTCTGCTCTTTATGTAACACTTTGAAATAGCGGTGATTGTTTGCGCTACGTAGCTGATTATAGAAAGTAATGGCACAATAGCGGATAGATTAATGATTTATTTATTGGTTTCAAATGTACAAATATCGCCACTAAGGTATAAGTCAAAATGATCCAGATTTCCTAGATGCATAAGAATGTGGATTCAAAATATGAAAAAATTCTTGTCTACACGAATAAGTTTTGGCTATTTACATCTTATTTATTGATGGCCTAATTGATGGCTTTATTTTTTGCTTAGGTATTATTTGATGTAGTCTCATATAAAACAGATAGTAAATTTTTAGTTAAAATAATAAGTTATGGATTCTTTATTTCCTCATGAAATATATTATTAATTCTCTAGAAAAACGGAATTATTAAAGCACGCAGTGATCTATGCCGACAATACTGCAACTATAAAAAAGCAATATATTATTTTTTATTATTTCAGGATTGGGCGAGGTGGACGTTTCGGTCGTAAAGGAATCGCCATCAACTTCGTTACCGAAGCTGATAAGAGAGCACTGAAGGATATTGAGGAATTTTACCATACAAGTATCTCGGAAATGCCCAGCGATGTGGCCAACCTCATCTAAGGCCCGCATTTTCCCGGTTTATACTTTGTGTCCTGCATTCTATTGCGATATTTATAAGGTGTGTGTTAGGAGGAGCCTCCTAATTGCCCTGTGCCGAATTTTTTTTATTTGGAACTCATTTCATTTGGACCGATATTCGTTTTAGTTTAATTAATGTTTACATTATACTATAGACGTATCAATATAAGTTTAATATACATAGTTAGGAGTAAGACCGGCTCGGCCGGATGGCCCCCGTTCCGCGCAGGCCTCTCTGCCGCCTGCACAGAGGTCTCATCGGGTTCTGGAGAGGCTATTTCAATCACAAAACTACTAGAAGAAAACGATGTATTGTGTAACATTTCCAGCTGTACATAATATGGTAACTGTTTTTGTAATACGGTAAATAAATATAATTAAATATCTCAATTGTATTGTTATTGAAATATTTGGATATTGTAGCGCTCCACTCCCGATCGGAACCTTAATTTCTTTAGACGTCGTACTGAATTATATAACTTTTATTTTGCAGAAGACCTACCTACTGAGCCTGTGAAACGCACTATGGACACAACTATGTGGAAATAATAAATCAAAATTTTCCTCAATATTTTCATTACTTTCTTTTGACAGGTCCTTATTGAATCCTGTATTCCCAATATACATTGCTTTTTGCATTTTACATAATTTTTAAATATTGTTTTCTACATGGTTTTTATGTTCATTTCGATTTATTTATATTTTTGGAATAAATTTTGTTCGAAATACTATCATTGACTTTTGTCAAAACTGGTAATTAAGGTTCCTATTATAATAAATACTATAAACAGGAACTTAAATATCCAAGACATAATTTTAACTTCTTGCATATTGATATGAGGTAACTCATTATTATTCATAATATTTAATGTTAGTATTATAGAAATAAGTTAACCACGGCGCATTCAAGTGGCTCCGGCGCATGAAGGCGCATGAACCGAGGCAGCTTGAGCGCACCGCGGCCTCCCGCCCGGCTTCATTTATAATAACAAAACGCGCATGCTTTAAAGATATAGGATCAAAATTTAGTAAAAAAATGCTGTGAATCGTTTTAGTAACAGTGATATAATGAGGTAATATAATAATATCTATTAGTATTTAACATTATTTTCAATTGATTAACTCTAATAAATTAATATCACATTTCTGGTAATGTTCATTTTTCATTAATAACACTTATCATAAAAATGCAAACAGAAGTATCAGTAAAATAACTGAGATTGGGAAAAAGATGTATACAGTCACCCTAGGGTGGCATACGGATATCAGTACCGAAACATCGTCTTCGTTTTGTAAGCCATCTTTAGTGGGCACTTCTACAATGACCAATTCGTCACTGAAAAAATTAACGTTGAATTCACATTCGGTCTTATTCACGCACATTTTAGAATGAGAATTATTAACATACTGGAATGTAGGCTTGTAAATATCAAAAATGGCATGTACATCATTTCTCACTTCATTGTCACTGTAGAAAATATAATAGTAATATCCATCCACAAGAACTTCATGAACTACTTTTAGTGTTGTAGTTTTCTCTAAGTAATTTGTACTATTACACTGAATTGAGTATGGGAAAAAATCGTTCATCAGTGTATTTTCACGGTAGCATTCATGCAAGTTATTTTCAAAACTAGATACAGAAGTATCTTGGGCTTTGTCTGAGTTATTGAGAGCGTTTCCTCCATGATTGACTCCTGTGTCTAGTATGGTGTTCGGATTATGCAACTGTGTGGTGCTTCTTCTATCTCTTTTTTGGGTTTCATATTTCGTGTATGGATTATTCTCTTCAGGTATATTACCCGAATCGACTACATTAGAGTGGTCAAAAAAATCATCGTCATGAGGAACAGCATTCGATGGCTTTCTGCTTTTAGGATCTTCCAATGTTACTAGTACGCTTCCTTGGTTTTCAACCAATGGTGGGTTATTTTTGTATTTGGAGCCTTCAAGTATTCCGCATGTGTTTAATATTCGTTCGCCTTTATAGACTAACATTTTCGACCCCTTGTATCTAGAGCATGCCTTTAATTCTACTGTAGCCCCTTTTAGGAGATGGAACCCCCAGTATTCAAGAGTGTCATCGGGAAGGGTCATCGACTTTTTTAACCTGATGTGTTTTCTTTTATCTGATAATTCTGGTACCCCTTTCATTTGGAACGCATTGAATGTTGTATTCATTCTTAGCGAATGTTTTTGACAAAAAACTGATGACTGGCCTTTGTGTATTTGAATCACGTCAGAATCTGATATCTTATACATTACATCTGCGTATTTTATATTTCTTAGATACAGAGGCAGAACGATGAGCATTGTTGGGAGAATGGTCGTTAAAAAACAAAATGTAATAACTCTTCGGGAACCATGCATCTTATCTCCATCTGTAAAGAACAAAAGTACTCGAATGAGTTTTTTTTTAAGACGAGTATACCTTTACTATACCTTTCCTAGACCACAGATTATATGATACTATACTAAGTATTTGGTAAGTAATTACAATATCCTATTCGCAGCTTTGTAATGCTACACAAAATAACCGTGATATGGCAATAGACACTTTAAGGTCATAATTTTACAAAGGTATCAATTTAGGTACACACGATTATCCCAGGAAGTCCCTTTCTCAAAATTACCCCTGCCTTATAAGGCTACTTCCTACATTGACCATTCCTATATACTCCATTCCCGTGACCACAGTGACAACCCTATACAAGGTGGAATTTATTCGTTCTTTTCCTTTAATGTATGTATTCAGTCCATGCTATAGAACGCTCCCATATAACCAAATAAAAAAGTACTTATGAAATAAAACTTAAATCTAGGTATTATCAAATTACTGCGAATTTTAATTCTAAAGAAACGCTTTGCAAAATTGAACAAAGCAGGTGATTTACAAAGCATTCAGCCGGTGCCCGCGCTGTGTGTACCGTTAAATAGACATTTTGGGTGGCATGCAGTCATTTTAGAAGGCACTAAATACTAAAAAAAAGGAAGGAAAAGCGATATATAATAGGTACTTCCCATAGTGATATATTTTCAATTAATCCTCAATGTTTTGTAAAAATCTTAGTTTATAACAGCAAACAATAAAATATCAATATATATTAATTTGCGACAGACGTGTTAATGATAGACATTTCACCTAAATGAGCTCACGCTACACACCCTACCTACTGCCTACCACTGCCGAACATAAACCTCCCCCATAAAACGCTACTTTATTTTTTCAAACTTGATTCATTCAATATAAGTGCCAAGTAATATTCTTTTAAAAATATAAACAAAGAATAATAAATAAAATCCTCTTAACTGCTGAGTGGTACTAGGGTTACGAAAACACTGGTGGTGTGGTGGTAGACTAGGCGTACCACGGTTAGGAAATGCAATCGTGGCACGAATGGGGGGTACCACGGTTACGAAACGTATAACAGATATTTAAAGTATCGAAGTATTCTATCAGTTCTCTGGTTCCCATAGTAAAACTTTGCTTATTTTGGGACTAGATGGCGCTGTGTAAAACGTCTACACATATTTATTATTTATTTATTCATTGATCCCTACAAACGGTGATAATCGTACGAAGAATGGTAATGAGACACGATAATTATTAATAGTCAACCAATGAGCGTCCAGCAATTGGTCTGCCAAGTTGACACGAACTTAACAAATGTATACGAGAACCCGGGGGATAATGTTGCTTAGCTAAGTTGTACTTTAATAGACTTTAGTACAGACGGGTACCTTAACCAGCTACCTGTTAATAAAAGCAAATAGTGAGGTCATGGGCCGAGGGTTATCCCAAGCTTATAAGAAAAGCAAAGACACGCAGTTAAGATATTTAAGCGGTAATTTAGTAGTAGTATAATAAGTACCTACCTACGTAAATAGCTCATCACAGTCATAGGTCCTTTCCACACTTTTTGTTTACGTTACGACAACTAAGTAAGTACTTATTTCTATTAGTGTTACGTTGAAATATAGTTTGTATATTATACTATTACCACGTAAGAAAGCGTTATGGTATAATAGAGTATTACCTAGAGAGGTTTAACGAGTAGTCAGTAGACTAGATAAAATCCAAATGATTGATTATGGTTCTTTGAGCAAGGCCACAGTGGCTGCCATAGATAACAGACTTATAATATATTACTCAGCAGCTGAAGATAGCCATAATACCTATACCTATAGGCTGGTATTACGTGGAAGAATAATATTCTTAAACGATCTTCTGCCCGCAGCTTCGCCCGCGGCGTGGCCTATGGGAAAATAATTCAACCACCCATTTCACCCTCTTAAGGGTGGAATTTCGAAAAATCCTTTCTTAGCGGATGCCTACGTCATAATATCTCCCTGCATGCCAAATTTCAGCCCGATCCGTCCAGTGGTTTGGGCTGTGCGTTGATAGATCACTATGTCAGTCAGTCACCTTTGAGTTATATATGTTTAGATGCAGTAGCTAACGTGGTAGGTGGGAGAGCACCAGGCAAAATAATTGCAAACTCATTTTACTTCAATGGAAATCCCATATTTCACGGTGGTAAAAATTGGTGTCAGAAACCCTTTGAAAATGGCTGATTTCAGCGAAAAATTTACAATTTTATGCCGATTTTACAGTTTCAACATGCAGTTAATGTGAATAGAACATGAAAATTTTCAAATTAGGAATGCAATTATTCTTGTTGCATTGCAATCAAATTTCCGTGATCAAATTTCAGAAGAAAGATACCGTGCAGTTTTTAATCAGGTTGATCTTAATCAACATCGCTAATCAGCTTTATTGGAATGCATTATCAAACACAAACGTGAGCTATCTTCTCTCCCCCCTACCTTATGGATCAGCAAAATGTCAATCATTCAGTCTACCACCAATTAAGTACATACTACATATATTATAGTGGGTACGGAACAAATTGCCCCCGAGGTGGGGTAGGATATGACTCTGCCCTGTGACTCTGCCGCTCCTGACACCAATCCTTTTTTGTGTGTTTTTGGGGTTTTATTAAACCCTTTTATCATCTAATACCAAAAAAAACTCCAAAAACGCCTAAAATAGTAAATATTTCTGAAGTGGTAACCTTTTACCCCGTCTACCCTAGGGTGATTCGATGTCTAATGATATCTACTATTAACCCATAACGGGATCGTGACATATTTCCAGTAACTCTGTATAGGTGCCTACTTGTGATTTAGCAAAATTAATATATCGTCCAAAGTAGACCGCATCTATTTAGCTATATAGCCAATTTATTATTTATACTTAATAGGGCATAACTACAATATACAGTTATACTGTAGTTATGCCCAATTAAATGTCCTACTTACTTACTTACTTAAAAACAATAACATAATTTAAATACCTACGAACTTGTTTAATAAAAACATTGCTTACCGCTTTCTTTGGTTGGAACATAAGAATATTGGTAATTTGTCGTGTAATAGCTTGTACTTGCTGATCTTTGAAAGTCTCTGGTCATTTTGAACTATTTTTTATATCAAGATAAAATTAACAGACATCAGACGATTTTTTTAATAACTAGCCACAAACTTCCACTGATTCGACACAGCTCGGTGGACAATAGATATAGGTGCTTATCAAATTATCAGTCGGTAGGGTGTGGTGTGTGTATGGATAAATAAATAAGAATCGTCATAAATATACTTAAGAATTTTAATAACCATCATGCTCAAAACGACTCTAACTGGTCGACATAGAGAAGTTATTTGCAGTTTGACTGATAAAGATAACTTGTTATGTGTTATATAAAAATAAAACTGGTATTACTGGATTTTATGTTAATAAAGAAAACCAACTTATTTTATCAGCATAATTTTTTTCTGTGTGAATAACGGATTTTTTTATGTGTCGGTTATGCATCTACTTAAATAGTATGAGGATATTTGGAATTTGTTAAACGTTAAATTAGCCTCATTTAGTTTTAGTGGGGAAAAGGGATGGAGTATAATAGGAGGGAGAAAGGGAGAACACTTTCCTGTGTGTGTCAGGCCAGATGATCTCCAATTCTAGCAGCACAGGTGTATTTTGGAATTTAATAATTTAACTTAAAACTTCACCTTCGCCTTCATATTTAAGACCTGTGAAAAAAAAAATGAACTTCCAAATCGAGTAGTGCTAATCAAAAGTGGCCATATTCAATCTTTCTAACCAGTAATCGTTCAAAATAAAGCAATTTTTGTGAAGTAGTAATCGATAGGTTGTTAAATCCCTTCTAGTAGCGGTGCCAGAAAAGGTGAATTACTTATTACCGTTTAGGCTACCGTAGTGGGTCAAATGGTGACCAAATAATCCAATCGGCTACATCACTGTAAAGTTTCTTGTAGCTTCTTCTTTACAGTTGTAATCGAAGCTTCGGATCAAAGTTTTCAATTCTGCATTGTGCCGGATTGCTTGCACCAGTAGTGAGAAAGAGAACTGCTTTTTTTTTCAAACTCATATATTGTAATGGGCTTGCTATATTATTTGACAATAAGCACTTTGTAATTTTATATGCTTAGTGAAATAACTTAATTTTAAGTACCTAGTATAATTTTGACTTGTAAAAGTGCTAAAATTAGCCTATTTGCAATAAATCTTTTGACTTTGACTTTGACTTTACCAGCAGCCATTTAGGCTACCTGAAAAAAAGAACGGGTGGTTTAGGCTATTTCAAGACTACCCTAAAATTGTATGCTTGTAACGACAAGTAATATGCACCTACAAATTAAGTGATGCCTCGCTGGGATGCAAATTGCAAAGTATGCCGATAGATATCACGAATCTAGATGTCAATTTAAATAGTCTGGGTATTAATTTATTCTAGCTCGCCGCATGACAGAGACAGAGTAACTATCTAACTCTTCGAGCAATAACAAGCTCGAAGATCTAATCCTAACTTCACTCACTCACTTCCTCACAAACAAGCCACAACATGTAACTTAGCGTTACATACACTTTGATGTAACTGGCCGCGCGCGAATTCGTATATTGTAGTGAAATGAAAAGTTTGCTATTGTTATTGTGTGAAGGTTTTGGGCTAAATATAGGCTACTTAGCTCAAAATGTTAGGCTAATTAGGCTACTTCAAAAAAGTGAAGGTTTTGGGCTAAATATAGGCTACTTAGCTCAAAATGTTAGGCTAATTAGGCTACTTCAAAAGAATTAGGTCATTTAGGCTAATCGGTAGGCAAAATTAGGCGAATTGAGTTAACTTGATATCTGGCAACCCTGTCTTCTAGTACGGTGCACGTATCGTTACATACTCTTTGTACGGTGCAGCTGTGGTAAAACTGGCAAGCCAAATTCGAAACAATAACAAGAATTATTTAAAACGTAGTGGTTATATTATGCTCTTTGGAATTATTCTTCTTGAAAGCTTTTATCTCTCGGCGGTAGAGAAAATTTAGGTTTCCTTGAACCCTATTATTTAAAGAAATGAACGATATCCTTAAACCAGAATTATTATGGATCGAAGGCCGATGCTACAGGGTAAACAACTCGACGACGGAGATCACTGCATTTCAAGAGCATGACTTGTACGAGAACGGTATGTAAATTAATACTAACAAAATTAGTATAAAAAATAGATTGATAACATGAATATAGCTTAAATTTATTCATGAGGATGAGAATAGAATAGTCGTACCAACATTACATAGAACATTATACTCTCCACTACACAGAATGTTATTTTCTGTACGCAAGTCCTGACAGTTGTGGGTCAGTACTGGTACTCAGTTGGCGAATTGTATCCTTCCGTATATCGACGTTCTACGGGCTAATTAATTTTACGGCTAAATATCCTCTTCCAGCCTATAATTTATACTATTCTCAGACCTGCTGAATATACATTCAAAATTTGATAAGAATTGATTAAGCCAGAAGGATGTAGCAAACACTGTGTCACAAAAATTTATAAAACAAAGTACTCCATGTTGTATCCTATATTTCTACAACAACTTCCATTTTATGGTATATCATAGCCTAGTAAATTTCAGTAATATTGTGTACTTTATGGTCAAAGTGGAACAGAGTCACCAAAAAAGAGTTAAAGTTAAAATTGAATATCTATTTCCTTTAACTAGATTGTGGGATTATGGAACCTCAACAACATACTGCTAAAGTACACTTCCTTAATCACTAACAGAGAACAACTGTTGCTGCTCCCCATATGTTCAGAAGTTGAATTAGCAGAGTGAGACATCCCTACCGGCTTACATAGTAAAATTATTGCAAGTAAACTTATATTCAAATCAATAATATGAAAATTAACTGTTACAATTATAACCTGGCTTAGATACTTCATCAATTTTTACTGGTTATTTTTCCTTCTGATGTTATGTTTATATGTCTGGTTACAATAAAGGATTGTACGCAGTGTGTTGCAAACACATTGAATGAAGACGCAACAATATCATGTATAGTGTATGCCAAGTGAAAATATTGCATTAAATATACATAATATCAATTCTATTTTTCCATGCATTGCAGAAACTAACTACAATGATGAACAAATTGAAGATGAAGATGATGATTTTGAAATAACTATGGTTGATAATACTAGATATACAACCGACTTTCATGTATCCAAGTAAGTATCTACCCTCATCTGCTCACCACTTTTTATTATTTTATATATAAGTTCAAGTTTCGTTCATATAGTCTCGACTGGCCCAATAGCTCAGTTGGTAGTAACACTGCCTTCTGAATTGTAGGTCTTGGGTTTGATTCCTTCATTTATTCTTCTGTCTGGATGTTATATTGTATTCTATGTATGTATTTACAAACAAAAAGTATCTAAGTAGTGTATCAGTTATCTGGTTCCCATATATGAGGTGTGCTTACTTTGGGACTACATGGTGCTGTGTGAAATGTCCACAAATATTATTATTATTATCTACTACTATTAGGTACTACTACTGCCTACTAATACTGCCGAATGGCAATTTCATAGGTTTTATCTATTATTTTAGAAAAACAGTGTCATGTGAAAAAAAACCATGTTCACACATTCCATGTTCTTACTAGGTGGTAGGACTTTGTTGCAAAGTTTGTCTAGGTAGGTACCACCGCTTTGCCAGTTATTCTGCCGCCAAGCAGTAGTGTGCAGGCACTACTGTGTTCCAGTTTGAAGGGCACTGTAGCTAGTGAAATTACTGGGCAATTGAGACTTTATGATCTGATCTCGCAGTCAAGTAATCTTATTAACAGACTGTGCTGATGTCTCAGGATGATATGCGCAGTGCAGTGTCGCTTGAATGAATTGAACTCTATGTTTTAGGGTTCCGAGTGACACTGTTCTGTTATGGGCTGCCGTGGCGCTTAACATCAGGTGAACGACTAGCTCGTCACATCATTCAATAACATAAAAAAAAAAAACAAATTGGTACTGACATCACAATATTATGGAATGATATGCATTTAAAATTAAAGTTATTAGTATCTGCTACAAATTTCAGATCAGATGAATCAACAGTTGAAATTGGTAGTGAGAGTGAGTTTGTGAATATTATTTTGGTTTAAAGTTTTACACGGACTATAAAGTGGAAATCCACTACTACCTACTTATAATGATTGTAATATTTTTTGATTGCAATTCTTTTTTCACAGGCATTATATTGGTTCCATTATTGGAAAAAAGGGTGCCATTAAAAGTAGGATAGAAAGAGACACCAAAACAAATATTAAAATACCAAAGCAAGGTGAAAATGGAAATATTGTCATACTTGGTCCCACTGTATCTGTAAGTGTTTAAAATTTTTAGTATAAAAATAATCATTCTCATAAAAGTAAGTTCAGCAAGTGCTTCACTATTTTGTCTGGAAGGATCAAATTGTTGCTATGATATTAAAAAAAAAAAATCTGTTAAATAAGAATGCTGATGACTTAAAAAAATATAAAAAAACGTCAAGTAGGTACATTCAGGTAAAAACAAAGTTCAAATGTATAAAGTGCCTGAAAATATTATTTAAAAATCCAAAGCCAAAGCTAAAAGACTCTGGCATGGCTTTAAAATGGCCTTATTAAAAAATCATATTCCAGGGAAACTTATTTTATGACCTATATGAAAAATATAGGTGAAGATAATACCATATTTTTCAGTTGCAGCCCTTGCATTATCCCTGGATATTTAGCTTTTTAATAGGTATATAGATAAACTCTTTATTGAAACACATCTTAAATAATTTAAAAAAAAGTGAACAATCTCAATCAAAGTGTAACAATAGGCGGTCTTCTCGCTCAGAGCGATCTCTTCCAGACAACCTTGCACGGAAAATAATAACGCAGTAATATATGGATAGACTGTAATATATTACACAGCCTGACAGGCACATTCCATGCAATACCGATTTGTTTTTAATGTGTCTCTCCAAATTGTTATCCTCCGGGAACTTCTCCTATTCATAATGCTTAATGTTAAATGAGTTCGTTATATGAGGCGCGATTTATCACGCTTGAGGTAGTCTTAGCAAAGCATAGGACGCCCAACAGTCCTCTGCAACCATCATCATCTTTGACTGGCCCGATAGCTCAGTTGGTAGTAACCCTGCCTTCTGAACTGTGGGTTGTGGGTTCGATTCCCACCCAGGACAAATATTTGTGTGATGAACATAGGTGTTTGTTCTGTGTCTGGGTGTTATATTGTATTATATGTATGAATTTACAAACAAAAATTATTTAAGTATAGTTTTTTTTTTTTATGTTAAGGTAGACGTGACGAGCTAGCCGTTCGCCTGATGTTAAACGACACGGCTGCCCATATCAGCTGCAGTGTCACTCGGAACTCTAAAGTACAGAGCTTCGCGTGACACTGCACTGCACACGTCATCCAGAGACATCAGCACAATCTAGTAATAAGATTACTAAACTGTGAGATCAGATCATAAAGTCTCATTTGCCCAGTAATTTCACTAGCTACAGTGCCCTTCAAACCGGAACACAGCAGTGCTTGCGCACTACTGCTTGGCGCCAGAATAACTGGCAAAGCGGTGGTACCTACCTAGACGAACTTTGCAGTAAAGTCCTACCACCTAGTAGTAGTACCACATAGTATCAGTTATCTGGTTCCTATAATACAAGCTTTGCTTAGTTTGGGGCTAGATGGCGTTGTGTGAGATGTTCACACATATTATTATTATTATTTTTTATCCGCAACAAGGAAGACGAGATGAGTCCATGCGATGAACATACCCCAGCCACTGAAAACGGCGCTGTTTAAGTAAGGTGGTAAAACTCGGCAGCTGTGCTCTCTCAAGGTAGTCCTTGAGAGCTAGGTAGGTAGTCCTAGCTATATGGTGAAATAAATAGTATCGCTTAATTCCGACAACACTTTCCCCGCATATTAAACAAATTGATATTATCCACTAAGATTGTTTGTTTCGTCGCAAATATCGTCTGCAGTTTATGCATGGTAGTGGAACCGAGTATACGCTTATATATTTTACAATTATATTATTAATAATAATAATAACATCCAACGATTATACATACATATACCCTGGACCCTAAGATTCCCTGTGTCTAGGGACCCAGGAACTACGGGGACCTTGGCCTAGCAACACCCAGACTTGAACAAGTGTTTGCGCAATTTTTTATTCTGTGCATAATACTTGTCCTGCTGCGGGAATCGAACCCGCCGCCTCCGTGTTATGAGGCGACCTGCGTAAATGATTAGTGTTATTGGTAAAACCGTACTAATACAAAATAGCTAAGCTAGTGTTCTCTTGTGTGGAGACTGCGAATCGGCAGACGTAGTGCATCAAGATGAAGCGATGACATACGCAAGATAGCTGGGAGTACTTGGAAAAATAGAGCCGAAGACCGGGCTCAGTGGCGTGCCTTGGGAGAGGCTTATGTTCAGCAGTGGACTAATATAGGCTGATGATGAAGATGAAGCTAATTGGCTTAAAAGTTGTGTCTCTAATCATTTTCAGAATGTAAAAGCAGCGAGGAGAAGAATAAACATGATAGTAATGTCATCACGGATGAGACAAAAACCAACACACTTTAACTGTATTCCCATGAACAGTCCAAAGATTATAAGAAACTTTCAGATTTTCACGGTAAGTTTTTTTTTAAATTAAATGCAACTCTGTTCAAATCTTTTACACATGTACATAAATCATAAACTTTAAAACTTTAATATATAATCAAATACAAAATGAAATAAGAATGTGCTTGAGTGTGTGTGCGTGTGTGTGTGATGTGAACTAGTGTGATGCCGCAAAAAATCTGATTTCGTTTTTAGCGGAATCACACTAGATATTCTTATTTCATTTTGTATTTAAGATAAACTGGCAAATCGCGCCTGATTCTATCAATTACATTAATTTATAATCAGTTTACTAGGTGGTAGGACTTTGTTGCAAAGTTCGTCTAGGTAGGTACCACCGCTTTGCCAGTTATTCTGCCGCCAAGCAGTAGTGTGCAAGCACTACTGTGTTCCGGTTTGAAGGGCACTGTAGCTAGTGAAATTACTGGGCAATTGAGACTTTATGATCTGATCTCACAGTCAAGTAATCTTATTACCAGACTGTGCTGATGTCTCAGGATGATGTGCGCAGTGCAGTGTCGCTTGAAACTCTATGTTTTAGGGTTCCGAGTGACACTGTTCTGTTATGGGCGGCCGTGGCGCTTAACATCAGGTGAACGACTAGCTCGTCACATCATTCAATAACATAAAAAAAAAAAAAAAAAAAAAAAAAAAAAGTTTATCCAAGGTAAGGTATAATAATATGAAAATATAAAACCTGTTATACATAATGTAATTGACAGATTTTAATACACCTGGGCGGGCTGATCACGGAAATTTGATTGCAATGCAACACGATTCCTACTTCGATAATTTCTATAGTAACTATATACTGAAACTTTCAAATACATTCAAATTTTTGGTTCTAATAGGTTGCCATCAAGTTCTGTGATCGCCTAGCTGATCGCTTATAATAAGTGGCTGTCACACTAAAATGGTGGAACTGATTTGGTTAAAATTTTGACAGATTGATTACAATACCAAGATGAACATAAGATACTCTTTATCCTAGCACCGGTAGCATGGGTGGAGTATTTGAATTAATTTACTTCACTTTTACTCGTCCGCCCATGCTAAGGGGGCAGGAACTTACCTTAACGCTTCCGTGAGAAAATCGGTAAATTCAGGGTGAACCCTCAGACCATCCCTAGTTTTGAAATAAGCCTGAACAAACACAGATAAACATGAAGATGTGGTTAGGGAATTTTCTCTATAAGTATACTTCTAATGCTACTTCCAGGAAAAAGTTCTCAATGAGTGTCCAAGCAGGGGACTAGACGAGTCTATCTTTATTAGACCTGAGAAGCTCCATCTGACTCTCGGTGTTATGTGTTTAATGGACAACGAGGAGAGGCTGGCTGCCTCCAAACTGCTCGCAGAGGCTAAGGAAACGATCATAATGTAAGAGTTTTTATGGTGTATGTGTATAAACGGTGGAATTTAATTCGTTCTTTTCCTTAAATGTATGTATTCAGACCATGCTATAAAATAATCGTACAAGGCGCCATATATTTTTTTTTAAATGCCTCCTATAATTATTTTGGCTGTTTATATCAACCAGTGACACTTCTAATAACTATTTTAGGTAAATACCTATACAGATAATCCCAAGTCCGGTTAAAGAATTTATTTCTCATAAGAATTCACAGATTCACTTTCAGAAAACTACAATTTTATATTAAAATAAAAAGCCGGTGAGCTGCAAATTAGATATCTACCGTAAACTTGTCAATTTATGATGATACTATTCTTAATTATATTTATTAGCTTAAAAACTACTTATATCACAGAATATCTCCAGAAACATATCTTAAGTAACTTATTGTCTGTCTCCATGTCACGCCGATGACTATTGGATTAATTCATTGACTAATTATAATTTTCCCTAATTTATGATTAGTTAGGACTAAACTCAGTATTTTCGTTACGCTACGTTTTGTAATAAGACCCAAGAGGATTAGACTAACCGTGAATTGGACAAATCGGACAGTCTAGGCTGAACGGAAACTTAATATAATGAAATGATATCTATTTAATATGCTACAACAATAATTAACTATAATACTAAGTAATGTAGAAGAAGAAAGAAACTGTTGTCACAAGTCGGTCCCAGATCAGCTCTTGACTCCACCAAAGCGGAGATATGATTACTAGGTGGCAGGACTTTATACTCTATTATAATTCTATAAATACTCTTTATGTTAGAATCAATGCTACTATTAAAAAGTAATATGTACTTAGGATATAGCATTTTAGACTTTACTGCACACATTTTGCTAAAGAATCTGATTTAAAAACTGGTAAACATTTTTAGTCCCCAATAGTACATAGATCCTGGACCCTAACTAGGATTCCCTGTATTTAGGGACACACACAGAATAAGTAATTGTGCTTTTGTTCTGTTCACAAACCATTGTACTACCGCGGGAATCGAACCCGCCACCTCCGGATTATGAGCCGACCTGCTCAACCACCACACTCCAGAGGCTATAAACATTGAAGTATATGTTCTATGTGTAGGTGTTTAAATTGTATTCTAAGTACGTACTTATTTATAAACAAATAATATATTTTGTATTCTAGATTCCCATAGTACAAGCTTGGTTTAGTTTCGGGCTAGAAACCGTTGTATGAAAAAAAAATAACGCCCTACGATACATAGATCCTGGACCCTAACTAGGATTCTCTGTGTCTAGGGACCCAGGAACTACGAGGACCATGGTCCCACAACACCCAACTCAGAACAAGTATTTGCGCTTTTTTTTCTGACAAATACTTGTCCTGCCGCGGGAACGAACCCGCCGCCTTTGGGTTATGAGCCGACCTGCTCACTACACCACAGAGGCTGTCACGAAATGTCACATACTAGTATTTATTATTCCGTAGGCCGCTACTCCGCGATCACCTACCTCTGACGATCAGGTTGAAAGGTTTATCGTACATGAACGACGATCCGTCACAGATCAACGTCTTATACGGGATCGTGAGTGAGGAGGGATGGGTCGGCTCAGGATTGCTCCAGAAATTGGGAGATTCATTAGTTGAACACTACTATAAAGCAGGTAATGTAATGTGGCTTTTTCAACCGACCTTAAAAGAGGAGAAAATTTTATTTGTAACCTCAGAACTCTGTTATTGAAGAGTTTTGGCGGGAAAGCGCAAAAGATTGCGTCACCGTATTATATTATTTTCCTAAACTTGTGTTATTTTCAGTGTTAGTGCATAAAATTGGTGGCATTCTATTCGTTAAGTGCTAGATTACAGGCGTGAGTGTGGGAAAATGGTATAATGATGGTGAAAGGTTTCTTTTCGTGTTGTTTCAAAAACTCCATAGAAGCTTCAAGTAAAGCCACCACTTTACTAGGAGTATGACTTTGACTAGACTATGACTTGACTGACTTGACTTGATGACTTCGACTGTGACTTGACACATATTTGCGTAAAATATCATTAAATTGATAAATTATCAATTACTTGATACTGGCTAAATACACAAAAGTGTGGAGCCAAAACATACAAAAAAACTGTTATTTATTAACCGAAAACCAGAAAATGGGATAGGAAAGTTATTTTTGTTTGTTTGAGACGATGTTTCAGATTGGTCCCATACAACTTTCATCAAAAACGGTCCAGTAGACGTATCATACTCTAACACTTCCATGGCAATATTTCATCGGAGTACTTTTCAGTATGAAGTGAAGTCGGTATTCAAAGGATATTATTGTGCACAATCATAAATTTTCATTAGTGCCAGTTCGACAACTGTTTCCATCTCCATAGATAATCACTTCGTTTCACTAGTACTACTGTACTGACAGTAGCGAAAATATAATAGGGCCCGTATTACAGAATGACTATCAGTCGTCAATCGGTGCTCAAATCAAGATTTGAAGTGACATGACTTTAGCACCGATACACAACTGAGCATTGTTCAAAGTCCTAAACTAAATTGACAGTTCTAAGGTCCGTATTACAGAACGATGCTCAGTCATCAATCGGTGCTCAAGCAGAGATTTCATTCACTAATTGATCACTTTATGAATGAAAGCTCTGCTTGAGCACCGATCGATGACTGAGCATCCTTTTGTAATACGGACCTAAAACTATCGCTATAAGTTTATTTTATTTCTAGGTTACATGTACAGAGATCATGGAAGAGAAAATATAAAACTGCATGTGACATTAATCAACACCAAGTATAGAAGTATACCAACCAACGAAGAATCTGGGCCAAATTCGAGAGCACGCGAAGATTTTGACGGCTCGGAGATTCTGAAGAAGTTCGCAGATTACGACTTTGGAGTGATGGAATTGAAGGAGTTGCACCTCTCTCAGAGGCATTCAATAGGTTCTGATGGGTTTTATCAACCAACCTGTGTTATTGCTTGTAATAAGTGAACAGCAGATCCTGTTAGTGACTTCATTTTATTGTACCAATATTATTAATAAGTATGAATTATGTTGCTCTGTTGTTGTGTATTTAGACAATAAAAATTGTTTACAAAAATATCATTTTTTTCATTGTAATTTAGAATAGAATATAATGGAATGGAATGGAACAAAATAGTAAGACCTTTATTCAATACTTGCCTACAATTAAAGAACCAAACAGGTTATACAAATATGCATAATCAACCAATATACATATGTATATAACGAATACAAAACAAAAAGAAAGTATCGAATGGGCGTCGGTGCAGCATTTTGCTAGTCGTCGAAACCATCCAGCGCTGATTTTCAGCCTAGACCCGGAGGGGGTGGAAGCAATGCACGATTTCTTTATTAACAATTAAAAACGGATAGACAAAAATACTTACATATTATGTAAGGCAAGTAACAATGAATACCCACGGGTCAATAAAAATAGTACGTTATGATACAAGTGTGCTAAGTTAATCATTGCACTCGAGGCAGTATTATGCGATAAGGGAGCCGAGAGAGCCATGTAATGATCAATGCACACGCGTTTCGTAAGACGTATTTTATAACACTTGTGAGGAAAAAACAGACTACCTATTGTTATTTTTTATTAATTTATGTGAAGAATGGCGCGTAGGCTTCTTTTTTTATGCATCGTACTTAGTGAAGGTTACATAATATACTCTTCTATTTGGCGCGCCGCAGAAATTAGGAATGATAATATAATAAGTAGTAAGAAGGTAAATATATATTTTTATATATAGAACAACTATAACTTGATAAAATGAAATGTTTAATAAGAAGGTGCAATTTTATTCAAGAAAATGTATACGTTTTTAGCCACAAAAACTCTTTGTAGACAAAATAATAATAATAATAAAGATCACATACATACACATACTGGACCCTAACTAGGATTCTCGGTATCTAGGGACTCAGGAACTACGAGGACCATGGCCCCACATCACCCAGACTCGGAACAAGTACCTACTTGTACTACCTAATTAAATTCGTGCAAAATCACAATTTTACAATTAACAATGAAAAGCATGTTGTTTGTTTTATATTCTAAGAGCAGGGAATAAATTACGCCGCTAGAGTATAACATTTTTGCCTGCTTTGTGGTATCTCATACAAATCTACTTCTCATGAGAAGTAGATTTTTATGAGATACCACGATTTGTATGTTAAATAAATATTAAAATGAAATAAAAAAAAAGAATAGAAAATAATAAAGCTTTTTATTATTTTATTAATTTAAATTATTTCTTCCTGCTTCTCTGATGATTCCTCACTTTAAATCAAGGACCCCTTTACGGGTAAAGGCCTCCTCCATAGAAACCTAGTTTTCTCTGTCTTCTGCTTCCTGTATCCAATCATTTCCAGCTATTGCTCTTATTTCGTCTGTCCATCTCTCTAAAATCAAATAAATCTCTTTAAAAAATTAGCTTCCAATGGAAGGCTTACGAACATTATAAAAAATCGCCAATATAATAATATCCATATAATGAATGAACGGCAGCTCAGAATGTCAAATCAAAATGTATAGGTAATTCTGTGGGCTGCGGCGTTATACATCAAAGTTTTTATCCTTTTTATTATTCCGTAACTCGTTTGAACGACATTATTCCACAATTTTTGACGCCATAAAAATTTTATAAACGTTTACATTAACATCAGACTAAAAGAATAGATAGAGGTAACCTAAATTGTAGCAAAACGGTTGCCTACGGAGATTTCTGATTTGGCTCATTTCCTTTTGTGCACGTCTAATCTACTTATTTTTCTGCATACCTTGGTTCATTGGTCGAAAATGCTCTTAGCATTAAGTCCTAGAGCATCGTCACTTACCATCAGGTGTAACAATGGTCAAAGGAATACCTATCAACAAATAAAAAAATAGTCCCCTTTTGTATGTACACGTTTTGTGCATGAAGTATTAAATAAATAAATAACAACATCCTAATCGGTTCAGCGTTTCGTTTTGATTTATAAGTATAAGTAGGTTTTTTTCAACACCCTTATTCTCAATATATCAGATAATTTAAAATAAAAAATTTACAATTCAATTCGAATTAGTTTCAATTAAATTTATTTACATGCTTGAATACGAGTAAATAATAAAATGTCAAAGTACACTCGCCGTACCCTTCATCTACATATATATCTATATATATAAAAGAAAGTCGTGTTAGTTACACTATTTATAAATCAAAAACGGCTGAACCGATTTGGCTGAAAATTGGTGAGGAGGTAGCTTAGAACCAGGAGACATAGGATAATTTTAATCCCGTTCAACCGCGTTTTGCTAATTCACCCGTGTGAAGCCGGGGCAGATCAACTAGTTTTGGATAAAAAGGCGTGTAGATTTCTAATAAATTTTTCAATGTATTGTGAATCAGGGTGCAAAATATATAATATGGTCGTGGTCTTCTAATGTTTTTAAATCTAAGCGGAGATATGAATGTACTCGTTCTGTTATGAAGTGATTAAAGACGATAAGGTAAAAGGGTATTATCATTATAACACCGGACAGGATCTGAGAGATAAGCCGATCGTCGCTCCAAGCCCAGCCGCCAAAGGATTTAAGCTTATTTCACTTCTGTTAGAACGGGCTTTATTGTATGGCTGGAGGTAGAAATCAAAATAGACACGGTATTTGAGCTGCTTAAGTGCTACTAAAGACTACAGGCATGAGTTTGAGAAAGTGGTTATAATGATGGTGAAGCGTTTCTTTTCGTGTTGTTTCCAAAACTACATAGAAGCTTCTGGTAAAGTTGCCACCACTTTACTAGGAGTGTGACTGGACTAGACTAGAGTGTGACTTGATTTGATGACTTGAACTGTGACATACATATAAAGGTATGTATATTATATCCATTATTAACTTGAGAAATTATCAATTACTAGACACTGGCTAAATACACAAAAGTGTGGAACCAAAACGAAACAAAGGAGAATAAAATATGTTGCAATAACGTACTTATGTACACAGTGATTCGCTGCGTACAATAGTTTTAAATTGACAGACAGCATGCATGTCGAGCATGTGGTAATTACACAAAAAACTTCAAATTATAAAAAAACAGCCCGTACTCATTTGTGTGTCAATCTGGAACTAAACCTCTATTTATTTATTTATTGAATAAAACTATCTGATAAAAAAGATAGAATTAGATGATCAACATTTAAATGTGTAACAATTCATAGCAAAAGCTATATAATACTAAGCCAATAATAGCAATACTAGTCATAGTATAAACCCCACAAAAGCGTGATTCGTAGCGCTACGACAGTTTCGTAGCTCCGCGTAGCACTTGGCAAGCTAGGAAGTGGCGTACACGGGCGGGGGCGGGCGGCCTCCGTCAGTAGGGGCGCATTGCCTACGTAATGCGCCCGCCCTTTGCGCCCGGCTGCCTCTTACAGTGATCGTACGTGTTGTGCCCAACGCCGAAACATTACAATACGTAAGTTAGCATTTATATTATAATTATTACCTAATTTTAATAATAAAAAATCGTCGATTTTGGTTTCAGTGTACCTTTACCTTGTACCAGTGTGCCTTTAAATGTATCCAACATTTAATATGATTTATGTGACAATGTGATTTATGTGTTCTTACTAAATTTGAGAAGCTTGAATTTATTATACTTTCCGATATTTTATATAAAAACAGCAATTCATTTGATAATCACTTAAAATAATAGCAAACAGAGTTTCTAAAATATATTGAATGAGTATAATAGGTTTATGTAAGTACTTTTATATTTGATGGCGATTAACAAAGGGTAGTTAAAAAAACTTAAAACTTTACGTAGTTAATTCTTTTACAACCTTGCCCTACCCATAATACCCTTATGACTTTACGGCTTCTCGCTTCTCATGTTATTAACGTAAATAAATACAAAGAAAACCCGTAAACCGCTCCCCTTTATTATAAATACGACGCACAACCCCTATTAGCATAGCATTGCAAGCCGTGGTATAAGTTAAAAGTGGCTAGAATACGATAAAAGTTTCTTTTTTAAAAGCGGCGAGTTTGGTCATTATCGTAAAGAGAGTTCAGTCCGTGCGCCACGAGTCTTTATTTTTGTGGTACCCGAGGCGTCATTTGTAAAGATTTGTTGCGGCTGCCCGGTTAAAAGACTTAGGGATATTTCACACAGCAACACTAGGTAATAACTACCTCGAAAAAGTTTTTATTTGAGATAGATTGAACTTCGTTTTTGTTATTATTAATTAATTTATTACTATCTACATTTTGATCATGTCCTTAGTTTGTATTTATTAATATAATCTTTTTCATAAAGGAGGTTATACCGACTTATTTTTCATAGAGAGCAGGATTTGGCTGCCTTATTAGTTAGCCATTTTGATTTAAAAACCAATCTTTTGAATCAATTTTGATGAAATTTCTATGAGACCTAACGGAAAGGATAACAAAAAAAAACAGCCAAAGGCCTCCAGAACATTTATTCCTGCATCACCTGCCTTAGCATGATCACCATCATCATCACTGTTGAAACAGATGCGACAGCGACCCAATAAGACTGTTCTCCGCTACTTCAAGGAGTTAGTTTGGCTGGGGTGAATAGGCTGGTGGGGGTGAATGCACAAAACACCCCATGCGGGACGTCAGTGCAGGCCTTTATCGCCCCCATCTAGAATTAGAATGGACGAAGGACGTACCTAATACTATTGTGTGTACACACATGTAGGTACATAGAGTGTAGTTGTTTACACTCTCATATAATTTATTCAAAAGGTAAACAATAAACAGCGACATGAAATACGTACACCCAAACGTCTTTTGTCGTACACTTGATGTCGCCCCAAACTTAATAATATCGTCCTGACACGCAAGGGCTCGGGCCCCTCAAGGATTTACAAAAACTCGCACGATTCCGTCACTTGCTTACACGTTTTGAAATGCCGGGTCTTGAGTTTTTTGCAATTATTACAGTATTTAGATGTAAGTATCTAATACTATTGTAAATGTAATATTTTCAAGTTGCATACTATGTCAATACGGTTGATTACAGTATAAAGCGATTTCTCTTGAGCCTGGTTGTATTTAGCGTTTCTATAACGCTAGGAACCGTTTGTTAAGAATAAACCGTATCTTTTTATTTTACTTTTTAAGGGGAGTAGGTACTAAAAAAAATCTTTTTCTTCTTCAGTTTAACCACTTTAACCGTCAGAGAAAAGACTGATATTAAAATACTCATCTACTGTAAGCCTTACTATAATTTGATAATAAAAAATGCGTTTTTGGTAATCCCATTACAATCGTCCTTTTTATGTATTAATTAATTAATCATTATTGATTAACTAATATTGAATTAATCATTCGTTTAGGTATATGATTTCGTCAAGATCTGCTCAAGTATTTCGTTAACATATAATATATATATAGTAAGAACATTGCCATACACCATACAAAGTGGGTGCTCGGAAAATTCTGAAACTTCCAAAAAATCATATATCTGAGTGCTTAGGGTGGTGTTACAAATTAATGTCTGTAAAGGGTGTTCGGTTTGGGTCGGATGATGAATGGGCGACCCCTCGCCATCGATCCAGCAGCGACTGAAGGGACAAGATTCAGAAAGACAGCTAGGCACTGTAAATGTATCATGGTGACGCCGTCCTAATGATTGAGTATTATACATTTTTAACGATTCAGTATCATACATTTTATTTTGTCAGAATTGCGAGTTGTTTTTCTTTTTGAAAACTATCGTAAGTATGACAGGTTTTGTAAGATAAATAACAGAAGAAGGACATTTTTTCAACGAGACGACGACTACAATATTTGGACTTTTTAACTGACGTGAGTTCAGCCGTTATTTATCTTACAAAATGTTTTTTTTTTTCTTATAAAAAAGTTTATTTTGTAGTCGGTATGACAAAAAAAAGAACACGAACGAAAAACTAGATCTACTTTATTTTTAATAAACTTTGTTTGTGAACGAAGGCTTTTTTACTTCCTTTGCAAATGGTTACTGAACTAGTTCCAAAATGTCAAATACGGCATAAATGACTTTTTAATATTTTTTATACTAGATAAGCGTGCGTATAATCACATTTCTAATCATCATCAAAAATAAATTATAAATCCTTGAAAATAGAGTTTAAGCACTAAACAAAACTGGCTCGGAATCGGTTAACTCATCATTATTTGTTGTGAATATCAAGCTAAGGTTCAGTTACAGCCCACTTACAAATTTACAGCAGGGATAAAAGATTCAAATAAAATCACTCGTAAAAGATATCCAAACCCTGATATGAAAGGAGACGATGTCACTAGCTTAACCCGGATATGGTGGGTTAACTTAATGTTTTATTAATTGTATTTTCTCGATAATAAAGAAAATTTTTACGTCGAGCGGCTTCTACTCGTAGTTTCACTTGGCAGTTATTTTATGATACATTGTGATAATATTTACGAACTCAAAAAAACCCAAAACTCAAATAATGTAATCCAAACACTAATTTTAGCACTTTAACAAGTCCTAACAAAATATTTAATTTAAATTATTGTCATAAGCATAAAAAATTGCAAAGTGCTTAATGTCATATAGCAAAACATTTTAAAAGAAAATTTACAAAGAAAAGAATCAATTTTTTCAAAATTATGAAGTGCCAGATGGCTTGCACCACTACTGGTGCAAGCCATCTGGCACGACGCAGAATAGTAAACTCTGATCCGAAACTTCGATTACAAATATAAAGAAGAAGCTACATGAAAATTTACAGTGATGTCATTTATTATTTGAAATATTTTATTTTATATTTAAATCAATATTATATTCAATTTTTATATTTTTTCATCACACTTACTCGCAAAATGGCTCTTATTACATCGCTTTTAAGCTCATAATTCAAGATATGACGCACGAGTTCTTTATACTTTACATTACCGCACTATATCTCACTGCAAGTTATACATATATAGATAGAATATAAATACTCACTTTACCCGGATAATGCACATTCAGTATGTAACCAACAAATAGTTATTATGCGGGTAAAAAATGTGTCAGGTGTCCATTTTTTTAATAACTAAATAAAATTGTACCTCCTTAGACACTCCTTAGACCTTTATCATATTCGACCTATGTAAATAAGGATTCTGTGCAAATTATATTGTTTTACTTATTTGTAATATCGGCTTCATATCTATTTTGTTCGCACCGTCAATACAGTTTTTTCTCTAATCTGTGGTGCGCGCCCTGCACGCGGTCTAATTGATCACAAAAATTCAAAAAATAAAAAATGAAATTATAAAATTTCATAATAATGAGCTTGGGACATTCAGTCTTAGCTTTTTTGTCGTACACATAGTTATTGTGTAATATGCTTTTTTCATCAATTTTGCCTTGATAATTATATCGGGCTACATTATTTTTATAATATATAACTACTAATCAGTCAGTAACGTATACGTAACATAGTATTCAGTAGTTTTATTGAAGACCTACATTAGTGTCGAACTATGATAAAATTGATTTAATTTTTTTGTTTAAATATGATATCTGACAAGCATTTCTCTTGTTTTTGAGCCAAACCTTTGTTGCTCTAAATTCAATTTAGAACATTTCTGTCTTAACAGAGCTCGCAAAATTCTACTTTATTACCCTGTTTTCTGATTAACGACGATCACTGGATCGGAAAATTCACCCCGAGGTCCCGACAATGAGCGTGCCTTCTCGAAATTTGTTTTCTAACTTGAGTTTGTAGAAGCACTTCAGGCGATGCCGGAAAGCGTGGTGTCAAGAGCCTACTCTCGTTATGAAAACGCCTCAGATCACACCGAATAAATTACACACCAGTAGAGAAACTTTGAACAAATATCGTTATTTAACAGGCGGAAATCTTAAACTTGGACTACTTTGTTCTGTTATATTTATTAATTAATTTAACCAACAACAACATAATTTTCATTATATTCATACTTTTTTAACGCGACTTCAAAAAATGAGCCGTATGTTTACACAACATCGTTGAATCTTTATTTTCAAGGGTGATCTGATATAAATTTAATAATGTATTAGTATATAGGTATCTATACCAGGAAAACTAGAAATACGAAAAGGAATACTAAAAACTGGAAATTCTTCAAAGGATGACAACATCACATCATCATTTATCATGCGAACAGCCAAGGAGTGGAACGCTTTACCGGCATCCGTATTTCCCGAAACCTACAACCTTGGAGTCTTCAAATCGAGAGTGAACACGTATCTTCTAGGCAAGCGTGTTACATCCTAGACTGCATCGTCACTTACCATCAGGTGTGATAGTGGTCAAACGCGAGCCTATCAACGAATAAAAAAAAAAACAATAATGCATTGGGAATTCATTCTATATTGGGAATCACTAGGAAATAGTTATTTAGGGACCTTCGAGTGGTAAATGGTTAGGCTTTAAGATGCTTAATCACAGATTAATAAAGGCAATTGAAGTAGCACTGACACGTTTTTTTAAAGGATATTATTTATATTTTTTCTCTTGTTGTGTCCATAATTTCCGCAGATGCAGGACATAAATCATATTCCGTCTGCGATATGCATTTCGTTGAACAGTTGTTTGCACTTCCTCTACTGATGTAAAAATGTTGTGTCACCTCCCACAGATTGCCTTGTAAACGTGTTTGTGGAACACGCTAGTCTTTATTGTGTTATGACTTCATATTGTGTTTGTATATGAAGCGCTAAGGAAGTAGATATATATATATATATATATTATGAAGGTATACATTGTAAGCTAACTTAACTTTATAGAAATACTTATACTCTTACAAATTCTATAATGAATGTGCTCATATATTCAAAACGTATTAAGTTTATGTCACGACGCGAGGTATAAAACAGAATATATTTTATGTTAAGATTGCCTGACGTCTCCTGAGTTCAAAGGCATTTATAAGGTATGTATTTATTATGTATTTACCGTGGATGTTAATCTTTTTATAGCTTAATGATATAACGAAATCAAGGAAATGGGTGTTTTCTCGCAGTCTTATACACTTTTTTGTTTGTATTGAAAAAATCTACTGCACGTGGTTGAAATAGAAGGTACGTTTAAGTTATAGTGTACTCTGTGTAGTTTTTCTTTAACCAGGGATACTAAAAGCTTTCAAAACGTTTATAAATATAACATTTCTACATGTAATAAAAATCTTTAACTTTGAACACTTTTTTATAAGCTATTGTATGTTCTGGGTTCCAGAACGCAAACAAAATAAAACTAAGTACTTAATACGCCAAAATAATCTTATTTATAATCTCTCATCTACGACTATTTGACGGTTCCTTACAAAAATAAGGCTAAATAAAATAGATTGACGTTTATTACCGCTAAGCGGGCATTAAATGTCCGCTCATTATTATAAAGAAGCTAAATAACCTAATTTATTTCGAGAGAAGCAGCCGAGAGAAACCTTGGCCTAAAAAGCCGCTGCTGACGTCTTGAAATGAGCTCTTGGCTTTCTCGTTGCGGCATCACAATGGAAAGCTAGCTGTTTGTTTTCATTTGTTCATATTCTAAGCTGTGGATAAGAAGACAATGTGCATGTTAGTAGAAAATATGAACGTAGACTTTGATGTTGAAATGAGCCAATGAATGGGTTTAGGGTTCTTTGTAATATTGTGATGTTCTAATATATGTATTATTATTTTCTAATCAATTCAATTGTTTAAACCACCAACCATCCATCAACCAACCATCTTTCTAATAACTGTTTCCATCCAAACGTTGAAAAGAGATCGCTTTTAGCGATAAATCCGCCCAAGGTACTAGCAGATCTAACTTATTTCTTTATATATATACTAGCTGTGCTCCGCCGTTTTACCCGCGTGGTAATGAAAAACGGTGATGATGATGATGAAAAGTAGATAACTACCTATTCTCAGACCTAGCAAGTGTGACTATAAAATTTCATCAAAATCGGTTCAGCCATATCGGAGGAGTATGGTAATGAACACCGTGACACGAAATTTACATATAGATTTTTGTCTTTGACTGGCCCGATAGCTCAGTTGGTAGTGATCCTGCCTTCTGAACTGCGGGTTGTGGGTTCGATTCCCACCCAGGACAAACATTTGTGTGATGAACATCGATGTTTATTCTGTGTCTGGGTGTTATATTGTATTCTATGTATGTATATACAAACAAAAAGTATCTAAGTATTGTATCAGTTATCTGGTTCCCATAGTACAAGCTTTGCTTAGTTTGGGGCTAGATCGCGTTGTGTGAGATGTCCACACTTATTATTATTATTGTATTGTATTGTATTGTAACCGTTATTATAATAGATTTGAGCTGCCATTTAGGTATTGAATAGACTTTATTTAATTTTATAAATAGTTTACGAGGAGTGCTCGTATAGTAATATCGTCACAGTCAGTATTTATACCAAAAAGTATATTCGGTGCTTAAAACGTTTTGGAATAAATCATTATTAGATAATATTAAAGCTGATCCTAACAAAGGAATAAATAATCCAACCCATTAATAATTTACAGTGAACAGGTAATAATCGAATTTAGAGAGCGACGAGTTCCCGATTGTCTCGGTTCGAAGAGTTCTTACCTCTAAAGGTAATAATTTAAAGTTATTGCCTCGTCGGAAGGGCCGTAACTTTCCGCTACCGAGCAGTTTGAATAACGCTGTTTCTTTATGAACGACCCTTTACCTTAGAAGGTCTTCGTGTACATATGATCACAATCAAGTTTTACAATATCAGTTTTGTTTTTTATTGCAACAAAGCCTTATTAGAATGGTAAAGTGCAAGATCATTTGCATCCTTGATTTGGGTTATTTTCAAAATCCCCTTAATGATTTCTTTTTAAAAAGATATTTAGAGATTTTTAGTCTTTCTTCTTTTCGTTCTCCTTTAAAGCTGTACTAGCTTATAACTAGCATATTTTATCAGTCTACGGAAAATCTAAATTATGAATAGGCTTATATTTATGTTTTTCATCTTTTTGTAAGCAGGGGTTGGTGTTTTTCTAACCTTTGGTATCACGTAGATTTTGCTGAAGTTTTCTCATAATATTGACGTAAATTGTAACATTACTACTGAGAGCTTCGCTGGCACGACACCCTGTCTCCCACAGATAAGCGTCGCGCCGTAGTTTGAGAATATACAATTGCTGGTATTTAAAAAAAATAAATAGATGAAATAAGGAACTAAAATAAAAATTAATTAATGTAAATTTGTACAAACACCTATCTAATATTATATATAAAAATTAAATGGCCTATTTTTCTCTCTACGTATCTTTTAGATAACATACTTATCAATTAAAATTAAACCTACCTATACAAAATCTAAAAAACTAGCTACAGATAGAGATCAACATGGGATGTTTTTTATACCGGAAAATCAAAGAGTTCCTGTTGGAAAATTGATAAATTGTTTTTTAAATTTATTTTATAGGATGGACAAACCCGCTGAGTGTGCCCCTGTTGTTAAACTGATACTGTCGCTTATACACAGACGCAGCACCAGGAGCGCTCCTGATGCGTTACCGCTAGTTGTTCCATAATCGTTACATTAGAACAAAACTGTGGTCTTTTATTACCCTTTATATCCGAGTTTAAGGCACGTCGGGGTGTTGAGCGTCTATTTACTCTAATGTAGCGAGACATTATACAGTAAAATTACATTTACAACCAGTTTGAAGTAAACCAAATGAATATTTTGTAAGAAAACTTTAGATTCTGCTCGTTTGCTACCATTGAGGCTAGACCTAATTTATTTCATCATAGTTTATGGTACAGGTAAAAGTGATACGAATTCGTAGATGCTCTACAAAAGTGGCTTATGGTTATAAATTTACATATCTTCGTTGTACTATTTTTGTTTATTTTCTACAGTAATGAAAACAGTTATTATGTCAAAGTAAAGATTAAACCTAAGGTATTTTCTTGCTCCTCGTTTTTAAAAAAAATCGTATGATTGAATTGAAAGAATATTCTTTCTATATATTTGACTACCTAAAGTGACGATGCGGATAAGGATGTACACACGATGTATTCGTCAGAGTACGTTATCTATTTTCTTTAACGTAGACGTTTTTAAAGCTCAAACTATTTTGTGATTATTTTACGGGCATCGTTTTTATCACCATCGATTATTTTTGTTTCGATGGTAATGAAAACTACAAATTTTAAATAAATGTCGAATAGAAGCTAAAAATGTTTGAGGTTGTATTTCCGATTAATTTGGGTTTGACTGCTTTAACGAATGTTTTTCTCAACAACGTTATCAACTTCATGTGTGGCTTAAATTTATTTTATCGTAAACTTTAAACGCTTCCCAGTTCCCCGTCCAGTCCCAGGACTTAATTTTCAGGGTGAAATGTATTCTTTATTAATATTGGTAGTATATTAGCAGTGTGCGTGCAACATTTTATCTAAATCAATCCAGTTATTTTGGCGGAAAAGTCACACAAATGCTTTTTTATCGTTTGATAGGCTTGCGTTTGACCACTATCGCACCTGATGACGACGTGGTCTAGGATGTAACAGTATAGTGTGTAGTAGTGTAGTGAACAGGTACCTTCTAGCTTGCCTAGAAGATACCTGTTCACTACACTACTCACTCTCGGTTTGAAGACTCCAAGGTTGTAGTTTTCAGGAAATACGGACGCTGGTAAAGCGTTACAGACAAACAGATACGGTTCATTTTTCTATATTAGTGGGGAATAGAAATGGAAAAAAGGAATACATAACGTAGTGATAATATTCTATTTGTACATAACAGCCGTTTGTAAGTTAGGATGTGGTTGGTTAAACTGACAGATATATGGCATCAACAAAGCAGTTCGAAGCTTCAAAGTATTTTAAGGTTAGTACGGCACCTGCAAAACATGTGGGGAGTTTACGTGTTCTGCTATTCATAAAATAATCAATAGTAAACACAAAGGAATGAAGTTCTATCAGTTGAACAATAACTGGTATTAGTATTTAGTAAGTAGTAACTGGTCTTAGGTCCGTATTACAAAACGATGCTCAGTCATCGATCGCTGCTCAAGCAGAGATTTCATTCTAGGCGGTAGGACTTATCTGCAAAGTCTAGGTAGGTACCACCGCTTTGCCAGTTATTCTACCGCCAAGCAGAAGTACAAGTACTACTGTGTTCCGGTTTTGAGGGCACTTTAGCTGGTGAAATTACTGGGCAAATGAAACTTTATGATCTGATCTCATAGTCAAGTAATCTTATTACCAGACTGTGCTGATGTCTCAGGATGATATACGCAGTGCAGTGTCACGCGAAACTTTTTATTTTGTAGTTTCCAAATGACACTATTCTATTATTTACTGTCTATTCAGTCGTGTTGCTTAAAATCACGTGAACGAATATCTCGTCAAATCATTCATCAACATAAAGACAAAATAGGAGTCTTTAAAATGACCAGTATCAAAGTTACGGTGATATTGGTAGTGTATGGCTCGTAGTAATACGGGTAGGTAATCACTTAGATGCTTTACGTAACAAAAGTAATTTTCCTGAAAGTTCGTAAATGTATTAAAGTGTCTCAATTCAGACACACAATTCTACGTACTCACATATGGATGGATAACATTATTACCTAGTTGAATATTTAAATTAAACATAAGGTTCAGATGGTATGCTAATTCTGTTTCCGATTGCGAAAAAGGGGTTTACTGCAGGAAACTAGGGGCTACTGCCCGGGGCTTAAGCTCTAACCGGGGGTTTTACGACAGTGAACTGCTATAAAAGGAATGGTTAGAATAGGTAGAAGCTACTTTGCATTGATACTTGTAATTTTCACATATCTATATTCATAGTTTTTTTTTTTGTTATAGAGCTATGATGTGATTTGAGCAATGCAAAATTCATTGCTGTTGCTTCTTTGGAAGTAAATTTTTTTTAAAATCTATTATTCGAAAAAATAATCACCATTCGTTGAAGTACACAATATTTATATTGTATTACTTTTCCATTACACGCAATATTATTAAAGTGGTCTTTGCTGGCCTTAACAACAAATATAAAAAATACTGGAACTGAAATGTTTCTGATTTACAGCAACAATTTAGCACGTCCTACTCTGAACAAACAAAAGTCTTTTCTGAAAAAACTACACCCACAATCAAGCGATAAATGAAACTGATTGGGACGAGATAGGAATAAAGAAATCCCCAAGGCGTTGCCAAGAGAAGGCCACTTTTGTTCCCGAAAATAAAGACGTGCCTACATCTCGTTATTATGTAAACCTAGAGAATCGAATAAGGAATAGGAAATGGCCAGCCCCCGAAATTCTTGTACATTTCTGATAACTCTCACCAACATGTTCTGAATTCTTAAATATATATAACTCAAAGGTGACTGACTGACTGACTGACTGACTGACATAGTGGTCTATCAACGCACAGCCCAAACCACTGGATGGATCGGGCTGGAATTTGGCATGCAGGAAGATGTTATGACGTAGGCATCCACTAAGAAAGGATTCTTCGAAATTCCACCCTTAAGAGGGTGAAATGGGTGGTTGAATTATTTTCCCATAGGCCACGCCGCGGGCGAAGCTGCAGGCAGAAGCTCGTTTATAATAAGTCTCCGTATGGCAATGTTTTTGCTACTGAATTCCCGTATTTTAATTTGTTCAGCTCTCTATATGACCGACTGTAAAATATAACATTGAACAGTTTTTACTGAAACTAAGCTGATACCATAAAAAAAAAGAGTCATATCCACCGAAATGGCATTCATTTCTTTTAGAAAAAGCGGTTAAATTTGATAAAATGTATGTAGGACCAACCTAGCTATTTCCTTTCGAATAAAAAATAATTTTTCATATCGTTTAATGACGGAGATATGAGACACAAAGAAAATAAATACACCAGTATTTAGAAGCTCCTCCTTTTTGAAACTGATTGGAAAAACAATATGAACAAACAAACTTAATAAAATTAATCATACAACTGTGTAAAAACGTAATATGATAGCCGGTTACAGAAAGGTTTAGTTTCCGAAAAACAAGTAAATTGAGTAATTGGGCCCATGCCTAGCCAATTTATGTTCAGCGGACTTATGAATTAGGAATTTTTGCACAACATTTTTATGTTAGTGGGCGTATTTTTTATTATAACATATATATTTATATCTAGGTTATAATAACCACCTGCCATTTAAAAATAATATTACTTTAACCAGCAAATCTTCCATAGCAAAAATCATTGTTTAATTATGGCGTTATTTTTACAATGTTTAATGGTCCACCACATTTTTGCTAGCTGCAGAATTAACTGTATTTTAAAGCTGTAATTTGTGCCAACCCAGTCTAATAAGTGAACACTTAATTAAGACAGAATAGGTGAAGTAATTACGTAATCCCATTTGGGCGTAAATTTTTAGATCACTAAGGTTTATTAGTACATGTAGCAAATGAATTTTAGTAATAAAACAGCCTTCGTAGTGTGATGGTTGAGCGGTTGACCCGGAGGCGAGGTTTGATTCCCGCGACACAGACAAGATTTATGCACAGAAAAAAAATAGGGCATTTGCCCTATTTATTATATTACTTGTACTGTGTTGGGTGTTCTGGAACTATGGTCGTCGTTGTTCTTGGGTTCACTCCCTAGATACAGGGAATCCTATAAACTACCTTTATTCCGCAGTGTAGCGCCAAAAATTGCCAAAAAGTAAATATTCATTCTTTAGCCCATAAAAATATCTATGCAAAAAACCAATAATATAAAGGCAAACTAACCAACAAACATACTATCCCACTTTGTAATATTAGTAAGGATTTTTAATTTCCTGTAAAAACATTAGAAGATTAATTACAGCGCCATCTGTGTAGCATCGGTTTGAATGTTTACGTTTCCCTAACGTTTCCAGGATTTCCACTGAAACCCCTCCTTCCACTAAACTTATTTCACTGAAAAGCTAACAAAGCGACATCTATATTAAAGCGTGAACTAAGAAAAAGTCGTGACAATGGCGCCATAGATGGCGTCTTCAGTGCTTAATTCAATTTAATTTGTACAGTGCCAAGGTAAAAAGGTAGGGTGAGCCGGACGCGTACTTATGAAGCCTTACTAATACCAGCTCAGTACAGTTTATATAGAGGGCGTTTCAGTATCAAGTTCCACGTAAAAGTGGTGTGTCTACCAACAAAGCTTTTCAAGTTACATTAAATATATCAACGAAGCTTTTGTTCGTTTTGCGAGTTCACATACATATTTTATACACGATACGTGTTTCATGCGTGATAATATTGCCATTGAGTTACGTCCAATTAAAAATGTAAATATTACCGTTTGTTGTTTTCTTTTCATTGTATCAGTTGCAAATAGCTATAAATTTTACCAGGTAATCTAGAGAAATGTAAGTGGATTTACAAAATCCAACCGTGCACAAGTCTTACGTAGGTTGCTTGCCTACACAACAAGCGACATTAAAATGCAATATCTCACACTACACAAACATAAATCAGTGCCAACATATCCCGACTTGCGCACTAGTAACCTAGACCATGTAACAATAATATATATTAGAAATAATATACTCAGATACAGAAATAGTTAGGCATTTAAAGATAAAATATTATATTTATTTGTACTCCTTTAACTTGGTCATATATCATATCATACGTTGAATTATTTTTATTAATAGTTTACGAGAAATGTAAACTAAAAAACGTAATAAAACTAACAATCAGTAAAATAATATGTAATTCCATTCATGATTTATCTGCAATTCCAATGTTTACTACGCCAAGTCGCCCAAGCCTGCAGCCGGCGGGCAAGGGCGGGCGGGGATGCGTGCGACCGCCACGCCACGCGATCATTTTGCAGCGAAAAGCGGATGGAAAGCACGTCAGTCGGTTCTCCCACCACACAATATACTATAACCTTGTTAACTAAGTGACGTAAAGACTATAATGAAAAGTGGTGACGCTTGCAAATAACTGCTATAAAAGAGACAGACTGAAAGCTTGCGTTTGAAGTAGCAAAAAATAACCTTACTTGCTGCATTTATAATTCAGTGACTGCGCTGTAACATTAGCCAGGATGGCGCCCCATAAAGGTATGTGTAGCTTGTATTATTACTTAACAATTGATACGTACCGTATTTGCCGTTGTGTGCTTTAATGTGTGCATATTAACACCTGTGGAACGGAGTAAACGTCAGCGGTACGAACACTTTATGACCGATATTGCAAACTCAGTTGGGCATTTATGAGCTATTGAAGTGGAATTAGTCAAATCAATGTAGTTTAGAAGCATATTAGTTGTTACAGTCGTATAGATCTTATAGATTTACTCTAGTTTTTATTTAATTGAATCAATTTTTTTACTATTTATGAAAAGGTTGGACAAGCAAACAATACATTATTTATCTTGGTTGGTCTGGTCACGACAGTTAATAAACGCGACAGCAAAAAAGAGTAGTGGCTGCAGCTGCATTTAGACTTAGAGAAATTACACACTGTAGTTTCTAACGTGTGATTACAAAATGAAATTTTGTATTTTATGTATGTATTTAAAAAATATTATTATTATACAAACAAAAAGTATCTGAGTATTGTATCAGTTATCTGGTTCCCATGGTACAAGCTTTGCTTAGTTTGGGGCTAGATGGCGCTGTGTGAAATGTCCACACATATTTATTATTATTATTATTATTATTAAAAATAACTTAAAAATATATATTTAATCACATCACATACCAGTCATCAGTCTTAATATGTCCACCGCCTAATATAGGCCTCTCCCATTAGAGAAGGGTGTTTGCCATAGTTACCACGCTTGGTAGGTTTCTTGGTGGCTGCAGTAGATTATAATGCAGACCGAGGAGAATGCTCTGCCCATTCCCAGGATATTCCCTTACCCGGCTCTTACGACTCCCGCCGGAAGAGATGGAGATGGATGATCCTATTCTTTATCACACGGGGAAAATATATATATTTTACGTAAATTGTAGATGAAACGAAGTGCGTGACACAAAAAAACTTGGCTTTTTGGCAAGCTCTCAAAGCAGTACCTACTTGTTTGCGTTTGAAATTGTTTGCTCAAATATGACGAAGAAAGTTTATGTGGCATATTTTAGGTAGAGAAAGTTTTAACTTTGGTATCTGTAGGGAAATATTTTGCAATAGTAGTTAAGTAGATTTGAAACTGACGCTTCTATCATTTAGGTCTAAGTATTTACGAAACTGCACTATAATAATAAAAATAATAATAACGCATCTCGAGCAGATGAACTTTACTAATACATAATACGTGTTACTCTGTCTGTTTGTGTGTGGCTTTCACGACGCAACGGCAGGTATATGCAAGTCAATTTTTTTTATGTTTTGGCTCCACACTTTTTGTATTTAGCCAGTGTCCAGTAATTGATAATTAATCAAGTTATCGATATTTCACGCAAATATGTGTCAAGTTACAGCCGAAGTCATCAAGTCAAGTCATAGTCAAGTCAGTCTAGTCAAAGTCATACTCCTAGTAAAGTGGTGGCAACTTTACTTGAAGCTTCTATGGAGTTTTGGAAACAACACGAAAAGAAACGTTTCACCATCATTATACCATTTTCCCACACTCACGCCTGTAATCCAGCACTTAACGAATAAAATACCACCAATTTTATGCACTAACACTGAAAATAACACAAGCTTTGGAAAATAATACAATGCGGTGACGCAATCTTTTTCGCTTTCCCGCCGAAACTCCTTCAAGTCAATTAGTATGAATTTTTGCACACAGATTGTCTACACTACCATTATGATATAATGCTTTTTAAGGTAGGTGTGTGCTTATATCCGGAAAATGAGTTTATATGGGACGGTGTGGCCATTGTCAATGCGGGTAAAACCGTGAAACGCAGCTTGCTAGCTATCAAATCTATACATATATAAGTACTTAAGAAATGTGGTAGTAAGTAGAGTAAAGGTTCAGTCAGTAGCGGTCGTAAGAGCTATTTATGGGGCAAACGGTTCATTTACCGCCGGCCACTTTATTGCCCGTGATTGCCAGCCTGAACTTTACTTAATGTGTGGAGCTCTCAACATACGCGTTGATACAAGGGTTGATTAAAGAATTAATGGGATGAATGCATCTGACTGAGGGCTTAAATCACGAACTTTACTTCAGATTTTGAATAAAAATTTCTATTGCTCGGTCATTTCAATTCACTCATATTAATATTTCAAGTTCTCAATTCATACATGGCTTGGTTATAAAATAATTCCTTAATATTTTTTCCTAGCTAGCATTATTTAAGTATAGCTTAATGTCAACGAAAATAATGATATGTAGCTGGGTACATAACTTAATTTACCATAAGTAAAACACAATATAACAAGAAGCCAGCCATATTTCTACAAATCCTCCACACCTAGGTAAGCCTCCGGAAATGCGGTAATATCAAAACGCACACAAGAGAGGTTAAACAAAACAATTTTTTTTTTTGTATATTTTCTAGTATAGGTACGCAATTTATATTCGCGATTTTTCAGTACAGCAGAGGTATTCACAAAAGAGCATAGATCAATTGTCTGTTGTATCAAAAGAACTGCAAAGGTGGTGGCATTGTGGTTTCCTACAAATCTACTTTTTTTTTCTTACTTTTTTGTGGGTAACTACATTTTCCTGAAAAAGATCTTTGAAGTTGATCTTAGTAGTAACATAGTGTATAGTAGGTCGAATTTATCGTGTGCAAAGTTTATCCAAATCGGTTTGTACATTTTACTGAGAAAACCACGTAAACAGACAAGGTTTACTTTGTATATTGGTAAGAGCAAGATTTTAAAATTCTCCATATCTGGATTTAAGTACCATCATGGCCCTCGTAGTTCCTGGAATCTTAGACAGGGAATCCTAGCTAGGATCCAGGGTATATGTATGTAATCGTGGGTCGTTATTCATTTATATAAAAAAGTGAAAACCTATCGAAACTAGAATATTGACCTTAGGTTGTTTATGTGAGGAACAAAATCAATGAATAACATTATCGACATAGATTGAGAAGTTGAAGAAAACACTGACGTAAATACCTAACTAAGAATAGTACTAAGATCAACGTACTTGAACTAATTCGGTTGTTGAGCCCTAGAGATTAATGAAATCGAACCCAAATCTAGTGATTGTTTGGTTCGGGCAGTTTTTGTGCTAGGTACGAGACTGTTGCCTGACTTGAAAATATAAAAAGGGTTGATTAGAAACGAAAAGATGATGATAGCCGGGAAAAATAGACAATTTTGTAAAACGGTATCTTTAGCATGTTTTTAAGTTAATTTTAGAATTTGAGGCATGCAAAAGAAATAGAATAAAGCATGGTATCTCGTATCAGACTTTTATTAGAATCAAATCAAAATTTTAAATTTAATATATTAAAGATGTTACGGTTGATAAATTTTAAGTTTTTATTAAATCCGAGTTAAAAGGCAATAGATAACTCTTTATAGAATTACTTTGGGTTTCGAGTGAGTGTTTGTCAGATCCTATTATACTTTTCTCTCTCTGAAGCATCTGGATATAGGTAACCGTATTAAAAAAGTAAAAACATTAATACTTAAATCTACAGCTTGTCTTTCTGTCTGTCTATTTTCTTTTTTCCTCAAAAACTTTAGGAAACCGTCCTTCATGCTAATTTAATGCCGAGGTTTTTAGGTCAAAATCAAATGGTTGGCCTACAGGTTTTTTTGATGACTCAGTCAAAATAATGAAACTTATCGTAGCTTTCTTACGCATTGAGGTTGAAACTTTTAATGTTAAGAGGATTATTTGGCCTCATAAATTCTAGTATTAGTGTATAGAAGAAAGTAGTAAGCAAACAGACTAACAATTAAAACACAAGATTGCATACATTTTTTGCATTTAAATTACTAAAACGCTATTTGGTTAGTATTGCTTTTAAATCCTAAATACGAAAATTTTCACGGGCTATATTGCAAAATGCAAAACCCGTATGCATGCAATTTATTTACTTTACTCAGAATCTTTGGGCATGGACGGCGTAATATGCTTGCTCTACGAGAACCAATTCTTATTTGCATTTCATATAAATAGGTACAAGTTGGAATGTTATAGGTAGCGACCTCCTTACAATTCCAGCCCATTCAGGCAGAATAGTTTCCTTTGGGAATTCAAGTCGTAAAAATAATTTTCTGTTATAGGCTTAAGGCTTACAGCGAAACGTTGGCGTGGGCAGTAAGTAGATAGATAATATAGATGGTTTTAGGATTATACTTACCTATATGAAAAATAGTTTGCGTGACAATGCCAAACAAAAGGCAATTATTGGCATTGTTGCAGTTAACTACTGTGACCGTTGTACTTTGTGCCTTTGTAATATATATTTAGCTCTAGGGTACGTATATTAATTGAGAAACTATGGCACTTTTATTAAAGTCATCTTCTTCATCATTAGTCTGAAAATGTCCATTGCTAAGCATTTTGAAATACTGGTTAAGTTGAACACTCAATGTTTTTGCCAAATCATATTAAAACAGGCTGGTAAATGGCGCCGGAGCATTTTTGGGGGAAATATACCTCCAATATATGATTTATTTAGTTATTTAATATGAAACCACCGAAGAAAAAATATGCGAACTTGTACAATATTTATATCAAGTTAAGTCAAAATTTGCAAAAAAAAAATACAACTTGTACGCGAGTACGTTCATCTGGACACATGAAAGCAAATTTCGTGAATTGAAGCAGAGACTTCGCTCACTTCGTCCGGTGGGTAAACAGTTCATTTCCATTAACATTTCATTATAGTGTATTTCCTAATTTGATGTGCTATTTTCTGGGAACCAGCACATTTATCAGTGTATAAATTAAGAGGATGTCGAGCTCTAGACTCCTACGGTGGCGTCTGATAGGCGGGTAACGTTAGCTATTGTCTAGCCGTCTCGACTGGAGACTGCGGTACGGAGACCTGCGGACTGTATTTAATAGCTATGCTATTCGTTGTAAAATAATAACATATAAATTTAATGTTTGGCTTACGATATTATGACCTAAGAGGAAGATTACATCAATCTTACGTCCACCAACCAACTAAGATATCTAATCTGAATTAAGCTTGTTCAATAGCTGGTAAAAAAGGAGTTCTTAATTAAAGGGTTCCCCAAGCGTTTCTTTGCCCAAAACACCCAATTCTCAGAGGCAGTGGGACGGGCCGCTCTGTGCTTTAGAATACAAGGAACTTTTAGACACTTCAAATTCTTTTGCAGAGCGTGCTCGCTTACTTGCAGTCGCTTGTTGGGAGTTGGGGCTTTGGCTGCATGCTTTGCCATCACGATATTCCGGTAATCTTTTAGACAACAACACCTTTCGGTTAGCCGCAGCTTTGCGAATAGGTGCGCCTAGCCAAGTGCCTCATCATTATTCTTCTTGTGGTGAAACGGTACACGGGCTCGGATACCGCGGACTGTCCTGTATAAAAAGTACAGGACGAATACCATGACACGCCGACTTGAACGATATCATCCATCGGGCTTTAGTTAGTGCCGGTATCCCATCAGTCCTAGAACCTAATGGACTGATGCGAGATGACGGCAAAAGATCCGACAGGATGACCCTCATCCCCTGAAAGATGGGACGGCCTCTAGTGTGGGATGCCACATGTCTTGACACTATGGCTCTGTCCCATCTTCCTTTAACTACAGTTCAAGCCGGCGCGGCCGCCACCAAGGCCGGAAACCTCAAATGGTCCATGGGGGCCGGCTGCCATGGCAACATATAGGGACTTGGCCAAACGTTTGGTGGAAACATCAGCTGACCAGAATGCTGGCTTTTATTTTGCACAAAAAATAAGCATTGCCATTCAACGTGGTAATGCTGCCAGCATTCTGGGAACTTTCCCCTCTGCCAACGGGTTATTTTAAATTTTGAGTTTTTATTTATTTTGAAGTTCTTAGGTATTGTTTAGTTTTTTAGGTCTAGTTTAGTTTAGTTATTGTTAATTCATTTAATAAAGTCAATTAATTTGCATTGTGGTAATTACATATATCACATCACATTAAAGGATAGATCGTCATATTATTATTATGTCAGGTCATTTTGCGGGTAACCAACATGTCATAGTTCTTTAGATAGAGGAAGGATAGTCACCATAAAGTAGCTAGTCTAAAATTTCATGCATGTAACCGTGAAGTTTTAAGGTAAACAGTAAACAGGGCGAATTCTGTGACTGCAAAGTTGTTTTTTTTTGCGGGAGTACTGGTATTGAAAACTAAGCTACGTTCAAAAACTTAATAAGCATCCTCCAAGTTACACTCAGGTTTCAAAAGGAACGAGACGCAGAATCTGTCCGTGACGGCACAATTCCAGCACAGTGTCATATTAGTGTTTGGGGTGCATATCATATCTGAGAACAAAAATGACTTAACTTGTATAGTTTAGCCAGGCCGTAGATCCTTCAAGTAATGGAAGGAAGACAGTAATTAACTTTTAAATTTCGATTTCAAACTCAATAATGAGGGAGGGGAGCGTTGGGGGTGATTGAATTCGTGCGTCATTGTAAATACACTAACTAAAGAAAAAAATTGGTTCTTACCAATACTATATACTATACTATACCTATCATTGCCACCACTACTACATCTATCCGCTATATATATAGTAGGTATAAAGGCACATTTTTTAATAACTGAATCTGGTGACCATCTCTAAGCTTTCGATATTCGAATTCCATTCAGAAAATAATAGAGGTACGGCGCGGTATGAGGACTTTTATTTTCTCTAGCTCAGATCCCTCGACTGACCCTTCAATATTAACGGTTATCAATAAGTCTACTTTTAATATTTATGTAGGAAACATAACGAAAATGTTTATGATAGTTGTTTTCAGTTTGTAATAAAAAGAGAGGAATATTTTACGATTGTTGTTTTTAGTTCGCTAAATTGTAGCGGGCCAAGTTAGTTGGAGCTGAATGATAAATAAGATTTTTTGTTGAAGTATCGTTGGCGAAGTGGGGAATTTTGGTATTGGCTTTTAATAAAAAATATTATTATTAAAGTAAATATGTATATAAAATATTATTTACACAACAACTACATTAAATCTTACTACAAGGACCTTCTTAAATTACTAATTCAGAAATATGTAACACAAAATCCAATTAAATGTTGAAGTGAAAAAATCTTACATAAATTGAATAATGACAATGAATTACTAGCTGCTTTTTGCAACGCGCACTTGAAAACAAAATCTTAAATCAATAATATACTTATCATAAATGTTATTCCGAAAAAATATAAGTGATTAGATAAAATAAGTAATAAGTTTCATCTAAATCCGTCAAGTAGTTAAAACGTTATTTGAAATGTTCATTCAAAAGGACACACACACAGACTGACAAGAAAATAGTTTTTACTTCTAATGAATAAAGAAAAGTACCGTGATTAACATTTATTAACATTCTAAAAATATATTCAATGTGCAGATTTAGTTTAGTTATAGGTTAATTATGTGTGTAAATATCACAGAGTAAATAGTTTTTTCTCTAACCTGTGGTAAGAGAAAAATATGCGTACAGTGTATATTAACATTGCTGTTTATATATTGTCACACCATGGTTGTGCCGTATAGTTTAGGCGATCCATCATTTTGGTAAACATTAACACGTAGGCCGACAGCAGAGGGCGCACCGGGTCACGCCACGCGTCGTGCCTTCGCAATACTCTACAGAAACTCGTTTTAGATATAGAATAAATAAGGAAAGTAGGAGAAACGGAAAGTTATAAAAGAAATCCCGAAGTTGAAAAGTATAATTAACTTATAAACGAAAATTTCTGCAACTGGTTTTGGATACATTATATTTGTTTATTTTACGAACTTTAAGCACTCATAGGAAAATGTATTTAATAATATGATTATATTATTTCCAGTAAAACTAAATTTGACAAATAATTCGTGTAATAGCCCATAGGTAATGTATTTGAGCATTAATCTAGATACTACGTTACTACTATGTAGATTCATGTCTTTGAGAAACATCATGTCATGCCTTTGTCGCAATTCACATTCTGATATGCAAGTGAAATTTCTTTCTTTTGAATTATCGACTACATAATGCAAGCAGCCTTATGGTCTACAGCCAAGGCTATGGTACGTAAATGTATCGTGCAGTCAGTTATTTTATTCCTAAAGCCAGTAATAAAGACGTAGTGTAGGCGTTTTATTTGGCTGACTGCGTATAAGGTTCATTGTTTATTACTACTCCAGATCTGAACATTCTTCAAGAACTCATTATTAATGTACACAAAGCAATTTCTACGCTACGCGCAAACAACTCGACTAGACTTGTGATGTAAAGGGCGCTGGCTTCAAAATATACGGTTAGGTAATTTTATTTATCTCGCACCCGTTGGGTTGGCGATTGATGGCGGTCCCTGGTCCCGCTCTACGCTTTACTGTGAGGTAGGGCTGCCATATACAACGGGAAAATACTATACCAGTACTTAGCATTGTCTTGGTGAGCAACGTGTGTAGGTATCTACCATTATGTTGCCACTACGTTGACAGCCTCTGTGGTGTGGTGGTTGAGCAGGTCGGCTCATAACCCGGAGGTAGCGGGTTCGATTCCCGCGGCAGGACAAGTATTTGTGCACAGAAAAAAAAAGTGCAAATACTTGTTCTGAGTCTGGGTGTTGTGGGACCATGGTCCTCGTAGTTCCTGGGTCCCTAGACACAGGGAATCCTAGTTAGGGTCCAGGATCTATGTATGTGATCGTTGGGCGTTATTATATTATTATTATTATAAAAAAAATGTGGCTCTAGCACGTACGGCATTCTAGCGTACCCACAAGATTTAATCTACAATGATATTATTAAAGGTTACTTTGAAAGTCTGTTTCTATAGATTATTTCCAAATAATTTATAATGCTTATAACATACTGTATCTTTAGGATCTGCAGTGTATAGCTAGCAACCCTAGGGCTAGCAACCGTAGAACTGCGTGCGTTAAGAATACTTCAGTATAAATATTTGATACGGCTGCCCCGACCTCAGGCGGAACCTTGTGAATCGATAGTACGTGCCACCGCCACATGACACCACATGGCCCACATACACAAATGAAAATAAAAGGGACGTTAAACGTTTATTTTCATTGAAAGTGTCAGCTATTCGACAAATGTATCCTTTTACCCGTCGCTAAGGGACTTTTTCGCGGAGTCCGCGGTGACTGCTCCTGTTTACCTAAGCACGATGTATGTTTGCCATCACTAGCTCAGAAAAATTCAATGAAAAAAACCGTAGATTTTTTTACCGGCTTTGAGGTTTATGTTCATGAGTTAACTATGTATGCAGCAATACAGTTTCTCCAGTACACAAGTACGATAGTGCAATATTTCGATCATTTAATAGTGTTCAAAATGTTGTGTATAGTTTAACTAAGTGCTTTAATACCTTTGAAAATTTTGCCATTGTTTACTGTGTTCGATTAATGGTTGAATCAATTTATTGTTTTGCTCACTATGTTAATTATGCACCACCAAAATATAGGCTACTTTTTGTCCTAGAAAACTTTTATGTGTACCAAAATGACTTACACCAGAAAACCAACAAGGAAACAAGTAACGTGGGCCAAGAGATTTTGTAGTAGATATTAATGATAATTACGAACAGTGATAATTGTTTTTAATGAATTTTCATCTGCGTTTACTAGATATAAAGTGAAACTCACCTAAGAAAAATATCTCAGTTGTCATCCAAAGATATAAATTTTCAAAAGAATACTTTAATAAAATCTAGTCAAAATGTATAAATAAAATGAGTCTAACTTCTAGCTCCTACAAAACTTCATCAAGAAAATGGTAGGGTGTAGCGACGTACTACGAGCTACGGGCTACGGGCTACGGCCTACGGCTCCAAGGCCCGTATTAAAAAACTACGCTCTGTCGTAAATCTCTGCTTAAGACGAGATTTCATACACAAAATGATCAAATTGCGAATTAAATCTCTGCTTGAGCGCAGATTCACGTCTGAGCTAGTTCTGTAATACGGGCATAAGTAATGTGCCATACTCGCACATCTAGAATATTTCATCCTAAGTCTACGAGCATAGTGTTGTATCAGGCGTATCGCAGGGAATTACGTTGGCTGTTTGATCGATAAAAGAAATTTTCATTACCTACCTGGCCGCTAGCTCTTTCGTGGAACTTGTGGATCGTAAAGTGAACAAAATTCCGTGTTGCTTGTTTTTTATGTTGAACTACAGAATAATAAACATTTATGTATCTAGTATATTAAACACATATTATACACACCACAGAGTAAGTATAGTCACGGATTATTACTAAACTACTAGTAATACCAGGTGATTGTTTTTCCAGAAGAAATTTTCCTTGATCGTTGTTTCCAACAAGAATTGCCAGTAACCTGTGATTCGCTCTTAGACTCACATGTAAACAATCTAAGCATTACAATGAAGTTGTATATAATAATCCGGGATAAATAATAGTATAAAATTCCAGACTACTGACAAGACTTAAGACAAGTATTTGTGCATTTTAAAAAAAACGCGAATACTTGTTTTGCGTTTAGGTGTTGTGGGACTATGATCCTCGTAGTTCTTGGGTGTCTACATACAGGGAATCCTAGTTGGGGTCCAGGAATAGAATGTGATCGTTGAGAATTATTATTATTAACTAAAATTATCTAGCTTGAACATCTATTCTGATTGGAATTAACCTTGCTTAATGAATATGTAGGTATACATGTGTATGTAACTGGGGTTACAGAATAAATAAAAGTGATTTTGTAAGCCACGATCTAAAACATACCTACGTTTGTGTTTATGTTTTGTGAAAGGTCACCTGTAAATAAATTTCATGTTGATTGATTTACACGAGACTGACCTGTGAACCCGGGCTGGGCTTGATTTCAATTTCTCTTTCCGATTAAACGACTTAGATGTCACGCCGCATCGTTTAATCACCTGTACCCATCCTATACCGTATATTACTGTGAGTGCTAAAAACACTCACTCCGCATTATACGTATCATTTGAGTATCACGAAGCAAGATTCATTTTAATGTTAAGGAAAGCTATGACGAGCTAGTCATTCGCTTCAAGTTAAGCGACACGTCTGCCCATATCTGCAGTGTCATTCGGAACTCTAAAGTATAGAGTTTCATGTGACACATGCAGTGCGCTCGTCATCCTAAGACAGCTGCACATTCCAGTAATAATAGACTGTAAGATTAGATCATAAAGTCTCATATGACTAGTAATTTCACTAGCTACAAAACAGAACATAGTAATGCTTGCGCACTACTGCTTGGCGGCAGAATAACTAGTAAAGCAGTGCTACCTACCTAGAGGAACTTTGAAGAAAAGTCCTTCCTCTTATTTAATAAAAAAAATGTTGTATAACATATCGGAAAATTACATTGATTTGATATATAAAAAATGATTTCCGAGACAGTCTAGTGCATAAAATTCATATTTAAAAACAAGAACAATATACAGGAGACGTGCTGGTCTATTTGAAACAGGAAAATAAATGAGATAACCTTTCCACGATAGTTTAGGAACAATGTTGATATAATTAGAGCAAAATCAGCAGGCTTTAATTACTTACGTTTGACACACGGGTGGGATGGTATACCTTCACTACGTGACCTGCACAATAGGCTATTTGACTACTATATTTTTATTACATACATAAATAATATACCTCAAAAAATACATAACTGTGAAAACAAAACTTGAATATCTCAAAAAATTACTATGTTACAGGCATTTTAAAATACAGAAATAGAAAGAAACAACTCAAACACGCAGTGACGTCAGTTACCAGTCCTCACAGTAACTCATTACTAAGCTGTGGTAGCTCTACATACAATCTTTTTGGCATGTGACGTCACAAGCCATGTCTTCATAGTGGCTGTGAGGAAGCTCAACACGATCTCTGTTTTGCGAGAAAGGAACATGCGATGAAACTTTAAAAGCATACTACTCCGTGATTAATTTACCGATTTTACTTATTTTTACAATGATTACATTCATTTTTAACCTACTTTATGAAAATAATATTTACTTGTTCATTTTTAATAGTAGTCAAATAGCCTATTCTATTCATTAAACCCTTAGTAATAAACAGTTCATAATAGTGAAATTGCTAATCAATGTTTTCTCTTGTTTTAACTCTGGCTATTTTAAATTTGAGAGAGTAAAACAAAACACGAAATTACTATTCTTCCGCTACACAATGTCTCTGTTATTATATGTTACTACGTGATCTGCACAATCCTATTCATTAACCCTTTACTAATAAACAGTTCATGACAGTGAAATTGCTATTCAGTGTTTTCTCTTGTTTTATCTTTGACTATTTTAAATTTGATAGAGTAAAACAAAACACGATATAACTATTCTTCCGCTACAAAATGTCTCTGTTATTACGAGGGTAACATTATTGCTAAAGTAATAAGAGAAGAAATGATAATTTTAGCTATGAATGTATTTTACTAATAAGATTGTTTAAAAAAGAAAATGTTCTGTTGTCCCAATTTTTGACAAGATAATGAACAATTTTCCACGGTCCTGCGAGCTCAACTGGCCATTCCATCCAGAATTTATCCTAAACAAAGACCGTTACAGCTCACAAATTAACAATTGTAGGGTAGAATTGCTTTATTTAGGCGTCCTAACGAGATTATTAAAGATACAAGGGACACTCTGCATTACGTCAGGGACAAATATTATTGCGCCACGTTTCATGAAGCTTTTTAACAAGTGAATCCTCACAATTTTATTTTGGAAAAATTGTAGACAATTTTCTGCTATCATGTTTCAAGTAAGCGTTTGATAATAATGATGAAAAAATAAAATCCTGCATCAAAGTGAAAACTCTAATTAAGAAAATCCTTAGAAAAAATAAGATCGTGCTTAACTCGCTGAAAATGACTAAAAACCATTTAAAATACCAGCGCTTGGTTTGAAGCCAAATTAAATTAAACTTCATATTTATCAAGGGAGTTTTCGCACTAAAGATATCTAAATAGCTTTTATTATCATCCAAGCTAAAGTAATTGGAATATTGATTTTGTGATTCTTAAAATTTTCAAGCATAGATATTTTTAATGGGTATAATATACCAACTTTAGCATATTTGTTGATATCAACTCGATAAATTTCTGCAAGAAGAGTCCGACAGTTTATTAGACAGTAATGTTTAGTGTAAACTAGTGTAAGTTACTTAGTTTACACTAACTAGTGTAAGTAGCCTTTTTTTTTTATGTTATTGAATGATGTGACGAGCTAGTCGTTCACCTGATGTTAAGCGCCACGGCCGCCCATAACAGAACAGTGTCACTCGGAACCCTAAAACATAGAGTTTCAAGCGACACTGCACGGCGCACATCATCCTGAGACATCAGCACAGTCTGGTAATAAGATTACTTGACTGTGAGATCAGATCATAAAGTCTCAATTGCCCAGTAATTTCACTAGCTACAGTGCCCTTCAAACCGGAACACAGTAGTGCTTGCACACTACTGCTTGGCGGCAGAATAACTGGTAAAGCGGTGGTACCTACCTAGACGAACTTTGCAACAAAGTCCTACCACCTAGTCCTACCTAGATGAACTTTGCAACAAAGTCCTACCACCTACACTCGATGCAAGCTTCTGTCGGACTGTCGGACACATCTTGCAGGTGGAAAACATGGACTTAGTTTGACGACTTACATTATCGTTAAGAAGTAGCATAAATTCTTTTGTTTTAATTTTGAACCACAACTTTAGCCGCCAAAGTTTCAAAGCGATTAGTGGATTTCTCCAGTGGACTCTTAAATAGATGTTTTACTGCTCCACCCTGTTACATTCTTCTAGCCAATTTACTCTTAAAATCGTTTATGGAATGCACGTAGCTACATGGCTCGCAATAAGTTGTCTGTAGCCCTCTTGTTAATGGCATTTTTAGTTAAAATTCGGCTGTTGTTCGGTCGTATTGAGGTCAAACGTTGTTAAGGTGGTGTTTCTAATAGTCCCCTTCCCTGCCATCGTATACGTTACAAAGCTACAATAAACTTCCGGCTTTTAGATTTTTGTGTTTTGATTAATCAAGTTACAAGAAACACGTTCCTTTATACACACATGAACCGTGATTGTGAACTCTATACAGAGATAAACTGTACTGTATGTGTAGTACACACACAGAACATACTGTATATACCTATCTTTACTTACATACACAATGTGTGTATGTAAGTAAAGATTATCAGTTATGAACAATAATGCTTACAAACATGAACATAATGTTCTCACCTTATAATCACAACAACAGAATGACAAAGTCTGTGAAGTACAATCGTAAAGCAAGCAAAATAAAAATCAGTGCATTCAGGTGAAGAACAACGATGTCCATGACTGTTAGAAGACTCTTTTTTGCGATGCAGTCGCTTTTATGATTTCTATGGTAACATTGGATTTAACATTGCTGTTGATAAAGCTGCAAATCTAGAAAAATGTGTTATATTGTGTGGTCATTCGGTCTATTTTACCGTAGTAGGGTATAAAAACATGGACTAGTGGAACAACGGGAGCGGCCGCCTATAATATCCGGCCCATTGCGCAACACAGCCTTCCATGGATTTAGAACATAAAATCAAATGATTATGTATAACGGCCTTAACCGTTTTATGATGATATTACACGTGGGAATCTTATTCTTGGAACGAAACTCTTACAATTTACCTCACTAATGTAGGTAGGTATGGTAATGTAGGCCTGTATGCTATACAATTCAGAGAAAAGACAGAAAGAGCTGGAACTGCGTAAGGGATTTTAATAATTTAATTAGGTACACTTACAGTTGTACTATGAACGGTGAATAAAAATAAAATTAACAAAGATACCTATCTTTAAAATGTTTTAATCTTAAATACGATTTCAACTTGGATTTCGTAAAGAACCTAAGGAACTACCTATCTGATGTGCTTTCCATAAGCCCTACAAGTTTACAACAGTTTTAACTACTCACTTATTTATACCACCCCTATTTATTCGATTTATCAGGGGCAAAAAACTCATTACACTAATGAATCACGGGGTAGAATCAAACAGCCCTCCATTGTGCCGCGTTAATTATTGTCAATCACTTTGCCCTACACACGGCTCTCAGTGATTAGTGAAAGCTAGAAACTTCCATCACATACCGTATTGGCTGAGAAGAAGACTAAGTATAAAATTATTCTAATGTTGATATGTCACATAATCATGCAACTAGGCAAGTGCGTAACGTGGTAATGGCAATAATTGATGCAAGTGTGTAGCCCATCGCTCCCAGTGCGGTAGTGCAGTTGAGCAGATCGGTCATCACGGTCTTTCGTCACATGACATCATCATTTTGCCACCGCCAATGTTGCAGCCATTCATGAACCGAATGGTCGTAATACGTGACGATGGTAAAAGAACTGATGGACTGACTCTGGGCGGCCCCCATCTTCGAGGGAACCAGAGTCAGAATTTTTTTTTTTGGGAATTTCATTTTGGTTGGGACGCTACTTGCGTCGACACTCCGGCGCCGCCAAGACACACTTTATAGCTGGCGCCGCTAATTCGGCTGAGCAGTTAAAACGGCGCAAATATAGTAATCTCGGTAGCGGTTACATATTTAAGGCATTTGGTGTTGAAACCCTGAGAAAGGAACAAATTGCGTTTTTCAAAGTTTATCAGAGCGCCTGACCTATGCGACGCGTGACCAAAACGCTGTCACTTATTTAACATACCGACTCCGCATTGCGATCCAACGAGGCAATGCTGCCAGCGTGTTTGGTACTCTATCTACCGGTAGTGGACTAGAGCATTTGGACTGTCAAATGTCAGGTCAGGTCAACGCGGCTAGTATATAGTTTAATTTTTTTGTAGTAGGTAGTGTGCTACACTACCAATCTTTGGCTTTACCTACTGCAGCCAGCGAAGTACAAACATAAAAGGATAGAAATATTTGTAAAAAAATATCCACAAAATAACTATATTTAGTGGATATTTTTTTTAACGTTCACTCATATTTCCAGCCATAAAGTTTGGTTTTACGTTAAACCCACATTAAAAAAGCTGATCTTTTATATATGGATTTTAAGGTTAGAATCCACAAAGTTATGTAGTATTAGTTGTACGGTAGGTTCGACCCCTGTCTCATCGTCGTAAACCATAAGTTACTTCGTCTACAAGTAAGTACTTACCACCCACCCATCTTGCGTGGCGTTTGGTAAATTAACGTGCTATATTTATAGCCACGTCCTACACGCAAAAGTAATTAATGTAGTAGGTAGAGTCATGTAGAGCGCTTTTAAGTAAAGCAGCTATGGGCTGAGGCAAATTTAATTCTTTAAACATTGTTGTAGAGATTGTATTGATTTGTTTTGGTTTAGTTAATAAACGCTTAAAATATCTTTTCATATTCTCGTTAACGTGAGATACCACGGGGGGAAATGAGACAGCATGTTATAAGTTCATTACTAACGTTTGTAAGTAAGTAAGTTTGTAAGTTCCTATCCTATTCGCCAGTGAACTTCTGTTCACTGACTTTGAAACTGCTGAATTACAAATTTTACCAATTAACGGATACTAAATAATGTGTTATATCAGTTGCGTTAGAAATACTTAGTTCAATTATTCTTGTTAAATCTGCCATTTAACTTGTAACTAGCCGATTTCAGTCAGTGCACTTTACCCTGGTTACCTGCGTTCATGAAAATTAACAGCTAACTGAGATCTTCGTGCCTACATTACGTGGAGTCAGGCAGGTTTGTCATTTGGCTTTACTGCAGCCAGCGAAGTACCTACAAACATAGTAGGATAGAAATATTTGTATAAAATAATCAATAAGAACATTTTTTATGTGTATATTGTTTTTCATATTTTTTTAATTATTTACTAAGTAGGTACTCAAAGAGCATATAATCGCTACGCTAAGATAAATATAACTTACTCAGCTGTATCACATACTTATAGAATTCACCCTATTTACATAAGTCTACAACAGCAATGTTTTTTTTTTCAAACATAAGAGACCAATGTTTTTACTATGAGATTACTTATATTTATTAAAGCTGAAGTCTTCACATGCGGCATTCGAGACGAAGTGCTGTTTAGGTCTTTTGATTTGTAGTTACGTTACATGCCTAGGTTTAGGTTTGGTTTAGGCATTGACGGAGAAACAATCTGCTTCTTAGTAAATCCGCACTATAGCTAAACAGGTAAACAGCATCTTTCATAACAGTTAATGAGCTCATAACCAAAATTATAGACCTATCGTTTCATCATTAATCTTCTAAATATATATAACTCAAAAGTGACGCACAGCCCAAACCACTGGACGGATCGGGCTGAAATTTTGCATGCAGGTAGATGTTATGACGTAGACATCCGCTAAGAAAGGATTTTTCATCCTTAATAGGGTGAAATGGGTGGTTGAATTATTTTCCCATAGGCCACGCCGCGGGCGAAGCTGCGGGCAGAAGCTCGTTGGTTATAAAATTCGTGTATTTCCTTAATTTTTTCTCTCTATTTCAGGTAATAATGAGGATCAATCAGGCAAGTGACAACGGGAACGTGACCTTTAACCCAGCAGAGGTGACGAGCGAGGCTTTCAATGAAAATAGCTGGCTCTCATCAAATCCGGACTCCAACCCGTATGAGAATAGAACAGACAATACCCGCTTTAATTCCAGCTGCAGCGCTATTTATAGCTCCACAACTGAAACTACTGAGACGTTTATAAATTATAGCACTGCTACAGAAATTGGAGATTCCAAACTCAATGTAGAGTTCGTTGTGTGCAATCGACAGTACAGAATTAACGCTCAGAACAATATAAATGGTACGCATTCTCTACCTAAAGTAAACAATCTGGAGGAAGTTAATGAAACTACCGTTATCAGGCGTGGTAGCTTCTTAGGTAAGAATTGTATCTATACAACCGCCGTTTATATAAATAAGTATATACCAAATTTAGTTTTTAGGTAGGCATAGTAGAATAGTAATTACATAATAAATAGGTTTGTATATAAATAGGTACATATATATTTATAATGTAAATAAGACTGGAAAAGATTGAACGGTCGCGGTCTATGTATATATTTACTAAGACCTTATGGAATATTACGATATTAGGCTTTCACGTAATAATTTACTTTTAAAATAATTATTATTACCTACATACGTACATAATATATTATGTATGACATAATTTAGGTATTTTATGTTAAGGTAGATATAGTTTCTATATTTAATATCATTCAATTCCATTTTATTTTATTTTCCCATCAGCTTTATGATAAGCAGTTTTTTAAACTTTACTTAAATATCGAATTTGGTAAAATAGCTGCTAATTTCTTTTTCCAGGCGAGTCTAATGTATACTCCGACGATACACCTATTGACGACGACCGAGTGTTTGATCATTCAGACACAGATGACATGTCCGAAAAGGGTGTACAATCAGTCCCTAGAGGAATCGTAAATCCAAATTACCCGGGTTTCCAACACCTCGCTCACACTTTACAGGTAAACAAACTTACTAGCAGTGAAACCTTTATAGTGCTTCTACAGGGCAACAGTGAAGCCCGCTTCCCGTTTACATTGCAATATAAAAACACCTTTCTTACAGGATTATTCTTCAAACATAGAGAACTTTTATCATTCAGAAAATGATATGACTGATGACGACGTTGACATTGAAATTACTGACCTGGCTTATGAGCCTGATGGCAATCAAAAATGCAGAACGACTGAATGTAAAAATATTAATAACAACAATATAACCAAAGAAAACCTACTCTCTCCACAAAGTGATTCGTATCTGAAAGCAAAATCATTAGATAGCAATATTCAAAATGATATTCCAGATCTTCTAAAGACTATATCGAAAAATAATAACAACAATAAAGTTGATACATGCAGCTACGATTCAAGTTACTCTGATACAGATATTGAAAACAATTTTAATACTAAAGACATCATAGGTGACTTCAACAAAGAAGTTGAAGATGAGATCAAGCAATTACTAAATTATAATATTAATATTCAAGACGACTTGGAAGAATTACGCAAAGATATTAAAGATACTTTTGCAAAGCCTATAGAAACCACAATTAATAATATCAGCGAAGTTGTGAATCATGTGATAAAAAAATTGGTGGAAACAAAGAGTGATAATGTAAATGAAGATACTGAAATAAAAACATCCGAACCGTCTGTTAACTCAGACAACAATGAAATAAATAAAGAAAATGAAAAGAATACTAGAAAAGAAATGAATCTAAGTAGACCTACATTTTTATTTATAGACAACACCAACCACAAAATTGATGACGCTTTTCTGTCAGATGGAAAAGACGAAATCAATATTAGTGAATACGATCCTGATAAGTTAAGTCAAAATGTTGAAAATACGATTAAGCAATTAAGCACAGAGCTAAGGAAAATAATTCCTAAACTGGATGAAATGCGGGAACATGATAGGCTATGGGCTGGACGAAAAAAAGAAAACGTTTCAGTTAAGGATAATAATTCCAATGAGGTTGGAACGTCTTCGAAAAGCTTTAATTTAATCAGTTCTGTAAATACTCAGATATCAGACGAAGCTATTAGAAATTATAAATATAATGACAGTTATAGAACTGTAAGAAATCTTCCTATAAAATCTCCACCGTAAGTATCCTTAGTGTATGAAAAGTTTAAAACGAATTACTTATGTAACAACACGTTAAAAATAGAAGTGACTATGACGAATCACGCAGCACATTAGTATATTTAGCGTGATAAGTAAGATCATACTGACACTGTAGTTTGCTTTATGCTTTTTGAATTCTTATATTATTTTTCCTAGTATTGAATTTACCTAATTATGTACATAGTGTACATGTACATACTGAAGCTAACTCGTGGATTTCTAAATAAGTGGGGTTTTCAGATATAGTGATCCCAGAGCAATGAGGGATAGGCAAAAAGATGTGACGCCAACTACAAACTGCTATCATAGTGCTTATAGTAACACATCCGTCCGTAAAAATGATAACACTAAAGATGTTGACTTAGGTAAGTGGAATACTACCTACTAGGTAAAACTTATGAGTACATCGTGTTGACTTCAGGACCTTGCCTACCTATTATAAATATATATTTTCTCTACTGACGTAACTTGACTGTATTGTTTGGTCAACTTATTATTTTAATTTTTGTTTAATTAATATTGTATTAGATTTATTCATTTATTAATCCACCTTAATTCTACTTTGATACGCAAATAGCATAATATGGTTGGTTATTATTGGTGGACAGAGATCACGTTTAAACATACGTCATGAGTTCCTACAGTATGTAGGTAGGTATCGCAGTCGAATTGTGTAACCCGCCGTTTTAAATGTAATAACAGGGCTATTTTGTTAAACAGCTAGCCGGAACATAAAACGGCGGACTATACAATTCAACTGCGGCATAAACAAAAAACAAGTAAAATATTTTAATTTTATTCTTATTTAATTTTATTTATTAAACAAAAAAATATCTCTTTAAATATAATTATTGCGTTTTCAGGCAGTTTTGATGTATATAACATAGAGACGGCGCTACCTAAGCTAGACATAGATGCTATTGAAAACCATTTGAGGGCAGCGAAAGAAGCTGAGAGAAGGGTAACTTATTAATAACATTTTACCTTTTTTTAAATTAAACATTGAGAAATTTGTCTCACAGCGCAGTTGCCTACTCTACTACTGTTCAGAAGGCAGTGCAGGATTAGCTCAGACAAGCTGATGCACAGAACAAAACAAATGGGTTCTTTTATATGGGTAATGGTAATGATATAATGGGTATGTAATACGGAACACAAAAAAGAATCACGCAAATTGGCCTATTCTTGCTTCAGAGTTTCAAAAGTGTAAAGTTTGAGTTTTTTTTTATATAAGATATGCGTGTTTACACGATTTCTTCTGATGTTAAGTGACAATGTGGTCGACGATGTAGCACACTCGCCTATAGCTCTATCCTAACAAAAAATTTCAGTCTTCTTCATTATATTATAAATAGACTTACTTATCGTCGCCAAATTAAGTCACACTTAATCTATTGTTATATGCAAGAAGGCAATAATATACATACAGTTAGGATAGGTTAGAATGGAGAAGGAGACTATAAAAGCGTTCTTATAGCTATTTGATTTAAATTTTCGCGCTGTTCACATCTCAGGTAACGGTAAATGCACATTCGCGCTTGATCCACGTCTGCTGCGGCCATGTGTAACAGTTATTGTAATTAAGTGTCAATACCTACTCAGTCAGGTACAGCTTTCTATTATGAATCAGCGTCGCAGGCAGACAGCCAGTCTCTGCGTTGCACTGAGAATACCAACAATTCTTTCGCAACGTGCGCGGTTGGTTTTTGTTTCAACTCAAATTATAAGTTCCTACTTTGTGTTAATTAAGTTAAAATACGATAATTAAGTGCCGTGTTGACTAAGTTAGAACAAAGTGATGGCGTCGCTGCCTTATATCCCAGAACAAAGACATTACAAAAAAGATACAAGATTTCTTTTGGACTTATACACAATTACGTACGATAACCATGAATCGGTTGACAATGTTTGCTGCCTTGTAAGTATATTTTTTTAGTAGTTATTTCTTATTAAAATTATATTTTGTTATTATCTTCGTGAATCCGGATCCGGAAGCCGGGATTTTATTTCAATATACGATTTCAATTACGTTACCATAGATTAAAAAGAAATAAAAAAGAAATGGAGCATCCCTCGAGGCACGACCTTGCCCTAAATGTCATGTTGACAGGAATGACAGGACACGCGCGACAGCTGCCATTTGCCATTTACATGTTTTTATTTTATTTTATTTCCGTACAAATCCAAACTGTGCCATATTATTGCCAAAATACAGAAGACTGATTATTTTTTAATATGTTTGAGGGTCTGGTTAGCAATATTAAGAGGAAGTTTAGCAAAACAGCCGAAGAAAACCGAGACAACATTGATAAAATAGAAAAACCAGGGGTCCGACGTGGTTTGCGCCTCTTTAAGTTTAAACTCTCGAAGCAAGAGCCTCCAAGCCTCCCTGTTATTTATACTAATGATACTGCACTAAGCCCAAGGGCCATAAGCACAGCAGATAGTGCTCACACAGAAATTGAATGGCCTATTTTGATAGACAATAATCCTAATATTTTAGATAAATTTACACGAATTGTTTCCATCGCTGCTGATACTCCGTATGACAAGAAAGTTAGTTATTTTATGTTACATAGATAAAACTCTTTAACTTTGTATTAATATATTCAAATAAATGTTTTATAGAAACGCAATGACAGAGAAGAAATTAGACGGAGGTTGGCAATGGGGGCTGAAGCAGAAGAATATTACAGTTTGGGACACACTGACCGCCCCGGGAAGAAACCCAGCCTTCATTCACGACTTCAAAGTGGTAATCTACCTTTCTTAGTATATTAAAAATATCAATTACTATTTTATGTGGTATTATTTTCACATCTGGGTGGTGCAAAACTAAATTAGTGGTTCATGGTCTTTGGGCTTAATTATCATAGATATGTTTAAATGCATCATATTGACATTTCATTATGCTAATTTACATATTTTGTATGTAGGTACTCTGTGTTTCATATATCATAATTGCCAATAAATGTTTTGTGTGGTGTGGTCATACAGGGATGAATCTACAAATATGTTTCATGAACGAGACAGCATCTGACAATGAGTCTCAGGCCTCTGATATGGACAGAAATGTAAATTATAGTACAAAAAGTCTGTCTCGGTCAAGTATATTCAGCAAGAACAGTTACAATTCAAATCATCCATACCAAACGAGGCCCCTCTCTGTCAATATTACAAAACACGACAAAATAAGCACAGTACAGAGTGGTAAGTAAATTCTGGGCATTGTTCTATGCTAACTGTTCTAGAGTGCATTTTGTCACAACCCTCATTGTAATGGCTAATTTCATTATTTAATATAAACAAAGGTTGAGCTTCATGTTACTAACCTGTCTTTTCTACTAAAACTCATTTCATTATTTATGCATACAACTTTGTTTTGTGTTTCATTTGTGTATATAATTCTACTACAAAATATAAATACCTAGTAAATCAAAATTTAAAAGTACACATTTTGTTTTTAGGTGCAAAATTGAGGCCATCATCTCTAAGTGTAAAGGCCACTAAGTCCAGATCTACACATTCTTTAAACCACATTGAGCTAAAAGAGTCGGACTTCTATGCACTGCAAGCAACTCTTCAAACTGAAGCCCGGATTGCACTGGCTCAAGCAAAGGAAATGGCCCGCATACAAATGGAGGTGAGCATTATTTATATAAAAATTAGGATAATAAACACTAAACAATTATGCATACAAAAACTTAACTGCTATCACACATATGTCACATAGGCCTGTTTTACAGCTAAGATAAATGATAGAATATGATTTAATAGTTACATTACAAGTATCTTTCCCAACTGATGTAGCATTAATTTTTAAAAGGTCATCCCATTTTCTTGTTGGTATTTTAATCATGTGCTGTAATGTTATTTTTATTTAAAGTTGATTTCTATCAACATAATTAATATTTAACATCAATCATACTATCTTCTATCATACTAGCTGTCAAAAGGGGCCTATTGCATTGTAATAACTTTTATTTATTTGTTTATAACACTACTAAAAAGGAAACAATGCTAAGTGTCATCACAGTTACGGGTAAAGACTGCTTGCATAATAAAAAGAGTGAATGCTGATGATGAACAGCCATTCAAAGAATCTATAGAACACTAGGAATACATAGTTAAAATTATAGGATTACATTTTGGATTAGATTTAGACTTCCTTTGGCACTGATATTAATCTACATAAAAACACAATACAGTTTATTATATTCTATATCTATGAAAAGGATCTTACATTAATTTTTAGTAATTTAATGGGTTGTCTTATCACATTGTAGTCTCTTTTACACACAACCATAGTCTATTCATATGTATATGTGTCTATCATTATTTACAATACAATATAAAAATTATTTATTGTACACCAGAATAATACTTAGATCTATATTACAATTTTTTTGACTATGGGCGGATTTATCGCTAAAAGCGATTTCTTCCAGTCAACCTTACAGGTACTATAATTCTAACATAAATCAACTCCAAAAATTGAATACAGTATATAATAACTAAATACTTTGTGAAAAGAGACATATTCATCATGAAAAAGAAAGCAAAACTGTAATAACTGGTGGTAATTGCTACATGACTGCAATTAGTTTCACTAAGTTATTAAATGCTATTTCTCTCCAGGAATAATAGAGTTAATATTTATAGCTAGCTTAGTATGCTATTATAAGCTGTAAAATTATAAAGTCTCGAATTTCTCCAATATTCTAATTTTATGTAATTAGGGGGTATTATTATAGGGGGTAAGGCCTGCATTCTCAGCCCACTTGGGGCACAGAATAAGTAGATAATAATAATAATATTTTTGAGCATTTCACACAGCGCCATCTAGTCCCTAACTAAGCAAAGCTTGTACTCTTGGAACCAGATAACCGATACAATACTTATATACTTTTTTTTGTAAATACAAGAATAGATTAAAATATAACACCCAGACTCGGAACAAACATCGGAACTATACAACTGAGCACTACCGTACTTGGGAGGGCACGAAGCCGTCGGTTACCCCCGTAGGCTAGCTAGAACACGGTCGCGACTTTCAATAGGGTCCACTCTTCCAGTGGACGTAATCTTCTTGATCCTCTTATCACGGCAACGGCCCAAGCTGAGGCTCGCACCCCAGGGCTGCCCTTGAGCTAGCGGCTCTCCCGCCTGGTGACGCTGTAAAGGTCGGTAGAGACAAACAGCATGAGCCCGTTCAAAAAAACCGGCGTAAGTCAATGCTTACTAAGCGCCTTTAATGAGAAGCTAGGCATTTTTTAAACTTTCGCGACTTTAATACATATTGTAAAGATAAAACGTGCTGACCCCGGCCAATGTATCTTGGTCGAAACGTCGAGGTTAGTCAAAATTATGTTTTAATAATAATTGTTGTACACAAATCGTCGTGATCGTAGAACAACGGCGGATCTCATATTATTCCTTAACATAAAAAGTTTCGTTAATGAACGTACCGTACCAATTTTCTTGCAGACTGAAAGGTTAAGCTACAAGAAAATTTTTCTTGTTCCTTTCCCCTTTCAGTCCGCAAGATAATTGGTACGGTACGTTCATTAACGAAACTTTCTATGTTAAGGAATAATATGAGATCCGCCGTTGTTCTACGATCACGACGAAATAGACCTTTTATCTTACCAATAAGCTTCAGGCAGCCTAAATATTCTGATACCAGGTTGACTGAGACTGAGAAAAAGAAGAAGATATACAAGAAAAAAAGAAAAATAAATACATTTATTCAAGACATCACACATATTTTTTCGTATTTGTATAGTATGGTTTGTTCTGTTGTAGCGCGAGCGCCGCGGTCGCGCCGTGTCTCCGGTGACGGAGATGCTCCGGCGCAGCATGCTGAAGGCGAGCGCGCCGCTCGCGCCCGACCGACGCCGTGTCTCCCGGCAATTACTCACTGATATGAACATCGCACAGTTACAGGTAACTTTTACAGCACATCAACACTCATAAATACTTCGCCACTCTGAAGTCTCAGCCTATAACATTTGGCAATAGTGTTGCTTTCCATCAGTGACAATGATGGGTACACTAAACAATAACAGCTGTCAGTATAAGAGTAAGTGCTTTCGTCCTTCCGCTCGGTGACGCTGTAGAGGTTGGCAGTGACCAACAGCATTAGCAGCTGTATTATTACAACGATGACGTTAGGTACTTTATTATCTCTAAATTCGTTCAATCTTAGTTAAAATATAAAAATGTTTGAAAACGTTGTATTAAGGTTGCGTCGTAGCCCGTTTTTGAAGGGGTCTCTAGAGCGCTTTGTTTAAAGTTCGAAGTTTCGTAAAAAATCGGAGATCTAAAATGGGTGTCAAACTGGGTCTGGGTCGTGAAATATGCATATCAAATAAATATACTACTTGTTATTCTTTTCCAAAAATCATCTGTTTATTTGTAATAAAAATGTGTTATTGTCGCTGATAAATTGGAGCACTGTCTCGCGTCTACGTCGATAGAATGTTTTGGGATCATTAGAACCATTTTCTTTTAGAAAAACCAAAGCTATTTAATTTTTATTAGTTAGTTTATATTCGGGTATCTCTGTTTTTCGTTTTATTCAATTAGCACTAATTTTTATATGATTATTTTGAGACGTCACGTCGCACTGAGATTTAAAAAAAGTGCATTTTTAGTGTTATAATTCTCTTCAGTGTTATTAATTTTAAACTAATATATTTCCGACTGTTACCCACGAATAGTGTGTCGATGTCTCGACCAGGTTTCGTGCATATCCGATGCTCTTCTTCAGGAGGTGAGTTCACGCAGAGAGAGTAACGGTCGGAGATATATTAATTTAAAGTGCTTTTTGTTTATTAATAAAAATGTGTTATTGACGCTGACAAATTGGAGCACTGTCTCCGTCTACGTCGATAGAATTTTTTGGGATCATTAGAACGCCTTTATTTTAGAAAAACCAGAGCTATTTAATTTTTATTAACTAGTTAGTTTATATTCGGGTATCACTGTTTTTCGTTTTATTCAATTTATTGATTTTGTGCTTATTCCGTGTCTTAACATGTATGATGCAATTACCGATGAATCGTTCGATTTAACAAACATCTGTAGTGCATCGCTATATAAGCGTAGCGTAGGTGCCACGAACGTGGGAGAATGCAAAACGAAAGGAGGATACAACCTCGCAAGGAGTTTGACCTCCTTATTGTGTATTCGATCTGAAAAAAACATAGAACAACAACAATACATTAAGTTATATGGGCTTAACTTGTATTCTAAATACTTAATAATCGCGAATTAAACAAATAAAAGTCAACCGTTGTCGGTTTCTTTGTGTGGCTTTCACGCCAAAACGCCGAGCTGATTAGGATACAAGTTTACATTGCTTATATTGCTATTAACTAATAGTTTACTGAGGAAAATTAAGCATTTCCGATAGAAAACGGGTAAATAGCGGGTGAACCGCGGGGCGTTTCTATAGTTTAAAATAGAAAAAAAAACATATTTAACTTAATCTTTTTGACACACTTTGTTTGATTCTGCACGTGACCAGTGCTTCTTGCTTTGGTTCTTTAGAACTGTAATAAAATTCTTAATTAATTGCATTTTAAAATACAAGCTTTACGAAAAGAGAAATAATATCTAAATATCGGTACAGGGTAGCTCTTTAATGTCTGCATAAAATATAATACATAGGTACTCGTATATACAAAATGTAATTGTTTTATTATAGAACTTCACTCTTACGTTATCTCTTCGATAGACCACATTTTTTCAATGACTTAGATTACTATTAAAACGTGTAGATTATGGCTTATAGAAAAAGACTGCTTCATCTATCATAGATGTTGTTGAAATGTAGATGTGTTAACAAATACACAGAAAATCGACTGGTGGCGGTATTTCCATCAACGAAAATTCTCAAGAAGGGTAGACATCAGGCAGGCAGTTGGTATAAACATATAGCCAAATCTGATAGCAGCGGTAAAAAGACATACTGGGGATGCTGTACTGACCCTGCTTAATAGGATAAAGGTATAAGGCTGACTATGATACAACATGTAAATCTTTAATATTCGAATATTCATGACAGCCTCTGTGGTGTTGTGGTTGATCAGATCGGCTCATAGCCCGGAGGCGGTGGGTTGGATTCCCGCGACATGACAAGTATTTGTGCACAGAAAAAAAAGCGCAAATACTTGTTCTGAGTCTGGGTGTTGTGGGACCATGTCCTCGTAGTTCCTAGGTCCCTAGACAGGGGGCCTTATTAATAAACACGAACTAGCTTTAGACTAGTTACACCATCTTTTGTCTCTTTCGATCCAGCTAAATATCCCAGTAGCAAAAACATGACAAAAGCTGAAGTAACTAATCCGAGACTAATACCCGTTTATTAATAAGGCTGAGGGAAACCTAGTTAGGGTCCAGAATCTATGTATGTGATCGGTGGGCGTTATTATTAATATTATGATTATTATTCATCAACTTATATAGTTTATCGCCGTTGTACAACGATTTAAAATTCCAAGAACGAAGTTATTCAACATGAACATAGAGGTGCAATACATCACAACACCGTTTTTTATAACATTTATTACGCTATCGCACGACCTTGCTACGTTCAGCGTCTGGCACTTGAAGTATTACGTGTGATTTTAGCACCCTATCGCTTTAACTTTTGCTAGAATCTGGATCTAATTTAGCTAAATTATTATAGAATAGCCTATCATATTGTTTAATCACTTTAAACATTTTTATAAGATTGCATCTTTTAGTGTATATATACTCGTAGCCAATGCAACTTCCGATCCCTAAATGACCGTCTATAACAGCCTTATTAATAAACGGTTATTAGTCTCGGATTAGTTACAGCTTTTGTCCTCTTTTTGCTACTGGAATATTTAGCTGTACCGAAAGAGACAAAAGATGGTGTAACTAGTCTAAAGCTAGTTCGTGTTTATTAATAAGGCTGCTAATGTTTGACAGCTCCTATTTCGCACTCTAGGACGTACCCGAATGCATTGCAGTAGTTCCCACATCATAGGGATAAGTGTAGACGGGGAGTTTTGGCGGGAATGCGAAAAAGATTGCGTCACCGCATTGTATTATTTTCCAAAACTTGTGTTATTTTCAGTGTTAGTGCATAAAATTGGTGGCATTCTATTCCTTAAGTGCTGGATTACAGGCGTGAGTGTGGGAAAATGGTATAATGATGGTGAAACGTTTCTTTTCGTGTTGTTTCCAAAACTCCATGGAAGCTTCTGGTAAAGTTGCCACCACTTCACTAGGAGTATGACTTTGACTAGACTATGACTTGACTTGATGACTTTGACTGTGACTTGAAACATATTTGCGTGAAATATTATTAGCTTGTTAAATTATTAATTACTTGACACTGGCTAAATACACGTAAGTGTGGAGCCAAAAAAAAAAAAGAGTGTAGACGGGCATATGTAATAACTATAATATAATAAAATAGTATATATATATATATATATAATATATATATATATATATATATATATATAATCACATCGCATGAATTTATAAAAAATAAACACCTTATTATGTCAAGGTACTAACCGGTTGACTTGTGTTTTGTGTTCGAGCCAAAGTAGTTCTTGGCGCTTGCTGACTCACGCGAACATTAACAATGGATTTATGCTCAAATCACAATGACCATTGTGTAAGATTATTTGTTAAGGTTTCGAATTTATCGTAACTTAATGAAAGTAGGTTTAACTTTGAAAGATAGGTTGGACTTAAACATCCACTTGAGGCTATGACAAACTTATGTAACAATACATAAAGTACTTGATAAAATCTATAGTAAAAACAAATAATAACAATAATAAACGCCCAACGATCACATACATAGATCCTAGACTCTAACTAGGATTCCCTGTATCTAGGGACCCAGGAATTACGTGGACACTCCCACAACACCCAGGCACAAAACAAGTATTTGGACTTTTTTTTTTTATTATTACATGCCTTCATACAATGTCATTACTTAGTCTAACTAATCTATACAGTACTTAGTTCCCAATATTACATTGTATGAGCCCTGTGAGGGCGTCGCACTTTAGAGCATACATTGCCTAACTCTCGTCATTACAATAATATTCAGGTCGAAGGAAATTATGATTACCGTCACTTAAATTTTTAGGTTAATTGTCAATATTGGATCATTATTAGTTTTAATAAGACTTTTTTCTGTTCATACATATTTTCCTGTCGCGAGAATCGAACCCACCGCCTCCGGGCTATGAGCCAACCTGTTCAACCACGACACCACAGAGGCTGTCAACTGTATACTCTACTAGGTATTCTATAACTACCAAGAAGGTTATATCCTCAATTTTTTATATTTTTTTGATGCACTGACTGACTTTAAGCCACTAACACTTTGGAGCATAGAGTTTGAAAACGGTTGTGACATTGACATGTAGAGGAACTGACCGACATAGCTTTTATCTGATTATAGAAAATTGGAACCTAAAACATAAATTAAGCTTTTTAAGGGTTCGGTTTACAAAAACCACATTTTGTTCTCACTGTTAAAAATGTTTACTAGTATCCAATAATTACACTTCAGGTAATACACGACACGTTGTTAAAAAATGCTAGCATTTATCTATGATTATTTTTTAACTAATATCCAATTAATTGTACTTCAGGTAATAGTTAACGAGTTGCACTCTCAAATCGAGTCGCTGAACGACTCGCTGGTGAAACTGCTGATGGCGCGCGACGAGCTTCACATGGGACAGGACTCTATGCTGGTCGATATCGAAGACCTCACCCGATACTTGTGAGTGCCCCTAACATTACTCAGAAATTTATATTTAAAATTTCCAATTGTCAAATAGCGACAAGTAAAAAAAAGATTCCGCTCAATTATTACATCACATCACACTAATATTATAAAGGCGAAAGTTTGTATGTGTGTATGTTTGTTACTCCTTCCCGCTCAAACGGCTGCATGGATTCGGATGAAATTCGGTACCAAGATAGCTTATAAACTGGATTAACATATAGGCTGCATTTTATACCGGAAAAGTGAAATTTTCCCGTAGGATGAGCAAATAATTAAAATACTTTCTATCCGCGGGTGAAACCGCGGGGTGAAACTAGTTACATATAAATCAAAACATCGCCTTGATGAAGGACAGGCTTATGTAGAAACAGAGACGAATTAAAAAAAAAATGTTGAAATGTATGTTTCTATGTACCTACTTCTTACATAACAATGTAATAATATATAATATAAACATCTAATATTAGCGTATGTATATTTATTTTTATCACATCTATTCGAAAAAGCTAGTTTGTTTTTCGTAAACAGACGGACTAAACGGACTAAAATTTCTCTATAATCCCTAGGGACTAAAAGTGATTTGAAATGTGGATATTATTAGTAAAAGTTCCAATCACCAAAGAGATCACGAAAATTGTATGAACAAGCCGTGTGATTAAACCACCGATAATATAATGGTATAGCAACCGCACGTGATATTTTAAATTTTTTGTTATTGTTATTACGAAATCGCGCGATATGCACTCCGCCTTTGAGTAATTCGGATTTGACTTTATGAAAAATGAATGTGTCCTCCTAAAATAGTGACAATGAAAGTATTATAAACGCCAGAGAGATTAAATAGTCCTCGAACGCTAAAAATGCGATACAAATAAGTTGCACTTACTTATATTCTCATTAGAGAGTGATAAACAGTAGACCGCACTATCACAAATACATAAACAAGGATTAGACAGACGTCAAACGTGTATTTAACAATACAATACAGCAGTTAAATACTAGTTTAAGGTTTGTTTAAATCTTTTGTGGATAAACAGAGAGTGTCTACCTCGGGAGCAACACTATTTCAAGTTCAAGTGATGTACGAGTACTTAGAGTTCTTCAGTGCACTCAGGATTCTACTCTGGAATCCTTCACTCCGCTCTGGATTCAAAGAAATACTCACGCCTTAAAACAGCTCTTTGCTACTTTGATAAATAATCTACTGTTTTACTCTAACAAATGTTTAAATGTATCAGGGATTTTTTAAACTAAAACAATATGTTATTGTTGCAGGGGTGTAAAAGAACAGACAAAGAAAACCAAAGGTACGGCGAAAACAGGTATGAAGAGGCTCACATCTCTAGTTCACAAGTAACCATCAACACACAACTGTGTGATGTAATCTATTTTATTGTTAATGTTTCATTTGTTTTATATTATGGCTAGTTTTTGTTAGATAATGTCGCATTTGCTCAATGTTTGTAGGTACCTACTTACAAATTGACATACTTAGTACGTGCTTTTTATTATTTTAACGTTAATGTTTGCTACAGAATTACAAAACGTTTTGAGGCGAAATATTACCAATACTTGGGATATATTATTCACATATTTCAATTCAGGCGCCCCGCGGTTCATACTCGCTTTCCAAAAAACGAATTTTTAATCTCCGGGATAAAAGTATCTTATGTGGATCTCGGTACTATTAGCAATGTGTGTGCACCCGAATCGGTTAAGCCGTTTCGGCTTAAAATGCACATGAAAAAACAAACAAACAATGTTTCACTTACATATTGCATTTGTGGGACCATTACGGTTTTTGGGTTTCAATTATATAAAGACGTCTCGAATCATAATCAATGCTACATTTAGAATAAAGAAAATTGATAAGAAGCATTTATAGAAAACGGCTTTTAAATCGTGTCATCCATTTATTGGACAAGGAACTTCTATAATATAGAACTCCCTTGATCTCTGCTGCTTTTTGCGTCGATTAAACAATGATTGAGCAAATGCGATCTCACTCACAAAATGACTCACTTTAAATCATAAATACTGATTTATGATTTAAAGTTCATCATTCTATTACTACATTAACTCTGTTGTAAAATATTAAACTCGTTTCATGCTAGTGGAGTTAAAATTGTTTATGTAGTTTTACCTCCACTAACACCTTGCCAGCAGGATCTCAGAATTGCAACTACATTGTTAATGGAATTGGTAATTCATAATAAGAAAATGTTACTATGACACAGTTATTCGTATTTCCGCAAGGGAATAAAACATTATAATAACAGCAACAGGGAATTCTTCATAACTTCGTCAAAACAATCACGAAATCCTATAATAATAGGCGAGTTTGGCCCTGTTGCATAAAAACAAGTGTACTTCCTTAATCATTTTGTTATTACACTTTTTTTAAAATATGCTCCATTTAATTTTAAGTTCAAAAAAACAAATAGAAATCATGACATAACCACTACTATGAATTTGGTAATTACAATTATACGAAGACCTCAACTATCTCATGTCTTCATCTCGTTATATCTGTTTAAATGTTTCCTACAGTATGGATCTATATCAATTACTTATACTAATCTTGTTTTTTACTAGTTAATTATTCTTAGTTTTAATGTTTAGATGAATATCTTAAATTTTCACTGTATACACGCGGTTCTACCTATTATTAAAATATAATTGAATATGTATATAAGTGGTATTAGTATTGTTAATCTGTGAAAGGTGAATTTTTTTTCTTAATACTGTATTAATAAACTGTATTATATAATATGTATTGAATTATAATATGTATGTTAAAGATACATATTTCTGCTTTAAAATAGATAATGTACCTTGTAACCCACCTAGAGATATATTTTGCTATTATTCGCAGATTAGATAAATATTTTTTCATAATAGTTGCTCATTGTATAGTTTGAACATGCCTTCGAGTTCAGGAAGTGAAGGTGCGTTATGCTGAAATATATCATCAAACGTCTGACTTACAGTACGCTATTGAGAAGGACCAATTGCCGTTTAAAAAGTTCTTATACAATGTAATATCAAAGCCCCCTCCCTAGTGTGAGTTTAACATGGTTTTACTACGATCGGATTTGAGATATAAATAAATAGCGCCCAATGATCACATACGTAGATCCTGGACCCTAACTAGGATTCCCTGTGTCTAGGGACCCAGGAACTACGAAAACCATGATCCCACAACACCCAGACTCGGAACAAGTATTTGCGCTTTTTTTTCTGTGTACAAATACTTGTCCTGCCGCGGGAATTGAACCCGCCGCCTCCGGGCTATGAGCTGACCTACTCAGCCACCACACCACAGAGGCACTTGATTTCTCTACGATGTGTATTGGAACGATCCGGTCTAATATGTGCAATTTGCACGCTTATGACATGTGTCACGTGGTCGTCAATCTCACAGACTGTGGTCAATCTTAATAAATACTCCCAAATCTGTGGATTGCGTGAAATATTTTTAAATTTGTTTGTTTGTATCGTAGAAAATATTGGGGGTTTTAATTAATATCGCCAAAATTGCCAGCTGATGTTGAAAATATTATTCCAGATTGAGAGGTTAAATGGAAAGCACCGAATGATTTAAACCAGTGATGGAGATGGCTTGGTAACGATTCTGAGATAAAACTTAATATTACTTCTTAAAACTTTTCACATTATTATTTCTCAATCTGACTGAATTGACTTGCCAGACAGCTCATTTGGAAGTAACCCTTCCCTCTGAACTGTAGATTGTGGGTTTGATTCCCACCCAATACAAACATTTGTGTGATGAACATCGATGTTTGTTCCGAATCTGGGTGCTATATTGTATTCTATTTATGTATTTACAAACAAAAAAGTATCTAAGTATTGCATCAGTTATCTGGTTCCCATAGTACATAGTTTTGCTTAGTTAGGGGCTAGATGGCGCTGTGTTATGTTTTTATTTTGTAATCTATCTAATATGTGAGCGTTTGTAAAATGAGACCACAGCGCATTATTGTGTACTCATGCGCCTTTAACCTCTTCCGCGCTTAGTTTGTCTGAAGCTCTTCTAGCGGCGAGCTTACGAACTTTGTTGTTTTGAGTATGCTTAACCAACCAACGCGGTCGTGACGTAAACGCGTTCTATTTGCGAGACTCACAGTTGGGCTACCGAGTAATTAGCACAAAGAATAATAATGCCGTAAAAAAAACACTTTGTTCCACGTAAAGAAAACCTTTAACAAGCTTCTTAATAATGTCCTGTAGGTGCTGTAAAGGGTTTTCACTTGAATAACCAACCTTATTCCTTTACCCGAAGGCGTGTTGTATTCACTGTTTATATACTAGTGTAATCACAATAATTGTAGGCATGCACATGCCACGGATCATGTTAATGTTATGATCCTACAAGCGGCTTGTTTGTTACGGACGTAGGTGACATTTACATAATGCAATAACATGTACAATTTATCGAAACGACTGTTGCATATCAATAACGGAAAAACGGTTAATCTCAGGCACGTTTTGATATCGTCTTAAAACCTATTTTACTCAAAGAAAGTAACAGTGAAAGTGACAAATATATGTTTTGTCTCACTTTCGCATGTAGCATTTACATAAACGAAGGTAGATTCCGCGCAAGATAAATCAGCGCGCGGTCTAAATCGGAACTAAATGCAGTATTGCCGATTTGTACTTTAACAATAAAAAATATGTATTTTTGGTTTCTTATATAATAAAATAAACAAATCTACTTCTACTACCTATATCGAACACTTCACTTCATTGTATATTTTTGCATGTGATGTAACACTTATTATTTATTCCAGTTCTCTAATAGGCGTATAAAAACTGTATCCCCGACGAAATAGTCCTGGTTCCCACAGCACGAGTTTCGAGCCTAGTGTGGGAGCCAGGTGTTCCAATTACCATTATGTAATTTTGCCTTTTGTCAAATAAATTATTTTTCATTTTCGTTTTCCATTGTAGATAAATTCGATGGCAACGCGATCATTACGCGCAGACTTATGTTGCGCGCACTCTAGTAACATAACACCGTTAAAGTATCGTAATGGATTCTGACTTTAGTTGAATACAATAAGTTATTGAAAGTTCCTGTATTATTATATTTAACTCCGTTATTGCTAAGTGATAATATTGTGTAACGTATGATATCTAAACACGTAGAAAACAAACGTTATTCCTAATGCATATTCAATAGTTCATTTATGAGAATAGTGGATGCCTTAGAGCGCAAGTGATTATTTGCAATGTAATAAGTATTAAGAACTACACAACCAGATATTTTTTTATCTTTATTATTTTTAATCTCTCTGATTTGATATGAGTACAGGACAGAATGATATTTTTTTTTACTTGAATCTTGTCTAGCATTTGACCACGCTCTCACCAGATGGGAAATGAGTTTTTTTGTATATGAATGTCTTATTCTATAATTCTTTGTCTAATAATTGCTATTTATCTTAATATGTTGATGTAAAATTTTTTGGAATACATATTGGTGATAATTCGATATTATTAATTTAAAAGCTATACTCGTGATTGTTGTGTCTACATTTGTACTTCCATATGGTTACGCTCATGTATAAAAATGTGAGATTTACATAAGCAATATTTAACGTTGTATATTGGAATCAGAGACTCGGTAGTGAATTTCATACACATGCCACCATGTACCTAAACATTATCTATTTTCGTGATTATTACTATAGGGAGAGGCACATGCCAAGTTAAGCTGATCTATTCGCGAACTGAATAAAAAAACGAATGCTTTAGACCACACGACTGAAGTAAAACTTCTTTAATTTAGCTCCATCTATCGGCCGATATAAATTTGTTTAGTGTTAATGTTGCCACCTTGGAAATTGTAAATTATCTTACCGGACATACAAACATTTTTTTTACCTTTGTTATGTTGACAATGGAGTATTACGTTAACCAACAACTGTCAACTTCCGTTCGCCTCGCTAGCTACTCCCAAGTGCGTAAAGAAGTTTTACTTCAAAAATATACTAACCTTGACATTTAAATCAAGTTATTAAAATTGTCTTTAATCACGTGTGGACTGAGTGTCAGCGTCGTGCAAACCAGGCATTGTTATCAACTACCCGCATTTGGTCTTTTAAATATTCACTATCAATGTCCATACAACACATACAATAATAACAAAGTGAGATGTCGCTTTCGTTGGATACGTTGTAGAAACAAAAAATAACAGATGCGGCTCCCCATTACTATGAAATTCAATGCCGAAGTACCCAGTCTCTTAATATATTGGGCCTTTCATATTACATTATACAGATTTTTCGAATTTATAAATATAATATTGATGTACGTTTTGTTCATATTTCATTATTTCGATGTCAATTTTTGTCTTATTTAGAATTGAATTGCCATCATTTTTGTATATAATCGTATGATATCTTGGGATCTCGAGCTGAACTCCCGTACTATATACATGTTATTTTCAGTATCTTTGTTCTGCTGTTTTTACATGTTATGATTATGTGATAGGTTAATTAAGTTATGATAGTTACCATTATAATTTAAATAAAACAAAATTCAAATAAAATATTTGCATTGTTACGTTTCCGCAAACAATATAATGAAATTGGTTAAAAGCTTCAAACCTGGTGTTTTGTGTTTGAAAAATAATGTTTACTTTGAACGTAGTAGAGTTTATATTCCAGTGCACTCAAGCCCATGCCGGTTAGCTGGCCTATAGTGATGTTCGATTCGAACCATTTTGTTATTACAACTTAGATATCCGTTTAAATATATTGAAAGTCGACCCGAAAACAAAAGTATTAAACGTGGCGCTACTTACAACCTTTCAACTCTTACCTACAATGTTTTCACTTTAGACGATATCGGGCCTGATTTATATTACTGTCCTTCTCAGATCTCTCTGTAATCTGAAAAATAGAACGTTCGCATCGATCTCGGACAAACGGAGCAATTCATTAGTTTAAAAAAAATAGAATCCACCAAAAATAAAAGAACACTTACATTTTATATAACATTTTGTGTCAAATCATTTACTTAAGTGTTGAAATCTAGCAGAAAACTCGACAGTTGTAATTCTGAACGTTTTATTATTTTGTTGTAGTGTCACAATCTTCCATGTCAGAAATAAACGAAGAACAGGATTCGTCGGATTTATCTGTGTCTTTTGAACCATGCGATAATTTGTACATCTGCTAACAAAGTCCACGTAATTGATACTATCTACACAAGTTGGAGTGTCGCATTGCTCGATAATGATACCATATCGGACGGTGAAGGCTTGTAAACTTGGAGTACGCTGTCCAATGTACAGAAAAATTATACCTACCCACTAATGTACAACCTACCTACATATTCATGTATATTGTTGCGGAGACGGCGTACTTATTTAAAGTTGCAGATGTTTTTAATTATCTGTGTCATTACTTTGTAGGTATCTAAGAAATGCAATGTGATAGGTTTTTTTGTTGCAGACAGTTATACTAAAATATGAATATCGTAAATGTCTAGTAAGATTCTGCATCAGTGAACCATAGTGGAGTGTATAAAGTCATTTGGTTTATTTTCTTTGTTCTATTAACTACCTCTTGCTCTTTGCTATCACAGAATAAATAATAGTGCCTACTATAGTAAAGCGCAAAGAAGTTGAGCCCTGACGACCCATCACGTGACTTACGCGTATCAATAATAAGGTACTATTCTTTTCTGATCTGTGGTTTAGCGTATCGTGAAAATTCGCTAGAGCTTAAGATGGTTTTCCTCTACTATAAATTACCTACTCTTGAAATAATTTGAAATTTTAGTCTCCCCCTTCAAGTCAGTGTACGTAATCAAATGGTTATTATATAAAAAATACCCAACTGTGGCTTCGTGGCATATTGTAATGTTGTTTTGGTTTTGATATTATTAGTAGAAATTTACTAGGTATTCCATTCCTTATCTCTATTTGTCGTTCTTAATAATCAATCCTTGTACATCACATTACCAATGTATACTAACATATTATCTATCTTCATATAAACACGTTATGCAGCTATAAGGGTCGATGCTGTTGTAATCTGTTCGAGATGAAGCTTCGCTTATTGACAAAATCATACCGACATGTGATAATTACCTACCTACTACATATTGAATTATTCTAAATAAACGAGAAAATGTTTACTTTGAATTTTATTAGAACCATATACCTAACTTATTAATATCGTTAGCTAGTTATAATTATCTACTTTACAGAGTATTGGACTTGCACCCGGCGTGTACTGCCATAAACTAGCAGGAGCGTATTACAAATTATTCATATTCTTATGCATTTATTTAATAAATATAATAAATAAATATTTGTACACATTTCACACAACGCCACTAATCCCAAACTAAGCAAGTTTGTACTATGGGAACCAGATAACTGATACAATACTTAAATACTTTTTTACAACACCTAGACACAGAACATATACTGATAAAAATCACAAAAATGTTTGTCCTGGTAATCGAACCCACAACCCACAGTTCAGAAGGTAGGGTTACTACTAACTGAGCTATCGGGCCAGCCAAACTTGCATTACTATAACATTAACGTTTACGCATGCTACGCAAATAAGTACTAGGTAGCACATTAACAGCCGGAAGACGTCTACTGCTGAACTCGGGCCTCCCCCTAAAACGCTACTTTTGATTGTATCATAGGGTTTTCCATAATCACGCTTGGCAGGTGCTTTGGTGCATTACAGAAGATTTTAATGTACTGAGGAGAATGCAACACCTTATTACTTACCTTACTATTATCTGGATATTACAGGTTATTACAGCACCCACGGATAGATAGCTGGCACCGCCGCACAGTGGTCCCATTTTGAAAAAAGGTGGACTTAGGACCGAAAGTCGGAATTTCGGGCTGTTTTTTTTTTATAGAATAGGTCTTAACTATCCTAACAACATCTATTCTATAAAGAAAATCCGTAGGATGCATAGTTTTCGAGAAAAAAAATAATCTTTTTTTTCTTGTATGGAGAAAAACATACTTTATTATTTTTCTCAAGTTGGGTGAAATAGTGACGGCTTTTGTTGATATTTTATGAAAGCCCTAGTGGTATTGTATCTAGAAAAAAATAAAACCAATGCGGTCACCTGCGGCCGCGGGAATAATCAGATGTCAAAAATTGATTAATTTTTTTTGCGTATTTTGCAAACATTGTTCGTTTCTGGCCAATTATTTATGTATTTTAGGTTAGCGCTCCATACTTTAATTCGAACTATTATATAACATTTCAAAAAAGTTAATCAAAATCGAGTAATTTTTTTTATAATTGCTGTTTTACTCATGAAATTGCACGCATACATGGTTAATTCAAAATGCAAATACTATATTACTCAGTATAATGTACAAAATAAACATGCACGTACCTAAAACGTAAAAAAAAAATATTTTAGTTTTTCGTTTATGCTTACTAAAAGTCACCGGTAATGGTTACCGACATTACTTACCTACCACTGGCGGGCATTATCTGCATAACCGATTTCTTGCTTTGTATTTTCAAAACTGGTTTTGCGACAGCATTTTCACAACCGCGGTTGTTGAATGCGAGGCAGGATATAAACAAACGAGTCACATCTGATACTAGCTGTGACTGGTCGCTAGCTGGTCGCTTTGTTCCTGACAAATCCTGACAACAGGATAACTCGTATATGCATGCAAGTAACTACCCCCTAAAAATAAAAGTGATATAGCTACATCAATAATAATTGGCGTATGTTATACACCAATAATGTTTGTTATTGGTGTGTTTTAATCTTTCTGTCATCTGTATACGTATGATTTTCTACCAGAAAAAATGACTCATTTGTTTGTGCAGATTCCTGATTACTTATTACACGTTACTTAGCTCCCATTGGCGGACTTTATCTATACAAACAAATGAGTCATTTTTGATAAATGGCTGTGATTGGTCGTTTACTATTACCTTGCTCTTGCACATAGTGACTAATGACCTATCTGTTATGGCGTATTAAATACAGAGCAATGTTAATTTAAATTGATTCATCGCTAACTGTGAAGTACTAAAAATTACTATTTTGAATTTGCAATGGCTGGCTTAGGCACATATTTTGATATGTTCTTGATTCTTAAAGATAGTGGAAATCTTAAGGATTACAATAAATTGTGTGAATTTTTAGTTTCCAAAATACCATGTGAAATATCTGAAGATGACCATCAAACAATTAAGGAGTTTTGTCGGCTATTCACCAATCTTGTAACTAAGAAGTGGAAAGATGCAAGCAGAAACTTGAAGACATTTATGAATCGGGAAAACAACCGCAAGTGGTTAGAGACCAATATTAATTGGCCTACTTGCAATACGGTTGATCTTGTTACTACAATGAGAATGCCAGAGGACTTAGTTGAAGAGCCGGAATTACTGCCGGTTGCTATTCCATCTGTCTGCACTGCGGAAGCAGGTACCTCTACTGTAAAAGAAGTTAGAGTGCCCTTTGCCGATTTGGGCAACAAACAGAAGAAAAGACGTTCCAGCGTCTTTGTTAACGATAACTCTGAAGAAGAACTACAGTATTATTTTATTTCCAAGTTAAAAGAAAATGGAAAATATGCTTTAGCGAAGATTGTGGAATATCTGTGCGAGACTCCCGAAGTTGTATCAGATGTAACAAAACTCCTTTTCAAGGAAGAAAAAGTAGTCAGTATAGCAGAGGATACATCTTTGGCTTTGTACACAGCCCTTAGCCTATCCAAATGGCAATACTTATCCTTGAGAATGTTTCTGAAGGATGAAAATTGTTCAGCTGCCTTTCCGTCTTATCACAAGTTACTTGACGCTAAAAAGAGATGTTACCCATCTGAAGAACACGTGGAAGTAACGGAAATGGGAGCTCGCATAAGGTATTTATAAAATTATCCTATATGTTGTTTTAAAATTTTTAAGCTTCATTAGCTTACTTTTATTAATTTATTTTATTTTTCAGGTTGCAAGGACTTCTTAACCACACAGTGGAAAGAATTTTGCTAGACTTAAGACCAATCACAAGTTCAACCAACGAAGGACTAAAGTTGATATGGAAATGGGGCCTTGACGGAGCATCGTAACAGAGTAATTACAAACAAGTCTCAGCTCCTGAGTTTGACGATTCCTCTGTTGTATTGATCAGCATCGTCCCACTCCGACTAGTTGATGGGGGAGAAATGATTATTTGGGAAAACCCAAATCCTTGCTCACCACATTACTGTCGGCCAGTGAAATTCACGTTTACTTCAGAGACTGCGGAGTTCATAAAAGGGGAACACTTAGAAATGCAGCGCCAAATTACAAAATTGGTACCAACAAATTGTGGTGATGTGGAGATAGCCCACGAACTGCACATGACTATGATCGATGGGAAAGTGGCGAATATTATTGCAGATGTACCTTCATCAGCAACGTGCCCCATTTGCTTGGCGAAACCAAGTGAAATGAATAACTTGGAGCTTTTGGCCACGAGACCGCTTCGACAGGATTTGTACCAATATGGAATTTCATCGTTACATATGAAGATAAGATGTATGGAGTGTCTACTTCATATATCTTATAATATGGACTTCCAGCGCTGGAGTGCTCGTGGCGATCACAAGGAATTGAAGCAAGCAAAGAAAAATGCCACACAACAAGAGTTTCGGGAACAGACTGGAATACTCATCGATATTGTAAAACAGGTAATTTTTCCTTTAATTTGCTTCCTTTATATTATATACTCGTCTGTTTTTGTATGCCCTACTAACTTAATTTCTTCTTTGCAGGGCTTTGGAACAACTAACGATGGAAACACTGCAAGACGTTTTTTCCGAGATTATAAAAGATCATCGAGAATCACTGGAGTTGATGAAGATTTGTTACCCCGATTTTCTGTCATTCTGCAAGTTATATCTTCAGGAAAGAACGTCAATATTGCGAACTTTAGACGTTATTGCAAAGAAACAGCAGAACTGTATGTGCATTTCTATCCGTGGTACTACATGCCTGTTAGTGTCCACAAACTTCTGATGCACGGAGCAGATATTTACAGTCATTTTTCAGTTCTGCCTATTGGTAAGTAATAATAGATCAAGACAAATGAAATATAAAGCAGTTAACTAACTGTAAATCTATAAACACTAAAATAATAGTTTCAATGTCAACTTCAACGTATAATTATAGCATATTTTTTATTATTTTTAGGGTCCTTGTCGGAGGAAGCTTCCGAGGCTCGTAATAAAGACTTCCGGAACGTAAGAGAGAAGAACACGAGAAAGACAGGAAGGATCCAAACAAACGAGGACATACTACACGGGCTTTTAATAAGTTCAGACCCCCACATATCATGGCTTAGACCAAAATTTTCAAAGCCTAATCATCTAGAGATGCTTCCTGAGGCAATTCAGTTGCTCGAAATAGACTCGGAGTGCGTATACGTGGAAGAAGAGTAGAAAATGAAAATATACCAGATCCAATGCTATAATTTTTTATTTATTTTATCCTTTAAAAAACTACATATAAAACAGCCCTTTTCAAGGCTACACATTTATCTTATGTTTCTGGTAGAAAATCATACGTACACAACTACATAAGATTAAAACACACACCAATAACAAACATTATTGGTGTATAACATACGCCAATTATTATTGATGAGCTATATCACTTTTATGTTTAGGGGGTAGTTACTTGCATGCATATACGAGTTATCCTGTTGTCAGGATTTGTCAGGAACAAAGCGACCAGCTAGCGACCAGTCATAGCTAGTATCAGATGTGACTCGTTTGTTTATATCCTGCCTCGCATTCAACAACCGCGGTTGTGAAAATGCTGTCGCAAAACCAGTTTTGAAAATACAAAGCAAGAAATCGATTATGCAGATAATGCCCGCCAGTGGTAGGTAAGTAATGTCGGTAACCATCACCGGTGACTTTTAGTAAGCATAAACGAAAAACTAAAATATTTTTTTTTACGTTTTAGGTACGTGCATGTTTATTTTGTACATTATACTGAGTAATATAGGATTTGCATTTTGAATTAACCATGTATGCGTGCATTTTCATGAATAAAACAGCAATTATAAAAAAAAATAACTCGATTTTGATTAATTTTTTTGAAATGTTATATAATAGTTCGAATTAAAGTATGGAGCGCTAACCTAATATACATAAATAATTGGCCAGAAACGAACAATGTTTGCAAAATACGCAAATAAAATTAATCAATTTTTGACATCTGATTATTCCCGCGGCCGCAGGTGACCGCATTGGTTTTATTTTTTTCTGGATACAATACCACTAGGGCTTTCATAAAATATCAACAAAAGCCGTCACTATTTCACCCAACTTGAGAAAAATAATAAAGTATGTTTTTCTCCATACAAGAAAAAAAAGATTATTTTTTTTCTCGAAAACTATGCATCCTACGGATTTTCTTTATAGAATAGATGTTGTTAGGATAGTTAAGACCTATTCTATAAAAAAAAAACAGCCCGAAATTCCGACTTTCGGTCCTAAGTCCACCTTTTTTCAAAATGGGACCACTGTGCGCCGAGACCATACTACAGCACGGCAAGTACTAAGTACGCTACATTACTATTACAATACAATACAAAAATTATTTACTGTACACCAGACAAAAACATTTACAGAAGATGAAACTTAAAGCTATAGTACAATGGGCGGACTTATCGCTAAAAGCGATCTCTTCCAGTCAACCTTTGGATGGAAAGAATTATTGGAGAGATAGAGGTCGGTGGTGTAAACAAATAAAGTAAAATTGAGAAGAATGAAACTAATAAAAATAAGAATAAATAAAGATTATTATAGATAAGATATTAATAGATACGTATAATAAATAAACAAATTAAATATACCCGATTCATATAAATACTGGATAATAATAAGTATAAATACATACATAATAATAATATATAAATTATACATACTTAGATAATAACGAAATGAGAATTCATTTCACATGGATGAAACTGCTAATAGTAATTACAACTGTGAAAAGTAAAAATGGTTTTAAATATAGCCAACGACTGAGCTGGAATTGGGAGAGCGTTCCAAAGGCGTACGGCCTGTACAGAAAAAAACATTGTTATATTTCGCGCATCGCATTAACCTACTTTTCATTAACTTAGAATCACATCAGTTACCCCTAATAGACCTACTAGATTCTTAAGGAAAAAACAGGAAAGGTACTTTTGTCGGGTACTTACTCCATTCTGTGGGGAAATTGGGAGGTGTATAAGAAGTGCAGAATCTCATTACGAGTTTCACTTTCACGTTACGGTTCTTATCCTTATTTTATTAAAATATTTTTACTGCATTTGTAAATATTATGTACTTATCTAAATATATATATATAACTCAAAGGTGACTGACTGATTGATTGACTGACATAGTGATCTATCAACGCACAGCCCAAACCACTGGACGGATCGGGCTGAAATTTTGCATGCAGGTAGATGTTATGACGTAGGCATCTGTTAAGAAAGGATTTTTCGAAATTCCACCCTTAAGAGGGTGAAATGGGTGGTTGAACTATTTTCCCATAAGCCACGCCGCGGGCCGCGGGGCCAGTTGAAAAATACATGATAAGCTGCGGGCAGTAGCTCGTTAATGAATAAAATCTATTTAAAAAATTAATAAAAGCAATGGTACAAACTAACTGTGCGTCAGTTCTCACAGTAGATAGCGTTCCTACTTTACTCTATGAGATACTCGTAGTGTAGCTTCGGTGTGAAACCAGGGTTGACCCCAAATAGCGCCCCCACCTGCGGGCCCAGGTGCGCGTGCGCAATTAATATTATCCTCTATTAGTCTAATAAATGCATGCGAAGGATAATTCGATACCATCGTCGGTAATGCAAAATACAATTACAAGTTTAAACAATAAACACTACCTATTAATATCCGAAAATAAATAACAGATCGCAGACGTAGCATATTTTTGCGGGGTTCTTATGTGCACTAATAGTCTCACTACCGGAATGGGATAAATTAAAGATTAATTGTTACTTTTTACCACATATATTGTCCTCGCGAACCGAACACACAATTAACAATATAAAATGAGCAAGCCCGGAGTATGTGAGGACACGCGTCTCCGAATGCTACTCTTACGCGACTCCACTGCTTACTGTTACGCGACTCTGTTACGCTGCTGCGACTACTACGCGACTCCACTACTTACTGTACTTTAATTAAATCACGCGCCCCTTAAATAGGTCGGCGCTGGCGACGTCAACGTAAACAAACGTGTGTCCCTACATCAACCCCCTTCTTAAAAAATAATAATTTTGGTACAAAATTCGACAATAAAAGTCATACACGTTAATAAAGTTACAAAAAAATATCTCTACAATGAACAAAGGAAATCGTATTATATCGACTCAATAAACAAAACATCTTTCAAATGCATTCTGAAAGTTTAACTCAAGTTCAACGTTATTCGATAAACAAATACTCTACTAACGTCAACTTATATAAATAAAAGTAACCAAAACAAAACGATCCCTTTACAGAGTAACTCATTGTTATCCACTCTAAAATCAAAGAATTCATAGACTTCCACTTGATTCGACCCCACTCATTTGCTTATTTTTCAGTTCTCACCGCCACGGACTGTTTATATTATTTAGAAACAGCCAGTGTAATATTACTCGGTGTAAATATAGCTCTAGCACTTAGGTACGTCGGTCACATAATAAGACGTACAAATAAATACAAATCCAATGAGTAACGTAGTCATAATAAAAACATTGAAGTAAACCATAATAAACTAATATAAACAATGAAACACAGAGTGGTAAACATATCAAGTACCAAAAAAATATTCAAGTATACCTACGTAATTATAACAAATTTAAAATAAACAGTAAGGCATACATATTGAAGAAAAAAAATTCAAAAATTACCACTTTACATTAAGAAGTAAATTATAAAACAAAACATTACGAAAAAAATATTTATTACACAGTTCATTAATTCAAATTAAACCGAACTGGTTTTTTAATGATGCGACCTGAACGCGTTGTACACATGGGCGAATCTTTTTTCGCAACATCTAGTGATAAATAACTCTTGTTCGGCCCTGCTTTATCATTAACAATCTTATCACTAACACTTATCTTTGTACTACAACTTTGACCTGAGTCTGTATCAGTTGATTCAAAGTTTAGCACATATGCGGGCTTCAAACGATCAATGGAAATAAGCGACTGTCTACCCGGTAATTGCACAATAAAACCTTTATCTAGTCTTTTGACTACGGCATATGGTCCGTCATACGGTGGTTGCAGTGATTTTCGCACAAAATCATTCCTAACGAAAACCTTTTTACATGCTTTCAAATCTGGGTGTACGAAAATTGTTCTCGAATCTCTGTGAACCATAGGTTTAGGTCTTAAGTTGCTGATCGTTTCTTTTAAATGCTTAACGTATTCCTCGCCGTCTGCAATTTTACTGTCACTTACTTCAAAAAATTCACCAGGTAGCCTTAACGTTTTTCCGAAGGTTAATTCTGCCGCGGATACACCAGTGTCTGATCTAGGCGCCGAACGCAAACCTAAAATTACTGTGTACATTTCGTCTATCCACGAGCTTTTGTTATTTAATCTGGCCATTAATGCAGCCTTAAAACTTCGATGCCATCTTTCAATAGCACCGTTGCTCTGTGGATGATATGGGGTAGTCCTTAACTTGTTTACGCCCAAAAACTTCATTAGCTGAGTAAACAGACTACTTTCAAATTGCCTACCCATATCGCTAGTTAAAAATACAGGTACGCCATAGCGCGTAATCCAACCTTCATAAACTATCTTAGCCACTGTCCTAGCACAAATATCTTTCATCGGAAAAGCTTCCGGCCAGCCTGTTTGCCTATCTATCATGGTAAGACAGTATCTGTAGCCTTCTTCCGTTGTAGGTAACGGACCTACTATATCTATATGCAAATGTTCAAAACGACTTACCTGTGAAAACTGCCCTAGTGCCGACATGGTGTGTCTGTGCACTTTTGATTTCTGACATTCTAGACAAGAACGAGTCCAGATACCTAAGTCTCTTTGCATCCCAGGCCAAAAATTTTTACTAGATATCATCTTTCTAGATGTCCTAATACCTGGATGGCTTAAATTATGTATCGACTCGAATGCCAATCGTCTAAACTTTTCGGGTAAGTACGGTCTTGTATAGCCACTTGAGCTTTCGCAAACAATCGGCTCGCTACACCATGGCATCGTCACTTTCATCAGTTTAAAGTTGCTATTTTTTGCTGACCATAGCTCATTAAGCTCTTTGTCATTACGCTGCATGTGGGCAATTTCAGTATAATCAAGTACGTTTGGGCATGAAATGGTATCTATCTCTATCCTACTTAAAGCATCCGCCACGTGATTTTGTTGTCCTGTCACGTGACGAATATCGGTAGTAAACTCGCTAATATAAAGTAATTGCCGAGTAAATTACTTTATATTAGCGAGTTTACAGATTCTTTAATGCTACCCATCTTCTGAAATGCAAAAGTCAACGGCTTGTGGTCAGTATAAACGGTTAGATTGCGGCCTTCAAACATGTTCCTGAAATACTGCATTGACAAATATATCGCAAGTAATTCCCTATCGTAGGTACTGTACTTTTGTTGCGCGTCAGTCAATCTCTTGGAATAATAACCTAAAGGAACCCAGCTATTATTAACCTGCTGTTGTAAAACCGCACCAATGGCATTGTTTGAAGCGTCCGTCATAATCGCAAGTGGTTTATCGGACAAGGGATACGCTAATGACGTAGCGCTCTTCAAACTAAGCTTACATTGTTCGAAAGCTTGAATAGCACTTTCTGTCCACACAATGATTGACTTGTCCTTTTTTTTACCGCGATGTAAATAATTATTTAACTCGGCCTGATATTTCGCTGCATGAGGTAGATGATTTCTATAAAAGTTTACCATGCCTAAAAATCTGCGAAGTTCTTCTATGGTGTTTGGCCTTGGATAGTCAATGATGGCTTTGACTTTGCTGTCTAAAGGCTTAAGTCCTTCAACTGAAACTTCGTGGCCTAAAAATTCGATTTTCTCTTGACCCAATGAACATTTCGAGATGTTAATCGTAATACCAAAGCTTTCTAATCGTTTAAAAACTGCGTCTAAGTGCTGTTCATGCAATAACTCATTTTCGCTTGCTATAATCAAATCGTCCAAATAAGAAAAAACAAATTCCAGCTTAAATTTAGAAAATTCAGGATGTTCTTTCTGAAAATCTGATTCTAAGTTTTGTAATACGCAATTATTCATGAAACGCTGAAATGTTTGCGCGGCGTTTCTCAAACCGAAAGACATGCGCGGAAACTCATATAAACCAAAAGGTGTTGTTATTGCTGTTTTTTCTACATCCTCCGGAGCTACCATAATAAAATGATAAGCTCTATTAATATCTATCCGGGAGAAAACTTTCTTGTTAGCTAAAATGAACGTGAAGTCCTTTATATGTGGAATAGGATACCTATCGGGCTTTGTGATGGCATTTAAAGCACGATAGTCACCACATGGACGTATCTGACCATCCTTCTTAGGCACTACGTGCAAAGGAGTGGCCCATGCGCTTTTCGAAGGGCGACATATACCCATCTCCTGCATTAACCTAAACTCTTCGCGTACTTTTTTGTAGCGGTCTTGTTCGTGCATGTACAGGTGGGCCTGTCGTCTCAATATGGTGATAAACATTATGACGCGGAGGTTCTTTAAAGGATACGGGCTTCGTTAATTCCGGATACTTTTTTAACAGATGGTAAAACGGATGAGTCTCAACGATCGTAAAAATCGATAACTGATCTGAATTAACAATTGATGAAATGACATGCAATTTCGTCACTTGGTCAATTAATCGTTTGCCCTTTATATCGACAAGTAAATCATAATAATATAAAAAATCAGCTCCCAAAATGGGCTGGTTGACATCGGCAATAACGAATGTCCACTTAAAAGCTCTCCTTAAATTAAGATTAAGTGTAATAGTCTTTGTGCCATATGTCCTAATTTCACTTCCGTTAGCTGCATAAAGTTTATACTCACAGTTTTGTTCGCAATCACGCACTGACCTGTGTCCACGGGGAAGCACTGAGATATTCGCACCAGAATCAACCAAAAAACGCATACCATTTTCACGATCTGTTACGCATAGTCGGTGGTTGTTGGCCTTGATGCAGGGGACCACCGAAGATACCTGCACCTCCTCTAGTTTTCCGCTTTCTTCCAGTTACACGGTGATATGCACTTCGTAGCGTTGTCTTTGTATCGGTAGTGGTAAAAACATAGCCAGTGAGGGTTCCGTCTGCCTCTACTTTTACTTCTTTGTCGGGAACGTGAAGGAAAATGTCGACTATTAGGTCTCGACCTTTCCATTTCCGCCATTCGCACGTTGAGTTTGGCTATCTCCGCTAAAATTAAAGCACTATCTGCTGCCGACATTAACGGTTTCGTGGGTACTGGATTCATCATGATACGAAGAAAAATACAGCTTTAAGTGCACGGGTGCGCGGCTGCCGTTATTACGACACAAAAAAAAAGGTTCAGTTCAAAAAAAACGAACATAAAAAGGATAAGTAAAAAAACTGTTCAAAAAAACGAACATAAAAAAAGTTTAAGCACTTCACAATTCCTCCATTCCGGTAAGTAACAAAAAACGCGGGTGTCACCAGTTTGCGGGGTTCTTATGTGCACTAATAGTCTCACTACCGGAATGGGATAAATTAAAGATTAATTGTTACTTTTTACCACATATATTGTCCTCGCGAACCGAACACACAATTAACAATATAAAATGAGCAAGCCCGGAGTATGTGAGGACACGCGTCTCCGAATGCTACTCTTACGCGACTCCACTGCTTACTGTTACGCGACTCTGTTACGCTGCTGCGACTACTACGCGACTCCACTACTTACTGTACTTTAATTAAATCACGCGCCCCTTAAATAGGTCGGCGCTGGCGACGTCAACGTAAACAAACGTGTGTCCCTACATATTCATTCTAGGTAGATATATTTACGACAGCATTTTCATACAATGGTGCTGCCAGCTACTGGCCTAGGTACTACCTATAATGATGGTATATAGCCTACCTAATTTAGTAAAATTTTAGGAATAATAATACAGTATAAAACAATTCATATGCGGTACAGATGCGAGGGAACAATTTCACCACCACAACTCCAGCAAATGGGTTTATTTACATATATTATAGTCTTAATCACTCGCAAAAGATAAATTCGACACCTCATATAAAACATGGCGCTTAAAATTTATAGTTTACCCCTCGTGATAGTTATTCAATATCCTACTTTATTATAAAACTATTTCTTTATCTAAATTGAAAATAAAGACGATATAATTTATGTTATGGTGTGTTTTAATTGTGTGAATAGACATTTGCAATCTTATCTGAGTATATTTTATGGATATTTGCTATTTGGGACAATTTCCTGTGGGAAACAAATAACAAATGAAGGGTGACCAAACACACTTTTTATCTTATTTCAATTTGAACTAATTGCAAAGAATTAAAATACGGATCATTAATTACTAGGTATCGGCGTAGACACTGTTATAGTAAGCTTAAAAAAACCGAGGAAGAATTAAATAAATAAGATAATAAATATAATAATAAAAATAATAATAATAATATGTGCGGACATCTCACACAACGCCATCTAGCCCCAAACTAAGCAAAGCTCGTATTATGAAAACCAGATAACTGATACAATACTTAAATACTTTTTGTTTGTAAATATATACATATAATACAATATAACACCCAGACACAGAACAAACACCTATGTTCATCACACAAATGTTTGTCCTGGGTGGGAATCGAACCCACAACCCACAGTTCAGAAGGCAGGGTTACTACCAACTGAGGTATCGGGCCAGTCCAATAAAGATAATGGTATAAATAAGATAAGGTGTTTCACTTCAGCAGGCGCTATACAAACAATCATATTCTACAGCGTGAAATGTCCGTCGTCAAAGTGATGGCAAAATATAGTACTTAATTGCAATACTACTACCTAGACAGATATATAAAATCCTGTATTGAAATGAAACACCAAATTACAGGAACAATTGCCAAGCACAAAGCTAAAAATTAAGTGTCACAATGGGCGGTCTAATCGCTTAAAGCGATCGCTTCCAGACAACCCCAAAATGTAGGGAAACAAAAACAAAAATAATGTCGGTGGTTTTCAGCTACAGTACAGCTACTACTATATAACTATACATCCGGTATACTTACTTAAGAAAAGTAATGAACTATACAAATAAACTAATCACCCCAATACTAAACAACCTACTACATGTAAAAGTGCTAAAATAGCCTATGTACACAAAATTCAAAGTCCTGACTGACTGACTTATATATCAACACACAGCCTGAACCGCTGGTCCCAGAGACTTGAAATTTGGAGGGTGTGTTCTTTGTAAAGTGTAGGTATCCACAAAGAAAGGGTTTTTCGAAATTCCATCCCTAAAAGGGTGAATTGGGTGGTTGAATTATGTATGAAAAAAAATCTTCGTTTCCTATAGGCAACGCGGGTGCAGCCGCGAGCAGTAGCTACTTTGCAATAAAATCCTTTTACTTTGACTTTGGCTTTTTTTACATGTCAAAAGTTACAAAGCTATTATAGCGCTACTTTATGTCGTGCTTTACCTACACTAAGAAATAATTTTCACTAAAACTCTATAATAGTAAAAACTTTTTTAAAGGTAGTTTAGATATCACTAAAAGATATACATGTCCCCTACCTTTAGTATATAGTATATATTAGTAAGGGGCGATGATATCGGCCTGCTGGAAGAGCATGCAAATCACATCGTACGAGCATGCGGGCTACCGTGCTGTCTACAACCGCATACCACATTGTGAGGAGACAGGGGAAAGATGGGTCTAGTCAAGTTCAGTATCAGAGTTTCTGAACACGGGTAGTATTTTATGAAAATGTAATAAGTCATATTGACTCTTGATACTTTGAATATTTAACAGTCACGATAAAAATATACTGATATCATCATCATAAGTAGAAGGATTTGAGCGGCTGCGTGCCTCTTACATCCATCGATCCACATATGTGGGGGGCCAGCCAACGCTGGCTGCTGCATCTTCCGGCTCGCTTTCTTTCCCATCGATTATCAGTTCTACGAGCGATGTGGCCTGCTCATAGCCATTAGACAGCCTCTGTGGTGTGGTGGTTGAGCAGGTCGGCTCATAACCCGGAGGTGGCGGGTTCAGGACAAGTATTTGTGCACCTTTGTTTTCAGGCTCTGCGGTAATTTAGACGAAAAGGTTCAAATTTAAATTATTAGTTTTACGACAAAGCATCCCGAAAGTGGCCCAGCCAAGTTGGATTGTTCGTATGACCTCTTTGTCGAAGTTGGACCTAGGTAATTTGAACTATCGGTTCTAGATAGACGTATTCTTCGAAAACTTCGAGAGTTGCGTTCCCAACAATTACGGTTACAGGCGAAACATGGGCGTTAGACATGATTTTCGTCTTGTTCATGTTCAGACCAACCTGTCGGGAGACTACTTAGGTCCTTGAGCGACTCTGCCATTATGACGAAAGTCAGTGACTCACAATTTATTTATACTTATAAATAGATAGATTCTTTATTGAAACACCACATCTTAAATAATATCTTATATGTTATTGTTTAAATTATTTGAGTAATTACGTTAAGATTAAAAATAAATCATTTAAAAACAACTATACACAACTATAGTATAATTATTACTCCACTTAATTTTTGTGGTGCCTATAGAGATTAGCCAGCGTTACCCTGCTTGGAGTTCAATGTCAACGCTGGGGTCACCGCCGCGGTCGGTGATACGGGCGTGTGGATATACGCGCCGATTTTATTGAAACGTTAGTTAGTCGGTCGTCAATCAATCAGTTTTACACCGAATAAGACTCCACATTGAATTTAAGTTGTAGAATACATTATTACTAATTCATAAAAAATAGAGACGTGACATGTGTATAACCTAGCCTACCCATAGTAAATTTTTACTACCTTTTTTATGTTAACGAATGACTTGGCGAGCTAGCCATTTACCTGATGTTAAGTGACACGGCCGCTCATAAAATTTTGCATGAGACTGCACTACGCATATCATCCTGAGATATCAGCACAGTCCAGTAATATGATATGATTGACTAGACTGCGAGATCAGGTAAAAGGACAAAAAAATGTTGGCCCAGTAATTTCCCTACAATTCAGCTACAGTTCCCTTTAAACCGGAACGCAGTTATGCGTATTCGCTACTGCTTAGTAGCAGAATAGCTGGTAAAGCGGTGATACCTACCGAGACGAACTTTTCAGAAAAGTTCTACCAGCTAGTGATTTATTTACAATACAACTCTAATACCTCAATGCAAGCGTTTCGAGTTTTAGTTTAGTTGCTATATTAAGAATGCTAGCAATAGTTTTAACGCTATTAAAACTAAGTATCTAGCATAATTTATAGAGCTAACGACTGTTTACAAAACCTATGAAAAATATTTACAAAAAAAGGTAATTTGAAAAATATTGCACGCATCAATTTGGCTATGAATTATAATCCGTGTAGGGTGCAGCACAATGAACCCCATCAACCGAAAAATGATTAACAAGCGATTATACTGACGGATGGACGCGCACTGGCTTCTCCGAACGTAGACGTGACAAAAGATAGACGCGGCAGTTTTGAAAAATTGATCTCCCACCACTTTTATTTAAGTACATACATAATATAAAGTAAGTTCTATGTTCTTTTTTTGATAGTTTATTTGCCTCTAGTTTCTAGTTTCCTTAAACGAATTCAAGCCATGATCTTTCAGTTCCAGTGATTGTAATAAAATTAATTTCTTCGTATATCACTAGGTGGTAGGACTTAACTGCAAAGTTCGTCTAGGTAGGTACCACCGCTTTGCCAGTTATTCTGCCGCCAAGCAGTAGTGCGCAAGCACTGCTGTGTTCCGGTTTGAAGGGCACTGTAGCTAGTGAAATTACTGGGCAAATGAGACTTTATGATCTGATCTCACAGTTTAGTAATCTTATTACTAGAGTGTGCTGATGTCTCAGGATGACGTGCGCAGTGCAGTGTCACGCGAGACTATACTTTGGAGTTCCGAGTGACACTGCAGCTGATATGGGCAGCCGTGTCATTTAACATCAGGTGAACGGCTAGCTCGTCACGACATTCCTTAACATAAAAAAAATAATATCAGTTCATGAGTTTTTATTACTAGGAGTGATTTTAAGTATAGTGCATACGCGATGATTAGGAATAAATTACGTTCTCATGACGAATAACAGACTGCTCAACTAACAACCACAGCCTCTGTAGTTCGGTGGTTGAGCAGGTCGGCTCATATCCTGGAGGTGGCGGGCGCGGCAGGATAAGTATTTGTATTCAGAAAAAAAAAGCACGAATACTTGTTCTGACTCTGGGTGTTGTATGAACATGGTCTCTGTTGTTCCTGGGCCCCTAGACACGGGGAGTCCTAGTTAGGATCCAGGATCTATGTATGTGATCGTTGGGTGATATTATTATTATTATTATTAATATCAAGTTATTATATTGTAAAGATAAAACAGGTCTGTTTGCGTACCAAAATTATCAAAACATTATTTTAACTAACCTCGACGTTTCGACCAAGCATTATAATTTAAGGTAAACTACTCAGTATACTCGTTCTTTCCATACTTAAGACAGAAGTACTCTGTAAGATTTCTTGATATTTAAATAGTATTGAGGAAGCTCTACTTTTTTCATGACTATGGCATACAGTTTCACCGGTGAGTGAGCAGCACTCGGATCGCGGAGCGCCCGCGCACGTGCCGCGACATATGGCCGCGCCATACTGTTTGTTTGCCAATCATAACGGACATATTTCATCAGATAACGGCCTACCGCCGCCTCCGCATATTGCCTCAATCTAAAACAAAGTGTAACAATTAAATTGTCGTCACGCAAAAACTTGAAATTAATCTCGAGCATTCGACATGGCTTTCAACGCATGCAGCCTCGTTAACGATAACAGATATTTATGACTTGCTATTAATCCAAACAAGAGATGAGAAATTTGCCAATTCACAGCACTGAAGGTTTTGTATCGTTTTATTAAATAATACCTAATGCCAAGAATTTCTAAAATATATATTTTGAAATCGAAAGAAAATTTTGTATCTTATTTACCGTCGGTGTTTTGTATATGCATCCCGTATGTTTGTATGTAAATATATATATTAGGTCTTTACCTATGAAATTGCCGTTTTGTTTGAAAAAAGTTAAAGTATTTTTTTTTTCGAACTTATTTATTTATTTTATTCAAAGTAATCACCCCCGCAATCAATGCATCTTTGCCAACGCTGTGACAGTTTATGGATGCCCTTCTTGAAAAAATCAGCAGGACGGGAGACAACAAACTCTTCAAAGGCGTTTTGTACTGCCTCTCGGGAATTGAATTTTTTCCCGCTAAAAAGTTGTCCAAATTTTGGAAAAAGTAATAGTCGGTAGGCGCAAGATCTGGTGAGTATGGCGGATGAGGGAGAGCTTCCAAACCCAACTCATGCAGCTTAGAGACGGTCTGTTGTGCAGTATGGGGTCGCGCGTTGTCGTGAAGTAGCAGTGGAGACGACCGATTGACCAAAGCTGGTTGCAGACGTGCGAGTTTCGCCATCATTGTGGTCAGTTCTTCAATGTACACATCTGCAGTAATGCTCTCGCCGTTTTGTAAAAAGCTATGATGAATCACACCAGCACTAGACCACCAAACTGTGACCATCACCTTTCTAGGGGTCATTTTTCGTTTTGCACATTGCTTTGGTACCGAACCAGGATCTAACGAACTTGCTGAGCGCTTTCGATTGTCAAAAAGAATCCATTTTTCGTCGCACGTAACAATTCGGTTCAAAATTCCTTCATTTCTGTGCCTGTTAAGCAGCGCAAGGCAAGTCTCGACGCGTACGTTGCGCTGGCGATCGTTAAGTTCGTGGGACACCCATCTATCAAGCTTTTTTATCTTGCCAATCTGTCGCAAATGGACCAATATTGTTTTGATGCTAACATCAAAAGCTGCTGCCAGTTCAGCTGTAGATTGAGATTCATCAGCTTCCACAATCGCCTTTAATTCATCATTGTTGACCAAAGGTTCCGGACGACCAAAGTATCCATTATGAGGAAAAATGTTGAAATGTAATGAAAATACAACGCTAATCAATAAACAAAAGACTTATATTGTAAATAGAATGTCATATTTTTAAAACAAAATTAATTTGAATTTAGAATTCATAGCCAATCAAAACTTTTTTTTGTTTGAAAAAGTCTGTACTGCAATACGGCAATTTCATAGGTAAAGACCTATTATTTTAAAAATTAGCAAATATTGTTTTATTTTTTAATTTTTATAGATTAGGATTACATAATTTCACTATTGCTATATATAAAACAAAGGTAAATAAATAGACATTGCGTGATATTGTACAAACCAACTTAAAACTTACTAAATTTGCTTAGTTCTGATTTAAGAACTTTATTTCTCAAAAGAATACTATTCACTTATATGAGAAATACATGATATGAAACTAATTTCTATGTTATCGTATACTTAAAACTAATTGTATCTACTTGACACTAGAAACAATAATATGTAGCATCACATATAGAAACAGACAGTATCTATAAAATCTAACATTTTCAAAAATGACAAAACCAACAATCTAGGTCCATAGTGAACTAAAGACTGAACTAAACTAAATTAATAAAGCGCATATTTCATTTTGTAAACAATATTAAAGAATACAAACAGGTAAACAATTGAATTGAGAAATTGAATTTGATCTTTGCTTTAAAATAATCCAAAACATATTAATGTATTGTAGTAAATATCAGATTACCAACGTAAAGTTAGACAACTAATAAATCCCATAATTGAGTAGCTATTGGATTTTTAAACAGTATTAATACAAAACACCGTTTAGGTTAGTTAGCTACTATAACAGTTATACAAAGTGACGAAAAATTACTGAAAACCCTTTTGCAAAATCAAAAAAACCTTTTCACATGCCTATTTATTACATACCACTCTTAACCCGTGAGGGTGAAATCTACCCTAACAGCGCGATTGACATTCATCGTGAAGTCCCCCAGGTTAATTCAATGAGAGGGATTGCACCGAAGAACCTGCAATTTAGCGGAGGCACGAGTGAAGCGGCGCGGGCGCATGTGCCGCCATATGGTGATCCATCGCCGATTCGAGGGGGACCCACCAAACCTTATAACAAACACGAAGACATAGAGTAAACTGGAACTACATTCAGCAGGATTAAAAAGTAATAAAATTTGAACTTTCGTGATAACTGTAATGAACGTAAATATAAGCTGAAATCCATCGGTAACTTTATTATTTAAATATGTGATTTCGCAATAATAGCTGCAGTTTGGTATAGTCATAGCACGTTGAAATGTGTATATTACCGCCAAATCAAATTCTGTTTATTTTTACTTTATTAGCAAAAATAAGATTTTATAAATCAACTAAAGTAAGTGCTCATAAGTCATGCTTAATTTTTTAATTTGGTCTTTGTTGGTTTTTTCTTTTATAAATAGAGTGTGTGTATGTATACTTAGGATACAATGGGGCTGGCATAAACTTTGTTTAAGAGACACTTAAAAAAATAGATTTAAAAAAAAATTAACGTACCTGAGTACTAGTACTAGCTTATAATTTTTCAAGAAATAGTGATACTTATTCAATTTTGTCTCGGTGTATGCACCAGTGCACAACATTTCATCGTCGTTAAGTCATTTGAACATGACAATTACACAGATAAACAAATTATATTAATTAAGCGCTAAATGCTACTAATATTCATTGTTTTAAAAGGCCTGAAGTAAAATATATTTGTAATATTGTACTTGCAGCTCATCTAGTAATTCCAAAACTACCTCTATGTATATTCACAAGAAATTTATAGAATAGCTAAAAACAGTCAATTTTACTTTCATAGGGTGATGAAAAAAGTATCGTTTTGTTTTACATATTACGGTTAAAGCAGAAAGTTTTTATTTAATGTGACAAAAACTCCAATGAGCCGACACTTTCTATAGACTGTGTATCGTTGAAGTCTTTTATATGGGCGCTGACTCGTAGCACCGTAATGTTGCTACGAACATTTTTGCGTAGAGCTTAATAGATGTTAGAAAAAATATTAGAAAAAAAACATACAATTACGGAAATGATAATTTTGCGTCTTAGTTTTTTTTTTTAAATAAATTTCTGTTCAGTTATTTAGTCTTAAAATTTGATTAGTGGATAGAAAGCTGATTGACGTACCCAAAAAGCTTAACAAGGACGTACTGAAAAAATAAAATACCTACTAATATTGAATTAGAACATTATATATCAGAATACTAAATACTACAACGATTTAATAACTAATACTAAAAACTACCTACTACTACTACAAAAAAAACATTTGGACTATATACTGGCCGCGATGACCTGTAGACAGTCCAAATGCTCCAAAGATAGCGTACCCAACATGCTGGCAGCATTGCCCCGTTGAATTGCAATGCTTATTCGTTGTGCCAAGTAAGTGCCAGCATTTTGTCACGCGTCGCGTCGACCAGACGCTCTGATAAACTTTTCAGAATACTTAGACATGAGATCACTTGTCACAGTATCTTAAGGAAAGCATGTCCGAGCATTACAGATAGACAGAGCGAACAGATGGATACGGGTTTAAATCCTACGCGTGGTTCGAATTTTTCTTTGCAGGGTACTGCATAGATACTGTTATAGATCATATATCTGTATAATAGTATATCTATGCTATAAAACCTATTTATTTTATTTATTTATTTAAGCAATACATGGTTTAATGGCTACCACTCGTGGGAAAATAATTAAAAAACACATTAGTAGTGTAAGACGGTTAGCCCGCATCCTTGAGGTAACGTCTAATGTTTTATTGTTACACATGCCTTCTCATGAGTCTATAAGCCCCCTTAAGTGTGTTCTCTTGTAAGAAACACGTGCGTTAACAGCCTAAGTAAATTAGTTTTGTAGGAAACCTCATTTATATTCATTGGTTGAAAAGGTTTAATTACCACAATGGGTTTTCTTCAGATAAATGTTTATGTGTATATTATTTATTATTAATTTCTGACGGCCTCTGTGGTGTGGTGATTGAACAGGTCGGCTCATAATCCGGAGGCGGCGGTTTTGATTCCCGTGGCAGGACAAGTATTTGTGCACAGGTAAAAAAAAGCGCAAATACCTGTTCTGAGTCTGGGAGTTGTGGGACCATGGTCCTCGTAGTTTCTGGGTCCCTAGATACAGGGAATCTTAGTTAGGGCCCAGGATCTATGTATGTGATTGTTGGGCGCTATTTTTATTTAAAAACAAATCTATCAGGATAAAAATGAAAGCAATAATAACAAGGGTGTAGGACACGCGTGCACGCGCTCGCGCATCTAGCGAGGGTGGCGCGCGGGGACTCCGTTGTGGGGACCTATCCCAGATTCAAAAGGTGAATCAAAGACTACTGACAAGTTACTAATTAATTTACACAAAGGTCTGTCCATTTGCGAAACAACAAATTCATTTTGAAATTTCAATTAGCTTTTTTAAATTTCGCTGCACCATAGTTATGGATAGATCATAACTATGGAGCTATAATGGTTATGGTTATGGCTAAAAGTAGTTTACTTTTACCCATTACATAAACACTTACGAAGAACAATTACTCGTATTAAAATGGCTGTAAAAATTTTATCGGCAATGCTTTGTGTAGTTAAGATAGGATATAGGTTACTAGTTACGATAGGATGCAAGCACCTGTTGGGTTCTGTTCTGTTCTTTTTACGTAATCCATGCAACCAGCAACCAATCTCAAACTGCAGGGCTTCTGTGAAAAGCAGTAGGTCAATACACAAGTTTTTGCCATAAGTTGCATATCAGCCTGCACATTGAAGCATCTGGCAGATATAACAAAACGTTTTTTTTAAATAGCTTAAAAATAATGGTAAGGCCATTAAACTTGCGGAATTTTATCGTTCTTTTAAAATTTCATCAAATAAGACGCAAAGGCAATTGCAAATATATGTGCGTTTTAAATCTTTTTAATATTAGTGTGTGAGCTTTGTTTCTAACTAATCTTGTGACTGAACTGTGTAAATAAAGATTTTTAAGCGAAATAGTAGAATGTTTTTTAGCCACGTGTCTATATTTCGTACCATTACTTTGTTTCGATTTTTTGCCTTTTTAGTAGTATGTTATTTAATACTATTTTATTAATATAAATGGCGTTCACATAAAGAAAAACTGACACCCACTACAGTTTTACACAGAGGTTGGTCAGGTGTACGTATAACTAGCACCTTTGAACTGTAAAAAGTTTTAAATACCTCCATACGAAATAGATAGCAAGATGTCTGTGAACCAGTCTTTAGCGGGCGTGCAGCGTGGATTACACCAATGATACCTACCAGCGATGACCCTTACTATGGAACCCACCATGTTTAGACTTCTTTGTACATCCAGTAATCTAAATCCATAGGTAACTTAAATTTTGGCATATAAATTATTTATCACTTATTAATACTCGTTGTCAACATCAACTCAACAAATTGCAATGTATGTCTAGTTAGTGGTTTTTGTTAATAAATGTGTTACTGTATATAAGTAAGTGTGGTAGTTACTTTAGTGTTCGTGAAAGTTAGAAAAAATTGCAAGAAATTAAATTAAGAATAACTCTAATGAACCATAATGAGATATTTATTTCCTTCGTGTTCTATTGAACCATTTTTTCCAGTAAAAGTGCTGTGTTCAATCTTACTCGTTAAGAGTGACTATGTGATTAATAATATGTAGTAGCACGTTAGGATTGATGATATAATTCGATTGATTTCACGTGTATCAACTACAAGTATTGCACTTTTACTTTCGGTGAAAACGAGTCTTGTAACTGTATAGCAGAACTCGTGGTAGGAATCCGCGTGCAGACCGTCAATTAAGGCTGGACACAGGACATGCGACGCGACATCCCACACCGGCCCGCGCCCGCGCCCGCTCCGACTAGATACCACTTACCGGCTAACCCATTTATACGCCGATGCGTTGGAAAACAGGACTAAATGAATTAATGCAAATTTATACTATAAAAATTGTCGCAGGTGCGTGAGGACGAGTTCCACTCTGCCATCGTTGGATACGATTTAACGCACTTGCGCCGCGCGAAAGTTTTATTTATAGCAAACGGTTTACACCGATTACACCAGCAATATGGTAAAAATAATGTATAATTTGATAGTGGTATCACACTTTCCTGAGAACTGCGTTTTTATAGAAGGGCTTATTTCAATAAACGGCTTATTTCTGATTCATGTTGTGACATTGAAGGGCAATCCGATTTTTTCACATGTATCTAGATGCATATAGAGCTAGCTCCTAAACGGAATAAGTTACAGACTTGAAAGAGTAAAATGTTGGCCCCAAACCAAAGATACAGGCTTTTGTCTGTATATAATAGTTTGGGCCCGAGGACACTTAATATTAAAATTACTTAAATAGGTACTTACTTAATGTGTTTAATTATTTATATACATTAACTTATACTACAGTAAAAATATATACACTTATAGTTGAAATGTAGATATTAAAATGTTATCAGGTATCCCGATTAAAATCATAAACCTAATTGTAGTCGTAAAATTTTTATCTATTCTGATTCCAATACAAAAATGCCGTCAAAGAAACATTGAAAAAAATTATGAACATTTAACGTTATGTCAGTTATTTTATAAAACTCTTTGAGGAGACAATAAAATTTTGATGTCTCCTTCGAGAGACAAGATATATAATGGTAAAGATATAATTACAGCAACAGATTTCAATTAATTAAAGGTGGAATTTTCGATTATTTTCTTAAAATTCATGGAATCACTTTAGTAAACTTTAGCTATATTCACTTTATTAATGACAAAAAATATAGGAGGCAAAGAGTTTCGTAATACTCCTACGTATATCAGTTTACGAATACAGATAATCTTGAGACAGGTATTTAAATAATTAAATATTTTTCAACAATGTTATTCTTATTTGATTATGTAATGTGGCAATAGCTAATAATTGATACAAAAGTTTTTCTAAAAGATGAATGTGGCAAGATAACAAAAATAAAGCTACAATATAAATCAGTGAAGCTTGCGGCCAATAATACACAAATAATAATTAAGCATCAATGAACGACGATATATTTTTTATTTAAAAATCATTCAAAACAAGTCGTTTAGCAGGTATCATACTACGTTTTAGGACAGCTAGTGCTTATGACAGCCAAGTTCCCATTACCACCTCAATTAAGGTAAGGTTTTGTTGTCACCGCACGCCCGTCGTCGATATAATTACAATGATGCACAATCAACGCGTAACGAACAAAGTGCCTTTATGCCTTTAAATAACTAAGTATCGGTATACACTTTTATAACAAGTTGCCTGACACAAGTTATCGAACATTTGTCAATTCGTAAATTGAAATCGTTAATCGAGTCAAACTTGATGAAAAAGCCTTATAAGCATATATTAAGCATATTATGATTACTTATGTATAAGAGAAAAAAGCTTAGCCTGAATACCCTAGCTCAATGTTATGAAATTTCAGGTACTTTGCTTATTGCCTGTTGGGATATAATTTCAGTTTGCTATTTGTATTTTTTATTAAGATTATCTCAATATTCTTCTTAGGTGAAGTGTAGGTAGTTAATTTTTTAGTATATTTTATTGTGATGTCTCAATTGTAATAAATTAGGATGTATTGAAACACATAGTAGAAAAAAATAAACAAAAAATGGCATCACTGTAAAGTTTCTTGCTAGCGTCTTCTTTACAGGTGTAATCGAAGCATCGGATCGGAGTTTTCTGTTCTGCATTGTGCCGGATTGCTTGCACCAGTAGTGCGAAAGAAAGTTTATTTTTCTTTACGCAAAACAAATATGTTACTACACTACAAGTTTATGTACCACCCTGTGGGATTTTTTTTTATTTATTTTATTTATAATTAAAAGGCTTGCTTAATAATATTTGACATTAAGCACTTTGTAATTGTATATGCTTAGTACAACAAATTAATTTAAGTACCTTATTTCATTTTTACTTGTATTAGAATTAAAAATAGCTCATTTGCAAAAAAGTCGTTTGATTTTGACTTTAGCAGTATTTTAGTTACGCGTCACATCAACCAAGCCCTCTGATAACCCGTAACGAGTTAACAAAGTTGTTAAGTATTGGAAAACATATTCATACGAGTGTATTTGATGATACGATTACAACTCTATTTTAAAGGATATATCAGTAATGAGACGTGCTTTTATGATATCAAACCGACAGAGTAGGCACCTCCACAAGTATTGTTTTTATTTTAAAACTGAGACATTATGATATAACATTATGATAGTATCTTAAGTTATGCATAATACTTAATTTGTAGCTTAACATGCGTAATGATTCAAATATAATAAAGGCCTAATGTGATTTATTGTAATTACCAATAAATAAGAATAAATATAATCATAGATATGGCGCCGGCTAGTTCAATTACCAAGGAGTAATAATAAAATCTTTATAAATTTTAAAATATATGTCTCAATTTACTATATATAAGTATAGGTTGGCCGCTACTCAGCATTAGTTTTGCATATCTTTGCAAATGTTTTAATGGAATCGTAAAACCGTTTACGACGTTCACTCAACATTATTGCCTAATAAACGCTACTTTGAATTTGCGGAGCACATCAACACGTTGACGATATTCATTTTAGGTACAATGTAGCATTACCAATGCGTGGACTACTTCAAAGCAGTATATTTTTAGTTTTTAATGTTATTGATACAGTACAGAAGAAGTTCTTATGCTTTTTTATGTATAATAATAATAATAATAATAAATATGTGTCGACATTTCACACGACGCCATCTAGCCCCAAACTAAGCAAAGCTTGTACTATGGGAACCAGATAACTGATACAATACTTAGATACTTTTTTGTTTGTAAATACATACATAGAATACAATATAACACCCAGACACAGAACAAACATCGATGTTCATCACAGAAATGTTTGTCCTGGGTGGGAATCGAACCCACGACCTGCAGTTCAGAAGGCAAGGATACTACCAACTGAGCTAAACTCCCCAAAGTCCCAGTATAACTGGGAATTTGTTAGGTAGGATGATAGTATATCACAAACGTAGGTACCTAAACAACCGTTTCTATGTTAAATAGTGGACAAAATGACACACAAGGTCAAAAAGACCTATTTAGGCACGAGATAGTTTGGCGCACGTAGCGTCAATAGTTTGAATGCCTAAATATACCTTTGACTCGAGATAAACACTTTGCTTTTACTTTCTAATATAAGGAAGGTAAATAAAACCTGTCTAGGTCTACCATTTTCATTTCTAACTTTGTTAAATTTTCAAGATGTAATAGAGCTCCATAAAATTAAAATCATAATTAATTTCATCAAATATACGAATGTTGATAAATTTAAGAAAAGATGATCACGATCTAATTAACATTATATATAATATAATGAACATTATTTTTTTATCTTAACGTCGTTTGTATTATTTCTGTTTCCATTCTTTAATCTTAAGTTCTGTTCACCCCAACTACAACAAATAAAGGTATACGTACATACCTAACAATGTCGTACATTATCAACATAACTTTTAAACTCTTATGATTAAAGTCGAAAATAATATTTACATTTTTATTTCTGTGAGAAGGTACTATAGGTAATACCCCACATAAATATATACATATATTATATACTTAGTACCTAAGTGAGAGGTTTAATAGCGTCAAACTGTACAGCAGGCAACGCATCGGCACAATGTGCGCGCGCGACCTTTTACTGGTAATTATTAGGCGCGTGCTTCATAACCTTGCCATCAAGCCTTTAAGCGACAAAGCATTCGAGCACTGAACCCTTCCGACTATAATAATAAGGTCCAGAATGCTGAATTAAAATAACGTGCACGCACTCACCCAGTCAACTATAGCGTCTGCATTACATATATGGAAACGGCTACTTTTAACGCACTTGCCCTCTGATTAGCATTTTTTGTGTTTGATTTTAATCGGACAAGTTAAGAGTGTTTTATTTTAACGCTTAGAGAGCTTCTGACAACATTCTAATGAGCAGCTGAACATAGGTGCAGTTAGCTACGCACATAGAAAATTATTGCAATTGTATGACAGGTTTGAAATGTTTATCTCTCAACCAGCCTATAAACACAACAGTAAATCTACTTGTACAATTACATACATAACTTAAACTTTTTATTGTACAATAGACAGAATAAATAGGTTGTCCATTAAATTTTTTTACGTTCAGCTCAGTATATAAGGGCATTGTAAGAAAATCTCTACTAGCTAAATTGGCTCTATTACAAAAATATACAGTAAGTAATAATAAGAACTTGACAATTTAAAAAGAACATATTTAACAAAAAGTTTACACGAAAAGTATTTCAGTGAATTTTGAGCTTTTCCTAAATCATCTTAATACACGAATGACATTTTTGTATTTGTGTCGCCACTTTAAGCAGTTTAAAAATGATGTAGGTAGGCACCTATTTTAGTGGCAAATAAATATACGATAAAAATACTTACTTAATAGAATTGATACATATACAATGCGTACAGTGTCGCCGTGTTTATAATTTTCTAAAAACAATAGAGATAGTGTGTAGAGCTGGGGGATTATTTCCTGCAATTTCTTTTTCATTTAGTAAATAATAGATTTGAATGGCTATATTTTCTGTATCGTCCTTCTTTTTTTAAAACTACAAAATAAAGTAATTTGATGTTATAAAATTATTAGACACATTTCTTATAAATTACCAAACATTCAAAAATACCTATTAAATAAATAAAGCGTCCTTAAAACGCCCTACAGATCTGCAAAACCTTTTCCAAGCACAAAGAATACCGTTGCATATTCATAATTATAAAAAAGCGAGAGTGGATTCGTACTTACGGAATGAATTATCGGCAACCGCTCTTCAGATTGGAATCAATTAACTGGAGGCGACGCGCTCCCGGTCCTGATCGGCCTTCGAGCCACCTGCCTGCCTGCTCCCCACTAGCCAACACCAACCAGCTATCCCAGACCTGCCTCGCCCTCTGCACTCCTTAACAGACTAGGCTTTACCGGGGAATACCGCTCGAATGCCGAGGCACGTTAAAACTGGTACACACTTCTCACCGAGCGTCATCAACTAGCCTCAGTTGACCGTCCACCCCTCCCTTACTGGCTCCATCGTAAGTCCATGGAGGGGAAATTGTGCCATAAAGAAGGGACTATCTTTATTTGTCCATGTTGGCCACTTATCAAAGAAGCGTGATTGCTCATTCATTATCCGCCAGCAAAATCGCGGCACCTTTGCTTGTTAATTGCGATAACCCAATTTTTTGTAACTGAAATTCGTGTTGCCACTTGTGACAGCGGGGTCAACTGTTTATTTCCATTGTTTTGAGATTCTACATCAGCTTTCGTGTGCTATTCAGCGGTCGTGTGCTTGTTGTTGACAAATAAATACATTTCTTTATTACTTTAAAATTTTACTATCTTAAAGTCTCTACACAATGAATTGCTCTTTAACAAGGTGAGTCATTCGTTAAACAAAAAATCATATAAGTTATGGGAACTATAAGACAAATTACAAGACATTTTATAATATGCAAGAACTTGCCTTTGTCAGTACCTAATACCTAAATAGAGAGTTGATAGTTGGTATTTATTTGTTTTATGTATTTTCATCAATTCAGGTAAACGAGTACTCTCATGGAGAAAGTGTGGTGTAGGCCATAACCAACCACACTGGCCAAGCGCGGGTTGGCAGATGACACATGTCTTCAAATTTAGTGACCCTTGAACGTGCTCGTTTCTACACCATTATTTATTTCACGAGAGAATAAGAGCAAGTTCAAATTCAGCATACATCTTAAAATCACTTAGCGCAGAGCTGAACTGATTCATAATAAGGTACTTAGGTTTGAAAATCGCACGGGATACTTTTGAGCATACTCGTTCATATATTACTATACCTATTAACATATAAAATAAAATAAAATTAAAACGTTATAAAATTACTGAATTATTGTGCAGCTGACGGACGCCGGCGGCGCGCATCTGAGCCCAAAGGACGTACCTAAAGCATGATTTACCAACAGTAGTTAAAACACTCATTAAGTCTTACATGGACGACGACCGCAGACCACGCCGCAGGCCACGCGTTAATTCTACCAGACTCTCACTAACTGCTACCTAACCTACCCACCGACATCTTCACTGAACCCCCACCAAACTGCAATGATAAATAATGTCTTAAAACCGCCTCCCGCATTATTAATCATATTTATGTGATTTTTATGGACTGATTTTCATGTTAATAGAATGGGGTTTTATCATCGTTTTGTAAGTTGAAACAAATTCTGTCGTAAAATTCCTTCCAAGACGAGGCTTATCTACGCAAGGTCTAACTACTAGATAGGTGGGACTAATACTATCGTCCCACCCATCTAATAGTTACCTACCATTACTATCATCCCACCACCTAACACAACAATAAAAATATATTAAAAAGGATATCTTCTTATGCATGAATTTAGTAATTACTATATTTATAGAATATGCCTAAAATATAGATGTCAGCCGTTTCATAGTTATTATGCTGCAGACGCCACAAATACAGAAATCCTTGTATGGATAACGTTATAAAAACGTAATGTGAAGGACTTAATGCACCTTTCCAATCAATTACCAATAAATAGCGTATAAGATAGACTAGGAGGACGGTCGCGGCGACGAATTCCGCGCTTCGCTGCCTGAAGCGTGCGCCTACTTTTTGCAATGGCAGGTGCAAACACATATGCTATTAAATTGTCAAAGAGCACACGTACGCGTGCCTGTGTATAGTACCTTCGATAGCTTCCAATTCCAATAATCAAAAGTCAAGTACTTTGTTCTTTAGAAACTCACAGTTACAGAGCACACTTCAATGCACACGCACTCGATCACCGCAAAGCTTTTTGCATATGTTGAAATAATAAATTAATAAAATTATTTAACACTAACTTCTGCCCGTGGTTTCACCCGCGTGGCCTATAGAAAACGAAGAAGAAATTTTTCATAGATAATTCAAGCACCCATTTCACCCTCTTAGGGGTGGAATTTCGAAAAAACCTTTCTTAGTGGAAACTTAGACTTTACAAAGAACACACCCTCCAAATTTCAAGCCTCTAGGACTAGGACTAGGTAGGTTAGGCTTTGCGTTAATGTTGTCATATGTATAACTTGTCAGTACAGTGAATGATAGGATGTTTAGAGGGAACTTCTCTACTTTGTTTTAATAATAAGGTGGATTAAGTGGGTATGTGTGGATGGTTCATATATGAGATACTCTTTGTACTGGCTACCTAGCCTAATACACCATCTATATTTCAAATGTGTTTTAATTAATATCGGGACATATTAGATGTATAAGTCAGTCAGTCAGAACTTTGAATTTTATATGTATAGATTAAGAGACCAAACTATTGCGGAGAACGTGCGTACTCATTACACAATTACAGAGGCTGTAATCGAGAACCGCAGCGGAGCAGTCTGCGGCCTCGGAGTCAGGAACATGTGCTCGCTGAATGAGGGAGCAGACAGAGCGAGCGCAATTAAATGGAGGAGGTGAGTTTTCCGGCGTAATGAGAGGGCGTGGTGCGTTCCGTCCGCGCACAGTACTTCATGCACAATACATGAGCTTTGTGCGATGCACAAGCGGTGCGCCTGAATGTGCGCAAGCGCAAATCTTTTACGGTTTCTTATACGAACACCATATGACTCACCACCGCTATCCAGACGCGTGTCCCAGCTGTAAAATATTTAAATAAAAATAACTATCAGCAGGGTAGATAAGAATATATATCTACTTACTGTTTTCAATACTTGCGATTTTTCTTTATAATTTTGCTGTGAAACCGCTATTGGTGCATTAGGTACGTAGGTATTTTATATGTATAATATTACACTTTATAACAGCTACCAGAAGTAAGGATGTAGTCAGATATAGAACAGATAGGATATATATAGGGTTTTAAAGCTTATTAATAAATATACCCAAATTAACAAGCAATAAGGTTATATAGATTGACGAGCTTCTGCCCGCAGCTTCGCCCACGGCTGGGTCTATGGGAAAATAATTCAACCACCCGTTTCACCCTCTTAAGGGTGGAATTTCGAAAAATTCTTTCTTAGCGGATGCCTACGAAAATAAAACTAATGCAAACAAACAATGAAATCTTTCCTTTTTATAATATTAGTTAAGATGGTAAATCTCTTATTATGCAATATAAGACAAGCCCTTTGTAAGAGAAGCATATCATGGCCAATGACTGGTGTTTTCTTATGAATGTTTTTGTTAGATGTTTTGTGTTTGTGAAAGTAACTGTTTTGAAAACAGTTGTTCGTCTTGGTGGGGCACGCGCGGGTTCCAATAAATCCGTTAAGGGCGCACATGCCGCCGCGCGGTGAATCTTGTCGTCCAAGACTGAGGGCCCGGGCGTAGGGATACCTACTTCGTGTATCGACTGGGAAGTCGATATCGACAAGCACTAAAGAAGTGCTTGTCGATACAGCCTTTTTGTGTGCTATAAATCTGAGCTTGGTTTGAAATAAACGGATGATAAACTTTAGTTGGTCGATTAAAAAATATGCTACGATATTTATAAATAAAAAGGTGTAATGTCTTACTTTATATATACTCTTTTTTTAATATTGTATCCAAACTGGTGTTTGACCATATTTTATAAATTTGACCTGTGACTGTTTCAAACACAAAGTAAAGAATTCAAAATAAGCACTTATGAAGGTATTGTCTAGATAGAATCTGCATATTATCTATACTTACATAAACAAATAAGTAAGACTTTCATTGTTATAACTTAATCATAGTGAAGAAAAAAAAAACGTATTTTTTGCATTTAGTTTTTAAAACTTGTGTAAGCCTTTAAGAAGTCGAGAGGCCGGCATCGAGCTAGTTTTGGACATCCCTATTCTCCGCAGCCACCTGCCACCCGCACCCCCATACTATATTTTATTCGACTTAATCGTTCTTTCCGTTATATTACCTGTTTTTTATTCCTTAAAGCAAATATTCTCGTTTCTATAAACTATACAAAGTCCAATCGTGCCATTAACTATAATAGACACTTTTAATTGAGAATCTATAAAAGGTTTCGCGAACTGTTGTCCTTATAAGGGATAAGCATTCATCATGGAAGCCGTGGCTCTCATCTGCCCAATTAATAAAAGTTGACTGTAAGGAATGGCGGACGGCGACCGCGACAGCCGCCGTGCCGCGCGCCTCGTACCGGTTCTGGCGCAGGCGCAGCTGAACCAAACCACCCTTCAACTGTTTTATTTTGATTTACTTATCTATCAGCCACGTACTCGCATACTTTATGGACGTGGTTAAAGATTTGCATGGTTATTACCGTGATTACTCATCCGAGCCGTATTCAAATAGCCGCTAAATTCAGATTCGTTGAAGTGAGTAAGGCTGTTATTAAATCAAGAAGATTCCTTTGCAGGATAACTTCGAGCTATGGTTTATTGTCATCATAGGAATATCAAAAACTTTTTCTGTTAGGCGACATATACCAAATCCACATTAATTCAAGTTTCGGAACTAAAAAAAACCAAAACGGTAACAGAAAAAGGAGTTATAAAAAGCTGTGCGGACGCGTGCCATGGCGACATGTGCACGCGCCGAGGATCCGCGCTAACGGGCCGTGACGTGCGCCCCCGCCCGCGCCGCCCCGCCCGCGCCCGCCTTGCGCGCGCCACGCGCTACCCGTTATGTTTACAGCTCACAGCCCTCTCAGACTTGCATTGCATTCTCTAACCCTCTAACGTGCTAGCTCACTATGCAGACCAATGTTAGGTCTCTATACGACAAATTAGGAAGAGAAATGAATTAGCTAATAAGAATTAATTATTGTTTAATTATGTCGTTAGCTTTTGTTTAAATTAAATTTTGAAATAATTATTTATGGAGCCCTTTAAATGTGTTTGTGCAGCTCAGCACACAAAATCAACAAGATTTAGTAAAATTTATGTGCATCTTATACGATAATTATTTGGCTTCGTTTCATAGTGTGTAGCTAAAATATTTTATGCCTATATTTTGGGTGTCTATAAAATACTTTTCTGAATAACTTCATTCCAAGGTTGTCATACATTATCTATGGATCTTCTAGAATTCCACTGTTCGGACAATATCTAAATTAAATTGTTAATAATAAAAAAATTAATTAAATTGTTTCTGCGTAGTTCTGTCTGAATTTTTTTGGCTGTACTGTTTATATCTGACTGGTTTGGATATAATTAGAAGAAGGCAATTTAAAGCAATATAATTTAAAAAAACCTGTTTATGAGTGATAATAATCGGTGTAATTGTATTGTTTTTTCAATAAATAATAAAACACAACTGTGACACAATAATATTGTATTCTCTAACCCTCAATACAATAAATTTACAAACATGTTGTATGTGCTATCGCACAACGTTGGTTCAAGCGTTTCCAGTCTGGAAAATATAAACGTCAAAAAATTTAGTTTTTTGGTACATTCTACAGAGTTCTAAAATAAAATAGAAAGAACCTTTTCCCCGACCATGTAAATATAGCCAAAGAAAAATTAACCCAAGCTCAATTCACAACAATTTACTTAGAGCAAGTCGATGTAACCAAGCCACTAAGTATTGGAGTCCCAAACGTTCACATCTTATATCAACTCTAAGGTCCATTCTTTCCTATTTCGTTATAACTAGCTACACCCCGCGGTTTCACCCGTGGAAAAATGTAGCCTATGTGTTAATTCACTATATAAATTATCTCCGGGAAACCACAAATACATAAACAAACGCGTGTTTAACAATACAAAACAGTAGTTTGGAGTTTTGGCGGGAAAGCGAAAAATATTGCGTCACCGCATTGTATTATTTTCCAAAACTTGTGTTATTTTCAGTTTTAGTGCATTAAATTGGTGGCATTCTATTCGTTAAGTGCTGGATTACAGGCGTGAGTGTGGGAAAATGGTATAATGATGGTGAAATGTTTCTTTTCGTGTTGTTTCCAAAACTCCATAGAAGCTTCAAGTAAAGTTGTCACCACTTTACTAGGAGAATGACTTTGACTAGACTATGATTTGACTATGACTTGACTTGATGACTTTGACTATGACTTGACACATATTATTATTTGCGTGAAATATCATTACCTCGATAAATTATCAATTACTTGACACTGGCTAAATACACAAAAGTGTGGAGCCAAAACATAAAAAAACAATAGTTTGACACTTGTTTAAGGCGTGTCTAAATCTTTTGTGGTAAGTGCGGTCTATATTCTAAATCCGTCCAGTTGATTGAGCGTGAAAGAGTAACAAACATCGATACATACAAACTTTCACATTTACAATATTAATTGGAGTAGGAAAGATAATAATGGTCTGGTCTGTTTTCTGGTCAACCTTTGGCTAGCCTAGTGCGCGATCTCCATCCATCTACACCACCCTCACTGAAGCACCTCCCCCGGAAACCTTACATGACTCCATGTAACAGAACACGTAGTAACCAAACCAGATTAGCCGCTTAATTGAATTTCCTGAGATTGTTATTACAAATGTTTAATCGGGCAATAAAATGGTTTTAACCAATACAGTAAGTCTTTAATATCTTTTTAAATAGTCATTTCACTACCTACTTGCTTTTTGTGTTGACTTATAGCCGTGGTAGGTATGTACTTAGCGTTTTCATTTATAGTTTTAATTAGTTTCGATTCATTCAGAGTTTATCTGGAATAAACACTAAAGCTGGGAAACGTACGAAACATTTGTACCATTATTGTAAAAAGTGGAGCCACAAAGTTTTCATTTATCAAACCCGACAGAAGCACAAAACGTGAGAATATGTAAAATCTTTAACTTGATTTAATACAGTTTCCAACTTTCAAAGCATTCGCGTAATATCAATAGAGATTTATTTCATTTCACGAAAAGGCTTCTAAGTTGGTATCTAAGCAACGCCCCGCCCCGCGCTTGATGGCGGCCAATAGCGAACGAGGGCGGGGCGCACGATCAAACAAATCTAAGCTCGGCACGTTGCCCGATCTCTTATTTACGAAATACTCGAATCACTCAATAAAATAACCACTACTCCAGCCACAGAAGACAGGCAAAGGTATAATCCTAACGAACCGGTCTAGCCGCAGCTAACTTCTGCGATACATAATAATACGAGGGTTTTAATGTCGCACGAGCAGCAACCACTTATTTAAGAGCATTAATACTAAAAAGTCATTTTTCAGTACATCCTCTGTGCCGTCGATGTAAACGCAACCAACAATTAACTGGTGCATGCGAGGATACAACGCGAGCCACCTGTCAAGTGGCCGTTTCATCAAATCATTTCTTTATAGTGCAGCCTCCGTCCGACCACTTTTTTTGTTAGCAGAGTTTTGAAAAAAGTACGTTATAGTGGAGTGGTAGTCGGGTAGGTCGGGGCGCGCGAGCCTCGTTTCAGTCAGGTGCCAGGCGCCACTCGAGACGCACCGCGCGCTCTGGTGCCTTCGCTCCAGCAAAGCCTTCCGATATTCGCGCCCACACTCGTATAATCTGCTGGTTGGTAACCACTTGATTCAATCTCAAACATAGGATGACTGTTTGCCGTGAATACAGACTTTGACATCATAAACTGAATAGTGACCTACTGTAGCCGTGAGTGAAAAGTTTCGTAGCGCCGTAGACTTCCCGCCTAAGGTGAGCCGCCCTTGCATACAAATACTTTTTAACGCTTTCAAAGATAATTTTTATTTATTTCAATAATTTATTGGTTTAATAACTAATTATTAATCATTAAATATTATCGTGCAGATAAAATAAACACAAACACGTAAAAAATCATTCGTTACTTGGAGAAAACTCTATACACACTCATCACTCACAGTTTTTAAAATAGGTACAAAATAATAAATTTTAAACAGGTATCAAAAAGTATTTTGTGTTTGTGATGTACTGGAGTTTTCAGTAATTATTGGCAATAATCCTATAAATGGTTCATGAATATGCTTATACATGCTCTAACTGAAACTAAATTCAATAGGTATATATATTCTTATAGCAATATTATGAGTGTTGTAAGAGATTATATTTTTATTTATCCTTATATTTATTGCAACATATTAATTCCTCTTGAAAGTTTGTAAAGTATTTTCCTTAATACATGTATGAGAGAGAGAGAGATGATGAGCCACCATTTTCCGTGTACTTATGAAAATGTTATTTCGGATTCTGTAAAATCAATTAATTGCCACAAAGTAGCTGATAGATATTACCTTGTGACGATGTCATCCTCTTTCATCATCATTCTGAAGCTTTTCATCTGCTTTTGTAGTTTTCGTATCAAACATTGGCCATTCATAATTTATATTCAAATTCAAGTTTAGAATATTCATAGCATTCTTTTTATTTTTCATAAATTTTGCTTTGGCCATTCCACCATCCTCTACTTGGTCTGTGATTTCACCGATAGATGCCGAAGCGTAAAGTACTCTCCTCGCTGGTGCTTGAAACTAAAAATTTAACATACTGCCTTTCTGAAGACTTCAGTTTTATTTTTCATCTGGTCCTAAATTTTCTCGTTAATTACTTCATATTCTCACGAATATTCTGCCCTTATAGCTGGGAATAAAGATTGGGAGGACCTCCAGGACAACCTGTTAGATTGTTTTATCAGATCATGGAAAACATAAAGGCAAAACAAATATCTCCACTAGCATAAATCAACGGTAAAATCTTTGAAACTATATGTGATACCGGAAGTTAAATAAGACAAAATAAATATACAATTTAATTTAGTTTTTCGTAAATGAATTGTAAAATAAATAATATAATTAAAAAATATAATAAATAGCAAATTAAATTGATATAATAATATATTTAATAGAAAATTATCGTCATAATTTTACATTTTAACGATCGTGTGTTCATAATGAGTTGCATTGCTGAATAAATTATATGTCTGCAAGAATATATTAAAGCGGCAATAAATAAATATGAGAAAACCAAATTTGAACATGTGTTCTGTATTCATATAGCATAATATGTACATATCTACAATGATTCGAGTAGGTAATCAAGAGACACTTGTGACTACATATTGCAAAAATGCAGACTGATACTATTATTATCCGAATGTAAGGCTGCTTTGGTTTTACATTTTCATTATATTAACTTTAAACTAACTACTACAATAATAAAGACTACTACTTAATGCAAAAATAATTTGAACCGCAATAACCTATAGACAGTCCAAATAGTCCAACCAGTAAATAGCTCCAAAAATCACTGTATTATCCCGTTTATTATTATTTTGTATTTATTTATTCGTATATGTATCTTACACTAAATATATAACATAATAAAATTTAAATATTTTATATACTGATTTGTTATGCCAAATAAATGCCGGTATTTTGGTCACATACCAGGCGCTCTGATAAACGTAGGAACGGTGAACACAATTTTGAAGAAAATAAAACCGGAATATAAATGTATAAAAAATACTTGAATACTAATAATAAATAATAATAATTATACGTATTTTTGAGAAATATAATAATTCAGTTCTTAATTGAAGGGGTGAGTTTAAAAGGGTTTAACTGATTTTTTTCACAAAATAACTTATGGATTCAGCGTAAAATTATCTACAATATTATATACAACATTCTCAAAATACCGAAATGAGGCTTAAATATCAAGATTTTGAGTCTAAAAACGGTTTATCTGTCACAGGAATACAGTTCGCTTAGCATAAAAACATTATTATAATTATTTTATTATATTATATTTTTACAATAATTGTATGAATTAGTACTATATTTAGTATTTTAAAATAGAATTAATACATTTTCAAGCAACTGAAACTTACATAGACCTTTTCTATTACCTCATAAGCACTCTACATTAAAATTAAGCCGTTGAAGTTTAAAGTCAATTTTCTCGAAACTATCAATTTGACAGTTAAACCCTTTTTATTCTCATATAATAGGATAAAAATGTTGAGCTCCTATGTTGAGCCCTGTATTATAAGCAACCCCTGAGCAATGTTGTATCCAAATCGGTCCAGTTGTTTTGGAATGAAAGCCAAACAAACAAACTAACACACAACATTTCACTCTTGACCCATAATATATAATAATTATTAAACCGCTATATAATGTTTATTAGTAATATGTATGTTACAATATACGTATGTCTGTTGCCACTCAGCTCTAAAATGGGTAAATGAATGATGAAATTTGCTATGACAGGTATAGGATATAAGGCAGGATATGTAGACCTATAGTATATGTATAGCACCCATAGGATTTTTTATGTCTCGGTGTAGGTGCGGGATAGATCAATTGAAAAATCACGCGTCTATAGGTTTATGCATCCCTAGAATCCCATATGATATTTCGCAACACAACAGAAACAACCAATAATCTAAAATACAACTGTACAATACTACACACTACATTAATTAATAGAAACTAAAATACTAGCACTGACATATGATTTAGTAAAAGCGCATGGGTAATAAATAAAAATCGCTGTCGATTGCGATACAATAATTCCTACGCTGATTGATTTTCTAGACACTTGTTAGAATTCCCATAGTGCCATACCTACTAGGCAAGGAAAAAAATAGGTGGCAGCGTCGCGGTAGGTAATTGACGCTCGTCGTCTAATAAAGACTCGCTTTATTGAAACAAGAAACTGCGACACACAACCCTCGCTCAGGACCCCGGCCAATTAACATTAATAGCTACAATCAATTGCTCGCATTTGTAAGACAAGAAAATGAAACGAATAACAAGTGAGATCCCTATCTCGGATTGAAGCCCACCATTATTTAGCCTCGTGTCCAAACATGCATTATTGTAATTAGGAAATTCGGCAAATCATTGACCGAGGTCATTATTTATAATTTACAGAGACAATAGTTCAACCTATGCCGGAGGCTCACCTACTTCTCGAGTTTAATCCCTAATGGAATTAATGTCCTCCGTCAAACGCATATTGGATTGAAACGCACACAAGCTAGCAATAATACTGTAAATATGTAATGTAATGTGTGTCGGCGGGTCTAATGAAGATTGTTTTAGTCGCCACGTAAATTATTAATGCGCATACGCAGCGGGCGCCGGTAGACGTCCATTATTCTGATTCTTCATTTGCTTGATTGAGCTTTTAATACGATTCGCTGTCAACAAACAAGCGGTCGGAATAATCGGATAGAGAGCACGCCGTTACGTGGCTCGCCGACAGCAAGGACGCTAATGACATCGGTCACGTAAAACAGAACTCTGATATCGTCACTTCCACTGATCACCGCTAGTCTGCCATAAAATCTTGATAACAATAATATAGGAAGGTGTTTATTGCTTGTTAACCTTATATTTTCTGGCGTTATTTTATTGATGCAGCTGTTATGTAAAATATGAGTGTGCGAGTTAAGTAACAATTTCAAGATTTTCTTTTGTTTGTAAAAAGTCTGTTAATCCACAATTTATGGTACAACATTTCAACTCTGACAATAAAATTATACTAACTTATTTGTGTCCAAGCATTGTACATCAATACCATATTAATACACTTCATTTATAAAATTGGCTTAGAAATTAACCGGCTATCAAAAATGTATCGTAGAGTTTTTAGAAAAGCCAGCATCCAACACAACTCTTGTAATCCAGCAGGATGTCTCGCCACGTGCTGCTGTCCCGGCTAGCCGAACAGTTCCAGCCGTCATCTCCGGCGCCCGCCCACCGGTTTCCGTCACCGGAGCGAAGCCTTTCTCCTCACTCACCACACTCGCCACCTTCACCGCCCTCACCGCGTTCGCCGCAGCACTCACCAGACGTCCTCTCCCATCACAGACTGGACTTGCTACAGCTGGGAGACATAGAGATAGCTGGTAGAGCGCTGAAACAGTACGCTAGGGCAACTGGTGAGTTCTTACTTAATTATACACTTGATGGGGTGACAAAATACAAACAGAACTTAAGCTCATATCCTGAATTTATTTAAGATGTAAATAAGATGGTCATTATTTAGAAGTATCACAAATGAATACGCGGCAATGATCTTCATAATTTGACCAGAACTGGGAGCCTTGATGTACTGCAGCGGGCTGGGTGCACTCTACAGCGGCGCTGGCGTGTGGCCCCTACTGATGCCGAGGACTTCCCCTCAGTTCCCACGGGCTCTTGATAATTCCCGTCACACGCCTCCAAGAGAAGGTATATACTTTACTTCTTCCTGTTTATCCTTTAAACTTAAACCTTCGCCGTTCGCTCGTTTCGTTCATAAATCCGTTGTTATGCTTGCAGTGCGTCGACACTTGATTTATGTAGATTAATCACTATATAGGGTAGCAATTTTTCATTTTCATCTACATCACCCTTGTGACTTACCTACAGGTAGGTATAGTTAAGAAGAAGTCAAGATTTAGAGCTTTTTACATGGCATGCATGTGTCACCCTTTAGTTAGGTAATAAGTTAATAACCAATCCTTGTAAACAATGAATACAATTTGAAATTAAAACAGAAACGTTATCGCTAATTGCTTGCTAGCGAATTTCAAGAATTCACAAAATGGTAATACTTTCGTGACATTACAAAACGATGTTTTGCCTCGGCCTCCTTACTTTGCTTCTCCTGAATACGCTCATTAGAATAGCTATCAATGTAAGGCACCGATTAATAACTTGGAGCGCTGATATGTCGCCGTCGTTTACATGTCGTTTACCTCGCTAACAGACTAAACTTGCACGTTTCCTTCGGCCCAAGGAGAACTGAGTACCCCGCGACATACTGCCGACTCCGTGTCGTCGTTCAAATTCTTTAAGTATTCTAATTACTTGTTTGTTATCCGCACTCGTACCGGTTACGGCACAACCTCATAGATAACAGCAGCGAGGCTTCCGAAATTCATTGCGCACTTGATTTTAAATCAAATTTATTTGTGTTTTATCGCTTTAAGGAAAGCAGTTCATTCAACTAAATGAGCTATGTATTTAACAATGATTACTTTAATGAAAAGCCTGATTTCATTTTCTTATAAAGTTGCTCTTTTAAATATTGTCACATTGTGACAATATTGAAAGGCTTTTAACTTTTAGCCGCTATATGGATGAATTCGTTTTAAAATCCTTATGATAAAGTTTTTTTTTTTTTTTATTGAATGATGTGACGAGCTAGTCGTTCACCTGATGTTAAGCGCCGCGGCCGCCCATAACAGAACAGTGTCACTCGGAACCCTAAAACATAGAGTTTCAAGCGACACTGCACGGCGCACATCATCCTGAGACATCAGCACAGTCTGGTAATATGATTACTTGACTGTGAGATCAGATCATAAAGTCTCAATTGCCCAGTAATTTTACTAGCTACAGTGCCCTTCAAACCGGAACACAGTAGTGCTTGGACACTACTGCTTGGCGGCAGAATAACTGGCAAAGCGGTGGTAACTACCTAGACGATCTTTGCAACAAAGTCCTACCGCCTAGTAAAAGTAATAAAATTTTAGTTTTTGTGTTTAAAACAAAGGACAGACATAATACTTATATTATACCATCAAATACTTCAAAACGAATGGTTCCAATGAAAAGCTTCCACTGAAAAGTCAAATCATAGTTATACTAAGACTGGCCAGATAGCTCAGTTGGTAGTAACCCTTGCCTTCTGAACTGTAGGTTGTGGGTTCGATTCCCACCCAGGACAAAAATTTGTGTGATGAACAACGATGTTTGTTCTGTGTCCAGGTGTTATATTGTATTCTATGTATGTATTTACAAACAAAAATCATCTAATTTTATATCAGTCATCTAGTCTGGCCCATAGCTTTGCTTGGTTTGGGGCTAGATGACGCTATTTGAAATGGCCACACATATTTATTTATTTATTTACTATAAGGACTCACGCACGTATTTTCTATCTCTACTTTCTATACCGATACTGTGATTGAATCTTGATTGAAGCAATTTTTTTTACTTATATTCGATATATTTTTCAACGTAAGTATAAAATCTTGTACTTAATACTTGCAACGAGTGCCAGTGCGCTATTTTTCACTATCATCTCATCAATATGCGAGGTGTTGCACTATGTAGGTGGGGAACTAAAATGTATATTTCAAAGTAAACATTGACGTAACCGTCGGCAAACAAAGTCGCACCTGTACAGATTTCATAAGTCATTTTACAGACGTAGACACGTAGACGACCGATTTGACTCGTCCAACCTTAAATTTACGGATCTAAAAGCGTGAAGAGCACTCGCGAAATATATAAGATATAAATGTCAATTATGTTTTTAATTCTATGTATTTTGTGAATAGGTATAATATTTCACATTGTTTTATTAGAACGCATCTTAATTATTTTAACGAAAAGCATCACAAAATTTTATTAGTATGTTATATAAAACATTTGTTAATATCTAAGACGTATCTAACGTTTAACAATGAACTTTTCCAGGCAATGGTCTTCCTTGATATAAATATATGAATTAAATAATGGGTAGATCACTAGTATAGGCTAAGAAGACCACGACACATTTACGATTTCACTAGCAGAAAAAAATACTTTATACTGAATGGAATTTAAACATAGTTCGTTAGAATACTTAGTGAAAATGTTTTCAGCTTTAAATAAGTGTCGTTTTCCAGAAGACGAAGAAGAACTCCCCCTGAATCTATCTACAAAGAACCGTCAGATCTGGTCCCCGGGCAGTGCGTGCGAGCGCGAAAAAGGGGATCCACGGAGTGATTCCCCGATCCTCAAATGGGAACCACGGGAAGATTTTGACACGCCACTCGAGCTCGTGAAGCGCTGCCGCAGCAGCCCCGACGATGCTATAGAGCCTCCTTGCAGCCCCTCGCCCCGCCGTTGCCCCTCCGCGCCTGCTCACCAAACATATCCCATCCCACCTCCGCAGACATCGGACATGAACTTCTCTTTACTGATCAAGAACGAGAATAGGAACGAGAAGTCGTTCCAGGTAACTATCCATTTTAAGTTTTATCTGGTTTTATAATCGCAATCTGCCTACTCGCCGATAGCGACATCCTCCCACAAGTCCAGAATAACTGTACAGTTTCCGTTCAAAAGCTTTAAAATAGCAAACCAGTATAGGTTTTAGTTTCTTTAACAAATCAAATAGCAAAAACTGCCCCAGTCTTAATAAGTACTGGCTGCCTCCGAACGGGTCGCGTTCGCACGGAGGCTCCTGGCTCGTCTTCTCGCCATTTTTGTGCCTTTCGTTTTTTCTACGCCCCGCCGTTATAAAATACCCATCGGTTTTAATCAAAATTCCATCTTTTAATATCACGGCGCGGCTTTTTATAATTGGACGAATAATTACGCAGTGTCATACGACTATACGATAAACGTGTTGCCATTGAAGTTTATCACCATGTTATTAAATAAGGTCAGCGTATACGTAAAATATAGAATTTGCCTTGTATTGTTTTATTCTATGTACTTTTTTATTTATGTCGACTACATCGTGAAAATAAATAAAAAATATCTACAACCACGATTTGGTTGAAGATGTGAAAAAAAATTAAAAACTTACTTATTGTAAGATAATCTGCAACTACTTTGATACACATAACTGATTCCGTGGATTCATACCGAAAAAGCAAAAAGCTGAAAGGCACGCGCCCGCCACGCGCCTCCGTGCGCCTCCGCGCGCCGCCGTTCGTCGCCGGTAAAGCCTTTCGTAAATTAGCACAATGTGTATACGCAAAGTTACTCATGTTTCCAACAAATCCACTTAATCACACCGTTAAATTATACAAATTTTATTTTAATAGCACGGCTACATAACTCCTTTAAGAAATATTCACCCTAGATCGGTACTTAATAAATCCACAAAAAAATATACGACCAGCAGTAAAACATAATAGCTATCGTGTTTAAAAAATGACAATCGGACTTTTTTATTTCGACTAACGCACAATCATAAAAAATCACCTCCGTGCGCGGGACAAACCGATAACCATATGTGGATGGTCATACCCTAGCACCTGTGTTGTTTATAAGAGAGTGCATCGGAGCTTATAAAAAGGAGACCAAAAAAGTAGCGGTTTTTGTGAAGCGCGAGTGGAGGCAGCTGCCCCGCCAACTGTCACAAGGCGCAGCGCCCGCGGATTTGTGGATTATCATACCGCGGACCGCATACTTAACGACTAACCGATCGACTAATGGCCAGCACGCTTTCTGTATGCACTTTATTTATTAACAATCAATTTTTATTTATAAGATACTGGAAAAAATGAGTAATGTACATGAAAAATGGCTTGCAGTGAAAGTAAAGAGTGCCGATGATTTAAATCTTGCATGTACCTAATGTTGATTCTGTTCTGCGAAATAAGCTTATTTTGTAGGTTCGATGCTGATGTACGATACTTTATTTTTCATTTAAAAGATTATTTTAAAAATTTGGCCCTGAGTAGTTTACTCACTTTTCAGACATTTAAATAAATAAACACCTGTTCTAGAAAGCTAAAATTCATCAAATACTACAAAAGTTTTGGTTTAAATACTCATGGGTGCGATTCATTTTAAATTAATATGTTTCCCACTGTTATTCATGAATATTGTGTTGAAAACTACCGTAAGTATGACACATTTTGAAAGAAGCCGCCGCGGCTTGCGTTAGTAACTGGCTCCCAGAAGAAGGACTTCGAATATGTCAGAAACCTGGTCGGAGTAATTTCGACTTTTAATTGACGTGAGTTTTAGCCGTTATTTATCTTACAAAATATTGTGTTGATTTTTCGTCCAGGTTTCAAGCATATTCAATGCTTTTCCTCAGGTGCTGAGTTCACGCAGCGATCTATTCATGAGTAACAGTCGGAAATATATTACTACAAAAGTTGTGAAACAAACCACATTAAAGAGGCCGTGACTAACATCGTTAATCTGTGTTTCGTTTAAGTAAAGCCCCTTTCAAAACCATTGCATTCCAAAAACAACTGATCAAATAAATCTAAAAAGAATCATTGTGACATGTACTTTACCATACTCGGAAATCTTTTGTATCGTGTAGGCAGCAGGTTGTTTACTAAGCCCGATATCACGAACGAATTTAACGGTTAGAGTAAAACAATTGGTTAGCGTCATACTTGTTTTGTTTCTTAAACTTCTCTTTGTATATAGACGAAAACATTGGTTTAGTTAAGTTTATTGATAAAACGGGCCATAAAATTAAGTGCGGAAAATACCATGAAAGTACACAAAGCCAAGACAGTTTTAAAGTAGATATAATACAAATGCGTTTGTACATTTTGTTAAGGAATTAAAAATATCGACCGAAGCTTCATTTACATTACAAATTCAAGTTAAAAATACAAAATATGAACTCGTACAAGAGGCTAATTACAAGGCGATGAAATAAAAGTTGTTGGAAATCAAAGAAAAGTGTGGAAAGGGGTAACATTACCCTGGTTTTATTAGCCTGCCTATTATTAGTTTATTACTGGCTGTCACCGGCGGCAAGGTGATGGACGCTGACAGATACTTTGCTTCTAATTATTATACCGTAGCATTTTCCACGCTTCAGCCGCTATTATACCCTTACTGTATCGATTGAATGATTTTAAAGTACGTATAGAGTCACACTTTACAATTATAGAGCTAATGGCCGTTTGCAGTAAAGTTTTCACTTATCTCCCTAGCTCCTGGTTTCTCGTACGTTTGTTAAACTTGTGCCAAGTTAACATGCCAAATACTGGACGCTCATTGGTTGAGACAACCGATGATCAACAGGCAACCAATGAGCGGTCATTATTTGGTCTGCCGAGTTGACTCGAATTAAACAACCATGTACGAGAACCCAGGGGAAAGTGTTGCTTAGCTAAATTGTATTTTAATAGACTTTAGTACATACGAGCATAAGTCTTGTATCCGTAACGTAGTTTTAGTTGTATCGTTGTTGGATGGGAGTTAAGATCAGCGTGGAAGCTTTCCTCTCATGCACTAAAAACAGCGCTATGACCTAAATTAAAAACTTACCACGGAAATGCAACCCTGATTATGAACATGGACCGATAACCAGAGCCCTTGTAGTGGTAGAAACTAATATATAGAGATTGGTAGATTGGTTATATAACTTAATTGAAGCGTTGAGAATAAAAAAGGTTTAACTGTCAAATTGATAATTTCGAGAAAATTTACTTTAAACTTTAACGGCGTCATTTTAATGTAAAGTGCTTATAATCATAATCATAATCATAATCATTTATTCATAATATTTTAAATTACATGTCACTCTGATGTATTTATAAAAAATAAATAAATAGGTTATTATACTAGTATTACATATATCTAGGTATAATAGTTACATTACATTACATTATAAGGTAATAGAAAAGGTTTATGTAACTTTCAGTTGCTTGAAAATGTTTTAATTCTATTTTAAAATACTAAATATAGTACTAATTCATACAATTACGGTAAAAATATAATATAATAAATAAATATAATAATGTTTTTATGCTAAGCGAACTGTATTCCTGTGACAGATAAACCGCTTATAGACTGACAATCTCAAGATTTAAGCCACATTTCGGTATTTTGAGAATGTATTATTGTAGATAATTTCACGCTGAATCCAACGATACCCATAAGTCATTTAGTGAAAAAAATCAGTTAAACCCTTTTTGTTCTCACCCCTTCAATTAAGTCTGTAGTAATCGTATAATTACGCTAATGCATATTATTGTCTTCGCAGTGCAAGCAATGCGGCAAGTGCTTCAAGCGATCTAGTACGCTGTCCACGCACCTGCTGATCCACTCGGACACGAGGCCCTACCCCTGCCAGTACTGTGGCAAGCGGTTCCACCAGAAGTCCGACATGAAGAAGCATACATACATTCATACAGGTATGTGCACTATAGCAGGTCATAATATCTTATGACGGATCAGTTGCCGAAGTAAACGTTTTAAATTAAGTCTTGTTAAAATGTAATAACACTTAAGCACGTATTTATGTTCCTATACTTACGTTAATTAACGTGACAATGAATGTACTTATATAGAAATTTTAAGTCCAACTATGAAGTGGCTTTTCGTCTTATTTGAGAATGTTCTTTAAACCTGAAGCATTTAGGTAATTTTAACCGGCCTCTTTGACTCCAATCGCTTGTGGTGGTATACCTACAGAAATATGTATGTGTTAAACTGAGAAGCAAGTCTTTCTAATGTTTCAGGAATCAGGATGCATTAGGAAGTAGAAACACGCATTTTTTAATTTTTTAAATACGCAATTACGAATGTTATTTTATTTAGATGTAAAAGAAATAATAAGGACATTTTCCTTTTCCGGACATTACGAGGTATTTACGAGTATAATCCTTGTAGAACGAAAAGCAAATCAGCCATCACAACAAAAGTTTTCTTGTTAACTCTACAATTACACTAGCTTCTACTTATTTATTTAATATATAAATAGTTTGATACGTTTTGTAGCGTTTATACGGTTACGAAAGACATTATCTACAATTCAAAACAGCTAGCGTGAAACTCGAATTATTATGACAACTGTTTAACAAACTTTCATAAGTGTCGACGTGTCTCTCCCTCGATAAATACGGTAACTTCAACGCACCCTATCATTTCCCAAAGTAACTTGGACGCTTCAATCTTTTTTAAAGTTTTATACTTTACTATGATACTTGGTTGTACTTTTTATGTTTATCGTGTATTCAATTTTGACAGCTTCTAAGTTTGCACTTATTACTCTGTGACAGACACAAATGCATAGCAGCAGATATGTCTTAGAGGGTAAGTTTTTTTTTTTATGTTAGTATATGACGTAACGAGCTAACCGTTTGCCTGATGTTAAGCGAAACGGCTGCCCATATCAGTTGCAGCGTCACCCGGACCTCTAAAGTGTCGAGTTTTGCGTGACACTGCACTGCGCACGTCATCTTGAGACATCAGCACAATCTAGTAAGATTACTAGACTGTGAGATCAGGTCATAAAGTCTCATTTGCCCAGTAATTTCACTAGCTACAGTGCCCTTCAAACCGGAACACAACAGAGCTTGCGCACTACTGCTTGGCGGCAGAATAACTGTAATATCAAGTGTGAACTTAGGAGCTGTCAAACTTTAGTCTATACTACATTTTTGTGTATAGACCGTATAGACATGCCCGTATAGACGGGCATTAATGCTGCAGGCACAAAAATGTTTCCAATAAGCATCTTTTACAAAATAAAACAAGTAGAAGTGGGTCTTAAAATATCCGTAGATATCGTGCAAAATGGCATCAGATGTGAATGAATAAGTCGAAGATTGGAGTCTTAATCAGAATGTCTACAAACAGCTGCTGAAGACGTTAACCGAGTTTATCCTTCGACTCATTAAGAGGCTATAGTAGGCCCATATAACCGTAGGATAGACTGGACACATTTGCCGAGAGGCAAGTCCATTAAATTGATAATGTACGAGCTACCAATAAAAGCAATCACGCGACACATCGGAGACGATGTCTGGGAATTAAACATTTAAATGCTGTGCAATTACCTTTTCGACGGCAAATCGCGGCGGCGCTTGGCGCGTTAATGAATTTTCAATGAGCAAAAAGTACGCGGTGTAGTACTGAGCTCAGGAGCCGGCGGCGTCACCGAGGGTCATCTCCGCCTCGCCTGCGGTCGCGATCATATTTACATTTTTATCATTTTGCCTTATGGGATCTTTCAGATCACAATCAGATACCTATTTACCTAAATATTAGGTTGTTTTTGAAACAGGAGTTTATAGATATGCCCCATTTTGGAATAGTGATAAGTGGTGTAAGGAATCATGAGCTCGAGATATATAAAAACTATAACTTATGCACATAAGAACTTATTTTAATTTTTTTTATCAGTAACCATTTGTTTTAAATATATGGCTCTCTGTAATTACTTCGTTAACAGATTTACGAGGATCACTACCTAAAAGGGAATGTACGTATCTATTAATGGAAATTAAAGGAAAGAACTCATCTATATCTAATGAATTATTTACCTATTTCACAATTTCCGATTTCGCCATAATATGATCCTATCTAAGTCAGTTACGTATACTCGATTTCATATAATACAAACAACAACAAAAAATGATAAACCCTATCTTGTCTCAAATATATAATAGGTACCTATATAGGTATACTGACAAAAACGCGAATATTATGTCTTATGAAAACCCAGTAAATTGACATTTAAATAATTATACATTAACGTTACAATGTCTACAAATATTCAGTGTCTATTATTAAACCCAATAAATAACAAAACTCATTAAATAAATAACTTGGGTCCAGACTTACTTGCATATACCAGTTCATCAGGCGGTAGAACTCAAGTCTCAAATAAGTAAAATCCATAACAACATTGACTGTTATACGTCTCTGCTTGTGTCTTCGTACAAATAATAATAGACTGAAATCAAGAAAAAGTCACAGAATCGTTTTTTAACGGTCTCACTGCGCCGAGCCGAGTAAGCTCAACGAGACGAATTATAGTAGCTAAAAAATGTGGCTGACATATTTGTCTTGGCCGGAGACATCTCGTCACGTCTCTGGGCCGTTCCGAATGATTTACAGTACCCGTACATGGCGCTCGTCCTCCCGATAAATGCCTCATCATCAATATTCCAAAATGCGGCTCGGCTGCAATTAGCCGCGCTGCCTTCGCAGGCCTTCACGTCCACCGCGATCACGGCACCCACAAAAACCGCGCTTCAATCCTGTTCTATCTATAAAACAACATTTGCATTTTTCCTTTTAACATCTTTTCGATCTAGAGATACGGATAGTTAGGGAATTATTTTGCAGCGACATTTCGTTACCACGATAATCGAGCCCTAGCGAACAATTATCGTTAAAGGTAATAAATACCAGTCTACGAAGCGATACTGCATACTAAATCAGTTCGGGAACCGTATTTTAATAAATAAACAGTCGATGATTTGACAAGTATTGGTCCACTTACACAAGCTTTAATTACCCGTCGACGCGATATCTAGGTACCTATAATTTATGAATTACGTAAAGACGAAATCGAAGTAGCGAAGGCGGCCGCGGAATTATAGGTCATTATTAGTGGTGAATTAACAGTGTCGTGCTGCGGCATTTCCCCGTTTAGTTAGGGAATTCAGTTATTTTATTTATGATTTCACCGAAAAACGTAAAATATGTACTTAAATTGGGATCATGTAAAATATTGCGTTTTTATTTTTGTTTTAGGTGAGAAACCGCACAAGTGTGTGGTGTGCTCAAAGGCGTTCAGTCAAAGCTCGAATTTGATCACACACATGCGCAAACACACCGGGTATAAGCCGTTCTCGTGCGGGCTCTGCGACAAGGCGTTCCAGCGCAAGGTGGACCTGCGGCGGCACCGCGACTCGCAGCACGGCGAGGCCGAGTCGCCAGCGCCACCACCTCTGCAGCTCCCGCACCGTTACAGGTTCTACGATGAACCACCTCCACCCCTCGCAACGCTCATCACCAATTAAACCTAACACCTAACTACGTCAGCTCTTAATCGATTCACCTTTGCAATACAGCGAGCTCTTTTAGTTAAAACTGTCAGAGTCAATTTTTCGATTATTATAGCCAAAGATTTCGATTTATATATTCGTTTTTGTGGGGTGGCCTAGGAGTAATAATTAGGTAATTGATATCACAAAATTAAATGGTTGTAACGAAATGCCTATACCTACGTATGTAAATATTATAGTTACCTTTTTAGCGTATTAGGAATAGTATAATATGTAATATGAAAATTATTTTTCGTGCAAAGAAGAATGTATTTTCGTAGGTACTTACACCTACATTTTATAGACAGAGAGTGCAGTTTACTTAATTATATAAGTAGGTATTCTCCTATTCTACCTTAAAGGGACCCATGTAATCCATATCCACAACTATAGGAACATTTGAACAATCCGTCCACTTGATCAGTAATAAAAATATATTGTAGTACCTAATCCTACAAAAAAATATAGGTTGGTACTAATAGATTTCTTTATTTCTAATTAGGTATTCTATTTTTAGGGTTAATAATACAATTTTTTATTAGAAGGCATTCCCAGTTGTAATGATTTGTTAATAGACATTCATAGACCTTTACTTGAGTTATTTCGTTTGTTTTTCTTTGTCTAGACCACATCAATCAGTTATAGTGTTCTTCTGGTCACCTAAAAGCTCTCACGATTTTTGCACAACTGTTTTCATCGCGTATATTTTGTACAGTATCAACACTTTTCATTGGACGTAAGCCCGAAGACAAAATGTAGACGATACGCAATAAAAAACTGTGGCAAACACACGCTATTTACATAAGGCCGTAGAAATAATATTATTGTGAATTCTAGAGACATCCAACTATTATATTACTTTGTTAGATACCTACAATAATATGTATCATTGTACCCAACAAAGTAGTTAGGATAGACATAATATTACTACGGATTTTAGGAATTCTGTATATTTCCCAGACAGCTCAACTGTGTTTATTTGACGATATCGGCCGCGTATTCAACCGGGACAAAGCTCAGGCTGGTCAGTAAAACAAAAAGTTACTCAATGTTACCGGTTGTGAAGAGTAGGCTTCTAATTCTTCTTACTTTTATAGTGTTATGAAAACCAAAGTTTCGTGTCTTATTAGTTGAGTGTTAAACGCTTTATTTATTTAGAATAGAGTTAATTGAATAGTCGGTATAAATACTTGTAGTTATTTATTTGTTCTCTTGACACTAGTGTTTGATATATGTAAGTAATCAATTTATATTACCTATCATGGATAAGTTACTAACTTACCTACCTATAGTACCGGTGTTACAAATAGTGCTGCCTAATTTTATAGGTGCCTCGTCTATTACAATACATAATTCCCAATATGTTAACGTAACATAGTAAACAAGGGAGTGAAAATAATTAAAGATTACCATAAAGGAAAAAACTTTTGTTACCATGCCTCATATAATCTGTTACCATTGACCATTTTTCCAACATCCCTATCACTATAGATGAGATAGCTAGGTACGCTTCGTAATATAAGTTATGTTCTTACTGTCTTTTATTATTGTAGATAATTATTAACGTATAATTGCTTTTTTATCTACGATAAATTAATTTTTCCGTCCAAATATTGTTATAAAGGTATTAAGTAAGTATACGTACTTATTTTTTGTGTTAATAGATAAGTTAATTACCAAAATTCCTATTTTCTGTAGATTCAAGCTATGTAAAGATGTAATATTATTTTCCTTTTCAATAATAAGTTGTAGGTACTTAATCACTTAGGTACTTAACTATATCATAAAATGATCTGCCTTACCTATAGAATGCATTTTTACTAACATCTACCAAGAGGCTATTTATACCTTTTGAGACTGCACATATGTAAAGAAACCACTATGTACTTATAATATTATAGTTTATTGAATTATGACCACATTATTGTTTCCTAGTACCTAATTTTGTACCCTTGCTTATCAAAATTGGTTACATATTGTGATGGTAAGGATATAAGTAATTATCAATACATTGTGGTTTCTCATTATAAAGTTTACGCTGATTTGAGATAGGCCTTGAGGCCGTAGGGAGATAGCCACAAGAAGTTGTAACGGCTAGAGCACCAAAGAGAGCGCAGCGGAGGCTTCGACATTTGCTGATTAGCCGGTTGACTTGGCGGTTCCGACTGATACTATGAAGCATTTACCGATATTTATTATTATAATTTAGATAAGGAGTTAAATTTGCCAAAATACCAACAAGTTTGAACGGTGAAACCGTAGTACTTAAAATCAGTAATCTAAGCTCTAAAGTTATCTTTCGTGTTTCTATTTCAAATAAAGAGTGCCTTTATCACTGAATGCAAGAAAAAGTCAAGTCAATTCTGTAAGTTAGTTTTTAGGATGTAATTACTTAGGCCAGTTTAAAATACATATTTATGGAAGTAGTCGGTTTTTTCATTCTTTTCGTTCCTATTAAAATAATAAGTACATTAATGTATGTGACAAGCCAAAACTTCAGTTTTAGGTTGAATTTTCAAATAAGTAGATATCTATCTACTTCATTTTAGGTCTATGTCCAGACAAACATAGACCTAAAATATTAGGCAGGCGCCTTATATTTTTAAATACTGCTGCACAACTAAGTAGCTGTCCCTAAGCTAAAGCGACTGCCGTAATGATGTATAATCCCTATTTACTATACCTATAATGTAAAATTAACTTAACGTGCGACAAAATCACATTATTTGTTTTGTATGCCATGCCACAACTTTACAGTTTAAAATTAAATTTTAAATGAAGACAACTTAATTTTGCTGGGTTAACACGTATGATACACTTTATACCCGCGGGTGAAACCGTGGGGCGCAGCTATTGTAATGATAACCCAAATATACAAAGTCAACGTATGTAAGCTTATCATAAATTATATTAAGTGGCAATTCCGATTTAATTTGATAGGTTGATGTGATTGCCACGAACATTCGACACTCACGCGTTCTAAACAAACAATTACTTGGTATGGAATAATCATTAGATAGGTAGGTATGCCACATACCGATGAGCGTCAAGCACTTAGTAGAAATAGTTTTTGTAACGTTTCAATTTCATTTCGAATCGGCTAATCTAAGAAATCAAAATGACGAGTATCGCGTGATCGCTACTCGTATTAAGCCTGTCTGATAGCACAGCGCTAAAAGAATTTTGTAATTTTGTCCAACCCAATTAGTTACCTACTTCAATTGCTTTGTTAGTAGTAGAATGTAACAAAAAGAATTCGTTTAAATCCCTTTTTTTCCAAGTTAAAGGTTCATGAAGTTCCACAGAATTCAGAATGTTATAGTTCTCACCAATATAATTAGGTACATAAGATTTCGCTACCTGTCGAATCTTTCGTGAATTTATTGATTTTATTTTGACTATTTTAGAATGTTCCATATAAGTCAGTCAGTCAGGAGACTGACTGACTTATATATCAACGCATAGCCTCAACCGCCGGTCCTAGAGACTTGAAAATCGGAGGGTGTTCTTTGTAAAGTGTAGATATCTACTAAGAAAGTGTTTTTCGAAATTCTACTTCAAAGAGGGTTAAATGGGTGGTTGAGTTATTTTCCTATAGGCCATGCGGGCTAAGCCGTGGGCAGAAGCTGTGGGTACATAATACTTATTTAATTTCCTTCTTACCTATATAATTTCATTTACGTGTTATATAGCTAAGTATATAACCTAGCATATCATAAGAAGCCTTACGCGTTTTCTGTGCACTACCCCTTTTATCGTCCACCAATACGATTTTGTAATGCAATTAGGGAAGTGGCAAACTGTGGACGTTATAGGAATCCATAGAAAGAGCTGCAGTATGCATGGTAGGCACATTAAGGTTGAACTAAGGAATAAGTATAGAACTACATAGGTTTTTGAACGTATTACATACCTCTGTTGATCTTTTTATAATGCTTACACTACCGACTGCTACCAACGCCCATTAGTTCAACTCGGTTGTACTATTAGTGGTGATGAGTTCAGAGTCCCGACAGAAACCTTTATAATATCTTTAAAAATTGTTAAATTGAGTTCAATTACCTTTATTTCATACTGAGTAATACTTGGATAATAATAATATATATATAATAATAATACTTGTCTTGCCGCGGGAATCGAACCCCCGCCTCCGAGTTATGAGCCGACCTGCTAATATATAATGTAAATATTTTTCCAGTTCCAAAAACCAATCCACCTTAGTTTACCTACCTAACCTACACTAGTAGTTTGGTTTTCGAAACAAAATAACTGAACCGATTTGATGAAATGCCTATGGGACAAAAGCTGAAAGTATGTCATCTTAATATATATAAAAATGAATCCCTATTTCCCTTGGTCATCGCATCACGGGTGAACGGATAAAACAATTTCGCTAATTGTTTGTTTTTTTATTGTGTTACTCTTATGAAAAAAAAAATTAAAAATTTTCACCATGCGGGTGAAACCGCGGGCTACGGCCAGTTTAAATTAACAAGAACATTTGCCAATAACGGAGAATTGAGGAAATAACATAGAAATAAATAGTATTGGATAGGAAGTCGCGTAGCGTAAGTTTTGCGAACCCGGGACCATGGACCCATAAATCATAAATTACGAATATCTTATAAAGATTATGTTGGGCTATGCTTAGTACTTAAATTCCAGTAGACACATTACCTTATTCTCGTAAAACCATTTTCGAGCAGAAAATCTTTATTGATAAACAGCACCCCTACCGCGTAACCGTTCTGGGTATCGGCTTCGCCTGCCATCCTGCACGCGCCAATTAACAAGTCCGAGTGCGAGCAAGAGAGAACACGATTACGATCTCCACCAGACTTACGCGGTAAGGCCCCTGGTCCTGTGTTGGATTCCATACTATGCAGTACTTAGTACCAGTATACCTGCCTACCAGATAATATTCTCATTCAGTTGGTAGTGTAAATTTTGTGTGAAAAACTGTATTCATTTGCCGTTTGGCGCCAAAGACAAACAAAAAAGTATAAGTGAATTTCATATGATATAATTTTTAATCAATAAATTTTGTATTCTGTATGATATTTGTTAGAAATTTCCACAAATATATTATATTATATATTAGTAGGAATAGGTATTTTCTATTTTAATTACCTGTTAACTATCCTATACATATATATACATATTAATACCTACAATTTCTCTATGAGTGTTTTGACCTATGAACAAATTGATAACTTATCAAACACAAGTTGTTTGCATTTTGTCTCTGCTTGTGTATTCTGTATTACTATCTCTGTTATCACTTGCATAATGTAACAGAGTTGCTGGAGATAATGCCCTGAACACATTTTTGTACTTTAGTTACCGGAAGCCATAGCAATAGCTGTTGTTATTGTGCATATATTATTTCCTTAATCTCCTAAGTGTGAGCAAAAGGTCTTAGATTTTCAATAATTCAATTGTGTTATTATACCTGGTTTCGATTGTGCAGCACTCAGTCAGTCAATTCAGTATGTGTGATTTTAACTAGTTGAATGCTGACATTTCCCATAACAAGTAAAAGATGTATGGATGTCCATGCATACATTCCTTGGATTACATATCAGATGCAATATAAAGTAATTGTTTCAAGCTATGCTCTATCACTAAACAATAACTGTTGCAGATAGTTGTAATGCCTAATTAAGGCACTAATTAAATAATTATAATTACATGATAATCCAAGGAATGCTAAGAAAAACAAAAAGGATCAAAAATTTCTGGAGAGGAAGTTTCATAATGGGGTCCCAACAATGAGACACATTTAAACCAAAGAAAAATCATATATTAATGTTTAAAGTGCATGTGACACTTATCACAGTCACAGAATAAACAAGTTCATAAAATCATGCTGAAATCCACAATATTCAATCATCCCAGTTGACTTGATGACCATCATGCCACACAAATGTACCTTTCTGGCTTTGAGGAGCTTCTAGGGCTAAGTACAGAGGTGCTCTTGCCCCTCTCTCTGGAGTAAAATCACCCATACCTTTAGTCATGTCAGTCTTCACAAACCCCGGGTGAACACAGTTGATAGATATATTCTTCCCCTGCTCAATAAACTCTCTCTGCTGCACAAAGGTTAATGCCGACATGGCAACTTTTGACACTTTGTAATCTCCATAGGTGCCAGCAAATGCTATAAATGAATTTTGGCCATTTTTTGCTGCATGTAGAAAATCATTAACAAATTGTAGTATATCTTCCATTTTCAAATCATCTTTTACTAAAGTGTCCAGCCACACCTGTTTCCTTACATTGGATAGTAGCCCCCAATCACTGCTGATATTTATTATCCGGGCATCATTTCTTAGAAGTGGGTATATAATCTTGGATATGGACAACAAGCTCATGAAGTTTGTGTCTATGAGCTTTTTGGCATCTTCGTAAGATGAAACAGATTTATCAAAATCCAGAACACCGGCATTGTTTACCAAAATGTCTATCCCTGAATGATGTTTTGAAATGTATGTGGCGAACTCTTGAACACTGTCCTCCTTGGTGACATCTAATATATGAAACAAAGGTTTTAGACCAAGTTCCTGTAGTCTTTTGACGGCCAGCCGACCCCTTTCTTCTTTTCTAGATGTAAGGTACACAACACCATCGAATTTTGAACATAGACCTTTCACAATCTCAAAGCCAATCCCTCTGTTGGCGCCGGTCACTATAGCTACTTTGGTTTCCATTTTGTACGTAAAATATATAGAAAATAATATAAAGCTATAAATTTGTAACGTAAAAACAATATTTACTCTTAGCTGTGAAAATACGACATTTTCTAAATTTCTTTTTGCCCGGCTGAGATTTCTTCCTATATTTTTATTTTTTTTGACAGTGGCGGATAGAAAGGAATTGACTTGACGTGTGTAATTTTTTTTTTTTTTTTTTTTTTTTAGATTTGACTCCACACTTTTGTGTATTTAGCCAGTGTCAAGTTATTGATATTTTATCAAGTTATCGATATTTCACGCAAATATGTGTCAAGTCACAGTCGAAGTCACCAAGTCAATCCATAGTCAAGTCAGTCTAGTCAAAGTCATACTCCTAGTAAAGTGGTGGCAACTTTACTTGAAGCTTCTATGGAGTTTTGGAAACAACACGAAAAGAAACGTTTCACCATCATTATACCATTTTCCCACACTCACGCCTGTAATCCAGCACTTAACGAATAAAATGCCACCAATTTTATGCACTAACACTGAAAATAACATAAGTTTTGGAAAATAATACAATGCGGCGACGCGATCTTTTTCGTTTTCCCGCCAAAAAAACTCACGTGTGTAATTTCGTTGACAACTTACAATCCTCACTGAATGCCAATATCACAATGCCTTTTTCTAACAAAGCTCTATGCAATTATTTTATTTAGCCAATGTCAAGTATAAAAAAATACGCTTTTTAACGGTGTTCTAATTAAACTCGAGCCAAAAGTCAGTCACACCACACTCATAGAATCATCATGTAAATAGGGAGAACTGTGTTGACACACTATAACACCCTGTTTAATTCACCAAATGGCGTTGTTCTTTGGTCGTTCAGCGTTCTCTACCATAGTTCTCTACGACCAAAGAACGACGCGCAGTTGTAAATTAGTACTCAAATCGAGATTTCATTTACAAATTGATCATTTCGAAATTTAAATCTAATTAATTATGTTATAATCGTATTTAATTACCAGACTTGGAAGTAGGTAGGCGTCACGCTGCAGCATACCAAACAGTGTGGTTGGCCAAATCGGGAAGTAGGGGAATTGCGAAAAATGCTCAGTCTCAAATTGTCTGAATGCAAAATCTCGAAAAGAATTTAATTCATCTGTGTAATGACAACAATTACACCACAAGTGTCAGGGGCAATTATTAAATGAAATAAAATAATAAATACCTATCCATAATTGTTTATTTATTAAGTATAATCTAATATATAATTGATTTATTGAATAGCTTAAAAAGCATTATAGTAACAACAGTTTACACAACAAACAGTCATACATATATTTTGCGTGAACTTAATTTTATTGTCCCAACTTTTAACTGTCAATATCTATGCCAGGGCTAACTCGGCCCTGTCTCGTAAAACGGGAGCAGATACAATTTACTGTTTAGAAACTTTCACGGTTGTTCATTAATACATAATAGTAGTTGGTACTTACAGGATATTTACCGTGATGTCCGTGATTGTGGACTGTTGTGATAATTAGGTCAGCGCGATTACATGCACCATTCATGCTCACGGGTAACTATACAGGTAAATAGACCACTGAATGGCGGTAAAAAAGCTACCGAGCGTCCAATATAAATACCTGTCATCTTCTCGACAGGTTGGTCGGTGAAAGTAGCCGTGGAGCTAATAATACGCGCTCAAAATGCGATTTAGACCAATTGGCCTCCTATTTCGTACATTTGTATCAACCACATTCTAATAGGTCTACCCTTGAACAAGGTGCATGTAGTTGCGCCAAAATATCGGAAATTAAAAATTCTAATCACGGTAATCATACACATACAATGGTGTCGATTCTGTGTCGCATACTCTAAAGCTAAACGAAATTAACACATTTCCGTCTTTTTCATTTCCCCTTTATCAGAAGAGTTCCGCCATACTTTAAGCTTATTTTAGTTTTAGAGAATGCGACACAGAATCGACACCAATTTATTCCAGTTACTGGGTATTATTTTATGTATAATAAGCGCGGCTAGTAGTACACAGAGTGAATTCAAATCCCGAAATCCGAAAGCATGTGATGGAATAGCGAAAAAAGTCTTAAGAGATCTTGATAGAAACTAAAACTATGTAACTTCAACTAGTACACGACTAACACTCACGAGATATAGTCGAATAACTCGACGTCGAGTAGACTCGACTAGTTGTAGTAATACTACTCACGTCAGTTTCTATAATATTATAAAACGATGTACCTATCTAGATTTTGTGTTTATTGTTATTTACATCGAATTGTTTCATGACACAGGTGTCGCAGTTTTACTTACTTTCATAGAGACCTACTCATTACAGATTAAAGTAGACACATTCACATAAAATTAACATAGTTTCGGGCAAGAAGTAATCACAATCAGACGTCATCAGCAGTACCATGAAAGATCTAGCTCTAGCCTAAATAGACGATTCCATAATTTAATTTCGTTTTTTTAATGCAATTTACAGTTTAGATGCAACGATTGAGAGCATGCACAGTGAAAACAAAAAATTAGAAGAATCATTTCTCATCTCAGTAGCGCATGCGCAGCTAACCTTAACACTGGGTCTCTCAAGACATGAAATGGTAATGGATGAAATGCTACTACAGAATACTTGATAGTACAGTGCTACCTTTAACTCGTTTTACGTCCATGAGGGCGCTGATCAAATGCCATATAAATGATTCGTTTTAGGCTGTTCTAAGCCTACTGGCAATGGCTGCGATCGTGAAAAGGAAAGGGTTTTGAGGCCATTAGCCGCGTTAAGGTAAAATATGAACATTATTACTGAGCGCCTTTTTCCTTATATTAAAAAGGAAGAAGATATAAATAAATCATGTAAAAGTGCGGAACGCTTGAACGACGTTTCTGACGAATCTTTAAAGGTAAAGACGCTAGATAGTTCTTACATGCCTTATTTGCTTATCTCTTTGCTGGACAACTTGCGTGAATTTTTTACTACTTCAGGGCTACGCACTAAATACAATAAGGTGATTTAATGAAAAGTAATCACAGGGTAACTCAATTAATAAACCTAAATTCGATATTTAGTTATTCAATTAAAGTTTTACTGAAGTCTATTATTGATATAGACATAGACCAAATGGTGTAACGTAGGCTACGACGATTGGACTGTGTTTACTCCACAGTGCGGTGGTTTTTTACCATCTAATGTGAGTATTTAGTTTAATGTATGGGATATGTATTTTACAGTACAATCATAAATATAATGGCGTAAAATAATTAATGGCGTTTAAGTCTTTTTCAGACGCATCAGGGTTGTGCACAACATATAATACATCATTATTCTCATTATGTCAATGTCACAGGTGGAAGTTCAATCACTATTTACTGAACTACCGTCATTGTGAAAATTCTATAAACTGTCGTACGAGAATAAACTTGTGATCATTCTGCAACTCTTCAGTTTTTTTTTTTATTGCTAGATAGGCTTGCGTTTGACCACTATCGCACCTGATGGTAAGTAACGATGCGGTCTAGGATGTAGTTTTTTTTTTTTTTCAGTTTGTTCTCGTACGGTAATTACTCGCAATTGGTTCCTAAATATAATTTGTTTGCACAAAGCTAGGTAACAGCGAATAGTTAAATGTATACTGACATGCAACTTAGGTATATAGCAATCGACAAAAATCACACTTTGATCTTTGACAACACAGTAACATTCTCACACAACCATAAACTCAGGTCAGTCAATAAATGCTACAATGCAACTTTACTCACTTATTTACAGAAGTGTGATATACTCAACACAAACAAATATTATTTTCATACATCTTTGTTCATCTCTCATATTCATTCTCTAACTAAAGCTAGTTGAAGATTTCTTTAGCTTCAATACTGCTTAATCGATTTTAACTGCACCATAAATCTTCCTTATGAATGTGTAAGCAGCGAAAAACCCAATGGTGCCTGTTAGAAGCCAAAATGTTAGGACCATCAGACCTGAAAACGTAAGAATGATGAATTAATTAGTTTATTCTCTATACCTACAACACGTATTTAATATAATAAAAGCGCAGTCATATAATAGGCTATTTGACTATTATTCAAATGAACAAGCAATATATTACTTATTTTAACAGGTTGAACAAATGAAACAATAACTATAATAATGAGTTTTGGCGGGAAAACGAAAAAGATCGTGTCACCGCATTGTATTATTTTCCAAAACTTGTGTTATTTTCAGTGTTAGTGCATAAAATTGGTGGCATTTTATTCATTAAGTGCTGGATTACAGACATGAGTGTGGGAAAGTGGTATAATGATGGTCAAACGTATCTTTTCGTGTTGTTTCCAAAACTCCATAGAAGCTTCTGGTAAAATGGCCACCACTTTACTAGGAGTATGACTTGACTAGACTAGACTATGACTTGACTTGATGACTTGGACTGTGACTTGACTTGACACATACAACATACATGTGTATAATATAAATTAACTTGAAAAATGTATTACTTGACACTGGCTAAATAAACAAAAGTGGAGCCAAAATCAAAACAAAAAAAAAACTATAATAATTTGAAAAGTTATTGACGTAATAAAAAAAACAACCCTCCCGCACTGTTTCCACTACCACGAGTACTATCTTTTAAGCGTAATTACCTGTGTATCCAATGTAGAGTAGTGTGGGTATAAACTCGGTGATCTCCAGTTTAGTAAAGAAATAAAATATGGAATAAACTAAAATGTACACAGCGGATCCTCCAGAGATAATAAAGCTCTTCCACCACCAATGATAGTCCTGAAATAATAAAGATATAACAAAAATTTAATAGTCATAGAAGTGCTACCAAATAAAGCGTCTTAAAGAGTTTAGGACTCTAGGTCCCGTTCGAAAAATGTCGTAACACCCGATTTCTTCCCACTCGTCTTAGGCACGGCTAAGCGTGCCCGCCGACACACGGTATTGTTCATACCATCTTATCCTTAATACTGAATATGCTCGTTATAAGTCAACACGCTACACCTTCGACTGCAACGTCGCTTATCATCAGGTGAGTTGCAGTCAAAAGGAAGCAAGTCATATATAATTCATTCATTATTACCTCTCCACAAAGTTGAAAGTAGACTAGCACAATTGATATCTGCGACACAGATACCACCAGGATACAGAACACCAGGAATAGGAATCCAAATAGATAGTAGAATTGATTCTCCCACAGTGCATTGAATATGAAGAACAATTCTATAAACACTGCCCCAAACGGCAGTATGCCAGCCATCAGTATACTGAAATAAAATAGAAAATTTAAGATCTCTGCTAGTAATTAAAATAAACAGTTACAATGCGACAAACAATGCATAGAATACAGTCAAAGAAAGTAACTTTTGGAAGGCACAAAATGAGATTTGATTTACCTATTTTAAAAGAAGGAAATCTGTTGTGTTTAATATACACATAAGCCACAGGTGGCCTGATTGTAATATAGATTATTTAATTATATTTAATGTTTTGTTAAGCATTCTAAAAGAGTAAAAAAATATCTGGAAATTAAAACTAATTATATGAATAAGTTTTAAAACAAACGTAAGTGACATAATTGGTGGTTAATAAATATCGCTTTAGTGAGAAGGCAATAGAAATATTCATTGTTTTCAGATCTTATGTTTCGCGATTTTTTATCATAGAATAAAAAAGGTGACAAATAAAATTTTCCTTTACATACCTTACAAATATATTCATGTACCACACTTGCTCAGGAACTTTCCTAGGTATGAAATTCGTCCTTACAGGGTGCTGAAACGGTTGCTTCCGGCACCCGAAATAATAGCCCAAATACACAAGCGGCAAGGATATGCAAAACCATAGACACAACAGGGCCATCATAGTGGAAAAGGGTACTGCCCCGCTAGAGTGTTTGCCCATGATGAAGAAGTTTAGGAAGAAGCAGGTGCCGAAGACAATGGCGGGGTACAAGGTGGCGGTGAGAAAGGCAGCTTGCTTCCATTGTTTGCCCTTCATGGTGTTGTACAGCCGTGCTGAGTAGTAGCCGGCTATAAGCCCCATGAACACGTATAGGAATATGGCGGCCGTCATCAGAGCGCCACGGCTCGCCGGCGACAGCATTCCCAGCATGGCAACAACTGGAAACAGTAAACGATTATAACTTCAAAAGTTACTCTTTGTTTTGAACCTTTTTACAATTACACAGCCTGGCCTACCTTAAGATCTGATCCAATCTGATATTGTTTTTTCTGATTGTTTTTACAAATCGTCAGCCTTCGACCAGTTAAAGGGGGAGATTAGGCCCTTGGCTATGTGAATACTATTATCTCTTCTGGCTGTTAAGGAGGCTATATGAGGTATTTCAAACTACTGGGAATCCTTACGTTGCCTGCTATTTTAATATTTCAAGTAGCAGTGTACGTAAGGATGCACCCCGATATATTTAAAAAAAATGGCTTTGGGCACTCATACTGCACTAGGAACAGGGATAAGCTAGCGGCCATACCGCGATCGCTTACGAAGTCCTCCAAATTAACGCATGTCATGGGTCCAACTGTATACAACAAGCTCCCGGACACTATTACATCGGCAATAACCTTGAAATGTTTTAAGTCTAGACTAAAACTATGGCTTGTCGAGCAGTCCTTCTACAGTTATGACGAATATATTAGGTGAGTGACATATGTTATTTTTTACACAGTTGATATATTTTATTTTTATTTTTTTATGTTTATTATAATTGACCAATGTATTGACAACATATATTATAACGTCAAAATTTATTTATTTATTAATTTCGTATACCTACGAACGATGTAAAAAATGTTTTATTTAAATCACAGCATTCACCCTATTTACATAGGGCCCTATGATTTAAATGCACATGATAACAATGTAGGCTATTTTAAATTGTAAGAATTATTTTGACTTGTAAATTGACATTTTATGAATAAATTGATTATGATTATGACTATAGGATACTTTGCAACTTCTCCAAAATAACCCCATTCCAATACCAACATCAAGATCGGATTAACCATTAAATTACGAAAATGAACATGACTTTCGTATTCATGTTTTAGTATAGATAGATAACACTCAAAATTATAACTTTATAAATGTAGCTTGATGACAAAATTAAATTAATTAAATTAATCAATTACTTATTCTATGCTTAAAGCTAACAAGAATTTTTTATCCTCACCAGTTAATATAGATTTGTAAGTAACATATCCAGGGTGAATAGGTGTAATCATAAACAACGTCTCTTACACCTACAGAGGCTGAATAAATATATCATAGTTCCTAAAGCAGGTGTAGTTATACAGATTTAGATGTCGCCACAGCTGCTTAGTCGGTACAAAAGCATAGTGTAACCATAGTTCAGTTGGGAGAGTGTCTAATCCAGTATGTTGGAAAGCAAGAGTACAAATGCAATTCGTTGGTTGCTAAAATTTTTAAGTACTATAATATCTTTGTAGATATACCTTACTTAAGTGTGGTTTACGCTTTAGATCCATTCCATGATAGAGGCTGAATACTTACAAATAGTGATAAGTGCCATTAGAAACACTTGGATACCGCTGCCGATGACGGCCGCGAATAGCATACGCTTGGGCGGTGGCCGGAACACGTCGCCGTGCACCAGTTTCCATCCCGTCTCCTCCATTAAGTCGTCGATACTCTCGTCAGAATTGTAACGGGCAATGTCTCGGCGCAACGTCCGTACCATTATCATCGTCAGAATGCCTGTAAAACCGTGGTTGTTTCAGCACTCGCTTACCACAAATAAAAGTAATAAAGTGACAAAATGAACTGACAACGACACTATGTAAGTTTTCGTCACATAACGCGCTGATCTACAATTCGTAAACCGATTGTTTAGCGCATTTGGTATGTCATGCTAACCTAGTACTATGTCCGATGGGTCATCCACCAAACGTTCGGCGCCATACTTTCTCTACACTCAATTTGACATGCAGTACTTAATTTTCAATTCTGAAACAACTCACCTGATAAGAAAAACAGCACAACAATAGAGTTGATGATCGAAAACCAATGTATCTTAACATCTTTCATGCCTAAGTAAATGTCCCATCTTGAAGCCCAGCTTATATCAGATTTGCTCCACTCCACAGAATATGTGAAGTATAACTTAGTGCCTGTATCCTCATTTACTAGCTGAGGCTTTGAGTCAGTTGGAAATTGGCAATGTTCATCCACAAATGTCAAATCATCCTTGTCAATGGACAATGTTTCTACTTCAAATCCTACAACCCTGTATGAGTCTCTGCAATTTTAAAAATAAGCAGTTTATAACAAACTTCATAATCTGACTCTTAAAATTCTTTAACTGATAGATAGTTACATTATCACCAAGCAACATTATTGTGATTTTTTCTTTCGCCTACAAGCATTGTCTTTCTTGTGTCATTATAAATGTATTAAAAGTGGTTTGATGCTGTATATTAACTTACCGACTATGTTTGTGATATTTGAGCAACAATTTCAAGTGATTGTTAACATAGGCCTTTCCCTTAGACATGAAGCCAAGACGATAGCCTTGCTCAACATTTGTTTCTGATGTTTCGCTGTTGAACACTCTAGTGGCCACTGGCAAGTTGTCAACCAAACTGCAAATTAATAAAACCATATACCTGGTTATTGCTTATTATAGAAGTTTCACCTGGTTAGTTTAATGAATGAAATTTACCAAATTTTGGAGATATTTTGCCACAATCAGGGTTTGAAAGGGCATTCTTCCATTTTTTTAGCAAGAACATGCTCTTAAGCTACTATGACAAGTGATTTTGTGTCTAAATATATCCTTTATCACCATAAACAACTAACCATCTAAGTTGGCTGTATAAAATGTGATAGATAATATTATATATTAATATGTAATTAACAACTAACATAAACACTGTGACTTATAATACTATGACTTACAGATGGACAAAATACTCGTGTTCTATTCGACTTGCTACTTTTTCAGACTCTTCGCTACTCCAGTTTATTGGATCATTCTTGTGGTGACACAAAAGTCTGCATTTTATGTTTTCAGCCATATGCACTTCATACGGAGTATTTACAATTCTATCACCGCGCAGTACCTCACCGAGGTTCTCTGATTTGTAAACGAAAGTGCCATTTTTCGGAAGACACAGAGGTAATGAGTAATATTCGTAAGGAAGTTGCGTGTGTATGCTGGTCATCTTAACAGCTTTGACTTCAATTTTTTGACCCTTTTTGAACTCCACGGGCGCCACTCCTGGTACGTAAAATCCATGGCATATGAGTATAGTGCAGCACAAACACAAGATACACTGCAATGAACTCTGTAACGAAATAAACAACACGTTTTATTAACAATATTCATAACACATCATCAACATGAGAAATGACCGAAAAACTGACTCGTAACATCTTGCGTTCTACCAGTAAACCAAACTCACAAACTAAATCATTAAAAAAGCGAATTGGAAAACGTTTCACGAATAATTCCGACAAAAACTAATGGTATCGAAATATATTATGTATACTGTACAATCATTTTCATTCGGTAAATTGATTTGGAATTTTGGATGGAATTGACATTTGACAAACAATCAACAGTGACAAGTTGAAAAAAGTAATGCAAATTGTACATACTAAAGACAGTTTTGTGTTTCTATTGCAAAATATCACACGGAATAGTAATAATAATATTAAAGCTAAAAATCAAATTACTTGAACTTATTTGTGAAACGATATGCCATCATTTTGTCTTGTTTTCTGGGAAAACAAATATTTATATACATACATATTTTTAAATACAGTGTTTCAACTCGCGATACGGCATATTTTAAGCACTGAGGCTCGTATTATAGAACTCAGTCCTCAGGTGAACCATGATCAGATCTGATCACTGCATTGCGACTCAAGCACTGTTCTAAAATAAAATCTCAACTCAAATCTACTTTCAGGTCGAGATTCACGACTGAGCGCTGTTCTATAATACGAGCCCTAGTCTGTATAGTGTAGGTATTATACAAAGAGTATATAGTATAGTAACTACCTCAGCATGCAGCGTAGCGTTACATGTTCTTTGGTAAAACGTAGTGGTTATATGCTCTTTGCTCTTTGGTAACTACATACTCTTTGATCATCAATGCGTGCCATTTTGTTTTTTAAAAAACAACGTAATTTAATTTTTGTTTAACTCGTTTTATTTTTAGTATCATTACATTTACAAAATCACTACGAATTAAGATCATAAATAAGTTTTACTCCCAACACATCGTTTAACAATCAACAAAACAAACATGGTTCAGGTATGTTGTTTTGCACCTACACCTATTTTGTCCTACAGTCCATAATGAACACCATAATATCATAATTATTATAAGAGCATGGATGTCGCAACCTTAGGTAATCTTGGAAAAGGTATAGAGTGGCTAATTAATTATTAGCAATGCTTCAGTGTACGTTCAATGTTTCGGTAAACTAACCTCTCCGGTTTTACGGAACACAGTCATATCATTACACGACCGTGGTGCCGTAAAAGTTTGACCACAAGGAAGTACAGGTACATATATTGTATTCTATGTATGTATTTACAAACAAAAAGTATCTAAGTATTGTATCAGTTATCTGGTTCCCATAGTACAAGCTTTGCTTAGTTTGGGGCTAGATGGCGTTGTGTGAGATGTCCAATCGTATTATTATTATTATTATTATAATATAACGCGTGTTTGTATCATCAATGAGACTGGACATGACACAAGTTCAAGATTTCTTGTAACATCGCAATAATTATATCCTTATTTCAGGCGACAGATGAAATGGAACAGCCTGACTTACCACAAGCTGTTCGACTATTTAAAGAAATGAACTCAAATGTGCAACAAGTTTCACAACTAGTGGACAATATGTTAGTTCGTGTTAAAAGTGGAGAAATTTCAACTGATAAAGGTCTCAGTTTCCTTGAAATGAAATATCAAATGCTACTCAGTTATCTCATAAATCTTACCTATATTATCTTACGAAAATGTTCTGGAGAAAGAATTGAATCAGATCCTTCAATAGACAGACTTATCGAGATAAGAACTGTCCTTGAAAAGATTCGTCCAATAGACTCTAAACTGAAATATCAGATTGACAAATTAGTTAAAACTGCTGTTGTTGGTGCTACCTCTGAAGATGACCCACAGGCATATCATGCTAACCCTGATAACCTAGTGAGCAAAATAGATGACTCTGAAGATGATTCCAGTGATGCTTCTGATGAAGGGAAAGCCAAAACAAGCAAATCCAATATTTATGTGCCTCCCAAATTGGCAGCTGTACATTTTGATGAAACTACTTCTAGAACTGACATGGAGATAAAAAACAAAGAGAAGTCAAGAAAACAATTTTTAAACTCCAGTGTAATGAGGGAACTCCAAGAGGAGTACTCAGAAGCACCGTTAGAAGTAACTACAGGGAACCATGTCAAACACTCTATATCTAAGTATGAACAAGAAAAGACTGAGTATGAAGAGAGTTATCTCACACGACTGCCAGTTACAAAGGCTGAAAAAAATCGCAGGAGAAAACTTACAACTGTGGGTGTGCTGGCAGATGAAGTCACAGGCAGCAGTAGTAAACAAAAGTCACGCAAACACAAATTGAAATCCAAGAAAGGCAAAGGGTTTAAGAAGAGGCGCACACATTGATTAAATGCTCTGAAGTTTTTCAGTCACGTAGCTGTTACATTATGACTAGAATTGAAACCAGCTGATACATTTTTTACCACTTTATTTTATCATGATTTTGAGACTGCCTGTATTCCTACATCTACTGTTTTTTTATTAGATTGAGGAAATACTCATAAATATTTCATTAATATTCTTATAATTCAGAATATACATTATACAGCGTTTATATGGTAAATGTGAAGGTAAAACAGAGTTACAAATAATAAATATATTATAACAACTGATTGTAAAAATGTAAAAAAAAAACATTAGTTGATTTTTGCTATTTTATACAGGAGAGTTTATTATCTATCAAGTTTGAAATTCCAATTTAGAGATTTGTTAGCTTTACAAGATTAAATATGAAATACACATCCAATTTTATTTTAATTGAAATAAAGTATTTTAATGAAGGGCCTAATCATTTTGTATGTTTTGGTTATTAGTGTGGTACTTTTTTAACTATTACTATTTTTTTAAGTTTAATAATTTGTCTTGTTTCAACTTCTTTATGTTTGTGTCCTTTCTGGACAGTTTGTACCAATTTGTTTAGTTGTGTAAGTACATGTTTCGTTTAATCAAACTATACTTTGTTAATTTTTCTTTTGGTTTGTATGTTTGAATGTGAAAAATTGAATCAATAAAAATATTTGGATTATTTAATTTTTTTATTGTGTCTTTGTTTCGACTGGAAAGTCTTGAAGGCATGTAGCCGGGTTAAAGGACTGGTAACGGAAGTGCCTCATTGTGCGGATGTGCTCAATGGGAGTGTGTGTGTCGAGACACTGGTAGTCCCCACGCGGCGGCGCCGTGCCGTGATTGTGGGTGAGGTCCGAGCGGATCACCCGGTTCAGCAGCCATACAGGCGAGGACATTGTTAACTGAAAAAAAACCACGAAATTTCTTCAGCTCTATGATTTAAAGGCTTCTTTGTGCACGTTATTCTTTGTGCATATTTACCTAACCAGTTTATTAAGAACCAATAATTAGTTAACTGAAATTTTAGACATGTTTTCAGCACCAAAGGGTGAAATGTGGAATTAAAGTTTGTGTAGAGAAACATTTTATTATTATGGTAAGCAATATAGGCTATGAAACGTTTTTTTCAGTCCGGTTCTATATATTAGGACTTTACCTATGAAATTGCCGTTTTGTTTGAAAAAAGTTAAAGTATTTTTTTTTTCGAACTTATTTATTTCTTTTATTCAAAGTAATCACCCCTGCAATCAATGCATCTTTGCTAACGCTGTGGCAGTTTATGGATGCCCTTCTTGAAAAAATCAGCAGGACGGGAGACAACAAACTCTTCAAAGGCGTTTTGTACTGCCTCTCGGGAATTGAATTTTTTTCCCCCTAAAAAGTTGTCCAAATTTTGGAAAAAGTAATAGTCGGTAGGCGCAAGATCTGGTGAGTATGACGGATGAGGAAGAGCTTCCAAACCCAACTTATGCAGCTTAGAGACGGTCTGTTGTGCAGTATGGGGTCGCGCGTTGTCGTGAAGTAGCAGTGGAGACGACCGATTGACCAAAGCTGGTTGCAGACGTGCGAGTTTTGCCATCATTGTGGTCAGTTCTTCAATGTACACATCTGCAGTAATGCTCTCGCCGTTTTGTAAAAAGCTATGATGAATCACACCAGCACTAGACCACCAAACTGTGACCATCACCTTTCTAGGGGTCATTTTTCGTTTTGCACATTGCTTTGGTACCGAACCAGGATCTAACCAACTTGCTGAGCGCTTTCGATTGTCAAAAAGAATCCATTTATCCATTTAGTTCGAATCTACGGGGCGCAGCCAGTACATTATAATTTATGGCATAAAACCAGTCTGTACTACAGTTTGACAGCTCCCAAGTTCACACTTTCGTTTGTCAAACTCGTCTCAGCCAAGTCAAAATGCCAAATATCGCATTGGTTGAGACATTTGATGATCAACTGGCAACCAATGAGCGTTCAGTATTTGGTCTGCACAATTGACACGAATTTAAAAAACGTATACGAGAACCCGGGGGAAAGTGTTACTTACTTAAGTTGTATTTTAACAGACTTTAGTGCAGACGGATGTCAGTTCAAAAATAAATTGAGAGTGATTTTACTATCACAATATCGCGGATTTGAATGAACACTTGCAGAGTATAGGGAGACTAGCGGCCCGTCCCGGCTTCGCACGGGTGGACATTTATTTTTTAAACATTTTGGCATAAAAAAAAATATTGCAATTAAAATAGCCTATATTAATCAGTGATAATGTAGCATTCAAATGGTGAAAGAATTTTTAAAATCGGTCCCGTACTTTTTGAGCCAATTCGTTACAAACATATCTTATCATATCTTTCCTCTTTATAATATTAGTATAGATATGAATATAAATTACCGGTTTAGTCACAGCTGGATTGGGGTTTCTGTAATCATCCTGCTGAGAGGTCATGTAGTCCATCGTTCCGAAATCTAATGGAAGTTGTGCCAAGTCCGCTTCTTTCATCAATTTGTTTCTTCCAGGAGTGCTATTCATATGCATACATGAGTAATGCGGTTAAACATAAACCGTTACTAAATCCATAGCCCGACGATCACATACATAGATTCTGGACCCTAACTAGGATTCCTTGTATCTAGAGACCCAGAAACTACGAGGACCATGGTCCCACTACACCCAGACTCAGAACAAGTAGGTATTTGCACTTTATTTGAGCCTGTCGCAGGAATCGAACCCGCCGCCCCGGGGTTATAAGCCGACCTGCTCAACCATCACACCACAGGCTGAGGCTGTGTGTCTATTACAAAGGAACACTGGTCTTAACCTGGATTTGGCGAATAAAGTCTTTGGTATACCACGCACGACACTTGCTGGTAGAGATGTGTATAACTAACTACTGCTTCTTTTTTTATTTGAAACGATCCTTACAAGTATACTAGAGTCGATACGCATAACTAAAATTGATGAAACATTAGTACTAAATTTTGTGGAGAACGCTTGTCCAAAAAAAAACTAAGTAGATACGACAATATCATTTTCATGCATTTGTATTATGTTCAGGCAGTTTTCCCGTATCTCATCGGAATTTGGATATGCCCATAGTGGTGTCGATTCTGTGTCGCATACTCTAAAGCTAAACGAAATTAACATATTTCCGTCTTTTTCATTTCCCCTTTATCAGAAGAGTACCGCCATACTTTAAGTTTACTTTAGTTTTAGAGCATGCGACGCAGAATCGGCACCATGTCTCAGTTAAAAATCACCTGCGTGCCCACGCCCAGGGCTATAGCTAGAATTTGAGGTAGGGCAGCATTGGTTAGAGGTAGGGCGGAAGTAAAAATTTTATGATAATAATGATAATAACGTCCAACGATGACATACATAGATCCTGGACCCTAACTAGGATTCCCTGTATCTAGGGACCCAGGAACTACCAGGACCATGGTCCCACAAACACCCAGACAAAGATCAAGTATTTGAGCTTTTTTTTTTCTATGCACAAATACTTGACGGGAATCGAACCCGCCACCTCCGGGTTATGACCCAACCTGCTCAACCATCACACCACAGGCTGAGGCTGTGTGTCTATTACAAAGGAACACTGGTCTTAACCTGGATTTGGCGAATAAGATCTTTGGTATACCACGCACGACACTTGCTGGTAGAGACCACAGAGGCTGTCGTAATTGATCTGCCCTCAAAGCACGGGCAAATAATTTCTGTGACAGAACATAAGCATGGATCTAAGATTTTTTTATCTCAAACTATGAACAAACAATTTAATTATAATAATTTGTTAATAGTACAATTTAATTATAGTAATTATTTTTTGGTATTTTAAAGGTAGGGCATTGTGATTTTAAGTTAGGGCATTGCCCCACAATGCCCCTCCCCCCTAGCTACGGCCGTGCGCGTGCATATACCTACTTTCATCTTACTTTACTTTCATCCCAGTTTAGTTAATATCTAGATTCACGTTATATACCTTCTCAATTACTCACTCAGTGCACGGATACGAGGTGAAATTGACAAGCGGCTTGAAGGAATACACTGGATCGGTTTTAGTAAACACCTGTGCAAGCATGTGGCGTGTCTCGGTCATCCGCACGCCCTGGTCTTCAGTACCCCAGCGCACGTAAGTACTTAAATGATTACTGAGCTCATCGCGGTATACGTAATTATCCTTGGTCTCAGCGTGAATAGAAAAATCCCAGTTCTCCACTTTGGTTTTAGGTCCGTAACGGTTTTTAGAAAATAATATCTGCTGTGGTTTCTTCGCCATAGGACTTTTGAAATGTAACTTAGAGGCATCCCTAATTTTTCCGCCCATTTTGAATTTAAATTAGGTAAACCTAACTTTAAAACGGAATTTAAATAAATTGGAATTTACCGCAGCGATAATCTGACAGCAATATAAAGTTTTATACAATGACTGACAACCCCTTCATTTTAACATTATAATAGGTCTTTACCTATGAAATTGCCGTATTGCAGTACAGACTTTTTCAAACAAAAAAAAGTTTTGATTGGCTATGAATTCTAAATTCAAATTAATTTTGTTTTAAAAATATGACATTCTATTTACAATATAAGTCTTTTGTTTATTGATTAGCGTTGTATTTTCATTACATTTCAACATTTTTCCTCATAATGGATACTTTGAAACTTCGTGTAATTATGGAATATGAGTTCCTTCGTGGCACCAACGCGGCACAAACGACACGTAACATCAACGACGTTTACGGAGAGAACTGTACAAACGAACGTACAACCCGTTATTGGTTTGCTCGGTTTCGTTCTGGGAATTTTGACTTGAAAAATGAACCTCGTGGTCGTCCGGAAACTTTGGTCAACAATGATGAATTAAAGGCGATTGTAGAAGCTGATGAATCTCAATCTACAGCTGAGCTGGCAGCAGCTTTTGATGTTAGCATCAAAACAATATTGGTCCATTTGCGACAGATTGGCAAGATAAAAAAGCTTGATAGATGGGTGCCCCACGAACTTAACGATCGCCAGCGCAACGTACGCGTCGAGACTTGCCTTGCGCTGCTTAACAGGCACAGAAATGAAAGAATTTTGAACCGAATTGTTACGTGCGACGAAAAATGGATTCTTTTTGACAATCGAAAGCGCTCAGCAAGTTGGTTAGATCCTGGTTCGGTACCAAAGCAATGTGCAAAACGAAAAATGACCCCTAGAAAGGTGATGGTCACAGTTTGGTGGTCTAGTGCTGGTGTGATTCATCATAGCTTTTTACAAAACGGCGAGAGCATTACTGCAGATGTGTACATTGAAGAACTGACCACAATGATGGCGAAACTCGCACGTCTGCAACCAGCTTTGGTCAATCGGTCGTCTCCACTGCTACTTCACGACAACGCGCGACCCCATACTGCACAACAGACCGTCTCTAAGCTGCATGAGTTGGGTTTGGAAGCTCTCCCTCATCCGCCATACTCACCAGATCTTGCGCCTACCGACTATTACTTTTTCCAAAATTTGGACAACTTTTTGGCGGGAAAAAAATTCAATTCCCGAGAGGCAGTACAAAGCGCCTTTGAAGAGTTTGTTGTCTCCCGTCCTGCTGATTTTTTCAAGAAGGGCATCCATAAACTGCCACAGCGTTGGCAAAGATGCATTGATTGCAGGGGTGATTACTTTGAATAAAAGAAATAAATAAGTTCGAAAAAAAAATACTTTAACTTTTTTCAAACAAAACGGCAATTTCATAGGTAAAGACCTAATACAATGTCAAAAATGTAAATACTTCTTGGACTTAGGTATGCACCTAAGTAGAAAAAAAAAAACACTGTTTTAAAAATATTTTATTAAATTTTATATTTCAATGTACCCAGTAATCTAAGTCCGTATAGTTAAATTGTTTTATTGTGAACCTTAGACGCTCCAACGGGACTTGAATTCGAAGGATGGGGCATTTCGTCTTTACTTACGTAGAACTTCTCTCTCCATCGCAGTTCTTCTTCTTTAACACGGATGCTTTCTTCGGCACAAGCCACAAACGCCTCAAAAAACTCATAAAATGTCAATTCTATATCCAAATCCATTATTTTCCCATTATAACACAACTGCGGGAATATGTGAGAGAATATCTTGATAATGGTTCTGCTTGATAAATTTCCAAAGTTGAATAACTTCAATTTCTGCCGAGCTTGAGCGTCATCGCCACATTCGTTTCCATCTCGAGGTGGCACAATTTCATCTATAAAGAAGGGTTTGGAGACATGAGAGACATTTCCATGTGGATGTACTTAATTTCTCCTATTAATACCACAAAATATATAATAGTACCTATAGTACGTACCTATACTTATTGGTAATATACCACCAGTATTTTATCTGCTTTCTATATGTGCAAAAGTACACCATAGCGCAAATAATTTGATAAAAATTAAAGTGCAATTTTTTTTTTTTTTTTTTTTTTGAACGAGCTAATGCTGTTGGTCTCTATCGACCTTTACAGCGTCACCGGGCGGGAGGGCGGGCGCTTAGGGCGCCCAGCCGTCAAAAGTGGGAGGCAACTAGCTCAAGGGCACCCCTGGGGTGCGAGCCTCGGCTTGGGCCGTTGCCGGGATAAGAGGATCGAGAAGACTACGTCCACTGGAAGAGTGGACCCTATTGAAAGTCGCGACCGTTCTAGCTAACCTACGGGGGGTACGTCGACCTCGCCGGCGGGGTCGGTGTCTGATTGTGCTACGCTGGTATCCTATACCGGTGCCGAAAGCGGTACCTGAGCCAGAAGGGCTAGACTGGTCCGGTGATCCTAGCGCAGCCGATACTACGGCTGCTATAGGATCATCCGGGTCGCTCAAGACGTGTCTCGGGCGGCGACGACGGGGTGGCGAGTCTGTCGTGTCTGTACAGTAGTTTGAAGCTCTGACTACGAGAGGGTTGGGGTGATGAGGTGCCGCATCAAAATAGCGGCGGGATGCATCCTTCATAAATTGACGGATGGATGGGAGTTCGAGATCGCAGTGGATGTCGGAGTTTCGCTGGTACCAGCGAGCCCCGACCACCTTGCGGACAAAGCGGTTCTGGATCACCTGAAGTCGATCCAGATGTACTGAGGGAGTATGAGCAAACGCGACAGATGCGTAGGTCATAATGGGGCGAACGCAAGTTTTGTAAAGCGTCACCTTATTTCTAAGGGACAGCTTACTACGGTTGCAGATGAGAGGGTGGAGGCGGCCTAAGACAAAGGCAGCCCTATCGCGCACTCGCTTAATATGGTCCTTGAAGTTGAGTTTGGTGTCAAGGGTAACCCCCAGGTATTTGGTAGACGAAGCCCAGGGAATGGGCTTGTCGAACAAGGACAGTGGTTTCGCTGGCGGACCACGCTTGTAGTCAGAAAAGTACATCGCTGCACTTTTATCTGGGTTAACCGTGATCCGCCATTTCCTGAACCAAGCACCGATCTCGGCGAGGGCTCGTTGGAGGCGACCACGCATGTGAACTCTCTGCCATCCGGAGCAGTAGATAGCGGTGTCATCCGCAAAGAGTGCGAGCTGCACACTGGGATGAAATGACCGCGGGATATCGCTGGTGTACAGCGAGAAAAGCAAGGGGGAAAGCGCGGAGCCCTGGGGCACTCCGGCTCTGATAGGATGGGGAGACGATCGCTCCCCCTCGACGCGGTAGCGAAAGCTTCGATCCCTAAGGAAGTCTTGTATGATGTGCACAAGACGATCTGGCACGCCGATGTGGTACAGCTTGAAAATCAAGCCGTCGTGCCAGACTTTGTCGAAGGCTTTCGCCACGTCTAAGAAGACTGCGAGAGTCCCTTTCGGTTTTGGATTCGCGTTGAAGCCATCTAGAATGTGCTCCGTGATGCGGTGCACTTGTTGAACGCAAGAGTGTCTAGCTCTAAAGCCAAACTGCTCGTCGGGAAGGAGTTTATGTTCGTGGATATGGGACCAGAGACGCCTCCGAATGAGACGCTCGTAGATCTTCCCCAGAGTACTGAGGAGACTGATGGGCTGGTAGCTAGAGGGCTCGGTAGCCTTCTTGCCTGGCTTGTGGATGCCGATGACGTCGGCGGACTTCCACGCAACGGGGAAAGAGCAGTTGCTCATGGCCGCATTGAAGATGCTGACTAGGAGATAGATTAAGGGGACAGAAAAGTGTTTGACCACTTTGTTGCTGATACCATCAGCGCCGGAGGCTTTACGGATAGCGAGACCCTTGATGACAGACTCAACTTCGGCGGCCCTAATAAGCTCGAGCGGGGGGTCGGAAGGTGGTAGGGAGCTGCGACGTTCGACTTCACTGACCACCGTATGGAGGTGGGCAGGGTCAACGTGATCGGGGGAAAGGTTGCACTGGGCCTCGAGGCTCTCAGCCAAACACTCGGCTTTTTCCTCATCATCGAACGCGGGGACTTGGTTTGGCCTATCAAGAGGGGGCATCGTTCTAAGTGTGTCACTTTTCAGAGTTCGAGCCAGCCGCCAGTAAGCCTGGTGGGTTGGCTCGAGCCCTGAAAGTAGGTCTGTCCAGTTCTGGGCGCGAAGATCACTTATGCGTTTCTTAACAGCACGCTGTAAGAAATTCAAAGTGGATTTGTTATCACGGGAGGGAGCCGCGTCATATGCCCTAGTGGCGGCGTTCTTTGCTGTCAGCAGTCTCCTCACGTCCTCGGGCAAGTCCCAGCGGTGGTCCACCACCGGTACCTGCTTAGAAGACTCACCGATCACAGTGCGGAGGTGACTAGTGAGAGCATCGATCGCGGTGGAGACGTCATCTAGTGTCTGTATGTCGTCAGGTACCTTGTCTAAGTCTGGTGAACTGATAGCTTTCAGGGATTCCCCCAATCGCTTCCAGTAATTAAAGTGCAATTCGTGCAATCTGCATTTAAGGCACAATTTCATTAGGCAAGTATGACGTCACATATGCGTATAAGTTGCTTGTGTGGAAACGAGTAGGAGCTTTCCACCATGGATGGAAGCTTGTCTATCCATGGTGTTCCAGTTGTTGCTTGTGGTGAATGTGCTGCTTGCCGAGTCATTTGTTAGATAATAATTTATATTACCGATTGAATAAAAAAGAGGCTGCACAAAGTCAATCTACATACGTGCAAATTATAGCTTGTATGCATGTTAGTTCAAGTTGCATGCATTTTGCCACTTGCATACAAGTAACTGGCCTAATAGAATCGCACCTTTAGGGCATTTGTCCACCGTACCGTCACCGGCACGTCACCCGAGAACGAGATGACGACGCCAAAGTATTGGTACATACATTAATATGGCCGCTTGTTCACTAAGCTCCTTTCAAGGCGGCGTTCTGGGGTGACGTTTCGGTGACGGTGCGGTAGACAAATGCCCTTAGGCCGTTTACGAAAACGTAAAAAACTCATTACACAAAAAATAGCTATAACCATACAGTCTCATCGAAATCCGTTCAGTAAATTCAGCGTAAATGAGTGTTTATGTTAGTTTAGTTTAGTTAATGAGGGACAGACAGACTGAAGTGGTTCTTACTCCTATATCGATGATGTGTCACATTCACATGTCATTGTATGGAACGATATCACGAAAAACATTTTCAAAAATTATTCAATATACCGATTTAGCCCAGCTACAGTTTTATTACACGTATGTATATATATATATATATACTGGGCTTATATACGTATGCTGTATATACCTATATATATATATATCTTAACTTTATCGTTTTGATACAAACTAATGAAGTGAGCGAAAGTCTCTGCTTCAACTAGCATAAGTTGCTTTCGTCTGTCCGGATGAACGTACTCGCGTAGGTACATGTCGAATTTCCAACGAATATTAATGAAACTTTGTATATACAGGATCTACAAGTTCAACCACACTAGAAAAAAAGCCAATGGGTATTCATTTTGTCACTTATATTAAATTTCCAATAAATCATTTCATTACCCGTTATAAAAGTCATTTCATCTCCAATGATAAAAGCGTTCCGGCCCACCGGAGTTTCATCATCCGAGGTTTCAACGAGGGCAGGCTGATGATCCTGGTAGTAGTGCGGAGGGCGCCGCACTGCGCACAGAAACGTTCGCACAGTGTGGGGCTCCCCAAGAGAACAGTATAGCTCATACGCACCCTTTAATGGTACAAAAGAGCCGTAACCATTAACTAGATATCCTGTGGGAAAACGCGTACTTTAAAACACAGAAACAAGGAAAAGTTTATATTATTTTCTTTTCCTCGATCAATGCATTTTGAACATTTAACATTAACTCTGAACACGCGGAATCGGTAAACAAAGTGACTAATTTACTATGGTTGATTGAATCATAGTTTATTTTGAAAATGTACTGAATACATCACATTGTGTGTTTTTGTAAGAGTAGGTATACCTTTACGTCGTCCACATCCCGGCAAAACATCCATTTTCATGAATGTTCTAAATGCGCTTGCTAATATTGTGTCTGGTTTCACACTAGGCAGCCTTTTTTTGGCATACAATTTTATTGCCACAGAAATCAAACTTTGCAGAAACTGCCAAAAGTAAATTTTTTCAAAAGGGTTATGAGGATATCGTGAAAGCCACTCTGGATTGTCATGAAATAGCCTATCTGTTTCTACTAGATTTAAGCCTTTTCCATGCACATTGCAATCGTAATAAAACTGCCATAAATATAGGCGTATCATAACGGGTGAAAAGTAGACTTCTTGCGTATCACAGATGGTTGAATATTGATTATAAATATTTTTCAATTCAGTCTCATAACATCCTAGAGATTTGCGCAAAGAGCTCTCCTCGAACTGAATTAGATTTTCAAAATAAAAATTCGTACAATTAGAGCTGTCACGAACGTTTTCTTTGCAAGAAAACGAAGAAATCTTTCCTTCGTGTGGTTTGTTATTTTCTAAATATTCGTGTATCATGTTTAATCGAATTGATTCTCTATTATCAATATTTTTAAACGCTTTTTCAATATGGTACGTAAGAGCCACAGTGTCGTTGCAAATGTCAAAACTGTAAGGATCATTTTGTTGCATTTGTCGTCTGGGTTCTTGAGATTTTCCATAATTTTGGTCTGATTTCTGTATCTCCGGGCCCAGATTGTCGTCAGTAAACAAAATTTTATCATGTAATATCAATCCAGTATTAGTAACCAGCCTGCCCGCGCCGTGTTTCTTGTTGTTTTTGAATTCTCCTTTATAATGTGATCCTAACCCGAGCCCCAGATTTAGGATTCCGTACTCACTTCTTTCACCTCGGTGCCACATGCCACGATAGGCAGTTATAGATGGCAATGACATAGAGTTGTTATAGCACGTATCCCAAATATAAATACCGTAGCCGGACATTACGCCATTTTTCCAAGTTCCCCTATAAAACTGCAACAATAACAAAAAAAATAAAATTTCAACATATAAAGGACTCATTACTGTGCACTTCTGCAAGTAGGTATTAGAAGAACATCGCTTACGTCGCTGTTCGGCCATATCATCAGCCCCTGGCCTTCTCTGATGTATAGATCCCATTCGCCTTTATAACCGCTTTTAGCTGAATATTCGCGTGATCCAAATCCATGTCGAACATTCTGAACAAAAAGTGACACGCAACATCAATATCGCTTTTTGAAGTAAATCTTCTTTACGCATGCTTGACTAGGGGAGTAAGCTGGTGAATGCATAACGAGGCGAACGGAAGTGGAGTCACGTAGATGTCCATTGCAAATAAATCAAAGTTAAAAATCTGTATTATTATGTTGGTATATCCGGTAAAATGACAATTCACAATAAGTCAAGATGGCGACATTAACTATGTTTATACATGTATACATGCGGTGTATTGTATGCTCACATTTATCCAATCTCCGTCATAATTATTTGTAGTAAAAGATGAATAATGAATGACACCCTCCCCGTGCTTAGCACCGCAGTTCCACCCGCCAGCGTAAGAGCGCTGCTTGCGGGAGTCAACGTAGAGGCCTTTGCCGTGACGTATATTGCCAACAAAATATCCCTCGTACCAAGTGTCGTCTTTCCAATGTATAGTGCCTTTCCCGTTGATTTCGTTATCTTTGAATTGTCCCTAGAAATAAATTTATTTGTTGATGATTTAGTTTGACGAGCAAGCATTAGTATACTTACTGCAATTTATGTACATATCCGTCTCTAAAATGTGTTTTAATAGATATTTTGTATAAATTTAAAAAAAAAATCAAAGGAAAGACTAAGTTTATAAAAGTGCAATCAATATGCAGAAAATTAAAATGGCGTTGGACAGGACATATGCTGAGAGAAAAGAAAGAGAAATGGACCAGAATAATAACGGAATGGTACCCTAGAGAAAGCAGAAGAAGTAGAGGAAGACAGTCAAAGCGATGGGAAGACGACTTGAAGCAAGTAGCTGGGCCAGTATGGTTACGTACAGCAAAGGTTTAGTACGGTGTAGTACGGCAAATTAGTTTATTTATAGTTTTATAATATTTGTCATCATTTTCATCTTTCTGTTAATATGTAAGTAATGTTTAGTTAAATAAGTTAACAGCAATAAAGGCTTTATTTATTTATTTAAAAAAACAATTTACATAATATATATGGACTTTTCACACAGCGCCATCTAGCCCCCAAACTAAGCAAAGCTTGTGTTATGGGAACCAGATAATTTATAGAATACTTAGGTACTTTTTGTTTGTAAATGTATGTTCTTTTTGTATGTAAAGGTACATACATAGAACAACATGCAGAACAAACCTATGTTATCATGCACACAAATGTTTGTCTCTGGGTAGGAATCGAACCGACATTCTACAGTTCAGAAGGCAGAGCAACTACCAACTGATACCCCAGGCCACAATTTATTCATATTTATTCATTTTACTTATTCATATCGGACTATATATTAAGCTGTATTTAATGTAAGGTAGGTACCTACTTTTAATAATAATAATAACGCACAACGATAACATAATTGTAGGTACATAGATTCTGGACCCTAACTAGGATTCCTTGTGTCTGGGGACCCAGGAACTACGAGGACCATGTACTGTCTGTTCATGTCATGTACTGTTGTACTGTCGCGGAATCATGTAATTCAACAATGTCAAGTATTTGTGCACAGAAAAAAAAGCTGAAATATTTGTTCTGAATCTGGGTGTAGTGGTACCATGGTCCTCATAGTTCCTGGGTCCCCAGACACAGGGAATCCTAGTTAGGATCCAGGCTATGAGCCGACCTGCTTATCCACCACACCACAGAGGCTGTCACTGTATTACTCTGATGTGAGTGTATATAAGTAGATATATACGAACCAAGTAAACTGTCCCATCAGTCCATTCATATCGACCCTCGCCATGCATACATTTCTTTGAAATGGTCCCTTCGTAAGTATTACCGTTTTTAAACCGGATTTTTGCCCTCTCGTCTGGTGATGACCACCAGCTTTGGTTCAAAGGTTCGACTTGCTCCAAAAGCTCCAACTTCGAACTTCGGCTCCTCTTACTTTTTGTCTGTTTTGCTATAAATAAATCATAGGTAACATAAATATACTTTTAGCTTCGAAGTTGAATTGAGTGAATTGATGTCACAATTTCGACCTAAGTTAGCCCTGCTGGTATAATTATGGTAGCAAAATTATTTAATTCACAATTATGTATGTAAGTAATTTCAGCACCTAACTACAAAAATAATCTATAAATATATAAACCTTGTTCCTTTACGGCTTTTTTCTTCTTATTGGTATTAAAAGTAAGTTCACTTGGGGTTTTTCCATCGTCCCAAACAGGTGCACTGTCGTCTTGTTTTAGTGGCAGTATCACATCCCAAGACTCCACAATGCTGTCCAACATCGATTCGAACATCATACCGATCAACTCTTTTCTGACTGAACCTTTTGCCCGCACCGATAACGAAGAGTTTGATTCGCTCACGAGCCTTGCTGTTGAATGAGTGCGCCCGGTGGACAACTTATCATAATCCTTGTCCTCGCAATGTGGTCTCGTAGACACCAGAGAACTATCGCGTCGAGTCACCGTTCGTTGTGAATCAACGTAAAACATGATTATTTTAATATGTCCCCCTAAAATAAGTCAAACAAGAATCTTCCGATATAATGTAGGCAATTTTTTTTATGTGGATTTAAATCCAAAAAAGTTAATTGATTTAATTTGACATCAAGCTGTCACTTACATTAGCGCATGAACAAAGATAGGAAAGAAACTTTACTTTATCCAAAAAGATACAAATCTGTACATATAAAAAAAGAACTGTAACTGTTTTAAGTTAATTGAATTGAAAGTTTAAGTTAATTGAATTTATTTTTTTTAATTTTGAACGAAGAACGAATTTTTAAATTCCTGTTTTTACCTACAAATATAAAAAAATGCCATAAAAGACAGTAAAAATGTTAAAAATAACGAAATTATTCAACTTAATACGTTTATGTATTAACGGCTGGCCTCCACAGTGCAGAGCTATGTACTTATACTTAATTATGTACGTAACGACCCATACATTGCGATAAAACAGAAGGCAACGAAGATGAAGCCACTATATTAGGGACTCATCCTGTCGAAGAGAAGAGAGTAGAAAGAGGGGAAAAAGATAGGGATAAAGCTTTGACAAATTAAACAACGGTAAAGAGTGAATGAATGGGACGGTGAAGGAAGACTCCGTCTGCCTTCCTTTTATTGCCTTCCCATCCATTAATCCTTTCCATCTATCTTTTAACCACTGGCTTTCCTCTTATCTTGGACAGTGTTAGGGCGTAAACCTAATAAACCGTAAGAAGCCAGTAGTTCGCTAGTGCTTTATAAAAGAGTAGCTATAGTATGGGGCTTATCGCTTACTTATCTACTTTTTACTTGTTAATTATGTCTCGGCAAAAGCCACCTTCGATTTTTGATCGAAGATCTAGACGCTATTACTGTATCTAAACTAGCTAGACAATATATTATACTTAACCATATACATTCGAATAGTAACATGGTATAAGGTATAGGTTTAAAATTAAGTAATGATTGAGGGTGCAGGCGGCGTTTAATGAAATAACGGACTTACAACTGAAACTGTTGTATTTTCAAGAGCAATTTAACTTTGTTTTTTAATTTGCCTTTACCGACTCGATCACGATGAATGTGGTGGCCCCCATTGTCGCTCTCCCAGAATTTAGAAGAGTGTGCTAACGGATTGTTAAACATAGAAGGATGACCTAGTGGAGAAAAGAAATGGTTTCAGTAAAGAATCACAATACAATAATACAGTTGCACTACAATAACTTCTGAAAAATCTCAATATTTTACTATAGCGTTTACAATCACAAATGACTGGTTATGAATCTTATGCAAAAAGTAGGTACATATTCTATAGTTACCTACTCTAGAGTACCTATTATACATACTATTTATTAAAAGTATTTTTCAATTGTTTAAAAGAGATAGTAATTATAAAAATAGTTTATGTTTAAGTGTGCAAAATGTTAACCCCATTTAAAAATATTCCACGGTTTCCAAGGACGCCAAAGGCTAGCGTCCCGTTCGAGTTCGTCCGAAGAGGCGTCTTGCGGCTTCATGGGTATATCCTGCGTGCTTTGCGATGATCTCTCGTCCCCCCAACATGAACACACGAGGCACAGCGCAGTGAATAACAGGATCTGGGTGGAATAAATAAAGTAGGCATGGTGGTTCAACTAAGAATAGTAAGTATTACATTAGGTACTAGATACCGCGTACCTACTACATCATTTAATTCTCTGCTTAGAGAGGTAGGTATGTAGATGGAAAATACCTACATTTAATCAAGATATCATAAATGTAATATACTGATATTAAAATATAATCCAGAATTTTGCAGTTGACTATCGCCTTAATCAGGCTAAGTATACCTTATTTTTTTCGCTGTTTAAGCGTCACGGCTGCGGGCTGCCCATAAACAGATTGCAGTGTCATTCGGAAATCTAAATTAAAGTCGCGTGAAACAACAATACTCACGTCATCCTTAAACATCACACAGTCAAGTAATAAGATTTCTAGACTGTGAGATCATATCATAAAGTTTCAATTGCCCAGTATATAATTTCACTAGCTACAATGCCCTTCAAGCCGGAACACAGAAGTGATTGCTATGCTTGCGGTATAATAACTGGCAAAGCAGTTGTACCTACTTACCTATACGAACTTTGCAGAAAAGTCCTACTACTTAGCAAAACCGTTTACTAAAAAGACGGGTGTTTTAAAAATGGGTGTAGGTAGGTATCTGTCTGTTGCATTGTCCAAACAGATGAACCGATTTTGATAATATGGAGGTATCTACTTACACCAAATTTAATCGTGATCGTGAGTCGTGCGTGACTCGTGTAGGTACTTACCAACTTCTATGGAATCCTAATTATTTATAGATGTATAATAATTAAACGCACCTACCTAAGTATGTACTTAACTATTCCTAGAGTTTTATAAACTCTCACTTCTCACTGATCACATAATATTACATAGGTACTTAAATAAAATGTAAGTAATAAAATACCTTTGAACTCATTGCTTTGAAAACTAAAACCGTCCGTAACACTCTATTTAATAACTTCGTTGGTTATACGCTCGGATGATTACTACTCCTGTTTATATTGAATACTTACATATCCTTTTTTGATAATTTGGACCGGATAGGTGTTTCACTCATTATTTGTTAAGACATCGGCGCCCGATCACGGGCCACGGGCCACCACGGCGCGACGCGTCGGCTGTAGCAACTTCACTGACCCAAATCATAGTTGTGTAAATAAATGTTTGATTGTAGTATTGTTCTAAATGCGTTGTTACTGTAATTATACCTTTTGCTTATGCGTTCTAATTAGTCAGTTACTACAAAAGGTTCGCATCACCTTTTTTGAGGTGCCACTGTAAGGAATTTAATGCTAACTTATTCAAATTATACTTTTTTTTTTTTCAAATTAGTATAATGTAGGTACTATAGTTATATGAACTAGTGGCGCACCGCGGTTTCTACAGCTAATTAGTACACGTTTTCCCCAATAACCAATAACATTCCGTCACAAAAAGTACATTGCTGATGTCATTTGTTACAGCAATTTCAATTTCAGCCAAATGGGTTCAGCCACACCAACAAATGACTTTTGATTTTATCAGTATTAGGTTATAAAATAGACGCGGTAAATAAAATAATAGATGTAATTCAATTTTCTTTAATTCAAACATCAAATCCATAAAACATAGCAATTAGATTTATTAACACTTTGTGACACCAAACCATATTTACCTGTGGTATGTATTTTATTTAATATTTTAATACATTATAAGTACCGGTATACTGAGCATACCTACACTACATAATTTGGTACTATGATTCCCATGATTAACAAAATTAATAAACATTGTACCTATGTCAGTGAAATTACAAAATATCTACACCATTTTAATATTTTTGCATAAATATCACTTGAAATATAACCATAGTATTTAATTTAGTGGAGGCCAACGGAATATTTTTGAAGTAAAACCTCTTTCCGCGCGCTCGGCTTGGGGAGTAAGCTGGTGAAGGCGTGACGAGAGCGTTACGGCAATTGATCGGCGAGGCGAACGGAAGTTGAGATAGAGATAGAGAGTTACGTTTCGTATAGAAGTTTTACTTCAGCCGTGTGGTCTAAAGCACACTCGTTTTTTCCCGTTGGGCCCCATATATTGCCAAAAGGAATAACCCAATTATTTTTAGCGAGCATAAATATAAATTATCGGCACATAATTCAAACAATGCAACATTGAGACTTAGACATAGTGATAAATAAATTCATTTACAGAGTTTTTGTATATACTTGCCACGTTACACATATCTACTTTTGGAACGCTCAGATGAATAACAAGTACATATTTACAAACGAGTTAAAAGAAATTACATATTTATTCATTAGATAATGCAATTGATCCTACCAATATTAAATAAAATAGTTTGAATTGGAATATAAGTTTAAATTCGCTATGTACCTGAATTCACATATTTATAGACAAACATTATTAGTATATAACGATTCCTATTATTCTAAGTAAATAGGCCTCATTTTTTTATCACGATCCTAATAACATCTATGAACAAATAATAATTATATCTCACGTGTGTTACACGCATCATACCATATCACAGATTCATTATTTGGCTGTCATTGCTATATCTAATACATCAGCTAAAGACCATTACAATGTATGCTGCTTACAATATTACAGCTATAGTTATTTAAATTCGCAAGCTTTTTTCAATATGCCAGTTGATTTTCTTACTAAAAAAAAAACAATATGTTAGAGCTAGTTCATATCTTCAGTTTAGTTCTAATTTTACTTAGCGGTGGCGCCACCAGCGTACCTGTGAAGGAATATATCGTATATCTTGGAAACGTGACGACAGTAGTCACGTATACAGAGGGGGTTATTTGGGAGTTATCCCCCCCACGAAAAATGACGTTACATAAAATAAATGGGATCATAACCACTGTGAAGTAAGAAAGTTCACATGGTTGTTTCAATGTTCGTCCCTCCCCGATAGATAGATATGGCAAAATCATCAAAGCCCTTTCTATTTGAAATGTATAGATTGGAAATCTCTTCTAGGCATGTACGCCAAATACCGTTTAGAGGGGAATCAAAACCTGATTTTGATACTAATGTCACAATATCAAGATTTTTTTAAACGGGCTAATGCTGTTGGTCTCTAAATGACCTTTAGAGCATCACCGGGTGGGAAGGTGCTTAAGGCGCCCAGTCGTCGAAAGTGGGAGGCTACTAGCTCATGGGTACCCCTGGGGTTCATTCCTCGGCTTGGGCCGTTGCCGGGATAAGAGAATCGAGAAGACTACGTCCACTGGTAGAGTAGACCCTATGGAAAGCACTATCTGTGTTAAAATAAGAAAGATGACGTTTCATGGTCAACTGGCCTATCTAGTTGATAAAATAACTAAAATGTTTATGTTTATTTCGGTGAAATGAGTTTATCCGTAGAACACACATTTCGCAATGGCATAGCGTCTAAATAAAAAGTATTAAATTCGATGATTACAAAAACATTGGCAGCATAAATAAACGTTAAGGCAAAAATTAACACAATTTAAAAACTAATTAAGGCAAGAGCGTAAAGGGCATAGCTATCAAACTGACTGAGTACCTGGGTGACTAGAATATTTGACAACTATATTAAAGGTACTCACTCATTATGCTACGTGTGACAATTTAGTCTAAATCTAGGTGCATTATTAGTCAAAATGATCCCCTTACATAGCAAATAACAAGAGTAACCTACGTTCTGTCACAATATTTTTATCTCACGTGTGTACGGAACCCTTAGGCAAGATGGGCGGACGATTACAATTTTGTAGCTTAATATAATTATCTAAATCTAAACACTAAGTAGCAAAAATGTGCAGAAACTTGAATTCTACATTTGCACAACAATCTATCTTAACAAACACTTTGTTAGTGTGCGTTAAAATAATCTAAAATTACTCAAATTTAACAACAACTATCAATGATCATAACTCTGCTTCTCATGCGCTTATTAGTACACGCTTATTATCACTACACGTTTTCGCTTCCAGGCTTATAACAGATAAGGGGATATCCAGTAAACGAGCAAAAATGCATGCATGATGATCTATTGACTCGGTATTTGAATATACAGGTGTCCCAGAAATCAGCGTCACCCGGGAATCCAGCAGTACTACTCTTCTAGTAGTCTTCTACTTCTAAGTCTTCTAATACTACTCTTCTAGGCTTCTCTTTTGGCATGATGATCTGGACCGACAGCTGCTATTTGAACTAGGATACATATGGGTGATTCCATTGCCACACAGGGTGCTCCAACCTCTGGACTCCTGCTTGACACAAATTCCTCGGACACACTGTATTTTCAGGATGAACGAGAACGGAGCGCAGATCTCGACTCGGCATTTTTCCGATGCAGATTCCGATACGATTCATAATTGAGCTGCAGAAGGCTCCTTCGATACTATTATTATGTTAACTGACTACACGAGTTTGCACTAATGTACGAAGGATTAGTTTTATTAGCAGACACGAGACAATGTTAAAGTCCAATCGTAGAGAGAACGCATTTGACAACAATGCAATAAGCTAATTTAAAACATTTTAATATTTTCCAATAATTAATCGACTACCATCTATAATCTAAAACTAACAAGAATAGTACTAGTTCCTTGACAATTGACATAGTTATTGTAGCTTGACAATTTGTTGCCTAGTTTAGGGCCTGCGGATACTTTTTAATGTTTTTATAACAATGATAAATAAATAATAATAAATAAGTGTGGACATTTGATACAGCGCCATCTAGCCCCAAACTAAGCAAAGCTTGTACTATGGGATCCAGATAACTGATAGAATACCTATATACTATTTTATTTGTAAATATATACATAGAATACAATATAACACCCAGACACGGAACAAACATTGATTGTTCATCACACAAATGTTCGTCCTGGGTGAGAATCAAACGCACAACCTGCAGTTCAGAAGGCAGGTATACTATCAACTGAGTTATCTCTCTTAAGCTCCGGGTTAGGAATGGCGGGCAAACCATAGAACTATAGGCCTACAGCATGCGCACAGTGCCGTTTCCGCAGAAAGAATGATCCGTAGTACACCAAGCGATCCCTTTTTATAGCCAGATAGGTGAGGGAGCGATGACAGTTACCGGTGTTGCCACTGTAATAAATTTAAATGCTACCACAGGGTAAATTACTACTGCCCGTTGCGCATAGAGTTTACAACTGGACGTTGCCGCCGTCAAGTATTTATTTTTTATGCAAATAAATTATTCTTACTTTTATTATTATTGTAGCTGTCAAACGCACTCACTCAACGGGCGGACTGTAGTCGAATCGATGAAGGAAGTTCGGAAGGAAGTTTTGGAAGTTGTTTCAGAGTGCATCAAAAACCAAGCAGGCTCGTTTTAGATGCTATTCTTAAGCCAGGCACTAGCGCGTAGTGTTTCAACAAAGCTGGCGCGCCGCTTGTAGTGCCGGTCGGTCGGCTCCAGCGCCACGAGCAGCCAGTGTCACGAGTCGTGCAGCAGGCGCTGGTAGTGAGGGAATATCTCGTACGGCGGGACGTGGAGACCGAACTCAAGGGCCACTAGTACTGCGAACTCGAAACGCATTAAATCTTTCCGATTCAAACGGAATGTTGTTTCGATGCGCTGGAAAGAAAAGAAATCCACTTGTTAGCCAATGACTTGCCAGTTTTTATGGGTTGTATATCGATGGTGCACAAATATTATCCGTTATGTTAACTGCCGCATCTATTACTACAGTGTAACTACTCCTTGCTTTTGTGATATTTATGTTATAATATGTACACCGCCGTATGTTCTTTGTCTATTGATATTTGCCATCCAAATGACGTCTGGAAGAGATCGCTGTCAGCGATAAGACCGACCATTGTTACACTAGTACGTAAGATTATTTTTTTACCTGCATGGTATGTATTTTGTAAGTGAGACAATAGTATAGTAAGAGTGTAAATCAGCCCATTCCTGCCATAGTATGTGGTCTTCACGTCAAAACGGCTGAACCAAATGGGATTAATTTTTGCACTCACACTTCCAATATGAAATCAATAACCGAGTAAAACGGAATTATAGCAGTTGAAATCGAGCGGTACATAAAGTGATAGACACTTACATCAATAAGCGATTTCAACATATCTCCTTTGACATCGTTCATCTTGGAAGCGAGTAGAAGGCATGCGCCGGCGCAGAGCTTCCTGTTGTCCTTGTTGATGAGGTTCGCTAAGATCAGCTTCTCAAAGTACACGTACGCTTGCGCGACAGGAAGCAAATCGATACCGCCACTGTCGTACTTTGAAATCTTGCGCATTTCCTTCTTGATGCTGTAAAGTTAAAAAATTAAAATGAAATTTTTTTCTTGGAATTAAATCGTTTTCCTGATGTTATCGCGTTCCGGTTGCGCCGCTAACAATAACTTTATAAAGACACTGAGCACTGCGCTCAAAAAATGTTATATGGTATTGCTTTGAATATGAACATATACATATAAATCCAAGTTTTTATAAGTATGTATATTTAATGTAGCTCTAAATTTCTTAAAATTGATATATGTTTGAGTAGGTGGTCACCTATTTTTATTTCCGAATATAAATATCATTTCATTTCATTTGAATAAAATATTTTATACTTGTCAAGGTAAATTCTTTTAGAGAAGCAGACGTTACTTTACATTATTTTGGCTGTATATTGGTGGTTGATAACTTTAGTACAAAGAACGCAGACCCCGCAGTCTGCAAGGACATTGACTGAGCAGGCAATTAAACGCAGTATAGTTAAAAAAAGAAAACGCGATTAGCGTGGCTACATTCTGTCGGCGTAGACCCAGACCATGCGTACAAATGCAGTGCAGTGTAAAGAATGCGAACGCGGAACGCTTTATAATAATAATTATTATTATTGTTGTTTCCAAATGATTTTAATCATAGTAAAATTCCAGAAAAGTAGTATTATAAAAGTATTATTACCTTCTCAATTTGCTTAAAGTCAACTTAATGTGAGGGAATTTTTCCCTGAATTTGTCATTGAGTTCTTTTTTCAGGTCCTGCGGGCGCACGTAGTCAATGATCGACGTCATATATGACGTGAAGGTGAGAAGAGTTCGGTGCTTCCCTGCTATCAGTTCCGGGTCATCCAGAACATTGGGAGAATAGTACACCTGCCAATTATAAAATATTTGTTTGCGAGAAACATAAATAAGAAAATAAATTAGCGGCAAATTGGTTTAAAATCACAGCCGTTCGTGGCGCGCATGAGAGATGAAGAGAGAGATATCACATCGTATATCGTAGACTATGGATATAATATTAGGCGATATTGGACAATCTGTGGTTATGAGAAATGTTGCGTTTACACGTAAACAATATTAATAAAGCCTTTTAATCTTTCGAGACTATTTCAGCCACCTGCAATATGTCGAATGCGCTACCCTCTTAGGTGTTTCCGCTGAGCTACAACATGGGGCACTTCAAACGACGACGGGTAAATCAATTCTTAAAGAATAGGAAACGCATTGGCAGCTCCTCTGGATGTGGTCTATAGATGATGATAGCTGCTTACCATCACTTACCATGCTTACCATAGCGGACCGACAGCTCGATTGTCTGCCCATGTTATAAAAAAAACTATTACTTACCGGAACCCAAATTCCTTAGATCTCCCCTTTTCCCTAAAGGTAGAGTAGAGGGAAATACAATCTTGGCAAATATCCTGAATATTTCAAAAACGGCTTGTCAGGTTTTCATTACACCTGGTCAAGAATCAATAAATAATAAGCTTATAAAAAAAATTGGCCCTTCTGTTTGGCAACTAAGAAGCTACAGAGAAACAGACTTAGACAAAAAGATGTAGGCGTCCAATTTATTACCCTTCATTTCTCGACATGGAGGCTACTATCTATTCTGTGGGTGTGGTTACTGATTACTGATTTGAACCAACACAAAAAATATCGGAGATTTCACCTATACTTACGTATTTCTGCGACAGCAACGCTTCTTCCCAATCGAAAGATTTGGCTTCAACAGAAGAGTGCGGCGGCGACGAAGCGACGTTGTGCTTCTGAGACGACTCATATGAAAAGCACCTGAAATAACGAGACTGAATAGCCAAACGCTTAAATAGTACAATTGGCATGCATGTGAAATTCAGATAAAGATTTTGCGTGCACTTTTTAGAAAAGCGTACACATGCATTTAAATTCTTTAGGGCGGGAACTATCTGGTAAGCAGTATGTGGCAATGGCAATGTGAATTGTTCAAAATTGTCATCTATATTGTTACACAATAAATGAGGGAATATTTTATTTTTTAAACTGAGCTAGTCATTATATAAACATTTCACCAGTTAGGTCTTTTGTTAACTGTAGGTGTCTATTTCAGGTCTATATGAGATGGTTCAAAAAATCTAGCAGGTGTATTAATACCTACTTCTAACACTACAATATTGATATTGTCTATGGTGGTTTTGTCTATTACCAATTTTAAAAAAAACGTAAATTTTACAGTTCCGCCGAAAAAGAAGACCCTAAACCGAGTATGCTAGAGAAAAGCTTGAGATCTCAGCCAGATTAGCTACGACAGTTACCTAAAGCTACTTGTCTATACCATAGTCGTAATCGAGTTTAAAAAAAGGTAGGTATTTTAATACTTAAGTACTTCAACAAGGAAATATTACAAAACCTGTCCAAATATTTTTTTTATATGTAATCATTATTATAAAATTACTTTTAAGTAATCAAGTAATTGTGGCAAGTACTTAAGTAAATCTTATAATTAGCCTCATTTTGTGTACTACCTCATTTTAGTAATTCAATCATGCAATCATGGGAAACATACACAAATAATATAATATAGGTATAAAAAATAAAGCATAGGTAAATATTAGAAATTGGAATATGTTAATTAAGAATATTAGATAGCCATTAAATAAGACCAACCTAAAATTAGTCTACATAATATGTGTTGATGTTTTAAATAGAGCTTCATAGGGCTTTCACATATAAAAGTCAGCCTAGTACTTAGGTATTGTGTTGTAAAATTATAAACAGTTTTTATATGAAACAGCCTCATAAATGTAGAATTGTCTAGCAGTGAAATGCCATGTCATGGTTGTGAGTCATGCAAGCTTTGAACTACCTATATTTTATCAATTCTATTAAATATAATCAAATAAGTATTTAGTAAATAATAATGAGAAATGAAAAAGTATTACTAAACACCTTCACATAATATATCTAACAATACAGCAGGTTTCATACCACCAGATACCACATTTTAATATAAGGAAAAAGTTATACATTTCTACCCCATCACATGTCTACAATACTTTCAGTACTCAAATCTTATTAGCAGGGTCTTAGAGCATTAGCCAATCTAAGTATTGCATAGCAAATATATTTCACATTGTTTACCATTTCTTATCCTTTTGCCTCGTCAATAACTTAGTCCTGAAATGTAAATATGTTAGTAATGAAATGATTGTGATTATTACACACAAAATGATCAGAACCAAACAACAATGAGTATATTTGTTTATGGAGTATGTTTGTGGATTGTAAGTGATAAAAGCATTCAGTACCTAATAATTTCTTATCTAGTTTAAACATGAATGAACAAATAAAATACATATTTGTGTAGCATTTTGAACTAATTATCTACAATAAACATACTGAGTGCCTAGTGTAGTCAGCTAATATTGATTTTTAATCTGTTTACTTTTACATGACTTCTTGCTGATGTAAACTGTGGACATGAGTGATACAAAATAGACAGAGCACATATCTTTGAAATAGGGTTGAAATTTCCATGCACAATAAGCAATTAAATAAATAGACCACCTTTATATTTTATATGGAGGTTCAAAGAATCTGTTACCTGGCAATGACATGAGGGTGGCGATTCGTGATTTTAGCCTTCTCAATGAAGTCACCGTCATACATTTTTTTGTACTGTTCCATTGGGCAGACTCGAGATGGCACTAGTAGTTTAGAGTAGGAAATGTCTTGGCCTTGCTCTTCTCTTTGTAAGCCTAAGAGGTCGAAAGGATCCATGCCATTGTCGGTAATAGCTGACAATGGTCTTGGGCCTGAAGTGTTGCGCCTGCGGACACCATCCTTCCTGTGGTCTGATCTAAAACATAATTTAAACATTCTTTATTATTAAAATAAATAGGTAAATAAATATATATTTATAAATATGTATACTGTACATCGAAGGTTGTTTGGAAAAGGACACTATCAATAATAAGAAAAGTGAATGACTGGGTGAGTTATTTTATTTTAATGATAACACCACCCATTGTTTTACTAGTTGGTAATATATATTGTATTTCTACTTATATTAGGTCTTTACCTATGAAATTGCCGTTTTGTTTGAAAAAAGTTAAAGTATTTTTTTTTTCGAACTTATTTATTTCTTTTATTCAAAGTAATCACCCCTGCAATCAATGCATCTTTGCCAACGCTGTGGCAGTTTATGGATGCCCTTCTTGAAAAAATCAGCAGGACGGGAGACAACAAACTCTTCAAAGGCGTTTTGTACTGCCTCTCGGGAATTGAATTTTTTTCCCGCTAAAAAGTTGTCCAAATTTTGGAAAAAGTAATAGTCGGTAGGCGCAAGATCTGGTGAGTATGGCGGATGAAGGAGAGCTTCCAAACCCAACACATGCAGCTTAGAGACGGTCTGTTGTGCAGTATGGGGTCGCGCGTTGTCGTGAAGTAGCAGTGGAGACGACCGATTGACCAAAGCTGGTTGCAGACGTGCGAGTTTCGCCATCATTGTGGTCAGTTCTTCAATGTACACATCTGCAGTAATGCTCTCGCCGTTTTGTAAAAAGCTATGATGAATCACACCAGCACTAGACCACCAAACTGTGACCATCACCTTTCTAGGGGTCATTTTTCGTTTTGCACGTTGCTTTGGTACCGATCCAGGATCTAACCAACTTGCTGAGCGCTTTCGATTGTCAAAAAGAATCCATTTTTTGTCGCACGTAACATTTCGGTTCAAAATTCCTTCATTTCTGTGCCTGTTAAGCAGCGCAAGGCAAGTCTCGACGCGTACGTTGCGCTGGCGATCGTTAAGTTCGTGGGGCACCCATCTATCAAGCTTTTTTATCTTGCCAATCTGTCGCAAATGGACCAATATTGTTTTGATGCTAACATCAAAAGCTGCTGCCAGCTCAGCTGTAGATTGAGATTCATCAGCTTCCACAATCGCCTTTAATTCATCATTGTTGACCAAAGTTTCCGGACGACCACGAGGTTCATTATTCAAGTCAAAATTCCCAGAACGGAACCGAGAAAACCAATAACGAGTTGTACGTTCGTTTGTACAGTTCTCTCCGTAAACGTCGTTGATGTTACGTGTCGTTTGTGCCGCGTTGGTGCCACGACGGAACTCATATTCCATAATTACACGAAATTTCAAAGTATCCATTATGAGGAAAAATGTTGAAATGTAATGATAATACAACGCTAATCAATAAACAAAAGACTTATATTGTAAATAGAATGTCATATTTTTAAAACAAAATTAATTTGAATTTAGAATTCATAGCCAATCATAACTTTTTTTTGTTTGAAAAAGTCTGTACTGCAATACGGCAATTTCATAGGTAAAGACCTATTATATTTCATTTGTGAGACAATAAAGAGTTCTCTATCAATCTAAATATATATAACTCAAAGGTGACTGACTGACTGACATAGTGATCTATCAATGCACAGCCCAAACCACTGGACGGATCGGGCTGAAATTTGGCATGCAGTTAGATGTTATGACATAAAAAATTTCTATGACGTTATGTTCAAGCCACTCAAAGACAAATGCAAAACAGGGAATATTTCATTTTATATACAATGAATATTAAGTAGGGATATAATCACATATATATCTCACCGTGAAGATCGCACAGTTTTAGAATATGGTATTGTGCTGTATATCACGCAAGGCACCCCCTGTGATGGGACAAATACAAGCCGCTCATCTTTAAATGACACTCCTTTTGTAGCACGGACTAATCTCAACTCTTTCTTAAGGGCATGATTCTCAGGTATACATGTGTTGCTAGTTCTAAAGCGACCTGGAAAATATATCACAATCTTCAGTAATCAAACATGGCTAGTCAGCATGTTTTATAATAAAATGATTGAAGTAAAATATGACAAAGTCAAACATAGGAATATTCATAGCATTTTTTTCTTAGATTGTGATGAATTTTTTTAGCCATATCTTACCAAAATTTAAGCTTTCTGAGCTACTTTTGTCATCTGTAGTAATGCCAGTAAGTGTTACAATATGACCTTTCTTTACCCGGATGGATGAGTGTTTCTCTTTGAAAGAGTCTGTAGTCCCTGAAGAACACCTGAGATTGTGACACATATATATTAATAATGGATGTGCTCACTGCAATGCTATTATTACACACATTATGTACATACACAGAAGAATTTCAATGAACTTTACTTTACCTATCTCTGAAACTAGCATTGACGACCTTTACAGGCGTAATGATCGACGCGTGCTCCGAGTCTGAGCTAATAGAGTGATTGTCTGAACCAACTCGATGCACGGGACTCACTTGTGCACCTTTACTACGGCTGCGTACCCCGTTCCACTGGACACTTCCCTTATTTTTGTTTATATCAACAGCTTTAGTCCCATAATCTGAATTATCACTTTTAATTGTCTTATCTACGACTTGCACCGATTGTGACTCTTTATATTTTCCGTCTAGTGAGATGTTTGATAAAAATGTTATTGCAGCTAGTCGCCTTCGTGCTCTTTCATATTTTTGGCGACTGGTGGACATTATGAAATTATTACTACCTGGATGTGAGTGCAAACACGGTACATGAGCTTGCTGAAATGCTTGCTTAAATTAAATTAAATTTGACAATACCATATAAATTCCAACAGCACAATGCAAACCATTTCATACGAGTTTCACACTGTTTCATACGTCATACGGTAACAATTTGACAGCATAAGTCAAGAACATCTTTTTTTTAAATATTTTAGCTCCACACTTTTGTGTATTCAGCCCGTGTCAAGTAATTGATAATTTATCAAGTTAATGATATTTCACGCATATATGATATTATATATATATACATATATTCTAGAAGCCATTAAATTCGTAAAATCTATTACAACTTTAATAAAACTATTATTTTTTCTGATTCTAAAAGTTCTCTTCAGTCCATTCTCTCCAATCAGTTCCGTTCAAAAACCAGGTTCCCTGTAATCCTTAAAATTAGAGAGCTTCTATTTCAATGTAACAGATTAGGTATTAATGTTGTTTTAGCTTGGATTCCTGGCCATTCAGGTATCCTCGGTAATGAGTCAGCTGATTCTTGTGCTAGGTCAGCTGTTCATACAGGATCTCTTGACCATTCTCAAATATATTTTCATGATTTATGTACCACCTTTGAACCGGCTTTATTCAAGGCATGGTCTAGTGCATGGCAAAATTCTAAATCTATTAAAGGTCAATTTTTTGGTGATGTTCAGCCTGAGGTTCCTCATAAACCCTGGTTCTCTAAATTTAAAAAGGCAGACAAATGGACCACTTCAGTTGTTTGTCGTTTACGCTTGAATCACTCTTGTACTCCGGTTTTCTTAAATAAACTTAGGATTAGGGATAATTCTCTCTGTGAATGTGGTTTAGATCAAGGAAATGTGGACCATATATTTTTCAGTTGTTCCAAATTACAGTTTTCATTGTATGATGTTATTCCAAACAATATCCCTCGTCCCACTTCCCTCAAGTGTTTATTATGTCTGGTATTTTCTCCGTTTATAGGTATTTTATGCAAATTTATTAAAGTGAATAAAATTAAGTTGTAAGTAGGTAGTTATTTTAGAAATTGTGTAAGTATTTATGTTATATTGTGTACTTAAATATTAGTTTTAGATTATTTATTATTTTATTATCAATATTATTACTTGTTGTAAATATAGTATTCTTTTGTTTTGTTTCAGCATTTTAGATTCATCTAGTACTTTCATAGTTGACCTCATTCTCCACATATACCAAAATTTCTCACTGAAAAATCTTCGTTTTGATGTGCTATCTTTCTACGTGATATTGGCAAAATTGTGGTAACCTCTCCACAAAGGCCATTTACAAAGAGTTGAAGTTGAAGTTGATATTTCACGCAAATATGTGTCAAGCCACAGTCGAAGTCATCAAGTCAAGTTATAGTCTAGTCAAAGTCATACTCTTAGTAAAGTGGTGGCAACTTTACTTGAAGCTTCTATTGAGTTTTGGAAACAACACGAAAAGAAACGTTTTACCATCATTATACCATTTTCCCACACTCACGCCTGTAATCCAGGACTTAACGAATAGAATGCCACCAATTTTATGCACTAATACTGAAAATAACACTAGTTTTGGAAAATAATACAACGGCTTCACTTTTTATTGAGCTTCGTGTATATAATGGTTCTCACAAACTAGATAGAGATTGATGGTTTTTTTTAACATTTTTTTTTGACTTCGGCACTTCATACATTTTTTAACACGGCATATTGCCTTTATTTTCTAAATACTACAATGGTGTCGAATCTGTTGTACCACTCTCTAAACTAAACCAAACTAAAAAATCTCTAATTTTAATTTAGAGATTCATAAAAGCTAATCTGTTGTCACGTCGAATTAAATTTAAAAATCGTATTGATAGGACTAAGTTCGATTTTGACAGTTACTAAATTGAATTGATAGTGTTGTTTCTATCTGGGTGAAGAACGAACGGAATCATTGGTGAATGACAAATATATTATAAACAGCCCTGTTTTAATTTATTAAAAGTATGTGAAAATATTAAACAATTAAAATAAATAACTTCAGAACATATTTTGTTAATTTTTAGGTTGAAAAGCATGAACTGTACGCTATTACTATCTGTGGCGTGAGCGCATTTTTGTTGTTATCTGTGGAAAAATCAAGTGACAAAAATATTTATTGTGAAATTCAAAGAGCATATAACCACTACGTTTTAAAATAAAATGTGAAATTAGTGAAAATTCCACACAGAATGCTATTATATTATATTTTCCATTATGGAAAATAGAAAGCGAATGAACAAACGCTAGCAGGAGCTGCTAGTCGAGTGGCTACATAATAATTTAGAAATGGTGAGAGGTAAGAATGATACTAGTTATTTTTTTTCATACCTACGCATAAATCTTTAAAGCTATCTTGAACAATGATTTCATTATGTAAACTTTACATATAAACAGTAAAGTCATTCATAAATAATAACTGCACATACCTTTAATTACAGGAAGTCTACTTTTCTAGGAAATCCGGCTGCCACATGACATGGGTCGTTGAGTTTTAGGCGGCTTTAAGCAACAGCTTAAACCAACTTGGCTACAGCAGGACTGCACAGCAGTGGCAGCATGTAAGTTTATGCAAGACACCAATTTTTTTAAAATGTACATGTATGTGAATTTTCTTTTAATAATAACTTCATCATTTACAGGTATGGAATTTGTGGGTGGGAAAGGTGAAGGCTAAGGCTCGCAAGGTGCGAACATCTATACGCGCCACAGGCGGAGGACCGGCAGAGGCAGACCTGACTGATATGGAAGTGAAAATTCTAGACATAGAAGGGTCTGCCTCTGTTGAAGGATTCTGCCAGATGGAAATGGTAATAATTTGATTAATTACCTAGTTATCTACATTATTTTTAAAGACAAACTGCATGAATGCTGATTTAATATTGAATAAAGGCTTATTAAGCCACATAGTGGGCTCTAAAAGTGTTAACCGCAGTTATAGGTACATTTTTAATTATCTTGGCTTGTGTCAACCCACTGTTTGATATAGGTCTCCTCTCCTGCACACTACTATTCTGGTGTTCCTCCTGTGTTGTTACCAACAAATTTTATTTAAAGTTTTATGACTGCGGGGATGAGACTTTTTATAATATGGGTATATTAACAATTTATGATGCTATGTTAATAGGTATACAATTGTACCACATTTAGGCATGATTATATACTTATTAGGTATTCATTCACAGTTTTACATTTTAATGTACTTACCTAAACCAGATTTCTAAGTCTGTGTGGCAGGCACCAAACTTAAAATTGTGTAGTTGCATAATTTATACTTACACTTTCTTTTTACAGGGAATCCAGCCTGCCTCTGTGAGTCAACCTTTGCCAGAGCCACACCTACCAGACATGCCACCCTCTGTGGAGGCTGAACCTCAAGCAGACATGGGAGCGGAAGCTTGGAGACCCATGTGCACCCGCTGTGTTCGATGTAGAGTGCAAAGGCCTCCCTGGTCTCCAGTGAATAACAATTTAGTGCAAGCCCTCAATGAAAATGGTAGGCTATTAAGGGAGAGCATAGTGCAGGCTGCTGAAATATTAGCAGCTGCTATTCGTTCAGTGAGCCTACCTGTACTCTTCCAACAAGGTGATAACACCACACAGTAAATTTGACTTATCATGGTTTTACCATCTACTACTTCCATTTTCATTGAGGGCATGCACTAACTGCTCTCATTTGTACCTCGCTAAGTTGTAGTTGTTTAGAGTCCCTTAAAAAAATATTTGTATTTTGTTAATTGTTGATTATTTTTATTGTTGAAGTGTTATACCTAATGATGATAATTTATTATTAAAATATTAAGAAATAAAACCTTGTGTATTATTTGAATGGTTTATTTTATGTAAAATAGTTATTTATGACAAATTGGTATATCTCTCTTCCCTCCTCAAGGAAATCAATTTCATGATATTCATCCTCCATTCCATCGGGGGATGAATCTTGCTCTCAATCGAGTTCATCCAAATCTGCAAAAATAAATATTAATTTTAGTGTGATAACTTTTGAACCCCACATTGATTATAAATGTATTTTAATAACAATCTGCTCATATTCACTTACCAGCATCAATAAAAATATTAAATATAGTGCAACAGCATAATATAATTTTAGCTGGCTTTGTTGGTTCATAATGCAGGCAGCGATGTCTATGAAAGCATCTAAATTTGGTTTTTATCGGCCAATGCACATCTCAACAATATTTCTTGCCCTGCAATGGCACTCGCAGGTGGTTTCATTTGTAGAGGGTGGTGCCATAACAGGAGTCAGGAGCCCTGGTTGCAGAAGGTACCCCTTGTTATCTGTAGTTAAATAAAGTTTAAAGTAAATCTATGTATGTGCCTTATGATTAAAAAAAAAACAAGTGAGTAATAAATACAAAGTTACCCAAAAGTCACTGGTTTCTTTCTCCATGCACAAACTCATTTCGTAGAAATTCTTGGACTTGTGATGCCCTCCAGATGGCTGCATCATGTGTGGACCCAGGGAAATTAGGGTTTAATGCCACGATTTTGCGTTTGCACTGCACACCTAAGAGGATGCATAAGTGATTAAGTATTGTTTTATAAAGTAGCTAGGTAGCTACTTAAATAAGTACCTATATTACATAAAAGAAAAATTCTTATTTAGTATAATGGGTGATGTAGTAGGTACAAATATAAATAAATTCTCACAATATGGCAATTAATGCTGTAAACCCTTTTCTATTGTAAAAAAGGTTTCCAGGTGCAGTACGATGACCAAGTGGTGGTTTCACTATTGCAATGTGTGTGATATCTATAGCACCTAGAGTGTTGGGCATGTTATATAAGGCCAGAAATCTGAAACAAATAACACTTTATATTGCTACCTACTAATTATTGGTTTTTGTGGGCCCTGAACATAGATAGGTACTTATGACAAATAACTGTAAACAGAAATTAAACGCTTACTCTGCCTTTGCTGATTCTTTTTCAGTGTGCGTTGTAGGAAATTTTACATGTATTGAAGTTAAGTTTTCTAATATGGCATTAGTGACAAGTTCCAGGTATCTGCTAACTACTGCTGGTTTACTTAGACCTAAAAAATTGTCTTGGTTGGCCAAGACAATTTCAGCAGCCTGTAAAAAAAAATTGTAGTGAGGCTAAAGTCTGTAAAGGGACATATAAGGGATAATAATATAACGAAATTTGAAATATGAGTAACAAGTAGGTATACAAACACATACAAACTTTTATGTGTTTTATGGAAGGAACTTTTCATCTAACTGTGGATCATTTAAAGTGTCAATTAAATATATCAGACAAGTTTTGGGAAGGCGAAACTGTTTTTTAAATTTCTCCTCGGCTAATTCAAAAAGATTTGAATTATCCCTTAAACCTTCCAGCCTTATCCTTTCTTGGTAATTTCTGAAAGAAACTTGTAGTTAATATGGTTTAAATGATGTCTTTAAGTGTAGGTAGGTTTTATAAATGTTACCTTTCTGATGAATCCATAAGAGCTGAAACCACATATTCATCCATCCTGATAATTTCTGGTACTGGCACAAGCCCTAAATGATTGTTATATTTCGTAAATAATTTAAGTGTACACCAATTTAGAAGCCAACTAATTTTAGTTTGACGTTTCTAATATTAGGCGTAGTTTGACGTAAATTTGGTACAACAGATTAGCAAAATACCACTTAAACTAAGTTGAGTAACTAAAATTAAATTTAGAGAATCCAACTAAAATTAAGTTTAAAAATGCGACAACAGATTAGCGAACGTCGTTTGACACGACTAAACCTAATTTTAGTTAAGTTTAGTCTAGTTTGTGCCAACAGATTAGACACCAATGGTGTCGAATCTGTTGTACCACTCTCTAAACTAAACCAAACTAAAAAATATCTAATTTTAATTTAGAGATTCATAAAAGCTAATCTGTTGTCACGTCGAATTAAATTTAAAAATCGTATTGACAGGACTAAGTTCGATTTTGACAGTTACTAAATTGAATTGATAGTGTTGTTTCTATCTGGGTGAAGAACGAACGGAATCATTGGTGAATGACAAATATATTATAAACAGCCCTGTTTTAATTTATTAAAAGTATGTGAAAATATTAAACAATTAAAATAAATAACTTCAGAACATATTTTGTTAATTTTTTGGTTGAAAAGCATGAACTGTACGCTATTACTATCTGTGGCGTGAGCGCATTTTTGTTGTTATCTGTGGAAAAATCAAGTGACAAAAATATTTATTGTGAAATTCAAAGAGCATATAACCACTACGTTTTAAAATTAAATGTGAAATTAGTGAAAATTCCACACAGAATGCTATTATATTATGTTTTCCATTATGGAAAATAGAAAGCGAATGAACAAACGCTAGCAGGAGCTGCTAGTCGAGTGGCTACATAATAATTTAGAAATGGTGAGAGGTAAGAATGATACTGGTGTCTAATCTGTTGGCACAAACTAGACTTAACTTAACTAAAATTAGGTTTAGTCGTGTCAAACGACGAACGCTAATCTGTTGTCGCTTTTTTAAACTTAATTTTAGTTGGATTCTCTAAAATTAATTTTAGTTACTCAACTTAGTTTAAGTGGTATTTTGCTAATCTGTTGTACCAAATTTACGTCAAACTACGCCTAATATTAGAAACGTCAAACTAAAATTAGTTGGCTTCTAAATTGGTATACACTTAAATTATTTACGAAATATAACAATCATTTAATGCGTGTGCCAGTACCAGAAATTATCAGGATGGATGAATATGTGGTTTCAGCTTTTATGGATTCATCAGAAAGGTAACATTTATTAAATCTACCTACACTTAAAGAAATCATCTAAACCATATTAACTACAAGTTTCTTTCAGAAATTACCAAGAAAGGATATGGCTGGAAGGTTTAAGGGATAATTCAAATCCTTTTGAATTAGCCAAGGAGAAATATAAAAAACTGTTTCGCCTTCCCAAAACTTGTCTGATACATTTAATTGACACTTTAAATGATCCACAGTTAGATGAAAAGTTCCTTCCATAAAACATATAAAAGTTTGTATGTGTTTGTATACCTACTTGTTACTCATATTTCAAATTTCGTTATATTATTATCATGTCCCTTTACAGATTTTAGCCTCACTACAATTTTTTTTTTCAGGCTGCTAAAATTGTCTTGGCCAACCAAGACAATTTAGACATTTTAGATCTAAGTCAACCAGCAGTAGTTAGCAGATACCTGGAACTTGTCACTAATGCCATATTAGAAAACTTAATTTCAATACATGTAAAATTTTCTACAACGCACACTGAAAAATAATCAGCAAAGGCAGAGTAAGCATTCAATTTCTGTTTACAGTTGTTTGTCATAAGTACCTATCTATGTTCATGGCCTACCAATAAAAACCCAATAATTAGTAGGTAGCAATATAAAGTGTTATTTGTTTCAGATTTCTGGCCTTATATAACATGCCCAACACTCTAGGTGCTATAGATATCACGCACATTGCAATAGTGAAACCACCACTTGGTCATCCTACTGCACCTGGAAACCTTTTTTACAATAGAAAAGGGTTTTACAGCATTAATTGCCATATTGTGAGATTTTATTTATATTTGTACCTACTACATCACCCATTATACTAAATAAAAAAAATTCTGTTATGTAATATAGGTACTTATTTAAGTAACTACCTAGCTACTTTATAAAACAATACTTAATCACTTATGCATCCTCTTAGATATGCAGTGCAAAAGGTAAAATCGTGGCATTAAACCCTAATTTCCCTGGGTCCACACATGATGCAGCCATCTGGAGGGCATCACAAGTCCAAAAATTTCTACGAAATGAGTTTGTGCATGGAGAAATAAACCAATGGCTTTTGGGTAACTTTGTATTTATTACTCACTTGTTTTTTTTTTAATCATAAGGCATACATAGATTTACTTTAAACTTTATTTAACTACAGGTTACAACAAGGGGTACCCTCTGCAACCAGGGCTCCTGACTCCTGTTATGGCACCACCCTCTACAAATGAAACCACCTACAACGAGTGCCACTGCAGGGCAAGAAATATTGTTGAGATGTGCATTGGCCAATAAAAACCAAATTTAGATGCTTGCATAGACATCGCTGCCTGCATTATGAACCAACAAAGGCAGCTAAAATTATATTATGCTGTTGCACTATATTTAATATTTTTATTGATGCTGGTAAGTGAATATGAACAGATTGTTATTAAAATATATTTATAATCAATGTGGGGTTCAAAAGTTATTACACTAAAATTAATATTTATTTTTGCAGATTTGGATGAACTCGATTGAGACAAGATTCATCCCCCGATGGAATGGAGGATGAATATCATTAAATTGATTTCCTTGAGGAGGGAAGATACGCCAATTTGTCATAAATAACTATTTTACATAAAATAAACCATTCAAATAATACACAAGGTTTTATTTCTTTATATTTTAATAAAAAATTATCATCATTAGGTACACTTCAACAATAAAAATAATCAACAATTTTATTAACAAAATACAAATATTTTTTAAGGGACTCTAAACAACTACAACTTAGCAAGGTACAAATGGGAGCAGTTGGTGCATGCTCTCAATGAAAATGGAAGTAGTAGATGGTAAAACCATGATAAGTCAAATTTACTGTGTGGTGTTATCATCTTGTTGGAAGAGTACAGGCAGGCTCACTGAACGAATAGCAGCTGCTAATATTTCAGCAGCCTGCACTATGCTCTCCCTTAATAGCCTACCATTTTCATTGAGGGCTTGCACTAAATTGTTATTCACCGGAGACCGGGAGGCCTTTGCACTCTACATCGAACACAGCGGGTGCACATGGGTCTCCAAGCTTCCGCTCCCATGTCTGCTTGAGGTTCAGCCTCCACAGAGGGTGGCATGTCTGGTAGGTGTGGCTCTGGCAAAGGTTGACTCACAGAGGCAGGCTGGATTCCCTGTAAAAAGAAAGTGTAAGTATAAATTATGCAACTACACAATTTTAAGTTTGGTGCCTGCCACACAGACTTAGAAATCTGGTTTAGGTAAGTACATTAAAATGTAAAACTGTGAATGAATACCTAATAAGTATATAATCATGCCTAAATGTGGTACAATTGTATACCTATTAACATAGCATCATAAATTGTTAATATACCCATATTATAAAAAGTCTCATCCCCGCAGTCATAAAACTTTAAATAAAATTTGTTGGTAACAACACAGGAGGAACACCAGAATAGTAGTGTGCAGGAGAGGAGACCTATATCAAACAGTGGGTTGACACAAGCCAAGATAATTAAAAATGTACCTATAACTGCAGTTAACACTTAGAGCCCACTATGTGGCTTAATAAGCCATTTTTCAATATTAAATCAGCATTCATGCAGTTTGTCTTTAAAATTCATGTAGATAACTAGGTAATTAATCAAATTATTACCATTTCCATCTGGCAGAATCCTTCAACAGAGGCAGACCCATCTATGTCTAGAATTTTCACTTCCATATCATTCCGGTCTGCCTCTGCCGGTCCTCCGCCTGTGGCGCGTATAGATGTTCGCACCTTGCGAGCCTTAGCCTTCACCTTTCCCACCCACAAATTCCATACCTGTAAATAATGAAGTTATTATTAAAAGAAAATTCACGTACATGTACATTTTAAAAAAATTGGTGTCTTGCATAAACTTACATGCTGCCACTGCTGTGCAGTCCTGCTGTAGCCAAGTTGGTTTAACCTGTTGCTTAAAGCCGCCTAAAACTCAACGACCCATGTCATGTGGCAGCCTGATTTCCTAGAAAAGTAGACTTCCTGTAATTAAAGGTATGTGCAGTTATTATTTATGAATGACTTTACTGTTTATATGTAAAGTTTACATATTGAAATCATTGTTCAAGAGGGCTTTAAAGATTTATGCGTAGGTATGAAAAAAAAATAACTAGTATCATTCTTACCTCACCGTTTCTAAATTATTATGTAGCCACTCGACTAGCAGCTCCTGCTAGCGTTTGTTCATTCGCTTTCTATTTTCCATAATGGAAAATATAATATAATAGCGTTCTGTGTGGAATTTTCACTAATTTCACATTTAATTTTAAAACGTAGTGGTTATATGCTCTTTGAATGTCACAATTAATTTTTTTGTCACTTGATTTTTCCACAGATAACAACAAAAATGCGCTCACGCCACAGATAGTAATAGCGTACAGTTCATGCTTTTCAACCAAAAAATTAACAAAATATGTTCTGAAGCTATTTATTTTAATTGTTTAATATTTTCACATACTTTTAATAAATTAAAACAGGGCTGTTTATAATATATTAGGTCTTTACCTATGAAATTGCCGTTTTGTTTGAAAAAAGTTAAAGTATTTTTTTTTTTAACTTATTTATTTCTTTTATTCAAAGTAATCACCCCTGCAATCAATGCATCTTTGCCAACGCTGTGGCAGTTTATGGATGCCCTTCTTGAAAAAATCAGCAGGACGGGAGACAACAAACTCTTCAAAGGCGTTTTGTACTGCCTCTCGGGAATTGAATTTTTTTCCCGCTAAAAAGTTGTCCAAATTTTGGAAAAAGTAACAGTCGGTAGGCGCAAGATCTGGTGAGTATGGCGGATGAGGGAGAGCTTCCAAACCCAACTCATGCAGCTTAGAGACGGTCTGTTGTGCAGTATGGGGTCGCGCGTTGTCGTGAAGTAGCAGTGGAGACGACCGATTGACCAAAGCTGGTTGCAGACGTGCGAGTTTCGCCATCATTGTGGTCAGTTCTTCAATGTACACATTTGCAGTAATGCTCTCGCCGTTTTGTAAAAAGCTATGATGAATCACACCACCAAACTGTGACCATCACCTTTCTAGGGGTCATTTTTCGTTTTGCACATTGCTTTGGTACCGAACCAGGATCTAACCAACTTGCTGAGCGCTTTCGATTGTCAAAAAGAATCCATTTTTCGTCGCACGTAACAATTCGGTTCAAAATTCCTTCATTTCTGTGCCTGTTAAGCAGCGCAAGGCAAGTCTCGACACGTGCGTTGCGCTGGCGATCGTTAAGTTCGTGGGGCACCCATCTATCAAGCTTTTTTATCTTGCCAATCTGTCGCAAATGGACCAATATTGTTTTGATGCTATCATCAAAAGCTGCTGCCAGCTCAGCTGTAGATTGAGATTCATCAGCTTCCACAATCGCCTTTAATTCATCCTGTTGACCAAAGTTTCCGGACGACCACGAGGTTCATTTTTCAAGTCAAAATTCCCAGAACGGAACCGAGCAAACCAATAACGGGTTGTAGGTTCGTTTGTACAGTTCTCTCCGTAAACGTCGTTGATGTTACGTGTCGTTTGTGCCGCGTTGGTGCCACGACGGAACTCATATTCCATAATTACACGAAATTTCAAAGTATCCATTATGAGGAAAAATGTTGAAATGTAATGAAAATACAACGCTAATCAATAAACAAAAGACTTCTATTGTAAATAGAATGTCATATTTTTAAAACAAAATTAATTTGAATTTAGAATTCATAGCCAATCAAAACTTTTTTTTATTTGAAAAAGTCTGTACTGCAATACGGCAATTTCATAGGTAAAGACCTATTATTTGTCATTCACCAATGATTCCGTTCGTTCTTCACCCAGATAGAAACAACACTATCAATTCAATTTAGTAACTGTCAAAATCGAACTTAGTCCTGTCAATACGATTTTTAAATTTAATTCGACGTGACAACAGATTAGCTTTTATGAATCTCTAAATTAAAATTAGAGATTTTTTAGTTTGGTTTAGTTTAGAGAGTGGTACAACAGATTCGACACCACTAGTTATTTTTTTTCATACCTACGCATAAATCTTTAAAGCCCTCTTGAACAATGATTTCATTATGTAAACTTTACATATAAACAGTAAAGTCATTCATAAATAATAACTGCACAAACCTTTAATTACAGGAAGTCTACTTTTTTTGGAAATCAGACATGGGTCGGAGAGTTTTGGGCGGCTTTAAGTAGCAGCTTAAACCAACTTGGCCACAGCAGGACTGCACAGCAGTGGCAGCATGTAAGTTTATGCAAGACACCAATTTTTAAAAAAATGTACATGTATGTGAATTTTCTTTTAATAATAACTTCATTATTTACAGGTATAGAATTTGTGGGTGGGAAAGGTGAAGGCTAAGGCTCGCAAGGTGCGAACATCTATACGCGCCACAGGCGGAGGACCGGCAGAGGCAGACCTGACTGATATGGAAGTGAAAATTCTAGACATAGATGGGTCTGCCTCTGTTGAAGGATTCTGCCAGATGGAAATGGTAATAACTTGATTAATTACCTAGTTATCTACATTATTTTTAAAGACAAACTGCATGAATGCTGATTTAATATTGAATAAAGGCTTATTAAGCCACATAGTGGGCTCTAAAAGTGTTAACCGCAGTTATAGGTACATTTTTAATTATCTTGGCTTGTGTCAACCCACTGTTTGATATAGGTCTCCTCTCCTGCACACTACTATTCTGGTGTTCCTCCTGTGTTGTTACCAACAAATTTTATTTAAAGTTTTATGACTGCGGGGATGAGACTTTTTATAATATGGGTATATTAACAATTTATGATGCTATGTTAATAGGTATACAATTGTACCACATTTAGGCATGATTATATACTTATTAGGTATTCATTCACAGTTTTACATTTTAATGTACTTACCTAAACCAGATTTCTAAGTCTGTGTGGCAGGCACCAAACTTAAAATTGTGTAGTTGCATAATTTATACTTACACTTTCTTTTTACAGGGAATCCAGCCTGCCTCTGTGAGTCAATCTTTGCCAGAGCCACACCTACCAGACATGCCACCCTCTGAGGAGGCTGAACCTCAAGCAGACATGGGAGCGGAAGCTTGGAGACCCATGTGCACCCGCTGTGTTCGATGTAGAGTGCAAAGGCCTCCCCGGTCTGCAGTGAATAACAATTTAGTGCAAGCCCTCAATGAAAATGGTAGGCTATTAAGGGAGAGCATAGTGCAGGCTGCTGAAATATTAGCAGCTGCTATTCGTTCAGTGAGCCTGCGTGTACTCTTCCAACAAGATGATTACACCACACAGTAAATTTGACTTATCATGGTTTTACCATCTACTACTTCCATTTTCATTGAGAGCATGCACCAACTGCTCTCATTTGTACCTCGCTAAGTTGTAGTTGTTTAGAGTCCCTTAAAAAAATATTTGTATTTTGTTAATTGTTGATTATTTTTATTGTTGAAGTGTTATACCTAATGATGATAATTTATTATTAAAATATTAAGAAATAAAACCTTGTGTATTATTTGAATGGTTTATTTTATGTAAAATAGTTATTTATGACAAATTGGCGTATCTCTCTTCCCTCCTCAAGGAAATCAATTTAATGATATTCATCTCAATCTTGCTCTCAATCGAGTTCATCCAAATCTGCAAAAATAAATATTAATTTTAGTGTAATAACTTTTGAACCCCACATTGATTATAAATGTATTTTAATAACAATCTGCTCATATTCACTTACCAGCATCAATAAAAATATTAAATATAGTGCAACAGCATAATATAATTTTAGCTGGCTTTGTTGGTTCATAATGCAGGCAGCGATGTCTATGAAAGCATCTAAATTTGGTTTTTATCGGCCAATGCACATCTCAACAATATTTCTTGCCCTGCAATGGCACTCGCAGGTGGTTTCATTTGTAGAGGGTGGTGCCATAACAGGAGTCAGGAGCCCTGGTTGCAGAAGGTACCCCTTGTTACCTGTAGTTAAATAAAGTTTAAAGTAAATCTATGTATGCCTTATGATTTAAAAAAAAACAAGTGAGTAATAAATACAAAGTTACCCAAAAGTCACTGGTTTCTTTCTCCATGCACAAACTCATTTTGTAGAAATTCTTGGACTTGTGATGCCCTCCAGATGGCTGCATCATGTGTGGACCCAGGGAAATTAGGGTTTAATGCCACGATTTTACCTTTTGCACTGCATACCTAAGAGGATGCATAAGTGATTAAGTATTGTTTTATAAAGTAGCTAGGTAGCTACTTAAATAAGTACCTATATTACATAACAGAAAAATTCTTATTTAGTATAATGCGTGATGTAGTAGGTAAAAATATAAATAAATTCTCACAATATGGCAATTAATGCTGTAAAACCCTTTTCTATTGTAAAAAAGGTTTCCAGGTGCAGTAGGATGACCAAGTGGTGGTTTCACTATTGCAATGTGTGTGACATCTATAGCACCTAGAGTGTTGGGCATGTTATATAAGGCCAGAAATCTGAAACAAATAACACTTTATATTGCTACCTACTAATTATTGGTTTCTGTAGGCCCTGAACATAGATAGGTACTTATGACAAATAACTGTAAACAGAAATTAAACGCTTACTCTGCCTTTGCTGATTCTTTTTCAGTGTGCGTTGTAGGAAATTTTGCATGTATTGAAGTTAAGTTTTCTAATATTGCATTAGTGACAAGTTCCAGGTATCTGCTAACTACTGCTGGTTTACTTAGACCTAAAAAATTGTCTTGGTTGGCCAAGACGATTTCAGCAGCCTGTAAAAAAAAATTGTAGTAAGGCTAAAGTCTGTAAAGGGACATATAAGGGATAATAATATAACGAAATTTGAAATATGAGTAACAAGTAGGTATACAAACACATACAAACTTTTATATGTTTTATGGAAGGAACTTTTCATCTAACTGTGGATCATTTAAAGTGTCAATTAAATATATCAGACAAGTTGTGGGAAGGCGAAACTGTTTTTTAAATTTCTCCTCGGCTAAGTCAAAAAGATTTGAATTATCCCTTAAACCTTCCAGCCTTATCCTTTCTTGGTAATTTCTGAAATAAACTGGTAGTTAATATGGTTTAAATGATTTCTTTAAGTGTAGGTAGGTTTTATAAATGTTACCTTTCTGATGAATCCATAAGAGCTGAAACCACATATTCCATCCTGATAATTTCTGGTATTGGCACAAGCCCTAAATGATTGTTATATTTCGTAAATAGTTTTAATGTACACCAATTTAGAAGCCAACTAATTTTAGTTTGACGTTTCTAATATTAGGTGTAGTTTGACGTAAATTTGGTACAACAGATTAGCAAAATACCACTTAAACTAAGTTGAGTAACTAAAATTAATTTTAGAGAATCCAACTAAAATTAAGTTTAAAAATGCGACAACAGATTAGCGAACGTCGTTTGACACGACTAAACCTAATTTTAGTTAAGTTAAGTCTAGTTTGTGCCAACAGATTAGACACCAATGATTTAATAACTAATACTAAAAACTACCTACTACTACACTTCAGGGCATGTAATGTCAAACTGTCAAACCAAAGTATAATAACTGCAGTCACAAACTGTCAAACTGACGTTTTCAAGATATATGTTTTGGTGAAGGTGAAACGAAATAATCGTTTCTTTTTAATTTTCCAGTTAATAAGTAGGCAATTACTGCCTAAATGGAGCCTAATTTGACTGGCTCATCAGCCTCCTCCAGAGCTACAAGGTTCATGATGGAAGGGGTTGGAGCACGAGTAATAAGAGGTCCAGATTGGAAGTGGGGCAAACAGGCCAGTAGAGAAATGATTGTTTATTTTTATTAAATTGCTGGTACGAGGAGGAAATCTCCTTTTAGAATTTTTTTTTTAATTTCTGTACATGAATACACATACTACTTGCAGTGAATCTCTGGTATAACTAAAATAAGTCATGAACTAGCCTGAACCCTAATCGTGAATAATAGTTCTTAAAATTTTATTTTAAAGCAGTCTCATTTACTTTTATATTCTCCGGACGCAAGAATACAACATACCATGAATCAGTTAATATAAATTCAGGAATGTGCTTTCCTCTTTCCTGGTGAATCAGTGTAAAGTTTACATTATAAATAAATTTAAACTTCCTCAACCAGGAAAAACAATGCTGAGTGTAAATTTTTTTATTACATACAATTCGTTATTAGCAAAATACTGATTAACTATCTGGATATTTCAGGATGGTGGTGAGGGTCATGTGGGAACAGTTAGAAACTTTGAATCTCCTGAAGAAGTTGTTGTAGTATGGGACAATGGCACTGCTGCAAACTATAGATGTTCAGGCGCATATGATTTGCGCATATTGGATAGCGCACCAACTGGAGTGAAACATGAAGGCACAATGTGTGACACTTGTAGACAACAACCTATATTTGGTATAAATTATATTTATATATTTATTAATCCTTCATATATGTTTACATTACTCAAACCTGTAAACTATTCATCAGGTATTCGATGGAAATGTGCTGAGTGCAGTAACTATGACTTGTGCTCTGTGTGCTACCATGGAGATAAGCACAACTTGAGGCACAGATTCTATCGCATCAGTGCACCTGGCTCACAGCGCTGCCTTGTAGAACCTAGGAGGAAGAGCAAGAAACAGGCTGTTAGAGGAATATTCCCTGGAGCTAGAGTTGTCAGAGGAGTAAGTATTGTATCATTATCAATAGCTGTTTTTTTAATTAAAATAAGTTTTTGGCTTATTACACTTTGATACAAGGTATTACAGTATCAAACACTTATGGTTTCTTGCATTTATTATATATTTGTAGCAATGGGCAAACAACATATGTATTATAGTTTTTTATTACTTGCTATTGCAAGTAATAAAAAACTATAATACATATGTTGTGCAACTAATCCACTAATAGGAAAATGAGTAAAATTATGTAATAAAAAGCTTTCTACTAAAAACATTATAACACAATACAATAAAAAAATATTGTGCAACTAGGTTTATTCTACTTCTAGTTTACCATTGCTACCAAAAATAAGAGTAGAATATAGAATGGAGAAAAAAACTGACAAAAGGCATATAATATAATAATAAGGGTATAATATTTTTAGTAGAAAGCTTTTTATTACATAATTTTACTCATTTTCCTATTAGTAGATTGGAGTTTAGTGTTTTCTGGTTGCAATTAGATTGCTGATATAATTTTCAAAACCATTAGTTCATTATATTTTAAGAAACACATAAACATAATATTATAGAAACTGATGTGAGTAGTTCTCATAACTACAACTATTACATGGCTAACACTCACGAGATACAGTCGAATAACTTGACTGGTGTTCGGGCAATAAAGATGTCCAGCCTCAATTGAGTCAGTCAGCACCAAGCTGCCACCGCCGCCGCGCGTATTCCTTGAGGATGGGCATTTATATTGCCCGAACACTGGTCAAGTTATTCAAATATATATTGTGAGTGTTAGCCGTGTAATAGTTGCAGTTAAAACATAAACAGTCTCTTTATTCTCTCAATTACTTTTTTGACAATGCTTCTTAACAAACTTTTTAGGTAGACTGGCAATGGGAAGACCAAGATGGAGGCAATGGCAGAAGGGGCAAAGTCAATGAAGTGCAGGACTGGTCTGCAGCAAGCCCTCGCTCTGCAGCTTATGTGGTGTGGGATAATGGTGCCAAGAACCTGTACAGGGTTGGGTTTGAAGGCATGGCTGACCTCAAGGTTTGTTATTATTACATTATGCAGTTATTAACATAGTTAATTGATATGAATGCATTAAAAACAAAAATGTAGTAATAACTATGCATAAAGAATTAAACTAGCTATTATCTAGGCTTTGTTCTACTTAAATATTATACCTGAATTATTAAGAAATTTATTTGTGTATAAATAAATGTGTGAGGACATTTCACACAGCACCATCTAGCCCCAAACTAAGTAAAGTTTGTGGTATGGGAACCAGATAACTGATATAATACTTATATACATTTTGTTTGTAAATACATACATAGAATACAATACAGACTGTGCCCAAAGGTGGCGAGTTCGAATCCCGCGGCAGGACAAGTATTTGTGCACAGAAAAAAAGCGCAAATAGTTGTTCTGTTTGGGTGTTGCTAAGCCATGGTCCTCGTAGTTCCTGGGTCCTTAGACACAGGGAATGCTAGTTAGGGTCCAGGATCTATGTTTGTGATCATTGGGCGTTATTATTGTTAATACCCAAACACAGAACAAACATTCATGTTCATCAAATTAGCGATATTATGCAGCATAGTTTGCATTTTCCTTACTGTGGGATGAAAGCTTTTTGCCAGAAAGAAGTACTATAGACATATTTTTCTCTGTTTTAATTATTACACAATATCTAAAATTGTTATTAAACCCACGAACCTGTATTTACCACAGACTATAAGTAGAAATTGGGCAATTGTAATAAAGTACAATCATTAAATGCATACTTACACGAAGCAATTATTATTATCGTCATTATCATCACCTACAAGCTTATTATTTTAAAGTGATTTGCTGTATATTTATATTATTTATGTTCCAGGTTGTGAATGATGTAAAAGGCCAAAATGTTTACAAAGAGCATCTGCCTCTTTTAGGAGAGCTAGGCCCCGGGCGCACTGGGCCTCACGGGCTACAAGTTGGTGATCAGGTATGTAAATATCTTGCTCTGTTCTATCTTTGAAGAAGAATGGCATATATTGGTAAGCCTTGGCTGCTTTAGATTTTTTCATGGATAGAGAGGCACAACATATATTTTTAAAGACAGCTAAAATTTTATCTTTTAATTTACGTAATATGTTGAGATTGATTGAGATTATGATTGTGGTTTTATCTATTAAATAATATCATTAATATGAATCAACGGGAGGTTAACATGTACCAGTATAGTTATTTAGTGATAGTAAAGTTAAATGTCGCTGCACAAGACTGAACTAAATATTGAGCTTGAGATTACTGACCATCAATGTTATGGAAGGTTATTCTGTAATTCTTTCTATATTTCAATTTAAGAAATTGTTCACCAAGGAACATGAAACTTATCCGACCATCGACACTTATCGGCAGCAATACTTGTAAAGCTAATGTAATTCAATTATTGTGCAGATATTAACAAAGATTAAAAATAAATAGTTCCAGCATAACATTTTCGGGTGCTATTATTCAAATTTAGGCATCAGACCACACACGCCAATCAATCAATGCAATGCGAGCATTTGACATATAATTTTAACTTGACAAAGCTGAGAAAATCCAAAGTATAGAAATTATTTTTATCCTTAGGTGAATGTTGACCTAGACCTGGAGATCGTTCAGTCACTGCAACATGGTCACGGCGGATGGACGGATGGCATGTTCGAGTGCCTCGGGACTACCGGGACAGTTGTTGGGATTGATGAAGACCATGATATCGTCGTCACGTACCCCAGCGGTAACAGATGGACCTTCAACCCTGCTGTACTTACTAAGGTATAATTATAAACATGGATAAAGATAACTGATTCAAGAAAATCAATTGACTTTGAGGAAGTTCATGTTAAACGCAAATAGATATAGAAATATTGTAATTCTGCTTTGAAACAACAAAATTACTTATATAACCGGAATTTCACTAAATATTTCTGCATCACTTTGTAGTACATGCTGAAGAGCTTTGAAATAGTTGTGATAAAGAGTTATTTTAGTACTAATCATGTACAGTAATTTGTGGTAACAATATACATAGAAAAGGGATGAGTGTGTTGTGTTGAGAAATCAGGCTTATGATATACAATGACTCAAATCATGACGTAAACTTGTGCATTTAATTCCGTTTTATACTTATTTCGAGAATATGAAACAAACAAAGCCACTAGTAAACCATTTGTTTAATAACTGGCAAACTTGTGTATTAGTGGAGATATCGCATAAGACACACAAAATACGATAAATACAGCCTTATTGGGAACCGTTTTTTTTGAGGTCGCATAAAAATAGGTAGATTTTTCGACGTAACCAAATCGCTATGCGTTTGCTGTCATCCATTTGCGCTCCATTATCAGATACTATACAAATATGTGACCACTCTGTAGGTATACAGACTCCTATATTATAATGCTTTTTATGTAAACGAATGAAGTGAGTAAGCTAGTAGTTCGCCTGATTTTAACGACATGGCGGTCCATAAGAATGTTCTATTTGACTTCTATTAAAATGAACAAATAAATATTATTTTCATAAAAAAGCGTAAAACTGAATGTAATAATTTAAAAAATGAGTAAAATCGGTAAATAAATCACAGAGTAGTACGCCTTTAGAGTTTCTGGAGTGGGCATCGATTGTCCCTTTGTGTCCTGTTCCTTTCTTTCGTTTTGCAAAACAGAGATCATGTGAAGCTTCCTTATACCTACTCGTAGCTACTATGAAGTTTTGCTAGTGACGTCACATGCCAAAGAAATTGTATGTAGAGCTACCATAGAGGTACCAATGAGTCACTGTAAGGATTGGTAACTGACGTCACCGTGTGTTTGAGCTGTCTCTTTCTATTCCTGTATTTTAAAATGCCTGTAACTAAGTAATTTTTTGAGATATTTAATTTTTGTTTTCACGATTGTCTTTTTTGTGAGGTATATTATATACTTATGCAATAAAAATATAGCAGTCAAATAGCTTATTGCAGCATCACTCTGTCGAAGTCGACTAACGTGCCATACCTTCGACTTTATAACCTTTGAGGATATTTGAAATCTAAGTAATGACTACCACTATCCAGGTATGCAGTGGTAACCTTAGCGCGTCGGCGTCTGGCGGGGCGGGCGCAGGCGCGGGCGCGGCCGGCGGCGGGTTCGCCGTCGGAGACCTCGTGCAAGTGTGTGCTGACCAGGAGCGGGTGAAAACGTTGCAGCGGGGACACGGGGAGTGGGCCGAGGCTATGGCACCGGTCAGTTGCTGTTACACCTGGCCAGCACTGTTAGCATCAGCTGTAGAAATCTAGATATCTCTTCTCTCGAGAAACATTTGACCAATGAAAACCCAAGGTTTATGGCGTGATCCGCGTGACCGTTCATGGGTCAACCGCTTTCTCAAGGGAAAATATATGTCGATTTATACTACTTCCACGCTACCCGCGCTGACGCAGTTCTAGTATTGGACTTCCACCCTGATACTATTTGTCAATATGCGTATATTCCGAAAACCCAGTGGTCTCGCACCGATCGATTTTTCGGTATTTCTACCGATATGAGAACTGTTCTACCGAAATGCAACGAATTTTGCACGATTTCCGAGAATACATGGAATTTCTCCCGATTTTTCTACGGATTTGGCGATTTAACACTTTTAAGCTGACAATGCTTTATATTTTTGTTTAATAGATAATATAATAATAATAACGCCCAACGATCAGATACATAGGTCCTGAACATAATGGCGCTTTTTTTTCTCCACACAAATACTTGTCCTGCCGCTGGAATCGAACCTACCACCTCTGAGGTCCACCTGTCGGCTATGAGCCGACCTGCCCAACCACCACACCACAGAGGCTGTCAATTATTATGTATTACTTTAAAAGTAAAAACTCTAATGATGCTTAACGACAGTAATTCCGGGAAAATTCTATTTATTTTTTATACGTTTATAGGATTTAGTTTAAAAACTAATGTTCAAATTTCGTTTTTACCTTACCTTATTATGTATAACTGTGGCATAAACGCGCCACTTCTTATCATTGTTTAATTTAGGTTTACTCACTTACTTGTGTTTTTTTAGACGCTCGGCAAGATCGGACGAGTGCAGCAAATATACCACGACAATGACCTCAAAGTAGAAGTGTGCAATACTTCTTGGACATACAATCCAAATGCTGTCACGAAAGTCGCTTCTTCCGACGGCAGTATACCAGGAAACTCTTCAGGTAATAGCATCTTTAAAGAAGTCAATGAATTTTGATACCAGGCCTTTATTTTTTCAATAGAAAGCCTGATTACTAACAAAACCTAAGTTATTTATGTTAGTCAAGCAACAACAATTTTAAAGTCAAGAAAGTCAATCTAAACTTTCTTTAAAATTTGACTTTTTTTGCTGCCAGACCAGTTTCAGTAGAATTTGATCTTTATAACGACACTAAAGGAGATTTTAAATTTAATGGTCTTTGTGTCCCTTCAGGAATATATAATAACCTGAGAGACGGCGGGTTCAATTTCCGCGACAGGACAAGTATTTGTGCACAGAAAAAAGCGCAATTACTTGTTCTGTGTCTGGGTGTTATGGGACCATAGCCCTCGTAGTTACGGGGTCCCTAGATACAGGGAATGCGTTTACGATCTATGTATTGTTATATCGATTTAATTATAATCAATTTTAATTATTATCAAAATTAGCTCCACGATTCTCTCAGCAATTTTTGCTATTCGCCATACTTTCTTGCCATACACGCCCGGTTGAAAAATTCACCTCTTATGTTAAAAAATAATACATTTCTAAAGGCGAACGTCTTTCGGCGCTTTTGAAGAAACTGTTTGAATCCCACGTGACCGGCGACGCCAATGAAGAGCTGGTAAAAGCTGCAGCGAATGGAGATGCGGCGCGATGCGCAGAGGTGCTCGCGCGAACTGACGGGGCGCAAGCTGATGTCAACGGCTTCTATGGAGGACATACTGCCTTGCAAGTACGGTTCCATGAAGATGGTCATTTGAGAATAAAGCATCCCACTGTCATACCATCTTACCATTATTATATTGTACCATCCTGTTATTCTAACATCCTTTCATCTTAAAGAGCTGTTTAAAGCAGAGACCCAGCGAGCTATGCGGAGATATTTTCGCGGACCATAGGTTTGCATTAGCCTATTGACCTAGTGTAGTCTAGTAGTATAGCCTAGTGAGCATACTGCTTTGCAGGTATGGCATACTTGACTTACCGAAGTAGCAGACGAAAATAGGCTTAATTAATATGCTATCTCACGTCCTGCTTTTTTGTTCTACCTACAATTTAACCTACTATCTTACCATCCAACATTATTTAATCGTTTTATTGACAATTCTTCTCGATCCTCTTATTCCGGCAACGGCCTAAGCTGAGGCTCGCACCCCACTGTTGACGGCTGCGTGCCTTAAGCGCCTGCCCCCCGCCCGGTGACGCTGTAATGTTCGGTAGAGACTGACAGCATTAGCCCATTAAAAAAACCGTTTTATTGATCTATCGTCCTGCTATTTACTATCTCACTATCCTTTCTGCTACATACATACCGCTTAACGGATTAGATTAACGTTATCATAACATCCATTCAACCACCACACAATTATATGATTTAAATAAGAATAGGATCGGGTCTGCGCAAACTGCACTTACAACTACCACCACATATCTATGATAGCTGGTTTTCTTTCAACACATTCTTAATCTTTTGTTTAATGTTAATAATATATTCTGATATTCCTTTATTGGGACCAAAATACCAAATCCATCCTAACTGAAGTTGCAGTTCTCGCTGCTCCTATTCCTATTTGAATCACATTATACTTCTAAACTTTTTCATCAGGATAGGCTTATGCTTTCAACACATTCCAGGCGGCGGCTCAGAACGGTCACGTGGAAGTGATTCGCACATTAGTCGAAGCGGGTGCGGAAGCGGATGCGGAAGACCGCGACGGTGACCGTGCCGCTCACCACGCTGCCTTCGGAGATGAACCGGCCGCGTTACGAGCGCTTGCCGCAGCCGGAGCTGATCTCAGCGCAAGGAACAGGCGCCGGCAGACGCCGCTTCACATAGCGGTCAATAAAGGACACCTGGGGGTTGTGCGGACGTTATTGCAACTGGCTGTTCATCCGAGTTTGCAGGTAAGGATTACATAAATCATAATAACAACCAAGGTATAAATGCCCATAAACGTATATGATGCTTCGCTGAAAATTTAGTATAAAATAAAATATAAAACGTTTATTTATAGCCAACATGAGGTACAATTTTAATCTTAGAGTACACAAAGTAAATACTCTTAGGTTTAAACAGTTGTAGATATAAAAAGGTTACAGATCAGCATAATGCGCCACTGATGCAGCGTGCTATTTTTCAGCTGTGGACCTTAATTTCTAAGTTACATTATACAAGAGTTTGTATCAGGCGTTCATACAAGACCAGTAGTAAATAAAATAATGCTCGCATATAATGTCACGCGTCACACTGTTGTACATCGAAGGCAATAAGTGACACCGGACGCTACCCTGTTGCATCTGTCTAATGTCTGCTGCATCCGAGCTTGCAACAGAGTTAGGTGAAACATAAAAATTAAAAATAACACGTAGTGTAGATGCTCCCAACATGTCTGTGACGCATCGGTAAGCATTTCTAACTTACGTTGTATGAAACGTATCATCTATATATAGATAGATGATAATAATAATAACGCCCAACGATCACATACATAGATTCCGGACCCTGACTAGGATTCCCTGTGTCTAGGGACCTAGAAACTACGAGGACCATGGTCCCACAACACCCAGACTGAGAACAAGTATTTGCCCTTATTTTCTGTGCACAAATACTTGTCCTGCCGCAGGAATCGAACCCGCCGCCTCCGGGTTTGAGCCGACCTGCTCAACCATCACACCGCAGAGGCTGTCTAAATAAGAAATTATTGTATAAGAATAAAAAAGTACGTAGGCAAATTTAATGCTAAGTAGCATATTCTTCCGATTAACCTTTGCCTTTGTATTTTACTGTACCATAAAAGTATTAGTACCAGGCGTTCAGAAAAGAGTATACTCGTAGTTGAAAATAATCCTCATGTGGATCCAGCGTGGATCACAAGCGAGAAACAGGTGCCGGCAAATACTTCCGAAAATTGCGGTCTATAAGGACACTCCCAGCAGTAGATGTTTTCTCCCTTTAGAGAAGATATGTATTATTATATTCCTATCTGTTATGTTTGTCCACTTTGCGAACACGTCCTGTAGAAATAACTTAGCGCCAATTTTCAATATTTTATTGCAATTCGTTTTTTTTAGAAATTGTTCGTAATCGCTACAATTAACAATAAGATATAAATATGAATCTATAGTCAGACGGTTTCTAATAAAATAATTATTTGACTTGAGCGTGACCTCGCATAAGTATGTGTAAATATATTTTTTCAGCTGAATTATACAAGATATTCTTGTTTAAATTTTGTACTTATCTAATAATTCGTGAAGAGAGTGTTCAACTTTGCACCTTTTGATTTTCATTCGTACGTTCATAAAAATGTAAGTATCCACCGTTATTTACTACGCATTAATAACATTCGAAAATACACAGGTCCTAATCAGTAATATTCATGTGTCCGCCAAAACTCCATATTTTAAGCAACCAAAACAAACTATGACGCCATGTTCTGCGTAACAGATATTTGTTTTCCGAACGGGAAGCAGATCCGGAAGCCCAATAACGGATTGGCACCTCGGATCAGTTATTTCTTTCTATTATTTACATTCATTGCGTCAAATTTATTAAACAAAAGCTCGCGGCATTTACATCATTGAGAAAATCTTTTTACCCCCAAGGCCTAGGGAAATCTTTCCTTGTTTTTATATGTCAATCGGGAAGTATTATCTCCGTTATTCGAGTCGGTGCTTTGAAGCGAGAGTAGCTGTGGAATAGCGGTATATTGTCCGGCCGACTGACGGATAGACAACAAAGTGATCCAGCAAGGGTTCCTATTTTCACGCAACCCTAAAAGTTACAAAGCTTGAAGAACAATCACGGACGTGTCATTCTCAATGCAATCGGTGTTGACGAAGCCATCAATCAAAAATCAACATAACGGTCATGCACAACCACATTCACCACGCGTGTCAGCTTCAAGTCCATTAAGTCTATACGATATACGTATAGGAAACTCTTTCTATATTTTTAATACTTTATTAATTCAGTTTTCATATCTTTTTAATGGAGGTAAATCCAAAGAAGGGCTGTAATATGATACATCAAAGCACGCGAATAATCGTTAAAGAGAACACAAAACAATATAAGTTGAATCTCGCTGAGCTCCTGAGCAACAACAAAGTACAAAAAGAATTACAGGAAAATGTTTATTTTATCAATGCAGATATATCAAATGTGTTTATTGTTTCTCTATATAAGCTTATTCAAATTCAGCTTAAAGAGATTTTATTACAAAGCAAAAGCTTATACCGTGAAGGTACAGTAACTGCTGATTTACCCGACGTGCTAATAAGTAGAAACAAGCCCGAAACCTTCTTTTTAGGGTATAATTATCGTCTCTAAATAGGATAAATTAGGATATTAGCGCAGTGTAAAGGGAGCGAATCCACGGATACTGCCGCTAATATATTTTTACATTAGCTGTTTACGATCTGTTTCGCCATAATTTGTATTTGGCTGCGAAGTCGTTAACTGGGATTGAATTAATTTAACGACTAAGGGGGTGGTGCAACCACCGCACCGAGCGAAATGTTTGTCCACAAATATTTTTCCCAAAATGTAGCGAGCACCCAAATTGAGGGCGCTTGAACTATTGAAGAAATCATAAGTACCTTCAGTATTTGTTCAGATGTTCTCGAACCCATAGCAGAGCGGTGGCTCCCGCTAACTAGTTACAGAACTCGAATCATTGTTTTCTCAAGTCACTAATACATCAAAGGTGCCTTGAAAACGCTCTGTTTGTATACAGATCGTTACTGATCGTGGGTAGACAAATTTAACGAGCTGATTTTAAATAAAGGGCTTTTTATATGTTTCGATAAATGGCGTGGGAACCGGTAAACATTAATAAGGACCTTTATTAGCGGAAAATTCATTACTCAGTTCAAAGTAGAGTCTTTAAAGCGAAACTCTTGAACTATCGGGGAAGTCTTAACTACGCTATTTGTTTATCCAGTTCCGCGTGGTATTCCCGGGTCCGTATCTCTCAGACTTTTAATCTAGACGAGTCGAGTTTCAGTCGTTAATGAGTGTAGCGTCGCTCTCAGACATGCGGTCGCCATAATTGCCAAACTTTGCTCCGGCCGAAGCCACCGCACCCTTCCACTTGTCGCGCGCCATTGTTCTCATGGTAACGCGTGTGTTAGATGCTTTTACCGAAATCTACTTCAAACTTGAAGGATTATATTGTCTAGTTAATGCGAAGCCTTCTAAAATTAGGTGTATTTAGTGGTAAAACTTTTCGTTAACTACGTAGGCGACATCTTTTCTAATCTCGTAACGTATTCGAGGTTTTTTTGTTGGCGCTCCTTTTATGTTTATTATTACTTAATTTTGATTTTATTATTGCCAAAACGAAAACAGCTTTGAATGTTTTGTAAATGTATTATTTCTATTGCCCCATCAAATATGCTCCCTTATATCTGTTACATAATAGGCAAGAGAATTAATAGAACCGGTGGAATGGTTCGGGTGGCATTCACAGTGTGAACTTACCTCTTATCTCTGTTTAATTATGTCTTTGCCAACTATCGGAATAGCCGGCGCCATATTGAAGCGCAATTGGGCGTGAAGCTATTTAAATCTGAATAGGGCATTGTGAAGGCGCGTCACCTTGATTCAGCCGTGCCTAATAAAGTTAGAGTGCGGGAGATCGCGGACACCCACTTTAGCCCGCCTTCCGTCGCTTCGGGCGCCTATAGTCGACTCTCCAGTCGTCTTGCACGAACTAAATACCCTTCTCCTAGATGTACCTCTTTACACTTCATTTCCTATTATGCGCAGTGAACCAAACCTATTTCTATTGGACACAAAGGCGATGCGATTACTTTGACTGATTAACCATAAAACTGAATCGAACAAGACTGTTGTTTGTTTAAACATAAAGCTTTGCTAAAACTAAAACAATGTTTTGTTTACTGTTTTTAGTTTTGTGATGATAGGTTGAATAGTGGTGTCGATTCTGTGTCGCATACTCTAAAGCTAAATGAAATGAACATATTTCTGTCTTTTTCATTTCCCATTTATCAGAAGAGTACCGCCATACTTTAAGTTTACTTTAGTTTTAGAGAATGCGACACAGAATCGATCACCAGTGTAGTGTTTATATAGTGTTTATATTTCATTCATATTAAGTATATTATTGGGTACATCACAAGTAGATATTAATAAACCACATCCTTATCTCAGAATTTAAGATTTGGGTACCACCTGGTACCTAATTTTTTTAAATTAATAAAAAATAAATATATATAAATTGTACTGTATTATAATTATGTTCAATTTACTGTGATAAACTATATTCCACTGTATCTAACCTTAAATACGTATACACACAGCTTATGTGGTGTGATGGTTGAGCAAGTCGGCCCATAGCCCGGTGGCGGTGGGTTTGATTCCTGCGACAGGACAGGTACTTATGCACAAAAAAAGCGTAATTACTTGTTTTGAGTCGGGGTTTTTTTGGGACCATGGTCCCCGTAGTTCCCGAGTCCCTAAAATACAGATACAGGGAATCCTGGTTAGGATCCAGGATCTACTATGTTATTATTGGGCTTTATTCATATGTATACTTTTACTATTATAATATATTATCGACATACCGTACGAGTATGTAACTTATGTAAAAGAAAAACATATAAGAATCAACAAAGGGATATTATGTAATTGAGTTTCGGGTCGCTCGTCGTCGGAATTACATACGCTGCAGATTTGTTATGTGTACTCAATATAACGTCGCTTTGTTACGGCGTAGAAGACGGTGTCAGAAGTCAGCAGAGCCGCCTGTTACGTAAATATCGGCTGGGCGTGTTACGAATAGGACGGAATACACGATGAGGGGAGGAGGCGGCTGTGTCCCGTTTATACTATATACCCCACTAAATGTATTCAACAACGAGTTAAAATAAGTTTATGTGCGAAATACGTGACATACATTCAGCGCCCGTCTCCAAGGACTCTACCTTCTTTTAGTTACCATAATAAACAAACGCTAAGAAGCCGATTCTCATTATAAACCCCGGTGCCATCACTATTCCGCCCTGCCAACCGAACGGCCAATATTACTGAAGTCCTCATTAAAATCTAATTTGCGTTGAACTTAGAGCGAGGCTCCTATTAGAGCTTTTCTTTTTCAGTGCTACAGCTTTGGCGAGAAACTTTTCCTTCTTTTTATACCGATAATAGTCTTTTGCTAACCATTAGCAATTGCAATATTTTTACGCTGTTTAAGGAGTGGGCTTTAATTCTTACCGTGAAATATTTAACAGCCGATGTAGTCGTTTAATATCTTTTAAGGGTGAAGGCTGTTCACCACCAAGCGGAAATTCACAGCCCTTCCATTTCTGGTTATACGTCGATTTATATTCTGCGCCCACTCGCCGCCTGAGAAATCTCATGTTGGAGGTGCTCTTTCAATTTGAATCGGAACACTCGGATCGGGGAATAATGTATTTCGGTATCGACCCTCCGCTTGGAACGGATCCTCCTGTTTATCGCTGCTCTCATTTATTCGGGCGTCGTCGCGCCTTTATTTTTTCAACACAAACTCTGTGTCGCGCTGTTTATCCGTCGCGAGATACTATTAGCAGGGTCTTTGTTTTGAGAGGCAGCCAGATTGCGTCGCTCTGACTAAAGGATAATTGAATTGTCACACTACTACAATGTTCCCCCAAAAACTGCTTTTCGGTTGTGTTTTTATTGTTAAATTCGTTTTGTCCTTTTTGGGAAAACCATGTAGTTTAGAAAATAAGCCAGTATATCCATGTCACAAAATAGGAAAGTGGCACATAGGATGCATAAGGATATTTTCTGTGTTACTAAAATACGAAATGGTTAATATATAACATACTCAATAGGCCAAAATGTAGACTTAGATACTCGTAGTAGATTTAGAAAGCGGGTTTTCCAAGTGCGCTGTGTGGATAGTATTCTCGTCACTCAATGTGTAGGTAAAAAGCTTACTCTACAAAAGTCGACATTTACAAAGCATCTCGAGATTCAAGTTCCCGCGAGCGAACTTGCGATCGCTAAGAACTCCACGTTGGGCTAGGAGCCTTTATCGGACAATTGCACAGTGCATTCAGCCATAGTTTTCTATTGTAAGAATACTTTGAGGTCCCTGCCAACAATGTCTACGTTGGCAGGCGTTTTATAGTAAAATGTATCCAAAAACATGGTTTGATCGTTACCTCATCTAGAATTCGAGTCGCGATGCGGATATCCTGCGGACCCTTAACCCGCGCCCTATTTCTCCTATTCCGAGGACTATTTACGTCGTTTTGTTTGATAATCTGCTATTGTTTCGTTTGGGCTGCGCGGCATCCCTGCGAGAGTTATGCGAGCTATCTGTAGAGAACGTGAACGGCGTGCGAATATGTAATGAATAAATAATGCAAAATCGAGATCTTGAATGATGTCTCTCATGCCGATGCCATCTTTAAATATTATATCGAAAGTTCTGCAGCTACTAGCTAAGTTCTGCTGGTAAATACTTGTAAATTCTACATTTGTTTTAATGCCTTACATAGTGACTGGTCCATACAATTCATGAAGCCATTTCATTTCAGTTTATATGCCTATTTGTATTCTCTCTTCCTACGCGGTTAGAGAAATCTCTATACAGAAGTTGCTCTTTCAATTTGAATTGAAACGGCCGAATTGGGGGAATAATTTATTTGGAAAACAACTTTTTGTTCAGGACACATATTCTCTCTATCTATGTCTTACATTCTTGTGTTGTATGTTTCTAAAAAATGCCGCCTACATAATATATTTTAAGGTCAAGTACCTAAAGAACAACCAGCAGTAGAACTACTAGTTTTACTTTGGCATAGATTGGAGGAGATATTTGAAATCCATAAAACGTTCAACGCTTATGCCAAGTTTAGGTTTTTGATGATGTAATGAGAAACTAATAAATCGGTGAAATATACGAGTATATATATATATATTATAGTCACATTTTTACAGCATTATGATGTCATGAATGTTTAGTACCTATATGATGTCAATTTCAAATGTATATATTCAGGTGTACCTTTGAAAATTGTGTATCGTATATATCGGGTTTTGTTCTATAAACGGATATAAAACGTTAAAACCAGTTCTTTTAGTGCAATGCAACAGTATACTCTCACTCGCTCACAAGTGCTCAACATACGAACGTGTAATTCCGCTCTAACTGTACGGCAGAGGAGAATACCAATTTATTCCGCCCAGACTCAAGGGTCTAATTCCAAATTAAATGCGAGCTGAAATGTAGTGTATATTTTGCGATATCTGATCTTAAATATCTCTACTCTACTTGATACTGTTAATCCTATAAAGTGCTGTTTATTTATTTAATTTCTCTTATTAGTTTCGTAGACTTCGTTATACTATTTTTACTTGAAGATAAAGCGATTCTACCCGTTGCAAACATTCTGTACGAAATTGTATTAAAATACGATTGTAATATTGCCTTCGAATATTTTTATTTATTTAATAACTTTAACGTTGAAACCGATCGATCTAAAGAATGTTGGTGATACCTAACACAATTTTTTTTTATATTAAAAAGAAGACTCATTCGAATGGTTCCATTTATCCGAATTGCCAGATTCCAGAACCTCGGTAAAGTCGGATTACCTACAGATAGAAAACAATTTACAGATACGCGTTTCGTTTGTGTGCGTGTAATCATGTAGACCCCTATAAGTAGCGGAGCTGCGGGGCGCGTTCAGAGTTGCTGACATTGCATTAAAAGGTGGAGCGTGACCGTCTCCGCGTTTCCCGGCTCCGACTTAGGTTTGTTCCATGCCCTCGACTCAGCCGTCTTATTGAAATCTAATTTTCGTTAATCCTCAGAACGAGACCGAGCGGCGAGCCCGAGACGTCGCCAATAATATTTTCATTGTTATGGCTCTGTGGAATGCATTTCGACCCCTTTAATACACAGAAAGTCTAGGTTAATGGTTTGAAATGGAATAGGTATTTTATTGTTTCTGTTGTGAATATAATGTTACTTTATCTCGCTCGAATCGCTGGCGGCAGAAATCTCCCCTTTTCTTTTAATGATTTTCGTAATCTCTACTAACTTTGAGATAAAAAGCTTGTTCAGCGAACTCGCACCGGGCAGAAAGACATAAACTTTAAAGGGGAATCACTTTTCGAGCTTTTTTTATATAAACCAACCCCTTGCCCACCCGCACTGGCGTCGTCCTAACACTTTTTTGTATTTGGTTTTTGGAAACAAAGCTTAACGACAAGACCTATATTTAAACTATTATAGTTATTCACAATAAATTTGTTATATTTTTCTCGGCTCAGACAACTTTATAAGTCTGCGCGTAAGATATTATACCGTTAACCATAAATGGGATTATGTAATAATAGAGGATATTAGGCTTAGTACAGCTAATAGAGTTTCAAGCCTGAGATCACGAGAAACTTGTAAACCGCATGTATGCACGCAACCTATATAGGAACGTATAACGTTAATTGAATACTCATATAAGATTTAAGGTAGGTACGATCCTCGGTTGATAACATTATGTTAGATTTACGCGAGAGAAAAATAAATCTCTACTTCAATTCGAATTTCGTTGAATAAGTATTTCTAAGCTGTCGAGCAAGTTTGCAGAAGTTTTAAATCGATCGGTTTAATCTGGTTGGTTGGTGTGCGAGTATACGTATCCACCGGGACGTATGACAGGCGCTTAATTTAGCCACGGCTTCTCTGCGTACTTGGGCGGTCTTGCGGGCGGTGGCGGCGGCGGCGGCGACGCTGGCGGCGCTACACTCTGATTTATGTTATTTGCACGTAAAGCGGAATTAATGGCTTTATTACTCTTCACTGTTTGCTGATCTCGGAAGCTGAGCTCCGTCCGCGTCCACAACTCCGTTTGAACAACTGAAAAGCGCTTTTGAATGAGCACATCGGCAAACACGTAATGGTTTCCTTCTTGCGAATGTATATGGAAGCGTCTGCCATTTCTTGGGGCTTGCAAGATTTAGTAAAGCCTTAATCTGATTGTGTTTCAGCGTGGAACACGAACGCGAGCGTTAGTTCCAATTTGTGGCAAAGGTTAGAAGACTTTGTTAGCTTTCAGTATTAAAAGTTTTCCAGACGGCAGTTGTAGCTTTATTATTTATAGAAACTAGAAACGTTTGTTACAATTTTTTTGTTAATTGTAAATTATGATTTATCTTTCTTTGTACAGTAGGTACTTACTATTCGAAACAGCCAAAAAAGGTAATGGCATAAATAAGAGATTATTAACGTTCATCTTATGCTTATAATCTATTTAAGTATTTTGGTCTATGTTACGTCTTGATTAGATAAATGTATTGTTTTTCCTTCCATCACTGCTATGCATTTGTGCACTTTGTGTTTATATTAGCTTGGTAGCTTAGAGATTCCACATAGTAATTCCAGAATGCCGATGTTGTGCAATTCGTATCGAGCTTTATTTTATTTTTATTTTATTGTAATAGGTTCGGTAACAGATAATAGGCCATTAGATACATTAGTACAAAATAAACATCATACAGCTATATAAACCTAAAGTCCTATTATAACCATACACAACTTAAACTAAGAAATCTTGGACAATATATTATTAAACAATTATTCTAAATGCAAGTAAATTTGTACAATATTAGTTACTTAATAAAATCAAATTATTGATAGTAAGTTTAAAAGATGTAAAACTACATGAAAATATGTCACTGGGATCGCTTAATTCATCATATGTGCGGCACATCTTAAGTAAAGGACTGTTAAGTGAAACGTTATTGTAGGTAGGTGGCATGTTAAATAGCTGAAAACTACGTACAGAATGCACTCGTTTAGTACGCATCTATACTCTCCTTAATCTCTTTCAATCTTTTACACTTCTTTAATAGGCAATTTTTATGAACAAAGCATATTTTCACACAGTTACGTAGGTATCCGTTTTCCATGGGCATGGTTATAACAGGGCTGTAAGTTAGGCCAAGTTTCATTATAAAACGTCATAATTCATGTGTGAGTAATATCCCGTGCGGAACACACACGAGCGGCGGCGCTCAGCCCCCAGGTGAAAAATTTGAGCGTGGCCTCGTTGTGCCGCGAGCTTAGTGTTTTATCTCGGCTTAGCGTTACGAGAATTTGTGGCTCGCTAAGTAAGGTTTTATGTCCCTGGAACGGCTGCAACTTGGTTCCTCTGATAAAAATCTATCTTCAACGTTACCTAGCAATTTATATTTAGTTCGTGTAACCCTGTTAACAAGCTAAGTTAGTAAAATCGTTGATGCTAGTTGGTTTCCTACAAAGTGAACAGAAACTTCTCAAGCTTCGTGTTGCAGCTTGCATTTAGATTTCTAACAGAATCTCAGTTTCGCCGGAATCATAAGTCGTAATTAAAGCGTCGCACTGCTGCTTACTTTCTTCTACTCTGCAAAAATAACCTTCGAATTGTTGGCTACGATGATATAACATAGTAACTTTCCATCTAAGCCTGCGTAAGTATTGTCATTCTTATTTTGTTTCGTAGCCGCTTTTGAAACTCATGCTTCTTATTGTTTTGTATGTCGGAATTCTTGTTTTACAGCCACGCGGCTCAACATGACAAATTTTTGGCTTCAAATAGAAGGCATCAGAAGGACGCTATGTGGTTACAAAACGTAACGTCCCGCACAAAATTCGGTAAAACGTACTATAGGGCGGAATTGAAGTGGAATGCAGCCCACGTGCCTTTCAGTGTTGTCCCGGCGACGTCGGTTGGAGAGCGCGCAGGCGGCAAACCATGCCAGCAGCTGTTAGCGTATGTACGGAATGTGAGAATTGTCTACGGTTACATTTCGCATGGCTCGAATAATTTATACGTGTGCACTTGTGCTGTACGTAGCGCAGGTGTAATATGCATGAAATAGTGTTTTATTGCCTTTTGTGTCAAACTCTGTAAAACTATTTATGGGCGCGCAAATTGTAAATGGATGCATGTGCACATATGTTATACGCTCGAGTATAATCTGACCCGTATATTACCGATATCGACACAGTGTACTCTGCAAATAGCTTACTTTATTGGTTTGCGGGCATAGCATTCATGAATTGAAACTATCCGGGATATTGGAAAAGATAGTGCCTGCAGAGCCACGGTAAACGAAACACGCCGTGACCGCTCTTTGATCTGGAAATTGAACATGTCATTCAAAAAGTCGTGAATGTTTCCTGAAAATCTATTAGAACTCGGTGCGGTGTATAGGTATTGCTTTAGAGAAAAAAGTTTTGTCGCCGTACGTCGCTGCACCTATATAGTCTCAAACTAGGATTTTAAGTTATCGCTTTTAATGGTATCGCACTGACACATGGTTAGTTTATTCTGCGTATAAATATTTTGTTTATTCTATATGTGTACTAAATGGATAAGAATACATTTCTCATCGTGGCCGGAATAAAAGTAGAAATACTCGTATCATCAAAAGATTTCCGTGTACATTTCTCGCTGCTACGTTTGTTTAGATTTCACGTGGGGTGGGGGCAGTAAAACAAAATAATCAGATTCATCAGCCTTTTGTCTTGGTGCCGGCTGTTAGCCAGCTCGTCGGACGTGAATTGTCTGTGTCGATTGTTTACTTCGTTAGCTGACTCTATCTCTGCCCGCACACACACGCTGCTGAAACGAACTTTGATCCCGGTCCGCGTTATACCTACCTATCGATGTATAGGTACTTGTGACTTGGAATTTATCGGAGCTCTTTTATTCTTACTACGTATGTATTATACTTATATCTTAGCCTTTTTTATAAATACACGGTACTTTAATGCACGGTTGCGGGTCGTGATTGTTATATGTCATACTTGATACATATTTTTTCACCTCGGCAGCACGAACAGGTACTTTTGCTCCAAAAAACAGTGCTAAAAAAAGCCAAATAGCATTCTACTCACTGCGTGATTCCTCACAAAAAGTGATTTAAAATTATGGATCCACGCGGCTGGCATATTTAGCTAGCTTTAGGTTACTAAGTTAAGTTTTATAAACAACTCTAATTGAATCAGCAAGTCAAGTCGAGACAAAGTCCTGCCCAAGTATAATTTAGCCAAAATAAAGTCAAAGTCAGCACCAATAAAGCGGGGGTTACTATTAAGTATTGGATATTTTATTGGGTTTTGGAGAAAACCGAAAAGACATTTTTTTTTCCTGTGTGGTTTTTCATGTTTTTTTAAGATTTGCTCTTGATTTTGATTTTGCTCTGTCTCTTTCTCTTGGCTACGAAAACATCGAGTTAATTCGAAGTAAGAATTTAGTAGAAAATAACTAATATTTACTCCTCATAGTTTATTCACAAATATATAATAATTTATAGTACCGTATGGCAGTATTAGCAGTTACTTGTATTAGCTCTGTGTTTGTGCGGCAGCTGTGTTCTGCATTTTCGTCTCGAGTGAATTTATGAGCGCTTTCAGCGCTTTCATCGTTTGCCACCTGACCTGCCGAACACATTACGTCGGACAAATGTGCCGTGTCTCTGTTTATATGGAAGCTTACTCTGCCTCCGCGTGGCTTATGATAGCTTTATAGCTGCTGTTTATTTTGATAAATAGCGGGTATGCTGTTGTGGAGAATAAACTAAAACATCGTAGTGTTACCCATCATCTGAGCTCTAGCCTGCAGTTATTTACGGGGTTATTTTAAATTCACCTAAAACCTTTTAACTCATATCACCTAATTGGTTTGCCTAATAGATAAGTTGGTAGTAGCTCTGTCTTCTGAACTGGAGGTTGTGGGTTCGATTCCCACCCAGGAAATACATGTGATGAACATTGGCATTTGTATGTCTGGTTGTTATATTGTATTCTATGTATGTATTTACAACCAAAAAGTATATAAGTATTCTATCAGCTATAGTATGGTAATTGGATGTAAGTTCTAATATTAAGCGAAACTACTTCTTAGCTTAAGATCTGTGAAATAAATAAATAAAATAAAATATCTGTTATCTGGTTTCCTTAGCACAAGCTTTTCTTAGTGTGGGACTAGATGGCGTTGAGTGAAATGAACACAAACATTTATTTATTTATTTTATATTACACATTCTTTTCTATGACTTAAAAGTATCAGACTATTTTAGTAATTTATAAAATACAAGCTTCTGCCCGCAGCTTCGCCCGCGGCGTGGTCTATGGGAAAATAATTCAACCACCCATTTCACCCTATTAAAAGTGGAATTTCGAAAAATCCTTTCTTAGCGGATGCCTACGTCATAAAATCAACCTGCATGCCAAATTTCAGCCGATCCGTCCAGTGGTTTGGGCTGTGCGTTGATAGATCACGATGTCAGTCAGTCACCTTTGAGTTTTTATGTATAGATAAAAAAATAATCATAATGACTGTTACGTTTTTAAATTACTTAATCATTATTGTCTAATAATCTGTATTATTATTTATAGAATGAGCTGGTGTCTCAGGATAAAATGTGCGAAAAGTGTCATGTGAAACTTTGTATAATGAAATGAAATGAAAAGAAAATGATTTCATTTTCTTTTCATTTCATTTCTCATGAGTTTATTACCAGATAAAAAAATCCAAACTTACTCTAATAAAACTAATTAACTTAAACTAAAAAGCTTAAGACACCTGTGTATCTTAGGTGATGGGTACGTGGTAGGATTGCCACCTTCGAAGTAGTGGGCTTTGGTCCCAGTCTCGCACGGCATAATGTATTTTAAAGTTCCGAGTGACACAACTAAAGTTGTGAAGAAGCCGTGACACGGCGAACGACTGGAGATCGTCATACATACACATTAAAAAAATATAGCTAAATGTAATGTGTGTGTGTGTATGATATCAGTTATGATCTAAAATGTATTGTAGGTGAATTACAAATAACCCTGTGCAATTATTATCTGAACCACGTTCTTATAATAACAGCTTTACTGTACTAATCTGTAATCAATTTCTAAAACTTCTTAGATCTAGAATGGCGTGCGGCTATAGCATGTAATCTAATGATGAGCTTTGCGCTGTTACAAATGCTTGTCACAATTTGTAATAGCGCTAAATTTATAATTAAATTACTTATTTGTACGACGTAAAGTTAATTAAACCAACGAAAGCTTCAATGGAAAATCACCCAATTAGTTAATGAATTTGATTAGCTCTGTATTCATTACTTCAAAATCTCGAAGCAGTCTAGATATCAGTTTAGAAATAAAATTATTTAACCAACATTCATTGAGCATTCTGAAAATATAAAATGGGTGAGACGTCGTGGAATTAACAAAAATAGAAACGTAGACTATTTTCTTAACAATGGGGATTTTTCTTGAAGTTTCTTTTTAATTGTAACAGATTCTTAGCTCGGTCTGCCAGAGGGTTCCTTATAGAAAAACTTTTTTAATATCGAACATTACGGACTGTCGTCTCCGACCGATCAGAAACACCTATTTCAGTGAATGGAAACAAAAGGTTTTTATATAAAAATCGCAAGTAGAATTGTGTTCCGGGCCGGCTCCGGATGAAATTTATAGCGAAATGTAATGCCGTCCGTGGGGACACTCCTCTGCTGGCGATGCTCGGCCCCTTTTCCTTTTGCGCGACGCTATCTCGCAGTTTACGTTCCAACCGTGCTTTTCTATTAAATAAATTAACTTCAAACGTGCCGGACTAGCTTTTTTTAATTAGTCGTACTTTTTTCTTGTATATTTTTAAGGGTACAGATGTGATGTGTTAGTTTATTAGATCGCGTTTGTATTAAAGGTAAAAAAATCATTAACAAAAAGACGTTTTACCTTGAGAGAAACTGAATACTTAAAGTACTGCAGTAATAAATATCTCAGTACAAATTAAAAAAAATAAAAGTATAGAAAGTTTCAAGTTGTAAAGTGAAAGAGATTTTTACGATACAAAAGTACTCTGCAAGATGCGGATAGAGCAGTAGAGTATTATTATTCTAGCTGTACAAACACAGGCGGTGCGTGAAACAAGGGGTAGTACGAAAGCTATTGTAGAGCTATATGGCTCGTGCCGGCCAGATTTAGTTTACAGAGATACGCTCCACTTTAATGTCCAACCTCTTGACGGCACGTTGGTTTCACTGCTATGCAGCTACGATTACGTTTTATGTTGCTGCTTGCCACTCGGTACTCGGTATATACCAACCAAGCTTGCGGGATATATTTCAAACGTCGCGTCCGCGGTTGTCTCAGCGTTAATAATACACCTCGTGGTCTGGTTTCATGAATTTTAATTGTCTTACGTCTAGCTAGCCTTTTTACCATAACACCGAACAAGTAATGTCATTTATTACGTTGCCGTAAAGCTCGAGAGAAATATAGGGGAAAAGATAAGACCCCGGCGCTTTATTATTTCTTTCTCTTCATACATAAACATTCGTTTCAGAAATAATGTGTTATGTTGTGTTGCCGAGTGGATACAAATTTTGTAAAGGTTCTACTAGTGTAGTGTTTACACGTTAGGTTCAATTTCCATTAGTGTTCAGTAAGTAGATGTCGAAGTTTAGTGTGGGAGATGTTGTTTTAAGCATTCCCCTATCGAAGAGCTCGGACGGTGGCTCGGCTGTGGGCAGACAGATGCGACGGTGGCGAGCGGTGCTTGCCTCGGGAAACGCAGCCGAGATGCCACAAAAACTTCACCCTCGCTTTATTATTACTACGATGCTAATTAAAATAGCTACGAATAGATTACGGGCAGCTTCTGGCGGCGGAGCTTAATGCGCTGGCTTTACGACGTCACGCTTTATGCTCTCTCATTAGCGCCGTCTCCTAACTCACTCCTCGTTTTTATGGATACACATTTTCTTTCATCGTCTATTTTTCTTTTTTTGTTTGATTAGTTTTTGCCAGTTCCCGAATTATTTTTATGTGACTTTTAATGCTAACTACAATAACCACCCGCAAAAGTGTATTCAAATGGAATTATGGTTTTAGAAAATTTCGACGTTCCTGAAGTTGTATAAGCTTCTGTTTATTGTGGTCGTTACAAAGTTAATGCTCAAAGTTAAACCAGCAACGTATACCTACGAGTAGATAAATCGGTTCGTTATTTCATTGCAATACAATTGCAGCGAATGAACCGTGTTTCAAATTATATTTCCGATAATTGTGTAAGTGGGGGTGGGACCGGTCGGACACCGGACGCAATATAACAATAAAATAATTCAGTTTCATAGGCGGGTGTTAATGGCGCGGCCGCTCGTTAGCCACGTGAGGATTACCTATTGTTAATGTTTTAATTTGTATCTGCCCGTCCTTCGAGCACGCCCCGGGCTGCTTTGTGTCGTCATACTGATTTACGCACACATGCATACAATCACATACACACACACACACACACACGCACCACACATTTGCGATTAGAATATAATTTAATTATAGGCAATGTCTTTTAAATTAATATATTAACGCCGTTACTGAAAACTAATAAAGGATAAGTGCGAACTTCGGAGTTGTCGAACTTAAGTACAGGCTTGAACTCACATACAGCTACAAATTCAGAATCAAGTCTTAAATTCCTCTTTGAAGTACAAATCTAAGTTACTATTTACTAAATAATAATCTCTTATCAATTTAAATATTGGTCTTTACCTATGAAATTGCCGTTTATTTAAGAATTAAGTTAGGTACGCCCTTCTTGAAGTAATCAGCTGGAAGGGAGGCAAAAAATTCTCCAAAGGCATTTTGTACTGCCTCTCGGGTATTGGAATTTTTTTTCCTCCAAAAAGTACTCCAAATTCTGGAAAAAGTAGAAGTCCGAAGGCGCCAGGTCTGGTGAGTACGGCGGATGACGGAGAGCTTCCCACCCCAGCTCTTGTAACTTAGAGACCGTCTGCTATGCAGTATCAGGTCACGCGTTGTCGTGCACGAGCGGCGGAGACAAGCGTTTGACCAAAGCAAACATCTTAATAAAAGAAGTAATTTTGAAAAAAAAACCCATCTTTTTTAAATAGAGTTAATTTGAAATTAGAATTCGTAGCCGATTAAAAAATATTGTGATTTGAAATGGCCAGTACTGCGAAACGGCAATTTCATAGGTAGTATTATTCGCTTCTACTATTACCATTACTTACGTAATTTGAGGGTCGTACTTTAATAATTGAATGTTTGGGACATATATTATTACCCAGTGGTATTGACTGAGTACGACCTCGGTTCAACGTGTTGGTTGGGAGTAGTTGGGCGCACGTAACTTTGCCTTTTCACAACAATTCTCGCTGAAAGCCGCCGCCGACCGCTCAGCCCCCTTCACCGCAAACTCACACCCTATTGTGCCCATTACTACCCTTTACAACTAGTTTTTACCTGCCTCACTACACCCGAAAGGTAGCCTTACTCTAAATACATTGTCTTCTGTTTACGTAACAGGCCACATAAGCGTAGGACGTATAAAAGCGCCGGGGAATAAGATGTGCGGTATAAGTAGGAGCACATCGAAAAACACTGCAGAGTAAGCTATCCATTTACTTCGCACTTAGTCCGTGATCTCCGACTTTTTTCGTGATTCTTTTAGCAGCTACGTGTGTACTTGATTTAAGCGCACATGCAGGAATCGGGTACGGATTGAGATAACCTTAGGCTAATTTTAGTTACATAGTATTCTTAATATCTTAGAGCATAGTTTCATATTCTGATAACTGCTGCCATTGCGAATACATTCGTTGTAATTTTTAGTATATATATTTGGTTTTTTTTTCTGGAGATGATCGTCCCCAACCTGCTTATTCTCATTTGTTAGTCAGCAGCGATGAAATAGTGAACGGGCCCATTTCCGAGAACCGTGGCCTTTGTGCTTTACTGCCGGTTTGTTTATTTCACGGGTCTGCCTCGTAAATAGTCACATACCAATACACTAAAGTTAAGCTGGTTTTCTTTATTTTCTTTTTTGAATTTGTTTTATGAACGAAAATGAGGTGTAAACTTAACTTTGCGTTGAACTTATAATATTTTTTTACCTTATACAAGGTGGAATTATAAATGAACAAAGCAGGTGTTTTATTGCCTACGAAACATTTACAAAGCACTCAGCTGGTGCCCGTGCCGTGTGTACCGTTAAATAGACATTTCGGCTGTCATGCAGTTATTTTAGGAGGCAGTTAATACTAAAACGAAACCTATTTTTTTTTTAAATTGGTCCTTCTACGAACATTCTATAGCATGGCCTGAGTACATACATTTAAGGAAGAGTGAATTAAATTCCACCTTGCATAGCTTACTCATGTCGACACAAAGGGAAATATCATTATCCTCTATACTAGTAATGTACATCGATACTGTATTTAACACTCGTATCCTAAGGTGTTGCTAGAGTGTGTTTAAACTGTGAGCCGAAGTGATATAAAAGCACTTACGATCTTAAAAGGTTTCTCCGCCGGCGTCGGTGGTAGCGGCGGCTAGCGGGTGATCGCCGTGGAGATAGCTGCCGGTGAAGTTCGCGTCCCGAGCACACCTCGCACTACTTAATTTACTGCCGTGGTAACGCCACTAGCACGCTCCATATCCACTGTGTTATTGCCAACTTGAAAGCAAGAATGGCTTACACATTTCCTTCATATCTCCTGAATTTAAGCGTCTATCCACTCCACCGGTACATTATTCTCATTTTATACAGCTCGTTCCAAGAGAGTTTTTGTACTGCCTCCGCTGAACTGAAGACTCCTTAAAGTTTTGTTCAAATATTTTCACAGTTTGGTTTCTCGTTTACGACGGGAGTTAAAGGTTTGTAAATAGCGTAAAATTTGTTTGTTTTCGAATAGTTACATCGGAAGGTATAACAAGTTACGAGTACTTGTTAAGAAAATGTAATGGTTACTGTGTGACGATTTTTTATGTTGCATAATTGGAGGTCTTTTAATTTTGGTTAGCTAAAAATATATAAAAGTTTATTATATTATGCAAGGAGTTGTTATTCTAATCATTATACGTTCTTAATTTCAAAAAAGTACTAATCTATAATTTAGTGATGCTGTTTTGAGATGACACTGAGTAGAGTCGAGGACATCCCTAAAACCACATGGTAAATGGGATTGAAATTCGTCGACAGATGCTGTCGTAACATTGGCTATAATAATGTAATTTATGTGACTGAACATATTCCGAAACATAAACGTAAAACGTGTTGTATTTAATGTTGTATTTTTTGTATGGATAGTATACATGTACCTATTTTCTCTCCCTTATAAACACTGTATAACGGTAGAATTGCTACTTACCGTGCTATCACAAATATAATAGTTATAGTGTCAATCGTCGATGCACTCGTAGAAACCAGATGTTCATTATTTTTATGATTGTAACCAGGCTTTACGAGCGGACGTTTTATCACTACAACTCGCTTGGAGAGGCTTACACCGCAAAACAGGAGAGATAATTTTTCATGACTTTTCCATGCGGATGCATTTCACCGCTCAGCCGCAATAGCTTTCCCGGAAGCTAATCTTTGCGGCCAAGTCATAGTAACATGTTTTCTGAGGAGTCCTATATGCATCAAATGCATCAAATTCTGAAAACTAAAAATATTCATAGTGAACTGTAATTCATATGAAATTTATCTAAAATACGTTAATGTGGTTTAAAAACTTTCTGACTTAATTACTTCGAAGAGCGAATATAACTTGGTAATATAAGCAATTAGAAACTTATTTGACGCTGCCGGTCCGCTGGATCCGCCTCGGGCGCAGGAATCCTGAGCGGGATGAGCCATTACGTGCTTTACCAGAACTTTTCCTTTTAAAAGTCGTCTCTTACTCTTTTCAAACTTATTATATTGGATAATTCTGCCGAAAATATGAATATGATGGCCGCAACTTTAGTAATTTTAGCGCAGCAGCCGAGAAAAATTCTGTCGATTACGCGATGAAAAATGATCTCCTACGGCGTTTAAGCAAGATTAAGGCTTTATGAGAATCGGCTTTATTATGATGTTAGCTTACCCAGAGCCGGTAGCATCTCCTAACTACAAACATCTTTGGAGGGGTTCAATAATAATTCGAGCTTGAAGAGATACACAATACCTACTATGTAATAATAAAATCTTTTTTAAATAAACATCCATACACCGACGTCGTAACCAACGTCACCACTCACCCCTTAACAGCAGACGAGATGGTTAAATGTTTTGCATGTAAAAATGCTTAAAACTAATAAGTCATGCGTGCAATGCTAATGCTATTTTAATGTATACCGAATTGTACCAGTCACATATGTTTATTTTAAATTAGGAGTGTATGTACGTACCATCCGCGTCGGCTAACTGCAGATCTACGTACAGTACATACTTGTGTTAGCAATTATGCAAAGCGTCTTCCGTGTTGCGGCGCGCGGCGCGTAGGACGGGCGAGGCCGCGGGGCCAGCGGCAGGCGGCGGGCGGCCGTTGTCGCGCTCTTTCCTCACTCGCTGCGAAATAACGACCTCAATTTGCATAACAATGCTCGTCACCCCTTATTCCCCACCAGCGGCTTTCGCAGGCTACGCGGCCGCGTCCCGATGGACTCGACACCTTTTTTAATTTAAAAAATCTTTCCTGAGTGCCGTGATATTTAATTGGCTATAATGCAATTTATTCAGAAGTTAATGACAGCAGCATTTTAAAGACTGAATTCGTACAATAGTTTCAAAATTCAAACTTACTTTTTAACTCAACTTTAATGGCATTAACTGTCACTAAATCGAAAGTTTAAGTGTTTTTTCACGTGGAGGCAGTGATGAGAGCGCACCAGACGTCGTCCGCTGCGCTCTATAAGTTCTTGTTCCAACTTTCTGTTTAATTGAATCGAAGTTTTCGGCTTTTTGTGGTGAACGTGCCAGCCACGCACGTACCCAAACTTTCTTTATTAAATTATTGGAAGTTCAGAAACGTTCCCCTTTGAACGCGAATTCTGATACAGAATTGGGGATGCTACTGAGTTACAGAAAAGTATTTATCCTCTACGGACTAGTCGTAGTGACTACGGAAAAGTAGAATTTTAAATTTTTACGTATCCATAAGTGATGATATGAATTTATTTTGAGTAGGTATGTCGTTAAAATAATGAACAAAAGAGCTGTTGGGACAATCGCAGAAGACAATTAAGAATCAGTACAGTAAGCAGTTCATAAAGATGTACTTTCGGTTTTGTTCGCTAACGACAAGCGGTCGGAGAAGCATTGTTTTGTGGCGTAGCTTTATCTGGTGCGGAACGAGTTGTCGTTCCCGTAATTTATAGATCTTTCTCCGGGCTCGCAACTCGCAGCTCGCCGGCGAGAAACAGCCGCTGAACTCGGCTCGTCTGATGCTATTAACCGTCACGTAACAAACTGCTGACTTCTCACGTCCGGATTCAAATTTGAGTAAATATGTCGCCGTTGGCCTCCTATTGTATTGATGTTCCGTTGTTTACATTTACTTGGGTTGTTTTGAATTCGGACGTGAATGTTGCCTTGTTATCTCGGTTTGTTTGTTATGCAATGTAGAGCTCATTTCGTATTCGTGTTGCGCTCTCTAGGTTTTAAGTTTTTCGTATCATATGTGCCAACTAAAATATTGAAATTGTTTTGAAATTATACATTCTGCACTACCAAAACATGAAGTATACAAGATATGTTATTATTTTTCGTAAGATGTCCAATAGAGAAAGAAATGGCTATGTAACTAATATTAATATTATAGAATTGAATGTAATATTTCTGCCGTGGTTTTCCTGGTTTAGGCGTGCTATAGTATATATAAGTGGAGCTCGGTGGTATAGGCACATATGTGGATAAAGTATGGGTATATGGCTTTCATGGATCCGATAGTGACGGATATTGGAGATTTACCTAAGTGTGACGAGATCCGGCGAGGACTTTGTGCCGAGCTCTCGCGGGGCCTCGCTCACAGGGATACACAATAGCGCCTGGTACTTAAAGTAATAGTTCTCTTCCCTGCCATCGTTCGTTTTATGAATTATCCTTAAGTAGTGATGTGTTAATATATAGATACTATCAAATGAGACATTGTATTGATAATTAAGTGAAAAGGTATTCATGTCATCTCATTAAATGGTTGAAAAGGTATATATTTATATATGTATATATACTTGTTATAAGTACTACCTAAGTGATTTAATATCTTTATTCGCTTTCAACTACATACCTAGCCGTAAATGGTATGGTAACGACTCTATTACAGTATATATTAACCTCGCTGTTATAGGATTAAAGTAGGTATCGTATAATATTACGAGTGCCGTTGAGTGTATCACATTCCTTTTATAAACCCACATTTGGTTCGTATATGTAGCGAGTTTAATATTACTTAATTTTGTTGGAAGGATCTCTACGCATACCCAATTTCGAGGAACTTTTGTCTTTATGATCTTTGTATTGCGAGAACTCAAAGTTTGTGATAAATAAATTTAATTTGCAATAACAAAGTTACAATGATTCGGCTGTTATACTTTTTCCGTTAAGTGCATACCTAATTTTGTAGTAAAACGGGAAATTGTCATAAAAACATTCAACACAGCCCTCAATGTATGTTTTATTTTATTTGATTTATTTTATATAGGTACACAAAACAAATTGCAATCATTGACTTATTCCACATATACATGCTTATAAATTATGATCTGGATTTTAACAAGACTATGTGTACACAGAAAAATTAAAATTATAAAGTGACCATCGAGACAAATGCGGATGAGAGTACCCATCAACAAAGCCACAAGCTTTGCAGACCGGTATGTGTAAGTCTATCTTACAAGCGAACAACATTAGCGTGTAAAACGCTGCACAGAGGTATAGTTAAGCGTAGGGTAAGTGCAGCCGGCAGGTACGGTCGCGCGATGACAGTGCTACGGCTCCCAGCGGGCCCCTTCTGCGATCCTCGTAAATTGCGAATATTAGATTATAAGTACGGCATGCGGCGAGTGGCGAGCGGCTCGGGTGCCATCACCCGAATATCGAACTCGTGCGCTGGTTAACATAACGCCACAGGGCACCGTGATCTGAATCTGCTTTTTGGACTATTCCCCGCGGAGCCGTTTGAACTTCGAGCGCTGCCGCCGCGCCGTGCCTTGTGCCGTTTTAATATTCACTGATTATAACAAACACATTTGCTGTTTACGTGAAGATTCAAAAATATAATTAGACAACAACACCTTACTGTCATTCCATGGAGAATAGAATTGTAAGTTTACAACACTGAGTTTTTTTCTCTTAAAAACATATATGGACTCCTAAATCGTATGATTCACATCACACACACATTCGATGTGCCACTTCAGCCTAGAATTCACTGTGCCAGTTTATCAGTATAAATGAAAAAAAAAACTTAAATCTATGAATACATGCGCGTTTTCGTCATGAAGTTACGCATTATTGGGTTGAATATTTCGAAAACAAGTTACTACTTACAGCTAAAGCAAAGTTCATCGACACGGACGAGAGCTCTATAAAAGACTTTGTAATTCAGCTCGGAAAGAGCGTAATGTTTCAAAAGCCCTCTTACGGCTATACAATGGCGGTGCGCGACTGTCGCAGCTGTCGACGTGGCGGTGGCGCTGCGCCGGTGTTGATTTTCCCATTGCTAGCGCCGTTACGGCTTCATTAGGCGGCGAGTCATAACGGCCGTTTTCTGTGAATTCCATATAGAAAGATGCATGCGTGCATGCTTTATAAATAGAAATATCTTATCGACAGCAAAGTATAATCTTCATAAAAGTTACCACAAAGAAAACATTGTTGTTATCAAGTTATCTTGATCTTATGATACATTTATTTATTTATATACCACAGAGAATATCTTCCTGATTTAGAAGCATAATCACGTAATGATTTTTTATATAGTATAGCCACTTGAAAAATCTATTTCGGTAAGACCACATCTTTCATTGTCAAATCCTTAATGACTGTAACTTCTTTAATCAGTAGCGATAATTTAAAATGATAATACTTTTCCTTTTTTTTTCACCCTCACCCTGCCACACGCACCACTTACACACCACATTCATATAAGGTCTTTACCTATGAAATTTCCGTTTTATTTGAAAAAAGTGAAAGTATTTTTTTTTTCGAACTTATTTATTTCTTTTATTCAAAGTAATCACCCCTGCAATCAATGCATCTTTGCCAACGCTTTGGCAGTTTATGGATGCCCTTCTTGAAAAAATCAGCAGGACGGGAGACAACAAACTCTTCAAAGGCGTTTTGTACTGCCTCTCGGGAATTGAATTTTTTTTCCCGCTAAAAAGTTGTCCAAATTTTGGAAAAAGTAATAGTCGGTAGGCGCAAGATCTGGTGAGTATGGCGGATGAGGGAGAGCTTCCAAACCCAACTCATGCAGCTTAGAGACGGTCTGTTGTGCAGTATGGGGTAGCGCGTTGTCGTGAAGTAGCAGTGGAGACGACCGATTGACCAAAGCTGGTTGCAGACGTGCGAGTTTCGCCATCATTGTGGTCAGTTCTTCAATGTACACATCTGCAGTAATGCTCTCGCCGTTTTGTAAAAAGCTATGATGAATCACACCAGCACTAGACCACCAAACTGTGACCATCACCTTTCTAGGGGTCATTTTTCGTTTTGCACATTGCTTTGGTACCGAACCAGGATCAAACCAACTTGCTGAGCGCTTTCGATTGTCAAAAAGAATCCATTTTTCGTCGCACGTAACAATTCGGTTCAAAATTACTTCATTTCTGTGCCTGTTAAGCAGCGCAAGGCAAGTCTCGACGCGTACGTTGCGCTGGCGATCGTTAAGTTCGTGGGGCACCCATCTATCAAGCTTTTTTATCTTGCCAATCTGTCGCAAATGGACCAATATTGTTTTGATGCTAACATCAAAAGCTGCTGCCAGCTCAGCTGTAGATTGAGATTCATCAGCTTCCACAATCGCCTTTAATTCATCATTGTTGACCAAAGTTTCCGGACGACCACGAGGTTCATTTTTCAAGTCAAAATTCCCAGAACGGAACCGAGCAAACCAATAACGGGTTGTACGTTCGTTTGTACAGTTCTCTCCGTAAACGTCGTTGATGTTACGTGTCGTTTGTGCCGCGTTGGTGCCACGACGGAACTCATATTCCATAATTACACGAAATTTCAAAGTATCCATTATGAGGAAAAATGTTGAAATGTAATGAAAATACAACGCTAATCAATAAACAAAAGACTTATATTGTAAATAGAATGTCATATTTTTAAAACAAAATTAATTTGAATTTAGAATTCATAGCCAATCAAAACTTTTTTTTGTTTGAAAAAGTCTGTACTGCAATACGGCAATTTCATAGGTAAAGACCTATTATATCCCGCCCACACACATTACACTAAATCATTTACAAATCTACCCATAATAATAGCAAACATAATATCATGTTTACGTATATAATATGTTACCTATATGTATATATTTTTTAATTTTTATTTTCTATAGTTGCCATCACAATTTTTTTTAAGCTGTAACAAAAATTAGTCTTATGTTTACTCATAATTATATTCTGTGCTTTCAAGTTTTGTATGAAACATAACTTAATGTAACTTCATGTTAAAATAAATTTATACCTGGTTACTGGCTCCTGTAACACAGGATATCGCCTAGTATAAAAGCTGGTTGTTAATTTCATATTGTACCTAACCTGATACTGTATTTAACTAAACTAAAAATAATTGTTTTTGTTGCACAAGATATCAGTCGTGAACTTTTTACCATACTTGTGTCGTTGTGTAATTCTAGGTTAAGCATTGATGTTAAATAAATATATATATAATTATATTATTTATTATTAATTGGGTCAGCTCGGCTTCCTTTCTTGGGGACGGGTTGCACGTTAGCAAGTGTCACGGGTTGTATGATGCTGATTTGAGGGAGAGACGAAACAAGCAGCAACAAGAGAATGAATACATGAGACAACTCCAGAGCACAATATTTTAGGACCACCGCAGGTATGCCATCCGGACCACTGGTTTTATTAACGTCAAGGCCACACAAGGTTTTGCACATCGCGAAAGGTTTTTCAGTGTCGCTTACGGGCATTTCAGGCACGAAGGTTCCGCAGTGTGACAAATTCGATTGCAATTTAGAACCAGGATCCAGAGACTATTAGCAAAGTGTGATGCAAAAAGGTTTAATTTAAAGGCTTCCTGAATCAGTGTGATCACGACTTAGTGGAAAGCTCCTTACGTGATCCCATACCGTCTGCTGTACACTCCACAGTCATTAAAGCTCTTGAAAGCTCAAAATGTTCTCCGTTCAATTAGGAATGTCTAAGCTTGAAACCTTCTTATTATTTATCCATCAAACGTTTCGTTAGCATGAGAAAGAAAATAATTATTCTACATTTTAAGTACCGCTCTCGGTATCAAGTCGTCTTTTTCACCCGTTTTATTTATTACACTGAGTAATACGCCTTGAAGGGTAACTTTTAAGATTTTAACGAAATTAAAGTTAGTTATTTAGGCCCAAAGGTTCACTAACGAACTTAATAAATTGTTGCTATTCGCTAAAGCTTTTGCCTACTTATATTCATATAAAAAAGCTGTTTGGTTAAAAGAAAGTGGCAACATTAAAATTTCATACTATAGAATTATCACAGAAAATGAGTTAGTTATTATTCAGTAAGCAAACGAGTGTATATAATTATAATTATAATATGTACGTTTGTGTTGCTGAGGCTAAATATTATCCGTAATTGGTCGAATCGAAGCGAGCATAGGCGCTATCGCAGACGACGCTGCTCCCGGCTCCTTGGTCTTTGTGCAGGCTCGGGTAATTACTTGGGGACCGAGGGATACCTCATCGGATGCTCTCACTCAATTAATGCAGAACTATTCAAATATCGCAGCAAAATACCAGGTTTTACATACAACACAATATACAATCCTAAAAACTTAATGCGATTTTTTAGATTTAACGGAGATTCAATAGATTAAGGTTTTGGATTTATAAATTTTTCACGATTGAAACACATCGATATTAAATACTAGGGTCGTTTATGTAGGTACTACCGCTTTGCCTGAAATCTTGCTACCAAGCGTTAATGTGCAAGAATTACTGTTTCGGTAAAGGGGCACTGTAGCTAGTAAAGTTACTGGTCAAATGAGACTTTAGACCTATTTCCGCACTTATTCTTCTGTGACATACCCAAATGTATTGCAGTAGTTATGTTACAGAGGGATACGTTGGAAATTAGGAACTGTCAAACTTTTAGACGGGCATTAATCTCACAGTCTAGAAATCTTATTACTGGACTGTGCTAACAACGTCTCAGAATGTCGTGCGCAGTGCAGTACCACACAAACACTTATTACAATAAGACAAGTTAATCATCGGGAGTCATTTTTACACATTTTTTGTAAGTTAAAACTGAAAACACACCTACGAAGGACACAAAAAGTATTTTTCAAATGTGTTGCAGGATAAGTGCTTTTAAAATTGAGGGCAGACGCCCGTCAATCAGCATTATTTTTAAGATAATGTTAAATATTTTTAAGATAAACCTAATTTGGAAGAAAGGTTTCGCATTTATAAGTCGCGATCGCGATCAACGTTTGCAAGACATTAGTCACACGAGTATTCCAATAAACCACTGTCAAATATCCCACATATCACCGTCAATATGTAATTTACGATTCTCACGTTTCTTTGTAACGTAACAACTGAAAGTTATCGTCATATCTGAGTTTCCTAACTCTCGCAAAGACAAATTGGAGTGGAGGCGGTGAATAAAGTTTTACGATATGCGTGGTTATCAGAAATGAGCGCCGTTCGCTTCGTACTTAGAGTCGCTCTTCATAATAGTATGTAAATCAGGGTCTAAACTCTACCGGATTTTTATTTGCTTAATTTGATATTATGAAATCGTAGTTTTATATGGCTCTAAAACTGATCATTGTTTTCATTGTTTTGGTAAAAAGTTAATAGTATTAGTGTCTTGTTGCTTTAAAACGTCGTATTATGTTATGTTAACATTACATTTGAAATCTTTACAACGTCTCCGTATATATAACCTCGGGGAAAATAAAAAGGTTCATAACAGAGTTTACTTTGCTTGTACGAGTGTCTAAAGTCTGTTTTACTGATAGAGTCCACCATGACAAAAATGTCGAACAACTTTGTGTCAATAAAAGACTGATAATGACCTACTCGAATTGTTCAAAAGTTTATGTGCAATATCTTATCAAATTAATAATCTTTTTTGACAAGATAAAAATTTATGCCATTTGATCCGAGAGCATTAGAATATTATCGTCTAAAAGTTTGATATATGTACTGAATTTTCTTTGCAGCGGTGTGTTCTGTGACGTAGTGTGAAAAAGTTCGTGTGCTACAGTTTAAATTAATCAATTTGAAAACTGAAGAATCTTGTTATTCCCCAGGACATGTGCAGTATATTTTTTGTTATGCTGTCGATATGATCAATGTTGATATCAATCAATAATAATCGGAACAGCTTACATTTTGAAACAAATATAGACATTAGATTCCCTTTTGTTTAAAGCTAACACACTGCATTGCGTTGTTCCTACGAAGGACTTGTGTTTATCTACGACGTGGCTTACATCTCGCGCTTCCTCGTACACCTGAATGTATTAAATACCTCTCGTTGCTTGTTATCTTTCCCCCTCACTGTAAATTAGAATCTTTGTATGTGAGGCGTGTTTCAACTTTCACGTCGTAGGCAATATCAACTACTTACACGAATCATTCCAGTGGGCTTGATACAGTTTGATTTAAAAAAAACTAAAACGGGCTCCAACATTCCAACTCGCTGCATATTTTACCGTACAGTCGTGCATTTGATCTCGGCAAATCAAATAGAATAAAGATTTATATAATTCTATAGCGATACACACGAAAGGTCTTTCAACATCAGCTTACATCCACATCGATGTTCAAAGCGTTGTTTGTAAAGTTGCAACGTGAAGTATCATTAACAATTCTTTTTATATGCGGCAACCTGAGAAAAGTTCCACTTTGTTTCGTTCGCCATCGTACCGTGTCTAAGTAAGAACTAGTCGAGCGGTCGGAAAGGTCCGGGGATGCTTTTAAGGCGTTTCTATAATGTCAAATGAGAGTAGATTCACTTGATTTGCCTCGGAATTTGTAGAATCCGGTGACCATGAACGTAATTTATCGTAGACTTAATTTATCGATAAAACAAGATAAAATTGAAATTAGTGTATGTAGTATACACTAATTTCAAGAAGTCAAAAAGAAGTTCAGCCGTCCTTTTCCGATACACTGAAATATGAACACCTAATTAATCCTAGGGCTAACCAAAAGATCTTATTTATATCGAATATTATTAAAATTAATAGTGACATTCATTAATAAAATTCAATTCTCATTTCTCTAGTATCAGTTTTACGAAAAACAAATGTTTTGTTTTTCAATTATGGATAGAGCCAATTTTTGGGTTACGAATATATATTAAACTTAAAGTATGGTTTTGTTTGTTGGATATTCCAACAACAACTGATTATCGATAATGATAGGTAAACTCACGTATCTGGAAAGTAACTAACTGTATATTATGACCAATCAGAATAGGAAATTTGGCGTATTTGCAATCAATGAGAAATAGTTTATTGTTTTGCGTACTAAATACATTATGATCATTTACTAAGTAGTTAAACCATTTCCAACACTCACGAGGCTATTTTTTTGGTTTAATCCTCATTCAAGATCATCTTAGTTATGTGCTTTTCAAAATAATCTTCTTCATTATCTTAGTAAAGAGGTTAAATTACTATAAATAAATAAAAATATCGATAAGTTCAGAGGTTGCACTCCAGCCCTTTCGTCATGCGTGCCCTTCGTCCCGCGCCACGTTGCCTCTGGAACGAAAACCGACTCGGTGAGCGTAGTAGAGATAAAACGTATGTTCATTTTATTTCCACATTTGTCAGCGTTCGTTTTGTGCCCACTAACATAAATTGGATACGGAGGGAAACCTCGCAGGTGAATGTAAAATAGCCGGGTTTTCCCAAGATAATACCGCTGAAATTTTACGACACCATTATGGGATTTATTGGTTGTGTCACATTCAGAAATATTTTTTTACAAAATATTTTGATGGATCGCCTACGCCTCATCACGATGCGTGTTAAATTGCGCTACCCGCGTGTAATAAAACTGTTGACAAAGCTTTGATCGCCAATAAATAGTTTATGTTACAACAATTAAATATTATATTACAGCCGATCTTTAAATATTCAGATTATGTTCTCATTTAAGGTTATACAAGTTTTTACTAAGTGATTAACTGACTATTAACTTAATCCTGTAATTGCAGGATCGACCCTTAGTAGAGTAAATCACGAGGTAATTTTTTAAATTTTTTCTATAGTGTTTGTTCTGAAGTTCAGAGATAATTTTGGGAAATCTGCAGGCAGTCCGAAACAATTTTAAACAAGAACTGTCAATAAATTGCTGCCTTTCTCCATGTGCTACGCTCGTAGCGAAACAAGTGCTACAACACGGTCACATCACTTTCGCGTGTCGTGCTACGAAATGCTACGATCTTCTACATTCAAACTCTACGAATATAGAGTTTTATTTGCAACGTTTATGTTTACTAACTTATGTTATTTCCGAAATATTATTTAAATGCAAATAATATGCTTTTAAACCGAGTCGACTTACCGTAATTAAAGCGCATAGATTAAGAACTTTTAAATTGATCACAATAATCATTGCATATAGGTCGCCTAACTTGATTGTGAGCATTGCAGTAACGATCATCGACTATCCAGCGCCAATTACTTAAACATATATACGATCAGTGACAATTACTTCTAATGTCTAGCTCTATACCAATAATCCTACATGTGTCTTAATAATAATAATAATAATAACGCCCAACGATCACATACATAGATCCCAGACCCTAACTAGGATTCCCTGTGTCTAGGGACCTAAGAACTACGAGGACCATGGTCCCACAACACCCAGACTCAGTATATAAGTATTTGCGCTTTTTTTTCTGTGCACATATACTTGTCATGCCGCGGAAATAGTACCCGCCACCTCCGGGTTATGAGCCGACCTGCTCAACCACCACACCACAGAGGCTGTCATCACATCCTAACAATACATCTAAACTTGCTGTCATCAATAGTGTCTAATATTTATTTTTAAGTAATACATATGATACGCTTTCAACACAATAAACTTGCTTTACGAATGATATTGCAGCGATGATTAATGTGGTTCATTTGGTATACGATAACAGTTAAACGATAAATGTCTTATGAAGTCTATATTCTACGTTAGAACAGTCTACAAATTGCTGAGATTATCTTAAATTCAACAAGCTACGTAATCTAGTTGTAGTATAGTTGACAATGCTTGATTTGAAGTGCAATTCCTCAAAAAATATAGAATTCACCTTGATTTAGATAAGATGTCGATCGTTTGTTGTTATTTTCTTACAGACATAATTAAACGCGCGCCCCAATCCGCCTAAATTTCACTTCAATGTATAATCATCGAAATAGCTTAAAGTCCACCTAACATGCTGCTCCGAAACTTGAAGACTTTCGATAAGCGGGTTTGTGCGATCCCGATGTCATGCTCAGCCGAATGTCGATCGCCTATTGTCCTGCTCTAATGACTGACACAGGCGTTCAATTAAACGTGCCAATTAGCATGGAGTTCGCCGTGTCGTGCACGGACGTATGGCTTTCGAACACTGCTTTGCTTTATTCGATGTAAAATCAAACATCTAGCAATAAAATAAAAAAAAGATGTGTACGACTTAATGTCACCTGCAATCAGCATGGTCGTAATATCACTGTTGATAGACGTCAACAGAATCACAACTATTACATGTAAAGAACCGTTGCTATATGTTATAGGTTATCCCGAGTAATGCTTCTATAAATATGACGCATTTACACTCAATGGGAAATCGAATCTTTCGAAAATCGAAAATATTTAATAAAGATAATAATTTATTTATTGTAGTGTAAATTTTTCAATTGAAAACGATCGCCGCGACAACGATGGCGGTCCCATGCCCAATAATTAGCTAATGAAAATCGCACACGACTGTTCTACTTCATAAATATTTTCCTTACTGCCTGTTACCACGACCTGTCGATAAATTTATGGAAGGGCCGACGTCACCTGAAATTTTATGGTTTTTTCGTAGCTTGCCTCCCTATGTTTATTGCTTACCAAGTCTCAGCATCTGGAAGTCCGGCGCAGTTATAAAGTTATGTTTCTTAAATCATACGCCAAAGTGCTTCATAGTTGAATTTAATAATTATGTTTGAAAATATTGTGATACATACAGTTTTGACTGTTGGTTCAATTAAATTGTTCTACTAATCTATGGTCATTCACTAAATCTGTTTCAGAGGAATATACCAATATTGATAATTAATGGTTTCTCGCAGGCATATGTCTGTATATTTTGAACATATTAATGAACAACCAACACACAAGTTCTTGAACATCAAGGTAGGCTGTTACCGTACTTAAGTATTAGTTAGAGCATACCCAGTCAGGGTTTCTGGGCAGGGGTTCGATTCGTGTCACATTATCGGCACCTGTGCCTCAGCCGCAGCTTTAGCTTCGGAAAAACTATGCCCACCCTGTAATCGCGTCGCCTGCCCGCCTGTATTCACCTAATAAATATTTTCCTTCTCGTACATTCACTATAGCCGGAGAAAGTTCGCAAACCGTTATTGAAAATGCGAACCCGAATATTTTGCCAACATTCATATTCGATTATTACAAGCGACGAATACGGAGAGATTTGAAGCCACGTGCCGCCGCGCTGCGCGCCCCCTTGTGGGAAATGTGTACCTTTACACGTATGAATAAATGTATTAACTCGTGTTATCTGTTTCTAATTTGTTTGTATCCTCATGATAGGTACTTTGTTATGTTTGCTTAAAGCTTTTAATATTCCAAGAATCTTTCTGTTTGACAACCGCTTATTTAACAATGAATTCTAGTTACGAGCTAAAATAAAACTGTAATATGTTATATAAAATGGTTGCTTTCTGATAAATTTGTTTGAACAGCTTTTGAGTGTATATATTTTATTACCTGCATGATGTATTGCCGACCTCTGTTGGCTGCATATATCAAATGATTAATGGGTAACTCTAGGCTTATCAATATCTATAAAATGCAATTTCATTGAGATTTATGTGTGTGATAAATCGTCCGTTCCATAATTCAAACATTTAGCAAACCTTGAGTCGTGGGCTATGCCTTTACCATACTACTATTCCTATTTTTGACTATTCAGATATCAGTAATATCCCATGCGCTTTATGCCAGTAACATATATGTGTTCCAACAAAATATGAAAATGTATGTGGGAAGGTATTTGTGGTCCCAAAAGAGAATTAACATTTTTCTTTTAGGTGAATTAACTTAGACATTCATGGGCTGTTTACTGTGAAGACGTGTGTTTGAGATTCAGTTTCGGCGCTGCTGATTGTGGTACTTGTACATGCAAATAAATAACAGTTTAATTGGACTGTAGTATAGAATTATAAGAGAAAACAATTCCGTATCTCGCAGTTATTGTCTTAAATTTTTATAAAATAATCTAACCATAGTTTTAAACATAACTCTCCTTTCGACATCTTTTAACTTATGAAAAGGTTTTCATATAATATAATAATAATAGGATATAGGTAATTTGATTTCTAATTTAGGTAAATTAGAAATCAAATTACCTATATCCTATTAGATTCAGTACAATTTATAACTGAATTTCAAAAGAGACACGTGTTTTATATAGCAATACGTTTCTAGATTCGGGAATAAAGTACGTGACTGAGCTGTGTGCGAGTTGCAAGAGCGAGTGCGGCGCTCAGCACTAAATCTCGCCGAGTACATTAACGTTTTCCGATATCTAAAGCGCAGTGCTTCCAGGGCCACCGGTCCAGTTGAATAACAAAGAACTGCGTGGCTTAGGTATCGAGCGCTAATGGACTGGAGGATTTATTATACAGCTCCCCAGAACGATGTCGCCCTTATATATGCGGCTTTGTAAGGAACGTTTTTTTATGTTATTGCATGATGTGACGAACTAGTCGTTCACCTGATGTTACACACGACACGGCTGCCCATAACAGAACAGTGTTACTCGAAACTCTAAAATATAGTTTCGCGTGTCACTGCACTGCGCACAGCATCCTGAGACATCAGCACAGTCTGGTAATAAGATTACTCAACTGTGAGATCAGATCATAAATTCTCATTTGCCCAGTAATTTCACTAGCTTTAGTGCTCTTCTTCTTCTTTAGTGCTAAGTTTTTATTTATTTATTTATTTATTTACCTACCTAGACGAACTTTGCAAAAAAGCCTTACCACCTAGTAAAACCACGTCTTTGAGGTTTCAATTTATTTATCATTTGTTATACGTGTGTGTATATACTATATAATATGTTTACTATATAATAGTTTGTTTTGCTCATGTATTAATAGCTTCTCTAATCCGCGCTGGGTCAGCACGTGTACAATCATATCAGTTGGAATAGTCAATGCGCGGGGCTTGTTTCCGCACAATCAATCAAGGCAACTGAAGAGGCACACTCTGTTCGCGCAAATTGTGCACTATCGAACTCGTTAAGGCAATTAACCCGTAGGAGATCTGACATCGGTTTTCAGATATAGTATGATTCACATATAAAAATTTACGACGCTTAACAAACACCTTTATCTTATGTCGAATTTACATAAATTTCAAAGTCCACCTACCGGACGTCCCTTGTTGGCAAATTTCCACGCTGCGGGGCCGACGGACGTGTATTTTGTTTTAACTCTTGTTTTCAACTTCTCTTACCAAATTTATGTTAAACTGAATTCACGGTTATTTCTTATTATTTCCTAAATGGAAACGTGAATGTGCAGATTATTATGTATCGTCGACCAAGGGTTAAATTGTCAATTTTGTGATAAATAACCTTTTTCTAAGAGGTCTAACAATAAGTCAGTCTTTGTCACACGTATAAGTTTTGAACGATGCACTGGAGCTTCAACTGCATATCGTGATATGCCCAATAAATTTCGGTGCATTGTGAAATTAAATGATATGCCTGAGCATTTCGTTAAATAAATATCAGGGAAGTGCCAAATTCTATGATCGGTGGCTAACACATACATACATTACTGTGGCATCGGCCAATAGACTCCTTGTACGATATATAATACAGATAATTATCTAGTATACTTAATGAAGTGCTATGCTAGTTTTTGCAATATTTTATTGTTTACGTATCTTTTATGCCTGTGTATATTTAATATTATCCAGCATAATATGTATTCGCAGTCATATTGTGTGATGTAAAAAGTATTAACTGCAGTTACAGTTGTCATGGGTGGATGTCAAAGTTTCATAACACAAATAACGACTAACACAAATTAAAATTTACTTACTCACTTGATATTTCGTTCTATTTAGTGTAGCTAGCTTCCTCTAATCTGTGGCTTTGATGGAAGTGGAGGTGAGCAGGCCAGATGAGGTGGTGGCGCGGGCGCGGTGCGGCTGCTCGCCGGCTGCGCGCTCCGGTGCGGCGCTATATGGCCCGTGAATAATCCTTCGTAATACTCCGCTTAATGGCTCGGAATTAAACAATTAGTTGTTTTCTTTCTGCCTCGTCAATGATGAAGCCCCACCGTTATGACAATAAACATCAAGTGCGCTGAATCAACAAGCAGCATTCGATAAATAAGGACTTACTTCACATTCAATCAATTACCCTAGATTATGATTACTGTCAGTAATATTTGAGTCAATAATTAACATTTGTTTGTGATATTTTATGGTGTATGGTAACGTCCGTCGGTGTTGTATTATATTGTTGCCACCCAGCAAAACATAAAACGCTATTATAACTTCATAACTGCATTAAGATCGCTTAAATGTCCACTACCATTATATTGTCTTAAAATGTATATTCCGGTACGTAACAGGTAGGTTATTAAAGAATCATATTGGAGCGTCGCAACTCAGATACCGAGCCACTCCTTTTCGCCGGAGGGTTGCTTTTATTAAGCGTATTAATTCTTCTGATAAGCCTTCTCTTTGTTCATCCACAATAATGGGATGTTTTGATGTTTTAATCAAGGTTCAAGAAATTTTTAACGTTGGATATTGTTACCCAGACTGGCTCATCTAACTCTGACTTAATGACATTGTCTTATCTGTGTTGTTTATCTTTTTTATTTATTCTGAATTTTCTTTTTACATTGTTTTTCGATTCCTTCCGGTGCTTTGCTTAGTTCGGACTTATTGAACTGGGCTTGCTACTTATTGACATCTGCTGTACTGAAAGTGAAATATGTAAATGAATTAATGTAAAAATAAGATTAATTACAAGTACTAATAAGCTTCTGCCCGCGGCTTTTTAGTGTTATTCCTAACTACCAATCTTATGATTAATTACATTATATTGTTTTCCAACTGCCTATAACCACTTATGAAAATGGGAATGAAAAATTAAAGTTGGCAGCTTAATTCATGTGGGTGGGTCTTTTAGTTTACGCGCACTCAAACAGTATCGTGCTAAAATTTTACTGTATCGTAAAACTTGTGATTGGGGGCTGCACGTGTTATAGCTTTAAATTAAAATGTGTTGACGGTAAGTGCGTTATGAGGCCGTCAACTCCGCTATATAATAATACTCTTGAGGATATTTTATGCCGGCGCTCGGGCTCCAGGCTCGACGCCGCCCGCCGCCGGGTGCGGTGGTTGCAGCTCATGTGCACCTGCGGATATTACCACCTAAATCATATTTCTTATTTTGCTATAACGCTTATTTCACTACCTCAACGTAGCGTTCTTACCTGCAAAGCCGTTATCTTCTCGACTTATTTAAAACGTTTGCAATTGACAGCTTGTGGCGTCTTCTTCATTTTACCTATTTCTTTTATCAATAAGAACCGTGAAAAGAAGTGCTGCGTTTCTTCGCCTTTGTTATTTATGGAACAAAAATTGAAAGAATTCTGAATAAAGATTCTGTTGCTGTCTAATTAATTTGGTTCTCTGGGAAGGTTTTATATGTATAATGTGTATAGTTGAACATGTTAGGGAACACCCTATATCGACTGCGGAATATCAACAATCAAATAATTAGTATCAGTTCGCTGTGTAATGCGACGGCTGCTAACGGCCTGAATACCGACTTTAATGGCTGTCTATATGCCAATGCGATCAATCTATACATATAAAATTCAAAGTCCTGACTGGCTGACTGAATGACTTATATATCAACGCACAGCCTAAACCGCTGGTCCTAGAGACTTGAAATTTGGAGGGTGTGTTCTTTGTAAAGTGTAGGTATCCACTAGGAAAGGGTTTTTTTGAAATTCCACCCCTCAGAGGGTGAAATAGGTGGTTGAATTATTTTCCTATAGGCCACGCAGGTGAAGCTGCTGGCAGAAGCTAGTATTTAATACTGCTATTCTGTGCGAAATTACCTCGTGTCTGTGGTTGAACTGTGCTGAATTACTACCATCTGAATGGTGTCGCAGGCTTTGCCGGTTATGATGTACCGTCGATTATGGTTTTGGTTCTCGCGCTCTACTCCCTTCAAGCGGAAGTCATTACTCAATATGTAGATGCGTTAAAGCACAATATCTTTAAATGCGCTATGAGGCTTCTAAATCTAGACATAATATTAGATATATTAGACAAAATATAGTGTATTTAGGCGTGACATCGTAGAAGTTCAATGATTCAAGAATCTGTTTATTAGTTTTAGCAGAGTCACTCTAGATGATTTATATTATACTTAGTCTTTGGCCTTTCGTTTTATAATTTCAATGAGTGGCCGTTTCCTAGAATTCTATGTTGCCAAGCAAGCGATAGCCACGCAATGTCCTAGCGGTATATATTTGTGTAACAACTGTATAATGGCTTCACAGAGCTTTGCCTTTAATTGAGTTTCAAATTGGCAAAGATATAAGATTTTTTATCTTTCAAAAAGAAATACGAAAGTCTCTGTGACATAGTCATGTCATGCTATAATTTCATAGTTTGGTAGCGTAATTTCAAAGCACATAATATGGTCTGATTATCAGATGTTAGTTATTTTTTGTGATCTCTGGTACAATTATTAGTAATAATTATAATTATGATATTTAAGCTAATATTACCGTTATCTCTATACGATATCTAAATCCCATGTTTTAATGTCTGTGATCTCCAACACAGGCGTCTTAATTGTGGTAAACAAGCTATTTGTTGTATTCCATTAGTAGAGGTGTTCCCTTGGATATTGTTAAAGCTCATCGTTTGATAAACTGATTGGTTTGACCAACTTAACAGCTAGTGCATAGTGTATTCTCCAACACAATGCCCTTAACCGACACATGAGCTGTTTATCGTTGAGTAGTTTCGTACGGTATCTTCAAATACCATTGAAGGATGTACTCACAAGTACGTGACTTTTTGTTGAAGTAGTGTTAAAAAGGGAAACTGTAGTTATTTCACTAAAGAGCACTCAAAATTCATTGTGTGAAACGAGACGTTCATTGGCTGTGATATTGTAATTATGAGTGCACCTAAAGCATTTTGAAAATGAAATTTACTTATCTTAAGGACCTTGCAAATTAATTGCAGAATGACAGAGCACAACGGCGGGGTCTCTTAATGTACGTTCACAAAGCAAAACGGCTTGGGCGGCACCGTAGCGGCGGTGATTATGATAATGACGCGGTGGCCGCGCTTTTTGCGGCGCTCGTCCTATATTACGGAACTCGACACCATTTTCTGATTTCGTCTGTGCGCTCGACGGCGCATCGCGTAGCATCGCACCCGATCCCGCCGTTTGCCGTTCGCAAACCACTCCAAGACGCTTATAAATTATGCAAGCCGCTATAATCCACGCCCTAAACGCCTTCTCCACCGCCTCAATTATTCATTCGAGTGGTTTGATGTTTTAGAAAATTGTCGCGATACTCGAGACGGGCGATGCTTTATAATTCAGCAGCTGAAATGTCTTCGCAGCTGCCACCGGATTCCAGTCTTGAGGCTTGTCTCCAGGATTAGTTTATGGACTCACGGGTCTATTGGAAATTTGTTCAATTAAAACTTTTACTCCTGAACAGTAAAACATAGAATGTGTTTTGTTTCAGGATTCCGAGGGAGACACGCCGCTACACGATGCCATCTCCAAAAAACGGGACGACATGCTAACATTACTGCTAGAGCATGGCGCTGACATGACTCTTACCAACAACAACGGTTTCAACGCGCTTCACCATGCTGCATTGCGAGGAAATCCAAGGTAAGCATCTCACTATTACATACTTAACTTTCTTTTATCGTATACTTAAAAAACTCGCTACCGTCAAATGGCACGAGCAAAAACGAGGCAATGAATTTTCAGGCATAAAATCTTGCTCTATATATTAAATTTAAGTAGTTTAAGACTCATATCCACACCTTCACGTATAAATATATAAAAATATAAATATGAATAGAATAAATATGTAAGACACTTAGTAGCCCCAAAACTTTACTTAGTAATTTTTTTTCATTCCGTGTTGAATGAACGGTTTCGCCTGTTGCATTCCTCCCGTCGGATGCAATTAATTTACATTACAACAGATGAACAATTAAAAAGCGTATAACTATCGTACTAAAAACATTCCTTGAATTTACTTGTTGATTAAACCTGACCCTGACGAACGAACATTGATGTCTTATCTTAAGCGTTCTTATACTTTTTTTAATTCCGTACTATTTAGAAATTTAAAATATTGTAGTTTCTAATCGATACACAATAACATTATGCATCAGATGGCAGTATGATTATATTAATGTAAATGTTTATTAATACACGAGTGTGAAGGTAATATTCCGGGCCACTTATCTGCACGAAAGCATTACGTCGTACAGTTTGTCTGAGATAAACATAACGTAACGTCGCTGGTTGGTAGACATTATCCCTAGGAAAACGGGTAGTTATGAGCGAGGCTGCCTGGCTATAAACTACTTACATGTCACATACATGTCTAATATTGCTGTCCAACAGCATGTGCGGTCGCTCCGCGTGATGTTTTTATTACTTAAGTCACAAGACACAATACAGCTGCTTAAAATATAACGAATAATATTTATGGATATGCTTACTAAGTGCAAAGAAACACTGGCGTTCTTAAATCATGAGTGCACTTTTCTACGAAACTTTTAAAAAGCTTACTTTAATATTCTACGCTAGCTTACATACATAGTCATATAAGTATGGCTTTCTGAAGTTGCAAGCATTTGTGCAGTTACAAGTGAATAAATAATTAATATATTGGAAGCAGGAGTGGTTAAAACTTGTAGGTTATCAAATTACTTAGTGTACGGGCCAACCCGTAACATTATTGTATTACATAATATATCAAATCAGTATCAATAAAGCATTCTAACGGAACACACGTCGTATCATTTCTGCTACTGTAAAATTAAACTCAACCGGGAACTATACACTATCACACTAATCACACTAATATTATAAAGGCGAAAATTTGTATGTGTGTATGTTTGTTACTCCTTCACGCTCAAACGGCTGAATGGATTTGCATGAAATTCGGTACCAAGATAGCTTATACACTGGATTAAAATATAGGCGTGTAATATAAAAGTGAAATGTTCCCTTGGGATGAACAAATAATTAAAATACTTTTTACCCGCGGGTGAAACCGCGGGGCGCAACTAGTCAATTATGAAAATCTATGTAGGGTTGAGCACTAGACTCTACATAGTGGTCCTTCGAGCCGGATTCGTCAAACTCGATATAATCTGTATGTGCTTGTTGTCTTTCTGAAATTAAGTTTCAGTTGAGAAGGTGAAAAATCATATTATCATTGATTTTACCTGAGTGAATAATAGAAAGACACAAGACATAAGCCCTATTCCTACTAAATAATAGGTCTTTACCTATGAAATTGCCGTATTGCAGTACAGACTTTTTCAAACAAAAAAAAGTTTAGAGTGGCTATGAATTCTAAATTCAAATTAATTTTGTTTTAAAAATATGATATTCTATTTACAATATAAGTCTTTTGTTTATTGATTATCGTTGTATTTTCATTACATTTCAACATTTTTCCTCATAATGGATACTTTGAAATTTCGTGTAATTATGGAATATGAGTTCCGTCGTGGCACCAACGCGGCACAAACGACACGTAACATCAACGACGTTTACGAAGAGCACTGTACAAACGAACGTACAACCCGTTATTGGTTTGCTCGGTTCCGTTCTGGGAATTTTGACTTGAAAAATGAACCTCGTGGTCGTCCGGAAACTTTGGTCAACAATGATGAATTAAAGGCGAATGTGGAAGCTGATGAATCTCAATCTACAGCTGAGCTGGCAGCAGCTTTTGATGTTAGCATTAAAACAATATTGGTCCATTTGCGACAGATTAGCAAGATAAAAAAAGCTTGATAGATGGGTGCCCCACGAACTTAACGATCGCCAGCGCAACGTACGCGTCGAGACTTGCCTTGCGCTGCTTAACAGGCACAGAAATGAAGGAATTTTGAACCGAATTGTTACGTGCGACGAAAAATGGATTCTTTTTGACAATCGAAAGCACTCAGCAAGTTGGTTAGATCCTGGTTCGGTACCAAAGCAATGTGCAAAACGAAAAATGACCCCTAGAAAGGTGATGGTCACAGTTTGGTGGTCTAGTGCTGGTGTGATTCGTCATAGCTTTTTACAAAACGGCGAGAGCATTACTGCAGATGTGTACATTGAAGAACTGACCACAATGATGGCGAAACTCGCACGTCTGCAACCAGCTTTGGTCAATCGGTCGTCTCCACTGCTACTTCACGAGAACGCGCGACCCCATACTGCACAACAGACCGTCTCTAAGCTGCATGAGTTGGGTTTGGAAGCTCTCCCTCATCCGCCATACTCACCAGATATTGCGCCTACCGACTATTACTTTTTCCAAAATTTGGACAACTTTTTAGCGGGAAAAAAATTCAATTCCCGAGAGGCAGTACAAAACGCCTTTGAAGAGTTTGTTGTCTCCCGTCCTGCTAATTTTTTCAAGAAGGGCATCCATAAACTGCCACAGCGTTGGCAAAGATGCATTGATTGCAGGGGTGATTACTTTGAATAAAAGAAATAAATAAGTTCGAAAAAAAAATACTTTAACTTTTTTCAAACAAAACGGCAATTTCATAGGTAAAGACCTATATATAAAACTGAAACGTTATCCGTTTGTTTATCTGGTTTTCACGGCTAAACTGACAAATGTATTTGGATGAAATTTGGCACATGGGTTGCTTACATTAGCAGAATCAAAGTAAAATCTATCCCGTAAAATTGAGATTTCTACGAGAAATCGGGTAAAGAGCGGGTGTAACCATGGGGAGCGTAGTAGTATACCTAACTACGCTTAAAATAATAATCAAAGCTATAATAAAATAGGTATTATGTAACTGCAAAGTAAATCTATTGGAGAGGTAGATATAAACTGTGAACCGAAAGAAGAATACCGCAAAAGATTGGTCAAATAAAAACGTCTTTGAAAGAGAAAAGTTGGGTAATGTATTATGGATCGGTAAGAGTTAGAATAATGAATCTCCGACGGCGAATCGTGCGTGAAGCGGTTTATTTGTGGAGGGTCCGAGGAGGCGACGGTCGCGAGCTGCCGAGGAGCAGCCGCCCACATTTATTCAAGTCACGTGAGCCGTCCCAGGGAAATAATACGAAATGTGCCTACGTGACCAGTTCATTATGCGGCGGCGCAGAGCGGGCCACTCGCGTCGCGGTCACCTATACTCTTACTTTTCCCTTCGTGCCTTTTTTCGGGCCGCATTACAAACAACTGAACGTGTGGCGCCGCGAGAACCGACTCGACAAATCTTTACATAAATCTCTCCTCGTAAGTCGTGAGTGACCCTCAGTTGCCAAGGTAGGAGGAGGGCACTCAAAAGTCAACAAACCTCTACTGCCATGGGTTTTTGTAACGTGTTTTCTGATTTTTGCGCTATTTCTTTTCTCACTCTACTTTTTAAATCTTCCAATAACATATAATAACGTATAAATGAAACCATGTAATTTTAGTTAAATAGCAATCGCAGAGTTTGTAATACTGTATAAACACAATCTGGACCCGGAAACTTTAAGGAATGACTTTTTAAGATTGTTGTTTAACGGTAGGTAATCGAATAGAAGATTGTCGTAAAACGTTCCCGATTTTATCGCGGAATGAGAAGTCGCTCGCGACTTTTCCCATTCGACAAAAACGTTCGTTTCCCCTTGGAGATGTAAAATCGTTTTATTTTATTACATCCGCCAGTATATCGTTATATCAGAAACAACCATCCTATTCGGCTTGGAAACTTTTAATAAAATTGAAACCGATTTAAATTCAATGACTCCTCCATCTCCAACTTATATAAATATCCGACTTACAAAGTTTGCTAGATGTTTGCAACGATATAACTCATCCATATATATACACAACGACAAACGTTACAGTATGGGGAAAAAAGTCGAATCTAGCTAGATATTTGCCAAATGAAGTAGTGCGATACGTTTCGCTATTATCAAATTTTAATTGGCCAATTGCAAGACGCGAAGCTCCACTGAAGGGAACTTAACTAATGAAATTAAGCAAATCTCGTGATGCGGAGTTCTCGAGGTCGCGACTCGCAGCCTGCGTCGTCACCGCGCGGCGAACACGGCGCGGGTGCGGCGTCGCATTACGTCTGATTAGAAACAGTTATCATTCGAGCTTATCGTAACAACCCCCCCTAACGAGCCCTTGTAAAACTTCCATAGCGATTTTGTGATACGTTACCAGAACTCGATAATCTTCCGGTTGATCGTTCTCGTAAATTACGGTTTTATTAACATTTCCATTGACAGTATTTTCAAAAGCGTATGCTCCGTTGCTCACACATTTATATAACGAACTCTATTGTGCCCATATTAATTTATGGAGCTGCATTATTTTGAATGTGTAAATGGCATTGTTCTGTTTAAACATAAATCAGAAGAGACTATTAGAGTATATCAATCACTCTGAAATGGTTGTGTTCAAAATGATATACTCGTGTGTATTGAATTAAACACTGATGATATATAGTTTTTTGTGAAAAAAATGTCGTTAATTTTGTTTGTAGTCATTTTTTTATGATACCTATAAAAAAGGTAGTTTCTTCAATTTTTCATATTTTCATGTATTCAATCAAAAAACGTATGCCTGTGTTATCGCTAAAATTGATAATATAAGTACGCAGTTGTCTATGTTTAATGGATCTCCGTTTATTGCGGAAGCTAGCAATCAGCGCCTGAACAGCTGGTGGGTTTGTAGCGGCGCGCTTCGATAAGCGCATTCGCGGCCGCATTAATCGTGAGCTTAAATATTTTAACGCGTCGTAACATTGATTTATTCGGAACGTAATCTCAGCTCGCGGCTTGTTTGTTCTTCGGCTCGAGACGTATAGGCAAGATTAGGCGCTGCGCCCTCAATCCGCCCGAGATCCGGACTCTTTCCTTTACCGACATTTGCCGATGTTAATTGCCCTCGTTTTATCATTGCTGAATAACATTCACTTCTGCTGTTAATGTTTGTGGTGCTGAGCTATGGAGCTATTTAGACATTGGACTGTGTTGGCTAATACCCGGACAGAATACGAAGCAAACGGAGTATTCGTAGAAGATTTATATGGTCGTTGTCCAGTGTTAATTGCAGTGAGCGGACCTACGTATGATGGTATCGCACCGCCTGAAATGCAGCGCTACCTACATCGGATGCTTTCACAGGCAGGAGTAATGTGTGCACTGCGAACACGTGAAACACGAAAAGTGAGACCCCCATGCTCCATTCTACATATCAACGTACCTCTGTATGAGCCCGGTAAACGGATAAATAAAATATGGGACATTTCAGTGGAAAAATTAATAGCCTGCTATAAATAAACGCTTTCTGTTCTACGGCAAATAGCATAAGGGCGCGTCTGATAAACGGCTGAGTTTAACTGAATCGAAACAACGGGCAGACTGACATAGGAAACCTATTGGCACAGATATCGACGGCGTCCGTCACACGAGTGGCCGGCAGCGGAGCACATTTCAGTATGGCAGATTTATGAGAACCGACCGCCGCTGGTTATACAGAAACGGGGAGGCTTATAACTAGGAGGGTTTGTGGAGAAGGGTCGGGCGATCGCGGGAGGCTCTGTTATTGTGCGACGTTTGATTTACGCACGTACCGCTATCACCCTTTTGTTAGGCTGAATACCGACTGCTGTGCCAGTTCCGCCGGCTCGATGCAACTCTACCGCCGTATCTGCGCTCGGGACAGTTTTTATGACTTTGCTGCGGCTTTATTACTCTTGACAAACATGAATGGCCCGTTTTTTTTTTCAAATTGTTATGAATTTTAAATTGTATCTGGTATATGGTATGGTATATTGGTATTGGAGTTAACGTTCTGCAGAAAGCATCGGTACAACTCTGTGATTATTTCAATATTTCATGTGATTAAATAGATCGTTGTGTGGAATCGGTGTAGTTGATTGCACGGTGCTCTTGGCGCAGAGCGCGAGCGTGGCGGTTGGCTCGTCGTTACCCGCAATTAGCGGCTCTACACACGCAAATAATCCGCGCCCGCACCACGCCCGACTCTACGAGTGCACTACGGATTCACCGAATAAATTCATTTGTACGCAAATTGTATCGGCGCTTGCAATTAAAACTTTGTTGGCGCTTGGAGCTAAGATAAATAACACTAATACATTCTGCTTATTGCGGGGAACTTGCCGGTTACAGAGGATATATTAATGTTGTTCCTAATTTGTTTGGGCGGATTAACCTCGTTGCCCTTTCAACTTATACACAACAATAGTCCCTTTGTCCCTGAATAACCGTTTAAACTTGGCGGGTTAATAAAAGCACGCAAAAACATAATATTATGAATTTAAAATGAAATTAGACTTTATGTGGACTTTATTCATAAAAGGAGGTAGCATAGTAATTGCATTTAGTACTTATAAGGAAAAAAATACGTACACTATATATATATTTATATACGTACTTTTTTCTTTTTTTCTCTAATAATAAGAAATTATTGATTTGGTTTTAACTGATCTATTGTTATTTTATATGCAATATTTCACGCATTTTTAAAGTTAAACGGCAAGCAATGTAACTTAGTTACATCGATACACAGACTCGTGTGGTAAGTTTTGCCGCGGATGCCGCCTCTTTATGCCCGCTATTGTTCCATTCGCTAACGTTATTAGTGCACTTTTTCAACGACTACGCTAATTTAAATACCTCTCCTTCCTTTTGTGGAGAGAGTCTTCTTCCGTTTTCCGCGAGTCCCTTTGCGTTAGATACGTCCGCGTTGGGAGACTGCATTTAAATGAGACACTTAATCACTAGAGTTGGCCTTCCGTTTCTTAGAGCCGTTTGTTCGCTTCATTTATTACACGGTCAACTATAGATTTATTAGTATACAAGTCTCTATTGCCTTGAGTCTTTATCTGATATTATAGCAAGCTAGTTTTTGTCAGACATTAAATAAATATTTGGGTTTCAATAGTCCTTTTGGTGTAGGTTTTAAAATAATTTCTGAAGAATAGATTGAGTTCCTCGTCGTCGTCCACCGAGAGAGGCCGGTGACACTGGGAATTGTGTAAATATGAGTACGGTAATAAACTCCAGACGAGTGACGTGCTTGGATTTGCCTGATATAGTTCTGTACGTGCGTCTCCCTCCGTGGAGGAATCGCCCCGCCTTGCGTCCGCCTCGCTCACATAACAAACTTTCCTATCCTTTGAGACATTTGTTATTTTAGTTTTGTAAGTTTTATGCGCTAAAAGTTAGTTCTTCATTTAGTTGTGATTGGATCGAATCACTATTTTTGAGAAGAGTTTCGTGTTTGAATGGTGTATAAAGTTAATGATCTACCGTGCAATAAAAAAAGGAAAACTACTCCCAATTTTTAACGCGACTTCGACAAAAAAAACCTCAAATCGGCTATTTTTTTGTGTAGGTTATGCGATATCTCTGCCATTTGTGAATCAACTTTGACAATTCTTTTAGTATTCTATCAAGTTTACTTACGGGCAGGTTCTGTAAAAAATTGGTGAGAGTCTGATGATCGAGTAACACATAAAAACTGGAAATTGCTCAGGCGATCACAGCAATATCTTCGTGAATTGTTTTCTTCGCATATACTTAGAGAACGGCCTTAGGAACCTATATTAATGCATAATTGAGTAATCTAATCATAAACCCCTCATGTAGTACAATTTTGATATCACAGTACATATAACTGTCAAGGTACTCCTTAGTTGTAAGTCGATCAAAATAACGCTTCATAGACGATATATGTATAATGTATATGGATAACGGTAAGTAAGTAAAGTAAGTATCGTAATTATTACCTTAATTAGTATTAATAATTGTACTGGAGATTACATACATAGCTGTTTGTTGTTGAGAAGTTCTTCAACAACAAACAGCTCGTGTATCGCAATTAGGGTGTCGAATTGGAGACTACAGAATATAGCTGTTAAGGTACTTGCCAGTCGAGCAAATCATCTTTAAAAATATTCTACATGGAATGCCTCAATTTTCGACACCACTGCTTCCGTGCTATTATCTACTCTTTTATTTCCCTTATTAAATACTTCTAACTAGGTACTGTTTATATTTAATTGTTTTCTCTTGTTGTATGTATGTTCTTGTAAATTTTATTTTATTTTATTTTTGTAAGTGAGTGTTGAATAAATGTTTTTCTTCTTCTTCTTCAATTATAAATAGCTTATGTATCGTAATTATGTTATTCTACTGAAGATCGCAATAATAGTTAAAATGGTCATATTCCGTTAATCAGACGATGTATGCTTTGAAGATGCCCTAAAACACTCATCAGTATGAAATAAAGCGTTTAAAGTCGTAAACCCCTTTTTCTTTTATAGAGTGTTATCTGAAATGTACCTATCTATCTTGTTGAACTCGTTGGCAATTTTAGTAAAGCCACTAACGTCAATATATTGGCTTTCGTTCCGCAGTCTTTGTCGCACATATTAATTTCCTATTACTAAGCTTCGGGATCACAGGCGTCGGCGCGGCTCCAAACGTGGGCTATGTGATTCATGGCGCTTCTCACAGCTTGGTAATGAAATATTCGCGGTGAAAGTAAACCAGTTAGGTATATATTTGCTTGCTATATTTGCTAGCCATATTGAATTTTACTATGCGCCAAGCATTACACTAGCATGTAATGACATTGGCAGGATACATCTTCAATCAGCCAATCCTTAGCCATTTTCGCTGCGATTGTTACCAAGACAAATTTTAAGCATTTTGCGATTTTTATTAATGAAAATGGACCATAATATCAACATTTATATATATGTCTATATTATGATTGCTTGTTCAATCAAAATTTATTCTATTTTCAAGATACGCTACGTGATACGCTACGTCTGCATCTTTTTTGAGTAAACACGTTTTGGCGTTTCGCTGTTATTGTATATAATAAGTCGTCATTTGTCAAAAATAACAGTAAATTGAGTGAACGATTGAACGAAATAAGAAAAGTTGCCATACAACATTATAATTTCTATGATCAGTTCAATATGATCAGTGATAAACTAAAATGTTAATTTTTGCTTCATCGCAATAGCAGCAATCCAGTAAGATTTACTAGTTCTGTCAACTTAACAAGTCTCTCAGTTAATTAGAGATTTGATCACGCTTGCGGAAACCGGCGGTAATCCAGCAGATCACTGTGCGGCGTCGGTGGCGGCAAACGTAGTCTATGATGCATGGCGCCTGTATGCACTCTCCACACAGCTCCTCATTAAATATTCGCGTCGCGAGTGCAGTTGATACTCTCATAAATCCTAGGTGATTCTCCGCCGGAGACTGACCACTGGCTCTGTTAAAAAGCTAGAACACTATGACTGTAATTTAGTATAAAATAGTATTATAATTTTTTTATGTTAAGGAATGACGCGACGAACCAGCCGTTCGCCTGATGTTAAGCGACATGACTGCCCATATCAGTTGCATTATGTTGTATTTTTAACTCTAATCAGAAGCATTGAGAGTCGACACAGACTTGGGGCCTTACTTATAAACGTTTCTTAAATTTAACGAGTCTTTAAAAAGGTATGTCCAGTTTGCGCACCTGATATTTCAAATTTTTTAAGCGTTGATTATATTAGACTAATTAATTAATTGTTATTAGCGTAGTAAAGCTGTAAGTTTGCAGTTTTAAGAGAAGTTTTATACGAAAATATTTTAGTCGTTGCTACGGAATTTCACCGATTTAATAACTCATAAAAATATACACTGTAATATGACTGGCCCGATAGCTCAGTTGGTAGTAGCCCTGCCTTCTGAACTGTGGGTTGTGGGTTCGATTCCCACTCAGGACAAACATTTGTGTGATGAACATAGGTGTTTGTTCTGTGTCTGGGTGTCATATTGTATTCTATGTATGTATTTACAAACAAAAAAGTATCTATGTATTGTATCAGTTATCTGGTTCCCATAGTACAAGCTTTGCTTAGTTTGGGGCTAGATGGCGTTGTGTGAGATGTCCGCACATATTATTATTATTATTATTATAATATACTGTAAATATACTGTAAAATATACTGTAAATGGGCTAATTTTAGTACTTTTACGACTAAACATTCAGAAAACTCAAAATACCTTATTTATGATATTGTTCTAAGCATATGAATATATAAAATATATTCTATCTTCATAGCTTATTCTTAAAATAAAAATAATATATATTTTTTTTATTTTTTTTTATTTATTGGTTGATAGGCTCGCGTTTGACCACTATCACACCTGATGGTAAGTGATGATGTGGTCTAGGATGTAACACGCTTGCCTAGAAGATACCTGTTCACTCTCGATTTGAAGACTCCAAGGTTGTAGGTTTCGGGAAATACGGATGCCGGTAAAGCGTTCCACTCCTTGGCTGTTCGCATGATAAATGTAGAGCCAAATCTCTTTGTTCGCACATGTGGGATATTAACCATGTAACGGTGGCGCTTTTTCGTACATCTGGTTGTCCGATGGTGGAACGGTGATGGTGGAATCAGGTTATGCAACTCCAATGCGCACTCTCCAAAATGCACTCGGTAGAAGACCGATAAACTGGCAACTTTGCGTCTGTGGTCGAGGCTCTGCAATCGGGCCTCAAACAAGTCGCTACCTATGAGCCTCTTAGCACGCCTCTCGATAGAGTCTAAGGCTTCCAGCTGGTATTTAGCAGACCCATCCCATAGGTGGCAGCAGTACTCCATGCACGATCGAACTTGAGCTTGGTACAGATTAAGAAGCTGTTCAGGTGCGAAGTACTGCCTGACCTTAGTGAGAACGCCCAGCTTTTTGGCAGCTAGTTTAGCCTTTGACTCTATAAAGGACCCGAAGTTGAGGTTAGATGACAGGGTCATGCCAAGAAGCTCAAGGTGATCCGTAATCGGTAACGGAACATCTTGAAAAGTCGGAGCTAGCATAAACGGACTCTTTTTTGCAGAGAAAAGACACGCCTGGGTTTTATCTGCATTGAACTTAACCAAGTTTGCTTCGCCCCATGCAGAGACGGAAGTCAAGGCTAAGTTCATGCGCTCAACCATGGTCTCTCTTAGAGTCTGAATTTCGGCACCACTGGCCTTAGCGCTGGACTTGTAGCTTTCTACAACCGTGCTGTCATCCGCATACCCAAAAATACCGGGTTTCAGGAGGTCGTTTATATGCAGCAGGAAGAGGGTTGCAGAAAGTACCGATCCTTGAGGTACCCCAGCATTAATCGCTAATCGATCAGACGAGCAGCCGTCAACAACTACTCGTATGGTATATATAAAATTTCAAAGTTTAATGGATGTCTATTAATAAAAGAGATTTTTAAAAAAAGTTCTCTTTCCCACTGCTAGTGCAAGTGATCAGACACAAATATTTATAATTGAGCACAATTTTCCCATCATAATGAATCATAATGAAACATACTACAATAGTACCCACCTACACTTCACGGTGTAAGAAGAATATTGAAATTATCTTAACAAAAATGACATATAGAAAGCTGAAATTATATACCAACAGGAAATAGGCCCTGAAGGTACCAATGTAAGATTTCATAACATTGAAGCTTGAGTCATTCAGGTCAGTCGTTTTTGCGACTGTACATCAAATTTTCATGATTGATAAATTCTAATGTATGTGATCGTTGGGCGTTATTATATTATTATAATAAGAACTTGCATCTACTGACGGAAAAGGCGTGGAAAGTAATCGCCCAATTATTCATAAAAACATAAAAAAGCATACATACATTCTTACAAACCTAGGTACCTAGGTACATCATGCATGCGTTAGTGGACGCTGGATGTTGAAATGAAATAAAATTGTAATACTAATTAAGCCGGAGTATGCTCTAATAAATTCTTTATAGCTATAACATTACAACTTATTTCATGTTATAATAACTTCGTATACCACATGTTACGCCAGCAAACCAGTATTATCAAGCAAGAGTTACTGGTGTGTGACTCTCAAATATACATTACGTGGATTATGTGTGCCTCCACCAATTCACCCCTTTTGAAATAGCTTTCCACCAGTGTCGTATAGCTGTTCGCTCGAACTTTGTGTTATAGATAACGTTATCCGTTCCAGCTTATCATAGGCGAAATAAATCATCATCAGTAACGAATGGCACCTTCCAGCCAGTCACGCGTGCACCATAACTTTGTTGTAACGTTATTACATCAGACGCGAAAACAGTAACTGAACGACGTGACCGCAATGGCAACAATCAATTGGATTTTGTTTTATTACTCACGATATATAGTAACAGTTTTTTGTATCATAGTGATTGGGAAAATTGTTTTCCTTCCGTATGTAGTTATAATTTTGCAAGTTGATTTTTGTTGTGTCCATTAAGGTAATCGATTTCTTACTTTATCGACTGTTAGTTGTCAGTCCGTGTTAATATTATTGCGAGTTTCACTGCTGCATCGCTTTTAGAGTTCTGTAGCACGGAATCCTTATAAGTTCATGTTCTTTTGTTTGTCTGTCCGTCTGAATCCTTCACGTCCTTATAACTTCCAAAGTTATAAACGTATCTACATAAAATTTTGCACAACGATAGTTTAAGTAGGTCTCTCAAGTTTCAAAAAGTATTACAACATTTTTCTTATATATTTATTGGTTCTTTTTTCGTTTGCATCCCCGAGACCCAAAATACTAGTCATGACCCGACACGCTCTTGGTACTTCTGATTGAACTCAAAATCTTATAACAAGATGAATACCAACCACAATAATAAGATATACATTATATTACTCCATACATAAAGTAGTGCATTTGTGCGACAGGTGAATAAAAGTTATAGCCATCGCGTCGCAGTTTCAAGACACGCCACCAAGTCATACAGCACTAGGATTAATCGTTGTCGTCCTTACCTCAGCTTTCCTTTATGTAATCCGTGTAATAAGGGCGGGGATACAAAGAGGTTCACAAAAGCTCTTGGCATGCAGAGCGGAGCATGACTCGGGTGTTATTTTACCATCAGTCAAGATGACAGTTGTATTTTTCGCGGCCAGCGGCCGACGCACAGGCGCCTCCGCATCGTTTATCATCTTCTCCACCATCGTGTCCAAGCCCTTAGTTATTTATGAATGCTGAGATAGCGAGATGAGTGATACTTCATTCACCCGAGAGCTTATTGTAAAATTATAAACAAGTTAATTTCCTCAAGTTACCCGTATCTGTTGAGTGAGCTTTAAATTCGTCGTATTTATAGAGATCGGTATCGTTTTACGAGATCTGAAGGATGGTGAAATGTTGTTGCCGAGATTTATAGTCGTGTCGGTTGGTCGCGCCGGCTTGTATATTGTAGGTTGGCAGGCGACGCTGCAGCCGGAAGACGCGCGGCGTCAGCAGTACGTGCGCCCGTACTGCGCCGCTCTCTTCTCGTTCCACGTTTATTATCGAGTGATTGCCTTCCCGCGTGATCCGAATTGCCAACTATCTTTTTGAACGGATACGAAATGCTCCCCGAGATTAGTCGCCTTTATTTTTATTTTACGGTACGTCTCGTGATTGCGAGCCAAAAGAAATACGTAATTCGGATATTTATTTATTTATTTATTTATTTAACGCCTCGCGGATACGAATAGAATACCCACCCATTGGCCAGGTAGCTATCGTTCTGAAATTAAAGTGTCTTTGGAATTTATTTTCTGTTAAATGTAAAAGCATTTTGATTTATATTCCTATACTACTAAATTTCTATAAACATTCTTGGCGAAAAAACAACGTTTTTCCCGCTTTCTATTGGCTATCGATACAAAAGTATGAGAAACGTTCTGCCGCATAAGGAATTCATACGAGAGAATGTAAACGTTGCGTTGGTATAATATGTAACGTTCGCGTTGAGCACGTCGCATACAGTGCTCTCGTCGACACTTTGACAGTTAGTAGGGGCAAGTCTGAAATATCGGTGTGCGCGGCTTAATCGCTCAGCGTGCGATATTGGCGTTACATCATGTTGTCAGCGGAGAGAAAAATTGCCGCGTTCCACCCCCGCCAGCTCCGCACGCGCCCGCGCTGCGCGTGTACGCCTCGTCCGCCCGCCCGCCCGCCGATGTCGACAGCGCGTTTATATTATATCTACTCGGGGATTTATTGTAGTTTTATGAACGCGTATTTATTTTTATTTTATAGAAATAGCATATAAGTATCCCTAATATACACAATCTAGAAGCTTAAACACGCTTACAACCAGAACATAATATAAAGTTTTGGTACTTAATGATTTGAAAAATGTAACATTATGGGCCATTGTCGTCAGCGCCTGGCCTACTCCCTGTTTCCAATTACACAGTTCGTTACTTTTGGAAAGAACGAAAACGAGAAGAAAATACTAACGCGATGGGCGGCCGCAGGGCTAAAGCCACAAATATACCTTTGATTTATATATATTTGCTTTAAAGGTATTAGAGTATTTAAGTTTAAAATATACGATTAAGTACAATTAAGTCAAACTGTGAACTCGAGTGTACCGATGATGACGTCTATTGATTCATAACGGTAGGATCGCGATTAATGTACTCTCGCACTGTCGGAGTCTATTCAATAACAGGCGCGCACCTGCTGGATTTATGAGCTCCACAAATTCATTGTTATTCTCAACCAACGAATTTTGCTCTTCAATACTTCCAACCCACCTCTTATAATTTAATTAAAAGCACTTCTCACGATGAGACTCGCTCAAACCAGACAGTTTTTATTAAAAGATATAGTACTAATAAATTTCTTGTTAATTTATTAAAATGAAAATGCTGAATTAATTTATGTATAGATAGGTAGTCTGTTCAGATAGAAGTCTTTCTATCTAATCTAGAATTATGTAATATATATATGTGCGGATTTCAAAAGCAGTTCTCGAAAATCTCGACATTGGAATTGCCTACAGTATGTACGGAGAGTGGGTAATTGTACCAGTAGATTGTCGTGGTCGAGCGCTTGGCATGGTCCACGTGGCACAAGATTGCGGAGGCGGTGTTTGCTCTTTGGTGGAGGCCACAGCGAGCGCACGGTTCAGCGAGCCGAGCGGGCCGCGTCCTCTCGGGTCGCATCTCCGCCCAAATTGAAATATCTCGCTTTGCAGACCGCCGGCCGTGTCTGCTGCACGGTCATCGAGTCTCCCGCGCCGCAGCCTGCGGCTACTCACTTCGTTCATATACCTACTTACAACCTACATAATGTATCAGGGCAAATTAGGGTTTATTTTCACAGACTATTATTATAAGTATATTTTCATATATCATGAAAAGTTTTATTCTTTTATCTTCTCTTCCAATGTTCAATACTATAGTTTAATTAGCAAAGACAAAATTACGCTTGCTTAAATTGAGCGAAGCTTTTAGGTTTGAAGATTTAGTGAGGGGTCATATTCGTAGACATATATCGCTAAAAATTAAATATTGGAATGCTCATGGAACGATTCAATTTCCGTGCGCAGACAGCAGCTGAATTTACGTGCGCAGATTTACACGCCAACGGAATTATTTGCAAATGGCACCTCCAACGATTCATCTATATTTTATGATTCGAACCGTGCTCGCTTTAAGGTTTCCATCGTCGGAGTGAAATTATCACGTCATATTTATTGAATCCTTATCATTACTTCAAATATGTACGAAATTAACAGTATTCTTGGCCACGATTAGAAGCGTAGCTAATAAGTGTCAATGATAGATACGATACCACCGAGCAGACAGTGGTTTTTAGACTTTATTACTGATCGCTGTTCGAAAAGAATGCGGCAGAAATGTATGCTTTTTACCTTTATTTGACTGACCGTTTGTATTGTTTTTGACTAAGGTTTTAAGGTTTACAGTTGAAATTAAATTAAAAAACTTCAAGACCAGTACAACATTCACTTAGACCTTAAGAATCAACCAGTGCACAACCCATTCTCCTAATAAAAGGTCAATGTAGGACAAAAGAAAGTGTGCCAAAAATAAACAACAGTAAGAGAAATGTATTTGAAGCGTGCACACATTGTTTAAATCGATAACCTTTATAGAGGTGGTTGCCTTACGGAGCCCCTTTGCAGGTAATCCTGCCCACTTGGAGTTATTGCCGGCGAGGGAAGGAAAGATTACCTCGGCGGGAGATAAGGAGGTCGCCGGGGCTTCGAGTGCGATTGTCCCCGAGTCAGGCATCGAATTGTGTCAAGTGAAGCGGCAAATTGAACGGCCGAGCCTTCTGCGCGTCCCGCTCACTAATCGTCACATAAACTGCCGCCGCCCGAACGTTTAATTACGCAAAACGCTTTCTTCGACATGTTCTCCGCCGTCCGAGACTAAATGCCTACCTTGATGATGATTGTATCACAGCTCAAATATACCAACATATCAGAGACTATTAAAAAAACTCCCATTTGTCATGAGTCAGGAACTAGAGACTTAGTCAGTGCCAAATTTCTTAATTTTTATAATTAAAGTTAAACAGCTTCTACTGGATAAGATAAGGCACTATACAAAAGTACCTTGTACAGTTATCTTAACGAAATGAAGATGAATCGCTTACATGAATGATTATCTTACATGATTTGTACGGTCTATAGATCTAAAATATTTTAAAGTATAATGAATAATTTTATATGCTTCTAGACAGTCAGCCGAAATCCTGACTCCCAAAAGTTTTTGATGAGAAGAAGAAAAAGCAAAGACGAAGCAAAAAGAAGCAAATCGTACAATGATTAAACATTGAAAGATTATCAGCTTTTTCCAGGTATATGCGTATGTGACAGGGCATAGTTTGACCTGGTTTCTCGTGAACCACAAAGCGTACGATATTTCTTGGTTGACGAAAGGCAAAATGCCTATTGGCTAACAACTTTTGCTTATAACAGTCGTAATTCACTTTCATCGTAATTGTCAACGGAAGCCTGCTGCTGGCTGAATATAGGCATCTACCGTAGAGCGCCACTTTGAGAGGCTTCTTGGCGCTTGCATCCATTGGGTCCTCGCGATTTTGACCGGTCGTGTACCGGTTCGTGTTCGCCATTTTTTTTTATCTTTACTTTCTTCATCAGTTGGTGGTTCCGTGAGCGATGTGGTCTGCCCACTGGTATTTTAACTTGCTAACAACACAGTTTCACTTCATCATTATTTTTTTTTATTTGGTAAAATGGGTTCGTCGTTCATCCGTTTGACAACAACTCACCTGATGGTAAGTAACGAAGTTGTTTAAGGTGGAGCACGCTTGCCCATAAGATGCCCATTCACTATTGACTTAAAAAGACCCAGGTTGTACCCAGGAGGATACACAGTTGTTGGAAGAGCATTCCATTCCTTGGCCGTTCGGACTATAAATGACCCAACAAAACGCTTAGTACGGACGAAGTTGTTACATTCCCGCTTCTTTTCTCATAATATCAGCTAAGAGCGTATCCGTTGGCAAATCACGAGTGCCGCAGACGCTATATTATGTAGCATAGTCAAATTACGCTTCTGCGAGCTACAGCCGAGTTACGCTACGGCGAAAATGGCTATGATATAGCTGAGGTGACGAATAAATAAAAAAAAAGAAAATGTGTTGCATAATTTTGAGTGACGCTAATAAACGAACGCCGGTATCGGGGAACGTACCCGCCTTTCCAATTACGCCCCAAGTCGAGTCTCACGCTGCGATCCATCGTATTTACCTATTCTATACTGTCGAGAGATGATCGCCCATGGTAAAGTCGAGGTAATACAGACTTAGTATTTAGTTATAAAGGATGCGTGTGATGAGCACCACCTGCTGTAGCAGTGTCACGTAGCGCCTTTCCAATTATGCTGGCGAGCGGGAGTCACGCTGTGCTCCATTCGTTAACCGTACGTGCTGCCGACAGCTGGACCGGTCATGGAAGGATAACTTGTTGATAATTCAGTATTTTGGCCATTTACCACATATTGTGCAATATAATAATTAATTTTCCTGCACACCATGCCTCACCTACATATGATTAATATAGTGGCTATTTTAAATATAATTTATACCTAAAACACTTTGTTACATCTATATCATGCAAAACAAAATATTCAAAACAAAACCTCAATAACACAAACTTTAATCTTGACTATAATATTGATTAATTACTAATTCTTGAAGAATAGCGAAAAAGTTATACAAACGCTAAACGGGATCGAGTATTGTAACAAAACACTCCACGTGGAATTTTGCGATAAGGCAAAACTTTCTCTTTCTCACAAATTACACCCTAAATTTAGTTGATAGAGAAACTTTGTCGAAATGAAATCACTTTGTTCAACGATGTATAACTTGTATTTACGTTTTTCTTAGGTCGCCAAACTAAAAGCTTTTTATTATATCGCACCGTTGGAGAAATATAAAAGGACAATTAGGAAATAGCGTTCGTGTTTTCCTTGATTCGGGCATAAAAGCTCTTGAATTTAATAGAATTTTGCGTTTTGTACTTCGTAAATATAATAGGTAGAGAAAGATCGACTAGATTTTAGTGTCGTTACGACAAAATAAAATATTGAAAGAGTTTAATAGAGAAATATCCAGTGGCGGCGCAGAGCTAACGTGTTACGTGAGTGCAATGCGGCCACTGATAGAGCTACGTCCATTATGATATTGCGCTCGGAATGAATTTGTTTTCACATCTTGGTAAAACATAAAAGCAGAATTTTTCCGCATATCGCACTACTGCATGAATTGCAAACATTAACTTAACAAATTCCGTGCTGTTCAGAAATTGCAAAGTTGCAAACGTGTTTAGGCTCTCAATATTCTATCATTGAATCATTCTGGCCAGGCAACATTTAATACATTCCGTTGCCTTGAAACATTGATAATTTATACTTACTTTTCAAATATTTACATTTTATTACGTAAATTACGAATTAAACGCCCAGCTACTGCTATTTCACTGGAAATGAAAATGTGGTCGGTTAAGTTGTCAATCGGGTGCATAATTGACGGTGTGGCACTTGCTACGAGCATCGCCATTCATTCAGGCGGCCGGCTCGCTGACGCTGCGGACACTTGACGTGGTGCACGTGCCGATCGGTGCCACTCAGAACCGCACCGATATCATCGCATGGAAGCTGCTGATCACACGCGCCTATACAATTGTAACTCTAAACTAAAATTTCTGCTTAGTCTGATCCTACCAGACAAACATCTACCTACATTGGATTTCAAATGAGCGTAACTTTTAAGGGGATTAAATCAGAAAAAGACTATCTTCGATGTTCTTTTATTTTCAATGTTTTTAGATAAACTCACTATGAATTTGGTAAAGTACTCGTAATCTGTGACCTCTTTCGAATTTGTTTTCCAAGAAGATTCACCAATTTCCATTTCGTATAGAAATCCGTTTCAGGTAGGCAAATAGAAACTTGCTTAAATACTTATATTTAAGTATAAGTTCCTATCTCTTTGAAATCTCTGTACCAAAATGAATCCAATTATGAAAGTTTGCTGCAACAAGCATCGACCCTTGTTTCGGAGGGTAATTTCGGCATGGCGGCGCTCGTTGGGCTGACGCGACGCGACAATTATTTTCATATAACATAATCCTGGGTTGGCGCTCAGTGCGTGTTGTCTGGGGACGTGTGATTTGGTCCGACGGGTCCGGTCCGGCGCTGCCTTTACCGACCTCGACCGACTCTCCAAGCTCGACACTAACGGAAACTCGTATTAATGTAAATAATTGTAACCTGTCCTGGTACCCCTTAAAACACCACTCATACCCTCGTCATTACACATTTATATATCTTATAAATATTACGGTTTTCAAATTATAGACTAAAGTTTATGTTTAATAAATGTTGCTTTTTTAGTACATATTTACACCCTCATTATTATGCTTATTCCTGGCTTATTCCTGGTGATAATGACGTCGTGTATTGTCACATAATATAAAATCCTAGAGAATAGGACGCAAAATTAGATTTTATCTCGTTGTTTTTATTTTATTTTCTCTTTATTGCAGGTAAGATCTTGTTTTGGTTGTAGCTTCGGCAAACTTACCGTAAGTATGAATGTTAGCATAATTTAAGATAAGTTTTTACCTTACTACTGCAATGCAGAAAACAGACCTAAGTTCGCATTTATCATTGTGAATTTCAAATAATATTGAGGCAATTAATCATTAAACATCAATCGATTTTGTAGCTACTGATTTCAATGGACTAGCCAATATAAGTTTGACTTACTGCACAGTCAGGCGTCTGTACCTTAAACTCTTCGAAGACTTCAATTATTAAGGTGATGAAATAAAAAGATAATTTAAATGTTTTTCATTAACTATTATCAAATTCGTCTAACTTCGTACAATTACATATGATTTATCAATAAAACAAAAAGGTTGTCATTAATAATAGTAATAAATTAGTATGTAAACCATTGAATACAATATTTGCACAAAATTTGCCCATAAAATTGATAATTAAGTATAATTTATATGTATAATGTTATTCTACTGATTAAAATGATAGACGAAACCGTCTGAATTCGAAACACTGAAAACATTTTTGAAGTTGTATAAATTGAAGGATTGGCGTTTGTTTGCGTCGCCATTTCTCAAGATACGCGCCCGGTGTTCGTTGGAAACTTCTGGGAACGGAGACATTTGATTTTAAGCCTCGCGGACTATAAGTGTTATTTCTTCGGAAGAAGTATTATTCTGCGAGAGCAGCGCAGCTCCTTCGTCTCGAATGCTCCATTTAGTTTCAAAGTTTTTCTCGTTTATCACCGTTGGGCTCTCAGAAGCGGAGATTTTTCTTTAGATTTGTTGTCACGCCAGACCTTTTTAATGTACCTTTCTCATCGTTACAAGATTAAGAGAAAACTTGCCCATGAAACATTTGAGCTTTTATAGTTATTTTTCAAATTGCTTATAAGTATATAAAATTTACCTATTTCATATGTCTTATCAAACTATAAATAATACATTGTTTACACAACTCCTGGTGTCACTTAATAACAGTTATACTAATGACCGTCCGTAGCACAAACATAATGAAACAGTGGCAACAGTCACGTGTGTCGTTTAATCCTGCATGACGCGACACGAAGCAAGCTTATTATCACGGTGCGAGTGGCGGTACCGGAGTCTACTCGTTGAAGCGAATGGTTCGTTAATTAAGCGTTGAGACTTAGCCAATGAAATCAAAAGAGGGTAGATTACCGCAGGCTCAAGTGTGGCCGAGGTCCGCCAGGTGCAAGCGCCGCGCCGGTAAGCTGAGGCTCGCGGCACGCTCGCCCGCCTCCGTGTGCCGGCTGCTGCGCTTAGATAAAAGGATTAGCAGATTTTCCTTCTGTGCTCCCTTCTATAAGGTGCCTGCTTACAAATACTAATAACCAATCAACAAATTTGTATCGTTTTTCTATTTTGTTTATGTAAATAGAAAAACTATGGCTTTTGACTAGCCCGATAGCTAAGTTGGTAGTATCCCTGCCTTCTGAACTGCAGGTTGTGGATTCGATTCCCACCCTGGACAAACATTTGTCTAATGAGCATTGATGTTTGCTCTGTGTCTGGGTGTTTATATTGAATTTGATGTATGTATTTGCAAACTAAAATTTTATAAGTACTAGTTGCGCCCCGCGGTTTCACCCGCGGATAAAAAGTATTTTAATTATTTGCTCATCCCACGGGAAAACTTCACTTTTCCAAAGCTGCAAACAATAAATTAATTTTAATTTGTTGAATTATATTATCTCCCGCAGAGTGTTTATGCTATTGAGATAAATTTCATACAGTTCAATTACATCATGTTTAATTTGTTCAAAAAGTGTGTGCAGCAGTTGCGTGGAGTGATGTGTGTATTTTCGAGTAGGGTGTAAAGGAGGCATGCACACCAGTCTGTTGTTCGAACCACAGTTCACAGGCGAAGTGCTGATTGTTCCAGCGACGCGCCATAATGACGAACCCTCCTGCTTCCGCCTGACAGTCGTCACTCGACGCCGCGCGCCGACGACCCTCAGATTGGAAAATGCCTCCGCAACTTTTGTACTTACACAAAAAGTTAACGTGAAAACTTTGTTAATGTTACAATGGCTCAAGGGGTATTTTTTATTGTTACGGGTGGAGTTTGTACGATTAATATAATCTGTTATACCTATTTAGATTTTGCAACGACCGAAACAGCGCAGCCGTAAAAGGTAGATATTTCTGATGCAGCATGACAAATATTTGTTATGTCATGTCGCGATCAATCGAAAAGACGAAATGCTACAAAAAGGAGAACTGTAAACCGAATAATGATGCCATAAAAACTATGTAGCGTGCCGTGCATACTAGGCGGCACGCATTGCGACGGTCGCGATCAAGGTCGGATTGTCATTTCATGATAAGCTACTGTTTTTTCCGTTTATATGGTGAAAATTTTGCATGAAAGTATAGTTAAAATGATTTGTGATATAGAAAATATCTGAGTTTCGGGCAAATGGTGCTGTAAAAATGTTGGTGAATCGGGATAGGCAAGCCCGCGTAAACAGCTCGGTAAATCACGGGAATTGTGCGCCGCAGCTCTACTTGGACAATATTTTTGCCAATAAAATCCTCCCTCACAAAGCTGTTGTTGTCAACGGAAAGCCGCCGGACCTGTTTTAGTCCATCGTGGATTGTGTTGCCACGGTTAGTGAAGCTGGCGCTAATAGAAATGGTACAGACAGACCACCCTTCTCGTTGTAATACCAAATTATTACGTTAGATTCTGTCAAGATACTTCCAATTTTAAAAGAACATACCGTAACAAGAACTACTAAGTGTGGCATTAGTAATATAGGTACGTATTTTATTCTGAAGCATATAATTGAGTATCATTGATTTTTTACGTTAGACAAAGATAATGAACTCTCCTATAACAACTTCTCATAACCAATAGTTTAATTTTGTTCTATCTAAGTAATCTAATCATAGTCTCTATCGGCACTATTTACAGACATTGACCTGCACAATTTATATTAAGGAGTATATGTCTCTTGGTTTGATCTTCAGTCCCTACTTCGATCGATATGAAAACCGGGTTCATTGAAATTCGTCATTTCAACTGTTCGCCCTTGATGTAATTCGTACTCACAACGACTGAATGATTCTCAAGAACTGGACTTAAGTGGAGATCAACTTTTTACATTTTTATATTCTGTATGATGCATAAAGCCTGCGCTCTTTACATGTTGTCTATGGTTGTGTTGCTGAGTAAGTTTACGCTGGTCCCCCAGAACGCGCCGCGCGTGCTGTTGCACTGTAACGATGCATTTGCATCTATGTTAATAACTCACCAGCTTATTATTCAGAGTATTGCACTAGGCATACAGCGTGAAATGTGTTCCGCTGCAAACCTCATGAATTATATTATCTGTGCTAATACTGAACAGACCCATATGCACTAAAGTTTGATAGTTTTGCGCTTATCTCTCTAAGACGTACTCATGCATTGAAATAAGTACATCATTGAGGGATAAATGCAAACTGGAGCTGACAAAACTTAGTGCAGACCGGCGTTAGTCTATTTTCTTAAGATAACGTGACCGGTGCACGTTCAGCGATCGCTTAGCTTTTCAATAAGTTGAAAACTATCAGCGGCCGCTCTCGAGGGTGAGTAACTAATAAAGTAAGTTCCAGAAGAAAAGTAAACTAATATTGGGTTGTTCTGGGAGAAGACGGGTGCGCCGACTGCGCGGCGCGGCCGTCATCTTCGCTACAGATTTATTACTTTTAATATGAGCTCTCCATCCGACTTCCAAGTGTGGTTCTCTGTATGTTCACTTCTCAGAACATTATGAAAAATAACATGCGCTCAAATAAAAGCTTTTCTTTTAAAGCATTACCTACTTTAAGAGAGCTTTAACAACCAAAAATCTGCCAGTTCATCATTTAACTCAACGCAATAAATAAAACACAAAAGTAATCATTAGCACTTTTGCCATCTTTCTCACTTCAAAAGTCGTTTTGTAAAGTTTCTTAAAATTTGCGAAAAAGTTTTTGTACAAATTAAGAGCAAATTTTACTCCGTCCGTTTAGCCATCAGTAATTTCAAAGTTCTAATGAATTTTCTTCTCTGACATTGAAAAATGAATTTCGACCCCTTGGTTGCGCACCGCCGCCGCCGGGACATCTGTAGAGCACGAATCTAAATCGATGCGCGAAACCGAGGACGATGCCGCCCGACCATACCATTTAAATATGCAAATGGCTTTGCATGTTTTAGATTGCTCTAATATAAACCTCAAATCTTATTTTAGAAATTTAAATGTGAATATTTATACATATAGCTGCCACGTGAACATATGACGTCATTGATGATATGCATGGTCAATATTTAATAAGAAATATATTGTATCATAGATGGTGCGAGGAGGGTTCTCCCAATCCCCGCACCCCTCATTACCCCTAACGGTGGTCCATTAAGCGCATGGGCCGAAGTGCTCCGGACCGTAGTTAATCCACGTCCTCATTCACTGTTATTTCGAAGGTCTGATCTAATCTAAACAGGGCTTAGGCTCCTACAACGCCAGTATTTCGCGCGACTCATCCCTTTTATGTATTTGACTATCCTCAAACCCGGCCCCGCCGTCGGTCGGTTGACGTTTGCCTTAGCTATAAAAGGAATATAACACTTCCGAAACTTCCGATGTGATTTCGTGTTAATGTGCTTGTGTGCAAATTAATTTTCTTGGGTCTTTCCACGGAAACCGAGTGAAATTGTTTACTTAACTCTCAACAAATTATAGGCATCGCATCGCGTGCGACATGATTGCACTGAAAGCTATACGGATCACCATAAAACATGTCCAGTTCGTACATATAACGATAATGCTGACGCTAGCGCTAGCGGTAGCAGCGGCGGACGGCGCTTGCGAAGGCAGAAGTGGAAGGGCCAATTTGAAAGCTATTATACGGTGGCGGTTAGAGGTCTACTTCCGGCGGCTGCACTAAGCTGGCGTGTTCCAATCCCCTCGTCCAATTTCGGCCTTTATGTAGCGCCATTCATCCTGGGTACATTTACAGTAAGTAATCACATTCGTACGTGCACTAAATTCCAGTTTTAAATCCATAAAGTTTGTATTTCAATTGCTTTTGTTTCCAAAATGCGTATGTTAAATAAAAAAGCAGTTAAATGGAAAACATCGGTTACAGCTTTAAATACAAAAAAAATGCGCAGAGATATGCATCAGCATCGAAACAGTTTTAAAAGTATATCAGGTGTAAGCCGATTTTCGAATATCTCTTCATTTTTTACGGTCTTCGCAGAAAATTTACGAATTTAGATTGAGTATTTATGGATTCCATATCCGATATTCATTTATAGCCGGGTCGGATCCGCATCCAACCCCTGTGAGCCTCGAAAAGTTGAAAATGACTCCTTCATTCGGAGCTGCAAATTCTAATGCCGACAAATAATATTTGTCGTATACCGTACAGGTGAAAGTAGAAATTGTTCTATATTTAAGAAAAGTTACAATTCATAGCCAGTTCCTAACCCAGGCGTAGCTTGGTACTATCTCCGACTATATCGTCACTTCGTATCAGATGAAATACCACCCGAGCGGATATAAAAAAATATCATCTCCCCATAGTTTGACTTTGCATTAGTTTTTATGATTTGACAGTGTTTTGCTACAATTACAGACTTAACATATGCTGCTAGAATTTGAGCCCTATCTTTGCAATTTTGTTGGTTACTGCAAAACACGTCAGAAACAGTCGTTAAGCATCTGTAAAGTTCGGAGTTGCATCGTTGGCTCAGTACAAGTAGGAGCGGCGTAGTACATTGTAGCGAGGTAGCAAACGAGGAGTTATGACGCCGGCGGAGGATTACGTGAGTGGATGTCGTAATAAAGCTTGCGATGAAGCCATTATCCGAAGATAAACGTAAATATCTCCGGCCGTTGATGTCGGCCGGTCGCCCTCGCACAGGGCGCGCTACCGTCACTTCGCTCCAGCCCTACCAGATATATATTTGTCTCCTTCCCTTATAATTACACTCTTGATAACATCAACTGTTATTGTCTACACAGCGTCTGACTTAATTTATGACACGACGATACTCATTCGGCATAAAAAGCTTCAGTGTTTTAGAGGTAGAGTCGCATATTATTTAATCGGACTAGAAGCTGTGTAGTCTGGTGGAATTCAACAATGATAGCATCTTATTGAAAAGCTAGAACGAGGCGCTGGCTTAGGTGCTAAGGATCCTTTGTGTTCCATAACGTATGTATTCTCGTGCCGGCTCTTATCTCTTAAATTAATTACATAAATCTTGTTTGCACACGTCTTAAGCTTATGACGCGCCGCCATAATTCAACTAGAGCTGGGGGTTTGCACTGCTAATGAAGGACGTTTACAATGCGACACGTAGATTTGCATTAACGTATTACTTTGGATAATGGCACACGTATTACTGGCTATTATATCATTAGTTTATTCGGAGGCCCATTATTATTAATAAACGATATGTTTAAATTCTAGATTTTTTTTAATGCAATGATTTATCATCTTTTGTAATAACGATATGCAATTTACCGTTAAAGAGTCCACAGTGAATATTTTTCGCCAAATCAAAAGCTAAAATCATACTGCTTAGATATATATCAATATTATTATTCAATTCACTGCAGTGACTTCAGAAGTGAAGTGAGTGAGTTTAATAATAATGTAGCCGACCTACATTACATTTATGAATTTATTTAATATATTTATTACACCACACATAACATATATATTATTACATATTTAAGTATATTACTAAACATAATAACACATAACATTCACACTTCATACATTCATCACACTAAACATTAATTTATATTTAATCGGCGAGCATAGTCGGACGATACGCGTAGTATCGCTGGGCCACTATATCTACGTATAGATATAGGCAGCGCGCGCGCACGGCCCGGCCGCTAGCTGGAATGTTACCGCCCGCCAGTCGAGATCCTACCTTTGCTGCGAAGCGCACGCATCTCGGCGCCCCGCTACCGCTCGCGAAATATTTGTTTTTATTATTCGTTTTATGTTCTGTGTTTTTGCTAGTCCTAGCTTATCTCTTGTGCCTGTGAACTATTCGTCTGTGTTTCTATTGTGACTCTTTAACTTTCTATTCTTCTCTTACTCCTTCTATTTTACTTGTGTGGGTTTGTGCAATAAACTGTTCCTTTTCTTTCTACCGTGTAATCGGAGTTATTATTTGAACAATCTAACCGTAAGTAGGCCTACTTACGGTGCACCAACGCACCCACCATACTGGTGACCACCGTTCTTACGAACACAGAAGTGCAGAGTCATGTCGAGCGAACACGACTCGGATTTTACGGACACAGCCGAGTCACAGCCGTCGCACGTAACCATGCGACGCAAAAAGCCAGTCAAAATGGCGCACGCCGTGGATAGTGAAATCCAGCCAGCACCAGCTATGACCATGCGGATTCCACCGTTTTGGCCAGAAAAACCGGCAATTTGGTTCGCGCAAGTAGAAGGTCAGTTTGCAATAATGCGAATCACTGATGGCGCGACCAAATTTTATCATATTTTGGCCACACTGGACAGGCCGTCTGCAGCAGAAGTTGAGGACATCCTCATCGGCCCACCTGACTACGATCGCCTTAAGACGGAGCTGATAAAACGATTATCGGTATCACGCGAGAACAAGGTGAAGCAGCTGCTGATGCACGAGCAGCTCGATGATCGCAAGCCCTCTCAATTTCTGCGGCACCTGCAACACCTAGCTGGACCCGAGATACCTCAGGATTTTTTGAAGACGATCTGGACGAGTCGCCTACCTGTAGGAATGCAGCCTATCGTCGCGTCACAGCCGTCTTTATCACTGGACGCACTAGCTGAACTTGCAGACCGGGTTCACGACATCGCAGCACCAGCACAGCACGTCGCAGCAACCTCGTCATTTTCACCGATTGACGAGCTGGCGCGCCAGGTAGCTGAGTTGACCCGGCAAGTGAGTGCCCTCACAACCCAAGTCAACCGACCGCGCCCCAGTGAACGTGAACGTGACCGAAGACGAGGACAGCGCAGCCGATCTTCATCAGTCCGGTCGCAGTCCAGCCACAGGAGGTACCCCATCTGCTGGTACCACAGCCGGCACGGGACGAAGGCGAACAAATGCATCAAGCCCTGCGACTTCAAGGCGGAAAACTTTCCCGGCAGTCAGTAATGGCGACTAACGACTGCCACAATACAACGGGTCGCCTCTTCATCACGGACCACGGAACAAACACGGAATTTCTAATAGACACCGGCAGTGATATTTGTGTATATCCCGTTTCCGCTCTCCGTGAGCGCCGTTGTAAAACTTCGTATCAATTGTGTGCTGCCAATGGTACGGCTATCGACACATACGGCTACCTAGAATTAAATTTAAATCTAGGGTTACGCCGTAATTTCCCGTGGCGTTTTGTTGTTGCTGACGTCACGAAAGCTATCATCGGTGTAGATTTTCTTTCATTTTACCGGCTCATTGTTGACGTTAGCAAACAACAACTAGTCGATAGCTTAACCAATGTCAGCACAATAACATCTATATGTAAGAAAAATTGTCTTGTCTCGAGTGTAAAAATTTCGACTGGTGGAAGTGGTAAGTATCACGATATTTTGTCCGAATATCCGGAGATAACACGCCCAGCTGGTACTCCGGGTATCGTTAAACACAACACTACTCACCACATTCGCACAACACCAGGTCCACCTGTCTCATGTTCACCGCGACGGCTGGCCCCCGAAAAACTTAAAATTGCAAAACAAGAATTTGATGCTATGTTAGCAAATGGGACAGCCCGTCCGTCTGACAGTCAGTGGGCCTCACCACTACACCTTGCATCGAAAAAGGACAACGGCTGGCGTCCGTGTGGTGATTACAGACAACTTAACGCCCGAACCATACCGGACATGTATCCAATTCGTCACATACATGATTTTTCGCACTGTCTGTCTGGCTGTAAATTCTTCTCAGTAATAGACCTGGTTAAAGCCTATAACCAATTGCCCGTTTCTGAGGAGGATATACCTAAGACGGCCATCACCACACCATTCGGATTATATGAATTTCCTTTTATGACGTTTGGTCTACGTAACGCAGGTCAAACTTTTCAGAGATTTGTCGACGAAATGACGCGTGGCCTTGACTTCTGCTACCCGTATTTGGACGATTTTTTGGTTAGCAGTAAGTCCGCTGCGGAGCACGAAGACCACTTGCGCCAACTTTTCACCCGTATGAGAGACTACGGCGTCCTCATCAACACCGCAAAATGCGTCTTCGGCGCTTCTGAGGTAACGTTTCTGGGCTACCAAATCTCTGAAAAGGGCACTAAACCACTGGACAGCAAGGTAGAAGCCATCTCCAAATTTGCTTTGCCGAAAACGGTAAGGGAGCTTAGGCGATTTTTGGGAATGATAAATTTTTATAGGCGATTTTTACCCAACGCCGCCCAAATCCAAGCCCCACTTAACGCCTTGCTGACCGGATCGGTCAAAGCGAGCCACCCTGTCGACATAAAAGGAAATTCGTTACAGGCATTCGAAGATTGCAAGAAGAGCCTTTCCAATGCAGCTCTCTTGGCTCATCCTGACACGCAAGCTAAGTTAGGACTGGTCACTGACGCCTCCGATACGGCGATAGGTGGAGTCCTACAGCAGCGTAAGGATGGAGGCTGGCAGCCTCTAGCATTCTTCTCCCGCAAGTTGAGCCCATCGCAAACGAAATATTCACCGTACGATCGTGAGCTCCTTGCAATTTACGAAAGTATTCGTTACTTTCGCCACATGCTAGAGGCCACTCACTTCACAGTCTATACTGACCACAAGCCAATATGTTACGCTTTCCACGAACGGAAAAGTAACTGTTCGCCGCGTCAGTATAGACACCTTGACTTCATATCGCAGTTCACCACGGACATCCAGCACATTTCTGGAAAAGACAACATTGTCGCAGATGCGCTATCGCGCAGCGTGAATGAACTGCATATGCCGGTCGACCTTGAAGTGATGGCCAGACTCCAAGCCACAGACCCAGAGCTCGCTCACCACCTGCAAGGTGAAACTTCACTGCGCCTTACCAAAATGAACGTACCTGGTAGTCGTACTGAAATGTACTGCGACGTCAGTACACCGACTGCCAGGCCGTTCGTTCCCAAAGAGTTGCGTCGACAGGTATTCAACTGTCTCCACTCACTCAGCCACCCTGGTGCCAACGCCACAGCCATGCTCGTTGCAAAACGCTTCGTTTGGCCACTGATGCGCAAAAACTGCCGTGAATGGGCTAAGGCATGTTTGACTTGCCAGCGCACGAAGGTAAACAGGCACGTCGCGTCACCCTTAGGTACGCATGATTTACCTTCAGCGCGATTCAAACATGTCCATTTAGACCTGATCGGCCCATTGCCCCCTGCTGGTGATTATCGGTATTGCCTTACAGCCGTCGATCGCTTCACGCGATGGCCGGAAGTTGTACCTATTACCGATATCACCGCAGAAACAGTGGCCAAAGCGTTCATATCCTGCTGGGTATCCCGCTATGGCTGCCCTGCCGAGATCGTAACCGACCGCGGAGGACAATTTCAGTCAGCGCTATTTCAGCAGCTGTCCAAGTCCATCGGTTTCGATCACCGCAGTACAACCGCATACCACCCGCAGTGCAACGGCTTGGTTGAGCGCTTCCACCGGCAGCTGAAAGCAGCAATAACCTGCCATGCTGACGCCAACTGGACTGAGTCACTACCACTCGTTCTTCTCGGCATAAGGAGTGCCTTCAAAGAAGACCTCCAAACTTCATCGGCTGAGCTGGTGTATGGTGAGCCACTTCGTCTCCCTGGCGAATTTTTTGGCCACAACGTTGCGACCTACACCACCGACATCACCGATTTCTCAGCCCGTATGAAGTCCTTTGCCGAGAAGGTACGACCAGTCCCACCTCAGCACCACTCCAAGCACAGAGTCTTCGTGTACAAAGATCTTGCCACATGCAGCCACGTATTCCTTAGGGAAGACGCGTTGCGTGGCTCACTTCAGCCTGCTTACACGGGGCCACACGAAGTACTCAGGAGAGGTGCTAAGCAGTTCAAAATTTACGTCAAAGGTAAGGACGTGACAGTTAGCATAGACCGCCTTAAGCCAGCCTACTTACTGTCCGACGATGCCACACCACCACGACGTAACCCGGATCCTTCTGATCCCCCTGAACCACCACCACACAATCCCCCAGTACGCACAACACGGTCAGGTAGGAAAGTCCACTTTCCGGACTACTATCGCCCGTAGACACGGTCTCTGGAAGGGAGTGATGTAGCCGACCTACATTACATTTATGAATTTATTTAATATATTTATTACACCACACATAACATATATATTATTACATATTTAAGTATATTACTAAACATAATAACACATAACATTCACACTTCATACATTCATCACACTAAACATTAATTTATATTTAATCGGCGAGCATAGTCGGACGATACGCGTAGTATCGCTGGGCCACTATATCTACGTATAGATATAGGCAGCGCGCGCGCACGGCCCGGCCGCTAGCTGGAATGTTACCGCCCGCCAGTCGAGATCCTACCTTTGCTGCGAAGCGCACGCATCTCGGCGCCCCGCTACCGCTCGCGAAATATTTGTTTTTATTATTCGTTTTATGTTCTGTGTTTTTGCTAGTCCTAGCTTATCTCTTGTGCCTGTGAACTATTCGTCTGTGTTTCTATTGTGACTCTTTAACTTTCTATTCTTCTCTTACTCCTTCTATTTTACTTGTGTGGGTTTGTGCAATAAACTGTTCCTTTTCTTTCTACCGTGTAATCGGAGTTATTATTTGAACAATCTAACCGTAAGTAGGCCTACTTACGGTGCACCAACGCACCCACCATAAATAATATTAGCAGATAAAGTAAAAAGCATTTTTTCTGGTGGCAATGCCACAGGCATGATTTTCCTGGGCGTATCCAGACGGAAGCTCATTCTTCTACTTGAAAAGACTCGTGTTTGAGATCTAGGAATATAAATAAACAGTTTCTTCAAAAGCTTACAAAGATAAAGAAAGTGGATAACAAAATACTACTTGGACGCCGTCTGCGTACTTGGGCAGACGTAATCATCTCGTTCTCGGACGACAACCCGGTGACGGTATGATGGGCAAACGCCCTTACTCTTCAATGGATTAAAAATAGCTGAAAGTAAGCAAACAATGTAAGAAGATTCCGACAGGTGGTGAACTGTCGAGTCTTCTTATACTGTTGCTTAATACTGTCACTGTAATCACAGATCGAGCCACTTTACAGAAATAATAAAACACATAGAGACATGATGTACCCACCTGATATAACACAAAGCGGCAATCATGATTTCCCAAGACGACGGCTGTCGAAATCTCATTGAAACATATTACTTAAACATTCTCGCAATTGTGTCTTTGACACAATAACTTTTCTGTATATTTTAAATTATAAAGCCACTATTTGAGGTGAGGCGCATTGAGTCAGTCTACCTATTTCACATCAACGCTGAACTAGGGCAGAATCAAATTTACAAAGGCGATGTGTTTCTGCAGTCAGGTTCTAGAAATGATAAAAGCGAGTACGACGAGATGTCTGGCATCCCTCCTGGCAATGATTTCCCCGGGCGTCTCCTGTCGGGAGTCTATTCTACTACGTGAAGAGATACCACACTACTAAATAGCACTAGCGTCAGCCCATTGCAATCGGGCTTCGTAACCTGTCTTTTGGTACCTTAATCTAATGCCGTCTTTTGGCATATGTAACAAGGCAATATTGTATGAAAAGATATAGTTTTGTATTATTCATTATTTAACGTTAATGTCTTCTTATTTAATGAACTTTGACGTGGCGACCATTAGTATTGTTATATTGAAAATAGTGTACATATAACCGTGGTAAAATACCGCTTCGTATAAAATATGTACTACTATTGACATTAAATTCAATCCCAATCCGTATCAGAGCGTGTCTTGGCGACTGTTCAAAGAGAGTAAATGAAGAGTTCCTCACGAGTGATTCAAATATTCCGCGAGCGCAACGCTGCATCCGAGCGCACGGCCTTGCTCTCTCGGGCCGCGACGCAGGCGGTGGCGGCGGCGCTCCGTCTACGTGGACCCGCCCGCACCCGCGCGGTGGTAATCAGCTTTTGTGCGCAGTAATTGGGTGTCTGAGCTGCCAACCGAAGCATTTATTCCCGATAAATTGAAAACTGCTTTGTGCCTTGAATCAGATGAAGCTTGGGCGCCGCTTTTCTTAGCTTTTTATAGATTTTAGACGGGAACATCAGCATGAGAGCAGATACCTAAATTTGATAAATGGAGTAGAGTATTTATAATACGTTTTTTTAAAGTAATGATTACGATTAAACTGTGATTAATGTAGCACTGAGGCTATCCAAGACACGTTTTTTTAGGTAAAGTTAAATGAATAGCTATGGTAGGTTGGCCCACGGCGTGTGCATGTGCACTGTGCATATTTACGCGAAATAACTATTTCATTTTAATATTGATTTTGATATGATACTCAAAAATATAAATATGCTAATTTAATTATCTTGTTAAAGTGATGGCTGATATTTTTATGGATTGGAATAATAATCAAAGATTTAAAATGAAGTAGACTGTATTTTTTATAATAATAGCGACAGGCAGAATTTAATGCACACGCAAGGTATCGTAAGAGAGGAATGACAAAGTTTTTACACAGAGTATACAACAATCTGACGGACCGTAGCCTAATAATCAAAGAGTAATTGTTAATCCTAAACAAGTGATATATAGAATAGATTTGTACAGAATGTAACAATTATTTGTATATAATATAAATGCAATTTTTTGGATGGAAGCTAAATTCAGCGTATTGGGTTAAACTTAACGAAGGCTTTAATAATAATAATAGTAATAAATATACGAATACCATTTTAAGATATTTTTAAGATGTCCCGTAAGTCTTGGATCTCTATTTTTTGTTATTGTGAAATACCTATATTTTATTTTATCTATATTTCGGCGACGAGGACAAAACGTACGTGAGTTCTTACTGAATTAAATTATATTTATTTACAAGTTATTGATTCGATATGTCGATATGTCAAATAAGCGATTTATACAGAAACTTAATTTACCTTAACAGTTACACTTACCTAGTAAAGTAATTATAACTATTACTGCAGCTGAAATGCGATTTATAATATCTGTTTACCTATTTGAAAAATTGTGATAGCGCCGTCCGCCGGTAGGTAACAGCCTCACTAATGAAAATATTGCGTCGTTAGAGATATCCTCCCTCGCAATTGTAAGGTCCTTACCGGAGTATCTACGCGCTGGAACGGCGTCATTTACATATTTTAATAAAATAATATCGCAACTGAATCGTAACTGAGAACTTGATTTAAGTTCTTACCGCGATGAATGTAAATTCGCCGCCACCGCCGCCGCAATTCCAAATTTCAATTCTGGAATTAATGGCAACCGACGTTGTCGTGGGCCGAACCTCGTCTAATATTTGCGTTACTTCCGGAGACTTCTCTTAAGAATGGAATAAATTAGTGTATAAGTCTCGCAATCAAAATGATAGATTATCGCAACGCAACAGAAATCGTTGAAGTAAAGTGGCGCTTTTCGGCAAAAAAAAAACAACATTATGATATTTTGCGATTGCTTAGTGATTTTTGAACATATTCAGTAAGCGTTGCACGACGACGCTTTGCCCTGCTAAGCGTGCATTAATATTGTCAATAGTTGGAGTTAGTGGAAGTGAAGTACGTGTTCCGCCTGCCGCTATCTACGGCGCAGCTCGCGCGGTGAATTCGAATGGCCTCTCACACCGCGCGCGCCCCCGCCTGCCAGCCTCGCCCCGGCGCCCACCTTGCGCACTCCACCCTGTAACGCCCCATAAACTCGCGTCTTAATTTTAACTTTATTTCTTACCGCTACTGTGTTCCAAGAAAATTAAGTGTGAAAATACCACTGAAGGATTCGCTGGGCTTTATCGTGGATTTTTATGTTGCCTGTTGCCTAGGGATGAAATTGATTGCAATTTTATCATAATTACAAAGGTTGACCATGTTTTAATTTTAAACTTTCATACTTTGAAATGATCAATTTTATTTTGTCTTTATTTCTACGGTAAGTTAAAATATATATAAAGTGCATCATATGCCATACTGCTTTAACAGCGGTACGACAATGTTTCTGTAATGAAAATACTGAAATAGGATTATACTAAAATAAAAAATAATAATATCAGGTAACCTATGAAATTCGTTATATGGCGTCACTACTCTGACGAGAAAAACTAAGTACCTAAGCCAAGATTTCTGTAAACAGTGCTGATATTATAATATCAATTTCATGAAGTTTATTTGAAGTTTAATAAAAACAAATTACAAAGCCCATAGAATAATAAAATACAATTACACCAAATTGTCGATACCATTAATGTAAGTTGTCTAACAATAATATTAAAATATCGCCAGTATTATATTCCAATCTCCGCGCTATGCTGCAGTAATTTACATTTTGATCGTAGTTATGAATTATCACTTCGTTCCCGCAACCAACGGTTATTCGAAAACAACGATGTAATAGGAATAGATTGGCAATTTCGACGGGTACGTATCTGTTTATTGCGAGTCTACATCAACAGAACGTCGAAGCTTTTGGAATTTTCTCAAAGGCTGAAGTTTTCCCTGGGAACGGGCAATTTCGAAGTTATACAAGAGGCCGGTCACATGGACGGTAGAGTTACTGGCTGCGGGTACTCGTCCGTTCTGACGAGGCTCGCGGGCCTCACAATTGTGATTATTGGGGCAATCGAAGCGCCTGCCCGGCCCAAAACAGGCACGCGTGTTGCAATGCAAATAAAATTTATTGGAATGCCGGCTGGACGCCGCTGCCCCTTGTTATTATTAGGCCTTAGAAAAATCGTTTTTATTCTTTTAGTAAAGATGCGTAATATTTATTTCATGCTTACAGATTTTCGACCAATATCTCGAACCGTATATGTGTATAGATATACCTAATTAGTACACAAAAAACTACCACAAAATGGCATTGATCATTTTAATTCCTATTTTTTAATTATTTGCACACTAAAACTAAATGCAAGGCTGTCAAAACCTGAAGGTCCCGTATTTCATCCATCCGTAGAGTTTCCACATTCAGCATATCTAGCAGCATACATCACATTTAAAACCCACGTCCCGTATATACTCGTACGTTCTGCCATCGCCTCCGGACTCCTTCCGAGCTGAGAATTTCTAATAAGCAACCCCTCGCGCACACCCTGCGCCAAATTTTCACGAGTTCATTAGGTAACTCCACTCTTTATTGTTTATTTTAGTTCCGAGACCTTTTTATCTTATCCTTTTTGTGTTTACTTCCTGCCCGTTGTGTTTGTTAGTTAGTTGGAAGTATAAATAATAAAAAACATCAACTCAAAAGTTATGTTTGAACTTAGAAGGCTTGAATTTGAAGCTTGTTTATATATATTGTCGAATTGGACATACCTAGCTGTGTTATAATATGGATTAAGCCCCATATTATTATAATTTTTTTTATGAAAACTAAATGTGTGCTAATTAAGTCATTTTGTTCAATGTGTCAACGTTATTCGTGGAAACAAGACAAAGTTAGCTATTACATACAGCCGCTTACATAGTTGCTGTAAATAAACGTTCTCCAGTTGGTGTGGACTGCCTCTTTAATTATGAAAATGTATGCGAAAGCACATGAAAGTTTGTGCAATTATGACATAGCCGCGGCACCATGCGGCGGCAGCGGCTGGCCGTCCTCAAGGCCAAAAGCACACTACGGCAAAAAAGATAACTTACAGGATTTGCGGATTTCATAGGCTGTTTCTTCAAACGAAATGTTCTTTTAGCCTAACCTCCTTTCGATTTCACCTACCATTTTGCATCGACATTGGTCTAACGCAATCCTATCCACGATATATACTAAAGATATACACATTCTTCAAATGAGATTGTGTAGCAAGTATGTCACTACTACGCCGTACAACTTGGTAGACTCTACGCCTCATGAATTTTGCTTTGGAACAATTTTAGAAATCAGCTTTTTTAAATTGCATTATATGACATAAGCCAATTTTTATCTGAATACGACAATGGAAGCCTACGATTTAGACATGTACTGTATGCAAAGATAAAACGGGTCTATTCGCGCACAAAAATTACCAAAATATAATTTTGACTAACCTCGACGTTTCGACCAACGCATACGGACAGATACCTGGACGCAATGTCTCACCACCACCCTTGCCACTTAAAGTCCGTGGCTACATCACTTATAAACCGGGCTTATGATCTCTGTGACCCTGAACATCTACAATCAGAATTATCTTATGTTCGGGAGGTACTTAAACATAACGGTTATACGGTGAACAATATGCGGCCCAGGCGCAGATACACGAATAAGGCGGTTTTTGATGTTTGTAGACAGCCGGTGTTTTTACCTTACGTGAAGGGGGTAACGGACAAAGTTGGAACAGCACTAAGAAAGTACTCCATCAAGACTGTATACATTCCGTTATTCAAGGTGGCACAGCAGGTGGGGCCAGTGAAAGACATCATCCCGTTTCAAACACCCGGCGTTTATAAGATTGACTGCAGCTGTGGTAGTTCCTACATTGGTCAGACAAAACGTACCATTGCGGAAAGGGTTAAGGAACATATCGCAGCTGTGAAAAACCGACAAACCAATAAATCTGCGATTGCCGAGCACTTGCTTGAGTCAGGACCAAACCACTGGATCGAACTTCATGCCCCTAAAGTTCTCGCTACTGACAAACAATTTTACCCAAGAGTTGTCCGAGAAGCCATTGAAATTAAGAAGTATAGCAATTTCAATCGGGAAGATGGCTATAGGTTATCCTCAGCGTGGAATCCGGTGATAAGTAGGTGTTCGCGTCGCGATTTGTGTTCGCGTGTAACTGCCGATACTGTTAGTATTATATGCCGGGATATTGATAGTGAAAATTTACAACATCAAATGCGGGTAGTTGGAGACGACGCCCGTTCTGCACGATGTTGACACCCGCTACTCCAGTCCCCTCGTGACCACGGCCAATGTAACTTGGTCGAAACGTCGAGGTTAGTCAAAATTATATTTTGATAATTTTTGTGCGCGAATAGACCCGTTTTATCTATACATTATGAGTTCAAGTCGCGAAAGTTTAAAAAGTGTTATGTACTGTATGTTCATAAATGTTCGTTCAAATCTTCAAAGCTGCTAATCATATTACTTCAACAAGGTGTCAATCGATATGTACATCTTAACATACTGGCTATAAACGTCACGTGAAATATGAATAATACATATAATATGGAGGATTACATAGAATTATTACGCGCAAGATTTTTTTTAATATGTAATTGTATATCGTCGTGTTTAGTTTAGTGCTTCTTGGATTTTTACTATAGTGTCTATAGTTTTCTTAGTTTAGTAAAACAAGACCTGGTGCACACAGCAATTAAAGTACGTAGCTACAAGTAGGTTAACCTGGGCCAGCCCGTTACGCGTAACGCGTTAGAAGAGCGAAGCTGCAGCAATAGAAAGAGAGGCACCTGTTTAGGGTGGTCTTGTAAGTTAAACTGAACTCTATCGTTACAAAACAAATGTCGCTACTTAATTCAGTTACTTCGCGGAGTGAAGTTTCTGTTCCTGTACTTTTAAGTCTTCTGTGGTTAAATTAAATGAATAAGAATTTTTAGTTTCATGTGTTTCTTCATTGATCCTAAGCTACTTTACACATTCAAAACCTGTAAGCTTGTAGTAAGTAAAACTGGCAAATTTAAGAACATACACATATGCTATTTTTTTAAAACGTTACGTTAATACCTATAGCAATGACATGTTTTTATATGACAGGCATTACCCATTTGAAATGTGGTTTGAAGTGTGTATCCTAGCAAATAAATGATTGATTGATTGATATGTACAGCAATTGATGTTATTATATCACCGCTTGTCAGACTGTAAAGAATCAAAGCATTCCCGACCAAATTTACAAATAAAATTAAGTTCTTATTTAATATGTTTGCATACAATAACAATTATTGGCATACCTTAAGTACATAAATACTCTCCACCACCATCACTACCGTCGATAAAATAATTGCCTACTACTAGTTTACATCGCTGCTGGATGTTTTATCGTGTGCTCTTAGGTTACCTTAGTTCCCTAGTGCGTTTATACCTTCACCACCGCCCAGTAGCTCGCAGTGCTATTCAATTACCTACAACGTTCTGCGAGAAATTTTCAAGACGTCCTTGTTAGAATTTTCACATTTATACAAATTTTCTTGGCACAAGCACGTTACGGTATATTTACACTAAAATTTAGTTTTTTCTCTAACAGGACAACCATTTGCACAATTTACGTCGTAATTTCTGCACATAGTCAATAACTGAGTAAATAAACATTTTACGCGTAACTGCAGTGGCAGGCAAAATGCCTTTGAAGAATTTGTTGCCACCCGTAAAGCTCGTTTCTTCATGAAGGGCATCAGCCAAAGATGCATCGATTGCATGGGTTACTATGATTAATAGAAATTAAAATAAATATAGAAAAAAAACACGATAACCTATTTTATGAAAAAATCGTAGCATTTCATAGCAAACCTATTTTATATGTAACTGTGCAGTTAAAGTATTGTGAATTAATACTCAAGATCATAAACCAAAAAAAATAACCAAGTTATAAAACATCTAAACAATGTAGGTTAAACTTTATATGGAAGGATGTTTTCTTCACATTTTGTTCGTGTTTATATCCTTACACCCTGCCCAACACATATCATGTCGTGTTTGTTTGCGCTCTAAAAGAGCGTTCGCGGGGGATAAACTAAGCTCCTTTACAAAATAAAGCAGCAATAAAACGGCGCGGTCGAGGGTTATTTACAGCGGGTCAATTATGCGGCAATAAAGTTTTTAGTGTTGCACAAATTGTCGATTTGGTGTCGGTGACGGATGGCCGCGAGACTGGCGCCAGCAAATGAGCACGCGATAAAATTATCGTTAGCGGTAACGACATGAATAAATGCAAGAGAGTGCTCTGCCGTCCGCTGCTCGCGAGACGAGACGAGCCCGCTTCAGCCGTCCTGGCACTCGTTAGGGGTTTTGTACGAATGCACGTTGCATATAGAAGCCCTGAACGGTTCGACCTCGTTCCGCATCGCGCGCTCAATTTACTGTGCCCAAATTCTTAATTTCCTTGACAGTCTTTCAATCGATAGACAATTTTAAATTCAGCATGATTTATCCATGTACACTATATGTAGCACTTTAAGAAATACTTAAGATTATAATCAGTGAGTCAGTATGTTCATAATAAATTTCTACAACAATTTTGAATAGATATAAAATTATAATTGCATGCAACCAATTCTACAGTTTTATTTCTGTTAGGTACTCATTTTGAACGTGGCTAATATTATTATTTGAAGAGTACCACCCGGTACTCTCAAGTGTAAAATTGGTTGCGTGCAGATATAATTATCTATCTTTTCAAAATTGTTGTAGAAATTTATTATGATTTAGCTGATTTAGCGTTTGTATTAAAAATTTCACTGAATTTTAACTTTAATTAAGGATGGAAACTGCTCAATCGAATAAAAACATAACACAGCATCACAGCATAATTTAATCGTTGATATCATTAGTTTACGAATTCTCTTTGAGCGCTAAGCACGGGGAGCGACGACCTTTGGTGTATATCCAGACAACGATATAGGCCCATAATAGTAAAATTGTGTAGCCAAAACGCTCGCATTACATGCACTCGCTCGTATAAAACCAGTACCACGGTAACCATCGCAATAAATATCTACAAACCAGCGCTTAAATTATTACACACATGAGGGTTTTCAGTAAAAGTAAAATATTTATTCTGAGAGATTTTTCCGTTTCATGAATTCGTTTAACATATACCGTTATATATAAAGCTTACTATAGTAATATAGTGATGTCGAAACTATAGTGTTTGTGATATGATTTATGTAGGTTGCTGGGCGGGCGCTGGGCGAACGGTAATTTTAAACGTCACGCGCATAATGATGAATACTCGCAATTTTCTCGGGGAACGCCAGTCTCAATAGCCGTGTGATACAACCATTTTAGGAGCTTCATAGCACTATTAATAGTAAAAATCCATTAAATTATTATTATTTTAATTTTTACTTGCCTTTATGATTCAAATTAATTTTCTAATCAAAGTTATTATTATGATATCTATGCTACATTGGCAATTAATACTAAACACATAGATGAAGATAACATAACTAATAACTAAGTAAATTAGTTAGTATTAACTAAAGCATAGGAATTGATAATTTATTGATATTTATTAGTTAGTATTAACTAAACACATAGAAATGGATAATTTATTGATATTTATTAGTTAGTATTAGCGACATAGTATTAACACAGAGATGGGTATTTTTGGATGGTATCAATCAGTTCAAACATGCAAATTTAACCTTTAATTAATCGTGGATGATGACATAACTTCGCGTGCCGGGAAAATCATCAACCGGTCGCATGTCACATCATCCGAAGTAGTAGCATAGACAACATAGCAGGTACGAACTCCACCTAAGTAGAGGAGCTTCAGATATAGCAATAGTTACTACGTCAGTATGTTCACAATCGCAGAGTCATCGCAAGTAGCTTACGCCGCTGTCGCTACGCTACGCCGCTACCATAAATCAGTCTGCAACTTTTGATGGATGATTCAACCTCTCCGAAAAAATATAACTTCTCTATCTACGCTGCCTAACTGGATCCGTTAATCTAGTCATTGATATGAATAAAGCTGACATTATGAATGTTCACGGTTATATTATCCGAGTATGACGAAGGTCGGCTGAATAAATAAAATATTGACGTCTACGGTAATAACAATGAAATCCTCTTATTGGAGCGCTGAAAAGTAAAGGAATCTAAAATAAAAATAAGCTTCTTTCAGAAAAGTGATAGTAAACAGGGCCCGTGCCGCGGCTGGGTACGGGATAGTGATGGAGCTCTTGTTGCTGTACACTGCAAGAAAACATTTTTTTAAAGCTCTTGTGTTTTTAGTTACACTGATGACTTCAATATTTGAAGAAACTTACAAGGTTATGTTTTATCTACTCAGCGACAGAAGATATGAAAAAAAAATTGAATAAAGGTTTTTTTTAGATTCTTCTATTCTCTGCCCTGAAATCCATCCACTTTAGTCAGACGATATTTTTCCATATTGGTCAGGATTTTTAGATTATAGTAATAAAACAGTCATTAATGGATTTCATTATCATTGTCACTATTGTCTGCAAAGAAATCTCATCAAAATTCACAGGATTACTTCTCAGAACAGCCAACTAATATTTTTGTAGGAATTGTTAGCTCGTAATAGTGTAAAGCGCTAGAACGCGTACTAAAGCGTACCGTAGCGTAGCAGCCTCCGACGGCGGCGCCTCGCGGGCGCCCGTTTGCTAACTTTTATTATTTTTGTAGCGTTCGCGCTGTTTTTATTATCGCGAATGACTTCGCCTTCTCTATCCCGTAAACCATCTAGGTTTACATAGGTACTATGCCTTAGCACTTAGCACAACAAAGCTGAACGACTTTTGTGGTGAAATAAAAATTATGTTACCATTTTTTGAGAGTTTCTGCCTAACACCTGCTTTAGTCATATTTTACTTAACGTTGAACTTTAAGCCACGTGCCATGTGTTTAAAATAAAACAAGTACTACTACTTTCTGACGTATGTGGATTTTTCGTTATAATAAAACGCCTGTAGATACAACTACAAACTGGTTTAAATATCTCATTTCTATTTTTTTTATCAATATGTTGAAAAATTGTCACGATAGACTGATATCTTTATACGAAGCACTGGATAGATTGCGGTGCGGTTACTCTTTGAATCAGTCCTGTGACGGGCATTGGCTTTAGCATTGAAAATGCACACCCGCTCGTTAGGGCGGGCGGCGCTCGCGGCAGCGGCTGCGGTCCAACGCGTGACGTCACGTCCGCCCGCGCCTGCCACACCGCCGCCCGCGCCTCATTAGCATATATTATTTTCGCCATTACGCCCAGCACAGCTTCTGGCTTTTTGCTATGTTTTTCATGATACACCCATGCCCGCAGATTATAATGCTCGACGTATCTTATTTGCATCACGTGACGGTTGGTTTATTTAATTTTTAATACACAATTCGCATTCAGTCAATAAAAAGGCTCCATAACTGGCCTTTCTCTGCTAAATTGTAACAAACACTCAGTACGCGAGTCTCATGTTTCTTTTTATTTGAGTCGTATGTAACAAAAACAAACATATATCTGGAGAGTAATGGGTATGTTTATCAACAATTTATTAGTGAGGAAAACGAAAGCAACAGCTCGCAAGTGGGACGGCTTGCGAATGTGACGTCGCGTCGCGCGCACTGTACGCCCCGTGGCGCGCGGCGCGCGGCGTGCTGATTTACAGACCCTGTGCCGCCGGATAACCTACGAGACAGTACCCTAACTCACATGAAACGTTACAACTCTTCTAGTGTTTTTTTAAATATTGTATTTAAAAATAGCAACATCTGTTGCTAGTTATGTAGAGGATATATTGTAAATTTGTGTTTTGTGTTTATTTTATATAGCTACTTGTAACAATTATTTGATGAGGCTGAGAAAAGGCTTGTGTTAGACTGACTTCAGTCACTAAAACACTAGCGCAACTGCTTTCGTCAGCGTTGATTCTACTACTACCCCCATTTAGATGCGCATAAACTTTATTATCTCTGCACGTGGATCTTTAGAATTGTGACACTGTACTCACACTGTACTCGCTACTGTTCACACGGTACTCGCGCAGGCCACCCTCACTGCTTGGCGGCGCAAAATATTCACAATATTCATGGCGTCTGCTTTTAATCGAACTTCGTATATAAACTGTAGTCGTCATCATTTAACTACTGTACAAAATTGGCGTACACAATACTGCGCGTTGCTTAATTTTTAATAAGTGATCGTAATTGGAAAGCATAGTGTCGCGACGCTCTCGAACGACACGCAAATTACGCTGCGCTGCGCTAGTGGACGGCCGCCGGTCACCGCGCAGAACTAATATTTGCATATCGCGATTGATGTAAACCAATCAATACTGCAAATAATGAATATTTTATATGAAATCAACAAATACAATTAAGTCTTTAGTCGTTTGCAATTTTCGACAATTGTATATTAAGTACGTATTTACTTTGTAAATATTTTCATTCAATATTTTTGAATTGTGAATCAAAACGTAGCAACTGGCAACATCATCTTCACAACAAAGGAACTCGCTTGTATTATCTCGTAACATCGCATAACAATAGTCTTTAGGAGGCAAACAATTACATTCTGTGACTCTATCTGTGTAGCCCGGAAGGTTATTAGAGCGGCGGAAGGCAATATTCGGCTCTCATCGGGGTCATAAATATTTTTTATAAGCAAGGAGGTAGCGGTCGCACAAACAACAGCATACAAAAGAGTCGCAATCAAAATAACACATCGGTGGCGCGCTCGTCCAAATTGCTTTGTCAAAGTGTGCTCGCTCTGATTGCTCCATTCTGGTCCCAGAGCAGAGCACTTTATTCGCTTTTTGCTTCCTTATCATTGACACTGAGAGTCTGTCGTGCAGGACTGAGTTTCTGTACGCTTACCTGCCAAAATATACGCTCAACAGATAGCGAGCTTCAATGTTGTAGATATTCCGTAAAGCTAATTGTGTTGCTTTAACTGATGAGCATATAGAAGCAGAATGCGCTGTTGCCCCCCCCCCCCCCCCCCCCCTGCCCTCCTTCACCCCGTCATTGTCGCCCGCTCAGCCTAATTTAATTCCATCTAGTTGCTTAACAATTCCACCAGCTAAAACGTCTAAGTAGACGGGTCACGCTGCCGCGAGATTTAGTTTATTACGAGTCCTATTAAATGAGTAATTAATCTAACTGGCTCAGAAGTGTATTCGAACTAGAAACGCTAGCGCTGAATTTCATAACGTGCTTTCGACTAAACCTATTGAATTTGGTGCATCAATGCTGAAACTATTCCTCAGTCCAGATGAATTTTGGGAAGTGTAGTTAGAATTAATGCAAAATTATTCCAGTAGGCGCTACCGACTACGCGCTCTCCAATAGACTTAAGTTATGTTTGAATGACTAATAATCCATACTATCCTTTTTTCTATTATTACTGTAGAAAAGTAAAACTTTATCTGTTTTTTGTTCGAGATTTTAAAACGGGAAACCAATTTCGAAGAAATTTTGCACACAAACCGCTAATACTACCGTGATATACATAGGATCCTTTTTATCCTGGAAAATTTTGAGTTCGCGCGGGTAAACGCGATCGCGCCGCGTCTTTCGTTAAAATAAAATATAATAAAAAAGCTTCAGAACATGTTACTTTGTTTGCATCAAAAACCGATTGTCATCGTCCCCTTCAATCTTACCTTATAATTCTGAAAACTATCCGGTAACACGTATTCAAGCCATTAGCCTGTTAGGTAGTACTTTTAAATCGTCGGGGCTACCTAGAGCCCGCCAATGGGCTCGGCATAATTTCAATGCTGATTTCAAAATCCAATGGAACTTGCGTTGTGAGTACTGCGAATACTTAAAACTGTAATTTCTAGAACCAACGTGGTTACTGTTAATGCAAAATATAACATCTGGTTCTCCCATAGTACAAGCTTTGCTTAGTTTGGGGCTAGATGGTGCTGTGTGAAATTTCCACCAATATTTATTTAATATTATGTTACGTAAACCGAAATATTAAATTCTTACATCGTCTGTTGTACGGTTCGCATTTTCTGCCGTTTCCTTCGTTTCAGCCTTGCACGATTCGAACGATACATTATTGTGACACATGGTTATAAAGACGAGTCTGCATCGTAGCATTTTCGGTGTCGGAACTTCAGTGGCAACTACTACTTGCAATCGCAAATTTACGTATAGTATTAATTTTAATAGTGTTTACCAATTCGGAGTATAATATCAAAGCTTGCAAGAAACATATGCCGCTACAATGTCTACACTTCTCAAAACGGATGCCACACGTGCCGCCTTAGTGTCATTGTGTAGGTACTTTCAGCCTAACAAATCTTTGTCCAATACAATAGAGTCGCTATTTTTCTGGAAAATTACGTGTACGTATACGTATGTACGTGTTGTCCACGTCCTAGCTAAAAGAGTAAAAAAAAATTATGAATAGCCATATTCACTCAATCCAAGCTCCAACTTCGATGGTCATCATCAGACCAGTTTTAAAACACCATAGAAAGCTCATGTCGCGGATATACCGCTCCGCGTAAAATTTCAACTCAATCGAACCCATGGAACTCATTCTAAAATAGCTTCCAAGATTTATATCATACAAATAGCATCATGAAATATAATAAAAGCTTGTACATTTTTTTTAACAGAATCTTTAAGTAACGTGATTAAAAGAAAATTCAGCAGAAAAAAAACCATATGCTCTCTTCCTCTACTTGATTGTGGAATTTATACTATCCTCACCGATTTAGCATGAAACAATTCCATTTGGCTCATGGTCCTTTCAGCGTGTGTGTACCAATGAGTTTAATCCTATTAAAATAGACACACGTTGTGCCAGAATTGAAGCGTGGTGGCTTTGGTCTGTCGCCGGTCGCATCGACTTTGCATCTAGTAACCGGAACCAAACCTTAAACAGAATTAAACATGGTTTAATTTCGTTACGAGGGTTCTGTTAAAAAACCTTCGCATAGTCGAAACACAACTATGCCGGGAGGAAATAAAATAGGTAGGGAAGCGATGCAAACGTCGGACGAAGCGATTATGCAGTCAAGAATAATGGGCGCCGGTCCACATGCACGTTTTTGTTTGTGGTCTGTGACGCGATTTATATGCGAATTTCTACCGTCGGCGAAATGAACACTATTCACAATAATTGCTTTGAACAAAATTCAACCGCACGTGCCTTTTGTTTCCAATAACGTGGCAATTTTATCTACATGTTTGTTCCCACATACGAGTACTCATCCGCAATCAACCACGTTCCGCGTCAATGAGCTAAAAGCGGGAACCTTCTGCAAAAATGCTTTATAATTATGTTTACAAATATAAAGGGTTGTCGATCAATGAAATCATGGTGAAAATTACGTTTTGCAAAGCAACACGTTGTTGCATCTACTGACAAATAGATTCTATTATTTTGCTTTATTATTTTAGTCATCATAATAATTGGTCTCTGAAAATTTTTCGGTGAGAATTTCAATTCATATCGGAGAATTTCATATTGGCCGACAAAAATGTATTCTATCTCTACCAGATAAAATAATTACAGCGAGTCTTCAAAAAAAGTTCCTTTTCTTGTAAAAACTGGAACTGAACTTGGTCCTCTTAAAAAACTATAGTAGTATAGAATGTTCATAAAGCATCATATCCAAAAAAACACAAAATAAAAAAGCATAGTTATCATGACACTAATAGAACTTGGTGATCACTATCCCAAACGTAGTATTAGCAATGCCATTAGAAGTCCACGCTGCTTTCTCTACACCAACAGTCAGTGAGTACCGCTTACACAAAGTTCTATTATTACTGCATTTGCTTTGTTTTTCCACTTAAGGTTTTCTTAGCATTAGTAGGTAGAAAAAGCTCAATCCAGGCGGTTTGCGAGTGTAACTTTTAATAGCCTTATCAGTGCTCGGGCAGACCGCGGCTCCACCTCTTCTCCCCGCGCCGCCGCGAGCCTCCATCAACCCTTATTAACGGTTACAAAGACGCACCGCCGACCTTCTGCGAATTTCTTTCTACTCATCACCCAATTCTCTTTATTGAGTTAAACTTCTTGAAATGTTACAAATGAAGACTTATTTGCAAACTTACAAATGATAGATATTTCACGCATAATATTAGTAGTCATAGATAATAATATACTACCATTAATGTACAACTTCTGTGTATTTAGCCAAAACGCGTCTTTTGAAAAGAAGTTTTAGATGAAATGAGGCGACCACCAGTGAAAATAGTTCATGAAACGGGATAGGGAACAATACTACATGATCAAACTAACTTACTAAGTGAAGTTCGATCAAGATTATAATGGACAGTTTCAAGTAAGTGCATGCACATTGATGTGAGCAGATTTGTATTTGGCCGTGCAAAAACCACTTGACGGCATCTGTAAACGAGTTGACTGCCGTTAAATCCGCCATAAACAATAAAATTTGCATTTATTGGTCGTCTTTAGTGTCGTAAATTCACAACGAGCGAACTGCCAACGACATTTAAAGTGAATATATCAGGTCCTAGGTATAATCGCAGAAGTAGTGAATTTCGTGAACTCGCCGATGCACATTAATTGAAATCACCAGTCAATTGAAGTCCGTGACGGCGGCGAGCGGCGCGATGTCGATGCTCTACACACGCCAATTATTGTCATTCGTTGAGCCATCCACTCGTGTACACCCTTTGGACAGCACCCCACTGCAGCCGCCCTGTACCGTATTCGATGCTGGATAAAATAAATACATAATTGCAGCTGCCATGACATAATGTAATGTTGAAGCATTGATGCTATTGATCTAAATACGCCATTGTGGTTTAAACTAACCTTAACAATAAACTCTCTATATTATTCTGTATATAAAAGAGTAAATCCCGAAAGGTGATCATGAGTCTAAACCATTAGACCTAGAAACAATAGGAGAGTTTATTTATGTTTAAAAATTCATCCTCTAAAGGAAAGAAAAGCAATTGTGAAGCCGTGGCGCGCACATGCTAACAGAATATTTATCTCTTGTTGAAATGCTTAATTAATACTTGTACTTAGTACTTGGTACATATAACTTTATTAACATGTGCAAATTTCCACTATGATTTTTTTCTTTTACTTACAAAATGATGTTCCGGGTTCTTCCTTAATTTAATGGTAAAACCCATAATGCAATTCAACAATAGGAACTCGGTGGCAACTAAAATAACTTGAGTGGTGTTTCATGCAAACAAGAAACAAACTTTGCACTCTCGACGGCATGTAAGTAGGTGTGTAAGTCCAATAATTCAAGGGAACGGGTGGTCGTAATGTTGGAAATTTTCAGAGTTCCTCGAAAACTTGGATCTTCCGGGTCCAGTGGACTAGCAATGCTCACTGAATTGTTATCTTTATGGCGCATGGCGCACCGACTCCAGAAAATTATATTCTTACCAGATATTTGCTTAGTTTTTTTGTCAGAAAAGGAGTCTGTATGGGTTTTGTCTTTTTTTTGTGTATGCTATACGATATCTCCACCAATTTATTAGTTTATTATTAGTTCTTTTCTTCTGTCGAGTTTACTTCCAGCGTAATCCCCAATTTGGTGAGGCTAGGTGGCTGAGGTAATAATGAAGTACGTGATAAAAACTGGAAAATACTTAGGGGATCAAAATCTTCACGAATAAGTATTGGGATTGAAAATCTAGAGAAAAAGACCTATCAGTGCTCATCTGACCTAATTATGGAGTTTGAAAATACCGACGGGACTTCTCAATGACAAATAGCAAATTAAATATATATATATATTTTTTTTTATGTTAAGGAATGGCGTGACGAACTAGCCGTTCACCTGATATTAAACGACACGGCTGCCCATATCAGCTGCAGTGTCACTCAGAACTCTAAAGTATAGAGGTTCGCGTGACACTGCACTGCGCACGTCATCCAGAGACATCAGCACAATTTAGTAATAATATAATAATAAATATATAAATTATTCATTTCGTTTCAATTACAGACATGTTCGGTACATTATACTTAGTATTTGTGTGAAACAGTGTAGTTTTTATATATCTATACATATTACCGTACCCCTGGGAATCTGCAATCCGCACTAGGTCTGATGAGCCTGTACGGCGGGCTTACAGTGAATCACCTCAGTCACATCAACGTGCAATCTAACTGTGTATGTTTTTACTATATTATTAGCGTAGCGTGCACAAGTAATAGAATAGGGCAAAGTTATCGCAAACATGTAGGAGACGAAGGTTTTATGTTATTACTACTAAAACATAACTAACATATTATGTATTCAAACAAATATAGTGAAATACAGTTTGGGTAGATGGAATGAATAGCTCATGTTGTAACGTTGTACTTAACTTAAGTAAATAAATATTTTTAAGATATTTTTTTTACTACGAAATTTAATAATAATAAAACTATTTAAAACTAACTACAACTATTTACAATTAATTAATTAACCTACTTAAAGAAAATAAAATAATTTCATCAACACGTTTGTTTTAAGTCGGACTTCATTTTAGTCACCCGTAATCTGCTCTACTCTTAAGTCTATTGTTCTTGCGCATGCGCCGACCCGGCCCCCAGTAGCCGCGCCGCCGTTCATATTACGAATTAAACGTTCGATAGAGACGCACGTCATCGGTTGCGGTCTTTTAATATGTGTCCAGTAATTTTATAGGACATAACCGCGGCCTAGGACCTAGCCTAAACGTCACTACACGTTTCATCAGAATTTAAATAGTATTTTTTAAGTTATTTTAGGACCCTGCAATTTGGTAAGTGGTGCACAATAATAACTATATCAATCAGTGTTCAAATTTAAAGTAGCTTCTACTGCTTGGGCTTTAAAAGGTGCTTATTATTATGACCTTCATATCTGTGTATTTTTAGACAATCATTTCTCATTAATTCTTTCAAATTAGAGCATTTTAATAACTTCACAACTCGCTGGATCTGGCTTTAACGTCATATTCTTCATGCGAGTTCCAGGATCCAAAGCCCACCTTAACCACCTATGGACCATTGCGTTGGTCGCTTCCCGGCGTCACCTGGGCTTTAAGCGCCGACGCCTCCACCAGCACTCATCACCATCTGACTGCCACCCTTGGACTGGACGAACCTCGATCTCCACCTACACCGCGACTGGCACTCCAGGGCAGTACTTGCCAGGAAGAAGGGACGGAAGTGTACAGGCCCTAACCCACGCTATTTCCTCCTATCGCTCTGGGCTAGACCTCGGCAAATAATAAAATTAGTGTTCACAACCTGCTGTCTAATTTACCAACATTCCACCAGGTAACTATATTTAGGCAGTAGGCTGATTAACGTGGCATGGTGTATATAGTAGAATTAAGGTGTTGTATAGGAAATCAGAAGCCAAAGCTGGTTGCAAAGCTACTTGTCAGTTAATCATACTATAGGCCTTGGAGATTCCCAACGGAACTCCTTAACAACATACAGCACGTATAGTGCAATTAAGGTGTTGTGTTGGAGATGACAAGATATAGCTATTAAGGTACTTGAAAGTAGAGCAAACTAAGAGCTTTAGAGATATACAAATTTTTCAAATAAATTATGACTGCTATTAAAACATATAAACTACACCTAAACAACCAGATACAAAAGATAAAGGCGTGTAATAGTAGTATTTTTACTCTAATTGGTGTATGTACTTTATTACTGTTTCGAATTCATCCTACTTGAGCTTTCTAATGAAACACTCGCAACCGATTTCTTTACAAATCACTAGCTGTAGCTAAGGTACACTCGACCAATTTGACTCTTTATCAATTTAAACTGTATGCAAATTTTTGTAAATGTACTGGCAATCTGCAGCAATTCAAATCCCGATGCACACGAGGAGCCTGCCAAATTCTCAACAAAGATGCTTTCGGTGAATACAATATTTGTCTACCTATCTATCAACTAAGTGCCAAATATTACCAATAAAGTTTACAAATATATTTTTGTAATCATTTAAACTTTGTAGCGTCTAGCAACTCGTACCCAACAAATTACGGTAGCGTTTCCTGATATCAATATTATGATATACCTATTTCCAAAAATCGTTTACTGGTTATTGTTAGAACGGAAGACAAGTATCGGTAAAGGGATAATGTAATGAAGTTTGTCGGCGCTCGCGTCGGGCGGATTCGGCCGTGCGGCGGGCGGGAACGGAGCGGAGGCAGGCACAATGGAGCGATGCGCGCCGGCGACGGAACCGGATAGCGCCTATTGCCGGCACTCGGAGACGATAAGAGCTGCCGAGGCGGCCGCACCCGCGCTCCGATGCCGACTCCGGTCCCTGATTTATGTACGACGTGTCTCCTTTTTAATGAGTCCGTAAGAAGATATCTGCCTGAAAACCACAATAAATTTCCCAGCTGTGACTCGCCGAAATTCTACCGTCGATATCTGCAAACAAACCTAGTCCCATTCCGTTAATCTGCCGAAGCGCAGAACGTATCGCGTATATAAGTCGCGCTTATCTTGGGTAATGGCCGCCTATCTAGTTGATCTGCCAGTTTTATTTATGGCCATGTTTTCCTTTACGCGCTCCTTCCAATTTGTGGAGAGTGAAAGGGATTGTTATGTGGCTGCCATGTTTCATAGCAATAAACATGTGTATCCGAAATAACGACATTAACTATATCTGTTTTTGGTTTTGCATGAGGAAAGGATGGCGTACATTTGTTGTCAACTAAGTATATATAGATGATTTGAATCAGACTGTTCTCACAGCATCGTTTTAGGCGCAAATGGATAAGTAAAAAAGATTACTGAAATAGACAAGATGCCATTCGATGTGATAAAATCGAACCCGCGAGAACCCGCGTTAAAAGCTGTAAAAATGATTATGATTTAGTCATATAATCCCGTTAAATCGTTTAGAGAACAAAAATGTCCTGGGACGGCTGAAAAACGGCTGAGGGCGAGGGCGAGCGGGTAGTGGGGGGTTCGGGTGCGGGTTAAAATACAGACCAGTGGTTTCGTGCCCCCTCGTTACGGCCACCGGGCGTCCGCGCTCGTTCTGTGTAAGTAGTGCGTTCATCCTGTTAAATTTATTGCCGCTTTTATATCAGCCGTTACAGGGAGACCCCCTTCCGTCCGTATCGGGCGCGGGCCCAGCTTACTGAACTCGCAATTACGCTTTACCGGCTTTTACTCTAACGGAGGCGACTTTTGCCGTCCATCGAATTGTAATGGAATTAGCGTTCCGCTGCTCTTTTAATTTGTCTTCTATCTTTGTTCCAAACGAATCCTCCACCTGAATCGTTTGCTCGTTTGCCAAAGTGTTTTAAACGAATACAGCTGGGTCTTCCTTCGTATCTACTTGTTCATGCAGTAGCAACGAAGATAAAAGCTTAATGAACGCTTCAAAAGTTCAGACAAGGGCTTGAAATTAATTGGTATTCCGTTTAGTTCAGTTGTATCTTTTACTCAAAACAATTAAGATCACTCGAATACTACGACTTTCTGGTATGTTATGTAAAGGTAGTTATTTAGCTATATTACACATAAAATAAATCACCTAATCTTTGAGCACTGTGTATTTAAACATTCAAATACGTTTTATTTATTTCAGCATAATGCTTGGATACTAAGGATTTTTAATGTAAAACAGAGCATCCAAATTGCTGTTTAACTTTTATGTTCAAAATCGTTGCTCTCTACGATAGTAAAATAATAATAAATTATAGTTAGCTGCACTAGGATAAGCCCCGCAAATAGAGCAGCCCATGTTATAGTCGTTATGGGAACCGTTATGCTCTACGCGCGTAGCACTGCCCGCTACGACCGTAGCGCGGACGTAGAAGCATAATTCTCTGTTTAAACAACAGTGACTTCACAAACGCGACTGTTTTGGTATACATATTTTTATATCAATAGATAGACCATAAGACCGCCTTAACCGGCCCTTAAGTTGGTTTTCGAAGGTGAAGGATAGTACATGACTTGTCATAAATATAACTCAAAAAAAGGTTGTCCCGGCTTTAAGGAACGATGGATGTTGGTTAAAATCTCGTTCTTCATTCCAATTTATATTGGATGATCTTAACATTAAAATTAATCAATAGAGAGACGCTGGACGTACAGCGTTAGCTGATTTGATCCTGCATAAAATAAAATTACAAAAACAAATTGATACATTGCTCCAACTTTCGAAATTAAAATACTTAATGTTTTTGTAACAACCTGCATTGGATGTTATGCATTAATAGTAAAACCCGACAGGTCCACGGATAAAAGCTCCAAAGAATAGCACCTGCGCTACTACAGCTATGCAGTCGGAAAATAGCACGGGTGGCTCATCTAACATGCAATATGCGCTCGCATTCTGCGACGCTCGTTTCATGTCCGCATGTCATTATAACTACTAGAAGCTAATACTCGTACACAAATATGACGATAAAATGTACCTCTGACTTGAGTGTGATTATATTATGAATTAAAAATAAACCTTAAACCCTATTCGTCGGTAAGCGCATCAATTGAGAACGGGTGACACATTTGGCAATTTTATAGTTCAAAATATTTGTAAGCTAAGATTAAATGGAAACAATTTATTTGAAAACTTCACGTAATGTTTTTGCATAAAAAATTACAATATTTACTATGAAAGGTTTTTCACAGCAGTACGGGCGCAGCTGGCAAACCTTAGGTAAAGGATACGGCTTCTCAAGTTGAGCACTAATTGATGTCTTGGAAAAATAATAATATCACGGCCTGTATTGATGGCAACAAACAACAGCGAGCAGCAGCGGCTTCCTGTGTAAGCCAATTTTATGAGCTTATCGAAAGATAGTCGTCTTCGACGCACAACCCTAAGTGATGAGATCCGGCCCAACCCGGCCTTCATAACGTTTGTAATACCGTTTTACGACAAGCTTAGGACGTAACTTATACATATTTTGTATAATTTTACGCGATGCTTAGAAAAGAATTACTGTACCCGCACCGCCGAGATAAGCTGACAACTGTACGTACGTATTTCAAGTAAATAGTTTTATGCTGCTACATGATAAAATCTTTTTGAACATTATCTATCAAGTTAATATTTAAACGTATTTTAAAGTCTCTCAAAAAGATGTTTAAATAAGACAAAAAGCTTGAACAATTAACATATTATTGTATTATTTCCTGCGTTACATTCAGCGGGCGAGCACGAGTATTATCAGTTCAAATCTTAATGAAGTAACCCTAAGTGGACCGCTACGCATAAACGAAGGTGGTCGTAGCAGCACAACGATATAAACTCTAATACATGTTTCGCGTGCTTCCCTCGTTGATAATAAAAAGTGATATTTTTGTAACAATTCTTTTTTGTAGGTACCAACGCGTATGTGTGTCTATTGGTAGAATTCGTACGGTCAGCACACGTGTTCCACACATACAATCAGCCGTTAGGGCACGCCGTGACACCCCTAAAACGATTTGATTAAAGTCATAAAACTCGAGGTAGCAGGCGCTAGAGGTGTGCGGCGACCGCGGCACAAAACTGGAAGTTATGTGCCTTTCCCGTCGACCGCGGCCACCGGCTCCACCTTAATAACACAGGTCACTGATTCCCGGGAAAGCTCAAAAGTTTTTATATAAATTACCTGAAAATATACCGATGAGCACTATGATACCTATGAGCCAGCATTTTTTTTTTTGCACAATAGAAATATTTACTTAAAAGCGATTCTCAAGTATAAGTATAGTAGTTTAATTTTCCTATTTTAATACAGTATGTAAAAGTTGAGCAGAAAAAACTCTATTATAGTTTGCGCTCTTCAAAGTAGCTATGCCCGTTGTTGTGCTTCTCGTATTGGATGTTGTTACGAAGTATCGAATCCCTGAGCTTACGGTGGTAGCGCGTGCACGTCAAACTTTGCTAACCGCCCTTAAGAAAGTTGGTAAAGTTGCTTCCGTCAGAGATGCGCTGAGTCCACACTACATATATTTTTTGGGTTCTACTCTAGTCAGACATATGTTACGATAGCGTCTTATTATAGAAATATAACATTGCGATATTTGTGCTAATATACACATAATATATAAGTCTTAAATATACACACTTCTAAATTACATAATTTATTTGTGTATATTATCACACAGTTGAACGCCCTGTAAATTTTTGCTTTTACTTTAGCAAATCGTTGCTAATACGCTCTCATTAAATTTAACGAGTTCATGTTAGATAATCTTTATTTTGAACGGGTCCTTACATTGGAACCTCTCTCGTCCTTGCGACTCACGCTCACGGCTCTCCCGATCTCGTGTAACTCTAATCCCGCAGATGATGCTGGATTTAGCAGCTTTATATTACTCTACCATAAGTTACGTGATAAATGTTACCTTTGGCTAAACAAGATACTTCCAGTTGTGGATAATTATGAGCTTTCACATTATTACTTGATTGCGATAAGACCGTTCAAAATCGAAATAAAGAAACGTCTCAGATTCGGCAGAGCAGAAGCAATATATCAAATTGTAGCTCAAAATAAGACACTAACAGTAATGATATATCGGATTTCTCCTCAGCTTGTACCCGTGGTATGACGCGAGCTGGGTTCGCGCGGTGTACCCCACCTGGCAGCCGAGCGCGCGTGAATGGCGCTCGCGTCGTATTATAAACCGTCACTTTGCTCGACAGGTGTCGCCGTCAGCCTACTCGAGAGTAAATTACTAGCTTCCAACTCGCTGAATCAACCCCACTCCTTAATCGATTTTCTTATCATTCGCCTAAGATTTTCTGGTGTGAACTAAAAAGTTTTAAACTTTCTAATCCATATTTAGCCTTCGTTAGCAGCGAATCAAAATTAAATTCATGTGCACGCTCTCCTAACAAATTTACTAATCCGCCCCAAATTTCATTACACAATTGTGTCAATATCCCGTATTTATAGTGCACGACAAGGGTGGTATTATTATAACCCGTGAAATCTTCCAGTAGTGGAATTTTGTAATCTATGGAAACGAGTAAGATTAGATTCAAATGAAAACGTGCACATATAAGGTGTCGATTCATATAATAGTGAGCAGAAACATCTTGCAGAGTGCCCGCGCTACGAGCTCGTTTTCGTATTTAAATAGGGAAATAGGAAACAGACGCGGTGAGTCGATGAAGCACTGGTGCCATGGTATTGTTTTAATTAAAGTAATTGGAGGAGGCACGTCGAGGGCCGCCGCTTGGTTGGCATGATCTGTGCCTTGAGAATTTACAGCAATTTAATGCTGAATCCAGCCAGTCGTCAATTAACGGCGCAGATCCTCTTAGATCGTATAAACAAGTATGGAGTTCAACTCTCTGCTTAATGAATGCATTTTATTACTTGCATTCCCAGCCTACATAGAATTAATAATACATTCCATTTCTTCGGAAAGTACAATGGAAATGAGAATATTGATATTTCGTTTGTCATTGCCAACTAATCCTCGATACCGAACAGCTTTCTGCCGACGAAACCATTGCAGCCGTAGAATATGAAAAAAGAAATGAAAGAAACTGACACTAACAAAAATAAACCAAAGATAAACGGAAATGGACCCGCTCATAGAGAAAAGTAGACGCTCGTGCGACTGAAAACTTTGCGGACAGTCTTTGACTATTCTTTTTGTAGATACGTGAATCTTTGTTAACAAGAATGTATACTTTTTCTTTTAAACATTCGTTATATCACTGCTTTTGTGTAAAATGAAGCAGTCTTGATTTAGGTAGACCTTGGTTTAAGAGTTTAAAATGTGTACGATAGAAATATAAACCTTTTATAAATAAGCATATTAAAAGCTTGACGTAGTGAAAGTACACATAAGTCCCTTTATCGTGTAATGTTTGCTTTAACGGAGGCTTGATGATACTCGACAAGTACCGCCACCCTTCAGTAAAGTCGGCGTCGTTTGCCTGTAATCAAGCAAATGTTCTATTTCGGTAGAAAAGCTCGGATTAACCCCTTCCTTCGCCGAGAGCGCGCTTGTACAACTTTCTTTAAAGTAATTAAAGGTTCAAGCTATTTGAACTTCCAAATGAAAATTCATAATCTATTTATCAACAAGGGTATCTTCAGCATACCTTTCATTAAATTATGTATCGTCTACATATATATGTTAATAGATTGAAATTTGGAGCGCCACTATGATAATAACCACTTTCTGTTTTGATTTTAATCGCTACTTTAACAAAAGAAACCTTCCTCAATTTGATTTTTTAATGTATTTTATATGTCTCTGCCGTTTGTGAACGGATACTGATTATTTTATTTATTTTGTCAAGTATTCTTCCAGATGAGCCTCATATGAATTTGGCGAATATCTGATGATGGAGTACGAAACATGGGTGGGAAGTACGTGGAAAGATAGAACCTCGTTGTGAATTGTTTTTTTATATTGCATTAGTTTTAGTACTCATCTGGCTTAGGTTATCGTTAGCTTTGAAGAAACCCTACGAAACTCTTCAACTATAAATATCTCATTTACCAGAATTAAAGAGTTGTGTTTGAAATCACAGGCCATAGCAGTCAAGGTACTTGTTAGTTGTCACTTGGTCAAACCATGGAGTTCTAAGATACCCAACGGAAATAAATTAATAACAAACAGCTCATGTACTTAATTAGGTTGTTGAATTAGGTCTTAGAATAGTTGTAGAGTACTTATCAGTTGGGCAAACCATGGTCTAGATATCTTATATGGAACTAAACAATGATAAACAGCAATCATGATCATTATGGAGATTTAAGTCGGGTAAACCCCTTTGTTACCTTTGTTGAGGATGTTATATTTTATACGGTGAGAAATGTATTATTATACCACATCGTTTAGGAAGGAAAGAACTTCAATCATTTATAACACGGTTAATCAAACTCGAAAACACTACAGATATTTTTCTGTTTAAGATTATTTTCTTTGTTCGTCAACTAAATTAAAACACATATAGGTAAGCACATAATAATACTTTATTCTTCTCGGTAACTTTTCACCAGCAAGATTATTTATGAGCGTGAGCATTGGTAACGGCAACAAGACGCATCGAAGAAGAAACCGTGAATAATGCAAAAGCCCCGCGAATCGGATCATATTTTTTCAGAGGAAATGTGGAATCGCGAAGTGGCAAAACAGAATTTAATATTCGTAAAAGGGTTGACGTCGGTATTGGGGCAGCGCGGCAGTTGACGCGTGCCTGGTCTACGAGTTTTTTTTGGCCACTTTCCAGAATCAATATCTTCGGATACACAGGCGGTCGCGCGTTTTGCACTAATCTCGCCATAACCTCTACGTACACTATGTGGAACAGTCCACATTCGAACATGTTGCCGAATATCTGTTTACGCTTTACTGGCCAAATGCTTTCATAAACTTAATTTAGTTATTACTGTTTAAGATTTTTATTCATGTAATATTTTTAGTGTTATTTCCTTAACAAAAACGAGTACGTATACAAAATATATGTGGATGTAGCTACTTGACTTGATTTTAGGTATATCACAGTAGTCTTTGCTACTTACCATTTATTTGTCATTTGACTCTGATACAGGCTGTGAGCTGTGAGACGGGGGGTGGTACATTCAGTTCTGACAGTTATGTGTTTGGTTGATCTGCAAATATTTGTTCATAGTCTAGCTAGGTGCTTGTGGGATGGGTACGAGCCCCACAGTTTACGAACCCTACATTAACGAATGCTAGTTTAGGAATTACTGTAAGCGTATGTAGGATTGATGAATGCTGTTTAGTATTTACTTTAACATTCATGTGGACTAATGTACGACGCTCTTATTTGCCACACAGTATGTAATTATTTTATTAATAAGTAACACAATACAAAACAACATATACCTACATAGTACCTTAACTCTTGTACAGAAATATTTAAATGAATATTATTAATATTATAAGTAATTTTTGACAGCCTCTGTGGTGTGGTGGTTGAGCAGGTCGGCTCATAGCCCAGAGGCGGTGGGTTCGATTCCCGCGGCAGGAAAAATATTTGTGCATACAGCTTGCACCGCGATAGGTTGATTACAGCCGGTACAAATTAATAATGAGACACAATTTTCACTTCGTTTGTTAAGTTATTGTTTTATATTATATAAATCGAATATTTAATCAAATTATTTATGTGGTATCTTATACGATTATTATTATTAATGTTAATTTATGTTCGCTAATATTATGTAATTGAATGTTTTGTTTATTTAATTAATTCCTTAAAAAATATTTTTTTTACTTGAAAACTTGTTACCGAGTCGAGTATCGTTATCTATCTCAAAATATCGCACTGAAATGAAAAAGCTCGAAGACATGTGCATGAATAAAACATGTAAAATAAATCTTTTTGGAGACGTTTCTTTTCTGAGTAGAATTTACAGTAGGTAAATATTACCTATCTGGTACGAGATCAACAAAAGTGAGATTCGTAAGAACCTTGAACTCAATGGGATAAGCACTCGCGGCAGTGTTACATTGTCTTTGATGTGTACAAAGACTTGTTTATCCCGGTTTGTGATTCATATATATGCAACAGTAAAGTTTAGGTGGTCGTTTTAAATAGAATTAACGCAGTTAGTGGTGGCAACGGCGGCGGAGTGGGTGCAGTCGGGTGCGAAGCGATGCGGCGTGCTCGAGAGCTCGGTTCATTTAAAGCCACTTGTCTGTAATTGCAGAGCGACTAAGACTTTATCCCGCCAGAACGGCATCGGCAACGCGAACGTTACCGAGTAAAAAAAAGTTTTAATAGCACGCCTTTGTAGTGGCACGCGGCCTTTTGTTAAACTAACTCGTACCGGCCTATTTTATACTTTGAACATATTTTTACCCGACTACGGCAAAGCAAAAAGGAGGGTTCTTAAATTAATAGCCTAGGTCCTGCTTTTAGTGTCCCTTTGATTTAGTGTATAGCAATTTCACGTGCAACTTCTTACTCCTCCATGAAGAATTTTTCAGGCACTACTGTTTTTACACAATTTATCTAGGTACGTGATGATATATTCAAAGTTCAATCATAATATTTGTATTCTATTCTTTGATTTTTCTTTATTTATATTCTATTTTAAGAAGGTTGAGCGTACTAAAAGTGACAATAATTTCACGATATATACTATCAATATTATAGGTTATGTTTTATGATAAGGTACATACATATGTTATTATAAAATATACCTTTCTAACATAAATATTGTCATACTTCGTCGGTCTCTATCATATACAGAAATATCAGGCTTAACTTATCTGGTGACGTAATTTATTTTTTGCCAATAACTTGATTTCAAAACAACCTGTGCCATGTATTCAGGAATAAACGTTTAGCAAAAATCTTAGATAGTTGCAATTTCAAACTAAATGCAATAAATATCGTCGGCTGGCGGTGCTTGACCCACTTCCTGTTACATGCCGAAACGTCTGCGATTTAATCGTGCCCTGCCCTGCTCCTTCCGCCGAGACCTCGCACGCTTCACTTCTTTGCCCCATAATTATTAAATCCATTCCGACCGAGCCAAGAAAGCGCCGCACCCGAATTGAAAACATCGTGCCACTTCACACCCAGTGACATTAGCGTGACTGTTACAGTTTATCTATATTCTATGTCATTGGACAAACGATAGTGTGTGAAATGTATATGGCGTTTATTATTTTACTATAATTATACGCCAAACGACCTGTCAAATTTAGCTATTAAGACGCATATTCAATCTTTCCGAACGCAACATGCTTGTTCAGTTGACACGTTGGCGACAGAGCGCTGGCGTCGCATCTAATAGTCGGACGGAAATTGCGCGGCGCGTCGCGTGCGCCGCCCGCCCACGCCGCGTGTCCGTGACGTGCACTCCATTCGCCAGATATTTTATTTTGCATTCGCTACACCCCCGTAGCAGCTCCGAAATCTTTTACACCACCACGTATCTTGTAGTATTTATTTTGCTTTTCCATCTCGCCTGCAAGTGTAAAACGATATGCCTAGTGCAGGCCTCTCACGTACTGTACAAGTCTGAAAGAGTTACGCTCATTCAAGCTGGCAAAACCGATGGCCATTTAAAATTTTGTTTTAATAAATCGTAAATATGATTAAAATTCAAGTTTTACTCTTAGGTTTTATTACAACGATTGTAATGTCTCAGGAGTGAATTGTAGCACATTATTGCGCAGACAAAAGGGCCAGACTGTATCTTAGTGCAATTTTAGTTCCACGGAGCAGTTTCCATTGTTCCTCCATAAAGATGTCATGAGTGTGGAGCGAGTGTGTCTCAATATTAAGTTGATATGAGCGCGTGTTGTTTTGTCTGTGTCGTGCTCGTAATAAAGCAGACGAGCGTACGCTCAAATATTTTTGTGAAACTTTCATGAATATATTAGCCATAAATGTGACTAAAGGAATCTATTCCTCATAGCGAACGGTCGTTCCGCACTTTGCTACCTCGCTCGCGGCTATCCGTATAAAACTATGCCTCTTCGCTTTTTATGTGTACACGAACATTTTGATGGTAATTGTTTTGGGAAGTTTTTAGGATATTGGCCTCTTACCAAACCATGTATGCTTTAATAAACATATTTCTATAATGCGATCGACACTGGTTATCCCATCATTAAAATATTTTTGGAATATCTCAAAAACATTGAATGATGCCTCTTGTCTCCATAACCTACACAAGGTTCTCAGTAAGTACACACTTATCTTACCCGTTCGTCTCTGAGGGTTGAGCGCTCGTAAAAATACAACTTATACCGTTATATTTTTACGACGCCAACGAATGTCAAGTTTTCGAAGACGCTCTCCTCCCAACCCCGCTCTACCCCTACCCTGTACATTGTACCTAGTACTATTACTTATTCTGTGACTGTACTGTGTCTGTTGTTAAGCTTACCCGCTTATTTATTTTCTCTAGCCTGTATGTGGCACTTATCGTTCTTGTTGTTTCAGCGTCAGTGAACTTTTATATACATCGAAAATAAAGTAGGATCTCCGGAAAACAAGCCTGGGTATACAAAATCTTTATGAAAAATCTCATCCAAATTGGTTCATCCATTTTAACATAAAAGGCTCACAAACTGACAATGTTACACTATTATATAAACATTCGTTTCTGTAATGGTATACGAAGCCGCTGCCAGGCTGTAAATTATTATTCTACAGAAACTACTTGATATAGGAAGCCGTTTACATTCGCATTCGCTTTATAACCTAGGAAAAGAAAAACCAATAGTCGATTGGGCTTAAGTAAAAGTGTATATTATGCAATTTGCATCTATTTAGGTGCATAGTATCGTTGCGTTGGCTTGGATAAGAATCGATCAGCCGCGGGGTGGGTCGCGTGCACGAGCCTCATAGTAGGGCGGGCGGCGGCGGGTGGCGTGGCGTTGCCTTCCGGCGAAACGCGAGGAATGTTGCCGATAGATTAACTTCTGATCTCTTTTCCGATATTATAGCACAACGCTTATGTAAGGAATTCTAAGCACTTCAATCTGGTTAAAGGCCAACTAAGGCCCTCGCTACAATCTTCGCGGAATCTCTCGAGATATATTCAACGTCTTAATATATCTTGGGCGATGTAAATCTGCAGTGCGGTGCGGCGTTGCGGTACATTGACGTAATTAACTAGTTCTGTTGGCATTTATACTTAAATGAAACAAACGTATAATTTGCAGAATAGCTACATAGCTATGTGGCGAATTTTATTGTAAAACGCAATCATATAATAATATTTTATAATTTGCCATAACGCCATAAAGCCTTAGGGCACATAACACATCTTGCTATCCCAAAACTAATTTTGGGCCATAGCACTTTTTTAATCATTGCAATATTAGCTTCTATATGGATAAGAACTGGATTAAATAACAGACCATATTTTTATATTTTTTCTTTAGTTAGCACATCTATTTTGTGTTTCATATAAATAACTAAGACCTTTCACCCGTCGATAAAAATGATCCTATATGTTGTGTTAATCCACTTGTCTTCATTCCAAATTTCATTTAAATCCGTTTAGCCACTGCAGCGTTAACAGGGAATAAACACACGCAACCTTTAGCATTTATAATAAAAGTGTGATAATGTCATTGATTTTAAATTATTTATTAAAAAGTTGAGCGGAGAGCGGCTCAGTCCAGCCAATTTCGTAATTGAATTCTTGGAAATCTACTGAATGCGATCAGGTTAGGTGATATACCAACTTTTTAATTCAGTCGCCAAGATCCTGGCCTTATGCCAGACTCAACACGTCATAATTAATTGAACATACCAGCATAATTAATGTAATTATCACCATATACGAGAAACTAAAAAAGTTTATTACTCTATTAAACAATGTGTATAGACTTATATTGCATTGATATTATTGCTATTAATTTAACAAAACTTTTTGCAGGTACTACGCCATCACTTACTGCCGCAGTCACATTACCGTATGTTTCAATTTAACTACTTATTCCTTCCATATATTATCGTTAACTTGCTACAAGAATGTTGACAAACACGTTACTTAATAGGTGTGTGTGATCCACGCTAACCAAGATTAATGTCGACTATTAAAATTGACAAGTAGGCAGGCGGGTGGCGTAATGTGGAGCGCATACTTACCTTACAACGCAGTATAACACAGCGATTAAACTCTTTGAAGTGAGCTTAACGTGACACAACATGACCACAACCTCAATGTAAAGGAAACTGAAAGTAATCTTAAACGTGGATCAGTAGACTACTCCGTACTTAATTTTAAAAAAAAGAACATTTATCTGTGTATTATCCATATGGGATTACTTAGTTGCCTGTCAGTCGGTTTTGTTTTACGTTTAATAAGTTGAAATTGGTTGGTATTTGGTTGGTATGAAATAATAACGGCTACGCCGGCTACCCCGTAATTCTGCAGAACATTCAAGTTTTTAAATTAAATAGAAAGAACTGATAACTTTTTTGTTGGGCCAATTTGTTAGGTTGTAAAAATTCCATCAAAATCGATTCAATAATATTTAAATTAAAATAACTGTAATAAGTATGTCATTGAAGTAGTCTCAGTATCACGATTTAATTCGTTTAACCCCTTTATTTAAGGGATATTATTACACGGCATATTCGTATGTCATATTCATATCCCATTAACCTAGAACCTTAAAATATGTCTTACGAGCTTCTGCCCGCAGCTTCGCCCGCGGCGTGGCCTATGGGAAAATAATTCAACCACCCATTTCACCCTCTTAAGGGTAGAATTTCGAAAAATCCTTTCTTAGCGGATGCCTACGTTATAACATCTACCTGCATGCCAAATTTCAGCCCGATCCGTCCAGTGGTTTGGGCTGTGCGTTAATAGATCACTATGTCAGTCAGTCACCTTTGAGTTATATATATTTAGATAGATGTATGTGATTGTTGGGCGTTTAATTTTTTTTTTCGGAAAATTGCCTTTGTTCTTTCAACTAAATACTACAATGGTTTAATAAATAATACTCAACACTACCTACTACAAAAAACAACATTTGGTCTATAATACTGGCCGCGATGACCTATAGACAGTCCAAATGCTCCAGCCCACCAGTAGGTAGCGGACCAAATAAGAGGCAACATTGCCACGTTGAATTGCAATGCTGATTCGTTGTGCCAAATAAGTGCCAGTTTTTGGTCACGCGTAGCATCGATTATTATTAGTATAAGTTGTATACAAATCTAAATTCCGTGAATTTCCGTGAAATTCCTAGGTGGAATTATCACATGACAAGTTAGTTTAAGAGTGTTTTCACAACTTGTGTGAAATCTCCACTTTATGGATGTTTATCGGGTAAGTTTATGTACAAGAAAGTGCTAAGGAGGTACTAGAATCATCAGGACACGAGTTTTACTTATAATGCTCTTCTATTTTAACTTACAATGTCTTCGTGTTTGCTTACAATTTACCTCATGGTAAGTGATAGATGAGGTTAGGTCGATTACAACTGTTTGGGTAATTATATTCCTTATTACGTACTAAGGCTTAATTACTTCTTTCAAACCAGTGACACAACTCAATCCACACTGGACAAGTATAATCTGCAATACTGGCTAGATTTAAATGTAGTGTGGTAATGCGGAGCTCATACTTAGGCTGGTTACGCCCAGGTAGGTAGAGTAAGGGAAGGCTGCGGCTTGTTTGCGTACAAGTGAATTCCATTAGATCCCTCGTGTGTACGCCGCCGCAGCCTCCGCGCGCTTCATTCATATCCCATTAGCTGATCGATTCACAAGTGCAATACTCATTTACTTATACGAGCACAGTCTGCTGAATACAGCTTATGTATTTTGAACGTGCGAATTAATTCGTAATCCGATTAATGGCTACCGAAACACTTTGCTTTGTTTTTGACAATCTATTCAGATTTTGACAGCGATACATAAAGTGAAAAGTGCTAAAAAGGAAAAATATAACAATAAGGAAACTGGTGAACTGATACGCTGACTATATAGGAATATAAAATCAAAATTTCAAATTCAGAATAGAGTTTTTCATTTAGAATTCAACTTAATGCTAAAAATGATTGTGACTACAAAATATTTGGGCAGGGGTGCCATTAAAGGACAGTTAGTTTATGTAATTATAATAACTCGACAAACTCATTTAATGTCAGAGAAATGTGGTTCGCCATTTAAAAGTGTGTTCAACTGAGTCGGGTTGTTGCGGGTGGGAGCGCAACAATAATTAAATTTTCCCGTCGCTGAGTGTGCCGCGGAGTATGTCGTTTCATCAACCTCGCACTAACTCGCGAGAATGCCTTCGCCACCTGAAATATTTCATTCAGACTTACAGCTGTGCTTCAATCCTCAGGATATTAAAATGTACACTTTCCGATGTACATTAATTATTTTAAAACATCTCTCATACGACTTGTCATTCATAGAAAAGTTCATTTTATGTTAATGAATGACGTGACGAGCTAGTCGTTCGCCTGATGGTAAGCGGCACGGCCGCCCATAATAGTTGCAGTGTTCCTCGGAATTCTACTCTTCTTCTCGTGACCCTGCACAGCTAATATAATAAGATTACTAGACAGTGATATCAGTACATAAAGTCTCATTTACCCAGTGATTTCATTAGCTGCAATGCCCTTCAAACCGGAACACGGTAGCGCTTCACACTACTACTTTCCGGTAGAATAACTGGCAAACTGGTGGTTCCTAGACAAACTTTTCCGTAAATGCCTACTATCTTTGACGGAAAAATAAATTAATGAATGTTTTTAGACCATCGTTACCTTACCGCTATTGCTGTTGCTGACCAAACAAATATAAAACAGAAAACCAAAGCCGCGTCCGCAAAATTTACATATCCAATAACAGCCGGGAACGACACGAATTGTTTGACACCTCGGCTGCAGCCCTCCAGGCCACTACACGGACACAAACATACAAGCCAATTCGACGGAAACATTGCCTTTTTAGTCAGAAAAAAAAAAAGGAAAACAACCGCATAATTCACTCGTATTTGAAAAAAATAAACACTTACATACTAGCTATTGTTTGCGAATGCCCTCCGTGCGTGCGAAACTGCGTGACCTCCCCGTCCATGGCCTCCAGCCCTGCTGCTAAAACAATATAGACCTCTACTTTTGAGTTTATATGAGTACCTATATTTTGTAACCATTGCGACTGCGTATTTAATTATGGCTTTAAGTCTCTCTAAGTTAAAATTGAGACTTGAAAGCTCTGCTAAGCAAGCCTGCTATTAAACGAGGCCTTAATATTTTCTGAGGAAAAAATATAAGCTATTTCGTTAAGCGTCATTTAAAGAAAAACGCGCAGTGAAAGTCGCTTGATTCCCTGAACGATGCTCCCTCCAGGCACCCATTGAGAACACTTGCTCTCGCAGGCACGAGGGCGCGCTGCCATTTTCTATTTTAAGATTGTAATTTTATACTGCCTCTCCGACAACCGCCTCTGTCGTTATAAGCAATTTACCCTTTTATGGGGCACTGATTCCAGACTCAGAATGTAGAGATTACCATATGCGATGTATGTAAGGCAAAAATGCAAATAGTTCCAATTTAAATTATTTCAATCTATCGTTTGAGCAGTTTATATTGCCAGGATTTTTTTGCTTCAAACAAAATAAATTATTATCTTTGATGGACATAATTCTGAACCTTACCCACTTCCTCGACTACGGCAGTATTCCATTACTCGTTTTTATACCTGCCTAATTTTCAGAAATGAATATTTTATTTCGTACTTATCGAAGTATTGGCGGTGTACATTGGCGGTGTCGAGTTGCGAGCGGCGATGATTGGCCCGGTTTCTTCGCCGCCTTATTTCCATCTTATTACCGGCAGCGAGGCAATATTAAAGAGAACGCTGTGGCGCCGCCGCCGCCGCCGCCCGAACGCGCGTCTCCGCCCTGTCTTTGCGTCCGTGAATTAGGTTAATGGCCTGCCAGGTGATTTCCTTCTAAGCTGTATTTTGGGTAAAGCACCACCGACTCGACACGCCAATGCCGTTGTTACAACTCTCCAAATGTAAAACTTTTCTACGCCCTTCAAACTGCTTTTTTCCCACAACACCCACCTCTTCTTGAGCCAATTACAATTGTAACTCGTCCTACTTTATCCTAATCTCGTGGTTTCTTTGTAGCTTGCGCTAAAAAAACTGTCTTGAAAATGTAGGTACGAGTGTAAATTTTGGTAAATGTCAGGGATCGTTAAAACGACTACGTAACGTACAACATTTTATTTGACAAATCATATTAATAATAAGTACAATACACAGATGTAAATGGTAAGAAGTTCCAAATTAACTTCTCTGAAACCTGATATACCTGCAGCGTATAGTGTTTTCGTTGTGAATGGTCCCTGGGGTGCTTTTGATTTACGAGGTAAAGTCGCACCGCAGAGCAGGCCTGCGCCCGCCGCTACGGGGCGCGGGCGTGGGCGGGCGCGTCCGTGGCTGGCAGAGCCACGCTGCACCGGACGCTTCGAGCGTTTTTGTGAACCATCCTGGCTGGCCCTCTCAACAGGACAACAGAACTAAAACTAATCATAGTAATAATAGGTCTTTACCTATGAAATTGCCGTATTGCAGTACAGACTTTTTCAAACAAAAAAAAGTTTTGATTGGCTATGAATTCTAAATTCAAATTAATTTTGTTTTAAAAATATGACATTCTATTTACAATATAAGTCTTTTGTTTATTGATTAACGTTGTATTTTCATTACATTTCAACATTTTTCCTCATAAAGGATACCTTGGAATTTTGTGTAATTATGGAATATGAGTTCCGTCGTGGCACCAACGCGGCACAAACGACACGTAACATCAACGACGTTTACGGAGAGAACTGTACAAACGAACGTACAACCCGTCATTGCTTTGCTCGGTTCCGTTCTGGGAATTTTGACTTGAAAAATGAACCTCGTGGTCGTCCGGAAACTTTGGTCAACAATGATGATTTAAAGGCGATTGTGGAAGCTGATGAATCTCAATCTACAGCTGAGCTGGCAGCAGCTTTTGATGTTAGCATCAAAACAATATTGGTCCATTTGCGACAGATTGGCAAGATAAAAAAGCTTGATAGATGGGTGCCCCACGAACTTAACGATCGCCAGCGCAACGTACGCGTCGAGACTTGCCTTGCGCTGCTTAACAGGCACAGAAATGAAGGAATTTTGAACCGAATTGTTACGTGCGACGAAAAATGGATTCTTTTTGACAATCGAAAGCGCTCAGCAAGTTGGTTAGATCCTGGTTCGGTACCAAAGCAATGTGCAAAACGAAAAATGACCCCTAGAAAGGTGATGGTCACAGTATGGTGGTCTAGTGCTGGTGTGATTCATCATAGCTTTTTACAAAACGGCGAGAGCATTACTGCAGATGTGTACATTGAAGATCTGACCACAATGATGGCGAAACTCGCACGTCTGCAACCAGCTTTGGTCAATCGGTCGTCTCCACTGCTACTTCACGACAACGCGCGACCCCATACTGCACAACAGACCGTCTCTAAGCTGCATGAGTCGGGTTTGGAAGCTCTCCCTCATCCGCCATACTCACCAGATCTTGCGCCTACCGACTATTACTTTTTCCAAAATTTGGACAACTTTTTAGCGGGAAAAAAATTCAATTCCCGAGAGGCAGTACAAAACGCCTTTGAAGAGTTTGTTGTCTCCCGTCCTGCTGATTTTTTCAAGAAGGGCATCCATAAACTGCCACAGCGTTGGCAAAGATGCATTGATTGCAGGGGTGATTACTTTGAATAATAGAAATAAATAAGTTCGAAAAAAAAATACTTTAACTTTTTTCAAACAAAACGGCAATTTCATAGGTAAAGACCTAATATTACAAAATATGCAGGCAATGTCGGAGTTTTGAACTATTTCATGCTTCTTGCTTTAGGTATTTGGTATGGCACTCTTAGGTTTTCTGCTTGTGGAAAAATTAACTAATCACTCTTATTGCCCTTATTACAATTAAAATTAGTTCCTGTTTAGTAACTCCTTTACTAATAAACATTGTATAGCTGAAAAATAGCTATTTTCCGTTTGGTTACTGTGTATTAAATTTGAAATAGGCAAAGAATAAACAAAATAAAACCTTGCACTGAGTATTCGTAAAATGTTTATTAGTAAGTGGGTAAGTGCTTAAGCAACTCAACAATAGAAGAGGTTTTCAGTGTGTCTGTAGTAATAACCAATATTAATGGTTTTTTCGTACGATTTCGACAAGTGTACTTCCAAGTTGAATTCATATAAAGGTTAAAACCTTGTGATGGAGTACAAAATAAAAACTGAAAGCTCCTTAACAAATAACAGAAAACTCATCACGACTTGGTTGTTTAGGTTTTTTTATTGTATTATAGGCAAACTATTATAGCTCACCAGATGGTAAGTGATGCCATGGTCTACGATGGAGCGCATGCTTATTTAGAATATACCTGTTGACTCTTGACTTGAAAACTCCAGGTTCTAGTTAGCTAAAAAGAAGCCACTAAAGTATTAACTAGGCGATCACGTAACTTGATTGCAACAAATATAAACACGAATTTGTGTGAATTTAACAGTTTCTTCTCGATCCTCTTATCCCAGCGACAGCACGAGGCTTGCACTCCAGGTACAGGAGCTAGTGGTCTCCCACTTTTGATGGCTGGGCGCCCTTCCCTCCCGCTTGGTGACGCTGTAAAAGTCGCTAGAGACAAAAAGCATTAGCCTATTTAAAAAAAATTGCCAGTTTCAATATCCAGCTTATGTGCATAGTTATCATTTTCAAATTAGGCATGAAATTTCTCCTGTTGCATTGCGATCAAAGTTTCGTGATTACCCCTCTGTAAGAGCATAAATATTTAGATACTTATCAGACCTGGCCAAGTAACCATCACACTTTACAGATCCTTTTCTTACGTATCTTAATTAATTTATTGTATTGAAAACTACTCAAAATAACAATAAGATACTCCTCTTTTCCTCCTCCTTTTGAATACATAAACATGATATTTATTGAACATTCATAAAAATTGCATAGATTGTAAAATTAATAAAGCTAATTTCAAAACGATTTTTTTTAAGTTTAAAGTTATCCATTTAGATTGGCGTAGCCTTACATAACACGATATGCTGTATCAGAGTTGAATTTTACGAATAACAAAGCTAAATGTTGGCTCGCTACAAACGTTACTTTTTAAATCCCCGCAGGGCAATATTGTTTTTTGGGTATCTTACTAATATTATGTTTTTTAAACCTACATAGATTTTACTCCACAATATATGTTGTTTTTATTAGCAATAAAGAATATATTAATTGCTTTTGATACAGTAATTGTTCAGTATAGAACCTACTTGATATTCCACCTAATTATTTTGATAAGATGATATGAATGTATTAGAAACATATGGACCGTATTAATTGCTACCTTCTCAATACAGTACTTACCAAAGTAAATATTTGGCTACTAAATACCTACTTGTAAATATACGACTCTGGTACTTACCTAATTGTAAACATAAATGGTAAATATTTCAATGAAGTTACCATAAAAACGTTATGTGTTTTAATTAAATTTATAATCTATATATAATATGGCATTCAGGAAAATACATTTATTTCATATTTAAGCATTGACATACAATCTATTTCACGAATTTTTAATATAGTATATTGGAATTCAGCGTCGGTCCAATTCGCAGAGCTTTATTTATTGCGCGTAAAATTAAAAATGAAGTTGTTTATTATTTTTGCAATTTGTAAGCTTGAAGCGGTTAATTTATAAAAAGTGTAGGCTAAAGGAAAAATAGCGGCGGTCTGTTGGCGGTTCGTCGAGTAATCTTGTTATAATATCAAAGCACGCCGCGCATTAAGATCTTTCCCTCGCGTGCAAAGTCCAAAAACCTTCGTAGTTTCAATCGATACTGCGAAACAGAGGCACAAACGTCTTTATCTACAACCTTGTGAAAGCTTCTTTTCCCTAAGGGACTGCTTCATAAAAAAATGCAAACCTGCTAAAACGCCGTACCTGCCCAAATGAGGGATGGACTGGGACGTAATTTTCGTTCTGCTTAATATAATTCTTCTTTCTTTTTTCTGGAATAAATTGTCTTCTTAGTTTGATTAGGTACCTACACTTTTTTAAGTAACAATATGTTTTTATGCACTTATGATTACCAGTGGACAATCTCATAATAACAATACGTTTATTTATGCAGTAATGACATTGCTTAGAGCCGCATCATAGCATGTTTTTTGACGGGGCCTCTATAGCGCTGTGTTAAAAGTTGAACAGATCATCATTTTATGTCAAACTACGCATGAAAATGTTATCATTTTGCGGGTTTTTTGTGGATAACGTGAAATATCAAGTAAATATTTTATCCGATAATTCTTTTAGAACACCTGGTTATTTATTATATTTAAATAAAATATTGTTATCGCTGATAATTTCGAGAACTACGTTCATAAAGTTCATATTTTTAATCATTAGGGCGATTTTATTTTAGAAAAAATAAAGTACTTTGTTAAGTTTCGTTCGGTCATTCTTCTTTTTCGTTTCATTTTTTATTTACACTGTTTTTTATATGATTATAAAGCGCTTTTTTGGATTTTCGGCTTACACCGCGCCTTAATATTACATAATATTTTATATATATAATATTTTATAATTTTAAGTTTCATCATATAAATTTGGTATTGATCCCATATCTACGATAGTTTTTGGAGGCTTGTTATATCCTCTTTCATAAAGGATGATGATAAAGTCATTATCTGATTTTATTTTAATTTAAATTGCCATGTTTTAATGTGAATTCTATATTAACAATCGAAGTGTTATTTTCATAACCTTTGATATCTTATATGAGCGTGTTACACACTGTAGATACTATAAACCTCATGGCTAAACGTCATCATTTCCAGATAACAGGATATGAACGTTAGCGAATGTGACGTATCAGAGATAAGTCGAATTAGCTACAGCTAGAGTTGGTAATCCGCAATAGGTGTGGTGTTTTAACGTAGTATTGGAAATAGGACACTTTTTATTTTAGGTATTCTACTAAATTAATTTGGTATTTTCATCCTATAGTTTACGCCCTCCATAAGCGCTATAGTCTTATATACATATTTACAAGGTCTGCTAATTAATTTTCATTGTAGATTTGATTCTATTAACAATGCTTAGGGCTTGATGTAAAGACTCGTTGTAGTATTATTACTTATTTTTTGCGCTCAGGCTTTGTTTCAAAACCTAATATTGATTCAACAGATACTATTTAACATTCATTTTAAATAGTATATTGTCAGATTACGTTACGAAACTTATATAAACTAATGAGGCTTTAATGTAAAAATCTATAGAAATATAAGATAATTCATTTTTTTTTTGTTTTATATTGAAGTCCAATAAAAAATATAGTTTTTGAAAATTCATCACGCAAAAATTACTGGATGGATTTTGATACTATTTTCTGTTATGTATCATTCAAAAGTCTGAGCAGACTCTTTCGTTTATAATAATTTACTCGTATAGGCATTTTAGATATGGGCTTCCGCATCATACCAACGCTGGATGGACGACCAGAGGCGTGAATTATAGTAATGCTTGTAAAAGCAATAGGGAAGAAGTACGGACGAAGGAAGAAAAAAGGCAAATAGAGTATGTCAAGAAGGCCTCGTCTCCAACAGGCGTAAAATTAACGGATCAGCAGTACACCCGAGCATCGTAATTTCAGAAATCACTATCACTAACTAAATATATTAAAGTGAAATGTTATTTTTTAATTTATTGGTTTCCATGTTTGTATGTGTGGCTTTCATGCTAAGCCACTGACCCGATTTGCATTAAATATTGCAAATTGCTTACATTACCGAGATCTACTTAGGATATTTATCACAAAAAGTTATGTTTCTATGGTGAATTGCGGGTGAAACCGTGCGGTACCGCTAGTTTTTAATAAAATCACGCCCAAGCTCCATGTGTTAAAAAAAAACAATTTATTCAGGGAAAAAGCAGCAGTGAATAATGTAGCGATTTGCAAGAATTAGCCTTAACAGCAAACAGAGACAGTAACAACCCAGAGGCCTAAGCTGCACACTCATTTTTTTATTGTAGAGTAAATGCACAAAGTATCCTTTCGAAAATTTTCCGCATTGCTTTTCTAGCTGCATTACCACCGAAACCTGGGTTCGTGCTTTTTGTTAAATTATTATAAATTTATTACTTTAGCTTATTATCAACATGGACATAAATACAATACAAATTTTTAAACATAAGTACTTATTTCTAATTGTGCAAACCAGGAACCGCGTTGCTTTATCCATCTTTTCAACAATGGTAACTAATAAATACTTTTAGGTACAATTCGCAGTGACATTTATATAAATCACGACATGAAAAACTACATCTGTCGTGATTTACTAATTAATGGATGTAGTACCGACGGGCACTCGCATTAATGTGTCGGCCACTAAGTGTGCTTAATTAATTACACCTGCGAGACGTGCCTACACTACACGTAGGTTAACATTACATGATTATATCTATTTCTTTTAGAACGAAGGAATGAAAGGAATGGAATCATATTAACAAATAGACTTTATTTGTAATTTAATAACATCGCCTAACTGCTTCATTAATTACTTATTTACACAAAACTATAAAAACACGCCCTGGTTTGTTTAAGTAAAAGTTAGAGCCTGGAGCAAAGTAAACCTTCCGCTAACCTGTTTTAGCGTTCCATAACTGTTTTAAAAATACGGAATTGTAGTGGGGCAATTTGTTGTGCATCGGTGTGTCTACTTGTAAAGCTTAGGAACCTCATAATATTGTAAATATATCAAGCTTCGAACGCAATCAATAAAAATTATAACATCTAATCTCTAATCATCATTGTAAAAATACCAATTCCTTATCTAAAAATGTATGATTTATAGCAGTATCGCCTGCTTAGCATAGTTAATAGATTAATTTTGCTGTAGAGGATTAATCCCGCTCCAGATTGAATTTTTTCTTGTACAATAAAATTAATTTCTATCATTTCGTGCGACATCAAATCTTCAAGACCAAGCAACTATTGTCTGGGTACCTCAGACTTTTGATTTCATAATTAATGTTAACCCTACAACCTTAGCACACCCTCATTATCACTCTTTAAAACATGTGTAATGCAGTGCGAGCTGTGTCTCTTTGATTATAAAACTTGTATTACTATCGAGACCTATTATTGGCTACATTAATATTCTGTTTTATGTAATTACTATCTATATTATCCTAATGCTAAATAAAATATTTGAATTTTTAACACAAGTTAAGAATAAAGTAAAAACATTATATCCATAACCAGCATGAATTTCTATTCCCGGGTAACTTATATGAAAAAATTAACTGCTAAGATGACTTTTCCGGGTTTTCTACTTTGTTATGATATTTTTCGGGCAAGCTTAGGATATACACATAAGGTATTAAGTTACCGGAACTATCAGGGCGCGAGGTTTACTCACTACTTACTTTTACTTTTTTTAAACGTTGGTTAAATTTAATAATGCTGTTGTCACAGTTTTTCGCTGACGTGAAATGTAACGAGCAAAAACCAGCCTTTAAGCATTGTTTAAATTTAATTATCGTTTATAGGTAAGGCCTTTATTTTCCGTCTGTCCGGGGGTTGTTACTGCGGGACTGTTTGTTATTAGACGTATCTTATGTACTTGTTTTTTTAAAGCTGATTTAGTTTAGTTTTGTTTTATCTCAATGTAGCCATAAATCTAAACTATTCAAAGTAACGATAGACAATACTGAAATCAATCCGGTCTTCCACTGTATCACATCACTAATTCCAGAGTACAATTTTAAAGTAAAATCTCCTTTTCATATTTATACTCTTAAATAGTTATTTGCTGGCGATTCACGCGTTGACAAAACCAAAAAACAGTTTTTCAAAACAGTTGCTTTAAAATTCTCCTCTTTCGAGGCCATTAACTTACCACACGCGTGTGTATTTTGCACTTATGACACTAGTGCGGTAATTATATATAACTGCTGCAATTGCAACTCCTTTAACATGGTTTGGACTTTAATATTATAAAAAAATCCAAAAGATCAATTTATTCACTTAATAGATCGAAATTAGTATAAAGTGTATTTTATAAACGTTGACTGTCATTTTATTGACATTAGATTTATAAAAGAAATGGAAAATACAAGAGTTTTGTTTATAAAACTGTATATCATTTGATTTTTTCCATATAAATTTTATTGGTGTTCGGCTTACACGATGAAACACGAAGGCAGAAAAGTTGTACACAAAAGGCAACGTATGTGTCACACACTACATCATTTGTTTTCTAAGTAAGTAAGATGATTTTTAAATAATATATTGATTTAAATTTCATTCGTGTTTTAATATTTTGTGAAATGTATAAAAGATGTACAAAACTACCTCGTTTTTTAGGAGTATCTTTGAAGTACTAGTACGGCGAACTAGTAGGAAGCGAGTTTAGTAGGAAGAAATAAATATTTTCCGTATATTTTATATTCTTATGTAGGAGCCAATTGAAGGACCATTTAATTGAATTACTGTTGATTATTCGGAACATTGATATCGCAAAATTTCACCGGTTATGAGCTTTAGCCATTATAACCTATGTCTATCGTCGTTTGTAACTTTGTACGATTTATGGAAACCATTCTCGCATAACGTATAAAACTGCATTCATCGAATCAACGTCGCCTATACGTTTCCAAAAACAAACGCTTTAAATGTGAATACTCTTTTCTTCTACTCTTAACTAAATCCGGAAACATTTGTTACCTAATAAAATTCAAATGCTCGTAATTTTTTTTAGGAAACGTGTACAAAGATTAGTAACTGATTCATTCATTTTATACTTCTCAATTATTTTAAATGACCTACGTGTTTTCTAAAGGTTATATTCCAATTAAGTTTAAGTAATTGAAGCTAAAACTATTGTATATATTGTATTGTATATATATTATAATTATACGTTTGTAGTTTCTTTCTATTTATCATTATATCTATGACTTTCTATTATCGTCTGAAAGAACGATACGAAAAAAGGATACTTTCATCCCGGAAAATTAACATTTCCCGCTAGAATATTCTATTGTATTGTAAAATTAAATATTTCATCGTTTCAAATGTTCTGACGTAAATAAGTTTATTTGTCCGTCTTTAGAATCCGTCCGTCCGTCTTTAGTCCGTAGAATTCTTCTTGAAATTAAATCGATGCTGGCGCTGCTGACGGTTTTCATACGAAAGTGAAGAAAGCGAAGCAGATGTCAACTACAGCTGGTTGAAGGGGACCAAATGATACGAATTGACTATTTGACCCGAAGTCAACCAGCTAAAGCGAACAACGCTACCACTTTCTACGATGATTTTTGCAGCTATCTTCAGACTTCATTTTTCATTCATAAGCCTTTTCCGGGTGTCTTCTTTTTTCTTGTTTCTTGTATAATAGTTAAAAAATATCAATCACAATTCTAAAATAATTAAATAAAAAATCATCTTACATTCAAAGATTGAAAATATCGACGCCATAAAGCTCGTCAGCATTCTTTGGTGAGTTTATATTTAGATTGATGTAAAAATTTAGCACGTATAGAGTGGAACAGATGGGTCCAGGAATAGCTCAGTCGTGAGTCGGTGCGAAGGCGTGCGGCGCGCGGTAGAGGCGGCGGCGGCGGCGGTGGCGGCGGCGGCGGTGGCGGCGCCTCCACATATAGGGCTGGTGAGCGCGCTCTGCAATCAGACGCAGTGTAAGCTTACCCGCCGAGAGCCGCGAGGAGCACGCGGCGTGCCGGCGTGCCGACATTGACGCGCCGCATGTAACCGTACACGCCGCCTCGCTATTTTCGTCCCGTCCGGTGCACTAAATCGGGCAGGGTTAACGCGGCGGCCTCTCCGATCTCTGTCGGTCGTTACACACTTCCGTCTTCCTTCTGCGATTTAACTCACGAATTAATTCTGAACGGTCGTTTTAAAACGCGAACACATCACAATTCAAAGTTACTCCCTAAGTTCGACGCGGTATTTCCGGAAGAGAAGTCAGCTTACGGAAGCTACGTCCCGATGACCCCGACGTCATCGACCTACGTAAGAATCGGATGAAGGGTTCGTTGACACCTAAAAGATTTGACCTTGCATCCGGCCTCGGTTGACCCAAAAATATTTCTAATATAAGAAATACGAATATTGAGAGTTCGGAAATCGCAAGCAGAAACTGGTAAAAATCCAGAACGCTTTTCATTTTTGAAGAAGGTGGAGACCCTAGACGACCAGGTGAGAGCCGCGGCGGCACCTCAGGTCGCCGCTCTACGTCCGCGAATGCATTCCGACCGACGGCGACGCGACATCGCGAACCTACTAACCCCGCGTTGCGAGGGGCCCTGCGCCCCGCGACCCTCCGAATCCGTACACCCTCCCTCCCCCCTTCCGGTCCATCCGAAAAGCTTCGACGTCTAATGCTCGCATAAATCGGGATGAAAAGAGAGAACTTTTTTAAATTTCTTTGACAGTCAAAATATATTTGAGTAGTTATGAGATTTAGTCATTAAGGTGTAATTAGGGGTAGTGAGTATTGCGATTCGTGAAGAGAGACGCGTATTGGTAGAGCGGGGCGGGCGGGCGGAACACGCGGGCGGCTAGGGCGGGCGGTACTCGCGTCTCGACTGAGAGGCGCGCAGCATCGCGGCGCCGCGCCGCCCCCGCGCCCGCCCGGTCGTCGCGCGCCGCTCGTCCGCAGGCGCCGCTGCTGCCGCGAGCCGCACTGTCTGCTGCGTCCACAGGATCGCCCTTTGCGCACATCGCACCCCAACCGAATCCTGTGCCTCTCCTTGCGACCGCTTCTTAAAACCTCTCGCGATGAAACTATATTAATAGACAATTCTATATAGGTACATAAATAAAACGTGTATTTGAAGCGATGAAAGCTCGTTCTGTGGGAATTAAGGAGATGGGTTATGGTTTCCGCATCCTGCAATTACAAGCTTGAGATGACAGGGTTATTTGTAATGCTCGTCTGGCTAGCTAAGAACCAAATCAATCGTTATTTTAAGAGTATGTCGCCAGGCACTTGAGAGCCAGTTCGCAATCCGTAGCGAAGTGCCACGTTCGGTCATATTGTCGTTTTAACATCAGGCGAAATGTGGTCAAACGTTTCTCTGTCATATATAAAAATAAATACCTACACACAGTAATTTGTAATATTATTACTTAATAACTCCTAGTAATTAAGTTGTTTTTATGATAATAATAAGGCCCGAGGATCACATACATAGATCCTGGACTCTAAATAGGATTCCCGTATCTAGGGCCCCAGGAACTACGAGGACCATGCTCCCACAACACCTAAACTCAGAACCAGTATTTGCGCTTTTTTTCTGTACACAAATTCGCGGGAATCAAACCCGCTGCCTTCGGGTTATGAGCCGACCTGATCAACCACCACAAAACAAGTTCAATTAATTATTTCTATTAACTAGCAGCGGTTTTTTTGTTGTGACAAACGTACTAAGATATTGCATTAAAAAAATACATAATATGTACTCTATAAACCTATTACGTATAGCTTTTACGGTATTGGTAAGTACGTATAATTAGTATATAAACTATAATGGCGTAGTGACAAAACGTATCCTAATGAGAAACATCGACAACTTAGACGCCCAACCCCAGCAATGAACCCCAGAAATATAATGCGAGTAAAGATAATTTTAGTGGCGACGTCGTCTTTAGTCTGAAAATATTTCATTGTCAATCTATCCGTCGACATCATTAGTCATGCTTTTTCATAAGCCAAAAAAGGGACGCGATATTTTCGTCATAGATATGAGTAGCACGGAACAGTGCCTATATTTCATCGTCGGACCACTTATTTTACTCCAGGAGTTTTATTTGAAGACAAATTTCCATTTTTTGTCATTTTGGCATATTATTTACCTAACCTTTTTTGTACTTACCCAGAATATCAAGATGAGTTCTGTGAAAATGTTACAGAATACACAGCTCATCAAGTTGTAGTGCGGCATAAGGCCTACTGCTACGCCATTCAATATTAACACTTTTGTCATCGAAAATATTCAACCTCAGAAAACATTGTTTGGCAGTGTTTATCATTTGTTTTGCGTCCAACATTTTGTTTGGGATCATAATAATATGGGAGTTAAAAATAATATGTAGTGGTATCAGTTGCAAAAATATTAGGTGGGATCCGATGGGACCTACGATGGGACGAAAATGAGGCAATTCCAAAGAACGCCGATCAAAAATAGTTTTATTACCATGGCACCTATTTTGTTTTTTGATAGCTTCATTTTTTTACATAAGAAGCGAGATCATATTTATTTATGCACAATATAAATCTCAAGTGAAAATCTGAAAAGTATTATTTAAGTAGTCTTATCAGATAATAATAATGCTCAACGATCACATACATAGATCCTGGACTAACTAGGATTCCCTATGTCTAGGGACCCTAGGAACTACGAGGACCATGATCCCACAACACCCAGACTCAGATCAAGTCTGTGCGCTTTTTTTTCTGTGCACAAATGCTTGTCCTGTCGCGGGAATCGAACCTGCCACCTCCGGGTTACGAGCCGACCTGCTCAACCACCACACCACAGAGGCTGTCATAATGAAAAATAAAATCCGAACAAAATAGTTTCTTTGTACGTGTAGGTACTTAAATTGCGCCAATAACAGCTGTTTTTCCGTCGTAGGTCCGTAGTCTCGTAGTTTTGATTTTTTGTGTAAGCGTAAAAGTAACAGGACTCGTTGCTTTTTATAATTACAACAGTTCTTTATGGCGGGTGTTATTACGTAATCGAAGTTAAATTGCATGCAATACTGTTACGAAATCGAATCGTGATTTTTAAAAATAGTTCTAGAAACTACGACAGATACGGTGAGGGGCTTTTTAACACAATAATTATGGCTCTGTTTTAGTACGAAAACCTAAAAACAAGAACTGACTGCAATTAAGAAGAGATATTGTGAAAGTTGACGATCGGTTATTCAACAGGACTATGACTCTACGCCCATTTTGTAATTTCGTACCTGCTTATCGAATAATCGGTATAAATCTTACTGTAACTAATGGGTACGGATGATAAACAAGTGGTTAGAAATTCTTAAGATAAATTGTGAAGGCATTGTGATAGTTTACCGACAATATAAAAAATATGTTGGAATTTCACATCGTGCTTAATAGGTATAAAATTATGAACAGACAGTATCGTATCGTATCGAATCGGTATCTGTGTCCTCTGTTAGTTTCCGCGATTATTTCAACACGAACGCAATTAGAGAGGAGTGGCGAGCCTCCTCCTGTTTGTTTTAATTACGGCGAAATACCCACGCTGCCTCCTCCCCCCTCCTTCTCCCTGCTCTATCCACTTTTTATTGCAAATTGCAAAGCCCACTAATGATAAAACACAAACCGATTTCTCGATTCGAAATTACAAAGCCACGTGAAGCTTAACGCCGCGCCGATCAATTAAAACAAATTCCAACAGAGCCTGCCAATCTAAATGCTCCCTACTCGGGTGTTAAGCTCACCAACCACTTACGCAGATATAACACGTATAACACACAAATTATTAGAATCGTAACACGCTTATGAAAAAACTTGATAAGGAGCCGTATTAATGTCCTACAAGTTTTATTAATGCTTATATTTGATTTTATTTAGCTTTTGAGGTGTGGTGGTGTAAATTTTAATGAGTGTTCTGTGAAACATAATGACTGCGTTGTCTATGGATATTCTGTACCGAAATTCTTATAGTAATTACAGCTCAGACTAAGATGAGCAGTATAAGCCTAACATTAATTAGTATATAACGTGAGTAAATTTATAAGTGAATCAATGGAAGTCTCGGTAGTACGAGTAGAGGAACTTAGTACCTATTGATTTGTTCATTTTATATATTTTAATCATTACAAATCTTAAGTTTTATACATTAATGATAACTTAATATTACCATACTACTGTAAAATTATCAGTCTTGAAACCCTAAAATTCATACATTTGACACTGGTTAACTCACCATATAATTTCACATGTTCAATTTTTTAATATGTACTGAGGTGTGCTTATGAAACTTCCGTTGACGCACATGTGAAATATTCTCAAGCCGCTTCTATAACATCTAATAACGATGTCCTTAGTCTAATGTTACAATTAGAAAAATATGAAAACGTTAGTCGGGTAATTATAAGGATTCTTCATTCTAAGGATATTTATCAGGTACAAGGAATGGAGGCGTTACGGTGGTACCGGAACCCTCAGGGGACGAGTTTCGCTCGCTTCTTATCCTTTTATTTTGCTTTACTTTCATTCTTTTAAGATGAGACATAAAGATTCACTTTGTGCCTTGTCGTTGAACTTTTAAAAGACACACTGGCTCCAAAATACATAGGAGTCATATTGTGATATGCAATATTTCAGAAACACCGGTTCCAAAATACATAAGATTCATATTATGATATGCAGTATTTCATAAATTTTAATTGATCTTTATCAGCCAGAAATATTTCAGTATAGTGTAAGCGTAGCGGTAATAAAACCATGCTGTGATCACATACAAAGACCTTGCCACCAATTGCTTTTCTGACGTGCTCAAATTAAGGATTAGTTCCTTTTTCGTATAATGCCCAATTAGATCAATTTCTTTATTTTCATGCTACATATATATATTACATGCGTTATTTATATATTACTATGCAGTTGGTCAACTATTTATTTTCAATTGGCACAAAAATGGTTCACGGGTCCTGTAGGCTGTATGCACTATGTAATAATGCAAAAGAAATCATAATAAATTAAATCACACCCACCTCATTCTTTTTTCCAGGATATAATGTAGCCTATATGTTAATCCAGTATATAAGCCATCTTGGCACCGAATTTCATACAAATCCATTCAGCCGTTTGAGCATGAAGGAGTAACAAACATACACACATACAAACTTTCGCCTTTATAATATTAGTGTGATTTAGTATAATCATCTATAGTAAAGACAATAAATATACCTACAGTGAGCATATATAATTTAAGCATGAAGTTATTTAATAAAAAAGGAGCGTGGTTCACGTAAGGATATATTTAAATGTGATGTAGTATCGACCGACCCGCGTAAGAAAGCGCGCGTGGATAAACCTAGTCAGAGTTCGCGGATCCCGCCATCATTGCCACTCGCAGAGAAACACATTTCCTGCTTCATTGTTTCCTAATTTCTCCAAGTTTCCTTTACTCACTACGCTCCTTCGCAGTCCTTTTGTTTCTACGGTTCTTTCCGGACGACGTTCCGGTTAAATTGTCACGTTTATTATCCGTTCCTGAGCAGAGCTTCCTTTTTGTCTTTCTTTAAACAAAATAACATTGATTCATTAGATCCTATCTACTTACAGTTCTATTATCTTTTGTGTCGCCTTCCTAAACAAAGGAGACTTATTTCCCGCGCGCCTGGTTGCCATGCGGTTGCATGAATATTTGAAACTTCTGTCGCCATGTTAAATAAAAATGTAATCTGCATGAGTAATGTAACAAAAAACGTTGATAATATAAATTCAAGGTCTTATATTTCTGTATCCTTTCAGTAGAGGCTGGAGTATTCAAATATGTGCATATTTAAGGTTACAATATTTAAATCCAATCTGGTTGGAATCGTTTAAAAGAAGTAGATCGTAATCTAGTTACAGAGGTCTCTGCTGGAGAGAGTAGAGATCATCGGTTTAGGAGCCGGTGGCCTACGTTGGATGAGTGAGGGGCGTTTAACGGGCTAATTATCAAAACGGCTAATGAAGTTTGTATTCAGCGGGCGGTAGAGGGCGGGCGGCTGTGAGGCGCTACGTGCGCCGACTGCCAAGCCGCCCTACCTGATAACACCCCGGGCTCCACAGAAAAATTGCAGAGAAAAAGTTTCATCGCACGGGAACGTGAATGAAATGAAGAATTGCGCTGCTTTTGGGATTATTCCCAACATAAAATATCTTAAGAAACCTTTCGTTCTGTTTCAATTCTTCAAGACAAATGTAACGAATCTGGAGAAACATTTTCGGAGGTAATTGTTTCATGCATTGTTATGATATTTCTTATCATCATTATGTTTAATTTAAACTTTGATATTGGTGACTTATTGATTTTACTCTTAACACTTTATTTTCCCCCTTTTTTTACTTGATCATTTTTATGGGTCAGACAACGGTGCACTGCTTCTCACTGTAATAAAAGTTTACCCATTTTCAATCAAGCGAAGGTTTATAATTCGACATGTAGCATAAATCATATTTACTGTTTGGTTTAGAAATGCATATTCTGATGGTGGTACTAAATTAGTACTTAGTAGTTATTACAAGAAATCCTTATTGTTTCGTTCGGCCCGTCCGTCTCTCTAAGCGTATCATTTGTAAATGAAGGACTAAGTTTATCGCTATAAATAAGTACATATCAAATTTTGGAAAAAAAAAAGTTTTTAATAAGCGCAAAAAATACGCTTTACAAATTTTTAATGTTGAAAGATACTTGAACATTGTACGACTTTGAATAAAAGTATTTCGATAATATTGGCTGAAGAGAATTTCCGTATCATAGTGTAGTCCCAGTAGTGCCGTTGCACTGCCAAGTCTTTTCTAACAATATTGGCTCCGCGAAAGTTTTAGAAGACATTTACGTTTTGTGACCGTTATCGCGTGAAGATAAAATTTGAATAAGTCAATTTGTTCAATGTTCACTGCTAAAAACTAAAACGATAACATGCAGCAATGTTGGCTAAAGAATGTCATCTTATAATCAGTTTAGTCTCGAAAGCGCCGTTCTACAGTCTCCGCTCGTTCTAGCCAATAGCTCGCCCCACGAGTCCTCTCCAAGAAGACACTTACACGTAACGACTGCCATCATGCACCGACAAAATATAACTAAGTCAATTTGCTTCGTGTCTAACTTTAAATAAACGGTTTGTAGTCTAGTACAATATCTTAGCAATATATTCCAGTACCGCAATTTCGTAGCGAAACACCTACGAAATATAACGTTTTACAGCTTTCGCTTTGTTATTTATGCAGATGCTCATAACAACTTGTTTCGGAAAGTGTAGGTAACTTTCTATTCAAGATTATCTCGTCGTTTATGCTCAAATGAGCTATTTCTAGCATACTCTAAAGAGAATACAGTCATCATTTTCTGTGAAAATGTATCTCTCATATATTGTTCTACTTCGTTTTATTCGTTTCTTATGTACGTAATACATAGAAGAAGGTACTTACTAATGTCAACGGGTCAACTAGTATTTAATAAAATAGAGATGACGTGGCTTTGAGAAACGACTGCCAACTAGTTGTACAATTGTACATAGTAAACACTCCTAGCGAAATGAGAAGCGTGAACCGTTAACTGCCTACATCTAATAACACCAACCAAAAAGCAACTCATTATTCTGCTTTGACATATTTTAAAGCTAATTTTACCCTTAATGAAACTGACTGATGATGTGATGGTCGTGTTTAATATTCAGCCTGAGTAATGATACGATGGGTTGTTCGTAATAACGGTGTGTCAGTGAGCTGTGGAAGAGTAACGAGAAGAGATGGCGCGCCACCGCCGCAGGCTCCGTCGCACATCCAGGTGTAATTGTCATTTATCATCCGAAAGATAACACTGCTCCAATCAAAATTCTCCATGCGCATCGGTGAAAAATTACCAACCCTTATCTTTGACTGAAATGTACATTCCGCCTTTTAACTTTTAAAAATATGTGTAATTACGTACATATTTCTGCTGGGAACATTTTGTTGGGCAATAAGTCTCGGCTAATTGTTTGAAAAGATAATTTGGTGTCGGTTTATTGTACTACGGGTCCGGGCATGACGCCGGCAGGCGGCGTTACTGATGGCGCCGCGGGGGACGCTGGCACACATGCCACTAATTACCTTATTCCTTTATTTAACATTTGCCAACTAATAATCCTGACTCTGACGTCTATTTTGCGACCGGCCTACCTTTATGTGTGTGTCTTCCAACCTTAATGGAGGTGTTTTTCTTACAAACATTTATGTCTATTTTATGCCCTTGTTTATATCTTCTTCAACTTATAATGTCCCGCAGCTTGAACACATAATATAAAGATAGGTAATGATTTATAAACAATTTAGAAACAGTTCCCTGTTTATGTGGTCGAGCCTTCTAGCTGAAATTAACAAATACCTATGTTTTTTTTGTTAGTGAATGATGTGACGAGCTAGTCGTTTGCCTGATGTGACGACACGGCCACCCATAACAGAACACTATCACTCGGAACTCCAAAACATAAAGTTTCGCGTGATACTGCACTGCGCACATCATCACAGTCTGGTAATAAGATTACTAGACTGTGAGATCAGATCATAAAGTCTCAATTGCCCAGTGATTTCACTAGCTACAGTGCCCTTCAAACCGGAATATAGTAGGTAGTACTTGTACACTACTGCTTGGAGGCAGAATAACTGGAAAAGCGGTTGTACCTACCTAGACGAACTTTGCAGAAAAATCCTACCACCTAGGTTCTATGTAATTTATTTGAAGCTTTTGCTAAGCTTTGTATACCCAATAATCCCTTACAAGAGCACATAACGATAAAAGGTATGTGTTGTTCACCTTTTATCGTTATCCTCTCCTGTTCAGGTACTTGGACTAAACTAAAAGGAGTTTATATGAAAAGTTAATTCAATACTAAATCTATATTTTTTCCAAACATGAAAAATAAGTAACCTCTCTATAGCTACAATCTCTACATTATTAATTCACTCATTTAAGATACGTTACTCAGTGCCATCTAGCGGTCACAGCCTAAAATATTGTGTGAAAATACAGTCTGCACTGTGTGTCAGTCAGTGCTCTGCGTCTTGTTAGTAACAGAACAGTTACAGAATCTCACGCTGTGTGTCGCTTGTCGCATGAATGCTTTAGTCTCTATCTAATTTTTTTAAACAAACCCATTAAAAAGTATCTTCAACTTGATACAACAGCTATGTTTTAAAGATTGTGTTTAAAAAGTATCTTCAACTTGATACAACAGCTATGTTTTAAAGATTATGTTTAATACCTACTATAAAAGCCTTTATTATATGTTTTGATACATAATTTCTGTATACTAATGAGTAAATATTTTTATGAGACTATTTACTAAGTAGGTGGCAGAACTTTTTTGCAAAGTTTGCCTATGTAGGAACTGTCACTTTGCCAGTTATTCTGCCGCCAATCAGTAGAGTGCAAGCATTACTATTATTTACTATATTCCAATTTGAAGGGCACTGTGGCTCGTTTGAAGTGTGCTCTATGACGATCTAACAGTCTAGCAATCTTATTGCTAGACCGCGCCGATGTCTCAGGATGACGTGCGCAGTGCAGTGTCATGCGAAATTTTACATTTTCCGAGTGGCACTTCAACTGTTATGCGCGTCAGGTGAATGACAAGAACGTTCAAATATCGCTCAAATTCTATGTGTGAAAATATAGATCCATGTTACCTTATAGGATCGACAATGATTATTTATTTATTAATAATTATTGGTATTATTGTTAAGTTAAATTATTTATTAATAATCATTTTGGTTTATATGTTCAAGTGCCTTTTTTATGCTAGACTCTAGACTTTACCAAATTCGTAGAGTTGCTTATGTCATAAAGGGAAATAAGGAAAGAAAGGAAAAAAATTAATGTGCCGTGCGATGCTGGGGAGGTCATCTAGTAAATCATATGACTTTATATCTAAATAGCAACTAACAACCGTATATTTAAAGACCCAATAGTATAGTGCTGACATCAACCGAACAAAAATAATATGAAATGAAATTTAACAATTTCTAACAGTTATAATTAATGATCGGCTACGCCTGGCAAGAAACGTTGACTAAGGCGCGCGTCAGGAGACGTTAGTGGCCTCTGGACCGCTGCCAGAGATTCGTCTAGTGGTTATTTTCGCGCGTCACCCGCGAATAACAAGACATCCACCATATTACTGTACTTACCGTGAACTACACTGCGTACATTAGAAAATACACGTACGAACACTGTACTGCAAAAAGGTATACCTATTATTGTTTCAAATACTCGTATACATAATTATTTTGTAAACCCATACGTTTGTATTTTGATTAGTATGGTCATCGTAATAAGGTTTTTAGTGATTACATAATTTTTATTTTTATGATAGGATGCTAGAATCTATTACAGCAGGGATAATGTAAAATATTATTTCTATCTACATTTTGTCGCTTAAAAGAGCGTAATCGGTAACTATCCATTTTTTTTATTCAAGAGGGTATAGTAAGTAGGTAGTTACAACTACATACTACATACAAATTACTACTAAATGCTACTATTAACTACACTAACTACTACCAGTTCTCAAGGCAAGAGTGAACCGGTATCTTCTAGACAAGCATGCTCCAACGTCGACCGCGTCGTCACTTACCATCAGGTGAGACAGTGGTCAAATGCTTGCCTTTCAATAAATAAATAATACATCCTGATTTTTATTTTATATTTTTAATTTTTTGTACCAAGGATTGTAGGGACGTAATATTGATATCACTAACATCAATGTCAATATGTACTTATTTATTTATCGCACTATGATTTACCTATTTAAATACAATATATAATTACAAGTTTTATAATAAACAATAAGCTTCAAAGAATCGTTCACGCTATTCATGTTCAAACAGCAGCACCTATCTTTGAGCAGAATTGCATGCAAGTAACTCTATTAAAATGGCCTTTGTCTAGCATTCATTATCCCCCTGTCTAGTTTAAAATTCTTTTGTCGATAGCAGTCGCTGCATGGATGCATGAATAAATTGTTTTTGAAAGTCGAACGTTCCGAACAAACTGGTAGGTCAAGATCCCTTTCTCATAGAACAGTCCTTTGTGCAATAGTAAAAGGCGTGTACTATTAAAGGGCCCGGTATCGGGTAGATTCTGGATTCATGTGTGTGTAATTATTGTTTAACCTATGGTTGGTCGTAGAGCCGCGGCCGGGTGTACGGTTGCATTTCCATGAGAGCAGGAATCGGTTCTTCTATGTTCGACACCATTTCGTTAACGCTTGCGCCTATCTGTTAATCCTTTACTTACTATATCCATACAGTCCAAGTGATAATGTATGTTGGCGGTAGTCAGCTTACACACAAGTACACTAAGTTCACTTTTAAGACCATACATTTTAATTTAGATAATTTACCGTAACAAAAATTAGCAGCTTATATTAATGTCATTATAATATTGCACATTGAACTAAGGACTAAATTGTCTAGCAATTACTATCCTATGCATGTTTAATTTGTGTAAAATTAAGTGTGAAGGAACTTGCTGTGTTATTAATTGTTCTCTATAATTTAGTGCACTATTTATTTATGTTTACATCTAGAAAAAGCTTACTGCATACCATGTAGATAAAGATCACAACTTGTTTGGTGATTGGCGCTAAATGTTGACTATGCAGCACGTTTGCTGCGGAAGTCCTTCATGTTATAACACGAACCAAAAGAGCAATTGGCGTATAATGAGGACAACACTGGTTCTCGCGTTGTGTGAGTGAGTTAGGAGTGCTCCTGATTGTAATGCGTACGCGCTGTCATTGCCCTAGTGACTAGTGGCGCACGCCGCTGCCGTCCGCCGCGTCGTTGAGCATCTCGTCACTACCGACTCGCGATGCCCCCTCGCTACTTAAAACAATGAACGGAACCTATCTAATGCCTCGCCTCTTTCTTTTAGCATTCTTTACCGATTTGTTAACTGTTCGAAATTAAAACAAGCAATAATAAAAGCATTGTTTATATTAAAAAAGCTTAAAACGTTAGTGCATTTGTATAAAAAAACGATACGGATGCTCTGTTGCGATATGTTGATTAAATCTCAAGTTATCGGTACCCATAGGTAAAGTGATATGTGAATATAAAAAATGAAGCTCTTTTTATTGAAGGTTTCTATAAAAATATACTCACCATTACGGCATTCAAGTAATTTCAGGTAATAGTAGGTTTTGTTGCAAGACTCAAGCTATCATATGAGTATGGATACAGTTTGCACAATGTAGCTATATCTTATGTATTTTGTAAGCATATCTTAATTCTCAATATCACAGTTGGCATTTGCTACAGCCTCCAATGACCATGGAATTACAAATACAGACATAAATATAAGAACTCTAGGAATAAATCTATACTATCCGCATAAATCTTAATTTATCAAAACATCTATCATCTATCTATCTATTATATTACAATATACAACTTAAAATTATATTATAACAACCCGGCATTGTGTTAAATTTTTAATCCTTGAACAAATTATTGTTAGTAATCATTTCGACATACAGACCACAGATGTTACAGAATCATTACCTAAAAGTATTTTCTTTAACATTTTATATTACGCATATTATGGTATATGCCTTATGGAAATAGGCTTCGCTAAAATGGCTTTCGATATTAATTTCGAAACCCGTCTCATTTATAATTTATTTTGGACGCAGATCACACGGAGCGATGGGTGTCAATAACTCCTAACAACATCGATGCTAATTTATTTTAATTAGTAAACTAAACTTATTGTCACAGCTAAGTTCACTGAACAATATCGGCTCCTTTGGACAATATGGCCATTACTGGCATTGTGTCTGAGCCGGGCCCGCTCACCCGCGACCGCGCACATAATCTGATGCACCAGATGTGGCGCAGGCGCGGCCCGGACACTGACGCTTTTTGTCTTTTCTTTCTTACCAGCTTTTTTTTTCGCTAGCTGTCGACATCTTCGCCAAATGATAACGTTGTTTCTGTTGCTACGATGAGCAAACTCATGGCATGAACTTTTTTTTATAGGATCCGTGGGCATGAGCCACATGTTTAAAGCGAGACGATTTAATCTATTCAAGAACAACGAATAACATTTCGTAGACAGTACCTCCGTATTTTATACAAGCTCATTACAGGATCCACGGAACGCAATTCGATGTCAGTAGGTAGTAGTAGTTAGGTACCAACCGAGACATCTACACTTAAAAAATGTTGTTATTTTTCAATATATCATTATTAGGCGGTAACTATTATGATTAATTTTATCACACAGTCCTAAACTTATGCAAATAATCGGTGTACATGATGTTGATGATCTAATAAACAGATTTATAAAAAGTAGAATCAACAGTTTCATGGTATCGCTTTAGGTAGGTAGTGTGTATAGATAGGTAAAAAAGTTCTCAATGAAGAACTGAATCCTAATACATCATTACTAAGATGTATACGAATTTATAAGAGCAAAAAAGTTTACTTTATTTTCTTTATAGCGGGTATACATAGTATGCAAATCGACATGCAAATAGTTTGAATGTAAGCAATAACATATTACCTAATAATTTTATTTTATCACAAAGAAATCTTACAATATAATATAGTTTTTTACCTTCCTCCCTATATGTTATTCTACCTACATATTACTATTACCATAAAAATAAAGCAGTAAATGTAAACATAAAAATGCTTTAAACACAACCAGGTTTTATAAATTTTAAAATTAGCGTAATTATTAATAATGTTATCCTTAAATATTATAATAAATCGTTACTAGGTGATAGTTAATTAAAGTTGGTCTTTTGACACTTTACGTTTTAAATTTTCAATGACCTGTGACTACCATGTTAATGTTTATATTCAATTTAAATTCTTACAGTAAGTATCCAGACTAATTAATGAATAGTTAAATAGTACTTTACCTTTTGGGTTCTTTCTAAACATCGCTACAAAAGAGCCTTAATTAAATTCGTAGCGAATTGCTAAGTAATTTGCAATTAAAAAAACTTTTAAAAGTATCAAGTTATATAAACGTAAAATTCTATTACTATTTTAGCTATTTGCGAATATTTGAGCTGTTTCATTTTAGGTTTAGCGCAATAGGATCCCGCTTTTCTCCTAGACATAGCTAATTTAAAACCCGGAGTGTAGGTAGTTCCAGGGTGGGAGCGGCGCGCTCCCGCACGTTTATTTATGTAGCCTCTCCGAGCTGTTACCTACGCCAGATGTTATTTTACGACAACTCGCCAAGGAACAAACTATTTTTGTTTTATTTACTAATTCCGATTTTTTATTACGACAAACTGGAAACAAACTCAAATGCAAGGCTTCAGACTCTAGGGTATGTAGAGATTATTCACGTTTCATTACCTAGAGAATATGTAGAATATAAGCGCGAAATTTTAAAAATAATACCCATGTTATTGTGAATAGGAATATTCACCTCATTGGCATCTTGCTAAAGTCGCACTATCTTCATAAACTGGTTTTCCATTTGATTCACATTTGTATAAACATTATTTTGTGTTAAAACGAATGCCACAGTATTCAAACACTTCCAATAAGTTTATAAATCGGCACTAGAGTTCGTTATGTAAAAGTTCCGTCTTGCATGTTGAATGAAATCAAACCGCTGAAGTGATTTTCCAGACTCGCGGACACGCCCGCGCAGCTCCATACTTCTTTACATTCCATACGATCATAAGCACTATGGGAAGTAAGGAAGCACGGAACTCGCGCAAGGCTTTTTGTATCTTCGATCTTGAATTCTATCGTGATCTTCGAAAGTAGCAATCCTAAATGTTGAAGTGGATCCTTGAAGTACCTGTATAAACACACCGTGTTATATGGCGATGACGCCATCATCAGCATCCCCCGAGGGAAGCGTGCGCAGGCGGGCGGCGGCGCCGGCGGCGGCGACCACGCGTGGGGGTGGTGAGCGACGCGGCGTGGTGGCAGCTCGCTGAGCACTGGCGGCGCGCTCGCAGCGCACGCGCAGACCAGCTCTAAAAATGGAGTCAACCGGCGGAGTTCGCTTACGACTCGCGAGTACCATCCATTCCAAATTTGTATTTTCCCGAAATAGCCCGGTCGGCTTGCGTCCATCGGATCGGTTACCCGACCGTGCACCGACCTGCAGCGCGCGGCGACTGCTCATCAAGGTGCAAGACGGAGCCGCGGCGTGGCAGCGACGACTCGCTCACTTATGTAAGGAATACCGTGAACCGCGCCGCGTGACGACCGCTTCGAAAATAAACGTGTACGCTCAGCGGAGCCGGCCGACGGCGCGCGGGCGCCACATGTGCGCTCGTCGCCACCGCCGTCGTCGTTCCGATGGTCGCGCGCTGGAGGGGAGGCTATTATTAGTTGCACACCATCCACCACTGTCACCTCCCGCGGGGTAGTCAAGCTATACATAGTACCGATCACGGGATCTGGCAATCCTCAGCGTTCACTGACCCCCTCTGAAACAGCATTCACATACATAAACATCCAATAAATATTGAGTAAATACCACCTAAGTATTATATATACCAATTTCAAATCCTAATTAATTTCATGAAAGTGAGCTTTGCATAGTGGAAGTCAAAATAAAGCAAACTAAGCTGTCTATTAATTACCCCTTGCAAAATTAGCTGAAGGCAGTTTGACATTCGCGTGTAGAGTATAGACGGTAAGATGTATATTATGGCGGGCGAGCTATGTACCCGTGTAAACAGGGCGCGGGCGGGGAATTCTCACCGCCCGTAAAAGCTCGCTGTACGTTCTTTCAGTCAATAAGAGAATTTTGGCAAACTTTCGTAGACAAACAAGTGGGACGACAGCCAACTCATCCTTTGTCTGCTTAAAAGTAACACTCTTTTGTTAGTTTTTCAATACCACAATGTATCTCAAAATATGAATTTGTGGGACCATGATCCTCATAGTTCCAGAAACAGGGAATCTTAGTTAAGGTCCAGGAACTATTTTTGCGATCGTTGGACGTAAAAAAAGGTCCTAAATTCCTAAGGTTTCCATCAATAAGTCAGGACCGACCAGGAAAAAGATCAGGAAATCAGTATTATTTCAAAAATCAAATCATTCAATAACATAAAAAAAAAATAATATTTAAATAAATATAGCTTTAAAAAGGGTAATATCTACCGCTTGTATGAATCCGCTATGGCGCAGAATAGAAATAATTACATAAGTAGTTAACAATAGGTACTCTTTTCTATTTGAATACTCGGTTATTTTTTAAAGCACTTTATATACTTAAGTATCTATAAATTAGTAGGATGCTTAAATTATAAACACAAAACATATATAACAAGTTTGATTAGATCCCAATTTATAGTATCAATGTGATCCAAACAACCATTCATTAAATTATTCGAGCGTTTCGTCGTGGTCCCATTGCTTCATGCTGTTTTGAATCTTTCATCCTGTTTTAAATTAGGTACCCAGGTATAAAATTCTTATTAGATAAGGGCCCCGGTTTCGGTTAAGAAAAAAAACTATAAATAATGATTAAAATATAGAAATTTTAAACAATTTATATTCTATTTTTAATGTATTGCATAAATCATATTTAAATTGGTTGAAGATGCTATGGTTTCGCCTTTTTTAGTCTGTTTTGCCGTGTAGTCCCGGCGGGCATAAGAATAGTTCACTTCCCGCGGTGGCCGTAAGCCAAGGGGCGAGATGGCTGGACTGGTAACGCGACCCCTTCTCACCCGGCGGAAGACGGCTCATGGGGGGTTTAGTGGATTTGAGTCCCAGATACCCCACCCCCATGGTGGCAGGGAAGTGCGAGGGAATTTCCCCCCTCAAAAAAAAAACGATATCCGGAGATTGGGCTGCAGCATTCTCCTCGGTATGCGTTATAATATACTGCAAATCACTAAGACGCCTGCCAAGCAATAGGCTCCCCTATTGCTTACCTATGTTCAACAGAGGACGCAAAAAGGCTGATAATGAGGCTTGCTTTGTTCTAAAAGACGAAGAAAATGAGAGGGAAAAAGATAGGAGAAAAGGATGAATGGATGGGATGCAATGGAAGGGTAGCGGACCAAACGGTGCCGTGCTCCCTTCCTTCTACATACTTCTAGTAATGTAGATGCTTTATCTTCGGTCCCGGCTATGTTTTATTGTACCGTATGGATCGTCACTTATGTACCTATATCTACATAACTCTGCATTTTGGAGAACGGCCGTATATAATTCCACCATGAAATCTCCCCGAGGATTAAATAAAATATTCGTCATTATTCAAGATATCAAAATAGTTATTTGACCGTTGTTATTTGTTTCTCACTGTTTTATAAATGATAAATAAAAAATTCGCGCATAAAAATAGTATTTTTTTTCTAACGTATGTTACTTGGCAAAATCTCCATATTTGTAGGGTTTATTGTAATGCTTTTTTTGAATGCACGAATTGATCTATTCGTTTGATTGCGACTCATCTAATGTTACCGATGCAGTCGAAGATGTATATTTAATAAATAATTTTTATGGTGTAACACAAATAGCCCCGTAGTGGGTATTGTTTGTGTGGGTGTGTTTGTTGCGGAAAGGAACGCGTTAGACTGGGTGATTTCACAATTTTCACAAGACTTCTTGTTTTAAATGAGGTCGCACCGCACATACGTACGGCTTCATTTTTAGACAAATTTATTTCCATTGATTCCTGTTCTATAAGTGCAGAAGACCAACCAATGTAAATATTGCTAGGATGAAAATCAACAAATTTTCATAAAATAATCAATGTAAGTATTAAATTCAATTTTCAAAAATATCATATACATATCTAGATTGTTAATCTGACGGAGACAATATTGACACTTGTCTGTGTCTGTAATAAGTCCACTGCAATAATGTGCACCAAAGGTCTATTGCTAAAGCTGTATAAAATTTCGCAATATATTTTTAAATTACGCGGTGTAGAAGTCGTTTTTCTTCATACTGCTCAAACCAATATCGCTGCAACGTGGACACATAAGAATCATACGATTTAATTTTCTTCCCAGAGGAAAAGCGGACAAGTCAACAAAGTAGGAGCACATACGTAGCAAAAACGCATATTGCCTACGAAGGAAAACATTTACTTTGCAGTAAATTATCATAAGACGATATCTAATAAGATTATATCCGATCAGCAAGGAAGATGGTCTATGAGTAAAGAAAAGCGGCGACTGTCCGCAGAGCAGCCGACCATCCGACCGTCCAAAGAGCGCCTGTTGAATATTAATGGGACATTGTTATTGGCCACTAGTGCCCGCTGCTGCCCCAATCGCCCATTTCCATAACTTACTATTCTGGATCCGTGGGGAATCAGCTCACTTTGTTGGAATATGATCACTTGGGCCACTCATATTCGCCCTGTAAATTCAGCCTCGTCGAGACAATACTTTACATTATTCATTATGCAATATGTCAGTGCCAGCCATGGACCGTGATGTTCTAGAACAGCTTTGTCTCTGAAACTGTTTTGTCGCCACAGTCACCACACCACAGTCTAAAATATTCAGCTGGCTGTTTTCAATCAGTTGTATGTAATCATCTTTATTACCTGACAATTCGCATTCATGGCATCATAAATATCATAGTTTAATTTACTGCGCCTCGCAACTCTGTGCATAGTTTGACGAGGAAAACCTGCATCGATATTCGGTTGATGAGGGTGAAAACCGGACTCCTAACAATCCTAGAGCAACAATAAACATGGCGATGATTCACGGATTTATAGACCTACTTGTTTGTACCTATTCTGTGGTTCACGCGTATAAAGACATCACAATGTATAGCTGACTGCGCTTGTATAATTGAAATCTGTCGTTGGTTATAAATATATAGGTAGTGGATATCACATGCAATGAAGATCTAACTAATCTAATCTAACTAAGAAACTCAACGATAATTCAGCAATAACAAAAGAGGTACATGAATATCTTCGTAGATTTACACATGAATAGTGATTAATTTCAAAATTAATTTTTCTTATTCAGTACTTATTTATATCATCCATATCCATAGTAATATTATAGATTCGAAAGTTACTCTGTATGACTCTCTGTTTATTACTTTCCACGACTATGTGGCCACAGACCACTTAGGAAAGACTAGTATGTGGCTGAACCTGAACAGACATTGATGTCATTTAGTATGAACCATGGAAAAGGCAATAGGATACCTACTCTTTGTCGCCATAAACTAGTCTATGCGTTGCAGCCACGGGCAGAGTGAACTATACTTTATTACGCTTCTTTTTTTATAAGTTGCAAGTTTTTATTATATTTCACGACGCCTTTATTTATTTATTTCTTTGTATGGTACAAATCTTGGAAACAATTTTAGAATGAGCGTCGGACCGCTTTCGAGTTGAAATTTGACATGGAGCTATATATCCGATGACATGAGCTTTTTATAGTATTTTGAAACTGGTCTGATGAGTTTTTTTGGCGGGGAAACGAAAAAGATCACGTCGCCGCATTGTATTATTTTCCAAAACTTGTGTTTTTTTTATTAATGTCTGATAGCCAGCCGATCATCCAACTCCAAAAAGTTTTTAATGTGAAGAAGTAAAACCTCTTAATATATTAATAAAACTCGGCATACTATTTTGAATTACTAATGTACGTAAACAAACAAAACTATGAAAATAGAATGAACGAATAACTAAATAAATAAAACGACATCTTTCCCCAAATAAAAGCAAATAAAACTTATTTTTTGGCTTTGTTTATCCTTATCTCATAGGCATGGCATTTTAACACTACTCGATAAACTAGTCAAATTAGTCATATAAACTAGTCTACGACGTCTGTCACCTGATGGTAAGTTACGACATGGCCTACTGTGGGCATGCTTGCCTGGAAGATATATATTACTCTTGCAGCAAGCTAATAGTAATTGTAAGTATAGCTTTGTTAATGCATATTGTTAATGCATGCATATTATATAAACACACGAGTGTTTTATGTAAAAGAACAGTAGATTAACTAGTAGTTAATAAAATACTAGTAACTACTAATTAGTATAAATAAATAATATAAATTAATATGTGTGGACATCTCACACAACGCCATCTAGCCCCAAACTAAGCAAAGCTTGTACTATGGGAACCAGATAACTGGTACAATACTTAGATACTTTTTGTTTGTCAATATAACACCCAGACACAGAACAAACATCGATGTTCATCACACAAATGTTTGTCCTCGGTAGGAATCGAACCCACAACCCGCAGTTCAGAAGGCAGGGTCACTACCAACTGAGCTATCGGGCCAGTCATGTCAGAAATGTCTGAACCTAAAATAAATCTTGAAGTTATAAACTTAAAAACCTATTGCACAAGAACCTAAACGGTAGGAAAGTTAAGGTTGCTAACTTGGTACTTGAAAACATAAATTAATTTGTTAAAATCTAGTTTACATTGTTGGAGTCTTGGAGCTAACTGTAGAAAAGTTGAGAGACTAACAAAGTTTCTTTTGAAATGTTGAAAGCAACTGGAAAAGTGTTTGTTAATGTAGTTAGTTGTATAATAATTATTTGGAGATTCCTCATCACCGTCGCTTATTAGTTATCACCGCCTCTTATTAGTTAGGTACGTAATTACACAGGTAAAACACGTCAACAAGAGGTGACGCGTATTATTCGGATTTGAATATTGTTGCTGTTATATGGATAATTGACCTGATTTGTAAATGGTGATTGTTGTATATTTATTAACATAACTCTAATTTTAGTCTATTATTGTAATATTTCTGGCTCGTCACACGTCTTGGTGTCGCTGTAAGTGTGCAAGCATTTAAGAATAAATAAATAGAAATATTTTCATCTTCATTCATTTCATCTTTCATCATTAATTTTAAAAATTTTACTAATTTATATATGTAAAAAAAGTCGTGTTAGTAACACAAATTATAACTCAAGAACGGCTGAAACAATTTGGCTGAAAATTAGTGGGGAGGTAGCTTACAAACCAGGAGACGGACAAAGGATACTTTTGATCCTGTTCGACCGCGTTTTAATAATACACCAATGCAAAGCTGTGGCGGGTCAACTAGTACTTAATAAATGTAGAATCGAATTAGTTTTAGGCTACGGACGTTAAATAATATCGATTAAATGTTTTACTCCGCTCGCACAAAGCAAACGGGGCATTTCAATATACCTACCATGAAATTGGTTTCTGGGCTATGCATTTCTGGTCCTGGGAAGTGGTCTACTCGACTTCTAAACATCGGGCTGTGCAATACGGGTCGTACAATACTGACCGTGCATGTTTTGAGTGCGCAGTTCTGGCTGTGCCATACAGTGACCCGCTATACCGAGCGGATCACTAAAAAATTGCTGACGTCTCAGACAAACTGATGCCCGTCTGGACTTAAGATTTCCAACTCCTAAATTCCCACGTATTCTTCTGTCACATACCCAAATGCATTGCAGTATAGACAGTATAGTCATAGAAGGATAAGTGCAAAGTTCGGTGCCGTCAAACTTTAGTAGAGACGGGCATGACCTTTTAACAGTGCCCAAATTCTCTACGGCTGGCGTGCATTCAAAATAACGTCAACTAATTTAGTACAGTACGCAGATATAGTACGTTTTTACCACATTGACAAAACTATGGGCCTTACATACATACAAAAGTTACTTTAATTTATTCAACGATTAAAATATCCTGTCAACTTCTCGTTGACGTGAAGTATCATAAACGAAAACGAGACAGCGCATTTTGAGTATTGGTTAAATATTTTATCTAATTTTTATAAGTAGGCTGGCAGAAGTTTAAGAATTGGTATAAGTCCTATCATTTCCTAATGTACGTCTTCGATTTATATTCTTACTGTTGGTTTAAATCTAAAGTAAATGGATACACAACACTAATGATAAAAGAAGACAAAATTCTATTAAACTGATGTTGCGAAACCTAGTGACTTAATAACATGAACTCGCTTTATTATTTAGGGGGTCTTTGGTTAACTGACGTTGCGAACTATGATCTCATATAAAGAAAATCAGACTACATATTTACAAGATAATATCCTTCCATAAAAAGGAGCTAAACCAAATAGAATATTTTTCTTACATCCCTACCGTTAAACCGACTACAAGCGCCTTAATTTCATACTTAGAAATACTTGGATGATACTACCATCCATTTTTTTCCAGATGGAGAGGAAACAAACATAAAAAAACAACCGAATTGAGAAACTCCTACTTCATTTAAGTCGGTTGAAAATGACGATGATTAAGCAGTTAAGGCATAATTCCAAATGATGTTGGTTAACACATATTCCATGATTACTCATACTTACTTGCTATTCCAACTTATTAAAATGACAGAAAACATGATCATTGTAGGCATTCCTGTATAGTTAGATATTTGCGATTGTCGGGAGCTAAAGTTCGATCGTGATCACTTTATCTTTGTTTCACTATAAAAATCCTTTGGAGTAGTATGTATAGTAAGCATGCATGGTATACCGCGATTGCTAACGCGGTTCGTTTCAGGAAACGCGAGCGCGCCGCGCACCGACACCGACTGCTGGCGAACGTAGGACGAGCGCGCGCCCGCGCCGCCGCGCGCCCGCGCCCGCCTCGCGACGTTTGACCTTATTTAATTAGTTCGTTCGTTTTTACTCTTTCAATGTAACGCAGCATATTAAAATGTGTAACCGCTTAATTTACTGTTGCCATACACGCAGTTACTACTGTTGACCGACACCGGTTACAGGCGTTTACTCACACGTAGTAATATCACTCAATTCTTGAAACTACGTTATGATTAAACTTTAACAGCCTTATTAATAAACGGGTATTAGTCTCGGATTAGTTACTTCAGCTTTTGTCCTTTTTTTGCTACTGGAATATTTAGCTGAATCGAAAGAGACAAAAGATGGTGTAACTAGTCTAAAGCTATTTCGTGTTTATTAATAAGGCAGTTAGGATATAGGTACCTACTATTATTTGAGCATACGTTATCGTCGTAGGTACTTTACTTTTGTTTTACTTGCCTGCTCATAAACCATGTAGAGGTATTTATTGGCGAAGCAACTGCGATCTCTTGAGCTATTCCTGTTTAGAGTTCAGCTACCTCTACAGTGTCGATCGTTTCTGCATCAGAGTAGATAAAGATATAGTAGATGAGAGATTACATTACATGCTTCAGCACTTAAAAATTATTGCATTTTATTTTAACAGTAGAAAGTGTCAGATTTCCTTATGGATTACCGGCGGGAGAGACCATTCATCTTTCCACATTTGGGCATGATAACGTTGAGTCATGTTACGGAGTTAAATACACGATCACATTTAAAAATAGTCTAAACTGAGCAACCTTTACAAGAAACGGTGTTCGTCATTATCTTAACTTAGATTACGTGTAGAGCTTAGACCGGTATGCATAAAAAATATAGATCTTTATTCTCTGCATGGGAGTTTTTAGAAAAAACAATACGTAGAACATGTTGAGCAGTGCCACGGGCTGGAGGCCGGAGACATGGGGGCTCTGCGACGTGGGGGTGTTCCCGCGCACTGTCGTGTCCTTGTAAAAAATTGAATGATTTAATGACAGTACATCACTCATTTTCAAGAGAAGCCATAAAAACTTATAGCAACACTCATGTATTTTAAAAAGGCTTGGACGAATTATGTCTGAGGATAAATTTCAACATAATTTGATAACTTAATAAAAATAAATAAATGAAGTACCTATTTCATTCATATTCAAATATTTTTTGTGTTTTTCCTTTGCCTTATTTTTATCCTGACTTCTTTGAAAAGTTAAGGCAATGGTCACCAAATAACGGGAAAGATCATCAAATAATCGAGATACACAACCACAATTAATTTTACCTTGCAATGTATATGCCTTAATTAATTTTGTGTCTACATACATTATGTAGTTGCGCCCCGCGGTTTCACCCGCGGATAAAAAGTATTTTAATTATTTGGTCATCCCACGGGAACATTTCACTTCTCCAGGATAAAACGTAACCTATATGCTAATCCAGTGTATAAGCTATCTTGGTACCGAATTGCATCCAAATCCATTCAGCCGTTTGAACGTGAAGGAGTAACAAACATACACACACACATACAAACTATTGCCTTTATAATATTAGTGTGATACTTTACCAATGTAACAAAGCAATGAAAGCAACGTCGACTGCGTAATTGTTCATCAATGAGCCAAATATAATAAAAGCGTCTTGTATAAATGATGTGTTCCATGTGCGATTTTCATTTACCTACATAATATCAAGAGGAACTTGTTGGTAATTGCCTAATATTTACATTCGTATAGACTGTAAATTTTCTTATGACAAATAATCAATAAAAATGAAATTGTTTCCAGCGCAATGAAGATAATGCTGGGCAAGCTGCCGCGACCGTGGATCGTGGATGACGCGAAGGACGACGGGTACACAGCGCTGCACCTAGCCGCGCTCAACAACCACGCGGAGGTGGCCGAGCTGCTGGTCCGCGGCGGAGCGCGCCCCGACCTGCAGAACGCGAACCTGCAGACGGCACTACACCTGGCAGTTGAGAGGCAGCACACGCAGATAGTTCGTCTACTAGTTGCGCACGGAGCTGACCTCAACATCTGCGACAAGGTATTATTAGCATTTATTTATTTAACTTTGCTTTTTTTGTTTTGGCTCCACACTTTTGTGTATTTACCCAGTGTCAAGTAATCGATAATTTCTCAACTTAATTAATATTGTATATATCGGCAGACTGGTTGTGCGTAGGTTGCAACCTATATAACTATAGGCCTTCAGCAAGTGCACCGGGCTGTGTCTGGAACAAGAATGATCGTAGTGCACCGAGCGGTCCCTTTATATAGCCAGATGGTTGGGGAAGCGATGACAGTTGCCGGTGCTGTCACTGTAATAAATTTAAATGCTGCCATAGGGTAAATTACGGTACTGCCCGCTGCGCATAGAGTTTATAGCTGGACGTTGCCGCCGTCACGGCCATACTGACGTGCGTACGTCCTCGTACGCTTAGCTTCACTTTGTATCTGCTGAGGGACATAAGTATCAGTGTTATTGTTCGTTCATCCTGACAATTAAATTGAGTTAAAGTTAAAATCAAAGTCAAAAGATCAGTTTACAATTTGATTAGTCAAAAGCATTTTAACCTTCCAGTCATCGTCAGGGTTAACCCTTCAGGACCAACAGTATGCCTTTATTTATAAAAAATGGACTGAATAGTGCTAGACCGGATAGATATCCCTTTAGCAACCTACATTTTTTTTATAGGCCAATTAGTGCTAGACTGGATAGATATCCTTTTAGCAACCAAAAATCGTCATTCCTACATTTTTTTTCTCTTTTTCTTTTCACTAACGAATCATTACTTTTTTTCAAAACTTTTATTATCATTAATTTTTCACTGGTCCGGGATAACCCTGCAACTAAATTTGATATTACTGTCACCCGCCGTCACGTCATCATATATTCGGCCGCCTTGAGTGAAGAGTGATGTGGAGATGGGCAATCCCACTTCTGATATCGGCAGAAACGGGTTGTGGGTAGGTTGCAACCTATATAACTATAGGCCTTCAGCATGTCCACACAGCGCCGTGTCTGGAACAAGAATGATCCCTAGTACACCGAGCGGTCCCTTTATATAGCCAGATGGTTGGGGAAGCGATGACAGTTGCCGGTGTTGACACTATAATAAATTTAAATGCTGCCATAGGGTAAATTACGGTACTGCCCGCTGCGCATAGAGTTTATAACTGGACGTTGCCGCCGTCATATATATCTGTGTCAAGTCACAGCACTTAACGAATAAAATGCCACCAATTTTATGCACCAACACTGAAAATAACACAAGTTTTGACAAATAATACAATGCGGCGACGCGATCTTTTTGGTTTTCGCGCGCATTGTTGTCAATAAATAATAAATTTACGACATTATGACACTCGCTCGTCAGATTGCCAACCTTCAGGTTATCTCACACTGCAACACTGCAATTGGTTAATACCTAAGTGCCGAAGACATTCATTGAAAGAGGCCTATATCCAGTAATGGGCAAATAGCTATTATTGCTACTTTCGCGTCCAGCTCGATCGTGTGATGCATACCTTAACATTCACCCTACCCTGTCTATATGCAATGATTTTCGTTAATTACAGAAAATAATAACTAAAGAACAAACAAAACAGCACTACTCAAATTTAAAATTTAAAAAAGCCTATAATAATTATTGATTTGATTAATTCACTTTTCAAACAAAAAAAAACTCAAAATAGTTTTTTTTTTTTAATCTGCTTTTCCACAGGCACATGGGTCCGTGCTTTTTGTTAAATTATTTTTATATTTCTAATTTAGCCTATTATTAACATGAATATATTATACAATACAGGAAGGACAATACAGCCGATAACAAAAACATAAGTACTTATTTCTAATTACTTATTAATACTCAAAATTGGTTCATACTTCTGGGAGCTATAAACGAATTTACTGATAGTTTTGTTTATCGTTGACTAGACTAGCGTTTGACCACGATCTCATGTGAGAGGAAGCGACGATTTCGTCGAAGATGAAGCATGCATGTCTGGAAAATACTTATTTACTCTTGACTTGACAGACAGGTTACGTTAAACTTCCTTACAATTAGGTTTTATATTTCTTTCATGTTTAATTAACTTGTAGAAACTTTATTAGTTTAAGTGTTGGTAAGATTTATTTTTGAGTGTTATATTGTCCTGTTTGTTTTCTTTAAACATTGATTAAATAAAAATAAACGTTTAAGTTCTATCTTCTTCGTCGGGAGTTAAAAATTAGAATAGGATTGAGTGGTGCGTGTTGTAGGACGGAGACACACCGCTGCACGAGGCGCTGCGCCACCACACGCTGCAGCAGCTGCGGCGGCTGCAGGACGCGCGCGACGCGGCGCTGCTGACGGGGCTCGCGCACGCGCACGACAAGAAGTCTTCCGCCTCCATCGCGTGCTTCCTCGCCGCGCACGGCGCCGACCTCGCCGTCAAGAACAAGAAGGGTCAGCTACTATGTTTATCACTCTTCTTCTTTTCGTGTAGGCTGGTATTAAATAACATTAATTTCAATTAATGCTAGCACTCCCTAAAACACTGCGGAAGCATTAACATCAGATCATGCGCCTTACAAAAAAAAATCATTTTAATTATTTTATGACGATGCTATGGGCAAAACCTTCAATTTCTCCAGTGGGGTGATCACGGAACTTTATTATGTTACTCCTGTTGCATTGTAATCATGCAATTATTATTATGTTAAGTATTACGTTTCTTAACATAATAATAAGAAATGTAATTCCTAATTTGAAAATTTTCATACTTACTATGTACGTAAACTAGGTATATACGTATTGAAACTGTATCCAAACAAATTTCTGTTTTTTTTTTGGGCCAATCAAGTTCCATGATCGCTCAGCTAGTCGACAATACGCTTTTTTATGATGATACAAATTAGAAACTAAGCTATAAGACAATCGCCAAAGACAGGTGGTAGAACTTTTCTGAAAAGTTTGTCTAGGTAGGTACCATCGCTTTGCCAGTTATTCTGCCGCCAAGCAGTATGTGTGCAAGCACTACTGTTCGAAAGGCATTGTAGCTAGTGAAATTATTGGGCAAATGAGACTTTATGATCTCATCTCACAGTCGAGTAATCTTAATACCAGACTGCGCTAATGTCTCAGGGTAATGTGCGCAGTGCAATGTTATGCGAATCCATATATTATGGAGTTCCGAGTGACACTGTTCTGTACGGACGGCCGCGTGTCGCTTAACATCAGGTGAACGACTAGCTCGTCACATCAATCACTAACATAAAAAAAATACAATAACATTGCTTGCCGACTTATATACCATGTTTTCTGACATTTATTTATTTGTCACCATTACAACTTTCAGGTCAAACCCCACTTGACCTGTGCCCCGACCCGAACCTCTGCAAGACGCTATCCTCCTGTCGCAAGGAAGGTTCCACACCGGGTGGAGAAACATCACCAGAGGGAGAAGTTGCACCGGCGGTGGCGGCAAACGCGGCTGTCTCCACAAATCTTGTCTCCACAAATCCGGTCTCCGCAAATCCTGTCTCCACAAATCTTGTCTCCGCAAATCCTGTCCCCGCGGTTGCACCTGTCTCCGCTGTGCCGGAGCCTGATGTCTCTAGCGACCCCACGGCAGAAGAGTGTCTGGTCTGCTCGGATGCGAAGCGCGATACGTTGTTCCGTCCCTGTGGACATATTTGTTGCTGCAACGTGTGCGCCGCTAGGGTAATTTTGCGTTTATTTTTTTATTATGCTTTTACATTATCCGTATATGAGCTCTATGACTATCCAATAGTGTACTCTTCGTAGATATTGGCTGCGCTAGTGTTAGAATTCTTAAGATGTTCCGTAGGCTTTTAGCCAATATGCATTATGATCGATGACTTTCTCACCGATTGTATACAAAAAACCCAAAAATTAACATAACACTTACTAGTACGCTAGAGTGAAACTATGTGTGATCAAAACGGCTGAACCTATTCACACTTATTTCACTAATTTGTACCAATTTACCGAGATCAATATAATGCCATTTTTATCCTGCCCGATAGACTGCTGACACGTCAGAGACTACACCGTAATATTTAAAAAATTGTACTATGCAAGATGCAGCTGTTATATGTATACATTTGAATGCCTATCAATCATTTTAAACCGCCCCGTGCGATTATTTTCGGATATGTTGCAAATTAAAACATCATCTTTCATCCCTATAGTTTTTTACATAACATTTATGATACGGTTATACCTTAACAGGTGAAGAAGTGCCTGACATGTCGCGCGGGCGTGTCGTCCCGCGCGCGCGTGGGCGAGTGCGTGGTGTGCTCGTCCGCCGCCGCGACCGTCGTGTTCCGTCCGTGCGGCGACGTGTGCGCCTGCGCCGCCTGCGCGCCCCTCATGCGCAAGTGCGTCGAGTGCCGCACGCCGCTGCACCCGGCACCCGCTAGTGTTGCTGGCGGGGCCAGTAGCGCGCCGGCTGTGGTGGCGCCTGTGGCCATACCTGCGCCGGCGACGCTCGCTGCGGTCAATATCGATCGTAAGTTGATTTTTAGACACCAGTCATGCTCGTTGCTTAGTTTATGTGCAAATGCGTGGAATGCCGCGATGCAACCAGCCATATTGGAGCCAGTAAAGTGCTGACTGATGCGGCGCCTATGGCTAGACCTGGGACGGCGACGGTGGCATCGCCAGTGATGCTCGCTGTGGCAAAAATCGGTCGTAAGTTGTTTTTGTTTAGGCCGCTGCAACCGCCGCCAGCTAACGTTCCTAATGGAGCCATTAGTGTGGCGGCTGTGGTATGTCCTGTTATACTAGCAGGTGCAGGTGCAAATGAACAAGGATCAGTACATGAACCCATTCCTCTTTAAAAATCCGTTGCTAAATAAATAACTAAAATGTATAATATAGCGTTGATTTTCATCCACAATGGAGAAGGAGGGTAGCAGCATTCCGGCACAGTGACAAGTGAACAAGGGCCAGTACATGGAACTCCGATTACCCTTAGCAATCCGTTCCTAAACAAACAAGCTAAAATGAACGTTATTCCTTTTAAATCAGTGTTGATATCCGTCCACAGTGGAGAAGGAGGGCGGCAGCAACCTGGCGCAGGTGCAGGTGAACAAGGGGCAGCCGGGGCCGGCGCCGCACGCGCCGCACTACATGAACAACGGCTCGCGGTTCGCGCCGCACGCACCGCCCGCGCCGCACGCGCCGCACGCACCGCACGCACCCGACGTGCAGAAACTACAGCAGCAGTTGCAGGATATCAAGGAACAGGTACTGTTATAAAAAGTTGTCTTTTGAGTCTTCTTTTGTTAAATGGCACGGTTTGATTGTAGCGTTTGCCAAAATTAATAATAATCTAAAATAAAAATATATATAACTCAAATGTGACTGACTGACTGATTGACTGACAAAGTGATCTATCAACGCACAGAATAAACCACTACACGGATCGGGCTCAAAATTCTGGCATGCAGGTAGGTGTTATGACGTAGGCATCCGCTAGGAAAGGATTTTTCGAAATTCCACCCATAAGAGGGTGAAATGGGTGGTTGAATTATTTTCTCATAGGCCACGCCGCGGGCGAAGCTGCGGGCAGAAGCTCGTCTTTAATAAGTCCAGTATGTATTGAAAAAATTGTGCGTTCATAGCGCTACAATCGTCCACTTTTGATGGATTTTCATAGCGAACCTACCAAAAACTAACCATAAAATTACTGTGGATCGTAGAACGATCCAATCGCAATTAATATACAAATGTGTTTGAATTATTGTAAGGATTTTGTGACAAATATGTCCTTGAAACCTTTAACTTCGTCTATTATTTAGTGGCTTTTTGAAATCGTCGATAATTACATTTTGCTTAATGTGACTAAAAGTTTCGTACGGTACCGGCGGTAAATTATGCACATCGGAAATAATCGGCTAGTGACTTGGTAGAGCATTATCTCTGTCTCTCAGAGCGAGATGACAATCGGCTTCATAGAACGTGTGACGAAGCTCTACAAAGCCAAAAACTAGCTGATTTTTTCCTTCTTTAGCTCGGTGCGCTTTATTTACCGCCGGTACCTGTGCTAACATAACTAAAGTTAAGACTACAGCTGTTTCGTTAACATGGGTTGAACCTCGTGCCCCACTATGAGTATGAGGAAATATGCATATTTTGTCTCTATCATATACCAACCATTATAAACAAAATTGCAATTTCAGAAAGTCCTTTTAAGTAAAAAAACATTACCTTTCAGACGATGTGTCCCATATGCCTCGACCGCTTGAAGAACATGATATTTCTGTGCGGACACGGAATGTGCCAAATGTGCGGCGACCGCATCACTGTCTGCCCCATCTGCCGCAAGCAAGTAGAGAAGAGGATCCTACTTTACTGAACACACACACAAGTACACCCGTACCTTTTAATACGTCCTGTGTGACAGTGGAATATCTACTAATGCCCAACTGCACTGAAGTTTGACAGCTCCTAAGTTTGCAATGACGTATATACCAACTAAAACTCATTTTAGTATGTCCTAGAGAGAAAAGTGCGAAATTAAGAGCTGGCAATCTAGTCCAATCTTGCGTCAATGTTTTCTTTTGTTTCACGTTTGCATATTTAAAATTTGATAGCGAGAAACTAAACAAAACAAGTTTTCCGCTACACAATATTATTTAGTATACTATGGCGTAAATATACACAAACGTAGACATACGTCAAATATTTCCTTGGCAATTGACATTGAAATTAAGAGGTACGATAGTACACTGTGAGCACACATCAGCAATTTCGTGAACTTTGACCAACCAGGCTAAGATGCGCACCGTGAGATAATTTTGTCGTCGCATTATCTAGCATAGAATTATTTATATTCAACATCTAACTCAAACATGGGAGCGGCGCGCGCGCTGCGCATTATTCCTATCGATAAGCAGTAACATCGTGGAGCGAGTGTACTATCACAGAACGAAACTTAATAGTATTCTTTTTTTTTTTTTTTTTTTACTTCAAACTTGTCTAGCATTTGACCACGCTCTCACCTGATGGCTAGCCAAGTAAATACCTATTCACTCTTCTCTTGAACACGCCCGGGTCATATTTCGCCGGAAACACAGACGCTGGCAGGGCATTCCATTCCTTAGCCGTTCTAATTAAGAAAGTTGAGTCAAATCGCTTGGTACGAATGGGTCGTATTTCGACCACGAAAGGATGGCGCTTAGCCGAGCGTCTAGTAGTCCGGTATTCCGTCAATGCATTTAAATAAATAGCTACTCTTGCTACAACACAATAGAGTTCAATGAAACTCGCACAGTCGCAATATTCGCTTTTCTTTCTAACGCATATATCTTCTAACGCGTTACGTTACGAGCACAGACCGCCGATGTAGTTGTAAATTGCGGACTGTGTTAAACGCAGGTCTTAAGTACATATCTGCAATTTACATGTTTGAATATAGAATAAGAAAGTTCACGTTTCACGAGATAATGCGTTTTTCAGCCCAGCAAGAGTAGAATTGGAACCGTTAATTTTGTCTGATCCCTCGGTATTTTACTAAAAGTCCTCGATATACGATGTCAATATTGATTGAATGTTTCCAATACCGCGTGTGGTGATACCACGCTCGTGGTTAACATAATTTAATGAAGATGTATTGTGTAGCGAGTTATTTGAACGAAGCTTACTAGAAACGAAGTTATTTGAACGAAGCTTACTAGAAACGAAGTTATTTGAATGAATCTAGAAACGAAGCCCAAAACGTGAAACGGAGCTAATGTAACTAATTAGACCGAAAATAAAGTCTATTCCACTGTTCACTAACAAAAAGTAACGTAAAGTGCTGTGACGAAAATGTAATAAAACGAAGGTGGCGTTGCCGGTTTTTATTTTCTCAGTCGGTTTTTATAATCGATACCCAAATAGTGCCGGATTCCTCGCCCTACTATAATAAACTTAAACTACACTTCTTAAATGAGGAAGTGAAGTGATATTAGTTTGACAGTGGAGAATTGTGGTTATATGGTTATTGTTATGTTACGTATTAATCTATAATTAAAAATAAAAATGGATAATATTACCTATTTATTTGGATTTAGTTATTAAAGTCAATAATGTAATCGTTAAGTAATAAGGGCTATATTATTAGAATAATTTAAATTTTATTAATTTTAATGCTTCAAAATAGTGTAACGCGCTCATTTTTAAATGTAGCATATAGCCAGATAATACATTTCATAACATAAGGTTTAGAGATTATACAAATAAAAAATTAGTACAATATCGCGGCGGTTCCAAATGGTAACTCCACTGCAGCGCATGTGGTCGCACATTTGGAACCAAATTTGGTATGGCAAGCCACATTAGGACATAGCCACATCATCAAAATAGAATATGTTGTTTGCAATGAACAGTCCTTTTTTTAAATACCTAGATGAGACCGGTGCTTTTTACACCAAAATATCACTATTCATAGATCCATAGATTTATTCACCTTTATAACATCGCGTTACACTGGCACGTCAATTTACAATAAAATATATTAAATCAACAACAATTCAAAATCAACTTACAATAACAGATATATAAATATGAGTATAATCATGAAACGTGACTTAAAAGTAAAATTACACTATTAAAGTTCTCGGTCACCAATTATATATGAAAGCTCTGCTAGAGGCAATCTCATATTCGTTCAAGGAGTAAAAAAGGTGAATTTGAAGAAATTTCTAATTTTATTCTTAAAATCATTGTATGGCAAGTCGCTTATACTGAGTGGCAATTTATTAAACATGCATATTTTGTTATAAAACCGATCAATGACTGAGCATTATTCTGTAATACGGACCTATGTCACTAAGAAAAGAAACTTACTTAATTGTACTCCATAGACAAACTTTTTTACGAAGCGGCGTGGCGGCGGCGTTGGCCTATACAGTACCATTTTGATATCTGCTCATATTACTTTGTGGTAAAATAAAAACATATTTTAGTTTATAGTTTAGATTCCCTATCTCATTGGCCTTGAAACTTAATCCATTGTTACACTTAAAAAATACGATGAAAACATGGAAACGTGATCACGTTGATTGACTCTATTTATCATAAAGTATCAATCAATGATGTAACTGTAAATCGCAATGCATTAGTTAGACCAACATACGTACCGCTTGCAAAGTCCAGGTATTAGAAAAGCTACTCAGCAAACTTGTAATTTCGATACATACTGCTCATTTTTAATTCGATCATCGAGACGTTCCTATCGACGTAGTTTGGTATCTTTTTATATTGTATGGGACGACAAGTCCAGTCGTTCAAATCCAATACGTTTTTATTACAATGCATTTGGGCTGATTGTTAAAATGATTATTTATTAGCATAAGTATGGATATTTTATCATTCTATTATTTTAGTTTGTAAAACAATATCAAATTCAGATTCTCTAAAGAGGACAAACCTCAATAAATCTATTAATTATTCTCTGAAAATTGGGGCCTCGAGTCTGTTTAATGTTATATCTAAATTGAGAGGATGAATGTATATATATTTGTATAATGTTATATGTTGACTGTTATTCTTTACCTTGTGCCTATTTTAATATTAATAATAAGTAGACTTATCTTATTCAATGTAACCTACCTTGTTGGGGTTCAGAAGTTTTATTGAACTACCCGAATTTTGTATTTAAAATAAACAAAAATAAAATCTTTCCAAGTTAAACGAAATTTTTAATTTAAAAAAAAACAATACCAACTTCACTACTAAACGTGTTAGACATCACTTTAAAAAAATAGGTGCTCTATTTTAGCACCAGCAGGTGCTCGATTTTCGCAATTTACTAACGATGTAATAATTCTGGTTCACCTCAATAACTGTTCGAGTACTGCTAAAAATGTTTCCAAATGCTATAAGAAATAAATAAAGTTAGGCTGAATACTCTGGAGTTAGTGCGTCATGAACGGAGTCTTTAAGCGTTCGGAATGTTGCCCTATCTTCGACCTTGCCATCATCAATGGCCAACACTTCGGTTCGTTCTTTGAGCAACTCGCGAGTGAGATCGTTCATCCTAAATGCGAGATGGAAATCTTTTGCCAATTCGCTTTCTTCGCATCTCTTCAAGTCCTTGAAATACAGCGCGGACAGCCCGTCCAGGTCTGGCGACGTAGCGCAATATAGGGGCGTACTGGCGGCTTGACTCTAGAAACATTTAACAAAAAACTAGTTTCATTTTCCAGAATTTAACCTAATTAAATTAAGACTTAAAATAAATACTCTGAAATTAAAAGGGGGGATAAAAAAATCACGTGATGAATGGCTGACCTCCAAGAAACCTTCGCAAATGTAATCACACTACCACCTATACAAAAAACCTAAAGTGTGCTGTACTATATAATCTGTGGTTAGGTAGTTCTATTTTAGTCGTAACGGTAATGACTAAAATACTCATATATGTAACCTAACAAACTATTGAACAACATTTGCACTTGCAAAACTTAGAGGATAAAACTAAGTATAGAATGAAGTATGTAGTGCAGCGTGCGCTCACAATAGTCTTGCTGAAGGGGAGCATCGAGTTATAGAGCACCTCGTACGGCCACCAGTTGCGGCAGAGCCTCGTTTTTACGAAGGAGCCGGGGTGCGCGGCGAACACTTGTATCGAAGACTTCATCCAACGATAGCCCAAGTAGTGCATCGCGAGTAAACCGCACAACTTCGAAATATTATACGCTCTGATCGAAGTGTATTCGTGGCTAGGAAGCGAGACAGTTTCTTCAGACGGAATCATTTTATCGCGGATAGACATGTTTATATTTCTGGAAAGAGTTAAATCCAGACTATATATTTATCAAGTTAGATGAATGACGAATATGAGAATTTGATGAAGACTGAATCGATATTACCAGTCGAACGTCAAACCAAAGAATTGTAATGAAACCATTAATAGATATATCTCTAAAAGGACTCCTGTCAAAGACCTGCAATAAAATGTATTATATAATATTAACCTGTGAGATTCCGACGAGACAAATACAACACGCGCATCAGGTGCAAGTATTTTTTCAACGTTCATTAGCAAGTAAAACTGACTCAAGTAGTTGACCTGGAACGTGGTTTCTAACATATCTTCTGTCAATGTCCATGGTAATCCAAATATGCCGGCATTCAAAATCACTATGTCAAGTTTCCTGATGAAAAACATATCATTTTATTGCTGCTTCTTTCAGACATTCGGTACCATGTACCGTATGTGTGTACCGGTTACTCATAATCTTATAATTATATAAATAATAATAAATTTCATACTGAGAAATAGGTAGGATGATGTCATACTTAAATACTACCTAGTACTACTTACTTACTACTTACATGTCATCTGTACACTTTATCGTGTTTTTTTTAAATATAAAAACCAAGCTATTGATACTATTATGATAAAAAATTCTATGGGACTAACCTGAATAAATAATCCCTAAAAATAAAAATAAAATTTCCAAATGAAGGACACAAAAAAACGAATTGAGAACGACCTTTTCCTTTTTTGAAATCAGTTAAAAATACCGGAAAAGGGCTGATTCCAATCTCAATACCGCTGACTTCTCAATCAACATTTCGACAAGAGTGTTGGCAATGGCACTTACGTTTCGTTTGCCAAGAGTTTATCGCAACACTTCATGACTGATCTAAACGAGGCCAGATTGGTCTGGTAGAAACGAAGACGCGAGGCGTCGTCGCAGGCGGCTTTTGCGACGACGCCGGCCGCGTACTTGTTGCGGCAAGCCATGAGCACCCGGCAGCCGCGCGCGCTCAGACACCGCGTCATCTCCAGCCCGATTCCGCTGTTGGCGCCCGTGATAAGGCACGTCTTCTCGGACAGATCCAAATCTTTTGTCACCTACAAATAATACTTTCTCTCTTGGACACGTAGTATTATTTTCTCTGTGTTCTCATGGTTTTTACTTCTCTTAGGGTTGAGCGACTCACTGTCAGCACGGAATCGTATTTTTTCGTGCTCTGTCATTTTCTATAAGGTTGGCGGAAGTGCAGTCGTGCGCGGCAACGCCATTGATGCATTAGCGCTCGCGCAATTTTCTCGCTCGGGGAGGGAGCGATCCAAAGCGATAGAAAAGGATAGAGCGTGGGAAAGTAAATACGATTCCGCGCAGGGCTGTGAGAGTAAAGGAATAAGCAGGTATACCCATATCCTATACCATAACATATACATGATACATAGTAATCATTGATCCATTGCATTTTATTAATTGTATAGGTAGGCGGGTATAATATTAACCTCATAACAAGTTGGTCCATGAATAGCCCCTTTGATTTTCTTATGTGCCATGTTTAGACCGCAGCTAAGCACATCCTTGGTCTGAGCTAGAGCGCTTAAATATCTGATAATCAGTCGATTAGCTAATGGAGCACTGGAAGAATAAAAATCATAAGCTGCATAATTATAAAATTCTGAAACAACGTTCATAAGTGGGATGGGGAAGGAAGTAAAAGGATAAAGGACGTCGATGGCATCGATGTATGGAGTGGGGACAGTGAAAGTCGGCAGGTGAGGAAGGAGTTGGAGCGTAAAACTGATTACTAATAACACCAGTCCGGTCCCTGTATTTATTATATTGCTTTCCTACTGTGACTTTTTATATGGAACAAGTACCTAGTTGTATTGCTTTCCTACTGTAATTTTTTTACTATATGGAACAAGTACCTAGTCGAAGTATAAAATATTTAACGTACCAAACAAGAAGTCTAATATAAGACATAGTCAAAAATTTACGAATAACGGATATCAACAGTATGCTATGAATAATTATGTAAGTTGAAGAAACGAATGAAAGTATTAAATAATTACGTATAACTAAATTTACTGTGATAAACTTTATTTATTTATTTTATTTTAACTTGACATCACAGCAAGTTCAAGTTTTGACCTTGTCATCCGCAAGACAACCGTTTCTCTCTCCTTCGCCAACACCATCTACAAGTTATATAACCTTCTTGGCTAAATCAGTACGTTGAATATTTTTTGAAAATTTTGATTGCTTTAAACCATTTTGTCGATATAGACGTACCTACCTTTCTTTTAACAAAACCTACAGGGTACTTCCCGTGAACTCAGAATCTTTAAATTTGGCATGAAGCATTTCATTTTATAGCACAAATAAAGGAAAAATTTCAAAAACCTTATTTTTTTAGTTACATCACATACCAATACATTTTTACAAAACCCTCGGTGTGCGAGTCTGACTCGCACTTGGCCGGTTTTTTAGGTAAGGTAAATTATATGTACTTATATTTAAAAACGTTCAAATGCGGGTTTCGCAAAGCAATAAGGACTATGATAGAATAATTTAAAGCATTTTTCATATCTGTGTATAATTTAAAAAGCAGTAAAAAAACATAAACAATCATAAAAATCACTGCAATACGTTGAAAAATTAACAAGTTATTTAACTTAATCCACGCCCTGATTTCATGGTGTAAGATAATACAGCCAGCATCCATGCATATATTATTATTACTTATGTAACGTAATCCATACGATATAATAAAACTTTGCAGCAACGAAGATGAAGCTACTCTTTATCCTGTCAAACGGAAGAAGGAAAAAGTTCCACCTTCGCCGTCCCGTCCATTCGTCCTTTTTCGCTTGAACATGACAATCATAGTGGAGATTAATAATTTCATTACTCAATTAAAACAGTCATCTAAAGTTGCCTAATTACGTATAATTAAACGGTTTATGAACTATTTTGTAATGCATTTTACACGAAAACAAGCCACACTTTAGCATATAATAATAGTATGCATATGGATGCTTTGTATTTATTATTATTATTTATTATTTATTTCTATGTAACATTACAAAATCGTACTGGCTCACAAATCTGAAACCCGTCTTCAAAAAATTTATCAATAGTTTTGTATGAGTAAATTTAAGCGCGACAGTGGAACATAATTATTGTCAATATGATTAGGTATGTAGTGGCCGTTGTCACCGCTAAGAGCCCAGATGAACTGGAAAAAAACTATACATAAAAACTTATAATCTTCTCTAGATCTTAAGATCGTCTTAAAACTTAACCTAACTAAGGGGTAAGTCAGGCACAATTAATCTAGTTCATAAACGTCGACAAGTAAGTTCGGATTGATAAGTCGGCAAGCGAAACAGTCCAAAAAATTAGCTTGCCGCTCCACCAATGGTTACCGCTTTTCTCTCCAAACACGGTATAGTCCATCCACCATCCACTTAAGATATCCAAAGTTAAAGTTCTGTTTTTAGAGTTTTGGCGGGAAAACAAAAAAGATCGCGTCACTGCATTGTATTATTTTCCAAAGCTTGTGTTATTTTCAGTGTTAGTGCATAAAATTGGTGGCATTTTATTCGTTAAGTGCTGGATTACGGGCATGAGTGTGGGAAAGTGGTATAACGATGGTGAAACGTTTCTTTTCGTGTTGTTTCCAAAACTCCATAGAAACTTCTGGTAAAGTTGCTACCACTTTACTAGGAGTATGACTTGACTAGACTAGACTATGGCTTGACTTAATGACTTCGACTGTGACTTGACTCACATATGTATATTAATTAACTTGAGAAATTATCAAATACTTGACACTGGCTAAATACACAAAAGTGTGAAGCCAAACCAAAAACAAAAAGTTCTGTTTTGTATAATTGACGATACTAAAGCTTGTTCCAGTTAGTATAGAATAAACTATAAACCTTCCTTCCTCTTTATAGTATCCTCTCTCCTTTCCGTAGTTTATGTCTCTATGGGGTCTTTGGTACATTGAATAATACGGGTGCGAAGACGTGTGACGCCATTACTCCTCATAGGAGGAGAAAAAAAATTACAGGTGCGTATTGTCTGTGGTGTTTACATTTTAGTGCAATATGATCAATATTATTGCATTTTTTTTAATAAATTGTAATTGTTTGAAAATAAGCTAAGTTATGGAAAAATCAAGTAAACGGCGATATTCTTCTTCTTCTTCTGGTTCAGACAGTGTTGAAGAAAGTCGCAAAAGAGATCTAAAAGAACGAGATGAATTTGCTACAAGATTGAAGAAACGTGATGAAGACAGGGTCAAAAAAGTTGCTGAAGCTTCTAGCAAGAAGTCTTATGAGGAAGCAGCAAAGCGACTCAAAATGGAAGCTGAAGATAGGGATAAAATATTACCAAAACTGCGAATACAGTCCCGTCGTAAATATTTGGAGAAAAGAAAGGATGATAAAGTAATAGAGTTGGAAGCTGATATAGCTGATGATGAATACCTCTTCGATGAAAGGATGTAAGTGAAACATACTTTAATCTACTTTCATGAACAAACTTCAGACTTAAATATGCTATATTAATTAATATAATAATTTAGTTGGGAAATTAATATTTTTATGGCATATAGCAGTATCACTGGGTTAGCATAATCTACAGACTAACTTTAACAAGTTACGGAAGTTGTCAGGGTTGTTGAAGTAAAGCATGTCCTGCTTCATGACACTGGTTAAAATTCCTCTATGTATATCCTCTATGTATGTATATGTATATATGCTATAAATTTATCGTTATAATATTGCAGATTAACAAAACGAGAGAAAGAAGAAAGAGATCACAAAAAGACAATTTTGAAATTGGCCAAGGAGCATGAAAAAGCAAGGGAACTTGAGAATGTTCAAAGATACCACATGCCTCAGGATTTGGGAAAGGGTGAAAAGGGTAAAAATTAGCAAGAAAACCTGATAACAATACATTTAACTATATTTATTTATTTTATCCTATACACCTAAATACTCAACCCACTATATATATTGTCGAATATATATTATATGAGCTTCTGCCTGCAGCTTTGCCTGCGGCATGGCCTATGGGAAAATAATTCAACCACCCATTTCACCCTTTTAAAGGTGGAATTTCGAAAAAATATTTCTTAGTGAATGCCTATGTCTTAACATCTACCTGCATGCAAAATTTCAACCCGATCCATCCAGTGGTTTGGTATGTCCGTTAATAGATCACTATGTCAGTCAGTCAATCAGTCAGTCACCTTTGAGTTATATATATTTAGATAGATTCCCGTAGTGTCAATTCTTATGTGTTTTCATGTGTGATAAAGGTAATGTAATAAAATCATAATCCATTCGAAGGTCATTTATTATACTAAGGGAGAAATTGTCTTTCAGGTGATTATATAGAAGTAGATGATTTGGAAAAATTACCACATTCTGAACAAAAGAAATGGGAGCAGGACCAAATTAGATCTGCTTTCTTTAAATTTGGCACCAAAGATGCAAAGGGTCAAGAGGAATATGAGCTATTACTGGATGAACAAATAGATTTTATACAAGCTCTTCAGCTGGAAGGCAATAAAGACAAGAAAGAAGATGCTGAAAAAAGTGAATATCGTAAGATGAGAATGACCATAGAAGAAACAAAGAAATCTCTACCTGTTTATCCTTTCAGAGAGGCCCTCATTGAAGCTATAAGAAACTATCAGATACTTATTGTTGAAGGAGAAACCGGATCTGGAAAAACAACACAAATACCTCAATATCTTCATGAGGCAGGATTCACTGATGACAATAAGAAAATTGGTTGCACTCAACCAAGGAGAGTTGCAGCTATGTCAGTAGCTGCTCGAGTTGCCCAAGAGATGAATGTCAAACTTGGGAATGAGGTTGGCTACAGTATCCGATTTGAAGATTGTACATCTGACAGGACAGTTATTAAATACATGACAGATGGAACATTACACAGAGAATTTTTATCAGAGCCTGATCTAGCTTCGTACAGTGTTATGATAATTGATGAAGCTCATGAACGCACTTTGCATACAGATATCCTGTTTGGACTTGTCAAAGATATCACCAGGTTTAGACCAGATTTGAAGCTGCTCATTTCTAGTGCAACATTAGATGCAGAAAAATTTTCAAGCTTTTTCGATGATGCACCTATTTTTAGAATTCCAGGAAGAAGATTCCCAGTTGATATTTACTATACGAAAGCGCCTGAAGCAGACTATGTAGATGCATGTGTTGTCTCTGTATTACAGATACATGCTACTCAGCCTTTGGGAGATGTATTAGTTTTCCTGACTGGCCAAGAAGAAATTGAAACTTGCGTAGAAATGTTACAAGAGAGGACAAAAAAGATTGGAAAAAAACTGAAAGAACTTATCATATTGCCAGTTTATGCTAACTTACCAAGTGACATGCAAGCCAAAATATTTGAACCTACCCCTGAAGGGGCACGAAAAGTTGTCCTAGCTACTAATATTGCCGAGACATCATTGACAATTGATAATATTATTTACGTCATAGACCCTGGCTTTGCCAAACAAAATAATTTCAACTCTAAAACTGGAATGGAGAGTTTAATGGTTGTGCCTATATCAAAGGCCTCTGCCAATCAAAGAGCTGGTAGGGCTGGTAGAGTTGCCCCAGGTAAATGTTTTAGACTTTACACAGCCTGGGCATACAAATATGAACTTGAAGACAATACTACTCCTGAAATTCAGAGGATAAACTTGGGAAATGCTGTTCTAACATTGAAAGCACTAGGTATCAATGATCTGATACATTTTGACTTTCTAGATCCTCCACCACATGAAACACTTGTTCTTGCTTTAGAGCAGCTGTATGCTCTTGGTGCCCTGAATCATCATGGTGAATTAACTAAGGCTGGAAGAAGGATGGCTGAGTTCCCTACAGATCCTATGCTAGCTAAAATGTTACTAGCCAGTGAAAAGTAAGTGGTTTATGTTATTGCACCCCATGGTTTCACCTGTTGATAAAAATGCCATGTGTCAATCCAGTGTATATACTATCTGCACTTCAAATTTCATCAAAATTGCTTTAGTCGTTACGAAGATTAATGGAAACAAACATTCACACACAAACAAAACTTCACATTTATAATATTAGTAGGATGTCTGATGACATAATCTGCTATACCAGAAGACACTATTAAATTGTTCACTATTCTATAGGATTTACTAAATTACCTTCAATTTCGGATGGGCATATAAATAAGTTAGGTTGTTTACTAATAATTAATTACTTTTATAATATCTATTTCAGATATAAATGCTCAGAAGAAATTGTAACAATTGCAGCAATGTTATCAGTGAACAGCTCAATCTTCTACAGACCAAAAGATAAAATAATTCATGCAGATACTGCCAGAAAGAATTTTTTTCACCCAAAAGGAGACCACTTGACTTTGATGAACATCTACAATCAATGGGCAGACTCGGACTACTCTGTCCAATGGTGTTATGAAAATTTTGTACAATACAGGTCTATGAAAAGATCCAGGGATGTGCGCGAGCAACTTGTAGGCCTCATGGAAAGAGTAGAAATAGAAATGGTATCTGGCATAGCTGATGATACAAGTATAAGAAAAGCAATCACTTCTGGTTTCTTTTACCATATTGCAAAGTTTTCTAAAGGAGGCCATTATAAAACTGTAAAACATAATCAAGTAAGTAAATTATTATTGTATTTTAATCTGCATAGGTAGTATGATCTGTATGAAATCTAATATTTCTTCACTCAAGAAAACATCTTCCATACTATATTAATCTGTAGTGCCTTGCAGGGTAATATATATAATTATCCACATGTAGAAACAATAAATAAATATGAATAAATTCCAATTGAATTCATCAGGAAATCCAGGTCAAGGGAGCCAAGTGGATAGAGATGATCTACTTATCAATTTATACTTGCATGAACATATATTATATCACATTTTGTTTCAGACTGTCATGATCCATCCCAACAGTGCATTATTTGAAGAATTACCTCGCTGGGTGATATATCATGAGCTTGTATTCACATCCAAAGAGTTCATGCGACAAGTTACAGAAATAGAAAGCAAATGGCTATTAGAAGTAGCACCACATTATTACAAGTCTAAAGAACTGGAAGACTCAACAAATAAGAAAATGCCTAAAACTCTCGGTAAATCTTCAAACAGCCAATAAAAAGCAACTGATCACAAAATAAGTTTATATTTTTCAATATATTATGTTACTAAATCTAAATCTATGAACAAAATGAGATCTCTAACATATATATAAATTATGATCAATTGCCTATGGGTTATAGTTATAAAAATGCCATTGGTACTATTCAGTAGTTTGTCCATAGTGTTCATATATAACCATGAACAAAACAATGCCCTAGGTACTATGAGAAGCAGAACTATGCAGTAGAAACATAGGCAATTAAATCATCAATATCATGGTTTCTTTAGAAGTCTGATACTCTGCCTTTCCTTTCCCAGTCACCATATCTAGTAGGCTCTGGGCCCCGCGGCCCTCCTACCTCACCAGTGTGTGGGTTAGTGTTGTCAGGCCAGGCAGGTAACGGATCATCTTTTTGGGCAGGGTGCATCATTGGCTGTTCTCCAAGATCTTCAATAGAAGTAGTCTCTCGTAATTTTTTTCTGAATTCAGCCAATCTTTGAGATTCGCCTTTTTTTTGTTCCTTTCCTTCTTCGTTGACATCCGTGTTAGTTTCTTGAGAATGCTTACAAAAAGCAACAAAATTAACTGCAACATCTGTAACAGCGAGCAAGTTAATTCAATAAATATTAACGATAACAATTATTTACAATAATAGCAAGATATTCTCACTTTTAGGATATCCAGTTTTCACAAAATTACAAATGCGCTGCATTTTTCTAAACAAATGAAAAAATGTGTTTTGTTTTCTTTCAAATTACAATTCAACCAAGACCACCAAAACGCACGGAAATCTTGACAGATAGTATCAATAATTTTTTTTTGTTTTGGTATGGCTCCACACTTTTGTGTATTTAGCCAGTGTCAAGTAATTGATAATTTATCGAGTTAGTAATATATATGTATGTCAAGTCAAGTCACAGTCCAAGTCATCAAGTCAAGTCATAGTCTAATCTAGTCAAGTCATACTCCTAGTAAAGTGGTGGCCACTTTACCAGAAGCTTCTATGGAATTTTGGAAACAACACGAAAAGATACGTTTCACCATCACTATACCACTTTCCCACACTCATGCCTGTAATCCAGCACTTAACGAATAAAATGCCACCAATTTTATGCACTAACACTGAAAATAACACAAGTTTTGGAAAATAATACAATGCGGTGACACGATATTTTCGTTTTCCCGCCAAAACTCTATCAATAATTATCAAAGAACATATAACATGGTATAGATCCTAGGAATATATTATAGATTGAGGATCCACCTCAATTAAGAGTTTTTTTTCGTGTTGTTTCCAAAACTCCATAGAAGCTTCAAGTAAAGTTGCCACCACTTTACTAGGAGTATTACGTGTTACAAGTCTGTTCCGAGTATTTGACTTAGGTCCGTATTACAGAACGATGCTCAGTCATCGATCGGTGCTCAAGCAGAGATTTCATTAAATAATTGATTACTTTATGAATGAAATCTCTGCTTGACACGAACTGTGGATGCAATCTTTTTGTCATACGATGAAATAAAACTAGCAAAAGTGGCAGAAACCAGTTCCTTTAATTATTCTTCCTTTACAGTGTAATACTGCGAGAGATTATTGTATTAAACTGGTGTTTTTCCAAGATGTACGAACTTTTTTTTATAAATACTATCTTTTTGAACGAACGTACATTTTTTATCTATCCTATTCCAACATTGCTCGTCAGTTATTTTGCCTGTGACAGCTGGAGCAACACAGAATTAGGGTTGGACTTTGTATGATAATTATCGTATTTGTACGATTATTTGTCATAATGTACGATATACTATCCATTTTTAATTATCGTTCGCAAAAATACGATAATTTCTGAGTTGACTAGTTATTTTCAATAAATACCTATGTGGAAGCATGTTACAATTCAATGCTAAAAAGCATTGAATTGTCCATGCTTCCACATTCAAATGCAGATTGTGAAAGAATATTTAGTAAGATCAACCCATAGAATTATTTATCTTATGTAATAGGGTGAATTCTGTGGATCAACTTACTATAAGTCAAATACTTCTGTAAACTGTAGATGCAATCTTATTTTCATGCGATAAAATAAAACTTTGCAGAACAAATTTCAAGAAGTTCCTATGGCAAAAATAATGACTGTATGCAGTCCATTAAACAAGTTGCAGAACTCGAATTTTTTTTTCCATAATTTGTAATTATATGTTAATTGATTTATTATTATTATTTTTTTAATTGATGATTAAATTGTGTCTTCCATATTTTCTTAGTTCCTTTAATTATTCGGTCTTTACAGTGTAATATTGTGAGAGATTGTCGTGTTAAACTGAAAAAAAAACTAGTGGTTTTTCAAGATGTACGATCTTTTTTGTATAAATACTATCTTTTGGAACGAAACTTACAATATTTTTATATCTATCCTATTCCAACACTGCACAGAATACTATTACCCGGAGGTTAGTCTCTCCTAAGTAGTCTGTGGTAGTACATTATCTTTGATTCGAATGTTGAAGTTAGTCGAAAACGTTTTAAACAAAAGATTTTTAATCTCGTGTAACTATTTATTAATAAATAAAATGGCCAAAAGCTCTTTCGAGTATGTTAAAAATTTTGAACTGTACGATTACTTACTCCCTAACACTTGGATTGTAATCAGAGTGGATGGCAAGTGTTTCCATAAGTTTTCAGACGATCATAACTTTAAGAAGCCAAATGATTTACGAGCTTTAAAATTAATGAATTACGCTGCTTTTACTGTTATGAATGAATTTAATGACCTACTTATGTGTTTTGGTCAAAGTGATGAGTACTCATTTATATTCAAGAAAGATAGCAATTTATACAAACGTCGAGCAGCAAAACTGCTAACTACAATAAATAGCAAGTTTTCATCTTCTTACGTCTTTTATTGGAAAAAGTTTTTTGGCGATGAAAATCTCAAATATCCGCCTACTTTTGATGGTCGTGTTGTTTTGTATCCATCTGATGAGATCTTGGTCGATTATTTAAAGTGGAGGCAAGCTGATGTCCATATCAACAATTTGTATAACACTACTTTTTGGACCTTGGTGTTAAAAGGAAATCTCAGTCCAGCTCAGGTAATTAGCTGAACATCTGATTATTATATTAAGCAAAAACTGATCATGTCAGTCTAATTTTGTGCATCTGTTTCAGGCAGAAAAACGTTTGTGTGGTACAGTGTCAGCCGATAAAAATGAAATTCTGTTTCAAGAATTTAATATAAATTACAATAACGAACCTGAAATATTCAAGAGAGGAACAGTACTTTTACGTAAAAGTATAGTGACCAATAATGGAAACAAAAGTATAATTGTAGATGTTCATGATGATATGCTAAGAAAAGAGTTTTGGAGAGATCATCTTGTCATGTTAACAGTAAAGCCCTCCAAACTTAATTTAGTGTATGAAGGACCCACAACTGAAATAATCAATGCGCAAATAAACTGTTTAAAAGGTTGATATCCTATGGATTTTTTACTATTCTACATTCCCTTTAATAATAATTGGATGTATGAGAAGGTGCCCATTTTCCTCAGACAGTAAGTGCAGGCAGAAAAAAGAAAATGTCTAGCATTTCAAAATATGAATTTACGAACATGAACAAGTATACCATTTGTTTAGTCATGCATTTGTTCGCAAATTTGAACCAAAAAAATATTTTTTTTATTAAAATTGTAGTACTTACTGCACTTTGAAATGGATAATCCAAACAAGAAAAAGCTACGTCTAATTTATGAAGGAGACGGCGATTTCAGCCTTACATGTGAATACTTAATTCAAGAGACAGATGCTTGGATTACTTGAGAAATATTTAGATTTTTGGGCAACAATGGGTCTAAATGATGGTCGAGTATGCTCAGCTGATCTTAAACCAAGATTTTGAAGCTCACAAGACCTACTACACGCCCGGCACTTGTCCTTAACCAGTAAAGTATCTCTGATGCTGGGATACTGGACGGAGTGTTGACTACAGACCTTCCGGAAAAGTGCGACCCATCTTTTATATATTCTTTTAAATAAAGTTTGGCGTCCATACGTCACCTTTAAAACAACAACAGTTCGCAATATCTCCGACTGACGTACCGGCGCCTCGTAATATTCATTTATTATTTTCGTTCATTGCCCTTCACTTTCCACCTCTTTGTAACCGCATCCTCATCGCATCTTCTACAAATTGTACCTTTAACGTTAGCCTTTTAGGTAGTTAGGGGCCGTTCAAGTATTACGTAAGCAGATTTATTAAAATTATTTACCCCCATCCCCCTTGTCAGCAAAAGTAAGCAAAGCTCTTACCCCCTCCCCCCATGCTTATGTAAACATTTTCAATTAATGTATTATTTTTTTAAATATTATAATTATAATGTTTCGTGTTTCAAGCAAAGACAATGTGATTGTTGCTATTCGTGTAAAAAGGTACATAACTGCCGATGACGTATTCATCATCTAGACTCCCCTACCCCCCATGTCATCCAAAATAAGCAAAGCCAAGCCCCCCCCGTCGCCCCTAGTGTTTACGTAATACTTGAACGGAAAATTACAGGAAAATGTTCCTAAGAGACCATCCATAACTTTTTGAGATATTCTAAACTACATTATCAGATTTTGAAAAATGCTCAAAAGGGAACAAAAGGCCTATAGGACCATTTATGGTAAGAGGACTATAAATCACAAAAATCGATTAAATCTTTTCCTATACATCTTTCTTGAAATACAATTATTCAACTCTTACGAAATATTATTTATTGCCAGATGATCCTATTTTTGTGATCAATTCAGTTGACCTCTCATAGTACTTATACCTTAAATGGTCTTAAAGTTTTTAAATATTGATGTTTTTTTTTAATCATTTGTGTATGAACGCCACACAAGTTTATTGTAATCTAGCCTTAACTTACTAGGGAATCTGAGTAAAAATCAACATAACATTGAATAAGACTTTATTAGTTAAACAGGCAGGTATATTCAAACGATAGATTATATTACCTGGATCCAAAAAAAATATTTCTCATATATTACTGCTAAAGTAGGTAATTGTATTATTACATCACTATATTGTGTACAATAGAAACTTAAACAATATATAAGTTTATTATTGTTTTATAGGTAAAACAATAAAATGTTCTTAACAAAATATCAATACTGTTTTTGTGCAGCATCATTAGATTTTTGAAAACCTTCAATTTTTCAGTAGAACAATTAGTACATTGCTAGTATGTAATAGTATGACATTAAAATTTATTCAGCATTTCTTAACTCCTCTGATCTTAGATCACAATATGACTTTAACCTCTTGGCCAAATAAGTTTGGCAACTTAGTTAAGCCATGAGGAACACCCAGTTTCAATACACAGTTTAAGGAAAATTTCTCCTGTTGCATAATAATCAGAGTTCACATGATTACCCCTATACTTTAAAAATCAAGTTTATAACTTAGGTGTCACAAATTATAACTGTTTAAAGTTAATATGGTAGCCGTGACATGGAGAAGTCAAACTAGCTTTTGTCATATTTTGTCATTGTCGAATGTATAAGACACGGTGACCCTTGATCTTACTAATAAGCTAAATAAACAGATACAGAACTCTTTATTTTGTAAGATAAATAACAGCTAAACTCACGTCAATCAAAAAGTCGAAATGACTCCGACCAGGTTTCGGACATATTCGATGTCCTTCTTTTGAGCGCCAGTTATTAACGCAAGCAGCGGCGGCTTTCGCGAGCATCAGCACGTCAGAAGAAGGACATCGAATATGTCTGAGTTTAGCCGTTATTTATTTTACAAATGTGTTGTTTGCGCACCTCCGCGATTCGAGGGTGCGTTATTTTGGGGGTGGATGCCCCAGGGCGAAAGAACAACACAATTAGAGCTCAGTGAGAAATAGGTAAAGATGTAAGCCAACTCACCAGCAGTCCAGCTCGGATCCTGGTGATGACGGTACCGTCCAAGTGGAAAGTAGCACAACAAGCACTTTCACAGTGGCAGATTTGGCAGCCTTCACGTCACTCGCAAAGTTCAGAAATGTCTTTGGATTGAGAAGAAGTGGAGTTTTTCGATTTCGCAGCGTTCGTATCGCGCACAAGATTGAGACTGACTGGGGTACCAGCGAGAGGCAATACAAGGCGATATCTACCCTCACTGAGCAATATAAAACTAAAAAATTATGTATGTCTACAACATTCCGCCCACCAAAATGCAAAGTATTTTCCATAAAGCTCCATACTAATATGGAAATAATAAAGAAATGAGGCGCACGGGGCGCATCTAAGCTATATTCATAAACAAACATAAATCTAAATTAAAATTACTAAGCTGCAAAGTAAGTATGCGAATAAACAAAACTAAAACTAAATGGTAACGCGAAACCACAATGAGTGAACGCGAGACCTAAGCTACTTAAAATGAGACAACGAAACTAATCATCTATAGGTAAAGGGCAGAGCTTTACCAGTGGTCTTTGTAAAAGACCTGTTTGGGTTTTGACTGTTGCAGCACGACAGATACCGTCTTTGCCATGATGCAATTGAACGACACGTCCGAGCGGCCAATTAAGTGGTTTGAGTTGTTCATCTTTCATCAAAACTAATGATCCTAATTTAAGTTCAGAAGAATCCGTAAGCCATTTTGCACGTTGATTCAGCGTATGTAAATATTCCATGTGCCAGCGTTTCCAGAAATCATGATGAAGTCTCTGCACGAGTTGCCAGCGACTCAAACATGTGAGTTTAACGTTCGATGTGTCAGTTTCTTGAATCGACGAGAGAGGCTCGAGTGTTAGGAAATGACCGGGGGTTAATACTGATAAGTCGTTGGGATCGGATCCCATTTCGCACAACGGTCGTGAATTTAATACAGCTTCAATTTGAGTTGCTACGGTTAAAAATTCCTCATAGGTTAAAATTTGACTTCCGATAACACGCGTGAGATGAACCTTAAAAGACTTTATGTTGGCCTCCCAGAGACCACCAAAATGTGACGCTGCGGGGGGATTAAAAGAAAACTCTATGGCCTCATTAGACGCTGCCTGCTGCATAAGAGGTAACAAAGAGTTGTAAGCACCAACGAAATTGGTACCTTGGTCGCAGTGAATGCGCTGACAGCGACCGCGTCGTGCAACGAATCTACGAAGCGCGCCGAGAAACGCTTCACTGGTTAATCCAATGACAAGTTCAATATGAACTGCCTTTGTAGCGAAACAAATGAACAAACAAACGTATGTTTTGAACGTCCTTGACCCACGAAAACGGACTATATGGGTAGGAAAAGGCCCGGCAAAATCGACTCCGATTACTGAAAAAGGCTTGACTTGAGAAACACGAAGTTTCGGAAGATCTGCCATACGAGGCGTGATATGTTTCGGGTTTGTGCGATAGCAACGTATGCACTTCGACAAGCGGCTACGAATGGCACGACGAGATGACAATATCCAAAAATTTTGAGCGAGCAGGAAACTGAGCGTACGAAGCCCAGGATGCAAGTTGTCATTATGACATTGGTCGATAATGAGCGCCGTAAGGCGATGTTGTCGAGGCAGTAACAGTGGATGCTTGCAGTCGTAATCGAGCTCCGAATGAGCTAGACGACCGCCCACCCTGACGAGACCATCTCTATCGAGAAAAGGGTGCAGTTTTTGCAAAGGTTTCGGCAATGGCAATCCTCTTTTCAAATTTGAAACTTCAATCGAAAACGACGAGTTTTGTGCGATTTTAACAAGAGTGAACAACGATTGATTCAGCTCTGAAGCGATAAGATGACCGGATCTGCGATCAGACCGGTTCCGACAATTGTATATGAAACGAAGTGCGTATCCTACGATACGTTGAATCTTGTGTAAGCTAGAATGTCTATCCAAGAAATCGTCAAATTTATCAACAGCAACCAACAACGATGTTTGTGTGTTGCGTTGCTCCTCAACTGATTCAGGAGGTTCCTCGATGGGGGATGTGATTGGCCATTCACTGGCGTCTCGTGACAGCCATGGGGGTCCCTGCCACCATAGTGAGTGGTCAATCAGCTCCGGGATTGTAAGCCCACGAGTAGCACAATCTGCCGGATTGCTGTGGGATCGAACGTGATGCCAATGTTGGGATGGAACCTTGTCCTGAATATGACTTACGCGATTGCTCACGTAAGTTTTCCAACGCGATGATGGGGATCTGAGCCAAGCTAAAGTCACCATCGAGTCTGACCAACAAAAGATGTCATCGAAGGCAAGCTTGTCCACGAAAACTTCTTTGACATATGCGATGAGATCAGCTAACAGAACTGCGGCACACAGTTCGAGACGAGGTATCGAGATTTTCTTCAATGGAGCAACCTTTGAGCGAGCGATGATGAGGTGAGTAGTGATTCGATTATCACCGTGTTCGCATCGAAAATAAATTACAGCAGAATACCCGAGCTCAGACGAGTCGCAGTAGCCGTGTATTTGAAGCTTGGTGGAATTCAGTCCCGGAATGAAACGAGGAATGACGAGTGACGCGAGGGAACTGAATTCTGAGCGATAACGAGACCAAGCCTCAGCAATGTGGTTGGGAGCGAGATCATCCCAATCTAATCCAAGACTCCAAAGTTGCTGAATTATGCACTTAAATGCGAAAGTCAAGGGCGTTAAAAACCCAACAGGGTCAAACACACGGGCGAGCTCGGAGAGAATGTTTCGCTTCGTGCATTGTTCATGTAATGGCAAGACCGTGAATGAAAATCCGTCCTTGATGGGATTCCACTCTAAGCCAAGGACCTTGACCGAAGGACAAGTTTCTGAATCGAATGATAGTGAGTTGTCTTGGCGATGCTCAGGAGGAATATCTTTGAGTAAGGAACGACAGTTGGATGTCCACTTCCTAAGCTCAAAGCATCCTTTACGAAGGATGTCAGTAATCTGACCCATGAGTTCGCGAGCCGACTCCAACGAATGGGATCCAGTTACAACGTCATCTACGTAAACATCATGCGAAAGTGTCGTGACGGCGAGGGGACGATTGGCCCCTTCGTCACGAGCCACCTGTAATATGGTTCGAAGTGCCAAGAAACTTGACGATGACATGCCGTAAGTGACGGTATTGAGACGAAATTCCTGGACGGGTTCGTCGGGCGAGAAGCGAAACAAGATGCGTTGATAGTCGCGATCTGTCTCAGCGACCAATATTTGTCGGTACATTTGCCTGATGTCGGCAGTAAAAACGACCGAATGCATGCGAAAACGAAGAAGAATCGTACCTATGTCCGATTGTAAACGAGGACCAACAAGTAGTTGCTCGTTCAGCGCAGTACCGTTCCTTTCCGGTTTAGCAGTTGCATCGAAGACTACGCGAAGAGGACTTGTGGTGCTACTAGGCTTCAGCACGCAGTGGTGTGGTATGTAATATGAATGGCCCGAACCCGAGTGGTCGGCTACATCCATATGTCCAGATGAGAGATAGTCTTTCATGAAACAATTGTAACCTTCACGAAGCTGAGGGTCACGTGAAAGACGTTTTTCAAGAGCAAACAAACGACGAAGAGCTAAAGAGCGAGAGTCACCGAAAGCTGGTTCCGGCGACTTAAAAGGTAAGCGCACTACGTACCTTCCATCGACGGTTCGTGTGTGAGTAGTATCGAATATACGCTCACACAGAACTTCCTCTTTAGAGTGAGGCGAGGTTTTCGGAAGTTCATCAATTTCCCAAAACTTACGAATTTGCAAATCTAAACTGTCCAGTGAACAGAGTAACGACGATGATTTCGATGAAGAATGTGCACACGATATCTTTCCCATCACTACCCAACCAAGTTTAGTGTTGAACGCCACTGGCCCATTTGGTCCGTAATCACGGCGTTCACCGAGAAATATTTGACAGAAGATATCAACTCCCACTAGCGCATCGACATGTGCGGGTACGTTGAAATCAGGATCGGCCAAAGTTATATCGCCAAGTTGTGGCCATTGAGCCACGTTAATCCTATCAGTGGGCATCTGACTACAAATCTTAGGTATGACGAGAGCCTCGACTACGATGTCAGGAGATTGGTCTCCACAGCGCATGCGGTACACGGAGGAATCCGTCGCTATCGACGACGATTGACCAATGCCTTCGACCGTCGTAGTAGTCTTCTTTAGTACAAGTCCAAGACGATGTGCACATTTCTTTGTGATGAAGTTCGATTGACTACCGCTGTCAACGACAATACGAATCTTGCGATAATTGCCGAAGTTGTCCAAAACTTCGACCGAAGCAGTAGCTAATAGCGAGATGTGTGCAGCGGGCTCCATGCCGGCCACTAAAGTGACAGTCGGTTGACTGTGTGCCAGCTGCGATGTTGGTGAAGCATCGGGCAGTTGAGATACCGATGATGTAGCATCTGAAGCGATAAGAGTTTTCGGCGAAGCAATACTTTCGAAGTGCAAAGTTGTATGATGAGGCAAACCACATTTAAAACAGCGAACACTCGACTTACAAGATTTAAAACCATGACCTGGACGTAGACAATTTATACAACAATTATTCTCTTTGACAAGAGTGTGTCGATCACGTGGTGTTTTGTTACGATATATGGAACAGTTCCACAAAACGTGATTCGATTTACAAATAATGCAAGTATCACCCGATTGTGGCTGCGAGTTAACCATAAAAGATTTGGTAAGCGCCTGATAACGCGGGGCGTTACCGCCAGTACGAAGTTGTGGGTTCAAAGGTTGCGCAGGCGAAGTCGGCGCGCCGCGCGAGTATTGCGATGCGGGCGAGGCGCGGGCGGCCGCCCCAGCGGCGGCGGTGCCGCGCGGCACTCGCGCCTCAGGCTCGGCAAGCTCCAGCGCTTGGCCGGCCTTGTGAAGGTACTCCAGTAGGGAGTCAAATGAAGGGATGTCCTTGCTTTCATTCTGTAGTTCAAAACGACGACGAGTATCTATATCGAGTTTGTTTATCAACAAATAAAACAATGGGAAGTCCCAATCCTTAACTGGCAACTTTAAGTTTTTCAAAACTGCAATGTTCTCTTTAAATGTATCAACAAGACGACGTAACTCACGAGGAGAATTTGATTTTAATGTGACCTTCTGCAATTCTTCCCAGTAGCGAAAAGCAAGTTTACGCTTACATTGATAACGATCAATAAGCGCCGCATACGCATCTAAGTAATTGTGATCGGATAACGGGAATCCTTTTAACAGTTGTAGAGGCTCACCGGAAAGAAGCGATATCAAAATAGAAAATCTTTCAATGTTCGACAATTTTTTGTTTTGATGCACCATTGTATTATACATATCATAAAACGTACTCCACGTAGTAATGTCACCATTAAAATTTAGAAGATTCAATCTAGGCAATTTCACAGATAAATCAGTTCTATTAGATTCTAGTTCCGGCCCAGAAGTTGTCGAAGTGGAAGTTAATGACGAGTGAATTTCAATTATTTGAAAGTATTTGTCGTCAACCTGTTGTCGAACAACATCTTCCTCATCCAATGCCGAGGTATCAGACATTTCAGAACAAATTTTCAAATGTTGTGATTCAAAACTAGTGCAATAATTATCTAGCCGACTGTACCGTGACAAAAATATCGGAAGTCGCGAGATGTCGTTTTGTGCCTCTAAGGCAGCTAATAAGCATTCATCAATGCGTTTAATAGCAATGCTACGTTTTATATCTAAACTACGTCTACTAGCAGCTTTCGACATTTTAAATAATAATATCAACAAGAAAAATTCAATAAGTATGTATAAAGAAAAATAATTTTATGTTGTGTAGTTAATTTTGTAGTGGACTGTATTTGATAAGAATGATTACACGCGCTTTCGCTTTCTTTCGGAGTTATGGAAGTACGACAGACTTATAACGGCAATTTGGTTTACGAATAAAATAATAATTCTAATGCGTATTACAATTAAATAACTTACAAGTTAATCGTACAATTAAATAATGAAGCGAGAATACTATTATTTCGATAACGAATTTTAACTTAAAGGTAGTTAGGTTTACCGTTCAAGTTCAGGTCCAAGGTTCAACTTTATCCTATTTTACGAAATAACAAGATGCACCAAGGTGGAGAATATTAACCGACCAAATTCGACGATACAATATAGCGAACGATTGGTATCGCGTAGACAAACCACTTAATTTGGCCGTATTGCTATTGCATCATCCAACTGCATATTGCAAATACGATAATATTAGTATATTTAGGCGAAATTATAACAAAACTATGATTAGAAATGAGTCTCAGTCTAGGTAATAAACAACTAAAGCGGAACACACTATCCCGGTAGTGTCTATCTATCGAAGATTTGCGATACGAATGACTATGCGTTTTACTAATTGAATTACAACTACGTAGGTACAAAATATCGAATATTATATATATCGAATTTACTATGATATATAAAACTTTATGGAAATGTGATATGCGCGTGATTCTACGTCACTCCTGGTGATGAGACAGGGCTGCTGTCCTCACCACAAGAAGGATCCCGGGTCGATGGACCAATGTTTGCGCACCTCCGCGATTCGAGGGTGCGTTATTTTGGGGGTGGATGCCCCAGGGCGAAAGAACAACACAATTAGAGCTCAGTGAGAAATAGGTAAAGATGTAAGCCAACTCACCAGCAGTCCAGCTCGGATCCTGGTGATGACGGTACCGTCCAAGTGGAAAGTAGCACAACAAGCACTTTCACAGTGGCAGATTTGGCAGCCTTCACGTCACTCGCAAAGTTCAGAAATGTCTTTGGATTGAGAAGAAGTGGAGTTTTTCGATTTCGCAGCGTTCGTATCGCGCACAAGATTGAGACTGACTGGGGTACCAGCGAGAGGCAATACAAGGCGATATCTACCCTCACTGAGCAATATAAAACTAAAAAATTATGTATGTCTACAACATGTGTAATACGGTAGTTTTCAAACTAAAACTTTTTATTTACTGTATTCGTTGTTACATAATATTTTATTATAATTTATTTTATTTGATTATAATTTCTTAGTCTGGGAGGACTCCCAGACTAAGAAATTGTAATCACAGATGAACAAAATATATGCAAGCTAATACATGTAAACTAATTTATCATCAACATATTTACATAACACCAACATTAATTCTTAATATTGTTGGTTTACATAAATAAGCTAAAATAAAGTAACATTCAAGAAGATAAAATGGTTTTTTAATGGATTGCACTAAAGTTGACCTTATCATAATAAGTAATAATAGAATATTATGTTGATTTCAACATTTTATCCTTTATTTTTCACTAATACGACAAGTGTAATGTGTAACATTTTTTTATTTAGTGTCCTCTATACTGTATCTATCTGAACTGAACTACCATCTGCATTTATATTATTTGATGACGTCATCACTTATGGTACAAATGATATTATAATTTCACAAGATTTATATACAAATGAAGCTTTGTGGAAATATAAGTTAAATATGGTTTTTTGTACATTTTATAGATGTTACAATTTTACTTTTTAAAAGATTGGAATGTAATTGTCGATTTTAGCACGGTGCTTCTGAGCTACACACTCACTGATCCAAACAATGTTTCGGCATTCCTGTTCCTTTAGCTTGAGGTAAGAATAGAAAACTCCAAAATGAAATTGCTGAAGGAAGGCAAACACGTTGAGGCTCACCTGCAAATCAAATAAATGGTGCATGTTTGGATAATGCTGTTTGAACAAATAATGTACTTATTTCTGATTATTATTCACATCACATCATCAACTGGAAGCCATCATTGAAAACATATGAAGGATTGAAATCAACCTCCAAGTAGAAAGTATTTACACCAAACTGCATCAAAATTCGTCCAATAGTTTATGCATGAAGTTTCATGCAGCCAGATAGATTGAAGATTGACAAAAAGTCTGATAACAGATATAGCAGTTTATAGGTCACAGATACCGATATGGTATGTATTTATTAGTTTTCTATGTGCAGATATTGCTTATGCTTAATAAGTACCCTTAAAGTTGCATCATATCAAATTGACAATGGTATCTTATAAAACCCTCATTATGTATAATATTATAAAGGCGAAAGTTTGTATGTGTGTATGTTTGTTACTCCTTCACGCTCAAACGGCTGAATGGATTTGGATGAAATTCAGTACCAAGATAGCTTATACATTGGATTTACATATAGGCTACATTTTATCCCGGAAAATTTAAATTTTCCCTCGGGATGAGCAAATAATTAATATGCTTTTTATCCGCGGGTGAAACCGCGGGGCGCAAATAGTGTATTATAAGACTCCCTATGTTACCATTATTTGGTTTAGCCACAGTGACTAATATTTGAGAAAAAATCATCAAATTTACTGAAAATTATAAAAAATGTTTACACATGTAGCTCCTAAACTTTAAACAAAACTGGGCAGTTTACATGGAGGTTAAATCAATAGGTTAAACCTCTACCACCAAACTTCCGTTGATCCATTTGTCAATTTACAACCTGTATATTATAGCATTAGAATTAGCAAGTTGAAATGGCAATGGGCAGGCTATATCGCTCGTAGAACAGACAACGGATGAAAAGAAAGGTTCTCGATTGGCGACCACGAACTAGAAAACGCAGCGTAGGCCGGCCTTAGGTGGACCGACGATCAGCACCCCTACCGCATAACTGTTCTGGGAATCGGCTTCGCCTGCCATCCTGCACGCGCCAATTAACAATTCCACGAGTGCGAGCAAGAGAGAACACGATTACCATCTCCACCAGACGTACTCGGTAAGGCCACTGGTCAAAAACCGGGAGGAGCCGACGGATGCAGAAGGCAAGCAGCCGCTCTGTAGGGGAGGCCTATGTTCAGCAGTAGACCGCTTTAGGTTGTTAATGATAATAGTATAGGTAATAAAGCAATCATGCCATGTGTCTATTAAAATACAACTTAGCTAAGCAACACTTTCTCAGGGGTTCTGTATGTTTGTTAACATTTTAATTGTAGTTAGACCAAATACTGAATGTTCATTGGTTGCGTTTAATCATCGGCTGTCTTTGGCATGTTGACTTGACCCGAATTTGACAAACGTATGGGAATCCGGGGGCTAGGCTATAAGTGCGAATTTAGGGGCAGTAAAACTTTGGAACAGATGAGCATCAATCATTCAAAAACAACCTTAACCAAACCCTACAAGACTGTTGAACCAAACAGTTATGCCTACGAAAAAAGTAAGTAGGTATGTTTCTTTTATTTAAAACTGTTAATCTTACCTCATGTTCGAAAAACTTATCTTCCAAAGTCTTGTCTCCAACATTGTTGCCAGCGCCTTCAAAGAGTGCAGAATATTCAGAGTAGTATTCAGCTACAGCTTTAACTTGCTCATAATCATCAGCGCGAGCCAGAGAGGCCAGACCGTCAGGGTTCAGTTTGCCGCAGCGAGGGTACAGCTTAGCACGGTCGTCCTTGGATAGTTCAGTGCCAAAAGAGTTGATAGTTATGATGATGGCACGGCGGTCAGCCTCAAACTGAAAATAATTTCGGTTGTAATAACATTTTAAATGACAATCAAATCAGATCAGTATTTGTTTCTATAATATAAACAATACATGGCCTTACTTATAAACATAAGTTAAATAATATCTTTACCTATGAAATTTCCGTTTTGTATGAAATAATTTACTTTAAGAAACCCATATAATCGATGCATCTTTGCCAACGCAGTGACAGTTTGTTGATGACCTTTTGGACAAATAAGCTTGACGGGGGGCAACAAATTTTGTACTGACTGCCGGGTATTGAATTTTTTTCCCGCCAAGAAGTGGCACACCGGCGCTAGACCACCAAACAGTGGCCATCACTATTCTAAGGGTAACTTTTCGTTTAGGATATTGTTTAGATGCTAAACCAGGTTCCAACTTGCGGAGCGCTTACGATTGACAAACAGAATTTATTTTTCGTCGCGTAACAATGCGGTTCAAAATTCCTTCGCACGTCTCGACGTGTACTTCGCGCTGGGCCGGTGGCGATCATCGAATTTGTGGGGCACCCATTTGTCAAGCTTTTTTGTCTTACCAATTTAACGCAAATGTTCTATGGAATGACCAATGGTTCATATTTCAAGTCGTAATTTCCAGAACGGAAACAGACAAAGCAATAACGGGTGGTGCGTTTGTTTGTAGTTTCGCTCCGTAAAGGTCGCCGTCAGCACAAGCACTTAATTTGAAATTAGAATTCTTAGTCAAAAAATATTTTGATTTGAAATGGTCAGTACTGCAGAAAGGCAATTTCATAGGTAAAGAAATGTCGCTCATGACGTGAAATGATGGGATTAAAAATGATACTTTTGACACCTTCTTTTGCGTGATGGTTGAGCAGGTCGGCTCATGGCCTGGAGGCGGCGGGTTAGATTCCCGCGACAAGACAAGTATTTGTACACAAAAAAGCGTAAATGCTTGTTGTTCTAAGTCTAGGTGTTGTGGGACCATGGTCCTGATGTTCTTGGCTCCCTAGATACAGGGAATCCTATTTAGGGTCCAAGACATATTTGACATAGATATACCTCGCTAACTAAAATAGCGTTGCTTTTGAGAGTTAATCACTAATCACAATTCACAAATGTCATTCCTCTCACGATGAAAATGAACACCGTGAGTATTTTTGAGAGTTTTCTTCCGTGTTCAAGTCGAAGTAATATTACCACCAACATAATATGCCACTACAACCTTACCCAGGCATGGGGATCCGTAAAAATAGGCTATTTCACTACCATTAAAAATGAACAATAAATTATTATTTTAACAAAGTATGTATGAAGTTTAAAAATTTATTAATCTAAATTTACGTTAAGTAATTGTTTTTGCTGTATCACATAGGTACATACCATGTACTACTACTGCATGTAGTGTGACCTATGTATGTGATAGTTGTGTACTATTATTATGTTTCATCAAATAAATTGAGTGTTTGTGGCTGAGCTGTAAGTTGCTCATGCTACTTTCAATGCATGCTTGTTTGAATCCCACTCGGCCTTGCACCAATGACTTCTTAGTTGTGTCGAGTTTGATTTTTCTATTGCAATGAGAAAGGAAAACATTGTGAAGAAACCAGTATGTTCAAAAACCACAAAATTCAAGAAAATGTGTCATCCACTAACCTGTATATGGGCAGAATGGTGGATTATAGTACACTATCCCTGTGGGAGAAGGCCTGAGTCTCAACAGTGTATTAGGCAGATGATGATTAAATTAAATATAAGTAACTTACTTAAGTTTACTTGGCTAGCATGCTACACCTTCGATCGCATCGTCACTTCCCATCAGGTGAGAGCGTGGTCAAATGCTAGACAAATTTGAAGTAAAAAAAAAAAAAAAAAAAATAAGTAACATGTAAGTAAGGCCCACATATTTTCTTAGACATACAAAATAAACAATGAAATACTCACAGCTAAGATTTCACACATCACATCTGCTGTGGTGCCTCCAATTTGTTTGCAGAACTCGTAGAAAGCTTCCAGATAAGCTTTGTACAGGGTGTTACGGATGATCTCAATGTTCATCTCATCCAAATCCTGCTCACTAATACAATCAACAAAGAATGGAGCCAATGGTGTATCTACCAACACTGCATTGTACAACTCAGCGGGTGTAGCTGCTACATGAATCGCTTCCATTTGCTCAAATGATCCCAGTGGGTGACATTTTGGGATAAGCTCAGAGATAGGCCTCTGGTGTAGAGTGCCAGTGATCAACAGAATTATGTTATCAATCATATAACTGTAAGTGATAAAATCCAGGAATGTAGACAAAGGCTCAACTGAGTGATTCCGAAGATGTTGGAACTCAATGACCAGTTTCTCGCGGAGCTTGTCGTCAATGGTAGTGACAGATAGAGGGCTGGGCTCGTTTGCAAGGAATGTGCCGTAATCCGTACCTTGGAGATGAAGCTTTAAATCTGTCAAACAGATTAGAACAGTTACATTCAATGAACAATAACCAGAACCTAAATGTATGTGGTGTATAATTACAATTGGATATAGGTATTACCATCTAGCGTTTCGCACTGCACCAGGTTGAGATAGTCGGATTGCTTCAGTATGCCACACTTGAAACCACGGCAGAGTCCTTCCAGATAACCACCGTCGATGTTAAATACGCACCCCTTCATTTTGATTTGAATCTTTTACAACTGTTTTAGAAATACTGCTTAATTCAAAGCACAGTATAAAATCCCAAAGAGCCTTTTTGAAGGAAATCAATGGAACGAGATGACCATTGATCATATGATTCAACCATCGACAATATTTTCGTTTTTATTTTGTTAGGGCGCGTTCCCGCAGCTACCAAAAACAAATAAAACTTAAGTTTCGTTCGCCCACAACGTGTGTGTGGAGTTTTGGCGGGAAAGCGAAAAAGATTGCGTCATCGCATTGTATTATTTTCCAAAACTTGGGTTATTTTCAGTGTTAGTGCATAAAATTGGTGGCATTCTATTTGTTAAGTGCTGAATTACAGGCGTGACTGTGGGAACATGGTATACTAATGGTGAAACGTTTCTTTTCATGTTGTTTCCAAAACTCCATAGAAGCTTCAAGTAAAGGTGCCACCACTTTACTCGGAGTATGACATTGACTCTGAGATCAGTCTTGATGTGAAATACTGTGTACTCTTCCCAAGGGTGCCTGTCTCTTGTTCAACTAATTTAGCTCTTTCCTTGATGTACGTAGTTCGTACATCAAGTTGAGGTTCTTCATTAAAGTGTTGACTAGGCTATGACTTGAATTGATGACTTGGATTGTAACTTGACTTGAAACATATGTATGAAATATTAACTTCGGAAATTATCAATTACTTGACACTGGCTAAATACAAAATAGTTTCAGTGTGATCAGTGGTCTCGAACCTACCGATTTTTCGGTATTTCTACCGATATAAGCTCTGTTTTACCGAAAAACCGAAATGCAACGATTTTTCGACGATTTCCGAGAATACTTGGAAATTCTCTTGATTTTTCTACTGATTTGGCTATTTAACACTTTTCAATCCATTTCATTTTTTATTAAAGAGATAATAAATGACTATGGTTTAACGGGTTTAAATAACGTTGCGGGGAATCCCCCAATGATGAGGATGGATGAGGCGTTGGTTTTTGAGGCGTCTTGGTTGATAGAAGTGACTTAAGTCAGCTGCATGAGCTTGGAATGGAAGATTAAGTATTGAGGAATGTTCCATATATTTTGATTTTCTTTTCACATACCTACCGTTTTTTGGCACATCTACCGATTTTAGAGGGCAATTCTACCAATTTCGCACTTTGACGTTCGAGACCACTGTGTGATGGCAAAAAAAAATTTAAAAAGTACATACTGCGTTTTTGGCGGGAAAGCGAAAAAATTGCGTCATCGAATTTTTTTTTGTTTTGGTATGACTCCATACTTTTGTGTATTTAGCCAGTGTCAAGTAATTGATAATTTCTCGAGTTAAGTAATATATGTGTATGTCAAGTCAAGTCACAGTCCAAGTCATCAAGTCAAGTCATAGTTTAGTCTAGTCAAGTCTTACTCCTAGTAAAGTGGTGGCCACTTTACCAGAAGATTCTATGGAGTTTTGGAAACAACACGAAAAGATACGTTTCACCATCACTATACCACTTTCCCACACTCATGCCTGTAATCCAGCACTTAACGAATAAAATGCCACCAATTTTATGCACTAACACTGAAAATAACACAAGTTTTGTTAAATAATACAATGCGCTGACACGATCTTTTTCGTTTTCCCGCCAAAACTCCCGTCACTGTTATATTATTTTCCAAAACTTGTGTTATTTTCAGTGTTAGTGCTTAAAATTGGTGGCATTCTATTCGTTAAGTGCTGGATTACAGGCGTGAGTGTGGGAAAATGGTATAATGATGGTGAAACGTTTCTTTTCGTGTTGTTTCCAAAACTCCATAGGAGCTTTAAGTAAAGTTGCCACCACTTTACTAGGAGTGTGACTTTGACTAGACTATGACTTGACTTGATGACTTCGACTATGACTTGACACATATTTGCATGAAATATCATTAACTTGATAAATTATCAATTACTTGACACTGGCTAAATACACAAAAGTATGGAGCCAAAACATAAAAAAGTACATACTGGTGGTACGTGGCTTTTATTACAAATTATTTCATTTTATTTACAAAAATATTTAGATAGGTGCGCAAGTAGTCACATTATCCAGTAATCTCAAGGAATTCATATAAGTAAACAACAAAAAAAAAACGAATAAGTGATTAAAATCCTTGCGACAGCTAATAGTAATAAATATTTAAATAAAGCCGATTAGGAATGAAGATTTGTGTTCGCTCGATACAAATTCGTGAAAGAAAACGTGATTGAATATTTCTATCCTCATTACAGTTTTGAAGAAAATGGAGCACACTCTGGGGAGCAACTCTATTCGCCAACGGATAAATAAAATATTCGACAACCACATTATATCAGACAGCAGTGATGCACTTAATTCTGTCTCCGGCCTCTGTTCCACGAATTCTGCATACACGCGTAGGGTTCTGTTGAATGAAATCGAGAAACGAGATATGCTTGTAAACAAAACTGTTCTAATGGAGTATAACAAAGTGAAGGACAAGTTACAAGTTTTACTAAACTCACTGTGTTCTCTGGATCATGCAGTAAAAGACATGTCAAACAGATTAATTGAATCCAAGACCAAAACTCACCATTTAATTGCCCAAACAACAAAATTAAAAGAGGAAAGAAAGAAAACGGAGAAGAAGCTTATTTGGGTTAATGCATTTGTTGACTGTTTTCAACTGTCACCTGAGAAAAATGAGTATCTCTACAATGTTTCTGTAAAAACTCCACTTACATCGGACTTTTTTGGAACTTTGTCTCAAATTGAAAAATTATATGATAACTGTAAAACACTTGTTAAGTGCTGGTACCAGACTTCTGCATTTGACATCATGGAAACAGTTGGACTGCAACAAGAAGTTGCTATAGAAAAGTTGTATCACTGGACAATAGGAGCTTGTTTGAGTACAGATTCCCCTAATAATGCACTAATATCTACAGCACTAGCTAAGTTTCAAAATAGACAAGTTCTATTTTCCAACATCATAGATGAATACTGTTCAGCAAGAAAGGCAACCATTGTTCAACTATTTATAGATGCCTTAACAAAGGGATCTGAGAGTGGCTCTAAACCAATTGAGTTCTATGCCAATGATGCTAAGAGATACATAGGAGATATCTTAACATGGGTATATCAAGTAATTCCTGTTGAAAAAGAAAACTTGACAACACTATTTAAGTACTGTGAAATATCAGATAAAAACCAGCAAATCACAGATGCTCTGACCTGTATTATGGAGGCTATATGTCCATTATTGAAAGTGCGGGCTGAACTTATACTGAAACCAGATAAAGATCCTCTTGTTCTCTGGTCCATCACTAATTTGATTATCTATTACAAGGATATAATACACTCAACAATAGGTAAAGGTCATCTCACAAATACTTTGGAAGAACTGCTGAAAATAAGTGAAGCTGTTTTCCTTATAACATTAGATAGCAAGATACAAAAAGAACTAAGTCATGGAGTTAAAGCACCACCAGTAGACCTGAATCCATCGGTAGTTGTTACAGATCTTGTCAGTTTTCTAAGAGATTTACTAGCTATAATGAATAACTCTAATAACCTGAATATTTCTGATAGAAAAGTAGTAGTAACTCACATTTTAGACCCTCTTCTACATGCCATCAATGAAACTGCTTGTCATTTGAGTTCAACAGACATGTCAGTTTACATGTTGAACTGTATTTATCACATACAATGCACTCTGTCTTTATACACCATCATGGATGAGTATAATGAGAGGTTGCAAGCACAATCAGAAGCTCAAATAGACACCCTGACATCTGAACAGGCCAGCTTCCTTGTAGCTAACTTAAATTTGGGGCCAATTTATACAATATTACAAGAAAAGATTAGTGGTCCATTATCAGCAATTCCTGGTATGGATACATCAACATTGAAATCATTTTTAAATAAGTTTGATATGTTCCTTGTGTCTCCCGATGCTTACATCCTGCCTCAATTAAATTTACTTCTGAGTCACTCTCACAAACTGGTGGTTAAAAAACGAGCATTTGAGGTGATATTAGCAATATATGCTCAACTGTATAAAGCAGTTCACGATTCAATTAATGGTTATTTGGATCCTGGAACCATTATGAGGAGAACACCTGATGAAGTCAATAAACTAATTATGTAGGTTTGTTACTTATGAGATTGTTTTTAAAAGAACCTTAGTATTATATACTTGCTTTTCATAAACATAACAAAATATTATTTATATAAATATACATATTGTAGTCTATTAATTAGAAAATACAATGCCATTAAAGTATACATATATATATATATTATCATAATATTTTATTTCCAGACAGTATACCTGTGATATACAGTCTCAATTAGATTTACTTCCGAGCTACTTGCAAACTGGTGGTTAAAAACGAGCATTTTATTTATATTAGCGATAGATTATGCTCAGCTGAATTTTATGCTCACCAATGAGCATATTTCCCAATGAAAATGCCAATGAATTCAAGTTTGTTACTCATAAGATTGTTTTAACTAAAGTTTGACAGTTTGACTAGGTATTAGGTACCTACTGTAATACATTTAGGTATGTCACAGAGGAATTATAAATTTAAAAATATTCTTATTCTATAAATACGTAAGTACATACAAATAAGAAGTTTGATTACCTAATCTAGGTAGGTACATAGCAAGATTAGGTAGTAATATTATTCAAGTAATTATTATTATTTATTTATTTTTTTGTATGGCTCCACACTTTTGTGTATTTAGCCAATTTCTCGAATTAAGTAATATATAAATGTCAAGTCACAGTCCAAGTGATCAAGTCAAGTCATAGTCTAGTTAAGTCATACTCTTAGTAAAGCGGTGACAACTTTGCCAGAAGCTTCCATGGAGTTTTGGAAACAACACGAAAAACACGTTTCACCATCATTATACCACTTTCCCACACTCATGCCTGTAGTCCAGCACTTAAAGAATAAAATGCCAACCAATTTTATGCACTAACACTGAAAATAACACAAGTTTTAGAAAATAATGGTGCGCGGCGACGCGACCTTTTTCGTTTTCCCGCCAAAACTCAAGTAATAAGTATATTTTTTTTTGTTTTGGCTCCACACTTTTGTGTATTTAGCCAGTGTCAAGTAATTGATAATATATCAAGTTAATGATATTTCACGCAAATATGTGTCAAGTCATAGTCGAAGTCATCAAGTCAAATCATTGTCTAGTCAAAGTCATACTCCTAGTAAAGTGGTGGCAACTTTACTTGAAGCTTCTATGGAGTTTTGGAAACAACACGAAAAGAAACGTTTCACCATCATTATACCATTTTCCCACACTCACGCCTGTAATCCAGCTCTTAAAGAATAGAATGCCACCAATTTTATGCACTAACACTGAAAATAACACAAGTTTTGGAAAATAATACAATGCGGTGACGCAATCTTTTTCGCGTTCCCGCCAAAACTCTTCAAGTAATAAGTCATTATTGTTATTATGTACTAGTTGACCACAGATTCTATAAAAAAAAAATCAGACACCCCGCTTGGAACACGGGATTGACACGCGCGAAGCGGATACTAAACACAAAGCAAATACTACGTCGAGTCAGTAGATAGTTGTAAAAAAACCGTTTTAAAACTATAATCAACGGTTTAAAACCGGAAATAAATGGTTTAAAACGGTTGAATACCCGACTGCGCAGAAGAAAAAGGAGGTTACATTTCGTATAAAACAAGCGTTTAAAATAACGTTTTATTTTTTTATTCATTCATTTCACTTATTAATTATTGAATATTTTGCTGTTCAAACAATGTACAAACACACGCGTCAGTGTTCCCTATGCTAGCAACATTACACTCGAGTTTTGACGGACAAACGAAATAGATGGCGTCATCGCAATGTATTATTTTCCAAAATTTTTTGTTTTCAGTGTTAGTACATAAAATTGGTGGCATTTTATTCGTTAGATGCGGAATTACAGGCACGAGTGTGGGAAAGTGGTATACTGATGGTGAAACGTTTCTTTTCGTGTTGTTTCCAAAACTCAATAGAATCTTCTGGTAAAGTTGCTACCACCTTACTAGGAGTATGTCTTGACTAGGGTAGACTATGACTTGACTTGATGACTTGGACTGTGACTTGACTTGACACTGGCTAAATACACGTGTGTCTTTTTTCACAAAAAGTGTGGAGGCAAAAAAAAAAAATATGGATGATATGAGGTGGCGTTTTTTTTTTTAAATGTTTTGGCTCCACATTTTTGTGTATTTAGCCAGTGTCAAGTAATTGATAATTTATCAAGTTAATGATATTTCACGTAAATATGTGTCAAGACTCAAGTCACAGTCGAAGTCATCAAGTCAAGTCATAGTCTAGTCAAAGTCATACTCCTAGTAAAGTGGTGGCAACTTTACTTGAAGCTTCTATGGAGTTTTGGAAACAACACGAAAAGAAACGTTTCACCATCATTATACCATTTTACCACACTCACGTCTGTAATCCAGCACTTACTGAATAGAATGCCACCAATTTTATGCACTAACACTGAAAATAACACAAGTTTTCGAAAATAATACAATGCGGTGTCGCAATCTTTTTCGCGTTTCCGCCAAAAAACCTCGAGTTGGCATTGTTGGCAGCAATAATTATGAGAGTTTTGGCGTTGTCACCACTTTACTAGAAGTATGACTTTTTTGGAGTTGTGGCGGGAAAACGAAAAAGATCACGTTACCGCATTATATTATTTTCCGAAACTCGTGTTACTTTCAGTGTTAGTGCATAAAATTGGTGGCATTTTATTCGTTAAGTGCTGGATTACAGGCATGAGTGTGAGAAAGTGGCATAGTGATGGTGAAACGTTTTTTTTTCGTGTTTTTTCCAAAACTCCATAGAAGCTTCTGGTAAAGTTGCCACCACTTTACTTGGAGTATGACTTGACTAGACTATACTATGACTTGACTTGATGACTTCGAATGTGACCTGACACATTATTTACGTGAAATATCATTAACTTGATAAATTATGAATTACTTGACACTGGCTAAATACACAAAAGTGTGGAGCCAAAATACAAAAAAAAAAATATGACTTTGACTTGACGACTTCGACGCACAGAATACTATTACTTCTCTTCGACGTGACTCTATCTAGTTTGTGGTTATACTCTTCGTTGGTCCGTGTGTTTGTGTAAAATCTTTATTGTAGAGAAGTAAAGATCAATTATTATAAAAGAAAAGTATACAATTAAGAATACAATGTCTTCACGACAAATTACGGAAAAGTCTTTATCTATGCTAAGATCCTTACCGAGAATATCGCTTGCGAATATCCGTGATAATCCCGGCTCAAAAAAAACTGTAAGTGATTGTGTTATAGTATAGCAAACCTCTTTTTTGTTACAAATGTGATCTTCTATTACAGCAAAAACGGGGTAGAGCACAGCATGGAGGAGATAAACATGGTTCTGGTAATAAAGGATCAGGGCAAAGACAGAACTACATGAGATTAGGTTATGAAACTGGGAACAACCCATTTTATTTGAGAGTACCTCAAGAGCATTACTACAGAGGTCATCAGTAAGTGTAATGTTTTTTAGCACTGACAAGATCGAGACGATTGATATCAAATTAGCACTACTTAACTGGTTAATGTGTAATGTGCTTATTTACCAATATCTCATATCTTAATTTTAACCATTATGTTACATACATAGCGCAATGATCTTTAATGACGGAAATATTTTTTTATATTCTAGTTTAAGGCGAGAATACCCACCTTTGTCTTTGCATCGGTTACAAAGCATGATTGAACGGGACCGTATTGACATTAAACAACCAATTGACATTGCAACCATTGTAAAATCTGGCTTATATAACTTTCATCCTGATCAAAAACAATTCGGAATTAACCTGACAGATGATGGAGCAGACATATTTGCAGCCAAAGTTAATATTGAGGTTCAATGGGCAAGTGAACAAGTTATAGCTGCAATTGAAAAAAACGGTGGAGTCATTACAACAGCTTATTATGATCCTCACAGCTTGTTTCTATTAAAAAACCCTAAGAGATTCTTTGAGAGTGGCCAGGCTATTCCGAGAAGAATGATACCTCCTCCAGATGCCATTGATTACTATTCAAGTGCTGAGACAAGGGGATACTTAGCAGACCCAGAAATAATAATGCAGGAAAGATTAAAATTGTCACAAAAATATGGGTATGCACTCCCTATAATAGAGAAAGATCCAGCTTACGACATGTTGAGTAAAAGGAAGGATCCAAGGCAGATATTTTATGGCTTAGAACCTGGTTGGGTTGTAAACTTGAAAGACCAATGTATACTGAAGCTTAAAAATGAAGATTTATTGCAATACTATGCTTCATAAATACTTTCAATAAAATTATTTTAGTAGACTTGAAAATCCTATTTTCATTAACTACTTTAGTTAAATGTACCAATAGACCATGTCATATTCATATTAGAATCTTTGTTTAGATTAGATTTGACTTTTCACCTTAGGCTGGGATCTAATTTGCCCAGTAGTTATGATCTTAATTTTGTCAGTGGTTTCTTAAATATTTATGAAGACTTATCAACCTAACATTATCTAACAAAAATCTGTTGTCTGCAAGAATATTATGATTGTTATTTACTAACTACAATGTAATAAGGGGGATACTACATTATAGTGTTGTGTGGCCAATTTAAAGTCATTGCCAAATCCAGTGCTGGAACTATTTATGTATTATGGTTTGTAAGGGAATATAAAAAACACGATTCAAGCGCTTATTTCATTTTATAAACTCATTACACTGATTTTTGCCTATCATTCTATAATATGGACTTTAGATTCACATGTGTTACAAAATAAATGATTCCAATCATGTAAGTATATAAAATAAAATAATACATTTCTTATAACTTAGTATCGATAATGATCAGGTTTGTAGGGTCCTTCAACAGGCACTCCTATATATTTAGCTTGCTTGCTGGTTAGTTTGGTGAGTTTAACACCAAGATGATCTAAGTGAAGTGCTGCTACTTCTTCATCTAATTTTTTGGGCAAGGTGTGTACTCCAACAGGGTATTGGCTGGCTCTTGTCCATAGCTCAATCTGAGCCAGCACTTGGTTAGTGAAAGAGTTAGACATAACAAATGAAGAGTGACCAGTAGCACATCCCAAGTTGACAAGTCGCCCTGCTGCCAACACAATGATGTGGTTCCCATTGTCTAATTCATAGCGGTCTACTTGTGGCTTAATGTTCACTTTCTTTGCATTATTATCTAGCCAAGCAACATCAACTTCACAGTCAAAGTGACCAATGTTGCAAACTATAACATCATCTTTCATTCTAAGGAAGTGGTCTCTGGTGATGATATCAATATTGCCAGTAGTTGTCACAAATATTTGTCCAACTTCTGAAGCTTCCTCCATAGTGGTAACCTGAAATCCTTCCATGGCCGCCTGTAGTGCATTAATGGGATCTATCTCTGTGACGATAACTCTGCCACCAAATCCCTTGAATGCTTGAGCACATCCTTTACCAACATCACCATAGCCAGCCACAACACAGACTTTTCCAGCCACCATAATGTCTGTCGCCCTTTTAATGCCATCTAGTAGAGATTCCCTGCATCCATAAAGATTGTCAAACTTGCTCTTGGTGACAGCATCATTAACATTGATTGCTGGAACCCTTAAAGTTCCATCACGGAACATTTTGTATAAATTGTGAACACCAGTGGTTGTTTCTTCAGAGATACCTTTAACATTTTCCAAGAGCTGAGGAAACTTTTTGTGAATCAAATTTGTTAAGTCGCCTCCATCATCAAGGATCATGTTAAGGGGCTGAAAATTTAGATGTATTAATATCAATCCAATGGCAATAAAATTAAAATCTACATCTATACATATAATAAATTTGAGATCGCATGCGCTTCGGAACGAAGTCATTATGGATTACATGTAGATTTTTTTCTTATAGCGTTGAGCATACGGAAAATATCGTAACCGCGATTCAGAACTTCATACAAACTACCTCCAATTCCATAGAAACTATGCATTATCATTAACAAAACCAAACAGCGCCATCTAGGAAATTTTTGGAACACTTCTGTGTCTCTTTAAAACTCCATCACGCAAAAACTACTAGACCGATTTTGATGAAATTTATCATGGTAAATGTATATTATCCCGGTCAACATTTAGGCTACGCAAAATTACTGGACCGATTTTGTTGAAACTTATTATGGTAACTGGAAGGAGGAGCGGCGCCATTGTGCCACATTTAATAAATTTACTGAATAAATAATTTATGGTATACAAGCGTCACAGTTTTTAAATAAATATACATGAAGTCAAGAAGCATTTAAAAAGTGTTAGGACTCAGGGAAAAATGATCAACAAATGCCAAAAATAATCAAAACGCAAGTGACACTATATCACATAAAAAATCACTTTTCTCTCAGTGTTGATCTATAAGAACTGAAATTAACAGTGAAGTGTATACAAATATATCTATGCCGCATTCTATCAGGTCTGTTTAATACCTACTTCTACAAAGCATTTAAAATTGACATAACCTAAAATAGCACAATAAATCCAAGTCATTAACGTAGGAAAAAATTGTCACAAATAAGCCACACAAGCACCACCTCACGGTCAGCATCTGAATGAAATCGTCAGACACTAAGCATAGATCCTTCAAAAGATTCAACGGACATTATTAGTACTTAGCCAAGAGCTTCCACGAACAACCTCAAGAGGGTGGGGTGTTACATATATCAATACTATCAACTTTAGAAATCAGACGATTTTTTTTTTGTTTTTTTGGCTCCACACTTTTGTGTATTTAGCCAGTGTCAAGTAATTGACTTTCGCAAGTTTATTGTATATTGTATATGTCTGTGTCAAGTCAAGTCAAAGTCCAAGTCATCAAGTCATAGTCTAGAAAGAAAGTCGTGTTAGTTACACTATTTATAACTAAAGAATGGCTGAACCGATTTGGCTGAATATTGGTGGGGAGGTAGCTTAGAGCCAGGAGACGGACATAGGATACTTTTTATCCCTTTTAACCGCGGTTTACTAACTTTCCCATGCGAAGCCAGTGCGGGTCAACTTGTAAGTAATAAAATTGTTCATTATATAAGTCCAAGCTGACAACCATGAATACATTTACAGCAAACCTACCTTTCCATCAGAAAAGATGAGTGTCTGCTCAATACACCAAATGTATTCTTCTTCTGATTCACCCTTCCATGCATAAATAGGGATTCCTCTGGCCACGAGCGCAGCTGCAGCTTCATCTTGTGTACTATAGATGTTACTGCTGGACCACTGGACCTGAAATAAAAAGAAACTTCAATATTAATGATAGCCTCTGTGGTGTGATGGTATAATGTCTGTGGTATATAGTATAATTCAGAGAGTATGAGTTCAATTCATAGAAAAAACTCTGTGTGTGCACAGAAAAAAACTGTAAGCACTCGACCTAAGTGTTGCCTTGTTGGCCATGGGCCTAAACATAGATATAGATATAGGGAATCTTAATTAGGATCCAAGATTTATTTGTGTAATTGTTGTTCATTATTTATTTATTGAAATACCTATGTTTAAGTTAAAGTATGAGCAAAAATATTTGAAAGTATGTAGTTTTTTAATGTACCTAAAATACCATTGATTTCAATAGGCTATTTGACTACTATTCAAAATGAACAAGTAAATATTATTTTCATAAAGTAGGTTAAAAATGAATGTAATCATTGTAAAAATAAGTAAAATCGGTAAATTAATCACGGAGTAGTAAGCTTTTAAAGTTTCATCGCCTGTCCCTTTCTCGCAAAACAGAGATCATGTTGAGCTTCCTCACAGCTACTATGAAGGCATGGCTTGTGACGTCACATGCCAAAAAGATTGTATGTAGAGCTACCAGAGCTTAGTAATGAGTTACTATGAGGACTGGTAACTGACGTCACTGCGTGTTTGAGTTGTCTCTTTCTATTTCTGTATTTTAAAATGCCTGTAACTTAGTCATTTTTTGAGATATTCAAGTTTTGTTTTCACATTTATCTATTTTTTGAGGTATATTATTTATGTATGTAATAAAAATACAGTAGTCAAATAGCCTATTAACACTGAGTAGAGTATTTGCCAAGAGAAAATAAAGAATATGAAAAAATCATACTAAAGATAGTAAATGTCCCATGTGAGCCATGTTGCCAGCTTACTTGATACACAGAAATTACTGGAATTGAATAATAGATCCGATCCTTTCCATCTCAAGAGAGTATAAAAAATGTCTTGTATATAAAATTGCATGTCAATCATGCGGCTGGGCAGCGTTAAGAAAGCCTATCTAAAAAACCTATCTTTTCCGCCCAAAATACAGCAGAATCGGAAAACAAAAGTTTTCTACCAGTGCATGTCGCCAGTCATCACTGGTTGAAAACTTTTGGCACTGTGACGTGGTGGATTACTTTTACCTCGTCAGTAGTTTCCTTGGAAGATAAGATCTGAAATGAGGAGACCCGCAAGAGAAGTCACCAATATAGCTCTTAGAATTAACAACTTGAAGTGGCAAAGCGCTGGAGCGATGGCGGAGGCAGAGGGCGCGATCGCCGCTGCTGTAACTTCCTCCCCCCGCAATTCACTTAGAGTAAAAGAATAAAATAATATTATAATATTCACTTAAAGTAAAAGAATTACGAGTAGAACTCACTGGATACTACTACTAGATGGTATGGTAAAGTTTGTATTATTATTCAATAATAAAAACCATAACTATTGCACAAGCTGATTATATCTCTGTTCTGTCTACAAAATGGCAGGGGTTAAGAGATAATAAGGTTAAACCTTATGTGATAAGTAATATTGTGATGGTAATGTTTACAATAACATGATAAAAATATGCTGATTCATTCATGGTGAAACAGCAAGCAATTGTTACATTTTAAAATATATAACAAAGGATTATTAGATAAGTATTTAGATTTCTAGACTATAGTTTCTTTTAAATATGTTTTATTTTTGGTTTTATTTAACCTTTGTAGAAATATCTCATTTTTACGCAATTTCAACAAAAGGAGCCAGATGGTTCTCAATTCAACAATATTTTTTGTGTAATTCTGTGTTATGCAACAATTCCATGTATTTAGAACAAACCCTACCAAATTCGTCAGTATGAAACTAAGGCGATTGAAGTGTTTAAACCCTTTTATTTAAAGGATATCTTATTATATGACCAACTTGAAGCCTAAAATATGTTTCCTTAGATCACAAGCCTATTCAATTTAATCGGCAGTAGAGCTGTACCACAGTAAGCAATAACCTACCAGCCTCGGAGCTAAATCTGTTTCAAAAGTATTGCCCTTTCCTTCTCATGTAGCCACTTGAAGACATCTGACTTTGCTTAACATCTAGCATCAATAACCAGTAAGTGCTAAGAGGGAAAGTTCCAAAGCAAGATAGTGCTCACATGGTACTCATGGTAGTGACCAGTTAAAGTCATGATGTGCTCTTAGGGCTATGAGCCCTCAACTGTTATTAGGATCACAGTAGTTCAGTTTTAATTGTTATACTGATATTATACAAATTAGTGTACAAAAATAAATGATTAATAATTTAACATGACAAGGAATAAAGTTGTTAGTGATATGATAACAATAGCTTACAAAGATTTGAAGATTGAGTGGAACTACATTGCATCTCTGTACAATCCAATAATTTATAACACAACACTGACAGCTGATAAGCCATTCTCTTTAATCTTATCATAGGCACTTCAAATGATATATGCTATACTTCATGCTTTAGGAGAAAAGATAAGTTATCAACTAAAGGCATACATTTCAATTCGATAATTCAGGGTTCCTGTTACTTAAAAGGTTTTTCTTGTCATGGTAATAATAACTATGGTGCTTTATTTAATATGTACAACATACATACTCTGTTCAGTGCTATTACAATTTATAAATATATCCCTAATTTTTATAATATTGATTGATTACTTACTTCAGCACCCAATTCAATGAGTGTTTCAATAAGTACAGCTGTCTGGACAGTCATGTGCAGGCTTCCAGCTATTCTGGCCCCTTTCAAAATCTTGCCTGGAGCATACTTGCGGCGGCATGCCATTAATCCAGGCATTTCTTTTTCAGCTAGCATGATCTCATTGCGGCCCAGCTCTGCCAGCTTTTCATCAGCTGAGAAAAAACAATAGTTGTGTTTTAAGTTATTCCTTGTATTATTGGAAGAATCAGTAAGCTGTTTTTAGTATCATTATTCTTTAAAAAGAACATAGGTACTAGCTTATGTATTTATTACTCTATCTACACATTGAGAAACTACAGTTTTGAAATAGATACCACATATCATACATTTATCTATTAATATTGTACCTACTGATAATTTTAATTGCTGCTTAACAGATAGTTCTTCATTATCACATTGTGCTACAAGCACATACCTACTGATAAGTGCCTATAATAAAACTATAAGTATAATATTAGGGATCCACTGCAACCAATAAACTGAAAATTCATAAATAAGTTCTGAAAATACCAATAAATATAAGTACATAAATACATCATTGGTATTTTTAATTTCAATCTATAGATTTAGTTTCGAATAACATAATTTTTCTATTTGTGAGGTACTTTATTAGACTTCATACTTTGCAACATCTATAGATGCGACCAGAAAACACCGAGGATTCAGATTACAAGCGCATGGTGAATAACCTAAATGTTTACATGGAAAACGAAAAAATAATCTAAAGCACAAATTAAGGGTACTAATTTATTTTTCTTTCAAATATTAATTGCAGTATATAACTCACGTATTCAGATGGAATTTTACTTACCGATTTTAAACGGCGGCTTCATGATACTTTATCTCCAACTACAATTTAGGTAATACTTCAGCTGATGAGCTGAACGGCAGAAAACGGCAACGGGCCCTTTAAAGAATAATTTCTACCGATCTTGATTTTTTGTTTAACTATGGCACCACGTTGCAGGTAAATAGTATTATTAAAATATATTCAAAGTGTAGTTACAAAAACAGAAACAACCACTCTGTTGGCCGGCTACGTGTGAAAAAGATTCAAATTTCCATGTTTCAACTCAAGTTCACGCAGTTTATTTCCGTGATGTGATTCAAAGAGTATAAAAACGTAGTGAGTGGTTATATGCTCTTTGGAGTAGGTAGTGATTCACAATGTCATTGTGACGTTTGTGACCAGTGTTTTTTTTTTATTAATTTTGTTTTGGCTCCACACTTTTGTGTATTTAGCCAGTGTCAAGTAATTGATAATTTTTCAAGTTATTTACGCAAATATGTGTCAAGTCACAGTCGAAGTCGTCAAGTCATAGTTTAGTCAAAGTCATACTCCTAGTAGTGGTGGCAACTTTACTTGAAGCTTCTATGGAGTTTTGGAAACAACACGAAAAAAACGTTGCACCATCATTATACCACTTTCCCACACTCATGCCTGTAATCCAGCACTTAACGAATAAATGGATGGAGATGGATTTGCCGGTCCTCGCAAGGTTTTCCTTCACCGTTGTAAGAGCGAATGCAGATTTAGCATGTAACTCGAAATCATTGTTACGGTGTCGAACGGAATTCGGCCAGAGTGCGCTGTCATACGCACTTACCTACCTTCTTTGAATAAATACAGTTACTTTTGAAAATTAGATACTTAATTATTTTAATCTAAGCAAGGAGTGAATGAATAAAATAGATTTATCTTCTAAATGTTTAATTACCATAGATCAGTTTACAGGATAGATAAAACATGTAGTCAAGACTTATGGAAATGGTATAAGGCGTAACAAAATAACTGAAAATAAATTTTCGCGCAGGAAAAGTGGGTGGTATTCATTGAAGGCATCGCCTTTGATTCTAATCAGAACCTTTCATGGCATGGCACTAGTCCTCACATATTCTCCTATCACACTATTAACAAGTACATAACATTATTTGGAATTTTGTATATGACCCGACTTTCAAACAGTATAAAACATCTATTTATGAGAACATAAATAGTACGAGTACATTAAAAGGGCACACTTCATATAAAATCTTGCATAATTCGCGCAAACATCATCCCTGTCAGTGATGCTCAGACTAGCAGACACTCATGATACAACTATGACACAGCATACATCCCCTTACGAAGCTCCTTCAAGAAACAAACGTGGATGGTGAATTGGTTAGCTTTAACCGGTTCTCGCAACGCATTTTCGCTTAATATCATTGCGAAATTATTGCGCAACTGTTTATTTTACACTGATAACGGAAAATAAGTTTAGTTAATACACGTAAAAGGCACTGATTGACGACTTAAGTGAACAGTAATTTGGATCGTTCTTGATATATGAAAATAGAACAGACTAACATACACTAATGACTCATTTTAAAATCGATTTGTTAATTTTCATTAGCTTTGCCTGTAATCTGTGTGACTAGAGTGTGAATTCAAACTCAATAGCGGCTGGGAAGTATGATGTTCTCACCACTTTCCTCTTCCCGAGCAAATCTAATTCTTGCTACAACGCCGTTTCGAGCCGTCTTCACAGCCATCATTAAGTTTGAATCACCTTCTACTAGAACTAGCGTACAAACCCAGCAGGATTTGTATTCCTCGCTGGTTCAAAATTACAATTAAATCAAATTGTCATTATTTTGAGTAACGATTCAGTTCTTTTGCTCTCCATAAACATACATGAATGTATTATAATAATATTCCTTAACATTCGTATTTTAAGCTGCAGCTTACAATTCATATTGTCGGTCTTTGTGTCTTACGAATAACTTACGACTACTTAGTAGGAACGTGCCTATCTAAAACCATATTGTAGATATGTGTTATCCCACAAATTAAACAATATTATTATAACTAACTTTCTGACTGAAAACGACGTTCTGACAACACCAACTGTAAAATATGGAGAGCTCGAGTCTTTACTTGAGGCCTAAAGGTGTTGCCTTACTAAATAAAATCTATAAACATTTTATGAAAGAGTGATATTGTGTAAATATGTAAAAACCCCTTTATCGGCAAATAATAATGCACATCAGAAATATGAAACTAGTAGCGATGCGCCGCAGTAATCGGGGGGCAAAGCACACAACAATTTTAATAATAAAAAAATACTAAATTTTTTATAGAACCGTTGGCGGTTAATATTCCAATTTATTATGTTGATAATTAATAATTTATTGATCTGAGATTCAAATTTGAATTCATTAAATTTTGATTGTACACCATTTTATAGGTAAAGAAGTTATTCTTAAATCTTTTATATTTAAGAAGATCCTGCAGTGGTTTCCCTGTGTGTTAAATCCATCTCAATATTGGAGTTCTATTGGGAAAGTATTTTTGAAAGAAAAGTTAAATATAATCACATATGTACAAAACTGCAATAGCGAGATCAAAGGCAATGAACTTCTTATATTCATCACTAGCAGTGTTTAAATGAGAAATGTTAAAGAAAAAAAAAACATTTGTAAATCTTTATAAAAATACAATTTTACATTAATATCAGACTGTTAGGTACCAGACAAATAAAAAAAAAGAAATCCCCAACAAACTTAAACCACAGACAATAATATTTTGAGTAACAATAACTCTATTCTATGTTGAGCAATGCAGTTTATTCTATACTGCACAACTGTGATGAATGAAATCAGTTTTCACCAATATGGTGGCCTCCGATCTCTAATAACGTTGAAAACGGGCGTCTTAAACATACATTAAACCAAACTGTCGTTTGGACTGCGACATGTCTAAGTTTATAAAATACCTCTCGCTTACGTGCCAACTTCCACATGCATTCATAACCGCTCAGAAATCCTGTCATACTTCTTACAAAACATAATAATAATTTATAAAATTCACAATCCCTTGCATATGTGCATGCCTAAAATAACATTCATCATCTTTCATTCCAGATCACGTTCAAAATATCACTGTTACCTCAAATAAGTAAAGATACCACAGCCACTGTCTGTATTTATAATACCGAATAGAAAAAATGCTAATATTAAAGATATTATAATTTATGGAAAGATAATGGTCAGGCATATGCAAAATTTTGATAATGCTGCGCCAAGTGCACAGTTTGTAGCTCAAATCACCCTACGGATTCGGTTCATATTAAATAGCCTTAAAAATTAATTATTGCCTTTTACTATAAAGAATGTAACTAAATATCATTAGCCATTATTTTTTAAGACAATTTGAATCTAATTAAATACATAATTATATCGACATATTCTAGCAAATTAATGTCAGAATATCTTCTACAAAACATTGCTACTTTATCATGTTATTCCATGCTAGTAGAACAATAGATATGGTAATATAGACAACAACATAGCAATTTGTTTGATAAATATAAGAATAAATTTCTTTATGAAGTTGACAACCGTTAATTATTATTGAAGTCTATTATGTACCTTTAAATGAAGGCGAGAACACAATGAGAGCTTTAAACTAATGCACCTAACGACTTGTAATGGACACAATAATATGCCTGCCATAACAGTAAATGATTTTACCAGCAGCAAGTTATTTCAAACCGCGTTACATCACTGTGGCCGCTCCGTTACTAAAATCTGAAAGAGAAACGAAACTAATAAGACATCAGACTTATACATATTTAATGTAATACTAGGTGGGCCAAAAGAAGTCATCCGATGTTGTTTGGCTCTCATTTTTTCTTCTAAATGAAAAACATCGATTCTGTTTTTTAATTAAATTAATTTGAACCTTTAGAATTTTATTGGTCAAGTCGAGAAAATGATATCGGCCAAATGGGCGCCATCCTCAATCTCGAGGACGAAGAACCAAAATCATAATGAGCGATGAGGCTCATTTCCACCTCAGCGGGTACGTGAACAAGCAAAACTATCGCTTCTGGAGCACCGAAAATCCACGTGATGAAGTGATGCACGAGGAGCCATTACACCCGCTCATTACATCCGACTGCATGGTGCGCTGTTCACGCTGGAGGAGTCATCGGGCCATTTTTTTCGAGGATGCCGCTAGTCAACCGACAACAGTGGACGGTGCGCGCTATATGGCCATGTTAACCGAGTTTTTTATGCCGCAATTGAACGAATTCGGTCTGGAGGACGGCGTTCCCGGGTAGCCTCATCTCTTTGTTTTGGCGATCTGGAAGCCCTCAAGGCCAACATTCGACACGAGTGCTAGATCTGTCGCCCGAAGTTCTCGCCGAAGTGATGAAAAATGCCATAAAACGAGCCCGGTGGCGGCGCCCATTTGGCCGATATCATCTTCTCGACTTGACCAATAAAATTCTAAAGGTACAAATAAACATAATCAAAACACAGAATCGAAGTTTTTTACATAGAAAAAAAAAATGAGAGCCAAACAACATCGGCTGACTTCTTTTGGCCCACCTTGTATACTATACTTTATATATTGGTATAGTAACAGACAAATCATCAACCATTCCAGATCATCACCGTCCGACAAAGCCTTTCCAATCGGGCGGGACATGAGAGTCGAGACGCGGGTGCCCTTGCCACATAACTTTGGGGGCTAACTAGTGCTTGTTTAAACGTTACTGGCTTCATTTCTACCTCATACTATGGCGCATAAATGTATAAAACCTCCAGATAGAACAAGCAGAATCTGCACAAAGCTTACACACACATTGAACACCTACGTACGGCGAAAGGTCAATAACACAAAAAGTAAAAATAATGCCGTCATGCGTTAATACAATATACTGAAATAATTTCAATCGCACGGAATCACATTTCGTCGGTTTATATAGAATTTTGTATTCTCAGAATATTACAAAGCACATTCACATATATTTACACCGATAAATTGATGCTAAGTCACAAAACATATATTAGTACTACGCCATGTGTATTTGTGTAAGCCGTAGGTTTTATACATTCATGCTGTGGCGGTACTTTTCTGATAAGGGAGAAATAAAAAGGGCGAAAATATCTTAAATATTATTTAGCCTTTACGAGCACTACAGAATTGACATGGTTTTGACTTTAATTTTTTTAAGTAGGCATTGTATTTGTTTCCATTATTGGAATTCATAATACATGCATATCATAATCAATACATATCAATAATCAGACATGGTGTCAAAATGTATGAATGCGATTTTAAGGCATTCAAGATGTAACCACACCCCTAAAAAATTTAGTAATGCTGGGTGTTGTAGGGTTTTTCAGTTCAGTACAATGCACTGAGGGGTAGATATATAGAGGCAAAATTGAAAAGAAAATGAACTCACCAGCTTGTAAGTGCAGGCTGCTGCTTCAGCTTGCGTATTTCCTTGGTGGCCCAGTTAGCGAGGGCCTTGGTCCGGGGCGTGCGCGATCGCCGCGCCACCTGCAGCAACTCCAGCAGCGGCTTGCTCTCCAACAGGGGGAGCACGCGTAGCCCGAACACCGTGCACAGGTCGCCCGTGAGGCCGGCGATCACCGACATCTGGCCGTCCGTGCGCTCCGGCTCACAAGCCACGCTCATCATAAAGTTCACTATGGCTGGCACGTGTGGCTCTACCAGTGCCACGTCGGTTACAAGTTGCTGTAAATGGAAAGCGGGTTGCAGTTCTGTCTTACAGTAACTTACAGTAACATTAAAGAAACTTTTCCACCCCGAAGGAGTAACTTTATTACGTATAGTTGACGCTTGTGACGCTGTCATAAATATAAATATTCTAATAAACTGAATAGCGAAGTCAGTAATAAACATTTGAATAAAGTCGTACAAAACGGCAGCCTCGTTGAAAATTCTGTAGTTTACCTACTGTAGTTCAGTTATGGGAGGTGGAAGTTATGAGAAAGAAACAACTGAAAAAATAAAAAATTTGAAAAGTTTTTTAAAATTACTGGATAACAGCCGAAATGTCTATTTAACGCTACCCACAGCGCCGCCTCAGAGCTTTGTAAATGTTTCATAGGTAATAAAACACCCGTTTTGTTCAATGTCGCAAAGCTTTTCTTTAGAATATGAACTCCCAGTATTTTGATAATACCTAAATTTAAGTGTTATTTTATAAGTATTTTTGGTATTTTGTTATATAGGAGCTTTCTATAGCATGGACTGAGTACATTCATTTAAGGCAAATAACGAATTGAATTCCACCTTGTATAAGCATTAGCATCTCCCATCTCTTTTATTTCCAAACATTGATAGTTGATTTTGTAGACTTGTGAACAATCGTGAAGTTATATAGCAGACTGATGTAGATTGTATGATGGACCTGATGACATTGGCGAAATTGTGGTGAATTATCCAACAATTGCAATAGTTGGTGCCCAATCAAATTTTTAACCAGAGTTTGTTGTATTGTACGTTTTAAGAAACATTAATCTACAAGTATTTTAGTGTTGTTGTAAAAAAAATAATAGTTGACTGCACACTGTATGTAATTATGTATATGTTTGGATAATTAAATTATTTAGATTTAAGACACTCACTTCACCAGAGGAACCCTTGAGTCCTTGTATGATGCCGGTGTAAGCTTCAAGCACACTTTCGCGGAGCTCACCCAAATATTCCACCAGGTCATAGTCGGTACGATCTACTTGCGCGTTGCTGGCCTGGAAATCAAACGATGCATTTAAATGTGCCACCTATTTCCCTACAATTAAACCTGGCAACAACATAAGTCTTTTTAGTTGCTGCGCGTATTCTTCCCCAGGATTTTAAAACTTCATCCTCCATGTTTTATCAAGTTTGGTTTAACCAATTAGTCATGAGTAGTCATGACAAGGTGAAAGGAAGAGACGAAAAAGGTACTTCCAAATTTATTAGCATGGATATTGAAGAAAATAATTTTAACAATTTACCTGCAGCAACATTTGCATAACAACATCGAAATATTTGGCGAAATCGGTTCCGATGCTGAGCGCAATATCACCGAAAACGGACAAAATCTGCGGTTTTACGGAACGATGGATAGATGGGTCGCCGAGGTTCTCCAGCAGCATAACTATAATTTCATCACAATATGGCAGCACCTGGAAAACATTTGTTATTACAATCCAACGCTGAGATGTGATCTGAATATATAAGTTCATATTTATTTGTCTATTACCTTATTTTTTAATGCTCTGCAAATATCACCCGTAAGTCCAACAGCTGCGATGCACACTTGATATTCCTGATGATTTTTGAGACCTACATATAGATACCTCTTGAATGCATCCATATATTTCAAGAAGCCTTCTCCCAAAACCTCAACGAGAGTAGAGACTGCCATGAGGGCATCTTCTTGTACACCGCCAGCCTTTCCGGCATTGCTAGCAAACATGGTCAGTAAGGCTGTCATGATGGCATCAGATATCTGCGGCGCATCTTCAGGAGTCACCTTACGGAGCACTGACTGGAGAGTCGCGCACAGAAGACTCTGCAAGTCATTAAACTGGGAGCGATCCGCTTGGCTTGAAATATGGTTCTCCATTTGCAAAACTTGCTGCAGCCGCTCCAATATCACCATGGTAGTCTTTTGAACGGTAACATAACAATCAGTTGGGGAGTTTTTAACCATCTCCATTAAAGCCTCATAAGCAGCTGAGCGCAGATTGTGCTGCGCTGCATCTTGACGATCTGTCGTTTCAAGAAGCCTTTCGATTATGAAATCGAAGTAGTTTGACATACAATATGTTTGGGGTTGATTGGAGTCGCCGCAGTCGGCTGCCTCGTAAGCTGCTTCAGCTAAACCTGTAAATGCCCAGCAGACGTTGGCAGCGACGCGAGGTTCCGCCTTGAGGCCATTTACCAGACTTTCTAGAAGTGGTTTCAAGTAGTTTTCATTGATCGCAGCTTCGGGAACGATCTCACAGATTCGCCCGAACGTCCAGGCTGCCGTGTCCCGCACGGCAACACTGGAATCGTACATGGCTTCAATCAAAGTCAGCATTGCCTTCTCTACTAATGGCTTGAGTGTGTTTGCCTCAAGACCACCCAAGATGGAACCAAAAGCCATAAGAGCTGCTTCCCTATACCTCCAGTTTTCATTTTTAATGTTGGAATTAATGAAAGGCAACACATGAGGAACAATTTCATCCTCACAGCAGTTTGAGAGAAGCATTAGACAAACAGAGGCAGCTTTGGAAGGGTTCCACTCCAATTCATCTTCAGTGTCATCTTGCTTGGTTAACTTCTGCATGAGGACAGGAGCTAGGTATTGGAGTGCTCCTCTTGCATAAAACCGCGAAGTCCGCACTGGTGGACGACCTAATAACAATAACAGGTATAAATGTTCCTATCTGATAAAAATATATTTGTATGTAAATTATGTAAAGTCAGGTCCGTTTTAAATAAAAGCACAGAATATACAATAATAGTACTACATACAGAAGGTCCACTCCGCAAAAACACTTAAGTAAATAGCGACTCTTGCTCCAACACAATAAAGTGCAATTTAGGTTTTACAGAGGTACTGACCTATCTTTATATTCTGTCTGTTTTAACTTGGCTTCACGAATTTTGTTTGCTTATAAGTAATAAGTTATAATAGTACAAGTAACTACTAATAAACAGACAAAAACACACACAAGTAAGAGTAAGTAACACAAGTACACATTACTTACTCAGGCTATTGGCAAATTATTAGGTACCTATCTATTATATAAAAGGACTAGTGGTGACCGACTGACAGATAATGCACAGCCCAAACCGCTGAACGTATATACACGAAATTTGGAGAGCTATTATGACGTGAGCACATGCTAAGAAAGGATTTTTGAAAATTCAACCCCTTAGTGAGTTTTTTGAAATTCAATACTTAAGGGGGTTAAAAAATGTTAAAGTTTGTATGGAAATTTCAAATAAAATTACCGTATCATACTGAAATTTGAAATTTGTTAAAATACAACAAAATAGGTATGTACCTATCAATATCTTCCAGAATAAATATAAATGGTATGTCCAAATTTTTTGTTATTTTTTTACCTGTAAGCACAACGGTATCTTTTATTGAATTATAGGATGGTCTACATGGCATTATCCATTTACGCATGAAGCAGCTAGCTTGCGGGCGAACCGCAATCTACTGGCTGCTACACCTTCCTGAACAGAGTGCCCAGCAAACATACCTAAACTGCAGAGTGAGACCCCCCTGATAGAAGTAGGTAGGCATAAGTAGATACATATTGTTGTTTGTATACCTGCTTCAGATGCTTCCACTTCTTCAATGGAGAGGTCTATTTCTTCATCACTGACATTAGACCAGAATTCAATACCTTGTAGTGAAATTTCATCTACATCAGATTTCATAGCCTCTAAGGTAATAGGAAATAAGGCTTGACCCATATATGGCTCCATGTATTGATAGTATAGAGAGAGGATTTTAACCTACAAAAATAGAAAATCAATTATAAAATTAAAGTATTGCAATATACATACAAGTAAAATTACTAACACAGTATTGTATTTATATGATTATTTCATAAGTGCACCCATTAAAATTTATAGTAAGGGTCAATTAAGTTAAGCCCTGGCAGGCTAGCAAGTTCCTTCACAATACACAAAATATAAGGATTTTTGGTACTGTGCTTTTTATGATTGTGATTATTTTCTACACTCTCACTCACTAGCCATAATTGTGGAAACAGGAAAACATATTTTCATGCATTTGGTCAGAATAGTTTTTTCAATAATTATTAAATTTCAATATGGCCTGATACTATACTTTTTTTACAATAAGGACCAATAACCACAAAGATAAATATGAATCACAGTAAGAAAATTGAGCCTCCCAGGCTTTTAATACTTACTAAACACTGGAGGGCAGCAACACTGATTCTCATGTCACTGGATTGAGTGGCCTCACATACAACCTCCATTATAAAATTCCTCTCATTGTCCTTGTCAAAATTAGCTTTAGTGAACTCTAAGGAATTTAATAGAGCTTGGGTTGCCGCAAGGCGCACATGGTTGCTGGGTTCAGTAGATCTCATCCCATGTATGATAGCAGTAAGAATTGGATTGCTCTGCTCGGTTAACACTTCAGCATCAATTTCTTGACATATATAACCTAAAAACAAAAACTGTTAACAACACAAAATATACAACATATCTATTCAGGGTTGGATTTTGTACGATGATTATCGTATTTGTGCGATAATTTGACATAATGTACGATATACTACCCAGTTTTAATGATTGTACGCAATAATACGATAATTTCTGAGTTGACAAGTTATTTTCAATTAATACCTATAAAAAGCACTGAATTGTGTAGTGCTTTCATATGCAAATGCAGATTGTGAGAGAATATTTAGTAAGATCAACCTTACTAAGTCAAATACTCGGTACAGACTTGTAACACAGACTGTAGATGCAATCTTATTGTCGACGCAGTAGAAGTTAGCAAAAGTGACAACTGTACTATTTCAAACCAATGTTAAGAAGAGCCAATACTAAAAATAATACCAGTATGCAGACCATTGAACATTGCAGATATAAATTAATAGTAACTTAAAAGTTGTTTTTTTTTTTTTTTGTTTAATTGATGATTAAATTGTGTCTTCCATATTTTCTTAGTTCCTTTAATTATCCTTCCTTTACCATGTAATACTGCAAGAGATAATCATATTAACCTAGTGTTTTTCCAAGATGTATGATCTTGGAAAAACACCAGTTTAATATGAATCAATTCCAACACTGTATCTATTAGTCTCAACATGCATTTTCAATTTAGAAGTGTTTAAATCTAGTGGTATAAAAGTCAAGAGTCAATGAGCCTTTAGGTATTTTTTAGAAAAGCATGTACGATCATACACAACATAATCACTGTCCATCAGATGAGAGTGATTTTTATATACTAGCCTATTTGGTATTATAAAAAAATTACCAATAGCTTCTAAAGTTGCCTCCTTTTTGAGCTCTGTAGAGTTAGCATTGACAACATTGTCTACAAGGTATGGTATTAGATCGTTCCACTGGCCCACTGGTAGTTCTGCTACTGCTACATAAGCTACACACTGGGCGGCTGAGCTTGGTCTGCTGTTTTCTGTTCCTATAGCAGTTAAGATCTGAAATATATTATATTTTTTTAACAAATAACAGGATAGGAAAAAAATCAAATTGATTTTGAAATCAAATTCTATTCAGTTATTTTAATAATATGTACTCACATTCTTTTTAATATACACTCGTATATCATCAGGAAGAGATAACCACCGCTGTTGATACTGTTGCTTCAGTGTAGTGTCCTTGGAGGTAAGGTGGTTCTTCAGCTGCAGACCTGCAGCCATTCGAGCCACCTGGCTGTTGCCTCCTTGTGCCAGCACTTCAGACAACATCTTAATGAATGCTGTGAAGTTGGAGACCGCTGCATGGTCCAAATACTGTTCTGCTGCTTCCAATTCATTTCGATCTGAAAATATTTAATATTAATTAATTAGTAAAAGTAATTGCATTGACATGTAGACAGCATGAAATCTTTCTTGAACATGAACCATAAACTCAATTTTGATTCTGAAGTCTACATTTAATTGCAGTAAACAGCAGGATCTAACACTTAGTTCTAAAGCATCCCAGAGATAAATGGATTGGTTTAACATGTTTTTCAACCAGATGTAAGATAATAAATGGCAAATTATAACCTTAAAATCTTATGAGGATTGACATGATAATGTTCAACATCACATTCAAACAAAATACCTACTTTTTGCAGACAAGATCTCCAATTATGCTTTTTTACAGGTTTTCAGGTACTTTTACACTATAATCGTCATGTTAAAAACAGAGCTTTGAGTACAGCGTTAACAAACTAGAAGTTTCCAAACATGACAAAGGGTCAGTCCAGATGAAACGATCCTAAAGCATATTTCACTAATATTATTGTGATAACTTAAAGATAAGGCTATCAGGTCATAAGAAAAAGGCGATGTGCCATTCCAAATAAAATATGTAACAGTTAGTTCCAGATAAAGTCGGTTGACATAAAAAAACGCCATCAAGGTTCTCAAAATATTGAGTAACCGCTGCTTACCTGGAGATATAGTCTTTTCCAATATTTGTATAAGTGCTAGTGTGGTTTGCATTTTGTTCACTGTTCTTTTACTACACTTTGGATACAACGGTAAAACTGAACCGAAAATTAAAAACCGGCACACCAGCAGTCACCACGGAAGAACATTCATAAAATGAAAAATCAAAAATGTGGCAGTGTTGCCGCTCTTCAAATTATGGTCAATTTACATTGAATCAGTACCAGTAGCTCACTGGGGCTACTCGCACCATCCACACCACTTCCTAATGACGAGCTCCTCAGATTCCAAGTATATGTTGAGATTCCCTACTCCTCAGATTCCAAGCTACAATAATACGATTTATAATAGATCATAGGGGCTTGACGGAAAAAATTAAGACCAAAAATTGTAACGACACTTAAGACCAAAAGTAACGACACTTTTTGAAGCAGTGCGGCGTGCGTGTGGTTCTCTGTCTGTCTCTCTCTTTCTCTCTCTCTCTCTCTCTCATACAAAGCAAGCCAGTTATTTTCGTTTCGTCTTTCTATTTCGCATTCATATTATATTAATATTCTTTCTATTTACCTTATATTTGTTAATAATAAAATTACTACAATAATTAATTACAATTCCTGTACTAATTAATCGAAAGGAACTTCGTTCTATCCGGGTGTCCGGGTTTATTATTATATCTTATCTATATGATAGCAAGATAGATGTAATAGTATATTATTTCCCGTGATAGGACAAGTAAATACTTGTCCTATCAATCTACCACCACCGCGGTGGCAGTTATAATATATTATATCTGCCACCGCGGTGGTGGTTTGACTATTACAAATCAAATGAGTTGGTACAAAAAAAAACCGCAAATCCTTATCGGGGTGCAGAGGGAACATGGTCCTTGTAGTTCCCGGGTCCTTACATACCTGGGTATACAGGGTTACAGGGTTCAGGATCTATTTATGTGATCGCGTTTCGTACTGCCCTGCTTTCCCGTGTGGATTAAACAGAAAAAAAAACGTTAACGTTCCTTAGTGCATTTTACAGTTAAGAGAAAAAACAAATTATTTTGTGGTGCATTTACACTGACAGTCGAGTTTTGGCGGGAAAGCGAAAGAGATTGCGTCACCGCATTGTATTATTTTCCAAAACTTGTGTTATTTTCAGTGTTCGTGCATAAAATTGGTGGCGTTCTATTCGCTAAGTGCTGGGTTACAGCCGTGAGTGTGGGAAAATGGTTATAATGATGGTGAAACGTTTCCTTTCGTGTTGTTTCCAAAACTCCATAGACTCTTCAAGTAAAGTTGCCACCACTTTACTAGGAGTATGACTTTGACTAGACTATGACTTGACTTGATGACTTCGACTGTGACTTATCACATATTTGCGTGAAATATCATTAACTTGATATATGTTCAATAACTTGACGCTGGCTAAATACACAAAAGTGTGGAGCCAAAACATAAAAAAAAATACACTGATAGTCAAAATGTGAAGTCAATGTCAAGTTGAAGTATGTCAACGTCCCTTGTCAACTCGCTTTGCAGTCTCTTTTTCATGTTTTGTTGGTGTTGTGTGTGACGGTTCGGCAGAAATTATTTGCCAAAATGGTATTAAATCTCTTTCATATTGCACAATCAGTTGCTAAAAGTTTATTAAAACGCCCCAAAAGTGGATTTTAGTTGCATTAGTTCCTGTACCTGTGAGTATTTTTGGGCTAGGTACAAAAATGTTCTATGGCTCGTTTTGTTATTTCAGTCGCTCGTCATCCCAGAGAAGTTTCAACACATCCTGCGTATTATGAACACCAACATAGATGGCAAGCGTAAAGTGATGTTTGCCATGACTGCTATCAAAGGCGTCGGTCGCAGGTATTCCAATATCGTGCTGAAGAAAGCCGACATCGATCTTGACAAACGTGCTGGTGAATGCACAGAAGAAGAGGTAAGTGGTACAGCTCTTTTATACTTATAGATCTACTTTGATAAATCCATCTTCTTCACTAAATGTGTGTCTATGTACAAGTCCTATAAAGTAGGTACTCTTTGCTTCTAAATAATAGTAGTGTGGATACATCCTTGATGCAGATCATGTCATATTGCATATCACTACAATAAATACAAATATATATATTTATACTGAAACTACTGTTTGATTGCTGACAGAATGTGTGACCACTACAACAATATAGTAATAAGCTAAGTAAAATATATTACTATATTTTTATATTGTATTTGTCTCTTGTTCTCTTGCTCAATTTATACCTGCTGTATGTATTATTGCCCACTAGTGCATTGGCCCTGCCTATAAATATGCAATATTTTTCTGAAATAAAAACTTAATTGATTGATTGACTATAGATAGCAGCTACTGCTAATCTTAAGTTTATGAAACTAGCCAAAACAATCATGGTGATCATGTAATTCTGATAATGAACCTACAGGTGTTTTATGGGCACCTATGCTTTGCACACTTTATATTGAAAGTGTTAAATCCCCAAATAAAAATAAACAAATTTTAGTTACTATCACTTGCAATAAATGAACATGATTACTTAACAGAATTAACAGTTTTATTCAATTTTGATAATTTTCTTGTAGCTAGTCAAATTCATTCTCTCAGTGGCAACACAAGTTTAGCATTCCTCCCTACTGTAAGTGTAGTGTGGGTTGATTTAAATGGAAGGCTTTTCACAAATGTTATGGGTATAAGTTGCTTATGGAGAGAAGCTAATCTCGGGTGAGCGAGTTAAGAGAGACACTACTACTAAACATTGTGTAGTGGAGGACCAGTTTCAGTGTTGTTTTATTTCCATCCCATTATGTACTGTTTATTATTAAGGGTTTTAGTGTCCAGTAGTAGGCTGCTTTAGGCTGATGCATAATCACAAGATCAATACATGATGTTTTGTATTGTTTCAGGTTGAAAAAATAGTGACCATCATGTCTAATCCTAGGCAATACAAAATTCCAGACTGGTTCCTTAACAGGCAAAAGGACATTGTTGATGGTAAATACAGCCAACTGACATCATCCAATTTAGACTCCAAGCTCCGTGAGGACTTGGAGAGGCTCAAGAAGATCCGTGCCCATCGGGGCATGCGTCACTACTGGGGCCTGCGTGTGAGAGGTCAGCACACCAAGACAACTGGCAGGAGAGGAAGAACTGTTGGTGTGTCTAAGAAGAAGTAAAATATTAAATAAAAACTAAATTCTCATGACATGTTTTATTTTTTCACATAACGTTTTCACAAAACACAGATTAACATACTACTCAAAATATTTATCTTGTTCAAGTTGGGTATAAGTTATAACCAACCAACAGTAAAAGTAAAAACAAGACTGGCTTGTTTCTATTATTATAACTTATTTGCTACCAACCTCTAATGGAAGTTATTTATGTTTTACTTCAAAAGGTACAATGTAATATTTAGCTAACAAAAAGTAGGTATGTACATATTCATGATTTAATTACAAAAACTTATCACAACAGCTTTCAATGCTGTAGGCATGTGATGCTTTTATTAAATAAAAAAAAATGGAATACAGTACAATGTAAATATTAACTAAAAGATTATTTAACTATTCATATTGTGCAATAAGTACCATCATGTATACACCAGCTAAAAGAGCAAAGATTTCTTTAATTGATTGAGAGAGTTTGTTAGAGCCTTCTAATAGCTCTGGGATCACAGACACAGTGGCAATGTAAATGAAACCTCCAGCTGTGAAAGGCAAAATGAGGGAAGACACTAGCCCCTCACTGGCACCTCTCAAGTATATTGAGAGGACTGTTCCTGAGATTGCCCCAAAAGCTGTAAGAAGTTGCAGGAACATTGCCTTCCTTCTAGAACATCCAGACTGCACCAGAATAGCAAAATCTCCAATCTCATGGGGAATCTCGTGCAACAAAATGGTGATTGTGGTTATGTATCCGATACTTTGTCCAGCTATGAAAGAGGCACCAATTGCCAAACCATCAGTGAAATTATGTAAAAAATCTGCAGCTAAATTCAAGTATCCAGCAATTTTGATGTCTTCTTTTTTGTCCTTGTTTTTTTTCTTGGACTTTTCATCTGTTTTCTTGTCGGTTCCATGAGAGTGTCCGTGTCCTCCGCTGAATAGACGAACAGTTTTTTCAACGACCAAGAATAAAATGATACCTCCAAGCACTCCAAGTCCCACAGTAGTATCGTGTGGTTGATGCTCGCCCCCATCGTGCGAGTGGCTGTGGCTGTGTCCGGTGTCACCGCCGCTCGACATCAGTGCGTGCGGGATCAGGTGAAGAAACGCATCGCCTAAAAGTCCTCCAGAAGCGAACGATAACAATATCTTAAGTAGCGGTTGCTTCTCTATACTGCCATCAACGGGAATGAAGAACAGTATTAGGAATGGCACTATACTTATGAAGACAGTGGAACTTAACGCGCTAACGTACAAATTGTAATCTGGTTCAACAACTTTATCTTTTCTGTATTGTTCGTTCGCACTTTTGGAATATTTGAAAGAGGCTGGTTCTTCCCCTCCATGAGAATGTGAATGGCTATGGCCTAGTACAGTAGCCACTGTGAAGGCCAAAATTAGATTTATCAGTAACCATTTACTTGACCGAATCATTTTTACAGTAATAAATTGATTTTGTAATAGTCTCAGTTTATTTCCCAACACACTTGGCACACAACTAAGGAAAACACATCAGCAATTAAGCATTACAGAACGACTGACAAGTGAAATTAACTGACTCAGGGCATTAGTGACACTGACCATGACATGGTTGATTTGTTACTTTGTCTCTTTTGCTCACATATAAAATCGTGATGTGCCATTCATGTCACATGCTATAAATTTACTTGAAAAACAGTTTTGTTACTTTTATTTATGTAACACAAAGGTTGATGACACTTTGATAGATGATAACTTTTTTAATGTCAAAACGTTAGATTGGTATTTAGCCAATATTTCACGCAGATATTTGTCAAGTCACAGTCCAAGTCATCAAGTCAAGTAATAATCTAGTTTAAGCCACACTCTTAGTAAAGTGGTGCACTCCTTCTGGTAAACTTTACCAGAAGCTTCTATGCAGTTTTGGAAATAACACGAAAAGAAACGTTTCACCATCATTATACCACTTTCCCACACTTATGCCTGTAATCTAGCACTTAACGAATAAAAGACCACCAATTGACAGCCTCTGTGGCGTGGTGGTTGAGCAGGTTGGCTCATAGCCCGAAGGCGGCGGGTTAGATTCCCGCGGAAGGACAAGTATTTGTGCAACGAAAAAAAATGCGCAAATACTTGCTGAATCTGGGTGTTGTGGGACCATGGTCCTCGTAGTTCCTGAGTCCCCAGTATACAGAAAATCCTAGCGTTAGGGTCTAGGATCTATGTATCTGATCGTTGGACGTTATAATTATTACTTATTAATTTATACTTTACCACAAAATAATGTACAAGGAGGAATTAATGTTAATAATTAATAACTCAATTTTGTTGTATGTGTATTTGTATTATTACTATCATCACTAATTATATTGCACTATTCAAAATCATATTTTGTTAATTTTGATGTGTTATCTGGCTGTAAACCTTGTATATACTCGTATGTCGTAGATTGGGAATGCTCCATCCGGTAAATATATCGGAATATTTTAGTTATTGAAATAAAACTCACATTTGCGCTTGACTTGGGGATTAAGCTGATGAATGTGTAGCGAGGCGAACGGAAGTTGATTACCTTAGATCTACCTTACCTTAGAACATTGCCAACATACCAAAGTTTTTAATCGTAATTACTTTAAATTTGTATTATTAATGTTCGTATTAAGATGGTAAGATGAAAATTTACACTTGTCAAGATGGCGACATTAACATTAAACAAAGCAAAAACAAAGTTATAGCGGACGATAGATGAAGCTAAACTAAAGAACAAAATGAAAGAAGAATATCTAGTGTAATTCCGCTAAATACAGGTAATTAGACTATCTATATTGGGGCAGTCGCGAAGGATTATTGGATAAATGAATAAATAAATGATTAGGTATAAATTACAATTACAAATTATAAAAATTATCATTGTTATTATTATGAAAATTTAAATAGATTTTATTATTTTTGTTATTATAAAATTAGTTAATTATAATAAACCTGAACTTATATTAATAAATTTAAATAAATCTAATTGTTAAATTAATTATTATTGTAATAATTAGAACTGAAATTTAAATTATATAATTATTATAAAATTAATTATAATAATAATATAGTATCTAATAATAACAATAATTTTATATAATTTGTTATTGTAATTTCAGGATATTTGCAATAATAATAGTTAATGTTATAATATTTATATAATTTTATAATTTAAATTTCAGTTTTATTTATCATCATAATAATTAATTTAACAATTAGATTTTTTTTTATAATTTATTAATTTAATTTTTAGGTTTATTACAATTAATTTTATAATAACAAAAATAATAAAATTTGTTTAAATTTTCATAATAATGACAATAAAGTTTATAATTTGTAATTGTTATTTATACTTAATCATTTATTTATTCATTTATACAATAATTCTTTGCGACTGCCCCAATACAGATAATCTAATTACCAGTATTTAGCGGAATTACACTAGATATTATTATTTCATTTTGTATCTAAGATCAACTTCCGCGAAGTCACGCCTGATTCTATCAATTATCTTAAACTCAAGCAGCCTTATTAATAAACGGGTATTAGTGTCGGATTAGTTACTTCAGCTTTTGTTCTTCTTTTGCTACTGGAATATTTAGCTGGATCGAAAGAGACAAAAGATGGTGTAACTAGTCTAAAGCCAGTTCGTGTTTATTAATAAGGCTGAAGAAGTTTTGCTTCAGCCATGTAGTCTAAAACACACTCATTTTATTTATATATCAGCGATATTATCAAAATTTTAGAAATACAGTAAATACAATGGTTAAGTTATTTAAAAATCTATGGCTGTACTTATTGGCGGTAGTTACAATATTTAGTAAAATTTATTCATTTATCGCTAATATTGTAGTCGCAATAACTACGGTTTTGCACATACATAGTTACTTATCTTCTTGTCTCCCTTTTGAACTGGCTTTATAGGTCTTGTACACACCCGAAGCCTATGTGTTAACTCAATATAGTATAGTACCTACCTACTTACCTATCTGTACTACCTCTATTCGAAAAAACTTCGCTAATCACGAAATTTTAAGAGAGGAGAATAAAGGCACTTTTGCAAAATATATTAATTTATTAAACTGCCAGTATAGTATATACACCTAAAACCAGTAGGTCATCTTGATGTTGCCATCTATGTCTCTCTGGGTTTCGACGATACTCGTTTGCCGCACCAATTTGCGCATTGAACTGCGTCGCCTTAACGGCAGTTCCGGAACTTCATCTTCCACTTGCGGTGCTTGTGTCAGTTCCAACTGGTCCAGGTTTTCATATGATTCCGAGTTCACGACTTGACTGTTGAAAAAAGTAGGAAGATAAATACCTGATTTAAAAATGAAATTAGCTGACATCCTTTTTAAAGGGATAGACTAAAACTTTTTCTATAAAAGTTCCCGTCTACCCCCCGGAAGCGATGTAGGAGTTAGGACAGATTACTTTTTAATTTTTCAAAAAGGGCAAATTGGTAAGTGAATGGTAATATTACTAAACATCAATATTATAGTCTATGGAGTTTTGGCGGGAAAACGAAAAAGATCGCGTCGCCGCATTGTGTTATTTTCCAAAACTTGTGTTATTTTCAGTGTTAGTGCATAAAATTGGTGGCATTTTATTCGTTAAGTGCTGGATTACAGGCATGAGTGTGGGAAAGTGGTATAATGATCGTGAAACGTTTCTTTTCGTGTTGTTTCCAAAACTCCATAGAAGCTTCTGGTAAAGTTGCCACCACTTTACTAGGAGTATGACTTGACTAGACTATGACTTGACTTGATGACTTGGATTGTGACTTGACTTGACATACTATAAGTATATGTATATTATATATTAATTAACTCGATAAATTATCAATTACTTGACACTGGCTAAATACACAAAAGTGTGGAGCCATAACAAAAAAAGGGAAAAAAATAGTCTATGGTACCTAGTATCTTGGCTAACTGGCATTTACTTTTAACTGGTTGTTGGTACTTTGATTGATAGGAAAATAATCAAAAAGTTTGTTCCACCACCGCTTTACACTAATGGCCCTCCTTAATATTTTGTATAAAGAAGTATTATTGTAGCAGGTAGTTAATTACAGACAAGTTTAGCCGTCGATTTCGCCTATCGGTTACGGTTCTTGTCGAAGACAAAGCCACGTCACTACGTCAGGCGGTAAACATTCTGACATCTGAAGCGTTAACTAAAAGAGAAGGATTCTTCCTTCGGTCGGAACTAACCAAATTCCTACACGAGAACGATCATCTAGATCAATTATTATATACTAGCTTCTGCCCGCGACTTCGCCCGCGTGGCCTATAGGAAACGAAGAAGATTTTTTTCATAGATAATTCAACCACTCTCTTTCTTAGCGGTGGAATTTCGAAAAACTCTGTCATAGTGGATATCTACACTTTACAAAGAACATACCCTCCAAATTTCAAGTCTCTATTAAAGACCAGCGGTTTAGGCTGTGCGTTGATATATAAGTCAGTCAGTCAGTCAGGACTTTGAATTTTATATGTATAGATTAGCAAATATGTTAATTATGTGTATGGTAGGTACCTTTGTCCACCACACGACCAACAGTCCGCATAAGTCCAGTCTTTCCCGAAGATCTCTCCTTCTTCGGCCGTCTGCGGCAGAGAAGTATGCAAGGTCTCAGGCAAGCGAAGCGCACTTATGCCTCCGACGACTGACACTGCGCCCATTACCACCAGCGGCAAGACTAGGTTGTTTGAACCCTGGATAAGTGTGCAGTAAAATATCTAGTAAGGTAGCAGAGAGCTAATATGTACAAGTTTAGTTATATAGGTTTATAATTTTTTCCTAAAAAAAGGGTACTACATTACATTTTACACAGCGTCATCTAGCCCCATACTAAGCAAAGCTTGTACTATGGGAACCAGATAACTGGTACAATACTTAGATCTTTTTTGTTTGTAAATATATACATAAAAATAGAATATAACATCCAATCGCAGAACAAACATCGATATACATCACTCAAATGTGTGACCTGGGTGAGAATCGAACCCACAATCTACAGCTCAAAAGGCAGGGTTACTACCAACTGAGCTATCGGGCCAGTCAGTTATACTTACTTTATGTTTGCTGATCATATTGTTTTCAAAATTTCTTTGTCTTTTTTATATTTATTTTAACATGGAACTGGCATACATTTGGCATAAAGTTGCTACAAAAAAAACTGTGAAATGAGAATGAAAGCACATTCTAACTTCCATCCTCCAAAATGTTAAGTAAGTAGTATTAAGTGATAAAAATAAAGTTTTAGAATGCGTCAAACAACCATGTTATCATACCGAAACATGCATTTTGTACTACCAATATGGACTCTACTATCTACATATAATAGGTATATTTGTACTAGACAGCCTTACCAAGTAATTTACAAAAGGAATAATAATTAGACCCAAGCCGCCTATGTATGCCGATGTGCCGATCCCAACTCCTCTCAGCTCCGTCGGGTAGAGTTCTCCAGCATAAGGGTATATTATTAAGAAGGAAGCAGATATAAAACATTTGGATATCAAATACAGAACAAGGGTTGCCGTCATAGCATCTGCAAAAATACGCCCAGGCTACATATTTATGTCATAATTAAAGCTTATCTACCATTCGCTTACTTAAATACTTGTGTTATAAGTAGGTTAAAGTTTATAAGTCAAAGTATATTTAAATTTTACCTTCAGGTAGCAATATAGTAATGATACAAAGAATTCCACCAATGACCATTGATAGACAAAGAGGCCACCTCCTCCCAATACGGTCCATGAGTAACCAACAAACAATATAGCTCGGTATCTCTACAGCGGACGATAAGAAGAAACTCATGTACTGATTGTCGCCCATTGCAGGTCCGTAGTAGCTAAGACCCACGTACACCATTTCGGACGCACACCAGTTTAGAGTGATTAAGCACGTTTTAAGCCTCATGTTCGGAGTTCGACACAAAGCGAACACACTTGCTGTTTTGGTCTCCGTAAATCCTTTTTCCTTTTGTAACAGCACCTGCTTCTGTAGCTTTATCGTGTACTCCTCCGGTAACTCTTTACCGTTGACCCTTGCTATTGTTTTAAGAACAGTGTTAGCTTCTTCAAGTCGTTCCATCATAAGTAACCATCGAGGTGATTCTGGTAACACGAACCAGTACAAGTAATATAATAGAAAAGGCGTTGAAGTCGCTAAAGCTAGAGATCTCCAATCTCGTAATAAATATGTTACCCCTGATAACAGTATCAAGCCTAGCGTGTAAAATACACACGTCATCACTGTCACAAATGATCTATAGTTTGGTCCAGCCAGTTCTAAAGCTGAAAAATATACAACAACGTCAGATAACCAACAATTACAGTGCTTGTAAATACTTTAATTGTTGGTAATCTGTATACCTACATATAGATGTAGGTACTCAATATATTAAGCACATAGGTACTTACAAATTATAAACGGTATTTGGTACACAGCTGGAATCGTCAAACCAACTATAGTCCTTGCCAGTACCCATACCCAATATTCGTAAGCATACGCGGTCATAAAACTTCCTATTAATAAAGTAGTTAAACAAATAAAGAAAGATTTCTTCCGGCCAATACGGTCGTTTAAATATCCAAACGTGTAAACACCAATGGGTCCTCCAATGTTTAAAGCGACTAAGCCGAGAGTTGGATAGATGTCATACTCGCAAACTAAATCAAACTGAAACAAGAGAAAGGTTATTTGAAAAAAAAAAGTTTATATGAAAAAAAAACCCACATTAGGTAGTCAAATACTTACGTCAATTACCACTGAAGATTTAACGTCGGAAGTGTCATACTCATAACCATCTATGCAAGGTTCTACAGGCCAGCCTCTACTATGATTAAGACTGCTCAAATTCTTTGTACGTATTTGTTCCGACCAGTTGTTCACTTTATACCTCAAACATTTCTCAAAAGTAAGTCCGTCCTTAAAATAATAAGTTTTATAAACTAAGTTAGAAATATTACAATGTAAGCAGTACGTACTAAGTTAGAAATATGACTTATAAGTTAAGCAAACCTTAATTGGTATTGAAAACTCTTTCCGTTGTTGTAGAGTCAGATTTAGTGACTCTAGTTCGAGGACCCTGCACCAGTGGTCTGGCACGTCTGTCATAAATAATTGGTTGAAAGCACAGAAGCCGCATGGCAAGCAAGCTGGTAAACACACCAGCCATAGAAGAAGTTTTTGGTACAGACCGAATTCTCCAATTTTTGGCAGCACATCATCCAAATCGATAGGATTGTCATTTGTTTCACTAGCCTTAAAACAGGATAAGTTAGTTATGAGTAGGTAACTTTCAAAGAACAAACTCTGCATATGATATCTGCATGCAGAAACTATGATAATGAAAGCAGTGCAAGTGGTCAAGACCTTTATAACAGGCGGTTGTGAACTTGAACCAGCGTGAACTAGTTTTCACACATTGACAATGCACACAGAACTGGACTTGTACTTGAAACTTTAAATTATAAATACAATATCTACGAATCAATTATTTTAGGTATTATGATCAAAATACAATTTTTACACATCTTTGACAAGTTCACACAAAAAAAAAAAAATTCGCAGTGAATTTTTTTTAAAATTAGTACCGAAAGTTTTTGTTGAGATCCGTAGTCAGAAATAATTTTATCAGTTTTCATCATCACCTACTGACGAAACCTATTTTGCGCAAGAGAAACACGGAACTAATGAAAGTTGACATTCAGAGCGTCCAGAGCGGATGGCGGAAGCCGTAGGAAACATTAATCTAATTAATCATACCTATTCCGCGTATAGGTACAATAGATACTTTGCCGAAACCAGCTATCGTTCGCTGTTTAGAATATTTACTTACGTATATAAGAAGAGCAAACATATGTATAGGTAAATAGGTTACCTTACCTACCCTATGTTACAGGTACATGTTGGGCGTTATTTATTTATTTATATGACTGTCGAAATGTTTCTACTATTCAAATAGCACTTGTAAAAGCGATTTTAATAGTAGGATCGGGCCCACTGTATTATTTAATTTGAACCTTTCTATATAAAAAAATATAATATGCTGTTCGTTGGTAAGAGCATCATTTGAGAATGGCTATATCTATATGGCATTTATCCTCTTAAAATGTTCGTAATAAGAATATTATGAAAAGAAAAGTAGGATTAGTTGGCTAACAAAGTCGCGGGCAATATCTAGTATGTAAATAGGTTCAAGCGAACGTTTTTTATTGTACTTTTTTCTTTTTGATCACAGCACTATGTATGAGTACAAAGTGTGTGTTTTACTAAGTCATAATACTATCTAGATCTTCTACTAAACATATACATGGGCCGTTGCTTTGCAGAAAACGTGCAGCTGACCTTATAACAACATGGCAGATACTTAACTGCTTACTTTAGGGGGGTTTTGAACGAGAAAGATCGCTTCACCACATTGTATTATTTTCCAAAACTTGTGTTATTTTTAGTGTTAGTGCATAAAATTGGTGGTGTTTTATTCGTTAAGTGCTGGATTACAGGCACGAGTGTAGGATAATGGTGAAACGTTTCCACGTGCCTGTAATCCAGCACTTAACGAATAAAACACCACTTTTTGTGTTCGTTTCCAAAACTCCGTAGAAGCTTCTAGTAAAGTTGCCTCCACTTTACTAGGAGTATGACTTAGACTAGACTACGACTTGACTTGTTGACTTGGACTGAGACTTGCCACATGTCATCGTGAAATAAATCATTCACTTGATATATTATCAATTACTTAACACTACGAAAAAAATAAACTAAAAATATTATATTATATTATTCAGTGTACAATATGTAGACAGACTTTATTTTATAAGCAAAAAATAAAAAACTATGTATAGCTTTGTTAAAATATTTTATTTGTGAAACGTAGATAAAATCGATACAAGTAATTAAAATTCTTAGACATACAACTTATTATTTTACACAATAATGAAACTGTGAAAATTGTCTTAGTAACAATAATAATATATAAATTTATTTTCAAATGATTTTCATCATTCCAACTTATGTGCGTGTTCATTTACTTTCGTTGTTTTAATACAGAGCCCAGCATATAGTTGGGGTCGCCCTATGAAGAAGGAAGAGATCGGTCGCGATCGATGTTCAGTTTTGAATAGCACTGGCTTGACACACACACGGCAGTGCTCGACAAAACTCTTTTCCTTTTCATAATATATAGACGTACAATGTTTCTTGCCGGACGCTGTATAATTTTACAAGTCCACAGTCTCACTCGCACGCTTTCCATGCCAATGGTAATACATACATTTTATTATAGATTCCACAATCTATACAAACGTTTCGATTTTCGAAAGAATTGACATAATATAATATTATAGGTATAAAAAGAAGATTAATTTTGTATAAAAACTTGGTAACATTTCTAGATACACATTTCCATTTAATTTATAGAATAGGAAAATAATGCACATGCGTTTTGTATTTAAATTGTATAAATATCGCAGTTGGTAAGCAATGTAATCAGGTAACTAACGGGTACGTTAATTTTATGTATAATACATATCTAACTTCAAAAGATCTAATATCATAATTAGGTCCTTAGATTCCAAGACTTTTAGGCATAGCCCTATCTTAAAAAATTGTGCTTCATATCACTTAGAAGTCTGGGTCCATGACCTAGTGTTGGCATAAACAATTGACAAACGCAACAAAATATTTTTTACTCAAGGTAAAGTATTGATATAAAATGACGTTATCCTGTAAACTTTTAGTTTGATGCCTAGTAATATTTAGGGTAACTTACGTAATCAATCCCTATTTAAAAAATGTAAACGCTATTTGATTACTCAAAGTTGGCATATTGATCGTATTGTAAGTATTAATGTAAGAATAGTAAATAATCCACTAGAGAGTCGTACAAATTATGAAGTTCTACATATTGGTGTTCGCGACCATAATTTTTCGAATATCCCTCAGTATCAACAAGTAAGTATCTTTGGAATATCTATATAGTTTGACAACTATCAGTTGTCAAGTTACAACAAAGACGCTAAGCTTCTCGACGTAGGCATAAACCTACAATATGCAGGTTTACAATTCCAATAACAACTCACTTTCCTTACATCCGATATATCCGAACACCGGTCCATTATACAAAACAGATTCTTTTCACTCTCGCACTAACAAGTCGAATATACGTAGCTGGAGGGTGGAGCATAAAACGTTTTCATACTTTGCACACATATACAACGTCAAAGAAAATACACTAGCAAACCGAAGATCATTTAACGAAAAGAAAAAGTAATTTTAGATGAACGAAATAACATTGATTCGATAGTGAAACAAAAGAGAAATAACAATCATTTTCGCACATTAAATTTAAGACTATTTGGTTGAAAAAAGACAAGTATTTACAAAGGGCCGTCGATACATAGAGGAGGCGCGGGGCGCCACCTGCCGCCGCTACGTCAGCAGCTTGAAGAACATGATGCCCAGCGAGATGTTGATGAACAGCACCAGGATCACCAGCTGCTGCCGCGAGAACCAGTCCTGAGAACAACAAGAACCTTCAGAGGGAAGCAAATCAACAAACTACTAAAGATATTTCTCCCTTCCGCGTCGTTCATATGTCGTGCAGTGCAAGTAAGTAGCAAGTAAGCATTGATTTCATAATTCTTAAGACAAGTCGATTATTGATAGAATTATAATTATTCAATCTTTGTCTTTCAAAATATTATATTGACGACAAATTAACAAAATTAACAAAAAAGAGTGAAACGGGACTGTATTATGTATTCTTTTTTTTATTTTCATGGTAAATGTAAATAATTGTCGTTTTCACTTGGCCCTTTATATATTATACAAACACAAGGAAAATTATTTCAGATCTTATCATTCACAACTAATTAGAGTGTTTTAAAAAATACTAGATAGTAGTAGATATATATTCTATCTCTCAAATTCTACTTACTATTCAACAGCAGTGGTTTTTTATATATACTTTTAATCATTTTGATTACCTTTTCTACTCGTACTTGCAGGTCATTATTACATTTAAAAATATAAAGCGTTATTAATTTAACCTTAATAAATTTAACGTTATATTTAACACTGTCAAATCAATTTTATTATTATGTTACCGCAAAACCACCAACGATACATTGGATTACAAACGTATAAATCTTTCGCAACATTTTCCTGTAATTTAATGATAATCAAAGCAAACTGTTCCGGTTTTCATTACGATAATACATAATTTAATCATAACAGCAAAGTATCATACCAAAGGAGATATAAATCAAGCAATTCTATAATATACTATGGTATTATAAACAAACAAATTATACCGAAATAACCAGGTATCGATCGTGCGTGGGATCTCGTAGCACGCACTACATTGTATTCTGTGAAGCGACGCTACGGCTAAAGGAGTAGGGTCAGGAAACGGCGTAGCTCGCTACGCGCGTAGCGCTTGGGCTTACGAACGTAAGGTACTTGTAGCATTGCTACGCTTCTTATTACTTTAATGTTGACTACAAGTTAGAAAGCGAGGCTATGCTATTGCATTAAATGTAAAGCTTGAATGCCTTGATCAGTTACTATTAAAAAGGATGTCAATTTGTTAAGGAAGGCTTTTATGATACCATAGTTTTTTTTTAGGTTATGGGAACGAACGTAGTGATTACATTTTCTTTTTTACGACCAATAAAGTCTTTACCTCTTTTTAGGCTTTTGTATTAACTCAACGTACATTTTATTAATTGATGTTTTGACGGTCTTTCAAATGAGTTATGGACGAAATAAGGGGCACAACACGTAACAATTTTATGACGCCCTTTATTCTTTTCCGACTTTTCAGATCATAAACAAAGATTAACTTGTAAGTGAGTGTATTCTTTGTATTTTCATATTTTATTTGTATTCGTAGTATTGAGTCACGTAAATTTAAAATCAAAGAATTTTATTGCAAATAGGCCATTTGTAGCACTTTGACAAGTCGGAATGAGATTACTTAAAACATTTTTTATTGTACTAAGCATGTAAGTTTACAAAGTTGGAAATAAAGACGGTCTCTTTCCCATTACTGATGCAATTCTTCAAAATGCAGAGGAAAAAAAACTAAAGCTTTAATTATACCTGTAAAGAAGTAACAAGAAACTTACCGTGGCGTCATTTTATTGTGTATTTTTTTTTGCTATGTTTTACAATACTTATCATTGATTGACAAATGACGTGTTGACGTACCTTGACTTGCGGACTGACCAGATACAGCAGAGGGTTGGCCCTCAGCTTCTCAGTTTCGTCGTGCATGCGGCGCACCTCCTCGCGGCGCGCCGACCCCAGCATGGAGACCTCCTCGCGAGTCATACCGCCACCGTCCGGCATGCGCGGCATGCCCGCCACGTCAGGTAGCGACTTCTTGCGCTGCAGCGTCTGCGGCGTGCTCAGCATCTGCTCGCAAATAATAAAATAACGTTACTAAACTAACGTTACGTTTTTACTAGGTGGTAGGACTTTACTGCAAAGTTCGGCTAGGTAGGTACCACCGCCTTGCCAGTTATTCTGCCGCCAAGTAGTAGTGTGCAAGCACTACTGTGTTCCGGTTTGAAGGGCACTGTAGCTAGTGAAATTACTGGGTAAATGAGACTTTATGATCTGATCTCACAGTCGAGTAATCTTATTACCTGACTGTGGTGATGTCTCAGAATGATGTGCGCAGTGCAGTGTCACGCGAAACTTTATATTTTAGACTTCCGAATGACACTGTTCTGTTATAGGCAGCCGTGTCACTTAACATCAGGATGTGTCGCATGTGTCTAAATAGTGCAGTATTACTTAAGGTTTATTACAGGCTTATTTAGGTAATAAGATCTATCTTTAATTGAAATCTGAGGTAAAATTAACAATTTGTGAGCTTGTGAAACAGGTCACAGTCTATTAAAAGTAAAAATAATATAAACATCAAAGAATTTACACGAACCAGTTTATGTTTATGCTATCGAACATATATTATACCATTATTGATTTATTTGAATCATTTAGTAATCAGAATATATAATTTCATACAGTGCCATCTAGTCCCAAACCAAGCAAAGCTTGTACTATCGGAATCAGATAACTGATAGATAACTTTCTGTCGATTAAGGTTCAATAAAATGTAAGACACACTGATTTCAGGATTCCTCGATAAAGCTTGCCTGGTGGGGAAACTGACAGATACATATTATATCATCTGATAAAATTGGTTTGCAAATTATGCACTAATGGCAATTTTTACCATTGTCTTATTTATATAGGTGCGTAGGAATAAAATGTAATTGTTGTAGGCATAGTTACTGCTGTGTTAAAATATGTACATCTTTTGCAGTGATAAATAATTTTCATTTAATTTAATTCAAACTGATATAGAACACATTCCTCTAAATATGTGGTTTTTAATTATTTTTAATTGGAGTAACACAAGGGTGCTTGCGAGGGCGAAGACAAGGTCAAGGTACCAAATGCGTGTTTACCTCCACGGGAGGCACATTGATCCAGCTCTCAGACGCGCGCCGCGCTAGAATCGCTGGCGAACACATCAGATCTTCCTCCTCCTCTTCTTCCCCTTGATACCACATCTTAATGACTTCTATTCACGGCCAATTAAACAAAACAGTCCAAATTGCTTGATAAAATTTTGAGGTCACAGATCACAAGGGTATCACATTATATCAGTTGTTAATATCAGTAGTGCTATCAATGATTTTAACTTTTGTCTTTTGCAATAGTTAAAAATTATAAGACGAATGTTTTATCAGATATTGGAATATTTAAAGTTATTTTTAGCGAGGAGGTGATACGCGGAAAGCGGCAGCGAGTGACTGTCTCAATTTAGAAATAGAACGGGCTGAGCGCTACGTCAAGACATCGCCGCCCGCCCGCCTTCGCCACTCGCACTCGGTGCTCGCTTACTGAAATGTCGCATCCACCGCGCACCCAACTCATTTTGAATTATTTTAAGTAAAAGGTGTAACATCTTTGTGTTTATTATATCTGGTGAAATAATCAAATATTATAAAGCATAACCATAGCCCAATTTAATTTACAACAATTATATTTTTTAAACTGAGCTCATCGCACTCTGTTTTAACGATATTTATTTAAATATAAATATACTGAACCTGCTCACGTGAATAAACGCATCCCGCGTTTAACCATTCACATAAACAATATGCAAAATATATTGAGAACTGACCTATTTTGAAATGACGAGGTTATTAACTTAACCTCGGAATCTCTATTAATAAGAGGACAAGAAGCGAGCAAAACTCGCATTCGGAGTTCCAGTACCTACTAAAAACATCCTTATATACTTAATAAATTTCTATATAGTAGAGTTATTATTAGACAAAGTTAACTTTGCGGTTGTTTTCAAATAAATTGTATGAAAAGTTCTCACTATTTAAAATTGTATCTATACTATACTAGACATCATCATCATTACCATCCTTCATTTATCTTAAAATAGAAATGTTTTAGATCTACGAGACGAGAAAAGTACCATATAAGTTGTATTGAAACGTATATACGAATCCAAAAATCAAGGGGTTTATATGTTTACATTGCATTTAGTTAGAAAGTCGATTTTTTATAGATTATGAAGCCGTAGCCTTAATATTTGCCCTGCCATTTCTTAATTAATTAATTTGTATTTAACTATAGCTTTTACAAGGCGATCTCACTCACGCAGTTTAGGTTTGTTCGCCCGGTACTCTAAGCTTATTATGATTAGGTACTAACAAAACAACAAAAAGCTTGGTGAACCCTTTTTCAAACAAAAAATATTATTAGAGATTAAACAAAGAGTTAAGACGATCGGAGGTTACGCGGTGGAAAGAGAAGCAACTTCTAGGTGATAATTATATCGCCTTGGGTATTTTGTATAGGGGCAGTTTGCTTTGGTGCCATTTAGAGGCTGATTTTGATAATATTTGGGAGAACTATTGTGATTGTGAACATAAGGTAATGGGGCCAGAGTTCAAAACACAATAATTGTGCTCGCGAGCTCTACTGTTGGTAGAACTACTATAATATAATGTACACAGTAATGTCTTCTGACCGCAATTTTAATTAATGTAAACACCTTTGACTAGATCCTAATGTAACCTGGTAAAAAAAACTGTTAATGCTTTGATTTTCCCGTTGCAGAGTGGACCAATCGCTGCAACAATTCAAAGCTTCAGAAAAAGACTAGCTGTTAGAGTTATTGTTCAAGCATAATGAACTAACCTTCCGGCCTCCCCCTCCGCCGCCACCTCCACCGCCGCTTGACTTCGGCGCTGGCGGTGGTGGTACTGCATTCTGTGCCACATACAGACTCTCCGTCCGTTTGGGCTGGTAAGGAGATGGTGAGATTTCTTGTCCGAGAGTACGCTTCCGGAGAAGTGAATCTTCGAACGGTGGTGGTTCCCGTGAACTTGCTCGAGCGATGGAGCCTCGACCTGACGCTACATGCCCATTGCTGGCAGGCGTGGCGGCTCGGGAGGACGGTCGGGATGATACCGCTGGTTGCTGTGGTGCCACTGACCCCGCACGCGACCCCGTGCTTGGTGCAGTCGCTTCTACCGACGGCTGTCGTGACCGTCTGCCGTACCGATCTACACTGGAATCTCGACTTGGAGGTCGTTTATAGTGATCGAAGTAATCTATTGAGGGGCGTTGACCTGGCGCCCTAATATCACGTGACCCGTTAACAATATCCTGTTCGATCTGAGCGGGTTGTCGGAATCCTTGACTGTCTGTAGTTTGCTGCCGATACATTTGCTGATCTGGCACCTGCCTGTAACCTTGATCGATAGATTGCCGATAGCCTTGAGGTTCCATGGTTTGGCGATAACCTTGAGGATCAGCTGCCATGGCTTGTCTTTCTAGAGTGCTTTCGGAAGCTACGGTTCCAGTGCGGTACTCGGTTCGACCATATGCAGACGTACCGCTATCTGCGTATGTATTTTCTTGGGTGTTGTGGGTAGGTTGACCTAGGACGCTTTGTCGCCGAGTTGGACCTTGGGGAGCGTTCCATTCTTGCTGTGCTGGAGGTCGATTTTGATTTAAATTTGGCCTCATTGCTGAAGATAACCGTCTCCCTTGATTCGTGAACTGCTGGCCACTTTGGTCCATGTTTTGTTGATATGGTAACACATCCTGTCTGTTCAATCTATAGGAGGAATTCGGCGGTTGCGCTCCGCTAGGAACCGAAGAACCGTACGCATTCGATTGGTCATTTTGTGAGTATGGCTTTTGGTAATCGGAAACATTGGTTTGTGCGTTTTGTGACGCCCACGGTTCTTGACTGGAGGCGTTATATAAGTCATATGGAGGCCCGAGTGTTCTGTTATCTGTGTTGTAGCCGGTATTGTTGGCGAGTCTCGGATCTGTAGGTTGCATTGTTCTAGGATATTGTGTCGAGGGTCTCCTAGAAGGCATCGCATTTGGGATTTGACTAGTTTGTGGAAGCTGCGAATGTATCGGAGGGATATGATTTGGAATGCTCTTTCCGTCAAGGATCTTGTCAGATTCTTGTGGCGCGGGTGGTGCAACTTGTGCATCGAAAGCTTGTTTTTGTCTATATTTTTCTCTTAATCCTATTCGGTCAAAGCCAGGGTGCTTAAAATCAGGGGCGAACTGCTTTGCAGTAGCTTGCGCTATATCACAGTCTTCTTTTGCTTGGTCGGCCGATTCATCGGCTTGTTCAGCTTTACCTCGTGCTGTGGATGTTCTGGAACAATAAAAAGTTGCTTAGAAAACATCAAAACGGAAACGTTGATGAATTGTAGCCATGTTGATTTTTGAAGATTCCAATGGGACTCAAAAGACGTGTACATTTTTTTTTTGGGTTTCAATATGTCTGTGCAATAAGTATTTTATAACTTGGTGACATAGACTAATGATTCCCTCTTACTGACACTTTACGTTTATAATTTTTGGATGAACCAATTTTAAAAAATCATCGGATACGAGTATTTTGCTATTTTTACTGTTTCTTACCGGTTTTGAAAGACGGAACCCGTATGTACATAAATAGGATCATTTTTTGTCTGTCTTTCTGTCTGTTCAAGCTTCTAATATTAGTATTACTTTTTTTCTAGAATCTTGTGTGCAATTAAAGATTTTATAGCACAAGTTAAGGAAAAAAGCACAAAAAATATGCATTTTTATCAATTGGTGGAAGTATCAAACTGTAAATAATCAAGTACCAGTAATTTTCAAACAGTTAGTTAGTGCAGAATAGGTCTTATTTTATAATATTAGTATAGCTAGTATATTTATAGGCCTTCTTACTATTTGTCTCATTAGCGAAAATCTAATATGAGATTGAATCAATAATAGTAGGTAACCATTTGTGTTATTGATGATTTATTTTATTTTTAATACTATCATAGTTACCATCAATGCTTTCAGTGGCTATAAGCAAGGAATTGAATAGATTTTCAAAAAGCCTGGTGGTATAAAAGGTGAGACGATGAGACTTATATTTGTAATAAAATTACATAAACTTGCTAGGTAGGTAGGCTATGGATTCATAAATCAATACACCTATGAAAAAAAATCAAAATCCGTGCAGTGACTTAATAAGGCTTTCAAGAACAGATGTGTCATATGCACCAGTTATAATCATGAGCAACATCTAACCTGGAGATGGCGATGTCGGCTTTTTGTAACGCTATTTTGGACGCACGCTGCGCTGCGTTTACCGCTGAATCAACGCGTTCTCGGAACTTCGCAGAGCGCATGAGGAACAATCGCTTTTGGCTGGTGATTAGCACATTGTTCTTATATTTGCCCTCTTCTCGTGTGCCATCTCGGAAGGTAGTCACGCCGTAGCCGTATTTTTTGTTCATGTACCACTCGCCCTCGTATCTGAGGCCGTCACTTCGCTCGCTGACACCGAAACCAGTGCGTTTATCGTTCTTCCATTCACCCATATATGTTTCTGTGACACTAGCATCCAAATGTTCATCCTGTGGTGCAAAAATAAACATCTTTATTTAGTGGTTCAGTCGTCTGAAGGTGTGAGTAATGTTAGTAGAGAACCGTGCGAAGTTAAAGATCACATAGGCAGACTATTACGAGTTATTAGCAAGTAAATTTCGAGTAAAATAAATTAAATTTAGATATTCTACTAAACTGCTTATTAATTATTATTTTTTTATTTACTTGACGAATATTGATAATATTAGACATGATACGTCCATGTATTAGACAAAAATAATATTCTTTATAAAGGCCCTATTAAAGCACGATTTTTTTAAAATTGGTTCTATATCGCCCTGTTGAAAGTTGAAAATCTCAGATCATAATTTGATGTCAAACTGTGTCTGCACATGAAACATTTGTAGCTTTTTTGTGGATTACGTGAAATATGGATAAAAAGTAAATATTTTATCTGTTTATTCCTTGAAAATACTAGCCTGGTTATTTAATTTGTAAAAAAATGTAATGTTCTCGCTGAAAATTTGAAGAGCTACGTCCATAAAGTATTTGTTGAAGTCATTAGAACAATTTCATTTTAGAAAAACTTAAGTGTTTAGTAATGTTTTTTTTGGTTATTCCTGTTTTTAATTTTATTTTCTATTTACATCACTTTTTCATGTTTAAAGTTTAGTTGATTTTGGGCTTACACCACGCCTTAAGTTGGATTATGTAAAAATACCTATTTGTCATGATTATGAATTAACTAGCCGTGGTCCACGGTTTCACCACCATGGACTACGATAACACTATACTCCACAGGAACCATAATTTTCTATAGTAAGAAGTACCCTTATACGCCTTATACCTAGAACACCTACGAAAATCCGTTCAGCCATTTCAGCGCTAATTGGTAACAAACACACATACGTACGTAATCTTTCACATTATATTAGAATAGTATAGGATAAGAAGTAGGTAAAATAAAATAATGAGCATGCTTATTGATCAAAATTATGTAATAGAATAACTTTATTCTACACTAAAATGTATAAAACAGTATCGCTTACCTACGGGCACGTAATGGACGTAAATAATAAAAAATAGACAAATACATACTCTACCAGAATTAAGTGCCTATATCAATTAATTAACCATGAAATTATAAATTATATGAACTTGATGCTGCAAAGAAATACTCTAGAAAACTAATAAAGGTGCCCACATGCCAAATAAACTGCATGGCCGTGTACGTAGATATTATGGAAGTACGTGGTATTCTCACCGTTACTCAAAAATTTTATCACATCATACACTATATAGGTAAGTTCCCCATATAAATGTTCATTCCAACTCTATAACTACTTAGGGCCAAAGTCCGCTGACAAGTTTCTAGATCTGTAGCTATAGAAGAGTTTAGTTACGCGTCTTAGCGTCTAATATCACGCAAACTGTATCGGAGTAAAAATATTGTTTTCATTTTGGTAAATTAGATTAATTAGTTAATTAAATTTTAGTTTTTTTCTTTCTCCTAAGTTCAATTATAAGATGTATTCTAAATTAATATAAATAAAAATAAATGTTTTTAATTAAGTACTATATTCAATATAATTTTATCACATAGATTTTTTGGTAAATTGCATCGTACGGACCTTTAATTAACGCCTTTTTACGACTTTCCCTGCTTTCCCTGCCTGCTACTTGCCAGACCATTCATTGTTTCCCTTTTTCGATATCCGTTATGTAACCACTTTTAGTCACGGAGTAGGTATACTCTTACAGCCTTATTAATAAATGGGTATTAGTCTCGGGTTAGTTACTTCAGCTTTTGTCCATTTTTTGCTACTGGAATATTTAGCTGGATCGAAAGAGACAAAAGATGGTGTAACTAATCCAAAGCTATTTCGTGTTTATTAATAAGGCTGTTACATACCATCTTATTTTTACCTGACACAAATGTCGATAAAGCCAAAAGGAAGGTTGCAAAATTTGTCTAGGTACCACCACTTTGCCAGTTATTCTGCCGCCAAGCAGTAGTGTGCAAGCACTACTGTGTTCCGGTTTGAAGGGCACTGTAGCTAGTGAAATTACTGGGCAATTGAGACTTTATGATCTGATCTCACAGTCGAGTAATCTTATTACCAGACTGTGCTGATGTCTCAGGATGATGTGCGCAGTGCAGTGTCGCGCGACACATCTATATTAGAGTTCCGAGTGACACTGTTCTGTTATGGGCGTCCGTGGCGCTTAATATCAGGTGAACGACTAGCTCGTCACATCATTCACTAACATAAAAAAAAATTATGTCCCACCGTAGTGCCTAAACTATACATCCGATTTTGGTAAATGAAGTGCTAACGTTTATTTTTTATCATGTTCCTCATGATAAAAAATAAACGATTATTCATGTTTATTTTTTATCATGTTCATACGAAATCGTTTTTTTGGGATATGTATTATATCGATCGTAATTATCTAGTTTTGGTATTCTAAGTTTATCTTATTAACTTCTTGTTATTATAACTTTACCTTTTCAATCGAAATAAATTACCACCCCTATCATGTGAAGTGTAGGTATAAATACTCGTATAATATACAATGACATGTTTTCGGTAAGTACCATAGATTTAGGATGTGCAAGACCAACAATGTTGTCGTGAATCCATGTTGTTTGTAGCTCCTGGGTTCCTAGATACAGGGAATCCTAGTTAGTGTCCAGGATCTATGTTTGTGATCGTTGGGCGTTGTTTATTTATTTAATGACAGTTCAAAGGCAAGACAAGAACATAAGGAATTGTGCGTGTGAAAACTGTTGTTATGATTATGATAAGTATACAATATTAACGACAAATTAATGATAGTTTTTACTGAATATTGAACCTACCTATAGTTAGTATGTTTTATAACGTCACATTCACTTACTGAATATGACATAAAAGCTACACAAATAGCCTTTTGCACTTTAAGGCTTGCCATAATTTGTGCCATTTTTTCTCTTGGCAGCCGGTTGGTGATCGCAGAAGATTTCAATGTACCGATGGTGAATGCTGCTGCCCATTCTCTGTATATTCTCTTAGCCAGCTCTTACGGCACCCACGGAAAGAGATGAGGTGGTCCTATTCCAGGGCTGTAGCTAGAGTCGAATTTGAGGTGCTGCCCGCATTTGTTACAGGTAGGGCGGAAGTTGTATCGTGATTGGTCTGCCCTCGAAGCACGGGCTCCTAAATCAAATTTGGTATTTTTAAGGTAGGGCATTGTGATTTCAAAGTAGGGCATTGCCCCACAATGCCCCCCCCCCGCCCTAGCTACGGCCGCCAATTCTCACACCGCCGGGATTACACGGATTATTTAATACCTTTTGCGTAATACAGACCGGCAAAGAAGAATTAAAAAACTATTGTTTTGGATTCTACTACTATATATTATACAAAAAATATCTAAATTCTCGTCTATGTACAGATCTTACCTTAGTTACAGTTTTTATTGCGATAAATAATGCATTCTGAAGTTGCCACTTGACTATGGAGACAGTACCTACCTACCGTAAAAATACTTTCTTTTGGGTCTTTTAAACTTATAAAATATTAAGTACCAATATTGGCAATAAAATAAACTTTAACTAAAATACAATCCGGAATTTACAACAAATATTTATACATAAAGATTTTTAAAAGAAAAACAAAAATGTTTTAGCTTTTTGTGTTCTAAATATAATCAGCTAATCATGGCTACTTTGCGAAATACTTGCGGTGTCAGAGCTTACGGGTGAATTTTTAGCTTTTTTCCACTATTGTTTTCTATATACTGCTTCGTGACTCAATTGGCACGTTCGGATGTATTGGCTCCCAGTGACACTCACGTCATTAACACGATAATTACGCACATAAAAAAAATGTGATAGGGTTAGAACGTAATTTCTTTTTTTGCCAGACGAGTCACAGCGCCTGGTTCACCCGCCACATTTTAGTTCGCGGCCCGGGGGTGGAGGGCCCACAGAACGATTAAAGTTTCACATCGAAAGCGACTATGTTCGTGCAACGAGTAAGCAAGTTTCTAGAGAGTCTAATTAGTAGGATGCAGCCGGACTCCATCGCGAGCGTGGTCGTACCTTTTTAAAGTCGTACAGCTCACAATGAGTATACTTAATCGACTCAGCGTTCTAATTCTAAGAACCCGAGCTACAAAATATTCATTACGAGCTCCATCGAGACTAAAAAGGTCGATTTAACTGACGGTGGAGTCGCGACACGGAACGTTTCGGGTAAATTGGGATCCCACCTCGACAACGAAACTTGTGTTTGAGTTTGTGTGCAGAGAAGCGTGGGTCATAGCCGAGTGGGAGCTCTCTACGGAGGAGACCCACGAGGATGCGGAGCCCCCCGAGCCCCCGGAGCGGACCGAGCCCGAGCCGTGCTTGTCCAGCTCGCCCGCGCTGCGCTGTCTGCGAAAGTTCTGAAATCACGTATTGCGACTTTTAGAATACTATTTCACACGTTACTCTATATTAAATCATGGCAAAGTTGTAAAATAAGTACTCTGACAAGTACTATTTAACGCGTTGGGACGAGTTAGTTAAAGCTATGATTTATGAATTATAAACAATTTTACTTGTGTTAAGTTTTTTTTTTACTAATAGTGAACTTGTTATAATTAAGATTAGATTTGTTGAGCTAGAAACAATGCAGAACTATTGATCATTCAATGGTGTTAGTAAATTTTACGAAAATTTGGTATTGGGGTAATATGTTTTGGCAAGAACATAGTTTGCACCGTAGAAGTTTGATACAAACTTTTCATTCTGAATTTAGGTAGGTATTTCATGCGCACTGAAAATTGTACACGAACTTCCATTTCCAATATTTTAGATAGCGGTTTCCACACACGAATCAAGTCTTCGTCACATTTTGCATGATAATTAACACGATACGTAATAGACTCATTAGCACACTCGGTTGACGACTCAATCACAAGTTATCGGGACACAAGGGAGGCACACGGACACAGACACGGATGGACACTCACTGAGAACAATCCTTTCTTTGTTTTTTCGACGAGAGAGCCTCTGCGGCCCGCGGCGACATCGGAGCGCACGGTGAGCACGAAGCCGCCGCGTGCGTCATCCATGCGCGTGGTGCGTCGCTCAGAGGGGTCGGCGGCGCCACCCGCCTCTGTGAGCGACGACAGCGAGCCGCGGTGGTGACCACGCGCACCCCCACGATAGTGCGACGCCAGCCCGAAGGGCGCGGACGTTCGTACGCCGTACCCGTGCCGCAAACCTCGCATCCACTGACCTTGGTACGTTCCTGGAAAGTTACAACTCGTTAATTAATACGTAGTCTGTCGGCTTCATAAAATATCTACATATTATACGGTCGGCTGTAACAGGGGAGAGGTGCCGACGAAACAAATGAAGCGTGATAATCACTCGGGCGAGAAGGACGCGGGGGCGGCCAGGGTGAACCTAAACCTACCTCTTCATATAATCAAAACATACTTAGTAGTTTCATGGTAGGAGCGGCTGGTCTATTTGTATTTCAACTCTAGGTAATAATTTGCAATTCCAATTAGTTTCCTTGGATTGCGTACAAACATTAAGGAGGGTAAATAACGCTAGGCATACTATGGAAGACCTATCTTATTTTGATTTGACGGGCAAATGTACCTATGTTATATGCAATGATCAATGCTCATATATACATTATGCCCGGTTGAACCTACACAAAACTCAAAAAGCTGCAAAAAGATGTATGAGGCTATAATAGTTTTGGTAGAGGTGCTGGAGGAGGAGGTGGCGAAAGTTGTTTGTATGTTTACATATTAAATTTAATTTAATTAGAAAAATATTGAAAATGACAAAACGAACACAAGCGATGCCCTATTCCCGTAAATAATAAGCGAGATAACTAACTATTACATAAAAAATAAATAGATAAACTCGCTTATACCTGTATATTATGTTCAAAATACAAAACGTAGATTCAAAATGGCTTAAGGGCAACATAGCATGTAACAGTATTATAGCGAAATGGATATAATAAGCTGTGAATCTTAGATGAATAAATAAATAAATAATAAAGTCTTATTTGAAATGATAGCCACCTGCCTCCCACCGCCGTCCCATACATTCCTTTGCCCTATCCTTTTCCTCTTTCTTCCCTCTTCCCTTCGTTCGACAGGATAAGTACTAGGTGTTTCCGGCAATGTTTTATCGTAGCATATGGATCATGTCACGTAGGTACCTTTAAATATCTACATAACTCTGCATTGTGGAGGTACTTACACCACGAAATCGCCAGAACTATTTACATTAAATAACTTTGTAATTATTCAAGATATTTAAAGAATTCTTTTAAGATCATTGATTGTTTTTTACTATCATATAATTCACATACAAATAATTAAAATCTTGAAATAAATGACCTACTTACTTCCTTATCGGCCGTTTTTGAAAACATTAAGTATTATTAAAGTTATACCAAAAAATCCATAACTGCCAAGTTTCACCGAAATCCGTCTAGACTGAGGCGCTTGGACAGAGAAAAAAATCTGATTCTCAAATATCGACAAAAAAATTGCCGCATTTTTTTCCAAGAATATTGAACGTTTTATATCTCATCAAAAATAGTGAATAGATTCAACTCAGTTACAATTTTGTTATATGCGTATACCTACGTATAAATTACTTTCATAAATCCCTAAAAATTAAGTTCACCCATGACGACTTTATAGTCAAAAAAATCCTACCTAAATTTACACATATTTTTTCTAGAAAGTTAGCAACTTAAAACAGTAAGTGCTAATAAAATAAAATCACAACTAATCATTCATTCGCGAAGTAAACACACTTCGTGATGAATGATTAGTTTGTACATCTATGTCCGTCGATTGTTGCAGCAATGCATTTTATAGTGTTAGATTGGTATTAAATGAGTGGTCGACATGATTGTGTCGGGCGAGGCGTGCGGCAAGCGTGCCACGCTATATTTATCCGGCGAGGGCCGCCGCTGCCGGCGCAGCGCGCGTTGCTCACGCAGGGCCGCTCTAACCATTCACCTACTAAACTACTGAAACTGCGTTCCAGTCCTTCCGGAACTACATCACCATCATCGTTCGCTCCATTCATAAAAGCTTCGATGTGTCATTACTTTTTTTAGTTTATAATATATTTTAAGCTATCCGTCATTTTGAAATGGTCTTCTGTTGTTCAGACTATAATCCCTACTAAGATTAAACAAAATTTTTATGTTGATTTGTTCGTATGCTTATTTACTTATTTGTGTGACTTTCACACTAAAAGGGCTAAGCAGATTTGGATAACATTTTTGCGTACATATTACTATAATAGGTACTACCGAGACCAACATAGGATGCTTTTTATGCCAGAAAATTTAGAGTAACAGCGAGCAATCTATACTTATCTAGTAAATAGCGGGTGAAACTGCGAGGCGCCTCTAGTTGACTATTTTGTTTAAGGATTTTATCATACTAGACGAAAATGAATCAGTATAATTTTACTTATTAGGTACGAAATATTCACTAAGTGAATGACCCACGACTGCATAAACAGCACCCGTGTCATGGCATGCAGTGGGCTGATGTCGAAACACCAGTTGCAGTTTCCTTTCTGGAAATATTTTTACGAGGACTAAGTCCCTGAATTCATCATTATAATTACTTGAATGACTAATCTTTACTGGGGTTATGAGTCAACACATCGGTGTGTCGAGAATTGCGTGACGTTGTTTCACGGTCCTACGAGAACATCTCCGACGATGATCTCCGTCTTCGTAAAACATACAGTAACAAGTCTAATGGTTTCCAAATCGTTTTCAAGGCTGAATATGTCTAATTAATTCAAATTATCATTTGGCACGAAATAAATAAACAATGTGGAATTCTGTTCTGACCACTGTGCTGGTTTTAATCTCATGTGTTCTCTCTTAGAAATTAAAAGAAAATAGTTTATGCCAATACAGTTGTATGCTCAAAGACTAAGTTACGAGTTTGTTGCGTGTCTGCGTGAACTATTTGCAGATATTTATTATTTTCTAACTACAAACATTGCGCGAGCAAAGGGTTCCTTCACGGTTCACGCTACCGTAATCTGGGTCATTAGGTGAGGTTGGCATATTTATGCGTACACTTTAAGATGCACGTTAGGAAATACTTTAGTACACAGCTACATGTTTAATAATCATAAAGGAGAAACAATATTGATCCATGAAACTTTGTTGAGATAAAACATCGGTAAAGAGTAATCATTCAGATGCATATCAAAATTTATATGCAATGTTTATTATAGCGTATAGATATGGTTTACGTTATGTCTGTGCTGTTTGCGTCAGTGCAATCATCGAGGCGAAGCAACTGGTGTATGTTCGTTATCGTATAATTAAAATACAATAACGTATTCTCTTCTAGCGATCGACCGCACGTAAGAATGCCACGGCCGTGTAAACGTATGTATTTTTGTCTGGATTCCAACAGTTTGGCAATGAAAGAAATTAGATAATACTGACCGCCATCTGCGTAAGTTTCTGAGCCGTATCCATCTTGCAGTCCATTGGCCCAGGTGCCTTCGTACTTGGCGTTGCTGATGATGCTCTGTCTGACGCCGTAGCGCCCCTTGTAGCCCTGCGTCCACTCTCCGCGGTATAGCCACCGGTCGCGCGTCTCCACGCCCAACCCGTGCCTTTTGCCATTCTGCCACTGCCCCTCGAACGAGCTGCCACTGAAACACGCGTTCAAATTCATTTTACGAGGCATCCTAATTCATGGGCATGCGGCAAACGCGAGGTTGATGACCTTCTCAACAGTCAGAGTTCAAAAAAGTTTATCGAAGAAAGAAGAAAGATAAGCTTGAAGTGCAGAAGTATACTCGTTCCACGCGTATTGCAAATGAAGTTGATAAACTATATTTACGTTTGTATAAGCTGAGTGTTTTCAATAATTTTTGGTAGTGAACAAATCAAACCAAATGTAATGTACAAATCTGTATTTTCGCGAGCTCATCCTTGAGGAGAGTTTTTAGCCTTGTACGGTAAAATAAAACAGAAGAACCTATAGGTACCCACTGCACGAAATAAAATAGTTCAGAAATACATATTATAATAATATACACATACTTAAACTACAACCAAGATTAAGTATACGTATACGTGAATTTATAAAAAAAATGTAAATATATAGATTAGTTGGTAAAAATAACGTTTTTATAATTCTTATTTTTCTGTCTGCATATCTATATGAAAATTATATGATGAGTGCGTAAACTAGTATAGAAACATTTTAAATTAATATATTTGTGTGTATCATTAATATATCGGTGAGTTTACGCAGCGATCTCGCTTCGTGAACTCACCTCCTGAGAAAGAGCATCGGATATGCACGAAACGTCGAGAAATCGACACACTATTCGTGAGTAGCAGTCGGGAATATATTAATTTAAAATGCATCACACTCATGAGAATTTTAATACTAAAATAGTATAGAAACTTAGTAGAACTGCAATACTCGTGACATGTCCGTACGTAGTACACGTATAATGTTTTTGAGTAAGTAGCCCCCATATAGCAGTGCAAAGTTACAAGAATGGATCGCCTCGGGGTCATGTTATATGTAGAGTGAACAGTTTACAGACATAACATGAACTGTGTAAGTTCCATATTAATTATTATTAATTAATTGGTATGGGCAGAGATTAATTGTTGGTACAAAAATTTACAGCGTGCTTATTTTACTTACTTTATTTTACGGAATAAAAAAGTCACCAATATAAAAGTTGTGCTTGGATGACGCCTTAAGGGGTGGGCTCTCACCTCTAGAGGGCTTTGTTCAAAGTCGAAATTCATAGGTCATATATTTGATGTCAAACTGGGTCTGCTGTGGTTCGAAGGTATGTTAAATTTGCAGGTTTTTGTGGATAAAGTAAAATAGAAATATTAAATAAAATAAAAATAACTGGTGATATGTTTAAAACACCAGTATGGCAGTTGATGTCGTAATTAAATAGTGGTGTTATTGCTAAAAATAATGAGGACTACGTTGACAAAGTATTTTTTTTGGGATTTACAATTTTATTTTGGAAAAACCAAACTGCTTAGTTAAATTGCATTTAGTCACCATATATTTTTTGTTTTATTTCTTATTTACACTATTTTTTTCATCTTATTATTTAGTTTTGTAACGTCACACTGGGCTTGTAAAAATAGTGTTTTTTGTTGATTTTGTGATCAGACTCTTGTGTTAATTATTTTGAATTAACGTTTGTTTAAAGTTTCGTCTATTAACAATTTATAATATATTTATTTGGCTTTAAAGCTTAAACTTTTAAACCTTTTATTTTATTTCTCTCTCTCTCTTTCTTTTTTTTATTTCCTTTTTTTTTACCTTTTTTTTATTTTAAGGAAATTCCTATGTGACCAATTTTTATCCATTCAAATAAAAAACAAGAATTTTACGAATCGGTTTATAAATGACGAACACCTGAGGTAAAAACGTAATCAGTATATACCTACAACTGAATTGAGAACCTCTTCCTTTTTTAAAGTTGGTTGAAATGAGCTTGCGATTGGTTGCTTGACGAGAAACAGCAGGTGGTCTTTGTAAACTTTTATTTCTTTTCTAAAAGTCGTGTATTAATGAATTGTAATGCGTAATAAGGGTGAAGACCTCGTGACGTGAACACACGAGTGGTGGCAAATGGTTCCGAGTGACATGCCTTATCTCATTTAGAATTAGAATTACATAAATCAAAAATAAAGTTCTGTAGAAACTTACTCATGCCAGCTGTTGATGAAGAAAAACTAAGCAACTTTGTACATTCAAAACATTGCGCATATGCAATGATTCAAAATAACATAACGACTGTTTTCAATTCAATTCGACTGGCCCGACAGCTCAGTTGGTAGTAGCCCTGCCTTCTGAACTGTGGGTTGTGGGTTCGATTCCCACTCAGGACAAACATTTGTGTGATGCATATAGGTGTTTGTTCTGTGTCTGGGTGTCATATTCTATTCTATGTATGTATTTACAAACAAAAAGTATCTAAGTATTGTATCAGTTATCTGGTTCCCATAGTACAAGCTTTGCTTAGTTTGGGGCTAGATGGCGTTGTGTGAGATGTCCACACATATTATTATATTATTATTATTATTAATTAACTAATATTGGGTGCTAAGAATCTCTGGGATATGGAAGACTACCATATCAGATTCACAGCTACATTAAATGCTAAAGCAATCTGGTCAAAGAGAAACAAGTACACAAATTAGCACATTTTTGGGTAATGTGAAATTCAATGAGACGGGAGAAAGTACCATATCAGCCGATTTTACAATACAATATAATGACGGTACTCTATCAATGTACCTTTGATGCTAAAAAGATGTATTGTTCACTATTATAATCTAATAAATACTTTTCAAATAGTATAACTAGAAATGGAACAAATTCTAAATCAAAATTATTCAGATTAATAGAATAACACTTATCTACGAACCGGATCGCGTAATCTAAACCACCGTATACCCATATAGCAATAGCAATGAAATTCCTTTCAGTTTTTATTAGTTGCGGTAAGATAATGGACCGGTCTGTTCTGCAGATGGACACGGATGGAACAAACCCGAGCCCAACCTCTATTTATAACGCGTTACACACGTTCAGCGCTGAATATTACAAGTAAAACCAGCGTTGAGTTGTGCCCAAACTTCTGACCTTGCGCCAACAAATGAGGGCGACCGCGTTACGGGTCATTACACATTTAGTTAGTTTCTATGGGACAAAGGAAAAACATGCGACCTCGGAAACGTAGATTCTCATACTTATGTACGTATTTTTGTTATCTTTTGAATAATTCGACAATTAAATGAGTTTTTCTTCTGAAATATGGGGTGCAATTTAATTTTTTCAAGTAACTCTTATAGGTTTATCAGGTCCATCTATCTGGTCTGTCAGTCGGAATGCTTTACATCCTTATAACTCGGAAACTTATGATATGTGAATGTATATGAATGAAATTTTTCACAACGATAGCTTAAATAGGTAAGTCTGGTTCGAAAAATATAAATTATATTTTTTTGTATTATTAATATAATGCATAATAGTACCTCTTCCGAAATAGGGGCCACCAAAGCAGTTTGCAAAGTGTCCCACCCAGCCGTTTCTAAACCACGTAACCTAGAAACATTTATTTTCCGTTTCCCGCTAAACAAAAAACTCTCTTTTAAAACTATTACGAATAAAATCAGATGATACTTTTAAAGATAACCAAATAAAACTGTTAAATAGTTGAAGCGTCCTGTTTTAAAGGTTACTGACCATTTCTCCAAGGTCAATACTGTACTTCATGTATGAAATCTGTACGTAAACAAATGCAAATTTTGATATGACAGTATGAAAAACACGAAATCATGCGAACAAACTATTATTTTCAAGATGTTAGTAAAACTGTCAGTTATATTATTTTACCCTTACCCTTGTATCCTTATCTCTACTATATATAAAAGTGGAACTTTGTCTGTTTGTTTATGTGGCTAAGAGGTTGAACTGATTTTACGAAATTTTGCACACAGGTTGCTTACCAAGATCTATTGTTTGGCAAAATCAACACAAAATACTTTTATTTTAATATCCAGATAAGTAAGAGTTTCTGTTGGAAAACAGGCAAATTGCTGGTGAACCCAAAGACTACGGGACGCAGTAGTAGCAAAAATATAATATTTTCCAAATACAACGCTTCAAGACTGCTTGTATGTATACCTACGTCAAACATTTTGCGCCCAAACTAGTGTGTAGTGTAGTGATTACTATATAATTATTTTATCTATAAAGTAATCACTATCCTAAACTAAACTATACATAGTTATACTACACCATATTATCGTGTATTCGCAGCTCGAACGAACTAGTTACAATGCTAAATTATTTAAGGCTCGCAGTAAATATAACCTTGAAGTGTCTCATGCTATCAGCCCAATCATTCATGCTATTATATAATATCGTGGTGTGTTATCGCAACACACATTTCTCCTGATTTATGTAAGTGGGCGTAGATATAATAAATCGATTAAGCTACCCACGTACTACAATAAAAATATATATCTATGTAGAGACAGTCGTAATGACACATAAGGATGAGGTGTAAGAAATTAGATCACATTCTTGTTTTGCTTTTGATTCCATGGAATTACACATTTGGACTTTCCACATGCAAGAGACAATTTCTTACCTACGTTCTATGGTACACTTTCATTATAACGCCTGGGTGACAGTCCTTGTGAGACACTCTTCTACCGTGTCGTTTACAAGTTTTCACCGAAAACCTAATTATGTTATAAGTTCCATGGTGGATGTATAGAATATACAACTTTTCAACAAATTAAGCTCATTTTCATCATAAATTAACCGCCTAAAATCATAGTATTTTCTCATTTTGGTATGTAGTTTCACCATTTATATTGCTATCATTGAATTTTTTCATAATCTATATAGTTTGTATTCAAGTCGTAGATCAAAATTTAGGACTAAAGCCGTAGCAGCCCGTAGCTTGTAGCGGTCTCGTAGCTAGGCCGTTCTACAGAAGCAACGGCGTAGCATGTTTGCTACGCTGAATTAACTTTCAAAAACACGCGGAAGCCCGCTCGTGAACTAGGAACTCGGGAAATCAAATAAACATGACGATGTGAATTTGTTGCCACTGTTGCCAGGGACTATATTTTTTTGGTTTTGTTTCACTTTTACAAAAAACGTGAAGGGTTGAATTGCTTTGTCACTACGTCGCTGTTCAGGTATATTCAAAAACTTTTTAAAACATATATACGTCGCGTACGCCTCTGTAGTGTAGGGTTTGAGCAGGTCGGATCATAGCCCTGAGGTGGCGGGTTCGATTCCCACGACTACACAAGTATTAGTGCACAGGAAAAAATGCGTAAATACTTATTCTAGATTTTGTAGGACCATGGTCTTCATGGTTCCTTAGATATAGGGGGTCCTAGAATCTATGTATGTGATCGTTGGACGTTGTTTATTATTATTTCCCAATTTTTTTTACTGGCCCGTTAGCTCAGTTGGTAGTATCCTTGCCTTCTGAACTGCAGGTTGTGGGTTCGATTGCCACCCAGGACAAACGTTTGTGTGATGAACATCGATGTTTATTCTATGTCTAGGTGTTATATTGTATTTTATGTATGTATTTACAAAACAAAAAAGTATATAAGTAATATATCAGTTTCCATAGCTCCCATAGTATAAGCTTTGCTTAGTTTGGGGCTAGATGGTGCTGTGTGAAATGGCCACACATATTTTTTTAAATCCTATAATGTGATTAACAGATGAGTTAACAGCTGTGATCTTTAACACAACACGTATCATCAAAGTCCAGGGTCATAGTATTGAAAAGATTCTGGTATTTATCTCATTATAGGTACCCCATCATAAGATGAACGAATAGAGGAACAAAAATAACAGGCTTTGCCTAAGTGACTGAATTATGGACAACATATAGTCCAAACTGCTCTAGGCTTGATATCTTTTTCTGTGATATCTAGAGGACCCTTTTATGGCGTATATATATATATATATATATATATATATATATATATACTGAGAATTAATGATCACAATTTAAGTAATTAGGTATATTTAAAAACTTGTCACTTGTAAGCAGTTCACAATAAAGAAATGTAAACAATAGGTACGCAGTACGCATTGTGTCATCTTTTCATTTACATAAATTTTTGGTTCACAAATGACTTGTAAAACAGTTGCTACAGTTTTTTGGTAACTTTGAATGATTTCTGCTTACATTACAAAGGCCTTTAAACGAAACAAAAGAAACAGTAAAGCGGAAAAAAAAATTCAGAGAAAAAAACAATGATTATAATAGCTTTTATTATACTTCACGACGACTTTATATGTTTATACTTATTTATGGTATAAATTTTGCAATTCATAAAACACCATTATTGTACTAGCTTTTATTATACTTTACGATGACGTTATTTTTATGCTTATTTATCATAAATTTTGAAATCGATTCTAAAACGACTTTCGTTAAGATTTGGTATGGATTTTGTACTACCTATATCCAATGACGTGAGGGTTGGGGATGATGATCATCCAAGCTGTAACGAGGATTCCAAATGTAACATCTATTGCAGCGAAATAAAGACCTGGCATTGTGAGTGTGTGACATCTTCATTGACATTGATTGTCAAACTTAGCGTAGTCTACAGACTTTTAAAACGGCTAATAACATGAAACAACAGAATTTACCAATACTAATTAAATATTTTATTAGCCGCTGAGAACCAACCGTTAGTAGGTGAACTCTATCATGACTATATCTTACTTAAGTGAAGAGAAACTCACTTTATTGTTGTCTTCTTCATCAGGTATATTGAAATCATGGAAGTTCTATAGTACTCGTATGTTCTACACCATCTGAGATAAGCACTTCGGAGGGAAACGCGATCTAAGGGAGATAAGCCCTTTGTCGTTTCCAGTAAGTTGACACTAAAATAAAACTTTCATATTTATATATAGATATTTTCATTATTTTATTTGTCTCGAGTTGTGAATGAGCTTAAAACGTGGTTTGTAATATAGTACACTAGTTGCACCCCGTGGTTTCATTCCTTCAATCCCATAATAACCGTGCTGAAGAACCCTATGTCAATATACAACCCTCCCAATTATTTCTAAGCAAAAAAATCACGTTGGTACGTTGACCCGTTGCAGCGTGAAAGAGACGAAAACAAACCAATAAACCAACAAACATACCACACTTTCCCATTCATAACAAAAGTAGGCATAGGGATGTTTTCCTTTTACAAATTTCATCCAAATCCATTAAGCCATTTGAGCGTGAAGAAGTAACAAACATACACACATAAAAATATATTCGCCTTTATAATATTAGTGTGAGGGTGATAATCGTTGCTATAGCAACTTAACATAGCCTACTAGATGTGAGATGACAAAACGTTAAACTGAGGTTTGGGCTGGCGGGAAAACGAAAAAGATCGCGTCGCCGCATTGTATTATTTTCCAAAACTTGTGTTATTTTCAGTGTTTGTGCATAAAATTGGTGGCATTTTATTCGTTAAGTGCTGAATTACAAGCATGAGTGTAAGAAAGTGGTATAATGATGGTGAAACGTTTCTTTTTGTGTTGTTTCCAAAACTCCATAGAAGCTTCTGGTAAAGTTGCCACCACTTTACTAGGAGTATGACTTGAATAGACTAGACTATGACTTGACTAGACTATACTGTGACATGTCTTGATGACTTGGATTCCGACTTGACTTGACACATGTTATTACATTAATTACATGAGAAACTATAAATTACTTGACACTGGCTAAATACACAAAAGTGTAAAGCCAAACAAAAAACCAAAAAAAAAACGTAAATCTGAGGATCGGAATGATGTACGAGAGAGGAACCGGAAACTCTCCAATCGATGACAGCAATTGCATTGGAATGTTATTAATAAGAGATACCTAGCTATATTTATATAGACCTAACAATTGACCACCAGGAGGCAATCACGAAACTTTGATTGCAATGTAACAAGAGAAAATTCATTCCTAATTTAAAATTTCTTTTTCTATCTGTTGCAAGTAAATTCCATAATCGCCTTAGACTTTGAAGTCCTAATACGAATGTACGTTGGTACCTACGTATGGAATTAAGCCGATTGAAGTCGCTTAGACCCTTTTTAAATAAAGGATTATATTATTTCAGAGTCGTGTAATTCTGTCATTGTATTTATTATATAGTAGCTGTTGCACGCGGTTCCACACTCGCAAACATTGGTTCATTGCAATATACAGTGTGCCATGTCCTTCGCCAGACTTTAAACTATCTTCATACCATATTTAATAAGATCAGTTCAGCCGTTTAGTCTTAAAAAGATAGACAGAGACAAAGAGAGAGAGAGAGTGTTGCTTATGCGTTTACTGACCTACGCAGTTAAGCTAGGCGATCACGAAACTCAATTGCCACCTTAATAAACAGATATTTGGTAGTAGAGAAAAAGATTGCGTCACCGCATTGCATTATTTTCCTAAACTTGTGTTATTTTCAGTGTTAGTGCATAAAATTGGTGGCATTCTATTTGTTAAGTGCTGGTAATTTTTTTTTAATGATGGTGAAACTTTTTTTTCTTGTTGTTTCCAAAACTCCATAGAAGCTTCAAGTAAATTTGCCACCACTTTACTAGGAGTATGACTTTGACTAGACTATGACTTGACTTGATGACTTTGACTGTGACTTGACACATATTTGCGTAAAATATCACACCACAGAAGCTGTCAGTATAGCAACTAAAGTTCCATGTTCACTCTCAAGAAGGAAACACTACTACCAACTATGCTATGAGGCTATTCGAAGTCATAAACTGTATATACCAAAATCTAAATTATGGCTAAATGATATCGCTTGCATTTAAGTAGCTATATTGAATTAGAGACAGCATAAAATTCTTATATAGAGCAACGTCGTTCGTTGTTCTTAGTATAGCGGATCCAATGAGATGGCAAGTTGCCATGAGAGTCAATGGACTACGGGGCAACGAAAGAATTACTTTGCTAGTTCTTTCGCCCTGTAGTTAACTACGGAGCGTGGCATTATCCAGACAATACTAAGTGGGCAAAAGATGAACGATTTTGAATAATAAATATGTTTTATGTTAAGGACTCGAGGATTTGTGTTTTAAATTGAATAGTGATACGGTCGCTGGTTTTTAAATAAGGCGTTTTAAGCGTGAAATAATTTGGGTCAATCTTCGTCAGTTAGTTATAGTTCTGTATAAATATATATACACACCGGCACAATTAGCGGAACAGAAAAAAAAGTGAGACTATGAGATAATAACGCATATATTTGACGAATATGTAATTAGACACAAAATAACAAATTGATTAACATCTTTTAACAACTAGTCGCGCGCGGTGCAGCATACCGGTTGCACGTACTGCACTTACGAATAGTTGTTTATTGCGAAACCGCGTGATCAGCTAACTATTGCGTTATAAAGTGTGTTAATCGCTTTAATCATGGACGAGGTCCATTCAAGACCTCCGTCTAGGATAAGTAATAATAGTATGAGTGAGGAAGAGGCTCAAGGTAGTGTCATTTACCCGCAAGTTGAGAGTGAAGAGTTACCCGTACAATGCAGTGTGGAACTACCTGCTTCGCCTATATCTTTAGCTACGAGACCAGCAAAACGTTATCTCGCCGACATTGATAGCGATGAACTTAGCCGCGGGGAGAACGAAGAAGGATTTACAATAGTGAAAAGAAAAACAAAGCGTTCTGGGATGAATAAATCTGGAAGGACGAATATTACGGCTGACAATAGTCATATGCTACCTAAGCAAATAGGTTTAGCAAGATTATTTAAGGCGGAGGGTATCACAAATGCATGCAAGATAAAATACAAAAATGCCTACAAAGTGATCGTCAGTTTTGAGAGCAGGGATGATGCTTTAGGATTAATAAGTAATAAGAAGATGACTGAACTTGGATACCGGTGCCATTTAACGACCGAAGTAGATCTCAGCTACGGAATAGTAAAATATATTGAGCTAGATGCAAATATTGAGGAACTAAAAAACACCTTTAGCTCAGAATACGAGATAGTAGCGGTAAAAAGGCTAAAACGTCTGTCAGAAAAAAATGAGTGGGTTGATAGTGAGACTGTGAGGTTTGGCTTTAGAGGATCGGTGCTACCGACATACATATATGGGTACGAATGTCGTTTCAAAGTAGATCCCTATACTTTCCCGGTATCTCAGTGCTTTTCGTGTTGGAAATATGGACATACCACACGTACTTGCCTATCCAAGAGTATTTGCCCAAAATGTGGTGGGAATCACAGTAATTGTGAAACCACTACATTTACTTGCGTCAACTGCAAAGGTGATCACATTTCAATCAGTAAACTATGCCCATCATACTTGAAGGAAAAAGAGATCCGAGAGATTATGTCGCAAAATAATTTGACGTACAGGATGGCATTATCAATGTATTTGGAGAAGAAATCCTACAGAATTGATGAGAATGAAGTTTGTGAAGATAGTAGGAGTGAAACAGTATATGAAAGAGCAATCAGTCAATCTGGAAGGACGAATATTACGGCTGACAATAGTCATATGCTACCTAAGCAAATAGGTTTAGCAAGATTATTTAAGGCGGAGGGTATCACAAATGCATGCAAGATAAAATACAAAAATGCCTACAAAGTGATCGTCAGTTTTGAGAGCAGGGATGATGCTTTAGGATTAATAAGTAATAAGAAGATGACTGAACTTGGATACCGGTGCCATTTAACGACCGAAGTAGATCTCAGCTACGGAATAGTAAAATATATTGAGCTAGATGCAAATATTGAGGAACTAAAAAACACCTTTAGCTCAGAATACGAGATAGTAGCGGTAAAAAGGCTAAAACGTCTGTCAGAAAAAAATGAGTGGGTTGATAGTGAGACTGTGAGGTTTGGCTTTAGAGGATCGGTGCTACCGACATACATATATGGGTACGAATGTCGTTTCAAAGTAGATCCCTATACTTTCCCGGTATCTCAGTGCTTTTCGTGTTGGAAATATGGACATACCACACGTACTTGCCTATCCAAGAGTATTTGCCCAAAATGTGGTGGGAATCACAGTAATTGTGAAACCACTACATTTACTTGCATCAACTGCAAAGGTGATCACATTTCAATCAGTAAACTATGCCCATCATACTTGAAGGAAAAAGAGATCCGAGAGATTATGTCGCAAAATAATTTGACGTACAGGATGGCATTATCAATGTATTTGGAGAAGAAATCCTACAGAATTGATGAGAATGAAGTTTGTGAAGATAGTAGGAGTGAAACAGTATATGAAAGAGCAATCAGTCAATCAGTATTTTTATTTTTATTTTTATTTTTATGTTATTGATTGATGTGACGAGCTAGTCGTTCACCTGATGTTAAGTGACACGGCCGCCCATAACAGAACAGTGTCACTAGGAACTCTAACATGTAAAGTTTCGCATGACTGCTGCATTGCGCACATCATCCTGAGACATCAACACAGTCTGGTAATAAGTTTACTCGACTGTGAGATCAGATCATAAGTCTCATTTGCCCAGTAATTTCACTAGCTACATTGCCCTTCAAACCGGAACACAGTAGTGCTTGCACACTACTGCTTGGCGGCAGAATAACTGGCAAAGCGGTGGTACCTACCTAGACGAACTTTGCAGAAAAGTCCTACCACCTAGTATCTCATCAATTACGAAATACTACTTATAGCGCTGTTGTTGCTCAACAGAAAGAGATTGGTGTAAGAACAGAACAAAAAAAAAATACTGAAGAAGTTTGTAAAACGATGACAGAAAAAAAAGAAGAAAAATAAAGTAGGTAAAAAGCAAGCGATGGTAACAAGAAATGAATCGGAAGACATACAGAACTCAAATTTTAATGTGACTGAAACACTAGAAACAGAAGAATCACAGCGTGATATAAACAAGGAAAAGGGAAGATTTTTGTGCTTACTGCAAAAATTAAAGGAAGTTTTGATATCGAATCACAGCTTTGAAGAAAAACTCCAGAATGTGTTAAAAGTATTGTTTGATGAACTTGTAGCATTTATGGTAAAGAGCATAAGTAATGGAGAAGCTCTTAGTCAACTAATGGGACTCTTCAAATATGGATAGTAGCAGTTTTTCAAAACACGATACATCGGCATCAGGCTCTGGGGGTTCTGTTGCGCAATTTGTTAATATTGCGCAATGGAACTCTCAGAGTCTGATGCCAAAAAGGCAGGAATTCGAGTTACTATTGAATCAAGATAAAATTGGAATAGGTATATTAAGCGAGACGTGGCTTAGTCCTGATGTTAACTTAAATATGCATAACTATAATATCTTTAGACATGACAGATCAGACTCCTATGGGGGCGTAGCTATAATTGTACACAAGTCTATAAAATCACAAAGAGGGTCAATAAAAAATAGGAATACAGGTATTGAATTATTACATGTAAAAATACTAAATTGTAAACAATTAACTAACATAGTAGCTATTTACTGCCCTTCATCTGTAAGGACAATGCAATCTGATTGGGACACAATTTTTTCTGAATTTAACACTAAATCAATCGTAGCGGGAGATTTCAACGGACACCATACAAATTGGTCGTACAAAAATGACAGTAGAGGAATGCAATTGCTAGATGCGTCATTGGATCATAAATTTGTAACATTAAATAATGGTCAGTTTACAAGGGTCAAAATGGTGAATGGTAATTTACAAGAATCTTCCCCAGATATTAGCTTTGTAACATCGGATATAGCAAGTTTTATGAAATGGAAAGTAACGCGTGAAAATTTTGGTAGCGATCATTTAGTTATTCAGTTTAGCTTACATTATCGAGACACTCGCCATTTTGTAAAGCGCCGAAATTATAAATTAGCTAATTGGAAATTATATCAGGCCATTTTAAAAGACACTATTCAAAGGGATTCCTCAGTAAATGAATGTAACATTCAACGAACATACGATTTGTTTACAGATAAAATTAATTATGCTGCTACAAAATGCATTCCAATGATAAAGAATTGTACAGATCCGATCCAAACATTCCAACCAAAACCTTATTGGAGTCCAGAGATATCTCTAGCTGTGGCGGAGCGAAGATTAGCATTAAAAAATCTTAGACGTAACCCGACGACAGCTAATCTTGATATATTGTCAGGAAAGATCGCGACCGCGCAACGCGTACATAGGAAGTACAAATCGGCTCATTGGAAGCAAGTATTCACTGAAGTTGACGAAAATGTAAGCTCTTCTGAAATGTGGCAAAGAATGCGTTGGATGAAGGGTTTTAAGCGACATTCGAATAATAATGTCCCAAATGATATTAAAAAAGAGCTCTTACATTCTTTGGCACCAGATTTTGTTACACCTTTACAGCCACTTCTGAGTTCAAATAATCGCTTATTAGACAGTGAATTTTCATTATCCGAATTAAATAATAGTTTAAAAAAGAAGGACACAGCCCCGGGGGACGATGACGTCACCTATTCGATGATTTTCTATTTGCCCTTGGAAGGAAGACTGCACTTACTTAAAATATACAATGAAATTTTCCAGACATCACAGGTTCCTAACCAATGGCGGAGCATTAAAATAGTTCCAGTTCCAAAGGCGAACACTGATCCGAATAGACCCCCTAAATTTAGACCTATATCCCTTATTTCTTGCTTATGCAAGATTTTCCATGCAATGCTATGTAAACGTCTAGAATGGTTTGTAGAAAAAAATAAAATTTTGCCACCAACCACTACTGGGTTCAGAAAAAATCAATCATGTGTGGACTGCTTAACGCGCTTAGTATCACAGATTCAGATTGGTTTTTCAGAAAAAATAACCACTTTAGCAGTTTTTATAGACATAGAAAATGCCTATAACAATGTACTTGTTGATCGGCTTTTAATAATTTTAAATGAATTGGGCGTAGGGAAGTACATTTGTCAATACTTGTGGAATTTTTTAACAAAAAGAATTTTAAAAATAAATAATGACTATGAAGTCGATGGAGAGATGATGAGATGGTGTTGTAGAGGTCTCGCACAAGGTGATCCGATATCTCCACTCCTATTTAATATTATAACGCATAATATAGTCAAAAATATACAAAATGCATATTTACTTCAGTATGCTGATGATTTCGTCATATTTACGCAAAACAGAAGTATACAGGTTGGGTCGGTTTATTTACAAAATGCCTTAAGTATAGTAGTGAATTTAATTAGCCAATTGGGGCTGCAGGTGTCAGCCTCTAAAACTCAGGTTTGTAAGTTCAGGCGAGGACGAGAAAATAGCCAAATATCGTTAACTATCAATGGCTATAATATTCCGATGGTAAATCATTTTAAATATTTAGGAATATGGCTAGATACATCATTAACTTGGGGGAAGCATATAAATGAAACTGTAGAAAAAGTATCAAAAACATTAAATCTACTAAAAGTTTTAGCTGAAGCATCATGGAGACTTCATCCTAAACATCTTCGCAGATTATACATAGCCTTAGTGCGAAGTAAGATTGACTTCGGAAGTTTTTTATACGATACGGCGGCTAAGTCCAATTTATACAAACTCGATAAGGTTCAAAATGTAGCAATGCGTGTAGTGGGTGGATTCATTAGATCTACACCCATACACGTTATGGAATGTGAGCTGGGCATTTGTCCACTACGACTACGGAGACAGTATCTTGCTACAAAACACTGCCTGAAAGTCCAGTCGTCGTCCCATATGACAGTTGGTATTCTTATGAAACTAGCAGATTCGTGTGTATCAAGTTATTGGAGAAGAAAAAAAAAGCCACTTTTAACTATGGTTCTAGATGAAACGAAATTAGAAAATATTAAGATAAAAGAACCATTGAACATGTTTAGTCTAAATACTTGGGTTTCTAATTTACAAATGGATTTTATTATTACAGAAGTCGAAGGCATACAAAAGTCTAAAAATAGATATGACCCTAGAATATTGAAGTATAATACACTGTACATGATAAATACTACTTATGTAGGATGGTATAAATTGTACACAGACGGTTCTAAAGTAAGAGACGGAATGGGAGCTGCTTTTTTCGATCCAAGCAAAAATGTTAAGGAAAACAAAAAGGAAGGGTATAAAGTTGTATCTGAATATAGTTCTGTTATGTCTCTTGAATTACTTGCAATCTCAGAGGCACTATCATACGTTTCTAATTTGGAACACAGGAATGTGGTTATTTTCTCAGATAGCCGAAGCGCTTTACAGCATATTGCTCGATGTACCTCTAACTTTAGAGGCACATCGCTAGCATATGACATTTTGAAGAAAATTCAATCCCTTCTTAACAATCACGTGCGTCTGAGATTGCAATGGGTCCCTTCCCATGTTGGCATTTATGGAAACGAAGAAGTAGATAGGGTGGCCAAGCAGTCTATTGCTTTGGGATCAGAAATATTTTTGATGCCGGAAGTTTCAGAAGTCCTATGTAAATATAGATATAAAATTTATGAGAAATGGAAAAGTCTTTTTGAAACTACTTCATCCGAAAAAGGAATTTGGTATAAAATACTGCAAAAAGAACCTTTAAAAATTCCATGGTTTGTAAATTGTAACTTGAAGAGATGTTTAATAGTAACTGCTCACAGACTGAGGTCCGGACACATGCCACTTAATAAGTTTAACCACATGATGCGAAGATCAGACTCCCCTAATTGTGGTACTTGTGGGGTCCTAGAGGACGTACATCATGTCCTAGTGGAGTGTGTCAGGACTCAGTCTGTGAGAGCATATATGCTAGCACAGTTCGGTGTAAATTTTTCGGATGTAGGAGTGTTTCAAGGTGTCTTGGCTTTTCCACTGAGTGGAGCTGCCAAGACACTTTTTAGCATGATAAGAGATATATTTCGTTAGAATTTTATGAATGCATATAATGGAGCTGACATAATCGCCATGCGACTAAAGCTCCCAAAAATTAGATTAAAAAAAAAAAAAAAAAAAAAAAAAAACAACGACTTTGAAAAGTCTTCTTATTTTTTATTGAAAAATAAAGAAATTTGAAATAAGTGAAATTTTAAGATGATTATGAACCATCACAAAAAATAAAAAAAAGTAAGCATTAAATGATTTAACAATAAAATTAAAGCAAAATTAATAACGAGTGTTTTCCCCTCTTGCTCTGATTACGGTTTTCATTCGTCTGGGCATGCTACAGATTATGTAATCGATGATTTCTTGAGGCAACCGCTCCCACTCCTCAAGTAATGCGTTTCCAAGTTCATTCAGATTGTTGGGGGGTGGCATTCTGGATTTAACCCTTCTTTTTAGCAAGTCCCAGACATGCTCTATCGGATTCATATCGGGGGAATTTGCTGGCCACTGCATCACCGGTATACCTACGTGGCTCAGATATGCCTGTACCGATTGTGCACTACGAGCACGAGCATTATCTTGCATTAGAATAAAGTCGTCACCAATAAATGGGGACCATTTGCCCCATGGCAACATGTTCTTCTAAAATGTCTTTGATGTATCGATCTGCTGTCATGGTCCCTCCTGTGACTATCACTAACTCCGTCCGAGCTCCCAAACATATCTCTCCCCAAACCATAATCGAGCCGCCACTATAAGCCACTGTGTGTTCAAAAATTAGACTGTATGTGGCGTTCTCCTTTGCGTCTCCATATTCGCTGTCTCCCATCGATCTGTTTTAAAAGAACTCTGCACTCATCAGTAAAGAGAACCTGCTGCCATTCGTTCAAATCCCAATGACGATGTTCTCGATGTTTTTTTGTGTTCCGCTAATCGTGCCGGTGTGTATACAATTCTATATATATAAAGTATTAAATTGCATTTTAATTTAATTTATACGATTTTCACGACAATTTGTAGATACGTTAATTTTTATAATTATATATTGTGTTTCACTAAATTTTTGTAGGTATGCCAGTTTCTTGTGAAATAATTATGCTGAACTATTTTCATCTATAATAATTGTCATCATTTTTTTACCATATGTCGTGCATATAATAATTTTTCATTTTCATTTTTTCTCCTTCTATTCGCCAAACAGGCTTGCAATGAGTCCATAACTGATAAAAATATAAAAAAACAGTCTCTTAAAACTGTTTGCATATATGTGATAACTTTGTGAAAACGGCGAAACACTTAAGAAATCCTAGGTCACAGTTTATTGAAGTTAGAGAACAGCATGCCGATTTTTATTCAAATGTAATAGGTATCAGCTACGGAACTTACGAAATCTTAAGCTAAACATGATCCGCCGTGTTCTCAGCAAGTTATTAAACGTTTTCATAACTACAAACACTTTTTAAGTTATGAGGGTTCCGTACCTAAAGGACAAAAATGGGACCCTATTACTAAGCCTTCGGTGTGTCTGTATGTCCGGCCTATAAACGGCTGTATCTCTTGATAGTAATAGTATTACTATTACTATCAAGATAGTAACTTGATATACTTAATAGTAATAGGTAGCCAACTGGAATTTTCACAAAATGTGCGTTATTACGGCGTATTACCTAAAAATAATAAAAATTACATAAAGCAATAAAGGGACATATAAGATACGTGTATCGTATATGATATATTTTTAAATTTCTTCGTATCACAAAAACGGTAATACATATAAGCCTTCAAACTTGCTAGTATTAATGCATACGTATAACATAAAAGAGTTTACCAATATTCAATTTAGGGAGTATATACAATATTCAATTTAGGGAGTATGTACATATATAATACTTAGTATACCAACAAATAATAAAAATTAGCATAGTACGGGTCGGAATTGCGGTAAAAGAGTTTACCAATATTCAATTTAGGGAGTATAACATATATAATACTTAGTATACCAACAAATAATAAAAATTAGCATAGTACGGGTCGGAATTGCGGTAAAAGAGTTTACCAATATTCAATTTAGGGAGTTATTATTTAGTATTTTCACATATAAAAATACCTACATTGTGCACGGAATCTCCGGTGCGCAAGTCCGACTCGCACTGTAAAACCTACCCAAGGTTTTAGTTTAACTTCTAAAACACGCACATTTTTCAGGCATCCACTTTTGCATCCGCCAAGCCTTTGCGGATCAAAAAGCCCTCTGGCTTTAGATTTCACCCCAATGTCACGTGTCGCGGTACTTTTATAAAGTGTCGACTGTGAGGGGCGACGTCCTGAGCGAATAGATAAAGCAAAGGTCGAGAGTGATTGAGGAGACTCAAGAATATTTCATTGTGGATAAGTAGGTACTGACCCTGATATTTTTGAAGCGAAAACTTATTTAGTCGCGTTCAGTATTTTTTGGGTGAACAAAATCATGGAACTCGCATCATCGCCACCGAACGCTTTCCATGAGCTATACGTATACTGTGTTTGAATTTGTACTTTTTGGGCGAACAAAAAGCATGAAACGCGCGTCATCATCACCGCACGCTTCCTATAAACTATGTCATACCGTTACTTAGTTTTCAGTTTTATCGGCAGTCTCCAAAGACTGCCCAAATTTTTTTTATACAAAGAATACCTACCGAACGCGGTAGCATAACTCCGTGGTGATATTGAATTTTATTTCTTTAAATGTGGTAGGTGAATATGTAGATAGAGGTGATAGGCTCACTTATTCAGAGTCACACAGTCATCCTCTTGCATTGAGAAATCAAAACTTTAGAATTCCAACCCAACCAACCAACTAATTAGTAAGAACCCTTAGATCGTGAAAGGGATTTTCTTAGAAAGCAATAGAGCGCTCTTTCTTCTTCTCTCCGTGTAATTAAGTGGTAAGTCCTGCTAAGCAGTCAGGTAACTTAATTGCAACCAATTGAAACTAAAATTTGTATGAATTTAACAGTTTCAATACACAGTTTATGTGCATAGTTGTAGAACTTTTTCATTGGGACAAGACAATAGCAAATATTTATCTCGGAAAAGATAACATTTGGCTTACCATGGCGGCTATCTAATATGTTCAGTAAATGAAGGCCACGTCATAGCACGTTTTTTTAACGGGGTCTCTATAGCGTTCTGTTTAAAGTAGAAAATGACAGATCATAATTTGATGTCAAACTGAGTCTGCGCATGAAAATGTGTTCATCTTGAGGGCTTTTTGTGGGCTAATCTTCTAAAGGGATGTAATGATGTAATGACATCCCTTTAGAACATTAGTCTGACTATTTAATTTTTTAAAATAAATATTGTTGTCGCTCAAAATTTGGAGAATTACGTTCATAAAGTAGTTTTGGAGGTGATTAATTTTAGAAAAAACCGAACTACTTAATTTGTTCGTTTTACAAAAACAATACAATACAGAAACTCATTTTTGTATACCACAAAATTAATTAATGTAACGTCACAATAGTGACGTCAAAAATGTTTTTTGTTGTATCGGGCTTACATGGTATCTTAAGTTATAGATATTAACAATGTTTTTGATAGGCTTTAAGTCTCTGGTGTGTAGTGGTAGAACAGCTGGGCTCATAACCCAGTTCGATTATCGCGACAGGTCAAGTAGGTAATTGTGCACAGGAAAAAAAACACAAATACTTGTTATCTGGGTGTTGTGGGACCATAATCCTCGTAGTTCCTAACATAGGAATCCCTCCCCTCCCTCTAGGGACTACTAGTTAGGGTCCAGGATACAATGTATGTGATCGTGCAATGTATGTGAATGTACCTGCTTTACCTTTTTTGTACGGATTCCCCGCCCCGGCTTTGCACGGATTTATTAGTTTTACACCCTAAAGGGAAAAAGGGAGAGGAAAAAGGATTGTGGAAAAGGATGAATTGATGATAGTGAAAGGTTTCAAGGATAAATGATGAATGGATGACGGTGAAGGGATTTATCCCTTTCCTCTATCTTTTTCCTTCTCCCTTCCCTAGTGGAGGTCAACCCCTCTTCCGAAGGAACCATGCTTAGTTTCGGGATAAAAAGTACCCATATGGCTTACCTACCTTGAAATTGGAACTCAACAAATGCCAAGTTTAATTTGACCCATTCAGTAGTATCGGCATGATAGTAAGCCAAGATACAGATAGTCAGCCAGACAGAAAAAAATAAAAAAGTTTCAGTTTTTGCTTCAGCATAGATTTATAGAATGCCCTCCATTAAAAAATGTACAGATCTGTTACAGATTTATTATAAGTATGTGTATAGGTTATTGTATTAGTATACATATACCTAATTTTGATTCAAAAAGAAACGTAATCGGTTCAACATCTAAAAAGAACGAAAGGACTGCAATGACAGTCATCATCTCCATTAAGGGATCAAAGCTTGCAAAATAACGCCACCTAAACGAAGAAGAAAGATAAATGTAGGCGGGAAAGTGACAGTTAATAAATCAATAAGATCAAAGAAATATAAATAATGTTATCTAGTTGCGCCTGGAATTGCGGCTAGTCACTGCAATTTTTTTAGGTTGGTAAGAAGTATATTGTGGCACTTAAGAAAATATTGGACCGTAAGAGAATTAGCCCAAGAGAAGACCGGAGAGCGTAATTTTCCCATATTTTTCTCCCTAAAATTATAGAGCCTTAAACAATATATATACAATATAGTGTTTTATTGCCTACGAAACATTTACATAGCACTCAGCTCGTGCCCGCGATGTGTGTACCGTTAAATAGACATTTCGGCTGTCATGCAGTTATTTTAGGAGGCACAAATACTAAAAACAAAATCTATTTTATTTTAAATTGGCCCTTGTACCAACATTATATAGCATGGCCTGAGTATATACATTTAAGGAAAAGAGTGAATTAAATTCCACCGTGTATATATATAAATTTAATTCACTCTTTTCCTTAAATGTATATACTGTAAATGTATATTCATATGTACATATATATATATTACGATAGTAACTACGTATTGAAACTGTCAAATCCATACAAATTTTTATTTCTATTGGTTTTAATCAAATTCTGTGATCACGTAGCTGGTATTGCATTGAGATAGAGTCTGTTGGAAAAGAAAGCTGTCGTGGGCGAAAAGTGAACAAACGATACGATTTTCTAATCGCATCTCGCGCCTGCCGGCTTTTTGTTGTCATTTGGTATTTTCTCTAAGACAGACGTCTAACATACATTTTAAAAGGGTGAAAAGGATAAAAATGAAACTACACAAAAAGGTAATTAGGTACTGCCTGCAGCGCATTCAATTTCTATGACAACTATCTTTTTGAACTCTAGGAACTTGAATTGTTATAGTAAAACCTTCAGTCGTTTAAGAAAAAACGGGGATGTCCCATGAACCCACTGACTTACTGGTAGGATTCTGATGATTTTTTCCTCATGGAACCCACCACGCTAGATATGGAATTGAAAAACAAACTATCGTAGCACATTAGCTAAACTTAAGATTTATTTCTAATTTTTATTTTGGCATCAAATCAATCATCATCATCGTAGCCTATGTTCTAGCGATAATTAACTAACAAAAACGGCGGGTTGGTCCCCCGTTTTAGTTATTTTCATAACCCCACCGAGGGTTGGTTATGAAAATAACTAAACAAAAAATAAATAAAATATATCTCTCTAAAACTCGTAAGTGGCATCTATGTAAGCATTAAATTCTATATTCGATAGTAGAAAGAGTAATACGAAGTATTATATTATTTTCTTTTAAATTTTGTTATTGTTCTTAGGTTGATGTTTTAATAATAATTGAATAACAATAATAATTAAAATCTGCTTATGCGTCCGGTCGTCCAACATTCCGTGAATTAATAAATTAAATCATTTGTGATTATGAAAAGTATTTCATGCAGGTCATATTTACGCTATTCAACCTATATAAGTAATGTTAATAACTTGCATCACAGAATATAAGTTTAGGTGTAGAAGTAAGTAGGTACGTACAACAGCCTATCGACGATCCAGTAGCTGAAGGTCAGGCTCGCTTTTGTGATAATAAATTGCGCTCAATTGACATTCAATTGAGTTTACACTAATATAAATCTGTTATAATTTCCGTATCAGCTCCAAGCACACAATTTCATTGAATCCCTGATGGCTCGCTAATAGATATGTCTGAAGCAATGACAAGTCAATTGACAACAAGGCTTGAATGTGATAGTGTTATCACGTGCTGATATCAGTGTCTGCGGATCGATACGAATATTTTCGCTGAGATTGGGTCATGAGGCACTTTCACCGCTGTTACACGCGTTTTCTAGCGAAACACCGAACTCAATTATTAATAGCAGCCTATTTTTGGAGCGGCTTCGGACGCGGATTTGCGCTCGGGCATGTGCGAGGCCCGGGCGAAGTCACTATCTCACCTGGGCCAGGTGTAGACGCCGGATACCTCGAAGCCGAAGTGCCAGGAGCCCGCGTACGCTCCCTGCGCTTTGGGTCCCGTGCACACTCCGTGGCCGTGGGCCTTGCCATCCTCCCAGCCACCACAATATGTACCACCATCGTCAAAGTCGAAACGGCCACCGTTGAGGCCACGCTGCGGGGGGTTTCCGCTAGCGGCGTGCGCGGCGTCGGCTAGCTCGCTCGGCTGCATCACGCGGAACCGTGGTGCCGCGGAGGGGAGGGCCTCCCGCGCGCACCCTCCACCGAGCTCGCGGTATAAATAAACATCAGCTGGGCATGTCGCGCCGTGGCGCGTCGCCGAGTGAACACCACTGCGATGATGCGCGAGAAGCACTGCGCGCCCGGAGCATGCCGCCGCCCGCCCGCCCTCCGCTCCCGCCCGCCTTGCGCACTGCGTACCTCTCTACTGCCGGTGCCGAGTCCGAGCGAGCCTGCCGCCCGCCGCCGTCGCCGCCATACCGTCGCCACAACACATTGCCTAACTAATCGTTTTGCATAAGCAAAGCCTACTTTTATTCCAACATAGATTTACTCTCTATATTTTTATTATAATGAGGAAATAAACAACCTTCGCGGCAGAATGGTCAGTAGGTAGAAGTACTAAAAATATTACTGTTGTTGAGTAGGCTACGTTGACAGTTCCACACAGGGGTAGAAATAGGCCAGAAGGCCAAAACCGCAGGGCGCGAGACTACAATACATTATTTAGGTATCATCATAAAATATTTATGATAGAGTAAATTATAATGATAACCATAAAATACCTATAGGTACCTACAGGACAGTTTGATAAAAATTACAAGCAAGTATTGTAATTTAGCCACTTTTTAGTTCGAACTGTGGTCAATCTCAGTATACCTAGTACATATCAAGTTTGTCTGGAAGAGATCGCTATAAGCAATAAGACCGCTAATATGCCCACCGGAACCGTTTTGTGACATTCTGTCTATTTTAATGAATAATATTAAAGGATACTTATCAGTTTACATTGTCTTATTTTATGCTTGTATTGTAAAACAATAAATAGAGTACTTTCAATATAGCATAGTTTTATGAGAAATTAGTACACCATTTTTTATCTATAAGTTACAAAATGAGGGAAGATTATTATTAACCACAAGTCATACATAGTTCATTGATTTAGGCGCGTATTACAAAACTACGCTCAGTCTCTCTGTGCTCAAGACAAGATTTCATTTACAAAATGATGAAATAGTGATTGAAGTCTCTACTTGAGCATCAGTCGACGACTGGCCATAGTTTCATAATAGCAGCCTTACTGTCATTACAATTTCGTTTGTTATTGTTTTATTACTTACTCTTTCTTACCTATTTAAAAAAAATATTTTTGGTGTAAAATAAACCTCTGTATCGTCAAATAATATTTTGTTGACACGCACGGCGTAGAGCGCCGCTATTGTGTCTATGGCACAATAATTCATATCGCATACACCAGTAACCAAAGATTGGAATGTCCATCTGTAAGTTTGTATCACTCGACTCAAATTTAAGTATATACTGGTGTCGATTCTGTGTCGCATTCTCTAAAACTAAAGTAAACTTAAAGTATGGCGGTACTCTTCTGATAAAGGGGAAATGAAAAAGACGGAAATATGATAATTTTGTTTAGCTTTAGAGTATGCGACACAGAATCGACACTACTGAACTACTACGCTTCGGTTCGCGTAAGAATTGTCAGTTTCTCTGTCTCGCCAGTTCAAAACGCAAACATGACCTTATCAGATTATTATGTGGGTAGTCCGACAATTAAATATTTTAGTCTGTATGACACTAATGATGCTCGTATCACGATTCTAGGTCGTCGACCGGTTGGGATTACATTCATCAAATCATTATTTTATGAATGAAATTACTTGAATACTATAGATACATGGCTGAGCGTCGTGTTTACCTGTGGTTCACTTATTGGGTGAACCAATGGCACTATTTTTTTTTCTTTTATCTGTGTTCACCTATTGAGTGTACCAATGGTACTACATTTCTTGCATTTACCCATGGATCACCTATATATTGGGTAGCACAAAAAGGTGCCCATGGAACACCTAGGTGAATCACGCAATTGTTCCACGGGCAAGAAACCGTGTTTTTTTTTTTTTTTTTTTTTTTTTTTTAAATTTTTGGCTCCACACCTCCGTGTATTTAGCCAGTGTCAAGTAATTGATAATTTATCAAGTTAATGATATTTCCCGCAAATATGTGTCAAGTCATAGTCGAAGTCATCAAGTCAAGTCATAGTCTAGTCAAAGTCATACTCCTAGTAAAGTGGTGGCAACTTTACTTGAAGCTTCTATGGAGTTTTGGAAACAACACGAAAAGAAACGTTTCACCATCATTATACCATTTTCCCACACTCACGCCTGTAATCCAGCACTTAACGAATAGAATGCCACCAATTTTATGCACTAACACTGAAAATAACACAAGTTTTGGAAAATAATACAATGCGGTGACGCAATATTTTTCGCGTTCCCGCCAAAACTCCAAGAAACCGTGATCTGAATATTCTTTTTTTTCAGCTTTTCAGTTGACGTCCGTTCGTCCCAATCCCGTCCTTTGTTTTAATACACAGAGCTATATAGAAAAAAGGTTGATGTTAAATTTACTTATAAAATAAGGATGGTTGATGAAGATGGTTTGGAATTGTGGTGAACGTGAGCACGCTACATACTATTCCTAGCAAAGACAAAGAATCTGGGTGTGGTTCTTTAAAATCCAAGTTCTAGAAGAACAATATTATTGAATGAAAACTGCACTTAACACGTCTCGTTTACGATTATTATTGCATTTTTTTCTTGTAAAAAGTGAACAGATCACTTTGCTTCTTCGGAAAAGTTCGCTGATCTTTCTCTTTTCTAGTGACTTCTTCTTCTTCATTTCCTAGGGCCCCACATCGGGGCAGAGGGCAGATACAACGCGTCTCCATTCCGTTGTCTTGGGCTGCTTGCTTCATTTCACTCCATGTCTTGCCAATGTCCCTCGCCTCTGCGATCACTGATCGTCGCCAGGTCTGCTTGGGGCGACCACGTTTGCGCCGGCCTTGTGGGTTCCAATCCAGAGCTTGTCTGGGGATGTTGTTCACGTTCCTACGCAAAGTGTGACCTATCCAGGTCCATTTACGTCGCCGGATTTGTAAATCTACTGGGTCTTCATGGCACAACCTCCATAGCTCGATGTTAGTGATCGTGTCTGGCCAGAAGATTTCCAGAATTTGACGAAGGCAACGATTGATGAAGACCTGAAGTTGGTGAGTAACTTTCTTGGTGGTCTTCCAGGTCTCGCAGCCATATAGCAGTACGGTCTTGACATTAGAATTGAAGATTCTTAGCTTCACTCTGCGTGAAAGGTGTTTTGACTGCCATACGGGACGAAGACAAGCAAATGCGCCTCTTGCCTTGGCAACCCGGGAAGTTACATCATTATCAGTCCCTCCAGTTCCCGACACGACACATCCCAAATAAGTGAAGCTTGAGACCCTCCCCACTGCTTCATCCTCAATAAATAGTGCGCCCGAATCTCGAGCTCCACTCCTCATATCTTTAGTCTTTTGCACATTTACTTTAAGTCCGACTGCGGCTGCTTCTCTCTGCAAATCATCCAATTTTCCTTGCATGTCAATACGGCGATGACTAAGTAGGCACAAGTCATCTGCATAGTCAAGGTCTTGTAGCTATTCTGTCAGACCCCATTCGATACCACGTTGAGCCGTACCATTGACACGCAACATGATATCATCTAGCACAATGAGAAAAAGCAGCGGTGACAACATACATCCTTGTCTAACCCCGGAATGGACTGCTATTCTTTCAGAGATAAGTTCATCGTGGCGCACCCTGCATGAGTAGTCTTTATATGTGGCTTTCACGAGGTTGATTATTTTCAAAGGGACGCCGATGGCTTCCAATCTTGACCATATAGCTGTCCAACGAAGCGTATCAAAGGCTTTTTCGAAGTCTACAAAAAGAGAGTATATCTCTCTTTGAAATTCTGCTCCTTGTTCTAATATGATTCGTAACGTATTGATCTGGTCTGTGCACGACCTGCCGGGGCGGAATCCTGCCTGCTCATTACGAATTAGAGGTTCAACAGCCTGGGACAGTCGGTCTAATAAAATCTTACATAAGATTTTTGAAGGTATGGATAGTAACGTGATGTTGCTACAGTTGCTGAGATTTCCCTTTTTGGGGACAGTGACAAGAAGTCCTGTTCTCCATTCGTCAGGCACACATTCTTCCTGCCATATCCTTTGGATAAGCGGTGTAAGGATCTCTGTTGCCGTTGGTAAATCTGCCTTAAGCATTTCAGCAGAAATCAGATCCGCTCCGGGCACCTTGCCGTCTTTCAGATTACGAATAGTTTCACAAACATCAGAGTGCGTGGGTATATCTGTATTTATGTCCAGTACTTGTACGCTAGTGTGATGTATTATCGGGAATTCGTTATCCATCGTCATAGCTTGTCGGAAGACTTCGGTAAAATGCTCGCCCCAGCGTTTCAGTTGCCCTTCAGATGTCGTAATAAACTGACCATTCTTATCTTTGAGTGGGTGTTTTTTGCGTCGATTGTTGCCTGTCAAACTTCTAGCAGCGCGATATAATTCTTTTAAATTTCCATGTCTAGCAGATTCTTGTGCATGATCGGCCACTTTGTCTGCCCAAGCACGCCTATCATTGCGGGAACTACGATAAATGGCTTTTCGTAATGTTCTGTACCGTTTCAAGATCTTTTCGGATTCGGTTATAACTGTAGTCGCGGCAAGTTGTATTTTTAAATTCCTCCTCTCGTTTATCAGATCCCAGGTTTTTTGCGACATCCATTCCTCTCTAGTCGGATGTTTATGACCAAGAACTTTTAAGCCAGTTTCTGTATAAACACTTTTAATTCGGTTCCATTCCGTGTTTATGTCATTTTACTACCTATATATACCTTCAAGCTCGCAAACTAGCTTTCTAGTGACTACTGCATTTATATTACAAATGGAACTTATAAATGGCCACTACTTTTTTTAAACACCACGATTATGTAACCATTATTGTTTCGCGCCATTTCTTTTCTCACATTATCAAGCCATACGCAATAATACGCATGTACCCAGCACCAACACCAGTGATGAATTTATCGTCCTTTAATTTGTTCTTACTTATGAAACGTCAGGTTGAGGAGTCACTTAACGTTAACTTATTGCTGCAGAGGAACTTAGTGCGTAAATAAGTTTTTTTTCACGTGTTGCTTAGTTGAGTTGTATTTTAATAGGCTTTAGTGAAGACGAGCATAAATGTAACTATAAGTATACTGTGGCAGGTAGGTACCCTTGAACGAATTAATTTCAATAGATGGTGGCCCGTTTTTTTTTACCTTACTCTACCTTACTATGAAAATGTGCAGAACAAATTGTTGAATAAATATGAGATGTCCAATATTTATTTGGAGTTTAATGTACCTGCTACCTGTACCTATCCAACTAGATACAGGTAGCAAACAAATTTTAAGCAAAATTTCGGGAAAATATTTTTGACGAGTGGCAATACTGAAATGGTTCTTCTTTAACAGAGTATAGATCATGGTCCTAGTATCAGAATGGGCAGAGCGTATTCAAAAAATGCTTGTCCATTCTGTTGGTGTATCTAAAACTGCATTAGTGTGCGTGAGTAGGGAAGTGATCCCTATTACACAATGTATCGATATATACTAAACCTAACCAAACAGTCTTGTAGAAAATAACTGGACGTGATGATTGAATGATTTTAATAACTTAGGCCGCCGCAAATATTCAGTATGCTGATTTATTCATTGCCGTTTCTAATTTATGATATCAATTCTATATAAAAGCCACTGACTTTGGTTAAAACGGTACCCTCATATCACTTGTCGTTTCCGAGATCCGTGGGGGTACTACATCGTGATCATTATTTTCTGGTGTCGAATTTTTCTGGGGGTTACGTTTTCCATTTTTGTACACCTCATACATGTTTTTGATCCATCACTTCTGAGAGCTGAAACCAATTAGGTCAATTAGTCGTCGGTCAGTGAGATAATGGGTGTTTTTTTTTCCTATGCGTAATTGTGTATACCTACCTATGGAAAAAAACCAGCTTCCTAGCTAAACTAACATTGGAAAGATGAGCTCGGTCAGTGGGTAAATTTTAACAACAATTACTATGGTAATACTGTAGGAAATACGATAGGAGAAATTTTCAGAGAATATAAAAAAACTGGTGCTCCCGAACAAAAAGCAGTGGCATCTATATAGAATTGATATCGTAAATTAGAAACGGTAATTAATAAATCAGGATACTGTATATTTGCGGCGGCCTGTTATTAAAATCATCCCTGCTCATTGTTAAATAATGAAGATTTTGCAAGTGTAATAAAGTACTTACTTAGAAAATCCTTTCATCCTATTATTTTCTGCAAGATTGTTTGGTTAGGTTTAGTATATATCGATACATTGTTTAGTAGGGGTAATTTCCCTACTCACGCACACTAATGCAGTTTTAGATACAACAACAGAAAATGGACACGCATTTTTTGAATACACTCTGTCCATTCTGATTCATGGTCCTAGCGCTCCTCCTTGCCTTACCTTAGTCTGTGGATGTGATTTCCGGCCGACTGATATATCTCTACCACTCGTCTGTGGAATTTTGTCTGTGGATTTGATCTCGGATGATGAGATAGATATTGTGATTGTTTGTGATTGTTGTCTTGGTTTTGTCCCGAACTTCATTTGCAAAATATTATTATTTATAGCTTGTAGGCTTGAAATTCAAGGGCAATTTCCAGTTTTTAATTACGCCTTTTATTGAAAGGTGAATAAAGTAAATGTGATGCGGACAGTTTGCTCATAACACGTTAAAAAATGTGTGACTCGAATGAAGCTTACACGGAGAGATAAACTATATATATTACATTCATTTTATATCACAATTTCAACCATCAAAGGTATGATATGTACATACAATATATTTACTAAACATTATTATATTGCGTCTGTTCCTTTTATCAGTAATACCTATTTTATAAGTAATGGAACTGCCACTGGGGTGGGTGTATTATCAATTTTGCTATTCAGTGTTATTGTAACTAAACGATGCTTAAATAATTGTATGTTCTTTGTGTAGTATTATGGAGAACCCTGAGACAAGTGGAAGCAGCAGGCCTACTTCGGCGGCGCCAACATCATGGTGCCACCCTGCAAACAAAGTACACCGTTTCCTAGCTTTGTTATTGATGTGTTTCCTTTGTTTTGGTAAGTTATTTGGTTAACCAATGATATTCATAGACACCTATTTTCCGATTGTGGTAATATTCAATTAGTCTACTAAGCGCAAATGTACATATGCATTCTGATGGAATGGTTTATGAAGCTTTTGTCCTATTATTCATGACTACCAAATTTTGAGTCACAGTGTTTTAATTTTTATATTTCTGTTGCCAGGTTCATATTTCTGTTATGATACTCCTGGAGCTCTGGCTGACAACTTCAAGGATGATTCCCATTTGAACACATCTCAGTTTGCACTTTTATACTCTATATACTCATGGCCAAATGTAATACTGTGCTTTATTGGAGGCTATTTAATAGACAGGTATGAATTATTAATATTATAATTTATCTAATGTCATTTTTGTTCTGTCAATGTAATTTGTTCTAGAAACTAGAAATCTTCATGTTATAACCATGGTAATTTATACGCAGCTTTATTCAAATAATTAAATAATGTATAACACAAAGGTGACTGACTGACTGACTGACATAGTGATCCATCAACACACAGCCCAAACCACTGGACGGATTGCGCTGAAATTTGGCATGCAGGTAGATGTTATGACGTAGACATCTGCTAAGAAATGATTTTTCGAAATTCCACCCTTAAGAGGGTGAAATGGGTGGTTAAATTATTTTCCCATAGGCCATGCCGCGCGAGAAGCTGCAGGCAGAACATTTTACCTAACTGACAAACCCTTGTATGTAAGTTGTCAAGAGACTAAACTTACATGTAACAGTTTCCTGTGATTCATGAACTCACAGTTCAACAGATAATACCTACTTAGATAACATTACTCGCACATTGCCAACTGTGTCACCAAAGCACATATCTAATTACTCAATAATATATGAAATGACTTAACCTGTTGCATATAATGTAGTTTTGTAAATTATGTGTTTGTTCTGGTATTTGATAAGCAGCAGATATTACACAAAGATTTGAGTTTTGGAATACACTCTCAAAACATTTGATTTAAACCATGTCTAAAGTTGCTAACCACTTCATGCATAACATTAATTCAATAGCATTTTCATAATAAGAACCTTTTGAACTGTATGGAAATATGTTATGCCATGGTATCATGGTATCTAATAGTCGATACTAAAACTACCTTATGTTACAGCTATAGATTATATATATGCAACAGCTGCAAAATGTATATCATATTGGATTTATTTCTTTTTCAGATATTTTGGTGTAAGGCTTGGTACCATAATATATATGACAATTGTTTTAATTGGATCAGTTATATTTGCTTTTGGTGTTTATATCAATGCATTCTGGCTGATGATACTGGGCAGATTTGTGTTTGGGTATGTATTCTCCATGATATAATAAGACACTAGGTGGCAGGACTTTCCTGCAATGTTTGTCTAGGTAGGCTTTGACAATTATTCTGCTGCTAAGCAGTAGTGGCACTATAACTAGTGAAATTACTGGGCAAATGTGACTTCTCACAGTCTAGTAATTATGTTATATGGCTGTGTGATGTCTCAGGATAACAGTGAGTGTCATGCAAAACTATATTTTTGAGTTCCGTGTGGCACCGTAACTGTTATAGGCGGCCCTGACGCTTAACATTAGGCGAACGACAAGGTCGTCATGACATTCATTAACATGAACAAAATTGTAAAGGGCAAAGAACTTTTTTCATTGTATTAAATGTTGTCATTTATTTATTGCAGAATTGGTGGTGAATCTCTACAAGTGGCTGTTAACAACTATGTTGTGCTATGGTTTAAAGGGAAGGAACTTAACATGGTTTTTGGCCTGCAGTTGTCATTCTCCAGATTCGGTAGCACAGTCAACTTCTGGGTGATGGAACCTTTATACAAATGGGTGGCCAATTACTATGGGGGATATGAGAAATTGGGTGTTGTGCTGTTTCTTGGTTGGTATTTTTGAATAATTTTTAAGATGATAATGTAACTCAATCGAATATGATTTTTATTCATCCACATAAAAATCATATCAATTTAAATTACTATGCTATGGCCAATACAATAGAAATATAATGAAGTATTTTAAAATCTAGTTAATATTTTCAGCTTCGCTTACATGCTTGGGGTCCCTTGTGTGCGGCTTGATTCTTGGCTGGATGGATCACAGGGCGGAGAAAATCCTAGGACGGCAGGAAGAGCACGCCAACGAGGAACCGTTCCATCTATCAGACATACGCCATTTCAAATCTGTATTCTGGCTAGTTTCAGTAATCTGCATCGCATATTATTTAGCAATTTTCCCATTCATTGCTTTGGGAAAGTAAGTTCATACATATATACAGTAGAATTTTCTATAAAATAACGTGATTTTCGTTTCGACAAGGGACTTCGATTTAAAGCTTTACTAGCACGAGTAGCAAGTCATCCATTATTGTTGCCAAGATTTTTCATCTTTTGTCTTGGATTATATTTTCATGTCAAACATGTTTGCAATTCATAATACAAGTTATAAGACTAATACCAGTCTGTAGTAAAGTCTATTTAAATACAACTGAGCTAAGCAAAACTTTCCCCAGGGTTCAGGGTTCGTATATGTTTGTTAAATTCGTATCCACTTGGCAGACCAAATACTGAGCTCTCATTGGTTGCCTTGGTTGTTGTTGATTATCGGCTGTCTCAACCAATGAGCGTGTAGTATTGTTTCGCATGTTGACATGAAACGAGTTTGACAAACGTACGAGGAACCGGGAGCTAGGGAGATAAGTGCGAACTTAGGAGCTGTCCAACTTTAGCACAGAAGGGCATAAAAGAATTTATACAATGAAAATGTTTTCAGATTGTTCTATGAGCGTAAATTCGACTTTAGCCCTCAAGACGCCAATAACGTTAATTCTATGGTGTACTTTATCTCGGCGGCTCTGAGCCCGTTTTTCGGGATCCTTATAGACAAAACCGGAAGAAATGTTATGTGGGTTATTATAAGTATTATTACGACTATCGGAGCGCACTTTATGCTGGCTTTTACTTTCTACAATCCTTATATTGGAGTGGTAAGTGTATCAGAACTTTCTTTTGGCTAATAAATAATAGGTCTTTACCTATGAAATTGCCGTATTGCAGTACAGACTTTTTCAAACAAAAAAAAGTTTTGATTGGCTATGAATTCTAAATTCAAATTAATTTTGTTTTAAAAATATGACATTTTATTTACAATATAAGTCTTTTGTTTACTGATTAGCGTTGTATTTTCATTACATTTCAACATTTTTCCTCATAATGGATACTTTGAAATTTCGTGTAATTATGGAATATGAGTTCCGTCGTGGCACCAACGCGGCACAAACGACACGTAACATCAATGACGTTTACGGAGAGAACTGTACAAACGAACGTACAACCCGTTATTGGTTTGCTTGGTTCCGTTCTGGGAATTTTGACTTGAAAAATGAACCTCGTGGTCGTCCGGAAACTTTGGTCAACAATGATGAATTAAAGGCGATTGTGGAAGCTGATGAATCTCAATCTACAGCTGAGCTGGCAGCAGCTTTTGATGTTAGCATCAAAACAATATTGGTCCATTTGCGACAGATTGGCAAGATAAAAAAGCTTGATAGATGGGTGCCCCACGAACTTAACGATCGCCAGCGCAACGTACGCGTCGAGACTTGCCTTGCGCTGCTTAACAGGCACAGAAATGAAGGAATTTTGAACCGAATTGTTACGTGCGACGAAAAATGGTTTCTTTTTGACAATCGAAAGCGCTCAGCAAGTTGGTTAGATCCTGGTTCGGTACCAAAGCAATGTGCAAAACGAAAAATGACCCCTAGAAAGGTGATGGTCACAGTTTGGTGGTCTAATGCTGGTGTGATTCATCATAGCTTTTTACAAAACGGCGAGAGCATTACTGCAGATGTGTACATTGAAGAACTGACCACAATGATGGCGAAACTCGCACGTCTGCAACCAGCTTTGGTCAATCGGTCGTCTCCACTGCTACTTCACGACAACGCGCGACCCCATACTGCACAACAGACCGTCTCTAAGCTGCATCAGTTGGGTTTGGAAGCTCTCCCTCATCCGCCATACTCACCAGATATTGCGCCTACCGACTATTACTTTTTCCAAAATTTGGACAACTTTTTAGCGGGAAAAAAATTCAATTCCCGAGAGGCAGTACAAAACGCCTTTGAAGAGTTTGTTGTCTCCCGTCCTGCTGATTTTTTCAAGAAGGGCATCCATAGACTGCCACAGCGTTGGCAAAGATGCATTGATTGCAGGGGTGATTACTTTGAATAAAAGAAATAAATAAGTTCGAAAAAATAATACTTTAACTTTTTTCAAACAAAACGGCAATTTCATAGGTAAAGACCTAATATATCTACAGAATGTAGGTAGTTAAATTAATAACCAAATAGTTAGATACTCGGTTTGTGAGTTGTGTCACAGGGTCCATTTTTAATATTTTGCTACTGCATGGCTAATAAATAGATAGATAGATCGAGTCAAAAAAAACTGTTTATTGACACCATGGTACCTAACAAATACAACAACAGGAAATAACTATTGGCGGCCTTATCGCTAAATCTTCCATACAACCTTTGGATGGCTATACATAGATCAATGAGCATGAATGGTGGTGCTTTAAAAGCTACTATGTACATACATACTAAGATAAATATAAAACAATAGACTACTTAACAATACTATTTACTAGGTGGTAGGACTTTTCTGCAAAGTTCGTTTAGGTAGGTACCACTTCTTTGCCAGTTATTCTACCGCCAAGCAGTAGTTCGCAAGCACTGCTGTGTTCCAGTTTGAAGGGCACTGTAGCTAGTGAAATTACTGGGCAAGTGAGACTATGATCTGATCTCACAGTCTAGTAATCCCATTACTAGATTGTGCTGTCTCAGGATGACGTGCGCAGTACGGGGACACGCGAAACTTTATAATTTAGAGTTGCGAGTGAACCTGCCACTGATATGGGCAGCCATGTCGCTTAACATCAGGCAAACGGTTTCTTAACATAAAAAAAACGTAATACAAATAACAATACATAAATATGAAATGATCCTTAATTTGCCGCTTTTTCTATTGTTATTACAATAAATCGCTACAACCTCTATGAGCATGTCATACAATAATATGTTAGACACTGCTGGTTACATATATTTAAGTGTTCTTTTATTATTTCAGATGACGTTAGGAATCTCTTACTCCTTGCTGGCCAGTGGTCTGTGGCCATTGGTGTCACTGATCGTCCCAGAAAACCAACTTGGTACTGCATATGGAATGTGAGCTAATATTTTATTTTTACTTTAATATTATTCTCTCACCTTGTAATTATTACAGTAGAATTAAACTGTATTTTTATTATATCGGTAAATAAGCAATACTTTTTCAGATGCCAAGCTGTGCAGAACTTGGGATTGGCCACAGTTTTGATATTAGCTGGAATGATTGTTGACAGATTTGGATACTTGATGTTGGAAATGTTTTTCTTAGGTTGCCTCTTTAGTAAGTTTACATACTTGTTTCTATAAATAAAGTAGCACCCGATTTACTTGTATTACTAACGTTGTGTTAAAACTTGCAGTATCATTGATTGCGGCTATACTTATATACTTAATGGATTCAGCCAGCAATGGTGTGTTGAATATGTCTCCGAGTATGAGGGATTCTGTTAAACTGTAAGTATTTTAAGGACATGTAATGGAATGCATTTTATGTAAAGGAAAAATTTGAATCAATAACGGGATTCGAACCTGTTAATCTATTTACAACCAACTTACTTATAAGTTAGTTTTGGTAAGGGTTAGTTTTTAAAGGATATGAGATCACTTCACAGAGCACTTTACACAGTAGCTTAAGCAGGCAATACTGCTATCTTATATAGATATCATAATATCTATATGTACCCAAAAAAACTGTAACCAAAAGTCAGTACATAAAAGAGAATTTAGAATATTTAAAAAACATTAAAGTATTTTTAAGTATATGAATCTAAAAATGTTGCTTTTAGAATTCTTATCTGTTGGTCTGTTAGATAATTCATCAAAAATAAACCATTGATGAATTTTGATGCCATTTGCTATAATTTATTGTGTAGTTGAGAGTTCCGTATTTGTTCTGCGTATGTTAGTATCATCAAAAATGGTTCGCCCAAAAAACAGACCAACATTTATATAATGGGCCTATCCACACCAATCCTCCTGAAAACTGACGACGAGATGCAATACGATTTTAAAAATCATAAAATATATATAACTAAAAGCACATGATATTATTAACACTTGGTTGGTGATTTTGTTCAATTAACTTATTGTTTCAGTCATAGTAGTATGATAAGAGAAGACGAAACTGCAAACCTACTGGACAACGAGGACTACTCTGACCAAGAAGAGGTGGACTCAAGACAACTTACAGACTCGCAAGACCAGAGTCCAGCACATCGAGACCATGCACTAGAACAGTCCGAGAGGATACGCAGCAGATACTTATCACAAATATTACCAAATACCAACATTCCATAAAAAGGTAAAATGACTGTTTTCTGATTGTAAATAGATAGATAATTAATAGAAACAATTTTTTATTATTAGCAGACATACATTTATATTTCAGACTATATAAATTATAATTATAAATATACATGTGTTATTATTTATACATATTTATTAACTGGTAGTAATATTATATTACTTACACTAGGTAATATATTATTCTTCCTTTTCATCATACATTAGTATAAAGAGTGTTATCATGTTAATTAAAATTAGTATAGTTCATTTAAAAATGGACAATATTTATTTTTTGGGTTGTACCAAAATTCGAAAACCATAAGAGCTCATATAAAAAATGAGATTGTTTATATTCAGTATTTCCCAAGTTATTAATAAAAAACAAAATAATAAATTGTGAGGATTTATGATAATCGACGTGTGAAGCCTAATTTGTAATGACAGTTATAAAAAATATATAATCATTCAAAACAAAGAAAAAAAACGTGTGTGTTATTTTTCAAGTAACTTTTTATAGAGCCAAATAAAGATTGGGGGTCGATAATTTGAAATGTTATCCATTCATCCAGTATTTATGACTAACTGACCTGCCCTGGACGTCGTTCCGGGTCAAGAGTTCTTGTTCCGGTTCTCTTTTGAACAGGGTTAGGGGCTTAAACAATTCAACCCCTGCAATTCTAAGACGGATTTTCTAGTACTACTAGTCTAATGGCTATATAGCCACTAAGGCACATTGTTACTGTTTATTTTATCAACAGGGTAGGGTAGATAAATTATTCTACTTATACAACAATTTTGGAGTCATCTATTAATAAGACCACTTGTGTAAGTACGATGTAGCGGTGTGCGCTACAGACTGCCGAATCAGTAGTTAGAGATATGGTGTTGGATTAGTTTGATTGTCATTGTCAGTCGTCTCAGCTCCGCCACACGCTATGCACCTACTGACTTTCGGAAATACATAGTGAAATGATAATCCATATAACATTTCTCTTTCTAGCAAGACACCGCCACCATATGATAAAGTAGGTAAAGTGGTGACACCAACATCGTAAACCTGTGCGTAATTGAGTAATAATAATAGCGCCCAACGATCACATACATAGATCCTTGACCCTATCTAGGATTCCGTGTCTAGGGACTCGGGAACTACGAGCACTAAGGTCCCACAACACCCAGACTCAGAACAAGTAGTTGGGCTTTTTTTTTCTGTGCACAAATACCTACTCATCCTGCCGCGGGAATAATGTAAAACTGAGTACCTACATTATATTATTGTAGTCTGTTTTACATTACCATTGCATCAGAGCAATAAAATCTTTTAATATTGGATATGTTATCATTTTTTCTCATATCCTCTAGAATACTCTCTCCTGTTATCTATACCACTACCAAAACAGGATATAGTTTTAGGCTCATAGCACAGAAGGTAGTGTAACTGGCTCATAGTTTCATGGTCTACTTCTAAATGTTACAAAACTTAATATATATAAAAGAGGTTAACTTAAATAATTGACACTATACAATATATTTTTGATATTTGATGAAAGTACAAATATTTCAATTATTATTTGGTAAAAATTTGTTAATGTTGGTACATTATGGAAGAGTACTCTATTTATTATTAGTAATATTAGTATCACATTAAATTTAATATATTGTGTAGGTAAGTACAGATACAGTACAAAGACACATATAAGTACATTATTTGAGTTTATTGTCAACATTCCACTCCATTCCATTACCGGGCAGTGGACTATGGATAAAAGGCAAAATCCAGGTAAGGTACCAATGTTTGCCAAATACTTCTGTTATGTTTACTTTCCAGCCCTTATTAGGGACAAAATCTTTAATATTATTATTTTTCTCATAAACTATTACACCTTTTAGGATATTATTTAAGTGATACAGAAACAAAAATCCAGTAAATAATCCTACAATCAAATTTATTACAATTAAGAGTACATAAAATGTCTCATTTCCAAAGTCAATCACAATACTGGCTAGTGGGAAAAAAAACTTTAGTAAAATTAACCCATGATTCCAGGTTATAAATTGAGATAAAAATTTAACATTATAATAAAATGCATAAACCATGGAAATAAATACATAAAATGTAAATAACACAAAGTATCTTTGATTGAAATAGCCAACACAACAAGCAAAAAACGTGCAGTGATGGTCCCGTTTTAAAATACAAATGTCACATGTGGGGCAGTGCCAGGCTCGTGGTGGGCGGTGGCATTCACAGACATCACAAAATGTCCAGCCTGATTTACCATAACTATCTAAAATTCTACCTTTAATACTAGTATTTGTGAACATACCATAGATCATATTACCTATAATATTAATCAGTAGAAAATGTGCAATAAATAAATGGATAAAATAGGGCAATGTCCATTCTTGAACAACAGCAGGTAAAACAACACATAGCTCAAAGTAAAAAAATGCTGGTATGAGAACTAAAACTATTATTAAATAAATGCAGTGCTCCACTATTCTCTTCAATGTTTTATTATTGATTCCATTGATTTTTAACAACATTTTTTTTTACCAGCGGTGGGTGGTGTACTTTCTCAGTGATGCTGTAGTTCATAAACCAATTTTTTATTACCAGCAGCTGTAATGTAGAAAATTGGAAATAAGTAAACAGAAATATTTATTTAAATTGTAGATACCTTAACATTTTAACCTAGACATAGTTTTGTATTACTGATGATTTGTATACTTTAGAGGAAAACTTCTATAACCAATGATTATATTATTATTGGATACCTAAGCAATCAGTGGAGAAATTCATAATGTGTACAAACATTCATTGTGTAATTAAATTGTCGTTGGTATGAAATAGGAAAGTACACTTTTTGCATTTGATTGAAATTATTATGTACTTAACTGGCTAGGGTATTATTTGTTTTAGACATTGATTTATATTCTATAAATAAAGTGTACCTACCCAGAATGAATGCAAAAACAGCAATCAAGGGCAAGCAGCATCAACACAAACCATTCTGTGTTCTAAATCGAATCGATTTTTTTGATTATTACTACTTAGCTGGACAGCAAACTACAATGTGGAGCTGGAGTTAGCTTCTCTCGACAATTCAATATAATAATTCATAGTATTCTGTGATTCAGTAGTTGCATTATTGGGAAAAAATATTTATTTAATTTTTTTTTTCTTTCGTCGATGGCGAAACCAAAGAGTATAATAACTGTCTGAAAAGAATGTGCGAAACGAGAACGAGCATCACAGAATACTATTAATTCTCCCGAGCGAGCAAAGAGCGAGCCACAGATTAGTAATATGGAACGAGCGCACAGACAACTTTTTTTTTACGTTTTGGCTCCACACTTGTGTATTTAGCCAGTGTCAAGTAATTGATAATTTATGAAGTTATCGATATTTCACGCAAATATGTGTCAAGTCACAGTCGAAGTCATGAAGTCAGTCATACTCCTAGTAAAGTGGTGGCAACTTTACTTGAAGCTTCTATGGAGTTTTGGAAACAACACGAAAAGAAACGTTTCACCATAATTATACCATTTCCCACACTCACGCCTGTAATCCAGCACTTAATAAATAAAATGCCACCAATTTTATGCACTAACACTGAAAATAACACAAGTTTTGGAAAATAATACAATGCGGTGACGGTACTACAGCAGCGAAAAACGGTTCTACCTGTTTAACTAGGTATATTATTGAAACATTTTTTATCTTTTTTTTTTCCTCTGAGGAGAAATGGCGTCGCACGTCTTGTGCATTTGCCAGAGTCTGTTTTATTCATAGTTAAGGACAGTTATTATACTCTTTGGATTAGACAAAGTGAATTATCCGTGTGATGTATGCCCGGTCCCTGTTGTGAATAGATCGCAAATATATTACTTCGAGTTTTCGCGGGAAAACGAAAAAGATCGCATTGTATTATTTTCCAAAACTTGTGTTATTTTCAGTGTTAGTAAATAAAATTGGTGGCATTCTATTCGTCAAGTGCTGGATTACAGGCGTGAGTGTGGGAAAATGTTATAATGATGGTGAAACGTTTCTTTTCGTGTTGTTTCCAAAACTCCATAGAAGCTTCAAGTAAAGTTGCCACCACTTTACTAGGAGTATGACTTTGACTTGACACATATTTGCGTAAATATCATTAACTTGAAAAATTATCAATTACTTGACACTGGCTAAATACACAAAAGTGTGGAGCCAAAACATAAATATATATTACTAATTTTTTAAATGATTTAATGCATTGTATGCATGCCAAGTCGAATTGAGGGTACCCATAACATGAAAGTAGGCTTTAGAAAAACACAAGTAGATATAAAATAAATATTTACTCATAAAGATTTAATGGTTACAATATTCATACAATCATAAAGGTAATAATTTAGTATACAAACCTCGGAAACATCAATATAATCATTTCACTCACATTCTTTTTCAATATACCTAAGCTAACGTACAACGAGTTACATATTGTGTGATTCACTTACACTTATAAACTAGTATTTCAACTGAGGGATCTGAGTTGGCACAGGATGTATTAGGCGCCGACACTACAAAAACTAACAAACTTCGATTTTATGCGTGTTATTATTTAGTTCTTGTGGAACTTTTTGCTGGGGTCCTTAGCCATGTCGACGAGGGTTTGTGCAGGTTTGAAAGGCGCACCGTACAAGCCTTGGTATTCCTCCATTTTGTTTACTAGTTTATCCGCACCATATTGGTCAACCCATCTGAAATTATATAACTTGTATAGTTAAGTATTATTTGTAATTTATGTGAAAACGAAACATTATAGAGATATTGAAGCAGCTTTTGCCTGCATTTATGTCGAGTTGACTAAGATAACTCGTTTGTTTTGTTCAATTGAATCGGATCAGACTGAAACTTAGTGATGATAAAAGAATATCTAATGTAACTCGCTCGAACTGTGTCATTTTATATTTTCGCCTGTTTTACCTGAAAGGTCCTCCAGTGAACGGCGGGAAGCCCAGTCCAAACACGGCGCCGACGTCTCCTTCGAGAGGGCTGTGCAAGATCTTCTCTTCCAGAGACAATACAGCTTCGTTTACAAATCTGTAAAACAAATAAATCCTACTATAACAGGATGGGGCTTGGCCTGATGGGTTTGGATGAAATTTTGTGCACATGTGGTTTATTGCACTATGGAGACAAACATAGGCTCTTAAGTAACATCCTTTAAAAAGACTTAAATCGACTTCAATTGCCTTAATTTCATAGGTACTGAGAAATATTTGGATGATATAATGATAACATTAAATGAATAATTTTCTTAATTGGTTGATAAATGACAGAAACAGTATGTAACAACCGAATGGAGAACCATCCCCGCCGGTTGAAAGCAGATTCTCGTAACAAAAAGTTCTCTTTTCAATAACTGGTGCAAAACAATGCAGCACAACACAAAACGAAAAAATTGGGTATCGAAGCTTCATATTGCAGAATTACCTACCTAGATACTTTATACTTTAGGGTCGAGCCACACAAGCCTGTAAGTCCGGAGTAAGTTTTTTTGTGCACTATTATTTTCTATAGCTTAGGATCATCATTTCCTGAAGCGAGAAGAATAGCGTGAGCGCTATTCTTCTCGCTCTCTCGCAGCAGCATTAGCGATGCGATAGCACTCACGGTATCTTTTTTGCTCAGTCTCAAAGGTCATTACCTCGATACCATCCTCAGCTGCTGGTCCTCGACAGTGTTGGCCCCACGAGGTTCCAGCGAATACTTCTGTTTTAGGATGTTGATGGCTTCCTGGTTGACGTCTCGGCTCTTCGAACCCTTCTCGTATATAAAGAATCCCTTTCCAGACTTCCTTCCCATGAATCCAGCCTGAACCAAGTCCTGCATGATGTTCAAGTTGCCGCCGCTGATACGGTCTCCGAAGGCCTGTTATATAAGTGTTTTAATAGTAGATTATTCAATAAGGGACAAAACCGAGCCGTTCATATCGCTCGGGAAGCTAAAGAACAGTCTTCGATTGCTAGAAAATAAAATAAAAAGATTTTATAACTATCCTATAAACGAAAATACCAACTATTAAAAAAATATCCTTGTTGATAAATGCACTGACGCACACATACAACTTGCATCCAACTACGGCCATAAATCACTAATGCAACACAGTGTAGGGTATACCACATACAAGGAACATAAATTATAATACTTTCTACCCATGTGGTTCACTAGGTGGTAGGACTTTATTGCAAAGTTCGTCTAGGTAGGTACCACCGCTTTGCCAGTTATTCTGCCGCCAAGCAGTAGTGCGCAAGCACTGCTGTGTTCCGGTTTGAAGGGCACTGTAGCTAGTGAAATTACTGGGCAAATGAGACTTTATGATCTGATCTCACAGTTTAGTAATCTTATTACTAGATTGTGCTGATGTCTCTGGATGACGTGCGCAGTGCAGTGTCACGCGAACCTCTATACTTTAGAGTTTCGAGTGACACTGCAGCTGATATGGGCAGCCGTGTCGTTTAACATCAGGCGAACGGCTAGCTCGTCACGTCATTCCTTAACATAAAAAAAAGTAGTACTATTATTGTATTCTTTTTTTAATCTTTTATGAAGTAAAACTTCTTTACGCACGCTTGACTTGGGGATTAGGCTGGTGAATGCGAGGCGAACGGAAGTTGAAGTTGGTTCACGTCCATCCTATCGACCGATCCTCGACCCTAACTAGGATTCCCTGTGTCTAGGGAACCTATATTATAAGTTAGGTAATTTTACAATACCTTTGCTAAATCGACGGCAATGTGTGATCCGACGTCGATACCGACTTCATCAGCCAGTGTCGCGGCACCGACAGGGAAGCCGAACTGTTTCGTCATGTTGTCCAAGTCTTTGGGATCGACGCCTTCTTGGAGTAGCCTACAAATATATGAGTCCAATAAAGTAAATACACAAAAGTGTGGAGCCAAAACAAAAAAAAATAGGCTGATATTGCTATCGTCATCAATAAATACATTCCCACTGCTGGACACGAGCCACGGGTACACTGGCCAAGTGCGAGTAGGTGGATGACACATCGTGAACACCAAAAGTCATTAGTGCAGGGCCAAGTGGGATTTGAACCTGGGTGCGTTGGTTTGAAAGTCGCACGGCCTATTACTATTATTACTTTGAAAATATTATTTTAAAAGAGGGGCGTTACGCAGACTTCGAACGGTTTAATTTGATCCTGAGAAATACTTGAATGATATTATCATTTGTATAATTTTCCAATTATTTTGATTTATAAACAAACTACAGAACTGATTTAGATATGAAAGTATGTACACCATTTCAAATATAAAAAAAAAAATTCAAATCGGTTTAGGATAAAAAAATACAACTAAATTGAGAACATCCTCCTTTTTTAAAGTCCATTGCGTATGAGGTATCACCATTCCAAATTTCATTCGAATCCACATAGACACACACGCACACACACGCATTCACGCACAACCACACACACACAAATACACACACACTTTCGCATTTATGACGTTTGATGTATACATACCTGACAGCCTCGCTCAGCATGGTGGACAGAATCCTAGTGGTGTAGAAGCCGGGTCCGTCTCCCACGGTGACCACTACCTTCCCCTGCTTGAGGCCGACGGCCACGGCGGCGGCGGCCGTGTCGTCGCTAGTGCCCGGGTGTCGGATGATCTCCAACAGTTGCATTTTGTCCACGGGAGAGAAATAGTGCATGCCTGGATGGACGGTAATGTGTTTCAAGCAATTCACCTAATTTAAATTTATGTCCGAGAACTCTACAGAATGTACCACAGAGCACAAAAATGAATCACACTCGTGCCCTGATAGAGGCGAAAGTGCCGAGCAAATAGCGCCAAGCGCAGACACTGATCAGAAGACTGGCTTCATATTATGCCATCTGTACAGATAAAAGGTTTTATTTTACAAATGTGACATATGAAAAGTGTTAAAAGGTATCTATTAGGGCGCGAGTGTAATTATTTTTTTCGTTTATAGATAACCATTTTGTTCGTATACAAAGAAAACGCATTTTTGCCTTTACATTTACTGCCGTACTGGAAACGCTTCAACAAAGTCAACGTAGTTCTATCCTCACTTACACTACAGATGGTCCGCCTGGTGATGCTGTAAAGGTCGATAGAGACCAACAGCAATAGCCCGTTCATAAAAAAACTACAGTTGGGTAATTTGGTATTTGTGTACCACACAAATGGGTATTTGTGTGCCACAAGTGTTGTTTTATTATTGAAAAAACAATAATACCGATTGTTTAAGTTATTTTTACTCACAATGAAGAAAAAGTAATTTTTAACAACGCGGATTCGCCCACAGATTTATATACCTTTTGTCCTGTCTGTATCTACTTAATTGCAAAGCAATCGGTAAATTAGTTATGCCGTGTATAAGTAAAGGCAGATATTAAATATACGTATCCGACATTACGTCTACTTATAACAAAAAAAAAAACTCGAAATTTTCAAATAATTAAATATTGTTTGAAGTCATGTCACGAGATTCAAATGAAATTAATATATGTTCGAAACAAGATTATAGTTAAAATTAGCTCAATAATCTTTAGGGCTATTCTGTAACGGCCAATGTCAGTACACTTGGCATTGTTAGCTAATTTTAAACGGTTGATGATACGATCAATGGAGGAATAATTAGATCCGCATAGGTAACTACACAATTTAAATTATATAAAAGGTACTTACCAATAACTTTATCGGGGCGGCTGCTCCCAGCCGCGATCTTAGTGATCGGTATCGCGCTGGTATTGGTCGCGATGATGCAGTGCTTGGGCACCACAGCTTCCAACTCCTTTATCACCTTGTGCTTAATGTTAATATCCTCGAACACAGCTTCGATCACACAGTCGGCAGTCTTGAATTTCGAATAGTCGAGTGTGGGCAGAAGGTTCGATAGGAATTTATCCCTTTGCAAGCTATAAATACGAAAAATTATCACAATCAAAAGAAGAACATGGTTAATAACATGAGCAGTGATTACGACTTGAAGAAGCCTATATAATCTAAGAAGTTTTAATATAGTAAAGATACTATAATGGGCTGTTCAAACTGGCTGTTGAACAATATATAACGTTCAAATCAAAACATTTATTTAGATTCATTGATACATATTTTGGTAAATTGTTTCTGTAATGTGGTGTCTCAAAAAAACAGTTTTATCTATCTATTTAAGAGAAATGGTTATTTGAATTTTAAAAATTGGCCCAATCACGTAGTTGTCTCACATAAATAGCGATAAGACCGTCCATTCTGACACTTAATTTTTAAGTTTGTGCTTTTCAATTGTTTCTGTGATGGGTTGTTAAAGAGTTTTATCTATCTAAATAAATAGACATTTAAATAAACGATTCAATTGACTCACGCGTGTGCAAAAAAAGAGACTATTCAAATTCTGAGTGCTTTCGAGTATGTGGTATGGTTGTACCTACCAGCCAAATACAAGTAGTTTTGCTGATTAGTTCGGGCAGAAGTAGTTAAGTCAATAATTACACTAGATGTATTTTGCTGTATTATTTTGTTTTTAAATAAGCGATAAGTAAAGCTTACCCTGAGATTCTTTTGCGCTTCACAGCATTATTGAGGCCGTTTTGTATCTGTCCTACTCCTCTGTAGAGGCCGGCGTTCGTGGCATCTTTCATGATCACGTGGTAACCCTTGTCAATGGACACTTGGACGATACCAGCACCCATCAGACCAGCTCCGAGCACACCGATCTATAAAATTATTAGGTTATCTTGTAACTCTAAGGTCCAAGCCATACATTGCTGTTTAAGAAGTTGTGTTGGTAAAGTTGAAAAAATTGCGATCCCGCGTGAGCAGTTTTTCCCCCTGCTCTGTGAGTTGAGAGCCTGAAAATGTTTATTAGCTCATCAGCTCAAGACTGTATGGTGAGTTTTTTGCTACCAGGAATCGGAAAAGCACAATATACTCAAGGCGGATGTCAATGCAAAATCTTCATAGCCCAATGTGGACTTCCATAGATTCGTAAGTAACTCTCTCTTCCTGTCTGTTTGTTCTCACTTTCTATGAACACATAATTGAACCAATCTTGATGAAAGGTATAGATACTGGGAAAGTCTATAAGGATCCTTGTGATACACTATAGTCGATTTAAGAAGTTATTATACATTAAAACTATTTATATGGTAGTCCGTGTGAAAAGTAAAAGCTTTGCACAGTTAATTTTGATAAAGAATTTGAGTAGGTAGATTTTTTCCGAGCAGCAATAGTTTAATATGTAGTTCTAACCATGAAGTCGCCAGTTCATGTTGCATTGTATTGTGTTAGGGTGAATTCTGTGATTGTAGTAGAAACATGAGATTTTCTGTGCATCAGAGGCAGAGAAATTGTGTTACTGATTGCTTGGAACACTGCTGCTATTTACATCTACTATCACAGATTAGAGAAAAAACAATTGCAGAATCCACTATAGACGATTGCGAATTCCAAATTCGAACTAGAGTTCTGATTGGCGAGAATGTTCACAGAGGTGGCGTGTTTTAGGATTAATACATAATGGAATGGAGACTAAGCTGAGTTACCAGGCAAGATGTATAATAGTTAATTACAACATGACAAAAGATACTCACCGTTTTAACATCAACTTGAGACTTGCCAAATCTGTTCTTTTTGCATTCAGTCTGTCCTCGGAACAGACCAATGAGGCCTTTGCTTTGAGGAGTCATTGCCAGCTCACCAAAGCCTTGGGCTTCAGCTTCGTAGCCAACATTGGGGCCTTTATCAACACCAGCCCTCACCACATCAAGAATCTAGAAACCATCATATATAAGACTACAGCATTGCTATTTAATTTTTGGTGAAATTATTATGGACTATCATCAGCAAGAATTTAATTTTTTAAATTTAGCTACTTTTTGTACTAGAACAGATGATGGCTATGCTTAATTTCACTTTTTTCATGGTAACTTTTTTGTATCTGACCTGCTTTGTTACACAACATTAATTTGGTTACTGACCTTGATTCTCTGTCCTTTTTCGCATTCAAAAATATAATATCCTACTAATTAAAGAACTTGAAGACTTGTTATAGTATTCACAATATTATAACATTGAATAGTTAATGGAAATAAAGTTGATTGTTTGCTGACAAATGGATGAGAATTGTTCCATGATGTAGTTTGATACGCACCTTCAATGGAGCTGGGTACAGACCACGAGATGCCTTCATAACCTGTTCTTTTGCTTTTTTGAAAATCATATTTTTTACAAACTCTAATTCCATAACTTTTGCAGTTACTTTTTGGACCAGCCCACCTTTAGACCGATCAACCTTTATTTTACCACTAGCAATGTCTTTTGCAATTTGAATTGCAGTGTTTTCTAAATATTTAGCAGTGTTCTCATCTGGGTTTCCCAAGCCTGTAACAAAAAAAAACATAATACATAAGCCAAGTACCATATTTTTAAGCAAGTATTGAATAAATGTTTCTCTATTCTGTTCACAATAGCAATTATTTCTTACCATGTGTTTGTAATCTATTTATGAAGTAGGGTATTACTTACCAGGCCCAAGAGGGGCAACTAATAAATCTACAATTCCTAGTTTCTTGGCTTTATCAGCTTTGACTGTCTTTCCTGTAAGAGCTAAGTCCAAAGTTGTTGGTACAGAAGTAAGAACAGGCATTCTGAAATTAATAAAAGAATAAACACCATAAAAAAGGGTTTGTAGTATACAATCAATTAAGTGCCAAGTCAAGCGGAAGTCCCAATGTAGAGGTCTCTCTGGGACACTCAAGTCACCGAAATATGTTTTTAGATATTTTTTAAGTCTACAAGCTATGTCCGTTTTCAGTCAAACCTGTGATTTTTCCCTTGATTATATTACTGTGGCTAATTTAATAACACAGTAATGATTTTTCTTAGTGCTACAATGGTGGGCCTTTAAGGAGTTTCATTGTTGTTCCCATGCAACTTTACATAGCTCTGACACAGATAATATAATACTTAACTAGTAGACATGGTTCCATTTAGTATGATATTGGAGTTATGCAAGGTTCCTTCACGGGACACCTGTATGTGGATAAACAAAATGTTGTTAATACCTTTGAGTGCCACCTCCGCCAGGCAAAAGGCCTAGCATTACTTCAGGCAGCCCAAATCCAGTCTTTGAGTCTTTAACTGCAATACGGTAGCGGCAAGCCAATGCTGTCTCAAGGCCTCCACCAAGACAACTTCCTTGAATTGCAGCAACATATGGTTTCCTTGATGTTTCTATTCTTCGGAATATTTCATGACCTGAGTGTATAAAATAATGTTGCATGTTTAAACCTTTATAAATTACCTTTATAAGCTTAGTATGAAAACTTTCAACTTTCAGTAGAATCTATAGGAACTGGAATTTTTGTATTTCATTAGCAAATCATACCCTGAATGAACTAACTTAAATAAGAAATACTCAATAAAAATTATGGATCCAGGATAGGTCAACTATTAAGTTTTATGGCCAAATGTATCAAAAGTAAGCAGGAAATACATACCTCTCTTTGATAGTGAGACTACTTCCTCTTTTGTTTTACATGCCTCCAGCATTGTGATGTCAGCTCCAGCTATAAAACATCCTGGTTTTCCAGATATGATGACTGCTGCTTCAATTGATGGATTTGAGTCTACTTCATTCACTATTCTGCTGACTTCATCCATTACCTCTGTGTTAAGGGAATTAACCTAAAAATAAAGTGTATCTTTTAGTTATAATAAAACATTAAGAATTATTGTTTTGATTGATGTACAACTATATATTTTATATATCTACCTGTCTAGGTTTGTATGTACCTACTTAACACGGTGAACATTTTTGAAACATAAGCTTCTAATTATGTAGGATGCTCTTTTAACTTACCTTAACATTTGGAGAGTCCAAAGTGATAACATATACTCCATTAAGGATTTTACATTTTGTATGGACTTGGCTTCCCGCCGCAGCAGCATAGTTTCTGCTAGGTACTCCTGAAACAAGTACATTGTATAGATTTCACAGGTAAGGTATAAATAACTTATAAAAATACTGATCGTAAGTAGATCGAGGAACTTTCAAATTTAGCAAAGTAGATCTTACCGCTTAAGAGAAGATCTTTACGGTTTCTCAATATCTTTAGAGCATGTAATATTCTATTGTTAGCCATGTTTGTAAATTAACTTAAAATAATACAATAAAACTACTGCGGAAAAATCTACAACTTAATTTTGAATCCAGACTTTGAACCTAAACTTTCGACGTGAAATAGGGTGTTCAAGGGGGTGAAGGTCTATGTGCCCACCCGCGGGGGGAACAAATGTCATAATCAAAACAGGCAAAGGTCGATGTGTCAACTTTGTGGTTATGGCCACAGATTAAAGAAAAAACAACGTTATAAGGCACAGACTAAAAATTTTTTTCTTTAATCTATGGGTTATTATGATTGAGTGATGTGCTGGTTGTGGGCGTACTTTGAGCTCTTTCATGACAAAGGAGGGGTTGCTTTGTAAAACCGTTTAGCTATATCCATTCGAACTAAATAGCATTACCGCCTTTCAGCGCTCATGGTATGATTTCTAGCATTTTAAAGGCAGACCCAAGTATCTCTTCTTGGCCTGTGGGCAGGCCTTTGAGCAGGCATTTTGATAAAAGTGTGCTAGGTTGAACATTGAACTCGAGGGGGTATTATTCTATTAGGAGATTGTAATGAAAATGATCAACATGCGTTTCATACGACGTCTTTCATCACGCTTGCGAGGAAAAGACAGACTTATATTGTTATTAAATTTTGTGAAAAATGGCGCGTACGCGAAGGTTCTTATTTTAACGCACCATAAGAATAGTGAGGTTATAATTTATAATATAGCATGCGCTGTCTGGCGCGAGCGCTGAAGAATCGCTCGCGCCAGACAGCGTTGCTCGAGCAGAGCGCGAACCACAGAATATACAAAAAACCGTGGCGGTGGCTTGCAGTTAGATACAAACTTAACTGAATCGGGATATCATCATAAAACACTAGTATGGAAAAAGTCAATATGTTAAAAATAAGTTAATTAAATCCTGAATAACATGGAGTTTCAGATGATGACATGTCCTAGCTCGTATCGTAGTATGAATTCTAATCATGCCAATTTTCATTTGAACTCATCTAGTCGGTGTGATACTCAGCCAAGATACGGAGACAGACAAAAATGAAAAATTAAATTTGCCTCCAGTAACTATTATAGTTGCCGTCCATTAAAAAAAAATAGACAAAATACCTATATTCAATATTATAGGTAGGTACAGAATTGGACTTATTACAGTTTTATTATACTTATCCCCAAATTATGTGTAGGTAAGGCATTCTGAGCTAAAGCTCTAAAAGGGATAGCAAATCAATCAACCTGTAGAAAGAAACGTACATAAAAAGCTTTCACATCATTATCACAAAGAAAAGAAAAGGCTAAAGATAAATCCCAGTTCCACTTGTTGCAACCGTCATCCCCTTTGTGCGGTATCCTTGGAAACGGCGCGACTGAGCCCCCTCGCTCGTGTCCACCAAGCCTCCACAATCGTCTCTCACACCCTGCCAGTCTGCGACCCCCTTATTAAAGTGTTGCCATATAAACCTTTGCCAACCTGCCATATTCTCCTGTGGTATATAGATATAGTTACACACGGTTACCTACTAAAAGAATAAAATATTTTATGTCTCAGCAAACAGTCTTAAAAATATACTTACAATAGCACCTAGGCACGTGACAGTTTGATTTTATACCATGGTAATAACTAATACTTACTACTTCTAATTTTAATAGAATTATTTTACTATACTTAGTGGAATTATTTTGTTTGAAAAAATAATCATATTTATTCTGTGCTCTATCAAATCTAAATATGATAATTATGTAGACTTTATTCAAACAAGTACATATTCATAATATTTAATTATATAATATATATATTTTTTTGTTCATATTGCACACTACTGACTTCTTCTTTTATGATACTATCCATCCAAAGGTTGCCTGGAAGAGATCACTTTTAGTGATAAGGCCGCCCATTGTGCTACCTATTCTAGTACTGTAATATTTAGTTTTATTTTATGTTGGTATATGCAATAAAGAGTTTTTCTATTCTATTCTATTCTATTCATACTACTTACATACATTCAGAAAAACAGAATCAAAGTTTCTAGTTTCTATCCTGTTTTTTTGTTTAAAATCTGGTTTTGATTTTTCGTAAGTAAATTCAGTCATTTAATATCATTAAAAATGTCGCAATAAGCGAGCAAGATAGAGGACCCGGGTATATACAGGACCCTACAAAGAACCATTGACTCGAATGTGAACAGTCTCCTTTTATTGAAGTCACTTGGAAAGACTCTAGGGTGTAGTGTATAGGATGTTCATTTCAGGTGATTATCGACCGTTCCTTACAATCTGGGGAAAACTCATGAGTTGGCATCCCCACCCCGCCCACCACTTCCGAGCTCAAGAGCCGAACCGAGAGTCGAGAATGAGCCTGCGTCACGCGGGTAATTACACATCTAAAGCTTTTGATGGCGCGGCTTTGGTACGGTCAGGAAAGCTATAAATCATTTCCGCAACCACAACTTCTGTTGTCTTCAGCTTTAGGAAATGGAATCGTCAACTCCGAGTTGCTCAATCATTAGAAAGTTTAAGCTTAGAGGAATTAGTATTATTTTTTTCTATCCTAATGTAGTAGGTAACTTAAACTTAGCTACCTAAAACTTAACAATTCACTGACAACCTTTATCACCATCTATCGAAAATAGGTTGAATAGTCAAAGAACAAAACTTTTAATTATTCATTAAGACCATCCAATGAGCCCAAACATGATAACCCCTCGGCTTGTAATTGGAGGTTGGGTAACCTGCAGATTCCAGGTGATGCTGTAGAAATCAGGTCAAATCAAATATTCTTGCAATATCATTGAAGTAACATTTACCATTTATAAAATCGAATAGACTTGTGAAAGTTGCTCATCGTTTTAACAATTAGAAAACAGCTGATTTTATATTTATATGGCTCTTCATATAAAAAAAGTCACCTTTCAAACAAACAAATCAAAATTATTTCATCCGTTACGATGGCGAAGCAGATGACCAGACGGGCGTTAAACTTATAACAGCTGTTTCGTTAGGGGTTGAAAAATAATTTGAATCATGAGAATATAATCAGGTTTTTATCTGTCCATGCCTGTCATGTCTCTTAAGTTTGCAACTTGTTAAAAGGTGAATATTTTGAAAATTTTAAAACCTTTTGAAATCTTTATTCACATTAGAACTGGATTGGCAATCACAGGACAAGTCATCTATTTACTATTATTCGTTTATACACATACAGCCTTATTAATAAACACGATAAAGCTGTAGATTAGTTACACCATCTTTTGTCTTTTTCGATCCAGCTAAATATTCCAGTAGTAAAAAAAGGACAAAAGCTGAAGTAACCAACCCTAAGGCTTTTAGAGTATGTTTTCTCTGTCTACGTTTATACAATCAATGCCATCATAACGGTAGGTATACAAATGTTACCCATCAAACTTATGCGATGTGGGGCAAAATAGTAAAACCAAAAATGTTCATTTTTTCTTCAAAATACGCTTAATGTGTCGTGAAGAAAGCTACTAACTGCAAAGGTTTAATTATCTTGCCCCATCACATAAAAGCGCAAATTTCAAAAATCTTGTCTTTTTGTCAGTAACACTTCCTACTTACTTTTACTCAATAGGTATTAAAGAATCATATTCATTGTGTGTGTGAAATGATCTAACTTTTTTACAATGCCCATAAATGAAACGCATTTCAAAGTAGATACTCTCGAGTGGAGGCGAGGCGAGGGTTCTAGTGAATTGATTCAATTCCCAATACTCTACCGTTTGGGGATGAGGACGGGGGATGTGGGTAGCAGTAGCACCCTCTCCAACTCCATTTGCATCTAAGTAGGTACCTAGATATTCTAGCGAAGTAGTAGGATAGAGTGGTACCTATTATTCATTTTCGTAGTACCGACATCGGTACCAAAGTCACTGAGCAGCAATGATGACGCGTGAAATGCTAAAAATTCGTTGAAAAATCAGGTTAATTTTCTTTTTTACAACATCTTCACTAATGGAATCTGGTCTACAATGTCTGTATGCTTTTATTTGTATATATACCTAATATGTTATGTTCAATACGATATAATTGGGAAACGATTTTGATATATAATACTCTTTATTCATTAGAGTGTAGTCCATTTAAATGGCTAAGAAATGCATCGCGAATTATTTTTAAGCCGCTGTGAACCTATTTATTTATAGGAGTAATGCTTGTCTATACTAAAGTTAGACAGCATCTAAGATCGCGCTTACAACTTTGTGACATGCATGCCCAAATGTATTGCAGTAGTAGGTATGTCATAGAGGGATAAGTGCGAACTCAAAGCTCTCAAACTTCAGTAAAGACGGGCATAAGGGACAACAAACCTGATCAAACCCTACGAAATTCCTTAGCAAATAATAGCTCGTGTCTCGCAAATAAGTAAGTGCGGTATTTAAGGTAGGTGTTGTATTGGAAATTCCAGGAAATAATATATTTTCCATAAAATATTTATAGGTATTATGTCTGTTTTGATTGAAGATACCTACCTTACAAAAAACTGAGTGTAACAAACCTAGAACAATCCAGCATATAAAAAAAAATAGAATTTATCAAAATTGAGGGCTACCGTAAAAATTTGTTACCACCCACAATTTTCAAGCTAGGCTTTTTTATTTTGGAGCAATATAGAACAAACTTAGAACATTTCAAAAGCGCGGGGTAACTTCACGCACTCCAAAAAACTTAACTCTGTAATTAAGGCGATTTAAATCGTGTAAAGTTTTTTTAAAAAGGAAATGTGATTATTTATTTTTATGGCATTGAGTTAGAATTTGAGTGTCTTTTAAAACATTTCGAAAAAGTGAGCGGTATTTACTATTTGGAGGTCCTTCTAAAGAACTTTCAAAATAGGTACCTACATACACATATAGTTAGGTAAGATATTTTTGATTTTAATTTTGTGTAAGTATAGTATTATGAATTAATATTAGCACGGCACTGGACCTTGTCTATCAAACCCTTTTTTCAGTAACCACTGAGTGTGAAATTGTAAGTCGAAATTCCTAAAATTATGGACATTTCATTTTTTGAAAAGCAGGTACCGAAATTTGATAGTCAGTTCGAGATTATCCATACACCCCCGATTCGATTTCACCCTCTTAAGGGTGGAATTTCGAAGAATCCTTAGCGGATGCCTACGTCATAACACCTACCTGCATGCCAAATTTCAGCCCGATCAGTCCAGTAGTTTGGGCTGTGCGTTGATAGATCACTATGTCAGTATATCACCTTTGAGTTATATATATATAACTCAAAGGTGATATATATATATATATAGAAGAGACGATAGAAGATAGATGTACCGCCTATACTGACAAATTGTCTTTTGGTTAATGAACAGGTAACGTTAAAGGTCACTTTTAAATAATATTTTAAACACGTTAACACAGATACGTACAATACGTACCGGTAAGTTCCATATTCAGGGTTTTCTGATTCCTTAGTAATACGCAATCTTATTAGTTCAAATTCTTAATTTCACATGCGTGCATTGTACTAATGCAGGGTCTAGCGTAGAAAAAAGAAAATAAAAGAGGAAGAGGGTTACACTTCACCGATGTAATAGGACTCTATTAGTATTCCTATAGGCGGCTCATGCGCTGCGGCTAATCTGCTAAATGGACTCGACATCGTAGTGAAGTATCGAGAGTGAATAGCCCTAGCTAGCAATATAGCACGGTAGTATATAAAGCTGGCGAGGCGGGCGGTGCCGAGCGTAGTCTCTGCTCAGTCAGTCTCCGGACGGACCGCGTTTGTACAAATTTAATTTATTTCAACCTCACAAAACGTAAACGAAAAACCAATATCAACTTAGATATACCTACAAATTACCAACTATTTATAAAACAGTGCGCTTTGTAATTGTTCCAGTTTATGTTGCATAATTTTAAGTGAATTGGTGAGTTTTTAGATTTATATTTGCCTTTGCGCGAAGTTTGATTACGAGCCTGTTGACACTATTTAACATTTTGATTGCGGAATGTTCCAACCAAGGTTTTTAGGATAACTATCTAAAACGCATTGTTCTTAATTACCATAATATAAAATATTTATTACACTCGTAACAGTAATTTCAAACAATTCAAATAAGAGATAGTATATAGTTCCTACTAACGTGTTAGCAATTTTTATTTTAACTGTTCCTTTTCCTCGTTAACTTAACATCTCTGACTTAAATGAATATATGTTATTTTTTAAATCTCATTCATCATTCAATCTCATATATATATATCTATTATTTTTATAATGGAGGTGGTAGAGTCGTTAGACGACGCTGTATTTATTGCTTACTATAATATTCACACTTTGAAGTTAAAGCATGTACGTACGTTTACCTACAACATTTTATTTATCAGATCCATAATTTTAGCCAATTTCATAGACTTACTTACTTAACTCTAAGGGGAAGCATGCATGCATACTTAAATGCATCGTTTAGTCAAAAACAAGCTCTGCAACATTTTTTTTCATCGTGACAATCAAGGCGCTTGCTATCCTTACAAATAATAAAATATTTATTAAGTATTCTTAATACTTCAGCTAAAGGCAGTCCATGGTTTCACCCCTGTTTTTTGATATAATCTTTAACACGCGAACATCATAATGGAATTTTCAAAAACACTTTCTTAGTACACCTCTACGCCGTAACCTTCCAAACAAGTCTCCTATATAGTCCAACGGTTTGAGCTCTACGTTGTCTATCAGTCGGTCACTCAGGACTAGAGCTTTTTATTAATATACAGATAAATGGGTATTATAATTTATAACGTGTGATAGTAAACGATGGTCTGTATTAACTAAATGGGTGGAGAAATAAAGGCGTACGATGGTGTAAGAGGGTTAAAAACTGTATATTTAAATTTTTAAAATAAAAAAGTAAATAAAATAAACACGATTCACGTAACGAAAACCCTAAAGTGACACCTCCATGACATACAAATAAAACTTAAAACGAACTCTGTTGAAAAAATTAAAAAGAAAAGCCGTATTCGGCCAGTCGCCAACAACGTGCGTTAACTAAATCTCAAGAGGAATAAACACTGAATTGTGTACTTTGCCATTTTAGATGTACCTAAATAAAACAGGGCAGATATGGTATAAGATATAATACTTAAGTACCTTTCCATTTTCTAGTTAAGCATGAAGTTAATTATTATTATCTTATTGTAAAACAATAAGTGATAAAGTCTAACCCTGAAATAGTAACTTTCTCTAATCGCTGACCTAGATTCGCATAGATTAAAGTCAAGATAAAGTAGTTCTTGCTTACAACCTTTGTCGTGGACATAAAATCAGCTTCAACGCTTTTACTACCCGTGGCGGCGCAAGGCGCAACGAGTGGATTACCTACATGTATCGCGATATTTAGTTATGCTTCCTTATATACTAGTCCTTATATACCTAAATAGGTAATACTATAAATGCGAAGGTGTAACTCGCCTGTTTGTAACCGTCTGTTAACTTTTTACAACTAAGCAACTGACTCGATCTGTCAGTTATTTTGATTTAAAAACTAAACTACTAAACCAGTTTAGATGAAAATTATATGAGACTCATCTGAAAATAAATAAAAAAAGAAAAAAAAGGAGAGACAAATTTTTGTCAAGTCTAACTGTAAAGTTAAATCGTACAATTAAAAGTGAAGGTGTGTATCGCTGCTGCTTTATGCAGGTTTTATTATACGTATTTACTTATCTGATTTGTGTTTATATTAAGTAAGGTTTACGTACCTAAATATTTCAAGGTAGGTAGCTACTTTTACTTATAACTTACTATTAAGCAGATCAGATAGAATCAGGCTACTGTAAATATAGATTTTATTTTGTTATTCGTTAAATATATAGAACTATGAACTGTGTTTTGGTTGATATAGGTAAGTAGCTAGGTGTTAATAAATAATGCATGGGATGCGGGCTAGTGGGATGCTACCATCGTTCAAGTAAATTGTTTTAGTTAGACCCATAGCGGTGATAAAATATTGTATGGCGAAATCTAAAAGTATGGGGAAGAGTGGAAAACGCTCAAAAGAGAAATTAAAAAAAATTCTTATCATAGATGGGAAGTGAGAATCGATATAATCAAATAGTGAACAATTTACTAGGTGGTAGGACTTTGTTGCAAAGTTCGTCTAGGTAGGTACCACCGCTTTGCCAGTTATTCTGCCAAGCAGTAGTGCGCAAGCACTACTGTGTTCCAGTTTGAAGGGCACTGTAGCTAGTGAAATTACTGGGCAATTGAGACTTTATGATCTGATCTCACAGTCGAGTAATCTTATTACCAGACTGTGCTGATGTCTCAGGATGATGTGCGCAGTGCAGTGTTGCTCGAAACTCTATTTTGGGGTTCCGATTGACACTGTTCTGTTATGGGCAGCCGTGGCGCTTAACATCAGGTGAATGGCTAGCTCGTCAAATCATTCAGTAAAATAAAAAAAAAATTTGAGCAACAATCGACGACTGTGCATAATTTTCTAATACAAGCCTTATAAATGTATTAGGTACAGAGTTAAATTCACTCACGGCTTCATCAATATATTAGATGAAGATCTATCTAAATAGGTCTATATGTTGGCAGGGCGGATTCGATTTGATAACTTTATCGGATGATGTAGGTAAAACGATGTGAAGAAGCTAAAATTTTTCTTGTGTTTGTTTTGATAAGATATTTTTATCGTTTAGGCAAGTACTTAGATATATAATAATATTTGATACTTCTGAAATAATATCATGTCAGGTGATCTTACGCGCTGTAATTATTTTTATAAATACAACACAAGATTGGTGGAAATAAGCGTTGGTTTATTCAAATATGTTATTTATTATAACTTTTTGGTACTCACTGTATTTTGTGAAATGAAATTAGGTACCTAACTGTTTGTAGGAACCAATACATTATTTGTTTATAATATTACTTAAATCTAAGTAGGTGGGTATATATATATTACATTCTTTTACAAATGTTATATACCTTATTTAGTAACAAATATTCTAATATCTGTATTTTTTTTCCGTCTTCTCAGAGCACATAATTTTAACGACTACATTTGAGTAGGTAGTTTTATTAATATTGCGTTCTGTACTATGTTCGATATATGTATGTATTATATTATTATTGACAGCCTCTGTGATGTAGTGGTTGATTCAAAGCCCGAAGAGTTCAATTCCCCTGGCAGGATATGTAATTGTGCACAAAAAAAGCGCAGTTGTGTCTGGCTGTTGTGGGACCATGGTCTTCGTAGTTCCCGAGTCCTATATAGGGAATCCCAGTTAGGGTCCAGGATCTATGTATGTAATTGTTGGGCGTTATCATTATTAGCTAATAATAATAATAATAAATAATAATATGTGTGGACATCTCACACAACGCCATCTAGTCCCAAACTAAGCAAAGCTTGTGCTATGGGAACCAGATAACTGATACAATACTTAGATACTTTTTTGTTTGTAAATACATACATAGAATACAATATCACACCCAGACACAGAACAAACACCTATGTTCATCACACAAATGTTTGTCCTGAGTGGGAATCGAACCCACAACCCACAGTTCAGAAGGTAGGGCTACTACCAACTGAGCTATCGGGCCAGTCAGGGCTATTTATCAGTAATGTAGGTAATGATTGAGGCAATGATGTATCTTCCTCTGGTATAGGGAAAATACAGAAACGATGTTTGGCCGCTATACAACAAGGTAGAGTCACTTACGCAGGGGTTTCCCACATTTTATAATGCGTCAGCTTTTGGTATTTAACAAAATAAGTGTTGAGTACATTATATGTGGAATCTTATATCTGCGTGTATTTTACAACCTATATTAAAAAGAAGCAACTATTCTCGCAATCGCTTTGTCATTGCAAGTTGCTCTACAATTGTAAATATTATAGGTACTTATATAAGGCTATATTTATTAGTTCACAATTTAAATAATTTATGAAGAATATGAAAGAGTAAAAAAAATTAAGAATTAACAGTATATCTAAACTAATATACCTTATAAATAAAAATAAGTAACGGATAGCCTTACTTACGGATATCCTTCTACTTACGTACTTCTTATCCATATCCTTATTTTATTATCCGTATCGCTTTAGGGTTCCGTACTCGAACCCCTTATAGAATAACCTTGTTGTTCGTCTGTCTGTATGTCTGTCGGTCAAGATCGTCTTTCTCAGGAACGGAAGAGTTAAACTTGATATCAAGATGAACGGCCACTAACAAATAATTGCAAACTTCAAACTCAATACTTTTTAACGGGGTAATGCTGTTGATCTTTATCGATCTTTACAGCGTCACTGGGCGGGTCAAACTCGATACTGCTAGCTAATGATGTAAGTATGAGTTATAACAATTTGATTAAACAATTATTATTTTTCAATGTAATAAGTAACATCTTGAACTATGAATTAACCTTTTCGTAAGTATTTTGCGCATCATCAAACCAATCAAATGATATTGGCATAAACACAGATTATGTAATTCTATAGTAGGCATATATAAAGGTTGTCTATTACAAATTAGGCAGCCCATTAAAAACTTTTATATTTCCTAGGTACTACGTTGCTCTCTTCTGACATTCGAGTCATGGTTTAATGCTCAGAGCCTTGACAGGACTTGAACGGTGACCGCTATAGTCCGGCTGAGAGAATGCATTTTAACCGTCGGAATATATTATGCAAATAAATTTGTACCATTTTCGTACGAATGACATTCCTTATTGAGTCTAATAAAAACAAATCAAAATCTTTTATTTTAGGCTGTTCATATACGGCTTTACTTTAAATTAATGCTGTACTTAAAGTTAAAATTAAAAAAAAAACATTTATATTAAACATTTATCTGTTGATTACGCTAAGCAGGCGATAGGTACTGCTTAATCATAAGTCTTTAGTGTCAATTAAATTCTGCGCAATTATAACAATGTTATTGTAGTTAAAAGCATTTTCTCAGCGGCCGGATGATTGCTACCGTGTTTTAGGAGGCCGTAGGTTCCTGTTGTGAGAAATATTAAGGCCATTTAAAAAAATTCACATTGCGTATATTTTCAAATAGGCTTAAGGATATAAATTAATAGCTCTAAAAAACGATAATATTAATTTAGTTTTGTTAATTCTTTATATTATGCGATTAATATCGATTTCCGAATGTAACTTATATCTATTAGTACTTATTAATTAATGATAATCACCTATCAATATATTTGTTCGTTCTCAGGTAACTTTATAAGCTATAGCTATATAGCTAACTATTTATACTACAATAACGGGAAGATAAGGTACGCGCGCCGCGTCTACACAATATGCTCAAACGTCCGTACATGCCCCTCCGGCCAAAGATAATGTAATACATAGAGTAGTGTACTTACACTACTCTATGAAACTTATTATACTTCTATATCGGGGGTAATACCTCCAGCCTGTATTACAGAATGACACTCATCGAGGGTTGACAGTTCGATATCACAGATGGGTGCTAAATGACATCTCAAATAGTGCTAGATTGATTTAAATTTACAAAAATATTGTGCAAATTTTATTGGACATAAAATAAAATGACATTTTTATTTTCAATTTTTTATGGTTAAATGGACATGCGTTTGACGACAACTCACCTGATGGTCAGTGACGAAGTTGTCTAAGGTGGAGCACGCTTGCCCATGAGATGCCCATTCACTCTTGACTTAAAAAGACCCAGGTTATACCCAGGAGGAAACTCTGTTGCTGGAAGTGCATTCTATTCCTTGACCGTTCGCACTATAAATGACCCAGCAAAACGCGGACTTGGGGTACACTAGTGACGTAAGGATGTGAAGAATCACCAAGTCTTGTAGTTCTACGATGGAAAGATAGATGACGGAATGAGTTGATGAAGGGCATGCGCACACTCTCCAAAATGTAGCCGATAGAAGACCGACAGACCGGCGACCTTGCGTCTGTGTTCAAGGCTTTGAATTCTCCCTTTAACTAGTCTCTCATCGTTGATAAAGCTCTAATTAACATACATATACATACATATTTACATAAATTTATTCATTTAAAATCAGCAAAATATAGTTATAATAATTTACATCAAGTCATCTTCACTGTCATCTGACTTTACTGCTGTGTTTCCTTTTTTTTGTAGGTACTACCGCTGCCATTGAAGTGGAAGGTTGTGCACTTTTAGACGGCATTTTTAATGTAAATGGGTACATCATTATCTTATTTGCCTTTTATTTAACCAATAATTTGGGGAATTTTTTCTTGGTCTGATTCCACAGTTAAACCGTTCACATTACTCATTCAATAAACAAGAATGCAAGACAAAGAAAGGATTATCATTTAAAAACAAAACAAATAAACATAATTACAGTACCTATATATCGTCTTTTTATTCTTTATTAGTTCTCTGAAATCCCCCAAGACAATAACGTATAAAACTAAAACATTTTGTTACTTCTCGCGTGGCTGCGTTTTGCTCTACGATGACCAGCATTATTGCTGTTTAGTACTAGGTGCTGTATGTTAGATTTCAGTGTTAGTCTTACGAAAATAGTGCCAAATCTAGCACCGAAAGTGCTAATTAGAGAACACTGCGCTCATCAGTCTTCGATCCACTTCGATCTCAGATCAAGCACTAATAACACTGAACACATAAAATGAAATTGTATTTTTAAGTAGGTGAAATGAAAGAAAAAGAAAATTTAAAGTAGATGATTTTTAAATGAAATTTGGACATGTGAGCCTATTTACGTGGATTTCTCTAATACGGGCTTAGGCTTAAAGTAGGTACCTACGTACGCTGCGTCCTATATACTAGGTAAACTAATTATAATTATTCTCAATCTATAAATTACTTTGTCTAATTGTACCGAACTCATAATAATGAATTACTCAACAACGACGGTTAATGTCTGTGAACGTTGGTTTTTGCGATCGCGTGCAAATCACGGTCACCTTGGCCCTTACTTCTGTAATAAATGATACGATAATCAAACATTCGTGGAACGATGATCCTTTCGCTTTGTTTGCGAGAAACTGAATCAATTTTAGAGTAAATTAACTTGGTAGCCCAAAGATGACAACTAATGCCTATCTAGACTATAGTTTGACAGCAGCAGTTTGCACTTACACTATGACGAACTTACCCACTGCAACTAATTTGGGTATGTCTACGAGATAAGTTCGAACTTAAGAGGTGTCCAACTTTAGTGCAGGTGGGCATACTGTTAAATAATATTTATTATTTACGCATCTAAAGCCATATAATAGTATATAACCGTATCTAAAGATATTACGCAACTTTGTCTATCTAAAAAAATTATATGCTTTTTTGTACCCATTATACATAACAATATGCCTACCTACCCTAAGAATTGTATGTTTTTGAACACACCTTATGATAGGAAAAAGTGAAAATGAAAAGAGGTGTTTTATAAGGTCAATAGTCGTTATAAGGACGTCTTAAGTATTTTGCCATTTTTCCTCTATTAATTACTCGAAGTTGTGATTACATTATGTTTGCAAATAATATGCAAGCAATTTTCAGAGAGCTTATACGGTAGTAATAAAAGAGGAAAATCACAAGTTTCTATACAAATTTGAGCATAAAAGGAATCATTTTAAAGTGGCGCTCTTTTACATGTAACTTACATAATATATCTATATGTGATCGTTGGGCGCTATTATTATTATTATTACCTTACTGAGTAGAATTTCATAGCAAAGCTCGCTCTAGTTTTTAAATGTAGGTACATGTAAAAACAGTAGAGCGAGCTTTGCTCTGTCGGAAAGACAGGCGGGTAGAATGAATCTGTTACGGTTTCTTGGTGGCATGCTACGGAGCGGACCCTATAAATAGCATGTATGTTGTTGGAAAACATATTTGCGATTTGCAAAGGAAACTCTTTGTAAGAAGGTACACATGGCGGTGGGTGCGAGGTCCAACAGTAACCTCGCACCACTTGCTCGGTGCGCGCAGAGACTTGCGCAAGCGCCGCTCTCTCGGCATTGAACAAGGACTACGAATTCATGTTTCCCTCCGTACTTCACACCGGTGCGGCAGCTAGCCGTGCCTTTACAGACCGTGAGTTATGACTACCGGGAGTTTAGTTCTTTAAAATTAACTGTAATATATATTATGTAATATAAGCAAAATAAAGAAGAAAATAACGGATAGAAAATAGAATCGTCATCAACAATACGTTCTCACTGCTGAGAGCCTTCTCACAAGGAGAGTGTACCTTTTAATCCACCACGCTGGGCAAATACGGGATCGGTAGTTGACCAATATACTTAGTTCTCGAAATTTATTATTTTTGATCATGCTGATTTCCTCACGATTTTTCCTTCACCATTGTAAGAGCGAGTGCAAATTCTGCACATGACATGAAAAATGTAAGTCACAATTCGAAATTAAATTATACCTACCTACCCCTCTTAATCCTTACATATTATTACTATTCAGATTTCATGTTGATTCAAACTAAATGAGAACTGTGAAGTCGTAAAAATAAGATGTGCGCGGGCAGCGGGAAAGCCGTCAGCGAAGCGTGCGGATGGCTCACAGCACACTTCGCAGCCGCCATTAACTTTAAATCACATTCTACACAGACTGATGAGTGTATTGTATCCAATGTATTGATATAATCCTCACCAGGCTCCGCATCTGGTGGAGATATCCTTGCCTATATATCTTCACAAAGATCCGTTGGTATGCCTGTCAGTCTTTAAGATTACCTGCACGTTGATTTGTTCATCTACCACATTGTAAGATATTATATTTATAGCTTAATAATTTTCTCTTTCATGTTTAGGTCTAAGTAATACCAAAGATGTCGGTTGAGGACACGAAACTAAATTTCGGTTGGTACTATATTACTAACATTAAATTTTGTAATGTGCTGTGGATACGCTTATACCTAGTTGTCATCACCGCATTCGTTTCCACTGATGACAAATGGGAAAAATATTCCCATTGTTTGTCAACGGTGATGAATGGGATGGGCTATTGTTTTTTGTCGGTGATTGCTTTTGGGTTCATATTACTTTTATTTGCATCTAAATAATTTTTATACTCTACATTACCTTTATGTGTAAATAGGTCGATGATAAACTTTTATTTAATTTTTTGTGTATGTATAAGTGTATATACTGTATGTACACCAACTTATTTCATCCTTATTTATTATTTAAAGTAGTTACATGATATATATTATGTATATGTATATATATATTATAAATATATATATATACATATATATATATATTATAAATATATATATACATAATATATATCATTTAACTACTTTAAATAATAATAAATATATATATATATATATATATATATATATAGTCAGTGTATCCGTAGTATTATCCGTTTATAGTATTTTATAGGTAGCTTCTTACCTGCCTGATTTATGTTGTTTGGGTTCTAGTACCTAATTGTCTTTTAGTACCGCATACCTACATAGTAAGTACTACCTACTTATAATAATTTTAATTTACATTGCGTTTTGGCAATTTCAGACACCATGGACGCCGTTGACTTCAAAGACTTCGCGAAGGCGATGACGGATTATATCGCAGAGTATTTGGAGAATATTCGTGACAGGTTAGTAAAATAATTCCACCACAAAATCAGAATTAAGCCCTTGTTAAAAAGTATTCCACTGTAATAAGTGGTAGGACTTTTCTGCAAAGTTTGTCTAGGTAGCGCTTTTCCAGTTATTCCACCGTCAAGCAGTAGTATGCAAGCACTACTGTGTTCCAGTTTGAAGGGCACTGTAGCTAGTGAAATTAATTAAGAACCGTTTTGGAATATTCTTATTTTATTTGAAAAGACATCTATACTTTCAGATCCCATAGAAATCTCATCAAAATCAGTTCCCCCTTTTTTAAAAGGAAATTATATTAAACGAGCTTCTGCCCGCTGCTTCGCCCGCGGCGTGGCCTATGGGAAAATAATTCAATCACCCATTTCACCCTGTTAAGTGTGGAATTTCGAAAAATCCTATCTTAGCGGATGTCTACGTCATAACATCTACCTGCATGCCAAATTTCAGCCCGATCCCTCCAGTGGTTTGGGCTGTGCGTTGATAGATTACTATGTCAGTGAGTCACCTTTGAGTTATATATATTTAGATTCAATTCGTAATAATCGCTGTGATCATTATGAGAAAATGAAGTCCAAACAGTTATCAATACCTAATTGCTTTGATTTACGGCTTTGTCAGTTTGGTGGACAGTTAAATAATGAAGATTAATAAAAGTTTACCTACCGCGTCACGAAACATAGCATGTTTTGGATAGTTCAATCATTTATTAAGCCTCATTTATAGCCTAATGGTTTTCATAATAGGTATCTATTTATTAGTACTACACTAGACTATCACACTCTTGTGGTCTAATCAGCTTCAACAATTTACAACTGTCTTCTGTTTTATGTATATTCTTAATTATCACATTCGACTTGAAATGTATATATATATATATATATATATATATATATATATATGTATATATATATTATTAATACCTGTTTCCAATTTATATCCGTATTGCAGAATCAGTAGGTAACCGTCTAACCTCGTTGACCCAATTTTCTCTTTGAGTGTGAAAGGGAAGGGGTATTAGTAGGTAGGTAATAAGTACCATTGGTAAATATTACGTGGGTACTATTATCCGTTTTCGGAACATAATAATAACGTCAGTTTAAATGCCCAGATTCATTCATCACTCTATTAGGTATTCGAGCTCACACAGATTTTTTTGTTAAAGAATGACATGACGACTTATTCGTTCGCCTGATGTTAAGCGACACGGCTGCCCATATCAGTTGCAGTGGCACTCGGTACTCTTAAGTATAGTTTTGCGTGATGCTGCATTGCGCAAGTCATCCCGAGACATCAGCACAGTCTAGTAATCTGCAAAACAAAACAAAAAAAAATGTAAAGTTATATTCATCAAAATGGATAACATTGATCAATTCCATGGTCAACCTAGATTTGGAGGTGGTGTCCGATGTAGGAGAGATATATAGAGGCTAAAGGCTGGATGTTGGCAACTATTCTAACGTGTCTCACCTCAACCTATTATAGTATTATATTATCTATTCTGTAATTGTCTCTTCTACTACTACTACTTACTTACTATATCGGACGTGAATACCATGGCGCCCAACATCACCGCAACACTGGTCACGTGGGTCACCAAATCAGCTTATTTTAACAAACGACGTGTTTACTTCCAGACAAGTTGTGCCGTCCGTAAAGCCTGGCTACCTACGGCCGCTGGTCCCTGAGCAGGCACCGGAACAAGCGGAGCCGTGGACAGCAGTGATGGCCGATATCGAGCGCGTGGTCATGTCTGGAGTCACGCACTGGCACTCACCACGCTTCCACGCATACTTCCCTACCGCTAACTCATACCCGGCAATCGTTGCTGACATGCTGAGCGGCGCTATTGCCTGCATTGGATTCACTTGGGTAAGAACATGGGTCGTTTGAAGCAGCAGAATAGAAAACACCATGGGTCCATTTGGTATTACAATGCCGCGCACCATTTTTGCTACTGGTCACCATTTTTGTACTGCAGGTCACGGGATTACGCATTATCGAGGTCAAGGTGTTGCCCATTGTAATATCAAAGTTTAGTGGTCCTGGTCCACACTACAATGTAGTAATTATATGCTCTTTTCTTGCACCTAGCATTTTTCTCGCTGTAATAGTGAGATAAAAAGTTGTATGTTTCGCTCGGCAGCAAAGTTATTCTGCGTCTCGTACCTTTGAAACCCTCTCTACGCTCAATCCTAGAGTCCTTTTCTTGCTCAGGTTTCAATACAAATACTCGGCCAAAAAGAAAATTTTCAGTCTTGCATAGGTAAGAAATAAGTATCCAACTATTGTATGTAGGTACAGTACAGACTATAAGTGCCTATATGGACAGTGATCATCACTGCTGTCATAATTTGAGCTAGCGAATAGGGATACAGATCATTAAACATTTTGTCTAGAGAGTTCACTCTCCCTATACAGATAGGTACTTATCACTCTAACTATAGAAGTTCAACCTAAGAAGGTGGCCTCTATTATGTACCTAAGTACAGCCATCCACTCTCATCTTCAAAGATATAATGAGCACTTGTTGCCTATAAAATAAATTGCCTATGTTAAGGTACTTATTTTTTATGTTAATGGTATGACGTGCCTGATGCTAATACGACGCGGCCGCCCATAACAATACGATATATATTTAATTAATATCTGTTCTTCTACTTCTCTAAGTTATATTTACAAAATTACGACTTGAGTTGAGTTCGATCTATTACGTAAACAGTAGGCTGTTGAAGGTTGAAAACCTAGCTTTGTGAACCGTGGCCAGTGTCAATGTTAAGACAAACACGAAACTCGAACAAGGAAAACCAGTTAAAAACCACATTCGCATATATGACACAGACAAGCAGGTGTCTGGTAACCTACATATATATACCTACAAATTATCTCACTGAATAATTTAAACGTAAAGGAATTATATGAAAATAATTCTTTTGAAAATGTTAAACATTCTAGATCAATTATTAGATTAGACCTTAGATTTAAAAAATGTTAATGTTACGCCAAACATATTTTACTTAGTTAATTGATGCTCCTTAACGATGTTCAAGCAGAAAGTTGGCTCAAGAATCATGGTCAAATCAAACTTTCTAGGCACTGCTTTTGTTTTTCCCTATAAGACATAAATAGTTTCGTGCTATTCCTATAAGCAAAGCGGGCCAAAGCTGTGAATAACCCACCTTCTCAAATTGTTTCAGATTGCAAGCCCTGCGTGTACGGAGCTTGAAGTGGTGATGCTCGACTGGTTGGGTCAGATGTTAGGACTCCCCGAGCCATTCCTGGCGCGATCGGGCGGAGAGGGCGGCGGCGTCATCCAAGGCACTGCCAGCGAGGCCACGCTTGTCGCACTCCTTGGGGCGAAGTCCCGAGCCATGAAGCGAATCAAAGAACAGCACCCAGAGTGGACTGATACTGACATCGTTGGAAAACTTGTTGGCTACTGCAACAGTAAGGAACTCTTACCAAAGTGTGAATTATTAATAGTACCTACCACATTCCTATTTTGTTTATCCTTAACTCCTCATCACTTCACAATAATAAATGCAATGTTTGCGAGAAATCAGTGCTTAAACGATATATATATATACACCTACCTGTGGTACTACCCGGTAAATTATGTGGGTGGAACCCTTAAAACGCAGATAAATGGTAATGATTATTGGAGTAGGAAGTTTTCAATACTAAATTTTAGAATTATTAATTAAAAATTAATAAAATATTATTAAATAAAATAATTTAAGAATAATTAATTTTGATACTTCAGAACAAGCCCATTCTTCTGTGGAGCGTGCTGGTTTATTGGGTGGCGTGAAGCTGCGCTCTCTACAGCCCGACAACAAGAGAGTTTTGCGAGCCGAAACCTTGCGCGAGGCCATGGATGAAGATTTAAGCAAGGGGCTCATTCCATTTTATGTAAGTTATAAAGATGATGGATTTACGTAACACTCCCTTAAAAATTAAAGAAGATAATTATGTCCACGCAGGCAAAGCCCGCCTTATGTAGGTATTAGGTACGAATTACGATTAATGACTATTTTTCTCGAGTGCTTGACAAAAAGCCATAGGCATACCTAGCAGCAACGAACAATTTTATTAAGGTTAATAAGTATATAAGATTTTAAGCCAACGTTTAAAACTATTTGGCCAAGTTTATTGCGTTATTTTATTAGAAAGCTGGGTCATTAGGTATGTTTCTTAGATCATAGTACCTAAGAAAGATCATGATCTATCGGGAGTTTGAAAGTTCTCCAAATATTTACTTGATTCTTGATATTTTAGGTTGTTGCTACCCTGGGAACCACTTCGTCGTGCACATTTGACGCGTTGGACGAGATCGGAGATGTTTGCAACGAGCGGGAAGTATGGCTGCACGTGGACGCAGCATATGCCGGCTCCGCGTTCATCTGCCCTGAGTACCGTTATCTGATGAAAGGGGTTGAGAAAGCAGACTCTTTCAACTTTAACCCGCACAAGTGGATGTTGGTCAACTTCGATTGCTCCGCAATGTGGCTCAAGCAGCCAAGATGGATCATCGATGCCTTCAACGTCGATCCGCTTTACTTGAAACATGACCAACAAGGCTCCGCCCCGGATTACCGTCACTGGCAAATCCCGTTAGGTAGACGGTTCCGTGCTCTTAAGCTCTGGTTTGTTTTGAGATTGTACGGAGTAGAGAACCTTCAAAAACATATCAGAAAGCATATCGCTTTGGCGCATCTCTTTGAAAAACTTTGCTTAAGCGATGGAAGGTTTGAAATATTCGAGGAAGTTACTATGGGACTCGTCTGTTTTAGACTGAAAGGTTCGAATGATATTAACGAGGAACTCTTAAGGCGCATCAATGGCCGCGGTAAAATACATCTGGTCCCATCTAAGATAGATGACACATATTTCTTGAGGATGGCAGTGTGCTCACGTTTCACAGAAGACAGCGACATCCACTTATCGTGGGATGAGTGCAAGCTCGCTGCCGATGAGGTACTTAAAAATGCATCGGGAAATTAGAATCGCAAATTATGTTATTTTTTTACTCGTTATTTTCATTAGTCGCAATGTTTTTAAAACTTTGAGAAATTATAATAGTAGAATTTTCCAACTATTTATAAACGTAAGTACTTAATTATTCAGATAAATTCTTACTCTATTGTGTAGAAGACGCTTTAATATATTTTGAAGTATATTAAAACGTAATATATAACGTTGTTGTTGTTCTTGCCAATACTTATAAATATGATAATCATGTTAGCGCTCTTGAATGTATCGTACCTAGTTACCGTGAAATATACTAATACTGTCTGTTTGCAACAATTTCACGGCCAAACGGTTGAACCGATTGGCATGGCGATAGTTTGAATACTGGAGCAAAACATAGGACGCATTTTAATGTGAGGGAGCCACGCTATTGTACTGCAGTACATTCGGGTATTATGTAACAGAGGAATAAGTGCGAACTTAGGAGCTGTCAGCTAGTACAGAAGGTTATAAGTTAAATTTATTATTATACCTACTTATCTCACGTGACAGCCTCTGTGGTGTGGTGGATGAGCAAGTCGGCACATGTCCCGGAGGCGGCGGGTTTAATTCCCGCGGCAGGACAAGTATTTGTGCAAAGAAAAAAAAGCGCAACTACTTGTTCTGCGTCTGGGTGTTGTGGGACCATGGTCCTCGTAGCTCCTGGGTCCCTAGAGACAGGGAATACTAGTTAGGGTCCAGGATCTATGTATGTGATCGTTGGGCGTTATTATTATTATTATTATCTCAATATTAGTGATGTTTAAAATCTTTTCCTTCAAACTATAAATATATTATTATCTAAATGTCGTGTTAGTATAATTCTTCATAATGTTATTGTTACCAAATGTAAGTACCTACCTAGTAGATCTATAAAATATACTAACAATATATATTATATTATTTTGGTCCACACACAAGAGATAGATAGATAAACTCTTTATTGTACACACCACATAATAACAAAAATATCAAATAATACAATGAAACACAAGTAGTGGGGAACAATGGGCGACCTTATCGCTAAGAGCGATCTCTTCCAGGCTTCCTACCTACAGTTACCTACCTACTAAATCTAGTGAGTTATAGAATAAGTTGGTACCTATGTAATATTCATTGATCTATGTCTATGTATTAGCTACTACCTGTATAAAGAAGTCTCCAAAAACGTGCATTACCCATCTTACTTGGCTAAGTCAAAATATATTTTTTTTATTTGCTATATTAAATAGTTGTTTAATTTATATCCAAGCAATACAAGAAAACCTTCATTAAACTAGGTGGTAGGACTTTACTGCAAAGTTCGAGGTACCACCGTGTTGCCATTCTGCCGCTAAGCAGTAGTGCGCAAGCACTGCTGTGTTCCGGTTTGAAGGGCACTGTAGCTAGTGAAATTACTGGGCAAATGAGACTTCATGATCTGATCTCACAGTTTAGTAATCTTATTACTAGATTGTGCTGATGTCTCATTATGACGTGCGCAGTGCAGTGTCACGCGAAACTCTATACTTTAGAGTTCCGATTCCGTTGACACTGCAGTCGATATAGGCAGCCGTATCGTTTAACATCAGGCGAACGGGTAGCTCGTCACGTCATTCCTTAACATAAAAAAATAAATTAAAATTACACATAACTTCAAGTCAAGCCGCTTTCCGAACAAAACAAAACCGTTTGTTAGTTTGGGACCTAGGATGCTACAGGCAGATATAGGTATATAATAACAAAATAAACAATATAAACCTATAAACAATAGGTTTTAGCGTGTGTCTATTGTTATTCTGTGGTTAAACCTATAGCACACCTTTATTTGCACCGGGGGTTAAAAATGGGTTGTCTTTCGTAACCAAACTATTTTGCCGAATTAATTCGGTCATTAGAAATTAGATTTCTTTGTGTTTCCTCGTGACTGTAAGTATCACATCACACGTCAACAACTGGGAGAGGTCCACTGCTGAATACAGGCCTCCTTCATAAAACGGTACTTTGGACGCTTATCATAGGGGGCAAGATTGCCATTAATCACCACGGTTGGCAGAAGTACACTACACGAAGTTTGGTATTACTATTGGGTAATTTAGTAGGTAATCGTACCTACAGACTTTAATTCCTCTGAGGCCATACGTAATTCATTTTTCGAAAATCTTTGAGACACGGATACATCCTTTTTTTAGAAGTTTCAAATAAAAAATAAATGGTGTTCTCTATGCTGTTCTACGTGTGACAACGTATTGACTTCTTGACAAAATACAAATTTTTAATGGTTTACTTTTCTAAATTGTGAAGTGTCATGTAATTAAAAAGCTTTAGTGGCACTAAACTAAATGTTACCAAAATGAAATTGTCACGTGTGAAACTAATATGGCATGTAAAACCTTTGGCTAAAGCGTTTACAAAGCAGGGATTGGTTAGTGTGGACTTCTTGGTTGGAATCCACCGAAGGCTCAGCAGCGCCATTAGCGCTGCGGGCCAAGAACAATGCATTCTCGACTCATGTAGCATTAACCCCAGATTCCAAGAGCCGCGTGTTATCATCGTAGGTGCAGGCATGGCGGGTCTTTCAGCAGCTCACCGACTTACACAGTGCGGCATACGCAACTTTGTCGTCTTAGAGGCTAAAGAAAGGTTGGTGGTATGATCAATGAATATTAGTTTAAATTATGATAAAGTTATTGAAAATTAAACGTACTCTAACCAGTTGTACGCTGACGTTTTGCATAATACTTAACATCAACTAAAAGCTCCGTTTGTCAATTCCTTGGATTAATTTTATACATATCTACAGGCCAGGTGGACGGATACACTCGTGCTGGCTCGGAGATGCCGTCATAGAGATGGGTGCCGAATGGATATTTGGCGCATGTTTACCGAACTCGGTCTACACACTGGCATCTCAAGATAGGCTGCTCCAGGCACCTCTCCCTCGATTAGACTCTTCTAAAGGCCTGTTCTGTACCAGCGAAGGAAGGGCAGTGGATTTACCTGTAACTATAACAGCCTATCATACATTCAGACAAATTGAACAACAAGCGGCTAACTTGTTTAGACTAGGAGGAGATAGAATGCATGGGACCTTGTTAAATTTTATGGGACTTCGTATACAACAAGAGTTACATAACTTCCCGGAAGATCAAAGATACGATGCCGCACGAGTAATGTTCGGAATGACCAATATTCTACGCAATAGATGTGGTGATGACTTATCCTTAGTCAGCGCAGATCAGTACGGAAGTTATATTGAACTACCGGGTGGAAGTGTCCGTGTTCCATTGGGATATGTAGGAGTTATGGCACCTCTGTTAAGAGGATTACCAGACAATTGTATAAGGTACACTAAACCAGTCAATGTCATACGATGGGGTCCAGGCCAAGCAGGTGATGGTCGGGTACTGGTTAAATGTTGCGACGGTGAAGAGCTCACTGCTGACTACGTCATTCTTACAATGTCTCTTGGTTGCCTCAAGTGCCAGGCGGATAAACTCTTCGCTCCACCTCTCCCAGCGTGCAAACTAGACGCGATTTGTAATTTAGGGTTTGGCCTCAGTGATAAGGTATTCCTTGAATATGCCGAACCGTTCTGGGTATGTCACGAAGGAAACCTGAAATTAGCATGGTCAGCGGAAGAATTACAATGCAGGTGCGACTGGACTAGAGGGGTGTGTTCAATAGATGAAATGCCAGGTAGCAAGCACGTACTATGCGCTTGGATTTCGGGCCAAGAAGCTGCGGTTATGGAATCAATGGCAGATAATGACGTAGCCGAAGGTTTGACTCAGTTGTTGCGCCGATTTACCGGCAATCCTTGTTTGCCTTATCCACAAATGATGCTACGCTCTCGTTGGGCATCCGATCCTCATTTTTGCGGAGCGTATTCGTACATGAGCTGCTGTTCATGTGTAAGTCACCAATGTGAGCTAGGAACTCCTGTGCCCGGGCCTTGCGACTCACTGCCACCTATTTTACTGTTTGCTGGGGAAGCCACAGTTCCTGGCTATTTCGCTACAGTCCACGGAGCGCGACTCAGTGGCATACGAGAAGCCGAAAGAATAATTTTGCTGACGAAAAAATTCGAAGGTCCCCCAAAATAAGTGCTTATTTGTCACATCATTGTTGTAGCTGCATAAATACCTATCTCAGTAGATTTGGTATTAGTATGTCTATCTTGTCTAACTTTTATTTTGTAAAAATTGTTTTATAATTATATTATTTACAACACAACAGAAGCAAGTTTCTCAGTATGTTCTAGGTACCTAGTTATAAATGGAATGAATTAATGTAGGTTTAAGGTCTAGGAGAAAACATACAAATAAAAAAAGTTACCTTCATATTTTATTAACCTCAAAAAGAGAGTATGCAAGAGATTCATTACGTACAAATACAAACCCATATTGAATTAGATATACCTAATACTAAACTAAATATATGTTTTAACGAAATGCCTCCACTTACAGATTATAATTACATTAGTTTTGAACTACTTATCTCTAGACGCTCGCGCTCTAATGTCATTATTGTTTTGGTCTTAAATATTTTGCGGGTCATTCGCTATTTGCTCAGGGAGTAACGGCCGCTATCGCATCTCGTCAGCAGATGCCGATGCCGTCCAACTGGTCTGAATCCAGTGTGCCGATCGTGTTCAACAACTAGACGCAGGTTATCGACATCATCACAAATATAACGTTTGTGCTCTACAGTTTCTGAATAATTTAAACAATTAATATAAATGCTCAGGCTCATCTTGCTGATTGCTTTTATCGCCGTTTTCTCGCGATTCTACTATTTTGTCCTATTAGTCTAGTAACCTATTAGTTTGTGTTGTCTTTGGATGTGAAATAATACCTTACATGTAAATATTTACATAATTATAAATATTTGCGAACCCTAAAGGCTCGAGCACATTAGGGCGGGCCGCACCGCCACGCATCGATGTCTCGGGCCCGATTTTGATGAAAACTAAAACTGCATCGTTGGACAATAAATAATAGGATTTTGAATGCAATGAGTTGCGAGCGGCCCGCCCTAATGAACAAAAGACTTTAATGTATTTGCTAAAATATAAATCGGCAATCAAGCAGGTCAGCCGCCTGTTGAAAGTGGTTTGTCAATTTTGTACACGGGCAATGCCTAAAAAATCTTAAATTTTTAAAATTCCTCTTACCTTTTAAAAAACTGCACCTAAAGTTCGGCAGCTTTTAAGTCCGCACTTATCTCTCTAGACTCTAAAAATCAAGATGCCATTGAGTACCTAGCTCATGCCTATCAAACAAATTACATAATATGTTAAACTGTAGAGAATTTTTACTGCTTTTTATTCCAAATGAACAATTGATCATATTAGTAATTAATTCTAAGATAAAATTATTTTAAATTAATTTTTGATGAATGATGATGAAGATTTTAAAACATAACATCTTCAATTTGATTGCAACATTACATATTGTAATGAAATTTTAAACAAAAAATGGAAATGATTTGAAAAGTTTTAGGTGAATTATAAATAACACTGTATACATTTAGGTACATTCAAACATAATGTGAATCACAAGCAAAACTTCAACCCTCCAAGAAAACTACCACTATTCCCTGCACTGAAGGACAAATCATCAAACTCAATTGTTACCTTATGTCCAGTGTACTTTTTATCTCTATACTCAACAATATAGGAATATGTAGGAAACCTATTTTGCGGCCACACAAAGCTAATTTTATACCAATGGTCCTTCTTAATAAAACATGGTTCAGTTAACTCTATGTCCACAATGGAATCATACTCCACTGTATTCATAAAGTTGGTAAATTTGACAACACTGTTGTCAGATTCACTAGATATTGAGACAGACAATTGCTCAGAATATACTTTGGCTGTGTTATTTCGAAAATAGACCGCAGGTGCCATCCTGGTGGGGACACATAGCGAATTAATAAATACTGATTTGGTTGACTTGATTCGAGACTGTATTATGTAGTTATTGGAATCTATAACCATAGGTGCCATAGACCTAAGAGGACTGCGGTGACAGAGATACCACTGAAGTTTTAGGGGATTCCTTGGTATTGTACTGGAAGCTACTGTTTCAGTTATTTCTTTATTGCCATTGGCAGGTGAGAGCTTAAGCATATTCTTTATGTTCTCATACTCAAAGGAGAGTAATAGATTACTGGGATCAGCGGTGATTTCCTCCAAGTCTTCTAATGTGATTGAAAGAAACCTTAGTAACTTAAACAAGCCCTTGCTAATTAAAACACTCCGTCTATTTTCTATTGTTGAAGGAATATTGTTTTGGTCACAACAATAAGTAGACCACTCAAAGACATGTTTAATGAGATGCTTTTCCTCTATATTCATATGATCACTCTCAAGGATTGCCTTCATGCAAGGATAGGTAATCAAGTTTCTCTTTTCCTCTAACAAATAATTAGCATGTTCACACAACAACTTCAGGGAGTATTTTATGAGCTGGTCATCTTGCATATATTCAGGATAGTTCAGGATGTCAATGACATTGTCTATACTAATGTTAACTTGTATATAAGCTATACATATATCTGTTAGGTGTTCCAGCATGTATTTTCTTGAGGCATATAACAATTCAAATGCTTGTTCAATGGATGATATCTCAGCTTGGTCAGTGTAAATGTAATTTAATACCAATTGGAATGTGTCAGGTTGTATATCTGTAATAACAATATCATTGGTGTTGGACAAAGGGCCATAAAACATAGCTTCAAACACAGGGCTGCTTATCCCAAGTATTAGTTTATGTGCCTTGAACTTTTTATCAGACACACAGAAAGTGCAGTCACTCCATTCATAAGATATAAGTAACTTTTTCACACGATCATACAAACTAGTTTCATTATATTTAGGCTTCTCACTCCTAATGTAGACCATCTGAAACAATTATTTCATTATATATATCTATTTCATTATCTATGTGAATAAAACTTTACTCATACTTACTGGGATTTGAATTATTTAGAACAGAGAAAAATATCAAGTTTTTAAATTTTAGTTGGTAATTTATTTCTTAAATATAGAATATTCTTAAAAATAACCATACGGATATTTTTCTCCATATCATCCATAGGGCGAAAAAGGTGCTAAAATAAGAAAGCAACAACTTACTGCTTCTCCAAGTTCTGAAGTATGATGTGGTTAGATGAATTTGTGCTTTGATTCGCTGGAGACTTGAGATACTAGTCGTGATCACAGAAGATAATGCTTGATGCTTCTTTTCTTTCAATGGGGTTTATACTTTATAATATCTTTGGATGCTACCTACGATGGTATTATGATTATGTATTAGTATTATATGTTTTATTAGTCATATGATGCTATGCTATATACATATACATTTATTACATTTGTACTCTCTGTAATTTTTTTTTTCTCTCTTCCTTTGAAGAGTAATGGCTCTCTGTAATTAATTTATTTACTTTACCATAGTATCCTCTAATTGGTCTGTGTACTTCACTCCACCCACAGACTAGACTTTTTGTTTTTAATTTGTTTAGGCTCTACACTTTTGTGTATTTAGCCAGTGTCAAGTAATTGATAATTTCTCAAGTTATAGCTTGGCAAAATAGAGTAGAAATTAATAAGGGCGCCACTATCTCTAATGCGTCTAATTGCTATTTTTTAAATTTGTTCATCTAAATACCTTTTAGCCGTTAACAAGAATAAACCCAAAAGCTTTATTCGTATAAATATAACAATAGAATTACTGTAATATAATGTGTCAAGTCAAGTCAAGCCACAGTCCAAGTCATCAAGTTGCGTCATAGTCTAGCCTAGTCAAGTCATACTCCTAGTAAAGTGGTGGCAACTTTACCAGAAGCTTCTATGGAGTTTTAGAAACAACACGAAAAGAAACTTTTCACCATCATTATACTACTTTCCCACACTCATGCCTGTAATTCAGTACTTAACGAATAAAATGTCACCAATTTAATTTTGACCAAAACACTGAAAATAACACAAGTTTTGGAAGATGTGGTGATGCGATCTTTCTCGTTTTCCTGCCAAAACTCATGTAAATACATGAGTTTTGGCTTGATCCAACACAGTGCTCGCAGATGAGGAACCAACATGAGATAATAATAATAGTAAGGCCTAACTACGTATTCTCCTCCTGCCAACTACGTATTCTCCTCCTAGTAGTGTCCTCCTAGTAGTGGAAACCAACGGGGGTGGAGAAATGGAGTGAAGGAGGGGCTCGTAAGTTTGCACCACAGACTGAACATTGCCAGTCGTGGACATCGTGTCGTGCAACCATATGAGACTAGGCTAGGCCCATGCGTGCAACCATTACGCTCTTCGAGCAATAACAAGCATCCTCGAAGATTACGCTGAAAATAAATAGACTTTTGTCTGTGGTAGTTACAGATTAAAGAAAAGTATTATGCTTAATTTAATTATACTCTTTGGTTCAGTTTTACCGCGTTGTGTGCGCCGTGCAGCGTTGCCGTGCCCACAGAATACTATTACTCCTAGGCCGTGCCGGCTCGTCTTGTTTTGTTAATTCATCCGTCGTGTGAATATTGTAAAATATGAGTTTGCCCTAGTGAGAGTGTTGTAATCTTAAGATTTAGTTGTTTTAGTTATGGAATCTATTTTTCAAAATTGTGTTTCGCAGTTTGATTTAAATCTATTTGAACAAACAACGTCTGCAAACCAAACGACATCGTCGGTGAGTACAGATTTAGGTTATATTATCGATTTTCAAACTGCATAGGAATCTAATATCCAAGTGGATAAACATGGGATAGATCGTGCACTTAATTTTGTGAGCGGTTCAATTCTAGTGATAGGTGAAGACAGGAAATGACTTCTGTTCGCGATATATACAAACCACTTGTATTGGTGTTTTGGAATCTACATAAAGATTTTATTATGTGTTTCTACTACATATTAGAAGAGAATATGCTGACTTATATAAAGTGGCGCTTGCTGAAGCCAAGTAGTGTTAATTTTATAGGTTTAAAATAAAACATGTTTGGTTATCATAACATTCCCACCTTATCTATATAAACACTCCTATTTTATTGTATGTTATTTTGTATAGACTATATTTAGGAAGTTAAATAACCTACCTAATTTTTACAGGCACAATGCTTTCTAGTACGGAAACGAGGAATGTCTCGCATGAAGGATAGGATGAGAAGCATTAGGTAAGTTTTTGAATTGATTCTTCATTTATTCTTCTATTCTTCAGTGGCTTCTGTAATTTTACCACAAAGTTTCGAGGTTTTTATGCAGTACAGATCTTTTACAGCTTTATACTTGGTTTTACAGTTAGTATCTATTTCAACAACATTGAAAAAAGTATTTAGTGCAATATTTTTGCTACCGAATATATTTTTTTGTGTCGACTGAGACTGGCCTTATTAAAATTGTTTGTTTGTATTTTTTAAAACCATTCTGTCATTTTTTTCAGCCAGGTGATTATAAAAGCTAGAAAAACCAATGCAATATTGGCAGATGTTCAAAAAGAGTTGCAAGATACAAGAAAAGAATTGGAAGATACAAAAACTATACTATTTGAGAAAAATGAAGAACATAAAGTTATTTGCAATGAACGCAATACATATTTTAACGATGCTACAGAATATTCAAATGTAAGTTGTTTTAAATCTGCAGGAAAAAATCTTTTCTTGTTTATATTTTTTACAAATTTTTTTGGTATAGAAAGCTAAAATATGTTTTTTACATTTCAGGAGATAAAAATTTTAAAGCAGCAGTTGAAATTGTTGGAAGAGAAAGATTTTAATACCAAGATGAAAGATCAAATTATACAGGGATATAGTGTTCAAATGCTAGTAAGTGTCTTTTTATTATAAGTTTTTGAAGGAGAAAATTAAAATGTTAATACATATTATATGAATCTATTACCATTTTTTTTTGTCAGGCAAGGCAATGATGCTAAAGTGACAATATGACCAAAGGTGGTGACATGCTATGCCTAATTAGAAACTTGCATTCATTGAGACTGCAGGAACACACTGTTTATGGCAATGGGTTCTTAATACACCACCATTCACGAATACACATAAGTTTCTAAAAATGTTTAATTTTAATATCCTAAAATGGTTTTTCTCTCCCACTGTTTCTGAATTCATTACGTAATGCCACTGAGATGACAATTCAATAGAAATGTCTACTAAGTTTATTATGCAAGTTTTCTTTTTGTAAAATTGTTTTCTTTTTTATGGTGTACAATAAAGTGTTGATCTATCTATCTATCTAATTTATTTATGATTTAGTTGATTCAGATCTGCTAGGCTCATATTGCAACCTATAGAAACAAATTTTGTATGGATTTGACAGTTTCAGTACATAGTTATATATTCAAATTAAAAATGATATTTCTCTTGTCAATCAAAGTTCCATTATCACACCCCCCTGATGTCTAAAAGCCAACAACTGTTTTTAGATTGTTTTTAATAACATGTCTTGTGTCTTGCAGTCATTGAAAACAGAAGCAGAAAAAATGGAACACACTAAAAAACAATGTGAGAAAGGAAGCTCACTTGCACTACTGCGGGCTAATAAAGGGAAAGAGTCATTAGAAAAAAAACTTATAAAAGTTTTAAATGATTATGTCTACCCAACAATAAGTAAGTAGCCAACCATCACTATATATTCATGTATAATCAAACATGCTGCTTTTCATGTATACTACCAGTTTATTGTGATATCCTATTTTCTTCCCCTAGGGTTCAAACTATCTTCATAGGTACCAAATTTCATAAGGATCGGTTCAGCCATATAGTCATGAAAAGATAACAAACCAGACAATGTATGGAAGAATTAGTTTAATGATATAGAGGAAAAAACTACCATTTACATAATAATATTGTCCCTTTTTGTTCTTATTAGCTTTTTATCTAAAGTCACAGAATATTTATTAGTACAGGTACAGAAAACTTGTAGCTTTGCTTTACAGTTTAATAAGCTTAGGTATATTTGACCACTATCTCACCTGATAAGACTATGTGGTATAGGATGTAAAATGCTTGCTTATGATCTCATAGGTCCAACCACCCCAGGTATCTACCTGTTGCAACCACATGGTATATACCTATAGTATTAAATATTTAAAATTTAATGTATAGTGGTGTAGATTCTGTGTCGCATTCTCTAAAACTAAAGTAATCTCAAAGTATGGCGGTACTCTTCTGGTAAAGGGGAAATTAAAAAGACAGTAATATGTTAATTTTGTTTACCTTTAGAGTATGCAACATAGAATTGATACTGTGGCGTGCTAGCCCACGAAAAAGTTTCAATACCAGTCTAATAGAGAACTTTTCCAGCTAGTTGCTAGGGGCAACGAATGTTGTTGATATAGACTTCACATTAGAGAAAATTTTATTTTCCGCATTTTGGTTTTTGTAAATATCTTTTTAATTAATATATCTTATACAAAGTCAATCGGCATATCATTAATTCAGCAAACCTATGGACCTCCTTCTATTACAACAAAAGTGTGCCTAACTTAGCTTTACTGGTGACCTGTTTTGAACCGAAAGTCCACGTTTGCAGTAAATGTGTGTGATTTTGATTTTGTTGCTGATTGCGATAATTCTGATACTGATTCACATAAAAATGTCGCTCTCAACCGATAAGAACGAAGATGTTTGTCGTGTGGGCGTGCGAATTCCGCCGTTTTGGCCTGAAAAGCCGGCCATTTGGTTCGCGCAGATTGAGGGCCAATTCGCGATATCGAACATTACTACGGACAATACGAAGTTTTTCTACGTTATCGGCCAACTAGACCCGCAGTATGCTTCTGAGGTGGAAGATATAATCATCAACCCGCCCGACACCAACAGGTATGAAAAATTGAAGTCGGAACTTATCAAACGACTGTCCGCGTCACGAGAAAAGAAGGTCAAGCAATTACTTATGCACGCAGAACTTGGAGACCGTAAGCCATCTCAGTTTTTAAGACATTTGCAACATTTGGCTGGACCTGGAGTTCCCGAAGATTTTCTACGTACTATCTGGACCAGTCGCTTACCAAGTAGCACGCAAACGATAATCGCTTCGCAGATGACGTCTTCACTGGAAGCGCTCGCAGATCTCGCTGACCGCATCCATGACGTTGTTTCGCCTACAGCGCACGTAGCATCAACATCAAGTGTCATACCAGGAAGCTCTTTAGAAGCCATGAACCAACAGATTGCTGAACTTACCAAACAAGTGCAAGCTCTAACTGCGCAGGTGAACCGGCATTCACGTGCACCGAATCGTTCAAACAAGAAAACGCGCGGTCGTTCTAGCTCCACACGATCACAGTCGAACTATAGAAAATTTCCTGTGTGCTGGTATCATAATAAGTTCGGCAATGAAGCAAGTAAGTGCGTAAAACCGTGCGACTACCATGCGGGAAACGCGAACAGCAGTCGGTAATGGCGACGACCGATTGCCAAACTTCCGGTCGCCTATTTGTCACGGACGGCGCTACGAAGATGCAGTTTCTCATCGATACTGGCAGTGACGTATGTGTCTTCCCCCGATCGGCACTCAAGGAACGTCGTGAGAAAACAAATTATGAGCTGTGTGCGGCAAACGGTACACCCATTTCTACTTACGGCTACGCTCATTTAGTGCTGAACCTAGGCTTGCGCCGTGACTTCACTTGGCGATTCATCGTAGCGGACGTTACAAAGGCCATAATAGGTGTAGATTTTTTATCATTTTACAACCTCATCGTGGATTGTCGAAATCAACGTTTAATCGACAACACTACAAGCCTTACGTCCCCAGCTTCACCTGCACAGTCAACTGGGAACATTTCATCGGTAAAAGTTATTTCTGGAAATTCCGTATATCATAACATACTAAGCGAATACCCTGAGATTACTCGACCTTCCGGTGTCCACCGTGTTCCGAAGCATAATACCATGCATCATATACAAACTACTGCAGGGCCGCCAATAAGCAGCACACCACGAAGACTAGCACCGGATAAATTAAAAATCGCAAAAGACGAATTTGCAGATATGTTGAGGAACGGAACAGCCAGACCTTCAAAGTCACCATGGTCATCACCACTTCATCTTGCGCCTAAAAAAGATAACGGCTGGCGTCCATGCGGTGACTACAGAATGCTCAACGCTAGAACCGTACCAGACAGCTATCCCATTCGGCACATACATGACTTTGCACATTGTCTCTCCGGCTGTCAAGTATACTCGGTTATTGATCTCGTAAAAGCGTATAATCAAATTCCTGTCTGCCCTGATGATATTCCAAAGACCGCAATCACGACGCCGTTTGGTTTATACGAATTTCCGTTCATGACGTTCGGACTACGTAATGCCAGCCAAACGTTTCAACGATTTGTGGACGAGATGCTTAGGGGCCTTGAGGAGTTCTGCTTCCCGTTTCTGGACGATTTTTTGATCTTCTCACCTGATCAGGAATCACACAAGAAGCACCTTCATCTGCTCTTCAACAGACTCAAGGAATACGGCATGGTAATCAACACGAACAAGTGCATATTCGGTGTATCAGAGGTAACGTTTTTAGGACACAGCATCTCAGCAGCTGGCACTAAGCCGTTACCATCGAAGGTAGAAGCAGTTGCGAATTACCCTCCACCGAAAACCGTTAGAGAACTGCGAAGATTCCTAGGAATGGTGAACTTTTACAGAAGGTTTATTCCTGACGCAGCGCGGCATCAAGCGCCTCTGAATGCACTGCTCACAGGATCAGTTAAAGGTTCACATCCCGTGCATTTATCAGAAGAAGCTACTAAAGCATTCATCACCTGCAAGGAAAGTCTCTGCCAAGCAGCACTACTCGCTCATCCAGACTGCCAAGCGAAGCTCGCTATAGTCACTGATGCTTCAGACACAGCAATGGGCGCAGCTTTACAACAGCATAGAGACGGCCTGTGGGAACCTTTAGCATTTTTCTCTCGAAAACTTTCGCCATGTCAACAGAAATACTCGCCTTATGACAGGGAACTTCTCGCCATCTACGAAGCAATAAAATACTTTCGTCACATGGTGGAGGCGAGAGATTTCATTATTTACACTGACCATAAGCCCATAACTTTCGCATTTCATTCACGAAAAGAAAAGTGCTCACCAAGACAGTTCAGACATCTGGATTTTATTTCACAGTTTTCCACAGATATCAGGCATATTTCAGGAAAGGATAACGTTGTGGCTGACAGTTTATCACGCATCGAAGAGATTACTCAGCCCATCGATCTATCCAAGCTTGCTCAAGCACAAAGCACAGATCCTGAACTAGAACAACTTTTGGATAGCGATACTTCTCTGCGCTTGACAAAAATCAAACTGCCTGGATCTCACACAGAAATCTATTGTGACAAGAGCAGCAATGTGGCCAGACCTTATGTGACCAAAGACATGCGACGGCAAGTGTTCGAAAACTTGCATTCTTTTAGCCACCCTGGCATAAATGCGACGACGAAACTGATATCGGAACGCTATGTATGGCCTAGTATGCGAAAAGATTGTAGAGAGTGGACTCGTTCCTGCCTAGCATGCCAACGATCAAAAATAACACGTCATGTCTCATCACCATTAGCATCATTCAGCTTACCTCGAGCCAGATTCATGAAAATCCACATAGATTTGATCGGACCTTTACCTCTTTCACAGGGGTATCGTTACTGTCTCACATGTGTAGATCGCTTCACACGATGGCCCGAGGCTATACCATTACAGGAGATAACAGCTGAAACAGTGGCAAAAGCTTTAGTTCACGGATGGATATCCAGATTCGGCTGCCCTGAAGATATCGTCACTGATCGTGGTCGACAGTTTGAATCAGAACTTTTTAAGCATCTGTCCCACATCATCGGATTTCAACGCAGACGAACTACAGCCTACCATCCAGCATGCAATGGACTTGTCGAAAGATTCCACAGACAGCTTAAAGCCGCTATTACATGTCATGCGACCAGCAGCTGGCTTGAAACACTTCCACTTGTACTACTGGGAATCCGGGCGGCATTTAAGGAAGACTTACAAGCGACTCCAGCTGAACTCGTATATGGAGAGACACTACGACTCCCAGGTGACATTTTTTGTCAATCGGCTGATGGTACAGAGGACTTGACAGTATACACTGAAAGACTGCGCACATTCGCCAAAAATTTGTTGCCATTACCAACTTCTCACCATGGGAATAACCGCTCCATATTCATTTTCAAAGATTTAGCAACAGCATCCCACGTCTTTCTAAGAGATGACACCTCGCACCCATCTTTTCAAGCAGCTTATACAGGCCCACATGAGGTGATAAAACGAGGGGATAAAGTTTTCAAGCTCCGCATAAAAGGCAAAGAAGTCACTGTATCAGTCGACCGCATTAAACCTGCCTACATACTTCGTGAGTTGGACCATTCTCCCGCCGTGGCAGCACCTGAGACCCGAGACGCTCCAGTGACCACCACTCGATCAGGACGAACAGTGCGTTTTCCAGAATATTATCGCCCGTAGGACGGTCTCTGGAGGGGAGTGATGTGGCGTGCTAGCCCACGAAAAAGTTTCAATACCAGTCTAATAGAGAACTTTTCCAGCTAGTTGCTAGGGGCAACGAATGTTGTTGATATAGACTTCACATTAGAGAAAATTTTATTTTCCGCATTTTGGTTTTTGTAAATATCTTTTTAATTAATATATCTTATACAAAGTCAATCGGCATATCATTAATTCAGCAAACCTATGGACCTCCTTCTATTACAACAAAAGTGTGCCTAACTTAGCTTTAATACCAATATATACATATATGTTATACATTTAATTTTAATTGTCAACTATAGTTTTAATTCATTCCACTACATTCTAAATTATATTTTGCAGCAAAACGGGACAAGTGGTTGCAAAACATTATGACAAAATATCCACCAAAAAAAAAATGTGACAACCCAGATTTACCTGATAAAACTGGTGATGAACCCTGTGATGTTCCTATGCCACCGTTAATTTCCAAGCCAAAGGAAGAGTTTATTGAAAAGGTAATTTATTACTTTGTCTTTTTTTTAAAGTAATGAATAGTATGACAAGCTAGTTGTTCGCCTGATGTTAATAGTCACGGTCACCCGTAACAGTAACTGCCATGCTGGGTGGCAGGATATTTCTGCAAAGTTCGCTGAGGTAGGTAACAACAGTTTAGCAGCTATTCAGCTGCCAATCGGTGGTTCTAGCTATAATTGTGTTCTGGTTTGAAGGGCACTGTTAGCTAGTGAAATAACAAGACAAATAAGATCATTTCACAGTCCCATAATCTTTTTTATTAGACTGTACTCTTAGAGGAAGCTTCATATTTCTATGACTATTGATGTTTCAATACGCATACACTGTGCAGTATCATGAAAATCCTTTTATTTGAGAGTTCCTAGTTCCACTGCAACTATTACATGTGGCCTTAAAATGAGGAGAACGACTAGTTCGTCATGTTATATTCATCTACATTTAAAAAAATATTGTAACTTAACGTAACTCGGTGGTGGTTTCGATTATGTCTTATCTAAAATCCGTTTTTCTTTCGCCTTTATTCATTATTAGCGGGAAAAGGATAAATAGATGGCGAAAGAACGCAGGCCTGCCTCATTTCGCTGTAAACCTATCCAGTTCCCGTACCAAGCGTATTGTATGCCACATTCAGTCAATAATATTCAAATTCAGTTTTATTTTCTTCAAAATTCAAGAAACTGTTCATGGTTCACAAATGAACATGGTTCCTTTCAGATTTTTTATTGTGGCATATCTTATTACATAAATTATTTGTATGTGTGTATGTCACTGAACTCCTGAATGGCCAATTTTAATGAAATTTATTGTTTGATTTATCGGAATAAACTGGGGTGGGTCAACTAGTTGTTTAGAGTATAACTCAGTTGACGATCTGTGTCATATTCTAATGGAATGTGTCCGGAACAAAGACAAGAGAGAGAAATTATTTGGTTCTCGTCCACTACACCTGGGAGATTGTAATATCATTCTTGCTGAGCCTCTCTCAGACTCCGAAAGAATGATGTACAAACTTATAGAGAGGGATTGAATTAATCTATAATATTAAGTTAGTATATATTAGTTTAAGTATTAGTATTAGTTAAAATAACCAGGGCGGCATAATCGCAAATGGCGATAAACCCCTTTATTCTTGATTAAAAAAAAAAAAAAAACTAGTTTAGAATTTTCTCAATCAGATTGGAAAAAAAAATTATCACCTGTATAATATCTGATGAAAATGTGTTCAAATAATACCCTAATATAAATTATATACGTTATACTTACACATGTGAGATATTTTTAAATATATTCTGATATATTTTTTACAGGCACAAAAATCTGCTGCTGAAGTGGTTACTGCAGATTGCACAAATCTCAATGAAGTGATATTAGATAATGCAGAGTTGCCTGCAAATAGTTTAAAGCTAATTCGAAATGTCAGTGTTGATTTTGATTATGCAGGAAGCGTTGACACAGGCCGTGGATCATCACTAGCATTGTCTGAGGGCGAAAAAAGCTTTTACAGTCCAGATTATTATATGGATAATAGTCCACCTAACGCTGTGTCCAATTTATGTAATAAATGCAATGTATTAAAAATAGATGTTTCTACTAGTCCAATTCTACAGATAACATCTAATATTGCTGATATTACAAAAACCGAATTATGTAATAGATGTTCACTCATATCAAAAAGAGATGCTTGTACTAGTCCAATGCCTTTACAAAGCCTTGATGAAGCAACTAATACTCCTGACTTTTTAAATGCAAGATGTATACTGGATAACTCTGATGTTAGTATAGCATATAAAAACAAGAGCATAAATGATATGATAGCATCCAACCAAACAATATGCAGCAATGCGGTAGATACGCCAGCTAACTGGACAGACTGTGAAAAACTTGCATCATATAACAATGCCAGACCACTAAACTTACCAGACAATATTATAATATCCAAGTCTGATGATGGTGATGATGATGTCAACTTGGTTGGGACTGCAATTTCAACCCAAACAGACAAAGATACTGAATCAAACCACAATACAGATTTAAGTAAAGAGTTATCTTATAGAGAGCGACCAGACAATACATTATTGAGTACTAAAGAATTAGCCAATAACGCCAATAAATCTTTTACAGATTTAACTCCAGGAATTGATACTATAACAAGCAAAATCACTACATCGATTGAAGAACTACCTTCAAGTCCAACAAAGCTGGAAGGCATCATAACTGCAAACCGTGAGGTTAATGATGACTATACCAGTAGAACACCTAGCCCAGTTGAAGACCTAATTAGCACAATCTCGTCAGATGACTATGATGATGCTTTAACAAATGACGCCAGTATTTTTAGCACAGAACTACCTACTACTTCAGAAAAACTTTCAGACGGTCTTATGCTGGACACCGAAGAATTTAACGATGGTAACAGCAACAGAACAGTTAGCCCGATGGAAGATTTTTCGACAGTCCCAGAGGTTAATATCGATTATACTGAAATAAATGACATGAGTATGCCAAGCAAAAAATTATCTTCAATTCCGGAAAGTGCATGCAGCGTGTCACCCAATAATGATTTAACTATAACCAAAAACACACTACAAGAAAGAGAATGCTTGAAGTTAAATAACAGCAACATAGTTAGCAACGATGACGTCACCACCGATATAGAAATACAAACCATTTTGAACAAAATGCAGCTGAGACCTCCTCGATTGACACCTATCCCAACAACTCCCCCTCGAAGAATAACGCAATCGCCCAGACCGTTTAATGACATAAGCACAACTGAAGCTCAAAATATGTCGATTGCTAAAAAAATTGACGAGTGTTTAAATTTAGTGAGGAATAACCTTGATGAAGTGTTTGCTCCACTTCATTCTAATCTACCTAAGTCTATTGATCAAATAATAGGGTTCTCTAATGAGAAAGACATATTGCGACATTTACTTCGTTTCCCTATTAAACATAACAATAGACGTTCTTCACTAGAAAATACACAGTTGACATACGCATCTTGTTGCAATTCAACTGAATCAAGTAACACTCAACCTAATGCTGATAATTTAAATACAGCGTCAATGTGGAGCACAGTGGAGATAAATAATAGTGGAGTCAGTGAACCTGAAAATAATGATTCGGAAGATGACTCTGATACGCAATATATGAAGTCTGAAGTATTTGAGCAAGTCACAAATGGAGAAAATAATAATGTTAAACATGGACCTAGTAAACCTGACCACCAACTTCCTGAAATAATAGAAAACCGTAAAATTGTAGTCATTTCCAATGATCAGGTTGTAGAATCTGACTTCGCTGTTGGTAAATACATAAAAGATAAAAGTTTCAACAATAATGATGACCTTCGTAATTTGAACGAATATGAGCACGAGTCAATTTCTAATGACATCGATGTTGGACCTAGGACCAATAATCAAGAATGTGTTACGAATTCAACTCCTTGCACGACAGAACTAAATGATGTAGTTAATGAAATAAATGAAGATACCACGCGAAGGTATAATAATATAATTTATGAGAATGAGGTTAGTGATGATGGGATGGATATATTCAATAGCTCGCAGCAAGTGACGTGTGCCAACAATAACAATAGTGAAAGACAACAAATGCATGTAATTCAGTCAATTAGTAAAATGAGAAAGTTAACTAAGCTTGAAAAGCTGAGGCTGAAAATGGTGCCCAAAGGGAAAATAAAGTATGAGCTCAAAAATAAAACTAAAAAGCCTCGGTTTAAGCCCAAACCAATTGTTATAGTTCCCAAAAAAAAGGTAACAGATGCTGATTCTGCAGCTTCTCTGAATGATAAGTCTATATATGAAAATGCGATCAAAGTGATCAATGCATCGAAAACGAAAACAATGGCCAAAGTACCGATAATTCTTCTTGAAGATTGTACCACTAAAATAAAAACTAGCCCTCAAAAAATTGTAATGTCCGGTGGAAGTGGTGCAAATGAAACAACAGTTTCACAATTTTCTTTAGAGACTATGAGTGGCACAAAAAATAAATCTATTATATCACTACAGTTCCAAAACCAGAGTCCGAGTAAACTACCTAAACATCAAGAAATTAACGAGCAGCAGCCAACGGAAGTTGTTGCTGATAAATCAAAATTCGTATCGCCGAAAAGAATAATAAATTCGCATTCGTCTTTAATACGCGAAGTAGACCCGAGTCTCTCTGATACGAACCAGACTATCCATAATGTACCACAGAAATGTAAAAGAAAGCGAACTAGTATTTTGGACCATCAATATCCGGATGGTGAACCAGAAATGGAGCAGCTGAAACAACTTAACATTGAAAAATCTGGATCTGCATCTCAACGGAGATTGTTACGTAGCTCACATTCATCAGATTCCGAGCCATTATCCAATAAACGCAACAGTGAAGTACTGCATAGTTCGAGTGCTAATGACCATGACACATATGAATCAAGGAATATTAAACGGATGAGAACAAGCATCTCTGATTGTCAAAAATCGCTCGATAACTCAAATACTAACGGTAGAATCAAATCCCCTGTTGCTAGCAAAACAGATATAACATACAAGTCTCCATCAACAACAACAAATCAAGTAATAGACAGAAACAGATGTAATACTATAACATCTCCTCAAAGAATTTTACGTAGCTCATCTGTTAAACATACTAAAGAAAATAGTCTCGAAACTGCGACGACGCTTGCCTCCAACACTAAACACATTCCTGAAAAATTCAATTCAAAAATAATTATTGGTAACAAACGACCTTCGCAACCTACATTTGGGAGTAAGAAAATTGAAGTACCCATATCAAAACCTGCTCACCAAAAAGATCATGAGAGTGCTGTCTCCTATGCAGACCTTGGTTTGTTCTCAAATGAACATTACAGTAAAGAGCAAACTACAAAAAGAGAGGAAAGTGAGAACAATTACAAGGAAAATTTGTTATGCCATATGATACAAAAATATGGAGTTTGCAGAATAAAATATGTTGCCCCAAAAATTCCAGGTAAGTCTTTCTGTCAAGGGGGTAAAATAACGTGAAAATATCTGTGTTTATTTCGTTTTTAAGCCACTAAAACATTTGTTTATTACAGATTCCAAAGTAAATGAAATATGCAATAAATTAGATGCAAGTATCTCACATATAACTCAACTTCCACAAGATGAGTGCCAAAATGGAATGAAGGGACTTGTAGCTACCATACGAGATTGGAATATAAAGCATTTCCTAGTTGCATTGATTAAATACTTGAAGGACCCTCAAAGAAAGATTGAACTTTTTAAGAAAGTGTCATGCCCTCCAGCACCTCCCATGACTAAAGTAGAACAAGTTCTACTTTATGTGATTGATGATTTGCAGAATTCTTATGACTATAGGGATATCGTTCAAAAATTACTTATGAATATTGAGTATATTCTGTTTGCACTCAATAAAACACCAGAAGAAATGGATGTTATTGAAACTATGTCTCATTTCTACGCGCTGCTTTGCCGCAGCTACCAGAAAATAAGCAAGCTGAGGTTATTCATTATAGATGCCATGTATTGCTTGCAATATAAATCTATTGTTGTCATAAAGCAGTGTTTGGAGGTCTGGATGTTTATTTTGCCCTTGGGACATATGGGACTTGGTAAGTTAATTGCATGTTGCAGACTTGGGCCATTGCAAATAGTGAGTCATTTTAGATATCTTTGTGTGATTATAATTTTACTTTCATTTGTTATAGCAAAAACCCCATTGGTTGCCTGCTTGGTATATCTATTACATTTCTATAAATGTGATGATAGACAGAACAGAATTCAAGATTTAAGAAACACACTGCGGAATAAATACAATTATGATTTAACTGATTGGAATGAAAATAAGATACTGGATTTATTCAGAACTGCTATTATGGAATTAAAAGGTAAATATATTTTATAATCTCCATTCCCCCTGCCATGTGTGTGGTTGAATGTACAACTTTCAATGTAGGTGCAATGGATCCCACTTGTGCCCAATGCCCAATCCACTATAATTAAGAAATGGTAGCAGCTGCCACCACTGGTGGAAATCATTTGGACCAATTTGGGCAAAATGTTAACTAAGACATTTTTTCTATAACATTGATACATTTCGTCCTTACTTACCTAAATACATAAAAGTTAAACAGGTTTGTATGCCAGACTTAAAGGCCATTTTTTTAACGGCTTAAAGGCCAGAACGCCTGAACTAATATGGATAACATTTTAAAACACAAATTGCTTGTATAGCAGTCGACGTAGGATACTGAACGATTCTGAACTAAAGGAAAAATGTAGTCTTTAAGAAAATACTTTTTTTATGCAACAACTAATAAACCGTTCATTATGAGGCTCATTGTTTTCAATACATAGTCGGACTTTAACATCTCAAGTATTGTACTACACTGGGATGTCCTATAGGATTTCAGACGATTGTAGGAATATTTAAATGCATTGCATAGTTTTGGGGCGTACCATCGTAATGCATATTCTACACAATTAGCTACTACACATGTATAGCTCGCGCAAAACTTTATGAGCTCTTGGAAGCTAGGCCCGAGTGCCAAACTGCGCATGGTACAGTAGAGTGCATTGTAAAAGCGGCCATACAATAACTATAATATGCGTACTGCGCAGCCATCCGCGCTAACTTCCGAGAGCTCATAAAGTATTACGCGAACTATTCCATGGAGTTGAGCTCTGACGAGGCCATGCCTCGTCAAAGCTCAACTCGTTTTTTTATTGTTGTATATGGGTCATCGTGTGGCATGATGGTAAGCTCAGTTAAAGCCGAAGGTGCACACTATTACTATTAATTACTATTATTACTTTTTGTAAGATAAATAACGGCTAAAACTCACGTCAATTAAAAGTCGAAATTACTCAGTGTTACGTGCTGACGCTCGCGAAAGCCGCAGCGGCTTGCGTCAGTAACTGGCTCCCAGAAGAAGGACATCGAATATGTCTGAAACCTGGTCGGAGTAATTTCGACTTTTAATTGACGTGAGTTTTAGCCGTTATTTATCTTACAAAATGTGTCATACTCACGATAGTTTCAAAACTAAAATTACTATTATTACTCCGAAAAAAATAATGAAATATGTCTACATTATGATTTTGTAGATAACCCATTGGAAAAGAAAATGTTGCGGCTAGCTTTGTTGATTCTCGCAAAACGCAACGGTGCAACGTGGTGCCAGAATCATATAGTCAACAATATGGTGATGCCGATAATAGCAGACAAGTCCATGCTGGATGTGCCAAAGCGATTCTGTGTCTCTGTATTAGGTCCGTTGCTGAAACCATATCCCAATAATATGAAAGTGCACTGTGAAATGACAACGGATTATCTCTTGACTATGCTGGACCAAAAACGTGAGTTTTTTTAAATTTAATTATATTTATTATGTAGGTACAACTTCGAGTTTGGTTCAACAGTAGCTGTGCATCTTTCAATCGTATGTAACATGATTTTGAATTCCACTAGCAAGGCCAAGTGGAATTTACTTTAGAAAGTCGAACTAATGACTACTTATTGTGGAATTCGATAACGATAAAGCCATTGAAATTAATAACAATAATAAATATTCGTGGACATTTCACACATCGCCGTCTAGCCCCAAACTAAGCAAAGCTTGTACTATAGGAACCAAATAACTGATACAATACTTCGATACTTGTTGTTTGTAAATACACACATAGAATACAATATATAACACCCAGACATAGAACAAACACCTATGTTCATGACACAAATGTTTGTCCTGGGTGGGAATCGAACCCACAACCTTCAGAAGGCAGGGTTACTTTTTTTAGGGGATTAATGAAATTAATGAAATAAATATTTCGTTAATGAAATAACGAAATTAATCCCCAAGGGATTATCCAAAATGGGAAAATTTAATTGGGGATGGAAAGTAATTGAGGTAACATGTCTAAATATTTGCTACTCGTAATTTGGGCCGCGTCGTGGATTACGTCCACACTACCCCAGGGAGGCTGTCTGTGTAATGATTGATATTTTGTTTTTTCAGATTCACCAAAAATGCAAGAATCAATAGTAACTAGTTTAATTTGCTTGCACAAAAACTACAACAACCGCGTCATCCAGTTCTTGTTGAAATGGAATCCCAACCCAAGACATGTGTCGCCTGAATTCGAATCAGTTTTCAAAGATTATGTGAGATCGAAAACAGTGAAAACATGGAAAACGGTTTTATCACAAATATAGAACTAATTTTAAACAACTATTATTTTGTAAATAATATTTATAAGTAGCATTTTGTACATACATTTTATTATTCGTTATTCATTACCACAGATAAACCTAAATTGCTGTTATAAATTATTTCGTTAATTCCCAGAATTTCTTTAGCAATTCTTTTTTTGTAAAATGTGGCCGATTTCTAAAAGTCTGATTTCTAAAAAGATGCGTACCCCAGTTTCGACCGGAATTTACCCTTTTTTCACGGGCTCTCTTAATGTTTCGGAATAAATTTGCTCTTTGTTGGTGGCGTATAAAGTCCGTGTACAAAATTCACCCAAATCGGTGCATATTTTTTGTGTGAAAGCCACACAAACCGACAATATTTAAATTGTAAAATATTAGGGATAATACGAAATGTCTCTGTAGTGTGTAATATGTAGGTAGAAATAATTATTAAAATGAATACTACACGATACTACACTATACGTGAAAAAAAGTGACTGTTTTAGAGCCTATCTGTGTCTGTATTCATTACAATATATATTAATTCATAATTATGTAGGATAGATACCTCATTCAAATACAATCAGTATTGTAATTGAATCATGTTTTTAAATGTGAAACCCATCGTGATACTACTAGATGCGGTCCGAATTGAACTCTCTGCATAATTACGTGTTATCGATTCTTAAAAATGAATCATCAGATCTTGTTCGATCTGATTTTTTCTTCCGTAAATTATTGTGCGCATACTTGAAGGCGCGGTTGACCATTAATACTACGAGTTCAAAAAAAAAACATCCAAATCAGTTCAGCAGCTGTATGAATAGAATGTACCGATCACAGTATTGATTCTATATGCGCGGTGCATATTCAATTTGGTCTAACATTTATGCTGTATGTGTGTTGGCGCATTTCGGACCGCAACATTAATAATAATTATAACAACACCCAACGATCACATACATACATACTGGACTCTGAACTAGGATTCCCTGTGTAGGGACGCAGTAACTACCAGGACCATGGTCCCACCATCACCAGACTCAGAACAAGTATTTTCGCTTTTTTTCTGTGCATAAATACTTGTCCTGCCGCGGGAATCGATCCCACCGCCTCCGGGATATGAGCCGACCTGCTCAACCACCACACCACAGAGGCTGTCAATAATAATAAATATTGACTACTCTAACATAATTTCAGAGCTAACTTGCATTTAAAAAATTTATTTTATTACGTGATTCCAAGTAAGATATTCAACTAGTGTACACGGAATGCTATGTATGACTTAGGAAGGTATCGAGCTTATTATATTTAATTCCGTGATTGAACTTACCGCTATAATTAAAATGAACTGTAACCTTAACTTTCACCATGATGTTGACATGTGTTGCACTACCATATTCATCGTTACAGAAATACTCCACATTCTTTTGTATCAATGTTTGAATAATATATTAAACATTACCAGTGATCAAATGCAAGACAGCCAAGTTCTTTAACCTTGCGTGGTTAAAGTTGCTTTTAAATTGCGACTTTTTACGCCTTACCACAAAAGATTTAAACAAGCCATAAACAAGTGTTAAACTTCTGTTTTGTATTGTTAAACACACGTTTAACGTCTGTCTAAGCCTTGTTTATGTATTTGTGGTAATAGTGGTGCAAATAAATGGTGCAACACATTTCCACTTGAGTATTAACGGTCGATTTGATTAAAGTTAACTGTAGATGGTGGAACCCCTCCGTATTTGATTGTAGTGTTTTAGTTATGTCATGTCGTGCATACACCTAAATAAACTTGTATTGTCAAGTGCTAGGCGATCTCGTAATTCGATTGCAACCGAAAGAAACACAAATTTGTATGAATTTACCAGTTTCAATACGCAGCGTATGTGCATAGTTACTGTAGAAATTTTCATACTATGTACATAAACTCCCTATTGAAACTGTCAAAACCATTCATATTTGTGTTTTAATCGGTTGCAATCGAGTTATGTGAACGCCCAGCTGATATGATCTTATGTTGAAACCCCATATTACCGTATCAATACAAACTCCTATTTTGTTTTATCTTAGTTTTAAATGAATACTTTTTTCTGTGATAATTTGTAGGTATAGTCAGTTCGGCTAAAACATAAATGTAAGCGAGTGGCGGAGAGAAAAGAATGTTTATAAATAAAAACTAAAACTTTTAAAAATATTGTTTTATTTAATAAATTTGCATTACCTTAATATTTTAAGTACCTACCATATTGTTTATTTACAATGTTATTTTAAAATAAATTATTTAAGTGCTCTATAATCTTGTTCAAATAACAGTAGGTACCTAGATCATGAAACACTAGTACATTAACCATTGACTTTATCTTTGACATTAACAGAGGGGGTAGTAAAACGAGTGAGAATTTAAGCGTAACTCAATTAGGCCAATAAGTTCTTAAGGTAAATAACATAATTATACATACTTCATTTACGTTATTGACACATTGCTTAATGAAAAAATTCCAGCCTTTTTTGTACAGGCTAATGCTGTTGGTCTCTACCGACCTTTACAGCGTCACAGGGCGGGAGAGCAATCGAAAAAAAAACAATAGAGCCTCAAAACAGCTAAACTCAAGAAGCGTCCGAATTATAAGTTTGATAAAGTTTTATGATTGCATTTTGGAGTTAGAAACATATTTTAAACTTGTATGATAGCTAACGGTTTTATTCAAGTACATTATCACAAAAAAAAAATTGTATGTAGGGGGTATTCTTCGGCAATACTGACTCGATTTCGAAGATCCTTTTCCTTATAGAAAGCTACACTATTACCTAAGTACTATATATATTTTGCCCGCGGCTGGCTCGCGTTATTTTAGGTCACCCAAAAAACCCTAAGTCACTACACAACCTTTATCTCGATACTATGCGCATGAATTCGCGGACGATATAATAGTAGAAAACAATGTGGCTATAACCACAACCTCCGACTACTTCTAAACATTTCAATAGTTCGTTTTATATTTTTTTATCTCTACCATAATCACGTGAATGTTTACTAGTTGTGTTCGTGCGTTAGGCGTTAAAAGCTTTACAAACTTATGATAATACTGAACAAAATTAGTGAGAGCCATTTGTAAAAGACCAGAGCCTGTGACTAAGTTTGGAAATGACACTAAAACTTCTCGATGAATTTCCTCAAGGCTTTGTTTCCAACCTGCGCTGAATGAGGCGACTAATGGCAGAGATTTCCTTTCCAAGCTTGCTAACTCTGTCTTTTTATCAGTTTCAATCAGTTGTTCTCCTTCCTTAACAAATTGTATCATGCCCCCGAAATGTGGACTCAATATTTCTTCTACATATTCGGAGCTTCTTGCTTGCAATTGTTCCCTGAAACTTTCTGCTTCTTTTGTATTGTCTCTTGTCCTTTCCATCAGGATGCTTAACACCATATCATAGTTGTTAATAAGAAAGATCAATTGTTGTATCCTCTGAGCAAATTCTGCAGCCATTTTTAGTAGAAAGCAGTGAACTTCATCTTGTAAAACTAGAAGAATATTACTTAGTTCTTCAGAAGGGAACTGTTCACTTAAACTCAACATAGCTGCTGAAAACTCTGCATATCTCCGAGTTATCTGAAATCAGAAATTGATATTTTATTTAATATTGAATTAAATAATTATATAAAAACCATTTTAGAGCTGTTGGTGACTTTAGTGATGGTGGTACTGTGGGGGTCAAGGAAAGCTACGCAGGGATTTTATTTCCGCGTATATATCACACGTCGCTAACTTAATTCCTCTCAGTCGCTCTCGTGCATTAGTGAAGGATAAACGACTAGTAGTACTTAGTTCTGATAGAGATTAACGATTGAAGTTTGTCTATATAATAACAGATCCATTCCAAGTAATGTAGAAACACACATAGAGTAAAAAGTAACAATTGCAATAGTGGTGATTTGCAATACTTACATAATGAGGTCCAAGTTCCTTATTAGATAACTTTGCTGGATCACATTCTCTCACACTCTGAATGTTTAACTTCAAAACATACTCCAGTCTAGGCCAAAAAGTGCTTTGTAGTGAGTCCCAATAGCTGAAATGGACAGAAGGAAAAAAAAAATTGACACTCACTCTTTATAGTTTTATTAAAGTTAATTAAAAATGACAGATAGCCTCACGTTGTTTTTTAACAATATCTTGGGAAATCATCAACACAAAACGCTGATATTTTTTATATGTGGCCTTTAGAGGGTAATCTCGAAATAGTTTTCAAATTCGGTACTTTCCAAAATATGTAATGCCGTCCTTTAGATTGTAGGTAATTAATATTATCTATTTTGCCATCAAGTCTTGTCATAGGGTTAGTTCATTTCACCCTACCAGCTTAGTCATATAGGTAGTAGTTTCATATAAAATAGTACATTTAGGGCCTTACTAAGAAATATTGCAGAACAGTTGAATAGTTACTTATATTATTACGAGCTTCTGCCCGCAGCTTCGCCCGCGGCGTGGCCTATGGGAAAATAATTCGACCACCCATTTCACCCTCTTAAGGGTAGAATTTCGAAAAATCCTTTCTTAGCGGATGCCTACGTCATAACATCTACCTGCATGCCAAATTTCAGCTCGATCCGTCCAGTAGTTTGGGCTGTGCGTTGATAGATCACTATGTCAGTCAGTCAATCAGAAGATTTAGGGCCTTACTAAGAAACACTGCACAACAGTTGAATAGCTACTTATATTAGTAGGGGTAAGGGTTGTCTCTGTGTTCCCTAATAAATGTTTAATGTACCAGTCATACAATATCAGCATAAAAGTCACAATATCACTGACAATACCTACATAAAATACATATTTAAAAACATGTTAATTACCTATCCAAAGCACCAACTGCTCTTTTATGGCACATCCATCTATATCTGTTTATCAATTGAATGCAAAGAAACAATGCCAAGCAATCATAGCATTCCAATACGTAAGCTTCCACATTTTTCTGAAAAATAATAATACTGATAAATACAAATATATACCTACATAATATAATGTTCAAGTTTAGTGAAACTTACCACGAGTAAGGACAATGTTTTCCCAAGAATACGGTCAAATAACTCTTGTGCATGACTTCCTTTCACATGGAAAAATTCTGAGATAAATAAATATTCTCTGCAGCCATTGTCCACAAGTGCATACTGTAGACTTCTAAATAATGCTTCATATGAATACTGTAATGACAATACTTAATATTAGGTTTTAGCACTAAAATATGTGCTGACTGTGCAAGTAAGCAAGCAAGCAAGTCGCAAGGAAAACAGATAAAACACTAGGTTCGTAACTAGGGTAAAAGAGAGAGACTTTATGAGCTCTCGGAAGTTAGGCCCGAGTGCCAATCTGCGCATAGTGCGCAGCCATCCGCGCTAACTTTCGAGAGCTCATAAAGTTTTGCGCGAGCTTTAGTAGTAGGCAAAGACATTTTCTTTGGCAGTAGGTAAGGTACTTAGTTATTTAGTACATATGACTTCTATTACCTTAGTCTTTTGTTGTACATGTGGGACTATCATTGGTGCTTCTAGTTGTTGGGCTAATACATCCCCACGATTGCCAATAGTAAAAATTGTACTTTTATTTTTTAAATTTGACTTTTGAAAGAAACCTCCTTTAGATCCATCTTCTATACCCATTAGATCCTCCTTCGTGGGCCCCTCTTCATACTTTAGTTTATCGAGCCTTGATGCATATGATTTGAAGTATGAGTAATATACTTTACTCAATGTGTCTATGTATTCATTGCATATTTCTTGTGCAACATTCCTTTCGTTTGCTAATACAAACTCAAAAAAGAATTTGTATTTCAGCATAGCATTCTGAGGTATCTGATAATTAGCCATAGGTTTCCTGAACTTATAAATCTGCTCCAAAATGTATGTTCTTATTTTTGCTATAGATTTGATTTTCAATTTTTCTAAAACATCCTTAACATCATGGCATGCCTTGGTTTCTTTGAAATCCTGTTCTTTAACAAAGTTCAGTTTTTGGTTTAAAATAGCCAACTGCACCATGAACTCCTTGTCTGTTACAGGAACATTATTAATACCACTGGAAAAACGATGAATACAATAATTTATGTACTATTCAACTAGGCAAATTCATCATCAGAATGTAGATATATCATAGGTATAATATAAATTTACTTTTTTTCAAATGTAATTTTTTTGTTTTTAATTTGTATTTTTTGGAATCTTTATGGAATATAGGTTAATACATCAGAAATATGCAGTTATTTGTTTATAATATAGATGATTTTGTAATGATTTTGTTGCTGGAAGATAATATCACTATACAGGATTAGGTTTGTCAGGCCAACAGAATAAAATTATATCATCTAAACTACAATAAAAGTGTGAATTTAGTATATTTCACTCAACTGATATAAGTTGAATTTGTGTATAATCTGTGAAGTGTAAGCACACTACATATCAATGAACTTCACTGTTTACAACATGCATAGGTTTAATTGTGAACAGTAAATCATTTTGTCATCTGTTAAACTTATGTTACATAATTTAATGAACAACTTACAAAATAACTGTTTCAGAGACTGCCATGTCTTCAATGAAGGCAGACAGAGGTCCTTTAAGAACCTGTCTGTTTGATAGTTGCACTGACATATTGACAGAGCGCTTCTGTAAGCTTATTATTTCATTGCTGATACTGCCTAAATCATTCTGGAAAAGCAAAATTATAATTAGTGCAAGCAGTAAGTGTTTATTCTTAAAGAAGCTAATCATATAATATATGTATCATCACATCAAGAGAATAACTTAAAAGAAGAGTGTAGGTACCTAATAGGTCAGTATTTTATACTATGTATAGTACTTATTGTCTGACCACTATGAGGATGGGCTTGACAGCTACAATAACATTCTGATCACATTTCCTAGTTTCTTTGACTTAATGTTAAAGACTCACACACACTAAGGCAGACCATACCGCAAGAGATCGCAAAATGTTACATTGCTTTCGTACATTTTATATGAACTATCACACACTACAAATGGGCCATGTTGCAGAACACTGGTGGATTGCTTGGTAGGCATATTGTTGTGGCAATACAGCTTACCTCAGTGTATATTGGATTTGTTGAATGGTTCAACAAATTTTTTTTAAGAAGCTCAAGAATACTTTCATATCATTCTAAAATAATAAATGTGGAAAAAAATAACATTGTTAATAATAAATAAATTTTATAATAAGTCTTTAGAAAGATATTGAAATTCACAAAAGATCTTTCTTGTGTCTTAACTCTTCAAACAGTAGGTTGAATAAATTCAAATCTTCATCGGAATTTGGACTGCTGAAGTAACAAGGGCTGACTATGTACAAAGACAATTATTGTGTCCCCGTGCAGCCTGACACAATTCTTATGTGCTTTGGTGCAATTTTTCACTGCGATGCACTGTGGCCCATAGCAGCTATACTATGTTTGAGCCTAGGTGGTAGCTTATTATACTACCTTTTGCTCATAAATTTAATTAATGCTTAAAATGGCTTATCTTATTTATAATTGTGATATTTCATGTCAGGGAGAAATCAAAAGGATATTTTAGATATTGATTAAATTTAACTAAAGTTTATATGTAGGTAAGGCATAATATCCATAGTAGAATTTTTCATGTTTTAATTAATGCGTGACTGTAGCTAGAATAATTATTCACCTGGAAAACTAATAACATGCTTTCCATTTTTGCTAGTATACCATCACATTCTTCGATCTGGTTATGCAGGGAACCAATATTCTCACTTTCTTTTATATAATCAGCAACTGAACTTTTCTCAGCTTCTATGATACTTTTGTCAATTTGTAAAGCGTACTCCCTGAGGTCAGTCCCATTGCGCAAAACTTCTTGTATTTCAAAGTCTTCCAGATTTTTATCCAACACGTCTTTTAAATCTGACGTTGAATCCGACATGGTTTTCAATAAAATGTAATCATTCGTTTTCAGTACAGTTTTTTCCAGAAGAGGTAGGTAAATGTGCACTGTTGCAAATCTCTAGTATTGTAGGTTTAGTACTGCCTGTAGCCTAGGGGCCATAGCTCGCCTTACGTGCAGGGCACCTATGTTTTTCTGGATAAATCTTATACAAAAATAGATGCTGAAAAAGTTACTCTTTAAACAAAGTGCAAAGAAATAACAATCCACAAAGGCAAACTAGACATAATATTATGTATTTAAATTCTTTTTATCCTTATGCACTTTTGTGATATTAAACGAATCAATCCAACTTTATATTTTGTGATCTTCAACTTCAACTCTTTGTAAATGGCCTTTGTGGAGAGGTTACCACAATTTTGCCAATATCACGTAGAAAGATAGCACATCAAACGAAGATTTTTCAGTGAGAAATTTTGGTATATGTGGAGAATGAGGTCAACTATGAAAGTACTAGATGAATCTAAAATGCTGAAACAAAACAAAAGAATACTATATTTACAACAAGTAATAATATTGATAATGAAATAATAAATAATCTAAAACTAATATTTAAGTACACAATATAACATAAATACTTACACAATTTCTAAAATAACTACCTACTTACAACTTAATTTTATTCACTTTAATAAATTTACATAAAATACCTATAAACGGAGAAAATACCAGACATAATAAACACTTGAGGGAAGTGGGACGAGGGATATTGTTTGGAATAACATCATACAATGAAAACTGTAATTTGGAACAACTGAAAAATATATGGTCCACATTTCCTTGATCTAAACCACATTCACAGAGAGAATTATCCCTAATCCTAAGTTTATTTAGGAAAACCGGAGTACAAGAGTGATTCAAGCGTAAACGACAAACAACTGAAGTGGTCAATTTGTCTGCCTTTTTAAATTTAGAGAACCAGGGTTTATGAGGAATCTCAGGCTGAACATCACCAAAAAATTTACCTTTAATAGATTTAGAATTTTGCCATGCACTAGACCATGTCTTGAATAAAGTCGGTTCAAAGGTGGTACATAAATCATGAAAATATATTTGAGAATGGTCAAGAGATCCTGTATGAACAGCTGACCTAGCACAAGAATCAGCTGACTCATTACCGAGGATACCTGAATGGCCAGGAATCCAAGCTAAAACAACATTAATACCTAATCTGTTACATTGAAATAGAAGCTCTCTAATTTTAAGGATTACAGGGAACCTGGTTTTTGAACGGAACTGATTAGAGAGAATGGACTGAAGACAACTTTTAGAATCAGAAAAAATAATAGATTTATTAATGTTGTGCGATTTTACGAATTTAATGGCTTCTAGAATGGCGACAGATTCCCCTGTAAAAACTGAATAAACTGAAGGGCACTTGTAAGCTAAAATAATTCTAGTAGATGGAACCCAAACTGCAGCACCAACAGAGCTATCAGCAGATTTGGAAGCATCCGTGTATAAAGTGAACCAATCCTTGAAATCAGTATGTAATATGTGGGAGAAGGACCAATTGGCGTCCACTGAGCCCTTATTGATTCCAAAGTCTAAGATAATGTTGGGTTTGAAAATTAACGCATCATAAGGAGTACAGTATAACGGCATTAATTGACTTTGAAAAAGTGGGTTAGGGAGACGAATAAACTGTCGATAACTATGTACAAGACAACAAATCTTTTCCGGTTGCTGGTGACCAAGAGAATCATAAAGAGAAGATAATTGGGCTAACTTACCAAGAAGAGGATGACCGGAATTTTGCACTAGTTTGAAGAAAAATCTGTTGGAAAGAAACTGTCTGCGAAGATGGAGAGGGGGATCCACACACTCCACTTGCATGGCATTGATGGGGGAAGATTTCATAGCACCAAGAATGATGCGCAGACATTTTGACTGAATCTTATCAATTTTCTTAAGACCGGATTTGTTACAAGGGTCTAGAAGAAAAGATCCATAGTCCATATGAGAACGAACTATGGCATTATAAAGTAATTTTTGGGTGTATGGGTGTGCACCCCACCAAACTCCAGACAAAGAACGAAGAATATTGATATTCTTTTCACATTTTTGAGACACAAAATTAAAATGATCTAGACCTGATAGTTTGTTGTCAAGCCACACCCCCAGAAATTTCACCTTGTTGTCTTGTGGAACAATTTCACTGTCAACTGAGATATTAACCAGAGGAACATGTCTTTTTCTAGAAAACACCACTACACTACTTTTGGCAGTCGATAGGGATAGACCATGCTGTATAAGCCAATCAGATAAATAACCAAGAGCGGAAGTTAAACGATTAGAAGCCGTTGTCAAATTTTTGTCAGATATGTAAAGGGCTATATCATCAGCATACTGTAAAATTTGACAAAAAGATTGTACCGAAAGTTCCAGATCACAAGTGTACAAGCTGTAGAGTATAGGACTGAGTACAGACCCTTGAGGCAAGCCTTTCCAAAGAACCCTTGGGGAAAGAATAGAATACTGGCTTTTAATAGATATAGTTCTTTCTGTTAGCATGTTAAATATAAAACGAACCAATTTCTCAGGAATACCCAAAAAGGAGAGTTTATCCCTGAGAACAGGAAGTAAAACATTGTCATATGCCGAGGCAATATCTAAGAAAACTCCTACTAAATATTCTTTCTGTAAAAGGGAGATGCGAATATCAGATACCAATATGCTTAAGCTGTCCATAGTGCTCATTCCTTTTCTGAACCCAAACTGGGTTTTAGCCAACAAATTTTTACTCTCTACAAACCATTCAATCCTATGTTTAATCATGTGCTCTGAGACTTTGGCTAAAACCGATGACAGAGCTATGGGTCTATAGCTATTCGAATCGGAGGGATTCTTCCCAGGTTTAGCAATAGGGATGATTATTTGGTTTTTCCATTGCTGAGGAATAAATCCCCAATTTAAAAAGTTATTGATTAAGTCTAGATAATACTGTTTACTGTTATCAGATGAATTTTTTAAAAATGAGTATGGGATACCGTCAGCCCCAGGAGATGAATCTATAAGACCGTCAAGCGCCAACTGAAGTTCATGAAATGAGAATGAAGAATCAAAGCTATTAACTGATGGTATAAAACATGGAGCGGAAGGGAAAGCGTCCACACTTGGAACAAAGGGAGGAGACATCTTATCAGAAAAGCCCTCAATCCATGAAAAAGGGTCATTGATGGAAATATCATTGATATTGTAGGCACCCCTGAACCGTCTTATTTGCATCCAAACTAAAGACGAAGGAGTACGCGGGGACAGATTTTCACAATAAATAAACCAACCATCTCTTTTCTTTTTATTTAAGAGTTTTTTTGCTTTGGCAGCAATCCTTTGATATTTAATAAAGTTGTTTAAAGACATGACTGCATTATATTCTTGTTCAGCCTGCTTTCTTTCTCTAACAACCTCTGAACAATCAGCATCCCACCAGGGAGTTGAAACAATAAAATTGTACGGTTTTTTTAATGGAAAATGCTCTTCAGCACTGGAAATAATGCATTCAACAAATTTAGAATATGATTCAGAGAGGGTAAAAAGGTCAGAGCTGTTAGAAACAGCAAGAGCACTCAATTTATTATCCAAAGTGGAAGAATAAGAAGACCATTTATCTTTAGATAAACCAGATAATCGGAATTTAAGAGAAGGACAAAAGTTCCGTGCAGGAGTTACTCTATCTGGGATAGACATAACTATGGGAAAATGGTCACTGCCATAGGAAAGGTCTAGGACCTTCCATGAAATGACAGATGCCAGAACAGGAGAACAAACTGTAATATCAACAGCACTTCTAGGGTTCTGTGACGGATACACCCTACGAGTGGGCGAACCATCATTTATGATACAAAGATTCGCATCATCAAACATTTCTAAGAGGGCAAGGCCAAAAGCATCGTCGTGGCTAGAGCCCCATGACATATGGTGGGCGTTGAAATCCCCCATTAAAATAATGGGAGAGGATACTGAAGATATAGCAGAAGATATATCAGGGATCATATTTGAATGAGGATGGGGGATGTAAACAGACAAAAATGTGATGTTGAACATTTTTACAGCTATAATGTTAATGTCAGGTGAAATAGGAGGGAAAGGAACTAGTGAAAATGGAAATGAGCGCCTTACTAGTAAGGCGCAACCAGCATACCCGTCAGCCCTGTCATCTCGGAGACAGGAGTACCCTGGAACCCTAAAACGGGATCCAGGTACCAACCATGTCTCCGAGATGGCAATCACTGACGGGTGAAATTTATTAATGAGGTGAAGCAATTCAGGCTTCCTGCGCCGAATGCTTTTCGTGTTCCACTGGAGAATGGACACTTGATCCATGATTGTTAAGTAATGAGATGACTTGTGAAAGTTTATGGGCAACGTTGGACGGTAGATTTGTATTTGTTTGGGAAATGATGCTGATGACAATGGACAACAGCATGGAAATGTTATCAAACTGAGATGAAGGGGAACATGATTGTTGAGAAGACAATAATGCATGACCATTGGGGAGAGATGATGGATAATGTGCAACTATGGCGTCATGAGCGGCTTTGTCATATGATTTACCTAATGGAGATTTGGGGCTAGGGGAAGAATACACAGTTTTTCTATATGAAACTTGTGGGGAACAAACAGACTGACTAGTCTGAGAAGAAGATATGTTAACACCTTTAACTACTTCTGAATAAGGTCTGATGGTTTTCGGGTACTGGAAAGCAGCCTCTTCATACGACAAATTTTCTTGTGACATGACAAGCTTAATTGATTTTTGCCTAGCTTGTTCGGGACAAAACCTGCTATTCGCATAATGTTGCCCGGAACAGTGGAGACATGAAGCTTTTGTGGAGTCCACGTCGCAGGAATCACCTGAATGTGGTTGAGCACATTTGAAACACCTGGCCTTCGACCTACATTGTGCCTTTATATGACCAAAGCGACAACAGTTGTTGCACTGTACTGTTGGGAATTGATACAATTCAACAGGTAGGGAGGTGTGAAAGGAAAATATTTTAGTTGGAAGGGTTTGCCCTTGAAATGTGACAACAACTGTTTGAGTTGGGACCCATGTTGCCTTGCCCTCATCTAAAACCTTGCGGTTGAGCCTACGAGCCTTTAATATTGAACCACATCCATTGGGGAGAACTACAGAATCCACAAATTCATTCATGGACATGTCCACGGGAACATGTCGAACCACACCCATTTTGGTGATGTTATAAGATGGAATTCGCACTTCGTATTTGAATTTTTCTAAAAGAGGATTCAATAAAAATTTGTTAGCATCATCTGCGGTCTTAAATTCTACACTAATTTTATTTCTACCAACTTTTTTGACGCCGTCAGGACATATGTTAGAAATTTTGTGTTGGCATAAGAATTGTCCAAATTTAATGGGTCTAATTGATGTTCCTGCAGCGGGATCTGGTTCGGAACGTGAAACGTGGACCATAAATGGACCTTTGTCGGTTTCAGTATAGGCTTTTATGCCTATAACTAGGCTGGGATGAACGTAAATATTTTGGATGGAGGCAACAGTCATATCTCTAGATAAAATAGATTTTTTTGGCCTTCCACTCTCATCACTTAAAATTTCAAATAATCTCCGTTTAGAAGCATGCACCGGGCGATCGGGGGGATCGGGAGGGTCAGGGGGATCAGGCACCATTGGGTCAAGCCACAAATCCTTCTCCATTTTCAACAAATCTCAACTACTTACCTATTTTATGACGAAACACTAAAATAAAACTACACTAACGCAATGAAAACACAAATTTTGCCGAAATCGAACGGAAAAATAAATTTAAATAATTTTATCGAAAAAACTCAACTGAACTCTTCACGTGTGACAGCTGTCCCCTATTTCATTTTGTGATCTATCCAATCCAGCACATCGCATCACCACTCCAGTTCACTGACACTACTGACAGTAACTTAGAATTTCAACTTCAACTCTTGTTTCATGGCTTTTGTGGAGGTGCCACCACAATTTCGCCAATGTCAACTTAGAATTTGTGACAGTACTGCATTCATGGACTGACAATAGTGTTGACTTTTGATATTGACATATCGACGACTTTTTTGTTGGCAATGCAGTTTAGAAGGATAATAGTGTTCTGTGGTCACTATTTATATTATTCTAGGCCTATGAGCCGTATCAAGTTTGCATTTGGAGTTTTGGCGGGAAAATAAGAAAGATCGCTTCACCACGTTGTAATATTTACCAAAACTTGTGTTATTTTCAGTGTTAGTCCATAAAATTGGTGGTGTTTTATTTGTTAGGTGCTGGATTACAGGCTTGAGTGTGCGAAAGTGGTATAATGATGGTGAAACGTTTCATTTCGTGTTGTTTCCATAACTCCATAGAAGCTTCTAGTAAAGTTGCCACCACTTTACTAGGAGTATGACTTAGACTAGACTTGATGACTTGGACTGTGACTTGACACATATCTGCGTGAAATATCATTAACTTGATAAATTATCAATTACTTGACACGCAAGTACCTACCTACACAAAAGTGTGGAGTCAAAAAAAAAAAGTTTACATTTAGTTAAAGATTAGCTGCGCCTCGTGGTTTCACCCGCGTGGGGAAAATGGCCTAATTAGCCGCTTAACTTTCCTAATTTTTTCTTTCATAAGATCCTTCTCCTGACTATAATAAACACAACAAAAAAGAATTTGCAAGTGTTCTACCCGTTCACGCGTGATGCGATGACCAAGGGAAATAGAGATAAATATTTATATAGATACATCTATATAAATATTTATCTCTATTTCCCTTGATATAATTCTGTTACTCATGTCATCAAATTCAGTTTTTTTTTAACTTTGGTACGATGCTTTCATACATCCACTTACCATACAGTAAAAAAAAGACACGACCCATACTAAAGAAGAAACTTATCTATAATAGACATCTACAGAGTTTTTCTTTGCAACTAAAAAAAAAATTATAAGAACGTTATTTAGTTGTTATGAGGTTCATAATCCTTTTTACATAGTCTGTAATTATTATTTATTATTTGATTTTTCTTTGAGTTCAGTAGCAGTATATCTACGTATATAAAAATTAAGACCGTGTGAAGCCACGGCTGGTATGTGGTAAAAATACACTGAAAAATGGTTCTTGTAAAAGACTTCAACGCGCTGTTATAATTATCTCTTTTTTACTATATGTATATAGGATTGAAACCTTGTTTGTTTCTTTGAATGGCTTTCACGCCGAAATGGCAACTTATTTGGATGAAATTTTCATTCAACGAGTAGGTACTCTATTGTAAACTCTAAGCTTATGTTAGTATACTACAGTTAAATAATATATAAAAGATACGACATTTTTTTATACTTATCAGATAAGGAGGAAAATGAAAGACAAAAATTGAATAACGCTTCTGCGTCGATATTATTTTGACAAAATATTTACAAAGAAATTTGTGTAACACTATAACAAAAGCACAACTAAGTATGTAATCTACGTGTAGGGGATATAAGAAATGCATCATTGGAAAGCACAACAAGGGCAAATGCTAAACAGGTTGGATGTGGACCCACTAAATTAGTTAAACAATATGATACGCGTAACACTTTTAAAATAATCTTATTTAATGTAGAATCGGTTGGTAGTTTTGTAGGTAGAATTTATTGGCCTTTTTTATGTAGGTATGAATAGGCCAACTTTGACCACATCTCACCCGATTTTAAGTGACGATGTAGTCGAAGGTGTGTAAGCCGTTTTAGAATGGTTTTAAAGTAACAATAAATGCCTCATACTATTTCCAAAGCAGAGCAGAAAGATTTAAAAAAACAAACGAATGTTGGTAAAAAAATCCAAAAACAAAAATTTGAAATGAAATCAAGAACTTTTTTTTCTGAATGTTCAATTTACAGAGAGTAGGTATGTTTTCCTGCTTGGTAAAAAGTTAAGGCATTTTTTCTTAATGGTAAGTTTAGGTATCGTATCTAGTAGGTACATATATTTCCAATTAATAACCTATTAATAAAATATAAACATATTATTTATTGATGACTGCTGACTGTAACAAATGTTCAGTTTGATAATAGCGTCCTCATAAGCTTATACATAGCCGTTGAGTTTTTGTTTATTTTTGATTTCATGTAGGGAGTAAATTTGATTTCTTAATCTAATCTTGTGGAATCAAAAATATTTCCAGGAATGCTTAAGGGGCAGGTAAGTTGATCTATATTACTGATCAGGATTTTGTTTAACATAAAATAAAACTTAATACATATTATCTTCAGTTTTAGAAACCATTTGTAGAGGAAAAGTATCTTCACATTTTGATTTACAAGCTGTCAATCAGTAAAACACTTTTTTCTCCATCATGGCCACTGTATTCGTTCGGTATTCACTGTGATATGGCTAATGTACAGAAATCTCAATGAAAATATACAAATGTGGTAACAAGGTATTTCAAACACAAGCAGAACAAATTTAACAGGTACAATTTAATTTAGGTAGAATAAATACCTATTTTAATCGCTTCATAATTATTAATAATAAAGGTACGTACTTAAAAATATATAAAATTAATTAACTTGAAGGAATTTTGTTGGGCTCGTTAAAGAAAAAGTCCAGCATTACATACTCGTACTTATAACAAAGTAAAAATTTAAAAAATGTAGAAAATGGTTTTTTTTCAATATCACACGATTTTATCGTAATATTTCATACCTACTTATGCTAATGATCGCATTGATGTTGGACTTTTAATATTATGAATCATTTTTAAGTATACTTACCTACTTAATATTTATTTTTCATATACCAGGTATTTATATATCTACCTATTACAGGCATATATAACTATACTCGTTAATAATCTCATTAAAATACCTCTCCATGTGTCTATCTACCTAATTAGGGATTTAGCCGATTAATTCATAGTGCCCTATCTAGGTATATAGTTTCCCTATACGTATAAATTCATTTTTAGCCAATAACAATTCTATTCACAGAATAGATAAGAGCATAATATATTAAGGTAAGTAGGTAGACAACTAGATATTCATGAACAAATCTGATCAAGGCGAGATTCAGAACTCAATAATCTCATTAAAGTAAGTATTGACTTTTATATAATATAATTATATTATTATAGGAATATTATAATCTATGCCTTTGCTAGGATACTAATACTTGGTCCAATGATAAATTAAAATATACTACATTGTATCCCATACGGTCAAGCAAGTAAAAAAGTTATCTAGTGAATAGCTATTTATGTAATTTATTTTAGAAAAGCTTGGGTAAAGATACCTGTACAATATATTTTTGAACGGTAAATTGCCGAAAATTATAATATTTTTGAATAATACTATGTAAATAAGTAAGTAGATACTGATGCTCGTTTTTTTTTCAAAATGTAACGTGTATTATTAATATATATATATTAAAGCGAATGTAGTTATAAAATGCAGTCGTCGTTTAATTAGTAGTGATATGTATCTGAGTGTATTTATTGAAAAAATACAATACATACACATCTATATAATATCTACTAAAGTATAAACCACAGGTTTTAAACTCGCACACAAAACGAAACATTAATTTTCTATCTACAAGGTACACTTTAAGACACGATGTTCAGGTAGCTAACTTAAGACACCTACAAAACGTAAGTAAGTACTTGTTATGGGTGGACATTTAGGAAGTAAGTAGATAAATGAATAGGTATTCAGATATGCCGCTTGATGCTGAACTTTTTCTCATGCCGCCAGTAGGTAGGTACAGTTAACGCAAAAACATGTTTACACCCTAGCTTCTTAAATCGTTAAAAAGAATTTTACTTTAAATTAAGGTAACTTCCAACATTCGTCAGTCCAACGCACGCACGGCAGCGAGGCTGGTGCGGACGGCCGGCGACGATGCGAACCCACGTCGTTGCCGCTTGTAACTTTCACTCGTACAAAAGGACATTAAATGCCTATCATTCTTTAATATAATAACTATAAAAACCCGAATATTACGAGCCTAATTTCATAACATTTCTAAGTCTCCTGACTAGATTTTTCTTACCTACCTAAATAATACATAGATAACATAGGAATATTTGTACGACAAGATGCCATTGATCACGAGCGGTAACTCAAATGCAGACTACTAAGTACACAACATTAATAACTTTAAACAAAATCACACCCAAAAATCTTAACGCTGACAATAAATTAAACTTATACTAAGACTTAATCGATAAAAATGTCTCATTTATTACTTACATATTACGTTATTAAGTATTAATTAATATTAATTAGATTAGCACGAACCGATTCCGCGGGAGATCGCGTCCTATAAAATGTCCACCTACTTTCTAGAAAAATATTTCCTTTGATCTAAACACTTATAAAAATAACGGATTCGGCTCTAAGGATCGAAGGAGAATGTTCGAAGGCGGGAGTGGTCCTCGGGGTAAGGCGCGGAGGCCTAGAAAGGCAGGCTAGCGCGGAACATGTTCTCAATAAGTGGCGGGGCTGGCACCAGGTCTTCCAGTTTCAGGTAAAAGATGCGCTGCATGCCCTGCACTGAGAGCGAGCGCAGCTCCGGCAGTGCACCTAGCACACGGCTGAAGTGTGGCGCACCGCTGACGCCACCACCGCCGCCCCCGCCAGGCATGTGCGCGCGGAGACACCCTATGATCTTCATCTGTAGGTGCTCCACTCGATGAGGCTCCTTAAGACCATGCCGATCTGTAACAATACAAAGGTTTACAACGTTTACAACAATTATTTTTTAGGGCACACATCATACTTTTATGGTTGAATGTATATTGGTATGGCTGGTTATTTTGTACCTATTTTAGCTTTTTAATGTATTTTTTTACTGACAAATAAAAAAAAATGAGAGAAATATTCGTAAGATAATCTACTAACGACATTCAGGAATAGTTTATGTACTAACCGGTAATTAGAGTGAGGGCGCAAAGGCAGGCAAATGTGGAAATGTCGATGTCCATGGAGTGCAAGGTGTTGCTGAAGTCTAGAACTGCGTGAAGCCAGTCACCGAAAGAGCGCTGGCACTGGCGCTTGTCCAGCACGAGTCCATTGCAGAACGTGAGCTTGGTGTCCTCAGGGCGCGTGCGGTACGCTAGCCGCAGTACGAACAGCTCCAACCGTGCGGACGCGAACAGCTGCTCGCGGTCCTCCGCGCAAAGGTCCCCGTACCCCGGCACTTTCTCGGCAAATACCTTGATCATGTCGATTGACGTCGTCAACAATGAATAAAACTGTTGAATCACTTCTAAATCGGACATCGGTGGCTCCAAAGGATTTGGTTCTCGGTATTGAGAGTAGTCTAGATTAGCAAAGTCGGGTGACGTATCGACGTGAGCTCGCACGAGAGCGGTAATGAGTGAAATTGGGGGGCTGGGTGGTGATTCCTGAGGACATTTCGGCTTAGACGGTAGTCTACCACGTCTTCCTTTTAATGAATCGGTTCTTACAACTTCCTTCACCATTCCAACGACGAGACACTTTTGAAAACGACAAAATTGACACCGGTTTCGTCTTCGTTTATCGACGGGGCAAGATTTTTCCGCTAGGCACACATATTTAGAACCTTTCTGAACGGTTCTTTTAAAAAATCCTTTGCACCCTTCACAAGTGCGTACTCCGTAGTGTTGGCAGGCAGCTGTATCACCACAGACGGCGCAGAGCTGGCTAGGAGACGACGGCGCGGCTCGTGGTGGGATGACACCTTCCGGCGGTGCTATACCAGGTGAACTAGACGCAGAGCTGGGTGCCGAAGCTTGCATGCAGTGCACTCTGCTACCATGTACTTTTGGGCTATCATTTGAACTGTTAGATTCGGACCTTTGTACAGGCAGTGAGGCCCGTCGATGTCTCTGCTCAGCCGAAATATGTAAATCCACCGAGCTTGAAAACGGCGGCAACGAGTAAGAGTCTTGGTTAGGGGTGATTCCACCTGTATCAAAAGTAGGACTGCACTGTTGCGGTGGTACATAGTATGAAGAAGGAACATATGGGATAGAAGGTTGGTGGTATTGATATAAGAGCTGCGTCGATGCATGTCCTTGGTGCGAATATGCGCTGACATTGTAGCAGTCCTCGTCCATCTTGATCCCGAACTCCGCCATCTCTTGTTTAGGGTAGCGAACGGAATAGGTTTCTTCGAAACTAGGTAGTGCAGGGCCGGGAGTTGGTGATGACGATTCGCTAATGGGGGTTGTGCGTTGCGACTTAACTTCACAGGGCACTGGAGCGTGGAATTCGACGTCAGGGAAAGGATCAAGATTTTCTTCTAAAATCTCAGGCGAGTCTTCTTGATATTGTGGCGACAATAGATCAGTGAAGGACGAACCGTAGTTGCTCTGCAATAGAAATGACAATCGATAAATGAAGGCGTCGTATTGGCGGTAGGCGGTAGGTCTTCGACAGGGGCGGACTTGGCGCACCAATGGCGAGCTTATTTCGATTGCGTGTCGGTTGCTTGTTGTTGCCCCGTGGGCTGTCACCGTACTTGAACTATTGCAGGTGTTCTGATGATTAATTTATTTTTTACGAAGTTGTACCAAAAATTGTTTTCAAGCTATGATGACATGTAGGTAATCATAGTTTTCAAGCTATTTAAATGTTGCTATTTAATATCACAAACAATGGAGGCCAAGGCTCATTTTGGGTCCCTCAACCATGGGAACAAGTATTGCGAAGAACAATATTACAATGGTGATACTTAAAAATAAGCTGAAGTAATATATTGATTTATAATGATAAAGAAAGCACTAAAATTGAGGGGACGCTTTGTCAAATCTGAACTTATTTGAAGTCGTAGGAATATGAAATACTTACTTGTGTCTGCAGCAGTAGCATGCTGGAGGAGGATGGCGAGAAGGCGCTTGGCGAGCGCGACCCTAAGGCGCTCGGCCCTGTAACAAACCAATTATGCAATTGTAATACATTGTTGAATGTCACAAGTCCTTACACAAAACACTATATTCACAGCATAGGTACTTTATATTATTACATTATGAAGGATATGAAAAATAATATAAGAAATAACAAAATAGAGCGTTATAGCGAAGGCAACAACAGCAGCAAAGAAGGGCTGGCTCGGAATGAGTCTCGAGCGTGGATGACATGGAATTGACGGCGCCGATGCTTTGAACTATCACGCTATACGAGCCATGCATCATTTATATTTACCCTCGGCGAACATACTTTGTTTCTTCCTTCACAAGCAATGTATAATTGACTAATCGATAACAGAACTTGTAGCTTTATAAAAATAATCAGTGTTGACCGCTACCCTCCTATGAATAAAATGCCGGAGGAAGAGAAAGGTCTATCTATTTATACTGCAGTTTTACCAACCAAATATTGGCGTTTTGAATACATCGTGTCACGGTGCTTGATTCGCCACGCCCAGAAAATTGAATTCTATGTATACACCTTACCTAAATCTATCGCAGAAACGATACAAACATACTATGGGTGCATCTGATTTTCACCTCTAAGTCGATCAAAATATGTATCAGAATATGGTAACAGGGAAAGTTGGGAATTTTTAGGGCGAAAAAGCGATGGATCCCATGGGAGGTTATGAAATCAGTGGCATTTGCAGTTTCTATTATGTTAGGAACCATTAATTCCAGTCTCATTTAGCTTCAAACAAAACAGTAGAGCTTTTGTTGTTGAGCCTGGTAGGCAATAATTTGCAAATATTTATTAACTTGTTTAATTTTCTATGTTTACAATTAATTATTATAATTAATAGGTGCTAATTACAATTTGTACTCTATTAATTGTAACCTAAATAAATTGAAACTGTTTAATACTTAAACTTTTAGCTATGGTAACTAAATATTAATATAAATATTTTGTACCTAAGTAAATTATTTATTTAAAGAACTACTTAATTAACCTGACCTGAGGATTGTCTGAAAGAATTTACTTTTAACGCTATTTTAACAAAAGAAACTCAGTTTTTAATTTGATCGTATCATTTTGTGTATGTTTTTTGGTATTGATCACTTTTTGTTTATTCTGTTCCACTTTTTTGTAAAGATCTGATGATATAGTACTAGATTAAAATTGGAACTCAGAGGACCATTACTAACCTTTCGTGAATTAATAATAATAAATAAATATCTGTGAATATTTTACACAACGCCATCCAGTCCCAAACTAAGCAAAGCCTGTCCTATGGAAACCAGATAACTGATACAATACTTATATACTTTTTATTAGTAAATACTAAAACGGAGCGTCCCGATCCGGGAGTCCAACACGGTGTTTCTCGACGTGGACTGTAAAGGCGGGCGTCGGACTCGTCACCGAACCGGGGGCTCGTTTTCTAAGGCTGGGATTGTTCGAAGAAAAGAGTTGTATGAAACTAAGAATCTGGTCAGCGGGGTCTTCTTCGGGGCGGAGTCAGGCTTCTTCTATGAGAGTGTTTTACGTCTCGCTGCCAGCAGTGGAGTGTTCGTGTGGGTTTTTTTTTTTTTTTTTTTTTTTTTTTTTTTTTTGAACGAGCTAATGCTGTTGGTCTCTATCGACCTTTACAGCGTCACCGGGCGGGAGGGCGGGCGCTTAGGGCGCCCAGCCGTCAAAAGTGGGAGGCAACTAGCTCAAGGGCACCCCTGGGGTGCGAGCCTCGGCTTGGGCCGTTGCCGGGATAAGAGGATCGAGAAGGCTACGTCCACTGGAAGAGTGGACCCTATTGAAAGTCGCGACCGTTCTAGCTAACCTACGGGGGGTACGTCGACCTCGCCGGCGGGGTCGGTGTCTGATTGTGTTACGCTGGTATCCTATACCGGTGCCGAAAGCGGTACCTGAGCCAGAAGGGCTAGACTGGTCCGGTGATCCTAGCGCAGCCGATACTACGGCTGCTATAGGATCATCCGGGTCGCTCAAGACGTGTCTCGGGCGGCGACGACGGGGTGGCGAGTCTGTCGTGTCTGTACAGTAGTTTGAAGCTCTGACTACGAGAGGGTTGGGGTGATGAGGTGCCGCATCAAAATAGCGGCGGGATGCATCCTTCATAAATTGACGGATGGATGGGAGTTCGAGATCGCAGTGGAGGTCGGAGTTTCGCTGGTACCAGCGAGCCCCGACCACCTTGCGGACAAAGCGGTTCTGGATCACCTGAAGTCGATCCAGATGTACTGAGGGAGTATGAGCAAACGCGACAGATGCGTAGGTCATAATGGGGCGAACGCAAGTTTTGTAAAGCGTCACCTTATTTCTAAGGGACAGCTTACTACGCTTGCAGATGAGAGGGTGGAGGCGGCCTAAGACAAAGGCAGCCCTATCGCGCACTCGCTTAATATGGTCCTTGAAGTTGAGTTTGGTGTCAAGGGTAACCCCCAGGTATTTGGTAGACGAAGCCCAGGGAATGGGCTTGTCGAACAAGGACAGTGGTTTCGCTGGCGGACCACGCTTGTAGTCAGAAAAGTACATCGCTGCACTTTTATCTGGGTTAACCGTGATCCGCCATTTCCTGAACCAAGCACCGATCTCGGTGAGGGCTCGTTGGAGGCGACCACGCATGTGAACTCTCTGCCATCCGGAGCAGTAGATAGCGGTGTCATCCGCAAAGAGTGCGAGCTGCACACTGGGATGAAATGACCGCGGGATATCGCTGGTGTACAGCGAGAAAAGCAAGGGGGAAAGCGCGGAGCCCTGGGGCACTCCGGCTCTGATAGGATGGGGAGACGATCGCTCCCCCTCGACGCGGTAGCGAAAGCTTCGATCCCTAAGGAAGTCTTGTATGATGTGCACAAGACGATCTGGCACGCCGATGTGGTACAGCTTGAAAATCAAGCCGTCGTGCCAGACTTTGTCGAAGGCTTTCGCCACGTCTAAGAAGACTGCGAGAGTCCCTTTCGGTTTTGGATTCGCGTTGAAGCCATCTAGAATGTGCTCCGTGATGCGGTGCACTTGTTGAACGCAAGAGTGTCTAGCTCTAAAGCCAAACTGCTCGTCGGGAAGGAAGTGTTCGTGTGGGCCTCGTCTCTCTATATTTATGCCATCTCCCCGTGGTCTGTGTAGGCGACTAGTGGCGGCCGTATCGCTGTCGCCTAGCCAATCATAGATCGGCCCTGGTGAGGGAGATGGCAATAGTGTGCTAGAGAGAGACGGGGGGCTGAGCGAGAGATGTGGAGGCGGGAAAGGGACGAAACTAAGCTATTGTTTTAGCCTACCTAGTTTTTAATTGTTTGCCTAGATTCTACCTATTTCCCTTTCCCGCTCCTATTGCCTGTTATGAAGCCTTTGTTGCCCCGAATGAAACCCATTGGCCGGAAATATTTATTTGCCAAATAAATATTACAAACAAAATTATCTTAAACATGTAAACAATCAGCTTAAATTTCTATGTACATTATGCGACTCTATTCGTTGTCCTTGGTGGCTCGGTCGTCCGGAACATCCTCCCGCCGTGTAACGCCCGCCGCGGCGTTGCATCCTGGCAGAAGGGTGGCCGAGCTTGTTGGGATGATTATCAACTTCTTCGTGGGTCTTCGGAGTACACCTCCCTCTGTCCTCACGTCGACCGCTCTGGTGACGCCGTCGGTTCCTGGGTACGTGGTGATCACTACCCCGCGCGGCCATGTGTTGCGGGGCAGTGTGTTATCGGCAATGAGGACGACGTCTCCGACGGTGATGGCAGGGCCTTGGCTAATAGGCTCCCGCCGGTGCTGTAGGTCAGGAAGGTACTCTCGGAGCCACCTGCTCCAGAAGATGTCGGCTAGGCGCTGAGAGGCGCGCCACTGGTTGCGCCCCATCAGATCGGTGTCGTCGAATGTGCCGGGCATTGGCACGCGCGCTGACCCACCGAGGATGAAGTGGTTCGGGGTGATGGCTTCGGGGTCGTCAGCGCTCATGGAGACGTGGGTGAGCGGCCGGCTGTTAACGGTGTATTCGGCCTCGGCGAGCAGTGTGGTGAGCACTTCGTCGGTCGGACGGCGGCTCTGCTGTGTTGCTGCGAGTGCTATCTTGGTGGCGCGAACCAATCGCTCCCACGCCCCTCCCATGAACGGGGCGCCAGGAGGGATGTAGCGCCAGTTGATCGTTCTTTTCGACGCCTCCTCTTGTGTGGCGTCGTCTATGGCTTTTCGGAGTTCTCGGTCGGTGCCGTGCAGGTTCGTCCCATTATCGGACCAGATTTCGGTGGGGGCGCCTCGCCTCGCTATCATTCTGCGAAGTGCCATCACGGCGGAATCGGTGCCCAGGGACGCTGCGAGTTCTAAGTGTATCGCGCGTGTCGTCAGGCAGGTGAAGATCGCCACGTATCTCTTCTGTGTGCTTCGGCCCACGGTCGTCAGGAGTGGGCCAAAGTAGTCTATTCCGCAGAAAGTGAAGGGGCGGCGATGGTGCGCTAGTCGACATCGTGGGTGATTTCCAGTTGACGGCTGCGGCGGCGTGTCTTTTCGGATGCGGCACGGGAGGCAGCGGTGGATCACCATTTTGGTGATTGGTCGGAGGCGAAGGATCCAGTAATGCTGCCGACACTCGTTGATGGTGGCTTCCGGTCCCGCGTGCAGCAGCTGTCTGTGGGTGTGTTCGATGATGAGCTTCACTTCCGGTCGGTTGCCGTCGAGTACTGGTGGCGTCTTCACGGCCTCGGTGATTCCACTTGCGTTTTCTATGCGGCTGTTAAGTCGAATCAGCCCATTTTCATATTTCGTCGATAGGGGGCGTAGCCTGCTACTTCTCGCGACTGGTCTGTCGTGTTTCAAGTTTTCGATTTCTTCTGCGAAAGCTTCCTGTTGACTATATCTCCAGATGAGTGTTTCGGCGCGACGTTGGGTGTCGGCGTTGATTTGTAAGAAGCGTCGCGGCGCCGGCGTGCTTGTCTTTTTTGCGGGTAACGTCGTTGTTTTTGTTGCATTCTGTTTTCTCCATGTTGGATCTTCCTCTCTATTCTTCTTGGTGCGTTTGTAGTGCACGCGATGACGGTTTGGCCGACAGAGATCTATGAACTGGAGTACTCGCGCTGTCGCTCGAAGATACCGCTCCTACTTTGAGAAGCGCTCCGGGTCAGGGACGGCTTCCCCCGTCTTGTTCTTTATTTTCACGACGTTGCACTTCTCTTCGCCGGTGGTAGCGCAGGGCGTGAGTTTCTCCGTAGGCCATGTCACTTCTTCGTCGCGCAGGAAGTCCGGGCCGTGGAACCAGCGATGTTGGTTGTTGAAGTCACGTGGTACGTCTCTGGTTGCGTCGTCTGCCACGTTCGTCTTGGTGGGTACCCATGCCCACTCTTGTAGGGTGCTATGCTCTTCTATGGCGGCGATGCGATGTGCGACGAATGGACGGTATGAACGCGCGCCGGTTTTCAGCCAAGTGAGCACCGTTCTGCTGTCAGTCCAGAAGTACTTGGCGTCGGGTTTTCGGTCGTGTTCGTTGATGACGGCCGCGGCCATGCGGCTTCCCATCACGGCGGCTTGCAGTTCGAGGCGGGGGATCGATGTGAGCTTCAGGGGTGCCACCCGTGATTTCGCCATGATGAGCGATGTAGAGATGCTTCCGTCCGGAGTGACCGCGCGCCAGTAAAGTGCGGCGGCGTACGCGGACTCGCTCGCGTCGGTAAATGTGTGCAGCTGGAGGGACACGGCGTTACTGTATTGCGGATAGCAGCGCGGTACAGAGACGTGTCGTAAATCGCGCAGATGTGCCATCCATTCTTGCCATTGTTCGGCGAGATCCGTGTCGATGCGTTGGTCCCAGTCGGTCCCACGGCGCCATAGCTCTTGTAGTAGTTGCTTGGCTCTTGATGTGACAGGTGACGCGAGGCCAAGTGGGTCGTAGAGGGACATCACGATCTTTAGTGCTTCTCTCTTCGTTGGCGCGTTGTTATCTAGTACCTCTTTAGGTACCCTGGCTAAGTCTAGATTGAAGGCTAGCTCATCCGTCGCCGGCTTCCAGACAAGACCTAGGACGCGCTCGGTGTTCCCGCCGTCGGTGATCGCGACTGCTGTTGTTGTGTCTTCTTCGCCGAGCTCGCGTACTACCTCTTCTGAGTTTGATGTCCATTTCCTCAAGTCGAAGTGGCCCCTTTTATGTATATTCTTAACTTCTTTGGCGATCCTGATAGCTTCCTCCGTTGTCTGGTAGCTGGCGAGATAGTCGTCGACATAATGGTTACGGACTATCGCGGCTGCCGCTTCGGGTTGTGTTTCCTCCCATTTTCTTGCGTTGGCGTCTTTTACGTATATCGCTGTTGACGGTGAGCATGTGGCGCCGAAGATGAGTGACGTCATCCTGAATTCCGTCGGTTCGTCGGTGACCTTTTCGCGCCACAAGTAGCGGAGTGCATCTCGGTCTTCAGGACGGATCTTCACTTGCATGAACATTTCTGCGATGTCAGCGGAGACGGCGATAGTGTGCTGCCTGAATCGCATCAGAACCCCCGGAAGTGACTGCAACAGGTCTGGCCCGGTGAGGAGGTGGTCGTTGAGGCTCTTTCCCTTCGTTTTCGCGGCGGCGTCGTGAACTATTCGCAGTTTCTCTGGTTTCATGGGGTTCACGACGGCAAAGTGAGGAAGGTACCAAGTTTTCCTCGGCGTCTTGTTTGGTGGAGCGCGCTCGGCGTAGCCCTTCTCGACTAGGGCGTTCATGTGATCTCTGTACTTGGCGGCTAGTGCAGGCTCTTTGTTGATTTTTCTTTCTGTTGAGATCAATCTGTTGAGTGCAGCGTCATAGTTCTCTGGCATCTTCGCAGCGTCCTCTTTCCATAGAAGCGAAGTTTGGTAGTAGCCGCCTTCTATTTGTTTTGTCTCTTTCTTTAGTATGTCCAAGGCTCGGCGGTCGGGGTCGCATCGTGGTGACTTTGGGTTGATGGTCAGGTTTTCCAACGCAAAGTATTGTCGAAGCTGTTCATCCATGGTCTTCTCGTGTTCGGTGATGAAATTGACGCGCTGTCCCAGCGAGCGCGTGTGCGCCCCGTGTAGTACCCAGCCGAGTGGAGTGAGTGAGGCAACCGGTTGGTTCCGTCTTCCTCTTCTTGTCTGCTCGGCGAGGAGCAAGTGCCAGTTGTCCTGGCCGATGAGAAGCCTCGGCGTCGCGAAGTCGGTCTTCAATTGATCGTGCAAGTCCTGTAGGTGATTGCACGACTTCAGGTCTTCTTCGGTGACTTCTTGCGGTGAGAGCTTCAGTTGTTCTATCGTTCTGAACTGGATGCGGTGGCGCCCGCGAGTCTGCCCTTGTATGGTGAGAGAGACCCTGCGAGACCGCGATGAGCTCAGCTTCGTGTCGGCGATTGCTTCTATGGCCAGTGGGTCGACTGGTCCTTTCGCGCCGACCTCGTCTGCAATCGCCGAATCTATTAGTGTGACGGTGGATCCGTCATCCAAGAGTGCCCACGTGTTGACTTCTCCCGCCGGTCCAGAAACTGTGACTGGTGCTATCTTCAGGTAAGCGTGCCCCATCTTTTTTGTCCATGTTGACGTGACTGACTCTGGCTTTGGTGATGGTTGTTCTGGATTTTTCGTGTGATGCAGCAGTCTGTGATGGGTGTATGGGCATCCGTCGACTTCGCACTTCTTCGTTTTGCACGTATGGTTCTTCGTTCGGATTCGCAGGCAGCGGAAGCATAGGCGTGCTTTCTTTGCCATGTCCCAGCGCTCATTGACCTCGGTGTTCTTGAATTTTTCGCATTCGGTGACTCCGTGGCCGGTCTCCTGGCACGTCAGACACTTGCTGGTCGGACGGTCTTGTGTAGCGTGTGTCCGTTGCGACGGCGGCGGTCGGCGTTGCTGTTGCCGATTTTCGGTGCTTGACGTGGCGGTGACATGTTCCGGTTGCGCGAACGGGCTGTGATATTTGGCCTCTCGTTCGAGGAAGTGGGAAAACTTGAGCAGGTCTGGTTCTTCTTGGGGCTGGGCGGCAGCGAATTCAAACCATCTTGGTCGCAGCGAAGAGGGCAGTTTCTCTGATAGCATCTTCATCGCCTCCGGGTTGAAGAGGTAGTGTTCATTGTTAAGAGCTTGAAGAGCTGCGACACTGTTTGAAACTCTGTTCGCAAAGATACATATTTCCCTCGGTGAGTCGATTGGCCGCGGAAGCTGACGTAGTCGTTCCAGTTCTGTTGTTGCGATAGTGTCTGGACGTCCGAAGCGAGTTTCCAGAGATTCCATAATCTTCTGTGGGTGCGCGCAGTTGATGAGCATATTGTCTACGGATTCGCGCGCTCTTCCGCGCAGGTTGCGTCGTAGGCGTGCTGTGTTTTCGACGTCGCTGAAGAAGCCGGCGGTTTCCATGTATGCGGCCCTGAACGATAGCCAGTCTTGATGAGATCCATTGAAGATTGGAAGCTCGGTGTAAAAACGTGGCATACATGGGCGTGGCTGCGAGTTGGCCATCGCGAGGGCGGCTGCTAGGTCGGCTATCTCGATTTTCGGTTGTTGCGGTAAGGCGACGTCGTTGTTGCGTGGTGGTGCATGGGTGTTTTGTGGCTCGTAGAAACTCGGTGGCTGGTACTGTTGACGTTGTGCGGCAGGCGGAGGCGCGGCTCTGGTCTCCGGGGCGGCGGCGTGCGGTTCTTCGGGCAGTGCCAGGAAGTGGGTTTCATTGAGGTCCAGCCATGTGTCGACCCGCTGTGTTGCTTGCCGTTCCGTGGCTTCGGTGCGCGCGTCGACTTGTTCATCTTCGCACTCTTCTTCGGCTTCTATAGTTGCTATGCGGGCGGCGGCGAGTTCGACTTGCAATCGGAGATGCTCTTCTTTGGCTCGCGCTAAACGTAGTGAGCGCACGGAGTGGGTACTTCTATTCGAAGTGGTCTTCACTCTTCTTTCGATCGCGGTGTTGTTGGGCGTCGACGTTGCATGTGGCGTCGACGTGGTGAGCGTCGCAGTGGCAGGCGTCGTGACGGAGGCGGGTGTCGCTGCGGCGACTGTAGTCAGGACGTTGCGCATTGGTGTGGTCGCTGCGGCGTAATGCGTCGTGTCGTGTGGCGCATCCTCTTGAGGTGCCATGGCGTATGGCGGCTGTAGCGTTGCGTTCGCGGCGAGGTAGGCGGCGAGCGCGGGCGGTGGCGTGATGTGGGCACGTCGCTGCGGCACGGCGAATGAGGCGGCGGCTGCCTCTGTGTGGGCCGTCTCGGTGGCGGTGGACACCGTGGTGGCGGTTGGTGCAGCGCGATGCGTCGTGCTGGAGCCCCCTGTGCGCAGGGTGGCGTCGGTGGAAGACGTTTCCTCCGTTGTGGCGACATCCACCGCTGACTCGGCCTGACTCCGCATGTTCGGTCTTTTCCCGCTGGTCGATCGTGTTCTTGGCATTTCTTTTCACTTTTCCCCGACGATATCCGGCTATGAAGGACCAATAAAACGGAGCGTCCCGATCCGGGAGTCCAACACGGTGTTTCTCGACGTGGACTGTAAAGGCGGGCGTCGGACTCGTCACCGAACCGGGGGCTCGTTTTCTAAGGCTGGGATTGTTCGAAGAAAAGAGTTGTATGAAACTAAGAATCTGGTCAGCGGGGTCTTCTTCGGGGCGGAGTCAGGCTTCTTCTATGAGAGTGTTTTACGTCTCGCTGCCAGCAGTGGAGTGTTCGTGTGGGCCTCGTCTCTCTATATTTATGCCATCTCCCCGTGGTCTGTGTAGGCGACTAGTGGCGGCCGTATCGCTGTCGCCTAGCCAATCATAGATCGGCCCTGGTGAGGGAGATGGCAATAGTGTGCTAGAGAGAGACGGGGGGCTGAGCGAGAGATGTGGAGGCGGGAAAGGGACGAAACTAAGCTATTGTTTTAGCCTACCTAGTTTTTAATTGTTTGCCTAGATTCTACCTATTTCCCTTTCCCGCTCCTATTGCCTGTTATGAAGCCTTTGTTGCCCCGAATGAAACCCATTGGCCGGAAATATTTATTTGCCAAATAAATATTACAAACAAAATTATCTTAAACATGTAAACAATCAGCTTAAATTTCTATGTACATTATGCGACTCTATTCGTTGTCCTTGGTGGCTCGGTCGTCCGGAACAAATACATACATAAAATACAATATAAAAACCCAGACAAACTTTTGTTCCGGGTGGGAATCGAACCCACAACCTACAGTTAAGAAGGCTGAGCTTCTACCAACTGCGCTATCGGGCCAGTCGATATCGGTAGAATTAATTACACGCATCGCTTTAAAATAAGCTGATCGCAGATTAAAGATTGATGTTTTAGCTAGGACGGCAGATTTCGGGTGGCTTAGATTCTGGGCTTAAAAGGTTCAATGGCGTAAGATAGCAAATGATGTTTTTGATTTCCAAAACAACACAATACATGAGGTTTTTAGCGTGTAGAAGTTTCACCTATACAATACTCTTATTGCGATTAGTGCGCTTTGGTTACCGTTAAGCAGCAGTAAGTTGACTGTAGGTTCTTAATAGCTATTCCCATTTACAATATAAGAACCAATTTGCGAAGTAGCGTATAAATGCAATAAGAAAATACAGTGACATTGTATAATATAAGTATGATTCTTTTTTTGATGTTGCGTTCAATCAATAATGCGCGCGGTTGAGAGGTTTTGTTCGTACAGAAGAGCGATAGAATTCGAGTTCTAAGTGAAGAATTTCTATTAATACAAGAAAAATATGACAATCACTTTACGCTACATAACATATGTAATAGTACCTAAGGCAAGTATATATTTCATTATTAAATTTTATTTTGTTTCAGATGAGTGTCGGTAGTATCTTGCAATCTGTGCTTTCCCTTGTCCCTTCAAATTTGCCACTGCAGTATGGTTAGATCGTTCTATAGAGAGAAAACTGGAAAATATTTAAGAAATCAAACTAATTAACCCCAGAAAACAGCATAAAAATTATTTCATATCTAATATTGTTATTATAATTAGAATCTTTAATATACTTCAGGAAGACTTTATTTATTTGTTTGTATGATACAAATCTTGGAAACGATTTTAGGACGACTTCCAGCGGTCTGATTAAGTTGAAATTGAGCATGGAGCTGTATGTCGGATGGCATGAGCTGTCTATCATACTTTGGAATTGTTGATGACCTTCGAAAAGTTGGAGCCAGGATTTCGTGAATAGTCTATTGTTTTAGTGCTCCTTAAAATACTTGAAAATATAACTTCTATTGCTACCCAATAGAGACGCAGGGATGTATGCGAATTCACTGACGATTAGAACTCTGAACAGGTCGATATTCACAAACATTAAATCGGATTTAGGATTTTAGGTAATCTGCGCTGATTATACAAAAAAGATAGGAACAATTTCGAATAAACTCGTTCAAATTAATGACTTTCGCTTGTTAACTAATCAGTTGCTGTGAAAATCAATGGAATGACAAGATGCCAAGTTTAATGACAATTTTTTTCAATATATTTTTTCATACCCTACCAAAAATTTGTAGTTTAAAAAAAAACATTATTTTAAATGTGAATTGACTCATTTTCATATTAGGATCGTTTCATTGTATTGTAGAAAAAAAGCAGTATAGTAGAAGTTTGTCAATTATTTAATAAAATGTTTTTTCGTACAGTTTGTTAGAAATCGGGTACCTACGTTTATAAAACTATCGCAATAAATGTTCAACATGGCCTCCCTCTTGCTGTACGCAGGTACGGCCACGTCAGAACACCTCTAGTGGCCTTAGGGTGGAGTTCACCAGATTTTTAAACGGCCGATTATCAGTTTAACGGTCGGTCAAACCGTTTTTGGTGTTCACCACAACATAACAGACGGTTAAATGCCATAAACACCCGATTATTTTAACCGACCTCGACAACGTCGTTTAAATCTCGGTTACGCCATATGGTGCATTTTTCTGAGCTGTCTTTGCGATCAGAGTAACATAGTTGGTTACGTTATTATATTCTTGGACTTATAAGCGAAAAAATATATAGTGAAAAGTTAGTAAATAGTAAATAAATATTTATGAACACTTCACACAGCGCCATCTATCCAAAAACTAAGGAAGCTTGTACTATGGGAACCAGATAACTGATACAATACTTGTATACTTTTTGTTTGTAAATACATACATAGAATACAATATAACACCCAGACAGAAAAAACATCGATGTTTATCCCACAAATGTTTGTGGGAACGAATCTTTTTGAACGAATTTTAATCATCAACATAAGTATTATATACGTATAATGTCGGCCTGAGAACTATTGTAGATACCTACATAGGTAAATAAGTATGTCTTTACACCTAGATGATGTAATTATTTTTTTCCAGAAATAATTTTCTGGCAATTTACCCACCCAAATTAGAAACTGTAGTGCAATAGTGCTACGCGTACGTTCTAATGCACTTTTAAAATTGAAAGTATTATATTTTATGCTGCTAAATACAAACAATCCGTCATGGTATCGACTACGTACCGATAAATGACTTTTCAAATAAGTTGCCTTATAACGTTCGTTCATTCACTCTGAATGCCGCACTGACCGGGCGATTTAGTGATCATGGTCCGAATTTGCGTGGTGAACAGCAAATATTTAATCAATTGGTTAAACGACGTTTGGGAATTCATCGGCCGATTACGTAAACGTTCGGTTATCATAGATTTGGTGAACTCCACCCTTAGACAAAGATGCGCGGTGAAAGTTGTTTAAATGATAAAGGGCTGGTAGGCTTACATTTTTTTATTACTTGTGTGTGAATGTAATAATGGGCCATTTTAATCCTTTGTATAACAATCTACAATAGGTACACTCGAATTGATAACTGACTCCTAATGTTGAGAATAAAACTCACTTTAACGAATTATTAGTTTAAGTCAAAACTACGCTATAAGGCTTACTACTTGTATACCTACCCGAACAGATTTAAGTATGCAGCAATGATGGCATAATTAAGTCACGTTTATTTTTACGCATTGCATAAATATTAACTTGGCTTGTTTGTGAACGCATGTACCTACGCTGATACGGTAGATTCGATGTTCCATTTATATTGGATTCGGTCTATCATATAAAAATGTACCTAAGTACTAATTATATCATTGTAGTATTTAGTTTAGAAAATAAAAGTAATTAAAGTTATTCATTAAATAATACTAATAGCTGTGGATAAATACATTTTGTAAGTAATAAGTAACATTTCTTGGTATTTTAGTAGCTGTTAATAAATTATCGTCTGATCAACTCATCCGTATGCAAATAACATGACAACAAGTATCTCAATTGTCTTAAATTTTTCATGTTTATATTGTAAATATTTTTTTTGTTTATAACTTTTTATTTATTGCAAATATTTTATTAACTTTTTATTGTAAGAATAAATAAATATTAAAGAGTTTTGGCGGGAACGCGAAAAAGATTGCGTCACCGCATTGTATTATTTTCCAAAAAAGTGTTATTAGTGTTAGTGCATAAAATTGAATAGAAAAAAGGAACAGAATGCCTATTCGTTTAGTGCTGGATTACAGGCGTGAGTGTGAGACAATGGTATAATGATGGTGAAACGTTTCTTTTCGTGTTGTTTCCAAAACTCCATAGAAGCTTCAAGTTGCCACCACTTTACTAGGAGTATGACTTTGACTAGACTATGACTTGACTTGATGACTTCAACTGTGACTTGACACGTATTTGCGTGAAATATCATTAGCTTGATGCATTATCAATTACTTGACACTGGCTAAATATACGGAGGTGTGGAGCCAAAACATAATAAAAAAAAATGAATATGTGGACATTTCACAGAGCGCCATCTAGATCCAAACTAAACAAAGCTTGCACCACGGGAACCAGATAACTGATATACTTGATACTTTTTGTTTGTAATTACATGTACATAGAAATACAATATAATATCCAGACACAGAACAAACACCTATGTTCGTCACACAGAAGTTCATCTTGGGTAGGAATCAAACCCACAATCTACAGAAGGCAGGGCTTCTACTAACTGAGCTATCGGGCCAGTCTATAATTTAATCCATATTAATAATGTAAATAATGTAAAAAAAAGTATATAAATAACATCCATATTAATAACGAGCTTTTGCCCGCAGCTTCGCCCGCGGCGTGGCCTATGAGAAAATAATTCAACCCCCCCCCTTTTGACCCTCTTACGGGTGGAGTTTCGAAAAATCCTTTCTTAACGAATGCCTAAGTCATAACATCTACCTGCCTGCCAAATTTCAGCCCGATCCGTCCAGTGGTTTGGGCTGTGCGTTGATAGATCACTATGTCAGTCAGTAAGTCAGTCAGTCAGTCACCTTTGAGTTATATATATATTAATAATAATGTCTTATAGAAGTAGAAATCTCAATAGATAATATATACTACTCTGACGATTTTAAGGGCTTATATTTGTGTACAGAACAATAGAGAAACTAAAATGGAGTTGATAGACATAGTTATTAAAAGATAGCTGACTGATGTGTAACGCCCAGCATATTACAAGATTAACAACAGCTGGTAAAACATGATTCTCTGCTGAGAGATAATTTTGGTATAAACTTATAATGATAGCTTACTGAAGTATGTATATAAGTTAATTTCCTGGTGAATTATCCGGGGTATACCTGTACGTACCAATTTAAGCCTGACCTACTTTGGATTACGCACAATGGTGGCATATATTTTATATCTTAAAAAAACGTACAGAGCAGAGAATATAATATGAATTAGAATAATAAAATGCTTAAATATAGAGTAACGCCCTCTGGTGAAAAGCTCCGACACAAGTTGAGAAGGTAGGTAGGTAGCGGAGTAAAGGTTCGTAGACGACGTAAGCGCGCATCGTAGCTCTTTGAACCAAAGCAAACGGAGAAGCTTCCCTGTACTTTGTTCCAACTATAACAAATAGATGTCACTTTAACTGCAAAACTTCTACGAAGTATTGAACCTCGTGCGAACCTAGTTATACCTAGTATTTATAGAGTAGTCTTAGGTATTGAATACTATTTTACCTGAAATGCGTCAGAGCTTTATGAGCTTTCATATAGTGTGACGTAGTTCTTAGTTCCTAGCACTTAAGTTTTACGCAAGAGCTCTGCGTAAACACTGCAGGTGATAATTTTTTCACCATAAGAATTAAAAGTTATTTACCTAATCCTTTACTTTGTATGTTATTAGTTTGTGTGACTTCTTCACCGAAACGCTTGAATCAATTTGGATAAAACTATTGCCTATTCTATTAAGATCGCTAGGTGATCACTTAACTTGATTGTAACATACAGAAACAAATAAATGTATGGATTAGAGTTAGACAGTTTCTATACGCAGTTTATGTGCATAGTTACTATAAAAATTTCAGAATGAATTTTCTTCTTTTGCATTGTAATCAAAGTACCATAATCACCCCAGATGTTTTGTCCATCTTTTATAATGTTTGTTTTAAAGTAAAATGAATAGTATTATGCACCGCAGAGCTTACTCCAATAAAGTTCTAGTATTATTGTATTAGGTACCTACTTCTAAATAGGTGCAAGTATATTCTGTGTTCTGATTATTACCCTCTTTTTCTATAATCTCTACCTGTTAGGGGAACTTGCTTACCACCAGAAACACAAATTTTTATGGAAAAACTATAGAAATTTTTAAGTTAGGAACGAAATTTCTCTTGTTGAATTGCACTTTTGATCACCCTACTGGTAACAAACTGAAATTATCAGTTTGTTAGTAGACAGTGATTCTGACGTACGCATTTTTAGTAATAACTATAATACGTCGGTCCGCTGGGAGGTAGTATCGACATAGAAACAGCGACGTTTCAGCAAAGTCAATAGCATGATAATCAGAAAAGTATGTGTTCAGGCGATTTTATCAGCTGACGCGTTAGGCGGGCGAGCGCGTGGGCGGGAAGGTGTGCTTGTGACGCCAGTCGCAATGACGTCACGCCACCCCTGTCTATACGCCTGGCTGTAATAATACTTCCTATTGAATAATACTGAGCAAGCGCGCACGTGCTTCAATACGTTAGCGTTTTATAAAAAATAGCGCCAGCCTTATAAAAGCCGCTACACTGTTGTGGTAGTGAAGTTTCACCGTTACGTTAGCATTTTCTATTTAATTATGTAAGCTTAAAATCGCAGAATAGATAAAAGGTATAATACCAACCAAAATTGAGGATGTAACCTCAAACATTCTTTAATAATTTGATATCCTCGATGCTAAGTCTATGGTTTTAACTAGGATCTCAAACATCAAACTCCCATAGACAAGAAAAAGAAATTACAATCGAGCTTTTGTTTTTCTGCTCTGTGGGTACTCTACCATGCAAGAAGGTTATAACCTCAACTCTTGAGAGTCAGTATGCGAGTATATCTATGATATAAAAAAACAACTGAAAGTGACAAGTGTTTATAACTGAGTCGGGTTTGTTTTGTTCGTGCTAATATTAATATCCGAACTTGATATCGACTGACCTCGACGTTTCGTTGCACTGACCGTACTCCATGGTAACTAGAAGACTTTAGCAATTCATAAGGTTAGCTATTGATTTTATGTAAACTACGCATAGTAATTATTTATAGGCCACCGTTGGTCTTTTTCTACAGATACTGTCCATCCAAAGGTTGTGTGGAAGAGATCGCTGTCATCATTGTTACACTAGTTCGTAAGATTTATTTTTTTCCTGGTTGTATATTTCATTGCACAGAAAAAAAGCACAAATACTTATTCTGAGTCTGGGTGTTGTGGGACTATGGTCCTCGTAGTTCCTGGATCCCTAGACACGGAATCCTAGCTAGGGCCCAGGATCTATGTATGTGATCGTTGGGCGTTATTATTATTATTCAATTATTTATTTACAATCATTATTATTATTATTATTGGTGGGACAATAAAATGTTCTCCATCTATCTATGCGTACCTATATCTGTTATTAGAAATGTTTCACTTTAATGTTTGTTTTTCTATCATAAGATAAGCCCGTCTGTACTAAAGTTTGACATCTCTTAACTCGTTCGGCACTTATCTCCGGTTTTTCATACGTTTGTCAAACTCGTGTCAAGTCAACATGCCAAATACTGTACGCTCATTGGTTGAGACAGCCGTGATCAACAAGTAACCAACGGGAGTTTTGGCGGTAAAACGAAAAAGATCGCGTCGCCGCATTGTATTATTTTCCAAAACTTGTGTTATTTTCAGTGTTAGTGCATAAAATTGGTGGCATTTTATTTGTTAAGTGCTGAATTACAGGCATGAGTGTGGGAAAGTGGTATAATGATGGTAAAACTTTTCTTTTCGTGTTGTTTCCAAAACTCCATAGAAGCTTCTGGTAAAGTTGCCACCACTTTACTAAGAGTATGACTTGACTAGACTAGACTATGACTTAACTTGATGACTTGGACTGTGTCTTGACTTGACTTGACACATTATATGATATTAATTAACTTAAAATACTATCAATTACTTGACACTGGCTAAATACACAAAAGTGTGAAGCCAAATCAAAAACAAACACTTTATTGCAACCGTAGCAACTAAAATTTGTATGAATTTAATTAAACAATTAAATAAGAAATATTTCCTGCTGTATTGCAATTAAAGTTACGTGATCGGGTGATCGCCCTGTCAGAATATTTATCTGGCGAGAAGGCATTTGATATGGCTTAACGCCTGTAATGTTGTCTTATATTATGACAATAACCAGGGCCGATGGTTTAACGTGCCTTCCGAAGCACAAAAGCGACCAGTTGTAAATTTTGTAATTTTTGTAGCTGTCACCTATCCAATTAATGAGTGCACCTAACTTTTCGATAGGTCAGATTAAGAACGGGTTTAATACCTTCTTTATGAGCGCTATAATTAAATAACAACAAAATCATACATCATATGTCATCATAAATCAACATAGCATAAATATAAATGTATTTTTAAAAGCAAAAAACACACAATACAAATAAAATTTGTCATGGTTTGTATTTTTTATTTATATTAGTGAATGATGTGACGAGCAAGTCGTTCGCCTGATGTTAAGCGATACGGCCGCCCATAACAGAACAGTGTCATTCGGAACTCCAAAATATAAAGTTTCGCGTGACACTGCACATGCGCACAACATCCTGAGACATCAGCTCAGTCTGGTCATAAAATTACTCGATTGTGAGATCAGGTCATAAAGTCTCATTAGCCCAGTAATTTTACTAGCTACAGTGCCCTTTAAACCGGAACACAGTAGTGCTTGCACACTACTGCTTGGCGGCAGAATATTTGGCAAAGCGGCGGTACCTACCTAGACGAACTTTGCAGAAAAGTCCTACCACCTAGTAAATATTAATATGTTAATAAATATATGGGCTCTATAATGTTGACATGTACATACACTATGTATGTATAAAACTATCTCTATCATATTTCTAGACACCCTTCTCGTTTTAACTTAATAAAATAGAGTTATAACGAGAACGGTGTCTCATCCATATGTTTATATATAGATAGATAGATAGATAGATGAACTCTTTATTGTACACACCAAATAATAAAAAATACAAAGAAAAGAAAATATATATATATATAATATATATATATAATATATATATAAAATATATAACAAAGTATATATATATACTTTGCTAAAGCATAACTGCTTTAGCAAAGTTTTCGGCTTCATCTGGAGATAGTGAGATAGAAATAAACAAAGCTAATGTAATGTGTGGTTTTCGCTTTCAAATGCAGTAATGAGCCTTTATGTAACTTTTTTCAAGGATTGAGGAAACGCTACTAATATTCTGGTGACAAGCACCTATTACGTCACTAAGTTTTGACGCGGAGATTTGCCATATTAAAGAAACTGCTGTGAAAAATTTTGCAATGTTTTTTATGTATCTCGCTTAAACAAATGCCGTGGGCGTAATTTCGCCGTCTGCAGTAAAACGGCCGTCGTGTGCATAAAGTGCAGGAAGTTGGTAGCTAAGGCGGCAGTCAAGGGCGTCCTTGAAACTGCGCGGGTCGATGCGTGACGTCACGTGGCTAATGACGTCACAGGCGCTCGATGCAGAGGCCGAGGCCACCTGACGCTCCTTCCACCGCCACCACCCTAACTACCGCTTTCAGCCACCCTCATGTTTTTAGACGTGACGTAATCACGATTTAAATCGAGACCAGCTACCTCCTTGCGTGCATGGGAATGGTTGCAGAATCGATCAGCGTTTTCATGCTACTATCAAAGTATTCATTATAGCATAAGATGGCTGAAAGCAAACTTCACTACTCCCAATAATAATTATAGCAATCGTGAGAATCTTGATGACTTGTATTACATTACAATCAGGTTTAACTTTAATCAAAGCTAAAGCATTGGTAACTGGTTTTATCAGCAGTACCTATTATAAAGATCAACGATTTGAAAGAAGATAACGATAGTACGATAAAAGGCTCCCGCACGGAGGAGTGGTGGCAGGAACAGGACGCTTTTGACCGAGTCGGGGGTAGCGCAAATTCCGGCCCCGGTGACAGCGATAGTGACGTGCTTCTAACGTGACGTCACTACAGCTGAGCGATTACTTATCGTCTCTGTCTCCTATTTGTTCTATAGTTAAATACCAATAAAAATACTATAGTGTACCGATAGCAGCCGTAAAATATCCAACAGCCACCGTATATGTAAAGACCGTAGTTTGCTTTTTTTCCATTCGAATATCAATTTGCATTCAACATTCATAAAATTTAATGCCTCATTTAAGCTCTATAATGTCTGCGTTTTTTTCATATACTATTTTATTTTTATGTGTCAGATGTTCAGATGCCGCCGTAAAAAGTGAAAGGATCATTTTAAACATAATTCGCTTTAGGTTACCAAAGTTCTAGCTGTATCATTATTGAATAATAAAATTAGTAAAGGTGTGAACATGCAGAAAAAAATGCATATATCTAGATATGACGTCGATATGTGTTACAATAAATGCGCATAGGGCAGAAGGCAGTAATTTGCAGAGGCTACCGTCTCAGCAGGTGTAACGTCTGCCATTGCGACAACCTATTGGGTAAGGCGCAACTCGACAGAGGCCATCGGCTCCGGACGCGATCGCGACATAAACATCCCACATTATATTAGCGGTTACCTAACCTGAGACAAATCCGCGGATAATATAACTAACTTAATAACAATTTTTGCGTGTCGATATTCGCATTAAGCACACGAGTCTTGTAACATGTTATTGGCGACTGGCTTTTAATTTATGCAGGATAGACGGAGCGACGTATGCATCATCTTTGCCGGTGTCGAAATTATTACACCGTGCATGTTTGTCATACCTCAGAGATATATCTGTATAAACATATTTCGTATTCAATTTCTATTTACTTTACAATTAGAACTGTGAATGCATATGCTAAACTTGTATGTGCGAAACTCAAGGAAGTTCAATCATAGAACTAGTTTTCCATTTAGAATTTATTGAACCGGTTCATAAATGTTGTTTAATTCTTCACAAATAGTTGATTAGGTATATCGGACAACTATATGAGCTTTATAGGTATAGTGCGAAAATGTGATCTCCACATGTAAATTGCTTGTTTTGAGCACGTTACCTTGAGACTAATAAGCTACATTTATTTTAAATAAGCTCTATTGCCGATATAAAATATTATCTGACATCATGTAAAAGAAATATATTTAAAAAATCTATAACCACACCCGTATCTCTACTTTTTTACATACGCCTTTATCCTAGAAGGTACTGAAGTGCTATCAATAAATTTCACCTATCATTAGTTTTCAAGCGGACGATTTTTTAAAAGAGTGCATATCATAAATAATACTGTGCTTATACTAAAACCAAAAATTTAGATCGAAATTATTTGCTAAACTGAAAGTGGTATTATCAGTCAACAAGGTTGTAAACTTTTGTTTATATGTTTGTAGGCATAAATGTCATAGTAACGCGTTTGTAAAAACCCGGTATCAAAAAATGCTTATGTACAAAACATAAAAACTTTTGTCAAGGACAAGGAAAATATTATTTCAATTAAATAAATATTTATTTAAATATTATAAAAGCAATATTAAGTTTCAAATTTGCAAAATTTTGTTTTAATTAATATATTTTGGTTTTATAATTACGCTATCTATGGAGCTAGCATAAATTCTATTGAAACCCTTAGAAATTAGAAAAAAATTAAAAGGAAAATCCTATTTTATCAATTTTATAGTATCTATGATTTTTTTTTATTAATAAGTAAATATACCGAGATCATATCATAGGGTAGTACAGACCTACGTATTAAATAAACCCTTATTTTTTCTGAAAGTTATACAAATTTTGAGTGCTATATTAGTCCATGATTATAGTACTAAACTGAACAAATTAGCTGGCATTAATAATAAGAAAAGGGACACAACATAATATACAAAACAAAAAATATTTATTAAACAATACAAAAGTAAATAAAATAAAATAAAAGGGGGTACGTACGTTGGAATTGTCTAAGAGCGCAGTGTTGGCTGGAGGGCGTTAGCAACGCACCTCGCATTCTAGCCGAGGGCCATCGTCACGACAGTTTCACACAGTCTACGAACACCCAAAGGTCTACACAACGAAAGCGAAAATAAACACAGAAGTGGATGATCGCGCAAAGTCCTGCGGGCGCTGACCTGGCGCAGACTTTTCAGGGTCCAGCGAGGTGGCGTACGGCTCCAGGGTCAGACCGAAGCACGCGCCGGACAGTCCCAGCTCACTCAGCAGGATCCTCATGCGGCCGAGCACATTCCACTCACTGCACGCGCACTCACTCACTCGGCCAGTCAGACGGCTACGATGGGCAATTCGCGAGAGGGCGCGCGGAGGTACGTTCTGGTGAACGGACGGTGCGTTACTGAGGCCGCCGCCACCGAGGCCGGTGGCTATATCGCATTTCCTGACGTCACAACGGTGACGTCACGGTTGCGACGTCATTAACGGTACCTCCCACGGCCCGCCCGCCGCCGCGCCGCCCGCTGCCGCCCGCCCGAGCCTGCGCTAACGGAACCGCTAGTACTAGAGCTTTCATACGCCCGCGCCACCGCCGCGCCGCCGCACACTGTACTCCGCCACCTCGTGCCCGCTTGCCTCCACCGATCCTCGGTCCATAACGGCAAATCATCCGAAAATAAGTCATTTATATTTTGTATTATTATACATAATAATATACGGCGAAGATGACTGAAATCTATATTAGGGCAGACGCTGAAGTATTTTCAATTAAAAAATGTATATTAAGACAAAGAGATCTTCGAAATGTGTAAACGTTTTGTCGTCATAAGTTTTTCAATATACCTCGGGAAGGCTCATTAAGTTAGCCCTAAGTGAAATTGTTCAGTAGTATTATTCCAATCTAAGTTTAGCGACTGCACTAGCTTTACTTTGAAGATAATAAAGAATAAGCTCACATATCCACAAATATTAATACAAGAGAAAACCACTAAACTAAATTAATTGGAAGCTGTAAGCTCGTTTTGGAAACTGTATAGTTTTGTATTACTTCTTTGCACTTATATTAAAAATATAATCATAATATTGTAACCATTGACCTGTTATATTTCAAACAATAGATATTAGGCTACATTTTTGTTGTAGGTAGCCAATACAATTAGTCATCGATTGTTAATTGAGTTTACCAAAACAAGGTCAATATCCAGTTAATCTCATCACTTACTACATCTACTACTTCCTTAATAAACGCTATCTTTACCAAGTTACATCGTCTCTCCATTATTCTCTGCTTATCTTTGTAAATAATAGGCTGCGTTGGCGTTCTATAAGCGTGGGCAATTCATCTTTATCATTGATTATTGTAAGCGTTGGAGGGAATTTATTAGAAGTTATTTTTTGTTGAAGAAAAAAATCAGTCAATTACAACTGAAATTGAAAAGCAATTGTATCAGGTAGGTAATTATTGCTTACAAAGTTATGCGATACATCACTGATTCTGCAACTCTACTATGGATATATTTACGTTGGTTAAAATTTCTAACAATAATAATTATTGTGAACATAGAAATGACTTATCCGCAATAATAATGTTAATTTAATTTATCTTCCGATGAAATCGAAGGGTGTAACAGGTTTAACTTGTGTCTGCCTGTGGCGTCATAGCTCCCAAATGGAAAAACCTATTTTGATTTTTTTTAGAGGTGACCTGATCAGTAATATTTTGATTTGTTGAAAAAGATTTTAAAATCTCTTAGTTCTTACTCTTAGCTCTTTCTAAAATATTTCAGCCGTTTTAAGATCATCAGCCCTTATTTCCTAATCTTAAGTTGATGCATATGGTTTTATATAGATAATGGAGCTTTTTTTAATTTATTAATGTAACGACGTTAAATAAACAAAATTAAAAGGTTAAAAAAAAACGAATTGTAATTTAACGGACTGAAATAGAATGATGATATTATTATATCCTTTTTTCAAAACAGGTGCCAAACATTCCAAATTATCTTATTTACTTTTGGTTACTTGTTGAGTCAACTGTAAACAACCCATTTTCTCCGAAGAGGTTTTTGAAGAGAATCATTTCACAAATTAGCGCTGTGCCGAGCTTCAAGTATTTTTTTGTGTGCACATTGTACATGCATTGAGTGTTAAGGGCCCAAATTTTTATTCACTATCAGCACCAGTAAAACGCTTACGTACACACTTAATAAAATTGAAAGTTCCACTTAACCAGCCAGTGTTCTTTCTTGCCTTGGACTTGTATGATTAATGTGGAAATGACCTATCCTTTCCTCAAGGTTATGGAGCCCTTTATAAAACAGTATACCTAAGTATCTTAGGTATTATTGAAGTATAAATTGTCTATATAATGCAAAAGTTACCCCATTGTTTGTTTGCCGTTACTAACTTTGCCGTTAAACATATTTGTTATCTGTACCTGAGTAAATAAGGTACGCATAAAAAATATGAACATTTTTCTTAATAAATGGAGGAGAATGTTTTACAAATGCCCTGTGCATCGCACTTTTATGATGTCATGCATTTCAGCATTTCAACTTTTACTTTTTGACCTTGAAAGTTTATAGACTCGAATACATCAAACATTACTGTTTATAGGTAGAACGTGTCAATAAAAAATAAAAATAATAAAATAATATTTGTGGACATTTCATATATCACTTGCTTCAGACATTAAAGCTACAGCTATGTATTATGGGAACCAGATAACTGATAGAATATTTGTATATTTTTTGTTTTTAAATATATACTTAGAATACAATATAACACCCAGATACACAACAATCATCGATGTTCATTACACAAATGTTTGTCCTAGGTGGGAATAGTACAATCTATAAACAGTTCAGAAACCAATAATTGAGCTATTAGGCCAGTCAGCAATGATATCATACTGGCTGGATTCTCAAGAAAGATTTAAAAAAGCCAAACTGTTTAAAATTGGAACGCAGGGATAAGGAAGGATAAGTATTACAATAAGCAATTACGGCGTGTTTATTGAACGCGGGAGACAAACGCAGCGACGCTGGCACATGGCAGCGGGACGTCCACAGCCATCCCGGCCTCATTCGCGCAGACTGCGCCCGTTTCCGCATTGATTGCAGCCGTCGTCACACTAGGACACCTATAGAGAAGCTCGTACGAATCATCAACTAATTTTCTTCTACCTATACTACTTACCTACTTATTTATAATTTGCAGTATCGACTGTTTAGCCTATTCAACGGATTCATTTTATTTTAAAAGAAAACTCTCCCACTCTTTATACAAATTTCATAAAAAAAACCTTCCTGTTTTCTTTGGCAACGCTACAGAATTGGCCTTTACTACAACTATTAACTACATTTTAACCGTGATTGTTGTGTTTAAAAAAATTAAAACATAATTTCATGGTAAATGACAATGAGATCATTAGATCTTTATCTCTTAGAATGCACTGTTTGCTATTACTTATACTGTTTGCTATACTTGGCTAGCATGGTACACCTTCGATCGCATCGTCACTTCCCATCAGGTGAGAGCGTGGTCAAATGCTAGACAAGTTTCAAGTAAAAAATAAATAAATATTTAAGCACTTTTTGGGCAAGCTTTTGTGTCAGTCATAGAATGATTCAGCCATACTTAACACGCTGCAGGTTCAGGAAAATCTCTTATTATACGTTAAATCAGTTGAGCGAGTTTCTGTGTAGGCGTATCTTTTAAGTGTTAGGCTCTGACATTTTAGTAATAGTGTCATCAAATGACCCATGGCATTGCCCATTAAACCGCATTAAATGGATATAAGTTATCCTCTATTATAAGTTATTAAATTAAAAAGTACTCATGCCGTGGGGTCTTATTATGTTATTATTATTCCATCTTTACCTCCTCAGTATTCTGGGTCTCCTGATACTTCATACTTTAGAAGCAACGAATAAAGTAGTATATTATTTTTCTGTAACCCCATCTTAAACGGTGATCCGTAATTTTGTTCACAACTCTATTTTTGTTATCCTTATAATTCAATAACTAACCGTTTTAGCGTGAAGCAGTAATAAACATTTACACAAACTTTCGCCTTCATTTAGTGTAACTGAACTAACGAGAAAAAATGTTACAGTTCAGTGAACAGAACTGGTCAACTGAACTAGTGGGAATAAATCCTTATTTTACAAAAGTAGAAATTATACATACTTCCTAGACAAATAAACGATATATACGAAATATAGTAGGTATACAGGTACTACCATTTATTAAACAAAATGTTTCAACGACAAAAGCTTGCAAAGCTTAGTCGTTAACTACTATTTAGAACAGCGACTGTGACATTTATTTATTTAGTTATATCTAAATGGGATGTGAATAGGGTTATAGATGATAAAAGTTTCAAAGTAATATGCTTTCTAATAATTATTTTCAGGGGGGCGAAGTGTTCCAGTAGTGTCCGAGTAGATACGGCAATGCATGTATTTGCAGCAGTTACGATTGGTCGCATGCCCCAGTACTATTTGTTGCTCGCACCGCGGGCAACCGTCCAGTTATTCTAATTTTACACATAATCGATGCCGTCGCATCGCCGACTCATCGACAAAGGACTTGTCAATCTGTCAAAGGTGAAAATCGAAGATGGTCGGCAAGTGTAAGCTTACTCTCATCGGTTCCATCTTATATAAAAAATGTGCCAAGCCTTGGTGATTGTTCTGTCCACAATTTGTCTTGAAAATATTTTTTATCCTTTGATGATATACTTAAGTTTATTATTATTCAACTCTTTGCTGATTTTTTTTTTGCTTTTGTTATCAGAAACTGACTTGTATGTAATTAAAAATCGCAGTGTATGTACAGTTATGTATGTTAAGATAACTTTGCCGCTGAAGTTTGTGAGCATGACTATATGACGTCATAAATGACTATTATTATATATTTTGTATAGTTATATAGTGACGGCCTCTGTGATGTAGTGGTTGAACAGTTCGGCTCATAACCCGGAGGCGGCGTGTTCGATTCTCACTGCAAGACAAGTATTCCTGCACAGAAAAAAACGCAATTACTTGTTCTAAGTCTGGGTGTTGTGAGACCATTGTCCACGTAGTTCCTGGGGCCCTAGCACAGGGATTCTTAGTTAGGTTCCAGGATCTATGTATGTGATCGTTGGGCGTTATCATTATTATCGTTTTCACACTACTATCTTCAAGTGGAAAAGATTCATAATATCACTTTATGCAAAGTGTAAATAGTGTAATTATTCGTAACAAACGCAAAGCGTAAAAAACAGACTCCAGAATTATATGGTTTTCTTATGGATGTATTTGTCAGAAATGAAACAAATTAAAATGGGACCGCACGGGAAGCGAAAAATAAAAAAAAACTAGTATGCTTTAGGCCACACGACTGAAGTAAACTTCTTCAGTTTGGCTCTGTCTATCGGCTGGTATAACTTTGTTTAGTCTTAATGTCGCCATCTTGACAATTGTTGACACAAATTAATGTCATTCTACCGGATATACCATACATATAAATAATAATAAAAATATATACACAAAATTTCAACTTTATTATGTTGACAATAGAAATCTACGTTAACCAACAACTTTCAACTTCCGTTCGCCTTACCAGCTTGCTCAAGTCAAGCGTCCGTAAAGAAGACTACTTCAAAAAAGAATCATCAAAATTGGTTCACCCAGTCGAAATTCTCAGGTAATAAACATAAAAAATACAGTCAAATTGAGAACCTCCTCCTTTTTGAAGTCGGTTAGTAAAGGAAGTTTTTCGTATATTTCTTTAATAAACTAAAAATGAAAATTAATTTCCAAACTGATTTGTGATCCACCAATTGGATTAATATACTAATGCCTTGAAGGTAGGGTGTACGTTTTCTTTATTAGTAATTTGTTATAAGAGAATTAGGTGGATTTCGAACAAAAAACAAACTAACTAAATCTGAACATTTTTTAAAAAGTTCGTCACTGTCATCGTCATGAACCGCTCAATATTTTTCCACCACTGGGGCACGCGCACACACGCTGGGCACTACGTGGACCAAGTGCAGGTTGGTGGATGACACTTCTTCTCAAATATTGCAATTCTTAATAATATCACCGTAGTAAAGTGAAGACATTACTACGTTGCGGCCATACCATGGTTCCACAACACATAGACACAGATCCAATACTTGCGCTTTTTTTGTGTGCACAAAAACGTATCCTACCGCGGGAATCGAACTCGCCACCTCCAGGCTATGAGCGGACCTGCTCAACCACCACACCACAAGGACTATGAATGAAATATGTATTTTAATTATATATACCAGAAAGCATTCATGATCAAAGAGACGATTGTACAAATAAGGCATTATAATAATGGCTAAAAATAAAACACAAAGACGAATGAGAGGTATCGAACGTCTACTTGCCTATGTAATATAATCTCAACTTAGAGGCATAGCCACCGGAGGGCTAGACGGGGCAGTGCCCCGGGGCCCCAAGCTCAGGGGCCCTCGGTCTCTGACTTACAAACCATAAATTGAACTAGTGAAAATTTCTCCTACATTCGGAATATAAATATATATAAAATAAAATCGTGTTAGTTACACTATTTATAACTCAAGAACGGCTTAACCAATTTGGCTGAAAAGTGGTGGGGAGGGAGCTTAGAACTAAGAGACGGAAGTAGGATAATTTTTATCCCGTTCAACCACGTTTTACTTATTCACGCGTGCGAAGCTCGGGCGGGTCAACTAGTGAAACATAAAACTAATGTAGTAAGTCAAATTTGGAACATGATAAATTCGGAACATACGATTTTAAATAGTTTAGTTGGGGCCCTAGTTTATTTCTTTGCTCCAGGGCCTTTGTTACCTAGCTACGCCACTGTCTCAACTATTCCTTTGTCAAAACCCACACGCGCTTATAAGATGTCTTAGATAGGTTTACACATTTTACATCAAATTAATGTACCCAGATTACCCATTGCTAGTATCCTACCCATAAAGGTTAATCAGCGCCATCAAATAAGATCTAAGGTGACGTCATAAACATGGAAACTCGATCTGAGCCTTGTTAATTAGCACAAACATTCTTGAATATAATAAATACATAGCATCTACTTGCACTGTAAGTAACTGTTGCCAGAGAGCTTTACTGGTAAAGTTTAATTAAGATAATAGATAATATGTTGCAATTAACTATACGTACTTAGTTTATGTATAATGTCTGCAAAGTTGTTTTGTCATACATTATTTGCTGCTAATATAAACTTTCAGATATATCCTTAACATACTTGTACTTCTGTAGGTGAGTCTGTATGAATGCTTATTTAATTAATACTTGGATATTAAATGATATCTATCAGTTTATTTCGAGAATAAATATGAGGTACCAATGTAACCAAAACATTTATAAATACTGTACCGTTTAACCGACCATTTACTTCGTAGTTCCTACGTCAACGTTTTGGTTTACATATTCCACCTAACAGACAGTTCGGATCAAGCAATGGAACGATCACGTCGCGCATTCTCATTAATTCATTTAAAACTAAGTGGATCAAATAAAAATATCAAACAATATAAAATCAAACTTTTTCTTCTTAAGATTAAGGTCTCGCACCCTACATACACCTCATGGTAAGTCATCATCTGCCTGAAAAAGTCCACTGCTGAACATACTACGTCATATAACAGGTACTTAAATCTCTCTTCTCTTTTCTTATCTGTACATGTAAAGCGTAGAAATATTTCATAAGTACTGTGAACGTACTAATAGGTACTTTTCTGACATCATAGTTATGTGTGTCACACTGCTGCGTGATCGAACAAATTCTTTGTTTGCTGGCTTTGGTCATCGCTATCCAGGTAAGCGGTACTACATCACACAGATATAAAGACCTAGGTTCACTAGGTCTAAATGTAAAGGCTGAATAGTTTAGTCAAAGGAAAAAAACGAATGTACTTTAGATCACACAAAGTAAAACTTCTTTAGTTTAGCTCCATTCATCGACCGGTATAACTTTGTTTTTGCTTTGTCGCCATTTTGACAATTGTAAATTGTCATTTTACCGGACATTCCAACATAAGGATAGAAATTTTTAAATTTGATAAGTTGTCGATGGAAATCTAAGTTAACCAACAATTTTCAACTTCCGTTCGCTTTGCCAGCTTACTCTCCAAGTCAAGCGTGCATAAATTGAATTAAAAAATCTGATTTTGCACAAATTGACTCGATTTTGGAAAGCTTCAAAATAATCAATTTATTTGCGTTTTCAACCGTGAAAAGTGAACATAATTTAAGCTGTTTAACAGTAGAAATTCAAGGCTGTTTTGCCTGTCAGCATTGAAGACATCTGAAAAAAAAATACTAGGTTTTTATGGGTATATCTTAACTATAACTTAACAGTTATAGGTGGTGTAGTCAGTCAGAAGTGCTTAATAGACGTTATGTATAAGTATCGACTAGAATCATAGTTACAATGATGTAGGTAAGTATCTAAAGGGTGTGGTTATATTTTGTTGAAGTCAGATTGAATTTCTAGAATAGGCACAGGTGCAGAATTTTACGCTGAATTAAATTTTGCGTCTAAATGTGTAATGTTAACCAGTAAAGTTATCTAGGAATCCTATAATTTCCTAACTTGATACTTATATCATTATATAATATGTAGGTATTTATGATATGACTGTAGGTACTTTTATCTTTCGTAATTACTGTCAGTTTAGTCAAGTACACTTTTGTAAAGTATTTCATTAAAGATTTGATCTATCTGTCACAATCTCTGTACAGGATAGGTAGAATAGTTAAATTATTAAACCTTATAGGTTACAATTTACCTACTACTTATTGGGTTTCATTAAAATCTTTGAATGCTTTTTCGAAACATGTCTTTAATTTATTTTTCTAGCCTAGATTATCAATACGTGTATGTCAGACTATTTTTTGTTAAAATTTTCGCTAAATGGGATAAGGAGATGATTAACTCATTAGTTTATCAGCAAATATACCTACACGTCTCAGCCGCATCATTTACATTCTGTGATAAACGTATGTGTGTGCTGTGATAGGGAGTCGCGTGTGTGCGTGCGGCCCATATCGTCGGTGCGCGAACGCACCGGGTCGATGGGCGCGCGCGCGGCGGGCGCGAGCGCAGAGAAATAATTCCGTAGCGTGAACGCGGCGCACTTGTTTCGATGCCGTCAGCGCGTTGTTGAAACACTCTTGAGTCTGTGGACGGATTGTAAATTGTACTAATTGGGCATGGCGGTCTCCGCTGACAAAACAGTAGCTTCATCTATCCCCGTTCTAGTGCACATATTGTATAACAACCGTAGAGTCGACCAGTGAACTACCTATATACTCAATTCATCGCGAGCGCTGTGAAATTATCCGCTGTATTGGATGCATAATGCAGATTGCAAGAGTGTGTGTGTAGTGTTCACAAATAGTCATAGTCAGTGCTGGAAGGGAGCCGTAATGATCCCTATTGTAAGTATATTATTATCTACATCGGTAATAAAACTCAGATTAAATTGTGCTGAGCTTGTGAAGGTTCATAAGTTATATTTTGAGGTTATGTTTGAGAGCCGTCACTGAAAATAAAATATCGATCTGAGCAGTATGTACTATACTATGCTTGTATACATGGACGAAATCGTTAATTATTACATGGCCCTTCCAACAGACAGTCATGAGATATTTTGGCTCATAACCAAGTATTTGTGTAGGCCGGGAGTTGTATTGTTTGTTACAGAGATTCGTTTCACTGTTTCAGTTTCACGGTAATTTAGTAATTTACAGCGTATGTAGATTGTATGCTCAGGAGTAATGCGTGCTTCACAATAATTACCACTAAACAAGCACTATTGTCCTGTATTAAAATTACCGGTATGTAGGTACCTTAGTTAGGTATTACTAGTTATTCTAATAATAGTCATTATTCCTACAGTTGTTATCAATAAAGTAAAACCGATTATTGATAAGCAGATTCAAAGTGGTGATATCAAGTGTACCTACCTACTTAATTCAATTGATATGCACTTATCGTAAGAACGTCCTCGAGTATACCTACATAAGCTAGACAAACTTATTTACAAAATTAGAGAAACACTCACTTCAGAGGCTGAAGATATAAATTGACCGAGATTTAAAAGTGATATACAATCACTATGATAAGCGATTGCGTTTTGATAGCGGTAAATTTTAAGATAGGTTATGAAGAAATTTGTTTTATATTTTATATATATATGTACGAGTATTTGAAACTACATGCATAACCATAGTATAATATCTATATTAAATGTTGTATATTTCTTACATGTATATGTAATTTGACATAAAAAGTTACGACAGTGATAGCACTGTCGAAAACGGAATGGTAACGAAAACTTATTCAATTTGTTAAACTTCTACAAATGTAAACACATTAGTGGAATAGTTTCTCTATCAAGATAGCTATCATGCTGTGATAAAAATGTTACCTACTGATTCTCAAGGTTTTATTTAAATATAGCATACGTATGTAAATTATAATTCAACAACGATTCTAAAGACGTTAAAACGTATTACAAAATACATACATAGTATATATATCTATATGTAAGCCGATATTCCGTTGAGAAAATCTTATTTTTTAAGCCTTGGTTTTTTATAGTTACTAGTTGTACAGCTTCAATCGTTCTGCCTATCTGGTTTGTTATTGAACAAGCGAGCTATGAATAAATAACGAGTGTATCTAGACAGGAATCAGTTCATTCTACAGCGAGTTCGATATATCTATGCCTTTTATATTAAGTTTTTATGATATTATTTAACATTTATGTATACTTACGTATAACATAAATAAATAAATATTTGTGGTTTGTCGACATTTCACACAACGCCATCTAGTCCCAAACTAAGCAAAGCTTGTACTGTGGGAACCAGATGACTGATGGAATACCTTAATTTTTTGTTGGTATATACACAGTTTCATCAGGAGGCTGTCTACACTATAAATTCTGTTATGAAACGTTTACAAAAATATAAAATAGAAAACGTTTCTTCTTTAATATTAAAAATACGAGTCATTTTTGGTATCTACTTATGAAAAAGTGTCACAGATCAGGATATCATTTATGGAATGTATGACTGATTGTGATTCCGCCTAGTTTTATTATAGTTGACGAAGTTGAACGGGCCTGTTCGGGGAGGCGACGGATCGGAACTAAGTTTTCAATAGATATGTAGAAAAATAAGAGTCAAAAATAAGCATTAACTACGTTTATAAACATTGCCCGGAAAATGATAATGACACACTGCTGGTGCATCACATAATTAAACATTTTAACACCAACAAACGCATTGTTCTTCTATCCTACTAATGTTATTAATGCGGAAGTTAACGCGCGCGCGCGCGCTAACTTCCGCTTCTGTGTGTGTGTGTGTGTGTGTGTGTGTGTGTGTGTATGTGTATGTGTATGTGTGTATGTGTGTTTATGTGTGTGTGTATATCTGTGTGTGTCTGTGCGTGTATGTGTGTGTACCTATATATTTATATTTGCTACCGCTCAGCGGTGAAACAGCTGAACAAACTGAAATGTAATGTTAAACTTGAAATGTAAACATGACTGTGTGTAAATACAGTAGACTGTTATATAATATTTAATACTATAGGATATATTTTATTCCTATAAATTGAACGGATTGTCTCAGGATGACGTGCGCAGCGCAGTGTGATGCGAATCGACCACGAACGAATAGCCCGTCAAATCATTCCATAACATAAAAAAATTAAATAAATTATTTTATTAGCCAAGGTATAGCAGAAACAGAATGCTACATTTTGAAGTTCATTAATAAAAACAGGTGACCCTAGCGAAAAATCCCGCGCGTAGTGCAAGCAAAGAATAAATAAAGCAAGAACAGCACGTGAGCTGTCGACCCGTGTCTTATTGAATAACAGATCGTTTCTTTCTACTCATAGACCCCGCAGTATGAGGCCCCTGCCCCACTGTCAGCGAGCCAAGATGCTGAAGTTGGGTATAATAAGCTCGTAAACGAATGATTACTTCAGGCAGAATGTCATGTTAAATGGGATTAATGGAAAATGTATCATAATCTAACGATCGTGGTATCTTATCTAACCAATTAGTCGTAGTATCCAATGTTACTCGTCGAAAACATGCTTCATTTGAAAGCTATTTGGTTTAATTTTAATGATTATATCCTAGTTTATTATTACTGTTATTTACCTGACTCTTGCTCTTCAAGAGTTTTAGAGGTAAGTAAATAGTTATAGTAAAGTTATCTATTCATAGAACAGAGTTCTACGTCGGTATATTACGCGAACAGTAAAATATATATGAAAGACTCGACACGAGTTGACACGATTGAAAAATATAAATTAAGTATAATGTTCTACAGAATTTGCAAAGTAATGTTTTTCAACATTGAGGTAAGATAACATTTCGATATAAATTATTGTATAAAAAATGTATCAAATCAATATACGATTGTAAATGGCAGTTAATTGTTTTTTACAAAAATATTTAGAGCATTTAGGTTGCTGTTGCTGCGACGTAACCTAACTATGAGTCCCAAAATAAAAATGAACCTTCAGCTCTGTCTATTCTATATACCAAAAGAGATGCAATAAGTAAACGCGATGAATGAGTTCGAGTAAAATAAATCTGTAATACGCATTACACAGTTTTCATAATAATGACGTCACTCGAATTTCGCGACATCATTGTGGCTACGTAGTTTATTATCGCTCACAGTGAAGCGTGTGCCTCAAACGAACGTCACAGAACCGGAGGGAAGTGTAATAATACCATGTGTATTGATTTTTTAGATTCAGTCCTCCGCCCGCAACCCTCTTTGCCACGTCATCGTTTACCGCGTACACCTGGAGTCATGACGTCATTGATTCATGAGTGTGTATTACGTCATAGTTCTGTACGCATGCGCTTTGTGCTAGGCAGAAAAAATCCTAAATATAGGCTGAAGCCAACGTTACCATATTTGATCAAATGTTGTTGCCATCTGTAATATATTTTATACAATCTTAGGTTAGATACTTAAATCTACAAAAAATACATTTAGAATTTGAAAAAAAAAAAGTGGTTATGTTAGAAGTTAAAATGCTAAAATAAGCATTTTAAACTAAATTGTAGTGTCAATTTTATATCGAACATTCAATAAAGTATAGAAACAGAAAACCATAATTGAAGGGTTGAGAATAAAAAGGGTTTAACTGTCAAATCGACAGTTTCGAGAAAATTGACTTTAAACGTCAACGGCGTCATTTTAATGTAGAGTGCTTATAAGGTAATAGAAAAGGTTTATGTAAGTTTCAGTTGCTTGAAAATGTTTTAATTATATTTTAAAATACTAAATATAGTAGGTACTAATTCATACAATCACTGTAAAAATATAATATAATAAAATAAATATAACAATGTTTTTATGCTAAACGAACTGTATTCCTGTGTAACCCTCATTTCGGTATTTTGAGAATGTATTATTGAAGATAATTTCACGCTGAATCCAACGATACCCATAAGTCATTTTGTGAAAAAAAAATCAGATAAACCCTTTTTGTTCTCACCCCTTCAATTGATATATGTAATATTACCTCTGTTTACTTCCACTTTGCCTGCATACTTTATTTAGCAGTAATGAAATTAGGAAACATAATGTACATTATATACATAGGTTTATAAAAAATGCTATATTATCAGATGATTTCAAATGTGTGATTGAGTACCTACAATACGTACCTACAAAGACGATTATAGTTATAATATTGGCCTTATATAGGTATTATATATTAGGTAATGCTATTTTGTATTATGTTTAGATTCATTTGCGAAACGATTCTTTCTACATTGATAATGAAATTATGTCCCTACGGGATGATTACAGCGATTGGAATCGTTTTTGAACACGCGGTGCATGGTAACTGTGTCAAAATATCGGGAACTCTGAAATCACCTACCAACTTTTTTCGTCTTTATTTTAGTCCATTATCAGACCTTCAACACCTATAAATTTATGATGTAATGTAACAGCGCATCGCCATAATATATGCACTAAGCTTTAAAATCCCAAAGATAGTACGAAAATAATTATACGGTAAATTTGGTAAATAAAATCAATACTTCGAAAAATATAAATAGTATTGTAATAGTAAATGGTATTGCACCGCAACACGACTTTCCTAAAGTGGATTGATTTTTATTTATCTTGCGAAGTGAGCTATTTAAGGTTTTGTTAAAATTATAAATATTTGATTTAAGGCTAGATTCATTCGTATGCTACTTAGTCAGGTGTCAGTTTTAAGCGGTGTGTAAGTAGTTAGGCCCAAGACTAGGATAAATATGATCAATAGTCATAAACAATGTATTATCATTACCCATTAAAGTATTATGTTACAAAAGAAAGCTTAAAGTTTAGCATGAAACTAAGTCATGTTATGACATCTCACGATTTGCTTATAAAGTTTCTAGAAATTTCACAAGGAATTCTGGTTTATGCTCCCTTTACGTTTACCCTAACCTACACACAATGTTTGCCTCGCCCGCTCACAGATGTCGCTGGGGCTCGCCTTAGCTTTATTTTGACAGCTAACATGGCCCCTCAAATTTTCATAGTGTCTACTTACTTCAACTAAAAAAGTGATTCGTTATTGTGTAGTTTTTACAAAATTTATAATGAAAGGCCTACTTTAAGTGTATCAGGACGATGTGAATTTTATGAAACATGGTTTATCGTCGGAATCAGGTACAAATCACGTTTACCGCATGAGTGATGATTTGCTTCGTCAAAAGTATTGATTACTGTCGAAATGGTGTCAATAGATACGTAACTTCTATTAAAAATGCCGAATTTAGAATTACTATTTTGCTAGATTTGAATTATACATATATTTGCAAATTAGAGCTTTAATGTAATGCTTATATGAGTGAAAATAAGTTACTTGGTAAAATGTAAAACTAACATGTTATGCAACTTAGCTGTACATCTGCATTGTGAAGTTAGTGCACTTTGTTGCTAAGTAACGGAACACAAAATTATGCTGAATGACGAGCTAAAAAACGAATAATAATGTTTTAACCTCTTTAGTCATAAAAGAGGTCCAAACATAAGGCGAACATATAATATAAGGATGTTTTATTCAAAACGCATGGTATTGTTTATAAGACAATAGTACCTTGATCACGGAACTTTAAGAAATTTCATTCCTAATTTGAAAATTTACATAGTAACTATGCACACATGCTGCGTATTGAATCTGTCAAATTCATACAAATTTGTGTTATTATTGGTTGCAATCAAGTTGCGTGATGTAATGAAATTACGTATCTTTAATATTAGTTACTACAAAATATTTCACAGAATTAAGGGATTGTTTGCGTTAGTATCTACTTTTCACCCACTAGGAGGACCTATCTGATGGGGGGTGATCATGGCATTTTGATTGCAACGCAACAAGAGAATCTCGTTCCTAATTTGAAAATTTCCATATTAGCTATGCACATGCACATAAACTGCGTATTGAAACTGTGAAATCGATACAAATTTACGTTTCTTTACGTTACGTGATCGCCTGGTTTGGCAAACCTGCTGAGAACTGATGGATGCAGGAAGCTAGCAACCACTCAAAGTGGCGTGGAGGCCTATGTTCAGCAGTGGACGTCTTCAGGCTGTTGATGATGATGAGGTAATTTTTTGGCTAAGCATCCGTTTAATCTTTGTGGTAGAATTATGCCACTAACAGTGATAGAATAGTCAAAGGTACTTAGGTGTATATATAATGTGTACTTCTGTACCTCCTGGAATTGTAAGTAAAATATAAGTAACCGATTTTCTTTGTATTTTCAGGTATCGCTTTGGATAGAACCAGAGCATGGTCTACAATAGAGGTATAAAACACTTAAGTAGTATTATTTAATTTGGATATGGATCCTATATTAGAAAATGATTCAGCGACCACAGAATCACCGACAAAGCATGGGAAAGCAAAACATAAACATAAAAAGAAGAAAAATCAGCTTGATGCGCAAAAAGAGATTCAAACGGTGGTTGGAGAGAAAAAAAGGTTTGTCGTTACAACATTACCCACATCTGAAGAAAAAGTTCCTTCTACTAGTATAGTTGACGGTAATGTGCATACGGTCCATTTTGGTACTCGTGGTGTTGAATCACAGAGACCTCATGTTAGATCAATATTTAAAGATAAACCATCCGATTCATCAAGACCTTCTAGTTCAGAGAGAGAAACAGCCACTGGGAAAGAATATGAAACGTTTCATGGAACCTCATCTAGTCCCAGAAGTTCCATATTTGATATATTTCGATTAAGAAGGAAAAGTGATGCCAAAAAACACCAACCCAAGACACCAACAAAATCTAGTGAAGCACCGGAAGCAGTAAATGAGGAACCGAGTTCCTCCGACTCTAAAGATTCACATAAGAAATATTACCACACCGTAACAGGAGCTTCGTCCAGAAAGTATAGCCCGATCACTAGGGTAATGGATATATTTCGACCCAGACCTCATCCAGACACTAATCAGCCTGCGACAGATCTTTCCAAAAAGAAAAGCAATAAGCCAGGTCGCCGTTCTTCTATAGAAACAACTTCACCAACTTACCACAAAAATTCATATGCGTCCTTGGATCCCACACATGCAAAGCAATTATTTAGAGAAATTCGAGGTCTGCCTAAATATGATCCTTATTTATCTATCGTACAAATATCTATAGGAGGTCGAGATAAAACACGGCTATTATTGAATTTCTTTAAATATCATAAATGTGACGAAATCCTCCCTAAATCTGCAAAAGTTATTATATTCGATACTATGTTTTATGTAAAGAAAACCTTTCCTACTTTGATATCGCATGGTATACGTTCTGCACCACTTTGGGACGCAAATAAAAAAATGCTAGTTGGAATGATAACTGTTACAGATTTTATAAGAATCTTATTACATTTTGATGCTGAAAATTTATCAGTGGAAGACTTAGAACGGCACACGCTTCATAATTGGAGAAAGATATTAAGACAAACTCGAAAACCACTGTGCAGTGTAGCACCCTGGCAATCTTTACATGATGCTATTAACTTACTTAACAAAAATAGAGTACACCGACTTTTGATGATAGATCCTACAACTGGCGATGTTTTGTACATATTGTCCCACAAAAGAATATTAAGATTTTTGTTTGTGTACCTCAATGAGTTCCCAGAGCTTACATTTTTTCACAAAACTCTAGTTGAATTAAAAATTGGTACATACGACGATATTTCATCTGCTACAGACGAAACAACTATCAAAACAGCTTTTCAACTATTACTAGAAAAAGATATATCTGCTTTACCAGTTTTAGATGAAAACGGTACGCTTCTTGATGTGTATGCTAAATATGAAGTTCTAAATCTAGTGAGTGAAAAATTATATTCGAATTTGTCATTGACCATAGGTGAAGTAAGAAACAAAAAGAAAGACTGGGAAGAAAAATTACAAAAGTGTCGTTCGAGTATTACTTTATACGAGGCCTTAGAAGTTATAGTTAGAACTGAAAGTCATCGATTGTTGTTAGTGAATAAGGATGATAAATTAATAGGAATTGTGTCCCTGTCAGATATTTTAGTATATTTAAATAGAATAATTCCAACTGAAAAGAAAGTATCGTCGCTACAAGAAATTTTCAGGCCACTTGAAGAGAATAAAGTCGATGAATCTTTAAAGGAGAGTGAAAGCGACGTTATTTCTATAAATGTACCTAATTTCGCTACAAAGATTGTACCTGAGGCTGACGAAACTATACCAGAAGCTACTGATTTAACTTGTGCATCCAAAGATGATAAAGTGAATGAAACAGAAAGTAGTTCCGATGATGTGGTTACAGCTCTTGACATCAAAATTAACTCGAACAGTAGCCACGCCGAGTCACACATAGACCCATCTACTATTGAACATATAGATATTGCTGAATAAATTATTATAATTATTATGTTTATTTATTCCAAAGAAATTGTGATAGGTGGAACCGCCAAATCGGTATATTAATCTCAGCTTTTGCTTGTATTATTAATATGTAATTTAGCTCATTAATAGTCGCATTAAAAACCACGTGATTGCCTTACTCATTATTTAATTCATTAAACATTTGCTAAAACTCAATAAAATATTTTAGCATTACATTTATTCTTTTATTTACTTGTTACTCTTGAGAATCAACATCCGGACGGAAGAGGATCTTCCTAAGAAACTTGATAAGTATAATACCGTTCTTTCCGTCATATTAGACCAAAATATTAGATCTTATTATTAAGTTTAAATAGCGTTTGTAATAGAATAAACAGTCCTAATACTTATACTTATCAATTATTTAACAGTCACTTATAACGTTTTACTGCGGAAATTATTAATTTCTCGGGGTGAAAAGAAAGTATCTTATATCACCACAGAATAAATAATAATAGCACACGCAGTAGCAAACAAACATAATAGGATGTCCAGTCTGATCCGGGAGACGTTTCTATTATATCCTATATATCCGAAGTTTCGCGGCTCTGAGTTATCAGTTCTATAGTTCGCGGTATCAGCCAAAACTCTTTTTGCATATTTAGAAACATCACAATTAAAATACAATCACAGCAAGATTTCATCACATACATTCCCATTCTTTTCATCATTGTATCAATGTACCTATATATAAGTATATTATATTAGCTGCATTCACGTCTGTAGACTGTGAATATATTAAGATGTGCTGTGTTTTTTTCATCTGTGTCTAAATACTGATTGTGCGTTACAAATTCAACGATGCCGATGAGGGAATCGTTTTGATTAAAAATAAGTCACGTGTCTTGCGTGGTTGGCGCAGTCGGAGTGCAGCGGAGGAGTACCGGGACCGGTCCGCGAGTGAGGCTCGCAACTCAGACCCGGAACAGAGCACTCTGCCCAAGGTCGTCGTATCTCTTACTTTTAGCGAATCGATTTTGCCGGCCATATAGAATTATGTAAATGGCGTCTAGATGTGCAAACAGTATTTATTATACATTTTATTGGACACAATATTTATGACCAATTAGATTTGCCAGCCAGTTCCTTTTGATTAAAAAAATATAATAGAATACGGTCCGCAAAATCCGCAATAAAAATGATCTGGTTTTTCTTGTTGTCGTATATACTGTAATAAAAAAATGATGTGCTCTGTGTAACATATTATTAAATACAGATCTGATTAACATTACATTCTACTCATTCTACTCTTTGTAACCCGTTATATTCTTGATGAACTCTCAATAGCTCACAAGTAGCTCTGACTTCTGAACTGTAGGTTGTGGGTTCAATTCCCACCCCATAGAAACATTTGTGTGATGAACAATGGTGTTTGTTCTGTGTCTACTAGGTGGTATATTGTATTCTAAGTATGTTTTTTATAAATAAAAACAAGGTACACACACACGCGCGCACACACATACACACACACATCCACACACACAATTTTTAAAATTATTTTTTTTACTCATCTTACCTTCCTTGCCCAGATTTAAAGAGGAATGTAAGGTAATTGAATTATCTATGAAAAAATATCTTTTTCGTTTCCTTTAGGCCACGCGGGTGAAGCCGCGGGCAGCAGCTAGTTAAATATAATCTTAATCTTTATTGTTTACAGCCTAAAATGACATGTCGTCTGTTTCAGTGTGGGTGCAAAAGTAATTTATCAATAACTTGCACCGTTACCAATACCATTAAGTATAAAACGCATAAATACAATAGCGTGATAGTATGTGGGTAAATAGATACTGGTCAAATTATCATAAGAAAAAAACCAGTAGCGACCCACACGCAAACCGGTGTAGCGCTAGCAGGTAAATATGGAAGCTTGCCGGCAGATTGTGAGACGAATCTGCCTACACAATGCTGCCGACAAAGCATAAAATGAGCCAGCAGGTTGAGTAAAGCAACTAACAGTTACTTGTAAATGATTTTTTCCTTTTAATAGTTGTGTAAAAATTGATAATTTTTTAATGTAAAGGATTCTTTTGAATCACGAGCGGGATATGTTGTGTGTACATTTTGAAAGCTTGGTTAAAATACATAAATTTTTATGCCATTTTATTTCTTATAAAATCGAGTGTAATATTATAAAATACATGACTGAAGTAAAACTTCTTCAGTTTAGTTGCATCTATCGGCCGGTATAACATTGTTTTTGCTTTGTTTAATGTTAATATCATCATCTTCACAATTGTAAATTATCATTTTACCGGACATACCAACATAATAATACATTTTACTTCGTTATGTTGTCAATGGAGATCTACGTGAACCTCAACTTCCGTTCACCTCGCATTCATCAGCTTACTCCCCAAGTTAAGCGTGCGTAAAGAAGTTTTACTTCAATAATTCGACAAAAGCAAATAGAATGAAGTATGAATGAAGCCTATACCTACACGTTGGTACTTTACTCAAAATAATGCAAGAAAAACATACTTTACTATACGTGACGACCAACGTGACGCTGACGACCGACACGACCAAATTGAGATTCAATTCGTATCGTTAAGTTTATCTTTACAAAATCTGCAATATATGCGTATAAATCGTGTCGGCTTACACGGAATAGATTTTTAAGTAGACAAGTACAAACACGCAAGTTACTTCCTGCATATTTTTTCGTCCATGCGTGCTTAGGTCATCTCTGTAAAGATGAGCCACCGAGTGTAGCCCAGAAGCTGTCTCGCCAGAGCGGGCGTGTCTCGACTAACGATGTGCCATGACGCACCGCTGTTGGGACATTACCAATATTACGCTATGTGGATCAATATTACATAAAATATTTTTTTCTTCGCTGTCAATATTATCATGTTTGAGTTTTAGTTGTTTCTGGGAATATGCCTGTAATGTGTACGAAAGAAATATTATGATGTCATCTGTATATTAGACACTGAAGGCCACTATAACCCTGATGGTAAGTATAAAATGAAAAGTTCGATATAACTTATGTACATATTTATATATAAATTTATGAAAACCCATTTATGTTCTTTTTTTTTTTCAAAACGTTCGATACATGTATGTTTTCGTAGATTTTCCTCGATTAATCAAAAAGTCCTCACGCTCACGCCAAGCAATATTTTTCATCGGTAAGTAGCTCCTATTTTGGTCTTCTATATTTATCCCACTATTCATGCTGTTGAAAGATACGGCGTTGTTTTACAATCGGCCGCCTAACGACTCTCCTGAATTCTTCCTGACGGCGGTCATTTAGGCACAGACGGAGGTGACCAGTCTGGGTAATTGGCATAGTACCCACGTCCTTAGGAGATCCGTGGGTAGAGATGGAGAAGTTCTATGAAATTTGAAATCTGAATCACATATAATTCTAAAATCATATTATATAATGTAGGATGTAATATTAATTAACTCATGTGGAGCCGGAGCAAGTAGCTAGTAATTAGGTACTAAGGAATCCAATGAGTAACTGCAAAAAAAAAGCATTTGCGGTGTCTATTAATTGTATACCTACTGAAGATCTTAAAAAGTACTCTAGTAATTTCTAAGAACAGTATCTATGTACATAGCTTAATATTATATTTGCGTTTCAATAACTGTATAGCGTTGTTTGATTACATTAGTACACGAAGTTTACTTAGTACCTTGTTCAAATATTTTTTTGGACACTTCATAAGAACAAGAAGTTTTTATTAAGTCTAGAAAATATTTAAATGTTTAAAATAAAAATCTACTTAATTATAAAAATCATGACAGCAGTTGCACGCATTCAGTTGCAGGTATTAAAGAGTTACTTTGACCAAAAGAGAATTATCAAGTTTTCTGATAGATTCGTTTTTATGACATGACTGAAAAATTATATAGAATAGTTTATTTATTTTTGACTGGCCTTATAGCTCATTTGGTAGCTCTGCCTTCCAAGCTGCAGCTTGTGGATTTGATTCCTATCTAGGACAAACATTTGTATGATAAACATCGATGTTTGTATTCTATTTATGTATTTACAAACAAACAGTATATTAGTATTCTATAAGTTATTTGGGTCTCTTAGTACGAGCTTTGGTTTGTTTGGGGCTAGATGGCGCTATGTGAAATGTTCTCAAATATTTATTCATTTAATCAACCTCAAAATGTCCTACAAATATGGGTGTGATAAAACTGCTTTTTTACATATTATATGAGTTAGAGACAGACGTCAGACAGACAAATGAGTCTGATTTTTTTTTGTATCGCGACGAGCCGGAGTCCTTGCCTGATAAATAAAATATATAAATTAACATATTAATAGGTACAAGTATAGTTAGAGGTCGTATAGTGGACAGTCGCGATTATATTATTTTCAGATTAGGTGCTCTGTCCGTTGCAAAATTATCATTTCAAGGATATCAATTTTTACATTCGCTTCGTGTTTTTTTGCCATTTATTGTTAAAGTTTTGTAATAATTATAAAGAGAAATACGCTCTATTTCATAACTTATTTATTTTCTTTGCATATACGAGATACATAAAGAACGGCGTTTTACGTAAGTATAGCAAAACTTAAGTAGGTATGAGATAAGATTTGTATGGAGGCCTAGATCCCGTATTAGGCGTAGGTACCTATGTCGCAGGCTATCTCTCAGGCCCTGTTATGTACCTTTACAAAAAATTGATTAAACCTAAAATACAAGTGAGTTTTGTTTCGTTTTTTTTTAATGTTTTGGCACACACACTTTTGTGTATTTAGTCAGTGTCAAGTAATTGATAATTTTCAATTTAATGATATTTCACGCAAATATGTGTCAAGTCACAGTCAAAGTCATCAAGTCAAGTCAGTCAAGTCATAGTCTAGTCAAAGTCATACTCCTAGTAAAGTGGTGGCAACTTTACTTGAAGCTTCTATGGAGTATTGGAAACAACACGAAAAGAAACGTTTCACCATCATTATAACATTTTCCCACACTCACGCCTGTAATCCAGCACTTAAGGAATAGAATGCCACCAATTTTATGCACTAACACTGAAAATAACACAAGTTTATGAAAATAATACAATGCGGTGACGCAATCTTTTTCGCTTTCCCGCCACAACTCCGTGAGTTTTGTTTTAGTCAAGATTGTGATAATACGAAAAAATGGAGAGCATCTGTACAATTTTGAATCTGTAAAGTATGATTTTTATTGAACATGACATTTATTTATTTAATAGTTTATGTACAGAATATATACAAAGTAGGACTTAATACTAACAGCATTTTCTACCAGTCGAACAAAGCGTGCAGATTAATAATTAGATTAGGCGTGCATATAAGAAAATTAACAAAATTGGTGAACATTATATAAATTAAAATAAAACATAAACTATTAAGATACATATATACATAATAAAATACAGTTATAAATATATGTATTATATAAATGTAATGTATTATTGTGTAAATAATATATACATAATTAATTAAAATTCAAACTACATAATCACACTATCATGTGTGTATGTGTGTTACTCCTTCACGCTCAAACGGTAGAATGGATTTGGATGAAATTCGGTACCAAGATAGCTTATACACTGGATTAACATATAAGCTACATTTTATCCCGGAAACATGACATTTTCCCGTGGGATGAGCAAATAATTAAAATACTTTCTATCCGCGGGTGAAACCGCGGGGCGCAACTAGTAATAAATAATTTTATATTCTGCTAGTTCTATCTACCTTTAATGTGCTATCATGAATTGAAACCACACTGATTTATGAGTTTTTAGATTTATCTTCCTCCGGAATAGGATAATAAGTAATAAAATTGATGTCAATCAATAAAAATAATAAAAATAAAAACTTAAACATGTACATTCATTGACTGTTATAAGCAGAACGAAGTTCGCCGGGTCAGCTAGTCAATCTATATGAAGCTAACAACAACTCGACAGAAAATATATTTGCTTAACTTTGGTAGGAGTTACGCAGAAAAGGGTATAATAATATTGACACTAGAGTATCAGTGGCTTAAACACACGCGAGGTCGCTGTGTCAGTAAACTATGTAAAGGAGGTGCACGACCGTCCTTAGCGGTCTAAGCTTATAATCGTTTGAAAGTAAACGCGCACTATGACCAGTCGAACAACGTTTAATGTGTTTCACAATAAGTTTACAATATTGTGCCGAGTGAGAGTCGAGATTTTACGAGTCATTGAAGACACAAACTGTAAACGTTGCCAAAGAGAATGGATTGATTACTTTTTAACTTCTATGATTATGTTAGCTGTACGCTAATGCCTTTAGGCGACGTTGTATGTAACGCCTTTTATTTATGTTTTGCAATTATTTTCGTGTCATGAATTCCTTTAAGATGAGACTTATGTGTCAGTTTTGTTTGAACAGTTTCTTTAAACGTCTCGTGCTCGTGTACTATATATATAAGTTGGAAAGCTCCCAAGTTTGCACGTATATATAGTGTAGAACGCCCATCGACTAGGTGGAGCGATGACTTAAAGCCGTAACAGATATTCCGCCGCTGCGGACTCCGACAAGGTTTAATAATAATACCATGCCGCATAAAAATCCTCCAACAAGCCTATGCACATTGAAACCTCATGTATTTTAGCCCGACCAACCAATATTTAATAATAATTATGTAGGTATACAGCACCAACCGCCATACACACGCTATGACGCGGCTATTACGCCGCGTGGCTGGCGTAACTAGAAGAGCCGAAGACTGGGCTCTACAGCGTACCTTGTGAGAGGCCTGTGTCCAGCAGTGGACTAACACAGGCTGATAATGATCATGGTAATGATAATGGTGATCATTATGATGATGATGATGAAGTTTGCACTTATCCCTCTATGACATACCTACTGCAATGCATTTGGGTTTGTCACAGAGGAATAAGTGCAAACTAACAATAACTCGGGTATTGGTCACAAGTTCTGCTGTGTTACTTATACAACGCAGTTTGTTAACATCAACATGCTAATAATATTTGATTAGTTTACGACCTAGATAAATAATACCACACCTTGAAGACCCGTGGAAATCTCACACTTCGCTTCTCGGGATCATTTCTGCCACAAACCTGCAAGTTGTGGAATGAGCTTCCATCTGAGGTGTTTCCGCTGAGCTACAACATGGGGCACTATAAACGTCGGGTAAATAGAGTCTTAAAAGGTAGCAACGCATTGGCAGCGCCTCCAGTGTTGCAGGTGTCCATAGGCGACGGTACTGCTTACCATCAGGCGGGCCGTCTGCTTGTTTGTCTATCTATGTTATAAAATTAAAAAAATACATTGATATAGGTATGTAACTCGTTCGCTCGAGATTTACTTTTTTAACACTGAGGGCGTAACTCTGCCTGCAATATCAGCAGTAGTGGGTATAGACATGGCCCCGAAAGTGTCAACTTTGCACATTATATTCAAATTTACATACCAGCACTGCGCCCACATTGATTAGACGCAACATTGTTAACAATGTCCGATTGGAAGTGGGTGCAGGCATCAGAAATACGTACATACAGCAAGACCATGTGATAGATGTAAGATATTAGAATGTGGTTAAGTAAGACCGTAGCACTCTAATAACAATTTATAATTACCAAATTTACAAAGAAAATATGCCACTACGGGTCTACGGGCTAGTATAGGTACGAGTATATACTAGCTCCAAATGTTTTTTGTAGTAGGTTGTAGAAGTTTTTATTATTGTAGCAGATTTAAAGGAAAAAACGGGTGTGCTTCAGACCACACGACTGAAGTAAAACTGTTTTAGTTTAGCTCCATCTATCGGCCGGTATAACTACATTTTTGCTTTGTTTAATGTTAATGTCACCATCTTGACAATTATAAATTGTCATTTAGTCGGACATACCAACATAATAATACAAATTTACTTTGTTATGTTGACATGATTTACGTGGACCAACTTCCATTCGCCTCGCATTTACCTATTATTTAGCTTACTCCCCAAGTCAAGCATGCGTAAAGAAGTTTTACTTTAAAAACGAGTGTGCTTTAGACCACACGACTAAAGTAAAACTTCTTTAGCTGCATCTCTCTTGCTTCTACTGCTGCTACATATGAAACGTAACTCTTTATTTCTATCTTCACGTAGAGAGGGAGATATACTTCGTTCGCATCTCCAGCTTACTCTTAAGTAAAGAGTGCGTAAAAAAGTTGTACCTCAAAAAATATTCAGAGAGTTATAAAGCTATGTCTACCATTTTTGCCAGCCAGTATTACAGCTTCGTCATTGTTAAGAGTGCTTTACGTAACATTTCTACAAGCATTCTTTGATTGAACTGGATAGCCACAGGTCAAAAGAGCAACGTGTGTCCCGGAACTATCAGTTTGACGCTTTTATTAAATAAATACTTATATTAAAACTTAAGATAATTTTGTTATTATACATGCAGAAAAATCGGTCGGAAATAAAGTTTGATAGGTCCTAAGTTCACACATATCCCTTTATGTCGTGCCTTTTTTTTTTTTTTTTTTTTTTTGAGGGGGGGAAATGCCCTCGCACTTCCCTGCCACCACGGGGGTGGTAGCAGGGGGTATGTGGGACTCGAACCCACTAAAACCCCCCCGTGAGCCCTCGTCCGCCGTACCGGGGCGAGAAGGGGTCGCGACTGCAGTCCAGCCAACTCGCCCCCGGCGGCAGGCCCTTTCGGGCCTCTCCGCGCCAATGGATGGGTGACCTTGCTCACCAAGGTCACCCACCAGACGTGTGGGGCCGTGCAAGCCGGCTGAGAGTCCCCCGACTCTCCACCAGTGGCCCCACTACGGGGGAGGGAGGAGGTGCGCGTAACGCCTCCTCCTCCCTCCCACTCGTCTGCGCCGGAGCGGGTCAGCTCCAGCGGCCTCCTCTCTGACCCGCTCCGCGGTCTCCTTCTGCGCCATCACGTACTCGCAGAAGTAGACCACCGCCTGCCACGATCTCTCGCTGTCGAGCATGGCTCTCACCACGCTTGGCAGCGAGAGATCGTGGCCTACTGCCAAGGAAAGTGTGTGCCGCTGCGGGTCCCAAGCGGCACACACTTCCAGTGTGTGGGGCGCTGTATCCTCCAGCGCCCCACACTCATGGCAGGCAGGGGTCGCTTCCCGCCTCGCGATTTGGTGCAGGTACTTTCCAAAGCATCCGTGCCCGGAAAGCACCTGCACCAATCGGAAGGTCAGCGACCCGTGGGGCCGCCTCACCCACCTCTGGAGGACCGGACGGATGGCCTCCACCGTCCTTTGCCCTGGGACCGGTGGAGCCAGGTCCTCCACCCACCGCCTCAATAGGGTGGCCCGCGCCTGCTGCCGCATGCGCCTAACCTCGTCCCACCCTGGGGGCTCTCCCCGAGATCTCCTCGCCGCCACGAAGTGGTAAACTTCAGCGAGGATCTCGGCTTGAAGCTCCCAGGGTGGGTCACCGGCTAGAACGCATGCCGCTGTCCAGGACACCGTTCTGTATCCGCGTATCGCCCTCGTCGCAATAACCCGCTGCGGACGTCGCAGCAGGGTTTTGTTACTGCGACCGAGGGCGTCCACCCAGACCGGTGCCCCGTACAGCGCCATACTCCGGATTACTCCGGAGTATAGACGGCGACATACGGCGCTCGGACCACCCACATTGGGCAGCAGCCTCCCCAAGGCGGCCGCAGCTCCCACCACTTTTGGGGCCAACTGGGCAAAGTGGGCCCCAAAAGCCCATCTCCCGTCCAGGGTAAGGCCCAGATATTTCATCTGGGCCTTAACCGGGACGGGCACCCCATCCAGTACCACCCGCGTACCTGGAGGGGGTCCCCCTCGAGGCCCATGGAACAATAGGGCCTCGGTTTTGGAGAGAGCGACCTCCAAACCCAGGGCGCGTATGCGGTCGACCACGAGGCTAGTGCCTACCGTGGCCAACCGCACCGCCTCCCCGAGGTCCCTCCCTCTTGCTACGACCAGGGTGTCGTCTGCGTAGCACGCTACCCGCATATTGGCGGGAAGCGTGCCACGCAGCACCCAGTCGTAGCCTATGTTCCACAGGAGCGGTCCCAGCACCGACCCCTGTGGAACCCCGCAAGAGACGCGACGGTGCCTTAGGCCGTCGCGTCCTACCACCAGGACCTCGCGGTCCTGGAGGTAGTCGGCCAACAGCCTCCGCAAATACAGGGGCACTCCGTGGTAACGGAGAGCCTCCTGTATTGTTCCATGCGGGAGGCTGTTGAAGGCATTGGCTATATCGAGCGATACAGCCAATGCCTTTTCCCTCTCGCGGACCGCCTGCTGTGTCCACCCCTTGAGCCAGAGAAGGGCGTCTATCGTAGACCGCCCTTCTCTGAACCCGTACTGGGCATCGGACAGAGCAGGCCCCGTCCCCTGTAGGTGTCGGATGACACGGGAAGCCACCACCCTCTCCAATAGCTTTCCCGTGTCATCCAGCAGCACTATGGGCCTGTATGCGGAAGGCGAGTCAACTGGTCGACCCACCTTGCGCAACAGGCACAGCCGGCCGTCCTTCCACAGCTTTGGGAACCTTCCCGACGTTAGGCACACGTCGAAGAGTTCCCGAAGCCGGATGCCCATCTCCCTCAGGGCGATCGCAAGGACCCGGCCGGGGACTCCGTCTGGGCCAGGGGCCCTCCTCTTCCCACGCAGCCGACTGACAGCGACCTCCATCTCCACCTCCGACACAGGTGGGATGGAGGCCACGTCCAGCTCCTCGGGGAAGGGGACGGACACTGCCATCATCGGCGGGGTGTGGGAGGGGTTATCGGGGAATAGCCCCTCCAGCACCGCGCCGAGGACCTCCGGCTCGAGGGACTCGGCCACTGGGGACGTCTGGCCCCGGAACTTGTTCCGGGCTGCCCTATACGGACGTCCCCATGGATCTCTCTCGAGTCCCTCCAGCGCCTCGCCCCGCGCCCGGTCCTTGGCCTGACTGATCGCGAGCTGCAGTTCCCGCTTGGCGGCGCGATACCTCTGATATGCGAGAGTCTCGGCCGCCAGCTCCTGGTCAGACAGCTGGAGATCAGTCCGGCCATGGCGCCGTCTCCTCTGGTGGCCGTAGATTCGCCGAACCCTGGAACAAGTGTTCCGGAGTTCGGCGATCTCCGCGGACCACCAGTAGACCTCGCGGCGGGGGCGAAAGCAGCGTCGGGATCTCGGCATGGCCGCGTCGCACACGGCCGTTACCGCTTCCCGAAACTGGCCCGCCGCGACGTCTACCTCCGGGTGGAGGGGGCCGGCAAACCACGACTGGACGATCGCAGCCTCTTCCGCCAGTTCGGCGTCGAGGCAGCTGACCGTCCAGCGCGGAAAGTCAGCCCGCACCACCCGGGTAGCCCCTCCTTGGTTGTGGGAGGTGGAGACCTCGAACCGCACATATTTGTGGTCCGAGAGAGTCTCCACCTCCGACATCACCCTCCAGCCACGGATACGTGCGGCGACAGATGGGGTGGCGAACGATACGTCCACCACGGACCCCCCATTATGTCGCACGCACGTATGGGCTGATCCCCTGTTCAATAGGATCAGCCCCGTGGCGACAGCCCACTCCCTAACAATCTCCCCGCGACTGTTAGTGAGTGGGTTGCCCCAGTCAGTTGCCTTAGCATTCAGGTCCCCCATAAGGAGGACCTGACGAGGCCACTGTCTTCTGACCGCCGCAGAAAGAAGGTCCATAAAAACCTCCAACTCCGCGGCGGTCCTGTTGGGGGAGAAGTATGCGCCAATGACGACATACTCCCCCCACTTGGCCACGACGAACCCCGAGCCCCTTTCTTCTACCGAAAGGGGTGGGTCGCCACCTGACCGCCCCACTATTGCCACGGAGCCATCCAGATCCCCAGCCCAACAGGGATGTTGGGGGGGGACGTAATATGGCTCCGCGGCAACCGCCACGTCAATTCTCCACTGCGCCAGGGTCTGCATGAACAGATCCTGGGCCCCGGCGCAGTGGTTGAGGTTCGTCTGGAGGAGGTTGTAATGTCTGACTTGATCCATCAGTCAGACATCACAACCACCTCGCGCTCAGGGGACCGCGTGGCCCGGCTTGCCACCGCAGGGGCGGCCTGGGTCCCTCGGACCTTCCCTCTGGTCTTGGGAGGGACACAGATGTTTCCCCCCATGACGTGCTTAGAAGGCTTGCCTGCCTCTGCGCAAATGCTGCAGTGCAGGCCAGCCTTCTGGCAGCCGGCCGCCCGATGACCAGTGCCTCCACAGCGGTAGCACTGGTCACTCCTGTCGGCTGGCGAGGGGCATTGGACGCGCGTGTGCCCTAGTCCCATGCACTTGTAACAGCGCATAGGACGCGCGTCCAATGCCACTACTCGCGCCGAGCTCCACCCCACCAGTAACCTGCCCTGATTCGACAGCACTTTTGCCACCGATACTGGACAAGTCACCAAGGTGGAGCCCGTGCCGTCGAAGCCAGGGGTCACTTCTTTGACCCGCACCAGCTTCACGTCGCAGCCCCCCACTTTAGCCACCGCTGCGGCCACCTTTTCTCCCGTGGCTGCATCATCCAGGCCCATAACCCTCAGGTTAACTGATTTTACGGGCCTGGAGATGGTGGCCACCTCGGAAAGGACGCCGCGGAGCTTTTCCGCGAGCTGGTCCGCCTTCTCCGAGTTTTGGGAGCCAGAAATTTCCAGCATTCTGGCTCCCGTGGCCGTCCTCTTAAAGCGGACCTGGGTCTCAGTAATTCCCAGGTCCGCTATGTCCATCCTTTCTTGCGCCATCTCTATGATGGCGCGATATGTCACCCCCTTGTCCACGGCTTCTGGCTGTAAGGTCATTACAACCGCCGCGGACTTGGGGGGCCTCAACGCCGCCTTCTTAGCCTTAGCCCTGCTGGAAGGAGCTATCGGCTTTTTGGAGGCGGCGGAAGCGGCCGGTTTTTTGGCTGGACCACGGGAGGCGGGTACTACTATGGGCACCACTGGGGGGAGGGAAGACTTTCCCTTCCCCTTGCCCTTTCCTTTCCCTTTGCCTACGACCGTGGCCCAGCTTCCCTCTGCGGCTCTGTCGGCGGCAGGTGTGGTCACGCCTTGGGGCCCCCTAGATGTTGAGGGGGCCGCAGCCGGTGTCACCGTGGTGGTGACAGCAGTACTCTTGATCTCAGCTCGCTTCCCCGCTTTAGGAGCGGGGGGGCGAGCCGGCTCGGGCACCGGCTGTTGTGACGTGGCTGCGGCCGCCGTCTTTCTCCTCGTGTCCGCTTTTAGGGGCGGGCGAACCGTGGGGGCAGGCAGGAGCCGGTCTTCAAATGCCGCGAGGCGAGCGGTAACCATCTCCCCTAAGGTCACCGTTAGGGAGCGCCTCAGCTCTTCGACCAGCTCTGCCCCCACTAGAACAGCGGCGGGGCGTCCGTCTGCAGCGGTGGCTGTGGCAGCGGCGTTGGCGGCGGTGGAGGCAGCAATGGCGGCGGCCGTCTTGGCTTCAGAGAAGCCCTGACGCAACGCCTTCACCTCTGCCTTCATTGCCTCCAACTCCATGCGCATGCGCTTGTTTTCGGCCCTCAGCCGCCGTGTCTCCTCCGCTTCGCTCCGGCCCGCGAGGTTGTCGACCACCTCCGTCAGTGTCGACGCCGACTTCTTCAGGCGGGAGACAAATTCGCCTTTGAGGTTACCAGATTTCCTAGCAACCTCCAAAATACAGGCGAGTTTTTCTCCCGCCCGCGCCCTCAACTCCTGTGCGTTCAGCACGCTAAAATCGTCGTCCACCGGGTGAGGACCAGAATCACTTCCGGTCTCTCTTCCGGAGCCAACGACGCCAGCGGCTGGTGCCTTCAGGAACTGGCGAGAACGCAAGGTTCTCTCCAGTTCCCCGTCTGTGGTCACGTCCGGTGTGGGGGGCTTTTTAAAGCCTCCCCTTGAAAGGCCTGCCGTTTTACCGGCGGCCTTCCCTCTCCCTCTCTTTCCGGTCGCCGCCTTAGCAGCTACCGTCCCCTCGGTCTCCGTGTCCGAGTCTAACCACCCGGGCCCGAAGACCGAAGAAGACGGCCGCTTACGAAGGCGGCCTGTCCACTCCTCCGAGTCTCTCGACAGTGGCTCGCAACTCATGTCTGAGTCCGAGAGGTCAGTCGAGTTTGCTGTTCTTGCCGACGAAGCGTCGGCAAGAGCAGCAAAGCTGTTCCTCTCCAGGATCAGACTGTCAGCGACCGCTGTCAGATCCGTCTTATCCCCTTTACCAGATCCCGTCAATCCCTGTTGCGATTCGCGCGACGTTTCCGCCACGCGAATCGGAACAGGGTAATCCTTCCGCTTGCAATCGGTGTCCGATTTTGCGCCATTGTCGTTGCCTTTTCGTAGAGCAATGCCAGAGTCCGTGTTCTTGCGTGTGGTCGGGCGAGGGCCGAGGCCCTCGAGGCTTTTGCTGCCCCCCCCAGAGTACGAGGGGCTGAGTGCCGGCGGGTTCTTGCCAGCACCGACGGATTGTGTCCGTAGACCTTTACCGCCCTGGGGACCATTAACAAAAGCGTGCGTGTCCATGTTTTTTTTTCCCTTTTTTAAATGGGGGTTCGGTCCCCCTTTGAGGCCCTCGCAGGTGGGTTCCCCCCACCCATACGTCCCTTGTGCGGGCCTCAGAACACGGGATTTGGTCTCCCCTCTACGTTCATCGCGTTTATCGGGCAATGCCATCACTGACGACATTGACCGATTTCCGCGATGAACGCTTCATCGGTTGCAAGTTCGACACCTTGCCGGCTCGCGTCGCCGCTACTCAGCATAAGGCCAAGACGCCGACCGAGCCATCAGCGACTGGACAAACACAACAAAACGATAACAATAACAAACAAATGGGACAACACCAGACACAGACAAACAAGATTTCGCCGCTCCGTCTTACGAAATGAAGACCCCCACCAAGATAAGGCTCTTGATGGGGGTCTCCATTTCGCCAACTCGCGTCGCCGCTACCCAGCATAAGGCCAGGACGCCGACCGAGCCCCGCAGCCATTCAAGGCCGCCTTGGCTCGTGCCACCGCTTCCCGGACTCTCCGGGGCGCTGGTCGAGCCCGCTCAAGGACAGTTCCCCATCACTGGGTCTCCGCCCTGCCTCATCCCACTTCTGTGGTGAGGCCCCTCTGTGCATTCACCCCCGTATCACTACGGGGGGGCTGCTCGCTCGCGTCACCGCTACTCGACATACGGCCGAGACGGTGACGCGAGCCCCCAACTCGCACCGCCGCTTCCCGGACTGTCCAGGGCGCCGGCGCGAGTTCCCGCCTCTCTGCTGCGCCTTATGCCGAGACACAAGGATCGCAGAGAGGCCCCGCCAGGAATTCAGCCAACGGCTAACAAGAACCCCGAAGGGAAGTTATTAACCGTTGCCCAGGGTGCACCGAGCCGAGTGTTGCCCTTCCCCCCGAATGCAAGCATTCAAAAGGAACTACAACACCCGGGGTTTCGTGGAGGTATCCTGGCATCGCACCCCTTTATGTCGTGCCTACTGTAACTATTAGAGAGATAAGTGCGATCAAACTTTAGTACAAACGGGCATAAGTGTGCCAATGTAGACAATAGATTAACTTTTGTGATTGGTGTAGACGTATTAATAATATTGATATAAAATACGTAGGCATGTCTATCTTAGATTGGTTAAGCACGTGTATCATAAGTCATGTATGAATCACCGTTTATTTATAATATCTTTTAAATTTAAGTAAAATTCTAAACGTACATACTTCAATAGTACGCTAATGAATCATCCAAAATCGCCTATTCATTGGTTAATAGATATTATTCAGTAATTACATAACTTTAGCCTCCAAGTGCTGACAAAAACCGCAAAATGCAACATCAAATATGAAAGTTACGTGTCATCGGTCATCATATCGACACTGGCAGGTTATAATGAGGCTACAAAACTTAGGGAAAATCTTAGGCTGTGTGGCTGCTACGGCGCGGGGCTGCTCTATGGTATAGCAACTACTACGACTCACGCCCGTCTGCACAAAAGTTTGGACTTATCTTTCTAGGACGTACCCAAATGCGTTACAGTAGGTGGAGAGATAAGCGCGAACATAGATACTGTCTAAGTTTAGTGCAGACGGCGCTAAAAGTCGTACGAATATACGTTACTACGTTACCAGTGTTGATGAGTGTTCGTAGTAAGCTTAAATTTATATATTAACTAGCGGCCGGGGCGGGCCGCTAGCTACTATGTTCATCAGAGATAATGTAGGAATGTGGTATTCATGACAATGGGCATTCTAATGGTGAAATAATTTTTCAAATCAGTTTCAAAGCCTATTCAATGCAAACAAACAATCAAATCTTGCCTCTTTATATTAGTTTAGAAATATAAAATGAAGATGTCATGAGGTAAAATAAATCATTGTGGATAAAAATAATTTATTTCGCAAAAATATATTCAGTGATATATAACATTGTTGCTGAGACAAAGCTATAGCTTGTATTATCGGTCTATTTTATGTCGTGCATAACTTACTCTAATAAATAATCACTGTCAGCCTTATTAATAAACACGAACTAGCTTTAGACTAGTTACACCATCTTTTGTCTCTTTCGATCCAGATAAATATTCCAGTAACAAAAAGAGGACAAAAGCTGAAGTAACTAATCAAAACCCGTTTATTAATAAGGCTGTGTAAGTTTCAGCATACAATACAATACAAAACGCTGTATTGACACCAAAAATAAACATGTAGAAAAGAGAATTACATAATGAGATAGGTACATACCCTTCAGAAGAATAATAGTTGTTTAAAAATTAAACTACTTTGAGTCAATGTGCATGAAGCTTTATGCTAAGCGAGGAGATGTTACGTGAGTGAGAGTAAGCATTTTGTAATAGCAAGTAGTGAAGCTGATGTACCCGATTGGGTGCCAGTCGATGACCTCCTGACACTTATTGCCTTTCGGACATTGTCCGATAGCGTACCTGAGTTTACCTACTGATTGTACGTACGCCGTCGGCTCTACAGTTGACTGTATTAACATGTAAACACTGACCAATTTGGCGGCAGGACAAGTATTTGTTGTACAGGAAAAGGTTGTGAGTCTGCGTGTTGTGGGACCATGGTCCTCGTAGTTCCTGGGTCCCTAGACACAGGGAATCCTAGTTAGTGTCCAGGATCTATGTATGTGATCGTTGGGCGTTATTATTATTCATTACTATATAAAAAATCCCCACCAAATTGTATAGGGATCGGATAAGGATATACTTATAAATTGAGTAACTTATGAAAAAAAGACTAATCTAATGTAATCTGAAAATAAAGTTTCTTGATCTCACAACTCCGTCAAAATTGTTTTTTTTTTATGTTAAGGAATGACGTGACGAGCTAACCATTCGTCTGATGTTAAGTGATACGGCTGCCCACATCAGTTACAGTGTCACTCGGAACTCTAAAGTTAGAGTTTCGCGTGAAACTGCACTGCGACATCAGCACAATCTAGTAATAAGATTACTAGACTGTGAGATCAGGTCATAAAGTCTCATTTGCCCAGTAATTTCGTAATGTGTAATTGTAATGGGAATGAGGAAATGAAATAAACTGGCCAAGTGCAATCTGGAGTAGCACACCAAAGGAGTACCTTAGAGCTCAGACACAACTAATTTCATATTATTTTTATTAATTTCCATCCATTTAGGGATCGCTAGTGCGATCCGATATACCCACGCTTGACCAGTTTTTTTAATTTGTTGCTAATTAACATACAGGATATCACAAGTTATATTACAAGTTCATAGCTATATGGTCAGCTTGGACTAGTCCTCATTCCTTTATTTAATGACAAGAGTAAATAAAATTTATTGTACCTACTCTAATTAACAATCTCTACTAGACAAAGATAACCAGCGAAGTAAAACGACTGGCCCGATAGCTCAGTTGGTAGTTGCCTTCTGATCTGTGGGTTGTGGGTTCGATTCCCACCCAGGACAAACATTTGTGTGATGAACATAGGTGTTTGTCCTGTGTCTGGGTGTTGTATTGTATTCTATGTATGTATTTATAAACAAAAAAGTATTTAAGTATTCTATCAGTTATCTGGTTCCCATAGCACAAGCTTTGCTTAGTTTGGGGCTAGATGGCGTTGTGTGAGATGTCCACACATATTACTATTACTATTAAAACAAAAATAATTATGCCTATTGAATGCCTGGGAGGATACCCAGATTTTTTTGAATAGATTCGTTGTTGGCTCAAAATTTTACATATATATAAATAAATAAATATTTGTAGACATTTCACACAGCGCCATCTAGCCCGAAACGCAAGCAAGATTTGCTAGCTACTATAACCAGATAACTGATAGAATACTTAGATACTTTTTGTTTGTAAATATACACATAGAATACAATATAACACCCAGACACAGAACACACATCGATGTTCATCACATGAATGTTAGTCCTGCCCCACAACCCAGAACCTAGAAGACTAAAAGACAGGGTTACTACGCAGGGCTACGAAGGGCTACGTTCGCCCTCTCCACGAGAAAAGTGCTCTTCAAAACTCCCATATTGGCGTGAGCTATACAGGCGGTCACATTACGTAAATAACAATATCATGCTGCATAGTTTTACTCTTCACTCTACAATAATTGTGTTGTACTAAGTACTTTTATATTTAAAATTCGAAAAAAACTACAACCTTTTTTGTGCTTTCGTAGGTCAAGTAGGCTCTCAGTATTATAACTATATTATTTATATTAAACCTATTATGCTAATCCGGAAATAGACCAATGTTATTTATTTATCGCAGACTTTTGCAAAGTGTCATAGCAAATACGTATTACAATTGCTCTGTTTTTATTTTATTAGCACGTTATTTGCGTATGGTGTGTTACTTTATAGTGTTCTTATATCTTACTTCTTATATTATTGACTTCTATCATACATATTCTTACATACATAATTTTGTGTGCTATATTTTATGAGAACAAATAACAAATTATTATTATTATTCGAGCAATTTTGATAAAAATTTTAGCTCTTGTTTCACATACATTTATATTAGTTCAAAGGCATGCTAGCGTATTTTACTGCCCTGCCTACCCCAAAATGGATTTGGTGTTATGATTGTATCATATCCCATTATCTACCAGAAGCCTTCCACTGCTGAACATAGGCCTCCCTCATAAAATGTTTACACAACGGGATCTCACGGTATGGTTGTATTACACATAACAAAATTGATTGGTTGAAATATCCCGTGCTTTTACCATTTACTTCTTTTCTGGATTTTTTGTGTTATTATTATTCTTTAAAGGTGTCTTGGTCTTGTGCAGTGTGTCAGGACGCAGTCTGTAAGAGCACATATGCTAGCAGAGTTCGGGTTAAAGTTTTCGGATGTAGGAGTGATTCAAGGTGTCTTGGCTTTTCCACTGACACACACTTTTCCACGGAGCTGCTAAGATACATTTTATCATGATAAAATACATATTTTGTTAGAAAAATGATTGTAAATAATGGAATAAAGCTCCCAAAATTATAGATATAAAAAAATTACTTTGAAGGTGAACTTTCAATTTTGTAATTATTCTTTAATTGGAAGCGGTTTCCGTTCCTAAATATTGTGGCTAACTAACAAGATAAAAAAAATTGTTGTCAATATTTTGAGGAAGTAAAAAATGTCCGAGTGTCTAACACGTGTACACGTAAATTACTTAATTACGCAATGTAATTTTACTTAATAATAAAGAGAAACTTTTGCGAATGTCAAATAAATTATACTCATTGAAAATAACCAGTATTTAATTATAGATGAGTTTTGGCGGGAAAACGAGGAAGATGAAAGATGAAGAAGGTGAAGCTTCACTGCATTGTATTATTTTCCAAAACTTGTATGTCATTTTCAGTGTTAGTGTATAGAATTGGTGGTGTTTTATTCGTTAAGTGCTGGATTACAGGCATGAGTGTGGGAAAGTGGAATAATGATGGTGAAACGTTTCTTCTCATGTTGTTTCCTAAACTCCATATAAGCTTCTAGTAAAGTTGCCACCACTTTACTAGGAGTGTGACTTAGACTAGACTATGACTTGACTCGATGACTTGGACTGTGACTTGACACATATCTGTGTGAAATATCATTAACTTGATAAATTATTAATTACTTGACAATGGCTAAATACACAAAAGTGTGGAGCCAAAACATACAAAAAATATTATAGATCCTTGATGTCTTGCATCGATAAACTTTTTCGGAGCCAGTGCCTTTATTTAGTGGGGAAAATAAATTTTGAGTATATTTAGGTAATCATTAAGGTTTCAAAGATGCAAACAGTAAAAAATAATGTGGATGTAAGGAACTTCATTCAAACTTTCTTGGGTGACTGTTTGACTGAGTCGGATGAAGAGTCACCGCTACTTTACAGCAAACACTCCGACAAAACACGTTAGGTTTGTTCTATAAAATGACAGATTTAGACACGCTCTATCACTAATCATATTTAAAAAAATGTTGCAACTCTGTCATAAATAGAAAAAAAAATGAGGCTCCTACTAGCAAATATCTTTTGTTTTGAACGCTACGGCGTCTACTACTAGTGTCTTTATTTCTACCCCATGGCCTCAATTGACACGTGCTCGATCGACATCATTACTCTCACAAAATCTGCCAAAACGTCGCATGTTATGGGTCCGACGGTTTACAACAAGCTTCCAGAGCAGATCACATCTTCCCCGAGTATGAGCTGCTTTAGAGCACGGCTTAAACGCTGGCTTATCGAACAAACGTTCTACAGCTTTGAAGAATTTGTAGAATATAAGTTATGTTAACATATAACATATAATTGTGAACTGTTTATCTAAATAAGTTTTATTTGACATTGACGTATTTGAAGAATACTTATAATTTTTTTCTGTCTTTTTTTTATTATTATTGATTTGTTTTAAATTTCTCATGACATGTTTTCATTCTTAATATTATTGTATTAATTAATGACTAGTTAGTATAATTTATTAAATATTGTTGTAATGTTTTCGAGAGCCTGACATGTACATTTTTTACCAATAAAATTGTATGATTTATGATTTAAATAAATATCAATTATTATTTTTTAATTAGTATCCGTATCGACATCAGCAATTCAGTACCTATTATCAATTTTCCTGTACGAGCATACTGTTTCCATTCATGGCAAACAGACATATTTCTCACATGATTTAGTGTAACGTCCATTTGTGCACACATTCCGAGTATTATAGAGCCGTTACGGAATTCTCACGCATTGTCAATTCTCATGCTGCTCATACTATTGGAATTATATGACGGTAGATGTAATTAATTATGTACAGATTGCGCAGTTTTATTATATGACGATGATAGCTGTATTTATGATGTTGATAATTAACTATCATAGTTATGAGTAGATTATAACAAAATATATTTAATTCCAAAAACTGCGTGTTACAAAATATTTATGAACATGCAAATGTGTTGGCAAATAATAAAATTAAGAAAGAAAGAAAAACATTTATTCAACACTCACTTATAAAAATAAAATATAATTTACAAGAATATACATACAACAAGAGAATCCAATTGAAGGGTTGAGAATAAAAAGGGTTTAACTGTCAAATTGACAGTTTCGAGAAAATTGACTTAAACGTCAACGGCGTCATTATAATGTAGAGTGCCTATAAGGTAATAGAAAAGGTTTATGTAAGTTTCAGTTGCTTGAAAATGTATTAATACTACTGTTAAATACAAAATATAAGTACTCATTCGTAAAATTACTGTAAAAATATATTATAGATACAATAAATATAATAATGTTTTTTTGCTAAGCGAACTGTATTCATGTGACAGATAAACCATTTTTAGACTCAAAATCTCGAGATTTATACCTCATTTCGGTATTTTGAGAATGTATTATTGAAGATAATTTCACGCTGAATCCAACGATACCCATAAGTCATTTGGTCAAAAAAATCAGTTAAATCCTTTTTATTCTCACCCCTTCAATTATAAACAGTACCTAGTTAAGAGTATTTAATAAGAGAAATAAAAGAGTAGATATAGCACGGAAGCGGTGGTGTCGAAAAGGGCTTAACTCAGTATTCATGCCGGTGTACTCAACAACTGGCGCTGATTTTCAGTTAAGCCCCATGGTTGACGGGTAAGTTGTTAGGTGACCATAATAAAACAAATATTAAAATAATTAATTAATAATTTTACAAGAGATATAACTAATTGGAAACCGTTTTTACATAAAACAATAAAAAGGGAACTTAATCAAACAAACCACTACCAGTAGGCAACGTGACCATTATGCTGGCAGCATTGCCACGTTGAATGGCAATGCTCAATCTTTGGCCGAAGTAGAGGCCAGCATTAAATAATATTAAAATATATTTACATAATAAAACACTAAAAAGAGTAATACGTTGAACAATGTGTCTCTCCGTGTTCTCTCCACAGCTCCATATCTGATAAAAATATCCTGCTAATAGACTAAACATGTGACTAAGACTAAGACTATACATGTGACCGATATTATCGGACTACACTGGAGTCGACTTTACATTACTAAAAGATTACCTGCATTATTATTATGGTTAAATTGTAACATCCAAACTAAAAAAACTTAATGAATACAGACAGTAACAAATCAAAACTAAAACTTGATAAAAATATAACTTTAATTAAAAAAGTTAGAACGTAACCACTTATTGATGTTAGCCGAATTTATTGCATGTTTTAATTAAAAGTTATCAATAATGAACAGGGACAGATTTTGATTTATAGCGTGTAAATCTATCAATGTTTTGCTCGGGGCATTGCCAATGTAAGTTAATCAGTCTCAATGTGAGTCTAACTAACCGGTCACTTCTACCTCCTAACGACAAATATTTAGTAATGCAGCGGCATGTTTATATAAGCCATAAAATATATGATTTTTTCTATTAAATACTTTATGTTCGTGGCAATGCTGCCGGCATGTTGGTTACGCTGCCAATGCTGCATGGAAGCATGTGGTATCTTTTTCTTTATACCCAGTCAAAAGGTTATCACACTAATATTATAAAGGCGTAGGTTTGTATTTGTGTATGTTTGTTACTCCTTCACGCTTAAACGGCGAATGGATTTGGATGAAATTCGGTACCAAGATAGCTTATACACTAGATTAACATATAGGCTAAATTATATCCCGGAAAAGTGATTTTTTCCAGTGGGATGAGCAAATAATTCAAAATACATTTTATCCGCGGGTGAAACCGCGGGGCGCAACTAGTATTTAATAAGTAGTGTCTCATTAACTAACAGAAGATAATTATGTATAGTAAGCAGGTATTATAATATATATATAAAATGTATGGTGAGTGCACATAACAAGTAGTTCAATGAAAAAATAAATAAACATTGATTGATAGCCTCTGTGGTGTGCTGGTTGAGCAGGTTGGCTCAAGACCCAGAGGCGGCGGGTTCGATTCTCGCGGTAGGACAAGTATTTGTGCACAGAAAAAAAGCTCAAATACTTGTTCTGAGTGTAGGTGTTGTGGGACCATGGTCCTCGTAGTTCCTGGCTCCTTAGACAGGGAATCCTAATTAGGGTCCAGGATCTATGTATGTGATTGTTAGGAGTTATTATTATTCTTATAGGTGGACATAGCGCCATCTAGCCCCAAACTAAACAAAACTTGTACTATGGGAACCAGACAACTGATAGAATTTTTTTGTTTGTAAATACATATTACATAGAATACAATATAACACCCAGATCAGTTTTGGCGGGAAAGCGAAAAAGATTGCGTCACCGCATTGTATTATTTTCCAAAACTTGTGTTATTTTCAGCGTTAGTGCATAAAATTAGTGGAATTCTATTCATTAAGTGCTAGATTACAGGCTTGAGTGTGGGAAAGTGGTGTAATGATGGTGAAACTTTTCTTTTCGTGTTGTTTCCAAAACTCAATAGAAGCTTCAAGTAAAGTTGCCACCACTTTACTAGGAGTATGACTTTGACTAGACTATGACTTGACTTGATGACTTCGACTATGACTTGACACATATTTGCGTGAAATATCATTAACTTGATAAATTATCAATTACTTGACACTGGCTAAATTGACAAAAGTGTGGAGCCAAAACATAAAAAAAACACCCAGACACAGAAAAAGTAAATAAGTAATAGTAAATTACTAAGTATTAACATAAATTGTTCCACGGCAGTTATTTATTAACATACTTATGTTTGACATAAATGAAATGCTACGCCTATTAAAGATAACTAGCGACCACTGTTGAGATTGATTTTATCGCACCCATAGTTTTAATACAAATTGACTCAGCCAACACTTCCCGTGACAGTTGAATATAAATTAATGATGTATCGAAGCAGCAGGCGCGGCTACCGACCTCCAGTAGTGCCTGTTTCAGTTTGGCGGGAAAACGAAAAAGATAGCGTCACCGCATTGTATTATTTTCTAAAATTTGTGTTATTTATAGTGTTAGTGCATAAAATTGGTGGCATTTTATTCGTTAAGTGCTGGATTACATGCATGAGTGTGTGAAAGTGGTATAATGATGGTGAAACGTTTTTTTTTGTGTTGTTTCCAAAACTCCATAGAAGCTTCTGGTAAAGTTGCCACCACTTCACTAGGAGTATGACTTGATTAGACTAGACTAGACTTGACTTGACATATATATATATATATTACTTAACTCGAGAAATTATCAATTACTTGACACTGGCTAAATACACAAAAGTGTGGAGCCAAACAAAAAAACCAAAAAAGAATCAGAAGAATTTTTACAAAGCTTTTATTATCTCTGCTGTTATCGTACCACATGTAGCTCTCTCCCACCTCTACTTTAATGACAGAAGCTTTTGCAAAGCTTTCCTCTATCTCTGCTTTTACCTTACACGAGTATAATTTATAAAGTTTGTTAATGTCATGCCAGTATTGTCTGAACCAATTTGGATGACATTATGCAAAAGATTTATAATTATGATCATTATAATACTTTGTAAGAACTGAGAGTCCTTACGGGAAACCGTGTAAGTTGCGAGTAAAACAACGAAGCGCCTCCAGTTAATTATATTCATAGAAAATCGTGAAAATGAGAATGATGTTACCTTAACAGATATTATTTTACCAATAAACGTCTATATTTGTATCTATAATAATTGAATATTCTATCGAAATTCTGTTTAAAAAATTATATTTGAATATACAAATTATATTCTGACATGTAAATTAATGAATCACTTGGATGATTTATTTAAGCCATTTTTCGGTATACATTGAATTTTATATGCAAGGGAACTCGGTGCTTGCACAACTATGTGTCTGTGACGTTAGCCCCGTACTTTTTGAAATCTAGATTTTTTGTTGTGCTGAATTGTTCTAGGTTTTTACTTTATTATTCCAAAAAAAATCTAGCGTGAAAATTAAGGGTGGAAAATCCGAAAATCTAATTTCACCGTAGCCCCCGAAGTTTGATAAATCCTATTTTTCTTTGTTGTGATGGATGGTTCTAGGTTTGTTCTCAATTGTTCCAAAATATAACGATCCTAGAATGAAAACTGAAGACGGAAAAAATAAAATTGTGGTAGCGCCGCACATTTGGAATTTCCAAAATTTTAATGTTGCTCCAGTTTGTTCTAAGTTTGTTTTACATTGTTCCAAAATATTCATTTTTTTGCAATATTTTACTGTGACTAGTATAGAAGAATATCTTGTTAACTTATCGTAGCAGTAACATCATAAATAGGTGTATCGATGCGCTTTTCGGGATGTTGTTCTAGGTTTCTTTTTTAAAATTACAACATAAGCTTTCTTTCAAGCAGGGCACCCCAGCTGACGCTTACTGAATGGCTGAAAATTATTATTATAATATAGTTGGAAACAACTAATTTAAATCTGTAAATGGTGAAGCTGCAGAAATATACTGACCACGAGTATAAAGGTATATACAGACCGGTACCATCAGTGCCAGTAAGCTTGTAGAATACGTATTAGTTTCAAGTGGGATCTGTGATGTCTGCAGCGCGTGGGCGGTATTGACCATTAGCGGTGACATCTGCTGGTGACAAGCACCCGGGCTTTGTCTATTATTTACTGTTAATTACGTAAAAGCTGTTTTCAAGGCAAATAGACTGCGATTTCATAATGAGCCATGTAGTCTTAAGCTTGCACGTGTGTAAAGATTAAGAAACCGATCATATAAAAAAACAGATTAAAATTATGAATTTAGCTAACTTCAGGCTTGGTTTTATCTTACAAGGCTTGATTTATTTACGGTACCTAGGTACTAGGTACTAGGTACCGTAAATACATACTAGATAGATTATAAATTAAAAAAACGACTACGTATGTCACTTACCTTCTTACACATTCGACCAGTACCTACGTAATTTAAAGACGGAAAGAGAACATTAGTATGAAGCATAATATAATTTATTCACTATCTATACATATAAAATTTAAAGTCCAGACTGACTGACTGAATGGATTATATATAGACGCACAGCCTAAATCACTGATCCTAGAGGCTTGAAATTTGGAGGGTGTGTTCTTTTAAAAGTGTAGGTATCCAATAAGAAAGGGTTTTTCGAAATTTCATCCCTAACAGGGTGAAATGGGTGGTTGAATTATCTATAAAAATCTTCAATTTCCTATAGGCCACGCGGGTGAAGCCGCAGGCAGAAGCTAGTCATCAATAACAGGGTTTGTATGACCAAAAGTTGGAGCTGATATATATGAGTATTATTGTCTAATTACTGTTTAATTTTACGTTCACTCCACTGGTTTGTGCAAAATACATCGTTAATTCTAAATTAAGAGCAGATTGAATGAAAATATACATAAATATTAATATGCTTTATATTAATATATATGAGATTGTGATACCCATCTGTAATTTTACAGCTCTTAAGTTCACACTTATTCTTCTGTGACATACCAAAATGTATTGCAGTAAGTATGTCATAGAGGAATAAGTGCGAAAATGAATCTTCAGTAGTTATCAAACACTCATATTCTGTACTAAAGTTTGACAGCTCCTAAGTTCACATTTATCCCTTTATGACTTAACCAAATGCATTGCAGTAGGTACATCGTAGAGGATTAAGTGCAAAATTCGCTTAATTTTTGTAACATAGAGTAAAATATAACAAACTAGTTGCGCCCCGCGGTTTTACCTGCGGATATAAAGTATTTTAATTATTTGCTCATTCCACCGGTACATTTCACTTTTCCGGGATACAATGTAGCCTATTTGTTAATCCAGTGTATAAGCTATCTTGATACCGAATTTCATCCAAATCCATTCAGCCGTTTGAGCGTGAAGGAGTAACAAACATACACACATACAAACTTTCGCCTTTATAATATTAGTGTGATGAAATGTATATTCGCAGTACCACTGCAACTGTTATGGGTGGACGTACCGCTTAGCTTCAGGTAAACGACTAGCTCGGCACGTTATTCAAACAAAAAAAACCTGCACAGCCCCATTAATGATATACTTGCGTATATGAAGCTACATATAGAGGCGATGATCTAAAAGATTGTGGCGCGGGCACTCCGATCCAACGGCTCAAGGAGGACCGGCCCATTCTGAATCCGGAACACGTTGCGCATGGAAACTCAGAACTGTTCTTTTGAATATAAATTTAATCGAGAGTATACCGGTCTCCAATGAATGCACATAAAAGAAAAAACAATACAGACATACCTATTTATCGCACCTATTTTTGGATTTGTAAATTGTGTTTCATTTTAATATTGTTGGTTTTAACAGGTTTGCCGAAGATTAAATTTTAATATGGGTCATAAAAACTGTGTATTACCTACCTTTTTGTTGATTAATTATTTCGCTTACGTCAGGTTACCTGTATTTATAATATTGTATTGTTATAATAAATAATCAAAAGCAAAGCTTCTGAGTAATCACAGACCATGTACGAAGAAAATCAATTCTTTTGTTTTACAACTTGCATCATTATACTTTATTTATGATCTTTAAATGATAATGTAGAAATATTAATTAATTTTAATACAGATATATTTCTACCTTTTACAGGGTTCATTAATAAGCGGATCGATGAAAGTCTGGTACGGTAATAATTATATAATTAATAAACAATTCAAAAAATCCGGGAACGTAACCATTTTCAATGAATTTTCAGCTTTACCGTGAAGTTATCATTGCTGCTAAATTAACATAGGTAGTTTTTCTTGTATAAGAGCTTGAGCTCCGATGGTGGATTTATCAAAAGATATGTTTGTACCATTAACACTTTCATAAAGAATTATTACTGTCTGTCCCATTGACTTCTCCCACGTGGTGGCAGATATAGTAACACTAATAGCTATCCGTAACTTATAAATAACGGGGGCACACGGTAAAACATTATTACCGACTGCACCGTGCCCAGCTCTGCGGTGGCAGACGGTAATAATGGACTATAGACCACGGCGGGGGCGAATAGTCATAAGTGTTACCACCTGTCATCGCGTGGGAGACGTTCGAAGGGGCAGATGGTAATTAACTACACTCTGTATATTTAAAAAGTTTGCGAATACTAAGTACGTAAATAGTATTATGTGATCATTATTATACAAAAGAGTTATTTTAGTCTCAGATTGCTCATAGAGGAAACGTTGTGTTCATTATTGTATTAGACAACAATTTTAATTATTGATAGGCACAAAATTGTAGAGCCGTTATGCAAATTCAACTTGATATATTTCTCCGGCCGTTTCGTACACACTAATCAAATCAGTTTTCTCGCGCTGCTAATTATGCATAGAGGTTGACGAAAACATATTTATTCGAATGCACGTGCTAAATTCGTGATATGAGTTTTAGCGAGATCTCCGCGGGTGCGGGTTAAGAAATCACAGGTTTGAGTGATAACGACAACAAAGCGTAGGTATCTTTTGTCTATTATTACGGCGAGTACGGTTCGCTTTCACTATTGTCCATCAAGTGACGATGTGACAGCATAATTAAGCGCGTCGGACATAATCACGCGTAGGTCGCGTGCACACTGTCTCGCGCCTCGAGGCTGGACAAAAAGAGCGGTCATGACCCCGTGGTACTGCCGGATGTATTGAAAGTACTCTCAACATGCATGCAATCTGCTAATACGCTGATGTTAGCTGCGGCCGCTGTAATAGGTGCCGTAACTCACTAACGCAAACTCATGATGCTCCTCACTTATTCCTTAACATCAGAACGTTGACTCACCTGTTGTAGGCATGCATTGTATGTACATTGTACGCATTCACAAAAACTCGGAAGTTATTACCTAAAGAATAATCTGCATTGCCTACTGATTGACCGGCAGGCAAGTAAAGGCTGACAGGTAAAAATTGAAGCAGCTTTCATGAGCAGTCAGGTCGAGGACGAGCGGGGATATGTGAAATTGTGAAAGACTTCCTTCATTCACTTCATTATGCACACTCGTTGGTAATTTTCCACTGCAATGCATGACGCAAGTTTGTGGATAAAGTAGATGTTTAATATAAAATGACAAATTGAATAAATGTAAGTACAAATCTGCGAGTGTTCTGTTAAGTTTGTGTGCGGTATTGGATGTGCATCGTGTTGCGGAGCGGCGCGGGCGCAGTGGGCGAGGTTAAGCGATTGCTTAGATCCGCGTTCACCTCTCATTGTGTAACCGCAGAGCGGGAGGGGCGCCGTGGGAACCGCCGAAAGCTCGCAGCGCTATGCGCAGCTTCCGCCGCCGACATCGATATTGCTAACGATGCAACTCGCACGCCATCGCGACGTTGCGCTGCACAATCATCGCCAAATTGATTCGATCTTAACCAACAGGAAATTACCGCGTCAACGGCGAAACATCGACACCCGTGTTTTACACACCTAGCGCAGTAATTGACACCAAACTTTCTACTAGTAGGCATTAAAAACCGTGACTTTAACGAATCTAACGAGAGATTGGTTTCACAGTCGTAACCAATTTGCGCGGAAAGCTCACAAAGAACTCTCTGATGTTAGCGGCCAGCGCTATCAAATCATATTGTTCTGTAATTGTTTCTAAACAGTGGAATAATTCATAAGTGTTGTTGTTCGGAGTGGATGCGGTGCTGTTCTGGCGCCGACAGCTGAATAGGGCTATGGTGGGTGTGCGGGGGTGAGCGCGGGGCTGCGGGGCGCAGAGGGCGGAGCACCTGAGCGCGCCCTGACCTACGACCTGCGGTGAAAGGCGCCCGCGCCGCGCCACGCCGACGACATAGCATCGCGCCGATTCGCATGCACTGACTGACCGTATTTCGAACTCAAAACAATAATTGCTTTAGTTGTAAAGGTTTTGAAATCAATTGCAATGAAATAGAGTAAAACTTTTGTAAAGTGTACGATATGATGCGTTGGTAGATCAGTTACATCGATTAACAGTCCGCACGTTGTGAGTTTGTATCCGAAATTAGAAAGCCAAGCCAAAGAAAAAATTATAGAACAAGTAATAGCCAATTGCAGAACTATCAAAAAAAAAATTATACTAAGGTTATGAAAAAAAAGAACAGCGATCCAATTCTCAACAAAGCGTTAACACGAAGTATTTATTAATAATACGATGGTGATATGCAATGACCGATAATGACGAAACTTTCTCGTGCATTACATGACTGTAAGAAAAAAAAATTTTAAGGCGCTTACACACGTAATGAAGATTGATGGTAAGAAAAATGCGAAACGATTAACGAAAGTATAACTTCATTTTTTATTCCTGTGATATACTTACACCTATTATTATAGTTTGGTTGTACTAGCAACTACGAACGATTTTTTTTTAAATTTTTTGTTTGATACAAGTTCATAATTAGATAACTTTAACGGACTCAACATTTAAGTTTGTTTATGCAGAAACAAAAATGACTGCAAAAAAAACACTATAAAAAAAACACTGTAAATCTAATTTATCAAAAATTAAGTGTAGCCCTTTTCAGTTCTGTCTAATCTTAGAGTAGGTGCCTACCTACTCTACCTATACTTCAGAAAGGTATCTATAGGTACCTATCTATAGATACCTTTATGTAAAAATAAAAACGCTAAATAAATATAATAAGCACAAATCAGTACCCGGTAAAATAACTTTTCAAAGCAGTAATGAGAGGTCTGATTAAACGAAGCATTAATCAATTAGATGTTAATCGCTTTTAATTAATGAAAGGCTTTAATTGGTATTTGCCTTAAACGCTTATTAATTATCTTGTAAACGGCGAGTTACACGCAAAACTTGCGTGTTTCGACCTTTGACATAGATTTCTCGGAGAGTATTAGCTTGGAGAACTTATGTTTATGAAAACAGTATGACACAATACGCATAGCACCTTTTTAATATTCACACTCACACACTTGTATTTAAACATACCCACTTATCTATGCGATTTAACGCTTTTAAAACCAAGCGCACGGTTATCATGGCCAAATATACACACCGATGAGCGTTGTAGTGTAAATTCATTACTTTTGTCACTACTTCTACACTATAAGTTTTTTTTCTCTAGAGGGAGAAGCCACTGATTCCTGAAATACAGAAATCATTAATTTGATAAATAAAAAAAATAAAAAATAAATAAATATCTGTGGACATCTCACACAGCGTTATCTAGTCCCAAACTAAGCAAAGCTTGTACTATGGGAACCAGATAACTGATACAATACTTAGATACTTTTTGTTTGTAAATACATACATAGAATACAATATAACACCTAGACAGAACAAACATCGATGTTCATCACACAAATGTTTGTTCTCTGTGAGGATCGAAGCCACAACCCACAGTCCAGAAGGCAGGGTTACTACCAACTGAGCTATATAGGGCCAGTCAATAAACATTTTTGTATTTTTTGTATTTTTTACATCAACATAGTCTTCTGCCTGCAGTTTACTTTATATCACGCGCTTAGAAGCAAACAGCATAGATTATTTACTGCGTAAACATAGCTCATTTCGAAAGCTTATTTTACACTACAGATGGCCGCAGGCAGCCTGCATACTGTATGTACTCTACGCATTTAGCTCTCGTCAATCTACCAAATAGTGGTTAATAATGTAGGTATAACTGCTGTGGTAGATAGGAATTTGGTATTTATTTACCTCGTTTACTATAATCACGATTGCTATTTCTGTCCGTCGTGTATAGATGTTGTATCTGTTGGATAAAGGAATATCTAACAATATGCCTCTGTGGTGTCGTGGTTGAGCAGATCGGCTCATAACCCAGAGGCGGCGGGTTCAATTCCCGCGGCATGACAAGTATTTGTGCACAGAAAGAAAAAAGCGCAAATACTTGTTGTGTCTGGGTGTTGTGGGACTATGGTCTTCATAGTTTCTGGGTCCTTAGACACAGGGAATCTTAGTTAGGGACCAGGATCTATGTATGTGATCATTAGGCGTTATTATTATTATTATTAATAGTTTTATTCACAATCCCAAGTTGTCGTTTTTTGAAATGATTGCCATTGTTTACAGTACTTTTAAAAGAATATAATAACAATAATAATAAATATATACAGATATTTCACACAGCGCTATCTAGCCCCAAACTAAGCAAAGCCTATAGGAACTAATTAATCTTTTGTTGGCATACCTAAGGGTATGCCAACAAAAGATTGTTCAAATCAAATCAAAATGTTCAGCATTAGTTTGCTGTATATTTTAAATAATATTGTAATGATAAAACAAAGTCTTATGCTCAATTTAATATCTATTGCAACACCAGCTTTTATGAATTCAATAACGTTTTCGAATCTTTTGTTGTGTTATATTACAAGATTTGATTTCGAAAGAAGCATTCATCAAACGTCACCTTACTGGTATAAGTCTATATTTTTATCGATGACACCTGACTCTTATAAAATATTGGAGTCAATAAAGTACAGAAGTTGTTCGTATGCGTGAGTTATTAATCATTTTGAAGCGCTATTGCATTCAAATATTTGATCACTTGGTTGCTATTTGCAAGTCTTGCAAGAAACTGGTCATTATAGGCTAGAATTATTACACGTGTAGGTAATGTAATATAGATTAAGGAAATATTAAATAAACACACAAAAGTGGACTTAAAACCTTCTTTTACGTGGGTGAATAATTTTAACATATATTTTTTTTAGTAGGTAGATAACGCCAAATAACAAAATCAGTACTTGTAACAATTCCAAGACTACTTTTAATTATCACTTAATATATTTTTTATTGTTTAGTTTTTTAAACACGGCAAATTGCCTTTTACTTTCTAAATATTACAAAATGATTTTATAACTAATACTAAAAACTATCTACTACTACTACAAAAAAAAACATTTGGACCTTATACTGGCCGCGATGACCTATAGACAGTCCGAATGCTCTAGCCCACTACCAGTAGGTAGCGTACCCAACATGCTGGCAGCATTATATAATTATTATTATTATTATTAGGTATTAACTGTAAATGAGTACTGAAATTTGATTAGTTACACAAAGCCTTTTAAAATTAACACATAGCATAGACAGCATACATTTTATTAATAATAATGTTTCTCCAATTCTTATAAAGATTCGCCATATTTTATATATGCTCTGTATAATGCAGTACTTTTTAGGATCATATAGGTAAATTAATACCTACAAATGTTTCAGTGTACAAATGGCTGATGTTAAGTGTTAAATTTAGTAGTTTATAAGCTTTCTTGATATTATTGTGTTCATATAAAGCACTATTTGATTTTAAAAAAAGTCTAGAACAAGACTATTACGTCGCAAAATTGTAACTCAACTGTTATTGTAACCTCGGCTAAGTATATTATAAAATCTTGTAATCTAACAAAATGCTACAATAGAACCAAAATATTATTTAGAACTATTTAGTCTTACTGCATACAATAAAAGGAGCCTTATTCCTGTAAGTGCCCTGTAAAATAGTCTTGTAGCTAACTATAAGACTGATATAAAAGCAAACGCTTAAGAATGTAAATTTGTGACATGAAACTAGTAAAAATATCCAGTAACTGCTTTTGAATATGATAAGGTTTGCCAAATACTTACTATAGTAAGTAAAACAGTTTACAACAATATCTTTATAAGAAAGATACCTAGATCCTAGACCGCATTCTGACTCACCATCAGGTGAGATAGAGGTTAAATGTAAACCTATCAAATAACAAAAAAGTGTGCTTTAGACCAGACGACTGAAGTTAAACTTCATCATTCATTAAGTTTAGCTCCATCTATCGGCCCTATAACTTTGTTTTTGCTTTATTTAATGTTAATGTCGCCATTTTGACAATTTTTTTTTGTGTTTTGGCTCCACACTTTTGTGTATTTAGCCAGTGTCAAGTAATTGATAATTTAGCAAGTTAATGATATTTCACGTAAATAATGTGTCATGTCACAGTCGAAGTCATCAAGTCAAGTCAGAGTCAAGTCATAGTCTAGTCTAGTCAAGTCCTAGTAAAGTGGTGGCAACTTTACCAGAAGCTTCTATGGAGTTTTGGAAACAACATGAAAAAAAACATTTCACCATCATTATACCACTTTTCCACACTCATGCTTGTAATCCAGCACTTAAAGAATAAAATGCCGACAATTTTATGCACTAACACTGAAAATAACACAAGTTTTGGAAAATAATAGAATGCGGTAACGTGATCTTTTTCGTTTTCCCGCCAAAACACCTTGACAATTGTAAATTGTTATTTTACCGGACATACAAATATAATAATAATAATAAAAAAAATACTTTGATATGTTGACAATGGAAATATACGTGAACCAACTTCAACTTTCGTTCGTCTCACATTCATCAGCTTACTCGCAGAGTCAAGCGTGCGTAAAGAAAAAAAAATTGTAGAACTATGCATAAAACCTTTTTATAGGATTACACTTTGCTTGCTAGTTAGATTACGATATACAATGTTATCGCATATAAAATCTTCAGAAATATATTTTTATAACTCCTTTTAGATCATAATTTATTTAAACTACGTTGAGTGAACCAAAAATTAAATATTCAATATTTCATAAGTCATACGCTGCGGCATAGCGCATCGAGTGATTGTTGTTTCAAAATTGTATCCAGACAACATCCGTAACTATCAAGATGTGAATCAAATTTCAAGAAGCGTTCAATGTCGCCGGAATTGTGGTACCTATGTTTCAATTGAATTACAATAGAGAGCGGCCCACGTCGGTTCCTCGTGGCGTATTTAATCAAATAGACAATCCGGCCATCAATGGTCTAAACAGTTTCCGACACGGAACTATGGGCGATAAGCTCGCGCGAGGGAGAGAGTTTTTTCCGCAGTTTTAATAATAAATAATTGTGGACCGCTATAGTGGAAGGCCGAGTCGGTCACGAGCGTTGTCGTCTATTTTATAGTCTTATTCTTCGGTAAATGGAATTGACAGCGTGGGTATTAAACTCGATAAATGTGCCATGATTTTGGGCCGAGCGTTAAATTATGAAGGTTTATATATTAACGAGCTTCTGCCCGCAGCTTCACCCGCGGCGTGGCCTATGGGAAAATAATTCAACCACGCATTTCGACCTCTTAAGGGTGGAATTTCGAAATATCCTTTCAGCGGACGCCTACGTCATAACATCTACCTAAATATATAATAAGTCTACCTAACCATGCTTAATTTCAGTCCGATCCGTCCAGTAGTTTGGGCTGTGCGTTGATAGATCACTATGTCAGTCAGTCACCTTTGAGTTACATATATTTAGATTGGAACTTATTCGAAGAATGTTGTCAAGAAAAAACTGCCCGAGAGTAAACAAAGCACTTGAAATACCTGTTTCGGTTAATAAATTAAACACACAAAACGTTAAATCCTAACGGATATATTATTGAAAATGACATATGGATAGTTCTTCGAACACTATCGCTTAAACCGCAAGGTATTGACGCACGTTCATTGTACAGAGTACAGTAAAGAAGAAATAACATTTTAAATGCTAGAACCTTTCTCACCTTGGCACAATAAGGAGACACCTAGTCCATTACCTCGAACACGCCCGACAAAGAAGTGTCTCATGATTTCCAGGAAATAATCTTATTATACGACGTTTTAAACCGTCTTAAAAGCAAAAGGCTCGCATTTTAAAATTGTGATGCAATTATTTTAAACGCTGACATTGAAAAAGACAAGTTAAAATAATCCGAGAATTCCGAGTGCCCTTCACTTGGCTGCGCTGATGCATTGTGATGGCCGGTGTATTTAGACCGTATGATCTCGTTGGCTGCTTATGCCAGCTTATATGGAATAAATTGAGCAATAGTCAAATTAGTGCAGACGGCTTTTGGTCTCAACGTCTGTGTGAATAATATTCCTTTTGGATAAACAAGCATCAATAATATTTTAAAGATGAAAGTCAGACTGATCTTTTAATACATTTCAAAGCATCCAACTAGAGGGTATTTGAATTTTAGTTTACTATTTAGTATTGTTATACACTATGATAAGTATATTACTCTATATTGATGTTTTAAACCCGATATCCGAGACTTTTTAATGCTAGTAGTTCAGCGAACGGTAGACCTCACGAGGACAAACGTATTTGCAACAACCGTGTTCACTTCAGCACACATTAACAGCCAGAAAACGTCCATTGCTGAACATAGACCTCTCCCTTAAAACGCCACTTTACTTATCATAGCGGGGTATGCTATAATCACCACGCTTAGAAGTTTTAGTGATCGCAGAAGATTTTAATGTATCGATAAGAATACTGCTGCCCATTCTCTGGATATTATCTATAGCTGACTCTTAGGGTACCCATGGGTAGAGATGAGTTGGTCCACCGCTGGTACCACACCTATGGTGGCACCCTATATTTGTAGTACTTAGTATGTCACCAACTCAGACTTTACGGCGCTACATCTCGACAAACTCTTGACCGATTTTGCTCATATTTAAAATACTGGTTTAGAATTAAACAACCAATTTTCTGCTAAATATCATCAAAATCGGTTAGTGAATGGCGACGCAGCAAACTTCCCCCTTTTTGGAGGAAATATTCAATCAAAAATCGCCGAAGACAATAAACCATGAATTTTCGCGTTTACGTTCGCTCACCTCACACGCTCGGTCAATAAGTACCTACCCTAAGTTTAATCAATCTAGGTAACACTTTTGTGCATTAGTTGACTGGCCCGATAGCTCAGTTGGTAGTATCCCTGCCTTCTGAACTATCCAGGACAAACATTTGTGTGATGAACATCGATGTTTGTTCTGTGTCTGGGTGTTTATATTGTATTATATGTATGTATTTACAAACAAAAAAGTATCTAAGTATTGTATCAGTTATCTGGTTCCCATAGTACAAGCTTTGCTTAGTTTGGGGCTAGATGGCGCTGTGTGAAATGTCCACATATTATATTATTATATTATATATTATATTAGTGTACTAAGTAAATGATTCCATGGGTCCAGTGGGCATATCTAATTGTTTACGGTGGAATAGCGACGTTTAGGTATTAAGGGTCAAGTGGATCTGAGACCAATCAAACAATTAGTAAAAACAAATAATTGACTACGATTGAACAATAATTAATCCACACGTCACGTCTAAGCCATTAAAATTATAATGGAATGCACGACAGATTAATGTAGTCAAATTCGTGTTAGTTGTATGTAAATAAACAACTTTGAAAATCGAAATGTAGACAGACTAGTTGGCATTATTGTTATCGATCCAGTTGACGTTGCATTAAACATTGGCTCCAACTTATATGATATCACACTACGTGATATCATGTAAGTGACACATAATCTAGACTTTAGCGTTTGTACAGCGTTCTAATAATAAATACCTATAGTTGTGTAAATTGCACGAAATTAAGAGATTTTATTACAAAACTTGCAGACAAGACCTACATTTTTAAACTTTCAAAGCACGTGAGCACAAGAGCTAGCAAGTGTTTCAATAACTTAGCTGTAAGACATAATATAGACGTTTTTAATACTCAGACGTTTTTAATACTTTAATAATCAACTGAAGAAGCTGATGGCCAATGTATTTTTTAATAATTAAGGAGCAACGTGGTTATTGTGTAGAAGTTGTATTTTTTCTTTGTGTGCATCCGTCTTTCTATGTGTAATTATTTGTTTTTTTTACGTATCTATGGAAACTTTTAATTGGCCTTCTTTATATGTTTACTTTTCTATACGTGTGTACCTAGCTGTAAGTTTTCTTAAAATTAAAAAATAAAATAAAATAAAGCACAGGTAAGTAATCAAAGCATTATGATTATTGTAATTTCAGAATGTCTATATTTACTGACTCAACTCACACTGCTAAACATTGTAACGTTTGCGTTTGCCTATTGTGACATAATTGAGATTTTGGACTATTATGCCCATCTTTACTAAAGTTTGGCAGCTCTTAAGTTCGCACTTGTTTCCCTAGCTTCCAGTTTTTCGCACGTTTGTCGTTCGTGTCAAGTCAATAGTCAAGCTAAATACTGTACGCTCATTGGTTGGGACAGATGATAATCAACAAGGTAACCAATAAGCGTCAAGTATTTGATCTACTAAATTGACACAAATTTTACAAACGTATACAAGAACCCGGAGGAAAGTTTTGCTTAGATAAGTTGTATTTTTAATTCTATTTTAATTAATTAGTTTCATATTTCTTTGGAGCTACAAATTCGGATAGTTTGATGTTGAGATTATCAGGATCCTCTTTGAAGAATAGAAGAGAATAGAGATAAAAAGAGAGGCACAAAGAGAAAGGCAGAAGATTTAATAACTGCTATCTGTGCTGCCTATGTTTAATTCCTTCATTATTCTAAACCTTCTTTTACTTTACGTTCCACCAAGCTCAATTTTTTGTGCTTACTTCAAATAGTTTAATCTAGTAAGGTATGTTGTAGCTTCTTGATATCTCTTTTATCTACGAGGAAATGTAAAGGTTTATAAAGTTTAACATTTGTAATTAATTAATAGTATAAATACTTGATCGTTGTAAACAAACCAAACAATGACGAAATTTGAGAAGCACTGTATTTAGCAATTATGCAGTGAAAGTGACGGCTGCCTCGTCAAACAGGATGCATGCAGCTCAACTAAAAATCTGCAGACAGACAAAAAGCGATATTGAATGAGGATTAATAAAACCTTTCAATCTAGATGTTACTGCTTGACTGATCAGCCTAGATTGGTACAGCTTAAATGCCAGATTCCCAGTGACTAAGTCTAATATAAATTAAGCAATTTGGTTTAGGTATAAAATATTGTTGGCGAATTCTTAAACACTAATGCCCGTCTATACAAAGTTTTAATACAACTTACAATGAAAACCACCTACCACTACCTATCGCATTTTATTGAAACCAAATTGTAAAAGAACCAGCGAATCAAAATACAATTTTCATACGTATATATGCCTATAAATATCTATAACCATTGTCGACAACCACACGTATTGTTGGAAACCAAAGCACAAGGAGGCTTGCACGCGGCTGTCACTCGTAAATTCCCTATAGGGAGGAATAAGGTCGGATGGGTCATCGACATTTGGTTTAGTGGGTAAGTTCGTGTAATAGATGAGTGGTGCGATTGCCGGCGATAAAGCATCGAGGCGGTGCGAGCGTGGCGGCGTCTGGAGGTGAGAAGCGTGGCGGCGGGGCGTGAGATACCGGCCCTGATACCGTCGGTGCCACGGCTGCACTTCTTGGCTTACCGGCTGAGGGACTTTTCACAAGACTTCCAACACCAATAACTCATACGAGCTATAATCTCTTATAATATTTTTATTTTTAACAAAGTTGCTACATCAATCAACAATATCTATCTCTATCTCTATTCTCAATAATAAGTTCTCAATTAAAAAATAATGAAATTTTCAACTGTCGAGCACTGATTATTAAAGTTTAATTTAATTGGTAAAAGCGTTTCAAACCCTTTGAGTTCTAAAAGGTATCAGGCTTAAATTCTCGCTGGTTGTTAATGTTGAAGTACATAAACACGTTAAAATAATACAATGCATATCCATACAATGTAGTTTGCACCAAAAATCAATTCCGCGATAACAGGTACTTAAGTATTTATTTTACACAGGCAGGTAGTTGTTTCGAAAATTCAATGTTTACATTATCAGTTAGTTATAGGCACGGAAGTAAAAATAAAAAGTAACGAAAGTACGGCTTCCACTTATCGCTGGCTTAATAACAATGATTTGCTTCAAGTTTTAAGTTGTTCTCTGTATGCCGATTTTTGTATCGACACCTTTTGGTAATTAAAGCTCGTCACGCGATCTGAGTAAGTATAACTACAGGTACTTGCACCAGAGCATGAAGTGTAATCGATTTAAAATGAGTAGGTATATAATATAGTACAGGTTTGCACAAGGCGCGGAGCCGTCATTTCTCCGCGCCCTCGGCGACACATCAACCTTCGCGTTGACGTTCCATTTCGCTCGGGTTGTTTTCTTCGTTGGGTTTTTATCGCATTACACATTGGGTTTATCGTTCCCTTGCCGTAATTTTTCGGTGACGTGGAATAATTATTGCATATCGACCGACCGATTTGAGAGTGGCGAGGCTTCGCTGACAGCTACTGCTTGTTTGAAGTTACAGGAATGAGATGGAATGGTATGCACCTTACAAAGTTGCGGACTGTGTACTTCCTACTAATATTATAAACGCGCAAGTTTGTATATATGGATGTTTGTCACTCTTTCATGCTCAAACGGCTGGAAGGATTTGAATTAAATTTGAAATTTAGATAGCTTATATAGTGGATTAACACATAAGCTGCTTTTTAACTGTGGGTGAAACCGCGGGGCGCAGCTGGTAAGTTAATATAATATAACGATTCTCTGCCTCTCTAGAGACTACTACTTATTATACTTTATTGATGACGACCTACATAATCCAAAAATATGAAATATTTCTCAATTAAAAAGTGCAAAGTATAATTTTAATTGTAGAAAAAAAAGTAATTTTAGAACGGTATAAAAAGTAAAATCAAAACTAAATTTTAAAATTCTATTATGTCATCGAAATGATATTGAAGAATTTGAATAAATAGATTATGACCCCAATATGATTTTACCTACAATATTACTTTTTCTCCAAAAAATTAATATATTTTAGTTTTAATAAATAGATAATAGTATAATTTTTAAGGTGCATTGTTATATGTATTAGTTGGTGTTCATTAAAGTATTATTGTATTGTATAATAATTAATCTAATTTAAATAAAGCTGTATACTGGAAATACATCAGAAAGGAGATCAAACCGCGCGTGTGTAATCAAGGCATTTTGAAAAAACCGCCTCAAAGTGTCGGAGCTTATCGGTCACATAAAAACAATCAATCAATTCTTAATCTTCGGGTAGCTGATAGCAGCAGCATACTACTTTTGGTATAAACTTTATACGAACTCGATCAAGTAATTGCAGGCTTCAATTGGAATAATCATACGCTTAGCGCACTGCGGTGAGAGATAGCGTACAGAGACTTTGATAACTTCGAAAAATTAAATTTTCAAAATGATTTCAGAGTGTGATGTGGAGTAAAAATTACGCGCAATGATTACAAGGGGCGGGATACTGTCATTACGCTGTCAAGTGACTTTAACGCGTTGTAACTCGATCCAATTTAACGTGAAATGTCTAATATTTAATTTTACACGGCGATGCCGCGACTTGAGCCGTGTTCGGAATTACTCGACATTTCTTACTCGCAGGCGCTCAAACTCTGAGGGCCAGTTCCGGTAATCATATAATTTGGTTTAGTCTCGCTCGACATAATCACATCCACCCCGTCACACGCATAATTTGATGGTTAACATTTTTTTCTACAAAATACACATATATGTGACTTTCATAAGACTAGTGCACATGAACTACTTCGCTCAGTCGTGAATTTGCGCTCGAGATGAGATTCACTCATAATCTTTTTATGAATGAAATTTTTACTTGAGCTTCTCGATGACTGAGCACCGTTCTGTAATACGGGCCCAAGACTAGTTGAAACATCGATTTGATCGTTTTAAATTACAAGAATTTAATTTCTGGTTTCTAGTGTAACGAGCTCGCATTTTAATGTATGCCTATAGACTTGACTATTAGTTATACACATACACATACTCGTTGATACATATAATTTGTTACCAACTACCAAATTACTCGTCCAATTTGTTATCAAAAAGTTCCTCGTGTTAATTGGTTTCCGATGTAGTATATTTTGTTTTACGCTTCATAATAATATCGTTTTGATTTGTTTTTTATTCTGTGTGTAAAGATAAAAAGTACTTAGATAAAAAAATCACATAATTTATAATATCTACAAGCTTGCATGACGTCTTAGAACAAAAGACATCAACGCACGCATTTAGACATAAAAGTTTGTACAATTTATTTTCAATTAAAACACTGCATGGATACTAAATGTAGACCTTTTTACATTGTAATTTCATTTTACATTAACGTTATCAATTAATGGGATTACGTAATTTTAAGAACCGTAATATTTTTTCGACATCGTTTTTAGGTCAAAGTTCGTATTTCGATCATGTCATGTCATGAGCTGTTCTTGAATTTTTACTGTAATTCATTCCACAATCTGTTGATATTAACTTTATAAATGTCATTTATGTTGTTTACGCCAAATTATATGTCAGTATGCGAGTAATTACGAACTATACCTTGGAGCGAGAGGTCAGAAAGAAATTCACTTAAAACTGTAACACGCCCTTCACGAGAGTCTCGCCGCTGCTGCTGCTGGAAAGAATAAGATGTCGGGTCATTTTCGAAAACCAGTGTCCGAAAGTGAAACTACCCGTGCATTTATTACAGGGTAAAATATGTAGATTGCCAGCGAGATAATAATGATATGTGCTCGTGGTAATGAAATTTCCCGCCGTCAAACGGTGCCAAAGTAATTTGCGTGGCTTGTCTCTGGCAGAGTGCCCCAAGGGCCGCTTTCGAGGTTGCGCAAGGCGTTAATGAGACTCACTCAACTTTTTATTGGGAGTAACGCACGCCACGATCGCGGCCAATCGTCTTTGTTACAGTCCCTTCAGGAAGAATAACAGTATGGGCAGAGTGAGTAATGTATTAAGAAAACAATTTTTAATAGATTTTTGAAATGACCAATGCTGTGATATATCTATATATCTAAATGGCCTTTACAGCATCACCTTTGCGTAATACGTCTGACCATCATCAAGTTTCAAACCAGTTCAAAGATACCCCCGAGGCGCAAGAGTAGCGGTTGACTTGGGGCATTGCTGGGAAAATATAATTGGGAAGATGCGGTAGTTTTCCAAAAATTGTACCAGCTGGCACTTCAACATAATTGAAATACACGAAATAAATGAAGACATTTTAATATATTTCTTAGACATGTCTACTTCAATAGCTACAATAAATGGTTCTCACGTCAGTGTCCGCACGAATTGGTATCATTTGTTACTTCAAATATTTTTCATTGGCTTAACAACCGCTCAATCCTTCATTTTAAACTCCAACGACCTGTAAAAACAAATGTAACTGTTACCACATGAGCCGATTGGCCGTTTAACATGCCGTGATTGCATTGTTTAAAAACGTGCTTTACAATAATCATTTTATTTTCCTGAGTGGTTGTTTCGAAGCAATGGAAGTCATTAACCCTGATCGTGTCCACAGACTCCTCGATAATTACACCTCCATTGCAAACAGAATAGCTTCGTAAAATCAGTTTGCAAATAAAGATTATTATGTTTAATTAAGTGACTTCAACAGCTCAATCCGGTTAATAATTAAAGAAATTGGTGCAGTTTTCATGAACGAGGTAAATTATTGTTAAGGATCATAACATTACAGTTTCATGGAAGAGATTCACGGCCACCCTGCGAGCTGCACGCAGGCGATCTGGACATATTTGTTAAATCATCAGAACCCTGTAATTTTGATCAATATCTTTATTGACGGAACAAATTTATTGACCATTTCTTTGCAAACGTAAGTTCCTGTGAATACAATATGGTGGCCTCAGGAGTGTCGCAAGTGGTCGCAAGAGTCGACCTTTTTACCGCGCAGTGATTACTGCTACGGTTTCATTTTTCAATAGCCATTTATATCAGATCGGCCTACTTCACTTTGTTAGAGAAAATTGAATTTGCTCAAATCATAAAACATTGTTGGCCATCTATTCTAAAGTTTGACTACTCCTAAGTTCGCACTTATCTCTCTATGACATATTTACTGCAGTGCATTTTGGTATGTTACAGAAGAATACGTGCAAACTTAGGAGACGTGCATGTATCTCCTAAAAGTCTAATAAGCATGCTAAAAGTAAATAAATAAACCAAAATCTTGCATACTTGACAAGTATAATATAAATGCATAAATTAATACATAATAAGCTTTGCCTATTTTGTTTAAATATTAAAATACTTGCTAATCTAAATAATATGATAATTTAGAACATTATTTATTACCATATTTTAATAACGCGATTATTGAAGTATTGCTTACATGAGCTATTCACTAATGATAATAAAAATATAGATGTTGGAACATAATTTTCATATAGGTACGGGATGCCAATCACTTGTTTATTGAACATTAGCGGTATCTGATTCAAACGTGACAAGTCTCGAATCAATGCATGTAGAAAGCAGTATGTAAGCACAGCGGGCTCCGTAGCCAAACACAACATATGACCGATGGCCTTCATCCAGAATATAGAATTGAAGATGTGGTAGTCGATATAAAGAAAAACTGGTAGTTTTTCTATCCCTTTTTTTATTGCTCTGTTTTATGTTATAAAACAATGTAAATGTCGTTAGCGATTGACGGTCATGTTCCATAAGTACTTTTGTACCTTTGCGTGATACCCTCTTCTATACTCCTCTCTCTTACAAGACAGCTTAGATCAGTCAAATTAAGGCCTGCAGGAAGATTTTTATTGCGCCTGGTGAATACAAATATATATATAATACTTGTTGTAACATATCTCCTCTTTTCTTAGATTTGAGGGTAGCTCCGTGTCACATGTCACAGGCCCCGTGTTCTCTCGCAAAACATACTATTCCATCGACGCTCTTATCTCAAACTTGTCCCTACCGATGATTTATTAATATTTTGTTTACTTTCACCAAAGGAGGAAGCAATGTCGGCACAATTTGTGACGGCTATAACCATCAAAATAATTGCCGCGATCCTTTATGAGCAGTTAACAGACTGTAAAAATCACAAATGACGCTCTTTGAAAAATATTCACTGTCGTATTCATGTTGGCGGTAATTATGCCTTAAATCTTCTATCAATTGTTAAGTTTCTAAAGAGTTTTAGTGGACCGATGGGTTACGAGAGCCATATCAATTTATTTGTTTTTAATGAGCATCATAAACGGTATCCATTTTTGTATGGTAGCGTAAGCGCAGGCGAGACAAATAAAGAAACTAAAAGTGATTTCGTGCGAGGTCGCCTTTGTGCAAAGCTGCAGACGTTAACGCCTGGGCCTAGCCTGGCCATATGGAAGCTGTATGTGGGAATTAATAACGTCTCTGCTAAGATAACATCACTGAGTTTAAAACTAGTTTCTTACCTTATCCTACATCAAATTAATATGTTGTTACTCCATATCCTTGTAGTCTTTAAAATTTGTTGATTTTGGCATTTTAATTATTAAAGCAACAAGGCTAGTTTATAAAACCAAGTAAATAAATCAAGTCAAGAAACTTGCAGCGGTCGCCGAAAGCGTAGAAATTGATTATTGAAAATAAAATGCAGAATCGTGGTCCAGTTACAGTACAGCAATTATTCTTAGCGAGAGAAAATACAATGACCGTTTTATATAAACGCAGATTTAAATCAGTAAAGACTTTCAATGTTCTGTTCTAAGTAGTCTCATAAATAATGTTTATAAATATGTATATCCAGCCGGCATTGATGTCATTACAGAAAAAGGCGAATGCTAATATCAGACAATCGAAAATAGAATTATTGCGATATGGTACAAAATTATAATCGTCTCCATTGAAATTAATTAAATCATTACAAAACATAAGGTTATTAAAAATCAGAACACGTTATAAAACTCATGCTCCACGACATCGAATTAAATTCTTAATAAATGCCTTCATGGTAATTTTTTTCTTCGGTGCAATTGAATGGAAGAAAAATGTCAGTTGAATTATGAAAGCGATCGATACTGAAAATGTTGGTACGCATGCAGGCCAGTAGAAAGTGTCTCGAACTGCGCGAGCTCTCGTTGATTTGGCAACTGGAGCCAGGTCAACTGAGCCTCAGGTCACATAAATATGTCCGCACTTCGCCCCCGGCACTACTTTATTTGTTGAAATATTGCCAATTATAATCAAAGAACGCGCACATGCTACCGATGTCGCGTCGATTTCTTAATCTTTCACATCAACCAGATTTCCTCGTTTCCGTGTATCTGAAGGCATAATTGCGCTCAGTAGGCCTTGAGCTTGTTTTGGTTGTTTCATATGATTGTTTTGTTTGCAGTTTTGTGCTACTATGTATGTGACGCTGTTGGCATGATTATTTAATTCTGGTTACTATATTTATAACTATAACAGAGTTGAGAATTATTTATTCAGCCGTACAAGGTAATCGAGAACAACGATTGTATTTACGGTAAGATGCCCAATATAATATACAACAAAGCGATTGCAAAACATGGAGATCGTAGAGCCGAAATATTGTTCCCACGGTGAGCGCGCGCGGCCGCGCCGCTGTCGTCCATCAACATCATTATCTATTAAAAATATCACGTCATATTGTTCGCTATTTTGTATTTTTACTTTCCTGCTATCGGGCAGGTATCTCGAGGCACCTATAAATCACTACAATAGTAATTATGAAACATGTGGCTCTCACTACTTTGGTAAACTTGAACTAACAGATATAGCTAACTGTCATATGATAACAAAGCATTTATATCTCAAACCGATTACAAATATGTTGTTATAAAAAATCATCCAAACGTAGTATGTTTACTTTAACAAAAGCTTCCTTCTCAAGTTTGAAAACATTCCGCCTCAAAATTATCATTTTTTTATTTACAATTATAGTGGTTATTTAAAAAGCACATTGCCCGTAAAAATCCATTTATAAATACTTGTTGGAATTAATCATGTTATTAAAAACAACAATTTGCTGATACCGCGGGTAAAGGCCGGCTTGGTTTGCGACTTCGCAAGTAATTGCAACTCCTGCAACGACGTCCTAGAAAGCTTCGTTACTTCGTTACGGCCATGCCACGGCCCTTAACACTGATTTATGTTCGCAATAAATATTTTTTGAAAGTTCCAGTGCGATAATAACTGCATTAATATTGATTAATGACAATTTCTCAAAAGTGAATTTTGACTTGACTACTATAGCGAACGACTCGCGACCTGTCTTACCATCAACGGCAAGAACGTGAAACATTTTAATTAAATTTGCCCTCTGATCGATTGTTCTTATTTTGATTGTGATTTAGTGCTCGGTCAATTATTTTTTGCGATCGCGATATTTCATTAATTTACTGAATTCGTTACGAGTCACCGGTACGCAGCGACGATTGCGTTCGAACATTCATAAAGCATATCACTATACCTACATAATTTATATTTTCACGGTTTAAATAATCCACATATCTCATTATAAAAAGTAAAACTGCACTAAGAGATGCAATAAAATAAAATGTAAAATATATTTGTCGTGGAACGGGCTCATTTCCACAGTGAATATAAATATATTCCGAGTGGTGTTTATCGCGGGTGAACCGCTTCGGGTGGCGACATATTCAGCGCATTTGCAATGCGAGATATCCCGTATTACCATAAACAGTACGGAGGGCACGCCGTCTATCGCAGTACGACATATAAATTATTCAAAATAAAGTATCGCTTAACCCTTGACCCCCAGGCGTGCGCGGGCCGGGAGCGCTGTCTGCTCCGCAGTCGCATGGAATCACGGCGCCGCCGCCGTCGGTCTGCTCGCTACACGTGCCTCAGCGCCTACAGCAGCCATGACGGCCACCACTCCCCGGGCTACAGCTATCAACACGACACATCTTTACCAAGTTTCTAGAATAACATAATCCAGCAGAGATTTATCATCCGTGTCCTTATATAGTTGATACTAAAATACTAAACACGTTTAAACATAATGGATGGAACATTTATCAATTTGATAAGCTCTAATCATTATGCGCGAGTTTTAATGGCGTTATTTGAGCACGAGTAGAATAAAAAAGTACATAGCAAAAAAACATATATGCCTTTGTTAGAAATATTTTTATATAGCCGTACAAAGATCTTAATTTACGATCTGAATAATATGTAATTTAAATTATTTACGTCTTGGTTATTTAAATTTTTGCATGTACTTTTGTGACTAAGGTTAAATATAAAAGAACCAATGTAACACAATCATTTAACAATTAATATTGAATGAAAAAGCACAATCGATATCAAAGAATAGTTCCTTAGTACATCCCATTGCAGTTGTGAACAAAAAATAATTATAACTCTTGTTTAGTTCATGGTATGTAAGATGGTTAAGTAAAATTAACCGCTTATCCTGCGGAATTCTTGTTATGAAGGCAGGCGGGGCGGGCGCGGCGCGGTGGGCGGCGGGGCGCAGCTACCCGTCGAGTGCACCCGGCAGGAACCGCAGGACACTGCTTATTTACTTAACAGCTTTCGCAAAACGGCCCATTACAGATAACTGTACTAAATAATTACTGCAATGTGCCTTTCTATTTCTATGCGCGCGTGCGCGTCCACCTGCCCTGATCACTGTCATTATTTACTATGCATGAATGTGGCGTGGCGCGGGCGGCTGGGCGGCTGTCTAGGACGCATGGACAAAGGACGCGCTGCAACGGACCGCGGACAGGTTCCGTACTCGACATGGGTGAGCTGCATAGCAATTTTTTAAATGCGCTCATTAATTCTCATTTGCACGAAACAACTCCTAGACGATGGCAGTGTAGCGTGAGTCAACGGTGCTATTTTTATATTTTACGTTGGAATTCGCTTTTGTTTAATGTTTTTTACAAAGGCAGTCAAGATAATTTAAGTTGTATTGTATAGTACTCATTATCTTAATGCCTATTGTAAAAATCGAACACTTACTAATAAGAAAAATATATTGCAAATGGACAGATTCTTAAGTTATCGAGAGTGACTTTATACAAGAGATGTAAAAATGTATTTTCTATTAAAAATAATAATACATTATTCTTCACTTCCTCGGGTATATGACAGTTTAGATTTTTATGTACATACACATACTTACTTATTAATTAAACTCTTCCAACGTTAATTAAATTCTCGCGTCGATGCCGCCCGAAAAATGTGTGGACGTTCCTATCGCTGCTGTAGCATTGACTACGCTAAGATCATCATTCCAAATTAGCCCTTCAGGCTCGTCTACTGTTCTCAGCACCAGTATAGGATACCAGCGTAACACAATTAGATACCTACGACGTCAGCGAGGTAAATATTTCCATGCGTAGGTTACCTTGAACGGTCGCGACTTTCCATAGGGTCCACTCCTCTAGTGGACGTAATGTCCTCGATCCTCCTGTCAGGGCAACTCAACCCGAGGCTCGTATACTCCAGTGGTGTTCTTGAGCTAGTTGACTCCCACTTTGGAAGACTGCACACCTGGTGATGCTGTAAAGGTTGGTAGAGACTAACAGCATTAGCCCGATTAAAAACCGTTAATAAACAAAATTTGATGTAAGAGGTTTTGTACAATAATTAATAAAATATAATATAAATCTATAGATCAATCTTAATAATGACTGTCATGGATTTCTCTTTTATTGCACCCGAGGAACGGAAATATGTAAGCAGAAATGTAGTCCTTAATAAACTAGATAGTTTTTGTAGTGCTTATAAACATCACGCATGAACGTGGAATTAAGTAAAAGGCTTCAGATCTTTTGTGAAAATCTTTTATTACATACAAATAACATCGATGCTTTCGCTTTTTGCCGGAACGTAAACATGTAAAGCCACCGGATGAATGAATTATGATTCATAAGTAGATAACTTCATATTAGCATTGACTTTTATGATTAGAACGGAAACAAAACCTACGCGGTAATTTGTAGCGAGTGACTTTCAGCGGCATTAAAACACGTTTTTTATTTATTTTTGTACGTACATATTTACACTTCATTAGATATAGTCTCCTTATGCTTTTCAAGTGCTATTAATTATTTCCTGTCAATTAGGAAAAAATGGAAACTGCATCAAGCGACAAAGTTATAGCAAGAAATTTAGTTGAAATAATCAAACAAAAATATTGCTAGCGTAGTCATAGTGAGCGTGTCTAAATAACAATCTACAAATCATCACATCACACTTCGCACTAATATTATAAAGGCGAAAGTTTGTATGTGTGTATGTGTGTATGTTTGTTACTCCTTCACGCTTAAACGGCTGAATGGATTTGGATGAAATTCGGTACCAAGATAGATTATACACTAAATTAACATATAGGCTACATTTTATCTCGGAAAAGTGATTTTTTCCAGTGGGATGAGCAATAATTAAAATACATTTTATCCGCGGGTGAAACCGCGGAGCGCAACTAGTATATCATATTTCTATAGTTATTTGATTTGGAACCTTCCATTCCGACCTTGTCATAGAGATGCTTGAATCCGTTGCGGATTAGAACCTTGAAGTTATCGACGACGATCAGGATGTAACGAGCTGCATTGTTTTTTTCCTCATATTTGTGTTCAAAATAAATCTTTGTTTACTCTATATTACTAGACGCGACTGAAGTAAAACTTCTTTAGTTTAGCTCCAACTATCGGCCGGTATAATTTTGTGTTTACTTTGTTAAATGTTAATGTCGCCATCGTGACAATTTTACATTAATAATCATAATAATACAAACTTTTAACTTTGTTATACCTTTGTCAATGGAGATCTACGTGAGCCAACTTTTACTTCCGTTCGCCTCGCATTCACCAGCTTACTCCCCAAGTCAAGCGTGCGTAAAATGTTTTATTTCGAAAAGTTTGGAAAAGTAAATAAATTAATACAACTTAATTTTTGTTTTTTAATTGCCTAGTGCCAACAACTATCGACAGTTTTCACGAGAGCTCCTACGGTATCACAATGGCAGGCGTCAATTCTGATGTCCCATCACAATTAATGGGCGTCAAACCGTTGCGCCGAGCGAGCCAGGCGTGGCACTGACAATTGGATTGATAAGCCACTTTCTATTGAATAGGCACTTTGTATCAGTATCAGAGTTAAATATAAGATGAAATATTTACATTTCATTTGTGCTATTTCTCTTCATAATTATATAAAATACCTACTTATTGTTCAGTCAAAAGTTGATGTAAGGCATGCTAGTCCAACCATTCTGTGTTAGATGGCGCCAGCATGCAAGTTAGCTCACGCAAGCGTTTGGTTGCAGACGCTTAACTACCCTTTTACTGTTTTCATGATTATTTAATGTGGCATTGGCATTGAACCGAACAATACAGAACTGCAAATTATCAAATTCTTTCATTTGAACGGGAGCCCTACCAGAAGCACCTTAGGCCAGAGCGAAGCGCCTTCATGGTCCTACAGAGGCCGGATATCAAGAATCCGTGCAGGGTGAGTCCCGAGGATCCCAAGACGTGGAAACCAGCGACAGACGTGTCGTCATCGTTGAAGCGTCATCACTCCGGTACGTGAGTAGCAACCGACGAGTTGTCAAGTGTGACAGCTTTGGGTGACAACCGTGACAGGTGTCACCACAAAGGCCGCTGTTGGAAGTGTGACCACAGAATACTATTACTTAGTGTGACAGGCGGCTGCCACAGTTGGAAGCGTAGTACCGGTGAACGGCGCCAGAGGGCGCTGCGAGTTGGGAATTAATTAATTTGAAAACCAGTGAGTGAAGTGTTCGGATAATAATCCGTAAGTACTTTTACTTGTAACAAAGAATACAGTCCGCTCAAGAAGTAAAATCAAGAGACAATTTAAGTAATACTAAACTTAGAATCTATAGATTATAAAACTTTTAACTTGTTTGTCATCAAATATTAAGATGGAAGCTTTGTTTAAACTACAAAATAATAAGAAATCTGTGATACAAAGGGCCCAAGTTAACTTTAAGAAATCACCCAGTCTTAGAATTACTCATGCATATGTGGCCACAAGATTAGAATCACTTGAACAAACTTGGAATGGTTTCTTGGTAACACATAATGAAATAATAGAAAAATCAAAAGATGAAACATCTGATTATTTTATCAACGAAATGTACGAATCCACCGAGGAGTTGTACATTACGTATAAGAGCGAGTTGAAAGAACTGTTAGGGAAAAAAGATGTTAGTAGCGTGAAATCTGTTGCAAGTGCCAAGTCTGTTCAAAGTGACAATCTCAAACTGCCGAAAATTACCATTCCAAAATTTTCTGGTCATTATGCAGAATGGCCGACTTTCAAAGATTTGTTTGTATCTCTCATTCATAAAAATGATAGTCTTGATGATGTACAACGCATGCATTATTTGAAAGGTTTATTAACAGGTGAGGCCGATCAACTTCTTAGACACATTCCAGTCACCGCGTCTAATTATCAAGAATGCTGGTCCCTTTTGAAGGGAAGGTATGATAATAAGAGATTTTTATCCAATTGCTTATTGCAACGTTTCATGGCTCAAACGACGGTGTCAGAAAGCTCCAGTGCCATAAAGAGCTTATTAGATACTACAATTGAATGTTTAAACGGCTTGAAAAATCTTGGAATTGACGTGAGTTCTTGGGATATTCTGGTAATTTATATAGTCAGCGCTAAATTAGATCCCGAATCACGCAAACTATGGGAAACACAGATTAGCTCTTTAAATGAATTACCCAAGTTCACGCAGTTCAGGGATTTTCTGGAAGCCAGGTTTAGGGCACTGGAATTTCTAGATGTATCAACGGCCAAACCTAAAGCAAATGTTAGTGTTACTAATAAACCAAGGGTTCATCATGTTGTCAGTTCGGAACCCAATGCTAGTAAAGATAGCAACCCTTGTGCTTTCTGCAAAGAACAACATAAAATAGCTAACTGTAAGTCATTTGCAAGGGAGAGTTACGAAGTGCGTCAAGGTTTCGTTCAACGCAACGGTTTATGTTTTAATTGTCTCGGGGTTAATCACTCAGTTAAGTTTTGCCGACTTAATACGACATGTCGTATATGCAAACGAAAGCATCATTCGTTGCTGCACCCTAAGGTTATGTCGAGCTCAACCGCCAGTGGTAACGCCACTGTCAATGTCCATTCAGCAACACCTGAGAATCAGGCAGCGTCATCAGAGGTTGAACCTATATCGAACGTAGTTTCACATTTTTCTAGAGAGTCAGTGTCGTCGACACATGTTTTGCTGGCCACAGCTCTTGTCAAAGCACAGACAAGAATGGGGTCATCACAACTGCTGAGGGTGCTTATGGATCAAGGATCACAGGCGTCGTTTATAACGGAATCAGCAGTACAACTTCTAGGACTTAAAAGGACGCCAATCAAATCAACCATTTCAGGAATAGGTGGTGAGAAAGGCTCATTAGCCTCCCAGCATACAGTCAACGTGACTATTCACTCGCACCTAGACCCGCAGTTCAGTCTCCAAATCAATGCGTATGTTCTTAGTAATATTACGTCTTTATTGCCGTCGGTACAAGTTGTACCGAGCAATTGGGCCGAGCTAGAAGCTATTAATTTAGCCGATCCAGCTTTCCACATTCCAAATAAGATTGACATGTTACTCGGTGCGGAAGCATACAGCCAAGTACTCAGAGAAGGGTTGATTCAAGGTCCACCGGGCTTACCGGTAGCCCAAAATACGGCACTAGGTTGGATTCTATCGGGAAAGGTTTCGTCAATCAGTGATACTATTAGTTGTCACCATATTGTTAGCCATGCGGACCAGGTTGACGAAAATGCACTGCTAAAACAGTTCTGGGAAATCGAAACAGTTGTTCCTGGAACTCAAAATAAGATTTTGTCTGAAGAGGAGTTGCAGTGTGAAAGGATTTTCACTGAAACGACACGTAGGGATGAGGATGGTCGTTACATCGTAAATCTTCCATTCCAAAATGATAATCCTCAGTGCCAATATGGAAGCACCAGAGATCTGGCCACAAAAAGATTTCTGCATCTGGAAAATACATTTAAAAATAATTCCGAAATGGCAAAACGATACACAGATGTATTCCACGAATACATCGATCTCGGTCATGTTGAACGCGTACTACCTGATGAGATCAAAAAGAAAACAGCTGTGTACTTACCTCATCACGCAGTTGTTCGAGAAGATAAATCCACCACCAAAGTCAGGATAGTCTTCGACGCTTCGATGAAGGGGTTGAATGGAAGGTCTCTTAACGACGATCTCTTGGTGGGTCCTACATTGCAGTTGCCGTTACGTCACATCATTATGAGGTGGAGAACTCACCCTATAAGTCTCTGTGCTGACATTGTAAAGATGTACAGGCAGGTGAAGGTCTCTTCTGAACACGTAGATTTTCAGAGAGTAGTGTGGCGTGACAATCCCGACTCTGAAATGGAAGAATATAAGTTACTAAGAGTGACTTTTGGTACAGCGTCAGCGCCTTACCTTGCAGTGAAGACCTTACAGCAGACAGCAGTAGATGAAGGAGCCTGGAGTCCCGACGTATCTGAAAAAATAAAAAAGGATTTTTATGTAGATGATCTGATGACTGGTTGTCAGACAGTACAAGAAGGAATAAGGATACATAAAGAAATGTCTAATATACTTTCCAAAGGAGGATTCCAGCTGCAAAAATGGGTAAGTAGCTGCAAAAGGTTAAATAAGGAAATTTCAGAGGAAGGAAAGGGACATAGGAAGTTGGAGGGAGAAAAGGATATAAAATCGGACGATATAATGAAAATTCTGGGAATTTCGTGGGATCGCACACGAGATGAATTTAAATATTCAGTCAATCTGCCAACTCAACAATCACCTATCACTAAGAGAAAGGTTATTTCGGATATATCCCGCCTGTTTGACCCCCTAGGATAGGCAGCACCATGTGTTGTCACGTCAAAAATCTTCATTCAAAAGCTTTGGCTTTCCGGATTGGGTTGGGATGAAGAGCTAACACCAGAGTTGAAGTCTGAATGGCAAACTTACCGCGAGAATTTAGTTGAGACTTGTAAATTCTGTATTCCTAGATGGGTGAATACAAAGGCAGATGATATTGCTGTAGAACTGCATGGATATTGTGATGCGTCAATTTGTGCTTACTCAGCTGTAGTTTATCTACGCGTCGTGAATGTGCAGAGGCACATAAAGATAAGCCTTATCACGGCTCGTACGAAAGTCGCTCCTGTGAAACAACAATCCGTGCCAAGATTAGAATTGATGGGGGCAGTTTTGTTGTCTGAACTTATCTCTGAAGTGGCAGATCTGATGAAGATTCCTCGCGAAAACATCCATCTTTGGACAGACTCATCTGTGGTATTGGCGTGGCTAAGTGGTCATCCAAGCCGCTGGACTACTTTTGTCGGGAATAGGGTGTCTTCAATCCTGTGTCAATTCGAAAACACTCACTGGTCTCATGTGCAGTCGTCACAGATGGATTCTGCCGACATAGCATCGAGAGGAATAACTCCTCAAGAATTAGCAACCAATGCATTGTGGGCTCAAGGACCGTCGTGGTTGAAGGATGAGACAATAGACTATAAAAGACCGAAGTCGATTGCAACCAGCATGGAGTTGCGGTCAGTCAAATCTCATATTGTTACTGAGACTACCGAAGACGATCCCATTTGGACAAGATTTTCGACGCTGAAGAAATTAGTGAGAGTTATAGCATATTGCAGAAGAGTTTTGAAGTGGAAGAAACAGAATGATAATAGGAAAAGATATGAAGTTTGCTTGCAGAATGAAGAGATAGAAGAAGCAATGAAAATTTGCGTAAAACATATCCAACAACAAGAATTTAAAGAAGAAATTGAAGATATAGCGAGAAATGGACATGTTAAGGCAAGAAGCAACTTGAAGTCACTATGTCCAATAATAGATGAGGATGGGATTCTACGTGTCAGTGGTCGTCTTGATAAGGCTGCTGTAAAAATGAGCACTAAACGCCCAATCATCTTGCCGCACAACAATCACTTCACCAATTTGGTTATTGGTGAAGCTCACGTAAAAACACTACACGGTGGTCCAATGTTATTGTTGAGTCATTTGCGAACTGGATATTGGATAATAAGAGCCAAGTCGGTTGTTAAGGCATACGTACGCAATTGTGTCAAATGCAGAAGATATTCGGTGTCTTCCCAAACCCAGATAATGGGTCAGTTGCCACCTTGTAGAGTAACACCAACGAGACCATTCCGACACAGTGGCGTGGATTTTGCTGGTCCAATAAGTATTAGGACATCTAAGGGTCGGGGACAACATTCTTACAAAGGTTACATTTGTGTCTTTATTTGTATGGTGTCCAAGGCAATTCATCTGGAAGCAATCAGTGACTTGTCTGCTCAGGGTTTCATAGCCGGTTTTTAAAAGATTTGTTGCGCGTAGAGGCCGCGTGACGGACATGTGGAGTGACAACGGCACAAATTTTGTTGGAGCAGCCAAAGAACTTCGTCATTTGGTCTCACTGGAGCAGTCTTCTGTGGCGGTGGATATTAGGGAATGGGTAGGCAACAATGGAACTACATGGCATTTTATTCCACCTCATGCGCCGAATTTCGGTGGTCTTTGGGAGGCAGGAGTAAAATCAACCAAAGGTCATTTACGCCGAGTAATTGGAGAATCAACACTCACTTACGAGGAAATAGCAACGGTGCTTATTCAAATCGAAGCGTGCCTTAATTCGAGACCGTTGTCGTTGATGTCTGATAATCCTGCTGATCCAGAACCCTTGACTCCAGGTCATTTCTTAATTGGTGAACCTCTCATTACGGTGCCTGAGCGAAATTATGAAGACTCAAATCTATCAAGTCTTAAGCGATGGCAGGTAACGCAACGTATGGTGCAAGGCTTTTGGCGACGCTGGTCCAATGAGTATCTAATTCACTTGTTACAACGCCACAAGTGGACAAAGCACATGCCTGAGCCGAATTGTGGAGATGTGGTCTTAGTTAAAGAAGACGGATTACCACCTGCTAGGTGGCTCTTAGGAAGAGTAGTCACAAAACATCCTGGGAACGACCAAATCACACGTGTCGTAACTCTCAAATGCAACGGCTCTTTGATTAAGCGCCCCACATCAAAGCTATGTATGTTGCCCATAGCCAGTTAAATACTTACCTACTAGTTAGATAAGTAGCTGTAAGTCAAAGTTTTGTTAGTTTGTTATTTTTTTTTAGACGCCCTTGCTTCACGGTGGGCGGTATTTGTTAAGGACATGTGCCGATGTCCTTGGTGGGCGGTATGTTCAGTCAAAAGTTGATGTAAGGCATGCTAGTCCAACCATTCTGTGTTAGATGGCGCCAGCATGCAAGTTAGCTCACGCAAGCGTTTGGTTGCAGACGCTTAACTACCCTTTTACTGTTTTCATGATTATTTAGTGTGGCATTGGCATTGAACCGAACAATACAGAACTGCAAATTATCAAATTCTTTCATTTGAACGGGAGCCCTACCAGAAGCACCTTAGGCCAGAGCGAAGCGCCTTTACTTATAAAGGTTTATAAAGGTTTAAGGTTACTTCAACTAACTCCTAGGTTCAAATGCAATTAATAAGGGATTTCTTCATTTGCTGTAAATGAGTTTTCTGATAGGTCATCATCATCACTAGCCTGAAGACGTCCATTCTTGAACATAGGCCTCCCCCAAAGAGCGCCACTTTGAGCGGCTGCTTGTCTCCTGTATCCGTCGGCTCCCCGCGGTTGGGACCAGTGATCACGAAACTTTGATTGCAATGCAACAGGAGAAATTCCCATACTAACTATGCACATAAACTGCGTATTCAGGTCCATACAAATTTGTGTTCCCATTGGTTGGAATCGAGTTACATGATCGCCCAGCAGTTCGTTGATACACGTAGCGGGAGGCCGTCTACGCTGCTTCTTCTGGTTCGTGGTCACCAATCAAGAAGCTTTCTTTTTTTTTGTTTTTGTTTTGGCTCCACACTTTTGTGTATTTAGCCAGTGTCAAGTAATTGATAATTTCATGATATATATGTATATCATTAATTAACTTGAGAAATATATATATACATATATATATTAGGTCTTTACCTATGAAATTGCCGTTTTGTTTGAAAAAAGTTAAAGTATTTTTTTTTCGAACTTATTTATTTCTTTTATTCAAAGTAATCACCCCTGCAATCAATGCATCTTTGCCAACGCTGTGGCAGTTTATGGATGCCCTTATTGAAAAAATCAGCAGGACGGGAGACAACAAACTCTTCAAAGGCATTTTGTACTGCCTCTCGGAAATCGAATTTTTTTCCCGCTAAAAAGTTGTCCAAATTTTGGAAAAAGTAATAGTCGGTAGGCGCAAGATCTGGTGAGTATGGCGGATGAGGGAGAGCTTCCAAACCCAACTCATGCAGCTTAGAGACGGTCTGTTGTGCAGTATGGGGTCGCGCGTTGTCGTGAAGTAGCAGTGGAGACGACCGATTGACCAAAGCTGGTTGCAGACGTGCGAGTTTCGCCATCATTGTGGTCAGTTCTTCAATGTACACATTTGCAGTAATGCTCTCGCCGTTTTGTAAAAAGCTATGATGAATCACACCAGCACTAGATCACCAAACTGGGACCATCACCTTTCTAGGGGTCATTTTTCGTTTTGCACATTGCTTTGGTACCAAACCAGGATCTAACCAACTTGCTGAGCGCTTTCGATTGTCAAAAAGAATCCATTTTTCGTCGCACGGAACAATTCGGTTCAAAATTCCTTCATTTCTGTGCCTGTTAAGCAGCGCAAGGCAAGTCTCGACGCGTACGTTGCGCTGGCGATCGTTAAGTTCGTGGGGCACCCATCTATCAAGCTTTTTTATCTTGCCAATCTGTCGCAAATGGACCAATATTGTTTTGATGCTAACATCAAAAGCTGCTGCCAGCTCAGCTGTAGATTGAGATTCATCAGCTTCCACAATCGCCTTTAATTCATCATTGTTGACCAAAGTTTCAGGACGACCACGAGGTTCATTTTTCAAGTCAAAATTCCCAGAACGGAACCGAACAAACCAATAACGGTTTGTACGTTCGTTTGTACAGTTCTCTCCGTAAGCGTCGTTGATGTTACGTGTCGTTTGTGCCGCGTTGGTGCCACGACGGAACTCATATTCCATAATTACACGAAATTTCAAAGTGTCCATTATGAGGAAAAATGTTGAAATGTAATGAAAATACAACGCTAATCAATAAACAAAAGACTTATATTGTAAATATAATGTCATATTTTTAAAACAAAATTAATTTGAATTTAGAATTCATAGCCAATCAAAACTTTTTTTTGTTTGAAAAAGTCTGTACTGCAATACGGCAATTTCATAGGTAAAGACCTATTACATATATTTGTGTCAAGTCAAGTCATAGTCTAGTCTAGTCAAGTCTTACTCCTAGTAAAGTGGTGGCAACTTTACTTATACCACTTTCCCACACTTATCCCTGTAATCCAGCACTTAACGAATAAAATGCCACCAATTTTATGCACTAACACTGAAAATAACACAAGTTTTGGAAAATGATATAATGCGGTCACGCGATCTTTTTCGTTTTCCCGCCAAAACTCAGAAGCTTTCTTCCCCATAACTCATCAGTGTCGGGTGTAGGTGTGACAGGTATTCGACTAATATTGTAAACTATATGTGTTTATTTGTTTACGTCAGCTCGTTACATATTTTTCCATGAGCTCACTTCTGCCATGAAATATACCACAATATATTGAGTACGTAGTTTTTAAAACAAATATTGCGAAATATTCCGTGTAAGTGCTTAAATCAAAAGTTAATTGAGATGCTCCTCCTTTTAGGGGAAGTCTGTTATAAACTTGTCACTTATGTAAATTTAGATAGCCATAATAAACAATATGCTCGTAAAAATGAAAGTTGATTGTTTAACGACAGATGATTGATGTTGGATATACATAAAAATGTATAAGCCACCGCGTATTCACGCAATATTTTTCCCACCATAATTATTTTTTGAAAACTATGACGTGACACTTATTTATTTGTGCCTGTTTCACTTTTGTAGGTACAATAGTATTTAACAGTAATATAAAATTTTACCTTTTTAATTGTGATTCTTCCGCCACCCCTTATATTGTGATGGGTCACTGATTAGTAGTAGTTGCTCGTGGGTTTGGAAAAAAAGGGGATTGTATGTTTGATAACAAGGTTTTTTTTTAATGTACGTTCACCTATTTCTCCAAGATTTTTGGCCCAATTTAAGTGTTTTTTTCACTTTGCTTTGGTCCCATGTAAATTTTAAGATTTGCTGAAGGTCTTCGAAGACAGACAATGAAGGATCTCGACATGGAATTGACGTCAACTTAATCCTTTTTTTAATGATATTTTTTTATTTATGTTAGTGAATAATGTGACGATCTAGTCGTTCGCTCGATGTTAAGCGACGCGGCCGCCCATAACAGAAGTGTCACTTGGAACTCCAAAATATAAAATTTCGCGTGACACTGCACTGCGCACATCATTCTGAGACATTAGCACAGTCTGGTAATAGGATTACTAGACTGTGAGATTAGATCATAAGGTCTCAATTGCCCAGTAATTTCACTAGCTACAGTGCCCTTCAAACCGGAACACAGTAGTGCTTGCACACTACTGCGTGGCGGCAGAATAACTGGCAAACCGGTGGTACCTACCTAGACGAACTTTGCAGAAAAGTCCTACCACCTAGTAAATTATTAACAAATTCTAGATTCTCGCATTTACATACGCGTTAAACTTTTGCTCGCGGTGTTTGTAAATTCTAAACAAAACCCTCATTTACTTAATTTAAATTAAAGTCAGCAATAAAATTGTTCAGCCCAGTAATGAAACGAGATGTCATCGCCTGAGCTGTAGCAAGGCAAACGTGTCTACCGAAACATTAATGTATAACTTCGATGTTCACTCAACGCCGTTTTGACTGACAACAGTGACAGACAGACACGTGACGTACCGAATAATAATGAAACCTCCATAATAACCGAATGAACAATATTTGAAATAATATAATATACAATTTCAAAATCTTTTGAAGTAAAATTTCTTTACGCACGCTTGACTTGGGAAGTAAGCTGGTGAATGCTAGAGGAGATCGGAAGTTGAAATTGGTTCGTTGGTTAATTGAAACTGTTGTCAAAATAACAAAGTTTATAATTTGTATTATTATTATATTATGTTGGTATGTCCGGTAAAATGACAATTTACAACTGTGAAGATGCAGCAAAACCAAAGTTATGGTTTTTTTGGCAGGAAAACGAAAAAGATCGCGTCGCCGCATTGTATTATTTTCCAAAACTTGTGTTATTTTCAGTGTTAGTGCATAAAATTGGTGGCATTTTATTCGTTAAGTGCTGGACTGTAATGCAGCAACCAGTGTAGGAAAGTGGTATAATGATGGTGAAACGTTTCTTTTCGTGTTGTTTCTAAAACAACATAGAAGCTTCTGGTAAAGTTGCCACCGCTTTACTAGGAGTACGACTTGACTAGAGTACACTATGACTTGACTTGATGACTTGGACTGTGGCTTGACTTGACTTGACACTATATAATATTAATTAACTTGAGAAATTATCAATTACTTGAAACTGGCTAAATACACAAAAAAGTGAAACCAAAACAAAAAAATAAATTTAGTTATACCGGCCGATAGATGGAGATAATCTAAAGAAGTTTTACTTCAATCGTGTGGTCCAAAGCACACTTGATTTTTAAATTATTTTAATTTTGCAGTGTTTGATCTGACATGATCATGCCACCGTACGTTTAATAGCTACCCGTACAAGTTTGTGGATCATTCTGGCCTCCTCTGATTGTAGATCATCATGCATATTCAACGACTCATTTAGTTATTTATAAAAGTAAAAGTGAACCGCCACGACGACGGGAGTCTTAATTAATCGACCTGCCGGTGTATTGCCGGTATGGGGAGCTATTTGTTCTGGAATGGTGACTCTTCTCAAGATCGTCGTTTTAACAACATCAATATATCACACTTCATTATTTAGTAACTGTGTATTGGAATCAGTAAGCCACTCTGCTGCAAGGTCGCCGGGAAAAAAACTCGCGTCGTGTTATTTTTCGCTCTATTTTTATTCTTTTAAGAAAATGAATATCAGAACACCTATTTGGAAGTGCGGCAACGAGTTCACCACGACCGGTCGATACAGGAAGTTAAACCAATTGAACAACAATAAGATTTATGTGTTTTTCGAGTGCACAAGTTCCCAGACGATTTTTTGTCGGCCAACAAGACCTACGTTGCTTAATTAGCTGCGTAAGTTAAGGAATTCAAATTATTTCGCTCTAAACAAGTATCTGACCGTCATAGTTTATCCTTCAGTTTTTATTGTTTTTTTTTTATTTATGCTGTTTTACCACAGACTCCTGGGTCTGTGCTCGTTTTTATTGGTTACTTTTGCAAAATCAAATGGATATAAAGAACATTTGCTCATACGGCTTTCTATCATTAATTACTACAAAATACAGAATTTCGATAAAAAAATTGTGTATAACTTAAGATTCTGGAGAAACATTAAGATATTTTTAATCTCAGTTCCTGTGGGTAATATATATAGAAATATAAATAGTAAAGCATTTTTTCAATACTTGCCTAAACTTGAAGTACAAGAATAGATTATACATATATCTATCTTCTATCTAAATATATATAACTTAAAGGTGACTGACTAACTGACTGACATAGCACAGCCCAAACCACTGGACGAATCAGGCTGAAATTTGGCATGCAGGTAGATGTTACGACGTAGGCATCCGCCAAGAAAGGATTTTTCGAAATTCCACCCTTAAGAGATGAAATGGGTGGCTGAATTATTTTCCCATAGGCCACGCCGCGGGCGAAGCTGCAGACAGAAGCTCGTACATAATATGTACATAGCGAATAAAAAGATACAAAATATGTATAAATGTCCACGCTCAGGCTGTGTACAATAAATTTGAATTGCTGGGTGACCCACGAGTCAAATAGATTGTCCATCGTGCCCACTCCGTTGTAGGTCACAAGGCATTGTGCTACAACTTATAGTGAACTGTGAAGCGTTATGCAAAATACGAAGCGCCTTTCGAGTCTGCGATATCTATAAATCGAGAAGAGTGATCGTGGGATAACGCTACGCATGCGCAGGTGAGCGGCGGGTTTGATGTGTTACTTTACTTTAACGGTCCCGTCTAAAATAAAACGATCGCTTTTAATTATATTAAAAACCAGATTACAGAATAGATAGTAGACAATTACTATAGTTATCACCGTATTTATTTTTATACGGGTAGTTACTTATATACGATTCATAAAAAATACAGTTCTTTCTATACATTTTCATTTCGAAATGAAAATAAGTGATTAGGAAAGTTTTTGGCGGGAAAACGAAAAAGTAGCGTTTTATTATTTTCCAAAACTTCTGTTATTTTCAGTGTTAGTGCATAATATTGGTGGCATTTTATTCTTTAAATGCTGGATTATAAGGATTAAAAAGTAGCGTTTTTTTATACGGGTAGTTACTTATATACGATTCATCAAAAATACAGTTATTTCAATACATTTTCATTTCGAAATAAAAATAAGTAATTAGGAAAGTTTTTTATCTCGGGTTCGGCCATTTACAAAGAGTTGAAGTTGAAGGAAAGTTTTTGGCGGGAAAACGAAAAAGTAGCGTTTTATTATTTTCCAAAACTTCTGTTATTTTCAGTGTTAGTGCATAATATTGGTGGCATTTTATTCTTTAAATGCTGGATTATAGGCATGAGTGTGGGAAAGTGGTATAATGATGGTGAAACGTTTATTTTCGTGTTTTTTCCAAAACTCCATAGAAGCTTCTGGTAAAGTTGCCACCACTTTACTAGGAGTATGACTTGAATTGATGACTTGGACCGTGACTTGACTTGACAAATACAACATACATATGTATAATATAAATTAACTTGAAAAATGAATTACTTGACACCGGCTAAATACACAAAAGTGTGGAGCCAAATCATAACAAAAAAAACTTTTCTTTTCGTGTTGTTTCCAAAACTCCATAGAAGCTTCTAGTAAAGTTGCCACCACTTTACCAGGAGTATGACTTGACTAGACTATAGATTATGACTTGACTTGATGACTAGGACTGTGACTTGACACACATATATATGTAGACAGAAAACGTGTTGTGGGTAGGTTGCAACCTATATAACTATAGGCCTTCAGCGTGTCCACACCGCGCCGTGTCTGGAACAAGAATGATCCGTAGTACACCGAACGGTCCCTTTGTATAGCCAGATGGGTAGGGAAGCGATGACCAATGCCGGTGTTGCCACTGTAATAAATTTAAATGCTGCCACAGAGTAAATTACGGTACAGCCCGTTGCGCATAGAGTTTATAACTGGACGTTGCCGCCGACACGGCCATACTGACGTGCGTACGCCCTCGTACGCTTAGCTTCACTTTGTATCTGGTGAAGGACATAAGTATCAGTGTTATTGCTCGTTCATCCTGACAAATTGAGTTAAACTTAAAATCAAAGTCAAAAGATCAGTTTTCAATTTGATTAGTCAAAAGCATGTTAACCTTCCAGTCATCGTCAGGGTTAACCCTCCAGGACCATTAGTATACCTTCATTTATGAAAAAATGGACCGAGTAATGCTAACCGGATAGATATCCCTTTAGCAACCAAAAATCATCATTCCTACATTTTTTTAATGGACCAATTAGTGCTAGACCGGATAAATATCCCTTTAGCAACCAACTTTTTTTTTGGACCATTAGTGCTAGTCCGGATAGATTATCCCTTTAGCATTCAGACACATTTTTCTTGTCATCATTTTTACATTCTCTTTTTTTTTTCTCGAAAAAAACGAATCATTACTTTTTTCCCTTTTTTTTTTCACTGGTTTGGGTTAACCCTGCAAATAAATTTGATATTAGTGTCACCCGCCGTCACGTCATCATTCGCGTCACGTCACGTCACGTTTCGCGTTGCTTGAAGAGTGATGTAGAAATGGGCAATCCCACTTCTGATGTCGGCTGGAACGGGTTGAGGGTAGGTTGCAACCTATATAACTATAGGCCTTCAGCGCGTCCACACCGCGCCGTGTCTGGAACAAGAATGATCCGTAGTACACCGAACGGTCCCTTTGTATAGCCAGATGGGTAGGGAAGCGATGACCAATGCCGGTGTTGCCACTGTAATAAATTTAAATGCTGCCACAGAGTAAATTACGGTACAGCCCGTTGCGCATAGAGTTTATAACTGGACGTTGCCGCCGACATATATATATATAATATGAATTAACTTGAAAAATTATCAATTACATGACACTGGCTAAATACACAAAAATGTGGAGCCAAACTAAAAACTAAAAAAAAGTGATTAAATTGAAACAATGAGTCTTTATTTTGGAACAGCTTGATAACAGCTAGGCTGGTACGTTCCATCAATTAGATATTATCCAAATCATTTTATATCCTGCCGATTTATTGTTTAGCACAATATAAAGCGATTAACACGGTTAATGCTTTCAGAAATCCATTTGCAATGTCATAAAAATAGAGATAACAATCGGTGAGAGCATTAAGCGTTTAACAGTTGCTTTGTTGTTATGGAGCTTCTGTATCTTTATGATGCATCTCTCATTTTAATCCGTTAGTTTTGATACTCCCCAATTTTTAAATCGTAAAAGTTAACTTGTAAATTGTTAGGGCTATGTAAGTTTGAGTAATGTCTATAGAGTATTTTGCGCTTTATGAATAACGGTAGACTACTGTCTGAAGTGACAATTCAGTCGAAGTACTTGAGACATAATACGCTTTTAAACGAAAAGATTAAGGCGGGGTCTGATCACAAAATCACCAAAAAGCACTAAATAATAAATACGAATCATTTATTGTCTTAAATATTTTTTTCCATCTAGAATCAATAGGTTCCGGAGTTCCAATAGGAACGGGTTTTTTTTTTTCTTTTTTTTTTTTTTTTGTTTTCCTTTTCATTGTGTTTCAGGAGTCTGTGGCTTCTCTTATTTAATAACTAGACGTAATTTATGTTGGAACATGTGTGTGTATGAATGTATTGTTTGTGAAAACCTAGTGCTACGTAATAAACAAAAACAATCTACTGAAAAAAAAAAATAGAGTAAATAGGAAACAATACGAAAAATAACGGTGACCAAATACAATTTAACTAAATGGTTTAGTACCTATTTCAAGATAAAATCAAAGAACGACCTCCAAAAAATACTTTGTCATTGTAGTACTCCAACTTTTCAGCGATTACAAAAATCTTTTTTAATAATGAAATACATACTGGTGTTTTAAAGGAACGGTGCTTAGTAATCGATCGGTGCTCAAGCAGAGATTTCATTCACAAAATGATAATTCATGAATGAAATCTCTGCTTGAGCACCGATCGATGACTGAGCATCGTTCTGTAATACGGGCATTAGTACCTGAAAATTGTACTCAGTTTCAAGCGCAGACCCAGCTTGACATCAAATATAATCTGTGATTATTATAGACTATTTTTATAGATACCCTCAAAAACATAATAGATGATCGCCTGAATAGGTGGGCAACACTGTAGTATTGCCCACTTATTCATGCATCTATGTGGCAATTTATTTTATAACCACCGTGTTACGACTTCGCTTTATTGCAACGACGGGAAGGAAACTACAAAGCACAAATTTGGCGTCAAAAGCCATGTTTAACGAATCACGCCGTCGTAAAATAGTAATTACCTATACAGATAACCTGTTTGAATATACTTTCAAGTGTTTCAAGTGTAAATCAAAGTCATAAGGCTAAATAATAACTCGCTATCGTATCTTTAATGATACACTTTGTTAAATCCCATAGGGATAAAATGTAAATATTATGACGTTTTAATTTTTTTAGTTTTTTTTTCAGTGTTGCTAAATGAAGTGAATAATGATTTGTTTTAAATTTCACAGTACGTTTAAGGCAGAGACAATATTGTTCGCTAGTCGCAGCGGGGAGCCAAGATGACATCTCGCAGCGTGCAGCCTTGTCTGTACCGAACCGCTCTATGCTGCGCAGCTTGACAGTTGACCTTCGTCTTCAGCTAATAGAGTACACTTTCCGTTGCTTATTGAGATCGTTGTACTTTGTAGTTTATTTCCAAGCGACTATAACAGTTATTGAAAATAAAGCATAGATAAAAATTCTGATAGTGGTACTACGTTACGAAATTAAGCAAATGGATCTCGATATCGAGGCTCATTGTTTGATTCACGAGGCTGTTTCGACGAATCGGCGACGGCGCGGCTGCGGCTATGGTGATAGAGCGAGTGGTTCAAACACAGGGTTATCGCTGTGCGGACGCCCGTCACGGTTCCCACGGCGAACGGTATTTTAAATACCTATTTATACACGGCGACAGGACCGCGATGCATTCTGAGTAGCCTCTTCTGGATGGGTCAAGGATTCGCATCAGGTGAGTGTAGATCCGTGCTCGGCGATGCGAGCGACCTGACCTCGCTCCGTGTCACATCTTGCCATGTTTCATTATTCGATTGTAAATTATGTTCCACGTGTACTGATTTCGATCTTTGTTAGATGTCTATTGTTACTTGCACGCAGAATGTTTAGTAAAATAGTCCTGGGTTTACTTACATTAAACTAAAATAGACGTTCTTGTAATGCGGTCATTACAAAGAACGTTGAAAGGCTTTGATTGAAATTAGAAAATCCTTTAGAGCTGATTTTTATAAACAGCATGTTTTAGGCCCGAGTACTTTACTTCATTAAAATACTTACATATTTTATATTTCGCTTTATTGTAGTTCTAAAATGACGTATTTCATCAATCTAAATTGAGTTAAATTAAAGGAGTTCAAAGACGAATTTTCATCGTGAAGTATCAGTGCTTAATAATGGAATAAGGTACTGAAATTGTTTCGTTATATATGTTCTGAACATTCATTCAATTTGCCCTTGCCATACATGTCAAAATATATATTTATTTAATGCACTAAATTATGTGAGTTATCCCGTTACAGTTTTATTACCATTAATAAGTAGATAAAACCAAAAGCAATTCAGTAAATAAATATACCTCTTTATTGCTTCGAATTTATACGGAAGAAATCGGTATTAAGTTACTCGACGATTAAATTGATTGTTGACGTTACATGATTCAAGTTTTAATTCAGTTTAGTTATATTTATTGTATATACCCTAAACTTTGTTGACACACATTCCTTGTAATGTTAATAATCATAGTTTTAAAACCAAGTTTTAATACAATGTGTTATATTACAAATTATATGAATTATAACTCAAAGTAAACGTTACGTATAACGTATACGAGTATATTATACACAATTAAAATACGCCAGTTATAATAAATTGTTCACCAAGTGCTTACTATAACTGCAAATATACCATTTTCAACTAACAGCCAGTCATATGCCCTTAAATAAGCTATGCCCGTCTGTACAAAAGTTTGACAGCTCCTAAGTTCCCGTTTATCCCTCTATGACGTACCTATATACTGCAACGCTTTAGGGTATGTAGAGATAAGTGCGAACTTAAGTTAATTATTCTAATTATTAATTAGTTTTTGTCGTCATTAGCCGGCCTTCTATCACAGAGAGAAAGGTCATAACCCACCATGGCTAAACGCGAATTGGTAAATTACTAGCATAAAGTCAAAGTCAAAGTCAAAAGATTTATTGCAAATAGGCTATTTTTAGCACTTTCACAAGTCAAAATTATATTGGGTACTTAAAATTAAGATATTTCACTAAGCATATAAAATTACAACGTGCTTATTGTCAAATAATATATAGCAAGCCCATTAACAATATATGAGTTTGAAAAAAAAAAGCAGTTCACTTTCTCACTACTGGTGCAAGTAATCCGGCACAATGCAGAACAGAAAACTCCGATCCGAAGCTTCGATTACAACTGTAAAGAAGAAGCTACAAAAAACTTTACTTATATGTTTACTTTACTTTTTTTCATACTTATTATGTGCAAGTAAAATCCAATCTTTAGACGCGCAATCTTTAGAGTTCACATATCGCTTAGCTGACTGCAATAACGGGTCAGCATTGGTTAAAGTAAAAAACACGATCGTGTAGCTACAAAACATTGATCTAACAAACCACTACCAACGACTAGGCAACGTGCCCAATATGCTGGCAGCGTTGCCACATTGAATGGCAATGCTTAATCTTTGCCCGAAGTATAACCTAGATTCCCGCATTTTGGTCTTTCGTTGTATCTAAATAGAATAAACAAATAAATCTAAAGTCTGAATAGAAATTTATATTATATTATTTAATTTAAATCTAAATAGACATTCGCTCTAATAGATTAAAAATGAACTGAAAAGACAACACCCTAACAAACAATGCCACTTTGAACCAACGAAGCTTAGCGCATAAAGCGTATTATTCTTAACATAAGCGTATAACATTTACGACGTGTTTGCAAGTCAGATTCAATTATTTTCACCCATCAAAACTTAGGCAACCAGGAAACGTCTAAAACTGATAAATTATAATTGATGATACAGACGTTTCTGCGTAGGAAGATACTTGAGGTGTTGAGATCGCCGTAAGCATTCTATAAGCACTGAATGTAAGCATTTATACATAAATATGGCATCAATAATATAATTACACGAGCAATGTAAATTAAAACCGAAATTTCCATAAATCGAAATGGCTGGCAGTATCAATCTAACCTCGATGTAGCTATCCATAGTAATTTACAACTTAATAAGTTTATCGGATGGCTTTACCATCATTAAGTTATTGAATACTGTTACGTTAATTAAATTTATGTTTAAAATAATATTTGATGCCATTTTTAATAGATATTTCTTTATATTGACTGGTTTTGCTTGCATAAAATTGTTGTTTTTTTTGTACCTTGGCTACATGCTCGGTCTTGGTAGAGTAACGCTTCAACAAATCTGTTTAGATTTTTTTCTCTTTGTATTATGTCAGGCTCGTTTTTGTTTGATAATCTATCCTCCTGTTTGACTAACAAGAAATTTAGATATAACTTGAGTTTTTAAAGGACGTATATATGTGAATAAAATAGTAAAAATGTTTACACATTTAACATTCAGTAATTTATATTATGAAAAATAACACTTGCAACAATACATATAAATATTATCGAATACGTATATTTATATAGATTATTACAACTATTGTAATGTGTTAAATACAAAAAAGTTTTATACAAACAAAATAGATTGAAATTCTTTATTCACCTTATTACAGGAACAATTCATAAGCACAAATTTAAAAATTAAGTGTTAAAATCGCTTAAAATGATCTCATCCAGACAACCCAAAAATCTAGGGTAACGAACAAAAAAAAATAAGGGCGCGAGGAATAAGATCCGGAAGGAACTAAAAAGCGAGGCTTTCAATGCCAATCACAACATTCAGTTTTGATTTACATCTGTTAAAATTTGTGGTTTCATTATTCAACACTATTTAACTTGGGTGATATTTAAACCCGTGTTTTAATTTACATAATTTTTATAACAATATTTTATTACCTATTTAATTTAATGCCGTAGTACGTAAAATATTACAAAACAATAAAATAATGTTTATCCTAAATATCATTATTCATAAGTCTGTATAAATTTCCATTGTTTCGTGAGGCGCAGTAATAATACGCAATGATTTGAGCTCCCGTCTCCATAAACGTCGACATCCCATCCGATGCTTAATTTAATTTTCTATTCAATTTCTTATCTGTAAGTGGATTGTACGGTTATAGTCGGAGAGCTAGCTGTTATATCTAGTAAAGTAATTAATGAAAATAAAAAAAAGGTTATTTAATTCTAAATTAGAATGCTACGTTTTATCAAAAAGGGTTTATCCAGCTATTTCTGAATTTTCTGGTTTTGCATCTGACCAAATAATTATTGGGTAAGCAAGACTTGAGTTATTTACTGAGTTCAATATATATTTTTTAAATGTACATAAAACGTCAGTGTAATCGCGTGACTATACCCATGACATATGAGCGCTTACTGTATTAAGATGTATAAGATAAATACTTTATTAAGATGGAGTATAGTATAACAATAAAAAATACACTAATAATAACAATAAACAATGTAAAATAAACATAATAATAACAATAAACAATTTAAAATAAACATGATAATAACAATAACGCCCAATGATCACATACATAGATCCTGGACCTTAACTAGGATTCCCTGTCTAGGGGACCCAGAAACTACGAGGACCGTGGTCCTACAACACCCAGTCTCAGAATGTCTCAGAAGTATTTGCGCTTTTTTTGTGCACATATACTTGTCCTGCCGCGGGAATCGAACCCGCCGCCTCAGGGCTATGAGCCGACCTGCTCAAGCACCACACCACTTCAAATATCTAGGATTATTGTTAAAACTAAACCATGTAACTTAGATTGCCTGTGGTCTCTCAGTGTGAGCCATCTGTAACGTGGGAACGATGGTTCCGGATTACGTGATGGCTATCTACGATGAATAATGAATTAATAATAGCATCGATAGTGTTCGATCTAATCGCGACTGCTCCCAAAATGTTATTGCCTCGGTACAAATAAAAGAATCTACTAATCGTAATGGACAGGCAGACTGCACGGCTTAAAATATCGCGTCATCTTAGTTTTTACATGTCTCAAAAAGCTGGTGCACTTTGGAATTATTTTGATAGTTTACTCTCAACATAAACCATTATTTCTATTTGAATGATAATATTTTAGTTATTTTAACGAATATCGTCTATATTTACCGTATTTTGACTTTCCCTATCATTGAGAATGCAATAAAAATAATAATTTACGATACGCCGAGAGCTCGACCACAAAAATCGCACCTTACGATGATAGCCGTCCGATATGTGGAGCTGTACCGTCGTAATGTGTACCACACTAAACCTACCATTTTACGACCACTTGTCTAATAAAACAATCAAAAATTCGATTACTGTAGCTCTTAAAAATTTGCAAAATCGCTTTTTTATCTCCCTTTAAACTGTTGGTGTTACAATGAAAGCTCCAATACTGAAAATTACGCTACGATTTTAATGTTACTCGCGTCCGTAGAGATCATAATTGTCACTTTAGTATGTATATATCTGCCATAAATAAGCTTAATATGAAACGTCATACAGTTAGCTACAGTTTGCGGAAAAATTGTAAACACGGAAAAGCTTTTATTTTTCATTTAAGTTCATTGTCGCTGTTATAAAGAGTATACCTACCAGTAAAGCGGGCGGTAATGTGCGAGACCAAGATAGAGTGCGGCCTCGTACCGGAATAAATGCCGTAATTAAGTGAAATTATTATAATTCTGTTTCGGAATTAAATGGATGTCACAATATCACGCCCTTAAGTAACCATAAATTGGTTAAATGTTTGTTATGTATCTTGATTGTCAGCGGAAATGGTGTCGAATGTTTATTATACATGCCTTTAAAAGTAAGTTTTAAAAATGTTAACTCTTACAGACATATACATTTTAGAAATATGTAAATTTGTACGTAATAATCCCAACCGATATATAACACGGGAAAACCTGCCGAGAAACGTAAACCGTTCAGTTCGCCACGGAAATCGATTGGTATTACCTTCTTCCCGGCTTAAGCTGCATGCTTCTGGTACACTTGTTACGTCTATTAATATATATACCAAGCTTCCAGAAGCAATTAAAAAGGAATCAAGTAATGTAATCTTTATAAAACAATTAAAGCACTTTCTAATAAATAAAAGCTATTATACTATAAATGAATATTTAAATGATAAAATTTAAGCATAGTATATACAAATAATAATTCATTTAATTTTAGTATAAAATAAGTAACCGCTCCTCTTTCTAATCTAATAAAATGTAATTTTTTAATTTTTTTCTTCCTCTCTTCTAATTTTGCGTGCCCGACAGGGTCCACGATTAACTGTTATTTTAAAAAACTACCTACTGTACAACGTTGTGGAATGCAAATAAAAATTGAAATTGAAATTAAGTCTTATGGTGTAGGTACATCATCATAATAAATTAATCAGAAAAGAATAGTAGGTACTCGTATATTCATTGCTAAGAATCAGCTATTTGATTATTGTTATCACATTTCTTTTAAATTGTTATACACCACCGCCTTCTCTTTCGCGTTTTGTACTGTTGTTTTAAGATTGTCTGAAAAAACGGGGTGATTATGACAACTTTGATTGCAATGCAACAAGAGGAATTCCATAATTTACATATTGAAAATGACAAATCCGTACTCATTTCTATTTTGTTTTAAGTTACATAATCGCCTAGGAGATCGCTGTCAGCGACAAGACCGTCCATTGTAACACTAGTTTATAAGGTTTCCTTTATACTCGTATATTTCATTGGTGGAATAATAAAGAGTTATCTATCTATCTATAAGATTTTGGAATATTCATGTGTTCCTATTTTATTTAAGGGCCTGACGTTTTGCGTGGGGCGTATTGTACATTCCCATCTGCTAGCATCTTCCCAAACCAGCCCAGCTTCTTTATGTAGCCGAGCACGGTCTCGGGCCACTGGTTTCTTTATGTTAATTAATGACGTGATGAGCTAGTCGTTTCCATGACGTTAAGTGACACGGTCGCCCATAACAGTTGTAGTGTCACTCGGAACTCTAATATAAAGTTTCGCGTGACAATGCACTGCGCATGTCAACCTGGGACATCAGCACAGACCGGTCATCAGATCATTAAAAGACGGTGAGATCAAGTCATAAAGTCTCATTTTCCCAGTAATTTCATTAGATACGATGCCCTTCAAACTGGAAGTAGTGCTTGCGCATTACTGCTTGGTGGCAGAATAACTGGCAAAGTGGTGGTAGAAAAGTCCTACCACCTAGTATCACCTAGTAGCAGTAGTTCCAGTGATATTAAACATTCATGCGTTATTTATCTGTTGTGTTATTTATTTGATCAGTAGCAATAGGTACAGACAAAACAAATGGGTTCAGAGGAAAAAGCAGCAATTGTGTCGTTATCAGTCCATTATGAGAGCAACAAATGACACAGCTTAAAGCTTTTTAAACGAGAGAGAGTCGTGAGTCCTTGCCGAAGTAATTAGCTCACAGTTGTTTGTGGCGAATGAATGCGTCACAGAATATAAAAATTTTGGACTACAGATGGAGCATTTTTTTTTTGAACTGCTTTATTTTTTTTTGCTTTATACTTTATTTTATATTTAATAGTCTTCAAGAGTATGTTTAATTTTCGTCCTTCTATAGGTTTAAATACATATGTTTTTCAGTTTAAAACGTATCGTGAGTATGACACATTTTGTAATATAAATAACGGCTTAACTCACGTCGGCGGATTTCGCGAGCGTCAGGCGCGCAACGTGGGTTACGTGCTAACGCTCGCGAAAGCCACTGCCGGCTTGCGTTAGTAACTGGCTCCCAGAAGAAGGACATCGTATATGTCCGAAACCTGGACGGAGTAATTTCGACTTTTTGCTGACGTGAGTTTGGCCGTTATTTATCTTACGAAATACATATGTTTTATGTAGTAAAGGATTAGCTTTCTTCCACACCTCTCCTGCAACAAAAAGGATATGCAACAGATGACACTCGCATCCTGAAGATTCTGTAGCTCGTATAAAACTCCTTCTTTACCCAATAAATATCCATAGAGCGGAGTAAACTTACCTTGAAGGCTTCATACAAATTATCTGAAAATTACTCCAAGAGACAGAAATACATGGTCCTACACAAACTTCGTTTCCCTATAGGTTTCGAAGTGTTTTTATGAACATTTACATGAAGATTGATCGTAGACCATAGTATAATATATCAATTTGAATTTGATACTTTATAATTTTTTTTTTTTTTTTGGCTCCACACTTTTGTATATTTAGCCAGTGTCAAATAATTGATAATTTATCAAGTTAATGATATTTCGCGCAAATATGTGTCAAGTCATAGTCAAAGTCATAAAGTCAAGTCATAGTCTAGTCAAAGTCATACTCCTAGTAAAGTGGTGGCAACTTTACTTGAAGCTTCTATGGAGTTTTAGAAACAACACGAAAAGAAACGTTTCACCATCATTATACCATTTTCCCAAACTCGCGCCTGTAATCCAGCACTTAACGAATAGAATGCCACCAATTTTATGCACTAACACTGAAAATAACACAAGTATTGGAAAATAATATAATGCGGTAACGCAATCTTTTTCGCTTTCCCGCCAAAAACTCGTACTTTATAATTGTAAGTATTAAGTTCAAATTAATATTATAGGCTAATAATTATTAGAAAAGCGTGTTACTTACTAATTATTACTCTAGGACTCTAGGTTACTTCAATGCCACTTATCTACTCTTTGACAGTTTTAGCCAAAATGTTGCCAGAGTGTCTCTTGACAAATTATGCGATAAAAGTGTCTCTACGGCGATAAATAATTATTTATTTAGTGCGTTGAATCGCCGACAACCGGTTCCTGTCATCTGCCACCGCTTCGGTCGCGACAAAACTTAACTGCAGCGACTTCTGTACTCCAGTTTATTTATCGATGCTGTTACAGTAGTTGTGAAATGTCACAAAATTATTCTTATAAATATTTCTGCGTTGCTATTTTTAATTAGTGTAAATACAATATTGATGTGTTTTGTTTCAGTTTTAAAAGCGTACAGTCCAATATGAACTAATTGGCAACATAGCAAAACATATCCATAAAGAGCCATTTTTAAATTTCTGAAACTGTGCTAGAAAGTTTACTGCATATGTTATATAGGCAATAAATACACTTTTATTAATGAAGTAACCAAAAGGTCAAAAGTGTATTATTTAGCTTAAGTCTATCAAAAGCACGCCGCACGCCGTGATGCACGCCGTGGTGCAAACCGAGAAGGACGCTTTTGAATTGGCTCCAGTTTAAAATTAATTTTTACTGTCATATAATTGATTTTATGGAATAAATTGTGCACCACCATAACAAGCGTATTACAAAGTTAATAATATTGCGTTGTGACATAATATTAATTGAAACTATGCATAAGGCGAATAAATCATCTTGGGGGTGTTGCGACTTGGGCATGACTGAGGACAAGTACTTGACTTGTACCCAATGCAATAAGGCTTATCATTTAAAATGCTTAAACAACGCCGGCAAAGAAACGGCTGGGTGGAAATGTCCCTTATGTCTGAGCACTAAATCCAAGGAGGGTAAAAATGACAACACGCCAGTGCGGTCAACACAAAGCGACTACAACAAGCGGTCGGTTAAGAGACCCGCTATTTCTTCCCCTACACAGGACTCGGTCAAATCTTTAACTCAAGAAGATGTGCGAGATATTATAAAAACTGAGATGAACATCTTGTTGACAAAAATAGACACTACGATTACAAAGGCGATTTCAAAAGAATTAAATTCTATTAAGGCCGATATATCGGATCTCAAGAACTCTGTGACATTTCTCGGCTCTCAATATGATGATATGCAAAAAAAATCGGTAGAAAATAATAACGAGATTAAAAGACTTCAAGAGGAGAATGACAACTTACGAGTTACAGTTACGGAGTTGTGTCACAAATACAATCAGATGGAGCAACTTAATCGCACTAGCAACATAGAAATACAGTGTGTACCGGAAAGCAAGACCGAAAATCTAATTAGTATTACATCACAGATGTGTAGCTTCGTGGGCTGCACCATCACCGATGGCAATATTCTGAATTGTTCCCGTGTTGCAAAGATGAATCCTTCGAGTTCTAGACCTCGATCTATCATAGTGCAGCTTAGCTCTCCGAGACTTCGTGATAATGTTTTAGCTGCCGTTATAAAATACAATAAAACACACACAGATGACAAGTTAAATACGGCACACATTGGAATCCGGGGAGAAAAAAAGCCTGTTTTTGTCTGTGAACACTTATCCGCCCATAATAAATCCCTCCATGCTGCAGCAAGGTTTGCCGCCCGAGAAAAGGGATATAAGTATGTGTGGGTGAGAAATGGAAGGATATATATGCGCAAAACTGATGATTCCGACTTTAAGTACATTCGGGACATGGACTGTATTTATAAGTTAGTTTAAATTAGTTACTGTATTTAGTTTAATAGCAAGTTTTTTTTGTCATCACTGAAATAAAATTTGGTTCGTTACATATATTTTATCAAAACGTGAGAGGCCTTAAATCCAAAACTCAAATATTTATGAAAAGATTGGCTTGTTCAAATTATGATATAATCATACTTACTGAAACTTGGTTGAATAGTAATGTTTTAAGTCAAGAATTGTTTGATAATAGGTATTATGTGTACAGAAGAGATAGAGAGACATCTAAAATAAGTAATGTAAAAAAGGAAGGCGGAGGAGTTTTAATTGCTGTGAATAAAAATATTACGTCAAAACGCATGATAGACTGGGAGAGTGATTGCGAGGATTTGTGGATTGTAATAGAAGTAAAAACCTCAAACGTAGACAAGCATATGGCTTTTTGTGCCACCTATTTACCTCCACCTGTAGATAGAACATTACTTAATACTTTTTTAAATAACTGTAATCGCGTTTCTGAACAACATAATTTTAAAACATGTATAATAGGTGACTTTAACCTGAGTCAGATAGACAGGTCATTAATCGATAATCCACAAAATAATTGTGCAATTGGGCCTTTAGGACAAACACTACTTGATTTCTCTAGTCTAAACAACTTGAAGCAGATTAACAAGGTACTTAATTGTAAAAGTAAAGTGCTTGACTTAGTACTAACAGATGTTGAAAATAGTGAAGTTTCTCAGTCAAACTATGAACTTTGTAACGTGGATTTCTTTCATCCTACATTGGATATTTATATAAAAACACAAAATGTTAATAAACTTAAAATTAAAAGCAGCCTACGGTATAATTTTAATAAATGTGACTATAAAATTTTAAACGAATTCCTAGGTAGCATCAACTGGTATGATTCATTTGATAATTGCAATAACGTAAATGAAGTTGTGGATAAATTTTATACCGTTTTAAATGAAGCTGTTCGAAATCATGTCCCATTAAGTAGACCAACTCCAACGAAATTCCCAGTTTGGTTTAACAGGCGCTTAATTAGAATGATACGTGAAAAGAATAATATATTAAGAAGATACAAAATTTACAAAAATCCTATGGATGATATAATTCTCAAGAAACTTAATGATCGTTGTAATAAAATGGCCACTCAATGCTATAATAAATACCGTGATTATATAGAAGATAAAATTACCACAAACCCAAAACATTTTTGGTCATTCATAAAGGCTAAAAGGAAAGGTATATCTAAATACCCTGAAACGTTATCTGATGGGGTAGAGACTGTAACAGGTGGCGTAAATATTTGTAATTTGTTTGCAGACTACTTTGCATCAGTATACCAAAAAGACATTAACAATATAGATGAGGAACGCAGCAATTCTCTTTCCGAGTATCTCCACAAAGCGACTAATAACAACTTATGGTTTTCAGAATTAAGCTTGTCAAAATGTGATGTTCAAAAAGCTTTTGAACACCTTCAAATAGATAAAGGAGCTGGAACAGATAACATTCCTCCACGACTCATAAAGTATTGTGCCAAGAGCCTTTCTCTTCCTTTATGTATAATTTACAATATGTCGTTGCAATCTGGCATATTTCCTAATATATGGAAATCTGCTAAAGTAGTTCCCATATTTAAGAGTGGAGAGGATAATGTTGCCTGTAATTACCGGCCAATTTCTATTATTTCTACATTTGCTAAAGTGTTAGAATCTTTAATTTTTCCGCATATCTACCAACATTTTAAACAGTTTATCACAAATCACCAACATGGTTTTATTAAACAAAGGTCTACATGCACGAACTTGTTAGCTTTTGTAGAGAGCCTCACTGAAGCTGTCGATAAAAACAATCAAGTTGACGTAGTATACACCGACTTCAGTAAGGCTTTTGACAAAGTACCACACTCCGTGCTTTTGTTTAAACTTTCTGCCTACGGCATTACAGGTCGTATGATGGAATGGGTCCATTCTTATCTTTTTGAACGCAACTTTCATGTTGTGGCTGCTGGTTTCGCCTCGACAATCTTTCCTACCATATATTCAGGTGTACCACAAGGCTCACACCTGGGTCCTCTGTTGTTTAACATTTTTATTAATGACCTTCCTGATTGTTTGAATCACTGTGTTCCTTTTATGTTTGCAGACGATCTCAAAGTTTTGAAAGTAATCAAATCTTCTGAAGATGCTGAAAAGCTGCAACTTGACCTTATTAGTTTAGCAAGATGGTGCAAAATAAATGGCATGACCCTTAATATCGCAAAGTGTTCTCAAATTACATTTAGTAGGAAAGTCAAAAACATTAGCTATAATTACAAAATCGGAACATCAAATTTAAAAATTGTCAGCACAACGAGAGATTTAGGGGTTATATTTGATCAAAAACTTACTTTCATTCCTCATATTGAAAATATTGCTAATAAATCATCCAAAATGTTAGGTTTTCTTATTCGTAATGGGAAAGAATTTCACAATCAAAAAACAAAAGTATTGCTTTATAATAGTCTGGTACGCAGCGTTCTTGAATATTGTTGTCCTGTATGGAGGCCTCATTATTCCGTACACACATTAAGATTGGAGAGAGTGCAAAAAAGGTTTTTGTGGCATTTGGCGTATTCGGTAGGACGGGCAAATAAAATTCGGTCATATAAGGGGAGACTGGCTTTCTTTAAAATACAAATGTTGTCTAATCGCCGGGACAAAATTGATCTAGTCATTCTTTACAAACTTTTACACAATAAAATTGACTGTCCTGAATTATTAAAACAATTTAAGCTTAGAGTATCGTTCAGATATCCACGAAAGCCAATAACTCCATTTGCCCCTCCTTTTCGAAGGACTGTATTGGGAGCCAATTCACCAGTGCCGCGCATGTGTCGTTTAATTAATGAATATAGTGATATTATAGACATTTTCGGCGACAGCTTTCCCAAATTTATAATTAAAGTCAACCAAGTTATGGCCGGTGCGGCCATAAATTCTCTCTAACTTTTCTTATTTCTCTTGTAATTATTATATATTGTAGTGGCCTTCTGCAACTACAATAGGTGTTTTTATTTTTATTTTATAAGAGTCCTTTTCGATTTGCAATGTGGTTAGTTATTATTTATCTGGTATTTTTTGCATGCTGTGTTTCCTTTAAATAGACAATGCATTCAGCAAAATTGTATGTTTAGTAAGTAATATTATTTAAAATAGTGTAATTGTCAATAGGAAGCCGAATTAAATAAATAAATAAATAAAGGACTATAGGCTTTTGTAAGTCAATAGGGGTCATTAGTTGCTGTCATTGTTAAACATAAATAACATTTTTAAAAAGGGTTTATCCGACTTCGATGGCCTTAATTTTATACTGAGTTTTGTAGGGTTGTTACAACTATTTCGTATGAACTTTAGTACAATATCTTACTTACGATACTAAGGCGCCGGTTTATTATTGAAGAGTATAGGATATCCCAAAACGGTTTACTTAACTGTCAAGTAACTGTAGTAAGTATGGAACGACTTAATTCCTCCATCTCCTTTCTTTCATTGTACTATAAGACGCACAGAAACACGGCATGCATATATGGTTGAAGTTCTTTCAACTCACTACTCGCAGCTTCAACAGCTAATGAATGGAACAGCTTGCCAGCGTCCTCATTTCCAGTTAACTATAACCTGGGAGTTTTCAGGTCAATAGTGAACAGGTATCTTATAGGTAAGGGTGCTTCATCTTACACCACATCACTGCTTAACATAAGGTGATGCAGTGATCAAGTGCTTTGCCTACAACCAATAAAACAAATTATCACACTATCACACTTATTAATATAATAAAGGCGAAAGTTTGTATGTGTGTATGTGTGTATGTTTGTTACTCCTTCACGCTCAAACGGCAGAATGTATTTGGATTAAATTCGGTACCAAGATAGCTTATACACTGGATTAACATATAGGCTACATTTTATCCCGGAAAAGTGAAATTTTCCCGTGGGATGAGCAAATAATTAAAATACTTTTTATCCGCGGGTAAAACCACGGGGAGCAATTAGTAATAATATAAAATTAATATACTTTATGAACCTTACCTACTTGATTATAACATGTGAGAATAGAAAAGCTTAAAGTTTCATTAATTCTGGTGCATCATTCTCAACGTGTTGGTTAAATAACGGAAATGCTATCTTATAAACTTTATACATAACAATAATAAAGATAATATAAACACGGATAAAATAAATCTCATCATCACCATACCACGTTTAATCACCAACCGATATCTCTTGCCTAGGTTTAAAACAAGCAAACAAACGAATGAACAACTAATAGCTAATTAAGACCAAATCTAACAGCGAAATAATTTTCCGTTTATCAGGGGAATGGTTAGATTTCCCTAATGCGCGGGCGAAGGCACGAGTCTGCAACGTGGGAGATGAACGTGTGCGATATCATTCATTAGGCAGCGGTGCCCGCGTCAAATTACTGGAAGCGCGGCTAATTAGACAGCGCTGCAGCGCCGCCGCTGCCCCGTACCTGCCCCGCTATACATTACATTGAATAGACCAGACATTGCCAGCGCCGCTTTGCATGTTGCTTAACATGATTATCGCGATTGATAAATTGCTATTGGTTAGTCAACGGAGTCAAGCCAATCTGTTTTATCGATTTATTTACTATGGTATTTACTTTTAGGCGTAGGTACTTAATTGGAAAAGCTTATACAGAATGTTGCGTTCATAATAATATTGAAAAGCACGTGCGCAAGTTGCAAAATAATCGCAAGTTGCCTAAAAAGACAATCATCGAGCAATCGAAGCTATACCTACGATAATTTAGTTCGTACTAACACGATCCGTGAGGGTTCCGAATTCTATAATGAGCTCAAACTTTTGGTAAAAGAAAACATCTTGTAGATAAATAACGGCTAATCTCACGTCAATTAAAAAGTCGAAATTACTCCGACCAGGTTTCAGACTTATTCGATGTCCTTCTTCTGGGAGCCAGCTACTAACGCAAGCCGCGGCGGCTTTCGCGAGCGTCAGCACGTAACGTTACGTTTTGACGTGAGTTTAGCCGTTATTTACCTTACAAAAAATCGTAATATGACCATTAACCATAGCATAGTGGGGGATATTTTCTAGTGCCCATCGGGCTAGCTACTTAAGTTAAGAATCTGCCAAGCACTTAAAATCAGTATGTTCTAACAGTTTCAATTGGGAGCGAGTAAATCTATGTGTCACATCTCTACACATCGATATCAGCTTTTTCATTTGCGAAATACACATAAAAAACGATTTAAAAAAAGATCAAACAGTTTTAAAAATTTTGCAAAAATATTTTTATCATCTTTTCACATCTACAGGTCTTTAGACCACTGTCTTTAGGATGCATTGTACTCGTCACGATTAATAAACCAAGATGTGCGGTGGTTGCTGTGGTGGATGCTGCGGTGGATGCTGCGGTAGTTATTGCTGCCCATGCATAACTATCTACACGTGCTCTACGAAGATTTGCTAGCTTCTAAGCTGCACAGGCTGCCGAAACGGATCACGTGGGCGCAAGTAATTGGCAATGTGAAGTATATTTCCGTGGTGTTATGTGCTAATAAACTGTTATATATAAATAAGCTTTTTGCGTCCACTGTTGAACATAGGTTTCTTAAGCTTACCATAATCACCGCTTAAGGAATAACGTGACGAGCTAACAGTTCGCCTGATGTTAAGTGACACGGCTGCCCATATCAGTTGCAGTGTCACTCGAAACTCTAAAGTATAGAGTTTCGCGTGACACTGCACTACGCACGTCATCCTGAGACATCAGCACAATCTAGTATTAAGATTACTAGACTGTGAGATCAGGTCATAAAGTCTCATTTGCCCAGTAATTGTAACGCTGCTACCCATTTCCTATTTTTCCTTAGCCAACTCTTATTATATCCATGGGATGAATCAGATGTCTTAATAATATATTATCACGCCGGGACCACATAGTGCAAAATCTATAATCTATCCACATTTGTGTAGAAAGATAAGTGATAATCAAAAACTTTGATACCTACCTAAACACTCACAGCCTTATTAATAAACGGGTCTTAGTCTCGGATTAGTTACTTCAGATTAGCTACTTGTCCTTTTTTTGCTACTGGAATATTTAGCTGGATCGAAAGAGACAAAAAATGGTGTAACTAGTCTAAAGCTAGTTCGTGTTTATTAATAAGGCTGATAAAAATCAACTTTTCTTGAACACATTTGACGTAATTGCTCGTAAATTAAAAAACTACCCATTAAAAAGTGTTATTATTCGGTCGAGTGTCATAACAATAAATAAAAATAAAATTGTCCAGTAATAAACCAACCCACCACATATTATGTACCTATCCAATTATCCATTGTGCTTGTTTGTCTTATCTACGTTGAACCAACGCGATTAATTTTTATATAGAGTGGGTAGTAGCAGAAAAACACTGAAACAAATTGATTGATTTGATGAATTACATAATACCTATTGACATGCCTGCTTCAATAGGTAATTAATAAAATAATTAAATGCTTGAAAACCCTACATACTAAATTTTCGACGACATATCTATATACAATTAAAATCTAATAAATTTATATTTAAGCGCACTAAGTTGCAAGCGCCCTTACAGGGTTCATGTACCTACTTAGCTAGCTGTTAAGGACTAATATAATGCAAATAAATTAATATGAATATGAACCTAAGCTACAGATTGTAATTATATATTCAAAAGTAACTAGTAACTATTAAGATACTGAAGTTGAAGTTTAACTTAATGCAGTATTAAGTCCAGTACTTATTTATATATTACGGAATATAATTAAATGACAATAGCGAGCGAGGATCAGCTGCCAGACTAGAACCGTTACAAGCGGCACGCGAGCGATGTACGGCGCCTGCGCAGCCTACCGGCCAAAGCACCGCAATATCTAGTTTTGCCAATGTACCGTACTTCTGAAACTGTGGGCTATTACAAAAATGGTACTGGAACACTTCTGTTTATAAGAATTAAAATTGGATTGAAGTTAGCTAATGAAGAATGTATAAAATTTATAAACAGTAAAAATAGATAGCACTGCTTATGAAAAATAACTGTAAACGGAATGAAAATATATAAAATTTTCAGCATAAAACCGCTACATATTCAGTTATACATGTAAAAGAGAAAAAAAATATTTTTCGTTTATCTTAGAAAGATTAGTCACAATAGTAGACAAAAAAAAATTGAGGTGCTAAGTTTGAATGAATAGATTAAAAAAATATACAGAAAATACAAAACAATTGAATTTTTCCGTTGAGCTGAATATTAATAACTATAACAGCTCAAAGCTAAGCTCAAAGGAAAAATTGTAGAAAACAATTGAAAAAATTGAAAATTGTAAAATAGAAAAATAATTATAACAGAAATAGATAACTATAACAGTTATGAATATTCAGCTCAACGGAAAAATTCAATTGTTTTTTTATTCCTGTATATTTTTGTAATCTATTCATTTGCTACATTTCCAGACTACCGCTGGCAGGCTAGCAATGCAGCGCCTCAGCGACGCAAGTGCGCGCCCAGTATGCTAGGTCAAGATCGCTCCACGACCAGGCCAATTATCATCGTGACACACAATGATTGTAACGCATCGTATGTCATCAATTAAACACCACTGGCTGATAGCATCTTGGTATTAAGGAACCTGTTAGACGACCGCGTACGCCATAACTTATATAAACCGTTTAAAAATTAATATCATAATTACTTTCGATTATCATACATTATATTTTCAAATCGATATGTTTTGTACGGTTATAGTTTGCAACTGGCTCTCGTGTAAATTTTTTACGTAACTTTCTATGCATAAGTCTTACTACTATGTATGAGTCTATAATTATGTATATATGCTTTATCCATTAGAGTAACCACAAACAACGCTTTAGCCAGTATAATATAATATACAGCCATTACATAAAATAATCCATTACATTAATAAAAACTTATTCTTTGCATGAATATTTCCTCGATATTTTTGTCGACTTCAAACGTAGGTAGAGCTTTATGCAAAAGTATATAACATTTTATAATTCCATCACTGTAAGATATATAAATATATAATATATAAAAATATTTTATTTAGTCTGGTGTTCATATGTCGTTTACGTTTTTATAGAAACCAATTAGTAAATGACTACAAAATCCATGGTAGGCCATTAAAATATATAACAACATACTAAGGTACATATATTTTATCATATATAAAATGTATGTACTCAGTATCTAAAAAATATATTCAGTAATGCGGTCTGCAACAGCTAAAAAAACCAAATACCCCTCGATTCCTAAGTATGATACTTTTTGCGCCAGTTAATTACAAGCCGGGCGCTAAAAAATGTTTTTCTTCGTTATTCAGGCGGCCACATATCTAGCTACGATAGCAATGAATGTATTGTGAACAATTAACGTAATTACACGAACGGTTTCCATGGGCAGGTGTAAGACACGACGACCACTCATAATTCCTAGTAACGGAGTTGGCTTAAGGCGATACTAGGGAAACGTGCCAGTGGGCTGCAAAATTACTAGTTCACTATAATAGAACCCTATGCAATTCTAAGCAATGTTGCCCACCAATTTTGCAGCACAAACATTACATATCGCATCGTTTAGAAGAAATTAGCTCGTCTAATCGAACTTTGAAGATTATCGGCGCGCGCGCAGGTGAAACTGAACATAAAGTAGACTTAGCAATCAAGAAAAAAATAGCTTTATTTTCTTCAGTGTCACATTATTTATAATAAAGACTTACAATTCCTATTCTGCCAAATAAAGTGTGTTTATACACCAATTCGCATAATGTTACAACTACAAGCTTATAAATCGCAAAGCTGTTAAAATATTTTAAATGCACGATTCAAATTAAAAAGCCATTATATCACGAAAATTAGGATTAGGCAGTGCTCATTCGCGTTAATGCTTTGTTCTCGTGATTCGATTCGAGCAAAATCTCGCGGCACATAAATTTACCGGGTTCCGTTGTGAAAGCCAATATTCTTTGTAGCGCTGCCTTGCGAGCTCTATTTCTAACATTAAATAAATTACACCGATATTACAAGAACGAATCGGTAGAACTTGTTTTAGACGGACGTGTCTGGCGTAGACGTTGCATCTAACATCAATTTTGCGTTACTATTAAGTAATTTAGAAGTTCTTTTTATCCCATTTATTAGAAATATTATCAAAATTCTAAATCTGAGATTAAAAGTTAATTAATAAAATTCAGAAGACGATTTATATGTAGCGTAGTATTGATGAGAATAAGCATGATACCTGATTATGAAGAAGTTGATTTAAGATTTTTATAAGTTAACGAGCTTCTGCCCGCAGCTTCGCCCGCAGCGTGGCCTATGGAAAAATAATTCAACCACCCATTTCACCCTCTTAAGGGTGGAATTTCGAAAAATCTTTACCTACTTAGCCTACGACATAACATCTACCTGCATGCCAAATTTCAGCCCGATCCGTCCAGTGGTTTGGGCTGTGCGTTGATAGATCACTATGTCAGTCAGTCAATCAGTCAGTCACCTTTGAGTTATATATATTTAGATTCCACCAAAGTGCGACATCAAGGCAGCTTCGGGCCAGTGGTCATAAAGCACAGCCTCAGGCTAGGACTTATAGATGTGAGTAGGAATATTACATCAAGGCTGTCTTGCATGATAAACCGTTACTGGTTTGGTGAATCAATATCTTGCTTCAGGGTTGCAGCGGAAATGGTCACTTTAATAATTATCTGATAATGATCTAGTATAATGTGCATTTTTGACAACGTAAGTCATGGTATAATACTTTGTAACTTGTAATTAGTTACCTATAACTTCTTTTATTTTGATAACTTCCGGAAATACATGTGATAAAAAATTAGATAATTGATCTGACGTATAAAACGAGGACATTTTACGTTCAGAAGATAGACTAAAGATGTAGTAGGTAGGTACGTGTAGTAGTTATCGAACTTATCGACGTCGAATCATAAACGTGTGGGCAGATGTCACGGCAACCAGTCCTTCTTTATCTATTTCTAATAACGCTTTATATTCTACTTTATAATTTATAAGTCAGTGAACCGAGGTAGGCACACATTTTGCAATACCTGCCGAACTCAAAATTGCGAATTCAAATTGGTATTGCTAATTAGGTATTCCTCGTTCTGCCCACGTTTGCAGTGCACTATATCGTATCCAATATACATCCAAACAATTTATGACTCAATTCAAAAAGAGGAATTATGAGTTTAGATCGGGCATTAGTATAAACAGCGCGCTTCCAATTATTTACGACAAGCCGTCAGGGGCGCCCTCGAGCTAGTCATTTCACAACACTTTATGGACGACCATCATTACCGAGTTGTTGCTTAAGACGCTTTTCATTATTTGTTGATATGCGTAACATATTTATATTAAATTTTTGATCGAATTTATGATCAATGGTAAAACTTGCGCAAGTATAAACGATGACGAATCCTTGAAATTGAGCCTTTGGACTATTGTTCAGATCATAGTACATTCGTATGATTTCATCATTTGCGTATTTAGAATAGAGGCTAGATACGACGATATTGTCATCAATCAATAATTTTAATTGATACAATAAATACCTGTTAGAGAAGCATTAATCACGTGATGATTGGTGAGACAATACAAGAGTGGGATCATTCAATCATCGGGCGAGGTTGTGCTCAGCGTTCGGCTGGCGGACTCTCGCCCGCGCCCTCGGCTGCTATGATCCACATCCGACTATCGACACATCGTTATTTATTACACCTATTATAATTGAGCACGATGTTTCATATTTCTCCTCTCAATACTTGTTGATTTGTGTGAATTAGCTCTAAGGTTTACTCTGAAGAGAAAGCCTGAGATACCGATCCTTCTTCGGGTTGCAGCGGAGCACAGGTTAAGTGAAAACTTTGTATTCATGAGCCAAAGTAATCATAATAATGTGTGTAATGCAGAAGTACAAGTGTTTACATAAACAATCTACTTATCTAGCTAAATTAATAACTAGCCTTAACTACTTATAAGTATTTTAAGTAATTGAACCATAGAGAAACAGTTGATTTTATTGGGGTTGGTTATATCTTAAATGGATTTATTCAGTAAGACGTAGAATGTAGACAATCGATTTGAGTTATTATTATTATTATTTATATTACTTATCTCTACCAAGTGGCTTCTATTTAACGCATTTCATAATATCCACCTTTAAAAAATTGACAGGGTAAACCGACTCTATTACATAAATACATACTTACGTAGACACCTACACCACTATACGGTACATAGTGCGTATTCACACCATAAAATACATATAAACAATTTACCTGATTACTTGCAATTCAGAAGTTATTAAAACATTACATAATACACGGCAACGCAGCACGCAGGCAGTGATTTATTAAAACACAGCGCCTTTGTCAAATTGTTAGATAGGATCCTCTGTGTACACAATCGGATTTTTTGTACTATTGACTTAATAAATAAAAATTCGCATCTAGCGTAGATAAGCAATTTAAATGCAGCAATAAACGTATTTGTGGCAATACCATACATAGGTGTGAAGCATTTGGTGATACAAAGGTTGTAAGTATTGTAAACAGTTGCAGCCTTAATAATAAACGGGTATTAGTCTCGGATTAGTTACTTTAGCTTTTGTCCTTTTTTTGCTACTGGAATATTTCGCTGGATCGAAAGAGACAAAAGATGGTGTAACTAGTCTAAAGCTAGTTCGTGTTTATTAATAAGGCTGTTTAAGTTTATCAATCTGGTATTTGTATATAGGTGGGTCACCAAATTACGTGACGTAAGATCTATCTTGCTTTAAATTTATAGTAATTTATTTTCAAACTCATAGTGTGTACAATATTCCTATTGTGTACAAAATTTATAAGTTACTTTAAGTCAACTCAAGTATGAAGATGAATACAAACATTTTATGTACCAATATCAATAAACTTTAACAACACCAAATTACTGATAATTTTCGTTGTAGCAAAAGGTTATTTCAGGATATAGAATTAGAAATGTACCTAATGTATTACAATGTTTGTAATTTACAGCCTCTTATAATAAAGAGGCTGTATATTATAAACATTGTATTTGATAAAATTGGCAACGTATTTACAATAAAAATTATTCTTGTAGCCAAATAAAATAAACTACTATTACCGATTTCCCATGGGGCCATCTGCTCTGTTTTCACGGTACAGCACAACACTGACCGCAGAATCAATGGTGATAATTGTATGCGGAAACCCACAGTGGGCAAACCGAAACTCACGGTCCACTTATGCGCACGTGTTTAATGAGCATTAAAATAATTTTGTGAAGCGGTTTTATATAAAGTTAATTACGTTAATAAGACGAAAATATGGGGCCCTTTGTGGCCGATGTGTTACGCTTGAATGCGTCTGACTAATTTGTGATGTCCTGTTAAACTTCATAATGTATTATATGCCGAATAAGCGTGATAGCAATAATTTTGGAACAAATATTGAAAAGAAAGTTTAAATTGACTATTCAATTTAATATCAATTATTATGGAGATATACATTTGCAATATGCATAATGACAGATTGCGCTATACAACGTCGAATCGCATTCATACGCCGATGTACGCAATAGTCATTTAATCATAATTTCGGTAATACATCAGACTCCTGGGACGTGTTTTATCCGATGCCGCAGATGAATTTAATTTGGTTTTAACGGCGTCAGTATTCAAATTTATGTAATCAATCATTGGATTGTTATGAAAGTGTGCGATAGGAGAAGATTTCTTGGCCGGTTTGCATCACCTTTGCATCGAGGTTAAGAGAGCCGTCAGAGCTAGATCATAAAACTGGTAACAAAGACTAACAACAGCTCCAATTTCCAAACTAAATATTCAGCTTTTTCTAAATGTAACACGTTACGTAAAGCGCTTTAAATTATTTGTTTATGGCATCGATCATTTAATTAAGATTAGGATTTCCTGCCTAACGTGCAAAGTAGGCTAAACAGTACCAATAAAATTACATCGATAAAAAATGTTACTTCGTCTCTTAGATCTATAACAACAATGAGAAAATAATTAAAACAGTATGGTCTTGATGCAAGTCTGGTGCACTTAGCACCTAACCTTTATAAACTCAATTACTTATTACTCACAAGATTAGATTAGGAAATATCGTAAATATCAATCAACTTACCAAACTTTTTTATTTAGACCAAACAGTTTGAACTTTCAAAGACAAGTTTCTGAAATTTGATTAAAATTTATTACTTACTGATCTATTTATTGCAATGTAATAATCAAAAATTTGCTCAAGCATTAAAACCTAAAAGCAATTTCAATGTAATGGATATTTTACGGCTCTAAAAATTATTTATGCACATCCACTGCAAGACAGAATACCTACCTTTGAAACAAATTGTGTACTGTCATTAAAATTGTTTATACCTTTGTCTAAATACATATGTTCAGAGAATTTTCGTAATGAATCAAATAATGTGGATTTAATGATGATTGGTTCATAAAGTCCGTTAAATTATGCTGATATCTATGTATGACTAGATAATATTGTAACTAAATTACGTGTGTAGGATACATTGCGTTTAACCTCAATTTCTTCATAATTTTGATAAATGTGCTTTTAAAAAATATAACGTGTATTTTTATTGTCATCATGTAAATAATGATATCTGTAGGAATGTGCTATTGGTTCAATCAGCCTCAAGGAAACATTCTGAATTGCAAGCACACACGTCACAGTTCAACTTTTATTTTTTAATATTATTTAGTTTTTTTTAGATTAACCCAAACTTCATCGAGAATCTAGCTACTGTTATGGTAAATAAATAAATATTTGTGGACATTTCACACAGTGCCACCTAGCCCCAAATTAAAAAAGATATGGGAATCAGATAACTGGTAGAATATAATTATAGATATTTTGTAAATACATACTTAGAATACAATATAGGTAACACTCAGACACAAAACAACCATCGATGTTCACAAAAATAGTTATCCAGGGTGGGAATCGAACCCACAACCAACTAGGCTATCGGTCAATCAATATTCATACTTCGTCTTTGTATTTATAGTCTTACTAGGTACGCCCCGCAGTTTCACCCGCGGATAAAAAGTATTTTAATTATTTGCTCATCCCACAGGAACATTTTACTTTTCCGGAATAAAATGTACACTATATGTTAATCCAGTGTATAAGCTATCTTGGCACTGAATTTCATCCAAATCCATTCAGCCGTTTGAGCGTGAAGGAGTAACAAACATATACACATACAAACTATCGCTTTTATAACATTATATATTATATATATATTATAGTTTCAACCGATGTTTGTAAACATTTAATAAACTATTTCATTTCATTTCATATATATATATCATATCTATATATATATATTATGTGTGAAGTGTGATGTTATTTTTTTCATGTTACGGAATGACGTAACGAGCTAACCGTTCGCCTGATGTTAAGCGATACGGCTGCCCATATCAGTTGCAGTGTCACTCTAAAGTATAGAGTTTCGCGTGACACTGCACTGCGCACTTCATCCTGAGACATTCTCTAATTTGCAGTAATTTCACTAGCTACAGTGCCCTTCAAACCGGAACACAGCAGTGCTTGCGCACTACTGCTCAGCGGCAGAATAACTGACAAAGCGGTGGTACCTACCTAGACGAACTTTGCAGTATAGTTACCACCTGGTATCTGTAGTAAATAGGTCATAATGATGTGAAGATATACCGTATGGTCCGGCGGTGTCAAAGAAGACCACCCCATTTCTTCCTTTGGGTGTCGTAAAAGCCGGCTAAGGGAATGTCTAGATAATAGGTATCAGCATTCGACTCGGTACATTGAAATCTACCATCACCAAACCGCCAGACTAGCATGGTGATTATAGCAAACCCTCTACATGATAGATAGATAGATGAACTCTTTATTGTACACACCAAATAATAAAAAATACAAAGAAAAAAAAAACAATCAATTATATAAAGTGTAACAATGGGCGACCTTATCGCTAAAAGCGATCTCTTCCAGGCAACCTTTGGATGGAGAGAATTTATGATAAGCGCCCATAGATGGCGCCTGTGTTCAGCAGTGATGTTTTCCGATTGACGATGATACGAAGATCATGCGGATACTTCCTCTAACCATCATATAGTAGGCCCGTGGAAATCTCGCACAGTTCGATTCTCGAGATCGTTTCTGCCACATACCTGCAAGTAGTGGAATGAGCTACCATCTGAGGTATTTCCGCTGAGCTACAACATGGGGCACTTCAAACGTCGGGTAAATAGTCTTATAAGGTAGGCAGGTGTTGCAGGTGTCTATAGGCGACGGTAACTGCTTGCCATCAGGCGGGCCATCTGCTTGTTTGTCTGTCTATCTTATAAACAAAAAAAAATATATATATATATAGTCAACACTGATAGGTACTTGACGGCGGCGATTTATTACAATGGCAACACCGGCAACTGTCAACGCTTCCCCACCCATCTAGCTATATAAAGGGAGCGCTCGGTGCACTACATATCATTCTTGCTCCGGACACGGCCCGGTGCGTATGCTGAAGGCCTATATAGTTATATAGGTTGCAACCTACGCACAACCCGTCAGCTTATATACTTATCTGAATATTATGTGTTGTTTTTAATTTCTATCCAGCTTTACTGGACTGCAGTTCAGCTGATCTATGTATATTGTCCTATACATCGGTCACTCAATCTAATCTTAGGATCGTGGGAGCGAACACGGCTGGCACTCCTAGATCAAAACACGTTTGCTACGTTCATGTGCGCAGTTTCATAAATAAATTATAAATTAACTAATATTAATATGTGATCCAGTTTGTATCAAAATTTTAACAATAAAATAATTATAATAATGGATAAATTTATTGGCGCCCGATATCATAAAATAGATATAAAATTTACATTATGTAGGTATATAATCAGTAGTGAATTATATTGGGTGACTTTATCAAATGGAAGCATATTTTTCAAATGAATGAGGCTCATAGATAGGTATCTATGAGCCTCATTCATTTGAAAAATATGCTATATAAAATTATTTTATACGCCTTATCCTGTCCAAGGGCAGGGGAAAGTGAGAGGGAAAAAGATAGGGGAAAAGTATGAATGGATGGGTATAGCGGATTTATTTTTATTACCGGTTTTATGTTTTATCACACCTTATACACGTCACATAAATTACCTGTATCTACATAGCTCTGCACTGTGGAGACCAGCCGTATTATCTTACAACACGAAATCACCGCGCGAATGAAATTTAATATCTTCGCCATTTTCAAGATATTAAAATATTTTTTAAACATTATTATTAGTTTTTTTTTAATTTTAATAGTTAGGTATCTAGATGAGATTAGCTAGATCAATTACTATACTGTATCAGAAATTTAAATTTTTCCTTAACAGTTATATAGTTGTAACTTTTTATTTATTGTAATAGTTTATTAATATTTTATTGTAATAACACCATACAATATGTACAACTATAATTTGGAGACCTTGAAATTTTCCGAAATATATTTTTAATACGGTGGAATTTGATAAATTTGATATTTTATTAATGTTATAGAAATAAAAATCATGCTTTAAAATTAACTTTTCATTGCTTTGCGCAACCTGCACTTGGGCGTTTTTGAAATCATCCACTACCCTAAATATTATTCTGAAAAACTAGCTATAACCATGCCAAGCTCCATCAAAATCCGTCAAGTGGTTCCAGCAGTGATGCGTGTTACAGACGGACAGACAGACAGTAAAACTATTTTAAATCTATATCGATAAATAAGAGAAACGCAATAAAATATTTTCGAAAAAATGTTAATGTTCAGAATAACCCAATTAATTATATGTATAGATTTAATATAGGTAAGTACCACTATTTCCACTTGAATCCCCTTACAATTATAAAAATAGTAGATACATTAAAAGTACTTATAGAAAATCATAATCACTTCAGTTGTGTTTGAGGAATTCGGGGAAATTGGTACTTACACATATAAAATAGAGACAGTAATAAATTACAAAAACAGCGCCCGAACAATTAATTATAGACTATAATATATGCAAATACACATATATGTCGATGAAACGACTACTTTACTGAAAAATCCTTGATTTTTTTATTTACCGTCCACCGGCAAACTGTGCCGATTCTCAGTACTTAGTGTAATATGTATTGATAGTCAAGTCAGCTTACTCAGAAGGCTGCACCTACTGTCTAGAAGTCTAGAGGCCTCTTTAGGCACCAAACTTCCATCGCTGTGAAGGTGACGGCATCACAAAACTAATTTACATATTTTATGGACTGGTACGATAAAACTTTGTTAGCAAATTTCGATTTCAATAAATACCTAGATTTTAACACCCGCTGGTCGTAAAATATAAACCTCCAAACGTTTCTATATGGCTTAATCAATGTTAATGATCTTGATACAGCACTAGCAGCTTGTTTTATAAAGTTTTGTATTATAATATGCAACACGTAAAAAGTTATTCAGGTGTTAAAAATTAATTATATAAATAAGATTCTGATGTTATCTAATTAATGATACAGCTTATTAGGTATATTCATTAATCAGATAAATTCAGTAATGTATGATTTGTTTTTATTTATTAAATAAGTTAATATGATAAGTTGTATGCAAAATGTTGTTTTTCCAATAGGTTTATTTCATGGGTGAAATTACATAAGGTTAGTTGCTTATCGAAGAATATTTTTTGCTCTCTCTCCTAGCTTATGAGTTTTTTTAAATAAATTATTACCTACTTTAGAGTTCTATTAATTGATAGAATAAGGCGTGACTCCGCGGAAGTTTATCTTATATACAAAATGAAAATGAAATAAGTATATCTATTTAATTCATTTTGTATTTCTAATTCTATTACCTATTTCACGAATGACTGTCTATAAATACGAATTTTATATTAAGTGAGAACTAAAACCACTCGAACGGACTGTATCATATTGTAAGTCGATGACGTAGAAAGGAGTTTGGCATCGACGAAGCTGCCTCGCTAGCCGTGAGAACTGAGTAATTGATCTAGCTAATCTCATCTAGATACATAACTTTTAGCTAATACACGTCTAGACTGCGCATTAGTTATTATCTATTAGCCTAGTCTTTTATTAGGTTGATAAAAAATAGTAAATCAGTTTAAGCGAGGCAGAAAAAACGAAGAATCGAACACTGTTATTCAAGTATCGAAGAAGTTGCGGGTCGCATTATTATTTTATAAATACACAGACAACAGAGATCATAAAAACAAATCTAACTACATTTATATCGAGACCAGACTGACCTTAGATCAGACATTATTTTGTTATCGATTATATAGATTGCCGTAGGTAAGTCATATGAACGTCTCTAAATCCGCTATAAAAGCGGAGGTGCAAGGTCGTTTTTAATATGCGGTTGGTTTAGTTTTTACAGGATATTTTGATCAAGGGTATAAAAGTGTGAATTATTATCATAATAAATACACGTCTGCTGAAGAAGTCACTAACCACTCGTTATGTGTAATGATAAATTGCCAAGCTAATTGCGGAACATCTTAATTACTATTTAGGAAGGTTTATAATAGTTGCAATAAGTTTGAAAATTAGCTGAATGAAAAAAATTAGAGTCTACATCATACTGACTATGCGGGCTATGATTTGGGTACATACGAGTAATCGTCATTTAGCACAATATTCGCTAAACAATCAAGCTATAAAAAATGCAAAAATTGTGTAATCTCCTTATAACTAAAATAATCATATAACATTGCACTGATTATTGACAAGCGGGTTCGATTCCCGCGACAGGACAAGTATTTGTGCACAGGAAAAAGCGCAAACACTTGTTCTGAGTCTGGGTGTTGTGGGATCATGGTCCTCGTAGTTCTTGGGTCCTTAGACACAGGGAATCCTAGTTAAGGTCCAGGATCTATGTATGTGATCGTTGGGCGTTATTATTATAATTAATAGTTTCTCGTTTGATCTTAATTAATATAAAACGAAAACACGATGGGAAATTTTGTGTGCTTTAAATGAAAATAATGAAGTCAACAAATTGAATACGGAAACGACCGACCGCAAAGCTCATCGACTTCTAAAGCCCGGCTGACCGCACCGACAGGACATGGCGACCGCGCTGACCTTGTTACCTTAATGCAACCCTAATTTCACCAAAATAAAATGGGCACCAAAAAATTGACGCGTCATTATGTTTTCACGACTTGCCGCTAAATTAATACTGTGTCAGTGTTCTGAGACAACCCGATATCACAGAATAAATAACAGTAGTACCGATACGCAAGGCTCATTTTAACCGACTTTAAAAAGGAGTAAATTGTCAATTGGAAGTTTTTTTTTGTTTGTTACCAAAGATTTAAATTAACGAGAAGCACCTGTTTTTAAATAAAAAGGAGTCATAAATATTAGTTCACTCAGTTGAAAGTGTGAGCTCCCTGAGGTGCTTCTCGTTAATTTAAATCTTTGGTAACCAACCAAAAAATAACTTCCAATTCAGAATTTATTCCTTTTTTAAAGTCAGTTAAAATGAGCCTTGCGTATCGGTACTACTGTTATGTATTCTGTGAAAGTTCTCACACTTTCAACTGAGTAAACTAATTTTTATAATTCCTTTTTATTAAAAAGCAGGTGCTTCTCGTGTGATCCCGTTTCAATTTGGTCCAGTTTTGACGATGGCATCCATGAGAAAACCATATAAGTCTGAAGTCCTTTTTTATGCTTTACGTTTGTTATAATTACTTTCGCACAACCCAACGCAAGTCACATCTTACATCACTACATGCGAGTACGACACAATTTAAAGCTTCAATCTTTCATGGTCTCCCAATAAAAAGTTGCCACCGAGAATTCACTTAACTTTGTACATTTTCTCCAATTAAATCTATATGACAATCGGAACGAATCTCTCATATTTTTGTGAAAGCCGGTAGTGATCGTTGTCGATCGGTGCCTTGATTTGACCCGATTTATCTCTACTCCGCTGATGGTCCGTGTATCCCTATACACTATTGTGAACTGATTAGAAAAGCGATTTGATCTTAGGGCGGAGGGCAGATCTGAGATAAGCCTGCAACGTTGGCAGCGTATGCGTAATTAGAGATAAACAGAAAATAATTGGACGCAATCACGCGCTTTAAGCGAGCGTGCTGGGGCGGTTAACCACGAGCTATAAGCGCTTGTTTAGCGGAAGCTATCTTAAACCAAAGTTGTATAGTTTTGAATTAAAGTTTCAGAGATCAATTTGGTGATTTAACCGCTAATAGCAGACTAACCTTATTTTGCAATGGTAGGTAACAATTGGTCGGTACCAATTTTAAATAATTATACCATCTCATTCTTTAAGTATGTAGATATTTTATTCCTAAAACACTAAGATAAGCATTGAGCTTTTTCATCAGTAAACATGCAAGATTTTACGGGCGATAATGATAACGAAATATCCTTAATGCCTCAACGTCTCAATTTATTGCTATTTCTAATGGAGATTAAGAAATTATCATACATAAACTTTTAATGATGCAATTATCGAAACATTACAGGAGGTCATAGTTAGCATCAGAGGTCTTTATAGACAATCTAAAGATATGAAATTGTAATCCCAAACCAATAATTATATGTATAAACACATCACACGCATGCACAAGTTCAAAATGAGCATTTGGTGAGTGGCGAAGGTACAAGCTAGAGTCTCTTCATATCAAGAGAGGGTGAGGTAAGTTACCTCTACGTATCATTATGATTACAGGTCGTTATGTTTCTATACGTGAGGTGAGCCTGAGTGTCGGCTCTCACCTCGAGGACCAGCCTCAGATTAACGACACGAAATCGATGTTTGTACACGTCCGACCTCTTCCAATAATAGGAGCTGATCGATCTGCGAGGCGGTAAATTGCCAACTGCAGACACACTTGGGAAATAACGAACCAGCTGTATATCATTGTATAGATAGCGGCAAAACCGACGAACACTCACAGCACAAACACTGTAATTGTCAGATTGTCAATACAAATTGCCTTTGCGCAACGATAATTTTAGCAAAGTACCCATGAGTTCTAATAGCGCGATTAGAAAGAATCGTAAATAACTGAAGCGCATTCAGTCGGACGGTTCCTAGGTCGATGAATCTTCATTAGTTGGTGTACATATGACAGTTTAATCTATGACCGATGTACATAGACCAGTAAATTGCATTCTGCGTTTTGAACAGATGGAGTAATGAATCAATCTTTGCAGTGAAGGTTTTCCACAAACATGTCCAAGCTCTCAATTGACGTCCAGCGGCGGTGGCTGTGTGGAAAGGCCCTAATTGACATATGTCAGAGTGTGTGAGCTGACCTGGGGTCATGCGTGAACCGTCTAGAACTCTGCGCTTACTTTCGCCGACACACCACCTAGTCATTGAAGACGATCTCGTTTAGCGTGTTGTGGCACTTACGCTCGACCTACTAACCCTGCTCTAACTGCTTTAGCATTATTACTAGTATTACGAGCTGTATGTAAGTACGTTGTCATTAGGCTGTTGCATTTTATGGGTTTACAGGAAATTTCACCTTTTATGACGATCTAACCATTATTTTGTCTGAGGTCATAAACTATAAGTATAGCTTTGTAGTGATGATAATTATGTAAGATTTGTATATTCGAATGGCTTGCACTACTGCATGCCTTTCGATTACACAAATCTTCGATATAATAATCAATATTCATTCTTTTTTCATTCATGAGTTTAATTTTTTTTTGTTTTTATTTTTTTGTTTATTTTTTGTAATTACTTCTACACTATAAGTTTTTTTTTCTGTGGATTTCACTGTATGTTTTTTTTGTGTGGCATAATAATAACGTTTTAAAATATTGGGAGAAGCCACTGCATTCCTGAAATACAGCTTAAAAACTATGTCGGGAATCTATGGATTCATTAATTTAATGTAATAATATTTATGTCAATTACAATATTGTATTTGTTTTTGTATAGTATTATTAATGAACTATTGGTGCTGTTGCCGATTGACCAACCTTTTTATATATTTAGTTTTATTTGATCACATTTTTTTTTTTTAAATGTTTTTGATAACCATGATGGATTTTTGTTTTGTCTGTCATTATAATACTATTAGTTCTAGAAGCGAAAAGTGCGCTTCAATTTAGTTTTAATATATTTTATATGGTGATCTAGTTTTACGTGTGTTAAATTCAATTTTTGTTTATGTTAGTGACAGCGATACGGCTGCCCATAACAGAACCGTGTCACTCGGAACTCTAAAATATATAGTTTCATGTGACACTGCACTGCGCACATCATCCTGAGACATCAGCACTAAAGCTAGTGAAATTACTGATGAAGAATAATGAAGTAATAATTAAAATTCCTAGTAATTCCACTAGCTACAGTGTCCTTCGAACCGGAACACAGTAGTGCTAACATACTACTGCTTGGCAGCAGAATAAATGGAAAAGCGGTGGTACCTATATCTAGATGAATTTTACAGAAAAGTTCTACCACCTCTTAATAGGATGGTTTTATTTTTTAAATCTGCATTTCCACAGACACCTGGGTCCGTGCTTTTTGTTAAATTATTTTTTATATTTATGAATTAAGCATATTATTAACATGAACATATATATAATACAGGAAGGACAATACAGCCAATTAAATAATTAAATTGGACCGGTTCATCCTCATCTAGTGCGAATACAAATATACAAAGGTCAGGAGGTAAGTTCAATATTCTCGAGTTATAACTATTAGTAGGTGCAATAGGTTTAATATCTAAATACTACGATGCTTGATAAGCTGTCATAGCTTAATAGATATGCGATAACGTTAAGATTTATTAGCACTAAACCATAAGTATTAGTATCTAATCTAAACCGACACCTATACGGGTTATCGGTACCTAATTAACTAATGGTGGTGGCTGAAATCCATTAAGATACTTTGTATCTAGTCACTACAGGTGTGTATTATCTGAAATGTCGATATAAATAGTGGCTAATCGTGATTGTTGCGCCCGAGGAGCCCATTCGAGCACCTTCGAGAACCTTCGAGAACCTTAGAGCTGCGATACCTCGCCCCGCATTCCTCCCGAGTCCTGAACCGCGCTGAACTTGCGAACTTTGCTCTTATTGTCAATTCGTGCTCAGTGGTGCATCGTCGTTTCGAAGCATTATACCCGTTTAAGAAGTTGAGGATATAAACTACTTTGTTCGAATGGTGATTGTGGCAGTGTCGTGTCGCATGCAATTACAACCGCAGCTACCTACTTCATTTGCAACTGTTTATTTATTAAACAAAGAACAATAACAGCGCTCAACGATCACATACATATCCTGGACACTAACTAGGATTTCCTGTATCTAGGACCCAGAAACTACGAAAACCACGGTCTCTTTACAACACTCGGTCTCAGAACAAGTATTTGCGTTTTTAATTTCTGTGCGCAAGTACTGAGTATAGATAGATAGATAAACACTTTATTGTACACCGTAAAAAAGAAAACAATTTACAAAAAGAAAAACTTACATAATAAACTAGTACTAGTACAACAGGCGGTCTTATCGCTTAGAGCGATCTCTTCCAGACAAGCTTTGAATCGGAGGAATCTGTAGCTTAGAATTTTGGGCTTTGGTGTACAGGTAAAAACAAAATGAACTAAAACTATTTCAATAAGTTGTCCTACATTATTAACTATGCATACATACGTATGAGTATGTGTTTACTTTAATAAATAATGCATACATACGTAAGAGTATGTGTTTACTTTAATAAATAATGCTCCGTTATAATCGGGAAATATTTCTCCGCTTTTGTTTTGAAAACCTGATCGTATTGTTTATTAAAGCGTAACGGGTCAAATTAATATATAGCCATCATATACCTACTCGTACCTTAAGATCTTAAATCAAAGAGATTAAGGTCCGTATTACAGAACGATGCTCAGTCATCGATCGGTGCCTAAGCAGAGATCATTTTGATAAAATGATCAATTAGTGAATGAAATCTCCGCTTGAGTACCGATCGATGACTGAGCATCGTTCTGTAATACGGACCTAAGACAGAGTATGTCTTATTCACAAATAATTTAAAAAGAGGAACATTAAAATACTGGCATAAAACAATACCTTTCTCCGTTTGCAATAATCAATTTGAAAGAGGTACTAGGCTATACCAAGCTCAAATAAGAGCTTGTATGGAATATTGTAGCCACTTTGGGATGATCCGCAACATAACAGTTACCGGCTCTAGACTCTATCGAAGCGCCAAAAAAACTTGTTAACGACGAGGCGCTGCTTGAAATGAAACTGCATAGCCTTAATCACCGACGTAAGGTAGCCTGTCTATCAATTTTCTAATACCGGTTGCATTTCGGAGAATGCGCACAAGAAATGCATGAGAGTTGTCTCCATTTTGACATAGGACTATATACCTACAAGGCGCGAAGAGTTGTTTCATAGTATTAGATTTGCCAACATGTTGCATTAAGCATTTCGTAGACTCTTTCATGCGGAATTGCTAGGAATTGGAACTCACTCCCGGCTTCCTAGCAAATATAATTTGGGTCTCTTTAATAGAGTGAATAGGTTCATAGGTCAACGTGCTACACCTTCGACTGCATCGTCAGGTTAATATAACGTTAATATAATGTAATAATAGTAATAATAATAATTTAATATAACGTCACGTGACTTGTAGTCAAACGTTGGCCTATTCGTATATAAAAATAAATATATCTAGTCGCTATTGACACGTATATACTTTATAATCGTAAAGAGTTATCAATAAATCTGTCGGGCGATTTACGATCTCGCAATTAAGCATGTCATGTAATATATAAGTGCTACAGCTATTATTATTGCATCTCGTAATTATAAAATACGATACAAATTCGATTTGTATTGTAGATATAAACCTCGAGGCAGACGATTTGTTGACGCAACTCAAAACAATGGGGTTTCAGTTCAGCGACCTTTGGGCAACTGTGACATCGCTGTTAAAGTACGAGCATAGCAGAGAACAGCGCAGCACGAACATTGCGTACAGGTACAGGCACTCAAATGTAGTGTTGCCAGTATTAATGTTTTCAAAACGGGATTAATACCACCATCAAAAATTACAGTCCATCACGTGATGTCGAGCCAAGCGAGGAGCAACTTAATTACCAACGTACATAAAAACTGATGTTAAGTACAGGTAGGTATCTTCTAGGCAAACGTGCTACACCCTAGATCGCATCGTCACTTATACCATTAGGTGAGATAGTGGTCAAACGCAACGCTATCAAAAAAACATGTATACATTACATTTCCAAGATATAATTGTATTACATCCCACTTACAAGTTTAAATCAACCAATAACTCCGATCTTTTTTGGAATTAATCTAAAATCTTTGTTTTCACTGAGTGCAGTATCTTATTGAGGATAAAAATCTAAAATATTGGTGAAATAATAAATAACCGTCTGACTGACGTCGTCAACTGACGTCGTCATCAACCCAATACCGATACACCCCCGCTACTGGAATGTAGTCCTGTAGGCTACTTACTACACAACTTACAATATATATATATATCTTATATACTATAAATAAATATATACACAATTTTTACTAGGTGGTAGGACTTTACTGCAAAGTTCGTCTGGGTAGGTACCACCGCTTTGCCAGTTATTCTGCCGCCAAGCAGTAGTGCTTAAGCACTGCTGTGTTCCGGTTTTAAGGGCACTGTAGCTAGTGAAATTACTGGGCAAATGAGACTTTATGATCTGATCTCACAGTTCTCTCTAGATGTCGTGCGCAGTGCAGTGTCCCGCGAACCTCTATACTTTAGAGTTCCAAGTGTCACTGCAGCTGATATGGGCAGCCGTGTCGTTTAACAGGCGAACGGCTAGCTCGTCACGTCATTCCTTAACATAATATATATATATATAAAACTACACTACTTAAATAAATATTAAAACTATTTACAAATAAATATACTACATCTACATTCTACATTATTTAACACACGTAAAATCCACTTACCAGCTAAAAGTCGATATCACGATATCCATCACGATGTTTTGCGGTACTTACCCGTCTCTAACCGAAGAGAGTGTTGTGTTCAAATGGAGAGTGCTACCATAATCCACCACGCTGTGCCTGTGCTGTTTGTGGATTACAGACCCTAGAGAAAATATAGTGGGATTACTCACACTTGCTCTTACAACTTGATAATCTAGTCATTTACAACTTGATAATCTAGTCATTTTCATATAGAAAATGTCTTATGACCGGTCGATAGAAAGCATTTTTAGATAGATATGAAACAAATTATACTATAAGTAACTAAAATAATTGTTTTTCGGTATTTAAAGAATCGAATTTTGGCGTACAACTAACTAAAATATTTTAACATAATTTTGTGACATTACATTTAATAATAATAATAATAACGCCCAACGATCACATACATACATCCTGAACCCTGACTAGGGTTTCCTGTGTCTAGGGACCCAGGAACTACGAGGATCATGGTCCCACAACACATAGACTAAGAACAAGTATTTGCGCTTTTTTTTCTGTGCACAAATACTTGCCCTACCGCGGGAATCGAACCCGCCGCCTCTGGGTTATGAGGCGACATGCTCAACCTAGTGGTTGAGCTCGACAGCCTCTGTGGTGTAGTCACCACAGAGGCTGTCGAGCTACATGCCATAAGATCCACAGGCGACTTCTTAATTGAAAAGGATTATAGCTGAAATTTAGTTATACCTCTAAATACAATATCTCTAAATTGCGACGTCCCAAATTTTTCGATATACTTTGCGACACTACTAGTGAAGCGAGCTGAGATGACGTTATCAATGGCGCACAGCTCGTGCTCTTACACGCCCCTTTGCATTAACCGGGCCATGCCTTTGAATTTTAAATGAGAAAGACTTGTGTAATTGAAATGACGTTATAAATTAGTCACCGATCTAATAGCGTGCAATTAGCTTCGTAATAACTTAATTTATTCTGCTCCGATAAATCTTTTAATTAAAATACTTTATTATAACTAAACAACCAACAAGTTGTACTTACCCTAAAGTTATTCAAGTACTTGGATTAACATCTAAATTATGACGTCTATTGCTTGAATATCACTTATCGGCTGTATTAGATATTTTGCTGTTTCGTAAGGTGAATTGAGATAGAATGTAATAAGTACCTACTGAGCTGTACTGTGCAATGTATTAACGTATCTTAAACTAGCTATGGTAAGTTATACATTTTAACGGAAATCTTGAAAAACACATTTCGAGACAGCTGATCTTCATCTTTCAAAGCCAATCTCCGAATTGGTACTAAACTTATATCGTAGGTATATTGTAACGATTGGACGACCTATTCTCGTATTGAAGGCCTCAATATAAGTATGAGTAGATACCTCTACAACGCAAACGACCGAGCGCGCGAGCGTGCGCCCCCGGCGACCAGATAATGCGTTTTCGAGGCTTCAATAAGAGTAATGCGCCCTCTTTACCGCTCCACTCTCAGACGTCTTATTTGAGCCAAAAGCGGTTCAAATTGATCCTTTTCAGCGCAATAACGACTGCGAGCTACGGCGCGTTTAGCACCCGGCTATCTTATCAAATATGCATTCCTTCAACCGCTTCGACTGAACCTGTAACTAGACTTGCTTGCTAGTGCAAATCAGTTAGACAAATAGGACACAGGTTTCAAGGGACGATGGTTCTTTTGCCAAATTGTTTTACATTACGGACATGTTAATCTATTGTTTAAACTAATAGTAGAAAAGCATATCCAAAACACAATGGTACGACCGCATTACATCATTATAAAATTACTACCTAACCAAACTACGTAGATAAGGTACAGTTATTTTAAAGCGATTCTACCTCTATAATAGACAAAATTAAATTAAGTGCCTAAATTACAGTGCCGTGGGGATGTTATCTAAATGTTTCACAATAGTATTGTTCGTTCACACAATGGAACACCAAGAGCGAACCTGTCGAGGGAAGTAGGGCGCGAGTGGAGCGTCGCCGTCGCGGCTGATGCGGCGGCCGCGGCGGTGGTGAAACGCAGTGGGCGGCACCGCGCACGCCGCCCCGCCCAGCCCTTTCACCGCCCGCCCGCGGCGCCCCGCCCCTGCGTCCTCCGTCCTACCCTTAACCACCTTCCACCTTCGATTTACGTAACACTATTCCCAGAATAGGAACACTCGCCGCGGGCCTTGCCCCATTGAGCTAATGAAAACTGTTACAAAACTACCTTCTATACTCGTATCGGTACGCTCCCAACCCTTCCGCTCTATTCAGATCGTTAATATTGAGCATTAGCAAATAGCTGGGTATGGAGCACGATCGTTTTGTAAATTGTTCTCGCAAGAATTGGCCCTAAAGATCTTATAATTATTAAATTAGATGAATAGGTTCAGGTAACTTACCAATTACTAACAAATGTGCACGAACTAGATTAGAAGATAAAACGTTCACTCTAGTTTATTTGAAAGCAAGTATTTGTTGCATCTTGTGCTGATATGACAAAGGATTATTTCTTGATTCTAAAATAAATTTGTGTTGGCATTATCATTATATGACTTTGGGGATAACGGGAAATCAAGTATAGGTACGTATTTATACATATAGTAATGTAATGTAATGCAATGTAATGTAATGTGTAATAAAAGTATATGTTTAGATTTATTAGAAATTAGGTTTCGTTGGCATCGTCACCCTTTAATTGTATTCGGTGCATGCCTAGACTTAGCGGGTACGACATGTAATATTTAAACAATACTATGCTTATATTTGAAAAACACAGAATATAAAAAAGTTTTCAATGTTTTTATCTGTATTTCCATTTTGTCTTCCATCCATTCAAACAACAAAGCTATGTCGTTTACCGGCTATGGCTTAATCGGGAACAATAACAACATTAAGTATCAGCATTGTGTTTATTGTCCCTCAATGCTCAAACGCTACAAGAGGAAAGGTTAAAAAGCTCAAATAAGCGTGCATTAGGAAAGAGGTGGCCCTTCGGGTCGCGGTTAGAATGCAAACTGCCGCCCATACATTAAATCGGCTGCATTGGAATTGCAAAGTCGTGATTTGTCAAAGCATAATAAAGGAACCGCAATATTCGCACATCGTAATTATTATCGCTGGGAAAATGGCACCAAAATCTTCTGATGCATCTCACGGCTTTACATTTTCGTCTCCAGGTCTAGAACTTTGTACGGGAAATAATGAAATGCGACTATCGACAAAATATATATTACTGCTCAAAAACTTAATTAATACGTATAATGTGTGACAAGAAATATAGCACGTGAGTGTAGAGTGAAAGATAATTTTACGGAGCAACGTATTATCAAAATAAAGTATTGAAATGGCATTTATAGTTAAATTTAACGTAACGAGACGGTTACAAAATCCTTTTCTCATTCTTAGAGACATGCAATATTTCTTAGCGCGCAGTGTACCGTAGTTGTTCGGGCTGCAACACCCCTATCGGTATCGTTAAATTATTTCCGAAGCAGCCGCGATGTAACCGTTATGTCGACGTACCAGATAACGCTTTGATTTATAACTCGGAATATTTAATGACAACACACAATTGAAATTTATTTATAAGGCGCACCGTTTAACACGGTAGGTCTGTTAAACAAATAAATTTCAAAGTTAGGATCACGTTTACCATATTGTTGGTTGTTTACAATAAGACTCTCTCCTATGGCTCTTTTGTATTCCACGCGAGCTTTAATGGGGAATAAGTGAGGTGTACTCGCGAGCCATAAACAAAGCCCTTAATGCGCCCGTTAGGAATTACAATGCGAATAAATTGAGCAAATTTATTCATGCCTTTATAATATTGCTACTCGAAGTAGAATAATGAAAGTTATTTCTTTTACCTATTAATATCTTCGCTATTGAACACGCACGCAGTGTCGCGTGTCTCGGCTGATAATCGTAATATTTTTATCTGAAACCCAAAGGCAAAACAAGCCGTTATACATTGAATAAATAACAAATTTATTTATTTAACCAAAATGTCAGCACCTTGCAAGGTGTCTACTCTAGTATGTTAAAGATACAAGATAGTACCTACCTACCTAAGTATCTACAGTTATATGTAATAAAATTGCAATCTTAAGTCGTTAAGACCGTTAAGCCGTACAGCATCCTAATTAAAACAAACGATAGCATGATAGCTAATTTAGAAACATCGCGCAAAGCGATTAAGGCAGTCATTCTAAGCGTGAGAGCGGACAACCCTCGCCGCTCTAATCAAAAGTACAACGAGCACGAAGCACGACCGCAGTATCGCACCGGCCGCGGCTGCGGCGGACGACGATGCCTGCGATTTATTCGACTAACAGACCAACGCGCTCCTTCAATCATTAAGCATTTAATTATAGTGTACTCAGCAGATAAATTGCGAACAATTATTTCTAACTGCTAACGACGCAGCGGGTTGCCCAATAGTCGATATTTTGCGCCCGCGGCTTCTAACTAATAATTGAATTTCTTGGAGAACAATTGCTTCGATTACAGCGCAGCCCAACACGGATCGACGCCTAATGAATCTCCCCGCTGTCTAGTTACTTACAGAGATAAACCCTGTGTTTACTCAGTACATGCGCATGATTGCACGAGCTACCTATAAATTAGATTTATCGGCTACCTGCAAAGTAATAAATTTATTCCGCCCTCTTTTTGTCATCTTATTGGACGAATTTTTATAGAGCAGATGTAGATACCTACATCTGCTCTAGAATAATTCGTTTCGTCTTCCTTTTGGCTTTACGTATGTGTAGTATATGTAGAGATATATAAAAAATATATTTAAATTGTACGATAACAAGACACAGATGGTGGACTGGTGGTAACTGGTGAAATTATTATTATATTATATTATTATGTTGTTATCCATCCATAGTATGAGTCTACGTATGCCTATTGTACAGAATTCCTTTTACCTACTGTATTTTTAACTCATTAAAAATACACAACAAAATTGATAAAAATAATTGGTTGATTTAATAATATATAAATTATATAACAAATACGATAAGGGTAGTGTTAGTGGTATTTGAATTTTTCATTTTCTATTACGCAACGCAAACCTATTAGTTTATCTGCCACCACATTATAAATAGTCGTTAAATAAGTGAGTGGCATTCAGGTGACAAAACCAGCCATAAAACAGTCAGCTCCGCGCGCCCCTTCTGATAATATCGGGTTTCTATATCTAAGTCGACGATAATGCGGCTCCTAGATACAAGAGTTATGTGAGAACTGCTGCTCAATGATACGAATACAATTGTGGCGTAGCTTTTGATTCTAAAAGCGGCTGCCAATCGAATCACCGAACCCAAACTTGACTTGTAAAAGTGCTAAAAATAGCAAAAAATCCTTTCGACTTTGACAAAGCCTGACATGAAAAAATTTCGACCAGCTTTTTTCAATATAATTCAGACTTTGAAACTTAGATTTCAGAAGCATAATTTTCTAAGTCTAATTAACCTTAAACGATTTACATCATGCGATTACTAGCTGTGCCCCGCGGTTTCACAAGAATGGGGAAATTTTTAAAATAATATATATATATATATATATAATAATAATAATAAAAAATATATAAAATGAATCTCTATTGAATTATATATTCTAATGAATTATTATGTGCAGGCTAAGGTTGCATGTTAGGATATTAATGCATGTATGCATATATAATATATGTATATATATATATATATATATATATATATATATATTATATTATATATGCATACATATATATATACAGAAAATGCAACCTTAACCTGCACAAAATAATTCATTTCATCATAATTTGATTGAATGCTGGGTATTGACCGTCGACGCACGCGCGCACTCGCTCTGGGAGTCTGGGCCGATCCAATCAATGGGATGCAAGCCCTATTTCGCGATTTCAATACATTTAATGAAATGTCAGCACTTAGTGAAATCAATGTTGTGCAAACCTAGCCCCATTCTCGTCCTGCCCTCGGAGGTTAGTAATCGCTTTTCGAAACAATGAAACTTATTGCTGCAGCTAGCTTCTTGAAATTGGAAGCTCTACCGGTTTTGTTGAAATTACACATAAATGGGTTACTGAGGTCCATTTCAGAAGCTTGCTTTTTGAAAATAACTTATATTTTATTAGAAATGAAATTGGAAGCTCTACCGGTTTTGTTAAAATTACACATAAATGTGTTAGTGAGTTCTATTTTAGAAGCTTGTTATTTTAAAGGTTTTATATGTGATTACTTATAAATGAAATTGGAAGCTCTACCTGTTTTGTTGAAATTACACATAAATGGGTTAGTGAAGTCTATTTTAGAAGCTTGCTTTTTTAAAATATTTTATATTTTATTAGAAACAATTTAAAAAAACTATTTATATTGAAGCCCTATATTTATAATGATTGACCTAAACGCTCACAAATTCGAAAAGATTGGAATAAAGTGACAGATGCTAATGAATATTAAATTTTTGTTGATTAAAATAAATTTGTGAGCATATATTACGTCCGGCTAAACCTGAACTAGCCGACAGCTAGCGGCTGGATGTTCAATATCTATTAGCGGTAATATCTTAGCGGAGAGATGGCTGGCCCAGATCCACAACCGGTCAGACCAGTTCTCCGGGCATCCTTGCGTAACAGCCTGACCGCTTGCAAAAATGCATTACAAACCACCGAAATATCGCACGCCCCTTAAAAGCTTTTTAAGATTCCCGCATAACAGATTGCTGCAGCGGTCGCTTCACGGCAACTCCGTTCGATTTACATTTAAAATTAACTCAAGTTACATAACACTTGCACCGATTTTCGACTGGGAAAACGCACAAACTTTATCGCACTGATATTAAATATAAATCACCATATTTATAATTGCGTGTGTCAACCACGCCCTAGAAACGACGTGCAATTTTAATTCTGAAATTACACAGCAATCTTATTTATGATGCTTCTTGTAATAACTTAGCATATCTACAAGATTATTTAGGAAAGAAGTTGACCTCCAAAGACGATATCCAGTCGAATATGCAGCATTCAAACTGTACATAATTTTATATCCAACTAGCTTCTGCCCGTGGCTTCACCCGCGTGGCCTATAGGAAACGAAAATTTTTTTCATAGATAATTCAACCACCCATTTCACCTTCTTAGAGGTGGAAATTCGAGAAACCCTTTCTTAGTGGATACCTACACTTTACAAATATCACTCTCTCCAAATTTCAAATAGGACCAGTGGTTTAGGCTGTGCGTTTATAAATGATTGTATCATGTAAAGTTACAAGTTACTGCGAATGTGTGCCATGTAAATATGCACATGATCCGAACCGTGTGGTGTTCCCGCCCTAAGAATAGAACCAACTCAATCTCTTTCTATAGCTGCCGTAAGAGCTAAGGAAATAAGATAATTTACTGCAATCACCAAGCTAAAATTAGTAATTATGGCGCCCACGCAAATCAATATTTATAAAAATTGTGATTTTATGTACAAGTCAAGTATGTATTTAAATAAGTGCCTGTATGAATAATTTAGTAGATTTTTAAAAACAACAAGAACAACAAGAAGAAATAAACATATAAGTCAACAAAATATATATCCTATCCTACTAATATTATAAACGCGAAAAATATGTACGAATATTTGTTACTCTTGCACGCTCAAACGGCTAGATGGATTTGGATGAAATTTGGAATATAAATAGTGGATTAACAAGTAGACTACTTTAATAATCCGCGGTGCGCAGCTACTTACATATAAATAAGTTTAAAAAATCCTATAAGTTCAAAGTATTTAATTATTGAAATCAATAGTGCTTACTTACTGATATCACAATATTAAAAATATACAGTAAAATCTCGTACTATAATAAAATTACCAAACGAAACCTTTTCAAAAAGACTAGGTACCCATAAACGCCTACGTAACTGAAATGCACCTAATAAATAGTTGCGTATTTAGTTGTAGAACACAATACATAAGTAATTGTAGTAAAAAAAAACGAGTGTGCTTTAAGCCACATGACTGAAGGAAAACTTCTATACGAAACGTAACTCTCTCTCTTTCTATCTTTACTAACTTATATCTCCCTCTCAAACTCCGTTCGGTCACCCGATCAATTACCGTAACGCCCTAGTCACGCATTCACCAGCTTACTCCCCAAGACAAGCGGACCTAAAGAAGTTTTTTTTTTGTGTTTTGGCTCCTCACTTTTGTGTATTTAGCCAGTGTCAAGTAATTGATAATTTGCAAGTTAATGATATTTCACGTAAATAATGTGTCAGGTCACAGTCGAAGTCATAGTCTAGTCTAGTCAAGTCATACTCCTAGTAAAGTGGTGGCAACTTTACCAGAAGCTTCTATGGAGTTTTGGAAACAACACGAAAAAAACGTTTCACTATCACTATACCACTTTCCCACACTCATGCTTGTAATCCAGCACTTAACGAATAAAATGTCACAAGTTTTATGTACTAACAACACTGAAAATAACACAGGTTTTGGAAAATAATATAATGCGGTAACGTGATCTTTTTCGTTTTCCCGCCAAAACTTCTAAAGAAGTTTTACTTCAAAAATTATTTATAACAAAATGGGGCAAGATATTGTAACCTGCCGTGAACTCAGTTCCCATGCCCCGTTGCAGCACAAGACAAGGAACAACTCGGAACATGATCTTCGTGATAATTTATTGGGCGATGAAAGCGTGCCATCCTACTGGCCCGTTTAAGTGGCGCATGCTTCGTTACACCACCGAGCTATAAGTAATTACTTAATAATTATTCCTAGACTAAGTAATTATTCCTAATGGAATTTTATACTGTGTAAAACATACGAGACACTTTCCAATAAATAAAAGCACTTTCATTCTACATTACATCACATTTTTATTATTATGAAGTCATGATTTTATCATAATTTAAAAAATATTTAGGTTGGATCTGATATGCATGGTATATGCATTATAGAATAATAAACGCAATAGCGTAAAAGGAGTTTTGGCGGGAAAGCGAAAAAGATGGCGTCACCGCATTAGAAGCTTCAAGTAAAGTTGCCACCACTTTACCAAGAGTATGACTTTGACTAGACTGACTTGACTATGACTTGACTTGATGACTTCGACTGTGACTTGACACATATTTGCGTGAAATATCGATAAGTTGATAAATTATCTATTACTTGACACTGATAAACTACACTAAATACACAAAAGTGTGGAACCAAAACATAAAAAAGCGTAAAAAACCGACTTCAGACTTATATAGTTTGCCATGTTTTTCTGACATTGTCAGAACTGGGCCAAATTGTCACGTAAAGCACCAGCTTTCAAATAAAAAAGGAATCATCGAAATCGGTTCACCCAATCGAAAGTGCTGTGATAACAAATTTAAAAAAAGCACTCGAATTGAGAACCGCCTAATTTTTGAAGTCGGTTGAAAAATGTACATGTACAAGGTAAGGTACATGGTCTATGATTTGTTTAACGTTACTATATAGCGAGGTACCTACTACGTTCACAACTGGGGGGATTGGTACCAGTATTTAAATTTTAATACGGTTGCACAATTTGTATATGTGTGGGAATACTCCGCGTGACTCTCACTAAAATGTTGATAAAATTACCGCAAACACTTATTACTATTAGCAATTCTAACAACCAGGGTTGGATTTCGTAGTATAATTACTATTTGTACCACTATTTCATAGTGTGTAGTATGTAGTATTAACAATATAGGATTATTTACACATTACACACATTAAATGTAAAAGAGTTGCTATAGTTAGTCAAGTTATTTACAATATTTATTCGCAAAAGTAGTATTGAATAGTGTAATTGACTTGTGGACGGTTTGTTGACTTGCCACTTGGTGGCGTCGTTGTCGACTGTCATGGCTGAAACTTGTTCCGTCGCCTCTTTAAAAAGGGCAGAACGTTATTCAGTGGAGTTCAGTTGGTCCTCGGCAGCGGAGTGAATAACACGAAAACTGTTGCCGATATACTGTGAAACAGGAAACATATCTGGGGGTTGTTTATTAATTGTGCAGCAAATGTCTATGAAGTTACCATAATAGTAGTATCGTAACGCCACTATACTACGTGAAAATACCATAATTATATCTTCAGGTTGACCAACTTGTATTAACAGTGAACCCATTAACTTTTTAATATTTACCATACAATATCGGGAATTTCTGCTGTATGTACGGAAACAGGCAACGATAAGGTATATGGGGATTCCTCTCGTGATGTTTTACTATGCCAGCCATTCTGACAGAGAATTTTATTTCATGAATGAGTGCGGGAAAGACGATATCATGTTAATTGGTGGCAATTTTTTGGATTACTATGTAGACAAGGTTTTTACTAGGTGGTAGAACTTTACTGCAAAGTTCGTCTAGGTAGGTATCACCGCTTTGCCAGTTATTCTGCCGCCAAGCAGTAATGTGCAAGCACTGCTGTGTTCCGGTTTGAAGGGCACTGTAGCTAGTGAAATTACTGGGCAAATGAGACTTTATGATCTGATCTCACAGTTTAGTAATCTTATTACTAGATTGTGCTGATGTCTCAGGATGACGTGCGCAATGCAGTGTCACGCGAACCTCTATACTTTAGAGTTCCGAGTGACACTGCAGCTGGTATGGGCAGCCGTGTCGTTTAACATCAGGCGAACGGCTAGCTCGTCACGTCATTCCTTAACATAAAAAAAAAGACAAACCTTGAATCAACAGTGAACAGTTGCAGTACAGATACACTTGATTGAACTGATTACTAATTTATAATCGAAACATATGATATAAAAAACAGGAAACCTCAAACGTGGTATAATTTTGGACAAATAGTATAATTTTATTTTCAACGAGCAATATTTTTTTTTGAGGTTCTGAATCCAACCCTGCTAACAACATTACCTGCACCTAATGCGCTGTATAGAGCCGGTGAAGCACAGTTTTGCATGCATTCGTGTTCTTAATTTATAACCAACATTATAGCTGCAGATATTAAGACATCCTAGACTTCATTATTACACTATACCTGTTTGTGAATAGGTAGTAATCTAATGATAGACTATGTAGTCAGCTAATGCGGGTGGTCGAAAGAGCATAATGAAGGGGTGAGAATAAAAAGGATTTAACTGATTTTTTTGACCAAATGACTTATGGGTATCGTTGGATTCAGCGTGAAATTACCTTCAATAATACATTCTCAAAATACCGAAATGAGGCTTAAATCTCGAGATTTTGAGTCTAAAAATGGTTTATCTGTCACAGGAATACAGTACACTTAGCATAAAAACATTACTTTATTTCTTTTATTATATTATATTTTTACAGTAATTGTATGAATAATAACTATATTTAGTAATTTTAAATAGAAATAAAACATTTTCAAGCAACTGAAACTTACATAAACCTTTTCTATTACCTAAGCACTACATACTACATAAGCACTCTACATAAAAATGACGCCGTTGACGTTTAAAGTCAATTTTCTCGAAACTGTCATATTGTCAGTTAAATCCTTTTTATTCTCAACCCTTCAATTATATAATCACTAATAATCAAGTAATTAACATCCATATCAAGTTTACATATTTTACAATGCATATTTATAAAGTTGTGTTGTGTGTTGTGTGAAGTGAGACATTTCTGGTAATTAATTTCATCTCGATCATATAATCGAATTCTTTCAATTTTAATAATTTCAATAACAGTGTTTTTCTCTCGTTTTTTTATTTTCAACATAGGAGTGGAATCGCTTTGTAACTGTGATCCAGGTGTGCTATAAGTACACCGTTTGTGAGCTCGAACCTAGATCTTAACTTGTAAAAAATTACGAAAATTAGGCTTTAGGTTGTAATGGTTTCAATAGAAAAAACGAAAAACGTGCTTTAGACCACACGACTGAAGTAAAACTTCATTAGTTCTTCTTTCTTTCTCTTCTTAGCTTTCTTTTCGCTTTTAATGTTAATGTTGAAATACAAGTTAATTCTTAGTTCGGGGACGGCGACTTCACTTTCGTGAAGCGGATGTGCGCGGAAGTGCGTCTGTCTGCAGTCTCTTGTTCTCTATGTATTATTGCCAAATAGTATTCTGTGATTATTGCCCCCTAGTGCGTTGGCCCTGCCTATAAATATGTAATATTCTTTTTTGAAATAATAAACTTGATTGATTGATTGATTTGATTGAATGTCGCCATCTTGACATTGATAATTGTAAATTGTCATTTTACCAGACATACCAACATATTAAATAATCAAATAATTACTTGACACTGGCTAAATACACAAAAGTGTGGAGCCAAAACACAAAAAAAATTAACAAATATATATTGGTGGAAATTTTACACAGTGCCATCTAGCCCCAAACTAAGCAAAGCTTGTATTATGGGAACCAGATAACTGATAGAAAACTTGATACGTTTTATTTGTAAATATATACATATAATACAATATATAACACCCAGACAAAGAACAAACATCGATGATCATCACACAAATGTTTGTCCTGGGTGGGAATCGAACACACAACCTACAGCTTAGAAGGCAGGGTTACCACCAACTGAGTAAAATAATACAAAATTTTAAGTAATTCCTATTTTCATTATGTTTACAAAGGAGATGTACGTGAACCAACAACTTTCAACTTCCGTTCGTCTCTTTACTCATTCACTAGCTTAGTCCCCAAATGCATAAAGAACTTTACTTCAAAATCTTAATGTATAAAAGAGACAATGTTTTGGCCAGGTTGCCATAGTGAGGCTGGCAGGGTTTAGGGTCAGCGTGGTGGGACAGCGGCAGGCGGCTCGTGACCGAGGCATGCGCGCGGCGAGGCACTATCACGACGCCTCGCCCCCGTCGTCTCCAAATAACATCATATTACTCACTAACTGGCCATTTCACGCCGCGCTCACCGCAACAATCTTGTCTTTGCCAAGAAAATATTGTTCAGCTCAGATAAGCAACGTGCCTTTGCTTTCGAAACGACTTAGGCTAGTTAAGCATCTAGGCTTATTTACTAAATAAAATATTAAATGAATATTTGTGGACATTTCACACAGCGCAATCTAGCTCTAAACTACGCAAAGCCTGTAACTATGGGAACCAGATAACTGATAGAATATTTAGATACTTTTTATTTGTAAATATATACATAGAATACAATATAATACCCAGACACAGGACAAACATCGATGTTCATCACACAAATGTTTTATTTTGGATGGGAACCGAATCGACAACCTACAGTTCAGAAAGCAGGGTTACTGTGAAGCAAAGAGTTGTGACTGCACATATTAATATATGTAACCTCATGTCAGACATACTGGTTGGTTGGCTTTTTAAATGCAGATCAAAGAGCATATAATCACTACGTTTTAATGCAGATTTAAAAAGGAAATAGTTTGTTTAGTAATCTGAGAAAATTTTCAGTGTTAGAATGTAAATATAACTGATTCAATTAACTTCAAGAATAACTAAAGAAATATTGTTCCCAATAGTCCCATAATGCTGTTCTAATGAATTTTCATTAATAAAGATTATTTATATCTACCACTGCGTGTTAAGTGTCTAACTACCTTGGATACTCTATGAGTAACTCTCTCAACAGTTGAGTTATTGTTAGGCCAAGAAGTGAGCTTCAACAGTTACTACCAACTGAGCAATTTGTAAATTGTGAAACAAGTAGTCCGTCTTCTAATCTTAAACCACACATTATACCGGCAACAGCTTACAAGATTTAAATAGAAAGTTAAATTGATAAAATATGTATGCTTCAGTAATTTATCTCATCATCATCATTCGCTAACCATAGACATTTTGCATTAAGTAACCATAATAAACGCGTTAAATATTCTATATTACGTACTGTGACGACCTAATTATGAATAATTTTCAAATATTTTAGAAATCATGAATCCACTTATGAACAGTACAAGACAGGTTTATATTTTTAATTTAATCTAGGTATGATTATAAATTTATTACATTCGTTTAAGATTAACACCTAATTACATAATGACTAGGTAATAACACTTATTAGGCATGGCACATTATTAAAACAAACTGGTTCTGTGTCAATAAACAGAATTATGTGCATTACTTAGTCTACTCATGTCTTTATCACCTTAGGTAATATAGATACAACGTATGCTTACCTAAGTACGTATATGAAAATGCAATTTTCGTATTGCAGATATTTCGTATTACATTTTCGTTTATTGAAGATATAAATGTCCCTCAATCATCCTATTGAATAGCTCGCATTGATGTTATGTTATTCATGCGCTTTTGAACACCAGTCAGCTACTTTGATTACTGTTTGTAACAGTAATCAAAGTAGCTTACTGGTAACAACTTTCAGAATATTCGCATAACCGTATATAATCAAGCCATAGAAGATAATTACGAACGTCGTAAAATTAGATTAAATTTACTTTAATCGCATTTTACGATGTTTATTTAATGGTACCGTACACGTTTAGATATACTCATCCATAATTTTTTTTTAAATGTTTTGGCTCCACACTTTTGTGTATTTAGCCAGTGTCAAGTAATTGATAATTTATTAAGGTATCGATATTTCACGCAAATATGTGTCAAGTCACAGTCGAAGTCATCAATTCAAGTCATAGCCAAGTCATAGTCTAGTCAAAGTCATACTCCTAGTAAAATGGTGGCAACTTTACTTGAAGCTTCTATGGAGTTTTGGAAACAACACGAAAAGAAACGTTTCACCATCATTCAACCATTTTCCCACACTCACGCCTGTAATTCAGAACTTAACGAATAGAATGCCACCAATTTTATGCACTAACACTGAAAATAACACAAGTTTTGGAAAATAATACAATGCGGTGACGCAATCTTTTTCGATTTCCCGCCAAAACTCCCCATCCATACTTGTTAATATTTAAAAATGTGGAAGTTTACATAATATATTACATGTCATATTAATTAACTATTAAATACTACAATTATATAATAACACGTTCACATTCCTCTCATTTGTTTGCTTATTTCCCATACTTAAATTGTAATTTATCTTTTTTTATATCCCTAATTTGTTATTTTAAATTTTCTCAAATGTTACCTTTGTTTCAAATTTTATCATATTTGTTATATTGTTTTTAGTTTTGAACTTTACTGTCCCATTTACGGAGGAGGGCGTTGACATCTGCGACACAGTCTGGTACTTCTGCAGGTGTCATCGGTTCTCATTTGCTTTTCAAATGAAATTGTTTTTGGTTCCTAATAAATACTTTTAAAACTTGAAAAAAAAAAAAACTAATACCAAACACTACTTACTACTTAAAAAAGCATTTGGACTATATACTGGCCGCGATGACCTATAGACAGTCGTAAGGTCTGTATTACAGAACGATGCTCAGTCCTTAACATATTGAAAAGTTTTATCTCTGAAGACATTATGATATCTAAATATAATAAATTGTAATCTACGGATGCGAAGTCGTGTTAGGAATAAATGTTTAACTAACGCAACCGTCTGTACAGTCAGAACAAATTGATGGCGTAAGTTTCCACATAAATAACTGAAAACCTGCACCTTGCTAGTTAAACCATTACAGAGATTATATGGACGTCCTAATTATAATTTAATCGTTGAACTTACCTCGTGAGCATCATCATTTGCTTTTATCCAGTAAACGTAATTTACAAAAGGCAAGGTTTTACCGCTCAATATTACTGCATTGCAACATTTCTTCAGTATTAAATCAAGAATTACGATTATCATTAAAGTCAATTCCTAAATTATAGGTGCGGACGTTTATAATCAATCTGAAATTCTTACTTTGCATTTTTCCTGTCTCGGTACATTTATCGATTAACTGAACAGAACCTACCTACCTTTACATAAATAAAGTTAATGAGGTAAAAATCATGCCACTATCTATAATGGATGTGTTCGAGGCAGAGCGTGTAATTTTAATTAACATATTGCGACCAAGGCTTCCAACTGTTGTACTACCTACTTGTATATTTTTTTATTTTTTTTATGTTAAGGAATGACGTGACGAGCTAGCCGTTCGCCTGATGTTAAACGACACGGCTGCCCATCCCAGCTGCAGTGTCACTCGGAACTCTAAAAGTATAGAGGTTCGCGTGACACTGCACTGCGCACGTCATCCAGAGACATCAGCACAATCTAGTAATAAGATTACTAAACTGTGAGATCAGATCATAAAGTCTCATTTGCCCAGTAATTTCACTAGCTACAGTGCCCTTCAAACCGGAACACAGCAGTGCTTGCGCACTACTGCTTGGCGGCAGAATAACTGGCAAAGCGGTTGTATATGAATTTAATTTACAACCTTAATAGTTGGGTGAAATGAGCATATCACTTTCTGAAATACAATTGTATCGTAGTTAAATATACATGATACCCCAATGTAAAGCTCTATGGGAATATTAAAAGTACAAAGTCGATAAAGGTAGTTAGTTTCGCGAATCCAATTAGAGTCCATTTTGTGGTGATTAAAGATAGCTCGATGGGCCATTGTTCTGTGACAATAAAAGGCGGCGCGGACGCTGCGAAGGTGCGCGATCGCTCACCGCCTGTCACTTGGTAATGGACGGATCTTAACCACAAACACTCCGACAAACATAAATGAACAACCAGCAAAGCTACAAAGCTACCACTTTTATATCATCGATTGAAAGCTTACCGTATTGACAAAGGAGCTCAGCGAGTGCAAAGGTATGTTTGTCATGTTTTGGCCCAGCCACTCGATCATCCACCAGTCGTTTTATTAAATTCATAATGATAACACCTCGTTCCAATCACAAGGCGGCCGTGGCCCACCGTTGTGACAGTTTGTTAGCTGTCGAAAATATGCGTATATGAGATGCAATTTTATTTCTAACCGTACAGTATACAATTTAAAGTTTATTATCCTTATGTACCTATCTAAATAATATATGGGTTAAGCACATGAGCTAAAAATACAAGTTATTTTAATTTGTTATTTTTAAGCAGGATTCTTTTAGGATTAACGCTATTATTGCAAGAAATCTTTATTTTCTGGGACAAAAGTATCGTATTTATAAGGGTATTGGGAGAGGGAACTATGTTTACCATATATACATATACATTATTACTTAATCAACGCAGTGTATAGGTATTGTTAAAAATAAGTACCAAAGTAAGCATATAAATAGTTAGCTAAGTTTACTCAAACAATTCCCCCAGAAATCTATCCATATAGATCATAGACGGAGAAAAAATCGGAGTATATCTATCAGGGCTCTGTGCCGAAAAGAAATTGTATCGTATTGACTGAGTTAAAGGAGCCCAATGGATGGAGGCTGTACTAACGTTTGAAAGCTCCTAAGTTCACACTTATTCTTCTGTGACATACTGAAATGTATTGTAGTGGATATGTCATAGAGGGATAAGCACAAACATATATAGGAGCTGTCAAACTTTAGTACAAAAGGGCATAGCTTATTTAAAGTTTTACGTACCTAACTAAACTTAGTTAACAAATTCGTTTAACTTCCAGACGAGTAAAGTTTCGGATTTTACGGTTTTTATGCTGATAATTAAGTTGAGCTTTGCCCGTGTTTCTATTAGCATTAAAGTTTTATTGCAAACGAAGTTGCTAAAAGGTCGTAACTGAAGCAAATAATTTACCTTGGTGTACCCATCCAGAGGCTATTTCCCTAAAGCTATCCTATACGGTCAAAGGCTTAAAATAATTCACCGTTGATTTATTGCAATGGGCCCGTTTTACTCACAGCACATTGCATTCTTTAGACTGACCTGATAGCCCAGTTGTTAATAGTTTTGCTTTCTGAACTTTGGGATATGAGTTCTATTTCCACCCAAGGAAAAACATTTGTCTGACGAACATAGGTATTTATTCAGTATTTAGATTAATACCCAGATACGAATTAGCTAAATAAAAAACAAATATTATTATTAACAGTTGTTTATTGGAAGGTGACGGCCTTATGTAAAGTCAGATGAACTTTAAAAATCTCGCGTTATTTCTAAAACACTAGAAACTTATTATCAGTAGGTAACAATTTATTAAAAAGATTCAGATGCAGTTTTTTCCCGATATTTTGCTAATGATCGGAAATTTCAATGATCGTTTGGCTATGCATTTGCAATTACCAAATGTATTTTTTTTTATTCAGTCGTTATAGATTCAATTTAACTTTTACTCCAATATCCTCTACGTTATTAATTGCTGCCTAATATTTAGATTGTTACAAAGGAGCTAAAATGACCCAGTGTATACGAGGTAGTTTTATTTCCAAGCTTTACCGAGGAGGTAAATAGAAACCGAGTTATATATATAATGGGGATTTAGCGCCGTGTGTTATAATAACTTTTCACTACGGTCGGTGGCGGGAAAATAAAATGATCCAATACATCATCAAATGTTTACCTAGTTTATTATATAAAAAATAAATGTAAAACACTTATGGATAGTTTGTTAGTAACCCTATATAAACCGCTAGGTAGCATTATATTGTTAATTCGTAAGAAAACCTTCCGTAAGTAAATCCTTTCGTTTTTCTGTCCTCTACTTCATAAAACTTTCGTACGTATTTAAATAGATACCTACCTAAATGCTTTATGGTTATTAGGATCTTAAATTAGCTACACAAAATCCTCAAATTACCATCAGCAATCACGTGGAATGAAATTCCAAAATGTATTCTAACACTAAATGAACAGGAATTAGGTATACAATGTAAGCTAAACGACTTTTGGTAGAAACAAGATGTCGCAGGCCTTGAATCAACAAGCTTTTACAAAATATACAAGTAAAACGAGGACCTCTCTATCGAGGACTATCACATTTGAATTTTTGCATAAACATTTTATACCAGTATAGGTACGGTCATCATAACATGGCTGCCTGGACTCGCCTGAAACTTCACATACATAATATAGGCTCGGGGTTATGCGTGGGTTGCAAACTATAGAGCTATAGGCATTCAGCACATGCACCGGGCCGTGTCCAGACCTAGAATCGTCCGTAGTACACCGAGCGCTCCCTTTTTATAGCCAGATGGGTGGGGGAGCGATGACAGCTACTGGTGTTGCCACTGTGATAAATTTAAATGCTACCACAGAGTAAATTACGATACTGCCCGCTGCGCATAGAGTTTAGAACTGAACGTTGCCCCCGTCATACACATACATACCCATGCACATACCCATGCACATAAACATACACATACACATACATACACATTCTCTGACATAAGTCACTTGTAGATATTAAATAAGAGAAGCCACACTCCTGAAACACAGTGAACACTAGTTCATGAGTCTACGGATTCACTACATGAACTGTTGTAAAAATATAATATATATATAATATATGTGTGGACATCTCACACAACGCCATCTAGCCCCAAACTAAGCAAAGCTTGTACTATGGGAACCAGATAACTGATACAATACTTAGATACTTTTTGTTTGTAAATACATACATAGAATACAATATAACACCCAGACACAGAACAAACATCGATGTTCATCACACAAATGTTTGTCCTGGGTGGGAATCGAACCCACAACCCGCAGTTCAGAAGGCAGGATCACTACCAACTGAGCTATCGGGCCAGTCAAATATATATGTCAATTAATGATTTTGTATTATGAAAAGTGAATTAAATAAAAAAAATCATCATCATCATCAATCAGTTGAATAATAGATGACGATAATGATTATGGTGAGACTAATAAAAGTTACAGTTATAGTTATAAGATTTTGTTTACCGATTGTCCCTGTAATATGGTCTTTTTAATAATGAGTTTATCTATCTAAATAGATAAAACGCGATCGGAATTGCGATCTGAGGAAAGTTTATCTCAGATAGATGTCTATGGTGAATTTTCCGCTTCTAAAATCATAGCGCCTACAATCGCAAATTAATTTACGTTATGAAATGGAACCTGTTAATTTGTACGTAGTTAACACTGAGGCGAAAAGCTCGTCAACCACGGTTAGGAATGTGCTTTTTCTAATAAGCCCGATCTAATTTTGTGGATCGATATGGATCGTAAAGTCTCGATCCAATCTACGTACGGATCGGATCGCATGCATTTGATCTGATTTTCGATAAGATAATGTGAAAAAGTGATAAAAATAACCAATTTGATATATAAAAATAGTCCTTAGATTTCCATCGAATGTTTCGATCTGATCCGAAAATCGATCGGATTATATCGCCATGCACAATCCGGTCTCCGAAAATATCGGATCATTTATGTTATTTTTTGTGCACCAAAAGAATAACAATAATGAAAAAAAAAAAAAAACAAATACGGTTCCGGAGCTATCCGTTCGGTAGCTAGCACACATAGCACACACACACACTCACACAAATACACACACACACACGCACATGCACGCACGTAAGTACACACACACACACACACACACACACACACATGCAAACACGTCAAACTTATAGCACCCCGTCTTTTTTACGTCGGGATTAAAATAAAGAATAACATAGAATAGTGGCGCTTAGATAGGTATGGTTAGTGTGTAAAAACAACAAAATAACGTCACTACATAGCGCTATTAAAATAATCGAATGAATTATTAATTAGGCAACTCAACCGGACGGATTAACAATAGATACCTATCACTGACTGCGGGAGGTCTTGAAGGTTATTGGTTTCTTCGTAGATTATTAGCACAGATCACTATAGATTAAATATCTATTTATTCTGTACCGTGGCTGTGCCCAGCACTTCTAAATCAACTTTTCACATTTGTCAACTAAATAACTAACCACTTCAAAGTAATTCGACCAATCCTTTATCAACTTAAAACAATGGTTTTACTGGTTTTTGTTACTATTTGTTTTGCCTAAGGAAATCCCTTGGATATCCCAGTAACTAAAGTAAAACATAATAATATATTTCCGAACGGCGGTAGGCAGAGAAATCAACGGAATTTGCATGATTAAGTGGAAATGTTCTGATTAATGGTTTCTCCTCATGACCCCTATGAAAAACACAGTAAGCTGTGATTAAGTTTTTATAAATATTCATTATCAATTTTATATATTGCTCGTAATATCCGTCACAACTGGTCTGTTTTCTCTTTCGCCGAAATCGTGCAAGTGCAGGACAATAAATCAGAAGTGCAAAGTTGCCTCAATTCACGCTCATTATTTCAGTCTTTACGCGCAATTTGCCGTGGGCTAATTGTATTAATTAATGCACATTATCTCTGGATACGTTGAAACCTTTGTAATTTTTCTTCTTTTTTTTGTTAATTTGGCCTCTTTTTCTCTTCGTGTTAATGTTACAATATTCAAATTCCGAATTTTTGGAAAATTGTAATAACGTGCATGTCCTATATTTTTATTGAAATTAAATTGTAAAGCAGTCTCGTAGCGGTTATGAGCTCATTGTAGAGCTGTTGCTGCTTTAAATTCAAACCTGGTGTTCTAATTAAGTAGATATACAAGTAGTATAAATAACTTGAACAAATAAGTTCTACATTTAATAAAAGTAGCAAAACATATTTAATTTAATTCGCTACGCTCGTAGCTCAATGCTAAATTTGTCACTTGCTATTAGGGATTCAAAATCAACACTCGTAGCAAAAATGAACATTGCTCGCGAGTAATGCATGTAATTAAACATTTTTTTTAAATTGAGTTTTTAATGCAATGTTACTTTGTAAGCTAAGAGTATCTACTAACATTATCTAGTACCTAATAACATTAAATTTTCATAATGATTTCAACTAATATTCCCGGTGGACTTATAAGTGAAAAGTTGTTTGTAGAGACGTTAACGCGTGTGTGCAATGTAGCGTGACGCCAGAGCGCAAGATTGAATGCAATTAACGATTTTGCACAGTGGTGTCGGCGCAAGCGAGTGCAGCGATGGGCCCGGGGGCCCGGGCGCGGGGTCGCCGTGGCCCAACGGGGTCACTCGGGCTCAACCGGCTGACCGCGTTACACCATATCCAATCTCGCTCAAGTAAATCGCTAGATATAATGTTGCTTGCTTTATTTTGATCTGACACGAGCTTGTTATGAATAATAATTGAAAACAGATAATATGCAAGAGCTCGGATTTACCTACACCTTTGTTTCCTACGTAGCTGCTATTTGCGTTGCCTTTTATACTGCATCTGGGAATTTTAAAAAACAATGTAGAAATTTGGGCTTAATATCTGTAGCCCGGTTGTTCGACAAGTTCGTAAGGAAGTTTTAGAAAAATAGAATACATATATTAAATAGTACAAACGAACTTTTTCGCCCCACAACACTGTCGGCCGCAGCATGCACGGGCGGATTAGGTACCTACTATTATGCTCTGCGCGATTCCATCTGCGCCTTCAGCAGGCTCATACAGAAATCGAAGTTTACGAATTTCAAAATTTTTAACGGTCCCTTTTCTAATATGTTTTAATGAAGTATAGATACCTTTTTCTTAATCTATATTATTTACACATGAAAATACGTATTTCTACCTACTAACATAAGTAGATTCTATATACGATTACAGATAGTTACAGAAGTAATGTCGTGGATACCCGAAGCGGCAGCTCACGCCTAGCTTCAAGGCGGAGCATTGCAACCCATTGGTTACCGGCAGACCGTGACAAGTTCCATTGGACAATCCGAGATACAGTGAAAGTGACGCAACGCTCCTTAATCGCAGCACCTGCACTGAATAATTTAACCTTACAGATGCTTTCAGCTTTGGCTAGTTTAGATATACAAATCCAAAACTGAAATATTGTTACAGACGTACTAACTAGATTGATCTAAACAAAAAATAAGAGGACAAGAAGCTAATGGAAATCGAGCAATTCGTCCTACATTAGATTAGGCAATAGGTTCACACTTCATAAACACTTTCTATTTATATCCTTATACAGTAATAGAGATTTGTGAAACTTTTATTTATGATATTTCCACACAAATTTGTTTATAATTACCACCAAGTAGTTAGATAGTAAGTAAATACCTACTATCTAATCATTCGACCTAGGAAAAGAAATGTAAGTATCTATGCATTTAAGGGTTTTTTCTATATCTACAGAATTTCAAGCTTCAACGGGAATAAGCTATAGATTTTGATGACGTGTGACATTCTTACAAATTGGCCCAAAAAGTAATACTTAGATGTCATACGTATGTACTTATAGGGGAAGCTGGGGTAATTGCGAACACCTAAGGGAGAACTGTAATAAAACAAAAAGAAATAAAGTTATAAAAGTATTTTATTGATAAATGTTAACTTAAACTAATTAGTTTTGTACTCTCATAAACAACTTTGATAAATATTTAGAATAAAATTAAATTTTGGGGAAAAAACAAAACAAACCTACTTACGTTTTTATATGCAAACGAATTACTTGACAAGCTAGTTGTTCGGGACTGCTCATAACACTTGTAGTACGTTTATGCCCGTGCGTACTAAAGTTTGACATCACTTAAGTTCGCACTTATATCTATAGCCCCCGTTTCTCGTACGTTTGTCAAAATCGTGTCAAGTCGACATACCAAATACTGTACGCTCATTGGTTGAGACAGCCGATGATCAACAGGCAACAAATGATCGTTCAGTATTAGGTCTGCCAATTTGACACGAATTCAACAAACGTATACGAGAACCTGGAGGAAGGTGTTGCTTAGCTAAGTTGTATTTTAATAGACTTTAGTAGGTACATACGGGCTTTAGTATTAGAAATCTAAATCATATGTAGTACTAGTCCTGCGTCCTGACACTAGCTGCCCATGTCATCAGAATAGAATATGAAATGACTAGACTGCAAGATTGGATCACAGAATAATTATGCCCAGTGATTTCACTACCTTATAGTTCTTACCTGCACACTGCTTGAGGCAGAATATCTATCTGGCCTATAGCTAGACGACTATTGTAGCAGATAAGTCGTGCCTCTATATTTTTTACAGGATTGTGATTTGTGGGATCAGTACATGGTATTTAATGTCAATTTGAGAAAGATACTCAATACTCAATTATTTATTGCCAACATAAGTACTTACGAGCTTTTGCCGGCAGCTTCGCCCGGCGGCTTGGCCTATGGGAAAATAATTCAACCACCCATTTCAACCTCTTGGGTGGAATTTCGGAAAATGCTTTCTTAGCGGATGCCTACGTCATAACATCTACCTGCATGCCAAATTTCAGCCCGATCCGTCCAGTGGTTTGGGCTGTGCGTTGATAGATCACTATATTAGTCAGTCAATCAGTCAGTCACTTTTGAGTTATATATATTTAGAAGATACAGGTGTTATTGATATGTTTGAGAAACATATGACCCCATTAAGGTATAGCAGCAGAATAGGTGAAGACCAGGCCGATCTATTAAATAAAACAAATAAGTACCTACGAATACCATTGGGCAAAGTTAATACTAAAGTAGCTTACTTTTGTCGTTACAAGATCTTGACAGACTAAAGTGATTCTATGTGATGAGACTTATCCGTTTTTGACATGAACGTATCATCCTCGTTTATTCATAATTTATTCTCTTTGCCATTGAATCTCTTGGATTATAATCTTTCAGCGAAATGTTATTCGAATTTTCCAATTTCAAAACCAAATGAACGAGACCAAAAGTTGAATACATAATCAGATAGGTACGTAGGTAGGTTTATAAGTACTTAATGCGGTATTTCCATGAACGACAAACGGAACCGTGGGTGGGTTGAAAAATAAGCATCGAATTATAAACAACTGTATAGGTAGAAAAGCACTGACAAGTTGGTACATTTTGTACATCCTAAAGCATTATAATGCAAATTGCTACAAGCGTAACTAGAAAATTAGCATTACGAGCGACAATATTGTAGGGTGAGTCAGCGAATTTAGTCCATCACCTCCGGTTTGCTAGCGGCGCGTCTATTGTGGCTTGTGACGCAAGGCGAGTCGACAAGTCGGATGGCAAGCCCGCCCAAGCCCTCGATCAATAGCTGTGAAATTCGATTATAAAAATCGGGGTCACATGGCATACACTTTTAAATAATGCGCCTATTCCTATATAATTATATGATATGTAATACTAGGCTAATATTGGGCGCAGCTAGTATAGTAACACTAACTGCGCTCCGCTGTCTTGCCCGCGGATAAAGTATATAGTCTATGCGTTAATCCACCATTTCTAATATATGACTATTTCGATTTAAAATTTCAGCGTCAAGAAGGAACATATACACACATAAACTTACGTATTTCTAACATTAGTGTGACTGAATGATAGTTCAGCACAGTTATGTCAAAGTGAATAAAATTCACCTTTCTGTACACAAGGAATTTTCCAGAAACTAAAAGGGATTAAGCGGAAGTTTTGGAGTACATGGAGTGCCCTCAGGGGACCAGGGTATACTCTACTTCGGGATTTCACTCTGCATTACTTGAGTAATCAAGTAGAAGTAACTTTTTCATTCGTGCTGGGAAAAGGAAAGGGAACAACTCTTTTTTTAATGTTTTGGCTCCACACTTTTGTGTTTTTAGCCAGTGTCAAGTAATTGATAATTTATCAAGTTAATGATATTTCACGCAAATATGTGTCAAGTCACAGTCGAAGTCACCAAGTCAAGTCATAGTCAAGTCATAGTCAAGTCATAGTCAAGTCATAGTCTAGTCAAAGTCATACTCCTAGTAAAGTGGTGGCAACTTTACCAGAAGCTTCTATGGAGTTTCGGAAACAACACGAAAATAAACTTTTCACCATCATTATACCATTTTCCCACACTCAAGCCTGTAATCCAGCACTTAACGAATATAATGCCACCAATTTTATGCACTAACACTGACAATAACACAAGTTTTGGAAAATAATACAATGCGGTGACGCAATCTTTTTCGCTTTCCCGCCAAAACTGGGGACAACTCTTTTGGCTAATTGCCGTTACCCTGTTACTAAATGTCACTGTCAGAGCAGGCAAACCCTAAAAGCTTATTGCAAGAGTTTTGGCGGGAAATCGACAAAGATTGCATCACCGCATTGTATTATTTTCCTAAACTTGTGTTATTTTCAGAGTCAGTGCATAAAATTGGTGGCATTCTATTCGCTAAGTGCTGGATTACAGGCGTGAGTGTGGGAAAATAGTATAATGATGGTGAAATGTTTCTTTTCGTGTTGTTTCCAAAACTCCATAGAGGCTTCAAGTAATGTTGCCACCACTTTACTAGGAGTATGACTTTGATTAGCCTATGACTTGACTTGATGACTTCGACTGTGACTTGACTCATATTTTCGGGAAATATCATAAACTTGATAAATTATCAATTTCTTGACACTGGCTAAATACACAAAAGTGGGAAGTCAAAATTATTTAAAAAAAATCACTGGCAGTGACAGTACAGTGAGTGGTGAAGTTAAGTGTGACATTGACATATAATTGTCTCTATTGTTGTTGTTGAGTGGGGTTACAGAAAGTATTTTTGTAAATAATTATAACAGTAACATTATTTTAAAGGTATTTCATTATGATAACTAACTTTGATAAACTTTGTGCAGATCTAGAAAAACAAGAACTCGAGGTAATCTTCCATAAACTTGACAATAAATACCATCCTTGAAGTTGTAGGTTAAACATTAATTTGATAAAAACCCTTAAAATTACATTTCAGGCACCCACAGGTGTAGCATTGCCGTCTACATATGCACAGCTTCTAGCAATTTACCTGTATCAAAATGACTTGTAAGCAGTTTTTGTTAAAGTTTTCAAGAACCTACTGGATTAATATTATCAATCTGATTCAAGTAACTACTTTTTTTCTGCTTTAAGGTGCAATGCTAAGTTTCTATGGAAGAGGATACCTCAAAATATAACCTCTAGTAACCCAGAAATAGCTGCGATCTGGGCAGTTGGTCAGAAACTATGGAAGAAAGACCTACCAGGCACATACCAAGCTTTAGCAGCTTTTAATTGGGCTGAACCTGTTGCAAACATTGTTAGAGCTTTAGAAGGTAAATCAATACTTTGGCAAGTGATTTTTAATTTAATTACTAACGGTTTGACTGTATTCTTGGTTTTATTTACTTTTAACTCTATTTTTTTTATTTGTCATTTTATGCTCTTCTTGGTCTTGATTTTCCTTGTCTTGCTTCTATTTTATTTCATTATAAGTAAGATTGTTTTTAGCTTTTGGTATCCATAATATCAAGACTTAAACATTTCTCTTATACCTACGTTTCTTATAAGGAACATTCTTTACTCTCCTGGTTTGGTTCTAATATATCTGTTGGTTTTGTTTGCCATTGTACATTGGTCCTGCACAACAGGTGTATTATAATACACTTTATATTAATTTGGTATTTGTGGACATATAACTAGCAGCAAATGATAATAAAATTCATGGTGGAACATGCTGAACCATTGTTTTGGTTATTAAGGTCAAATCTACTGATTATATATATATGTATATGATTGTTGGGTGTTATTATTATTATTACTTATATCTCAATTTCTAGAGTTCCTCCATGTTGTTTTTATAATGCTAAAAGTAGCAAAGAAGCAGATGGCCCTCCTTATGGGAAGAGATCACTGTAGTGTATGGACATCTGAAACACTAATGTGTTGCTTACCATGTAATAATCCCTATTATATTTATATTTCTATTTATTTATTTATATTTGGTTCTTCTTTTATAAAGCTGGGTATTGTAGGTCAAGACAAAATCCACTAACGGAAGCTCCTTACATTCGCCAGGTGCAAGAAAGTGTGCATAAACCAAGTTGTATGTGATTTCCATAATTAAATAATATGCGAATGAGCTTTTCCACCATTGTGTGTTGTGTTTATTTATATAGCTAATAGGTAGGTACCAGATTTAGCAAATTTTCTTGTTTACTATCAGATTGTAGAGGATTGTTTCACAAACAATGATAGACATGCTTTAACACAATTGTTGCTATTGTTGCAGAAAAAATTAGAGATCGAACATTTAACCTCATTGGACGCTCATATAGCAACATATCTCTAGATACAGTTGTTGCAATGACTGGGTTGAGCCGAGATGCGGTGCTACAAGTATGCAGAGACAGGAAGTGGATACTCAATGATGATGGCACAACTGTGAACCCAATAATACCAGTGCAACCAGCACCTTTACATACCTCAAGCGAAGATCAACTCTTTAAGCTGACAGAGTTTGTGTCATTCTTAGAAAATTAAGCTACTGTAAGTTTTATTTCGATTATTCATATTTTCAAAACAAAATGGAAAGTCATAAAGCCTAAAATTTAAATTCTGCATCACACACTTCTAGGATCAATAGAATAAAAAATTCATTCCTTATGTCATTTATTAACAAAATTGATGTAAGTAATTATTGGTAAAAAATAATAATTACCAGAATGATTCATCAAAGAGTATAAAAGTATAAGGTACTACTTACAAATGGTAAACATAAGTGGCAGTGTAAATTACTTATGTAAGTTGTATATTACAATAAAGCTGTTCAATCTTTCACATAGCATTCTCTAATTATTCACTGAAACCTGACCTAGCTATAGAAAGTTAACTTGATGAAAACAAGTCCTTTTTGAATGCAGTGTTGCGAGAGCAAACTTGGATCAGGCTTTACAATCATGAGTAAGACACAGATGTGAACCGTGAAGCTTTTTAACATCAAAATACCATACCAACCATTACCCAATCTCTAGAGTAAGAGGTTAAGTAGTTGTTACTACAGCAGCTATAATTTGTGATTTGAAAGCCTCAGGCCACTGATACTGTGATGTGATGGTGTCATTCTAATTTCATTTACACCAAAAGCTTCAAATATCACAACATATATATATAAATTTTATTACATAAAATACTACTATCTACACTAGCTGCTACTAAATTCAGTTTTGGCAACTCTTACTAGGATTCACTTGACTTAATCTTCTACTTTACATCCAGATTCCAATTATCTAAATTGATATGTAGCCAATCAATTTGGTTGATAATTTAACTAACGGAATCCAGTTTAGTTTACTTATTAATACTTAGGTTAAATATTTTTTTGTAACAATTACAAAAAATTGGTCACTCAATTTGCCATAGGGTTTATCTGTTTTAATATTTCAATATCTGTTCTGGAAAGACACCTGGTTCTGCCTCGGTTGTAGTCTCATGGAGTTGCTGTCGTCATCGTCCCCTAATGAAGCTTCATACGCTCGGTTGACTTGTCCACCATTAGGTTCACCAAAAACATCTTTCACTGATATGTTTGCATTTGATGTTCTATGTCTAGGGACGGCGTGGTTGTTATTAAGCTAAAAAAAATTGAACATTTTAATTTTCACAATAAGTGGTTTTAGTGAAACATTGTATTTATGAATTTTTACACTAAAACGGGTGAATAGGTTGATAATAAAGTTTCAAGTTATTTAAAATCATTTTCATACTATTCCTGTTACACCGTATTCGTTGTTAGCGCCCAGGGTCTGCATTTGGGATTTCCTCCTTTCGGCCATCACTGAATTTCGTCTTGTTTCTAAAGCCTTTAGCGTTTCTCTACGCAGGGTCATTTTACGGTTCAAAACTGGGGTGCCTGCAATTACAAATAGTATTTTTGAAAATACTTAAAACCAAAAGAAAGCTATCGTATTACAATTAGGAATGTCTATTTACCATCGTAAAACTGTTAGAATGTAATTAAAGCTGAGGCGAATCCCACTGAATTTAAGAAACTCGTTTCTATTGCTACAAACTTAAAAGGGTAGTTCCCTTTCGATCATATTTGTGGGGGTAAGTTAAAATACACAGCTGTCGAAGATATTGCATGCTGCTTACGGCTGCTTTCGACTTGAAAATTCAAAAGACAATAAGGGTCAGTTCCTTACCTGGTCCTTCATTTGCATTCATATTGAAGAAGCGTTTCTTGAACGCCACATCAAGAGTTCCAATGTTTCTCTTTTTCTGTCTCGACTTCTCCAAATTGTGGATGGTCTTTCGTCTGCCCACATTGTGAGGTCCAGATCCAGAATCATTGTCGTAATCATCGTCCAAACCATTCAACTTTTGTAGGTTTTTCACTATTGCTATTGCATTTTTATCTAGTATTTCATCCTGTGATAAGTCGTCCGTCTAAAACAAAAAACAAGAGATATAATTTTAGCAGTTATAGTTCAGTATCCCCACGTGTTCTTTTAAGTCTTCGCGTTAATGAAATTGTTGGTTGTAGGTTATTAATTAATTACCGTTGCTTCATGATTTCTTACCTTCTTAGTGCAGAACCAATTTAGTTCTGTAGATGACAATATGTGCGCTAGAGTTCCAAACCTATGGAACAGCATAGCGGTAAACTGGATGACCAGAATCAACGCGAAGAAAAATACGAAAACTAGACCGATAGGTTCTAACTGCAGATATTCCTTGGAGATTAATACCTGAAATATGTTACTTGTTTAGTATAAGATACGCATATAAAAACTAAAATAAAACAATCAACACAGTTAAGAAGGAGTGCAATTTCGGATTTTTGTCAGTACCAATATTCTGTAACGAAAATTAAAACAAGTGAACAAAACATTCTATACATACTACTAGTTTTATGAATTTAAGTATCTCCAAAATGCTAAATGTGCTATAGTCAAATGATCCAAACTTGAAGTTTATTTATATTGATAGAACTAAATAGGTACTTATCATAAAAACAATACAAGATAAAATAGATAATAGTAATAGAATATTGATACTGGATGTTGAAATTGGTGCATATTATTTGGAAACCTTGTTATTATAGTGTACACAGTGAAAATGAGAGTCCGGCCCGGTGTACATTGGAATGATGATGTGAATAATAGGTTCACAAAAATACAACAGTCACAGTAAAATGGTGAAATTAAATTTGGAAAACTGCACACTTGGGATTGTTACCAAAGTTCTTCTTTTTCCAACACGTGCAGTACAATTATTGTTAAACAAATCACCACATCTTTTGAGTTTTGAGTGTGTATTATGTACACAAGGGTAACCAATGGCCCGTGTTTAATAGAAGAGACTCCGCCACCTTAATAGACAGAATAGACGTTAACTCCTCTGTGTATTGGACTGGAAGTGTGCTTGATTGTCGGGATTGGTTTTTGCTCTTGTTGTTCATAAATATAGCATAAGGAATCAAATAGATATGTATCGGGGTACTTGTAAAGGATCAGGTCTTGTAAAGGATCAGGTATTGATTAGAGAATGTGAAACCAAGTAACGCCAGTTATTTAGTCTTCAGTGTCTCAGGGTCCCATGCTGGTGCCAACCCAAGACAGACCGGTTAGAGGAAGGTCGTTAGCCGTGTGAAGTGACACACAAATGGTATCATTTGGCTGTACCTCGCCTGTGTCCTCGATGTACGTAATGTTTGTCTTAATCCCCAAAGGCCAATCCACGTGGAGTTGATCTTTGTTGAGTTGTAATAAAAATACTATCAATATGAATAAAGCATTGAACATAACAAATGCGAAAACGGACTTATTGCGAAGTTCTACCAGATCTCCTGCGATTCTTGCCTGTAAAATTTCACAAAGCAACAATAGTTTATTAAATTGAATCAACTTTCAAGGGTGACTGGGCCGAGTGGGTCTGGGTACTATAGTGGTCGTATCAGTGCCGACATTCCCGAGTCATCGTTGAAGGCCGATCGCTGCGTGTAGTTGTTGACGTTACCTCTTGCGTAACCTCATCGTATGTAATGTTAGTTTTGATTCCGAAGGGCCATTTGAAGTGGAGGGCATCCTTGTTCAGTTGCATCAAGAACACAATGAGCACAAACAGAGCATTGACCATAAAAAATGAAAAAACAGATGAATCTCGCAGCTCTTTCAGATCTCTGGAGATACGTTCCTAAAATTATGGGAAGAATTTTATCAAATATATGAAAAAAATATTCATAAACCTGAAACAAAATCTTATTACCAAAACAAAATAGGAAAAATAATCGGTTAGATTACATAGCTTAATTAATCTAAATATCTATGAAAATAATATATTATGATGTAAAAGAACAAACAGACAGAGACAGACATCCTTGCTTCAGTATTTGTAATATATATCAAATAAGAAAAAATCTAGTCATAAAAATAAAAGCCATTCATATTACCTGCGCTTTCCAAAATCAAATCTGTATACGCAAAGTAAATATAAACTAAATCCAAATATTGGAGGTTTGTTGTAGTACCTAGTTCTTATTATTTGTTAAAAACTTATGTTCATCATACCTTTTCTTCCTTATTTTCGTCAATAGGATAAAGGTACTTCTCCAACAGATCTTTCCAAAATGAAATTTCAGCGGGGCTCAAAAAGTCCATTTCACCTTTCTTTAAATCAGGGTCCTCAATCCAGTATGGGTTTATCAGATCATCTCTTTTTTCCTAAAATATTGTTAGTTTAATGTTATATTGGAATCAACCTTTCCATGCGGCTATTAATATTATTTCTCATCATTGTATAGTCATCATTCACCACATTAATTGGACCGACGATCTGGTCAGAATCGCGGGGAGCAACATGGATACAGAGGGCAAGCATAGCTTAGCATGCATTCTCTTCCACTCGACTCTCAATCGTCATTTCAACATTTGCTTCCTAAGAAATTTGTACAATTTAATCTTACCCTTGGAGAAGTAGACAGGGTGTCAGTTTCGGAGTTCGAGTCGTTGTCGTCTTCAGGACCCTCTGCAAGAGCATCCAATTGGTGGTCCCCATTGATGCTCCCACGGTGTCCCACTGACAGCTTCCTCCCTCTGTTTAGTCCGTGTGGGTCAATCGATCTAAAATTATTCCATATTAGTCTTCAGCCAGTTAAAAAAATCTAATACTATTTTTTTTTACTTTAACTTCTTTCTCTATTTAAAAAGAGTTAGGTAGTCTTACTGTATCGTAATCGTATATTCTCAAATCGATGTTATTTTTCTATTAGTTTCATTTCTTAGCGATTGCAAACTAAACATGCTCTGGTCGTTGAGTAATGGAAATAACGACAAGTACAATGAGAGACTTGTGCTAGCTGGCTTCCTGGGGTAAGGTCTCAAGAAACCACTGAAGAAAACCATCATCAAGCTTTAATCGATTGCCCGCCAAACAATCGATTCGCGCCATCGCTGCCTAGTCTGTGCGCGCGCGCTTCAACGCTAGTCTGTACAACGGGCCCATATATCGTCGTGACTGCCGGCCGGCGCTGTTCGAAATAAAAAAATCGTTATAAAAATTAATCAAAATTTCACGGATATTTTACACACGGAACTTTATTGTGACGATAATAACAGTGTGGTGTGAGTTGCTAACGCTTCTGGGACCGATCTGGGTAAGCCGACTTGTATTGTCTAATTTCTTTTATTCGACGAACAAGTGTGTGCATTGCAATCGCTTTGAAATCTAAATATGATTTCATCCCTTATGTTACAAGGGAATTAACCGTTCCCCTAACATTGTTTGGTGCCGAAACCAGGGAACTTTTAGATTCTTTTAAAAGTAAACGTAAAATTTAGCAGATATTCCATTAACTTTCGTCATTTGCACAAAGGGTTTACCATACGTAAACCATATTTAATCGTTTCGAATCACGTTAGGTATTGTAGATTTTTCTCAAGTATATGAACAATCCGATAGAATTCATCATCTAGTTTATATCCGTGTATTAATTTTTGTTCTAATCGTAATTTTTATGAAGAAACTAATAAACATTCCAATCCGTTCACCTAAGACAATTTCCCTTACGTACCCGGCCATTTTCTTAGGTACCTACGTCTCGTATCATACGTTGTTTATTACTTCATTCGGACAGCCCGCTCGTAATTATCGTCAATTCTATTCATTTACAGTGTTTTGTATTAATTCTATTCAGAATTGTTGTTCAGTACGTTGTTGGTACATGCAAATTATCGTTCGTACTATTCAGTGCATGTGTTGACAAGTACATTTTAACGTCACAACAATTAACTTTGTAAGTAAACCAGCTGTTATCTACTCATCCGTATTCGTGTATCTACAAAACAATTCGAACCGTTCGTCAATAGTATTTTTTGTTTTAAGAATAGTAATCGTAACTCTTAGGGTACCGTAAACAAATTAATCGATTCAGTCGGTAACTTTATTTTTCTATTTTTCCTTTAATATCGATTATTGTGGATTTAAATATCAATTCTAAACATGTCTTTTGTACCTAAACGTGGCCATCTTTCCAAGAAAACTAAAACTAAATCTATGGAGTCTAGTGGCCTATCGAATACCGACTTGCCAGTTTTGCGTCGTAAGCGAACTTTAGCACTTAACCGATTGCGAAAAACTTTGGAAGTTGCTCAAAAAGCGGAAGCAGATCCTTCTTGTATGGACGAGTTTCTTGCTCATCATTCGATGTTGAAGAAAAACTCGGATAATTTTGAAAAGGCGCATCTAGACATATTGTCTGTTATTGACGCAGATTCCGACGCGGATGATGAAGATTCTATTCGTTGTACCTTCGATGATATTCTCTTTAAAATAATCGCGATTCATCGAGCGCTTGTTCAGTCTTCGTCTACTCTTGCGGCATCATCCACGATGCAACCAGCGTCAGCAGCGTCAACTATTAAACTACCGAAAATTGATCCGCCGAAGTTTTCCGGCAACATTAAAGAATGGCCTATGTTCTACGATGCGTTCAATTCGCTTATTCATTTGAATGAATCTCTATCGGACTCTGATCGGATGCACTATCTTCGAGCAAGTTTATCCGGGGACGCGTTGGGACTTATTCGCACGTTTCCTATGCAAGGCGCGTATTATCAGGAAGCGTATAGGACAATAGTAGCTCGTTATCGTGATAAACGTGAACTCGCCTTCACTTGTTGGCGAGAAATGCAAAATATTAACTTGAAGGTGAACTCGCCTACCGAATTTAGACGCGTGTTAGATCTTTTTAATGAAAACTTAACTATTCTAAAAGGTCTTAACTTACCGACTGACCAATGGGACTTTATACTTTGTTACCACTTGTTATCGAAACTAGATTCGAAGACGCGCTGTGCTTTCGAACAAGCGCATCCGTCATCGGAACTACCGCGCTATAATGCCCTAAAGGTTTTCCTTGAGTCGCAGTGTGACGCGCTTGTGCGAGATACCCACTTTTCGGGTAATCGTGATCGTGATACGCGACCGTCTACTAGTAATAGTAATCAGAATCAGTATGTCAAGTCGAACAACAACAACAACAACAAAAAGGTTACGTCGTCGTTGTTATCGAATTCAGAGAAGACAACAACTCAACCGGAAGTGAAGAAATTGACTTCAACTTCAACCACTATGCCAGGGGTAGCTACTAAGTGCCCTTTCTGTTCTGAAGTTCATTCAATTTCGCATTGCAGTTCCTTTGCGGCCAAGTCTGTTCAGGAAAGACATGATTTCGCGAAAAGGAACCGTTGGTGTTTTAATTGTTTGAAACCTTCACACATTCTTCGCGATTGCAAATCAGTTTTCACTTGTCAGAAGTGTCGTCAGAGACATCATACGCTTCTTCACCAGGACAGTGAAGTGAACCTCTCGGAACAGAAGCTTTCGGTCAACGAACCGGTCCGTGTTTTGACAAACATAGGTGATAATTCGGTTGTTCTTCTTTCTACTGCCGTTATAAATATTCGTGACTCGTCGGGCAACTACCAGCCTTTCCGTGCAGTTATCGATACTGGTAGTCAAGCTCATTTCATTTCAGAACGCGCAGTAAACCAACTAGCACTTGACAAACGTGTGACTTCTCGCCAAGTTCGTGGCGTAGGTCAATCGTCAGCCTCCATTTCTGGAGCTGTTCAACTTCAGATAGGTATTAAGGGTCAAGTAGCTTTCAAGATCGAAGCATTGACAATACCTAACATTTGCGGAAACATGCCGAGCGTAAGGCTCAACAAATCGTCTTGGCTTCATATTCGTGGTCTCAATCTGGCTGATCCAGAATGTGATAAACCTGGTCCGATCGATATTCTTCTCGGTGCTGAGATCTTCCCCTCTCTAATTCTACCCGGAAGTGTGAGCGGAGGCCCGCAGCAACCGTCGGCGTTGAACTCTGTGTTCGGCTGGCTTCTTTTAGGAAGTGTTGGCGAGAACCATACAGAGGACAACATAAATTCGTTTTTCGTTTCAGATGACCAGCTTTTTCAGGAAGTCAAGAAGTTTTGGGAGATAGACGATCTTCCCTGCGCTAGTAAAATGACTGCGGCGGATAGTAGATGTGAACAAATTTATTGTGATACTACAACTCGTGATTCAAGCAGACGTTACAGCGTTGCTTTGCCGTTCAAAAAGGATGAAGAGCCTGTATTCTTAGGGTCACGAGACACGGCCTTACGGCGTTTTCGTTCGTTAGAGCGTAAGCTTTCCACCGATTCGATTCTTCACGAACAATACTCGAGTTTCATGGCGGAGTATCTCCAGTGTGGTCACATGAGTCCTGTGCCTGCAAAGGATTTGCTTAAAGGAAAGTATTACATCCCACATCATTGTGTTCTACGACCTGACAGCGCAAGTACGAAACTACGTGTAGTGTTCGACGCATCGCACAAGGACGCTCTTACTGGCGAATCCTTGAACGAGACACTACTAATCGGTCCAAAGTTGCAGGCCAACATTTTGGAAATTCTTTTGAGGTTTCGAGTACATGCAGTTGTGTTTACAGCTGATGTTTGCAAAATGTATCGGCAGATTTTGGTGAACGAGAAACATCGTGATTATCAGAGAATTTTCTGGAGATGTCATCCCTCACAACCGATTTTAGAATACCGTCTGAATACCGTTACCTACGGTGTCTCATCTGCCCCTTTCCTTGCGTGTCGTACCGTCAAACAACTCGTCGATGACGAAGGTAGTGATCTGCCTCTTGCTAAATCCGTTTTAACGACTGACGTGTATATTGACGATGTTGTAACAGGGTGTTCCGAAATAAATCAGGCTTTTCAAACTATGGCAGAAGTTATCGAACTTCTTCAACGGGGTCATATGGAGTTGCGTAAGTGGGCTAGTAACGAACCAAAGTTACTCGCTGATCTTCCTCCAGAGCACTGTCTCACGGACAATGTTTCGATGGATGTCGAGAAATCCAACACTCTCAAAATATTGGGTTTAAAATGGGAATCTCACGCCGACCACTTCGTATTCGAAGTCAAGGCCCACGATCGTGTTTGTAGCAAACGTAACATCCTTAGCGAACTCGCGCGCGTTTACGACCCTCTTGGGTTTCTTTCCCCCCTTACCTTCTGTGCCAAATATCTGGTTCAGAAGCTATGGGTACTGGGAGTTTCCTGGGATGAGGAACCTCCAGAGGATATTAAACGTGAATGGAGTCGCTACACCAACGAACTACCTTTGATTCAAAACTTAAGAATTCCGCGTCATCTATCCGTTTCTCAAATCAAATCGTGCGAAATTCATGGGTTTGCAGACAGCTCCATGCGTGGTTTTGGTGGTGTGGTGTACATACGCGTTCTTGACATTCATGAAAATGTCAAGGTTTTCTTCGTGATGTCGAAAGCTAGGGTCGCTCCTATCAAGGTGGTTTCCCTACCAAGACTTGAACTTTGTGCTGCCGTTCTTTTAGCAGACCTTCTCAAATTCGTTAATGAGGTGTATAAACCTCTTCTCCCCATTTCAGCTATGACTGCGTGGTCAGATTCAACTGTCACGCTTTCATGGATTCGATCGCCTTCAGTTCGCTGGAAAACGTTCGTAGCGAACCGTGTAAGTCACATTCAGGATGCAGTTCCTGGTGCTAGTTGGCGTCATGTACCGTCAGCTGACAATCCCGGAGACATTGCTTCCCGTGGTCAAACACCAGCGGAACTTGTCAACAATGCGTTATGGTGGGCGGGGCCTAATTGGCTTTCTCAGGACGTTCAGTCTTGGCCTTGCTCCATTTCAGATCCTTCTGATGAGGAACTTCGTGCTGAAGAAAAGGTGCAAGTTCTTCTCACAAATGATGCACCGACGCATCCTATCGACCTTCTAATGACTCGGTTTTCATCAATCCGTAAAATTCAACGAATCGTCGGACTGTGTGTTCGTTATATCAATAATCTGCGAAATAAATCAAATCGCCGTTCTGACTTACCCTTAAATCGTGCAGAACTTCATCACTCGTTATTGATAATTGTGAAGCGTACACAGTTTCTTTACTTTTCTGACGAAATCAAACGTTTGAAAGAAGGTAAACTTCTTTCAAAACAAATGCGAAAACTGAACCCTTTCATTGACAGCTTTGGAGTTCTCAGAGTAGGAGGTAGGCTTTCGAGATCTGGATTGGAATACTCTCATAAGCACCCTGCTTTGCTCCCTCAACAGGCTCCATTGACTTACATGATAATAGACGCGTTCCATCGTGAAACCTGTCACCCTGGAATCAATACCTTACATTACTTAGTTAGTCAACAATTCTGGATTCTTTCCGCAAAACGAGCCATTCGACATCGTGTTTCTAAGTGTCTTAAATGCTTCAAAACAAATCCTAACCCACTTGAGCCGTTTATGAGTGACTTGCCCTCAATTCGCGTTAACCAAGTAAAACCATTCAGTGTCGTCGGTGTCGACTATGCTGGCGCTTTCCGCATTAAATCGGGCAAACATCGTGGCGCTAAGATTAGCAAAGCCTATCTTTGCCTTTTCGTTTGCTTTACGACTAAAGCAGTCCACTTAGAAGTAGCTTCCGATTTAACTTCCGACGCTTTTATCGCCGCACTTCGACGTTTCGTTGGTCGTCGCGGCCGCGTTTCTACCATTTGCTCCGATCGAGGTACTAATTTTATCGGCGCTCATCGTGAGCTTTCTTCACTCATGCAAGAGGCTTCGCGTAGCGAACAAATCGAATTTAAATTCAATCCGCCCTCAAGCCCTCACTTCGGTGGTGTTTGGGAAATACAAGTGAAGGCAGTCAAGTCACTTCTTTATCGCGTCATTGGCAATCAATCATTAACATTAGACGAACTTTTCACTTTATTCGTACAAATCGAATCAATTCTTAATTCAAGACCGCTTTACCCGTTGAGTTCAGATCCGAATGACTTCGCGGTTCTTACACCAGGTCATTTTTTAACTTTGGAACCCTTAACGTCTGTGCCCGATGAGGATCTCACATCCGTTAATATAACGCGTTTAGGGCGGTGGCAGCTCATCCAACGTTTTCAACAAGATTTTTGGAAACGATGGAAGAACGAATATCTTCAATCATTGACTCAGCGTGCTAAGTGGACTAAACATGCGCGACCACTGGATGTCGGTTCCGTGGTCATAATCAAATCCGAAACCCCTCCATTGCATTGGCCTATAGCTCGTGTGGAAAGGTTACACAGCGGTCCAGATGGAGTGGTACGCATTGTGAACCTACGTTTACCAAACGGTTCTTTTCTTACTCGACCATTGACAAAGGTTTGTCCTTTGCCGAATCAAACGGATTGAAATGTAGTGAACGTTCTTCTCTTCATTTTAAGTTAGCTTCTAATTTGTAGGTAAATTTCTTTAAATAAATAATTTCGTTGTTCATATACTTAGAATTATCGCACATTACGGCTTCTGCTTTCAGCATATCGTTATCTTTTAAATCTTAAAACTTATGTTAGAGTATTTTGTGAAAATACAACTATCGTGTATTTTGGTGGGCGGTTATGTATCGTAATCGTATATTCTCAAATCGATGTTATTTTTCTATTAGTTTCATTTCTTAGCGATTGCAAACTAAACATGCTCTGGTCGTTGAGTAATGGAAATAACGACAAGTACAATGAGAGACTTGTGCTAGCTGGCTTCCTGGGGTAAGGTCTCAAGAAACCACTGAAGAAAACCATCATCAAGCTTTAATCGATTGCCCGCCAAACAATCGATTCGCGCCATCGCTGCCTAGTCTGTGCGCGCGCGCTTCAACGCTAGTCTGTACAACGGGCCCATATATCGTCGTGACTGCCGGCCGGCGCTGTTCGAAATAAAAAAATCGTTATAAAAATTAATCAAAATTTCACGGATATTTTACACACGGAACTTTATTGTGACGATAATAACAGTGTGGTGTGAGTTGCTAACGCTTCTGGGACCGATCTGGGTAAGCCGACTTGTATTGTCTAATTTCTTTTATTCGACGAACAAGTGTGTGCATTGCAATCGCTTTGAAATCTAAATATGATTTCATCCCTTATGTTACAAGGGAATTAACCGTTCCCCTAACACTTACCTTTCGACAGTTTCAAGTTTCTTCTCCAATTTATCAAGTGTTGAAGCGATATGCATGAGTTGCATTTTTTCTTCGTTGCCTTTAGGGTGCGTGCAAAACAAACATTTGAACAGGCCAGCGAAGGATAATTCAATGGAGCCTTCTTCCTCGTTGTTATTAGCGCCTTGTAGGAAACCGAGCAAATTTTTCTGTTTCACGCTTTTCTTAGCCGCTTCAGTTTCTTTTTTCTCTTCTTCAATTTCCTAAATCCACAAAATAAATTGTATATTTCACAAATATCAATTGAAGACATATATATGTATAAGAAAAGAAAGGAAATGTCGCAAACCTTTTTCGTTTTTTTCACAGCCACTTCCCTGGTACCCCATGTTACTACGTTCAGATTTATGATTGAATACAGAATCAAAAGCAAGTACATAGAGGGTATAGATAACAGGTAAATGATGCCGGGCACGATACACCAGAATTCTTGCGGATGTAAACACGCTGCTATGAAAAACGAACTTGAAAGGGATATCAAGAAAATAGCTGATGGAGACCCGATGCCATCCTCGCCTAACTGGAGAGCCGTACCGACTATTACAGCCATCATTATCATAGCGTATGCTGTCGACAATATTTGAGCTACTAACAACTGAAACAAAAGACAATCAATGAGATAAAGAAAATTTCAGCTACCTCCAAAAGCTTTTCCAATTCATAATCTATGGATTCATTAATGTAATGTAATAATATTTATGTCAATAAACATTTTTGTATTTGTATATTATAAATACCTAATTACTTACTTGATATTCCGATTTCATGGTGAAGCAAACGAACATGAACATCAAGATTGGATATAGGTTGTACTCGAAAGAGGTCCAGTTATCGATTCGGAAAGCTGCCACGAAGGCACCCACCAACATAAGGAATATGGTGCCGGGGCCGAGAATCGTGCCGCCCATCAGCAACATCTAGAAAAAGAAAATTAATGTTACTAAACATTAAGAAACTAGTAGTAAAAAAACTGTAGCGAGTAAAATTTTCGTCTTAACCTAAATATTGTTCGATATTATGAGTATGCTGTTGTAGCTAGAAAAAGTCCATCAAAAGAATATAAACTATATTGAAATAGGTTATACAGAACAGTTATCATAGGGTTGTATTATCATAACTTGTAAAGAACATCAAAAAGACTTGCCATCGATAACCTGCATTATGTATTTGCACTCGTAAACCTACCTGATATCCAATATAAGGCGTCGAAATGTTGTCATTGATCTTAATCGTGTGCTTGTAATCAGCCAGCAAGTCCATGATGTTAGCGAGTGTCGAAGGCACCCAGCGACGACGCTGGTTGTAGAACTCGTTGAAACCTTCCGGACAGTGAGTGTAGGCATCCGAGGCAGCTGAGTATTCTACTCGGTATCCACGTTGCAGGAGCAGTGTACACAACCATCGATCCTCCCCTGTGTAGTGGAAATCACCCTTATTATTAAGTACTAGTAAAAATATATGAAGATTACATCTGTATCATTTGATAAATATTTGGTTATCAACAATAGTCAGTAGTAAACATATTTAATAATAGTTGAATAAAGGACAATATACCTTGATCATACTGTACGTAATGCCGAGCTTCATCAGAACGCAGAGTGTACTTCTTCATAACATTATCATCCATGAGAGCCTTTCCTCGGAATAGCGAGAAGCATCCAGGACTACAGAGCACGCAGCCGATCATGTGTTCAGTCGCCTTTTGCAGCCAATGGCCGATAGCGTACTCAAACATTTGATACCACACCATGGGTCCTGAATAATAAAACAAATTAATAACATTCTTTTTATTTGTCAAAAGATTCTCACTCTGGACACAATATGTCTGCAAGTCTGAAACAATATATTGAATCTACAACTCTGGTTTGTGTAAATGTGAAAATATTACGGGCTTAAGCTTAACAGGGGGATTTGTTTAGGAACAAAACACTCTTATTACCAGATCCAACAGGATGAATTCGTCCACAAGCAGCGCCTAGATTCTTGTTTTTCTTCATCAAGTCTATTAGCAGTCGGACAGCGGGCGGCTGGAAATCAATATCTCCATCGAGAGTCAGCAAGTATGTGTTTTCAGCCATCACTTCTTTACGGTCCACTGATATAGGCAGTTCCATTAGACGGTGACCGAGAAGGTAGTACATGTACATCACCTGGAGTACACAAAAATAGTTCAAATAATAATTTTAAAAATTAGACAAAGTAAAATCTATTTATTAATATGGACAGAACTTTTGGCGCCTGTAATGTCTAATCAGTGCACTTTTTCTATAGTACACACTTCATGCGTCAAAGAGAATACTCTTCTATTCTTCGTGTTCCGCTTTATGAGAGTTATGATATGACTGTACCTGGGACCAACGTTTTCTGTGACGAATCTTTGCCTTGTCTTTCAAATGGCAGATCATCTTGGTCTTTCCTGGCAGCACCCATGTTAGCCTGCCACCATACGGCGCGGGGTATTTTTTCGGTGGCTTGATTCGGATGTTGGTCTGGTGGACTTCAGAAGCGGCTTCATCTATGGTATCTACGAGAAGTTTAACGAAGCGATTCACTTGCGAATCGTCGTCACTATGATCAGATATTTCGAAGGCGTCGTCCAAGTAAATGTGAGCTGTAACACAAAGACCGGTTGTATGAGACCCAGAGCCATCGAGTTCTATGATATAACGGGCACTTAATCGTTCCCTATATACTATGGTGGCCGCAAAGATTCTAGTGTTCGCCTAGATAATAACCATGGCAAAATGAGCTGCTTGAATTATCTGAACTTCTGAACATTAGAACCGCACCATAAATCAAATAAGTCTTACTTTCGAATTCGTAGTAATCTGGATCGACCACCCGCAGGTATTTTTGAGCGACACGTCGCGCGCACTGATCCTCGTCCAGCCTCAGGATTGATTTCAAGAACTCCATCATCTCATCTTTAGTCTCGTGCCACATAGTAGCGCATGCGTAAATCCTGGTGATCTGATCTGACGACTTCACTGTTTTCGGAGAGGAACCTGTGTTATCTGTATGGACTGATATGGTTTCGTAGTACTCATCGCCTTTTTCCTTTTCTATTTCCGCTAGGTCCTGAAAAACCGTGAATCATATTAGTTTCACTAGGATCTTTGTAAATATGGACAGCCTCTGTGGTGTGGTGCTGACCAGGTTGGCTCATAACCCGGAGGCGTAACACAAGTGTTTTGGCATGAAAAAAGCGCAAATACTTGTTCTTTGTTTGGGTGTTGTGGGACCATGGTCCTCGTAGTTCCTGGGTCCCTAGATACAGGGAATCTTGGTTAGAGTCCAGGATCTATGTATCTGATCGCTAGGCGTTTATTTATTTTATTTTATATTGAAAAGTTTCCGTTTCAGTTCGTCGCTTTGTTAGTGCACCAAGCGATATCAAAGTCGCGTCGTGGTTGAAATAAAAGTAGCTATATACTCACTTCAGTTTTCACATCTTTCTGATCGTCTCTCTTCCGGTTGAGTGCCATGCTCTGGTCTATAAGCAGTCCATTGTACATAGGCAGCACGAATAACTTCTCAGTGGATGCGAGGCGCTCTGCTTTCGGCGTCCAGATGTGGATAGTGATCCACGTTTGAGAGAGTAACCACAGTAACCACACCCATGCCATTTGTCGAGAGATGAAGTCGCTCAATGTGAATACTGTAATCGAAAATAATGTTTATTACTCTATTATGCTACTTCGTGTTTCGCCAGTGATTTAACGTAGCAGAAACTATTAAGTTATCTCCGTTTTATTCGACTTTTATAGTTCCAAACATTATTTAAAGTAATTACGTACTAATTTTAGATTGAATGAAGCATACCAACCTGGAGGGCTTTCAAAGTAAAGGTAATCTGGCACAGTTCCATGGAAAAAGCAAGTGTCACCATTCCGAATTCCACAAGCAGCGATTAACAAATTCACCACTAAAGGTATCACCAAATTGATGGGGAACGCATAGCTGAATCCTTGGATAAGAATCTTGCAAGCGAACTTTCCGAATATGTAGCAGATGTAAGCTGCGAATATTTGTATCAACATCAAGTAAAATGCAGACTTGTATACGGCCGCTACTTCCACTGAATCCCCTGTCAGAGTTACGTTCGCTAGATCTGGTATCACAGTTCCGCCCAAGTGGATTTGTATCTGGAAATAAGTTTTAATGCGTCAAAAGTAGATTTAAATAAAAACAAATAATTTGTTACAATTATATGCTCAAAAAATACTGTACCCCTGGTGGGACTCGAACCCACAATCCCCGGCTTAGGAGGCCGATGCCTTATCCATTAGGCCACAGGGGCTTGTAGATAAGGGGCGAAATTGGAACTAAGACATGTGAGCAGATAGAAAGGTACCTAAATAATAAACTTGCAAAAGCTTCTTTTTGACTTAATTCTTCCAAATAAGATCTTCCATACTAATTATTGTAAGCCGTTCAATGTAGTATTTCATACCACAAAGGATAATTTTTATTAAGATTAAAAGAGTAGTTATTTCTTTAGAAACTTTCAAGTAACATACCTCTTCAACAACAATATTGTGCGGACCGAAACCTGCATTGAAAAGTTGGAAAAACATCGCAGGGTCGTCGCCATCAGTCCAAATACTGAATAGAATGCACATCAGGAACACTGCTATTTTCCAAACCGACATGAAGCGGTACGTAAAGTGTCGAGTCAAGTTCAACTCTTCTTTTATTCTTGCCAAACTTTTTATAATTCCTGTAAAGGAAAAATAGCAAATTAAAAACACATTAAACTAAAAAATCCTGAGAAATATTTTTGAAGTAAAACTTTTTTACGCACGCTAGACTTGGGGAGTAAGTTGATGAATGCGAGGCGAACGGAAGTTGAAGTTGGTTCACGTAGATCTCCATTGTCAACGTAACAAAGTAAAAAACTTGTATTATCATGTTGGTATGTCCGGTAAAATGATAATTTACAATTTTGGTGACATTAACATTAAACAAAGCAAAAACATAGTTATACCGGCCGATAGATGGAGTTAAACTAAAGAAGTTTTACTTCCGTCGGGTGGTCTAAAGCACATTCGTTTTTCCTATGTCTCATTTTGCACAAATGCAGAAGATTGTGTGTCAATTGTGTCTATGATAAATTGTTATTTAGTATTATTTTACAACAGGACTCGGTTCAAAACTATTTCTTTAAAGTCTTATGTTCTAGAAAAATAACTTCTAACTCGTTTTCATTTTCATGCCGCTATTTTATGAATTTTGTGCTTTAATTAACAGAAATAGAGTAGGTATTGCAATAAGATTCGTCCAACATATTTGATAAAATCTTACGCATTATAGTATACCGGCCATGAATAATGCACGGTATGAGTGAAATCGTAAAACAATGAGTCAGCAAAGTTCTCACCTAGTGGACTGCGGCGCGTCACATAGTTTTCCCACCATCCCAGTGAAATGCAGAGAGACGATACTGGTATCAGCCAGAGTACCGGTTTATTTTCTAACAGAGGCCAGACGATGAAGCCGGTCACTTGTGCAACTATAGCTACCATGTCCATAATCACTTTGACGAAGCGTTTTGACTCTCGTGAGTTTCTTGACAGGAGGCCGAGGATTGCCGGAATGATGCACAGGCAGTTGGTCACCATCGCACCCTTGACCACGTCCAGTTCGGGCAGAATTTTGAAGAATAACAAGCCCATACCGATCGTATGCAGTGTTTCGGCTATGAATACCTGAAATAGAAATGCCAATATTTGTGAAAATTAAAAGGTTCTAAGTCTACTGATTCCCTACATCTGAATGACAGTTACTTGCGATATCCCTGACGATATCTAACTCTTGGAATTATTTATATACCTACAGCTAAATGACCCTACTGTAGGCAGGCATGAGAAGTCTTCGATTTCGGCTTCTTACTTCTAAAATTTCTACGATATTTTCCCCTTATCTCGCAAACAATGAGACTGCATTGACACAATGAGACATTAAATGATAAAAAAAATTACTATACTAATGATCATATAAAGAGAAGAGTTAAGCGTGTCTGTGATAATACCTAGGTAAACTGTAGCGTGGCATTTATATCCGTGACTTATACGTCAATGACACACCACATACTACTAACACTGAATGCACATATATTGGATGTTGCGATACTCTACGAGCTATTAAAGGTAAATGATACTCACTACAATAAATTGCGCACTGGTAGGCTTCTTGGAGGACTTGAAGAAGCAGATCCTGGTTGCTCGGATGAACGTGCCTATTTCAGGGACGGCATACGCGGCCAGTATAGCCCACATCCACGCTACCCGCTCCTCGTCCGGTAACGTCACCACAAATTGTTTATCTCTACCTGAAATGTGGAGATTCAAATTAGCAAAGAGGCAAAGTATAATGCGTTATTGCACTTGCCATGTCATTTTTCAAGGAGAAGCCAAATATATATTATACATTTATTATATACTCTATATATATATATATATATATATATATATATATATATATATATATATATATATAGGTATACTAGCGTATTGTTTGTTAATTTCTATAAAAACTACAACATCTTAATTGTTAAATAAGTTAACAACTATAGATCAACTGGAAAATCTTTACTTATATCGTATACGAGCTTCTGCCCGCAGCTTCACCCGCAGCGTGGCTTATGAGAAAATAATTCAACCTCCCATATCACCCTCTTAAGGGTGGAATTTCGAAAAATCTTTTTTTAGCGAATGCTTACGTCATAACATCTACCTGCATGCAAAATTTCAGCCCGATCCGTCCAGTAGTTTGGGCCGTACGTTGATAGATCACTATGTCAGTCAGTCAATCAGTCAGTCACCTTTGAGTTATATATATATTTAGATTACGTTGGGTGGTGTGTATGAATTATTTTGACTTACCTAAATTCTTATTACAATACGCTAGCCGCCTGTCTTTTCTTAGCTGTGAGGTCATGAAGAGCGTGGTGCCTTTCGCGATGACTCCGGACCCGAGGACCGCGATGAAGACAATGGCATAGGCGAAGACCTTCAGCAGCCGCACTGTGAACTCCAAGCATTTCTGACTCTCCATCGACCCACTGTCCTGCTTCGGTGGAAACTCCCGGAACACATCCCATCCTTTCGTTTCTTGTACTGTTCTTTGGCTGAAATAGTAAAAGTGGATAATTTAGTTTTCGTTTTCAGTATACATTAGGAGCCGAGTTTGTAGAGATGGCTGATATCAGCTACAATATCGGATCAAAGACTAAATTTAGTACTATGTAGTTAAATATAAAAACTTTTAAGTAAATAAACAAATATTTTTATTTATTAGGACATTACACACGGCGCCATCTAGCCCCAAACTAAGCAAAGCTTGCAGGTATGGGAACCAGATAAATGATAGAATACTTAGATACTTTTTGTTTCTAAATACATATATAGAATACAATATAACACCCAGATACAGCACAAATATCGATGTTCATCACACAATTGTTTTCCTAACTGGGAATCGAACCCACAGCCTCCAGTTCAGAAGGGTTACTACCAACTGCGCAATCTGAGCTGAGTAAGTATGTACTTATACCTACTTATATACTATACTTATGTACCTACTTATAAATATAATATAATACCTATCATCAATACGCTTAAGCCTAACAGTACATCAGTAGTAACTACCTAATATATTTCACTTAGTACAATAAGAAGGAGGTTAAAAGTATGTATATAAAAAAAATTACTGAAAATAGTTCCCTGTTTCATCATAAAAATGTAGGTAAATGCTCTGGAACTGCATTCTATAAGTAGTTGTCTTGAATATCGACAATTGCTACTACTAACCTACATGGAACTTCTAGTCAGATCTTGTTATCAGTGCGGAATTGCTCAATCGCAATGCCGCTTGTCGGTGCAAAAATTACAGTCAACATAAACGCGAGGAAAACAACTTTCACACGTCATTCAGCGCAGCGCAGAGAAATCTTGAGCGCGTTCTCATATATGCTGCGATTTCCTTCCGATTGGTCAATAACTCACAGTGTCGCCAAGCTTCTTTTACGGGTGTAAATTATTTTGAACCAAATAGAGTTATTGTATTGAACTAATAATATTGAATGTATTGAAAAGGCGCTATAGAAAGAAAGTTAGAATAAATTAAAACTGTATTATAATATTAAAGTACTAAGTAACTATTAAGTATGAGAGGCACAACATCTTAAACTATGTAAACTATGGAAAGGCACAAAGACCTATCCGTTTTGCCGCAGAAATTTCTACCAGGCTGGTTTAAGTTTTTTTTTTTTTGTATTATTGTTTGGCCAGTGTATATAGGTACCTATTTTTAGCTGAATATGAAAAGATGTACTTTAATATATTGTAAATTGTAACTCTTATACCTCTCTCTCTTTCTCTGTCAGGCTCGTGTTATCTGAGGTTTTTTTTTATATAATCCCATTTTAGGGTGAATAAGATATGGCAACACTGACAATGCGTCCCCGCCCGGTACCGCTGAAACGTCGGTAGAGACCATTAGCCCGTTCAAAATAATTGAGTATACATCGTGTGCGCTGCGACCTTCTCGTAATCCTTACTTTATTAATGCGGATAGAAAACGCAGTATAAAGTTTCAACACTTCTCGTACTTGGCGCTCGGTTGTGACAGTGGGGGTTTACGTAAGGCGTAGGCGGTACGGTGGTCGGTGGTAAGGTAACCCAATTAAACTGCGGCCGTGGACTATCGCGTGCCCATTGCCCATACTAGCTCAACAATGATTGTCCATTATTGCTACAAATTAGTCTGGTTGTCACCAATAACGTACCAGTATGCTTTTTTATATTTCTTATAGTTAAGTATATGAAACTGAAATCAATATGGAAATAAAAGAATGAACGATCAATCGTCTTCTTTAAAGACGGTCAGTCTAGGTGACGCAGAAGGATTTATATGTATACACACGAAGAAGTTATAGTATGATATGATCATATGTTATGATAATATGATATGATGATATGATATGATGATGATGATTTGATGATAGACTGTGCTGATGTCGCAGGATGACGTGCGCAGTGCAGTGTCACGCCAAAATATATATTTGAGTTCCGAACGAAACTGCAACTGTTATGGGCAGCCGTGTCGCTTAACATCAGGTGAACAACTAGCTTTCACGTCATTCATCACCAATTTTTTGATAATGTTTTTTTTTTGTTGTAGCTATACAAAAACAATTAATAATAGGTCTTTACCTATGAAATTGCCGTATTGCAGTACAGACTTTTTCAAACAAAAAAAAGTTTTGATTGGCTATGAATTCTAAATTCAAATTGATTTTGTTTTAAAAATATGACATTCTATTTACAATATAAGTCTTTTGTTTATTGATTAGCGTTGTATTTTCATTACATTTCAACATTTTTCCTCATAATGGATACTTTGAAATTTCGTGTAATTATGGAATTTGAGTTCCGTCGTGGCACCAACGCGGCACAAACGACACGTAACATCAACGACGTTTACGGAGAGAACTGTACAAACGAACGTACAACCCGTTATTGGTTTGCTCGGTTCCGTTCTGGGAATTTTGACTTGAAAAATGAACCTCGTGGTCGTCCGGAAACTTTGGTCAACAATGATGAATTAAAGGCGATTGTGGAAGCTGATGAATCTCAATCTACAGCTGAGCTGGCAGCAGCTTTTGATGTTAGCATCAAAACAATATTGGTCCATTTGCGACAGATTGGCAAGATAAAAAAGCTTGATAGATGGGTGCCCCACGAACTTAACGATCGCCAGCGCAACGTACGCGTCGAGACTTGCCTTGCGCTGCTTAACAGGCACAGAAATGAAGGAATTTTGAACCGAATTGTTACGTGCGACGAAAAATGAATTCTTTTTGACAATCGAAAGCGCTCAGCAAGTTGGTTAGATCCTGGTTCGGTACCAAAGCAATGTGCAAAACGAAAAATGACCCCTAGAAAGGTGATGGTCACAGTTTGGTGGTCTAGTGCTGGTGTGATTCATCATAGCTTTTTACAAAACGGCGAGAGCATTACTGCAGATGTGTACATTGAAGAACTGACCACAATGATGGCGAAACTCGCACGTCTGCAACCAGCTTTGGTCAATCGGTCGTCTCCACTGCTACTTCACGACAACGCGCAACCCCATACTGCACAACAGACCGTCTCTAAGCTGCATGAGTTGGGTTTGGAAGCTCTCCCTCATTCGCCATACTCACCAGATCTTGCGCCTACCGACTATTACTTTTTCCAAAATTTGGACAACTTTTTAGCGGGAAAAAAATTCAATTCCCGAGAGGCAGTACAAAACGCCTTTGAAGAGTTTGTTGTCTCCCGTCCTGCTGATTTTTTCAAGAAGGGCATCCATAAACTGCCACAGCGTTGGCAAAGATGCATTGATTGCAGGGGTGATTACTTTGAATAAAAGAAATAAATAAGTTCGAAAAAAAAATACTTTAACTTTTTTCAAACAAAACGGCAATTTCATAGGTAAAGACCTAATATAAGTAGCCAAACTTAGGCTTTATTGCACGTAATATAAATTATGCTCAATAGCTTTACGGATAAGAAAACGTTAATGGCGAGGCAAGCTACAATCCAGCACATCCTCAAAATCCCCTTTAAATTGAATTTTTAGCTCTAAAACTTCTATGTCCTACAAAGTAGTGCGCTAAATTATTGCCGCTAATCGCCTACTTTTTATACTCTGTAATAGTTACTAATATCACTGGCAATATTGCTCTAGGTCGTCTAAAAGAGACCGCTTTGAGTGATGATTTCATCACTGAAAGAATGCTTTTAACAGCTACAATAAAATTGTCAAAAGCTGAATTAAAACCGTAAAATTACACTCGCAACATGTGTTAGCCACACTAGATAGAGTCATTCTTGCATATGTTGCTGCAATAATCGAGAAATACCAAATAGAGAGACTCCGCGTAAGTTTTTTTAATACTCGAAGAAAAGGATTTTAATTATAAGCCATCAGTAAACCCAAAAAGAACTCTCAGAAAACTGAACTCGGAGAACTCTCTACTATTACAACCTGTACCTCGTCGGTAAGTGTGATGGCTGGCTACGTGTGGTATTAGAAAGTTGTTGATTGTATACAATTTAATTATGCGTAACGCCACTATTACGCATTCAGTACCTATAACTGCATAACTAGAGTTTACAAGAACAGTGCTTAGTAATTAACAAAAGAAGACGTATGGGCTCCTTAAAAGAGAAAAAAAATATGACAAACAAAGGCAAAAAAATATTACAACAGCGAGAAAACAAAAACCGTTAAAAATGAGGGTATTTCAACCTAGATTTAAAAACAAAATGTTACCTGTAAATGCTACAGTAATGCAAAGTACCATTGCTGTAAATCGAATTATTGTTGTTCGGAGCATAAAGAGACTCCAACTCTTCTTTCTCATAGTGACTCTTACGATCTTGTTCACTCATCTTTACCACTTTAACACTAAACTCTCATTTTTAGCACACTGGTATCGCACATCACGCAAACCAGCCAAAAACGTTCACAAAAAAAGTGAAAGAAATTTTGAAGAAATTCTGTGACAATAGCTGGTAATACTGTTCAATAACTCATTGTTAGTTATGAGGACAGCAAACGGTGCGATCGCAATAAAGACTGCTGCGGGACGGCACGCGTCCATCGACTGCCCAGTGGTTCGCCATTGTCTCACTTTGGACAAAATGTGAATATTAATTTTTGATCAGTTTGCACGTAGGTACAGGTTATGGATATTTGGACTCCCCATGAATATTTAATTATGTAAATTAGGAGATAGGCTGTGAGAGAAATTAGAAATGAGAGCTTAATGTTAGCATATTTTAATGATTCTAAATACCTACATCTAACTCCCTTCTGTAAACATGTCCATAGTATAATTAAGCATTTGAGTGCAACTAGTGCATTTACAAAAGCTCCACGATTACTAATAAACCTGGGGGGCGATCACGAAACTTTGATTGCAATGCATTAGGAGAAATGTCCATACTAACTATGCAGATAAACTGCGCATTCAAACTGTCAAATTTGTGTTTCTATCAGTTGCAATCGAGTCACGTGATCGCCCAGCTGATTTTAGCTAAAATTTCATTCGATCGGTGTGAACGTGCATCCTTTTGACATTTAGACATATGTACCTACCTACTTTACAAGAAGGTCTTGGTATGTGCTACACCCAACAACAAACATTTTATCTCATAAAATTTTGTTGCATCAATGATTTTGTATGTATCTAGGTATACCAAAATTCCAAATACTGCTGATATTAATACGAGACATAAATGTCAATAGCACTTTTTTACCCACAGTATACAAATCCCGAATATGAATAGGCTGTTTGACTGCCTTAAATATCTGAATAAAATTAATAAGTTACAGGCATTTAAAAATACAGGAATAGAAAGAGACAGCTCAAACACGCAGTGACGTCTGTTACCAGTCCTCACAGTAACTCATTACTAAGCTGTGGTACCTCTACCATGGTACCATGGTAGCTCTACACACAATTTCTTTGGCATGTGACGTCACTAGCAAAAGTTCGTAGTAGCTATGAGGAAGCTTCAAAGGATCTCTGATCCTCTGTGTTTACTCACCGATTTTAATTATTTTTAAATTATTACATTAATTTTTAAGCTACTTTATGGAAATAATATTTATTTGCTCATTTTTTATAGTAGTCAAATATATGTTGTTTTTTTTTGTTATAGAACTAGCAGCGACTCCAGTGTGCGGTGAGTTCTTCGTTCTGCAGTAGCGAGCACGTGAAATTAAGTCGCAGCATAATTGTTGGTGTGGTCATGGTCGCGACTCGCTTACTACCACAGCCTACCCCACGAAAGAAAGTTACTTTTTCTTATGACTAAGGCCCGTATTACAAAATTATGGTCAGTTCATTTCCGATTTTCAGGGGGAAATTTTCTGGAATAAAAGTACCCTATGATGATCTCGATAGTGTAAGCAATCTATGTGCGAAATTTCATCAACATCGGCTCAGCTGTTTTAGCGTGAAAGCCAAAAAAATAGAATAAGTTTCCTTTTATATTAGTAGCGATATTTATATTTACATTTTAATAAATATGATCCAAAGCATTTAAAACCACCGTAGTAATGGCTGCACCGTCTCCATGTCTAAAAATTTTAAATCCGAGGTCGGAATTCAAATCAGACTGTGTATTGGGTCGCAACTTCATCTAATATGGGTATAAACCTTCTGCATTTAGCACCTATGCTATTATGACCTTTGTAGTAAGAAATGTAGAGTGTATAATTGCGTGGCTTGTGATCAGTCGCGCGCAAAACACGCTTAATTTATGAATTGTTATGACCTTCCACGACACACGATCTAGACAGGCCAGTCTAGATAGGCGTTTATTATAAGGCAGCTGAGGTGTCTGTGTTCCATACCTACAGGCTCAGATAGCTCATGTTTCGAGGCTTCGAACAATAGATCACTCAATGTCGCTCGAACTCACGAGAACTTACGAAAGCCGCGCCTCACTGCGAGCAATAATTCGCTCGGAGCCACTGTCAGTGTTGTAACTCGGAAACCTTTGATAGGTTTTTGAGATAAACTGAGAGAGGCAACTGTATACAAAACGTGTTTAAATAATATCCGCAGGTTCATAATAGGTACATTATTTAAGTAGTTAAAGAAATGTTTTGTACCACTTTCTGGATAATCGCTAACACTTACGTAGGTACGAGTGTTGTACAATAAAACAGAAACGAAATAAAAATTAATAGTCAATCTCTTACATGTAACATACTAGTTGCGCCCCGCGGTTACACCCGCGGATAAAAAGAATTTTAATTATTTGCTCATCCCGCGGGATAATTTCACCTTTTCCGGGATAAAATGTAGCTTATATGTTAATCCAGTGTATAAGCTATCTTGGTACCGAATTTCATCTAAATCTATTCAGCCGTTTGAGCGTGAAGGAGTAACAAACATACACACATACAAACTTTCGCCTTTATAATATTAGTAACAAGGAAAGTATTGAGCATAAGTAAAATTTCGTTTGTTATGCGGAACGCTATCTTCAGGTTCATGCCCAATGTCCACCGCCAGAGGTCATCGACCATTAGAAACGCTGGGAAAGAACGATAAAAGCATACATGTGAGTACGACATTTATCCTAAAAAAGAATTTACATGTAGCATTAGTGTTGTATTTACTTTATTTGTATATATTTATTTGAGAAGACTATGATCTGGCCACGTTTTATTATTTCCTAATGGGTTTTCAGCACTAACAGTGTACTCGTGGGCTCGTAGATATCTTTAAACAGATTAGAAAAACATCAATATACGAGTATGCGTATCAAGTGCTTGTCGCTTTACTTAGAGGTTCATTATGTAAATAGGGCGAATTCTGTGGTACATATAAACTTTTTTTAACCTATAATGTCAGCTGTGCAAAGTTCTCCCCTATTTTTTAAAATCCTAATTTTATTAAAAATATGAGGGACATTTTTTTTATGTTACGAAATGACATGACGAACTAGTCGCTCGCCTGATGTTAAGCAACACGACTGCCCATATCAGTTGCAGTGACACTTGACAGGGACTTTTGACACTGCACAGCGCACGCCATTCTGAGACATCAGCACAGTCTATAGCAATAAGATTACTAGATTGTGAGATTAGGTCATAAAGACCTAAGACATCGGCACAGTCGTAATAAGATTACTCGACTGTGAAATCAGATCATAAAGTCTCATTTGCCCAGTAATTTCACTAGCTACAGTGCCCTTCAAACCGGAACACAGTAGTGCTTGCGCACTACTGCTTGGCGGCAGAATAACTGGCAAAACGGTGGTACCTACCTAGACGAACTTTGCAGAAAAGTCCTACCACCTAGTGAAATAGCGGGATTTTTAAATATAGGTAGATTTCTGCCTGGTTGTCACAATAATAGCCGTTATGAAAATCGTTATCTATGATTTTAATAAATTACTACACATGTCTGCACAAATGCTAGTCACGTTTTGTTCTGATTTATTATTCAAGTTAATAACTATTAATTACCTATTTATGTCACTTCAAGAAAAGTCTACACACCATTTTTGCTTGACTAGACTTGTAACAATTACATCATTGTAGATTATTCTATTTTAGGCTCTACAATAAAATGACACGAAGACTCGGCAGCGATGACCTTCGTGAGATTTAAAATTTACATATTCAGGTTTCTAAGATAATAATCTCGCTTGGTAGCTTTTATAAGAACAAAAGCTTTAAAAGTTTGATGTGTCAATTTTTTTTTGTTTTTGTATAACCTCCTCACTTTTGTGTATTTAGCCAGTGTCAAGTATTTGGTAATTTCTCAAGTTAATTAATATATAATTATATGCGAGTCAAGTCAAGTCACACACTAGTCTAGTCAAGTCATGCTCCTAGTAAAGTGGTGGCAACTTTACCAGAAGCTTCTATGGAGTTTGGGAAACAACATGAAATGAAACGTTTCACCATCATTATACCAGTTTCCCACACTCATGCATGTAATCCAGCATTTAACGAATAAATCCCACCAAATTTATGCACTAACACTGAAAATAACACAAGTTCTGGAAAATAATACAATGCGGTGACGCGATCTTTTTCGTTTTCCCACCAAAACTCATGTATCTATTTACTATATGTTAAAAAATTTAGGAATGGACCAATATGTTCTAAAATTTAATTCTACCCCTAAATAATATATCAGAATTATCATGTTAGAATTAGTATGTGACGGTAGATATAATTTACGTAGGTCCCTTATCCTTATTTTATAGAAACCATGATTGACATTCACTTTCAAAAGAACAGTTAAATCTTTAAGTATATAAATATTTAAGTATATCCAATCATACGCCAAAGGCAATTTGTCATGATATTTTTTTGTGTCATCGTGTTTGCATGTTGCTGTTTGTTATCATAAGTTCCAAACGATTGGTAAAACCGGTAAAATCTACTAGGTCTGGTCGTCGCGCTGATAGAGTATTCCAGGCACGGTCGACCCGCTCGTCCGGCGCGGCGGCCACATATCCTACGAAAGCGCTACCGGCTCAGTACCGTTCTATTTGGGTACTTCGGTTAATGTTATTTTATCAACTACATATCTACATAGTGCTGCTACTAGGTAGGATAGCTACTTCAATATTGATAGGAATCTGCTGGCAGATTAGTTTTATTCGAATGAAGGTGTGTATTAAATGACTGATATTATTGTGTCTTAAGATTGTGTGACTCTTATTCTTATCCTTATACTAGCGGCCCGTCCCGGCTTCGCTCGGGTGAACGTTTATTTATTAAACATTTTATAATATACGAAAAAAAATGTATCACGCACCGGCGCCATCTACTTAAAATGTTGGTTTGTCCTGAATTTTCTTTGCTATAAACCTCACTACGAAAGCGCTACCGGCTCAGTACCGTTCTATTTGGGTACTTCGGTTAATGTTATTTTATCAACTACATATCTACATAGTACTGCTACTAGGTAGGATAGCTACTTCAATATTGATAGGAATCTGCTGGCAGATTAGTTTTATTCGAATGAAGGTGTGTATTAAATGACTGATTTTTTTTTTATTTATCTGCATTTCCACAGACACCTGGGTCCGTGCTTTTTGTTAGATATTTTTTTATATTTATGAATTAAACCTATTATTAACATGAACTTATATATAATACAGGAAGGATAATACAGCCAATAACAAAAAGATACATAAACATAAGCATTTAAGTTCTTATTTCTAATTTTTAATTGTGCGTACACCACCGCAATGACTGATATTATTGTGTCTTAAGATTGTGTGACTCTTATTCTTATCCTTATATGTACCGTCTTCAATAGCTTATGAATTAAATTCCATTATAAATGTGAAAGAATGATGTCATTTATTTTAAAACTGTAACCCTTAGTTATTGTATTTATTGATAACTGAATAATAAAGGCTTAATAAACATTACCTATTTACTTATATCAAAATCTCGGTGTTAAAAAATAATTGCGCTGCTATTCTGCATACATCAACAGCACAGATTTCAATGCACCGAGGAGAATGCTGCTGCCGATTCCCTCGATATTCCCTTAGACGGCTCTTAATAACCCGCGGGAGAATTGGGGTGTTCCTATTCTTAAGCTAGAGCTACTCGGCCAATTCTAGGTGTACATAAACATACAGCCTTGTGTATAGATGCAGAATATAATATATGATGGTTTATTAGCTTTATACCCGTGCTATTTAAACGTACCTGCCTACACTGGGCAAGTCTTTTATACATTTTAATTTTAAATAAAACGCGAGAAGCATTGCGTTGATATTATATAGAGTGTTGTATCTAGACATGATTCACTTTGTATGCAAACAATAAAAGGGGTTTTCCTACGCTGTAGAATTTACGTGACTAGCTAATATTTTTGCAAAAATGCAATATTCATCCCGCACCTAGGTATATACACCTACCTAACTACTTTAGCTTTTGCCAGTTTCAATAGATAGTTCAGTGATACTTTTTTTTTAGATTTGGCTCCACACTTTTGTGTATTTAGCCAGTGTCAAGTAATTGATAATTTATCAAGTTATCGATATTTCACGCAAATATGTGTCAAGTCACAGTCAAAGTCATCAAGTTAAGTCATAGTCAAGTCAGTCTAGTAAAAGTCATACTCCTAGTAAAGTGCTAGCAATTTTACTTGAAGCTTCTATGGAGTTTTGGAAACAACACGAAAAGAAACGTTTCACCATCATTCTACCATTTTCCCACACTCACGATTGTAATCCAGCACTTAACGAATAAAATGCCACCAATTTTATGCACTAACACTGAAAATAACACAAGTTTTGGAAAATAATACGATGCGGTGACGCAATCTTTTTCGCTTTCCCGCAAAAAACCTCTCAGTGATACTTTAACATAAGCTATGATTGATATTTAAATGAAGAGCCAACGTTGGACCTAACCTTAGCATTTCTCAACAAATACCAAGGTGAATACTAAATAATCTTAATTGTATACAGAGAAGTAGGTAATTGAATACGTGTGAAGATGAACTTTTAATGTTGCAATATATGGGGACTTGAAGTCTTCTACTATATACTTACTTATGATAGCTCGATAGCTCAGTTGGTAGTGACCCTGCCTACTGAACTGCGGGTTGTGGGTTCGATCCCCACCCAGGACAAACATTTGTGTGATGAACATCGATGTTTGTTCTGTGTCTGGGTGTCAGATTGTATTCTATGTATGTATTTACAAACAAAAAGTATCTAAGTATTGTATCAGTTATCTGGTTCCCATAGTACAAGCTTTGCTTAGTTTGGGGCTAGATGGCGTTGTGTGAGATGTCCACACATATTATTATTATTATATTATTACTTAATAGTTTTGTATAGTCTCAACTCTACTCGCGATGTATTTCGATACGTTTTACTTAACTCACTGTCACAATAAGTACCGATCGCGTTTTGCAGAAACAAATATTATTACAATTTCATGATATTATTTATGTGTTATAATTTGACTCCTCATTTACGATTCGGGCAGAAAATAATGGAACACCTTACTAGCGTCATTCATCATCATCATCATCAGCCCACACTAGTCCACTTCTGGACTTTAGCTCCATCTATCGGCCGGTATAACTTTGTTTTTGCTTTGTTTAATGTTAATGTCGCCATCTTGACAATTGTAAATTGTCATTTTACCGGACAAACCAACATAATAATACAAACTGTTTACTCTGTTATGTGGACAATGGAGATCTACGTAAACCAACTTCAACTTCCGTTCGCCTCGTATTCACCAGATTACTCCCCAAGGGGAGTAAGCAGGTAAATACGAGGATTGATATTTTTAAAAAAGAGGGCGTAATGAAATTTTACTTCAAAAAATTGTATACAAGTCTAGTCTAGCACTTAACTACAAGCGTTGATCTAAGAAAAGCTAACTATGTATTTTCGTCAACGTCAGCAACAAACTTAAATGTAATCAGTGTATTAAGTAATTAGGTACCTATCTGCAAAATTACATCACTAACAAAGACGTGTCGTATTATAATGGAAACTGTCCAGTGCCATACTAGTAAGTAGCACTGTTCTAATAGTTTTTCTACATCTTGAGTGATTACTCGAGGCTGCGAGCAAAGTGGGGCGCAAAAATGTGGCGCGGCGTCGTATCGAAAGTTGTGTCGTCAGAGTTGACAACCTTGGCATTTGAGCGGGTTCCGGGCCGATCGAGCGGTGACCGATCGAACGAGACCTCTGGCTGGATCCAATAAAATAAAACAACCACGGAATGTTTGGAGCTAGCTTTAGCTCCGACTGCATTAAAAAGCGGCCATGGTTTCCAGGCCCTAGACTCTAGGGTGTGGTAGGGTTTTAAAAGTAAAATTAGCATTTATTTCACTTGTGCTGTGCTGCTAACGAATTTGAATTTGAAACAAGGAAATCATTATAAAAAATACTGTGTTTTTAACTATATTTGAGCTTAGAAATTTGTTGAATTTTATTGGAGTACAGCTACTTGATAAAAAATTCCAATAATCCACAACTGTGACAGACATTTTTTTCGACACATGTCTCATAACGTTTAAAATGAAATGTGCTTCACTAGAAAAATTATACAAAAAATGGCGTTCGTAATCTACGTAATCTACGCATCACTACTTTGGGAAAAATCGTGAGTGAGAGTTGAATCATCGACCGAGGCGGAACCGATCTGCCATCTCATTGCTCCATTGCCCAACAGCTGTTAAGTAGAGCAGCTGCTCTATTTATGCCTGAGGCAAATGTTTGTCATTTAGCTAAAAATATGTATCTTTGTTACAATAGTGTCTTTTTCTCACTTATTGCTATATAATGTACCTACAGGCAGCAATGCCTATTCCTATATAAAAGTGAAATGTCTGTTTGTTTATTTGGCTTTCACGCCAAAACTGCTGAACTGATTTAGTTTAAATTTTATACAAACGTTGCATATATTATCAGGATCAACATAGAGTACTTTTAACCCCGGAAAGTTGAAATTTCTCACGGGAAATCGGGTATATTGTGGGAGAAAGCGCGTGCGACCTCTAGTACACAATACAATCCGAAAAAGAACAGTCCAAAGTAATTATGATCGTTATCACAAAAATAACTTACTACTATGCACTCCAAGCAGGAGTTAGTATACGCATACGCATAGTTTACCGCACATACATAAAACCTTGATTATTTATTTTTAGATAAATTCTTACTTTGGGTACTCGGTAAAAATGTAGTGTGTATAAAGAGAGTGTGTAATAGAAATACATAAAAGAAATACATACATGGAAAAACCTCACTTATTACATATAACAGGTACTGGTGGGAAAATAGCTTCGTTATTTCGAGCAACTCGGACATAACGAGTAACGACATAGTAATGTGTAGGCTGCGTTACAAGTAACTCTAATGATGTCATCAACTGCATTCTACCCCAATCACAGCATTGTGTAACCTCAGTATTGTCATAGCTGTCACTTAGGTATATTTATTTTTCCAACTTTCACGGGGCGAAACTAGTATAAAATGATTGTCTATACCATGTGACATAAATAGAGGATTTACTACCTACTTAAAATTATACAAACGTTGAAACGATGATACAACCTAATACAACTACGTAATTATTTTTTTCGATTGCAGTAAATACACTAACCTTTTTGAATGTACTTCGTCTTTAGATATTAGGGTTAGAAAATAATGAATTGCAAAAGACTAAGCGCTGAGAGGATAAAATGCCTATAATGTTCCTTCTTTTAATTAGGTCCTTTGCTATATCTATATATATATCATAATGGTTTGCGTGTCTCACCTTCCGCCGTAGATCTCATTGGCAAGGGGTGTGAGTTCGTCATCAGAGTTGTCGCTGGCGTCATCTCGCCGCTTCCCCCCGGACGTCGCCATTTTTGGGTACTATCCTGAAAAAAAACAGAGGCAACTAAAATAACCACAGAATTGCTATTTGTGTGAAAATAGCCAACAAATCAAGAAACAGATAAATAAGAAACAAAAGTAAAACGGAATTATGTTCGCTGCACTAAAGTCACTGACAGCATATATCCAAGCTAACCCACTTTTTTCATAGGTATCACTAGGTATCAAAATTCCTGTAGGCCTAGTCTACTAGGTGGTAGGACTTTTCTGCAAAGTTCGTCTAGGTAGGTACCACCGCTTTGCCAGTTATACTGCCGCCAAGCAGTAGTGCGCAAGCACTAATGTGTTCCGGTTTGAAGGGCACTGTAGCTAGTGAAATTACTGGGCGAATGAGACTTTATGACCTGATCTCACAGTGTAGTAATCTTATTGCTAGACTGTGCTGATGTCTCAGGATGATGTGCGCAGTGCAGTGTCACGCGAAAGTACACTTGAATTTCAAGTGTCACTGCAACTGATATGGGCAGTGGTGTCGCTTAACATCTGGCGAGCGACTATTTCGTAATGTAATTTCGTAACATTAAAAAAAAAAAAGGCCCTGCGTCCATGGCACCTATCTGGCGCGTGAATCATTCCCCAGCAAAGACTTGCACATTCCATGCTGGCTGGTCGGCCTTGCCGGTCATTCATCCCTACAGAGTAATGGTCCCTTTCGATATTTAAATATTGCTTGTGTTGAATAATGTGAGAAATATTGACTTAACGGCAACAGTTAAAGGAAAAGGACACATTGGAAGGTATATTATACGCAATTTTAGACATCGGCATGGCATTAAGTACCTACCTACCTACAGAACTAGATATACAAAATAAGAAATTAAGTACACAGTAACAAAACCATGATAAAACCTGTTAGTTCGTCAAGTCATATACTGTTTATGGAGTCGTGTCAAATAACGTGGCGTCACCTACAGTAAAACACATTTCGGTCTGTTTTGGAGCAAAGTCGTCCAACATGTTTTGATAGAAGTCTCATTCAAATGAGTTACCTTAATGTAAATCAATACGTTTGATCACTTCGTTCTCAAATCCTTGTAGCTTGTCATAAATTACGTGAATGATTGTTAAAATAATCGAACAATAATGACGTAGCTGTCTTTACCCATTAGATGAGTTAATATCTGTCAATTTCATTACTATTATGACTCGTGTTCTCTACAAACAAATTTGTGGTTAAAATAATATTTATTTATCTTTTTAGAAGGTCAAGTGCATGATTTATCTAACAATAAGTAATCTATTATGCATCTGATAGTTGGAAAGCAAATGACCTCCTGAAAACCTGTGTTGACCATTTTATACCCTTAAAAGATAACTCAAGTAGACCCTTTTTGTGAGCAAAAACTGTTTCCTTTTTTTATGTGACTTTTGTTGTATCAAGCTTTCTTTTATTAAAATGAAATTGGTTTTAAATTTAAGCTTATTTAATAAGCTTTTAAGCATCAGGTGACCAGAATGCTGGCTTTTATTTTGCACAAAAAATAAGCATTGCCATTCAACGTGGTAATGCTGCCAGCATTCTGGGCACATTCCCCTCCACCAACGGACTATTCTAAAATTTTTAGTTTTTTTTTTTTTTTATATTTTAAGCTATTAAATGACACCAATATAAGTGGGGTAAATGTGCGTTTTTAAAGGTTAATAACACTTTTACAGTAATTTTCCCGGAGGTGCAATTTTTTTGACGCCGAGTGTAGTTAGAATAAATGTAGTTAAATTTATTGCATTGTCGAGCAGGGCGGCGCACAGTGGTCCCATTTTGAAAAAAGGTGGACTTAGGACCGAAAGTCGGAATTTCGGGCTGTTTTTTTTTTTATAGAATAGGTCTTAACTATCCTAACAACATCTATTCTATAAAGAAAATCCGTAGGATGCATAGTTTTCGAGAAAAAAAATAATCTTTTTTTTCTTGTATGGAGAAAAACATACTTTATTATTTTTCTCAAGTTGGGTGAAATAGTGACGGCTTTTGTTGATATTTTATGAAAGCCCTAGTGGTATTGTATCCAGAAAAAAATAAAACCAATGCGGTCACCTGCGGCCGCGGGAATAATCAGATGTCAAAAATTGATTAATTTTTTTTGCGTATTTTGCAAACATTGTTCGTTTCTGGCCAATTATTTATGTATTTTAGGTTAGCGCTCCATACTTTAATTCGAACTATTATATAACATTTCAAAAAAATTAATCAAAATCGAGTTTTTTTTTTATAATTGCTGTTTCATTCATGAAAATGCACGCATACATGGTTAATTCAAAATGCAAATCCTATATTACTCAGTATAATGTACAAAATAAACATGCACGTACCTAAAACGTAAAAAAAAAAAAAAAAAATATTTTAGTTTTTCGTTTATGCTTACTAAAAGTCACCGGTAATGGTTACCGACATTACTTACCTACCACTGGCGGGCATTATCTGCATAATCGATTTGTTGCTTTGTATTTTCAAAACTGGTTTTGCGACAGCATTTTCACAACCGCGGTTGTTGAATGCGAGGCAGGATATAAACAAACGAGTCACATCTGATACTAGCTATGACTGGTCGCTAGCTGGTCGCTTTGTTCCTGACAAATCCTGACAACAGGATAACTCGTATATGCATGCAAGTAACTACCCCCTAAACATAAAAGTGATATAGCTCATCAATAATAATTGGCGTATGTTATACACCAATAATGTTTGTTATTGGTGTGTGTTTTAATCTTATGTAGTTGTGTACGTATGATTTTCTACCAGAAACATAAGATAAATGTGTAGCCTTGAAAAGGGCTGTTTTATATGTAGTTTTTTAAAGGATAAAATAAATAAAAAATTATAGCATTGGATCTGGTATATTTTCATTTTCTACTCTTCTTCCACGTATACGCACTCCGAGTCTATTTCGAGCAACTGAATTGCCTCAGGAAGCATCTCTAGATGATTAGGCTTTGAAAATTTTGGTCTAAGCCATGATATGTGGGGGTCTGAACTTATTAAAAGCCCGTGTAGTATGTCCTCGTTTGTTTGGATCCTTCCTGTCTTTCTCGTGTTCTTCTCTCTTACGTTCCGGAAGTCTTTATTACGAGCCTCGGAAGCTTCCTCCGACAAGGACCCTAAAAATAATAAAAAATATGCTATAATTATACGTTGAAGTTGACATTGAAACTATTATTTTAGTGTTTATAGATTTACAGTTAGTTAACTGCTTTATATTTCATTTGTCTTGATCTATTATTACTTACCAATAGGCAGAACTGAAAAATGACTGCAAATATCTGCTCCGTGCATCAGAAGTTTGTGCACGTGCAGGCATGTAGTACCACGGATAGAGATGCACATACAGTTCTGCTGTTTCTTTGCAATAACGTCTGAAGTTCGCAATATTGACGTTCTTTCCTGAAGATATAACTTGCAGAATGACAGAAAATCGGAGTAACAAATCTTCATCAACTCCAGTGATTCTCGATGATCTTTTATAATCTCGGAAAAAACGTCTTGCAGTGTTTCCATCGTTAGTTGTTCCAAAGCCCTGCAAAGAAGAAATTAAGTTAGTAGGGCATACAAAAACAGACGAGTATATAATATAAAGGAAGCAAATTAAAGGAAAAATTACCTGTTTTACAATATCGATGAGTATTCCAGTCTGTTCCCGAAACTCTTGTTGTGTGGCATTTTTCTTTGCTTGCTTCAATTCCTTGTGATCGCCACGAGCACTCCAGCGCTGGAAGTCCATATTATAAGATATATGAAGTAGACACTCCATACATCTTATCTTCATATGTAACGATGAAATTCCATATTGGTACAAATCCTGTCGAAGCGGTCTCGTGGCCAAAAGCTCCAAGTTATTCATTTCACTTGGTTTCGCCAAGCAAATGGGGCACGTTGCTGATGAAGGTACATCTGCAATAATATTCGCCACTTTCCCATCGATCATAGTCATGTGCAGTTCGTGGGCTATCTCCACATCACCACAATTTGTTGGTACCAATTTTGTAATTTCGCGCTGCATTTCTAAGTGTTCCCCTTTTATGAACTCCGCAGTCTCTGAAGTAAACGTGAATTTCACTGGCCGACAGTAATGTGGTGAGCAAGGATTTGGGTTTTCCCAAATAATCATTTCTCCCCCATCAACTAGTCGGAGTGGGACGATGCTGATCAATACAACAGAGGAATCGTCAAACTCAGGAGCTGAGACTTGTTTGTAATTACTCTGTGACGATGCTCCGTCAAGGCCCCATTTCCATATCAACTTCAGTCCTTCTTTGGTTGAACTTGTGATTGGTCTTAAGTCTAGCAAAATTCTTTCCACTGTGTGGTTAAGAAGTCCTTGCAACCTGAAAAATAAAATAAATTAATAAAAGTAAGCTAATGAAGCTTAAAAATTTTAAAACAACATATAGTATAATTTTATAAATACCTTATGCGAGCTCCCATTTCCGTTACTTCCACGTGTTCTTCAGATGGGTAACATCTCTTTTTAGCGTCAAGTAACTTGTGATAAGACGGAAAGGCAGCTGAACAATTTTCATCCTTCAGAAACATTCTCAAGGATAAGTATTGCCATTTGGATAGGCTAAGGGCTGTGTACAAAGCCAAAGATGTATCCTCTGCTATACTGACTACTTTTTCTTCCTTGAAAAGGAGTTTTGTTACATCTGATACAACTTCGGGAGTCTCGCACAGATATTCCACAATCTTCGCTAAAGCATATTTTCCATTTTCTTTTAACTTGGAAATAAAATAATACTGTAGTTCTTCTTCAGAGTTATCGTTAACAAAGACACTGGAACGTCTTTTCTTTTGTTTGTTGCCCAAATCGGCAAAGGGCACTCTAACTTCTTTTACAGTAGAGGTACCTGCTTCCGCAGTGCAGACAGATGGAATAGCAACCGGCAGTAATTCCGGCTTTTCAACTAAGTCCTCTGGCATTCTCATTGTAGTAACAAGATCAACCGTATTGCAAGTAGGCCAATTAATATTGGTCTCTAACCACTTGCGGTTGTTTTCCCGATTCATAAATGTCTTCAAGTTTCTGCTTGCATCTTTCCACTTCTTAGTTACAAGATTGGTGAATAGCCGACAAAACTCCTTAATTGTTTGATGGTCATCTTCAGATATTTCACATGGTATTTTGGAAACTATAAATTCACACAATTTATTGTAATCCTTAAGATTTCCACTATCTTTAAGAATCAAGAACATATCAAAATATGTGCCTAAGCCAGCCATTGCAAATTCAAAATAGTAATTTTTAGTACTTCACAGTTAGCGATGAATCAATTTAAATTAACATTGCTCTGTATTTAATACGCCATAACAGATAGGTCATTAGTCACTATGTGCAAGAGCAAGGTAATAGTAAACGACCAATCACAGCCATTTATCAAAAATGACTCATTTGTTTGTATAGATAAAGTCCGCCAATGGGAGCTAAGTAACGTGTAATAAGTAATCAGGAATCTGCACAAACAAATGAGTCATTTTTTCTGGTAGAAAATCATACGTATACAGATGACAGAAAGATTAAAACACACCAATAACAAACATTATTGGTGTATAACATACGCCAATTATTATTGATGTAGCTATATCACTTTTATTTTTAGGGGGTAGTTACTTGCATGCATATACGAGTTATCCTGTTGTCAGGATTTGTCAGGAACAAAGCGACCAGCTAGCGACCAGTCACAGCTAGTATCAGATGTGACTCGTTTGTTTATATCCTGCCTCGCATTCAACAACCGCGGTTGTGAAAATGCTGTCGCAAAACCAGTTTTGAAAATACAAAGCAAGAAATCGATTATGCAGATAATGCCCGCCAGTGGTAGGTAAGTAATGTCGGTAACCATTACCGGTGACTTTTAGTAAGCATAAACGAAAAACTAAAATATTTTTTTTTTTTTTTTTTACGTTTTAGGTACGTGCATGTTTATTTTGTACATTATACTGAGTAATATAGGATTTGCATTTTGAACTAACCATGTATGCGTGCAATTTCATGAGTAAAACAGCAATTATAAAAAAAAATTACTCGATTTTGATTAACTTTTTTGAAATGTTATATAATAGTTCGAATTAAAGTATGGAGCGCTAACCTAAAATACATAAATAATTGGCCAGAAACGAACAATGTTTGCAAAATACGCAAAAAAAATTAATCAATTTTTGACATCTGATTATTCCCGCGGCCGCAGGTGACCGCATTGGTTTTATTTTTTTCTGGATACAATACCACTAGGGCTTTCATAAAATATCAACAAAAGCCGTCACTATTTCACCCAACTTGAGAAAAATAATAAAGTATGTTTTTCTCCATACAAGAAAAAAAAGATTATTTTTTTTCTCGAAAACTATGCATCCTACGGATTTTCTTTATAGAATAGATGTTGTTAGGATAGTTAAGACCTATTCTATAAAAAAAAAACAGCCCGAAATTCCGACTTTCGGTCCTAAGTCCACCTTTTTTCAAAATGGGACCACTGTGCGGCGGGCGGCAGCGCCGCTGGTACAAGGTCAGCGACTCCCACGGCGGCCTCAAACAGGCAGCCTGGACAAAGAACCTACCCTGGGTTGTTTGCAAATCTATTCTATCTAAAGTTTTACTCTCCGCTATGTGCAATACGTACAAAGATTGATTTACGCCTGCAGCATTTTCGTAAACGTTACCGAACATTTTATATACGTGGGTACCTAAATATGTACTTAAAAGTATTATTTTTATAATCATGTATTTAGCTTAAAATAGACGGATTTTGTTATTTTTTTAATTATCAGTAGCAAATTGTACCCCACCGTCTACTTATTTTATCCAATACTGCCCATCCTGGAAGAGATCGCTTTTAGTGATAAGGGCATCCATTGGACATACCTTCTGCAAGTTTATCCTTAGGGGATATACAATAAAGAGTTTATGTAGTGTATTGTATAGTCAGCTGTATGTCCAGTTATAAGCAAATGACGATAAGGTATATATTATAGTCTTCTACATTCTGACTACAAATTATTTGTGATACTGTTTGTCTGTGAACCGAAAATATCAATGTATCATATGGTGATCTGTAACGTCAAGTAAAGCCGGACTCTGCGAGGGCCGGCGGCGGCGCGGCGCAGGCTTACTTTCACTGTTGACGGCCGCCAGCTGGCTCCCCCCCTACCCTCCCTACCACTTACCTCCCCCTTCTACTGCGCAACACTGCCTTGTATTAATAATGTTACTAGGTACCGAAGCAAATACCTCCTTCACCATATAATGACGATCATTTATCGCCCCTAATGTAATTGTAATGAACAGACTACATTTGCACTAGGTATTTTGTTCAGAAATTGAACTAGACTTTGATAAGTATTGTATCAGTTATCTGGTTCCAATAGTACAAGCTTTGCTCAGTTTGGGGCTAGATGGCGCTGTGTGAAATGTCCACACATATTATTATTATTATAATTTGATCACCATCATTATGTGGACACTAATTTTTCTTTATTTAGAACTGCTTGTTTTCTGGTAGGCATCTGGATGTAATAATAAATGTTTTTAAGTAGTATTTATATGTAGAATGTGGCAAGTTAATCGAACGGCTATCCAAATTCAAATACTATTTTGAAAAATATAACGCTAGTTAGATATGAACTGGTAACTTATGTACCTATCTACTGAATCTAAATGCAGCTTACTTATTTGTCGTGTAGTGTGAAGTATAATTGCAATAGAAAAGCGATTAAATGATCTGACATGCAACCATAACATAGAATCATGCAACTTGGAATTTCGAAGTGTTTAACTTTACAGGAAGTTTGCATTTGTAATTCATATAGATATTTATTCAGAAACACACATCGTAACTGATTCATTTATTTAAAAAAATAAAAAAAAGGCTAGTAGATAGGTAATGCAAATATCCCGAGCCAATAAATCAAGACGTAATACACAAATGTAACAAACTGGCGTGCCAGAAACCCGCCCGAGCGTGGACATTAGTGCTGTGCCGATGTCAGATATAAGTCAGGTACCTTTATCATTTTGTCAGGTCTTAAATTAGTATCGCAGTGTTCTTTGACTTCATGAAATAAAAGGGATTTTAATGATATAGTTAAATCTATATATTAGTCAGTATTTAAAATTATCTACCAAACAAGAAAATCTGTAAGTATAAGTACGAAGCTAATAGCATTTTTTTATAATTGAATTGTTGTTGTGTGAGCTTTGCGATATTTTTTAATTTATAAAAGCACAACTATATATGATTTTTTACCGATGCACCGATGTACGATGTCTTTGACAACGCAAGAAGAGCTATAAGTTAACGTGTATACGGTCTGTGTTTCATCGTTGTCGCATCGTCGATATCTCCCAAACACATCAACAGAATTTGATTTTTTATATTTGAAAAGTGAGTTGATAGTACACTATCTTTAGCTATTCAGTTTTGTCTCTACTGTGATTTCCCGTCCAATCAAATACAAAACCTTGCACCGCAAAACTATTTACTTACTCAAAATTGGATCATAAATATTGTAAAGATTTTAATATAGAAAGCTATTTATTTTTGAATGTTTGCTAGTGTCGTAGAATAGTTTTTCAGCCAACACTAGTGCTAGTGTACTGGGCGGGCTGAGTCGCTTACAACGACCTCGAGGTAGGCATGCACTCAACCAACGGCTGATACAAAAACATATGCTAGGAGCGATTTATTTATAGCTTTTGTACATTTCATATTGTTTTATAGCCCTTCGGTTACATATGCATTGAGAATTTTATTGTACATTGATCAGTGAATAAGAATTCTGTGCGAGTTAACCTTTGTGACCAAAAGTATTTGGTTAGTCATACAAAAGACATTAACGAGCGCTATTACATTAGTTACACATAAGGTGGCCACTTCTGGCAAAAATATCGATTTGAAATAAAAGACTAGTACTATTTTTTTTTTTAATTTTGAGCTTGTTATTTTTATTAGCTTGTTATTTTATTTTTCTGTGTTTTTAAGAAGTCGTAAATTTTAAAATTGGATCTTGGAAAATGTCATGATGTTCATAGTACAAAAAAAGGACCAGAAGTATGTCTCCTTTCTTCTCTATCTATAACCCTACACAAAAATACAGATTATCTCCTTTGAATTCCACTCCTATAAATCCTGCCTACATAAATGCTAGAGCCTTGACATTACTTTCAATAATAATGCTATTAATCCCGTAGACTTAGGTAGACGTCTTCATAAATTATGACGTAATAATACTTATTTAAGACTATCAAATGTTGGTATAATATTTTATTATGCTATTAAAACGTTTAATACTGTTACGTGAAGCTACTGACATATCATGAGATGAAAGACAATCCAAACAAAAAGAGAAAGTGGTTCTTATGAGCGTTACGGCTTCACTACTCTAGATGATACGTCCATGTTATTTTACCATGTGAACTTAGTTTGAAATTACGGTTAAATATTTCAAAAAACAAAGATTACAGCGATTATCGAAATAGATTACACCTAGACATGTAACCATTTTAATACGTATTTCAATATCAAAATAATAGCACCTCGTTATCTAGTTTTAAGTGCGCATAATAGGCGTTGCACAATCTTATTTCATGCCTAACCAAATCTAGAAGTAAGGTTAGTCGGTTATTACCTATGATGAAAAATATACCTAAATTAGTTTACTGCGTTACTTTGCCAGCGTGCGTTTAAGTCTTATTCTGATACACATAAAGGCTAAAAAAGTTTCTATACATCTATAAGACAGACTAACAGTTGTATAAGTATAGTAAGAAACCTTATTTTGTTAAAATATTGATGGCAAAATGGTCAAAACAAACAAAGATTAGGTCCGTCTACGCTCGCTCCGTAGCGCGGTGGGCGTGCGTCGATGTCTTTTATAGGGCGACATTTGCAGCGCGGGCGTAGAGTGCACTACATTGCGCGTACGATGGAATGGTTTCCAACTCTCTTTGTATCTGTCTAGACTTTGCTTTTATCTTATTGTTGCAAAATTGTATTTCACTAGGCTTCAGAATATTGTTTGTTCGGTTATATCGGTAACCAAACATATAAAGCCATAATGAAATAAACCAGAGTTAAATTATTAAACATAATAAATTTAACATTAACCACCATTAAATCTTCACCATCTTTAAAATAAAGATCCTCCTTTTTGACGAGGTTTTCTATACGTAATGATGAATTTCTAAGCGTAATGATGAAGTCCGGGGTAATAAAATGCATAGGAATTTAGGAATACTTCGTTGTTAAACTTCTGACAAAACCTATGTGGGCTTAGAAAAAATATTAATTGTAGCTAAAAGTTGTTTACTTTAATTGATGTTAATAGATCCGTAGCTGCAGGTTTTATACTAAGTTTTTGTTTTGTTTTACAGTAATATAATTTAAGTTCTGTGACGAGATCAATAAATTATTTCAGTAAAACAAATCTAAACAAACAGACTATACTTACTATTAGTTTCCATGAAGAATTAATATGTTAATCACCATAACTCTTTGCGGCCGAATTTCCGTTTCCAAATTGTTATTATTTGCTTAACAAAATGTTTGTACTTCTACCGTAAATATATTATAACGCGAGGCACATGCTAATACATTCCACTTTCTTCCGGTCAAGACCGTCAAGGCCTTCTGCCTACCGTATAATCATAGAGTACTTTGTAATTACTACCTACACAATACATGACTGCAGTTTCTCGGTTTGACTTTAGGCGGGGTTTGCTTGGTAGGCTACGAATAGAGTTCACCTTAGAATGGATAGTGAAAATATGTAGTGCTACACTTTGTTAAAATACGATCAAGATTTCTGTCATTGTTTCTGCTACAGACAGCAAGCCCTTTAAACCATTAAAGGGCTTGCTGTCGTAAGCCCCTAGAAATAACACATCTAACATAATCTGTAAATTTATGCTTAAAAACATTCAAAGTATTTAAGTTGATATTCATGAGGTTAACCAAAATAAACATGCTTAACAAACGAGTTTGTACATACCGACCTACGGTTCGTTAAGTGTTTCGAGTGTCAACACTTGTAAGCGAAATTCTTAGCATCTAATTATGCATTGTTAAACTATTGCACGTGAACAAGTCGGCCGACTGCGCAACGTAGATTATTATTTATTAATTAGACAAAATTACGAACAATTAGCTGCCGTGGAGTCGCGGAAACCACAAAATGCTTCTTGTAAATAGTGAGAACGACCCTCTACCGGAACCGGATATATACGAGGTCTCAGGGTTGCGCGCGATCACTGCGTACCTAATACTCTAAAATATTAAAAAATTAACTTTATATACCTGTTAAGTAATAGATATGACCAAGGTACCTATTGTTTTCAAATTTATACAGCAATTATTGTGGTGATTGCTTTAACAATTAACACTCAGTAAGTCAATGACGAAAGCAAATTGAATTACTTTTAGGTGCGAATATTTAGAAATCGGTAATTTACCTGATCTGTTTTTTTAATATTTTAAGTTAAAAAATTGTAGTTATAAAGTGTATCTAACTTTTTCAACTCCAATATCTCGTATAAATATTATCAGATCCTTTTGATCTAGCCTCTATTAAGTCGGTATATAAGGTCAGCGTGCAGCAGCAAAAGGATATGACGCGACTCTTTGTTTCCCATTAACTCTCCCATACAGCACCCGCCCACCTTCACTTTTGTTTACGATTGCTAGCACACACGATTATTATTTTAATCATGTGATTAAAGAATTCGCTAAAACCACTTTAAATCAGCTTTTTTGCTAGCGTGCGTCTTCATATTTTACATAAATATGGTTACGAAACTTTCGAAAGAGAAACTTTGAGAGACATTTCGCAAATAGTGACTAAACGCTACTTCACTTTCAGCACATCTGATTTTTATGAAACAAAAGACGGGCTTTTAATATGTCATTATTTATATGTGCGAGCGCTTTCACGGATCTAATCAAACATTAATCATTAGTAATCCACACAATTAACAGTTACATGCGTATATTATGCAAGTCTCTTTACGGTCTCGCATACTTTCGCAGCTGATCATGCACAGCCTCGGAAGCTGTAAAAGGTCAGCTCTCCCGCCAAAGAAGTGAAGGGGAAGTGGGGTTCCATAACTCCTGTCTTTATTCTGGAGGTGTTCTTACCTGGCTTGTAATGATACGTGATCCTGTGATCCTATTTAGTAATCACTTCACAGTGTTGTATGGTTGCGTACACTCGCGATGTTTGGTGCGCCTGGCCGCATGGTCGGTGCGTTCGATCGGCGGGCCGCGCGCTCACTGCCGCCTCAGATTGGTACGACTCTCGACCCCTCACCACTGACTCACTAAGACATTGCCGAACTTCTTTTTGCACTTTCTGTGAAGTCCTATTGGGACTGCTTTTCAAATCAGGCGGACGAAACATAAACCTCTCTACATTTTTATTTACAATATTTACCTATGTAATCGTAAATTAATAGCTAAAGGAGTTTCAGTCTTTTTATCAATAACATAATTACACTTATTATAAATACGAGTTTGTGCTGGTTTGTTCTCTTGACGCTGCAACGGCTGAATTAAATTTGGGATGGAAATAAATTATACGCTGAATTAAAATATATGACATTTTTAGTAGGTAATATGATTATAAAAATGCGAAATACTTCTAAATACATATAATATATATAATATACATACATAAATTTTCACATGCGCCTCTAAGATGACCACAACACCACAATAGATAATTCCTATTTGGTGTCTCACTCCCACTGCCCTTTCGAAATAGGTAGTGGTAGAAGTAGGAACAAAAATCCCTTTTTTAAAACCAGAATCGCATTTCCAGTAGCGCGCGTAATATACGGTAGGACACAGCCTGTCTTAGGACAGCTATGGCTTGTTATATACGGCACGTAGTGAGTATTATTGTTTATTCTGTGGCATGGATAAAAAAGATTTAACAGTTTTGATAAAATCAATTTATTAGACACAAAAATGTAATTCTCAAAACAAAACTTCAGTATATATAAGGTACACATGCGAACTTTAAATATTAAGTACTTTCCACTAAAACTTAATACGTGTTTTATCTATAATTACGTAAATATTGTCGTGATTTATTATAGCATTGAAGGCTTGTAAGCATTGGGAGTTACGAACGGATTGTGTTACGGTCCTCCCCTTTTTTGTAATGAACGTAATGAAAACTCCGCCGACGACGAAGGCGCCACCTAAGATTAGCATTCCTTGTGGCTTCATTGTAGATAAAGTTAGGCAAAATTAATCCTGACAATATATTTTTCTAGCTGTTATTTTAAAGAGCTATAATTATGTTGTATAATGATAGTTTAGTTGTCGACCGCAAATCGGCCACAATCAACGAATTTCACACGATAACAAATTGATAATTTTTAATATGCTACATATTAGTGTACAAAATATTAGGCCTTAAAATTATGGAGAGTTCATTTTAGTATGGATAAAATGGATGTATATTATTTTCGTTAGATGGCGTTGGCTGTCTAATAATAATAAAAGTTACAACAGACATGGTCGGATTTTTATAATGTGTTTTAAAATTAGAAAATTGTATCGAAATATATTTCCTACTATATTTTATAACGCCTAACTGAAATTTTAGATTGTGGAGTCCTATAAATACCTTTTTAACTTATTATGATGATAATAAATGTCTATCGAACAATTGTGTATATTTTTTGTAGTATAGTATTTTTATTGTGTATAGTTTAAGTATTTGCAGTAGCAAATAGTAGTTTTAGCTAAATCGCACAGTGCTACGTCGCGGGCGAGGCGTTTCTTCCTCGTCGCTGTCAAACGCTGGCTCGTAGCCCTTGTTGGTGTAGGCGCCGGCCGTCGACGTGCGGGGCAGCTCCATCTATCGACAACAACACTAATTATGTGGAGCGAAGATACTAGCCCGTAGTGACGTCCCCAAGAACGATAAAAGCATTTTATTTAAAAGGTGTTAAGGAGTTTTGGCGGGAAAACGAAAAAGATCGCGTCGCCGCAATATATTATTTTCCAAAACTTGTGTTATTTTCAGTGTTAGTGCATAAAATTGGTAGCATTTTATTCGTTAAGTGCTGAATTACAGGCATGAGTGTGGGAAAGTGGTATAATGATGCTGAAGCGTTTCTTTTCGTGTTGTTTCCAAAACTCCATAGAAGCTTCTGGTAAAGTTGCCACCACTTTACTAGGAGTATGACTTGACTAGACTAGACTATGACTTAACTTGATGACTTGGACTGTAACTTGAATTGACTTGACACATTATATAATATTAATGAACTTGAGAAATTATCAATCACTTGACACTGGCTAAATACACAAAAGTGTAGAGCCATAAAAAAGGAGTTAACTAACTTTAGCAGCCTTAATTTCATGCTGAGAACACACTTTTTTCTTTTTTTTTAGGCTCAACAAACAGTACAAAACGAACAATAATCTTAAAATAGTATAGTATTGGAATGTAAGTGGTTAATGTACCACACTGACCACACGCGCGCTGACCACAGATTGATAAGAAATATAACAAAAACAGAATAGAGAGATGTTACTTAAGATAATTAGTAACTGATTCCTAACTATCGCCTTAAAGTGAGTATCTAATTGTATACTACAAAAAATGGTCTTTTTAACATTCTAAATTACAGAGACTTAATAATATTATATTACATACATTTTCATTTACATTTAAAAACCAAACTAATTAATTGAATTTAATAAAATCTTTATGATGCCAATCCCAAAGTATATTCTTTCAAATAAAAAAGAATTTTCCAAATCTGGAGATGAACATAAAAAAGAAACGAATTGCAACCGAACTGAGAACTTCATTTTTTGAAGTCAGTTGAAAAGTTTTTTTTTTATTACCTAGATGGCCCGCCTGATGGCAAGCAGTTACCGTCGCCTATAGACATCTGCAACACCGGGGCGCTGCCAATGCGTTGCCTAACTATTAAGACTCTATTTACCCGACGTTTGAAGTGCCCCATGTTGTAGCTCAGCGGAAACACCTCAGATTTTTTTTTACCTTAAACTTGTCTAGCATTTGACCACGCTCTCACCTGATAGTAAGTGACGATGCGATCGAAGCTGTAGCATGCTAGCCAAGTAAATACCTATTCACTCTTCTCTTGAACACGCCCGGGTCATATTTCGCCGGAAACACAGACGCTGGCAGGGCATTCCATTCCTTAGCCGTTCTAATTAAGAACGTTGAATCAAATCGCTTGGTTCGAAAAAATGGTGCTTAGCCGTGCGTCTAGTAGTCCGGTAGTGGCAATAATGTAATGATCTCGAGAAACGAGTTGTGCGAGATTTCCACGGGACTACGAGGTATGGAGGTATTTTTTTTTTGTGTTTTGGCTCCACACTTTTGTGTATTTAGCCAGTGTCAAGTAATTATGGAGGTATTTGTAAGTTCTTACCGTGTTGGGCAAGTCGTAAAGGTACCCAGTAGAATCCCGGCCGGCCTGCAGCTGCGAGCGTCGTCTTTCGGCCATCACGGAGTCTCGCCGGGACTTGATAGCGCGGAGTGTCGCGCGACGAGTTGCCACGTTCCCGCCCAGGGACGGCAGCCGGTTTATTATATCTGGGAGATGATCATGTATACTTTAATTTAAATGCCCCAGGAGAATCTTGAAAATTTGAAAATTTCCATAGTAACTATTATCTAAATATAACTGACTGATTGACTGACTGACATAGTGATCTATCAACGCACAGCCCAAACCACTGGACGGATCGGGCTGAAAATTGGAATGCAGTTAGATGTTATGACGTAGGCATCCGCTAAGAAAGATTTTTCGAAATTCCACCCTTAAGAGGGTGAAATGGGTGGTTCAATTATTTTCCCATAGGGCATGCCGCGGGCGAAGCTGCGGGCAGAAGCTCGTTATTATTATAATTCTTTATTGCACTAAAAACAGTACAAACGTAGACTTAATGTTAAAGCATTTTCTACCAGTCATCCACTCATAGTTTGAGAAAGAGGGATGTAGGTAGGTAGGACTATGTGTGTATTGAAACTGTCAAATCCATAATTTGTGTTTCTTTATGTTGCAATGAAATTACATGATCGACTAGCTGAGAGATGTAATTATTTTATTGCCATTAAAAATAGAGAAGTTTTTGAATTGATGAAAAAAACGTCTTTTTTAGAACGTGTTACAACATTGTTAGATTGTTATCACCAAGAAGGTTACATCCTTATGTGTATTGGGTATCTTATATATCTTAAGTTTTGGGTACCTATCAAAATATTTTGAAGTTTTTTTTGCATAAGAATCAAGAATTGAGAATATGATCTTTTTGCATATCAAGAATGACAGTGGTACATTATGGAAGACCCACTATAGCCAGCACCAACAATAAAATAACAACTGTGTTGCCATTAATTTCTATCAAGTTTAGGGCCAAATCGGAGGTTTAACTGAAACTGGGCACTCTTATAAAAGTGAAATGGGTTATCTGCTTGATTGTGTGACTTTCACCCCAGCACAGTAGATCGAATCCGATGAAACTTTGCACACAGATTGCATACTATACAATAACCCATATGGGCTAGGAACAGACTTTCCATCCCAAAAATTAAGAGATCCCGTGTAGAAACAACTAAGTTGCGGAAAACAGCGAGACGCTTTTCCTAAAGATACTCACTAGGATCATCATTCTGCAGTATAGTCAATCTTCTTTTAAAGTTAGCGTCTAAGTTGATGACGCTGTGCTTAGCTCCTCTAGATTTCTCCAAGTTGTGTAAAGTTTTCCTTCCCGCGACGCGAGTTTCATCCATCCCGCGACGTTCGAGGTCATCAGTGTTCAATCGTTGTAGGTCTTTGGCTATTTCCACGGCGTTCCTTTCTAGTAGAGCGTCTTCTGTCATATCATCAGGCTGCAAATTGTTTAGAGTAAAAAATACATATGTAAGGCGATGCCTATTAGATTTTAAGTACCTATGTAGACAAGAGGGTTTTTGCAAGGTAAAGGCTTACAATGAAATCACAATAATTTATGTTAGTTTGTATATTTTGTCGTTTAAATTGACATGCTCAATATATTTAATAATACATGAACTAGTTGTGATTTAAGCAAAACCAAGTTTTTTTTAATTGTTTCATGATGAGATGATACTTTTTTTAAGATGACAAGCTGATAATTATTTGCTGAAATCTTTACTTTCAAACCTAAATTTAGGTGACTCAAAAGTATTTCCGCGAATAAAGTACTTGAAGCTGTAATTGTTCTGATTTTTCACAACGTATGCAAGGATATAATGAAGTGGCGTTTTTTCTATTTGCGTACCTAAAGGATTTGGCGAGATATTAGTAGAGTAGCAGTGGCAACACGGAAGGACATGGAATTGGAATGGAGGTTCGTTTGTACGAGCAGTGTTGACCGCTCCTCGCGCGGGCGACTCGCTTGCAACGCGATACATTGCGTGTTTGGAAACAAGTGAGACCTACACGCGCACGATTTAACAGCAATATATGCGCGACAAATGTCCCAACACAAGATATTTATATGTCTTTTTTTGAAGTTAAACTTCTTTACGCATCCTTGACTTGGGCAGCAAGCTGGCTAGGCGAGGCGGAAGTTGAAGGTTAACGTAGATCTCTATTTTCAACATAACAAGTAAAAAAAATATTATCATGTATGTCCGGTAAAATGACGATTTACCAAACAAAGTTATACCGGCCGATAGATGGAGCTAAACCAAAGAAGTTTTACTTCAGTTGTGTGGACTAAATCACACTCGTTTTTTCTTTTTCTTTTTGAACATCCTCATGCTCTATTGACTTGTTGGTCTCTACCGACCTTTTCAGCGCAGCCGATACTACGACTGCTATAGGATCCGGGTCGCTCAAGACGTGTCTAGAGCGGCGACGGCAGGATAAGATATTTATATGCCCTGTACAGTGGTATCTTACCCGTTTAGCGAAGTACCAGTTGAGCTGCGTAGTGGAGAGAAGATGCGTGAGTGTGCCGGCGCGGTGCATTAACATGGCGGTGAATTGTATCAACATCACTGATCCGAAGAACACCACGAAGAGAGACCCGATCGGCTCCAGCGTTAGATAGTCTTGATCCACTCTGATCTGGAATGAGTTTTGATGATGGCGGTATGAAACAATTGCGAAGTGGTAGAGGATGTTAAATCTTCAAAAAAAACACAAGGTCCTAAATTCGGTTGCATGTTTTAATTGTTTTTTTACCTCTGGTCTTCGTCATTTACGTACGGATTTGTTTTTTTTAATTGTAAAGTGTTACTTTTAGATTCAGGTGATTTCAGGTCTAAATTTCATCAAAATAATTATGTTCATTGGTATGGTTTTATAAATGAAAATAACTGGAAAAAAATTGCTGGTGATAATATCATTCAAGTACGTATTTCTTAGAATGAAATTAAGGCGAAAATAAAAATCGGTTTCGCCGTTTTTTTAGATATTATCTATATCTTGCCTGGCTACACAGACAGACTGGTTACTGGTCACAGACTAGTCTTGAAATCAAATCTTCAAATCCCACAAAAAGTAACTAGAAATAGAATAAAATAAACGATGGAAGTAGAAAATTATTGTTTATTAAAATTTTTCGTTGTTTTACGAGCCTCCTCACTAGTTTGAAAACAACAATGGCATATTACATATTATGACAGAATAACAAATTTAGCCAAATGTTCTAAGTGGGGAGTAAAAAAAAATTAACTTACGATATTAAACTCGTCGTCGTAGCCGAGAGAGACCTTCTGTCCGAGCGGCCACTTGAAATGCAGCAGATCTTGGTTAAGCTGCAGCAGGAATATGACCAGCACAAACAACGCATTTAGCATTATAAACGCAAACACCATTGTGTTGCGAAGGTCTTTCAAGTCGTGTTTTATACGTTCCTAAGAAAAAAACGAGTGTGCTTTAGACCACACGACTGAAGTAAAACTTCTTTAGTTTAGCTCCATCCACCGGCTCGTTATAACTTTGTTTTTGCTTTTTTTAATGTCGCCACCTTAACAATTGTTAATTGTCACTTTACCGGACATAACAACATAATAATACAAATTCTTAATTTTCGTATGTTGATTATGACGATCTACGTGAACCAACCACTTTCAACTTCCGTGCGCTTCACCAATTTATTTCCGAAGTCAAGCATGCATAAAGTAGTTTTACTTCAACAAAATGAAATCACCCAGTTATATGATATGCGTAACAGTCGTTAGTTAGTGACGTCGTCGATTTGATATGCGAGTGGCTTGGGATCCTGCACTAGGTGGTGCAAATCTTCTACAAAGTTCGTATAGGTAGGTACCACCATTTTGCCAGTTAGTCTGCTGCCAAGCAGTAGTGTTGGATCACTACTGTGTTTCAGACGAGCATAAGTATGTTTATACCACGTTATCTTAAACCTTTAACATCATGCACCAAAACCGACATCTATTTTTCGATATAAGATAACGACATTTATTGAGTGCTAATCTTCACTATTTAAGTTTTTAAGATATTTCTCTTCTATCTCACCTGTTCCGCTTTATTTTCATCAATAGGCCTTAAATACATATCAATTAAGTCTTTCCAGAAATCGATTTCAGCGGTTGTTAGGAAATCAACTTCTCCTTTCTGCAGATTCGGATCTTCAATCCAGTACGGATTTATTAGATCATCTCTTTCTTCCTGAAAACATATTACGTAAAAGGTATATTCCGTGAACCTGCAAGATGTAGAATTATCTTCCACTTAGGTCTTTAATAATTAAAGTTCCGGGATTTTGATGAAAAGTGCTATAAGAGTCACGGCAACGCTCGATGTGTTAAAGATGTCCATAGGAGGCCATATTGCCACTTAACATCAGTACCCTTTATTACGAGTTTATTCAAATATATGTAGGATATTTATATGAAACCCAGCACAGCGCCACTATCGGAAATTATACGAAACTGAGGGTTTCTTAGTCCCGGAACTTCTAACTATTAAATACCTATTAAAGATCTTAAGAGTAAGTGTTTCTTCATCATCATCAGCCTATATTAGTCCGAGTGGTTCTTGGTTTTGTATAATAATAATGAGATATGAGTGACAGAAAAAAGAGGAGTACCATTTTAAATACAGAATTTGCGCGACCAAAAGTGACATTTTGAGGAACATACATTTCGTTTAACGGACAATTTGGAAAACGGAAGTTTTGAGAAAATAACAATAAGGGGTATATTTACGTCGAACTTTTTAGGAAATGGTCTTTATGGACCTAGAAAACCGATCCCAAGTGCAACAGGCATGTTTACCTTCGGTATCTCAGTGGAAAGCTCGCTGTCTTCGTACTCTGGTATAATTGCGACGGAGTCGTGGCGCAGGCCCATTGAAGAGCGCCTTCGATTTCCATTTGTTTCCGGGACATCGGTGGGGGCTCCCCTGAGAAAAGAAACAGTACGAATACGAAATACTAATGAGATTAAAATCATAGGTAGCAAGGATTTTAAAGAGTTTTGTTGTCAAAAGTGAGGTAGAGACTGAAACAGTTCTTCTCAGATTGTGTTTAACTGTCGCGAGTTTAATATAGATTTTATTTATTTATTTATTTTTTTTATGTTTTGGCTCCACACTATTGTGTATTTAGCCAGTGTCAAGTAATTAATAATTTAGTTAATGATATTTCACGCAAATATGTGTCAAGTCACAGTCGAAGTCATCAAGTTAAGTCATAGTCAAGTCATAGTCTAGTCAAAGTCATACTCCTAGTAAAATGGTGGCAACTTTACCAGAAGCTTCTATGGAGTTTTGGAAACAACACGAAAAGAAACGTTTCACCATCATTATACCACTTTCCCACATTCATGCCTGTAATCCAGCACTTAAGGAATAAAATGCCACCAATTTTATGCACTAACACTGAAAATAACACAAGTTTTGGAAAATAATACAATGCGGCGACGCAATCTTTTTCGCATTCCCGCCAAAACTCTAGATTTTATTTATTGGTTGTGGTTGGAAACTCTAATTAAAATGACAAAATTATGACTTCATTATGTTAAATAAATTCTATGCAAATATGGTAGGTACGTGAAAATATAACTAAAAATTTTTACAATTCAACGGGACAATGCTGCCAGCATGTTGGGTACGCTACCTACCGGTACTGGGCTGGAGCATTTGGACTGTCTATAGGTCATCGCGGCCAGTATATAGTCAATTTTTTTTGTAGTGTGCAGTGTTTAGCTTTATTTATTATATCATTGTAGTATCTAGTTGTAAGAATAAGTGCAACTTGCCGGAGTAAAAAAAACACTAAAAATTATCACTTTTAAATACGGAAGTAGGCCATCAACATATCGAAAAATAAAACATCAGAAGGATTCAAGCTGTTACTCTCATCTTCTTAAATGCTCAAAACGAATGTACCTATGCTCTGTCACCTTCACGCTGAAGAAAACTAACACGCATGAAAGCGAGACAATTTTTTTTACTGCGGTATGGTTTTTCTTTAAATAGAAGCATGTATTTTAAATGAGGCGTATTTCACAGAATCTATATACATAAAAATTAACCTCCATTTCCCTTGGTCATCGCATCACGCGTGAATGGATGGAACATTTTCGCCAATCCTTTTTTGTTGTGTTTATTATTGCTAGGAGAAGGTTCTTATGAAATAAAATTTTTAAAAAGTTAAGCGGTTTCTCCACGCGGGCGAAACCGCGGGGCGCAGCTAGTACTTAATAATAATGCAGAAGATTCACAGCTCAAAGTTAATTAAATAAATAGTGACTCTTGCTACAACATAATAAACCGTGGTTCAGCTTGCAGACCGCTACATGTCTACCTTAAAGAGCTGCCTCTTTCTATCGCTATAGCGCTGCTCTTCTGCCGAGTTTTGCGCAACGGACCGACCCGATAAGACGAGCCGATCCGGAATGCGTTAGGCCTGCTTATGTTTAGTAAGCAAAAGTACCATAACCATAAATAACTTTTTATCTAAAGTCCTCTACTCACAGAGCTTCCAGTCTTCCCTCAATCTTTTCAATGGAAGTAGCTATCTTCAATAAATGCAGATCTTCCTTATGATCCTTCGGGTTGGTGCAGCAGATGCATTTGAATAGACCTGAAATAGCAAATTCCGCTGTCCCAGTCGTCTCATCCGATTTCCCGCCGAACCATTTGAGTATGCTTTGACCGTCCATCTTTTTCTTGGCCTCTTCTGCTTCTTTCTTCTCCATTTCCAATTCCTAACAAATATTACAGAATTTTATGGAAGAGATTACGGAAGAAAATTAGACACTAAGTCCCGTATTACAGAACTACGTTCAGTAGTGAATCTCTGCTCAAGAGGAAATTTCATTCGATAAAATTAACAAATAGTAAATTAAATCTCTGCTTGAGCATCAATCGACGACTGAACGTAGTTTTGTAATACGAGCCTAAATAACAAAAAATCGGTGCTTCACTGGCGTTTATGGCCATGCAGAATCTGTAGATTTTATATTAGATTGTTTACGAAGAGAGAGCAAACAGCTATTTTAAACGCGAGAAGTGTTTCTTTGAATCCAGAGCAGAGCGAAGGATTCTAGAGTAGAATCAGGTATCAATCAATAGTGTTGCTCCCGAGGTTGGACACTCTACCTTTTATCATCCTTTATGAGAAAATAAGTAGGTAAATGCAACTTATTTGTAATCACAACTTTAGCGTCCAAATACCTTTTAGCACATTTTTTGTACCTTAATAGAATAGAGTTTTAATATAATGGATACTTTCAGAATCACCATTTGAGGAAGACACACAATTTTCTGTATAACTAAGTAAAATCAACATTTGAGTAAACAAAAGCGTAATGCGCATCGCGCATTTTTTTCACACAAACATTATTTATAGTATTATATTATCTGTGATTTATTATACAGCCTGTTATTTGTTTATACAATGTTCGTGATTGCTTTCTGGTGATGGGAAATTTAATAACAATATCCATATTCCAAATTCAAATCACTTTTAGTGCCTACTCCCTCGAGATTAAAGAGCTATTTTAGTCCCTGTTTACGAAGAACAAAATGTCTCTTTTCGAATAGATGTGAAAAAATATTTTGCTTACCTTTGGCGTCTTCTTCTGAAGGGTTTCCCTCGTACCCCAAGTGACGTTGTTAAGATTACACAACGAGTATAAAATCAACAACATGTACATGCTAGGTATAGTTATATAGTATATGAATAGATATATGAGACATATCAACTCCTGTGGATGCAATATGGCAGTGATGACAAAACTTCCCATAGTGACTACGAAGAATATACTGGAGGGTGCCATCCAACCGTCTTCCACTATTTGAAGAGCTATGCCCACTATTACCAGCATCATTATCATTGCGTACACGCATGTGATGGCTTGGGCTAACAGAAGCTGCAAAAAGACAATATAGTCATTATTTCTTCATGTTTTTTATTTTATTTTATTAATGTTTAGGAAAAACAAACAATACAATAGTGTCGATTCTGTGTCGCATTCTCTAAAACTAAAGTAAACTCAAAGTATGGCGGTACTCTTCTGATAAAGTGGAAATGAAAAAGACGGAAATATGTTAATTTCGTTTAGCTTTAGAGTATGCGACACAGAATCGGCACCAAATATTCAACTTAATAAACTAATATTACTAACACTTAAACACATAAAGTTTCTACATATTTATAAATCACGAGCTTCTGCCCGCAGCTTCGTCCGCGGCATGCCCTATGGGAAAATAATTCAACCACCCATTTCACTCTCTTAAGGGTGGAATTTCTAAAAATCCTTAGCGGATGCCTACGTCATAACATCAATCTGCATGCCAAATTTCAGCCCGATCCGTCCAGTGGTTTGGGCTGTGCGTTGATAGATCACTATGTCAGTCAGTCAGTTAACTTTGAGTTATATATTTAGATTATTTAGAGATATATATTTAGATTAATGAAAGAATGAAAACACCTTATTGAAAGTAAGTAGGTAGGAATCTACAATACTTTTGAAAATTAAGAGTAAACGAAAATTGATTTAAATTACCCACCTACATAAAACATACATTTGGAAAAATAACAGGGTGGTTTAAATTGAAAAGAACTTACCTACTAATAAGATTTAAGTTCACAAACATATTTAGATAAGATTGACTTTAGACGGCCGACAGGCGCAGTTGAAATAGTATTGGAACAATATCTACTCTTTGTTCTAGCTTGAGCAAATAACATTCATTTTCCAGCATTAAGTCGCTGGCAGTAAAATTTAATTTTATCAAGCAAGGTTGGGGAATCAACTATGTTCCTTAGTAACTTATAGAGAAGTATCTGGTCTCTCTCGGTACGCCTTATTTCAAGGGACTGAAAATTATTAATATAACCTTTTTTATATCCTATTCTTTATAATAGGCTAGTTTATAATATGGACATGAATTGTTAAGAAAATACCTGAGTTTCAGACTTGCAAGTCATGCACACAGTAATGAATATAACAACGGGAATCAGATTCAAGAGAAGTGCGTTAAGGTTGCTCAAGCCAGTGATAGCGTTCATAGCACCCACCATCATTAGGAAAATAGTACCGGGGCCCAATACTGTACCGACCATTAGTAGACTCTGAAACAATCATAAATAATAACAATAATAACACCCAACGAGCACATACATAGATCCTGGACCCTAACTAGGACCCAGGAACTACGAGGACCATGGTCCCACAACACCCAGACTCTGAACAAGTATTTGCGCTTGTTGCGCGGGAATCGAAAACGCCGCCTCCGGGTTACGAGCCGACCTGCTCAACCATCACACCACAGAGGCTGTCGTAATAAGGTGATAATGGATTTATTTATCCCCTAAAGTTAGAAAAACTAATAAATAGTAGGTTGTGTTAAAATTAATAAGCAAAATGAGCTTTGGAAACTTTAAAATTATACCAAAAAACGCGTGTGTATTTTAGACCACACGACTGAAGTAAAACTTCTTTAGTTTAATTTCTATCGAACGGTATAACTTTGTTTTTGGTTTGTTTAATTAATATCGCCATCTTGATAATTGTAAATTGTCATTTTACCGGACATACCTACCATAAATATATAAAAATGTCGTGTCACAGTTATTACCTTACTCTTCCGAAACGGCTGAACCGATTATGATGAAATTTTATATTCACATTTGATAGGTCTGAGAATAGGTTCTTATCTACTTTTCATCATCATCATCACCGTTTTTCATCACCACGCTCACCATCATACAATTTTTTAACTTTGTTATGTTGACATTGGAGATCTACGTTAACCAACAACTTTCAACTTCCGTTCGCCTCGCCAGTACATACCTGATAGACGATATACATGGTCGATATGTTATCATTGACATTCACAGTGCGTTTGGAGTCCGCAAGCAGATCGAATATATTGGCCATTGTCGAGGGTACCCATCGTCGCCTTTGGTTGAAGAATTCGTTGAATAGTTCCGGGCAGTGAGTGTAAGCGTCGGAAGCCGCGGAGTATTCGACTCGATACCCTCGCTGAAGCAGTAGTGTGCACAACCAACGATCTTCGCCTGAAAGCATAATCAAAGATCAGTCAAATTGTCTTCTTTTTGGTGGTGTAATGATTAACGAACAGATTACGATGAGCCTAACAGCACTTACCACACGCGCCTGCCACTCAAGTACTATCAAAATTTTATAATTATAATTTGAAAACTATCGTGAGTATGACACATTTTGTAAGATAAATAACGGCTAAATTCACGTCAGTTAAAAAGTCCAAATTACTCCGACCAGGTTTCGGACATATTCGATGTCCTTATCGGGAGCCAGTTACTAACGCAAGCCGCGGCGGCTTTCGCGAGCGTCAACACGTAAAACCTGGCGAAAGCCACCGAAGTTTAGCCGCTATTATCTTATATCTTACAAAAAAAAATTATTATAATTACTTACAAATTTAACTGCAGTTGAGCGGCAGACACGTTAGCAACGCTGCTAGATGTATTCGTAATCGAGCCGCTCAATAGTTCGTGGAACAGATTCGAACGAATATTTCGAGCAGAGACGTCAGATCTCAATGGAAACCATAATTATGAGATTTTTTTTTGGCATTAACCTTATGAGCATCACAAGGTTAATGCCAAAAAAAATATTTGATTATTGCTCGAAAATTTTCCAAAAATCGGGCCATAGTTGGTCTTTTACTAATTTACAAGAAAAGTAAGCCTTGTCAGATGGATGTTGTACCTTGATCGTACTGCACATAATGCCTCGCCTCGCTAGAATTGAGGGTGTATTTCTTCATAACGTTATCATCCATGAGAGCCTTTCCTCGGAAGAGCGAGAAGCATCCAGGACTACAGAGCACGCAGCCGATCATGTGTTCAGTCGCCTTTTGCAGCCAATGGCCGATAGCGTACTCGAACATTTGGTACCAGGCCATGAAACCTATAGAAAAGATTACTATTTTCAACCGATTGAAGCTATTACCGAATACATCGCTTTTTTAGTTTTGATAGATAAACTGTTTCTTGGTGGGATGTTACATACTTACTTCACCCCAACGAATCATATTTTTAGCTCAATTTTCACTCATTAAGATAGGTTACACCGCAAATTTTTTTTCAGCGATGCCTTTCAGGACTTTTACGTTTAATATTTAAAACAGTGATAGAAAAAAAGAAAGAGACCTGTAATGTATTGTACTCTTGTTTTTGATATTTGTAAAAAAGTTGCAACATTTTACGACTGTCATTGCCAGTCTGTGTACCTCATGGAACCCATAAGTTTTCGAAACATTCATCTCAACTATTATGTAGTAATGTGACATGGTGAACGTGATGTGTTTTATACAGTAGGTTTTTTTACCTTGCATTTGACCATTGTCTAACCTGATGTGTATTAATTATATTTCATCATATTTTGTGTAGCTTTTGGTATATAGTAAAAAGTTTCGTATTGCTTTATGCTTATTAGCTATATGACAGCCACTGTGGTGTGTTGGTTGAGCACGTCGGCTCATAACCCGGAGGTGGCAGGTTCAATTCTCGCGGCAGAACAAGTATTTGTGCACGAAAAAAAAAACCAAATGCTTGTTCTGAGTCTGGGTGTTGCAGGACCATGGTTCTCATAGTTCCTAGGTCCCTAGATACAGGGAATCCTAGTTAGGACCCAGGATCTATGTATGTGAACGTTGGGCGTTATTATTATTATATTTCCGACTAACCTGATCCGACTGGATGAATACGGCCACAAGCGGCTCCCAAGTTCTTGTCCTTCTTCATAAGGTCTACGAGTAGAGTGACGGCAGCTGGCTTGAAGTCGATGTCTCCGTCCAAAGCCAGCAGGTATGTGTTCTCGGCAATTACTTCTTTACGGTCCACAGATATCGGGAGATCCATTAGACGGTGGCCGAGAAGATAGTACATGTACATTACCTGGATAAAAGAACTAATAAGTTTTCATTGGATTTTATTTTGCAATTTTTTGCCCAAGATATTTGATTCCGAAGAGAACAAAGAACTCTCCACCATTTCACCCAGGAAACAAAGTAAAATAAAGATAAATTTTTGAACAAAGTAGATTAATTTTCTAATGCACCTAAAAACACACTAACGATGAAAAATTTGTAATATTACTAGTCTATTACTAATACACAGAACGGCTGAACCTATAGCCGAATTGTAGGGAAATTGACTACAAATTATCGACGATACTTCTGTGTTAAAAGTGGTTCACTGACGAAGTACACAAAATCGATTTTCACCAATTTGATATAAATAATATATTTTTACACATAACATTATTTCTTATAATGTACTGTACTGATAACTACTGTACTTCTAATGTACTAAACATACTTTCAAAACATCAAATTTTTTTTAAATATAATTTTTTAAAACCTTAACACTACCAATCTTTTATAACATAAAATTTGATGAATATTAACTCTTATTTCAATAAATATGATAAGAAAAAACCAATATTAAAACTAATAACTAACTATTATGAACAACATTTTTTATAAATCACCCCCCCTTTTAATGCTGACCGTTATCAAACGTGAGTTATGTGAAATTAATATACGAAAAAAACATTTATTATAACTGTGTATATCCCACATTACCTGTGACCACCGTTTCCTGTGCCTAATCTTCGACTTGTCCTTCAAATGGCAGATGAGTTTGTTCTTCCCAGGTAGCGTCCACTCAAGCCGGCCGCCATAAGGCGTGGGGTATTTCTTCGGCGGTCGGAGCCGCACGTTTGTGAGATGCACCTCTGACGCCGCCTCGTCCACGGTCTCCACCAGACAGTTCACGAAGCGGTTGACTTGCATGTCCTCCCAACTATGATCGGAGATTTCGAACGCGTCGTCCATGAAAATGTTTGCTGGAAGTTATGGTTTCGTTACTAAGATAGATAAATAGAAGATAAAACGCTTTATTGAAACACCACATTACAGGAACAATCGACAATTCTAAGTTTTCTATTTCAGTTTTTTTTATGTTAAGGAATGACGTGACTGTCAAGTCGTTCGCTTGATGTTAAGCGACACGGCTGCCCATATCAGTTGAAGTGTCACTCGGAACTCTAAAATATACTATAATATAATATATAGGAGTTTCCCGTGACACTGCACTGCACTGCGCACGTCTTCCAGAGACTGGAGTGAATCTTCTGTACATGTACTATTGAGTATTCTGTGGCCATAATTACGTACCCTCAAACTCATAGTAATCCGGGTCGACTATCCCCAAGTACTTTTGTGCAACTCGCCTCGCGCTTTGATCCTCGTCCAATCGGATCACAGACTTTAAGAACTCCATCATCTCTTCTTTGTTTTCGTGCCACATTGTCGCGCACGTGTATATCCTATAAAACATGATAAACGATTACAATACAGCAAAAAAAAACGAACACTTCACACATTAAAAAGCTAGGGTATATGTATATTTAGTCGATCTTATCGCTATACAGCGATTTATTACAACGTTAAAATGGATAAGACCATCGAGAATCATTGCAATGGTCGTTAAATGCTTAATTAATTATTATATCAATTCATCGTGATCAGCTATTTCTATGATCACTGCCCGTTACCCACTAAACTTTATCTAGTAAATAGCAATACTTCTGTGGCAATTTCACCACAATTACGCCAATGTATTGAGCTGTAAATGGCATATTACGCTTACCTAGTAACACTGTCTGATGGCTTGACGTCTTTCGCCAAATCCTCCGAACTTGTCATCGATATATCATCACTTTCATGAAGTCCTTTCAGATCCTAAAAGATGAAAGATTATCTTTAGAAACAGTATATGAAAGTGTAAATCCACACTAAGGTATTTAGATTAGACGCTGTTCCAACGAATCTATGGTCGCATGCCAATTTGTATGAAAGATTATTATAAAGAGAGTTAAAGACTCAATGACGCGCTATTGCAAGAAGCTTAGTAATAAACAAGGATAGAATGTACTGATTTAGATCCATCACTTACTTCAATAGCGATATCGATATCTTCGTCCTTAGTTCTGTTCAATATCAACGACTGGTCGATAAGAGGTCCGCAGTACCACGGCTTCGAGAACAGCTTGTCAGTGGTAGCCAAACGTTCGCAACGCGGCTGCCACGCGTGCAAACAGATCCAGGCCTGCGACACTAGCCAGAGCAGCCAGATCCATGACATCTCGCGGCTTATGTACTCGCGAAGAAGGTACACTGAGAAAAGTTTACTAGTAATTTAGGTATTTTCATAGTTCCTTTCATTGTAGTGGCGCGAGTAATCTCTCTGTCGCACTTGCTCACTTATAGCGACAAAACTATCCATCGAAACTACGCTTCGCTTCTCGCTACTCGCCAACTCGATACTAACTCTACTCGCTTCTCCCTCATCGTCGGCGGTGGGACAGCTGCCTAAGGGCCGCTTTTCGTTTTTGTTTTTTGAACTGCCTAATACTGTTGGTCTCTACCGACCAGCGTCACTGGGCGGGAGAGCAACATAAAGGCCCGCATCATCATACGGTTCTTAAGAGGACTCTCAACCAAGAATCAGTTGCTCAAGCTCAAGTTCAAGTTGAAATTTCATAACGCAAAATCACATGTAGATTCATTGCTGAGGCCCGTATTACAGAACTACTCTCAATCGTGTCTTTACATTGTCCAACGCGACAGTTTTGTTGGAGGTACCGATTTATCGGTGACAGTCAGAGGTTTATCTTAAACAGACAAAATTATACACCAATATCCGATTTGAAATTTCGGCTTTCGGATCACGATAAGATATCATATCGAAGAATGTGGAAACGTTCTAAAATAGTTGTCTTTAATTAATCCTTATTCAAAAAAATACGTCATTGCGCTATTTACAGCGCTTTATCTTTAAGCCACACAGGCTGTTTTTAGCATTTTTACAATTATTTTTATTTAAAGACTATAAAGGTTAAATAGCGGATGTAAAATTTTGAAATTCTATAGAAAGGAAAATACTCACCAGGCGGCATATCAAAGAACAAATAGTCAGGTATCGTGCCATAGAAAGCGCAAGGATCGCTATTCTTCATCCCACAGAAGACTATAAGTAGATTCACAGTGATCGGACCGACCAGTGTCAGTGCAAAGGTAAAGCTGAAATTTTGGATAAGAATCTTGCAGGCGAACTTCGCAGCTCCAAAGCAAAAGTACCCGCTAACGACTTGTATTAACGCAACCCATAAGGAAGACGTCCGAGTAACTGGGATGTCGTTTATTTCTCCAGTGACTACGTATTCGACGACACCGTTGTACACATCATCGAGCAATACTTGAACCTTAAAAAAATATTTAAGCATCAACAACCTAAAAATTACATTTCTAAAATAATGTTTAAGCACAGGATATATATTATTTACGAATATTTTAGGAATGCTGATGAACAGTGACTTAAGACTAGTAAACACAGAAATATCTATAGTCAATATAAAGTAAACTTTATAGAGTAACGTAGCAGAAACAGACAAAACTTCGGGTTCCGCCTTGATAGGCGCTAAAAGCACTTACTAGCAATACCAACAAAGGTAAAAACTAAAAAATGCATTACCTCTGAAACGTTGTACAGTCTTGGACTAAAACCATCACTACATTTTGTAAAGAAAGCCCACGGGTCGTCCCCTTGAAGATGGAGCGAGACAATGATGAATACCATGAACACTACTATTTTCCATGGCGCTAAGAACCTCTGAGTGTAGTACCGAGTTCTTTTTAAATTTTCACGAAGTTCTTGCAAGTATACCATTGGGGCTGAAAGACAAAAAAGATTTAACAGTTCATGCCAAAAAAAAATGTTGATGTTGACAGCAAATCTCTAACTTCTATAAGTTGAGATTTGCTTTTTATCTGATATTTCATGACATTAACATGATTTGGAGAAGATTTTTTTTATTGACATTAGATTAATTGACTACTACCTAATCTTGACCCATAAGTAGATACCTAACTACTTGCATAAGAACGACTTTATTCAAAGTCGAACACATAAACGGCTAACTAATGTTTTAAAAATAATAAAAACGTTTTGGCTCGTCATTGACGTCGATTAAATTTCACAAAATACTAAAATTATTTAAATTAATTAAATTATTCTAAAAATGTTGCTGTCCCTTCTATATACGAGTAGATCGAAATGACAAGAACCGCAATAGTTTTAGGATTTTTTGAACTACATAATTGACACTATTGTCTCTGTAAGATAATTGAGGATTGCCCTGAAGAGAAATTATTGGGTTTAAAAAATACCTGCAGAGTTTTTATCGACACCCCCAACGAAATTCTCCCACCATCCCAAAGACACGAACACACTCGCAACGGGTATAGTCCACAGAATCGGGGTTCCGTTTCTCAGCGGCCACACAACAAACGCCGTCACTTGGGCTGACACAGCCAGTACGTCTAGCACTATCTTCATGGAGTATCTAGGGTCTACAGACTCCCGGCTAAAAGCGTTAAGGATTCCAGGAACGATGCACATAGCATTCATGAGCATAGCGCCCTTTACGACGTCAAGCTCGGGGAGGATCATGAGCACTAGTAACGCCAAGCCGACAGCGTGTAGCGTTTCGGTTATAAATGCCTGAAATTAGAAAGAAAAAGAAGTCTTCAGCTTGGAAGTAAATAGACATAATAGCAATCATTGCGACGTTCTCATCCGTTCATGTGGAGCGAGACCGTTGTGAGATGGGCATGGAATCATAAAACAAAACATCGGTGCTGTCGATTCTGTTGTGCATAAACCTATAAATTTGAGGACTACCATCTCATAGATTCAAAAATTGTACTTACGATTAAAAATGTTAATAACGATGGTTTCTTGAAAGATTTGAAGAAGCAAATCCTGACGGATCTCAAGAAAATGCCGAGTTCGGGAGCTCCGAACACGATGAGCGCCGCCCATAGCCACGTTATGCGCTCCTCCAAAGTATGCACCGAAATGAACTGCTGGTCCAATGCTGAGGAGACCAGTTATTATTATTTATTATTAAACTTCTTCTTCTCGTGTAGGCAAGTGACCAGCCCTGGTGATAGACTTTGCTTAAAGACTATTGCGTTACGACGTGCCTATATGCCTACCCTCCGAAGCACGGTAGTGCTTAGTTGTAAATACCACTTTATGTAGCAGTCACCCATCCAAATAGCAATAGAGGAGAGCGTACATTTTTAGAGTAAGTTTAATAAAAATTACAGTATAAAATCATGTTTTTTTACTTTTATTTTAAAATGATGGGCACCTCTGGTTCTTGAGCTTCAAAGCCATATTAATTCCTTATTAATATAAGTATTAAATCAAAAGAAAAACCAACGTACCTAGGGCTTTATTACAGTGTGTGATGTCTCGACCTTTCTTCAGCTGTGACGTTATAAATAGCAGCGTTCCTTTGGCGATCGTGGCTGATCCCAGTACAAATAAGAACACCAATATGTAAGCCAACAGTTTGAAGATTTTGACACATAGCTCCACCCATTCCGTGGATACCATCGAACCACTCTCTTTCTTCACAGGTATCTCGCGAAAGAGATTCCATCCTTTAGTTTCTTGAGCCGTTCGCTGACTGTTGAAAAATATATGTTATGATGGAATGGAATTTAAAGTGCAAACCACATGATAGTTTCATTAAGCTTTCCACAGCCAGTTATACGACCATAGCGTATAAAGTGTAGATGGTAAGTGTCTAACTCCGGTAAGTTGAAAGACGGGAGTTCAAACCCGTTAAAAAAAAATTGACCTATTTTTTTTTACTTTTCATACCTAGGTATACTATTTTTATGCGTTTCACAGCATGACTCGTCTATGTTGTCATGTTTATTAGTGGTTCTCTTTCCCTGAAATGTCATACAATCCATAGCGACACGGATGTGTTGGGATTTCAATCGGCGCATACATCTAACGTGTATTGCGAGTTTAAATGACGAACAGGTTTTACCTTTCTTTCTTATCAGCGGAATTTTATGACAGAACATTTCATAGATAAATGTAGATATTATTATACCTACGTTATTGACGAAAATGTGTTATTAAGTTTATTAAATGCACTCCATACTTAGGCTGATTTAATTTTATATCAATATTATCTTATCTATTAAGTAGACAGATTCTTAGAATAAAACATTAATTGTAAACTAAATGCAATGCAAACAATGCGGTATCAACATGCTTGGCGCGTCTTGGTGATTGCAGTCGATTATAATTCCCTGCCTGCAGCCATGCCCACGGAAAGAGATGGGATGGTCCTATTCGATAATTTTTAATTATCAATCAGATAATTTTTCATAAGTATACATTTATAAAATTACATTATTGATTATTTTTACTACCTTTTGTTTCATAATACTATTTGTGAGTTATTACTAGGATATTTTTTGTAACATTCGCATAGTACACATATTATGTTATAAACGGTCATACAGACATGGAGACGTTGCGTTTTCTAATACTAAGTAAAAAAAAAAATTTACTCTAATTCATCGCCGTCGTCGTAGAGAGGTGTAAACTCTGAATCCGATTCGTCGGTGTCATCTCGCAAGCCTTTGAACCCTTGAGTTGTGGTTGCCATAGTACTGAATCACCAAACAAAAAGCTTTATTAGTTATACAAAAACCTTTAGATTTCTTTCAAATGTAAGAGCGTGTGTTATTTGATAACCTGTAATTATTACTGCAAGCAGGTCAATATAGATACAAAAAGTTAAAGACAAAGAATAGCTAGCACGTATGTATTACGATTTACGAACGTCAAGTATAATGCAATAGTTGCTCATTCCGATGGTTACAAATTTTATAATCATAGCGATCGGCTTTAAAACTCTAAATAACACGACTATACTTTTAGGTATACGCAAATTTAAAACGGTGACCACAGTTACATTTTGGGAGATCATTCAACAACGCTTTGCCAACCCTATTGTCTAATTATGTACATAGTTGAATAGTACGCATTAGACTCTATACAAAAATAAAAATACCAAATCAAAACTCACCTGTAAAGTTTACTTCAGTAAGCTCACATTTTAACACATCATGTCGAAACAAATGTTAAGGTTGCAACAAAAATTGTATACGTCACGACACGGCGACAACAGTAGACCGGGTTGAACTAATAAAATTCAAAAAGTTCTTGAAAATCATATTCATTATCAATACATCGTCATCATATAATCGTTGATTATTCGATTACTAACTTATCGACCTATCGTATCGTAGATCATAACATAGTTGTGATTTGTTTGTTCTAGCCGTTATCTGATTATTTTATTAAATACTTGTGTAGTACCTACAGATATTATTAATTTCCTTCCGAATTACACATAAAAAAATAAATTAGGTGCCGCGCAAACTGCTTAATTTTACATTACACCTATGATTTTACAAATATGACTGTATATTTTAAAGAACATTTTAAATCATATTATTACAAAGTAATTTACTTATAACAATATTAAAAACCTTTCCTGAAACATTTCTATCTATATCACATTAGTATATCTAGGTATCTAGTGGTATCAAAAGATTAAAATATGTACTTAGGTTGGAATTGAAAAAACATTTTCCAGAGTTCAGATATATTATTATGCGCAATATATTCATTATTTTATGGCAGTAAATGTATACAAAAGTATATCGTAAGCCATTACTAAACTAAGTGTAGGATTACATTAATACAAATAAATGACACATTTTTAGTTTCATAAATTTTGAATTCGTTGATATTTTATTACATTCTCTTTTTAAGATATTAGAACTTAATAACGCTACCGTTTAAAATTGGCTACATAAATAACTTTCACTAACGGATAATTATTGAGATTAACCAATAAGTAAACGAAATATCCTTGGAATCGATCGCTATGTAATATGTATGTTTTTACAAGGAAAAAAATAAAACACGGATTTAAACTTTCACTACATTTTATTAGTGCTTACGGGGTCTTTTAAGTAATTGAAAAAAGGTTAATATTGATCTTCAATAAAAATGGTAAGTCAGATAAACCTAACCAGTTCACGATTCTGTGGCTTAAATGGAGACATCTTACAACATACATATGACTTACATCCTCAATTGTCCCAAAAGTCTATATTTAAAATTCAATTATTAAACGTAGATTATTTCCTGATTAGCGCATTTCCCTTCCATCCCTTAACCATTTAAGAGACAATCCAAACAGATGTAATCAGATTCGTTTATGATCAAAATCTGATGTGCGCGATTATCATCACCCTAGTCTATACAATAGTTACTTGTGCTGGCCACAAACCCATAGAAACCAATAATATAGAAATCATATAGAATTTCCCGCGAATGTGGAACGTAAATAAAACAACTTTATAAAACGTTACAACAATAATATGTAGTCACAATAGTGCCAGATGGTCAAACCTCAGTGGAATCATATGTGCAGGCCGCTAGTCGCTAAAGCACGCTATCAAGAAACTAACTACAGGCATTTTAATTTATTTTCAGCACATTTATTTTAGCAAAGCTTATATTCTACCATTTAATTACAACTACAGTATATAAATAATACTACTCGGAATACTTAGAATACTAACCATTACAAAAAAGAAAGTTACAATATTATTATGTAGAGATCAGAAGAAAGGAATACTTATGCCCATCTGTACTTAATGCTGTCCTGCTGCATGCTGAAAACAGCTCCTAAGACCGCACTTATTTCCCTGTGACATACTCAAATGCATTGCAGGTATGCCGTAGAGGGATAAGTGCGAACTTAGGGGCTGACAAACTTTAGAACCGACAGGCATAAGTCTAAAGACTTTCCCAAAGTAGTAATGTTCCCCCGGGTTCTAGTATATGGTTGATAGATTCGTGTCAACTTGGCAGACCAAATACTGAAACCTCATTAACTGCCTGTTGATCATCGGCTTTCTCAACCAATGAGCGTACAGTATTTGGCATGTTGACTTGACACGAGTTTGACAAACGTATGAGAAACCAGGGGCTAAGGAAATAAGTGCCAACTTAGGAGTTTTCAAAATTTAGTACAGACGGTAATTATAGTTATAAACATACTAGCATAAATAGTATAAAATATGAGCAACAATAAATTAAGTTTATTATTACCGTCAATTCAGCAGGGTATCCCTAGAAGTAACCTTGACCCATCAGTGATAGCTTTAATATACTTTATCAGGATAAACTAGAAAGTAAGCTTGTTAGAATTGTACAACAACCGATATAATATATTCTGAGATAGATATTCAAATTGACTATATCGTCTTATATTAAGGTCTAAGTTATTCCTAGGGTTAATAATATGAATAAATACATTTTGATATCTTAAAACTACAAATACTTAATTCAGTCACAACGTTCTAAATAAAATCTAAGAGATTGATAAAGTCTGTTATAAAGCGATTGAAAAACCAAAGTACGTTTGCCACACAGATATCACTGCATTCCGACAACATTCCAGAGTATGATTATTTTTAACTGTGCCTAAATGAAGTGCTATGAATTCACTTTCATTTAAAGTTGAAAATAATCCATATTCCAGAAATCGAAGGCCGAATCTCATTTATCGTTTTCACCGCTTTTATGCTTTGAATAATCTTGTTCTTTGCCATAGTCTAATGGCTGATCTTGTTTGGAGAAGTTGCCCATAGCGACCTGCGCAATGGTATCTACGATGTTGGCTGAATTTAGATATGAATGACTAGATGGCGGCAAAGGAGCCGCTAATTCTTCAGGCTTGGACAGCTTTATTGGCTGATGCTCTGGTCTGCTGTAGTCAGGCATGTAATCGGGCATCGTTGTCTTTTTAGTTAACTCCATCATTTGGTTTAAAAATGATTCACCACCGACGCGAGGTGGCATGCTAAAATCTGTCGCTTGTGTATCCATGGGATCACATTTTGACGTATCTGGTTTTGAGGAAGTAGCTGGATCAGACAGTTCCATTGGTTTAACCGAACTAGTGTCTGCCTTCCCTTTTCCAATACTGCCAAAGTCTGGGGGTAAGTACTCTTTACTATAATCTTTGCTGTAATCTTTACCATAGTCTTTAGCATACTCTTTAGAATAATCTTTGCCGTATTCTTTAGAGTAATCCTTCCCATAATCTTTAGAGTAGTCTTTGCCATAGTCTTTGGCGTAATCTTTTCCGTAATCTTTAGGATAATCTTTCCCATAGTCTTTAGCATAGTCTTTCCCATACTCTTTATTGTAATCCTTGCCGTACTCTTTACTGTAGTCTTTACCATAATCCTTGCTGTAATCTTTACCATATTCTTTACTATACTCTTTGCCATAGTCTTTGTTGTAATCTTTGCTGTAGTCTTTGTTGTAATCTTTGCTGTAGTCTTTACCATAATCTTTACTGTACTCTTTATTATAATCTTTGCCATAGTCTTTGCTGTAGTCTTTTCCATAATCTTTGCTTCCTTTTAATAAATCATGAGGAGATTTCATTAACGCACTCTGATCTAGGCCAGCTTTTGAAGATATTGGGCTACTAGATGACAATGGCTTCATTAAAGATTCTTGCATCTTTATCAATGAAGGAGACAAAAACATGTTGTTCGCTGCTAATGTGGACTTCGACATAGGATCGGGAATTCCAAGTATGCCAGCATTAGAGTATTTGCTAGCCGAGAATAGCGCGTTAGCAATATCTGCTGAGCTCATCATAAGATTGGATGCAATGCTGGCAGGAATAGGTGTAGAAGAGTTACTAGTGGAAGTACTACTCGGTGTTTTATCGAAAGTCGCTCCTAAGCTATTCGTTAGATTTTGCAATGACGCGGCATATGAGGGTGGATCAGGAAGTTTTCCACCTGTCAAGTTAGCCGTCAAGCTGGATGGCAAACCAGGAGTGAGGCCACTCAGCATACTATTAGCTGCGGCCAGACTTTCCAACCCACTTGCTCCTAGTGGCATAGCCATGTTACCTGTTCCTAGGCCTAAAGCCATGCTAGTGAGCATATCCAGACCTGTCGGATACGAGGGTGGAAGAGTAGGGGTAGCTGATTTAGATGACGACGATTTAGTTGTAGGCAGCACAGGAATGTTGAGTTGAGGACTTTCAAATTTATGAGGGGATCCTGATCCAATACCAGACGACACATTTATAGGAGGAACTCCAGCCGGCCTGCTCACCATTTGTTGCAGAGTGCTGACTGATGGGAAATTTGGAACAGATGTGGGAGGAGTCGGCTTGGAGACAGGAATCGGTTGGGGAACAGCTAGCAGAGCATCCAAATCCATCTTATCATCCTGTTCTGAAGAGCAACCCAGTTCTTCTCTAATAAAATGCCATAGCAGGCCATCGCTTTGCTCACGCGGAAACTTAGCAGTCAAAGTGCATTTCAGTTTATCTAGATATGTTATGTCTGGCCTGAAACTTTCCTTGAAATCTATGAATGTCTCATCAGCAAATGAAAAATAATATTTAATGGACTTCTTTATTTGTTCCATGGCATGTTGTGACAGATGACTATCATGCGCCATATTATATTGCAGAAGGAGCGGTCGAGGATATTCTGTGGGCCTTTGTTCTGGTGGAGGCATTACCCAGAAGAATGTTAAAGATGACTCCAAAACTGGGCTCTCAGGGTTATAGGGAGCTAAAAGAAATAATTACTTTTAATCAAAATAATTTTGAACATAGACATGGCTCCAATGCTCCAGGATGTAAAAAATATATTTTTTATTTTTGATAGGCTTGTATTTGACCAAATATAAAACAATCAAAGGATGATGTGCGCAGTGCAGTGTCGCTTGTAACTCTTTGTTTTAGGGTTCCGAGTGACACTGTTCTGTTATGGGCGGCCGTGGCGCTTAACATCAGGTGAACGACTGGCTCGTCACATCATTCAATAACATAAAATAAAAAAAACATTAATTCTACTTACAGCAAATGACACCAATACATGGAATATAAGATACTTCAGAAGGCCCGCGCATCTTAATCTGATATTCCAATTGGTTATCACAATCCCGGAGGCTTGGCATAGCTGGATTAGTAGGATGAGAATGATACCATCCAAGCAAAGTCAGCCCTAACTTTTCAATTTCCATTTGAATTTCTAATTCAACCATAACTCGAGGTCTTGTATCGTTTTTGCTTACTAGACATGGATATGTGTGTGTGATCATCAAATCTGCAAAATAAAAAGTAATTAGTGATAACTAAATAATTATATTCTGAAATAACTGTGAATGTAACAATTTTTAAAGTGGTACTTACTATGCATGGTCAAATCCCACGTCCCAGCCAAATATCCATACACTTCCTCCTTTTTCAAATGGCAGTGCACATCAAGTACTAAGCTGGCATTAGAACTTATTGACACCGTGAATGGCTGAACTTTACCAGCCGAGGAGAATGATACTGCTTCTATTAGCATGTTAGAATCACTGGAAAAAGTAAAAACTTTAAGTTTGCTAAAAATGTAATGATTAACATATTATGATTTTATCCATAACTTGTAAAGATAATAACGGCTAAACTCACGTCAATTAAAAGCCGAAATTACTCCGACCAGGTTTTGGACATATTCGACGTCCTTCTGGGAGCTAGTTAATAGCGCGCGAGGCTTTCGCGAGCGTCAGCACGTAATTTAGACTTTGTTGTTGTTGACTTGAGTTTAGCTGTTATTAATTTGACAAAATGTATCATTCTCATGATAGTTTTCAAACTATAATTTACCATAAATTATATTTAAAATTATGAATAAAATGAAATGTAATAATTTATTTTGTGTAGAAACTTGCAACTTATAAAAATGGCAAAATGATTCTATAGATTAATCCTTACTAATAAACACTGCGACGCAGAGGAACATCTAGATTGTTTTTTCTCTCATTATGTAAAAAAGGCCGCAAAACGGCGTGTTTGCGGAAAACCATCCGTGTACCAAGTACCAAATATGTTTTCTCATGTTTTGCCTTTGCCCATTTCAAACTCATTAGAGACAAAACGCAAAATAACTATTCTTCTACAACTCCACAATTCCACACAATATGTTTTTTAAAATTAGGTATGATTCAATGTAGGGTATTTTATAGGGTAGGGTAGTTTTGAGTACTTAAAATAATAAATATTATAAAAAACTTAGATTTAAGATAGAAAATGTATAAGTGAATAATTAATCGCCCAACAATCAAATACATAGATCCTGAATCCTAACTAGAATTCCCTGTGTCCGAGGACCCAGGAACTACGAGGACCATGGTCCCACAACACCCAGACACAGAACAAGTATTTACGCTTTTTTTCTGGTACTTGTACTGTCGTGGTAATCGAACTCGCCACCTCGGGTTTATGGGCCAACCTGCTCAACTACCACACCAGAGGCTGTCAATAATATAATCAAAATCCAGTGAATATAATATTACTAGTTGCGCCCCGCGGTTTCACCCGCGGATAAAAAGTATTTTAATTATTTGTACATCCAACGGGAAAATTTCACTTTTCCAGGACAAAATGTAGCCTATATGTTGATCCAGTGTAGGTATAAGCTATCTTGGTAACGAATTTCATCCAAATCCATTCAGCCGTTTGAGCGTGAAGGAGTAACAAACATACACACATACACACAAACACACATACAAAATTTCGCCCTTATTATATTAGTGTGATGTTTTAGTTTTAGAAATTCTGTAGATAAAGCATTCAATAGTGTTATTGGTCCTATTGGGCCACATGATTCACAACCAGTTTAACCAGTTATGGTCTAATTTAGCCAAGGTGTTAGTGATGTACTTACTGTTGCATCATTCTGTTTGGCACGGTATTGTGTTTCATAACAATCCTTTGTGGAGGTGGTTCTGGTGGGCTCTCAACCTCCATCTCTGTTTCTTCTAAAAAAATCAATGTAAGTTGTAATGTTATAAAGTCCATGCATGGCCCAATAGTTCAGGCAGGGTTGCTACCAGTTGGTAGTAAACCCTGCCTTTTGAACTGTATAGGTTGTGGGTTCGATTTCTACCCAGGATAAACGTTAGTCTGATGAACATCATTGCTTTTTTTGTCTGGGTGTCATATTGTATACTTGTATGTATTTACAAAACAAGTATATGTATTGATAGAATTGTCAGGTTACCACAAGTTAGTACAAGCTTTGCTTAAACACGCGAAGACGACTCACACGAAGGAGACTCGATTTTTTTGTCAGTTTTTATAGAACTGTCCTGAATCATTTTTCTAATGCGGGGGTTTGTTTTTTTTTTTAAATGGGTTAATGTTGTTGGCCTCTACCGACCTTTACAGCGTCACCAGGCGCGAGGGCAGGCGCTCAAGGGCCCATTCAAATGCTAGGGGTTGTGATTGTATCATGAGAAATATGCACATAGAGTGATGTGGTAACTTAGGAAATGTCAAACTTTAGTGCACATAGCCATCAATATCCATCTACTCGTATATATATATAAAACTCAAAGGTGACTGACTGATTGACTGACTGACATAGAGATCTATCAATGCACAGCCCAAATCACTGTACCACTGGATCGGGCAGAAATTTGGCATGCAGGTAGATGTTATGACGTAGGCAACCACTCAGAAAGGATTTTTCGAAATTCCACTCTTAAGAGGGTGAAATGGGTAGTTGAATTATTTTCCCATAGGCCACGCCGCACGCGAAGCTGCGAGCAGAAGCTCATCTTTCATAAAAAGATTCCGTAAAAAGTGTATATTACAATTTGCTATCCAAAGTGGTGAGTTGATAATCAATAATTTGGTAATTTGGCAATCATGGGTAATATAATCAACTATTCCTGAGAAGAACTATATTGATAGGCGGCAAACAAACACAACAAATACTTATAGGGAGATTTTTATGGATGTGGAGACCTACAAAAATATTTACCATCAGAATGCATATTGTCTCTCTGTATTGCCTTCTTTCGCAAATAAGTCGCTTTAATAGTGTCCAGTTTCTTTCCTCTATACTTTACTGACGCCCATCCGCATCCAGACCTTTTGTCTGGGTTTATAATTCTCTTGCAATGGATGGCCCAAGCAGAAGGAGAGCAAAATATTGTCTCAGTTTCATGAGATTTTATTTTACCATCAGTTTGTAAGTCACCAACAAACTTTTGACCCTGGAAATAAAAGTTAAATAAACATGTCTCAACAAATTTTTTGAACACTAAGGTGAATAGTTACCTTAAAAGTAACTGGTTTAAAAATAGCTTATTAGAAAAATCACAACTGACTATTGACAACAACCACAAGATTGAAGGACAACAACCAAGGGTTTGGAAGCCAATTGATCTGTCAACCACCCGTACCATCCAATTCGACACCCATACCATCAAATACAACAACACTGGAACAGTTGTGCCAGCAACCCAAGGCAGTGCTCCACTACATGAAGAGTGGGGCTGGCTTGGGTAAAAGCTGGCAGAGATAAATGCACAATACACCCCATGCGGGACGTCAGTGCAGGCCTTACCACCCCCAAATAGAAATATAATAGAAATTCAAATAATAGAAATAGTACCCCAAGTCCGCACTAAGCGTTTTGCTGACTCATTTATAGTCCGAATGGAAATGCAAGGAATGGAATGCTCTTCCAAAAACAATGTTTCCTTCAAGGTATAACCTAGGTCTTTTTAAGTCAAGAGTGAATGGGCATCTCATGGGCAAGCGTGCTCCACCTTAGACAACTTCGTCACCTATGATCAGGTTAGTTGTTGTCAAATGCATGCCCATTTTACCATAAAAAAAAAGAAATCACAATTGACAAACAATTTAAAAAATAATGCTATTTTAATGTTTGTAATATACAGGATCTTCTAGTAGACATCAAAATGAAAAAAACAATAGATCAAGCCTAAATAGTTATCATAGATATCTAAGTTAAGTATTATTCATTTTTTTATGTTTGTAATTATTTGATGAGCTAGTCGTTCACCAGATGTTAAGCCCAAAAGAGAACAGTGTCACTTGGAACTCCAAAATATAAAGTTTTGCATGACCACACAATGTAGATTTTCTTGGTTTATATGCCTATACTTTCAAAAAGACAAAACTTGGTTCTGTGCACATATTTTTCTAATAATTTTTTGACATGGTCTATCACTTTTTAGGTGATGACTTTTGGGACAACTGTATAATTAGGTGGCACAACCTGTATAATACATAGGCATTTACCAAGTATTCAATAGTCATAGCTGCATTTCCTGGCTCAAGCATCTTTTCTTCTAACAGCATCTGCAGAGTGACTCCCCGACCAGGCATTGACTTACTGCCTGCTTGCGCTTCAGCCTCCTGAAATATATGATGAGTTTATCAGTTAATATAATATTCAGCTACTAACTTATTATAAACAATCCAACTTTCAATTTGGTGCACCAAATATTTAGTATATATAGGTACAAAAAACATGAAATTACAATATCTGTTCAAATGTCATTTTGTTTTGGATTCTTTCAGGTATATCTGACTGAAAATTCAAAAACACAATCTAGTCTTTCTTGAAAATAGTGTGATTGAAAATCGTCACCTCATCAGAAAAATCTTCGCCGCTAGCAGCTTCTTCTTTATCTTCATCTGTAGGTTCTTTTTGAGGCTCAAGAGGTTTCTTAATTTTATTATCTTCATTAAGTGGCGCTGGAGGAGGCGCTGGGTCAGGAATTGGATTGTTGTATGAGGTGCCCGACATTAACGCCGCAGCTAAGTGAGATGTTTGCAAGTCCATTGTTATATTAACATTAACACTGTGCCGTGCAGTGCGCCAACGCCACTGTAGTTGCTTTGATTATTATTATTATAACAAAATTAGTGGTTCAAGCTTCAACAACTATTTTTTTTTTAAGGTTTGGCTCCACACTTTTGTGTATTTAGCCAGTGTCAAGTTATTGATAATTTATCAAGTTATCGATATTTCACGCAAATATGTGTCAAGTCACAGTCGAAGTCATCAAGTCAAGCCATAGTCAAGTCAGTCTAGTCAAAGTCATACTCCTAGTAAAGTGGTGGCAACTTTACTTGAAGCTTCTATGGAGTTTTGGAAACAACACGAAAAGAAACGTTTCACCATCATTATACCATTTTCCCACACTCACGCCTGTAATCCAGCACTTAACGAATAAAATGCCACCAATTTTATGCACTAACACTGAAAATAACATAAGTTTTGGAAAATAATACAATGTGGCGACGCGATCTTTTTCGTTTTCCCGCCAAAACTCCCAACTAGCCTTGTGTAGGTCGCGAACGACCTAGTTCAAAAGAGCGCTCCTTTGAGCGAACGACGCAAACTAGGTGTCGGTTGCGTCTGATTTTAGTTCGTTCGTTCTTTGACCGACCGACTTGCGGCGAGCGGCGAGAGCCGCGCTCCCCAGCGCGCCGCGCTCCGAGGCGCGTGTCGCGAGCGGGAGAGAGCGATGATCGTACATATCATTCTTACTTAGAATATTTTAAATATTGATTACATAAATGATGGTTAATTTTAAAGTCTTTTTTTCTTTAACAAACATTAAGAATACCTACATAGTTTTAATAAATACTTACTTAATATGTTCATCGAAACTAAGTACCTAGGTATATCATATTTTTGTAGGTACTTAGTATAATATTTTTATATCATTACCTAAGTAGACTGAGTACCTATAAGTACTAATAAAAAAATGTTTTTTTCTTAAATACCATGCAATCAATGCAATGGCATTAAATTAATAAATTAATATGCAACATGTACCTATTTAGTAGTTATTACAACAGAAGCTATAACAATTTATAAACAAAATAGAGCATAGTAGTAGATATAACTACAGCTCTTTGGCTGTTGCGAACTAAGTAGGTCGCTCTTGCGGGACCAGGCAAGAGATCGCTGAGAGCAATCGTCTTACCCGCTCTCGGTCCTGCCGCGAACTACTGAACTAGAAGAACGACCTAGTTCACCGACGACCTGCAAACTAAAAGGAGCGCTCCCTGTCGCGAACTAAAATGCGCAAGGCTTCCCAACAACTATTTATGTATATCAAAGAACATAAATGTCAGGCGTGGTCAACTAATAAGGTAAGGCTGAGATTTAAATTGACACAGGGGCCACAGCTGTATGAGAAAGAAACATCTTCTGCATCGGTCGTTCCTGTAGCAGATAATATTAATACCATAAGAAAAAATATGTAAGTGTAAATGAAAAAAAATGATAATGAAAAAACATTTATTTGACACAAGGCAAAATTACATAACGTCGGAGATTGGAACACCTGGCTCCCACACTAGGCTCGAAACCTGTGCTGTGCTGTGCTGTGAAAACACTTTTTGAAAACAATCATTTTCTTCTATTTATTTTAAGTTAATATGTATTTCATATTTTATCTAAATATGAAACTAATATTAATTTCGTTTATGACGTGACAGTTCAACAAGAAAAATTATATGTTTGTGTGACGTGGATTGAATTTTCGTAGTATTATAATATGGTAGCACTAGAATAAAGTCACAAAAAAATGTCTGCCGTTGTTTTCGCTCTCGCATTTTATCTTGTCCTAAAGTTATATTGCAAATTGTGACAGAACTTTGAATTTTTGGATATGTTATTTTGCTTAATTGCGTAGTTCGACTTGAGAATCGTATTAGTGGTTAGCGGTGAGCAAAAGACTGCGAAATTCAGTATCGAGATAGTGACTCTATGAATTGCTTTTAAACCATGAAAGAACACAGCTGAAAGTGCCTACAATGTGGGAAACTAAACTAAAAGGTTTTAGTAATTTTAGTAGATTTAATTTAAAATATGTATTTTTTTTAAATAAATGTCCTATATAGATTTGTTATTTGTTTTTCTTACATTACTAATAAATGTTAGTAAGCACAAATATATATTATATACAACGTGCCACAAAATACCCCGTAAAAATATAATTAATTATTATAGCCAAAAATTTTGTCACTCGAAGTAAGCTATCATGTCAGAGAACCAGATTATTTAACAAAAAGGCCTACATACCTATTTTACCGAATAATTGTCTACTAAAATAGTTTTTATATGTTTCATCCATAAATGTTTGCTACCTCAATACAAGGATGTCATTATGCTTAAGTACTGGCTTCAAAAAATGTCAAGTTGGAAAAATTACGTTGCAAAAATTATGGTGTTCATTTAGGTTTTGGTAGGCTAAGATCTTTTAAAATGTTTGTCGTTCCGTAAATAAGGTAGAAATGTAGATACATTCTGCGTAGTTTATTGTTTAATTTACTGAAATAGGGTTTGCACATCAGTGAAAACAATTATATATATTTTATATTTTTGGGGTGTGTTATAAAGCGTTACTACGGTTCTTACATATTGTGAATGGACTAGTTATAATGCCCCGTTTAATCTCCTTACGGCTTTACGGGTAGTTATAACACCCTGTATACCTAGGTATTATCATTTGAGACTGTCCGTGAAGGGGCCACACAGAGATGGCGCTCTTCTTTCTGATCTTATTTTTATCATGAAGTCATTCTTCTCGGAAGAGATAAAAGTAGTCTATTCTGTACATCCATGCATTGAGCTTATATTTTATATGTCAATGATCACTTACTGTCAGTGCCAGTGAATAGTATGTGACTGTCAATGTCAATTTCCTTTTCTGTCACTGTCAGTGCGTGTATGTCAGTTTCAAACTGTTACTGTCTTTGAGGGTCACTGACAGACAACCGAAATATATAATGCATGGTAGAGATGTGACTTGGAGAAGGAAAAATCGATTACTAATTAATTGATTTCACTCTTCATGAAATAAATCGATTAGTAAAAAATTGGCATTTAAAATAATAATCGTTTAGTAAAGTATTTGAAGTGACATTATTTCGTACATAATAGTAAAATTACCAAGTTGATAATAACGATAATGTTTAGAATTACCATCGTACTAATAATACTTACAATATAATTATTAGGTATAATAATATATTTTTTCAGGATAACACATTAACTACCTACAACTTTTAAAACAATTAAGTAGTTAAATCACATTGCTTCAATTTTTACATTTTCAAAATCGATTCATCATAGTCTGTGATTAAGATGCTAACTGCATCTTAATCACAGACTCCCTACTAGTTTGTGACTAGGGGCCATCCATAAATTACGTTACAAAAACTTCAATATTTTTTGACCACTCCTCCGCAGCTACGTCCTTGTCACAACTGCTCACAAATGTGTGTGAGCCCTACCTAATTTTTGATATCACACATTTTACAATTTTGCAAAAAAAATGTGTTCTTATACTTACTAGATAAAAAAATATATTACTTTGAAAAAATATACTTATGTCACAAAATTTGGGACCCCTCCCACCCCCTTGTCACACAATACCATTAATCTATTAAAGTCTCTTACGTACATTTTGACGGAATAAAAATACAGAACTTCTTGCACGTAGGTAGGTACCACCACTTTGCCAGTTATTCTGCCGTCAAGCAGTAGTGCGCAAGCACTGCTCCAGTTTGAAGGGCACTGTAGCTAGTGAAATTACTGGGCAAATGAGACTTTATGACCTAATCTCACAGTCTAGTAATCTTATCGCTAGACTGTGCTGATGTCTCAGAATGACGTGTGCAGTGCAGTATCACGCGAAACTACACTTTTGAGTTTCAAGTGTCACTGCAACTGATACGGGCAATCATGTAGTTTTTTTAATTTTTTTTTTTTTTTAAACATCAAGCGAGCGACTAGCTAGTCATGTCATTTTGTAATATGAAAAAAAATAAGTTTGTTACACTGGTTTAATCCAATAACGCATAACTTATCAATTTTACTTTATTTTTTAAAGTGTTGAGTAAAATAAAGGTTTTAAAGAAAATCGATTATTTAAAATCGATTACTTAAATAATCTATAATTTTACATCCCTAGTGCACGGCAATGACAGTTTTACTTTACCTTATTTGTGATCTAATGTGCTCTGTGACCGAAATATGTAATGAAAATGTAATTTCAATTATGGACATATTGCTACTTTGATCAAATAAGAAAGTTACTTACATATGTACTGCAAATTAAATATTCGTGGTTCCTTTTACATAACGCTAAAATAACTTAAATAAAATTACCTAGACTGTAGGTACTACAAGTAAATAATGGCTGTTGTGAAAACACCTGTGCTAAAGGTGATACTGTGTGGTGAATACGGAGTGGGGAAAAGCTCTTTGTTCCGTCGCTTCATAAATAACACCTTCGTCCCTAACTGTGATAGAAGGTCGACATTAGGATTGGATCATTTCGAAAGAGTATTCCAAGTCGCCGATAAAGACGTGAAGGTTGGATAATAATTGATCTCCAATTACAGTTTTGCTAGTCTATATTAGAGGCGCCCCACATCTTCACCCTCAATGTACCCGTTTTCCCGCGGGAAGATTTAATTTTCTGGGTTAGAAAGTATCCTATGTTGATTTCGGTAACATATTTAAGCAACCTGTGTGCAAAATTTCATCCAATTTACCGGTTATGGCGGGAAAACTTCAAAAGCAAACAGTAATAATACACTCCCATTAATACCAATACTGATGAAAAAAATTTATGACCTGGTTATATCAATGGTTCTCTTAGTACCTGTATATGTTGTAATGTAACACTTTTAATTAATCCAATTAAGCATAATATATATTATAGTTACAGTTATGGGATACTGGTGGCATGGAAAGAATTGCTTCGGTTACATCAAGCTACTACAAGTTTGCAGAAGCAGCAATTCTAGTGTTCTCACTGGATAATTCCTCATCTTTCCATGTTTTGAGTCAGCACTTATTGGATATTGTCACTTATGCAGAGAATGCCAAGATATTCCTTTGTGGAAACAAGTCTGACTTGGAAGGAATGTCACCACAAGTTACAGATGCTGACATTGAAATGTTCTGGTACTTTTTTTTTTAATACCTTTTATAGGCAACTCAATATTGCTTCAATGAAAAACTGTCAATTTTTAACAGTTGTTTAAATTTTAATTACCTTCATGTGTAGATCAATTGATTGATACTTGATAGCTTAATGAATTCAAACTGCTTTGTTCTGCCATACATAGCCTCACTGTTTTCAATTAGTGGCTTTATAACTGCACACATTACACTAACAATTTACATATTATCTGTTTCAGTGAACAATGCCATAACCTCATTAGTACCACATATAAAACTTCATGCAAGTCTGGAAAGGGTGTTGATGAGATGTTTACAGACATAGCTCTACAACTTGTAGAGTCAAACAGGTCAAGAATTGAACTTCAAACTCTAGACCACAACAGCTTCAAGATATCTAACCCAGAACCACCAGAAGAACCATCATGTAGTTGCTGATTCTCAACTTTATACATGCATACATTCTGCCTCATTATTTAATCTATGTAACAGTGTGACTTGTTGTATCTATGTCTATAATATATCCTTTATAATTTAAAATGATGTAGTGAAAAAGGCATGATATTTAAGAATACTCAATAATGCATGTCATTGTGATGTTTCATGTATCACCACATTATTATTATTATAAAAATATCAACAAAAATGTTTGTTAATGAATTAACATGTTTTGTGTTTCTAGATTACTAGCTAGCTAGCTTAAATTAGCTTAAACAACATAAGTGTGTCAGATACTACAATCAACACTACAATTTAAATGTAAACCTTGTCCAGTTAGGGTGCTGTAGTAACTAAACATAGTTTGATTGTTGCGAGTGATGCACCTTCTGGGGTTGATTATGTGTCACATAGCAACATAATTAGGTAAAAATTCAACTAGGTTTACCTGAAATTTACCCGATTACCCTCAAGAACTTAATATTCTGAAATAAGTAGCACCCATATTGATCTTGGTAGTCAGCAATCTGTATGCAAACTATTAGCCAAATCGGTTCAGCCATTTTTATGTGAAAGCCACAGACAGCCCCATTTTTATATATGTTAGGAGTTAGGGAGGAATAAAAAATTGGAACAAGTTTTGTGAATGCCAATGTTCATTCATATTTTAAAACGCGAATTATGTTCAAAATTGTATATTGGCATTAATTTGGTTGAATAGTAGTATAGTGACAATTTAAAGCTTTAACTTTAACCCGTCAGTATTGCGATTATATTATTTTGCAAGTAGGGTAGCTGTCAAGATATTTTTACGTCGATTTTTCTGTATTGTATCTCAATGGAGTTAATAATTTAGTTTTTATATAAGTAATAAGTGATATTAATGAAAAATAGATCAACATGTACATCTAAATGAAAAGATAAAATATGGTAACTTATTTCATTGTTTATTTTTGTAACAAACTTATTGGATCACAAGTAATGCTGTTAGTGAAGCAATTTGAACAACTATTCTAAAAATTTCAATATTTATTTTGGTACACTTGGTTACATAGCATTCTACAAAAGATTAGCCATTTCACTTATTTTGACAATGAATAATATCATATGTTATCATTTTTTAATTGCAAATAAATATAAACTTTGAATATTAACAGCTATTTAATTTACCATCAAAGATAGGCATGGGTAGCCAGCTACTGAAACTTAATAAGTGCATAAAGACTATTTAATCGGTTTTATAGTACATGTACAACTCTCAAAATATAATGTAACAACTCTATCACAATGTTTTTGATTACAAAAATTTTGAAAACTTTTAAACAGTTATTTGATTAAAATCATTAACATATAGGTACATATTTTACATTATTAAATATTAAATGAGTTGTTGTGGCCAAAAAAATGTGACAACTGCTAATTTTATTCACCTAAACCAGATCTTTAACCTTCCTAATTCTATACTTGGAATCATTTGTAACACATTTACATTAATGCATAACTTTACATAATTTTCAACTTAATGCTGTGACCATTGAATTGTCTTGATGTCTACACCATCCTGAACCATTTCCCAAAGTGGGCTCATTTCTCTCAGTCGTTCTACATGTTTGATTGTTTTTTCTGCTGTATAGTCTACTTCATCTATAGTGGTATATCTTCCAAAGCCAAACCTGAAATGTCATCCAATGAATTAAACACAAATGTGAAGGTGTACTATCAAGCCCTACCTACATTTTCAATCGATTCCAATGTTAATATTAGTCCAGTATGCAATGACTCATACCATGATTATGTTTTTTTTGCATAATCATTTGCCACATTTTAACATTAATATGTTAATTTCTGAGAATAAACGAGAACAGATCAAGTAAAAAAATACAGCTTTGACAAGCCTTTAGTCTTAATTCAAGTGAGTTATGAACTAATCACTCACTATTTTTTACAGGTACAATGTCTAGGTGGTATTCATTGTCTCAAGTGTTTTTACCTGATAGAACTATGTGCCAAGTCCTCATCTGTTCCTATAGCTCTTAACACATATGAAGGCTCAAGTGAAGCAGAAGTGCATGCTGATCCACTAGACAGGGCAATATCTTTCAATGCCATCAATAGCGATTCACCTGCAACAAATGGCCATATTAAAATGCAAGATTAACATTGTAATATTATTAGATAATGTATGAACTTGACCTTTCATTGTCTGCTGCATTAGTAAAAAGCGGTAAAACCACTTTTAATTCTGCAATAAGCTAATAATAAACAATATTCACCTTCAACATAAGCAAATGACAAGTTGATGCATCCAGGGTATGTCTCCGTTACATCTCCATTTCTTATTACATGAGAAAGCTTTGAATATATCTTGTCTAAGAATCTCTGTGATAGTTTCTCTATCCAAGCGTTATCATACGCCATTTCTCGTCCTGCTATTTCACAGGCAGCACCTAGTATTAGAAAAACAAAATGAAGCCATTTTATAATAATAATAATAATCGTCCAAATATCACATACATAGATCCTTGTGGATTTTGTTTAGCAATGTAACTAGTTGTTACTAGTTGACCCACCCTGGCTTTGCATGAGTTAGGTAGTTTCACTTTCTAACGAAGGGAGGCAAGCGCAGTTCTACTACTGTCCCATCTATTCACCCTTTTCCCCAATTTTTTTCCATGTCACTTCTCTTGTACAGTATGATTATAGTGGTATTATCTTCATTGCCAGCTATGTTTTATCGCAGCATACAAATCACATCAAGCAATTACCTATATCTACACAACTCTGCACCATGGAGGCCAGCTGTATTATCTTGTACCATGAAAAGGATGTCAGGATTAAATTGAATACTTCATTGTTTTCCCTAATCAGATTAACCTAAGCCAGCCTAAATGTTAAACTGCATAAAAAATGTATTTAAAACAGATTTCTGTAAATAAGATTTTATTATTAATTTAGTTAAAAATGTTTGTTTGAAAACTTTCCTTACCTAACCCAACAACAATAGGAGTAGGGACGGTCCCACTTCTCAAGCCTCTTTCTTGACCTCCTCCACTTTGAATGGGCTCTACGCGGACTCTAGGCCTTCTTCTAATGTAAAGGGCACCTACACCTTTTGGACCATACAATTTGTGACCAGATATTGACATTAAATCTATATTCATCTTGTTCACATCCAGTGGAATCTTGCCTAAAGCCTGGGCAGCATCTGTGTGGAAGAATACTTTCTTGCTTTTGCATATTTTTCCAATTTCTTGTATTGGTTGCTTGACACCTGTAATTTTATAAGATTAAGATAACAAAGCTTATATCTTATCATTTTGTTTGAAGATGAGATTGATTAAAGAGTATGAGTTAATAGCTTTATTTTTGACACACCCTCAATAGATACTTATTATAGTTGCAATCAAAACTGCTACTTATATAAGAAGTCTAATAAATATACCTATTTCATTATTGACCGTCATAATTGACACAAGACTTGTCTCAGGAGTAAGAGCCTTATCCAATTCCTCCAAATTTATGATTCCATTTGCTTGTACAGGCAAATATGTAACTTTGAATCCTTCTCCTTCCAATGCACGGCAAGAATCCAGCACACATTTATGTTCCTGAAATTCACACACATAATTTGAAATATGTTATTATCAGTATTACACACTTAAATATGTGAATGATAACGAAAAACTCAAAACTTACTATTTGTGTAGTGACAATATGCTTCTTCCTAGGTGCATAGAATCGTGCAACACCTTTTACTGAAATATTGTTTGACTCTGTGGCTCCCGAAGTAAATATGATCTCTTTAGGATCAGCTCCAATTAGATTAGCAACTTGTTCACGGGCCTTTTCTACTGCTGTCTCACTTTCCCATCCATAAGCATGTGTTCGCGAATGCGGATTGCCATGATAGTTAACAAGGTATGGTAGCATTGCATCCAGAACTCTTGGGTCCTATAAAATAAAAATTATCACATCTTAAAGTAAAATAAAATACTTTAAAAAGGTTCTATTAAGACAAGAAGCTTGCAATTTATTTTTTCTGATTATTACTTACTCTCTCAGATAATAATGCAAAATTATTGACATAAACGGATAACTATAAATCTTACCACAGGTGTTGTTGCTTGAGCATCGAAATATAAAGGACGACCCTCATCTTCATGTTTCACCGCAAATTTGTTGGCTTCACCTAATGAATACAATGACAACAATAACAACAGATTTACAACATATAAGGACCTCAAAAATTTCAAAATTAAATGTGTTATAGTCACGTTTATCCTAATCCTTAATTGGTAATATGGGAGCCTTTAGTTTGAAATTTTGTTTCAGAGCAGCTTTGGGATCAGGTTATTTTAAGATTAACATTTTTAACTTTGAAAAAAAAAAAGACACACACTCAAAGCTGTAATGTTAAAGCATTTATTTTACTATCAAATACAGCTGCCATAAACGCACTAATGAAAATTATAGGGTTTGGATTTTGTATAATACCTGTATCAGAAAACAACCGCTGCCCTTGTAATGTTATTAAAATTTCGTCTTTTTGCGACCTAGAGCCCCTCTTTAGAGCGTGATTTGAGAATACAGGAACGATAATTCTTGATAATCGAAACATTTTAGATTGTTCCTGGCTTATTTGCAGTATTTTTTAATTTCTGTTTTTTTTTTTTTTTTTTTAAATGTTTTGGCTTCACACTTCCGTGTATTTAGCCAGTGTCAAGTAATTGATAATTATCAAGTTAATGATATTTCGCAAATATGTGTCAAGTCACAGTCGAAGTCATTAAGTCAAGCCATAGTCAAGTCATGGTCTAGTCAAAGTCGTACTCCTAGTAAAGTGGTGGCAACTTTACTTGAAGCTTCTAAGGAGTTTTGGAAACAACACGAAAAGAAACGTTTCACCATCATTATACCATTTTCCCACACTCACGCCTGTAATCCAGCACTTAACGAATAGAATGCCACCAATTTTATGCACTAACACTGAAAATAACACAAGTTTTGGAAAATAATACGATGCGGTGACGCAATCTTTTTCGTGTTCCCGCCAAAACTCAATTTCTGTGTTTTTAAGTAAAAAAACACTCTATCTTTTTTTTTATGTTTTGGCTTTACACTTTTGTGTATTTAGCCAGTGTCAAGTAATTGATAATTTATGTATATAATTATGTATTTTAACGCTTTGAAGGGATGTGCATTCCTTTGTAATGCATTCCCCATTTCTCGTATTTGATATAAGCTTCTTTTTTTTTTTAAATTATGTTTTGGCTCCACACTTTTGTGTATTTAGCCAGTGTCAAGTAATTGATAATTTATCAAGTTATCGATATTTCACGCAAATATGTGTCAAGTCACAGTCGAAGTCATCAAGTCAAGTCAGTCTAGTCAAAGTCATACTCCTAGTAAAGTGGTGGCAACTTTACTTGAAGCTTCTATGGAGTTTTGGAAACAATACGAAAAGAAACGTTTCACCATCATTATGCCATTTTCCTACACTCACGCCTGTAATCCAGCACTTAACGAATAAAATGCCACCAATTTTATGCACTAACACTGAAAATAACACAAGTTTTGCAAAATAATACAATGCGGTGACGCAATCTTTTTCGCTTTCCCGCCAAAACTCCTAAGCTTCTTTTATTGAGTAATAATGTGCAACGTAGCACAGATTAGAGAAAAAACAATTGACTGTACTTATTTTATGGTTGGTAAATAATAACTACAGTCTGAGTTTTGGCGGGAAAACGAAAAAGATCGCGCTTAAATCTCGAGATTTTGAGTCTAAAAATGGTTTATCTGTCACAGGAATACAGTTCGCTTAGCATAAAAACATTACTATATTTTTTTTATTATATTATATTTTTACAGTAATTGTATGAATTAGTACTATATTTAGTAATTTTAAATAGAAATAAAACATTTTCAAGCAACTGAAACTTACATAAACCTTTTTTATTACCTTATAAGCACTCTACAATCTACATAAAAATGACGCCATTGACGTTTAAAGTCAATTTTCTCGAAACTGTCAATTTGTCAGTTAAATCCTTTTTATTCTCAACCCTTCAATTATTTATTTGTATTTTTTTGAGTTTTGGCGGGAAAACGAAAAAGTTCACGTTACCGCATTATATTATTTTACAAAACTTGTGTTATTTTCAGTGTTAGTGCATAAAATTTATGGCATTTTATTCGTTAAGTGCTGGATTACACGCATGAGTGTGGGAAAGTGGTATAATGATGGTGAAACGTTTTTTTCGTGTTGTTCCCAAAACTTCATAGAAGCTTCTGGTAATGTTGCCACCACTTTACTAGGAGTATGACTTGACTAGACTAAACTAGACTATGACTTGACTCTGACTTGACTTGATGACTTCGACTGTGACCTGACACATTATTTACGTAAAATATCATTAACTTGATAAATTATCAATTACTTGACACTGGCTAAATACACAAAAGTGTGAAGCCAAAACACAAAAAAAATGTATTTTGGGGTTTTTGGCGGGAAAGCGAAAAAGATTGCGTCACCGCATCGTATTATTTTCCTTAACTTGTGTTATTTTCAGTGTTAGTGCATAAAATTGGTGGCATTTTATTCGTTAAGTGCTGGATTACACGCATGAGTGTGGGAAAGTGGAATAATGATGGTGAAACGTTTTTTTCGTGTTGTTCCCAAAACTTCATAGAAGCTTCTGGTAAAGTTGCCACCACTTTACTAGGAGTATGACTTGACTAGACTAGACTAGACTATGACTTGACTCTGACTTGACTTGATGACTTCGACTGTGACCTGACACATTATTTACGTAAAATATCATTAACTTGATAAATTATCAATTACTTGACACTGGCTAAATACACAAAAGTGTGGAGCCAAATCTTAAAAAAAAAATTGTATTTTGTATTGTAATCCAAACAAAATCATTCTGTAATAAAAATATTTGCTAAAAATATATAAATGGTTTATTTACATTTTCCTAATCATTTGACCGAGGAGGAGTTGATGCTGCAAGCAAAATATCAGAAACTCAAGAAGAAGAAAAAAGCGCTACAAGCTTTGAAGGCACCAAAACAGGAGCCAGAGAAGCCGATATTACCTAAACGTCCTACGGAAGCACGAGACGCGCGAGAGATTGCCCGAAAACTTATTAAAAGTGGGGCAATTCAAGCTATCAAAAGCCCACCGGCTCAGCCCCAAAATGCAACATTTAAGAGGCCTAGAGCGGGTAAATAAAAAATATAATATTTACTTTTTCCTGTCCATACATCCAAGTTTAATATTTTTGAGTCAGGAAATAAATCCAGCACATATACTAGGATATCGTTTGGTAGCAAACTATTTGTGGTACCTATCCATTAGCATGACTACAGTAATGTGAGTCTACAGTCTACAGGCTTTGTCGCCAACTGCCCATAATCAACAAGGTTCAATTTTATAAAAGTTCTAAAAAAGTTTCTGAGTTGTCTTTGGGAACACAATCACTACAGTTTTTATTCATACACTAACATAAAAATAATGCTTTTACAGGAAGAGAAAGAAAGCTCAGTGGATCTGCTGGTGCAGCTGGAGGTGTAGCTTCATACCAACCATTTAGTGCATCGCAGGAGCCCCCACCACCTGAGGAAAAGCCAACTCCACGAGTTAAATATCTCTATGATTCATTTGTTACTGCTAGGGAAAAGTAAGTTTTAATTTCTGATTGGAAATGAAGATATTATGGCTGCTAATTTGAATAGACATTGGTACTGTTAAAATCTAGGTATTATCAATTTTTTAATTTGTCCATTTGTCTGTTTCTACTTGTCATTATTCTTTAGAAACTTTTAAGAATGTTGAGTACTTATGATGAAAGATATCTACTGCCAGCCTTTTTGTGAAAAATAGCTTTTTAAATTCATTGAGTGGCCAATTATTGGAATGATGTTAATATCCAAGAATTCAATTTTGATAACGATGATTCTAAACAAATTAATTATGTCTGCAAAAATGCAAGTAGACAACAAAATATGAGATCAAATAGCCTACTGCTAACTGCATTGGGAACCTTTAAACTAAACAAGTGAATAAAGTGTACATTCAAAAATTTATTCAATACCAACTATTGATTAATAATTCCTAATTAACAGAGAAGAACAGAAAACACCACGCCATCCTGGTGCAGGTGGTGATACACCAGCACAAAACACTGGACGTAGTGGCACACTGCAAGTTACTGGACCTAGAATCAGCGAGGAAACCATTCGGAGGCGCTTGGCAGCATATGAGTTTACTTTTACACAAGAAACGGACGATGATAAGTATGTAGCATGTTTTTTGAGGTCACTTTTTTATGGTCAATATAATCAAATAAGTTAACACTAGTAATAATAGTAAGTTGATGTTATTCCATGCGATTTCAACAAATATTGCCTACTGACCATTAAAAGGGCCATCCATAAATTATGTCACATGAGTTTCATGATTTTTTTTACCCCTCCTCCCTCCTTGCCTCCAAGCCGGTCACATTTGTGAGACCTAGTGTGATGTCACATATTTTGCAATGTTACATTTAGAAATTTATTAATTTAAAAATGTAGTATTGTTATACTTACATATAATATTATTATATTTTTGTCCCCCCCCTTCTTGTGACAGAACATCACACGGCCCCCTCGCTCCCTTTTAACGTGCGACGAAATTTATGGATGGCCCCAAACTTCAATATTATGAAGAGAATCTGCACCATTATAAAAGTGGTTTAATTTTTAATGTAAAGGAATAATTTAGGTATCATCGGTATCTTAAGTGAAGCATGTTCACATCCTGTATGTGAACATGCTTTACTTGGTTTTGCTTAACAGGTGATACTGTTACATATCATAAATATTATTGGAATAGTGGTTCTGAAAACTACAGAATATGGTTTTCGCCTTCTCACCATTGCATTGATAGTATTGTGGGAGTGTGACAGCAATTTAAACTTCTATAATGTCCCTTTCCAACAATACTCCTGTATTCCATAGGAAGTCATTTGAGTAAGAATAAGTAATGTCTATAGAGACTTGCTTGACCGTAACATTAACAATAGTCATTGGTTTATTATCTTTATTATAAATTTTCATACAACTTCTGATAAGGAAACCTTCCACATTTATTCTGATATTTCTAATCACCATATAAAAATTGATAAATGATAAAACAATAATTGTTGTTATTTTTCTTGTCCACAGAGCATTCTTAACGTTTGACAACCCAGAGATAGCAAGTCAGGCTAATACAGCACTCGAGGGGTTAGATGAAGGCTGGCGTGTGACAGTTGCCAGGAGACCACCTCAGCAAGGGGCTTGGGCTCCATCTGCATCACCTAGAAATCCACCTCCTAAAGATGCCAAACGGACACTGCTAACTTACGATGATATATTTGAATGATTTGTTTGAGGTACATAAGCTTTTTAGTTTTTACAAACATTAGTATGTATCTTACAATACATACTAACTACTAGACTATCATAGTTAAGAAATGATGTGCTTGTTTGTATTAATTATTCCATGGTGTGGTTTATGTATGAATCAATTAGTCAGTGTAACACATTATTTAAGGCCCAGAAAACATGCTGAAATAAAACACAATGACTAAAATATGTCTAATTTATATTAACACTAGCGGCCCGCCCCGGCTTCGCACGGGTATTTAATATATATCTATTATAGATTGAGATATAAACTATCCTATCTCTCAAGTTGGATCGAACTGCACATGGTGTGCGAATTTTATTATAATCGGTTAAGTGGTTTAGGAGTCCATTGAGGACAAACATTGTGACACGAGATTTATATATATTAAGATTTCATGCAGCAGCATGGCTTCTTATTGGGTTGAATAATTTATAAAAGACAATAATTGTAGAGAGCATACCAAAATTGTATTTTTAGTGGTCTGGTGACTCACTATTTTTATTACAATAGTCTTATTAAAAGTTAGTTATTAAATAACGTATTATATAAAACACGTATTTTTTATATTTTGGATTTGTTTTGATACATTTTGTAAGATAAATAACGGCTAAACTCACGTCAATTAAAGGTCAAAATGACTCCGACCAGGTTTCGGACATATTCGATGTCCTTCTTCTGGGAGCCAGTTACTAACGCAAGCCGCGGCGGCTTTCGCGAGCGTCAGCACGTAATATTGTCTTGATACAACATTTAATTCAGTAGTGTTTATTTTTAATTTTGGCTATTGTGAGGTTAAATGATGATTTCAGCTTGAAGAAGGAAAGAAATATTTAAACACCTTTGTTACGGATTCTTTTTTTTTATGGCAACCATCGACAAATAGTGGGCTTCACACATTGATATTCATTTAGCCTCATTTTGTTTTTAACAATAACTTGAGTAATACTTTATATAAAAATGTGATATGAGTTCTTTAGACGATATTCTCCCAATGGTTTTGGAATTTCGGTACCTTCAAAAAACTGAAATGTTCTCAACTCAGTATACATTATTATACAACTTTTATATTAAATTGTATTTAGCCTATATAATTGTGCAGGGTACAGAGAGATGCTTGAGGCAAGTTCAACTTCAACTTAATATTCTTAATTCCAAAACTGGCCCTGTTTGAGGATCCAAAAGGCTTAAAAAGAAAGGAATAGGTACTACAAATAAACCGGCCATTGCGCACCGAGGGTTACGCGTCCACCATACACAACTTATCTGTAATAGTTGTAGTTGTTATTATTAAGCTGTTATTTACGAAAAAAGGTTGCGATGTAAGTGGACTGTATTCAAAGAAATGGGGAAACGAAAACGAGAAAAGTTAGGATCTGTGCAACTCACCAGGATATTCGTTTAGGTGGATTTGGGCTGGTGTTTTGGTACCTTCCACTAAACTTTGGTTCGCTAGCTTACCTCCGAATGAGCTTGGGTTACCTGACCAGTATGGCGCCTGCGCCGGGTGATGATTTGGGTTTTGCACAGCCTTGGATGGGTGCGGGTGGTCGCACACGCGATATTTCACTAGTTGGTTTAATAAGAACGACAAGTAGGGCTGAGCCCTCGACAAATTGCTAGTAAAGCACGAAAATTATATTTTACGACAAAACCGAACCGCCTTCGACGGATGGCGGAAAACGACACCAAAAGAAGTGTGTTGCTAGTTAAAAACTACTAATTTAGGGATACCAGATTATTTTCATAGACGTAAATAGGAAAAGTGAACATTCCGCCCACCTAAATGGTCACATTTACGCGAAATAGGGGGATTTACTGAATGACTAAACGATAAATATTTAAAAACGACAAAGTTACAAAACAAAAATGTGGAGGAAATAGCAAATTAGTTAAAGGTTGGCAGGGGACAAAGTTTGACAAGCGGTCTTTTGTACTCACTTGTCGCAGTTCGAACCGTTGCGACACGACAAACTCCATCAGCTCCTCTGTGCAGGGCAACTATACGACCCATTTTCCACTGCATCGGATGGCATTGTTCATTTACAATGAGAACGAGAGTACCGACAGCTGTATCTCCGCGAATCTTATTCCAGCGCAGCCGTTGCTGTAGAGTATGGATGTATTCATGATGCCATCTGCGCCAAAAGTCTTGGTGCATTTTCTGAAGTAGCTTCCAACGATGTAGAGTACTAATATTTAAATCAACAAGTTGTTCTTCCGGAAGAATGGACAAAGGTTCTAGCGTCAGAAAATGTCCAGGAGTGAGCGCCGAAAAATCATTTGCATCAGAGCTGAGGGGTGTCAGTGGTCGAGAGTTTAACAAGGCTTCGATTTGTGCGAGTACAGTATAAAATTCTTCGAAAGTGAGTCTCTGAGTTCCAACGACTCTCGCGAGATGAGTTTTAACCGATTTTATACCCGCTTCTGCTAGGCCATTGAAATGTGGACCTCCGGGAGGACTAAACGAAAACTCTATTTCTTGCGACTCAGCGGAATCTTTCATCAAAGTTCCCAAATAATTACTCGCACCTACAAAGTTTCTGCCTTGGTCCGAAATAATTTTGCTACAACGACCACGTCGCGCAATAAATCGCTTTAGTGCAGCAAGAAATGCCTCTGTTGACAATTCCGAAGCCAATTCCAAGTGAATAGCCTTTGTGCTTGTGCACACAAAAACGCAAATGTAGCCTTTAAATGTTCTAACTCCGCGGCCACGACCGAGAGCTATGTCGAAAGGTCCACCGTAGTCGATACATACGGTAGAGAAAGGTTTGATTTGGTTGACGCGATATGAAGGCAAATTTCCCATAAGCGGAGCCGGAGCGGGTTTAGGGTTGACTCGAAAACATTTCAAACATTTTGAAATGACCGCACGAATAGCTCGCTTGGGCGATAAAATCCAAAACGTTTGAGCAAGAAGATTTTGCAAAGTTTGAGCACCAGGGTGCATGAAAGATTGATGATAGTCGTCGATAATTAAAAATGTAAGTCGATGGTCACGAGGTAAAAGTAAAGCGTGTTTTGTTTCAAAATCTATATCTGCGTGAGCTAAGCGACCGCCCACCCTCAAAAGACCCGCGGTATCAAGAAACGGCGATAATTTTCGCAAACTCTTGGGAAGAGAGTTTGGAAATCCAGCCCTAAGTTTCTCTATCTCAATCGAAAATGCGCTTTGCTGAGCATGTTTTATCAAAAACATCAATGACCTTTTGATTTCAGAAGGCGTCAAAGCACCGACGTGTTTGGGATTGAGATTAGGTCTCGAGTTCTGCAGAAATCGAAAAACACGCGCAAGCACACGTTTGACTGTCGAGAGCGACGAAAACTTATTCAAAAGTTGGTCGACTATATCAACTTCCAGCGAAGCAACGAGAGTATAAATCTTCTGCTCTTCCTCTACACCACTAGAATTTGTAGCGAAAGACGAAGTAGGCCACTCAACCTCAGGCTTCGACAGCCAGGTTGGGCCATTCCACCAAAGTGCATGCTCTACCAAATCGATAGGTAGAGTTCCTCGGGAACCACAATCTGACGGATTGTCCGAGGTACCCACATGCCTCCAGAACTCAGGCGCAATTCTTTCCTGGATGTGGCTGACTCTATTGGCCACATAAGTCTTCCATTTGGATGGACAAGACTTGATCCACGACAAGGCGACTGTAGAGTCAGACCACGCGATGATATTTTGAACTGCGTGAAACGGGCTGAGCGCTTCTACGATAGCAGTCATCAGGTCAGACAATAAAACTGCAGCCTGGAGTTCCAGTCTGGGTATCGATAGCTTACGAAGAGGTGCAAGTCGACAACGTGCGGAACAAAAGTATACAGAACAAGAACCTTCTGCATCGACAACACGCACGTAAGTCACGGCACAGAACCCACGTTCAGACGCATCACTGAATCCGTGGACTTGTAAAATGACAAATGACGACACCATACGACGTGGTATGGATATAGATGACAACGACGACAACTGTGATTTGAATCGCATCCATTCTGAAACAATAAATTCAGGTGCATCATCATCCCACGAGACGCCTGAAATCCACAAAAGCTGTACCAAATACTTCAAGTAGAAGGTAATTGGTCCAAGAAAACCGAGCGGGTCGTAAACGCGGGAGAGCTCCGAGAGTAATGTGCGCTTGGTGCATCTACGATTCTCTACGACCACCTTGAATCGAAAACAATCCGAATGCGAAAACCACAAGAGTCCGAGAATCTTCAGCGAAACATCAGAAACGTCCTCGAAACGTTTGAAATCCTCAGAATACAAATCGGTAGAGGGAAGGTCAACGAAAAAATCTCTATGATTTGATGTCCATTTCCGGAGATCAAAACCACCGGACGACAAAATTTGAGTGAGTTGCAATCTCAGCTCTAGAGCCTGACTGATAGAGTCAGCTCCACTGACGACATCATCAACGAAAATATCTCTACTTAGTACCGCAGAGCCAAGAGGATGGTCAGTGCGAGTCTCTTCAGCCAATTGAGCAATGGTGCGGAGAGCTTGATAGGGTGCTGACGAAACTCCATAAGTGACGGTACGAAGCCTATAATCTTGTACAGGCTCATCAGCAGACGGCCTCCACACAATGCGCTGGTAATCAGCGTCAGACTCTGGCACCAATATTTGCCGATACATCTGCTTCACATCGCCCGTGAATACGATTGCGTGCCAGCGAAAGCGGATCAACAAGTCGAAAATATTTGTTTGGAGTTTTGGTCCCGACAACAAGGTATCATTTAGCGAACGATGCTGACGATCGCTGCAACTCGCATCGAAAACTACGCGTAAGGGCGTGCTTTTACTTTCCGGACGTAATACTCCGTGGTGAGGAATATAGTAGAAGGGGCCATCATCGACAACAGGTGGCTCTACCTTTTCCATATGACCGGAGTCTTCATAGTCCTTCATGAACGAGACATAAGCCCTTTTGTATTCTGGGTTCAATTGAAGTTTCTTCTCAATTGATGAAAATCTTTTTAATGCAGTAGCACGAGACTACAAAATTCGGTTTATTCAAGGGATCGATAAAAGGTAAAGGAACGACAAATCTTCCTTCATCCGTACGACAATGATGATGGGTGAAGTAATCCTCACACAGTTGGTCCTCCTTCGACAAAACTTTAGGTTGTGGTCCAACTTGCTCTACTTCCCAAAATCTCTTGAGAGAGTCATCCAACGACAAGTTCGACACGAAAAAGCAAATTTTATTTTGGGGGTTACGACAACGAAAATTGGTGGTGTGATATCTAGAGTCACAACCACCCAACAAAATCCAACCAAAGTTGGTATTGAGTGCGTTAGGCTGCCCTGGTTTACCCCTTTTCAAGCCAGGTAGCAACGCCGACGAGTAAACATCTGCATTTAAAAGCATATCAATAGGTCCTGGGTCCTTAAACTCAGGATCAGCAAGTGTCAATCCAATAAGATGAGACCATGATGCTGGCTCTATCTGTTGTGTGGGTTGATCCGAACAAATTGATGGTAACACAAAAGCTTCCAAATCCAAACTAAAATTTCTATTCATTGACTTAATATTACAGGACAATGACCCCAGTGTGTTTGCTACAACATTTCCAATACCATTAACCGAATGATGACTTTTAGTAATTGGCAACCCTAGAGACCGGGCACAAGATTCCGACACAAAGTTACTAGCACTTGCGCAGTCCAGTAAGACCCTAGCAGGTTTGAATTGACCATGGCAGTCCCTAACCAAAACTTTAGCAGTTGCAAACAAAACATTGTCACTCTTTGTTGTTGATGTTAAAACTGTATTTTGGTTCTTGGTATCATCAGCAGAAGTACTGTTGCAAGTCTTCTGTTCAAAATGTAGCAAGCTATGATGAGAATATTGGCATTGGTTACACTTATAACCCGAACGACAATTTCTTACTAAATGTGAAGCCGAGAAACACAACAGACAAAGCTTCTTTTCTTTTACAAAGTCAAACCGATTTTGAGTTGATAATTTTAAAAACTTGTCACAAGAGTCAAGTCTATGTTGTCCAGTACAACACAAACAATTATTGGTAGCTGCCACAACAAAAGATGAGGACTTTCCCTTTCTAATATTATTGCTAGTCATCCTACTACTATTACCAGGTTTGATATTTGAAATATCCAAGGCACGATAATGTTTTTCAAGAAAACTTTGCAATTGTTCAAACTTAGGTATATCATCTGAATTAAATTCCAATTGAAAAGCTTCACATGTAAACTTATCTAACTTTGACCATAGTAAATGAAACAGCATGAAATTTCTATCAGGTAACTGATATTTATCTAAAATTGCTAAGTTTTCTGCAAAGGTACGGTGAACACGCTCTAATTCTATACTAGATTTAGCTTTGATAGACTCACAATTCAAAAGTTTATCATAGTAGGTGAATGCAATCTGCCTCTTCCTGTTATAATATTTGTTCAAGGTATTGTATGCATCTAAATAACTATCATCAGTTAAGGGAAAGTTTTTTATCAAATTATAGGCGTTACCTTCGACACTCGACAATAAATAGTGGAGCTTCTCCACATTCGACATATCCCTCTTGTGAACCAAGGAGTCAAATAATTGAATAAAGCAAATCCAATTTTCTACTTCACCATCAAAAGTTTTCAACAATAACTTCGGTAATTTCGCTGAAACAGGAGACGACGAACTCACAGCCTTATTATTGTTATTCGCGGACACATTACACAATGATAAACGCTTTTTGATTTCACGAAACTTTTTCTCAAACTTGATGATGACCGACACTTCTGTTTTACGTGCATGGCTGGACGGTAACGACGACATAACATTTCGCTGAGCCGCATGAAACTCTGCCGCTATTTCATTCAAATCCCGTTCCGTATAGCCCGCCAAATCCAAGCCTTGATCATAGTCAATCATATCCAATCGCATGATAGCATAATCACGCGCAATAAGGTTAGGATCAGCCGAAACTTCTTCACAAACTTTCGATGATTCTGACAGTTCTGTCATTGTGACTTTTGACTTTCAACAACTTTGACAACTAAATATGACGATCACTTTGACACTTGCCAACCAACCAAACAAATTAAATTAAATTCTACTATTTACTACCAACTTTCAATATAAATCATCCGACGGTAGATATTTTTTAAGCTAACAAAAGAAGTGTAGGGTATTTAATAAATATGCAAATTTTTACAAAATTCGATTAAATAACACTATTAATACGAAAATAGGTCACTACTACAACAGATACGGCTGAAGGACCAAAAAAATGTTATTATTAAGCTGTTATTTACGAAAAAAGGTTGCGATGTAAGTGGACTGTATTCAAAGAAATGGGGAAACGAAAACGAGAAAAGTTAGGATCTGTGCAACTCACCAGGATATTCGTTTAGGTGGATTTGGGCTGGTGTTTTGGTACCTTCCACTAAACTTTGGTTCGCTAGCTTACCTCCGAATGAGCTTGGGTTACCTGACCAGTATGGCGCCTGCGCCGGGTGATGATTTGGGTTTTGCACAGCCTTGGATGGGTGCGGGTGGTCGCACACGCGATATTTCACTAGTTGGTTTAATAAGAACGACAAGTAGGGCTGAGCCCTCGACAAATTGCTAGTAAAGCACGAAAATTATATTTTACGACAAAACCGAACCGCCTTCGACGGATGGCGGAAAACGACACCAAAAGAAGTGTGTTGCTAGTTAAAAACTACTAATTTAGGGATACCAGATTATTTTCATAGACGTAAATAGGAAAAGTGAACAGTAGTATATTATCTGTAATAGTTGGACTGCATACTTAGGGTGGGTTGCACCATCTTTAGTAATAACAAACATCGATATTTCAGTTAAAGTACCGGTTAGACAAAAAATAGGTTGCAACATCTGACAATTGCTAAATGACGATAATAATAATAATAATATGTGCGGACATCTCACACAACGCTATCTAGCCCCAAACTAAGCAAAGCTCGTATTATGGGTACCAGATAACTGATACAATACTTAAATACTTTTTGTTTGTAAATATACATATAATACAAAATAACACCCAGACACAGAACAAACACCTTTGTTCATCGCACAAATGGTCGTTCTGGGTGGGAATCGAACCCACGACCCACAGTTCAGAAGGCAGGGTTACTACCAACTGAGCTATCGAACCAGACGTCATTGCCATACGTAAAATGTTGCAACTTTTTTGACAAACATCGAAAAGAATAGTACAATACATTACAGGTTTCTTTCTATTCTTCTATCATTGTTTTAAATATTAAACGTAAAAGGCGTTAACTGTTAACCGTAACCGGCGAAGCGTGAGCGGTTACGGTTAACAGTTAAAGTCATAACTTCATAACTGTCATAAAGTCATAACTGGCCCGATAGCTCAGTTGGTAGTATCCCTGCCTTCTGAACTGCAGGTTGTGGGTTCGATTCTCACCCAGGACAAACATTTGTGTGATGAACATCGATGTTTGTCCTGTGTCTGGGTGATATATTGTATTCTATCTATGTATTTACAAACAAAAAGTATCTAAGTATATTGTATTAGTTATCTGGGTTCCATAGTACAAGCTTTGCTTAGTTTGGGGCCCGATGGCGCTGTGTGAAATGTCCACAGATATTTATTATTATAGTTATTATATTATTGTAGTATTTAGTTGAAATAATAAAGGTAATTTTCCGGTTATAAAAACTAGAATTCAATAGATAATAAAAAATCGTTTTACTAGGCTCGACTCCCATATTTTTATTGCATACATAAATAATATACAAATAATATAGTGTTATAATCACAATATCCTGAAGTTTAGCAAGAAATACTAAAATTGGGACAAGCACGTTTTGCACTTTCGCTAACGATAGTGATCATTAGTTTTCCTTTTTCTCATCGTGGTTTTCAAATCAAAATTGAGTTATGACGCGAATTGAATTCGTTCTGAATTTCCTGGCCTTATTGATCTACAGACAGATCTGTCATTGTTTTATACCAGTTAGCCTGTAAGCTATAGATAAACTTACCTCCATTATAAACATTTTAATATCAGGAATAGGTGAAAATGCTAGTTAAAAGAAAAAAAAATGCATATATTCATATTTGTATATTAAGTATTTATATATTAGTCAGTTTATATAAATTAGTGTATATTTAATTTATTATTTATTTATGACGTATCTATTAAAATTATTGATTCATTTTTATTTGACTTAATTTACTTTATTTGTTTCTACCACCGACTCTCCAGTAATTATTTCCATCCAAAGGTTGACTAGAAGCGATCGCTTTTAGCGATAAGTCTGCCCATAGTACTCCAAGTTTCTAATCTTCTGTATCTGTTTTCATGTCTGGTGTATAATTTAGAGCATTTTCTATTATATTATATATAAAATACGCCCTGTACATGCACATACACACGTGACTATATACACGTATACATACGTACATACATGAAAGCAAATTTGCCAGTTGTTACAGACTTCGCTCGCTCGGTCAACTAACAGCAACTATGGAAACAACTTTCACATTCAGACAGCAGATTTGTATATTAATATATAATAATTATATGCATGTATGCATTCGACTGACTCGATAGCTAAATTGGTAGTAACCCTGCCTTCTGAACTGTAGGTTGTGGGGTCGATTCCCAACCAGGACAAACATTTGTATGATGAATATATATGTTTGTTCTGTGTCTGGGTGTTATATTGTATTCTATGTATGGATTTACTAACAAAAAGTACATAAGTATTCCATCAGTTACCTGGTTTCCATGCAGTTCCCATAGTAAAATCTTTGCTTAGTTTGGGGCTAGTTGGTGTTGGGTGAAATGTCCACTAATATTTATTTATTTAGGTATGCTTGAGCACTGCTACAGAAATTTAACCTCTGTCTCAATAGGATTCAGACACATCACATCCGTTTTCCTACGGGAACTCGGTTATAAAAAGAAAGTTTACGGGGTAGAAAGTTTACGTTGATCCAGATAGTGAAAAATGTCCAATTTCGTCCAAATCCGCTCAGCTGTTTTATAGAGAAAGCCAAACAAACTTTCGAATAAACAGACAACGTTTACTTTATTATAAGCAAATTTTACCTAATGAACCTCTGTCATAAGTAATAGTTTTTAAGTTTGTGCTTGTCAATTGTTCTTGTAATGTGGTGTTTCAATAAAGAGTTTTATCTTAATTTGAAAACTCGTAAGTATGACATATTTTGTAAGATAAATTGCGGCTAACGTAATTTATCTTACAAAATGTGTCAATTAAAAAGTTGAAATTACTCCGAACAAGCTAGCAAGCGCGGCTTGCTTTTGTAACTGGCTCCCAGACATGGAATATGTCCGAAACATTTAGTTTGATTTTTTAATTGACGTGACTTAAGCCTTTATTTATCTTACAAAATCTATATAAACGTGACCAGTTCTTAAGAAGTAAGTATTTATGCAATTAGGCATTATGTTCTTATAAAGACAATGCTGTCATTATAGCTACAAAAACAGATGTTGAATCACATGCATTTCCAGTTACATTACTCATCGAGTTTCTCATTACAGTTGCCTGTCAAAGTATAAGCCAGTACCAATAGCATGTCGACCTGTTAGCCACACAGACGTGTATGTGTATATATAAGCGCGGTCGCTTTTGTTGACCTTTCATTACTTTGCATTCCTTGAATTATTCTATTGTTTTGTGCTATACATTTGTGTTAACTAAAATGGCTATGAAGCACGTTAATTTCGTCGTTTTATTAGTTGTGAGCGTTGCTTTGTGTAAACCTAGAGACAGCACTGCGGTGCATACAAAAGATTTGGTAGTGCAAAACGTTGATTCACAGTCTCCTAAAGCGGAACCTTCAGCATCGGAGCCAAATGGAGGTAAATAATTTGATTAAATGTTACTGTAGACGGTTTAAGTGGTTATTTATCATTTTATTTGCGCATATATTTTTTCTATTTTACTTAAATGTCTTATTGTCGGATGAGTTGGTCCAAGGATTTGAGTGAAGATATCTGAATAATGATAATAGCTGTTGTGTTGTTGCTTATTGGAGTTGAGAATTTTAGATTTAACTTTACGGATGGATTTGTAGTAAATTTAATATTCACTACTTTAAAAAAATGTTTTTTGACGGAAACTTCAACTTTCAATGTCTCGACAGCTCTAGAAGATCAAGACTCAAAGATGAGCTATTGAGATAGGCCGATGGTCAGTATTTAATGTATTTCGGGTTAATACACCTACATATCAAGAAAAGTGGCTAAAGTATTATAATTACATTACTTATATTGATATCTTACTGTAATAGGGAATGCGTTTGTGAAAATCACTCATGTTCCCATTATAATGAAATACAAATAAAAAAATAAATAACGCCCAACGATCACATACACAGATTCTAGATCCTACATTGTAATGCTATAAAATCTTGTGTATTTTCTATATTTTTGTGGGTTTCTCTAAACTAGTTATCGTATTTGATTGCAGAAGTACACATCCCTGGTCGCATCAGCTGCCCTTACGAAGACGCCACAGATCACCCCGCGTGCTTAGAGCATTGTTTACCTAAAGGATATTCCTACGGCATATGTGTCAGCAAAACATGTAGTTGTATTTAGTTTAATAACCTTATTATAGCAATAGATAAACTTTTATCAATATTTATTGGTTCATTTTCCTTATAAACATCATCTTGCTTACCTTAAATAGCAGGAAAACTCGAACAGATTCTTAAAACCACAAAAAACTGGTTTCTTATATACCTACGTACCACAGCATTTCTTTGCGTTCTGATTAACCATTTGCCGGAAAATTTAAAAATAAAACTGTTATGTTTCATTAATCTGTGGCCCTGGAATACTGATTTCCTCCATTATGCAGTAAAATGTATTCATGATTTCGCCACGCTGAATGTAATAAATAATAAATCGATCAGCAAGTTACAATAATTTGCATTTGAAACGCACCACATTCAATGGCGATATATGTTATTGTTGATGTTGTTATGTGATAAAAATATAATTGTGTGTATACTACTATGAAATGTGTATATTTCTACACTACTTTGCCTAAATTGTAAATGGAAAAAACTCTCTAGAAACGATTTGTTCAAGAGCAGGTATTTGACATGAAATTTCGCCTGTAGCTGCATGGAGCTTCTTAGAACAAATCAAATCTGCTTCTTCTTTGATTTGATTCCAGCTGTATTCGACGTCCTCTTTAGTCGTGAGTCGAGAACATACTACGAATCTAATAACGTATCTTTCTCGGAAACTTCCCGCAACCATAAACACCTTCTTCTTATTAGTTAAATTTTCTAATAACTTCTTGGTAATGATATCTCCGTCCTTGAGTCTGAAGCACACCAACCCCATCGAAGATTCGGGTTCTACCAAAAATCGACAGTCAGCTTGTACCAAATTAGCGAAATGTCGTGCAAGTGAGATTTGAGTCCTGATGTGACTTCTGAGACCTTCAGCGCCGTATATTCTCATGACGGTCCATAATTTCAAAGACCTGAATCTGCGTCCGAGTGGTATCTGCCAGTGTCGGTAATCGGGTATTTTGGCTTCTGTTTTGATATCCTCTAAATAAGGCCGTTGTACATGAAACGCTTTGATGAGATCATATCCGTTTTTTACCCACATAGCAGAACAGTCAAAATGAACAAGCATCCATTTGTGAGCGTTGACGTCAATGGAGTCGACATATTCGATACCTTTCATTAGGTGCCTGTATTCAGGACATATAAAGGCGGCTCCTGCGTAGGCTGCGTCAACATGAAGCCAAACGTTAGCGTCATTGCAAACTGGTCCTAGCTCATACAATGGATCAAAGGCACATGTTCCTGTTGTGCCGAGATTAGCAACAACGAAACACGGTATAAGGCCCTGTGCTCTATCTTTTTCCATCGCCCGCTTCACGGTTTCTCCGCGTAGTCTTCCATTAGAGTCCGCTTTGAGCAATCTCATTTTCATAGACCCTAGTAATCCTGCCTTTTCAACTGATGAATTGCATTGGTCTGATGTGTAGGCAACCAGCTTAGGTTTGATTTCGTCTTCATTGAGTTCAGGGTTTTCTTTCGCGAGTTTGCGGACAGTCTTTTCTTTAGCAACCAATAATCCAACTAGGGTAGCCTCACTTGCTGAACCCTAAAAAGAAAATGATATTATGTAAATGATTAAAGTCGCATATATGCCGTTTCATCCTGCCGGGATGAAAGCACATTTTGAACTTCCCAACTCATTATGACACGTTTTCTATATTTACGTAATAATTGCATAGTAATAAAAAAACACTGGAAAAAAAGAGAGATACTTAATTAAACTATACAGATTGTACCAATACATGCAATGGATTACAACATAAATGTGTAGGTATGGACTATTAGGGCTACTGAAATCAACCCTATGTGATTTATGTAATAATTATCTATATCCATACTAATATACCTAAGTTAAGTAACAGACTTCAGTCTGTTTGTTTGTGTGGCTTCCACATCAAAACAGCTGTAATGATTTTGACCAATTTTCACATAAATTACATATTACCCTAGCATAGAATACTTATTGTCCCGGAAAACGTAAGAGTTTCCACGAGAAAATTGGCAAATTTCGAGTGAAACCAACCTCTAGGTTCATACAATAAGTCAGGAGTTGGGTAATTTTGATGATTTTCCTTCAAATCTGTACTATTAAGTTTTCTATGGCAAATCAGATTTCGTCCTTGACTTAGCTAAATTATAATGGCAACACAAGTTTGTTTTAAATATATCGTATATTAGGTCTTTACCTATGAAATTGCCGTTATGTTTGAAAAAAGTTAAAGTATTTTTTTTTCGAACTTATTTATTTCTTTTATTCAAAGTAATCACCCCTGCAATCAATGCATCTTTGCCAACGCTGTGGCAGTTTATGGATGCCCTTCTTGAAAAAATCAGCAGGACGGGAGACAACAAACTCTTCAAAGGCGTTTTGTACTGCCTCTCGGGAATTGAATTTTTTTCCCGCTAAAAAGTTGTCCAAATTTTGGAAAAAGTAATAGTCGGTAGGCGCAAGATCTGGTGAGTATGGCGGTTGAGGGAGAGCTTCCAAACCCAACTCATGCAGCTTAGAGACGGTCTGTTGTGCAGTATGGGGTCGCGCGTTGTCGTGAAGTAGCAGTGGAGACGACCGATTGACCTTGAAGCTGGTTGCAGACGTGAGAGTTTCGCCATCATTGTGGTCAGTTCTTCAATGTACACATCTGCAGTAATGCTCTCGCCGTTTTGTAAAAAGCTATGATGAATCACACCAGCACTAGACCACCAAACTGTGACCATCACCTTTCTAGGGGTCATTTTTCGTTTTGCACATTGCTTTGGTACCGAACCAGGATCTAACCAACTTGCTGAGCGCTTTCGATTGTCAAAAAGAATCCATTTTTCGTCGCACGTAACAATTCGGTTCAAAATTCCTTCATTTCTGTGCCTGTTAAGCAGCGCAAGGCAAGTCTCGACGCGTACGTTGCGCTGGCGATCGTTAAGTTCGTGGGGCACCCATCTATCAAGCTTTTTTATCTTGCCAATCTGTCGCACATGGACCAATATTGTTTTGACGCTAACATCAAAAGCTGCTGCCAGCTCAGCTGTAGATTGAGATTCATCAGCTTCCACAATCGCCTTTAATTCATCATTGTTGACCAAAGTTTCCGGACGACCACGAGGTTCATTTTTCAAGTCAAAATTCCCAGAACGGAACCGAGCAAACCAATAACGGGTTGTACGTTCGTTTGTACAGTTCTCTCCGTAAACGTCGTTGATGTTACGTGTCGTTTGTGCCGCGTTGGTGCCACGACGGAACTCATATTCCATAATTACACGAAATTTCAAAGTATCCATTATGAGGAAAAATGTTGAAATGTAATGAAAATACAACGCTAATCAATAAACAAAAGACTTATATTGTAAATAGAATGTCATATTTTTAAAACAAAATTAATTTGAATTTAGAATTCATAGCCAATCAAAACTTTTTTTGTTTGAAAAAGTCTGTACTGCAATACGGCAATTTCATAGGTAAAGACCTATTATATAAAGAATAGGCTAACGTTTCAATATATTTTAAGTGACATGGACGAAGATGGTGCCTCTGTTCTCCTGGATTGGGAATTGGCTCTGCGTATTGTTCTTAACCTTGGCGTCAAGATTCTTAAAGGTGGTACTAGCCAGACAGACATTTGAAAATGTCCTATACCTATCTATACATACAAAATTCAAAGTCCTGACGGACTGCCTTATATATCAACGCACAGCCTAAACCGCTGGTCCTAGAGATTTTAAATTTGAAGGGTGTGTTCTTTGTAAAGTGTAGGTATCCACTAAGAAAAGGTTTTTCGAAATTCCATCCCTAAGAGGGTGAAAAGAGTAGTTGATTTATCTATAAAAAAATCATAGTTTCCTATAGGCCACGCGGGCAGAAGCTAGTCTGCTATAAATAGTTTCAAAACGATGTTTTCACCACTTCAATTCGAACCCACGACTTAGTAAACTGACTTCCGAGGTGTTGTCGTTTTAGTTTTTTTTATACTATACAGAAGATGCACATATATGCATACAGATTGCTTGCGTTTGACCACATTTCTCCTGAAGTTAAGTGACCGTAAGTGGTCGACGATGTAGCGCGCTCGCTTATAAGAAACCTGTTCACTCTCCTCTTAAAAACATTATTATTAGTTATTATTATTATTATCCTATTTACATTAGTACTGCCTTTCTATACACATGATGCAGTTGATGGCAATCATTACCTGTATTACTCCTCCCCCCGGTCCAGACGAACAGTTGAGGAACTCTTCAGGTAGCCCAAGCAGTTTGCCGAGCCAGTTCATGGTTATTACTTCAAGCTCCGTGCAAGCAGGACTAGCCATCTGAGAATTCGTGCAAATTTTATTGTTATACTGTAACCAAAGTATATATATATATATAGGATATCATCGGTTCATAGAACATAATTGATAATAATTTTTTGGGGGTATATTTAAATTAAAATTAAGTAAAAATAAATTATTATTACACCCAGAAGATATAAACTTCTGGATTGGACCAATCTGAACATATATCCACAGACCAAGTAGAGGATACTATGTATCTCCAACTAAAAAAAAAAATTTTTGAAATCGGTCAACAAATGATGGATGTATGAGCATGAGAGATAGTATGAGATTACAAATATAAAAAATAAAAAAGAAACATACATCTGAATTGAAAACCTCCTTTTTGGCGGTGGTTCAAAAAGGAGTCATAGGTATTTTTTGATTTCTTCTGCATCGCATCGATGGGCTATCGAGGGGTTAAAAAGGGAAGAAATACAGTAAAAGGGTGGCGAAGGAAGAGATGTGAAAAAGTGTAGAGAAAAAGAAAATAATGTGTGATGCTGGAGAGAAAGCAGGGGAGTGAACTACGGCGAAAAATTAACCCACGTGACGTGATCCATACGCTCCGACAAACTGCCGGCAACAAGATGAAACCTCTAAGCTTGACAGCCTCTGTGGTGTGGTGGTTGAGCAGATCGGCTCATAGCCCGGAGGCGGCGGGCTCGATTCCCGCGACAAGACAAGTATTTGTGCACAAAAAAACGCAAATACTTGTTCTGAGTCTGGGTGTTGTGGGACCATGGTCTTCGTAGTTCCTGTGTCCCTAGACACGGAATCCTATTTAGGGTCCAGAATCTATGTATGTGATCGTTGGGCGTTACTATTATTATTATTAGAAGGGAAAGGAAAAATGATAGGAGAAAAATATTGGATGGACTAGTATACTTTCGATTCAGGGAGGGCAGGCGGCATATAGGACGTGAAACAAATTCTCCCATTCGAAGCATGAGCGAGTCATAGTTCATAATAAGACAAAAACACGTAGAAAATATTTTGCTAAGTACTTATACATACCCAGTTGATCCCAACAATCCCAAGACCGTCACAAATCAGACCTCCTATCATACTAGCATAAGATGCCCCGGTCGGGAAGAAAGCGTGAAACCGCGGTGACTGCCAGTGAGTTATCTGAAAAGTGAAGATTGTGCTGGCATGTAAAAATCGGTAAAGATTAAAAACGTTCTTAGTACGTAGGTAAGTATCTAGTTGAAATCAAACTTCAATTACGAAGTAAACTTGACGCTTAAGTCGAACAAACGAGACAATAGTTATCGGAATAGGTACCTACTAAATGTGGTTTATCAATCCATTAAACTTTACCTATCATCTGACAATGGAAACAGGTTTAATGTGGCCTAATATGCTATATATACACAATACAACTACTACAAAACGCTTTATTGACACCTAAAATAAACATGTAGAATGGTGAATCACTTAATAAGATAGGTACCTACCTACAATGGGCCTATACTACTTAGTTACTTAAAAAACTGCTTACGCTTGGCAGTATAGTTTCATTGAAATCTTTGAGAACTTCTTTCCACTCTTCCGGTCTTTCTGGTGCTTCTTCCGGGAGCGTTTTCAACAGATACTCTGGCTCTACCGAGGGCAGGACATCTCTGAAAACGTAAGAAATAATCTATACATAAATAATATGAAATACTGTTCGTTGGCAAGCGCATCACATGTGAAAGGATGGGCTGATTTGGTAATTTTAAAATGTTTGTAAAGTATGGAAAGAAACATACAAAAAGTATAAGTTTTGGGAAGATCGTTTTTCTATGCGTAATTTGTATGAAAAATTTTGACAGAACAACGTCTGTCGAGTCATCTAGTAAGTAATAAGAAGTAATAGACCTATTAATTAAAATAAAACTAACGAAGGTAAAATCTGTAGATAAATAGAAAATAGGTACATTATTAAAAATAAAATATTTTACATGTTATGTTCGTAGTAATATCTAAAAATATCGTTTTTTAAATTATTGAATTCTTTAGAGTTCTAAGCAGGCTTTGAATTTTGTTTCATCAAAATCGGTCTATCCAAAAAGGAGGTTAGGCATCTATAGAATAAAATGGCTTATGCACCGTATCTCCGCTAGATACATGACCGGAGGGTTGAATAGGTATCAAAATATTTGTAAAATGAAATATAATAAATAAGGACGAAGAGAGAAGGAAGAAATGTATATAAAGAAAGGTAAATAGAGTGGTAGGATGGTGGACAGAGGCATGGAAGATTAAGGCGTAAAATTAACTGACCCGCGTAAAACTGTGGGTGGGTCAGTTAGCTTTTCAATAAGTCGAAAAATAACAAAGCATTACGTATTAGGTAGAGGTTAAAAGAATTTAGACTGCCACTGACTTAAATAAGGTAAGTATTTTAAGTTATCTTATTTGGATTTGTTAAAAATAACCTATTAGCAATAAAATATAGTATACGAGTACCTACATTTGACTTTTACTTTGACATTTACATACTTTTATTGACATTTAGACTAATTACTTAATTATTCAGGATTCGTTTGGATTTATTAAACTGTGACAGAATGGTACTAACTCTTTGTAAGTATTTAAGTACAAAAACAAGTGGCAATAAATGAAACTTCATCGTTCTTAGATAATACATAAATAGGTACCATGGACGTACCTATATAATATAAATAATAGTTGTACACATTTTAGCTCGCGTGTATGTGTGCACGGTTTGAATTATATAAGTAAACGATGGGAAAGTGAACGCTCTATCATTCCTGTTCCTGTTAAAGTTACAACTTTACATTGGGTTATTGCGAATTATACCGTGCTCAGTTATGTAAGCCCATACCTACTTGAAAACAGACCGATTTGGCTAGTTTTTGATCCAAAACGTTCGTATAAGTCCGAATTATCAATAGAAAAATTGAAAAAATTGGGGCGGGGTCAAATGCCGAGCCTACTACTAATCGAACGAAGTCGTGGGCAATAGCTATGAGCTATTAATTAAAAAAGCTTTGACTGACCGATTGACTGAAAGTCAACGTACCTACAACCTAAACCTCTGGAGTCTTCCTTTTATATTAGAATAGGGGTGTAACGAAAAGGATTTTTGAAAATTCAGCTCTAAGGGGTCAAACGTGTGTTATACATTTCATAAAGAAATGCGGTCTAAATTGCTGTATTTAGTAGTCTGATGCATGTGTGCACTGAGTAAGACGGTTTCTAAATTCCCACTTATCTCTCTATATGACGTACCCAATTGCGTTGCAGTAGGTTCGTCATAAAGGGATAAATGCGAACTTGAGGCTGTCAAACTTTAATGTAGAGAGTGCCAAAGATGAATATTACTATTTTACAATCTTATTATTTTTCTCTGTGCAAGGATAATTTCTTATCAAGTAAACTTACCATACTTTAGTATTGGTAAGTATATGAGTAGATTTTGTTTCTGGGTCTAAGACCAAAGTAAACGAGGAACGAGCGACAATTCGATAAACATTTCTGATGTAAAAAACTTTTTGAACTCTAAATATTTCGCCATGGTATCACTTGTCGCGGTAGCTTAATTAAAGCATGTCCCGGCTTTAGGGAGGGTTGCGGTTCGAATCCCGCTCAAGATTAAAATTTATTTGTCTATGAACTCTTCTGTAGCGTCTAAAGCAACAAAAATGAATAACAAATAGAACTTACCTGTCTCTGACATTTTCCACATAGTCGGCAAGCAGATCGATGGTCGCCTTGCCAAACTCACGGAACTGCTGCGCGTCCATTTTACACCACTATCACAAACACAAAAACTGTTCAGAATCTCAGTTCTTTAATTGCGAGACACATGGAGCTCTAAAGACGAACACCGAGATAATGATAGAATAAATGTACGGGAAATGCGTTATATAAACAGTGCAGCTTTCTACACCCTGCGTTTGCGCAGGATGCTGCCGGTAGTTGTGTAAGCTAGCAAAGTAGGCGTTTAAGGTGTTTTTCTAATAAGGGATCATTATTTTAAATCAAATGTTATTGTGATAGGTCTTAAAAGGCATCTAAACGCGTGCAAGCGAAGTGTATCGATCCGAGTGCAATGAGTTCGAAATATTGGAGCTTTTCCTTTTAAGGTTGTCAAAAAAGTAGTACTTACTACCTTTTACTTTTTATTGAAATACATTGTAATAATAAAAAGCCTGGTGCAGGTAAATACTCTGTAGGCACAACGCTACAATATTAAGTTCCTTCCTGCGTTATGCAACAATAAAGTGAAAGGAAGTTACAAAAATTATAAGATTTGTGACTGAAACTACCAAACGAATTAAATGAATTTTTGACTGTCCCGATATATAGCTCAATTGGTAGTAACTTTGCCTTATGACAGGTTGTGGGTTCGATAGTTTGTTCTGTGTCTGGGTCCTATATTGTATTCTAAGTAGGTATGTATACATTTACAAACAAAAAGAATAAGTAGGTATAAGAAAATAGCAGTAATAAGTATTCTATAAGCTATCTTATTCCCATAATACAAGCTTTGCTTAGTATGGGGCTAGATGGCGCTGTGTGAAGTTTCCACAAATATAAAATAGCTGTAAATTCAAATTGTGAAAGATTAAAATGTAGCTGCATCTATTAAAAAATTATACAAACGCTGATGAGTCGTATATTTATATATCATGATATTACAAATAATTAATTTATGCGCTATTAGGTACCTATATTTTTATTAAACCTTTTGGGACGTCCAGTGCAGGCCTTTATAGGTACATTTACATGTACACAACAAATTACCTACAATCCTTTATTGCCCGCATTCAGAATAATAATAAGATTTATACCATATAGAAAAAACTAAATTTACTTTTGAGAGATTTTGTGTGAGAAAACTACACATGACATCTCTGGGTTGATTGGGTGGGAATCGAACCTACGACCTACTTCCGCATTCCCCTTTTCACAACTAGACGTACGGAAACACGGCATCCGTTTATGGTAGAAAGGAATGGAACACTACAGACATTGCAAGGCAGGCTGAGAGAGTGGTCCAACATCTATGATGCCAATCATAATAAATTATCACCTATGGAAAATATGTTAGCAAAACCTACATTTTCATTTGGAACAGGGGCCTTACCGCGTAAGTCTGGTGGAGATGGTAATCGTGTTCTCTCTTGCTCGTACTCGTGGACTTGTTAATTGGCGCGTGCAGGATGGCAGGCGAAGCCGATTCCCAGAACGGTTACGCGGTAGGGGTGCAGTACGCGATAGGAGTGCAGGTAGTTTATATTTCAATTAAACGCTGAATTTTAAATTTTGGTTTATTTTGTTTCCCACCAAAATAATCTTATTAATACTATGTATATTGCAGAGACGATTATAACTAAGTATTATTTTATATTAATAGTAACCTACACAGCCCATTGAACTTAAACATACTTAAAAATGTTATTAACAAATGTATATATGTACTAATTATTTAAGCATACATAATATATTTATTTGTGTTATTGTTTTCATTCGTTTGCTTTCCGTTCTAACCAACGCTATATAATTTGAGGCAAACGCCAAGGATGCAAAAAAAAATTTGAATACTTATGTCATTACTGTAATATGTGCCAAACATTAGACCGTTACTAAACTAGGTATGTATCTATATTTATGCAGTGCTATAGAACATCTGCACTTGTTTTTCGTGAATGGAACATCAACTGACCTTCAGTTAATAGCTTTAATTAGTTTCTAAGCATTCGAATTTCTTTTAACAATTGAATTTAAGCCATTGTAGTTTTTTTTCAAATTTACAATATGAATAAATTGAATATGAATTGAAATATAATAGGTCTTTACCTATGAAATTGCCGTATTGCAGTACAGACTTTTTCAAACAAAAAAAAGTTTTGATTTGCTATGAATTCTAAATTCAAATTAATTTTGTTTTAAAAATATGACATTCTATTTACAATATAAGTCTTTTGTTTATTGATTAGCGTTGTATTTTCATTACATTTCAACATTTTTCCTCATAATGGATACTTTGAAATTTCGTGTAATTATGGAATATGAGTTCTGTCGTGGCACCAACGCGGCACAAACGACACGTAACATCAACGACGTTTACGGAGAGAACTGTACAAACGAACGTACAAACCGTTATTGGTTTGCTCGGTTCCGTTCTGGGAATTTTGACTTGAAAAATGAACCTTGTGGTCGTCCGGAAACTTTGGTCAACAATGATGAATTAAAGGCGATTGTGGAAGCTGATAAATCTCAATCTACAGCTGAGCTGGCAGCAGCTTTTGATGTTAGCATCAAAACAATATTGGTCCATTTGCGACAGATTGGCAAGATAAAAAAGCTTGATAGATGGGTGCCCCACGAACTTAACGATCGCCAGCGCAACGTACGCGTCGAGACTTGCCTTGCGCTGCTTAACAGGCACAGAAATGAAGGAATTTTGAACCGAATTTTTACGTGCGACGAAAAATGGATTGTTTTTGACAATCGAAAGCGCTCAGCAAGTTGGTTAGATCCTGTTTCGGTACCAAAGCAATGTGCAAAACGAAAAATGACCCCTAGAAAGGTGATGGTCACAGTTCGGTGGTCTAGTGCTGGTGTGATTCATCATAGCTTTTTACAAAACGGCGAGAGCATTACTGCAGATGTGTACATTGAAGAACTGACCACAATGATGGCGAAACTCGCACGTCTGCAACCAGCTTTGGTCAATCGGTCGTCTCCACTGCTACTTCACGACAACGCGCGACCCCATACTGCACAACAGACCGTCTCTAAGCTGCATGAGTTGGGTTTGGAAGCTCTCCCTCATCCGCCATACTCACCAGATCTTGCGCCTACCGACTATTACTTTTTCCAAAATTTGGACAACTTTTAGCGGGAAAAAAATTCAATTCCCGAGAGGCAGTACAAAACGCCTTTGAAGAGTTTGTTGTCTCCCGTCCTGCTGATTTTTTCAAGAAGGGCATCCATAAACTGCCACAGCGTTGGCAAATATGCATTGATTGCAGGGGTGATTACTTTGAATAAAAGAAATAAATAAGTTCGAAAAAAAAATACTTTAACTTTTTTCAAACAAAACGGCAATTTCATAGGTAAAGACCTAATATATAGAAATGTTTAATGCCTCCAGCCAAAAGAATTCCTATCAATAAATTTTATACACTGACTAAAACCAAAAACTTTTCGTATTCAGCAGCATAATTAACTTTTTATTTTAACTGCGTTTTGTTGAAAACCGCTTAAGTGCTTATTTAGTTACTGAATGCGTCTTGGTATATATTTTATTTTACTTTGATACTGCAAATGTCAGTGATTAAATGACATTAAAATGATACAATGTATACCGGTCTCTTAATCTATTTGGATTTTTCACATATTTCTCTCGCTACGATTTCTTCGAGGGCTGGTATTTGACCTTTAACATGAAGTTTTTGAGAACATATTAAATCCGCTTCTTCTTTAATTTGGTTCCAGCTGTATTCAATATCCTCTTTGTTCGTGAGTCGGGAACATACTACGAACCTAATTACGTATCTGTCTCGGAAACTTCCCGCAACCATGAATACCTTTTTCTTATTAGTTAAATTTTGTAATAACTTCTTGGTAATGAGATCTCCGTCTTTGAGCCTAAAGCACACCAACGCCATTGAAGGTTCGGGTTCTACCAAAAATCGACAATCAGCTCGTACTAAATTCGCGAAATGCTGAGCAAGCGAGATTTGAGTTCTGATGTGATTCCTGAGACCTTCAGCACCGTATATTCTCATGACGGTCCATAATTTCAAGGATCTAAATCTACGTCCAAGGGGCATCTGCCAGTGTCGGTAGTCGGGAATTTTTATTTCGGTTTTGACGTCGTCTAAATAGATACGCTGTACATCAAAGGCTTTAATAAGATCGTATCCATTCTTTACCCACATAGCAGAGCAATCAAAATTGACCGGCATCCATTTGTGGGCGTTGACGTCAATGGAGTCAGCATATTCAACACCTCTCATTAGGTGCCTGTACTCAGGACAAATGAATGCGGCTCCTGCGTAGGCTGCATCAACATGAAGCCAAACATTAGCGTCATTACAAACTGGTCCTAGCTCATACAACGGATCAAAGGCACATGTTCCTGTTGTGCCGAGATTAGCAACAACGTAACACGGTATAAGGCCCTGTGCTCTATCTTCTTCTATTGCCTGCTTCACGGTTTCTCCGCGTAGTCTTCCATTAGAATCCGCTTTGAGTAATCTCATTTTCATAGACCCTAGTAATCCCGCCTTTTCAACTGATGAATTGCATTGGTCTGATGTGTAGGCAACCAGCTTAGGTTTGATTTCGTCTTCATCGAGTTCAGGGTTTTCTTTCACGAGCTTGCGAACAGTTTTTTCTTTTGCCACCAATAAGCCAACTAGCGTAGCTTCGCTTGCGGAGCCCTGTTGAAGGTCAAAAATTATGGTTAGAATCACTTATGATTTATTTTGATAGAAAACTCTCAGTGATACTTGTGCTACATCTCTTATTTATATGCCAACAACTGATAGGTTCGGTACTGAGCACACATGTAAGTTCGTCAGATTAGTACACACAAAATTACACTCAAATCGTCACGTTAATGTCATTATTTATGTGATTGTAAATTACCTGTATTACTCCTCCCCCCGGTCCAGACGAACAGTTGAGGAACTCTTCAGGTAGCCCAAGCAGTTTGCCGAGCCAGTTCATGGTTATTACTTCAAGCTCCGTGCAAGCAGGACTGGCCATCTGGAAATTGGGTTCAGACATTCCAAATCTATAATAAATCTAGTAGAATCTCGGCCTATAGACTAATTTTTCTATTTAGGCATACAGTAGTTCTGTACTCTGTATTTTAGACCTTAGGTCTAAGGGATTTGTATTCTCTCTGACCTCTGACGCCTTTGGTCTACGAGCATTATACGAGTATTTAAAAACGGATTTTACTATATTGTCACGTGAAAAGCAAGTTGAATAAAGAGTATTAACGTTGAGTTGGTTAAGGTACATACCCAACTGAATCCAATAACAGCCAAACCGTCACAAAGCAGGCCTCCTACCATGCTGGCATAAGAGCTCCCGGTGGGGTAGAAGGCGTGGAAACGTGGGGAGTGCCAATGAGTTACCTGAAAACCAAACATTTTGCAATATAACCGTTACAATTTCATGGATTATTAGAAAACATTGCTAAACCAAATTTTCATTAACTTCTCTGCACGGCTGGGAATCACCGCGGCGCATTTTCTAAAAATATTCTCTATATGTTCGCTGTAAATGATTACAGTTTGACAGAAATAAAAAGAAATGCCGGACCTCTGTATTATGTAAAATTATAATAAAATACATTTTACATTTTAAACAATTGAAAATATTATATGGAAGTCTTTGAACAGATAAAAAATATGATATTATATTAGTGATCCAAATCTATAGTGAATATACTTACGCCAGGCAATATAGCTTGATCGAAATCTTTTAGAACTTCTTTCCATTCTTCAGGCTGTTCTGGTGCTTCTTCTGGGAGTGTATTCAGCAGATACCCCGGCTCCACCGCGGGCAGCACGTCTCTGAAATAGTTTCAAAATAGGTCTTTAATTTATGAATTTTAGAAGTTCCACAGAAAATCAAAAGAGAAGTCCACGAATAATGGCAGCACAATAATTGTGCGCGTGTATCTTAGCTATTATTCTAGCATTCTAGAAATGTAGATTTTTACACGCATGAGGTAACCGTACTTATATAATAAAACAAGATAAAAAACAGCATACCTACCTATTTCCTTATTACAGTGTTTTTTTGTAAGGGGTAAGTATGGCTAGGCTATTATTTCGTAGTATAAAAAACTTTTTCCTGACATGAAACTACGTTACCTAACGAGTAAATGAGATGAATATACTTTTAAAAATAAAACAAGAAATACCCTAGACCGTAATTTAAAAAAGATACCATCCTGTGTAACATGCTATCAAAAAACCTTAGGTGCTTTTCCATGGTTATGCATGAGAGCGTGGTCAAATACTAGAAAAGTTTAAAGTAAAGAAAAACCTACCTTAGTATTCGAGCTTCTTACGACGTAATAATAAATAGTTCGCTTTTCTCACTAGTGTTTTCGCATAGTGGGAAAAGTTAAACCGTTTCGTGCCATAGTAGAACAAGGAACACTAATCTTTTGGTTCCATACGTTCCATACCCGTAATCGCGTATACCTGCTCGCTTTAAATCCTCTTTTTTTCATAAGAATTGAAAAAATGGCCATAAAATATAACATTTATTTATTTTATTTAATGAATTACACGTTATTATAACGTCCGTAATTAAAGTAGTTGGGTATCTCATGTATGTGTAGAAGTAGTAAGTTGATAGTCCATAATGATATAAAGTAAGTATGATGTGCCAGATAGCTAATGCTGCAGTGGCTGTCGTGTTTCTGTACATGGCTAACGATTATGTAAACAATGGAAAATTGCGTTTACCTATTGAATGCATCTTACAGGCGGTGTTCGTAATTGCGTAGTACAATACAATGTTTGCGATGAGTTATAACGTTTTTTCTATACCAGACAATTATGAAATAGTTAACTACACTGAGAATTATCATTCGTTACAAAATTACAAAATTTTCCCGATCTGGAAAATGGATTTTCCCTTTTTGAGTTCGATTTTAATCAAGTTAAAATGTAAAATTAGTGTTCTAGTAGAGCAGTCTATACTAATGGCTTGGCTTACTAATGGTATTTTGCTTCCACAGCTATACAAATTATGATGAAAAAACGCTTAAAACGAGCAACATATTCTATTTAAATAAAGTTATTTTACTGCAGATTTGACTGTAGCTTACAAGTCGACTGTAGCAGCCTTATTAATAAACACGAACTAGCTTTAGACTAGTTACACCATCTTTTGTCTCTTTCGATCCAGCTAAATATTCCAGTAGCAAAAAAAGGACAAAAGCTGAAGTAACTAATCCGAGACTAATACTCGTTTATTAATAAGGCTGTAGATGTTTAGATGACACGATCCTTAGAATTAGCTTAGGTAGAGAAAGCAAAGACTTCATTTTGTTTTCCGTAGTGTTCGTATGAAACTAAAAATTTAGAAAACATATTCTGATAATATATATTTTTTATGTTAAGGAACGACATAACAAGCTAGTCGTTTGCGTGATGCCTGCGACACGGTTGCCCATATCAGTTGCAGTGTCACTCGAAACTCTAAAGTACCTACCTATAGTTACGCGTGACAATGCATTGCGCACTTCATCCTGAGACATCAGCATAGTCTAGTAATAATATTAATCTCACAGGCTAGTAATAAATAATATTACTTGAATGTGAGATTAGGTTGTCGGTTTCTATTCACTCCAAAACAGGTGAATAATCACAATATGAATTTAATTGTGTATACGGATAACTTATATACTAATACGGATCAAAGTGAACGAAGTCTACATCCCTGAAAATGTAAAGCTTCTGTAGAAAAACGGGCAAATTACATGTGAGCCCACGAGCTCTTCTATTTTAATATACATACAAGTTTAGAACAGTGGGAAAACAATGCGGGGTAGTATTGAATTTAAGCTAAGAGCGGCTATGATTTTGCCGTAGGTTTCGATTAAGGGATTACCCAGGGAATGGGCAACAACAATATCCTAGGTCTGCATTATAAACTACTTAGTGCGATCACCGAGACTCATGCCAATCGTGATGATTATGGCAAACCTTCCACCCTCCTCGTAATGGGTCCCTATGTTCAGCAGTGGACGTTTTCCTACTGACGATAATGATGAATCTGCTAACTGCGTATCAGAACACACAATAAATCTAAATATATATAACTCAAAAGTGACTGACTGATTGACTGACTAACATAGTGATCTATCAACGCACAGCCCAAACCACTGGACGGATCGGGTTAAAATTTTGCATGCAGGTAGATGTTATGACGTAGGCATCCGCTAGAAAGAATTTTTCGAAATTCCACCCTTAAGAGGGTGAAATGGGTGGTTGAATTATTTTCCCATAGGCCACGCCGCGGGCGAAGCTGCGGGCAGAAGCTCGTATTCTATATAAACTCACAGCGTATTCAAGGCCAAGATCAAGTTCAAAGCCTATATACCTATTTGCATTTCTATTTTTTTTATTTCATGCTCATCGAACCTCAACACTGAAAACTTCTCACTAAGTCGCCTTTATACATTGGTGGCACTTTATACGTCGCGTGTAGAAGTTTCTATTTATGCTTCCCACGGCACCGCTCTTTGCCTCTAGTTAAGTAGATGTAACAACACCAACCACAATAACATGCTTATTTTAATTTGCATTGTCACTCGGAACTCTAATGTAAAGTTTCTCGCGACATTGCGCTGCGCACGTCATCCAGAAACATCAGCACAGAAGTAATAAGTATACCTAGTATTTTAATTCTGTCCATGCAAAGGTAGCCTGTAAGAAATAGCTTGATACGATAAGCACAGAATTCGCCCTATTTACACGATGCTAAGTCTATAACCGGCCGTTGTTCTACCATTATTTGTTCTGTGTAATGTGCATTGTTATATTTTGTAAAGTGTTTATGAATTGTATTGTAATTACATGAAACTTCAGAATTATAGTGAATTGGATTAGAGTGCCTTAATAACTTAAGTATATATGGAACTTAAAAACTTGGGATAGTTAAACAGTCTGGAAGAAATGAACGACAAAATATGTTTGAAATTTCATAAGCATTTTAATTTTTAGATTTTTAATGTAACTTTACATTATGGTAGAGCGTTTCCTAGTGGTCAAATTGACTTAGGCAAAGAACTTTGAAAATTTTCATATTTAATTTGAAAATTTAACACATCTCGTTTTTTTTTTAATTTTGTTTTTTTTTTTTAATGCCGTCCATTCAATAGACTTAAATGTTATTCGATTAATCTTAGCCGAAGGGGAGGTGGAGGTTCGTCAGTTAGTAAATTATAAACATACTGAAACAAAAAGCGTTATTTCTCCAGTATTCGGTTCAGTAAAGTCATTTTTATTTTCACTGTTATTTGTTTTATTCATTGAATAACTTTTATCTGATTATTGAATAACGCACGACAACCTAGCCTTATTTTTAGTACGTCTTACATTACAGATCAAAAAATGGTTTAAAAAAAAATCAAATGAAAACAATAAGTAGGTTTGTTTCCAAATCGCCATCGAGCCATTGAGCGTTTTTCACTATCGCCATAATTTCCACTCTCACTTGAAAAATTCAACATATGAATCATGCAGTTCTAGAAAAAATAAACAATCTTTAAATTTGAACCATGTTATCACGGATAAATAAACAAAAAAACAACACATATACATATACAAAAAAAGGCTTCAGTTTAACACTAGTTTAAAGCTTGTTTAAATCTTTTGTGTTTCGAATCAAACCTACTGTTATTTTAGAAGATGAACATAACAAAAATCACCTGTCTCTGACGTTCTCCACATAGTCGGCAAGCAGATCGATGGTCGCTTTGCCAAACTCACGGAACTGCTGCGCGTCCATTTTACCACCACTATCACAAACACTTGGTTGATCACAATCTTGGATAACTTAACAGTGAGACACTTGGAGTTATGAAGACGATCACTGAGACAATGGTAGCAAGACCGCACGGGAGGTGCCTTTATAGCCACAAATCAGCTTTCTACACCGCTTGCGCTTGCGCAGGTTGCCGCCTATAATTATATGAGCTAAGTAGAATTATTTCTTAAGATATTTATTTATTTATTAAGAGCCCTACAGCATACAATAATGCAAGTAATTTCATTACTCAGAATATAAAATACAGCCAATAATAGGTTTCGATATTAAATACATGCTTATAACGAAAGAGACACAGCTAGCATTGAATTGCGCATACGCATGTTTAAAGGAGTGAGTGATTAGATGAAAAGGCATAAAAGAATATTTAAAGATACACCCACTGAAATGCAAAATAACATCATATAAAAAACCAAAAAAACATAAATTTGGGAAATTAATAAAAACTATCAGCCATTGTATCCAAATAGCTAGTCATTACTAAATGTATGATGTTTGTAATTAAAGTAATTAAATTCCAGTAAGTAGTTATGTATAACCACGATATTAGTTACTATGCAGTTTTTGTTATCGCTGTAGTTTAATTGGTCATCGACCAAACTACTAAACATTGTAGAATTTGAGTTAACAAAAATATACTGTCTTTTTTATCCACTATGTACCTACCTACTCGTATATATCGTGGCATTAGTTATATTACAATGAACAGATGAAATGCAGAAGTATTAATACTATGAAGGATATAAGTGATATTTTTTAAACATTTCACTAGTAATATTGCTAAAATTAGCTTATTAATAATAATAATAATAACGCCCAACGATCACATACATAGATCCTGGACCCTAACTAGGATTCCCCGTGTCTAGGGACCCAAGAACTACGAGGACCATGGTCCCACAACACCCAGACTCAGAACAAGTATTTACGCTTTTTTTCGGTGCACAAACACTTGTCCTGCCGCGGTACGAACGGTCGAACCCGCCGCCTCCGGGTTATGAGCCGACCTGCTCAACCACCACACCACAGAGGCTGTCAATTCGCAATGATTAAAAAAACTTATTCGCAATAAATAGTTTGAAATCTTTTTGATAGACAATGAAATAAAATCTTCGTATATATAGCGTTGGTGCTTCTTCTTCACCTACAAATTTAGTAACAGCTCTGTATAATGGTTTTATTATCGAGTTATCCATGGAGTTGGTTTTGTTGACAGCCTCTGTGGTGTCGTGGTTGAGCAGGTCGGTCCGGACCCGGAGGCAGCGGGCTCGATTTCCGCGGCAGGACAAGTCAAAAAAATCGCACAGAAAAAAATCGCAAATACTTGTTTTGAGTCTGGGCATTGTGGGAGCATAGTCCTCGTAGTTCCAGGGTCCTTAGACACAGGGACTCCTAGATAGGGTCCAGGATCTATGTATGTGATCGTTGGGCGTTATTATTATTATAATCTGTGGTGCCTTGGTGTAGCCGATGTCTTAGTGTAAAAGTGTAGTGTAAAATTAGCCTATTTGCAATAAATCTTTTGACTTTGACTTTGATTTTGACTTAGTGTGACGAACACACACCGACCATAGTATCCTCTACTTGGTCTGTGACACCAACGTTACAGTCGGTTGTTTACTACTTAAGTAATGTTATAAGGATACCATTTATTCCATAAGCACCTAATATTAACAACTTTAAATCATCTTGGATTTTATAGAAATGCTTTTTTGCTGCGTGGACTAGAGTACTACAACTAAATATATGAAGTCCTTTTATCGTAAATCAGAATGAAACAGTAGGTACATACAGTATACTCGATTGTTCGGTTATTATTTATTTATATATATTACGTTACTTTATCAGATATCGTGATTGCCTTTTTAGTATCTATAAAATAGTTTAGAATTAGGTTTCAATAAAATAAAACATTTGTTTCCTTATTCACATTCTGATTACTCTACTACTATAAGGAAGAAATAGATTTATTACTTTTGTATTATATAAATAAAAATAAGGTGAAGGACACAAAAGCTATTAGCAACCGTTCATTTGTGTGGCGTTTAATGAGAAGCATGTTCAGTCGATGTCCACTACGTTTACCGGCTGGTGATAATGACCTTCAACTATTATGAGGCTAAAGAGAAAGGGACATTAAATTTCTGGGCTGATTTACCTTAAATACTATCTTATCTTTAGAAAATTGTGAAACGTGATTGAGAATAATAATCCATTAAATATTAATCTAGTGCAGTGGAATTATATTTATTTTGTATTTTCTCTCTGTCAAATTCTATCAAATAAATGTTCAAAAGGGAACGCCGAGTATAGCTATTCCACAACTATGTTAACGAATGACATAACGAGCTAGTCGTACACCTGATGTTAAGCGACATGGCTCCCCATATCAGTGCAGTGCCACTCGGAACTCTAAAGTATAGAGTTTTCACTTTTTAAGTTAAGCAATGACATGACAAGCTAGTCGTACGCCTGATGTTAAGCGACATGGCTGCCCATGTCAGTTGCAGTGTCACTCAAAGCCCTAAAGTATAGTGTTTCCACTTTTTTATGTTAAGAAATGACATGACGAGTTAGTTGTGCGCCTGATGTTAAGCGACACGGTTGCCCATATTATTTGCAGTGCCACTTTGAACTTTCGCGCGACAATGCACTGCGCACGTTATCCTGAGTCATCAGCACAGTTTAGTAATAAGATTACTAGACTGAGATTAGGTCATAAAGTCTAATTTTCCCGGTAATTTTACTTTTTTTATGTTATTGAAATATGTGACGAGCTAGTCGTTCACCTGATGTTAAGCGACACGGCCGCCCATAACAGAACACTGTCACTCGGAACTCAGATATGTAAAGTTTCGCACGACTAGATACAGTGCACTCCAAATCTTGTACGCTATTACTTGGCGTACTACTAAGTTCTTATAGTGCCCTTCAAATCTTGCGCACTACCATTTGGCGGCAGTATAACTATGGTACCTAGACGCAGTTTTCAGAAAAGTTCTACCACCTAGCAATATGTTATGCAGTGTTTATTAGTAAGGAGGGAATGTTTTGCAAATAGCTAACATACAGTTGGTATAATCTATCTAAAACTATCTGATTGATTCCTATTCTATCGATGGGTTTCGAGTTTTGCGCATGCAAGGCGTGAGAAAAGTCCTTGAGTGACTGCACAGTGTTTGCGATGACCGGTCGGGGGCTCGTAGGCCGGCCGCTCGGCGCTCACGGCTCAGTGGCTCGGTCAAGGCAGCAGGCGACCCGGGGCGAGTACCGCGATTGTAGAGATGTCGCCGGCTACTTGCTTCCGATTCTTTCGCGGTTCATTACCTATTGAAATAGAATTTCCCTTCCTGGCGGAAGCTACTGCAGTGAACTGATTCAAGCTAGAATTTCAACCTTAATCTTACCCTTAAAATTAACTTCAAAGAGTTCAATCATTCACGTTGCTGTGTAGGAAACTAATTATGGTTCTTTTATTTAAAACAATGGTATTATAATCTACTGTAATTTAATGTCCACACATATATTATATATTATTATATTATTAATGAAAGATTTAAATAAATATAACAAATTAAATTACGTTAGTTAAAATAATGTCAAAACCAGCAAAATAAAAACGGACAATAAAATATAATACAAATGATATGTGAAATTTAAAAGTTTACAAATGGATGTCGCGTCGTATTTTCTAGCTAATAAATAACCAGTAATTAATCAATTTCCGTTAGTGTAACCTCCATAAAACATCTTGTATACCTATTTACAAAATATGTAAACATGTTCGCGCTATATCGGTTGAGAACATCATTCATTAATTTAATACAAAAGCAGTTACTCTTTAACGCAGTTCTTGCTTTTGTATATAATATTATATCCTTCAAATCTTCCCATAACTAAATTTAAATTGAACTGATTAAATGATACGGTTTTATTTGGTTCAAAGGCAGTTCCTCGATGAAGATCTAAATCTAAGTACTCGTACTAGACGATGAACACACATTTGACTCCATGAAGAGGATTCTGTACGTACGAATATCCATCCCACAGTCTGATACGAAAGAGATAGAGTATTTTTCCGACTTATCGCGGGCAGGAAGAGTCGCCGGGAGCGGCAGCATTGATGACGTATGTTGAGCTAGAATAACTCGGTCTAGTCGTGGTGTCAGATTTTTTGATGAGATATTGTATTTGACCTCACTGAGTAAGATGTGTTGTACTTCAGACATGTTGGTCCCACCTTCCGCTAGCAGCATGCCTAAAACTAGTTTGCCCGTAGTCGTCTCTGCAATGAGAGAAATTATTCAGCGACACATAGAGAAATATTTCTATGGAACGACACTAACGATTGGATAATTCTATGAATAGAACGTTTTCGACGGATCTTACCTATTAACTGGTCAAATATTTGCATCATTATATCAGATGCATGATCTAGCAAAGCGTAGCGGAGTGCTTTTACCATTAGCTCGTTTCGATGTGGAATCATCAGAATGGTAGTTCGATAACACTCACAAGCTTCACCGCAGCTGCAGGGATCTACAGGCCAAGCTTGCACTTTGGCTTGCAAAGTGTCTACTGCCAAGTCCCAACGTGGCTGTGTCGTAACTCTTACGAAAAATTCTCCAATTTCGCTTCTAAACCAAATCCACGAATTTCCGACTTGAGTGCTGAGACATAACAGTGTCAAAAATATTTTTTGCTCGACCGGTTCTTGACCACTTTCTTTTGGTACGGGTTGTAGTGTGATATTTGTATCGATAGCATTAAGACGTCGCACGTAAAACTTTGATTTTGTCGTTTTACTGAGGTCTATAGGCAATGAAGGCTCTACATCTGTGATGTACATGTTAAACGATGCAGGAACTGTAAACGGTGAACTTACTAGAACGTCCACTTTATTTGGGCGATATAATGGTCCTGTCACTTTACATTTTCTTACAGGGTTCAGGGCTCCTACAGAACCTTTTAACAAAAATACTATGTAAGTGTCAAAAATTCTTGTCTTGTTGTATCCGTGGACAAGAAGAATACAATTTTCTTCATTTACAAAATTGGCTACGTACTTCACGCTTAAAAATATTTTCTTTGCATTATCACCTGTAGGTCCTTTTTCAACAAAAAAGTTGTTTCTGCTATTGTTCATAATTATATAGCTAAACATTAAAGACTCTTGACTAGCAGGGCAAACCCCAACATGTCTTGTAGAGCTTCTTAACAGAGGTGGATTAAATTTTATTGTATCTCTTGGCTTGAACATTGGCAATACCACATACAAGTGAATTGACAAAAACAGCATTTGCAAAAAGTTTGGTTTCAGAAGATCTTTGCTATTTAACGGGAAATAAAGTCGCAAAAGGTTCATAGCTTCGATTATGAGACATGCATTATTGATAATTTCAGCTTCATTACTTTCAACATTTTCCACTTCTGAAAACATACTAAAATGATCTTTCAAAAATGGACAGTATGTTAATAATGCAGATGCCAAGGCGACGCCGTCAGATAAATCCGTGGTTATGTTCGTCATTTGTTTAGCTCGCTTATTTTTACCACAAAATGTATTACGTTGTAGTAAAATTTGTTGGTTATACCAATCAATTAAAACTTTCTCGATATCTCTTTGTTCGGAATTGACACATATGCAATCAAAAAAGCAACTATCTATAATGAAAACTTTATAACTTAGTAAAATAAAGTCTAGCCAGCATTGTTTGCTCAATCTATTGTATAAATTGACATCTGCCAAAAGTTCTTGTGTAAATAATATATCTGCATTACATCTAGGTGTAACATGTTCAGCGAAGATAACAAATTGTTCATGACTAAGCAGAAACTTAGCTTGTAGCATCCACAAATCAGCGCCGCGAGATCTAATTAGATTAATAATTTCATGATATGTATCGTGAATTTCTTTGACGCATTTAAATGATTCATCTACTCCTTGTGCACTGAAAGGTAAATATGACATGAAATTAATATTTTACCTTAATATTATAATAACAAGTAATCTATGAAAATAGTTGATATTTATGGCTTACTTCATTTTATGTATGTGTTTCATCAATGGCCCTGCAATTCTTCTTATAAAATTTAAATAGGATACGTTTATGCCCTTAGATTTTGATCCAGCCCCTTGTGAAGATAAAAATGTCGAAATAGCATGAAAAGTCTCTGGAATAACCGGATATAAGTCTCTCCGAAAGCCTTGTTGAAACATCCATTTCTCCAGAAATCGCGTACTAGTTGTCATATAATCGTAGAGCTGACTATGAGCATTAGTTGGAAAAAAGGGGTATGGGTTCATCTCTGGCTTCACGAAAGAATTTGTATGCAGCATTAATGTACAACATGTGAAGCAAAATATTATTTCTATTTCACATCCAGAACCACATATATGATTAATGGTTAATTTTAGATGTCTTGAATATGCAGTAGAACATAAAGCTTTAATTTGTACGTACAATAACGTGTAATCTTTATTATTTACTGAAATAACTTCACATTTAAGAAATTTAATAATTAAGTGTGGTTCCTCCTTAGATATACAAGAGAACTCATCTAAATCTGCGACAAATTCCATTTTCACTGTGATATCACGAACAATAGGAGTCCCAATATAGCATGGCGGAAATATGACCCGATATGTGCTGGGTATCATAACAGGGTTCTGCCGTTTTCCAACAAAAGTTAAATTATAATAAGGTATGGTCATATGCTTATCCAAAAACAAAACTGCTGTCGCTACATATCTACCATGCATTTTGGGATGGAATGCCAAACGTAGCGCTGCTTCTTTTCCGCGATTCAATTCAAACTTAATATTATTTTCATTGATGATAGACTGATTTTCTTCAGTGTGCAAGTCTAAAGTAAAGAATGGGGATAATTTTGAGGTCAGTATAGTTATGTGTAAGTAATATTTCGATACGTTCGTCATAGTAAAATCGATTGAGTTATTTCCATTTGGGACGTATTCTATTTCAAATGTATCCTCTGAAAACTGTATCCAAGGAACAGTTATGACACCAATTATTCGACAATAACTGATATCTCTGTTGAAACTTTTTACTTTCACTCTATAATTATTTTCATATTGTCTGTAATTAAAATTGGTCAGAATAATTTATCATCATGATGATAATAAATAAATAGGTAGGCATATATATTACTTACTAAAATTATTATCACTTACGTTTCATAATTGCCTATATAATTGTGTAGTTCTGTAGACCACGGATTTTGGTCAGGTGGACCTAGCAAACCGTTAATTTTGAATGGAAGGTACATATCATATTCTCTACGAAAAATATCCATTACTTTTATATAAACAGTCTTTGATTGCCCGCCTTCCACGCAAAACTCAAATATCCTGATTTTCTCGTTCCCTTGAGCCATATATACATCAAACATGTTTTCATCACCAGTATCCAGTACTTCTACTACAGTTTTAAGAGAGGTCTGATTTTGAAATGTGACTGCCACATAAGTGATCATGTTGCACGGGATTCTTGTCATATATATATTTTTAGGATGTATCAATATTTTTGGTTCTATTACATTACCACTTACAGGGAGTATTATATTTTCTTTGTTGTTAATTTTTACAGTAATATCAAAAGAAAATTCTATTACACATGAAATTTTGACAATGATTTCAAAACAAATAACCATTTTTGGCCCAATATTACCACTCATAGGTTCAATCGTTAAACCAGATATCAATGGTTCTAATATAATAAAAGAAGCTATTTCTCTCGAAGAATTTTCCAACTTCACTCTCTCTATGGTCTCAATATTAAGTGCAATGTCTTTAAATGAAACAGATTGCTGTAAAAATTTTATTGCAAGTTTGCGAGTGACAACACTTAATTCAATAGGAACAGCCCTACGCGTTAAATCTTTAGAAATAAATTCAACTTCATGGGTCTTTGTTTTTGTAGGCTTGCAAATGTATATAACATCACATATCTTACAAGAATGTTTTGGGATCGATCCTGTACTGGGAATGATGTCGAATGGCAAATCTGCATTCAACTGATCCCATTCAAACTCTACGGGAATATTAAAATAATTAAAAATTCTCACAGGCACAGATGTAATGAAAGTTTCGCTAGTAATCATTCCAAATTTAATTGACTTTTCTTGTATAATTAACGTTGGAGTTCCTACTTCTAGGCAGTATTGCTGTTTACGACAAAATTTGTTGTCAATTAGGTAATCGAATGTTCCTTTGAAGATTCCGTGTACGTAACCTAAACAAAATATGGTTAATATAGTGTCACTAAATGAGTTTAACTTCATCGAGTAAGTTGTTAGTTTGTACTCTGTGTAAAGAATATATTCATCGTTCTTAAAATTAATTGAAATATCAAACGATGTATTATTTTTTATAGTTAAATTTTGGTTTCCATAAGTGTTTAATCCAATCTTGCCGAAATCAATCGAGTTTGGTAGAAACAAAACATCAAATAATGCATATGTGTCTATTCGTTCTCTTATATCCTTGCAAAAGTTTTCAGGCTGTTTACGTAGCTTGAGTGATAAGTCTGAATAACATTTATCTTTCCCAGTACAAAATCTTTCTATAATGTCTCTTTTTGCACAATTAGCTTTGCAAATTTGCAAATGTTTGTGAGCTTCTTTCTTGCGTTCCTTATGTTCATTTATTTGTGCTTCATCTATAAAAGTGTATCTGGCATCTGGTTCATTTAATTTATGCAATGACTCAATAACTAGATTTCTAGTAGTCTTTTTGAAAATGACTGTTATATTGCAATTAATTGAATATGGTATAAAATTATCATCAATAATAATTTGATCTTGCGAAAGTATATTAATACTCTTGTCGTGCATGCTGTGGGGGTTCCTTACTTTAAACTCAAGGGTACTTTTTAATTTTAAACAAGTTGGTTTAACTGTGATACGGATACGTTTAGATGAATTTGAGGATATTACAAAGTTAGGGGGGACTACTTGAAAACCTGTTACTTTGACGCTCTCAATTTTGGCTGCGTTCAAATTTGACTCGTTTCTTATTCGTACATATTGGGTTACTTCAGTATTCATTGTAACTTCACCGAAATCTATTGTTTTTGGATAGTGGGATAGTTTACAGTACTCATATTGGCCACTAATGTAGTATCGACCGATTTCAGAATGGAACTCATTGTTGCAGCACCGTGCTCCATCAACTTGAATAAGACGAAGATCAAACACAAATCTGTTGTCGTTTGTTTTACGATTTTTTGCGTTATTGATGCATTCATTTATAGGTTTAAATGTAATTTGTACAGTATGATCGTTAATTTGTACTAGACTAAACGCTCGATGCGATGCAGATATTGCGCGGGCATCATCAAATTTCTGAAACACAACACAGCATCAAGACATTAAGAGCATGTTACAACATAATATTATTTAATAAACATAAAACAATAAAAAGGGAACTTAATCAAACAAACCACTACCAGTAGGCAACGTGCCCATTATGCTGGCAGCATTGCCACGTTGAATGGCAATGCTCAATCTTTGACCGAAGTAGAGGCCAGCATTTTGGTCACGCGTGGCTTCAACCAGACGTTTCGAAAGGTCTTTAAAAATTTGGTGAGCACTCGGTCCCCAAGGTCCCCAGTGTCTCAACTGCAAAAGGCGCAAATATAAAACCGCTATCAAGATTACTATATTTGCGCCTTTTTAGCTGCTCAGCAGAATTCGCCGCCGCGGCAGCCTTAATTTGTGTTCCAGGAAGATGTGACGGCGCAAGGGTGTCAACACGTGTAGCGTCCCACACCAAAGGCCGCCCCAACTTCCAAGGAATTAAAGTCATTCCGTCGGGTCTTTTACCATCGTCCCTAACGAGGCCATTAGGCTCCAAAATAGTGGCGCAGTTGGCGCTGGTAAAAGCCCTACGAATGATATCGTTCAGACTAGCGTGGCGAGGAATCCTCACGGCACTGCGGACGCAGGAAAGGCCATGGTGACCGAGCTGGTCGACAGCACTGCCACACTGGCAGCGGTGTGGAGCACAGCACGATGCGCCCAAGCGGAGAGATGCTGCAGTTCTAAAAGATGTCGAATCCATCAATGTGCCAGTATTTAATGATGGGAGAGCTTGCAGCCACAAACCTGATTCCCACTTTGCAGTGGCTAAGAGGCGGGCACGATCTGCGAAGCTTGAGCACGTATGGACAAGTTTATTCCGTACTTGCTCGCAGAGCGGCCCGTCCCAGAGCCTCTGTGAAGTAAGAGATTTAGGGACCTCTGTGGGCAGGCTAACAACCACGCGTTCCTGGCTTCGTCAAAAAAGGTGATTTCCATATTATATCTAATGATGCAGCAAGAATTTTGAGGGTCAAATTTTGAGTACTATGTACCGAGGACAGAAACGCAGGAGTATGTTAAATATGAACAATAGTAAAACGTCGTAGTGTATAAAAAGATTAGGTACTGGATAGGTCAGTGAACCCTACTTCTATAATGGTATTCTGTGGATTTGGCTCTACACAGGATATATTTTAATATTATGTTTATGGAAGTCTAGTCTCACATTGATCGCCTCAGGTCTATTCGATTGGTACTATTCCATATTCCTATACCTATTGGGCGACTTAGTACAGCATCAGCGTCTTACCAACAAAGAGCCATCACACAAGGTCTTCAAATAAGCAGCCCTTGCTAGATCGATTTCCACATCCAGGTATCTCATGGTGTTTAACCCGACAAAAGAAACTGGAAACTCAATCATTTTAAATCTTTTAAATATTTTGTCGGGATTGTACCGGTCACATTCGGACATTGTAAGCACCTATCGTACAAAACATAAAATAAATAAATCTGCAAAGTAAACATGTGAAAATATTACAAATAAACGTCAAAGTTGACAAAAAGTCCGAAAAAAACACAGGTTAGAGAAAAAACAATTGTCTGTAAGTGATTCTCCTTGTATCTTATCTATGCATGGCTCTTCAGCAAACACGCGGAAATAAAGGAAGAAATAAACAGGTGTTACATTTCTATCATTTCAGTTTTTTCGCATGCAAATGAACTATATGACAGCCTCTGTGGTGTGGTGGTTGAGCAGGTCAGCTCATAGCCGGAGGCGGCGGGTTCGATTCCCGCGACAGGACAAATATTTGTACACAGAAATAAAAGCGCAAATACTTGTTCTGAGTCTGGGTGTTGTGGGACTATGGTCCTCGTAGTTACTGGGTTCCTTGACACAGGGAATCGTAGTTAGGGTCCAAAAAAATTTGAGAAGAATCAGAGGTAAAAATTGTCGTTAAACAATGCTGAGAACATTGAATAATGTATAAAGGTAGTTTTTACGTTTCTAAATCTTGGGTTTTAGAGACGTGACGGAATAGGAGATAACCATGAATACTAAGTTAAGTCAGTATTAAATAATTTAGTTACGTATGAAATTATGTGCATAGTTTTTCTAAATACAGTGCACATCTGTTTGACAGGAATATGCGGGTGTAAGTCCCATTCATTTTTTTTGCCATTTTGGAAAGTGGGGTTCAGCTGAAATTGACTCTTTTTACCAGTAAATAGACATGCAGAGTCTCGGACATATTAAATTTTACCAGATTGTCATCGCCCCGATTGGAGACTGCCGGCAAGGGATAATCAATGCGCTCAACCATGGCCTCTCCTAGAGATTCAAATTGGTTCTCACTAGCTCGTGCATCAGATGAGTACCTCTCCACGGTAAGTAGTTAATATGCAGCCAGAAGAGCGTTGCAGAGAGCCTTGAGGCACCCCAGCGTCAGTTGTCATTGTTTGGACGAACTGCCGTCGACAAATACTCGTAAAGATCGTTCTCTCGAGAAATCTGATAGCCACGCACTAGGTTGGTAGACAATGAAAGCTTGCTAATAAGGCTATCAGGCCAATCCCTCTCAAAAGCCTTTGAGAAGGCTAAAGAGACGGCAAGCGTTTCGCCAAACCTCTCAATAGCTTTGCTCCAAAAGTGAATGGGCAAGAAGGTCGTCAGTAGACTGATTTCGGTGAAACCCATATTGCCGGTCACTGAACATGTCATTCGCTTCGGAGTATGCCAGGACCAGGAGCCTGTTGTTCAGTGCATGTTTCATACTCTTGCAGATAATAGAAGTGATCGAAATGGGCCTGCAATAGGCAGGGTCGGCCCGACTGCCCTTTTCAAGCTTCCTGGTTTTTAACCTTTTACTACTTTTAATAGAAAGCCGATAAAGACGTGTCAAAACAGAAGCCAACTCACGTGCACAAATCTTTAGGACTATTGCAGGAATCCCGTCAGGATCATAGCTTCGTTCTCGTTAAATTATCTCGAAGTACATCTTAATCAAAAATATAAGGTTGATCCATAGGAATAGAATAGAGTAGAGTGGAAAAGAAGTATACTTTCCTTTACATTCCACTCTTCTCCACTCATAGCTTTGATACTCTACTCTTCTTATGATTAGTAAGTGATAGAAATGATGGTTTAGCGATGCACCGTCTAAAATATTACGTAGGTAAGGAAACAGTTGTAATGAAAACTTATATAAAAACCAAAATGTTATAATTTCAGAATTTCTTTCTTCGCGATACTAGTTGAATAAAAACGAAGTGCCCTGCCAACGGGATAACGTGCTAGAGTAATATTGTAGATGGATGTAAGTACCCGGGGTGTGTCGTACGACTCCGGCAAATTAGTTCGGGGCGGGAGAGCCCCGCTCGCCGCCCGCAGCCCCGGGTTTATCTGATTCAGGGGGTAAAAAATGACTTCTCAATGGGAGGCAGGAGGGCGGCGCGCGCCGAGCGGCGGCGAGGGGTGGGAGTGGGCGGCGCCGCCACGTGGCTCACCGAACGCGCCGCGACGCCCGCACACAACACTCGGGAACCATGCACAGGTGTTCGGATGACAGTGTTTACACGTGCCGCGCGGGATGTTAGAGTGTGCGCCCGGGATTCGGTGCTATCTGTGGTAGTGGAGCATGGAGACAGGGTTTGGAGAAGTGGTGGCGGAGTGCGACGGCCGTCGTGAGCCCATGGACGCCGTGCTTGACGCCATGCACCCCCTGGATCCGCCTCCTCCTGATGTGCTACTAGCGCTGTTGGCGAGGAATAAGGCACTTGAAGGTAATCATAGACCAGCTTTCTATTTAATAATAATAATAATATAAAATGCACATTCAGAAGCATAATTGCTTCTTATCTAAAACTCACATATTCCTCAACGATATTATTTATAAGTTTCATATATAAAGGTATACGACGTAGACTTATAATAATGTGCACAAAGACGCACCTAGATGTCTTCAATTGCAGAACACGCGTGAAACTGTCACATTCCCTATGACTTGATTTATAAGAAGGTCTACGGCGTAGATGATGTAGCTAAAAAAATATACATGATTACAAAAACGCATACCCAAAAGCACTGGACGAGAGATTGATTCGTCCAAGAGTCTTGAATCAAGACTAAAGAACAATTGAAAAACCCTTATAATATTTTTATAGATCGACATATTCCATATTAACTTTTATTATTACATTATTTTCAGTTTTAATATAATAAAGACCGTATAAGAGAGGGTCTACGATGTCGAATGTATATAAGTAAATATGACAAAAGTACATAAAAATAAAATTGCAAAATACTCATGGATTGTCAGGTTTCCCATTCAATTGATTTAAGTTAAGGTCTACGAAGTAAATCTACTAAGTATAGGTGCTCTATAAATACTTGGATGTCAGTATGAGGCTCAAACACATCTTTCCGCGCTGGTTCTACGGCAATTCTATTGTATGATTGTAATTAGGGTCCAGTATATTAAAGATATCATTACTTTTGTAGAAAGGAACCCCGCGTGTGACTTGATTAGATGTGACGAAACTATAAATAGGAAATTAGAAACAGGAATCACTATGTTTTTTAAACGTATTATTTATAATATAGTAAACGCGTAAGTTGAGTTAGAACCGTATGTATGTTTTGTTTGTACTCAGTGCTGCGAATGGTTTTTGAAGAAAGTGCATACTTTAAGTTTAAGAAGTAATATAATAAACATTTTATGTCGGAAAATTTGTTCCTGTGTGATAGAATGGTAATTTTCCACGCGGTTGATGAATGAATCGCAGGGCAACCTAAGTACAAAGATTATAAATCACTTGAAACATATATAATATTCAGTGTTATGCAAAACAATGTTAAAAATTAATTTAGGTTAAATTATTGTATACTTGAACAAGGATTTAAGAAAACACATGCGCACCTATTGTAATGACGATGTTCATATCGTACGGTACAATTATCATCAGTAAGACACGTGCCACGGTTTTGTGAAGGATGCCGCGCCACGCGACCATGACTGCACCGTGTATGCACCAAGGCCTTTCTATATGGGCCCTACTGTACTAGGGTAACGTTACGCCTGCCATACGGCTTCCTATAATCAAGTTAAGTGCCACATAAGCACTCGTAGCCAACGATGAGCTTTTTGATTTTAACACCAGACAAGAGTCACGGAAGTTCGATCGCATCGCACTCACACAAATTGCTTTCTAGTGTATACGTGCCCTAGTAAATTGTTGACCTAATACACCCTAAAAGTACCTGCCTAGTGTTTATACTGTTTTCATTTTCATTTGTTTATTTGCCTTCCACAATGTTGTTTAGAATAATAATATTAATAATATGTGTGGACATCTCACACAACGCCATCTAGCCCCAAACTAAGCAAAGCTTGTGCTATGGGAACCAGATAACTGATACAATACTTAGATACTTTTTTGTTTGTAAATACATACATAGAATACAATCTGACACCCAGACACAGAACAAACACCTATGTTCATCACACAAATGTTTGTCCTGAGTGGGAATCGAACCCACAACCCACAGTTCAGAAGGCAGGGCTACTACCAACTGCGCTATCGGGCCAGTCAAAGAATGGTGTTCGTTTTCGCATAGCAGTGCGAAAGATGAAAATTCTCTATCATCTTTATCTTTTTTATCATCTTTCTAAAGTTCATACAGGTATATGGTAGTAGATAGAGTCGAATTTGAAGTAGGGCAGCATTGGTAACGGGTAGAGAGGAAGGATTTTTTATCATAATTGATCTGCCTTCAAAGCACGGGCTCGTAAATCTTGTATATCACTGACCTCGGTCGTAGGTCGGTGTACATTCAATAGCTTAGACAAATAATTTCTGTGACAGAACATGAGCATGGATCTAAGATCTTTTTTACCTCAAACTATGATCAAAAAATTCAATTATTATAATTTTATACGTTTTATTGTAGGTAGGCTTTTACAAGACGATTGATTTAGGTTACGTACTGCAGTTACCTATATAACAGCCTCTGTGGTGTTGTGGTTGAGCAGGTTGGCTCATAACCCGGAGGCGGCGGGTTTGATTCCCGCGGCAGGACAAGTATTTGTGCACAGAAAAAAATACAATTAAAAATACTTGTTCTGAGTCTGGGTGTTGCGGGACCATGATCCTCGTAATTCCTGGGTCCCTAGACACAGGGAATCCTAGTTAGGGTCTAGGATCTATGTATGTGATCGTTGGGCGTTATTATTATTATTATTCATATTAGCTAGTAATAAATGGTAATAATGGTAGGTATATTATATTATGTTTTATATAATTAAGTATATTATACGTAATATAAATATATTTTTTATTATTATATACATAAACGTATTTTATTCTAATATCAATTTTACTGCACCGCTACCATTTATTTTTTTGACATCCAGGTTGACTGGTAGATAATGCTTCATAGCATCAAGTCCTCCTTGTACATTATAACTTATTTTCATATAAAAGTTATTTTATTAATGTAATAAATTATGGTCTACGCGAATGGATAACAAATAAGTGAGGCATATTTCCCCAACATAAAACAGCATTTGCTCAGTAATCATAGGAAACCATAGAAAAAATGAAATCACGTTTAATACGGTTCTAATAGTCATTATTACATTGAAGCCCTGTACTTATTTGGAAGCCTATGATTACGCGTGGTTAGGGGATGGGTCTCGTAGCCGACGGCAAAATGCAGTCACGCGTCTGTTTACTGGTTATTATATTGTAAACTATATTGAGTACAACAATATTATTTTACTGAGGTTTAATCAGAATGCTATATTTTCACCATGCCCCACATTTAGCGTGGGATTTCAGGAAGTATATTGCATTTCTCATAGTTTGGTAATCTCTAAATCATTTTTTAATCGCTTAAATTAATGTTTTGGTTACTTATTAAATACTACTGCTAGGTGGTAGGACTTTTCTGCAAAGTTCGTCTAGGTAGGTACCACCGCTTTACCAGTTATTCTGCAGCCAAGCAGTAGTGTGCAAGTACTACTGTGTTACGGTTTGAAGGGCTCTGTAGCTAGTGAAATTACTGGGCAATTGAGACCTTATGATCTGATCTCACAGTCGAGTAATCTTATTACCAAACTGTGCTGTTGTCTCAGGATGATGTGCGCAGTGCAGTGTCACACGAAACTATATATTTTTAAGATCCGAGTGACACTTTTCTGTTATGGGCAGCCGTGTTGCTTAACATCAGGTGAACGACTAGCTCGTCACGACATTTACTAACATAAAAAATACAATCGAAACCTTTATAAAATAGAACTACTTATTAACATTTTTACATCGTTGTAAATGTTCTTTCCGGCCACTTTTTACATACCTTCATGATATAAATATCACCTCAATAGCTTTTTATTAAAATGCCGTGAGAAAATGAGCAGACAAATATTAACAGACTGTTTTGTCTAAACAAGGGAAGAGTGCGGAGATGTCTCCTATTATATTATCGCATTAGGACCGGAAGTGGACACGTGGCGACGCGTGCGCGCCGAATCGAGCATTTCCGGTTACACATTACACCTATTGATGGACATATTTTGAAAGATTAAACGTCATATCACATAATGTGATAAATATTATCACTACCAATAGGGAAAAATAGCAATTTCTACTAAATGACCATCAATTTTTTGATTCGGATAACAATTTTTTTTTCTTCAAGAAAATCTAATTTAATCATGAACTAATTACTAATTTTTTAAACAAAAAAATTAAAAACTATGCATTAGCAAAACTTAATCTAAGAAGCCTTTACCACTAGGCAACGTGCCCAATTGGATGGCAATTAGATGATCAAATTAGAATTTGATAGATTTTTGCATAGAGACTAAAAACGGAAGAGTGAAACGTGGTCATCTCGTTAGAGTGTGATTCAAATTTAATGGTGGCTTTGAAGTGCATTGTAACGTTGCAAGCTGCGCTCACCGTCTACCGCTGTCCGAGTACATGTATATTTTGCTACTGCGCAGCGTTTCACGCCGTCTTCACAGCCGCCATAAATACATAATTATTATTAAATACTGGTCGAGTGGGGGGTTTTTATCTAGCTATATTATCTAAAAAATGTAATAGGTATTATTATTATATTTTGTCGATGTCAGCAGTGGGTGGAACGTTTGATAGGGCTTTAAGGTATACATTCTACCATGTCTGACATTAAAAAATAACTTAAAAAATAACAGAGTCAAAACATGAAATTTGGTTCTTGTTGTTTGCTAGTTTTAAAGTTTTATAAGTTTGGTTACATGTGTTTCATACCTACTGCGATACATTTGAGTATGTCACAGAGGAATAAGAGCGAACTTAGCTGTCAAACTTTAGTACAGATAGGAATAAGTAACAAATTTTATGACCCTGGTTGCTCATCATCCGCTCAGCAGGGGTCAACATCTGTCGAGCGTGGCCCCTCGGTTACCTTCTACCCTTAACTTACCTCAGTAGCTACCAATTAATGAGTTGGAATTACCTGAGTTTTTGTTTAATTGTCATATCTACTACCATTATATTGAACTATTGAAAGTTGACAGAAAAAATAACACGATAATGTTAAAGATAAAGTTGGGATATTAAAAAATCCGATAATGTCAACTCTGTAACTTAAATTACGTATTTGGGAAACGTAAAATATTGAGTTCAGTAACAAATCTCCATTCCAAAAATAATCCAAATCAATTTAAAAAAACTTTGATTTTTTATTGTAATAAACGACGCGAAGAGAAACGCGCGATAGTTTTTTACCTGATGTAAGGCAACACGGCTGTCCATAATAGTTGCAGTTGCACTAACTTTGTTTTCACTCTTGACTGAATGACTGCACTCAAATTTATAAGTTCATTTAATCCCTCATGATAGCATGATTAAGATGTGTTTATAAAAATTGGTCATTTTTTGACTTAAATAAATTATTAAAAATATGACACCAAAAAATAATATGCAAGTATTTTCATCTAATCTGCGTATCATTGGGTTGTTTTCTAATCGATTCTCATCCTGTCATCTCTTATTCACAAAGAATAGACAAATTTTTATAATCATTTTCTTCCATGATTTTTATACAGGGCTTCTTTGATTACACGAACATAAAGGGCTTCCAGTGTAAGCCCGAGTGATCAGTTTTATCCCTTTGTTAAGGTTTTAATCAATCAGAGAAACGATTCGCTGGTTCTGGGGGGTTGGTGGTTTGTACTCTACCTAAATTTACGTATAGAGTCGACATTAGGCAGAATATTTGAGATATTTTTACATATTTAAATAACAGAGTATTATTATTATTGTTACACATTTTTGTCCTCGTAACACCTATGCATATCTGCACTAAAGTTTGACAGCTTCTAAGTTCGCTCTTTTCTCTCTAGGACGTGGGAATACCTAGCGAGATAAGTGCCAACAGGAAAGTTTTACAGCTTCTAAGTTAATAAGTAAAGCCCTTAAGTTAGGTTCTCGAATAATCCTTAGGACATTTTCAATAGAAGAAACTAGTTATTCAATGCAATCGAATAGAAATGTATTTTTAACTGTTGAGGTGAAACTTAATATTGTTAACATTCAGCATCAAAAATAAAAGAAAGTACAATCAAAATAAAAGCACCTTTGCTAAAATTCCCATTAGAAATGATATTAACCTATCATTTAGTCTTTAAATAACAATTTTTTGACAGCGGTAATCGATATTGTGGGATTAGTAGAGTCAATTATGACGATGAATGATTTTTATCTAAACAAGTATTTTTCCCCATTAAATTGGTATCAAAACATGGGTGCAGCTTATGTGGCTGGAATAGGGGAGCTTTGTAAGTCGCGTGGGTAATTATGAGTAGTTTTTTGATCCCATTTATTGTAAATTGTATGTGGCCAAAGTTATGACATGCAATCAAGTTGGAGAATATATTTTGATTAAGTTGTTTTGCGAAGTCAACCAAAGTTGGAATTGTTTTACCAACTGTGCGGGGAATATTTAGTAATCAAGTTTGTTTATATAGAGGTATGTATATTAATATATATAAAAGAAACTCGTGTTAGTCACACTATTTATAACTCAATGGCTGAGCCGATTTGGCTGAAAATTGGTGAGGAGGTAGCTTAGAACTAGGAGACGGACTTAGAATACTTTTTATCCCGTTCGACCGCGTTTTACTAATTTACCCTTGCGAAGCCGGAGCGGGTCAACTAGTTGTATATCTACGCTTGTGCCGTAGTTTAGTCATTCCTATAACTTTATTTATTTGTTTGTTTCTTGTTCAATCGCTATTGGTACCTATACAAGGTGGAATTTATTTCGTTTTTTTCCTTTGATGTATGTATTCAGTCCATGCTATAGAATGCTCCCATATAACTAAATAAAAAAAAAAACACGAATGAAATAAAACTTAAATCTAGGTATAATCAAATTTAAATTCTAAAGAAAAGCCTTGTTACATTGAACATTGAAGGTGTTTTATTGTTTACGAAACATTTACAAAGCACTCAGCTGGTGCCCGCGCTGTCTGTACCGTTAAATAGACATTTATTTATTTTAAGAGGCACTAAATACTAAAACAAAATCAATTTTTTTTTAATTGGACCTTGCACGAAGATTCTATAGCGTAGTCTAAGTACATACATTTAAGGAAAAGAGTGAATTAAGTGCCACCGTGTATATAACTAACTAGATATTTTCATTGAATTATGTCAATTAATTTGTTTTTGTAAAGAAAATAACTGAGACTAGATAGACGAGATGAGATAGACCTGGGTTAGACGTTTGTATTGTATGCATGTAACTCCATAAACGTTAACAGTCCTGTCCCCTATAAGTATTTTCTGTTTAACTAGCATCCCATTGAAGCGACCTCTTCATTAAGGGTACCCAAACGATAGAGTCCCAAAATAGCTCCACCTTACCGATGTACCTAGAGCAATTAATAAAGCGGGCAATCCACCTGAATGGGTCCGTAAATACTGAAATTAAGGAGAGTTCCGACCTCCGTACGGGAATGTTGCTCATTACAGTACCGTATTAAAAGCCCCTAGGTTTTAGCCCCAATCTGCAAGGTACAATGTTCACAATGTAAACTTAAATTCAGTGATTTAGCTTCTGACAAGATGCAGGTTCTTGCGCCCAGATACAGAAATTACCATTTTTTTTGTCTGCATCGTCTTCATTTCATGTTCATCAACGAGAATAATAACAGCCGAGCAGTGTAGGTACCTAAATATATGCGGTGTTAGTTAACGGTAATGAGATTCAAAAATATGATCTATACTTGAGTATTGGATGGTTATTGTCTCCGAAAAAAGTAGTTAAGCTAAATTCTCTAGTTTATCGACGACACAAACTATGCTTGTTAAATATGGTATAGGTAATCCGTTTTACCTGAATCACTGTTTCACTGGTCTGTTGCGCGTTTTGGGTTTAAATATGCATTTTTACGGTCGGCAGGGCGTAGACTCGTGCATGTTTGATGCGACAATCTCTGCGCAAGTCACCTGAACCTAGTCTGCGTTCATGTGGAACAATCTTTTCAAGTTCAGAGTTGTTTGAACTTTTAGTGGCAAATTTTTGGAGTAATTAATTTATCAACGTTGTATTCGTGAAATAAGATTGCGCACTTGATTTTTAATATTAATCTAATTAATATTATGGGACCATGATCCTCGTAGTTATCTGAGTCCCTAGACACAGAAAATCCTAGTTAGGGTTCAAGATCTATGTATCTGATCGTTGGGCGTTATTATTATTATGCATGTACTAGAGATACGCTTTGGTTTCATGCAACTTATCTCGAGAGATCTCAATTTATAGCGATAAAAGTAACCTGAGTTTATTTCGGTACCTCATATAAACAATCCCTGTGCAAAATTTCATCCATATTAATTCAGGTTTTTTAACGTGAAAGCCAAACAAACAGACAACATTTACATTTTACGTTACTTATATCGATATTAAGTAGGAATGTGTTTCATTTTATTCAAACAAGTGCCGTGAAAAAAAGTGGTACTAAATGAATTTGTGTCTAAACCACTTAATTTATATACCATCTACAAAAATGAAAACAATTTTAGAGTTTCATAACATAAATGAAAGTTATACTCGACTGTCATCGTGTAGGCTTATGTGTATTGCAGCGGGGCGGGGAGTAATATAGGGGAGGGAGGGGAAGGCTCGCGGGGTGTGCTGTAATCAAGAAGAGTACCCGTCCCCAGGCGACCTCCCGCCGCGCCCTCCGTTGCCTCACCCCGCACTACCCTGAGGCAATGCCTCAAACCTCTATTGACTTACCTCCGTAAGAGAAATATTTTCATTTCAAGTCTTTGTTGATATGAAAAAGTCAATACCTACCTTCCCCTAGACAGCGTAATAAGAAAAAGAAATTCTGCAGTTTTTCTGCTTTCTTTCCATCCGATTGTTACATTTTCATCTCGAGCTTTTGTTGAAAGATTTTTTTCTTTCTGATGCCTAAAAGTAAGAGTTATATATTAACCGACAAAAACATGTAAAGGTCGCAAGGTCTCTTGCAACTTTTATATGTGTTTTTTGGTGTAAACGCATACACATGTTAGCCTTCAAATCGGTTTCGTAATATGAGCGAAAAGGAAAATAAGTCGAGTGGGCGAGAATTGGAATCGGGGCCCATCACTTTTTGTTTCCCGAACTAATCAAATATTGACGACAAAGTTTATTATGAAATCTCCTTTGCCTCCTTTGCGTTGCCTTGCTTTTTATACGACTGCGCTTTTTACACTTGCCGCTCTAGTATTGGCTTATACAACCTCCGAAAACAAAAAAGTCTTTCAAAATTTTCAAATACTCCAATACCCTGCTTAAATAGTCTGCAACTAATGACGCTCTTGTTACCTACTAACGACGTAAAGTTATTAAATAGGTGACAAAAATATTTTTCACCCAAACTTGGCGCCCAACAGGAACTCGCTAATGAATTAAAACTTGAAATAATCGTTCGCAAACACAAAATGCTTTGTAATACTCAACATTTGTGCCAACAATCGAACTGTAATGCACGGCTTTTGTGAACAACAAAAGTTAACCTGTCGGCTCGTCCGGTAGACAGAATGGAATGATTTTAGGGCTGCGCGACTTGCGAGGGAAGCAATGACAAGCCGGAGTCCCCACAATGCACTCAGCTAAACCAACAAACAATTGAAATCATAGCGCAAATTTTCAAGCCACATTCAACCTTGTGCATTACACAATAAAAGTTCATCCAGTTTTTGACGATGTAGAGTTTCTATCATGGTATTTGCATAGAAGTCGCCATGTGTACAGCCGCATGGTGCGCTGACAGCACCATGCGATCATTATTATACAGACGTTGACTTACTGATTTATTTCAATAAACCATTTGCTGCGATGAGCTTGGCTTTCTTAAAGCAAGGTTTTGATTTCCTGTCGTTAATCAACCAATATCATATATTTAGACCTATTTCATTGCGATATAATGAGAAGTATGTAGGCAACTATTTTTACATAATGTAGGTTATGGTTTTGAAATTATAGGTACAGTGTCTCTGGAATTATTGTCAATTGGACGTCTAGAATTAGAACATCATCCGGGATACCTGAATCCTATGTATGTTCCAGCATTGTTCCATGATATATCGGCATTTTTAGGAATTTTCAGTTAATCTCCCGATTTGGTCCTAATCATTAAATTAAACTATTATTAATTATTAATGGCCACCCTTATATGTTTTTTTTCATGTTGATGATTGTATGTATCAATTACAAATTAAATCAGTTATCAACCTATTGTAAGAATAATATCCTTTTGATGAATGGAGTCTGAACGACCTCCATCGACTTAGGGTTGTTCATGGTCAGGTCAGTTCAGCAAAATAACTATTCTCTACCAATTTGCGACATCGCGATACGTTTTCTCTCGTTCAATGAAAAGTCTCCGGTGTTTATCTGATACACCATCATCAAGTCCTCATCAATTTTATATGGTAACACTGGATACAAAAATTATCAAAATTCGTTCAAATTTAGCGGAGATATAGCGTACAACTAATAACATACACAAAAAATGCAGATAAATAGGGAAGCCATAGGTTTAGAGTCGTCTAAAAATCGGAGCTCAATCACCTGAATGCGCAAACAAACATTTTGCGATACTTATTTATTTAAAGTAATAAAATCTCTTGCAATAAAGTCGCAAATCGAGCGATTAAATGGTCTAATATAATACCATTAAGTGATAAATGCAACGGGCCTCGTATGAATAATTCCGCTGGATGGATACAATGTACGGCTTTCGCTAAACGGCTCCATATTTTCAAAATCCCCATAGAGCAATAATATTCAATGAGTCGCATGAGATGGATGTATCATTCTGCTGTGGTGGGGAAAAGGATGGTAGATGGCGAGGGACACGGGATGGCAAATCCTGGAGATTAGCGCGACAGAGCGACATGTGGCTCGCGGCACTTAGCACTCCCCGGCCGGCGTGGACACCCTCGCCACACTCCGGCTCACCTAGGTACCTACTAAATCCATGTCCTCATAAATATTTATGGTGGCCATTTAAATAATAGGTCTTTACCTATGAAATTGCCGTATTGCAGTACAGACTTTTTCAAACAAAAAAAAGTTTTGATTGGGTATGAATTCTAAATTCAAATTAATTTTGTTTTAAAAATATGACATTCTATTTACAATATAAGTCTTTTGTTTATTGATTAGCGTTGTATTCTCATTACATTTCAACATTTTTCCTCATAATGGATACTTTGAAATTTCGTGTAATTATGGAATATGAGTTCCGTCGTGGCACCAACGCGGCACAAACGACACGTAACATCAACGACGTTTACGGAGAGAACTGTACAAACGAACGTACCACCCGTTATTGGTTTGCTCGGTTCCGTTCTGGGAATTTTGACTTGAAAAATGAACCTCGTGGTCGGCCGGAAACTTTGGTCAACAATGATGAATTAAAGGCGATTGTGAAAGCTGATGAATCTCAATCTACAGCTGAGCTGGCAGCAGCTTTTGATGTTAGCATCAAAACAATATTGGTCCATTTGCGACAGATTGGCAAGATAAAAAAGCTTGATAGATGGGTGCCCCACGAACTTAACGATCGCCAGCGCAACGTACGCGTCGAAACTTGCCTTGCGCTGCTTAACAGGCACAGAAATGAAGGAATTTTGAACCGAATTGTTACGTGCGACGAAAAATGGATTCTTTTTGACAATCGAAAGCGCTCAGCAAGTTGGTTAGATCCTGGTTCGGTACCAAAGCAATGTGCAAAACGAAAAATGACCCCTAGAAAGGTGATGGTCACAGTTTGGTGGTCTAGTGCTGGTGTGATTCATCATAGCTTTTTACAAAACGGCGAGAGCATTACTGCAGATGTGTACATTGAAGAACTGACCACAATGATGGCGAAACTCGCACGTCTGCAACCAGCTTTGGTCAATCGGTCGTCTCCACTGCTACTTCACGACAACGCGCGACCCCATACTGCACAACAGACCGTCTCTAAGCTGCATGAGTTGGGTTTGGAAGCTCTTCCTCATCCGCCATACTCACCAGATCTTGCGCCTACCGACTATTACTTTTTCCAAAATTTGGACAACTTTTTAGCGGGAAAAAAATTCAATTCACGAGAGGCAGTACAAAACGCCTTTGAAGAGTTTGTTGTCTCCCGTCCTGCTGATTTTTTCAAGAAGGGCATCCATAAACTGCCACAGCGTTGGCAAAGATGCATTGATTGCAGGGGTGATTACTTTGAATAAAAGAAATAAATAAGTTCGAAAAAAAAATACTTTAACTTTTTTCAAACAAAACGGCAATTTCATAGGTAAAGACCTAATATTTACTTGAAACTTGCAAATAGCCATAAAGCTTCATACGTGCCAGAGCTATACTTTGAAACAAATTGCTCATGGGAGAGAAGTGAACACTTTATTCATATATTATTACTTTATTGTATTTTTCATTCCAGCATTATTTATAAGCGCAGTAAGGTATAATTTGGCTATCAAAATAAACCTAGTATTTCATAATTATTTATTATACTGTGTATATTATATCCACATAGGCATTATTTCGATGGTCATCCAAGTGAGATCAAATGCGGGTAATTTGCAAATGGATCTACAAAAGCTATTCAATACAAATGTAGCATTTGCCATTGATATGCACCAAAGTGGTGTAAGTACAATGGTGCTTTTGAGTCTAGTGTCCACTTGTGCGCGATCTGATCTATTCGGTAAGAATAATGAACATGTATGGCAACTGCTGGTGGCCGTGGACGTATCTAAGGTCAGTCATCAGGGCCATGGGTTTCCATGGGCACATGGGCCCATTCGGTGGCACCGAAGCGGAACGCGCTTAGGTGTGGAAGCACTATCGTCGATGACGCCATATGTTGTGCGCATTATCGCTCCGCACTCGCGCACCCCTTCAAGATTGATGACGATTCTCTCTCTGCATTCGAGCGTATTAGGGCATGTAAATGTTATGCGATCACTTAGTCAAATAGCTTGCGAAATTCGTTTATTCTTAACTGAATTTCGCCTCGTAATTTATGAAGGTATATGCCATGCATGCAACGAAAGGATGTACCTACTACAGGAAATAGGTAATAGAAATGTAGAAGAACGGTTTGTGTGCTTGCCACTAATAAAAAGAAAATCCTTAATCCTTAATTATTAGTTTCAGAAGAATTTACTAAAAAATTTATGGTGATCAAAAGTGCCTAGGATTAACTCCATGAACGTTTTTATTCTATTTATAAACTATAATTTATAGAATATTATTAATTGAAAATGGTCTAGAGCAAAGAGCCTTTTTGTGTAAGACACAAATTATGCATTTTACGTAAAAAACTCAGTTAATTTAATGAACTACTTGCGTCTTGCTGAGCTGGTTCCACAAAAGCTCATTAAACAATTCTCACCGGGTTGGTGCGAATGTGGAGATCGTCGTCGGGTCGTTGAACTTCAATCTTCGGGTTTCACTTCGTTACATGATCTCTCACTAAAGTTTAACCTGAGAACTTTTTTACCTAATTAAAGATACTTATATAGCATAAGTACCGTACCCACGCTTTTGATTTTTAGCCAAATTTTAACAAAATTGACATATCTAATAATTTTGTACGTAAAAGAACATTTGTATTAACCAGCTTGTTATTTGAATGTTTCCTTTACTTTGTTTGATTATTTAATTATAATAATATTGTTGTAAGACGTAGTAATGTGTGTTAAATGTACCTACTCACGTTGTGTTATCTAATGTGTAATTATTGTTTTTCTTAATCTAGTATACAACGAAGATAGTGTAGTATTTTTTGTTTTAGTTTTCATTTTATTTCTACATGTGAAGACTTTTTAATAGACAATAAAGTTAGGTAACAACAAATTACCTAACTTTATTGTCTATTTTAGCTTATAATAGTCTATAGTCTTCTAAAACCTAATAAATAAATAAATAAATAAAATAAAATGATTGTTTTAAAAGTCCTCTTACCTTATGATCGGATCGGAACTTGCTCTACTGACATAAATTTAGAGTAATTAATTTAAAAAAATATTAAATTAATTAATTAAATCAATTTATTTATCCTACAGTTGACGGATAATAATTTACACTTAGTTTATTACTCAGTGGTGTAATCAGCAGGTCACTGAAGAACCGAAATGTTGGGAAACCAAAGGTCCCGATAAATTATTTAAATATAATACCAATTTCATTTTAAATATGTTTTTTCGTTGTCCACTTTTAAATGTTTTAAGCAATAATAAAGGGCGAGCGAAACGAGCACGAAAAATTTGCTGTTTACCCGAGGTTCCACAGCCATAGATATTATAAAATTTTGCAGGTTTAAATCTAGACGGAGGCCATTCATCAAATTAAGCGTTCTTTTGAACTAAAAGTGAGAGCTGACTGTACCTAAGCGTAAGAAACGGAAAAACATGAAAAAACATCTTCAGCCCGAACATTTCGGTATGGTACGGTCCATTACAATCACAGTTTGTTTACTTGTGATACAGAATAAATAATGGTACTACGTACGTACGTTCAGCGTTCGGACATTCTACAACAGTGACGTTGCTGTCTACCTTCAACTTGAACTCGGTTAAATCTCTAACCAAAACCTTGAATGCGCTTCTTAAGTGATTTCTTATAAGAATTATTATTATCTCATTACAGAATAATATAAACACGATATTAATAGCACGGAATACATAATAGTACTAAAGTAAAATATTAATGTCGTTAGCAATAAATAAATGGATGACCAGATGACCAAAATGTTGGCTTTTATTTTGCACAAAAAAATAAGCATTGCCATTCAACGTGGTAATGTGGCAGCATTCTGGGCAATTTTCCCTCTACCAACAGGTTATTTTAAGTTTTTTTAGTTTATCTAATTTAAGTGTATAATTGAGATTTTTAGGTCTAGTGTAGTTTAAAATTATGTTAAAATTTGTTCTATTGATACATTTTTATATACATATTTGATAGTACCACAAAATAATACCTAATAGTACTAAGTAGGAAGTAGAATGTATAAAACTAAGCTACTCCTCTAATTAAACTTTGGAACCCTGGTGGAGCAGTTTTATGGTACAACATATTTCGTTTACAGGTTCGTATCAAATTAACCTGTAAATATTACGTTCATTTGTAAGTGAATTTTTCACCGGTACAAAATATAATCCTGAAGATTTTTGCAGCCATGCATTGGCATGCGACTATACTTCACTTGGAAATGCGTTTATTCCGGTGAGTTAAAATCCCAAATGGTGTCTCAAATTTTAGGAGCTATAATCTTTATGTATTGGTTGAAAAATTGTATTGAATCTGAATCTGTCTTTTGTTTTAAGTCCGTTACGATTGCAACTTCTAACAAAAGAGATACTATCCTATAAATATTTCTCTTGTTGTCAAGCGATAAAAAACGTAGGCTGCTGTGAGCGTATCATTCGTCGGCAGGGTCGTTTTCACCCTTGTTTTACCACCAAAACACTTGGCACAAAAAGTGTAATGGAGTTTAGTAATGACCCCCTCCCAGAGGATACGGATAGAAACTGCTGCGACCCGCTGAGAGATGGCATTTGTTTATTTTTATTTACCAAACTTTCATTGCGACAATAACCCATTGTTGTCTACAAGTCAGCTACTTAGTTTGTTATAATTATAGATACTAATTTATTGGCGAGATACGGTGACACAAGTGCTTTTAATTATTTGATTGGAGTATTTTTATTATTTGATATTATTTATTTTAATTGACGTGTAAAGGGCTATTTAATAATCTGACCTTAGAAGAAATATTTCTATGAGTCTGACAATATTTAAATTGGACTTTGGCAAATGATATTTGATTATTTTATAAAAAGTTTTGTTCTTTTTGTTTCGTCAGACCAGAGCGGCGCGCGTTGTAATTTGGACTTTGTAGGTAACTATTATTTGGCAGTAATTAGATTAATGTTCATTACTTTTTTGCAAGTAAATGCAATTTATATAATCAAATTAGTTTTTTATCTCCGCTAGTTCACAAGGACAGCGCTCTCTATTGTGCAGAGAGTTATAACGCAGTTTGATTGTCCTGCGGCAAACTTTGTGTTTTATTTTTTACACACAAATGAACCAATGAAAACGCTTATTCCATAAAAATAAAATATTTCTTGAATAAAAGTAAATAGGTACCAACTAACTACTTTTTCTCTTGTACATGTTAGACGCACCTTTATGAGTAATAAAATCTATTATAATCCTAAACAAAAGTCAATAATTAATTGTATTGTCTTTTGTCCAGTTCTTTTTTTATTAATTGTCTCCATTTTTTTTTTCGTTCTTCTTTTTAGGTAGATTTTATTTAGCTCTTTTCCATAAAAAAATTATTATCTTCTACGAGAATGTCATTATGCTCAACTAGTCATAATAGGTACTGCGTCTTTCGTTATCCCACCGTCTATTATATTTTCTATAATCCTACTTATGAAACTAAATGACCCTCTATGAGCCCGTGTTCGACCGTGAGTTTAGTCCAAAACAAGACAATAGGGTCTGGACCGGCCACATACGAATCAAATGTATCACTAATGTCGCCCGGGGGTCGGAGGGACCCTTCTATTCAATTATCACACAGGGTAACACAGATCTGCAGTGAAAACGATACTTGTGAGAGATTGCTTCATTGTTTTTTCTCGCGGTTAAAAAGTTACTGGCACGCGTTTGGGAGGTGATAAATGTTGTGATAGTGTTTTTTTCATATTTCCGTTATAATGTTATTATACGTGAGTACGTCTGTTAGTTTTGTATCGTAGCGTAGGTACTGTGTAGTGTGCGTGTGATGTATTCCAATACTATTGTATTGGAACCGGCTTGTAATGTTATTGTAATATTGTATTCAATATTGACATAAATTGGTCACAAAATTTTAATGAATCCATAGATCCCGGAACTAGTAAAAACTGTGTTTCAGGATTCAGTTTTGTTACTTTATATTTAAAGTTTTAAAATATATCAATCCACGGTGTAGGAATGCTCAAATTTGTGGTAGGTTTCCGGCTGCTAAGGTGACTAACAAGGTCTCCTCATTTCTTTTTTAGTTTTTGTGTATCATCTGAAAGAAAACGTTTTTCCTTCTTTTTCTTGGTCTAGCCCGTAGCAAGTTAGTTATCTATCTATCCTATCCATAGTGGTCTTCAAAGTTTATGATCAGACTTTTTAAAGGCATTCAGCAATATTTGCTAAAGTTCCCATGTTCTTTTGATTTCTCTGGATTACCTACTCAAGAGTCCTGCGTAAATATATAAAACTGAATTTACTCTTGTTTCTTTGTTGTTTTTTATTGCTATCGTTTTTCTAGTGACTGTCATGTAAATTTTTTTTTCTTTCGAAATATAGAATGTAAATCCGATTTTGGCTGTAGGTTTAGCATGTAAATAATAAACTTTGTTACTTAAGGGCTGTAGATTTTGTAAAATAAATAAAATGGAAACCAAAACAAAGTAACTACTCACAAAGACGTATTCAAACAAATAGTTTATAATTTTATCCTCGCCATTTCAACAGTTAACTAACAATGTCACACTCGTTGTATATTGAGGCAACGTCGTAAAAGAAAACCACTTTTAGTTTTTCTACAAGATGGATTGACTAATATTCGCTCCGACATTAACTAAGATATAATGCGCCAGGTGTGCTACCACTACATATAGCCCGGTCGTGCGTGTTTCGAATGTATCACAGAATCACAGCAAAGAAACGTATTGTTTCCTAAATTCAATTACCAGCCGCAAACCAACTTTTCCGCTTTGATTCCGCAACGGCCTGCTAAATCAACCTGGTTCATCTTGTGTGAAAGTTCATTGTTTTTTTGTGTTCGTTTTTTTGGTGGGATATTCTCGGTGTTTGAGTTGTAACGTCTGTATTTATGGGACAAAATTACCGAGGCATTTCAACATAGATGTAGTGTAGGTATTTAAATTAAATTCGGATTAAATCAATCAGGTCAGGTCAGATCATCATCTGATAATTAATGTATAGATTGTATAATTAACTAGTTGCACACGGTTTTACTCATGGATAAAAAGTAGCTAGTGCTAATCCTGTATATAAGCTATCTTTGTTCCAAATATCATCCCGATCCGTCCAGGCGTTTGAGCGCGAAGGAGTCCCAAATATAAATACCCAAATATAAACTTTCGCCTTTATGATAATAATTTGAGTTTGAAAGTGTTTTTTTTTATATTTTAAATTAGGTACCTTCTTTACAATACTTTTGCATAAAAACTTTCTATTTTTATTACTTACTCATTTTTTTAAGCTGTAAATAAATTACGTTTGGCCAACTCATTTGATGGTAAGCGACGGTGTGGCTCAAGATGGAGCACGTAAATCTACAAGGCTATTAGCTCCTTGACCTTGAAGACGCCCAGGCTTAAGTTTCAGGAAGCACAAAAGTTGGTAACAAGGTCCATTCCTTAACAGTAGGCACTATAAAGGAAACAAAAAGCTGAATACAAAATTTAAATTAGCACACCATTAAACTGTTTTTTTTTTTTTAAATAATACTATTGCTTTTGTATCACACCATAACAAAAATCACGAAAACTCTTTTTCATAATAATTGGGTTGCCTCTGCATTCATTGTAACATTTCCTTGGAAATTTCTAAATAGGTCATCATACATTGTTTGTTATAAGGCTTTTCACTAAGATAAGGGTGAATAAGTCTCACTCATCTAACTCATTTGTTTGTATTACAGAAAATGTCAATCACAAATGCTTAGCAAAACATCTGCTATGCTTACTTGCATGCTTTTGAAAAATGAGATTTTTGTTACCGGGATAGGATACATTTTACCTCGGAAATTTTAGTTGCAGGTAAAATCGCAAGGCGCGCTACTTTACTTTTTACGTATAACAATGATGATATACTTAGTAAAAAGCCTCTGTTTGATTATTGGCACTCAGCGCTAAAACGGCTGAATTCGTGTATAATTTACATGTGACTTTTTTGTGCTGGGGTGCAGCTGGTTGGTAATACATTTTTCGTATTTTGGCAATAATACCTAATAGTTATAATGTGTACCAAAATTAAAAAATAAATTTGGATATCATAACCACTTTTTTATCAGATAAGATGTTCTTTTTTCTATATTACTTTATTATTTTTCCCGAAAGAGAACAAAAAAAAAACAGTAATGTTTATCGAAATAGACCAAAGAGTATATACTAATTAAAATACTTTTTTTATTTCCCTTGCAAAAAAGGTTTACGTTTTCAATTCAATATTATGTTTTCAAAATCTAGGTTTAGGCAAACTCCTACTTTTTATACATAGATGACTCCAAAATTATGGAAGCTGGAATGATTTCTATAAAATAAAATATACAGATAACAGATAAAGTTTTACTTAGCACCCAATATAACCACCATGCAGTTTATTTCACAACCTTAGTTAATAATAATATACCTACATGAACATACATAAACGAAAAAAAAAACAATAAATTGGGTTTCAAAGAACTGAAAGAAAACAATGTACTCTAACATGTAACTTAATTATGTACTCAGAATATAAAGCAGCCGCTGGCATATGGCGACCCCAAACATCATAAAATCACTTAACATTATGATGCAACTATAATTACCGTTAAAAACAATGGGGAGAATACGCAATACGCACGCACCTTTAAATATTTTTGTATAGAGCTTATTCGAAAAATGGAATTCAGATTCACGTCTCAAGATCAGCTGGAAGAAGTCCACTACAAAACATAGGTCTCTCCAATAAAACGTCTATTTGGTCACTTACCACAGGGCGTTAGGGTTACCAACCATACCAGGACTATTTTTGTGATCGCGGAAATTTTAATGTACGGAAAGCTGCTGCCCATTCTATAATAATAATATATAACTAAACAATATATGTCACGACTTTAATTTTTAATTGTTTAAGTTTTTAACAGTACAAACAGAAAGGATACTGTGGCACTCAGACGCTCAGTATACCCGTCCACTATCTTATTACTTTTAGTATAGGTAGGTAATAGGTGCCTAATATTGTATACTAAAAAACATATAATACTGGTCTGCTTTTAACATGCTTTGATTTTTTTTTTGTTAAGGAATGACGTGACGAGCTAGCCGTTTGCCTGATGTTAAACGACGCGGCTGCCCATATCAGCTGCAGTGTTACTCGGAACTCTAAAGTATTGAGTTTCGCGTGACACTGCACTGCGCACGTCATCCTGAGACATCAGCACAATCTAATAAGATTACTAAACTGTGAGATCAGATCATAAAGTCTCATTTGCCCAGTAATTTCACTAGCTACAGTGCCCTTCAAACCGGAACACAGCAGTGCTTGCGCACTACTGCTTGGCGGTAGAATAACTGGCAAAACGGTGGTACCTACCTAGACGAACTTTGCAGTAAAGTCCTACCACCTAGTAAAATTTAATTTAATTCATTCGAAACCAATAACATAGTCACTTTAATAATTAGTATAACTCATATTTAGAACAATGGAATTTCACTCAGCACCTACCTACTAGCTTACCTGTTGTTAGTATTACTGAAATCTAACTGTTAATGTTAACTGTTAACCTACCTTTCGTATATTTAAGGTTCTGTTTGTCTTTTATGAGCAATAAAGATATTCTTATTCTCAGAATATTCCCTTAGCCGACTTACAGCACAGAATGTACCTATGTAATGGATAGATGGCATGGCTCTAAGCCGGGGCGACGCATCTAAAATTTGTTAATGATTTTAGTATCTTTGTGCAAAAAAACCTCTCCAGCGTGTTTTCCAATATTACAAATTAGTGAAGGTATAAAAATATTATGAGTAGTTATATGTAATTAATATTATATTAATATATTAGACCGCAATGAGGCAGTGTTAAAAATTACTATTTTATTATGATCAAGTGAGTCAATACTCAAATTATCTTTGTTGTGTATGTATAGGTAATAATGTGACATACCTATTATTTATTATTTCCATTAACATTTTCCACTACTACTACCATTTTTTTTCTTGCACATTTTTTTTATGTTAGTGAATGATGTGACGAGCTTGTCGTTCACTTGATGTTAAGCAACACGGCCGCCCATGATAAAACGGTGTCACTTGAAACTCCAAAATATAAAGTTTCATTGATTTAACATCCAGGTTGACTGGTGGATATTTGCATAAAGGTCAATTTAAAAAGCATAATTTACAGTATTTTTATGACCAGACGTGGCACTTAACTTTACGTGAATGACCTTTGTTTACATAATTAAAAAACCTTTCTAAGGAACCAAAAACCAGAAGAAACCTGTCCAAGTCTAAGGAGCTTTGTCCGAGTCGATATTAGGAAAAAACTGGAAAATCCTCTCGGTTTCCCCATGTCAATTTAAAAGCATGATTTGCTTCAAGTTCTAATGTTTTCAAAGAAAATAAACTCTAACTTCGACTTTTGACTCAATAATTAATCATCATATTTATGACATATTTTTATGATTATCTACATAATATAGGTATATACTTATACATTTGTCTCCATGCGCACAGTTTCGAACAGTCCGAAAGTGTTGGCGTGCGTGCGATATTATCTGATGGGCAGGGGCGAGGACGCCATCTGCTGAGCAGATGCCGCTGACGTCATGCGAAGCCCTGCCCGGCTGGGCCCGCAGGGGCTTCCGTGCGCTTGCCACGCGCCATCTCGCCGGAACACCTGACCACAGCCTGATTTATTAACTTCCTACTGTATATTCCGTTGCTGTTTGGATCTTTATAAGTATAGAGTTGGAGTTTTGGCAGGAAAACGCAAAAGATCGTGTCACCGCATTGTATTATTTTCCAAAACTTGTGTTATTTTCAGTGTTAGTGCATAAAATTGGTGGCATTCTATTCGCTAAGTGCTGAATTACAGGCATGAGTGTGGGATAGTGGTATAGTGATGGCGAACGTATCTTTTCGTGTTGTTTCCAAAACTCCATAGAAGCTTCTGGTAAAGTGGCCACCACTTTACTAGGAGTATGACTTGACTAGACTAGACTATGACTTGACTTGATGACTTGGACTGTGACTTGACATACATATATATTACTTAACTCAAAAAATTATCAATTACTTGACACTGGCTAAATACACAAAAGTGTGGAGCGATACCAAAACAAAAAAAAAGTATAGAGTTGATAATCCGATGTAGTTGCTGAAATTGAGATGTTGATTCATAAAACCAAAGTACCTACATTCTAATTCAAGTTTCAGTGTTATCCTACCTCCTATCCGGTGTTATGTGTAAAAGCATTACTCTTTGCCATGTAAAATTGTATGCTTCCAGTGGGATACATATAGATCTTTAAATTGATTAATGTTATTTTTTGTAATAGCACCGAAATGTTCTACAGAATAAATAGTATGGTAAATGATAGGTTTCCATTGCAAGCCATATGAATGACCAATATAGTATATTGCACAAGTATATGGAGCCAGTGATTAAGACTGCAGAATGAGGAACTCCTGACAATACATGTATGGATAATACCTTCTAAATGTGACCCTTGACCCAACCGTCTAGCGAGAGCCCCTCGAGATGTTGCTGGTTGAGGCTCTTGACTCTTCGCTATAACGCCGTTCGCCTAAACCACAGTAACTATCGGGACAATGCGCGTTAAGTCATAATTCCAGGTGGTAGCTACTTCGCTACATTTCTTAAATTACAAATCATTTTAATGAATAGGCTATAGGAATTGGAATAATTACTTTAAAATAAAAAATAGTTATGGATGATTAATATTTCAGGCTTTTATTGAACGGTCTTCATTTGACCTTATGATGACGTCACTCGTGGCTAAATGGAAGAAATGCCTGAGCGTGATGATGTGAATGTGACATTGACTTTAAAATGACATTATTCTAAAGTGTAGTTGAGATTTGCCCTAATTTTTAGCGCACACCCATAAATTTTAATCACATAATTATCAGGTATAATTTATGCACTATTCAAATTTTGAAATTAAAAATATCCATTTTCATTTATTACGATACGTTGAAAAGATAAATAGACATCATGTTTTATCCCATACTGTTCCACAGGTTTCTATTTAAAGTAGGATACTCAAGTACTTAATTATTCATTTTTTCGTACTTCATCCAAGGTAGGAAGAGTTAAGGTTATCTATTTGCCAATGTCGGTTAGTTTTATAATGACTCAGATTAAAGTCTCATTAAACTAAGTGGACCTAAATGTAGTTTAAATGGTTTCACCATTAAAACTGCTTCAATCTTATAATAATACCACTTTCTTCATTGTTTGAGTTCGATTTTTCTCTTATTTTTTTTTGGAAAAATCCTTGATGGAAGGTTCTTTCTAACAAAGAGTTGCATGTCTAAGTATTTAGAGTACCGTACTCAAAACAATAACCCTTGAAGATTAAGCACTTTATTGTTGTCTTGTCTGTATCTCTGTTTAACTCAGGGATAAAGTGGCTAAGGCGTCTAATATAGGTACTTTAAAAAGTGTAAAAGTGGATTCGTGTAATAGTTTCAGATTAATCACTCAATGCAACTAAACATATGACTTTATATAAGCTATCCTGCAATTGAAATTAAAATTTACAATAGCTCTAGTTGAGTAGAATAGTATTTATTATGCTCAAAAGCAATCATAAGGAATCTTAACTAGTTTTTAACTGATCGGTAAAGTTAAGCAACGTTCGCTGTGCTCATTAATTGGATAGCATGTAATGCCGTCCGTCCCGGCTGTTATCGTAAGATAGTAATTGTTTATATAAGAATTCTTATAATATATGCTGACCGTGACTGCACCAGAGCTTAGAGAAAAAACAATTGAACCCCACTTGCCTCAAAGGAAAGAAAATGATACAGAACCCTCAAGGTGCTAAATTTAATTTAACTTTTCATTTTAATTTAACTTTTTATAGCATAGATAATACGCTAATAAATACTAGTATATTGGAACAGAAATAAAAAATATTCTAGGTCTATGGTTAAAACACAACTCTGCGGAAGACTAAGACTTCCGATTTCCGCAGTAAGTTTTAATTTTCCGGATTACGAGTTACGATCTATAGTCGATTGTTTTGATCAATTTTCTTCGTATTCATTTGTTTCCATTGATATTTCAATCCGAGTGATTATAACATCTCCATAGTTTGTAGATGATGAATCAAGAGTAGGTTGGAGAATCAAAGAACACATTGCCAAGCTACCATTTTAGTACGAACTTTGTATTACCGTAGTTATGTAAAGATGAATGTTATTAAGTATAGGTTATCACAACGTATCTGAGGCGTTAACCTTAGCTTGTAATAAGTAGCACGTATCTAGCACGCGACTCTTGGGAAATAGGTACAAGGGCAGGTGATCACAATAATAATGATTGTGATGATGATGGCACGAAAAACCAGGACGTGTTTGCGCTTGCCACAATCGCACTGAATTGCCTCTATTTCGATCGGAAATTATAGTGTAATTGATTGTATGTAAAAACTGATCGAATGATCTAAGTCATTGACTTAAAAAACTTATCTAACTTTAATAAAACATCTAAATTTATATAACTCAAAGGTGACTGACTGATTGACTGACTGACATAGTGATCTATCAACGCACAGCCCAAACCACTGGACGGATCGGGCTGAAATTTGGCATGCAGATGTTATGACGTAGGCATCCGCTATGAAAGGATTTTTTCAAATTCCACCCTTAAGAGAGTGGGTGGTTGAATTATTTTCCCATAGACCACGCCGCGGGCGAAGCTGCGGGCAGAAGCTCGTTTTATATAAAGTTTACATGGTAACGCACACTGTATAACAGACTGTGGTGTGGTGGTTTAGCAGGTCGGCTCATATCCCACGGGCAGCGGGTTCGATTCCCGCGGCTGACAAGTATTTGTGGAAAAAACAAACTATCTATAGAGTTAAGCTTGTTAAGTACGTATAATCATCGTTTCATATTATAATTTATACAATGGTTTTTATTTCTGATATGTATATTTGAAATTTTTTTCGTTTTAGCCTAATTTCTTTTAATGAAGTCAACAATCTTTTTATGTTTTTTTTTCATTCCGGGTCCTAGCCCCTGCGAGTGCTTATTTTAATACCATTTTTGTTTAAAAGCTACAGTATGAAGCTAATAATAACACCACATCTCATGATCAACAGCTGCTGGGTGATCACGTAACTCGATTGCAACCTATAGAAACACAAATTTGTATGGATTTGACAGTTTGAATACGCAGTTTATGTGCATAGTTAGTATGGACATTTCTCCTGCTGCATTGCAATCAAAGTTTCGTGATCACCCCTGGAAAACGTCCACTGCTGAACATAGATCTACCATACAATATTATTATTATTATATAACGTAATGAGGAGAATGCTGCTCATTCGCTGGATATTTACTTAGCCAGATATTTATTTATTTACTGCACTTGTGGGAAGCTGAGAAGAAATGCGATAGGCCTATTCTCATACCGGGATGATACGGTGATATACCTATAATTTTTTTTGTTTTGTTTTGGCTCCACACTTTTGTGTATTTAGCCAGTGTTAAGTAATTGATAATTTCGCAAGTTAATTAATATTAGTGTCAAGTCAAGTCAAGTCACAGTCCAAGTCATCAAGTTAAGTCATAGTCTAGTCTAGTCAAGTCATACTCCTAGTAAAGTGGTGGCAACTTTACTTGAAGCTTCTATGGAGTTTTGGAAACAACACGAAAAGAAACGTTTCATCATTCTTCATTCTTATGCCTGTAGTCCAGCACTTAACGAATAAAATGCCACTAATTTTATGCACTAACACTAAAAATAACTAAAGTTTTAGATAATTATACAACGCGATCTTTTTCGTTTTTCCGTTAAACTCACCTATAATATTAGTACTATATAAATAAATAAGCAGATATTACCCACAAAGTTTTTTATCATTTAGGAGTAAGCAGGATCCCTGTACCTATCGGTCATCTTACCGAGTAACTAGTTTACTATACAATCTAGTGATTTTATTTTATTTATTTATTTCACAAAATCAACAGATCTTAAGCTAAGATATAGTGATCGCTAGTTATTTGAAATAGTGTGGACGAGGAAATAAGTTTTAATTTAAATTGTGCACGTTTACCAGCCTGTTATAAATACGTCACGAAACATAATGTATTACGTTCTATACCTAAAGACTCATAGAAGCCTTTGGTTGGATTGATTCGATTCACTTGTTAAAATTTTTCATTCCGTAACCGGTACAAAAACGCACGAATGAGTTTATACAGCAAAAAGTTCCACTTTTTTACACTACAGTTTATTTTTTCTGCCTTTGAGTTACAAAAAAAGCGGAAACTATTGATTTAATGCTTAGAAGATTAACAAAATGTAATGCAACGAATGTAGGCAGGTAATGTAGTTGTGTAATCGATCATTGTCTCGCTCGATGGCGTTTGTTTTTGAAGTAAAACTTCTTTACGCACGCTTGACTTGGGGAGGAAGCTAGTGAATGTGAAGCGAACGGAAGTTGAAGTGGATTCACGTAGTTCTCCATAGTCAACATAAAAAAGTTAAAATTTTGTATTATTATGTTGGTATCTTCGCTAAGATGACAATTTATAATTGTCAAGATTACATTTACATTAAACAAAGCAATAACAAAGTAATACCGGCTGATAGATGGAGCTAATCTAAAGAAGTTTTACTTCAGGTTTGTCGTCTAAAGCACACTCGTTTTTATATGATAGAAAACATTGTATTGTAAATGATTTTGCATATTCTTTAACCTTGATTGTTACGGCGCGCATGGGTAACAATGATTTACGATTGCGAATAAAAATTATACAAGACAATAATTCTTGGACGAACAAATTTCTATTTTACCATGTACATAGAAGTAGGTTATATTTTTGATGTTTAGATACGTTTATTATACTGGTATAAATACTTACTTGTACTTTTTTTTAGGTACATACCAGGGCTATTTGTACCTAATCTATCTAAAATATAGGCTTCTAAAATTTCAACAAAAAAAAAGATTTTTTTTCATTAAACTTTTCCACCAACGTTAATGGTTAAAACTTTGCCGTGTTTAACACAACACAGGCCATAGGTTTACTATAATGTTTCTGAAAACTGATTAATGAACCATTCCATTTAAAGGACAAAACTAATGCAGAGATTACTAAGTATGTGTTGAACAGCTGTCGTGCCAGAGCTACATAAGTGTACTTGTGGTCAACTCATTACCAGGAAGCATAGCTAAAGGTAAAACAGGACGTGGGGCATGCCTCAGAGATTGTGTTTCAGCTACCAGAGCTCTGTTTCGTTACGCTGTGTATATACAAACTCATTAGCTGGGCAGGCTACGAAATCGCGCATTCAGAATAAATAGTCTGATTCCCCTATTTTTTTGGATAAATGACCTCGCGGTGTGATGACATGGTATGGTGGTTGAGTAGGTCGGCTCATAACTCGGAAGCGGCGGGTTCGATTCCCGCGGCAGAACTAGTATTTGTGCACACGAAAAAAAGCGCAAACACTTGTTCTGAGACTGGGTGGTGTGGGACCGTGGTCCTCGTAGTTCCTGGGTCTCTAGACACAAGGAATCTAGTTAGGATCCAGGATGTATGTATGTGACCTTTGGGCGCTATTCATTTATTATTTATTTAAAGGTAAACAATTAGCTGTATTATAGTGATACCTATTTATTTAGCATTATTATATTCGTGAATAAAGAGCACGTGTTTGTACTTCGCTATACATGAACATGGCTGTGTACGAACACCGACCACCGGTCTCTTACCATGGGTAGCGTAAGAACCACCCGACCACCGATCCCTTACCGTGGGTAGCGTAAGAACCACCCGACCACCGATCCCTTACCGTGGCTAGGGTAAGAACCACCCGACCACCGATCCCTTACCGTGGGTAGCGTAAGAACCACCCGACCACCGATCCCTTACCGTGGGTAGCGTAAGAACCACCCGACCACCGATCCCTTACCGTGGCTAGGGTAAGAACCACCCGACCACCGATCCCTTACCGTGGGTAGCGTAAGAACCACCCGACCACCGATCCCTTACCGTGGGTAGCGTAAGAACCACCCGACCACCGATCTCTTATCGTGGGTAGCGTAAGAACCACCCGACGTCTTCCAGCTAATGATGTATGTATGATACATGTAAATGATTAAAACATAAAAAAATGCTCATTTCATTTTTCTAAATTAATGTTATAAACAGGAAAGATTTGATTATTTATTTGCATTAAATAGGCTCTGCAACTATGGACAGATTTTAAAAATTCTTTCACCATTCCTTCCTACATGATCCCTGATGAACATAGGTGATACAATATATACTAAACGTACGGGATCCGTATGAAAACTTCGATATCAACGTAAATATATAATACCCGAAGCCGGGGCGGGCCGCTAGTTAGATATATTTGTTAAACATTTAATTATAAATTGTTAGAACAAACTTATAGTTGACTACGCACTCACTTGATGGGTGATGCGATCGCTTTAAGGAAATATCTATTCACTCTTCGCTTAAATTGAGAGAGCTTGACATTTTTATTAGTATTTGTAGTAGGTATACTTGATATTTAGAAACTTCTATGCTCTAAATAATTATTGTCATTAATGCGGTTATTTGCGTGCGCTCAAACCGAATTGATTAAGCAAATAATATGAGTGCGTTTATTAAAAATATTTATTTAGTAAACAATCGGTCCCTTTTTCGTTCCCCTCAGGAAGGGGCTGGTGGTGGTGAACCAACGCAGATCAAAGTCTTCATAACCGAGTGTTTTGTTATTCTTCATATTTATAATTATTGACATTTCTATTAATAACAAGGTAGCGGGAATGCATGTCTGGAATCTTTACATGTAACGGTTCGCATTAACCCAATTAAGTGATAATAATAAAATTTCTGAGGATAACAAAATCAAAGTATGTACTAACCGTGTAAGATAGTAATTGTATCTACTACATACTCGAGCGGCTTAAGAGGTTATCGATTATGGATCCACACATATTTAGTATATTACGAGTGTGTGGTGACTTCGATAACATATTGAACTCATATTAAATGCCAATGTTTTGGAACACACAAAGCCACAAAGTCTCGTTGGTCGATTCGCGTGAGCCACGCTCAGGATTGCTGTTTGCCAAATATATTATAAAACGTTATTGACACAACGCGATCATTAATACAGACGAAGGGCCCACTTATTAATTTGAATAAGTAGGGTGGTCTCGGGAAGGGGCGACGACAGTTCGCTACGCTTGTTTTATTAGTTTTGATTTTATGTTTTTGCTGGTACTTTGTTTTGCTTTGAATGAAGACCACGTCAGTGCTTCACGCTGATTGCTTAGAGAATATTATAAGGTGAGTGTTTTTTCCCTTCTTGCGGGACATGAGGTTCTCATTTCATTTGTATCGCGAGTTTAATATATCTATCTATGCGGTCGCGGTAAGCGCTAATCATTGCATCATAATATGAAAACAAAAACAAGTATAAACTTAAAGACTCGTATCATAGCGAGTGCCTGCTGGTTTTATCTCTTTAATAAGCGTACATTTAATTAACTTCTCTAGAAGTCTCGTAGACACGATTGACTCTTATATTTCAGCAAGGCAAACAGTAGTGATTTAGTTTTTTGTATTTATATATCTATTGTATGTAATGAAATATACTTAAGTTGTAATATATTCTTCTTAAATATTTATCTTGTATATGTAGTTGTGCAAAAAAATTAAGTAAAACTTCTTTACGCACGCTAGACTTGGGGAGTAATCTGGTGAATGCGTAACGAGACGAAAGAAGTTGAAATTTGTTGGTTCATTTAGATCTCCATTGTTAAAATAACAAAGTTAAAAATCACTTTAAATTTGTATTATTATGTTGGTGTGTCCAGTAAAATGACAATTTACAATTTTCAAGATGGCGACATTAACATTAAACAAGGAAAAAACAACCGGCCGCTAGATATAGCTAAAGAAGTTTGACTTCAGTCGTGTGGTCTACACATTCGTTTGTTAACAACTATGTAGGCAATGTAACTACAATATTTACCACGTATTCACTAACTAGTTACCTAATTAGTTTTGCTTTTAGAACGAAAATGTGAAGAATTTATGTTACCCATTGAAGCGATGGCAACTGTGATACAAAACAACAATACTAAATTATCGGAGATCTCCAATTCTCTAGTTCACATCGAGTGTATTGGGGCAACTCCCTTCCAAAGTGTTCGGTCACAGGCGCGTGCCGCCTGCGGCGCGCTTCTCTAAATTGCGTTTTAACCTAATTACAAAAGGATATAATTTTTCGGTTCTGTCATAATCAGATAAAGCAGACATTATCAAATTATACCTCTGTTACTTATTTAACATCGGGCGGGACTGCAGGCATCGGGCGCCAGACAGCGCGTCGATAAAATAATTTTATGCTAATGTTGCTTCGTTGCACTTTGGATTCAATTTTGAAATGAGGCCTGGTTCTCAATTATTTTATATTTGAGGTTAACTACATTGGGCTTAGTAGAAATTAAGCTTTGAGCTCTGTTATTCAATATAATGTAGAAGTACAAGAATATAGTGTTTGATCACCGTTTAAGTTTCAGTTCTTATTTTTTTGGGGACTTCCCGAATAGAGAGGTAGGATGGTCCACTGAGTAAAGACTCAGTGTAATAACAATCTAATAACAAAATTCAATAGTTTTTGGGTATTCAATTCCACTGACGAAAAATTAATTTGAATTTATTAAACCGGTGTTAAGTTGGCAGTTAAAAGTTAACAGCCTATAGTCAACTAAATTAGATTGATCAATTTTTAAACACATTGATCATTGACCAATCGATCAATCTATCAACCTATCCATTAACCAATCGATCAACTGGTCAAACTATTAATTGATCAACCGATCAACCGATCTATTCATCAATTGATTAATCGATCAAAAGTTACAAAAATACTAAATATCCCGTATTTAGCTGCTACTGATTTTCAGTATGTTAAGAATATTAATTAAGAATATTTAGTTGTTGATACACCAAGACCTATGCACATGCTATTATGCAAGCACTATATGATCATGGCATCACATAGTACTGACATGTTATATGGGACTTGGTTTTTTTAGTATACACGAGTATTTCAGTGTTAGAAAAAAGGCCAATTTAATTTGGTCGGATTATAGGCTGCATTTGGCTGCCAATTTCACACCTATTTATTCAGGATGAATACTGAACAAGATTTTCGTATGTTATGTGGTTGTTATGGAGAAGCCCCTACTACTACTAGCATTCGTATTCAATTTGAAATAATTTAGAAAGTAAGGTAACTAAATAAATGTACCAAAACAAGCGAATTAGCTTACAATATTTGTCATACATTCCATGTGAACTAGATAAATCTCATTCCCCGTCAGGTTCCCATAGAAATTTGACCCCATATCACATGGGGCTTCTCGATAAATTCAACAAATTATTACAATACAAATATGTATGTTTCGTAACATTTTAGTAGCTATTTAGTCCTACTTACCCTTAAGTGGGTAGCACCTATATCTGTCTCAAAGAAAGTATTTTAAGATGACTTCCACCACTTCCACCTATCTAAAAATAACGTGCTTGTTATTATGTTGATTTTATATCTTTGAGGTCGAGGCTGTGGCCGTGGGCGGCAAATGGCCACACTCGCTAAAGAAAAAAAAACGAGTGTGCTTTAGACTATACGACTGAAAAAAAACTTCTTTAGTTTAGCTCCATCTATCGGCCGGTATATCTTTGTTTTTGCTTTGTATAATGTTAATGTCACCATCTTTATTTACAATTGTCATTTTACCGGACATACCAACATAATAATACAAAATTTTAATTTTGTTATGTTGACAATCGAGATCTTGTCACGTGGTACGCTACCTAGCCTAGGGGGTATAGGGGCAAGAAATTAAGGAGTCGGAATTGGATGACAATAGTTTATTTCCTAGCTAAGGTGGTAGTACATCGTAGGTCCCTCCCTAAATAAGTTGTTAATCCTAAGTCTTAAGCTATACACCCTACCTAGCTTTAGCCACAACGGATACCAGCGTTACAAAAAAAAGGACCAGCTCAGCGGTTAACATCAAGGGGTGGGTCAGTGAGCCTCACCGTACGGATTCCTTGTAATTTCAAAAGTAAAAAAAAGGGCGCCACCCTAGCCAGACGGGCTAGGGAAAAGAGTTACTTGTGTTCTGATCCTCGGATGGTGTCCTCGGAGCCGGAGGGAAGAGAACACGGGAGTACGCGCACCAAGAGGGGTACGCGTCTCACACGGGACACCTTGGGGGCAACTTGCCACCTGGTATCGCTAGCAGCTGGGGGAACGGGCCCAGAACGCACAGGGGGCAGTTCCGGTGCTAACAATGAACCCCTGAAATGCGGGAAACGATCCGCATTACAATAAATTCACAAAATATAGGTGGTCGGAAGGACCTTACCCCAAAAATAAATACAAAACATCAATAAAATACAGCTAGCCCTACCCCAGACGGGGATGCGAACAGATTAAGATGCTATAAAAAATGGATGGTTCCCCGGAAATATGGAAATATAGCATTTAAGCATGATAATCGCTTCCGGGGAAGCATTCCACGGCACAGGCATAACACAAGAGAAAGAAATATGGGTGCAGTTGCATAAGATTTACAAAAAAAAACATGTGGATGACAAATTAAAAATATTTGGTCGCTAGGCGCGGGCCGTCCACGGGGCCCTGGGCCGCATGGTCACCACACAAAGCATGAGGCTCCAATAAATTTAATGTATGTCATGGTGCACAGGCAAAACAAGAAAATTAACTCATATAAAATGGCGCAGTGCAATGAAGAAATTGGTTAGGATTAGCACGGTGTTTTATTTCACAGGCACAAAGCAGGCCGGTGGCCCTTGGACCTGTGGCATGCCACATGGTCTACCGGAAAGATGGACACGTAATTATCCTACCAGAAATAAAAGGCAGGCAGTCGAATTACAAGAATTTACCGTCCTAACCTAACGAGTCAAACATTAAAAGAAAACACTATAAATACCTTTTGAGGGGTTGTTATACTCCTGACGCGGTGCTACCGTGGCACACCTTAGGGCAGCGAAGCTGCAACCGGCAACATCCGCAAATAGCGGGCACAAATGCGGCCAAAAGCAGCGAAAACACGCGGCTAAAGCCGACGGTGAAAATCTGTAAAGAAATAGACAATTTAGTTGCGGAACGGAGGCCTCTCGAGTTTGCTCGCCGCCATCGAAAACACTTTCGATGCTCTGCTTACCTGTGCTCCCAAATTTGTGGGCACGGGGCGGCACGGCAGCACCGCAGGCACGTCGGCGTTTGCGCCGGATTCTCCGAATAGAAAAAGGCCCGAGAACCCCGCGGCGGGCTTTATATAGGCCTCTCACGGCGCCTCGACGAAATCAAAACGTAGACCCCCGTCGCAAAATTAAGAACCGAAAAAATGACTGCTAACCGTAGACTATTGCCACTTTCACATCACAGACCAAATAGAGGATACTATTATCGACTATCGGTAAAGCCGTCTGAAACACAGACTAACAAAAAAATAACTTGGGTACTCCATCTCACGCGACAGACTGCATCCGACTACCTCGCGGCGAAATGGAGAATAGCTCCTTCCAGCCAGCTGTCAATGTCAATCCGATGTCACTGGCCGTCTCTGTCGGCTAGTTAACCAAAACAACAGACAAAAAAACTAACAAGCGATGAGTTAAAGATCGATTGTTACAATCTACGTGATCTAACTTCAACTTCTGCTCGCCTCGCATTCACCAGCATACTCCCCGAGTCAAGCGTGATAAAGAAGTTTTACTTCAAAAAGTTAATTGTAATAATTAATATAAAAATAGTATAGACACGTTTTTTGACTTGGTATTGTCATGGCAGCCATAGTTATTAGGTACCATTATATACAATACTTTAGTGGTTTTTACTTTTTATATATTGTTATGGACCAGAAGTGAATTTAACTAAAAAAAAAAACAATTATTAAATGATATTAAATTTATATTACTATTAAATCAAAATTTACAAAATTAAATGCAACAAAAATTAACTCCGTAGCTAGTCCGCACGCTCTGACCGTTCGAAATAAAGCACAGAACACTATTATCCTTACGGAAAGAAGTACAACTTCATACACAAAAAATGCCAACACGAGAGCTCACTAGCGCTCGAGTATTTGACGGGCGAACTAGATAATGGCGCGAACTTTTAAATTTTATGGTGCGAACTTTAAAATTTATGTGCACGTAATTTAAATGTATATTCACTTTAAAATCCTTATTACACCGCCCGTATTACAGAACTATGCTCAGTCGTGAATCGGCGCTCAAGACGAGATTTCATTCGTAAATTGGTATTATTATAAATGAAATCTCGACCTGCGAACCAATCTGTGACTGAGCATTGTTCTGTAATACGGGCCTTACTAATAATAATCGTAAGGTACCATAATAAATAAAAACCACATATCTGAAATATATGATCTCATTATATTACATAACATATTTACCTGAGTAGCACTAACACATTTATTTTCACATAACTTGAATATGAGTAAAATAAAAAAAAATGGATATTTTATTGCAAATAGGCTACTTTTATCACTTTTACAAGTCACAATGATATTAGGTAGGTACTTAAAATATTAAAATTAAATTATTGCAGGTTCTAAGAATAATTATTATAGGTAACATTACAAAGTACTTAATGTACAGATATTACATAGTATAGCAATCCTAATACTAAGTGAGTTTGAAAAAAGAAGTTCTCTTTCCTACTACTAGTGCAAGCAATCCAGCACAAAGTAGAATAGAAAACTCCGATCCGTGGCTTTAATTACATCTGTAAAGAAGAAGCTACACGAAACATTACAGTCATGTCATATTTTTGTTGTTTCATTTTTTAAATGTTTACAATATTTAAAACTTATTATAATTGATTTGAATTGAATTGAAAACATGATACAAAGGGCCTGGTACCTACTAAAATACTAACTACTAATTAACTTACATTCGAAGTTGCACATTGTTCCTGACGGAACTTCAACAATATGCCTTCTGCTCCAATCGGGAATGGAATATTATTTAACCGTTCCTTAGAGCTGCTGGTGTACGAACTGTCAGCAAAGTGTTTACTGCATAATGATGCTGTTGGTGGAGGGTTTTAGTGCTTCTACAGAAGTCCAGTTCTCAGCTGGATAGCAGTATGCAGCCCATAATCGTGCCCTGAAAAAAAAACCTATGTTTATATACGAATTCATTTTATACATATACATTTAATTTATTAATCGAGAATCAAGCGGACGCGAAGGGCATAGGGAAGGTCTTACCTTAAGGTTCGTTCTCTTCAAACATCCACGTTTTCCAGGCAGAGGAAACCTGTGAAATCGTACGTTCACGTCTTCGGGTGCAGTAGCGTACCGCACTTTCGCAATTTTACTTTATCACACATTTTAAGCAAAACGAAATAGCATAGGTATCACAAATCACAATCTCAATGTATGTGCTATGCTTTTTAATTTGTGTATTTGCTCAATCAATTTTAACTTCCAATACATAACCTCACTTAATTACTTTTTTCTTTATGGCTGTTTTGTTCCAGTTCCAGTTCCAGTGTAAATTTTAAAGATTCAGAGCATAGACTTTGTGGTCTCTGTTTTACGTATAGCATTATCTCGTTTTGGTTTGCTGTGCCCACTGTATGCATTTGATGTTAAAGAAGCTGACTCCCCATGAAATAAAGTGAACGTGCCGATGCCGATGCGCCTGCTCCTCGCTTGAGGCCTCGCCAAGTCTGATGACGCGGCGGTTGGCCGCGCCCTCTTCGTCTCTTCTTGACTTGTTACAATATGTATTACTTTCGTATCATGATGTCTAGTCACTTTCTCGTTACCTGAATTTTGATCATTATAGTAATATACGTAAAGGGCCAGGTTTGTGTATATACGTAATTATCTTATGTAATCAACAACATATTTTAACTTTCCCGGCCAAAACCAGTTTGTAAGTAGGTATGTACCTACTTGTAAGTATTCAATAATTAACGTACTTACCTACTTACTCGTTTAACGAACCCAGTATACCTATATATATTACTATCTTAAGCAAAATTTATAATTAGGCCCAAAACTTTAATTTCCATTACGATGGTGTTAAGATTAATTAGTATATCACACTAATATTATAAAGACGAAAGTTTGTATTTGTGTATGTTTGTTACTCCTTCACGCTCAAACGACTGAATAGATTTGGATGAAATTTGTTAACATTATTACATAATAACGAATAACCATATGATAAATAAACATATGTTGTTTTCAATATATATGCAGAATAAAAATGAAATATCACCATAGAATGAGCCAATAATTCAAATAAATACGAATTTGAGTGAAATTTGGAATGGAGATAGTTTTTACGCTGCTTTAACACATTGGATATTTTTAACTGCGGGTGAAACCACGGGGCGCGTCTACTGTATTATATTTTTCAGGCCTTTTGCTCAAAAAGTCCGTCATTGTACATGCCAGAGCGGGGCTAAAGTAGCATTTTTTTGTTCTGTTTTTTCTCCACACTTTTGTGTATTTAGCCAGTGTCAAGTAATTGATAATTTCTCAAGTTAATTAGTCGTACCTATATAATGTGTCAAGTCAAGTCAGTCCAAATCATCAAGTTAAGTCATAGTCTAGTCTAGTCAATTCATACTCCTAGTAAAGTGGTGGCCACTGTACCAGAAGCTTCTATGGAGTTTTGGAAACAACACGAAAAGAAACGTTTCACCATCATTATACCACTTTTCCACCCCCATGCCTGTAATTCAGCACTGAACGAAGAAAATGCCACCAAATTTGTGCACTAATACTGTAAATAACACAAGTTTTGGAAAATTATGCAATGCGGCGACGCGATTTTATTCATATTATATTGCACGCGCTGAAGCGCAGAAGCATGCGGCATATCTGGCATGGGCTGACGCTCGAAAACGCAAGGCCTCGGACACTCGAGCTAAGAAGAAAGCCTTTAACGTTGCCGCCAAGGCCTGTAAGAAGGAATTAAGGAAGGCTCGTTTCAATCATATTGGTCGAATAGGGACTAAACTTGCTTCCTACCCAGCTGGTAGTAAGGCTTTTTGGTCCCTAGCCAAATCGGTTGAAGCGAACTTCTGTCGATCCTCACTGCCTCCATTATTGAAACCAGACGGATCACTGGCTCACACTGCAAAAGAAAAAGCAAACTTGTTTGCCACTCTCTTTGCAGAAGCTTCGCGTCTAGATACTGCTAATGAGGTACCTCCCTGCCTTCCACAATGCGGTGTTTTCATGCCGGAAATACGCATACGTTAGAAGGAAGTACTAAAAACATTATGCAGTCTAGACGTGAACAAAGCCAGTGGTCCCGATGGTATACCAGCAATTGTACTTAAGAGCTGTGCACCCGAGTTGTCTCCCATTCTAACACGCCTATTTCGCCTCTCTCTAGACACCGGAATAGTCCCTATGAGTTGGAAGCTAGCCAACGTACAACCTGTACCTAAGAAGGGCAGTCGTGCTGATCCTGCCAACTATAGACCTATCTCAATTACCTCCATCCTCTGTAAGAGCATGGAGCGTATAATTAACAACAAGCTCTTGGCACACCTTGAAGACAATGATCTCCTCAGTGACCGGCAATACGGATTTCGCCGAAACCGGTCCACTGGGGATCTTCTTGCGTATGCCACTCACATATTGAGCGAAGCCTTAGAGATGCATGGAGAGGCACTTGCTGTATCTCTAGACGTCTCTAAGGCATTTGATCGGGTCTGGCACGACGGACTTCTGAATAAGCTTCCATCTTACGGACTACCTGTTGGTCTGTGCACTTGGATATCAGACTTTTTGAGGGAACGATCGCTAAGAGTAGTTCTTGATGGCTGCTCCTCCGATCAATTAGCTATTAATGCTGGTGTACCTCAGGGGTCAGTTCTTTCAGCAACACTATTCTTACTCCACATCAATGATCTGCTAAAGCCCGGTACCTTTGGGTATGCAGATGATAGTACTGTTGTTGAAAGATACACATCCAGTGCCCGAGCCAGTGGTGACGATGTCCGGATTGAGAGAGCTATGGCTAGGCTATGGTTGAGCGCATGAACCTGGCTTTGAAAGCCGTGTCCGATTGGGGCGATGCTAACTTGGTTAGGTTCAATGCTGCAAAAACACAGGCGTGTTTATTCACTGCTAAAAAGAGCCCACTCCATCGGGCTCCTTCATTCCGTGGTGTATCTGTAAGTTTAGGAAACCATCTTGAGCTTTTGGGTGTTGATCTCACGTCAAACCTAAACTTTGGATCCTACATCGAGTCCAAAGCCAAAGTAGCTTCAAAAAAACTCGGCATATTGTCCAAGGTAAGGCGGTACTTCACACCTGGACAGCTTCTTAATCTGTATCAAGCACAGGTCCGATCGTGTATGGAGTACTGCTGCCACCTGTGGGACGGGTCTGCCAAGTACCAGCTTGAGGCTCTGGACTCGATTGAACGGCGTGCCAAAAGGCTCATTGACGACGACACTTTGGTTGGTAAAAGGCTCCTGAGCCTTGCACATCGACGTAAGGTGGCAAGTCTGTCGGTCTTTTACAGAATACACCACGGTGAATGCGCTCAAGACCTGCATGATCTCATTCTCCCATCACCATTCCACTACCGGACTACTAGACGCTCGGCTAAGCGCCATCCTTTCGTGGTCGAAATACCACCCATTCGTACCAAGCGATTTGACTCAACGTTCTTAATTAGAACGGCTAAGGAATGGAATGCCCTGCCAGCGTCTGTGTTTCCGGCGAAATATGACCCGGGCGTGTTCAAGAGAAGAGTGAATAGGTATTTACTTGGCTAGCATGCTACACCTTCGATCGTCGTAATGGGAGGTCTTCTGACAGCTGATGGAACGTAACTTGGTTCTCTTGAGAACGACCATGATGTGTAAGCACTATCAAACACAGTTATACTTATAAATGGATAATAAGTAAATAAATAACGCCTAGCAATCACATACATAGATCCTGTACCTACACTAATTAGGGTTTCTTGTATCTAGGGACCCAGGAACTACGAGAACCATGGTCCCACAACACCCATATATAAGTATTTGCGCTTTTTTCATGTGCACAAATATTTGTCCTGCCGCGGGAATTGAACCAGCCGCCTCCGGGTTATGAACCAACCTGGTAAGCCCTGTGGCTAAAACTTATGGGAACACAAATATTTGAACTTTACTTACTCTTAGGTGTTATGGTAATAGCGTGTGTAAATTAATCATAAGTTACGTATTGCGATATAATAATTGGCGTTTTTAATGCACCTCAATGACTTTATAATCGATCTCGGCGGAGGTCCAACAAGCGCACTCAAAGAAGCACTTGCCTTAACATTTCCTTACGGCTGTCGCATCCGATCAGCAGATTTTCAAGGGGTTGAAGCACCAGCAGTGCTTCGCTAACCGTCAATTACTATGGATGGGAATCACGTGCACGCGCCGATGCCCAGGGGACGCCGCACGCGACTTTCCCCGCCAATTTATGAAACATAAGTCGCATTGGGACATCGGCATTGCACCATCCCATAACTTCGAGGTTCACATTTTTTTTATTAGCGTGTTGAAGTAGTTTTGATATGTCTCACGGTTTTCCCTTTAAGAATGCTAGGATACAACTGGAGAAGTTTTAATAAGATCCAAGTAAAAAAAATATAACCTTGCTATTTGGGTAAAGTTATAAAAAAGAGTAGGTACACGCATATAAAATTTTAATCATACTTCGTTATTTTATAAATTGAATATTCTCTATAAATCAGACAACATTATAAAACTAATGGTATGGCACAGCAAGTGCTGCGTATGGTAACTGAATAAATAATTTCCAAATATCGCTAACAACTATGCACTAAGTGTGCATTTTTGGATAAATGGCTACGAAATTCATTCCCCACAGCAATGTTGGGGTGGGGGGCATAAGTTCCAAGTGGAAATTTTTGGAGCAAAAAAGTCTTTAATCTATACCAAGCTGATGCCTTATCATGGTCAAAGATTTAGTATCAAAAATCCAAAAAAAATGCCTACCATTGGGAGTTTTTTGTGCGGATTTTCGAAATACCCTAGAAACACCATATAATAGGTCTTTACCTATGAAATTGCCGTATTGCAGGACAGACTTTTTCAAACAAAAAAAAGTTTTGATTGGCTATGAATTCTAAATTCAAATTAATTTTGTTTTAAAAATATGACATTCTATTTACAATATAAGTCTTTTGTTTATTGATTAGCGTTGTATTTTCATTACATTTCAACATTTTTCCTCATAACGGATACTTTGAAATTTCGTGTAATTATGGAATATGAGTTCCGTCGTGGCACCAACGCGGCACAAACGACACGTAACATCATCGACGTTTACGGAGAGAACTGTACAAACGAACGTACAACCCGTTATTGGTTTGCTCGGTTCCGTTCTGGGAATTTTGACTTGAAAAATAAACCTTGTGGTCGTCCGGAAACTTTGGTCAACAATGATGAATTAAAGGCGATTGTGGAAGCTGATGAATCTCAATCTACAGCTGAGCTGGCAGCAGCTTTTGATGTTAGCATCAAAACAATATTGGTCCATTTGCGACAGATTGGCAAGATAAAAAAGCTTGATAGATGGGTGCCCCACGAACTTAACGGTCGCCAGCGCAACGTACGCGTCGAGACTTGCGTTGCGCTGCTTAACAGGCACAGAAATGAAGGAATTTTGAACCGAATTGTTACGTGCGACGAAAAATGGACTTTTTTTAACAATCGAAAGCGCTCAGCAAGTTGGTTAGATCCTGGTTCGGTACCAAAGCAATGTGCAAAACGAAAAATGACCCCTAAAAAGGTGATGGTCACAGTTTGGTGGTCTAGTGCTGGTGTGATTCATCATAGCTTTTTACAAAACGGCGAGAGCATTACTGCAGATGTGTACATTGAAGAACTGACCACAATGATGGCGAAACTCGCACGTCTGCAACCAGCTTTGGTCAATCGGTCGTCTCCACTGCTACTTCACGACAACGCGCGACCCCATACTGCACAACAGACCGTCTCTAAGCTGCATGAGTTGGGTTTGGAAACTCTCCCTCATCCGCCATACTCACCAGATCTTGCGCCTACCGACTATTACTTTTTCCAAAATTTGGACAACTTTTTAGCGGGAAAAAAATTCAATTCCCGAGAGGCAGTACAAAACGCCTTTGAAGAGTTTGTTGTCTCCCGTCCTGCTGATTTTTTCAAGAAGGGCATCCATAAACTGCCACAGCGTTGGCAAAGATGCATTGATTGCAGGGGTGATTACTTTGAATAAAAGAAATAAATAAGTTCGAAAAAAAAATACTTTAACTTTTTTCAAACAAAACGGCAATTTCATAGGTAAAGATGTACTTTACCACCACCATATATTTTTTCAATACTTACCTACCAACATAAGTACGCAAAACTTTTCGCGATTTAAATAATTTAATTTTCATATAACAATAAATTCCGAACAGACTATAATAGACTTCATAAAATCTATAAGTGAAAGCCGTCCGGATGACCCACTAGCCTTCGCTAAAATCGAATTATGTCGAGTCAAGCACGTTCCATGTAACCTGGTCTTCTAGGGGAAGTATTGACGGTGAGCTGTGATTTATGCCATCGTAAAGTCTCACGGCTGCGCCCTCGCGTTCACTTGTATAATTTATCGCGGGCGCAGCCGCAGGTCACGCTTGACCACTGGCTAGACTGGATTGTGCCAGTTTATAGTCTGATTTGTAGGGCTGGCCTGACTTTATGTGAAATGTTTAAATTACAATATCCTATTGAACGTTGCTAGGTTGTCAAATAAACTTTAGAAACCGATTGTTATTGAATATATGAATTTGACAGTTTAAATGCATTTTGCGAGTATGTAACTTTGGTATGTTTAAGAGAAATTTTCGCATTTTTTTAAAGCGAATTTTTTAATGCAACTGATCTCAGTCTGTTAGTTATAGTTTATTATATTTTATGAATCAGTTGACAATGGGATTAGCTAATACAAAAAATATCTGTAGTTACAATACGTAAAAAGTTATTTTTTTGCGTGCATGCGCTGCAGCTACAGAAGAAATTAAAAAAAGGCACTGTAGTAAACATTTTGGAATGATATTGTAATTAAAAATTGCGTTGGTGACTGTAATTTATTATACAACATTGAAAATGTCACCATCAAGTGAGAATGGAATCGCAGATGGAAGAGCAAAGAAAAAATAAATATAATCTGTCGCCGTCAGAGTCACAAAGCATTTACGATTTGGCTATGAACTGGAGGATAGAAAAACGAAAGGATTCGCTTACGGAACTAGTTTTTCTTACGTATTCTGATGAACTTTCCTAAAATTATAAAAATTAAACTCTTTGGAACACATATTCAATGTTGTGGCGTAGCGGTTTATACACTCTTGGCTATAAACTACCTATAAAGACAAGACAATGTTTTACAGTTTTGTCATATAATTTACTATGTACATATTTCATATTGTTTTGGGGTACTTATTTTATTTTCTCGGAATCATAGTGAAAAGTAGAGTATAACACTCGGCGCTAAAAACCATTATAACGCGGTTTCTATTTACTCTCTCACCAAAGCTCTGAAGTAAAACTACCTCGTACATATTGGTTAATTTTAGCCCATTGTATAATAATCTACTATTTCATAAGTATTCGGTCACGACCGCTACGAAATAATCGTAGCAAGGAGGTCGTTGATGTCTTTTCTTGAAGAAATAATTAAAAAATTATAAGCTAGTTATATATTATTAATTAAGCTAGTAACAGACATGAGCATTTTCTTGATGCGAGCACATTTGAAGTCGAATATTCGTCATGTCGGTACAGCGAGCCGAGCAGCTCGATGGCAAGCATCAAGCTCGCGAGCACGCTCCGGCCGGCAATCGGTTTTTTAGCGAATCCCTTTGAAAATTCAAGTCACATCGCCGATTCGACGATCGTGAGCACAACCGTGAGAGAGTGCATCGGTGTTTTGATATTGCGTTTGGTAAAATGCAGTGATTGCTTTTGATTATTGATAAATACCGCAGTTAATCCCAACAACTACTACAAATGGAGACCATTTTTATAAATTGGTTAAAAAAAATTTGGCACATATGAATTCTATATCCGCCATTTTCATGGAGTCACAGTTGAGCAAATATTCGAGACGAACATTCAGGTGTAGTGAGCATTTTCTCAAATCTAACAAATGCTCTCCACGAATTTATGTGTATTTAATATTTACATTGAACTCCTCATGTCAGTCGCCAGCTTTAGATTTTACCACACTGTAAATGTTTAACCATAATTCATTCTAAAATAATAGACTCTCAATTTAATTGGATTTACCAATCCTAATTTGACATTCCAGACGTTTCAATAGAGAAGATATAAACTCACTGATGGACTAAATAAGGAAAAACCCTCCTCATTGTTAGCTATGCAAATCCTTCCCAGAAAGGAATGGTGTCTAAAAAGTAAATCGGTGTAGCACCGCTCATCTGTAAACACTTCAACGCTGTAAACGTTCAATATCGGTAGGAAATGCTGCGAGTTTTCCTTCGATCGATCGATGGGTGTGCTTCGAGTGAGGATTGGTCGAGGGGCGTGTTGAGTGTTATCAGTGAGTTGGGTCTGGCCAATGGCAGCTGGGCGGTGATAAGAGGGATGGGGTGGCTGGGTAGGGTGGTGGCAGTGCGTCGGGCGTAGCGGGCCGGTGCGGTCGTGCGACATGCTGGGCACAATGATGTACCCCGCGGAGGAAACCCTCGAGGACATGCGCGTTCCGCCGATCCAGCTTGACCACCTTCCCGAGGTGTTCTTGTGTACGTAATCTTCGTAGACGCGTGTTAGTGCTGTGGTGTTGGTGACAATACGATTATGTTTACAGTTTTGACCTTTTGTATAGTTACGTGAGATAGGGGACCGTAAGTAGAGTTGGGAGAAGGCGTAAGATTTAACTTTTTTTTAATATCTAGAAGTTCGATTATCTATGTAACTATGGTAAGGTTTGCAAATTTTTTTGGTGTATTGTCAGAACAGGACTTTTTTTACCGTGCCTTTATTCTTTCAACTAAATACTAAATTATACAATAACTACTACTAAACGTTACCTGAAAAAACAGTCCTAATGCTACAGAAAACAGAAAGAGGAGGGTTAAAAACAGGACTTTTTGTTTTACTCGCGCTTATATACGAATTAGAAATGATGTTTATTAATGTTTTACTTTAGATTAACTAACTGCATTCATTCTACAAAATTCAGCAAAAATTCAATATGATCGGAATTAATTAAAATAAAATTAAAATGCCGAAAGAAAACAAAGCCTACTAATAAAATATTTTTTTTTCCGAATTTAAACGTAGATATTTGGGTGGCCTGATAGCTCAGTTAGTAGTAGCTCTGCCTTCTGAACTGTAGGTTGTGGGTTCAATTCCCACCCAGGACAAACATTTGTGTGCTGAACATCGATTTTTGTTCTGTGTCTGGGTCTTATATTGTATTCTATGTATCACACTAATATTATAAATGCGAAAGTTTGTATGTATCTTTGTATGTATGTGTGTACGTTTGTTACTCCTTCACGCTCAAACGGCTGAATGGATTTGGATGAAATTCAATACCAAGATAGCTTATACACTGGATTAACATATAGGCTACATTTTATCCCGGAAAGTGAAATTTTCCCTTAGGATGAGCAAATAATTAGAATACTTTTATCCGCGGGTGAAACCGCGGGGCGCAACTAGTGTATTTATAAACAAAAAGTATACAAGTATCGTATCAGTTATCTGGTTCCCATAGTATAATCTTTGCTTAGTTTGAAGCTCGCGCTGTGTGAAATGTCCACAAAAATTATTTTTTTTTATCTATACACGGAATAAAGTTACACTAATGCCCGTGTGTACTAAAGTTTAACAGCTCCTAAGTACGCACTTATCCCTCTATGACTTCCTACTGCAATGAATTTAAGTTAAACAACACAATAATATGTACCTACATTAAAAAATGTAAAACCGTATCTCGCTGTAAGTTTTGCAAATTAATATATGTTTGTTTAATTTTAAGAGCTATAGTTTTTGTTTAATGAATAAAATATTAAAAAATAAAAAGTATTTGACAGAGGAGTGCAAAGTTGAGAATATATTTATTGATCAAAAATTACGTAATTTGTAGATGGAACAATATATCGTCCCCTCCACGGCAAACTTGGGAATCTGTATATTTAGCGAAAATGTGTTTTTTTGGGCAAACAGCTTAGAAGGCTTCAGCAAATCCTTGTATTTCTAGCTCCTGAAAAATATGTGAAATTCAAATTCGCAAGTTCGTCGTAGAGTGGACGATATATTTTGTATCAACAAGTGACATTATTATTTCTCTTATTAAATAAATTTCTTACATTACATCATTCTTACTTTTTTTACTTCAAACTTGTCTAGCATTTGACCACGCTCTCACCTGATGGGAAGTGACGATGTGATCGAAAGTGAAGCATGTTAGCCAAGTAAGTAAGTTAATAAATGTAGTAGTGCTAGTAAATGTTTACTTGAAATTAAACTATCTACTCAAGAATATAATTATTCTTGGATGAATACTGTTGGGTCCCTACCCTAACCTAAGTGCGGCCTTTGCACTAATTTCTTAATATTTGTGCTTTTGAAATAATCTGGCCTAACGTGGTCCTGTCACCCTATATACGACCGGCTTACATTTATAAGACGCATCGGACACAGAACCTTACATAAGTAGGTATAAGTAATAGACAACATTTCATTTTTTGAAAGATACCGAAATTCGAAAACTATATCTATATCCTCAAAAGAGATGTTTAAAAAAAAGTTTATCTGATCTACATTAAGTTGGTATTTCTCAAGTTAAAATAAAAAAGGGCAATAAAAAAGGGGGAGTTTTGGCGGGAAAACGAAAAAGATCGCTTCGTCGCATTGTATTATTGTCCAAAACTTGTGTTAGTTTCAGTATTAGTGCATAAAATTGGTGGCATTCTATTCGTTAAATGCTGGATTACAGCCATGAGTGTGGAAAAGTGGTATAATGATGGTGAAACGTTTTTTTCGTGTTGTTTCCAAAACTCCATAGAACTTCAAGTAAAGTTGCCACCACTTTACTAGGAGTATGACTTTGACTAGACTATGACTTGATTTGATGACTTTAACTGTGACTTGACACATATTTGCGTAAATATTATTAACTTGAAAAATTATCAATTACTTGACACTGGCTAAATACACAATAGTGTGGAGCCAAAACACTAAAAAAAAAGTTTGTGATAACAAATGGTTTTATATTTTTTCTGACTGGCTTCTATTAGCTAAAAATCTTCATTAAATCCCATAATACATCAATTTAAAAAAAAAGTGTTCCTTTTAGACTACACCACTGAAGTAATACTTCTTTAGCTCCATCTATCGTTCGGCATAACTTTTTTTTTGGTTTGTTTAATGTTAATGTCTCCATCTTGACAATTGAAAATTGACATTTTTACCGGACATACCAACATAATAATACCAATTTTTACCTTTGTTATTTTGACAATGCAGGTCTACCTGAACCAACTTCAACTTCAGTTCGCCTCGCATTCACTTGCTTATTCTCCAAGTCAAGCGTGTGCAAAGAAGTTTTACTTCAGAAACTTGAAACCACGCGTGGAACACAACATCTAAGTCGTAGATGAAAAAATATGACGGGACATTTATTCTATACATATAAAATTCAAAGTCCTGACTGAATGACTATCAATGCACAGCCTAAACCGCTGACCCTAGAAACTTGAAATTTGGAGAGTGTATTCTTTGTAAAGTGTAGGTATCTAGTAAGAAAGGGGTTTTCAAAATTCCACCCATAAGAGGGTTGAATTATTTTCCTATAGGCCACGCGGGTGAACCGCGGGCAGAAGCTAGTATGTTCATATTTTTGGTAACACCTCATCTCGACACATTTTACCGTTTGAAGATCTACGGTCGAACAATTTTCAGTCGCGTTCAAACTACATAGCTAGTTAAAAGAACAAGTGTTTCACTAACTAGCATAGTAGCATAGATCGTGTGTGTTGCAGCTAGTATCCCGAAATGCGGCGGCTGTCACGAGATGATAGTGGACCGGTACGTGCTGAAAGTGTCGGACCGGACATGGCACGCCGGCTGCTTGCGCTGCGTCGAGTGTCGTGCGATGCTCTCGGGGAAATGCTTTGCGAGGAACAACCAGCTGTATTGCACAGATGACTTCTTCAAGTAAGCTTCATTTTTGACTCTCTCATCGATAATGAGTTTTGACTCTCTCATTGATTAAAAGTTTTGACTCTCTCATTGATACTACCTTTCACTCCCATGAGCGTGAGATTTCTCTCACCAAGATCAATCAATCAATCGATTAGAAGCAATTCTAGAGATATTTTAATAGAATTACTACGTGGTAAGACTTTTCACTAGGTGATAGGACTTTTCTACAAAGTTCGTCTAGGTACCACAATACAATTCTGCCACCAAGCTCTACTGTGTTCCGGTTTGAAAGGCATTGTAGCTAGTGAAATTACTGGCAATTGATGCTTTAAGATCTGATCTCACAGTTGAATAATTTTATTACCAGATTGTGCTGATGTCTCAGTATGATGTGAGCAGTGCAGTGTCGTGCGAAACTTTATATTTTAGAGTTCCGAGTGACACTGTTCTGGGCCGTGTCGCTTATCATTACGACTGACACGTGAACGACTAGCTCGTCACATCATTCATTAACATACAAAAAATCAAAGTAAAACATAATTGTAATTCTATACTTTTTTACGGCGAATGCCACACGCGTGTCATAGGTATGTCTTCGCCTTAAGGAAATCATTTGTGCGGTAGGATTACTAATAACTAATTTTTTCAATAACACTTCAGAATTAATAAGACCATCAATCTTCCAGTGTTAAATAATTATGTAGTGTTTATATATAGCTTTGAAGCGCGTTTGTTCGATCGTTACAATCTTTATGTACCTTCAGAAAATATTACAGTATAATTTATGAAATGGCACCTTTACTTGACATGACCGATTTCATTTTATGATATCCCTGATTTTAATGATCGAGTCCACATAGACTAATACACAGACAAACGATACATACGAACTATATAGGCTAATAATAATTCTATTATAGGTAATACATACATTTTTAGATTATAATTTTATCATAAAAGCATATACAACACCAACGAACTATTTTTTCGTATTTGCTTATGAAAAAATAGGTCACTAGGGCCTAACTTTGATTTTAAAAACGATATAAACGTTAACGTACCTAACGAAATACCAATACTAAGCTTCGTTGAAGACTGGTAGATAATGCTTCATAGCAATTAGTCGCTCTTGTACATCACACTAATAAAATAAAGGCGAAAGTTTGTATATGTGTATGTTTGTTACTCCTTCACGCTCAAACGGCTGAATGGATTTGGATGAAATTCGGTACCAAGATAGCTTATACACTGATTGACATATAGGCTACATTTTATCTCGGAAAAGTGAAATTTCCTCGTGGGATGAGCAAAATGCAAATAAATAAAATACTTTTTATCCACGGGTGAAACCGCAGGGCGCTACTAGTTTATGATAAAGTATAAATAAATACATATTTTAAGTAATGGCGCGTAGCACTTAATATTTATGCAGTAGTACTAAAAGTGTATCAGGAAGTCCGGTAATTATTTATTGCATAATAAACAGATAAAGCTCTTCAACGTCATCATTATTATAAAAAATATCTATGAAGCTATAATCGGTTAACGATGAGATTAGATAAAGTCACCGTTAAATTGTTTTGTTATAAAGAAGTCATATTGCAATTGACAATTGGAGCACTGAGACGTCTGTGAAATACTTCCTATGCTTGAATATCCGTCGGTGGAGAGTTTTGGCGGGAAAGCGAAAAAGATCGCGTCACCGCATTGTATTATTTTCAGTGTTAGTGCATAAAATTGGTGGCATTCTATTCGTTAAGTGCTGGATTACAGGCGTGAGTGTGATAAAATGGTATAATGATGGTGAAACGTTTCTTTTCGTGTTGTTTCCAAAACTCCATAGAAGCTTCAAGTAAAGTTGCCACAACTTTACTAGGAGTATGATTTGACTAGACTAGACTATGACTTAACTTGATGATTTGGACTGTGACTTGACTTGACATACTTGATAAGATACGTTTCACCATCATTTTACCATTTTCCCATACTCACACCTGTAATCCAGCACTTAACGAATAGAATGCCACCAATTTTATGCTCTAACACTGAAAGTAACACAAGTTTTGGAAAATAATACAATGCGGTGACGCAATCTTTTTCGCTTTCCCGCCAAGAACCCAGCCTTATATTTCTACGTTAAGTTAGTGTTGTTTCGTCCTATTCACGTTGATAATGTTCTTGCTATTGCGGCTGTTGTCCCAGGCGGTTCGGGACCAAATGTTCCGGGTGCGGGCAAGGCATTCCTCCGACGCAGGTGGTGCGCCGCGCTCAGTCGCACGTCTACCACTTAAGGTGCTTTGCTTGTGCCGCCTGCGCGAGGACCCTGAACACAGGCGACGAGTTCTACCTGATGGAAGACGGCAAGTTGGTCTGCAAGCCGGACTATGAAGCCGCTAGAGCCAAAGGTTTGTTTCTTTGTTGATGTAATTTTATATATATCTGACGGCGGCTACGTCCAGTTATAAACTCTATACGCAGCGGGCAGTACCGTAATTTACCCTATGGTGGCATTTAAATTTATTACAGTGGCAACATCGGCAACTATCATTGCTCCCCCAACCATCTGGCTATAAAAAGGGACCGCTCGGTGTACTACGGATCATTCTTGCTGCGGATGCGGCCCGGTGCGCACGCTGAAGGCCTATAGTTATATAGGTTGCTACCTACGCAGAACCCGTTCTGTCTACATATCTATATACATATAGGCTCGGGGTTATGCATGGGTTGCAAGCTATAGAACTATAGGCCTTCAGCATGCGCACCGGGCCGTGTCCGGAGCAAGAATGATCCGTACTACACCAAGCGCTCCTTTAGTATAATAATATTTTTTTTATTAATTTTTATTTAACTCAATTTTACTTAATTTGTTTACAACACCGACCTCTATCTCTCCAATAATTCATTCCATCCAAAGGTTGACTGGCAGAGATCACTTTTAGTCATAAATCCACTTATTGTAGCTTTAAATTTTATCATCTGTATCTATTTTTTTTGTCTGGTGTACAATACAGAATTTTTGCATTGTATTGTATGTTACTTATTATAAGGAGCTAGCTGTGCCCTGGGGTTTCACCCGCGTGGTGAAAATGTTCTAAGTTTCCGCTCAACTTTGTTAATTTTTCTTTCATAAGAACCTTCTCCTGAGAATAATTAACACAACAAAAATAATTAGCGAAAATGTTCCATCCATTCACGCGTGATGCGATGACCAAGGGAAATAGTAATTATTTTTTATATATATAGATAGATTAACCAAGGGAAAAAAATTCTCAACGGAGCTACACGGCACATTATCGGATAGAAATGTACAAGAAAATGCTAAATTTTAATGTTTGCTGTACGTATTCTTGAACTAAAAGCATAATATTATATTATCTATAGTTGTACAGAACATACTTATAGAAATATAATATTAAGCCGGTGAACCGATGGAAGCAGTTTGTGTATTGAGGATTGAGGAGGACTGTTATGAAGGGAACGTGACGCTTATCATCAAACAAACGACTAGATTGTCGGCATTAACTAATATAACATAAAATTATAGCTGGTATCTTGCATTACAGAGAAGAGTTGTAAATCATAAATAATAATAATAATAATAACGCCCAACGATCACATACATAGATCCTGGGCCCTAACTAGGATTTCCTGTGTCTAGGCACCCAAGAACTACGAGGTCCATGGTCCCACAACACCCTGACCCAGAACAAGTACAAGTATAGCTTTTTTTTCTATATGTACAAATACTTGTCCTGTCGTGGGAATCGAACTCGACGCTTCTGGGTTATGAACTAACCTGCACAACCACCACACCACAGAGGCTGAAAAATTAATGATATGTTGTCCAAAAATCGTTGTCATAAAATGTAACACTTACATACTATTAATCACCTATATACTCTTTTATTTGTGGCTCAAATCTATGAGCCAAAAACAGTAAAACCAACTGTAGTAGATCCAACCTGTGCAGGCGGCGAGGGTTCGCTGGATGGTGACGCGGCTAGCAAGCGGCCACGGACCACCATCACGGCCAAGCAGCTCGAGACCCTCAAGAGTGCCTACAGCAGCAGCCCGAAGCCTGCGAGGCACGTGCGGGAACAACTGGCCCATGACACGGGCTTGGATATGCGGGTCGTCCAAGTCTGGTTTCAGAATAGGTGAGCCTTGATGTTTATTTGTTTTATTTAAGATTTTAAACTGTCAGGGTCAATTGACATTTCAAAATAAGTAAGTTAATATTGTTTAATCGCTACGTATTACTAACTGTAGTAGCACCATACCATACAATTGTAGTACTTACCACTATGAAAAGTTTTTTGTTTCCGTGGTAGTATAAAATTTCACTACAGACCAGGGGGTGATAACGGAATTTTGATTGCAATGCAACACGAGAAATTACATTCCTAATTTGAAAATTTCATAAGAACTATGCACATAAGCTGCGTATTGAAACTATAAAATCCATACAAATTTGTGTTTTTATTAATTAATAATAATAATAATATGTGCGGACATCTCACACAACGCCATCTAGCCCCAAACTAAGCAAAGCTCGTATGGGAACCAGATAACTGATACAATACTTAAATACTTTTTGTTTGTAAATATATACATATAATATGATATAACACCCAGACACAGAACAAACACCCATGTTCATCACACAAATGTTTGTCCTGGGTGGGAATCGAACCCACAACCCACAGTCAATTGCAATCAAGTTACATGATCACCCCTCTCGTATGGGTAATTCCGATACTACGAACTAAAAAACTTACAGATGTAATCGCACACATTAATAAGCTCCATGAAACGTCGGGAGTCGGGAAAAAAAATATGATAAAGGAGGTGAAACACAAAACCAGAAGCCAGTTCGAAATAAATGATACAAATTCATCATTAAATCATATATCGAAGGTATGGAGAAATAATTATGTAGAGAACATTTAGCGGTCACATACGGACACAAAAATACGCCAGTTAGACATTTTAATATTAGACAGTAAAAGAAAACGGAAATTATTTATGGCTGTGGCCCTACCGCTTTATCAGATCAATCGGATCATGTGGACTTTTTTCTACTTGGTTCGACTTCAGAACCAGCCCATGCGGATTAGTTACTCGATTCCTGCATCACTTAAGCCAACTCAGTGCTTGATTCCAAGGCTACTAAGCCCGGCCCGAGTCTATAATCGGGTCACGACGATGACGACTAGTTGATCTGCTGGGCGATCACGTAACTCGATCGCAACCGATAGAAACACAAATTTGTATGGATTTAACAGTTTTAAGACGCAGTTTATGTGCATAGTTAGTATGGAAATTTTTCCTGTTGCATTGCAATCAATAAATAATAATAATAAATATCTCGCAGTAACTATGCACATAAACTGCGTATTGAAACTGCCAAATCTATATAAATTTGTGTTTCTAACTGTTGCATTTAAGTTACGTGATCGCCTAGCTATAGATATTATATGAAATATAATTATCATCGTCCGACTACCGAGTTCGACTTTAAGAACATAAAATTATTCGTAAATTATGTTGTAGGTAGGTTACTTAGATGAGAATATAAATGTATAATCGTAACACAACCGAAGCGTGTAAAATAGCATGACTAATATTTGTCATGCGTTTTAGGTCACGCTTATAACCAATTAAAATAAACCGAGGCGTTCAGGAATCTACAATCAATTCTATTCAAGCATGACTCCGATAAAGTTGTCATGTAAGCGAACCAGTTAGTGCGGATTTTGATATGGTCAGTGATTTTAACAAGACGTAAACTAAGATTAACAGATTTATGACCACAAAGAAACAGCAAAATGGCAAAAAAAAATGTTATTTGAAGTGTAAAATGAGTTATCTTTATAACAAGCAAACCAAATAGACAGAAAACTTGCTTTATTTAGAAACAATGATTCTGTCCACGAATATAGAAGTCTAGGGGGGGGGGGGGGGGGGGGAGAATTAAACTATGCATGTAGAGCATTTCGATAATCTAGAAAACAAGCGTGATGGTCCATACTAAAGCGGGAAACGAATGTGACAGAAGATAACATAAACTCTTCTCAATTGATAGCGGTCATACAAGGGCGATGTCTCCGCTGGTTCGCCCTCTACGCCACCTCAATACACTTCGCAACGCCAACACTGATTTTTCTTTTGTCAAGTGTCTAACATTGTTGCTGCAGTATTGACACGTTGTGTTGGAGTAATACGAGTAATCGCGATAGTAGTGATAGTGAATAGTTTTCCTTTTAATCTAATTAACTCTGACATTATATTATTTTATTTAACACGAGCTTCTGCCCGCAGCTTCGCCCGAGGCGTGGCCTATGGAAAAATAATTGAACCACCCGTTTCACCCTCTTAAGGGTGGAATTTCGAAAAATCCTTTCTTAGCGGATGACTACGTCATAACACCTAACTGCATTCCAAATTTCAGCCCGATCCATCCAGTGGTTTGGGCTGTGCGTTGATAGATATCACTATATTAGTCAGTCAATCAGTCAGTCACCTTTGAGTTATATATATTTAGATTATTGTAATAGCCCATTGGATTATTTTATTATTTAATTACCCTGATTTGTTTGTTCTTAATGTATCTATCAATTATTTATTAGGTAATTATTAATAATAGGTATTAATAGGTAATTGTAATTGATTATGTTGTTTTTATCATAATAAATAAATAAATCCCAGTGGTATAAACTCCAGTTTAGAGTGACTAAGACTGAAAAAAAGAAGAAAATCTTGAAAAATATAAGAATAATATAGGTGGGTCTTTAGCTTTGTCTTGAAAAAAATATAAGAATAAAATACTAATGACAGTATTGTGGTATAATAATGGTGATTGAAACTAGATTAAAATGTGATTGTTTCCAAGTAATATTACCAGAATTGCCCCTCTATACCGACAAGCTGGCGTCGGTCACGGCGTGTCACGCCGCGTCACGGCCCGCCTTCGGCTCCGGCTCGTAAAACCGGACGCGATATCAACGCTCGAATTCGTTTTATGCGCCACAACTGGCTAGTTAATGCATTGTTACCGTCCAGACTGTTTTGAATTCTTAAGCTAACCTGAAACTGAGACTTGTAAAAATGGGTATACTGTATTTCAAAGTCTATTTTTTGCAGTGCCTGCGTTGGAAATATGTAGTTGACAACATTTCTACAGTCAGATTGTAGTCTAGATTTACTTATCCATACTTTGTTAATAAAATATCCGAGACTCAGCAGTAGGTACCCGCTCTGCAATTATGTACCTACCTAAAAGAGCAGCGCAAGATCAGCCCACGCAACTGCTAAGTAACGATATGTCAATATTAAAAAATAGGCATTTATATTACAAACAACTATATACTTAACATGGTAGTTTATATTAAAACGCACGGAGTAGCAAATTAATGCATAATCTTAATATTTTATTTTTCCATCTACCCTAAAATTTTTGATTTAAATAGAATTGTAAAAAGTATTATTAGGTTTAAGAGGGCGCCTTCAGCCTACAAAACAATTTCCATTCTTATAATATACTAACTGCTGCCCGCAGCTTCGCCCGCGGCGTGGCCTATGGGAAAATAATTCAACCACCCATTTCACCCACTTAAGGGTGGAATTTCAAAAAATCCTTTCTTAGTGGATGCCTACGTCATAACATCTACCTGCATGCCAAATTTCAGCCCGATCCGTCCAATGGTTTGGGCTGTGCGTTGATAGATCACTATATCAGTCAGTCAATCAGTCAGTCACCTTTGAGTTATATATATTTAGAAGATTAGAAGAAGATTTGTAACTTAGACACTAACGCTAAGGCCTACAAAATAAAATGTATTATAATGTCAATAAAGAAATTTCAAAATCAATCTATCTCTTAACATAATAAATTATAATTAACATAGGGAAAAGAAACCGTTAAGTGGATTCTAGTTGACGGGAAAACTTTGAAAATAGAAACAACCGAATTTCGCACTTATAGCCCAACTATCCATGTGAGTTGAGTATGTAGGTACTTAAATCTATCCATATGTATATATAAGTACGAACCCGAAATTTAGCTTATATCAGTCCATCTATGTACAATTTCGCATGCCTTCAGCGTCACGCCTACAGCCTATTCAGCCCAGTTATACCAAGAAGGCAATTCCCATTGTTTCAATAATCCGACTCGGCTGTACCTCGGCACGGCTCCCAGCGGACAAGGCGGGGGCACTTTAATTAATCAAGCTCTCTGTACAACCCCCCGAACCCCTGCCGCTTTACTAATAACACACGCGATCCACTGGGGTGTTCTGTTTATACTGCGATGCTTATTTGTTTAAATCGAGAGTAATCGAAGCGTTATAACGAGTTTTGCGTTATGAAAGATCAACAATTGGGGAGCGTTAATAGGTAATCGAGCCGATTGGCAATGTCAAGTGGTGCTAACCAATTTTATTAGGTGTATCAAAATCTGAAGAGGTTTTAGCGATGGTTAATCAAGTTTTACAACAATATTTTACCCTTCATTAAAATTACTCAAGAACTAATAAACATATTTTTTCTTCATTCCTTATTGTACCTATTCTAGTTAAACCAAACAGTTGGTATATCGAACTTGACCACGAGGAGAAACCTTCCAAAAGGGTTTTTGGCGGGAAAACGAATCAGATCGTGTTTCCACATTGTATTATTTTCCAGAACTTGTGTTATTTTCAGTGTTAGTTCATAAAATTGGTGGCATTTTATTCGTTAAGTGCTGGATTACAGGCATGAGTGTGGGAAAGTGGTGTAATGTTGGTAAAACGTTTCTTTTCGTGTTGTTTCCAAAACTCCATAGAAGCTTCTGGTAAAGTTGCCACCACTTTACTAGGAGTATGACTTGACTAGACTAGACTATGACTTGACTTGATGATTGACTTGGACTGTGGACTTGACACATACAACATACATATGCATAATACAAATTAACTTGAAAAATTAATTACTTGACACTGGCTAAATACACAAAAGTGTGGAGCCAAAACCAAAACAAAAAAAACTTTCCAAAATTATTTAGAAACTTGTCTTCATTTTCTGCTTTTAGTTACAGAGTTTTATGGTGAATCAATTCCTAGATATGATCAGACTGCCTAGAAAGTAAAAAGGCTACGAGAGCAAACAACTAATAAAATATAATCCTGTATATTTACTTACTGCCTATAGTGCCTATATAAATGTAATGCAGGTAGAATGCAGCTGTAGAAATCGACTCATCTCTCTCTAGAAAGCGTTTGACAATGAATAATTGCTTTAAAAAAGGGTTTTAACCGACATCAATATCAATGAGAACATTATCAATGAACGAAATCAAAATACGCATTATTAAGGATAACTCAAAAACTACTTGTCGGATCTTGATCAAATATAAATAATAATAAATATCTGCGGACATTTCACACAGCGCCATCTAGCCCCAAACTAAACAATAAAGCTAACTGATAGGAAACAGATAACTGATACAATACTTAGATACTTTTTGTTTGTAAATACATACATAGAATACAATAATGGATGGTTTTAATGGACGACACAGGAATCACCAGATTTTTTTTATTTACAAAATCAGTTCACCCAATCGAAAGTTCTGAGGTAACAAACATTTCAAAAAAATAGTCGAATTGAAAACCTCCTCCTTAGTCGGTTGAAAATCACACGGAACACGTCATAAACCTTTTGTTGAGTTTTCATTTTTTCAAACGCTTTCTCAAGAGAAGACATCGGTTTCTATAGTTAATGCTACCCGTACCGACAAGATATAGTATAGTTACTTATTTACTTAAGATTATTACTATGATATAGTTTTTGTAATTTCAGGAGAGCAAAAGAAAAGAGATTGAAAAAAGACGCTGGCCGCACGCGATGGTCCCAGTACTTCAGATCTATGAAGAGCGGAGGTGGGTCGCCCCGCGACCGACTACTTGATAAAGACGAACTCAAGATCGACCTTGATTCCTTCAGTCATCATGGTAAGTGTAATAAAAATAAGTGACAAAATATCTAGAGTGGCTGACCGAAACAGATTTTCAATTAAAATTTCTACACTTAGGTACTATATTATTTCATTACTCAAATGTTGAATTTAAAATGATGCAGTTTGTCGCAGCAGTAATGCCATGACGATGCCAATAAAGACTACTTGTAGTACTATAAATACATAGATAAATTATAAATTCATAGGTATCGCTTGCTTTAGGGATGGATACAAGTTCAAGTTCCCCGTCCCGGTAGTGATTGATTTTTTTCATTTACATTTTAACCTGTTGATTATGCTAATATGCTTTACCTACTTACGCTCTCGTGACAAGTGATCATTGTCCAAACCCAAAGATCTCAAGTTCAAAACCCGTTCGTGACTCAAATTTTTCCTTTACAATTTAATCTGTTGACTACAAATATATCCTAAGTTTGTCATTAATTGATTGGTGTAGATGAAATTATAATGGTTAGTTAAAAATTATATGATCTTAGTATAAATAAAAACATTATCTGTCTATTGAAAGATCAGCCATCCACTTACCATCTGTATGAATCTTTGACAACCATGTTTTATTTGCAAATAAATGATTTGAAGTTTGAAGTTTGAAGCCCATAGTTTTGAAATATGTTTGAAACCTTCAGAGCTAAGCAACGACAGCTACAGCACGGTAGCGCTGGGCGGCGAGGAAGGGTCGCCGGCGGGCGGAGGCGCGACTGGCGGCGCGCGGTACGGCGCTACGCCGCCCTACCTGCGCGCGCACTCCCCGCCTCAACACCACTACCACTACCCGCCCGACCATCTTGTCTACACGAATATTGGTAAGTTCTTTCCATGTATATTGACAAGGCTGAGGAAGCCACGCTGTGTAGGTTATAGTTACCTCGTATTTAGTTAGTTTAGTGATAATGATATTGAACCATTGTGTGTTGAATGTTACTGAAGAATACAAGGTATGTTCTTCTTAACAGAGATGTTAAGAAAAAGTGTTAATGGACATATTCCTAAAATTACTCTACTTTAGCCGTTTAAGTTAAATTTAAATTACGTATTAGCATCATTATTCAGAAGTCGAAGTGATTGCGTAAAATTGCTCATTGTAGACATCCACCTCCAAGCAATCACTATTGATCAGTAATGATCAATTCATAACACATAAATTGCAATGTCTGCTCAAATCGCTGCCGAACAGTTAATACATGGGCAAATAAATGCATAGTACTTACGTTTATGTTTATATAACGCATAAAATTTCCGCGTTTGAACTTATTGAATGGACATGATTCTAACTCTTTCCAATTTAAGCATAGTGCATACTTATATAAAAATCATGTTATTGCGCTGATATCTACTGATGTAGGTTGCATAATCATGACTACTATTTACAGGACAAGCCATGAGTGGAGCAGGTATCGGCACAGCCGGCGCCGGTGGCGCATCAGATCTCAGCAGTTCCTCATCCCCTGCGGCGGGGGGGTACCCTGACTTTCCCCCCTCACCAGACTCTTGGCTCGGCGAGCCTCACCACTACTCCCCCCGGGGGTTCCCCTAGCGGCGGCCACCGCCGGCGCACACGCAGCCGACACTCGCCTTCTCGCTTCCTCACGTGCAGCCGCTCGAACTAGTTGTCAAGCGCGAGATGTGAACCTAGGAAGTGCCATAGACAATCGGAATGATGACAGGACATTTTTCTCTTCTTCGTGATATTATAATTACATTGAAAAGTCGGGGTTAAATAGCAGATGCAATTCTCTGAGAAGATATAACTGTTAGAAAGTAAGTGACCAGCGCACGCGCAGCCGCTTGAACTTATCGTCAATCGAGCCCAAGAAGTGCCATAGATAATGGAATGATGACATAACATATTTTCTTCCCGTGATATGATGATATGTTGGAATATCAGAGATTTAAATAGCAAATACTATACCTACATTTTCAGAGAAAATTATAAATGATTACCTAACTAAAGTTATTGTGACTGAAGACAGTGAAAAATCTCCAGAAAATTCATTGGATTTGTTCTAGTTAGGGTAAGCGTAAAAGTAAAAACTTCTAAAGCCCCAAAAAGAATTCTTATAACTGCCTAGAAAACGTTCTCAACAAAAAACTTGGCAGACCAACGAATTTACTGCCAATTACAAGTCAATTTACTTATCTGTTTAAAGAAAATAAATGTTGCCACCTGTGTTATAATCAATTCGCAATCGTTTAATTGTCAACACAATTGTCGTTAATTGCTGTATTTGAGAAGATATATTATAAACTACCAACTTTTCTAAATGAATCATTGATGACGTCGACAGTACGTACATGCTATGCTAAAATAAAATGTGATGAAAGCACAATTATGACAAAATATAAACGCCTTAAATAGCAAGGTACTGTGTAAATATTCTTAGTAGTTAAGTAAAATTATTGTTGTAAAATAAAAATAAAACTAATAAACATGAAAATTATTAGATGTGTAAAAATATAAAATAATGTACGTTAAATTATAGTCATTAATTTATTTATTTGTCATCATACGTTTGACATAAATTATCACATTATTGTACATAGAATAAAAACTATTAATTAATTAAGTACATAGCTAGTTCGTATAGGCAAGTCCATAGTGATACAATACTTTGTGCAAAAAAATCTAGTCGACAGATGGTATCTATAAATATTATACTTACATCTAAATAAATTGAAGTTTTATTTACAAAAGGTAATCGATATACATACTTTATTATATCAGTGCTTTCTTTCTTGCATTCACAGTTCACAGCTCCGTCGTAGCTACTCCCCAATACTGCGACATACGGCCTTCAAGATCTAACGAGTCTTGGGAATGAGTTGTCTTTTCCTGTATCACAGCAAAATCATACTCCAAATGGTAAGGCATCAATCTCTGCAGTGAACCAAAATACGCTGCGTTCGGTCCTCCATTCGGCAGCCTGCCAGACCCAAAACGAAACTCTGGCTTCATAGCTGCTGTCCCAAAAGATCTCGCACTACCAAAATGCTTTGACAAAAACGGTATACCCTTAGATTGTTTGTTAGGTAAGTGCAGCTGTGGACTGCTTCCAGAAAGACCTTTTAGATTTCGCAGACTACTCACGTTTGACCGTATCCCTTTTGATAAGTTGTCCAACTCCTTGTCGAATAGCATTTGAGTGTTCTGTTCGAGCATGTATTCCCAGCATTTGAATTGTTCTTCGGGATTTCCGAGTTCATCCGATCTTTGATCGTCTTCCTTGTCTTCTACTCTCACTCGTATTGCTCGAGCGACACCGCCTCGACAACTTCTACGTTCTGAAGCTTTTGTTTGTGAACGAACACTTGCATAATGCTGCTGACTAATAGCTTCACTTGGTGGGCGATCGCTTTGACCACTGGGAGAGGATCTATCACTAAACGTTTTTGGCGGTGACACTGAATGGCAGCATGGCTCCAATCGAGAGCAACAACAATCTGATCTACAAACTGACTTATTACTGCTGATCGTCTGTCGCAGCTCTCTCATTAATAGGTCTACGTCAGAACGTCCTGTATCAAACCTTATTATCATGACTGAAACACAGTCTTCAACTCCGTAGCTTTGTGCTAAGTCTTGCAATCGCTTCGCTGCAAGTACTGGGTTTCTTTCAGCTCGAGCTTCAGAGACAGCTGTTTCCATGCTGACTGCATTCCAAAAGTTTCCATTTCCCAAGATTAAGAACTCATCATCTTCCTTAACTATTGTTTGTATTACATCTGGATCTGGTATTGTATTCGGATATCTCGTAGAGTATCCCAAACGTTTATTATTTTCTATACCTAAGCTTAGTGGTCCATTACGTCTACTCAAGACAGCTTTTGTGTCGCCTACATTGGCTAATCTCATGCTATATCTTTTGGGTGCCTGTCCGAATCCATTATCTGCACAGTTAACCGGTGATAGATGACACATTATCAAGCAAGCACCTTTTCTTTGTCCTTTCTCTTTTAGCTCTCGGTGAGCTGACAAAACTACATACTTCATGTATTCGCTTACAGTTTCTTTGATGGATTTCTCTTCAAGAAGTAAACCAGGAAGGCTTGCTTGCAAAATTTTTGGTACTTCTATATCTGTTTCACCGTCTATTATGGCAAAAAGACCTTCCTTATTGCAAAACGATGGAAGACGTATTTGGGCACAGCATAGTTGCAATGATTTATTGGGACATTCTGAGAAACCTGTATTCCATGGCGTTGACCCATTCATTTCCTCGTGATAGCCACTCTTTTGAGTCCAAGGTAATGAATGGCGTCCAGTAACGTCCACCAAGCTTAGTGGTCTTTGGCATTTATATGCGTTAAATTGCGAAGGATCAACTTGTAATTTTTTGTTGCAAGAAATGTCGAGGAACTTCAACTGCTTTGGAGCTAAAAGCCTCAAGTCAATACTATCTAGTTCATTGTGCGCAAAATCTAAAATTTTCACTGATGCACTGCAAGCAAACATAGGAACTGATTTCAACCTGTTCGAATGTGCTCGCACAACTTTTATGTTATTCAGCTGCGGCATATTTTCTGGTAACCTTGACAACGAATTTCCTGACAATACTAGTTCTTCTATATTTGGCCAAAAGTTAATGCAGCTGTCAGGCAACATTGTCAGACAATTATACGCAATGTGCAGAATCTTCAATCCTCTAAAAGCTATGATTACATCAGCCATGTCGTCCGATAAGCAATTAGCTGTCAAGTACAGTCGTTCTAGACAGTGCGAAGAAGGTCCTCGAGTAGGCGGTAGTCTGTTCAATCTGTTATTTGACAAGTTAAGGACGCAAAGTCTATCGCAAACCGAAAAGAAGTTTTCAGGTAGAGATTGTATGCAATTATCGTGTAATAGTAATTCTTTCAAAGGGGCCCGTAACCTTGGCATGGATGGTATGCTTGATATTTTGTTATGAGCTAAATGTAGACTGCTAAGACTGGATAGTTCACTGCAGAACAGATGATCGGGAAGCGATGTTAATTGGTTGTTACTGGCGTGTAGGGTTGTTAGGTCTGAACAACCGCTAAGCCATTGCGGCAACGACGTGAGTCGATTGTGGCAAACGTCCATTTCTACTAGGTTGATTGGAGGCACGGTCGTTGTTAGTGTCTCCAATTCTGAAAGGATGAGAAATGAATTGAAAGATGTAATGAATTGTATAAATACTTATAATTTTCACCTAATTACTTGATCTTTAGCTGACTCAAGGAGAAGGAATGATGCCCAATAAAAATGATCGTCTTGTGCCTTTAATTGGAATCCAGGCACTGTGATGGCTAAAGCTGGTTGGCTTAATACTTTCACTACGCTTCCATAATGGCAGCCGTAAAAGTTAAGCAAGCATTTAACAGGTAACGTTACCCAGTTATCTGGTTCCCATAGTACAAGCTTTGCTTTGGGACTGGATTTATTTTATTTATCGTTACTAGAGAAATGTTCTAATTAAGAATGAAATTTCCCCTGTCGCATTGCAATCAAAGTTCCATGATCTATTTTTTTATTGTTACATAGGCTTGCGTTTGACCACTATTGCACCTGATGGTAAGTAACGATGCGGTCTAGGATGTAGCACGCTTGCCTAGAAGATACCTGTTCACTCTCGATTTGAAGACCACCCATAAAATCATAGTCTCATTGCTCGGTAACTTCACTAGCTACAGTGCTCTTCAAATTGGAACACAGTAGCGTTTGCGCAAATAGGTACATTTTTAGACTTTGGTATACAGTGGACACGAAATGACTTTAGTTAAGCTAAGAACTTACGATTATGTGGTACTCTAATCGTCCGCAAGGAAGCCCCGTGCAACGCAAGGTGTTGAAGAGAGTTCTGCGCTGCGTACAGCTCACGCAGCCCTCTTAGTGCAGACACCACAAGTACTTCCACTGCATTGTGTGATAAATCGAGAGACACCAAGTGCTGGAAGACGTAGCATAGAAAGGCTATATTAGTAACTAACTAAGTATGTATAATCATAAAGTTTCCTCTCAGGATTTCGTTTGTTACCGTGATAAACATAAGAAGTCACCCCATAAGCATCGAAATATGGTCGATAGGCAACTAACATAAAACTAATAATCCATTCAAAATTTGACATTAAAATTACTTTAATTTTTCTGTTAAATTGGTTGTTAAGTAGGTACATTTTTTCAAGTTATTTTTGTCAACCAGCCTACTGAATTGATTATGTTGATATTTAAATGAAATGCAATTTCTATGGGACCCCACATATCGTTACAATTAAATAATAATTTTTCAAATTTATTTGTTAATCGCGCATTTCAGAGGAATGAAGAAAAAAAAAATTACAACCCAATTGAGAGCCTCCTCCTTTGTTTGAAGTCGGTTAATAAGAGCTGTTCGATACTTGAACTTGACTTTCAACTTGTCTTGAAATTCAAAAGATTCTAGTCAAATAACTCATTAAATTAGACTCTTATTTAATTAGACTTCTTTACGTAGAAAACTTTACCAAATAACTTACTTCATAATTTCCAAGTACGATGCTCCCTTTGAGTCGGTTATGTCGAAGATCTACTGTAGTCAGCGGCGAGTTGTATTCCAACTTGTTTTCATCGTCGGGAGCCATGATGTTGCTGGCCTGAAAATTCCGAAAATAATATCAAACTTGGTAAAGGTGGTAAAACATTTTGATAACAGGTACACATAATAATAATAACGCCCAACGATCACATAGATAGATCCTGTACCCTAACTAGGATTTGGAACTACGAGGAGCATGGCCCCACAACATCCAGACTAAGAACAAGTATTTGCGCTTTTTTTGTGTACAAATACTTGTGCTGTCTCGAGAATCGATCCCGCTGCCTCCGGGTTATGAGCCGATCTGCTCAACCACCACACCACAGAGGCTGTCGAACACAGAACAGACATCGAAGTTCATCACACCAATGTTTATCGTGGGTGGGAATCGAACCAACAACCTACAGCTCAGAAGGCAGGGTCACTACCAACTTTGCTATCGGGCCAGTCAAACTTAACAGTGTCTCGAATTTCATTCAAATTTTTCCTTTACATTAAATCTAATCTGTTGATAGCGCTAAGCAGACGGTACTGCTATAAACCATTAATTTTTATACTGTAGGAGGGACCGGCTGTGTCTCACCCCGAAGTGTGTGATAAGGTTGTTGCTGGCCGCCAGCGTCCGCAGCCGAGGAAGCCGCAGCGCCGGCTCCAGCGAACGCAACTCGTTGTCGCTCACCTGCAGCTCTTCTAACCTGGAATTTGAAGACAAGAAATATACTATTATATTAAGCGTGCATCGTTTGGTCACATTTAATGGTGGTAGTCAACTTATCATACTCGTTAGAACGCTTCCACAGGTTTTCCCACTGAACTACGCCTTTCGTGCAAGGAGGCTAAAATGCATCCAAGTTTGAAAAATAAAAAATAAAGCAGGAATTTTTCCCTCCACCAACGGGCTATTAAAAGTTTTATATTTATTTTTAGTTTATCTATTCAATTTTTGAGGTAGGTATAGTTTAGTTTTTTAGGTCTAGTTTAGTTTATGTTTCTATGAACTTAATAGCCATTTGCAGCACAATTAATAAGTAAAAAATAAAGTTTATAAATGTCCGAAGGAGACAAAGGCCAGTATTCAGAACTACGATCTTAAATTGTTTGCGTACTCCAATTGAAATTTAATTACTAAAATTATCAACTCATTCATGTATTTTATAGAATCAGGTTCTTTAGTCAGTTTCTACTAATAATCATCAACATTTTCTCGCGACTTTCCGTCATAATCAAAGCATCTTACTGTCTAATCACGTCAAATAAAGATCAATTAGATAGTAACCTCAAACTCATGTCTATTTATGTATGTACGTGCAGTTTAATAAACAAGCAGATATATAGTTACATAGTTAACTACATCGCCATTTAAAGTGAATGGAGTTCAATGTACTTGATGTAAACGCAAGTATAGTTAGTACAGCGAAGAGAGTGCAGAATGAAGTACGTAGCTAGTTTTAATATTCACCAACGTATCAAGAGATTCCATCACGTCATGGATGGGCTCCGGCCCCCGTGCAATACTTCAAGTTTTTCCTTAGACTGTTCACATTTTTACACATTGCTTTGTATTTATAATTATTTGTATGCAGTAGAATAAATACAATAACCTGGTAATTTTAGCTTCATATGTAAATCTTAAACATTCTAATCTCGTAATACTTTTTTCGTTGTTTTTCACGATAAGCGAGTTGGACAGCCCTGAAATTGAGGCTGGTGTATCGTTGCTTGATACACGTATTTATTTTATTGATTGTATGGGGGCTCAATGATTTCTAAAACTATTTTGGTCGATTCTTTGGTGTCATATATAGAAGAATACCATTCGTAAGGTCGAGATTAGATCGATACTTGTTTTTTATTTTTATGTTTGAGAAAATTACTAATAGGTGGTAGAACTTTTATGCAGTACAATAAATAGAATATTCTGGTAATTTTAGCTTGATATGTCAATCTTAAACATTCATATCTCCTTAAAACCATTGCCAGCAATTTTCTCGTTGTTTTTCAAGATAAGCGAGTTGGACAGCCCTGAAATTGGGACTGGTGTATCGCTGCCTACCTAGATGAACTTGGTGGTTCCCGCCAAGTTCATCTAGGTAGGTACCACTGCTTTGCCAGTTATTCTGCCGCCAAGCAGTAGTGTGCCAGCACTACTGTGTTCCAGTTTGAAGGGCACTGTAGCTAGTGAAATTACTGTGCAGTTGATACTTTATGATCTGATCTCACAGTCGAGTAATCTTATTACCAGACTTTGCTGATGTCGCGCAGCGATGATCATGTGCGAAATTTTATATTTTGGTGTCCCGAGTGACACTGTTCTGTTATGGGCAGCCGTGTCACTTAACATCAGGTGAATGACTAGCTCGTCTCATCATTCATTAACATAAATAAGTATTCAAATTATGATTAAATTAGGAGTATTCAATTTCTGATAATTGAAATATTCTAATTTAATAAAATAAGTACATCTCAGACAATACCTACATGTGCGTAGTTAATATTACGTTTATAATTTGACCTCTATCTCCGGTTACCGTAACCATTGCAATTAAAACTTCTAAAATTGGTTTGGTACTTCGGAAATTCGTGTTTGGAAAGCGGTATTTTTTTTAGTTAGAATTTATTCTTATTTTGAATATCTATGAAGAAGTAAGTAAAAATTATCAGAAAGTTACCTACTTAAGAAGGCGAAGACTGACTGAAATAGAAATAAACAAATACATATATAATTTCAGCAGGCTACGAATCTTTAATGTGTATTTTATTTTATTTAGGCAATTAATTTTTGGTAGAGCCAATAAGAAATAGTTAAATTTAAATACTTTTGTATTTCAAAATATGCAGAAATTCTAATAGTTAAATTTAAATACTTTTGTATTTACGTCATCCAAATCATCACACACCCCACCACATACGATCCAAAGGTTGCCTCTTTAAAAAAGGAAAAAATAGCACTTTTAACGATACGGTCGCCCATTTTTCCCCACTTCTTGTACCTAAATAGTTGTATTATTTTTAAACATTTTATATTTGGTGTGTATAACAAAGATTTTATCTATGTTTCTATCTAATACCTACATATATATGCTGATACAGTTTTCTTTAAATGGTCTTAAACTTTCTACGATTGTTACGAAATCATATCCAGTGGCACTTACCCAAGAAAGTAACGATCATTGCAGGAACTGTTTAATTGTAAACTTTGGAGACGCAATAAAAAGCACTATTCGTAATATATGCATTAAAAATCATTACTCATTTCCCCAGTTTATTTCATATTAACTACTAGCACTTTGAATTTTGATTGTTACAAAGCATGTAGCAATTTGAGAGTTCGTGGAAGACTGACCGAAGCATGCGCTTGCGATGCGCCACTGACCACGGTCCAGCAACACGAAGCAAGCAATGCCTTCGCTTTACACGTACTAACTATTTACCAATCTATGTATTTTGTACACATTGGCCGTAGAAACTATGTATAAATCTGGAGCCTGCGTTGAATTGATAGAAGAAACTATATAGTATCTGTGGTGTTTGAACCTTTATCGTGGTAGGTACCGACGTTACATGCATGCATTGTTGTTTTGTATCTATGAACGAATCTATGCAATCCATTTAACTATTTTGTTACTACATTTCCTTTTCAATCTTTCGACATTGCTTGCTTATTGACTGTGAAATGAATAGTTCACGCTGTTTAACATCTGCTTTTTAAAATTAATTTTAAATTACACTGCTTATATAGAGAGATTAAATAGTTTGGTTATCAAACTGTGTAACTTAGCATGTTATTAACATTTCGTAATAAAAATAATACGCCCATCGATAACATACATAGATTTTGGACCCTCACCAGAACCATGAACCATGGTCCCACAACACCCGGACACCGAACAAGTATTTGCACTTTTTTCTGTTAACAAATAGGTACTTGTCCTGGTGCGAGAATCGAAACCGCACACCATCACACTACAGACGCTGTCAAGATGAAGAATGAAATAATTTATAGAATAAAATTGAAGAATATATTGTTACACACCAAAATACACAAACTACATAAATACCTAATGACGCACAATTTATCCAACATGGATTTAAAGTTTCCATTACAATTAAGTGAAAATTATTAGGTATATCCATCCTGCGAGTACTGCTCAAATGTCAGAATAAAATAATTTTAGCACTCCAAGACCTAAGGTATCCACCACTCATTAAATTTCATTCCGTCATTTCAGCGTTGAGTGATAAACAATGGTACCTATTACACATACTTACACACAAACTGTCGTTTAATGAAAGTTTTTCGATTAAAGATTATCAAATCACTCAGTCTACATACGTTCACTAAGAAAAGCACTAAACTTAATGTTTCACTTTCCATCGCGTAATTAGCACACATTATGAATTATTTCATTGATTAAACATAAAAAAAATATCAATTCATGAATTTATTACATGAAATTTTTCTGGCATAAAATTGAAAGCTTTGCCTGCTGAACAAAAACCAAATAAACCTCTAAATCATATTGAATTAAAGAGCTCTTTTATTGCCAAAGTCAGTTGATTATTAGGGACACGAAAAATAACCTATAGCACTCAAAACTTTAAATTTATTAAAATTATAACACCAACCTTTGGAGGTACTCGTCTAACATTTTTATGAAGCGAATGTGTATTGAAGGAACTGATTCATAAAGTGGAAAGGATGTTAAACACGGAAGGCACACACGTAAAGGACGACTAGTTATAATAGAAGGTTACCAATAAATATCAGTAAAAATTTGAATGTAAGTGTGATAATTGTAATTGTTAGGCATGTGTTTATGTACATAGGAATAGTAGAAATGTTTAAAATAACTACGTCGAGATGGGATGTTCAACCAACATCAATGAAGCAGGAGGTGCTCAATTCGATGGTTTTTGTTTCTTATCTAAAACCACCGTAGTCACCTTCCGAACTTTAGGTTGTGGGTTCGATTCCCCCCAAGCCAAACCTTTTGGTGATGATATAATATAGTTGTAATAATTGCTGGTTGGCCATCGATCCATCCAGCCATCCAGCGTCGCAATGCAGCCAGTATAATCGGCACCTTTGCACCGGGTACAGTTAGGGGTGAGTTATTCGAATAGGTCTTTTTTTGTATTGTTATTATTTGATTTGTATTATTTCAATTTCATCAATTCATTAGATAGATTTTTAAATCAAAATAATTGTCACCCGAGTACCTATCAAGGCTATTGAAGTCAGGAAAAATCATGGCTCAATAATGTAATTTATTACATCAAACCTTTGCTTTAACGTTAATGCGGTCAGACAGCGAGCATGTCACCTATTAAGGTGCAGTGCAAGTGTTAAGTGATATCATAATTGCACCCATCCACAACACAACTAGTGCAAGTCGCTGTCATAGTAAATGCTTAATAAGCCGTTTGCCGTTGTGTGCCAATTTTTTTCAACGAGTGCTTGCGTACGCGCCGGCTGGGGGTTATCTACATCAAGGCAGCGAAGCGTGCCGAGTTACGTTCACTTTACTGCAACCCCTATTAGCTAACCTCTCTTGAATTGTACGTGATTTAAGCGCTCTCATAGTATTAATCATTATTTGTGGCTGGTTCTTTTGCAGATTGATATCTCAGTATAAACTTATCTTTAGTATCTGAATAAATGATATAAATATTTGTGGACATTTCACACAGCGCCATCTAGCCCCCAAACTAAGCAAAGCTCAGCGCACTTAGATACTTTTTGTTTGCAAATATTTACATAGAATATAATATGATACCCAGGCATAAAACAAATATCGATGGCCGTTATACAAATGTTTGTCCTGATATCTGAGTAAGGACGCAAATGAAGGCTAAGATTGTGTTCCGAGAGGTGGCGCCACGCTTCACCGCTCGAGCGTTACCAAACAGCTGCCGTGGCCGCGAGAGTATGGATGATGGTAAACATCCGAAAATAATTACGTATCTTATGATTGGGTACAGACAGAGGCAAACGCATCGAACTACGTGGTCGACTATTTTAGTTATAACGTGAGATAATCACATTTAAATCGTTTCTTAACCAAGCAAAAACTAACTAATGTTGATAAGTGAAAAAAAGTAGAAGTAGTAAAGACATCGACTAGTAGAGCTCTGACTGCTCGTTACTTAATGAGATTTTTATAAGTAATAATAATAAATATTATAACTGTTTTAAGCAGAAGAGAATAAGCAAAAATATTAGCTACTATAAAACCATAGCTAAAACGAGAATTAACAAAAGCGTGGCTAGCAATATAATACCTAATTGCTGAGCAGACCATACGTATCTGTTTAATTAATTTTGAATTATTTATTAGGTAAATTTTGGATTCTAGTTGTATCACAATGCATACAAGGTATAGATCAGAATGGAAACTGCTGGCGTAGTGGCCATGGCCGCGCAGGTCGGACGTAGATAATGCGAGTCAGTGATTAAGACGAACTAAAAACAGTTGTTAAATTCTTAAAGATCAGTAAAGTAGAGAATACAAACAAAATATATGCGAAGCTTAGATAGACAGTAATTCAAAGAGGTGCGATGATATCCAAGTCGGTAGCAACGTAGATATATCCGATGTTGGAGTCTCAAATTCCAGGAATCAATGAGGGCGGAATTTTTACTGACGGAAACCATCGTGATAGATAAAACCATAGATAGGTAATAGAGTATGTTAAAGATAAAACCTGACCTACCACCATTGTACATAATTTATGCTACCTCCCTCAACTGAAAGGTATTGCCAAATCCAATAACAGTGCGCCGCCACATTCGACCATATCACCATATCTAAATATATATAACTCAAAGGTGACTGACTGGCTGACATAGTGATCTATCAACGCACAGCCCAAATCACTGGACGGATCGAAATCTACTGAAATTTGGCATACAGGTAGATGTTATGACGTAGGCATCCGCTAAGAAAGGATTTTTCGAAATTCCACCCTTAAGAGGGTGTAATGGGTGGTTGAATTATTATTATTTTTTTTAATTATTTTCCCATAGGCCACGCCGCGGGCGAAGCTGCGGGCAGAAGCTCGTTAGGTATATACCTATAGATGACCTGAAGCTTAAAAACCATAAAAGTACTCGGCAAAAAAATAATGTATTTTTCTATTAGTACCTTTTTTTAGTAGAACGGCAGACGAGCAATCGTTCTTCTTCAATAGTTGCAAGTCGAAACATCGAAAGGCTTGCTTACAGTCAAGCCTTCAGTTTAATTTGCTTAAAAGTCACATACAATTTGAGAACACAGTTTATTAATGTTTATAAGATGGTAAGTCCACAGCTATTTTGATATAGAGCTATACTGAATGACTTCTAACGACTGAATTGGCTACGAAAGAGCATAATGCTGCTTCGTTCGCAATGATTTAAGTATCCTAAAATAATTACTATAATACGAGTAGATTACCTTACATATAACATTAGCGCTTAAAATTGTTTGCCTACAAGTTAATTTTATTTTGATTCTAAATAATCACGATCGCTTTTAATAAGGCGTTCGATGTGAATTATTTGAGTTTTTAAATAATATTAATGAAGGCCACTCGTAATGCATATAAGTCTACGTGTATATAATGGTTACTTGAAAAATTAGCCTCTAACTCAGTCACAATACACTTTGAACTGTTTTGACTTTGATAAAAAAGTCTATTAATGCTAAGAAATCTCTTTTTTTTATGTTAAGGAATGACGTGACGAGCTAGCCGTTCGCCTGATATTAAACGACACGGCTGCCCATACCAGCTGCAGTGTCACTCTGAACTCTAAAGTATAGAGGTTCGCGTGACACTGCATTGCGCACATCATCCTGAGACATCAGCACAATCTAGTAATAAGGTTACTAAACTGTGAGATCAGATCATAAAGTCTCATTTGCCCAGTAATTTCACTAGCTACAGTGCCCTTCAAACCGGAACACAGCAGTGCTTGCACACTACTGGCAGCAGCGGCAGAATAACTGGCAAAGCGGTGGTACCTACCTAGACGAACTTTGCAGTAAAGTCCTACCACCTAGTAAAACCCTACTACTACCCTCTTTGAACAAGGTTTACATAAAAGACAATGTTAAGGCACTTATAATAACAGCTATAGCAAAAACTCAATTAATCACAAAATGAGAAACGGAAAATATAGATTTTTTTCCAAGTATCTTCCTCGATAGAATGACGCAATGCATTACTTTCGCGTGACAAACTATTATGTGCTTTCACAGACTAGCTGTTCTTTCGTTCTTCTATATACGCAGTTAATACATGGTGTTGCACCTGCACTTCAACGAATTTACTTTCGTATACGCGGGGAATAAAAAGACTTGTCAGTTTTCATATCATATGTTGAGCACATGATTATTATGTTACCTTTTCAAACAATGTCACAGAACACAACATTGCATAACAAATTATGTCTAATGGTTAGACAGCAAAGTTTAAATCTACTCAGATCATAGTTATATGATTTTTAATCTTATCAAAAAAGTTGAAACACACTGATATAATGATGTTGACATCGTTGACATGATGAAGTCGGTAAAACAGACTTTTGGCGTGCAAGCAAAAGTTGACGAACCTTTTTATTCCCCGAGTGCACCTACTTTCTAAAACTCTCCAAAAATCATTAAACTTTCCAAAATATCAGACTTACTGTGTAAGCTGGCATATTTCCTTCGGCAGCTCCGATATTCTGTTGTCGCTAATGTCCAGGTGGGTTAACGAATTCAGGCTCCACACTTGCGATGGTAATACCGCGAGTGCGTTTTGTCGTAATTTCAACACGCGGATTTTGAAAGCGCCTGACGCGTGTTGTGATAGAGCCGCCCCGAGAGATGCGCGGCCGCCACCGCTCAGATCCAGGACGTTAGGAGGCTGTGTACTTTGTGTGCCCTGTAATAAAGATTGTTAGGTTAACTTTTTTAAAATTTATATATATAGAATAGAGGTGACCCGCGGTTTCACATCATCAGCTTTTATGTCGCGTCTACTGCTGAAAATAGGCGTCTTGCAGTAGATTAGGTATAAAGCAGACCAAGAACAATGCTTCTGCCCGTTCCCTGAATAAATATCCATTGAATGGGCAGAAGCATCTAGAAGAACTGGCTAAGAAATTCTTTAGCCGGCTCTTATATGACACGGAAAGAGTCCTAACTATTCTAACGCCAGGACCACATGGTTAACTCTTTTACTTGAACTCCTGGGATATTATGAAGAATCCCATTAATCCATCAGATAGTCTATATATAAAATTACATGCAAATATAGTTCTGACATAAAAATCATAGCGACAAACATACAAACAATAATTTTCACTTGTATATTAATTAGGATAGGTTAGGGATTTCGAATGCGGTTCTCATGCCCTCTCCAAAGTCACGCAATTGTGTGTCCTACATAGGTTTTATTTTTTATTAATTTTCTCAAATATTTACCACCTTAATTCCCATAGAACGTAGTGTTTAAGGACACTTACAGCTTACAGTGTTTTAAGTCTATAATCTTATCAACAATGATTGTCAACCGCGTGAAAACAGCTCTATCATGACTCTAGCACAGTTATATTAATATAAATTAGACTTTGGCTCGAAAAGACGACTGAACTGATTTTCATGGGACTCAGTACAAAGGGTAATGGTAGATACACATTCCATTGCACTTAGCCACTCAACTGTCATTACGATACTAACTAAAAGATGATTTGCACCCTAGCTTGAGCTTTTTTATAGGCTTTGCTGAAGGCGACAGCAGGGCAATAAAAGTATTATAATAATTCAAATCTGAGTAATGGCTTCACTAAGATTGTTGAAAAATAGGTTTTTACGATTATAATAACAGCATTAAACTTACTAGAAAACAAAATAGTAAACAATATGAACACTTGGGAAATAACATTATCAACCATGTGCTTTCGTGCTATTTCGAAAACTGACGATTTTAATTAAGTATATATTTGATATATTTATTGATATTACCGACACAAAAACAAAAATTAAAATTTTGATGTTTTAGAGAAGTGGATAATTACAGCCATAGCGCAGCAGAAAGGGCGTCTCTCACGAGTAACAAGGACAAAGAGGTAGGTGTTTCAAGAACCACTATTTTAAATATATGTTTGATTTTGAACTGCTGATTAATATAATGTTTATGGGTTGGTTATATGCGAAAGTTTACTACGTTGTATAGCCATAGAGTTTGGTAGTAAACCCACCGTTGTTTCGCGTTTATCTCGTAAAGTGCTCGGTTCCAAACTATCCAAAAACACATCCTCCACTATGGAATGATTGAATACATCCAAACTGTCCACCTCCTCTTCTTCACACTTCATATTATTTTGCTCCACCATCACAAACACCACTTAACCGCACTACAATCGAACGGGGATTGTTTCACAATTTCCAAGCCATTCAAAATGGTTTATAGTTTTAGTTACATCAAACGACAGTTTAAAAACAACCGCATTTAGCCTGCGTCGCTGTCTCGGTGTATAACCATGGGGCCGACGAACTTCTTAGAGCATTGTTATTCCCAAAGACTCCTGTCTGCCGATCTATTATGCAGATCACGATTTTGCGGCTTTAAATGACATTAATGTGTCCTTGCTTTGGAATGGTTTACTGGAAACGGCAAAAAAGGATACTTAGTGCCAAATTTATATTGGTTTTGTCTTCACAGAAGCTTCTTTTATAGCACATGCGGCGTAATACACAAGAGGAAGCACTGGCGTGTTAGGTATTGATATAATATTCAAAGAACACTGTTGTTTCTTCAAGCGTCTACTTGGATCTGAAGCGACACTCTCGTCATAGCGCCCGTCAGTCTCCACGATCTTGCCTGCGCTCTGGACATCTCGAGCGTGACTTGTCTTTCAGGGTGGTGCACACACAATTTCTAATTAACACACTTTTTTTAGGCATCAAAACGATCTACCAACTTTTGCGCATGGTATCTTACATATACATCACTTACAAGGTAAAAACTCTCACTTTGATTGTGATACAATTAAGAATGCGGAAGATTTTATCAACAAAAAAGTAGAGATAAGTAAAAGTTAAGTACAGTAATAAATAAATGATATCGCGATGCTTCATGTTACCTACTGAACGATTTATTGTATAAGAAGCCCATTAAAATGAATAATTTATTACGAAGCTGCATTATACAAAAAGTCACTCACAACCCTACAGTGATTGATGTTCAAATAGCACATTGAAATGTCAGAAGCTTAATAGGTTTGAGAGAATTTCCAGCAATTTGCCGCTATTAGGTGCCGGTTCGTTAGTTCGAGAAGTGTACCGGAATCAAACTTTTAAGAGCACGCTCGGCGGAATTGAGACCGCTAAACTGTGAGTATTGGCATACTAGATTTGCACTATTTGCAGCTAGTACACACTACTGCTAGAGTGCCGTCATTCTTCTGGGGAAAGTATAGGTACAGAGTACTGCGGTCTACGTGAATAATACAACAGAAGTCGATAATAATTAGTAGACTAACTATAAACTAAATGGAACCACAGAGTATCTGAATAATAGTAAGTACGTTGAACTATGGAAACTGTAACATATAATGTGCTAAGTCTCACCTCTCTGAGCCAGCAGAACCACATGTTTCTCTCCCAAACGGTAGAAAATCCAAGGAACAGATGATTCACGTCTCCCGGCAAGCTGTTGCCTTGACAACGAGGTTTTACGCACAGCACCATTTTCTGAGCTTTCGGCTGGCAGAGTTCTATACTGCCACCACTTAGCTCGAGCATCTCCCACGTAGTTCCTGCAATGCCCATCGGAAAAAATAAGGAAGTGTTGTAGCACATTTTTAATTAATTAACTTTTAAGTTGAGAAACACACCGTAAGTATGGAGTATTGATCCGATGACATGAGCCGGTCTTGGTTTCCATTGCGGAAAGACGTGCCCTTTCAACACGTACAGCGTCCCTGAGCGTAGCACTCCACCAGATCGACCAGCTGGCCCAGCGCAATATCGCAGTGAGTGACGAAGTTCAGGATCCACAGCCAAGCGCAATCTCCGTTCTTCAGACTTCCATCCACACGTAGCTAAATATTGCTCTTGGATTCGTAGAGGAAACTCATCTAGCTCTAGCCGCCGAGCGTTATCACCTCCGAATTGAATCCACAGATTTAGATCGTCGGCAAACGCTAACTTCTTATTTACATCTTCAACGGTGGTGTTCAGCGTGATCTTAACGAGCTTGCTGGGCGCATCGATGGCAAAAGGCTCGAGGCCTTCGAAGACTCTGATCCAGCCGTACTCGTTGGCCGGGCGAGGTTTGAAGCCGCGCGTGGAGGCAAGGCGGCGAAGCGACTTGCGGCGCGTTGGAGGCGACGAGGCGTGGAGCCCGTCGTCGCAGACCATGGCTCGCGGCCGCGGCAGGTGGACGCGGACGGACGCAAAGGCGCAATGTCCGCCGGCAGCGCCCGCGCGTCCACTCCGCGCCCGCTGCATTACAATTGGGTCGGAGACGTGGTGGGGGTGGGAAACATGTTGCTCGATCACTCGGGAACATAGTTGAATACAAATTGGTCCCAATATAATTTGCATGCTTACCGAACTGTCTACAAAAACAACTATCAGGATCAGTACTCATTTGTATCAATAGCCTCAATTGACGCTATTGTTACTATTATGAAACCGGAGATTACCAAACAAGTTTATGTAGATAGGTACATACATACATACATACAGATGTTTTTTAATTTTTTTTATGAACTGTATTAAATACATCGATTAACAACCACTTTTTTTAACAGCTTTCTAACTACACCCGCTCCTACCTATATCTATAGTGAGTACGTATATTTTGGAAAATATAAAAGTTAGGAATGATAAACCTCTATTATCTATATATATAAAAGAAAGTCGTGTTAGTTATACTATTTATAACTCAAGAACTGCTGAACCGATTTGGATGAAAATTGGGGAGATTTAAAACCAGGAGCATACTTTTTATTCCGTACGACCACATTTTAATAATTCACCCGTGCGACACCGGGGCGGGTCAACTATTATGTAATAGTTAAAAGTTTAAGAGAGACTGTAATTTAAGATATATATTTTTAAGGAAACAGTTCTGTTACCGTTAGTAAAATAGGTCAAGTCTTACCATCGGTGCCACCGGAAACTACAGCAAAGGGTCCATCAGACACTATCGGTTCCGCATGGTGAGCACCCCACCTGCTGACTCACCTGTGCCTGAGCACTGCGCACTCAAACATACGACGAAGGATATAAACACAGAGCGTAGATGTTTTAAAACGTTCAGTTATGTAAAGTCTACGTGTATTCATTGCCATTTTAGGTTTATCATTTATTTACTGATAGAACGAAGTAAGCGAGTCTTTGCTTCAATTCGCGAAGTTTGCTTTCATCCATCCGGATGTTGGTACTCGCGTACAACTAATCAACACGGAACATGCCATCAAAAACAATACTTGTACAAAAAACAAGTCTCGCAACTCAGTTATTTTACCATATAAAGTTGTGAGGTCCATGTTATACCAAGTCGGCTACTTTTATTAAGTCCTTACTTAAGGGACCTTCTGTCTTAAGTTATTAGCTAACTTAACAACATCATAGTGGCCATATCAATATCAAATCAAACATTATGTTTTAAATAAAATAGATTGACTTGGCAATTCAGGCTTCTGGTTTATCCACAACGAAGTTATAGATGGTCAAAAATGGCCTGAACTGCTTCGAGAACTGGATGGCGCGAACGTGCTGCCTTTTTGCTCGACTTAGCACGGACTTGCACGGATAATTAGGTATAACAATTTCATTGAATTTTTCATTTCTTTGGCGATTTTTTATTAGAGAGGTATTTCTTCCAACAGCATTAAATGGGGAGATTTGCCATTAACCGGCTGATTTTGATAATAGTATTTGGCAGAAGCGCGTTATTTCGATTGTTATTTTCTTTATAATCAGATCTGTATAATTATTTATTTACCTATACCACAAAACTATCTAAACTTACCTCAGAGAGAGTGTGGTGTAGTACTATGTCTAATATAGTAATACCTAAGCTATATTAGAATAACACAGGAAATGCAAATTCATTACATTAAGGTTTAAAAGCTCATTGCACTTGAGATTTCCATTTTATTTGTGTCATCCGCGTATTTACAATTCTGATTGATTGAACGTTCCAATAATGTTAATTAGGTGACTTGTTCTTTGAATGAAAGAAGCAGCTGTGTTGAAAATAATGTATAATTGAAAACTAAAGAACACTTATAGTTAAGTTTTGTAATAAAAATTGCATATATTAAAAATAACATGACTACAAAGTACCTACCTAGTACTTAATTTAATATTTACTTAAATTATTACTAAATAACCTTACTGAAATATACCTACTCGGGAACATTTCACTTTTCCGGGATAACATGTAGCCTATATGTTAATCCAGTGTATAAGCTATCTTGGTACCGAATTTCGTTCAAACCCATTCAGCCGTTTGAGCGTGAAGGAGTAACAAACATACACACACACATACAAACTTTCACCTTTATAATATTAGTGTGATAGAGTGCCGAGCCACGGAAAAAATGCGAGTAAGGGCACACTGCGTATTTTAAACGCGTCAATGACGTGACGAGCTTCTCTCGGGGCCACTGCAGGTATATGCCGAACATTCGCTACCTTTTTGGTCGTTCGACCACCGTTTCCAACGTATGAACCCGGTTTGCGAATAGGATCACCCCATATTTTCCCGCGGGTGCAATAAGAGCCGGCTACGGGAATATCCGGGGAATGGGCAGCAGAATTTTCCTCGGTACATTAAAATTTTCTGCGATCATCAAGGCGCCTACCTAGCGTGGTGATTATGGCACTCTTTCCCTATGATAAGTATCTAAAGTGGAGTTTTATGGGGGAGGTCTATGTTCTTCCGGCTGATGATAAGTGATACGCTTGCTTAAAATGTTAGATTACTGCCTTATTCAGCAATGACTTGAAGACACTCGGTTTGAATTTTTAAAGGAAGACGTAGACTCGGGCAACTCAGCAGTAGAGAAAGCAAGCAAGAAATTCTAGAAATTATTTACGTTATACGTATTTATTATATATTACGTTATAACCATGATTAACGGTTTTTCTTTTTATGGACTAGACAATCCAAAGGAATAAAGGCTTATCCAGCAATGAAGCTTCTACTCGATAGTGCGGTTTGTATAATCTAGTCCAACCAAGGATAGTTTTTATGTATTTTATCATTGCCGCATTCACAAGTAGCGTTGCAGGTTCCCTGCTTACATATGCTCTTCGAAATGTTCACCAGCTCATCACAATTGGAGTAGAAGTCACGTTTTGAACAGGTGTTGGTACAGAGAGCGTTCACGCAGTGGTTCGGACAGTCGCCACAAGGCTTCCCTTTCTTGTACGGGTAGTGAATTATTGTGTCATAGTTGCCACTGTAAAATAAAGAAAATACTTGAAATGTATATTTATAATAATAGCTTATGCTTTTTAATATATGCAAACTTTTTATGCTTGAATGGGCTTACGTTTGACATCTCACATCTCACGTTTTGACATATCATGATGATGCAGTCTACGGTGGAGGTTAGAGGTTATTCACTTTTGATTTGAAGAGATCCATCAGACCATAACTTAAGTATAGGAAGCAGGAAGTATGTTCCATCATTCAAACAATAAATGAGATAGCAAAGCGCTTTGTGCAGATTTAAAGCATGCTCACGACAAAGGGATGCAATGCAATGCCTTGATAATATCCTCCTTAAGTCCTTATCATAAGGAAGGAAGGTCAATTGTAACAAACAGACAGCAGATGATCTGATCTTTATGATCTGATCTCAGTCTAGTAAACTTATTACCAGACTGTGCTGATGTCTTAGGATGATCTGCGCAGTGCAGTGTCATGCGAAACTTTATATTTTGGAGTTCCGAGTGACACTGACCTGCCATGGGCGGCCGTGTCACTTAACATCAGGTGAACGACATTCACTAACATAAAAAAAGTAGACAAATGATACTGACACTTTCAAAATTTAAATACTATTATATACCTATAGATTTATTGATCTCTTACCCAGGACAGTAATGGCAGACGTAATTGTAGAAGTGGCCCCAAGGCCCACCTGGGCAGTGTGCGATCCCACAACCTAATTTGTGACTAGTCGCCCAAACCATCTGAGTGTAATGGCCAACTGCCTTTAGGTCCACGTTCGGATGCCCGTAAGTGAAGTTTCTGTACTCCACAAACCAGTTTTTCAAGGCGAAGAACCTGAAAATAATATTTAAGAATAACCACTGAAAGTTTTTGGAATCTCGATGCTGATTATGATGCAAATTATTGCTCTGAAGTTGGAATAGAACTGGCTGTTAGAAAGAGAAAAAGACATAGACTTTGGGGGAAGTTTTCTTTTGGGAAATAGAGTCAACCTTTTTACTTTTTACATACATGAACTACCAAGTAGTAGTAGTTTCACAAATAGGTATATTAGGTATATTATTAAGTACTATGTGAGGTATGCTATGAATGTGAATTTTGTTAGAAACATATATAATTTTAGTTTTTGTTTAATAAAATTTTAGATCACGCTAAATAGCAAACATCTTTTCATATAGAGGTTAAAGATATTTATTTCTCATAAGAAAATATTTCACTTAAGTACATGAGAATTATCTAACATAACGTACAAAATAATTATTGTCGTCGTACAAAACAGATTTCTAATATTATTCAAAGGAAAAGGAAAATAACATCGAGACGTTATTATTTCTTGACAAAATGTTACAACAGTTATTACAAAATGTTCATTTTGTAGTTATTTCGTCAAAATATACCTAATATTACCTACAAAACTACAAAAGAGGGTTACTCTCATCTGACCATACTCTCATTTGTTTGACAGAAGTAACTAGGTATTTTTTTATGTGGACGATAAATCCAGTGACCATATTGTATTCTAGGTCGAATGCAATAATGCTCGGGTATAATTGCTGACCTAGGTTATTGAGAGCGTCTATTTTTCATTACCAGTATACAGTGAACATATGGTAGTATGGTATATTTGTATACATATACCTACCTACATAAAGTGCAATATTACGTATGATAATGAATATTATATAGTGTATATTAGATATTCAATATTTAGAGACTTACGGCTTAACCACATAAGTGTCTATAGGTACTATTGCGTTATAGAAATTTAGAGTTACATTATACACAGAAAATGTATGATTTAGTACCGCCTGCGTAGTATACCTAATCAACAGATCAAATCTAATATTAATCATCATCATCATCATTAGTCCATATTCCATATTAGTCCACTGCTGGACATAAGCATCTCCCAAGGCACGCCATAATATTAATATAATAAACAAATAAATGAATAAATAAATAATGCCCAATGATCACAAATACATAGATCCTGAATCCTATTTACGATGCCCTGTGTCCAGGGACCCAGGAACTACGAGGACCATGGTCCCACAACACCCAGACTCAGAACAAGTATTTGCGCTTTTTTTCTGTGCCTAAATACTTGTCTTGCCGCGGGAATCGAACCCGCTGCCTCTGCGCTATGAGCCGACCTGCTCAACCAGCACACCACAGAGGCTGTCAAAAAATGTGTATATATACTTAATTATATAAGGGAAAAAAATTGTTTGATCCCGTCCGCAATTTTTACTTTCTTTAATTTGGAATTACCTACCATCAGTTATTTATCCTTACAATTGTAAAATTATTATTTTCCGTTATTCGTCACTCGTTGAATCATAAGTCATAACCTAATTTAGGGTTAAAGTGGTTAAAGTGAAACCATTACTCATATTGTCAAAATAAGTCAACTAAATTTTAATAAAAACCTACTTTGTGTGGATATTTACGTGTATTTAGTTTTTGTTTAAAGTTTTTGTAGAACATGCTGAATGGCAAACGTCTTATTCAAAGGAAGAGGAAGCTAACGAAATCACAAAAAATGTATAAGAGTAACAAGGCTGCTATGTATCATCTTCAATTTAACACAATCACATCCACAATTACCGAGGGCCTTGATGTTCAAACATCTGTCAAAATCGTGTATTAAACACAATAAAATTTAAATTTATGCCTACGGACAGGCAATAAAATCTATGATAAATGATGATAATAAAATCAAATAATACTCAATTAAAAGGTTTTTTCATTGTTTACGGTAATTATAATTCCGACAGAAAGATGATAGCATTAGCTTAAAACAGTGTCTTTTTTTTATAACAGTGGTAGAACGAGTGTATTAGTGATAGCTCTGTGGTGTGGTGGCTGAGAACGTCGGCTCATAGCGCAAGGCCATGGTCCCACAACATCCAGACTCAGAAGAAGTACTTATTTGCGCTTTTTTGTGTTCAAATACTTGTCTTGTCGCAGGAATTGAACCCGCCACCTCTGCGCTATGAGCCGACGTGCTCAACCACCACACCACAAAGCTATCACTAATACACCCGTTCTACCACTGTTATAAATATTAACAAATGTGTATAATACAAGGAAAAAAAATATGTTTTGATCCCGTTCGCAATCATTTTATGTTTTTGAATACTTTCACTTCCTTTTAATATGGAATTACCCACCATCAGTTATTTATCCTTACTATTGTAAAATTATTATTTTCCGTTATTCATCACTCATTGAATTATAAGTCATGAGGGTTAAAGTGGTTAAAGTGACACTATTACTCATATTGTCAAAATAAGTCCACTAGATTCAGAGAAAGGCTGATCAATTGTTTTTATCAGTTTAAAATGCCTTGTGCTGTGGCCATGTTACAAAATGTAGAATAGTATATTCTAAGGACTCAATTGTCTTTGAAAACTTACCACGGCGTCTTCTGCGCAGCAACGAAAAGGTTTTGTCCACACGAGCCTAGTTGGGGCAAAGTATTCTCCTGTGGGTTGTTGTGGGTAAGGAAAACGCACTGTTCCGCGTATCTTTGTGCTTGACGCGCTGCACCGTTGTGCCATGACTGCAAATATTAGTTGAGAGACTGAATAAAATTAGATGATTACCTATTTCTTTTCTCATTCTGAAGCAATGATAGCCTAACTGATCACTATCAGATTCATGGACTTGTTTATACCATTATCATACGTGAATTGTGCGTTCGACTCCAGTAATAATAATAATAAAAATCTTGACTTTTCAGTGAGCGAAAACAAAATAATGAAACCATGTTGTCGTAAAAATCAAGCAACATCATTACCCTAATCATTGTTATAATAAAAATACAACGTCAGCATAAAACAATGTTATACTAAAGATGAGTTGTACCATAACATAACACCGACATAAAAGGAAATAATAATCTTAATTGTTATTTTCTACGTCTTCAAAAACTTCTAGTGTCTTGTTTCATAAAGTGAAGGAGAATCAGAAAATGAAGCAAACTTCAAAATACTCCGGATGATGATTTAATTTGATTTCCTCGGGTTAATACAGCATTGATGATTATGATACGACTGTGGGTAGGTAATAAAAGCGACATATCTAGAGTACGAATGACGTCATTAATTTCTCTATTTTTTTTTGTTTTTGCTCCACATTTTTGTGTATTTAGTCAGTGTCAAGTAATAATTTACTCACCATTAACAGCATATTAGATGCAGTGGGGCGGACTTTAGTACGAAAGAAGTTGTGGTAGAGCACTATTTTTCTTCGGACGACGGCTCTACTTGTATTCAGTGCGCCTTCAGGAATTTTATTGGAGGGAAATAATTCTGCAATATGGTTATAACAATGAACAACATATAAAAAAATACCTCCAGTTTTCACAAGTTTTATTAAAAGTTAGTTGAAAAATAACAGACAGGTATTATTTTGTTTTCTTTTTAATGCATTTAATAAAATTGCATATTTTTAAATTTTAGATATTGTAAGGGTAAATTAAGATTTTAGCTAGACGTCAGAAAAAAATGCCATGGTTTTGTAGTAATTTTTTACAACTTTCATACTGCCTAAGGAGGAAGGGCACAAATACCCAACTTTTTAACATTTTGTAATCGATGCTTCATAGGAAATTAACTATTGAATGTGTCCATATCTAGATAACGATTGGGAATAAGTAAAAAGTGCTTGGAATTAAAGTTGTAGAGAATTTTATAAGGTTTCATAATTATACTGTAATAAATAATCATTAATTAATACTTAAATTCAATTGAGTTGTTTTCGCATCAAAGTCCCATACCAAAACAAACAAACAGACAACGTTTAACTATTATACATAAAGGATAAATTCTTGAAAAACGCAAGTACCTAAGTATAAAATAACTTGCATCAATGTGAAGCGAGATAAAATCATACTCACGTTTACTTCCCCATGATTTCACGTTTTCCATCGAAACGCTTGCATTCAAAATAATGAACCATAATGCACCGCGAATTAACATTCTGCAATAAAATTATTATATAATACTAACACGTAGACGTGTACGAGAAAAGTAATTATATGTAACATTTTTAATAATAGATTACGGATAGGTAGTTATAGCCGTAAAGGTATAGCTACCTAGTATACCTTAATCAGCTGTTTAATGCATAACACTGGAAGAACCGAAGTTGCACAAGTGTTTTAAATTAGGACCTACATTTGAGATTGAGATACATTTAATACCACAACTTCTATTAAAATGACATAAGCATAATATAGCCTTACAACTTGTTTACATAAAAAAAGTTCAGTATTGTAAAGTTCTCATGCCCAGTAAGACACCGAGCTGAGGCTCGATGTAGGTAATATGGTGTCATTAATTATGACTCCTGTTATTCTATGCAATGAAGAGCCGAAATTTAGATCGTGTAGCCCAATTGAGTAAATGTATCAGTTGATTGAAAATATGACAACTGAAGAGTTCATTGCACGGCATGTATGATCTTATAAAGCCGTCCGTCGTCTTGACAACTTTTCTATAAAAATAATAATTGACAATCTAGAAAAAATTACACGTAACGCAACCAAAAATTTTTATTAAATTAAAGTAGGTATTTTTACCGTACCTACTCTAATAATATGTTGATGTAATTAACAATTGAACAATGATTTATGGATCATTATGTAGGTTTTTGGTACTTTCACACACTGATATATCTTTTTGTGTGTGTGAAAGTGTGAAATGTATCATCAGGTCTAAAAATGATTACCAATTTTCATACTAGATTCTTTAGCACACTGTGTGCAGTAAAGTATACAATGCTATATCTAGGTACATATTACTTATCTACATAAAAATAAATCGTTATATTAATAAACACAAATTGAAAAAAAAAAAAAACAAGAACACTGCTAAATAACTTTGTAAATAAAATTATATTTTATTTCTTGATATTGTAATATTATTTAGCCCTTGGCTTGATTGTCCTAATCATAAGCTACAATAAATGTCTTCTACTTACGTTAATATAAAATTCTATATCTTTCCAAAACTGTTCTGATAAGATCTTCACAACACGTTATAAGTATACCTATCCAATATTCACTCAAAACCGCAACTAAAAATGCATTTTTTAACAATAACCGTTCTCACATCGAGTGCCTAATTCAATTATATTATTATATTATGTATTCTCGACAATTTTAATATGTTAAAATTACAACGACTAGTGCGCTTTGCGAGCGTTGGAATTGAAATAAGCGTCGTACACCACCATACAAGTGAATTATCCTTGACGATTGAAGCGAAATCGGTAAAAAAAAAGCGGAGACGTCGACACGATCTCATATGCTAAAATATTTCTGTTCCATAACAATCTACTGTTTATATAAAAAAAAACTATTAATCATTATTAATGTACGCAGTTTGTTAGTGTTTCAACTCGAATCACGAAACGAGTACGTTTCAGTATGAAATTAAGACGGTTTAAAGTTATGGCTAATCTATACATATCAAATTAAAAGTCCTGACTGGCTGACTTATATAACAACGCACAGCCTAAACCGCTGGTCCAAGTGACTTGAAACTTGGAGGGTGTGTTCTTTGTATAGTTAAGGTATCCACTAAGATAGGGTTTTTCGAAATTCCACCCCTAAGAGGGTGAAATGGGTGGTTGAAATATCTATGAAAAATTTTCTTCTTCATTTCCTATAGGCCACGCGGTCGAAGCCGCAGGCAGAAGCTAGTGTTTTATAAGTTTGATAATTTAGTTACTAAAACTACAAAAATAACTTTGAGATCTATGTCACTCAATCCACACACACATAGCTTGTTTACTTACTTATATTTCATTTGGTAAATAAAGCATCTACCTACCTATTTCGTTGAAATGAAATGATATCATGAGCCAGGCATTGATTGAAAATTAGTGTGTGAATTTTTATAAGAGGAACCGTACCGAGAACGTTGTTAAGAATATCTTAATGTTTACTTATGTATATCACGAAGGTGATTAAATAACTCCTATAGAAATAAAAATAATCATTGTATAAGTTTCAGGGACAAAGCCTTCTCACAATAAACGCTTCTATTTATTTAAGTAAATACATTCATATTAATTTGAATAAAAAGTTGTGCGTACAATACACACAATACACGCATACACCCGATATGTATGAGCTAGATAAAAGAAAAAATAGAACTAAATAATGAGTGGTGACAAACACAAATGGTAGAGATGAAAAACTTTTGTATTTTGCACTACAAAACAAAACAAGCCCGCCAGATTGGTAGACTAAGGTTTAGCAAAAAAACCATTTGTTGATAGAGGCAAATTATACCTTTTATGTTAATTAAAATTATTCTTTATCTCTACCCGTGATAGGAATTTTGAGACAAAAACTTATGTACGTGAGAAACTTTAATATAAATTCACGGTCAATCGTGGTTATTCTAATCCCGCGTTTTTAATCTCGTAGCAACTGTATCGTACGGTAAAGTTAGTTAGGTATCTAATAAATATAAAACCGGAATCGACACCGTTGAAAATCAACACCCTTTTACACTTGAATAAACTGAAGAATGTCCATAACAAATCAATAAAATTAGGTATATAATGTTGGTAATTGTTAGACAAAACGCGTGTAAGTAATTATCTAATTCAAAGTAAAGTCATGATTAAATCCAGGCATTGGTTGTGGTCCAACTGCTATATTAAATATGGTAGAGCCTTGGTATGGGTAGAATAAGGGTAGTTTGTTCCAAGTCTTTGATCAATCTATTTAGTTTTTCCGTAATTGTATATGTTTGTGTAATAAGATGTACAGTAATGTTGTTACCGTCTCTGCAATAAACATGTATGTTTTTTATTAATTTTTTATTTTAGTGAATAATGTGACGAGCTAGTCGTTCGTCTGATGTTAAGCGGCACGGCCGCCCATAACAGATGAGTGTCACTTGGAACTCCAAAATATAAAGTTTCGAGTGACACCGTACTGCGCACATCATCCTGCGACATCAGCACAGTCTCAACTGCCCAGTAATTTCACTAGCTACAGTGTCCTTCAAACCGGAACACAATATCGCTTGCACACTACTGCTTGGCGGCAGAATAACTGGCAAAGCGGTGGTACTTACCTCGACGAACTTTGCAGAAAAGTCCTACCACCTAGTACAATTTTATTAGTCGTATATTATAGGTATAATTAACAACTACAGTGGTTTTTTTAGGTGTTTGATGACCAAGTCCGAAACCAATTAGAGAAAAATCGTGAAAGGAGTCATGTCCTTGATTTAAAAGAAAACAATATCGCATTTTCTTTTGTATTATAACTAGTACTACTACTTTAAATGAGTTAATAGGTATAGTAAGTGAGAAGTTTGAAAAAAATAATTTAAAAGTTAACAAAATCGAATTCTCTGTCCAATTTCAAAGTCAAAACTAAAGTTTCCTCATCAGCATCCCAGTTAGCTTTCGATCTGTCAGGGTTGATGCCGTGAGGCAGTGGTAACTTCAGGAAGTGTTGTGATGAGTTTACGGTCACGCTGGTGGTGGTAACAGCCAGGTCCACGTTCTCCTTCTTGTCACCTGGCATTTTAATCCTGACGATAAGATTTTCACAGCTTGCCGATGATGGTGTCTTTGGACCAATCTGTGGTATGGAGCAGAAGTACCTATGACAGGTATATGTATATAATATGGATTGTATGACAGACAACGTACAGCCATCAACATCAACAGGCCTCCCCTGTTCGGGGAGGGGGGGAGAATGGAGGTTGCAATAATCACCACACTTGGCAGGGGTCTTGGTGATGTTAGTAAATATAGACATTTCCATTCGTTATTACATTACTTACCTGAAGAAAAACATCCTCTGCAGTGACCGCCTGCTGGTAGTTCATTGTGTACTTCGGCGTTTTCCGGTCACCTATACTAGCTTCTACGTGCCCAGCCTCTTCGGCATCTCTCGCTTCCTGCTCTTCGAACTCTTCAATAGTCTTTGGGGTCTTCTTTCCGATGTCTTCAGGCTGGGTTCTATCGCGATTTGATGTTATTTCGTAACCTGTGTGACAGTAGCACAAAAATAAACAAAACTATTACAGTTTGAAAACTATCGTGAGTATGACACATTTTGTAACATAAATAACACGTAGCACTAGTGCATGTGTAGTAGAGAGAGTCGCGAAAGCCGCCGCGGCTTGCGTTAGTAACTGGCTCCCAGAAAAAGGACATCGAATATGTCCGAAACCTGGTCGGAGTAATTTCGACTTTTAATTGACGTGAGTTTTAGCCGTTATTTATCTTACAAAAAAACTATTACACATATTTTAATTTTTTTTGGTACATTTACCTATGTAGTGGGAAATCATTTACCTAGGTAGGACTTTTCCGCGGAGTTCATCTAGATAGGTACCTACCTATTTATTAGTACCTATGTCGACAGGTAGAGGTATATTAATTCTCAAAATGTTGTCTGGATCACCCTGCGATAAGACAACCCATTTTTGTCATCGATATGCTGATACCTTATATATATTGTCATGAATATATGGACTTTTAGATTTAAAGTTTGTGATGTGGTAGATATTTCAATGTATTGTTTAGCTTTGGGAATAAAATAAATCATTAAATAGTAATTATAGTATCTAGGTTAACACAGACTTCTTCGGTAAGTAAATAGGTACTTACCCAAGCGGCGTTCGGGACTACCAGCAAGTACTTAGAATAAGACCGCCAGATATCTAGATAGGTACTAATCTAAATTAAAGAAGATAACTTACCAGTCGATGGTAAATCATCACCCTGCAGAATATCAGGTTCAGGAGGTCTCAGCATCTCGGCTAGTTTCTCCATAGTAGCTGGTGTGAACTCGACCATTTTGATGAAGTATTCCTCTAGATATTCTTCTTAGGTTACTCAAGTACTCAATCGGAGCCTGTTCTTTTTTATCTATATAAATCGCCGTATTATCAGTATCACTTTACTCGTCTTTGTCCATTGACATTTATGGTCCTAGATTGACTTATTGACAAAACAATAGATTGACAGTTGCCATGGGATTTAATATAGAACCTCCTTGTCCCAGAGCAGGGCAATAGTCATTCATTAATTCACGAAAAAGTACCTAGCAGAGAGTACTTTATTATGTAGTAGCTAAAGATCGTGATCCATTATATTAGGTCTTTACCTATGAAATTTGCGTTTTGTTTGAAAAAAGTAAAAGTATTTTTTTTTCGAACTTATTTATTTCTTTTATTCAAAGTAATCACCCCTGCAATCAATGCATCTTTGCCTACGCTGTGGCAGTTTATGGATGCCCTTCTTGAAAAAATCAGCAAGACGGGAGACAACAAACTCTTCAAAGGCGTTTTGTACTGCCTCTCGGGAATTGAATTTTTTTCCCGCTAAAAAGTTGTCCAAATTTTGGAAAAAGTAATAGTCGGTAGGCGCAAGATCTGGTGAGTATGGCGGATGAGGGAGAGCTTCCAAACCCAACTCATGCAGCTTAGAGACGGTCTGTTGTGCAGTATGGGGTCGCGCGTTGTCGTGAAGTCGCAGTGGAGACGACCGATTGACCAAAGCTGGTTGCAGACGTGCGAGTTTCGCCATCATTGTGGTCAGTTCTTCAATGTACACATCTGCAGTAATGCTCTCGCCGTTTTGTAAAAAGCTATGATGAATCACACCAGCACTAGACCACCAAACTGTGACCATCACCTTTCTAGGGGTCAGTTTTCGTTTTGCACATTGCTTTGGTATCGAACCAGGATCTAACCAACTTGCTGAGCGCTTTCGACTGTCAAAAAGAATCCATTTTTCGTCGCACGTAACAATTCGGTTCAAAATTCCTTCATTTCTGTGCCTGTTAAGCAGCGCAAGGCAAGTCTCGACGCGTACGTTGCGCTGGCGATCGTTATGTTCGTGAGGCACCCATCTATCAAGCTTTTTTATCTTGCCAATCTGTCGCAAATGGACCAATATTGTTTTGATGCTAACATCAAAAGCTGCTGCCAGCTCAGCTGTAGATTGAGATTCATCAGCTTCCACAATCGCCTTTAATTCATCATTGTTGACCAAAGTTTCCGGACGACCACTAGGTTCATTTTTCAAGTCAAAATTCCCAGAACGGAACCGAGCAAACCAATAACGGGTTGTACGTTCGTTTGTACAGTTCTCTCCGTAAACGTCGTTGATGTTACGTGTCGTTTGTGCCGCGTTGGTGCCACGACGGAACTCATATTCCATAATTACACGAAATTTCAAAGTATCCATTATGAGGAAAAATGTTGAAATGTAATGAAAATACAACGCTAATCAATAAACAAAAGACTTATATTGTAAATAGAATGTCATATTTTTAAAACAAAATTAATTTGAATTTAGAATTCATAGCCAATCAAAACTTTTTTTTGTTTGAAAAAGTCTGTACTGCAATACGGCAATTTCATAGGTAAAGACCTATTATTTAGGCACGTAGGTCCGTATTACAGAACGATGCTCAGTCATGGATCGGTGCTAAAGCAGAGATTTCATTCACTAATTTATCAATTTATGAATGAAATCTCTGCTTGAGCACCGATTGATGACTGAGCATCGTTCTGTAATACTGACCCTACATTCCCAAGCATAATTTCTATTTATCAGATTCTGAAAAATTATTGTAAGCATTACCAACCTGCTAGACTATTTGATTATTAAAATAAAATCTTGATTCAACTTCCTTTATCTCTTCATACTGCAAAATATTTGTACCATTATTATATATACCTACTTAGCTGACCCGTCCCGGGGACACATGAGCTGCGCCTGTTATTCTCAAAGGAACTACAAAAACTACTGAATAAATTTAGTCTACTATAGTTTAATCTACCATATGATACCACTGGCTATAAAAATATAAGATGTAGTCCTACATACATAAATAACTACAGATACATTTTATTAATTTTTATTCCATTATAATATTAGTAGTACAAGCAATTACAATAGTACAAGAAATAAATTTTATTATTAGTAAACAACATGTTTGCACAATATGTTTAAGGGAAACCATCATCATCTTCCTCAGCCATTTCCTTGGCTAGTTCCAAGTCCTGCTGCTCCCGTTCACGCCGCTCTTCAGCACTTTCCAACTCCTTGCCATACGACTTTGGAGGGTACCTCATAGCCTTCACACTTTGGTTGTGTAACTCAAGGCAGAAGGAAATACGCTGGTGGAAAGCTAACTGTGGTTCCCTTGTGCAGTAAATGTCTGAGCTCTCTTTGTTACTCATGTATCCCTTTTCAGGGTCAAGTGTGGCCTCAATAACTCCATCCCGAATTGCCTTTGCTACAATAAACTCAGCATCTTCAGCTGAGTCTAAGCCCAATTTCCTGGCAATATCTTTCGGAGATATACGAGAATAAGACAAACCAATAGACCTAATGGCAGTCTTGATGACATTCTGTCTTAGACGGAGGATCAATGTAAATGTGTGATCACTGCGGAACTGAGGGCCAAAATTTTCTAAAACTTCACCAAATCTATGCAAATTACCCAATCGCACAGCTTGTGTAAGCTGAAAGTATGGAGCCAAAGATTTTCTGAGAGGAGCTTGCCTGAAAATGGCTCTCTCAGGGATATCACCGAGTAACAACTCAACAACAATTGCCAATTTCTGTACAGTTTGGCGGAAGCCAACAGCTGCAGTTTGAGGTGCCTTTCTGAGGGCTTGGACAAGATGTTTGTGGGCATCACTATACTCTAGGCGAGCAGCCTTTATTCTTCCCAGATAGTACAAAAATCTTGCCCACTCATTATTACTTGCACTTTCAGGATAAACAGACTTGCTTACTAATTTATCAGCTTGATCGTACAAAGAGTAATGCAAATAGTTACGTAGGAGACAGTTGATTAGCACAGCTTGACCTTCATAGTCATTGCGCAGAGTTGATGTGCGCAAACGGGCATGCAGAAGGCCTCGGATAAGGTCCAGCTTGTTGGTAAGCTCAAACACTCTTGAGTGGTAGAAATAACACTTGGCGGCAATCAGATCAAGAGTCCTTCTATTCTGCGCAGTAACTTTGGTCATTAGTTGCTGCGAGCAGTCAGTAGCCTCCTCCAATTTGTTTGTATCCAATAAACGTAGTAGTACTAACAAGTGCATGTACACATCCACTTCAGGGGCAGGCTGCTTAGGCGCGCTTCTCGAACGAGGAGGTTCAATTTCCACAGCGCCAGGTAATGGATTCTCAACAAAACCTAGTAAAGTCTCTTTGTCGGGACTCGAAGGATAAAGTTGATTGATAATAGCGCGCAGTACATTACCGTTCAGCTTCCGTCTTGTACTCGGCAAAGATCTCAGAACACGCATAGCAAACCGAGGTTCTTTTGATGATACTGCCTTGTCGATTTGTCGGACATGTTCCCTAAGATCTTGCACAGTCAGGACATCGGCATCTTTCTTCACCTCTGGGGTTTCGACATCGCTTGCAGCTGCTGGGCTCTCGACACTTTTCATTTCGACATCTTCGGCTGGTGCCATTTTTCGTTTACTTTCTAATATATTTAATTATTATTTTTATCTTAACCCAAATATTCACAGATTCGGCGGTGAAGAAAGAAAACGAAATAAATTGATTTTTTTTTTTAGTTTTTCAGTTGTCAAAAAATGCCGAGTAACCACTGCAGTGCTGCCATGTCGAAACAGACCGGATTCGCCAAAAATTCTATGCCAACTAGCCTACAATTAGGTATTTATTATATAAGCCTAATTATAAAAAAAACGTGCGCTGAGGTAAAAAATAGGCACATATTTACATTATTACATTTACTGTGAGTAATGCACAACAACGTTGGAACTCAAAGTCCTTCTGTAAGGAGTTTGAGGTGCAGCGCCGCTCTGCTGTACTATGGTCTTGCTCTTGTTAATTAGACAGATTGTATGACTTACGTCAACTAGGAAAAATGTCCTATGTATTCTTTAATGTTATAAAATAAATCTATTGAATATTTGGCTGCGTTTCATGAGAACCACCCCTTCAAATGGTAGCAGAGCGTGGTTCGCTGCTTATTTAAAATAGTTTTGAGTGAAGTGCGATTATGATAAAATAAAAAAATAAAAATGACGTCATATCGCATCGATGCACTTACGAAAGAAAACTACGATACATGGAGCGTACAAGCCCAAGCAATCCTGATCAAAAATGGATTGTGGGAAATCGCCAGTGGAATCGAAACGCCGCCGTCAAAGGAAGACGAAAAAGTTAAGTTTACGCAAAAAGATTTGTTAGCCAGATCAGAGCTATTGTTGCTTATATCCCCATCTGAACTAAAGCAGGTCAAAAACTGCAGATCTTCGTATGAACTGTGGGATAAACTAAAAAGTATCTACCAAAGCACAGGTCCTGCACGAAAGGCAACATTACTGAAACAATTAATTTTGAAAAAGGTCGAACACAACGATGTCCGCGAACATTTAAATAACTTTATGGACATCGTGGATAAGCTCGCCGATATGAATGTAGACCTTCATCCAGATTTGTTGAGCATTATGATGTTATATAGTCTCCCAGCATCATATGAGAACTTCCGCATCGCAGTGGAATCTAGAGATAGCTTACCAAAACCCGAAGAACTGAAAATAAAGATCATCGAGGAGAGTGAAGCTCGAAAAAATAATGATCCAGAAAAGAGCGACGGTGCATTTCTCTCAAAGAAAAATACAAAGTATTGTCAGAAATGTAAGAAGAAAGGCCATACTATAGAAACATGCTGGGGAAAACAAAAGAAAATGAACACCAACAAAAATCGCGAAAGTAATTATAATGTGTGCATGAATACAAGTCAGTCAATTACGAAAGAAGAAGTATGGTGTCTTGACAGCGGCTGTTCGTCGCATATCTGTGGAAACAGTAAGTTATTCACCAACATAACTTCCGAAACGGGTAATCTTAAGTTGGCATCTAAAAACCATACAATGGCTATTGAAGGAAAAGGAAAAGTCACCATGACAGCCGACGAATCAAAATTCAATATGACGGAGACCCTGTACGTACCTGATTTGACGACTAACCTATTGTCAGTCGGAAGAATAACAGACAAAGGAAATAAAGTACTATTTGAAAAACATAAAGCCTCCATACTTGGAGATGATAACAAGGTACTGCAAACAGCCAACCGGAAGAATGGGCTATACTATATAAAATTTGACACACCGGACGTGACTGCAAATTATACTGCTGGAACTGAAAGAAATATTATGCAATGGCATCGCAAATTCGGACATGTAAATGAAAAAGACTTGAGAATGATGGAAAAAGACAACCTGATATACGGGATCGATCTGAATAACGAAAAACTTGATGAATGTGAGACCTGTATAAAAGGGAAATTCGCAAGGCTACCTTTCCCGAAACATGACGAAATAAAAACGACCGAACCACTGCAAATCGTTCACAGTGATGTATGTGGCCCATTTGAATGTGAGTCACTAGCCGGATCTAAATACTATGTGACTTTCATAGATGACTATACGCGATACTGTTATGTATATTTTATGGAAAGAAAAAGTCAAGTATTTGAGAAGTTCAAAGAATATGCAAACGAAGTAGAGAACTTTACAAATAAAAAGATTAAAAATCTGCAATCAGATAACGGAAAAGAATATATCAATAATGAATTTGATGAATTTCTGAAAGAAAAAGGTATTCGAAGAAGGTTGACTGCACCATATACCCCGCAACAAAATGGGATAAGCGAGCGTAAAAACCGAAGCTTGATGGAGAAGGCTAGATGCTTAATGATAGAGGCAAATACTCCTAAAAACTTGTGGGCTGAAGCAGTATTTACTGCTAATTATTTAATTAATAGATGTCCTGCCAAAGCTTTAAACGGAGATACACCATATAAGAAATGGGTGGGCCGAACACCATCTGCGAACCATTTCCATATATTTGGAAGTAAAGTTTTTACCATGATCAAAAATAGAAAGGGTAAGTTAAGTCAAAAAGCTAAAGAAGGCATGTTTGTCGGATATGCTAAGTATATAAAAGGTTTTCGAATTTACATACCTGAAGAAAACACTGTCGTTGTTAGTAGGGATGTGAAAGTCATGAACAAGATGTACTACGAAGACGATGAAATAAATTATGATAATATCGTTTCAAATCCGCAACAAAAGCCGCAGCAGCAACCGGAACCTGTAAAAAATAAAAATAAACGGAATAAGAATAAAAATCGTAAAAATACTGTAAAAGTAATAGATATTGAATTAACAGAAAACACGAATAAAAACTTACCTTTTGAGAAACTTCCCATAAATATTCATCAACGAGACGTAGAATATGAACATTCTAGAGCTGAGACTAGTAGTCAAATAGAAACTCCTGTAATAGATGACGACGATATTTATGAAGATGCACCTGAGGATCGAACTACATCTCCGAGATTACAAAGAGAAAGAAAGCAGCCTTCATGGTTAAATGATTATGTCACTGGGAGTGAATTGGATGAAAACTCATTTATATTAGATGTTACGTATCTGTCAGATGAAAAAGAGAATGGTGAAGATTGGAGTGGTGCTATAAAAGCGGAAATAAAAGCACATTTAAAAAATGGCACTTGGAAAGTAATCGAGAAAGAAAACGGGATGAAACTAATCGATTATAAAATGATTCTCAAAAAGAAAATAGGCCCAGATAATAAAGAAACTATGAAGGCCCGACTCGTTGCTCGAGGTTTTACTCAAAGACCGGGTATAGATTTCAGTGAAACGTTTGCCCCTGTTGCAAAACTAAGCTCAATCAGATCCGTAATAGGGATGGCCGTTGAAGAAAATTTACAGCTTAATCAAATGGATGTCACTACGGCGTATCTAAATGGAGATCTGGAAGAGAATATATTAATGAAATTACCCGATTACGTCGAACAGTATCTGAGAGAAATATTAATAGAAGAAAGCGCCGCAGATGATCTTAGTCTCTACAATAAGGCCAGAGATATGTTAAAAGACATGCAAGCCATAGATGGAGAAAAAGTATGTCTGTTGAAAAAAGCTCTTTACGGACTTAAGCAGGCAGGGAGGCAGTGGTATATTAAACTAGACACAGAACTAAAGTCTATAGGATTTGTAGCATCACTAGCTGACCCCTGTGTCTATATTCTTGCGAAAGGAGGAGTAAAAATCATAATTGCCATATATGTCGATGATATACTAATAGCCTACTCATGTCCTAAGAAATTAAAAGAAATAAAAGAGCTACTAAGAAAGAAATTTGAATTGAAAGATTTAGGAAGACCAAAACGCCTAATTGGGATGGATATAACATGCAGAGATGGTGAAATAAAATTTACATATTTACAGATAAAGAGATAAAATTAAATAAATGGAAATACAAATAATAGAGAGAGTTCTGAAAGGTACTTTTGTCAAACGTAAAAGTTACTGTTATAAACCTCATTGTACGTCAGTGCCTACAAACCTCTCTCATCAAACATAGACTAAATTTCTAACAGTTGTCATTGTTGTCACTCTTGTAAAATATATAATTATTCAATAAGTCCATACAATTAAATATGCTTTTAATTTACTAAATTGGCGACGAGGATGAACACTGAACAATTTTCGCAGTTTCTGAGGGTCCAACAGACTCAGCAGGAACAAATTCTTAAAGTTCTAACACTGTTAGTACAAAAAGAAAATACGACACAGGATGCACCGCCGTCCACGAACATTTCTACAACTACTCAACCATCTACTCAGAGGAGTGGAATTTTCAAGAACTTTAACATGGATAAGTTTCACCCAGATAGCTGCCGGGTGGAAGACTACGTAGATTTTTTTGAAAACAAGTGCTCCATACACAACATCGAAGATGACAATCTTAAAAAGGATTTGCTCCTAAATTCCTTCACGCCAGAGATTTTTAGGGAAGTTAAAACAGCCTTGACACCTACGTTTAACACAAGTGAATATAAAGACATACGTACAAAACTTCTGGACCTATACCGCGTGAAGAAAACCAGGTACCGAGCATTAACAGACTTTTGGAGTTGTATTAGAGACAGAAATGAATCGATGGAACACTACGCTAACCGATTAAAAGATTTGAGCAAAGATTGCGGTTACGATGACAGCCTACTGGAACGTCAATTACGAGACCGATTTGCAACAGGCTTGAACCATACGGAACTGGAAACAGATTTGAAACAGAAATGGCCTGATTTAATGGAAACATCTGAAGGCAGAACGTTAGAAATTACATTTTCACAAATTTTTGCTATCGCTCAATCTAGAGAACAGGCAGAGTACGACACACCATCTACATCTACAAATGTAAAAAAAATTAACAAAAGAGTGCCTGGAACAAGCGTTCAACGTTCTTCGAATAATTACAGAAGTCCACGTAAAATACGTTCAGACCAGTGTTATCGCTGTGGCAAACATAACAAACATGATTTTGCAAATTGTCCTGCTAAAGATCACACTTGCGAAGAATGCAATGTTGACGGACATTTCGAAAGCTGTTGCATTAAAACTGGACGAGCTTACATCGTAAAAGATAAGATTTTACAAAAGTCTAAACATAAACTTCAGCGAGTAACTACTTCAAGGAACGGTTCTTCATCGTCCGTTGCTTCGACAGATAGCGATGACACAGGCAGCAGTTTTGTATGCAATATAGCAAGAAAACGTAGTAAAGAGTGTAAGAGAATTGATGTAGTCATTAACGGAACAGACTGCACAATGGACTGGGACCCTGGTTCATCATATTCGATCATCAACACGAAATTCTGGAAAAAAAATAGGAGCGCCTGATTTAACAAACGCTCCAAGACTAAGGGCATATGGTGACAACAAACTAAAAACAAAAGGCCTGGCAGACGTAACAGTAGAAGTTGATGGCAAACAGAAAATTTTACCAGTCGTGGTGATGAAAAACGCTAATCCCATGCTTTTCGGCTTACAGTGGAGTGAAATATTTGAAATGGAGTTTCCTAAATCCGTTTATTCAATTAAAGACAGCCCACCAGCGACTTTCAAACAAGTTTTGAATAAACACGCAGAATTATTTAATGGTAAATTGGGAAAAGTTAACGACTACCAAGTGCACATTCACGTCAAACCAGGAGCAGAACCTGTGCATCTACCGGCTCGACCAATCAAGTTTAGCATAAAAAGAAACATTGAATTGGAATTGGATCGACTTGTTTCTGAAGGTATAATAGAGAAAATAGATCCGAATATATCACCTGTTGAATGGGCCACTCCAACAGTCAACGTTCTAAAGCCAAACGGAGACATAAGAATCTGTGGAGATTACAAAACTACACTTAACCCTGTATTGATCAAGCATTTACATCCCGTACCACTTTTCGATCAATTGCGACAAAACTTAGCAAACGGCAAATTTTTTTCAAAAATTGATTTAAAAGACGCTTACCTTCAATTTGAGATTGCTCCAGAGTCAAAGAAATACCTGACACTGTCAACACACAAGGGCTATTTTAAATACAATAGAATGCCATTTGGAATTTCGACAGCACCATCAATTTTTCAACATTTTTTGGACAAATTACTTGGCGACCTCCCCAACGTAGCTATATACTTTGATGATATTGCAATAGCAAGCAAAGACAAGGATGAAAACGTACGTACCCTTTCTCTTGTTTTTGAGCGTTTACAACGGGCAGGACTCAAAGTAAATTTAAAAAAGTGCTCTTTCTTCGAAAAACAAATTCAATACCTTGGTCACATAATCGATAAAGACGGTATACGGCCTACACAAGAAAAGCTTGGTGCTATTGTGAAAGCTCCTGAACCGAGCAATGCTAAAGAATTAAAATCTTTCCTAGGCCTAGTCAATTTTTACGAACGTTTTATTCCTCACTTACATGGGCTGTGCGCAGACCTACATGAATTGACTAGCGGTAGACGACCATGGCGTTGGGGCGATCATGAAAGTACAGTGTTCCATGATACCAAAACATGTATATCTTCATCTAAACCGTTGGTTGCTTTCAGTGAAAACAGGCGTATCTTCTTGGCATGTGATGCATCAGAGAAAGGAGTCGGAGCGGTTTTATTCCACAAGGACAAAGATATTGAACAACCTATTGCTTTTGCATCAAGAAAACTTAGATCAGCAGAATCTAGATACTCTGTTATTGATCGAGAAGCCTTGGCCATACTATTTGGAATAAAAAAATTTGATCAGTATTTACGCGGGACAAAATTTACTTTAATTATTGACCACAAACCTCTTATCCATATACTGGGTGCTCAACGAAATCTTCCTAAACTAGCTAACAACCGACTCGTGAGATGGGCATTGATAATTGGCAGTTATAATTATGACATCTGTTATCAAAAAGGGGAAAATAACGTTCTAGCCGATTGCCTTTCCAGATTGCCTAATAATGACACCGAGCCATCTGAAACAGAACGTCTTGTGCACAAAATAGAATCGCGTCTTCTGGGGACTAGAACAACCGAACTATGCCTTACCGAAGATATCATAAAAGAAAATACTACCAAAGATATTGTTCTAGCGAGAGTCATACAATGTATCAAGACAGGGTGGCGAGACTTGGAATATGTAGGCGATTTAAAACATTATTTCAGGAGACGCAGTGAACTTTCGATTGAAAACAAGATACTTTTATGGCAAGGAAGGATCATAATACCTGAACGTCTACGGAAAAAAGTTCTCACATATCTTCATAGGGGCCACCCCGGAATTTCAGCCATGAAGGCACTTGCTCGATTTTACGTATGGTGGCCATCTCTAGATGAAGACATTGAGACACATATAAAACTTTGCAATGGATGTCAAACAAACCGTCCGCACAACCCTGAACTTCCAGTTTATTCTTGGTCAATTCCAGAAAATGTTTGGGAAAGAGTACACATTGATTTCGCTGGTCCTTTTCAAGATTCTTATTGGCTAGTGTTGTGTGATGCTCTATCGAAGTGGATTGAGATAAGACCCATGAAGCGCATTACAACGAGGGATTTGTGTTTAGTCTTAGATGAGATATTTTGCACTTTTGGATCGCCGCGAATGATTGTGTCAGACAATGGTCCACAACTGACTTCATCGGAATTCAAAGATTACTGTAAAAGCCAAGGCATCTTACATGTCACTTCTTCTCCTTACCACCCACGAACTAACGGCTTAGCTGAAAGACTAGTAAGAACTTTTAAGACAAGAATGTCATCCGATGAAGGCACTCACTCCAAACAAAGATTGATAGAGTTTTTATTTACGTATAGGAATACTCCTCATAGCACTACGGGCAAATCACCAGCACAAATGATGTTTGGACGCCAGCTGAATTGTTTGCTATCTAACATTAGACCAGACAAAAGAAGAAATTTACAATACCAACAAATTAAGGCAAACATTAATGAAAGGACATCATCAGATATGCCTAATTATACACCTGGCGATAGTGTATATGTTAGAACAGGCCAGGACAAGACGTGGCAAACTGGTGCTGTGGCCACACGAAAGGGTAAATACTCATACGTCATCACAACCCCATGCGGAAAAGATATTCGTCGACATGCAGATCATGTTCGGGCACGGATTCCATCACCTTTGCCAGTAATACCCAGAAGTAGAAGGACGCGTGAAACATCTAGAACTCCATCATTGACTCCTCAGATTTCCGGAGCACCTGAAACCTCGGTATCATCATCTCCTATAACGACACCTCAAACAGTCACAGATTGTGGAACTCCAACATCATCAGTGGGCTCTTCTTTTAATACTCCTAACTCAGAGGTTGCTACCCCAGCCACTGTGGCTATGCCCTTGCGCCGAAGCCAGAGAACTGTACGACCACCTCGACGACTCATTGACGAGATGTAATGGACTATTTATGGGGGGACGAATGTTATAAACCTCATTGTACGTCAGTGCCTACAAACCTCTCTCATCAAACATAGACTAAATTTCTAACAGTTGTCATTGTTGTCACTCTTGTAAAATATATAATTATTCAATAAGTCCATACAATTAAATATGCTTTTAATTTACTAAAGTTACTTCAAAAGTATCTAGTAATCTTCGATTCTTGCAAGTAGGTTGTATCGTAAAACATAGGTACTTTACACTAATGTCCATCTGAACTAAAGTTTAGAAAAATACTAGTTAGCTAAGCAACATTTTCTCCCGGGTTCTCGTATGCGTTTGTTAAATTCGTGTTAACTTTGCAGACTAAATACTGACTGCTCATTGGTTGCCTGTTGATCATCGGCAGTCTCAGCCAATGAGCGTACCGTATTTGGCATTTTGACTTGTAACGAGTTTGACAAACGTATGGGAAACCGAGCGCTATAGGGATTTAGGTGCGAACAATTGACATTTTAGTACAGGAGGGCACTAATCACCTAATTTTATGTTGGGTCGAATAAAAAGGCGTTTAAAAACCCTCTGTCGGCTGTCATGGGGTGTCAATAGGGTGTAGTGGTAACCGGTCGGCTCATAAGCTGGAGGCGGCGGGCTTGATACCCACAAGACAATTATTTGTGTACAGAAAAAAGCTCAAATACTTGTTCTGTGTCTGGGTGTTGTGGGATCATGGTCCTCGTAGTTCTTGGGTTCTTAAATAAGTGATGTCCTAGTTAGAGTCCAGGATCTATGTGTGTAATCGTTGGGGTATTAATACTATTTACTATGATTATTCTTTTATTTCAATTTATCAGGATTAAATGCATTGCAAAGCCACCATATTTTAACCACCTTCAACTGTATGGTCGCCTACCATCAGGTGACTTGCAGTCAACGGTTAGGCAAGTTTGCCTATCCATACATAAAAAAAATACTAAACATTCTTATATCATATTATATAAACTATTAATATATTTTATTACCTACATAATTATTAGTCTTTATTTTATACGAGATGAATGAAGGTATTGTAAACCAGTTAGACGATTGATAATTTTTTCTTTATAGGGCGAAAGTGCTTGCTGGCGTCCTTTTTTTCAGTTAACTTTAACCAGGGAGTTTTCAAGTCAAGAGTGAACAGGTATCTTCTTGGCAAGCATGCCTGATCTTACACCATTGCTTCAGAGATGCTTCATCTGTTAACAATTTAAAAAAATTGTTATGTGTTATCCTAAAAGGTAAAAAATTGCCGAACTAGTAACACTTTTAGTGACGCGTTCCATATACTGACTTTTATAATATTTAGCATGGAAGTAGATCAGCAATAAGATTTTGTCTCCACCACAGGTTAAACAAACAGTTGATTCTTTTTTTTCTAAGTCCTTACTTGATTAGATGAAAGTACAGCTTCCTCCCTTCCTTAATATTTTATTTTTAATAAAATTAGTTAATTGTCTGCTTGTTATATTATAATTAATCAATTATAAATTAAAATAGAATAGAATATAAATTAACATAGAAGTGGAACTACAAAAACTAAAAAAAATTCAAAGTCTGCAAATATGTACCTATTTGTAATTCCCGGGCATAGACAACACCATGGTTGTCAATCAGGCGAAGCGAGTAATATGTTTCTGTTAATTTATTTTCAACCCTATTTTTATTTAATTAAAAGCTATACTGGTTAGGCATTGCAAAGCAATCGCTGTCCTGCCTCGCGTGCACATTGTCTGTGATTTTTCTAGTCCATTAGACTATAGACAAGACAACTACCACTACTAGCATTGCCTGTAGTTGCTTAACCATTAAACTTGGAAAATACTGTTTTAAATCTTGAATTACTAATGTTACAATCGATTATCCTTGGATTACAACCATCAAATAGCTATAGAAAGCGCGTGTGCCAAAAAATATAAAACACGGACGCGCTACGGCTGCAGAGGACCGGTTGATTCTTTACATAAAATTTCAATGTGTTCTGGAAATGGTTTGCAAAGAGGACGTGGTATCATGGTTTAAAGAATTGGAAAGCTATAAACGCATAGATGCAATGTGTACATTGTTAAATATGTGCTTGCCATTCGAACTACGCTTCATTGGCACCTACCTGGAAGAGCTCGGCAAGAGAGACTTCCAGGAGTTGCGCGGAGCCGAATTAAGGGCCAACAATCCGACAGACCTGGCTGCAGATATCGGAGGCGCAAACACAGACCCTAGGACTCGCCGGAAAATGGCTCTGTACGTGTCGTTGTTGCGCTCATGTAACTTTGCGTGTGCCACCACATTGTACAATGCCATGGTCAGTTTGGAGCAGAGTGGTCTCCTAAAAGGTTTATACGGTGATCTCTTGGAAGAAATACTACTTCTGTACACGATGGCGTTACATCATCCAGCTTTTACCTTTGATCAAAAGTCACATTTTGGTGACATACTGGAAAAATTAAAGTTAGAGGATCAGCGAATACAGTTTCAGGATCAACAAGAGCATATAAATGTAGTGCCTGTGAGTGGATGCCATACACAACCTAGTATTACACCTAATATGTCAGTTCCACCACCAAATTTGTCAAGCTTGGGTCCACCGCCTGGCTTGATGTATGTCAAAACACCTGGGGTGCAGGTCAGTGTCATGTTTCATTTCATCCATTTTACCACCATGAGAATCAAGCTGTTGCTATGCATTTTCTTTTGCAGGCAGGTGAACACTAGAAAGCTACTAACATTCAATTCATTCATATTTAATAATCATTCATCAGTCATTCATAATTAATAATATCGCAAAAAACTTACATAACATCCTTCATAATCATTAATGATTCAATATACCAACACATTTTGAATGTTATTGTATAAAAACATCAGATGCGCTATCACTTCACCTTGCTTCCATTTATTTATTTATTCATTTCATCAATTAAATGGCCAAAGTCAATTACCATAATCAATATAAATTTATCTAGTCATATTTCATATAAGTAACAATATCCATTTCATAATACAAAAGCTATTTAATACAAATTCAGTTAAATAATTGTGATACATTATTTGACTGAATATTGAAAGGCCTCACTATTATAGGATTAAATAAATAATATTTTATTCAGTATCCATCTTATTGTTATTATTTGTTTAGCAGTATCATATTACCTCATTATTCTCATAGCTAGTCATTCATGTCTTAACAAAACTTGTACCAACTTAGATTAGTATTATAATAAGATGAAAAACAGTTTGTAAGTAGAAAGAAACATGTAAACAACATGCAATGTGTAAAGCATTTAAATCATTATTATGACCCAGATTAAGCAAAGTGAGTTATTATGTCTGCAAAAATTTCTATCATTAATATATTTGACTTGGCAAATTCTTTAAACTTGATTTTTAGTCAACTTGACTGGATTCCAATTGCCAAATATGGAAAGAGGCCAAGGTGCAGTCTGACAAAGTCTATCACTGAAGTAATTTCCTGTGATAACATTGATGCTAATTAAAATAATAATCTACTGTTTTTGATTTACAAGATTTGTGTTATGTCCGATTTCAACTGTACTATTCAATCCTACACCCAAAAGCTTGGTATACAGTGAGTGAGAGATTTGTACATGTATGTATAAATCAGTGTCAGAATCTTATTTATCTCTCCTACATATGAAATGTGTATCTTATACTGAAGAGCTCTCAATAATCATTTATTTAATAAACATTGTAATATTCCTGTAAAGCATTCATTATTTAATATTGGTTGCAACATTTCTGTCAACATTTTTACTAGGTATCAGCACATGATTAAACCAATTGTTCATTTGGTCTGTAATGAGTTACTTAGAAGTTATGTTATGAAAATGTTTATGGAGTAATTATGGTCACCAACCCACTTTTTTGCAGAATCAGGTGTTTGCACTTATCAAGAATTTGTTTGTGTACTTAAGGTCTAGAACTGCATCTCAAAAATCTGTAAATCTTGATTTGCATGATGGAAATGATGGAAAATTTTATACCTGCTAGCAGTTTCCCCTAATGAAAATTAACTTTTATTAACCTATTTTTCATTCTGGTTAAATGAAATATTGCTATAATTAAATGGAAAACTGTGGCAAAATCGCAGCAGGGTACAGCTACTTTTACAAATTACAAAACAATACAAAGAAATGGGTACTTAATTGCACACTTAAATACTTAGACATAAGTATTTATGTCTAAGTATTTACCCATTTCTTTGTATTGTTTTAGTAGTTTTGTAGGTATAAAAACACCTAAATTCAATACAACACTTTATGCACAACATTGTATGGCACAATACACCCCATGCGGGACGTCAGTGCAGGCCTTATCGTCCCCAGATAGAATACACACTTAGATGTGAACCAAGATTTTAAAAAATATGGTTATATGAATAAAATTTAGAATCTAAGTGTATCTCTGTTATATGGGTTGTACACTGGCAATTAATTAATTTTAGTTATACCAGTACTAACAAAATTCCTGTAACATGAGGAACTTTTTATCATGTGGGATTCTGATTAGATTATGAGTTAATTTATGTCCCATTACATTCTTATTGCTGGGCCGTGAGCCTTACTCAGGATGATAGAAGGTAAGCCACGATCCATGCACTACACACGCCAAGTGGGGAAAACACATTCACAAGTCACATCCACAAAATTTGTGGATGTGACAACATGGAATTCAATCAATGTAATTAAAAAATTACATTGATTGAATTTCCTTGACCATTCCTTTGCCATTGTATACCAAAGTAGCCCTTATAACAAACCTTATCTAAACTTCTTTTTTATCTAACATTCCAGCCACCAAATACAGACCCGGTGCCAGAACTGAGTTCGCCTCCAGTACTCACAGGTGCTGCTGGAGTGGTGTCAATAATGGGAGAAGTGACACATCCCCCGCCAGGCTTACCACTGCCACCACAGTATAACATAGGGGAATACATGGGCCAACATGGATGGCCTGCAAATATCATTGTTTCACCACTAAGTCAGCCTTTGGAGGTTTGTAATGGTGTTTTTTCACTCATTTATCACTTTAATATTATCTAACAAACAGGTACCATCGCCTTCCCTTATGATAATCGTTTCGTTTTATGGGAGAGGACTATGTTATCATTTTAATGACTAGCCATTTAAGCACTTGAAACTCCTAAACTTCTATTACCCTAAAAATATGTATTTATTATTTTATACTACTTTACTAGCTCTGGGCAATATAAGATTTTAAACTGTCATTCATTCAGGTCACTAACACATTTCTAAGATATTGTTTGTTAACAGGATTGATAGATGATAGATAGTGATGCGTTTATATTCATATATTAATAAATTACATGGTAAATATAAAATAAACAATAGCTCTGGGTATTTTGCATTACGACCCGATAGCTCAGTTGGTAGTAACCCTGCCTTCTGGACTGTGGGTTGTGGGTTCGATCCCTACCCAGGACAAACATTTGTGTGATGAACATCGATGTTTGTTCTGTGTCTGGGTGTTATATTATTCCATGTATGTATTTACAAACAAAAAGTATCTAAGTATTGTATCAGCTATCTGGTTCCCATAGTACAAGCTTTGCTTAGTTTGGGGCTAGATGGCGCTGTGTGAGATGGCCACACATATTATTATTATTATATTTGTTAATTAATGTTTATTTTTGTTCCACAGGTAATTAACTACCAGCCGCCGAGCGCAGGCGCTCCAACGTCTCCGCTGGTTTCATCTCCAGGCGACAGCCGCGCCGCGTCGCCGCGCTCGCGACGTCGACTATCACGTGACCGCTCGCCGCCACTGCCTCCGCCCGACCAGCCCCCTATGCCACATCTAGCCGCGAACTTTGAAAACCTAGCAGTCAGTGAGGTAAGAAAGCTCTGATCCAATGACACACTTAGCTGTGAACTTTTAAAACTTTGCAGTTCATGAGGTAGACCCAGCCCCATGTCATCATATCTAGCCGCGAACTTTAAAAACCTAGCAGTCAGTGAGGTAAAGAAAGCTCTGATCAATGACACACTTAGCTGTGAACTTTGAAAACTTTGCACTTAATGAGGTAGACTCATCCCTATGCCATCATATCTAGCCGCAAATTTTGAAAACTTAGCAGTCAGTGAGGTAAGAAAGCTCTGATCCAATGACACACTTAGCTGTGAACTTTGAAAACTTTGCAGTTAATGAGGTAGACCCAGCCCCATGCCATCATATCTAGCCAGAAACTTTGAAAAGCTAGCAGTTAGCGAGGTATAGTTCTGATCTAATGCCGCGAACTTTGAAAACCTAGCAGTCAGTGAGGTAAGAAAGTTCTGATCCAATGACACATTTAGCTGTGAATCGAAAGCCAAGCAGTCACTGAGGGAACGAGACTCCATGACACATCTAACCGCAGACATAATAATGCCATTTTTTGTGGTTTTCTTTGTAAATCTAGTCACTGAGGTAAGACCAGGCGACTAGAATCCCATGCCACATTTAGCTATGAAGATTGTAAACCTTGTAGTTACTGAGGTAAGACCAGTTGACTAGTACACCATGAGGTAAGATGGGTCTAGGTCAATATGCTACATCAGACAGTGAGCACTGAAAACTTAGCAGTCACTTAACTGTGTGAGCACAGACCTATCCGTGAGTTTACTCTGTATCCATGCTATTTGTGTAGGTCACTGGAACTGCATATTCGTGCATGTCAATGATTTTCAAGATCATTTGCTACATAAAACTTGTGTATCTCAACTTACGCTAGTTTTTGGTGGCGTCATGGTGACGTCCATATGTATAATTAACTCTGGAGCCTATACGAGCCATGGCACATTTTTAGCTTTCACCTCATCAGCATTTTTATCACCGGTCGCGCCCGCGGAGAGTGAGATCGTTCGACCGTGCTCATCAATAATATATCATAAATCATATAGTTAGCTAGTTATTAGAAGTGTTTTGGTGTTTTAATTACGTTCTATTATCATAAACTCTTAACCATACAGAGCCCTTATTCTTTAGATGCAGACCTGATTATACATGCATATTAAAAGAAGAATGTTAAGTTAGTGTTAATTCATCTCAATAAAGCATTTAGGAGCTGATATCGGTTTATCCCATTTATTCCTCATTTCCTGGGCATAAGAATAAGAGCAACCCATCTTTTCCCGAGGGTTCCGTAAAAGCCGGCTAAGGGAATATCCAGGGAATGGGCAGCACCCCTCTTATAACCTATGGTCTGCGATGGACGCATATATATTCGCTTCAAATCGCATGTCCTAAAGACTGGTCATGTTTTTGGTTTGGTTTTAAGTCAAGACAGCTTTTGAAGAGTTCATAATAAATAAGGGACTACCTTTATTCCTAAATAAAAAAGTCGCCATTTTGGTTAACATACCAAAAAATCTATTGATTAGAGTGGCGGCCCGTGGTTGAGTCCTTTATTTACCCGGTTTTCCGGTGGAAATATTTAATTCCCGTAATAGTATCCTATGTTGATCTTGGTAGTGTTAGCGATCTATGATGATAATCTTGCATACAGCAAGATTTCATCCATATCGGTTCAGTTGTTTTCGCATGAAAAGCCACACACACAACACTTTGCAGGGGTGATAACAAATATATATTGTGATGTTTTTTGAACGTCTTTCCTATGCATTATAAAAATGTATTCCGAATTTTTGATAGCGAGTAGTCTTAATTACCACGTGTACGTTTCAGATGCGGCATAATATAGTAGACGAGCGGTTACGAGAGCTGAGCATACAGCAGTACAGGTCGCTAGAGAAGTTGAACGGCGTGCGGCGGCGGCCGGGCGCTTACGGCCCGCCGACGCGGTCACCTTCCGACAGCGGGTCTAGCGCCGCGTCCTCTCCTCCCGATACACCTGCGCCGGCGCAGCGCCGCGCTACGCCTTCAGCTCCTCCACCCGTCTCTTTCCTACAGTACCCCCGCCCCTTCGCGTACCCCACCCCCCCGCCTGCCTACCGACCGCAACCACCCTTCGCGAACGGTGAACCCCCTCCTTATCCAACCCCGGCACCGTACGCCGGCTTCGTTCCCGTACTCTACGCGCCGCCGAAGCTCTCCTGCTGGAACTGCGGTGCCGCTGGACACGCGGGCCACGACTGCAAGGAACCAAGTATGGAAGAAATGACTCGTGCCGGCGGATATCAGCTGGATTTCGGTGCGCCGCCCGACCCGGACAAGTAGGGATGGCCTTTCACCTGGACGGCCTAGTATGGCCGGCCCGGGTGAACCGCCATGTACATCGCGCGGTCTGTCCATCACTAGTGTCACGTGCCGACCGAGTCGGCGTTCACGTTTGTTGTATTACAGGTACGGACTTACTCGATTGTAGGTAAAAGTTGTAGGTCTACTGTTGTTATTGGTAATAGTGTGCGCTTATCGGATTCACAGAATCAGGAAAGTTTTCAAGTGATTGCACTTTCGATTCCGTTGTGTTGACCACATTCCAGCGCGCAGATTGCTTCGTGTTTCAATTTTGATGATGGAAAATTCCCGGTTCGCAGTGTTTAACGTAAATGTCCTTAACCTATATTGTGCCAGTGATACAGAAATAGTTTAGACTATTTTTGTTTGTTATATCGAACGTGTGTACGTATGTGTTAACTTCGCGGTTTATTTATTTGGTTCTCAGTTCCAGTGACTATTATTTTGGGGACAATCATTGAATGAATTTGAAGTTGATGCATTTACGAATTGTGTTATTTTCCCATTAATTTTAAACCATAAAATTTGTTGTTGCCCTGACGACAGTTATCATTACAAGCTTAAATATCCAAATTTCCTTATTACCTACCTCATAAAGTCGAAAGTGCAATTGTTTAAAAACAAGTCTTGTGAAATGTGAGGATTCCATGGTTGTTACAGTAGAAGTTGAAATATACGAACAACTACACCTCACAAAATATCAATCCGATCGATGGTGCTAAGTGCCATCTAGCTGTCATAGCCAAATGCCAGTTTTTTCTATGTTGTATAATACAATCAAAAACAATCATTATATTTATGAATATAAAGTAAAAATATGCCTTCTCTCCTCTGTTGTGGTCCTTTGGCCGCTTTAACCAGATAATCGAATCATATAGGTAATAGGTAAAAAGGTTTCGGTAAAAAAGGTTCACCGGATGTTGTATCAGTACCAGCTTCTGCCTGCGACTTTGCAAAGTGGGCTGCAGTTTATTGCTATTCCACATCTTTCCTCAGAGTTAAAAATATTTTAAACAGACCCAGAGACCAAGGAAGTATTCATTCAAATGTATGCGATGAATGAAACAGTTATATGGACACAAGCATACCCTCCTATTTTCTTTTTAGTCACAATTTCGAATGCATTAAAGTATTAATATTTTGAGTGTCACATTTTCATCGTATACTTTTGTTTTCTCTCCAAAACGCAAAGAATCCAGTGAAGAGTTATTATTGCCACAGCATTATAATCCTTACAGTAGTAGCGGAACGAAGTGGCGATGCCTGCCCCCCGCGTCACTTCATCAACAGACATGTGATCAAACCATATGCTTAATATAAAATAGGAATAATATACGCTACCGAGTCAGTGTATAAAATTGTAATATTCTCAAAAACTTGGGAAAATTACAAGTTTCTAGTTAAATATTCGGTATGTCCCGTTTATTTCACGGATTAATTTTACTTATTTCAAATTACATATTAGATATTATCAAATAAGATTCTATTTTCACAGTAGAAGACAAATATAAAAAAGTAAAATTGTGTTACATTACTGGTTATCAAGTAAGATTCCGTTTTCCTAACTAGAATGCCAAGTTTAATGGCTGGTTATCAATAAGGAGAAATGCTAACTGTTAGATTACCCACTACGAAATTGAGAAAATATGACCAATTGGTAATTTGAATGTAAATGGGGCGCAATACAACAAAAATGAAACGTAAATTAAAACGTTTTTATCACGTCCGTAAGTGAATACTATAAATAAACTAATTTTTATAAATAGCCTTTTAGAATTTGCTTTTATGATGGGCGCTGAATTATTATAATATATGTTGATTGTTACGATTAATGTGGTTCTAAAGGTATAAAGAAAAAATATGAAAAATTAAAAAAATATAGATTATGGCCCTGTATGTGAAGGCCTTATTTTTATTAATCCCGTCTAGATTCTACTTACTTGATTAAATATAAAAATGATGATTTGTATAACTCTGTATTAAAATATTTTAATTCAATAGTAAATGCAATACATGCTATAACAAAATAATAGCATGAAAATCACACTAATATTATAAAGGCGAAAGTTTGTATGTGTGTTTGTGTGTATGTGTGTATGTTTTTTATTCCTTCACGCTCAAACGGCTGAATGGATTTGAATAAAATTTGGTATCAACATAGCTTATACACTAAATGAACATATAGGCTACATTTTATCCCGGAAAAGTGCAATTTTCCCGTGGGATGAGTAAATAATTAAAATACTTTTTATCTCCCGGTGAAACCGCGGGCGCAACTAGTGTTTGAATAATACTTTAAATGTATAATTAATACATATTTTTAGTGGTATTATAAACTAAATTACTTAGATAAAATAGTCTTTATGTGGTTTGAGTTTGTTTTAAATTTATATTAATTATTTAACTTAAAATATTGTGATTAAATCCAGTTCATTACATTTTACTTTATAATAGAATGACCATGGAATCCGCCAATATTCACGTACTGATTGTTACTCGTGTCATTTGAGAAAAGTGTCTGACGTAAGCTGAAAAATATTGTTTTCTCACTCGCACCAATATGTCGAGCGTAAAGTGGGAGTGAGACAGCAATAGAACAATAGAAACGTTCGCTATTTTCAGCACATTTCTCAAATAGCGCGAATGATGTTAGAATTTGTAAATATGGCTAGCTTGTGCAGTCCGATTCTAAATCTTAAATTTTTATACAGGAGTACTGATTTGTTTCCTCTGACCCAAGACTGATCTCTATTACTAGTTCACGACTGGGCTTCTGAACATTCAAACCAATTCGATATTAAATGAAGCCATTCAATTGTTGATTACTGGACTGTTTGTGTTGATGAGAGCCAAGCCGAGCATCAAATTAAGTGAGAAAAATTTGGGGGAAATTAGACGTCATAAGCTTAGTGACATTTCTTGAGTAGAAAGTCTACTATAATACTTCATCCCATCCCAACAGGATTTAACTTAGTGTTATTTCAGGGCTTGTATTACTTTGTTTCGACCTGCTATGAAGGAAACCAACTTCATGGATACTTGCTCGTGTACTAGTCTTGGCGTACTATTTAGTAAGCGTTTCATGTCCCTAGAGAAAAAAGATAATAAATATTCACTAGAGCGAAAGAGAGGCGGCTTTTCTTTGAATATGTAATAGTTTTATGCTTGTAGCATTGTGCCCGCTGAACTTGAACCGCTGAACACGTAGTAGCAAAAGTTGATATAAATTTAAATAAAAATGACAGCCTCTGTGGTGAGCTGGTTGAGCAGGTCGGCTCATAACCAGGGGCAGCGGGTTCGATTCTCGTGGCAGGACCAGTATATCTGCACAGAAATCGCAAATACCTGTTCTGAGTCTGGGCGTTGTGGGACCATGGTCCTCGTAGTTCCTGGGTCACTAGACACGGAATCCTAGTTAGGGTCCAGAATCTATGTATGTGATTGGGCGTTATTATTATTATAAATGTCTGCGGATTCTGTGAAAGCATTTCAATAGATAGTAGATCTGAAAAAAGCAGTCACTTATATGGCTGTCTCACTCCCACTACACTTACACAAAATTGTGGAAGTGAGAGAACAATGTCTCGCGTGAATTAGGCGTCCTAAGTATGCAGCAGCCGAGTTCCATACCAAATTTCTGCAAATTTTGCTTTATTTGATGCTCGGCTTAATTATTGTGTATGATAATGTTAAATGTATAAAATGTAGCAAAAAAAAAATATTAGTATGACTGACCACGTTATCTGTACTCGTACGAATGTAATGCAGACCGTTGTATGTATTGAACAAGGGATTATTTTGATCAAGCTCACGGAAATGCAATGCTCGTAATTATTAAAGTTTATATTGTAGTCATTGTAAATAGTTACAAGTGTGTAAGAGAGTTGACGCGTCGGATTCGACGCGCTCATATTTTGTAAATAATTCAGTTTATATTAATTAGCTGTTATTTAGAAAATTAGTATATATGTAAATTAATTTGTAACGATTTGAGTGTCCCTTATAGAGTATATTCGATTGTTTCTCTATAATCACTGTCACAAATCACAAATTTGCATTTTTATGTCCCAGATTTTAGAGGAAAAGTTCAAATTAGAAAGGTTGTATAATTGTTTTTGCATAATGATTACAAAAAAAAAGTTTTATTTTTAACGAATCATTTGAGTCGCGCGCATGGTGGGTGGCGGGTTAACGGCTGTGGCCGTTTCATATAACTTGCCTTAAATAAATCACAGATCAATCCAGTAGATAACGCGTCGCGAATTGTTTTCTTTTACATAAATTGTTTTATAACCATAGATAAGTGTCATCAGAAAAATGTTCCTATTGCAAAAGCATTTTAGCGCTTTAATACATGCAATATTTTAATGTGTACAAATTTTTACATAATTTATTACCAGTAAAGAGAACTCATTGCTGCTTTGAGTCATACATAACCGTGCGAGATTCAATCTTATATGAACCGCAAGGGGACTAAACGTAAGTTAGACACATACCTACATGATATTTCACTCCTTATGAAGGTTTATGTCCATTTAACATAACTATTGTGTTATTTTTATCTTAACAGTGTTATTAAATTGATTGTAAGTATAACCACTACATTAAGCAGAATGCGTACTGTATCTATTACTGGGCATTGTTTTTAAGCTCAGGCTAAAAATCGATTCTCATGAAACTAAAAATCGATTCGGGAATATGGAAGGTAGAAGAATCGCGCGAGAATCGGGTCCCTGTATTGTAACGGGCAGATAAGTTGCGCCATGGCAAACGCGACTTGTGTGCAGGTCACAATTTAAATGCATTTTTGCTACTGCATACTCGCATAGTTTTTTGCTAATGCTGTACTTGTTTGTTTGCAATCATTTTCCAAATTCCAAAGATCTTTCCGAACACCAGTGACCCAATTTCAGTAGGATGTGGATATGATAATTAAGTTAAACTTCGAGGTTGGACAGCAATTTTTGATAATATTTCTATGCGCCAATGGACCCGATTAAACTGTTTAATATTGAGTTAACAGCCCGACACGCAATTCATGAAGGTGCACTCATTCAATCCATCAAATCAAATCAAGGATTGAATGAGTGCACCTGCACATGCATTGAAAGACGTGAAGCAAGCCGTAACAAAATAAAAGATTTTGAATTAATTAATATGAAAATGAAACTTGTCTAGTTATAGATACCGCACATGGTTTAATTAAATATTAATTAATGTGGAGGTTGCCTTTACAACAGAAATTTGAAATATAAATAGTTAAAAGGTAAAAAAAGTAATTTAATGACTATCTGTGTAAGTATGCCTACCTGTATATGTAGCACTGCAGTGGTACCCTTAATATCAAAAATAGCATCATTCCTTGCACACACCAAAGACACTTTGTATTTCTTCTATCGCTACAACGTACGTGACTACAATGCCACCAGCTTTAGAATTCAACAAAAAAGTTTTACTACTCGTTCTAATAATGCAGGAAATAGCTTAATTAGAAAGAGAAGGCTGAGAATTTAACTGAACAGAGTTGGTGACGCTCTACCTCTTTTACAGCACCTTTTTGTAAGGATCTTCGTCGATTTAAAGCGATATTTTTGCTGATACAAAATGTGGCCTGGTGTGTACAAGATTTTACAAATGCATATCATTTAAAAAAATTCGATGAAGAGTTTCAAACATATATACATTGTTCAATTGCAATAAATAATGTACATAATTTTCATTAAAACAATATAGTTAGGTTATGTATGGGTTGTATTTCTACAAAAAATATTGGCCACATTATTAATTTAGCAATGTTGAGTCGTTCACGCAGCTATTAATTACATTATACCTTGTACTAGTGGAGTATTGAAATATTTTTTTACTTTGTACAGAATGTTATAAATGTGATAAATAATTTTTGACATAATTAGAAATTGTGATTTAGTAAGGTGTGTAGTAATAATAAAAAAAATATAAAAAAAAGAAAACTTTGCTTTACTAAATATCTTACAGCTGTGTATAATGTTGTTTTTTCCCACATTTTATATTTGGGTACTTACTATTTTAAGCTGTTGTACCTTCTGTTAGTAAGGACCAGGAACACGAATGTATCGGCCCGGTATGGTCACACCTGTATCCCACCAATGCTGTGAATCATTTGCTTCCTGAGAAATAAACAACCAAAATCTATTTTCTGTGTTTTGATTTTATAATTAGACCTACGCATCATTTAAAATATAAAACATCTGAGGTAAACTGAAAAATTTTAATAAGATGACGTATCACAACACCGTCGATACTAGTGAGCAGAAGGCAAAAAAGTTACCAATACCGTAGGTACGCTTATTGAAAAGAGTATAATATAGCACCACGCCACAACAAACACCGATGTTCACGCAAATATTTGTCCTGGGTGAGAATCGAACCCAAAATCTATAGTACAAACGACAGTTGGTTTGCTTATAATTGCTAAGCGATAAAAAAAAACAATAACTATATAAATATATAATAAATATATATGCCCAACGATCACAACACAGATCCTGGACCTGTATATAGGGACCCAGGAACTACGAGGACCATGGTCCCACAAACAACACCCAGACACAGAACAAGTATTTGGGCTTTTTTTCTGTGCACAATTACTTGTCCTGTCGCGGAAATCGAACCCACCGCCTCCGGGTTATGAGCCGACCTGCTCAACCACTACATCACGGAGGCTGTCAACTGGGCAATATTCATAACACCGATGACATACCAACCATCATATTCTTACATAATATTGAATATTTCTGTAACAATAAAATTGCGATGTCTAAACAATTACTAAGTACGTTGAACTCGTAAAGTAGTGAATCCAAATTGTTAAAGCACTGAGTTTTCATGTGCAAAACCTTAGCTCTTTTCTAGACAGTTTTATCGCAGAAATAAATTAAAGTTCTATTTTACATTCGTTTTAGCGCGCCACGTGCTGAAAATACCTACAATATTTCAGAGAAACGTATATGATTCTTAATATACGTATCTATTTCTAATTTACGTCTAGATATTATTCAAATTCATTTATTTTCCAGTCCAGGTCTTATTGTTAGATACATTAAAATAGTTCCATGTGAAACATGGCATTGCAGCATGCAATTACGCACTAAGATATTGTTGGCGAAAGTTTTGGAAACATGCAGTTATATTGGACTATCAAATAGGTAAATTTTTTGTCTGTCATAATATATTTGCTGTACAAAAAGTAAGAATTTTCTACATAACGTTCTACTTAGTATACCTTTGAATTTCCTTGAAGAAAGGAAATCGTGGATCTAATGGTACAGTTTGGTAGAGCTTTAGCAGTAATAGATAAGATAATAATTAACAAATCGTCTTTATTAGTTATCTTTTTGCCCTCTCGAAAAAAAGTTAAGTAGGTACTTTAAGTCCATTCGATTTCGTTAGACTACTTACCTGACTGAAAGATTGAAAAAGATACCTAGGTACTTAAGTTCTTATTAATACACTAATTTAAAGATTTTACATTTTATAAGTAAGTACTTAACCCAAAAAACGACGGAATGAAAAGACGGTACGTTAAAAGAAAAAGTAAATTAAGAAGGTACATGTTTAGGTAGGTAACCTAGCCTTGTAGTTACAATCTAGTCACTCAGCGGTAACTACTTAGTGCGAGTATAAAACCGACGCACCGAGCTCCAAACCACACTCGGCCCTTCACCAATGACTTTTCAATTCACTTTGACTGGCCCGATAGGCCAATTGGTAGTAGCTCTACCTTCTGAACTGTAGGTACCTACAGTTGCAGACTACTGGGGCAGATGTAGTTTCGCTTCCCACCCAGAACAAGCATTTGACAGCGGTGGTGTGGTGCTTGAGCAGGACGGTTCATATCCCGGAGGCAGCGGGTTGGATTCCCGCGGTACAGGACAAGTATCTGTGCACAGAAAAAAAAGCGAAAATAAATGTTCTGAGTCTGGGTGTTGTGGGACCATGGTCCTCGTAGTTCCCGAGTCCCTAGACACAGGGAATCCTAGTTAGGGTCCCGGATCTATGTATGTGATCGTTGGGCGTTATTATTATTATTCCTAATTCTGTGGTATTAATCATAGTTGTATATCTACGCGTATCGATTGTATATTCTTTGACGGTTAATAACAACTTTTATTAGAGAGCACTTAATTTTTATGAATACAATCGTGTTTCTGAACTGTTTTCATAGTAGATGGGTATAATTAGATAAAGAAGGCGACAGCGCAAATTGCGAGTGTGCCCGGCTCGCCTTCACAATAAATTAAAAAATTAATTAAACTACCGAGTGGTCGCAACTGCTTGATAAACGCTTTTTACTTTTCTTTAATCTAGCTAGCATGCAGCCATGTCGTCCCATTGGTAAGTAGATACTTATTACATATTTATTATATCAGATAGGATATCTACCTATACCTAGAATAGAATAGAACAGAAATATACCTAATAGAAAATATCTTTATTGCGTATACCAACATAAATATATTGATATTATATTACTAGAATAGGTAGCACAATGGGCGGCCTTATCACTAAAAGTGATCTCTCTTCTCTCACGTGAGAAGTCAGCGGTGCGCAATATGAACAAAAAAGAGCTAGATACTTATGTAAATACTAGTTTTATATGGTACCAAAGCTGCTATCACTCCGAGCACGAATTTTCACGTTGAGCGTTTATCAGACGGTATGCAATAATCACCACGCTCGGTAGCCGTTTTGGTGATCGCAGAAGATTTTAATGAAGAGGGTACTAGGTTTTACTGCAAAGTTGGTCTAGGTAGGTACCACCGCTTTGCCAGTTATTCTGCCGCCAAGCAGTAGTGCGTAAGCACTGCTGTGTTCCGGTTTGAAGGGCACTGTAGCTAGTGAAATTACTGGGCAAATGAGACTTTATGATCTGATCTCACAGTTTAGTAATCTTATTACTAGATTGTGCTGATGTCTCTGGATGACGTGCGCAGTGCAGTGTCACTCGAACCTCTATACTTTAGAGTTCTGAGTGACACTGCAGCTGATATGGGCAGCCGTGTCGTTTAACATCAGGCGAACGGCTAGCTCGTCACGTCATTCCTTAACATAAAAAAAAACAATGCTGCAGCCCACTCCATGGATATATTCCCTTAGCTGGTTCTTTCGGCACCCACTGGAGGTGATTCTATTCGAAGGCCGGTACCGAGACTAAGCGGCTTAAAAATTAAAAATATATCTCTATAGTAATAGGGTTAACCATCTAATAACTGGCCACTTTAGTGCACTGGCCAGTTCGTTTTAGTTTAGTTCGTGCTAGTTTCCATACGGTAAAAATTGTGAACTAATATGAAAGCTTATAATAGGTCTTTACCTATGAAATTGCCGTATTGCAGTACAGACTTTTTCAAACAAAAAAAAGTTTTGATTGGCTATGAATTCTAAATTCAAATTAATTTTGTTTTAAAAATATGACATTCTATTTACAATATAAGTCTTTTGTTTATTGATTAGCGTTGTATTTTCATTACATTTCAACATTTTTCCTCATAATGGATACTTTGAAATTTCGTGTAATTATGGAATATGAGTTCCGTCGTGGCACCAACGCGGCACAAACGACACGTAACATCAACGACGTTTACGGAGAGAACTGTACAAACGAACGTACAACCCGTTATTGGTTTGCTCGGTTCTGTTCTGGGAATTTTGACTTGAAAAATGAACCTCGTGGTCGTCCGGAAACTTTGGTCAATAATGATGAATTAAAGGCGATTGTGGAAGCTGATGAATCTCAATCTACAGCTGAGCTGGCAGCAGCTTTTGATGTTAGCACCAAAACAATATTGGTCCATTTGCGACAGATTGGCAAGATAAAAAAGCTTGATAGATGGGTGCCCCACGAACTTAACGATCGCCAGCGCAACGTACGCGTCGAGTCTTGCCTTGCGCTGCTTAACAGGCACAGAAATGAAGGAATTTTGAACCGAATTGTTACGTGCGACGAAATATGGATTCTTTTTGACAATCGAAAGCGCTCAGCAAGTTGGTTAGATCCTGGTTTGGTACCAAAGCAATGTGCAAAACGAAAAATGACCCCTAGAAAGGTGATGGTCACAGTTTGGTGGTCTAGTGCTGGTGTGATTCATCATAGCTTTTTACAAAACGGCGAGAGCATTACTGCAGATGTGTACATTGAAGAACTGACCACAATGATGGCGAAACTCGCACGTCTGCAACCAGCTTTGGTCAATCGGTCGTCTCCACTGCTACTTCACGACAACGCGCGACCCCATACTGCACAACAGACCGTCTCTAAGCTGCATGAGTTGGGTTTGGAAGCTCTCCCTCATCCGCCATACTCACCAGATCTTGCGCCTACCGACTATTACTTTTTCCAAAATTTGGACAACTTTTTAGCGGGAAAAAAATTTAATTCCCGAGAGGCAGTACAAAACGCCTTTGAAGAGTTTGTTGTCTCCCGTCCTGCTGATTTTTTCAAGAAGGGCATGCATAAACTGCCACTGCGTTGGCAAAGATGCATTGATTGCAGGGGTGATTACTTTGAATAAAAGAAATAAATAAGTTCGAAAAAAAAAATACTTTAACTTTTTTCAAACAAAACGGCAATTTCATAGGTAAAGACCTAATATAAGGTAATGTTAAACCACGATCACAGATGGCGTTACGTGAATGTAAGTCTTATTTCGTGCAAATGTAGTAAATAGTGCCCAATAACTAATAGCGGCCAGTTACACCAAGTTTTACCCTACAGCTTTCGGACCGATGAGCATAAACTTTTTATAGTTATCAATTTTATGTCCTAATATCTGCGGTACACTGTGTGAGTATACATATACCTATAAAAATAGAGATAAGTATAGATACTACTCAATGCTTTTTTTATAATTTTTTACCGAAAAAATATTATTATCCTATACCCTTAAAATTATAATTTACCTACCTATATTATTTTTATTTATCGGGAAAGTAAAACGATTGACCCAGCCCGTGTAAATCCAACAAAGACTTATAAGCCTTAGGGTTCCTCTTAATAAAAACACTAATATTTACGTATCATATATTTACTAAATAGTTCTGCAACAAATCATCTACATGCGAGTTCTCGCGCTGAAGTTGTTGTTATTCCGGAAACGGGATGCTAAGTTTTCGCTTAAATCATACTTAGTTGAGACAACAAGCATCTGAGCTATGAATAGTGCAAGCGATGAGGTGCGCTATCCTACTGCAGGCTGTTATTTAAAATAGCCATTATTGCTTCGATTACGGTTGAATTAGCTTACTATTAAACGTAAGTAGGTAGCTTTAGTAAGGTATCACCTGTGCTTAGAGTCTGAAGCTGGATTCTCTTGTCTAATAAGGTTGACTTTCTTATTTGATGAAATTGGAATGGAGTTTTGGTACCAATGCTTTGTTCCAATAATTTTACAGTTTTTTTTCTAGCTGCATTACCGCAGATACCTGGGTCCGTACTTTTTTAAATTATTTTAACAATACTTTAGCTTATTATTAATCATATTACAATACAGGAGGGAAAAAAACAAAATTTTAAACATAAGTAATTATTTCTAATTGTGCAAAATACTACGAGCAAACCAGCTTCCGCAAGCAGCACTGTTCCAGCCATCGCCCTCCTCGACCATATTCGAGGGAAGAGGACGACCCGACACACGACGCCAACGCATGAAGAAGCTTTTTAATGAGCGTGAATGCTCCGGACTACCATAACTTTACTGTTTAATAATTATGGTTTAGAGTGCAAGTAGAATATATTAGCACTGTTATGAACAAAAAACCTAGAGCATAAAGATTAGCTAGATTTAGGTCTGTTTTACAGAACGACGCTCAGTCATCGATCGGTTCTTAGCAGAGATTTCATTCGTAAAGTGATCAATTGGTGAATGAAATCTGCTTGAGCACCGATCGATTACTGAGCATCGTTCTGTAATACGGACCTTAGTCAAGTATACTTACCTAGCTACACAATACACGCCCCACGCCATGTGGTTCAAAATTGCCCGATTAGCGTTCAAATCGAACTACCTACCTTGTGCACACAAATTATGAGGGCAATTCTACATGTCTACCCACATGCGCTACTGTAGTGATTCACGCGGTGTACCGTGCCCGAGTGAATTATACGGACGACAGTGCAATAACCGGAAATATGCCCAATTTGGTTACCTGAAGTATCTATTACCCAACTAGTACTTTCTAACGTACGGCTTGGAATTTATGTGTGTAATTTAATTTAATTTATTATTTTGGATGTGTTATAACGTGTATATATATCTACGTGAACCAACTTCAACTTCCGTTCGCCTCGTATTTACCAGGTTACTCTCCAAGTCAAGCGTGCGTAAAGAAATTTCTTCAAAAGTTTCACATTGCACAATGGTAGCTCCTTAGATTCTAATAATTTGTTGTATATTATACAGGTACATACCTACAATGGCTACGCTAGCGTGTGCAAGGGGGGTACCTATACCTATATTTAGGTAGGTAAATTGACTGTTTTGTGCCCCGGCTCCGCGTGACTCAGTCATGCGCTGCAGATTTGTACCAAATGCACGCTGTACCTAACCTATGCGAGAGAAAAGGGGAAAATTGAATTCGTGAGCAGGTAAGAATCTGCTAACAAAACCAAAACAAACATTCACAAGTAGGACATTCGTATTTGGAAATGGTAGCGCTTTCGTAAGCAACTCTTGTAGACTGGGCGGTGAATACAGGAATGACTACAAGAACAAGAACATACTTACCCAGTGTCGCGGCTCAGCATTTGACCGCTTCAACAATTCAAATATTTTTATTCAAGCTACTGCTAACGCCTACCAGAACTCAAGAGCATTCGATTTATTTTTCATAACCACCGTCATAACTTTTACTTTCCTACCTTAACTTCACACACATTAGACTACGTTTTCCAAATTCAACACGATATCTTTGTACTCTGCATTTTATATTGAAAACTGAAGTAAATAGCAAACCAATCTATATTTCGGGTTTTATTTCACCAAGGAATAGAAGTCGCAGTGTCTCCTCGCGTAGACATAGTTTTTTTTTTTGGCGACCGTGACAGGACGAAAATCGACGACGTGCCATGTTCGCAATAAGCCAACGACGTCGCATCGAATTCAATCTAATATTCATGCAAAAGTTTGAAGAAGTGAAGGAATCCCACAACTGGGCAACGGCAGGTCTGGCAGCGAAGCACTAGTGGTGAAACTTCGCCACGACCACGGCAGGAACGACCGAAAAAGATAAGTGTCCTTCCTTTGTCTTTCACACATATCCAAATGTTAAACGTCCAAAACCCTGTGTTATTGTCTCCACAGTGTTTAACCAGCTTAATTTAGTTGCATAATTGCAATATCTATCCATTTCATTCATTAATTTCAATATAAAATGCAAAATCAATCACTTCAAATACATTCAATTTAAGACCTTGAGTACAAAGGTCACTATCATTTTAAATACACTTTCACAGCATTAAACTCATCCAATCTTTATAAATATCATTGTTTTAGTGGGATATTTATCAATTTCAAGTAATATTCATTGTTTACATCAACTTAATAGTAAAAATTAAAACACTTTTACTTTCAAATCATTGAGTTACTTACTTCAGAATAATTAAATTGATTTCCTATACTAAGGTTTGTAAACAAAGTCAACTTATTGTATTTGGAATAAACAAATAAATGTATCAAAAAGGCTGCCCCCCTCAGTGTTCATCATTATTATTTCTTGCTATTCACCCGAATTGCCGACATTTCCAGACCGAACCGGGACCCTGGTATCAAGATAATTACTTGATCTTCGCGCGATCAGCTGATCGTGCTTGTGGCTGGTTGGCGCCGTCTGGACCTGGATTCCTGGACTCCTCCGGGCGGGGAGAGTGAGAAATTACCAACAGCAGCTAAGTCAGAAAGAGTGTTGTGATTTTGGCTAACATTTGAATTAAATCACTAAAGCAATACGTTTAATATACATACAGTTAACAATACAAGTTTAATTTTAAAATAAATTCATACTAAAAATAGCTAAAATCATGGCCACCGATTCAGTAAACTCCAGTACCATATTAAAAGAATTAAATATTAAACGTAGCTCAATTAAAGGTCAAATCACAAAATTTAAAAACTATCTGTCCACAAAAGAATCATCAGATCTTAGTAGCTTCGAATTAGCCGAGCTAACTCTGAAGTTAGGTAGATTTGAAGTACTGTCTAACAAGTTTGATACTCTTCAAACCGAAATTGAAGTTTTAAATTCTAAATGTTTGGATTTTGAGATTAATGAGAGGGAAGGCATTGAAAGCGATATCATTATTTGTATGGCACAGGCTAAAGTTTTAATAGAAAATGCAAATATGCAGATTGAATGCCGTCGCAAGTCTGTGGCCACAGAATCACCGTGCCATCACTCTCACAATCATGACCAAAATTCAGGTTTCAAGTTACCGAAAATAGAAATTTCGAAATTCGATGGTTCAATATTTAATTGGTGCAAGTTTCGCGACGCGTTTATTACAATGATAGATAGAAACCAGAGTATATCTGACATACATAAATTCCATTATTTAGTCTCTTACTTAGAAGGAGACGCGGCGCGAATTATATCGAATCTCGAAGTGTCATCGTCAAACTATGCGCATGCTTGGTCACTGCTTTGTGATCGCTATGACAACAAGCGAGTACTTATCAACTATCACCTTACTGCACTCTTCAACGTACAATCAATCACGCGTGAATCAGAACGTTCGTTACGGTTTTTAGTGGACCACGTAACGAAGAACTTACGCGCATTGTCCAGTTTAGGTCAACCGACGGACCAATGGGACATTCTACTTATTTTTATGTTATCATCTAAGCTAGACAGTCACACATTAATGAAGTGGGAGGAGCTCCGTAATACTTTCAAGGACGTTCCAACCCTTAACCAGTTTAATAAGTTTTTAACTGATCGTGCTGACGTACTAGAAGCGTTGAATCGTAGTAAGCAGGATAAGGCTAATACAATGCAACAAAGCGCTTCACGCCATAATCAGAGTTTTTATAGACAATATACAAACACACACAATAATCAGAGTTCTTATAGACAACATACAAATACACACAATAATCAGAGTTATAATAAACACAATTTTAATTCTAATAATAAACAAGAAAAAATTCCATTTGTTAAAACTTTCACAAGTACAAGTCGACATACACAAAAGAAAATAACATGCATCATTTGCAAAGATGCACACCGCATTTATTATTGTTCTATATTTAAAAATAAAAACATAAATGAAAGGCTTGATGAGATTAAAAAACATAATTTATGCATTAATTGTTTGAGGCAGGGACACCATGTTTCTGACTGTCGCTTAGGGCCATGTCGAATGTGCCCTAAGAAACACAACACAATGGTTCACTCAGATTCAGCTCCGATGTCTTCCAAGTTGACGGAGTCCGTAGTAGCTTTTTCGAAGGAGGGCCCAAGCGAAGTGATCTTATCCACAGCAATTATCGAGGTCTCCAACCCGCTGACCCACGTGACGGAGAGGGTGCGCGCGCTCCTAGACTGTGGCAGCCAATCTTCATTCATCACTGAAAACCTGAAACAGAAATTAAAATTAAAAACACAAACAATAGATGCAAGAAACGTAATCGGAATAGGTAATAATTCATGCAGCGAAGTAGTTGAAAGTTCTACTATATACATACAATCGAGAAACAATCCATACAATACTACCTTACCATGTTTAGTGCTTAAAGAACTGACAGGTGAGTTACCAAAGGCTCCTATAAATATACAAAACATAAACTTACCCTACAATATAAAGTTGGCTGATCCTAGCTTTGACCTCCCGGCAAGGGTCGATGTCCTTCTCGGGGCGGACGTGTTCTGGGACGTCATATGTCCTGAGCAGCGTTCATTGGGGCCGAAGAACCCAAAACTTATAAATTCAAAGCTCGGCTGGCTGATATCAGGACCTATCCATGCAAGTTCTGCTAAGCATATCCATTGCAACCATTCATCCAATAATTCATACAATCCAGCATCCAATCAAATATTAAAAAATACATTCAATCAACCAGCCAACCATCCATACAACCATGCATCCAAATCCTCCATCAATCATGGTATTGATCAATCAGCCAATTATCCATACAATAATGCACCTTATCAGTGCTCCTCTAACCATTCTGTTGATCAATCAATCACCATTCATACAACAATATATCCAATCGCTCAATCAGCCATTCCATTGATCAATCAGAAAACCATTCATACAATAATGCACATTCGTGCTCCATCAATCATTCAAATGATCAATCATCCAATCAATCACTCTATGCTCAATCAGACATAAACAAGATTTTAACCAAATTCTGGGAACTTGAAGAGCTCCCACAAGCTTCCATTCTAAGTAATGAAGAAAAATTATGTGAAGAACACTTTCTCACTCACACTAGCCGATTAAGCACAGGTAGATTTTGTGTCAAACTTCCATTATGCAATGATCCCAATAGGCTAGGTGAGTCCTATAACATGGCAAAGAAACGCCTACTCAATCTAGAAAAACGATTTCGCAAATATTCAAATCTAAAATTACAATACACAGAATTTATTCGCGAATATGCCGCATTAGGACACTTGTCCGTGTCCTCCGAGCCTAAACCTTTTCCAGGATATTTTCCTTGTCATCATTCAATGATTCAGATATCACAAAGCGACCTATCATGTCCAATGCATTCAAAATTTTCGACCCACTTGGATTATTAAGTCCTTGCATTACCCAACCAAAAATGCTTCTTCAGAAGCTGTGGCTCCTCAAACTCGATTGGGACAAGCCCGTTCCTCAAGATGTCAAAAAATCTTGGAACGAATTTTCTACTAATGTAAATCATCTTGCTAACTTAAAAATACCCAGAACTACTCTGTGTGACCAGCCAAAAACCATAGAAATTCACTCATTTAGCGATGCCGCTCAGGGTGCCTACTGTGCATGCGTGTACCTAAAATCAACAAATATTAATAATGAAATCACTATTAACCTACTATGTGCGAAATCAAAGGTCTCACCTTTAAAACCCACGACGATTCCTCGGTTAGAGCTCTGCGCCGCTCTCCTGTCCGCTAGGCTAACTAAGAGTGTAATTAAATCAATAAATTACATACCTGAACGTATATTATACTGGTGTGACTCCAGCGTTGTTCTTTCATGGCTACATAGTCCTCCTAGAAACCTAAAAACATTCGTAGCCAACCGTGTAGGTGAAATCGTAGAGCTTACCCATCCATCCTCTTGGAGATACGTTCCTACTGCGGAAAACCCAGCAGATTTGATTTCTAGGGGCGTCAATGCCAGTCAGCTAAATCAGATCTCTGGTGGCATGGTCCATCATTTCTCACTAATAATGAGAATGAATGGCCAACTCTTAAACTAAATAAAATTCAAAATGATTTGCCTGAAGTAAGGCCCATCCAAGTGCATCCAGCTGTCGTTTCAAAACCTGTAATCAATATTGAGAATTATTCAAATTTTACAAAACTACAAAGAATATTTACATACATAAAACGATTTATGTACAATATAAAAAATCCACAGAATAAACGATCCGGTATTTTAACTACTGACGAACTAAAATAATCATTTAATCATCTTTGTGCTATGGGTCAATTACAATCTTTTCCAAACGAACACAAAACATTAAAACAAAACTTACCATTGAACAGCAAATCAAAATTAATCTCATTGTCACCTTTCTTGGACAATGACAATTTAATTAGAGTAGGTGGCAGGATAGATGCTTCTAACTGCCCATACACGAAGAAACATCCCATAGTCCTCGATGCATCTCATCATTTAACCAGAATATTTTTTGCACGTGAACACCTTCGCCAACTGCATGCTGGCCCACAGTTGCTATTGGCCTCAGTCAGAGAAACAATTTGGCCCATTAATGGTCGACGTCTCGCTCGTAATACAGTACACAACTGTGTGAAGTGCAGACGCTTTCAAGGCAAGACACTCACCCCAAAAATGGGAAACCTACCAGCACAACGCATAACACCAGACTTCCCGTTCGTTTCGGTTGGCATAGACATGGCAGGTCCGTTCTTTATACTTAACCGTAAAGGGCGTGGTTCTAAGTTAATCAAGTGCTACCTTTGCCTATTTATTTGTATGCGCTATAAATGTGTACATTTGGAAGCAGTGAGCAGTCTGTCTAAGGAAGATTTCATACTGACACTTCGCAGATTTATTTCGCGTCGCGGAAGGCCTTCAGAGATTTTCTCGGACAACGGTCGTAATTTCGTCGCGGCGGCCAATGAATTAGGAGCATTCTTAAAGGCAAACAATCATTCTCTTTCTGACTTTGCTGCACAGGAAGGTATCAGATTTTCATTCATCCCAGCTTACTCTCCCCATTTTGGAGGGATCTGGGAATCTGGAATCAAAAGTGCCAAACACCACATCACTAGAGTCATAGGCAACAGCCATTTAACCTTCGAAGAAATTCAAACTTTATTCACACAAGTGGAGGCAATACTCAACAGCCGACCCTTATGTCCCATGTCTTCCAATCCTGACGATCTTCTCCCCCTCTCTCCAGGACATTTTCTTATCGGAAGGCCGCTAACGACGTTTCCTTCTCCTGCAATACAAGATGTCGATCCAAACAGACTACAGCGATATCAAAGACTGGAACAAATTCGCCAACATTTTTGGCTCCGTTGGCAGAAGGAGTACATCTCGGAGCTGCAGCAGCGTCAAAAATGGACTAAGCATTCTGCGAACCTGAACGTGGGAGATCTTGTCCTGATAAAGGAAGATAATTTGGCTCCCCTATGCTGGAGCCTCGGAAGAATCACGAAACTATACCCGGGACCTGACAATAGTCATCGTGTGGCGGACATCAACACAACCAGAGGATGCGTCCGGCGCTCACTTGTCCGTCTGAGTCCTCTTCCGAAGCCAGAAGACATCTCAAGTTGAAAGACAAGCCTTTCAACGGGGCGGAATATGTCGCGGCTCAGCATTTGACCGCTTCAACAATTCAAATATTTTTATTCAAGCTACTGCTAACGCCTACCAGAACTCAAGAGCATTCGATTTATTTTTCATAACCACCGTCATAACTTTTACTTTCCTACCTTAACTTCACACACATTAGACTACGTTTTCCAAATTCAACACGATATCTTTGTACTCTGCATTTTATATTGAAAACTGAAGTAAATAGCAAACCAATCTATATTTCGGGTTTTATTTCACCAAGGAATAGAAGTCGCAGTGTCTCCTCGCGTAGACACCCAGATCATCGTGTAAAAGATTGAAACTGACAGATGACTTTTCTAGAGCATAATTAATTTCTCAGCCGTGAGACGTGAAAGATTCTATTTCTATATTCTATTTCCCGTTAATAATATTGAGTGTAGAATATGTCTAAAGACCACCTATGAAAACACAGTCCGTTCCTGAACAGTTCCGTTCGAGAACCTTACATCATCGATAATTAGAATAAAAATAAAGTGAAATGATAAAGAACAGTTAGTAAAGCCCAAAAAGTTGGTCAGTCGAGGATCCTAATATCATGGAGCGTTCCCTTGTTCATAAGGTAGGTACTTCTAGATGGTTCTGAAAGAGCAATGTTTTTTTACCACAGTCTCCTGTGTCCATGCTATTTTTTAATATATATGTTATACTTTGTGGGTGATGCTATATAATACATTTTTATGGACCCGCTTAAGTAGTTACCTACTTAAGTAACAGCAAAAACATATACGATCTTCCTTGTTATAATTATTACAAAAATTTAATTCTTCTTGACTGCGGGTAAACCTAAATACATCGATATGTTAGATTACTAGAACTGTAGAACTAAGAAACGTAGCAAAAAGGAATAAATAGTTAAGAAACCGCAAGGAGTATGAATTAGCGATTTCCCCTTCCCCACATTTTTTTTGAGTAGCGATCGGAGCAACGTCAGGCTTCACATAGCCACGCGCTGTCTCTAAATTATAATGAAAGTTTAAGGCCCGTATTGCAGAACTACGCTCAGTCTGGATCTCTCTGGATCTCTGCTCAACACGAGATTTAATTTACAAAATGACCAAATCGTGAATGAAATCTCTAAATACTTGAGCATCAAAGCAATTTAATATTCAGATTTCGTATTCCTTTTTATGCTTCACTTTTATCACACTAATAAAAAAAGCGAAAGTTTGTATGTGTGTTTGTGTGTGTGTGTGTGTGTGTTTGTTACTCCTTCACGCTCAAACGGCTGAATGGATTTGGATGAAATTCGGTACCAAGATAGCTTATACACTAGATTAACATATAGGCTACATTTTATCCCGGTAAAGTGAAATTTTCCGGTGGTGAGTAAATAATTAAAATGCTTTTTATCCGTGGGTGAAACCGTGGGGCGTAACTAGTAGTGTCTATATTATACTCTGAGTGCTGAGTTTATATTTTTCTTCTATAATCGTAGGCTTCTTGACCAACGATTTATAAATTTTACGGTTGGAAAAGTAAAATAATGAAAGTAGGTATTTTTTGAAGCTCCTCCAGATTTACCTACCAACCATACTAGTTTACCTAGAAAAGGTTAGAAAGGGTGTGATTAACATTTCCCCCCAACCTGCCCCGTTTTATTCAACTCAAGGGTTATTTTTTACCCATATAAGTATATTTTATTTTACCTAACTGTATAAAGAGGCAAGAATAGCAGAGGTAAATTAAAAGAAGGTTGCTTTAAATTCATACTGAAATATAATATTTTGTACTATTATTTAGGTAGATAGTACCTTTAAGTATCATTATCACGTAGATGTTCTTTAAGGTTGTAATATTTAATATTAATAATTGTATAAAACGAAATACATATACGTTCACAGTGTATTAGGCTAAGTTTTTACAAATAAATCATTCAAATCATTAAAAAAGATACCTACCTACCTAATCTGTGACTGATCATTATACTATTTATTTATGTACAAGTAAATAAACCTTTCAATAATAGGTATATACCTAATTTCATATGACAGTAGATTCACTCAGAAAATACATTTGTATAGGTTACCTAAGTACTTACATTGCGAATCCAGCTTTCATGTACAGTAACTCTAGCCCGCACAACGCGTGCGCTATTTTGATCATACCTAGCCACTAACGCGCCAATTAACAAAATTATTCTCAATACAAAACTAATTAACACAATTATATACAATTCATAAGACAACATGGAAGAAAATTCAAAATAATTTTCGATTTCTTGTAGAAACATGGCTATAAGTAGATAACTCTCTTAATAATAATACGTAGAATGAAGTTACTTTTTCTAACATTCACAGAATTTAAGGTTATGTGGCCCATGCCTACAGTATTATATTAGGTCTTTACCTATGAAATTGCCGTTTTGTTTGAAAAAAAGTTAAAGTATTTTTTTTTCGAACTTTTTATTTCTTTTATTCAAAGTAATCACCCCTGTAATCAATGCATCTTTGCCAACGCTGTGGCAGTTTATGGATGCCCTTCTTGAAAAAATCAGCAGGACGGGAGACAACAAACTCTTCAAAGGCGTTTTGTACTGCCTCTCGGGAATTGAATTTTTTTCCCGCTAAAAAGTTGTCCAAATTTTGGAAAAAGTAATAGTCGGTAGGCGCAAGATCTGGTGAGTATGGCGGATGAGGGAGAGCTTCCAAACCCAACTCATGCAGCTTAGAGACGGTCTGTTGTGCAGTATGGGGTCGCGCGTTGTCGTGAAGTAGCAGTGGAGACGACCGATTGACCAAAGCTGGTTGCAGACGTGCGAGTTTCGCCATCATTGTGGTCAGTTCTTCAATGTACACATCTGCAGTAATGCTCTCGCCGTTTTGAAAAAAGCTATGATGAATCACACCAGCACTAGACCACCAAACTGTGACCATCACCTTTCTAGGGGTCATTTTTCGTTTTGCACATTGCTTTGGTACCGAACCAGGATCTAACCAACTTGCTGAGCGCTTTCGATTGTCAAAAAGAATCCATTTTTCGTCGCACGTAACAATTCGGTTCAAAATTCCTTAATTTCTGTGCCTGTTAAGCAGCGCAAGGCAAGTCTCGATGCGTACGTTGCGCTGGCGATCGTTAAGTTCGTGGGGCACCCATCTATCAAGCTTTTTTATCTTGCCAATCTGTCGCAAATGGACCAATATTGTTTTGATGCTAACATCAAAAGCTGCTGCCAGCTCAGCTGTAGATTGAGATTCATCAGCTTCCACAATCGCCTTTAATTCATCATTGTTGACCAAAGTTTCCGGACGACCACGAGGTTCATTTTTCAAGTCAAAATGCCCAGAACGGAACCGAGCAAACCAATAACGGGTTGTACGTTCGTTTGTACAGTTCTCTCCGTAAACGTCGTTGATGTTACGTGTCGTTTGTTCCGCGTTGGTGCCACGACGGAACTCATATTCCATAATTACACGAAATTTCAAAGTATCCATTATGAGGAAAAATGTTGAAATGTAATGAAAATACAACGCTAATCAATAAACAAAAGACTTATATTGTAAATAGAATGTCATATTTTTAAAACAAAATTAATTTGAATTTAGAATTCATAGCCAATCAAAACTTTTTTTTGTTTGAAAAAGTCTGTACTGCAATACGGCAATTTCATAGGTAAAGACCTATTATAATCTGTGCTCATGCCATTGAATCGAACGATCTCTGAAAACAAACGTTCAAGAGATGCGAAGCCGTTACAAAGTACGCTCACTAGCGGATAAACGACCGAGTTAAGTAAGGAAATGTTATATTTTTCGTGTATATTCGGACATTTTTGTAAGAGTGCGTGGGCAGTAGATGCTTATGTTTTTGGATGGCTGAATTTTTAGCACATAAGAAATCTTACCACCCGAGGCGCGCAGCTCCCCCTTAGGCTTAGGGATCCATATTATTTTCTTAAATTCTATAGCAAACTTGGAAGTTAGTAAAAAATTCATAGGCTAGTGGTTAACAATTTAATTTGCTACGAAAGAAAAACATTGAGTAAGACAGGTACCTGTGCTTGCTATATAATATATGTACAGCATACAGCAAAGTAGATATAATCTATAAATATATATAACTCAAAGGTGACTGACTGACTGACATAGTGATCTATCAACGCACAGCCCAAACCACTGGACGGATCGGGCTGAAATATGGCATGCAGGTAGATGTTATGTCGTAGGCATCCGCTAAGAATTTTTCGAAATTACACACTTAAGAGGGTGAAATGGGTAGTTGAATTATTTTCCCATAGGCCACGCCGTGGGCGAAGCTGCAGGCAGAAGCTCATTATTATATAATAGTTAAGCGCTCAATTTAAATGTAATAGCTATCTACATTGTATATTATATTGAAATCTCTGGGTGATTGTATCCAAGATATCCTATACCTACCTGTCTATGCAATGAAATTTTTACTCGATTTGACGTAATAACTTCCAAAATCATAAAGCCGTTTAGCGACGGCTTAACGAGCCCTCCCGAAGCACACTTGCGCTCACTTGTAAATACCACTTTTTGTAGTGTAGAAGTAGTGACAGGAGCGAGCGTTGCTCAACTTCACCAATCGATTTACGATTTACTAATCGACAGTTAAAAAACGAATAAAAGTTTTCAATTACGTAAAATTAAAAATGGCTACCAAAACGCGATATAACTACTTAGAACTGTTTATCATTTGTTATTGTCCAGCATCAAGCCCGAGTCTCTACATACTCTATAATTTAGTCTTTGATAAAGAAGGTACCTATCTACTTATCTATTCTTATATAGTAGTTAATAAGTAGGCAGTATATATGGTCATGGCATTATATATCTAATCGATTCCTCAGTGGATTATCTAATATTGTCACAACACAATAGCACCTATCTAATTAACATAAATACATGGGAAACGAACATTACATATGATTTTATTTATAAAAAAAAGGGTTAAAAGAGCTCAATCGCATTAATTTCAACTGGAGAAATATATATATTTTAAATGTATATATTTTTCTTTTATTTTGTATCAAAAGTCAAACCACAGAACCGATTTTCATGAAGTTTCTATGAGAGTAATCTGATAGTAAGTTTTTACATTAATTACAAATAAAAGAAAAATCCGATCAGTTGATAAATAACGCTGAGATCTGAGGTTACAAACATAAAAGAGTAAATAAATACAACCAAATTAAGAACCTCCTCCTATTTCGAAGTCGGTTGAAAAGCAGAACAAAATATTTTCATTGAGTGGTACCAAATGTCTCGGTTTATGTGTGCTAGTACTACTACTATTTAATATACGCACGCCTCACAGCGAGTAGTCGGACTACACAGTATATGAAATGACGCTAGTCGTTTAACTTACGTAACAAAATAAGAAAATGTAATTAGAGACCGACACTGCATACAAATATAGTTCCTATTCCGTAGTAATTAATTCCGTGGTAACAATCATGAAAATCTTTTCATACATACTTAATTAAGTATTAAATTTTCATCAAAATAATATGGTTAGGTTTAATAATTATATACTTACTAAGTAACCTTAATAAGTATATACTTATACACCACTTTTATCATCATCATGTCTACTCTTTTATTTTTCTTTTCTACTTAGTACTGTACCTATTTATTTGTATATACCTATGTATATTTTTGTAACTTATTTTTGGAAGTGAGTGTTTAATAATTTCTTTCTTTCTTTGTAAACCTTCTATGTAACAAAATGTCTCCGTATCTAATCTTGAGGTCGCTAGATTAACCTCACAAAGATATATTTATTTACTTGTCTGTTTCTACTATGGAAGTAGGGAAGCCAAATAGAATGAACAACAAATAGAATCTCAATTATCCTGTGTTTATTCTGTTTCACGTTATAAAGGCTTAACCCGCGTAGGTGTTTGCAAATAGCATGGACTACTAACAGACGATTAATAGTCCTAGTAAGTACTTAACTTTATTGTGGTGCTGTATTGCATTATGTATTAAGTGATGGTCAAGATGATTTAAGTGTAGTACTGGGGTCAAGTGTTTACTGTTTATTCAAAACAACGTATGAAGTTCCATAATGCATGGGGTTCGATATAGGTTTCTGATTTCTCCCATGAGTCTTATAACCCAATGCCAGTTTACAACGAAAAAAAAGAAGAGTTTTAAATTTAGTTCTTTATTTACTTACGTTTGTTATTTACCTTAGATCTCCGATCCGATAAAACGATTTCGAAAAATTCTATTTTTACATCAAAGGATATACGATTTCAGATTGTTCCCATAGAGATTTAAAATTTAAATCTAACGGATAAATAATAAAGGTGAATAAGATGGTAATATTATCTCAACTTAAAATTAAATGGTGACCATTGAGTAGTGACAAACATTTTTGAATAACTAGGATTTGACATAACACCATCCCTCCCAGACATAAGTCTATAAAGCCTCTGTACTCATATGTATAGCCCCATAGTTAGGGCGTCGCAATGTTAATTGTTGGGCTTATTAGGGTTGCAGCTATCGTAATCCGGGCTCGTAAAAGAGAGTGAGCCATACAAAACAGGGTGCGTAGATACTTACTTTGCCCGCTCGCGTTGCCTCTGCGTTGGGTTTCATTCATGAAAACAGAAATTAGTTTGGCTCTTTTGTTGGTCGCGGTAATTAAATAGTGTACAAATCTAGATCCCCTTGTTATTTCGTTTTGTGTAGGTGTGAAGTGATGCTATTGTTTCAATCGTAAAATTTTATACAACTTGCTATTTACCTCTCTGTTTTATTGTTTTTGCAAACTAGTCTATACCTTTTACCTACATAAATGCTAACATCATGGTTGATACAATGGATTATCAATAACTAGTTGCGCCCCGCGGTTTCACCCGCGGATAAAAAGTATTTAAATTATTTGCTCATCCCACGGGAAATTGCACGTAGCCTATATGTTAATAATATGTTAATCCAACACATGCATACAAACACACACCCACAAATACAAACTTTCGCCTTTATAATACTTATTAGTATGATTAATCTCAAGGTAGGTACTCGATCATTATTACTTTGTCTTCATTAAAAGAGGTAAATATTTCCTTATAATAGATAAGTTGTTTTTGTTGGTTTATTTAAAAAAAGTTATTTCCTGAGATTAAACACACGGAATTAAAGTTTCGGACTATAAAAAACAAACCAAAGCTGTACCGTATAGAATAGCTATAATAGGTAATAGGGGGATTTCAGCACAACGAAAAGCAACAATGAGCAATGTAAACTAATAGAGTATAGTGTGGTGACAGCTGTCAGATTCGTGCTACAGATAATAAAAATTAAATTTTTCACCAATAAGGAAAATGATGTAAATTTTCATTAATTTAGCATAACGGTGGAACCTTAAAATAAATGTTTTGGAGATTTACAGAATGAAAGTACCTGTGTTATTATAAATTGGGAGATTTTCTGACAGGCAATTAAAAAGATAAATAGTTCATAAAAAGCCATAAGATGGCGTTGACGAGGACAAATAATAAAAAAGCTTGTGTTATACACATCAGCTTTATATATAATTTATCTAAATAGTCAATACAATATTAGAAAAATTAATCAGTCTGTACTAAATCCTCTATACAACACAATACAGAGAGATCAAACAGCCAGACAACGGCAAGTCCAATTTAGATTATTTGGTATTAGTCGACGAACGGTTTGGGTTGGCTCAATGATTACGTGCCTCAAAATGAACTCTATTTCTTACCCTTATTTGCTTTTTGTTATAGATATAATGATTTCATAGCTTATGTAAGTACCTAAATATAGAGACCTACACATTATGATTTGTGTGAAAAGTAACAAAAATAGTCAAAGATTGTTAGCTATATTTATTTTTCTGTATATAGTTTTTAAGCTATATTATGGACGAGCTTCTGCCCGCAGTATCGCCCGCGGCGTGGCCTATGGGAAAATAATTGAACCACCCATTTCACCCTCTTGAGGGTGGAATTTCGAAAAATCCTTTCTTAGCGGATGCCTACGTCATAACATCTCACTGCATTCCAAATTTCAGCCCGATCCGACCAGTGGTTTGGGCTGTGCGTTGATAGATCACTGTATTAGTCAGTCAATCAGTCAGTCACCTTTGAGTTATTTAGATTTAGGCAATTTTTTTCCAAATGTCCCCACCGGTGGGACAGAGCCGGTGGAGATAAAGAGAATATACCCATTTAAATAACTTGACTATGATGTTACAAAACTATTAACTCCAAATGTCCATTTGATGCGGAGGTCAAATGTTCACCTTTTGACTACGTCAAGTCCAATTTAGATTATTAGGTATTAGTCTGTGACCGCTGGCTTTGCACAATGATTGCGTGAAAATCAGATATCAAGAAAGTCCGACGTTCTACCTTCTGACCAAATTGTACCATTTCTAATTTGTTTTTTAGATATTATTTTTAGAATTATGTCACTGTTTGCCAGAAAACTAGTAGAAAAACCAATGAATAACATAAATATAAGTATGTATAAGTGTTTATTATATGTTAATGAATGACGTTACAAAATAGTCGTTCACCTGTTGTTAAGCGACACGACGGCAAAACATTTATAGTGTCACTCGGAACTCCACTCTAATGTAAAGTTTCGTGTGGCACCGCACTGCGCACGTCATCATCCTCAGACATCAGCACAGTCTAGTAATAAGAGAGATCAGGGGGTGATCACGAAACTTTGATTGCAACACAACAGGTGACATTTCCATATTAACTATGCACATAAACTGCGTATTAAAACAGTAAAATCCATACAAGTTTGTTTCTATTGGTTGCAATCGAGATACGTGATAACCCAGCAAATCATAAATTCTCATTGCCCGGTAATTTCACTAGGTACAGCGCCTTTCAAACTGGAACACAGAACTTAGTGTATGCATACTACTGATTGGTGGTAGAATAACTGGCAAAGCGGTGGTGGCTAGACGAACTTTGCCGAAAAGTCCTACCACCAATCAGTACCACAATACAGTTCAGAAGGCAAGGTTACCTACTACCAACCGAGTTATCGGGCCACGTCATATAGTTACGAATGTTATGTATTTACAACTTAATATTTGCAATAACTTAAGTCATTCACCAAATCGTAAATTGAGTTTCTCACTTCTAAGGCTTGTTACTACCACATTAAATGAGCAAATAGTGTAATGTGATAAATAATGAAATATCTTGTAATTATGTAACACAACGTAACTCCTAACTATTTCTATGGTAAAAATTACAAATAGTAAAACTTGATACTTACCACAAAACCCAGTTATTTTTATTTTATGTTAATGAATGACTTGACGAGCTAACCGTTTGCCTGATGTTAAGCGACATAAGCGACATGGCTGCCCATATTAGTTGCAGTGTCACTCGGAACTCTAATGTATAGAGTTTCGCGTGACACTGCCATGCACACGTCATCGTGAGACATCAGCACAATCTAGTAATAAGATTACTAGAGTGTAAGTTCAGGTCATTAAGTCTCATTAGCCCAGTAATTTCACTAGCTACAGTGCCCTTCAAACCGGAACACGGCAGTGCTTACGCACTACTGCTTGGCGGCAGAATAACTGGCAAAGCGGTAGTACCTACCTAGACGAACTTTGCAGAAAAGTCCTACCACCTAGTAAAAGTAGTAAGCATTAAATAATGTGTAAGATGTACGTAAATTAATAAGTAAAACAAACTAATTTTATTGTAAACTGTAATAGATATTTTATTTTGTTCTCATTAATATTAATTTCTTACTGCTTGAAACTTCATATACAGTTACGTAATAATATTATTATATTTTATTTGCAGGGTTCGAAATGAAATAAACTAATATACATTTTCATATTTTATTCATTCTTTTATGTAATCATCAGAGTTGTACAACTAAATAATCACAGTTGAAAACAAAACATAACTATGTTTAGTATAATATAATAATTATTAAAGATAAAATTAAAATAAGTATTTGCAACGGTATAATACCGTGCAGTATGGTTGCGACAGAATACTTTGCTATATTTTGTACTGGATTGTGTGCTCTGCTGTCTACAAATGTACACGCAAATGGAAACAGTATGGAATTAATGGCAAACGTAGCATTGGAAGCTTTCAGTAGGTATAATCTACCTAACTAAACAGTCATAGGATTCAAATTACGACACTACCGAAGCAGCGAAGCAGTTTATAAAAAAGGCTAAACTGAAGCAACTTTGCTTTATAAACCCTGTACGAGGTTCACAATTAGGTGTATAATTGCGAAGAAAGAATATTTTGGATATTTTAACAATGATAGATTTGACAAACCCGCATTCGTGCTGTGATATCAGCTGGGCGATCACGTAACTCGATTGCAACAGATAGAAACACCAATTTGTATGGATTTGACAGTTTCAATACGCAGTTTATGTGCATAGTTAGTATGGAAATTTCTCCTGTTGCATTGCAATCAAGTTTCCTGATCACCCTCCAGATCTACGTTAGATGCACGGCAGCTGTTGCCGGCGTGAACACATTCCCTATGACAATCCATTCTTAGAACATTTGCACATACTATATAGCATACTAGGAAGCACTCAGCCTGTATAAAATATAAAAAGATAACGTAAATGCTATATATTAGCTTATAGTAGGTAATGTACATGTAAGACGCCGCAGAGCTCAGGAAAAGTAATTAGGATTGTGCGGAAAGACGCACGTGGAAACATAAGAGTTGCATGTTGTAAAACAGTCCAAAAAACTTACAATATAATATTGTATAAGACAGAAATACAAAATCGGACCCAAATCGCTATCGTATTTCGTCTATATGTATGATACTGGCAGTGTAATGATATCAATAAAACAATAGGTATAACGATATGGGTGTAAGCGACGGATCGATATAAAATAAAACTACGCGTTCAGTTTCGACTATAACTTCGTTAACAATCTATTCGAAATTTTCCGTAATTTTACTCTGTTGATCGTCTCACAATGAGAACGTTTTGCAAAAATAATTAATACAAAGTACCTACTTGAGTTATTCGATCCGAACGCGAGTTTTCGTTTGATATTGTGTCCGTATTATATTCACCCATTACGAATGTTCTACTTACACATAATAATTAACGAGAATTACTTTAATTAATATTGATGTAACATTTGAATATCTTTATTCGTCATTAGTGCAAACTAGAGGGTGAACTTAATTATACCAGGTAAGTAAATCGAACTATATTTAAACCGAGTTTACAAAAAATCTTAGGCTTTCAAACATATAATAAAATCAGTCATTTTAACGCAATTCAGTATATTTATTCTAAAATTTACACTGATCATAGTTCGATGTCGAAGTGAGACAGTCGCGGAGACCTTTCAATTACTTTTAATTTTACTAATTTTAAATTCTTAATTGATAATTTATAAATTAATGACTCCTACGGATATCGACGATTATGTCACTTCGAAATCGATAGAAATAGTTATCTAGCACAACACTCTTAATAAGTTATTGATATTTTTCTAGGTGCGACTAAATTTATATGTAAACATACGAATAAATAAAGTGCAAACACTTACAACTACCGTCATTAGCTGCGTCCATAATGCTAATAAATTGGCACAGTCCCATTCATGTCCGCGCCGTGCATGCTCGGCTCGCGGCTCGGTCCGCCGAGCTCACGGCAGCACATTCACGCCCAACACGCTCGCCTCAACATACTTCTCTTGCCCAATTCCCACACACCACTACACAAACGCACATAAATACACATCTTCGCACACATTCACACTAACAGAAACTCTCCGATGACTATTATTATTTAACTACGGTTACAGTTAGAGAAGTCGCTCTCGAATATTCTATTTAACTAGCACTACATGGAGACATTAGGAGAGGAACACCGTTACTGTACACTTCACTTACGTTCTAAAATAATGTCAATTGTTTAATTTAATTAGATCAGGGGAAGTCGTTTGAGTTTACTACTTTATATACAACCCCGTTGTTTAATTTCGAATGAGCATTAGGTATTATTAACTCGATGTCCGAATGGACCTCCATAAGTTTTCTAACATTACCATTATCATAAAATATAACATATTCTTTTAAACTATGGTGATTTCACGCGAAGGGCCAGAAACAAGTGACATCACGTAAAGCTGTGAACTTACAAAATACTCGTATAAATTATTCACATTTATAGCACACTATCTACAAACACCCACAATTCATATTCACGTCTGGCCCTCCGGCAGAAATCCGCTTACTTATCTCAGTAACTTCCAATAAAATACTGACTCATAATATGGCTAAATCGAATAAAAACTTATATCAAATATTTGGTGAAGATGTACGTTTAGTTGTTTTGTAAAATAACGTCGCAATTAAATATATCTTATAGTACTAAAGCTTAACTGTCTACTAGAAATAAAATCGTATAAAATTGATAGGTGTCGCGTAATCGAGTGCGCGAGTGTCGGTCAGTTCGCAGAGTCCGGTCGTCGATGGCTCGCTTTATTTACAAAATGAAATACCACGGCTTGGGCGCGGTTACGCCACACTCGCGTGGGGTCGTGTTTCGTGAATTATTGTGAGGAGACAATTGACTAAGGTTTGTGCGTTGGGACGCGCTTACAGCTGTTCGTCCAGGTCCGGTCCGTATAAGTCGGCCAGCTTGTCAAACCGCGGGCCCCAAGCGCCGAGATAGTCGTATTCGTGTGTTTCGTCGTCCGTACCTGCCGGAAAACACATTTCATTAGGATTCTATGTATTATTTATTAGTTTTCGGATTCGAAGACTGGAGTTTCGATTTTTCGCTTCGTACATTGGAGATATTGCTTGGTGTAGAATAGGTCATTTTAAAGCCTTTGATCAAGCTACTTTGTAGCAGTCGCAGGTTTCAGAAGTTTCCTTCCAATGTAATGTTTATATTGAACTAGATGCGGCCCGCAGTTTCACCGCGCTCAACTTTTTTATTTTGTGTTTCATAAAAACTTTCTTCTGACAATAATAAACACAACAAAAAAATAATTAGTGAAAATGTTCTATCCGTTCACGCGTGATGCGATAATGAAGGAAATAGAGATTCATTTATATATTTATATATATATAGATAAGTAAAGCAAACACCACCTACCCCAAAAGAGAGTTCGTGTTTTCTAAAGAAATCAGTGTTTCTCGAGAGATTACTTTTCTATTAGCTTCAGTTTACTTTGTTTTTATTACATTCGTCGTAAACAGAATTTGTTTTATTCAAATCAGTTTTATCAAGTTCGAAACAGATTTTCTTTATTCTTTTCAATGCTTACTTATTTTCTGAGTTAAAAAGTAAAAAGGAAACCTATTATCGACCTAACCAAAACCCAAACAAAAATTATTACCAATTAAATTGTGTTTGAGTTTGAGAGAGAGAGAGAGAGAGAGAGAGAGAGAGAGAGAGAGAGAGAGAGAGAGAGAGAGAGACAGAGAGAGAAGACAGAGAGAGAGAAAGACAGAGAGAGACACACTGATTTACTTTGAAATAGAGGATATGGTATACGTTCCGTCACGTAAGATGAACGCTAGTTGTCGACCTGCGCACGGACAGTTTTACGTAATAAGACTACAGTAATTGTTATATATAATTAGGTACTTTGCTAGCTACAGTTTAGTGCTTTACAGTTTAGTCTTTAAAAACCCGCTCATTGTGCAGATAACGGCTAGCATTCTTCTTACGTGACGCAGAGATAATAGATAAATAACGGCTGTATTACCAAAGAAACTTACCTGAGGCCAGCGATGATAGGGAGCCAGCGGTGCTGCCACCTCCCTCATATGCGTAGTTGCGCAGGTCGTCGAACGGAGGTGCGTTGGGGTCACTGTCAGCTCTCCTCTTGTGCTCCTCGATGAACAAGCCGACGTTGGTCTCGCCAGGCAGGGGCACCCCCACGCCCGGAGGCACGCCTACGCTTACTCCCATTGGACCGACGCCCAACCCAACGCCCATCAACGGATCTAGTACGATGAATACAAAATATCAACTTAACGAATTACGTCTTACCAAGAATCCATAAAATGTTGAGATTAAAAATAGTATAACAAAAGTAACAAGAGGCAATTTGGTGGTGTGTAGGCTGATATTAGCCCTATTTCGTGTTGTTTATTACCCCAAGGACATAAGGTATCATAATAGCTTAGTAGAGTTTTGATAATTACATTTGAAGCCAGAAATCAAAGGGTAGCTCGTTATTATGTTTACAACTCCTGTCAAACTGCCAATCTACTAACGGGCATATCGTTTGAAACTTTTCTCATTTTACGATTAATGAAACACTTTTTTAAAGGGAAATATTTATTTTGTATTGGCACGTTATTATTGATCACATAAAAATATAGGTAGTTAAGTTTAATAAAGACGCTCTATAAAGAAGCTTTGCGGACAGTAGACCTCGAAAACGGAGAACCGCCATGATTTTTTGGAACAATTTGATTGGTACATACACAGAGTAACCATATATTTTTTCTCCAAAATGTGGGTACCTACGTATCGAAATTTAACAGAGATAATACCAGAATTACGGTTCATCCAATTAGTAATGCAGCGAAATGTAAGAGATTGAATGATCACTTGCATATGCTTGTGTCAATCACATTTGTGTTTCACATTTATTTGTTTTTAAAGTTTACGTATACCTATACTAAAAAATTGTATTTGATAGATGAAAGGTATCAATGGAAAAAAATTTGCCTGTATCAAAAATATCTTAATAAAACAAAATGTCAAATAGGTGACAAAGCTTAATATATGTCTTCTATTTATACAAATTAAGCCCGAGTTATTCGTTAGATGTGCTATTCTACGTGACATTGGCAAAATTGTTGTAACCATAAAGGCCATTGACCAAGAGTTGAAGTTGAAGCCTGAGTTAAAATATAACGGGATAAGTGAATAAGTTTTTAACGTGCAAGATAAAATAGAGAATTAATCCTGGGTTAGTTATTTGTTCAGCTAACTCAGTGTTAAAACGGAACGCGCAAGTGGGCCCAAATGAAGTCATTTATTATACCTAATAGTACATCCTTAAATCAGATATCTCGACTATTATATTCTTGACAACTACTTGAACAATTTTACACACATATTTGTTTAGAATTGGGTACAAAATAATTTTGCCAAATATTATCAATATACAATCGGGTGATAAATAGGGAAACGCCTTAAAATAGTAAACGAAAATAATGTGTGAAATTTTAGAACCTACATATAAAGTTTCGTTAAGATTACTTGAAAAATACGACCTGTGTATATATATAAGAAAAATTTTGAGAGTTGAAGTATTGACTTTGTTCTCTCGGTCATTTAAACGCAAATAATCTGAATAAACAAAAAACCAATATAACGAATATGAACAATTTATCTAATTGAATCGAAAAAGTTCATGACCTTCAGAAAGCAACTACCTAGCTGACAATGCGCCTAACCTAACCATCTTTTTGACCATACACAAGATGCAAATATTTTTGTGGGAAATGTTTTTACCAAGTCTGTGGCGCGCGGCTTCGTGAACTTTTGCGGCCAAAAACCCTTCCCTTCATTACTTCCAAACATTACTGAATTATTTACAACACAGCGTTTTCATGTTTCCTGTTTCATCTTACGATATTCAGGGACAAAGTTGCTGTCAAGAAAACAAATTTCTTTGAAGATTTTTTATTTTTAGACGTAGGAAAATGAAGAATCTTCGATCTCGTATAAGAATTTTGGAGTATGATGTACAATCCAACTTCGCAGGTTTTGATAAAATATAGAATTTGTTCAAAATACTAAAGTACCAATGCCTCGAATAGTCTTAAACTAATCATGAGACGTTATCGCTCTAAAAGTTACACACTAAATTAGATAAAACTTCGCATACGAAGAGAACGGTAGTATAGACAAGTTTTGTAACTTTGGCTAAAGGGAATTAAATAACGTTATTAAGCGTACAAGTAAACCGGGAAGTTCCAGAGAAAAAGATTAAAGTATTTTCGTAACTGCTATATTTTTCAACATAGAGAAATATAAAATACCCATCTGAAAAATATTGACAAAGTTGCACCTGAAATACGAGCTAGAGGGAAACATGTTGTTCAAACGAGTAGTTACGCTATTAAATGGATTCGAAATCAAATCTGTATAAGCCAGTAAAATATAAATCTATGGTGAAAGCACAACATATGAAATATTTTGTAATAGGAAGCCACAATTTTATTTCTGGGATGGCCTTCCGAATAAATAAAGTTATACCGAGAATTTTCTGGAATAGCCTTTTATACAGCTTTAGTAAATAGTACGGTCCGTTAGTTGAAGCCTATAAACAGCGTAGAAGTGAAAAAAAAAAAAAAAAATCGGGAAATAACATAGAGAATATATTGTAGGTCAAGGTACCAGCAGGATATAGAGACAAAAAGGCTGCTGGACAAGTTTTTTTTTTTTTTTAAGTTTTGCAATAAGCTACAGAGTTGTCGAAGAAACAAATTCTTGAAGGAAATGACAAGGAAACATCCCAATGCGTTGTAAACATAGTATAGAATACCGTCTATTTAAAATCTACTATAAACCATTTTGTTTTATAAATTTCTCTTCATTGACATTGACGTAGTATTTACTTTGACATGACATAACATAATCAAACTTATATAATTATATCTCACTTAGCACTGGCAGAAATTAAAGAAAAGCGAAAAAACTCCATTATCTAAAAAAAGTATTAAGAAAATCCGATTAACTTACATGGCATTTTCTGTGGGGCATGATCGGGCAAGGGTCCTCCTATAGGTATTTGGAGCGGCGTGATGTCAAAGGCAGTCATGTCGTCTTCACCACCACCCTCGTCGTCGTAGTTGATGATGTTCTCACGGACGTCATCGTCGGGTCCAGGGTACTTGATGTGTGCCTCGCGCCGCCGGTTGTACACCACGAATACCAGCACCAGAACTGTTAGAAAAAATAGGTTGCAACAACTTTGCACTGTATCTCCTTTACTACACTGCATAAAAGTGGAATAGGCACGGTGTTTTCTCTTATTTTATCTTTGCGTATTTCAAATGTGATAGAAAGAAATAAAACATAGTATAACTATTCATCCGCTTTAAAATATTTATAACGGGTTATGTAAGTTATGTGAATACATTTTATTTTATTTTAATCATGTTCCAAATCACCAGAAACTTTGAAAATAAAATTTAAATTAGCGTTGACGTGTGAAATTGGATTACTCTTATCACACATTTGATCAGATTGTAAGTAATATGGAACTAAAAAATATATTATTACTTTAGCTTAAGGTACAAGTTCGTAGCCGACACACAGCAGCATGCGACGACGGGTCGCCCCAACACTACGTTCTATGTTTCTCTATGAAACAGCTCCAGGCGACAGGTCGCTAACTGCGGAAGGTGTTTCATAGAAATATATATAAATGTAGTGTCGCGGTGACACTATGGTGCTCTTGCTGTTGCTGCGTGGAGTCGGATAAGAACTTGTATCATTAAAGACACAAAATTACAGATGAGAGAGTCAACGTGTATGTGATTTGAAATAGTATTTGAAAATAAAAACTAAATACGTAATATAAATAAATATTCTAGAAAAATTGTTTGAAAAATGGTGTGCCTGATAAATTAAGCTCTGAGTATTTTATTATGAGTCTATTTATGTTAAGAAGTTGGGTAATTGAATATGTAATTTTAATGACTTTGAAGTAGATACGAATACATTCATACGAATGAAGTAGTACCTACTTTTAAGATATATCCTTTGTGAACGAGCCTCCATGAATCGTTTCAAAGTTGATGAAATGAGCGTGTAATATCTACAGTAAAACTTAAGCGGGCTTAAGGAATACAAAAATAACACTAAACGTTTTTCTTGATTAATTATCGACATTTTCTAACTTTTTATGTAGGTAAGTAATTAATAAATTAGTATTGCAGTAATAAAGAATAAATATGACGCAGAAAAAACACAAGATAGAGACATTATATGTCGCATGAGGACCGAATTTATTACTAAAATAAGACGCTCCAAGACCAGATTATTATTAGGTAGGTACACAATGGTAATGACAACAATAAATACAGATATTTCTTCGTAATTTATTTAGTCGGCAGACTATTGAATACAGCTGCTTATATTGTCACAAGGATCTTGGTAATATTAGAAACTTGGTAATATTAGAACGGGGATTGCTTTAGTCATTTCAATTTCCGTTAGGAAGGTAGGCATTTAATAAAGGAAGGGACTCCGCGATGATTTTAAAGCATAATGGAGAGAACATGTGGGACGTAGTTTTGTGTATATTGTAGATATTTCTATTGTTTTTGGGCCTTTATTAATCCTTTAATGATAATGACATGTAATGTACTTATTGGTTTTAGACTTAAATCTTTAATTATTTGGATACTATTAAAGCTGAGATTAATAAAAATCTTAAATTAAACATTTTTAGTTTACTAGGATGAATATAACACTTTTGTAAAGAGAAGCTATCTATGCGTAAGTTTCCATTAAATTTAGTTTTAATCCATTAGTGTTGGTCAATTTAGGTGTAGAGAAACATAATATGGTGTTTGTTTGCCCAAGAACGTTAGTATTTTACAGAAACTGCAGAATTCTCGTAACTTTGAAGAGATATACGATACAATCGATTCGTAAGCAAACAAACAACATTAAACACATGCAGACAAATGGAATGACTGTGCTCACCTAAAAGCATGAACAAACAAACAATGATAGCTATAATGAAGTCTCGTGAGGGCGTGATGATGCCAGATGCGAGCAGTTCCAGCTCGCAGTCATGGCCAGTGTATCCAAAGGCGCAGATACAATCGTAGCGCCTCGCAGGCTCTCTGTCCACGCACGTGCCTCCATTCAGGCAGGGGTTCACGACGCACTCGTTGATGTTGATGCAAGTCCCTCCGCCGCGAGTTGACCCACCAGGGCACCTATACAACCCGCAATATACCCCTCCGTAGCGACACGGCGCGCACTGAGCCCCTGATAGCATGCATTACGACTACATAATAAGGTGACATCGGAATCCTTATTGACTGAAGGAATTGCCTCCGAGATTTACAAGCTTTGTTTTACGCGCGACAGTGACACGCAATACCTTGATGCCGATAGGGATTTCGAAGTGCTGCGATGTGATACATAAAATACGGATGGTGTATGAGTGCGTGAGTGGGTGCGCTACGACCGTTTAGTGGCTGTGATTAGTGCTCACTCATAATAATAAGGAGGCAGACGAGGATGGCAGCCAGCGCGCCCATGCTGAGCTTGAGCGTGCGGCCTTCCTGCACCAGTTCGCAGTTCTCCCCCCAGAACCCCTCGGGACACAGGCAGCGGTATCCGGGCTCGCGATTCATGCACGAACCACCGTTGCGACAAGGGAAGTAGAGACACTCGTTCTTGTCTACGCAACCCTTTCCATCCGGAGACAATACCAAACCCTCACCGCAACTGGACACCATTCCAATATACATATTAATACATCACATAAGCATCAATATAATTATACATAAAACATATACTAAGAAATTTTAATATCGCAATTATTACCGAAGAACAGCATAGTCAGCATATATTATGAATATAAGTAATAATAATTATAGGTACTGTTATTTTGATAATATAAAGCCTCGATTAAAGTTGAAATAATACGTGCCGTAATATATATACGTTGTAATAGTATATAGTATAAAATAAGAATAAAAGAACTCAGCGCGCGCTAATTAATGTAACAGAGAAATTAATACACCATTAAGTTAATCATAGATGCTGACGATTCACACTAATAAAATAGGCAAGTAGGTATGTATATATACGCAGAAACAAATTTTGTGGGATAACTTCTAGTCATTATTATTTTGCAAAATGTAATTATCGTTCTCATCAAAGTTTACTTTAATTAAAAATCCGATAAGAATAAGGATGTGACTTTAACTGATATAATATAGTTGGTTATACTTACGTGCATTCATATTCATTCCAAAGGTCAACGCAGACGAAAGGCTCAGTGCAGTGCACGTTGATGCAAGGGCTGTTTGAGGGGCAGTTACGGTCGAGGTTGCGAGCCATGGTAGCCTGTCCCCATTGCGTGCCGTTCATTGCAGGTGGCAGAGGTAGGTGCTTGCCTTCTAGACGAATATCGTCCAAGCAACCCTTTTGGAAGTCAGCGTACACTTCAAACGTCCTCACACCAGTGTATTCCGCTTTTCCACCGGCGTAAACACCCTCTTGCTTATCCACTAATAACCATTGATGTCCTTCAAATGTAAACGTCTCATTGTATCTCCTTCCCTCACCACCATCAATCTCAAGAGTAGCGGCACTACCGTAGCGACTGACACGTGCGATGTGCCACTGACCGTCGTCAACAGCGACAGAATTGAGCCACACGTCTCGCTCCTCGGTCCGCAAGGAATTCAGATTGTATCGGAAATGTAATCGCGCGTCTTTCACTTCCAATATTCCGTATTCCCTGTTGTGCTGATCGCTTACTCTGAAAAGTTCACCGTGAGGCTCACGCGTTCGGAATCTCAATTGGATCTGTGTGCTGAATCTGTCGGGTTCGAAACTCAACGCAAACTTCACATAACTCTGAGGTCGAAAACTAGTTGGGGTAGTTGGTAAGTTGCATGAGGGTCCCGTCCAACCCGGCCGGCATTGACATCTAGCTTCTGAGAAACTACCGACGCAAGTGCCGTGTTCCCAACACCTTGAAGTAGTATCGGCTTGATTACATATTTCTTCTGTTTGTGGACAGCCGGCGACCGAATTTCTCGAGAGTCCAGGATGAGCCAAATCGTACAATTTACTATTATGAATCAAATTTCGGATACATCCATCGAAACCTTTTCCAATAGGCATGTACTGCCAATGATAATGAGTGGGGTCAAAGTGTTCTATGTATAAACCACCGATTTGGAGAGGGGCATTAACGTTTAAGTATTCATTGAAAGGAGGTATAGTTCCGGTCGCCTGACAAGTAGAGTCATCAAATTCAGGTGGAGTCCCATCTTCCATTTCTTGGATGTCAGCCGATTTACAGAAATCAACTACCATTCGAACATTTTCAGTATCCCAGAATATGTCAATTCTATGCCATTCTCCGTCATCTAAAGATTTCTTAGTCTTCACTCTAAGCTCTAAGGTGCCGGAGCCGAAATCTATTAATAATCGAGGGTTACCTCGTTCTAGTTCGACGGAAATGAAGTCAGACACCATAACTTCCTCAGGTTCTGGGGGTACTATTGGCCCATTATACAGGAGTACGCCTTCAGATTTCCTAGTGATAAACTCAAAGCTCAAATGAGACGTGTCGCACATTTCTAGAGCAGGATACCAGGCCCACCCAGTGCCCCTAAAGCTCCTAGACGTTTGTTGACACCTTGGGCCCGTATATCCAGGTGGACACGAACATGTCAGACCATATTTTCCTTCAATGCATCTACCACCATTGTAGCACGGAGAGTTTCGACATGTTTCAGCTTGGGTGAAATTACGAGCACCACAAGTACATTCAGCGATTACGTCTACACGAACTCCAACTAGTGCAGTCTTATTTGCGTTTACCATGTACGGTACATTGCTGATGTCAAGTACGTTTGTACAGGACCCTTCACACATTTGATTTTCATAAAGACATTCATCGATGCCCACCATAGTAATATTTATTCCAACTGCTCTTTCGATTTCTTCTCTATGCATAAGTACAATACCGTTTAATCGAATAGGTTTATAATAATGAGCACCGTGTGCTGAAAAACGGATGTCGGTAACTGGAGGGTGCTTTTTTCTTAGTTGAACGCTAAATATGTCAATGTTTTCGCGTTCTGTGTTGAGTAAATCTGCTAATTTATCTTTGAAAATATCTAGCTTGCTTCTTGATACGCTTAATGTTTTGTAATTCCAGACCCTAATAAAATCCTCATCTGATATTCCTGATATCCGAATCGAGCCAGAATTTATAATAGCTTCATGTGATATCTCTTTCACATAAACTGTCACATTCGCTGGAACATCTGTTTGCGTATGTTTACGATCATAGACTTTAAACTTCAAGTGGTACCTTCCTTCTTTTGTTTTATGTCTCATCTGTATCATTCCCGTTTCTTCATCTAGTGTAAAGTTTGGATGTTCTGTACTTTCCCAAAAGAACTTTTTGTCTGGCAAGTCCCAATCATCGAGGTCATAAACGTAAACTCGTCCAACTTCAGTATCTGGAGCTTGGCCTTGGTACTGGTAGCTGTAGACGAGTATTTCTTTGGAACCTGGTTGCATCTTGTTATCATTAACATCTCCTATAACTACGGTAAGTGTACTGGTTCCGGTCATAGCTGGGTTACCGTGATCTTTGATGATAATAGGAATAAGGTACTCTTTTTGCTGTTCCCTGTCAAATGAACGTAATGAAGAAACGATGGCCATTCCATCGCCATTAGCACCTTTTTGGTCTTGTTCAACTTTAAAAGATGCTCTTATAATATCATCAGCGCCAGGATCTAGTCTAAACTGAAATGGTGGTCCATTGCTTTTTGATCTATCATCGTCATCGGTGGCTAAGATTTCAGCCACCTTTTTGGGTGTTATATGTTCAGTTAATACTGGTCTATAATCTTTTAGAAAAGTAGGAGCATTGTCATTAATGTCTTGCACTATCACAGTAAGAGTTGCTGTAGCTGTTCTTGGAGGAACTCCATCATCTATAGCCAATATTTTAACTTGATGTCGAGGAGTATCTTCTCTGTCTAATGACCTTTGTATGCTTACTGTACCTTCTTGATTTATTGAAAATTGTCTTTTTCTGTCTGACGATCTATCGATTGCATAAGAGACTTTACTCTTACCACCTTGATCGGGATCAGTTGCTTTAAACGTTTCTAAGCTTTTACCAACTTCTGCATTTTCATATACAGATACTTCTATATTAGCTCTTTCAAATTGTGGTTTATTGTCATTAATATCTCTAAGTTTCACAACTACCCACGAATACGCTACATGATATTTATCGTTGTCATTATCTTCTCCTTTATCATTAACTTGTATTCTAAATCTGAAGCCATTACTTTGTAATTGGTCTTCATAATCTAAGGGCTGTACAATTTTTAGTGACCCAGTACCGTCATTATTTCTTACCATAGTAAACTTATCAGCACCATATCCGCTATTTTCAATAACTTTATATTGAAATTTATTCGTTTCATCTTCGTCATGTACAGTTACTGTGAGGATCGGCATTTCAGGTAAGTTAGTGCCATCTGTTTCATCCACCTCCGTGAACCATTCATCTTTGGTAAATTGCGGCGGCATGTCATTTATGTCTTTGACCCGTATAGATGCCGTCCCTGTACCTTTTAATCCCCCTCCGTCAGATGCTACTATCTGTATTGAATAATCTGGCGTCCTTTCCCTATCCAAACAACAAACTGCGGTTTTGATTACGCCTGTTTCCGGTTCTATTTCAAATATAGGTGAGCCCGTTTCCTCCTCGATTACGTTTTTCTCTATAGAATACCAAAGCTTCGCATTATTACTTTCGGCGGGGTCGTCATAGTCGATTGCGGTCATCGTCATAACAACCATGCCAGCTGTTCCGTTTTCAGTGACATTCCCAAAGTAAACTCCTTGCGGGAAAATAGGGGCATTATCGTTTATGTCTTTAAGATTAACTTGAACATCTGCGTATCCTACGAGACCCTCCCCTCCTTCGTCTTGAGCAAATACTGTGAACCTCCACTGTGGCCTTCCATTAGGCTGATCACGATCCAAAGGCTGAAAATAATTATCATCAATAACCACAAATTCAGGTAGAAGTCGACATAAAAACTTTCATTTTTCCTGGAAACTACCTTTAAATAAAAATAATGATGGTAATATCAACATTGTAACAGTAAAGACGACGAGCCTGCGTAATAAAAACATTCTTAACTATAATTTGTGATGTAATAAGCTCTGAAACGATTTTCGTGAAACATGTGGGGGAGGAATAGCCCACTTACTTTTTACTGTCTTTTCTTCAAACCTGAGATTCCACATTGAAGCATTTTATCAGCAGGATTTTATTGATCACTCTAACAAAGTTTTCAGTTAATATTCGTAAAGTAGTTTTTTTTATACAATCTCAAAAATAGAATGTTTTCCTTCTTGAAAGCTAAGGCCCAAATACGTGTTAAAGCCCAAAAGTAGGCAATTAACATTCAGCGGCCATTCGAGTTTTCTCGTTACGGAAATATCTACGCTCAGGTTATGAGACAAATGGAACGCAATAAATGTGTGATTGCATTTTGCATGCTGAGCACGCGATGTCCTGTCGGCCGCTATCTAGTCACGTGTAGATGTTCTCTCATACCACGAACCCCATATTGTGAAAACTTTTCAGTTTCCAGGTACCTGGTCCACGTTATCGTTCTTCGTGCTACATTTATAAACTACAAAAATAATAAAGTTTTCAATACTCACTTTTAACACGAATATTTCTCCTGTGGTGCGATTTATATCGAACTTGCTATTTGCGGGGTTGTCAGGATCGATGCCTTGCCCGGTAAGGAAATAAACGATGTTCTGCTGTCTATCTTTATCGCCATCAGTGGCTGTGACCTAAATAACAGAATAACGTTAAATACAAACACGCATATGTATAAAAATGAGGCAACAACAAACCTTAACAACACAGAAGAACATTATAATATATGCAATTTGTGAAATAACTTGATCGCAGTTTAGTATATTTATAACTGCTATCAAATTGGTAAGTTATGTTGAACCGGTCCGTCCCAAAAGTTGATCTTTGTGGTTATATATTCGATTTTATTTATAGAAACGCCACAACAGGGTTATTGCAAGACATTACTACAAGGGAATGTCCCCGAGCGACGCACAAGAACCTATTATTCGCCCGAAACACAAGCACATTCCGCAAACCAAATCAAATTCTGACGAGAAAATAATGTTGCCTCTCTAACTTTGCGATTTGATTTACCTTCATTATGTTCAAAACGCTTTGAAAATGTATTCATACATAGTAAGTTCATAACAAGATGATAACGAGAAGTTTGTACACCATCACTCACTGTAAATAGGTTACGCAGAAATCTGGAGTTGTCACAATGACAGAGAAAATTAAGGATTTAGCCAAACGGCTCCTCAGTTTGCGGAAACACAACTAGAAGATACTATTTTATAGTGTGGTTGATTCGTCGGAAGTTTTCCCGAAGTTTATGAACCCACCAACACCCGGGATTGTTTGCATCAGCAGCCGACTATGGCACCGTACGTCGCCGGAAGTAACCAAAACTTTCCTCTTTAAGGATCTCCGGACGAAGAAAGCTGAGCAACTTTTTAAACTATCCAAAGAGTTTGACGGCGAATGGAACCGGTTTGTAATAAATGATGTCTTGTTTTTTTTTTGAAAGAATCAGTAATTCTTTACATAGAAATATATACAAACTTCTAATCTGGTAGATATTAATAAAAATGCACCACTTGAATAATTTTTGCATATATTTACCAAGTATATGCGCTATTATCAGAATTACCAAGCATACTATAAAAAACATACCTGAGTTTACATAATATAGGCCTATATAATTATTTAAGGGACAAATTGGTCACTATCAAATCTTGCTACACGTCGGTACTCAGACATTGGAATGTCCAATTACGAAGAGTCGGTCGGAGCGTCAGAAATGAAGAGGGTCGACGTTTGCATAATTACTCGGATCATTTGCGAATTTCGCCCAAATTATAAAAAAAAGGTTGTCACTACAAGCAACTAGGGACCGAAGCTGTTCTCATGATGAACGGCCTTCCATGATTGGGTAAACTCGGGTATAAAAAGGCACGTGAAGCTGACGTGGCTTTATGTTAATGGTATGTATTTTTGTTAGGAAAATATCATATTTCTACAATTATTTATATTATAAGCTCGAAGCGGTGTAAAAATATCATCATTGTTTGAATTTTTCTTGGAATATTAAGTAATAAATATGTACTTACGTAAAATGTAAAAGATATTGTGCCATAATTATAAAGTTCCAAATAACAACTATGTATTTGCATTAAGACCATATAATAAAATAATTTTCCCAAGCAAGATAGGCAGGCGTCTATCTAGCTTAAGTATCCGCTGGAAACACAAAGACCAAGTTTTGATAGAAAAAGTTCACAAAATAGCGGCTTAGTACAATCAAGGTAAAAGAGTAAATTACCTTTATTAGAATAATTTTAACCGTAGCTGCAATATAGAGCTCTCGATAAATTTTAAAATCCAAACGAACCATGAATTGAACGTTTTTCATCGAAATATTGCAGCTCCTCAGCTGCAATATTAGTAGTAGTAAGAGTCGAACAGTATGTTTCTACGTCCAAAGTACAGCTAAACATGCCACAAATCTCTACTTCTAATAAAAACGGACAAGAAACCAAAGCATGTGTAATAAAAACAGGCAAGTACAAACAAAAATATTTCCAGTTAAACTGCATTAATTACTCACCAGTTGCCTGAAGCCACGGAGCAGGTAGTTAGGAATATTGACCAGCTCTGTTAGTATAGTGCCCTTTACGTACAATGTTATCAAGAAGTCATTTCAGCGGATTGGAGTGGATTAGAAATAATAATAATAAATGTTTCGAAAGAACTGTTAGATACGGTTATTTGAAGTAAGAGAAATAAAATTCTATTGAAATTTCCGCCAGAAGCAATATTCTCAAAATCAATATATTTTATCCGTATGTTTCTTCACAGCAATATAAAAACTGTTTCAAATGTCATGAGAAATACTTGAATAAATTCTGAATAAACATTTACTAAATGTACCAGAATTTACATACTCCAGTAGTGTATGAATAATATTTAAAACATTTTTGTTGTTGAAGCTTAAAAAAAATTGGTAAAGGATAAACCAGTCTTATTCACGCGCAGAAAACCATTAGTGTGGCTAACGAAAAATAAATATTCAATATTTAAATAACTCGGACGCTACAACAACAAAGAAACAGTGAAACATTATTAAATTTTGAGTTTAAATTGAAACAACTATGAAAACGAATAGTCCGAAACACTGGAATCGAATTCTGCAGATACTAACCTATTAGAGTATCTTGCCTCACTCCCAAAACCCATTAGCTCAGGAAGGATTTATGACAGAGCTTCATGATTTGAGGTTATCTGCATAACTTCATACCGGAGACGTGGAATTACAATTAATGCAAATGACAATAATAAAAATGTAATTTAGCAAGATACGAGTTGCAATTTCGATGGAATTATTGGCGGATTGTTAATGAGAGATTTAAACCCGGTTTTCATGGTCCCTCATAATAATTTAATAGTAGATATTGGCAAATGATATATTACATTTATACTATATTCACATGAACAGGCGATAATTTCTGTGACTCTTTATAAAAAAAAAATCACCTGTAACTCCATTTTGAAAAAAAAAAAAATTATATTAACCGACATAACCACCAATATACAAAGACATGTCAAGTAATCTAATGAAATTATTGTTTCAATGGTATATCGTATAATCATCTGACGCAGGTAATTAAATTCTGATGAATGATGGCAATATAAAGGTTAAACAATGGAAAGTAATAAACCAAGAAAACGTGAATCGAAAATATATGTAAGTAGGAAGTAAACAACGAAAGCAAGGAAACCAAAGAAGAAAATAATGAGGATAACATAAATAACAAACAAAACAAAAACCTGAATAAGGGAGCGTGGGAAAGGCCCTGTTTCCTCCAGAGCCTGCGTGACGTAGGCGCTTCGACTGAACTTCGGAGGGAGATCGTTGACGTCTAGGACCCTGACCACCACCCGGGTCGAGTTCTCGTTGAGGCTGTCAGATGCCACCAGCGTCAGGTCGTACTGCGCACACGCATTCATAAAAACTCATGCTTCATGCACACACTTTCTATAAAACTAAAGAACTAAAAATCTTGATGATTAAGATTAAATCGCGGTATGTGTTTCAATTTTGTTGTTGATTGACTCAACATGTGAACCTGGCCAAAATGCGTTTGTTTCATTTTGGCATAACTTCTAACCACAGCCACAATTAAATGAGAATGTAGTAAATTGAGATTTAAGTGGTAGTGATAGAACATACCTATTTTTTTTATGAATAAATAGACGGACTATGTAATAATAACTTTATGATCTCATATAACTATTACTAACTTTTTGGGAATAAATTGATAAAACAACGAGATCCAAGTGTCACCACGGATTTAAAAACACTAACAGCCTTATTAATAAACATGAACTAGCTTTAGATTAGTTACACCATCTTTTGTCTCTTTCGATCCAGCTAAATATTCCAGTAGCAAAAAAAGGACAAAAGCTGAAGTAACTAACCCGAGACTAATACCCGTTTATTAATAAGGCCGTATGTGATTATAACTTTAATTTGGAACTAAACCAGATATGAAGAAATCTGTACGACGTACATATAACTAAACATATACAGTATAGTACATATAACTAAAAGTAAAAAATATTAAATCTAAGATAGACAGATAATAAGATATATAACATAAATTTTGGTAAGTACGTGATTGACAGATGCGGTAAACCTGCTTGTCTATTTGCATTACGATTACGTAATGCTAATTTATTGTTTCTATCGTGAATATTGAATTATGCCTAAGCATAATAATCTAAGATCAATCAAAGATATGGTTCATTTTAAATTATTTTGTATTATAAAAATAGCCATATTAAAATCTGTAGGCACTCTGTAATTTTAAATATTTTAACACCTTTACCTTACACTATGACAACACACTTAACATTTATAAAAACAAAATAAGTACAAAAAAGAATTAAAAAGAAAACAACTCATAAAGTTTAAAAACAAGTAAATAAATGCTTAATAAAAATCTTTGTTTCCTACGCTAACTTGCATAACTTTTTCTTGGCAAGTCGTCATAACGGTAATACGACTCATATTTTATTCAAGTCTGCTATAAACGACACATTAAACAGTACATTAATCCATTTCAGACAGTCCATTTTTTACAACAGATAAGTCACGCTATGTGTTCACAGTAGCCGTTTTTAACGAGTGCCGAGAGGATTTGTAATATATCATATCGATACGCCGTGATTTATATACCATTCCAACTGTTATGTTAGATTTTGTTTTGTATAAATATTTATTATTTTATCGAAGCGAAATTATCACAGAAAATGTTTCATCAAAAGCCGCAACGGATTAATCGAAACGAAGAAGTTAATTTATGCCGCGCGAAGAACTTTGCTCTCCGAGTTTCGTGCAATATAATTGAAAAGTACAAATTTCAAACGCGAGGTTTCATCAAACTCCCGCCCATCTGGCGAAGTTTTAGACATTATCGTTAGAAAAATTGGAAAAGTCGAGTTCGAAATAAGATTATATCAAAAAATACTTAGACCCCGACGGCAAAGTAAATAAATATTAAAACCGCAGGCGGTTGTTTAAAGAACATTATCGTAGCGACGGCGGTATTACGCGACCCACTGAACTTTGCTCGTCTCTACTGAGAAGCTTCCAGTGACGTTCCATCGGCGATTTCAATATCGTTCAATGGTTTGGCGGACTGATGGAAATGTTGATTGCGAATGTTCGTTGCTCGTGTCTCGCAACACTTCCGGAGCTCTGCGTCTTTCCTCCTTCTAAAATTGGTTTATGAGGGCTAATCTTAAATTGAAAATGACGTCTGTTAATTAATTCAACAACTACAATACAACGACTAACCGAGGACTCAATTCTGGAATCTAACTATAGGTATATAAGTAAAACAAACAAACCTGCAAATAGAATAAACCGAAAAAATCTACTAACGATCGTCGATAAAACCAATTTTTCACTGGAACTGCAGATTACAGCAATTAATAAGATAAATGCGTTTCAAATGAAATAAAAACTATAACAACTAGGAAACTAGCAAACAAATGGCACAATAGCAAAAGAAAAAAACTGTCAAAAACCCATGCCATGCAAAAAGACAAATCTACTGGAAATCAATCTGCGTACATATCACAGTTCGATGCTTTTTGAACCTGCCGTCTATTTACATCGACGGATCGGTAAAGGATCGAATGCAATATAGCCGAGTCAAGTCGGACCTGAAGTACGCGTTTGGGCAAATTGCGGTCATCTTCCTCCGTGATCTGTGTGCGGTAGGTGGGCCGCTCGAACACAGGCGGGTTGTCGTTGACATCCTTCACGTGGATTACAACCGTTGTGTAGTTCTCCTTCAGGTTGTCTGAAGCTGCCAGCTTCAACTCGTACTGTAGTCCACGGCATTGCGAAGAAAAACAATTATATTTAACTAACTCCGTTGTCGCAACTAAATTTTTTCTAATTGTGTTTAAAAATATCCTGAACTTTTATTTTCTTTTTCTTATCAAGCCATCTAGATAAAATCCGACTTTTGCAGTTATAAAATTAACAAAGTAATCCACAAAGTTAAACAAGAAATAGAACGAAGTAATTTAAGACCGACTGTAATTAACTTCATTCGGGTCGTCACCGTGATAACAGAGGAAAAAAATGATAACAGATATTAATGATGCTCGGGAAAGTCGTGCTTATTTGGAAAATTCAGCGTTTTGCGTTGAAAGTTCAAAGTAATTGGGAGTAATAAAAATTGTACGGGATTATAAATCGTCACTAAAAATACAGCAAGTCCACACGAGGCGCGGTTATACAGTGAGCGTGTTTGCGAGCCGAGGGAGTTATTGGTGTCATCTGTCAGTGTCGCTCAGTAATTTCCTCACCCGGGAGGGAAATGTTTGTTCCAAAAGTCATCTCACGCATATTATACAAGTTTGAAGCAGTTTCCATTTAACGCTTGTAACTTTATGTTAGCAGCGCATACCGTACAGGTGAACGTAAACAACGACATTATCGACATTTTTGAATCGTAAACACTTTAACAACAAAGCAAGGCCTTGGCTCAGGTGAGCACTGAATACAATCGCATGGCGGGTAAATGCAAGTAATTAGTGATTAAACGAAGTTACCCTATGTGAAGTTCTATCATAATTATACGAAGGCTTTGTCCAAAGAGATTAGCATAAAGATGTGATAGGTAAGTGCTAGAATGGCGATTATTGAGCGGTACTATATGTTTTTGCCTATTACATTCATATACTTCATGCTAATCTCGAAGGACGAAGACAAAGTATAATTAACTGGCGCACTGTTTATGTATATTTATTTAAAGTTATGTGAAAACGTCTGATGGACTTGCTATTTTACAGACTGATTATTATCAATACATCGCACCACATCATCAGCGCTTCAAAACTTAGAAGCATTCAATAAACAGGTTCCAGGTACTGGAGCGTAAAATGTCACGGCAGACGTTTCCAAAGGAATAAGCCGAAGAAAATTCAATTTGCCGGCGAGCCTTTCTTTTACTGTACAACGAAACATTGTTATTGTATCTAAATACATAACAATAAAACGTCGTTGGGACATTTAACAGCCGACGCTAGAATACTAAAAGCCGTAATATAATTTTTAAGATTATGCGATTCGATGGGTTCCAATAAAAGCCGTGCGAACTTGTAGTTTGATAGTCATATATCTCAAGATAATAGCGCCTTTCGTAAGTAAGTATATATTAAAGATTAAATTATTTATTTCTGGAAAGTTTAAGGAGTTGCAGAGACCGGGCCGTACCGCGGACGGCACGATAAGGTGCTTTCAAATTTAAACTTGCCAACCAGTAAAGAAAGTAAAACATTGTTCTAACATTTAACGCCGTTTATTTTATTACAAAATTATGTTCAAAGGAGATTAATTCTCTTTAGAGGCGGCTCACCTCCACTTTTAATTACGACGCAACTAACCAGATAAAATATAAAGGTTACGTTACGTAACTGGTCCAAAAAATATTCGCGTGTTTCTGTTTCACAGGCTCTTGCAACGAGCGATTGGATTTTAATTGATAGCTGGATATAAAGTATATTTGTATACATACTGTTGTTTGCGAGAAACGGTTCATGTTTAATAACTTCGCTTGTATTTTCGATACCCAACTTGTTTATTTTGGGTTTATGCGGACGTGAATAAGTTTGCGGAAATAAACTTACTCGCATGTATGTTTTGTAAGCAAGCTCCTTTAATATTAGCAAACATTTCGAATTTTAAAGCTGCTATTATAATGTGAATTTATGTTACCGTCAAGGAATATGTTTATTAAAATATATTTTTGGCAATCTTATGAACGTCACTTTATTTATTTTATTAATTTAATCGAACATGGTGATACCGCAAATTTGATTACAATAAACATAAAGTTTTAATTAAAATAAAAAAATGTTACTTCTTAAGTAAAATGTCAAGCTATTATTTAACGAGTAGTATAAATGGGAGACTTGTAAGCTTTTACCGATAGGCTTTTGGCTTTTGGTTTTGGATAATACATCATTCCGTCGCAGATGTTTACCACTTTTAAGATCAAGATGGATCGGTTGAAAATATACGCTACCACAAAATCGCTTGGAAATTTATAGAGGCAAATGCGAAATTGTTTGTGTTAGAACGAGAATAAATAAAATACGTAATTTGTGTAATCTTTAATTTATTCAAGACTTCATTTTTTTTAGTAATGCTAGATGCTGTTGTAAAGGTCATTATAGAGGTCGAAACTACATTATCATCAGTAGTCACGACTATAAGTATATATATATTTGTACGGCTTATTTAATATTTATTATATAAGCCAGAATAATATATGAATATAATATATAAGAATGTATTACATTGCATTTTATATACATACTGTCTAATTATTATTATTTTATTTAGCTTTGTGTACCACGGGTTTTACGAGGACAGCACTTAAGATCAAAGACGCAAAGGAATTTCGTCTTGTTTAGTCGTTTCGTACTTTCATTTACGTGTACTTAGTAGCTGATTGAAAAGGTTTTGGAAAACAAAGAGTGTTAAATCTCAATTCCATTTCACCAGATGCGTACCTACTACATGATTTAACGTGTCTGAGTACACGATAAATATGGCCACTAAAATTGTGTTTAATGTGTACAAACTGACTGTATAATTGACATGTTTTACCCATCATCAAATCACTAAAATGTCCATATTACACCCAAGTTAACTGGAAGATAATGTTCTCTAGCATTAAGTTCACCTATGTTTTTTAATATATTACATTTATTGTATGTGCAATAAAGCATTTTCTACCGATCTACCTACCAATATTTTTTAAACTTTTATGTCCGTATATCCATCATTATTAAAACTTCGCAATTGCTTAAATATATTTTCATTTGAATTCAGACAGAACAAACATTTGTGTGATGAACATCGATGTTTGTTCTGTGTCTGGGTGTTATATTGTATTCTATGAACTTTCAAACAAAAAGTATACAAGTATTGTATCAGTCATATGGTTCTCATAGTACAAGTTTTGCTTAGTTTGGAGAGCTAGATGGCGCTGTGTGAAATGTCCACTCATATATCATGACGTCACGCAACATTATATTTTTTAATTTGTCTCTTTTTTCGTGTAATTTGTTTTGTATAAGTGCCTATTTGTAAAAATGTAATGTTATGTGATGTCTTGAATAAATGTATTTTCTATTTTTTTTTTAATTGTTTGATAGGCTTGCGTTTGACCACTATCGAACCTGATGGTAAGTAACGATGCGGTCTAGGATGTAACACGCTTGCCTAGAAGATACCTGTTCACTCTCGATTTGAAGACTATTTTTATACTATTTTTCTTGGTTTTATACATTTATTTATGTTTTGTAATAGATTTTTATGTAAATGTGAGAAATGTGAGCTTACCCTTTTTCTAGTTTCGTAGTCAAGCGCTCCGGCGACGTAGATGGCGCCCGTCATGTTTTTGACAGCAAAAGCGCCGCCTATGTTCCCGCTCGTGATCTCGTATCGAATACGCGATGCTGAAACAAAACAAACAACCTCTATTTACTCCGATTGGGTTGCTTATAAGGAACAAACCTACTATTCAAAGAAATAGACATTTCTACGATAGATAGTTTATTTATAAATTACTAGTTGACCTGCCCCAGCTTCGCACGGGTGAATTAGTAAAACACGGTCGAACGGGATAAAAAATATCCGTCTCCTGGTTCTAAGCTACCTCACCGAAAATTTTCAGCCAAATCAGTTCACCCGTGATTGAGTTATAAATAGTATAACTAACACGACTTTCTTTTGTATATATAGATTCAATAATATCATACCGAAGCGAGGCACCAAAAAAGAAATAAGTAACCCATAGGTTTAGGATGTGTAGCAAAAATATTCTAGGTTTGTGAAACTACATACAAAAGAAACTTTAGATCTCATAACATTCCTTCATTACCGATTAGGAAAAATTTAAGTAGTTTCATATCTTAATATGAAACTACTTAAATTTTTCCTAATCGGTAGAGTACCAGCAGCGGTATGTCACCTAAAGTGTAAACGAAACGAGATGGTTTTGAAAAAGTAGAAAGACGGTGCGAAATTAACGAAACGGATAGTTTATCAAGTAAAATGCGCCCGAATGTCAGTCGATGGTAAGTATTAAATAAATGGAGTTTAACCTATTTTCTTCGTAATATATACATATTATAGTTTAAAATCTTCTAGATGATCACGACGGTCTTTTTAAAATAGTCTAATGTTGTTTGTCTCTACCGATCTTTACAGCGTCACCGGGCGGTTGATTATGACGGTTTAATGCGTTTATGGTTATGGTTTAAATATAGTTGGAAAATAGTGATCGTGTTGAATGATTCTCATTTGATTCGATCCGATTCTCAGACCGCGACTACACGGTGGACATTTACGGCTTAACCACAAAAGATTTAAACAAGCCTTAAACAAATGTTCAAGTACTGTTTTGTATTGTTAAACACGCGTTTGACATCTGTCTAAGCCTTGTTTACGTATTTATGGTAACACGGCTAGATCTTAACTTTTTTGTATTGACTGAAATAAATTTATAAAAAAACCATCCCGATCGATACATGCATTATCGTGTCGTACCTTTCTAGAACAATTGTCAGAGATGAAAATAAAGCGCTTGTCAAAATCACGGCGTTACGTAATAAAATCTGATGAGAATTGAAATCAATGTAACAAAACGTTAGTCAAACTTTTAATAAAGTTGAAACTTCACGGTTCGCCACACCGTGCCATAATGAAATATCGAAGCTTTCTATTTCCACGCGTCGATACTTCGGGAATCGAGTGGAAAAGTAAAACGAAAAGTGTCACTCGCACTTTATTAGATTATATTCGACTTTATATTGTTATAAATAGAGCAGTGGTTGCCTTTTAATAAGAATTGGTATTTTTCAATAACAACGCTACTGAATTGCCTTTAACAGTTAAACACGGTTCAAGTTTGATTTAAAGTAGACACTTTAGTATGTTTATTACATGGTATATATTGTGCATTCATCATTCAAAATTGTTTACCTATATGTAGTAAAAAAACGAGTGTGATTTACACCACACAACTGAAGAAAAACTTCTTTAGTTTAGCTCCATCTATCAACCGGTATAATTTTGTTTGAGCTTTGTTTAAAAGGGTAAGGCAAGGTTAATGTCGCCATCTTGACAATTGTGAATTGTCATTTTACCAGATATAGGTACCAAAACAATAATAATGAAATTATGACCTAAAACTAAATGCTGTACAGCTGTAATTTTGATCAAAAGAATAAAATCAACAAACTCTACATTGATGTAAAGAAAGATGCTTCCTCCCTTTAGTATTTGGCTTATTAGTTGTCAAAGTTAGTTTTGTGTGTGACTTTGCCGCACAGATGACCGCCAGCGGGCAAACCGCACGATTTCCGTTTATCTCGGTTAAATAGTAATTCGATTTCCATTACTAGTAACGTTCAGGGTTTGTAGATAAGAGACCGTGCTAGTTGTAAGGGACCACGATTGAGAAGATTGCTCCCCTTTCGGACCTGGGCGTAATCTAAGAGTATTTTTGTTCAGCTCGGTCGATACGGTAACATTTTTCTTATGCGCATTATCTCATTACGGTCGCAATGTCTGAAGCAGAGGTAATGTAGCGAAGGGTTACTTCCAAGCGGATGGAAATAACGAATGTAATCCCTCACCCTGAAATATTCTAACTTGTTTACTCAAGAAGCTTTCGTACACAATGGATATATTTATTTTATTGGAGGATTTTGTATGTTATTCCGCGGAAATAAAAGCAACATACATCTGAGAACATATAAATTTAATAAATAAAAATTGATACAATCTGTCGATGGCTTCTTTGTAATTGATGCCAACCTGGTACTTTAACAATCACAGAACTTCAGGTGGTGTTTTGGTAATCAATCTAAATTCACATTATAATAAATTATTTTAATGTAGGATATTTCTGCGTTGAGGTCAAGAAGATAACACTGATTTTGCAGCACAAATATTTAGTTTCAATAAAATCTTTAAAACCAAAAACTGTCCGTCATAACGTTATTTAATCGTCTTCCATACTCTTCCCGCTATCTCTTTTACTATTCAGGCATTCATTTATCATTCTGATCATCCGTCTCTTTTCTCACAATAGGTTCTAAAACTATCATGATTCCTACATTAACATGAGTTCAAGTGGCAAAAGTTTAAAAGTTGTTGTTAATTACAATATTAGTTTATCTTCTATGAATAGCACATACCATTTTTACAAAGCCATCTCGCACTCTCTTCCCCTTATTAATAAACACTGCATAACAGTAAAATAGCTAAACAATATAACTATTCATCTTGTACTCGATAGTTATTAGTAAGGTAATTTATATGCAAACAAAATTGGCATATAACTATGAATATAATATAATTGTTTTTATTAGATATCCATATTTTTATCCACGTGTTCCTATCCTCGTTCCTTTGACCTTATTACTTTCCTTTTCCGAATTTCATTTTATTGTAAATAAAGAAATCGTTTCCCTGATTTATGAAAAAATAAAAATTGGCCGGTACTTCTAAACACCGATTTACGCAGGTGTCTTGAAAAAAATAAGTAAATAAAATAAAAAATTGCAAAACTGAAAAAAATAAAATAAAGAAACTTCTATGAATAAAACAGACTGGCGAATGCACAAGACGAGCGACGCCATTACTCCTCAATGGAGGAGAAAAAAAAAAGCTTGGAGCGAAAAAAAAACAAACAAAAAAATAATCCATTTACCTGATTATCTTTACTAATTAAATACAATCTAATCAGTGCGTACACAATAGGACTTCCTGATTCTCCTATTTCTAAAATTAATTTTGACTGATTCATTAGTGAAATCAAAGGTATGATAATTTAATTAACGCATGATCACGAAATTCTGAGTGGCTGTATAAATAGAGCGTTAATGTGAATTCCAGCGTTAATGTGTATCCCAAAGATGGCACATACTTCGCTCAGAAGCTAAGTCTTCTTATTCAGCGAAGTAATGCTTCCGGTACTCTGGGAACGTTACCGCGCGGTGGTGAGTTGGATGGCATATTTATTTTGTAAATAATGTTTTTTTGTTGCATCTTTTTATTTAATGTAATATTTTATTAATTAAATAAATACTTGTCTTTAGACTTTGTTGCAAAGTTCGTCTAGGTACCACCGCTTTGCCAGTTATTCTGCCGCCAAGCAGTAGTGTGCAAGCACTAATGTGTTCCGGTTTGAAGGGCACTGTAGCTAGTGAAATTACTGGGCAATTGAGACTTTATGATCTGATCTTACAGTCGAGTAATCTTATTACCAGACTGTGCTGATGTCTTAGGATGATGTGCGCAGTGCAGTGTCGCTCGAAATTCTATGTTTCGGGGTTCCGAGTGACACTGTTCTGTTATGGGCGGTCGAGGCGCTTAACATCAGGTGAACGACTAGCTCGTCACCTCATTCACAAACATAAAAAAAAAACTTGTACAATCTCTATAACAATCTATAAAAATACTGTTCTTTAGAATCGCTAATAATCAAAAGCGGTTTTTTGTTTACTTCCAGGGGTGGATAAAAAAAAAAATACAGCAATCCCATTAACAGCAATAACATTAACACCAATAACATTAACATTCCAAAAACCACTAAAATTTTTGATTCTTTAATATAGGGATCGACTCTTTGGATTACTATTAAGACGTGAAATACTATATCTTAAGTTACATCTCTCTGTTCTGTTTTCGTTATATTACTTATTAATTTGTGGTCAGCGTTATTGGTACACTAACTACCTACATTCTAAGGCTTATACTACTTTAAGATTATGTTTGTTGTGTACTGTTTGTTGATCCTAAAAATAAAAATAAAAACTAATTAACCCTTGCAAAGGCAGGCAAAGCTATTGAATTATAAAAATTTAATGACGGTATTTTCTTTCTTACTGTATATCGTGCTCGTACTGTATTCCGCAGTAAGTAGGAAGGAGAGGAATGAAAGAAGGAATATAAAAAACTAATGTGCTTCACTTCAACTAAAACTTCTTTAGTTTAGCTCCATCTATCGGCCCGTATAAGTTTCTTTTTGCTTTGTTTAATGTTAATGTCGCAATCTTAACAGTTGTAAATTGTAATTTTACCGTACATACCAGCATAATAATACAAAATTGTAACTTTGTTATGTAGACAATGGAGATCTACGTGAACCAACTCCAACTTCCGTTCACTGTAGCTGACCTAAATTACATTTACATTTACATTTATGAATTTATTTAATATATTTATTATACTACACATAAATACATAACATATATATTACTACATATTTAAGTATATTACTAAACACATACTAACACACATAACACTCACAATTCATACATTCATCACACTAAACATTAATTTATATTTAATCGGCGAGCATAGTCGGACGATACGCGTAGTATCGCTGGGCCAATATATCTACGTATAGATACATACAGCGCGCGCGCACGGCCCGGCCGCTAGCTGGAATGTTACCGCCCGCCAGTCGAGATCCCACCTCTGCTGCGAAGCGCACGCATCTCGGCGCCCCGCTACTGCTCGCGAAATATTTGTTTTTACTATTCGTTTTATGTTCTGTGTCTTTGCTAGTCCTAGCTTATCTCTTGTGCCTGTGAACTATACGTCTGTGTTTCTATTGTGACTCTTAACTTCATATTCTTGAATACTCCTTCTATTCTTCTTGTGTGGGTTTGTGCAATAAACTGTTCCTTTTCTTTCTACTGTGTAATCGGAGTTATTATTTTGAACAATCTAACCGTAAGTAGGACTACTTACGGTGCACCAACGCACCCACCATACACCTCGCATTCACCAGCTTACTTCCCAAGTCAAGCGTGCGTAAATAAGTTTTACTTCAAAAAAGTTTATTAATACACTAAACTCGGGTGAACCCGCGCGCACTTGCTAATAATAATTTGTAGGTACGTCTGATCGTTGGAGAAGCGGTTAATGAACGCATGCTATATCCCCAGGCTAATTGGCCAATAAAGAAGAGCGCCCTTTACCGCCCTTTGTGGCAGAATTTCATTTTGCCGAGAGCCGTCGCTGCGGTCGTTAATAAACATCTAACTTTTCTGCTGGGTTCAAATTATTTTTCGGTAGTTTTCGCTTTCCGGTTCTTCTACGGGCCATCGGAGCTATAAAATGTAAATCATAATATGAGTTAGAAAGAAGCCAAAACTTTGACTTGATATTTCGTCGACTTTGTCGAAATTATACCTACTATTTTTCTAATATCTGAAAGACAGGCAATGCTACACCTGGCCAGGTAGCTCAGTTGGTAGTAACCCTGCCTTTTGAAATGTGGGTTGCGGGTTCGATTCCTACCCAGGACAAACATTTCTGTGATGACCATAGATGTTTGTTCTGTGTCTGAGTGTTATATTGTATTCTATGTATGTATATACAAACAAAAAGTATCTATATATTGTATCAGTTACCTGGTTCCCATAGTACAAAAGCATTGATTAATTTGAGGTTAGACGAAGCTGTGTAAAATTTAAATACTAAAAACTCATTTTTAGTTTAGTTTAACCTTTTGATTTATATGAATTTCCACGGATGACTTTCGGGTTACGTAATGCAGCGCAAACGTTCAGGCAGCATTGCCCCTTTGGATCGCAATGCAGATTCGTTGTGCCTTTTATTCGTTGTCTGATCCGTTTTTGTTCATTGTCGGCATTTAGTTGAAGTATCACATCTACCACAGACGTTCACATGATATTAAATCTAATCGTTAAAAGCATTTATATGCTAGTCACGTTGCTCAATATGAGAAAAAAATGAACAGTAGTAACAGCGCCCATTACAACTGCGAAAATCTATATTAATTTATCAAAGCTTCCTTTGAAAATAAATAAATGAATTTTTTGTTAGTGAATGATGTGACGAGCTATTCTTTCACAGAACAGTGTCACTCGGAACTAAAAAATATAAAGTTTCGCGTGACACTGCATTGCGCACATCATCCTGAGACATCAGCAAAGTCTGAGTAATGAGTCGGGTAATGAGATTCCTAGACTGTGAGATCAGATCACAAAGTATTGCCCAGTAATTTCACTAGCTACAGTGCCCTTCAACCTGGAGCACAGTAGTGCTTGCACACTACCGCTTGGCGGCAGAATAATTGGAAAGCGGTGGTACCTACCTAGACGAACTTTGCAGGAACTTCCTGCATGAAAATTTACTACTGCAGTAGCGAAAAAAGCAAAAAAATGAGTATTATTACTACCGGTAGTAGAAATGCACCCCTACGCGTAACCGTTCTGGGAATCGGCTTCGCCTGACATCCTTCACGCGCAAATTAACAAGTCCACGAGTGCGAGCAAGAGAGAACACGATTACGATCTCCACCAGACTTACGCGGTAAGGCCCCTGGTAGTAACGGGCATCATTACTACATCATTCAAGAAACGGGAAACCGTGGCTAATAGAGGTTGCTGAGTCAGATACTTGTTACGTCGTTCAATAATATCCGTTACACGTTTTAATATAAAAAGTATGTTGAGAGCTCGCTGAATAACAACAATGTTGCTCTTTTCCCCGTTTTATTTCCATGCCGTCGAGAAACTCGTGAACAGTAAAAGTTGTAGCTCGCGCCGGTTGCTCAGTTCTTTTTGCACAAGTAAAACAGATCTGTTCAAAGTCTGTCAGCCAAATTAAATTTACGACGTAATACTCGAGATGGGTAGCTTGTAGCACAGCGAATTTGGTAATGGTACCTAGTGCTTCTTTGCTTTATGGATTGTGCTTTTGTTTATTGCTCTAGATTGTTTGACAGTCTGTGGTATGGTGGTTGAGCAGGTTGGCTCACAGCCCGGAGTTGAGGGTTCGATTCCCGCGACAGGACAAGTATTTGTGCACAAAAAAAGTGCAAGTTACTTGTTGTGGGACCATAGTCTTCGTAGTTCCTGGGTACATACAGGGAATCCTAGTCCATGATTTATGTATGTGGTCGTTGGGCGTTATTTTTAGAAGTTATAGGTAATTCCAAGTCAGTATGTAGATAGCTACGTACATACACGTATATAAGTATACAAGCTTCTGCCCGCAGCTTCGCCCGCGGCGTGGCCTATGGGAAAATAAGTCAACCACCCATTTCACCCTCTTAAGGATGGAATTTCGAAAAATCCTTTCTTAGAGGATGCCTTCGTCATTACATCTACCTGCATGCAAAATTTCAGCCCGATCCGTCCAGTAGTTTGGGCTGTGCGTTGATAGATCACTATGTCAGTCAGTCAATCAGTCAGTCAATTACCTTTGAGTTATATATATTTAAAAAAGACATACCAGATAGTAGTATATATCAGATAGGTAATATACACAATTTGTCTAGTAATTTGGATCAAATAACCAATCTATAGTGAAGTTGCTTGTTTTTAACAGCACTCTCTCAAACCGTACTTGCATACTGATGTTTCTTTTGTGTCGATAATCGAAATCGAGTATTCAAGGAGTATTGAGGATAGCTTAATGACTGTGCTAATGGTCTTGCGGCCTAAGTTATAATATAGCTCCATTCGATCGCACACTGCTTAGTTAATTTCCTACCTGCCCTTTCCTCATTTTATATCCAACGTCATAATTATTTTATACAAAAATAACTTTTAAAAGACAATTATCACTTTGTTTTATCCACTTACAGTACAATTACATCAACTTAGTTCCTTCAAAGAGAAGTTTATAACATCTACTGAGACTTAACAAGATGAAGGTTGAAACTAGAAATTACTTTCCCAAGAGTAAACAATTGAAGTCGGAATATAAATACTTGCTGTTAGTTGAGAAAACTTTGAGTGTTTTAATTGGCATATGTCATTGAGAATAGAATGAAACTAATAAATTCTTTAGAAAGGGGACCGCAAAAATGTCAAAATATACGATTTTTCTCCCTTTGGACCGGAGTATTCAATAAAGCAAGGAGCGGTGGGCGCGGTAAATCACCCTTCCTACTACTTACATACGAATGCTGAGTGCCAGTGCTCCGGCTACCAAGAAACCCACTTCGGGGTGATAAAATGAAAACCAAACGGGCATTCGAATGCACAAAGCTGGTAAGTCCTTTATATTCTCCCCAGCCTGTTAGTATACGAAAACCATGTTCGAGTATGTGCATGGATTTGAATGAGCTTTTCATTGTTATGTTCACATAAACGCACACAAGTTGGCATATCGGAACCATTGTTTGAATGGTTATGTGTATAAAGGTACAGTCAGCAAACAAATGTTTAAATGCAATAACATATAGCGGACACTGTACCAGATGACATTAACGCTTTTATTTTCCTGTGTCCACAAAAAAATTGGCCTGGACATTCAAAATATAAACCACTTCAAACGACGCCCATTATTTAAAAGGGACATTTTAATTAAACAGAGGAATTAAACAATGAGTCTAACATTTTTTAAAGATTAACAAACGGGATTTATTTTTTGATAAGAGGATATAACGCGGATAAGCTTTCATTTTCTTCCATTTTATGGTGAAATTACAAAAACAGAAAGCGTTAAATGATGTATTTAATAATAGTGCATATGGAATTTTGGCACTAGATTACAAACGATAACCTGGAAAAAGTGATAGAACTAAAGTTTCTGCTACAATCACCTATTCATTAATCCCTACCGCTGTTTAATCTGGACCATTAGAGATTAGTCAGATTACAATCTGCTATTAAATTCATTATGAAAATAACGGATCGGAAGTTTTAAGTAATTTCGAGTCAACCTCATTTTACCGTCTCTACGTAATGTGCTTTTTGTTATTGAAAACTAGTTGCGCCCCACGGTTTCACCCGCGGATAAAAAGTATTTTAATTAATTGCTCATCCCACGGGAACATTACACTTTTCCGGGATAAAATATACATATAGGCTATGTTAATCCAGTGTATAAGATATCTTAGTACCAAATTTCATCCAAATCCATTCAGCCGTTTGAGCGTGAAGGAGTATCAAACATACACACATACACAAACACACATACACACATACAAACTTTCGCCTTTATAATATTAATGTGATAGATAAATGGCAATAATAAAAGGAAATCAATTTCCCATCTGACTTAAGTTCTTTCCGGGAACACGTATCGCAACAATTTCCTTCTTGCTTATCAACCTGTATTCTTTTAAAATTACTGTTTTAGTGTATCAAAATGTAACGCGGCCGAGACTGTATTATGTTCAGAGATAAGCGGGACCATAAAAAAGTAAAACGTCGGGATTTCTCGGCATGTTTTCACGGACAGGCTCAGGAGAGAGGGTGTCGTTTCGAGGGCGGAAATTGCAGGGAGACGGACGGCGGCGCGAGGTGAGTTTAGTGGAAGTGAGCCTTCCGTCAAACGTCAACGGCAATGAGCTATGTGACCTCGCCCCCCCAGACCCTCCTCAATTTGTCGCCAGAAGACACGAGAGCAGTATTGTGATCAGCATTACCTCACGCACACTACAATCGCCACATATACTCGACGTTGGCTTGAGTAGTATTTCACCTACTTTTGACATCAATTTTGCCCCGTCTTGTTGCTTCCGTTTTTATTTTCTTTTCTCATTTAAGCTCAACTGTGTTGTGCGTGACTGTGTTCTGGACCAGACGAAGGCATCAATAACTACGTCGGTTCTTGCTGAAGTGCGTTAGCTTGCCCTCAATTAACTACAAATATCCACTAATTGCTATGACCAAAACAATATGTTTCTGCTCTGAATTATTTTTGTTATTTATATATAAATTTTAGGAATATATTTGCCCTTTAAATAGTAGGTAATCAGCAAAGAAAGAGAAAGGGTGTGCGAGAGAAGGAAAGATAGGTATAAAACTGTCATGGTCAATAACATTCCTCATTTAAATTGATTTATTATTTTAAATATTTGCATCTAGAAACAAATAAATTAATTGGTAAATGTTCCGTTAATAAACAATATTTGAGAAAGGAAAGAGATAGAATGAGAGAGGCAGAGAGAGAGAGTCCTCTATATCACGTAATGCCCCTTGTAGGAGGTATAATGCCTCTTAGATAGGTATACCTGAAGTAATTAATTTAGTTTATGGACTGCTTCTTGAAAGTTAAGGCAATTATTATAGCATTATCATCAAGATAAATTATCTCAGTGCCCATGAAAGTTGTCTAATAATCTAATAACGATTATTATTCATTGTTACAGAGGTAATTTAAACACGTTTTATGAATAAAACATCACGAATACATTTACGAAGCTAAATATGGCTTTAGGTGCAAATAACTTACCTCAAAGAAAGTTTCATTCATTCTTATAAACTTTCGAAGTGAATAGCTAATTGGGCGCTTCATATGACAGCTTTTTAACAAAACCCATATAATGTACAGTGTTTTTCATAACCACGACTACATGTCCCCGAAAGCGGCTCGAGTACGGATTTACAATAAAAAGTTCCTGCATTCAAGTCTGATGCTCGCATTTCATTAGGCAGGGAATGAATGCGGAAAATGAGACATTTTTCTGGAGTTGAAAGCGGGACTCGTTGACGTCCAATATCTGCACGAACAGTTTACATTGGAGACGAATAACGCTATCAATTACTAGGTGGTAGGACTTTTTTGCAAGGGTTCGTCTGTAGGTGTGCTGAAGCACTTCGTTTGTTCCGGTTTGAAGGACGAAGTAGATAATGAAATTACTGGGCAGCAAGAGTGTGAGAGTCTTAGTTCTAGACTGTGAGAGTCAAAAAGAGCCTTTTTGAACCCTCACAGTCTAGAAACTTTATTACTATGTGCAATCCAATATCATGTGTAACTTTATAATTTGAAGATCCAAGAGGAATTGTAGTCAGCATCCATGACGCTTAACTTCAGGCGTACCACTAGCTCGTCACTTTTACTTTAAGAAACAAGTGTGCATGTGTGTGTGTGTGTGTGTGACCACACGACTGAAGTAAAACTTCTTTAGTTTAGGTCCATCTATCGGCCGGTATAACCTATAATATATCTTAAAAATAGTCGATTGTCATTTTACCGGACATACTAGTATAATAATTAAAAAATTTCTTTGTTATGTTGACAGTGAAGATCCACGTGAACCAACTACAACTTTCGTTCTCGCATTCACCAAGTCCCCACTTACTCCCTAAGTCAAGGGTGCATAAAGAAGTTTAACTTCAAAAATTCAGATTTCTAAATCTTGGTTACGAATAAGGTGATTATTTATCACAATTTATCCGATTCCGGACAGACAATAAAGTATTGTCTTGGGCTCATTACAGGAGTATCGAGGCGGGACGAGGGACTCCGCGCCGCGGCGCCGGCGGCCGGCTCGGTACAGTCCCTACCACCACGGTTAGTTAACTTGTGATTACCCATCCTTGCCCCCAGGATCTTTCATCTTACTTTATTAAGGACTTATTCATTAGTCGGATGAAGCACAACGAACGACTGTTTTGTCGTAAACCAACTTGTGGTGTTTGTATCGTACATAGACATATAAGCAAAGAAGATATTGTAACTCTAAACGCGTTATATTAAACATAATTTTGTTGGATATTTGCCAAGTTTGCCGGAAGCCCGTGAAAAAAGGAAAGCTGTAATATTTTGTGCTTTTTGTACGGATTCCGATAGATACTTATATAAAAACGAATGTTTTATTGTTTCCTTCGGAGTACGTCAAATATTGTTTATTGCCTACTAGGCTGATGTTAAACATAAGCAAAGAAATGATACGTCAACATTAATTAATATTTATATAAAGGAAAAATATATAAAATATGCTAATATAAAATGACCTCATGAAATTGCTATTCTGCAATACTGGCCAGTATTCTTGATTCAGTATTTCTAATCACAATATATTTTGGTTGGCTAAGAATTCTAATTTCAAATTAATTATATTTAAAATATTTTTTCTTTTAATTACTTAATTTCATAACGCGGCACAAGCGGCACGCAGCATCAACAGCAAGCATGAGCAGCGAGCGAGAACTACAAACGAGCGAACATTCTTTTATTGAGTGGCCACTTCTGTTCTGGAAATATCGACCCGAAAATTAACCCCGTCAGAAAACTTTGGTCGAAAATGACAAATTAAAGGATTCTGCGGATATGAGTCTGTGCTAATGATACTCAAACTACGGCTGAATTAGCAGCAGTTTTCGACGTTAGCATCAAAACAGTATTGGTCCATTTTCCATGTCCACGTCCATAGGTTCGACTCCCGCGGCAGGACAAGTATTTGTACACAGAAAAAAAGCGTAAATACTTGTTCTGAATCTTGGTGTTGTGGGACCATGGTCCTCGTAGTTCCTGTGTCCCTAGACACAGGGAATCCTAGTTAGGGTCCAGGATCTATGTATGTGATCGTTGGGCGTTATTATTATTGTTATTATTTGTGTCAAATTAAAAAAGCTTGATAAATGGGTAGCATACGAACTCAATGATCGCCATCGTGAATAACGTGTCGAAACTTGCCTTGCTCTGCTCAACAGGTACATAAACGAAGGAATTTTGAACCGCATTGTTTTATAGATTCTGCTCCTGCATGACCTCATACCGCACAACAGACGGTCTTCAAGTTACAAGAGCTCTGGTGGGGAAGCTCTCCGTCATCCACCAAATTTAGCAAACCTTGCCACTACATACTTCTACTTTTTCCAGAAATCGGATAACTTCTTGGCGGGAAAAAAATCCAATACCCGAAAGGCAGTACAAAATGCCTTTGAATAAATCGTTGTCTCCCGTTCAGATTTCTTCAAGAAAGGCATCAATAAACTGGGTACTCTAGAAAACTGTAAATGGTTGAAAAATATACAAATAAAAATAAAGTTAACAGTTTTATAACTGGTAACAGTATGAATGAAAGAGAGAAAAAGTAAGTATTTTTTTGTATTTATATATAGACAGTATTTATACACAGTATATATAGACAGTGGTTAAATTCTCTAAGATCCATCTAAAATAATACTACAAAGCAGACTAAGATTTTATTTTTGGTTAAATATAAATCCAATATATAATTGTAAAATTAATTAAAAATTATTCTAACCACCCGAAAAGAAAATTGCGTTAAAGCGAAAAAAGCTTTTTCTTTTCGCTTTAGAAACCAAGCAAACACAGCTTTCAATCGGAACGTGTAAATATAGCACAATTCCCTGAACGCCTCAATGAAGCTCTTAAAATCCCGGGATCAGAGCATCACTCAAATCTTGTTAAAATTCGGAGACAGGATTAGCGAGTCCCTTGTAAACAAGGCTAATGTTATATACTGATCAGAGATGGCTTGCCGACGATGCCGATCTATACATTATGCATGAAAGTTGTCTTCGTTGACCGATACAGGCTTTTCTATTTAAGATTAACCTATTTCTATAAAACCAAAAATGAACAGGGCGATTTTAGAATTTGATATGAACGTATAATTAAACGTAAGAGGGTCCATAAATGTCGCAAAAGTTTGTCTTATAACCAGCTTTTTTAGAGACTTATTTCAATGCAGTGAGAACTAAAACGTTAAACATACTGTAAGTTATACCAGGGGGGTGATCACGAAACTTTGATTATAATGTAACAGGAGAAATTTCCATACTACGCACATGAGTTTTGGCGGGAAAACGAAAAAGATCGTGTCACCACATTGCATTATTTTCCAAAACTTGTGTTATTTTCAGTGTTAGTGCATAAAATTGGTGGCGTTTTATTCGTTAAGTGTGCTGGATTACATGTATGAATGTGGAAAAGTGTTATAATGATGGTAAACGTTTCTTTTCATGTTGTTTCCAAAACTCAATAGAAGCTTTTGGTAAAGTTACCATCACTTTACTAGGTGTACGACTTGACTAGACTAGACTATGACTTGACTTGATGACTTGGACTGTGACTTGACTTGACACAATATATATTAATTAACTTAAGAAATTATCAATTACTGAACACTGGCTAAATACACAAAAGTGTAGAGCCAAACAAAAAAAAACTATGCATATAAACTGTTTATTCAAACTGTCAAATTCATGCAAATTTGTGTTTCTATTCGTTGCAATCGAGTTACGTGATCGCCCAGCAGCAAGATGACAGACGTGATATCATGACACTATTATGTTAATATATATCTACTACATAATTAAAACCGAAATATTCTGAATTTTATTGAATAACGTAGTCTTAAATTCAGAGATATTTAAAGGCTTGAAAGTCTGTTTGTTTTAACAAAAACTTTCCTCGATCTTTCAGTAAAATTTTATTGACTTGTTTTACCACCGTAATAGGAATCTCCTTCAAGAATTTCTTTCAATCGAGTATAAAAAGACCGCAGATAAAAACCCAACACCAATGGCACTATTCTTCCATTCCTGAAATTCAGTCAGCATGCTTATATAAGAATGCTCTTTCGCAGCACTACTTCTATGAATTCATTTATCTCGATACAAGCAGAAAACAATAAATAAGGAACGTTTATATTGCGTGGGACTAATCCGTTAAGCTCATGTAAATCACCGTAGATCTAACGACGGAGTTTTAATAGTCCCCTAATACCGCTGAGCCGAGTTAGTCGCCGGGAACCGTCTTGTAATTTACTTGCTCCACTTCGTAAAATATGCCTACTTCGAATACAGTTGCTATTTACATTTTAAAACGACAGCGACATACGAGTTTCTCTAATCAGCTGTATTAGTGCCTACTCCGTTATAATTCTTTTGGAATAAACAACGTAAAAGGTTGCTAAATTTACCTCTTCTAAGCTTGCTTTTTAACGCACTGACGCAAGAATAGAGTAGGACTTTGAAAACTTTGCACCCATAGTAATGTTTTACACATGTACTCGTACATGATTTACAAGTATGATTTCCACATCTTCGGTTCGTTAGCGCCTTCATATTATATCTATGAAGAAGATGGATTGCCTTTGTATTCATTTTATGTTATACTCCGTTCTCGACGCTACTCTAATTTCAATTCTGAGAACTTGTCACATTGTAATAAAAGCTATAAGGATGTCATAAAAATCATAATTTGATATAAATCAGGTACCTTCACATTGTACAAAAGCAGCGGTGGCCGAGTAAGTGGGCCCTAAATCATTACAGATCGTGTATAGGGAGCTATTTAAATTCAGGCGAGATGTGTGAAGGAAGGCCTCGGTGATTTATGTAGGCGTCGGGGCTGTGCCATTGTAAAAGTTTAAATATGAGTGGGCCGTTAGCCGGCAGGGCGGCAGGGTACAGGGAGGGCGCGGCTGGGCCGGCGACGCCCGCTGGCGGTGCGTTATCGGCGCGCTACGCATTGTCGACGTGACTCCATTTAACTTTCAGACGATCTGACGTGATGAAAATCCCCACCGCGGCCCATTTACGCCCGTATTCGACCATACACGTCCCTCTTATTAGGATACTGACCGGTGGGGTCACTTTAATGCGCAACTTGGCGTTATGGCCCCATGAAACAGGGCAAGTTTAAACGGGGATTCTTGATTGTCCTCGATTTAATTTTATCATTGAAATGGGTGGTTTAATCTCGAGTAGCTGGACCCGTATTTAGAGTTGTAATGATGATATACTGAAAAATATTAAGATCATTTATTAAATTTGAGTATTATCATTCAGTTTCCATTTTCTAGAGGAAAATATACTTTTGTTATGGTTTTACAAGGGTTTATTTTAAATTAAATTGTATAAAAACATATAAATAAATAAAAATTGTCTCGATTAAATTATGCTTAGAAGCCTTTATATTGGCATCGCAAATGAATGTATCCTTATAACACCTTTATGATGTTAGCGAAATATAAATTGTCAAACAAAGCGTCTCTTCGAATGAAAGCTATAGCTGAACTTGTTACTCTCAACTTAAATATAAAAGCCGAACTGAATGCTTATAAACATCCTTTATACAATTCCCCGTCAAATATATGTTCCAAGCTAACCTCGAAGCGTAAAGAGAATATTTTTTGGGAGTTTATCCAGGTGAAACACATGGTGAAGTAAACAATTGGCTTTCAGCGTAAGGGAGGTGAGTGGCGCTCGCCACTGAATTATTCACTACCACAGAAGTGTTAAGGCGTGTGCGCAAACGGTAATATTCGTTTAATATTCACTTTATTACCCTACTACTCTCGCACAAACAATCTTGCATATCGGAGGCTGTTCCTTAGTAAATATAAGTAAACAACGTTTATGCCATGCATTATTTTGATTGCATATTATTCCCACTTTATATTGACTCATTATATTTATTGTTATTGAAGTTGTTCGGGCAAGAGCTATGCAAATTCAAACATTGTTTACTGAAACAATTTTGCAAGATAATGAATAGAGAATATTGTAAATTATCTCGATTCTATCATTATTTGAGCTAGACGTAAATTCACCGTCAGCTTTGTTACCACCTATTGATAAGCTGTAAGCACTATATGATCGAAATAAAAAGCATATTAGATCTAGATAGATCTACTTAAGTAGGTACAGCGTCCTCGTATGTAGAAGATATTTTCGTAACATACGACACACTCGACGCTCACCTATCGCACATCATCTGAAATTAAGTGGAAGCATTTTTCTTCCCTCAGCAAACTTTAGACGCGCATTTTCGTCAAGAGTTTTTATAGCACCAGAGGGATTTTGTAGACGAGACTTACGAAATAACCTTTAGTGAGGGTACGTCTTTTATGCTGATATAAATTACTGGGTTGAAACAATGCGTTTGCGTTGCGTCGAACACACGGCCGATCACGTCGCGCCTAGCCGCATTGAATCTCAATCCGGAAACAATCCTCCAACCTCATACACGAATTATCACGGTGACCGACACCGAATTTCCAAACTGTGAAACCGTTCATCAAATATGCATTTAAAGCGGGTTTTCAGCAATAACAATATCGTCACATCCGAGTGCCTCCCTACGTTCATATCAATTATTAACATTAGTGGTCGTGTCTCGGTATGACAAATAGAAATTGTCCGCCTCCAATGATGGCATGAAAAAGCTTTATTATATATCAGAACTTTGGTAATTAGGGGAACCTTTTTGTACAACGGCTAATTAAAGAAGCCGGGTGCGACGTAGACGATATTTTTTATGGTAATTATGTAATATATTTCTGTCATTGTTTATAGGTAAAGCTTTTATTTTAAAAGAAGACGGAAAGTGTCGAACATCAAAGATAGAATCAAAGAAAAACGCGCAAAAAGGAAACTTCCCAAACAAGGCTAATAAAGCGATAAAACAGTGGTGTACTTGTAAAAGTCGTACATACCAATTCTGTTGATTTTTGTACGTCATTTGAGAACATATAACAATAAAACGCTGTTTTGAAATCCTTGTTGTTATTTTGAATTAAAATTTTAAACTTTTCCGCGTTTTCTTTCATTTCCGATCACAATGCCGACATAAATAATAAAAGATTTTATTAAAACTTTAGCATGGCCGATGTTTTACTCTCCAAAAGAGCCACATGCTCTTGGTTTACTTTAGAAATTCGAGTATGAATTTCATATACTAACTGAACTTCATAGGTACATTTTTACTCCGAATATTAGATTGGTTTATGCATTCCGAGAGTAGAGCAAACATAAAGAGTAACCGTAAAAGAAAAACGGTATGCGGTTATTCGTTCGAAAAATTATGTAAGGTAAGCTTCTGAATCTTGACTTGGTAAGCGTTTTTATAAACTTTTTCTAGACGTATAGAGGACCTTTGATTAGCTTCCTAGTGCATAGTTTGTTTCTACAATGTAAGAAAATGCTGTTGGTCTTACTAAGAATAAAATAATAAACGATTACTAGTTGCGCCCCGCGGTTTTACCCGCGAATATCTATTTTAACTATTTTAGTTTTATTTTACTTTTATTACTTTTCGGGATAAAATGTAGCCTATATGTTAATCGAGTGTATAAGCTATCTTGGTACCGAATTTCATCCAAATCCATTCAGCCGTTTGAGCGTGAAGAAGTAACAAACATACACACATACAAACTTTCGCTTTCATGATATTAATGTGATTTACAATGTTAGAATTTGTTGCAAAGTAACATCAAGTTTTGAATGTCTATTATACACTCAAGTACATATGTAAAGAGTATTTGGGATTTTCCATTGTACCATAAAATTTAGTTGAATTATTTTAGATTTTATTCAATAGTCGACTAAACATAATCGTTTCTTTGTTTTATAAAATGGCGGCCAAAACTATTAATCTTATCTTTTAATCAAAAAATCTTTCTTTGTTGGGCCATTATTTAAGTACCATGTCATTTAGAAAAAAATATTAGTATTAAACTGAAACAAAAAGGTAAAATTTGGTAAATTCATTGTATAAAATCTTTCAAACTCCATTTTACTCTACATAAAATACTATTAAACGGTGAAATACAATATACCGTTTTGGATAGCTTATTTACTAAAAAAGTATTTTATATTTACGTAAAAACTTTATCTGTACTCCCTAGGGAACAATAACAGCATCGTTTATCAGCCCCTCGCTCCTGCATAAAAGTATCTTTGTTGTAAAAAATAAAAACACTGAACCAGATACGTGAAAAGATAAATCTTAACAGAAAAAATATTGAGCAGACCGGAATACTGCAAAGTGACCACTTTATGCGAAGAACTCAGCTATTAAATCTATTAGCAAAGTGTGTGTGCTATTGCACATATGTATATTACGCTATTAATTTGTATAGTATATATATGTATAGTATATGTACATATAAACATTTAAAAAAAACTCTTGAGAGGTGTCAAGGGACACTCGGATAGAACGAAGAGCCTTTCGATTAATTAGTGAAGGAATTGTAATAAAATTTTATTTTCTTTAGTTATAACAATATTTTTTTATTATAATATAATGTAAATAGGAATAATATTAATATAATATGAATGCGAAATAGAAAGACGAAACGAAAATAATTGGCTTGCTTGCATAGAGAGAGAGAGAGAGAGAGACAGACAGAGAAACACGCGCACGCCGCACGGCTCCAAAAAGTGTCGTTACAAATTTTGGTCTTAATTTTTTCCGTCTAGCCCCTTTTCGCAACGCGCGATAAGGAACTTCGGTCCAACAAACACAGTTATTGGCGGGAACGCTGGCTTAATATTACGAGTATTTTCCAAATCCTGATTTTCATTTATAATGGTGGATTATTAATCATCTGTGTTCGTAAACGTGCACAAGCCAAAAGTAAATGGTAGAATGTCAAAAAACGCGTCATTTCGTGTTCTCTCTAAAACCACATAGAAGAATTAAGTGAGAAAACACATAGAAAATTAAATAAACACCAAAGTAATATAATGCTGTATTTATCACATAACGACGCATGCTATCTAGTAAAAGATTAACAAATTATAACACGCATATTCATTTTTATTTCTATTTTTCATATTTGGCAGCCAGCCCGATTGGATGTGAAATGGTCACTGCATACATATCTAAGCTAAATACAATTAAATAATGTACGCGCTGCTTTCAAATCCAGACACAATATTTTTTTTTTTTTTTTTTTTTTTTTTTTTTTTTTTTTATGTTATTGAATGATGTGACGAGCTAGTCGTTCACCTGATGTTAAGCGCCACGGCCGCCCATAACAGAACAGTGTCACTCGGAACCCTAAAACATAGAGTTTCAAGCGACACTGCACGGCGCACATCATCCTGAGACATCAGCACAGTCTGGTAATAAGATTACTTGACTGTGAGATCAGATCATAAAGTCTCAATTGCCCAGTAATTTCACTAGCTACAGTGCCCTTCAAACCGGAACACAGTAGTGCTTGCACACTACTGCTTATACAAATATTTTAATCAATACTTCACTGGGCTAATAGCTCAGTTGGTAGTAACTCTGACTGTTGAGTTGTAGGGTTCGATTCCCACCCAGGACAAACATTTTGTGTGTTCAACTTCGATGTTTGTTCCATGTCTGGGTGTTATATTATATTCTATGTATGTATTGACAAACAAAAAGTATCCAAGTATATCAGTTATCTGGTTCCCATAGTACAAGTTTTGCTTAGTTTGGGGCTAGATCTGCTGTGTGAATTGTCCACAAATATTTAATAATTAAGTTTACAAATCAAGCCTATTGCTTGTCAGGTATTCATGCAATAACAGTTATTACAGATATTTATACATATAAAATTCAAAGTCCTGACTGACTTATATATCAACGCACATCCTAAACCGCTGGTCTTAGAGACTTGAAATTTGGAGGACGTGTTCTTTGTAAAGTGTAGGTATCCACTAAGAAAGGGTTTTTCGAAATTTCACCCCTAAGAGGGTGAAATGTGTGGTTGAATTATCTATGAGAAAATGTCTTCTTCCTATAGGCCACGCGGGCGAAGCCGCAAGCAGAAACGAGTAATATTATAGAACTATTTAAAAAAACATAAAAATAATTGGCAGTCGTAATAAGATGTTTATTGGATTACGTATTTAATCTATTGATACCTTGGCTATAATCAAATTATTACCGTTACTTAATAAATTGATGCTTTGGCTATAATCAAAGTACCGATGCAATATGTCTTGCGCGTTGAAACAGTACTAGTGCCCGAGCAAGTTCACCAGATTGCGCGGTGTTCGGTTTAATTAGTTTCTGTCGAAATCTATTCGATGCTAGCACAGCGTCTCTCAAAGAAATTGGAAAGCATCGAACACGCGACGATTGAAAATGACCTTTGTGTGTCAAAAAAATTTGCAGTAATTTTCATGCAACATTTTATATCTAAAGAAAACGTTTCCATAAAATGTTTTATCCTTAATTATATGTCAACTGAATTAGTGCTAGAATCGCTCGTAGCGCTTTGTTGATAGCAGAAACAAGCTTTATTGTAAAAAGCTAAATAATAAATAAAGCCCAATGATCACATACATAGATCCTAAACCCTAACTAGGAATCACTGTATCTAGGAACTCAGGAACTACGAGGACCATGGTCCCATAACACCTAAACACAAAACCAGTAATTGCTGCTATTTTAGTCTATATTGAAATAAACTTAAATCCATATCTGAATCTGATGAATATTTATACCAATATCTGTATAAGTAAATAATTGGCACTCGACAAAACAATTGAAGATCTAATTACCTTATCCCGCCGATTATGTTTTTTTTTTCTGTGGCTTTCTACCAGCCAATATTTTTATTAATTATAATTGTAGATATTTAGTTCAAAGCTATGACAATAATTATATAAACATTTAGTGAAAAGTAAATTGTAGGTATAGAGTCATGTTACAAAATTGTCGATAATATTTATTAATTAGAATTTTAAGGCGCAATTGAAGTGGCTGTGTAAAAAGTAAGACTTGGCTTGTGGCGTTTTTAAATTGACTGTGCATAATAACGACAGTGTTGATATATTCTTTGCTTTGATTGTTTTGAATTTGATAGCGGGAAAATCGTTTCCCAGAGCAGGGACGAAAAGTATTAGTTACTTCCCTCACTCTGATTAGGTAACTTGAAACGTACTTTCCGAATATGATAAAAAAGGGGCGGCGCAGTTTTTGGGGACTGCCGATGGAAGTGAAAACTGAGTAACTAGTGATATAGCTCATGGTACGTAAACGTGCGGTGACGATGAGGCGTGTTTCACGCTTTTTTTTTCACCCAAATACATATAGCACATAGAAAGCGTTCGGTGACGAAGACGCAAATTCCATAATTTTTGTTTACCCAAAAAATAGTCAACGCGCCTAAAGAAGGTTTTACTTCAAAAACTGTGTTTACTGCGGCTAACATAGACATACGCCAGTGCGGCTGCTTAAATATTACGTTAAAGTACCAGGTAGCTGATTTATATCAGAGTTTTTGCTAATGCATAGCCATTTTAACATGTGCAGAAAATGGGTGATTTTCCTAGCTAAGCATGAACATCACAATGGAAATCACACAAACCGATATGTCTAGATTTCCTACATATGTATGAATGTTCTGATAACGTCTACATATTTAACTCTGCAGTCAAAATATCATTATAATTTTGATTACTGCTACGATTACTGAGGTAGAATAAATTATTAAAAATTGTAATATGAATTACCTTACGAAGGGACAACGACGAAAAATTATAAAATTAAATTGCGCGATAGCGTCAAAGTGTCTCATTACTATGATAATTTCAGGTGACTCTCTAAAACATAATTTTGGTCCAGTTAGATTGGAATATGAATATTTAGGTTTTCATTAAAAGACCTAGCGAGTCCATTTTAGGTGTTGCTTAAAAGTTTTATTTATTTTATGCTTCTTAAACTGACACAAATTATGATAAATGCGCGTTTAAAGCAAAAGTGCCATTCTTTGATTTCTTTTACACGGTTTATTTTATTTGCAGGGTATAAATATTACGGAAAACAACATTATTATAATTACAAGGTTTGATCAAAAACATCAAATGTTAATAAAAGCATTGATAGAAAATCTCGAATTAAGCTTTATTTTAGTATTAAAATTCTCATGAGGGTGATTCATTTTAAATTAATATATCCCCGACTGTTACTCACGAATAATATGTCGATTTCTCGACCAGGTTTCGAGCATATCCGATGCTCTTCCTCAGGAGGTGAGTTCACGCAGCGAGATCGCGGCGGTGACTGCGGACGGCCGCCCGTTCGGCCCGGCGCGAGCGCTGAGGAGTCACAGGGGGGGGGGCCGGACTTGCACCGACGTCAGTGAAGGCAGCTCTGCATTTCCATTTTCGTGTGCGTCATAGGTGTCATCGCACACTACACTAACCGTATCACTTTCCAGATTGACCGTTGCAACATATTTTGGAGTACTGCACGTAATAATTGGTTTCCACGCAGATGGTAGCACCCAACCACTGTCCCTGTTAAAATTGGGATGCCGACTGATCTCTATAGCCTCCCGTATTTTCCTAGGCACGAAAAAATTCTCTCTCGATAATACGGAGGCTTTGTCGAACCTGATGAAGTGATTGGTGCCTGACAGATGAGCATGCTCGCTCAAAGCTGAAGTCACCGTGTCCAAGTTCTTGATGCTTCTTATGTGCTCGGTCAATCTGATTTTGACATTCCGTCGCGTCTCACCAACATAACTTTTTCCACAGTCGCACGGGATTTTATACACACCCGGCACATTCAGGGGATCTTTATCTTTTGGAGAACGCAGCATTTGTCTCAATTGACTCGGTCCGAGTTGAGCAGATTGACCGAGCACATAAGAAGCATCAAGAACTTGGACACGGTGACTTCAGCTTTGAGCGAGCATGCTCATCTGTCAGGCACCAATCACTTCATCAGGTTCGACAAAGCCTCCGTATTATCGAGAGAGAAGTTTTTCGTGCCTAGGAAAATACGGGAGGCTATAGAGATCAGTCGGCATCCCAATTTTAACAGGGACAGTGGTTGGGTGCTACCATCTGCGTGGAAACCAATTATTACGTGCAGTACTCCAAAATATGTTGCAACGGTCAATCTGGAAAGTGATACGGTTAGTGTAGTGTGCGATGACACCTATGACGCACACGAAAATGGAAATGCAGAGCTGCCTTCACTGACGTCGGTGCAAGTCCGGCCCCCCCCCCTGTGACTCCTCAGCGCTCGCGCCGGGCCGAACGGGCGGCCGTCCGCAGTCACCGCCGCGATCTCGCTGCGTGAACTCACCTCCTGAGGAAGAGCATCGGATATGCTCGAAACCTGGTCGAGAAATCGACATATTATTCGTGAGTAACAGTCGGGGATATATTAATTTAAAGCTTTATTTTTGCATGTTTTCTTAATGTTATACGCAATATGTTGCAGGCTAATAGGATAAAATTTAATAATTGATACTCAAATACTAATTTATTGATAAACTATGTTTACACGTCATATTTAAGAAAGTCAGTCTGAGTACATTATATAATAGTGTTAGTTGTAGTGTACACATTATATTATACAGCTATGTAAAAATAAAAATAAACTTAAAAACATAAAAAATACCTAATTACTTCTATGTCCATGTCTGTTTACGATTCCGAAGGCCGTCATTAGGTATTGTTAGTAAATAGATAAATAGATTAACAAACTCATAATTTCATTAGAATTGCGTGTCAGGTATACCTACTGTAAGCAAATTTGTAGTTCATAATTCAGTTGCTTTTGTTTATTTACTTTTTGTTGAAAATATATGCGCACTCTTATATTCACGCTTCGAACACTATTTTTTCATTCTATACAATAACTATTGCGTGCACAAAAGCGTCAAAAGTGTTTTCACAAAATTTCCTGGAAAACAAATATCTAGTGCAGCAGCAATAACTGGCAGACGGTTCACACCACGTACCGTATATACCTAGCTCAGAACAAATAAATCAACAAACTAAAGAAAAAACAAACAAGTGACACAAGTTATGATTGCTCCCCCTTTACTTTAGGGATTAATAGAATGAGAAACTTTATTAGCGTTGATATATCTGAAAGGGTTCTCAGAATTATTTAAGTTTATACTAACCTGTGAAATAGTATCGTTTTAAAAAATGGCCCCAACGTGACTTAAATTTTACTTTCTTAATTTCATACAGTAAAGTTTGGTTTCCTTAAAAGCACATGGTCAGGTCGATTGACCACTGGTACTGGTATACACCTCTTTAAATAGTTATTCCCTAAAAAATACATGGGCCTAATGATCAATGCATTTGTATGCATCTATATGTATACATATCATACCATTTCCGTTTCCCTTTGGCAGGCGTCTTGGTGATCGCAGAATAACTGGCAAAGCGGTGGTACCTACCAAGACGAACTTTGCAGAAAAGTCCTACCACCTAGTAAGATGATATAACATAAATATGATATAACGAAATATACTTTCACAAAGCAAATATTAATTCTTAATGTACAAAGGATATTAAAATATATCTGACAAAGTAAATATTGAACCAGCCAAATTAGACAGGTCTGTAAACCTAAATTTTATACAAAGCAGTTACAGCGTTGGGTCTTTACCTTGCATTACGAGTACAAGATATTTTGAAAGTGTTGTTTCAAAATTAATATTAACTTTGAAAGCAAACCTTAAAATTCCAAACGCGTAAACCTACAGTACATAATAATGTACCTGAGTAGCTGGGTGTTGTGGGACCATGGTCTTCGTAGTTCCTGAGTTCCTAGACACAGGGAATCCTAGATAGGGTCCAGGATCTATGTATGTGATCGTTGGGCGTTATTATTATTATGAGCAAGTAATTTGAAATACAATGGCGATTTAATGATCAATATTTTGATGCGTAAAAAATCCTTAACCTGATATCAAATCTAAGTAAAAAAAAAGACCAAGAGGAGTGAAATCTTCTAGTATATAAGATTGATCCAAAGCTTTTTACAATAATGTAAAGTGCTAAATGAAATTTAGAAATGTGTAGGCAGAGACTGCTTTCAGCGATAATGTCATGTCTGTTAAACTTGTAATAGATATATATATATAAATTGCTTCATTACATAAACACAAACTGCAGGTACATAGACGAACTTAATACTAGAGAGCATTACCTTCCAGTTAACCTGGGTATCAATGTAAAGTGAATTATTGCATGATAATTTAAAGAAGCTTATAGAATGTCAAAATGAAAAATATAAAATGCCCGTCTGTACCAAAGCTTTAGCCCCCGGTTTCTCGTACGTTTGTCAAACTAGTGTATGTCAACATGCTTAATATTGTACACTGATTGGTTGAGACAGTCGATAAACAATAGGCAACCAATAAGCGTTTAGTATTTGGTCTGCTAAGTTTACACGAATTTAACAATCGTATATGAGAAGAAAGTGTTGTTTTTGTTGCGTATCATTGTATTCTTGGTATTTTTATGGTATTGTAGACACGTATGAATTTCATAAAATTACTCATATTCAATTGAAGTTCTGATACCATAAGAAAGAAAAGTATTGAATTTAGGATTTGAAATAAGATAATAATTTTAGGAAGAAAATGAGAAATGATGTAGTTTATAATTTGTCATGCCACGTTACATACAAAAATAACGATTTCCAATTCTATAATCCACTAGTTTAAAGCGACAAATCTTATTTAATTATTTACGCATCCCAAATACATTAGCGGCAGATGGAAGGTGTTATAAGTTTTCCTCATAAACTTTTTATTTCATAGAAAACGGTTGCGAAAGAGCGCGCCGCTCTGAGGATGAATATGAAATTAAATTTTGCAAATTACTCAAAGCGGGCGCTATGACTATTCCGATTTTACGTCCCATTGAGCCATCGCAGAGAGAGCGGGTCCACACTTGGTGATAAAGAAACGAAAATGGACATTGTAGCGAGTCGGGTGTAGGATCGGGATGCAAATTAATACGCGCCTCCGGATCGGGCCCATGAATATGCATGTGTGGTTCGCTCGTTTCAGAATAATATCCGAGTGTCCTGTCCGACCACTCGGACGGGCATGGTGCCACCAGCAGCACGCCCACCGCGACTCACGTCACGCCCAAGCCCAGAACCCTCGCTCCACATCAACGCCGATTAACTCGAACTATCCCTCACTAGTTTTAAATTGTCGAGTATAATTCTCCGAAATAGAATCCACGAAAGAGCTTTTAGCTCAACCCGGACGAGTCGTTAAATTAAAATTACACCACGGTCATACAACTTAAGCAACTACGAGAATAATCCGGTCACAAAATTAACATCCCTTGCCGACGCTCAACCCTCTAAGCTATGACTGCATGACGCTGATATGCGGTTGATGGCGTTGGGATTTCGGTGAATTATGTTATACGTAACTCAACTCCCGTAATTTCTAACAAAATTAATACAACACTAATAACATCATATAATAGGACTCGTAAGAAGAAAACTAAAGTTTAAGCGTATTCAGTATCCATTTTTGAATGGTTTGGCTGCTATACCTATATGGAGTATAAGTGCCACTTTTTAGTGAAAGTTGGCATTATTCCATTTTACCTAAATATTGCTGGTTTAGTACTTTGTGAGTAATAACAATTTAGACATAAGTATGGCTTGCCAAAAGAAATCATGCTTATTTTCCGCTTTAGGGGCGGTTGTAAAAATTGATTGCGGGCGAAGTTTGAAGCGCTCTTGGCTTAATTGAAGCAAGTGTGGGAAGCGTTGACACAGGACATTTGGAATGCTGAGTGAGCTAAAGCGAAGATTAAGTGGATCGGTGTGCTAAGGAACAGCGTCAGCGAATATGCCATCTCGGCTGTTCTCACGTCCTTTAACGGCTTAGCTAGCATTCCGCAGCGTCACGATCTGCAGGTTGTGCTCAAGGTGCTAAATATGTCCGTACTTCCAAGTTGTTCAGTGTACCCCCGCACTTCATTACTAGAGGCGACACCACCACTCGGCGCATAGTTTTTGTGGTTTCAAACGCTCTGCGGCGAATGTTGGTACGCTGTTCTATTGTTGTTTTGTTTATGGCTCATTAAATTAAGCACTGTGAAATGGCACAGCATTAAGGTTTTGGTACAAATCCCGGGTAAACCTATTTAAACACCTAGACTTATATGTTTTGTATAGTTAAACTTTGCCTTAAATTACTTTAATAAAGTAAAGGAAAATGTGTAGGTATTATGCAGCTCAACGACAGTATCTGAATACTTATCTGTGACATACTTATTGTTTATGTGAAAATTCAAAAGACGGAGTGTATTTATAAAATGTGTGGCAATATGTTATAAAAGTGTGTACCTATTAAAAGTTTATCAATTCATTTAACGGTCGGTCAGAGCTGGGTCGGGAAAATTAGTCCTGAGGGAAACACGCGGCCGTCAAAGGGGATGGTCGATTTGACGGTGTGGAATCAATTATATGATCGGAGGAATTTGGCATATCACGATTGGATTATGTAGTAATCGGTGTCACGTACATCTCTGCTAATCGTCTCCGCAACTGCCGGTGATTACGCCTGCTCTAAATATTAATAACGCCCGTGGCTGTCCATCAACGGCTAGGCTAGATTAATGCTGGTTAATTCACTAAGTGATTATATACTAACGGTTACGCACGTAACATGCCTGCGTTTTGCGAAGAGGCATGTAATTCCATGTTTGAATATCATCATCGCGACAGATCAAATAATATGAGCACAAAGCGAGTAGTACGATGGGATTTCAATTAAAGTCCAAACGGAAAGCGCACTGCTTTCATTATAGTTGTTTTTTCCTTGAACGCCTGAGGCGCGCAGAGAGCCGGCTGCGGGTGGAGGTGGCCCATCGGCCCTCCACTATTCATTACTCCGACTATACACATGCCGATGTTCACTTTAATTAGTTTTTGTTAGACGCTCCATCTGCTTAACCTTTAGCCCTCAGAAAAAACGCAATAAGCTGTAGGTATGCTTTATCGACGCAATCAAACAAAGAATTTTATCACACAATGAATGCTAGATAATTAAAAAGGTAACTGTAGGCACATTAAAGTCTAAATCTACGTATAAATTATTCATTGTAGTCTGAGACATTATGAATAGTTTCAAGAAGTAGTTAGTAATTGTATGCTATAAGCGACAAGCTAGTGTACCGGTAAATAGTTAAACAGCTTTTTTCAAATATTTATTGTGAGTATTTGCATAAGTGAATAATATAATGGACCAAAATTCCAATATAATAAAGAAAAAACATTGTACATTTTTGATAAATAAGGGAAACATAAAATATGTTAAATTTGTGGCGAAGAACAAACACTGAGTGGCAGCGGCGCGACGGTAAAAGCCATTGATTTATTTTATTACACAAACGTAATAAAATTTCACGTAAATCGTACAGCAAATTTTACATTTACCAATTGGTAATCAAGCGTGTTTATATGACGGCATCAATACACTTCAAACCAGTTCAATATTTTATATTTGTATTTTACATATTTCTTTAAAACCTTTAAAACCCCCAACAGTTTTTATGGTCTCCAGAAACATATACTAGTTAATATAATTAAGATATAATAACAACTAAGAAATATTAGTTTTTTTTTTAAATGTTATTGAATGATGTGACGAGCAAGTCGCTCGCCTGATGTTAAGCGATACGGCCGCCCTTAACAGAACAGTGTCACTCGGAACTCCAAAATATAAAGTTTCGCGTGACACTGCACTGCGCACATCATCCCGAGACATCAGCACAGTCTGGTAATAAGATTACTCGACTGTGAGATCAGGTCAGAAAGTCTCATTTGCCCAGTAATTTCACTAGCTACAGTGCCCTTCAAACCGGAACACAGCAGTGCTTGCACACTACTGCTTGGCGGCAGAATAACTGGCAAAGCGGTGGTACCTACCTAGACGAACTTTGCATAAAAGTCCTACCACCTAGTGAAAAGATAAAGTAAAACAGATATAGTTAATTTTTTTTATAGCGTAACGAGCTACTCGTTCTCCTTATGTTAAGCGTCACGGCTGCCAATAAGTATCTTGCGTGTCACTGCACTGCGCACGTTAACCTGACCCATCAGCACAGCATTAAATAATATTGTATCTTGATTGTGAAATCTGGTCACAGAGTCTCATATTAGATCCAGTTATTTCAATACCATTCAATCCAGAACACACGTGTTTGCACACTACACTTGGTCTCAGATTTGATATCATGACAAACTAGCCGTTCACCTAATGGTAACCGACATGGCTGCTCATAGCAGTTGTAGAACATCTAACAAAGTGATAGGTACATAGACAAACTCTTACAGAAAAGTTCTATAGCCTGGTAAATAAGTAAGACCACTAATCTCCACCATAAACATAATACAACGAGGAATTTTATATAAAACCTCCACCTCCCATTTATGTGGAAGGCAATAGGAATATACACAACATTAATTACTTACCTATAAACTTTATCCTAAAATTAATGCAACACTATTATCTAAAAAATGGTTACATAATCTGAGCAACGTCAAAGTTTTATTTTATAAGTATCTATTAATACGTAATCTTATTGTATGGCTGATGAGACCGCGGTTTCTATTATCTCGCAGCTCCACTGGCATTAACTTGTAAAGTGTCATACATGTATAGACAGCGATATGGCACGTGTGTTTTACCAAAGCAGGTAATTATGCGTGCGCGGTTTCCTTCGACGGAAGCAGCGTGGCATACCGGCACCGGTGGCGAGCTGGCAGCCATCAAGCCTCTACCCACATGAATAATTAGGCGGCAAGTCGGGCGCACTCGTTAAAAAGAATTATTCCGGCTAATGTTCGTCTGACTTTTGGCGAAGAACTGAAGCAATTTGTCACAGCCCCCAGCAGCGGAGATGTTTATTCAAACGAGGAGATTTTATTGCAACAACATAAATCTTCAGCCAACGGAGTGATGGAAGTGACGGAAACTCGTAATCGCGAGACAATGTGCTTCTTTCCAACCTCTCTTTCGCGCTCAGATATATTACCGACACGCTATTAATAATTCAGCCGTCGGGTTCGTGTGTCATAAATGTTAACATTTTTGCGTGTGCTTCTTTACTCGGGTTGCTATTATTTATCTTGAGTGTAATAAAGAGCTACAAGGAAAGACAGAAAAAAGTGCTCAATGCCTATGTTTGTGAATGTTTCAATAAATTTATTTTGACTTAACCTATGAAATTGCTGTTTTTTATGAAATAACTTACTGTCATTTTATTTCTATATTTTTATATCTATTAATAAATCCAATTTATTTTTATATTTGCCAACGCAGAGGCAGTTTATTGATGCTCTTCTTGAAGAAATCAGCGGGACAGGAGGCCACAAATACTTCAAAGGCATTTGTACTCATTCAATTTCTGGAGAAAGTCTTAAGTTTTAGATGACGGTTGGCTAATGTTGGTATATGACGAAGCGCTTCCAACCCTGGCTTTTGTAACTTGTAGACAATCTGCTGTGCATTATGAGGTCGCGCATTGTCTTGCAGGAGCAGAATCCATTTTTCGTTGAAGGTAACAATGCGGTTCTAAATCTCTTTGGTGCTTTGAAAGCTGCTAGTTCAGCTGTAGATTGAGTGTCATCAGCTTCCACAATCGTCTTTAATTCGTCATTGTCAACTAAAGTTTTGGGACGACCATGAGGTTCATTTTCAAAATTTCTAGAACAGAAGCGGGCAAACCAATAACAGGCGGTGAGTTCATTCGTAATGTTCGCTCCGTAAACATCGTCGATGTTACATGCCGCTTGTACCGCGCTGCTGCCACGATAGTACTCATATTCCCTAATTACTTAAATATTCAAATGCGATGAAAACAACGCTATAAAATAAACAAATGACTGAAATTGAATATAAGTTCCATGATTTTCAAATAAAGATAATTTGAAATTAGAATTCTCAGACAAACAAAAAATATTTTGATTTGAAATGGCCAGTACTGCAGAACGGCGGTTTCATAAGTAAAAACTTATTATAAAAGCGGGAAATAATAGGAAAATACTGTCGTTGTGAAAATGAGTTCTAAACGAGATACATAATTCAGAACACACATAAGCGTTTGCAAATTTAAAATAGGAATCGAAACACGTATTGTTGGACCATAACGGCAGTAAAGCGAGTTATTAATTCAGCGAGCCGTCAGTAATCCTGTAGAGTGCGACCGGTCGCGCCTCGCGCTACATGTCGTTATCATTTTGGACATTAATAAAACTCTATCTGGCATTTCTAACGAACATACCGAAAACTTCGCCCGCGCGGAAATATTCAAATGTCGGTTGGAGAACGTATCCTGCATATTGACCCAATTATTATCTTTTGGAGGCAACAAATGTCAGCTAAGTTGATCGGGACGTCTTTGAAGCCCACCACAATCCACCACAAAATTAGCTCATTACTATACAGTAACAAATCTACTCTTTTGCGAAAATCTATAGATATTAACTAAAATATCTAATTCAATCTTCTTATTGTATAAATTGATAAAGATTATTATATTATAAATTTTTAATAATTATACATATATTATAATTATATATAGGTATATGCTTGTTATAAAGATAGCGATAGCTAAACACACTTGTGTGCGTCAGTCAGCGTATATAATTTGAATTCCTTTTCGCATAACTTTATCCTTATCTATATATCCTTGCCATACGTGTGACATCTCCCAATTTTATTACGTAACTTATAACCGCTGCTACTCTCGCAGATTCCTAGAGCGTCCCACATATCGAATATCAAATGATAGTTACCATCCTATTCTTATCCTGTATCTTTGAGATCGGATTCAAGATATTTCTGACACGCTCATATCGAATCTTTTGAAAGCATCATATCAGTTTCAAATATGAGTGTGATATTAAACAATTTTTTTCACAAGAGTGCTCGGTCATAGTTTTTGCAATTATCAATGGAATTAAGACGTGAGTTTCCACTGATATAATTAACAAGGCTTGTACTAAAAATGACAACACATTGATTATTACAACAGTTATTCAGAATTGAAACTTTTACAAAAATATTTCAATCTTTTTAAAATTAATATAATATAATAATACCGCTCAAAGATCACATAGATGGACCCTGGACTCTAACTAATAGGATTTCTTGTGTTTAGGAACCCAGGAACTACGAGGACTATGGTCCCGCTACACCCAGACCTAGAACAAGTTTAAACAACTTTTTCTGTACACAAATACTTGTCCTGCCACGGGGATCAGACTCGCCGCCTCCGGGTTATGAGCCGACCTGCTCAACCACCACACAGCACAGGCTCTCAAGATATATCTTACTCTTTTTTACATACTCCTGTGTATCTGTTTAAATATAAAAAGGTTTTTTGTAGTCAGATTTTAATAAAGCTTTGCGAAAGTGTACGTAAAACCGACAGTCACAGTGTCAATATTCGGAGTATTTTAAATACATTGCCAAGGTAAAGTTAAGCGACTTTGTACTTTGGTTCACAACCATTCTGTTTGTTATAAAATATCCATGTAAATATTTTTATAAATAATTCGGATAACTCGCATCGTCGCATAACCTGGATCTAGCGAACATCCAATTAAAACCGTAAGTGCCCATGATTCTTAAATCCTTGTCCGGAATTAATCGAGCGCTAAGTCCAATTACCGAATCTATTCAAAAGCTTTAACAAAGTAAAAAGTGATGAACTTAAGTTAAATAAACGACTTTATTCTAAAATAATCAATATAAGCAGATTAAGCCTCATATCTCAATTTCCATACGTAACAAATAAGTGTAAAATTAATACGTGATCTTATTTGTAAATGTCGATTCCTCACAGTTCCTAAATTTAGAATTGTAGTTCAGTTTAGAACTATGAATCTAAACCACCGGGGTTTACTATTGATAGCATTTCGCAATTTTACGACACTTCACTGAATTCGGCCATAAAAAGTTCTATTACACAGTGTAAACATCTGCTTTATAACCTTGTTTATATTAGAGAAGTCCTTTTGCTCAGATTTATTTGTTATTTCATTATTGTAAGTAACGAATAATACGAATCGTTCCTAAAAAGGGCTTAGGACAATTTAATATTTATGTTTGTGTATTACGATAAGAAGATTATCCAACCCCAAAACCATGGGCCGCTCAAGACGCTCCTTAATAACTTATTTGTCTCAAACATGATTGTGTTTAGGATTATCCAGATTTAGGATTAATGCGACGGCCTATATGAAACATTATAAAGCAAAACATAATGTAAGTAATGGATCGAAAAAAAGTAATATGCGAACTACCTTATAGAATTTATTATTAGTCAAAATCTTTCATTGTTGTATCTTTTCCTGACCCTAAGCTGTTCTCACTTTGTTACTCGTAATTTATTACGGAGATATATTATCTCACTCTTTGTTGTAACTCATCAAAAAAAAAAGAGTTCTCAATATGTGCCACGTCAGTAAACACGCCACGGATAATGTGAACAAAAAATGGCGTGACAATAAGTGTTGAACACAATGACTGACGAAGAAGGATGTGCCATTAACATTAAAAACATTTCACAAAATTCCACTAGAGTCTTTCAAAACATTCTCCCTGAAACATTCTATCATTATAAAGTATTTTCCTTTTACTTTCCTAAAAGGAAAATGTTGAATATTATGGAACACGGCACGCTGAAATATGGAAGTTGCAATAGCTGTTAGGATTAAAATTAATTTTAATCCTAACAGCTATTGCAATAAGAAGAAAGTCTGTATTAAATGAAATACAATGTGCAGCTAGAATGACTACGAATGAAGAGACGGTTGTAGCTGCCGTAGCACCGTAGAAAGCTCGTAGCATAGTAGTAGCTCGTAGCACGCCATCTAACCCAAGCAAGTTACGATTGTGATATTATTGACTTGATTAATTTCTTCTTGCAAGAGACTATGTTCAATAAGTATACATGATTTATTCAAAAATTAACTTTATACACAATCAGAGATCAGCAACAATATGGAGGAACTCCAAAATTAATGTGTTAAAAATAAAAACACGTGTAAATAAATTCCTAACATTCAAGTATTTTTGATATACAGATAGCAAAGTTAATCATAAAATACATAACTAATCAGAAGAAAATTTAGGACACTTTGGGATAAAGTAGCAACTAAACTTTTCAAGTTCTACATTCAGAGCTCTTGGTACTGAATGCGGCCAGCCCGTTCTCATTACAGGTGAAACTAACTCTTTCACAACTTCAAAACTCTCCTGAATTACCCTGTGGATGTAACACACGACTTCATTAATACGAAAAAGGAAAATTACAGTGTGTGAGAAAGATCGTAAAAACTTTATCACTTAGCGGCGCGAGCAAAAGTTCCGAATTAAGTAACAACACTTTTCAGCAGACGAGAGAACAAAATCATAACGTAATTTGTCATGTGTCAAACGAAACGCCTGCATATTCCTTCGTGGAAAAAATTCCGAAAATCGCGTTTGTACTCGTACAACAAGTATTGAGGAAAACGGATCTTAAGCTGGAACTTGTTCCGCAGAGATTTTCACGATTATTGCGTGAAATTTCTAGCAAATTCATAGTCAAGGAAGCGACCTCGATTATTTGCGATAAATAGAGTTGACCGTCCTTATCTAGCAGCGAGAGGTCTGCAGAAAGCGGTGGGTGCGGGACGAGGATACCGGACAATGACCGTTTACGTCACGGCGAATTAGCGAGACAATCACTCACCGTGGCGTTATGGCTCGACTCAAGCGACCCTGTGGACGCAAATGGAGAACTGAACTCTAGACGAGTAATACTCCAGCTCAAGTTGACCTAAATGCGTGATGGCCACGTCTAACACTCGCTAGATTACCAGGAAACCATTAAACGCAAATCCACGAATATTCTGCAAACTACGAACACTACCTATGAAAATAAGGTGAAAATGAGCGCTGTGTTACAAAATGAAAGTTGTGGCACTTAAGCGGTTCTCGTCTTTGTTTTCTAGTTCTAGTGTACTAACGTTTGTCGTACATCGTAGCAGAGATAGATCTCAAAAGTTTTTGATGTTGTAGTAAGACAAGCCGTACGTATTATCTTAAGACCGCATAATTACATTCTCTCGTTTAAATATTGCGTCATTTAAGGAGTGAGAGCACGATACAAGATACATATTTAACGCGTTAATAACGCTTTAAAAGCGGCGTTTAAGCACACTGCGCAATTTATCAAGTATTTCAGAGGGTTTCCTTAATTTATTCCGTTGTTAGCCGCGTTGATGTTGGTTTTATCATCTGTTAAAGGGTTCGGTTAGAGCGTCTGCCTCACTGAACATGAAGGTGTTATCAAACGGTACATCATCTTATCACAACCTTTTTACTCGCAGCTCGTTCTTTTTTCATGTAATACTTCTTTTCACCACAATTTATTAACTTTGATGCGGCCCTAAGATACTGTCCGAGAACACTAGACATTAGGGGTGTTATTGAATCGTTTCGAAAATGTATACGGCGAATGGAAAACATTTGATTTTATGTCTCATAGAATATTAAGGACGAAATTGGGCTGTTAAAGTACCTGAAACCACATTATCGAGTATCACAGCGCAATTTGGACCATATCTGATTGCCAAAGGTCACAATTTCAGTTACGATGCCGATTGTTGTATTAGCTTAACTATTCACCCATATATTGATCATTTTTTGGGTGTTTAATTTGGTAACTTCTACCCAATTTCCTACGTTTTTCGAATTTTTAAATGATCATATAATGAGAGTGGTTTACATCTAAAAGGACAGAATATGATGGCATATAATAAGAGCAAAATTAAGTAAACATAAACATTATCACGGATAGGTAGACACAGCCTCTGTGGTGTGGTGGTTAAGCAAGTCGGCTCAAAACCCAGAGGCAACGGGTTCGATTCCCGCGGCAGGACGAGTATTTGTACACAGCGCACCAGAAACAGAAAAAGCGCAAATATTTGTTCTGAGTCTGGGTGTTGAGGGACCATAGTGTTCGTAGTTCCTGGGAGAGGTACAGGAAATCCCAGTTGGGATCCAGGATCCGTGTATGTGATTGTTGGACGCTATTATTATTATAAAACTACGGGCATATTTCTAAGCAATTACTGCGATGAACAAACGAAACCAATATAAAAAAATACTTTTAGTATAAAATAGCCATTTTATAATAAACAACCATATGACACAAGCTTATTTTAGCTAGAGTTAACATACTGTTTATTTTTGTGGTATTTCCTCGCTTAACTTGTATAATTACGAAGTAAAATAAAGTAAAAAGAACTGCACAATTAACGACAGCAGATTATTAATGTGTCGGTTGCAATATTAATTAGAAACGCTGCTCTCCACCGCAGGATTTATGACTCCCATCCGGAAGGATACTCTTTGAACTTGAGGTTAGTAGGAAGCGGAGTTTGCAATTAGTCTTATTGATTCATAGTGCAGGCAGCAGTAACAACGTTATCGTCCCGTCGCCTCGTGAGTCCATAGGCTACCGGTTTGTAAAATACAATCGTTTAAAATAGTCATAGTACAGCAATTAAAAATTCGATAGTGAATATTGTATAATATGTTATGGTTAAGTTTAAGAATTGTGATATATAACCCTAATAAATCGGAAAGCTTCCTTTTGATGTTAAGCAATACGGCTGCCCATAACAGTTGCAGTGTCACTCTAATGTAAAATTTCACGTAGCAATGCACTGCACACGTCATCCTGAGACATAAGTACAGTCTGGTAATAAGATTACTAGACTGAGACCAGATCCTAAAATTTCATTGCCTAGTAATTTAACTGGCTACAGTACCTTTCAAACCAGAATATAGTAGTATTTGCTCACTACTGCTTGGCGGTAGAATAACTTGTAAGTACCGTAAAGTAACGTGTAAAGTACCCACCTAGACGAACTTAGCAGAAAAGTTCTACCACCTAGTAAATGTCAAATTTCAGCAAAATTTAACCAGTTATGCAGGACATGGCCTACTTTGCTCAAAAAACAATTGAATTATTTTAGAGAACTCCAGAAAACGGAAACTTTACTAAGCTATTCTCAAAATTAACTGGAAGTAAAAAATTACTGTCTTTAAAATGAATCAATAATGGCTAATATTATTAACTGGAAATCGCTATAGACTTATAAATATTTTAAGTTGATTAAGTAATGGACTTGTGTTTGCTCGTTTCATGTAATTTTTGCAATAACAAGGTACTTACTGAGAAACCATTAATATAATAGAGTGCTTTTTCATAACTAATTCATTAATGATTCAACGTAGAAATTTCTTCCATAGCAACCCTTTGTTCGCGTTTATATAATGACAAGACTAGGCAATCTTCTACCTCTAGAAAGTACAAGGGAATATTAATAAGACAGTAATTATGATTTTGATTTAAGCTATGTAAAGGCAATTTAAGACTTGTGACTAAGTAGTCGCAAGTCTTAAACCGCCTTTGCATCGCTCTACAATCAGCTGATTTTATATAACGAATCTGTCAAAAACTTTTACATAAACCTTCATAAAACTTTAAGTGTAATAATTACTTTTGGTTGATATTGTCATAAGAGGCGATTTACGAGCCAAGCGTTAGTATCCAAGCCAGGAAACTTGTAACCTCTAAAGTTTGTATGTTCGTAAAACGGGCCCTTATGTCTTCGTGTGTAAGCCATAAAAAGGCTCAAACTTCTTACATAAAAAAGACCTCAAGTTCAAACACTCGAGGTCTGAGCGATAAAGATAAACTATTCAATTGAAAACCCCAAAACCTTATAAATGAGCAAATATTTGCGGTAAAATGTCTGTGTGGATATTATTTTACTTACTTTAGGGGTCAGTTTTTAAAATGCTGAAGAAAGGTTATCTAACTTATAAATTATAAACCGAATAAAACAAATAAGATTAGTTTTTTAGTGTTCGGTTTGTAGATTTACTTTTTAAACTCACTGTTTTTTGTTTTATTAAAAAAATATATTTCGACCCTATTAAAGTAAATAATACATTTTTATTCTTTAATCTGTAGCTTTTCAGGGAGAAATATTTCTGATAAATACTAATTAATCACAGAATGTATCTTTTATAGGATAGTTACTACAATAACGATAATTAAGCCACCTGTGTCCAAGTTTATTAGTTGGTCGGTTTAAGTTTAACCACGACTAGTGGGATATGCTTCAATTTCTACTACGCTGTTAGGTTTTAATATTTTAATGATACTGATCTTATCTCAATTTTTGTCATAATGTAACTGCTATTATACACAAAGCTCCTAATTATGTTATAATCAAACCCAGCAGCGTACACGAAACAGGATTATTAGGTCTTGTTTCTGTTAGTGAACAGAGCGCAATCACAATTCTTAAGCCTTAACGACTGCTGCGTAATGGTCTCGTGGGATCTGTTTCATTCTAGACACAGCTACTTAAACCCAGGCTAGCGGTAAATGGCGCGCATCACGCCGAGCGGCAGGGCGCGGCCTCCACCCAGATATTAACTGATTATTCAGCAGCATCTGTTGCTTACACCCCGTCACTCAACAAAAGTAGGTATATCTGAAGCGATTTCAGTTATGGCTACTTGACGCCATACCTTCAAGTTTTTCTCGAGAATTTTCCAATATTTAGATAAGAAATCGTCTACATAGCAAACAACCTTTTGACTATCTTTTTTCGTTTGCATTAGGCCACGTAGTTTAGTTTATCAACTGCTGGTTGTTTGAATACCAGCTACCCATGTTCTACAAGCGTGTTTCAACAATGTGGCGGTAAAACTAACCTAACAAGAACAGTTTTCAGTTCCACACATTCGCACACATACCTTGACTGCTTAACTGGAATGTTTCACTTGATTAATTACTTTGAGCAGCACATCTATTCTGGGAAATTGCGCTCCCATTCCATGGATTGTTATAACATGTACGGATTACTAACAAAAAATATAAACAAAAAAGAAAATATTGCTCATGCTATATATTCAGTAATGTGATATTCAATAGTAAACTAATAGTATCAAATCAAACATTTGCACTTGGCCACCAATAAAAATTTAAAAGAAAAATGTTATGGTTTATATTTCAGACACAGAACCAGAGCAAAATGATTGCAGTAGTTTAGTTGTAACAATAGATAAAATTCTAATTTGTCACGAGGGTTGGGCGGCGATGCAAAATACGGTTTGCGCGCAGCGGTTCCGTAGCTATATGTTTTCGTATCTACTTAATTTTGTCGAGAAAGAGAAACGGAGGCAGTTTTAAAACCGGATTGGATTGGAGCGTCTCGTGGCGACATCTGTTGTCTGTTGGGGACCGTTGAGATTTTAATACATGAATGCAGCTGCCGACAACGCTACCGAGCTACGCTTGCAAAGAATGTACCATCAAAAATAAAAAAAACACTTTTTGAAATGTACCTAATATATATATTCCCGATGATAATATCATCGTAGCTACTACTACGCCGTAGCGCTATGGAATTTGTAGCAATTTCACGTTATTGTTATTTACTTAATTATATTTTATGAAAATGGTAGAGGTTTATTATGAACACAAGCAAATATCGCACAAGGTTTTCCTTTCAGTCAAATGATTGGTCGTGGTCTTTATATATTATAACTTTACCTTTGTCTAAGTTTTTCCTCGTCTGTCAAGAGTGCGGTCGGTCATTCTCTACCCCTGCGTCTAATTGAGCTAAATGTATACCCAGTCTAGTCTTAATACAATCACATTCTAGTTTAGTTTCATTTAAGCAGGAATACTATTTGTGGCATTTATAAGATAATACGAAAATATAATACGAACTTAAAATAGGTAGTGAAAAAAAATGTATTTGAAAAAAACGTTCCGGGGTCAAATGTTAGATAACTCTGATGTAAGAAAGCTCTTTTGTAGCATTTTTTTTAAAGAATTGTTACGGTAACGTAAAGTAAAGATTCAAATATAAACCACACATTAATAAGTCTCCAGCACAAATCTTATTTATACGTAATTTACAGCGTATATACTGATTAATTGTAAAAATTACATGTCTATACTTTGGTCAAAGGTTGAGCATTGACATTCAATATGGCAATGCTGCCAACATTTTGGGGATTTTGTCCAATGGGAGTGGTTTTTTCATATTAGATTTGTATTAAATATAGTACAGTTTACAGTTTTTAGTTTGCTAATATTTTCATATATTTACAATCAAAAAAAGTCTGCTATAAAGGAATTTCCATAAGGGTAATTGAGAGTAGTCCGGTAATTTTTTTACTAGGTAGTATATATTCAGCCGGGCTTGTTTGTGGTTTAAGCTTCTGCTTTGGTTAATATTCGTTCAGTAAAAGTAAGCGTAACACTAGATACTATTTTTACCCAGTTGCCTTAAGCAGAGCGAGTGTTAATTTATTATGAACTAGTTGCTTATAACGTAAGCTATCTGAATTCCAAGTTCCATTAAAATCCATTCGGTAGATTTTGCGTGAAGGAGTAACCACAATAAATTCTTGTTTATAATATAAGCAGGGGCAAAGATAGATAGATCAACACTTTATTGTACGCCATAAAAAAGAAAACAATTTACAAAAAGAAAAACTTACATAATAAACTAGTAGTAGTACAAGAGGCGGTCTTATCGCTTAGAGCGATCTCTTCCAGACAACCTTTGAATCCTTTGAAGATAAGGATAGAGACGGTTGACGTGATAAAGTTGCAGTTTTGGAATATCAGATGATACGTAATACTCATAAAGTCTTTAAAATTCACTTTCAATATTTTAATACACATTTATTTTCTTTCCGAAACAATTCTCGTGGAAAATCGTAAATGTAAATTTATTCCGATAAAATTTGTCGAGTCAAAGTTTGAGATTAAAGATTAACATAAAATGAAATGTTTGAAACAGAAAACCCTATTATGAATTCTACTAATATACGTTTTGATGTTAAGATATTTGAAAACGTAGAAGTAAAAACGGCTGAAATAATAAAAGATTGGAAATACTTTCCGGCAGGATATTAGGAGTGCTCTTAAGCTTTTGTACGAGTTTCGTCTTTCTCTAGAAGCGAACGGAATTTATAAGTTTCAGAAAAGAGATTTTTACCTCCCTTCCCATCAATTACTGCACTGGCTCGCTCTTAAGGTTTCAACGTTTATCAAATATTGCTAAGCGTACATTTTACGTTTGTCAAACTCGTGTGAGATCAACATGTACGCTCATTGGTTAAGACAGCCAAATAATCAACAAGCATCCAATGAGTGTTCAGCGTTTGGTCTATCAAGTTGACACGAATTGAAGAAACGTATACGAGAATCCGGGGAAAGAGTTGCTTAGCCAAGTTGTATTTTATTAAACTTTAGTGTAGACAGTAGCAGTAATAAAAAAGACAATTGCCTTTCACAAGTAAGGTTATATCATTATTTAATCATCTTTTGGAATAAAAATCAATACTACAACTGAGACCTTGTTGGAACAGGCGACAGGATACCTGGGTCTAAAGATTTACGACGTAGCAAGAATAAATTTTATTTTTCTTTCAATTCCTTAGCAAGTTCCAGAAAAAACCTTACGAATGAAATAAAACAGGCGTTGACAACCTTGAGAAGACGGCTCAACTTAAAATTTCTTCATCAAACCAGATTGGCGGCCGCACAGGAGAGTCAGTAGTTTGAAGCATTATGCCTGCCTTAATTATATCATCAAGACTGAGAAAATTTTCGACTGTAACATTATGAAAACGAAGGTTGAGAACTTGGAGCTTAATAAGGGTGAAGATGGAGAGGTGCGGGCGATCAAGGAAAATTCTTCGGTAAAATGTATCGCAGTAACCCAGCTCATCGATCAAACATGCGACGGCACTTAGGTAAGCAACGAGGCAGTATGTGCGGCTTCGGTACACTTCCCATGTGAAAGTTTCCGACGAGGCGACGGCATGCATGTGCCAAACTGGCTGGCAAGCAACTCTATGCCCGCACTGCTAGCAATATTCACACAACATAACTTAGAACTTCACCCGTCTATTGGTATTTCGACGTCGTGCCAGGTCTCAGCTAATTAGAGATATTCCCCCGCATCGTGCGTTTGATTTTCATCATTTTTATCGCCGTTCCAATTTCGATGGTAATAAATGTGGCAGTAAAGTTAATTAAAATTATGACCGGACCATAACACGCAGAATAATTTTGTAAAAGGGCTGGTGATTACGGAAATTGTATTTTATTTTTCATAAAAATCTAAAACCGGTTGAATGGGTTAAGTCACATTTTCACACAATTCACTGTTAAACTTAAAAGATATAATAAAAAAATATTAAAAATAACGTAAAACCCCGTTTAAAATTAAAAAAAGCAAAGCGTTTGAGCAAAAGCTTTAAGAAAATATACTAAGAGTTGTACTAAATTTTTTATCTCCTATCTTAAAATAGTGATTGTAGAATGAATAAACAAATGTCTTTTGGATGTTCTATTACATAGGTACAATTTATTATAAATCTAATTTATAAATACATAGGTAAAATTTTTCATCTCCTAGCTTTTCTGTAGTTAGAACTACAGAAAAGCTAGGAGATGAAAAATTTTTCACTATTTTCCGTGCAGATTTTGAAATCGTTTGTAGTATCATGATGTACAGTAATAAACCAACCAATTCACCTAAAACCTTTTAGGTCGTAACTCGCATCACTTAAGGAAAGAACTTTTGATCTGACTTTCAAAAATATTTTTTTAAATTAGTAGTTTATTCATAAATAATAAATACAGGTCGATACTCAATGAAATAGACAATGCCATCAAAAACAAAACTTGTAAAAAAACAAGTCTCGCAACTCAGTTCTTCTACCGTAAAAAGTTGTGAGATCCATGTAAATACCAAGTCGGTTACTTTCATTAAGTCCCTACTTAAGGGACCTTTTGTTTTAAGTTATTACGTAATTATCTAACCTAGCAGCATATTATAGTGACCATATCAATATTGAAAATCTTTTATGTTTTAAATAGATTTAATTAATTTAATTTGATTTTAGTGATTGTCTTGGCAATTTTTTTGTTGTACCCTAAAAATGATGTTTTAATTTCAGTACGATGTACGATCCTGCAACACTCATCAATCTACATAATGGGTATGATATATTTTATAGTATGTTGCTTTGTCAACTTTTTCTCACAAACTATTAGTTTTTTATTTCATTCCACCACTTCTATTACATTACCTATTACATTTGCTTTAGGTATTGGAGCTGTTTCCCTCTTTTTTATGTGATGGTTTGTTTTCATTTAGTCTTTTGTGTACATGAGGGAAATCGTTCTGGGCATGGTAAATAAAATGACAGCATGTCAACAGCAAACGCTCGGTTCATTGGGGTTTAGTGCAAACATCCGTAAAGAAATATGCAAACAGTAAAATGCCAGTGCTTTATACAAAAGTGTTCTGAAGTAACGCACATGGTTTGAAATAATTGTAACATTACATGATTTAGGCACTTTATCATTCCGGAATTACCTCAACCTTTTTTTGTTTTGGCTCCACACTTGTGTATTTAGCCAGTGTCAAGTAAGTAATTGATAATTTCTCAAGTTATATATATATGTGTGTCAAGTCAAGTCACAGTCCAAATTATCAAGTCTAGTCTAGTCAAGTCATACTCCTAGTAAAGTGGTGACAACTTTACCAGAAACTTTTATGGAGTTATTGAAACAACACAAAAATAATCGTTTTACTATCATTATACCACTTTTCCACACTCATGCCTATAATCCAGCACTTAACGAATAAAATGCCACTAATTTTATTCACTAACACTAAAAATAACACAAGTTTTTGGAAATAATACAATACTGTGACGTGATCTTTTTCGTGTTCCCGCATAAACTCCTCCACCTTTTTATATATTGTTACTAGACCTAAACCATTTTAAAGCATATGATAAATGGAACGTTTAGTAGTATGTCATTTCTAAGGCATTTGAATGAAACTATGCATAAATGCATAAGCATTATTTATGAGATAAATAAAGGGGCCAAAAACAAAGGCTGGAAAAGTCGCAGGGCGAGCTTATAATAATACATTTGTTTCCTACTAATACTATGCCATATATCCCATACCGTAACGACGGTGTAAATAACACGACATCTCGGAGAGTAAACAAAGACACCAAATATTTAGTGTATGTGTTTTAGTTGCCTTGAATGTAATTAGAAAAGGAGTAATATTGCATATAAAACCATGTTTACAGTCCTTGGAGTTCAATAGTCTGGTATTTTCGACAGGATTTTACTACTTTGCCCAAATGAATTGCAAACTACTGCAGTGACCTCAGTATAGAAGGAAAATGGAGCAAACATATTCACGGCTACAACATGAACTTTACATGTCCCACTCGAAAGTTTTAGAGAACTTGTTTGACACAGTCATTTTAATTGGTGCGCCCACATTTAGTTTAATACGACAAACACTGTTGGTTTTTAAAATATTTTATGCCTTTTCTTTATGTAAGTATAGCATAGAAATGTGTGTATGTAAAGAAAAGTCACAAATCGTCGTTGTGCTCGCACACTTTTAATACCTAAGATAAACGAAAATATGAAAGGGTAAATTGAATATTTTACAGGTCGGGTTAGTGAAGCGTCAAAGCGACTGTGTGTTTTTACACAGCGTTGGTTTCTAACATGAAATCTTCACAACTGAATCTTCCTATTTGCATACATGAGTAAATTCTGAGGTACGTGGATCGCGTTTCTTAAAGTCACGTTTGAAACTTTAGAGAATATTTCGAGAGGATATAAAAGTACTCACATTCATCGTGGTCTTTGGCGGTGACAGTGAGCACTGTGTGCTGTATATCTTCATTTTCGTCGACTTCCGCCTCGTATAGCTCCTTGTCGAAGTACGGCGGGTTGTCATTCTTATCAGCGATGCCAATACGGATGAACTTCGTCACTGTAAACAAAAATAAATGATCAAATGACCAGCAAAACATATAGTTTGCCTTTATCCGATATTAAAACAACGCAATCCACTTGTCACAAAAATATAGTTATTACAACTTGGCCGTTGTTTTGATCGATATGATAAAAGTGGCTAAAAGGATTTTAGAAGTAAAACTTCTTTACGCACGCTCGACTTGGGGAGTAAGCTGGTGAGTGCGTGAAGAGGGGAATGAAAGTTGAGAGAGAGATATAAGTTAGTGAAGATAGAAAGAGAAAGAATAACGTTTCGTATATTACTGTAGGGGCAAGACGAGGAAAGAGATGCAGGATGTACTGTTTCATGCAGATCTTCATTGTCAAGACGACAAGGTTAAAAATTACTTAAAATTTGTATTATTATGTTTGTATGTCCAGTAAAATGACAATTTACTATTGTGAAGATGGCGACATTAACATTAAACAAAGCAAAAACAAAGTTATATCATGCCGATAGATGGAGCTAAAGAAGTTTTACTTAAGTCGTATAGTTCAAAGTACATACGATTTTTTTTGTATTTCATTGCAATACTGAGTAATATATATGATTGTAAAAAAGTATATAAGTAACAGTTACTATTAGCTTTTAAATTAAACCCACACTTCTAAGGGTTACACGGAAACCACTGGGTTGAAGAAATTAAATTAATCTCTACCCTTGAACTGCCGAAAAGTTCTTAAACAAGGGTTCTCTAACATTTCTCTCTGTTAGTAAATTTTATTTAAATAGATTCTTGTTTTGAGTGTATTCCGTTTACAATTCTGTATAATTGCTAGATAAAATGGCTTACATTTTAGTACATTTACATATTAAATATTAAAGATATTTCAGTTCAAATCAAAATGATGCTTTTCATGTCTTTAGCCAACTAGAACATAGTACGAATTATGTTAAGCCCTTAAAAGCTTTCTAAAGTATGTCTAGTCGGTCTGTAGTAACTACATACTACATACTATATGGTACGTTCAGTGAAATCGTAATTTGACAAAACAATTTAGTAATGATCTTTCTTGGTACCAGGCGTGTGATCACGGATCTTTGATAGCAATGCAACAAGAGAAATTCCAATCCTAATTTGAATTTTTTATACTAACTATGCACATAAGCTGCGTATTTTCAAAACTATACAAATTCGTATTTCTATTGGTTGCAATCAAGTTGATTGCCTAGTTGATACTGTTTATTGTCTTATACGACCTTTTATCATTAGACCGTCATTTTAACTGGTGGCGGTTAGAAGAACATAGTTAATACATATTTCTGTGATTAAATTATTTGCATGGGTAATTTAATCATGGAAATATTTTATAAGTTTTAAGATATTATTACTATTATAAAGCTTCAAGAACTAACTACTTCGCCAATTTATCTTGGCAAAAATTTACACTGCTTTGAATGAATACTACTGCATTGCGTCTTCTCCTTGTCAAGAGCTCATGCGATTTTGACTTCAAAGCTATGCTTGCCATTTGAGCGCATTGTAGGTGTTTTGCACTCGGCAGTTTTGATAGGTTTTTTGATAAGCATTGTACAGAAAATTTGGAATTGTTTTCAGCTAGAAGCGATGTAAAAATATATTTTTAACAATGAAACCATTTTTAAAGCATATTTTATTGTCAAACGCATTTTGTGTATTAACGTAGAGCACCACACTTTATGGTAACTCTTACCAAACGAAATTAAACACGATCCTATGTATTAGTAAGCAAAAGATGAAACGGTTAATCTCAAACAAAAATATGTTAGGTCTGTAACATAGGTTTCAATCGTGTGCTTGTTTGTTTTATCAAACACGATCTCATCCACAAAAAAACCATGTCAAAGTGGCACAACCTTTTGTTGTGCGACAACACAAAAAGGCTTTATTTTAAACCGACGTTACGCAACAATGAAGTGGGAAAATGTATATTCATACCTATAGGAATCTACAAAATATGCAAAATACATATACCTCACATTCCCACATTTCTTATATTACATTCCCCAATTCCGGAAGTGTATCCGGTCGACTTAATAGGGAGTATTGAGTTGAAGCGAAAACCGTGTGTATAGTGTTTTTGTTTTTATTTTCTTTTCTTATTTCTTTAACATGAGCATTTCCTTTTTTATCAAAGCTCGATAAACTAGAGCCTAGATTGAAATTCGTTAAACCTAAAAGAAAAAGAAGTAACAAATGTAAGTACCAACCATTTGATCTTAAACTACTTTAATACTACCTATAGATGATGCTCACGTCTTTGTATTTGGAGGCTACACTACAGTTTACCGCGATCAAAAATATCCTATAGCTTATTCCAGCGTTTAAGCTATCTACATACAAAATTAAATCATGAACTGTTTAGCCATTTAGTCACGAGAAAGAACAACAAAAGTAAAGTTAATTTCCAATTAATTATATTAGTTATATCAGTCAGTAAGTCCAATCGTAATTTATGGTCACAGATAAGAAATAATTGGACAACAGAATTATGGACGTTTGATTGAATACTGTTACTTTTGCCGTAAAAGCAATTTATGTAGCAATTTACTATTGTTACGGTTAAATAATCTCGTGTAGAGGCAAAAAATGAAATATCAAACATCGTATGAAAGTTAGCAAACGCTCGGTTAGCATTGGAGTAGTTGTGCCTTCATATGATAGAATTAAAATCTATAATATATTTTTAAAAAAAATCTAAATTAATTAAATATCTATACTGATAAATACTGTATTTTAAGTGCGGTGATATAAATATAACGTCTTCGAATTAAAAAATACTATTTAAATTAAATTAAATTGAGTACCTACTTCTCAAACCTATTTTGGGATATATTAATTAACATCTTGCAACATCTTTAATCTTTTTTTAATTCAACGAACATAAAAACTGCTCGCGTCATTGTCGGCACTACTAATCAATCAAATTATACATTTCGAAATTTTGCGTTGCGTCTGATGATCAAAGTCTTTAGTTTAATCGATTACGACTATTCTTCAATCAAAATAGCATCGTATGTAACAACAGTTTATCTAAAATATATTTGTTCTATCAAACAAAAGACAAGGAAAGAAAATAACGCCTATTGTCATCGTTTACAATATTATAGTATAATATCATAGGTAAAATGAGATCTTTCAAGTAGAATCGTTCGTCTTCTTATTTTTTTTATCCGAAAAAGCTTTTCTAGATGCGTCCTAATTGGACGATATCAAATGAGCTTTAGTCCGAGTTCTCCGCAGGGGCCTGATCGAAAAAAGTATTCAAGGCGAAATTGCTTTCGTTTGAGGTACACACTAACAATGATAAATTAGGGCACCGCTGGCAAGTGTCCGGCGACTTTATTAGCAAACACACGGACGCTTTTAGGCTCGACTTCGGACTGCTACTTCTTTTCCTTTAAGGGAACCGGATGGCGACATTCACCAAATACGAGGCCTATTACAGTCGGGGTCCAAGCATTTACTCAGGAAGGCCCTTCAGGGCTCGTTCAACTGTAATTAATTGACGCCACTAAATTTCTGGGAGAAGTTTGCTTTCGGAATCACAAATATTGGTCGGTTCAATTTGTATTCTTGCTGACTGAAGGGCCGCACAAATACTATGAAATATTAAGACCGCATTGGGCACCTACCCTACCTATTAGTTTTTGATTTAGGCACCCACTCAATTATGCGATAGAAAGTTTTACCCGTTTCCGGACACAGTCGGATCGGCTTAGTAGAAAATATGTTTATTTATCTGATTTGTATAATAATAATAATATCTGTGGACAGCTAACACAGCGCCACCTAGCCCCAAACTAAGCAAAGCTTCTACTATGGAAACCAGATAACTGATACAATACTTACAATACTTTTTGTTTGTAAATACATACATAGAATACAATATAACACCCAGACACAGAACAAACACCTATGTTCATCACACAAATATTTGTCCTGGGTGGGAATTGAACCGACGACCCACAGTTCAGAAGGCAGGGTTACTACCAACTGAGCTATTGGGTCAGTCGTATCAACGATAAAATTACTTCCTCGGCTTGGAACAACAGTATATCTATGGAAACATAAATATCTGCAGACGTAGACATAATGTATTATTGTAATTGTCTAACTGAAGGAAAGACGTCAACCAGATATCCGGTATCGTTTAGGGTCGATGATTTACCCCAAGAGTAAGGCACACGATGACGTAGCGATCTGTTCCAGCACATTCTCGCATATAATGCTTATACGAAGGTCGGAGGGTTACAGAATTCAATTCTATTTTCCTCGCGAAAGTTTGAACGAAAGGCACAGAGTTGGAGCATTATAAAACTAATCATGAGCGTTAAGAGCTGCATAATAACCACTCAAGCGACTACGCTAGAGGCCGCGTGGTTTTTCCTAAATTTACAACCGTTTTATAACAAGTTGCCTGACGGTATCGAACAATTGTCAATGCGTAAATTTAAATTATTCATAAAGTCAAACTTAATGAAAAAAGCCTATTACACAATAAATGATTATGTGTCGGACAAAAAAGCTTGGCCTGAATATCCCAAGCTTAACGGTATGAAATCTTAGGTACTTTGCCTATTGTCTATTCCTATCTATAAATTCAGTTTCTATTTGTAATGTTTATAATAAGATAATCACGGTATTTTTCTTGCACCGATGTGACGTGGTGGTTATTTTTGTAACATATTCATTATCTCAACTGTAATGAATTATATACATTGTAAAAGACAATAGAAAGAAGACTAATAAAAAAATACATTACTGTAAAGTTTCTTGTAGCTTCTTCTTTACAGTTGTAATCGAAGCTTCGGATCAAAGTTTTCAATTCTGCATTGTGCCGGATTGCTTGCACCAGTAGTGAGAAAGAGAACTGCTTTTTTTTCAAACTCATATATTGTAATGGGCTTGCTATATTATTTGACAATAAGCACTTTGTAATTTTATATGCTTAGTGAAATAACTTAATTTTAAGTACCTTATATAATTTTGACCTGTAAAAGTGCTAAAATTAGCCTATTTGCAATAAATCTTTTGACTTTGACTTTGACATAATTTTATTTGGTAATTTTACTATCAACGCCTGTATAAGGCTAGCCACCGTAATTATATTATATTATATTAGGTCTTTACCTATGAAATTGCCGTTTTGTTTGAAAAAAGTTAAAGTATTTTTTTTTTCGAACTTATTTATTTCTTTTATTCAAAGTAATCACCCCTGCAATCAATGCATCTTTGCCAACTCTGTGGCAGTTTATGGATGCCCTTCTTGAAAAAATCACCAGGACGGGAGACAACAAACTCTTCAAAGGCGTTTTGTACTGCCTCTCGGGAATTGAATTTTTTTCCCGCTAAAAAGTTGTCCAAATTTTGGAAAAAGTTATAGTTGGTAGGCGCTAGATCTGGTGAGTATGGCGGATGAGGGAGAGCTTCCAAACCCAACTCATGCAGCTTAGAGACTGTCTGTTGTGCAGTATGGGGTCGCGCGTTGTCGTGAAGTAGCAGTGGAGACGACCGATTGACCAAAGCTGGTTGCAGACGTGCGAGTTTCGCCATCATTGTGGTCAGTTCTTCAATGTACACATCTGCAGTAATGCTCTTGCCGTTTTGTAAAAAGCTATGATGAATCACACCAGCACTAGACCACCAAACTGTGACCATCACCTTTCTAGGGGTCATTTTTCGTTTTGCACATTGCTTTGGTACCGAACCAGGATCTAACCTACTTGCTGAGCGCTTTCGATTGTCAAAAAGAATCCATTTTTCGTCGCACGTAACAATTCGGTTCAAAATTCCTTCATTTCTGTGCCTGTTAAGCAGCGCAAGGCAAGTCTCGACGCGTACGTTGCGCTGGCGATCGTTAAGTTCGTGGGGCACCCATCTATCAAGCTTTTTTATCTTGCCAATCTGTCGCAAATGGACCAATATTGTTTTGATGCTAACATCAAAAGCTGCTGCCAGCTCAGCTGTAGATTGAGATTCATCAGCTTCCACAATCGCCTTTAATTCATCATTGTTGACCAAAGTTTCCGGACGACCACGAGGTTCATTTTTCAAGTCAAAATTCCCAGAACGGAACCGAGCAAACCAATAACGGGTTGTACGTTCGTTTGTACAGTTCTCTCCGTAAACGTCGTTGATGTTACGTGTCGTTTGTGCCGCGTTGGTGTCACGACGGAACTCATATTCCATAATTACACGAAATTTCAAAGTATCCATTATGAGGAAAAATGTTGAAATGTAATGAAAATACAACGCTAATCAATAAACAAAAGACTTATATTGTAAATAGAATGTCATATTTTTAAAACAAAATTAATTTGAATTTAGAATTCATAGCCAATCAAAACTTTTTTTGTTTGAAAAAGTCTGTACTGCAATACGGCAATTTCATAGGTAAAGACCTATTATAATTGCACATGGATAAATCAATACGCAAAAAGTAATTGTTTGCTTTGACAACGCCTATTTTCAATCCCACAAATTGGCGTAAACAGGGCGCTTTGATGATTTCATTAGTAACTTGTATACGCATTTGTTTTCCTATTATACCATTTTTTATAAAATAACTTTGATCAATCCATTCAAATGGTGCTAAACTACCGTATGATACCGCTTCTGGGCGTCTACTAATCAAACAGATACTACCATTAGTATTCCCTTTGCAGAGCAATCAAACACTACCACAGCCAGTAACGAGCTTCCTAACAAACCAGATATATCCTGATTATCTGTATATGTGTTATATTTGCTATTTTAATCATCAACCAAGTCTTGGCTTGGTATTTGAGGCATATACAATTATACATTGGTCAGCAAGTTTAGCAATTATTCTTGTAATAGTAGTGAAATTACTGGCAATTGAGACTTTCTGATCTGATCTCACAGTCGAGTAATCTTATTACCAGACTGTGCTGATGTCTCAGGATGATGTGCGCAGTGCAGTGTCACGTGAAACTTTATATTTTGGAGTTCCAAATGACAGTGTTCTGTTATGGGCAGCCATGTCGCTTAGCATCAGGTGAACAACTAGCTCGTCACATCATTTACTATCATAAAAAAAAAACAAAGTAAGCCCATGTATCTTATATGTATAAAACAAAATCGGGTTTGTTCGTTCGTTCGTTGTTCGTGTGAACACTTATATAACACGAGAACGGCTGAACCGTTTTTCATGGTTTTTAATTTATTGTATTTATCTCCGTCCAGAATACGAAATACAATAACTATTTACACCATAGGAAAATCGACTAAAAAAAACTTTTTTCCATACAAAATGTTCATGAGTTTGTAAATGTCAAACATTTAACATTCATCCCGTCGATACGGTAAGCTTTTTTTTAATTGACGATGACGATGTTAGGCGGTACGAAGTTTGCCGGGTCAGCTAGAGTATATAATAAAACCCATGTAAATTAAAAATCTAGGTAATCTGTGTTATTCATGGTTATTCACGTTGAAGGTAAAGTGCATAGGTATATATTTGAAATAGCCTGGTGCTGGTGAATTGCGGATCGGGTCCGTTATGCTTAAAATGTAGTTTCGGATTTCATGTTAATTAGCATGACTGATGGCTTAGTGCGTATCTGGTAAACTGAGTCGAAGGATTTGTTACAACAAAAATTGCTGCATTATTTTATATTAATGACAACTGTATAAAAGTCACTATGCACTTCATTTCAAAATAATTTAGGCATTCACTTAATTGCAAGGCAAAAGTAAAGCAAGGCCGTAATATCAGGACAAATTCATAATACAAGCTGCGTGCTTGATAATGAAATTCTTTATCAAGAGGTGCAGAGTGTTAGGACGTGCCTCGGCGCGCCGCTTTGGCGGAAGGTCGAGAAGATCTGAGATATAATGCAGATATTATATAGTGATATATTTTTAGGCGGATATTTGTCAAATTTTACTTTCTGTCACCAGTATTGTTTATGCATATAAATGTGAGTCCATATCGATTTCTATATTGTTTTGAAATGATGGTTTTATAGTCCGAAAGATTTCTAAGACCATTCTGCTAGTTGACACAGTTTCAAACGCCGTAAAATGGGTGCAAAATGCTGTGTATTGGCTTTCGTACCTATATGTAGCACTTCGAGAAATCGGACATCTCTTGGCTTCACGCCGCGCGATGGAATCCGTGAAAACCCAACGTACACTGTAATCGTCTTATCAGATTCGCACTTCATAAGATAAATGAAATCTATGAACGCAATTGCAAAACCTTTGATTTTTACAATACTTAATTAATCCGAAGGTGTCATTGCTAATTAATCGCAATTTCTTCTAAAAGCCTATGCATTGCTGAAAACTAAAGCATGTACTATAGCACAACTTTTTTCCTTAAACTTAATAATTTATTTCAAATGTAGGTACTTTTACTTCAATTCTAGGTAGCTAGAGTGTATATCAACTTAACACTCCGTACACAAGGCAACCCATATATTCATAGACATAAATGTCAGCTGAGCACAAAAGCACAAAAATTGTAGACTCTGTAGATGCGTGGACAGCACGCGATGTATCCGTTCATTACGTCTATCGATCCAGTTTCAATTATTACTTGGAGTATCTACTAGTAGAAACGTAGTCAGAATTTTTCGCCTTCGTATCGGATCCGATGTTTCGTTTTTGCGTTTAACGGTGTGTGTCGCAATAATGGTTCCGGAAACAATAAAATACGAATGGTACAGGTGACGGAAAAACTATAGGTAATATTTTGTTATATATGCTGTAGATGTGTTACTGATTTCGATGTTATAAAACGTGGAAACTTTTTGTTTTTACGATGGTGTAATTCGAGAGTATACAATTTGCCGTGTTTTATTCCAATAGTTAAACATTGAGCGGGAGTATTGGAGCCACTCGCTTCCGCTACAAGGCATAGTACGCCATTTAGCTCTTTACAACTTCCGAAACGGGTCAGCAAAGTTTTAATGGTCCAGTATTAAATTTGCTAATTGGATTGATTGACGAGGTGTGGCCGACAATTTGTCACTGTCTCGTAACACGATTAGCTGATCACTTAATTAAAACAGTACGGAAAAGGAGACTAGTCTTCAAAGGTCCCTTATGTAGTACAGCTACGGAATATGAAACATCAATATTAAAAAGAGATAGGGCACGTTTTTATGTTGTAGTAGAAACATGTAAGTATTAGATGAATATTGGAAATTGTATCTTGATTTCCCACAGGAGTATGTTCGTATGTGTATGTATGATCACGGTCATTTCCCAATGTGGCGCGACATTATTACAATATAGAAAAGTCGTTTACCGTCGTAACTACTTTACATAGTTTTTCACAATAAAACCAAATCATGGGAGTATGTGTGTTGAGGATAAGCAGGTCCAATGGGAATTGAGTACACGCAAAACCAGTAAAGATCACCATCGAAAATATATGTTTATTAAAACCAAATTAGAACCGCGCTCTTTTACAACAGTAGTAGTAGTATTTTATGACAGATAAAACAATCCATCTGTCAAAAACACTTTAAAAATAGAAAAACAATAAAATAAAACTAAATATATTAAAAGGGTTGGTCGATAGACAACAATGTAAATAAATGTATTATAATAATTACGCCCAACGATGACATACATAGATCCTGGGCCCTAACTAGGATTCCCTGTGTTTAGAGACCCAGGAACTAAGAGGACCATGTTCCCACAACAGACTCAGAACAAGTAATTTTGTTTTTTTTTTTTCTGTGCACAAATACTTGTCCTGCCGCGGGAATCGAATCCGCCGCCTCCGGGTTATGAGCCGACCTGCTCAACCACCACACCACATGGGTTGTCAAACGTAAGTATGTCAAGTGTATGCACGAGATAAATCCGAACTGCATCAATTTTGGCTTTCTTCTTTACGCAAAATGTTTTACATAAATACATGGTTTCAAAGGAAAGTGACAAAAATGGCAGAAAACGAGAGCGAGCAGACAAGAATATGGAAATATTTTTAAACGTCACAATCACAGTGCGGAAGCGAAGATTCGACGTTTCTTTGTAGGAGAAAAAAAACAATTTCCTGAGATATACCTTAGTCGGCACGCAATTGAATAATATTCAGATGAAGATTGGAGAATACGAATAAAGCTTAGAAAAGTTTCCCAATAGGTACTATATTCGTAAATTGTTGAAATTACAACAACTGATCCACAAATTCATCATCAAGTTTTTTTGGGTTAAATTAACCACCGATAAACAGGACATGACAAAAAGACTCATTCCCCCCAAAATCCTATCAAAATCCGACAATTATTTCAGATCAAAACTTAAATACCATGGCTTTGTTTTTGTGTAAATGTTTGTTGTAAATGTGTTATTTGTCTTAACCACTTAATAAATAAATTTTTCAATTCCGGATAAACCCTAGTCTAAAATAAGCCTTAAGTCATTAAAAAATGAAGATCGGTTTTTATCCGGTAGACAATTTACCGAATTTGAGTTCAAGTAGGAAGAACGATCACTTGACTAGTTGACACAAGAAAGATTTAAAGTAGGAAAAATTAACGGAATTGCGGATTAGAGCATTTGGACTTTTTAACCGCTATCTTAAAATTATATACAAGTTACAGAATTGGATGGGAAACATTCACTCTTGACTTAAAGTCACAACATTGTTTACAAAGTGAGTAAAGCACTAACTAGTGACTGCTAAAGCAATCAAAATAATTGAAATTGCCAGTTGCCACGAGTTGGACGGTCTAAATCATAGTACGAACCAACGTTAGTACTCCTTTAGGGCCGTTTTGGTGTCATAACCACGCAGTTACAGCACAGCCACAGAATGACCAAATTATTATTTACGCAGACGTAACTAGCACTGAAAGAATAATAATGATCTCTCTACTGTGTCTCTAAGTGGTAATGCCTATAAGCTATTCTCTTGTCGATACAGAAAAAATGCAAGTGTTCCAAGTTGTGTTCAGGCCTACGAACCCCTAACACGTCCCGTGGGCAAAATTTTGGCAATGCGAATTGATGTCCCGAACCCAAGCAGTTATGGATGTCGGTCTCTTCAATTTATTGTTGACGCGCAAAAGGACCACTGCGGGCTTTTTCAACAAATACTTATAGAATACTGAACCTACATAGGTAAGTGTAATAAAACTTTGTAACGCATATTATTTCTTTTTGGTGACAGCTTTAATTCAATAACGTATGTAATTTAATATGGGCACACTTGTAAATAAAATGCTCAGATATGTTCATAATAATGCAATGTTATTGACACCAAAGCAATATGACAGTCACAGACTGTTGTTCTCGTAATATTATGGGCAACTGCGGCTTATGCTATATTCCAAAATATATTTACAAAAGCGCTATATGATTCATTTGTAACCACGGATTATTATAAATGCGATTATTCGACTAAATTATTTTGTAGACGTATCAATCTGTTTATACTTAATTAATTTGCGGGCGGAAGTTAACCGAACCAAAACAATTCGTCCCGTGGTATACCCACACAGTACGGCCAAGTTTAACGCAAGCAACTTAAGTTCGGAAACTGTTAAATCCAATTATGTATGTTAGAGAAATCACATGAAGAACGAGTACTCTGCTTCAGGATTGTATTAGATTACCTGGAATCTCGTAGATGGTCGCAAATAATTGAATTGGTGGATTGAATAAACTAGATTCCGAGCTAGTCGGGACGATTCCCTCTGTTTGAGCGGCTGTAAAAAGAGTCTCGCAGTGTAGAGCGCGTGCTTACGACGACCTCTTGACACGTTTCCATAATGATGATTCAGTAGATTGCAGTTATTAGCGCTTTTATACGAATTAATTGCAAGAGAGTCTATTGCTATAATTTACTGCGGCGATAATAGAGTAAGGCGGGAGTAATTCATTTTTATAGTCATTACTACATGAGGAAAATAATATAAGGACTTTATGGATATGTGAAGTCGTATGTTACTATTTTCTCTTACCTCAGCGTTTTCAAGGTAACAAATTGCCGAAAGGAACTAAGTAAGCAGTTTCTTTACTCCAAACATGAGTCACATATATGAAAAAATCTCAAAAATACGATGGGGTGAAAGGGAAATCCATGATCCGTGCGATTGCCTATGATATTATTTGAAGGAACATTGTCCGCGATGATAAGTGTGGTATGTAACAGGCCGCAATATCGAGTATATTGCCAATATTCCTCGCACCTGCCATGGCGCTTTCAGGTGATGTATTCTATTCTAATATTTGCAACCTATTCACATTTATTTTGAAGTCAATGAAAATAATTCTAGACTTGCAATTGTACGATTAAATCTTTTGAGAGGTTAAAGAGTTCACGTATCTAAATGTATTTTAGCTGTGTGTGTTTTTTAAATAAGTGCATAGAGTTATATATCGTGAAGTATATCGATGCGTTTTTTCACTACTCAAACAGCACAAAACACCTCCTTTGTGTCGTTTGAGTGGTGGAAAAACGACGTGACCAACGACCGCAAAAAAACGGATGAGCAAAATAGAGCCATTTTGTTAGATTTTATTTGTACTTTTTTATTTACTTACTCTAAAGGATTTAGGATGAATAAATAAACAAAAAAAACTGTTATTTAGGTTGTTTGTCATTTTTATGACGTTAGCAAATAGCACGCAGTGATTTAACACACAATCTGATTGAGCTGAATACGTTTGATCGATACGAGAGAGAAAAACAGCTGATAGAGCTCCTGCCTCGAATTGGTAATGTAAAGGTTAAACTGTTTGGTAGGTGCGCATTTAACAAATAAAACGCTCGTTAGCAGAAAGTGAAGCGCGGTCGATTTCAATGGAACGCATTAGTATAAGTGGGTTCGCCTGGTTGTGGATTGGCCGATTGTGTGGGGGATTGTGGCGATTACGTTTGTGTAGTACACGCTTCGCACGCGCTGGTTTCGCTCACCACGGATCGAGTTATTGTCTCATCTGAAGTCGATTCCAGCGCACCATGCCGCCTTCACGTCTGGTCTCCAAGCACAGGACCCCTTTTCAAATGAAATAAATTTGTAGCGGCTGCGTCGCATCCAATTGTTATTAAATTGAATCTATCCGTCACTTGATGCAGTTACACGGTTCGCATTATCTCATTCTTGGCCTGCACTAGCCAAATTGTTCGTTTCGTGACTGGAATAGCGAGCAAATGAGAACAAAACAAAACGTTTTGTTCGTGAACAAACGTTCTGAAGAACTCAAGACAAGTTTGAGTAATATTTCTGCAACAAATAATAGAATTTCTCATTTTATAAAACGGCGATATAATTAAACTAGCCTCTTCTCAAAGTCCTTACTAAATAATGAGTTGCTTAAACACTCAAGCTCAGTACCGGACTTTAAATTACATAATGAATTGACTCATTTAATTTGCGGTTTAAACACTGATTAACTATCAGGGACCGACATCTCTTTAGCTTTTCATCCTTATAAAGTTAATCTGATCCTGCTAAGGATGGGTGATTCTGTATAAAGTATTCAAAAGATTTTAATTAGACATGCGGCTTATTAGGTAACAATAGCTCGTAGGGTAAAGCCGACGGGCAACGTATGTACCAAAATAATAAAATGTAGATAAGTTTACTCAACGTTTACTTAGGTAGCTGTAGATTGTGTTTATGCATGTTGTAAGTTTGCATTTGTGAAGTTTTGTAGGCAACAAGTATGTTAGATACGCGCTGTTATGAACATGTCAGAAACTTTCCTATAAAGTTGTCAGGTACAGCTTGAAAATTCAAGAAAAGATTATTAAAATTGCTATCAACTTTTACGTCGTCCTTGCACCAAACTATCGAAGTTTTCGCGTCTTAGCAGTAAAGTTTTAACATAAATACTTAGCACTCTATAACAGCTATGTTGATGATACCTAATGCGACTTGTTTTCATGCCTTCGATGTCAGTGTTAATAAAAACTGTAAAGGTCGGTCCGCCCGGTGACGCTGTTAAAATTGGTAGAGACCAACAGCATTATCCCCTTCAAAAAAGAGGTAATAAAAATCAAATATATACGAATATGTACTCTTTACTTATTACATTTTTTTTGGCTCGCGCTTGACCACTAATAATAATAATTTGTATAATTACGAGCACAAACAGAAAAGCGACAAACAGTAAAGTTTAAAATGAAAAAGTTAATTAAAGCTCAGGATACCCTTGTCACGGCCAAACCTCAGTTACAAACACGAACCACATTTTACTTAGAAAAGTTGCTTGCCTACGCGGCGCCACCACCTACGCACTCTAAAATAATCTCGTTCAAATCATTAGAGTAATCGCGAGATTTTTGCGCAAAATATAGGAGCCGAGTATTGTGCCTCGTGCTAGCTAATATTTTCCAAATAAATCTTGAATATTCTTTTTCCTTATTAGGTGGTGCCTAAACCAGAGGCCGAAAGAGCCCGCTGTTAATAATTTTCTGTGTAATAAAGCTGGCAGCTGGGATGGATGCAAAGAATAATGCCGACAATAGTCTTAATGACTGAATGCCTTCTAAAGAATAGCTACCGATGTACCTACCTACCCAAAACCATTACGACGCCAAAAGCACCATAATTAACCGAGAGACGAAGAAAATTTAGGATGGCTTAAATTTTTACCTATTCTTTTCGTGGGTACATTTAACTAGATGATTTAAAAAAAAGAAACTTATATCTTTAACTTTTTCTCAACGAGGAAAGGAACGAAAATAATAGATTCAATTTTAAGTTTTAGCAAAATGGGCTGATATTTTTTGCTGGCGAACTTCTTATCTTAAAGAATATAAAGTATTTGTAATTTAGAGAAAAGACAAAAAGGCTCGTTTTGCCAGGGCTCTCTTTGTCCTTCGACCTTTCTCATCCCTTAATTATTTATAATGTAAAATAAACTAGAAAACCCCAAATATTAGAATTTAAAACAGCTGGGATACTGAAAATTAGCTTATTTTATACTATATCTGTAATGAAATAGGCACGTATATATCTTAAAATTTGTATTCAGAGTAAGATACTGGAATACATCGAATGTGGAACGACAGTAAAATCAGTCGTAAAACGTCGACCTACGATGTCAAACTATAAGATAGTAAATATAGATTGACGGAAACCCTCTGTTACAGATTTTATTCGTATATAATAAAAGTTTAGTAACATTGCAATAAATTGTTTCATAGTTAAAATATAAAGAAATATGTCGTACCTAAATAGGTGCTATTAGTTAAAACCCAAAATATTTTCAGCGGGTCCACCATATCCGAGGATTGCACCAGGCGCTTCACCGCATGGCGCACTTTAACTGTCAACCGTTGTTATTATCAGATACACACACAGCATTTAATGCACTTGAAAGGTTATAATTCATTTTAATATGTCACATAGCACATGCCTTTCAGTTACGATTGTACGAATGATTATAGAGGGGGTTACGTTTGGGAGCGCGGCGTTAAGGCGGGCGGTCGCCGGGTAGCCCAAGTCGAACTGCCGGCGCGGCAAGCCCGCCCCTTCGTTTGCCCCAACGACAGTTCTTGCCAAACTGGCATACATTGTCGCAAATTAAACAAAATATCCTAAATATTACACCAGATCAAACCCAATTACCTATTTTTCAAACTATACGTTGGAGAGGAACATAATATACAAATATATATCTGTTTTTTTATTCCAAGCAAATTATTTCGGACTTGACTTTTTTTTTGTATATGAGAGTATTTTAAACCTACCACACATCAAATAGTGTTTTTTTTTGTAAGTATTCAATACTTATTTAAACTACATTTTTAATAGTACTTACTGGATCTTCACCGTGATTGGAATCGTTTCTGAGTTCGTGATATTTCGGCACAGTTACAAGCATTACTTTCATATGTTAATGAATGACGTAACGAGCTAGGTGTGCACTTGATATTAAGCGACACGGCCGCCCATAACAGTTGCAGTGTCACTTGGAACTCTAAAATACAAAGTTTCGCGTGACACTGCAGTCTTCCCGAGACACCAGCATAGTCTGGTAATCAGATCATTAGACTGTAAGATCAGGTCACAAAGTCTCATTTGTCATTTGCCCAGTAATTTCACTAGCTATGCCCTTCAAACTAGAGCACACTAGTGCTTGCACTCTTCTGTTTGGCGGCAGAATATCTGGCAAAGCGGTGGTACCTACCTAGACGAACTTTGGAGAAAAGTCCTACCTGCCATCTAGTATACTAGTGTCACTTTCTGAATAAATGGCGATGCTTACCTAAAATTTTACGTGATTTATATGATTCTAATTATAATACTAATACCCCGTATTACTTTTACTTCAGTAAAAATTGGTATTTTTATACGAATAGCAAGCACCTGATGGATACCATCTCATCGTATAATATAATGCAGTAAGTGGTTGTAAATTATAGATTTAATAGTACTTTTAATTTATTTTAATATTTACCGCACAATTTATCAAATATTGATACATTGTGAAACTGCGGTCACTAAATTCATATTCATTCTAGTTTCCAATAAAATCCATCATATGAATTACAATTAACAATTTGTTAACAAGCGTGCCCCTTCAGAAATCAATTGGGTCTGCACTAATTTACGTAACTGACAGTATTTTAGCTCAACGCTTTCAATAATGTTTACAGATTTTAATCAAAGAGATCCGAACAAATAATCAATTAGCTGCAAATTAATGTATTGGATTGTAGCTGCTATCTACGTAATTAATTCGCACCTTTTAAGGAGCGGACCGATTAAGTCCGTAAGCGATCGGACCGTTAAATGTATAGTGTTGGAATCTGATAAGATTGCTATTAATCACGGAATGAATTCCGGTAAGGGTGAATCTCCATTAAGTCACAATTCCGCATGCCTTGAGCAAGTTAATGCGTACCTCGCACGTCACATGTTATACATACCAGAGCGATTGCGTGGCTTACATATTAAACATCGTATACATATAATATAATAATCTAAAAAATAACATTAACATTATATTTATTTTCACATACATCCAAATGTGATACTTAATACTAGGCAGTACCGTAAGTATGCACGTCAAAATCGCAAGCGAATCGTCGAGTGCATTTATGTCCTACAATGTAATTAATAATAATAAATAATAATCATGTGTGTGGACATCTCACACAACGCCATCTAGCCCCAAACTAAGCAAAGCTTGTGCTATGGGAACCAGATAACTGATACAATACTTAGATACTTTTTTGTTTGTAAATACATACATAGAATACAATATGACACCCAGACACAGAACAAACACCTATGTTCATCACACAAATGTTTGTCCTGAGTGGGAATCGAACCCCAGTCAATTCAAGCCAGAGGCCAGTCAATTTCATTCCATAACAGCCTTTTACAGCAGAATGCCACGTAGATCCCATAAACTTGCTGAAAATTATGACAAACATGTTCCATTGTAATCAGATGACGTTGCAATTAATCACAGAATGAGTTCCGGTAACTGCGGAGTTCCATTAAGCCGGAGCGAGCACTGCGTGCAGTAAACACGCGCTTCACCTCGTGTGATTCACACTTTACGCTCGCTTCGGCACACTCGCTGTGGTACCCCAGGCCGCGCCCATACCACACGCTACACCACATTATGTCATTGAAGTTGTTCTAGCGAATATGATAAACCGACTCCGTTGCTCACGCTCACACCAAACGCATTTTAAACACCCAATAACAAATTTTAAAATAAGGCCCGTTTAAGACAGAACGTGGCTTTGTCTGCATACTAAACGATTAATTAACAGGGTCAACAAATTTTCGCAAACGCAAAGACAACAAACGGCGAGCTCGACAACGTAAACCCGAGGAAAACATTAGGTAGCGGAGTCCGAAATTAAATTGTTTTAATTAATTGTGGCTTGAATTTAATATTTTAATAGACGAATGCAATCCTGAAGTTAAAACCGCTCGCTGTGGCTCGTAATTAGTGGGAATGTTGGTACGTCCTACGTGGCATAATATTGTAGCAAACCTAAAACATTTGGGTAAACGTTAGCAATTGTTCCATTACATTAAAATATTTTTAAACGTTATCACATTTTTATATATCGATTTTTCATTCACCTTATTAGTACCATTTGACTTTAAATATTACTCTTATTCTAAAAAATAATTTAAGTACCATTATCACATATCAACAGCCGGAATACGTCCACTGCTACTAGTAAACATATGATTTTCCATAAAACGCCATTTTAGCCATTATAGGAGAATGGCGGGTTGCCATAATCATCACGCATGCTGCTGCCCATTCTCTGATTCTATGGATATTCTCTTAGTCAGCTCTTATGGCACCCACAGGAAGAGATGGGGATGTACCATTATTGTATAGCTGCTAAAAGTGAAATTAATCATTTGATTAAAATGAAAAGTTAGCAATCCAACAAAAATAGGTTCCTTGAAGTGAAATACGCACAACGGTAGCAATAAATCTAACCAGTTACGAACTTCTCCGTAGCAAATCTCAACCAAGTAACTCATTCTTTCAAACACTTCGTGACAAAAGGAAAGAATTCAAAAATGATCAAAGACATCGCGATTCCTTCAGACAACGAAATGTTTCGAGTAGGTGCTGATTGCTACGTATTTTTATTACAAGTAGACTAAATGAAACCATTGTCTGATTGTTACGTAAGACTGAAAATATAAGAACATACTCGAAGGGAATTTCTCAGATCGCTCGTCTTTGAAATTGGTGTGACTTTTATTTATTTTACTTGCAAGGTTTTCAATGCCAGCTCATTCTGTTCGTACTTGGCAAAGTTAAACACAAAGGTACCTATTAACTGAAAAATTCTTATAAATCTTTTCTTGGCACTGAGTAAATAAAAACAGTTTTCTATTGACTCAGACTGGCGCTATTGTGGTAATGTGAGGAGCTAAGTGTCTTGTATCTTCTCACACACGTTCAACATAATATCTTCAACCGGAGCCCGCGTATACTTGGGAAACACTCAGAACATGTATCTGAGCCATTAAATAAAGTTATCACAAAAGAGATGCTGTTAATGAAAATCTACAGCTCCAAGATTCTTTCCAACCTGTGTTTAACGAAGTTTTCCAAACGCTGTGTATCGTGCTCGGAAAGGAATATTTTAAAAGCTGTATACAATATAATAGGCAACAAAGGCCCTTGTTGTGCAGGGTAAATAAAAAAGTTAGCGAGCTAATTTCGTCGTGCGTTGGTTCCCGCGGGTCGTAGCAGCGAAGTGTGAGATAACAAAGGGAAATCGGGTAAGACTGTTGGCGTAGGGAGGCGAGTGGTAAACTCGGGAACCAGGTCGTTATTAGAAAAGCGGCCACCGCCGACACTTGCCTTTATACTCGCGGTTTAGGGTGCAGCTTCACCTAGTGCTCTACGATCAATATACGTTATAACTCGGCCATTATAGTAACATCAAATCCTATTAAGCTGTGCACTGAGAGCAGATTCCGGGAACTATTATTACAGTCATTTTTACAGTATATTTAAGTAAATTTGAAATAGCTCATATTTGTTTATACAAATAAACATATGGATTTTAGTTTTCGTATAGCAAATACAAAATTATGCCTAAATTAAAAAAAGGCGTAATTAAATAGTTTTAATATAAATAAGAGTTGAATGCGCATGGTTTTAAAAAAAGTTTACCGGTGTGGAACTTGAGCCTACTAATTAATAATACCGATAAATTGCTTATTGGCGAATGATCAATTTTGCATTAGTTAACATTTAATGTCTTACGTCTAACATTCCTTCGATAAGCTTGATAAGCTTAGATACGTTTCGGGATGTATAACTTCATCCCAAAACACGTGCAGTCAAAGACAACCTCTGTGGTGTGGTGGTTGAGCAGGTCGGCTCATAGCCCGGAGGCGGCGGGTTAGATTCCCGCGGTAGGACAAGTATTTGTGCACAGAAATGCACGTAAATACTTGTTCTGAGTCTGGGTGTTGCGGAACCATGGTCCTCTTAGTTCCTGGGTCCCTAGACACAGGGAATCCTAGTTAGATATAGATCATAGAATCTATGTATGTGATCGTTGGGCGTTATTATTATTAACTATACTGTATTATTAGTTTATATTCCGTTTAATAGTGTTGCTAGTCAATACAAATGATACTGATGCCATTACTTTCCAGGTTCATTCAACCAGACACAGCTGGTCATCTCGCCATGGATGCACGTCTCTTTCATTAATTTATTCGCTCCATTAGATTTTGCTACTTCCCCGGATAAAAGCTGAGCTTATTGAGTAACATTATCTCGGTTGCAGACCCTCGTTGGTGAGTTACTATGAAATACTAAATTTATGAAGCTTTGAAGATGAGGTACATTTATAAATGTTCTATAGACCGTCATTGGAAAAAAACGTACGTTTGTAACCAGCATTTTTTTATCATCATCCTCCAACAAAACCCCTTTAAAGCGTCATCATACCCGAATGCGCTTTCTTGCTATCTGGCGGAATTCCTTCCAAAGCATTTTTTGAAATAAAATAAATTTATTCAAAGAATGTGAAGTTTTGGGCTTTAAAATTATACCACAATTAAAGTAGTAACCATCTTTGATAAGGCTTACGATAACCTTACCAAGAAAGAGGTTAAATTATCTAAGAGTAAGTCCTTGTTTTTTTTTAATCTCCATTTCCACAGTCACCTGTGTCCGTGCTTTTTGTTAAATTATTTTTATATTTATGAATTAAGCCTATTATTAAAACTGTTGTCTGAGTTTTGGCGGGAACGCGAAAAAGATTGCGTCACTGCATTGTATTATTTTCCAAAACTTGTGTTATTTTCAGTGTTAGTGCATAAAATTGGTGGAATTCTATTCGTTAAGTGCTGGATTACAGGCGTGAGTGTGGGAAAATGATATGATGATGGCGAAACGTTTCTTTTCGTGTTGTTTCCAAAACTCCATAGAAGCTTCAAGTAAAGTTGCCACTACTTTACTAGGAGTATGACTTTGACTAGACTATGACTTGACTTGATGACTTCGACTGTGACTTGACACATATTTGCGTGAAATATCATTAACTTGATAAATTATCAATTACTTGACACTGGCTAAATACAAGGAGGTGTGGAGCCAAAAATTAAAAAAAAAGCCTATTATTAACATGAATATACTGAGTAAGTCCTTATTTGTCCACGTTACGTAAAGATTTTTGTTACTGTCTTACTTTAGGGTTTTAGGAAGTATGACGAAGGTCAATAAATATAGTAAGAAAGTATATGTAGACTTTATGTATTTGAATAAAAGTATTATAGCACCTAACATAAACCAGTTTTACAGAGTTGTTATTCACGCACATAATTGTGTAGTTTTATGGTAGCATTATATAAATATATGAACACTTTTACATTCCAATAACAATGCATAAGATACATTCTGTAAGGTATATAATTAAGGAATGGAACACCAGCGTCTCTGTTTCCTAAAAAATTTAACCTGGGCGTTTTCAAGGCATGAGTGAAATGTGCAATGTTCTATCGTCTACCGCGTCCTCACTTACCCTTAGGTAAGATAGTAGTCAAACACAAGTCTATCAAAGGTAAACATAAAATAATACATTGTATTCATAACATTAAAAAATGATTCTGAGGAAGCTGAAGAATAGTTCGATTAAGTTACTCGTATGTGTACCATTATTAATCGGTACAAGCTTAGACAAAAATGCTCATTTATAATGCCGCAATCAAAACTAATCTATATATAAAAATTTCGTGTCACAGTGTTTGTCACCATAGTCCTCCGAAACGGCTGAACCGTTTTTGATGAATTTTTTTTTCACACTTGGTAGGTCTGAGAATAGGTTGTTATCTATTTTTCATCCCCCTAAGCAATAAGGGCGGCCTAAACCAAAATTATTATTTTTTATTTTACGGAAGTTTTATTTTTATTATGTGGCATTAAAGATTTTGACAACCCCTTTTTTTACCTTCTTCTATAATCCCGTATTTTTAATAGCGATATTAGTAATTTAATAACTTATAACCCCGGTCGGTAACTGACAAATTATCTCTGATCAGTTATCCCCACTAGGCGTTTGCTGCTGTTACTTCTTCATTTTATTCTACTAAAATAATCTCTAAAAAGAATTTATATGCAAATAATGTTTGCCGGGTTAGCTAGTGTTTATATTATATTGAATTCATAGAACAACAATCCGCATCTATGTGTCTGTTAGAAACACATGAAGACTTTAACTAAGAAGTATAATCAATTTGGTAATCAAATAGGTATCACATCGCCTAGAAGAATATAAAGAAAAGCATCGTTAAGGTTATCTGATACGGAATGACGCTCTCAGACTTTTTTTATTCATACTTAATATTATTTACATTTTTTGATGATATAAAATGACCTGTGGTTGTTTCCGGGATTTCGTTTTAATGTGTATCAGATGGATCAGTTAGACTGTCAGGAAATATCTCTGTAAGATCAATGTGATACAGTGTATGTTTTATTTTATGCGTAAGTGAGCAAAATATTACAAAATCCTTCCATTTATTGTCGCGCCGGACACATGAATTTTATTTGACAAGCTTTCCGAACCCATAAGTCCTCTTGTCGGTTTACGAGGGTCAAATAAGTAATATAAATTTTATTCATTCCACGAATGTAGCAACTCGCAAAACTTTGCAAATAAAATATAATCGAAGTTCCAAAGAAAATGCATTATTATCGTATATTCAGCACACACTGTTCTTAAACTATGATAAAGCTGTAATAATTTTCTTTGGTGAGGAAAACAGCGCTGTTGTGCTGTAAATGCTTTGTATAAGCTTAGTTCTCCTCGTGTCCATCCACAACTCCAGTTATGAGACCAGACTATATTTTCCACAGAACTTTATTAATTCAGTAGACTTGGAAAAATCAAAGGAACGTGACCGTGAAAGTTTATGGTGACAGAAGTTCACTCTATGCACACTATCTACTCACTCTATTATACTATTGTGTCTTGTATGGGTGTAGTAATTGAAGTTTACATTGACGTAATACCGTGTCCCACCTATGCCAATAAAACTATAGTTGTAGTATTCTGAATTACTAATATAGAAATACTAGTGTTGTTTTTTTTTTAATGTTGTGTCGATACGAATACCAGTTTAAAATAAATAGCATTCAAGTAGAATTTCTTGCATCTTTATTGATATGTCCCACTAATCTCGATAGTAGTTAAGTGTTCAAACCGGGTATTTCAAAGTCAAAGTCAAAAGATTTATTGGAAATAGGCTAATTTTAGCACTTTTACAAGTCTAAATTATATCAGGTACTTAAAATTAAGTTATTTCACTAAGCATATAAAATTACAAAGTGCTTATTGTCAAATAATATATAGCAAATCCATTAAAATATATGAGTTTGAAAAAAAAAAGCAGTTCTCTTTCTCACTACTGGTGCAAGCAATCCGGCACAATGCAGAGTAGAAAACTTTGATCCGAAGCTTCGATTACAACTGTAAAGAAGAAGCTACAAGAAACTTTACAGTGATATATATTATAGCTCTAGGCTGCCTTCATGTCACCGACAGTCTTAGTAACTTTTGTCTTAGAATTAAAATTTAATTCGAGAAAGAATAAATTGGTACTGGTTACGTAGTAATATATAACTATTTACACTTTACTTTAATTTGTGGTACGGAGTTGTAATATGTCCCACTACGCAGTTAACAACCTTCATAAATTTTCACTAGCTTTTGAACAATTTAATACTATATCAAAATAAAATTAATTGAACATCCTTATTACCAATGCTATAATTAATTAACAAAGCTATAATTCTACTCGAAGCTAATATTGATATGGCATTGTAATGTACAATGTACCACGTAATTGCGTAGATGTGCTATGAATAATGATTCCGTAATAAGCGCACGCTTCGTAGAGCTACTCCAGAAAAGCAGCTTCAACGAGCAAACCAAACAAAACGGATAATAGAATCCATTAGAATAAATCATCAAATAATCTTTTAAAATTCTATAGGGAAAGTTTAAAAGAAATATGACTAGCAAAGACTGAAGATCGAATTTTAATTTTCCAAATATCTCATCTATATTTCAAAGCTTCAACACTCGGTATGAAGTATTCATGAACTATGCTTCAAAGAATAATTTCTGAGTGCGAAACTTTATAGCGAACAGTCTTAAACTTCTCTGGATGAAAGATACGGTAATAAAATTAATTAAATAATCGAAATAAATCTCCTTTACCAGTATAAAATGCGACTTCGGTGCTTTGCTTCCTCTTATAATTTATAACATGCTTTAGAGTAAACAACAATTTTGCCTTAATTTTTGTCGCGTAAATCCACGCAGACACAAAAATGGTCATTGGGCACACTTAATACTTTTATATAATTAAACGCTTTACGTAACACTAGCTGCACTTCGTGGATTTGCCCGTAAAAACTATGCAAGCAATCATGATTGTGATGACTCTTCCTTTATCTACTTGGTTACTAAGTTATATTTGTGCCAAATCTCATTTTAAAATATTAAGCATTTCAGCCGTGACAGCGTAACAAATAACTTAAATGATGTTTAAATTTACTAAAATTTATTTAGTGGTGAGTTTTTTTATATTTGGTGGTCAGCCTAAACATTACAAATCAAAATAGTATCCAGTATAAAAAGTAGTAATAGATCTAATATACCCATATGATACAATCATCATACATACGATACACGAAGAATAAAGGTCATATTAAGCTGGGACATAAGCTTGTTTTGAGAGCATCTATCGACTTGGAGCGGTGAACACTGAGTGGCTGCAGTATGTATAGAGAATAGACAAGAGCAAGTTACAAAGCATCAATCTGCCATCTCCGACCGAACACCGGACACGAAACTGCCCCTAAATCCTACAAAAGCACAATCCGTCGTCTCAATTGACCTTACATACGTACATATATTATACTAGCTTCTGCCCGCAGCTTCGCCCGCGGCGTGGCCTATGGGAAAATAATTGAACCACTCATTTCACCCTCTTAAGGGTAGTATTTCGAAAAATCCTTTCTTAGCAGATGCCTACGTCATAACTGTAGGGAGCCTCAGCTGGTGGAGCGTGGACTGTATACTTCTTCGAGAGTAGTGATTGGAGAAAGAAACACTTCGAACGGTTTACTGGTTTATTCGTGAGAAAGTTAAATTATAAAGGGACCGAACCAAAAACTACACCTTGTGGTTCGGAAGCCAACTTGTTCACAATATTGCCCGTATCTCCTGGCAATTACTGCTTATTTTTGTTGTGTTGCCAACAATAACATCTACCTGCATGCAAAATTTCAGCCCGATCCGTCCAGTGGTTTGGGCTGTGCGTTGATAGATCACTATGTCAGTCAGTCAATCAGTCAGTCACCTTTGAGTTATATAAATTTAGAAGAAGATAGATAAGGTAACATTTCTCTTTTAGACTTTCCTATAATAGTTATCAAACAAAATATTATACAATTAGTTTTAAAAGTGCCTTTATACTTTCAACTATCTAAATACTATAATAAAATAACAACTACTATTAAACGCTACTAGCTACATTACATATTACAGAACATTTGGACTAGTATACTAGCCGCAATGACCTATAGACAATCCAAATGCTCCAGCTCACTATCTAGGTGACGTACCCTTAAAAATAATTTTAGTAAATAAAATATTAACGAAAAATTTTTTATTTCCATATGATATGTGTAGGTACTACTCTAAACATACAAAACTCGACTGCATCCTTACTCAGCGCGGAAATACAAAAAATTAATATTTTAACAAATTAAAGTTATTTTAAGATATATAAAACAACATAATGCATTAATTTGTTTGTTATAATCGTACTGATTTTACTTTAACAAATTATGGTCAAAGGTCAAAATATCGATAAAAATATTACTCTGTGTAAGAGTTACTTACCATAAACAAATTAAAGCACTAATTTACGACACGACCTAACGTAGTGCGAAATAAAACATTATTTATGTAAGGAATAACTTCATCAGCAATCTCGTCGGACTAATAACAGACTCTATGGCGTAAGAACTTTGAGACTAAAATAACATAATCATGTAAGGACACATATACCTACTTTAATTACGGTTCATGTAGTTGTCCACAGCGCGTCGTAACTTTACTGTGTATACCGGCATTACACAATCTAGGAGTACACACTCGGCGATATATTATCCCAAGATGAATGTAATGCAAATTACAGTAATATATGAGTGTGCTATTTCACAGGGCTGATTGGGCCGATTTCCGCGGACGCTTGATGTATGATTAATGATCCAAAGATAAAGTTTTTGGAGAGGCCGGAAAGAGCGAGTTACTGAAGGAAAAAGCAACCCTACTTACCACATACAAATTACCTTAGATGGGGAAGTAGGAACCCTTTCGCTTATTCATGTTATTATTAGACGAGGTCTGAATATGATATACGAACAATAACCTTACAATGTGTTGGCGCGCCCGCTTTATATTGTTCGACAACGACCTACCTCTCACACGGAGGACCTACTGCTTTTTACCCTTTTCCCAGAAACCTTACAAGAAACAAACGAAAATCAACATAATATCATAGCTTCAATTAATATTGCCGTAACATAATTTAAAAAAATATTCCTGTAAATAGAATTACTGCTTCTTTTATATTGATAAAATTGTCTTAAATTACTGTTTAACTTATTGACAGACAACATACAGTCTAAACCCTTCCAAGGATTTCTGGAGGATGACTTCCTTTCATGGCGTAGGGTTGTAAATATATGAATACATATAAATATATAAATACATACTAAAAAAGGCTTAAGAAAAAAAATAAGGAGGTCAAATGGTGTGTTAAAAATTGTATGAAGAAACGCGGGTGAAACCATAGGCTGTGCTGTTGCAGTCAAACGTTGTCCAATTAGTAAATTTAAAAAGATATAAACATTCTGTGTTTGATCAAACGTCACGTCCAAGCACCCTAATCGGCGGTCATACAATAAATACGCAATAAGATTATTACTTTAATGTCATTGAGAGTTGAGCATTAAAACAAAATTAATTTTGTTATTAGCTTCTATCATCCATAATATTCTAAGATGTATATCTGTGTGCTTTATTTTATGTGAACAAATAAATGTATTATTGTTATAATTAGATACTTTGTTCAAGGGTGACAAGAACCACGGTGGCGGCGTTTGAAGCTAAATACAAATCAATAATACAAACAAGTCCGCGCTCGGATGCGGTTCCCTCTTCAGTTGAGGTGATTGCTACTAACACAGACCATAAAATAGCTCGTTCACAACTTGGAATCTAGTTCAGGAAACCACAGCTACAAAATATAGTGCTGCATTAAAACTGCGACGACAAATATAAAATGATTCCAAGCCAAAGTTTAACAAGAACATATCTATAGAGAAACTTAGAACAGCTATCAGCTATTGATATATGATAAACGCTTTGAGGCATATTTAGCTTACGAGTTCGTTACAAGAAATATTACCAGAATTATTTCTGTACATGCATTTACTGTACTTCTTAGTAATGTGCATACTTATTTAACCGGTTATTTACTTTATCTACAGTTATGTTAATATCAGAAAGAACAAATTACAATAGCGTCTAATCTAATTATTCCACAATATTATTCGGTTCATTAATGAACGTCAGAATATGATAGAACAAATGAAGTAGGTATTATGTATCTACGGCTCCACAAACCCGATACTCTGCAGCTCATTTAAAGCAACCCCTTTAACCATACGTCGAAAACTTGCTACAATTTAATTACACGCGTAGAGAAAAATCGCTAGACCCATTCATTTCAAATGTTTATTTACCAAAAGTCAAGTAATAACTATTAATCATATTCGATTTATCATCAAAAGTAAAAACGCTTTCGCATTTGACCATCGACATCGGACAAAATAAGGACGGAAACCATTAAAGAGAATGCGCGGAAGTTTTTACGGTCATTTTATTTATTTCATAGTTTATTGACTGCGTTGACGACACCGCACAAGTTTGAATGGAACTTTTAGTTATTTAATTCCAAACAAAAGGAGAAAAATCGATGGGTAAATAGGAGTTTGTTCTAAGTTAGATACGGTGTGAGCACAAGGATCATTTAACTTCAGCTATCCACATTTGCTTACGTCTCAGTTTTCGAAGAACCCAAGGAACGCAATGACACTTGTTCGTTTTATCGTCGGCCTTTTAGGTTACGCTTAACCCACTTCCGATAGTTTTACATGAAACTAGTGGAATCTAGTTTTTTTTTTATATAGAGATGGGTAAACAATCTGAGGGGCGCACCTGTTGGTAAACAATAACTGTCGCCTATTGATACCCACAGAACCACGGGCGCTACTGAAACGCTGTCTACACTTTAAGAGACAATCAGCCTGTACCTCACCTTAGGGCTTATCCAACAATTGTGTAAACAACTTGCTGGTAACGTAGCACTAACCTGATATAGTATAAATGTTGTAGCTAACCAGTAGCCTCATTGAAGCTGTACCAGCAAGTAGAGCTTAAAAAAAAACAAGTTCTTTAATTGAAAGACAACTATACTGTCCTTGTAGAAACATTTAAAACAAGTATTATGTGATGAGCTGCCTGTTAAGGTAATCATCTGTTGATCAGAAATAGGCTTAACTTAGAAGATCATAACAGTCCCAAAAACGTCCCGTCCTAAAAAAATAACCAAAAATTTGTAGACAGTGAAATGTTTACGGTATTTCTTGATTTATATGTAAATAAACTGCAAATTTTCTTGAACGCCATCTACGGTGGTCGTAAGCTCACCCAAATATTTTAATATTTCATTGTTATGAAACTGTGCATTAGGATTGCTAATACGACTGATAAATACCGAGAAAACAGAGGAAATAGCTCTTATGGAATAAATAAAACATTTCAATTTTATTATAAAAACGCCCAACCATCATATACATAGATCCTGGACCCTAACTAGGATTCCCTGTGTCTAGGGACCCAGGAACTACGAGGACCACGGTCCCACAACACCCAGACACAGAACAAGTATATGCGCTTTTTTTCTGTTAACAAATACTTGTCTGGTCGCGAGAATCGAACCCGCCGCCTCCGGGTTATGAGCTGACCTGCTCAACCACCACACCACGGAGGCTGTCATATCAAATTAAATGTATTATACCCTTATTAAACGAGAACTTGAGACATATTTTGCACAGCCATTTCAATAGTACATTCACACTACCATAGCAACTCATACCGTATAGATATATAGTATAAGTACTAAAAGACTAGTTCATTTCTCTAAAAAAGGAATAAAATTTTATTGAATGTTTCCCGGACCTTTTTAGATTTAGTCCCGCATACAAATAAGGCAATAAATGTTGATCAGTACAAGAAACAATTGACCGAAATCTATTAACAGCAATAAGGTTGAGGTATAAATAGGTTACAAAGCCGATGGCGTCCCCGTGTTTCAATGCTTTTATCCAAATGACAACACTTCGAGGGTTTTATTTAAATTTAACACCATGTACACTCGCACAACGATCTTTTCCCATCTATAGGACCTTTGAGGTACGTCAAAATACTATTGAGAGTGGAACAATGAATGTTGTATCCAGCTTTGTTATGTCTTGTGGTTCAGTACGGGGGCACTTGAATAAAAGATTCGTATATTATCTCGGAGAGCCGGGCACAATGGAACTGCGACAACGCATTCGGTATAATTCAGTGAACCTACTTACCGGCCGCATTCCATTATTATGTACGGTACTGCAGAACACTTAATTCAGAGTTTTACTCCAATTTTTAAATATAAATATTATTTATATCATTCAATCTATGCTGCATTGTGCCGGATTGCTTGCACCAGTAGTGAGAAAGAGAACTGTTTTTTTTTCAAACTTATATATTGTAAAGATCCTGCTATATATTTTTTGACAATAAGCACTTTGTAATTTTATATGCTTAGTGAAATAACTTAATTTTAAGTACCTAATATAATTTTGACTTGTAAAAGTGATAAAATTAGCCTATTTGCAATAAATCTTTTGACTTTGACTTCAATGGATTTTAAAGATAAACGTACCAAAATTAAGGTATAACTAACTATCTAGTATAGTTCCTAAAAAAATTATACAAATTTGCATAATGAATTATGAGGACAATCATAGTAATAGCTCAGTTAGCAGTAGCTGTCCCTTCTAAAATATGAACTAGGACCAACATTTGTGTGATGAACATAGGTGTTTGTTCTGTCTGAGTGCTATGTGTATATTAACAAACAAAATTTATATATATCAGTTATCCGGTTCCCATAGTACAAGTTTTGTTTGCGGCTAGATGACGCTGTGTGAAAAAGTCCACACATATTTATTATTATTTATTTATTGTTATGATAATTAATAAACAATCAAAAGTGCACTACTGTGGCGCAACCAACAGTCCAATTCATACCTAATCCCCTCCCCTTCATCTCATTTAATATCATACATTTAAGATGAACTTTCTCGAGGTCACGTGAGTCGCATTACACGTCCAAAACATTAATGTCAATTGTCAAACTGATTTTATGCGCTAAGCTTTATCAAGAAAACTAAGCGAGCGAGAATGCAATTTATTTAAGCATGTTTAGTCAAAGGGAAAATAATTATTGATTCCCCGTACCAAATACGGAAAGCTGAATCAAGCAAAATAACCAGTAATTTCAACGTTTGATTTTATCCGTTGGATATTGAAAGCAGTATTTTAAGTAGTCGAAGGGCAAATAAAGGAACGGACACATCCGCTATTCACATACACAAAATTTCGATCCCTTCCCGATTCCGGAATCGGAGTATAGGCAAATTGTGATCGTCTCCGAAACGAGTAAGGTCACGCGTCAGTAGTCTGACATTATTTGTCAGAGTGGATCGGAAAGCAATTTTGTCTAACTCGAGACTATTTGTCACACATAAAACGTGATCTATGGCAGCGGCTTTCCGATACAACCCACGGTTGCAACCGAAACGACGTGAACTGATTCTTAACTACTAGGATTATAATAGGCTTTTAGTTCCACGACCCTCAATACGGTGCCATATTGTGTTTATGATTATTAAATCTTATGACCTTTGCGTGCCGGCCATGGGTATCATTTTATTTTTAATAGAGTAATTTCGTATATCAAGCCTATTAGATCTGAACATTACATTGCCGCAGTGATGCGTATAGGTATTTAAAACAAAACAATTTCTGCACAAGGAAAGATAATGTTTAATAATCTAAAACATTGTTCACAAAAGCAATAAATTATTTGACATTTCCACTTTAATTTTGAGTTCAGTATAAATTATCCTTTGTGGTTCAAATCCATGTAAAATGCCGAGGGTTATAATGTAGCTGTTATTGTTGTGGTAGTAATGTTTGTGTTTACAAATCAACCCAGAGCAACGTGATTGTAGATAGTGGTATTAGAATGCTAGTGTCCGACGTCACATCAATTGGAGTGGTCGGTATGCAGTATTACGACTTGACATTATGTCAGGCCAGTTGACGGTTTTGAATTTTTATTTTTTTATTTTAAGGAATGACGTGACGAGCTAGCCCTTCGCCTGATGTTAAACGACACGGCTGCCCATATCAGCTGCAGTGTCACTCGGAACTCTAAACTATAGAGGTTCGCGTTACACTGCACTGCGCACGTCATCCAGAGTCATCAGAACAATCTAGTAATAAGATTACTAAACTGAATTCCACGGGTCGGTAATAATTTGAGACTTTCATTCACATTTAACTAGTCAACAGACAATAGTGCCAACCAACAAACACTCTTTAATAGCAATAACAAACTACTTATATTAAAAAAACCATTGTGCTTTAGACCACACGGCTGAAGTAAATTTTTTTTTAGTTTAGCTCCATGGGCGGTATAACATTGTTTTGCTTTGTTTAATGTTAATGTCGCCATCTTGACAATTTTAAATTGTCATTTTATTTAACATACCAACGTAATAATACAAATTTTTAGCTTTTTTTGTTGTTAATGAAGATATTACGTGAACCAACTTAACTTTCGTTCGCCTCACATTCACCAGCTCACCCCGCAAGTCAAGCGTGCGTAAAGAAGTTTTACTTCAAAAATCAAAAGCTAAATTAAGATGCCTCAGTGTGAAATGGACACAGTTTTCTTTTCTGTATATTTTCTAGTTACTGTCATATATGAGCTTTTCAAATTATAGATTGGTTAATTTAACAGAGTTTCACGTATCTTACGTTTTCATAACCACTTGAATTACATCATTCATTGAGTCACGTGAAAGCATATCCAAAAGAACAAAGCAACAAGTCTATAGTATCTAGTTAGCGGTAGTGCCTGCACCGCGTCAAAGTGATGTCACGCCGGAGTGGTCGGTAAACAATGCACGTCGCGTTCTTGTTGAAGGTGGAACGAAATGATTCTCGTGCACCGGGATTTTCAGTCGCAGACACAAAATTGGATTGCCTCGTATAGGATCGGCCGTGCCAGGAGCTCTCGACGAAACTTACTCTACGCGACTAACGGATTTGCAACAACGAGGCAAAATATACTGAACCTTACATATAAACCCCATACCGGATATCGACCTTACGGATTTGCCACCTTCTGAAACAGCTCGCGTACAAAGAAAAGTGGCAAACATCCTTTGTGTTACCTTATTTATGGACAAGATAAACAAACGTGACAGAGGAGCGGATGGTTCGAGTACCATTGAAAAATTCAATATAGCTGATTCACAGTTGTTTCAGATGCTATAGATTGCACAAAGAAAATGCTAAGCTATGTAATGAACGAAAAGATTTCGTGGACTTTTAATTAAAACTTAAAATTGTGAAAGACTAAGACAGATTGTGTGTTGCGAGAAGATAAGATAGACTGGTTTGTTTTCCGACTCGTTATTCAGAATTCTAGCAGTTTACTTAAATGTGGAAGAAAACTCTTCAACCGTTATCAACTTCAGTACCTCTGTTTTTACAACAGATATAATACTGCTCCTCGACCGATTCCTTGTTAGTCTTGCTTCCCACATGAACAATGGCTAATTATCTCTATAGCAGAGCCGTTGCAAACCAATATTGGCGTATGTATCAAAAACAATACCTACTAAAATATCAGCTTCTGGTTCAGAAACCATACAAGATATACCAAAGTTAATACACTATATACTAGGTGGTAGGACTTTTCTGCAAAGTTCGTCTAGGTAGGTACCACCGCTTTGCCAGTTATTCTGCCGCCAAGCAGTAGTGCGCAAACACTACTGTGTTCTGGTTTGAAGGGCACTGTAGCTAGTGAAATTACTGGGCAAATGCGACTTTATGACCTAATCTCACAGTCTAGTAATCTTATTGATAGACTGTGCTGATGTCTCAGAATGACGTGCGCAGTGCAGTGTCACGCGAAACTACACTTGAGTTTCAAGTGTCACTGCAACTGATATGGGCAGTCGTGTCGCTTAACATCAGGCGAGCAACTAGCTCGTCATGTCATATCGTAACATAAAGAAAAAAAACAAATTACATTCTCTTTCCGATTTTTATAAAACAAGTTTATTTTGACCCTTGTGAAAAATTAGTTTTTAATAAAACAACATCGTGACTCTATTACAACATGACATAAATAACTTACTTACTAACTTAGTGTCTTAATATTGTTCCACGTCGTTTTCAAAACATCTGTATTTAGTTTCCATTAAATAGGTTCTTAATTCAAGACGAGATTTTATAACAGGTCTTTATTGCTAATCAAGTAGCGTGACGTTGTAGGTACTGTTTCTTTTTTTTGCCATGGGGTTTTGTGCTCTCAGATCAATTTCTTTATTACCATTACTTTATGTTGCAACATATTCGAGTGGCAAACATCCATAAAGTTAAAAGTAAGTTTTTAGAAGTCAATGTTATATTTTCTTGGCTATAATTGAATTTACGTGTGCAATTCAACCGCAACATTAGACGGTAGAGAATGCCGACAAAGTAAACTACCGACCTGACCCGAACAAACATTTACCTTCCATATAAATATTTGCTTTGGTTGTACACAAAAGCGGAACACTTTAACCCTGAGCGCCTGCACGTAAGCTTAAAGGTCTATCGCTCAAAATTATGAACATTATTGTGATAATAACTATCAACCAAGACGTAACTGTTGCTTAAAGCGTCTAATTTACATATCTACGTAAACCGAAAATGGCAATTTCGACCGATTTTAGCACCTATAAAACTTGATTTAAGCCCTAAGTTTGAAACAGCGATTACAAGTGCTTAGTGTGTAGTAACATAATAAAATGTCGAGTAATATAATACTTAGTTAGCAAAGCCAGCATTATAGCCAAGTGGTTTTCTTAAGCTCGAGTGGTACGTACGTTGAAAACCACACTCATTTGACAAGATCAAACGGTATGCTAGCCGAGAATGCTCGTTCATTAATCTCCTTTGTAAAAGTTAGAAGTCAGGTTAGTTCAAGCGCTCACCGAACTCTTGTAATATTTCTATGATGCTTATAAATTAATCTGAAAAATTCTGCAGTACTAAGTTATTTTAATATGAACTTTGTGTTCCATTGCGGTTGAATTATTCAATTTCTTTTTTTGTATTTATAATACAGTTTTATCTACGCAGATATGATCGCAAATTAATTACGAATGCTTTTACTATTTTGTTTACCTAAAATCGCTATGGTTGCTATAACCAGCCGTTTACCGTACTTCATTCTTCATTTCTGTGTACTTCATAAGTTAATTAAAAGATCTGTTATATTTATATTTATTATAGAATAATAATTGAATCTATGTATATGTATACGTGGTATCTTATTGCATAGAATTGATCTAAACTAAATTGGACCAATAAATCTCCGAAACTTTTGGATAACTCAGAATCAGTAGCCGGTGCAGTCTGTTTTATAAATCATTTTGATCTGAGGTTAAGCAACTATCGATTCGTCAGAATGTATATCTACGAAACTTCAGAAATGGACACCAAAATGAATGAACAATACACAATCACAATTGAAGGGTTGAGAATAAAAAGGATTTAACTGACAAATTGACAGTTTCGAGAAAATTGACTTTAAACGTCAACGGCGTCATTTTAATGTAGAGTGCTTATAAGGTAATAGAAAAGGTTTATGTAAGTTTCAGTTGCTTGAAAATGTTTTAATTCTATTTAAAATTACTAAATATAGTACTAATTCATACAATTACTGTAAACCTTTTTGTTAAACCCTTTTTGTTCTCACCCCTTCAATTGAAGGGGTGAGAACAAAAAGGGTTTAACTGATTTTTTTCACAAAATGACTTATGGGTATCGTTGGATTCAGCGTGAAATTATCTACAATAATTCATTCTCAAAATACCGAAATGAGGCTTAAATCTCGAGATTTTGAGTCTAAAAACGGTTTATCTGTCACAGGAATACAGTTTGCTTAGCATAAAAACAATATTTATTTTATTATAATATATTTTTACAGTAATTGTATGAATTAGTACTATATTTAGTATTTTAAAATATAATAAAAACATTTTCAAGCAACTGAAACTAACATAAACCTTTTCTATTACCTTTAAGCACTCTACATTAAAATGATGCCGTTAAAGTTTAAAGTAAATTTTCTCGAAACTATCAATTTGACAGTTAAACCCTTTTTATTCTCAACCCTTCAATTATGAAAATTATTTTTGTATTACATCACATCAGATCATCAGAGGATCTATTATTAAATAATAGCTCTTACATTTGCGAGCACTATTACTATTATTATTATGTGCAGGCTTCAGTTAACAGCAAACCATTATTATGCTTTGACGTTAATTATACGAAGCACTTAACTGTGCGATAATACATGAAATCACTCGAACAATGTTATTATAGGTCTACAGGGTAAAGAGGATTTAAATACGCAAACAGATATAAAGGCAAACGCATTAACGTTTGAACATAATTTATAATCCTAATATTTTAATTTGTAGGTCCTTCCCTAATTACTTTTTACTTTTTACGGGCAAACATGTGGGTTGGAAACGAATTCCGCTGATATAAGTTGTAGAAAAATATTAAACAAAACACAATCGCTCTTGCAGCATTCATACATTTTACTTTTTTATAAGATCTGCTTGGAGTATTTTAGTAGGGTCTAGGAAGTTATACGAAAAACCGTAATTGATTCTGAAAACTAATTTCTCACTTAAGTTTTATTTAGGCGTAGGGTATTTGTAAACTATTTTTATGTCGACCGGCAAGATATGAAGCAAGAATCTTGATAAAGCTATTTCTCTTTGAGTCTGTTGAGGAATAGAATTTGCAATAGTAACTACCTATAGTAGCATGAAGTACCATTTACGGACACCATGGTGATAAAAAATGAGTTAAATAAATAAATACCAGTAATACAATAGCTTGCTTCTGTTTTAATACAAAAATATGAAAGTTTGATATCTGGGAAAACTCATTTTAACAAGCGAAACTCAAAATGACACGAGATGCTCGTTGCAAATTTAAATAGGTTGTACGTTAAAAATTTAGCTTCTTCACGTGAAGCAAGGCGAAGAATTCGTCGCTGCCAGACGGTTCCGACACCATGTTAATTCCCCACATTGCGTGGGAATAAACCAGGGACGCAACATTTGGCGATAATTTAATATGTTGGAAGCAAGCGATAGGCCTCGAGCCGCATAATGTGAAAATTATGACACGCACCGCACGTCCTTACTTTATACGCTGTGACAGCCTGACAGGTTCAAATACTTACCCATGTTTAGTACAAAAGCCACATGTTTGAAGCGGGATAATAAAAATGGCTATCTAGTGAAGAATACATGACTAGAATAATAAAATAGGAAACGTTATGACAGGGTATTTTAAATACCTTTAATATTTCCAGTAAAATGAAGAATCAATAGTTTATACCTATAATAATTATTAAATAGTTTACATATACAAATATATTATGTGAAATCCAATACTGCATTTTAAATGGTATATGAATACGATAAAAGAAGCTTTCGACAAAAGTTTGAGTTTGTTGGATATATATGTAATGTTTTCATGCATGATGTGCGTGTAAAAAAGCTGTCGGATTTGTTTGTTTGTTTGATTGCGTTGGATTATGCGGTTCTATTTTTTTACATGTACCAACAACAATCCTTTGCAACTACCCCAATATAGATATATTTTTTGTTTTGTTTTTAGCAGAATTACAAATGTCTCATTTTTTCTTTAAGACGAACTTTCCCGAGGTCACGCCTAAGTCAATAAATTTGATGAAAATATCTTTAAAACCCATAATTATCAATATTTAAGACACGTCTTGGTATGCGCTTTAATGTGTCATATCGTTAAGGTATCGTTTATAAAATTACCCATGTCATCGAAAACTAAAATTCAAAACGGAGCAAAACGCAGCACCAATTATCTTTTTCTCTACGCTTCAACTAGCGCTAACTATTCTGCTATAATATTATTGGTTGACCCACCCTGGTTTTACAAGAACTAGTTTATTTACCCCTCCACCGTCACACTCCAATCATCCTTTCTTTTCTACCCTTTTCTCTATTTCTTAATTGCTTTTCCTTCTCTTTTTGTCATTCATCATCTCACTCATTCCTTTTTTTTTGTATATTTGAACACCGACATAGCAAACCCCAATTCAAGCTTGAGGAATTAAATTATAATAATATAGCTAAGTGTCGATATAATTATAGGTGAAGACAACTTGCAAACTATCTATTAGATTTTTACCCGTGTTGACTAAAATAAACGTCAAAACCGACCATCAGACTGCTGAACTCTAGAAAACACATTACAGCCAACAGCTTTGAAAGCTATTCAGTGCTTCTTTACGTGAGAAAATTCCGTACAGTCAACAGTTAGGAACTACAAAAACAATTTTTTTATTCTACTTTAATTATGGTTTACAATCTAAATATATATAACTCAAATGACTGACTGACGGACTGACATAGTGATCTATCAACGCACAACTCAAACCACTGGACGGATCGGGCTGAAATTTGGCATGCAGGTAGATGTTATGACGAAGGCATCCGCTAAGAAAGGATTTTTCGAAATTTCACCCTTAAGAGGGTGAAATGGGTGGTTGAATTATTTTCCCATAGGCCACGCCGTGAGCGAAGCTGCGGGCAGAAGCTCGTTATATATAATAACATAAACTTTGCTAAAACAACACCATTTTTACCATAACCGCAACATTTGACGCATTTTAAATGCTAATATTTGTATGTACATCCACAGCTAAGTAACTCTTATAAGTTCAAATACGCTTTGAAGCGTTTTGTAAATATTGGATAAAAATTCCTTTATTTAAGGGGTGGTTGAAAATATTTTCTCTAAATTTACAGTATACGTAAGGAGCTTCATTTAGGTTTATAGTAATATTGATGAAAAGCTAAGAAAGCAATTCGAGTGGATGAAAGAGTGCCTCAAGTATCGACCTAAATAAAGCCTGGAAGGGTAGAGTTGTTTGCCTATTTATTATACATGAGAATTTTTTTGGCTTTTATGTGCCTACTGAGCTATTGGTAGTTTTTTTAAAGAATGAGAAGTGTATTAGCAACACAAAATCGATTGAGGCGAACTTATTCATCTTGTAAAAAAATAATACTCATAATATTCCTATAATCAAACCTATGAAGTTGGTAGTTTTGTAATTGGTGGTATTGGTATGAACCAATACCACCAATTACAAAACTACCAATAGCTCAGTAGGCACATAAAAGCCAAAAAAATTCTGACGTATAATAAATAGGCAAACAACTCTACCCTTCTAGGCTTTATTTAGGTCGATACTTGAGGTCGATATCATGGAGTATTATTTTTTACAAGATATAGAATATATAGAATAAGATATAGAATATTCATGTATAGTTAGTAAACTATACATTTAGTACTACAATAGCAATATAAGCGATGTCGGACGATAACTAAGGTATCTTCTCAAAAACAAACGAAAAAGGCTCGTCTCCTATAATCATCTTTATCTCATAACCATAAAATATGTTAACACAATAAATTGAGAAAAATAGTAAGAAAGTAATCGATTACAAGTGAAGTTGGGCGAACAATTCCGAGCAATTTACCGCTATCATTAGTGTGTGATGTAGAATGAAAACCGTTGTAGGTATATGCCAATTAAGATACATATATAGATATTCCTGCTTAAAGATATCGAAACAGAGCCAAGAGGTAAATGTGCGTAGGCTGCGTCTCATTACCGCTAATAGAGAATCATTAATCTGTCTTAATGAAAGTAATAATGAGCTTTATGCAACCGAAATTGATCCGCGATTAACAAAATGGTCGTTCACATAAGCGTTTGTTAGCGAATTGAATCCAATAGTGTTAGAAACTAAGCGCGCATAAATGGGTTACGAGTAAATCAAGCTACTTGTATTATAAACTGTGAACACGGATGTTTAGGTTTAGTATGATAATCTATGTTAACTTTGGAATAGATTTATTGAAATCCTTCTGTAGAAGCCTCACGTGACGTAACAAAAAAATTGTAAAGTAGTATTATGTAAAACTTGAATGACATCGCATATAAATTTTCACAAAGTTGTTTTTGTGACCTAAGCTCGAGAAATGGCCCCCGGTCGCCAGCTGACGATGTTTAAGCAATTTTCTTTATATTTTGTCGCTTAGTTTTTTTTACGAGGGTAGCGTTAGACTTGGCAGATAACCAGATATAGCTTGTTTTAAAACTCCCGATTATTTTACTACGTAGTAGCTGGATGCCAGCTGTTTAGGACGTAACTCTCTAAGATTTGTACGTTTTTGAGATTTCCTTGTTGATAAGTGTAATAACGGGATATATCAACTTTCATTTATCATTTTCTGACTTAACTCGACTTCTTGATTATGGCTTCTGCGACTATCAGACTTCACAATTTGCCAGTGTCACGTACTATACTAGAATGACAAGTGATAGAGAATCTGTGTAGTAAGGTTACAGTTTACGTTGACTAAAGTGATGTCAATATTTCGTTTCGTTATTATTTTTAGTGCAACTTTAAAATTCAAGCCAGCATTAAAAACAAAACAACATCTGGCTCTCGCATGACTAACCATATTTACATTGAAAACACTGAAAACTTCTTAGAATTTGCATGTTAGACGTTTTTGTCTAAAGCTACTTTTTCCAACACATTAGCCGTCGGCAGCGCATCACATCTCAGTTCTCGCGTCACATGTCATTTTCATTTTTTTGGTCGGCGTTAAAAGAACCCAAAAACAAAGCTCCAACTGAAAAACTCGCGACTTTATTCAAATTACAAACGAATAACTCGAAAATACGCGCTACTTTACGAGATTCTCTGCGCAAAACATTGTTTTTTCTAAAGCATAAAGCCGCTTTCAAATTGTATTAGTGTTACGTATTTATGTCCAAGTTTTTCTTTACCGCAAAAGGCTCAATAAAATGTAGGATTACCGGTCATATGTTTTTTATTACGGTTATCTTTCTTATTTCTGCTTTATGGGTCGCTTCCGGAACATTACTAGATAGAAATTAGGTTTGAAAGCACTTACGAAAAATTTCGCGCCCGAAATTATTACGCTCTGACAAAAGTTGTATATGAGTGGGGCGCAGATGTTAAGTTTGACCGTTAAAAGCATGTACTTAGGAGCGAATTCATTGATATTTATGGCGATGGTGTTCAACGCAACATTTCTGTCAACAATATTTGTGCCAAACCGATTTCACTTCGGTATCGAACGTGTTATCTATTGCATAGAGGAAAGTTTGCTCGCTACCAATCTTCATAAAAGTGATCGAACTTTACTAGAACTCTTGGTTTATAACCCACAGAAATACCCATCTCACCAAGAGATATTGTTTAAAAATAGTAAGAAGAATTATCAAAAAGATCCGCTCTGAACTTCACAAAAGCAAAAGTGGAGTTTAAGATAATGAGAATAAATTCCGATTCCGAACCATTTACTTACAGTTTTTACAACGTTTAAATTAGGACGCCTAAATTAAATGTGTCTTGTCGTAGAAAAGTAATCTACGCTTAAATAGAGAACGTGAAACTCAGCTGACATCAAACTAGCGCAACTGCTTTTTATTTCGTTGTTTTGTTTCTGGAAGTACATTTGATACTTTCGTATCACAATGTTACATATTACAGTCTTTGTAAAGAAAACGGAATATATCTGCCGTCAACGCATCGAACCGTAAAAATACGTGAATGCTTAGAAAAATGTCTTGAATTCAAGCTTAGTAGGGTAAGAAAAACTCGAGTAACCGAGTTTCCATGGTATCCATGCTAGTTAGTATGGTCACGAGGCTAGAATCGTTATTTGCAAGTAAATTCTCACTCAAAGGCAGCTGCGTCCGAAGGAGTTTCCTATTACCCCAGGAGGCGACGTTTTCACCACTAATGGAGGGCCTTATAAATAAACAGTGATGACGCGGACGGCCCAAAGTGACACGCCTGTATCATCCTATAAAAAAATCGTGAAAATTTCTACGATTTGTATGCAAAGTGTACCGATGTTTTATGTTTGCGTTGTCAGGCACCAACATATGGCGTCACGCCCCAACACCCTGTTTACGCGAAGCATATTTTTCCTGCTTTAAAATGTAACATTTTCACTGTTAACTATTTTTCTTGCATGAAATATGTAAAAACTATAGAAATGGCATGTATGCCTTTTTGAATCTATGTGCGGTTTAGGATGTTCAAAGATAAACGTTTTTAAAATCCTGTAATGTATAAAGAAAACGAAGTATATGTTAATAATAACAATTGGGTGTCCATTTTCTAAAACTGGACCAGCTTTAAGAATGGACTGCGCACTAGAGCGACAAACGCAAGGAAATTGCCATCAGCTGGAGGGAAATTGAGACGCTTCTTATAGTATTGAACTACAATTTTATAAATGCAGCCACAGTGTGAGTAAAACATTCATCAATACCCTCTCAATATTGCACATTAACCTACTTTACTACAATTTCTGCAACCTTTCCTTACCTTACTTCCATACATCCTACATACCAGTTTTAATTGTGATTTTACTGCAGTCTGACTGTACAGATATATTGTACGAAATACCTACATAGACCTGAACAGTTTTTTATTACACACCCACAGTTTGAAATGCATTTATCTAATGCTATTTTGATTAGATATAAATGAAATTTTGCAGATGAACTGATTACACACCTTACAATTTATCTGTACTGTCTGACTGCACAGATAAATCTCACAGTTAATACTGAATCTGAGTAGAGGGCATTAGCTAAAGCATTGCGGCTAAATAGCAGCTCAGAAAAATGAGTTGATCCATTTGATAAGACATATTGTAAAAATACAAACTAGCGAAAAAAGTATCAGCGGAAAGTTTTAACTTGATTACAAAGGCGCAACACGAGGGCAAAATATTTGAACAGGAAAATTGCAATGTTTTGTCGAGGAACTGGATATTGCGGAGAAAATGCCGCACTAACAGCATCACCAGAACAATATTGCAATTGGATGAGCTAGAACGATACAATTCGCACTTTACTACTAACACAGTTTGTCTTATTTTTCCGCGCCTTTTTCATGGTTCCAGGGATGCGTGACAGATTTATTAGATATCGACGAGCGTTATTGTTCCGCGATTCATCCCAAAAGCAAAATCTATAGATCCGAATGCGTTTGTGGGATATTCATTAACCATTTTAGTTGGTGGTCTATACTTTACCTCGTACACGAAAGCAACTATGAGCAGTTTTTAAGTTAAGCAAAAAGCAGTCTTACAAATTTGTGCCACTTTATATTCCCAAAAGACTTGATTTTATGTACCCCGATGAGAAGCTATAAAACCATTCAGTAGGTTAACGTAACGACAATGAGCTCTGATAGCTTCGTAAAAAATTTATACGTCCCTAACGAGTCGAGAGAAGATATAGATGGTCGTATCGGTGGAGCTTTCAATGTTAGCTTAAATTTTAACCTAGATGTAAACTTCGTCCAATGTTGCCAAAACTTTTTAGAATAACATACCAAAAGTCAAACCAAATCCCAGTGAAACAACAGTCTGACAAAATGGGCGCTCAGTTAGAACTTTTAAATGTATTTCGTGACCGAAAAGAACAAGAATTAGGAAGTAAAACTCCAATAACAAAAAGTTATTTAAGAAAAAATAAAACAAGAGGCAACATTTTTATTTACAATTGCAACTTAACCGTATTCCTGTGGAAAATAATCATAATTTTCCAGAACAAAATTATCCTATATTGATTTTGGCATAAGCAAACTGTATAAATCTCTATTCAAATTAGTTCAGTCGTTTTAGCGTAAAAGTCACATAAACAGACACCGTTTCACTTCATATTAGTGGAGATGCAGAGACGGTGATATCAGACTAGTATTGGAAAGTTAAGCGAATCATTATTTCGTAGCAGGGTAAAACGTAGGCCCCGTAGAGCGTCTACGAAAAATTTGTGTTCGAGCTAAGAATCCGCAGTTTTGTAAATATCTATTTTAATTAATGGACTCATTAACATCAATTCAACCACGGAGCAGCATCATCAGATAAGTTAGCGTCTGACTGTGACGGAATTTAAAACTGTCACTGATAAGCGCACTAACTCATAATAATGGTTTCAAGCCGACCGCAAGCGCTCGCCTCATAAACTAGCTGCTGTCGCATCGCTGGATTTAATCGTTATTTTTATTTATTTATTTTAATATTTTCCGTATCATAGAACCCTTTAAAATTATAGACCGGAACGAGCTCTAATCGTTTAATGACAACAATAACCCGAAAAACCATTAAATACAATTGCCTTGATAACCAACTTTAACGGATCCCTAAAGGCTTGCCTAGGGCTTTGGTAAGTTTAATATTGTTCAAAATGTGTTTCGCGACTTTAGAAAACCCTGTTATGTATTTACGATGGATTTAACAAATTTAATCAGATTTTTAAGAAAAGTATAATGCAATTTTATATTTACCTAAACCAGTGAGTGCGTTACGTTATAATTGTAGCTTATCCAGCCTCTGTGGTGTGGTGGTTGAGCAGATCGGCTCATAACCAAGAGGCGGCGGGTTCAATTCCCGCAAAGCGCAAATACGGGACCATGGTCCTCGTAGTTTCTGGGTCCCTAGACACAGGAAATCCTAGTTAGGGTCCAGCATCTACGTATGTGACCATTGGGCGTTATTATTTTTATTATTCTTATTAAATATTTTGTATTTGAAAGAATATAAAAATTCGAATTACTTGATAATTTAAATGTAATTCCTAAAAAAAGGTTCAACTATCCAAACTAAATAAATAATTTTTAGAGGTGCTTTCTTTTAATTTTGTGTTGTTCTAAGACATCTGAGCAATCATTGATTGATTGATTTCTTGCGTTACCTACACTAAATACATATAAAGCTGTTTGTTGTTTTTTTTATTTTTTATTTGTTGTTTTAGAAACCTCTCACTTTATATATATATATTAATAAAAATGAATACATGCTGAATTCAAGAAGATAAAGCCGTGTCAGCGCAACTTAGTTTTATTTGAGTTACATTCTATAAACGAAGGAAGTGTGCCTGCCATACGTATAGAGAACTGCAGAACTTGCTCCTGACACAAATGGAACAGCGTTTCAGACTTTATGACACCACTGGATCACCACACTATCTGCATTATATAACCTTAGGATTACGTAAACTTTAATTACCATTGAAACATGCATTTCAAACAACCCCTGTCCGGTCAGATTACTCTCACAAATCTAGTTTTCTCAAAAGCTTTTAAAGTAATGAAAATTCAAAAGCAGCCAACATTAAGTATCACTAAAATTTTGATCACGTGTATAGTAAACTACAGCAGACTGCGAGAGATAAAAAATAAACAGCTTTACATTAAAGAAGGCTTTGGTCAAAATTTAAATTTATTTAAAACAGAGCTTTTCATGTAAGCCAGCAGTAAATACATTAGAAATTTATTGTGGTCATAAACGATTGACAACAGCTGTTATCTGAGACCAGCCAGACGCGAAATCTCCGCGGGAACAGATCAATACATATCACAATTCTACATCGAGTGACAGTTTATGACGCTGCGATAAATTCTATTCAAAGTAACGGAGTTACTTTGACAATTGTTCCAATAATGATATAGATTTGTACCCACAAATACTATCCCTCAAAATAACATAATATATGTCTAGTATTAATAATAGTTTAGTGGATCAATCGGGACGTCATGATACAACTTCAAGTTTATTTAAATTTGGAAAGTTTTAACATTTGCCAAGCAAATATTACCGCTAAACTTGCAGGAAGCAATAGTTAACCTGGTTTTTTCCTGACCTCAACTTAAATTTGAAATATTTGTATTAGCTATTTCTTTAGCATAAGTGTACACGACCTATTATATTAAATAAGAAATTACAATTTATGATATAGAATAATCCAAAAGTCATTTTAATTATAACTCTACGTATCTCTGTATAACTTATCTACTTAACTAGTTGTTTTAATTATTTGAATATATTAGTTTTAATTATTTGAAAATTTCACTATTCCGGGATAAAATGTAGCCTATATGTTAATCCAGTGTATAATCGATCTTGGTACCGAATTTCATCCCAATCCATTCAGCCGTTTGAGCGTGAAGGAGTAACAAACATACACACATACAAACTTTCGCCTTTATAATATTAGTGTGATAAAACTGTGGTATTTGTGCAATGCGGGTTGTCCGAATGTAGCTTCAATTTATTTTACTTATAATATTTATAACCTTATTACAGTCACATTATTTTCGAGTTCAGCGTTTGTACCGTAAAATGAATTATGAACAATACGTATTGTGAAACACGACATCTCGAATTGTATGATATCACAAGAAAAAGGTTAAAGAGCAAATTGTGCATGTCGCACACGTATGAAACTGCAGCCAATTTAGTCGAATAAAGCTTTATTTTCTCCGTGTGCATCACTGCTTTTCAGCAATTCAGGTAAACTAGCCACGTAGAGCACAATGTCCGCACAATGCTCGACGGTAATTATGCGAGAGAAACGCGAGAGCCGAAACATCGGCGCACTACCTCTAAAAGCCATCAACCTCGAGCTTCTAACATAACGTTAAACTGCTCATACGAGAAACAAGTTCAGCTTGCAATTTATTCTTGTTTAATAAAAGTGAATCTAAGACTCGCTTTGGTCCGGCAATCTTATAACTTCCAACTATTGAAGTAAGACTTCTTTACGCTCGCTTGACTTGGGGAGTAAGCTAGTGAATGCGTAACGATGCGAACGGGATTTGAAAGTTGTTGGTTCACGTAAATCTCCATTTTCAACATTAAGTTAAATTTGTATTATTATGTTGGTATGTCCGGTAAAATGACAATTTACAATTATTATCAAGATGGCGACATTAACATTATACTAAGCAAAGTTATACCGACCGATAGATGGAGCTAAAGAAGTTTTACTTCAGTCGTGTGGTCTAAAGCACACTCGTTTTTATTCACAAGAGAAACCACGTACTAAATTTATCGTAGAATATTTATTCATTTATGTATTAGTCCAGTAATTGCAATGCGGCGCTAATGTCCGGGCGCGTTCCAAGCACCACCTATTTTGTGCAATACAATGTTTGATTTATAGTGAGCATAATAACCGCCAATAATAAAGTTTATCATAAACATTTCCAATGCAGTGTAGACGACATTGACAGCGCGTGTTGCAGGCATATATGCGGCATCGTTTTCCGTCAATCTACTCGTCCTCGCTGTTGACATGCTAGTAGAGTGGATTATGCATTTTAAGGCTTTGCTTACAGTTGGGCGAACGATTGCGATGCCCTAAAACCGAATACACGCCAAAACGGACGCATGAATGCAAGCATTTAGCTCCACATAAATGGGAACAGGGACGAGCGCCCGGAGCTCTGCAAAAAATAATTATTCCCGCCACAATTCTCATACAAAGCCAAAACTCATTTTTAACTAAAGTCGTCGTGGACAAAATGTAGCAGACGTTCGTGCCGGTTGAAATACGTTTGGGACCTTCGGGATAAATAAATACGTATCGCATTTTGCTGAGTAAGGCTATTTTACAATGGATATGTTGAGAACTGACCAATCCTTTTTGTTATTTAGCTCGTATCGTATGAAGTTAGATTCCAGGAAATGGATTTTATTATGTATTTTTCCTACTAGTAACACCTAGGTCGAGATAGTACCTTTATACCAAACGCTATTGTAGATAGGAGTACCTATTTTGTAAGTTTGCCCTCTATTTTATGATAAATAAAACTTTGTGTATCACAGTACAGCTAAAAATAACAGTTGTTTAATAATAGTTACAAATATAAAATTAAATAAACAAAGCTATTTTAATTCTATACATACAAAATTCAAAGTCTTGACTGACTGACGGACTGACTTATATATCAACGCATAGCCTAAACCACTGGTACTAGAGACTTGAAATTTGAATGGTGTGAAGTGTAGGTATCCTATATCCTAATAACTAGGGTTTTTCGAAATTTCACCCCTAAGTGGGTGAAATGGGTAATTGAAATCTGTGAAAAAAATTTCTTCTTCGTTTCCTATAGGCCACGCGGGCGAAGCCGCTGGCTGAAGCTAGTTTGTATATATAAAATAATTAACTACTTAACCTTCTTTGAAATTTGTAAAATATAAACTAATAGTAGGTATTTCTTTAATTTTTTAGTAGTGATATGCGCAAGCTTTTTTTATTTTTAATTAAAACTTATGTTAATAATCTCCGAGAGGAGTCGCTGTTACAGAATTTGACCGTTACCCATATTCGAGTTTAATTTTCCGAACCATACTAACTGCATAAAAATTGCCTGACCACACTTAGCTCATACAGTAAAAAAAGAACCTACAGACGATAATTACCGCATAGTTCGATAACGAGGTTCGGTCTCGCAGAATGCCAGGATCCAGGTGAATTGCGCGCAATGGTCAGGGAAATGGCGCCACTTCCGGCCGCAACAATCACCCTTCAGCGCTCAATGTACGCGCGGCTAACAACTATATTGATGGGCTGAATTTATGACTCCTACCATTCTCTCGCCATTTTTGACAGAACACTGCACTTTTGTTATAACTGTTGAGGTACTGCAGTTTTTAGAAAAGATTACACGTATACTGGTGTCGATTCTGTGTCGCATTCTCTAAAACTAAAGTAAACTTAAAGTATGGCGGTACTCTTCTGATAAAGGGGAAATGAAAAAGACGGAAATATGTTAATTTAGTTTAGCTTTAGATAATGCGACACAGAATCGACACCACTGCCTGCATAGTAAAAAATCTTTTATGTTTTTCATTGCTTTTAGAATCCAGTGAAGGCAACCTATAGAAGGTTTTTGTCTTTGTATCTTTATTTTTACAGATTCTAATAAAGTTAAATGTATTCATTAAAGTAATCGTTGAAAACATAAAAAGGGTTTATACCTTGTCTAATAATTAATAGTAATACCTACAAATCTAATATAATAAAGAGTTCATACTGTCCACCAACAGAATAAACCTACACGTTTTAATGTAATCATCTCTTATGCTTACATGAACACAAAGACGTTAACAACACGTGCGACTTCAAAAATAATAAAAATCCCAGCACTAATTAACAATAATCTCTGCTACATCAAATATCTTTAGTCAAAAGCCAACCAAAGCGTCTACACTGCGCCCTTTTGGAGAGACAAATTTATGGTTGCTACGTTTCTTTCACTAACCCTTTGATAACGTTCCTAATAGAGGTTTTATGGTGTACCGACCTCAGAGAGACGTAGTTCGTGCCTGATAGGCTGACAAACGATCCGCTTAGCTAAAAGTTATGCTTTTAAAATACAAAACTAGGAGAATAGCAATAAGTAGGCAAGAAGTTTAAACAAAACAGCCTACTTTTTCATACTTCTATTTATAGGCCTCTAGCAGTTTAGAAACCTTGTACATGAGACGCCAAAACCACCCAACGAGATAACGACCACACACACGACACGTTTTTTCTAACCAAACTGCAGGACGTACGTTATGAATCGTCCGAAAAAATAGATTATCTTTGCTCATTACATATAAAGGAAACTTCTTTTTTCCAGGAATTATAGGCCGCTTATTTTTATTTATCGATAGTTTTATCCCATACGCCTTTCTTGAATTAATATATATACCCTTATCAGTGACTCTTGATTTATGTTCATTTTACTCGAACAAAATCAGCATATGAAAACTGCAGAAACAATTGCCTCCGTGAATATATCCGGTGCCATAGGCATACTCTCCTATACTGCAATACAACACCGTTGAAAATTACGCCAAAATTTTTTTTGAACGAGCTACTGTTGTTAATCTCTACTGATTTTTGCAGCGTCACCGGGCGGAAGCCGTGCGTAAACGCGACGCGCCGAGGTGCGAAGGGCAGACACGGTGTCTACGGTGGCGGCGCTACGGCACGGCGCCGTGCCGTACTAACTACGCCGGCATAATTAGTATGGACACGGTGCATACGGTGGCGGCGCCGTGTGTGTAAACAAGCTTCCACGGTGATCCATACAACACTGACCACCGTGCGTATGTACACACGGCGAATGCACCGTACAGCAAAAACTCAGTGTACAAGAGGCCACTTAAGTGTGTCAAGTTGTGAGGTATCTATTAGGACGTATAAATTTATACATCCTACCTAAAATAGCCCTTATTTTAAGTTGATACAAAGCTGAAAGCACTAAATCCAATAATAAAAAGGAATGACATCTGTCAAAAGTAGCTGGAATCATGACCACGATGAAGCCGACAAAGCATACGACATAAAGTACACATTGAACTAAACGATACACTAGTGCTTAAACTGTTCTATGAACTCACAGGAGAACACCAAATAAGATAGGTGCCACTTTCGTGACCCAGTTTGACAACAAGTGGGGTGGTATAAGAACAAGATTTACGGAAAACGCTTCGTGCAAGCAAATATTTGTCACAACGCACTTGAATACTGTATGAGATGATATTTTCCAAATTTTGAAACGAAACATATATTACGTTTCTATTGTAGTACCTAACAAATGTATTGAACTGGTTGAGCGGCGCACAACCCAATTTGTGAAAAAAATATTTTAGCAAAGCATTTTAGCACGGACTCGTCTGATTTTAAGCAATGAAGTGATCTATAATGGGGCATGCTTTAATAGAAGATACCCGTTCACTCTTCACTTGAAAACTGTCACGTAAGCCCGCCCCAGCAAGTTGTTCCATTCATTAGCAGCTCGCACTACAAAGTTAGTAGCGACACGCTTAGTGCTGGTTGAAGCAATGTCAACCATATATGGATACCGTATTTCTGTGCATTTTGTAGTCCAAAAAGGAGATGGGGAGAGTTAAATTGTCAATAACACAATTAAAATTTAAAAATCTATAGAATTGCAGAGATTGATCGCTCACGCTGAGTTAAACGGTTTTTATTATGGTGGCGTGATACTACTCTACTAAACCAGCCGGATAGCTCAGTTGGTAGTAACCCTGCCTTCTGAACTGCAGGTTGAGGGTTCGATTCCCACCCAGGGCAAACATTATAGTGATGAACATCGATGTTTGTTCTACATATATCTGGGTCTGCAGTAAAAGTATATATTTACAAATCAAAAAAGTATCTGGGTATTCTAGCAGTTATCTGGTTCCATAGAAGACAGGGTTACAACCGACTGAGCTATCTGGCCAAGCCACTTTAGCCATCTGAATAATTATAGCAGGACAAAGGAGCTAGGTAGTGCATAATTAACGTTTAATATTTTGCAAAGGCACACAAACTGTAGAAATTATGTACAGGGGCCACTGAATGTTGAATTACAAAGTGAACAATTTGAACAAACATAATCGCAAAGTTGTAGTGGCGTTTACTGCAAATTAACTTGGGGACAACAATAGAGATTTGCATGACAATTAAGGGTGACAGTATACTGATTGTACTCGTCTGTTACAATAATAAAGGCTCAAACTACACCAGCTACATAATTTTACTATTGAAATAATGATGCCGAACTCAAAAGTTTGAATTTTACAATGAACTCGAGAGAAACTGAATCATTTGACAGCTTTTACGGTACATAATTCTACTGTAATCCTGGCAAGCCACAAAATATTTAAAGGGTAAAAAAGTGCAGCAAGTGCTAACAGCTTTTGAAGCTGTGTTCTGACACTTTTGACAGCTGTACTTGACACCCAGTAGGCACTAAAGTGCACGGCTGTACTCGATGCCATAACATATACCAAATAACAGTCCTATCTCACTCAAATGTGTGTTCTTGTCTCACGTTTCTTTCCAGAGGTAGTACCTACCTTTAATTCAGCAAAAATCATCAAGCAAATGCAACTACATAAATTGAATACTGTGGGTTTAAATCCGTGCAAAATAAATTACAAGGCTGTTACAGTTTCCAATTTGTTCGTGTTTCTGATTATGACCAGTGTACTAATTTGATTAAATGATGAATCTATTTCGTAAATTGGCTGCAATATTAGATTTTAAAATATTTATTTCTTCATTGGCACTGACATTTTAAATACATTGATTATCAACGCGGATATTTTTAACAATAATTTATTTGTTTCGGGTGGCCGATATTTCGTTGTTATTGCAAATACCAATAATCACGGCCAAACTGTAGAGCTTGCGGGTGGATGATTATATTAATATTAATAATAATAAGGAACAAACCTATTTTGTGACAATTATTTTAAAAATTTTAGAAATACTACTAACTGCTACTGTTTTTCAATACGATGAAAAAAATTATGAACAGCCTGGTTATATCGTCAATTTACATGTTTTTATTATATTTAATAATAACAATGAAAAACATGTTTATCTTCTAAAGCAGCCAATTATAACGAAGTGGCTTCTCGTTTTACCTCGATAGCATTTCCCGGAATAGGAGCCCGAATAAAATAAAAGTAGATTTGGTTATTTAATTAACATCCGGCTTCTTTGTGAATTTCTATGAAATTGAATAATCTCCGTAAATAAGTTCTAAAGAAGTCAACTCGTCATAAAACTGATTATACTGTAAAGGTCGCGGCGCTCCGGAAATTGTTGTAGCATCGAGTTAGCGGTAATCTTTTTTTTCTCGTATACAAGAGAGTGTCGTAATTCCCCAGCATTTTTCTTTTGACATCAGCTAATAAAATACGGCTCAGGTAAAAGCCGCGCCATGAGCCATTATTTTCAGTTACAGAAGAGATCACGAAACTAAGTCAGTTAGTGAACTTCCGGCCATTCATCGCGCGACTGCCCCTATTTATACCAGTTCCATCTTGCTCAAGTAGGGATATATTTCTTTTACTTATCTGATCTGAGCCGAGGAAAGGTCCGCTTACCTGAAACAAAGAACAATAATTGATCACTCGGCCTAATAGATAAGTTGATACACGGGAGAGGCAACAATAGTATTTATAGTTTTCTTTATATAGACACTAATTTATCTTAGCATGATAAATGTAACATCATTATTTGTGTGACATTTATCATTTATAGTAAACATTACTGAGAATCATTTTAAATAGAAAGGTCAGTGTCACCTTATTTAATGCTTTAACCTAATCTACTGTAAGTACAACATTTGTTGACTCGTAACGATACCGGCTATTTTAAAATATACAGAACATCTTTCAAATTACTTTGCACATTATCTTTTTTTTTTATGTTAAGGAATGACGTTACGATCTAGCCGTTCGCCTGATGTTAAACGACACGGCTGCCCATATCAGCTGCAGTGTCACTCGGAATTCTAAAGTATAGAGGTTCGCGAGACACTGCACTGCGCACGTCATCCAGAGACATCAGCACAATCTAGTAATAAGATTACTAAACTGTGAGATCAGATCATAAAGTCTCATTTGCCCAGTAATTTCACTAGCTACAGTGCCCTTCAAACCGGAACACAGCAGTGCTTGCGCACTACTGCTTGGCGGCAGAATAACTGGCAAAGCGGTGGTGCCTACCTAGACGAACTTTGCAATAAAGTCCTACCACCTAGTAGATTATCGTAGTTTTACATTGAAATTTTTCAATACGGGAGTTTAGCAGATATATAGATACATAGATAGAAATGTAAAAGTAAAACTGATGCCTCTAGGTCCTCCAGTCATTCAAAATATTTTTTCTTTTAAATAAAGTCAACCAAAGGTCATTTGGTCTCATGAGTTTTGAGTTAAAATTGGTCTAGAATTTATTATTTTTCCAAGAAGTATTACCATAAAGCTCTACCAGAAAGTCTACTTGGCTGGTTCTTTTCTAAGAACCTGGTTTTATTTTCATTTAGCATATTTATTTTATAAGGATAATCTTACATGTCATATTGTATACATTTTTATTTGCTGCTGTGCGGTTGATTCGTCTCTTATATACCTTAAAAACGATATAAACAATATTAGTACATAAAAATGTTTTAATTTCCCGTTTTAAGAGTTAATATTGTATTGCCATTCAATTTTAATCAACAAGTGAATGGCCATAATACAAACAAGAAAGCTTACGAACTGAACTGACCACTCGTTCAAAAACCATATAACAGTTTATCATATTTTATATTGTGCGAGTTCACTGAATATCCTTATGTATAAAAATACCCAATTTCACAAAGATCTTTCTATATGGCGGTCTGTTATCCATATGTCAGACCCTTAACCCAATTTCCGTGACGACGGTTCAATCAAATGAATGCAGCTTTGGATTGAACTGTCACCTAAATTGGACCTTATTACTTTAAATATTGATTTCAGTTTTATAAAAATACTTAGTAGATGCTATGCTCGAGGTCAAACCTATGTTCAGGTTATTAACGTGTATGTTATTAAACCTAGGCGTAGGTTTGACCTCGAGTACCCAATGTTTCTGCCAAATATCAAAATTCGTCGAAAAATGGTGCCGCAGAAAACTTCCCTTCTTTTTGGGGAATATACACTACACAAAAAAATCACCGATGACAAAAAAAACATAAACGCCTAGAACCAAGTTACTGCGTATTCAGTTTTTTCGTAGAACCTGTATACCAACTTCGTTCGCTCGGTCAATTATGTTGCAAGAAGAATCAGGAAAGTGTTAAGGTATTATTTGTTTTTACAGCACAAATAATGTAAAAAACATAATGAAACAGCACATTTTAACTCTAGTGGTATTAGTATGCTTAAATGTGGTATTTTTCCTATTGCGTTGCAATCAAAGCTCCGCGATCACCCCACTGAATAATCAAGTAAGCCGACAAAATGACTTATAATTATAATTATACCAATCCGCCGTCGCCGGGATGCTCATTTTCTCTCTCTACTTTATAGTGTACTGTTCATCCCCTCCACCCCTCTATATCTCAAAGAACGTTTCGTATTTCTCCACCTTAGCCATGCTCGCTCTCTTCGTTCCACCAACACCCTTCAATTACAAATGCCTGTTCATGCGTCAGCAGTGTATGACCACTCCTACACTGTACAAGCTGTCCGTTTATGGAATGCGCTACCCATAAATATTCGTCACGCTGAATCTATCGCCATCTTTAAAGACATGGTGAGGAAACATTTCCTATCGGAACAGTCCTAGTTTTGCTTAGAATTTGTCAATGATCTATCAATTTAATTTTATTTATATATCTATTATATATATATATACTATAGTAGTATTGATTTTTATATATTTATATATTTTTATTTTTTATTAGTATTGATTGTTTTTTTTTTTTTATATTTGAGGTGATTATACCTAATTATTGTTATTTATAGTATGTAAGTTGTAACAACACCGACCGCAATTTTATTCCTTTATTTCCTGTCCATCCTAAGGTAGCCTGGAAGAAATCGCTTAATGTGATAAGGCCGCCCTTTGTTCTACCATTTTTGTAAGTTTTTTTTAATGTGCGTTTTTATGTATAAGTTGGTGTTCAATAAAGTGTTATTGTATTGTATTGTATTGTATAATTTATCGATTTTAAAATATTATACTAAAATATAAATACTAAAATGAGTAACTGAGTAATGGATAATAAAACAACGGTCAGGTTTTTTTTTTAATTTTCCTATGTCAATGTATTTTACAGTATAGAGAACACCCGTTAAGGTCTTCATAAACTTGTCGCGCCATCTTTTAGTCCTCCGTTACATACCTACCACAGAAAACTTCACGTGTTTCCATCTGTGAATTTCTAACTGAAACTGAAAAAACTAGAATCAACCTCTGTCACCGAGATTTTAGTTAAAGCTCTAAAACGCTCTCGTTGAACAGCGCCACCTAGCGAAGGGTTGTGAAAACAGTTGCGTGCCTAGCCTTCTCTATAAGAACACAACTGTAACTCTACTCCTGGCGCCATCTCTTGTAAGTGATGTAAATAATTGTAGATGGCGCCCTTAGAACGCAGCTCTCGTTCCAAAGCAAACACAATCGCCAGAAATTTCAGTTTCAAAACGAATTCCGCAAGCCAACCCTTATCATCGTTGCTCTACCACCCGCTAGATGTCGTTATATACAATGCTCAAATATTATTGGCAAAATTAATCTTTCAATAAAATAGTACTTTACACGTAGAATGTAGAATGTTTGAAAGTATCGATTCATCCGACAGAAATTCCTCTTAGGCGATTTGAAACAATAGTGTTATAATTTACATTGGCTAGGCACGGCTACAGGTAAGTTACTTAGCGTTTCTTTCTTAGCATCAGGATAATGATCACCCTCACAATAATAAAAATATTATAATCGCTTTAAAAAAAATTTGAAATTATATATTAAATTATTATTGCTAGAACAAAACCATAAATGCAGTTTACATTATACTCTAGCTTAAGCTTGTCACCGTACTGGCAGAGCTCATCTGTACTAACTTATATCTTATATATATTATACTAATTTATACCTATTTGACAGCTCGTAAGTTCGCACTTATATCCGTAGCTCCCGGTTTCTCTTACGTTTTTCAAATTCGTGTCAAGTCAACATGCCAAATACTGGCTCATTGGTTGAGAAAGGTGATGGTCAATTTGGTCTGCCAAGTTGACACTAATGTAACAAACGTAAACGAGAACCCGTTGTAACCCGTGTTGTTTAGCTAAATTATATTTTAATATACTTTAGTGCAGACAATAAACGTTGTAAATTTACACCTTCTAAGGTAAAAAATAACACGGTTCCTTTAATTATAAATAAGCCAGTAGCCGTAAGTTTGTAGTATGTTGTATAGTTGTATGTTTGCACATAAAGACGATAATCGAAATTTCAGCTACAATCCATAAGCAAGATAAATTAATATGCAGCTCATTCAATTTCCTGCTTACGCTACACATTTTGCGGAAAGAATTCCTTATATAAACACAGGTAGATAGTACGGCATGCCTACTAAAAGCTTCATAATAACAACACCAGAGGGAGAAAATGCATGTTGCGATACTTAGGTTTATTTTTCACGTTTATTATCTCCTTATTTATACGGTTGATGTATTTCACGGTTTTCCGCCTTTATTCTGAATGAATACGTAAATATTTGCCTCTAGTATCGTTTTGTTTAGTATGTTTCTTCTGGTAACCTATTTTAGCGTATAAAATAGAGGTATATCTAAACATTAGTGCGCTCGTCGTTTGTTAGTTCTATTCTATTGTATTTATTTGTGTCCAGAGGTTTGATGTCATGAATGGGTTCCGACTGAAAATCAGTTATTAAGGTCTTACGATCTTAATTGTATGCTGAGTCGGGACCTATGTCATGACGTCACGCAACATTATATTTTTAATTTCTATTTTTTTTTTGTGTGATATTTTGACTTATATGAGTACCTATTTGTCAACATTTAATGTTGTGTGATGTCTTGAATAAATGTATTTTTATAGGTTCGCTATGCTCACTTTTTGTTTTGGGGAGCACTTCACATCTGCTCTTTTCATAGCAAAGCCAATTAGCGTGTTTTCTGTGTCAGAAACAGACAAATAATAATCGGATTACGTCGAGAGCTGAAAGCTGCGTTTGGACAGGTGGACGGGTGGAGAGACCGCAAGCCGACGTCCAGCGCACTGCGGTCGCATCTCGCGCCCAGATTTGCTAATTAATTCGGAACGTTCACCCGTTTCCCGTACCCGTCCGCTCTCGAACTGCGAAAGTACCCTGACAACGCTTCTGCATGAGTGCGAACCGACTCGTAAATATAAAAGCAAATCCGTGTACCACTAATCTTGTGTTATGGTATTATCACTGTAATAAGACAGCGAGCTTGTCATATTTCGTAAAAAAAATAAAAATACTTACCTACTGTAGAAACCTTTTTTATACCACCACAAGGCGGAAAAACACTTTTTGCGAAACAGTATGTTTAGGTTATAGGCGTAATATAAAGTTGTGTTTACGGGACGAAATTTAAAATGTGTTGCAAAAACAACTAAAGATACTTTATTCATGACTTGTAAAAACTATCTTGTGGGAGCAGGTGTTGAATTGTCTTACAAAAGGAAATCAAACGGCTATAAAACGTAAAGAACGAACATTGACGATGTATAAAAATACATTGTAGCATTTTATTCTTTAGTTGGGTGGACAATAAAACGAGGCATAAAAATCGATTAAACAATTATTTGTTGCTTGTTTTTGTTTCTTTTTTATTATAAGTATTGTACCCTACTGAATATTAATTTGCTACTATGTAAAAAGAACCGTTACCGTTGTAAAAAGAAGTATTTAGTCGTAAAATCGTACATGTCTCCATTTTTGATTTTGAATGATTCTTTGAAATTAAGATGATTAAAATAAGTAGCATCATGCAATTCTACTTCACATTAATAACAATAATAATATGTGTAGACATCTCACTCTATGCCATCTAGCCCCAAACTAAGAAAAGCTTGTACTATGAGAAAACCAGATAACTGATACAATACTTCGATACAGTTTGTTTGTAAATGCATACATAGAAAACAATATAACACTCAGACACAGAACAAACACCTACATTCATCACACAAATGTTTGTCCTGGGTGGAAATCGAACCCGCAACCCTCAGTTCAGAAGGCAGGGTTACTATCAACTAAGCTATCGGGCCAGTTTAAAAAAAACACATTGTTCCAAAAACGATGTAATAATATACTTTTATTTTCGTCGAAACCCTTTCTATTGTTGTTTTCAATGTGACCACATTGGTAAAGACGAAATGTACAGGAACCAGTGTAAGAGCGTGGTAGAGGAAAGCTCTATTTATTAAACTTGCGTTAGTCAATTTTAGACGTTTCATCAACATAAATCAACATTGCTCGAAGCCTGGTTGGAATACAATACGATTAACACTGAAGTGTGAAATCAATAGGCAGAAAGCAAACTAGGACGAAGGAAGGACCCGAAAATTTGGTATTAAATACCGCATTATGTAGGCAAGTCATGCCCTACCACCGTACGTACAACACACCTCCCGATTCGATGACGATTGCCACATATATACGCTCTGTACGCATGTATAAATTATACACACAGAAGCTCGATCTTCAGAGCACAAAGGGCCCAAATTACACCCACTCCGTTAGTCCTCATCCGTACCCTTTGTATATTGCCCAGAATTGTGCTGATCTAGCTCTGTTGTCTCGATTTGCCTTTGTAGTTATAGGCACCACGTTAATATTATTACAGGTATCTACTGCAACCCTCACACGTATTCCTCAAAAAATCAAAGAATTTTTGAACCAATTCGTATCTTTCGGTTAACACAGGATTTTAAAAAATCACTAATGAAATTTATTTTAATTTATTTGAAATCTTTCGTCTGGCAATAATCATATCACACTTAGGCATTTTGTACATATTCTAATTGCAACCCAATTACCGTAATAATAAGACATTATTTAGTATCTAATCAATAAAATAATTTGACGTTCCAACACCTAAACAGGGTAACAATTATAAGATTACTCGCGGGAGCAGCAAGGATGTAAGTCAGTTTTGCTAAATATGCTGAACTTAATTATTATTCCTAGACGACGCGACGGTCCTATTAAGAACCTAATAAGATCAAGTATCGCACGTGCTGTGGTGGAAGGAACACAATCCGGATTAACTATGTTTAATCAATCCGTGTATCGGATGTTCCAAAGGGAATTGACAGCGCTTTAAGGCTTAAGCCGTACAGCATGGCTATAGAGTGATATACGACACAGGGTGGTTGCGTTGATCCTTTGTGATGAAATTTTTATCCTTCCAATATTTTCTTTAAGTACCTCGTTATTTTACCTTCAAGTTTGTTTTGACTACTATATTAGCAAGAATATATTTTTCTATAAGAGTTCGTCTTTCCAACTGTTAGCGAGCAAGCGCTATTGTGTTTTGGTTCAAATGTTCAAAAGACATTGCAGAATCCCCGTTATATGATCAGCCGTTAATTGGGAAAGAGAGTCAGTATTGACTTTAATGAGACTGTGATCTAATTTCACCGTCTAGTAATCATATTAAATTAAATCATAAATCACTAGACTGTGCTGATATCTAACGATGACTTGCGCAGTCACGAAATACCTTATATGTAATTAGGAGTTCTGAGTGGCACTGCAACTGTTATGAGCAGCAATGCCGTGACTTTTAACATGACTTATCGAAATAAGTATATATTTATTAAGTTTCATTTCACATGCAAGTTCTCGACCCGTTAGTCTTATTGTAGCTATACGCAAGCCTTCACAAAGTTTTTTCATAAGACTTAACAAATGACTCAATAAAAATTTTGTTCCAGCTGTCTACACTAACACTACTACAGCTATTAAAACTAAAACATCCACCAAACTTTTATATAAACATGATTTCAAACTTTCAAAACAAAGAAACACACGAGCACTTGCCCTTCACTGCCCCCGCTACTAAACCCTGATGGGACACTAGCTCATACAGCAGAGGAAAAGGCGAACTTGTTCGCGACTCTTTTCTCTGAATCTTCACGTCTAGACACCGCTGGCGAAGTACCTCCATGTCTACCAAGATGCGAGGCGTCAATGCCGGTGATACGTATCCGCTAGAATGAGGTACGTAGAGCGCTACGCAATCTAGACGTGAACAAAGCTAGTGGCCCTGATGGTATCCCAGCCATAGTGCTGAAAACATGCGCGCCCGAGTTGACTCCGATCTTGACACGCCTTTTTCGTCTTTCTTTAGACTCTGAACAGGTGCCAAAATCTTGGAAGATTGCCAACGTGCAGCCCGTGCCCAAAAAAGGAAGTCGTGCCGACCCTGCTAACTATAGGCCAATATCAGTCACATCCATACTCTGTAAGACTATGGAACGTGTCCTAAATAACCGGCTCCTGGCATACCTAGAAGCAAATGATCTCTTAAGTGACCGACAGTACGGTTTTCGCCGAAATCGGTCCACTGGGGACCTTCTAGCGTATGCCACACCCACATGGAACGAGGCCATCGAGAAGTACGGAGAAACGCTTGCCGTGTCTCTCGATATCTCGAAGGTATTTGACAGGGTCTGGCATGATAGCCTCATAAGCAAACTTCCATCATTTGGCTTGCCCACTGGCCTATGCAAGTGGATTTCCGATTTTTTGAGGGAAAGATCCATACGAGTAGTTGTTGACGGCTGCTCGTCTGATCGATTAACGATTAATGCTGGGGTACCTCAAGGATCGGTACTTTCTGCAACCCTTTTCCTGCTGCATATAAATGACCTCCTGAAACCCGGTATTTTTGGGTATGCGGATGACAGCACGGTTGTAGAAAGCTACAAGTCCAGTGCTAGGGCCAGTGGTGCCAAAATTCAGACTCTAAGAGAGACCATGGTTGAGCGCATGAACTTAGCCTTGAATGCTGTTTCTTCATGGGGCGAGGCAACTTGGTTAAGTTCAATGCAAATAAAACCCAGGCGTGTCTTTTCTCTGCAAAAAAGAGTCCATTTATGTTAACTCCGATGCTCCATGGTGTACCGATACCGATTTCGGATCACCTAGAGCTTCTTGGCATGACCCTGTCTTTCAACCTCAACTTCGGGTCCTTCATAGAGTCAAAGGCTAAACTAGCTGCTAAAAAGCTGGGCGTTCTCACTAAGGTTAGGCAGTACTTCGCACCTGAACAGCTTCTGAATTTGTACCAAGCTCAAGTTCGATCGTGCATGGAGTACTGCTGCCACCTGTGCGATGGGTCTGCTAAATACCAGCTGGAAGCCTTAGACTCTATCGAAAGGCGTGCTAAGAGGCTCATAGGTAGCGACTTGTTTGAGGCCCGACTGCAAAGCCTCGACCATAGACGCAAAGTTGCCAGTTTATCGGTTTTCTATCGAGTGCATTTTAGAGAGTGCGCATTGGAGTTGCATAACCTGATTCCGTCTTCACCTTTCCACCACCGGACAACCAGATGTACGAAAAAACGCCACCGTTACATGGTTAATACCCCACGTGTGCGGACAAAGCGATTTGGTTCGACATTTATCATGCGACACACCCCGTATCTAGGGACCCAGAAACTGCAAAGACCATGGTCCCAAAACACCCAGACTCAGAACGTAAATGCTCTTTTTTTTGTTCACAAATACTTGTCATGTCACGGGAATCAAACCCGCCACCTCCGGGTTATGACCAACCTGCTCAACCACCACACCATAGAGGCTGTCTCATTTATATAGATGCATATGCATATCAAGAAAAACTTTGCAGACCAGTGGCAAAGTTCGTGCTTTACTGAGACGGTGTAGGGTTTCAAAAAGTTTAAAAGCCGTCGTGAGGTGCAGGTCGAGAGCGCGTCATAGCCTCTTGACCTGGAGTCGAGCGTTGTCGCGGCACGACGTGCACCGCCAAAATCCTTCAATTATATTTCTTAAATAAGAGTTTTAAATAGGACCGCGGTGGCCAACTCACAATTTGCAAAGTAATACAACATAAAAATCTTCAAAAAGGCAACACATCAAAGGCTTTTTGTATTTGGGGGTTTATGTTTGCTCGCGTCCGTAGGCTTTAACCCTAGTTTCCCTACACGTGACCCCTGGGTGGTGCCAAAAGAGCAACCAAATAACTGGTGGAAGGCCTTAGCCGCCGGCTTAGTTACCACCCATTAGACAAAACCACGATGCCAAGCGACTCGTCGTGTTCCAGACGCAAATAGGATGTGCATCAGACACGGCATATCTGGACTATCCAGGATTCATCTTGGAAAACCGCTTCCTTCCACGCGCTGGTATCTGCGTTTACGTCCGTGATGATATTTGCTGTTTGCGTCTCCGAAACCTTGAACATCCCCACTTTTCGGTGATTTGGGTGCTTGTGGACACCGGCATTGAGAAAATTCTCTATGCTGGTGTGTACAGATCACATAGCGGTGACCGGGAGACAACTCTTCTAATGGAGTATCTCAGTGAAACGGCAGATGTGGCTCAGCAACGCTATCCTTCGGCTCAGCTTGTTGTTCTGGGGGACTTTAATGCTCACCACCAGGAGTGGTTAGTGCCACACCGGATCACGGACCACGCTGGGAGAGAGACGCGTAAGCTCGCTTTGGCGCTCAATTTAACGCAGATTGTTAAAGAGCCAACGCGAGTGCCTGACATTGATAGCCACACTGCTAACTGCCTCGACCTTCTGCTCACGACTGAACCAGACCGATACTCTGTGGCGGTATCCTCACCCATTGGTAGTTCCGATCACTGTCTGGTCAAGTCCGTTTCAGTATACTCCCCGCCTGACCCAAGCCCTAAGAGCAATCGGCGTGTCTGGAGATACAACTTAGCAGACTGGGACGAGATGCGACATTTCTTCGCTTCATATCCTTGGCGGCAAACGTGTTTTTCTTCTGGAGATCCGACGGTCTGCGCGAATGCGGTTACTGAGGTAGTATGTCGGGCTATGGAATATTTTATTCCATTTTCCGATAAACCCGTGACCAGCAAAGCCAGCCCATGGTTTGGAGCCGAATGTGCACGTGCTGAAGCGCAGAAGCATGCGGCATATCTGGCATGGGCTGACGCTCGAAAACGCAAGGCCTCGGACACTCGAGCTAAGAAGAAAGCCTTTAACGTTGCCGCCAAGGCCTGTAAGAAGGAATTAAGGAAGGCTCGTTTCAATCATATTGGTCGAATAGGGACTAAACTTGCTTCCTACCCAGCGGGTAGTAAGGCTTTTTGGTCCCTAGCCAAATCGGTTGAAGCGAACTTCTGTCGATCCTCACTGCCTCCATTATTGAAACCAGACGGATCGCTGGCTCACACTGCAAAAGAAAAAGCAAACTTGTTTGCCACTCTCTTTGCAGAAGCTTCGCGTTTAGATACTGCTAATGAGGTACCTCCCTGCCTTCCACAATGCGGTGTTTTCATGCCGGAAATACGCATACGTCAGAAGGAAGTACTAAAAACATTACGCAGTCTAGACGTGAACAAAGCCAGTGGTCCCGATGGTATACCTGCAATTGTACTTAAGAGCTGTGCACCCGAGTTGTCTCCCATTCTAACACGCCTATTTCGCCTCTCTCTAGACACCGGAATAGTCCCTATGAGTTGGAAGCTAGCCAACGTACAACCTGTACCTAAGAAGGGCAGTCGTGCTGATCCTGCCAACTATCGACCCATCTCAATTACCTCCATTCTCTGTAAGAGTATGGAGCGTATAATTAACAACAAACTCTTGGCATACCTTGAAGACAATGATCTCCTCAGTGACCGGCAATACGGATTTCGCCGAAACCGGTCCACTGGGGATCTTCTCGCGTATGCCACTCACATATTGAGCGAAGCCTTAGAGATGCATGGAGAGGCACTTGCTGTATCTCTAGACGTCTCTAAGGCATTTGATCGGGTCTGGCACGACGGTCTTCTGAATAAGCTTCCATCTTACGGACTACCTGCTGGTTTGTGCACTTGGATATCAGACTTTTTGAGGGAACGATCGCTTAGAGTAGTTCTTGATGGCTGCTCTTCCGATCAATTAGCTATTAATGCTGGTGTACCTCAGGGGTCAGTTCTTTCAGCAACACTATTCTTACTCCACATCAATGATTTGCTAAAGCCCGGTACCTTTGGGTATGCAGATGATAGTACTGTTGTTGAAAGATACACATCCAGTGCCCGAGCCAGTGGTGACGATGTCCGGATTGAGAGAGAGGCTATGGTTGAGCGCATGAACCTGGCTTTGAAAGCCGTGTCCGATTGGGGCGATGCTAACTTGGTTAGGTTCAATGCTGCAAAAACACAGGCGTGTTTATTCACTGCTAAAAAGAGCCCACTCCATCTGGCTCCTTCATTCCGTGGTGTATCTGTAAGTTTAGGAAACCATCTTGAGCTTTTGGGTGTTGATCTCACGTCAAACCTAAACTTTGGATCCTACATCGAGTCCAAAGCCAAAGTAGCTTCAAAAAAACTCGGCATATTGTCCAAGGTAAGGCGGTACTTCACACCTGGACAGCTTCTAAATCTGTATCAAGCACAAGTCCGATCGTGTATGGAGTACTGCTGCCACCTGTGGGACGGGTCTGCCAAGTACCAGCTTGAGGCTCTGGACTCGATTGAACGGCGTGCCAAAAGGCTCATTGACGACGACACTTTGGTTGGTGAAAGGCTCCAGAGCCTTGCACATCGACGTAAGGTGGCAAGTCTGTCGGTTTTTTACAGATTACACCACGGTGAATGCGCTCAAGAACTGCATGATCTAATTCTCCCATCACCATTCCACTACCGGACTACTAGACGCTCGGCTAAGCGCCATCCTTTTGTGGTCGAAATACCACCCATTCGTACCAAGCGATTTGACTCAACGTTCTTAATTAGAACGGCTAAGGAATGGAATGCCCTGCCAGCGTCTGTGTTTCCGGCGAAATATGACCCGGGCGTGTTCAAGAGAAGAGTGAATAGGTATTTACTTGGCTAGCATGCTACACCTTCGATCGCATCGTCACTTCCCATCAGGTGAGAGCGTGGTCAAATGCTAGACAAGTTTGAAGTAAAAAAAAAAAAAAAAAAAAAATTAGATACAAAAAGGTGCCATACTTGTTTTACCCAATATTTTACTATTTACCCATTTTCCACATACAAGATTTTAGCCAAATCGGTTAATGAGTTCACAGTTTTGAAATGCCCGACATAAAAACGTTGCAAACACATAAACTTATTCGTAACCATTTCACAGAAAAAATATTTTTATGACACGTACAGAAAAATGTGGAATAAGTAATTGGACGCTTAGTAATTTAGAAAATACTCTTGGTAAACCACAGTACATCTATATATATAAAAGAAAGTCGTGTTAGTTATACTATTTATAACTCGAGAACGGCTGAACCAATTTGGTTGAAAATTGGTGGGGAGGTAGCTTAAAACTAGGAGACGGACATAGAATATAACATTTCATCCAGTATTTTTTTTTTCACAAAGCTATGCACCAAAATACTTGAACAATAAATAATCAATAAAATAGCTAATTTTTCTATTTGTATTTCCTAATAAAAATTGAACTTAATAAAATCCAAAATCTGATTATATATTGCCTCTAAGGCGGAACTTAAGATTTTTTATATAGATTATTAGTGGAAGTGCATTAGCATACAGGCTACATTATCCGCGGATGATACTGCGGGGCGCGGCTAGTATAATATAAAAGAGCTATTAAACTGGCGCACGATATAATGCCGTGAACACTAAACCTGGTCAACTGGGACATTTCTCGTATAACTAGGCTGACAATTTAAATGGGATCACGTATATTTAAATCTCATTTATACTAGAAACTACCAAAGGTGTGTTGACAGGGTAGAGTTGGGTTCACGCGAATAAGTAGCCCAAAACATGCATATAAATAAGTAGGTACAGCATAGGTCTTTATCCCAGATTGTGGATCAGATATGATTGTTTCAACCTTACTAATATTATAAACGCGAAGGTTTGTATGTTTTTTTTTTAATTACAAGGAATTACGCAACGAGCTAACAGTTCTCCTTATGTTAAGCGACACGGCTGCCCATATCAGTTGCAGTGTCACTCGGAACTCTAAAGTACAAAGTTTCGCGTGACACTGCACTGCGCACGTCATTCTGAGACATCAGCACAATATAGTAATAAGATTACTAGACTGTGAGGTCAGGTCAAGTTTCATTTGCCCAGTAAATTCACTAGCTACAGTGCCCTTCAAATCGGACCGCAGCAGTTCTTGTGCACTACTGCTTGGCGGCAGAATAACTGGCAAAGCAGTGGTACCTACCTAGACGAACTTTGCAGTAAAGTCCTACCACCTGGTGAAAGTGAAAGTATGGATGTTTGTCACTCTTTCACGCAAAAACTACTGAATGTATTTTAATGAAACTTGGAATGAAGCTTATAAGCTGGATTCACAAATGCAATACTTTTTTATCCGTAGGTGAAAGCAATTAACATATAATACAGATAATTACGACTGAAACTCAAACAAAAATTTAAAGCAACTTCTAAAATAATAATTGTTTAGTAAATTTCTCTTTGTGTTTTTCTCAAGGTTTTCAATAATATAATATTATAGAAAAGATCAAAGTATAAAACCCTGGAGTTAAAGATAATCACGACTTCTGTTATCATAATAATTATTAGAACGGCGAGCAGCATAATAATCCAAGTTCTCCTTACAAGAAACCAAAGGAAATCTAAATTCAAATTAGTTGCCGCCAATTGGAGCACGTTCATTCCAATTCCAAATTATATAAAAGAAATCTCTTATAGATTTTCTGGAATTAACGGCGTCAATAGAAATTAATCTATATTTAATTCTGAACGGATAGTTATTCCATTAAAAGTTATGTTGGAAGCACGAAAATTAAGACCTTATGTATCTTGTACCAATATATATACTTAAAGGTTCTTCCTTAGATGAGTAAAATACGAATCCTTTAATACATTAGATAGAATTAACATTTAAAACGGTTCAAAGCGAAGTAACACTCGACCTCAGAGTAATTGAGAATACTACAGAATAAGATTTCAAAGAATGATAAAGGATCCTTAAGCCATTTTAAATTGCTTTGAATCGATTTAGTATTCTGCCAAAATAAGGTTAAGAGCAAGTATCAAAATATTTTACTGAATAAGTATCTGAAACTTAAATTCCGGTTCATCTGGGGATAACTAAAAGTTTTTTTTCTAACAGGCTAATGATGTTGGTCTCTACCGAACTTTACAGCCTAAAGAATAACTAACAGTATGACAATAACCATTTCTGCTTTAAAAATAAATACTTGTGTTATATTACATGCTACATACTTATTGAAAAAAAAAAACATCCGCTTCGATGAAGCGTTTTTTCTTTTACAATCATTTTTATCTGTCTCAATAGGTAGTCCTGTTGGGTAATAAAAAACCAAAACATAAAATAAGTTGTCAGAGTCTAAGCTCATTTTAAAGATAATAATAATAATAACGCCCAACGATCACATACATAGCTCCTGGACCCCAACTATGATTCCCTGTGTCTAGAGACCCAGGAACTACGAGGACCATGGTCCCACAACACCCAGACTCAGAACAAGTATTTACACTTTTTTTTGCACATTTTGTGCAAATACTTGTTCTGCCACGGGAATCAAACGCGCTGCCTCCGGGTTATGAGCCGACCTGCTCAACCACCACACCACAGATATTGTCATTGCATTGGTCATAAAAGGATAAGTGCGAACTTAGAAGCTGTTAAGCCTTAGTGCAGACACAGGCATAAGAATAGTTAAGATTTTAAGGTAGTTATTCTGATACCAAGACATTTTCTATATTTCCTCTATCGTCACCATCGTCGTCAGGTTAATTTTAAAATAGCAAATTAAAATTTCTTCACTTGAGTGGACAATCGTCACAATATTTCAGCGAGCTAATAGTCAAAACGTAGCTTCTGTCACAACCAGCAGCACAGATATTAATTATCCTGTGAAGTTAATAATTAAGTTTTAAGTTCCCGTATGCTGAGTTTGGCACATTTTGCGCTGGGTGAAGTAAATTTACGATCGAAATTATGTATCCAGAAAGCCGATGAACCTACAATAACAAAACTTAATTCCAACATAATTTTTTTTTTAACAATAATATTTGTGGACATCTCACACAACGCCAGCCCCAAACTAAGTAAAGCTTGTGCTATGGAAACCAGATAACTGATACAATACTTAGATACTTTTTTGTTTGTAAATACATACATAGAATACAATATGACACCCAGACACAGAACAAACACCTATGTTCATGACACAAATGTTTGTCCTGAGTGGGAATCGAACCCACAACCCACAGTTCAGAAGGCAGGGCTACTACCAACTGAGCTATCGGGCCAGTCAAAGTCATACCATCATACCAAAACCATTCAATTAAATAAATGAGTTTTACAGTTAATGTCTGCGGTTTGATATACCTGAAAATGCTTCTAAAACTGTCCTCGAATATATTGAATTTATTAGCTCACCAATTTAATCTAAATTGGCGCTTCAATATCTCGAGCCATAAATTAATCACTATTTTATCGGGCTTCTAATATTTATGGGTACTTAGAACAGCCAGGTGACCGTACCTGACTGCTCCGTAATTAATTTACCTTTCCTTATCATAGTGGGCAACAAGATCCAATACATTATTAGGTCAATAGAGAAAGCCACCTCGAATATTCATGACGTTTTCCTTATTGCCAATAAGGTGAGCATACCCGAAAGAAACATCAATAGCGCCGTTGCACGCTAGAAAAATACCAACATTGCGTTTGAGAACAAAGAAAAGCGTTTAGATGTCATTGTGAACGGCAATATAGGGGAACTGTTGATTTTTTTCAACGCAAGGCGCGGTGCAGTAGTGGCATTTCATGTCGGGAAATTAGTCACGCTGGCAGCAGCTGTAAAGAGTTTTGGCGGGAAAACAAAAAAGATCGCGTCAACGCATTGTATTATTTTCCAAAACTTGTGTTATTTTCAGTGTTAGTGCATAAATTTGGTGGCATTTTATTCGTTAAGTACTGGATTATATGCATGAGGGTGGGAAAGTGGTATAATGAAGGTGAAACGTATTTTTTTCGTATTGTTTCCAAAACTCCATAGAAGCTTCTGGTAAAGTTGCCACCACTTTATTAGGAGTATGACTTGACTTAATGACTTCGACTGTGACTTGACACACATATGTATATTAATTAACTTGAGAAATTATCAAATACTTGACACTGGCTAAATACACAAAAGTGTGAAGCCAAACAAAAAACAAAAAAAAAAAACAGCTGTAAAACTGCTGCAGACCACTCACCGCCTAGTAAAACAAAAGTAAACGGAGTTTAGTGACAAGATCCTGAACCACCGCTCGTTATTTTACTTTAATTTCAACTTTACTACAAATAAAAAGCAGGTAAAAACTGGACCACGATTTTCTGTGCGTCAAATTGCGAGTTGCTTTTATGAAGAGACTGGCACTTAACGTTCGTGCTTTTATTGCTGAAGATGAATGGCAGGGGCGAACAAATCTACAAAATGAGAGATTGTTTATGGCAATGTAGATTTTTTGTTGGTTTACGAAATTATAATTGTCGAGGGTCGTCTAATGGTATCAACACAGCAGGATTTATGTCAGGGAAAATGGCAATTGAGCTATTAAATGCTGAATGTAAAATGTAGATGGTACTAATGTTCGACATCGTAGTCGAGCAAGCTTTAGTACTTTAGGTGCATAAAGTGATACTCGAACAATTTAAAGATATAACTAGCACTTACCGTGAACGTACGGGAGCATTCTGTTAAGTGTGCTCACCAGACGAACGCATTAGTAAGATTAAAAATTGTAAAAGCAAAGCGGAACAACTGTCTCTGCAGTGTCAGTAGTCGCATACGTACATAAATAAGCAGAAACATCCACTTCCACAGAGGAAACATTTCCAAGGAAGCGCGGTCAGAAGAAAAATTATAAGCGCCCAGCTTTTCTGCAAAACGGAACGTGGTCTTGTTTCGTTTCTTTATTTTTGCGTTTCTATATAGCCTCTTCATTGTATACATATTTACTGAGCTAAGCGAGTATTGTGTCTCGTCAATTGTGAAACTTAATTATTAAGCTTGATTGCGTGATAGTTATGCCCGTCTGCACTTAAGTTTTACAGGTCCTAAGTTCGCATTTATGACTATATGACATACCTACTACAGTGCATTTGGGTATGTAAATTGTAATGCATTGCAGTAGGTATGTCATAGAGGGATAACGAACTTAGGACTGTCAAACTTTTGTTCAAATGGGCATTAGAGTAGTAAAATAGTTTTTCCTTCATTACTCTAAGAGTTTTCTTCGCACGATATTCATAGTGTCCATAGTTGATTCCAAGTTTCTAAGTGAAAAGTTTCCATGCAGTAGATTATGAGAACTTTTTTAACCCCCTTGAAACAGAACGTGTATATGATATACGAGCTTCTACCCGCAGCTTCGCCCGCGGCGTGGCCTATGGGAAAATAATTCAACCACCCATGTCACCCTCTTAAGGGTGGAATTTCGAAAATCCTTTCTTAGCGGATGCCTACGTCATAACATCTACCTGCACCCGATCCGTCCAGTGGTTTGGGCTGTGCGTTGATAGATCACTATGTCAGTCAGTCAGTCACCTTTGAGTTATATATATTTAGATTGTGTTCCGTCCGGCAGACATACTCATTAAGAGACTCATTATGAAGCGTTTCATGTTAATTTATTAGAATAAATTTTAACACCATAATTTTATTTCAAAATACAAACTTGTAATATTACAGAGTAAACTTTAGTGTTGAAGGTAATAAAGTTCATAGCAAAAGTACACTCTAAAAAGAAAATAGAATTAAGGCATTAACAAAGACGAGCAAGCTCGTAAAGTTTCTACTAAAAATATACAATGGATTTTAGGTCAAAACACCTTTTCTTTTTCAGACAGTTTTAGATTGCTGTGTCACTATCGTTAGCCTACATTTACTGGACCTATTGACAGGTCTCCTCGTAAAAAGGAGCAAGGGTCCGGAATGAGGCTGTTTGGTAGTCGTGGAGGCTAATTTAAGAAATGTTTTAAAGCGCGTAAGGGCTCATTTAGACGCACTGAGACAAAACTGCCTTGATGATATCGTTTAGTTTGAATTGTTTTGAGATTTCATAACATAAGAAGAAATAATAATCTGATGAATTTTCTATTACCAACTCGCATCTTCCACACTTTATGCGGTATATAAAGAGCAAACAGTGGGCACCTACACAATATTTTTACTTAAAATATAGTGAAAGTTTTTATTGCTATATATCGAATTGGTCTAAAAAAAGCTTAGACACTTACCTATGATAAGCCGGAGCAGGCTGGCAGCGAGGATGCCCAGATCCGGAGAGTTAGCCATTGGTCACAGAGCTGTCCCAAGCCATCACATCAACCGCCACTGCCGCCAACACACAAACACAAACACACATCCATCTATGAACACTTATTCAACTTTTGATTGTTTTTCAGAACCCTAAATATAAAGTAAAGAAAAACCTTTTAATTTAAGCCCATCATCGAATCATCTCCATTATAACTTTACTCTGCGTTATCAACGAAATGAATGTTTACGAAAAGAGAACCGTATTGCACAATAACTCACTCAAAATTGGTATAACTTTTTTAATTTGCGCTACCGGAATAAATGCAAGCTTTTCTGTGATTTATTCGAAACACAGTTTGTAAATGTTTTTACGAAAGTAAATGGGCATTATCATTCGAAACGTAAGCCGAAGAATTTCATTTAAAAAGCCGGTTTATAGCACTGTCGTTACTTTGGGCGGAAAGTAATCAGCAAATAGGTGGAAGTAAATACGTGAACAGAAAAGTTTTTAATGTGTTTTCGTATCTACTTCTACTGTAATAAATAAACACCCAGATAAAAAGAGAAAAGGCGTACTCACTAGTAAAGTATCCGTTACGACTAGAACGAATCGCGCCAAGTTGGGGCAAAAGAAAGAAAGTTTTATCTCGTTGTCATGGTAAAGGATTTTTCTTTATATTTAATTCCAAGCAAAAAAATTAAATTACTTTGGCTCTAATCGAGTCCGTAGGAAATTAGAGTGGCGCGGCGTGCTGGCCAAGTTATCAGTTGGTTAAAATGCAAATTTTCCTTTTGTTTGTGCGGGCTGATCGACAGCGTGCCTCTAGAGAGTGCCGCCCGCAAAACCCGGGAAAATGCTAAACATTCATTTATAGGCGAAAGGACACCTATTGCTTACAAGGGTCACACTCCGACTTCGCAATGTGAACGGGGAGAGAAATAGAACGTTACTGTTTCTATCTGAAAGGCAGTGGTTTTAAATAGAAAAAAAAATTGTAATATCATGGAGTAAAATAAGTCCAAGTCACTGGTCCAAGCTACAGTAGTCCCATGACTATTGTAGCTTGGTCCAGTAACTTGGACTATATAAAACTATATACCGCAATATAACTATTTTTGAAACAAGTCAAATATAGATTTAACTTATTTCAAAAATAGTTATATTGCGGATAATATATAGGTACCATGTTTTTTCTCAACTTGTTGGATAACAATCACGACGCAATTTTATTAGATAATTGAGACAATATTATTATCCCCAATAGTCGTTGATACAACTTAGTATATTATAGTGTGTAATACTGATTTACATAACATTAAACACCTGACCTGCACCCCTACCGCGTAACTGTTCTGGACATCGGCTTCGCCTGGCATCCTGCACGCGCCAATTAACAAGTTCACGAGTGCGAGCAAGAGAGAACACGATTACCATCTCCACCAGACTTACGCAGTAAGGCTGGGGCCTTACTCAAAGAACTCAAGCAGTTCGATTCTTTAAAAATCTTATACGCTGCAGATCCCATAGGGGGTCAAGCCAGCCAGTCCTTTTAAAAGTCTCCCTCAGGAAGAGAATTGAACGTGCTCCAGTAATTGGCTCTACCATCGTCTTTGTCGTATTTTATCTAATAATAAGTTTAACAATAAACATCCTTAAGCATGTTCACTCAAGAACTTTGGAATGTTTTGAAGTATCTACCAAAACATGCGACATGAAAATTATCGTGAAACACGATAAAAGCTAAAACGACGCATAATCGGTTGCGGCGATCTTTCTGCATAATATAATATAAAAAAGTATATTATCAGCCTGCCAATATCTTTTTATTAGATTATAATTAAATTGTTAAAAACGTCATAAAAACTAAGCTACTAAGCTCTTGTTATCACTTAATAGTCTAGCAAATTTTATACGGACAAGAAATAGTCGTAATTAATTTCTGACTTTAGACGATGTCGACTTGTACGACATGAGCTGGATCCAATTACCATATACACGAGATTCTAGTTTGGAATCCGAACAATTGTACGTATTAGGCATTCCCGCGTTTATCGATTTACATATGAGTATCATTTGAGAAGTAAACTGCAGCATCTGGTTCCATACAATGCCACGTTTTAGAAATGTATAGTGCAGTCAAATATTATAGCTAAACTAAAAATGGGAACTACATTGTTTCACTATATGTATTTTTATATTTTTTCTCTCTCACTTTGTGTTGTATTAATACTAGACAAGCAGTAGCAGTTCTACTATAAATTTTGCCTGGAATTCAACTGAACATCAACTCATAAGTATACGTATTCTCGTTGATATTAAAATTCATACCGGATATAATCCACCTTCAAATACCTTGTTTCAAAATGGACATTTCATTTTTTCGATATTACTGAAATTCAAATACCATTCAAGATATCATCTGCATAGCTTGTATAAAAAAATATAAGATTTTTATATTCAGCATTTCTAAAGTTTATTAAAAAATAAAATAATGTATTAAGAGGAAATATTAAAAATGATGTGCGAAGCCTAATATGTAAAAAATTGCCAAAAAACTTCAAAATAATATACTGTTAAGTATACTGTTATTTAATCTGTGACAAAGGCGTTTTTTCCATATGGCTACTAGCTAAAATCTTCAATAAGCTTTATAATAGGCAAAATTTTAAAAATCTACAAATTACATATTACACAAAAAAAAAAACAAAATGAAAAATACGTGCCAGTTATTTTTCAACTTACATTTAATAACACCAATAAAAATTGGGGGCTAAGTTTTGAAATATTATCTATTTCATATCCATCCGGTGGCTCAAGGGCGCCATGCCCACAGCACCAGAAAACTGGATTTATAAAAGTTATGCTATCATTTTCGAGTGCCAAGCCCCAAACTTTCTACAACTTAAATTTGCACAGCAACTGTCAAGCGTAAAAATTAAAATAAATAAAAAGCAAACCCACCAAACAATCCTTTGTACAAAACGACTAGTCAACTTATAAGGGGACCGCGAAGGATCGTTGAATTCAATCAACATACTCAACCCTTCATAGTTGAGAAAATATCAAGCCCTTCAAAAAGAACGATGTAAATTTTCATTAAGTCTCGTAGTCGGAATCTAAATACTCTTATTACTATAGTCGTTAATGAGATTTCTACATCAAACAGTTTTTCAATTAGGAATAAATTTTCCCCAGATTTCGTAAGCATTTGACTACGTACTTTAATTAATTTTAATTCACAAGATCTTTTTCTTACATGTTTTATAGTACAGTCAAACATGATGAAATTGGTAAAATAATTAACCCGAATATTCATTTTCAGGGATAAGAAAATGCTTCACCACAACTGCCGGTATACATCCACTGATGAACAAAGACCTCCCCCAAAAAACGCCAGTTTGGATGCTTATCATAAGAGGGGTTTACCATAATCACCACGCTTAGTAGGCGGCTTGGTGATCGCTGAAGATTCAGAAGAAGATAATCTAACGTATCGAGGAGAATACTGCTGCATATTCTCTGGACATTTCCATAGCCGGGCTCTTAAGGCGCCAGTGGGAAGAGATGGGATAGATGGTATTTCCGCTGAGCTACAACATGGGGTACTTTAAGCGTCGGGTAAATAGAGTTTTAAAAGGTAGGCAACGCATTGGCATCGCCCCCGGTGTTGCAGGTGTCTATAGGCGACGGTAACTGCATACCACCAGGCGGGCCAACTGCTTGTTTGTATGTCTATGTTATTAAAAAAAATCCTATTCTCGCTTTTTAGCCCTTAACTACTGTTAGTTAACTATTATAATACTTAGATATAGAGAATCCTAGTAATGGTTTAGGATTTATGTATCTGATCGTTGGGCGTTATTATTGTCATTATTGTTTATGCTTAGACAATTTCAAAGCTGGTGCTGGTAAAAATTGGGCCGTGAGTATCCACTTCAGTCAAACAGTTAAAAAATACCTTATTCCATGTAACGCAAAATTCAAATATCAGTTCATAAACAAAACAGATTCAAAGTCACTTCGAGGTTGAATCCATGTATTAGTAAATTTGAACACGATGTAAATAACCAAATTCTCAACCATTCGGTTCGCAACTTTCAACGCGGCCTGATAATAAGATACAACTGAACCGCACTCACTCTGATACAAGCGTGTATTGGAATTTATCCGCGCGCTTTTGGAGGTTCATTCAATACGAACTCTTAAATCAGTTTCTTCCACGTACGCGAATCCTTGCTCCTACAAAATAATATATTCGGAAAGTTCGTGAACCGAATACAAACAAACCCTCGGGTCGCCTCGAGAGGCTCCGGCACAGCATGAAAGAACTTCGAACAAAGACTGAGGCGATGTGACGCGAACCTCACACTGCGGCTCCCGATCGTCCTTCAACTTAAGCCTACCTTTTAAGCTCCTTTTTACAAACAACGAGCCTGATTACATACTCCAATAACCAATGAAATCGAAATTAAATTCCGCAACCTCGCACTAACATTGCAAAATGATGCTGTTATTGAACAATGAACAAAAGAATTATTATTCGATACGGATCGGAATTAAACGCTTTAATTGTAAACAACTGTTAAACTTTTCATACCGAAATGCGAGCAATCGACGGCGAAGTGGGTATAGGATATCCTTTTTGCGGAGATGAAGCGCCGGAAGCTTTCGGATTACTCAAGCAATGGCCACAACAAAGTTTCGGAATAATAAATTCACAGAGGGATTAGGGGTGAGGATAATGCTGTCACAAAATAAATCACGTTTTTTAAAAGCGTTTAAAGGGGCTGCACCGTGTCGTTTTGATTTGTGTGGTGAGTCGTGACGGGCGGGCGGGAGGGACGCGTTCACGGGACGCTGGCGCGCTGCTAGCCGACTCAAGGCGTGACTCCAGCCTGGTTCACGAAGATAACCGACGCTGTGTCGCGTTGCCACCCTTTTCAGAATTCGATCCATAACCTCGCAACACAACCCAAGCAAGTCAATTATGACGCTATCTTCATCCCGAAACGTTAAACCCCATAATGAGGGGGCGAAAAACTAGTTTTGAATAAAATGAGGTCAATTGCTCACTGCCAACCCGCGGTTATTGAAGAAGTTATTTGGGTACACACTTCAGGCACCATTTTGAAAGGGAATCTCATTAACCGTAACTACTACTGACTCTGTAAACAATAACCAAATTTATGATATATCTTTTAGCATTTTATATTTAATATCCTGATATTACACAATGAAAAGCGTTTTATTACTTTCCTTTAAAAAATGAACTCTTTCTACTAGAAACAGAGTCGGTGGTTTTAATGACGAAATAATTCGAACCATAAACAAAAACGAAAAACTTGGAATGTTGAAGAGCTTGAAATATTAAAACAAAAAGGAGTACAGTTTTTCATTTAGAAGCTAAGAGATCTCGCTAGGTTGAGAGAAAGCTGCGGCTGCACTGTACTGTAGTAGCTGGGGATAGGTACAGTTATAAGGAAAAGGGGTAGTCACACTAGGAAGCGCCCTACCTTCCGACCATGGCATGATTATATCGTGTTCTTTTTGTAATAAAGTTTTCATGGGCAGTATACATGCCACCGCGGATGTTGTGCAAAATGTGCGGGTGTAACTTTCTCGCTTTTTGCTACTATGAAAAACAATGGTCGCTATCTGGATGTCACCGAAGCACACATAACATCTGCATAGTTTATACAGTATCTGTGTCTAATAGACCAAATATAAGTGGCGATAATTCCAGCAGACTGTTTGCTACTAGATATATATATTAGAATATTGAAAAAATTATGATGAAGATAGATAGTCAAAAATTTGCTTTTCAACAACCAGCTATTCTGAGTAAGAAATTTTCAGCTTGTAGTTTATATCTAAAACATTTACGAACCGAATTACATTTAGCGTTTTCAAATACGTCTGATTTTACAAAACAAAAGGACAAAAGTAGCCCAATCCAATTAATTTTCGACGGATTTGCTGATGCTATATTAAAACAACTATATTTATAGGTAAATATCGTGTTAAGACAACACATTTTTTACACAATGTACAACAACAAGATAACTCATCTTATTAGTGTATCAAAAAAAGAGCTTAAACCTTGAATGGTTTACCTTCATATTATTATTTAAACTTCACATTAGACATACAACTAAGCATGAGAGTCGCTAAAGTTGTTTCCCAAATGAGTATCTGATTACAAATGACGTGCTAATTACAAAACAGCTAATTTAAATGCAATTAAACCACGGCCACCTTTAGGCCTCGTAATTGTACAACTTTGCTCACCAGAGATTTTCATTTAAGGTTGTGAAACTTTGGCGAGAAAGATTTGTTTTTAATTACCTACTTTTATTTTCCCCAAAAATTTAAAAGAAAAATCTTTCTTATGTATTCTGAGAAATAACTATTTAAGGTACTATTTACTTTAGTTTGAGCTCAGTATATAAACATTAACTTTTTCATCAATTATTACAAACCTTCTTATGATCGTAATCTAGTACGTTCAGTAAAAAATAATACATTTTTCCAACTTTAATCGAACTAAAGCGAACGTAAGGCAACTACGGTTACGCCAAATAAATATTGGATATTCTCTTACAAAAGGCTCATATAAAACACAAACCAACATGCGACATCCCTTGAGGGCGTCCTAGACAGAAGTCACAATACTTAGATTCAATTTAGCCTCTCTTCCAGAAGTAATACCCCACTGACTCAATATTTAAGTTACAGCCCGCGTATAGAGCTTAAAGTTAAAGGCCCCTCGTTGGCAAATCATTCTTGATTAGGTATGAAACTACTAATACTGCTATCAAATTTAAGGGTTGTTTGTTTCAGTGTTTATGAGATGAAAAGTTAAATTTTCTGTCCAACTGTGGAATAATCTCCTTTCAGGTACATCGTTTTGCATATAAAAGAGACTAATCACGGTCTCCAAGCCTTTCTAGTGTTCATTATTGCAGCCGACCAACGACCTGACAAGGTGGGCCCTGAGGAGTCACATTAATTACTTGCCGTTGGGAGGTTTACCATAATCTATCCTTGTTTTGGACAACGGGCCCAGTCTAATGTAGTTCGGGAATTTCTAGGATTTAGAAGACATGTTTATTAGATTGAAATCCTATTATGAATATTGTACTTTTCTGTATTTTAATCAAGGTATTCAAGAACTTTATTTTAAAGGCGTACCAACTACAGTTTAAGATTAAATTTGCGGCTTGACTCCGAGGCCGTAATTAAAAATGTCAGACTTAGCGTTCAGATATAAATTACAAGAAACTCGTTGTATAACTGATTTAACTCGTTCGTCAAGATGAGTTAATCTTAGTTTATGACTTGAGGTCAAGAAAATGTTTTACTTATCAATTTTTTTAGGTAATTAGTATGCACTAATTATACTATACAGGGGTTGTCTTTAAGAGTTCGTCTACATAATGCCTTACCAATACTTTGAACACAACAAAGATTGTTCCAGTTTGAATTACTGTGGCTACTGAAAATATTGGACACAATATGAAATTTTAAGACCATGTCTCAGGATGACATTCGCAGTACAGTAATCACAAACGATTTTATAATAGAGTTATGTCAGGCAAATGATTAGATAGTCACGTTATTTGTTTACATGAAAAAATGAACCAAGCCTTCGATTACATGTGCCTCGATCACCAGTCTATTTCTACCTCGTACAGTATTTTTGCCTAGCTTTAAGCCTGACATAGCTTTAGTGTCTCCACCTTGAAGTTTTACAATTTGTTTTTTCAGCGCTGCGAAAACGGTCTTAAGGCTCGATGCTAAGCTTCAAAACCTATTACATTGATTTTAAGGATTATCGTGTCAGTCTCCACGTTTTGATACCTTATGTGGTTGGCAGAAAATTCTTAAACTTATGTTACTTTAACGCAGTAGCAAAATAAAAAACGCGATGATCAAAGACATCACCAAGTTTTCTGAAACCATGTCGCACTGCCCACTTTATTTTGTGTTCTTTGTCATGTTATTTTCGGCTGTGGTGACTTTTGTAACAATAACAAACAATCCATGCAAAATAGTATAAATTGCCTAATATATTAGGGTACTTTTATAGTTTGGTCTCTGGGAATCACATTATTGTTTTTGTTTAGAACATAATTTGTTTTCATTCCGAACATTAAACTTTACCTTTACCTTTTCGTCTTAATGGGTATTTAAATTGGCTTTGTAACACCGAAATTCAGCTCAGTATATTAGAGAAACTTGGTAACTCATTAAACATAGTTAACTACTGCCAATCTAAGTCACAAAGCAAATTCAATGGTAATATTGTTGAAGTAATGACATCAAAAGTTTATATATGTATTTCATTGTTTGTTATTTTTCTGGAAACTTGCTACAACTTTACTAATGATATTTTAACAGATTATTTAAAAAAATCCCTGTACATACATACTCGTGTGATGTAAATGTAACAGACTACGTCGAAATCTTTTACCCTAATGAACCAAACATTGCGGATTTGAATGTAAGTATACTTTAATGAACGACAGAAGTAATATCATCCACCAATTACGTATTAATAGGTGGTAGGACTTTTTTGCAAACTTCATCTAGGTAGATACCACCACTTTGCCAGTTATTCTGCCGCCCAGCAATAGTGTGCAAGCACTACTCTGTTCCAGTTTGAAAGGCAATGTAGCTAGTGAAATTACTGGATAAATGAGACTTTATGACCTGATCTTACAGTCTATAGTAATCTTACTAGACTGTGCTCATTTCTCATAATAACGTGCGCAGTGCAGTTTCGCGCGATGTCCACACATATTATTATTATTATATTATTATTAATTACGGCCATTGCAAAATATGGAACAAATCGGCGCAATGACGCGGGTGTGTATAGTAGGTATGTCAAATTTTCTTGTTTCAGTGTTCAGTGTCCTACTTGGAATAAATATATTCAATAGTATTTATATCGAATAGAAAGGAATACAGAAGAAAAGAATTACCTAATGGAATTGGATAAGCAATGAAGCGTCAGTGTCAGACGCCTAATCAAGTGCGTGTGTGCGAGTGTGCGTGTGCGAGTAACAAATTAGGTTCGAAGCCGACCGAAGGGCAAGTCAGCACTAATATAAGAAAGCCCACATTTTATTCGCTCAAACGCTCCATTGATTTCAGGGATTTCACGTACACAAATACACCTATAAATGTAGACATCCTGAGCGGAAATCTCCCACCCGTCTCGAGTGAAAGGTCATCAGTTCAGAGGCAAAATGATAGATGGGCTCGCGTGTTCACAAAAGTAACGAAAATGGAAGAAACGTGTGAGGTCAAGTGACTGACGGTCGCTTCGGTCACATGTTGTCGAGCCGAGCACAAATAGATTACGGTCACCACTTACGTACCAAAACTTTATTCAACCTGTCCCGTCCCGTTGGAGGGATCAAAAAGATGCTTGATTTGAAATGAGGCCTAGACGATTGTGAACTCTTCGACCTCCGCCATTGTAACATAGCTTTGAGCTAAGTTTCTTTAATCTTTCTTGTGTAAAGAGAGAGCACTCCGTCCTTAAATGTATCAATTAAAAGTTTCATCAGATTAATGGTGTCAAACTGCCAAGTATGGAACCGAGCATGGATACCGACAAGTTGTTACGGTAAGTTTCCGAATTTCAGAACACTAAATGTACCCCGCGGCAACTTCATATTCCTACAATGCTGGGACGTGTAACATTTTGCATTAACAGCAATACGCGGCCAAGTTTGTTGCAATTTGAAAGACAGCATAAATCTAACAACATGGTCGACTTTTGCAGCTCTAGCTGTACTAACATTTAAGCCATAAATAATATAAATGTTTTTTATTTGAAATCTTTTGTATTTGCAGTTGTCAAAATTTGTTTTGTTTAATGCTGATAATTTCTCTTATTCCTATTAACTCTTTTGTCTCTTACAAAGATGAAGTTCTTTTGTGTGTCTTTTATTTAATTCGAGCATTTATTTAAGCGTACTGAACTCTGGATTTATTCCACGTGCAAAAGCTAATTTCAAGGATCAAAATGATCATCAATTTGATTGCCAAGTTAGTGTAAACATCCATACACTTCGTATAGGAGTAGGTATATCTAATCTACAAGTCCATCAAACGAAGCGAAAAGGTACTTATGACCTCGTGAAATGGCCATGATAATTTCGTACCTTCTTCACGGTGAAAACAAAATGGAAAAATTACCATTCTCGCTTGAGCGCTCCCTGAACATTTTAAGTTCTGTGATATAATCGGCCGTATTTAAATGCGGCAGAAGCGGCAATAAATTTTCCATTGACGATGAGACGAAGAATTGAACAAAAACGGCTCTTGTTGAATTCGGCTCCCAACAATGGATAATTTATCGTGGTCGACGGAGGCACGCCGTTTCGCGTAAAATAAAAACTAAGGTATCTCTTTAGTTGCAATATCGTGCGGTAGATTGATTGCAGCCAGCGCCATTTAGCAATTACCTGACCCCATAAAAGTGTCGCACTAAATCTAACATACAGCAGAGCTGCGCCATAACTGCTAACTTTTCTACAAGTAATACCTACGCATTAATAAATTACACAATTTTAATTCTGAGAGAAAATTGTCATATACATATGAACGCCGTAGAATTTGAATTCCATCATTTTGTTTACGTTTTTTATAGAACTATTGTGTGGTTGCGGTAGTTTCAGTTATACAAATATCAGTGTTGTTAATACCAAACCTAGGTCTACATTAATTGCCAATATGAAAAGGCATCCCCAAATTCGCAATGGACTATTATGGAAAATGATTATTGTAGTTGTTCATTTAAAACTAATATATAAACATTTTATGAAACTAATTTTATCAGCGCTCGTGAAATTTTGCTTATATTATTTTTCGACGCGGATTCATTTTTCTTTACAATTCCTTCAGCTAAATTAGCACTCACTTCTTTACAGAAACATCCAGCTGTCCCTTACCCCGTGAAGTCACATTTTTTGTTTATTTCCTTTTCCATCAAATGTATAAAGAGGATTTGTACAGGGGAGATATTAACGCTGAATGAGTCTGCGGGGAATCAAATAAACATCGTGAATTGGTTTGGTCTTCTTTATAAAATGTTACAAGTGAGCATGAACTAAATTAATTATTTCAAATGAGTTTACTTTACACATATGTATATATAAAGTTTTCCTTTATAATTAAATTGATTTTAATTTACGAAAGATGTAATGAATTAGGTGTGTCGGAAATTTATGCAAGGACTTTGGTTACTTTGCCAGTCAAGTTTTGCAACTATAAAACCCATAGTTTTTGAGTAACTAAATAGAATAAATAGATTCAACCCTTACCGAGTTTGGTGCTAACCGTAATAGGCTATTGTAGGTACACTTATCTCCCTTTCTTATACATATTTCACGGAAGAAACTTGCCTTATTTTGTTACTTATAAGATACATAACGCCATTACATATGGGCAAGTTGAGGAGAACTTCTAACATCATCTATCACAAAGTTGGATCGTTAAGTATGTAAGTAGATAGTAAGCCTCTCGTAAACTGTGCAACAAACATGCCCGTCAGAATACCTGACATCCGCTTGCAGAATATTCCTTATCCTTATTATTAGGGTTAAAGTTTTAAGTTGAGCTGTTCTAAAATCATTAAAAGCCTTTTTAGTCTAAAGTGCCCATAACCCGCAAAATCGTTATTTATTCTGATGATCCTTAGTAGAGGATATATGTACCTAAAATAGATGATTTTATAAGTTTGGGAGTTGTAGAAAATGAACCGATTCGACGATATCCACTCTTTGTTGTGAACCCAAAGCAGCGCCATTCACGATGCGTCGTCGATAGAATACGCGATAACCATTGCCTTGCGAGTGAATTTTGTATTTTCTTCGCCTTTTTATGGTCAAAAGGAGCACAACCGAAATTTAAGTCACGTAGTGGGCCGACGACGTCAGTCGATTATAAAAAGTTATCTTCGTTCATGCCACGGGTGTGTCGGAGAGTTGCCGAATGAGAACTTTTTGTAGATGTTTGCAAAAAATGTAAACATGTATTGAATAGCAATAGAAATTATTTGAACCCAAAAACGCTTGCTACAACGTATTCAGTTAACTGCCACCAGTGTGATTTATATTTTCATTTGAGAAATAATTGTTCAAACCCAACATTGAGGTTCTTTCTTAAAAGAGCAATTACAAAAATATTCACTTCACTTTTTCATCAATAGCAAAATAAAGCTTTAATTCATTTGATCAAGATTCAAATTTTAAAACCTGTTATTACATAAAATTATAATTCAACCTCCAAAGAACTGATTTATAAATGAGAAGCTCTGGTAGTTAAAACAGCTGTCTTCGAAAACATTATTTCTTTATTTAATTATTACTAATGAGTATTAAATGCTCTAAATTTGAAACACAGTGTAATGCTACGATAAGCAAAGGTAACTAATGTATAACGTGCCAAATTGGTAAATTTATATGCGAGCCACGATTTACACTAGGTACTCTCGTAAGAAAGATAAGAAAGTGTTATAAGCAGACCAAACTGACCACAAAAAATAGATACCAGCCTAAATAATGGTAAATCCAGACACATAAACAACATTTTGGACAGACTCCAATTCGAATACAGAGCTATCATAATCGACTCAAAAAATATGGGTACTAAACGTTCTAAGAACATATTGGAGAATAATTCATTACAAAGGATTTATATACCTATCACATAAAGTATTACGTAGGTTCAATCTCATGCATTTTTTTTTATATTGTACCTATAAGCGCTGATAAGTATACACTATATCTAGTGACCTTCCGCTTGCTAACAATTTAATTATCCAAACTACAATCAACATTAACACGGGTTCATTAAAATTAACGAAGCAATTATTATCCTGTGTATGAACAATGCAATTATTGTCGTGAAAAATAAAATGTATTGTTCCAAAAAACAATGACATTTCGGCCAAAGGCAAATACATTATCTGCGAGGGTGTCACTCGGGGCTCAAGTGGCATGGAGGGAAATTTTTTAGTCCCGGATTTTCACCGGGAGTCGGTTTTTCAATTTATTTCGTCGTTTTAGCCGAATGACGGCGTAATTACGACACGCCGCTGGTTCGCCGCATAATCAGAGAGCTATTTTTTTAAAACGCTTCCTCCAATACTATATACTGTCAGGGTGGGATACCGTGACATATCCAATACCGGATAAAAAAATATACCTGTCTTTGACATTCAGGAAATTTCATTTCTCGAAAACTCATGTTTCTAAGCAGTTTAATCGGTCGTTGGATTCTCACATCGGATATAAATACATTTTATAAAGCTTTCCAATAATTGCTCTATTTGTCGATGAAAAGGAATAATTTCAAGAATTGAATAGGTTTGATGCGATTGACACAAGATGAGGTAACGTTCACATAGGTACATTACTAGGTGGTATGACTTTTCTACAAAGAATGAGAAAGGTAGGTACTACCGCTTTGCCAGTTATTCTGCCGCCTAGCGTAATGTGGAAGCACTACTGTGTTCCGGTTGTACCTAGTAAAATTAGTGGGCAAATGAGCCTACGACCTGATCTGGTAATTAGATTACTAGACAGTGCTCATGTCTCAGAATGAGGCACACAGTACAGTGTCACGCGAAACATGTAGATGTTTTACAGTTCCGAGTGACACAGACACGTTTATATGCGGCCGTGTCGCTTAGCATCAGGTGAACGAGTAGCTCGTCATGTCATTAATTACATTAAAAAAATATAGATACCATTTTATGGAAATGTGTGTTTATTTTTGGCGAGACATTTCCTTTGTAAGCTATAAACGTTATTTTTAAAGAACGGCAGTGATCTAGAGTTCTATTTTATTAGCAAAGTATGAAAACGATGTAAAAAAAACACAGCAAGTTTAACATAATTTTACGGGAGAGTGGGCGCTCGCCATAGGAACTGTTGGGATACGAAGCGGGCGCTCCATTCTCTGCTGTAATGCCGCGATAAAAAAGATTGAACTTACTTCGTCCGTAATAACAACTCCAGTCTTTGTACTGAATAAAGACCGAATTCTTTTTCATTAACCTACCTTAAAACAAAAATTTACATAAATAAAATAAAAATAACAAGATATAGTGAAAAATTTGCTGCAAACTGAAGTATTAGTGAGTCTTTGAAATAAGTTACCGGTAGGTATAATGGACCGCAGGCGCTAAGCAAAGACGTTTCGAGGTCTCGGACCCAGAACTTCTCGCGCCGTGGAAATATCACAGGATATTCGTTTCAGCGTATAAAGATTTCAATCTCGTTGTTTCTAACGGATAAAGTAACCTTTGCTTTCGTCTCTCTTTCTATCTCTCTGTTTACAGATGAAAGCCAAGTCAAACCAATTTGGGAAACTAGACACCGGATTGTAACAAAAGCTTACAATTCATTCGACTTTTCTCGTATAAATTTTAGGACTAATTTATAAAAATCTGTTCTTATTTCAGCTGTTCCCAAAACTAAGATCGATCTTGTTCATTATGAATCGACAGGTTCTCATTTACCATTTTTAATTTAATCGAGGTCAGACTTAATTAATCTTGTTTTCTTTCTTTTTCGCCGCTCGTTTGTTAGAATTATTTGGCTCCAAATTGTTTTGCGGCTATGCGGAACTATATCAACCACATTTCCCCTACATTGTGTATACATATTGTGGGTCACATGAAATTGCCATTATGTTTCCCCAATGATTTATGGCATCAAATGGCACACGGTGAGTGGCCCTTATCCGCTGATTGTGTGACAAAAACAATAGTGTCTCGAAAGATGCCAGAGCAGTTCCATTAGCGGAAATGTGCTCATGACAAGAGTGTGATCAATAGAAAGGCTGGGGTAGGGTCGAATCGGTCAGAATGGCGTACGGCTGGATTATTAATATTCGCTCCATAGTTCGACCTAAACGCTCCGTCTATACTACTAAATATTGCATCAACATACCACGAGTGACGGCGCCAATCGCGCGTGGACTTGGCTTTATCTATTTCCGATATCAAATGAGCTGTTACGTATAATAATTTTGCTAGCAATCCAAGTTCAAGAATAACTCCTTTTTCATGTTTTCTGGAAGTTTTTTTCTTTACCGGCAAATTGCATTTTTTTTTCAACTAAATACTACAATGATATAATAACTAATACAAAACACTAAAAAAAATTAGATTGTATACTGGCCGCAATGACCTATAGACAGTCCAAATGCTCCAGCCCACTACCAGTAGGTAGCGTACCCAACATGCTGGCAGCATTGCCCGGATAAATTGCAATGTTCATTCATTGCGCCAAATAAGTAAAGTTCCATGATCATACAATGATGATGATACAAACAATTCTAGTAAGAATTTAGTAGGTAGGTGAGGCTGTATGGCTGCACAAATTCAAACCATTTAATAATTTAGACGTACCAAGACCTTTGTGAATTTCAGAGCAAGTCTCTTTTGTTATGATGGGTCACAAAAAATAGCTATAGTGCGCAGACACGGATAAACTCACAAAGACACTTGATAGGTTTGACAAAAGAGCGCTCAAAACACCAATGATTCACACTGCTCCATTTATATTATGCTGTCAATAACGTAGTCCGATAAAGGTGCAGTAAAAGAATAGTGAATTCAATTGAATTCTTCGTCACTTTGACTAGTATTCCCATTCTAAAACATTGCATTGGAAGTGTTCAGTTGTCCTAAATCTAATTTGAAACGACCGACGCGAAAATCTGTTTCCGTGTTCTAGATCGTTCGGTCGCTAAGTTACGGAATAACGGATTATAGTGGAATTTAATTTGTTGGCTATGATGTAAGGTGTGGTGAAGCGTCATTATCAGAGCACTTGTGATTGCGCGAAGTTTCAAGCAGTTTCTCTGATGTGCGCGTCGCAGTGTACGGGGCCTATCCGCGAACTACGAGCACAACTATCTGAAACCACGTAGTTGGAAAACTTATTATTTCGTGCCATTTAGAGATCTTAATGTGACTTTATATAGACCGTGTGGGATTCGGGAGAAACTCTGCTGCAAGAGTTAGTTGAATTATTAGATTTAATTACCAAAATAGAGTGTATTTACCAGAGCAGTGCCATTTCAGGTAATGAAGAAGAATCTACTTAGATATCAGATAGTTCGATTTACACAGTAGCTACCAGTTATCTCACGTAGCTCAGAAAACTAGAGCAAGTAACATTAAAAACAAAAGCATAAATAAAAACGAACGTAAAAAAATCATTGTAAAAACTAAACCAGATACAGCGATATTTTTGCGGTCTGCGGTGAACAAAACGAAAGAAGTGTAAGCAAGGAGATGGAAAATAGCGGATGTTGTACGATTCCCGCATCTCCCCATTAAACTGGGTCGGGATGGAATGCGAAAATTCAAGCTAAAAAGAGAAAATCCACTGAGCGAACTTGAAAGATATAGCGCCACTGCGTAAATTGCTGCTTGCTACTTGAAATGGGATTAGTGTTGTCAGATTGAGTGAATAGAAAACAAATAAAACGCCGGCTACGTCCGTTGTTACAAACGATTTACGATACATTTACTTGCCTTGCTCTGCAAAAAACGCCCGCACGGGCAGAACACAATCAAAATAATGGCCTCGAAAGGTGAAAATAGCGGCTATAACCTTTTCAATTCACGCTTCAACAAACCGAATCGTCCGATGCAATCATCGTGTAGTTGGATAAACCAATTCAGTACATTGTAAATCATAGGAAGTGAGATTCACAACGACGCAAAAGGGATATCAATTTAATATTCAGTATGAGAGTTCTAACGAAGTAGCAGTAAACGTCAGCACCATACGTCATAATATAGGAAAGTCGACATTCAGGTCGGAGTTCATGAGCTCTTTTATGTAACGTCACTTGAACTAAGCTCTCGAGTATGAAGCTGTGGAAAAGTTTCGAATAACGGCTATATGAAAGTAACAATTGAAGCGGCTATCATGTCTTAGTCTTAAGTTCTGTCATTGTTTTATGCGTATAGAACTGGCAGGAAAGAGGTGGCCTGATAGCTCAGTTGGAAATAATCCTGCCTTTTTAGCTGTAGGTTGTGGGTTCGATTCCCATCCAGGATAAACATTTGTTTGTTTGATGAACGTCGGATGATTGTTCTGTGCCTGGGTGTTATATTGTATCCCATTAAAAACATAAATATGAAATGAGACTCAAGTTCAATATTGATATATGCCTTCGTTGTTGACTTCAACGACAAAAGAAGTGAGATCTAAATGGATACAAGTTCAATGGGCAGTCCTGAAATTTATTTATAACAACTTAAAATATAATTTCTTTTTATAACTTAAGATAATATATTGAAGCCTAAGGTCTGACTTGGCTAGTTCAGATATGCGCAAGTTGACCTGTGATATGCAAAATAATGTAAATTTTGGCATGTATAATTGAACTTTAAAGTAGTTCAATAATTTTTGAAAACCAGCTTATCAATCACTCATTGTGTACCGGAAAGAATGATGAAGTCTTGAAGACTTGTTGTTGACCTAGATTACGATACCAAAAATCCAAAACTATACCAGTTTGCCAAAACCGAATTCCGGTGTGAACATTCACATAAACACAAGCTTCTCGTTCCTGCAACAGTAACGGTAGAAAATGGGAAAAGTCCAGCGGAAACATGTAAACTAAGTTATCTACCACTCGAAGAAATCCACGCGCTAAAAGAACGCGTTTCTATATGGATATCATTCATTTTTAAAGTACTCACTGGAGATTTGTGAGGCGGTAAAATTCATTGTTTTCGAAAAGGGGATTCAAGATAAACAATTCAACATTAGTCAAATAAAGTAGAGCTGAGCAAAGAAAAAATGGCAGATACGAGAAGGTGGTGTGAGTTCTGAAGTATAGGCCTGGGAAAACATCCGGCACGCGCACTCACACAACTCTATCGACTAAAGTTCCACCGATATTTGAGATTTTCGGAAGAGGATCACAGTTCGTGTTCCTGTTACAGTCAAAATTATACCGAAGCTCTTTTGTCAGGCAAACAAACTGTTTCCCTAGTACATCCGCTGTGATGATTTAGTAATAACGAAAAGGAAATCACCAAGTTTAACGGCAATAACAAATAGCAACAATATTTTTATATTATATAAAATATAATTGATGAATAACTTGTTTTACGTAGGTAGAGTTAATTTTACTTAAAACATTCTACTTGTGTTTAATACGCCTCTGTTTGTTATTGGTCGATCTGATTTGATTTTTACTTACTAATTCAGCGCAACAAAATAGGTTCAATCAAGTTATATTACCAAGCATTAAGAGTGATAACTCTTAAATGGTAAGACCGCCCATTAATCTACTTTTATGTTGAATATTTCGTTGTGTTATCTTTGTATATCCTTGGGTGTACAATAAAGTATTTTGCTATTTTATTCTGTATTGTCTTTCTGATTTGCAATAAATACTATCTACAATTGTTTATGTTCAACCCAATAATAATAGGTAGCTTGCTCGTTTTTTTAGCTTATGTAAGTTACACTGGATATTTTAAAACATCAACGTTATTCTTAATTTTGCTCCGCTTTTCTTTGTACCCCTTAAACCACCGTGGGAGTTGAATTGTTTCGAAAACTTTTTCTTAGTACCCTTTAAAAGGACGATACGCTCCATATATAAAGTTCTACGTTTTCTGTCAGTCAATCAGTCAGTAACTCAGGACAAAGCCTCTTATCAAAAGATAATACCAAGCTATTCTAAGCTAATTATAAACAAACATTTTCAATTACTCAAATTTGAAACAAATGAGATTCAAACATAATTATTTTCAAAATAATGAATGAGACTTATAACATAAACATATCAAGCTTACAAATTGTTTCCGTAGAAGAATTATTAACAGCGTTTAATGAGACAATACTGTCAGAATCAAAACTGGATGAATGCAAACAGCTCAAGGAAATGAAAAACAAATACAAAGTAAATTTGTTCAGACTGGAATTACTGGCGACATGTTGGATTTTAGATATCACGATAATAATTTATTTACAAACACTTTCTTTTATTAAAATACTAATCAACTTTATACTACGTAAAAATATGGTAAGCGGTACAAAGAAATAAACGGCACCTATTCGTAGCGACATCAATTTAAACAGCTTCGTGGAGCAAAGGTCGAGACAGAAATGTGTCGTAATAATTCTACGTTCGCACAATAGTCAAGTTCGATTTATAACGCGAACGAGAATGTGTGACTACGGTTAGACAGAGTGGAAGCTCAAAACAAAGGCATAGTCATTCTCCAACGGAGCTGAACAAATTTGTACCATTTGTTTTGAGAACGGGAACGAGTTACGACTTAATACGGGCCGACCGGAAGGGCATAAAGGTCTCAGCGTAAAAAGTGTACCGTAAACAGTTCATTTAATATTTATTAATGAAACCTCGTTGACAAACAAGTTCTAATTATGTATAAGGTAGTTAATCGTTGAACATGAAAGCGTCCAGGCGTTTCGAACAAGGAATATTATTTGATATCGATACACAATTAATTTATGTACGCAATCGTTGAGCGTGTGAACAGTCACTGGTTGTTTCGACAGCGAAACAACCAGTTTTACAAGTAGATGGATATTTACAATGATCCATTTTAAATTAAAAAAATTATTATTACGTATAATGGCAAAAGCCTGGTTGCTTTAATTGCAGTTGCTATATATAACAGCATTTAACTGGCTAATGGCAGTTTAATTCAATGAATTGAAGTGTTGCGCCGCTGACGCCGAAGTAGATCATACTGTAAGAAATAACCATGAATTTCGAAAGCAAAGTTAATTATAATTTCGATCGGGACTTTTTAAAAGGCCATTCCAAGATAAGGTTCCCAGCAAAATTGTGAAGCGATTCCACTCTTTTGTGTTGGTAAACAACAAAAAGATTTTATCACAACGGCTTCTCAGTGATTATTTCATAAGTCACACGGATTTCTAAATAGGCAATACACAAAGAGCTCTTTATCCTAAGATAGTAAGCCTCTACTGGTGACTGCGAACTGGGTCTCATTGAGCCCAAAGTAGAAAGCCGAATAGCAGGTGGGAATGTTCGCTGGCTAAAAGTTTGGTAATCATGTCACTAACGCTCGAGTGTGGGCAGAAACCGCAAGTTCCCATCACCGTTATCTACGTAGTTGTAGACTTATTATATCGGTAAGAACAAAGTTTCTTGGAGAACTGAAATGTAGAATATGCACATCGCATAAAGCACTAACAAGGCAAAGGCAATCAAGCTAAAATGAACCCACATAAGCGCAACGTCAGCGACAGATTTTGTTTAGATACACAAGTCACGTTTCAACGTATGCTTTTCTTTGTCAAGTCGTACAGAAACGTGGCTGCCGTTTTCTTTTATCTACTTTTCAGTGTTATGATAGTATGAGATACTGTTTGATAACATAAACAGCTTCATTGACATATTTTAAGAACTTTCTTTCTTTTTTTCAATTCATACTTAATTTCATATTAAAAGTTTGCAAGTTTTTTTTTGTAATGGCTTAAATTTTTTTTTATACTTTCGTATAACGTATATTATACTTTTTATCCCGGAAAACTTTGCTATTCGTGTTACTGACAAAACTACCAGACGTAGCTAGTATCTAATGCATTAAAGTAATAACATTCATTACCATTATTAAATTTATTACAATCAAATTACATCATAAATTAATTAAAACCATGTATGCCATAGAATAATAATAACATTGAGCTAGTTTACAAATGCTTCGTAACTGTTCTCAGCTAAATTAATTGTTGAACAAGCAGAAGTTATGGCGGCACACCTGCGTGTGTTTTGCTATCTGACAAGATTATTACCAGAATCGTAACGCCTGCGTAAAATCTCCATACTAATAACCAGCCATCTACTGGCCGGGTTCATAAATTAGCATACCTACAACCGCAGTTACCCGTTCGCCAACTTATCCCACATTTCAACTCGAAACAGTCCGTAACTCGGCCGCGGCGAAGCTCCAAAACAATACAAAAAATCTCTTTACGCTTATTAAGCGTTTTGTTATACGCTTGCCTACAAAGTTCACGCGCTGTAAAAATGTCACGAGTGCGGCGGGTTAGCTCATGATAAAATAAAATATACAAACACAAAAAGTATGACGTGTTTTAACGCGAATTTCACGAAGTTCAGTGAATCGCGTCGCGTTTCGAAGTGTGCAAACAGAGCCCACTAGGGGCGAATCGGGCCCAACGGCGAATCTCTGAGAGAAAATCTCCTTCCTCGAGATAACTACATTTAACTTCAATGGCAGGATTTTACGTTTTAATTTAGATCTAAAAACAACATTTACGATTCAAAATTTTATCCAAGAACAAAGTGCTTTCAACGAAAACAGTTAAGATGCGTACCTATTTAGGAATTCTGTTTAATTTGCAATATTGTAAGTGTTGCCAAAAATACTCCGTATTCAAAAGCTATTTTGGGTTAAGACCAGACGTAGTCTTTAATAACATACAAAAATGTTAATACTAGTTACTTTACGACTCGCGACGCTTTTTATGTGCCTATTGACCAAAGTGGGTGGAGTGCAAGAAATCTAAACTTTCGCGAAGCCTCCCCAGTAGACCAATAAAACGTTCTACACAGAATGTGGGAGCTTACATTGCCTTACATTATACGAGTAGCTTTTGTTAGAATGGGGAAAGTAGAAACTACATGCTAGTTGGGAAAGTGATTACAGTAAGCTAATATTTTTTTGATTAAAATTTGTACTTACTATAAGGACAATATTATATGAATATTTATTTTAAAACAATAAAAGTAAAGGAAGGAACGTAATTACTTTCTTTAACTGACAGGTGAAGGTTTCATTTGTTCAATTGCGCCGCGGGAGCTCTACGTAGGCCAACATCATTCTGATGCCACTTGTCACATACACTGTATTACCGCGGCTGTAAATACCCATGGGCCATTATTAAAATTTTCTCATGACAATTACCTTTTATCAACTGCTAGGTAGTCCCCGAGATAGTTTATTTACGGCGCATCAGTAAATATGACATGAATAGCTTTCAAGTGTTTTCCACAGTTCCGCACTTAATTAAAGGAACGCAAACAACTCTTCACTCCTCGTTAAAGGCGAGTAACTGCGACATTGTTATACTAAGAGTACACTAACTAATGATAACTCGTAAACCATTACATTGAATATATCCTTTAAAGACTTAAAGGTAATAGAAGATTGATTGGACTCATAAACATTTAATGGCTTATTTCGATTGAATACACGTAGGAGAAATAATAAAACTGCGTACCAAAAATACTACAATACACAAAAGCCAAGCACTCTATTCCATTGTGAAGAAGTTGTTTATTTTAGTATATTAAATGACAATGATGCTTTGTTAAGTCAATGTCCGGAAGTCGACCCTCTCGAGATAGCTTCCATAACACACGCAGAGTATTCGTCCATTCATTGAACGTGGTGTTAGCGATTTTTCCCATTGTTCCTTTCCTTTTTCTCAGTGTTTTCCTTACCCACGGCCTCTTCAATATCCCTTGCGGGGTAGGAGTGAGTGGGTATCATTACATCGCATGCAGCTGTTACACTTTACGGCCAAACTTGTATTATTATGTTCCGAGCATCATTTTGTAAACTTTACAAACGATCCTCAATTATGTCCCAAAGCACGTACATGCTTCGGAATTTTTATTATCTCGTTTAAAGGGTTAACATAATAATTTAACCTTTCGTGTCGAGTTCTGCAAGTTGTACAATTGCTAAAATGGTGGAGAAAATCCTAATTTTCCAGTTTGCACTGGAATGAATCTTCCGTAGCATTAAATATAACTGAAAATGGTCTTATTGTATATGCAGCATTGCTTACTGCAATGTGAAGAAGAAATGTACATTTTATACAGTTTGGCTAACAAAAAGCTTAAAGTATACTGCAGGATTAGATAGCGCACAAGAAATATTGAATTTATGTTACCTTTACAGGCACTATCCGATCCAGGAAAGATATTTTGTTGTGAAAATGCAAATAATGTAGTATGAATATACGATTCGTTTGTCAAATTGTTTTATTGCCTATGATAAATGATTACAATTTTTTTATTTTAATATTTATTTTGATACATAACCTACGCATTGCTAGGCCGTATTGGACTTTTTCCAATGGTTATTTATAAAAATATGATGTTATTTATTATGCGTTGTGCTAGCAACGAACGTATAATAAATTATTTAGAACGTATTATAAGTGTAAAGAAAATAAAGTGTATTATTTACTCGCATATAGTGTGTGGAGTATGGATCCATTTTTAGTCCATTTCACACGGGTCTTTCCGGACCATTTGTTTAACCAAATAACTTCAATCCAAGCTGAATATGCAACGGCGAATATACGGTTTTATAGGAGTAAAAGAACACTTTATGACCTGGATGACATTTTTAGATAAAGTCTGGAAGCTTGCATGACAAAAATGGGTTGTGGCGGCATATCATATTTTTCATTTTTGATTGACAGGCGAAACTTTTATGCCTTTTAAAAGCGTAAAAGTTTCACCTTCACTGGTATTTTACTTTTGAAAGCTCTGACATATTTTCTACAACTATAAGAAACCACGCCTACTTAAAGGCGAGGATAAATTACTTAACGACATATTTAAAAAAAGTTATCTTACTTATACAGGAGGTGCAGGGGATGGAGAGGGGAAATTCACCCTCTATCTATCTAGCATCAAGATTTTTAAATGGAAAAACGTGATCTTTGATTAAGCTTGAGAACGCCATAGTTGCTTTAAACTTAGCAGCAAATTTATTTGTCGAGACGTCTCTCACCACTTGCTTAACTCTAAAACAGTTATGAAAAAACTCATTAAGAGCTAGTTAGCTATTTCTTAGTTAGTTAATTAACTCAAATTATTACAAAATGTAAATACTACCATACCTACAAATATAAAGTGCGTTAAAAAAATTATCATTACGTAGAATAAATAGGAATTAGAACCCGTGTCTTTCAACTTCTTGGGTGAATGTAACAAATATATATTTTAAATTATAGCTATGGATTTATTAAATACATTATTTAACTAGACGAGCATAAACTACGTTTTAACTGACTGCAAAAATTTACATATGGTTAATGGCATAGTCTCTTAATAAATACAATCTCGGAAAATAAAACGCAAATATTAAAAACTTCTCACGACTCCGATACGATACATTTCTAAATCATTATTTACTACTGCTTTTGATTCAACAATACGCCACCTCTGCTAAAAATATTACGCACCAAATCATTTACAGAGGCTGTGGTTGCTGATAGCACAAGTGGAATTTAATTTTAAACTTGCATTGTACAAATTATTGAAATATATCACTTGTTAGAGATCTCATTTCAGGTCGTCGAACGTCCGTCATCGTATGTAATTCGAGTAGGCGAATCGGGTAATTAAGTAATCACATTCGAGTTGGATGACGGATGACAAATAGCTATTAGCGTTCGATTAAGGATCGAGCGTATGCGGAAGCGTGCGAATGTGTCCTCAATAACGCGTTTATTTAAACGTTCCAATATAGAGTACAGTGACAATGTCAGCTCCATGTATAGGCAAATTAGACTTACACAATTACGCAGCAGTCAGAGATCTGCAAATAAATACAAGAAGTCCCATTTACAAAATACCTTACCGCTTTAAATTGGAGTAAGATTTTTTTAATATTAATCTAAGAGCCGTCTGGACTAAACTTTGACAGATCTAAGTTCGCACTTACCTCTACGACGTACCCAAATGTATTGCAGGTACATCATAGGTACGTCAATATGTGCGAACTTAGGAGATGTCAATCTATATTGCAGACGTGCATTAATTTCTCACAGTAAAATGTATTCTATAGCATCTAGCTCAAAAGCTCATTTTAGTTTACTGCGGTAAATTTGTTAGTCACAACCAGTAATAATAACCTTCTCTTCTTAACTTACTCTTATAAATCAGCACCAATCAATTACTGTGTACCGTTCCTTGGCAAAATATTCGATTAGTTACCGGAAAGAAGCCTATACTAGCCGTAATCATATTGATCGTTTCCGGGAAGCGTCTTCAATTTGATTATGTGAAGGTTCTAGCTGAACACAGTATTATTACGCTAGGTGTGAGATGGTAATATTTTTTGCTTTCATCATCGGTTTCAAAAGGCTTGAAGCCAATTTATACGCGAATTCTATTTTATTGGAAATAGCTCATACTTTAAGGCAATTTTTTGTGTATTTGAGTTTCTAAGGAGCTTCGTTTTAAGTTGAAAATCGCAGATAATTAAGCGCTTGAGCTTGTGTTAATTTTAGGAGTGTTTAGTGGATTACGTGAAATATGCATATCAAATAAATATACCAACTGATGGTTATTGCCTTTTAGTTTTATTTCCTATTTATTTAAAAAAATGTTTTTCATCTGAATACTTTGACACGTCACTTCACGCTGGGCTTTCAAAAACAGTGCTTTTTGTTTATTTTGTGCATAGACGAGACCTCACCTTAGGTATTTAGCTTATTTTTATGTAAAATTTTGATTTATTGTTTTACCTTTGATATACTTCTTTTGGCCACTGTCTCACCTAATGGTAAGTGACGACGCGGTTGACAATGAAACATGCTAGCATAAAAGAAACCAGTTCATTCTTGCTTTGAAAACTCCCAGCAACACTTAAGAACACTTAAACAATAAAAAGTAGATAGTGTTTTAAACTGTTTTTCATCAATTTTAATCTGATCTTAAGCTTGTTTTACGTTCTAGCTTATGTTTGCATGTTGAGAGAACCAATTAGTATATGTGTAATTGTAATATATGTGATCTGATAGAAAAGGGACATACAAATTTCAATATGAGGTAAAAACATTTAATTAAATTCTAGTTTTATCTTACTTTTTACAAAATGATAAGGCATTAAAATAGTTTTTTGTAAATAGACTTAATAAAGGCGTTTTAGTCTGTAAGTCACATTATTAAATCCTAAGTAAATTTTAGCTATTTGACTGTGTCTTGTAATTATTACTTTAAATATTGATTAAATAATAATAATAATAATATGTGTGGACATCTCACACAACGCCATCTAGCCCCAAACTAAGCAAAGCTTGTGCTATGGGAACCAGATAACTGATACAATACTTAGATACTTTTTTGTTTGTAAATACATACATAGAATACAATATGACACCCAGACACAGAACAAACACCTATGTTCATCACACAAATGTTTGTCCTGAGTGGGAATCGAACCCACAACCCACAGTTCAGAAGGCAGGGCTACTTCCAACTGAGCTATCGGGCCAGTAATAAAGATATTTTAAGAACAAAAAACACTCTAAACGATTTTTTTTCTGTACAACTTTATAGTAATCATCATAAGCTCAATACACTTTCACTGCTGGGATAACGGCCATCTCTCACATGTAAAGAGCGTAAGTTACAATCCACCACTCTGACCAAATGCGCGTTGGAGGATGATATATGTTCTCGAATTCTGTGATTATTGTACATGACGGTTACGATGCTTAGCATCACCTCTGTAAGAGTGCAAATTCCGTACATAATTTGAATAGTAATTGCCTAATTGGTGCCTAAACGGTGAGGCGCACGCTTGCTCGATAACATAGCCGCGTCGTCACTTACCATCAGGTGAGACAGTGGTCAAATGCAAGCCTATCAAAAATCCTAAATTCATCTTATTCTCACATACTAAAGACATACCCAGTTAAAAACGCCTACGACACGTTAAAGTTTCGTAAAATTATACACAATAGTAGACTTAACCATATTATCAAAAAGTAATGTAAATTTTAAGTTATCAGAGGTATCGTTCCTAATGTGCCTACTAAAATATATTAAATATGCTCTATTTTTTCTTCCATACTTTCATATGATTTTGTGTCTCAAAGAGAAAGTTTTTTTTTTCATTATTGTGATAGGAACGTTTACTTATATTCCAGAGAAGAGAAGTTCTTGTGAAATAACATTAACAAAGGTACGCTCTACGAAAGTCGTATTGTCGTAGCACGGCGCTACGCGCGTAGCACTAACGCGAAATATTACTGATATCCAGTTTATACATTGAGTTGCCTTTTTTAATAACGGTTTTGTGTCATTCATTTTAACCGAAATCCATTTAAAGTTTCACTAGCAGTGATTCAGTCATGCGAAACCTTTTGTACCACCCCTGGAATGTCTGAAGCAGAAAGTCCAGTTCACAGATTCGCATGGAAATTCTCCGCTGACAAATTCACTCGTTGAAATGTATTTTCTATTAGATTCTGAAAATGCAAGTTCAGTTATTTGGATTATAGGTATAACAAAAGAGCGCAAACTTGCACAACTTTGCCCAGCCATTTGCAGTCGTTTCGCGGCGTTTCCTCAAGAATTTCAACTCGGAAATGGTAATTTCTCTCTCAAGAGCTTATTTAAATTAACCAGATACAATAAAGAAAATTCTGTTTTAAATTCAGTAAATATATTGACTATAAGTAGCCATATTTTAATATATTTTCGACTGTTACTCACGAATAGTGTGTTGTTTTTTCGACCATTGGGTTTCGAGCATCGAGATCTCGCTGCGTGAACTCACCTCCTGAGGAAGAGCAACGAATATGCTCGAAACCTGGTCGAGATATCGACACACTATTCATGAGTAACAGTCGAACATACATCAATTAATCACACTCATTCACATAATATAATGGTTTTGAATGAATATAGTGATTTAAATCATAAACTAGTTGGAGTTCTCATTCTAGTACACGTTTTACTAACAAGCCTCAATATCATTATAAAACATACATACTCGCATATTAACAATTAATATGTATTTTTTTAAACTAACAATGTCAATAAATTGTGACGAGTAATCAAGCTAACAGTTTAAAAATATATCCATTTCATTAGATGCGATGATTGAGTATTCAGACTGCAACAAATTTTACGCGCCCACCGGCCTCATATTCTGAATTACATTTTCCCGAATATATATGTCGGTTTGGGTAGTGTAAACAATCTGTGTACAAAATTTTATCCTAATCGGTCGAACCATATTAATGAAGAAATCACCCAAAGATTGTATGTTACTATGCTAATAAAATACACCTTATTTTATTACCATAGTAACATACAATTTTATAATGTTTTTACGGGCTTTTATTCTGTAATCTAACTACTGCAATAATTTCAACAAATTTTATAATGGGATAATGTATATATTGTATACAATGTATACAATATACCAGCCCACATTGATTTTCGATAAATCTCTAATATATGTGTGTAGATAATGTATGTGTAGTATATAATTTTATATATTAATGTATAATATGTAAGTATTTTTGATTATCCGTTTTTAACCCTTCGTTCATTTGTTTTAATTATACGTTGGTTCCATCTCCTCTGGGTTTAGGCTCAAAAGCAGCGCTGGATGTCGTCGATGACCAGCAATATGCTGAGCCGACGCCCATTAGATACTGGTTTTTTTGTTTGTTTTTATTCGCTATTCGTATACACGTACTTCTGCCCGCAGCTGCGCCCGCGGCGTGGCCTATGGGAAAATAATTCAACCACCCATTTCACCCTCTTAAGGGTGGAATTTCGAAAATTCTTTCTTAGCGGATGCCTACTTAATAACATCTACCTGCATGCCAAATTTCAACCCGATCCGTCCAGTGGTTTGGGCTGTGCGTTGATAGATCACTATGTCAGTCAGTCAATCAGTCAGTCACGTTTGAGTTATATATATTTGGATAATATGTAACCTGTATTGTGCTTTAATCTTAGGCAAGTATTAAATAAATGTCTTTCTATTTCTGTTATATTTTATCTCAAACTCATAAGGTATAAATATTAAATCATTACACAAATTAAACCAAGTCAGGTACTTTGAGGAGCTTGGGACACATCCAACAGATAATTTTGGATTAACCCTTTTGATACGAGCAAAAAGATTTTGTTAATTAAATTTCCAGGCAAAGATAAATAACGATACCGCTCCAATGAGGCTTCTAACAAAACATCATAACAGTGTTATTATATTTCGAGTAATTTGAGAGATTAATTATAGATATCAAAATATCCGTTTGTTTCCTAGCCCGATTCTCATCGGTGATGAATCGCAATGAGCTCGTAATATTTCAAATTTAATTTAGTCATTAGTATTCTTCTATGCCCGTTTGAGATAAAAGTCCAGATAAGGCCGTAGTTAGTAGGTACTTATAATTATTTTAAACAAAAACTCATTTCTTTGTAATATTTTAATTTCGTTAATGAGTATACTTTACTTCAGAGTTTAGTTTAAAATGTTCAATAAATTATCAGAGTTACAATTTTTTTTGCTGTTTTTGTTTATTAAATAAAATTTCGTACAATATTCATTTTAATAAAGTGTCTTTTTTATGTATGGTATGTATTCCTTTTAGATATTCCAGTTTTTGGAGACTTCTAGCACAATTTTCGATAGTTTTTTACGTAAAAAACGACAAATGGAAAAATACAGAAACATGATTTATAGAAAACGTTTAGTCATATTTGACCGAAAGTAGCACTACTCCAAACCTGGATAGAAAATTGACAATAAAATGAAAAATAAAATCTAGATGCAGCCCGCCGTTCCCTATTCATCATCTTTAGGGGGTTGAATTTCAAAAATCATTTAGTACACTTCTCCGCTATAAAATATAGGTCTTTCAGTCAGTCAATCACTCAGAGGTAATTTTATACTAATAATGTATACTCCACTTTCAGAGCTAAAGCTATTAAGATTATAGTCCAAAAAGATTTTGTATCAGTAAGGAAACTCTTATTTAACAAACTAATTTTAACAAATCAAACTGTATATTTTAGCCCCAATATTACTAAAAATAATATATTCCTGGAAAACTTAGGATAATCTTGTCTAAACTTTTTCATGAACAGTAATTAATTTTCAGGCAAGAAATACCTACAAAGTACATAATTATAAGTGCAATGTAGTACAAATATACAAGCCATAAGAAGGCATACATTGAAGAATTATAATATATGATGAATGGCTTAGAGTTTTTATTAGAAGAGGGTAGATCTCGGCATATAATTTTGGTCTTTTCGTATTCAGCTTTGAGAAAAACTTCACAATATAATATCAAACTGCCTAGTATACTATCTACATTCTTTATCCGTGAAATGTTTGGGTATAGCCTTAATGCCCATGTTAAACAGAATTTCTTAGTAGGTACCTGAGCTAAACGTTATAAAATTAGATACGACATAAATTAGGGGTTAGTTATAGATAAGTTGTGAGTTGCGAGGAAGTTCAGCATACTGAAGTTAGGAGTCAAGAGAGCGATTAGAACTTGTAATAGAACTTGCAACAATACTTTTTTCCTCTTAATCTGCTTTGAAGTCGTTTGTAACAAAGTTCAAATATGATTAAACTTTGTAAAATATTCTACAGTAGAGATAACAGCCGGTTGAGATGAGGAAATTGTGAAAATGTTATAAAAGGGCTTGCAATAAATGTAAGTCCTTTTTCGGCAATCCGGTACGTCTTATGTTTTCATTTTCAAGTAGATGAACATCGTTAAGATCATTTTATTACTGTTTAGAACTTATGAGAATTTAATGGAAAGCCTGATTAGACGAGAGAGATGCATTGATGTTATGATTACATTTCCAGTAGAATTGTCTTCTCATATGTGGGCTATCGAGCGTGTTGTATTGTATTCCGACACAGTAGTTTTATACATAAGTGTCTAGAAATTGCTTGATCTCAACAACAGTAAACATTAACATTATTGTCTTTTAATTTTCTCTTGTTTTACAGAAAATTTGTTAATATGCTACAACGCATATGAGTGTATACATATTATTTTTCATAATTAAAAAAACGTATACGATAACATAAGTGGCAAATGAGTGTATTTGATTTATTTGGTATTTAAGCTTATCGTTTTGTTTAAATAGCGTTAATGCATTTGAATTAAGAATCATTGATCACTATATTTTGAGATAGAATATTCATGTTTCAATATAAGATATTTTACAAAAAAAATCTATAAGGAAGTTGGGAACCACTACGATCAAATGTTATCAAAATTACTATGGAGAAATCCGCCGTCTACCAGTAATATTTGAGCAATCATATAGTATATTTTTAAGCGAATGCAATCCTTAATATCAACAGTTAATTGTAGTTATATTATAACATAGATTTATTTTTATTGTAATAAAGTACCAATGAAAAAAAATATCCCTTCCAATTTCCCATTAAAAAGTTTTGAAACTAATAAAGTCAGATCTCAATACGAATAATAAATCAATCACATACACCGATATATCACTATACAATCCAACCGTATCGTATTTAGTTAATAAGGTCCTTGTGTTCACAATTTGGAATTCGCGGTCAAGGCGGGCGGGCGCCGGATGGCGAGGTTTGGGCGGGCGGAGTAGCGACAGCGCGCGATCGGGACGCAAGCCACAGTCCCACTGCCGCCCGCCCCGCGCACTACACTCTATAGCCACGCGCACACAACGCACAACGCAATAATTTGACGAATATCATACGAAATCACGAATGTTATTAATTAAAATTCAATGTACTGAGCCTCTACTCCGAATGAATGTCAGCCCAATTGCGGTCTTCCCAAATATCTCTAAAGCCTCGGAGGCGTACACCCATCACTGTGTGTATTCACGAGACTTCCCCTGAATAGAATATTGCATCACAAATAGAGCAAACTACTGTCATTAGACATGTCCTTGTTTAACTTATATTCAGTTCATGCGGATAAAATTATTCTTGTTGTTTACTCTAGAGAGGATAACGGCCCAAAACTAAATAACAGTTTGAGAATACACATCAAGTTGAAGCCTATGGTACAAAACTCGTAAATAATTACATTTGAGTATTTCAATGATAATTGATAAGAATTCGTTTTGAAAATGAAATATTTATTTAGCAAACACAATTATTACAATCTAGGTAGTCTGTAAAAATTATCTTAATTCTACAAAATGAAAATGGTGAGTTGAGATATAAACACAAAAAGTATAACAACAAATATAACAAGGCTTGTTTCGTGGGCGTTATCCAAAATACCCAAATTTCAGATTAGACTAATCGTTAGGAATGCACAATAGTTTCATATTTCAATGTTGTCATTAAAAATGTTATAATACTATCAGATGCTTATCATATACGTTTTAATGTAGATTTTAATCAAATCTTTATAACAATCGATTTTACCAAAAAAAAAGCTAACACACAAGCCAGGGACAAAAGACGATACATGGGCTTGTTTAATAAACCAGCTCGTATATTTTCGGATAACCAATCCACAGGAAGATCAATTTCGGTAGCGTTTAAAGTTTGAAATAGATTTTAGCACACAATGCAATCATTGACAATACTTAAGCGTTTAACTGGAAGCAACCGCTTATGATATCGCTTTGTAGATCTAAACCCTGTAGTACTTTGTCTTGTATGTTATCGGGAAGCTTGAATTAAAACCAGTTTACACTAACATTGTCCATGTAATTAAAACAAGTTTTGAATTGAACTATATTTTTAATAGCAACTACGATTCGAAAATATGGTGTCGACCGTCATAGATGGATGTGCTTAATTATTGTGATAGATCAAAAACCCTTCACGTAAATCTAACAAATACTCCTACGCAAAAGAAGACCCAAACTAATTGAACTCAAAAAAAATTACAACGTAGAACATGCCTAAACCCAATTCCCTATTGAATTTCCTATGGATTGGCCCATTCTTCCTGTAAATATTCTTGAACATATTTCCATCCTATAATATTATATGTGTATAATATTATGTGCTTACTTCTTTACAAATATTCAATGGCAATAGCATGAACACGTCATATAAGTAACCACTTTACAATTCATGTCGCGTTTTCATAATACACGAAAGTAAACTATAGTTTAATAAAATGAAAGCGACATCTATGTTATGTGCGCTCTATTGAGCTGGAATGGGACTAAAACATTTTAGAAAGTTATGAAATATTTTGATAAACTGATGCTAACACACGATGGACATTTAAGCGCTTTAGCGCAAAACACGAGGGTTGGATAGTGGAAGAGAGTTGAATCTGTCTTTACGACAAAGAGCAAAGCGAGTTCAATCCTGAGAACGGCAGCACATCCTTTGCAAATTGAATAGCTAGACGGGACCTGATGAGAGCATGTCAGTATAACATTAACATCAAACAATCATGAGAGAGTCAGTAAATGTTTTAGCATGGTAAAAGGGTAACATTAAAAGCTGCGGAATGTATAATATATTGGGTTATGGAACATGAATTAGGTATATTTTCTCTGTTATGTTATTACATTCCTCTTTGGTTCGCTTTGCGTTATCATTACTTTAGATATTGATATGCTTGTAACAAAAATTATGGAAGTGAAGCATGTGAAGGAAAATTCCCAATTATATCTAGAAAGATAAGCAGAATGGTTAAAACAAATCCGTAGAAAATTACGGGAAAGTATGAGGAGTGGTAATAAATCAAATTACTTTATTAGGAACGAGTACAAAACAAAGAGCAGAAAGTTTACGTCCCTCGCTATCTTGTTTACAATATTTGAAATTAATTAAAAGCGTGTACATCAAATTTCTTCTTCAATAAAAGGTTTACGCCAGTGTAAAAAGTGGTCCATTAGACACGAGCACCAGCTGCTAGCAGCGATGTTTCCTCTGCTGAGTGAAAACAATGCACATTGCGCTTTTTGCTGCACCGGACACTCCTTGCCACTCTTTCAAAAGCAGAATGATTCTCGCCGATATGCTCTGTCCACCGCTCGAGGCGGTACGTTTGTTTATCGCACACAAAAGGCACGACCAGCTCCAGGTGTCAGAGTAAAATTGAAACAAAACTCGATAGAGGGAAAAATTTGAAAGCTTCACATTTTACGAGTATCGACCAATTTTTCAAAGAAATTCGTTACGGGTGCGAGGGCACGAATTAGAAAAGTTCAGAAAGCCTTCATCACATTTACTGGAGTTTTTTAATTAGATTATACGTTCTAAGTTCGAATACCTTGCACACGTTGGGAGGTTTATCAACTTTGGAACATTTATCGCGGTCAGTTAACTAAGTTAGTGATAGGTTTACAGAAAACTGATGTGGTTTGTAACATGAAATTAGTCGCAGTAGTAGGATAAGTAAATTTCATTATCCTTCTTTAACATCGACTCTTAACGTTTATTCGTAAACGTGTGAAAGGTTCCAATGAAATCCCTATCTCTATATCCCTACTTCCCTATCCTCACTCAATCACAAAAAGTAAAACGTTAACTGTTTGTTTGTTTGTGTGGCTTTCAGAGATCTGAGACAATTTTGCACAATCATAGTATTCTAAGTTCCCGCAGGAAAGCTGGTATATTTCGGGTAAGTCTCTGGCATATTATATTGCAGTTTTATATAATTTTAGTAGGAATTATTATATATAGGTATTATTCTTATATTTTTATACCTACATATTAAACACACATAGTTGATAGATTTAATGGAGTGGAAAGTTTGAACTTCGACCTCGTGGCATGAGCTATTCAATTTTTAGACGTTTATTAAATTTTTATGGTTATTCTGATACATGAATCATTTTTTATGACATGAAGCCGTAACAACCTCGGAGATAGGTACTTTACAATAACGAACGTCACAACGCTCGGTGTACACATATATGTAATTTTTATATCCACCAGTATAGGTATGCAGAATCTAACGTGAAAATAAATTGAAAATCCACTATTGGATAGTATATTATATGGCTGACACGTGAAAACGATCTCACATTCCAAATACAAATATTTTTTCCAATATATCAAAAACATTTATCACTTACCTATTAACGCGTGAACTGCTGCATTCAAACTAAGTTGTAAAAGTCCTTAGACTTACCTGAAAAGAAAAAAATGTATTAGAAACGTGGTTTATTTCATTAATAATTACATACCTACGAAATTAACAAAGTAATAATTTGAGAAACGAAGTATACAATCATCTATTAAACCACAAATACTAAATAAGAAAAAATGTTATATAAATATGTATCAACCGTCTTTGAACGTATAGTCATTGTCATTATCAACCTACTTTTGATTGTGCAATTTATAAGCATTTTATAATTGTAGTTAAAATACAACAAACAATTATCTAAATGGTGGAGTTTACTTAATACGGCTGGGTTAATTCATCTTAGATGTTAGTATAAATCAGTATAGGTTTACCTATCGTGATGTGTGAAGCGTTGTGTAACACATAACACAATTCAGATTGGTGACCCCCGTTTGGACGGTAACCACTGTGACGACAAAGTGGTTTTGGCTGGTTCAAATTGGCTTGGAGGAAAGTGATTGACGGCACTTAAATTGAGTCACTGTATAAGAAACCCATATCTAATTATAATTAAGTTCTTATATATGTCCCATTTACCTTTTCATTTCCGTAATGCCCTTAACATTAGATGAACGACTAGACCATCCCGTCATTCGTTTACATAAATAGTGTAATTGGTAAGAAATTAAAGTTCAATAAAATATTTAAAAAAAAGGTTGCAAAAGTGTTACTAATATATTCCGATTTTCTAACATAAACTTACTTTTACTAGGTGGTAAGACTTAGTTGTAAAGTTCGTCTAGGTAGGTACCACCGCTTTGCCAGTTATTCTGCCGCCAAGCAGTAGTGTGCAAGCACTACTGTGTTCCGGTTTGAAGGGCACTGTAGCTAGTGAAATTACTGGGCAATTAAGACTTTATGATCTGATCTCACAGTCGAGTAATCTTATTACCAGACTGTGCTGATGTCTCAGGATGATGTGCGCAGTGCAGTGTCGCTTGAAACTCTATGTTTTAGGGTTCCGAGTGACACTGTTCTGTTATGGGCGGCCGTGGCGCTTAACATCAGGTGAACGACTAGCTTGTCACATCATTCAATAACATAAAAAAAAAAACTAAAAGCCCAAACGACACGATGAACAATTTGATTACTCAAATCGCAAAACCGATAATGGTTATTTTTTTGTGTATCTTTGGCTCAAATGTTGAAGGCGCGGACGTGATTGTTGAAATATCACGATACAATAAAACGGAAACACAGCTGCTCGGATATTGTGCGGACGATTCTACGACGGGAAAACCGTCAGACGGCAAGTCACCTATGCCGACGGAAAAATATGATAGCCAAACAATAGCCTGTGCAACGGTGCCGGTGGAGACTCCAAATCATTATTTATTGTTTCGTTAACGAGCTCGAAAGAAACGTGGGCCGGAACCGTGGCTCGATGCCCGCACCCGGAATTCAGGGCTGACTCATACCTCCGACTAAATTGACCTACCGATCTTAACCCCTTCAGAAATTAATAGAGCTCAAAGTAAGATTATACTCTACGAACTACGGATATCGGGTTCCCATACGGGAAATTATTCAACTCTGCACATATAAATGTATAGTGTAAAATGAGTACGTGCGGGTATTCATAAATTGCTGGTATTGCACGAGGTCACCGTTTTCACCAGTGAACAGATAGCACCAATTCATAAGTACGTATACATGTTTAACTAAGCAGCGAACGCAAACGTATTCACACTCAAAGCCGTGTACGTTTTATTTTACCTACTGTTTGTTCGTCAAAATTTATAATCATAAATATTACTTTAACAGAAATTAGGAAACGTGTTATTTCTATAAATATAGAAAAATAAAAACAAAACAACATGTGTTATTCTCAAGAATGTCGTAAAAATATGGGCAGGATGTATTATGCTAATACAGCGTACAAATTGCGCATATTTCCGTGCACGAAAGAAAATAACCAAACGATATTTTTCGCCTTTATAATTTAGTGGAAAATAGGATTCCAAGGACGATCAATGTACACAACGTTTACTGCAAAAAAGCCAGTACGTTGCTCATTCACGATCATGACTGGCGTAAACCCTGTGACAGACGTATATACAATATTTTTACTAGCAGTAAATAACATGAGTGATTCCTTCTGAATCGCTGAGCTGTTTTTATGTTTCTGCGTTATCGAATCAAAATCCAGATGCCAGTTCGCTTTTCTTCGTAGAAATTAGAGATGTTTAACGGTTGGAAACAAAGCAGCCGGCGGTGCATATCATCGGACGACAAAACTTGGTTTTACTGGTAGATAGCACAGGAGAAAGTAGTCAGATAACGTTATTTCATAAGACTGATGGAATTACAAGATGTTAACCTTGTTATGACGACGGCCGCTTTCCGTCGCCAATCACTACCAGTCTGATGCCTAAAGGAGTAAATATTACAGAGGCAGCAAAAAAAAGCACTGTATAAGTTGTATTGGTTAAAATATTTTTTTTTTGATTTACACAAAGTCGGAAATTGTAGAAAACAACATTACATATAAATATAATACAATATACTTTAGTTATTGCTCATTTTCTTACGACTATGTAACTAATGAAAATAGCTAATCAAATCAAACATCCTTCGTATTGACCTTATAAAATCGATAGCTAATATTATTTTTACTTCTTATGTTAAATTTTGCGTGACAAAAATATGTACGATTATATGTACGAGATTAACATAAATACGACATGCACATAGTTTGTAAAATAGAATATAAAATAATTTAATGACCTATAAATATCGACTGTATTTTTATTTAACTAAGCGATCATTCGAAAACTTGTTCAAACCATTTTTTGAAGTTTATTGTGAAAACTGAATTGAAGACTTGGTTAAATGTAGTATGATTTTTCTACAACTCGAAAAAGTATTTAAATAACTTTGTAATATATTAAATTTAACAACTAATTCAATTGAAAAATCAATTCACTTGAAATGATGTTTCACTATTTTGTTCACATAAACTATCCGTACCTTACGGAATTGTTTTCCTCTAAAAAGTGGTTCTCGTTTTTCCGTACCTCACTCGACGAAGTCCCATTCCTTTGTACTCCAAAGTTTTTCAATTAGCAATTAGTTGATTAAAAATTGGAAACGTGTGTAGTGGGACGCGACTTGATGGCGGTACTGCTGAGCGACATGCGCACGGTGGGCTGGCGCATATACTCGTATCTCACGATTTACACGGATCGTAAAGACATTTTACACGCATCGTCGGCTGAGTGCCGAGTTCGTAATTCGGTGAGGCGCCCACCGAGACAGGAATGAGCCAACTTTCAGGAACGCTGCGGCCGAATGAGAAAACATTGGGGAAGTTGCTGCCAAGTGATAGACAAAAACGACTAAATACATATTATGGCGAGGCTTAGTAAAACACATAACCCTGTACAGCTGTAAAGTTTCAACATACACTGTGAATAACAATGGCCACGCGTAAACTCGTACATATTGCTAGATATCAACGGTTCTTATGATATATGTGTATGGGAAAACTTCGAAATGGTGTAATTAGTTCACGTTATGGGTGCGAACGGCTGTAATTAGTCAACTTTAGCACTTTACGACCGAGCCAACGTGAAGAATCGACTCTCTTTATGAAGATTTGTTTGTATTGCCTTTCATAAAAGTTTCCAATATAGCGACGTATAGACGTTTATTAGTATTGAGTAAATGCGAGAGACGTGCGTTTTAGAGTAAATAGCTCAATAAGCGTCAAGGGGGCGAGTTAACGCAGAAACAAGGCGGGCATATGAAGCATGTCCCGCCGGTCGGAGTCGTAATAAGTACCGCTCAACTCGATCATAAATAAAAAGAGAACCAGCATAATAGGCACGTCAGGGACGTCAACGGCAGCTGGCGCAGGACGAATTCAGACGCCATCCGCCACCACGGCCGCTCCTATAAAAATATACCGACCGACTTCACAAACATATCCACGTACGCCGGAACTAGATGCGAGTGCTCGCATGCAAAACAACATTAGCCTGAGAGACTCTACCAGCTCAACTCGAATATCGCAAACTTTTATTCGTAAACTTGACGCTACCTCCACAGAACAGAATGATGTTCCTTTCTCGGGCCGAGATTATTTTATTTTAGAATTTCACCTCTTCCGCAGATTCTTTGCAATTTATCAAAAAGATACGGGGGAAGGAAGCGGCGACGATGACGTCGCACGCGCCCGGGCGCCCGCTGCTGTTCTCTCTATGATAAATCATCACGCTCGAAATGAATTTATCTCTTATTGGAATGCTGTTTTTATTATCTCTCCCTCTCAGAAATATTACTTCAAAATATGAGGCAAAAAGTATACCTACAGTTTCAACATTAAAACAAAAAGCATCATCCGACAAATGCTAAGTTCATTCATGAAACGCTTGTTCATGGGATTATACATTTATCCGAAAGAGCTTACGATGAGGGTATGATAATATTTTCCGAAGTATTAAAGTCATTGGTCCTTCGGGACCTTCATAAATATTTAAAGAATCCCATGGGGAATTTAACTCGAGGAGTTCGAATACTGAACGAATTAAACGAGTAAGCAAGAACGTCAAATTTAAGCATTTAAACGTATTTGAGAAGGCGAAATTAACTCCGGAACGGTGAGATATCTTAACGTTACGTTACTATGTGCTCAGTTACTTTGCATTTTGCTTAATAAGCTAGAATTTCACAAAGTTAAATGAATAATTTTACAAAGTTAAAAATGTAGCATGCTCATCCACATGTAAATTCATACCTTCCCACAAAGAGTTGATTCTTAAAAACGTTTATATACGGAGTAGCGTTATGGTGGGTAATATTTTACCTACATTTATGAAAGTTACAAGATATTTACCAAGATCGGAATCATTTCTATTTCCGATATTTCGGCGCAGTTACACCCAACGTGTTCACGAGTAGGCATAGAATGAGAGTGGATATCAAAAAATTTGAAATATTAGAAGCAGACAAATCGGTGACATAAATATAACTACCACCCTTAATTAAAATTTTGGTATTCCTAGATCTAATTAGCATTTTTCACCAACCAACCATTGCTAATAAGCAATATTTAATTTTTCAATAAAATAAAGTATTTGGTTAATTAATCAACCCAATACTAGAAGTTCGATTCCAAAAGGGTTGTTTACAAATGTTCATTAAGTTTACCAATTAACTTTACTTTTACTCAACTTATAATAATATATTTTTAAAAGGGGTTAAACTGACTTGAGTCGTGTCTGAGAAGTACTTGGATGATATTATAATAAATATTTATTTTCCAGTAATTTTGATTTATAAACCGAACTATTGGACCGATTTAAATGAAATTTGTAAGAGACTTATTTAAAAATATTACCTTCCAAATAGTTCACGAAATCGGTTCATGAATAGCAGATTTCCGAGGTGACAAGCATTTGAAAAAGGCAACCTAATTGAGAACCTCTACATTTTTTGAAGTCTAACTAAGCTACACTGCTTACTACAAAAAATAAAAAGTAATGACAAAATAATGATACTAAGAACGTGGTAGTTACCGTTACCATTAGGTAGGTAATATAACGAATATAGTCACGGACATGCGGGCCAAAATAGGGTTTAAGGTGAAATTATTTAAAGGTGTCCAATCTTAATTAATAAACAAGCAAACAACAGGTCGAGTTACACAGAAGGGCTTATAGTTTTAGGTAAGTGCCTATTTAAGCAATAGCACGTTTCAAGTTTAAGTTCGTGAACGCCGATCAGATCTGCGATTCGGTCGGTCGGGCGTACCGAGCAGTAGCGCGACGGGTTGGAGCTAAGATATTTAGGAGCGACCGTTGTGTCACGCGTCGAACATCTTTCACCGACACGTACATAGACCCTAATTGATATTTGCTAACGAAGACACAGTCATCGGTTCAATTTCAATACATCAGACGACCCTAGTTTCGCAGATTCGCATAGACCCGAACACACTTTCTATGTGTGTAGGTGTGTGATGATACAGTACTTATAGGTTTCTAAGTAAATTTCGCCTTATTTACGGCGACTTACTTACTTTATCTTTTACAATATAAATAACAGAAGTATCTAAACCGTAGCAAATTAATGAGAATTAGTTGCGAATAAATCATAAACTTTTTTTTCTCCCGGATTGATTAGTGGAAATTGAATAAATCACTAGATGCCGAGTTAGGTGGAGAGATTACATGGCAACTGTTTTATACAGGTTTTAATCGTTTTGCCAAAGAGACATTCCAGTCCTGTGATCAAAGCCGATTTAATTAAAAATCCGCAATAGAAGGTTGTCTAAAAGCAAGCAAAGTCGAGGTTTTCCACTTTTCCTTTCTTTGCACAAAAAGGTTCTAATAAAATCTCATTCGGTTTCGGTGGCAGCGTATTTTCTTTTTTTAAATAATACCTAGCACACTACGAGAAATCCCTAATCCGTATAATATTAGTATGACCGTAATATTATACCCGGGTGCAAACAATAGTTTCGTAATAGAAAATACCTTATACAACCAAGGAATCTAGGGTTAGTGCCGGTATACCAATATATGTTCTTTCTTACGTCCAACGTGCATACTTAGCTAGGGGTCATATTGTCATATGACAATGACCCATAATAAAGACGAAAACGACGATCGACGATCATAAATATACGTTTACAAAAAAATATAGGTTAATAAAAATATAGATAATGATCTATATTTTTTTTAAAGACGTTACAAAAACGTCTTTATTCGATCTGCCAAAAGCTAGGAGTAGCATCTCATAAATTGACATATGAATTTTTCTTTTTGTAAGGGCCAGACTTTCTGTTACAACCTGTCAAATACTCGTAACAACCGAGACCAACAACAGTTTATCGTGCGCAATAAACCTAAATAAAACTACAAAAAAACTGAAATAGGTACACAAAAAAAACAGGCGCAGCGGCGGATTCTGCTGGACAACTAAAAAGGCGCAAATATAGTAACCTTGATAAAGATTATATATTTGCATCTTTTGCAGTTGAGACGCTGGGGCCTCGTGGACCGAGTGCTCACCAAATGTTCAAAGATCTTTCCAAACGTCTGTTCGAAGCAACACATGACAAAAATGCTGGCGTCTACTTCGGCCAAAGATTGAGCATTGCCATTCAACGTGGCAATGCTGCTAGCATATTGGGCACGTTGCCTACTACTGCTGATGGTTTGTTAGATTAAGTTTTATTTTTATTGTTTTAACAGATACAGTTTTTTAAATAATCTCAACACGTCTACTATGAAGTTACACCTCAGGTGCGAAACTGTAAATTCTGTTGAATCTTATTAAAAAAATAAACTTACTAAAAAGGGTCGACTGTAGGAATTTGAAAGTTCCCAGCCCTTTCCCAGCATTAAAATTATTGTACCCAGACGACGAGCCGGTAAATGAACACCCTTTTTACCTGTCTTACACAATTCGACACAAATTCTCAGTAAAATCTGATTTTATTCAAGGTACAGTTAACAAATGCGAAAATATATTCTCGCAATTTCTTCTACGGGGCCGCATATTAAATTAGACTGAAAGAAGTAAAATAAAAATGTAAAGCGGATCTCAGCGCAACGAAGAGTAAAAAAATGGCGAAGTACGTCGCACTACGCTACTTTACAGTCCCGTATATTGCGCCTTTTGGTGATAATGTTTCACAAATTAGCCAAGACACGAAACGTTGTCCCTGATGTTCTGAGGTACAAGTCTTTTGGGAAAAATTTTGAGAAAATCCGTACCGTTTAGCAAAATTTTAAAGTGACATAGCTTAAATTTTCAGGCCTATTCAAATGTTTTTTATTTCTTCGTAAAATTAAAAGAAAAGTTAATATATATAAACAAATCTGCCAACATGCAAATAATAAAGTTATTGTTGCTTTGTGCCTAAAAATTCGTTGATAATGTCAATATCGCAGTAGGTGTATTTAGGTCATCGCGGCTAGTATATAGTCCAAATGTTTTTTGTAGTAGGTAGTATTTAGTGGTAGTTGATATATTATTGTAGTATTAAGTCAGTAGATAGACCCCTTTGTCGGTAGGTAAAAAAAAATTAGTGTAGCAGTTACCTCGTTCACAGATGCAGATAGCCCAGGTTAGAATTCACATATATTCCATTTCGACAAAAAAACGTTTACTACACAGACGCTCCGTAGTTTATACGCAGTTTATAATTTACACCTACAATTTATACATTTTTAGGCAAAACTATATTTTTTCGAAAACTTTGATATTGTGTAAATAATATTTTACGCAGTTTCATTACATGTAATAAATAATAAATATCAGATTTCGATTAGAATATATAAATTATATATAGAATGAAAATATACGTGGACATTTAATTTATCCATCTAAATTATGATGGGCTGTCATTCAAAAAATGAACCTTCTTCCTTTTTTCGTAAATGGGGTTCCGCAGCAAATTCCTATAAATAGGGCGCGGGGTTGCGAAGATCGGCCGCTTCCAGAAAATTAAATTTAGTATCGAGCTCGACTCGGCGACTGAGTGGCACATGCCCGCCCAAACCAGGCATGCCGCTTCTGCGTGCCACCTTTTGCACTTACCTTTACCTAAACAAAGTGCAGGGTGTGCTTTTAAAAATTATGACATGGTATTAGGCGCGTATTGTTCGCTACCTCATATCTCCGTCATTTGTATATTTCTTTTATTTAATAGAATATTCTTTAGATTGGTGCTATAGAAATTTTCACAAAATCATTTCAATAATTTAAAAAAGAACAAAAAATGTAATAATATTAATAATGGAAAAGAATTGAGAACCTTCTCTTTGAGAAAAATCCTCCTCCTCCGTCCTCGATCAAAAAATTAAGTAAATTACTAAAATAGGTACCTACTGAGGTACCTCTTTAACGATGGGGATGGTGATTTTAGGATGAGGTACGTAGCTTAATGTAGTACAAGCTATGTTACGATTAAAATAAAATTTTAATTTTAGTAATATACATACTTAATGACGTATCTAAAATTAAGGGGTAAATAAAACTAAAATAATGTAATAAAATCACGGCGTAGTTTCCTCACTGTAACGTTTACTTAAGACCGGTTTAATAAAGTAAACACGCGGATATTTTGTCACTAACTTTAAATAAATTAACCGTAATCAGTGTCACACAGAATAATACCTCGCTTCCTTTTTGTTTTCACGCTTGGCTCAAAATTTAAATTAGACAATTAAATGAATGTCAAAAACTTCAATTCATACTTTGCGTACAAAACTTCTAAAACAAATTAACCCATTCGAGTTACAAAATTATATAAGTAGACAATAAACCAACCTACAAAATTAACCAAAAACAAAAAATATTCAGATTTGGCTTTCCTGCGCGTACCAATTAGAATATTTAAGTGACTTTGACGAAGTGACTTCGGTGTCTGCGGCATCACTTGAACGTCAATTCTAATGAAGTAAGCAAAGTTTAATGTTATAATAAAAAGTTTGTGTGCAAGTCTTATTCAGTCACAAACTTTTTTATTTGGGTGGAATAATTAACCCCTGATTCAGATATGTTTTTGGCGTGTCTTTTAGAGACCTTGGTATCAGTACAATACAATTGGAAAAATATAAATACGCGAAGCCACGTTTAGTTGTTTGTAGTTCATAAAACTCAGTATATGCTATAACTATTTGACTCAACCTGGCTTCGCAAAAGATGATTAATTTTATGAAAGTCCCCTCCCTAATATGGTCCCACCACTGTATTCGTCCTTTCTCTATACATCTTGCCCTCTATCTGTCTCTCTCTCTCTCTCTCTCTCTCTGCCCTCTTTGTCGTAGCTTTTCCTGCGCTTCCTTTTTTCATCCTCACAGCCTCCCTTTCCAATCCAACTCTTGGCTAACGACAAAATTAATCCCATGGTTTATTTTTGATCTATTTTCAAACAGACTGAGACAGACAAAAATTCTAAAACTGCTATTTTTGGAATCTATTACTTCATAATACTCCAAAGGAAGTTCTTTCTAAATTCTCTTTTATGCACAGATTTTTCCTTGGTCATAGTAATTTGACTTATTATTGACTTAGTACTAGTTTATATTGTGGTATTAATAAATTTCTTCTATGAGCCAAACTAATTGAATCTAAAATTTAGATTGAGCTATAAGATGAAATATCCAGACATGTTTAGACCGTAACTTGGGCTTACGCGTGTCATACGATCAACGGTATATCTTATTCTGAAGCCGTTTAGTCACCGGAACGAGTGTGTACACAACGTAAGGTAGCACTAAGTCTTAGAGTCCTTTATTTACGATCTCTTATACTATCCACCATGAAATGGTTTACGAGTGTACAAGGATAGTGGGCGGGCATCGAGGCAAATTTATCGCGTGCAGCCATACTGGAAACACTGAGCTATACGAGTGTCCAAGTCATAAAACGCCACTTTGATGCATAAAACAATACCCATCATCAGGCTCGGGGGTTCAATCACTTTAAAAGGCATAATATCTTATCGCACCATGATGAAAGTGGTGGATCAGCTTAATCCTTTGCAATCGCTTGAATACACCATAAACTCATAGATTTAAATAAAAATGCTTAGGTTTATTGCAAGTACGTTTCAGTCTCAACATATTGTAATGTATACGCATAACTTATTATACATAAAGTCAATTTTGAACTTGAGAATAATCTAGTCTATGGGTATTCGAATAGAAAAGCACAAAATATGCTTATTCAACAAAAAACATTTAAATTTCACCACGAAGTAGACGTAGAAATAAAATAGAAAGCTTTTGAAAACAGTTGTAAAAGCCCTGCCCACTGACACATTAATTGAAATGGCAGACATTTGTTTTCTACGAGGGCCGTTTACGCAGAAATGCATTTCTAAGCGATAATAACTATTCTTAGAATTAATTAATGGCCCTCCTTTAAAGTTTCAGATAATAGCGCTCGGACGGCGCCAGATGTTGATGAGTGTAATAGCAACGTTATGAATTTTAACGTCTGCCAGACGAAAATCTGCTGAATGAATATTGAACACACTAAAAAAGGAAATAATTATGCTGGATAAGGATGTTCCGGCCACAAAATGTCTCGGTAGCTCACTGGAAAGAACTTTACGAGGAACACTGAAAATAATTAAGATGGAATCTCATTAGAGGGCCTCGGTGGACGAGTCAGGCTATCTGCGACTGAATACCTTCTATCTAGAACAGTTATGCAGTTTCTGGCACCACAAACTGTAATGCAAGAATCAGAAAATTAAGATAGAACATAGTAAAATAATCTGAAACAGTAATTCACGATACAAGCTTAACGTACAATAAGTACCAAATTTTTGTTTGGACCGAATCCAAAGAAGTTTACAGACGGCCTGTCTCAGACAAGAATTACGCAAAAGAGAATTGTCATTAAGTGTTTTGCTTAATCAACGGACCTTGAAATTAAAGTATAGCTTGTCTAACATTACGTAGTTTAAAAACTCAGTGCTAAGATATGTTAAGATGGAAAAGCCAACAAAACTGTCCTTTTTGAGTTTAGAGTCATCAAACAATCACAACTTGCGATATTTATACACTACATTACATTTTATCACTAAAGTTTTGACAATTTTTTACTAGGTGGTAGGACATTTCTGCAAAGTTCGCCTAGGTAGGTACCACCGTTTTGCCAGTTATTCTGCCACCAAGCAGTAGTGCGCAAGCATCACTGTGTTCTGGCTTGAAGGGTATTGTAGCTAGTAAAATTAATGGGCAAATGAGACTTTATGACCTAATCTCACAGTCTAGTAAACTTACTACTAGACTGTGTTGATGTCTCAGGATGAAGTGCGCAGTGCAGTGTCACGTAGAAACTTTATACTTTAGAGTTCTGATTGACACTGCAACTGATATGGGCAGCAGCCGTGCCGCTCAACATCAGGTATATCCTTTGCATAAAAAAGGTATAAACCGATATCTGAATTCATCTGTTAAGCACTAGCTACATATCCCCACAGAATTAAGATACGCAAATGTCACGGACGTTCCAAGTCGTGTAACAATGTCTTGCTTGAATGCACAATGAGTACGGCTGGAACGCAGATACTCGCTGTAATGCTCTCAAAGTGCCAACGGCGGCTCATGAGCAGTTACACTCGACACCCAAGAATGCAAGTAAATAAACAAAGAGGGCACACACATCTACATGTGTGCTTGTACTCCGTGTTGGTTACATATATATGAGGGAACTCAGCTTCGCCGCAAATTGAGCGTACCGCCGCCGGTTCGTATGCCTCGCTACGTCTCGTATAATGTTCTAATGGAATCCTGAAATACAATGAATAACCCATGAATGACCTCCGATGCCTCTGACACTTCACAATAATTATTATAACAACTTCGTCTATATAGACTGCCATCAATTAATTAACTCGGTCATATTGAAAACTCTAACTTCTAAGACAAATTTATGGCAATTTCAATTTTTTATTTACAGTTTCCATTTTCGTCAATCAATATAACTTTGTTAAGTAGGCTTTACCCGCATGTTAAGGTTTTGGGGATAAATTTTAAATGTGAAATGAAAATTAACAATTGTCATGATGGTGACATTAACATTAAACAAAGCAAAAACAAAATTATACCAGCCGATAGAAACTAAAGAAGTTTTAATTCAGTCGTGTGGTCTAAAGCACGCTCGTTTTTTTGCTAGCGTCAACATGTAAGCAATAATCAGTGGCTTTTTTTAATAGATAAATGGCAATAAGCCGGTTACATTCGATACCCAAAACTCTAAAACTAGGGTTCACTTTTATTTAATCTGAGATACTACATACATTTCCATTTCAAAAGCAAGCAGGTAATACATGCACCAGTTTAGCTCGTCAAATAATGGCACGCACGTAGCTCGTCTCGCGAGAGTCGCGTTCGGCAATCACGCGGATGGGTGCATTACCGATGGGTTGCACAACCCCCTTGTGTACTCATCCACATGCCGCTCATATCGCCGTCCAGCGCTATGCCAATAGCCAACAACACTCCATATTAAAGGCCCCAAATTGCAGTTTAATTTATTCCGAACGTGTCTCGGCAACGGAATCGCAATAACAGGCAAAACAATACCACGTTTATTGAGGGCTGTTTGATTGCATTTACAGGCACAACTACAATCAGTGGAACGTGTTGGCAACGTGTTAGTGCGTTTACATACGATGAGGCTTACCATAATAACTGCGAACTTTGTGAAACACCAAAACGGGCAAGGAATTTATAATATTTGAAATTAATGTAAGAGCTAGAGCAAACTTAGCAACAGATGCCTGCAATGGGGATCGTACGAACTGGTTATGTTAAAACGCGCGGATACAGCTCATATTATATTTTTATGTGCGCGTAAAGCGTATAGCGTTACGTAGCATCAGTGTTGTTTGCCAAACCAGCCTGAAAACGATACCAATCACCAAAAGAGGTATAGAGAGAGCTATTCCACTATTGTTCATGCCACTTTTTTGAGAGGTGGAAATGCCCTTCTCTGCCACCACAGGGGTGATGGCAGGGGTATGTGGGACTCGAACCCACTAAAACACTCTCGTGATCCGTCCGCCGCCGGGATGGGGCGAGATGGAGTCACTTCAGCATTCACCATCTCGCCCTGGTCAAACTCAACGATATTTATTCTTATTTAATTGTCTATTTATGTATTAGGTTAATATTATGGTTGAGTATTAGTTTAAATAAATGAAAAGTTTTTTTAGTCCACGTTTATTACAATAAGAACAAAATTCCTAACTTATTTTTAAACTTTGTGCTACTCTGCTGTTATAAACCTAACGTTGAGACACTCAAATAAAAAGAGTTATTAAACTTAATTTTCCTAGTTTAATGTCTGTAAAAGATTCCATAATAATAATAGGTCTTTACCTATGAAATTGCCGTATTGCAGTACAGACTTTTTCAAACAAAAAAAAGTTTTGATTGGCTATGAATTCTAAATTCAAATAAATTTTGTTTTAAAAATATGACATTCTATTTACAATATAAGTCTTTTGTTTATTGATTAGCGTTGTATTTTCATTACATTTCAACATTTTTCCTCATAATGGATACTTTGAAATTTCGTGTAATTATGGAATATGAGTTCCGTCGTGGCATCAACGCGGCACAAACGACACGTAACATCAACGACGTTTACGGAGAGAACTGTACAAACGAACGTACAACCCGTTATTGGTTTGCTCGGTTACGTTCTGGGAATTTTGACTTGAAAAATGAACCTCGTGGTCGTCCGGAAACTTTGGTCAACAATGATGAATTAAAGGCGATTGTGGAAGCTGATGAATCTCAATCTACAGCTGAGCTGGCAGCAGCTTTTGATGTTAGCATCAAAACAATATTGGTCCATTTCCGATAGATTGGCAAGATAAAAAAGCTTGATAGATGGGTGCCCCACGAACTTAACGATCGCCAGCGCAACGTACGCGTCGAGACTTGCCTTGCGCTGCTTAACAGGCACAGAAATGAAGGAATTTTGAACCGAATTGTTACGTGCGACGAAAAATGGATTCTTTTTGATAATCGAAAGCGCTCAGCAAGAGTTGGTTAGACCCTGGTTCGGTACCAAAGCAATGTGCAAAACGAAAAATGACCCCTAGAAAGGTGATGGTCACAGTTTGGTGGTCTAGTGCTGGTGTCATTCATCATAGCTTTTTACAAAACGGCGAGAGCATTACTGCAGATGTGTACATTGAAGAACTGACCACAATGATGGCGAAACTCGCACGTCTGCAACCAGCTTTGGTCAATCGGTCGTCTCCACTGCTACTTCACGACAACGCGCGACCCCATACTGCACAACAGACCGTCTCTAAGCTGCATGAGTTGGGTTTGGAAGCTCTCCCTCATCCGCCATACTCACCAGATCTTGCGCCTACCGACTATTACTTTTTCCAAAATTTGGACAACTTTTTAGCGGGAAAAAAATTCAATTCCCGAGAGGCAGTACAAAACGCCTTTGAAGAGTTTCTTGTCTCCCGTCCTGCTGATTTTTTCAAGAAGGGCATCCATAAACTGCCACAGCGTTGGCAAAGATGCATTGATTGCAGGGGTGATTACTTTGAATAAAAGAAATAAATAAGTTCGAAAAATACTTTAACTTTTTTCAAACAAAACGGCAATTTCATAGGTAAAGACCTAATATTATATTTAATTGCAACTTCTAAGGAAATGCTCCCGAGAGAAACGATTTATTCGATCAGTTCAAACTTACTCGCCTAGATGTGGGTATTTTTGAAAACATACTACCCACACAAACATCCAACACGGCTACTCTGCTGTATCGGTCTGTGTACAGACTGATACACATCTAAATATATATAACTCAAAGGTGACTGACTGATTGACTGACTGACATAGTGATATATCAACGCACAGCCCAAACCATGGACGAATTGGGCTGAAATTTGGCATGCAGGTAGATGTTATTATGTAGGCATCCGCTAAGAAAGAATTTTTCTAATTTATATAATATTTGCAACTGAGTGCGTTTAAAAATAGATTTATTGATTTCAATTATACGAGTATAATCTATACAAATAAAATCCTGACTGACAAAGTCCTGACTGTCTTATATATCAGCGCACAGCCTAAACCGCTGGTCCTACTAGACTTGAAATATGGAGGGTGTGTTCTTTGTAAAGTGTGGGTATCCATTAAGAAAGGATTTTTCTAAATTCCACCCTTAAGAGGGTGAAAGGGGTGGTTGAGTTATTTTCCCATAAGCCACGCCACGGGCGAAGCTGCGGGCAGAAGCTCGTTGTAACATAAATTTCCTTCCCTGTCTATTATACCATTTTTTGTACTTTTGGTTGACATAGTTGTAGATAACTATATGCAGCACTTTAAAAGGAGCAATTCATTAATGGAACATCTAGTGTTAAAGATATTAGGTCTTTACCTATGAAATTGCCGTTTTGTATGAAAAAAGTTAAAGTATATTTTTTTCGAACTTATTTATTTCTTTTATTCAAAGTAATCACCACTGCAATCAATGCATCTTTGCCAACGCTGTGGCAGTTTATGGATGCCCTTCTTGAAAAAATCAGCAGGACGGGAGACAACAAACTCTTCAAAGGCGTTTTGTACTGCCTCTCGGGAATTGAATTTTTTTCCCGCTAAAAAGATGTCCAAATTTTGGAAAAAGTAATAGTCGGTAGGCGCAAGATCTGGTGAGTATGGCGGATGAGGGAGAGCTTCCAAACCCAACTAATGCAGCTTAGAGACGGTCTGTTGTGCAGTATGGGGACGCGCGTTGTCGTGAAGTAGCAGTGGAGACGACCGATTGACCAAAGCTGGTTGCAGACGTGCGAGTTTCACCATCATTGTGGTCAGTTTTTCAATGTACACATCTGCAGTAATGCTCTCGCCGTTTTGTAAAAAGCTATGATGAATCACACCAGCACTAGACCACCAAACTGTGACCATCACCTTTCTAGGGGTCATTTTTCGTTTTGCACATTGCTTTGGTACCAAACCAGGATCTAACCAACTAGCTGAACGCTTTCGATTGTCAAAAAGAATCCATCTTTCGTCGCACGTAACAATTCGGTTCAAAATTCCTTCATTTCTGTGCCTGTTAAGCAGCGCAAGGCAAGTCTCGACGCGTACGTTGCGCTGGCGATCGTTAAGTTCGTGGGGCACCCATCTATCAAGCTTTTTTATCTTGCCAATCTGTCGCAAATGGACCAATATTGTTTTGATGCTAACATCAAAAGCTGCTGCCATCTCAGCTGTAGATTGAGATTCATCAGCTTCCACAATCGCCTTTAATTCATCATTGTTGACCAAAGTTTCCGGTCGACCACGAGGTTCATTTTTCAAGTCAAAATTCCCAGAACGGAACCGAACAAACCAATAACGGGTTGTATGTTCGTTTGTACAGTTCTCTCCGTAAACGTCGTTGATGTTACGTGTCGTTTGTGCCGCGTTGGTGCCACGACGGAACTCATATTCCATTATTACACGAAATTTCAAAGTATCCATTATGAGGAAAAATGTTGAAATGTAATGAAAATACAACGCTAATCAATAAACAAAAGACTTATATTGTAAATAGAATGTCATATTTTTAAAACAAAATTAATTTGAATTTAGAATTCATAGCCAATCAAAACTTTTTTTTGTTTGAAAAAGTCTGTACTGCAATACGGCAATTTCATAGGTAAAGACCTATTATATACAGACTACCTCTTTCCATCCACTGGGCCATTATGGATTATTTGCTACCTTTGGCATTAAGCACGCTTCTCCAATGCACGCTAACGCTTAACCAGGTTGTTCAAATATCTTCAATGCTAACATAATATAAAGCTAAAATGGCTATAACTAGGTACAAGCAGCTACAAACGGTGTAAAAAGTAATATGGAAGCGAGCTAGCTAAAGCATTTATGTCAACAAACGGTATGCCTGTGACTACTAGGGCAGAAATTCTTATTCACACGTCTAGCCATCTTGAGAAATAAGTTACGACGATTGATGTAGATACCAAATATTGCACACAATTTTATAATAGGAAAATATTTGGTTCTCTTGGTTCATATGAGATGTAATGTGAACTAAGAATGTGAGTATAACGTAACGTATTAATTACTTGAATTAAATAAAAAATTCAAAATTGTTTTAATAGGTAATTTATGAAATAATTAAATGCTTGAAAAATCTATATCATGTCTATCATAAGGTTGTCTGGAAGAGATCGCTTTTTAGCGATAAGACCGCCCAATGTAAACCTACTCATTAGTTATTTCCTGTTTTTATTTTTGTTACCTTGGTATCAATAAAGAGTTTATCTATCTATCTTTTCTATCATATTTATCTACTAGCTTCACCCGCGTGGCCCATAGGAAAAGAAGATTTTTTTATAGATAGATAGATAGAATACAACCACCTATTTCACCCTCTTAGGGGTGCAATTTCGAAAAACCCTTTCTTAGTGGATACCTACACTTTACAAAGAACACACCCTCCATATTTCAAGTCTCTAGGTTCCAGCGTTTTAGGCTGTGCGTTGATATATAAGTCAGTCAGTCAGTCAGTCAGTCAGTACTTAAAATTTTATATGTATAGATTATACTCGTATAATTAAAATCAATTAATTTATTTTTAAACGCACTCAGTTGCAAATATTATATAAATTATACATAAATGCAAATAAATTAATATGAATATGTACTTTATTTCAACTATTCCTAGCAACTGTGGTACCGTAACTTTATTTATCATATTTACTGTAGAGTAGTAGTGTAACATATGTAGTTAACATCCACTAGCCACCTCTCATGCTAGACCACAATACTCCAGAGAAGTAGGCATGAGTAATAGAGCACTGGTGCAATGAGCCTCGCAATTTCATATGTAAAGCCGCTTGGGCTACCAACTAAACTATATGTACACTTGAACATTCATAAATATGGTATTATGACTAAAAAAATGTTCAAGTTACCTTATAAATTCATTCAGCTCCTTTCGCGTCATCTTTGCATACTACAAATCATTTGACTGACCCGATAGCTCAGTTTGGAGTAGCTACCTTCTGAACTGTAGGTTGTGGGTTCGATTCCCACCCAGGACAAACATTTCTGTGGTGAACATCGATGTTTGTTCTATGTCTGGTGGTTATATCGTATTCTATGTATGTATTTACAAACAAAAAGTATTGTATCACTTTTAGACAACCTCTGCGGTGTGGTGGTTGAACAGATCGGCTTATAGCCCGGAGGTGGCGGGTTCAATTCCCGCAGGACAAGTATTTGTACACAGAAAAAAAAGCGCAATTACTTGTTCTGAGTCTGGGTGTTGTGGGACCATGGTCCTCGTAGTTCCTGGGTCCCTAGACACAGGGAATCCTAGTTAGGGTCTAGGATCTATGTATGAGATCGTTGGGTGTTATTATTATTTGTTATATTATCTGGTTCCTATAGTACAAGGTTAGCTTAGTTTGGGACTAGATGGCGCTGTGTGAAATGTCCACAAATATTATTATTATTATTGTTATTTCTTATTAAATAAATCGCCTAACAAGGAACGTCGCAAAAAAATATTTTGATGATACCACCAAAAATTCATAAATATTAAACACGATATACTCATATTTTAACAACGGTTTTGTCGCGGAATACCTTATACAGTTAATTTTATCGGCATCCAACGTAGACGAATAATAGCGGGCAATTTTATATGTTATATATTGCAGTTGCAAGAAAAAACGATTCGTTATAAAACCTTGATAAATATACTCTCTAAATAGATTCGTTTGGTCCCTCCATCTGACCGAAATAATCCGTTAAATATTAATAGAAGCTACAGTACCTTAAACCTTTCCATTTGATCTGAGTGGCGTTATTAGTTTTGAATAAACAAAATCAAATATAATAACATTGTTTCACACATTATAGGCCAACATATTATATTATGATAAATAATTTGCCTTTTAAGTAGGATGAATTATATGAACAACGAGCTTCTGCCTGCAGCTTCGCCTGCGGTGTGGCCTATGGGAAAATAATTCAACCACCCATTTCACCCTCTTAAGGGTGGAATTTTGAAAAATCCTTTCTGAGCGGATACCTACGTCATAAATTCTACCTGCATGCCAAATTTCAGCCCGATCCGTCCAGTGGTTTGGGCTGTGCGTTGATCACTATGTCAGTCAGTCAGTCACCTTTGAGTTATATATATTTAAGATAACACAACCAGATATTTAAAAACATACCTGTTCTCATTTAACGCTCCCTACTTTATATCGACAAAAGCAAACGCGCATTACATTTTGTATTCAGTTCTCGATTACTGAGCCAACCTGCGGGTTTTATGTATTAGGCGGTGTTTAATTGAATCAAAATTGTTTGTCTGCAAGATATCCGACATGGTTGTCGGTCGGAAGCCTGCCTACATACGCGAGAAACCAAACGTTCAGACCAACATTGGAATCCAACTGTTAATTAGTTTGCAAACTCATCGACGTCAGAATGAAACTTGTAATCGTGTTTTTTACCTTGTTTTTATATAACCCATGATACATAGTTTTTAGCCACTGTTTGAAAGGGCATTAGATTTTGGTTTGGGTAACGGAGACTTAATAAAGCCAACGTTAAACTACTGAAGCAGGTTCGTAATTAGTATGAAGTATTGGTAGCTCAGTTCAAACTACCGCTGCAGCGTTTTCATTTAGGCAAGACATAGTGTAGTTGTTGGTGCTAAAACTATGTGAGTTTACTAGTGCGGCATAGCTCTAGCCATATACCGTATTAATAGGAAGAAGCAAAACTGGAGCGAGGCGGTGAAGTGCGACCAGTAAAATTTCGCCGCTATTGTTTCGTGTACAACGTAGACTGTACCAAGCTTCAAGTTAATAAACTTGGCTGCACCTCACGAACGTCTCAATAAATTTGGTTTCAACCAGAACTTGGATCTAAATTGACACATTTTGTGATGAACATCCTTTGCAAAACTATAAATTTGAATAACGTCAGCGATCCACTATTCAAATACATTAATAATAATACATTTTCATTATAAAACGGCGGATGTGTAAACATGAGAAAAGAAAAATACTGCAAGCTTTTACTTGATAATTTAAAAGGATTATGAAGTCTTGTGTGGTCCGCTATTTATCTCCTTAACGACTTCCGCATTGTGACGTGTTCGAGGCAATGAAATAGGCGGTAAGTGTCATAAGCGAAGCGACAAGCGAGTTTTGAGCTCCACCAACCTCACCCAGTCTGTACCGTTCGCCACCGATCCCATCCTCACACGCTTTTTCGTCGTTTTTCATTGCGACATGCATATTCAACGCAACAATAAATCATTCGGAGCCATTCCCTCGCAGCCAAACGAGATGACCTACCTAACTGTTGTGTCACCTACGAGCTCGAAAATATCACACATAAAAAGTGTAAGGAAACAAACGAAACCGCCGAAATACAACGTTAATAATTACCTACCCTTTGGAGTCGTTGATAAATAGCGTCATTATTATCACCAGCCGGTTGAAAAATGGTTCTCTCTTGATATTTATTCAAATAGCTAGCCCACGCGAATGCTCTTTTATGGAGCTTGTGATTTTAGCTTTTTGCCCTTTTATATTTTACGATCACTCCTTTCATTATTGTGCAGACATAAAACTAAATGCGGAACAGCGATTCTAAATATGTACTCATAATTTTGCAGGACAAATATTCAACAAATCGCGAAACGATAATTGCCAAGCAAATTACACATAAATTGGGTTCGATTGAATGTGTGAGAGGATTTTTAATGAATGGCCAATTATCGCTGAATACTACAAAGTTATATTATAAGTAAATATAAACTATATTTTAATTATGAAATTCAGGTATAAGTGTATTATTATTATTTTTTTACTTTAAAAAAGTTTCAGTAACTAAAGATGAGTATAAGCCAATTGTTTTTCTATAATCTATGTTTAAATGACTACACATGACTCACTTGTGAACAAGTTTTGGCAACTTTAATATTTGTTACGTTTTTGCAATTTAAAATTATGTAACATCTAAAATAATTAATAAGATTTAGTTTTCTAATACTAACAGAGTAGTGCACATTTGACCTGATTTTAAATAAAAATGATAAGATATTTTTAATTTATATGAATATAACAAGTAGATAAATAAACACTTTATTGAAGTAATACCAAATACTTAACAAAACATTAAAATCTAAACTTTCTAACGTTGGAATAACTACTCAATGTTTTCTAACCTTTAGTTTGCCTTATTTCAAAAAGAGAGAAACAAAACACTAAATAACTATTTATTCCGCTACACAAAGTTTATTAGTAAGGGGGTAAAAGAACAAAACTTCAGAAAGTGTAACAATGGGCGGTCAAAAACATCCGAATCAGTAAACAAGCACCGAGTGAGTTTTTCCGCAGCGTCCGCTGCGTTTCTGTCTCTCTGTCCCTACTATTGACACAAAGTGAGAAAAATGAGTTCCGTTATGAAAATGATCGATATATTTCGTAGGTGTACACACCCGTTGACACGTACGCATATTAAATAGGGGGAGAGAATTTAGGTGCGATATTTCAACGTCATGGCTTACATTATTATTACAGATTAGCTGCGCCCCGCGGTTTCATCTGCATTTATAATGTTAGCAGTACTGGGCCTTTTTTTTTTCCTCCTATCAAGTATTTATTAAATAAATCACATCACACTAATATTATAAAGGCGAAAGTTTGTATGTGTGTATGTGTGTTTGTGTATGTTTGTATGTTTATTACTCTTTCACGCTTAAACGGCCGAATGGATTTGGATGAAATTCGGCACCAAGATAACTTATACACTGGATTAACATATAGGCTACATTTTATCCCGGACAAGTGAAATTTTCCCGTGGGATGAGCAAATAATTAAAATACTTTTAATCCGCGGGTGAAACCGCGGGGCGCAACTAGTAAGAAATAAATATTTACAGACGTTTCAAACAGCGCCATCTAGTCCCAAACTAAGCAAAGCTTGTACTATGGGAACCAGATAGCTGATACATACTAAAATACTTACACACTTTTTTGCTTGTAAATTTATACATTGAATACAATATAACACCCAGATACAGAACAAACACCTATGTTCATCACACAAATGTTTGGGTGCGATCGAACCCACACCCCACAATTCTGAAGGCCACCCACCAACTGAACTATTGTAGCAGTCATTATATCTTAATTCTATTTTCACAATAATAAATAACTTACTCCTTTTTTTAGACATATCTGTATTGTCGGCACCAACTCTTCTACTCAGAATATGTGGGTCTTATGCTAATAATGTTTTTATTACGATACATAATTTAATTTTAATCTATGCGGCACTCTATTGCTATTAAATCAAAGGCATATATTTTCAGCTCAAAAGTCACAGGCACATCTATTCTAAAAAACTTTTACATTTATGATGTTTCTGGAGATTGAGTCTAAATAAATAAATAATGTCCAACGATCACATAATAGATCCTGGACCCTAACAAGGATTCCCTGTGTTTAGGGACCCAGGAACTACTAGGACCATGGTCCCACAACCCCCAGACACAGAACGAGTATTTGCCCTTTTTTCTGTGCACAAATACTGGTCCTGCCGCGGGGATCGAACCTGCCGCCTCCGGGTTATAAGCCGACCTGCTCAACTACCACACCACAGAGTCTAAAGATCACACCTTAGAATACCGCACTTCAAAGCTTTGTTTACTTGTTACTTAAATGTGTTAAAAGTCATGAAACGCAATTACCCACCTGTATTGAAAGCACTCCAAGAGTGACGACGGCTTCCGTCATTAAATTGAAAAGTTGCCGAAGTGTGGTGGCATTAATAAAGGCAAGAATTTTAGAAAGGTCACTTTTCAACACCAAAAAATATTTCATAAATTTATCGAGCAGCCGCTATTATAAAAGGAACTTGTTTTCTCAACCGCGGGGTTTAGTAAAATATGCACGAATCCATCTAATTCACAGAGTGCAACTTTGCACTGGTCTTCCGAAGATTCGTTTAGGATAATGAAGTGTACAGTTGTGTATGCAATGCATTCAGAATACATTCGAAATTTCAACAAATAATCGACTTTGTCGTTTTTTTCTTTTGTTTAGTCCATAAAATTGCAATCACACTAATTAAAGGCGAAAGTTTGTATGTATGTATGTGTCGGCGGCAACGTCCAGTTATAAACTCTATGCGCAACGGGCTGTACCGTAATTTACTCTGTGGCAGAATTTAAATTTATTACAGTGGCAACACCGGCCTTTTGTCATCGCTTCCCTACCCATCTGTCTATAAAAAGGGACCGCTCGGTGTACTACGGATCTTTCTTGTTCCAGACACGGCGCGGTGTGGACATGCTGAAGGCCTATAGTTATATAGGTTGCAACCTACGCAGAAACCGTTCCAGCCGATATATGTATGTTTGCGTTTATGTGTGCATGCTTGTTACTCCTTCACGATCAAACGGCTGAATGGATTTGGATAAAATTCGGTACCAAGATAGCTTATACACTAGATCAACATATAGGCTACATTTTATCCCGGAAAATTGAAAATTTCTCGTGGGATGAGTAAATAATTAAAACACTTTTATCTGCGGGTCAAACCGCGGGGCGCAACTAGTATACAATAATTCTGTGGACTCTATTACCTCAATTCGTATCATAGAGTTATCATACGAAATTGCGAATTTCGTGAATTTAATCACTGTTCACGTCACGCTCTGCTATTCGAGTAATGACCACTGTCCGCTAATCATTGTTTCAATGACAAAATTAATTTGTTAGCACCATTTGAAGTGTTAAAGCTACTCTAAAATGACACTGACATGTGATTGTAGAGTAGCTTTAATGTGATTTTACAGTATCTAGCACTCTAAAAACACTCTAAACATGAAAAGTTAGATTGAATAAAACTTTAAAGAGTTATTAAGGTTTAGCTTAGCGAAAACATAAATGCATCTTATAATAAACTTATTTCTCATATTTGGAGACATTTTCATACTTTTTTGTTTAGTATTTACCAGAGACTACCAGAGCTAAATATTTTTCACAAAAGCTTTATAAAGTTAAAGAAAATACTGCCATAATAGCTCATAATAAGTATATCTCATATTCGATAAGGAAATTAACTTGAAAGTCCTGTGATAATTTCCATAAGCCGGCAGTTCCTCAAACTTTAAACTCGACCACGGGACCGTCACCGCCAACAGCAGTAAAGAAATACGCTTTTAGTATTATAACAAAGACCTTAGATAATAAACGGGATCGCTTGTTTTAAGAAAAGTTTTACTGCAACGAATAAATTAATCTAGATTCCGTTTTCATTATCAGGCTTCACAAACCGCAGAATCGCATTCTTAGACTATTTTCATAACTACCAATTAATAAGCTACGTTTTATGTATTTATCCTACTTACAAATGCTCAGTAAATATTTAAACGCAATATCTATTCAATTATTTTGACTTGGGATTCACTGAACGGAATGTTTAATTCTTAGAGCAAAGATTTTAACCTCTTAATAATAAAATAATAGTCACTAAATAAATTTAAATCAAACGTAGATATCATTAGTTCTTCATATCAAAACTTTCACTAGAACGAAACACATTTTCATGTGACAAATACAGTATTTTGGTATTATTTATGAGCTCAGCCGTAAGAGGTCATAAGCTTACGTCTTGTATATTCATGACGGAGTGATTTGGCGAACATAAAGTTAGGGTAATGAGCCGTGACACTACCTGTGCGTGGTGCGGGACACAGATTTGCCAGCAAGAACGAGGCCAACCCTTGGGATTGGGACCCTCCCTAGTACCCTACTCCTCCCCATTCCTTATCCTACCCTGGGAGCTCAAACATTAAGTACGCGATAGACGATTAAACGGCTTACTCGAGAATTACATAAATAACACTGAATTCTCAGTGACTAACCATGTTCGGATTATGACTAACTCTAATAAGATTTTGTTTGTTTGGTTACACTCGCGGATTTGCCAAGGATAACACTTTCTCGTTAACGACAGACGAGATTAAATCCATCAAAATAAATTCAAGTTTTAAACCAAAAAGACATTTACTTCAGCCGCTTTAAAGGAAAGGCTGAATATAGACTTTGATTTAAACAAGAAGGGATTTAAGTAGTCGTCTAGTTTGTTGAATAGTTGGTACTTTTGTAATTAGTTTCACGACAAAGTTTTAGTAATCGACATCAAGGGTTAATCCGAGTAGCCGGAATGAGATGTCGATTCCAAAGACGGACTTCTAAGTTCTCTGTGACCCAAGGTAAAACCTAAATCCATGACCGCAGCTTAATACAATTAAAGCATCGACAGTCGCATTACGTAATAGTGTTCATTGATCGGAAATAGTTTGCAAAGAAAATAGGGCAGTCTCGTCGGAAGTTTACTGTATCAAATATTTGTCAATACTTCTTATTTGTTCGGCGAAGACTCTCGCCGTTTGTCAAGCTCACGCTCACTGCATGGGCAAAAACAATTTCGTTTTATTCCGGAATGTGAGGGCAGATTAGGTTAAATGTTTATCTAAAGCAAAATCCGTTCTGTAACTCTTTAGTTGTAAGGGTCGACACAAACATTTTAAACAAACTTGGACCGTTTAATTGTAGCACGCTCTAGGACCGTATTTCGGCCTTACGTAACGTGTTTTTAAATAAATCTGTACTGGAAATCTATCTACTGTAAGGAAATTCATCTCTATCTCCATTGTCTGTATCAGGAGTGATCTGTTCTCCATTAACTGAATTTAATTCAGCTCACTAGTCCGTTTATAGATTAATAAAGTACGTACCTACCTTCTTCGAGTTTGATATCCCTTAGTTAGGAACGACCTAATTTGCTTGATTGGCTGAAGAAAATTTAGTAGTGTGATGTGGACCGTGTTTGTTTTAAGAGTTCCGTAGTACTGTATACTTATAAGTACACGTATAAGTTCGTCATATCCGTCTATTTGTCTGTCCACCTGAATCCTTTATAGCTTAAAGCTATTTACGTAAACGATAACTTAAATATAAATTTTAAGTTACAAAATTTTTTTTTTTTATTATAGTTATCCCGAACGTAATTTTAAATATTTACGAAAAATTGTAAAGATAAAACGGGTCTATTCGCGCACAAAAATTATCAAAATATAATTTTGACTATCCTCGACGTTTTGACCAAGTTATATTGGCCGTGGTCACGAGGGGACTTTAGTCAAAATTATATTTTGATAATTTTTGTGCGCAATTAGATCCGTTTTATCTTTACAATATGAGTTCAAGTCGCGAAAGTTTAAATAGCATTTACGAGATGTCCATTACTATAAGGCATCGGTTACAATATTTGCAAAATTTTGCTAATTTTAAACGAGCACGACTTGAAGCCTACTATTTTTACGCTGGCACTACATTAGGTAGTACAAAGTTAATTTTAGTGCCACCTAAGCTGCTGTTTACTATACATACAGAGAAATCAACTTGATTCCGTCATAATAAATTAAAATGAAATGATTTACATAAAGCCTCGTTAATGAGGTCATTGCTCTGTGAAAAGCCATTTGGACCAGATTGATTATGTAAATGAATGAGGCCTGCCGCCGTTGATAGCGTGAGATGGCTCACAAAACAACCATCTCAAGTTAAACTATAACTACAAGATATTAATTTTATGACAAGTTCTAATAATATATGGGTACTGAACAAAACAAAATCTAAATCAGATACCTAATAATAATTGATATTATCAGCAATAAATTATTCTAAATAGTCCCAGACGGTCCCCTAGTGCTACTTTTAATAAACTTACTATTAATCATTACAGTATCATTCGATTTTTTATGTCCAACAGACGTCCAAAATTAGAATTCAAATGAAGCGTTAATTTTATTTTTAAATCGCTACCTAATTAGCAATATTTGCTTAGTAAACACATTTTCCTTAGTTGTAAGGAAATGTATTTACTAAGCAGAACGAATGAACTTCTACCTTCTACGAACAATCTGTGACGGAGGGAGCGGCTGGTACGTTGCGGTCGCGAAGAACCCCCGAAAACTTCCAAGGCTATACAATAGGTACAAAATACCATTATCAGCCGGCATCATTCACACAATTTACGAAACGGATCAAGTAGACTCAACATAAGGCGTGATAGAGACGAGGTGACAATGAACAGTCAATATCGGTGGAAAATTTTATAAGATCACTATTTCCCGCTTGATAAATTGAAAGCAACTATAAAAAGGCGACATACAAAGAGAATGAACACGCTGGTTCGGCAATTCTACTTATTTCCACTTCGCAGATTCAATTCTTTTGAGTAAACAGTCGCACAAAACTAAACTTATGTTATTTCGTAAGACTGTTGCGGTATAGAGACAACAGTTGAAGAAAAATGTAACTTATTTTCTTTACAAAGAGATCTTGAAAATATCAACTCTGGTTCTCGTTCTTGTAGGAACTCCTAAGTAAGTTTCCAAAGAATTTACGTTATACGTTTTGGACATTGCATTCTTGAGTATAACTCACCGGAGTCATAATACGACTACATTGTATCATATACAATGTAAACAGGTTACAAAATGCAATGGAAAATCGATCATACAATAGTTGACCGTACCTTTCATATCCTGCTACAGTCGCAGTCGTCCAGGCCAAACTCAAAAGTAGTATTAAGTATTTTAGAAGCGGAAAAGTGAGAAGCATCACGTCACAAAAAAAAACGGCTAGATAAATTTTGTCGTCAACTTACAATCCGGTTGTCTAAAATATACCTTTGTTGTGGTATATTTTAGACAACCAGATTGTAAGTCATGATGCTTTCGCTTTCTTAGGCATCATTCTTTTTAGCCAACTCAATTCTAAAATGAACGTCTATTTAAGAATTGGATTGCCCAAAAAGAATGATGGATGGCCAAAGGTTGAGTAAAAAAGATAGCTTATAGCGTAAAATTCTTAGTTTATTTGTGTGTTTATTTTTCACGTATGCTGATAGAAAATATTTATCTGAATATGAAAGTTTTGACAGAATAAGAATGAAATAATTTGATAGAGCCTCTATTATTCATATAAGATAAAATCAGACTGTAGGTGAATCATTAAAAATTCAGCCTTCGTTCCGCCAAGTTTATAAGCTTCGGAAACTCTATTGAAAGTTTGAAGGTTTAGACAAAACTTTTGATGTTATACTTTCTTGCGACCAAAATACAAATAAAATTATAAGTTTTGCGAAGCTTCCCGATGAAAAGATATAATTAAGCAGTAACTTTGGTGTACCATTGAGTAAAAGGGAAGGTTTTTGAAAGACAATCTGCGGACTTGAAGACTGACAGTCTCTGTGGTGTGGTGATTGAGCAAATCGTCTCATAACATGGAGCCGGCGGGTTCGAGTCGATTAGTACGGATTATGTAATTATTTTAAAATATCATCTTTAAATAACGCCTTAGCGGATGTCATTGGTAAGTTGTCCTTAGCTTATAAAGCGTTATGTACTTTTAATTTTTTTAAATTGTTTATATACAAAACATTCGACCACTGTCGCACCTGAGAGAAAGTGATGACGTAATCTAGGACGGTGCATGCTTGCCTAGAAGATACCTGTTCAGTCTTGACTTGAAGACTTCCAGACTCGATTTTTTTACTTTGTTAGTTCAACGAAAATATTCATTCTGTCTTCTGTAATGCATTTTTGATAAAAATATTAATTCGAATGAGAACTAGAAACAACCATTATAGGTACACCTCTCATAAATGAGTAACTAATAAGCACACTGGAGATGCCATCTTCATCTTAATCATCACTATTAGATCTCAATTAATATAATCCAATCAATATCCTCTGTTCAAGATCCGGGCACATAATAACGTTAATTAAGATACAATGTCGAGGTATGGTTCCATGATAACATAATGATTGCAATCTACCTCGAGTCGTATTGTGTTATGTGTGTCTAGTTGTTTGTGTACCCAGCAATGTACATTATACAATTATAAATGTTCTATCTCGGTTATTATAATTGATCAAAATCAAAATGTAAAACATCTATCCATTGCTCGTGCATATCGCTCACTTGATCAGTATAAAGCTGATGCAAGCAGTTTTTCGTAACTATGTAAACAAATTTTCACGTTCAACAGTTTTATATTGTAACAGTCAGATTAACCTACCAAATTATTTTCCGTGATAAAACAAAAAGTTAGGACTTTTTCGAAACATAGGGGTGAGTTGCGCATGCAGTTGCGACGCTTTCAAGCACAGTTTGTAGGTTGGTTTCAAAAAAACAGATTCGCGATATTATCATACACTTTTTTAAAACAAAAATTTATAAAACCCCCGATACAAAATAAAAAACAAAATTGTAATTTGCCATTTTGTGATGACCCTTTTATTTGATTTGTGGCGGCGACCATCTTGGACCAGTTTTTATAAAACATAGCTAAGAACACTCTCGACTAATTCACCTTCAAACAAAAGAAAACATAATCAAAATCGGTTCATCCGTCCGGGACCTACGATGCCACAGATAGACACATACACACACAGACACGTCAAACTTATAACACTTCGTCGTTTTTACGTCAGGGGTTAACAATCACGCCACAAAGAAAATAAGAAAGATTTTAAAACATACTGTGAATCTATCCTATCATAAATATTTGAACATTAATTTGTGTAGTATTCATTCACTAATTATATTAATATGTAGTTTATTTCACCGGTTTTCTTTTATATTTATTGTTTTATTTTATTGAATACTAGTTGCGCCCTGCGGTTTCATCCGCAGATAAAAAAAGTATCCTATGTGCTAATCGAAACTATAAACTATCTGTGTTCCAAATTTCATCCAAATCCGTCCAGTAGTTTTTGCTTGAAAGTGTAACAAACATACACCCATACTCATAAACTTTCGCATTTATATTATTACTCGTTGCGCCCTGAGGTTTCACCCGCGGATAAAAAGTATTTTAATTATTTGCTCATCCCACTGGAAAATTTAACTTTTCCGGGATAAAATGTAACCTATATGTTAATCCAGTGTATAAGCTATTTTGGTACTGAATTTCATCCAAATCCATTCAGCCGTTTGAGCGTGAAGGAGTAACAAACATACACACACACACACACACACAAACACACATACAATCTTTCGCCTTTATAATATTAGTGTGATAGTGGTGTCAATTCTGTGTCGCATTCTCTAAAACTAAAGTAACTAAAGTATGGCGGTACTCTTCTGATAAAAGGGAAATGAAAAAGACGGAAATATGTTAATTTCGTTTAGCTTTAGAGTATGCGACACAGAATCGACACGTGTGATATATAAAATTCTTAGACATACATCATTTGTACAGATATATGTGCCTACAGACTATGAACGGGCGGATGCCAGATCAAGAATGATAACAATTTGGTTGACCCGAAGCACAGGAATGCAGGGTCACGATCCGGGGACCAATCTAGATCGGATGTGCACTATAGAAACATACATCTCTAGCATGTACCAGCCGACAAGCACGACAAAGGTAAGATATAATAATATAATAATAATAATAACGCCCAACGATCACATACTTAGATTCTAGATAGAACTAGGATTCCCTGTGTCTAGAGATCTAGGAACTACGGGGACCATAATTCCAAAATATCAGTCCCAGACTCAGAACAAGTATTTGCGCTTTTTTGTGCTGATAATAAAAGTTGTGCTGATAATGCTGATAAATACTTGTTGTGCCGCGGGAATCGAACCCGCCGCCTCCGGGTTATGATCCGACCTGCTCAACCACCACACCACAGTTAGTCTAGATAATTTGGAACAAACAGGTCAAAGTATGAATATATTTTTTGTTTTGTTTGATTACATCATATCTTTCTTGCTTCTGTGGTTGAGCAGGTCGGCTCAAAGCCCAGAGGCAGCGGGTTCGGTTCCCGCGGCAGGACAAGTATTTGTGCATTAAAAAAAGCGCAAATACTTGTTCTGAGTCCGGGTGTTGTGGGACCATGGTGCTCGTAGTTCCTGGGTCCCTAGACACAGGGAATCTTAGTTAGGGTCCAGGATCTATGTATGTAATCGTTGGGCATTATTATTATCTATATCAATTTAGTAGTAAACAATATTACGAAAGACAATGCCCCGTATCACAGATCGATTCTCACTCATCGATCCATGCTCAAGTAGAGATTACGTCAATAAAGAAATTAATTTGTGAATGGAATCTGATCATCAGCTCAGATTCACTACTGAGCGTAGTTCTGTAATACAGACCTTATTAATGCGTTAGCCAAAAGGTGCTGGCTCTCTAAAACGTTGAATCACAAGTAATACCACCACGTAAAAGCAAGATGTCTTACTAATAACAGAAAAAAATAAGTAAAACCAATTAAATCAATTATAAGAACTACAGAGACGAAAATTTTAATAAAAATCTATTAATAACAGATAACTTAAAAAATATAGAGGCCGGTATAATAATAATAATAATATGTGTGGACACCTCACACAACACCATCGAGAGCCAAACTAAGCAAAGCCTGTATTATGGGAACCAGATAACTGATACAATACTTAGATACTTTTTGTTTGTAAATACATAGGTACATATAATACAATATAACACCCAGACACGGAACAAACACCTATGTTCATCACACAAATGTTTCTCCTGTGTGGGAATCGAACCAACAACCCACAGTTCAGAAGGTAGGGCTACTACCAACTAAGCTATCGGGCCAGTCAAAATAATGATGTTCAGTGAAAAGTTACACTGGAATTACAAACATCGAATACCTTTTCGTGGTTTGAAATTTCAGTGTATCCTCACACACGGCAGAATTGTTAACCTGACTAGTTCAATATAGTTCCAACATCCGCAAAACGTACTAAAAGTTGTGTGTGTACTTTCTCTATAGTAGTTGTATTCAATTTTGAACTGTAACATACAGTACCCGCGACCGAGTGTTAGAGGGACAATGACTATGGATAAGAGACTCAAATCATTTTGTAATATGTGAATAATTATGTGAAACAGATAGGTTTAGGTTTAAAGAAATGTATTCTCAAATAAGACAAAAAAGTCACTTCCATGAGAACATAGTTAGACTTAAAGAATTCTATACAAGTACATTCGTCGTCACTTTAAATAATGTATGTAGTAACATAAATATAAATACGTGCTTAAGTAACATTACATTTCAACACGACATAATTTAAAATGTTTACTTCGGCAACTTTTCCGTCGTAAGGTATTGAGTCAATTGTTTTTGAATTCGTTAAATGAATATATTTTTTTAATATGCGAGGGTATTTTATTATAAAGTTGTGCTCCTTCAAAAGTAAGCATTGTTTTGCCATAATTTGTTCGAGGTTTCGGAAGTACAAGAAGGCTACCGCGACGATTGCTGCGCTTGGAAACCTGTTTTACTTTGGTGAACGTTATGTTAGTGTGGATATCCCGGTCAAGTGTTTTGCGAATGAATATGCAGAAGTTATAGTTGTATAATTTTTTATGTTCATTATTTTAGTTTCAGTGTAGAGTTTTTTTGTTGGTGTTAAATAATGGTAGTTAAAAAGCAGATACCACATACATATACTCAGGTACACGCCAATCTAATTGCTAATCTAATCTAAAGGTCGTAAGACTGTTAATTCCTAAACTTTACGTGTACCTCACAAACAAACAAGGAATTCTTATATTAGAATTATTACCATTTGTTCTTAAACAAACATTTTAGTTAGTACGTACATTTACATATATGCATTTATTATAAAGTGGGTGTATATGTAAGTAGATGAAATTATATTAATTTACGGATTAATCTGTAAAAGAAAAATTCGAATCACGAGCGGGCTTAACGCAATCTCTTGATTACGCTACGGAGGCGATACTTCTATAAAAATAATATATTGTTACAAAATACTTCACTTCGGGAGCTGATGCAAGCGGCGTAGTATATATACGAGCGACAAAGAAGGCTCGGGCTCACTTTTCGGGCAGCGCTCAGAGGCGACGGACGTTTTATAAAATCACGCTATTAATTATTGTCGGTTCTTAGTAAATCTTAATAAATATTAGGTCTTTACCTATGAAATTGCCGTTTTGTTTGAAAAAAGTTAAAGTATTTTTTTTTCGAACTTATTTATTTCTTTTATTCAAAGTAATCACCCCTGCAATCAATGCATCTTTGCCAACGCTGTGGCAGTTTATGGATGCCCTTCTTGAAAAAATCAGCAGGACGGGAGACAACAAACTCTTCAGAGGCGTTTTGTACTGCCTACCGGGAATTGAATTTTTTTCCCGCTAAAAAGTTGTCCAAATTTTGGAAAAGGGTGTAGTCGGTAGGCGCAAGATCTGGTGAGTATGGCGGATGAGGGAGAGCTTCCAAACCCAACTCATGCAGCTTAGAGACGGTCTGTTGTGCAGTATGGGGTCGCGCGTTGTCGTGAAGTAGCAGTGGAGACGACCGATTGACCAAAGCTGGTTGCAGACGTGCGAGTTTCGCCATCATTGTGGTCAGTTCTTCAATGTACACATCTGCAGTAATGCTCTAGCCGTTTTGTAAAAAGCTTTGATGAATCACACCAGCACTAGACCACCAAACTGTGACCATCACCTTTCTAGGGGTCATTTTTCGTTTTGCACATTGCTTTGGTACCGAACCAGGATCTAACCAACTTGCTGAGCGCTTTCGATTGTCAAAAAGAATCCATTTTTCGTTGTACGTAACAATTCGGTTCAAAATTCCTTCATTTCTGTGCCTGTTAAGCAGCGCAAGGCAAGTCTAGAGGCGTACGTTGCGCTGGCGATCGTTAAGTTCGTGGGGCACCCATCTATCAAGCTTTTTTATCTTGCCATTCTGTCGCAAATGGACCAATATTGTTTTGATGCTAACATCAAAAGCTGCTGCCAGCTCAGCTGTAGATTGAGATTCATCAGCTTCCACAATCGCCTTTAATTCATCATTGTTGACCTAAGTTTCCGGACGACCACGAGGTTCATTTTTCAAGTCAAAATTCCCAGAACGGAACCGGGCAAACCAATAACGGGTTGTACGTTCGTTTGTACAGTTCTCTCCGTAAACGTCGTTGATGTTACGTGTCGTTTGTGTCGCGTTGGTGCCACGACGGAACTCATATTCCATAATTACACGAAATTTCAAAGTATCCATTATGAGGAAAAATGTTGAAATGTAATGTAAATACAACGCTAATCAATAAACAAAAGACTTATATTGTAAATAGAATGTCATATTTTTAAAACAAAATTAATTTGAGTTTAGAATTCATAGCCAATCAAAACTTTTTTTTGTTTGAAAAAGTCAGTAATGCAGTACGGCAATTTCATAGGTAAAGACCTATTATTTGTATGTTGATTGTAAGGTTACTTTTTTTAAAACTAAATCCACTTAGGATTTCCAACAATATATTTATTTATTCGAAATAAGTACCACCCTTTGTTTTACCATTTTTTGTAAGTTTCGTTTTTTTAAGGTGCGTCGTTAGGTATTAATTGGTGTTCAATAAAGTATTATTGTATTGTATTGTACCACTGAAAAAAGAATAAGCACCTGTTTCTTAAATAACAACCAGACAGATATTGCCTTAACGTCATAAAGATTGAGTAGCGCGATAACTATTATTCGATTTCGTGCGCAGCATCCGTAGAAAATTTCACTCGATCACTATTCTCATATCCTTTATTTTCGGCAATTATTTTTCCTCGTGCACCGGCTGCGGCTAATTTCGCTTCCGTTTCTCAACTATCCAGTACCCCAGAGCGCCCACATACGGGGCTAGTAAACGGTCTCTAGCAATAAAAAGTTAATCGTCAAGACTGGACCCAAACACTCGACACGTGCTCTCAGCAAACATTCCACGGCGAGGTAATTTCGAGTTCTGGGCAAACGGAAAAAGTCGCACTGAAGTCCACTAAGTAGACACTCCTATTTGGAAAATAAATGGTGAAATCAAAATAGTAGACTCATTTCATCGCTTTCTTAAGCGCTGGATCAATAATGACGTTATATGGCTCGAGTTTAGGAGTTATTATAAGTGTCAGAAGTTGTATCATAATGTCATGATCGATGTCATTTAAGCTTGCCAAAACTTTATACCTTGGCAATTTCTATAACCATCTAGAAATTCTGGATGCAGATTTATAAACGCTATATAAGTATTTATAAATAGACTTTATTTTTATATAAAACATTTTTTGGCATTCCATAATTTCTCGTTTATTATGGCAAAGTAATTAATTTTTGATGTATACTAATCGTAAAATTGGCCGAACGAAAATCGGTCGAATCAACAACAACCATATAATTTATGCAACGAACATTACGGAAAAATAAAACAAAATCTGATCAACAACTTTTCTACTACTGTGGTAATAGGGAGGCGGGGTAAAAACTACTCAGCAAAGGGCGGGTATGGGCAGATTAGGTAGAAGAAATAATTTAAGCTCAGTACCCAAATTCTGACCCGTTCGGAAATCCCATCGGTATTATCGACCACTGAAGTATTAAGGCCTAAATAAGTCAGGGGTTTACTTTCTAAGAACAAAGGAAGTGGTTAGGCACTGGTCAAGATATATTTACGTAAACATCTGACTAAACTACACCTACGGCTGCAAATATGTTCAGATTTTTTCATACAAACGTGATAAATAGCATTTTAAGTGAGTAATTCCGACACATTATTGATGGAATGAAGCTCCTAAAGTGATTTTAAAACCGTCGATCTATTTATGCTTCAGTGCTCATTACAGTTCATTTTTCACCATCCTCGTAGTTCGTAGGTCCCTAGACACAGGGAATCTTAGTAGGGTCCAGGTTCTATGTATGTGATCGTTGAGCATTATTATTATTTATTAAATCTAAAACACTATGGTCCATCTGCACGAAAGTTTGATAACTCCAAGTTTGAACTTATCCCTCTATGACGTAACTACTGCAACACATTTAGATACGTCCTAGAGAGCGAAGTGCGAACTTAAGAGCTGTCAAACTTTGGCTGTATGAGATATAAAATAACATAGCGTAGAAAACACCGTCATTAATATGGGTAGTAGTAGGTACACCAGGCAGTAGTAGGTCATATAACTCGTCCAACTATTAGCTATCAGTGCAACGTTTACTACAATGTCTGGAATGTTCTCGAACTCATTTGACGTAGCATAAAACGCTATCCATCATTGTGAGGTGGAAGCAGTGTTCCGCACCAAAAGCGCTGCCGGTGCCTTCGACCTCATTCATCACACTTCCAGCTTTCTTAGCTCCTTTAAGTGCTTTACTGCGCTAAAATCAACTCATTGAACTACAGCTTCAATAATACAAGTGAAATTGCCATTATTTTACTCTTACACACTAATTATCCAAGAAAGGAAAGCAAAATTAAGTGTTTCATTAACTTTAAACCTCGTTACAAAATTCTTTGGACTTTTCCAGGAAAATACTGCTCGGATAAGGGGAGCTGAGGGTTGTTATTTCACAAAAAAATTTGGGTAAGAAAAATAGCGAAGCCGTTTTTATTACTTTCAGTAATAAACCACTTACGACCAAAATATTTTATTTTCAAAAATATTATATGAATACGAATTTTCATGAAAGTAAACACATTTTGGTGCGACCTCGAAAGATTGAAGGGCGTCATTAAATATTGTATGTATTTCATTTGTAATTTATATAATTATATCATTTTTAATCATAGAAATATGATTGGAATTTTAATTCGCAGTAATTTGATAATACCTAGATTTTAGTTTTATTTCATAAGTACTTTTTAAAATATCCTTTGCAAAATAGGGAAGCAGCATGTATTGCTCAAAGATTTGTAACTGCATTGATTTTTATTATATCCGTTGTATACCTATCTCACCAATCACCGTGATATAAAGAGGTTAAAATGGAATGGAAGGAATATGGTTACATATGCCTTTCTTATGGATAATTATTTCTTTACATAGTTACCTTGTCATAACAAGGTGCATTAATTTTAATCAATTTTAGACTCCAATTTCGTCGATATTTACTCGATTCTATTCCAATAGTAGAACATGAATTAATAACGTATATTTACAGCAAACAACGTTAACATATTTTGTTGACGTGGAGCAAATACATATTGGACATTATTTACATTTGACGTTTATTAAGTATATAATATAGAAATAAATTTGGTAAAGCATCAGCTATCTAGCGTGCTAGCAAAAGATAATTAAAATTAATGGCTTTATGAAAACGACCGCGCAAAATATGTAAACTATGCCGCACTATCCATATGAATGGGTGAGATGCGGCGAGAATATGACGGAAAGGTTATATCGCTGCCGACAGCGGACGGCGCTCACCGCGACGAGGGCGAGCGTATTAGGACCTTCGCATTCAACCATCCCTCCGCCGGGATACACGTCTTTATCAAACGCGTTATTAAACTCCAGCTGCAGAATACGCAAGACGTCGAATCTATTTGACTAAATTACACCGACATACCTTATCAATCCCGACCCCGTATCAAAATTCTGATATTATCATAAGCTACGTAACATTTTTATCCCACGAAGATTGAGCGCTAGAAATGTGCATGAAAACGTAATATCTCATCCGCAGCTGACTCGGCTTTTGAAGCGAGTTCATAGATTTGTGAGAATATCCAACGGATTGTAGAGTTTTAAATTGACGGTGAGTCCAACAATAGCGCAAACGGTCTGTATTCAATCTGAGTGCGGATTGGTGAGAGCGCAACTTCGTTTAATTGCAATTTAGAGTAAGCGCAGCGATCGCCACATAAGCTGGCGAGGTCGAGGGTTGTGGGAAGAGTCGGATACAACTGGAACCGGACCGAGTGCACTTCGCCGATCTCTAGTTTTGTACAACAAATAGAGTCCACTCAAGCGCGCTGGTCTCTTATGCATAAGAACAAGTAGAGCGAGTGAATCGATTTAGCTTCACAACTCCCGTCTGTATCTAGAGCGTTTGTGCTTTCATTTGGCAAACAATGTCTTCTGATATTACATAGTAGGTATCGTAAACGGTGAACATAGATAACATTATTGTATACAATAATAGCCGCACCTGCACAAACATTGTCAAATGAATTTTAGCAACGAATTATTAACAGAAACCCAATGCTCGTAATTCATAATATTCAAATTTAATTATCAATTTAGCCATAATATTCTAAACGATATTCTCCTAAAAATATATCTAATAAGATAAAATAATGTAAGATGAAATAAATATATTAAGCAACTGTCAGTTGGGCGTCATAAAAAAAACTGGGAAAAATTACAGACTGAAAAAGCGAGAGTAGAATAATTTGAATAAGATAATATTTTATTAGATCGAGCTAAAATTACCATTTTAAGCATCACAGCCGCCCATAACAGCTGCAGTGCCACTTGGAACTCTAAAATATAGTTTCACGCGATTCTGCAGTGCACACGTCATCCTGAGACATGGGCACAATACTTACTTAATAGGTTTACTGAAATCTCAGTATAAAGTCTAATTTACCTAGTAATTTAACTAGTGCTTGCATACTACTGCTTAGCGGTGCTTGGCGGTAGAATAACAGTTATATAAGCTGTGGTACCTCGTAGATGAACTTCGCAGAAAATTCTTAACACGTAAAAAAGTTATGACAAACACAAGACTTTCTTTTTAAAAAGTCCAATGAATTTCAGCATAATGAGTTACCCATTTTTTAAGCTTTCGTATAAAAAATAAAACATTATAACCTCTTATGCAGATATTAAACCCAAATTTTTCCATAATGTTCGTACCAAGCATTAGTGAACATATTAAAGGAAAACGTGCTACTAGAATGGATGCTATTTTAAACATTTTCAAGCATGAAACCCAACATCCCAGAGGGAAACAATAACGTGTTGGTTCAAAGAATTGTTGATGGCAGAGGTGACAGGTAATGGGGGAACGCATTAGCTAGCTGGTACCTAGAGGGGCCGCTTCTGTTGAAATAAAATGCACTAATGATTGCCGGGGACCCATTTACCCGTAACGACCCTCTCCGATTAATGCTATTTGATTTTACCAGCTTAATATACCTGAGACGCTTGATAGAAATTTGATGTTTATTAAATAAAATTAAATAAAATTAAATAAATATAATTATACAGACAACCATGCTTAAGAGTGTCGTTATTTTATTGTTAAGACAACAATGGTTGTAATTAATAATATACTTAGCATCATATTTCATCATCCTAATCGTGTTCATTATTTTATTTAGATAAATGTATGAAATTCAATAATGAATAAACGAATCGCTATATTGCCATTCCCGATCTCCGCTACAAGTGGACATTGCTAGGCGAATATATATACATATATATATTGAAACAGATTGATACTACCCACTAACTCTTGTTGTGGGACCATGGTCCTCGTAGTTCCTGGGTCCCTGAATACAGGGAATCATAGTTAGGGTCCAGGATCTATATATGTAATCGTAGGGCGTTTTTTTTAATTTATTACATATACAAAAGAACGGCTTTGTCGCTGTGCGACCACATCGCCCAATCGGTTTGCAACATAATAAACCCTATGCACTACGGTAATTTTTAAGCAATCCATACAGACTATAGGTTTCTTCTAACAAAGGAGATGATAAAATACTTTCGGGCGTTTTTATTATTATTAATAACTATGGAGTTCTCGAAGATATATTCCAGTAACCATATAAATTACCCCTAGGCTTGCTTTTTGCGCAACACCTAGTGTATTAAAATTAATGCGAGCACTTAGATAATAGTAATATGAAACGTAGCTATCGCAGATGCTGAAAACGTTACTATCGGCTCACCAGGTATAATAAATCATACTTATCGCTTCACTAAACATAATAATAATCCCATTCTCCGTCCAATATTTAATATCAACGTAATTATTTACACACAAACAGACAGCCGGAAATTAGATATTTAATGGCAGTATTTGAGCGAAGTTATCACTAGATTTTCCATTTCAAATGTATCATTTGTGCTTGGACCTGACCTTAAACAGAATTATGGGCCTTTTTCACGTGCTTTTAATTTTATCTTTCTATTTCAACGTACTGAGCACATCTGAAAACAATTACGTAAGTAGTTTCTTTGTCAAGATTGTTACCAAAATTGAAACGTAAAGTGGAGTACATACTTTGCTGTTTCTTTTTGTGAATAAACATTCATTATAAAAACCTGCTTTCAAAGGGCCTTTGGGCCTTGGTAATCATAATAGTAATGTAGAGAGCAGTAGATTTTTAGACCTAACTAAATCAAAGCTTTATTTCTAAATTATACAAGCAATGTGTTTCTCTTTTTAGGGGCCATACAAAATAGTGTGGCAAAGAGCGGAAACGTGCAGAGGACCTAAACGAGGAGATTGCGGAGATTTCCGACTGGAAAACACGGAGAATCCCTCTGACCTTATTTTCCGCTTGGATTTTCCCAAAGACTGTCCTGTGACAGAGGTAACTCTATTGACAAATACTTAAAGCAATTATAAATCGATTTCTCTTTTTTAATAGAATAAAGATCTTAGGAAATGAGTTGTTTTACGATCCGAGTTTTACGGCTTTTCAATTTATTTTCTCTCTTTAGAGACAATTAAAATATGATATCTATATCTATATATATATATATATATATATATATATATATATATATATAGATGGGCTGTGCGTTGATAGATCGCTATGTCAGTCAGTCAGTCAGTCAGTCACCTTTGAGTTATATATATATATATCAACGCACAGCCCAAACCACTGGACGGATCGGGCTGAAATTTGGCATGCAGGAGATGTTATGACGTAGGCATCCGCTAAGAAAGTTTTTCGAAATTCCACCCTTGAGAAAATGGTGAAATGGGTGGTTGAATTATTTTTCCATAGACCACGCCGCGGGCGAAGCTGCGGGCAGAAGCTCGTTTCAATATAAACTTATTCGTTCTATTTGTAAAAGTGGTTAAGTTAATCGCGTTACGTAACAATGCAATGGCATAAATCTATATCAAGATTTCGGAGTTACACAACTGCAACAGTGTTACGAACGCTATAAATTGGACTCAATATAAAATGTCTGATCGTGAGTTTTTAGGTTTTCTACGGATAAGTACTCAAAAAAAGCAATGTTTTTTAAAATAAATTCTGATGGCTTGATCGTCCTAAAGTTGATTACCGGAGTATTATAAGATAAATAGAAACGCTGCAATAAGTTAGAAAAATCTCATTCACGTTATTTAATTTCAGGCAAAAGTTGTAATAAGTTCCAGACAGAAAAACAATGTCATGAAAAAGTTATGGAATTACGTGCTGAGCAAACCTTGCCAACACTTTGTTTTGGGTCCAATATTGATGGAATCTTTTAATCTCACAAGCAATAACTGCAAAATTGATAAAGTAAGCGTTGTTTATTTTTTGAATTCTGTTACATTGATATGCAGACGTCGAAATGATCTATTCAAAATACCGTGGGAGAGTACACCGGGCAGATGAAAGCAAATTTCCCGATTTGAGCAGAAACTTTCACTCACTTCGTTCGCTCGTTCAAAAACTTGTCAGGGAGTAAATATGATGTCATATTTTGTATGATAAAATAACGGCTAAAACTCACGTCAATTAAAAGTCGAAATTACTCCGACCAGGTCAGTTACGTACTGACGCTCGCGAAAGCCGCCGTGGCTTGCGTGAGTAACTGGCTCCCAGAAGAAGGACATGTCCGAAACCTGGTCGGAGTAATTTCGACTTTTAATTGACGTGAGTTTTAGCCGTTATTTTATCTCACAAAATGTGTCATACTCACGATAGTTTTCAAACTAAAATGATGTCATATTATTTTGAATGATGTTACAGCAAATAAAGTAATGCTGTTAGTTTCATACTGACCGGCTATAGTGGACAGGAAAAAGAAAATGATCTACATCCGACTAGGGATGGAAGATCTTGATATCGAAGGACACAGGCAAAGCAGAGAGTCATCAGACGTACAAAAATGATTTATGATCGGTGTTGTTAGATTGTTGAACAATAGATAGGAAAAAACATAAAATATGTTGGTGTTCTTCATATGTAACATTGAATGTCTCTGTTTGTACTGTCTATCTGTCAGCAAGTCCATTTTATACATTTCAATGTTTTGTGTAGTAATAGATTGTAGTAGTAAGTAAGAAAAAATGCACTTTGTAATAAAACATAAAGGACGTTGACCGAATATTAATACAATAATTAAATTACTTTAGAAGGTAAGCGTGACTTCACAGCAAATCAAATTTGATCAGACAGTCAATACGTATCTGTATATACAGGGTGGCATATAATTCACACTTTTCCTTAAATGTATGTACTCAGACCATGCTATAGAAAATTCGTACAAGATCCAATTAAAAAAAAAATAGAATTTGTTTTAGTATTTAGTGCCTCTTAAAATAACTGCATGACAGCCGAAATGTCTATTTAACGGTCCACACAGCGCGGGCACCAGCTGAGTGCTTTGTAAATGTTTCGTAGGCAATAAAACACCTGCATTGTTCAATGTCACAAGGCTTTTCTTTAGAATTTAAATTTGATAATACCTAGATTTAAGTTTTATTTCATAAGTACTTTTTTTATTTAGTTATGTGGGAGCATTTTATAGTATGGACTGAATATATTTATATTATTATAATACATTAAAGGAAAAGAACGAATTAAATTCCACCTTGTTTAGTTAACGTCATGGGGTTTGTGGTCCAAATCAGTCGATTCAAAAACGCTAGTGCAATGTGGACACTCTTTGTAGTCTCTATCTTGTGGTCTCAATTCCTGATCTTTTATCAGATAAATAACTACCAGCATATACTTTAGCAGGTAAACTTAAAGATATACATCTCACATTTTCTTGTTTGCAGGGCAACTACAGTATCCACTTAAACTATTTGGAAAAATCTACGGCGTTCCTAGGTCCGAACTTCTTTTATGGTTCGTACTCATTCAAAGTGATGTCCTTCAACAAAGCAAACAATTTTTTCTGTGTGCTAACCGTCATAGACATTGCAAAAATATCTTAAAATTGGATTCAATAATAAATTTTCACTAGAGATAGGAAGTTTTCATTTGGAAACCCACTTCGTTTCAATAAAGCGATTTAGTTATTTTTATTTAAGGCATGCAGTGGGGCGACATAGACTATGGTTTAAATAGTTTTCAATTTAACTCAGTAATATAGTTTATTTTAAAACGGTTTTATTTTTGTTTAAATAAAATTGTAGGTAACATTAAACAAGTTCGTAAACAAAAACTTATTAAATTCTACCTATACGACATAGCAAATCATCAGTTAAGTATTATACAGTACTTAAAGGGTAAGTTTCTCTGTTTCAATCTAACAAAAAGATTTGTACTACTGGAATATGGCACATATATAAGCAGGTTTTCACTGACACACGGCAAAGTATGAACTGTATTACGTTAAATAAAGATTAACTTTGTTGTCCGCAAGTTGGCTCGTGAGGGAAAGGAACAGGGAATTGGATAGAAAAATGCGATTGGAATGCGAAACTTGATTTGTTGGCGTTACTCGCCGACGGAAATGCTACTGAGATTTATTTGCCACTCATCCACTAGCTTCAGAACGCTATCAGTATACGTTGTATTAATTGTAAATGTGGAATAATAAATAATAATAATTGTTACTGCACTTCAATGCTGATAACGCTCATGCTTTTAATTCCATCCAAGCGTCTCAAGTTGAGTCCCTCGGGTCTTGTCAGAGTTAATAACCATATAATACAGCTACCGAGGCGGATAGACGCGTAATATAACTAATTTCCGTGTCGCGATTAAAACTCGTTATGAATGGTCGCTGGGGAAACTCGGGGACTGACACCGTTGCCGCAATAAGAGGAAAAAGGGATCCGCATTAAACCGCTCTGAAATTTTCCGGAACGAGACTGCGACTCGGCGCGAGGCAAGCGACGCGTTGGACATAGATCTCGTTCACAAGTTTCATATCCCCGTCACAAACCACAACTCTTTGTCGTACTATGAGGCTGTTTAAATTAAAGCTTATGAGGCGTGAATACATGCAATGAACGTGATAAGATTTTGCAGTGGAGATGACACAATCAGTCTGGTTACGATTTTGTTTTGCGTCATATTATTTTGTGTTATACTCATACTGTGTTTGCGGTATACATCAACGTGGTGGTGTGTTATAAGCTTAATCTCATATTAAAAGTATTCTCTTAATAATATTATGAAAAATCTGCGCTTGCTACGAAAGTTTTACTGGTTTTGCGTAGGTAGATAGAAATATTGATACTGTACAATTTGATATTCCGTTAACGATAAATTTGAAAATTGTGTTTTTAAAATCCATTAATTTTTTTTTTAAATCGTTTAATACTAACTGATAAGCAATAAGAGATATGTTTCTGGAGATATTGTGAGATACGTAGGTTCTAAGCAGATAAATATAATTATGAATAGTATAAACATTACTTGACAAGTTTACAGTAGTAATCTAATTTGCAGCTCGACGGCTTTTAATTTTAATAAACAATTAAATTTCTCTGCATTTGTAAGAATTTAGTGGATTGATAGAAGTAGAGTATGTAATAAGTAAAAGCCCAGGGATAATCGTTTTTGTAAACAACTTGTTAGTCAAATTATTAAATAAATTCCTTTAACAATAATATATTATGTTACTGCTAAAAATTCAAAATAGAGATATTTTATCATACTCGTAGATAGAGCATGATTGCAGTTAGTACTTGCAGTTTAATATCGCACTTACACAGATTAATAAATTTACGCTTTTGTTGATTAACGATGAATAATGTTCACGTAACCAACAACCACCAACAGTATACTTTGGTAGATTGAAGCCCTATCCAATATTCATTGAATTTTTACGAACTGCCCGCTTTGTAAATGAAAATCAAATAATTAACGTAAAAGTCAGATAAAATAATTGGTCGTTGTTCATAGGAGTGGATGATTTTAAACAAACTTCAGGTATTTCGACGGTCTCATTTCGAGAGCAAAGTAAACGTGAAATCGGCGTTGAATGGCGATGAATAACGTTTGTTTAATTAAATGAAAGCGATGGTAGCTAATACATTTTTGATGAGGTCATGAGGTGGCGTAATTGGACTACTAATTAACGGTGTTAGAAATCTGTTGAGTAAACCGAGTGGTAATGGCGGGAGGCAACACCTGAGTTACCCGACCGCGCTAATTTCCCCAAAACACAATATAAATTACCGCCTGAAAACAATGAATCCAGTGTTGAAATTCGCACCGAGCTCCTGTACACCAAATTATAACGAGCACTACCCACGTTAAAAGGAATCCTCGCTTTGTACAAATTATTCTGAAACTATGAAACCTACCTATGAAAATACCAGCTGGTATTTTGTTTATTTTCAGGAAAAAATCTATGTAATATTATCGATATGGAAAACGTTCCTTTTATTTTGTACTCTTATAAAATAAAGTCAAGCTTTTCGCTGAAACCTTTTTTGAGTAGGTAAATCAATGTTTGAATATTGTTATGTTATCTCAAGAAAATCAAAACAATAACAGAATGTTGTATAAATTTGTTCCACAGCGCAACTTTTAAACTTTTAACTTGGCTTCAGTTTAGTCGAGTCAGCTAGTTAATTATTTTCAACGGACAATGAGTTGCCGAAGTTGGACCTCTTGAAATGATTAAGCGTTTATAAAACATCAATTTTTTGTGCTGATCCTTGTAAAATACCGATTTATCAGGCACTTATTTCATTTATTTGACTGAAGTGGGCTTGAATCCATCACTTGAGATTTACTCAAGCGTTAAGCCACATTTGTGGAGGTGATAAAAATATATTTAAGAAGCGCTTAGAGATATCGCAATCTCAGAGCACCTTGGTCATTTAGATATACTTTAGATCAACCGGCGGATCAAATCTTAGAAATAGGTAGGTAAATGGAATTCTCTTGTGAAGCAAAACCCAACATCTCGTGATAGGTCCGTATTCACTTGTCTAAAATCTTCTACAGTCTCGTTAAATTAAGTATCTTGCGATGTTAACATTTTGGCAAACCGCCCTTACCATTTACAAAACATTAAACATCCACATTGACGTTAACAAATGATGTTTCTTAACATATACTGTTGGAGGACAATTTCTTTTCTTTTATCATGCTTCTTGAGTGCAGGCTTCAAATGGCGGCACTGCAGAATATAGACAAGTAACACTTAGTTATTCACATCAGCTACAGTGAGAATGAGGATAAGTAAGATCGACATAAAACGTCTTACTTTTAAGGAGGAAACAGCTGCTCTGTGGCCAGTGGATAAAAAATTCACGTATAAAGCTTCGAATAGGTTAATACCTATTCTATCTATAGTAAAATTATTCTGGTACACCGATAGAGAATAGATACAATCTTGAATGTTTCTGTTATCACGAGAAATCAAAATTGAGAGCACTGAAATTCGATACATGCAACTAATGTATTGATATTATAGAATAACGAGTTTCTGCCCGCAGCTTCGCCCGCGGCGTGGCCTATGGGAAAATAATTCAACCACCCATTTCACCCTCTTAAGGGTAGAATTTCAAAAAATCCTTTCTTATCGGATGCCTACGTCATAACATCTACCTGCATGCCAAATTTCAGCCCGATCCATCCAATGGTTTGGGCTGTGCATTGATAGATCACTATGTGAGTCATTCAATCAGTCAGTCACCTTTGAGTTATTTAGATTTATCACTTCCTCGCTTGGAAGTAACTTGCTTATTTGCAATGTCTATAGATTCGACACGTTGATGGTCACAGATTAAATTAAATTCGCAGGATGCATAATAGAGCAATAGGGAAAAGCACTCGTGAAACCGATCATGTAATTGGCGCATTGTACGTTATAACTGATGAAAACGTAGGAAGGGATTTCCATGCGTATATTGTATTCGAATAACTGATCGGTACGGAAGCAGGCTATTTAAATGCGTAACCCGTCATTAGGCAGGCGGCCGGGCCGGGACGCCGGAGTGCGCGCTGGATGGCTTCGCATAATCGACCTGTTAACATTTCGTCGTGCCACCTACTCACCCGACTCACCCAACCCTGTTTGCCGCCATTTATTTTTACTGCCTAGTAAGCGAAATTCAGATCTTGACGACAGCACGTAAGCCGACGAGCAGTAATCGATCTTTGCCACTAGAATGAGAGTAAGATTCCTAAAAACATTTATCTTCATAGACCTGCCTCACAATATAGGTTTCGGATAAAAATGTCTTCACCAAAATTGACATAAATATATCATACTCGAAACGGTTTATTAGTGTTTAGGTTCAATATTCGATATACTTACTTAACTTATTTATAGCAGACCTTTTTTTACTTTTAAAAATACGCAATGATTTCAAATTTTGTATTATAGTCACGTAGCATTGTAAACTTTGTGATTTCGGACTTTAAAGCTATTTGGTGTCTCCGAGCGGCTGATAAGAGTGCCTAGAGTAGCGGCCGCTCGTCGTGATGTAAGATAAAAATCCGAATAACCTCAGACTAACCCAAGGTCGGTCTTATTTGTATAATTCGAGCTAAAATAAAACCTGCAGATACCAAAGCTTTGTAATAAAAACAGCGCAATAACGAAACCGCTTTTGTTACTGAAATATTTGACCGCTATTAGGCAAGGAGAATCAGTGAAGCGATCGAAGAGCTACGAGTAACACGCTATGTTAATTAGCTAGCGAACCTTGGCTTGCTTGGAGGCGTTTTAATTGTAATTATAGGTAAACACTAACACAATGTACAGATCACTATTGATGCCAGACATAAACACTAAGTTGTGTGCCTATTTATAATATAACATATATTTTGATAACGGTGTTTATAAAATAATAAACATGGAAACGCGCAACATTAAAAGTCATAGGTTACTTACATTTTTATAGCCGAGTCTGTCGAACTTACCTGTAAAGAAAAGAATAAATATGTATTACATAGAATAATATAAATTTTACCAAGTGATAAATAATTCAAATCTAAACAACCCTCGCACGAAGTATATTAAAATAGGAAACATGTGAAACTCCTTTTAATGCGTGCCTACCCCGCTATCCCGTCGGGGTCCTCAGTCATTCCACCGGGCATTTGGTCAGCTTTCCTATTTTAACTTAATTTAAAAAGGGTTTAACTATTTCAAATATTTCACGCCAATTTACAGAAGAGAAATGGATAATAGTGAAAGTTGGGACAAATGGATTGGTTACGGAAAGGTATACCTACGCGTGACACACAGAATATTAAATAGCCAAAAGGTAAAAGGTACGAAGATTGACACGTTAACTTATTTATATCGTCGATAAAGTTGTAATATTGTTTTGGCACATCGGGAAATGGATTAACATTAATATTTATTTCAGATTATCGGACTTACATATTATAGTGGATCCTGATTATAACGACGTTATAGACAGACAGATAAACGACTTTATATTGTATCAGCATAATATACAGAAACAGGCATAAATAATACATTATGAAATAAACTTATACAATGAGCGGTCTCATAGTAAGTAGCTTAAGTTTTTTTCAGGCAACCTGGAGAGGGAATATCAGAATAAATTAGACCTATTGAATGACAAATGTAAGCAACTCTTTAGAATAATAATTAAAAATGTATTCGATCAAAGTTTTGTTCCCAAACAATCGATACACCACCTCACGATAAAATTAGTTTTTCTCCTACAAATAAAATTCCTTGAACCATATCTATCTATATATCTACGGGTTCGATTCCCGAAGTATTTAGTTTTTATTATTATTATTCATTCATTTATTTTCAATCTTATATCTAAGTTATTTACAATATTTTTATCATATGATTTATGCTCGTTGTTATGAACTACGTCGTATTTTATAGATTTTACCAATTATATTTTTAATTCTGATAAAATAGTAAACTCACACTTCGGCATTGCAGAATATCTATTGAAGTGGAATATCGTGAATTAGAAAAAAAATCTTAATACCTATGACGGGCAATAAATACGCAGAAACCTAAGTCAACGAAAAAAAGCTGATTCAGGTTGAATTGAGATTCTCTGTTCAGATGATAGTTATCACCAAAAAGAAGGAAATGGCATGAAAACTGAATTTAAGCCAAGATTACAAACATTTCCATCAAATAATACTCGTTTGAGCCGAGAAATGACAAAACAGCGACTAAGCATTGGCTGTTGAAGAAAATCCTTTTTTGCTAAGAAAATGCTTTTTAGTAAGGTCGAGGTGAAGAATCGTTTTTAATTTAGACTTGGAACATGGATAAGAATAGTAGAGCATTTTAATTTAAAACAAACAAGTTTTGTTTAGTTTGTATATTTTGTCAGTATTACCAACCTAATTAATTGTGGATATGACCGTTTCGTACAATAGTCCGCTCGAATTTTTTTCGAAACACCCCATGGACCGCTCTTACTATTACCCTATGACCCAAGCAGAACTACAATAAATATCTAGTCTCTATTTCCTTTGTTTCACTATGTCACTTCCAACAAACACAAAACTATAATAAACTTAAAATAACTATTCAATAAAAGAGAACTGTTCTTGAGCAAAACCTAAAGAATCTTTCTTTATACGAAAATCTAGATTCATAATAACCACAAAACTTTTCATTTCATATTCAATATCTTACGGTAAATAGTATTTTTCGAATACTCTCCCGGCTTTTAAGTGCTTACTATTTTATTTATAGCTTCAGTCCGAGCAAAACACGATAATAAATTAAGCCCGGTAGAGCTTTTGCATCATTGTCGCCGGGAATTATCTACCTCTTGCCCGTACCTTGTCTCCACAGTATAGGATTAATTGGCCATTTAAAGGTTCTATTCTACGTATACATTTATACAACCACTTAAACAATACTACAATTGGATAAACAAATACTCGTCTTCATTGTTTTTAATACATGACACTAAATATATAACACATTTTTCATTAAGTTAATTTCCCATAACTACAATATGTCAAGATTATTGATAATCCTTCAAGTATAGGTTCTATAAATCCTTTAATACAATGATAAAGTTTGTCGATGTATTAACCTCGCTATATAAAATCAATACCATATAAAACACCGTGTGAATTTTCAGTTAATAGTCTTAACTGCCATTGAAAAGCAATTTTGTGAAGGTTTCGGAGAAGTGAGGGCAAAGCCGATAAAAGTAAGACCAGAGCTTATGAAGTTGGTCGCAAATTCGTTGAATATTTAAGTTTTCATATACATCAAAAACTGAAGATCAAAACCGATTATAGTTTAAAGATGTTTTGGTTGTTAATTGATTATTATGTGGGTAATTTTAGTACTTATTTCACGAATTTTTGTTGTTGTCATTATGCAGAAAACGGGGCGTTTTGAGAATTGGACATACTGTAACTAAGCCCTCCTAAAAACATAATATGTACCTTAGACCACACGACTGAAGTAAAACTTGTTTAGCTCAATCTATCAGCCGTTATTACTTTGTTTTTGCATTGTTCATTGCCGCCATCTTGACAATTGTAAATTGTCATTTTACCGGACGTACCAACATTTACATACAAATTTTACATACATACAAATTTCAAGTAAATTTTACTTTGTTATGTTGACAATGGAGATCTACTTTAACCAACAAAGTTCAATTTCCGTTCGTCTCATCACGCATTTACCAGCTTGCTCCCCAAGTCAAGCGTGCGTTATAGCGTAAGTTATACTTCAAAAATTACAATTAAAATACCTAAAGGAAAGATATTTAAACCATGTAAAACTTACGTTCATTACGATATTTCGACCCTGGTGAAATCATACATGTATTGGACGGCAAGTTATTTGAGTATATGCAAATTGCGATGCTATATTCTACAAAATCCCTATTCCTGACAAGGTATCTACAGAAGTGCTAAGCTGATACTCAATAACGCCTGTAAATCTATCCAAAGAGAGCTAGAACCTGGCAACCGAATGGTAGTAGGTATGCTTGTAATCCTCTACAACTCAGAGCGCCAGAGCTTCCTAATGACTCACAGCAATCTGTATTTTTTATTTCCAAATAATATGTATTCAACTGGTGATAATAGAGCTGCAATCGAAGCGAATCCACTGATATGGCTCTTATCTGATACTTCATAATCGCTTTTAAGGTCGTAAAATGCATAATGACTTTAATTTTTAACAATAGCACCATTCACATGTTAAATAACCCGTAAAAAATAAACCGTAACTAAAATAACTATAATGTATCTGGGAGACAATTTCAACTTTACTATACAAGTACCACGATTTAAAGCAAACAGTAATGTACACCGTGTCATGTTGGCATGAAATTAATGGGGATAATGATACAACCCGGAATCAAGGAAACTTTGTAAACTATCTAACGTCGAAAGCCAAGCCTCAAGAAACATCACATTTTGTTACTAACATTTAGGATCTAAAGGATCATCATTATTCCAATTGCTAGCTGCGTAGGTTAAGCCATTTGACGTCATAGCAAATTCATTTATTTATTACCAGCCGCGTACTGCAAGAGTAATATGATAGAGCGATATTGCCCACAATATCTAAAGAGAAAAACCCGAGTCTGGCTACTAAATGGAAGTATAATCCTGCAGGAGCACAGCAGATGGCGCCTAATGACTCGCTGCACAGATAATCGAAATCGCCTAAGAAAATAACCATCTCTACGGCATAACGGGGCTATTTTAGCGAACTCGCCTTTGAGACAATTGATTTTGCAATGCTAGTTGTTGTGATATTTCATTGGAAATAGGAACAATATATTTGTTACAAATTGCATCAATATTTTTCTTGGCAACGTTATTTCTTAAATGAAAATGCATCTATATATTACCACTTTAGCATTTTGGACTCATTAGAATAAATACTTGCCGATCTGAATCATTGACAGTAAATATATGAAAAATAAAAAACCATAATAAAAAAACTTATACCGTATTTGCTTACCAGCATTTTTAATACTCTTTGCTTTTTTTGATTGCAATGCAACAGATAATTCATTCCTAATTTTAAAATGGCTATAGTAACTATGCACATAAGCGACTGAAACTGTCAAATCCATACAAATTTGTGTTTTAACTGTTGTTTAAAGGTTACGTGATCACCAAGCAGATGTTCTAGTTTACCTTTTTCGTCGTTGTCGGAAAATAAGTATTATCTGTGGTGTGTGTACAGATATTTTGTCCCTGAATAAATTAGAAAGCACGAGATTTAGAGTTGCTACTGCTAAGGGAAAGGGTAGGTCTAGTAATTTACATTTATCCTTGCTAAAATAACCAGCCTAATCGCGAGTTAGTGTGAAGGCATCTGAACCTTCCGTGAGTTTTCCTGCGTAAATCACTCGCCAATATAAACAATGAGAAGTGCTTGTCCTGAGGCCACTGTGCTGAATTATCTAACTCTATGATACGACATGGGTTGTACATAATGGAGAACTTGGAATAGGTGTGCATATAGAATGCGTGTTGACTTTGACCTTTTCGAAACATTGATGAAGGAAAGCTGTTCCAAGCATATTTGTATATTTATTTGACCCGAGAATCTACAGAATCAAATATCGCAGAGACACGTTTCATTTATATGTTTGGTAAGTAGGTGTATACAGTTTCGTTTCGAGCTTTCGAGACTAGGTTTTTATAAACAAAAGAATGACGTTACAAGCAAGTCGTTTACTTGCTGTTAAGCGTCATAGCCGCACGTAATAGCTGCAGTTGCAGTTATTTACAGATATTATTGTTAGGTGCATATTAAAATGCTACAGAATAAAAACGAAAGAATCCCAAATTATAAAAACAAGAAGTTACTTTCTACTACGTGTGCCCCTATTTAGTATTTTTTTATTTAGCGTCTCGCCTTATCTTTTTCATATGTTGTATAGTACAAACATCATTTTAAAATGTTAATTAGAATAGTTGCGCGAAAAAATGACTTTCTCGTTACTACAGAATAAATATAGCATGGAGGGAATATAATTATAATGGCATAAAGTAAATTAAACTAGCAAGACAGCGTCCCCTGGGGGCTATATTTTCTTCATAATTGTTTTGCAGTCTCGCGCAGTATCTCGCACCTGTCTAGCACACTCGCCAGGCCCCACAAGGGACCGCACTCCAACTATTGTCCCCTGAACATCCCGCCACTCCCCCCTTACACCAATACAACAAAACTGTACTTTATCATTTGTGCTGAAAGATGACGTAAAGGAAAAAGTGAGTATACTACGAAACGAGTATGCGGGTTGCGCAATGATTTATTCAGTCATCAATTTAGATATTTTCCGCGTTCAACAGCAGACAATTTCCTTGAGTCATCTGCAATAGACGGCTCTGATACGAATCCCTATCCCTACAGATTTAGAGAAACGAAACGTTACCCGCTTGTTCGTTCACGAAGCTTTTACATCAAAATAGCAGGACCGATTTATGAGTTTGTATACAGTTTGCATGCGCTGCCGCGACCAACATCGTTTACATTTCATCAAGAAAAAATACAAAGATTTCGCGGAAAACTCGCGTAAACAGCAGGAAGGGTACGCCACTGATATTTTAGGATACATTTTAAGCTACACGCACATTAATAACAAACCAACAATACTGTAGTATTTATATATAACTACTACCAATTTTGAAGTTGAAATTGTCTCTCAGGTACTTTATAATTTAGTAAATGTTTGAGCACCAAAAAAATGTTCACATTTATATTTTCATTATGTATTTTACGACCTTAAAAGCGATTCTGAACTAACAGATAAGTGCCATGTCGATGGATTTAGTTACTAATTTTGAAACTCACTCTCAAAACGCATTGCGGAGCGTAATTTGGGTAGGCACGGTAGCATGAATTAATTGACTTGAGAACAATATTAATTGACCCTAAAGAACCTATAGATATATTATGGTGTATATTTAAGTGCCCAAAGGTAAAATAACAAAAAGAAAAATTAAACAAATACAAATATAAAGTACGATTTTAACGGTTTTTTTTTATTTTTTGTTACCTCTATAGCGGTAATAAAAATAAGTACCAGCCTCAAACTAGGTATGATAATTGTTTCGTATTCATATAACTAAACGCAATTTCTTTTTTTTTTGTACCCGATGTTCAGTTACTCACGAGCGCAGTAGCGAAACGCAGTCTAGTTCCGACTGTCATGCACCGCGGACTCGTCAATTTTGGAGCTTAAGCAATTTTCTCGTGTGTGTGTGTAACCCTGCCATCGCACGCGCCCCCTATCGGTCGATATATCTAAAAATCGAATCATCTGAACTACTACGCGTGTGTTAGTGCCCCTCAAAGCGTGAATCTCTGGATCTAGCTGGTGAACATCGAAGGTGGAACCTCAACGAGTGCTGGAGCAGTCCAAGGTACGTGTGTGCATTGTATTCGCTACAGCCTACGTCGAGTTTTTGAACATCGTCCTTTTCGAAATCGTATTGTCCCAGTGTAAGCAGAAAGCCACCCGCTATTTCGGTTAGTTTGGTGCGTATGCTACATTTTAATGGTGCCGAAACCAGGGAAGTTCCTCTTATCACACTATGCATATGGTATTTCTGGTCATAATTTTAGTATTATAGCTTAGGATACGTAAACCCATCGATCATAAGTACAAACTTACTGCATCCTAAGTTATTGCATCATCATGAAATCGTAAAAGAAATCGAGCCTAGTACCTACGTATAGTATTTTAAAACGTTCACTTGCTATCACCATCGAACAGGATTCTTTTCTATTCACACACATAATTAAACGGGAATTATTGTAGGAACAAATTGAGCAATCACTAACATTTGTCGGTGCTCAATTCCATCGGCTTACAATAATTTCAACATCAAAATCGTAACACATTAAACCTTATCATTTTTACATACTGAGTATAAATATTTCAATACTTAAATCATAAGTTAAAATCATAAAATAATCAACTGGAATTTTCTCAAGATTGTGGGGTAGAAAAATAAACTCTGCACTCATCGTACTGAGTCGCGACCACGCCCCGGCTCAACATTCCGTGTGTAGCCGATTGTAAAAGGTCGTAACTCTGTGAACAAATTCTAAGTGTTTATTTCTATTTAGATAAGGTTTAAATTCAACTTGTTATTTTTCGATTATTATCATTGTCGTTTTAACTTAGAACTTGTAGTAAAATTTAAGTTTTAATTTAAGACGAACTTTAACAAATACAGAACAATGCCTATTTTAAGTAAACATTCAACTCGTAAACGACAGAGTCTTGGAAAATCATCCATCAAGCCTAAATCATTAGAAGTCGAATATTCAATTAAGGATTTACCATCATTACGTAGAAAGCGAACTATCGCCTATAAGCGATTAGCTAAGGCTCTGGAGATAGGTGACTCATGTTTGAATGATAATTTACAGCGCGATTTATTTTTATCTTATCACCAGGAAGTCAAACAAATCGCTGCAAGTTTTGAGGATGCGCACCTTGCTATCTTGGAACTTGTTGGTGATGACTCGGGAGATGATGATGATGATGATGGTAACGTGCAAGAGCGTTTCGACGAAATGTATTACCGAGTTTTGTCCATTCATCGTAGGTTAACGAAACATGAATCACCACAACTGCAATCATCATCTTCATCACCTTTATCATCAAATATTCGTTTACCGAAAATTTCGCTTCCTCAATTTTCTGGTGACATTAAACAATGGCCGGAGTACTTCGATACGTTTAACGCATTGATACATCAATCCACATCTCTTAACGATACTGAGAAGTTTCATTATTTGATTTCTTCTCTCAGCGGCGATGCGTTATCAGTAGTCAGGGCGTTTCCTATGACTCATGAACATTATCACAACGCGTATCACTCGCTTGTCGCTCGCTATAAGTGTAAACGCACCTTAGCTTTTACATGTTGGCGGGATATACTAAACATTGATTTTAAAAGCAATAATGCGCGCGAGTTTCAAAAATCACTGGACTTTTTCGAAGAGAATTTGAGTATTTTAAAAACAATCGACTTGCCTATTGCGCACTGGGACTTTATTTTAGTTTATCACATTTTATCGAAACTGGATAAAGACTTGCGCCGTAGTTTTGAAGAAAAATACTCTCATGTCGAACTTCCGTCTTATGATCAATTAAAGTGTTTCTTGCGATCTAAGTGTGAGGCCTTGTTACGCGACACGCACTTTTCCGAATCATACAAGTTAAACAAGCCTGCGCCCAAGTTTGCGCCCGCGCAGCCGCAGCCTAAGCGCGCCAACATGTTGTCGCACACGCTCGTTGCCGCGACTGATGAACAATTTAATGAGAGTGATAATAAAACCAGTTCGTATTCAGGTAAATGTTCTTATTGTAATGAGTCTCATTCAATTTTATTATGTCAAAGTTTTCTTAAAAAATCTCTTGACGAACGCATGACAATAGCTAACGAGAAAAACTGGTGCTATAATTGTTTGAAGCCATCTCATCAATTAAAAAACTGTCAATCAATATTTTCGTGCCGCACGTGCAAACGTAAACATCACACCTTACTCCATCGCGATAAATCTAACATCGAATCCAATCATATCGGATCGTCGTTGGTTTCAAGGTCACAGACGAACGTCACTGTGCTGCTGGCAACCGCCATTGTGCAAGTTAAGGATGCTTCAGGCAACATGCAATCCTTCCGTGCTTTATTCGATACGGGAAGTCAAAGCAATTTTATTACCGAATCTGCAGTGAAGCGATTAAACTTAAAAGTGGTTAAGGCGAACGCGAACGTTTGCGGACTTGGAGAAGCCGCCGCGCCACTTATAGGTGACGTTACTTGTGTTGTTGGTGCAAACGGTCGAGTTTTATACGAGTTAGACATGCACGTTCTTCCCAAAATATGTGGCGATCAACCTATCGCACAATTAAACACATCGGGGTGGTCACATATTAAATCGCTGCCGTTAGCCGACCCTGGTTTTGACATTCCAGGTTCTATCGACTTGTTGTTCGCGGCAGATATATTCGCTGACTCTGTGCTCAATCAACACATCAGGGGAGGTGTCAACCAACCGACTGCGTTCAATTCAATCTTTGGTTGGCTACTCTTAGGCAAGACATGCCTATCTGCTAGTACTCTTCTGCACACATTGCCAGATATCGATAATGATTTAAATTCTTTAGTACAACGCTTCTGGGAACTAGATTCCCTACCAAAAGCATCGCGGTTGACTCCAGATGAATCACTTTGCGAACAAAAATTTATTACCGATCATACTCGCGATGATTCTGGACGATACATGGTATGCATTCCTTTCAAGGACAATTCCGAGCCCACTTTCGAAGGTTCTCGCGATGTAGCCTTGCGAAGGTTTCACGCTACCGAACGAAGACTGTCACGTGACCCTGACTTGCAGTTACAATACGCGGATTTTATGTCTGACTACATCGAAAGCGGTCACATGTCGTTGGTTCCAGTTGACGAGTTGGGCACAGGGAAATATTATATTCCCCATCATTGCGTTTTACGCCCGGACTCGGCCTCGACGCGCCTACGCGTAGTCTTTGATGGCTCGGCTAGGGATTATAACGCTCATTCCTTAAATGAAACGCAGCTCATTGGCCCTAAACTACAACCAAATATTCTGGACATCCTTCTGCGTTTTCGAGAACATAAAGTCGTTTTTATGGCTGACGTGCGTCAAATGTACCGTCAAATTTTGATATCGCCTGACCATCGTGACTACCAACGCATCTTTTGGAGGACCTCGCCCAGCGAGCCCCTTCAAGAATATCGTTTAAACACGGTCACTTATGGATTAGCTTCGTCTCCGTATCTTGCTTGCCGTACTTTGCGACAGCTCGCTGTAGATGAAGGAGATTTGTATCCTCTCGCGAAACAAATCGTTTTGACGGACGTGTATATTGATGACGTTATTACCGGATTCTCTTCTTTCGAAATGGCTCAAGAAGCAAAATCGCAAACCATCGCTCTTTTCAAACTTGGATGTTTTCAGCTCAGAAAATGGGCCAGTAATAATCCTCAGCTTTTATCCGATCTTCCCAGTGAGGACTGTTTAACTGGTTCTGTATCACTTGATAACACCGAAACACCGACTTTGAAGGTTTTGGGTCTCAAATGGGATCCCACCTCAGATGCGTTCCTTTTTGAAATCAAACCTTCGGATCGGCCATGTACAAAGCGCTCTATCCTCAGCGAAGTTGCTAGGATTTTTGACCCCCTTGGATTCCTCTCAGTCGTTACAATTCAAGCTAAATGTTTGATCCAGAAGCTCTGGATCTTCGGTGTTGGCTGGGATGAAACTCCCCCTGATGAGGTAATCCGTACATGGAACACCTATCAAAATCAATTGTCACTGTTGACTCAGCTCAGAGTACCTCGTCAACTCACCTGCGCAGACGCACAATCATATGATCTCATCGGCTTCTGTGACAGCTCTGAAATTGCGTTTGGAGCAATCATCTATTTGCGTGTGACTGTTGCATCAGGCAAGTCACGTGTGTTTTTCGTGTGCTCCAAAGCTCGTGTAGCGCCTCTAAAACGTACCTCTCTGCCCCGACTCGAACTCTGCGCTGCCGTTCTGCTCGCAGACTTATGTAAGTTCGTGCGTGACACTTACCTCTCTCATATCAAAATTGACGCGGTTTACCTCTGGTCAGACTCCACAGTCGTCCTCTCGTGGTTACGTTCACACTCCTCGCGGTGGGCAACGTTTGTCGCAAACCGTGTCAGTCATATACAAGACATTATTCCTACCGAATGCTGGCATCGTGTATCCTCTTGCGACAACCCGGCTGACCTCTGCTCGCGTGGTTTGTTTCCCGATGAAATCCTTCACAATTCGTTGTGGTGGGCGGGGCCACGTTGGCTATATGAACCTAAGGAGGCCTGGCCATCAGAGACGTCAAACATATCTCATGAAGATGAGGCTACTGTGAACGCTGAAGTACGAAAGTCAATCGTTTTAACTTCCAACGAGATCACTAAAACAGAACCTTCAGTTTACGAAAATTTGTTGAGTCGTTACTCTTCTTTGCAAAAGCTTGTTAACGTACTTACTTATGTTCGTCGATTTATAAACAACTGCCGTAATCCGAGTCAGGCTAATCGCAACAATTTTCTCAACAACGTTGAAAGACACAGTGCATTGATGCAAATCGTTAAACACGTACAAAGTAGTACTTTTTCGGAAGCAATCGATGACTTAAACTCGAATAAAATGCTATCAAAACCGTTTCGAAAACTTAATCCTTTTATCGATAGTCAGGGTATCCTCAGGGTGGGCGGCAGAATCATTCGATCAGGTCTAGAATACGAACAAAAGCACCCAGCTTTTCTGCCGTCTCAGCACGCCCTAACGTTCTTAATCATCGACTCCATTCATCGTAACTACTTGCACCCAGGCGTGAACACTACACACTATTTGCTCCTACAGCAGTTTTGGATAGTTTCCGCTAAACGCGCAATCCGTCGTTGCCTTTCAAAATGCATCAACTGTTATCGGACAAACCCTCAACCGTTACAACCGTTTATGAGTGACCTTCCGTCGTACCGCGTGAATCAAGTCAAAGCCTTTTCAGTGGTTGGTGTCGACTTTGGCGGCCCTTTCCGTATCAAGCTTGGATCGCACCGTGGAGCCAAGATCGACAAAGCATACCTATGTCTGTTTGTCTGTCTCGTTACTAAAGCCGTCCACCTCGAAGTTGTTTCAACGCTTTCTACAGATGGTTTTATCGCTGCGCTACGGCGCTTCGTAGCACGTCGCGGTCGTTGCAACGTAATACACGCTGACTGCGGAACGAACTTTGTCGGCGCTAAAAACCAGCTATCGTCCCTAATGCAACAGGCTTCTAGCGCGGAGAAGATTGAATTCAAATTCAACTCTCCATCAGCTCCACATTTCGGTGGCGTATGGGAAATCCAGATTAAGGCAGCGAAGTGCCTATTACTGCGCGTCGTAGGCGAACAAGTTTTGACCTTCGAAGAGCTAACAACTCTCTTTGTTCAAATAGAAGCCGTTCTAAATTCTAGACCCCTTTGCCCCATCAGTTCCGACCCGAACGACCTATCCGCTTTAACGCCAGGACACTTCCTCACTTTAGAACCTCTAACTACTGTCCCCGATCAAGATCTCACAAACATTAGTCCAAAACGGCTTAATCGGTGGCAGTTGTTACAAGCTTTTCATCAGAACTTTTGGTCCAGATGGAAACACGAATATCTGAATTCTTTAACACAACGCGCCAAATGGACCAAAGATTCTAAACCGTTGCACATAGGTTCGATGGTGATTATCAAAGACGACAACCGCGCGCCTCTGCTATGGCCATTGGCCAGAGTTGTACAACTTTTGCCTGGTGCTGATGGGATTGCTCGGGTTGCGGTAGTTAAAACCGCAAACAATCATACAATTCAGAGACCGTTGGTTAAGCTATGCCCTCTACCAATAGAGGACTAGCTTAAATCGTATATAATTTTAAATCGTAGCTTATTATGTTATAATTCGTATTAATATCTTATACTTACATCTAATTCGTATATATATCATACTCTTAACACATCGTATTATAATCTCATCGTATCTTAAGCTAAGTAAACTGTAGTGTTTTGTAACCGTTAACTGGACATCTGTTCTCGTCCCTAAATTCGTCCTATTTATCGTTTGACCAGAAAATACCATAGGCATTTTGGTGGGCGGGATGTTTCGTATTCATATAACTAAACGCAATTTCTTTTTTTTTTGTACCCGATGTTCAGTTACTCACGAGCGCAGTAGCGAAACGCAGTCTAGTTCCGACTGTCATGCACCGCGGACTCGTCAATTTTGGAGCTTAAGCAATTTTCTCGTGTGTGTGTGTAACCCTGCCATCGCACGCGCCCCCTATCGGTCGATATATCTAAAAATCGAATCATCTGAACTACTACGCGTGTGTTAGTGCCCCTCAAAGCGTGAATCTCTGGATCTAGCTGGTGAACATCGAAGGTGGAACCTCAACGAGTGCTGGAGCAGTCCAAGGTACGTGTGTGCATTGTATTCGCTACAGCCTACGTCGAGTTTTTGAACATCGTCCTTTTCGAAATCGTATTGTCCCAGTGTAAGCAGAAAGCCACCCGCTATTTCGGTTAGTTTGGTGCGTATGCTACAATAATAGTGCATACTCTGTAGTAAACCAACATGTCCTAAAAACCCGCCAAGTGCGAATGGGTTTGCGAAAAAAGTACATGTGTACGGAACCATTGCGCGAGTTCGGCTAGCACATAGCCAGTTTTATTCAAGTACAAGACGAATTTACGAACCACTCATGAAGACGAGCCAAGTTTAAACTGAAATCTAATAACAAACTAAAATCATCTAATCAAGTTACAACTATGTAGTTAATGAAACTTTAGAAGCGTTGAAACAGCGTAACTTCAGAATTTAAATGAAAAACGAGAAAAGTTTGTTGTTTTATGACAGAGCTAATTTTCGTTCTAATCGTTTTCCAGGTTTAGGAACTAGGTATTTATACTTATGTTTTCTTTGTATTAGAGGTTAATTAATGCCATACAGACAAATTGTACCCTATTCTTACCATCAGTTCTGTTCGGTGAACATTCTGACAGCTTGTTTCTACAAGAACATATTGACAAGAGTCTCAAAGGATGTCTTGTGCAACTTTAGTTTTCAGCTGGTTAGATCCAAGTCTGATCTCATGGGGGATCTGCCGAGACCGCGTTGTGCGTCTCTCTCAAATAATAATGCCTATTCCATACAAGAATGTTTTCTGAGTATTATTCAAAACCCAAATATCGAAATTGACGACATATAATTACTAGATAAGTAAATATGTGACGAGCTAGTCGTTCACCCGATGTTAAGCGCCACGGCCGCCCATAACAGAACAGTGTCACTCGGAACCCTAAAACATAGAGTTTCAAGCGACACTGCACTGCGCACATCATCCTGAGACATCAGCACAGTCTGGTAATAAGATTACTCGACTGTGAGATCAGATCATAAAGTCTCAATTGCCCAGTAATTTCACTAGCTACAGTGCCCTTCAAACCGGAACACAGTAGTACTTGCACACTACTGCTTGGCGGCAGAATAACTGGCAAAGCGGTGGTACCTACCTAGACGAACTTTGCAGTAAAGTCCTACCACCTATAAAGGTCAAATTTAATTTACCCTAACCTGTAATGAATATAAGGCGCGTATTTCTCACTAAAGCTTTTTACTCTGCTTATAGCTGTCGACGAAACAGATTTCCCTACTTGGTTATGACATTTTAAAATACGGTCAAGTGTCAGGTTCTGAGAGCAATTCCACGACTCGTTTTATTCATATTTTACAAATATTTCTACGTCGCAGCCGGTGAATAAAACCGTTCGCGAGATTAAGCTTAGCCATCCTTTACGCTTACGGTAAATTGTCAAAAGTTTGTACGAAGTAAACAACAGCTACAAGCGGTTGTTTTGTCAGATTATACATAACTGGCTTAAGCATCATGGAACTTTGAAAATATGTTACTCCTTTAAAACCTTCGAGAAACACGAGCCATCTATGAGTAGAACAGACGAAAAGAGCAGCGAGTGTACTTGAGATTAATATTATGCTCCCTTCACCCAGATTTGTCTCACCGTTGTTTATTACAATAAAATTAGGCCGATAGGAGACTGCCAAAATATATACAGACAGACGAAACTAAATTTTCGAAAATTTCGCCAGCATTCTGTCAAAACTCGCAATTCAATTGTGCAATTTGTGCACAAACTGCTTACATTTTATGTCTATAAGTGCTTTGACTTCTCGGGGGATTAGAGTGATATCAGAGGCAGTGCCGCCGGGTCACGCTCAGCAAGGCTAAGCCGGTTTTAGACAGGCTACGTTGTAGCTCAGTTACTCAGTGCAAACTCAAGCCCCATTTACTTTGTCAACTCAGAGCGGGAAATATGTATGTGCTTCTTCGTGGCCTAACTTTAATTTACCAAGATAATTATAACTTAAAATTTAACTTTAAGCTAACGCAGGTGTGTTCTGATAGGTTTGTGTAATGAGGTACTATACTGTAACAAACAATAAGTATTCATATTTAGATACTCCTAACCTTTAAAACCTTACATAACAACACTAACTGAACTTTGCGCTTTAATTCAATTCGAAACGTGCAATAAAATCTGCAAAAAAGCGTTACGTATGTTTACAACAAAATTACAAGCTTCACTGCGATCTATAAATTCATTGTAATAACACAATAAAAGCCCAGTTGACACTGCGAAAATAAGAAAAAAACATAAATGCCCGTATGGCGATCATATTCGTGGCAATAAGTAACCATAAAGCCGGTATTTCATATAAGCGAAGTGCCTTGCTGTTACGACTTGCCGAGAACGTGAGCAGAAAGATGGCTTGCGCAGACAACGTTTATTGTTACACCTGCTTACAAAAACCGTTTTCGCCAAGTGTTTTAAAAAGCCAGTCAAGGATGACCAGATTTACGATAACTCGCAGCATGTCGGTCGAAATGACTATTGTCGAATCTGCAAACTCGTCGAAGATATAAAAATATTCTTTTACTACGTACTTTGAAATGCATTTCGGTTGGTGTAAAACGACCCAGCAACTTTAATGAACTTAGCTGGAGGAAACTGCATTTTAAATTTTCAAAACTTCTTATCAGATCATGAAGAAAGAAGTGAGAATTATTTTCACGATGTAAGGAACCGAATTATTGGTAAATACAAGCATCATCTCTGATAGTTATTTTTATATTTGACCCTTAACAATAGTGATGTAATGAAATTATTATTATACTGATCTTTATATTTGACATTTGACAATAGTGATGTAATGAAATTATTATACTTATCTTTATATTTGACATTTGACAATAGTGATGAATGAAATTATTATGCTAATTTTATATTTGACATTCGACCATAGTATCGTAAGTAATGCGTTTTTTTGTAATATTTCTTAAGTGTCGATAAGTTTTCACTTGTTATTGTAACTGACGTGCCGAATGTAACAAACCACTGTTATAAGGTCAATAAAAAATCTGAATCTAAATCAGTCAACCAACTCCAACTTGCTTTATATGAGTTACGTAGTACATTAGGATTGCACGTGACGTGGGCTGAAAATTTCAACTAAAAAGTTGGAATACTCAAGACATCCGAGTTGTACCGTATATATTTAAACACCTGCTGCGAGTGAAACGAAAACGCGAGTTCCCAACAAAATTAACTAAAAATCTTCCAGAGATTGCGTAACATATGGTCACAGTATATAAAATTAAAAAGTGGATGCCATCTTTTTAATAAAACGATTTTCAAGCTCGATATTTTAAATAGTGAATGAACTTATTTCTGATAGTAGTACCGTGATAAAATCAGTGATCCTTTGTGAATTGCTGTCAGCGGTACCTCAAATAGATTTAGACAAAGTAATAAGGGAAATCTATACGTCGGTCCTTTGTTTGTCGTTTTTCTTTCGAGCCTTTGTTTGGGCCCAATACCTATTTGATAGAATCCCGGATGTCTTTATTTTATTTACTACAAATAGGTTTGCATTGGACCGCTACCTCACCTGATGAAATGATCTTAGATTGTTGATTTGAAAAACTTTGTGCCTGTATTTTGTAAGGTTCACACCTCACACAGATGATGACAAAAAAGGTATCATGATTTTACTGCTCAATCTTAATATATAAAAATGAATCCCTATTTCCCGTGGTCATCACATCACGGGTGAAAGGATGGAACATTTTCGCTAATTCTTTTTCTATTGTGTTTATTTTCAGGAGAAGGTCCTTATGAAAGAAAATGTTAAGAAACTATGGAAAATTTTCACTACGCGGGTGAAACTGCGGGGCACAGCTAGTAGACACTAAATTGCATACTCTACAGTAAAATTCCTTTCTTATAATCTGTCAAACCTCTGCACGCGCGTGTATGTAACTAAATGTGATAGTATTATGCAAATGTCAAGAAAATAGTTGTCTATAACAATTTACAATTTACTATTAATTTATTATTTATTATTATTAATTTATAATTTATTTATTAATTTATTATTTATTATTATTAATTTATAATTTATTTATTAATTTATTATTTATTATTATTAATTTATTATTTATTTTATTTTAATATTGTTAATTTACCCATTATCAATAATTATATTGTGGACACACCAAATACTAATGTAATGCTGTAAAGACTTCAATAATTTAATAAAATGTCTAAGCATATTATGATGTGCCTCATCGAACGACCTCCGACACTATAAACCTCCCTTACACACAAAAAGAAATCACTGACATTAAAGCAAAAATCTTTTACTTTTCAGTATCTATACATTACATTCCAGTTCATACTCCAATGAATGCTTTCTTAGAACACCCATTGTTAGTTCAGCTTGTTTAGATGGCCCATCGTGGTAATGATTTTTTTAGTTTCCAACAGAGCTTCATTTTATTGTCTCAAATTCTATATTAATGTTTACAAATGAAATATAATAATTATTTGGCTTATTCAACTGCGAAATTAATTTACGAACAGTTCGCATACGGTTCGTATATTTTAATTAAGGTGTGGCTTTAGGTACTGCATCAAAGAGGTTTAATTTAATTTAAATCCGGGTCAGATTACTGTTTCGGGCTCTATGCTCACTTAACCATAGTCCATGATGTAATAAAGACCGATGTTATTACGAGTACAATTGCTTAACAATATATTAAGTAATCAGTATTCACGTAGATACTTCGCTACTTCATTAATTAAAGAAAGTTTGGCTACCCTCAATTTACTTTTACGATAAGAATTTTAAACATTTTCCTGATTTCACTTTCAACAATCTTACAAACCAAGTTAAGGGGGATCGTCAGTCATCTTTAATTGCACGAATTCTTTAGTATTTTCATATTGGGACTAAATGGAACTGCGAGAGGAATTGGTGAATTGGGTCTTTCCTCGTGGACCTGGTGAATTGACCTATTAAAGAGTCAGCTGGGTATTTTGTTTACCCATAGACCTACGAATTTGAGGTAGAACAAAACTAATAAATATTGATATTTTTCCGTCCGTAGACGGAAGACGGAGCAAAAATACAATATATTTTGGGATTTATTTATATTATTAAAATTTATTATTATGAATTAAATACCAAAATATGTATAGGAAAATTATTGTCGCCTTTGTGTCCATCACAAATTTAACAACCAGGAACTTCTTTGATTCGTTAGAGATCAAAGAGCATCTGATCAAAAGCTTTTGCATGAAAGAACATGATCATTGGTTATACTAATAGCATAAACGGATTTTACTCTCACAAAGGGAAACTTTACAATACGAATACAGAACTTGATAATAAGTTAGTCTTTATTTTTCGAAATATTTACGCATTTTACTGCTTGTATTTTGTATATACGAACGATGTAAGTACGAAAGCCTTCTTGACCCACAACCGATTGCACTAATTAAGTTAGTTTGATGAAATGGTTACATAATTAACAGTTTATTTAAAGGATGCTTTAATAACATCGTTGGAGTTGGTCTGCTTTTCGTACTTTTACAGAAAATAGAAATCTTGTTTTATATTGAAACTACTACCACTTTTATTATACAAGGATGGTAATTGTTTGCATGGCTGTATAGCACCAATAAATACGCTGGCACGATTTAGATGAAACTTTGTACACATATTTCGACCTATTGCCGAGAGTAAAATGGGTTACTTATAATCCCATAGGACATCGGGTGAATTATAGACGAAACCGCAGAGTATTTCTATTACATAAAAAACTTTCTTGTTATTAAGTTTATAATTTGCATGTTTCTTTATGTAAGGTGGTGATCAAATATCAAAATCAAACCTATATTTATAGCGCCTCGTTATATATTATATATCGGCACGGCACCTGTTTTGGGAATTGTGACTGTGTATTTATAAACTATATATAGGTGTGCGAATTCATTTTATACAAACTGTTATGTTAATAGACAAGCAGTCATTATAAATCTGTAGGTTTAAATACGCTTTAGGTCAGTTCAGTTTAAAGACAACAGCTAACTCTCTTGACTAGTGTTATACGTAAAGTTTACTTGGGCACAAAACGAACATAGTTGGAGTTTCAGCAGCCAGCAATAATGTTCACCTTTCAACTTGTCGAAACAGTGCATTAGTTCTGAAGTAGTGAGGGTAACTTGCAGGCGCCTTCTTCCACGCCCTTCTTTACAAGCCATTACGTACCGCCCATTCATCGCAGAAACTCAGGCTCGTGTACAAACCCGGTAATTAACTGAACCTTGGGAACTTTAAACATTAGCAAATTTACCCGACGCGATCTTTACTTCATATAGATACAATACTGCGTTCCACGCGAAGCCACACCGACATACAGATTTATACGGGAATAATAATTTTATTTTCGACCTATATTGGCCGGGCGTTCCCCAAAAGTGAATCATTTGGCAAGCATTTCGCTTAATAAAAGACCTCAGATATTTATTGTGTCGCTAACCGCCGCAGATAGGTATTTTATGACAATAGAAAAATGCGTGTGATATAAAGTGATTGTTCAGTGTTTACGTATAGTTAATATATAGTAGTGGTTAAGTTCATCTAGAAAATGGCAATATTTTTTGTAGGTGGCATTATCAATCATACCATTTCGGGCGACATAAGTGGACCCTCCTCATGCGAGCTCAAAGTTCCATTACTCACGAGACCACGCCCAGTGCTGATACGCGTTCTCAAGCCACATCTACTATATACGCTCGTAGCTCGTAACTAGTAGCCATTATGCGAACTAGACAAAAGAGCTACAATAGATGCGAGGACATAATATCAGATCGCAGTAATAATAAAGCAGGACTCAACATCACGAATCGACTCGAAACGTTCATGAACTGTGTATGAAAATTGTATCGCGGCCTACTACCACTGTTTCGCCCTACTCGTCTTTTGTTCTCTCTAAAATAACAAAAGATGTAGTACCTAACCTTCTCTAAGTATTTAACTCGGTTATACGTCTGATATTACTCTTGTAAAACGAAGTGTTCCGCTCGTTCGCTTTAGAACAATGTTTCCACGTTTAGATAGCTGTGCAAAAGTTATAGCTTTTAAGTTAAAGGATTTACACCGAATTCGAAACGGCCATATAGGTAAGTTTGTTTGGCACCAGTTCAAGTAATGACATCTCAGCTACAGAAAGCTATTACACGAAAATGGATGAAATGGAATTCTAATTTTGTCGGTGTTTAACAGGGTTAGTGGCCTATAAAGGTCATAATGGGTTCAAAGCGATTTTATCGTTAACGTCGATGTTAAGAATTAATTATTGCTATTAGTGCTTTTAATTAGAATCGCCTATAGAATGTCGCTTGCAAAACGCCGAGGAAGCGCTGCGTCGGACGATGTTCTGTTTTAATTAAACCTGCCTACTGTCAGTCCTGGGTTAAATCTCTATTTTCTTATTATAGCTCTTATTTTTATTATAATTCAAATATTGTATTTGAGTGAGAGAGTTAATCCTACTCCTTGCAGAAATTGTAAAAAACGATTTACGTAGTTAAGTGATATTTTTTGTAGGAATTTAGCGAGGCTTCTCAAGTATGATACGTGTGGGCGGATGACACGAAGTGAATTTTATGACGGACAAACCGAGTGATTCCTGAAACTTATGGCGCCTATAAAACCATTCGCAGCGAGGTGACGATTTAGCAAAATTCAGTTCCTCTACTGCTCCGCCCCACGTCGTCGCACCAACTACCAAAATTTTTCACATTTCGAGATTCGAGACTGAATAGCTCGCATAATGACAAAGGAAATTGTGCACGACGTTCCTATGTCACACAAATAAAATTATATAACCACGGGCAAAACTGCGCTTTCAAATTTTAGTATTACCGGTCGTATACCTCTAAGTATACGAAAATAGCATGATTATATGTGATTTTTTTTTAAATAATATATGTATCTAACTTCATACCCTACTCTACTTACAGAAAATATTCCTTGAACGACATTGAATTCGGTTTTAGGTAGACCTGAATATGAAGAAGTCCAATATCAAGTAGACGACAGTAATCCCCGACAGAGAGTGCATTGGGGCAAGTCGTCATCGTGAATTCCCGAAGGCGCATCGTTAAATGTAGGCCAGCAAGTTCCAGTCGGCCGGACGGAATATTGCTTTGTCACTTGCCAACGTCGCACAGTTTCCCTAAGCCCAAGTAATTGGAAATAGTTGAAATAGACGACTTAAGGCAACATCGCATCGCTTCGGTCCGACGCCGACGGGTCCGTTGGCCGTCCGCCCAGGCTGCGCTTTATTCAACCTATCGCCTCTCGCCGGGCTAACAATATTCACGTTTCTAACTAAAATACCTACTAGATAGTTGGGTATCGGGAAGGCTGACGATATCCCCATCATAGCGTGTACGATGGTTGGTGTTATATACCTTCATAATAATAACAATAATAATAACGCCCATGTTAATAATAATAATAATAACGTCCATAATAATAACAATAATAACGCCCAACGATCACATACATTTTTACTAGGTGGTAGGACTTTACTGCAAAGTTCGTCTAGGTAGGTACCACCGCTTTGTCAGTTATTCTGCCGCCAAGCAGTAGTGCGCAAGCACTGCTGTGTTCCGGTTTGAAGGGCACTGTAGCTAGTGAAATTACTGGGCAAATGAGACTTTATGATCTGATCTCACAGTTTAGTAATCTTGATTGTGTTGATTTCCGAGTGACACAGCTGATATAGGCAGCCGTGTCGTTTAACATCAGGCGAACATCAAGGCTCGTTACGTCATTCCTTAACATAAAAAAAAAATCCTCCGTTGGTCTATGACGATGTAACACAGGGAATCCTAGTTAGGATCCACCCTAACTAGGATTCCCTGTGTTTAACGAAGTGTGGAACTACGAGGGCCATGGTCCAAACAACCCCGAGACTCAGAACAAGTAATTGCGTTTTTTTCTGTGCACAAATACTTGTTCTGCTGCGTGAATCGACCCGGCTGCCTCCGGGTTATGAGCTGACCTGCTCAACCACCACACCACAGAGGCTGTAAAATTATTATTAAATATTGGTCGGGCGGGTTAGAATTCATTCGGTTAGAATGAGTGTACGCTTGTTGCAAATTTTATTTGACATGCTATTATTATTACATCTCGTCAGTATCAGCAGCGGCGGAACTGGTGAGGCTTTAAACGAAAAATTACTGTCGTGCTATAAAGTTTTACAATTTCACCTTACTATCAATTTATGAGCACTGATTCCCATAAAACGTACCAGTGCATCAATGTTAATAAACAAGTAAATCGTTTGTAAAACTTAATCTTGAGAAGAAAATTAAAAAACCATACAGAAAATCCACCGAATTAAAACAGTGGAATAAATAAACGATAACTGCCGTCTTGGGCCCCGTAAGGGTCGAATGAAATTACCGCAAACGCTAAGGCAAGAAAACGGTTGCTATAAAAACGTCAAGAATTATTTCTTAGAAACGAATAGGTAACCTGCTAGCAAAGATCACAAGATAATATCAAGATGTATCTATTAAACAAATCCCATTGTAAAGTAGTTTGTTCATTATTTGCATAACTTTAATAGTAAAATGTAGCACAGTAGTAAAATGTAAACACGAAGCGATTCGTAGCGATTGATTGAGTAGGATAAAAAGTAGTAGCATACAACTAATGATACCGTTATAAAACTCATTGATTTCCGAATGATTCCATCTTCCTCGTTATAAAATTTCTTGAATAATTCACGATCCGTAATGACGGACAAAATTTAAAAAGTTTTGGGACATTTTTCATTGAGTATTCTCCTTTTTTGGGAACTCATCTTGTATTTTCCTGCAGAGCTTCAATAAATCCAGCCACTTATAGAGATAGATAGAGGAGACCATTACAGCCGGATAAATATTAGGGGTCATGTCATAACCGTAACTTACAATTTACAATAGCAGATACGTTGAGCCGCATCAGATTTTACTGGTGGTACATTGATCCACAAATTCGTTCGTGCCTATTAAAATCAAAAAATAATTTCCGCTTAACAAAACGAGAACACTTACTAATTACCGTTAACAAGCAGAAAATGGCCTTAAATACTGTTCACAGACAAAACTTTGAAGCTATTTAAAAGTTATCCTTTTAATTAATTAATTTTAGCAGGAACAGCGATAAAATTGACGCAAAGTGGAGACAGGTAAAAAAGTTCATTAAATATTTTACAGAATAATATCCACCGAAGCTTTTGATAGAATATTTGTGAGACTACGGTGTTTGGTGCTGCATCTAATTTGCCATTACAATGCAAATATGGTAGACAAAGGACGGCAAAAACTAAGACTAAGCTCATTTTGTAATGTAACATAATAAGCACAAAACTCAATCAAGAGGCGACGAGAATAGATTTGAATATAATCAGGTCATTCGTTTTATCTTAGAAATGTCTACTAATATTAGTGCAGAAATCATATAAGCATTAGGAAAGTGATCAGTCTTAGTATCAGAAATCTGTCCGAAGGCTTGTCTTAACAAATGTTATTTTATATTAATAGCCGTCGGTCCCAGCTGTTACTCGTAAGTGTAAAATTCTACCATATGAGAAAATATAGTTTTTGATTATAAAACAAACCTTATAAATTAATGTCATACCTAACTCATCTAAACCAACTACTGCTCTTAAAAAAAGAAACTATAAATAAACTCCTATTTTTTGATCTATGAATGATAACACAAGTTCTATAATACATTGAAACAATAACAACATAATCATATTATTATTATTAGACAAAAGCGATCAGAATGTATTGTGGTTTGGCTAACACGCCACTGACACGTTTCGAAGCATAACTGTATACAATAACTATGTATGCCGTGCATAACTATAATATATATAGTGCGTGTGTTTCTACCTCACTATAGAACTGTATCATTGTGTTGGGATCCAAACCTTCCAATTTTCCTGGACACTAGGCCTGTATTATAGAACTAAGCTAAGCATTATTCGTCATTCTGATTCAAGTCGTGATTTCATAAAACTAAGGATGTAATTCAATCTATCATGTAGATAGAGACATAAAGCATTTTTATAATAAATTATAAAACCTATATACCAAGATTGAATAATATGATTGGACTATATGGAATATATGGACAGATGAAAGAAAATTTCGCTGGCCTAGCTCGCTCGGTCAAAAATGATCATTTCGCTAATGAAATCTCTACTTAATTGACGACTGAGCATCGTTATATAATACAGGCATAAGTTTGTATAGTCACTGTAAATATCTAGAAATAGATTATTATTCATGTTCCCATGACTGAAATAAGCGATGATTGATGGGTAGATAGTTAGATCAACTTAGAATACACCAACCAACTAGGGTTCCTGTTAAGCGTGAGCTTTTGGTGAAGGAAAGCACCATGATAAAACCATATAATTACGGCATTTTCTAGTTCTCGTTTTGCTAGTTACCTTCAAGTCAAGAATTACACTGACCGTGTCTTCCGGTGGCGTCATTTTAGATTCTTGAAAGACAGTTCCTTTTTTGTGGGGAGATATGCCCTCGCACTTCTCTGCCGCCACGGGGGTGATGGCAAAGGGTATGTGGGACTCGAACCCACTAAAACCTTTCCCCTGATCCGTCCGCCACCAGAATGAGGCGAGATGGGGTCGTGCTATCATTCACCATGTCGCCCCGGACCTTCTGTCATATTAACTTAACATCATGTAATAATTATGTGGTCAATAGTTACTTTGCCTGGCATAAATATCATTAATCGAATAGTTTTTGAAGAAAAATCACTTTATTTTTTCTTTCAAGAATTGTTGTCTTAGAATATTATCATTTGTGAATAACTTCTATGTACAAATTATCTAAACGAAATGTGGACCCTTTTCATACGGGATGTGGTAAATTGTGCACATTCCTCTCACGTACTATTAGTTAATTAAGTAACAACATACAGCCATTCACATCGCTAAATATATCTACCTATATATATATTTCAAATACGAAACGCAATTTACTGCTGGAGTCAATAAATTTTTCCAATCACATTAAGACTAACAATTCTCACGGGTGCTGAATCATTCGCAAACGGAAAACTCCGCTAACTTTTTTATAATAAAAAACCTTAGTAAGTTCAGTAAAACTATGATACACGCGGACGTATTTCGATGGTCCATTCATTTTGGTAGCGTTCGCCCGGTTTTGTTTTATACGGGACGCAACTCGGAGTGAGCTGACCGGGTTATTTTTTATTCTAAAACGCAGCATGGCTTTCGATCGATTGTTACTTCAATTCAAACGGATTTCATCTAAAACTCAATCATGATAAAATAGATAAATCAAGGTGTTTGTTCCATGGTTTGTTTTTAGCGAATTAAATTTATGATTTTTATTTATTATTATTTAAGTAAAAGCACCGGGTATTCAATGTGTGATTAAAGAGAATCACAAAATGTTACGAAAGCGTCATGAATTCACGTGTGTAGCCTTAATAAAAGACAATTTAAAATGAAGAATCCACAATTTTTAAGGATTAAAAAATGCTTACTTGTATAATTTACTTTAACTACGAAAATACCAAACGAAAACGATATGAAATCATATTGCAGCGGGAAACGAGCATTTAAAAGGCCAATATACCAAGCAAAAACAACGTATAAGTAATGAAGTAATTAATTGTCGCAAATCTTGCGAGAAATCGAAAAGCGCTGGGTGTGTGGACGTGATCACGTGACGGAGTGATCAGTATGCGAGTCGCGCCACATACCACACCACACCACCGCCGCGCGCCGCCGCCCGCACCGCCTGCAATATGCTGAAATTGGTACGTGGCCAGGAGACACAATATTCACATTGAATCTACCATTTACTTCACAATAGTGTCTCACTTATATTAAACGCAACCGCCTATCGACCAAAAAGTCTAAGTCACCGCCACTCTTCATTCAAGTCACGAACGTTGTAAGTATATCTCGACAATTCTGACAAAACAGCAGACAAAGTTACAATCCTCGATATTAAGGAAAGAACGCAAAAAACTAAAGCAATTCGAGCGGAGGATTTTGGCGCGAGGTGTACCTACCAGTAATATCCAAATTACATTAAGGAAGTTCAGCACTAAGATTCAAAGCTGTGCATTGTATACGTGAGGCAGATGTAGGGATGAGTGGCTTAACCGGATTAGGGCCTCGGGCGGCGGCTGATTATACTGCCAGTTGATTTACGATGACGCGATACCGCCGACCTGCTTACCTAATAGAGAACTACACGAAAATGGACAATTTATAGTGTCGCACATGCCGATAGGATCACTTACCGCAACGGGAAAACAGCGTGAAATATGAGAGCCCGTGTCGACACATGCCCATATCGACGAGGGTGCGCTCGTTCTTAGAATGGAGGTCAACAAAGTTTCCACGTTATGTATATTTACGAAAGAGAAAAAGACATTTAAATGCGGGCCGTGGCAGTGATTAGCCAAAGGACCGGCCGCCTTTCGCCCCGACCCTACCTACATTCGTGCACGTGAACTGAAACGATACCTTGCAAAGACATTATCTTGAATACCTTTTTTTTTCAGAGCCATTTAAAAGAATAAGCTGCTTAGCTCCTGTATGTTAAATTCTGTGTGATTAGCTTAATTTTTTCTTCGAAATAAATATTAGCTTTAACAAACAACGATGTCTGTTATGTAATACAAACTATCATTTGAAGAACTAATTGGATGAATTATCTGTCAGTTTTCAACTAACGGTGACTAAACATTTACAAATAAAATAAGAGACTCTGTATCACATAGCCATAATACAAGATAAAATCTACCTCTGAATCCTTTTGCTTCATCAAAGTACTTATTTATATAATCGTCGAAAATAACCGTTATTTAGTTAGGACGAAGAGGGCAGTTCTTGATGTTTTTATTATGTAAATACAAATTAGACGCTTATTCAAGCTCGGCCTTCAATGTTGAGGGATTAAACTTAGTTTGAACGTAAAAGCAGTAGGGGCCACAGAAATCGAAATAATATAATTTAGATTTGAACGGTAAGCACGTAACGTACCTGAGTTGGGTTGGTTGTCGGAGTTGGGGCGCGCAGACGGTGCGCCGTCCCTCGCCTCTACCTCCAGCGCGTAAGCTCCCTGCTTTTCTCTGTCAAACACCACCTTCGTGAAGATCTCCCCGGTCTGCATGCTGATCTCGAAGAAGTCCTTCCCTTCATTTCTCGGAGAGTCCACGATATAGTAGTACACCTACGATCAAAACAAATGCCTGATTTATTCATGAGGGACCTACAAAATACGATCAGTGCCTTGGGATTTCCGGTCCCTTTTGTTTGCTTTATTATAGGTACAATTGTTGCGATATGTTACGTATTTCCGAGTCATAGACAATTGGATGGGAAAAATAGGTTAACACGGTTTTATCGATAAAGCCTGGTTTATACAGTGTCGAGTTATCTAAATCCAGTTGGATATTAGAATTCGTGGTTAGGAAGGACAACAATAATATATATAACGCATATCAGAAGTGGGATTTATATTGGTAACAATGTTATTGGTTACTTTACTAAAATGTCTATATTGGTTCACGGCAAATGCGAGGCGATCATGTAATTTGATGGAAACCAATAGAAACACCAAATTGTAGGAATTGGACAGTTTCAATATGCATGTGCACAGTTAGTATGAACATTTTCAAATTAGGAATGAAATTTCTCCTTGCATTGCAATAAATGTTCCCTGATCACCCCACAGATCTTATGGGGCTAGTATCCACTAGTAAGGTACCCACTATATTATGAGGGTAGGTACTGCGGGCGTAACATGACAGTCATAATACAAAACTCATTCGTCGCACCGCGCCTGACGCTGTCATATCTGACACATGTCCAATTAGATTCGTATCTTTTTGCACGGAAAATTGAGATGAAAATGATGTCAAACGATAAAAAATTGCGGTAATTTGGGAGAAGGTGACAATTTGTGATTTTAGGAAAAAAGCTTTTGTACGACTGTGTTTTTACGAGGAGTCGTAAACCACACCGAACGATATGTTATAACAAGGCGAGTAAGTTCTGATATATTTTCAGTAAGTAGCTATATGTACCGCTTCTTTAGAAAACAGAAATCATACTAGAGCGGGAAATAGAACATCGCCGCGATACCTAACAAATTTCCCCATTCCGACTCGCGACAGATAAGCAAACAAGTTCAAGTCTATTCATTCATATTTTCTTGTTTCTACAAATAATGTGCGTAGGTACGTACATTATTTGAATAAATAACTTTAGATATCTTATCCTGATAGTAGTTTATCTTCGACGTAAATACCTAATCCCAATAATTCATTAGGTATTGAAAGCGAACAAAGCAACGTCTTGTCCTAAGCTTGGAGAAACCGCTTAATAATATGGGTGATCAAAAGCGTACATTCTGTTTAGGGGTGATTCGGGTTCCCTGGAGTGGCGCTATTGCTCTATATTCTCTCGACTGTTAGTCGTACGGCTGTTGTACACTTTTATTTTTATAATTGACGACAGTCCACTGAGTTAATTCCGATAAGAAGTCCTCTCGTTAAAAAGTTGGTAGTCCAGAATAATAGTGGTACCAGATATTTTTTACAGTGTCCCCCAAAAAGTAATGTAGATAATGCTTGTTGACTGGCCCGATAGCTCAGTTGGTAGTGACCCTGCCTTCTAAACTGCGGGTTGTGGGTTCGATTCCCACCCAGGACAAACATTTGTGTGATGAATATAGGTGTTTGTTCTGTGTCTGGGTGTTATATTGTATTATATGTATGTATTTACAAATAAAAAGTATCTTAGTATTGTATCAGTTATCTGGTTCCCATAACACAAGCTTTGCTTAGTTTGGGGCTAGATGGAGTTGTGTGAGATGTCCACACATATTATTATTATTATTATTACTTTAAAACGAACAATATGAAACCTCGATGAAGGATTGTATCTAGCATAGGTATTATATACTCCTTGGTTTGTGATAAATAAAGTTTATGATACGACTACGCTGAAATGGTTCAACGGATTTTGAGCAATGTAGATGGAATGCACTTAAGAATCAGATAAAAACATATTATCCTACGTATTAATAGGTTAAATAATAACAAAAAATTATTCAGAAATTTTAAGTTTAATTCCACTAAAACAATAAACAAAAACTAATAATAAAAATACATATAATTTGTTCTAATAAAAACTCAGATCCACACAGAATATGCTAATTTGTATATTACAAAATTTAGAGTTTTTAAATGTAAATTACAAATAAGCATATACTGTGTGGATCTGAGTTTTTATTAGAACAAATTATATGTATTTTTAATAAATGTTTTTATTAGTTTTGGTTTGTGTGGATCTGAGTGATTCTGTTTTGTTCTGTATGGTACTTGCCAACCAAATATAAGTAGATAAGTAATTTTGTTTATTGCTTTGTGCAGAATTACACTAAATATTTTTGAAACAGCATTTTGGAATTCGAGATAAACTTCCGCGAGGTCACATCTAACTCAAATATACGTATATTTTCCGTCTTAGATCTATGATGTCTCAAAATTTTCATACCTCTTTTCGCCTCTAATTTTTTTCCTTTCGTAGACTATTTTCTTAGCGAGCTCCTAGTTACTAAAAAGAATGCGCATGACATACAACTTCATCGTTTTTGAAATATTGCGTTATAATATTCTATTAAATATTATTCAGTTTGAATAATTTAGTTCTTAATAGTGTTAGTATTGCCAATAATAAAAATCAAAATCTAGCACTACTAGAAATCGAATACTATCATAAAACAATTTTATCTCGAATCAAAGCAATCAGTGGAATATAGTTAGTTGAAACCAGCGGCGCGTATCAACGTCCCAGTTTATTAGTTGATACGCAGACAATTTAATTGGATACACAATACACGAGTTTCACGACCATTTCCATTGAATCTTATAGTTTAACGACGGATGTTGCATATGCCTCTTGTGTGTAATTAAGATTAGGACATGGGAGTTGGTAACCCCTTAAATAGATATACAAATATTACGGTCAGGTACATGGTGTTTTATAATACAAAAAGACTGTCTTCAGTGACTGACTTACAGACTAATTAACAGACAACGTAGAGCTTAACCACTGGACTTAGGGATTTTAAGCCTAGTGGATGTCTTTGTTTTGTTGCGTACGGGTGTATTAAGAACTTAACTTGATTGTTTGTTTGAAAGCTTATCCCCTAAGAGGGTTGAACGGGGTCTTAAATATTGTATGAAGAAATATATATAATATTTGTAACTTTAAATTTAAGTTTAGTTTTAACAAGACGGTGAGTCCAACATAGTTTAGTCTGTGATAACACCCAATGCGAGCACGTTAATGACAGCAGTCGAATATAGAATTTATATTATATCACATTGGGTCGTATTTTGCGTCGCAAAAATATGGCTATAGCGTTGCGTTGCGTGTACATTTTTCCAATGAAATACTTTTGAATAAAAAATATATTATTTACTAGTTGCGCCTCGCGGTTTCACCCGCGGCTAAAAGGTATTCTAATTATTTGCTCATCCCACGGGAAAATTTCACTTTTCCGGGATAAAACGTAGCCTATATGTCAATCCAGTGTATCGCTATCTTGGTTCCGAATTTCATCCAAATCCATCCAGCCGTTTGAACGTGAAGGAGTAACAAACATACACACATACAAACTTTCGCCTTTATAATATTAGTGTGATTTAAATTGTTCTTATGAGTCTCCTACTTATTATAATGTAACACTGTTTTGATTTGTGTTTTGAAATGTGTTTTGATTTTCGCAGTTAGACAGAAGATATGACTAATATTAGCACATTTTTTTTATATCCTAAAAATGATATACGTTTCAAGAAATTTATATTAAAGTTAGGTCGATTTGGGAGTGTTCAGCCTCTTAACGACGAACTCAAGCAGATCTTGCCATATTGCCTCGAATCCAAACAGGTACCTACTTTACATCGGAGTTTAATGAAACTCGCTTGAAACTTGAGAATAATGGCTTGGAGTCAATTAGCTTTGCTAATAACTGAGACGATCAAGTTTGGAGCACTGCATGACGGCTAGTTTTAAACGAGACTTCCAATTCGAATTAATTTTGTGCCGTGGCTAAATTGAACAATACAATTTTACGGGGAAAAACTTTACAGAACTAGAATGCGTTTTGTTACCGTAGCGTATTAGCGGTCATAACGTAGCTCGTGTTTGTTACCGATTGTTAAATTTAAATCTATGTAAAGTACTTTATTTTTTTGAGGGGAGAAATGCCCTCGCACTTCCCTGCCACCACGGGGGTGGTGGCAGGGGGTATGTGGGACTCGAACCCACTAAAACCCCCCCGTGAGCCCTCGTCCGCCGTACCGGGGCGAGAAGGGGTCGCGACTGCAGTTTGTAAAGTACTATGTTAACTTAACGCATGTTTATTTGATACACGAGTAGGTTATAGTTGATCGCCAATACGTGTAATAGTTAAGATATAATTATATATATAACGAGCTTCTGCCTGCAGCTTCGCCCGAGGCGTGATCTATGAGAAAATAATTCAACCACCCATTTCACACTCTTAAGGGTGGAATTTCGAAAAATCCTTTTTTAGCGGATGCCTACGTCATAACATCTACCTGCATGCCATATTTCAGCCCGATCCGTACAGTGGTTTGGGTTGTGCGTTGATAGATCACTATGTCAGTCAGTCAATCAGTCAGTCATAGTCATAAATACTAGTTCGGAGTCTGGATGTTGTAAGACGATGGCCCTCGTAGTTCTTGGGCCCTAGGCACAGGGAATACTAGTTAGGGTCCAGGGTCTATGTATGTGATCGTTGGGCGTTATTGTTATTATTATTATTATTAATTTGATAAATATTAAAACTTGCGCTACCAACAGTAGGAGTTTTTAACACAGCAGGTAAACGTATAACGCTCGAGAGACGCCTTTATGACACTTTACATACAAGTCAAGCGTGTCGCGTTTTAGAATGAAACATTATGTTTTACATGCACAAATAAAATACAATATTAAATAAATCGACTTCTTGCAAATTTAAGGCTTATAAATGGTTTTCTCATGGTTTCTATTGTCAGAACTGGACTAAATTCAAATGGGACCACACAGAAAGCACCAGCTTTCGAATAAAAAAAAATCGGTTCACTCAGTCGAAAGGTCTGAGATAACAAAAATTTAAAAAACAGTCGAACTGAGAACCTCTTACTTTTTGAAATCGGATAAAAATGTATCCTTGTCTTGTTCTTGGTGTTTACACTCGGCGCTTAATTGCTCGGCACAATATTGTTTTTTACTTTATCAGGGCACGAGCGTAATTTGTTTTTGTTCTCTGTGGTTTTTAAAGTCTTCAGGCTATTATCATAAAAGGATAGGACTCAATAACCATTAAAACATGAGCTTCTATCTTCTATCTTCATTATAAAACTAGCTGTGCCCCACGGTTTTGACCACGTGGTGAAAATTTTCCATACTTTTTAAACTTTTTCTTTTATAAGAACCTTCTCCTGACAATAATAAACACAATTAAAAGAAAGAATTAGCAGAAATGTTCTATCCGTTTACGCGTGATGCGATGACCAAGGGAAATAGAGATTCATTTTTATATATTAAGATGGCCAACGTTATAAAATGGTCGACTAAAAATAACTTAATGTAAGCAAGATTAAGCTCAGTCAGTTTATAAATAACTAGTTGCGCCCCGCAGTTTCAACTGCGGATAAAATTTATCCTATGTGTTAATCCAGCGTATAAGCTATCTGCATTACAAGTTTAATGAAAATCCATTTAGTAGTTTTTGTGTGAAAGAGTAACCAACATACATTCATACATACAAATTTACGCGTTTATAATATCGGTGAGGATAAATGAGTCATTCCACAATCCCTATTTCATCCCACACATCCTACCTAAGCTGAAATATCTAAATCAAAATAATGCGTTATCATATTTGAATTGCTTCGATGCTATCTTCTTACTTCAATGAGTTTAGGAATGAAGACCCAATTTAAATGTATGAACATTATTATTATGGTTTCTTACACGGATAAAATGTATCCTATGTGTTAATCCAGCGTATAAGCTGTTCCAAGTTTCATTAAAATCCAGTCAGTAGTTATTGCGCGAAAGAGTAGTATAACTTAAAATATCAGTCTTATTTGCATATTTATTGCATATTTCACACAATAAATTCACATGTAAATAACAGCAAAAATATTAAGTTTAATTTTCTTTTTTTTTATGTTTTTTTTTGTTTTGGTATGGCTCCACACTTTTGTGTATTTAGCCAGTGTCAAGTAATTGATAATTTTTCGAGTTAAGTAATATATATGTATGTCAAGTCAAGTCAAGTCACAGTCCAAGTCATCAAGTCAAGTCATACAAGTGGCCACCACTTTACTAGGAGTTTTTTCTTTTACTTGAAGCTTCTATGGAGTTTTGGAAACAACACGAAAAGATACGTTTCACCATCATTATACCACTTTCCCACACTCATGTCTGTAATACAGCACTTAACGAATAAAATGCCACCAATTTTATGCACTAAAACTGAAAATAACACAAGTTTTGGAAAATAATACAATGCGGTGACACGATCTTTTTCGTTTTCCCGCCAAAACTCCTTTTTTTATGTTAATCAGTGAAGTGACGTGCTAACCGTTTGCCTGATGTTAAGCGATACGGCTGCCCATATCAGTTACAGTGTCACTCGGAACTCTAAAGTATAGAGTTTCGCGTGACACTGCACTGCGCACGTCATCCTGAGATATCAGCAAAAAGATTACTAGACTATGAGATCATGTCATAAAGTCTCATTTGCCCAGTAATTTCATCAGCTATAGTGCCCTTCAAACTGCTTGGCAGCAGAATAACTGGCAAAGCGGTGGTACCTACGAGTAGACGAAATTTGCAGAAAAGTCTTACCACCTAGTAATTATCAACAATAAATAATATTTATGAACAAACGTGCAATGCTTGATTAACAAAGCGATTTAAAATACGTGTAGTTATGTACTATTTATTTATTTATATATAATGCAAACAAGTTACATATATTACTCACCAATACCATAATTAGGATAATGATAAGTAAGTAAATAATTTAAATTCAGGTAAGCCTTCTGAATTTTACGCATGATTAAATCCTGTATGAAATTCTGGTGCCCGGGATTTCTACTATTCGAATATAATTTAGCGTATCAGTTGGCAATTGGTTGAAGGTTGAGCTGAAATCGATCTTGCCTGGTTGCTGAGCCAATCTAATAAGATACTGACTTCCCATTGATCTAGAAATTTGGCATAATAAGTTTTTATAGAACAGAAATAAATCCGAATACTATATTTGGTATTATTTTTGAAATATTTCATTATACCATATAAAAAAGGTGATAATATTTATAATACGTTTATATAATATTTTATTTTACCATGTAAAATTATCACACTCATACTAATATTATAAAGGCGAAAGTTTGTATGAGTGTTTGTGTGTATGTTTGTTACTCCTTCACGTTCAAACGGGTGAATGGATTTTGATGAATGAATTCAGTACCTAGATAGCTTATACACTGGACTAACATATAGGCTACATTTTATCCGCGGGTGAAACCGCGGGGTGCAAATAGTGACATATAAAAATAAATAAATAAATTTCATACAGTTTGTTTAAATAAAAAATTTATAATAGGTCTTTACCTATGAAATTGCCGTATTGCAGTACAGACTTTTTCAAACAAAAAAAAGTTTTGATTGGCTACGAATTCTAAATTCAAATTAATTTTGTTTTAAAAATATGACATTCTATTTACAATATAAGTCTTTTGTTTATTGATTAGAGTTGTATTTTCATTAAATTTCAACATTTTTCCTAATAATGGATACTTTGAAATTTCGTGTAATTATGGAATATGAGTTCCGTCGTGGCACCAACGCGGCACAAACGACACGTAACATCAACGACGTTTACGGAGAGAACTGTACAAACGAACGTACAACCCGTTATTGGTTTGCTCGGTTCCGTTCTGGGAATTTTGACTTGAAAAATGAACCTCGTGGTCGTCCGGAAACTTTGGTCAATAATGATGAATTAAAGGCGATTGTGGAAGCTGATGAATCTCAATCTACAGCTGAGCTGGCAGCAGCTTTTGATGTTAGCATCAAAACAATATTGGTCCATTTGCGACAGATTGGCAAGATAAAAAAGCTTGACCCACGAACTTAACGATCGCCAGCGCAACGTACGCGTCGAGACTTGCCTTGCGCTGCTTAACAGGCACAGAAATGAAGGAATTTTGAACCGAATTGTTACGTGCGACGAAAAATGGATTCTTTTTGACAATCGAAAGCGCTCAGCAAGTTGGTTAGATCCTGGTTCGGTACCAAAGCAATGTGCAAAACGAAAAATGACCCCTAGAAAGGTGATGGTCACAGTTTGGTGGTCTAGTGCTGGCGTGATTCATCATAGCTTTTTACAAAACGGCGAGAGCATTACTGCAGATGTGTACATTGAAGAACTGACCACAATGATGGCAAAACTCGCACGTCTGCAACCAGCTTTGGTCAATCGGTCGTCTCCACTGCTACTTCACGACAACGCGCGACCCCATACTGCACAACAGACCGTCTCTAAGCTGCATGAGTTAGGTTTGGAAGCTCTCCCTCATCCGCCATACTCACCAGATCTTGCGCCTACCGACTATTACTTTTCCAAAATTTGGACAACTTTTTAGCGGGAAAAAAATTCAATTCCCGAGAGGCAGTACAAAACGCCTATGAAAAGTTTGTTGTCTCCCGTCCTGCTGATTTTTTCAAGAAGGGCATCCATAAACCGCCACAGCGTTGGCAAAGATGCATTGATTGCAGGGGTGATTACTTTGAATAAAAGAAATAAATACGTTCGAAAAAAAAATACTTTAACTTTTTTCAAACAAAACGGCAATTTCATAGGTAAAGACCTAATATGTGTAGACATTTCACACAAAAGCCAACTAAGAAAAACATTGCACAGCTCAAGACGTCCACTGATGAACACAGACCTCCCCGAGGGGAGCCGGGGTGCCATAATCTCCACGCTTGGCAGGCATCGGTTTGTTTATCGCAGGAGATTTTAAACTTGTACTATGGGAACCAGATAACTGATAGAATACTTAGGGGAAGGTTGCTTTACTCATACACAGCCTAAGTCGTACTCCAGTAATATCTGACCTCATGTTTGTGAGTGTTATCTAGTGCATTTAAATTGAACTATTTAGTCATGCAAAGAAACGAAAAGAGTAGGTGGGCCACCGGCTTTCCTGATGAGAAAATAATTTAAAACTTAGGTACACATTTTTACGCTCATTTGTACGGCATTTCAGAATAAACAGATATTCTTTTAGGCCGTATCTTTTTTGTGGTATTTCGCCATAACTATAAGCATTAGGTATAAAATGGTAGCGTTTTTACGGTAAGTCCGTAGTTTTGATTATGTAGTAGATATCTTCTACATACTAAGGTATCTTCATGCTGTACATCATATTTACCAAAGCCTACTACTGCCTTGAAGAAGATATATATCTATTACTATAGGTACTCCTCCTACTCCGCCATTTATAAACCGGATTGGAAAATTATTTTTATGAAATCTTTAAAACAATATTCTTGCAGAATTGTCTCGTAGAGATTTCTTCATAAACGGTTCAACAGTATTTTTTTTTAATTCAAAATAACTGGAAAAATATATCATCCACGTCAATATGAAATTAAGGCGATCGTCAGACGAAGTCGGTTTAACCTACCCCCTTTTGATAGGAATCCACGAAACCAAAACTGTTTTTATAAAAGCAATTCATTGCGACATAAGTAATATTGTTGACAGTATAGCGGTATTTACGAGTATATTAATACAGACGTATGCGGCAGTACTAAACGAAGGCAATATGTTTAATTATTCACAAATTGCTAGCGAATCGCGATTCCAAAGCGCAATCACTACTAGTGAAAATTTCATTTTTATTTCCCGGCATACTCGCTGTTAAATTATTATATAGGCAGCTTAAATTGCAAGCTGTGAGTTGCATATTTGCACGAATATTTACATGCGGTGGAAATATAATAGCGATTCAACACCTGCGAATGTAGATATACCTTTGTATAAACGTAAGTGCAATGAATAATATTCAATATAAATACCACACGTGGTACAAATTTTTCCATTAAATTAATAATTTATCTATAAATCGGCCTATTTATGGAATTTTAAAATACAGTAATTTTACAATTTAGCTCTCTATGGTTTATTTTATCAGTTTATTTTTAGAATAGAACAGAAAAACATTAATTCAATACTTGTCTAAAATTAAAGTACAAAAACAGGTTAAATTTATACACATAATATGTACATAATGAATAGAAATAAACAAGTATCGAATGGGCGTCGGCTCAGCATATTGCTGGTCATCAGTGACATCCAGCGCTGATTTTCAGCCTAGAACCAGAGATTTAGACCTTTTAGATTCATTATATATAACAACATAGTTAAATAAACCTTGTAAATATATTTGGTGCTTCATTGAGAGTTGTTGGAAAGTGAGGGTTGAAAACCAATGCCAAACTTTTGGTTCAATTACTGCTCTAAGATTCTGTATCAATTTCTCCTTCTTCTCAAAGGCCAGACAGAATAAATTACACTAAATTACAATGTATTTCAGATTATTCGACCATCCAACGGGATTTGAGAACTCGCGCCCTTTTGACTTTAGGTATACACGACGCAATTCTGCGGTTGGTATGGCGGTTGCAGTTGTATGGACAAGGTTTTAGACATTGTAGCACCAGTTTATGTATAAGTGTTTATGCACTAGTTTGGTTGGTATTATTGTATTAATTCATTTAAAAATAAAGGCTCTTTGACTATTTAAAAGATTCTGCAGATTTCAATGTACAACGAGATATCTATCTATATCTTTATCTCTATCATATACCTTGTGCGTGCTTATTAGCATTATATTCTTATACTCTAAAACTCTATACTCTACTCTCTCTTCTAGGTGGTAGGACTTTACTGCAAATTTCGTCTAGGTAGGTACCACCGCTTTGCCAGTTATTCTGCCGCCAAGCAGTAGTGCGCAAGCACTGCTGTGTTCCGGTTTGAAGGGCACTGTAGCTAGTGAAGTTACTGGGCAAATGAGATTATGATCTGATCTCACAGTTTAGTAATCTTATTACTAGATTGTGCTGATGTCTCTGGATGACGTGCGCAGAGCTTCGCGTCACACTGGTGACGCGAAGCTCTATACTTTAGAGTTCCGAGTGACACTGCAGCTGATATGGGCAGCCGTGTCGTTTAACATCAGGCGAACGGCTAGCTCGTCACGTCATTCCTTAACATAAAAAAACTCTTTACTAAAGATTCGCTCCCAAATTATAGGAGTTCTAACCAAGTTAAATAATATAATTATATCAGACTTTAACGAACCGCCTATTAAATATTATACGCATCTGACCACTTAATAGCATTATTGTCGGTGAACCGTATACACTATAAAATTGTTATTTTTTAGTCTATCTAATGAGATAATTTTAGAATGAACTGAAAATTTAAATGTACCTAGGAGAATGCTGAAGGCTACCCTGGTTATACCTTTAGGCACCCACGGTAAGAGATAGAGCGTTGGTATTCACATACCGCTGCACACAGCCACGTCTAAGTACCTGTATAGTATACAATTTGGTAAGGATTTTTTATAATGTAACATTGACTTTATCCTAGTGTGCCTTGTGTTCGTGAGGAAATAAACAAATGAATACTGTAATATTGAATACTGAATAGAACCCACATTATTACATTTACATAGTTGTTACCGTGAAAGTTTAAATTAGAATTTTACATTATTCTACTCATAAAATGATACTAAAAGTAGTATACTTATTTGAACTGATAAGTTAACTTTATCAGCGGTCTCACCCACTAGTTTCAGATTCAAATAGATTATAATACTAGGCACAGTCTTTATTAATTAACACAACATTCGAAATTGACTACGCAAACTGGGTCATTGTATTAAAACTAGACAGTGATGTGCAACAATCAACACTAAATTGGCTGTCTGGATTATTGGGAATGCATACAAGTACACCGGTATTTAACAGTCAAGTTAAAACGTGATAGAATAGCTAGATCTGTCCACAGCGGTTCGCCGCGGTTGCGGTGTTCCGCAACAGTATTTCCGTGATAAATTAAGAAAGCAAAATAAATTGCTTAAACAACGTACTTATTTTTTTAAAATTATTTTTATGTTATTGAATGATGTGACGAGCTAGTCGTTCACCTGATGTTAAGTGCCACGGCCGCCCATAACAGAACAGTGTTACTCGGAACCCTAAAACATAGAGTTAACATAGAGACTTAGGTTTTTGATCAATTAAAAGATAAGTATAATGTCGTGGTTTGTCAAATCGGTCGAATCATTCAACCGATGACCCATTTGTTTGCCCAACATGGCATCCTAGAAGCAGGAGATAAGCGACTTTTTTTGTATAATTAAATTAAAATTGAATGTTATATTAAAGTCGTAAAGGGGGCGAGTCCAACATTCATAAAGCAGTGTAGTTTCATATCTAAGGTGTTAAGTAACTGTGAACTTTGTAAACCGTGTCCATTATAAAAATTTTAAACTTTCGCGACTTGAACTCATACTATCGTCGAGGTTTGTCAAAATAATGTTTTGATAATTTTTGTACGCGAATAGACCCGTTTTATCTTTACAATATGAGTTTCAATACGTAATCTATGTATGTACAATGTACGTAGTAACTATGGCAATTTTCAAATCAGGAATGAAATTTATCAACATTGCTATCAAAGTTCTGTGATCGATTCCCTGGTGGCTAACTCGAAGATGAAACGTGAAAAAATAATTGGTTGATTCGACCACTATGGTCTTCTTCTTTTCTATTGTTAAGGTACTAAAGACTCAATTTAAATTACGTATACCTAAATCCGGTATCCAAAATACCCAAAAAATTAAACAAAATCACAACACGTACTTATTCGATGCTTATAAGTTCTTTACTAGCGAAAGGCGATAGATAGTGCTTTTTTAAAATCCCTAACAATATTATCTCCAGCATTATATCTAAAACACAATACAATACAAAATTCCTTAATTGTACACCAAACATAAAAACAGATACAGATGATGAAATTAGAGCTATAGTACACTACGTGTCCATTATGGTTTAATTATGCTATCTTGTGCAGATAACGTACTTCACGTGTAATAAAGCTACACCACCGATATTTACACCATCGATCTCTATCTCTCCAATGATTCTTTCTATCCAAAGGTTGACTGGAAGAGATCGCTTTTAGCGAGAAGTCCATACATTGTACTATAGCTCTAATTTCATCATCTGTATCTGTTTTTATGTTTGGTGTACAATTAAGGGATTTTGTATTGTATTGTTTTAGATTTAATGCTGGAGATAATATTGCTAGGGATTTTAAAAAAGCACTATCTATCGCCTTTCGCTAGTAAAGATCTTATAAGCATCGAATAAGTACATATTAATTATTATACGTAATTTAAATTGAGTCTTTAGTACCTTAACAACAGAAAAGAAGAAGACCATAGTGGTCGAATCAACCAATTATTTTTTCACGTTTCATCTTCGAGTTAGCCACCAGGGAATCGATCACGGAACTTTGATTGCAATGTTAATAAATTTCATTCCTGATTTGAAAATTGCCATAGTTACTACGTACATTGTACATACATAGATTACGTATTGAAACTCATATTGTAGAGATAAAACGGGTCTATTCGCGTACAAAAATAATCAGAACATAATGTATGTTCTGATAATTCTTTTTATATTTAATTTAATTAATTAATTGGTCTAATCGCGTACAAAAATTATCTTTAATTTATATTATGTTTAAATATTAGTGTATTTATGTTCTGATAATTTTTGTACGCGAATAGACCATTTCATCTTTACAATATGAGTTCAAGGCGCGAACGTTTAAAAAGTTTTACGTATTGAAACAGTCAAATCCAAATAAATTTATGTTACTGTCCATTGCAAATAGCAATCAACTTCCATGATCGCTTATCTGATCCATTCAACGGCATTTAAAACAGCTTCGCGTTTGTTCTTAAATATACATAATAATAATAATAATATAAATAATATTAACATAGATAACCTACCTGATTGTTCGGGAACGTTCCATCCTTGTCGATAGCGTTGACCTGCGTCACCTTCGTGCCAATGGGCTCCCCTTCCAGCACAGTCTCCTGTTCTCGCTCCGTAAAGAGAGGAATTTCGTCGTTGACATCTTCCAGCATGATGTAAACAGTAGCTTCTGACGCCAGTTGCTGGGCACCGTTGTTCTGGAGAATAAATAATCGTTACGATTACACAGCCTTGTGTTCCAGGGCGACAAGAGCCTACTCGTAGAGTAGGTAGTGGAGTAAATATTTAAATGCATTTCGGAAGCGCCAACACCTTTCAACTTTCCGCCAACATTTTATCGTTTTTCATACGTAACAAAGGAAACAATTTATAATTTAGTTTTAATTACTGTGATATGGTTCAATTCCTGTTGGTTATGTACAAAGGTCAAGAGAGCGAGATCTCTTTTAAAAGTCACATGAATCAAGAAAGCAAATTATTTACAGAAAAAGCTGAACCTAAATCTCTTGCCTTTTTGTCTTTCTAATTGCTAGCTAATACCAATCAGCGTATCCCCAGTCAGTCCAACTCCATATACAATAATACAATGTATACATTACACTCTACGGAATTCATTTGAAGTCAACCCCAATTTCACACTTAATATTTCATCTGAGCAATATTTATACAAACCGGAATAAAATTCATCAAACAACGAAGTTCAGGTACGGATTCAATTTCATGTTATCCGAAATTGGTTTACATGAAAAATGCCTATGAAGCTCAATTAACAGATTGTATTGATCGGAGGGAAGAGGAACAAAATACTCTTCCAGAGTCAGTCTTTAATATTTTCGTTGCTATACTAAAGGCAGGCTGGATATTAAATGAGGACAAATTCTAAACTTTGAAAAAACTATATAAATAATAATAAAATGCTGTTTGTTCGTAAGCGCATCAGTTGAACGGCTAAATCAATTTGTGTGTATTTTTTGTTAGAAAATTTTCAAATTCGGGAATATCTCAGTCTTTTGGTTTCTATGGGTATTTTTGTATGGACTAAACAACGTCTGTAGGGCAAGGGTAGGGTAGAGGATAGATTACAATAAGACGAACAGTAGTAAAACTCGCTCCTTAGGGGTACTACCGTCATATAACACCTACAATACGATAACATAACTCGATTGCAACCAATAGAAACACAAATTTGTATGGATTTGACAGTTTGAACACGCATTTAATGTGCATAGTTAGTATGGAAATTTCTCCTGTTGCATTGCAACTAACTATAATTTATCGCGTTAAACTAACTAAAGTAACCATTTAAAGTAACAACCAAAACAAACTATTGATCTTAATGGCGAGCTCAAAGTCGCGCAACGAGCTATGTAGAGACCTATGCTCAGTGTTTTCGAGATATAAGATCCGAAATGAGGAGATCTGCAGGAAAACTAAAGTGACCGATATAGCGATTAGAATTAACAAATTGAAATGGTCATGGGCAGGAAACATCAATCGCAGAACCGGCAACCGATGGGGAAGAAAGGTTCTCGAGTCACGACTACGAACCGGAAGACGCAGGAGACAGATCCACTAGGTGGACCGACGACCTGCTGGGTGATCATGTAAAATATTTATATGAATTTGACAATTTAAATATGCTGTTTATGTGCATAGTTACTATGGAAATTTTCAAATTTGGCATTTTGCCATCATAGTTCCGTGATTACCCCCAGCCAACCAACCTACCAAGCAGGTCAAGCAACCGCTCCGCTCAAAAAGGCGCGCTCTTTGAAAGGAAAATCTTTAGCAGTGGACTTATCAGGTTGATGATAATGATAGTCTACTGTAGATGAAGAGTCATTGAATACCTAGACTTCAAATACCAGCTTTTCAGCACAAGTACAAGATTAAATAGAAGAGCATTAGCATTTCGAAAGATAATTCTATACTTTGACTAAGACTAGACAACTAATGACTAAGCTAATAACGTCTAGACAAGACGATTAGCTAGACTCCACGATAAAATTAAGGCAGGCCAAAAGTTTCATGAATTTCATAGAATATCAATACAACATTGTTAAAAGTTTTCAGTAAAATTTACAAATTTGCATATTTTCCGCTAGCTTGCAAAATGTTCTGTTCATTTAAAATACTTTTGGGTAAATATTTCGCGGGCCGTGGCATTGAAACTCTTTGTGAATTTTATTAAAGTGTTTTAATAAAATAGGCGTAAAGTTTTAACATAAACATAAAACATTGAGTCTTTTTAATGGTTATCTTCTAAATATATTCCTATAATATTCCCATAGGCCACGCCGCGGGCGAAGCTGCGGGCAGTTGCTCGTGGGTTATGTAAAGGAAATGTAAAAGTAACGTGTCGGTAATTATGTATTTCAGAATTAAGAAATACTCAAATTAATTATTTATACTTTGACTAAGTTGTTAGATATAGCACCTACATACATACAAGTTGTAAATAAATAGTATATAGTCCAATTTTTTTTTGTATTAGTAGTAGTAGGTAGTTTTTATAAATAGTTATTCAATCATTGTAGTATTTAGAAAATACAGTTGAAAAAAAATTCAGACAAAAGCAAGAGAATATTGGTTTGTCATTTCCACCATTACGTTGAGCATTGCCATTCAACGTGGCAATGCATGTTGCTTACTAGTAGTGTTTTGTTTTTAAATAGTTTTTTGGTAAAAAAAATCAGCATAGAAACTATTTTTATGTACATATCCTTCTTACTTGAAGACAGTTGGTTAACATATTAAGTGTAAGTAATATGATGAAGTTTTGGCGGGAACGCGAAAAAGATTGCGTCGCTGCATTGTATTATTTTCCTTAACTTGTGTTATTTTCAGTGTTAGTGCATAAAATTGGTGGCATTCTATTCGTTAAGTGCTGGATTACAGGCGTGAGTGTGGGAAAATGGTATAATGATGGTGAAACGTTTTTTTCGTGTTGTTTCCAAAACTCCATAGAAGCTTCAAGTTAAGTTGCCACCACTTTACTAAGAGTATGACTTTGACTAGACTATGACTTCGACTATGACTTGACACATATTTGCGTGAAATATCATTAACTTGATAAATTATCAATTACTTGACACTGGCTAAATACACAAAAGTGTGGAGCTAAAACATAAACAAAAATAAATTAAAATTAAAAATTAAAAGTTTGATACTATCGCTTATAAACATTATAATAGTTCCATTACGTCTAAGTACAGTGGGAGTGAGAAAACGATAGAAATGTTTGTCATATGGATGTTCCTAATGGAAAATATCGATGCGGTATCGATGCACAAACTCAACCCACGAATGTATCGAAACTTTAACAATAGAAACCTGAGAAAATCTTACCTCAACTCGAATTGTCAGGTTGTATTCCTTTATACTTTCGTAGTCCAATGGATGATTAACTTTTATGTCTGCCCAAGTGAATCCATTATCAGCTCTTTGTTGTAAATAAAAAGTGTGGAACTTGTTCGTCTGAGCCGTCGAGCCGGGCATCAACCGGTAAAACACGGTCGGATTGTTCTCAATGCCCGAACTGAAAACACGACAATACATTATAGAAAAATATCGCAAAGCTTGAACAAAATCGCAAACATCTACAGTACATGACAACACCAAATGTTGCGAGCTTCATTGTTTGAAAATAGCCTCGAAATACTTTATCTGGCGTCAACAATGGAGTTGACCTACTTATTGTTTACAAAAAATGAGAAAATTGTAGAGAAAATGAAATTACTTCTATTAAATGAGCGTCAGTCACAGTTCGGTTTTTATGTTTTAGGAATGCTAATATACCAAAGTAATAACTGCGTGGTGAGACCGGAAAGTTTTATTTAGTTCTTTCATCCATGTAAACAAAAAATAACTCCATGAAAATAAAGGTCAAATAAGTGGGGTAACATTACACATGCGCACTAGTTTTTCTATCAACCCCACCTAGAAGTAATGGCTGCCAAAACAACCTTTACCTTAAAAACTTTAAAATATAAAACTCAATTATATAAATTTAACACATTCCTTCGATTTTAGTAGTTAATACTTTAGGAAAATGTTTTATTTAAATACTGAATAAAGTTCACTTTCTTACAGTATTTTTAAGGATCATTCAAATTTTTTATTATGTTTACAAGCGACAGGTACCTAAGCAAGTCCTTTCAGGACGAAGGTTTTCGCGTCATTTCGCAATTTATTTATCAAACATCCGGTTCGGGAGAGTGGAGTGCGGTAAAAAAAGCTTATAAAAATTGGATTGTAAGACCTCTTGTTTATTTGTTTAACCTAATTGTATACGCTTTTATAAAATACTGCAAAGATGTAAAAATAACAGGGATGTAAAACCCAAGCGTTTTTAAAAGGTGGACGGAAATATTTTTTAGAAAATTAAGAATTAAATTGTATCAAGTTTGCTTTAAACAATATATGTAACGATTACTTTGCTAAGTTCGCTCTTTATTACAGGAAAACCTACGTTTGTTGATCATTAATTGGGTGTTGTGGGACCCTGATCTTCGTAGTTCCTGGGTCCCTAGACACAGGGAATCCTATTTAGGGTCCAGGATCTTTGTATGTGATCGTTGGGGGTTATTATCTTATTATTATTAACAATAAAAATATGTTTTTATATATGAGTCTTGAACCTAGATGAGTTAATTGATTGAGCTACAGTAGGTTCCTACATGTACCATTGATTTGGTCAATCCATTTCTTAGTTGTTTGCTTATATAATAGTATTGGTCTGACTTTTCCTGAGTTTATTTGGGTTTACTTTTTGTTAACATTTCTAAAATCACATTTAATTTAAGACGCAATTAGTAACGTTAAATAAAATACCGAACTGGAACTGAAATAATTAACCTGAAACTTTGCTTACACCAACAAAATCATTAACGAGTCATTTTTTCCAAAATAATGTGTACATTTATTTGTAAAAATGCATTACAAATAAATATAATTATTCTAAAAGTAGTTGCTTTCTGTTCGTCATTCATCGCTAATTTAACTCTCCATGATTAAGATTTTACAATTAGTTTAATTAGGTAAGTTTATAAAATTTCTATGGTCGGTATTGATTAGGAGCAGTTATCAACGAACTGTTATGTAATCTTATTTTGAATTAAAACTCGTAAAAATGCTAAAATACCCTATTTGCAATAAAAACCTTTGGCTTTGTACGATTTTCAAGTACTTTGGAAAATGTATAGTTTATAACGCAACTTCAACAAAAGGAGATTGCATATATAAATTCATAAATAATTAATATTTGTGGACATTTCACACAGCGCCATCTATCCCCGAACTAAGCAAAGCTTGTATTAGGGAACCAGGTATTTGACAGAATATAAATAGTTTTTTTGTTTGTAAATACATACATAGAATAAAATATATGTAACACCCAGACACAGAACAAACATCGATGATCATCATACGAATGTTAGTCCTGTGTGGGATCGGACCCACAAGCTAATTCAGAAGGCAGAGTTACTACCAACTGCGCCATAGGACCAGTCAATAGGTATATATCAAAGCCTGTATTTTTTGGTATAGTAGGTCACCTACTAGAAATAAAACCTAATAGAGGTACATGTTTATTACGCTAAGCAAGCTTTACTGCTATCACACTATCACACTTCACACTAATATTATAAATGCGAAAGTTTGTATGTGTGTTTGTGTGTATGCGTGTATGTTTGTTACTCCTTCACGCTCAAACGGCTGAATGGATTTGGATGAAATTCGGTACCAAGATATTTTATACACTGGATTAACATATAGGCTACATTGTATCCCGGTTTAAGTGAAATTTTCCCATGGGATGAGCAAATAATTAAAATAATTTTTATCTGCGGGTGAAACCGCGGGGCGCAACTAGTAAATCATAAATATTTATTAGTTTTAGTTTTTACCTAGTACTGATCCGGACCCTGAATTTGGTGTAAACAAAGTTTAAAAACAAATGATTAGTAAAGTGAATTAGTAATGATTTAGTTTCCACGATCTGTGGCATTGTGAGTTCCGAAATGTGTGGTTTTAGGACGAACAGATAGACAAATAGATGTGAAATATATCATATGGGCACACTGTGTGATCGATGCAAGATGATCTGAATAATGCATAAAACCCTTAAATGTTTAGCCCGTGGCACGTTAGTGATGCAGACATTACATAGGACTATAAATTGTACGTTTAATACTCTATTTACTTACTAGATCTGAACTTACTAGAAACGATCACCTATTTACTAGTCACTTTGAGTAGAAACGCAGATATCGTGAGAATATACTAAAATTATGGCAAAATAAACTTTTAAGATGGATGGGATGGTCCACTTCGAAATGGGAAATTCAGAATCATTACAGTTTTTGAAGTAAAACTTTACGCATTTCTGACTTGGGAGTAAGCTGGTGAATGCGTCACGAGACTAACGGAAATTGAAAGTGATTAGTTCACGTAGATCACCATTGTCAACATAACAAAGTTAAAGATTACTTACAATTTGTGTAATTATGTTGGTATATCCGGTAAAATGACAGTTTACAATTGTCAAGATGGCGACAATAACATTAAACAAAGCAAATACAAAATTATATCGTCTGATAGATGGAACTCCATAAGTTTTACTTCAGTCGTGTGGTCTAAAGCACACTCGTTTTTGTTTGTACTTTTGTAGCTAGCTCAGTCAGTATTAATGACAATAGCGAGAGAAGTACTACCTATATTTTCCTGAACTATAAAAACCAATACAGCCTTATTAATAAACGGGTATTAGGATTAGTTACTTCAGATTTTGTCTTTTTTTGATACTGGAATATTTAGCTGGACCGAAAGAGACAAAAGATGGTCTAACTAGTCTAAAGCTAGTTCGTGTTTATTAATAAGGCTGATAGACTTTATTGCTTTTTAAAACATTTGAATTCACCATTGTTTGTAATAAAGATGCATTTTTGTAATTTTTTTTAATGGTACAATGGGCATGCGTATGACAACAACTCAGATATATGATGTTAAGAACAATTTCCCCTGCCCGCAATTGTCATTATCAAATCCAATTAACGTTACCTAGACTAGCAACAAAAATACCTACTTATAAAAAACTGACAAAGTATTGAAGTTCCCGTTTCAGAATGGACTATCATCTTTAAAGTTGCAAGTACCTACCTACTTACAAAAAGAAGATGTTGTACTGTCAATACAACTATTATCTTTTTTTATTACTTACGTATTTAGGCCCGTATTACAAACGACAATCAGTCTCAGAAATCTCGTCTTGAGCACAGATTCATTGTTGAACTGTAATACGAGCCTTAGACCATCTTATTTCTTTCTTTAAGCCAAACATAGAACAGGTTTGTTCTGGTATAGTTAAAAGAGAGAATTCAGTGGACAAATGGACACGCAAATAACGCACACAACGGGAACATTCTGCGCAACAGAAATGGCGACGTAGGTACCGAGCCCTTTCTTAACAAATATGCACCTGAGAGTTATTTTGGCATTGGAGCAGAGTAAATGTTATCGTCAGAACTAATAGGCCTTTGGTGGTGGTTTTAAAACATATACAGCCATATTAATTAACGGGTATTAGTCTCGGGTTAGTTACTTTAGCTTTTGTCCTTTTTTTATTTATTTATCTGGATCGAAAGAGACATAAGATGGTGTAACTAATCCAAAGCTATTTCGTGTTTATTAATAAAGCTGATAGAGTACCAGAGACAAAAAAAAAGTGTATTGAGTAAGTACTCAAATAGAGTAATTATCCGTAACTGATGAAAATACTGATTAGACAAAAACCACTGTTTGATGTTTCAAGCATGACGTGCAGTGACACGCAAAACTTTAGTGTGACACTGCAATCTGTTATGGGCATGTTACATTAAAAAAATTGAATATGCAGTCGCACTAGCATACAAGAACAAAACTAGCTTTGTTTCTCTTTGTCATCTCTGCTCTCCATAGCATAGGTAATAATGCGACGTAGTTACTTGTATTACTTACCTAGTAACACGATTAGCACTAAACATCCAAGTTTGTTCTAAATTCTAAATTATATTCTATAATTAGTTAAGTTAATTACATGCTTATCAGCTTTTATATTTCTAAGATATTCCCACGATTCCCACTAAATTTCCTCTCCTAAACAAGGTTGATATAATTATGATCTAAATATAACCTACGCAAAAATAGGCACTGAAAAGACTTCTATAAATTTAAATATTGGACTACTAATTTATTAAATATAGTTTCAGATGTAACCTGATTATTTAATTAACTAATCCACCACACTAACGTATGCAAATGGAGTTAACAAAACAAATAGTAATAAAATTGTTAAATACTCTATTCGTTAAATTAAAACTAAAAATACAATGTAACTCATCAATCAAAACTAAAATTAATTTTGATAATCATAAATAACATTATTTAGAACGCTAATTAAACATGACAATCACAATTTTTACCTACCTAATTATGAAACCAATACCTAGTCTACTTGCTAAACATTTAACATGCTATAAACCTATTAAAAAATCTATTTGATTACATATCTGTACGGCTCGAAATGCACTGATGATTCAGCCTACATGCACAATAGACATGACGTAATAATACTGTACTGATATCTCTCACATTCGGTTCAAAAATATCTATGACAACAAAAGCAACATCTACTGTATACATAAATATTTTTGAACGAGTTAAGCACAATATTGTGTCCCGTTCCACGAAAGCAGTGAACCCTTATGATGCGCACTGGTGTATCACGTTCCCGGGTGTGGTTAATGCACGGGCTATGAAGGTAGTATCAGTTCACCAGTGAGAGACAAACGATGGTCGAACACGCGCGCGGCCCAACGACTACCCTCATTCCAAACCCTCGCCTCCACATCGCATGAAAATAACTCCACAACAACTTCGTTGGCGTGATAGCTTATTTCAATCCGATGTCGATAAAGGAGAGTATACTAAAAAGCGATAACCGTTACCGCTGTATCTTGAACCCAGTCGCCAAAACGAATTTTGGAGACGTTTTCAATATAAAGCGTGAACAATTGAAGCTTCTTAAGTATTGAGGAAAATACGCGCTTTCGTTATTCCACGCTTCCACGGATTAAATGTAAAGTATTCGACGACGGTATTTGGTCCAAGTTTTACATCAGAATATCCGAGGAAGAGAGCGAGTAAGGGAAGGCGTGCGATGGAGCGGGCAGCCGCGGGGCGAGCGGCACTCGGCGTGCAGTGTCGGGGCTGCGTGCGGTGCCCGTGCTGACAGTTACCCACGCACCTTGCTTTCACGGACACCACTTTGGCGCCCACGGGCAAGTTCTCTCGAATGTAGATCGGGCCATACACCGTGTGGTCCCACACGGGGGGATTGTTCGCGCGATCCACTACGTCTATCTGGACCTCCACGGTTCTGGACAAGGGCGGGAAGCCCTTGTCTTGAGCCATAGCCTCCAACTTGTACGTTTCTCGCTAGCGGGGGAAGGAGTCGATGGAAACAGACAAAACCACGTCGTTAGTAGTGTTAGGGAGTGGAGGAGCGGCGGGCCCACAGGCCCGCTGCGCCTTATACCAACCTTGCTTTCACACTGGTCACTACGGTACCCACTGTGACATTCTCTTTGATGTGAACGGGGCCATACGTGGTCATGTCCCAGATGGGGGGCTTATTGTTCCTGTCTACCACGTCTAACTCAACGTCCACGTCTGCGGAGGAGGGCGGGGCGCCTCTGTCGGACGCGCGCACGCGCAGTCGGTACCTGTCCCGCTACAGATACACGGGTCAGAGGTCAGCGGGGAAAACAAAACATAACACAACTCAAATATAAACACATAAATACTCATTGCTAATAACACAATTAAAATAATTGAAAACAAAATCAGGTATCGTTCACTTCCACATTGTTTGTTTCTATATTAGCTGTTTATAGTGTACGATATTTATTAAATTACAAATAAAATAAAAACTGGCATACGTCTTCTGGCATTCAGTAAGCAAAAATAAAAAAAGATAAGGAAATATTTAGACAGATAGTTGAGTATCTACAAGGTACAGCCACTCACGTCGTTTGTCTCGCTCAGACACGCCGTTCGTACTTACGTTCGTTCGTACAGTAACATTCCATGTAGCCAATATTAGATGGTGCAAGAAAATAATCGGAAACAAAATGTTTATCGTATTTTACAAGTTTCATCTGTACAATGAGGAAAATACAACTGTACATTAGGTAGTATTAGGTACTTTTTACAGTAATTAACTAAACTAATATATTAAAAATCAAAAAACTTAACATAAAGCAGGCAAATGCATGCGGCTCTGCATACAAGACATGGCGGAAAGGTCAGGTTGTCGTAAGAATTTTTAGTGACCTCGCAATAATGACTACAACGAAACGACACTCATTGAAATGAATATATTACAAACGATGGACGTTACGTTTAACTGTACAATTTTGGATTTGAGAACGTTGCCCCTTTCACAGAAGGAATATGTCACAACTGGCCCGATGGCCAAACTGCCTTGGGGGCAATCTGACCATCTCAATATACAACTAACAAATATACAAGTATCAATAGCATAGTGGCGCCCTGTAAAAAATTACAAAATTATCATGATAATACTAATAAAATGGAGTTATATAACATGAGTAGTCGTCTACAACAGCAATAACGTGGTTGTGACCGGACTCGAACCAGCCGGCGGGAATTCTCCGCAAAACAAAATCTCAGATTAGTAACAAAACATGTACATAATACTGAAAGGTATGTTAAAAGCGTAAGCTTCTCAAATTAATTTAATCGGTTAATTACAGTAAAATAAACTCGAAAACTAGTTAGTGCGGAATATACAGAAGTGCTGTTACGGAAACTGTACATGTTTTAGAACTAAACATAGGTTTCAACTGTGAAAATATTTACAGCAGTATATTACGTTATAGTAAGGTAGGTATTATACACAAGTCGTATCATATCTGCGAGATAGTCAATGCAAGATGGTGCTGCGGAAATAAATGTTAACGAAGAGTTAGTGCGGAGTGGCGCGCGCGTCGGCGGCAACTCAAACTAATTGTGCTGCAAGAACAACAAGCCGCTCGGCCTCGGGCCCGCGCCCGTTCAATGGACAACTACTCCTCCAGCCAGGATTGACTCCTCTCCACAGCAATTTACAGCAGCGCTCAATTTAGAACTATTTACATTTAAATCAACTAAAGTATGTGCCAATTGAATCCTAAGGCCTGTAGGTAGCCATCATCCACCAAACTTTGTCGTAAAGTTGATCCCTTTCATTCGTCTCTCTTATCATATGCTTATTGATGTATGTTATTGCTATGGATGTGAGGGCGTACTTACGTCGAGGGGCTTCTTTAATACGATCCAACCCGATTCGGGCTGAATCTCAAAATATTCGATATCGGCTGGGTTATACGGAGCGCTTAGAGTGTAAACTATGGCACCGTTATTATCTGCATCTTCGTCAGATGCGGAAACTCTTAATATATTTGTGCCTATACTGGCGTCTTGTTTAACGTTCTCCACATATTTCTGCAAGATACATCGGTATGTCAGTTACGATCTGAAATTCATGCAACTCGAAACGTTATGTGATATCATGCAAGTTTGTGCTGCTAACAAAACACTAGTGCTCGCTTACTTGTCTGTCGAACAGCGGTGGGTTGTCGTTGACATCGGTGATTTCTACTGTAAACGAGCAGACGCCTTCCAGGGACGGTTCTCCTTGATCGGTCGCCTTCACAGTTACAGACACAAACTTTCCGTCGTCTCCTTCCCTGTCAAAGACTTTATTAGTCGACACTTCACCTGTTTCCTCGTCTACTGTAAATTTGGTCCCTTTTTGGTTCGGTTGCTGTACGATAGAGTATTTCACTTGACCGTTGACGCCTTTATCTTCATCAGTTGCGTGAACTTTTATAACTGGACTGCCATTGGGCGCGCCTTCTTCTACTTTAGGGAAGTATGTAGGACAGTCTTTGAAAATCGGTTTGTTATCGTTTACATCAGTTATAAACACCACAACGACTGCTGTGGATGTGTGTATTGTAGCATCTCCATTGACGCAACAAGCTCCATCATCCATAGCGGTCACATTTAGTTCGTATTTGTCTCTATCAAGAGATATAGCTTTGTTATGCAGTCGAATGACACCGGTGATTTCTTCTATGACGAACTGTCCAGAACTGGTACCGCCACCAACGAAGCCAAACCGTACATTATCACCGTCTTTGTCCGAAGCGACAACAGTGGTAACTAGAGTGTTGGGGCCGGCATTTTCGTCTACATTTGGCGTGTATACTTGCTGTGAGAACTTGGGTTCTTCGTCATTCTTGTTCTTGGTGTAAACGCGGACGGTAGCCGTGCCGGTCTTGGCTGGCTCGCCTTTGTCTTTAGCGGTAACCGAGAATTCATAGTAAGCGTTGTTGTTGTCGGCATCCAGTTGCTTGTTATTAGTTATAATGCCGTTGGAGTCAACGCTGAAGTGGTCATCTGGAATCAAGATTTTTTTATATAAAATCTAGGTAAGAGTACTTTCTATGATTGTGATGGCACAGATTAGATAATAGTTACTAAATTATTATTCCTAATTTCTCACAGTCTAGTTTTCATGTCTGTCATGTCCCTTGAGAAAATATTTTTAAAACCAGAGAGAGAAAAAATGTCTTTAATAATAATGCTGGTGTATTTAGTTTTAATAACAACAGCATACTAATTTCATAAAATCCTTTCAGTTTATTTGCATAGCATTATTTCTAGTGATAAGATAAACATCATTTTGCCACCACCTGCGCAGTGATTGGGAGTGTTAGTGTATTGCAAATTTCTTAGTATTTCAGCGCCATCTGTGTAGCGCCTTAACATCCAACTCATAGATGGCGCTAGGAGTCACAAAATAATCAAAGTCCGTTTATTGCTCAAATAATTATCGGATGTGGGATGAATATTCAAATTATGAATAAGGCCGCCAATGTTGCGAATAATTAATGATTTTGACGTTTTAAACAGACAATAGACGGAATATCTGTAGCGGCTTAGAATGTAGTAGAGATCAATATATATACTGAACAAATAAGCAACCATAGTCGAAATAAGTTTAGGTATAATACTAATCGAAGCAATGCGGCATACTAAGCGAATACTATATTGCGATTTGATGATATTATGCAAAACCATCAATCAGTTTACGTATATTAGAAATAGATTTAAATAAACCGCTGTTACTAATGCTGTGACAGACCTGAGACTAGATATTCGATTTCGGCGTTTTTCCCTGAGTCAGCATCCATGGCCTTCACTTTGAGGATGCTGGTGCCGAGCGGTATGTCTTCATCTACGTTGTGCGCTTGGTAGTCCGGCAATTCGAACTTCGGAGCATTATCGTTCACATCGGTCACTCGGATCGTAAGCTGGAAATGGGTAAAAAAAATTATAAATATCTCACAATTACTTATTATTTTAGACGACGTTATTTCTACTCATTATAAAAGTGAAACGTTATCCGTTTATTGGTAATTAATTTTCTTAATTTTTTTGTGTAGGTTTCACATAAAAACGGTTAACTCATTTTCAAGTTGATGAAATTTTCCACATGAACTGCTAATGCTATCAAGATCAATACAGTATGTTTTTACATCAAAAAATTAAGAGGTCGGAAAAACGGTCAAATAGCTGGTGAGACTGCGGGGAGTCGCCTATATTCCCGTGGCAATTCAAATTTCTCGTATTATGAACTTTCTAGAATGGAATAGAGATGAAAAGAAAACATTTCTGTGTAGGTACCATGTTGACGATTTTTATCGACTTCAACCAGTATCACAGAATAAATATTAGTAGTAGATTTTAATGGATGTAGAATTATGGATGGATTAAAGCGATACATGTGGTTGTATTGTATCGTACCTCTTTGTTTTAAACCAATCGCAATTCTCAATTAGTGTACATTGTTTGAAATTAAAGAGTATGATGTACGTACCTACTTCGTGAAGATATAATTGCAATAATTGACTTGAAATACATAATAAACTCAAGGCGCAGGAAGATAGGTATGAGAAAGGGTCGGCAAAATGATGCCATGTCAAGTGGAAAATGAAGTAGCTCGGAGTGATAAATGGTGGCCAGGAAAAGCGACGAATTGAAGCAAAGCAATTTACCTATCTCTATGTAAATATACTTACCCTGCTTTTGTACATTACATAATAATTATGTCTAAAGATCGCGATTGTTACGCATTGTAAACGGCGGAAGTGACGAAACAATTAATACATAATAAAAACTAAACCGCATAAATTTTATATTAGTTATAAGAATACAAAAACAAAATCACAATTTCATTCTACAAAACAAAATATTCAGAAACCTGACAGGTCATCATCGGTCTTATTTTTACTTAATATCGAGTGAAACAGGGTCAAAAGCTACTCCGTCTTAATAAAAATTAATTATAATATATCACTTCACATAATGACCGTCAGTTAACATTATGAACCTGACCTGTATTTCACTAATTGACAGACTGTGATGTCTTAACTATCATAAGATCGACATTAACGTTCAGCGGTCAAGGTCATAAAATTGCGAATGATAGAAAGTCAAGTAGAGGTGGGCAAAATAATTTAGCTCAAATTACCTTAATATTCTTTGGCACTGATTAGTCTGTTTGACTGGTGTCTTGACTTTCATAAATATGATCATCAACATTCAGCGGTCATGAACATTAAATTTTATTCGAGATTGATAGAACGTTATGATCAAGTAGAAGTGGGCAAAATAGTTTATTAACAAATGAGCGTAATACAAACCTCAACAGACGTTGAAAAGCCTCCAGAATCCTCCGTAGCCGTCACAACCAGGGAGTAAACGTGCGGTTGTCGCAAGTCCTCAAAGTCCAGTTCCTTGGCAAGCTTCACGATGCCCGATGTCGGTCCAATGTTGAAGGTACCAGCGCCCTGACCCTGCGCCTTCAAAGTGTACCGAATCTCACGGTCAGCAAACGACTTCGCTTTTACTGATATGATGCTGGAATCAAACAGAACAAATCACGTTAGTAAATTCATTGATTTTAGAAATGACCTGCCCCATCAGTCATTTAATATTTTTTCTTACTTTATTGACCAAATAAGTACATAATTACAATAGACTTCGCTTTTATCTTTTTGCTTTCCCTTTGAATTTTGAACTTTGAAACAACTGCTACTTACATACGCAATAATGAAAATAAATTAAAAAATAAAAAATAAAAATGTATGTAAAAATGTATGTAGCTATACAAATAATACTATGAGACATGCTCAAACGCTCAAACCTTGTAACCATAATTTTTGGGTTTTCGCGATTGTTACACATTGAATTAAAACGTTAACATTGGTTTAAAACTAATTTTTTCCGTGTATTTTGTACGGTATTTTTTTCTAATTCTTTTGAAGTTTCGAACCCTTTGCGACGTTCGTGGTCACAGGGAGACTAGATGACTTTATACTTAGTAGTAGTTACTAGATCGTCATTGTTATGAAATTATTTTTGTACACTACCAATACTTTATTAAAATCGATTTAAAGTCTTTTGAAAAGTATGCTACACATCGTTCCATTCAGAATATTTCTAGAATTCTACAATACAATAAACATGGTGTAGCATTGCATCAGAGCAGTACAGTCCATATTCTAGGAACCAATTTACGAGAGTTCAATGGCTGTCCATTTCACTGTCACTTTACGGCTTCTGTTTATATCCGCGTACAAAATGGACTTTACGCTTTACTACAGATGTAGTAATAAGACTGAAACGAATTCGGGTAAAGGCCTGACTGAAGCAAATATGATTTGACCCGCCGTTAAGTGCAGACCAGTTCATTTCACAGGTAAGAGAAAAATGTTGCCTACGATGGAGCTCTGCTTATACCACAGTATAAATAATACTAAATAAAGCTACCTACCGAAATAACTCGTCCATGATAGACTTGAAAATCTCAAAGCGACAGGATTTTGGAGATATCTTTCCAAGGCTGTGGGCTAATAAGTATTTTGTTTTTTTAATAGCCAGATTTTAAGCAGTTACAAGGAAATCTATTGGTTTTTTATCTTTTCATATTTTTTTTCTACTTACTCAGAATCTTTTTTCTGGTTCTCTGCGATCTCCGCCTCGTAGCTCGGCAGGTAGAACTGTGGCGCACGTTTTCCACCCACAATGCTAAGCCGTTCTTCTGGAGTAGACTGGAACCGCCTCTCGTCTACCCTTCCACTCTGAAACATGGCGAACGCGCTTTCAGATATTTGTAAAGGACGGCAAGCCTGCAAACATGCGGCCTGAACATGTGGCCCGCGAGCAAGGGCAATAATGGGTAGAAATGGACGGGATGGAGGCTGCCATTGTTCGCGGGCATAGCGATGCACGTGTTTGGGTTGCGGAGCGGCTTAGATCTAAGCTTTGTTATAGGAATAAGTTTATGTTATAGAGAACAATAGTCTATTTAGAACTAAATGTATAAGAACGAAACAATAAAGGGCAGTCGGCAGTCAGCAGTCGCCAGTCAGCGTTGGCAGTCGTCAGTTGAGAGTCGAGCGTTGAGCATTGAACGAGAACGTGTTGTTTTATTTCATACAGTCCACTTATTTATTTGACCAGAATTGCGAGCACGATCGCCTCCGCAAAATCTGGTCCTTGCAAGCCGAATCCCTGAACCATTGAACCGATCGTCATGGTATCGACAAGGAACCGGAAGAGCAAGAGCGACACAGAAGAACGAAACGAACGAGAACTGTGTCACGTGGAGCAGGAACGACGACGAAGACTGTCAAAGGAGCCATCGGCTTCGTTTTCCACGACCGGGAGCGAAGATATGGCGGCCGGAACGTCGCGTGGTATTTTTGACACGGCCACAACGCAAGAACGAACAGAACTGCGAGCACGATCGCCTCCGCAATCGCATCGAACAACGAATTCCACACTACAGCTGCGGCTAGTGGAATTAGAAGCGGCGGAGAAGCTCGCGGTAATTAAACGGCAAGAGCTTGCCATGGAAGCAGATCTCGTGAAGAAACGATTGGCTGCTCAAGTAGCTACGATCGAAGACAACAAAAGTCTATGCGAGGTGCCAATCGCCGATGAACTCCAAAGAGTCGATGCCTGGCTCAAGAACACGTCCGCAGTACGGGGGGAGCGCGACGAACCACCGCGCGCCACGAACCTAGGAGAACGGAAAGCGCACTTTGATCGACGCGGACGATCTCCGACTCCGGACAGATCCAGAGGCATCGACACGCAGTTGGCGGAGGCGTTAGAGAAAATGGCACGACTACATCGCGGGTACAACTGTGATCTGCCCATCTTCAGCGGATCACCGAACGAGTGGCTACCTTTCAAAGCCGCTGTGCGGGACTCTACGAGCATTTACAAAATCCCGCCGATGGAGAACCTACTACGCCTGAGAAATTGCCTGAAAGGTGAAGCGCGTGACGCCGTGGCTGCGCTACTATACACGGCCACCGATCCAAACGTCATCATGCGCACTCTAGAGCAGAGTTTCGGAAGGCCGGAGGTGATTATCGACCGTGTGTTAGAAGATCTGAAGAAAATGCCTAAGCCCGGTCCATCCGCTACAGATCTCAATAGCTTCGCGATAAAAGTCAAGAACGTGGTGTGTGTCCTGCAGAACATAGATCGACGTGGATATCTGCACACGCCACAATTGTCACGAGAAGTCCTTGAAAAGCTAAGCCCGCATATCAAGAGCAAGTGGTGCGAATACGCGTATGAGCACTGCACGACGAACGAACCTGAGATAGTGATGTTGTCTCGCTTCCTAATGCGCGAGGCAGACATCGCGTTGCGTTTTACATACGCACCGACCACTAACGCGGTGGCAAATCGAGAAACTAAGAACGCGCCTGTAATACAAAGAAAAAAGGGTGCAGTGTACAACACGAACGAAGCGGAGGAAACGAACCGGTGTCCGAACTGCAACGACACGCACGTGTTATTTAAGTGCCCTAGTTACCGAGCGTTGAACGTGGACCAAAGATGGAGCGTGGTTCGCGATAAGGGCCTTTGTTTCAAGTGCGTGGAGAAGAAACATCGCCGTTTCCAATGTAAGGCGAAATTGTGCGGCGTGAACGGGTGTCGACGGCCTCACCATTCGTCACTACACGACGAGCAAAATGAGCGAAGCACTACCGAGCCAGCGAAGCAACAAGTGGAGTCGAAGACCGGCCACGACGCAGTTGTACTGGCGGTAGCATCTCACAACACTACCGGCAATCGTGAGATTATGCTGAAAGTGTGCCCTGTCGTCGTTTCCGGGCCCCGAGGAGAGGTAGCGACATATGCGTTGCTTGATGAAGGCGCAACGATTACTTTGATCGATGAAGATTTGGCGAGAAGCATCGGTGCAGATGGCCCCACTCAACCTCTACACATGAGTGGAGTGAACATGTCCCAAGAAGAGGTGACTAGCAGACTCGTCAAGGTTGGCATACGGGGCAAGAAGGAAAGCGCAATGTACGAGCTGAAAGCGCGCACCATACGCGACCTGAGGCTTCGAGAACAGTCGGTGTCACGATCGCTTTTACAACACCGACATCTACGAGACCTGCTAGAGAGCGAGGTGTGCTACGATCTCGCACGCCCGCGCATTCTAGTAGGTACTGATCATTGGGAGATGATCGTTTCCCGAGAGCTACGCATCGGCGGCCCCGAGCAACCGGCCGCATCGAGAACACAACTCGGCTGGGTGGTGCACGGAACCGCACCGCGCAGCGCGATTGACAAGAGCGAGAGCGTGCTCCACGTGTACGTTTCCGATCAACTTGTGTGCGAGAGCGAGACGCACGATCGACGGCTACGTGATGTAGTCAAAGCGCATTTTCGGGTTGACGCACTGGGTGTCACGCCCAAGCCACGTGTGAGCGACGCCAATAAACGGGCGAAGAAAACGATTGACGGTGGCTATGAAGTCGGCCTGCCATGGCGACACGATGACGTCACCTTATCGCCGAGCTACGCTAAAGCCGCGAACCATCTCAAGAACAATGAGAAAAAGATGGACGCCTGCCCCGAGTTCGCCAGCGAGTATTCGACCCAGAACGAGAACTTACTCGCTAAGGGCTATGCGTCACCGTGTAATGGCACGAAAATACAAGAGCTACTAGAAGTTCACAAAGTTGCTGGCTTCACGTTACGCGATTGGAGCGTGAACGAACCGAACGTGCTGAGCGACGTGCCGAGTAATTTGCGAGCGAACGAGCCTACTCAACTGGGGGGAGCAGGCCTAGGAAGCAAAATACTCGGACTCTACTGGAACGCGAAAGAAGATGAACTGTGTTTCAACACGACAATGCGCCGTGTAACGAGCGACGTGCGCAATCCAAACCGAGCATCCACGAAACGGGAAGCGCTAAGTGCGGTCATATCTATTTATGACCCAATCGGCGTCCTAAGTTTGTACACGATCCGCGCGAAAATAATCCTGCAACGTTTATGGCGCCTACAAATAAAATGGGACGAACCGATTCCTGAAGAAGAGGCAGAGCACTTTGCCGCGTGGTTTAAACAACTCAGCGCTATTACCAGCCTACGTCTACGTCGGTGCTACGCGCTGGAACGAAACAAAGGCGTAGAACTCCACGTCTTGTGTGATGCGAGCGAGCAGGCGTACGCGACCGTAGCCTACTGGAGGACTACGCATCGAGACGAACGATTGACCGTCACTTTGGTCACTGCTAAGGCGAAAGTGGTGCCGCGACGCACACAGATCATCCCGTGCCTCGAACTACAGGCATCGGTGATTAGAGCGAGACTCGCGGACACTGTAAAGAAGAAACATTCCATCGAAGTTGCGAGATCGATATATTGGACCGACTCAGCGACCGTCGTCCAAAGTATTAAAAATGATGCGCGGCGTTATACGCCATTTGTCGCGCATCGACTTGGCGAGATCGCAGAGCTCACTCATAGAGATGAGTGGCGGTGGCTACTGACGAAACACAACGTAGTCGATGACGCTACTAGGCTCAACCGTATGCCAAGCATAGCTGAGGACCGTTGCTTCTTACTGGATCCTGAAGAAGAGTGGCCGTTGCAACAAGTGCATACGGAAGGCCATGAAGTGCTGCATACAAACGAGCGGAACGAGCCAAGGCACCAATGGGTTCCCGATCCGACCCACTTATCGACGTTCGAGAGATTGGTTCGAGCGACAGCGTGTGCGCTGGCATTTATCAACATATGCCGGCGTCGAGCGACGCGCGTGAAACTAGAACACATCGAGCGCGCTGAAAAAGGTGATACAAGTGCGAGGTTGCATAAAATCATCGAACGAATCCATCGAGATGAAGCGGCCAGTGATTGTAGATGGACGTTATCCCGTGACCACGATTATCATGCAAAAGGAACACGGCGCCACCGGTCACGTGAATCGAGAGTGCGTAGGCGCTCTATATAGTATGCAAAACGTAAGGCTGAGTACTGCGTCGACGGGTGACCTGCCGCGAGACGCGATGGGTACGCGAGTACTCGCCCACGCTGACACCGAAAAGAGAACCAACAAACCACGGAAGAGGGCTGCGGCTCGTCGACGTCATGATCGTCGTCGACAACATAAGTCCACGGAACGTCTGGCCGGTATGGGTTATCGAGCGAACCTACCCGGCCCAGACGGCGGCGTGCGAACCAGAACGGGCACATTCCGGCGGCCGACCAGCAAGCTAGCCGTCTTGGTGAAGGAGGAGGCTGCGCAAGCTACGCCGGGGGGAGAGCTGTAAAGGACGGCAAGCCTGCAAACATGCGGCCTGAACATGTGGCACGATCGCCTCCGCAAAAATATTGTTTTGATTTTTCGTAGTCAATGTAAGTATAGACTTATTTCATTGTGTTTCAGAGTCAAACATATTCTGATATAGAAATATTGATGGCATTGTGAAAAAAAAACTTGGTCAAAAAGTCGAGGTAAGTCCAAATCATAATTTGCTATAATTTTATGCGCGAAGGTATTGGTTACTCTGTAATATAACTACTGGTGGATAATCAATGTTTTGATGTTATCGTGTAGGATTTATGTTGACATTTCAGATTAGTGCAATAAAAATTACGGTCGAATTAGGTATTTTTGTTGAAATCACGTTGATAGTACACGATAGGTAAATTATTAAAATGGGTAAGTTAGCTTTTAGTCTGTTTAACTTTGGCAAAGCCAATAATTGGGTTTTGAATAACTATTATTTTGTTAGTACGAAATCCGATTACAAATAGAGGCGATTCGGACATAGTTTAATTTAACAAACTTAAAAGAGTTAAGTTTGTTAAATTCAAAAACAAAAAAAAACACTGAAAATCTTAACTCTACGAAAGGAAATTATTGTGAAATTACATACAATATTAATACACGTGATTCAAAATATCAGAAATAACAGTCTCAATAATAAAGGAGCAAAGTACCTAAACGAAATACCGGAACCCGGTATTTACTTTCATGAGTCACGTGCGTAACTTAATATCGGTTATTAATTGGGTCAAACGAAGTTATCTTCCTAGAATAGAAGCAGGCTTTTGTTCAGGTCAGTTTCGAGAGGTTCTCAAAACCTATGCTGCTTGCCAGTCAGCAGTTTTAGGTTGAGGGCTTATTATAAACGTAACAAAACTTTACAAATAACGTTTTAATGTCTGAGTCTAACGATAAGACAGGATTTTTACCGTGTTTTGAGATAACCAATAATAAACCAAATGGAGATGGAAAAATTTCAAGTACATTTCTGAATGTAATGGAAGACTGGGTTATACGGAAAATTTTGGTTGCAAGCCTCTTTGGATTCCACTGCTTAGTTTCACTATCGGGTCTAGCAGAATTTTCAAGTAGGTACTCTTATCACCACACTTTATTCCATCACCATTTAACTATTTATTTGTAAAATGATTTATTAGCATATTGCAAAAAATACTTTTAACGAAAAAAGGAAATAATAAAGCACTTAAAATGACAATATCAGTTAACTCAGATCTTCTAGACTCTGGCGTAAAAAATAGTAAGTCATTATAATCACGAGGCTCGAATAAAATTCACATTGAAAGTGCAGTAACTGATTTTGATTGTATAATTGCTCCCACTGCAAACAATCAATCAAAGCGAGCGAGGCTGCAAAACTCATCCCATATTCATGGATCACCATTATAAATCAGAGTAAGTTAAATAAAAATATAAAACGTGAACAATTTTCATATAAATTTTAGTGAAATCTCTGATAAATTTAAAATATAATCAGTAACGCTAAATTCTAGACACAACTAATGCAATCCAATTTTATTGTCGTTTACGAAATTTATCCGCACATTCGACGATGTCTGAATGGTTCTTATTCTTCAAATATTCTATAATTCTATTCCTTATTTTACTGACAGACCTGATACGATATACATAATCAGGACATGCCATAGAGCGATGTGTCAAAAACAAAAACACATCTGAATTTCTTTTCGTACACACATGAAGTTTATTAAGCCTCACCTGGTCCTCAGCCTTGACATAAAGCACGTACTCCATATCAAGCTGGAAGGGGTCTGTCCCTCTAGTCCTCACCACTCCCGATCTCTCATCCACCTCAAACCTCCCTCCAGTTCTGTCTCTAACAATGAAGTAATGTATGTTGTGATCAGTGTCAGGATCGCGAGCTTGGAGGGTAAAGACGGGTGTGTTCGGGGCAGCGTTGAGCTGGACGACAGTTTGCATCGGTAGCGGGCGGTTGATGAAGTACGGAGGCTCGTCGTTAACATCTTTGACATGGATGATAACTCGTTGATTGTCCGTATCTGAAATGAGAATAGAGATACATTCATACGGTGAGGCGAGGTGTCTATGAAGGATACTTTATTACTTTTATACTATAACTGATTAATATCTACTAACACACTACATTCAGATTGGATTTTCATATCAGAAGAAAACGCTTATCAAGCGTAATTTCTTATTACATACGTGTATGGTTGTATTTCCTTCTATAAGCAATTCGAAATATATGTTTATTGTTATATTGTCAGAATTGCTTTTTCGAGCATTCACTATGATGAGAAGAGAATATTGAAGGGATAAACTGTTGATTAATATTGATTCGCTTGTTGCGTGACTATTCTATGTTACTTTGTTGTTTGTTTCGTTTGCGTGGTTTGAAATATAATAGTCTATTAGAGTCAGCAAGTTGGTAGAAAAAAATGTTTTAGTCCTTTTTTTATATGGTTGCCTTAATACCTAGAGCTTTACCATTTGAACCCTTATCAATATATAAATAAAAAATAACGCTATGAAATAGGTTTGTTATTGTGTTATACATATATATTGAAAATATATATGTGCATCTATGTAAACATTTTCATCTACTTGGAAGAAAAGACATGTTTGTTTTCCTCTAGCGTTATCATTCGATTTGCATTTTTCCAGTACCCATTCATTATTCTGTTCCAACATTTCTATTTGCGGTCCCAACACTCGCTCGACGCTTGCTTTGTGCGAGGTAAATGGCGGTGCAGTAAATGTTAGAACGGACGAGCAAGAGAGATGCGGCTAAAAAGACGCTATGTAAATGGAATCCACTTTGTCGTTTTGTCATAGCCCAATTCGCTAGTTTGCACAGTTGCCGAGTTTCCCGCTACCCCGAGACGAAGCCCGCAGATATTATCACACAATGTAGATTCATGGAAATCACATTAATTCAGTTTCATGCTTACAGATTATTTTCCATTTAAATAATATACTTACATTTTAGCGCCACTGTAGTGTTATGGGTGTGCGTGAAAAATAAAACACAACTTGTTAATAAACTCCACCATAATTATAAAAATTATATATTTTATAATTACCTATAAATAATATAGTAGGTTATAAAGAAAACCTAGAAATCGCTACATTTCACTGCTATAGAGAATTTTCACGATTTAGGTACTAGGATTTTTCCGCAACATAAACGGTACAAACAACGCATATTATCAAACATAGCCTCTAATACTTTTGTATCCAAGCGGTATCCTTTTTGTCCGTCGGGATTCTACCAAATCCGCAGTATAAATCCGCCGTTTGGTGTAATCCTATTTCCACATGGATACAGTTTCGGGCATAGTTTCACACACAGCTGAACATTACAATACATTGACCCTTAAAACCTCATCTTATTAGGACTATACTTGGGTGATGCGAGTCGAATATCGAGAACGTCATCAAGTTAATGATCGTCGTAACGGTAAAAGCAGAAAATATTAGAATAGCTTCAAATATTAGAGTACAGAAATTCCGTTTTCCAATCTTCGGATAGATACAACGAATGCAATGAACAAGACGAAGAAGTAGATTCGAGTTCTGCACCACACATTCATTTAAATAACGTAAAAGGGAGGAAATCAGTTTATCTCAATTTTGGATGATAAGCAACGTGGCAAACGTTATCCCATAACTCAAGGTACTCCGACAACAACAAAGGCGAATGGCCGCCTGGGGTAGTATGTGAGAATCTACCAAAACTCTGGCAGGACGCCAAAAATCTCGACATATGTACACAATCTGAACGCGAGCGTTTACATATTTGTGTGTTTAGTAGGCAGTATTTGTTTTGGACCCGCGAGACCACCAATCTTTTCTTTCTTTGTTTGTCCCTACGCCGTGTTCTTTGAAAGCAGAGAACTCAATACAGAAACCAATACTAATCCCATAAGAAATACCGTGATCGAATTCCATAGATCGCAGTACTAGAGTTTAGAGTATTCAATAAAAATTAATGTAACTAAATATCAACCGACACTGGAGCAGTTGTGCCAGCACCACAAAGCCGCGCCCGTTACTTCAAGGAGTTGGACTAACTGGGGTAGAATCTGGCGGGAGAAATGCACAGTACTCCCCAAACGGGACGTCAGTGCAGGCCATACCAGTCCACGTTAAATTAGAATTAAAGCATCTGACACGCCATAGATCAATAAAACAAGCCTGTCTTTGATTTTCCATTAACTATTAGATAAGAATTTAACAAAACTTGACAGAAAACAAACCATAGATAGAACCTAAAACTTATTCGACCCTTCTACGTTTGGCTCCTCGCCAGTCAATGATTAGTAAGTATCAAGCCCCCTGCCAAGACAAAAACCGCTTAGAAGACTGTTTCAACTCCGGAACAATTTACTCGAGCCGCGAAATAAAATCTTGAATTCACACTTCCTCCTGGACAAACGAAGCAGGTATTACAATTGAAATTGAATCGCCTGATTGGTCCAATATTGAATTGTGGAAATTGAATTCTGTTCTTGATTGTGTAAGAACAAAAACGTAAATGACACTCGTCGGAGCCGTGAAATATGGCAGGTTTTAACACCGTGTGCAAGTGTGAGGCAGTCAGGTGGCAGGTGGCTGGAGAGGGTGGCACCCTTTTCTCCGACACGGCTGTCACGTAATGCGCATGCGTACTATATAAAACCGCGTGTTTTCCTCGTGACTTGATGCAATTCTACGTTTAGTACCAAGACCAAATAAAAATCGAACTGATAGTATAAGTTTCTGTTTCAAACTCACATACTCTTAGCCAACTAAATGAACCAAATATAGCCTTTAATTTATATTGAACAGGATTTATATACTACAACTACAACCATAGGACATAGTACTTAGTAGCGAAAATATTCTAGGCCTGTGAATACAACCGTATAAGCTTCATACGCGACGTAAGCTATATGCTGAAACTTTGATAAACACATGCAAATAACCGTGTATAATGTGCCAAACTATCAAAAAATATGTATGGAGTGTCGAGGACCTGAACGTGCATGCAAAGTGGGCATTACTGGCGTAGCGCCGAAGCGCTCGATATAGCGTAGTCGAGGTACCCGGGAGCCAGACAACGTTGAAACTTTAATAAGTAAACTGTCTGCGGTACAGCAAAAGTACCTAATGGTCGTCCACCCTTGTCACAATTACGTAGTTAACGGTTAATCTTAAGTGAACAGAACTAACCAAAGGTTTAACGAATTTTCGAGCAACAGTTCAACTATCCGCACCAACCTAACAAGTCGAGCAATTGGGGAAAATGGAGTTCAAAGACCAATGTTTACGCTTTAAAAATGAGTATTAGCCCTTTGCTGTATTCAGCAGAGGAGATAAAAGTAGTAAAGTAGAAATAAAGTTCAGTCGTCTTAAGTATCCAGAACCCCCCTTGAACACCACTGCTCCTTGGACTGAAACGAGCAAATTGTATCTATTACATTGCACTTTTAGTGATGCACCTCTCCTCCTCCCCTGAAACCAAAGCAAAGTCTAGAGCTCAGAATCTAGATTACGCAGGCAAAGCACTTTATCTCAGTTTCCTGTGCAGAAGAGTATCTCGACAGATAAAACAAAGTGTAAGTAAGTAAGTACCTAAGTAGTTGTGAATTCGACATCGCGAACCTCTTCAACTTTATTTGAGTTCTATTTTATTAAACACATTATTCTCAGATACACTCGCATAAACCTAGAAAGGAATAAAAAAAAACGAGTGTGGTTTAGACCAAACGACTGAGTAAAACTTCTTTAGTTTAGCTCCATCTATCGGTCGGTATATTTTTTGCTTTGTTTAATGTTAATGTCACCATCTTGACAATTGTAAATTGTCATTTTACCGGTCATACCAACATAATTATAAAAAAATTAACTTTGTTATGTTGATAATCTCCATTGAGATCTACGTGAACCAACTTCAACTTCCGTTCGCTTCGCATTCACCAGCTTACTCCCCAATCAAGCGTGCATAAAGAAGTTTTACTTCAACAGTAAAATTGTATGCAACACGAAGATAACGTTCACGCAATACGACAATTTCGACTTCGCGACAGGATATTTTGGGAAGTCTACAGAGCTCTTGATCTTCAATTTATTAGTACAGACTAGTGCATATTAGATAATTTGATCTTACTAACATGCACTAAAAAAACCTTAGGCTAATCTATCTACTTCTTAGTCACACAAATATGATATGTAGGTAAGCTAAATGCTAGACGAATGTTAGTTACCATACGAGCAGACTTTCAAATCCCAAACTTGTAACTTGCGCAGTCTGCAATTTCAAATCCAATAAATCTCCTAGAGATTTGAAAGTATAATACGAACCAATCCATTTCCCGCATTTGGAAATTTAATGGAAAAAAATTCATACCTAACGGAACGAAACAACTCATCGCTTTTAAATTAAATGAAGTGATAACGAAACTATTGTGTTCGCCGATTGGCTTTTGCGGCAATGAATGTGCGTATGTCAAAACAGCAATAGGAAAATTAGCATCATCATGATTCAGCATTTAGCTAGGTACCACACCTGTAGCAAGTATAATATATACCCCTACCATACTACTATGAATGAGACTGTAGAGAATTTGAACAAGAAAAAATTATATACAGTCGATATTCCAAAATAGAATCTTAACAACAACTTTTCTGCTATTATTAAAGTTCAGTGAATGTGGCGATTTCTGCTTCAGCTAGAGCAGGTTTTCACCCATAGTTACCGAGCCGGAAAGGTCAGAAGGTTTCCTTACCTGAAAAAAGGAAATAATATTTCAAACATCATACACAAACTTCCGTCACGGTAGTAAACAGTACATTTTTCAAAAGAAGCTCCATAATATTTTAGGTAAAAGTAACAATGTCTTGGCATTTGCGTTATACATCATAATATTACCATAATTCAAATCAGCATTTTCCGTGACAAGCGTAGCCGCGGCTACCTTAGCCGTTTTTAATTTTGTAGAACAATGAAATATATTGCAGTTCTGTGAATTTACTTTGGTCATTTTTAGGAGTTTTTCTTATTGGCATTACATTTCACATTTTAATAATAATAATGGCCAAAGAACAGATACATAGATCCTGGACACTAACTAGGATTCCCTGTATCTAGGGATCCAGGAACTACGAGGACCATGGTCCTACAGCACCCAGACTCAGAACAAGTATTTACGCTTTTTTATGCACAAATCCAGTCGGGGGATTCAAACCCGCCGCCTCTGGGCTATTAGACGACCTGCTCAATCTGCTCTGTCGAAATGACAAATGTTTCAAATTAATTGAATTTTCAATGGCATGACTATAATTGTAACAATGTTGTTAGGAGAGCGAGTAAGGTGAGCCGAATGCAAATGGACAACAAACACATCTACTTCCACAAACACATTAATACTTACAAAGTTCATTAATGACAAACATTTAAGTACGTTATGTGCAAAGGCAGAAACTGGAAACTGATCGAAACGGTGAAAAATTGCCAGTGTGTTCACTGTAAAATTGCATAGCGCACGATCGCTGAACCGAAACACAGAACAAGGTATCCATTTATTGTAATTACGAATATGGCACATGCAGACAACGGAATTGCTGATAAAATTGGAGCTGTTGGACGCAGCTAAATAATGTTTGCCAAGGTTGTATATATTCACGGACTAATGTACAGTTTGAATACAAGTAAAGTTTCAACTGCAGAGTAAAGCAGCATTGACTTCCTAATTTAAAGTTTTGAATACGATTTGTTTTGTGCTAGGTCTCCTGCAGTCTGGAATAAATAAATAGAAATAATAAATACTTAACCAGAAGAATATACGTAGCACATTAGTGGACTTATGAATGAAAAATGTGCACCAAACAGCACGTTTCGAGTTAACACACTTTTTAAGCCAGTATGAAAAACCCATGCATAGATTATAGTTACCGAGGCTTTCAACATCGTGAAAACAGAAGCAAAACAAAAAACTGTTCCAAAAACATAAACGCGGGATTTGTTTGGAAAGTAGTAAAATTTGCGTGTGCGAAATTTGACTTTGTAAAAATTAAAATTAATTGAGAACGTCCAGCCGATGTGGAGGCCAAATTTATTCTGATTTCATCTTAACCTAGTCAGCATTATAGCACATAGTTTCTGCTGAGTGTGCCCCTCTCTACAGTATAGGCGACTCCGATGCATAACTAAGTTGTTTTACCTAAAAATAATAATGAGTAAAAAAAAAGGATTAATCTTAATGAGTATCCAGATTGGGATTGTTGTAAGGGATAGTGTTAGCGCAACTTAACTCTTGTGACAAATAACAATTATGCTATTTCTATATAGAGAGAAAGAAGAGAGAAGAGAGAAGAGAGAGAGAGAGAGAGAGAGAGAGAGCGCAAGAGCGAGAGATGCTCATAAAACAAAATGTCAAAAATAATAGGTAGTAGGTATACAGGTAGGTCCTACATCTAATTTGGTAGTAATATAAGCTTCCTCGAATTCATTAATAAATTTACATTTCCTAAACAATCCCACGACGAAATTTCGTCATAATAATAGTGTTTTCTCTGTTTTCTATAACAAGGAAAGCATCGCGTGAGCCCAGTTAATTTGTTGGGTCATTTGAGGTTATAGTGCAATACGGGCCCTACCACGAGGTAATTAAACCTCTGTAGGGCTTCACTTGTCACGTTTTCTACGTAAGCGTAGCCGTTACCCCGGCTATTTTTCATTACGTACCTACATTGGAATTCTAAGAATGCTCTTTACCTAACTCAGCGATCACATTGCATTCTAATAAATAGCTGGCCTGGCGGGTTATCACGAAACTTTGATTGCAATGCAACAGAAGACATTTCCATACTAACTATGCACATAAATTGCGTATTCAAACTGTCAAATCCATACAGAAATTTATTTCTATTGGTTGCTAAGCTAAGTTCTTAATATTCCGACAATAAAGAAATCATTGTGGAGTCCGGTATATGTTTAAAGCTATTTGTGAATGTATTTTCATAAACGTTAGCCATGGTTAATTTAACAAAGCTTAGATAAAAACAACTGTTCAAATTTAAATTCTAAATCAGAACCCACATCGCACGGACGCAATAAAACGTTATAACCTTACTCCCTATAATCTGAATGCTCGCGAATCCTACCCTTTATACGCTTTGTTTACGGAATGGCTGATTGTTCGCCGGTTATTTTATCTACTGAGAGGTGACGGTATTGTTCGTAAAATGATTCAATTTCCCCGGTAAATGTAACCACGATAAAGTCGTAACTTTTTCTATTAGAGTTGGTAGGTATACAAAATTAGGCGCTAAGTGAAGGCGGAAATAGGTGAGTTCGGCGCCGCAGGCAACGGTAGAAGCGAGAGATTTGCTCGTTGAGTTTGGCAGCGGCCAAATTTTGCGCGAACGATTCGAGCTAAAGGAGCTAGCGTAGGATGGTTAGGTAGTAAGGTCAGAGTAGGGACCTAATATTATCGAGAGTAGATACGAGTAAGGTTGAACCATAGCGGCCTGGCTTACAAAGAAAACTCGTTTAGTTCAAACAGATGGCAGCGTGTGTTTGACAGTTTTGAGGCCTCAGTGCGAGTGCACTGAAATTAACTGTTGAAGTTGAAACCCTCACTCCACCACGCTCACTTCAATAACAGCGTAACATTTTGCAGCGACACGTACAATAGTTTTAAAATGCTGCCAATGACCTTAGAAGTACTAAATTAGGCACTAGCCAAAGAGAATTTATTACTAACTACGTCGGTTTTCTGCAGACTTATGTGCTACGTTTTGTATAATCTGTCTCTTGAGACATCATTTAATACGCAGACAATGACCAAAGACTTTCAAGGGAATTTCGAAAGGCACGTTGTACTTACAGTGGATAAATGTTTGATATAGAAGCATACTTTTATCTCACGCTGTTTCATCAAAGGGTCTAAACAACAATTGGTTGTATGGTCAAGCCCACGCACGCATCATCACAGATTACATAACAGTGAAGCACAATACAAGCAGACAATGAGTTCCCGTTGAGGATGTTTATTGGAGTGCTACACATGACGGGTTGCGGGACGATATAACAAAGGCCACATTAGTTCGAGATGAGCTATCGTAAAAACCTGTGGAGTTGTTAAACGATGTAACGGAGAGCTTCAATGGGAACGGACTTATTTGATGTAGATCATTCTTCTAAAGAGCGTGAAAAAGTGATTTTAAATGTGACATGGGTTTACATTGTTTCGTTGAGTTGTGATAAAAACGTGATAGAAATTTGATGAAGAATGATAATCATAACGACAGTGGGTAAACAAGTCATGTATACAATAGAAGCCATCTAATACTATAGAAAAGTATAAATTACAATGGACAGTTTACATTGCGGATGAATTCGCCGACATCAACAGCTCGGGATATAAAGCACCTGTCACACCGCACGTGCCGGCGACTAATGATATAGAGTTGCCGGTCGTTACCACCGGCACCGCACCGGCTACTATGGTAACTGCTACTTTATGGCCAATAACTAGTTACAAAGAATATTCCGCTATTTCAGGAGAAATAGACCAAATAATTACTGCCTATTGAAGTAGATCTTTTGTCTAGTAATTACAGCTTATTTTTATACAAACTAGGTATATTTTATCGATTTTATGCCGTTGTTACACTAGTAAATACATACATGGTTTTTTCCATCTATTAAAGACTGTGTTTTAAGGAAGAAGCGTACGTTGACGGCTGCAACAATAACGGCAATCTAAACTTTTTTGTATTTAGCCAGTGTCAAGTAATTGATAATTTAGCAAGTTAATGATATTTCACGTAAATAATGAGTCAGGTCACAGTCGAAGTCATCAAGTCAAGTCAGAGTCAAATCAGAGTCAAGTCAGAGTCAAGTCAGAGTCAAGTCAGAGTCAAGTCAGAGTCAAGTCAGAGTCAAGTCAGAGTCAAGTCAGAGTCAAGTCAGAGTCAAGTCAGAGTCAATTCAGAGTCAAGTCAGAGTCAAGTCAGAGTCAAGTCAAAGTCAAGTCAGAGTCAAGTCAGAGTCAAGTCAGAGTCAAGTCATAGTCTAGTCTAGTCAAGTCAAGTCATACTCCTAGTAAAGTGGTGGCAACTTTACCAGAAGCTTCTATGGAGTTTTGGAAACAACACGAAAAAAAACGCTTCACCATCATTATACCACTTTCCCACACTCATGCTTGTAATCCAGCACCTAACGAATAAAATGCCACCAATTTTATGCACTAACACTGAAAATAACACAAATTTTGGAAAATAATAATAGGTCTTTACCTATGAAATTGCCGTATTGCAGTATAGACTTTTTCAAACAAAAAAAAGTTTTGATTGGCTATGAATTCTAAATTCAAATTAATTTTGTTTTAAAAATATGACATTCTACTTACAATATAAGTCTTTTGTTTATTGATTAGCGTTGTATTTTCATTACATTTCAACATTTTTCCTCATAATGGATACTTTGAAATTTCATGTAATTATGGAATATGAGTTCCGTCGTGGCACCAACGCGGCACAAACGACACGTAACATCAACGACGTTTACGGAGAAAACTGTACAAACGAACGTACAACCCGTTATTGGTTTGCTCGGTTCCGTTCTGGGAATTTTGACTTGAAAAATGAACCTCGTGGTCGTCCGGAAACTTTGGTCAACAATGATGAATTAAAGGCAATTGTGGAAGCTGATGAATCTCAATCTACAGCTGAGCTGGCAGCAGCTTTTGATGTTAGCATCAAAACAATATTGGTCCATTTGCGACAGATTGGCAAGATAAAAAAGCTTGATAGATGGGTGCCCCACGAACTTAACGATCGCCAGCGCAACGTACGCGTCGAGACTTGCCTTGCGCTGCTTAACAGGCACAGAAATGAAGGAATTTTGAACTGAATTGTTACGTGCGACGAAAAATGGATTCTTTTTGACAATCGAAAGCGCTCAGCAAGTTGGTTAGATCCTGGTTCGGTACCAAAGCAATGTGCAAAACGAAAAATGACCCCTAGAAAGGTGATGGTCACAGTTTGGTGGTCTAGTGCTGGTGTTATTCATCATAGCTTTTTACAAAACGGCGAGAGCATTACTGCAGATACGTACATTGAAGAACTGACCACAATGATGGTGAATCTCGCACGTCTGCAACCAGCTTTGGTCAATCGGTCGTCTCCACTGCTACTTCACGACAACGCGCGACCCCATACTGCACAACAGACCGTCTCTAAGCTGCATGAGTTGGGTTTGGAAGCTCTCCCTCATCCGCCATACTCACCAGATCTTGCGCCTACCGGCTATTACTTTTTCCAAAATTTGGACAACTTTTTAGCGGGAAAAAAATTCAATTCCCGAGAGGCAGTACAAAACGCCTTTGAAGAGTTTGTTGTCTCCCGTCCTGCTGATTTTTTCAAGAAGGGCATCCATAAACTGCCACAGCTTTGGCAAAGATGCATTGATTGCAGGGGTGATTACTTTGAATAAAAGAAATAAAAAAGTTCGAAAAAAAAATACTTTAACTTTTTTCAAACAAAACGGCAATTTCATAGGTAAAGACCTAATATTATGCGGTAACGTGATCTTTTTCGTTTTCCCGCCAAAAAACCAACCTAAATTTTAATCGCTTTGTGCTGTTTGGCTCTTTTGGAAGCAAGAGAGTCAAACTAAGTTCTGTCATGAAGCCTTTGACCTTCTTTGACTTTGAACTTCCACGTGTTCCTATCTTCTTCATTTTTAAGTTTTTTTGTGTCGTATCTGCTGTCACTGCTTTTCTCCAGCTGATGATAAAATTACCAAAATAGTATTAATATTCTTCTCGTGTAGGCAAGTGATTACCCCAGGTTTCAGAATATAGGCCGCCCGAAGGCATCTGCCGTGGCTTAAATACGGGTCCGACATGACCTCCAAAGCTTGAAAGCACTCAATTGTAAATACCACTATTTGTAGTAGTTACCCATCGAAATAACTTTTAAACATCGAAATAAATTTACTAGGTGGTAGGACTTTACTGCAAAGTTCGTCTAGGTAGGTACCACCGCTTTGCCAGTTATTCTGCCGCCAAGCAGTAGTGCGCAAGCACTGCTGTTCCGGTTTGAACGGCACTGTAGCTAGTGAAATTACTGGGCAAATGAGACTTTATGATCTGATCTCACAGTTTATTAATCTTATTACTAGATTGTGCTGATGTCTCTGGATGACGTGCGCAGTGCAGTGTCACGCGAACCTATATACTTTAGAGTTCCGAGTGACATTGCAGCTGATATGGGCAGCTGTGTTGTTTAACATCAGGCGAACGGCTAGCTCGTCACTTCATTCCTTAACATAAAAAAATAAAAAAAATTACAGCTGCAAATGTTGCTTAACTTTACCGATCGATTAAAAATGGCTATATAGTCTAGCTTCGCTATGAGCGCTACTTATAACATCATTGAATTGATAAATTGGTATCAGGTGCTTATGTTCTTGTACCTACACAAGCAGCTTTAAAAATATGATGGTACAGCAAACCTTTTCAAGAGTCAATAATTAAATAGAACTCCAAGAGATGTAAGCCATAAATAGTAATCAGAGTTACTAGTATACAATAGGGGATATTGGTTCAGTCGCGAAATCGCGGTGCTGACGCGTTGGAAGTTGGGACACTTTCATTACTGCGATGTCCGGGCCGGCCGGTTCAATGTCCGGTCCTCTCTATTTTTAACGCTGGACGTTAGCCGTATAGTGTATACTGAATTCTACGCTGCACACGTAAAGCTAACTATGTGCCTATTCCAAACACACATAAACTTCCTGAAATATCCCATCACTGAACTTTGACCTCTCTCAACCAATTTCCCAAAAAAAATCACACAATACTAATAAATAAATAAATAAATAATAATAAATACAATACTAGGTGGTAGGACTTTACTGCAAAGTTCGTCTAGGTAGGTACCACCGCTTTGCCAGTTATTCTGCGGCCAAGCAGTAGTGCGCAAGCACTGCTGTGTTCCGGTTTGAAGGGCACTGTAGCTAGTGAAATTACTGGGCAAATGAGACTTTATGATCTGATCTCACAGTTTAGTAATCTTATTACTAGATTGTGCTGATGTCTCTGGATGACGTGCGCAGTGCAGTGTCACGCGAACCTCTATACTTTAGAGTTCCGAGTGACACTGCAGCTGGTATGGGCAGCCGTGTCGTTTAACATCAGGCGAACGGCTAGCTCGTCACATCATTCCTTAACATAAAAAAAAAAAAAAAAAAAAAAAAAAAAAAAATTAATTACTGGGGAGAATTACAATGTATTTCTATACTTATAAAACTAAAAGACAGCAATTGACTGTAGTAGTTAGAATACAAATTGCTAACTACTTATCCAAAAATAATCTCGACCTTACGGAATAAAAATTCCCGTCGTTCTCGGTACAAATGGGAAGAAATAAGAGCGCCTACGGTACTAGTATCTTTTCCCTTAATATTAGCTTTCTAATTGACATTTTCCAGTCACGTATCAAAGCTACCTTGTTAATGAAGCCATTCAATTAAGCCATTAGCGTTTACTTCAACCACACTTAACCTGGAAGTTTTCAAGCTAAGCTAACGAACAAAACCGTGCACTTCATTTCTTTAAAATGATCAAGAAATTAGACTTACCCACAGTCACACAGTACACAGGGTCCTGACTGCTATTATACCCACAGGGTATAATTTTTTAAGGTTTTAATTTTACAAATTAGCTCATAGATTGACAGCCTCTGCGGTGTGTTGGTTGAGCAGGTCGGCCCATAGCCCGGAGGTAGCGGGCTCGATTCCCGCGGTAAGTATTTGTGCACAGAAAAAAAAGCTCAAATACTTGTTATAAGTTCGAGTGTTGTGTGACCATGGTCCTCGTAGTTCCTGGGTCCCTACACAGGGAATCCTAGTTAGGGTCCAGCATCTATGTATGTGACCGTTAGCGTTATTATTATTATTATTATTACAATCAGTTTTATTGATAGAGATATAAGTCCGTAAATAATAGTGAAAGATAGGCAATTCGTCTGACAAAGAAAAGCGAATGCAAAAGTTTACCCGCTGGGCTGAAATCAATAATTTCGTCTCCGACTGCGACTTGGCCCCCGCTGAGCTCTACTTCAGCAATATTATTTTAATCTTGTTATTTTAAATATTTTGTTCACCACAGGTTTACTAACACCAAGTGACTTTAATAAACGTAGTCAAATCTAACGAATTAAGTTTTTGTAAGTACATTCAAGTAAAAATGTGACTATTCATTTCTTTTATGTTAAGGAATGATATCATTCCTTAACAGAGTCGAGCTATTCTTTCACCTGATGTTAAGTGAAGTCTGCCCATATCAAATGCAGTGTCACTTGGAACTCTAGTACAAAGTTTCGTGTCACACTGCACTGAGCACGCCATCCTGATTAGCACAGTCTAGTAATAAGATTACTAGATTTTGAGATTACGTCATAAAATTTCATTTGCCCAGTAATTTTACTAACTACAATGCCCTTTAAATCGGAACACAGTAGTGCTTACGTACTGCTGCAGGGCGGCAGAATAACTGGCCAAGCCACCACCACAACGAAACCTACCACCTAAACGAACGAGCAAAAATGCCCTGCCACCTAGAAGTTATATACTATACACCTATTTGTCCTCGTTTGTATTTGAAAACCAATTTGTAAAAAAAGCAAGTCTATATCATGCTGCATTTTTAACTCGGCTATTTATTTTTATTTTTAATTATTTTAATTGCTTTGTCAGTTCGCGTGTTATCGTTGCCTGACCTAGGTCACTCAATACAAAGTTCATGACCTATGACTATAAAACCAAGCAGACGCAGATATGAATTTAAAAGTAAATCTTACATTACAATCTTACTGTTTTTGCTGGTGTAGAATTTCGGCACTGTTTAATTTCATTTGAGTCTAAGTTAATGCTACGAACACAGGCTAGAAAGTTTTGTTGAACGGATGTTACTCTTGGTCAAAAAGTACATGAATACTGGACTTGTATTGAAAATACATAAGTAGTAATTTATAGTAGGTATTGTAATAATTTTTATTCAATACTTATTTTGTCACTGTAGTCTGTAGTTTGTAGTACAGATGATTTCTTTTTGAATGCATTTGAAAATGGTATATTGATTTTAATTATATTAAATATATTCTAGTTCATTTCAAAACATACTATAATATTATGTTCTGAAATTTTTGTGGCACAATATTATTAATATTGTGTCACAAAAAGTGTTCAACGGTACCGTTCTACCGACACTTTTTTGCCAATATTATGACTCTCTCGAGTTAAAAAGGCATTCCTTTAACCAATATTGGTTAAAGGGTAAATAGTTTTATTTTGAATAGTTTTTTTTTTGTCCACAATTTTATTCCCAATTACGACGGTACCTTATACATACTTAGTTTCCCTTTAGTTTCCTCCTTATCCCGGATATCTCAATACCACATGTGTACCTCAAATATATAAATATGTTATGCACCTGTATGTGTGTACAAAAATACCCAAGTACATTATTTATCCGCCACATCGGTAATCGCAACAATAGGAATAATTGACAGCCTCTGTGGAGTGTTGGTTGAGCAGGTCGGCTCATAACCCGGAGGCGGTGGGTTCGATTCCCACGGCAGGACCAGTATTTGAGCAAAAAAGCGGAAATACTTGTTCTGATTCTGGGTGTTGTGAGACCATGATCCTCGTAGTTCCTGGATCCCTAGACACAGGGAATCCTAGTTCTAGGGTCCAGGATCTATATATGTGACCGTTGTGCGTTATTATTATTATTATTTCAATCAGTTTTATTGAATGAGATATAAGTCCATAAATAATACTGAATGGCAGGCAATTCGTCTGACAAAGAAAAGCTGTATGTGATCGTTGGGCATTATTATTATTAAGGACCAAATTGGCACCGTCACTCGAGCCGTACCATTAGCGTTCAGAACACGGCCCGCAACTTGCACAAAACCACAGAATACATAATAGTACGAACAAAACACACGAGTTGCGGAAACTTACTGAAACTCATCAGTTGGCCTGAAGCAAGCTCACTTGCTACTTGCTACCAAACTTCCTTATATTACCCTGACTGCCCAAGTTGCCGTTGTTATCGTAATATATCATGAGCAACATAGGATGTTTTATATGCTTTTCGTTTTTTTTTTTCATGTTTAGTTATCAATAAATATAGAGGATTGGAATGTTGAAGATATCGAGGAAATATTGAAAAAGCCTTCGAAAATGCCTCGACAAGATTTGTGCGTCCTAACACAGACCTCTAGTGTAAGTTTTAAAGAAAGTAGATGCTTCACCCAGGAACTAGGAGTATACATCAGTATGACCATAGACTATTTAGATACGAGTACCAATATAATTGGTGGTTTTAGTATACACGCAACTTTGCTGGTAACTATAAATTGATTAAGAAAACACAAGTTACATTCTTCCAGCGAAATTCTTGTTTTAAAAACGTCTCACAAGAGTATAATAAAACTGACACAATATTACTCAGTTCAAGAATATATATTGTTTAGGAAACTAAATAACACTAGCTAGAATAAGCTGAAATAAATGAAAACATTAATGTATCTCAGGAAAATGCGAACGTATTCACGAGTGTCATCAATCGGCCGTACGTCTAAGCTTGAGCTCCAGTTCGCATCCCACGCAGACGTCTCAAAAGTGTTTCAAAGAGAATGCGCGCACTGAGGCAGTCGACAGTGTCTATACCGAGGGACGCCATACCAACATTTCTAACCTTCCATTCCAAAATCACTCCCCCATTCTCATACACTCTTTCAACGAAACACTTCGTATCAAGCGAGAATGAATTCCTACGCGAAGTATTCTTCGTATTTTCCGTTACGTTCCAATCTGCCACCTACCTATCATGAGAAAAAGACATCAAAATAAAGACTGCATTCTCGCCCACTTTCGGGAAGACGTAGAGCAATTTAGTCAAAAAGGATTTTACATGAGTGCGAACAGCCGACGACAAAACGGAGCTAATAAGCTCGCTCCGAAACAACGACAACGGAAAGTCTAAATAATAGGTTAACTGGTGTGCTTGCATAAAATAGAGCAGAAAATAGCCGGTACAAAAAAACTATAAAACAAATTTTGTGTCCAGTACTTGATTGGTTATTTGGTTTAATAAAATCTGTATTAATTGTGTATTTGATGATGATGAATGTTTGTATGGTTTCTTTTTGTTTTTTATTCCATCTAAAAGTATACAGACAGATAATAATGATTTTTATTTTAATACCATTTTCATATAAAAGCAAATAATAAAACTTTCATAAGGGTGCGCTGTAAAAACGTTATGATACAGTTATCTGACAGTGAAACATAAAGCATCACCGTGCATTTCTTTTTATGGCTGCGTAAAACGTTAAGAGTAGCTATCTCGAACAATAGTTGGATTATTTTTAAGATCGCACTATCTAGTACGTTCAGTAAAAATATGCTATCTAGTAGTATGTTAAGTACTTGTGTTATGCTCCCATTACCTGCACATGTAGATATGACAGTATTAAGTCATTTTTAGGAATATAAATTAGTTTTCTGTGTTGTAGCGGTTATACGTTTTCAGATTAATTTTGTATTACAATTTTAATGAAATTAAGCCCTTTTGTAGGTTTATATGCTTAGAACTTAATTTACTTGAGTTTTTTTTTATTATTTTGATTTGAACTAGTAAAAGTGACAAAAATAGCCTATTTTCAATAACTGACGTTTAAACCAAGGATTCAATTTAAAAGCATAATCTTTTCTTGAAAATATATCTTCAGTACTACGGTAGTTGCGTGCTTTGATATAATATCACGAATCCAATTATGTTAGAATTTTATGCTCCTTTTTATAAGAGCACGGCACAAGCAATTCCAACTTATTTCCAACAAGCAAACATTATTTTTGTTTGCTTGAAGCATTTCTGTGGTAACAAAATAAATACACATAACAAAATATAATAATAAGCAAATAAATAAATCAATAATAATTAATAACAACGCCCAACGATAGATCCTGGACCCTAACTAGGATTCCCTGTGTCTAGGGACCCAGGAACTACGACCATGGTCAATGGACAATCAATGTACCTAAAATGACCTAAGGTTGGAGGAACAAGGGCCATCACACTAAATTAATATGTATATGATAATAGCACTCATATATTTTTAAAAGACGCTTACACGACTTTAGTCACCTTATTTTCATACTGAGGAGTTTGAAGTATCTTTAAATCACATGTTGCATATCTAATTGACCGAACATGTCAAAGTCAAATAATAATAACTCTCAACGATCAGATACATAGATCCTGGACTCTAACTAGGATCCGCTGTATTTAGCGACTCAGGAACTACAAAGACCATGGTCCCACAACACCCAGACTTAAAACAAGTATTTGCGCTTTTTTTTCCTGTGCGCAGATACTTGTCCTGTCACGGGAATCAAATCCGCCGCCTCCGGGCTATGAGCCGGCCAGCCGGCCGACCTGCTCAACCACCACACTACAAAGGCTGCCAAATAATTTATTGCAAATAGCATTGACATTATATATATTAGTAAAATAGGCTATTTTTATCACTATTACAAGTCTTAGTCCGAATACTAAAATACTCAGTAAGTATTTTGCTTAGTTTTTATCTCATACTCCATCGTCAAATCCTCACCAAGGTATAAAAGTATGAAGAAGTAAAGAATAATTGTACACAGACGCCTCTGCGTTCATTATCATAGAATAAACATTATAAAAGGATGCTCCATAACTAGTACCATTTCTTTTCCGTACCGTTTCTTTAGTGAAGTGGGCCCGTACTACAACTGCTCCCATTTCAAGATTTACAAGGCTTAGAAAAACTGCGGTTTCAGCTTCTATCGATTGTCACCTTTCAACGTTATCGAAAGTAGCAAACGATATTAAACAAATCAGCGAAATAACAATAGCGGGTAATCAAAACTCGTCCTCGCAGGCGGTTCTGAAAACAAGCTTTTAGTTCACCGCGATTCCGACCAATAACAATAATCCCAGGCCCGTTATTAGTAAAATCAAATTTTAATGTCCCTCCATTATATTAGCAAGCTGTAATGCCGCTGACTTGGCTGTGGCCAGACATTAAAATGCTTGAGTATGTATCGAAAGTGAAAGTAATTATAATGCAGTCCTAAGACCGCGGTTTAACCATTTTTTAACCGGCTTCAAAAAAGGAGGAGGTTCTCAATTCGATTGTATTTTATATGTTTATTAATATGTCAATATATTAATGTTGTTATTAAATTTTTTTAATGTTTAAAACATGTGAACCGATTTTGATGGTTCTTTTTTCTTTGAAAGCTGGTAGTTCCCGTTTGATACCATTTCAATTTGGTCTAGTTCTGATAATGGCATCCAAGAGAAAACCATATTATAGTCTTATTACAAAACGTGGACTAAGTATAAAGATATTTTTATGCTTTACGTTTGTTATTAAATTAAACCTCTGTAGTCGCTACCATAATCTAAATTTTTACAAAATAATATCCTTGGAAAAAAATACTCTATAGTTTCACTGCTAGGAATAAAGGATCACGCGCGAAGATAAAATTGCTTATTGATTTTAACGTCGGAGTCAGAACAGAACAGTCCGTGGTCGCATCGCCGTCATTTCTGCTCAATCGATATAATCCGAGTGTACTTTGTTCTAGCGTATTCCTTGCTATACATTTAAAGTAACTAGGACGTTAACAAATATAACTTCGGACTCAATACAAACGTATAGCATACACATACACAAAAAAAAATCTAATCTGTGCATACATAGCAAACATTGCAATTTCACACATTGAAATTCAATATAAAAAAGCATACATACACATTCTGTTCAGTATTACAATCTAATTAGGTCTTATTTTTGATGAGGAAATAAGGCGTCTTTTGTTTTCAATTTCAAAGGGTATAATTTTTTTGATTTACAGTTTTTTTTTCAATGTTAGTGAATGATGTGACGAGCTAGTCGTTCACCTGGTGTTAAGCACCACGGCCGCCCATAATAGAACAGTGTCACTCGGATCCCCAAAACATATAGTTTCAACGACACTGCACTCCACACATCATCCTGAGACATCAGCACAGTCTGGTAATAGGATTACTCGACTGTGAGATCAGATCATAAAGTCTCATTTGCCCAGTAATTTCACTAGTTACAGTGCCCTTCAAACCGAAACACAGCAGTGCTTGCGCACTACTGCTTGGCGGCAGAATAACTGGCAAAGCGGTGGTACCTACCTAGACGAACTTTGCAGAAAATCCTACCACCTAGTAATGATAAAAAAGGCGTGTTTTGTTTTCATAGTGTATAATTTTTTTAGATTAACAGATTAGATCATAAATCATAAGAAATATACCTACAGGTATACGAACGGCGTACCTATTAACCTAAAAGTGATAGAATTACCCAGCAGAGTACAAAAAGAGGGTGCCCAACAAGGAACAATAAAGTCATTACTCAATATTGATTTTTATGTTGAAACAAACACTGCTTGATCGCATCTCCGTCGTAGGACCAAATCGACAATATCCGCTCTTCCCAGATCTGTCCCTACAAGGATGTAAACTTATTTGTTGGACAATATTTCTTTGATGACACGGCTCGTGTATCTATAAGAAATGTGGGGAAGGAAAATGTAATGTAAGATAGTTTTGCCTCTAATGTTATTGGAGTTGGAGACGGAAAGATTTCTCATAAGTTCTGCAATAAACTATATGAATTTATTCCAAATATGGGTCGTAGATCAAAGTCAGTTTAACTGCAACGAATACGCTTATAAATTAACTGAGACTGCTATTCATTAAAATATACCTACGAGATTATACTAAAATATATTGCAGAGAACAATCAATCTGTGACCACAGAATCGTTCTAGCAACTTAATTGAGTTCATCCGTCTGAGAATCGAATTTAACGATCAAACGTTTCACAATGTAATTGTCTATGTTACATTTGTTGCTTGTGTAGTTGTTTAATCTGAAGTTCCGGATAAAGCAAAACGATCCCTTCACCCGACACTACTGAATAAACAAACAAAACATAAATAGGAGTAAAGTTACGCTCGGGACTGTATCGCGCGCGTATTCTTCTAGCTTCGTTATTCCTCCCTACATCGCAATGGAGTAAGCTCACCCTGCTACTGTTACCCCATGCACTGACTGCATTGCGGAACCAGAACTATATTTCATTTTAGAAAGCGAAGCCGTCGGTTTAAATCGCTCCCATTGTTAAATAACTTTATGACAGGATTAACGAAGCGTTATGTCGTATCTCCCGAGTCCTAAATTAATAAATTGTAAACGCAATTTTCGAGACTTTGAGGGTTGGTTAATTAATACTCGTTTGTGAACTATTACGTGCATGCATAATCGAAAATGCTTTGCATTTTAATTATTGTTTGGATATGGATATAGCTTTCCTATAGAGCGGAACCTAAAAATGTGGAACACTATCCGTAAATCCCATATCCAGTTTACTAAAATGAAATGTAATAAAAATTAAATTAAATCAAAAATTATATCGAATAAAGAAAGATCACGAATATAAATTCGCTATAAATGAAAAAAAAATTAATAAGGTAACATATAAAAATAACATTATTTTGACGTTCTTTTCTTTGTTATACTTTTCTAATAATTTTTAAGAAGCTTTTTGATACCATCGACCTTCAGAAAAATCTTGACATTCGCCCTTGCTTGGTCACTTGCCCTTGTTCATTGTTTACGATCTGCTAGTTTACGCAACCTTTCCAAAACCCTTTTCTTCACACTCGCATAACTATTTTCAGGCATGGTATTTTCTATAAAGAATATCCGAGTTTCTATGAAGCCAAAAACGGTAGCAGAAAATAAAGTCCAAACTTTGCATGAGCCTATTTTATTATTCGAGAGCCTTTGATTAAAAATTAGGTAGGAACAACCCTTTCGACGGTCCAGTTGTCAGAGGGACACTTTCTTTTATCTATATCTCTTCACATTTCACATTCAGTTGACCTTTCGAGAGGTTTCAGTTAAAAGCCCTCGCTCGTCCCGCATTTGAGATCTGCTACTTACATATTAGGTATACAAGATGATACTTACATATTATTCAAGTCAGCAAGTATAGTATAAGCAAATCACGGATTAGCCTGTTCTGCCACATATTGAATTTAGAACATAACTAAATGCATCCACCTATTTCGACAGTAGGCCGGGGAGTCCCCTCGTGACCACAGCTTATGTAACTTGGTCGAAACGTCGAAGTTAGTCAAAATTATGATTTGATAATTTTTATGCGCTAATAGACCCGTTTTATCTATACAATATGAGTTCAAGTCGCGAAAGTCAAGAAAATACTATAGAGATATTATTACCAAGGAACTTGAGATAATTTCTCTGTTTGCTATCTAGTGATAGTACCTACAGTAGACAATTGAAAGACAAGTAAAAGAGTACACGGTAAATATAGGTTACCTATGAAATTGCCGTTTTGTTTGAAAAAAGTTAAAGTATTTTTTTTTTTCGAACTTATTTATTTCTTTTATTCAAAGTAATCACCCCTGCAATCAATGCATCTTTGCCAACGCTGTGGCAGTTTATGGATGCCCTTCTTGAAAAAATCAGCAGGACGGGAGACAACAAACTCTTCAAGGCGTTTTGTACTGCCTCTCGGGAATTGAATTTTTTTCCCGCTAAAAAGTTGTCCAAATTTTGGAAAAGTAATAGTCGGTAGGCGCAAGATCTGGTGAGTATGGCGGATGAGGGAGAGCTTCCAAACCCAACTCATGCAGCTTAGAGACGGTCTGTTGTGCAGTATGGGGTCGCGCGTTGTCGTGAAGTAGCAGTGGAGACGACCGATTGACCAAAGCTGGTTGCAGACGTGCGAGTTTCGCCATCATTGTGGTCAGTTCTTCAATGTACACATCTGCAGTAATGCTCTCGCCGTTTTGTAAAAAGCTATGATGAATCACACCAGCACTAGACCACCAAACTGTGACCATCACCTTTCTAGGGGTCATTTTTCGTTTTGCACATTGCTTTGGTACCGAACCAGGATCTAACCAACTTGCTGAGCGCTTTCGATTGTCAAAAAGAATCCATTTTTCGTCGCACGTAACAATTCGGTTCAAAATTCCTTCCTTTCTGCCTGTTAAGCAGCGCAAGGCAAGTCTCGACGCGTACGTTTCGCTGGCGATCGTTAAGTTCGTGGGGCACCCATCTATCAAGCTTTTTTATCTTGCCAATCTGTCGCAAATGGACCAATATTGTTTTGATGCTAACATCAAAAGCTGCTGCCAGCTCAGCTGTAGATTGAGATTCATCAGCTTCCACAATCGCCTTTAATTCATCATTGTTGACCAAAGTTTCCGGACGACCACGAGGTTCATTTTTCAAGTCAAAATTCCCAGAACGGAACCGAGCAAACCAATAACGGGTTGTACGTTCGTTTGTACAGTTCTCTCCGTAAACGTCGTTGATGTTACGTGTCGTTTGTGCCGCGTTGGTGCCCCGACGGAACTCATATTCCATAATTACACGAAATTTCAAAGTATCCATCATGAGGAAAAATGTTGAAATGTAATGTAAATACAACGCTAATCAATAAACAAAAGACTTATATTGTAAATAGAATGTCATATTTTTAAAACAAAATTAATTTGAATTTAGAATTCATAGCCAATCAAAAGTTTTTTTTGGTTGAAAAAGTCTGTACTGCAATACGGCAATTTCATAGGTAAAGACCTATTAGTAACACACTCGCTGAAAATATTTCTTATTAATAGTACACAACCGAGTATAGGCTAAAAAGTAACCCTCTCGCGATCTCATCGAAAAATTCGCCGCTACGACCATTGAGCCTCGACCCGTGTAACTTGCAAGTTTAGTAGTAATAATAATAATAATTATGTGTGGACATTTCACCCAGCGCCATCTAGCCCCAAACTAAGCAAAGCTAGCACTATGGGAAGCAGATAACTGATACGATACTTTTTGTTTGTAAATACATGCATAGAATACAATATAACACCCAGACACGGAACAAACATCGATGTTCATGACACAAATGTTTCTCCTGGGTGGGAATCGAACCCACAACCCACAGTTCAGAAGGCAGGGCTACTACCAACTGAGCTATCGGACCAGTGACTATGTAATAATATTAGTCGAGACCGGTCACGTCACCGACAAACTATACTCACAGATTTGAAGAAAACTCATATTATAAATTATGATGTTATAAGTTTTACTACAATCTGAATTAGATTTATTTCTCATCACCTCATTTTTCAAAATTTTATATTCTAAATAAAAAAACGAGTGTCCTTTACACCTCTCTCGTCACGCATTCACCAGCTTACTCGGCAAGCCAAGCGTGCGTAAACAAGTTTTACTTTAAAAAACGAGTGTGACCACACGACTTAAGTTAAAACGAAACGTAACTCTCTCTCTTTCCATCTTCACTATCTTATATCTCTCTCTCAACTTCCGTTCGCCTCACCGGTCAATTTCCGTAACGCTCTCGACACGCATTCACCAGCTTACCCGAAGTCAAGCGTGCGTAAAGAAGGTTTACTTCAAAAATTCAGTTGTAAGTCTGTATATCATGACATAGGCAATCATTCTTAAGAATACTTCGATATATCACATCGAGACGCCCCTCGGTAACTTGCTTCCGCGTTTCCGGTTACGACTGGGCGCCTATCTCGCCACCCGGCCCTGAGTTATGTAGTCTGTCAGCTCCTACAATATACTTGTAAAGCTTTTAAAGGAAATTGTAGCGGATATTTTGCTGATTATCGACGATTTTCTAATGTATACGACTTCATAATATGTTTTTGTTCGCTTTTATCCATCGGTTTATTTTTTACAAATTAACTACAGTGTTTCCCGCATAGAGTTTTGTCTGCGGATTCCGTACGGTAGCGTAAAGTAGGAATATACCTCATTTACACCTAAGGTTGTACCACCCAAACTTATATATACCAGCCGCAGTTAAAAAGTGATTTTTCACGATTGTACTTTTAAATTTTCCATGTGGAAAATTTATATGTGGATTGTACGAATTTGTGAAAGGAATAATGAGTAAATTTAGTCATGCGAAAATCAAGAATACTAAAAAAGCAGATTTTGGTAAAGTAAATGTGGACAATACTAGAATTTGGAAAGAAATACACAAACAGGAATAAATATAATACTTACAAACTAGTGTAACAATGGGCGGTCGTAGTATGTATAATTATATCGTATATATATCTAGCTTTATTATGTTGCATTAATATATTACATTGATTTTTAGGCGTGGGTTTTCATACATTTCTGGAGTAAAACTTTTTTAGCACGCTTAACTTGGGGAGTAATCTGGTGAATGCGAGGCAAACGGAAGTTTAAGTCGATCCATGTAGATCTCTATGTTCAACATAACAATGTTAAAAATTTTTATTATTATGTTGGTATATCCGGTAAAATGACAATTGAAAATTGTCAAGATGGCGACATTAACCAACCGATAGATGGAGCTAAACTAAAGAAGCTTTACTTGACGTGTGTGCGTGTGTTGTAAAAGTGCTAAAATTAGCCTATTTGCAATAAATCTTTTGACTTTGACTTTGTGGTCTAAAGCACTCGTTTTTTAATCAAATCTAATATGTTGACGAATTGAGGTTAACGTACCTCTTAAATTTTGTAGTCTGGACGAGTGCTCTAATATCATAAAGCAGGGAGCTACAGATCGATATGCGCCGCGAGCCGCGAAGCCGCCGCCTCGGGCCGTCTCATCCCGCCGCAGATATTCCCGTCACGGCAGCACTCGTGCCAGATAAAACTTACAATAATACCTCCTTATTTTATTTTGATGACTCTATTTACGTTCAATTTGCCAAATTCACTGAGAAAAGCTTTCATTTCCAGTCTCGTAGAAAGCAATATCTATAGATTGTAATTGGGATCTCTCTTGAAAGATGATTTGAAATAGAATTCAATAAGCTCTAAGAGATAATACAAAAGTAACCAAAGGCTTACAATTATTATTCACATAAAGCAAAATCTATGAGATCTAATGATTTATTGCTAGGTACTGTAAAAGTATATATTAATAAGAAAGTGTATACGTATTAATTAAGGTTAAAATATTTTTTTATCTCAAAATCGTGCTTGCTGTTTTTGCCTATAATTGGTGACGCACATAGATAATATTTTTAAGCTTAATTACTGTTATAGTCACTGTATCAACTGTTAGTGAACCAAATAAATAAAATAAATTAACATAAAATTCTAGATATTTTTCAACTGCTTCTTGACTATACAACAATAACAAACCCATAGATACAATCATATAGATATATGATTGTATCTATGGGATCAAAAATATATACAATCAGATAGACTTCTGACAATAGCATTGGGATAACAAATAGGACAAGTTATTCCATCATCAAATAAGTGCCTACAGATTAATAAAAGATAAACATAAAAACTCAATCACCAAATTGGAAAAACGATATTGTTTAAAAAATATCTAAATTTTAGTTTAAATGAAGTCTTCAGATTTTATAGATTCTAGTGGAAGTCTTTATAACTAACATGGAAAACGCAGGGGTAATCAAAATTCCATTGGTTTAATCAACCAAAATCAAATCGCAAATATTCAACCGTATAAACCATACACCTGCCGAACTTGTATTAGTGCAAACAAACTACGAAGCAAATAATGATACAATCCAGAAAATAAAGACATCGGTCACCAGCTGATGGTCAGTATCAATCACTAACTAAAGCAACAGCAAGTTTATTAATGATGGAATAGCACGAGAAGCGTGGACAAAAGATATTAACGTCGATGTGTCTCAACGGCTTAATACCTTATCGGTGAGGGAGAAATTGTTCTCGGCCAAGCCACCCTTGAAATCGCTTCCCTGTCGTATGAGGGCGAGAAGGGTGCGGGTGTAGGGGCACAAAGCCGCGGCCGTTGACACGAATCTCTCGTATTCTGTTTATGTTTCCCATTGGATTTTTCCCTACGTATTTACACGCGAACGGCTGCACAAGGATGGTCCATGGTCCATTTTGTTTTTGGATTTGATCGGCAGATTGGAAGCGGATAACGATCCGCTATTATACTTATTTTGTCTATAATGAGATGATATGAGTATCTATGCTGAGAGCTTTTATTAATAATTAATAAAAGATAGTAAAATAATTAAGCTATAAATATGTAAAAATATGGTAATTATTAGAAACCATGTTTTTACATTTTTTTTCTTAACAATAACGAAGCGTAATAAGGCCAGTAGTTTATTAGGTAGATCGTCTCAGAAAATGTTATCACGGCTTAAGAGTTCACAGAATTATAGCCATGCAAAAAGTTTAGATATTTTAAGTCGCCTATGCTGCCGAAAACTGGATACACGTCATACAGTGACCGAAGTAGTCGAACACAAAATTCCAATCACAATAATTATAGCATAGCATACGATCATAATAATGAAACGATGTCTGTTTAATTATTTTACTTTAACGCTTCAATTATTTTACTTTTTCACAGGTGGAAGGCTTTTCTGCAAAGTTCGTCTAGGTAGGTACCACCGCTTTGCCAGTTATTCAGCCGCCAAGCAGTAGTGTGCAAGCACTACTGTGTTTCGGTTTGAAGGGTACTGTAGCTAGTGAAATCGAGACACAGTCGAGTAATCTTATCATCAGACTGTGCTGATGTCTCAGGATGATGTGCGCAGTGCAGTATCACGCGAAACTTTTTGGAGTTCCGAGTGACGCTGTTCTGCTATGGGCGGCCGTGTCGCTTAACATCAGGTGAACGACTCGTCACATCATTCACGAACATAAAAAAAAATTGTCTGACCGGCTGAATTTGGTTGAAATTATGCACTTACATACAAGCACTCATATCCTACACCATTGATAAAATATAAAATGTAGTGCACAAAACAGCACTTATTTGGCCTAACGAATCAGTATCGCAATTCGACGGGGCAATACCGCCAGGCCAGCATGTTGGGTAACGCTACCGGTAGTGGGCTGGAGCATTTGAATTTGGACTGTCTATATAGGTCAGCACGGATAGTAGGTATGGAGTCCAAATGTTATTGTAAGGTAGTGATATTAACACTTGGTATTATAGTAATAGTTAATTTAAAGAATAAAGGGACCGTTAACAAATACACAGATAGGTAGGTAGGTTTGTATGCTATTGTATAACAAAAAACATGTATGGACTATATGATAACGTACCGAAAACCTCTACTGTTATTTATTTACCATGGTTTATGCAAATAAACGCTTTGATTGGTTTGAATAAAGTATAATTTATTTTTATCCTATTATTTAATAGCGTCAGCGCAATCGTAATAATTCTTCAAACGTCAGAAACCTCGGTAATATCGAGACACTACGTCATCGTTCGTTTATTTTTAATCCGGCACTATCAACGCTAGCATTTAGATGTGTCTTTATTTACATACCAAAATACCCACTGCAGCAATACCGAGAAGAGGTGATTGGTATAAAATTAACAGCTTTCGGTTGGCGACTACATAAACAAACTTCATGGTAACTATCACAATCAGCGGCAGTTAAATTAAATTTAGACTTTATTAACATCACCTTTAACAGTTTGACAGTTAAATTAATATTGAAAAAGAGATGAGATTTGATAGTTAATGAACAAGTTTCTAAACGAGTTATAAATCGATTTTCCCTTGGGTCAGCTAAATAAAGCCTATTCTCATTTGTAGTTGTCGATGTCGACGTGCCTGTCTGCATCGCAAAATTAGGTGACGGTCGTTCAAATAATTTAGAATGGTTGAACCAGATAAATATTAAATTAGCGGCAATAGATTTCTATATCACGTTAACAGAAGTATTGAGGTTGAGTTAAACATTATGTAGACAGAGAAGTACCGAGAAGTATGAATCCGCATTCAGCATGATTTATTGTTTGTCCGAGTATAAATAAACGACAAGCGCAGTTCCAACTGTTAACGGTTTCAGTAAACAAAAATTGTTGTTTAGTCTCTTTTATATGTTTATGATAGTATAGATGATTAGACGACTGAAGCATCATTAATTCATTATCTAATAGAGGCGATGTGGAGGGTCTACCCCATCGTATTATTAGCACGAATTAAACAATTAAAGCTGGAATGATTGTAATGGCCACAGGCGCCCGCCAAATGCGTTTTAATTTGACGAACGAGATCTATAACTACTTTTAGATGAAGACTTTAAAACTTATTTTAATTATAGTTTAAAACGTGGAAGCTTTAGAAATTTAACGAATAGTAGATTGTTTACCAAGAGAGCAAAGAAATATTTTTAAGGCGAGAGTGTTTCTTTGAATCCGGGGCAGAACGTTAACAATCCTGAGCGCAGCGAGGAATTTAAGTTACATCACTCGAGCTTAAAAAAGTATTGCTCCAAGGTGGACACTGTACTTTTTATCACCTTCTATGAGAAAATAAGTAGGGTAGGTATTGTAGGGTATTTGTATCACATTTTTAACGTCCGAGCACATTTTAGCACATTTTTGTTCTTTAGTTATTGGAACTTTTACTAACAATAACCACATTTCAAATTAAAATCACTTTTAGTCTCGTTATCAAAGAGCTATTTTAGTATCTGTTTACGACACAAACTAGCTCTTTTCGAATAGATGTGATTAACTTTTATTGAATAGAAACATCAATAAAGGAATGTACTTGTACATCAAGACTATACGTTAGTTTATAGGAGATAGACATGACCCAGGTATAAGTGTATGAAGTTTTTTGCTTGTGCACCAAATTCATAATTCAATAAAGCTTTTGATATAAGTCCCAAAGTCGGAATCTCGTGACGTGTTCACATCTTTACACAGAACTTCGCTGTTGGAGTTACTTACTCACTACCCTTCCTAACTTCCAGGCAATCCTTGTTTAAACTTTGTCCTTATTAGATGACACGCAAATATGTTTGTACTTGCTCTTCAAATCAAAACTTTTCTAATTACTTTTCTTAATTATAAGAAAGCTGTTGATAATTATTCTGATGCATAATTATCAAAAACTTTGTGACTGTGACTCAAATGTTGAAAATCCTAAAAACCAATTTACATGTAGATGTAAAACAACTCTTAGGCACTGGAATAATATTTCTCTTCGCATTCAGAAGTATATTGAGAAAATACTTGCTTTGGTAAGTATTCGAGAATTCAAAAATTACTTAGGTTTGTTTATTTTTAGTTAAACAGACTTCGAGGAATCTTTCCTTTCATTAGAAATTAAAATTACTACTGTAACTGATTGTAAACAAATAATTGAACAAGCAGAATAATCAAGCTTCAGAGACAAAGCTACGGAAGATTTATTCATACACATGAACATATTAACACAGGTGCAAGTTCGATATAAACAGATTAACACGGAGAAACTTGTAGTCGTATGTGTATTATTCAATAGGCATTGTTACTCTACCTTGAGTTATGATGTATGCTCGATGCTTCACACCTAAAGCTCGCGACTGCATCCGTAATGTCTACATTGATATGGAAATGCACTTCAAATACACAGATACATACATAGGGAACATGAACAATTCAAGCACGATAATCTGTTTAAAATCTACATCAGTGATCTGTTGGGGATCATCTCAGTCACAGTTTACAATTATTATATCCTCTCACGACATAGACCCAGATTGTGAAGTGAGTGCCGAGAGAGGAGTTATCATTGCTCCTGATCGTCAGAACGGTCACGATCTTTCTATTGTGAGAACGGCTGAGCATATCTGTGATAAACAAATGCAAGAGTAGGAGTGGAACGTACCTGTTCCATGAATTACCAAACTTATAAACAAAGGAATGGCCTTTACTTCGCCGACAAGACAAATAAATAAATATGCGCCAGGCTACACGTTGCCGTCTCACCTATCTCTTGAAAAAGTAAATCTATTTCTTCAAAAGGATATGTCTCACTTAACCCTGGGTAAAGGCAAATTGAATTTACAATCGCCGTCTGGAATCTTGAACACAAACAAAATTGATCGGTCAGTCAGTTTAAGATACCTACAACGCTAACTCGAAGTCATATACATATAATATGTGTGAGTAGTGCTGAATATAAAAGTAAAACAATAAAATCGAAATAAATATTGATATTATTTAATGACTGGTAATTATGATATTCGATTTTATATAATTAACATTAGTCATTAAATCATTGTAGTATTTACAAAAACTAAAGTGGCTGTTATTACACCGCTTTTAGGTTATAATCCAAGATATTACGCACACGTGGGTTTGACTTTACATTACTAATGTTTTATAATGGATATCCCGATTCAGGTAAAGTATGTATCTCACTGCAAGACACACTTAAAAAATAATAATTCTTAATTTACTCGGATAATACAGTATTCGGTATTTTATCAACAAAGAGTTTTTATGCAGCTTAATAGTGGATAGAATACATTTTCTTGAATAAATTAATAAAATCGTATCAACCTCCTTGCTAAACATTTATCAAATTAATCATTGATTATTTTTCAGGTTAAATACGAAAGAATTTATTCGCTTTTTTACTTTGGGGTTGCACTGCACAGTGCAGGCAGATCAGACGTAGTGGTCGGGTTGTCAAAATCTTGTCAAAGAGGGCGGTCGCTTTGGCAATCTTTTAATTGAAAAATATCTTATTTATAGTGTATTTTGTGTAAAATATTAGTGTAAAACGTATGTAGATAAAGTTTGTTACATTATTTATTGGTAAGTTCTTGTAAATTCGCATATTTTCATTTCTTTTACATAGTCTTCATTTGTTTTATCCTGTTTCCTTTTGGGGTTGATGGAAACGGATTCTAGGGGCGGTTGGCCCCCTGATAATAGTCAACCAACTCAAAATGACATCATCTTCGCAGATAGCTGTTCTATTCCCTCGCCGGTAGAATTTGTTTCTATCGCGTCGGACTCTTCAGATGTTGTGGAACGTTCCCTCCAGCAGGGTTCCTTCACTACTATTAAACGAAAAAAACATTCGAAAAAACATTTAAAAAAGAGCAAAGATGAAAAACCATCGCAGGATTCTATCATACCCTTGGGTCAGGTTGTGTCATCATTGAACTCTAATCATGATTCACAACTTACTGATTCTCTTGCCTCTCCGTCTGCTACGGTATCGCAGACGCCAGCTATACCTCCTTACATCCCTTCAGGTAGGCAGATTTATAAGTCTACAGATAAAGGTCCTTTTGTCGTGCATGTCCAAAAAATTGAGCCCTCTCCAACTTCTGGCACCGTCTTACATCCAGTAAATTTTGGTCGGTTCCTAGCAAAAAATCAAATCCGTAATATAATAGATGGTAGCGTTCAGAGAATTGGGCGCAATAGAATTTCTTTGACATTCACTGATGCAAACTCTGCCAACAATTTTGTGGCAAATGATATCATTAAGGACAATGATTACAAAGCATTCATCCCTTCATTTAGCACCATTCGTTTGGGCCTTGTTAAAGGTATCCCAATTGAATGGTCAGAAGATGAAATTATAGAAAGCATTAATGTTCCTATTGATGGTTGCCCAATAATAAAAGTACGCCGATTAAACTATAAAGTAGTCATTGATGGGGTTCCTGTTTTCAAACCATCTCAGTCGTGTGTTCTTTCTTTTGATGGTCAAATTCTTCCTCCACGGGTATTTATGTGTTTCAATTCTCTTGTTGTTGAACGATACTATTACCCTACTGTTCAGTGTTTCCAGTGCTGCCGATTTGGTCACACAAAAAACAGCTGTAGGTCAAAGCCACGTTGCTATAAGTGTGGAGAAGGCCACACTGGTGACTCCTGTGATGTTGAAGAAGGCACTTCCCCCTGTTTATCTTGTTCAGGTCTTCACTACTCCACAAGTAAGAATTGTCCTGAATTCAGTAGACAAAAGCAAATAAAGATCACAATGGCAGAAAAAAATATGTCCTATCCTGAAGCCTCTAAATTGCATTCACCCATAAGAGGCAAAAGTTATAGTGACGCAGCTAAAACATCCTATGCCAATGCTACCGCTGTTCCTTTATCCTCTTCCAATAAATCTCCTAGTTCAGCCTCTCAGTCTTATAGAAAAACAATCTTCCTCAAACCTAGAGCTCCCCCATTACAAAGACAAGGCTATGATCGTTCTGCTCATCAGGCTATAATTAATAATCCAGCTATACCTAGTAATAATGGTGTTGCTTTTAATCATCCCAATACTGACCCTTCTCCATCCTCTAGTAGCATTTTGGAGCTTATTCAAGCTCTCACTAGGCTACTTAACTCTCCTGCTTTTGTACCGTCCAACGCTGCCCATAATCCTTCCACTTCTATATTACAATCCCTCCATGATGGCGCCCTCTCTAGGGCTGCAATGGAATTGTCAAAGTCTTAACAGTAAAAAATCTGACCTATTGTATATTATTAATAAATATGATCCATCTATTATTGCCATCTCTGAGACTTGGCTTAAGCCTGGTTCCTTTTTTAAGGTCCCTCGGTATCTTTGTTTCAGAGATGACAAAGCTGATGGGTATGGTGGCTCTGCCATACTTGTCAGAAACTCTGTAAATAATCATCTTGTAAATATCCCTTCTGCCTCCGTTGTTGACAATCTTTCGATAGTTGCAGTTAGATTAAAAAACATAACGTTTATTTCACTATATATCCCCAGACCTTCATTTGATATATTAAATAAAATTCTTCATATCTTATCGCAAATGCAAGGTCCGTTTATCATAATGGGTGATTTTAATATTCATCATCCTGCCTGGGGGTGTCAGGCTTCAGATCCTCTTGCTAGTTACGTATTTAACATTATGGATAGTTTAGGGTTGTGTTTACTGAATACTGGTTCTCCCACGCGTCGTACAAAGCCGAATGAACGGGTTAGTGCCATTGACCTGACCATGGTGTCAGCAAGTCTAGCTCCATCAATGTCCTGGAAAACTTTATCTTCTTCCTTTGGTAGTGATCATTTCCCAATTCTATTTGACCTTCCTTTTTCTAAAATACAGCCACCTCCATTCAAACCGTTGTTAGAATATAATCTTAAAAGTAATACTCATTCTGATGAATGGTCAAAATTTTCATCATTCCTTGAACAATCTGCTTCTGAACTTCCTGTAATTTTTCCTGATTTTTTAGGCAATTGTCTTAGAGCATTAATAAATTGTATTCATTCTGCTGCTAAACACTCATTTCCTGCAAAGGTACAAAATTTAAAGCACAGATCTCCTCCATGGTGGGATCAAGACTGTAGGGCTGCTGTCGCAGATAGATTAAGTGCTGAAAACATATATTGTCAGAACATGACAAATGATAATTATGACAATTTAATCATAACTATGTCTAACACTAAACAAATTCTTCACTCCAAAAAGTCAGAGGGGTGGCAAAGTTTCTGCTCTACCATTTCTCCTAATGTCTGCTCCTCTTTTGTGTGGAATTCAATCCGAAAGTTCCGTGGTTCATATAGAGAACCATCCCCTCCATTCCCTAGTTGTGAGAGTTGGTTTGAACAATTTATGGATAGATTGGCTCCCCCCTTTGTCCCTAATTTTATCAATACTATGACTTCCAGTTCTTCTGTAAATGATCCAAGTTTTAGTCCTTTCTCGATGCGAGAATTACGCCTTGTTCTATCTTCTCTTAAAGACTCTTCTCCTGGTCCAGATGGAATCCCATATTCTTTTTTGGTTAACGCTGGAGAAAAAATTTTGAGTTATTACCTGCAAATGGTAAATATGATGTTAGATTTAGGATTTGTTCCAGCTGAAATGAAAACCCAAATAATTGTTCCAGTTTTAAAGCCTGGAAAAGACCCTGAAAAATCTGATAGCTATCGCCCAATAGCCATGTCTTCTGTTCTAATAAAGATTGTAGAACATCTCATAAAAAATCGACTTGAATGGTTAATTGAATTTAATAATATTTTGCCTGAATCACAATATGGTTTTCGAAAAGGTAGAGGTACTTTGGATAGTTTATCCATTTTTGTCACTGATATTAGACTCTCTTTTTCTAGAAATGAGTCCATTGTAGCTGCATTCCTTGATATATGCTCTGCCTATGATAACGTCATTCTTTCAATCCTCAAAAATAAAATGGAACAACTGTGTCTTCCAGGGAAAATGATTAACTTCATAATTAATCTTTTTTTGGATCGTACTGCTCAACTTAGAATTAATGGTGAGATAAAATGTTCCAGATCGGTAAATAAGGGTCTGCCTCAAGGATCTGTATTAAGCCCTCTTCTCTTTAATCTTTATACTTATGACTTAAACAAGTCTGTCTCACCCTATTGTAGATTACTTCAATATGCAGATGATCTCGTTTTATATATGGCAGATTGTAATATAGTAAGTGCTGCACACAATTTATCTCAAGCTCTTGACTCATTAAATGTTTGGCTAGGTCATAATGGCCTGGATATAGCTCCATCAAAGAGTTCCATTGTTATCTTTACAAGAAAACGGTTGAAACCGAGACTTAACATATTTCTTAATAATACCAGGATTCCTATTGAAAATGAAAAAAAATTTTTAGGCCTTATTTTAGACAGTAAATTGAACTTTACTTCGCATATTAACTATATTTCAGTTAAATGCGAAAAAAATCTCAATATTTTAAGATGTTTGGCTGGTGTTTGGTGGGGTGCTCACCCCTATTATCTAAAACTTCTCTACAATGCCATTATTCGTGGTGTTATAGATTATGCCTCGTTCCTTTATGAACCTGCTTCTAAAAGAAGTCTTAATGCATTGGACTTGATTCAAGCAAGAGCGTTACGAATTATCATAGGAGCAATGAAGTCTACCCCTAAAAATGCTATGCAAGTAGAGTGTGATGATCCTCCTTTGGATTTAAGACGTCAATATTTATCAGATATGTTTTTATTCCGTTTGTTTCAGTTTTCTTCACATCCTCTTTTCCCAAAATTACAGCTTTTGTTTAATTATATGTCGTTACCTTATTGGATTCATAAAAAGACTCCTTGTTTAGTTATTAGTTACTCAAAAATTATAAGCTTTAGATACACTACCCATAGAACTCCTAAGCTACCTGTATTTGAATTTAACTTCCAAACAATATTATGTCAACCCTCTTTACACCTTAATTTAGATTTGTTGAAAGGGGACACCTTTGCAAACAAACATTTTCTTAGGATTAGAGATAATTCTTGGCTTGGCTGGCATAACATTTTCACGGATGCTTCTAAGGTATCCCAAAATGGATGTGTTGGCGTTGGCTTGTTTCACCAAAATTATAATATAGTTCAAAAGATCAAGTGCCCCCCTGAAACATCAGTTTTTGTTGGTGAGTGCAGGGGCATTATGGAAGCCATGAACTATATTTTGTTGTTTAAATTAAATAAAACGGTAATATTCTCGGATTCACTGAGTGCACTTCAAGCTTTCAACAGTAACCCTTTTAAAGCAGGCTCCAAGAACTGGATTATATTTAAATGTAAAGAACTTCTGTTGAGATGCTTCGATTTAGGTTATTCTGTACACTTAGCTTGGATTCCTAGTCATAGCAATATTTCTGGCAATGAAAAGGCAGACAAGATTGCCAAACAAGCAATTGTCTGTGGTGATAAAGTTCCTTTTAAAAATTACCCCCAAGATCTTTTGCTTCTTCCTATCCATGACTTAAAATCTAGATGGCTGAAAAGGTGGTCGGTAACTAGTAGACGGACAGGATCAAATTTTGCTAAATATCAACCTGACATTCAAACTAAACCCTGGTTCTTTAAGTTTAAATGCAATAGGAAAATCTGTTCCATAATATCTAGACTGAGATTTGGCCATTGTTGTTCTGGTGTTCACCTGAAGAAACTTAGAATAAGAGATTCATCTATCTGTGAGTGTGGTATGGATGAAGCTGATCTGAATCACATTTTCTTTTCTTGTCCCAAATTTGATCATAGTTCATTATTCAATTTGTTACTTCATTATAAATTTCCATTCCCAGTTCACATAGACAATATTTTGTGTAATATAGACTCTATTTCCATTGATATATTATCATCTTTTATTACTGAAAATAATATTAAACTGTAGTCGTTATCATTTAACACATTTATTTAATAATGTTCATTCTTATGTTATGATTAGTATTATTTAATTACCTATGTTTTTCTCATGTAATATAATGTAATGTAGCGTAGTTTGTAGTTATAGGATATTTTTCTTTTGTTTCAGATACTCATAATTCAAAATTCCGTATTTGATTCTCTTTTGACATGATGCTGGCAAAAATGTAAAAACAATTGCCATAAAAAAAAAAAAAAAAAAAAAAAAGACGTAGTGGTCTTACATTAGAAATTAGAAAATAACCTAAGAACACAAGTCATGAGAATACTTATAATAATTTAAAAGATGACATATTTAAAGAATATTTGCAGAAGCAAGAAAGTGCAACATTTTTAAACAAAAATATGATCTTTCTGCGGATTTTCCAAAACTCAAATAATAACAGCTAAAATAAAGGTGTAATCTCAAAAGCAAATTAAATGAGTGGGTGGAATTAAACGATACTGTCAGAGGAAAAGACTTCAGACGTTAGATCCAGAGATTACACAGATATGAGATTCGATCACAAAGTCCTAAAAGAATCTACCATCAGTCAACAAAGACAATAATAATCCTTAAAATAGGAACTAAAAGCAGTTGTGCTTACTTAGATTGAATTCGCTATCACGGTCTGGGATCTCGGATCTCGGACACAAACAGTTAGTATCGATCGGTTGGTTTACATGTGACCGCACCGTTACACCGGCGGTAATCGAGCCCCTCTTCCTTCCGGAGACCTGTCCGTGTGTCCAAGTCCATTCACAGAGGAAAACACCGGTGTAAAACAAACATTAGCTTTGTTTTTATTCACATTAGCTCGTCGGGTTTTAAGTAAGTGCTGTTGGAGATTATGATTTTTGCTGAACAGGAGCTTTTTGCTTATTTTTGTTCAGTTTGTTACATTACGTTTACGTTACGTTTGTTATTTACTTATGGAGTTATTAGAGTTCATATAATTTGAAATAACTGCTAGGAATTTCTTAGAAACTTAAATACCTTGCTATTTTAAGGAAATTAAGCAAAGTTTAAAAATGCTGACCAAGGAGAACTAGGGAACGAAGTTTATTTAATTTAGTTTTCAAGAACATACCATTTATACTTTTTTTATTTTTTTTTTTTTCTTCAAAACAAATATTTAGTTTTGGCCTTAAATTAGATCGCGCCATGTTTAATATTTTCATTAAACTAGGGTATTTTTCTGCTCCAGTTTAAAATGTGGCATGTTGCGGCGAATTGGTGATTAAGCCAATTACTGGGCTATTGTGCGATACAAAATTTCATACATATTGCGCTAGATGTTTAATACGTTCCATGAGTGCAACGACTGGGAGTATGCAGCTGCTTAAATTTTAACCCTGTTTCTAAAATTAGCGACAGCGACATTAATAACGAGCGGTTTAGTAACATGGCTTTCAATTATATTATTAAATTATTTAACTGCATGCTTGCTTTTAATTTGTACACCTATCTATACATATAAAATTCAAAGTACTGACTGACTGACTGAATGACTGACTTATATATCAACGCACAGCCTAAACCACTCGTCCTAGAGAATTGAAATTTGGAAGATGTGTTCTTTGTAAAGTGTAGGTATCCACTAAGAAAGGGTTTTTCGAAATTCCACCCCTAAGAGGGTGAAATGGGTGGTTGAATTATTTTCATATAGGCCACGCGAGCAAAGCCGCGGGCAGAAGCTTGTTCATAAATACAATACAAGCACCTAGTTAAGTAGTATAGTATATACTTTGACTTGACAAAGTGTCAGTTTGGGGTACGTATTAGGTAAGGCAGAGTAAAGCATTACCTACAATCTCTACACTACAGGGTTACCTACATCATTCTTATCACATGTTCCTCTTTCGCTTCTATTCAGAGCATTTTCAACATGAACTAATAGGCGAAGAATAATGCTCACAAGACAGTAACATCAACTTCGCTGGTTGCTCTGCAACTTCATCTACGCCATTTTGTAAACTGTCTCAATTTTCAGTGGACGTTAAGGATCGTTCAAGCTATTGAACACGTCTCGCTCGAGTATTTCATAGCTAGTAGAGCACTAGTGTCGGGTTCTTGCAATTGTTCTCCCTATTCTCGTGCCTACATGTGCCGCGCCCCGCGTCGATCGATGTCTGACCCCGTGCAATGTCACCCTCGCTTCTGATAATACACAACCCTGCCGATATAAAAAAAATACTAAAGAAATCATTCTAACATCGTTTAATTTCCTCATGCTTTGCCTGTAATCTATAAAATACAGTTACTAAAAATTAATCCAGTAAAAATCTGCTAACTAAACTAAACACTCTTCAGTGGCTCCGAGAATCGTCAGGACTATATCTACTTTTACTAGGTGGTAGGACTTTTATGCAAAGTTTATCTAGGTATAGGTACCACCGCTTTGCCAGTTATTCTGCCGCCAAGCAGTAGTGCGCAAGAACTGCTGTGTTCCGGTTTGAAGGGCACTGTAGCTAGTGAAATTACTGGGCAAAATTACTTGGGCAAATGAGACTTTATGAACTGATCTCAAGTCTAGTAATCTTACTAGATTGTGCCCATGTCTCAGGATGACGTGCGCAGTGCATTGCCACGCGAAACTCTATACTTTAGAGTTCCGAGTGACACTGCAACTAATATGGGCAGCCGTGTTGCTTAACATCAGGCGAACGGTTAGCTCGTCACGTCATTCATTAAAATTTAAAAAAATCTATAGAATTAACTATGAACCTAATTAGTCAAAAAGAACTTTAATATCTTTGTAGATAACTATAGTTTACACTTTGGAATCTATTCCTTGCTTGCTTTGTCATGTTCAAATTCATATTCCTAAATCAATATTAAATAAATGTTTCCATTAGAATAGTTTCTATGCACGGTGCACATTTCCATACCGAGGCAATCATAGACACAATTCAATTTATTCAAGTTCCATTTCCGTCTCACGCCCACTAACACAGCCGCTCATCTATCGACACCAAGCACACTCTTTGAAAAATAAACGAAAGCTTGTACGAGTACAAGTAAAGCATGAATACGTAATCGGATAGGTATATATGGGAATTTCAAAAATAATCGATGTAAGTATCTATTTATTTATGTATCTACAAAAAGCAATTTATAGAAACCTTTATGTTTTAAGCAAGTTTGATAAACCAAATTACTAATGCACCTAAATGGATATTTTCATTTTATTTTTTCTTTATTAATTCACATATTAATACGTACAATTTCATTTTTTACATTGTTGTCTTTAAATGACAAAATACGGATTTTAACACGTAGTACTGATATTTATTTCTCAATTATTATATTCATTATATAGTTTGAAAACAGAAGCTCTACCAAAGATAAATTGATAAACTTTGCTACTGGATAGGCATTTTTACTTTGCACTGTATTGTATTATACCATTATAACTTAAATGCATCGTGTAATTACTAATTAAGTATTTCATAAGCAGCTTATCAAATTATCTACCTGAATAGTATACTTGGTATATTTATTTCCAAATTAAGGTCCGTATTACAGAACGATGCTCAGTCATTGATCGGTGCTCAAGCAGAGATTTCATTCATAAAGTGATCAATTAGTGAATGAAATCTCTGCTTGAGCACTGATCGATGACTGAGCATCGTTCTATAATACAGACCTTAGACTCATTTTCTTTAGGTCGATACTTTTTGCACTTCTTGGCATATCTAGTAGAATAGTTCTCTCACTTCAGCTCCTCCCACAGTATTATTTGCTGTTCACCCGAAATGACCCAATATCTATTTGCTACGTCCAAATAATAAATGAATGGTTCGTTGTTTGAATAGGAAACCCTATTTTATATATTTTATCATCACTTTTCAGCTATTGTGTGTTGGGTGGAAACTGATGGACCACAATTTATAAGATAGAATAATAATGTAGAGAAGCATATCAAAATATACAAAATTCACAGCATTATCGCTATTTCAAACTTCGAAATTAATAACATTCCGAGTCCATATCATTTAGAGGAATATTTATCTTCCTTCGTCACAGAACTCTTAGTTACTACTTATCTTCTTCTTCATAAGCTTTGAAATGGCTTCAAAAACTAGTGTAATCGTGACCAATCTGGACAAATCGGCGCTGACTAATCTATTATGATGACTCGCACGTGTGTGGCGCAGCATGCGTACGCGCAGGGCGCCGGCCTACCCGGGTGGCGACCGCATTGTTTGGAATTTCACGTTCAATATGGGTAATAATATTACGACAAAGCTCGCCAAGCTCTTATAGGAGAGAACTTATAGGAGGTAGATTATTCGGACACTTCTATGTCTCCTTAAAATTTTATACTAAGTGCCTACTTTATTTATGTTAGGGAATGATGTGACGAACTAGTCGTTTGCCTGATGTTAAGCGACACGGCCGCCCATAACAGAACAGTGTCAATCGGAACTCCAAACTCTCCAGACTGTGCATGAGATCATAAAGTAATTTTAATAATAATTTCACTAGCTAGTGCCCTTCAAACCGGAACACAGTAGTGCTTCCACACTACTACTTGGCGGCAGAATAACTGAGCAAAGCGGTGGTACCTACCTAGACGAACTTTGCAGAAAAGTTCTACCACATAGTAAAATCATATTACTAATTCTTTATTTATTTATAGTACCTACCTATAAACGTAACTCTATTCTATGGTGTTCTTTTTAATGTCCCTTTAACTTTCAGCACTTTTTGTTCATTTATTTTTAGCCTACTTTGTGAAAATAATACTTTACCTGTTCATTTTTATCAGTAATCAAATAGCCTATTGTAATGATAGTGTTTTTTGTATACACGTTTGTTTTGTGCTGAATTAAAAAGGCTCCTTTTATAACTTTTTTCAGTAAAACTAGGTACCAACAATCATTTTTTAACTAAGCTCTGTTTTTATCAAAGGAGGTTCGCGCAGTAGTGATACTGGCAAAGATAGCGCTTTCAATAGATCAATTTCTGTGGCTTTCAATGTAATTGCAAGCGATCTCAACCAGAAGCTGTACATGTTCATATATAAACAAAGGCGATTTGTTGGATGTGTTTTTGTGCGCATTAAGATGACGGAATCTGCGGGTGCAAGGGACGTCTGAAACATGTAGGATAGGGCTGACACGAAGCAACACATTATTATGATATTTTTGAGTATCGATTTGAACAGAATCCTTTAAGTTTTTTTTAATGCTATAGGAAGCACACAAGCATACGGCCCTGCTGGGATGGGATGGGAAGAGGTCACCGTAAAGTCTATGGACACTATACGTGCCACAAATGCATTGTTTACCCTGTAATAATACTCTTTTGCTGTTGCGTTAAAAAATTATTTCTAACTATTCGTGATTTTTCTCAGTAATTATTCAAGTATTATCAAAACCTGTACCTACTACTTACAAAGCCTTAGTTTCCGTTGGCCAAGAAACCTTGAAAGGCATAATAGCCAAGTAGAGGAATAACCAAAGGTATTTGCGTTTTCTTTAGTGCCAGCCCTACAGAAGGCGCAGGAGTTTACCCCAATAAAAAGTCGGCAAGGCGGAGCTCAGAGGGAACTGTCGCACACGTGCATCCGCCAGTTGCTTGCAAAGCTATTTTAGACTTAAGCAGCTTGAGCGACCTTCAATCAGTAGCCCTATATTAATGAAATTTTACAGCTACTTTCTAATATTTTCGCACTTGTCTTGAATCAATAAGAATTTTTAATTAGATATTATACACCTTATACCTACCTAATAGGGTTTTTTTAAATCTGCATTTCCACAGACACTTGGGTCCGAGCTTTTTGTTAGATTTTTTTTTATAGCTTTCTAGTTTATTTCATAGTTATAAATACAAAACTAAACTAGACCTAAAAAACTAAATTACACCTAAGAAATTAAAATAAAGAAAAATAAAAAATAAAACTAAAAATTTTAAAATAGCCCGTTGGTGGAAGGGAAAGTGCCCAGAATGCTGGCAGCATTACCACGTTGAATGGCAATGCTTATTTTTTGTGCAAAATAAAAGCCAGCATTCTGGTCACCTGATGCTTCCACCAAACGTTTGGCCAAGTCTCTATATGTTTCCATGGCAGCCGGCCCCCACGGACCCATTGTCTCCACCCCAAACGGCACAAACATGTAGGCCCTGTCAAGAAGTGCATATTTGTGTCGTTTGAGGTTTTCGGCCTTGACGGCGGCCGCGCCGGCTTGAACTGTAGTTAAAGGAAGATGGGACAGAGCCATAGTGTCAACACATGTGGCATCCCACACTAGAGGCCGTCCCATCTTCCAGGGGATGAGGGTCATCCCGTCGGGTCTTTTGCCGTCATCTCGCATCAGTCCATTAGGTTCTAGGACAGATGGGATACCGGCACTAACTAAAGCCCGACGGATGATATCGTTCAAGTCGGCGTGTCGTGGTATTCGTCCTGTACTTTATATACAGGACAGTCCGTGGTATCCGAGCCCGTGTACCATTTCACCACAAGAAGAACAATGATGAGGGACTTGGCTAGGTGCACCTATTCGCAAAGATGCGGCTAACCGAAAGGTGTTGTTGTCTAAAAGATTACCGAAATTTCGTGATGGCAAAGCATGCAGCCAAAGCCCCGATTCCCAACAAGCAACTGCAAGTAAGCGAGCGCGCTCTGCGGAAGAATTCGAAGTGTCTAAAAGTTCCTTATATTCTGAAGCACAGAGCGGTCCGTCCCACTGCCTCTGAGAATTGGGTGTTTTGGGCAATGAAACGCTTGGGCAAGCTGCTCTCCAGCTTTCCGTAGCCTCAGCAAGAAAATCTAGATTATAATTTTGAAGTGATGGGGACAAAATAGAGCTTACTAATTTTTGAGTACTGTAGGCTGATGACAGGAAAGCTGGCAATGATACACTGGAAATTTTGCGTATGCCTAGACCTCCAAACCTTATAGGCAGTGAGGCCTGGCGCCAAGCGCGGTCATCGAAAGATGTGTTCAGTATGGCGGTGATTGTATCCCTTTGAATGTTGTCAAGCTGTTGTAAAAGTATAGGGTGATTCCAAAGCTGACAACAACGAAGGACATACATAAATTTTGGGACAAAAAGGCAATAACGTAATATAAAATAAGCAACATGTGTATTTATTTTTCCAAGTCGGTCAGAAACAGAAAGAAAATTTTGAATTTTTTCGTTTACAAAAATTTGGTATTGAATCGTCTAGGATAGGATTTATTTTATTATTTATTATATTTATTATTTATTTATTTATTTGTTAGATTATTTTTTATATTTATGAATTAAGCCTATTACCTAATAGATTTGCATCTTTTACTTATAATATCATCACATATCATTAATTAATCTGTTTATCAAGAATAATTTGCGAGTAGAAAGCCAAGATCGATACAGTATTTGGCAAATAACGGTTAGTCTCGCAAACAAAAGAAATAAAATCTTAGAGTTACAGAATTTAGTCACTTCAAAAGATGACCTATTCAACTAGGTAATAAACTAATGTAGGTACATTATAATATATGAATACCTCGCGAATTCAATCGTGTCAAAGGTTTAACAGCATAATAAGAAAATATAGGTACCTAATTACATAGATTATCATGCACGCGGAGTAACAAGAACACTCTCTGATACGCATATAAAATATAATATGTCTTTAAACTACCTACCTACCTATATTCTAATGGCATATAATATGAAAGCTGGCGCATAGATACGCATACTACATAAAATCAACCAATGCAAAGCATTTCTGTATCTATTAGCCTTAAACACCATCACACCTTGATTTAATAGCCGTGTGTCGAGTTATTAAATATCATCTTCATTCTCATAAGATAAACATATTTTTTTTATTTGCCCTCGGCGCGGCGCGTCGGATACGTCGTCGTCCCAATCCCAAGCTTAATTATGATATCAAAGCTGCATCGTCAGCTCTATTTATCTCACGCACGTGGGATATCTCTGTCCCGTTCACGCGCAGGATAAGCTCCGAGTTCCACACTGCATCGCCTGCATAGACGATTAAACACGTTTCTATGCGCGGTCTCGTATTTTCGTTACAAGATAGCCCATTCCGCCGGACCCTCCAGAGAACGACTGCGATGAAACGATCCCATTTCTATTTCATCTAATCGCTATCTACGGCTACAGCCGCGTGAGACATTAGCGGGATGACGCGGCAAAACGGTTCGATTATCATTTTAATGATAGGATTCAATTACATTCCAATTGTAGATAGATTAATAAACAATATTTCGTAGGAACGTGTCGATCGTTTCAATTCGATAACGGTCCGATGAGATGATGCGTTTCCAATAGCTCGGAAGGCCAGGTTGGTGAGAGGGCGTGAGAACGGTGGAGTGTCTTCGGGAGCGTCGGTCGTGCACGCAAATGAAGTGCAATTTAGCCGGAGGCTGGGATTGTGGGTAAGATAGGTACTCGCGGCCGAGTGGGCCCGGCCACCCGTCTGAGTAGCGCAGTCACGAATTGCATTGTTGAAGGTAATTTCATTAAATGTAACTCTGCCAGGCGGTAATAGAATGGGCACAATTGGAGCTAATCATGTCGCTTCTTTCTTGATAATATTCAAGTGCTGCCTTTCAGGATCAACTATTTATATTTCCCGATATATTTATTATTATTATTATTTGTATTTTGTGTAAGTATTATATGGTAACCTACCCGATTGATGCTCCTTAAATCTCAGTAGAAACATAATTAAAGCAAAATTGCCAAAAGCTCAGACATCAATGAATGTTATAAGCTCTTCAGCTCGGCTCTTTAGATGTGGAGTAGAAAGTGATATTTACCATCTTCAACGTGCATTATCTTAAAGATAGCAGACATCTCACGAGAATCACCTCACGTGTTGGGTTAAAAGGTCGTTATCTTCCACACTTGTTTTGGACCTGTATTTTGTTACGAAAATAATTTTCATCTCAACAAGTTTAATTTCATAACTCTTGAATATTCTAGATGGTACAACTATTTTAGTTAAATACTTTCACGGTCTCGATAGAACACCTAACAAACTCACAGCAGTTGTTTGGTGGTTGAGCAGGTCGGCTCATAATCCAGGCGTGGCGGGTTCGATTCCCGCGGCAGGACAAGTATTTGTGCGCAGAAAATAAACGCAAATACTTGTTCTGTATCTGGGTGTTGTGAGACTATGGTTCCTGGGACTATAGAAACAGGAAATACTTGTCAGGGTCCAGGATCTATGTATGTGATTGTTGGGCGTTATTATTATTTTTATACAATCAGGTTTTTTACACTCAAAAAGTATAGTATAGAAAATATTACATCTTTTGAAGACTTTCATAAGTCAAACGTGGAGGAGTTAATTTATTTAACAGCAAGAGCAGTGAGCGCGCCGTAAAAAAGAAACAACAAATTTAATCAAATAAATAATTTACACAACAAACAAATAAAATGCATTGTTTGGTGCACGTTTAATGGTAATTTGACATCAGCAGCACCAGCAGGTGTCTTGACACGGGAATAACCCCCGTCAAGATTTGAATTTTGTAGAATGGGAATGGAACAAAACGAGTACCTAATTCATCACAAATCGTAGAGAGTAATAATGCACCTAATAGAAAAACAAACACGATACAATTTAATTCTAAAAAAGTTTCCGTGATATATAATTTATTAACAAACAAACTAAATGAGAATTTTTAGAGATTTTTTAGATAGGTTATAACTGAAAAGTTAGAGGGGAAAAGGCTAATAAGATAATCTGTGTGTATGTGTTGGTAAGTAAAGGTAAGAAAGCTAACGACGAAATTACAAACCAAATATTTATTCTGTGGCATTATGTTAAAAAGTGCAGTTAGAATAAACAGTCCAAGTTTTCCGTGTCGGAGAAAAATTTCAAGATCGGCAGCAAAGAAATATGTAGGTAGTTATGGCAGAAAAAGTAAACATCCAAAACAAATTTTAGAATTTAGAACGTAGACGATTAGGCGTGACGACCACAGACCGTGCCGAACCACATCCAGTTTACCAACTCGTCGCATAATCGCCGGAGACAAATCGCCCAAATAGCTTTTGCACGACATTCAGTGAAACCGTTATCTAAAAGTTAAAACCACTCAATTTGAACCGAGCACCATAATCATCGCACTCTAAAAATTATTGCTACAATTAAAACGTCCCAAATTCTGATATAATTGTGCGTGTGGAAACAAAGTTTGTAAGTATTAATCACTCGGCAACAGGACTAGTCATGCAAAAATGTAACAACCGGGTAATTAGGAGCTACCTCTATTATTCAAATTGATGTATCCTGAACCATCTGTGCGCCAGTCATCATATCAGTCGGTGCCTACAATAGAACTATTATAGAATTTCAGGAATAAATCATAATAATCTGTACAAATAAAATTCAAAGTCCTGACTGACTGATTGACTGACTTATATATCAACGTACAGCCTAAACCGCTGGTCCTAGAGACTTGAAATTTGGAGGGTGTGTTCTTTGTAAAGTGTAGGTATCCACTAACAAGGGTTTTTCGAAATTCCACCCCTAAGAGGATGAAATGGGTGGATGAATTATCTAAAAAAATATACCATTTGTTTCCTATAGGCCACGCGGGCGACACCGCTGGCGGAAGATAGTGTACAATATTGTTTAAACTACATACCTTTGTGTATCTACTTACATAAGCAAATATGTAAAGTTACTTTGACAAAAAATAAACTATGCAAAAATCGTTTGTCTTTCTAAGCTACATTTACATATTAAAGTTTAAAATTAAAGTTAGTCAGTTGGTAAAGTAACTAAAGTTCTAAGTAAAAAGTTAAGTTATTCTTAAGCAACGCAACGGATGATGCCTTGAGTTATTAAAGGGTAATAGGGCAATTATCACAGCAACAATTTAGGACCACACAGGATACCATTATTACTTTTTACCCACCTTAATACTGCATTACATTATAGTTGAGAGGTATTTGTAAAATGGTGAACGCCTTCGCGTTTCTCACGGGTAATGTTGGACGTAGGTGCACGATACATAGGCACATCAAGATTTTCTACTTTCTATGTTATCTTTATAGACATTCGGTTGCTGGGGTTGGATACAGCAGGGGTCCGAATCACGTTATGGCCCTCCACGTTCACATACAACTCCCAAGGCACCGGGAATGCTGATAATTGTGTTACAATCTCTGAGGTGCCATAAATCTTAATAAACCAGCACGTTACGAACATACCTATCCTATCTCCCATCTTATGTTAATAAATTAAGCACTTGTTTGTGCATACCTACCTAAATTACGAATGGCACGGCGTCTTGTTAGTTCGCTGAATTTATGGTCTGTTTAATTTAACACGTTTAGCTTGCTCTAACTTTGTGGTCCTGTTACCGAACAGCCAGTTAATAGGTGTAACTTCGCTGAACGAAGAAGTTCACTACAAAAACGCTTTCTTCGATTAAAGATAGAAAGGCAAAGCTTTTAGACAAAAGGTTATAATTTGGAACGCGCTTATAAACAGCACATGCTGTCGGGGCATCAATAGAACACGTATGGGTAAGGTGTCTATAATTAGACACTTGATCGTAATACTTTGGACAGGCGGTGAACTCGCCTCGCTTCGGCTGACCCTTGCAGCAACGTATGACGTAACGTCCATCCATGAACCGTAGAAGGTACTTTAGCACGTTACGTGCCACTAATGTTCTACTTGGCGCACCTTAAAATCACAGAGGTTACTGTGGCTATATCGTGAGCGTGACCAATATAATATAAATTAACTCATTAAAAATTTGCATTAGGGACTTACTTCGGAGCGCACATGAATTCTATTTTCAATTTGCTACAGGACTTATTGTCCTTTGGGAGTCGGTAAAAATCTCAAACATTCAATGCATGCGACTATATTTAACAAGTATTTTACTTCTCTCTTAACTTATTAATGTTTATTATAAAGTGCTATGTAATACGTTAATGCGTTTCTGTTTTAACTTTTATTTAAATCCTTCTTTTCGACCTAATTTTTTTTAATCCGACAGAGACATTATGTAGTTATGATTCCAGATGTAGTTATAAAAAATCAGGTGCAAATGTACAATAATGGCATACACGTAGATCACTGAGAACTTCTAAAATTCTATCCCCAATTTCTTTACTATTGTACGATTGAAAATTGAGAATACTTTCGTAGAAAATAATTTATGCAGTTCTTCCAACCACTTTCATTTTTCATTCACAGGGACTTTTAAATGAAGACTTCATCTGAGTAAATATTTCAAAATGCATACCTCTCTAGCAATTTACAAGCGCATATAGCGTTTGCTCCCCTATTTCACGTCTAGGGGAGTTAAGCCGTCTGGCAACTGTGAATGTCAATCATGTATGCGGTTGCTGAAGTGGTCTCGAGTTGCGAACAATGTAGAATGGAGTAGGTACATAGTCAACCGCAAAATAGGCGTTTGCGGCATTCTGGACCCCAGCCCTATTCCCCTATATGTATTACTCTTTACGCTCTGAAATTCCTCTAATTTAGTTTATTTGCAACTATGTAATTGAAGTTCTCTTCAATTGTGTAGTTGCAAATTTTCTTATTCTTCCGTCGGAGCTCTTACATTTTTATTTCTGTTAACTTACATACTACATTAATGTACAATATTAGTTGCGCCCCACGGTTTCACTTGCGGATAAAAAGTATTTTAATTATTTGCTTATTCTATGGGAACGTTTCACTTTTCCGGGATAAAATGCAGCCTATGTGTTAATCCAGTGTATAAGCTATTTTGGTTCCGAATTTCATCCAAATCCATTCAGCCGTTTGAGCGTGAATAAACACTAATTACAAAACTTCCGTCACTTCACAACCGTTACATATTTCTCCAAATTGGATTTCGTTTCCTATCTTTAAATTTACAAGGAATCCTAAGAGGTATACTAATATTGTTAGAATAAACGAAAGGTTCAAGGGGTTGCAATAAATTCTAATAATGCACGCATCTTAAAGCGTTGCATTCGAATAATTTTATACAGTCACGAGGTCAGATAATACCGTAATACGTGAATAAACATGAATCCGCGCTATCAGATGGCCCGGGGCATGCGAAAGGTCAGGTAGGTTATTATAGTCGCATTACATAACTACCCAACAGGAGAAGTATCTCACACGCGCACTGTAAGGTAACATCTACCTCACCTATTGATGGCTGGTCTTCATAGTACGTTTCCATTGACGGTGATCAATTGCTTCATTAATCTACCGTAATAGTTAGTGTGTCTACCTATCACACACACTAACGCAAGTCAGGAATGTAACTTACTGGATTTGATGCCAGTTTTATCAACGAGAACTTCGAGGTTTTATGACGGTAGAGTTTCGCTTCGAACCGAGTAAAGGGAATCGATCGTATCTCTCACAACCTTGGAGTATACTATTACAATGAAATATTGTACCCAAATTACCCAAAATGATTAATGTACCTCAAATGCAAAGGTGTTGTGCAAACGTAATGTAAGAGATTTAAGCAACACGGAGAGACGATTTATTACACAGTAAATAAATCGTGATAATATCGCATTAGACTAGCGTGTAAACGCATCGTGTGGTCAATCACGGCGTTTAGAAGACGAGCAAATGCCTGCAATCAAATCACAATCAGAGTGAAAGCCTATAAATGGGCAGCTCTGCACTGCACTACCTACTGTGGTGGTGGTACCACCGTGGTACCCATTCTAGGGTTACGCTGAGAAAATAAACAATAGCACGAGACACCAACCAATCCACGAAACAATTTTATTACTACTTACTAGTACTTTTTCTTTCTATATCTCACTGAAAATTACATAATGCAAGGGAGTCTATCTTGGCTACAGGCAAAATATAACGCTTTGGTATTACTTATAGGTTAGTAAAATAATTCGTTAAAAATTATAATATTCATTTTATCTATAGGGTATCAGTCCTATATTAAAAATTTCAGTAGTATCAGTCACTCCTTTAAATTACACAACGAGAAGGTTAAATTGAGCTGACAGCCCTACTGGTTCACTTGCGCCGTCCGACGACGCCCTCTAACGCACTGTTTACAATGCGTTAGATGTAATTATAGTAGACATGCTTACATGTGAAAACCGCTCACGATCACGACCAAACGAGCGAGATCTTTTGTTCTGATATAGTGCTAAGTGCGTTACCAAATAACGATCCGGTTCGAGCTTCCAATCAGTAGGTAACTATCAAGCTAATAAATACATAAAATAGTAATGTAAAGCAGAAGCGATGAGACCTTTTGGCTGAACTTGGGTATTTTGGGTCAGGGTAGCAGGAATAAAATCCGTAACACTGTTTTAGTATCTTCACGTTTTATTATTACTTATTTATATTTTACAACAAATTCGCACTTATTATTTATTTCACTCGCTTCCATGTTAACGCTCAACTCAGACTGCCAGCCCGCGCGCCCGCATCGTCTGATCACGCCACGAGGCCCATATTGGAGGGGATCGTGCTGTGATTGGCCGATGCTTCGGATTGGCCAACGTTCCTGATTGGCCTTTGTAAATCTAGTCAACTTAGCACTAACGAAAACGGAAGTTATAATAACTCCATAATCTATATCAGACAAAATAAATCAAAATTACTAATAATGTATTGTTACAATCCGAAAAACAATTTTATATGTATATGTTGATATAATCAAAAAAAGTAATTATAGCTATAAAACCTAACAGCTCGGCCATCCTACTCTGAGCATGTCCCATCGCTCCTTAAATACATAATTACGATGTTGTAATTGAAATCACTTATACAAACTCATTTAACTCTACATTGACTTTTGACATTTCAACACAACGTATATATCGTAATTACTAAACTTAATTATGAGAGGTAAGACCTCATTGTAATGAATTAATACAATAGTTCGGTATATTAATTTCTAAGTATTATTTGACTTTACGCTATCAATAAGTAATGCATAAAATCATCAATCAATTCAAAATTTTTGAGCGAAGACACAGGTAGATTTAATTTATTTTAAATCATAAATCTTTTTCAGTATCATTGTCAGATGATTCAGATTCAAAATTTCTATTGAAGTTCATCCAAGGTTGAATTTTATCTAGAGCAACAACCGCTTCATATCTACGACCATGTTTCCGAGTCAGGGGTGTGTCCTCGATCAAAAATCTGTCATTATCGAGCATTTTTACTATACGACAAGGTCCTTGATATTTTACTACTAGTTTCTGTGATTTACCATCGTGAGCTACTTGCCGCTCTACTCGTACTAGATCACCCTCCTTGTATTGTGTTGCCGCTTTTCTGTGTTTATTGTAACTATTAGCGTCTCTTACCTGTTGTTGTCTTATTTTCTCTCCAGCCTCCTGTCTCAGACCGTCCAATGCCTCTAGCGGAATTCTGTTTTGTGTATCATTAAGGATTTCACTCAACTTACCTTCGGTTCTACCGATAATGTTAAAGCCAAACAGTAGTTCCGAGGGGCTTTTTTGAGTAGTTTTGTGCTTTGTGCTGTTGATACCAACCTGTATGTCTGTAATATGGTCATCCCAGGATTTCTCGTCTCCGTTATGGTTAGATGTAGACAACGCGTCTAAAATAGTCCTGTTGAACCTTTCAACTTGGCCGTTGGCCCTTGGTGTAGCAACAGCGTTTTGAATATGTTTTATGCCATACGTTTTAACAAAACTCTGAAAGGTTTTGCTTGTGAAGCTCGTGCCTTTGTCTGTGATTAAACGTGTTGGTACCCCGAAGTAACTTATATATTGTTTTATAATTTGTATTGAAGTAGTAGATTTTGTGTTCCTGACCGCGTTTATGCTAATATATTTAGTGAAGCCATCCACAATTACTAACAGATAGCAATTACCTTTCTTGCTTTTAATGAATGGTCCTAAATGGTCTGCATGTATTGTGTGAAAAGGTGCGCATACCTTTTCAATGGGGTGTAACTCTCCTTCGCGTTTTCCACCTGGAGCTTTGTGATGTGCGCACTCTAGACATGAGGTAACATATTTTTTTACAAACCTGCGCATCTTTGCGAACCAATAATGTTCCTTGATGCGTTGAAGGGTTTTCTCAAAACCCCAGTGCCCCACGTCATCGTGATTCATTTTAAGAATCTGCCATCTTACACCTCGAGGAACGAGCCATTTCATCCCTTCCCCTTCAATGCGATAAACTTTACCGTCTTTGAGTTTGTAGTTTTTATGCACATCCATGATTTCCTTAACCGATGAGTCAGAGAGAATTTCTTTGATTTTACTTACCTCTGCATCAGCGGACTGCACCGTCGATATCCAGTCCTGGTCAGTTGCGTCTATTGGTAAAACATCTAAAATATGTTGTTCACTTACGTCACTGCCTACTGGGTTCCTACTGAGTGCGTCTGCATGGCTCATCCGAGAACCGGGTCGGTAATCTATTGTGCAGTCATATTCTTGCAGTTGGACCCACCACCGAGATACGCGGGGTATCAAGTCTCTCTTGACTAATGTTGACCTAAGTGCATTACAATCCGTCAGAATTTTGAACGGTACTCCCACTAAATATACTCTGAACCGACTCAAGGAAGCGATAACTGCTAGGGTCTCTAACTCGTAGGAATGTAACTTACGTTCGTCATTCGTAGTCTTACGACTGAAATAAGATACTGGTTGCAGCACCCCGTTTGAATTTCGTTGAAGCAGTATACCTGCCAACCCTTCCTTGCAGGCATCTGTATGCAATTCTACTTCAGCCTTAGGGTCATACAGTGCAAGAATAGGTCGACTTGTAAGCAACTCTTTTACCTTTTCAAACGCTTGTTCTTGCTCCTTGTTCCAGTACCAGGCCACATTTTTCTTTAACAGGTCGGTTAGAGGAGCTGTGATCATGGCGTACCCTTTAACAAAACGTCTGAAAAATCCAGACAGACCAAGAAATTGGCGTACCTCATGTTGGTTGGTAGGTCGTGGAAACTTGGATACCGCTTCGCTTTTTCTACTGCCTGGTCTTATACCTGCAGCACTCACGTCGAATCCTAGAAAATCTACAGTGTCGAGAAAGAAATGACACTTACTCAACTTTAAAGTTAATCCTCCTTCTTTCAGCAGCTGTAGTACTTCTCCTAACCTTTGCAAACCTTCATTAAAGTCTTTCCAAGGAATCAGGATATCATCCATGTAGACAATGGCATACTTAACTTTCGCTGCCATTAGTATTTTGTTTATTGCCCTTTGAAACACTGATGGCGCATTAACCAGACCAAAAGGCATGCGGTTGAACTCGAACTGCCCGTCGGGTGTCACGAACGCGGTTTTGGGCCGTGACTCTTCCGATATCGGGATCTGGTAATAGCCTGAGGCTAAGTCTAAAGATGTAAATAAAGTGTTACCTGACAGTAGATCCAGCTGATCCTCTACCCGAGGCATTGGGTAATGATCCTTTTTGGTCTTCCTGTTAAGGGCTCTATAATCAACACACAACCGCTTGTCACCTGTTTTCTTCTGGACCATGATGATTGGGCTTGCATAAGGTGACGATGACTCTCTAATAATGTTATTGTCCAGCATTTCTTGAATCATATTCCTTACCGTCAGTTTTTCAGCATGTGACATACGGTATGGGCGATATACAATTGGTTCACCATCAATTAATTCTATGGTCATTTCTGTAACTGTTGTAAATCCTAAATCATGCATTCCACTAGAAAAGCAGTCACTATACCTTGCGAGTAAATCTTTCAGTTCATGCCGCTGGTTCTCTTTCAATTTCGGGTTATAATTTACAGATGTATCCATTATAGCGTCGTCAAAGGTAACGCTAAATGTGTTTCTGATGTTTTCTGCCGAAACCTGATTTCGTTCCAAAGATCGTGTCATAAGTGTACCTGCGGTAATGTAGATTGGATTCGATGAGATATTGTAGATTAGGATCGCGCCACGACTATTCTTGATCTCGTACTGACCGGGAAACAAATAATATTCTTTACCTTCAGGGCCACGTAACGTCCCGTTTACGTGAACTTCACCATCAGATATCTGCAAGTCGGTAGAAACCTGTACTGCCCGTATTGTGTTGCAAGGAACCTCAGAGTCGTAAGTGGCCGTTAAGTTAATTTTGTTTGGAGTCATTCTCTGAAACGTTATCGCGTCGGGTGTTTTAATTATCAAAATGTCTGGTTTCTCTGTAAAAGAATGACCTAATAACACCGGATGCACAAGAACATAATCTTCGACAACATATAAGTCTACTTTTTCTTTTATACCTTGAACATCTACAGTGCCAACAACTACCCCTACCGGGCTGACAAGGCTAGCCCCAATACCCCTGAGTGTCGGTAAATTTGGACGAGAGATCATGTGCAGCCCTAGAGCCTTAACATTACTAATCCTGATGAGAGAGCATTGACTCCCTAGATCTACATGGCATGTAATAGCAGACCCATTTAATTTTATCTCCATTATGTACTTGTTAATTCCGGTGTCCTCAGTCATTACTTCAGCTACCTGTTTGTGGTTTTGTTCATTACCTAATGTTGAACTCTTAACTCCATCGTTACCTGATTTTTTTGTGTTTTTATAGCAGATTGAAGCAAGATGGCCTATTCTATCGCATACCGTGCATTTGTTAAGAGGTTTATCACATTTTGGGATTTTGTGACCTATCTCATTGCAGTTATGGCACTTTACAGAAGACATTGATTTTTCACATTTGTAGCTAGGGTGACCAAGTTCATTACAGTTATAGCATCTAATCGTAGGATTGATGGTGTTACCTGATTTGGATGTATCTGCTCTGTTCATGTTGATTCCAAACCGCCCTCTTCGTGTCGTGTCCTGGTAGTCTCTGCTCTGCCCTGTCTTAACAGTCTTTAAATATTTAAGTACCTGTTCTGGCTCTCGAAACTGGGCAGCCTGTGCACCGACCTTTACTGCTGTCTTCTATGCCATAGAGCAGGCAGTCTACTGCCTGTCTCCCGGTGATATTACATTTATTTAACAAGTTGACCTTTGTATAATAATAAAGCTCTAATGACTCACCATATTTGACTTTCTTAGCTAACATTTCGGTTAAGAGTTCAGCATAGTCCTCTCTGCATGGAAAGGACTCCAACAATTTCTTTTTCCACTCTGACCATGTATGCAGCATCGAAGTTAGACCCTGATACCAAGTTTTTGCAACACCACACAATTTCGGCAATGAATAGTGAATTATTTCTCTCTCTTCCCAACCATAAAGTTCGGCACATTCTTCTACTTTGGTGAGCCATGTCAAAATAGTTTGATCTTTTGATAAAGGGTCGAACTCCGGTACCACGTTGGTGTTAAATGTAATTTTAGGCTTATCCAAATTCTTAACCTTACCTAGAATAGACAGAAATTTATCCACTAATTTAATATCCTGTTCACCTTCCTTGTATGTAGACAACCTTACTCTTTTCGGAGATCGAGAACCACTTCTTGAATTCGATGGTGAGCAGCCTCTCTTCCTTCTGCCATCAAAGCCACGTTCTCTCCATAACGGTTGTTCTTCGTCAGTGTCAAACGGTGTGGAGTAGCGCTGCTTCTTCATCTTTGATCGTGACCAACGTCTTCTTTTAATGTAGCCTTGATTTAGGTCAGAACTAGTATGTGCACGCTCTTGCCTAGAGTACCGTGCATTCCCATTGGCACCACTTTGTGCACGCTCTTGCCTATAGTACCGTGTATTCCTGTCAGAACAAGTTTGTGCACGCTCTTGCCTGGAGTACCGTGCATTTCCTTTTAAACCAGTTTGAGCACGCTCCGGCCTAGAGTACCGTGCCTTCCCCTTTGAACTAATTTGTGCACGCTCTTGCCTAGAGTACCGTGCACTATCATCTGAACTAGTTTGTGCACGCTCTTGCCTAGAGTACCGTACACTCTCGTCTGAACTAGTTTGTGCACGCTCTTGCCTAGAGTACCGTACACTCTCGTCTGAACTAGTTTGTGCACGCTCTTGCCTAGAGTACCGTACACTCTCGTCTGAACTAGTTTGTGCACGCTCTTGCCTAGAGTACCGTACACTCTCGTCTGAACTAGTTTGTGCACGCTCTTGCCTAGAGTACCGTACACTCTCGTCTGAACTAGTTTGTGCACGCTCTTGCCTAGAGTACCGTACACTCACGTCTGAATCTGATTCGTGACCCCTTTGACCTATTTCCTTGGGTCTTCTTTCGTACCTCAACCTCAACTCACCACCTCGGGTTTCCTTTTTCAAATCTTCATCTAGGGCTTCCTTCCTTTCCAGCCCTCCACCTGGGGTATGCTCGTCATTGTCGCTCATCGTTTATGCCTTTGCCTTATCTGAAACTTTCAGAAACCATCGTTACTACACGTCGTAATCGTCGCACAACTTAGTAAAACATTGCACTAGACAACTTTAATTGACCGCCGTGGTAAGGCGTCAATTGACCACTACATAACATTTACAGCAACATAAAATTCTAGGTTAGAAGAAATTTAAAATAAATAAATACATACTAAATAAATAAATACTTAAAACATTCAATTGTGTCATTTTAAGCAGTAAATCTTATTATGTTGAATTTCTACGAAATCAAGCTTAAATTCGTAATACTCCCGTTTCTTTACCTACTAGCAAACAAAAATTAGTGCAACATGATGGGGGGGCACTATACGCTGAAGCAAGGGCTAAGAGCCAAAACGCATTAGTAACTCAATGCTATGTCTTTTTACTCTAGCCATATAAGTTCGATATTGAAATATTGTACTTTTTCTTGTAACAGGCTATTATGATTATTGTAATAAAACGAACAAAACAAAAAAAAAATAGGAAAAAAAAATGTGACTGGATGGGTGGGCGCTATACGGACGGACACGGCAGCTTAGTGGCAGCCGTAACCGAGTGCTATGTGTCTTCTTACACCAACCATATTAGTTTAATATTAAAATATTGTACACTTCTAATAGACAACAGACAAATAATAATTATATATTATTATTTTACATATTTTTCATAATGAATAAAGCGTTACTTACGTTTTCTTTTTGTCGAGCAGTGGGCGTGACAAGAAAATAACACAATTTTCTCGTTTATCCCACTTCTGACCTTTTGGGTCAGGGTAGCAGGAATAAAATCCGTAACACTGTTTTAGTATCTTCACGTTTTATTATTACTTATTTATATTTTACAACAAATTCGCACTTATTATTTATTTCACTCGCTTCCATGTTAACGCTCAACTCAGACTGCCAGCCCGCGCGCCCGCATCGTCTGATCACGCCACGAGGCCCATATTGGAGGGGATCGTGCTGTGATTGGCCGATGCTTCGGATTGGCCAACGTTCCTGATTGGCCTTTGTAAATCTAGTCAACTTAGCACTAACGAAAACGGAAGTTATAATAACTCCATAATCTATATCAGACAAAATAAATCAAAATTACTAATAATGTATTGTTACAATCCGAAAAACAATTTTATATGTATATGTTGATATAATCAAAAAAAGTAATTATAGCTATAAAACCTAACAGGTATCACTACAAATCAATCACGCCTACTTACATATTTAATGAGAGGCTTGAGAAAACGGATAGTCGTATTTGATTACGATAAAAGTAAGCCACGATCTTTGAAGGAATCAAGGGGATCTGGAGCAACTGGCTTTACTAAGTTCTTGGCTGCAAACTTCATCGACTTTAGTTAAAGGTCCAGTCCAGTCAGTGGAAAACAACGGCGCAAAAATCAATACATAATATACTGGGAAGTATAGCAAATTGTTGTTAGCAGTAATTCAATAGCCATGGGGTTTTCTAAGACTGAATTATTTATTTATGAGGCCCATGGAATGGTACACCGCCCTACCCCTAACGGCCGAACTCATTTCTTAATGCTACAATGGTAAATTTATAGTACCCCAGCAGCAACCTGGGTTGACCATGACGGCCACAATACACAGATACGCAGATTAAAATTAATGAGAGGGGTGACTAAACTGTATTTGCGATTGTTACCTTAGATTCTATGACTTTCTAACTTTAAGCATATCAGAAATAAGTTAATAGTTTTATTTTAAAGTTTTATTTTTTTATATTTTAAGTTCTTAGGTAAGTATAATTTAGTTTTTTTTTGGTCTAGTTTAGTTTTGTATTAACGATTATAAAATACTTATGTTAAATGTAATAAAAGTACTAGTTAATTGTAACGACGAAATAGTTTGAAATATTAAGTAGGTATCTAAACTAAAAAGAATGTTTTTCATTGCTATAAAAAGATGGCTGCATATTTACAACATGCATCAACGGATACTACCCTAAAAAATAAAGAATATCTTGCCACTTCTCACAAGCGTAAGCATCTTGATTAAAATTGCTTGTTTTCGTAATTAAGAAACAAGACGCATCCTCATAAGTCTCAGAGCGCATCTTTGCATCTGAGCAAAAAGAAGGCAAAAACTCGTAACAAGCAGATGTGGAATTGTATCGTTACGCTTATGATGCGGGGTCAGCATTCAGTCACTCAGTTGTCCCGTTCATAGGAAGTGCGCATACGTAATTGCGTCGAATGGACACAATGAGGGGAATTGGCCAGCACGCCGATTGTTGTGCGACCGACGCCCGCACCCACTGCCATTGATTGAATGACCGAATGAATTTAACAAACAACATGGAGCAAACGGCCCGTGACCGCTCCGCGACGCTCAACAATATTGCCACTCATTCATTGCCAAGTCACTACCACTATTACACAATTGAATATGTAACTATTTGGAGTGTTTACAAAATGATTTAAGCTCATCGTTCAGTTCTCAAGTGCCTACTCCATGGCTTACGTTACGGCGTGTCTCACGTTGACGATTACCTAATACCGGAAAGTTCAAGTTCCTAGAGTCGTCCAAATTGTCTCCCGTGTTCGGACCCTCGCCCGGATGTGCCAATTTCTAGCCAACCGACGTTTCTGGCCGCAGACGAACGTCACACCAGTTATCGCATTCAATTATCGATTCGAGTTCACACTGCTAGCACTGCAGTACCATTCCATTTCACTAGTCACTTCCAGACAAGACGATATTAGGTAGGTATCTAGTTTAGATGTTTGAAGATGATTGTAATTTCTTCAGTTATTGTGTTCTTGGTTCTTACCGTTTGAAACACGAAAACAATTTGTTTTGTGATGTGATAAAGCATTTCTTTTACACAAACACAAAACACAGCGACTCCAATACAATCACAGAACACATAATAGTACTAGGTACATACTATACAATTAAAATAAATTCTATAGAAACTGCGCTTCAAATTCCCTTCACGATGCAACTAAAAATACACTCGAAGTGATTGACCGACAGCCCAATACCCATCTTCGGACCGTTTGCTGATATAACACTCAACCGAAGAAAGGTGCCATACATTTGTATTACAAACAGACAAAAAATAAAACGCTCCAAAGAAATGTTTGCCTATATAAAGAAATTGATTATATTTTTACAGTTATGAATTGATATTATTACCACATCGTGCCGTACCACAAAGATTTAACACTGAAATGGGTATTCAGTCGTGCATGAAGCAATTTGCTACTTTAATGAAATTAGATTCAAAACCATTTTTATTCTTCGACTTCTTCGCAGCGCAGTGTTACTGCAAGTAGCTAATTCATATCTCCAGGGATTAGATGCTCCTCCTCAGTGATAAAGCTCCATCTTTCTAGCAGGATTAAAATGCCATCTTCCAGCTGTGCCCCGGCACCGTTTTATTTCTAGTCAAAAATATTGCATAAGTAAAAACCTCATTCATATACAGAGTGTATTCATAAAGCTATGGAAAAGTAGCAAAAAATAGAAGACGTTTACAATACTTACATATTTTAAACAAAATCACAACAAAGGAGACGCGTGTGTATGAAGGTTTTGAAAACACTTGAAAGCATTTGTTGATCGGGTTCAAAGAAGCGTCGATGTCGGAGCCCAAAATTAATTCGCCAATAGATTTTCAAGACAATGGTGCTTTGACGTAGTTCTATAAAGTACTTAATGTAATGTCACTTGAGACTTTAAAATATGAAAGTATAAGTCGATTACGAAGTGGCTAAATTCTCAAAGGTTGAATGTGGATACCTAAATGGACCTTATAATGAAGCGTACAAGTGAACTATCTATGGTTCCGTAGAAATTATGATTTCATGAAAATTTTAAACTATTTGTATTGGCTTGATTTGATATTGTTAACTAAAATACTTAAGCTAATCAATGAATGTTTTCATTTTAGTCTATAAAATGTATTGTACATAAATCATACTTAAAATACATCACGGGATCTCTACTCAATTCGAGTTGTTTACGCGCGGTCATAATAATCGAAAAATACTCTATCCAGAGAATAATGATGATGATTATATTCCTAGAGAGAACTGGGGTGCTCAAAAGGCGCGCCTCGGGCCGGCCACCCACCAGGTAGGTTCCCAGAATGCAGTAATTAAAACTCTTGATTTATTTTGATAAAGCAGATAACAGCCAGCTGGACCGCAATTCGGTGTTTCTGATGTTATAAAAAGATTTACTACGCCAATATTTCGATTGTTTCACAATGCTTTTTATCGAGTGGAAATTAATAGCCGTGCGCCATCGCCAATCCCACCTTGATTTCTATTTCAAGTTGTTACGTACCTATATTAATTAGTATTTTTTAAAACCTATATAGTAATACCATGTGTGTTGGGACATAATGATGGAGAACTTCGCGTTCGAAAAATGAAGCAATCTATCAAAGTTTCCATGTCCATTCCACATTGATGTCGTGTCGAGCGAGAAGATATCGTCACGGCCGGGCCGTGCGACAGGTCCCCGATTATCAACGCATTCTGCACGGTAGCAACCTGCCATTCCACGACAATGATTGTAGCTAATGGAAATACCAGAGATATGATTACAATGACACACGCGGCAGCCCGTGCTGTTGCAGATTCTGACAAGTTATAGTGAGACGTTTTGTGATTGATGACACTATCAACTTTGTTGCCAGAGTAAGATGTTTATCATATTCCTAAGCTTAATTTTTGAGTGAGCCGAAACAATCTCTATGTATGGTCATGGTATGGATTTCAAAGTGTGAAATGTATGTATGTATAAGTGTGTACTTGTATATATTGCTTTTATATTAACCATTCGTTAACACATTCAATTTTTATTTTAAAAGGCACGTTTTCTATATATAATATACCTATATTTGGGTGTTTTTTTTATTACCCTTTTGTGTATTGTTATACGATAACTCCACCAATTGTGATGATTCTTTTTTATTTTGTAGAGTATACTTTCAAGTTGGACCCACGTACATTTGGTGAGGGAATTCTTAATTGGAAGGTTTTGATCATGGAATAAGAGATAAAAAACGGAAACTTTTCTATGAATGACACCAATTGCATCGGAAATTACTTCTTATATTGGGAATTATATTGGGGATCGGTATGAATTAGCTATTTAAGAACCTATACCAGTGGTCAACTAACCTGGACCAAATAATTAATTAACTTCTGTTTCAATTTACAAAGTAAAGATGATCTATGACTACTTCAGTAGTCTTGTTAAAAAAGATTATTAATGTATAATTCTGTCCATTTTGATAAGCAAAGGACATTTAAACGCAGTATTTATTTAAGAAAGCGACTGGTAAACATTCTACAAAAATCTTACAGATTGTATCTAAATCAGAAGCTAAATAGCATAAGAACCTAATCATAAGCCCGGCTCGGCATACGTTCAACCTGATGACCCAAATGTATGGAAGTGTACAATGCAAAAACAGCTAAAAATGAATCCATTCAACCTTCGACACAGCAGATTAAAAGAGCGAAATCGGAAATCTAAAAGTACCGATGTGAAACAACAGAAAGGATTGTCGGTCGTGTTCGTGATGGTATTGGTAATGGAAGCTCCCCACGGCTCGTGTCGTGATCGGTAGAACCTGTCGTCAACGTCATTTCATGCTTCAGTGCGCCGACCGATCCGACAGGTGTCGCATTATAAAGTAATAAAAACGCATGCTCAATTATTGCTCGCATTCTCAACAATTTCTTTGCATTTTTCATGTAAGTAGCTAATATTTTAGGAAAAACAATAGGTTATAGTAATATTAATTAACCTGATATTATCTTTGGGTGTTGGTGAAATACTTACTCTACCTACATTAGTTTATTGGACGTAGGACGTAGTACATGTATTTTGTAGTTATCATACGTCTTGATGTGGTATGTCTTAACGCGTTGAGACGTCTAAAGCATAAAAAGATAAAACAATGCGTTTTTTGTGGCTGTCCCACACTTTGTCTGTCATTATCCCAATTCATGCCACCCTCAATAATTGAGACATCAAATCAGGATACTATTATGTTATAATGCCTCATGCGCCGATGGGTGTGTGAAAACATGGAATTCTTTATTGTATAATTAAATACATAGTCAAATGTTAAATTATATTCACAATAGTTTTGGTTGTTTTTATATATTTATAACGCAATGCCTTTGTAACTTGTTATTATTATCATTTGTTAGACTTACCTCCGTTTCCAGCATTTGTGATAGTGACCCAGAAGTCAATGGTTTTCTCTGGCCCCAGCTCCTCATAGTCCCACTTCTTTTTAACTTTCACAACACCACTTGGTTCAACAGTAACCCACGGATTTTCGTCCCGAATCTTAAAGGTTTCACGATCAGTCTCTTTTTCTAGGGTAAAAACTGCACGTCCTTCTACTTCACCATCTGCCTCCGTAAATTCAATACGTTTCGTCGGGCGTACCGCGCGCGTTACCCGACGCTTTTCGCGACGAAGCAATGGAAGATTTTGGTGATCACGAATCACGAACTCCAGGAAAACACGAGCAGGCTGACTGTTGCTTGGTGGAACACCCGTATCATGAGCTATTACTTTGAAATCGGCTACGCTACTCTCCGGCTCTCCGGCCAATATCAACTCTCCAGTCTGAGGAACTATTACAACTAGATTACTAGGCGACTTCAGAGAATAGTAAATCCTGTCTCCATCGGCGTCTGTAGCGTGCACTTTGCCAATATTCGAAAATCTTTGCCAATGAACTGTGCCGTTTGGTCCTTCGTCTAGAGTTCCATTGACGGAAAAATAGTAAACATTTTGCTCAAAACGCGGCTCGTGATCGTTTTCATTTGTGACATCTACTCTGACGGGAAGACTCGCTTTGTTAACGCCGTGAACATCTGTCGCCTGAATAAGTAAATTGTACGCGTTTTTCGTTTCAGTGTCCAGTGGTTGTGTCGCTACTATTTCCACATCGTCATCAGTAATTACTGATCTTACTTGGGAAGAACTGTCGGTGTCACCTTTCCCGCGTAAAGCAAAAAGCAAGTCCTCGTTACCCCTTATAATTTTGTACGCTATAGGACCGACTTCGATGACGGCCGTTGCTTTTATCGGTGGTAGATAAACGGTGGTCCCCGGAGGTGAGTTCTCCGGTATTTCGCCGTTCAGGCCGCTTGCAATAGGGAAATGCAGCATTTTCCGTCGATCCATGACCAGTAGATGGACCGAGTGAGCGGAGCTGCTGTACGGAGTTTGTTCCAATACGGCGAGATCTACGGGTTGGTTGAGTAATGGTGTTAGGTCTGCTGTGGTCATGAGTATGCCGTTGTCGAGTAGTGTAAAGTAGGAGTTGAAGTCGGGGTCGATGAGGGTGTAGCGCGAGTGGTTGCCTATAAAGTGGCGGACGGCGTGCCCAGGGCGGACGTCGTGCGGCAACAGCATCAGCGCCTGCACCACGCCGAGGGCGCACAGCAGCGCTGCTCCGGCCAGCACGGAGCGTGCCATCGTTGACTTACTCACTGCCAAGTTAGTCCAACATTTCACACCTAAAAAAAGGATTACGCATTACTCACTTAGTTCTAATTTACATAAAGGTTCATGTAAAGAAACCCTAGATTTTTTATATAAATTATTAGACACAGAAAATATAACTAGCTACTTATCTATGTGAAATAGTTTAGTAAGAGCAGTTAGATACCCACTAAGATCTCAACCTACACCTATTTATACCTAGTACCTACAATTATATCAACGGATCTACTTCAAAATATATTATAATACCCTTTTAAAAAAAAAAATTAAATTCGGACCACATGAAACTGTAGTTGACTATTTAGAGTATAGGTACTGTTACTATACTCATTCTATGGTGCTTTGAACGACATTGATATTACATATATTGATACGGTAGCCGTAGCGGTCTTTTATTGTAAATGTTTTGAGATGTTTTTATTTGTTTTCGCCACCAACCAAACAAAGAAGTGTCATAAGTTTAACGTGTGTATTTGTCTGTCTCTGGCATCGTAAATCCTGAGTAAAAAATTGACTTTACTTTTTTGTTTAAAAGTGTCAAGATAGAGTTTTTTCTTAGCTATTATTTAAGAAAACCAGTTCATCTATTTGAAGATCATTAGATCTTTTTTAGTTGATGAAAATATGTGAGCAACTTCCACGGGTCTGATCGATTCGATCTTTGCATTACTTCGATGATACTGCAACATATTTGATGATTGTTGCAGTACCTATGATGTGGAATTTGCAGGACATCCAACTTCTTAGCAATCTACAGCAGAGGTATCGCGTTTGGGATCATTGAAAATTGGAATTGTTTTAATGAATAGGTTGATACATACTAGACTAGATAGTGAGTGATCACTGTTATCAGTTACTATAGTTTGACGAGATTTTTTACTCTATGCTGCGGTAGATATTGCTTAATTTTTTACTCTATGCTGCGGTAGATATTGCTTAATTTTACCTTATCGTATATTTACGGCAATGGAACTGAAAATTTGAATTTCAATAACCCCCAATATTCTCTACAACGCGTTGCGTATGCTTATAACTAGGTACGTTACTTATCTAATGGGACATATGGCTGTTTATTTTCTAAATTGGCAATTTTGTAAAAAAAAAATATACAAAAAATGATTTGGAAAATTTTGCGATGTAAAGGGTTCCTTTGAGTAAAATTTGCTAACTTTAATGTATAGGGTACTTTCCCTCGGTAGCATTGGTTTTTTTTCACTATATGGGTTGCCTTGTATATGGTATATATGTTATGTTTTACTGCCAACCGACGTAATTAATAATCTTGTATTTAAGCGCAAATGATCAGAGAGTAAAGCAAGTGCAAAGTCAAGATGGAATCATATGACGGCACGGCAGCATCGTCGGACTGGCATAGCACGCGATTCAACTATGGGCAGCACGGGATCGACAGCGGCACCGATGTCAGTCCGCCCGCCGATGGCAGGGCGGCGTAGATCGTAGAACGCACACATGCGATGCGATGCTTTATTTAGGCGGCGGCGGACGCCGGCGTCTCGCGACCCGCGCCGCCACCGCCGCGCCGCCGCCGATCAATACCCCCGTTGCGCCGTCGCGCGCCGCTTCGCAGACGATTCTAGCCCCTAAACACGCTCCCGTACACGACTCCATAAAATATTCACACTCTCATTTCACCGTACAAAAGCGCACTCCAATTGGACACAAATCTAAACACGATCCGAATACTCCACTATCGCGAATACGATGATGCCCGGCAGGTCACCGACCGTTCGCTATTTTCAAAATTGACTATCGTATCAACCGAGCTACTTACAAATTATTTCAATCATTATAAAAATGATTCATAAGGTAAATTCACTTCCGATTACCCTCAATTTTTCGTTGAAAACTCGTAAGTTAAATAATTTTACCAAAGCGGTAAACATGTGGTCTGAATGTAAACACTATCGTAAAATACTGCAAAATAAGGCAACACATCTTCATTGTATATTCACAGATTGCACTTGTATAACATCACAATAAGATATTAATTGATTGTGAATTAGTTACGTACTTGTTAAGGTTGTAGTAATTTTTATGTCGATATCGTAGCGGTGGACGGTTGCGCACGGCGAGACATGCGACCGAACGCAACGGCGTCAAAATGCGACTAGCTGGCGCGGGCGAATGGCGCGCGCGCGTATCGAACGCGCCCCGCCCGTTCTCCGCCACCCCCGCAAATCAACCCCTGCTTGCCCCCGCCACAGAATAGATGATAGCACTTGCTCCGGCCGGCTGCTGAAGCTTTTAGAAGCTTACTTTACCCTCTCATATTAGCTTAGACACAGACACGGTCCCTTCATTTCTTCAATATATCATCAGTCTATGATATGAATTGTTGGTAACTAAAGTAGGTGTAAGTATAGGGGCCAATGTTGGTACCTACGTATATATTACCTACTGTCTAGAACTGGGGACGTTGATATAGGATAGGCACTTAACTACCTACCTAGTTTAAAAGTAGGTAGGCTACCTACAAATATCTACTAAGTGTTACCACAGTCAAAGTATACCTTAGTTATTACCTATGTAGATGTGGGTGTGGGTGGTGCACGAGCGCGTCCATATACTCCATGTGCAGTATGATTAGGTATAAAAGTGTTAGTAATATTATAGCTAAGCAAGTAGGCATACTAATTAGGTACTAATAACTACATTAAATTAAGGTACTGATAATTTACAAGCATTGTTTATTGGTGGGATCGTGATTTATTTTTTTATGCTTGTGAGGACTCTTATTGACTTCATCTCACTCACCTGATGGGAATTGTTTTTTTAACGGGCTATGCTGTTGGTCTCTACCGACCTTTACCGACACCGGGCGGTAGGGCAGACGCTTAAGGCGCTCAGGCGTCAAAAGTGGGAAGTAACAAGCGAACCTACGGTACGTCGACCTCGCCGGCGGGGTCGGTGTCTGATTGTGCTACGCTGGTATCCTGTACCGGTGTCAAAAGCAGTACCTGAACCAGAAGGCCTAGACTGGTCCAGTGATCCTAGCGCAGCCGATAGTCGGCTGCTATAGGATCATCCGGGTCGTTCAAGACGTGTCTCGGGCGACGACGACGGAGTGTGATGGAAAGTGATGATTAAGTCTATCTTTACGAGTCATTTTCAGTTACTCCAACAAGCCTACTTGTATATTATTGATATTTATTGTGGGCGTAAAGCCTGTAAGAGTAAGCCGTAATGAAATATTCTAGGTCCGAAACTAAATAAATTACGTACTAATAGGTTAAGCATTACTTTAAGCATTGATGTACCCAACTCAATGAACGGCAATATTTATTATTTTTTCGACTCAATATACCTGGTAACGTAAGGTTGAGCCGTATGGTCCTGGTGTGAGAATAAAACCTTCCAATCTCTTCCTGGGTGTCGTAAGAGGCAGGGAATGCATTAGCATTTTCCTCATCATCGACAGCCAGAAGACGTCAACTGCTGAACATTGGCCTCCCTCTCTTCTGCATCCATCAGCTCCCCGCGGTTTGACCAGATCGTCGATACCTACACCTAGTGGGGAGCCGGTCTACGCTGCGTCTTCCGGTTCTTGGTCGCCACTCGAGAACATTTCTTCCCAATCGGTTTTCATTTCTACGAGCAGTATGGTCTGCCCATTGGTATTTCAACTTGCTAATTCGAAGTGCTGTATCGGTCACTTTAGTTCTTCTGTAGATCTCATCATTTCGGATCGTATGTCGCAAGGAAACAGTCGCAGCCCGTTGCGCTACTATGAGTTTAATGAGGACAACAGTGATTGTAGCATATATTTAGAGCAACTTAGCTTAAATCAAAGGATTTTCTTTTTCCTTGTACCAGAGCTTAGTTATATCAGCATTACATTTTATTAAATATAGCTTGAAGATTACATACATATGTCTTATGGACCCTTACTAGGATTCGCTGTATCTAGGGACCAAGCAACTACGAGGACCCTAATTATTATGGCCTCACAACACCCAGACACTTAACAAGTATGTATTTGCGCTATAGTTCGGTTTACAAATACTTGTACTGTCGCGGGAATCGAACCCGCCGCCTCCAGGTTTTAAGCCGACCCACACCATAGTCTATCTGTGGCAATTTAATGAGGTAATAAATAATTGGTGACGTCTTTGGCTGTATGAAATAAAATTCTATTTTATCTTACCACTAGCTTCTGCCCGCGTGGCCTATAGGAAAATAATTCAACCACCCATTTCACCCTCTTAGGTGTGGAATTTCGAAAAACCCTATATTAGTGGACTTTACAAAAAACACATCCTCCAAATTTCAAGTCTTTAGGACCAGCGGTTTAGGCTGTGTGTTGATATATAAGTCAGTCATTCCATCAGTCAGTCAGGACTTTGAATTTTATATGTATAGATTATTATAACTGTAAATCACTAGTTAAACTGTTTTCACAACTGGCTATGTTATGAAGAATAAATAAAAATAATTCAGTCAAATACCCTTTTGTTTCTTTAACTTCCAATTTGTAATTGTTTTATGAGTGACTAGTTGCGTCCCGCGGTTTCACCCGCGGAAAAAAAGTATTTTAATTATTTGCTCATATCACGGGAAAATTTCAGTTTTCGGGAACAATATGTAGCCTATATATTAATCCAGTGTATAAGCTATTTTGGTAGCGAATTCATCCAAACCCATTCAGGCGTTTGAGTGTAAAGGAGTAACAAACATACACACATACACACAAACACACATGCAAACTTACGCCTTTATAATATTAGTGTGAAGTGTGATTCTAGTTTTTGTCATCAAACTTGAGTCTAAGTAAAACAACCAAACATAATAGAAACAGTTATTATATTAACAGTAAATTTTGTAGACTAGTATAAAAAGATAGCCAAAGCTACAACACTGAGCAAGTAATTTTGTGACATCTTATATTATATGCAGTATGTTGTATAATATAGTAAATAAAATATATAATTTACAATATTTAAATACATAATATACCATAGTCATACTTTATATAGTATTTAGCATAGCTCTATTCTATTACAAAAATATCCTTATTGCACTGTGTGCGATATGGCAACATAATGTTACCATATATTAACAACTAGATGTTATTTGTAAACTGCTTAGGGGGTGTGTTATCATTGCTATTTTTGTATCTGATTTCTTTGATTGTCAACTGCTTCCCTTGATGTATCCGTTGGAGGTGACTTCTCATATCGTAAGATCGTGAGAAGGATCTGTGGCAGACAGGGCACTGGGTTTTTCCAGCATGAGAATCCCTGTGGAGAGTTAATGAAGTGGGATGCTTAAATCCTTTTGGACACAACTGACAGCGGAACTTCACCAGATCTGATTCTGTAACAAATACATAAATATTTTGAATTCATAGGTATTATTTTGAATACAAAAAAAATTTACTACTATAGAAAGTGACTTGAGGATAACTCAATGCTAGCTAACAATACTCCAAATGTGATACATTTTATGATCATTTTTGATTTATCACTATTTGAATTAAACATATAATATTATTTATGTGTAATTCACACTCTTATATATTTATCTCTTGTTGTCAATGTCAAGAGTATTGTACTGTATTTATTATTCAAAATTTAGATGTAGATTCCTCCTCATAAGCTTGATGTGCATTATTTACCGCTGGTACCTGTATGTATACACATACTTAAAATAAAATCTGCAAAATGCTTGCACCTATTTTGATACCTGGATAAATTATTATGCAAAAACTTAGGTATTACCTATCAAGTTGACTTTTATCAAAATACCTACAAGATAACTTCCTAAAGAAATCTTATGATAAAACTTGATATCAAAACAAAAGAGATTGGAACTTGTAATACATTAGGATTTACAGTTTATCAGTGTTATAGTTCAGATAAAAAGTGGTGTTGTAAGTAATAAAAAATAATCAAAGCAAATTTGTTATCTATATTTATGAATCATGAAATAATGTCATTGATTTCATATCAAGATACAAGTTTACGGCTTATTATTGAAATGTCAATAATAATTCTTACTAACTGTTGATTGATTAAAACTAAGCTGTCTTGATCAGCTGATTTTAATTTGGCAATAGGTTCTATACAAACATTGTTTGTTGGCATTGTCATTCCATTATTTATTAAAACTGGATTGACATAAAGTGTATATTAATAATGTTTGACCTTTCTGTAAGTTCTTTAGGTTTACTAACGGAAGCCAACAGTTGCAGATGGGCTAACAAATTTAAATATTTACCTGAGCTTTTTTCTGTTAAATCTTCAGCTGAAGTTGACTGTGTATCAACCTGCATTTCTTCACTTGGGGGTGTTGCTGCTTTTGGTCTTGGACTGACACTTTCAGCTTTCAAAGGATCTTGTTCTTGTGGTAGTTCTATAGCACCATTTTCAGGTTCAGGAATAAGTGGCCCAGCACTCACTTGTGGAATGTAATTCTCTTCTCTAATGGGCTGCATAGTCGCCAAGTTTATAGGTTCGTCAGAAAGAACAGGCACAATGTCATCAGTAAATCTACTTGACTTAGCGCTTAAATCTAGGGAAGCATTGTCACTTATTCTCATTAGTTTTTGAGACGTTTCCTCCTCCACATTGTCAGTCAAGCCTTTCACCTCTAAAAGCTCGGCAGTGTTAAGAAATGATTCCAGCTGTTCTTGAAATATATTCACTTCACCATGGTACATGAAATTGATGATTGCATTGAGGTCTTCATATTTGAAGTTTCTGAATATTATCACAGGGTGTTGGCAAGGGTTCTCTTTGAAGATTTGCTTAAAGTAATTACTGCACGCTGAGAGGAGCATTTTATGCGCTTTTATTTTGCCCCCCTCACAGCACAGAGTCACATCAACCAAGTCATTTTCAAATCGGAGTACATTGAAAGCCTCTGTTACGTGTGATACATAATTATTCCAGCGAAGTGAATATTGCGGTGCATTATTCATTATACTACTACGCGTAAATCAATCCGCAATAAAATTAAGTAACTTGGTATATACACACAGCTAAGATGAAAAATTCTTTATATAAATTAAAATTTGGTTTACTTTCGTCGAAGCAAGGTTATCTTTCACTCGTAACTTTTTCTTTTTGTCCAAAGAGTATATATGTTTTTATCCTTAATTTGACGGTAACACTCGGGTTTTGAGTTTTGGCGGGAAAACGAAAATGATCGCGTTCGCCGCATTGTATTATTTTCCAAAACTTGTGTTATTTTCAGTGTTAGTGCACAAAATTGGTGGAATTTTATTCGTTAAGTGCTGGATTACAGGCATGAGTGTGGGAAAGTGGTATAATGATGCTGAAACGTTTCTTTTCATGTTGTTTCCAAAACTCCATAGAAGCTTCTGGTAAAGTTGCCACCACTTTACTAGGAGTATGACTTGACTAGACTAGACTATGACTTAACTTGATGACTTGGACTGTGACTTGACTTGACTTGACACATTATATGATATTAATTAACTTGAGATATTATCAATTACTTGACACTGGCTAAATACACAAAAGTGTGGAGCCAAAACAAAAAAAAAAAAAAACATTCGGGTTATCGTAGTTTAAATGTCATTATCAAGTTAAGTTTGTTTTTTATGTTTTGGCTCCACACCTTCATGTATTTAGCCAGTGTCAAGTAATTGATAATTTATCGAGTTAATGATATTTCACGCAAATATGTGTCAAGTCACAATCGAAGTCATCAAGTCAAGTCATAGTCTAGTCAAAGTCATACTCCTAGTAAAGTGGTCGCAACTTTACTTGAAGCTTCTATGGAGTTTTGGAAACAACAAGAAAAGAAACGTTTCACCATCGTTATACCACTTTCCCACACTCGCGCCTGTAATCCAGCACTTAACGAATAGAATGCCACCAATTTTATGCACTAACACTGAAAATAACACAAGTTTTGGAAAATAATACAATGCGGTGACGCAATCTTTTTCGCGTTCCCGCCAAAACTCTCAAGTTAACCATAGTTGACAATAAAACTAGTTTCAGTAATTAAACTTCCGTATATATTCACCTTTATTATCGCCTATTGTCACAATTACAAATGACTATTATCATATTTTTCTACTTGAAATATTTGCAACTCAATTACGTTAGTAGATACATTAATATATACACGTTGGAATTTAATTAACTCTTTTCCTTTAATGTATGTAACTATGTACTCAGATCATGCTATAGAATATTCGTACCAGGTCCAATTTAAAAAAAAAAGATTTTGTTTTAGTATTTAGGGCCTCTTAAAATAACTGCATGACAGCCGAAATGTCTATTTAACGCTTTACACAGCGCGGGCACTGGCTGAGTGATTTGTAAATGTTTCGTAGGTAATAAAACACTAGCTTTGTTCAATGTCACAAGGCTTTTCTTTAGAATTTAAAGATAACGCCTAGATTTAAGTTTTATTTCAAAAGTACTTTTTGTTTAGTTATATGGGAGCATTATATAGCATGGACTGAATACATACATTAAAGGAAAAGACCGAAAAAAATTCCACCTTGTATAGGTACCTACGTAAGTATATAGCTATTTGTGCTTACTAACATTACTATTTTATTAATAAAGTAAGGAAAACAAACAAGAAATTATCATAGGATATTTATTTCGAAAAAACTTAATTATTTAAAATTAAATCTACTGACAAAACAAAAAGTTTTCATATAGTTTCCCAAATTTTGGAACTTTCTACGTGGTTTAAAGTAATAATAATAATAATACTAATAATAATAAAATATAAATATCTAAAATCCAAAGCTTAGTCACAATTTGCAATAAAACTTTAGTACAATATAACATGCGCGAGTGAAAACAAAGGCAGACTTTGTTTTGTCTTGTAACTTTTTTTCTGGTGCTACCATATTATAATATTACAAAAATTCAACCAACGTCACACAAACATATGATTTTTTTGTTGAACTGTAATGTAATAAACGAAATTAATATTTGTTATATATTTAGATAAAATATATACTCAATATAAATATAGTTGTTCTTAACACATTTTTATTTTATGGTTTCATTATCACAGAATTAATTAGGTCTAGGTGGTAGGACTTTGTTGCAAAGTTCGTCTAGGTAGATACCACCGCTTTGCCAGTTATTCTGCCGCCAAGCAGTAGTGCGCAAGCACTACTGTGTTCCGGTTTGAAGGGCACTGTAGCTAGTGAAATTACTGGGCAATTGAGACTTTATGATCTGATCTCACAGTCAAGTAATCTTATTACCAGACTGTGCTGATGTCTCAGGATGATGTGCGCAGTGCAGTGTTGCTCGAAACTCTATTTTGGGGTTTCGATTGACACTGTTCTGTTATGGGCAGCCGTGGCGCTTAACATCAGGTGAACGGCTAGCTCGTCAAATCATTCAGTATCATAAAAAAAAAGTCATTATTCTCTGCTACAGGAACGACCGATACAGAAGATGTTTCTTTCTCATGCAGCTGTAGCCCCTGTGTCATTCTCAACCCTACCTTATTAGTTGACCACTCCTGCCGTAGTACCTTTAGCCAAGCGAAACGTAGTAATTATATACTCTTTGGCCTAGCGTAGCTAAGTAATGTGCTCTGTGGCGTAGCTTTATATACTCTTTGCTGTGGACAGATGTTTGTAATTTGTCAAAGAGTATGTAACGCTATAATTTGTGTTGTGTACCTATTATTATACCCAAAAACTACTAACGTTATACTAACGTTTATACCACAGGTTTATACCACTGTATATTACAATGGTTAGAAGTGTTTTAATTTATTAAAAATTTCTATGTCAACTGTGTGTGGTACTTTTCATTTGCACTGCAAATGAATTAATTCTGTGTTGTGAGCAGCTGCCTTTCAGTCCGCTGTTTTCTTTTCTTATCCATTCAACATATATATCATACATACCTCATCTTCTTCATTTCGTTTAACTAAACTATGCATGCGAAGCTCTAGTTAACAACAGTTATGATAATATATAATTTATAAACATAATTGGCACTAACCATAACAGCAATACTCTTCTGTGTAAACCAAGTAGGTAGAGTGTTTTTCAAACTTAATACTGGATCACACTCTACCTGCCTAACTATAAAATATATATCAATGCTTGATATTTTTTTATATTTACAGCATGGTAGAGTAAAAGTCAGGTCTTCTGAAGAAGAAAAGGCTAGAAAAGAAAAGGAACGACAAGAAAAATTAAAAGTATTCAAATATGCTATGCAGAAAATTTGTAATAAAGTAAGTTTAGTTATAATATAGTTTTTTACTTGCTGCAGACTCATAATATGTGGGAGTGGGTTAGGTATTATCTCTCTATCATCTCGTTATTGCTATCAATAAGTGGTATAGATACTGTATCATTTTGTTGTTGTAATTTTAAATAAGTAATAAACAGATATCATTATAACTGTACTGCAATTTGGTTATTAGCACTAATATTAAAGTAATGGTTTGAAATGATGTTTGTATTTTATGTTCATCATTTGGACACATTTTTGGTATTCACCAATCAAAGATGCAGCAACAGCTTGTTAGGCACACCTTATTTTCATGTTTCAGAGGAAAAACTTGGAATTGGATAAAGAGCTACTGGATCTTACGGGGAAAGTTTTATCATCCAACCCAGATATCTACACCTTATGGAACATCCGGAGAGAGATTATTAACAGTCTTCGGTATGTAGTTATAAAATTTGTAAAGTGCAATATAGTGCTATTTCAACACATTAAAAAACTAAATTTTAATTAAAGTGAGATAAGCAACCATTCAATGGCATTTTATGGGAGAGGCATATGTTTAGCAGTTGACATCTTCGGGCTGATGATGATGGTAAACAAAATTAAAACTATTTTGTCACCTTGTGATGCAAAAATACATATAAAATGTTTAATGGGCAAATCCAGTTCATCTATCTATAACATTATTATGATGTTAAAATAGGTCTATTTGCACAGAGAAAACATTTTAGATTTACAATATGAGTTCAAGTTGTTGAAGTTTAAAAAAGATCTATACTTATCTTTACAGATATTGACAGAAATAGAGAGACTATATACATTAGAATAAGACCACATTTTTTTGTATTACCTATTTCACAAGATAATAAATTGTTTAATTGTTGGTCCAACTGTTTTCTATTTTACTTCAACTTTGTCTAGCATTTGACCACACTTTTACCTACTGGGAAGTGACGTTATAAGTGAGAGCCAACTAGCTTATAGGCACCCCTGGGCTGAGAGCCTCGGCTTTGGCTGTTGTTGGAAGAGGACTGAGGCGACTATGTTCACTGCAAAACTGGACCATTTTGAAAGTCGCTACGGTTTTAGTTAATTTACAAAGGGTACGTCGACCTCCTCAGTGAAGTCGATGTCTTATTGTGTTTTGCTGGAATCCTGTACCGGTGCCGAAAACAGTAACTGAGCAAAAGGGGCTAGACTGGTCCGAAAACACGACACTTGTCTCGGATCGCAACATTGGGAAGATATTGTGTACTGACTGACATGACACATGTATCGCGCATTGCCGCTACTGAAATCGTTTGCTAGACACTACAGTTTATTGTTAATTTATATTTGCGCTTTGCTATTTTTTGCGCAGTATTTTCCATTGTTATCCACTAAAATGTATACCTACCATACATTTGAAGAAGAGACATTTCATATTGATGTGTGTAAATTTTATGCCAGCCACATTCGATCGCGGCAGACTTGCGAACTTGCATGTAGCCGCGCACAGTAGCTCTGCGCATGTCATCCTGAGAAATCAGGATCACAGTCTAGTAATAAGATTACTAGACTATGAGATCAGATCATAAAGACTCATTTGCCCAGTAATTTCACGAGCTACAGTGCCCTTCAAACCGGAACACAGCACTGCCTGCGCACTACTGCTTGGCGGCAGAATAAATGACAAAGCGGTGGTACCTACCTAGACACTATGCAGAAAAGTCCTACCACCTAGTTAATAATGCTTAAGTATCTTGTTTTGTAGTTTTCTTGTCCTTTTGCAGGAAAGATGAAAGTTCGGAAGAAATCTCTCAATTATTTGATGCTGAACTAAACTTGACAGAGTTTTGTCTGAAGATAAATCCGAAGTCTTACTGCGCTTGGCACCAGAGGGAATGGGTGTTGACCACAAGAGTTGACCCTGATTGGAACAAGGAGCTCGCATTGTGTAATACTTATTTGAAGCTTGATGAGAGGAATTGTGAGTATAGTAATACATACTGGTACAATACATAATGGCATGACTTAGGGTTCAAGGTATAACAAAGAACCCTTGTCTATCCATCTGTCCAAGCTAGCCCTTTAAAAACCAATAACTTTTCACATTTACAAAATGTATCAAACTCACGATAGTTTTCAAACCAAAACCAATAACTTACATAATTAAAAAATACAGTGCTTGTAATTTTTCATTAAAATATTTTATTTATAATAAATTAGAAAGAAAGAAAAAATTATTCGTGATCGTGACACACAACTGATAACAAATACATAACACCAAAATAATAAAACAGTGTTACGTGGTGTCACGAATGGACTTCGACTCAGCATACAATTAAGGTCCTAAGACCTCAATAACTGATGTTCAGTCGGAACACATTTGTGGCACCACGAAATGATGTCTTCTATCATACAGAAGATCCAGATTTTCATAATCATCGGCCCGTAACAGTTTTCCTTAACCACGCGGGTAAAGCCGCGCAACTAGTAAGTAATAAAATTTACGTCAATCTATAAAAAAAATCCTAAACATTCACATTCATTGACTGTTAAGCGGAACAAATTTTGCGGGGTCAGCTAGTATTATAATAATTCACTTGAATTATTAAAATGCTTGAATTTTTGCTTTTCAGTCCACACCTGGGATTACCGAAGATTTGTAGTGAGCAAGTGCAAGCCCCCTCTAAAGGAAGAGTTTGATTATACCACAGAGAAGTTGCACGATAACTTTTCTAACTACTCCGCTTGGCATTATAGGAGCAAAATGTTAGTTGCTTTGTATCCTGACTTGAAAGGTATTTTACTTTATTATAAGTACTATGTGTAAGAATTATCATCGTAAGAAATGGACCACTCTCTCATCTCTTTCCGTGAGCGAATAAGAGCCGGTTAAGGGAAAGTCCAGAGTAGCAGCATACTTTTCGGTACTATACAATCTTCTGCGATCGCGAAGACGCCTACCAAAAGTGCATGTTGCAACTGCAACATGCAATTGATGATGCAGTTTATGGCAAACCACTCCCTATGATATATGTCATACTCATATCCTCATAATAATGTCAAAAATGGCATTTTCCGGCTGATGATGTGTATGTATCCGATAGTTCTATAGACAGTATTCTTATAGCTTTACTAAATATCATTTGGCGAAGTGACAATATAGCTGTAATTTTTTTTTGTTTTGGTTTTGGCTCCACACTTTTGTGTATTTAGCCAGTGTCAAGTTATTAATTTTTCAAGTTTATTTATATGTATGTTGTATGTGTCAAGTCACAGTCCAAGTCATCAAATCAAGTCATAGTCTAGTCAAGTCATACTCCTAGTAAAGTGGTGGCAACTTCAGCAGAAGCGTCTATGAAGTTTTGGAAACAACACGAAAAGAAACGTTTCACCATCATTATACCACTGTCTCAGACTCATGCCTGTAATCCAGCAATTAACGAATAAAATGCCACCAATTTTATGCACTAACACTGAAAATAACACAAGTTTTGGAAAATAATACAATGCGGAGACACGATCCGTTTCGTTTTCTCGCCAAAACTCATGGCTGTAATTGGCCAATACCAAAGCCTGAGAAACTTGAGAGTGAAGCATACCAACGTATGCTACATCTCAAGTTAGGCTGCCGAATGCTTTGTCACAGATAATATAATACTATACTTTTATATGCTAAAAAGGGCATGCGTTTGACAACAACTCACCTGATGGTAAGTGATGAAGGTGTCTATGGTGGAGCACGCTTGCCCATGAGAAGCCCATTCACTTTTGACTTAAAAAGATCTAGGTTATACCCGGGCGAAATCACTGTTGCTGGAAGAGCATTCCATTCCTTGGCCGTTCGGACTATGAATGACTCAGCAAAACGCTACTAGTAACATTTTTAAGATTCTATAATTCGAGAAGTTAGATAACAGTACTTCTATGCTTGAACTATGTAGTAAAAATCGGGAGCTATGAAAGGACTATGCGGTCCAATGGTCGCTCGCGGGAAGCAGTTGTATATGCAAATGGTCAGTATACGATTTATGATAGTATCGTTCTATGAAGAGGCTCATAATCAATTCACCTGTCTTTCTCTGGTTGATAATAATGCAGGATAAGTATGTTTAAATCGGACTCTTTCTGCTATATAACTAGGTATATGTTCTTCCCTCCATCTTCTATTTTTATGTCGTTAATCTCCCACGATAACCACAAGTAAATAAGGTCGTTAATACATTAAAAATTAATTTTCAGGAGGAAGACCAATAGAGGATAGTCATCATAAGCATGAATTAAAAATGGTCCAAAGTGCAGCCTTCACAGATCCAGATGATACAAGTGCTTGGTTCTACCAGAGATGGCTGTTAGGTAAGGAATAAAATAATATCAAAATCAATATACGAAGAATAAAGATTGACGTAGTCATTGTATCATTGTGCCATGCTTCAGAGGGATGCTTGCTTCTTTTGTCCATAGGCTACGGTGACCACTTCCCATCAGGTGGGCCGTATGCTTGTTTGCTCCCTTTAACATAAAAAACAAAGTAAGAGAGTTGTGGACATAGCATACAATATCCTATATATTTTAAAAGTTATGAATTTAATTGGTTTATTCTGTTATTGTCGTATGGTTCCGGTTTGCGAATAGGACCAATCCATCGTTTCCCGTGGGTGACGTAAAAGCCGGCTAAGGAAATATTCTGGGAATCGGCAGCAGCGTTTTCCTCAATACATTAAAATCTTCGGTCACCAAGCTGCCTGCCAAGATCGTGATTACGACTGGATAAGCGTCCAAAGTGATGTATTATGGGGGAGGCCTATATTCAACAATTGATGTTACCCGGCTGATGTATTCTGTTATTGCGCCTTATGTACTGGATCGATCTAATTTTTTGTGCTATTTTTGAGAAATCCAAACAAACATTCTAATCTTTCCGATTTTTATAATATAAGTTTAGATAGAGATAAAGAATTTGATTACTGTCTCACCAGATGGAAAGTGAGTACGTAGTCTGCGAGGGTGCGTGGTTAACTTCTTCAATGAAACAAACCCCATAAAATAAATTAGATCCTTTATGGCTGATATATAGTTAATTTTCTTTCTTTATTTTATTAACAGGTGCAGTAAAGACATCCATAAGCCTGGTGGTCTACACTGTGACATCCTCAAAAACAACATTTGCGTTTAACAAAGCGGTTAATAAAGAGTTTGTCAAATCCAACACAAGTTTGCTGATTGACAGCAAATTGGTGGAAGGAGAATGGAGATCATGTACTGGCAACCCTTATGATACACTGTGGATATTAAAACATGACATTGATGTTACTTCTACTGCTGAAATTAAGGTCAGTGAAATGCCAATATAGACTTTATTGACAAAATTTAAACACATTTGTTATTTAGTCACTTGACCTTTCTAAGGAGAAACATATACTCGTAATTCCTGTCAGATACGGAAATGCTTTGCCTAGCTTGGGAATAGTTTGAGCTGCATCAAATATTTATTGCTTGTTTAATAAATTTTGATAATGTTTTATTTGTTTTAGGTGAAATTTATAAAGGAAAATGGCGATACAGAAGTAATTTCCAGTAGAAAGTATGACGCTACATACTATATTGGTAAAAGCGACATCAGCTTTCAGAGAAAATATTCGGAACCCGTTCTGGAAGAACTAAAGACGCAGCTCGACTCTTGTCGTCAACTTCTTGCTTTGGAACCAGATAGTAAATGTGGGTATACATTATGAAAAGTGTGTGTTTAAAGTGAATGGGCCCAGCGCGCTTCAATTTTGGATGCGAAAAGTTTCAGCAAACTGGTGCAATCCCTGCAAAATGAGTGCAAAGAAGTACAGAAGCGTCCGAGACACGTCTTGAGCAACCCGGACGATCCTATAGCAGGCGTAGTATCAGCTGCGCTAGGATCACTGGACCAGTCTAGATCTAGCCCTTCTGGCTCAGGTACAGATTTCGACACCGGTATAGGATACCAGCGTAACATAATCAGACACCGACCCTGCCGGCGAGGTCGACGTACCCCCCGTAGGTTAGCTATAACGGTCGCGGCTTTCAATAAGGTCCATTCTTCCAGTTGACGTAGTTTTCTTGATCCTCTTATCACGGCAACGGCACAAGCCGAGGCTCGCACCCCAGGGGTACCCTTAAGCTAGTTGCCTTCCACTTTTGACGGCCGGACGCCTTAAGCGCCTGCCCTTTCACTCGATGACGCTGTAAAGGTCGGTTGGAACCAACAGCACTAGCTCGTTAATTTTTTTTATTAAAGATCGGATTGCACGGGGCGTGGTTCAATAATAATTATAGAACACATGGTTGAAGAATTAAGCTGGCATAGCGCTGCGAGCATATAAAATAATATTAGCCTGGAGTGAATATTTTTTCTGAATGAATATTATTTGTACAGTACCGTTATTTTTTTTTGGCGCGCTATTGGCTGCTTGCTACCACAGAATAGATAAAAGTACTCATAACGGTACCTAGATTTTCTGTTCGTCGGATCTAACTATAAAAAAGCAAGCAAGGGCTTGCACGACGGTCTTTTCTAACAAAACTACTGCCAAGAGATTTGCCATAGTTTCTTATTCATAACATGCTGCGCGATCTTTTGTTCTGGTGTGTAGTTGGTTGGTTAGACATTATTTTGATCTCATACATCATTTGCAGGGACAATGTTGACAACAGCAGTATTTTTGAATTGTATTGACGCAAAGTTGTACCATAAAGAAGTAATAGGACACCTACAAGACTTGAAGAGGATAGACAAGTTGCGGGCTGGATACTATGACGATCTTATAACGAAATGGAGCATTGAAGAGCAACTGTGTGAAGATTACAAGAAAAACAACAGCCTCAATTTAAAAATATCGTTTAATGAGAGTATAACAAGTTTACCCCATATGCAGTACTACAGCTACTGTGAAAACGTTGATTTGTCTGGTCAAAAACTTACATCACATGTTTTACCTTCCTTGGTAGTGCTTCAACATTGTAAGGTACTATTCAATTGCATTCTTTTTATTTTTAAATCCCTTACTAAAGGCTAAATATATATTTTGTTTAACATATGATTTTTTAATGTAACTTAAACTCTAATTTCTTAAATACTATGGAATTAACATACATTATTATATTTATATAATATAGTCCAAACAAACTAGGACATTTAACTTGTAACTTAAGTCCTAAGTAATTTAATAATATTTAGTGAAATAAAAAATGTATTTCAACTTTTAAACAAAGTCACGGTGATTATTCTTTTATGTAGATTATATGTCCTGCAAAGAATTCCAAAACAAATGTACTATGGAGGCATCTGATTAGGTAGGTATTATATTTCTACTAAAATGCAACAAAGTTTATTTTTTCAGAAACTGTCTTTGAAGAATAACAAGCTGACAACATTGAAGAGTTTCCCTGCACTAGACTTGGTGGAACTGAATTTGGAGGCCAATGAGTTACATGAAGATGAAGTTGCTGTAATCCGGGAAAAACATAGTTTTAATATTGTTTACTAGCTGCTTCATATAATTAATTTTGAAAGTTCATACCTACTTTATTTGCATATTATAAGAAACTATCAAAAAATTGGGAAACCTATGCATTTTGTTCTACCTACTAGAAATCTTGCTGAAACACGATTATCATACCATGTTTAGCACATACAAATAATTATTGCTTAGTGATTGGTTGGGATCACTGTTTACACTATAATACAATATACACGAAATGTTTTCAAAAAGTATTTATGATATACATACATAAACATAAGTTTAATAAAGTTATGAATGTATAAAATGTTTAGCATAAATAATTATTGCTTGCAGCGATTGGGTGGAATCACTTTATTACCCTATATACTACATAATTTCTGAAAGAAATGCTGTCCAAATAAGTGTCAATTTAAGATGCATTGTTATACCTTACTAGCGGCCCGTCCCGGCTTCGCTCGGGTGTACGTTTATTTATTAAACATTTTATAATATACGAAAAACAATGTATCACGCACCGGCGCCATCTACTTAAAATGTTGGTTTGTCCTGAATTTTTCCTGAATTTTCTTTGCTATAAACCTCACGGACCCCGAGACCTTTCCAACAAATGCAAAACCGTGGAAATCGGTTTGTGCGTTCTGGAGTTATGGCGTCAGGAAGGAAAACCCGACTTATTTTTATATAGTAGATAAAAGTTCTAAATGTGACAGAGCCATCAAACAGTACAATTGTTTAATTTACGGGAACCCTGGGTCTGTACTTTCATAATATAATATTAAATTTAAAGCTTCATGTATATATTAAAATTGCTATCTGGAAGTAACTGTTATTACGATTAGAGGCATCCAATAGTTTTTATGTCATACAGACCCTGCTTTTCTCCTTTAAATGTACTTGCAATTGCAATAATTATGTTCTCTTAAAATAATTTCAACAATAATGCAATGTAAACATTTTGTCACTCTGCATGACATGAGAGTTAACCAAGTGGCTAGACTAATCTAAACTATCTATTCAATATCACAATCATTATTTTTATACACATTAATGTGGGTATTTATTAAAAAATATTATTCAAAGAATGTTTTTTCTTTCTGATCATTCTAATTGGTGCTTAATTTTTATAGCTTTATATACAGTTTCACTCACTGATTTTAATAAGTCATCATCTTTGTAATAAAGTTTTCCACATGCTTCACATAAAATTGCAGCTTTCTCAGATATTAACAACTTATGGGGGTCTGATATTTCAATAGTTGCTCCTGTACTAGTTTTGCATTTATTGGCACTTGGGTGGTAATTTGTGTTTTCTGGAGGATAATGTGCTATATCTTCATCATCAGAGTCACTCACAAAATTGTTATAGTAATCTTCTTCATTGTCATCATCATGGTTTGTATAATTATAATTCTCTTTTGAACAAGTAACATAGCTATTACAGATCTGATGAACTTCCTCAGGATCAACTTTTCTCAGGTTTTTGCTATTGCAATATAAACAGATACTCAAAATGTGGTCCTGTTCTATGACCACTTTGAATGTGTTTAATATATTGTGCAATTGTTCTAAAACTGTGACTTTACCAACACTTAGTATTGAGCTCTGAGGATAGTTTTCTGTGGGTGAATGTTTGGGCTTGACAATTAAGACATAGCGATCTTCAGAAATAGCAAAATTAATAAAGTCATGCCAGAGAATGTTTGGAGGTGAAGCAACAGATGTGTCAATTCCACAATATCTCAAATAAGACATTAGATAGGACAACATGGGCTCACAAAGAAATTTAATGTCACTGGCAAATTTAGTTTCAAAAACTTGTAAAAAAGATTTATGCAATCTATCTACCACTTTTGGTTTTTTCATAGCTTTTTTTTTGCTTTCAACCATAACATCATTGCATATTTCTTCAAAATGAATGCCTTGTTCTTGACACTTTCTTTGTAAAAAGTAATAAATTTGTAGCAAGATATGAGCATCTAGAGCTGCATATTCAATCTGAGATTCTCGTAATGGCCTTAACTCCCAATTTGAACACTGTTCTGATTTTTCAAGTGGTTTCCCAAAACACGATTGCACAACACAGCTCAGGCTTGAACCACTGTCACTTGTTCCCGGTAAACAAAGCTTATGGTTTAATAGACTTTTCCAAAGGGTACTTAAATCTAGAAACCCTTCACCTTTAACTTTTATATTACCTAAACCAACAATAGAAGCTTTAATTTCTCTTAGATCTTGTTCCAGGCCAAACCCTAATTTAATAATTTCAGCATTGTCCAAAAAGGACTTGTGAAATGAACTCCATACATTCATATATTCTGGTTTATTCAACAAAATAGTATCTACCAAGTATGCCTTGTCATTTGTACCTATTTGAATTATAGCAACTTGAGACTGTTTTGCTCCAAATGAAGGTTTCCATTCACAATCCATACTTACTACTTCATGATTTAGCAATTCTGAATTAATCATATTGGAGAAACTATCAGCTGTTTCAATAATTACAATCTGGTCTCTAGTTAAAGGTGATTTGTGAAAAAGATTATCTTGTGAGCTAGCATTTTTGTCCCAGTTTTCTTCTGTTGCATCCTTTACCAATTTTTGTGGAGCAGATCTTCCTTGTATTGCAAATGGCAGTTGATTATCAGGTAATTTTAAGTGATGGGCCCATTTTATAGCTTCATTTATATCATGGTCTATTAACATGTCTATAAAAGCATAGGCAGAGTCAGGGTTTTGCCTTAATGAATCTTTTACCAGATCATTCCATACCGTGGAGCTTACATTATGTGCTACATATTTTTGATAGATCAAATACCTCAATCCCCCAGTAGTCCGGTTCTTGCTAAGATTTTCACATGTTTCTATAGGAATATTGAATTTATTGCATAAACGGGCTACCAGCTTTCCGAGAGGTTTATAATGCATTTTCTCAAATCGAACCTGACAAATGTTATTTTCTTCAACATATTTCTGTACAAATTCTATCATATTAATTTTTTTGTTGAGTAGTTCATCTAAAAATGTCAGTAAAGGTTTTACTTGACTTGGACATTGGGTCAAATACTCATCAATCATATTCGATTTGTCTTGCAATATAAGGGGGAAAAGTAATTTTTCAACAGGTATATCTTGAAACATTTCCATTGCCATCACAATTTGTGATGCCTGTCTGCAGTTATCGTTTTTTATCATTTCACTCACAATAGGCACAACATATTCCTTAATTGTATTGAGTTGATATGTTTTCACCATGAGGCTAAAGAAATGTTGATTTCTCTGATACATGGCTGTATGAAAGGCTGGCTTTTTAAGTGTCTCATCTGGTTGCACTTGATTATTATGTGAAAATTTCAATAATGTCTCCATAATAAAAAAAGGCAGAGTCTTTGGCTTACAATCTTTAAACTCCTCACATCTTATAACGAAGAGGAGAGCAATTTTGAATGCATCAGGCCTTGCTTGGTAAAAGCTGTCAACATGGTTTTCTACAGCAGAATTTTTCATCCAAGTTTTCCATGTTAGTTTCAATTGATCAAACCATAACAATATTGGTGGTTCAAGATTCATATCGAACCCCATTTCAAATAAGATGTCTTCAAGAGAAGGCATTATTCTGATCGATTTACTTTTGGATAATAATTCCCTGACATCAGAGTCCGGGTCTTCCATTTTAATAGAGCGGATCAAGTTTGTTAACTCAGTTTCTTTGTATGTATTTTCTTCCCTCTGGGCTAAACTCCAGTACCTTCTGGTTTATCTTTGCAATACACAATTACAAATAACAAATAAGATTATCAATTTCATTTCATTTAAATCATATTCACAGACCACGGAGAGATACTTCGGATTCGCATGAACTCAATCAAATGTCAAATTAAATTGTCAAATACCACAAACTCACAGACTAAATAAACAGGTCCGTATTACAAAAGGATGCTCAGTCATCGATCGGTGCTTAAGCAGAGATTTCATTCATAGAATTATCAATAAGGCTGCGTTGCACCATCTATAGTTAAGGTTAAACTACCGTCATAACTGCAGTTAAAACACCCGTGAAGCAGAAATGCGTTGCACCATTTAACTATGGTCAAAATGACGTCATAACTTAACGGTAACTATAACTACGCAAGATTGGCTGGTTAAAGTAAACGTTATAGTCAAAAGCTGTCAAACAGAGCCTCCAACCTCTTTCACCTCCAACCTCAACTTTACCAACTTACCATTTCCGTGTAAAACTTGTAATCAATCATGGCTCTACTGCGAGAAATTTAGTGGGAAAGTTCCTCCGACAGTGGAAATGATGAACAGTATGTGGAGATTAATAAGAAAAATTGCATCTTCCTAGAATTGATCGCTTCGCCAAGAGGGGACGATGACTCATTTTAGCGAGATTCCGAGTATCCAAAACAATAGCTAGAGCGCTAGCTCTGCACCTGGAGTAACGCAATCACAGATGGAGAATTTGTAGAATCCATTGTAACGTTTATACATCTTTTTTTCATCATCATCAGCCTATACCAGTCCACTGCTGGACATAAGCCTCTCCCAAGGCACGCCACTGAGCCCGGTCTTCGGCTCTATTTTTCCAGGTACTGCCAACTACCTTGCGTATGTCATCGCTCCACCTTGTCACAGGTCGTCCTACACTACGTCTACCGATTCGCAGTCTCCACTCCAGAACACGTCGACCCCAACGGTCACATCTAATAATGTTATAATAAAATTTAAATTCTAAATAGAATTTCACAAGAACTATGTTGTTTGTTAAATCAGATCACACACAAATCCAGTTTTATTTAAAAGTCAATTATTTTTATGTTTTTATATTTTCATTGATTCGTGTTCCATAAGTGTAGCATACCTACATCTATAAATCTATAAATGTGAAGACAATGCATATCAACATCCAGTGTATTACAATTATAAATTACCTAGTAGTATTTAGTACCCCAATACAATATAGAATATTAAATTACAACAAACGATACCTATTTTCAAAACAATTACCACGACAAAGGAAGTTACATTGTGGTTATATGCTCTTTGGGAAGTTAGTGATACTGACTGACATGCATGACACTATTTGATGAGAGTAAGTATATTCTTTGAGACTGATTAACGGGACTTTTGCAGTATTGCCATGAACAAAAATATTATTTTCAAATACTATAAGGAAAATGGCACATCTTCAGACTAGCAACTTAGTTAACCGTAACTATAACAACAATAATGATGGTGCAACACATGCTGGCTAAACTTCATGGTTAAGGTTAAAGTCATAGTTGATTTAAACTGTAACCGTAACTTTAACTGGGATTACGGTGCAACCCAGCCTAAGTGAATGAAATCTCAGCTTAAGCACCGATTGATGACTGAGCATCGTTCTGTAATACGGACCTGAAAATGACCAAAGAGCATATAACGACCAAATAGTACATAACCACTACGCTAGAAGAGAGGTAGGAGCTAGGATGATGAATCAGAATGGACGGCGCCATGCGGCGTTGCCACTCCGAATCCGTCGTGTATACATATTGTCTCGTATCTCTGTCTAATACATGAATCGTCGTATAGAGTATGCGAGAGAGCGATTGTAGGAATGGCAACCTCGCACCGCGTGTAATGTTGTGACAGAACAGCAGGTGACGACATTGAATCGCGAGAGCAAATAAAAGTGAAAATATACTGATATATTGTTATTAGGATTAAACATTGTATCCTATAGTGAAACTATGTCGTGTTGCACTATGTTTTGTTAATCAAAAACAACAAAAGGAAAAATAAGGAATTCAGAATCATCATTTCACACGTAAGTGTTTACTGGCTAATATTATGTTAAATATCGAAGTTTTGAAGTCAATATGCATTTCACATTAAGGATATACATTTTTGGCATCATATTATTACCATGTGGTGATAATTACTTGGAGATTTAAAGCTTTAATTGATATTATTGGGTTGGGTTATTTTACGCCTCTCAAATAGTGATGCACCCACACGGCGCATTAGACTTTGTCGATATTTGTAAATCTCATATACTTGCACAATATTACTTTGATTTTGGTGACATTAAAAATAGAAAAAGTCTTTCCTAACAGTGGCCGAATGGATTTAGATCAAAGTGCAACCTTAATCTTAGAAAAAAAATTCAAATCTGCTAATATAAAAATAGGCACCTAATACGATTTTCTAAAATTTCTGACATAATTATGGTTGAAGCGTAGCGTATAATAGTCTCCATAGGTTTCATTAGCTCATAAAATCGGTTATCATAAAACATTCTAAACAATAAAATTATACAGGTTGATAATATACACAGATTATACAGATTTAGTACTACCACAGGTCTGTACCTCTACATTAGAAATATGACTGTAAAAAAAGATGGCACGATACGCTATGTAAGCTGTCGCTCCTACGTTGTCGATTGTCGAGCGACAGCTTACATTTTTGTTGACCCAGTGTCATAATCTGACACTACCTGGGTCAAATACAGACAAACAGTATTGCCATTACTAATTTGCATGTATAATAAAGTACTTACTTATAAAATCCTTTCGTCATATTATTTTCTGCAAGACTGTTTGGTTAGTTTTAGTATATATCGATATAATGTGTAATAGGGGTCACTTCCCTACTCACGCACACTAATGCAGTTTTAGATACACCAACAGAAAATGGACACGCATTTTTTTAATACAATCTGTCCATTGAATATAATATAATACACCTCTATATTGATAACGAATCTGCAATTAAATTTGCACATAATCCTGCATATGGCTTCTCCATGAGATTGCACCTCCGGCATATAAGCACACCATACCCGTCGTTGACCTGTTAGTCTCGACATCACCACCATGATCGGCGTCACTTCTGGCCTTGTTCCCACCATAAGGTATGCTAAAGCTCCTTCTGCTTGTCTGTAAGGAAACTTTAATTGATTCATCGTCCTAGGTTAGGAGTACCGAATTAAGGTCCGTACTACAGAACGATGCTCAGTCTTCGATCGCTGCTCAAGCAGAGATTTCATTCACTAATTGATCACTTTATGAATGAAATCTCTGCTTGAGCACCGATCGATCACTGATTATCTAGCCTAAGTGGTAAGCCCGCAAATTCTTTTTATTGATATTCTACATGACATTGGCAAAATAATTATGGTACCTCTTCACAAAGGCTATTAGGATTTTGGCGGGAAAAAGAAAAAGATCGTGTCACCGCAATGTATTAATTTCCAAAACTTGTGTTATTTTCAGTGTTAGTGCATAAAATTGGTGGCATTTTATTCGTTAAGTGCTGGATTACAGGCATGAGTGTGGGAAAGTGGTATAGTGATGGTGAAACGTATCTTTTCTTGTTGTTTCCAAAACTCCATAGAAGCTTCTGGTAAAGTTACCACCACTTTACTAGGAGTATGACTTGATTAGACTAGACTTGATGACTTGGACTGTGACATGACTTGATATATATATATTACCTAACTCGAAAAATATCAATTACTTGACACTGGCTAAATACACAAAAATGTGGAGAAAAAAAAAGGCTATTAACCAAGAGTTGAAGTTGAAGTTTTGAGTTTTTGGCGGGAAAACGAAAAAGATCGCGTCACCGCATTGTATTATTTTCCAAAACTTGTGTTATTTTCAGTGTTAGTGCATAAAATTGGTGGCAATTTATTCTTTAAGTGCTGGATTACAGGCATGAGTGTGGGAAAGTGGTATAATGACGGTGAAACGTTTCTTTTCTTGTTGTTTCCAAAACTCCATAGAAGCTTCTGGTAAAGTTGCCACCACTTTACTAGGAGTGTGACTTGACTAGACTAGACTATGACTTGACTCGACGACTTGGACTGTGACTTGACTTGACATAATATATATTAATTAACTCAAGAAATTACCAATTACTTGACACTGGCTAAATACATAATAGTGTGGAGCCAAACCAAAACAAAAAAAAAAAGTTGAAGTTTATACTGACAGTAACAGAATGACAAAACAAATTCGAAGATTTTGAAGCGAACCAAGAATAGGCAGAAAATTGGTTTCGCGTTATTTTGTATATTTCTAAATACTAAACAGGCTTGCGTCATTGCATTTTGTTGCAATTTGTAATCATTATAATTTTTTAAATATAATAAAAACAAGTAAAATGGAGCTGTCTGCCGAAGGAAAAACTCCAGAATATATGGCCCTCGCTGCGATAAAATTTAAGTTATCATTGCCGCAATTGAAAGACAATCAGCAGCTGAAAGAGGAACTCCTGCAGGGAATAAAGATCGGGAACATGGCCCCTTATTACAAAGAAGTATGTACTGACCTTGGGTGGCCTTTTAATCAGAAGCTGCATGATGACATGGCGAAACAAAATCAAGAAAGGTTATCCAATTTTAAGGAAGATGATTCAGAAACACCAGTTTGGCAGGATCGGTAAGACAGTCATATTTTTACATAATAATTAAGAAGGTTTACTTTACATAAACCATTACAGTAATTTCCTAAATATTATTAATAAGATAGTTTGTGAGTAAGAGTGTGTGTTGGTTTTTAGTTCATGCCTCAATAGCTGAACTGACGATTGGATTTAGGACTGAAATAAGTTAAATGTTAAATTCAAAGTCAAAAGATTTATTGCAAGTAGGCTAATTTTAGCACTTTTACAAGTCAAAATTATATTAGTTAATTAAAATTAAGTTATTTCACTAAGCATATAAAATTACAAAGTGCTTATTGTGAGTGTTGAGTTTGAAAAAAAAAGCAGTTCTCATTCTCACTACTGGTACAAGCAATCCAGTACAATGCAGAACAGAAAACTCCGATTCGAAGCTTCGATTACAACTGTAAAGAAGAAGCTACAAGAAACATTACAGTGATGAATTTTTTTTCTTCTTTCTACTGTCTTTTACAATGTATATAATTTATTGCAGTTGAGATAATGAATATGTTACAAAATTAACACAGAATACTATTTTATGCATGTGAAAGTACAGATAGCAGCTAGTATCATTCTATTTTCTATCTTAAGAGTATTATAGTAATAGTATTTATAGTGCTCCGTTTGTTTAGTGCAAGTGTACATTTAAGAGCTTGTGATGATTTTGAAATATAATCATAACAATTTTGTCTCAATTATTTATCTGCTTTTGTACATTTTGGCTTTCTTCTACTTTTGTTGCATTGCTCTTAGGCTTATCCAGAAGTAACTCAAAATATGGATTACAAGTATGGAGGTGCCATTGGACCTAAGTTCCGCACAATTTGTGTGATATCATTTTTCACTTTGACAGCAGACTATAAATAACACATTCAATCAACTATTTATTATATTATTTCATTCAATCATAATTGTCAATGCACTAATTTGTATCCTAACTGATTTTTAGTGAATTTTTTTTATGAATTGATTGATTAAATTGGTGATTGAAGAAATTGTCCAAGAACAAATTAATTATGTCTGTGAATTTTGTTCACATAACAGCTAAATGATTGGTCTGCTGATTGCTAGATACATGGGACCTTTTTTGAGGTACAGAATACAAACAAGCTAACATTACAAATTGCAGGTTGGATTACCTATGTTCAATTGGAGATAAAGAAGCGGCAACTGCATTGGCTACTCAGAAATATGAAGACTCAACTCTGACTACCAACAGGAGACTTGATGCCATTTTCACATTGTTCAGAATTGCATACTTTCATGGTTGCAATGTTAAAGAAATGGGGAAAGCAATTAATAAGGTAGGAGCTGATATAAAACTATTATGTTTGTCAGAGATATACTACAAGGGTGGTTGTTAAGTCTTTGAAAACAGCAATCATATATCACTATTCATTGTATTTGAATTTTATATAGTGTAACAAATAGGAACTGATGCAGAGCTTCAATTAGTAGTGAGGTGAAGAATGAAGACACTCAAAGAAACTTCATGGTAATATTATTTCTTTTGTTTTACATTAATTTTATCATCATGACTTCTATGACTTGTTTTCATGTCCCAAGTAGAGTGATGAATATGTCCATCTAGGACAGACCGCCCCCCCCACTAGGGATGTCCAATCCCAACATAGGGGTTACACAATGCAGCCATCTCAGCTTGGCAGCACTGGGGAAGCATCAATCCATCCCTTCATTGCAAAATACTGCAGGATAAAGATTTTTTTCACTGCAGATAATAAAGATTTTCAACCAGTGTGTGCTGATATGCCGTGATGGCTTATGGAACTGAGATGAGTCTCTTACTGTTTGCCTTATTAGTAAGCTTAAAGTCGCGCAATAAGCCATGGCTTTCCATGGCTATATTTATAGCTATTCTTGTACTTTCACTCATCTTCCTATGCCGCTCATGTTGACTTAACAACTTTTTGAGATAGACTGTTGCTTTCAAGTCAACACTGCCCATCTGTCAAATGGTGCCATTTTGCTTTGACACCATTTCCCACATTATTAACTCCATAATGATGTTATTTTTTTTCCAGGCACATGAGCTGGTTGACAAGGGTGGTGACTGGCGCTCTCGGAACAAGCTAAAGGCGTATGAGGCATTGTATTGCCTCGCAGTCAGAGATTATAGCCATGCGGCCGATTTGTTCATTGACTGTGTTTCTACTTTTGAGTCATATGAACTGGTTGATTTTGGTAAGGCTATTAATAAATAAACACTCAATGATCACATATATAGATCCTGGACCCTAACTAGGATTTTCTGTGTCTAGGGACCCAGGAACTACGAGGACCATGGCCCCACAACACCCAGACTCAGAACAAGAATTTGCGCTTTTTTCTGTGCACAAATACTTGTTCTGCCGCGGGAATCGAACTCGCGACCTCCAGGTTATGGGCCGACCTGAAAAGGTACCACACACAACCTACTCATCTAGTCATTATCTGAACACAAGTAATTTTGCTTGATAGATTTAGCAATATTATACTAGATATTCTTGTATCATTTGGTTTTAAGATTAACTTCCACAAGGTCTCACCTGAGTCAATAAAATTTCAGTCAAGTGTCATATATTTCCAATTTATAGGTACAATCATCCAATACTGCGTGCTGGCTTGTGCGCTGGCATTAGAGCGGCACGCACTGCAGTCTGCTCTGCGTCGTCAAGGCGCGGCGGTGCAAGCTTTGCGCTCTCGCTTCCCTGAACTGAGGGAGCTGGTGGAATCGTTACACGAGTGCCGATATGCTGATTTCATGAAGAGTCTTGCATGGGTACGTTTTCCACAACTCAATATTCATTCCCCAATGCTAGGACATTCTATTTGGAGTATAGTATAGCTTTAGTTTGTGCAAAACTTTATGAGCTCTCGGAAGTTAGGCCTGAGTACCAAACTGCGCATGGCACAGTTGAGTGCATTGTAAAAGCACTCAGCTGTACTTGTACAGCAACTATAATATGCGTACTGCGAAGCCATCCGCGCTAAGTTTCGAGAGCTCATAAAGTTTTGCGTGAGCTATAATGTGCATAATTCACCACACTGACCAAGTTTTAGAATGGTTAGATGACATGTTCTTATTTCAAATCACACACGATATTTCTTTTACCCCTTTAAGAGTGAGTGCAAAGTGCAATATTACATGTTGTGATTTTTTATTTCAATTCTTATCACTATATAATAAATAGAACAATTTGCTGGTGTGTTGTTCTTAGTGAAGAGTGAACAGGTATCTTCTAGGCTAGCATGGCCTATCTTAGATCATGTCATTGCTTAACAGGCAAGACAGTGGTCAAATCCTTTGCCTATAACCAATAAAAATAAATCTTCAATATCAAATATATTACCTCTAGTGAAAACTGCTAAGCTCGCGTGGTTCCATTATAATACTAAAGATACTTAATGTAAAATAAAAACAAATTCAATGTAACAAACTTTTACAGATTTCCTTATAAAATAAATTATATTGTATTTGCACTCACTGTATACCCATTTCTGTCACTACCATGTCGATTTAGATACCGCTGTCCCTCACACGCTTGGCATTGATTCATTTCTTTAATTTAAATTCTCAGGTGGAGACTCAAATCTGCGTAGATCCGGTGTTCCGTCCTCACTACCAGCACTACATCCGCGAAGCGCGTATCAAAGCGTACGTTCAGCTGCTACGCGCGTATCGCTCGCTGAGCCTCGACAATATCGCCGACACGTTCGGCGTCACTCGCGAGTTTGTTGAAGAAGAAATCTCCAAGTAAGTGACATATATTAGTTATTTTTTACCATCCAACTTAAAAAAAAAGGAGGTTTTCAATTACGTTGTTTATTTTTTTTTAATGCTTCTTGTGTCATGTATCCGTTATTTATAAAATGATGTAGGAGCAATCAATATAACGAAAAAACAAAATCAGTTCTATTTCTTTCTTTCCTTCTTATGATTATAATACATATATTAGTTTCCCTTGCAAAAATGTATTTTCATTGTCTTATGCTCGTTTTATCACATACAATATTTTATGTGATTTATGTGATAACTAGGCGCAAACTAACAATAAATCCATATCATCAAACTAAGCTTTCAGGTCTTTATAGTAACTATGGCATTTTCATATCCGGGCGATTTGCTAGTGTGGCTGGTACTTTTAAATCTAGACTATATGCTACTAGATTTTTATATATGGGGAGTAAGCTCGTGAGTGCGAGGCGAACGGAAGTTGAATTTGGTTCACATATATCTCCATTGTCAACATAACAAAGTTACAAATTCGTATTATAATATTGGTATGTCTGGTAAAATGACATTTTACAATTGTCAAGATTCCGACATTAACATTAAACAAAGCAAAAACAAAATTATACCGGCCAATATGTGGAGACAATTTACAATTGTCAAGATGGCGACATTAACATTAAACAAAGCAAAAACAAAATTACACCAGCCGATAGATGGAGCTAAACTAAAGAAGTTTTCCTTCAGACGTGTGGTCTAAAGCACACTTTTTTTACACATACTATTATAGTCGATGTCGGACCTATTCCCAAATTACCTGATCAAAATTTTAAGCCATATACATTGTCTACATCTTTACCTACAGCTTCACAGCCGCCGGTCGTCTACAATGTCGCATCGACGCGGTCGCCGGTTGCGTGGTGACGGGCGCCGGCCGCGGCGCAGATGCCGACCGCTCGCAGCTGTACCAGGCGACCATCCGCGAAGGGGATCTGCTCCTCAACCGCGTCAAGAAACTAGCCAGCGTCATCAACTTCTAAACGTTAAGTCACTTTATGTATTTCTTGGGAACTCATTAAAGTGTTCTATGTATTATTTGATGTAGTTTTTGATTTTAGAGTAATACTGTAGTTAATTCGGCTACACACGCTATACTAGGCCAATAAATCTCTAGGGAAATTTACGTTATTAGGAAATTTAATAAATAAATAAATATATGTGAACATTTTACACAGCGCCATCTAGCCTTCTAACTAAGCAAAGCTTGTACTATGAGAACCAGATAACGGATACAATAGTTATATACTTTTTGTTTGTAAATACATACATAGAATAGAATAAAATAATAAAATAATAATATATGAATGATGTTGAGCGACACGGCCGCCCATAAAAGAACAGTGTCACTCGGAACTCTTTTAATTAAAAACATAAAATATAAAGTTTCGCGTGACACTGCTCTGCGCACATCATCCCGAGACATCAGCACAGTCTGGTAACAAGATTACTCGGCTGTAATTTCACTAGCTACAGTGCCCTTCATACGGGAACACAGTAGTGCTTGCGCACTACTGCTTGGTGGCAGAATAACTGGCAAAGCGGTGGTACCTACCTAGACGAATTATGCAGAAAAGTCCTAGGACTTAGTAAAATACATAACATGAAAATAAACAAAAGAGTATTTTCATTAAAGTCAAGCAAGTGGTCAGCTCTCGTGGCAAAGCTTTTTATTCGAAAGCAGTGGAGTCAATTCCGCACACTGCACTGAATATACTGACTTAAATTCGTTAAGACAATGATATCTTAACGAATTTAAGTCAGTATGTTTTTATACCTACTAGTGTTGACTTTAGAAGACTGTAGTTTAGACTGTAGTAGTAGAATTAGAATCATGCTTCTTGGTGAAGGTGAAGGTATATCACATCTAGGTATATATATGACAGCCTCTGTGGTGTGGTTGAGCAGGTCGGCTCATAACCCAGAGGCGGCGGGTTCGATTCTCGCGGCAGGACAAGTATTTGTGCACAGTAAAAAAAGCGTAAAAACTTATTCTTAGTCTGGGTGTTGTGAGGCCATGGTCCTCGTAGTTCCTGGGTCCCTAGTTACGGTCCAGGATCTATGTATGTAATCGTTGGGCGTTGTTATTATTTTATTATATTTACTCGTACTTTCCTCTCCACTCTCCACAGAAGTCTCCATTTAATAAATGTTGTCTTAATGTTATAAATTATTATATATTTTATTATATGGTCGCGTATTTCTGTAATGAGCTACGGTATGTGACGTGTCTATAAATCAGTAAAGGTTCAGGATAGGGCAACGGTCTTATCTCGAATTACAACTACAATTTTCTGTACATTGTACAACATTCCCCATTAATTGCGTATACATTATAATTATAACATACATCATTTACAAAATGGTGACCTTTATAACGCGTATAGCAATAAAACCGTCGTAAAATAGTTGTCAACCTGCGCCACTCAGGCATAATACTTCATATGAAGTTTATAGCTCATAAACGCTTTAGGATTATGAATTATGGTCCAATTAACGTTACTTCTATAATAAAAAATCGAGTTCTACAAGATTTATTGAACAAATATTTTTATAACTGTCTAGTTTTAGAATGGCTCTGTGATTATTATGGTCATTTTTATGATAACTCACATTTATAGCTTATCTCATGATCAATCATATATGTTGATGAATTTTTTCCTTGGATTTAGTTTTTTTTAAATATTTCAAACTTGTCTAGCCTTTGACCACGCTCTCACCTGATGGGAAGTGACGATGCGATCGAAGGTGTAGCATACTAGCTAAGTAACTACCTATTTACAAGAGTAAATAGGTAGTTACTACCTATTTACAAGAGTAAATAGGTAGTTACTTGGGTAAATAGGTAGTTACTTGGCTAGTATGCTATATATATATATATTGAGTTCTCTTGAACACGCCCTCAGTTAATTCATCTAAGCTTTTTTCTTAAGGAGGATTTGGACAACATTTGAATGAGGCATGTTAAATATTGTATCTGTCTCCAATAGAGTGCATACTGCAATGTCATCATTCATCCCGCCCAGTGGCGCTGTAAAGGTCGGTAGACACCAACAGCATTAGCCCGTATAAAAAAAAACATCAGTTATGAAGTACACTTACGGTATTGGTCATTGAGGTGAAATATTGTTCTTAGTTTTCGTCCATGATATTTGTGATAGATTGGCGGGGACACGGCAATGATTTGATATACTTACCTGACAGATTTGATATTAGCAAAATATTTAGGCCATCCGTCTTCTCTTGATTTGATTATATATAGTCTTAAATACTTCTAGACTGCAGTATACCTTTATTATGTTAGTTTTAGTTTAAAACTAATAATAAAAATAACGCCCAATGATTACATACATAGATCCTGGACCCTAAATAGGATTCTCTGTATCTAGCGACCTAGGAACTACGAGGACCCACAACACCCAGACTCAGAATAAGTATTTGCGCTTTTGTTTCTGCCTGCCGCGGGAATCGAACCCGCCGCCTCCGGATTATTAGCCGACCTACTCAACCATCACACCAGAGTCTATCTAAGTCAAAATTAGAGGTGTTGCGTGGTTTTATCCACAGTTTATCCGTTTTCCCGTGGAAATATTATGATGTCTCAGCGTAAAAAGTAGCCTGTATTTGTCTTCTTAGTATAATCTACATAATTTTATATTATTATATAATTGACTTTTTTACTAAAACGGTTGAGCCAGAAGCCACGCAAAATCCAACAAAGGTACAAGACAACTTTTCGCCATCATATCATTTACGGGAATGTAATTTTTAATTTTAAAACGGTGTTAAAACAAAAACAGGAATTGGTTGAGGAGAACATAAAAGAAAAGAAAATTTAAATATACTTGTTTTTTTTTAAAATAAATTTGAATACTTTTTGGACATTTACATAAACATTTAATAATTTACAATGATTATTTATACTGACAATATGACTTGACACATCATATTCATGACTAAACACTACTATCTAATATTTATTTGCAACTTGATAATATTTTAATAGATAAGTGCTATGAGAATTTAATCTAAACAACTAAATTGTACAAGGCCTAGCGCCTTCAAGCGTCCGCTTAATACTAAGAGTGTATGCATGATTTATAGTTCATAAATAATTTATTAGGACATTTATACACAGATACCTAAAGTTGCGAACGTATAAAATACATAAATCTTTAAGAAAGTAATAATCAGTAGCAACTGGACTAAAGTGCCTACTAACAAGCATTGAGACAAATGCATGTTTTGGAAACATTATTTTCCTTAAGTGTAGACATTTAAGTCTTCAGTCTGCGAAAAGAGTGCCGGTGAAACTACCCGCTTAGGCTAACATTTTAAGAAAGTAGGTAACTATTTCTACTTTCGCCGTAACACCAGTCGCCCCTATTTCACAAAGATATGTTGAAGTATTTCTAAAGCAATAAAATAGCTATGACTCTAAACACTTATAACTATGTAGACCTCAAATGCAAATACTTTTTAAATTTACATGATATGAATATGTCATTTACCTCTGTTACAATTATATATTGAATACCTAGTGACAATAGATTTGTATGTGCCCTACTATGGTACCAAACAAGTAGTGGAAAAGGACATGCCTGATTTACAATATGCTGGCCCAATTACTTTTTTAAACCGTCAAGTTGTTTACAGTTTGGAATGTGGTCATATCATATATAGAAGAAATCATGCACATCGAACTCCATTCTAAGGGTAATATAATAGTCTCTAATAGATATTTAAATTGTAAGATTAAATCTAAAATTTTATAAGAGTAAATCTATGATACAGTTTATTTACATTAATAAGATATAATATGAAATTATTTAATTTTTGGGATATAATTTATATTTATTTTGATGTCAATAGCACATAGACTGCATCGCCGGTCATCGACGATTTCCTCGATCGCTGCAGATTGTCCGGTATGCAAGACACAGCCTCTAAACATGTGCACTATCACAGAGTAATGACATATTAACTGGAGCCCATACGAGCTCCGATTGCCCCAGGCCCGTACTCGTGCATATAAGTTACTTACAATAATACTAGGCATTTATAACACGTGGAATAACAATGTTACGTAGCGCTAACCTTTGCACATATGTAATTGTATTAATTAATCTAGAACAGACGCTCGTTTCGTCGTTATTTATCAGTCCCTTAATTCACGTATCGACTAAGTCTTTGTACAATATTAACACGTCACTGCCGTTGAGATTCGAGGTTTTGGAAAGTCCGCAGTGCTAGATCAGTCCGCCTTCAGTGCAACATTCGGGTTGTGGTGGATTTGGAATGTAATCGGGTGTTCGAATATCGAATTCGGTTTAGACGGTGAGGCCTTCCGTGCGCGCAGGAGGTGGGAGGGAGGAGAGGGGGTGGGGCAGCTGGTGGTGCGGCGCGGGGGGAGACGGCTGCGCGGGAGGCGGCGGGTGCGGGCCGTGCGCGGGAGGGGAGCGGAAGTCTTCCTCACGCATCTGCCGGTTCCGCTCCGCGAGCTCACGTCCGCGTTCAGCCAGCTCTCGCATGGCGGCTTGTCTCTCATCACCGCCTTCGAGTGAAGGAGGTCTCTCGAGGGGTGATGCGGCTCCGGGGCGGGCGCCGGCGAACGCTCCGAAGCCAAGCAGACCCGGGAACTTCGCCACTCCGTTCTGACCCGCGTTTTGCTGGATTACCGAGATTTCATTCAGCTGTTGAACAAACAACTGGTCAGATGCGTATTTCTACTGATGTCATCGTTGAAGTAAAGGGTTTTTCAGAAATGTAACAAGTGTTTTTAGGGTTTACCTTCTGCTGCATGCCGTTTAAGAAAGGCGCGGGTAGGTACGGGTAGAAGAGGTCGGGGCGCCGCAGTATGTCGTGCGGCTCGTGTAGCGGCCGCGGGGGCAGCTCGAGTGACATTCGGCGACCGCGCCGGGACGCGCCGCCGCTCCACATATGAGTGCCCATGTGCACCTGTGGAATAAAATGTTAGCTTTAGAGGGTCTTTACTGTGAAATATTAGGCCAGCACAACCGTAATACAGTTGCAAGCTTTGAGTATATTTGTGCTGCCACCCACCGCTAGATGGCCCTAGTAGTTCGGTCAGACATGTTGTGAAATAAAATCAACGTTATTTTTACCAGACATAAATTAACTCGAATCATTTAGCATATTAAAAAAAACTACACCCTTACATGGCTTAGGCTGCTTATAAAATTCTTAGTAATGTCTCTTGCTTGGTTCGGTTAGAATAGTTGATTGGTAACTTTTTTGGGTTCATTACCTTGAGGTTTCCTTTGGTGGTGAATGCCTTTTGGCAGACGGCGCAGCGGAATGGCTTATCGCCGGTGTGTGTACGCATGTGGATCTGCAGCGCCGATGACGATGAGAAGTTCTTGCGACACACCCCGCAGAGGTGCTTGGACGACACCGGCGGGGGAGGATGCGTCGGTCCGGATGGTACTGGGGAAATCAACTTCATTAATACTTTTGATTTTAGAACCAAAAACAAAAAAAGGTACGTATATACTATACTAGCTTCTGCCCGCGTGGCCTATAGGACTCGAAGAAGATTTTTAAAATAGATAATTCAACTACCCATTTCACCCTCTTAGGGGAGGAATTTCGAAAAACCCTTTCTTAGTGGATACCTACACTTTACAAAGAACACACTCTCCAAATTTCAAATCTAGAACCAGCGGTTTAGGCTGTGCATTGATATATAAGTCAGTCAGGATTTTGAATTTTATATGTATAGATAAAATTTATTTCGTTGACTTATATTCCCTTTAGGAATTATTTTACTGTCTTAGACGAAACGCGGTTTACTGTCTTAGGTTTAACTGTGGTAAGTACTTACCACTCGGCCGTTTCGGCAGCGGCGGCATATCCATAGGCGGGGCGTGCGTCATGGGCGGTGGGTGCGCGGGCGGTGATCTCTTCAAGTCCATCTTGTCGGGAGACGAGCGGCGGTCGGGGCTGTCCCGTCCGTGGCTATCCTCCGACTGCACTGACCCTGAACTCTTGTCGAACCCGGGCGGCATATCGCGTATCTTGTGCGTCAGCATGTGTTGCTTCATATTCCCCTAAAGATAAAGATATTTGTCAAGTTAGCAGGGAAGTAGTGACTTCTTTAAGTAAGCTTATGACTTAGTCAAAAGTGTGAAACTTAGAGGGAATAGGTATTCTGTTATATTTTCATTCAAAAGTAATTTATAGAGCCAAATGAATGCATCAAATGTGCTTCAAGACGACATGAAACATATTGTAAAGATAAAACGGGTCTATTCGCGCACAAAAATTATCAAAACATAATTTAAGTCAAAATTATGTTTTGATATTTTTTCAGTTTTGTTTTTTTCGAATAAACCCGTTTTATCTTTACAATATGAATTCAAGTCGCGAAAGTTTAAAAAGACATGAAACATCTTTTCTATTCCGTCTAAGTCTTGAGATGCTATCTTCGATTGGGTGTCACGCGGTGTCACTGACTTTTGAAAGCACATCGTTTTCTGCGTTTGTATTATAAGCATTTACAACCTACATATCAGAGAAAGCTATTTATTTTGTTGTCCACCCATCATAGAGCGTGTAAATCGGATACAGAATTTGACCTAATAAATTATACCGATTTTCAAATGATGTTTTTAAAATCCAAAGTCGGCTCATACATTTCAGGGAGATAGGTATTTTGTAGGAAATAGAACACTCATATAAAATTAAGTCGCCCGCGGCGCTGGTTAGACGCGTTTGTCCCAAATAAAAAACGGAACAACAATTTTGAATGCATACATAACTAAATGTATTGTGTAAGTGTAGGTACGTATGTTTAACTTATCCACGTATTCTTAACAACAATAAGTATATCTTTTCCTGATGTTTTTAATGATAAATGGTCAGTTATTGAAACTGTAATAAGCAATTTAATTGGCTATTGGATAGCCTTATGTCAAAGAATTTAAACCGACCACACCTGTGGTAGGCGCCAGCGGGGTTCACAAATTCTCAAGAAAATATACAAAGAAGGCTCGTTGGCTGCCTATTTAAAGAGTTACATAATTAACAAGTTGAATTATTACATAGATCCTAATTGCTCGAATCAATGCACTTTAGGTATCCCGTGCCTACCTAATGTAGTCCGTCACACTTAGTTTATTCAATTTACCCGCCATAACTCGTAGACCGATACTTTTTTCTAGATTTACATATCAGTACTTTTAAGAACTAATTTGCATATTCAGGTTAAATGTGTTTGGCATAAAGGTATTTATTGCAACATGTTTAATTAGTTTAGTCTTAAACATTCGGTTTTATTTACTGCCTGCGGTGTTGCCTGTAAGATGATAGTAATGCTAACTTTTCTAGGAAGCGGCTAACACAAGTAAGCGATTACAACAGACAAAATAAAAATTACTTGGGGTTTATCAGGAGTTTTTCACCAATATTCGTATGAAACTTATTTTGGGTGTTTAATTTTACGTTAATCTACTTATCTTTACAAGTAAATTGGCAAAGAAGCTTTTAACATAAAAAAAACAACGTATCGTTTTCCTTATTTCAAAAAAATGCTTTAGGCTTAGCTTGTCAAAAGCGACGTTTATTCAAGCCACGGAAAGGGCCACAGCTGAAAATCAGCGCGCTGCATCACGGGCGCATTATGCTGAGTTGTGACCTTTTTATAGCCTTAATTATTCTTAATATAATCTATAACCTACATTGTAAAACCTTAGAGTATGTACTATATATACTCTGTGGTTAAAACTGTACCTATGTTGGCTATAAATAAACGTTTTCTACTCTATTCTGTTCATTAATATGAAAGTAATTAATTTGGGGTTTTTTTAGTGATTTATCTCTTGATAAAACCCAAATATTGACCCAGTCCGTACCGGGTAGACGAAGGCGTTCCACAGGTCCAAAGCAGTGGCGTGCGGAGGCCGGGGGGCGCGCGCGCGCCTGCCGCAGCGGCAACCGCCGCCACTGCTCTGGAACCACAAATACACACACATTACACACACAGTACCGCAACTAGCTACTGGGGTAGCTAGCAGTATCGGCAGGATGGGGCAGTTTCAACAAGCATTAAAGGGACTCAACGAACACAGGAATACATTGTTTTTAAGACTTTTAAATCACTTCGAAAAGGAGGCTTGACGTAGTCTGTTGAAATATCAAAGAGCTATAAGGGGCGTGCTATTTTGTGCTTTTATAGTTTCTAGTAAAATTTCAATCCACGTCAATGTCTAATATGATAGATTCGTGCTACATACTAATTTTTATTTTCTGTATCCGAAATTGGTTTTGATAAATTTATAAATACGTTTGGACTATATAAATGGTTTTATCGTTTATTTAATAGCTTAATTTATTTATTTATGTGGGAAGTAATGCGATGAATAAAAAGAGAATTGTACGCAGGTTATCCTAATGTGGATAAAACGTGTTTATCTGCACTTAATATGATAATCAGCATGACCGAAATCGCAATAATATATATTTAGATTGTTTTCGATAATCGTCGAAACTCGATAAGCAAACGAGCCCCCTTTTACATTTAGCAATAGCGCTCAATTAAGCTTTTATACCTCAAAAGTGTGTTATCATAAGTATCGACAAATTTTATGCACATTAAAACATCTTGAATTAAATAAAATGTTGTTTTATAATTACGGCACTGACACACACAAATCACGCTCACAGACTGCGGCAACATATTTAGAATTAGCAAAAGAAAAGAGAAAATCATGCAGTAACTCCTGAACGCTGATATAAATTAATTTGTGCGTTATTTCTACAAGTTTTGCCTACAATAGGTACAAGCATTTATCATAGGAACAATGCTTACTAACATATTAAAAATATGACAGAAGGTTTATAAGGGTCGACAGATTGGCAGAGTTCCTATAATGCGTTAAATTCAATCAATTATAATGACTTGATTGAACATTTTCTAAACATGCCTCATGTAAGTAAACAATTAGAAAGTAGGCTCTAATGCCTGTTTGCACTGAAGTTTAATAGCTCCTAAGTTAGCACTCTCTCTAGGGACTTACCCAAATGCATTGCAGTAAAAGGTACGTCATGGAGGAATAAGTTAGTAACTTAGGAGTTGTCAAACTTTCGTGCTAGTTCTACGTGGCCGCTGGATAGAGGTGTAGACAAGATATTTGTTTTATAATAGAACTAGTTCACTTTTTGAAATTTCACTTTTCCGGGATAGAATGTAGCCTATATGTTAATCCAGTGTATAAGCTATCTTGGTACCGAATTTTATCCAAATCCATTCAGCCGTTTGAGCGTGAAGGAGTAACAAACATACACACATACAAACTTTCGCCTTTATAATATTAGTGTGATTAGTGTGATAAAATCAATTCATTATTTCGGGTATTAAAACAAGTTTTACGGAATATTTTGCGATAGCATTTGTATAGTCAGGACGTAAATATCGATGTAAAATAAGCGACTAGCACTAGAAGATAATTGCCAAGCGATAGTTTCCACCGTGTGAACGCTCTCTAGCCGCAACCCGAGTGAATATTGCCTCCTCACCCACTTTGTAATGCAAAGTATTTTGAATATTTAGCATGATATCTACAAACACGCTATCTAAACTAGGTACATCAACGCTACAAACACGCTATCTAAACTACATCAACGCTATTAAACATAAGAATTTCAAAATTTTATGTTATCATTTATAATCCATTAAATATGAATGACATTCTGTCTGTCTTCGTTGAAAGTTAAATGCCATTAATTTAATAATTATCTTTTATATTATTAATATAAAATGGTGATTTGTATAAATATTAAAATACGAGGCCATATTGAGGTTGATATTGATTTAATTAAGCTATTCCTATGCTTTGATGATATTATTTTATTCATCATTGTTATAATTTATAACTTACAAAAATGTGAAAACGTTTTAGTTTATTTTTGTATAAAATGAAACCTAGTCTTATTTGAGGCCTCAAATTAGCTCTTTCATTGAAAAGAAATAATTAATTGATTCAGAGACTCGTACATCTAATGGATTCACTATATGAAAGTTTATTTTGTTCTGTGAAAAAAGTACTCGATCAACGATAAAGAAATTTTTGGGACCAGTTCTCGTAATAGACATAAAGAGTCACTGAATGCACCATCGAAATACACGTAAGTTAGAATACCTGCCTTCAAAATTTAATCCATTTTCGTACTTATCTCAAATAAGGATATATAAACCATGTTCATAGATAAACTTCGTATGCAGCTATAAAAAAATGATCCTTAATTTATACCAACAAGGTTGTGAATGTAAGCGAACTTCGCCCTTAGTCATTTACTATAAGTATAGTTTACGCAAACAATGTCCACAACGCGGGTAACTCTAGAAACTGGTATTAGAAACCATCCACACCTTCCTCGGCCACGTTGGTAAGCACATTTAAAATTACAATAAGTGTCACCGACATCGGTGCCGACGAAAGTTCACTCGCAGGCACTAGCTGCCTATATTTATCGTTTATTCCGATCTTGTACTAACAATACTGTGTAAATGCATGTAAATACACGGAATAGTAGTCCGCTGGTCTTGGCGAAAACTTAATGTAGAATACTTGTGTTATTTGTACGCTTTGTCCAAACGAAGCGGGTCCGTTGAATGGGGTAGGTACTTTTGTATTGAAAACTAAGTTAGATGACGATTAAATAATAATTTACTCTCCTATTCGTAAAAAAGTGAATCAGTAATAACAGTAATTTTGCATGATGAAAATCGATGATTGTTCTGTGTCTGGGTGTTATATTGTATTCTATGTATGTACAAGCTTTGCTTAGTTTGGAGCTAGATGGCGCTGTGTGAAATATCCACACATATTTTTTTATTTACTAGTTGCGCCCCGCGGCTGCACCCGCAGATAAAAAGTATTTTAATTGTTTGCTCATCCCACGGGAATATTTCACTTTTCCGGGATAAAATGTAGCCTATATGTAAATCCAGTGTATAAGCTATCTTTGTACCGAATTTAATCCAAATCCATTCACCCGTTTGAGCGTGAAAGAGTAACAAACATACACACATACAAATTTCGCTTTTATAATATTAGTGTGATTTAATTCTTACTTCCTTACCCCTTATTAATATTATAAACGTGAAAATTAGTATGTATCGATGTTTGTTCTCTTTCACGGAAAAACTACTGAATGGATTTTAATGAAACTTGGAATGCAGATAGCTTATACGCTGGATTAACACATAGGATAGTTTTTATCCGCGCGTAAAACCGCAGAGCGTTACTAGTAACAAATTAAATGTGCTTCGTCGATAGTCCCGCTTATTAAGTGATCATGCTTGTGAAAATGAAAAAGGTACCTACATAAGAAACTTAGAAAATTTGTCCTATTATGGAAGTCGCTTTTTAAATAATTATCTTATGTGTACGCTTATCTTTCTTGAGACCTAAGGACTTAGTAGGTATTATAAATACAGGCTTGCCATGGATAATTAAAATTGCAGTTGAGTGAATGTGTGTGTACACCTACTTGGAAGCTATCTAGGGTTTTGGGTCATTCTGAATGTAAATCATAGGCACTTAACGTTGGGTATATATATCAGAAGAACTTAATTAAAACGAAAGCAACGTTGGCGTGCTGAGTCTTAAAAAAAATCAACTTAACCGCGGCGCCCGTCGTAAACAATCTATATTTTATTGATAAGAGACCCTTGGACACTTTGGGAAATATACGAAAAATGTTACTTTGTCAGGCATAAATAATCTTTTTATGACGAGAAGCGTAGGTAAAGGCTCAAGGATTTATAAGCAATAAATATTTTACGACATGAATTAATATTCCGATCGTTTTCCGTGACGTCGTTTTTATGACTTATCATTTTTGTGGCGCGACGCGACGGACCCGTGACTCTGCGCAAGCGCAGCATTTTATGCGCTTGAAATATTGGCCGATCTCTGAATTATTTTAATAGCTATAAAAATGCTTTTAACAAGCTTTATTTATTTTCTTAAATATCGAATTAATTTAACTAGTATCAGCAAATAAAATGTCAAGCTCAGATAAGATTTGTCTTGTTTTGTTGCGCAGCTGCAGCCAACATTATTTTCTTCCAAAATGTTCAAGCTTGAACTTTTTAATAATTTTGTGGTGAGAAATTTTATTTACCAAATAATAATAGTAATAATAATAATATGTGTGGATATCACACAACGCCATCTAGTCCCAAACTAAGCAAAGCTTGTATTATAGGAACCAGATAACTGATACAAGTACTTAGATACTTTTTGTTTGTAAATACATACATAGAATACAATATAACACCCAGACACAGAGCTAACACCAATGTTCGTCACACAAATGTTTGTCCTGGTTGGGAATCGAACCCACAACCCACAGTTCAGAAGGCAGGGTTCCTACCAACTGAGCTATCGGGCCAGTCAAATATAAATAATATTTGGGATTGGATCTTTAGACCCAAGTTGACCCAAGTCATTAAAAACAAAGTAAATTGTTGCTAATATTAATATGAAGATAATACTTGTATGCATACCCATGATTCTTCGGATAAAATTATTCGCTTAAAGCCCGTTGAATAGTACTTAGATATAATTTTCCGTAATTTTTGAACAGAAATATAAGTAATTTTAATGAATTAAAACTTTTGAAAACGCATTAACAAACTATAAATATCTTATTACGGTTGCGATTAAATCGGAACTAACGAGCCTAGGAGTTTGGAAACTTGGTCGTCAATTACTTGGCACGTCGACAGAGTGCCAGCGTCTCAGATACTAAGAGGAAGACAACAGCTTAAACTAATGCGAACTAAAGGCGTCGACTAGCGACTTGTAATTACTGCCTGCAAAATTAATGCACTGAAACTTGCATGAAATGAAACCGGCGCATGAAGTTAGTCCTTCAGAGTCGAGTGAACGCGAGACATCGGCAAGTCTCGCCTCCGCGTTCCTGTTAAACTTGGAATTCGACGCGTCGCTTACATACCCTCGTCCATGTTATTTATCAACTATTCACGTCCTACTAGAATCGACCGTATCAACTACAAGACACACATTTAACAACTAATTTAACTACATCAAACAATTTATTTTATATTCTAAACATTTTATTATCAATGGATTTCTTTAGATGTAGTGAAAATTAGTGGAAATGTCGTAAACATGCGTGCTATGCTATTTGTGTAACAATAAAGTATGAACTGGCGAACGGCCAACGACACTCAATCTGAACTTCGGGTATGTATAGGTCCGTGACGGAGTATTGCCTACGTGTTGGCCGTTTTACGGTACTGTGGGATGTCAGCAGTTTAAAACTTTAATCAATCAGCAACACACATGTAAGATAAACAATGGGAACCAAGTACTTATGTATGAGCATTCAGGAGGATATATAGAGAATTAAAAGTAACGGGCCTTTAACAATAAAGGGTTAAATTTAAAATTAAAGACGGCTTAACTAACCTTTGTTGAGAAACCGCGATCGCAGACTGTGCATTTGAAGGGTCGCTCCTTGGTGTGACTGCGGTAATGGATCTCCAGTGCTGAGTTGCAGGCGAATGTCTTGTAACAGATGTTGCATGTCGTGTTCCCGCGCACTGCACACAAACAAATAATTTTCAGGGCGAATTCCTCGTCTCCGCCTTACGTAGAAAGGAACTTTAGTTCGAATGCACACGCTCACACCCTTATCTATAGGTTAGCTTCACTCAAGTTAATGTGGCCAATTATAGTTTTGGCGTGTTCGCGGGCGCTCTGTTGGTTAATATTATTAGTGTAAGGATATATACAAGGAAATGGAAATGCGGGCGACCGGGGGCGGACAAAAATATTAATTTCCCGCTATCGCATACCTGCGGGAGGAAACGCGAGTCCGAGTGGGCTGAAGGGCGATCCTCCGAGAGCGCCGAGCGCGGCGAGCGGCGCGGGTGGTGATGGCTGCGGCGAGTGGTGGTGGTGCCGTGGCGGCGTCGACAGCGCCGACAGCGATGGAGACGGCGGCGAGGCCCGCGCGCTTCGCCCGCTCTCCGAACCTGTCGCCGATGGGAGGGAAGCCGTTGTTGTCATAGTTTTTATTTCGCATTCGGACGCCGAGGCGCAGACGGAGAGCGGCGAAGTTCGACGATCCTTCATATCAGAGTCGTCGTCGAACTCCCGAATTGCGGGCTCGTCCCGGCCGCTCTCATCGTCGGTCCCGCGGGAGTCCGCCCGTCGGTCGCCGGGAGTGCTCGGGGTGGGAAACAAAGGAGGTGGAATGGGACGGTATGGAGAGTATTCGTTGACGTCGGCCTCGTTGCTCAATGATGGAAAACTATCGCATTCTATTCCCCCGAAATGATCGTAAGGGATGTTGTGGCGTTCACTAGTATGGAGGCGTATATGCTGATGCAAAACCGTTTGGTCTGAAAACCTCTTGTGACAGACTGGACATTGATGTAACGTTTGGACGGGAGGCCTTATGCGGTGAACGCCCATGTGAGTCTTCAAATTGCCTTTAGTTGTAAAAGCGCGGCCACATAATTTGCATCGGAAAGGCCTTTCGCCTGTGTGCGTCCGATAATGCATTTGTAAGGCGCTTTTGCAAGACAATACTCGATGACAAACAATGCATTCATTGGGATCGGATAACTTACTATCAATGTTATCAACTAATTGTTGTAACTTGGCAGTTTCAGAGGATTTTGTGATTTCTATTAAACTTTCCCAAGAATTGTCAATACTACCGGGTCGTGGTAAGAGAGAATTGAAGAAAACAGGATCACGAGCTAGATCCACGTCTACGACTGAATGTGGAGTATTACGGAAGGGAGTTATGCTACCAGAGGAAATACTACTTGGTGGTGAGTGAGGGAAGAGAGGAAATGTAGGATATGTACGAAGTCCCGTTGCTATTGAAATTGGTCCTGATATCGTTGAGTTCTTACTTGAGAGATTTTCCGGTTGATCTGGATCAGGCTTCAGATGTGGACTTTCTCTGCCGATTTGTTCTTCGTTGCTGTATTTAGAATCCATGCTGCAGTCATCGTAAGGTGACGTGGAAGGGTATCGATCCGGTTCGGTGTCTTGGGGGGGTTCGTGGTCTTCCGGCTCTCTTTTTGGCGTGACACGATCTGTGTCTTCAAAACTAGAATCCCGTTGACTTTCTTCATCCTGCGGTTCTGATTTGAACAAATCTGGTGCAGTTCGGATTGGGCTCGGCACAGAAGGTTTACTGAGATCAGCCGGAGCGTCTTGTTCTTGTTCTGTTCGCATCGCGAATAACGGGTGAGGAGGCAGTGGTTTGTCGTTGAGAGGTCTTGGCGGTAGCAGATCATGGTGAGGTGGCCTATACAATGGCAAGGTCGGCGGGAAAGGTGATGGCCCGCCTGGGTTAAACTGAAGCGGGTGTGGTGGCATACCGGGTATTGGTCCCGGTGATAGCTGCGCGAGTAGAGGAGGATGATATTTGTCCAAATGCTCCGGAATAGGGTTCGGATTCATTTTCACGTGTGGGAACTTTGCTGTATGTCTTTGGAAGTGAACTTTCAAATTTCCTTTGGTTGTAAATCGGGATCCGCAAACGTTGCATTTAAACGGTCTTTCTCCTGTGTGGGACCGAATGTGAATTTGTAGAGCAGAATCACTTCCGAAAACTTTTCCACAATAACGGCACCGGTGTTTGAAGAAAGGTTCGTTTCGTCCTCCGGATTTACCGTCGTAAGGTGACATTTTCCCAGACTTCCGGAATGCTAGTTCATCGGCAAGATTGTTCGCTAAGAGTCCTTGAGATGCATTGTCTAGTACCTCTTGCGCTCTCTTTTGAAGCATTTCCAACGTGTTTGGTTCGTTGAGGGACGGTGGTGGGTCGTTATTCGTGATGATCGAGGACGCTAGAGACGACGATATGGAGCTGTAGGGCGGGTGGGACATCATGGGCGGAGAAGAATTCGGGAGCTTAGGAACAGATATCGGTTCCACTTTGGGATTGAGATGCGAGTGGGTCGATGGCAAACTTTGGCTAGTAGGAGGAGCGGGTGCGACAGGTGTGGGCTCCCGTGGCGGACGAGGCGGCGACGGTGACCGCGTTGGAGGCGCCGGGACGATCGGCTCTGGCTCACTCGGCGGTGGGCTCTGAGGGTCCTCTTTTCTCCGAGTTAACGATAGTTGGTTTTGAAGTTGACGTATTAATTGCAGTTGAAACACTTGTTGATGTTGTAATGTGAATAGCGTGCTCTGTAACACGGCAAGTTCGTGCAAAGCGGCTTCATTATCAGCGTTATTAGCCATCGCGGTCGCGGCGAATTGCGCTACGGCAACTTTTGTATTTTGCAGAGCTTCCAGCGTCACGTGGCCGGCGACAGGGAAAGGTAGTCCGACAGGGGGCACGTCGGCTTCAGGCACTTCTGCCTCGCCGTCTTCGAGGCTATTATTGTTTTCGGCGTCTTGTCGATGCCGTCGGACTTGTTCTAGTCGTTTGTTGGGGCCATCCATTTCCTCATCTCCGGAAACGACCATTTCTTCTGGATCGGAATGCATGCGTTCCTCGCCCATCTGCATCGCTTTCTCGTCGCATAGTCGCTTGTGAAAGAGGAACTCGTGCAAGTTCTCGAACTGTTCCTGGCAGCGCGGGCACATGTGTGCCTCGGGCCGGTCTCTCGCTTCTTCCACAACATTGCTTATATCTTCTTCGGAACATGATCCTGAACTTTCACCTATAACAAAGAAAAAAAAGTTAAATGATTATGCTTAATATTATAATTAAATTATTAGGTCTCCAAGTTCTAAATTCTTAACTGAAGTAGACGCAATTAGGAGCAAGCAAAATTAAAACGGCTATTTTTATTACACGAGTCGTTAAGCTATAAACAACTCAAAATATCTGAAACTATAATTATAATGAGTGAAGAGTTCGCTTCAAGCTGGTATTTAATTAGAAATGTATCAACAGCAATCAACAGCAAAATGTATATATTATTAATAACAACAAAGAAATTCAGATGCTTAAAATTCCTTGATCATTAAAAATACATGAATGCATAATAAATATTTTCACCACATCACAACACACACCCTGCAAATTCTTTTCAGTTATTATGCGGTCGCTACTCGCCAATAGATGGCGCTCAGCGCTCATTAAATGAAATGTCGTTGAAAAAATTAGTTCTTTATATCAATCGTTTGGTTTACTATTTCTGTATGTTGTCTATTAAATTATTAGCTGTCCTGTGCACTTTTCAACACCATTAATTAGTAACATAGAGAAACGAAATGCGCAGTCCTATTAGGGCTTTCGTAAAATTTTGCCATACTCTTTTATAAGAGTTTAAATTGGTAGACTGCATTTTTTAAACACTAATAATATTGGATGAGATATTTAAAAAAAAAAACGAGTTTAACCGGAATTGATAATTTAATTAATTTGATATTGAGAAATATTTCGATGATATTATCGAAATATTTTTACCAGTTACTTTCATTTGAAACAAACTACTGAACCAATTTTGATAAAATCTCAATGGGAACAATCTGAGATACGGTATATCCTTTCAAATACGAAAGAAACAGAAAGAAACGTAAAATCGGTTTATAAATAACGAAAATATGAGATAACAGACATATAAAATATATAACTGAATTGAAAACATCTGAAGTCGGTTGAAAATAAATAATGTTCCAGGCGCAACATTGAAAAAAAATAGGTATATTTTAACAGTTCTAAACTACCTAAAGAATTGCGGTTCACACCTTTGCGGTTCCACTTTTGGTTTCTGTTTATTTTTTTAAATCTCGTAATAACCATTTTAAACCACTTCTTGACATTTTTTGAACTGATAATTTTTTTACGTTTATCTATGTACGTATTCGTAAATATTCTTTTCGTGTTCATACAGCGAAGAGCCTCAGGAGGCGATGGCTTACCTTGCCTTGGTGGCATACAGCAAATGTCATATGCCGAAATAGCACTGTTCCTTGTGAACTTTCTACGTGGCTTTTTAAAGCTTATTTTATGTTGATAGTTTAATTACAATAAATAGGCAATTATAACTGCCTAATGTATTTATCGACGTTTTGACCTTTTGGGTTGCCGACGTCGGAAACAAATAATAAAATTTTATTATCTACCATATTATTATATCTTTAGATTATTATTTTTATACATAATACGTATGTACGTACCTATAGGTAGGTACGTAGCTCGTTTAAATTTTGTTCTTTGTAGCAGAACTCTATTTAGTTTAGCTTGGCAGTAGCACGGGCAAGCTAAACAATACCGTAAATAGGTACCTAAGTATTTATGAGCCCTACGATTATATTATCTTTAGCGATTTAGTTGATCTTGCACTTGCCATTGAAGAGCTCCTATAATATATTGTAGGAGCTCTTCAATTGCAAGTGAGCTATCATTGATTGTGTTGCATATTGCAATGTATGTTTTTAAATTAGTAGTTTTATGGTTAAGCATTTTTATGTTATATTTTTTCTTGTTTTTCCACGCATGAACTGTTGTTTCCACGATGTGATCTTCCGTGGTCAGTCTGGAAGTGTATCAACCTACTTCGCACTCAACTTCTAGAACCCATGCAAACAATTGTTAATGACGCAAAAGCGCAAATACTTATTCTGAGTCTCGGTGTTGTGGGTCCTCGTAGTTCCTAGGTCGCTAGATTTTTTTTTTTAATGTTAAGGAATGACTTGACGAGCTAGCCGTTCGCCTGATGTTAAACGACACGGCTGCCGATATCAGCTGCAGTGTCACTCGGTACTCTAAAGTATAGAGGTTCGCGTGACACTGCACTGCGCACATCATCCAGAGACATCAGCACAATCTAGTAATAAGATTACTAAACTGTGAGATCAGATCATAAAGTCTCATTTGCCCAGTAATTTCACTAGCTACAGTGCCCTTCAAACCGGAACACAGCAGTGCTTGCGCACTACTGCTTGGCGGCAGAATAACTGGCAGAGCGGTGGTACCTACCTAGACGAACTTTGCAGTAAAGTCCTACCACCTAGTGTTTCTAGTTGTTTCTGCAAACTGCATGGGTTCTTGAAGTGTCTGTGGGCTCGCCACTCATACGAAGTCCTACTTACATGTCCTACAACTGACCGTGACCATTGTACATGTGACCATCTCTAATATAATCCCTATAACAAATAAAAATAAATGTAATGGTAATTCGAATTTTATGTAAAATGTACCTTTGACACTTCGCTGGTCCTATAGTAAATGTTACCTACCCACAAGATCTGAGCTTAGAAATTCACATCTTTTTTTTTATTAAGGTTTTGGCTCTACACATTTGTGTATTTAGCCAGTGTCAAGTAATTGTAATAATTGATAATTTATCAAGTTAATGATATTTCACGCAAATATAGTCAAAGCAAGTCAAGTCAAAGTCATACTCCTAGTAAAGTGGTGGCAACTTTACTTCAAGCTTCTATGGAGTTTTGGAAACAATAAGAAAATAAACACCATCATTATACCATTTTCCGACACTCATGCCTGTAATCCAGCACTTAACGAATAAAATGCCACCAATTTTATGCACTAACACTAAAAAGGACACAAGTTTTGGAAAATATTACAATGCGGTGACGAGATCTTTTTCGTTTTCCCGCCAAAACTCAAATTCACATCTTATTTACTTAGCAAAAATAAATTGTATTTGACCAATAAAATTCAGATTGTCTCAATTAGTCGCTACTATTCGTTTTAATGACCTGTGTTTTATTGCAATCTTGTAGGTTATTATAGCTTAAATAATACGATAACACATAATTTAAAATTAACGCTGCCAATTCTTTACATTGAAAATATAATAAGTAAACTGAAATCGACTATTTAAATGTTACTGAACTCGAATACACTGATTTTATTGCCTTTTTGTTGGTCTATTATGTTTGTATAGCTTATAGGTATAGACTCAGAAACTATGATAAATAAATACATATTAATGGACACTCACACAGCGTCATCTAGCCCCAAACTAAGCAAAGCTTGTACTATGGGAACCAGATTGCTGGTACAATACTTAGATACTTTTTGTGTGTAAATACATACATAGAATACAATATAGTACCCAGACACAGAACAAACATCAATGTTCATCACACAAATGTTTGTCCTGTGTGGGGATCGAACCCACAACCCACAGTCCAGAAGGCAGGGGTAACCCTGCTAACTATAGCTCAGTTGGTAGTAATACCAACTAAGCTATAGGGCCAGTCAATTCGAACCACTTTTAGTCCCTAGGGATTAAAGAGCTATTTTAGTCCCTGTTTACGAAGAACTACTACTTATATTCAATCTGCGGCAAAGTTTTCTGGTTTATAGATGAATGTTATACTCCATATTGATGTTTTACTAGTAATTATTTTTAACAAATATTTTTGATGGGAGAGTGTCCAGAGCGGAGCGAAGCCGAATCCTGAGCGCAGAGAAAGATTCAAAGTACATCACTTGAGCTTAAAATAGTGTTGATCCCGAAGTGGAAACTCTACCTTTTATCATCCTCTATGAGAAAATAACTAACTGCAACTTATTTGTATCACACTTTTAGCGTCCGAGCACGTTTTAGCACATATTTTTTTCCCTGGATCCACTATTTGAGGAAGACATTTATTGTAAAATTTTACTAAAACTAAGTAAAATACTAATGGAATAAACAAAGGCCGAATGCATTTCGCGCTCTAGTTATACAAACTTTTATTTATTTATTTAGCGCACAGTTCATAAGTATTATATTGTCCGTGATCTTATAGCCTATTACCTACTTGTTTATACAATGTTCATGATTGATCTCTGGTGATTGGAACTTTTACTAACAATATCCACATTCCAAATTCGAACCACTTTTAGTTTGGAATTAAAGAGCTATTTTAGTGCCTGTTTACGAAGAACAAACTAGCTATTTTCGAATATGTGATAAAAATATATGTTTTAGTTTTGTTTTAATAATACAAAACGAAAATAACATCTAAAAGTTGGTATCTAATATCTGAAAAGTTTCTCTCTCATTAAACCTTAAAAATGTATTCAAATAAGCTTTACCTATTAACTAACTTTACTAGCTTTTGTATATACCTACGTTGTTACTTAGTTAACATATGAAAAAGGACATTTTTTAGACTCGATTAAAAAACCTTCGACCAAATAGTCAACCATGCAATGAAATTATGTTAAATCGTAGGAAGAAATTAAGTTTTATGATCTACGTAATATAGGGATACCTATATAGGAAAAAATCTAATAGTCCCTTAAAGTTATACTCGTTCAGCCTTATTAATAAACACGAAACAGCTTTGGATTAGTTAAACCATCTTTTGTCTCTTTCGATCCAGCTAAATATTCCAGTAGCAAAAAAAGGACAAAAGTTGAAGTAACCAACCCGAGACTGACCCGTTTATTAATAAGGCTGTTTAGGCGCAAACGTAGCTAAAACGCTACAATGCTAGCGGGCGTTTTTAAGATAATGAATGCTAGTTGTGATTTAGGCTATTGGTCAAAAGTTATGTATCTAAAGAAGTTAATGAGTCGTTAGCGTTTTGTAATAATTATTTATTTTACAGACATCAGCAGTTTTGCTCGTTCATTCTCATAAATAAATAAATATTTGTGGACATTTCAGACATTTCTTTATTTCATTTCAGGTTTAGCGAGCACCAAACATAGACAGCCTTATAATAATCGGGTAGTAGTTTTGGGTTAGTTACTTCAGCTTTTGTCCTTTTTTTGATACTGGAATATTTAGCTGGATAGAAAAAGACAAAAGATGGTGTAACTAATCTAAAGCTAGTTCGTGTTTATTAATAAGGCTGATTATGACAACTATATTTCACCTTGCGATTATGAGTTTTAATTGAAATAAAAAGCGTTAAACCCCATATTTATACTTATCTAAATATATAAAAAAAATCATATACCTCGTATCTTTATGGTCTAAATATATTCGTAGCTATTAGAAGTAAATATAAAACAATACATATCAAAATTGTATAATGCATGTAACTATTGTTCCTCAGTTATTCATTTCTTTACCATTTATTTGTGACTTAACGCGCCCCCAGTTGTCTGGTTTTTCCAAGGGAACTTTGTTTTACGGGATAAAAGTATTCGATGTTGATCTCAGATGTGTGCACAATTGGTTTAGCCATGTAGGCGTGAAACTTAAAAAAAACAGCTAACATTTCATTTTTATGTAATACTAGCGACACTCCGCGGTTTCACCCGCGTGGTGAAAATTTACTAATTTTCCGTTCAAATTTTTAAATATTATTTTTCACAATAACCTTTTCCGGTCATCGCAGCTAGTATATAGTCTAGTCTGAAATCACTTAGCTAGCATGCTACACCTCTAATCGCATCGTCACTTCCCATCAGGTGAGAGCGTGGTCAAATGCTAGAGAAGTTTGAAGTAAAAAAGTCTAAATGGTTTTTTGCAGTAACATTTAGTAGCTGTTAGTTGTTATTATTGTAGTAATTAGTTAATAGAATAAAGGCACTTATCTTAAAAAATATTGGATGGGTATTTAATTTTATCCTCCCATCTATAGGGGTCAAATTTCCAAAAATGTAGAGCATCTACCCCTAAGTTATAAAAGGAAATAGCCTTTAACACGTCTCTGGGTCTAGGCTTTAAGCTCTGCACGCAGTCAGCCAGGGCTTATACATAGATGGATATTATATTTATGGTATATGTTGTTAGTATGTATTGTAAATTTAGTATTGATTGATTTTTATATTTGAAGTAATCGCATTGTTGTTTTTAGTATGTTGTAACAACACCAACCGCAATATTGGTTCTTTAATTCCTGTCCACCCTAAGGCTGCTCTTTGTTCTACCATTCTTTGTAAGTTTTTTAAAGTTGCATTGTTATGTATTAGTTTGTGTTGGTGTCAATAAATTATTATTGTACTGTATAGATGAGTACTTTTTTATTTATACTTACAGAAGAAAGTTGATAGACAAAGGATAAAATATGTTTCTAAAGCGACTTCTTAAAAAGGAAGAGGTTCTCAATACGATTGTATTTTTTTAATGTTTGTTGCCTCAGATCTCCGTCATTTATTATCAATAAAAAATATTTGAATGATTATTATTTTAGATCGGCCTTAAATGGCATGAATATTTTTTCAAAATCAGTTCAGAAGTTTTGTTTTTTAATTAATTATAACTGGATAAATTTATCGATCATTTAAGAAATCATATAATACACATTATTATCCAAGTAGATATTTCTCACACTCATTATTATGGTTTTAAAAATGACATTAGTAAGGCACTTAATTAGGTAGGAAGGTGTATATTACATAATTATTAGTTAATATATAAATGGATGTAAGACAAAGAAAATTTACGTTTTATCCATATCCCTACTTAATTACATACAAATGAAACGTATGTATGTTTGTTTGTTTGACTTTTATACTAAAACGGCTGAACTGATTTTGACGAAATTTTGCACACAAATTGGAAACTATACCGATATCAACATAAGATATATTTAATTTCTGAAAATTTAGATTTACCGGAGGAAAACGGGTGCAAAATGTTGTCAAACCGTGAGGCAGCTAAAAATAAAGTAAGCATAAGAGGTTAAAAGAGAAAAGATTAAAATTAAATTAAAAATTATAGAAAGACTTGAATATAACACCTATATAATATTCTTTTGCGAAACTGGTGCCGGCTCACTGTGAATGAGAACTGGCTGCGCACAAGACAAAACAACAAAAAAAAAACACATGGACTAATAAGGGTAGGTACGTCGACCTTGAACAACTTCAAGTGTAAGCCCGGTTTAGTCATCGATTTACAAAAACTTGTGTGGCACCGCTTAATAATAATAATAATAATAACGACCAACGATCACATACATAGACCCTGGCCCTAACTAGGATTCCCTGTGTCTAGGGACTCAGGAACTACAAGGACCATGGTCCCACATCACCCAGACTCAGAACAAGTATTTGCGCTTTTTTTTCTGTACACATACTTGTCCTGCAATGGGAATCGAACCCGCCGACTCCGGGCTATGAGCCGACCTGCTCAACTACCACACCACAGAGGCTCAAAGGTCAAAACTGTTAAACTGTCAGAGCTGTTAAAGCCGTTGTATTCAAAAACAAAACAAACAAAAAGCAGTTAATGGTGCTTTCCATGCAAGAAAGGCCTCTCTGTAAAACGCCACTTTACGCTTATAGCCATAGGGGGCTGCCATAATCAAGAAGAATTTAATGTGCTGAGAAGAATGCTGGCACCCATTCCCTAGATATTCCCTTAATCAGCTCTTATGACAGACACAGACAGGGGGGGGGGGGGGGGGGGGGAAGATTCGCACTACATGGCCATTTATTAACAACCTACCTGATAAAACTTAGTAAGACAATAATAAGCGCAAAGTCGCACTCTCAAGGTTCCGATACTTCCTAAACACTAATTTATGTATGATATAGTTTTCGTTGTATAAAGTGCAGTAATTAGAGAAACTTATCTTTCCTGCTTTTTTACAAGTATAGCCTTTGGATCTGTTCCTACACCTACTTGTGCTATAAAACTTTCGTTTATGTCTAATTTTAATATATAATTTAGAGAAATTATATTTATATATATGTAATTATTGATTGATTCAGGCGTGAGTTCAGCTCATCTTAGATACAAATTAAACTATAATATCTAGTGTAATTCCGCTGAAAAATAAACATCATATTAACTATTGTATTGGGGCTATTGCAAAGGCTTTTTATAGGGATACGAAAGCGATAAAAATATATTGCTATTATATTTTAATTTCAATAAACTGAAAAGACTAAATCGGCCCAACATTCGTTGCGCGCAGCATTAGGGAAAACTCCAGTAAAAAAAATCATTATTATAAAACAAGAACTGTCCCAATATAATTGTTTGTATTAACGGACTTACACTAAATATTTAATTAATTAATATTATATGAATATAATACGTTTCGTACCTTATTTTTAGGCAAGTATTGTATAAATTCTTTCTATTAGGTATATTCTTTAGGTTCTGGTTTTATTTTGTGTTTAATTTAAACATTCTTGTTCGACGGGAATGACGTAACTCATATAATAAAGTGAATACGTAAAACAATGAAATAATTTAAAAAATCAAATATTTATATATTGGCTTTTATTGCATTGAGTTATGAACATGTTTTTGATACCAATTTCAACTTACTATCTAGAAAAAAAGGGCTTAAACGGAAAATAAATTGATCATGTAAAGGTTCCGTTTTTTAAAACTGAGAAACAATAAAATTGTAGTACAGTTCATTATTTTTCGTAACGCCAAATTTATTCAAATTGACTATACAAATACTTAAATGTTTCGGAATATCTTCTAGAAACCAGATTATTTAGATGTTTGACCAGTATTTTGAAGAAGTACTCGTATAGTAGTCATTTTGACGAATAAATCAGTTCTTTATAATATTAAACGTGTTAACTAAGTATCTATGAATATATTTCCAACTGTCAATACATTGGGCGTTGTGCTTAATCATAGTGGGCGGTTTCTGTGGTTTAGAACATTTTTATTATGCTTGCTGTACCTATAAGCAAACCTGTCGCGGTTTACTTTTTTTCTACACGTCTTAATAACTTTATATCATTTTGTTTCATTTATGTTTTTAATTATATGACTGAAATGTCTAATGAGCTATACGCTGTGGTTATACGTAATAACCACAGCCTTTGCGTATAGCACCTAGTGCTGGGTTGAAAAGTTCGCGGCCTAACTATACTTTTATACGCACTTCTTCCTGCTTTTCGAAGCTTCCATACTGGTTTAAAATATACCTCATGGTTTTCAAAATATAGCATTACAGCAGTTTTTCTTTCAGGTTTTTTTCATTTGATGAAAGTTTTAACCAATCGGTTGGTCTTTTAGGTTTGGGAAAATATGAAAATGTGTTAGGTTATTTGAAGACATCATAAAAAATCATAAGAACGTGTTTTCTTCATCACACTTCACACTAATCACACTAATATTATAAAGACAAAAGTTTGTATGTGTGTATGTTTGTTACTCCTTCACGCTCAAACGGCTGAACGGATTTGGATGAAATTCGGTACCAAGATAGCTTACACACTGGATTAACATATAGGCTACATTTTATCCCGGAAAAGTGAAATGTTCCCGTGGGAGGAGCAAATAATTAAAATACTTTTCATCCGCAGGTGAAACCGCGGGGCGCAACTAGTATTGTATAAACGCTGTAGGTAATTGCTCTCACTTAAATCGCTCTAACTTTATAACTACACATTACACAGCAACAAAACAACCAAAGAGCCATGTACATAATGAAGATAGGATAGTATTGTAAAAACAACATCCTCTATTCTTTACAGTTTAAGCCAGTATTTGCTCTTGGATAGGTACATGAGGCCTTTTCATGGCTTTCCTCTTATCTTCTTTACTTTACTTTCCCTTCTATGATTAATTATATGAATTTTTCAAATAAAAATTATATTGTAGTATTTATTTATGTGCCAGCCTGCGAACTTTTGAATCCACCTACGTATTAAATCAATAGACTAGTGTTAAATCAATGTAAGTAGATCTTGTTTATTTCTTTTCTTTAACTTTATGGAAGAGGCACTGATTTATAACGTCCTAAATGCTTCTTTACCTGTCTTCAAAATCTTTGTATCTAAATGAAAAGAGGCATAGGTATTTTCTTTTAATTTTTCACTACAACTTACTGTAAGACATTTTTAAGAAAATTAGGTATCACCTTTGGTGCGTGCACACCTAATATTATCTGTGACTTGGAAATACATAATTTAATAAGTAATCGAAAATAAATAATTTATTGCAAATAAGCTATTTAACACGTCAAAATTAAAATATTAATATTAAAAACATGATTGAAGTTAATTATTGAAATTGAATAGAAATTATTGATTAATATTCATGTTTTGAGCTAGTACATTTAATAACTGGCCCGATAGCTCAGTTCATAGTAACCCTGCCTTCTGAACTATTGTGGGTTCGATTCCCACCCAGGACAAACATTTGTGTGATGAGATAGTTGTTTGTTCTGTCTGGGTGTTATATTGTATTCCATGTATGTATTTACATACAAAAAGTATCTAAGTATTGTATCGGTTATCTAGTTCCCGTAGTACAAGCTTTGCTTAGTTTGGGGCTAGATGCAGGCGCTGTGTGAAATGTCCATACATTATTATTATTATTATAAGTGCTTAATATCAAAATAACCAGGCTTATAAAAGTGAGTTTAAAAAAGAGAGGTTCCCTTTTACCTATACTTTTTTGTAGGTGCAAGCAATTCGGCATAATATCACAGAAAATGAAACAAGATTATAATCTTATATCTTATATCTCTATATATAGAGAGTATAATATCCGACCAAGCTAGCAGTAGATACGTTCTTAATTTTCTGTTTACTTTTTATTATTTGTCACTAGGTGCGCTCCGCGGTTTCACCTGCAAATAAAAAGTATTTAAATTATTTACTCATTCCACGGGAAATTTTCACTTTTCCGGGATAAAATGTAGTCTATATGCTAATCTAGTATATAACTATTTTGGTACCAAATTTCATCCAAATCCATTAAACCGTTTGAGCGTGAAGGAGTAACAAACATACACACATACAAACTTTCGCCTTTATAATATTAGTGTGATAGTGTGATAGTTGCCAGATTGTCAGTTTGATGGTAAAATTAGCTGTCTGTAAAATTAGGTTCTTTGTGAAGAATTATAGGCGACAATGTACAACAATAGATGGGTCTAGTTCTGTCGTTCAAATAATTTTCCAACAGGACCAGCGAACATGACCACGTTACAAATTATTGGTTAAATAATAAACAAAATATTAATTTTTGTTACGATACATTTAAAATCTTAAGCTTAGGTTAAGCCCATACTATCTTCTATCAACCCCCCTCCTCTTGTCCATACAAAAAGCGCCAACGTTTTTCTACCCCTAAATGTTATCCGATTCTGATGTTTTTTAATAATAGGATTAAATTGCCTAATTGCAGTACTGGCCATTTCAAATCATAATACTATTTGCTAGGCTAAGAATTCTAATTTCAAATTAAATTTATATTTTATCAATATTAGTCATTTGTTTAGCGATTAGCGTTATATTTTGAATCTTTTTCGTCATCACACTAATATTATAAAGGCGAAAGTTTGTATGTGTGTATGTTTGTTACTCCTTCACGCTCAAACGGCTGAATGGATTTTCTGAAATTCGGTACCAAGATAGCTTAAACACTAGATTAACATATAGGCTACTTTATCCCGGAAAAGTGAAATTTTCCCGTGAGATGAGTAAATAATGAAAATACTTTTTATCCGCGGGTGAAACCGCGGGGCGCAAATAGTTATAGATACGTTGTAAATTCGATTGACAGCAGCAACGCAGCAAGTGGCAGCAACGCGGTACAAGCCGCACGCAACATCAACGACGTTTACGAAGTGAACATTACAAACGAACGCGCCACCTGTTATTGGTATACTGTTATTGGTTTGTCCGCTTCCGTTTTGGAAATTTCAACTTGATAAATGAACCTCGTGGTTGTCTGAAAACTGGTCGACAATGGTAAATTAAAGGCGATTGTGGAAGCTGATGATACACAATCTACGGCTGAATTAGCAGCAGTTTTTGACGTGAGCAAACAATATTCCATACGTCAAATTAGGAAGGCAAAAAGCCTTGATGAGTGGGTGCCCCATGAACCTCTGCTCAAAATGCATACCAACGAAGGAATTATGAACCGCATTGTTGCCTGCGACAGAAAATGATTTTTTTTTGACAATTGCAAGCGCTCAGCAAGTTGGTTGTATCATAGTTAAGCACCCAAACAACGCCCTAAACGAAAACTTACCTCTAGATAAGCATGGTTTAGCACTCGTGTGATTCCTCACAGCTTCTTACCAAACGGGATGAGCATTACTGCAGATGTGTACTGTGTGAAGAACTGAACAAAATGATGGAGAAGCGCGCATTTCTTCAACCAGCTTTAGTCAATCGCTTCTCTCCGCTGCTTCTACATGACAACGGGCAACTTCATACTTGCACAGCAGACGGTCTCCAAGTTACAAGAGCTGCGGTTGGAAGCTCTCCGTCATCCGCCGTACTCACCAAACCTTGCGCCTACTGACTTCTAATTTTTCTAGAATTTGGATAACTTCCTGGCGGGGAAAATTTCAATGCCCAGGAGGCATTTTGCCTTTGTAGAATTGGTTGCCTCCCGTCCAGCTAATTTCCTAAAGAAATCATCAAACTATTTTCTACTGCGTTGGCAAAGATGCATCGATTGCATGGGTGATTGCTTTGATTAATAGAAATAAATTAAAAAAAAAATACAGTACATTACTTTTTTCTTAAAAATTCCCATTTTATAGATAAACACCCAAAGTGGTGAATTTTTGCGCCAAAATTATTATGAAGAAAATTAGTAGTAATTAGAATACAAAATTAATTTTAATAAAATCAAAAAATATAACCGTAGATTATAATCTGCCAAATTTTTCCCTGAAACGCTAAAATGTAGGCATATTCATTGACGGTCTCTTGTCTCTCTATCACGATCGATTTTATTATTTTCACACTGAGGACGTAGGATAGGTATATGTATATGTTCTGATTCCATGGTTAGGTTAGGTCGATGGGTGGCAGGGAAATGCGAGGGCATACCCCCCAAACATGGTCGTTAGATCCCTGAATACGAGCTGCCCTTTAGCAATCTCCAATATAATGTAATAACCTAATCGTGTCATGAAGTGACGTAAGCATTTACACAAACGTTTGTGCGTATGTTTATATGGCTGAACTGAAAACTGTCTCATTTTGTGAATAGCCGTTTAGAAATAAAGGTACCTAATTAAAACTGTTGTAAGTATAGTACATAGTAACAACGTAAATGCAAACAATATCTTTTTAATGAAATATCTCTACGACAACCCCAATACCTAATAATAACTTTTGGTAGGCTATTTGACTGCTATATTTTTATTGCATACGTAAATAACATACCCCAAAAAACAATAATATAATAATTATTTTAATTTTTTAGAAATAATTCTTGAAAAATATAACGATAATCGTGAAAACAAAAATTAAATATCACAAAAAATAAAAAAAGTTTTAAAATACAAGAATAGAAAGATACAGCTCGAACATGCAGTGACGTCAGGTACCAGTACTCACAGCAACTCATTCCTAAGCTGTGGTAGCTCTACATACAGTCTCTTTGGCAAGTGACGTCACAGCACTTCATAGTAGCTGTGAGGAAGCTCTACACACAATGTCTGTTTTGCGAGAAAGGGACAGATAACGAACTTTTAAAAGCGTACTACTCCGTGATGAATTTACCGATTTTACTTATTTTTTCAATTATTACATAAATTTTTGAGCTACATTATGAATACATTTACTTGTTGTAACTATTTACTGAAATTGTGTAAGCGAATGTGGCTCAGTGGTTGCCCGTAATAATTCAAACCCGACGCAGCCTGCTAACCAAATAAAGTTATAGGATTTATGTAAAAAAAATACAACAAAATTATTTGGGCCAAGATCATAAGCTGCTGGTTGAAGGTAGATCCTATGTATCGCTGGCAACGACTTCAAAATTTTAAGAGGTTAAGATTTTAGATTTATCAAGATTAAGAATTTAATAGATGAGTGGGTAGCGCTTATAATAATTGTATATTTCGCTTTTGAGGGCCCAATTGTAATTACCCCGATTGTAGTTTTGAAGTTGGTTTAATTTTTTTTTTCATATTTTTGTAAGCGCCGATTGGAAGTGAAAATATTTTGACCATCTAATTAATCAGAAAATGAATCACTATATAATAGCACCCAATGATCATATACATATATCCTGGACCCTAACTAGGATTCCCTGTGTCTAGGGACCCAGGATCTACGAGGACCATGGTCCCACAACACCCAGCCACAGAACAAGCATTTGCGCTTTTTTTTCACAAGTACTTGTCCTGCCGCGGGAATCGAACCCACCGCCGAGCTATGAGGCGACCTGTTCAACCACCATACCACAAAAGCTGTTAAAAATTATACAAGTAAGTATACGTTGATATATATGAGTAATTTTATGAAAACCGAATTACAGATATGTCAAATGATTTAAATAACTCGAAACGACCCAAATACCGTTACATCGGCCCTGATATTATATAAAAAGTTATTGCATATATTTACTTATCAGTTTTATTTAACTTTCACAACTTAAGATATTAGAGCGCTGTATGTTTTTATAGATATTACCTACTTTGTGACATTTTGGGTGGCGCATTTGAAAGTAAAATGTTTGAATTGAATAACAATTTTTTGGTTATGGACTCGATTTGAAAGAAGTTAGCACCGATACAAAAACTCAGTTATAATCCGGGATGATATTGTGGCGGGGATTAAATATGGTGTTTGTAGCGAAATTCCGGTTTAGTGTGGTTTGTAAGGCGGAGGATTATTAATGTCTGTATGTTGGTGTTTGGGCGGATTGTCGGCAAGTGAGACGGCGATGTTCAAAAGCACGCTGCGGTGATCCGCACACGCGCCGCCCGTGTTACGCAGAAATCACAAAAAATCTCCCAAAAGTGCTATTATAGCTCTAAGTATCGTGCCGCCAAAAGGTTCCAGCTTGATATTGTCCAATCTTCAGATAAAAGTGTAATATTTTTGTTGTAGAAACCCTTTTACCTGCTCTTACAATGTATGACTTAATGTTGGTAATAATGAGAATGTATTAGGAAAATTAACAGTTATTGTGACATTTCATTTTTCTGTCTTTAATGAGTTGGGTTAAAAATAAAAGAGATTATCTCTAACTAAACAAGTTTAGGTATAACTTGAAATATTAATAGATAAGCTGGTGCCTACAAGCTATTAACGATATGAATATTATTGCCATTAAAATACTTGGATCAATAGTTCTAAATCGTGGCTAATTAATCTACTAAACAGAAAGTTTGTAATTTATACATCAACTGTAATTATTATTCATCATTCAAGGTAAATGAACGGCGATATGCATACCAATCTTTCATTTTAGCCTAAAATAAGAACCGGATTTAATATTTAACGAGTTTTTTTATATAATTTATTAGCCGAGCAAACAAACAGTTGATGTGTATTTCATAAGAATATGAATAGCCAAGTAATTTCAATCGTTAGTAGATAAAATATCCATAATAAATATTTTATAGAGCAGTCATAAAACGGGCTATGTGATAAAGTCAGGTATAGTGGCCACTATAATAAAATTTGACAGTATGTCATTCTAATAAAATACAGACATACAAATTTTAGTGTAAAACTGTCAAAGATACCTGTTGATTAATTAAGTTACTGAAAGTATGTGCTCTAGATGAATAAAATAGTGAATCGGAAGTATAGAGATTGTATTTTTATTATCAAGTGATGTAGATAGAAATAATTGGTTTAGCGCTTTTAATTGATATCTTATATTTTCGAAAGTATTTTTATGGAGTTCATTAAAAAATACATATAGTACCTACCTAGAAAACTGAAATGTTGAAATAATTTTGTCCTATATCTAATTATTTTTATTATAAAAGTTTGCCGGATGTAAAACAGGAAGTGACGTTTCCGCATTAACCATCAGAGTCACCACCACAACATAAGCTAGATTTCTCTACGTTCTGAGCGACGAAAAATATTTAATAAATCAAATCGTTAGGTAGGTATATGAGAATTTTGTAAAGAGTCCTTCAAAGAAATAGCCTACGGATTAAATTTTTATAGTAATAATACAACTGAAACGTCATTTGTTTTGTTGGATTGTTAGTACAATACTGGAATCAACATAAAGATTCCGGAAAATTAAGAGTTTCCTCGAAAAAGCGGAAAATAGCGGAAGAAACCGCGAGGCGCCTCTAGCTCCGAATAAAATCATGATTCCATAAATATGAAAAAAATACGACCTGTACCGACTGGTTACCGGCGTTGATATTTTACATTAAGTCACAGTTGTTTTAACACATCGGTTATGTAAACTTGGCCAAATACTATATCACTTATAACAGAAATACCTGTCTTTTTCTTTTTAACTTTCACAACACTAGTAATAAAAATAACTAAGCCAAAATTTTCCAAAATTCAGTAATATGGAAATTTTATTAGAATTATGTTACTTGTACCAACTTTGGTGCAAAAATCATTTATGTAAATAAAAATGTAGAGCCATAATAATTATGTAAGCTTTTTTTTCGTAAATTCGATGTAAGCAGTTTAATACCTGACCGTTTGATCAAGATTGGTATGATTCTAAGAAAAAGTTATTTGAAAACACATTACTACTTTAAACGAAAATAACAGAAAATACTTTTTTGGAAAAGGATAGGTACCAACTTAACGATTTGTGAAAATACGTACCTATAACTTATGAAAAAGCGAGCTTTTCACAACACTCCTCTCAAACAAATAATAAAACACATTACAAAAGCTCACGTCTCAAAGCTTTCCTCAACACCTCTACTATTATTCTACGGTTCCTAAAATACTATCAAGCGTAATTCACTTCACTGTTTACTCACCGCGCTGGCGAATTTTATTGGGTTGTTTTTGGTGAATGCCGAATTTTATCGTCGGTAACTGCAACATTGTAGTTTCGGACAACTCAAAATAAAAATCAACAATAACAACGCATCGAAGCGAAGCGACGGAAGCACCGAACTTTATCCTCTTTAAATATTTCACTATTCCATTTGATGTGGCGAAGTGTGATCGTGGTGTGTGTTGTGCTGTGGTCGAGGAGTCGAGGAGGTTCGTAGTGAAGAGTTAAGTACCGATGGAGACGCGTCGGACGCAGGCTGGCTTGACGCGCGGCATGTTGTGTCGCGCTGGCGGCTCAGTGCCGGCGCATGGCAGGCGTCAGGCGGCAGGCGGCCGGCGCTCACAGCACGGTCGGTTCACTCGCGAGTCGCGGGGCGCCGAGCCCTCACTCGGCTCGCTCGAAGTACGGAGTGCGGAGCGGACACGGCGTGCGACCGGGCGCACCACTCGCCATCTGAAGCGGGACTGAGCGCGAGGCGGCGGCGGGCGGCGGGCGGCGAACGCGCGCGCGCACCAGGTATACGGTTATGACAGGGAGGCGGGGCCGCGCCCGGCTCATAAATCAAACTTCGCCCATTCGCACGCGCTTCGCTCACCCCCTCCTCCATATTCCATATTCGGGGCGGAGCATATTTTCATAATCATAACGCCTCATATTCATTCATAAGCGACATGTGGCCGCGGCGCGCTAAGGCGGGTGGTGGGCGGCGCTGCCCGCTAGATGGCGGCGCCGCGCCGCCACCGGCAGCCGCGCGCCCCGCGAAGCCTCCCACATCCATTAATTGAACTTCATGTCATAACTTTTTGTTTGTATTCAATAAACTATTGAAATTTAATTGCCGTCCGATAAGCTTTTGCTAATTTATCTTCGATCTGTTTGCATTCTATAAATACTTAAACGAGCCGTATCTGCTTAGACGGGTTTGGGTAGCTTTGTATAACTGGTTTTTACACTTTAGATAATGAAGTGCGTGCATTATAGTAGGTTCCATTGACTGGAGATACTGAGCTGAGCAAGTCCTTGTGACAGCTTGCATACTATTACACAAAGTTTATGATCAATGTAGAGCACAAGCCTTTTGTATATCTAGGTAGGTAAGGATAATTAATACTTATGAGTTGCACTATCTTTTGGATTCATACAGGTAGGTATGTACCTAATTATCTGCTTGGCTACAAACTGCTACCATCTTACTTCATCATAATCATCCTGAAGACATCCATTGCAGAACATATAGGCCTCCCTCATAGAGCGCCACTTTGAGCAGCTACTTGCTTCTTATATCCAACGGCTCCCGAGCGGGCCTAATCTAAAATATCCCACTTTAGACAATCGTATAAACTATTGAATAGTACCTTCATATTACATAACTAGCTTCTGCCCGGCTTGGCCTATAGAAAACGAAGAAGATTTCATTATAGATAATTCAACCACCCATTTCACCCTCTTAGGGGTGGACTTTCGAAAACTCCTTTCTTAGTACCTAGATACCTATACATTTTACAAAAAACACCCCCTAAATTTCAAGTCTCTATATATAAAACTAGCGGTTTAGGCTGTGCGTGGATATATATCATTCAGTCAATCAGTCAGGACTTTGAATTTTATATGTATAGATTATAATTGCTCTGTAAATGATGTACATACTATATATAGCACCTATTTGAAAAACGACAAAAGATAATCAAAACTCACAAACAAATCTTTTTCCAATTCTCCAATTAATTAATCTACCAAACATATCCGCTTTGAATTCATTGACATCCGTAACTAGGTTATTATCACCACTCGATTTTAATTCGGAATGGTATCGAGTAGGAGTCGTTATGAAAAACGCGGCTACAAGCCATGTCGAGCTTTGTGTGCTTTAAATTAAATATAACCTATGCGCGACTGTCGGCTATCGGGAGCCGAAATTGTGAGTCAGGAGGTGGATACAGTTGAGGTTAAGATCTTTATGTATAAAAAAGGTGCCGAATTAAAGATTACCTTCGTTGATATTGTTTATGAACGGGATATTTACAATCTGGGTGCATCAAGCTAAAAGCGGCACGGCCGTACCACCCTTTTTTAGAAGCATTAAATTTATTTATCTCGAGGTGGCGATATTTCGGGCTATTGCAAGCACCATAATCACGGTTGAACTGAAGAACTTGTGGGTGATAATAAGTTATGGGTGAACGTCGCGGTCTGCTTTTCTTCGCACACGTTTATTACGCGTTATATATTTTAGATAGATAGATTGATAAACTCTTTATTGAAACACCACATCTTAAATAATAAAAAAGTGAACAAACTTTAGAAATTAGTAAATTAGAAATGCAATGAAATTTCAAAATTTTATATCATGGATATCTGTATGCAGAACATAAAGCTTATCGTCCATATTATGTACTTATCATTATCTATAAATTTATTTACTTCATTATATATAAATTAATACTTACCTAATATAGGTTCCTTCGGTATTCTAGAAGTTCAGACGTTTATTTTTATTTTTTTACATTTATATCTACAAACACCTTTCCAACAAGGACCGACACCTCCCCCCCTATTAATGCGATAGAAGCAATTTATCCGTTTCTGCCAGTCATCAGGCCGGGCCATCGACAAAACACGGTACAGCCACGTTTTCCCGTATGTCATTCTGTGATGTTCGGGGTACCCGGTTTTTTATAATTAACTGATATTAATGCCAAATGGGTATTGTAATTGATTTGGGTTTTTGCTTCTTTAATTTGTAGGTATATATAATGAAATAAAATCTGTTGTTGTTTCTCCGTTTATCTTTCTTATATTTTTATTTAGTTAGGAATTATCTGGGGAATTAAGATCTGCATAAATGTTCATTTTGTTTAATAAAATGTACTTCTATATTGACTGGCCCGATAGCTCAGTTGGTAGGAACCATACCTTCTGAACTGTTGTGGGTTCGATTCCCACCCAGGACAAACATTTGTGTGATGAACATAGGTGTTTGTTCTGTGTCTGGGCGTTATATTGTATTCTACGTATGTATTTACAAACAAAAGGTATTTAAGTATTGTATCGGTTGTTTGGTTCCCATTGTAGCTTTGCTTAGGTTGGGGCTAGATGGCGCTGTGTGAAATGTCCACAGATATTTTTATTTTTATTTTATTTATTTATATTCACTGGAGTGAATGGTCGTATATAGCCATTTCATAATATAATTTAAATATATTGATTTTATTAAATATAGCCACGTTAAATTTTCAGAAAAGAAGGTTATTATAAAAAAACAAATGACAGATACCTAAGTTTAAAAATCCATCTATTTCCAAGTACTTAAAACTTTACAGAATAAACGCTCTATTCACTCAGTAAAATAGGCCTTATTATTGCAACTTATTAAAAAATATACATAAAAGATCCATACGTAAACGACAAAGCGTCGCTTTGCTAATAGTAGCGTTTGTTTTTTTCCCCTCGTGTGTTAGTGTGAGTGTTCCGAATGGCAAGTAGAGGCGCTAACTACACTCTTTTTACGGAGTGTTCAGATTCCGGCGACCTTGACCTACCAGACCGCCTCGGTTGTATAGGTATAGCTACGCTATAGGTCTACGTACGGCTCTACGTAGAGCTTTATGACGCTTATTCAAATGTGGATGGAAATCGTTATTAATTTTACATATAATTTTGTAATAGTAATACAATACACTGTTTTAAATATAGAGTCAAATTATTATTTAAACTCAAAAAGTAAATGTAGAGCTTTCGCATCTACTTTAGTAAAAAAAAAAGTCACAAATGTGTGTTACACTTGCATAATCAATGTAACCTGCGTGTAGGCCATTATAAAAAGGAACTTTCATGGATTCATGGATGTTTTTAGCGTTACATTTCGGTCTTTTGGTCAGTTGGTAGAACCCTGCCTTCTGAGCTGTAAGTTGTAAGTTCGATTCCCACACAAGACAAACGTTTGTGTGATGTTTTTCTCTGTGTCTGGGTGTTATATTATAGTATATACATATACTTTTTGTGTGTAAATATATACATATTTACACACAAAAAGTATCTAAGTATTGTATTAGTTATGTGGTTACCAACTTCCCATAGAACAAGCTTTGCTTAGTTCGGAGCTAGATGGCGCAGTGTGAAATGTCCACAATTAAAAAAAAAAATTGATCACCGTAGCATGATGAAAAACTTGTCTTAATTGGAGATATATAAGTATACCAACTTAGATATTTAGTAAACTTATAACCGATGAGACAGTAGTATACATAAATTATTATACGGAAAACGCCATGTATTTATACATTTTTATTTTATTAAAACTAAATGGCTAAAGTTTAAATGAATTGTATTAAATAATACCTTTTAGTTAATTTATACTGAGTATATTGTATAGTTTTTTATTTTTTCGACATTTCACACAACGCCATCTAGCCCCAAACTAAGCAAAGCTTGTACTATAGAACCCAGACAACTGATACAATACTTATATTATTTTTTGTTTGTAAGTATATACAAACATCGATGTTCATCACACAAATGTTTGTCCTGGGTAGGAATCGAACTCACAATTTGCAGTTCAGAAGGCAGGGATACTATACCAACTAAGCTAACGGGCCAGTCAGAATTTTGATTTCCTTTCTTGCAGAAGTGAGATAGGAAGCAGGTGTATAAAGCATACTTCTATAAATTGCAAGGTGTTTTACATCAAATGCCAATGCTCTACCATTGTATGGTAGAGCTGCAATCTTTGCAATTTAAGTTTACTAATTTAACTGCATTCCTTAATCATAAAGAGATTTAAAAACGTCTATATAATTATAACACTATGAAATTGGTATAAATGGCGCTGTAAATGCTGTTAAAATTTTTAGCTCGTCACCTATGGAGTATAAAGAAAAAGAAGTCGTAATATAACTTGTTTTAGAACACAAATAGCATACTTCTATCGACTTGAATATAAAACAAAATATTTAATTGCAAGGTGTTTCCATCAAGTGCCAATGCTCTATCATTGTATGGTAGAGCTGCAATCTTTGCAGTTTAAGTTTACTAATTTAACTACAATCTTAAATTAAAAAGAGATTTAAAAACGTCTATATAATTAAAACACTATAAAAATAGTATAAAAGGCGCTGTAACTGCTAAACATTTTAGCTATCACTAACAAGGTATAAAAAGTAATTAGTAATATTTATAAGTTTCAGAACAAATATTATTTTTTCTCTGTATAGGTACCTAAATACTTATTTTTAAAAACCAGAAATAGTTGATATAGAGTTTCAAAGTTAGCAATATTGGACCATTGATTTGCGGGAGAGTTCCGGATTTCATTCGGCAATTTAAATTTCACCCCTTTCGCACCCCATCCAGCGTATGACAACATAGCGATAGGTGCCTATAGTATATATTGTGCTCTACCATTGAAGGTAGAGTTCAGTGAAAATAGTTTCGGTAAAGTAGTTTTTATTTCAATTCAATATCATTTACTTCAGAGGGGACCAATATAATCACTTATTTAATTAAAAACTTTAAAGGCATATTTCTTAGTATCATGATAGACTTATGTTATATGATTTAGAAAAATATATTTATGTAATATCTTAATAAAACATGTACTTATAAAGTAATAAATGCTACTTTTTGAGTGTGTTTCGTATTAGGAAAACGAAATAGCTACAAAGCGCTTCCGCGAGTGGTGTTTAGTATTCATAGCTACATACTAAATAATCTGTCTCACTCTAGCAACATACCGCTAGCTCTCTTCCGTCCAAGTCTCCGAGCAGACAAGTTGTGCTCATTCAAAAATAATTAAATAAATTATAAACGTGTGTAAATTGTGAAAAACAGTGATTGAATAAACAGCAGTGAAGTTAAACTCAAAAGGCTCGTTTTCTTTAGATAAGGATACCTGAATAGGGAAAATCCTTAACATTTTGGTCCTTCTCGAGCCATACAGTGAATGAAAAGTGAATCCGCCATTTTATCGCAACGCTTGCCCCGTGCCCAACTTGGAAGCCTTACACGGCGCGGCGGGAAGAAATTCGAATTCAAAACAGCGAATCAGCGGGAACTTAATACCAGCGACATCTACGGCCTGCTATGAACAACGCAACTCAACTCTGTTTTATCGACTGACGCAACTGACGGATGAGCGTCGCCACAACGAAGAGCGACATCTACACAACGTCAATTGACAGTGACAGTCACCTACGTCACATTCACTGGTGACTTTACCGACCCTGACCACGGCGCATACGCCAATCATACACGCTTCTTCTACTTCCTAGTTCCTTCCTACTATTTCGGAACCGGAAAACTTCCGTTTTTTCAATTCAATTCTACGATCGATCGAACACACTACAAAAATTCTACGGCGCACACGCCACTTCAAGAAAAATATATTTTTTACAATTCTACTACATATTAAAACAATTAACTGCATCCGTAATCCAGTGCAATGGATCTCGAGACGCTCAAATTACAGCGAAGCGCGGTCAAGGGGAAATTGACGCGCATCTACAATTTCGTTCAATACTACGACGCTTCAAGTTCAAAAGAAAGAAACCTACATGAGATTAAAGTTCGAGAAACGGAGCTGAATACAGTGCTATTAAGGTTCGAGGACATACAATTACAGATCGAAAGGTTGGAAATCGATCCAGAGAAACTCGAAACCCACGAAACCGAGAGAACTACATTCGAAACTAAATATTACAACATTAAAGCTAAAATCGACGCCATTTTGTCGGGGCCCATTGATATAACTCGATCGAATACGACACGTGCAGAACAAAATATGAACTGTACGGTGCAGCATGATGCTTCATTCTCCAAGAAGCCCCAAGTTAAGTTGCTGCCTTTGGAGCTCCCTAAATTCGCCGGTAATATAAAAGAATGGCCAGCATTCAAGAACATTTTTTACGCTTCGGTGGACAGCGCGGACATCCCAGTGGTTAACAAGCTGCAGTATTTGAAGACGGCGCTGACGGGTGAAGCTGCTAACCTCGTATCGTCGCTCTTGATCACGGAGGAAAACTACATTAGAGCGCTAGATATCCTAACTAAAAGGTACGAAAACAAAACTATTATTGTAAATTTTCATCTCAAGGCTATAACTAATTTTAATTCAATAACAAGGCATAATTTAGGAGACTTTCTTATCACTTTGCAACAAAGTCTAGATTCACTAAAGTCTATTGACTTACCTGTAGAAACATGGGATGTTCTCTTAGTGTATCTCATTACGCAGAAGTTAGATAATTCATTGCGTGCTGCGTGGGAAATCAATCGCAAAGAAAATTCCATAGCTACTTTGAGTGAACTCTTAGAATTTTTAAACCTACGCAGAACCGCATTTGAGCTATTAAATAGCAACTCTAACGAAAAACAAAATGTAAAGGTGTCCCATGTAATTTCAAATCCAGCAGTCTGTTCCCTTTGTCAAGGCAATCATTCTCTGCACAAGTGCCCTAATTACCTCGAAATGTCTGTACCCAATCGCATACAATATATAAAAGCTAAATACTTGTGCTACAATTGTTTGCAGCCATACCAGCTTAAACATAAATGTTCGAAATTTAAATGCCTTACATGCCGTGGCAGACATCATACAAGTATACATATGGATAAATCTAAACAACAGGTTAGTTACACTACATTTTCAAAGGACATACATGGTCAAGTGCTTCCTACTACCTCAATAATCCCTCACCCTACACAACTACAAACATATGGATCTCCTACCAATATAGATCACTCTCCCACATGCTCAAGTGAAGTGCCTACTACTACAAATTCTTCAAAAACTACTGGATCTACTACCAATGTAGGTCAATCTCAACTACTGCATACTCACAATGCCCCACACAGTACTTCATCTACCGTACTAGTGTCAAATATTAACACACACCAAATATTGCTTTCCACAGCTATAATACAAATTCAAGATGCATCTGGAAAATGGATAAACGCTCGTGCTCTTCTGGATGCAGGAAGTGAAGTCAGTATCATGTCACGCAGACTTGCTTCATTCCTACAGCTTCAAACTACGCTCAACACATGCCTTATTCAAGGTGTAGGCAACAGCCGCAATCTAACACAAGTAAGTACATACGCTAACATTTCTTCACGCCTCAACGGCTACCATACAAGCCTCAACTTTATTGTGATGGACAACATAACAGTGCCACTACCACATACATTCATTCCTACCTACTCCTGGCATATATCAGACAAACAAGTACGCACCCTTGCAGATCCCACATTCTTTGTGCCTGGTGCTATCGACATACTCATAGGTGCTGAACTGTTTTACACAGTGCTTTTATCGGGGCGAATTAAGCTTGGTCCTACTTTACCCTATCTAATTGAAACACACTTTGGATGGGTGGTATCCGGTCCTTTCACTCCAAGCACAAACACAACTATGCCTGCTTCGCAAGGCACTCCGCATGTAAGCATGTTTGTAACCAATACATCCACAGACAATCTACTACAATCTTTCTGGGAGCAAGAAGAATTGCCTCAGAAGAAAAAACTACTTTCACCTGCAGACACATACTGCGAGGAACTTTACCAGTCTACAACTACACGTGACAACACAGGCAGGTACACAGTTAACTTGCCACTACAACACGACAAACTTCATGAGCTCGGTAATTCTTTCAATATGGCTTACCGCTGCTTACTACAACAAGAATCTAGAATGCTAAAAGATCCTACCCTATACTCACAATACAAAGCATTAATTAATGAGTTTGTAGAGTTAGGTCATGCACATTATGTTGAAAACTTCTCACCTAATGACATAAACACTAAAGAGAACCCAGCTGACCTGCTCACCCATGGTGTCATGCCTAACGCCTTGTCATCATGTTCACTATGGTGGAATGGCCCGTCATGGTCAACACTACCAGAATCAAGTTGGCCTATTACTAAGACACATCATTCAGTTAAGGTTCTAAATCATACAGTAGAAGAATCTTCCATCACACACAAATCAGTTAACATTTGCACAGATACTCAAATGGTTAACTCTCCTTTTTATGAACATTTTTCTAAATGTTCTAGCTTTACAAAATTAATCCGAATATATGCCTATTTATTTAGATTTATACATAATATAAAAAACAAACATCAAAAAGTCAAGCATCACCTAACAGTTTCAGAGCTCAGAAATGCTCACAATTTTATTATTAGAGAAACACAACAGCACTCATTTTCAAAAGAAATTTATGAAATACAGTCCACACAAACTCAAGCTCACTCTCACACAACTGAGGCCACACAAACACTAGCTCAAATATATGAGCCTAAACAACACTCACAACTTATAGAAGGTCCACCACATTCGGCAAACAATAGGAAAGAAAAATCATACACTTACACATCTAGCCCTCTCAAAAAATTAAATCCATTTCTAGATGGAGACAACATATTGAGAGTTGGTGGACGCATACACCAATCTGAGATTCTATTCACACAAGCACATGCAGTCATACTACCTGCTAAAGATCACATAACAAGTCTCATAGTACAGCATTTTCATCTCAAACTACTGCATTCTGGCATACAAAATACACTATACAACATACGACTAACATACTGGCCTATTAATGGTAGAAGAGAGGTGAAGAAATGCATTTACTCTTGTGTCAGATGTACTAGATATAGAGGCAAGGTCTGCGGACAGCAAATGTCTGATCTTCCTGCACCCAGAGTTACATTAACTCGTGCATTCACTCATACAGGAATTGATTTCAGCGGAGCTATAGCTATAAGAAGCTCCATGACTAGAAACTGCAAATATTCTAAAGGCTACATATGTCCTTTTGTATGCTTGTCTACACATGCTATACATCTAGAGTTAGTGACAGATATGTCTACTCAGTCTTTTATATGTGCTCTAAAAAGGTTTATCTCTAGAAGAGCTATACCTACTTGTTTGTATACAGATAATGCTACTAATTTTAAAGGCTCAAAGTCAGAACTACATGAGCTACATAAAATGTTTAAAAATGAAACAAGCTATAGTCAAATTATAGATTTTTGTAATTTCAACTATATTGAACATAAGTTTACAGTGCCATTAGCAAGTCATATGGGCGGAATTTATGAAGCTGGTATAAAGTCTGTAAAATCGCTACTTAAAAACCATTTATTTAGTACTAAGCTAACATATGAATTTTTGTACACCATACTGGTTCAGATTGAAGGAATACTTAATTCCCGGCCATTGTACCCAATAACTGACCTACCCAATGATATTACATGTCTAACACCTGCTCATTTTCTTGTAGGTACAATCATAACTGATTTGCCTGAACCTAATGTCCTAAACCTAAATGAAAATAGGCTGAATGTTTACCAGAAAATAATACAAATAAAACAAAAGTTCTGGAAACAGTTTTATTTTAGTTACCTATCAGAATTACAAACTAGAAACAAGTGGCTGCAAGTACATAAAAATTTAAATATTGGAGATTTAGTAATTACAAAAGATGAAGCTACACCACCCACTTTTTGGCCGCTAGGCAGAGTTATTTCTACAAATACTAATAAATCAGATGGCTTAATCAGATCAGTTGTAATTTGTACATCTAAAGGTGAATATACTAGACCCATTCACAAGCTAATTCTGCTACCTAAAAAAGACCTGTAATTTAATTACTGTAAATACCTACTTACTTTCTACTTATGCTCATGTTATGTTAATAATATGATCCATAATATCACGCTTTGCTAAGCACCTATATTTCTTTACCTAAATTTTTTGTTACGTTTGACTGAATTTGCTATGCTACTATGCTTAGTTTAGATTTATGTCTACTTAACTACCTAAGTTATCTACTTATTATTAGCACCTAAGTTATTACCTAAGTTACTTTATAAGCTCCTGATTCTGTTGTATTACATGCTAATAAAAATGTCACCTACCTAAGTAAAATTAGATATGTACCTTTGCAAATTCATTAAAATAATGATATTAATTATTGATACCTACTTAATCCAAACAAATGGTACCTACCATTCTTAATATTGTAAACTTTAATATGTACTTAAAGTAAATTTCTAGAATTAATGTATTATATGGTCAAGCACCTACCGTAATTATAATAAGCTTAAATACTTACCATTATTTGATGATGTTCTTGGCGGTTGATAATCTTAAATTAAATGTAATGTTCTAACTACTTAAAAATAAACAAAATGTAAATTATAAAATCTTTATTAACTATAACATAAACAGTTTATACTACCATATTGTAAAACCTTTTTGCTTACAAAAGGGGGCCAGAATGTTTAGTATTCATAGCTACATACTAAATAATCTGTCTCACTCTAGCAACATACCGCTAGCTCTCTTCCGTCCAAGTCTCCGAGCAGACAAGTTGTGCTCATTCAAAAATAATTAAATAAATTATAAACGTGTGTAAATTGTGAAAAACAGTGATTGAATAAACAGCAGTGAAGTTAAACTCAAAAGGCTCGTTTTCTTTAGATAAGGATACCTGAATAGGGAAAATCCTTAACAAGTGGCGTGGCGTCTACCTACGTACCATACACGTGTTTTGCATAGGTAGAAAGAATTACTCTTATCAAATGAAATTAATATTATTTTAATCTATCATTGGGAGGTTATTTTAATCCCCGGTTATAAATTATTAAAAGATTTAAAACAATGGTTGTTTTTATTCTGAAGATTCTCACCAATCCGTGATCCAGGCTGCAGTCTTCCAGTAGTTCCAACAATATATTCACTAAACAAAAGTACCTAGGTACCTACATACATTCTTAGTAGGTACCCATCAAATTTGGTTTTATGATTATTTCAACATTTTTTTCTTACAACGCTATTAAATACTTATTTTGATAGACATTTCATTGAAGGGATGAGATCAAAAAAGGGTTTAACTGATTTTTTTCACAAAATGACTTATGGGTATCGTTGGATTCAGCGTAAAATTATCTACAATAATACACTCTCAAAGATTTTCAAAGAGAGATTTTCAGTCTAAAAACGGTTTATCTGACACAGGAATACAATTCGCTTAGCATAAAAACATTATTATATTTTGTACTAATTTTTTTGTAAATATATAATTGTATGGAACGTGCAAACTTCCTGTCTTTGAAAATTGGTGATTAAACTTAAAGTGTAAAAGTAAATTAGTTTATAGTTGATGTCTATGTTAAATGACAGTTTTATATTTTATTATATTTTTACAGTAATTGTACGAATTAGTACTACATTTTGTATTTTAAAATAGAATTAATACATTTTCAAGCAACTGAAACTTACATAAACCTTTTCTACTTATAAGCACTCTACATTAAAATGAAGCCGTTGAAGCTTAAAGTCAATTTTCTCGAAACTATCAATTTGACAGTTAAACACTTTTTATTCTCAACCCTTCAATTGTTTGCATGTAAACTGTATCTATTATTTAAAAATATTTTTGGTTTCTTTAATTCAAGGCCTCGGCAGGTAGATAACCTACTTACCATTGTTGTACCATGTTCACACATTCACTAGACAAGTTTAATTGGTATATGCGTGTTTTAATATTATTATTTATTTTTAAAATAAATTATACCCATTATACATATTCTAATTAAAATGTATGTATTTTAAATTAAGGTTTTATTTGTAAGAGAAAACCTCTACCAAAAGTACAAGCACACAAGTATGTCTGTTTATTCAAAAAGTTCAACTATTTCAGTCCCAACGGAGCTAAGCACGCCATAATTTCCATCTTCAGTAGGTAATTAGTCGGTAGCTATGTTGTTTTTAACCTCAGCCGGCTAAATAATTCGTGTTTATGATGACATCTAATCCCTTATGAATTTAATGCGAGCTCCCCAAATGTATCCGAGGTGTTATTTTTCCTGCGTGGAAGTTAAACAGAAATAGAAACGGTAACACAAGTCACATTCGATTTAAATACACAAATTTTTGAAAACGTCTGTTTATTTAAGCTAAAGCATGCCCGTTCGGCGATGCTTCGGCCGCGCTCTCACCTTACGTTTGTTTTGCTTTTCGGTTCGGTTATTGGTTTGGAAATCTCCCTTGATAAATGTGTTACTGTAAAAACATCTGAGGATCATGTACCGGAATATCAATTGTAACGATCAGCGTGTTTCAGTTGAATCGACTTGAAATGAAAAGCATTATGAGTATTCATTTGTCGGTTTTCCTAGTAAAACGAGGGTGAAATTTTTAAAAGGAACGTCAGAATGATGGGTTGCGAATAAATGTCCAGTCGACGTCTGCGGTGCCGCTGCGGCGGTGGCTGCCGGCCCCGGGAGCCGGTGAAGGCGGCAACGACGCGACGCGAACGCGTTCATAAATTTGAATATGGAAGTGAGTTCTAATGGCGTTTATTTTTACTGCACCCCCAGCTGTACGCCCGAATGCGACGCCGAATTTATTTCCATGCATTTTAATATCTCCCTCTGAATAGCTATTGCCGTTTTCACGCGGTTTTATTGCGAACTCTATAGGCGTGTTATGTTCTTTGTTTTGTTAGGGCGCTTTACGATCGAACGCTATGGACAATATTGGTCGAAGCCTCGTAAGGCTTCGGGGGAACATCGGCTGTAATTAGAGCCGATGTAGTAACTGTACTTATTGAAGCGATAATAAGCGCGCGGTAATCATGTAAATTTTCTTGTTTATGAAGTTCAAGTATTGCCAAGACTGGGTATGTCAGAATTAAGTCGTTAAAAGTGGACGTTGATTGATAGGAGCTTGAGCAAAGGGCACGCATCGCGGAAGCGCACGCACACGAAACGGTCGCTCGATGCGTTCACCGACCGACTTGACGCTCGCTACCACGTGAAATCGAACATCTTAAGAATTAAAATGTTAAAAGTCCTTCGCTCTCTTTCACTCCCATCCGCCATGACTGTGACCATGACATTGACACGTACGGGATGGAGCAGGGCCGAGTATCTGCATTTAAGCTTACAAACTTCTGTAAACAAAATCAAATCCTTTCACTCACAACTCATAGTAAACTCAGTACCTTAAACGAAATCATGTCGAGATTGTGAGTCGTGGTACTCGTAGTTGTAAGAAACTTGTGCTAGCGTTCAGTCGCTTACAGACTTCCCTCGACGTTGACTTTGCGCCTTGTTACTGTTTGCTCGCCTCAAAGCCTTCAACTGTAATTGTTTAACTTGCTGTACCCGATAATAAGCACTTCAGATTAGGTTTACTGGCGTCAAGTTTTTAGCCCAAGTTGGAGATAATTGAAATGCATTTTTGTTTAACATTCATTTTTTAATAAAAAATTAAGCCTTCCATTTATACAGGCTCAGTTATTTAAATAGGCAAGTAGGTCAAATCTCTAACTATGAATATGAATAGCGAAAAGTACTAAAAAGGTCTCGGGTTTCAAACGATTTTGATGAAAACCTAAACAAAAAAGATCATTGGATTTTTGAATTTTCAATATTCCTAGCCAGGTATAAAACCAGTTGATAAAAAATCTGTAGGTATTATTACACAATTCGATAGTGTCGCTAATAAGAATTTAGGGAAGTAAGGACATACAGCAAACTTAAATAAAGAGCTCGTTTTTACCAAAATACTTTATTATTTTCTGATATTACCTACCTAATACCTACACTGATTAGTTGTTCAAAATGATGGCCATTGTAGCTAGATTCGACATCTTAAGAACACATATGTCGTCTTTGACTCTGACATTTGACATTATTGTAAGAACTCATTGTATTATTTTATTATTTAGTAACATCAACTTGTTTTTTCGTAATGTATGAAATATTTTGCGGTAATTGTAATTGATTTTGTCTTTATTATCACCATAAATAAATGAATAGAGTTGCCATTAGGTATGTCTTTTTTTTTATATAGGCTTACTTTTGCCCACTATGCACCTGATGGTAAGTAACGATGTGGTCTAGGATGTAGCACGCTTGCCTAGAAGATACCTGTTCACTCTCGATTGTGCGATTGTATGTGCGAAAAAGAATCACATGTGTCGGTGTATAAAGTGTTATTGTAAGAAGTTACATGTATATTCTCCGCATTTTATTCCAAATGATTCATTGGACGTCTAATCATTAGAATCCAATGGAAGGACTTCAAAAAGAATAAAAGCTAAAGGTATCTGTGAGCGTGCGTGCAAGTTCAATAACATCTTTATTTTCGCCACAAGTTAACAAAGATAACGAGGCGGAGTTATCCCATGGATCTCGCGTGTCCAGTGTTTATTATGTCCATTTCCCTGACGACGAGAGATGAAATAATGTTTTAAATTATCCAGAAATGCATTGTCGACACGGGCCGTTAACAACCTGCACTTAGCCCGTCAAAACGATGACGGAGTAAGAGGTGAACATGTGAGTGATAATGGCTTATGACATAGTTGTTGCAAATACTCAAAGAACGTAATTTCAATCTTAATTTTTGTATTAATTTATTTGCCGATAATAATAATAATAATGTTAAATAATAATGATAACGCCCAACGATGACGTACATTGATTCTGGACCCTAACTAGGATTCTCTGTGTCTAGGGACCCAGTAACTACGAGGACCATGGTCCCATAACAACCAGACACAGAACAAATATTTGCGCTTTTTTTCGTGTCACAAATTATTGTCCTGCTGCGGTAATTGAACTCGCCGCCTCTGGGTTACGAGACGACTAGCTTAACTACCACACCACAGAAGCTGTCCATCTACTTAAGGCTGTCTTATGCTAGTTTATTAAATTAAAAATTTACCTTACTAAAACTAAACTATATTTAAGGTAAAAAGGGTCATAAATAAAACCCATTTTTGTATTAAAGCTGGTTGTTTTAGAATTTCTGTGTGCTGTGTATAAACTGCTCGTCTGTTCTCATACTTCTATATATATGATTATTTTTTAATTTAAATCGATTTAACAAACTGTAATTATCTTTCCATAACCTATCAATATCATAAGTAGATAAAAAAAAATCGTATTGCCATCTGACTATGAATAAAAAACAAAACTATTAATAATTAGTTCAAGTTAATGTGACTTTAAATTCAGTCCACCACACCATTTCCTCGTTACCATCCACTGTGACAACGCAAAACTAGGCACTACTTTACCGACATTAAAACCGCAAAAAGATACCACAGTATGAGAACTTCACTTAAATTATAGAGGGTGTTTCGAGAGGGTGGCAGGAGACTTGCTTGAAATATAAAAGTGTCCAGGGGCACTCAGCGGCCGGACGCTCATATTTTGTTATTTTATTTATATTAAAAGTAATGGTCCGCCGCGCGGCATAATGCTCTAGACGGTTTTTACGCATTTCTCTCTTTTCTCTGTGTCGTATATTTTCACTTAAATGACGTAGGTACGTGACCTCTTCTTTGTTAGCTGATATTGATGTGCTATAATACGTTAACGACTTAAGGGTTTTAGTACGGGTCGGTGGGTCAACATTGTTTTGTTTTAAATGCGTGTAATAAGTACTTTTTTGACTTATGTATATTTCTAACGTTTCAGTCCGTTGAAATGAGTCTTTAATTTTAACGGGTCTTTAATCTTTAAAGATGATAATGACACAGTTACGACACGCATAGCAAACAAAGCTTTGAAGATTTACTGTCTACAAAGCGTGTAAGTAATAATACAGTCGCGTCGTACTTGCGGTGGACTATACGCTACAATGATGCAATAGCATAAATTAACTTACCATAGTTTTATGCTATCATAAACAAGAAATACAGACATCTTCACTATAATGTAGCGCACCAAACGGCTCGTGCTGTAGACTGAAAGCGGCCGATCAGCCCCGAGACGATATGGTTCTACTGTAGCCGGCATAGGGGTCAAATCGGAGTGGTGTTTAACGTTGCAAGTGCGGGTTGGCAGCAATCTGCACAAGCAGAAGCGAGGTGTAAGTGAGGTGCTGTGGAGGCACGAGACAGCGTGCGTCCTCGACGCGTCCGTAAGCCGGGCTGGTAAGGTTCGGATCGCAGCGGCGGAGACACTTCGGTTGCGGCGGAGGCTCTTCCGGGGAAGGCACTATCTCGGGTGCAACGGGCGGCGGCGGCGGGCGGCGCAGCCACCACCCCCTCGTAAATAACGCGCGCTGGCGAGCCGGCGAAGCACCCGTGCCAGATTCTACAGCTAGAAACAGTTAAACGCTCATAATTTCGTGCTGGTTAAGCTTATCTTTGTCTCGTGTACGAAATTTCGCTGCGCTGTCCCCCTCGCGCGTTTTCGTGGACATATTTTATTTGTTGCGACGGAGCGAGTGTCGCGTCCGGGGCCAAAGTTATAATTGTCGTTCGACATACCATTGCAGCTTCTGCATAAAGTTGCCCGACGACGTTTACATTGTTGAAATAACTCTATCTGGTTAATGTTTCAAGTTTCCCGCTCGGCTTATTTGAAAATCTAAGTTAGATTAATGAATGTTTACGTAGACCGTTGTTTAGTTACGGCCGCTAGCGTAATTCCGTAAGTATGCCTTGCATTATAAATAAGATATCGATTAGGGCAAAGTAGTAATTGAATCGATTGCTGCAATACCAAGTGTAATTTCTAAGAGGGATTATTTAAAGCGTGTATGGGAGTTGCCGAGTGGGGAATATTTACGCATATCTAAATCACATTCAAAGTTTTAGCGTAGTAGGCTGCGAAGGCAGTCGCGTATCGTGATAGTGCCGGGGTTCGCTGGAGCTCAGGGCGGGCGGCGCTAAGCCGGCATCATCCCGCCTTATCGCGGCGCGGCGGATTCATAATAATTTTAATACTCGGGGGTGCTCGGCTTTTGGATTTCCTGCGCATACTTTTATAAGCGGTTTTGCTTCCCGGAGGATACGCGCCGCGTTAACACCCTCGTGTTTTTACACTATGTGGAATATTTGTTGCTGAAAGCTCCTATGGGAATAAGGGTTTTCAATATCAATGCTGTTGCTTTTATTTGATGTAATGATAGTAAGAGTAAGTTCAGTTTAATTCAGACAATTATATTTTCTTTTTGTGTCTTGCAGTAGTACATCAAATCTTGATTGTTTATTTGTTTCTCGTATATTCATCTGCTTGGTAAACCTTTAAACTCGGGTAATAATACAGCCATTTCATAGCAATACTGTAGTTATCTTTTATTATACTTTCACAAAATAGCAAGCAAAAACCTCTAATTACAGACTATATGCGAGATCAGCCAATTTGCCAAAATGGATATAACAAATGACAGCAGTAATAGAAGCACTTGAGTGGAACATTAATAGAGAAGCAGGTAGCGTCGAGCTGGGGCGGGCGGCTACACTAACGAGCGTTTTTATCCAGGGCGGGCGGATGATGGATGGCCCCACTTCCGGCCGCGACGTCCGCACTTCCGCTGCCGCTTTTGTATATTTATCAACATTAATTTCAATGCAAGAAAATATTTGCTTGTGCCAACTTGCTTTAGAATTTTGTGGAAATGCAAGCTAACGTTGAATAAGATTAATGTTACAGCTTTTCTTACATGTTTTTTATTGGACAGTTTTAATTACAGTTTAAGGGGTTTTTCAACACCTATAGATTGATGTTATGTGACTTCCAAAACAGACAGACTGACAAAACGCATTTTTTATTTCAGGGTGTGTTTCGTTGTTTGAACAAATTTTATCAAATTCTTGAGAAGTCTACACACACACTCACTCACACACACACACACACACACACACATTTATAATATTAGCAGCCTATACTTATATAGATAATATTAAGAAGTTGCGACGGCGCTGCTAAGAATATATCCTTTCAGATTTTCCAGAATATATTATTGAGGAATAATTAGTCTCTTTTTAGTATAACGCAAGCTAGCAAAAAAATACTATGCGTTGAAAACTGAATGAGGTGTTTTATGTATATTTTCAATGGAAGCCAAACCGAAAATAAAAAGAATTATGACCACAGATATCTAATTGCTACCGCAACATCCGCTAATGATGATAGACACGTCTATTCCTTGGTTTATTTGCCACAGGGGATGCCGGATGAATATCAGTCCAACGTTATATTCTATTTATGGCATTTCGAGATAATAATACTTTCTAATATGGGAAATGTGGTATATGTCAGGTTAAAATTAAAATTGGTTACTAACTTGGGTACAAAAAGGTACTGTGAATAACGAAGATGGTGCCTGAAATACACCTTTTTTTTAAAATAACGTAAAGATCATTCTTTTTCGATTTTATACCTTTAGATTTATACGTTATATATATTTTTTTCTATTATAGGTGTCTACAGGTATTTATACCTTAAGACACCTATAAAGGATTTTAGTAAGTTTATATATGTAAGGATTTTATACCTTTAAACACCTTTATAGGTATCTAAAGGTATAAAATTATGTAAAATTTGTGTGAAATTTTAGAATATTATTAATTTTTCCAAATACTAACGTATCTAGGAACTGAAACACCTTGCTAGAAAATGGTTAAAAATTGAAATACCTTGCTAGAAAATGGTCCATTCAGGATTTGCATTGCCTACTAATATCATAACATTGGTGTTATTCTAAACCTTAGCTTCTTCGCCGGTTAAACTAAACAAATGTATCTGCACTTCAAACTAAATTAATAAACAAATAAATCGTAAAAAAAATTATATGGACATTTAATACAAACAAGAAAATTAATTTATTACAGTATTTATCGTATACTTAAACCTTGTTTGGACTATTTCACTATCGCTAGTAAAAAATGGTTACACTATCTGGCATATCGAATATCTTTGTCATATAAATGTACAAATTTTAATATTTTCCTCTTTGATATCCCTACGTAGCATTTGTTATTTAAATTTTCTCAAAATGTTATCTTTGTTTAAAATTTTATCATATTTGTTACATTATTTTTAGTTTGGGACTTTACTGTCCCATATACGGAGGGCGTTGATATCTGCAACACAGTCTTGTACTTCTGCAGGTGTCAACGGTTCTCTAAAAAAAACTTAAATGCAACCATCCAATAACCTATCGCGATATTATGGATATAAGAGGTACCCGTGCTTTAACACCACAACAAACAAGCAAGCAACAAACTTAATTAAATTTATAACCACGTTTTCAAATGAATATGAGTGGAACATTCGCCGTGTTTAATGGTAGCTTATTAAGCATTCATTGCGAGACAGTCGAACGGTGAGAACCTCGTAACATAAATTTTGCGTATTATTTAGCTTGACAAGCGTGCGTTATGAAATTATAATGCTACGATTGATATGCAGTAGGACGCGCGTTCACGACACTGGGACGTGTCCTTTACTTTTGACAGTCAGGGTTGGCGCTTGCTCTGTTTTCATTCCTAATTTTTGATGGAAATTTACTATGAAAATTTTGACAGCCTCTGTGGTTGAGCAGGTTTGCTCATAACCCAGAGGTGGTAGTTTCGATTCCCATGACAAGACATGTATTGTGCATGGAAAAAAATGAACAAATACCTGTTCTGTGTCTGGGTATTGTGAGACCATGGTCCTCCTGTTCCTGGTTCCTGGGTCTCTAGATACAGGGTATCCTAGTTAGGATCCAGGATCTATGCTTGTGATCGTTGAGCATTATTTATTTATTCCGCTAGATTGTTTTTAAGATGAACTTCTGCGAGTCTAATCTAAGTCTACAAAATTCAAAGCTTTTACACAATATTGCATATTTATGTTTATATAAGATTTATAATTTTATTGTGACCTGCAATACAATTTAGCTAGTTAAGTATTTATAAAATCACTAGTTGCGCCCCGCAGTTTCACCCGCGGATAAAAAGTATTTTAATTATTTGCTCATCCCACGGGAAAATTTCAATTCTCCGGGATTAAAATGTAGCCTATATGTTAATCCAGTGTATAAGCTATTTTGTTACCGAACTTCATCCAAATCCATTCAGCCGTTTGAGCGTGAAGGAGTAACAAACATACACACAAATACACATACAAACTTTCGCCTTTTTATATTAGTGTGATTAGTGTGATAGTGTGATTTGAAAAGTTATCCATCGTATTGTCTTAAACCGTGAGAAAGGTTCGATCCTAATAATAGCGTTACTGTAGCAACCTTATATTTATAGACACTTATGCTTTGTGTGCTAGATTGTTGACCACCGCGGAAAGTATTTCAATGATCTGGGAATTACCACTTTACAAAGCCTTAGTAGACTACTTGCCTAGTTACCTGACCGAGAGGGTTTCGGTGAAATGCTATTGTTATAGCTTTCTTTTTTAATATTTTGGAAGTTTTTACTAGGTGGTAGGACTTTATTGCAAAGTTCGTCTAGGTAGTTACCACCGCTTTGCAGTTATTCTGCCGCCAAGCAGTAGGTTTTTTTTTTTTTTTTTTTTTTTACTTCAAACTTGTCTAGCATTTGACCGCGCTCTCACCTGATGGGAAGTGACGATGCGATCGAAGATGTAGCATGCTAGCCAAGTAAATAAAAAGTAGTGTGAAGCATTACTGTGTTCCGGTTTGATGGGCACTGTAGCTAGTGAAATTACTGGGCAATTGAGACTTTATGATCTAATATCACAGTCGAGTAATCTTATTACCAGACTGTACTGGTCTCAGGATGATGTGCACAGTGCAGTGTCGCGCGAAACTATGTTTTAGAGTTCCGAGTGACACTGTTCTGTTATGGGTACCCGTGGCGCTTAACATCAGGTGAACGATTAGTTCGTCACATCATTCACTAACATAAAAAAGTATGAGTTTTTGGGTGTTATATCCCATACATAGATCCTGCACCCTAACTAGGATTCCTTGTGTCTAGAAAGAGAATAGTATGTCGTCTTGCTGTTGAAAAATAAATGTAATGTATATGTAATGACACATTGTCTTTGCAACTTGTATTAAAAGAAGCCAAGGGCTAAACCTAAAGAAAGCAAAGGCTAGGTAATTCATTAGCAAAAGAGGATGAAAAATTAAGCTACCGTAATTTTGCAAGTAGGTTTGTGAAGAGGTGATAGTTTTATTATTAAGTAAGCCATCAGCGAATTGTAGGATGGTATTATACCTACTAAGTATAAGTTTTCTTAACTTGAAGTGTATACAGGTTTGCTAACTGCTAAGATTTTTGATAGGTGTACTAATCCAATAGGTATGTACCTACGCGAAAAAGTCAGTTATTTAAGTAATAGTATATTAAGTTTTATGTTTCAAAGGTAGAGTTCCCGGAGAAAATTGTGAACTACTTACCTACATACATCATTGGAAAGTACCCTGTTTCGTGGATAGATTCGCGCGAGTCGAAATAAAGCGAGCCAATCAATATTAACACGCCACAAACAGCGTAAATTGTTGCCTAATGCCGTACACGCACACGTGCAAGAAACGCACGCACACAACCATGCGAATACGTCCATGAAGTAGTGCCTATACATTAGCTAGGGTGTTCCAGTGCGAAGTCTCAGGAATGATATTCATGGTAGAAAAAATATTAATTGAAGAAGTTTGATAATATAAATATATCTTGTTTAGGAACACAAAATGTTGGATTCTCATATTAAAAAAGTTAAACATCATATTTACATGATAGTACTAACTACTTGACTAACGTTTTATGTCACTTTAATTTATGTAGCTTTAATTAAATTCCAATAATTAAAAATTGTTAATTTTTGATTTTAATAGAGGATTATATTTTCACGATGAAATCACTGGCATGGGGCTCAAATCAATGGAGAGGTCAGGTGTGATGCGATCCGTAACATCCTGTAGTCTCGCGTATTACATTTACACAAGAAGCATACTCTCACCACCACAAGTGCTCATGTACGCTACACGTTAGCATGCACACACACATCACACCACGCCCGGCCTGTAATAACTCGGAACCACAATAAATCAATGTGATTAATGTCATTAAGCACTGTGTGCCGGCCTCTCTATATTCCGTCAATATGCACTGTTTTACGACATGCCGCGCCACGATAATTAGTCAGCTTTGTTAGGACCGTTGACGAATGTTATGTTCGATCTCGACGATCTGAACAGAAATTAAGGCAATAAAAATATGTATACGAGCGGCATCTGCAGCTTCGAGGAAAACTGCGTGGAAACCCGAATGTGACATGTTAGATGAGATCAAAGAGAATTTATAACGGAGCGTTCATAAACACGTCACTTGTGCAAAAAATGATCTCTGCTATATCTCACATGGACGATTCTCGGGTCGCGGCCGGCGCGCAGAGATTTATAGCAATTCGACATTTCTCGGTCAGTTTCTGGAGTCGCATGTTTATCATACGTCTGTTTGATGGATAGGACGTAATTATAACGATTAGAACGGCATCGCAAATCATGGGAACTGCGAGGACAGGCTCCGCTACTTGACAACGTTATCGCCGCTTCAGATCTCGATTGTTGGCTCGGGGACCTTACGGCTGTGTTTGCTACGATTACAAACGCGACCAGTTTCATACTTTATTTCGTCTATAGTAAGTGGGCACGATGCGTGCTTACTTTGTTACAAATGCACAGAGTATCGATTCTGTGTTCCATTTAGATTGTCGATACCGCAATTGGCTGACGGACAGGACTGCCATCGGCCACGTCTGATTTGAAGGAAGGAATGCCTGCATACTGGCCAGGCGGTCGATTGTCCTAAATTGATTGCGTCTTTCAGCTGTGTCACGCGTGGGCAAATTTGGAACGCAGGATTATTTGTTAATGGCAGTTACGACTTGCTGTTATTGTAAAAATCTCAGGCCACTACAATAGCCAAGATCAACCTGAGCATCGCAAATACACTGACGATTTTTATGCTGCTCTACCTCTTGTTGCATTTCCTGAAATTTTACGATATTTCTGAAGTAAAACTTCTTTATGCACGCTTGACTTGGGGAGTAAGCTGGCGAAGCGAACGGAAGTTGAAAGTTGTTGGTTCACGTAGATCTCCATTGTCAACAAAACAAAGTTCAAATTTTGTATTATTATGTTGGTGTATCCCGTAACATTTCAATTTATTAAACAAAGCAAACAAAGCAAAAACAAAGTTATACCGGCCGAAAGATGGAGCTAAATTTAAAAAAAATTACTTCTGTCGTGTGGTCTAAAGCACACTCGCTTTTTTGTTTACTTTTGGTAAGTATACCAGTCAAAATATATTTGAATAACCTGAATTTGATGTTATATGGATATCAGAAATTGAGTTTTCTATAACGATTTGTAGATTTCGTGATGAGACGGCGACTAACAGTTACTGTTGCCATTGTGGCGGCGGGATGCCGATGACCATTTCGGTTGCACGGTTCTGTGCAAGCTCGCAATCAAATAAATATTTCGGCACAATTAAGAAAACGCCGACGAGGGTAGCTTTCGTGACAATCGACTAGCAGAACAGTGGAGTGGCTACGGATTAGTTGCCACTAATAAATAAAATAAAATACCTTTTATTTCGATTACCACAATCTCATATTGTGTATCTATAGAAGCTTAAAAGGTTTTTTGCGATTCTTATATCTCTTATTATCTTTTCTTAACTATTAATATAATAATTATCTCATGATATTGTAATCATTATCATTCAAAATTGTGTATTGTATTTATTTATTTAATTAATATCTATATATAATATTATTTATATTTGGTAGTACTTACTTAATATTTTTGACCACCATTCAGTAGTATTTTTTATTATTATTTGGCGTACAATAAAATAAAAAGTACATCTATCTATCTATCTAGTAGGCCTTCCCCAGTCTTAACCAAAGCTTTCGGTCTCTGACCTGTCTGTTTCATGCTGTACTACATCTTTTCATGGTTTTCACTATTATAATAATACTATCATTAGCCAACTTGACCTTCTGTCACAGAAGTAGCCGAATGCAAGTTTGTTTACAATTACATAATGTATGAAAATTTTTGTAATATTAAACATGCTGGATTCCTAATCATAATTTCCTTCACCGTTGAAAGAAAGAGATATTTCCTCAAATAGCTTGAAAAGTCATTGGTCAGCGGGGCTTAGCGGGACTCCCAGGGTGCGTCGACTTGTGAGTTGCTCACCAAGTACATGGATTAAATATTGCATCAACACCATATAGCACTAGAGTCAGGGAGCGTATAGTTTTCGCATTAGGTCGCGATTCCGCTCCACGCATTTCCCCGTGCGCGCTCTGCGCTCTGCCCATATCCGCTGAAGTATTTTGTTTATTGCTAATGCGATTTTATTTTTTATTGCTTTTTATTTATCTTTATTCAGCGATTGCGGTTTATTGTATTAAAATAAATAAGAATTCTTGACTTTTTAATTTTATTCGAGCTCTGAGTACAAGACAGCGCCGGGAGAAGAGAAAGAAATAAATTTTAATAAGCGTTTCTTTTTTAAGGCGTGATTCTTCAGTTAAAAGCGATTTATTTTTTATATAAACTTGAAGATAAACCGTATTCATTAGAGATCGACTGAAAAGGGACTAAAATAAAAATAAACGTGGTCAAGATGGTGTTGTCTCCGAGTTATTGTCGTTAATCAGCCCTTCTCCCGGAGGCATGTTGATTGCTCCCCGCTTGGGCATGGATGTCCAACATTGTTGTCCTTAATAACGTTTTACTTAATTATACCAATCATATAGGTCTATTATTCGTTGGCGGCTCACTGTACAAAATTCGTGTATACACCGTAATTCACGCGTTCTTCATGTTTTTTAATATTTACTTTATCTTATTGCATATGAAAAAAATATATTTATAGAGGAATGATAGTTTTTTTATATATACAAATAGGATTACATTTTATCAAGCCAATAAACATTTGCGACATATAAGATATTATAAAATTATAATTTGTTCATTTTCATAATTTTTGATTTTTGCATGCTCGTATTTAAAAAAATTGTTGGTGCTGGAACAAGACACCCAATCAAGGTTCACTGTGACGGAAGTAAATAAATAATGTTTATCGATCGATCATCGCAGTATACACCGACGCGATGCAGTGGTAGATTTATGCCTTCATTGTCAGCGTCGTAAACTAGATCTCGTATAAAAAGGGACACTTCCTATTTAAAATTTATATTATAAGACAATGGTTGACAAAAAGCGGGCGCCTCTTCGCATGCGAGCAAGCCGGCGGCAGCGGTGCGGCGCCAACTGCCAAATCTCTATCGACCGCGCGTAAATTACGCCTTTTTACCTGGATTCCTGTTTTGACATATTTAAGGCATTAGTAATAATTATGAGTCCTCCCTCGACCCGGTAATGCCCGTGTGCGTGCCAGTTAGTTTTGACACTATCTTAATGACGGACGTCGGGTGACAATAAATATTGAAACGTTATCGGTTACCTATCCGGGCTTGAGTCAGACTGGGATCCTAATATAGACCCCCCAAATTGCGTCATTCTTACGTATTCTTCCTGCTACGGATTTCTGTTCTTTGCAACAAAACTGTAGATAGAATTGTAGCAAACATAATAGGTGAACGACAGCAATAGGTGGCTAATTGCAAGTGTGGGGTGAGAGGTTAGTAAGGGTCCCGCACATCTGCTGTTTTCGTCCTCCCACACACTGCGCTCCAGTTAACAAGCGTCGTTCGATAGTTTTAATTGCAACCCGATATCTACACTTTTATGTCATTGTAAGCACTTGGAAAACTTTAATGCCTTTGGCCGTCAAATGTGTTTGCTGTCGGATCGTTCAAATAGGAGACGCAACATATAAAAACCGAAATAAAAATTTTCAAACGCGCAAAAGCAATAAACGCTGCCTATAGCGATCGCAGGAAAAAAGATAACTGAATACACCCGAAAAACCGATCATGTGTTTCGGGTGGTATGAATAAATCAGATATAGCGACGCGACTGGCGCGCGGCGTAGGCGCCTGGGGATCGGGGAGATCTCCCGACCGAGTTATAAAACCTTTCAAAAGGTGAGCTGAAAGAATCGTGCGTAAATATTAAGGGTTTACGATGGCTCATTCAGTCATTAGAGGGCGTCTTTTGTTTATAACCGCGTCGTAGACTTGTCGCGAGAGTCAGATAAGATCGGTTCCAAGTCTCGACGGATCGTCATTATTTATGTGAATTTTGACAGAAAAGGCATGGCCGTGGCTCACAGTAAAATAGCATTATTTATGGCAAGTGCGGGGCACATGGTCGTAAATTACATGTCATCGAATTAAGACAAAAGCTAGTGTCGATAAGGCGCGCGATTAGGGCACGCCTCATTGTTCTGATGAATGCAATACTGATATAGCCAATATTTTTTCCACTTTTACGGCTTCACTTCGAGATTGGTTTGCTTTGTTAGTGTTTGTTTGTGCTTATATGACTACATATGGGGCTATTGATGTGAACATTTACTTTGCGATGGAGTTGGTTTATTTCTTTGTAAATGTGTTTTGTTAAACCTTTTAGTGAAATACGGTTTTAATGAAGTCTTGTCACCACTACAGCTTTTTTTAAAATATATACATCTAAACATATAAAATTCAAAGTCCTGACTGACTGAATGACTGACTTATATATCAACACACAGCCTAAACCGCTGGTCCTAGAGACTTGAAATTTGGAGGGTATGTTCTTTGTAAAATGTAGGTATCCAATAAGAAAGGGTTTTTCGAAATTTCACCTCTAAGATGGAGAAATGGGTGGTTGAATTATTTTCCTATAGGCCACGCGGGTGAAGCCGCGGGCAGAAGCTAGTATTTAACTAAAAGCTTTATTTAACATAGGTATCTATAGCAGTACAAAATGACCGATGATAAATAGCAATAATAATAGCACACAAATAAAATTATCAATAATAAACATCCAAGAGCTATTGTGGACGGAAATAAAATTTACCCCGTAACAGGGGTAAGGTGATTGGGGGTGGATGAAATAAAGTTAATGATAAATCCACAAATGAGATTTGCCGGACGTCTGGCCACTCAAACCGATGTCCCATTGTGCGGTGACACTATCACCTTATATTACACACATCGGCTAAATATGGCACGCGCTTGGCCAAACACATGGTGTTGGTTTTTGCAATTGTTTAGTCAGCTTGACCACGCTGCGGCTACACGATCCTGTATACCTACATCTGTATTAATAGACATTGCTTATAATTTGTTTTATTATCAGGTTTTAGACAGTGGTGTGGTGGTTGAGCAGGTTGGCTCATAACTTGGAAATGGCGGGGTTCAATTCCTGCGACAGGACAAGTTTTTGTGCATAAAAAAGCGCAAATACTTGTTATGTGTCTGGGTGTTTTCGGACCATGGTCCTTGTTATAAAACCTTTCAAAATCAGGGAATCCTAGTTAGAGTCCAGGATCTATGTAGGTATGTGATTGCTGGGCGATATTATTATTAATTTTACTGGCTGACCTAGCGAACTTCGTTCCGCCTAACAATCAATGAATGTGCATGTTTAGGATTTCAAATATTTTTTTACTTATTGACGTCAATTTTATTACTTACGAGCTTCTGCCCGCAGCTTCGCGCGCGGCGATTCCACCCATTTCACCCTCATGAAGGTGGAATTTCGAAAAATCCTTTCTTAGCGGATGCCTTTGTCATAACATCTACTTGTATGCCAAATTTCAGCCCGATCCGTCCAGTGGTTTGGGCTGTGCGTTGATAGATCACTATGTGAGTCCTTTGAGATATATATATATTTAGATTATTCTATTCCGGACGAAGATAAATCCAAAAACACAAAAATAATAAAAATTTGTCGAGCAGTTCTTCAGCTATAGTGGTGGTATATTGAGGTATAGTGGTGTAACGAACACGACTTTGTTTTATATACATATATTATATAGATTATTTTTATCAGGTTATTGTAATAAAGTAAGCAAGCAGTAGGCATTATAAAATTCACACCGTGTAATTTACATACTGAGTTACCGTTGTCGCTAATATAATTAGCGTTTTAATGAAGACGTTTTTTATGTAGCTTCACTATAAAAATAATAAATGCAAGATAATGAGAAGACAAGTAGCGGGTAAAACTCACGCGCCGTGGGTGCCAGTACCTATTTCTTAAACACCTATATACCAACAGGTGTTTAGAAATAAGAATAATAATAATAAAAACGCCCAACGATCACATACATAGATCCTGGACCCTCTAACTAGAATTTCCTGTATCTAGGGACCCAGGAACTACGAAGACCATGGTCCTACAACACCCAGACTCAGAACAAGTATTTGCGGTTTTTTTTTCACGTCTAGCGGTCTGGCCTATAAGTTGTCTGCCAGTGAGGGGCTCAGGACCAAGTCTTTTATTCATGTAGATATATTGAAATTAGGTACCGCTTTTTCCCGTATGTTTGGAAAATAAAACAACATCCAGGTTTTTTTTATATATGTATACGTAGATACTTATATAGAATCATCATCCTGTGCAGTGTCCACTGTCTGTCCAGTAGGTGTTGACGCCCAGATGGACGCGCCAGCAGCTGCGCGGTAATTAAGCCTGGAAGTGGCATGCATTCGCGCACAATGCCGTTCAATTGAATGAGAGTAATCTTTGCACCCACGCGTCTTTTGTGTGTGGGTGGACCGATGACCATTGCGATTATGGACTGACAAGTGCTCTACTTTGAACAATATATACTTTTAAAGCATTATTAAGTAAAATTGTAATGCTAAATTTTGATCAACATCAAAAATTTAAGGGTTTCGAGTTTAGATAAAAATTTGAATTAGATCCAAAGAATTATATAATTTGACTTCTATTTAGTTTTTGTATTTTTTACATTTTAAATATTTCTAATTAATATGAATAATATTTTAATAACATTAATTTAATAAGCTTTGCCATTCAACGTGGTAATTCATTTTGGGAACTTTCCCTTCTACCAACGGGTTATTTTATATTTTTAGTTTTTATTTATTTAAGTGCTCAGGCTAGTTATTTAGGTCTAGTTTAGTTTAGTTATTGTTAATTAATTTGATAAAGTCAATAAATGAGTCACTCTTTCAATGAACTTTTAATAAAAGAATAGGATAATAACATTTAAATTAAATTTCGTTCCTACGAGTAGGTATCCTGCATAAACTGCTCACTGCAGTACACGGCATCGACAGTTGTCTGTAAAATTTAAGTAGAGCATACTTCACAACCCAACTAGCTATGTATCGACCGACAAAAGCAAACAATTATTACAAAAATTGCTCTAATGATAAATTGGTGACCGTTCCTACTATGACCGGGGCAAAAGTGATCAGACCGATGCCAACCCGGAACCGAACCCGCGGTCATAACGTCCTCGAATCACAATGGCTCACAATAGGACTCTCGATGATTTATCTCTTAATTGTGCTCGGACATTCCATCGAAGGTTATTATAGTAATATTTCTTTGAAATCGGTGATCCAATTTGGTAGGGTTGTTTCACCTGGCCTTGGATGTTAGAACCGGGCGAGGGAGTATGACAGTTAATGATTTGTCGCGTGCGAGATGTCCGTTTTTTTGTAGATTTTTTTTGTAAGTTTGTATAGGTCAAATCGTTTGGCAGTTTGTCAAATCTCTCATAGTGGTTATAGTGGATTTTTTTTTATCTCATAGTGATTTTATTTATACATATATAATTATAGCAGTCTCATACATAGATCCTGGATTATAAATAGGATTCCCTGTATTTAGGGATCCATCAGAAATGCAAAGACCATGGTCCCACAACACCTATATACTCAGAGTATTTAAGTACCTATTAGCATTTCTTCCTGTATTCAAATATTTGTACTGCCGCGGGAATCGAACAAACCTTCTGATTATGAGCCGACCTGCTCAACTATCATACCACAGAGGCTGTCTAATTTATGCTTATGCTTACACTGTAAAATATCTCAAAATAGTATTTTGTCATTTATTTTCTGTGCTATATTAGAATAAGGGAAGGAAGCTACGTCTCAAGTCTGGCGCGATTTCGCCGATTTGTTCCGATTTTAAATATTAATTCCTTTATATCTATTTTGTTTGTTTGTTTTTTTTTATGTGTTGGCTACAAACTTTTGTGTATTTAGCCAGTGTAATTGATAATTTATTAAGTTAATGATATTCCACGCAATATGTGTCAAGTCATCAAGTCAAGTCATAGTCTAGTCAAAGTCATACTCCTAGTAAAGTGGTGGCAACTTTACTTGAAGCTTGTACGGAGTTTTGGAAACAACACGAAAAGAAACGTTTCACCATCATTATACCATTTTCCCACACTCACGCCTGTAATCCAGCACTTAACGAATAGAATGTCACCAATTTTATACACTAACACTGAAAATAACACAAGTTTTGGAAAATAATACAATGCGGTGACGCAATATTTTTCGCTTTCCCGCCAAAACTCTTGTTAATATGAATAATTTTTAGAAAGATGAACCAAGTTTGATGCGTTTTTATGTATAAGTAGGTATAGAGTTGAATTCTTTTGTTTGATAAATGTTTTATGGTATCTAACTCTGTAGTAACGACATACAGGGCCCCGTCGTTGGGGGTGCTTCACTTTTTTAAAGTACTTCTTTATTGTTAATATCTGTATAGAAAGCATTTCATCAATTTGTATTGGAATAATGAAAAGGCGTAAAAAGGTAGCCGACTTGTCACACTTAACGCCTTTCTATAACTCTTCCTGGACATTAGATGCGCTTCATACCGACACAATAATAAGAAAGTAGGTACATTAGAGCGCTATTGAATAAATGACTTCTTTGACTAGGTGGTAGGATTTTTCTGTAAATTTCGTTTAGGTACCACCGTTTTGCCAGTTATTTTGCCGACAAGCAGTGCACAAGCACTACTGTGTTCCAATTTAAAGGGCACTATAGCTAGTGAAATTACTGGGCAATTGAGACTTATGATATGATCTCACAGTCGAGTAATTTTATAACGTGACTGTGCTGATGTCTCAGGATGATGAGTGCAGTACAGCATCGCGCGAAACTTTATATTTTAGAGTTTTGAGTGACACTGTTCTGTTGTGGGCGGCCGCGCCGATTAACATCAAGTGAATGACGTCACATTATTCATCAATTTAAAAAAGGAACAAGTTTTCGTCCATTAAAATAATAATTTGTAAAGGGGAAAGTCCAATAATGAAAAATAACTGTACTCAAAAATAATACTTACCTATCAGTCGTCTGTCCACTCCATCCTATAATACTTATTTCAGCAACATATTAGAGATGCAGAATTAAAGAGGACGTCAAATTTTATTTAAAAAATACGTATCACTACGCACTGAGTACTACTTGCTAATTAAGTGTATAGCGTGTCATTATATATACAACAAAGTTTAACTTATTTTACGTCTTTTATAATATAAATCATAGGTAAAAATGTGCACGACCTCTGGAGCCGCCCGAGGCGCAGGGTTCGGTCTATTGATACGAATGTGGGGAACAACTAATATTAAAGTTATTTATTGTAAATCGCTTCCTTTCCCTCTTTGCAATAAAGTAATATCACTTTTCATTGCCCTATTCCTTAGTTTTATACGGAACCCCAATATTATTATTGTACCTATAAATGGCAGGTTGAATAAACTTTTAGGATATTGATTTTACCATGACGTCGTTAAAAAAATCAAAATAATGTAAAAGCAGTATTTTGATTATTCAATCTGAAGTAATAGATAACAATCTAAGTGTAAAACTTAGGAATAGGTCACCAGGTAGAGGTAGGTAGGGGTGGTAGGTAAGGGGTATCAGTATCAGCATGCCAAAACCGTCAGTATATCAGGTACCTGTAACGTACAGATATTCGTACTGTAACGTTAATAGAAGTGTGTGGTTTCCATGGAAGAACCGGGTAAACCTGTTAACTTGCCGAGATAAAAGTGTTATGTTGGGCCAAGGATTCAAACTTATATCCCGATGAAATCTGTTCAGCCGTTCAATTGTGAATGATACCTATGAAACAGACATACGTTACTTTATACTACAAACAAACAAGCAACGAACACACACAAAATTTTACAAAGTTTACAAAGTTACTTTATAATGCTTAATCGTTAGTCGCTACGTCGTATTGATATAAAAACAAATGAATAAATTATTTATTGGGTTAGTATAATTATACTAACAAAATAAATGAGTATTCCGTGTATAAAATAAAGTTAACAGAAAATAAATGGTTTGACTTTTACATACTTATAGTAAACGAGCTTCTGCCCGCAGCTTCGCCCGCGGCGTGGCCTATAGGAAAATAATTCAACCACCCATTTCACCCTCTTAAGGGTAGAATTTCGAAAAATTCTTAGCGGATGCCTATGTCATAACATGCCAACTGCATGCCAAATTTCAGCCCGATCCGTCCAGTGGTTTGGGCTGTGCGTTGATAGATCACTATGTCAGTCAGTCACCTTTGAGTTATATATATTTAGATTATCAAAAATGTCTAAAATATCATAAAACGGGAAAAATATGAAACAAATCGTGAATCAAAGCATTTTAGGCATAAAAATGAAATTAAGTAACCCAGTGACAGTGAGCAGACGTTGGCAGCGACAACGCAAACGCGAGGGGAGCGTGTTTGTAGACTCCTCGCGGTATGAATAAAGATATTCCCGTTATTTGTGCTACAGATGTCATGTAATTTCATTGTGCCGCACAATATTTTGTGTAAACACGGGGGACCGCCAGATAACATCTCTTACTTCCGATGCGACAAGCATACAAAATTTTTATGACATAAAAAAAATTACGCGTTAATAAGGGATTTATTCGCAATAATATAAAAGAGATTATTCCCTTTTAACATAAATACGTTACTTTACTGTGATAAAAACGTGCGACAGTTTTTACAGGCTCCCCATTTCCAATTCCACCACAAGATTATTTTGTATAAATCAGAAGTGGCACGTTTCATCATTATTTTGCTAACCGTTCTGAATTGTTACCTAAACTACGTTAAAATAGATGGTGTATCTGACTTTCATTTTATCCTGGGAATAAGGATTCGAAACAAATTAATAATTCCTTAACGCTTCGTAGTCAATTAAAATCGAAGTCACATGTCATGGAATAGAAAGCCTCCATACGCGGTGAATATTTTATAATTCTGTCTATCTAACTTCTACATTGAACTAATAACTGAGCTCGACCAAACTAAACTTAAATTGGCACATTACCTTTCACAACGAAACCGCGTAAAATATGTACGAGAACGCTCGCTCGTGACGGTGAATTGCGAACCCGGCCGAAACATCGATATGGCGTTAATAAAATCATGGCAGTCATAGGCAATCGGGACAAGCCCAACGAACATGAGCCCTCCATTAAATGATAATCCTACCAATTTATCGACAGAGCAAAAAATATATGGTATTGTGTCGCGACTTGTCGAACACGAAAATAATTTTAAGTATATAAACACATTGAATATTCCGGGTCGCGACCTCCCTACCGCCGCGCAGATTACTCGGATGCCCCGTCCTCGGTCGTCATCTGCTGACATATTTTTTAAAATGGGGCGACGGGTAATGGAATAATAATAAACTGGAATTTACTTTTTGGTCATGATGACGAAAGGGGTGTGAACATATCGGTCCTTGTAGACTGTTTTCATTGTCGTCCAACGGACCAATACTGTGTAATCAACGGTCGGATAAATGAAATGGAATCCAGCGCTTGAGCTATTTGTCGCATGTTTGACAGCAATAACAGGGTTCGCCGCGCATTAGAGCCACCATATGTCGGTCATATCAAATTTATTTCTATTATTTTATTGGTTTGGTCGCCGATGATTGCCTTCATTACCTTTATTGGAAGTCTCAGAGTGAATTTAAATTTATAGCCACCGATATCACGTGATAGCATGATGACTATAACAAAGTGAACAAAGTAATAATGGTAATAAATAGCTTTGACGTCTTCCACGATAACTCGTCGTGTTAATAACACGTATTCCTGTGCCTAATATTTGTCAACATTAAACGTAATGGCTGACGTAAATATTGCCATTTGTAATGCTACATCAAAAGACGTTCGTTCCGTCATGGATTTAAATTTAGCTGTATTAAGTTGGACAATGGATGTATCAGCGGTATGAGCTTAGAATCATCCATTTAAATAACGTTTTTAAATAAATACCGTGTAGATAATAGGAACAATGCAATATTTTGTCAACTGCCGACTCCGCTGCGTAGAGAGTGCACAACTGCGTGAAGCGGAAAATCCTCGGGACATTCGAGGACATTTTTTGTGGGTTAATATCCGCACGACATTGTCAACCGGCTATTTAATACATCGAGTAACACAATACTTTAAATGCGACTAGATTTGTGCAAAATTTGAAATTGTTACGGGCACTGATTTTGTATGAGACTATTGGATTAATATGTCCGTATTTTTGGAATAGTTCTGATGTGGCATATTGATTTAAGATATAATTATGTAAAACTACAAGCAATACCAAAACAATAAGTAACTGCCATATGTTGATCTCGATTGATGTAATAAGTCGGTTCTCGGCTCTGTCGTTTTGAAGTAAAAATCTTCTTTTGCACGTTTCATGGCTTTGATGACTTGTTCTGCGACATTTGGAATTTCGTGTATTTTTAAGGTTATGTTAAAGCAAAAATCAGCTGTTTTTTGTGTATTAAGATCGTTCTTACCTGTTTTTTGGGAGAGTAAATGTTTTTTAACTTAAGACTCTAAAAAACAGCAGATTTTGTGTGGTCAAATAATAAAATCCACATTGTATATGTGGGCAGGAACGTATTGTGGGTAGGTTGAAACCTATATAACTATAGGCCTTCAGCATGTCCACATCGCGCCGTGTCTGGAACAAGAATGCCCCGTAGCACACCAATCGATCCCTTTATATAGCCAGACAGGTAGGGGCGCCATGACAGTTGCCGGTGCTGCCACTGTAATACATTTAATGCCACCACAGGGTAAATTACGGTGCTCGATCGCTGTGCATAGAGTTTATAACTGGACGTAGCCGCCGTCACGGCCATACTGACGTGCGTACGTCCTCGTACGCTTAGCTTCACTTTGTACCTGGTGAGGGACATCAGTGTTATTGCTCGTTCATCCTGACAATTAAATTGAGTTAAACTTGGAGTCAAAGTCAAAAGATCAGGTTTCAATTTGATTAGACAAAAGCATTTTAACCTGCCAGTCATCGTCAGGGTTAACCCTGGTCTCCTCTCCACAAAGGCCATTTACAAAGAGTTGTAATTGAAGGGTTAACCCTTCAGGACCATCAGTATCCATTCATTTACAAAAAGTGGACTGGATGGTGCTAGACCGGATAGATATCCCTTTAGCAACCAAAAATCAACAAACGAATACCTTATCCCTTCATTTATAAAAATGGACCGGATAGTGCCAGACCGGATAGATATCCCTTTAGCAGCCAAAAATCATCATTTACCTTATCCCTTCATTTATAAAAAATGGACCGGATAGTGCTAGACCGGATAGATATCCCTTTAGCAACCAAAAATCATCTTTCCAACTAATACCAATTAGTGCTAGACCGGATAGATTATCCCTTTAGCATTCAGACACATTTTTTTGCCATCATTCTTACATTCTTTCTTTTTTTCCTATTCTCTTTTTTCAGTTTTTTTTTCACTTTTTTTTAAACTTTTTTCTTACCCTTTTTTTTCTCTTTTTTTTTCTCTCACGAATCATTACTTTTTTACCATAACTTTCATTCTCTTTTTTTTTCACTGGTCTGGGTTAACCCTGCAACTAAAATTGATATTAGTGTCACCCGCCGTCACGTCATCATTCACATCACGTCACGTGACGTTTTGCGTTGCTTGAAGAGTGATGTAGAAATGGGCAATAACACTTCTGATGTGGGCAGGAACGTATTGTGGGTAGGTTGAAACCTATATAACTATAGGCCTTCAGCATGTCCACATCGCGCCGTGTCTGGAACAAGAATGCCCCGTAGCACACCAATCGATCCCTTTATATAGCCAGACAGGTAGGGGCGCCATGACAGTTGCCGGTGCTGCCACTGTAATACATTTAATGCCACCACAGGGTAAATTACGGTGCTCGATCGCTGTGCATAGAGTTTATAACTGGACGTAGCCGCCGTCATATATATTATTTAGGTTTGTAGGTCTATATTAGTGCGGCGGATATCGTAGAGATAAAAAGCTCTGCTGATTTTTTTTCGTTGTTTTCTATTTATTTCAATAACTAACGTACTAGAAGGACTAGGTACTGAAAATTGCTATATTGGGTAAAATATTTTTTAGCTACATTAGATGCATTTTATAGCTGCGATTTATTATAGGACATTGATTTAACGTGACCCTATCCAATTGACAAACGAAAGCACTAACACACTAGATAGAATCCTATAGAATAGCATATACCTATACACCTGTATATTTATATTAGGTCTTTACCTATGAAATTGCCGTTTTGATTGAAAAAAGTTAAAGTATTTTTTTTTCGAACTTATTTATTTCTTTTATTCAAAGTAATCACCCCTGCAATCAATGCATCTTTGCCAACGCTGTGGCAGTTTATGGATGCCCTTCTTGAAAAAATCAGCAGGACGGGAGACAACAAACTCTTCAAAGGCGTTTTGTACTGCCTCTCGGGAATTGAATTTTTTTCCCGCTAAAAAGTCGTCAAAATTTTGGAAAAAGTAATAGTCGGTAGGCGCAAGATCTGGTGAGTATAGCGGATGAGGGAGAGCTTCCAAACCCAACTCATGCAGCTTAGAGACGGTCTGTTGTGCAGTATGGGGTCGCGCGTTGTCGTGAAGTAGCAATGGAGACGACCGATTGACCAAAGCTGGTTGCAGACGTGCGAGTTTCGCCATCATTGTGGTCAGTTCTTCAATGTACACATCCGCAGTAATGCTCTCGCCGTTTTGTAAAAAGCTATGATGAATCACACCAGCACTAGACCACCAAACTGTGACCATCACCTTTCTAGGGGTCATTTTTCGTTTTGCACATTGCTTTGGTACCGAACCAGGATCTAACCAACTTGCTGAGCGCTTTCGATTGTCAAAAAGAATCCATTTTTCGTCGCACGTAACAATTCGGTTCAAAATTCCTTCATTTCTGTGCCTGTTAAGCAGCGCAAGGCAAGTCTCGACGCGTACTTTGCGCTGGCGATCGTTAAGTTCGTGGGGCACCCATCTATCAAGCTTTTTTATCTTACCAATCTGTCGCAAATGGACCAATATTGTTTTGATGCTAACATCAAAAGCTGCTGCCAGCTCAGCTGTAGATTGAGATTCATCAGCTTCCACAATCGCCTTTAATTCATCATTGTTGACCAAAGTTTCCGGACGACCACGAGGTTCATTTTTCAAGTCAAAATTCCCAGAACGGAACCGAGCAAACCAATAATGGGTTGTACGTTCGTTTGTACAGTTCTCTCCATAAACGTCGTTGATGTTACGTATCGTTTGTGCCGCGTTGGTGCCATGACGGAACTCATATTCCATAATTACACGAAATTTCAAAGTATCCATTATGATGAAAAATGTTCAAATGTAATGAAAATACAACGCTAATCAATAAACAAAACACTTATATTGTAAATAGAATGTCATATTTTTAAAACAAAATTAATTTGAATTTAGAATTCATAGCCAATCAAAAGTTTTTTTTGTTTGAAAAAGTCTGTACTGCAATACGGCAATTTCATAGGTAAAGACCTATTATATATTATCTGTATATTTTTAATACTCATAAATATATATAGTAAGCAAAAACTACAAGTCCTGTTTATACACTTTTTCCAAATTGAATAGCATCACCGAGGCATGAGCAGTAATTCTCTATTGAGCCGCAATAAAACAAGATATGACAAAAATATCAGATTTCATAAAGCTTTGGTTTCGTGACACGTAATATTATATTATTTAAGGGGCATTATTCCTTTTGTTTGTGGTACCTCGCCGTGGCTTGTGTCGCTAAATGAATCGGGGCACACTATGCGAGTTTTAAAATAAGAGGACGGGGAGCGTCTACAACGGTGGTTCCGATACTTTTTAAATAATATCTTCTGTGAACGGTTATACTCGATTATATCCGTATGAGAGTGTCCGTACCAGACTTTTTTCCTTTACTTATGCCCTTATGTACTTACGAGCTTCTGCCCGCAGCTTCGCCCGCGGCGTGGCCTATGGGAAAATAATTCAACTACCCATTTCACTCCCTTAAGGGTGAAATTTCGAAAAATCCTTTATTAGCCGATGCCTACGTCATAACATTTACCTGTATGCCAAATTTCAGCCCGATCCGTCCAGTGGTTTGGGCTGTGCGTTGATAGATCACTATGTCAGTCATCAGTCAGTCAGTACCTTTGAATTATATATATTTAAACCACGACCTTCATTTTGTATCAATTTACAAGATTCCAACCCTTTACTAAGTGAAAACGCTTAGTTTTTATAGTGTAATGAAGTGTTTTTTTTAGTAAGGAAGTAATTAAAGAGCATATAGTCTATAGGTGCTGATGACATGCCATGACGCAGCCACAGACATATTTGGTATTAATTTAAATTTTAACTTTTATATTTTATATAATACCTTTAGCTGTTCCTGAGAAATGGGTCTTTGCAGATAAGACAGGCAGATAGACATCAAAGTAAATCTGTAAGGTAACGTTTAAAAAAACGGGTACATAAGGAATGTGAGAAATGACTTTTAGTTCCATTAAGTAATACATAAATTATTTTATTAAAATGGTATCGGGCATATTGCGGCTTACTAAACTTGGGTTTGAGTTAACTATAATTTCCGTTAATCATAGTTGAATGTAGCCGAGACTATAATTTATCTAAGTATCAATTGCATAATACGTATATATGTACCCATTGGACAATAAATGTTTACCTACCTCTATAACAAACTCAACCCGTGTGTTTATCTCAAAGCAGGTACTTGTACTCTTCAATGTGACAAGAGAAATTGCCAACTGTGGTGCTCAATGGAAAGGAAATTCAACGACAATTATGAGGCATTAGCCGTCTTGACAATGGTGACATATTTTTTGTGCACCTTTTACGTAAAGATTTTAAACAAAAACGAACATTTAACACACAATAAGTACAGTTTTCTGAATGTTTGAAAGCCGTTTTAATTAATCATAAGGTACCCATTGTATATCTTAGTGTAATAATAACGTCAATCAATTTGATTTCTATGGTTTCTACGATGTTATTGAGAAACGCCCATTTGAGAAATTGGGGGAGACAAATACAATAATTTTAATGTAACTCTAACAGAGCGAACAATAGTCTAAAATTGTAATTATCTATGCAAGATGTTACAAAGATTAGATATTAATATCAGAATAATCTTTAGTATTGGTAATACTGTAACCAAGGTAAAATCTGCACGTAAACTAAAATGTAGTTTTTTTTTGGGCATATTAAACATGTACGATTGAAATATATATCTATTAGTTTATAGAATTATTGTCTGTCTGTCTGCCTACATGGAAATTCATCACGCAAAAAGTACTGAATAAATTTGGATGTCATTTAATGTTAGAGTCCTTTAGAGTCCAGAACAGGCTCTTATGAAGTTTATTGAAGAATTATTGTCTGTCTGTCTGTCTGACTACATGAACATTCATCACGCAAAAACTACTGCATATGTTTTGTTGCCATTTACTGTAATACATGCCTTAGAGTCCGGCAGACTCCTACGCAGTTTGTCTCATCGAAATAGGTTTATCGAAAAAAAAAGTTATAAGAATTTTTTAGATAAGGGCTTTCGCACCGTACCTCCACCGGATGCTGGTTGAATAACAAATATTGTGTTTCTAAAAGGGAACGGGAAGAAGTAAGAACGGATAAAGAGAAAGAAGAGTAGGGAAAAGTATAGAGAACGCAAAGCGGTGTCGCCGGTCATAAGCAATAAACATTATGTAGGTACTCATGAAAAATCTGGATCCCATAAATCAAAAACAAAATACTAACCATATTTATGCTGTACCATTGCAAGTGATTTTGTTTTTTTTAATCTAGCTTTAATGGCAACGTAAAAATTACTTACAGTCCTGCTGCCGAAAGAATTCCAAAAATACTAGCAAAATTGACCAGATTTTATAGTTTTTATTCAGCTTTTAACAGTGTTACTGTTTGTCAAAGGTATTTTCTTAGTGGCTGGCGACGGAACGATGCAACAACTTGAAAGAATAATGTACGGTATTAAATACAATGTAGATAATTACCGCGTATTGAGTGGGTAGGCGTTTTGGAGGCACACAGCTATTGGAGGCGAGACGTAAACCCATGGGCACACCATCCGTGGGGTTTACCGTTTTTTAAACTTTGCGCATTATTGCAAATTTGCTTAAATATCAGGATATTATTATTAAATTTTAAAAGTTAAAACGGGCCTACTTGCTTTTTAACTTTTGTAATACAAGTTCAAGTCCTGAAAATGTAATATGACATGAAATGCCGTGTGTGAGGTTACGGTCGTAGCTCATTCATGATTGACTGGAGAGTAACACCCAAGCTGCAAGATTTTTCTTTTCTTCTATAGATATTCTTCTAAATATACCTACTTATAAATTTGGCGAGGATTTGAGTACGAGAGAAAAGCGGAAACTCCTCAATGGATGACAGAAAATGCATCGGGAATTAATTATTTTATTGGATTTCATTATTAGGTAACATTTATGGATCTACCATGGTCATGTCCTGTTAAGATTCCCTATAGAACTTCTCAATATGACACTAAAGCGGTTGAAGTCACGTATGTTTTGTTTTTAAAGATATTATTTGTTTTACCATTTTTAAACCCTAGTGTTGGTGTATCAGGAGCTTTACAGGCTGCTTGTTAGTTTGACTCCTTACAACTTGTTATAACGCAGTACACGCGTGACGGCCGCTATCACGTCATCGTCACGCAAACACGCTCCCGATGGATTTACTCCTCATCCCTACAGCGCAATTATAAATGCGAAACTTGCCGTGTCTGTTCGTTTATTTGTTAGTAAATCACGCAAAACTATACGCGTTTTGCTTTGCTTTATTTGCGAACAACTATATCTACAACCGTTTGGAAACTGTCGCGTGCAATATTGAGATGTTTGCAGAACGCATTTCCAAGGTGTAGGCGTAGGGTATTATGAGATTTGAGTAGATACTCCTATCTATCCCTAACCATAATATAAAAAAATTAAGTTTTGTCTCTTTGGAATGTCGATGTTTATTTGTTGTGACTGTTACGCAGAAACAGCGAAAACGGATTTCGATGAAAATTCGCACACAGATTTCTTAAACTACTTAGAAAATCATATGATAATTTAATGGTTCTCGCGGGAAATCTGGGAAATTGTGCGTAAAACTGCCACTAAGTAGTGCATTAAAGAAGTGTGTAATGTGTATGGTGACAGGTATGATAGACTTTGGTGCAGTTTAGTATAATAGTAATATATGTTTCCTCTTTAAAAGAAAGCTAAATGAGTTATGTCATACCAATTCACACAGTGTACTTAAAAAAAACATTAGCAATTCCTTAGAAACGACAATATTGACGAAAAAAGTTTGTCGTTGACGCATAGTTGCGTGCAAAGGCTGCGTGCGGCGGGCACATTCGCTGCCTCACACCTCCCTAATTAATATAAGATCTCAATTAAATCGCGACACATAACGAGGAGAGGAATTTTTACACCCGCTTAATATATTATCGCCCGCGTTTTGTCTCGGAATAAGCCAATATCCACACAATCTGAGAACTCGTTTGTCGTTGTCGCATGCGACCCAAACTAAATAGAATAAAATGTTTATTATTTTTTTATGATCACACGACGATGTGGTGAAAGCCACTGCTTGTTCTAATCGGGTGTCGTTATCTCGGAGAGAGGGCGCTGTCAAAATAAACGTTTGACATTTGCTCCGTGGCGTAAAAAATAATTAAACGCTGAACTATTATCTAATACTACGAGCATAGCCTCAGTTTTATTATCTTTTTTTATGCCAAAGGTAGTATAAAAACGTAAATAGAAAATTTACGTTTTTATCTTCAGAAATAGAATAAAATATTATAATTCATATGCTAATTAGCATTAAGCTTTTCCTTGGCGATATACTTTTTGTGCAAAGCTTACTTATTATAAATGAATAAGAATAGAAAAGGTTCGGTATTCAGATCTCCACAATAGTATTGAAAACAAAAAAAACAATTTCAAGATGGTATGGTAGGTACTTACTACTAAAAGGTACTTACTAAACTTCTTATAATGTTGCAAATAAAACAGGCTACAATATGCAGTAATTAAACCTATGCTAAAGAAATGGCACGCGGGAACAACGATCTTATCACAGGCTTATTGCCACCACTCATCTAAGGTTTTAAGTAAAAAAATTAAAATTATAGTCGCTATTACTCGCCTACACAGAAAAGGTCCGTACATTAATTTCAAGTCGGTTTTAATTGACATCTTTTTATTACTTATGGACGAACAAAAGTAAAGTATTCGACGGGCTCAGTTATAAATGGTCGGGTTTTCTTTAATGGTAGCCAGTGTTTCGAGATGGTGCTTTCGACGCGTCGGCGCAAGGTCTTGACCAAGTTTTGAATCGTAATATTTTGGGTTCAGATTACCGGTACTGATAACATGTCATCTCACCTTTTGACTGTGCCGGACTGAGGCTCGTGATAAACTAAACTAAATAGCTTTTCTCTTCTTTCGATATATTTACATTTTTCATACATATACTTATAGAAGGGAAACGTAATCTATAACAAAAAATACAGCCAAATTGGTGGAACCAATTTATCGTAAACTTTTTGTGATAAATTGGTTGCACCAATTTAGCTGCATTTGTGTTATGGATTACTGACAGTAGGTATTGAGATCAACATAGTATACTTTTAATCGTAGAAAGTTAGACTAACCACCAGTAAAACCTTTAAACAGCAGACGATAAAATGAAAAAAAAAAAAATATCTCGCAGTTTTTTTTTATAAACTCTAGTTAACAACAATAATTTTAACAACTTTTAAGTACCTACAACAAAGTTAGTACAACAAAGTGAAAGATTTGTCTACATCCTTTTTAATAAAGTTGACTGATTTAATCTGGGAGAATAATTTAATAACTAAATAATCGACCATTTAGACGAAAATAAATAGTCCCATTTTAGAACATTGATTGGCAACCTGAAAAAATATTGGGTAAATGAAAGCTTAAATAGAGGCTTCCACTGAGTCCAGGCCTGTATTGTCCGTGGTAGAGGCCACACGCGGGCGGCGGCTGCAGGGGCGGGCGGCGGCGCGCGGGGCGCGGTTTCATTCATGTTGTTAGAACAGACCGCTCATAACTTAACTCCTAATTTATTCATCTCGAGACAGTTCCTGAGCTCTCGCCTTAACACTTCTTAATATCTAATTATGTGTAATTTAGTAAAAATTCTCCGTTTTATATCCCAAAAAAGAAAAACTACGTTGACAGTTGCTGGAAGATGGGAATGAAATATTATGAGAGCAAGAGGCATTAAAAGGGCTCTGGATATCAACCCCGTGTATAAAATATTTAAATCATTACAGATATATTTGAGAAACGACCACTGCGATCTTTATTATGTAATGTCTTAAAAATTACTACAACCATAGCGCAAAGAGGCTTGGCAGAAAAGTGGCGTGGTTATAAAGGTGGCTTGGCAGAGTGCTTAAACTTGTGAGTTGGAAGGAGCGAGCTCAAATCCTGCTTAATGCTAATTTTTTTAGGAACTACAATATTATATATGGGGAAATGCCCTCTCACCACGGGAGTTGCGGCAGGCACGTGGGGCGAGTTGGCTGGACTGCAATCGCGGCCCCTTCTCGCCCCGGTACGGTGGACGAGGGCTCACGGGGGGGGTTTTTAGTGGGTTCGAGTCCCACATACCCCCTGCCACCACCCCCGTGGTAGCAAGGAAGTGCGAGGGCATTTCCCCCCTCAAAAAAATGCACCTGTAGTGTATAGACACACCAAAATCTATTCACGCGATCTTCATGACAATTTATATACTGATCTCTCTATGTGGTCTAGCAATACTAATTGTAACATTCGTACTACGTTATTCCATTCATAAACTAGCTAATAAAAGTTACAAAATAACATGTTCCTCTACATCGACGTAGGCAACAAAGGGACCTGTCCAAAATATCAAGTTTCAATCCCAATCGTCAAAGTTCTTGCGCCTTTTCTTGAATCAAACTTTTTTCTTCAGATATTTATGTTCGTCTTTAATTTTTACTCCACCGATGTCCATTTAATATCGGACCTGGGCCATGTTAACGACCACTATATAAAATTTTATTTGTATACGTTTCTTGTATTCTTTTTTGTGTATTCAACACATCGTTGGATTTACTTTTTATTAATCATGCTTGAATTACGTACTAAATAAATATAATTTGGTAATTATGTGCCTTGTCTAACTGATATTGGGGTGTTTTTTATTTATTTGTAACCCATATTATAAACCTGAACGGTAATTGATTATCATATGTACTAGCTCACTCACTCCAACTTCGTAAGGGTCAATGCCAAATATTAAAAACACATTTTTTTAATTTAAATAAATAAATAACTTTAAAAAAAGAGGAAATTTATGTTTTTGAATAAACTAGGTGGTAGGACTTTACTAGGTGGTAGGACTTTACTGCAAAGTTCGTCTAGGTAGGTACCACCGCTTTGCCAGTTATTCTGCCGCCAAGCAGTAGTGCGCAAGCACTGCTGTGTTCCGGTTTGAAGGGCACTGTAGCTAGTGAAATTACTGGGCAAATGAGACTATATGATCTGATCTCACAGTTTAGTAATCTTATTACTAGATTGTGCTGATGTCTCTGGACGACGTGCGCAGTGCAGTGTCACGCGAACGGCTAGCTCGTCACGTCATTCCTTAACATAAAAAAACACTATACCCTCCTAAATATGCCACAAAAAATTGTAAAAACACTATATCTAGTAAAGAATATTTACTAGATTGTGACAATACCATAAAATGGTAATTTGTTCATCATTTTGTAGCTTCATCAATAACCATAGGTATAATAACGGCAATATGACATATAGGTAAACGATATTATAGTAATAAAGAGCTAAATCTTTACGATTTACATGAACGCTGCATAAGTCTAAAACAGGTAGACAATTATTTTAAAATCGCTCGTACTTAATTCTGTGTTCGGAACTGGATTACCCGCCTACGCCCATAAACAATTTCCAACTTAATTAATGAAATACTTCCATGTAGATGTAGATATTTTATATAGGCAGTAGGTGCATTGATATTTTAATGACTGATTATACCTACACACATATTGATTGCATATTTAAACATCGGGTTTTCTTCGATCTTATCGGTTGGCCGATTATAAATCTTAGAATCAGAGGTACCAATTTAAAGTTTATTAATTAATCAAAATAGAAATGATATGATTTTAAAAGCGTTTCTCTGTAAATACACATTCCAGCTAGCCTCTGAATCCCGTTGTTTGCTGTTTGACCGACTGATTTGTCTGTTTATCATTATGTGGATTTACAATTTATAAATAAATAAATATCTGTGTACATTTCACACAGCGCCATCTAGCCCCAAACTAAGCGAAGTTTGTATTATGGGAACCAGACAACTGACACAATACTTAAATACTTTTTTGTTTGTGAATACATACATATCTATAATCACACTAATATTATAAAGGCGAAAGTTTGTATGTGTGTATGTTTGTTACTCTTTCACGCTCAAACGGCTGAATGGATTTGGATGAAATTCGGTACCAAGATAGCTTATACACTGGATTAACATATAGGCTACATTTCATCCCGGAAAATAAGAATTTTCCCGTGGGATGAGCAAATAATTAAAATTTTTGTCCGCGGGTGAAACCGCGGGGTGCAACTAGTACAATATAACACCCAGACACAGAACGAACACCTATGCTCATCACACAAATGTTTGTCCTGGGTGGGAATCGAACCCACAACCCACAGTTCAGAAGGCAGGGTTGCTACCAAATGAGCTATCGGGCCAGTCATTATGATTACATTTGCTTTCCAATACTTCTAATTATCAGGTAAATACAGATGTAATGAATGTACCTTACCGTATGATTAGCAAGTCGAGTCATCACGATATAGAGATAGGTAGAGTAATGAACCAATGAAAGGATAGCACAATAACAAAAACATAAATCTTGAGATGTCAAGTTGACAAAGAGTATGAATGACATATAAAACGAAGCAGCAACGAAGGTCGCCAAGATTTGTGCGAGCTATCTCCTCGGAGCGCGCATTTGTGTAGGCAGATAGGGCGCAGCGGCCTCCATCGAGCCGGCGAGCGCCGCGCTCGCGACGACATCTACACACATTAAATATATCCATTTAATGATTACAATTTCTCGTTATAATTTATTTAGGACGAAGCATAACAAGTTTTCGAATGAAACATGTCGCCCATAAAGATGCTGTGTTGAGGGTTGGACCCCGAACCTGTTAGTTCTATAACGAACGTTTGCTCCGACCGGAGTCGTCGATGAAATGGGCCCTCATATCATGGATGTAAGAATTAAAACCGGTCGGTACATCTCAGACTAGAATGATCGTTTTGAAACCGCTCGAAAGAACCTCGCGAGGAGCTAAAAGGGTTTCATGAACGCGTGTCTACGTTTAATGAAATATTTCTTCTTAGGCATAAATTAAAGTCGATAATCCAATTCCTGTGCGGGTCGTCGTAACATCCTTCTTATTGAGTCTTTAGAGAGGAATGGATGATCGCGATCGGCTGGAGAGTGTGAATGAGAGCATAACGATCGAGGGGGAAGAGGGCGCGGAGGAAAGACTTTTGATTATTCTTTATTCTTTATGAATATGTGAGCTCGTTATCTGTGGGCTGACGTAGCCGAGATGTTCAGTTCGCACGTGTGTGCGCCACACAACACAGGCACGGCAGTGAGCGTGGCTCAGCACTAGCTGCTACCACTAAATAATACATAGGTATCGACGTTGCCGTCTGCGAAGAGCGGCGGGTACACGACCGGATCAACATACGGCATCGACGGCAGATTGAACGATAGTTCCCGTGGAACTGGTTATCGTTATGGGGCGACTGGCGGATGAAATTTATTGGCAGCGCGCTAGAGAAATGTAGCGAGCGGAAGGGGCTTGCGATTTTAATTAGGTAATGAATGTCGATGCAGATCTGCATATCGCTTTAACGGCTAGATTTATCCATTCGCTGCCTGTCCGTGTTTCAAACGCTCTGACTAAATTCCCAATTTATGGTTCTGTCAAAGCAAAGATTGGCAAACGGATGATTCTCGCAGTTCGGTGGTTTCATTCCGAAACAGTTTATTAATACGATAGTAGATTTGACAGATTTTAATGCTGTGAATGGTTTCTACTTTACAATAAGAAACTGAACGAATAGATGATTCTATAATAGTTTTTGACCGCTTAGAATTATAAGGCCTTAGGTACCTACTTGACTAACCAATGACATGACAAATAAGCAATAACGAACGCAATTTCCCAGCGAATTGTAACCAAAGAGCATTTAAATGATAAAAATAAACGAAACAAAGGTATGAAGGGGATCCTTTGGACGGCACATTTCTCTTCAAAATTGACGTTTTTCAGAAGCGGTCGGTTTTTAACGTTTTAATTAGGGGCGCACATTACGGCACGCCATCACGTCCTCCCCTCGGTCTTTGCTTCACATTTTTGTATATTTACGTCTATTTGGGGAAATTTTTATTTTTCGACCGATGTGCTATTTTTGAGGCGCGTGCAGCCGGCGCGCGGTCTCGCCGCCAAATCTCTGTGGGAATCACATCTCACAGTGGATCTAGCTAATGCAACATTTAATTTTTGTAATAAATTGTGTTTAATTCGCGTCATTTAACGGCTTTAACAATACTTGTGAGACTTTCAACATACCACACCGAATATCGACCGTATTCATGATATGAAAATTTTAATGTTAATGTTGAAGTCAACACTATTTAAAAAGTTAATTTATTTGTTCCAGTCTAACAGGAAACGAGTATCGTGACGGGTAGCGTCGAATGACACCTTCCTCTGTTGCTTAAAAACAAGTCCTTCCCTCCAAAAAAATACACTCCATCGTACTCTTTCATCGATGATTTGCATTTAGGAAAATATGTGTAAAATATCCAATATCATTACACTAATGGTTTAAATCCGAAAGTTTGTGTGTATGTTTGTTTCCTTTTGACGCTGCAATGACTGAACGGATTTTAATGTTTTTTTTATTGGAAGTAGTTAATGCGCTAGATCAACGCAATTGTGAGGTTGTGTTGAGGTTGCAATATTTATTTACTGTACCTTATAATAGTAAAATATAACTTAGATAAAAATTCTATTTATTACAAATTCGTTTATACAAAAATTGTGATAAAATAAAAAAAAGATCATATTGAATATACAATAATATTAATTTGTTTTCGCAAGAAAAGTAGCTACGTTTCAAAACTTCAGCATCATAAGCGTGACACGTTTCACGTTGTCAGTGTTGTCACGTCACGTCGCGTCGCGTCATTTGTCGTCGTTAGCGATGACGCATGGCGGCGCTGACCTCGCCGGCGACCCGCTCCATCATTCTTCCATCATCAGCTACAATTTTGTCATCCTGTTGTTTTGAAATGACAAAGGAATAGGTATTTATATTTCTTTAAATCTTTCAAATTGGTACCACACACATTAGGTAGGTATAGGTACATTCTAAATCATTGTAGATTTTAATAATATTTATAATATTTGCTCAACGTAAAAATTTAAATTCAATTTTGTTGTTAATGACAAATGTATGCAGATAATTAGGAATTTTTAGTATAAGCCATAGCCACTTTTTTCTACGGAGTTGTAGATACTTTTACCATGACACGCCTAGAAAAGTCCTGTCTTCAAATGTAATCACATTTCGTTAAAAAATAATAATAATAATACAACTAACAAATATTAAAAAAGAGCACGGACCCAGGAGTCTGTGGTAAAGAAGCTTAATAAAAAAAAACAATGTAACCATTAAAGTTAAACCATGGAGTCTTCAAATCAAGAGTGAACAGGTATCTTCTAGGCAAGCGTGTTACATCCTAGACCGCATCGTTTATCTACAATAATACATTCTCAAAATACCGAAATGAGGCTTAAATCTCGAGATTGTCAGTCTAAAACGGTTTATCAGACACAGGAATATAGTTCGCTTAACATACAAACATTATTATATTTATTATATTATTTTACAAAATAATATAATAAATATAATAAAAATGTATTTTTACAGTAATTGTACGAACTAGTACTATGTATTGTATTTTAAAATAGAATTAATACATTTTCAAGCAACTGAAACTTACATAAACCTTTTCTATTACCTTATAAGCCCTCTATATACTTTAAAATGTAGCCGTTGAAGTTTAAAGTAAATTTTCTCGAAACTATCAATTTGTCAGCTAAACCCTTTTTGTTCTCAACCCTTCAATTGTAAGACAGTAATATAACATTATAACAAATCTGGGTTCCAGTTTATTAAGATATTTTTTTTATTTTATCATATTAAATGTTGATGTCTATTGTCAACTATATCAGTAAATACTCTTTGAAATTAAATAAATCTCTTAGTTAAATCACCACTGCAAAATTAGAAGCAGGTGGAAAAATAATAACGAATAGGACAGATGCCACAATAACAACATTTTAACTTTCTTTTCTCAGAATTTTTTTTGTCAATCGTAATTTTGCAAAGAAATTTGTCAAACCTCCCACAGTGGAACGTGCACAAATGGCAAAAATCTATATTTGTATAATGACCTTGTATTGAGTAACGACCGCTATTCACTGAATGTTTCTTAAAAACTGATTTATGACGATATGCAACTGAACAATTGATCCGTTTTGACTTACGATGGACCGAATGAGGTTTTACTACTACCCTTTGAGGGCAGCTAGACGAACCCTTTCAAAACGGGGTAGTAAACTTTTATTATTATATTTGCAAAACTCGAAAACAAAAATGTCTTGCACCCCGTCGTTCAACTCCGTAGCAGCGCCAATTAGTCATGACTATGAAAAAAAAACACATCTGAAAACAAAAAAATGACACGTCTACAAAATTTACGACACGTCCGGTGGTCATAGGCATTTTTGTTCTATTGTCTAAATGTTAATAAAATTTTAACACTTTGGAAGGTCGTCTTTATTACTGTTCTGTGGAAAACGTACGTACCTATTTTATTATCAGCTGCTCTACCTACTACGTTTCTGTTTTAAACGTTGTTTATGAAACAGGTAGCCAAATAACTTCGCTGTTGCGCAAATTTAAATTCTTGTTTAATTTATTACGGGGACAATTATGAAAAGTAGAAAACAAAAGAAATATAAATAGGTTTATCTATCGTGGTGGTTATTTATTGGCAAACCCCAGGCGGTTAATGGTATGAGTCATTCATAAAAAAGTGGAAGCTGAACTAAAGTGTGGGTGATGTAGACAATCTAACAATGAAGAAAATGTGACATAGACTTTTATGATTTTTCTGAAGTTTTCAACATACGGACGAATAAAAATTATATAATTTGCTTATAATATGTTACTTTCATACCAATCATATATGTATATGCGCGATTCACGTAGTCTTGGTTTTTGCAAAAATCATAACGTTGTATTTTTTTAATATTCAAGCTTTGACCATAGTTCTACGATTTGAAAATTATGATTTAAAATGTCTTAAATGCTTTCAGAAATATTTTGAACCATCATTGTAGAGTGTGATTCAAACTTGATGGCGGCTATGAAGTCGGCGAGGGACGCTGCGCAGTTTAAAAAAATTGATGTGTTTGGGCAGCGGAAAGCGGTGAGCGCAGCGTGCGGGGGGCTTGCAGCGCACTTCACAGCCGCCATTAAGTTTGAATCACACTCTACCTACTATTTCTGTTTAGTAAAGTAAGCTGATGCGTCGGGAACTCGGGATCCGCGTGAGTGCATTCAAATGGTGCGTGGATATATGTGTGACGTAGACTGTACCGTATTCAGTGTTCACCCTTGTTACATGTGAGAACAAGAATGACATTGAGACGGCATGTTGACTAATCATTTTATGTTTTTTATTTAAGCCGTAGCACATAGGTTGAAAATATAATTGATTAATATAGATCACACCAATAATTCATTGAGATTGCAGTTTCCAAATATATTTTACAATAAGAACAGTAATTAAATGGTTTATATTTAAAACTAGTTGCGCCCCGCGCTTTCACCCGCGGATAAAAAGTATTTTAATTATTTGCTCATCCCACAGGAAAATTTCAATTTTCTGGGATAAAATCTATCCTGTATGTTAATCCAGTGTACAAGCTACCTTGGTACTTAATTTCATCGAAATCCATTCAACCGTTTGAGCGTGAAGGAGCAACAAACATACACACATACACACATACAAACTTTCACCTTTATAATATTAGTGTGAAGTGTGATATGATTGAAGTGTGATAATTCATCAAGGTTATAGAGTTTCCAAAAATATTTTACAATAAGAACAGTAATGGGTTGTACTTAAACTGGTACGGTGTTTTTTTTAAAATATGATTAGTCAAAAATATTATCGCTAAATTGAATCTAATTAAAAAGAATTCAACGCGTCTTCTATGCTTCTTTGTCTAGTCGTTTAACAGAGCCAAAAATTTGTTTAATTTACCGCGTTATTCAACCCGAGGCATTCCTTTCATTATTCTTGGTTCGATTCCATATCCGAGAGAAGTAAGTTTTTGTGTCGTCACGACACGCTCTTGTGGCTCCCGCTTTTATCTCATTGTTCCCGTGGCCTGCGGTTTCAAACAATTTCCATATCGACATATACACCAACTAAATACTTTATAATATTAAGCACCACCATTTTTTGCTTGGAATAAGTGAAAGTGACGTTGTGTGCGGACCCGGCCGGCCGCTCTGTCATTCTAAATCACCATCTTTGTTATGCTAATGGACACATCTATTTTACAACTTTTCGGCAAAGAGGCTGCAATCTGTCCTTTATAGTCGCAAACATAGCCCGAGACATGTGAAACTTTCCGAGAATTTTGTTTACTTTTATTTTTGTTCAAAAGGGTAACAATCGGTATTTAGGGACATTTTAGAATCGGTATTTAATTTATTGGTATTTTTTTAATTCATTTGCTGGGGACCGAGGCGGTACGGTAGTGCTCCCGTCTAATGAGCCAGCGTGTTCGCCTCAATTGCACACAGCCCTCTTATTCACCGGCAATTTATTTCATTTTTGCTTCTGATCGCGCCTTATTGAGCGTCTTTTTATCTTATTGCCTTCGTGGGTCTATAATATGCGTCCTGTTGCTTGCAAATGAGACACACCGAACATGCTGGTGTTGGCTCGCTCATGATGTTGCTACGTACGAATAATTAAAACTTTTATTACCTTATTTTTTTTAATTCAAAACATGCTCATGGGAAGCTATTGTTGCTATATTCGTTTTGCAAATCCTTATTGAGCCTGGGTGTAATTTTAGAATTTGCATTAAATTGAGTGTGTGAATATTTGTACTTTTTGTATTTTAAGCAATATCTATTTACTTACACGTTATATAGGTCCGCTTGACTTTCGGGACATTCTGTATATACAAAAAAAAATATCTCCACTTATTGATTAGTTATGAAACTCGAAACACTGCAAGTCATACGAACCCGAAACATGGACTGCGTGTTTCCGGTCTATGTATTTGCCTGCTAAAGGTCTGTATTATATAACAATGCTCAGTCGTCGATTGAGTAGAGATTTCTTTCACTATTTGATCATTTTATGAATGAAATCTCTTCTGGAGCAGACATTCACGACTGAGAGTATTTCTGTAATACGAGCATAAGAATTTGGTTGTAGAAAAAGACAAAATTAAAAGAAAAATACTAAAATAACGTTGTATGAGAAATACATGATATTGTAGGTGTTATATTGTATTCTATGTATGTATTTACAAACAAAAAGTATCTAAGTATTGTATCAGTTATCTGGTTCCCATAGTACAAGCTTTGCTTAGTTTGGGGCCAGATGGCACTGTGTAAGATGTCCACACATTATTATTATTATTATACATGCGGGCATCAGGGTATGGTGCTAGTCTTCTATATTAATTTTAATAAATCTGTACCAATCTGAAATATAATATGTATATATGTATAATCTGTAACCTAGGTAAGGTAATTTTTTTTTCTAAGTTCTTTTCCATGTACAGACATGGAAGAGAACTTAGAAAATAAAACATTTATTATCATGGAGTCTATTTATGAAGAAGAGTCTGAAAATGTTATTTTTGGAATCTTCTGTCTTCTTGTCTGTATGTTTGAGATCGAATCAAAAATAAACCACTGGATGAATCGGTGTTTGCTGTACTGTATTTTCTAGAGCCTCAGGGAGGTTTTTATATTTGTTTTATCAAATTCTGTTTATCCTAAAAGAAGTAATATGCTTTTTCAGTAAGGATGTCGGCACCGTACTACCGAAGGGACTACAAGAATTCATCAGAAACTACTGCATGCAAGACCAATGAAGATGAAATTTTGTATGCGTATACTCGTTTTGGACACTAACCGCCTGCATATGAATGAATTTTATGATAGCGCAAAATTTAGGGGGTAAAACAGGCATGAAACCTTGTTACAGCATTTTTTTTTTAAGATATAGCAATGAAGATCATCGCTGTATTTACCTACCTACTACTACCTACTAAAATTATAAATACATATAAATATATAAATACAAGGGAGTAAAGGAGGTCAAAAAACTAACCTTATGTGAAAAAGAGGGGAAAGCATGAATGGATCAGATGGCGAAGGCAGGCATGTAGAAGGGAGACAGATAAAGATACGGGACGGAGATGAAGGAAAACAGATGGCAATCTGCTTTCCTTCGCCATCCCATCCATTCACCCTTTTCCCCCATCTTTTCCTCTCAATTACTTTTTCCTTTTGACAGGGTTAGAGCGTAAATCCAATCAACACGTGCAAAGCCAGGGCGGGTAAGCTAGTTTATATAAATTAATTTTATAGAAGCTCCATTGTTGACTCTAATGTACGGGAGAGTTATAGCTTATAGTGACTATGAAGACATTTGCCGCGGCGATAGTGTTATGAGTAGAATAATCATTATGATAATAACAATTTCTGAACCGATGCCAAACGCATGTCGGATACGACGGGACTGAGAGTGGGAAGATCGCATTAGTACTTTGCACTGAAATAAAATAAACATAAATTATTGGAACGTTTGTGCCTCGAGTAAATCATACAATATTCAATCGTGGGACGCTTCCGCAGTGGCCGATAAACTATTCTCAAAATAAAATACCTGCCTACCTAAATATTTGAAGTTCATTGACACTGCAGTTTGAATCATTGGTGATGTTAAAACACGTACAATATTTTCTTTCGTACAGGAAAAATGTATGTTTATTCTATAAGTACCTTACATGCAACCCGTATTAATAACAAAATCTCAAGTACACAATTTCTCCACTTTCCAGTTTCACTTTTAAGATACTATAGGTTAGTATCTTAAAAGTTTAAAATGTATATAATTTATGTAATATATGTGTCTTAAATCTTTAGTAATGTATAAAATTGAAACGTTGTCTGTTTATTTGTGTGGCTTTCACGCCTACACGACTGCACCGATTTGGATAAAATTTTGAGCATAGTTTGTTTCTGCTACCGGGGTGGGTAATCTACTTTTACCCCGATAAATTGTAAGTTCCCACGGGAAAATGGAAGCTAAAAAAGTAGTGGGTGAAACCGCCGGGCGTCTCTAGTTAGAGAATAAACTCAATTTATTTATCTATGAAATGAAATAGAATATAAAACTTGTCGATGTTTTCATTTTTGCTTGTTTTTTGTTACATTTTATTAGGCACCGAAGACTGGGGTAGAATCGTAAATTAAATGTAAGATCCGTCAGTTCGGGAAGGAGTAAATCAAGGCGGACGGATTGCCCCTAATAAAAATTATAAGAGGCACAATGCTCAAATGCGCCCCGGGACCGGCAGGCGTTGTAAAGTCTTTCTATGTTTGTTTATAGTGCACTAAAATATGTTATAAACTAGATAAGTATAATCTAAATAAACTAACCCATAATTAGTCTCATGATATTTGTATTAAGTCCTCTCGAGATACGTTCTTCGAAGTTTCTTTATTGACACAATTTTATGATGTCCCTGTCTGCGATCAATCCCATATTAGTCGCCGTAAACTTGTAAAATGAGTCTTGTTTAATCTATTGATTTTAATTAGCTTTAACTGCTAAAATACTTGAGTATATATGTATAACAATAAGGCAAGTAAGAAGCGCAATAAACCTGCGGTAATATTTCATTGTTCAGCCAACCAAAATGGCGCGGTCGACGTTGAAGTGTCTTGCTGAGCTTTTTGTACTCTTATTATATTTTTTGGAGGCATTTTTTGGAAGATCTTATTTGTTGGTTCATACTTGGTCGTAAATCTGTAGACGGGCATGAGAATGAATATAATAACGCAGGTGCGCCAACCCTTTTCCCGTACCTAATACTTTTTATATGCGTATAATTGTATATGCAGCCATAATATTGGATGTCATATCGTGACGTTCAGTTTATAGCATAATAGAAATGTTTTTACACGTAACATAAACAGTGTAGAATGTTGATTCACCACGTTTCCTCTGTTTCTAATCATAGAGCCGGTGCTTTTACAAAAATAGACTATTTTGGTGAGTTTACCTTTGTATTTAGAGATGCCCCATTTATTACATTCACAAATGTAAATGAACGCTTTCGAGGTACTCGCTTACGTGAGAATATTTGTACTTATTTTATTTATGGCGGGCGCGGCGCGAGGGCGATGTGTTTAAATATCTTTAGATTTTAAATACGAGTTCACTTTGAGTTACTCAGGAATCCATTAGGTTAATATTGGTTATCTTTTGTTGATTAGTCTTCGAATTTATTTTGAAAGAAATTAATCTACCGGAATACTGACTCTATGCGGGTAGAGCCATTAATTCGATGTTTTTTAAACTCAATTATTTAAGATGTTTTTATAGATAAGAATGTGTCAATAGTACCATTGTAAACTGTATTAACTTGTTTGTTGTCACACAAGTGTACGTTATTATTCATTAAAAGTGTTTTTACTGTGTTTTGTCATGTTTATGAATAAACTAGGTAGATATATAACTACTTATATCGTTTGTCTACACACATTCCAGTGCAAAGATATGAGGCATATCATAAAATTAGGCATAAAATAAAAAGTAATGCCAGACCGTGAGTACCTCCATAACTCAGGCTCATTCTCGGCACTTCTTCGTAATGACTCATTAAAATCGCCCTGAATTATGGCTTATAAGATGTTCTTTCTGATGTCAACTTTAAAATTTACTGACGTAAATTATTGTACAGAATATTCTTGACGATCACAAACGTGCTAACGAATTTATGTCGAGTTGCCTTCGCGTACTTTGCAGTGATTATATCGTCTGAAATCGGTATTTTAGGATGTTTATTGAATTTGAAAAGATCTGTGAAAGTGGATTTGGTGATGGCTATAAAGTGTAATGAGGAACGAAATGGGCAATGGCTTCTGGTTGGCGGCTTTTAACCGTGTAGGTGTTATGTATTGTGTTGTAGGTACTCGTATAAGATACAAAATAATCGATTACGTCAAGTACCATTTTATACGACTTATTTTTTGGTATTTTAGACGTTTTCGAGTTGTGGCCGCGATCAGTAATTTGCGTTACTTTTGTAATAATATTTATATCTTCTTTTTATGGAAATTTACATTTACTTGTTATTATATACCGCATTTCAAAATATATATATATATTTTTAAATGTGGTACAGGCCAAAAAATATATGATTTATATTCCTGCCTGTATCTTTTCCATAAACTTACTGAAATATAAGCAAAAAGTTGACTGTTAGTTGATTTGTCCGTGTAGCTTTGACTTTGGGATGGTTGAAATGATTTGGATGAAATTTTACACATATATTAAGATTTCCCGCGGAAAAGTTGAGGGTTGGGGGGACACTGCAGGACGTATCTGCTACCTACGTCAAATTTTTCACTGACTACTGCAAACGAAAGTAAATTGAAAGATCGTTTATTTAATTGATGCTGTGTGGATTGAAGTGGGAGGTGGTATGATTCTAACGTATACATTTCTTATAGTTTGGTAGGTTTCTGACATGCGTACATCAACACGATTCTGAACAGTCTGCCACTTCGTAAAACATAAATATTATCTTGAAGAAGGCCGTTCTCGATCGGACTTATTTTTCCGTCTGCCGACAGTTATTTCATATAAATTAATGGCGCGAGTCGTCACGACGCAGACGCCGAGCTCTATTAATAAACTGACGAATGAGACGCGCCGAGCGCGCGCGCACGCGTCTCGTCATATTCCAATTACAAATAGCTGTCATCGTCTTTACATGCCCAACATGTTCTGTTTCTCGTATTCCCGTTGGCTATATCTTCCGATATCATAATTTTAAAATTAACTCTCTGTAAACATTTCTCCTTCACATATTCCCCCGGATTGCACGGCGAGCGAGAGCGAAACGGAAAATCTTTCATGTAAATTCAACGTGCTCGTAAAAAATGAAATTATGAATTATGATATTTGGACCGAAGCGATGAGTCGCTTCTCTGTTGCTCTCGAGGCGGGGCACGCGTGAGAATGAGACGCAGGGCGTCGCGCCGCCGTTGGAAGGGTTATTATATATGAATTATGACGACGCCGCGGCTCCGTCGGCGGTAATATCGTTATGAATATGCCCAGCTTCGGCCGCCCATTGGTTTAAAGCACATCCGCCTCGATGGAGCGGGAACGCCTCCGGTGGCCTTTTTTATTCCTTTATTGACATTCAGTTATGCACATTGCGAGTGGCGATGCACAAACTGTAATATTTCGCCCAGTAGAGAGATAAGTCGGCTGAGCTGCCGGCCGAACCGAACATTTGGGATGCAAATGCGAGCAACTGTCGTATGTAAACGAACTTATGCTACTCATGCGGTACGGGCCCCCGCTATGAGGCCCACTCAGACGTTTCCTGCTTATATCAATTTGCATTTCAGCTGGATACTTACACGTCCAATACCAGGGTTGATATGACATTTGCATCATTGCTTATGTACATTAGGCACCTACTAATTTCTGCTGACTGCAGTATACTATTACCCAGCTTGACTGCTAATAAGCTCCATGTCAACGGGTCGCGTACGGGATTCTCACGAGTATTTCTAATTAATTTCATTTTCTTATTGGACTTTAAATCAGGCTAGTTTTGCTAATTTAACTAATGCACTCTGATCGGTATCTAAGAAAATATGGACACATCATTTAATCATACCTTTGGTACAGTATTTTCTAAAACATAGAGCATTAGAAAAACGAAAGAAAAGCTTGTATAGTGTTTTTGGAAAGTGATTGAAGTTCGTATTGTGAAAATAATTCCATTAATACTTAATTAAAGGGGTGAGAATAAAAAGGGTTTAACTGTCAAATTGATAGTTTCGAGAAAATTTACTTTATACTTCAACGGCTTCATTTTAATGTAGAGTGCTTATAAGGTGATACATATGGTTTATGTAAGTTTCAGTTGCTTGTAAATGTATTAATTCTATTTTAAAATACAAAATATAGTACGAATTCGTACAATTACTGTAAAAATGTAATATAATATAATAAATATAATGTTTTTATATTTATTATGAACTGTATTCCTGTGTCAGAGAAACCGTTTTTAGACTGACAATCACGAGATTTAAGCCTCATTTCAGTATTTTGAGAATGTATTGTTGTAGATAATTTCACGCTGAATCCAACGATACCCATAAGTCATTTTGTGAAAAAAATCAGTTAAACCCTTTTTGATCTTATCCCTTCAATTGTGATCGTAACGTAATTCAAACAAATTAAATCTTAATTTAAAATTTTATGACCTCTGTCAACAGGTACCTAAACGTATTTTTTTTGTGTTCCAAAAAAAGTTCCAAGGTTAGGAATTTCGGACAAATTACGTCTGGCCAATTTTGTCTGAAACGATCAAATTCAACAATAATTTTGAGATACGTACCTATTTTACGAGGTGCCTTCAAACATGCGAGCAGGTACCATATTTCCCATTAAACTCCAAACAACTTCCGTCAGTTTACCAAACACTAATTCGATCGCATTCCAATAAGAATTTCTCGCGTACCTATTTACCTTGATTTTACGTATCACCAACACCGACACGCTGACACCGGCGGCGACGCAGGAGCGGAGCGGGAGCGAGCTGGAACACTGCCAACAAGGTGAATGCCACGTTTGCCACGCACTGGGCCATACAACCCACTTTACTCGACACGCGGAAATATATCCCGCATCGGCACTCATAATGTCCGCTTATCTAGTTATAGTGAAAACACGGACTACGCCGCCGCCGCGCCGCCCGCGCCGCGTCGCGCTCGCGAACCACGCTCTAGAACATGTGTTAATTCAGATGGGGTATATACATTATTACTGGAGATTACTCAATTTACAGCTCAAATTTATAAATTCATAGGGCTTGCTATCTTCTATACATATAAAATTCAAAGTCTTGACTGACTGACTGACTGACTAACTTATTTATCAACGCCTGACGATGCGATCGAAGGTGTAGCATGCTAGCCAAGTATAATATAGTATAATAAGTAAATATTATTTGGAGGGGGTGTTCTTTGGAAAGTGTAGGTATCCAAAAATATAAAAATAAATAGCAAAAATATTTTGTTTCATATATAATTTATCCACCAATTTCACTCTTTTAGAGGTGGAATTTCGAAAAATCCTTTCTTAGTGGATGCCTACGTCATAACGTCTACCTGCATGCCAAATTTCAGCCCAATCCGTCGAGTGGTTTGGGCTGTGCGTATATAGATCACTATGTCAGTCAGTCAGTCACCTTTGAGTTATATATATTTAGATGTTGCCAGTAAAAGCAGCACCTTCTATTATATATGTATTTAGGATCAACGCTGTCCGCATATTGGCACTGCTGCACTCACCAGCTTACCACTTGGTCGATAAAGGTACGCGCCGTGCTCGGTCGGACGGGTTCATATTATTCACTACTAGTTGCGCCCCGCGGCTTCACCCGCGGATAGAAAGTATTTTAATTATTTGCTCATCCCACGGGAACATTTCACTTTTCCGGGATAAAATGTAGCCTATATGTTAATCTAGTGTATAAGCTATCTTGGTACCGAATTTCATCCAAATCCATTCATCCGTTCGTTCGTGAAGAAGTAACAAACATACACACATACAAACTTTCGCCTTTATAATATTAGTGTAATTAGGTACACAACATTTTCTATGAAAAATAATAGTCTTGAATTATTGAAACTTCTTTACGCACGCTTGACTTGGGCAGTAAGCTGGTGAATGTGAGGCAAACGGAAGTTGAAGTTGGTTCACGTAGATCTCTATTGTCAACATAACAAAGTTAAAAAAATTGTTATATTATGTTGGTATTTCCGGTAAATGACAATTTACAGTTGTCAAGATGGCGACATTAATATTTAAAAAAACAAAAACCAAGTTATACCGGACGATAGATGGAGCTAAACTAAAAAAGTTTTACTTCAGTCGTTTGGTCTAAAGCACACTTGATTTTTTATTGTTCGATATTCTGAAACATTATATTTAGACGTGACAGTTATAAAATACAACCATAACTCACGTCAAATTGTAACGTTACAGGAGATTAGAAATTAATTTTATTAAAAAAAAAATGTCAAACGGCGATGTGAGGCTAGACTAGCAAAAGTGAAAATTTTCTGTAACTCTTTTGGAAAGCTGCCGCTCGTGGGGCGTACCTGTGTTGCCAGGATCAGCGCCGACCGCATATTGGCACCGAACTTACGCGCTGTTGACGAAGTGCACGACAAACCGTGCCAGATTTAACGTGTTTTACATTCTTTTATTATAAGAATCTTGCTTGATAATGAAGTAATATGAAAATCTTCTAAATAAATCTTGTTAGGCTTTTTACTGTAACATATTTTATTATGCCAACCGTTAAGTCAAATGTCGAAATCTTCGAGCGGTTTAAAGGTTCATCTTTCTAAATTCTCTAAGGGTTCATCCCGTCACAATACAGAGACATCACGGCTACCCGAAGGCATTGAATTCATTTTAACCTCCTCCCACTGACAGACTATACCAAAAAGGGAATGACATATAAGCGTAGCTTAAAAATTAACACATCCATATATTTCAGACAACAGAAGCTTTCATTGTTTCTTACATATTCATTACAGCATTAATATGCAAGAGGAGCGAAGAATGAGCAATAATAAAGTGATTTGCTGGTTTCCAACACGATATGGTGGGATCTGCTTCTTCCGAATCTCACTTCTGGGAAAGCTGAGAATTTGTCAAAATTAAAATAACAAAGGCCTGTTTTACCTTTATGTAATTAATAAAAAGCGTTGCGCGAGAATAACTACCCATTGTTGGTCAGATACCCGCGGAGTTACGCTGTAAGGAGATCACTTCTGCGGGCAAAACCAAGTCACCTCTCAGCAGGAGCTATTAATTAAACGAGTGTGGACATCAGTGATGATAATTATTATTTTTCAGAAGCGCCGGGCGACCGCTGTGGAGGTTTTCCTCGGGTGTCTGTGTTCGGTTATCAAGCGGAATATTGATTATGGTGGTGCCACGTACTTGTAGAGGTGAACTTAACATGTGTCGCGTGTGACTTCCAAATAAGATTAAATCGTTCCACCTATTTAAAGTTATATTTTCTGCTGATCAACAAGCGTTTTTTTAGAATTTATTTTAATCCGCATGATTATGGAAGTAACAGATAGGCACATACCTAATTATAGTCTTCCTTTTCGAGCTTGTAATTTAATGTAGCAAGTGTTCGGAACGATTCAACTAGGGCGAATTGCTCTGTCGGAAGTTAGCAAATTATCACTGGCTCGTAAAATTAACGCTTCTTATCGATCGAGAAATGATTTCAGAGCGGGGAACCACGTAGCAAATTGTACATTTGTGTGCGCTAACAGAGATCAAAGTCGCTCGTCCCGTGTACTTGAAAGGACTAAGCTTATTTAAAAGGTAACAAAATGTTTTCAATTTTATTGCTGATTTTATGTTGAATTCTTTAAAAATGTACGGTAGGGTGCGTGAGTGAGGCCCGTCTGTGCTTGCACCCACACCAGCTGAGCCCGAGTCGGTTGAGTAAATAGCTACTCTCGGCGCTCGCCGTAGGGTGCAAAACTGGCGAAGACGCACTAGAATCTGAAATTTGCCTGCTGGAAGTGGCAGTTCAGAGATAAGATCTCACGATGCCGCAATAAAAAGCGCTCGTACCTCGTCCGTTGTGTAATGTGCATTCAAATTGCATTGTGCGAGAACTAATTCGCCTTAGGCCGATTCGCATGTTACGATAAACACATGTTTCGATTAAGTGTTACGCTAATGTCGACCCGTGCTTATTCAGGGCCACTCGACTCATGCCGTCACACATCGAATTGGTAGGCTTCGGTCTCTACTTGCCGTTTAGCTTAGCTTGCATGAGAATATAAATAGGTAGTTATTGCGACGGGAAAACCCATAGATGTACTATGTACAATGTCAATGGGAAAACCTTATGGAATAAGGCTAATGTTCGAATTTCATTTATTGGTATTTATATAAATACCGTCGGCACCGATAACTATGTATAATACCTTTAGTATTATCTGATAAAAAAAACGAACAAAAAATTAATAATGTTTAAATAGGTATTTATAATACATAGGTATATATAATAAAGTCACTTCGTGATTGCGCATATACTTGTAGTCCAACATTAAATTCAGTATGTACTCATACTATCTTTATTATTAATACTGTAATATTAAAGGCCCGACATTAACATTTACAAAAGAAACAATAATAGCGTAGTTAAGATAATGTAGCTGAGAATGTTATTGAGCTTGAGGGCTCTCTGAAGAGAGAACCGTGGCGTGCGAGATAAGGGTATGACAAAAGCTATTGTTCTGTACACCAATTACTCGCAGGCCGCGAATTACCTAACCCTCATATATAAATTAACGGGCGGCAAACAGCGGAAAGATTTCTCTAGTTATACTCCAACACAACAATTATTCGTAAATCACTTTACTATATGTTGAAATTTACGAGAGCTCTTCCGTCGGTGCGCCAACCCCGTCTCTAATATTCTATTCGTTTCACGCGAATTCTAACTGATGGGCCCAGATAGTAAGGTTCACATTGTTACCCTGCCGGCAGTATCGGTAAGAACGCAAAATTCCCTAGCAAAGAGAATATGCATGGCGATTTCGTGATGAATATTCATTTCCTACGGGCCATGAAATTTATTGTGTTTTACATTTATATTCAAGTCAGCCGTCTTATGTAACGGTAGCGACGCGGGATTAGCGAATTGTGAACGTTCACATTACTATTGTGTCGCACGACTCTCATTCGTGAGCGGTTAATTTTAACCGTCCTTAATAAATTAATGAAAACTCCGCGTGACTTTCTAATGATGTGTGGAGTCGATTGTATACCGTTATTAAATAAAATAAGCTAATGGAATGGGTATTGTGCCAACGCAATTACAATGACATTACCTATTTGCCTGTGCAAAATATTAAATGACTCGAGAGCGCTTCGCTGACATACAAATGACATGATTTGATGATATAATAATATTGTACCTGAACTTCCAACAGTCATCTATCGTTACATATTGTGCTGTTTAATGTGAGAGAAGCTAGAGTGGTCCGAGAGGGCCGTTAAGACGCTCGGTATATTTGACATTTGCAATAAAATTTGGGGCGTAGCTGCGTAGTTAGTCATCGGCGATCGAACTCTGCAAACGACACACTTGGCACCTGTCGAATATTTAGCGCATAAATCCATAGCAACGGTTCGATCGGCCGGTTCGCTTGATGGATTCTGAGCTATATTTAATCAACGCGGGCGCGACACGCCGCCGCATTGTTCTCCCGATTGGATCGCTCAAGCGTCTATCGAAACTTATTTTATGAGGTGTCGATTGAGATTCATTATATTGAGAACGGAAAACCTACGCTTACAATGTTGAAGGGAAATGGAAATAAGTGGAATAATAGCAAGTACATAACTAGTGGGAAGGGCGGGCGGCGTGGAGAGAGCGGGAGTTGGGCGGGCGGCAGCGCGTGATTGCAGCGGCCGCGTCAAACAATTGATTAGTCGCATAAACTCGGTTTGGCGCGCGCTAACGATGCATCATCCAGGCTGATAATTAAATTGTAAATTAGCTAAGCTGATGCTAGCTTGCAGCCGCCGCGTGGTGCGGTCGGCGCAGCCACTGCGGTTGCTGTTTGTTTCTGCTTTCGATAACTTTGTTGGTCTTACAATATATATAACTATAGATAACTCTCATACGTTAACGTTTTCTAATTGATAACGTCTATAAAATAAGTAATTTCATTTAAATAATGACCTTATGAATGAGTTTAATACATATAATATTTACTAAAATGTTACAATTAGTGTTGTGTATAGAATCCAAAAATTTAGTTTATATAATTTTTGTCTGTCTGTCTATTTGTCTGTACGAGAATTCACGCATAAAATACTGCACGGATTTTGATGCCGTTTGAAAAAAAGGACTGGAATGTTGTAAGGACGAAAGGAGGAAAAGATGGGAAAAGTGTAGAGAAAGGGCAAAAAGAGTAGGATGATGGAGAGAGTCAGCGGGATTAAGGTGTAAAATTAATAAACCCGTGCGAAGCCGGGCGGGAATATTATATTTATATACAAGGTGGAATTTAATTAAATCTTTTCCTTTAATGGTCTGAGTACATACATATAAGGAAAAGAGTGAATTAAATGCCACCTTGTATATACTCAAAACTTGCTACGGGCGAGTTTTACACACGTTGATTGCGAGAAATTCAATCTTGTTTCATGGAAATTTAATTTAACATACAAAATGAAAAGCGGCTCTCGTTGGATATGAATCGATGTGATGTCGACTGACTGCCCGACTGTGTTTGTAAAACTCTGTGTGTACATATCGCAATCAATTGTTAAATTGTATAAATTGTTAATAGCTATTTGAATTTGCAATTTGCAATTTTGAAGCTCACTTCATTAAAGGTTTTGTGATTCAACTCATTTTAATGAATGTGATTAGTCGGTTGAAATTATTTGAAGGTTACTTTGTCACAGGTACCTCCTTTCTGCGCAGTTGTTTCGCTTTATTGTTTTCTTGGTAGTCTGACGAGTTAATTAAAGTGAATAAATACATAAGCACCTGGTAGTAGGTACTTATCCTATGGTAATTGAGAGCAGGTATGTATCGATCCACCGATTCACATTTTTGGAAATGACATCATCAAATCAGCTATTCTTTACACTGAATTCGATGAGTAATATGCGTGAACAGTCGTGTATTGGGTTCAGATGAATTCTTGTGCGGTTCAGTTGTCCCGATGCGACGTCCACATACCTGCGGGCGTCGCGCTGCGTCTCACATTAAATATATTTATAGCAGTTCGTCGCACCTATCGCAGGGAGAATTCGCATACCGATGCCTTGTCAATAATCTTTAATAGATATTTCAGAAGACAATGCTATCGGCTAAGTATAGCGTAGGTGACTAACGGCCGGCCGGCGCGGCGACGCGCCTTCTAGCCGCATGTGCATCTCTGTTGATCTTATTACCGCGACAATATTAATTTACGACTCACTTGTTTGACAGCCGACGTTTATTTCACTATCGTCATCTATTACAGCCTCTTTTTGGTCGAGCAACCACATTCTAATCGATAAAAAAGGTCACCATTCTGAGACATTAATTAATCTATTTTTATCATCAGCTAAGTCGCTTGACAAAAAATTCCGCATAGGCTCCATATGCTGGCAGACGTCGGAAGTCGTAACTCACAGTTATGATGCGAACGACACCAGTTTCATAAACATTGTTTTTCTTCGTTTCGCCCCTAATATTTATATTTATCAATCCATCTACACATTTATTTATAGTCCAAAATAGCGAGCAGGGTGCCCTGTGGGAGCGCGCCATCATTACGATTTATTGTTTTCTTTGGTCATAGTTTGGGGTCCTGCGACGACTGCTTAGCCGGATTTTAATATTACTCACCGTTGGTTGATCAAAATATAGCTAACGCTTCCAAGAAAGTTTTAATTTCGAAGGTTTTCAAAGTATGCCTTTTAAGTTTAACACCGGCTGATGTAAAACTAGATTCTGGTAACTTTAATAAATAATATTTAAATAACAACACGTTCATGAATACCATATTAAAAAAAATACTTGATAAAATAACCGATGCTTTTGACAATATTTACTCTAAAAAGGTTAATCTATACTTAAAAAAACCTTGTCGTAAAATAGCTACTAACATTTTTGTTTTAATAATACAACAAAAATTACATTCAAGATTCGCCAGGTTAAAATTTTCGATAAAGATTTTCGATTCGGAATGCATCATACCTAATAAAGGTATTATAAATTATAAACCATGTCAAGTCACAAATACTATTTAACTACAACCTATCTACTTAAACCTACTAAGTATATCATTGACACAATAAACTACAATTTTACGTAAGTATAGACACTCGTTTATTTTTGTAAGGCCGCTGTGTAAATAGGCACTATCTATTTTTAAAGTTCGCACACGTGGCCTCGATTGTGAGATTTAAGATTATTCTTGGGATTAGATATTTCATCTTAACTAGGGGTGCTAAACTGTTCATAATTCATTTATATAATCTGTGAATGTTTGCCGAAGCAACGTGTTGGTTTTAAACTATTTCCAAGCTCCCTACACTTTTTCAAATATCTAAAAGTATATATATCTAATATGTAATATGTTCTTTAAATTAAAATGCCGGATATATTTAACTCTAATAGACATAAATAGTTTTTAATCACTTACAGTACATATTTTTAGGGATTTACCCTGACCTAGCAACACTGACTGTTTATAACCAATTAACGAAGTCGTGAGGTGGCAGCGCCATCTGTGAGCTATGAACGCGTGCGCAGATTGATCTCGGACGACCTTCGGGTCGCTGAACTCTACTAAATGTTAGGTAACACGTTTATCTCAAATAGGTGTGAAATCAATTGATTATTATGAGACAGTTGATTCGTACTAAACGAACGATAAAGTTTATACGATTTTCTTTAATAATCTTTAAAATAGAAACCATGAACTAAGTTAACGTTCTACGTTTGTTCCTGACTATTAATTGTTCTGTGGTTTTGGTCATATTTTCGGGATTTTAACTTAAATTCATCACACACGCGTGTAATCCGTCTTGTCAAAGATCAAGAAACATAGTCAGTGAAATAACACGGCAGTCCTCTCAATACTTGACATATTTATGTACACAGTAGGTGCAACACCCGGGACATATGGCGCGGCAATTTATGAAGCTGAGGGCCCATTACCATTTTAAATATTATTTTTAGGGAATTTCGTGTCAGATCTCACTCGTCGCCGGGCCGTATATTAAGAGATGTGATCCTCTGATTAAGTCGCCCTGATATTTGTGAAGTTCTGCACCCAAGTTTTCTGTTAATTAAGGAAACGTTGAAGCAATGAAGTGATCTTTCTTTGTGTTAATCATGGCGTATTTTTGACTTCTCTTCCCCTAATGTCACAATTATACATTTTCTACTTTTACCACCCTTATATTTGTATCTTTCTTTATATTTCTAAAAACCTTTCAAATCTGTGTTCAGCTATGTGAACTAGGTATATAAGGTGTGTAGATTTAGCACACTTTTAGAATACTACATTTGCCATTGCATGTTCTGTAAAACTACAGTTATCAATGTTCTTCGAATTATCAAGCATATTTTAATTATGTATTATTTATGATACAAATCGATGTACCTAATACAATTTATAAGGAACAAAAGAGTCTGTTTGAATTGTACAGGGAGCAATTCCGAGATAAGCAATTAATAGTTCACCAGAATGAGCGTAAACGGTCTGGGACTGGTGTAACGCAAACATAGCTGGGTCAACCGAGCCATTAAAGTTTATGAAACGGAAGCCGTCGGTCGGCGGCATGTGCGCCACCCGCTCCGAGAGCTGTCAATACGGCAATCGGCGCGTGCGCATCCGACACGCAGATTACGCTGTAGTTACTTCGTAAACACATAGAATAGCTTACAGTCACTGCCACACTCGATACAGCTCAACCCTTACCCACACAACAAAATTACGTACGTAAATTATGATTTCAATACGTACACAAATGCTGCATGATGTGTGACCTAATGATGACTGTAATTAAAAATACAAGATACATCTTTCCGCCTATAAGAGGTAATCAAGTAGTACTCATAAACGTTCCTGAAAAAGCTTCCAAAGAAAGCTCTAAGAACTAACGAAAGAAATAGACATGCGTGTCTGTAGATATCAAACTAATCTACATATTAGGTATAGAAGGCAATTCAATCTGGGTTAATGATAATACCTGATTTAGGTGCTTTTTTACAATGGCTCGATAAATATTAGGTCTTTACCTATGAAATTGCCGTTTTGTTTGAAAAAAGTTAAAGTAAATTTTTTTCGAACTTATTTATTTCTTTTATTCAAAGTAATCACCCCTGCAATCAATGCATCTTTGCCAACGCTGTGGCAGTTTATGGATGCCCTTCTTGAAAAAATCAGCAGGACGGGAGACAACAAACTCTTCAAAGGCGTTTTGTACTGCCTCTCGGGAATTGAATTTTTTTCCCGCTAAAAAGTTGTCCAAATTTTGGAAAAAGTAATAGTCGGTAGGCGCAAGATCTGGTGAGTATGGCGGATGAGGGAGAGCTTCCAAACCCAACTCATGCAGCTTAGAGACGGTCTGTTGTGCAGTATGGGGTCGCGAGTTGTCGTGAAGTAGCAGTGGAGACGATCGATTGACCAAAGCTGGTTGCAGACGTGCGAGTTTCGCCATCATTGTGGTCAGTTCTTCAATGTACACATCTGCAGTAATGCTCTCGCCGTTTTGTAAAAAGCTATGATGAATCACACCAGCACTAGACCATCAAACTGTGACCATCACCTCTCTAGGGGTCATTTTTCGTTTTGCACATTGCTTTGGTACCGAACCAGGATCTAACCAACTTGCTGAGCGCATTCGATTGTCAAAAAGAATCCATTTTTCGTCGCACGTAACTATTCGGTTCAAAATTCCTTCATTTCTGTGCCTGTTAAGCAGCGCAAGGCAAGTCTCGATGCGTACGTTGCGCTGGCGATCGTTAAGTTCGTGGGGCACCCATCTATCAAGCTTTTTTATCTTGCCAATCTGTCGCAAATGGACCAATATTGTTTTGATGCTAACATCAAAAGCTGCTGCCAGCTCAGCTGTAGATTGAGATTCATCAGCTTCCACAATCGCCTTTAATTCATCATTGTTGACCAAAGTTTCCGGACGACCACGAGGTTAATTTTTCAAGTCAAAATTCCCAGAACGGAACCGAGCAAACCAATAACGGGTTGTACGTTCGTTTGTACAGTTCTCTCCGTAAACGTCGTTGATGTTACTTGTCGTTTGTGCCGCGTTGGTGCCACGACGGAACTCATATTCCATAATTACACGAAATTTCAAAGTATCCATTATGAGGAAAAATTTTGAAATGTAATGAAAATACAACGCTAATCAATAAACAAAAGACTTATATTGTAAATAGAATGTCATATTTTTAAAACAAAATTAATTTGAATTTAGAATTCATAGCCAATCAAAACTTTTTTTTGTTTGAAAAAGTCTGTACTGCAATACGGAAATTTCATAGGTAAAGACCTATTATTATTCAACTAACCAAGTATAATCTGACTAAAATGAAAGTACCATTAACTGCAGTGTTCACTATACAAAAATTATTTTTTTATTTTCACCGTGTTTTGTTTTATCCAATGAATAGCTTTTATCTGATTATTGAAAAACCGCGCCTTAGAATACCTATAACTGAGCTTAAAATACCTAGACGGAGTTTTGGCGGGAAGACGAGAAAGATCTTTTGTGTTTTGGCTAAATACATAAAGTGTGGAGCAAAAACAAAAAAGATAATAAACTACCTAGACCCAGTTATCGGTATATTATAATTCGCTACAGCCAAATTCTATTATTTATTGATAGCAAAGTTATAATAACATCTGAGACCAATTGGCATATTGTGGTAATTGTCCAGCGAACTGTAACGACTCCACCACCGGACACTGTGGTAGATGCATCGCTACACCATTGTGTGCAGGAGCGTATAAAAACTGAACAAATGAAGATCGTGTAATGGTGTAAATTACCTTTTTGATGTTAGTAAGTGGTTTTGTTAACTAATAAATTGTTCCATTGAATTTGATGATCAAAAATAAAAAGAAATAAATTTAAATAAATATTGGATGGATATTTCACACAGCGCCATTTAGCCCCAAACTAAGCAAAGCTTGTATGGGGAACCAGATAACTGATACAATACTTAGATACTTTTTGTTGTTGGAAATACATATATAGAAAACAATATAAGATCCAGACACATAATAAACATCGATAACCATCACACAAATATTTGTCCTGGGTGGGGATCGAACCCACAGCCTGTAGTTCGGAAGGCAGGGTAACTACCAACTGAGCCATCGGGCCAGTTCAATGATAGGATTACGATAGAAGTAGTAAAATAGTAGTTAATTAACTACGCTACCCTATTAGATACCTACTGCTCAAGTAATCCGGCACTGATGCCATTTTCCGACTTCCCTGACGTTGTACCTTTTTTCTTAAAGGAATGACGTAACGAGCTAACTGTTCACCTGATGTTAAGCGATACGACAGCCCATATCAGTTGCAGTGTTACTCGGAACTCTAAAGTATAGAGTGTCGCGCGACAAAGCACTGCGCACGTCTTCCTGAGACATCAGCACAATCTTGTAATAAGATTACTAGACTGCGAGACCAGGTCATAAAGTCTCATTTGCCCAGTAATTTCATTAGCTACAATGCTATTCAAGCCGGAACATAGCTGTGGTTGCGCACTACTGCTTGGCGGCAGAATAAATGGCAAAGCGGTGGTACCTACCTAGATGAACTTTGCAGAAAAGTCCTACCTTAGTAAAGGTTTATTCTGCCTATTCCTGTTATTGTAGCTAATGAAATTACTGGGAAAATGAGATTTTATGACCTGATCTCGCAGTATATTAAGAGATGTGATAACCATAACCTACACAAGAATGAGTATTGAGTAGTTATGTGTGTATAATATGGGTTAATTACTCATAATATGTTTAATAAGCTTATAGGTTGCCTGGGTCACGCACGACATATGATCGCATCCATTGTATGGTATCACATGACCGATGGCTTATTAAGTATATTGTTATCGTGTGTAGGTATCCATCGATATCAAACGGAAATATCGGGTTCAACCATTCTATTATATTCATAATACGGTTACAATGCTTGCCGCGAACGTCAATAGTTTGACCTTTCATTAACATAGATATTATAAATTTGCCCTTCATTCGTTTTTATGAAGGTTACAAAAATAATCAACAAATTAACCTATGCAAGGAAATTGAGTGTTAATGCAAATAAAGTAGGTGTTTAGGATAAGGAACGAACGAACTGAGTATTTAATTAGGTAAGAATAAAAATAAAATGTCTACATAATTAATATCAATTAGACTAAATAACATGTTTGAGGGTCTTATTTTCTTACTATGTCATTGTCAGGATAGAATAAAGCCATATTAAAAATAACGTAAATCCCTGACCCCAAGACACCCAAAACAAAAAAGGGACAGTCAAAAATCCCTTCCCATAAGTATAAGCGCAACCAAAGGAAATATAAATGCTGTCCAAAGGCGAATATGCGGCAATCCCTCACACAAGTGGGTAAGACGACGTGAATTTTTAATGTTACACTCAGACCGTTGCAAACCGTAACAGTTTTCTTGTCATTGGTAGAGTGGAGATGTGAAATAAATTTTGCAGAGTGGCTCCATCTTTTCGTCTGACATCAATGTTTAATGAGAACGCAGGGCACACTTCATATGTGGCGTGTCTAATGTTATTTGTGTTCAAAGTATGAAGCTTTTATTCTCAAACTAGACACCGCAGTCCATTTAAATGTTAATAATAAATAAAACGTTGGATGTGTTTAAATAAACGCCATGAACAATGAACAACGTGACTCCTTCCTTCGATCTGCAGATACATTTTGTCAAAAGCTACACACATATCGTTCAAATGGTGGGCCATTAAAGAGGTTCACAAAATTATTTTGTGTCAGTACTTTTCCAAGTCATAAATTGGCGCAAATTTTCAAGTATTTTATAGACGCTGCATAGATAAACAGTAATTGTGAATAGTTTAGACATTGTTCACCTTGAGAGCGTAAATTAACTTCCTGACGATAATAATGACACGACTAAAACAATAGTTAGTATTAGTTTTTATTTTTCGCCACAATCGAAGGCCACATTCAACAATACACAAAACAAAGTTTACGCGATTCGTCTCGCCATATAATTTCAGTAATCAAACGCTACGTCACTACGAGGCGCGGTCCGGAATCGATTAAAGCGTTCCATTTCCGGTGTTTTTATAGGGAATAATTATTGGAAAACTGATCAAACAATCAAGGACCACTCGTTTCCGTCATCGAGTAAAAATTTATAAAGAAAGAACGTTTTATAGAACTGTGGATAATCTGTAGATACAGTCAACTGTGACCGCTTCCTCGGTGATTTTTATTTCTTGTTTGATAATTTGTTTTTACATTGTATAGTTTTCCTTATCGCTCATCGCCGCGCTCTTGTTGGGGCCGGGTATCGCCGTCGCACCTGCTCGCACCGGCCGAAGAATCACCGGTTTTAATTATTAAACGATAGTTTTTATACGATTTAATATTGCGACTAGGGAAGTAGATCACCTCGATGATTACGAAAAATCTTTTTGTTATAGTTCTTAAAGAGTATGCAGCGGACCGTTGCTTTTTGCATTATCGAGTTTTGTAAAGTAAAATTTGTCGGGCAGGTCATCCGTTCGCTGTGAAAGTGTTTTGTAAACGGATGTTGATTATAGACCGGCTGTGTCTATATTTGTGCTAATTATCGTTAAAATATTTTATGGTTTGATTAAATAATGAATGTATAATGAATTTGAGTATCAATGTATCACGACGTCGATTATAATAAACATCAAAGTGTCAGTGGAATGGTAATGGGTGCGCGCGACCAAGACGTCACGGCGTAAACGAACACGCTGCTAATGGACTATTAAACCTCCTGCTGCTAATTATTAATATTTTATTTTTATTAGTCGCCTCTGTCCAAATTTAACGACCACTTTCCGCCCCAAGTATAAATATAATATTTTTAATGACAATATTTGCTCAGCGCCGATTGAAAGGTCAACAGTTTTGTCAGCGGTGTTGTCACATAAAATAGCCCTATTAGCCCGACGATATAATGTTACAAAATAACCACATATTATATTTCATTGGAGATGTCATAAATTTGATATGAATGGTGATGTTCATTTTTTATATTAATTTTCATAATACATGTGAAATGTGATATGCTATGACACATTCAAATGTAAGTTTGGTGTTAATGGTGATCGTATTATAAATTGAATAGAATGTGTTTAAAAACCGACTATATAGATGAAATATGTCAAACCAGAAACAGTTTTTATTTTGTTCCACTTAGAAAACTTAACACATGTCGTTAGTCATTTTCATGCTCTATCCGTCAAACTTATCCGTCATGTCAAGGGTTGACAGTAGTTCGTGGCATCCGTTCCAACCTGCGGATAAGCCGTCACAATATAGGCCAGCTGTCTCGGCACCGGTCAAAACGAACTGCACTACGAAGATTTATAGTAGCATTTTCACTGCACTTTCATGAGCAACATGTTACTCTTTTAGCAGTGTATTTTTTATGCGTTGCTTCCCAAAAAGCTTAAATGCACACTTGTATATTGAAATTGAAACTCTTAGTTCAAGAGATGTAGAGTCGAGATTAGTTTGCATAGCTTTATCATAACTTGAACAACGGAAGGAACAGCTCAGTGTGTGGCTGTACATTTGTGTTATTAAATGATTTATGGAGGAGGATTACGGGGTTTGTGTTTTGTCGGACAACTTTGAAAGTTATTTGTATTAGTAATTGGGTGTTATTTTGTTCGTTGGCGTTGTGAGTTAATCATGCGCGGTAGCCGTGTGTTGATCTCTTGTAATTGAGTTAACTGACTCTGTGATGACTTATTTGACAGAGTGAGTCGTCTGTTCCGACGGCGCGTATTATCATAATCTACAGGATTATACAGAATGTTTGTTATAACTAGTCATGTTTAATAAACAAAGTTTTGATTGGGCGTAAACGATAATATATAAACGATAGTATATAATTATAATGTCTAAAAACATAATTTTGTCCAGGACAGTATTTATTTTACTGACAGTAAAAATGTTTTGAAATTGTAAAATGTGTAGGCATTTCAAGCCTGCTTTTGCAATGTGCACTTTATGTCATACTTAACTAACCTATATTAGTAAATTTTGACGATTCGTTTTTAGTAGATCCTAATGGAATTCTATTAAGTGAAATCACAACAGCAACGATTGGTTAGTAGGCAGGTATATATAGTTATCATTTTCAACGTTGACAAATTTAAGTTAAGTAAATACATAATAAAGTGCGATTCATACATAACCTGAATTAAGTACCCGAAACGGTGTCAGAGCATAATCATAAATAATTAAAAGCAAGAAAGAAACACAGAATCATATGAACCATCGACGGGAGCAGGCTGCGATCAATCCATGGCTCTCTATGTTACCGCATCGAGATATCAAATTGATGAGTGGCTCCATCCGCGGACGGGCGGTCGAGGCATTATGAAATTGGCCGTATGTTAGACGCCGTTACTTGTGATAAAATATGACCGCTTCGCCGGCTCATATCTGTCGATCGGGCATTTTCCAAGTAAGCTCACGTGCTCAGCTGTACCCATCATTTTGCTTATACGGGCCATCAATAATTCCCTAACGCATTGCCTGTTTGTTGATTTTGATGGTTTTCCCAGCTTACGTATTTTCTGAAAGCGTATTGCGTATTTGGTTGACATCTTGCCAGAACTATTTTTCAACAGTATAAGTTGTAATGTATGTATGTAGTGGAAAATGATCATAAGTAGGTATTATGAACTAAGTAACTATATTTATATTACTTACATTAATAATTCTATAAATGATTGCGTAAATGTTAATGAATTCAGTTTTGGTCATAAATTTGAAATGTTACCGAATTAAAGAACAGTTGAAATATCATGCATAAAACTAATAATTTATGGTGAGGTCACCTATTATTAATAATTATTCTAATGATATCAAAAGCACTTTACTAATAATGTGTTTCCTAAATTTGTGTTTTTATTGACTATAAAATATATTTATGATTATCTGCCTACTGTTAAATGACAAGAATTATCATAAATATACCTAAACTTATAGGTATTTATTTTGTCTCAATTAATAAATATATTGATGGGAAAGTCTTTTTTGTCAGGTTTTCATATCACGTTTCAGGAGCTCGAAGATCGCATTTTTAATCGTAGTTGCTACTAAAAATTTCCGAAAACAAGTTACCTAGTTAGGCACTTATATCGTTTTGATTGGAGCATAATAAAGTTTTAAGCTAGCGATACGTATGACCGCCGTTACAGGGCATAAAATATAGCAAACTACATGCATCCATCCCCGCAAATAAGTCGCTACACTAAAAGAAAAGCAAGTGTATATCCCGAGCGCAGTGCACTAGGTACATGACCAATCGATATAGCGTAATGAATAAGGCTCGATCCGACCCGTCCGTATCTCTAACATCTGATGCGGTCCCGTATATCGCAAGACCAGTGCTATTACAGTGACTAAGTTTCATACAAAAAGAAAGGTGACAAAACAATCCTGCCAGATTGGTATCTCGGAATCATTTAGATTATTTTCGCGCTTTAATGTTCAGATTTCGGTCTTATTTTATTCCTATAACTGTATATTCAAAATTATGACAGCCTCTGTGGTGTGGTGGTTCAGCAGGTCAGCTCATATCCCGGAGGCAGCGGGTTCGATTCCCTCGACAGGATAAGTATTTGTGCACAGGAAAAAAAAGCGCAAATACTTGTTCTGAGTCTGGGTGTTGTGGGACCATGGTCCTCGTAGTTCCTGGGTCCCTAGACACAGGGAATCCTAGTTAGGGTCCAGGATCTATGTATGTGATCGTTGGGCGTTATTATTATTATAATTATGGTATTTATGGTACAGTAAAATTAAATCTCGCCCATTTTGAACGGGCTAATACTATTATTATCTACCCACCGTTACCTTTTCAGCGTCACCTTTGCATAAGGCGCTCATCTGTCAATAGGCCACTGCAGAGCAGAGATCAACAATGTCGTCTTAATCCTTGATTCAAAAGTTCCCATTACCACTCCACCTTGTCCACTTTATCATATTATGTTTCTTGAAACTAAAGTAGACCTAAATAACATAAACTATACTAGCTAAAACATAAAATAGATAAAACAAAAAAAAAAGCTTATAATAGCCCGTTAGTAGAGGGAAAAGTAAGATAAGATAAATAATAAATTACTTCTTTTGCTTCATCAATATTAGTCATGTTCTTCATACATCTAAGCTGGCACTGATAGTTGTGTAGGTTAAACGGCGCAACTAATATACTTTTTTTTTGTTTTGGCTCCATACTTTTGTGTATTTAGCCAGTGTCAAGTAATAGATAATTTTGCAAGTTAAAATGTATTAGATATATGTGTCAAGTCAAGTCATAGTCCAAGTCATCAAGGCAAGTCATAATCTAGTCTAGTCTAGTCCAGTCATAGTCCTAGTAAGTGGTGGCAACTTTACTAGAAGCTTCTATGGAGTTTTGGAAACAACACGAAATGAAACGTTTAGCACAGTTCAGCACTTAACGAATAAAATGCCACCAATTTTATGCGCTAACACTGAAAATAACACAAGTTTTGGAAAATAATACAATGCGGCGACGCGATCGTTTTCGTTTTCCCGCCAAAAAACCTAACATACTTCTAAACATATAAAATTCAAAGTCCTGGCTGACTGAATGACTGACTAATGTATCAACGCATAGTTTAAACCGCTGGTCCTAGAGACTTGAAATTTGGTGAGTGTGTTCTTTGTTAAGTGTAAGTATCCACGAAGAAAGGGGTTTTCGAAATTCCACCCCTAAGAGGGTGAAATGGGTGATTGAATTATTTTCCTCCAGGTCACGCGGGCGAAGCCGCAAGCAGAAGCTAGTATCTTATATATTTGAGAAATAATAATAGTTTAAATAGAGCGTTACTCAGCTATCCCGTACCCGCGCCTGGCTCAGTCACTGTGTTACAGGCGTACATCTGAGCAAGGGGTTGTAGTGGGCTAAGGGGGCACAACTATTCGACCACTAACGTCAGAGATTTATGCTCCCATAACGCGCTTCCTCGACGGTAAAATGCTCAAATGTATTGATTTCATTTCCAACGTTCATTTTTAAGACACCTCTAGGCTGAATTTACGTTGGAAGTGTTCATACTGAAGTGGGTAGGTACTGCCAATATACCAAAGCGAAAGTGAAAATATTGTAATAGAGCCGGAAAATTTAGGTAGGTACACAAAATTAGGGAGAATTTTATTTACAAATTAAGTACATCTTTGCATATTAAACGATATAACTTCTAAGCAAGAAAAATATTTGTTGCAATTATAGTTTTCACTTTTCACTTAAGCTAATTCAGTACAATGACCACACAAAGTAAGGTCACTTTTACGATAAACTCATAATTTACAAACTGATGAATATTTTATGTTAATGTCCGAATCTAAGTTTATTTTTTTCTGCATTCTATTTTGTGATCAGATAACATCAATAATAACCAGCTCTATAAAATATGATTTGTATGTCCTCTACATCGCTTTTTGCATATAATTTGATTCTTATCATACTTAACGTTTGTCTATTTTTATGTTTATTGATACCAACTAGCACTGACTCGTGCTAAGCTTGAGACTATTCTGTGGTTGTATAAGGTTTGAGGGAGGAAAGATGTTTGTAACCCCCTTTATTTATAAAACTCACAATATCATCTGACCTTTGCCGTATAGTGCCGCTTAGCCTCCGTGGTGCGGTGGTTGAGCAGATAGCAGCTCATAACACGGAGGCAGCGGGTTCGATTTCCGTGACCGAACAAGTATTTGTAGATAAAAACGCAAATATTTGTTCTGTGTCTGGGTGTGGTGGGATCATGGTTCTAATAGGTCCTGGGTAACCTAAATAAGGGGAATCCTAGTTAGGGTCCAGGATTTATATATAACAATAATGAAAAATAATAACGCCCAACGATCACATACATAGATCCTGTACCCTAACTAGGATTCCCTGTGTCTAGGGACCCAGGAACTACAAGGACCATGGTCGCACAATACCTAGACACAGAACAAGAACAACAATATGTGGTCGTTGGGAATTTATTATTATTATTTTTATAGTGTGATACTACAATTTTTTGTTTTTTTTTCAGGAGTTTTTCTTTACTAAAAATAACCATTTGCGAAATGGGAACAATATAAATAAAAGAGACGTAAAGTTTATGTCGCATTAAGACTGGGTAACAGAAATCTTGTACACCTATATCTAAATAAGCATATTTTATTCCAAATCTTATCATTCCGTATTACAAACACATTCAGAGCCGCATTCAAGCCGTATTGAAGTTAGGACCGCACAGGTGCCGATGACTCCGAAGCGTTTTGTCCAGCCAGTACCATTGGTGGGCGACTGGGCGCCTATCGCGAGTAACTAAAAAGGTGTCGTTAGTAATGGCGTTACGAACATCATAAAGATGTCATGGTGGCTGTTACCTGATTGCGGCTATCGGTACATTGTAATAGGCGCGTAAAGTTGGGAAGACGGATTGGGAATTTGGGAGGCTTAAATAAGTATTCATGGATTCGAAAACGCGAGTTTATAAGGAATCGTGAAACTGTATTTTCATATTAACTTTAATATTATATTTACTAGGCAGTAGGACTTTTCTGCAAAGTTCGTCTAGGTACCACCGCTTTGCCATTTATTCTGCCGCCAAGCAGTAGAGCGCCAATACTACTGTGTTCCGGTTTGAAAGGCATTGTAGCTAGTGAAATTATTGGGCAATCGAGACCTTATAATCTGATCTCACAGTCGAGTAATCTTATTACCAGATAGTGCTGATGTCTCAGGATGATGTGCGAGGTGCAGTGTCACGCGAGACTTTATATTTTAGAGTTCCTAGTGCCACTGTTTGTTATGGGCGGCCTTGTCGCTTAACATGAGGTGAACGACTGGCTCATCACTACATTCACTAACATAAAAAAAATTAAAAACCATATGCTTATAATAGTTATGCGTATAGTATCGCGATTGGAAAAATATTTTATAATGACTTATTCTTACTAATTTCGTTAGTACATATTTTACCAACCAAGAGCCCGACCGACGCGACGATATGTACCTACCTAGTGGCAATGGCGTGGCGTCGAGCGTTATATTTCATACTTTTATTATGACAAAAATATGTATGTTATTATGTATATTTGAATTTGAATGTATGTACTACTTATACATATATAAATCCACTTTCACATTTCTCTCAACCATATTTCGTTGCTGACTCTACCATCCTATAATCTCTTCATAAGTCACAGTCGGCCATTGTCAAGGCTTATCTAGTAATTTTTGATAGCCACCAGTCACTTAACACTTGGGATTGTTTCGAACGCTTGTTTATTTATTTTAATGGCACTTTGGCCTTAAAGAGCATTCCACTAATCAAGGAAAGTGCACTTTCAAATGAATATGATGTGCATTAAAAGTAATTGATGGTATTAGGTATGTCAGTTTTAAAAGAGCTGATCCTGATAATAATATTGTATTAGTTCATTGATAATATTGAATACTGCTTAAACATTTTATATATATTATATAATAGTAATATAATAAAAACGCCCAACGGTCACATCCTGGACCCTAACTAGGATTCCCTGTTTCTAAGGACCCAGAAGCTACGAGGGCCATGGTCCCACAACATCCAGACTCAGACAAGTATTTGCGCTTTTTTTTCTGTTCACAATTATTTGTCCTGCCGCGGAAATTGAACCCGCCGCCTCCGGGTTATGAGCCGACCTGTTCAACCATCACACCACAGAGGCTTTTGCATATATATTAACTACAAACTCAGTTATATTGGTATTTAGACCCGTTTGAGGATGAACCTTTCTCTCATAAATCTTGCAAAGTTTTAGGACTATTAGGAATGCATGCATTCTTTATAAATGAATCTGTCATATTTCAATGAAAGTACCCAGACTGATCTTCATATTAGCTCATAAATATTCTCTTTATAAGTCGCAGTAATAACAAATAATATTGCTACTGCGCTCCCCTAATGTACAATGTTTATGCTTGATTTGTCACTACAATCGGCGACCGGAAATTTTAATTTATGCGCTAGAGATTGTTTGTTTTTATGCTGACGTTATTTTTTCCAGACAAAAACATTCATGCCACGGAAGTTACGAAAATATATTTTTTGCTAAATAGCCGATAAAAAGACAGACGGATGAACAGTTGTTTGATAAGTTTGAATAGTTTATATTTCTTTTTTTTTGCAATTTAAATAGGTGACTAAATCAGCTGACCGCATTATCATTCTAGGTTTTGTGACAGACCACTTAAGAGTACAGAATTTAGCAGGTGGTTTTGTATACTTACGTATTTAGCGATTGACTTGTTAGTTACAATTTTGTTTTTTGGTAATATCGACCTAATGACTTAAGTAAATATAATGTAACATCAGTTATGGCCCACATTGGTTGTTTAGTTTTGTAAAATGAAACATCCTTGTCAATGAAGGCTCGTAAAAGTATCATTCTGTTGTATTTTGTAGTTCTTTGTAAAAGTGTTGTAGAACAAAACTCTAAGTAACAGATTTCCTTCCCAATGCACAGGTTGTCAGGAAGATATCGCTCTAAGCGATAAGCCCGCCTGTTGTACAAGTATTATTTAAATAAATACATTTTTCTTTTATTTATCTACTGCTATGTCTTCTGTGTATAAGTATATACAAAATAAAACTAAAATGTATATGAGTGTAATTATGCTAAAAAACTGAATTACGCTAGATATTCCTATCTCATTTTATATATAAGATGATTTTCCGCGAGGTCACGTTTAAGTCAATCAATTGTATCAGTAAGAGTTAGTTTCAATCGTTAGAAGAAAGAAGAGAACTAAGAAGTGACTTATCTAGTAAAAAAGTCTCACACCTGTTTTTATGAAACAATAATAATAATGTAATATTACAGTCAGTTCCGCTTATTTCAAACCATACTCGAAAAGTGAGCTGGTTATTTGTGACCACTAGCACATCCATAAAGTTTTAATTCGCCTGATGCCCGTATCTAATTTTCATACTGCAGTCATTCGTCTCGCTATGGAATCTAATCTGTCGAGTGATGAAGCAAAAATTGGATGTTTTAATACAAGTTTTTCTATCAATTGAATCTTTTTATCTCGCAAGTGATTTACGATGCTTTTAATAAGGCATGTTATCGAAATTAATTATTATACGCTATCTTATTAAGTGTAACATGACATTTAACTTACTTTGCTTGTAATTTTACTTGAAAATATCGTAAAGGACTATAAGGTAGTTGTAAGTGACAAACAAGTAGGGCCTTGACATGGTAATTGTTTATGTGACCTGAGTAGTAGTAAAAACAATAAAAATTACAAAACCTCACATGCACATATCTACATAGAAATAATTTGTCGTCCTTTTCTGACATTTTCTTCGGAATCTTCTGAATTAAGATGCAAAAATATATATATAGTTTAATATTTTAAATAATTTAAGTAAATTATAAAGACTTTATCAACATCTTGATTAATTGGACTAAACTGTTGGCGTCATCAAAATCTGTTATCAGAGTATACTTAGGTATAGGTAATTCTTATTGTCCTAGACGAGAATCTTGTTTGGCATAAAAGAATTTGTATGTTTACAGGCAAAAGTAAAGTAGCACAAACAAGGGACTCCTATGCGTAAAGGGGTTACTCCAAAAAAACTATGCATCTCTATTCCCAGGTGGAACTGATTACAAGAGAAAGTTAATTTGAGAGTTATTTTCACACCACTGGTATGAAAACAACTGCAAAGATAAGTTTGTGGGACAGTTATTTCAATCTATGCATATGGGTATGGGGTGCGGTATCGTACATGAGCTTATTAATTCCGAATATATGATTTTAGAATTATTAATATTATTAAGTGGTGGATAGGATTGAAAAATGATTGTAGGATTAAGTAAAGTGTATGGTTGGAAAACACATTTTGAGTTTTTTGTTGGTTTATAACGAAGAATCAAGCAACAATATCGATTGTCCACGGGCGAGCGGAAGTGGAAATTTGAACCCTTCCATGGCTCGACAACCGTGACTGAACCCACAAATGTTTTACTCCAGCACATTTGCTTTTTATATTGTCCATTGTCTCAATAGATTGAATAGAAAGTATCATTTGAGAAGTCTATTTATAACAGGGCTTTTGCTTAATCCGTTACATCATGACTTAAATAAAAGTAGGTGTAAGATACCTATAAAATTGTAACCACGTTTGCAAAATAGAATTCTATGTCCGGTAACGTTGAAGATATTTCTGCTGAGAGTTATATTGGCATTTGCAATACAGTCGTCGTAGCGAAATAACCGGAGAGCAAGCGTGTCGCTACAGGACTTATCTCGATCACGGCGTTCCAAGAAAAGAAGACTGCTACCAAATATCAAGTCTGTCGTCTTACAAATGAGAAAATTTCGCTCTAATTATTTATGAATGTGTTATCGTCATATCTCCGGAGCTCACGATCCAGCCTCCGCTCCGTGCTCACGACACGAGCAAAACCGCAATTAGCAAATGTGGCTTTCTTTGTTCTCTCTCGCACGTTCTGCCATCGCTTTGCATCTATTACTCCAACGCTGTATATGTTGGCGAGAGCAGTCGGCGCCGTGTCGTTAATAAACCTCCATTACTTTCATTAAGGGATATCTGCGGACAGTGGCCGTATCGAGATGTCGGTCTGCCGTCATGCCATCGACACATAACAAAATTGAATGCGATGACGCTATCGAAGCGCGCGCATCGCCTCCGCAGCGAGGTCTTACCGACGACGCTGGATAGCGCGCGCTCACTTAATTGCAAAATGCCAATGAATGTCGATAATATAGTTTAATCAGGACCCAAGCTCCGTCATCGGCATAATCCTAAATCTCGTTATGGACACGACTGGAATACCTAGGCATCTGTTATAAATTACGTTTCAGATTATCATATGATCCAATCGTAAATTAAGACAAGATACATAATTAAGGCGAATAAATAAAATGGTTGGCATTTCGACGGGAGCACGTTCGATTCCGCCGCGTGATATTCCCTCCATTCTAAACTATCGGTCCCTTTTAATAAAGTGTAGTTTGATTCGTTACATTTAATTGCGATTCAATCGCCAACAATATTGAAGGAGTCGATGGTGTGCGGGGGCGCGGCGGGGTTTTGAATGTCACGACAAGATTTTTAATTACGTCCAAGATATCATCTAAGAACTGCACCCGATGTTGGAGAAGACACATCGCGAAATTACAATTCAATAATTATTCCTGTCGGTGGAGGGTAAAGGAATATTCTTAATTAATGACAGTTTAACTGGTGGTTAACATGGAACTTACCGTTGGTTAGCATCGTGAAGCAATGCGTAAGTGGCTAACCAATAAAGCCACAAAAAGCAAAACGTCGAAAGTAGGATCAAAACACTGCGCATGAGCATTTTTGGGCTGAATTCTCCTTTACTATCATTCTGGAACTGATGTCCTGTACTATTAGCATAGAAGAGTTATTGAGACATCCTCAACTTAATGCCACTTCTTTAAGACGTCATCTACTTTTGTACATAGGCTTCCTTCATAGTCCCCACTCGTTCTGAGGCTTCAGTCATTAGTTTTACAAAATAAGGTAAATATATTGTATTTATAGTTTATATCTGTCTACGTAAATTGTTCTAATCCGTAACTGTAGCTGCATTAGAAGATATTATACTGTTTTAGTGGATCCTTGAAATATTTTTAAAAGATGGAGGTGTGCGCGTGTTGCCAGCATAGCATTGAGCGACTCCTCGAATATGATCCGAGTTTATTTTCGTTCTTCTAATGCGTCTTCGCTGTCGTGCGGAGGACAATTAAAAATACAAAAAGTGAAACGTTTGTTTCAGACGTTCATTGTCTCCGTTATTAATAAATTCATTTTACTGAGTTGAAGTCGACGTGTATTTTATTCGCTTTAAGTGGTTTCACATTGTTTTATATTTATGTGCGGTTATTTTAAGCGGACACATTATAATGCAGTTTCTGGGGGAGACGTGAAACGGCTGACTCTTGCTCCATTAGAGATATTTGAAACTTGAGAGTGCACTCATAAATTCAGTTTTGTTGGTAATAATATGCAGCATTTGTTCTAAGAATAGATATTGTATTGTTCAATTTTAGTTGAAGAATAGTTATAATTTACGTATAATGTGACACTCAATACCAGGTGGTAGTTTTAAGAAATGTTAATGGGATAGTTTAAGATCTCACTAATACTATATGAATGGGTGTCTATTGGTAAGATAATCAGTAGGTGGCTTTTCTGCAAAGTTCTTTTATTTAGTATGAAAGTTATACTTTACTAGTTGCGCCCCACAGTTTCACCCGCGGATATAAAGTATTTTAATTATTTGCTAATCCCACGGGAACATTTCATTTTTCCGGAATAAAATGTATCCTGTATGTTAATCCAGTGTATAAGCTATCTTGATACTGAATTTCATCCAAATCTATTTAGCCGATTGAGCGTGAAGGAGTAACAAATATACACACATACAAACTTTTGCCTTTATAATATTAGTGTGATTTTGCCTTCATCAGGTCAGTGGTTACAGATTGTGAATTTGATTACCAGCCAGGACAAATATTTTGTTAAGAAAGTTAAAGTTTTTGTCCAGGGTATTATAATATATTAGAAGTATCCTATGTATTTATGAAGTCAGTACCTACCTATTCTATCAGTATCTGGTTCCATAGATAGGGTATGTATAATCTTCGTTTAGTTGGGGCTAAATAGCGCTGTCTGAAAGTGTTCATAAAAATCATTTCAAGTCTGGTAACCTAACATCATTTTCTTTCTTATCTGATTAATAGAAAATCCTTACAATTTTGGTTCCCATATAGGTAGGTGGGTATGTACAATACTTGCTTGGTTTGGGGCTAGGTAGCGCTGTCTGATGGTGTTCATAAAAATAATTTCAAGTCTTAATAGCAAAATCTTCCACGTAGCTATAAGCTTATAAGTACATAGTTCCAACTACACAAATTATAGCTTGTTAGTAGATACATAATTATTATATCAGCTGGGATTTACTATAGAAAACTTTCGCTAAGGGTTCCATCCAAACATAAAGTCCAAATACAGCCACCAATTTTTCTGGAAATAGAGATGTACCTGGAGTTAAAAGACGCGTGTCTTTTAACTCTAGGTCACGTCCCCGTGGCTCTAGTACTGCATTTACTTTATTACTCTGATATTTTACAGGTAGTGCTCTTAACTTCCATATGTCCCGCTTTTATAGTCCGCTCTACGCGTTATGGCCTAATGTCACGTGATGCTCTGATTTGGCAGTCTTATTTCGGTGTGTCTCTACCGCGTATATATGCCGTAGGACTGTAGTTTAGTCACTGGATTAGTAGAACTAAGTTTAGATATTTTTATTTTAAGAATATAATAAACAATAGAGAAAATCAGAAAGGATAAAGTGGCGAATGGTCAGTTTTTGTTCGACAAGAGGACAGAGCCCAAAAAACGTCAAAATTTTAATAACACATTCTTTACCATTTTGTACCTTTAGCGGTAACAAAACGATTAGGGAGTACGTACCTATTTCCAAATAAGATTAAAATTAAAGGAAGGACTTATTAGCAGTGGGTTATCTACAGAAGACAGCTTAAATAATTGTTCTTTATTTCATATGGTATTCTTCTACACTGTTCGAAATTCAGTTACTTAAGGAAATAATAAATATGTTTTAAGAGCTAGTTAAAATCTAGATCTATTAAACAAAGTTCCTTGGGAGTTTCAGTTATCTTAAAATGTTCAACCATCACGGCTTTGAAAGTTTTATCCGGGGTTCAATGATGTATGGGAGTATTATAATAATGTTGTCATTTAACCCTAAAAGTCTGTAATTTTTTTTCTGCGACCTCCTTAATTCTTCTTCAAAATAATCAAAACAAAGGGTGAACTCGTAGTCATGAATTTCCCATCTTCAAAAAAAACATAGAGGCCACGCAACAAAGTGAAACAAGATCCACTCCACTAATCCGACAAAAGCGAGCCTTGTTACCCTTCAAATTTATTTATAAGAAAACTCTCGGACAAGTCGTTAATACCTATAAAGTAGGGGCGAGAGAGGCGCGAGCGAGTTTATAACTCACGTACCGAACTTTACTTGCCGACACATAAAATAATAGGTGTAAAAACTTACACGGGAATGTACTCAGTGAGCGAACGAGCCGCGAGATGGACGGCACTTCGCACCGCTCGCTCGCTCCGCTCCTCCCCACTACAGGACCGTGTACTGACCGTCTAATACGACCAGCGAAAATTATTCCTGACACGCTTTGTTTTCCGAAGGGCTAGTTTCAGTAAAACGTTGGGATATAAGCCGATAACTCGGCAGAGCTTTTAGCGGCAAAACCATCGACCTGTTTTGATAATCCAGCCATGTACATAGACATTAGACATAATAAGTACGTACCGATGACTGACGACTTACATCCACTTTTGCACTTCTTACATTGAGATATTTGCATCCGAGAATTACCATCTTTGACATTCTAGACTACTTCCACATCACCTTGAAATATAGAGTTAGACGTACGTAATCCGTTTGATAGGAATTTAAAAAAGGAATGACGTGATGGCTCTTAACATCAGGCGAATTACTAGATTCATTCACCTGATGTTAAGCGCCACAGCAGCCCATAACAGCACCAATGCCACTCGGAACTCTATAGTTTTGTAACCTACTGTGTCATCCTGAATTTAGCACAGCTTAGTAATAAGATTTCTAGACTGTGGGATTAGGTAATAAAGTCTTATTTACCTAGTAATTTCGCACTATAGCTATGAGCCTTTCAAACCGAAACACATAGTAATGCTTTTACAATTTTGCTTGGCTCCAGTATGTGACATTACTACCTGGTAGTAGGTAGTGACTTATTAAAGTTAAGTGGAAGAAAAGAAAGCCAGAAACAATATAAAGTTGACTAAGAACAATGAACATGGCAGGTGTTTTAAATCTACATTCAATGAACAAGAAAATATTGAGAATGTGAGCACCAATAAGTAATAATGAATATTCCAGAGCGCTAGTTAATTTGGGACGTTAATCAGTACAATAGGGACGGCAAAAGAAACATATTATCTTGCATAAATCATGGTAATGAGCACCTTTCGAGCTTTTCGTATCGCCATTAATTCAGATATCAGTGCGGAAACAAACGTCGACTTATCCCGCCATCTGGGGCGCATGCGCACACCGGTAATCGTTAACCCCGAGGTGATATTATTTTGAATATCCATTTCCTTTATCATTAATATTCAAATCATCCTTAACGTAGGGCTCTAAAGTCCAGTTTACATATTGGAACAATGCTGCCTAAGCATAAAGATGTATGACACGAATTTGAATCCGGAACAGATATTGTTGTGGAGCCGCGGGCGACGGGCACGTGCGTACGCGCACCTTGCACAACGCTCGTTTTGTAAACGTAAAATTAAGTGGTATTTTATTTATAAGATGTTGTATTGGCCTATTTTACTTGTTTATTGGTGATAACTACACACCTAAGTACATTTTTGTGGAACAAACGACTTACACTTAACTTTTTATGAGGACGCTTTAATGTTGCTTACCACCATATTTGTCACATGTTGAGCTCTAAATATGAATTTTATTTCGATTTTTTTGTTATCATTTAAGTGATATGAATAATAAGTATGAGTCATTTTGTTACTTTAAACACCATTATGTATAATAGAGACATTTTCTTATTATGTTAATGCATAAGCAGTCGTATAAGAGACCTCAAATTAGGCAGTCAGTCTTTTACCTGTAGATCTAAAAAGAGCACCCTGACGTCCGATATGCAAAGCCCAAGCACGCGTATTTGCCTCGCCACAGGTTATATAATAGTTAGGGACTGTGTTAGCCGAGGCTTCGCGGGACTGAGTTCTCATAGAACGTCTCATTTTTAGCATTCATGCGAACCTGTTATCCTTCCATTGACCGAGGTCAATCAGCGACTATATCCCAACTATAAATTTCATTTAATAAGACACAAATGCAACTTTGTGCTCGTTTTTGAATCGCCAACTAAAGAAATTTAAATAAAACACTTTTATCAGATTCGACAGGTGGAGCTGTTTCTGTTATTCGTTTTAACTTCGCTGTAGGTTAAGGATTAGTCGGTAACTAATCGATTCTCGATACGGAAGGGGAAGTGTTTTATAGCGTTAATAATGCTTTGTGCTATTGTAATCTAGTGATATCAATTATTGTACCTATACTTTTAAGTATTTAGTTAGAGTTATTCGGATTAAATTTATAGATAAGTAATAATTGCATTGACAGCCTCTGTGGTGGTGTGGTGTGTTCTGGTTGAGTAAGTCGGCTAGGCCCGGAGGCGGCGGGTTTGATTCCCGCGGCAGTACAAGTATTTGTGCACAGAAAAAAATGCACAAATACTTGTTCTGTGTCTGGGTGTTGTGAGATGGTCCTCGTAGTTCCTGAGTGCCTAGACACAGGGAATCCTAGTTAGGGTCCAGGATCTATGTATCGTTGGGCGTTATTATTATTAATTACACATTATATAGACTGGAATCCTCTTCTAGTGGTTAACACTTTCGACAGGTATAAAATATTGGTGATGTGAAACGGTTTGTAGCAAACAAATGTCACTTAAAGCTTTGTCGAGTCTAAGTCAAATTCGTTGATTCCCATTGGGGATGTGTATTCGTCGGAGTGGGTGCGACAATTTATTGATGACTAGTTGCGCCCCGCGGTTTTACCCGCGGATAAAGGTATTTTAATTATTTACTCATCCCACGGGAAAATTTCGCTTTTCCAGGATAAAATGTAGCCTATATGTTAATCTAGAGTATAAGCTATCTTGGAACCGAATTTCATCCAAATCCATTCAGCTGTTTGAGCGTGAAGGAGTAACAAACATACACACATACACACATTCAAACTTTCACCTTTATAATATTCGTGTGAAGTGTGATGTGTTAAAATATTACTTGTCCGTGCAGTTTCGTACTTAGTGCGAAGCTCGATGGCGATATTTACATAGGAACGAAGGAAGAAGGAAGAAAGGACTAAGAAAGCGCAAATACTTGTTCTGAGTCTGGGTGTTGAGGGATCATGGTCAGCGTGCATCAATAGAGTAGGAAACTTTATGAATTAATATTCATCGCGTCTTAATCAGCCCCCAGAAGCCCACCCACGTCTCAGTAGCTTCTAACATTTTCTCCACCATCAGTGTGGCCATCGTCATACTAATTTACTTAGGCTCCGGTTGCCAGTACACTATGTGCAATAAATATTTAAGATTAATCTGATCGAGGACTGAGTCTCGTTAGAATACTAACGATCGCCGAGAAATGCTGTACGCTTGTAAAACACTGTCTAATTGTATAGATTGAGAGTTTAGTTTGTTAGTGCTGAGGTTTAATGAATTTATGAAGCCTGTTTGGTAATACTTGGCTGGTGCGCAATTCTACATTGTAGATACACTTGATTCACAAACAGCAGTGATTGTGACCTGACATTGCTTAATCACTCTGATTTATTTGATCGAAAGATAAGTCTAGTAAATTAAGAAAAAGTATAAGACAAATAGGTACCTACTTCAGTCTGAAGGTCTACGAGTCTCATCTGGTGAGTTTGTCAATCTTTAACAGTAAAAAAGCGTGAAAAAACATTTGTGGTACTTAAATTATAATAATAATAATAATATGTGTGGACACCTCACACAACGCCATCTAGCCCCAAACTAAGCAAAGCTTGTATTATGAGAACCAGATAACTGATACAATACTTAGATACTTTTTGTTTGTAAATACATACATAGAATACAAGATAACACCCAGACACAGAACAAACACCTATGTTCATCATGGGGGTTTATGTTTGCTCGCGTCCGTAGGCTTTAACCCTAGTTTCCCTACACGTGACCCCTGGGTGGTGCCAAAAGAGCAACCAAATAACTGGTGGAAGGCCTTAGCCGCCGGCTTAGTTACCACCCATTAGACAAAACCACGATGCCAAGCGACTCGTCGTGTTCCATCGTGATGTCTAATGAAGCCGTTCTGACAAGTAGATGTGGACAGTTGTGTTGGGTATGCAGACCGGTATTGGTGATGGAGATGCTTTCGCGTCGGAGACCTTGCTTCGGAGGGTAGCGGGATCCGAAGCACGGTGCTCTCTGCTGGCCGACCGCAAGTTGTAGGGGGCCCAAGTAGTAGTCTAGCCAACTACGAAAGGCTGCCCCACCGCTTGTGTAAAATCCTGAGGTTGTCCACAGGGCCAGTTGGCGACTGGAAGTGAGGAACTTGTGGGCAATTTCAGGGGGGTTCGGGCGTCCCCGCAGTCTCCGCGCAAGTTCTCCATTGGCGTAGGAGCTTCTCTATTACTGAGGGTTAGCATCCCAATATCTCGTCCACTTCCTACTTGTCTACCTAACTCACCCAACTATGAAAAAGTCAAATAAATTGAGCAAGTTTAAACGGCAGATGCACGTCCTCACTCTTAAAGTGCACCTCACAAATATTCGTGGGCTGCACTCAAATCTGCAAGCGGTCCATCATCATCTGGAGACCAACAAACCGCACTTGCTCTTCTTGACTGAGACGCAAATAGGATGTCCATCAGACACGGCATATCTGGACTATCCAGGATTCATCTTGGAAAATCGCTTCCTTCCACGCGCTGGTATCTGCGTTTACGTCCGTGATGACATTTGCTGTTTGCGTCTCCGAAACCTTGAACATCCCCACTTTTCGGTGATTTGGGTGCTTGTGGACACCGGCATTGAGAAAATTCTCTATGCTGGTGTGTACAGATCACATAGCGGTGACCGGGAGACGACTCTTCTAATGGAGTATCTCAGTGAAACGGCAGATGTGGCTCAGCAACGCTATCCTTCGGCTCAGCTTGTTGTTCTGGGGGACTTTAATGCTCACCACCAGGAGTGGTTAGTCCCACACCGGATCACGGACCACGCTGGGAGAGAGACGCGTAAGCTCGCTTTGGCGCTCAATTTAACGCAGATTGTTAAAGAGCCAACGCGAGTGCCTGATATTGATAGCCACACTGCTAACTGCCTCGACCTTCTGCTCACGACTGAACCAGACCGATACTCTGTGGCGGTATCCTCACCCATTGGTAGTTCCGATCACTGTCTGGTCAAGTCCGTTTCAGTATACTCCCCGCCTGACCCAAGCCCTAAGAGCAATCGGCGTGTCTGGAGATACAACTTAGCAGACTGGGACGAGATGCGACATTTCTTCGCTTCATATCCTTGGCGGCAAACGTGTTTTTCTTCTGGAGATCCGACGGTCTGCGCGAATGCGGTTACTGAGGTAGTATGTCGGGCTATGGAATATTTTATTCCATTTTCCGATAAACCCGTGACCAGCAAAGCCAGCCCATGGTTTGGAGCCGAATGTGCACGTGCTGAAGCGCAGAAGCATGCGGCATATCTGGCATGGGCTGACGCTCGAAAACGCAAGGCCTCGGACACTCGAGCTAAGAAGAAAGCCTTTAACGTTGCCGCCAAGGCCTGTAAGAAGGAATTAAGGAAGGCTCGTTTCAATCATATTGGTCGAATAGGGACTAAACTTGCTTCCTACCCAGCGGGTAGTAAGGCTTTTTGGTCCCTAGCCAAATCGGTTGAAGCGAACTTCTGTCGATCCTCACTGCCTCCATTATTGAAACCAGACGGATCGCTGGCTCACACTGCAAAAGAAAAAGCAAACTTGTTTGCCACTCTCTTTGCAGAAGCTTCGCGTTTAGATACTGCTAATGAGGTACCTCCCTGCCTTCCACAATGCGGTGTTTTCATGCCGGAAATACGCATACGTCAGAAGGAAGTACTAAAAACATTACGCAGTCTAGACGTGAACAAAGCCAGTGGTCCCGATGGTATACCTGCAATTGTACTTAAGAGCTGTGCACCCGAGTTGTCTCCCATTCTAACACGCCTATTTCGCCTCTCTCTGGACACCGGAATAGTCCCTATGAGTTGGAAGCTAGCCAACGTACAACCTGTACCTAAGAAGGGCAGTCGTGCTGATCCTGCCAACTATCGACCCATCTCAATTACCTCCATTCTCTGTAAGAGTATGGAGCGTATAATTAACAACAAGCTCTTGGCATACCTTGAAGACAATGATCTCCTCAGTGACCGGCAATACGGATTTCGCCGAAACCGGTCCACTGGGGATCTTCTCGCGTATGCCACTCACATATTGAGCGAAGCCTTAGAGATGCATGGAGAGGCACTTGCTGTATCTCTAGACGTCTCTAAGGCATTTGATCGGGTCTGGCACGACGGTCTTCTGAATAAGCTTCCATCTTACGGACTACCTGCTGGTTTGTGCACTTGGATATCAGACTTTTTGAGGGAACGATCGCTTAGAGTAGTTCTTGATGGCTGCTCTTCCGATCAATTAGCTATTAATGCTGGTGTACCTCAGGGGTCAGTTCTTTCAGCAACACTATTCTTACTCCACATCAATGATTTGCTAAAGCCCGGTACCTTTGGGTATGCAGATGATAGTACTGTTGTTGAAAGATACACATCCAGTGCCCGAGCCAGTGGTGACGACGTCCGGATTGAGAGAGAGGCTATGGCTGAGCGCATGAACCTGGCTTTGAAAGCCGTGTCCAATTGGGGCGATGCTAACTTGGTTAGGTTCAATGCTGCAAAAACACAGGCGTGTTTATTCACTGCTAAAAAGAGCCCACTCCATCTGGCTCCTTCATTCCGTGGTGTATCTGTAAGTTTAGGAAACCATCTTGAGCTTTTGGGTGTTGATCTCACGTCAAACCTAAACTTTGGATCCTACATCGAGTCCAAAGCCAAAGTAGCTTCAAAAAAACTCGGCATATTGTCCAAGGTAAGGCGGTACTTCACACCTGGACAGCTTCTAAATCTGTATCAAGCACAAGTCCGATCGTGTATGGAGTACTGCTGCCACCTGTGGGACGGGTCTGCCAAGTACCAGCTTGAGGCTCTGGACTCGATTGAACGGCGTGCCAAAAGGCTCATTGACGACGACACTTTGGTTGGTGAAAGGCTCCAGAGCCTTGCACATCGACGTAAGGTGGCAAGTCTGTCGGTTTTTTACAGATTACACCACGGTGAATGCGCTCAAGAACTGCATGATCTAATTCTCCCATCACCATTCCACTACCGGACTACTAGACGCTCGGCTAAGCGCCATCCTTTTGTGGTCGAAATACCACCCATTCGTACCAAGCGATTTGACTCAACGTTCTTAATTAGAACGGCTAAGGAATGGAATGCCCTGCCAGCGTCTGTGTTTCCGGCGAAATATGACCCGGGCGTGTTCAAGAGAAGAGTGAATAGGTATTTACTTGGCTAGCATGCTACACCTTCGATCGCATCGTCACTTCCCATCAGGTGAGAGCGTGGTCAAATGCTAGACAAGTTTGAAGTAAAAAAAAAAAAAAAAAAAAATCACACAAAATGTTTATCCTGGGTGGGAATTGAACCCACAACCCACAGTTCAGAAGGCAGGGATACTACCAATTAAGCTATTGGGTCAGTGTAAATGTAAAGTAAAACAAATATTCATACGTATATCTTAGCTTGCATTTTTGAAGTAAAACTTCTTTACGCACGCTTGACTTGGGGAGTAAGCTGGTGAATGCGAGGTGAACGGAAGTTCAAGTTGGTTTACGTAGATCTTTATTGTCAACTTAACAAAGTTAAAAATTTGTATTATTTTGTTAGTATTACCGGTAAAATGACAATTTACAATTGAAAAGATCGACGATAACATTAAACAAAGCAAAAAAGTGAATGAATGTTGCAAAGTTATACTAGCCAATAGATGGAGCTAAACTAAAGAAGTTTTACTTCAGTCGTAAACACAACCGTTTTATTACATACTAGTTGCGCCCCGCAGCTTTACCCGCGGATAAAAAGTATTTTAATATTTGCTCATCACACGGGAGCATTTCACTTTTCTGGGATAATGCCGGGATGTAGCCTATATATGTTAATCCAGTATATAAGCTATCTCGGTGCCGAATTTCATCTAAATCCATTCAGCTGTTTGAGCGTGAAGAAGTAACAAACATACACACATACAAACTTTCGCCTTTATAATATTAGTGTGATTACACATGATTTTTAGAATAATAAGTTTAGATGGGACTGCTTACAGATACTCTCCCAAGGTATATACTGGTGTCGATTCTGTGTCGCATTCTCTAAAACTAAAGTAAACTTAAAGTATGGCGGTACTCTTCTAATAAAGGGGAAATGAAAAAGACGGGAATATTTAAATTTAGTTTAGCTTTAGAGTATGCGACATAGAATCGACACCACTATAATAATAAAATATAGCAAGTGGAAAATTAATATTTTTCACTATAACCTTCACCAATTAAGCTCTATTAGCAACAGATTCGTTAGTCGTACCTATCGGGTTACAAATTGTGTATCTAAGATCGATACCGTCGTAATGAAGAGGGCTTAACATTTAAATACATTTGCATATTAGACTGCGCTCACTCTATCTGCGTGCGGATTGGGCGAGTGCACGCTCCAGTGGAGTGACGAGTTTAGTTGGCAAGTAGATAAGTAACCGGCCGATAGCAACGATGCATGGGCCATCATGTTGTCTCATGTAAGCCTTTCGTTTGGTCGCAATTAATAAGTGAAGTTAGATTTGCAATGGGAAGGCTTGATAAACGAGGAAAGGGCAAGGCATTCACTGACTGGATTATACTATGCAAGTGGAGAGATAAGCCTCTACGCAGATTTGGTATTTATTATGTGGCAATTTAAGTTTATTTTCGTGTTTGTAACATTTGTAATCACACTAATATTATAAAGGCGAAAGTTTGTATGTGTGTATGTGTGTATGTTTGTTACTTCTTCATGCTCAAACGGCTGAATGGATTTGAATGAAATTCGGTACCAAGATAGCTTATACACTGGATTAACATATAGATTACATTTTATCCCGGAAAAGTGAAATGTTCCCGTGGGATGAACCAATAATTAAAATATTTTTTATCCGCGGGTGAAACCGCGGGGCGCAACTAGTTACATATAAAATTCAAAGTCCTGACTAACTGACTTATATATCAACGCACAGCCTAAGCCGCTGATCCTAGAGACTTGAAATTTGGAGGGTGTGTTCTTTGTAAAGTGTAGGTCCATAGGTAGAAAAGGTTTTTCGAAATTCCACCTCAAAGAGGGTGAAATGGGATGTTGAATTATCTATTTAAAAAAAAAAACATTTTCTGTAGGCCAAGTGGGCGAAGCCACTGGCAGAAGCTAGTATGTAATAAACGTACACATTGTGCAGTCGCAAAATCAGGTTGTTTGCGTTGGCCCCTTTTGGTTGGAACTTTTTGAAGTAAAACTTCTTTACGTACTCTTGACTTGAGGAGTAAGCTGCTGAATACGAGGCAAACAGAAGTGGAAATTGATTCACGCAGATCTCTATTGTTAACATAACAAAGTAAACATTGTATTATTATGTTGGCATGTCCGGAAAATGACAATTCCCAATTGTCAAGATGGCGACCTTAAACAAAGTTATACCGGCCAATAGATGGAGTTAAACTAAAGAAGTTTTACTTCAGTCATTTTTTTTATAACAGACTGACAAACAAGCAAACGGCCCGCCTGATGGTAAGCAGTTACCGTCGCCTATAGACACCTGCAACACCGGGGGCGCTGCCAATGCATTGCCTACCTATGGTCTAAAGCACTCTAGTTTTTTTCTCTTCAGTTTTTCTTTATAGTCGGCACTTACAGTTAGGTTATTTTAAGGGCTCTACGGTTTTATGATGCACAAAGATGTTGGCTACATATTCCTGATCCTAAAGCAAAGAGATTCACAAACTTAGTCCTAGCAATAAATGCGCCAAGTAAATTGTCCGACCAGTACAAATAGCCGTTGTCTAACTGCATTGGTATATTGGCATATGTTCGTGACTAGTTTACGGGTGCTACGGCATTGCATATTAATTGGTATTGGTATCGGCCGGCATCGGAGGCTTCTATTCTGTGACTGGGGTAGGATGTTATCGATAGCCTACGGTGTAGATTCAAGGGGGACTAGGGGGGTGTTTTAAGTTGATGAAGTTAAAATGATACGCAAGGATAGATAAGACTTGAAGAGAAAATTCACAAGATGGATTTTTTAGCACAAAGTTCTTGGTCTTTACCTATGAAATTGCCGTTTTGTTTGAAAAAAGTTAAAGTATTTTTTTTTCGAACTTATTTATTTCTTTTATTCAAAGTAATCACCCCTGCAATCAATGCATCTTTCTTGAAAAAATCAGGACGGGAGACAACAAACTCTTCAAAGGCGTTTTGTACTGCCTCTCGGGAATTGAATTTTTTTCCCGCTAAAAAGTTGTCCAAATTTTGGAAAAAGTAATAGTCGGTAGGCGCAAGATCTGGTGAGTATGGCGGATGAGGGAGAGCTTCCAAACCCAACTCATGCAGCTTAGAGACGGTCTGTTGTGCAGTATGGGGTCGCGCGTTGTCGTGAAGTAGCAGTGGAGACGACCGATTGACCAAAGCTGGTTGCAGACGTGCGAGTTTCGCCATCATTGTGGTCAGTTCTTCAATGTACACATCTGCAGTAATGCTCTCGCCGTTTTGTAAAAAACTATGATGAATCACACCAGCACTAGACCACCAAACTGTGACCATCACCTTTCTAGGGGTCATTTTTCGTTTTGCACATTGCTTTGGTACCGAACCAGGATCTAACCAACTTGCTGAGCGCTTACGATTGTAAAAAAGAATCCATTTTTCGTCGCACGTAACAATTCGGTTAAAAATTCCTTCATTTCTGTGCCTGTTAAGCAGCGCAAGGCAAGTCTCGACGCGTACGTTGCGCTGGCGATCGTTAAGTTCGTGGGGCACCCATCTATCAAGCTTTTTTATCTTGCCAATCTGTCGCAAATAGACCAATATTGTTTTGATGCTAACATCAAAAGCTGCTGCCAGCTCAGCTGTAGATTGAGATTCGTCAGCTTCCACAATCGCCTTTAATTCATCATTGTTGACCAAAGTTTCCGGACGACCACGAGGCTCATTTTTCAAGTCAAAATTCCCAGAACGGAAACGAGCAAACCAATAACGGGTTGTACGTTCGTTTGTACAGTTCTCTCCGTAAACGTCGTTGATGTTACGTGTCGTTTGTGCCGCGTTGGTGCCACGACGGAACTCGTATTCCATAATTACACGAAATATCAAAGTATCCATTATGAGGAAAAATGTTGAAATGTAATGAAAATACAACGCTAATCAATAAACAAAAGACTTATATTGTAAATAGAATGTCATATTTTTAAAACAAAATTTATTTGAATTTAGAATTCATAGCCAATCAAAACTTTTTTTTGTTTGAAAAAGTCTGTACTGCAATTCGGCAATTTCATAGGTAAAGACCTATTATAACGAAAAGAGTACATTTTATTAAATGGTAACATTTCTATATTTATAAAAAAAAACAAAAACATTTTTTGAATACTCACTTGCCACACTCGGGAATCGAACCGGATAAAATCAAAAATATTACTTTTTTTTTTATGTTATTGAATGATGTGACTAGCTAGTCGTTCACCTGATGTTAAGCGCCACGGCCGCCCATAACAGAACAGTGTCACACGGAACCCTAAAACATAGAGTTTCAAGCGACACTGCACTGCGCACATCATCCTGAGACATCAGCACAGTCTGGTAATAAGATTACTCGACTGTGAGATCAGATCATAAAGTCTCAATTACCCAGTAATTTCACTAGCTACAGTGCCCTTCAAACCGGAACACAGTAGTGCTTGCACACTACTGCTTGGCGGCAGAATAACTGGCAAAGCGGTGGTACCTACCTAGACGAACTTTGCAACAAAGTCCTACCACCTAGTAAAACTTTCTATACTCTTATGGGATCGATGGATAGGGTCGACCATATGAATCAAATCTCTCTATACATGATAATTTAAATGAAAGGAAAAACAAACTAGATAGTTTACCCTCCTAGTTTCAATTTTTATGGATTTCCGTTTGTTTATATTGTTATGTTTGTTAGAGAGATTTGATTCTTACCTATGATTGACCATATCGATGGATACCATAAGAGTATGTAAAAGAGGTTATTTTTTCGGAATTTAGACAGTTCTACTCACGAGTGAGAATACCAAGTTTTCGAAAATCGCTGAATGCAGATTTGTTCCTTTTAAAAATAAAAGAGTAAAGTTACTCTTTGGGTAAAATTTGCCATCTCTAGTATTTAGAGCGCTACTCCTCCGGATGCGGTTACTAAATTCCACGCTGTCATTATACAGGTACAACTATGTATACCGAAATAAAATCTATATATATATATATATATATATATATATATATATAAATGAATCTCTATTTCTTTCGGTCATCGCATCACGCGTGAGCGGACGGAAAATTTTCGCTAATCCTTTTTTTGTTGTGTTTATTACTGTCAAGAGAAAGTTCTTATGAAAGAAAAGTTAAGAAAGTTGAGCGGAAATTAAGAAAACTTTCACCATGTGAAATGAAAATGAAATGAAACAGCGGGGTGCAGCTAGTGACAAATAAATCATCAAGACAAAAAGAGTAAAGTACAACCTTCTGTTTAAGTTAAGCTTGCGAGGTTTTAAACTGAATTACAGCAAAACTTTGCCTTGTCAGCTATTGGTAAGTTTACCACATCACGTGTGGGAGCACATTAGCAGGTGTAATCGCAGAAAGTTACGGCGAGCGCTATGGTAATGCGGTATCACACATCGACATGTCGCGACGCCGGCGCCCTGTATCGCGTCATCAGGCGCCAGCCGCTACCCGCTTATGTTGCTCATTCAGTATAAGTATTAAGTACAATTATTAGTTACATGGAATCATACTGAGTCTCAACGTCAATATTTTTTTTATGTTACAAAAAAGCCGCTCGCCTGATGTTAAGCGACACGACTGCCCATATCAGTTGCAGTGACACTTGAAACACTAAAATATAGTTTCGCGTGACACTGCACTGCGCACGTCATTCTGAGACATCAGCACAGTCTGGTAATAAGATTACAAAACTGTGAGGTTAGGTCATAAAGTCTTATTTGCCCAGTAATTTCACTAGCTACAGTGCCTTTTAAACCGGAACACAGTAGTGCTTGCGCGCTACTGCTTGGCGGCAGAATAACTGGCAAAGCGGTGGTACCTACCTAGACGAACTTTGCAGAAAAGTCCTACCACCTAGAGGTGTAGTACTGCAACACGACGTCATATCGTTAAGTGCTACGTCTTTGGTTTACGCTTTGTTAGGCGAATGTGTGTTGTAGACATTGTGAGGCCAGTTGCAGACTTCTGAGACAACTTTTGTCATGTAGACATTACATATGACCAAAGTAAATACTTGAACTGTGGTTCTTGTTAAATAGGGAGCCACACTCTATATACAGGAAGTAAGTATTGGCGACTTTACAACACGATAATACTAGTTGTGCCCCGCAGTTTCATTCACGGATAAAAAGTATTTTATGTTATAATCCAGCGTATAAGCTATCTGCGTTCCAAGTTTCATTAAAATCTATTCAGTAGTTTTTGCGTGAAAGAGTAACAAACATCCATACGTGCATTTATATAAACTTTCACATGTATAATATTAGTAAGGATTAGTAATAAGGATGCCTCTACCACAGAATTAATAGTCTCTACATTCTATCCCAGATAGGTAACCTTTCTGAAATTTCAAGTCGAAATATAACATCTGTAAAAAAAATGCAAAGAAAATCTTGAAAATGTCTGTAGCAATAATATTAGAAGCACGCCACGGTAGCTCCGCAGCTATCTACAGATGGATGGGCTGCCACAAACTCGGCGCAAGTATAAGCAGGTAGGCCTCACTGACGTTAAAGCTCGCAACGCACAGCATAATAATTAGTCATTAGAAAGTAGGTAGCGAGGGGCCAGGTGGGGCCAAGAAGGGGTGGGAGGCAGGAGGAAGAGGGCGGGGCTCGTCTGTTTCAGCTTATCTGAAATTACATCTTTTATGGGTATCCGCGATTATTCCGCGCTGCAGCGAGTTGCGGCGCGTTAGTGCTGCCTGGAAAACAACCTCACATTACCATCGGTGTTCTACATAATCCCTACTATTGCTTTTTATTGTATTGCGTCTACTTCGCGCCTTGATCACCATTTTAGTCACATTTAACTCTTTCTCAAGACTATAGCCGAGATTGCTCCCATTTGGTAGAGATGTGTTTTTAAGTAATCTTGTACTCAAAACCATTTATATGCTACGCCGATAAATATAGGAGCATAGTTAACGATTGAACATTTCAATACAATTTTTGACAGCTGTTGAATACCTAATATTAAACTAATCCTGTAGTTAAGATTGTATATAGGTACATACAAGATATTGGAAATCGTGGGCGTAGAGCTAAAGTCGTAAAGGACATTATAATAGAAAATGACATCTGCGCAGAGATAGTAAAGTAATAAACCTGTTCGCACATAAATCCACTAATTACCTACTGTCTTAATTCATTCAAGTTACATAGCGTAGGAAATTTATGCAATGCTAAAACACAACCGGGCAAATTCTAATATCCTTGTTTGTTACACAAAAGCGCTGCTTACAACAACAGACAAACAATTCGGTGGAGCTAACTTGAATTCATAATCAAGTAATTTATGTGCACGGCGAATAAATTAGTCGCTCCAGCCCGCGCGCCGCCCATAACTTACCCCAATAAATTGCCCTAAGCGGGCCAACTTCATTTTATCTCCAAATACTAATAAGTACTTGTACTACCCACGTACACGGGTACAAAGCCTTTATTTTTATTTCCGCCAGTTAATTTCCACCCCGATATGACTGTTTTATGATGGCGTTGCGCGATAGACACCTGATAAGAGCTCTGTTTTGAAATGGACACAAGTACTTAACAGGTCTATACTAAAACATGACTTATGACCGTTGTTTTAAGTACTATATAAATACTTAGGTAGGTAATTACCTAATATCATTAGTGTGGGTAAACTAAATAAATTTAAATGTCCATAATTTTCGTTACACCCCGGTGATTTTTTGCTAAGCTACAAAAGATTATCGACTTTATGTTGCAAAATCATTAAACTAATTTTGCCCATTTACCTCTGTATTTGAAACCCTCACTTGTTACGTTTTATGGCTGTAGTCGTGCTCACGTATCAGGTAGCACCTGCTTTGCATAAGGCGTCATGTCGTGTATTTCTCTAAGAGTAAAATTTGCGACTAAAACATAAATTGGAAAAACAAAGGACGAATATAATAAGTTTTGTTAGTAACATAACGTAGGTCACAAAAGACAAAGAGAATTTAACCTCATCGTTTTGAAATAAAACGTCCTATATTGTTCACGAATACTTTCTCGGAAAATGGGAATTTCTTCTCTGCCCGTCGTCATCGATTACGTTAGTTTTTATTACAATAAATGATCAATCAAAATGCGTACCCGTACAACTATCGTACGCTTAACATTCCTTGAGTTAAAAGTTCAAAATTTATTTCACAAAGAAATTAAAAAGCAAATATATTTTGGTAGACATTATTCATTCATCGTTTGTTTTTAAATAGATGAAAAAGTATACATATAGTATAAGTATTTATTTTTAACTCTAGAAATCGTTAAAGTATGAACAAAACCGAATTTACGGCTAAGTCGTTAAATTTGACAAAGAAAGACCTTTAAAATAGTGTAGTTACTTACCTATACTAGACATTCGACCCTCACAAAAGGTGTCACGGTGTCCGAATCGTCCAATGGACTCGACAATAAAATTAACATAGTGGAAAGCGAGACGTCACGCCGCAGGAAGTATACTGTAATTTGTAAGCTTTGTGATTAATAAAGTGTACTAAGTGTGCCCCGAATAGGACAGATTAGCGGCCAGTTTATCACATCTATTTTATATATCCGAGTTAACTTCGCGTGACGAATCTCGTTTGAAACTCATAAAGAGTCCGAGCCATACATATCTACGAGTATACTCGTAGGTAGCGCCAGCTACGCAGACTACGCCACGTCTCGGGGCATTTTCCACTTGTCGACTTTAGAATCGACCGAAGGGTAAACTCACAACTTTATTTAAGTTTACTACTACTATTTCGTAATTAGATTTTCGCTTTATAATCGAGTCAGTGGGTGTTACGGTACTTTAAGGAGTTTGAGGAAATCTCTTCAGACAATTAATTTTGTTTTGAACGATGATATAAGAGATAATTTTCTTATAAGATAAAAGAAAATTTCTTTATCTCTATGACAGACATTTTGATTTAGATAACGCTCAATATTGGGCTGATAGCTCAGTTGGTGATAACCCTGCCTTCTGAGCTGTAGGTTGTGGGTTGGATTCCCACCCAGAACAAACACTTCTAAGATGAATATCGATGGTTGTTCTGTGTCTGAGTGTTATAATATATTCTATGTATGTATATATTTACAAACAAAAAAGTATATAAATGTTCTATCAGTTATTTGGTTCCCATAGTACAAGCTTTGCTTAGTTTGGGTCTAGTTGCTAGTTTGGGTCTGTGTGAAATGTCCAGAAACATATTTTATTTATTTATTCATATATAATTTATTAGATTTTCATGTTATCCTGAACACGATCATTAAAACACACACAACATTGGAAAGCCACGGCGTCCGACTCAGTTTCGGACAGATTGATGATATCGCTGACCTTTTACGAACAACAAAACGTTATAAAATTACTATTATCAGACTTCACTGTGACCTTTTCGTTACTAATAACAACGAAAATAACTGAAAATACTACTCTTTTGTTTTCTTAATACGGCTACTTAACTGCTTTAATAGGTTTTAACTAACACGAACATTGCATTAACACCTAAAACCTTGGGGCTTATTATTTTTATATTATTTTAAGGGCTGAGAAAAAATCATTACAAAATGAACTGACCATTATAAACCTTGGGGTCCGTTACTTAAAAGCTCAACTGGCGTGCACTTGGGAAGGGTAATGTACTACGTTCTCTTGTTCCTAACAGGTGTTATGTTCAATCAATACATTAATACCGACATTAGTGCTGCAAGTTCTGTAATACCAATTAAACGTTTTACATTCACTGGCCTAAATACAAATTCGCACTGTAAATCTTTTGACGTTCACGTTGAATTTAATTAAATAATAATAATAATTTAATTTAATAACACACAAAATTGCATACAGCATCATTTCTCTACTAACATCGTAAATGTTAAGTTTTTTTTACAGATCACCCGTTTCCACAATATATACGCTTTAATATGGTGACTTGCTCTCAAAAAGATCGATGACAAAAGTGTAATGAATTTAGAATGAGTGTTACTAGTAGATAACTTTTTGGTACCGAACAATTCAGTGGCACTTTGTATTTCTTAGCATGCACTAGGATCGTTAATCAATATCGATCTACTCAGCATGATACCTTAATCTGCCTACACATAAATATTCAAGCTGGTTTTAGTTTCAATTTACGAGCACAGACATTTTTTCAGTTTTAAATTCCTTGTTTAGACAAAGCGTTGCCTTATCAGCTGGAATAACTCACGCTCCGCCATCCCCACAGTTTCACATTATAAGGTATTTGCCAGGATTATAGCTCCTTTGAATTTACATAGCATTTTGTGTCATTTGCTTATCGCTCACATGACAAGTCTCGTGCATTAAACATGAATATATTTGACAAGTTTTAGCAGAAGTGGTGGTGTGGAATACCTTTTCAGAAATGTGCGCGATAGGCAGCGGGAGTTGCAGGGACGGGGCGCGTTGCGATGAAAATTTGAATAATCCAGTCGAGTGAGGTATTATATGATAATAATTTCGCGTGCTAGCGATTCTCGCCGGGTGTCGGTAAGCCACACACCCGACGCGATCGCGCCTTCAAGAAATGTGTGAAAAAATTACTAACGCTATCGATATATATACATTTCACGCCGATTCTTTTTATACATTCAGCTCAATATCCAACGTTATTATAATTAATTAATGGTACAAACGTTAAAAGCTAGTGAAGTGTATCAACGTCATCGTAGGGTTGCATCAAAAGGGGCTATATTTCAAATTACATGGTTTATGAACGGGAATGTTCGATTAGTTATGGGAAACCTTAGAAGCACTTCTATTGACAGCTTCTGTGGTGTGGTTGAGCAGGTTGGCTCATAATCTGGATGCAGTGGGTTCGATTCCCAAGCGCAAATACTTGTTCTGTACTTGGGTGTTGTGAGACATTGGTCCTCGTAGTTCCTGGGTCCCTAGATCCCGTATCCCAGGGTACAGGATCTATGTAATCGTTGGGCGTTATTATTATTAAGCCACTCTGTATTCAGTTTTTATCTATTTAAGAAACAAATATAATCGCTAATTACCATACAATCATTTAAAGTAAGTAAATTAACAAATAATAAATCGACATACTTAGATAGTTACCGTGCGGCGCGACTGAATGTGTTAAGTTGTTAAATAAACATATCATAAAATTATAACACATAATTACGGTGTGAAATGAGCGTCATAATCATAAAATTAATTATTCATAACAGTGTGTTGTATTTAGATGGTGTATCAGTAAACGAAACGTTGTTGGTTTACGCCCCTGTAATTTATTAATTTGCTTAAACGCTAGCAACTTGTAAGCTTGGAGCGCTTAACGCATGTGTGCCCATGTTTTATTCTAAGTAGCAAATAATATATACAGTCTTATTAATTATTTACAATTTGTAAATAATTAATGAAACAGTATATATTATTTAATTTAAAGTAATAATAATAATAATAATAACGCCCAACGATCACATGCATAGATCCTGAACCCTAACTAGGACTCCCTGTGTCTAGGGACCCAGGAACTACGAGGACCATGCTCCCACAACACCCAGACTCAGAACAAGTATTTGCGCTTTTTTTTCTGTGCACAAATACTGGTCCTGCCGCGGAAATCGAACCCACCGCCTCCGGACTATGAGCCGACCTGCTCAACCACTACACCACAGAGGCTGTCAAAAAAAAGTGAATTATATAAATTCACTGATTCTAAATTTCAGAGATTCATAATGTGACAGCCTCTGTATGGTGGTTGAGCAAGTCGGCTTATAGTCCGTAATTGGCGGATTCAATTCCCGTAGCAGGACAAGTATATTTGTGCACAGATAAAAAAGCGCAAATACTTTTCTGTGTCTGGGTGTTGTGGGACCACGGTCCTTGTAGTTTCTAGGTCCCTGTTGATACAGGAAATCCTAGGGGTCCAGGATCTATGTATGTGATCGTTGGGTGTTATTATTACAGTATTATATTAATGTTAACGGTAGTTTACCTACTGTTGTTATTAAATTTCTTTCAACAAATATTCGAATTTAAATAATTACAGCTCTTATTTTCATGAAACAGAATAACAATATTGGCGTACGCTCAGTACTTAGTTAAGGATGCACTACAAATTATTATCTACTTACATTACCTTATTTAATTATAGTGCTGTGTTATCATATCAAGTGAAATACAATTTCATGCTTCATGGAAAATTCTATTTATTTGATAAATATTTGTGTCTCGATAAGCCCCACGTAAGCATTTGATAATTTATACGCTTCCTTTTGTAACGATAATGCTCAGTTTTTGTGGTTACTAATACACATTTTAAAAGCAAACAGCTATAAAACTACAATTAAGTACAAACTTCATGCACCAGTAAATGTAGACATTAATTTCCACACTAGTTTATCTATTTGAGCGCACAACCCGCCTTTATCTGTCATCGTTCTTTACCTTCCGAGTTCTAAACGAGCATCTGGACAATAAAGCTCTAGGGGATATTAGATTAAAATATATTGGGCATAAAGTGTATTTTGGGAGCGCGAACAATAGCCACGTAAGCTGTTACGGAAGCACCCGCACGCGGGTACAAGGCGACTTTACGTATTGCGTTTACTCGAAATTATTTTAATATGCAAATAAGAAAATGTGAAGGAGAATTGTGTTTCGACGTTGTTGGTAAAGTCAGTTACGCAGGCGTATTCTTTAAATTAATGTGCGCGCGAGATTAGAGTACTGCTAACTGCTTTACATGGAGCGCGCTTACACGCCGCGGAGCTCGTTTGTTCCGAGGAACAGACAAATGAAAGCACATAATTACTAGGCCGCCCCGTTCTAAATGCAACAAGGATTAGAATTTACATGCGCGCGTTAACAAGCACGCGTATGGCATTTATGACTTTGATATTTAAATACTGAACTCACTCTATCTTGCCAACTATTCAATGGCTGCATGAATAGTAAAAGGTTGAACCTGCATCGGATATGGTGTGGCATTTTCCTGTCCTGCATTCTTGCGCTGAGCTTCATTCAATCTCTACTTTTACTTGGATTTCCTACTATGCTATAGTGAATGTAACTTGATTTTCTATCTTTGAAAGTTATATTTACATCAAGACAGTGCAAGCTATTAGGTATTCTTTAAAGAATTAAAGAGACTGATCTTCACAAAACGGGATTTATCCTAGTGTAGTGTATCCATTGTCCAAATGTAGGAAGCATATATAATAAATAAGTTATTTTTGCCTTTTGTTGCATATGATTATATCATATACTAATATTATAAAGGCGAAAGTTTATGTGTGTGTGTTTGTGTGTATGTTTGTTACTCCTTCACGCACAAACGGCTGAATAGATTTGGATGAAATTCGGTACCAAGATAGCTTATACACTGGATTAACATATAGGCTACATGTTATCCTGATAAAGCAAAATTTTCTTGTGGGATGAGCAAATAATATTTTTTTTTCCGCAGGTGAAACCGTAGTGCGCAACTAGTAAGGTAATAAATTTCATTTCATTTAATTTAATTCTATCAGCGTTAGGCTGTGACGTTGGTGATGTATTCACATAAACTTCTCTAACCTAATTGAGTTATTCAAATAAATTGATATTAGAAATAAAACTTCACATTACTTATACCTGGAGCAGCATATGGGAAATACGATCTTAACGATTTGAAGGCGTGTTCCATTTGAAAGATCCAAGATTATCACAAAGGACGACGGATGACAATCGGCTTTCGTATGATAATGAATGTTGTTTTGAACAGATCCCAATTAGTGTACAGTCAGTAGGGCAGCACGGAGCAAACCAAAAGTCAGCAAGCCGCGAATATGAAGTGATGGATGAACTCTACCTTCTGCTTTACATACAATGGAAAAAATTTAGTTGAAAAAACCCCGTCAAGCGGATACGACTATGAACGCTAATTAAAACAACTATATCACTTTGAATGCCGTTTTGTAACTCCTTATTTCACGATGTGTTAATTTTAGGTTATATTTATTATCTGTGAACTGTTGCCGTTTGAATTTAACTTCCCATGTTAATCTCGTTTAAAAGGTATCAAAATTAAAGTTAAAACAAACGAGTGAGATAAGTCCGTTTCGATATTATTTTTGTAACTACAGAGTAATATAAGTTTCAACATTCGAACGTTCTCGAGTTAGTTGCAATAAATCGGCACAGGTCGCACTTTAACGTTTTTCTCGTCAAGAATCGAAGCGTAATTATAGCCAGTGCACCGATTAACATCTGTCGACTATTAAATAAACGGATTATAAGGGTTCAATCAATGTAAGTAATTATTCTTATCCGTCGGATGTTCTCAAAGCGCCCTCGCCTCGCCGCGCAGAATAATTTTCTCATGATTCGCAAGCAAATCAAACTGCCCTACCCGTTTATTAGGCAGTCACATTGACGTGACTGCCTAATGTATACGGACCTATGTTACGTCCAAGCTACGTCTACAACGCAAATTATAGACAGCTACCATTATGTAATTCTACAGCAGATTTCCTTAAGCTTTATCGTATACCTGCATTGTGTATTGTGTATTTTAAAATACGTTTGTTACGAGAATTTACATCGTGATCTTCTTTCGATGAAGCCGTTTTTGTAACCTTTATTAGGATAAATTGCTCAAGAGTTCAAGTCCTTATGAAGTAGGTAATTGCAATGTCTCGATTTCGCGATTCGCAGAAGATTACCAATCACAGGAGTTCGTAATAGGGTGCTACGGGATGAGTGTGTGAACGTGGTTACAGCGTTTGCTGTCGGCTCCCACGTCTCTTGCAAAAACTACCGATGCTAACCGAACGATTATAATATATTAGTTGAGTTTAATTGCGTCGATATAATTACGGTGGTAGGTGCACATACGTGACGATATCCCCGCTCTCATCCCGCCGCCAAGATATTAAGAGGAATAACTCCCGGGAGCCGATCGAGTGATTCGCGATAATGAGCCCTGCGGCGATTGAAGTGTCATTAGGAAGTCTCAGCCGCCGCTGTGCGCCCTCGAGTTATGTTAACCGTTGCTTATGGAGGAGATTAATCTTCATAATTACGCATCGAACGACTAAGTATGGAACGCATTAGTAATAACGCACGCTTTTTCGTTTCGTAAGTTTTATCGAAATGACCACCGATTCGATCATTGCAAGGCAGCTCCGTAATGTGCATGTTTGTGAAAAAATTATGTGCTTGTAAACTGTATTTCAAAACAAAAAAAGTACCTCCATGTATTTACACTGAAGAATTCTCATGGCTAATAATTGTGAGATAATTTGGCGCTGGAATTCAAAGGTCTACAGGAATGACATTAGACGCGATCGGCCGGTGTCGGCGCGAGGGAAACGAGCTAATTTCCTAATGATTCAATGAGGTGATAGTCACCCGTCGTGGGAATCGAATAGACACTTGTTACATTTGAGGTTTGGGACGCTGGAACGGACCTTCACATCTTTACATCCTCGCTATCGGCAGCTAAAGCGCTTCATAAAACATTCTCAGCGTAAAGGATAATCGTGTTCGTATGGTAATTGAATTGAGGTATTTAATTGTGTACATTCTGACTTTTAAACCATCGCACACACCTACATACACGGATAAAATTATGAATTAATCCTGATAGGGCGGCACCTCTCAGTCGCACGACGTACTTCGGACAGATAAGGGAAAAGCATCGCGGGCTTATAAATGAGTCTTTATTAAACGTGAAAGGAACGACGTCGGCTAATGGGCCGATCATGCGCTCCCATTAAACATTATTTAATATTCAAAAGTGGCCGCGATAAATCACGCCATGCTTCTTCCACTATACACTCTGCACTTTTCAAATAACGTCCGTTTATAATCTTGTATTTCATTTTGTAACTAAGTACGTCTAAGTGGACACTTTTATGCTAAATAGAGGTTGTTTATCGGTGAAGCGGAATTGAAGTAAACAAGGTTTGAAATAGCAGTAGAGACGTAAATGGTATCAGATGCTGTTATGAGCGTAAAAGTGTCGCAAATTGGCGGTGGTAGTGCTGGTAGTCGGGCTAGTCATGGCACGGGTTGTTAAAGGCCGTGTGTGGCCGTCGATAGCCATCGAAGTACCTGTTTGAGGAGGTTTTCAATCGTAAAAGGCGGCGTGCGATGCCATAACGCTTGTTCCATCAGATGTAAGCGGCGATAGCAGGTGTCGCTCGATCGCGTCAGGCTTTGGCGTGGAGATTATTATCCAACGAATAATCCGTATTCGTCGCCACTTTGATACACGGACAGTTTTTTGTTGCTACCACATTAATTTTAGCCGTAAATGTAAAAACAGCTTCAATTGTAATAAACTGTTTGCTACACCTTATGTAGATATAAATCGTGATAATATAGTCCTGAACACAAATATACTGGGACCCAGGATTTGTTTTTGGGGGCGTAATGGTCATATAATAGATAAGGCATAATATCTTCATTGCTGTTTTTTTCTTCTATTATTTATATACCTAATATTAATATTGTTATTAAGATAATTCTTAGTATATAGAAAAAAGGTCTTTTATTTATTAATTATTTTTATGTTTTTTTTTACTTAAGCTGCATTTGACAATTGTCTGACATAGAGGTAAGTGACAACGCGATCGATGATGGAACATGTTTGTCACAGACCAAGTAGAGGATATGATGTTTGTCTAAAAGATATCAATCAGTTCACTTTTGCCTTGAAAGCTCTCAGATTATATTTTTCAGGAATAAAAGACGCTGTGGTTAGTTGTTCCATTTCTTTGCCGTTCTATGAGAAGTTGGTCGTTAGACAGTGGTTAATTTCTCTAAAGTTTGATTACTATATCTGGTGAAAAACTTCGAAAAATTTCTTTGAAATACTTTCCATGAAAAGAGCCATTAAATACCTATTTAATTTTATTCTACTCGTATTAGTTATGCATTAGAGCATTAAAAATATATGTACAAAACGCAGGTGTACATAGTAATAATACTGGAGATTTTTGCATTAATTAAGTAGTCTGGCTTTGGGTTGTTAGTCTTTGTTCGGATCCATCTGTTGGAACTAAAACTATATAACTATATAAGTACCTACTTACCCAAGATAAAACGGCATGTAATAAAAAAGAGAGCATTTAATTATTATTTTATCAAAAAGTAGTATTAAAATATGTATATTAGTGATCATGTTGATTTCAATACAGTCACAATAAAATTCAAACAAAGGAAATAGCGGTACCCTTCCCTTTGATACATCGATCGGGCTCCGAGAAAACAATATTCCGCAACAAACGAAACTATCCGTATCTGTGTATCAAACTTGTCACATAAACTTATACCCGCGTCGGACCGATAGACGTATCTATTTTTCGGGAACAAATGGCAAAACAATAACTTGTACCCTAGCGAGTGTGAGCTAATAACAATAAAATAGAAAGTCGATCAGAGGACGTACCCGGCGACTGGTTCAATCAACGCGGCTCAGATTTATTTTTATGAAAATTGGCATAAAGTTCGCGGGTCAGCGAGGCCCAGTGGGGTCCGAGGGCCCAGGAGACCGCACGCCCGAGCGTTTACTGCATATCGTTTCCTACGAGAGAGAAGCCGTCCGCCTCGAAAATATTGCCAGCGGTCATAACTTTTTATATGCAACGATGACATTGCAGAAAGTGGCCGGCGAGCGTCAATTTTTATAGAGCAGTTTCCTCTCTTATCAATAAATTTAACATCTACATGTAATTTTTGATTGCACTTATATTATCGATAGTATAATGTTGTAAATTTTTTGTTTAAAAAAAAAATTGTGTTATTATATCTTTTATTATAGCTTTTTTGGGTTTTTACAAAATTTTACATTTTTATTTGGTAAGATACTTGTGGAAATTGTTCCTGGTAGGTAATAATTGCCTGGATGCTGGTTTAACGATAAACGTCTCTATTTTAATAAATGTAACTAAATAAGTGGTAATTTATTTCAAAACTCCAAAATTCTTTTTATTCGTCAATATTGATCAAAAGGAAACTATTCTTTTTCTTTGCCTACAGAAGAAAATGACTTTAAAACAGAAAACATCGTAAATTACAATTCTATAAATGTAAAAGAAGTTTGTTAGGTAAGGTCCGTATTACATTACGATGCTCAGTCAACGATCGGTCCTCAAGCAGAGATTTCATTCATTAATTGATCACTTTATGAATGAAATATCTGCTTGAGGACCGATTGATGACTGAGCATCGTTCTGTAACACGGACCTTAGACTTTGTCACACCCAAACCATCACTGTCACAGGCGACACCAACTCTCGGTACTTCCGAAAACCACACTGGCAACGTAGTGTTGATGTGTCAAGCGGTGTCTGACTCGTAAAGACGCTCTCTATTATCGAACTCTCGAGGGCTTACCTTGGGGTTGTCTATAACCCGCTGAATATTTCCGATCGCCAATCATGTAGGTACTTCAGTTTATTTCGGATTTTTGAAATGGTCAGCAGAGATATACTGCTGCTGGGTAGAATCCCCACACCCGGCTGTTTTCAAAAGCATGTATATAGTGTGCTGGTGTGTAAGTATTCAAAGACGTAAGCTATTAAAATAAAACTGTAATTGTATCTGTGAAGTATTAGTTGCGTATATCAAAACTTGTAAGCTCGCAAAGTAAAGCGGCATACATGGATAGGTACTATGATTGCTGTCGTAAAATAACAGTCGATTAACCAGGAAAGATGCCTTTGGGCGGATTATAAATTCAGATGCCATGACAGACCACATGCCTATTACATAATAATATATAAGAAAGAAAGAAAATGTTAAGTACTTGTCCTTTTTTATTAGTAGGTACTTATTGGTTAAGTACTTGTCCTTTTTTATTAGTAGGTACTTATTGGTTAAGTACTTGTCCTTTTTTATTAGTAGGTACTTATTGGTTAAGTACTTGTCCTTTTTTATTAGTAGGTACTTATTGGCAAAGCATTATGTCACTGTTATCACTTATACTGATATTCGGAGGGGGTTGAAAATATATATATTTTGACTGGCCCGATAGCTCAGTTGGCAGTAGCCCTGCCTTCTGAACTGTGGGTTGTGGGTTCGATTCCCACTCAGGACAAATATTTGTGTGATGAACATAGGTGTCTGTTCTGTGTCTGGGTGTCATATTGTATTCTATGTATGTATTTACAAACAAAAAAGTTAGTAGTAGTAGTATCTAAGTATTGTATCAGTTATCTGGTTCCCATAGCACAAGCTTTGCTTAGTTTGGGGCCAGATGGTGTTGTGTGAGATGTCCACACATATTATTATTATTATCTAGCCGTTTATTTACCACATATCTTAGATTTATTACTACAATAGTATAAACCATGTGAAATGGAACAGGTTTCAGTTCAACCATGACAGCTCAGTTGGTAATGAGGTCGGCTTATCCATGGGCTGTGTTTAGAATTCTGCAGAAAAAGTTGTAATGTGTGCGATAGTGTATTGTTTGACCACGTTACAAGTTTTTTAGGTTCAGATATTGACTACCTGAACTGAAAAAAGACATCCATAGTAGCCTGTTTCGATATGATAACCCAAAGTAATTCACTGCTATTAAATTTTCAATTGAAATTCCTGCTTATGCTCACCACATGGACGTGATGTTATGGCTCACAATCATTTTCTGTTCCAGTTGGAACCTCCGCAAATAGTGTTTGAATTGTAAGGGTAATTCACCATAGAGTTTTAATACTTTTTGAATATAGAGCACGAAATTTTATCAAAAAAAAAAACAATATTGTTGAGTTGAGTCAATATACTAGAAACTTTTTTCTATTATACGTACTTTCCTTTTTTCACATTAAATAACTATTTGTACGTATATTCCTTTGCCTTTATTGCATTAGATTCAAAAGATTCCATTGATATTAAAATAAAAAAAACCATTGTACCTACGTATTCAATATTCAATTAAATAGAATATTAATATTCCTCAAACAAAAGTGTGAACACAAGTTCATGACTTTTGATCTTTTTAATGTTCTATATTATTCTACATTTAAATTAAATCAATGATGACATTCTATGTTTATGAATTTAGTATACTTAGCAAGTAGTTTCCTTCATTATGTTCCGTAGGTTAGGGTTCCGTACAACGGTCAAATAAACTTTAAGGTGTGAAAATTTTATTATCACAATAGATTGGCATAACAACCAACAGTAGTTAGTGACTAAGGAAAATTATCAAATTCTGTAAAGACCCCAAAAAGGATGATAAAATATCGTCCTCACATGAAGTTAAATAATATTAAATGTGGATATTTCAATCTAAGCTAAGCTTGTACTATGGGAACCAGATAAATGATAGAAAGATACTTTTTGTTTATAAATATATACATAGAATAAAATATTACAGACACAGAAAAAACGTCGATGTTCATCACACAAACGTGTATCGATGAGGATCGAGCCCACAACCACAGCTCAGAAGGTAGGGCTACTAACAACTGAGCTATCGGGCTAATCAATACTTAAATGAAAATGGTTTGGTAAATGTATGAAATTAAGGTAAGCGTTAAGCACCTACATGTTCTGTTAGTCTAAGTACGATAGCTTATGCGCATGTTTTCGTGCTTGACAGAATTTATTTTAACATTGTTCTATTTAGAGGTGACTTTCATAATTATAATTTTAAATTCAACTAAAATAATTATTGGGACCGTAATGAAGCGTTCGTTTAGTACGTATTTTTATAGACGAGCCTAAACCTTCTTTGAATCACTATAATCTATATATATCATATATCTATAATAAATCATATAACTTATTATAACTAACACAAATAAGTAGATATCTGAATTGTAACTGAGCCACATTTTCTCAATCGAAACAAATGATGTCAATATTACTATTAGGTAGATATTAAAGATTTAAAATTCACTTTTGTTTTAATATACTTAGTGAATTTTTTAGATCAAAACCACGTAGCCAATTTCACCATATCTAATCTCTAACACCAAATAAAATGATTAAATGATTGCAAATAACAAACATGGGATCTATCAAAAAGTTATGAATGAAACATTTGATCAAAATTGCATAATTCCAAAAACAGATTTATAGACACGTCATTGACGCACTGTATACACAAGTGGATGAATACAATTTGAATCGAAACATAAATGTAGAATAATAAACGGAAACTTGTTTATAATAAAATGGTATTCGAATAGTTGCAGAACAAAACACGACATAAAGTTTTACGTGTAACATAAATCTACGAGTTATTCTCACGGGATGATAAGGTGGGGATCACGGATTCGCCCTGACTGACTCGCAGAGACTTGATGGCCGACCTGGGTATACGGGGATGCAAGTTGCTTATCATTTCCATACGATATATATACTATGTTGTTTATTTAAAGTTTTTAGTCTTTTAAGCATATTTACACTGTTAGGGTAGGTAAAAAGGTAATCCTTGAAGAATAGTCGATAAATTGAAGAAACTAAAAACATTAACCTGTAAAAAATACATCCAATCCCTATGGGTTTCTTTGTTATGTATCTGGGTGTTGTGGGACCATGGCCCTTGTAGTTGTTGGGAACCTAGATACAGGGAATCATATAGTTACGGTCCAGAATCTGTGTATGTGATCGTTGGGCGTTATTATTTATTTTATTCACATATTTATATAACCTAATTTTGGGTCCGTACAAAATGTCTTTCTTCCACTTACTCCCACATACCCCTGTCAGTCGTCATCATTTACCCTCTTAGTACAAATCACATGTCATCTTTCACACAGTCCGACCATAATTGTTTTTTTTTCTTTCCTCTGCTTTATTTGCTTTCAATATATATCAAAATATTAGATACTTTCTTCGTAACTTGGCGTTGATTCCTTCCCGCGACACGCCTATCAAAATAGTATAAAATGTCAAGTATGTTAAGTATTACATTTGAAATAAGAAAAAATAGTTCTATTCGAAGTTGCTCAGTATCAATTACCGTTGTACATTGATTTAAAATAGTTGTCTCTTTTCAGAAAACCATGCCAAGGAATCAAAAATACTTATTAGTATATACTTACTGTGGGGTAGGTTGTACCGGTAATTTATTTTCATGTATAGATAAAGAGATATGTACTTAAATACTGTAAAAACGGTATATAATTTTTTTATTTTTCAAGATCACTAATATAAGAAAAATGTTTTAAACGGACACTACCTATAAGTTCAATTCAATATCGACCTGTAGAAAGTCTTCCTCCTAACAAATATCCGTCTGTTGAAACCAGAATATAAAGCAAATAGTTTGCTTAGAAGTTTAATATGAGAACCTCTTGTCAGAATAAGAATTTTCCATTCGTGTGTACAGTAGTGCGCCCCTGCCTCGCGGCTAAGCCCGACTTTCCAATCTTACCGGTTATCATTTTACCAAAGCAAACCTCCAATAATATTTGCTCGTCTGAGGCCGAGGCGAGACTCTTCGAATTTCATATTTATTCGCGGAAGCAAACACCCGCACTCCCCGCTACTCCACGGCGGAACTGATATTATTGTGCATTCCGTATAATATTGTTTGCTATTTGGCACATTCGCTGTTTGTTTTCGTCTTTCATATGAAAGGGGAGCTACAGACGCGCAAACAGATGGGTGACAAGAAAGCTCTCAAAGCTTTTGTATCGGGAAATGCTATTACGATGAAATGTAAATTTTATTTTTGCGTGGGTGGTCCTTTGTGACAGTAGTTTCAATTTCGAATAGACGATAAAAGTGAAGGAAGTATAAAGCGTTAAATCACTATACGTGATCATAGGAGCGCAAACATTGTGTACGGTTCGGAATATGAAAGCGAGCAATCCATTAAAGCGCGGGCCATGAATGGCGGCCGGAGTCTCCGAGACGCGACTTTGCTCTGATAACCCATAATACGCTGATATTTTTGCGTTGCTCATATGTTGGAAGTAATGGCTCGTGGCCGCTAGCTCGTTGTGGATGTGGACCTGATGATAAATTGTGATCACGATATTATGAAATCCGTATTTTCATAAGTAATAAAAGTTTTTAATCGCTAAAGGACAAAAACAAAAGACTATTTTACTAGATTTTCTTTCAATGTTAAGTTTATAAAATGTTAAACAGATATCGTTAGTAGCATCCTACATCTGCGAAAGATCTCCAGATATTTTTCTGCTACTACTTTTGTATTAATTCACTCGTGGCTGTAGACGTCTATACGATAGCGAAAAGTTCAGCCACTCGTTCACACGCATGGGTTTATGGAACCCATCCACATAACCTTGAACTGGACGATTTATTCACACATAAATACCTACTGCTTCTGACCGTATGGATTGTGAAACAAACATTGATGGATAGATATGAATGTTTCCGTTAAAGTCGTATCCACGTTATACTCTAATAAGAATTGTAAACCATAATATATTATATTTGGCATATAAAAGGCTCGCTTATCTAAGGGGTTTGACTGGAAACGAACATAAAGGGTGATCTTCTGTGACAAATACCGTGATATACCGAGCGACAGTCGTAAGGGAAATATTTTTATAAGATGAAACATTATTATTTTTGGGGTTGGAAGGATCAGAAGTTGCTACGATGGATTTGGCAATGTCGTTTCTTGCTTTATCAACTAGGTACGTGGTTCAATCTGACTTATTTATGGGTAGCTTAGTAAGATGATTCGAATTTTCTTTATTTCATTTCTATCACAATAATAGACGCCGGGGATGAGTAACAGAACAAATCCAGCAGGAAACGGTCGAACATTTAAAGACGCTAATAAAATAAGTTAATGTGCGTATACCCTAAAATTGGACAAGTTCAATGCAGAGGTCGTTACCACTATTGGGAAATTTATCCTCGGCAAGTATTAACACTGAAATCCGTTCGTTGTATTCGGTGTCATTAAAGTAGCGATGCACTGTTAGGGGAAATTGCGTTTAGTGGTGTGGGGGATTAGGGCGGCTTTAGGTCGGGACCAAAAGCGGCAGCCAATCAAAACATACAAGGAGCATATTGATTCCGAGAAGTGTCGCTGTTAACGTGGAGGCTGAAGCTGAATACATTAGCCAGCGGCGTAATGAAGTCTCGTTGCTTGTAAACAAACATTGTGCGCGGAGCGGGCGGCAGCGGCAGCGGCGGGCGGCGTGGCCCGGGGCGCGAGCGCACCCCGCACTCGCTTACAGGAATTCTATTTCCACGACAAGCGTCATGTGTTAATTAACTGCTTACAGCTCGCACCTACGATATTGAGATATCACTGGAGATGCCACTGTTGTTATTAGCCGACGAGAAGCCTTATTGCACGCTGTTCCTCGCTTGTATATCTGTATCGCTTTGGCTAATATTGCTACGGTAGTTACCAACTTGATGAATTCTGCTACACTACGTTTCGTTTGTGCCAGCGTTCGTCGTGAGTGCGTAGCTTTATTAATAGCGGTAGCAGATGCTATGAAAACAAATGTAATGGACACCGGCAGTCAATGACACATCTTCATAGGAATCTGAAGGAGCACTTGGAGAGTTATGGGTGTTCCGTTTTCGAAAATAAACAAGATTATTAAAGAGGAGCCGTTAGGAAACCACATAAAGTGATGCGCCAGCTGCTGCTTACCGCGCCTTTATGATGAAAGAGGTACTCCTCGGTACCGGCCGGCCACTGTATCACGTTTCCTGTTATGACTTCAGATTTTAATGGGCCTTTGTTGGAACTTTTTTATAATAAAGAAGCGCTAACAGCTCTAAATGTGTCCGTCAAGGATTTTTGTAATGCGCCGCGTTGCGCCGTTTTATTGTCTATTCTTTTTTTCCTCTTTTATGATTCTTCACACATTGTTTATGGAGGAAGGAGATATCTTCTAAAAGGAATGTTTGTTTAATGAATGAATATGAATATCACACGATTGATATCAGTTTTTGTAGTCACACGGGCCGGTGATGTTGATCCGATCTTTTTGACCGTTGTTGTTTTATTAGCTGCAATAAAACATGGGAGTGCAAATAAATAATATCTTGTGATGACCTAGGGTTGGCCATTACTCTGTCTGCGTTCGATCCTATGTCATACTCGTATCATGCAAATGGAAAAGCTCGAAATGGCTCGTAAAGTTTGCTATTTGTTCTGTTTACGATAACCACGGTTTTATAAAATTTTACTGCGTGGAAGAGGAATTTGCGAGTGTTGAACATTGTCGCGCATCCTTTGAAAATCCATTTTCATTCTGAAAAGGGGCTTGTAGACCATACCATTTTTGAAAAGGTAATAATACAGTTAATAAGTGGTAGGACTTTTCTGCAATGTTCGTTTAGATAGGTACCACCACTTTGCTAGTTACGCTACCGCCAAGCACTAGTGTACAAGCACTACTGCGTTCTGGTTTGATGGGCACTGTAGCTTGTTAAATTACTAGTCAATGAGACTTCATGATCTAATCTCAGTCTAATTATCTTATTACTAGACTATGCTGATGTTTCACGATGACATGCGCAGTGCAGTGTCACGCGAAACTTTACATTAGAGTTCCGAGTACCACTGCAACTGTCATGAGCAGCCGTGTCACTTAACATCGGCTAAACGACGAGCTCGTCACGTCATTCATTAAGATAAAAACTATCAATATTAAGAACATCAGCATGCATCAACTAATATCAGTGGTGATTAGTAAAAACTACGAATTAATCCGAAATAGTGACGTGATAGGGTAATAGTATTACAGAAACTGATTGAAATTACTCACAGTCAGCGTTAGATAAGTGTTGTATGTGCTCGTTCAGAGCTTCCAAGAAGCCCAATGAATTTAGCTATAACTATACCTATAAGTGTCAGTTGCAGTATTTATTATTTTAAATAGTGAACTTTTAACAATCACTAGAAATTATAGCAATAAAAAGTAAAATCACGATATATGTTAGCTTGAATTAGTCATTCTGGCAGCGAGTCAACGAAAAGCAAATTAAATTATTGTTTCGTCTTAAAATTTCGACTATTGTTTCAGAATAATTATCAAAAGCACGAATGTGATGCTCACTATACTGAAAACACTTCGGAGTGACATCTTCGTTTTTGAAAGAGCAGAAATAAAAGTTTTCATTTCGAACAATTTGTTGAGATTAAGATCGCGTTGGAAAATATTATGTTGTTAACATTCCGTCTGAGATGATGTTGATTTTTGGCACCGAAAAAAATTTTATGTGTGGCTATTTTATAGTTTTCAAGAGTCATATTTTGAGAAAGTGTAATTGATTGGTGGGGCAGCTGTTGTGGGTTCTCATTAACAACTTCACATTGTTCTACGAAAATATTATCTGTGCATTTTGCACATGAATGATTGAAATACACATCGACATTTCACCACTCAATTTATTACTGCACCTGTGAAATAAGAAAAAGGTCTTCCTACTTATAAAAAAAATACACAAAGACGAAGATAGCACCTCCTCCTTTTTGGAAGTTGGTTAACAAAAGTAAAACGTCGTCTGCTTGTTTGTTTGTGAGGCTTTGACGGCAAATTTATATTGATCACATTACTTACGCACACTTTCGAGATCATCGTAGAACACTTTTTATCCGGGAAAGTTCCGAATCTGCAGTGGCAAGTAGACTATAAACAAAAGGTAAAAGTAAAAATGTTAGATGAGGATAATCAAAGTTGTCAAATAATCTGGTTAAGATGATAGTTTCCAGAATTAGAAAGGTAAGACTTATCTCATCTTTCTAATTCTGGAAATATATAGCTAATACATATATAGCTCTGAAGCTATTTATATATAGCAGAGTAACTTTATTGTTCCTACTTCTTTGCTATCTAGGGGTATATTAATAGAAGGTTTAGTTCTTAGTGACTGACTAAAAACAAAGCCTATTTATACAACTTAGAGCCCAATTGGAATAATGCTGGACAAGTCGCGGGCGGGTAGAGACCTATAGGTATTTGTTTTTGACGGCCTCTGTGGTGTAGTGGTAGAGCATGTTGGCTTATAACCTGGAGGCGGCGGGTTCGATTCCCGTGGCACGACAATAATTTGTGCATGAATTTGTACTTGTAATAACGATTATATGATTAGATTGGAAAAAAAATTGTTTTCTTTTCTCACTGGAGTGTGGAAAGGGTTTTTGAAAGTTCAACCCTAAAAAAGGTCAATATGGTGTCAAAAATTATATGAAGAAACCGCGGAGTACCTCTCTAATTTAGCACAAAATGCTATGAAGACGTAAATATGTCAGTTGATGAATGTAAGCTCCATTATATTTATCAATCATCTCACAAATTACGAGGACACTTGGTCAATCCACACCGTATGAATGTTTCTGTGTTATGACTTAAGTTGTATACAGATTTACGGCATCAGCAGTACAAGTAGCTCATGAAGGGATGACTTGTTTGTATTACGAGCGGTCTATAAACACATCCTAATCTCTCGTTGAATAGTGGGCTATTAAAATAATGTTTTAAAATATGGAACGCCACTTTATTTACGTTTTTTGAGATTTATTACATCCATACGATATTTTGTGACTGTGCATGGTTGTTGTGGAAAGCAGTGAATGTGTTTTTAGGGTTCCGTAGTACGCTGATTATTAAAAAACGTTAGGATTAGTTAGGAGGGTACTTTCGCTATCGTCAGTCAGAGATGAATCCTTTAAAAATGTATGTTATACCTTCATAATTATTGGGGTAGGCAATTAGTAGGTTAATTCCGAAATTATAGCTTTGCCAAAATTACATGCGATATTGCTCCTCTTGCCATTTCTAATCTATGCGACTTACAAAACTAAATAAAATTTGACACACAAATAACTTTTTAATTTAACAAATAAATAGCTGTAAAGTACTTGAGATGTTTTAGTTCAAAGTTTTGTGGTCACCAGCCCAATATAAATAAATATTTGTGGACAAATTCAAATTTTAAATTAAATTCAAAGGATTCAAAAGTCAAAATTAGATTAGGTACTTAAAAATGAGGTAGGCTATAATCCACCACGCTCGCCAAGTGTTGGTTGGTAGATGTTGTCGAGTATTGTAATTCTTGAACACTTCGGGCACCTCAGGATATTTTTCTTCACTCTTGCAAGAGACCAATTGAAAATACCGTACAAAGTTTATTGACCTTAAAAACAGCATCCCTGAACGTTCTTTTTTCTTTATATGTATTATGTAATATAAACACGGAACCCTATAGTGAGCATGGCTCAGCGTGCTCTTGGCAAGTTATTTCAGTAGAGTTGTTATAACTCGCTTAAACTTACAACAGTTTGACAGCATCTTACGCGCACTACTCGCGTGTTTGGGCGGGATAGGCGGGCGGTTAGAATAAGGTAGGTTACATGCGTATATATAAAAATCCACATTAAGGAATATACTATATTTTATAGTCTATATCAAATACTTCAACAAAGTGAAACGAGGTATCGTTTCACGTTACTTGTTTGGGTTTGTCATCCGATTGACATGAAATTTTGAAATATTTCTCATCGAAATCAAGTATTATAAAATGTCTAGTTTTTTTGGATATGAAATAAAACAAGTTAAATTGATATAATTATATTAATGTGTAAATTGCGCCTGGTGACCTATTATAAAGCTATAAGAAAAAAAAGGTTAGATACACATAATGTAGCAGCTCATAGACTTCTTCTCCATTATAGCTAGTTTTATTTCCGAGATATGATGTGAGGCGCGTTCAGAAATGCTCGTAGCGGTAGCAGTGTATCGCGTCTTCCAGCGATGCATATGAACGTATGACAGAGCGCTGACAGTTATATTTTCCAGACGATTTATGACATTATAAGAGCGCCCGTGCGTGCCGTTAATACGCTCTCTGATACATAAATAGTAGTGATTTTATTTTGATGTCCTACAAGACAAGCGACGACGTGTTTAATTGTTGGGACGTGCCTCTTAATACCGCCCTATTCTTAGTCACAACAGTTTTCTTATGGTTATTATTTAAGTATAACAGGATATTTATGGTGGCGTTAAAGAATAAGTTATCTTTTAATGAAAGAGTGATATCTCATTGAAAATACTTATCTATCCTGAACACGACGTTAATTTTTTTTAAAGATTTTATGATTAACAGCAGTATCGCCCGAGTTTGTAGACTGACAACAACATTTATGACAAAATTTCTTTAATTGAAAACAAATTGAAATGATCGTACGGTAATTGCAGTAGTTACCTATCTCCCGACGATGGCGAGGCCGAGAGAGTTAAGTACCTACGCGCTCACACAAATCAGACGTTTCATTACACATTATTTTCTCCGCAATTGTCGACACCTCATTGTTTTGAGTTTTTCCTTCGGATCTAAATCAAGCTCTTAATTGAAATAATATTGCTTTTAGTGGTCGCATAAAGACATTACGCCGAGAGAGAACAAAAGCCAAATTTTGTGTTGAAACCGAGATATATTGTAATGCGAGAATCGCTCTCGTATAAAGGTATAATTATTTAGTTGACTCATTGAACCGAAAGAGGGACGCTGGATTTATAATAATAACGTTTGATTACAAAGCCTCACCTGAGCGCTTTCATTTATGAACTTTATTGCCCATTGTGATTGAAATAATTTCATCCAATGGTTGGGTAATCAAATACAGGTTCAATGAGATTTTTTTAAATTGTTTAGATATATCTTGGTAAAATACCTATACATGGTGCATAACAGGGATTTTTTCAGGTGGTACTCGTATATTATTTGGTGAATGACGTAATTTTACCTGTAACTGACCTGCAAGCGTTTTGCTTATGATGTTGTCTTAATCACCTAAAACTTTTATAACGATGTATCTTTTCATATATTTACGTCACATATATCATATCATCAGCTGGAAGAAGTCTACTGCTGAATATGGGCCTTCACATAAAACGCCACTTTGGACGATTATAATAGGGGGCATTTGCCATAATCACACACTTGGCAGGTGGCTTGGTGATCGCAGATTTTAATGTACCGAGGAAAATGCTACTGCCCATTTCATCTTCCCTTAGCCCACTTTTACGGCACCCATGAGAAGAGATGGCGCATAGGATAGCGCCATCTCCGCGCACCGGGATCACATGGCCTAGATCGTAACTCATACCACCTAAATAACTTTCACTCAAAAATTCATTTGACTCAGGTGTCGCAGAAGTTCATCTATAATACATAATGATACAGCAATATCGAATGTAACTCACAACACACTAGATATTTCTGTGTCACTAGGTTTACTTACTAGTCTAGTAGTCTTGCTTGACAAGCGGCTTGGTGATCGCAGAAGATTTTAATTTACCGAAAAAAATTCTGCTGCTCATTTCCTGGACATTTCCTTAGCCCTGCACGGTTATCACACACTTTTACGGCAACCACTGGAAGAGATGGCGCTGTCCTATTCGCACATCGGGACCACACGACCTATATCGTTACTCATATCAATTAAATAATTTTCACTCAAAAAATAATTTTACTCAGGTGTGACCTCGCAGAAGTTCATCTATAATACATAATGATAGAGCAATATCTAATGTAACTCACAACATGCTAGATATTTCACTAGGTTTTTTACAGAAATAGCCCTGAAATGGACCTCTATCAATAACTATATACCTATTGCTACTTAATGCTAAACTTTTTACCGTTTCATTTTACCTCTATTGACATTCAGGGCTAGTACGACAATGTTTTTGTTTTATCCCCTCAATCCCTTAATTTTGTATGATTTATTTCTTCTTCTTACTTAATCAAATGATTTTCTAATAAAACTACTTGTTTACGCTAACTTCGTCAAAGTTTACCTTAACTAAAACTAGTAGATATCGTTGTTCAAAATTTAATAGCGTAGATTACTTATCCTCGTAGTAAAATCAGGAATAGTCCAGCTGATGTCAGTGATCATAGCTTATCGAAACGACGAAGGGCATAGCGGCATATTTCATATCGCGTAATGGTGAATTTACAGGCTGTCGGAACGAAATGACTCCCAGAGGCGGGCGCGACTCCTCGCCACGGTAAACTTGGACACGGATGTATCTGGAAGTTAGAAAGAATATTTTTAAAGCAGACAAGTCCGGTTGTTTTTCTGTGGTACCTACACAGGAAAACAACCTTGACTGTTCTTTTCATGATACAGTAGAATAAAATATTAACCAACTTTACCGCGTTAATGGTACAGAAACATATATGGTATAGACTTCGATATGTAGTCTCTGAATAGTGTCTATAATTTCTTATATTCATTTTCTTAAAGCTACTTATAATTTTTTTTACATATATGTAAGTGTATTTTATATTTTCAGTCATTTCATTAATTATTTTTAATTAAAAAGCTATGAATATTGATGAATACAGCTTTCATCTTAATATTTGTTAAAACAGATTTGATTTTTATAAAAAGTAAAAATACCCTTAATATCTTCAGTAATATAAACGTGTTTTGTCAGTAGTCTCACTGACGTGAACTGGCACAAGCGAAAACAGAACTGCGTACATAATATTCATTATAAGAATAAGAATGGAATAAGATTTATTTCAGCAAACCAATAGCAACGATAACAATATCATCCTTACTTAGGTATGTGAATTAATCAAAAACAAAGTCATAATTTTAGTAGATAGATGACTGATTGATAGATGATGATTTGACTCAATTGAGTAAATAGCCGATTCAAAACACAAAAATATTCAGTTGTTACTTTTTCGGTTGGAGCGTGCACTGCCCGCTCGGCCAGCATTATTATTTATGCCCTGGAGAAAACTACATTTATAACAATATTACGGCGGACCGCGCCCGCCCTACGAAAATGATTTTCCCATTTTCCGAAGATTGCAGGTGTATTATATTTCATGAACGTTATTTATGGCAAGACTTTTATTACGAATGCGTGCGATGTCTCTATCCGTTTTTTATTGCCATCGAATTATTTGATGGAATTCTTATTTTGTGACAAATACAGATAGGACTATTTTATTGGTTGTTTTCTGTTATTGCTGTATCCGATAAGTCGCGGATATTGAATTCTTGTGAATGGTACGTGCTGCTTTGTGCTTATTGTTGTGTATTGGATTTTGTTTTACTTTTCATATTATCGTAGACGTTTGTCTAGTCTAGTGAATTAGTAGTGTTCTATAAACAAGTGCCTTTTGAAACGAGTAAAGTTTAGTTTTATTATGTTCATAATTTTGTGTTCGTATTCCAGTCTCATCCCCGAAGACGGATATATCCGTCACGTCGCGCGGGCAGCAGGCACCCTCGGCGACGCAGGGCGAAGTCCGAGGCGTTACGAGACTCCCGGGAATAGTCTGCGATCAACTCTGTCCATAACCAATAACCGTAAATAAACGTCCGCCGATCCGCGCCTTCTCGAGGATATACGCGAAATTATAAACGAAATCGTGTATTTACACGTGCAGGTTTAGATGTCTAGGAATTGCATATACTGTCATACATCTTATTTGACCTATACCACAGAATATTATACAAGTACTCTAACGTGAACACACTGAGCTTAACAGAAATAGAGTAAAAATTTATTTTGATTTTTATATGTGGCAAAGCTGTATCATTATATTCCAATTTATTTTAATTTTCATTAATCTGTCAGCACTACAGAATGTGGAATGAAATTAATATCATAGCAAACGACTATCACCAAATAAAACAAGATGATAATAGAGTCCAACGCAGCGATATAAAACATCCTCAAACGATTGGACGAGTTCGACTATCGTTTATTTTTACTTGTGAAGCCTGCGGTTCTGCGCATCTCTCCCTATTAAATTTTGTTTGCATTTATTTTAAAGGTGCGACGCTCGAGGACGTGGTATGTGAAAAATTACACCTCAGACCAATATTTATGTGTTGATATTCGGCAGCGGTGCCTTTGTGAGATGAGGGTATATAAATAACATGCTTATCGCGTGGGAGCCTACCCTTAAATGGGATTTATTTTAATTATTTATCTGTAAAATTCATATGATGAAATATTAGGACCAAAATCACTTGGGTTTTAATGTAGGTACAAACAGTGCAAAAGACTTATTTTATTACTTATTCATTAAACTATACATATCCTTATTTGTAGTAAACACTTCATATCTATTAATCAATTGCACAGTATGATTGACGACACCGATATGATCTGTAATAAATCAGAGCAAGATCTTAACTTCGCAATATTTTGCTAAGCACGCAAAGAAATGAATAAATTATGAGCAGTAAACGAAGCTGGTGCTATTTTTGTGAGCATAATCGCTGTGTATGAACATAAATTAGTTCTATATTTGGTGGCGTTGTTTTGCATACGGGCGGCCGTCTGCACATGCGTGCGACATCAATCTCAATTCCGAAATATTTTTCAGTCTGCGGCTGCCGCGCCGTGCACCTTCTGTTAGGCGGATTTTACAAAATAGCTTGCATAAGTTTTTTGTTTTGTAGTAATTTAGTCGGAAAATAAAGTTAGTGAATTAACGCTATATAGTTAAGATTCACACATTTTTTTTAATAATAACGCCCAACGATCACATACGTAGATCCTAGACCCTAACTAAGATTCTCTGTATCTATTTTAGTATAAATCCAGATCATACAGTATTTGCCAAATGTTATGCAAGAGGCATTAAGATTTCTTAAAGTCTCCAGATCTTATTTAAATATTTGGCGTTATAAAAACACTGAGTAATCAGACAAAATAATGTCAAACCAACCTAATAAACAAGTTATTTTCCCACAAAGACATTATTGAGACAACGTAGTGACAAATATAACCATAAATCATAAGGGTTATGGGACATAATAGTTTCCACGTAGCGTCTTCGGAACGGGTGAACGGGACTTACTCACCGGAATAATGTCTGACTCTCGATTGCCTGCGCTACTGCTGTATGGCTTAATTCATAAGATACTACTACTGTAATAGTAAAAAAATATGCTCACAAAATTTTAATTTTATACTAGAAAAAAGTCTCCCAGTTTGTATATTTTACTAGGTGTAGGACTTTGTTGCAAAGTTCGTCTAGGTAGGTACCACCGCTTTGCCAGTTATTCTGCCGCCAAGCAGTAGTGCGCAAGCACTATTGTGTTCCGGTTTGAAGGGCACTGTAGCTAGTGAAATTACTGGGCAATTGAGACTTTATGATCTGATCTCACAGTCGAGTAATCTTATTACCAGACTGTGCTGATGTCTCAGGATGATGTGCGCAGTGCAGTGTTGCTCGAAACTATTTTGGGGTTCCGATTAACACTGTTCTGTTATGGGCAGCCGTGGCGCTTAACATCAGGTGAACGGCTAGCTCGTCAAATCATTCAGTAACATAAAAAAAAATAGAAAAATGTTTGTGCGCGTGTAATATACATAAATTTTCCTATGAAAGTTGTGGTTTTAGTCTTATTTATGTATGCATGTAATAAGAATATAAAAGATCATCTGCCATTATTATTTGTGTCTTACATTGGTACTGATCTACCGATACAGGTCAAAGTTGAAAACCTCTTATAACTTAAGCCGTATCTCTAGGTATGACTAGTGGCGGGATCTAGCGAGGGGAAAATGATTGACGGCATCGAGAAATTTCATTTTGTGGCTTGTTGAGAACTTTGCTGACAGCCACTCCTGCTCTGGACCCCTAATTGCCTGCACTTCAAGAGCCTGTTGTGACTCTTATGTATCACTTCATTTCCCTCATTTTGCACTATTATCATTGAACCAGCACTAATCTAAGGACTTCATTGGATTTTTATGCCTTATGGTACACTATTTTGATGGGAACTGTGAATTTACGGAGTTATCTGATTATAATACTTGAATACTCAATGAATAGACCGTCGTAAATTAGCTTTATGTTGTCCGCAGGGAAACTAAAGTGACCGATATAGTGCTTAAAGTTAGCAAGTTGGAATGGCAATGAACAAGCCACATTGCTCGTAGAACTGGGAACCGATGGGATTCTTCCTTTCTAGATTCTCGAGTGGTGTCTGTGAGCTTGAAGATGCAGCATAGGCTCGTCCCCACTAGGTGGAACTACGATCAGCTGGCCGATCACGTAACTCGATTGCATCCGAAAGAAACACAAATTTGTATGGATTTGACAGTTTTAATACGCAGTTTATGTGCATAGTTAGTATGGAAATTTCTCCTGTTGCATTGCTATCAATGTTTCGTGATCACCACCCTGGTCAAAACTATGGGGACCCGATGGATGCAGGAGGCAAGCAGCCACTCAAAGTGGTGCTGTGTGGGAGAAGCTCTGATGGCTGTCAATGATGATGATGATGTTGTTTTTATATAATAGAAAATAGATTGCCAGCATTTTCTGACTGACAGCTTATCTTTTAGTGCACGGTTAATCTTATTCTGTCCTGTCTATCTTTATCAAAAGTGATGTTTACTAGATTCTAAAGAACACAAGTTGTAGTGCTTTCATTGTTTGTTCTTGTAAGCAATTCTTCAAAACACCGACCAGCTAACATTTTCTGTTATTGTAAACAAATCATGATAGGACATTTTTATGCTCATTCAAATGTCATATAATTTTGCATACAATATTTTCTTAGGGAGAAATGAGAACGAGCCTTGACATGGGAATTTAATAATGACAAAATAATACAAGGTAAATATAAAGGCAGCCCTTTCTGCTGTCCGTCATACGGAACGCCATTCATGCTTGTAATATTTTCTGCGATACTTGTGTACAGACTAACGACCGACTAATTTATTTTCAAACGTCTAGACCTTGCTTTTAATGACCCTTCGTGAACACCTGCGTAATTGGCACTAAACTAAATCTATCAAGTTATTTCTCATGAATAGTTCCCATTGCCTAATATCAAAGCTTAAATAATAATCGAATTGATTCAACACAATGGTTAGAGTTTCTCGGAGTTAATCGTGGACACGATGACAAATGCATATCGCTTCATCTCAGAGCCAAAGATTAATGTGCGAGAGAGGACGAGCGCGGCTAGACAAAACCTACCGCCTGCGCGTACGCAACCAACAATTCACTAATTCGACCCGCGATACCAGCGTAAGCGTTCACGCGACGTTCATATATACCATCTTGTAAGCATCGCCGCTTATTATTTATCAACACACAATACCAACTTAATCAAACGCATATCTCATTCTCTCACAAAGCGATTTCTCTCCTATCATCATATCGTTAAAGTCTTTATTCGCCCAATATGCTCTATCGTTATTATACTATTATGTTCTACTGTTATTGTCAGCAGAGACAATAATGACATGTTCTAAAGTAAGCACTATAGTTTGATCTAAAATTAAGAGAGATGAAAGAGAATTTTGTGCTTGATACAAAAAATATGACTAAAGTAGAGCATTGTCTGTGTGCGGCGCTTTGTTGGGGACAAAACTATGTTAACACGAGAGCATTCCGCTCGATTAATATCATAAATGAGAGAAATGTCGGATCAAAAGAATAGCAGGTGTGCTCTATTATTATAATTTGTCATTTGTTCTCATTCCGTGTTTAATGTCGTCATTTTGTTGGCCATGTAGAGCTTAATGGCTTTCGAAGTTATCTTTTTCTACTCTTTTCATGACTGTGCGAAGGTGTCGATTATAATTGTAACACTACTCGCCTTTAGGTAGACGGTTATACTGATAAATGAGTCTATTACGTTCATTTTTAATGTCACGTAATAGCATAATTATATGTGCATGGTATTTATAGAAGTATATAAATGGGTACCTAATACATACTCCCTACGATTCATCAAAATACCAAAGGTATATTTACTGCACTATAAAATAATCGAAAAAATCTATCACACTAAATTACCGCTTAGTACAATTAATTCCAATAAAGGTGAAACGCCCAATCAATTGTCATTATGCGTTTAAATTGTTGTATTATTGTTTTCCCAAATGAAACAAACTTTTGGAACCGTTATCGGAATGACAATGACCAAATATAATCCAAATCTAAACGCCACGGGCTCACCCACTGAATATAAATGCGGCGTGATCCTGGTCGCTTGTGAACCGACGACGTGATGTGTCTTTAATAACACAAGCATGCATTAATGAACACATAAATACCTACTTACACCGGCATTTATACTTTCACATACCTACCCGTGACTTTACATCTACAATCTACATATTATTAGCTTCCACATAATCCAATGTCCAAATTTACAACATACGCAATCGGACTGCTTAGTTGTTTTTCCCAAAATTTTGGTACTTTTATAGTACGCTGTCTGTTCATTTTGCGGACGTCTAGTGAAGACGGTAAAATCCGTTAGCCGGACCTTTACATATTCGCATGTATGTGGGTAATGTAGACAGATAAATAGTTGTCCATACTTATAACTGCGAGTCTATAAATTCGACGCAGAGTAAGGTTTTTACGTGAATGCTTTAGAATAATTTTCGTCGGTTCCAGCGGCATTTATGCCTTATTAGCGGCAGTTTATCGTCTAAAATTATACAATTTCATGTGTATGGTGTATGTTTTATTGAAACCGATATAATTAATCGACAATTACGATGCTGGACGTTATAACTGGAGACGCACCGCTGTGCCACCGCTGTGCTTAGGAAGTAGTGAAGCTAACTAAATATCGCGTATAAATCGAGTCTCGCGGGGACTCGTCGGATAAATATTGACATTTATGCACATATTGCTCCATATATGTTTTTATAGTTATAAAATATGAAGCTAGAACGCTTTGCTTGTTTGGTTCTTTAAGCCGATTTTCTCCGTAAATGGCGATAAAAATTAGCATAATTGTTTGTTTCTCGTTGTAAACACAAATTATTTGAATGTTTAGTTACTTAAATGCGTTTGTTTACGATACTTGGTTTAGAGGGACAATAAAAGTGCCCACACAAAACGGTTGTAAAAAATCTTTAGCAATGAGATTACTTAACGAACGTAATAAAGCAAGGAGTTACTTAAATTTGTTATAAACAAAGTTGAAATATAGAATACCATCACCCTAAAAATCTCAATTACAAGTTGGGTAGTTATTTTGAAGTAAAACTTCTTTACGCACGTTTGACTTGGGAAGTAGAGTTAAAATTTGTATTATTATGTTGATATATCCGGTAAAATAACAATTTACAATTGTCAAGATTAAAATTAAACAAAGCAAAAACTAAGTTATACCAGCCGATAAATGGAGCTAAGCTAAAAAAGTTTTACTTCAGTGGTGAGGTCTAAAGTACACTCGTTTTTTTTATCACTTACATGTATTAATCCTATTCCCTTTCTTTTGGAAAGCCGCCCCGTTATTCTTCGACGTACTTAAATCTAGTAATACCTATAGGTTACCTATAGGTATTATTAGATTTAAGTACGTCGAAGAATGGCATAACATGTAAGCGTAGGTGGGTACGTGTTCGGACCTCGTTTTAGAAGAAAAAAAAGATATGAGTTATGTCATTTAGAAAATTTTCAGGAGAAAAAATATACACTTTTATGTATCGTTTTTTTATGTTTTAATTTTTATTAATTTAAAAAAGGGATTTCGGACCCGGGCTGAAGCCCGAACAGTACGCTTACATGTTATGTTATTATTAAACTATCTGTTATCTACCATTACAGAATTTATGACCAAATCTTTCATGTCAATATATCCTACTTGCATATAGTGTTAAGAATACATTTTCCCACGTGGTGGCCGTAGCCGTCGACACGTAGATCTGATAGGAACAGCCACAAACATCCAGCCGCGTTATCGGCGACGACAGTATCGATGAGAGGTATTATCGCATTGCATTGCCAGGTTGCCAGGCCAGGCTAATTGGTCATTTCCGTGATATTGGTTCGTTTGGATATATTATGTTTTTGTATGGAAATGGGACATACAATTACTTTGAATTGACTCGATCGGTATTATTTGACGTTATTAGTGTTCATCTGTGCAAAATTTGTAGATATAGTGTTGTTTAACTTCTATTACTCATTGCCGCCATTTCCTCGCTATTGGTAGAGACCAAAAGCGTTAACGCATTCCAAGAAAAATTACAGTCTTTTCGTTTCTATAGGAAGTGACTTCTAGTGCAAAATCATATTATATAAGTACTTATAGGATAAAAATCGGCTCTGGTGTCCAGAAAATATACATTATGTATACCAAACGGCATCAAAATATATCCATATTTTTGATGGTTGTTGCCATTTTGCTGTTACTGTGTTTTTAATGAGTTCTCATACATATAGAGACCAGAATTCTAAAAACGATATTTTGGATTCTATACACAAATTTAATATACTACCCCAAAAATAGCTTATTCTAAATTATTTCTGTGTAGGTACAGGCTTTTCCTTATTACCTACCTAAACCTAGATTTATTAAAGTATGTATGTATAATGAACATAATGTAGGTATGGTTATTACCACTCAGTGCTGAATGGATTTTATTAAAATTAAGTATGGAGATATTTAAGGTCCTATAATAGAACATAGGTCCTAACATAGAACATACTGTTTATCACACAAAATGTGTAGTTCCTGTGGTATAGGTGACTTTGCATTGTCTATGCGGGTGAAGCCACTGAGGCTTAGCTTGTATGTTTATAAGTCCCCAAGAAAAAGTGATTCAACGATTCAAAATGCTTTTCATAATACATATTTCAGTAACTAAATATATCCAGAAAATATGTTGTATGTCTACCATGCGGCAACTATTGTCGTGTTTTAAAATGACGCGACAGAACAACAGAAATATAAAAGTCTTTATAACACAATTAATCACCACTTTGCTGAAAGCTGCGTGTTGGTTTATTCCATATTTATTTTAAGCTCAAACATCAATGTGATTGAGTTTAATTTTGTATGTGTTTTATTGTTGTATGCGGTACCAGGAAATACCGCAGCAGCGTCGTGTCAACAAAAAATCTAAGAGCTACTCATTTCGGTTTAACTCATCTGATAATTTGAGGCGACTTTTGTTGTCCGACTCCATTAATTTAATTGTTTAATTTATAGATCAGCTTAACGGTTCGTCCAGAAATATTGTTATCGGAAATAACATTCATCCAGAATTGTTTTCTCATATAGTTTTGTTGTTATATTAACTGACAGAACTATTAATTAAAACTCTGCTTACATAATTTTGCTGATAACTCTATTTAAATAAAAGTTCCTAGCTTATTGGTAATCACTATCACTATATAGTATAAAACAAAGTCGTTTTCTCCGTAGGGACAGAGAAAGCGACGTTGTTTTGAATTTTTTAGTTAGTTAGTAATCTTGTAGCGCGGCCGCTAGTTTTATATATTTGAATCAAAGTTTTCATTTATCTATATATAGCCAATTCTCAATATGAGATACAACTTAGTTCCCATGACAAATTCGTCTCTAATGATGATAAATTATATTTAAACTCGAATATCCGAGGTGTCTTAATAAATTAATCCGTCGGCCGTCAGACCACAGTGGCTCGGCAATTAAACGTCGGGGAAATTACCACACAATGTGCTCCTTGCGCGGTATATCATGAGATGACAGGACCGCGCATACAGTGGGCAAGTTAACCACTCGTCATACTCGACCTGCATCGCCGCTTCACAGGATGATCTAAATAGCCATTTCAACCATGCACCCTAAAATCCTATCTACTGAACTAATTTTAGCTTATTCCATAACATTATCAACTGCACATTTTCCCAAGATGCCAACTAATAACGAGGTCTTGAAAATACTCAGAATTCATTTGAAGAACTTATATTTATCTTATATTTATAATTTTGAAAAGTAAAGTATGCCAGCGTGCTCGAAAATATGAATTTATTTGTTAGTAATTTTATCTATTAGTATCTAAGGTGATAATTATATACGTAGTCTATCTGAAATTTTAAAAAGTGTGATCTATTCATATAAAATTCAAAGTCCTGACTTACTGACTGAATGACTTATATATCAACGCACAACCTAAGCCGCTGGTCCTAGAGACTTGAACTTTCGAGGGCGTGTTCTATGTAAAGTGTAGGTATCCATTCAGAAAGGGTTTTTTGAAATTCTACCTCTAAGATCCGTATTACAGAACGATGCTCAGTCATCGATCGGTGCTCAAGCAGACATCTTATTCACAAAGTGATCAATCAGTGAATGAAATCTATGCTTGAGCACCGATCGATGACTGAGCATCGTTCTGTAATACGGACCTAAGAGGGTGAAATGGGTGGTTGAATTATTTTCCTATAGGCCACGCGGGTGAAGCCGCTGCCAGAAACTAGTCACTCTATATTAACATTGAGAAACATTTCTAACTTAGAAGCTCAATATAATACTAAATCAAAATCAATATATTCAAACTGATCAAAATGGAAGAGAAATGGGGCAACATTTTTGAAATTCAATGTATACTGTGTTATAATATTTCACATTACTTCGCTGGCCTTGGATTTGAAGATTTGACACCTTTTATAAATAAAATATGAGTCTGACATCAACAGGTCCGATGTTCCCCTTTCAAAATTCAATTTTGCGAGCATCCTGTATACATAAGTGCGCTATGACTGACGTCTCTGCGGAATGTTTAAGCCTTATAACTTATACACTTCGCGTTCTATTACACTTTTTGGAATTTCATTCACTCCCCATGAAAAAGCGTTAAATTAATTAGCAACAGAATGCATGGCGCATGATGCACGGCTGACAGTAGATTTATGCTCACCGTTGGTTATAACTCCTAGCGACTGAGGCATACCTATAAATATTGTATTCTATGTATGTATTTACAAATAAAAAGTATCTAAGTATTGCATTAGCTATCTGGTTTCCCATGATACAAGCTTTGCTTAGTTTGGAGCTATATGGCGTTATATGAGATGTCCACACATATTATGATTATTAAGTATAGGTTTTGTGTCATTTCAGTACCACGACGTTCCACGACTTTATGTTAGTTAACTGGAAATATCACTCATTTATTTTTTCTGCCCATTTTAGTGGTGTGCACCATAAACACACAAAATTCCGTAAAATACTCAACATTTAAATTCAGGTTATTATTTATTTATAGACAACGAATATTTATTAATTTAATTTTATTTTTTTTCCCATAGTACAAGCTTTGCTTAGTTTGGGGCTAAATGGCGCTGTGTGAAATGGCCACACATATTTATTGTTATTATTATTATTACTATTATTATTTATAGGCCCATAAACTAATTTGAGTGAATTATATCTATGCTAATACATCAAAGTGAAATTTGGTTCGTTTCTTTGTGTGGATTTCACGGCAAAACGGCTGTACTGATTTGGATGGAATTTTGTAATTTTGCTAAAACCATCGAGATTGGCATAGGATACTTTTATCCCGGAAAGTGACGAGTTCCTGTAAAAACCAAAAGTATGTATTTGCATTGCACTTTATAGTGCAGGTTCTAATATTATTTTCACGTGTCTACACGGCAACGTGACAGCGACTGATTTAGAAATTCATATCAATTGATTACAATTTCAACAGCCAAAACTGAAGGTTATCACTTATCATACACAATGCATGATATGTAATAGCGGTATTTGACACTATGCATATTTTCAGGGTTCTTCATTTAAAAGGTAAATACAACACACATCGCCTAATATAAGGTCACAAACTTTCTTTAATTCTGAGACTGAATGTTTGATGTTTTTTTTTACCTTAACGATCAAAAACAAAACTCTTGAATTTAAGTAATTATGCATGCATACTTTTGTTAAGTTGAAAGTAGTTTAAGTATTCTGTGCTTTTTAACCGGCTTCTAAAAAGAAGAAGGTTCTTAAGTAGTTTGTATGTTGTTTTAAATGTTTGTTACTTCATTAACTCCGTCACCGAAAAACCAAAAACTGTTTTTTTGATATAATATACCTTCAGATTGATTCCATAAAAATTTCATCAGCTCGGTTCAGTAATTGGTTTTTTCGAATCCAATCCATTTCCATTGAATAAAAAAAATTATACATTGATGACGTAGTAGGGGCCATTGAACCCAAAAACGGTTAAACAGTTTCAGCCTTATTAATAAACGAGTATTAGTCTCGAATTAGTTACTTCAGCTTTTGTCCTTTTTTTGTTACTGGAATATTTAGCCAGATCGAAAGAGACAAAAGATGGTGTAACTAGTCTAAAGTTAGTTCGTGTTTATTAATAAGGCCGTTTATGTTTAAGTAACTTAGCATAATAATAATTTGTTTCCATAATAAAAATGAGTTAGCTATAATAAATAAGAAAATGGTTAATATTTAAGAGAAGTAGGTATACCTATACCTACTTCTCTTAAATATTAACCACCTATAATATTTACGTCGTGTAGATAAATGTGTTACGTCCCCTTTCTATTTTCAATAACAGGTATACGGTTCAAAAGTTAATTTAGTTTGAACTATTTTACTGAATTAATCAACCTGCCAGTTGCATTGTCAGGCGTACGCATACGCGAGGTTTATTAAAAGTTTTAATTTAAATCACAAACAGTTGAATTTTTCCATGACTATTTTCAGTTTCGAATAAATTATTAAACACGCTCCGAATGTATGTACTATCGCTCTTTAATTAAAGATTCATTCTGTAGTTCTGAATGTCGGTAATTTACAATGTTTCAATTGGAAAAAGGTAAACACTGGCAGAGAAGTCCATAGTTAAAATGGTGTACATTACCGTTTTATCATAAAAACTAAGTATGTATAATTATCATCTAATATATTTATTCCTAGACCCCGTTTCTATTCTTTGTTCTTCGTGAGTCTGATTTCATTCTAAGAAAATATGTCAAAGAAATGTAAACAACAAAAACAATTCCTGTTTCCTTTCCCGTGATACACGCTAATATAACGTAGAACACAAACAAAACCAGATGTAGAAGATAATGTTCCCTACAGAATATAAAATAGGTACCAAAGTAGCTACCAAATTCATGTTAAATATGATGAGCTCCACAAACAGGGACCCAAATTATTCGATTTAAATATTTATTAATTCCAAAGAATTGTAATAACAACATGTTATGACGCAAACAAGGATATTTACTGTTGACGGCCTGCTGCCCGCAGCTCACGTATGACCAATTGTGTCTAGAATTCTAATGACGCTACATTTCGTCCAACATATCGATGAACGTTCTTCGCCATAACCACTCAACAAGATCTCTAATACCCCTCACAAACCTGCAAATATCTACCTGGTTGAAGTGTACGTAGGGTCCTAGGTATTGTGGTGACGACATGCGTAGGTCTGCGACCGAGTTTACATGACACGCACTAGTTTTATTACCCTCATGTTTCTAAATAGCCCTCATTTCGTTCAAACAAATTATTTATATTTTATTACATGAGCAGATCGTTTCCCAATCAACTGTTGACCTAAAAACTATTTATGTGGTGCAATGGAGCGTCGACAGTTGTAGATCTTAGCTGAGGCAATTATCAAGCACTCATTCCGGCAAGAACTCAAAATAATTTCAAGTTTTTAGGACTGATTCCAGATTAAAACTTGAGTGAAGTTTTCCCCATATCAATGTCTACTTATTTACTGTGACAGTCGCCATCTTGATGTCCCGACCCGTAAAACCAACTGTAAAATAATTTTCTCATCAAATCAAATCGAGGTCACGCAACGCATTAAAACAAAGGCTCTCCTCCTACGGAAAATGAATTTACTGCCCACACAGTCCCCGGCAGTGCTCATCAATAACAATTAAATTAATAAAATGGTTATAAAATGCTTCAATGACTATAAATAACCTCTATTATTGGTCGGCCCGTAATTCGAGTGTAATTGATTGTTTACTTCCATTTTACTTCGAATGGAACCAAAACTAAGAACAATGATGTGAATCATACTGTATAACAAACCTACATTACGAAGTAATAGTGGGTATATATAAGCATTCTGTGTATACAGAGTGTGCGTTTTTTGCTTTATAAACAAAGGATTCAAACATGGTTTATATTAGTTTAGTCACTTGGTTGTAAAAATAAGTGAGGACTTTTTATAATTTTTAAAAACAACTAGCTTAAAATATTATATGTATTTCTATTGCATAACTTTTCTTAATTTATTGTCAGAAAAAATCTGACTTCATAATGATAGATGCGATTCAGTGAGATAGAGTAAAAGCATAATGTTGAGGAGATAGCAATTATGTATGTATTTTATTATTAACAATACGCTTATTCGTCGCATCTAAAGTGATACATGGCTTCCACACGCCAATCAGCGCTAATATATTACAAAAACATTGATGCTGCCAACGCAAAAAAATAAAAATAAAATAATCGTTAGAACGTCTGGATGCAACCGCAATTACTTAGGTCACCTTTAATTTTCATCATTCATTTAATCACCTACATGCATGAAAAATGTTTTTGTTCGGTAATAATGTTAAAAGTAGTGGAATACAATTGTATTGTTCTAGAAAATAATTCAACAAACAGTATGTATGTAATAGTAGAGTTAGATACTCTATATCTATATAATAAGTATATTTATAGACTATAATCACTGTATGTCATGATCTTTTATATAGAATAGGTCCCTATAATTACTATTCATCTAATTTTAAAAAGTAACGTAGAAAATACATTCTGTTTAACAGCTTAAGATTAGTAGAAACCAATCATTTAGTTCTTTTTTAACAATAATTACTGTCTAAAGAAGTTCGGTCACAGTTACTAAGTTCGGGTTGTACTCAGTGATCCGTGGACAATGTTCTTTTTTTTAATTGTTTATATACAAAGCATTTGACCATTTGGTACGGTTACCAAGATAAAGCCATAAATAAAAATGATACCGAGTATTAATATTTTGTGTTTCTAAATTTTCCTAATAGACGTTCCCATAATGATCTAATGACCTAATTTCCTTAGACGTATTATAATGATAATAACGCCCAGCGGTCACATACACAGATCCTGGGTCCTAAGTAGGATTCCCTGTGTCTAGGGACCCAGGAACTACGAGGACCATGGTCCCACAACACCCGGACTCAGAACAAGTATTTGCGCATTTTTTCTGTGCACAAATACTTGTCCTGCCGCGGGAATCGTACCCGCCGCCTCGGGCTATGAGCCGACCTGCTCAACCACCACACCACAGAGGCTGATACTGAGGAGAAGGGTTTTTTACCACTACTACCACTGTAAAGTCTAATAAAATTCTATAGTAGTTCTGCGAAACATTAGACCTTGCGAGCAATAAACGTTTTTACAACAATTGTGTTCAATCTGTGCATAATCACATCAATAGCCGGCAGATATCCACTGCTGAACATAAGTTCTCACACCACTGCCAGAATCACACGTCATGATGCTATATTTTATAGCATTCACTATGTCCCGAACTCGGACCTTCCGGCCTTATATCTCGACAAGCTTTTGACCAATTTCACTCATATTTGAAACACTTGTTTGAAATTGAGCATCGTTTCTGCCAAATATTATCAAAATAGGCTGATAAATGGCCCTGCAGCAAACTTCCTTCTTTTTTAGGGGAAATACACCAACAATAAAAATTGCTGACTACACAAAAATTCCATGAACTTGTTGAACCAGTACACCAAGTTTCGTCTATATTCTTAAAAAAATTCGACCTGTACGTGGGTACGTAAATCTTGTTACAGTTACAAGTAAACAGTTAAAAGAAAATTTCCCAAATATAAGCAGAGACTTTTGCTTACTTCGTTTTCTCGGTCAATAACTTATGAAATTGGTTACGTATATTTTAATTACAACGAAAATACTATGATGCCCTGTACAGTGTACAGCTGTTCGATTGTTGATTTACGTGGGTATAGAACTCAACCAATTATCTTATTACCGGACAATTTATCGTTCGTCACATTAACATATGGACGAGCCATGTTAGAGGGAACCAGGCTAATATAGTTTATTTAACAAAAAGAGATACGATCTTATGATACTTCAATTACCAATATAAACTTATCATAAAAATTGAGGAATCGCTTACCATTATATTAGAAGGATGAATTTTTAAATTGTACAATACCTACTGGCGTATATTAAATAGTTTTCTTTTAAAAGGCGTGCTGATAAAATGAATTTAAAATGTATGTAAAACGTAACCATCCATACTCTTTTTAATTACTTTCACCCTAAAAGTGGGTGACCTAAAACAATTACAAGAGTCATAATAAAACAAAACGTAATGTTGATAAAGTACAAGTTCACATGTGAGGCTGGTTCCTTTCTGTGATGAGTACCACCAATAATTCGCTTATACCACTATCTGCGGGTCAATATTTTCTCATGAAGCTCGACGTTTTGTCACACAAAATAACGTGTTTTATTGCCGAACGCTGCTCGCTAAATGTTTTACGACAATTACAATAAAGAAAAACAAAAGCATATTGTCTTTTCTCTTGCCTCGCGCATTTTCTTGGTAAAAGAATGACAATCGCGTTGTTTTATTAATATTTATTAGCCGTTTCCAAAATACTTCAGCAGCTGGGATGCCGCCGATATTTAGCACTAAATTATGCAAGTTTTCTTCATTGTAGCGTGCGTTTCTTATGGGATCTGATATCTGCAGTTGTATGGTTAAGATAAAAAGTTTAAAAAATTTACGTTAATTAAGAGACAATAAAATGTGCGAGTGATGGCATGGTATTTCAAAAGTTTTTGGTACTTTTTTTTGTAATGCACGTTTTGCTAGGTTAAAGATTTTTATGCTTTGCTACCTACTCAATGACTATTGCGGAAATATTGAGTTAAGACATATTTAATTCATCGAAATCGTTGTTATTTTGCATTCAAGTTTCCTGGTAAGATGTCAGGGACATGTGGTTTAAATAATATTTCATATTCGCATCAGCAGTCAAGCTCGCCGGCCGTAAACTAACAAGTGGGTCTCTGTGCACTTCTGTGAACCCCACGATAGCATCTTGGAAGCTACAACCAACGGGTTCAAGTTATTTGATCATAACGCAATAACTTACTACATGTAGGATAGGTATACTTCATTATAACTAATATGCTCACTTGTGTGTTTAATGTCTGAAATAACAAAATTTACACACAATACGTAGGTTTAATTATTTTTAAATTCATAACCTACCTACAAAATTCATAAATAATTCTAATGCTATAAGTGCGTCAATGTGTAAGATTCTATTTTTAACGAAACTTTGACCCCGAGTAATTATCATATTTCTGTTAGTATTTAATACACGTCCGTATGTCCAAGTCGAAGGAAGAATATCATAACTGTTGCTATGAAATATGACCGACATATATTTGATATTCAAAATAGGCAAGGGTGTTTCCGCTGCGTGCTGGGAACGGACCGGCCGGCGGTAGCCGGCAGCAAGCGGCGGCGCGGTCGCACCACACTCTCTTAGCACAAATACCCGCATTTTACGGCTACAGCCGAACTGAATAATAACACGCTACATTAGTTTCCCATTATGCCTTCGAGACAATAAAATTTGCCCAATTTTACGATCACATTAATAATTTTATGAATGGAAGCAAACGGTTTGAGCCGATGAAATGAATAAAAAGTATTGTCGGTTGGGGTCGATTGAGGTCGAATCGTAAGTGCTAAAACGTAATGGGATGCGCTGTGATATCGGATGGCGTTGTGGTGTGCAGTTATGGCTACGGCAAGGTTGCCGGAGGTGGCGTAGCGTGGTGGAGGGGTGAATGTAGTAAATGTATCACGCCAGGCAGCCCGGCCGGCGGAAGACGCCTGCACGGTTCCCAGGGTATCGCTTGCACGGACGCCGGACGCTGGTGTGTACTACTAAAACGGTGATATCCACCCTTCGAGTCACACGATGACGCCACATCTTTATCGAATATAAAGTGTCGTACATTTCTTAAAATTATCGATGGCATTATTTTACAAAATTAATATTTGTTCATCTCAATATCATGTTTTTGATTGTCAATTGAAAATTATGTTCTTTAAGCAAACGCTATAGTATATAGAATAAGTCATAGAAATCCTGAATGGATTCTAAAATGAAAACCCTTAGTTTCAAAAAAGATTTGGGCCTACTTACTTCTATATAAAAAGAGTCTTATTGATTAGATTTATATTTATTTTACAAAAAAATTATGCGAGCGTGAAAGTCCAAATATTTTTTTAGCCTCAAAAATGAATACAAAGAATAATGCTGACGCGCCGCGTTCTCTAAAATATGCACAAGCTAATAATCATTACGATTGGTTTCCTATACATTGATTGTGATAACTTCTAATGATATCGATAAAAGTCATCACTAGTGTTGAGCTACGAGGATGTGCAAGAAAATATATCTCTATCAGGTTACGCGAAATGAAACCACAAAATCAGCGCGGCCGCAATACAACGGAAGCCTTTTGCGTAGGGCCCGGCGCGCGGCGCTCTCACGAACTACCCGTGACTTATTCAAATACGAACTTTACCTACATTCATGTAATGGTAGCACTTCCTTACAGCCAGGTTTTAATTAATGCATGATGGGTTTTCTTGTAGTTTATTAAAACTGGTACACGTATGTGTTTACTTGCTTCTATCATAGATTTTTATGGTAGTTTGGATGTAGGTTTCTAGTAGATACTACTCTTTTAACTATGTGTGTAAAAGAATAGTATCTACTAGAAACCTAGAGAAAAATAAACTAGTTTTCTTTTAGCCAGATGACAGTTGACATTTGTGCTACATCCTGAAAAAAATGTCGTAATACTTATTAAATAGCTCTTCCACGAGTAATATACTAAATTCTTCACAGTCGATATAAGAAGTCCTACCACCTAGTAGCAATTAGCTGATTATTGTAATAACTAACACAGTTTGATCTCAATCCCTTTCAATTTGTTTATCCTTTAATCACTTTGCATACCCAATAAAATATAATCCCATCATAAATTATGTAATACAGTTTATCTCTTAAATTCAGTCTTGCATAAAACAAATACTAATTCTATGTTAGAACTAAATTACAGTCATAAAACGAACACCATTTATGGCATTATTCGAAGGCATATCGAAACTGGTGCTTACAGTATCGGAGATCGGAGTGTACTGCAGTGCCAAACAATGGCAAGCATTTATGGGTTCTTTTTTAATTTAAATCAAATATTTAATAAAGTCATGATTTTTTAAAGTTGAATAACCATGAGTATTTTTCGGTGAATGCCATAAAGCATCTTTCTGAAAAATAATTGTAGAATGTAATAATATGTAATATGTATTTTGATTACGAAATTTTGTCGAAGTGGTTATTGTAATCCCGTACATCAGTAAAGATCAACACCTTACCGTCATAGCAAAAACTTAATTCAAAGCACGTAGGTACATCGATATTATCGGAACGACACGTCGAATTATAATTCAAAATTAACCCAAAAATGCGTGTCACTTTTTACGGTCGGCAGTGTACGTGAGGAGTTATAGGTTTCATTTGTGGGCGATAGACGACAATTTTCAATTTTCTTGCGCGTGCGTCCCATTTGAATATTTTAATTTGGGGGGAGGCGCGACTATTTCAATTTATTTTATGAGCCCCTCGCAGAGAAGGGGTACGCGACTCTCACCGCTTCAGATTAGTAAATATTTGATAGCTTTATTGCTCGGCGTGATATATTTATACATGCTTTTAAAATAAAGTGAACTGTGAAGTCAGTTTTGGGAATTCGATATCGGTATTAAATGCTGTAAGCTCGCGGAGAGTTGCGGTATATATCTATTTAACTACTGAATGAGTGAATTTTGTATACTACATAGATTACCAAGTTCTCACAGTTTGCTTTAACGCAAATCATAGGCATAGTAATATAGTATTCACGATAAAAAGACTACCAATCTTTTATTATTAGCTGAATAGTCCGCGGCATCGTTTGCGATGGCTTTATTTTTACTTTAATTCCCTTAGTCTAGTTTATTTTCAAGTAGACATAAGTGCCTAATATGAGTAGGTAGGTAGGTGTAAAAATCATTAATAATAAATAATAATAATAATATGTGTGGACATCTCACACAATGCCATCTAGCCCCAAACTAAGCAAAGCTTGTACTATGGGAACCAGATAACTGATACAATACTTAGATACTTTTTGTTTGTAAATACATACATAGAATACATTATAACACCCAGACACAGAACAAACATCGATGTTCATCACACAAATGTTTGCCCTGGGTGGGAATCGAACCCACAACCCGCAGTTCAGAAGGCAGGGTCACTACCAACTGAGCTATCGGGCCAGTCAAAGTCATTAACAGTGAACTGTTCAGTGCTTACCCAAAAATAAAGCATGAGTGATTGCATTATATGAAAGAGCAGGCCGCTGCCACGGCGAGCGCGGGAGGGACGCACGGCTCGTGTTTAACCTCACACAGCTATGTTTCATCTAATAGAATTGTGAGCTCGTTATCTGCTCAGATTAAAATATTCAGTATTTGAGTGATTTCACGAGCGAGTGCGCGGCAAAGGGTTGACTAGTCGTTCCGCCCGCTTTGAACACTTGTGGGGGTGCGGTACCACCCGCTTTGCATACGAGGAACTGCCACCAACACTGGCGGAATATTAGCATACACGCTGTACCTATAAGTACACTTTCATAAGTCTGTTTGATGATCATTTTCTATAATAATTGTTATAAAACGTGCTCGCTAAAAGAAAAGTGCTTTCCGGAATGATTTTATATATATATTTAATTTTTTACTAAGCTGTGGTTGTTCTATTTACCATAAAGTATACGAACAGTGTCTATTCGCTTCTAAAATTATTTTAAAATACGCCTTGGATTATCTTCGACGTTTTGGCCAAATTATACATTGGCTGTGATTACATAGGAACTATAACAGTTGAGAGTGTCAGCGTCGTGCAGGCCGTAGCGTATAATCTTAAGATTATATATACCCGGTCATATATTGATATGATTCTATTCGCGAATACCCGATCTCACTGGTATGAGTTACTTTAATATGAATTAAAGTCATGGAAGTTTATAAATAATAATAAATAAACAACGCTCAACGATCACATACATAGATCCTGGACCCTAACTAATAAGATTCCCTGTGTCTAGCGACCCAGAAACTACAAGGACCATGGTCCAAAACACCCACACACAGAATTAATATTTGCGCTTTTTCTGTACATAAATACTTGTCCTGCTGCGGGAATCGAACCCGCCGCTTTCGGGTTATGAGCCGAACTGCTCAACCACCATACCACAGAGGCTGTTATATAAATTAATAGCTTATAAATTTATTTGTGTTCCTATTAAAATTTATTTACGTTCCTATTAATGGTGCATACTTTTTTAGAACTCTTATAACTTTTCCATTCGCATTTATTCCTCTGTGACATACCCAAATGCATTGCAGTAGATATGTCATAGCTGGACAAGTGTGAACTTAGGAGCTATCAAACTTTAGTATCGATGGGCATCAATATAAGTAGAGATCTTTACTACTAGGTGGTAGGACTTTACTGCAAAGTCCGTCTAGGTAGGTACCACCGCTTTGCCAGTTATTCTGCCGCCAAGCAGTAGTGCGCAAGCACTGCTGTGTTCCGGTTTGAAGGGCACTGTAGCTAGTGAAATTACTGGGCAAATGAGACTTTATGATCTGATCTCACAGTTTAGTAATCTTATTACTAGATTGTGCTGATGTCTCAGGATGACGTGCGCAGTGCAGTGTCACGTGAAACTCTATACTTTAGAGTTCCGAGTAACACTGCAGCTGATATGGGCAGCCGTGTCGGTTAACATCAGGCGAACGGCTAGCTCGTCACGTCATTCATTAACATAAAAAAAAGATCTAATATAAGCGTTACCTGTAAATAGCAAGAATTCTCCTTTTTTTTTTGGAACGAGCTAATTCTGTTGGTCTCTACCGACCTTTAGCTAGCCTAGCCTAGCTCTAGCGTCACCGGGCGGGAAAGGCAGAATGCATAATTACGCAAATGAATAATTGCCACTGGCAAGAAATCTCCAAAAGGTCAACGAAGTTGTGACTAAAAGCTTAATCAAATGCGGTTTATAAAAATATACCTACCTGGGTACTTAATTTTTTATGCTCTTCACAAAATAGCTCCATTAAAGTAAATTCAATAAAATGCTGACACATATCGTTAACCCAATTATGGTGGCTCCAAAAATGGTTGGAAATATTTAATATCCAGTTGCATCAAACGGGGATCAAGCCGCAACAGTCGCATAAACAAATGAATTGTCGAATTTCACTGGCTTTTTCCGGCGTCTGGCTCAATGAATAATTCCATTTATATAATGGCACCGACCGCATCAAATATTACATTCTGAGTTTTGCATATTTAATAGCAACACAAACAAAGTTTCAGGCATTTTTACAGGTTATTCGTTTTTGACTGTAGGTATTGAAAACTGTCTACAGTGCTTTATTATAGAAATAACAACAGGTATAGAAATATAAAGGTGACATTTGGTTAAAACTTGCACTTTTAGTTCATAAAAAAGTAAACAATAATTCTGCAGAGTCATGCTATAAAAATTGACATCTTTTTTTCGAGAAAGTGTTTAACCAATGAATGATCACGCGGATCACGTCATAAGTTTTTCTTTTGTTTTTTGGGTAAAGATACTTAATACCGAAAAAAACTTTATCTATATCCATATCATTATCAATGTAAAACATTCTAACAAAGCATCGAGTAATCTACAATTTGAATGGACATGTATCAGCGTTACCTATACCTACATAATAACCATCAGCGGATGCTGTCGACAGATAAATATTGCACTCCACCCATGGAGAGCTAATTTTATGAGTGAAATTAGTTATTCACCTGTTGTTGCCATTTATTGTAGAACACAATGAGATCGGCAACCGAGCGCAGCGGCCGCACCCGCGAATGCGTATAACTACATCAAAACCAAAACTAAATTGACTATTCAAATCATATGGGATATCACAATCGTAGAAATGATTGGCCAGTATTCAGTTATGGCAAAACTAATTAAAACACAATATGCAAACACGCCAGTCATCTTCGAATTTTACCAAATATCGCAAACGAAGAGCGTGCTTAATTTATCGTTAATTTACTGGATCAATAAACTTAAAAAATAAAAAGCTGTCTCACGATCAACTAAAGACGTCCGTCTTACCATAAATGAGCAACTTTTTTAGAATTTTACTGAAGTGATCGTTTGACTTGCTCCATATAATTCGTGGTGTACGTGACATTGATTCTTTTTTGAATTTGTTTTAAAGTATTCTACTAGTCGATAGCGCAACTCAATCTTTGCGTGATGATATTCTATCTAAACAGGTCTAAGAGTTTAACCACTTGAACAGGTTCGCTATTGAAAAAGTTTGGAGCTATCATTGTCACGTACTTAATGGTCGGATACCTTACTACTCGAATGGGAAATCATAAAGAATATTCAAATTAATTTAAACATTTGGTTGTATGCATCAGGTGACCAGAATGCTGGCTTTTATTTTGCACAAATAATAAGCATTGCCAGTCAACGTGGTAATGCTGCCAGCATTCTGGGAACTTTCCCCTCTACCAACGGGCTATTTTAAATTTTTAGTTTTTATTTATTTTAAGTTCTTAGGTATAGTTTAGTTTTTTACGTCTAGTTTAATTTATACTGTCATTCAGATATGAACAAGTCAGAGTATCCATCAATCATTGAATATATTAAAGACGAGCTTCTGCCCGCAGCTTCGCCCGCGGCGTGGCCTACAGGAAAATAATTCAACCACCCATTTCACCCTCTTAAGGGTGGAATTTCGAAAAGTCCTTTCTTAGCGGATGCCTACGTCATAACATCTACCTGCATGCCAAATTTCAGCCTGAATTTGGGCTGTGCGTTGATAGATCACTATGTCAGTCAGTCAGTCAGTCACCTTTGAGTTATATATATTTAGAAAAATAAGGGTAGAGCTATTAAGTAATATGTTTAAATGTATATGTAATTTATATGTATATAATTATGTATATGTAATATGTATAATATAATATTAACTATTAAGTTTGTTATTCTAAAGTATTAAAGACATGAATATATGAGTTTTTACAACACAACATCACGACAGTAAGATCACTTGGTATTTAACAAGTTTTAGTGAAGTCAAAATTAACTTAGTTTCTATCTAATATAATCGAACAGAAGTTGATATTAATCCGTATCGAATCGATCAAATCAGGCTACTGTGAATCGCCAGTTCCTCCAACACCGGCTTTGATAAAGCGATGAAAAATGCACTTTTTCACGATAATATTAAGATTCAATTTGCCTCATCCATATGTATAATAGTTATACCATACGAAAGCTTTTCGCTATTGATACTTAAAAATTTTATATCGCCTCCAACAATTACTTATCCGCCATACCTGACGCATTGGAATCTTTCGATTAAAGAAAGAATCCTTTTTTAGTAGATAAGTAAATTGAATTAACATCTCAAATACCTACATACGCATACTCTTGCTTTTTATTTTCATATTTTTCTGCGCTGTCATGAATAAAATATACTTCTGACGATTTCCATGTCGATTTGTTTATGTTTTATTGACTACCCACTCGGATTCTTAAGTTATTGCTTGACGAATTGCAAGATATATTAAGGTTTTAGACGATATTATTTCAAATTTCATTCAAAATGAATATTCCTATTTTTGTATGGATCAACGTCTTCTCTGTTATTAAAATAGGTTTACGATGAGAGAGAAGTCATAATCATCATCAACCCATTTTTTGAAGTTTTCGTAACACGATCATATGTACTGTTGATCAACATAATTAGTCCATCATTGTATAAAACGGTCATGTTTGACTGTCCCAATAGCTCATCTAGTATCCCTGCCTTCTACACTGTGGGTTGTGGGTTCGATTCCCACCAGGACAAAAGTTTGTGTGATGAACATCATTGTTTAATTTGTGTCTGGGTATTATATTCTATTATGTATGTATTTACAAACAAGAAGTACCTAAGTTTTGTATCACTTACCTGGTTTCCATAGTACAAGCTTTGCTTATTTAGGGGCTAAATGGCGTTATGTGAAATGTCCATACATATTTATTTACTTTATGTTTACCTGAAAAGGACAACAACAGAGGTTGTTCCTCGAACACAAATCTATAAACTACCATGTAAGAAGTGAACATTTACTGATTACGAAGCAGAATTCCTAAAAACCGGAGTAGTTGTCAAACAGAAGCACGTATCGAAGGCTTGATGACCGGATCGGAACCCGTCAATAACATCATCACAATGAGTGAATGCCGAAATGTCTCGCGTCGCCACTCTCCGTGACCGGAAAGAAAGTGCTGTGAAACGGTTTTGATACTTTACTTATCGTTGACCAGCCGTTGTTTACTATAGACTTGACTAGACCGATAGCTCACTTGGTAGTAACCCTGCCTTCTGAACTGTGGGTTGTGGGTTCGATTCCTACCCAGGACAAACATTTGTGTGATGAACATAGTTATTGATTCTGTGTCTGGGTGTCATATTGTATTCTATGTATTTACAAACAAAAAGTATCTAAGTATTGTATCAGTCATTTGGTTTCCATAGTATAAGCTTTGTTTAGTTTTGGTGCTAGATGGCGTTTTGTGAGATGTCTACACATAATTATATTCTGTTATAGAAGCATTTTATAGAAGCGATGATTTAACGATTTACTTATCTTAAAAGTTAATCTTTCTTACATATTAAATCTTTGAATATAAACGGGTGATTTATCAGAATTGAACTTACACAATGTATTTATTAAATTGAGTGACGAATGCGCAGGTTGTACCGTACCCTAGCCTAGGTTTTAGTCTTGCCTAACTAGACTCGAAAGGCTAAGGCTAAGGAAAGACTGTGGCATTTACGAATATGAGCAGAATGGAGAATTTTACTTCCTTTCAGTAGCCCCCGATTTTCTAGTCTGTATTAAGCTCAGGTATAGCCGCAATAATGCTGTTAACATTTCTCTATTTTTTTTTTATTTAGTAATGGTGATAAAGGTGCACAACACTACAAGAACTTCTGTCATTATCGAGACTGAAAGAAACGTAGAAAGGATAATATTCTGTATTTATACTTATATTAAGTACTGATTTCACCTTTTAAAAATTTGAATGGAGGTAGGTCGTTTAAAGGTTTTGTTTGAGAGTTTCATAAAGTATCAAAAAGTGTTGAGCGTGGTTTGTGCTGCTGTAGAAAAGTTATTATTTTCCGAACTATGGTCATTAAAATTTTTGATTAACAACGTTTGATCCGTGTCGATAAGATGACTTGCGAGTCTGCTCTATATTGTCCTTTTCCTTCGAGGCGTTACTAAACGTAGGTATTGATTGTGTATATTTTTTATTGCCCCCTGTAGTTATTAGGTATAGATATTATCCTGGGTAATATCAGGAATGTGGCCGCAGTTCCTTTTACTTTCAACGGCTCGACAATTTAGAAGTTTTTGTCATAAAGAATTTCTTCTAAATATTACGTGGGATAAAATATGATAGAATGATCGAAGATAAGGAGAAGCTTTAAGAAGCACCATAGTAACATGTTAAATTCGAAACGGTTTCATCAACGAGCCTTGTTTTGATATAGTTAGCTGTTAATGCTATAAATGAATCATGGCCATTGGGATGGTTCCTGATTTATAGCTGCCGATATCTATTTCAGAATGGATTGACCAACATGTCGTGTGTGGAGCGCACGTTACAATCGGCCCCACCTCGGCACGAGCCTATAGAAACCGTCCATTCGTCATCCATTATTCACGGCCTAAATTGCACAACTTTAGAGCGCCATTTCTAAATGACATCTAAATCTGTTAGTGTATTAACATTGTGAATAAAATTCATACAATCAATCTACATAAATGTCCGTGAGCGTCTGTCCATTAGTCAGCGAGGACAAAGGGCACACGTTCGTCTCGTAAATCAGACGCATTGAGAACGCTTGCCCAAATCGCGCTCAATAACCGATGTATGAAGAGCGCGCCCGCGCCTGTTCGCGCTGCCTGTACTTAGGGTTGCCATACTTCCTGTTCACAAAATTGTCAACCGGAAGCTAAAACAATCTACGGTAGCATTTGATTATTCTTTCATGGTGATTATCTATATATATAAAATTAATCTCTATTCCCTTGGTCATTGCATCACGCGTGAACCGATGGAACAATTTCGGTAATTTTTTTTGTTGTGTTTATTATTGTCAGGAGAAGTTTCTTATGAAAGACAAAACTAAGAAAGTTGAGCATATCAGAAAATTTTCATCATGTGGGTGAAACCGCGGATCGCAGCTAGTTTTTAATAAATCTTTATCAATAAAGTTCTTAATTTTCCTTGGCATAATGGCAACCCTTTCTGACTTGTGTTTCGTGCCAATACAGAACTTTTCAGCCATTACCGACCCCTTACGACAAACATTTATCATTTCGGCGACATGTCATTAAACCGGAGAGTAACTTTCAATTGGCAATGCAAGCTGATATTTTGATTAACTAATTATTAACGCGTATCTTGCATTCTTTATCAAATAGTTGATAAGCAATTTAATTTTTCATTTTTACTCGTAAATGAGTATGTTATGATACAGAAGATGTTCTATGCCATACCCGTATATTATTTTATGGGAACACCCAACTATAACCACAAAAAATCGCAATATATATTATATCTTACAGCGTTACAGAACGCGACGAGCGCGCGTCAATAACGCAAGATAACGCAAGCTCACGCATCGCGTCATTAATGTTCCAATCACTGTTGCTACATTTATCAACAATACAAGATAATCTGTAATAACTTTGTACAAACTGAGTGGATAATTATTCAAAGTGCATAATAAATACCCTAAACGGTTATTATGATATTAAATATTGCGTTTTGAAGGCGGAGCGGCGCGTGTCGCGGCAGGGGGCACAGCGGGCGGGCGCTACCGTCCGCTCGCTGCCGCTGCTCGACGCTGCAGGCGTAGCTCGTCGTGCCGACTAATTGCTATGGTCGACCCCGACGTCGTGCCTGACACCTTGCAACGCTTTGATAAATGCTTAACAGCATGCCTCATGCTAACCTACGTTACCGAATTCCAAGGGCACATCAAAATACCTCTACAAAAAAAGCGAGTATTTTTTCTTGGAAACGTAGTAATTAAAAGATATCATTAAAATAGGTATGTATCTGCTATATAGGTAGCGAATAAAAACTATGACTGCAAAATATATACAAATGGACAACTAATTAAGTACCTTCCCAAGCAGATGCTTGTTATGCGGAATAGGTAAGGTAGATACCTTACCTATTCCGTAATCAAGTTACATCAAACGGCTTTAAAGAGAGCTTATCTGTATATCTGTTAAATATTGTCACCCGTCTTCGACGACGACAACGCGCGCAAGGCAAAGGTGACGAAGCCAACTGAGCGTCAACATATTATAAAATAACGATTGGAGTAAAATAAAAGAGTACTTATGCATAATAATGTTTTCGGGTGAATAAAAATGAGGGGATCCGTACAAATATCTAAATAAAAGAGTGGAACTTCATAAAGCGGACGGCTCCGGCGGTAGATGCCGCGAGAAGATTGCGCCCGCTGCGCCCCGGCCGCGGCCGCCCCGGGACCACTATCATTTATATCATTTCATTGCGGCCGTTTACATTTCATTCATAAGCCCGATTGTCCTATCATAAAACGTAACTTTATATTGCTTTTGTAATTTTCTTCGATTCTTCCCTATAGACGTTTATTTTCTAAACTCAGTGCCGTAATAACAGATCGAATCGCGAAAATGTTTTGCATTTTCTGCAGATTGATAAAGAAATGAGGATATATTTTGTATTTTTACGCCCACGTGAAGGGCAACTTTGGCGTAATATTTTATGTCCATATAAGAGTAAGAATTTAATGAGTCAGGTCAGCCATTAAAATATGAATATAAGAGACAGTGTTGTGTTGGGAACAGCGATCGTATTCATTATTTTTTATTTTAATAAGGCCTGGCGTGTATGTGTCGCCGAAGCTCGCACGTTGCTCTTTATTTATTGGCCTATTAGAGATAACATTAAGATCAAGATGCACGGCCAAGGACCTTTGTTATAAAAATGTCTGCTTCATTATTCTTTGAAAAAATGAGAGGGTCATAATGTAGACACGGCTACGGCGCGCCGTGACTAAAATTTTTTAAACTATTATGTCGGTATATCTACTTGTTATTTAACCGACTTTATATAAATTCAATTAAATTTCTCGTTTTTCCTAACCATACTACAACAGAAAACATTTGGGAAACGAATTATTGTAGTTGTGTAAGTTATAAATGTTTTATTCTTATATGGATTGTTTATAATTTTAAGCCGCCGCATCCACATAACTCCTTTCGTAGCCTAACACATGGCGGCATCCTCTCGTTATAATTTTTCCCAGATTTTTAATCCGAGTAATTTAAATCAATACTCATTATGGCCTTTCAAAGGACCGTCATCTCGATTTTTTACACGAAAACAAAGAACTTGTTTTTAATCTGATTCTCAAAGGCATCTGAAGTTTTATGGTTCTCCCGAGTTGATAAATAATCAAATCGTCGACACGGCCCTATAACGAAAATCTGTTTTAAATGTGTGCTTCAATGAAATAACATTGCTGATATAAATCTATACGATCAGTGGCCATGAGAAGAGAACGTTTAAAAGAGAGTCCATCATTTGAGAAAGTGGAGCTAGCCTCTCACACTTACCTTAAATATATAGTTATATATAATTTTAGTTAAAATATTATTGTTTGTACAAATGGTATGTTGAAACGTTGAAACATACCATCCAAATTATTAGATAAGAGCACACTTTAGACTTAAAATTTTACGGAATATTGATCAAATGTAAGATCCATGTCCAGCTTATGCCGTTTGAAATTGCAGCCTTTTGCTGCTTAAACTATTCACAATAGCGTATTTAGCTCGACAGCATCAATACTTCAATACTAGGGGTACAATTAGAGTGGCTTTCACCCCCAATCACTGCCATCCTGTGTAGACACAAACTGCCCTTAAAAATGCAAGACACTATATTCTTTAACCTTTTATATTTTATTTTAGATTTCAAAGATTTAAAAAAAAATTTACACTAATTAATATATTATAATGAGTCTATAGATACACAACGTAAAATAATTAAAATTTGAAATTTATTTACGGAAGTATGGATTTGTTTTTTGGCAACTTTGGGTGTAACCTTGGTGTATCCGGTATATTATATCCTAGAAAAAGGAAAAGTAAAAGTATTTTGAAAAACCAAATTTCTGTAGCGTGCTTCTGCAACTTGCCTGAGCCTCACATCTAGTTTACCTACTGTATTATAAAGTTGGCAGGAAGTCAGCAGTAAAACGACGACGCCTTTACACCAGTTTATGACATGATATCAATCGCAATTAACATGTTAATGTGCTACGTTAATATTTTCTAACTATTAAAGTAGCGTTTTGTTTAAAAGACGTACTTAAAACACTTCTAGTGGCTCAACTCACATGATTGTCATTTCTTATGACTTAGACAATATTATTTGTTTTACTGTCAATAAGGTAAAAAATACTTTAGAAAATAGAAGATTTTTAAAAAATCCGAAGGAGACATACATACCAATTTTTGTTAAGTGTTGGTCTGTGTAAATTGTAATATTATTATTTTTATTTATACATATAAAATATGATTGATAATAATCGAGAGTGAACAGGAATATTCTATTAGCCAAGCGTGTTACATCCTAGACCATATCGTCACTTACCATCAAGTGCGAAAGTGGTCAAAAGTAAGCCTATCAAACAATAAAAAAATATATTAATCCCATGCCCGTCTGTACTAAAGTTTAATAAAATACAACTTAGCTGAGCAACATTCTCCCCCGGATTCTCCTATATGTTTGTTAAGCTCATGTGAACTTGGCAGGCCAAATACTGAAGGCTTATTGGTTGCCTGTTGATCATCAGCTGTCTCAACCAATGAGGGTACAGTATTTGGCATGTTGTTGACTTGACACGAGTTTGACAAACGTACGAGAAACTCTGGGCTAGGGCTATAAGTGCAGTGACCAGGCATTACTGACTGATAAATGTTAGTTTTTTAATTAGTACTTAAAATGCCCTGTCTCGTTTTGTCCCGTGACATTTTAAGCCAGCGAGAAATTGACTTGTGTAAGTTCAAAAGAATACAATACATAGATAGTATTAACACTGATTTTTCAATATTATGAGACAAGTTGTATTACTATTTCAGTATTCTGTGGTATTTACCACCACCAGGGAATTCTCTATAATGTAAAAAAACCCTTTAAAATATTAACCCTGATAGAAGAATAACCTATGATTTACACATATACGAGTATTAAACATGCCTGTCCCGTTACGCACGGGTGGACATTTATTTTTTAAATATTTTGGCATAAACATTTTTTCTTGCAATTAATATAGCGTATCATTAGTGTATTATTAATGTGTGATAATGTAGCATTCAAATGGTGAAAGAATTTTCAAAATCGGTCCATTACTTTTTGAACCAATTCGTTATAAACATACTTACATACAAATCTTTCCTCTTTATAATAATAGGTCTTTACCTATGAAATTGCCGTATTGCAGTACAGACTTTTTCAAACAAAAAAAAGTTTTGACTGTCTATGAATTCTAAATTCAAATTAATTTAGTTTTAAAAATTTGACATTCTATTTACAATATAAGTCTTTTGTTTATTGATTAGCGTTGTATTTTCATTACATTTCAACATTTTTCCTCATAATGGATACTTTGAAATTTCGTATAATTATGGAATATGAGTTCCGTCGTGGCACCAACGCGGCACAAACGACACGTAACATCAACGACGTTTACGGAGAGAACTGTACAAACGAACGTACAACGCGTTATTGGTTTGCTCGGTTCCGTTCTGGGAATTTTGACTTGAAAAATGAACCTCGTGGTCATCCGGAAACTTTGGTCAACAATGATGAATTAAAGGCGAAGCTGATGAACCTCAATCTACAGCTGAGCTGGCAGCAGCTTTTGATGTTAGCATCAAAACAATATTGGTCCATTTGCGACAGATTGGCAAGATAAAAAAGCTTGATAGATGGGTGCCCCACGAACTTAACGATCGCCAGCGCAACGTACGCGTCGTGACTTGCCTTGCGCTGCTTAACAGGCACAGAAATGAAGGAATTTTGAACCGAATTGTTACGTGCGACGAAAAATGGATTCTTTTTGACAATCGAAAGCGCTCAGCAAGTTGGTTAGATCCTGGTTCGGTACCAAAGCAATGTGCAAAACGAAAAATGATCCCTAGAAAGGTGATGGTCACAGTTTGGTGGTCTAGTGCTGGTGTGATTTATCATAGCTTTTTACAAAACGGTGAGAACATTACTGCAGATGTGTACATTGAAGAACTGACCACAATGATGGCGAAACTCGCACGTCTGCAACCAGCTTTGGTCAATCGGTCGTCTCCACTGCTACGTCACGACAACGCGCGACCCCATACTGCACAACAGACCGTCTCTAAGCTGCATGAGTTGGGTTTGGAAGCTCTCCTTCATCCGCCATACTCACCAGATCTTGCGCCTACCGACTATTACTTTTTCCAAAATTTGGACAACTTTTTAGCGGGAAAAAAATTCAATTCCCGAGAGGCAGTACAAAACGCCTTTGAAGAGTTTGTTGTCTCCCGTCCTGCTGATTTTTCAAGAAAGGCATCCATAAACTGCCACAGCGTTGGCAAAGATGCATTGATTGCAGGGGTGATTACTTTGAATAAAAGAAATAAATAAGTTCGAAAAAAAAATACTTTAACTTTTTTCAAACAAAACGGCAATTTCATAGGTAAAGACCATTAGTATAGACTATTATGCATTTGCACGCATTTTGCATAGTTGATTGCTTCAAAATCCAGAGTCTCCTAAAACGACCTACCTGTTAACTGTCAAAATCACCGTGGGCGGGCTTGAAATCTCTATTTTATTGACAACTGCGTATTCATTGATCTCAGCTTTTATATCGATCTCCAGATTGTAATCATAAAATCGACGGCTCGGCAGGCAGGCATAAATTGTATCAACTTTATAACACCAAAAATGGTCAGACGCGATCCTTGTTTACAAATTATTTATAAAATTAATTACCTTTACCAACAGCTGATGTCAACACGGTTATACGCAGTCTTACACTTTAAGCTTATAAATTACGTATCTACTACTGTACGTGTTTTGCGCATCATTTATATTTATAAATAAAAATAATTAAGCATCGCATGCAAAATATTGTGGTTGATTTAATTTACACGTTTTATTCTGGGTTCAGTTGCAATTCTGCTACATTAATGTGAAGTAGTAATTACAATTAATTAACATTGGATTCATGCCGACGATTTTTTTTGAACATATTCTTATTTTACGAATTATAAAGGACTATTTTAAATTGATACCTACCTGCACACTATAATGACTAAATGTCATTAAATTTTCGTGAGTAGTAATAGTAATTTAAATTAAGGTGAAGAGAAACGAACGATACATTTTTAATAATTAACTTATCGTTTTTTTAAAGCGTGGTAACACCGAGTATACCTAAATATTGACAGCACGGACGGGGTTCAAATTTGCATTTATCCATTCATAAAATCGGAACATGCTCTATCCGAGCTATCAATAAGGTCCATTTTAGGTTAGTTTTGAGTATAAAGCGGGATCTGTCGCATATCAACTGTAATGCCTATATAAGTAATACTTATATAGGCATTTTATATAAGTAATACTTATATAGGCATTTATAACGGTTTATAATTTTTCAATAATAACTTGTGAGTGGAATTCAAATATGTCCAGAACTGCCGAAGACTTCCTTACCGTCTTTACTAGTAATACATATCTGAGCCTCTGTGGTTGAGCAGGTTGGCTTAACCCGTGGCATAGCCAACCCATTGGCATAACCCGGAGGTGGTGGGTTCGATTCCCGCGGAAGTACTTGTGTCCAAAAACTTTTGCTGTATCTGGGTGTTATGGGACCATAATTCTTGTAGTTCCCGAGTCCCAAGATACAGTGAATGCTAGTTAGGGTTCAAGATCTATATATACTATTCATTTTAAGAATCTAAGTTGGAGTAAGTATTTTTTGCACATTGGTCGTTTTACCTGACACCACAGTGGCACAGATATATGTAGTAGCTCTCGGTTGCCCAAAAGGATTGTAAAACAAAACAATTATCTCATTTTTCCCAATTTTTTCTAAGGATTTGGGAGGATATGGAGAATCTTTCGTGGTCGCTGATAAATAATAAGATTTTTAATTATTGCACCTGCCTCTTTAGCTCGAAGTATGGCCACACCCTATTGTCTTAAGGTCTTAACGCCAGCCTATTTGCGTAAATTAATTAATGTTAAGCGTTTCTTATTTTTAAATTCGCCCCGTTAAACAAAAGCAAGAAGGTAATAAAAGTAGCGTAATAAATATCCAAGAAAGTTGTTTTAATTTCTTCTTTACACGAAGTAGATTAGGTACCAGGCGCGATCGGCAGAACTTCCTTGTTTTTAATTTTCTTTAAAACATCCGACTTTTTTCTCTCATTTTATTTTCAGTGAATAGGTGGAAGTCTTTCTTACTTACAAAACAAATATATCTTTTGAACAAACAGCTTCGTTATAACGCCATTTTAGACCCTAATGACTTTGTTTGAAGCTCTATTATCTTACGACGGAAAAACTTTGTCTACTCTTTAATTGCTAAGTAGAATTCTAACTTTACCGGGCGCTTCAATTGTTTTCAGAGATCCGTAACCCTAATTCAGCGAGACTGGAACTGGTTTGATAGCGGACTTCATCAGGTTTATTCAACTACTGACTGATTTTACTAACTGACACACCTTGAATAAGACAGCCTAAACCTTAGCTACAGCTCAAATAAAAAAAAAAACATTTCACAAGCTAGATTTTACTGAAGTTTTTTTTAACAATTACACAACATCAAACGGAGGACAACAAATAAAACAGAATAATCGCCCGTCGCATAATGCAGACATGCAAGTAGCGATTCTAAATATCGACTTGCTACATTCTTGACCATGGGAAAGTATCCTACAAGTAGAGTTCCCATCATATCTTATTAAAAATTCGGATTGTAGGATTGAAGATTTGACAGTATCGTCCTGAGTACCTATATATGCAAAATGAATAAAAGGTAAGTATCTAAGTACTCGTATAATATAGTTACTATTTATTTATTCATTCATAGACCTTTCTAAACATCCGGTCGAGGCAACACGTGACCAAAATGCTGGCCTTATTACTTCGGCCAAAGATTGAACATTGCCGTTTAACCTGGTAAAGCTGCCAACATATTGGGCACATTGCCTACTGGTAGTGGTTTGTTAGATTAAGCTTCCTTTTTACTGTTTTCTGTTTTATTTTTCTATTATGATAAATTACATTCGTTTGTTTTATTCATAAACTCAGGATTTACGTGTCAAAAACCAATTAATATAATAATAATAATAATATGTGTGGACATCTCACACAGCGCCATCTAGCCCCAAACTAAGCAAAGCTTGTATTATGGGAACCAGATAATTGTTATTATCCAATTTAATTCCACACATTTTAGGTATTCGAATTTTAGTATAGTCAAAATTGCTGAATTTACAATAAAATTATATAAACAAGATTTAAAAAAAAACAATATTATATGCAGTTTTTAATTATGTAGGTACCTACCAAATTTATTACATTATGTAGGTTGTTTTTATTGGTGTCTATATACTATGACCCGGGCGCGTTCAAGAGAAGAGTGAATAGGTATTTACTTGGCTAGCATGCTACATCTTCGATCGCATCGTCACTTCCCATCAGGTGAGAGCGCGGTCAAATGCTAGACAAGTTTGAAGTAAAAAAAAAAAAAAAAAAAAAAACTATTTGATACGTCTGAGTAAAGGTACGCTGTCAATGTGTACCTTCGTCACACATGATATCATTTCCCAATTTCCCAGGTGTGTGTGTGGTGTATTCGGGTGGGTACTAGTGATCTTCTGTTCAAGCTGTCGGTCGATTCCTACATGATAAAAACAAATTAAATTAAAAATAATACGTATTATATCAATTATGTGGTACCCATAGTATAAGCTTTGCTTAGTATTGGATTAGATGGCGCTGTGTAAAATGTGCGCAACTTTTTAAATGTCAATAGATCTTTCCATAGAAACATGAAACTCATGGAATTCCTAACAGTGGGCGCATAGAAGGTGACTCGCCACAGGGTCGCGTTATCAACGCACAAGTCATTGTGTCGTTGGCATTATTCCGTGCCGTTCGAAGAAACCCTCAAGATTTTAGTGATTATGTCAACGTATAGTCATTTATTCTGGAAATTATCGTCTAATAGAATATTCACATTTGTAAATCTTAGTTTGTACAACTCTTGTGAGTTGCAACCTTTATGCCCATATCCCGCGTCAAATGCTCGGTAAAAAAAACTATATTATTAAGATAGGCATACCTCCTTATTATAACGATTAGACTTTGACTATTCAATCTAAGATTAGGTAACCCGCGCAGGCTAGGCGCAGTACAAGTTACTACTTATTGTACCACTAATCAACCTTATACATAGAGGTACTATGTTCTTTTCAAACGACTTTAAAAAAGCAGGAAGTTCTCAATTCACCTGTATTTTTGTATGTCTGTAACCTCAGAACTTTTGAGTGGGTGAACAAATTTTGATGAATCTTTTTTATTTGAAAGCTGGTGCTTTCCCCTTAGTTCCAATTCAATTTGATAAAGACCTGATGGGTAGTTTTTGAGTTATCTTTAATAACGTGTATTTTGACTTCAACTACACTGATGATCTCATTTTTGTGATAAACAAATGCAGTGGAATTGAAATCAGTTGGACATTTCTTTTAAAAGGAATTATTATGCAATAAATGATATTTTTAATGAAAATAACAATGGTACATGCATTCATATACAGTATCAACATATAAGTAGTCATTTCAGAAAAAAGATTATGGTGCATACAAAGAGAAACAAAAGCATGAATGCGAATCATTTCTCAAGCCTAAAAAATTATGACAGCTATAAAAAATATGAGTATCAAATCTCAGGACCCTTTAATGGATGCGTCATAAAAAGAGATCACCTTATAGTTTGCGATGGCAATTAAGCAATAAAACTTAAAAATAAGCTGTAAAACTTAGTGGTCTCTACTGTCTTAATGAAATATTCCACTTTGATTATTTATTAATGTCTGCCATTTATTGGGCCGCAATATAATGAGGATAAAATAAATATTGTGTTGTTTATGTCTGTCTCCAGGTTTATGCCAAGAGATGGCATATCTAAATGATTTCTCTGAAGTCGTAAGAACATATTGACTAAGTAATAAAGGATAGCATGTGGTACGTACTTTATCATTAATATTCTCTTACTTAAAACCATTTATAAGCGTTATAAAACTAACCTTCACTGTTAAGTCCTACTTAAGCAAATCAACAGTTAATACAACTGGAGAAGTACGTATCGAAGACGATCAAAATGCAAGTTGATCTCACTAATTGGATGTTTGATAAAATAATCCATTCATAGATACCTGATCAAATGTATGGTGGCTGTAAATCGGATTTAAATCCATTTTCATCAGATGCTTAATGAAGGTGTAAAAAAACCTGTTCAATCCATGAATCCGAGTGGGTAGGTAATTAATCAGGTGCCTAGACCTGTCCGCGGTTTCACTTCAACTTACCGCTATATATACTCGTATTTACAAGGCAGTATAGCCGCAGTAGCTTATCATTAACGAGACTGATCATAAACACCAAGAAATTATACACAATAATATTAAAATAAAACATAATTTTCAATACCTAGACTCAAACTCAAATTAAGCATCATTAAAGTAATAATAAAGATAATAATAGGACAATAATGAATTCCCTGGGTCGACCAATTTATATCTCCATTAAACCACCTAGACACCGGTGTAAAACAATCATAAGCATTAATTAGATAAAACGCAAATCATTGGAAATAAACCATCTCGAGGGTGGTCTAATTTAAGCTTTATTTGGTTTAAATTATTGAAATGTAACGTAATATTAATAAATTTTCCGAGTGGACGCGGTCGCGTATGTTTAATGTATGACGTTTGTACATGACAAGTCTCTGGCTAATTAATGTAAGCGTTGTGCAGGAGTTAATTAATTGTCGGCTGCCCGTGTAGCGACATGTAGCGATGTAGCTCGCATGAAACATTTATAAAATTCATAACAGTGAGGATAATTATGAAACATGCGGACGCGCCTTCGCTTTGCGTCACCCGCCGCGCTCGCTGCTCGCAATCGTGCTTCAGTAAAAACTAATTTTTGCACTGAGTTTACTCGTTTATTAAATTACCCATGTACTGTAACGGAATGTCTGCTACTGCCACATTGTAAATACCTTGGTTTTGTACTTGCATTGATAGCCGAAGAGGAAATTTAATTGCTTTTACGATCGTTCATTAGCAATCTATTCCTTCGCTAAAATAAAACAACTTCTTGAATTTATTTCTTTTACTGAATTCCTTTTCGAAAATATTAGGATTAGTACATCCCAGAAATAAAAATTATCAAATGTAATAATATTTATCCACATAGATAAGTAACCAAAGGATGTCCCGTAGTATAGAAAGTACAACCTAAACAATAACAAAATGTTAACTTTATTCAATTGTTTTTCTTTATTGGTGCACCATGGACCTGCTTTTCTTTATAAATACTCCTATGAGTTTTAAAACAAAAAAATAATTCTTGATGTTATGCATCTCGCGTAACATTACCTACGTAAGTGCAAACAACTCTGCATATTTACATTAGGTAGATACCATAATTGAACAGCTGATGTAGAAGAAAAAAAAACCAAGCATTGCTTTTCTAAACTATTCGACTCACCTACTTATTACATGCTCAAAACCAGATTCATAAAATTTGATTTGAATCCTCAAAGCCAAGCCATCTGCAACAAAGACTGAAAGCGGTGGTTGTTTAATATTTATCAGCGAATTAGTATGACTACTAAACTAACAAAATCAATTAAGCTATTTTTTGCGCACAACAGGTTTTGTAGAAGATCGTTCCAGGATTTGGACGCAGTAGGTGCTTACATATTAACAGTAAGTTACGTTGCGTTGTTGAATTCATGACATAATTTACAATATCGATTTGGATAACATGGATTTTAGAATCCATATTATTATTATTTTTTCAGCCATTATTTGTTCGTTACATAAGATTTGGCTTCCCATTTGAACCCCCAACGCAAACAGCCTCTCTGTTGTGTTTGTTTTATAAGTTTAATACGTGTGTATTTATGAGTCTGTATACCTAATTGTGTATTTATAGGTACTTAATTGCATATATCTGTGGCATCGTAGCTCCCAAAATATGAACCGTTTGTTTTTTTTGTTTGAAAAGTAACTTGACCAAGTACTATAGCTATTGTAGGGATTTCATTTTAAATTTAAGTTCTTGTCTTGAAGAATAGATACATAACTAAAATACAAGCAAGTATATCTGCTTGTATTTTTAGTTAGATAATTGTATTTTCATGTTGAACAGATCTGTGTTTGACATTTGCTCCTGATAAGTGATGATGCAGTCCACAATGGGATATTCATGACTCATAGAAAAGCAGACTCTAGACGCAGACTAGACGGAAAAGTCTAGTCTTGAATTAGTTAACATAAGAACTTAATATGTATAGAATATTTTATATATTTTATTGCTCTGCACTCTGTAGCTCTACAATAGCTAATTTTTGACTTCTTCAATGCTATAAATGTCCTAGAAAGTAGGCCTATTAACTACTTGCGCATAAATGAGTTAACCTTTGATATTAAAACGAGATTTAGACAAAAACAACTGTATTGTTGTCTTGTAGATAAGAAAACAAATCTGTTATTTTTATTATGTATTTTATGTGAGAACTATGTTATCACTTGACAACCCTCACTGTCGGGCTAAAGATTAGTTACTGCCTATACACTGTGTATTGTGATTTTAACGTGACAAGGCTCAGCGCGTGGCTGTTAAACAATACAATACCGCGTCATTTAAATGGATAATTAATTCTATAAAACATGCCTTAACATTGTCATTTCTACATACGAATACATTTACGTTTTCTTTTGAATTTGCTTTTGAAAATGTTGGACATTCAGAAGCATGCGTTAAATTTTATGGTCAAATTGCTTTCATATTTAGAAAAAACGTACTTCTTCATCACAGTACTAAGCATGTCTTTTATTCCTAATATGCTTACAAGAACATGTCCCGAGCTTTATCTTAGAATGTTTGCAGTTTTTTGTTAACTTTAATGACGCAAATGCACAAATTGCTATAAGGGATATTTCTTTGTCTAGCAGAATGATATTCAGATTACTATATAGGTACTTAGGAACCCTTTCTATAACAGTTGGGAAACAGCGCGCTTATATAAGTTGGAATAACAAATGCATTCTTCCCAAAAGCTAAGTAAATTTAACTTTGTACAATTTTATCTAAAATCCGTACTATGATCTTCATGAATTAAATTTTCTTTATTCGGGCTTTGTGAAAAATACTATCTTCTTTTTTACAAATAAATTAGGTTAGAGATATCTTTTTATTTCTCTTAAAAAATATCCTATCTAAACTTAGTATCTTTAGTGTACCTACATAATTCATATTAATACAAAAAATGGGTCAAAATACTCAAAATATGGTAGTCTTATCATATGTTACATATTATAATATACCTATAACGCGTTAGAAGTTAAAAAAAACTGACACAGAATAAATGTTTGTGCAAAAAAATATATATCTATATATATTATAATATATATATCTATATATAGATAAATTGCATGAAAATAGAAAGTTTTTGCCAAACATCACGAAGTGATTCCAGTTATTTGAGAAAAATATAAATTTTAACCGTGGAAACCGTTACTGAGAAAAAGCAATACGTGCTGGGTCAGAGCTGGTTGTCCAAACATCACCGGACATCACGTGCATTAGTGTTTTGTTTGCGTTGCCCAAATTTTCAACATTTTTTAAGCCCGATGATATTTATCGACAAGCAACTGTTGTGTTGTGCTATTTTCTAAACTTTTACAGATTCTGGGAACCCTTATTAGAATAATTCTTGAAGTAGATATAGATGCAAGAAAAGAATGGAAAGGAATCTAAATGAGACCACTTTTAAATATGCATGTATTAATGAATGGCATAATATTAATTACACTGCATAAATGAAAACTATTTATATTGGGACTTTCCATCCAAGGCTGTCTGGAAGAGATCGCTACTAGCTAAAAGACCGCCCATCGTTGCACTAGTACGTATATAAGATTTATTTTATTACTACTTACTGTAAATTTCACTAATGAGACAATAAAGAGTTTGCTATCTATCTAGCTAGCTATAGCTATCTATCGGTAGGTACGTGAAACAAACACATCCTCGAAATGACGCCGCTCGTTCAAAACGTTCATCTACACTAATATTATAAAGGCGAAAGTTTGTGTGTGTGTTTATGTGTGTATGTGTGTGTTTGTTACTTCTTTACGCTCAAACGGCTGAATGGATTTGGATGAAATTCGGTACCAAGATAGCTTATACACTGGATTAACTATGGCTACATTTTATCCTGGAAAAGTGAAATGCTCCCGTGAGATGTGCAAATAATTAAAATACTTTTTATCCGTAGGCGAAACCGTGGGACGCAACTAGTAAGAAAATATAAGTAGATAGGTTTATAAATTGTATTACTAGAATTACTTATATTATAATATTTGGAGATAGACCATATAGGGCAACACTAACGGCAACACGTCTAAAACAGCTGTGCTGTAGATTTAATTGTTATAATAATTTAAAATAAGCTTTTAAGTCGCTTAATTATCGTATATTATTTATATCCAGTCGTAATTAATAAGTGCCAGTGTTTAAAATATCGTTTAGTGACGTAAAACTTCCATTACCGGCCGGGCAAAAACGGACGGTCATTGACAACGAGTTTGGAAGGATAGATTATCTTTCACCATCGAAACTGTTTCCAAAACAGGGGAAGTATTGTTATCTTTACACGTTATGATCCTTTTTTATAGGTTTTAACAAAAATCAAATGCCCAATGGCTTTGTTGAGTTTGTACAGTGTAGTTATTTGGTAACTTAATAATCCTACCTACATAATTAGGTTCCCACATAGTTCATGTACCTAAATATAATTTTAAACAAGTTTTGTTTATTAAACAAGCTCACTATAGAGAGATCTACCTATTAGAATTTATTACATTTTTTGCATTGGATAAAACTAATTTAAAATTTATTCATTGTGTATGATATGATACTTTTTATTGCATAAACTACATATCTATTTATGAAAAAAGATTACCCTTATAATAGTAAATAGTTTACTGTAGTAAATAGTGTATAAATAGTTAACAATAGTCCTTTTGTGTAAACCAAATTAATGAAACAAGCTTTTTTTTGTACCAGTAAACATCTAAGCCTGCCTTTCAACTAAGATTCATTATAAAAAATTTTTAAAGAATCATATATAAGTGGATTAATTTATTCACTAACAAATAGTTCTGCTAAAGCCAAGTATTAAGGTTACTGCTTCCTGTTTTCCAGAAAGAATTCCAATATATTGTACAATGATGACTCGCAGCAGAGCATTAAGTGACCTTGAATCCAAACTGAAGATAGCACTTTTAGAGCTCAAAGTCACCAAGGAGGCCAATGTTGGGCTCCTTAAAGAGCTGGAGGACCATGAGGCGGATATGTCTCGCATGCTAGGAAAACATGATGACTTAAAAAACCAATTGTCCGAACAAGATATAGTGTTGGAAGACATGAAGGACCAGCGAGATCGTATTCAGGCAACTCTTGATACCTATCAACATGATCAGGAGATGTATGAATCTGCTCTTATTCGCATAAGAGATCTTGAGCAAGAACTAAACCTAAATAAAACCAAAATAGAAGAATTGGAATGTATGTGCAAAAATGTTAATGGAGTGGAAATCAACATCAACACCATGGATTTATACTCTGAGTTAATCCATTCCACACCAAGCACACCAGAAATCATCTCAATACCTATTATTGATCTTACTTCTCCTAAGTTAATAAAACATAGTAATAAATTAAGCATAAAAGGGTCAAACAAAATAAAAAAATATGTTAAGGTTAAGAAACGTTTACAACGGTTATCTTTATTGTCAAAAAGGTATAAGAAGTACTTTAATAGCACAAATATATGTAAACAAAAATTAGACTTGCATACTGAGTTACATGAATGCTATAATCTATTAGGAAGGAACAATAGAGAATTAGATTATATGAGTAGTAGAATGAATTGTTTGCAAAAATCATTACATGATTTAAATAAGAAATACTCATTGTCAAAACAACAAAATAAGGCACACATTGCAGCCACAGCTAGCTTAGTTGCCCAGAGCTCAAGTGTTTGTGATAGCTGTTGTTCTATGGTTTCGGAAGTGGACCAGCTTAGTCCGGTTTTGGCGCTGGGTGGGTGTTGTGTGCTCAGGCACAGAGTACTGTGCCTGAGCACAGAACACCCTTGCCTGAACATAAGACACCTGTGCTGGACCACATAACACCCAAGCCGGAACTACTTTCACATAGTTTGGCAGCCCCTACCCTATGTCCGGTGCCGGTCTCTCGGATGGACTCAAATGGCGCAGCAGGGTCATCCGAGTCCACCTGCAGAACAGTTATTTTTAGTGATGAGGTGGGTGTAGGTATGGGCAGCTTATTGAAAAACAACTTGAGCCAGCCTCTTTGTAACAACAGTTACCGCAACATGCCCCTCAAAGAGCTAATACAAAATATCAAAAATGCAACTTATGGTGTCAACACAACCATCATTTTACATCTAGGCAATAGTTTAGAAATAAGAAAATCTGATATAGTCAGTTTAATTGAAACTTTGTTAGATATACAGAGCAAAGGTATAGGCAAGATTATTACTTGTTCATTTCCTTATTCAAATTCAATGACTAAATCACAAAATGATCATGTACATGATCTAAATTTGACATTGTATAATCTGACTCATCGTCATAGTGACTTTTTATATTTTGAATCTAATAATTTTATTAGTAAATTTATTTTGACAAAGAATACATTGTATCTCAGCAAAAAGGAAAAACTGACCATTGCTAAATTGTTAGCATTTAATATACATGACCCTGTTATCAACAGTATAACAGGTCACTCTGACTCGGCCCTGGGTAGTAACACTTCTAACCAGGGTTTAGGTATGGTGTCATCTTCAGCTGATTTAAACTGAATCCTACGACAATGGAGAGGCCTGGTAAACTAAATATTGTACATCAAAATATTCAGGGCCTTTCCAGCAAAGCTTTAGAATTAGAGCTTTTTTTAGAATTTGAAAAAGCTGATGTATTGTGCCTAACTGAGCATTGGTGTAAGAAGGATATGTTGTTTCCTGTATTTAAAAATTATGCATTGGCCAGTTCATTCAAAAGGCAAAAAGCCAATCACGGTGGCTCTTTAATATGTATATCTAATAATTATAAATTTAAAGAAAGGAAAGATATTGTTGCATTATCTGTTGAACGTGTTGTTGAACTATCGTGTGTAGAGTTGGAGCAACATATAATTGTTTGCGTATACAGGCCTCCCTCGGCTGATTTTAAGGTGTTCGAGTCTATTATGGAAGAAGTTTTAACAAAAATCTCAAACAGCGCAAAACATCTCATTGTATGTGGCGATTTTAATGTGAATATTCTTGACCAATCTTCGCTAACTGACAGTTTACTAAATTTGTTTATGTGCTTCAACTTGAAAAATCTTTACAATCAGCCAACCAGAATTACTAGCTCATCTGCTACTTGCTTAGACAATATATTCTGTGACTGTGAACCACAAAGCAAGTCAGTTATTGATAAACTTAGCTCAGATCATTGTGGTCAAAGTGCTGTATTTCCATGCATACTGAAAAAAAATTCTTATGAGTTTACTTACAGACCTATTACAACCAACCGCTTGGAACAGTTTGCTCAAAATCTAGATGACAAACTTGTGTTATTACCACTCACTGATGACCCTAATGATCTTTGTAATGTGTTGTTTGATGTTATGGATAAAGAGTTTAACAAGATATTCAATTTAAAGACGTGTAGAGGAGGTGTTAAAGCAGAATTGAGTGACTGGGCTTCACCTGGCATTTATAAAAGTAGAAACAGGCTGTATGATTTATATTCTCAGAAATCAGATAATATTTATGACAGTAAATTTACTGAGTATTTAAAATCTTATTCAAAAATTTTTAAACGCGTTTGCCAGACAGCTAAGTCTCTGTACTTGAGTAAGAAAATCAATAGAGCGGACGACAAAATTAAAGCAACCTGGAAAATAATTAATACCGAGACCGGCAAAACTAAACCTCGGCACCGAAAACTCACTCTTAGTATTAATAACAGATTAATATCTAAAGACAGTGAAGTTGCTAGTGCATTTGAGGATTTTTTCGTAAATATACCTGTAGTTACCACTCAGTCATTAAATTCATCGATTAGTGAGTCTTGTGCAATTCTTGCAGAGTGTGTTGATAAATGTGAAGTAGTTTTTAGATTTAGACATATTAATTCGGCTATAATTGTTAAGACCTTTAGGTCACTTAAAATAAAGAATACTGAGGATCTTTGGGGAATGTCTACCAGGGTTTTAAGTGGCATTGTCACATTAATCGCACCATATTTAGCAGAAGTATTTAATAAATGTGTAGACGAAGGAGTTTTTCCCAACGTAATGAAAAATAGTAAATTGATTCCATTATTTAAGTCTGGAAATAAGAATGATCCATCGAACTATAGGCCAATTTCTGTGTTACCTGCAATAAGTAAAATTTTTGAAAAAGAAATTCTTAATCAGTTGTTAACATTTTTTAACCTTAACGGACTGTTTCACAGTCAACAGTTTGGATTTACAAAAGGACGATCAACTACAGATGCAGGCGTAGAACTCTTTATACATATACTTGGTGCTTGGGAGAAGTCACAGGATGCCATAGGTATTTTTTGTGACTTATCCAAAGCATTTGATTGCGTATGTCACGAAACCCTAATTTTTAAATTAAAGCATTACGGGGTTTGTGGGAAAGCTCTTGATCTTGTCTCTTCTTATCTTGGTAATAGAATTCAGACAGTTGAAGTTAATGGAGCAAGATCATCTGGTTCTATCACTAAAATGGGGGTCCCGCAGGGTTCAATACTAGGACCATTCTTATTTTTGGCCTATATTAACGATCTTCCATTTTTTGTAAAGAACCTATGTGATATTGTTTTGTTCGCAGATGATACGTCTCTTATTTTCAAGGTTGACCGATCTACTAATGATTTTGACGACGTTAACAAGGCGTCACTGGTTTTGAACTGGTTTACTAAAAACAATCTACTGTTAAATAGTAAGAAAACTAAATGTATTAAGTTTTCGTTACCTAATGTTAGGGGGTCTCCTACAAATTTATTACTGAATGGTGAGGCATTAGATTTGGTACAATCTGTCACGTTCCTTGGCATAACTATAGACTCTAAATTACAGTGGGGTCCTCACATATCAAACATTGCTGGTAGATTGAGCTCTGCTGCATATGCTGTGCGTAAAATCAGACAGTTTACTGATGAAGCCACTGCAAGATTAGTATACTTTAGTTACTTCCACAGTATTATGTCATACGGCATCTTACTGTGGGGTAAAGCCGCGGACATACAATCAATTTTTGTCTTACAGAAAAGAGCAATTCGTTCCATTTATAACATGAAATCCCGCGACTCTCTCAGGGAACGATTTAAGGAGATAAATATTCTTACAGTGGCTTGTCAATACATTTACGATAATTTGATGTACACTCGCAAAAACATTAGCTCTTTTCCCAGATATTGCGACATTCATAACTTTAATACTAGGAACAAAAATAAATTGAAAGTTCCAAGATTCAGACTGCAGAAAGTTAATGGTTCATTTATGGGAAACTGTATACGCTTTTATAACAAGTTGCCCGACGGTATCGAACAATTGTCAATGCGTAAATATAAATTATTCATAAAGTCAAACTTAATGAAAAAAGCCTATTACACAATAAATGATTATGTGTCGGACAAAAAAGCTTGGCCTGAATATCCCAAGCTTAACGGTATGAAAGCTTAGGTACTTTGCCTATTGCCTATTCCTATCTATAAATTCAGTTTCTATTTGTAATGTTTATAATAAGATAATCACGGTATTTTTCTTGCACCGGTGTGACGTGGTGGTTATTTTTGTAACATATTCATTATCTCAATTGTAATGAATTATATACATTGTAAAAGACAGTAGAAAGAAGACAAAAAAAAAAAAATACATCACTGTAAAGTTTCTTGTAGCTTCTTCTTTACAGTTGTAATCGAAGCTTCGGATCAAAGTTTTCAATTCTGCATTGTGCCGGATTGCTTGCACCAGTAGTGAGAAAGAGAACTGCTTTTTTTTCAAACTCATATATTGTAATGGGCTTGCTATATTATTTGACAATAAGCACTTTGTAATTTTATATGCTTAGTGAAATAACTTAATTTTAAGTACCTAGTATAATTTTGACTTGTAAAAGTGCTAAAATTAGCCTATTTGCAATAAATCTTTTGACTTTGACTTTGACTTTGAAATGGATACAAGAACAAATCTAAAATCATTACATGAAAAGACTATGATTATTTCTCTAAATGCTAAACTAAACCATTCCTAAACACGCTTCACACGTACTCGTAGCTAACAAACATGAGCATCAGCTATCTCGGTCCTACAAGTGCGAAGGACTTTGCATAAAGTGGACACCTTACATCAAAACAAGTGAGGAGGTCGTAGAGGGGGTGAGGCAAGGTGGGGCGCGGGAGGACGTGGGGCGGGCCGAGGGCGTGCAGGCTGCAGCGCGTGACCCCCGCCTTGCACTTGCAACCGGAGCATGCACCTTCAGACAAGCCGATTATGACTAGCTTCATATTTACTGCTACATTGAACAGCAACCTTAAAACGTAGCATCACCGATCTTTGTTTTTCTTGGTTCTTTTTCATTTAAAAAATAAGTTCATGTTTTAAATGCAACAAATATTCAAATGTTACGGCAATCTTTCTTTAAATAGATACAGAATGTGTTCACCCAAATGTACAAAATTCGATATGAAAACATTGTAGTGCTGTTTGTTACAAAATGCTACACAGCTAGCGCCATCTATGAGCTGGTAGCGGAACTATAATTTCTTCAGAAACAATTTTTCTTTTCTAAAAATAAATTTTTGAAAAAGAATTTAGAGATCCAAAAAAACAATTTAGAGCATAGTTCAAAATTTTGAAAATTTTTAGTAAAACGGTAATTTTACATACACCATTTTTTTGACATTCAAACGCCTATAACTTCTGTGCATATAAGCCGATTGAAGCGAAAAAACGTTTTTCGTGATCGGCTGGACTCCCCGCATCCAACGACACCAAGCACGGGGCCCTAGCTCGCAAGCTCTCCAAAAAAATTGGATTTGAAAAAGTAAGAATCAACGCAAGCACCTTGGTAGCTTTAGACGATGGACCAAAAGCGATTCCTTTAAAATAATACAGTTATTTAAAACTGAATTTCAAGAACTTGCCATGCTATGGCTTACAAATATGACAATTCACATTTCGATACGTAATTGTAACATCCGCGGAAACGAGAACAATAAAATTTACATGCTAATACTACATTATTACTAAATAAAACGAACATCCGGTCCCGCTATCGATTTGCATATTTTTTATAATATCAGGGAGATTTAACAAAAGCATGTCGTTTATAAAACGGATGACGCGCCATTGTCAGGATTTCCGGAACTAATGTGGGTAGATGCTAAATTATTCATAAAATTTAATCAAATCGTCCTCATAATCAGAGCTCGGTGATAATTACGCGATATTATAAATGCGGTGAATAAATAGCGGGATGTCTATACAATTAACATGACAATCGGTAGAGTCGAGTTAGCATAAACACTTAGTACCTATATGTCCTGTTATAATGCATTCACAAAGCTATAGTGTAGATATATATTTATTGTATATATATCGTCATTGGTTTATGCTCGTCTACTGCTGGACATAAGCCTCTTTCAAGGCACACCACTAAGCCCGGTCTTTTTCCAGTTACTGCCTTGCATATATCATCGCTCCATCTCGCGGCAGATCGTCCTACATACAAACATACGTACATCTGCCGATTCTCGGTCTCCACTCTAGAACATTTCTACCCCAACGGTTATTGGTCTTTTTCCGGTCTTTTTCCAGTTACTGCCTTGCATATATCATCGCTCCATCTCGCGGCAGATCGTCCTACATACAAACATACGTACATCTGCCGATTCTCGGTCTCCACTCTAGAACATTTCTACCCCAACGGTTATTGGTTCTTCGGAAGATATGACCAGTCCATTGTCATTGCAGCTTGCTGTTTTGCTGAGCTATGTCGGTAACCTTTAGTTCTCCAGCGAATAACTTCCTTTCGGATTCGATCCCGCAGAGATATCTACGCCTAACATAGCTTAGTGATGTAATTATGACCATTTTACTTATAAGCTGATGATGTCACAAACAAATGAAAAAATATAGATAATGCAAAAAATAGTAGTACCTTTTCTGGTTGTTTTTAGCCCAGAAATGTAAAAATGGGAATAAATCGAATGTGCTTCGAAATAGTATTACAATGTTTATCTTCGTGGGACCGAGAGTTTTACAAATCCACCTGGCGATTTTATATATAACAACTCTTTCCTCAATCGTAATTTATGATCCCGCTGTTTCATCCGCCATTTTTCTTACTATTCATAAGGACCTACTTGACCCGCTCATGACTTGCATTTTTCAAAAATACGTTATTGGTACACCCCTACGCCGTATAAGGTAGAGAATGATCGAATGCAGACCTAATATCATAAATAAAAAACACCTTCGAGCAGTTTGGCTGTAATACGTTGTCTGTTAGTTAGACTCTTGAATAATAATAATAATAATATGTGCGGACATCTCACACACCGCCATCTAGCCCCAAACTAAGCAAAGCTTGTGCTATGGGAACCAGATAACTGATACAATACTTAGATAATTTTTTGTTTGTAAATACATACATAGAATACAATATGACACCCAGACACAGAATAAACACCTATGTTCATCACACAAATGTTTCTCCTGAGTGGGAATCGAACCCACAACACACAGTTCAGAAGGCAGGGCTACTACCAACTGAGCTATCGGGCCAGTCAAAGTCAAATATCAGAGAATGATCTAAATAGGTATTATACTTAGATAGCATCGGACTTTGGTACATACTACATACCCAATAGGGTATATCCAAATCTAAACCAGCCAAATGCTTAATTTAATATTCACTGGCCAGATAAGATAAAAAGTAAAACAAATTTATTATTTACTGTGTAACGATATCCATAAACTTTATGCTAATTTAGCATAAGGCAGGTAGAATTTTAACACCCTACTGGTTACTATCTCCAACACCATTATTTTTATATGAATGTTTTTGTGACAGCCGTTGGTCCTTATAAACTATGTAGTATAAAGGAACGTTTCGATTTGGTTTTTCGATTTGAATTGTTTTTTTGGATGTATTTGTTTAACCGTTGGGTTATTTGATCATTATTGTAATAGCAGTTTATGTAAGTTCTGGGAAAACTTAGGCTTTAATAGAGTAACAACAATCACTCAATAAATATTACATTGGGATCTTAGAGAGAGTGGTAAGTAGGTAGGTACGTTTTCCTCAATCGCAACTCTACCTTTGTAGTACTTTTTTGAGATAACAAAAGTTTGGTTGAAGCCCACGCAATAGTAAAACAAAATGCCGCTGAAATTGTACTGTACTTTTATTTGACCATTGAGTAACAAGTGCAGTTTTATGACAAATAGCTGAACAAATATAGCTACCTCATTAGCAACTAAAAATTTAAAAAACTATATAACTGCGACTATTTTTCAGTAACCAATTTTACGTCTGCACCATAGTACTATTATGTATTCTGTGGCAATGGCTAAAAAATATATTTTGTATTTTTAAAGTACCCAAACAGTTATTAATAGTAACCTATATTTATAGGGCGAGGATAACCTCAGACAAAATAAATAGGTTTTTAAGGCTTACCTATAAACGCGAACAGAACTATGAAAAAACAGTCAGGTAGATCATGACAGAGACAAGAGAATAATAATTTTTTTTTAATTGGTACCAATCGCAAGCTAATTTTTATTAAAGTGACAAAAAGTGTCACACTCGCGGTAGATACAATCTAACTCGTCACCTGCACGGAAGCGCGGCTTGTCAACACAAAAACCACATTAGTAGGCCATTATAAATACACTTATTTATGCATGTTATCAAAATTATTCAAATGTAACCCAAACAAATAAGCATGAAATGTTGTGAGCCCAGAAATAACAATAACACTATAGTGACTTATAACATGAGCAAGGTTATCTTTGTGAAGGGTGTGGTGATGTAAAGTAAACACAAGTATATACTAGAAATAATTAGACAACTTTATCATTGCCGATATTAAGTTGAAACGCAAAACGCATCAGCTGCTAGTAAAGATAGGTACCTAGTGATGAGGAATGTGACTCATTTGCCTACTCTATAACGCTGCCTAGACTTCTACTGTTTTTTAAACGATTGTTTCTATAGTCACGGAAATTTCCAGAAACCTGTAATGAATAATCACACACGTGTTATCGAAAGAACTAATAAGCAGACCCAGATGTTTCAACGCCAAATAATTTCATGAACGGTAAATCTTATTTGATACAACGTATCAGAGTATTATAAACATTCGAATCTGAATAAACATACACGCAGGTAAATCAGAATGGTAAATGACCAACTGTAATATAAATATCAGAAATAGTATAAAGCTAGCAACACACGGCCGAATGGAACTATCTTTCAGACGCTTCCACAAGGCTTAACATTTTAAAATGAATCCGTGAAGATCGTAAAATATTCGATTAACAGGGCGTGTATGTTTGCTTTCGCCGAGTTTAACATTGCTATTAAACAGTCGTGAAATGGACAGAAATAATCGGGTCGATCCGTTACATCGCATCGTTCGTATGACGCTGGCGTCTGAAGACGCTGTGCTCATGTTCGCAGCTTGCCCATTGCTATGCCGCGCCACCACTTTGTTACTGGGACATTTACCTTATTCGTCCAACGTTACACAGATACATGATTGACAAATTATACTAAATTCGGAGAGCTACCGTTTTATATCTCATGTTTATTCGGTTTGTAGTACAATAGGTGAGGCACGTACGGTGTCGCTCAGCCACACGTATAAGCGGTTTGGCTTGTCGTTATTACGCGTTTACTCGCGGGCCGAGGCCTTTGCCAATGCTTTCGTTGAAGGCAATGCATGAACAGCGTCCAACACGACGGCTATGTTTTTGCAAGTCTGGACGCGCATCACCTATGGCCCTTCGCAGACCATTCTTTAAAACTACCGATACAATACTGAGAACTAGAACACCCGCAACAAATAGTATCTATCGCTGCATGCAAATAAAAATAAAAACGAACGCAAAACCCTTCGTTACTTACGTAAGCGGTAAAGTCTACGGGATTAGATAAGCGATGAAGATAAGCCGATGACTAAACATGATCTACAAGCGCATGACGGATCAGCTTAGTGATCAGAGGATGGATAAGCCATATAAGAGCGTCTCATGAATGACGTTCGTTTGCGAGATTGATAAAAGCTCGTGAGGTGTATTGCATAGTGGGCAGTGAACGTTTTAATCGTGCGATTCAGTTGCGTGGACATTAGTATCGCAGGCGCGGGCGGCGAGCGGCGGGAGGCGCGGGCGCAGCGCTGCCTCCCGCAGAGATGCTCCGACTGCGCAACTTTTTACCGATGCATGCTCAGCTCGTGTCTTTTTCGCTCTTCCCGATTGGAATTCGTTGAGGGATCGCCGCTGCCGGTGGCAGACGTCTTGTGACATGTCAGTGGTGGTACGTGCGCTGCGTACGGGCCAATTAACCAGTCATCTCACTCGAATCCAGCACTCAGACGGAATCTCCGCAGAGCTGAACGCTTCTGAGGAGGCTCGTCATTATTCAGGGAACAACCGTGAAAATGCTTTAACACAGAAATTGTTAATTGAATTCGTTAATTGCCATTTCTTTCTTAAGACAAGAACGGGAATTGTAGGTACATGTTGGGATTTTTCATTCCTGTTTGTGAAACACGCGATTTTGTCAATGAAAACAATTCGGAGTCATTCATTACAAGTTTCTGATCCCTAAAGTTTCTTTTAATAGTAAAATAAAATGTATTTTTTCCTCTCCACGTTTTTCCCCGAGAAACAAAAAAGTTGACAAACAAGATTTTGAAGGAATAGCAAGCGGTGTCGCATCGAGGTGGTAGCATAACAATGACAGCCCTTACAATGGAAACTTATGTTTGACAAAAGGAAAGAGCAAACGTCGACGAACGGTGTGAAATAAAATAAAAGAATCACGGAGACAAATCCCAGCAACGTGCGTAGACACGAGGTGGGAACACAGTAGTTTAGAATTTACTTGATAGGTTTTATCAAATGGTCATTCAATTTAAAAGAAACAATCACTCATTTTATTTTTCAATGTATTTATGTAATTTAACGCTCAACGATCTACTGATACCGATCTTGGACGCTATTGACTACGTTAAAATTGTGGTAATAGTACAAGTCCTAACTAGGATTTCCGGGACTTATTGGAACTACGACCACCATAGTCCCGCAACACCCAGACACAGAATACTCATAAGTAGATACTTTTTTATCTATGAACACTTTACTTGTCTTGTATGGGAAGATAGCCGTGGTTTTGATTCCCGCTCTACTATATAATAAAACAACACTATACTAAACAATCAAACATCAAAGATACATTTCGTGTCTTACGAAAAGTATAATAATGATAATAATAACGCCCAACGATCACATACATAGATCCTGGACCTTTCCAGGATCTATGTGTGTGATCGTTGGGCACGGACACGGGACACGGGGAATCCTAGTTAAGGAACTAGGATTCCCCGAATCCTAGTTAAGGAACTAGGATTCCCCGTGTCTAGGGCCCCAGGAACTACGAGGACCATGGTCCCACACCCAGACTCAGAACAAGTATTTGTGATTTTATTTCTGTGCACAACTACTTGACCCGCAGGAATCGAACTCGCTGCCTCCAAGTTATGAGCCGACCTGCTCAACTACCACACCACAGAGGCTGCCATGCTGGCTGGTTTATAAAAATAGGTAGGTATTATACATATTATGTTTTGATTAAACAAATTTTAATGGACTGCTCGGTGTAATGCTATGATTTATTGTAAGACAGCGTGCAGTTCGGATAAATACCTACAATATATCTGTAATAACACCTTGCAAATATAAAATTCACTTCAATTATATTAGATTTAAGTTATTTTGCGAAAGGAAAATTTTATGCTTTTAGGACGCTACCCCGATTTTGTAGTATATATCGATACTAACACTATTGGGTTTCTGCCTTCAAGATACACTAAATCTGGCAGAGTACCCTTATATACCGGGATATAAATTAAATAAATAAATATTTGTGGCTATGGCACACAGCGCCATCTAGGCCCAAACTAAGCAAAGCTTGTACTCTATGGTAACCGGATAAATAATACAATACTTAGATACTTTTTGCTTATAAATACATACATAGGAGTTTTGGCGGGAAAACGAAAAAGATCGTGTCACCGCATTGTATTATTTTCCAGAACTTGTGTTGTTTTCAGTGTTGGTGCGTAGAATTGGTGGCATTTTATTCGTTAAGTGCTGGATTACAGGCATGAGTGTGGGAAAGTGGTATATTAATGGTGAAACGTATCTTTTCGTGTTGTTTCCAAAACTCCATAGAAGCTTCTGGTAACTGGCCACCACTTTACTAGGAGTATGACTTGACTAGACTAGACTATGACTTGACTTGATGACTTGGACTGTGACTTGACTTGACTTAACATATTACTTAACTCAAAAAATTATCAATTACTTGACGTTGGCTAAATACACAAAAGTGTGGAGCCATACAAAAAAAAATACATACATAGAATACAATACACAACACCTGTTTTAGCCTGGTTCATTTATTCATTACAAGAGGGGCCGTGCGGTTTCATCCGCATATTTCTTTTCCGGGATAAAAAGTATCGAGACATTATGTGTATAGGCAATTCGTGGGCAAAATTTCTTCTATCTTGATACAAGATAGCGTGTAAACGTCACTCAATACAAACAACATTCCACTTTTATATATTAATAGCGTAACTGAAAGCGTAAGTGCGAGTATAATATCGACACAATTATGGACAAAGCTGGCGAGGTGTCGACGGGCAGCGGCAACGCGTGTTATCGCGCACTCGTTTAATGCAAACAGGGCTACTGGAACTGAGAGGCAGAAAATAATCATAAACATTTTCATTTTTAGTGTGAAATTATCGTAAGTATGATAGATTTTGGAATATTAATAACGACTAAGCTCACGTCAATTAAAAGTCAAATTACTCTGACCAGATTTCATTTTTATTTATTTATTTAAAAAGGTTTCTTAATACAAAATGAAACATTTTATTAGTTTTGTATTCAGGATTAATTTTCGCGAAGTCACGCCTAATTCTATCCATCAGGTTTCTTAATTTGAAATGTGTTTATAATTTACGCAGATGTAACAATGTAGGCATATCAAACTACCGTATAGAGTCACTCTGAGCTTATGAATTAAACACAGTTATATTGTCATAATGATAGGTATAGTAGGTATGTACCTTAATTTATAACAAAAAAAAGAACTGTCATTATATAACAACTCAAAAAAAAATCCGTGAAAGTTCTTTATTTATACTTATACTAGTTCCACCCCGCAGTTTCATCCGCGGATAAAAAGTATTTTAATTATTTGCTCATCCCACGAGAACATTTCACTTTTCCGGAATAAAATGTAGCCTATATGTTAATCCAGTGTATAAGCTATCTTGGTACCGAATTTCATCCAAATCCATTCAGCCATTTGAGCGTGAAGAAGTAACAAACATACACACATACACACATACAAGCTTTCGCCTTTATAATATTAGTGTGATAATATTAATAAGGAGATTATAACTCTAGTTTCGCGTGACACTGCACTGCGCGGTGCGCACGTCATCCTAAGACATCAACACAGTCTAGTAATAATAATAAAATTACTAGACTGTGAGATTATGTCACAAAGTCTCATTTGCCCAGTAATTTTACAAGTCGCACTGTGGCTTGTAAAATTAACCGGAACACTGTAGTGCTGGCGCCTTGCGCACTACTGCTTGGCGGCAGAATAACTGGCAAAGCGGTGGTACCTTCATAAAAGAACTTTGCAGGAAAGTCCTACCAAAATAAAAATCTACACAGAAATATGCTATAAATCTGATTAAAGTTATTCATTTTCATTGAAGTGCGAAAAAATCAAAATAAAATATAATTATTCGTAACGATCCTTTCGAAAATATTATGACCAACAACTTGATAAATATTAATGCAATCCCGTAGAGCAGTTATCGTAAATTCCAAAATATGACTGCATATTTTGCTGCTATCTGCATTATCCATGAAATATTAAAAATAAAATAAAAATGCAGCGTCCGAATGCTGGTGGTAGCCCTTGGAGGAACAGAAAGGAGCCGCTTGCCTTTCCATTGAATCAAATTCATATATTTTGAGATTCAGTCGCCAATTTCATTTGTACAGATGGCAAAATAAAATCTCAAAATGTTATTGAGAAAATATTTCCTTAATTTTTTGAAGTTTATGATCATTATGGAACAGAAATCAGATATAGTGATCCGTAGAATAAAGTCCAAATTATAATAAATATTATATTTTTATTTTTTATATTTTAATAAATATTTTTAACATGATTTGAAGATAATCTTCAGTTCATCTTAAAAAGTGATTGTTTATATCTATAGTAAGGTCTTAAATCGAAGACAGAGGGCGTGGCCTGCGTCAGAGTGATGGAGACCAGCGTGGAGGGGCGCGCCGAGCTCAACGATCGCGTGATCAGCGGTCGGCCACTTTCGCTCGAGCTCCGGGAATAGACAGACGTTGTACCATCGCGATTCATATTTTTCTGTTATTTAATTTAATTGAGTAAAATTGTTATTTTCTGTTTAAATTATTAAAGTCTGATTTTATTGTGAAGTTGTAATATTTTTTTAATAACTACCAACGTAGTTTATAACCTCAGAAGTGAGATCTTACTCCGTTCTGACTTGGTTATTCTGATTTTAAGTAGTGTTTTGCTTTTGCTGTTGTAATCTTTAATTTTTTAATCTTTTCTTTTTTAATTAATTTTCGCTTTAATTTTATAAGCTATGGCTGAGAGTAGTAAACGTAAAAGTCGTAAGCGAGATCGTACGTCTATTCCTGGTTTAGAAGCCCAGCTTCAAACGATTATAAGCCGCTTAAATGTTTTGGAAGATTCCAGGACACGCAGTGCAAGTGTTGTTGCGAGTACATCGCGCGCCTTGCCGGCGCTCACACCGGATGCTCCGGCGCCAGCCGCGACGTGCGAGCCGTCTGGCCAGCTAACTGCGCCGTCGAGCGCCGAGTCGTACCCTGCAAGTCTGGACCTGTCCGTGCCACGTTCAAGCACGCCTCTGCCCACCGCGGATATGGTTATAAGCGAAGTAACTGAAAAGCTCGTTAATGCTATTGATGCCATGCCGGTAAGATCGAACCACGTATTTATTTCGAATTTCGATCCGTCTCTGCACGATTTTGATTCGTGGTGTAGTGAAATTGATCACGTGCGAAAACTAAATAGATGGGATGATCGTGAGTGTTTAGCACGTATAGGTAATTGTTTGAAAGGTGATGCGAGGTCGTGGCTCTACGAGTGGGTTAGCAACGATCGTAGTTGGTCAAATTTCAAGCGTGAATTTAAGGCATTGTGCCCTATACGGGTAGATATCGCTAACATTTTATTTGATGTTATGAAAACTGATTCGGATAACTACCCCACGTATGCAGAATACGCTAGGCGTTCATTGTTACGGTTACGCATTGTTAACGGTTTGAGTGATGAGTTAATTGTAGCGATAGTTATACGTGGTGTTACTGATCCTCAAATTCGTGCAGCTGCTACAAACGCTAAGCTTTTGCCAGACAATTTAGTGAGTTTTTTGTCCATCTATGTGAAACCTGATCAGATTACACCCGTTCGAACTCGTGGTGTTTTTCGTAAAGGTCATGTGCAACAAAACTCGCGAAAACGCGAGTATAGTGATTCGAGGACTATTAAATGTTTTAACTGTAATGGCTTAGGTCATAAGCAGCAGTCGTGTCCCAAGCGTGTGAGGTTAGGCGGTGATAATTCAGGTGCAAGTACTTCAAATTCGAATAAGTTGACGTCTAAATCAGAGCCGTGTGGTTTTTGCAAAAAGATAGGTCACAAGGTAGAAGACTGTTTTGCAAAACAACGTGCTGAGTCACGTGGTAAGTCAACTGTAAATTTTTGTCGAGAAATGGTTGACACATTTAAACAAAATGATATTGCAACCGCAGTAATACAGGGCATTCCCGTTGATATTCTGATAGATAGTGGGTCGACTATTTCACTGATATCTGAATCCGTCGCTAAGCATTTTCAATGCACTCAGGTGCCTTCGTTTCGTGTCTTACGCGGTATTGGTAGTCAGGAGGTAGAGTCTTCTTACTGTACTACTTTAACGGTTGAGTTTCCTGAGATTACCCTCGAAGTCGATTTTCATGTTGTCTCTGACCGATTCATGAATACGCCAGTTATCGTTGGTACCGATGTATTAAACAGAGACGGGGTCACGTACACTAGAACACGCGGCGTACAACGATTAACGCGAGTTGATTATGTTTTCGAGGTTATGTTAGATGAACCATTACCGATCGATTCACCGTTGGTAGGCGAAGATAGAAAGCGTTTGATAAGCGTAATTAACGAGTTCGCGGATTATCTTGTAGTTGGTACAGCGACCACTACTGTGAACACTGGTTCCATGCACATTCGTTTACATAACGAGACTCCAGTAGTTTATCGACCTTACAAGATGTCTCATGATGAAAAGTTGCGTGTTAGAGAAATCATTAAGGACTTGTTAGATAAACAAATAATACGCGAATCGGAGTCTGAGTTTTCAAGCCCAATACTTCTGGTTAAGAAGAAAGATGGTAGCGATAGGTTGTGCGTAGACTTTCGGGCTTTGAATGCAAACACCGTGAAGGATCACTATCCACTGCCGTTGATCGACGATCATATCGATCGTCTTGGCAAAGCCAAATTGTTTACGAGTTTAGACATGGCTACTGGGTTTCATCAGATTAGCTTGGATAGTGACTCTATTCATCGAACTGGGTTTGTAACACCAGAGGGACATTATGAGTACCTTAAGATGCCATATGGTCTTGCTAATGCTCCTGTCGTTTATCAACGAATAATTTCAAATACTTTGCGTTCCTATATAGAAGCAGGTAGAGTTTGCGTGTATATTGATGACGTATTATTACCGAGCGATACTATTGAGGAAGGCTTACAGACTCTACGCGACGTTCTAGGGACTCTGACAAAGGCGGGATTTTCTATCAACCTTAAGAAATGCAAATTTCTTACGAGTGAAATAGAGTACTTGGGTCGAACGATTAGTAATGGTCAGGTGAGACCGAGCGAGCATAAAGTGGAAGCCTTAGTTAACACGCGAGTACCAAGCAATGTCAAAGAGGTTAGACAGTTTTTAGGCCTCGCGGGTTACTTTAGACGATACATTCCCGGTTATTCATTGAAAACAGCATGCATTGCCAACCTAACTCGCAAAGGTGTACCATTCAGATGGGGTGAGGAACAAGAGAGCGTCCGTAAAGATATTATTGAGCGGCTAACTAGTGAGCCAGTACTAGCAATTTTTGACACGTCTCTCCCCACCGAAGTACACACCGATGCGTCTGCGCAAGGTTACGGTGCTGTTTTGCTCCAAACTCACGATAATGGACATAAGCGTCCAGTTGCCTATTTTAGCAAAGTTACTCAAGGGGCAGAATCACGTTATCACTCATATGAGTTAGAAACGTTGGCCGTTGTGAAGGCTTTGCAACATTTTCGACATTACCTTATCGGTTCAAAATTTAAAGTAATCACAGATTGTAATGCCCTTAAATTGACTCAACGTAAGAAGGATCTACTACCGCGGATTGCTCGGTGGTGGATGTTTCTACAAGACTACGACTTTGAGCTTGAGTATCGGAAAGGAGCTGCGTTATCTCATGCCGATTTTCTAAGCCGAAATCCTGTTAATGTTTGTGAAATTCGTAGACCACTAAACTGGGCCCAGATAGCGCAGGCCGCTGACGAAGAAACTCAAAATTTGTTGCAAAAGCTCAAAGACGGTGACCTAGATTCATCTCGGTATGTCAAACGCAATGACATTCTTTATTACAAGATGGATGTAGTAGGCGAACAACAACGTTTGTTGTGCTATATACCTAAAGGTCATCGCCTTAGCCTACTCCGTGTTTTTCACGATGAACATCAGCACATTGGTGTAGAAAAGACTACCGAACTGATACTGAAACATTTCTGGTTTCCGAAATTGCGTATGTTTGTGCGGAAGTACATACAGCACTGTGTTGTGTGTATCTCTCACAAAAAGGTTCCACGTCAGCCTTTGCAACCTATCGAATCGTGGCACAAGCCAAGTACACCATTCGATACTGTGCACAGTGATGTCCTAGGGCCACTTCCGGCCTCGAACGGTTTCAAGTATGTCGTTCTTATTGTAGACGCATTCACTAAATACTGTCTTCTGTATCCTATACACAAACAAGATGCAAGTGAACTGAAAAAGATTTTTGAAAATGCTATTTCTTTGTTTGGCCCACCCAAATTGTTAATTGTAGACCGTGGTCGAATGTATGAGAGTTCTGTTTTTGTAAATTGGATTAGAGAACTTGGTTGTGATCTACATTTCATTACTCCTGAAATGCACCAAAGTAATGGACAAGTTGAGCGGTATTGCCGTACAGTCATGAATATGATTCGTGTTGAGGCTAATTTTAGACAAGAAAGTTGGTCAAATATTTTGTGGAAATTACAGCTCACCTTGAACATTACTGTGCAAAAGTCGATAAAATGTACACCTTTAAATTTGTTGATTGGCAGTGATGGTACGACTCCCGTCATACGATCTCTGGTGCGAGATGTGGCATTGGATGCGTCGAGTCCTAATCGCGAAGCTTTGCGCGAGCTTGCCCGACAGCGTGCGTCACAGCTTCTAGACGAGAATCGCTCTCGTCAAGACACTCGAATCAACAAACGGCGCCAGACACCCCGCTCGTTTGAGAAAAATGACCTGGTGTTTGTAAGAAAACCGAGCCAGGCTACGGGCAAGATGGACTCCTGCATGCGCGGCCCATACATCGTCACGCAAGTTCTGCCACGTGGTCGGTATGAACTTAAATTAATCGCTGGCTCCTATGGCAAAACCACGCAAGCTGCTGCAGAGCACATTGTGCTATGGCGCGGGGAGTGGACCCCAGATGTATGTGCAATATTTTTTGAAGGTCAGTATGACGTTTGGAGTTGCTTTTGTTTTGCTTTTAATGTTTTGTTTTATTGGCTCGCGTTTGTGGAACGCTGGAGCAGTTATCTCACGTTGTTGAACGTTTGAGGTGTATATTGGCTCGCGTTTGTGGAACGCTGGAGCAGTTATCTCACGTTGTTGAACGTTTGAGGTGTATATTGGCTCGCGTTTGTGGAACGCTGGAGCAGTTATCTCACGTTGTCAAACGTTTGAGGTGTATATTGGCTCGCGTTTGTGGAACGCTGGAGCAGTGATCTCGCGTTGTTGAACGTTTGAGGTGTATATTGGCTCGCGTTTGTGGAACGCTGGAGCAGTGATCTCGCGTTGTTGAACGTTTGAGGTGTTGTTGGCTCGCGTTTGTGGAACGCTGGAGCAGTGATCTCGCGTTGTTGAACGTTTGAGGTGTTTTTCCTGCGTCCTAGAGCATTTGGTAATGCTGGTGTCATCTAATTTACTCTTGAGTGGCCTATTTATTGTAATGCAGTTGGTTGGTATACTATGCCGTCTTGCATGAGTTTTCTTTTGCACTCTTACAATGCTGGTGGCCCTCGAGTACTTTAGTACACACCCTGGAGAGGACCATGGAGTTGGTGGCCGCCTGTAGGGCAGAGCCTGTTGCCGAGTGACCTAACGGGCTCGATGAGGGTGACGTGTCATCCTGGATATTCCTGACGAGGGAATATGCCGAACTTTTGGAGAATGATCTTATTTTGGTTCTTTTTCAGCTTACTAGTATAAGATCATTTAACTAATGCAAGCTATGTCTTTCAGATGACAATGATGATGTCGAAAAATGTGCTACTGATGAGTCATCACGTAGCCATGAGCGCCAAGATGTGGAAGTGGATGTTCACAGACCAGCTACTTCATGTCGTGAGCCTGAAGTCCTGCAGCAGCATCCGCCATCCCACTCTGATCCATCTGCGTGCGAGGACGCACCGCTGTCAGGAGAGGCCGAGTAAGGTCTTAAATCGAAGACAGAGGGCGTGGCCTGCGTCAGAGTGATGGAGACCAGCGTGGAGGGGCGCGCCGAGCTCAACGATCGCGTGATCAGCGGTCGGCCACTTTCGCTCGAGCTCCGGGAATAGACAGACGTTGTACCATCGCGATTCATATTTTTCTGTTATTTAATTTAATTGAGTAAAATTGTTATTTTCTGTTTAAATTATTAAAGTCTGATTTTATTGTGAAGTTGTAATATTTTTTTAATAACTACCAACGTAGTTTATAACCCTATACCCATAGTGAAAATAAATTGTCGTATAGTAGGTATAGGTACTAGGTAAACAACTAAGCAGTACACTAATGTCCGTTTGCACTAAAGTTGGACAGCTCGTAAGTTCGTACTTACCTTTCTAAGGCATCACCAAATGCATTGCAGGAGGTATGACATATTATTGAAATTAATGTATTACCCCACATTTTTTTCAATATTTTTGATAATGGATTTAAAATATACAAAACAAAACATATCTGGCTAAAATGGCTATCCTGACGGTACATTCCTGGGATTGTTTTATTGGATTATGCGACGAGGCCGCGAAGCAGCTATAACTATTCAGCGTTGTCTTTTGTGTTATGGAAAAACTTGTTCTAGAACCCATGTAGTGTGAAAGTATCTTTTATTTTTGCAGTTTAATGTTACATATGTACACATATTATCGCGTCCGCGGCGCGGCTGTCATCTCAACCGCGCGACAACGCGGGTTGTTAGCGCGCACAATGCAAACTTCTTGAACCCTTCACCATTATCCTTGGCACTTCACACCTTTTTTATATTTCCATTTCAGCTTTAAACGAGTGTAGCAATAATAAAGAAACAATATGACCATACATTGTATATAGTAAAATGCAACAAATATTATGTTGCATTTTTACACTCTCTTTTCCGCTTATATCGACGACGTTAACGGAAAATTATCACTACTTCTACTGCTGCTGATGCCAAATAACACGTGAGCAACAGATAAGCTGATAAATGACATTGCGTAAGTTAAAATGATTATAACCATATTTTATTAAATTGCTTGTATTATCATTACATGACAAACATTGTTTGCTTTTTAATCGTCGAGAGACAGAACCCTATCAGAAGCCTTATTCAGGCCGTCGTCGACTAATGTTTATTTGGACATATTTATGGCTATAGTTCCGCTTTTTGTGCGGATGGAAATATGTGTGGCGGATCGCACGTCTGCGTGAGATTTCGGACACCTCTCCGCTTACTAAATTTAATATCGCCGGCTTTTATGCCGACGACGACCAAATAAAAAAATGAAATCGCCATTGTGTCGGAGATACGGACGGCAGTTCGCGCCTACCGGCCACTCATGAAAATTATTTTGTTTTTATCTCAAAATGTATGTTTATGATAACACCTGTTTCGCCGATGCCTCCGCGATCGGTGTCAGTCGAGGCTTGTCTCGATTTTTTGCCAATTTAAAGACTATAAAGACGCCCGCATCGCCGGCTAATTTAACCACTGTTCGCCGAATTACGCATTCGTTTGCTCTCACTCCAAGTCAGGCGACAGATTTTTGCCGCTACTTTTCGTCTATGTCTTACAAACATATTTATATTCAAGTTTTAATTGGCGGATTTCAATATTCCTTTATAAAAATATGGGATTCCAATCTGTTTATGGGCACAGTTTATTTTATATTATAAGTAATAAGTTAGTATCATAAATCTTATATTATGTCAACAATAATGATGCGGTTGTCAAAGGGTAGCCGCGCGGCTCGGCCACAGTCCAGCTTTTTGCATAATTATGTCGATCAATGGAATGTCTTCTCTTTAATATGATAACAAAGAAAGATGACCGACTGTATGATTATATTAATTTATTGCTGTCTGGATCATAGGACTGTGAGAAACCCAGGATTAGAACAGTCATGGTTCGGTATTTTTTGTTATTTGATCTATATCAAATTATAAAAAATACCTTTTTGTACTTCAATAAATAGAGCTCTGCTTCTTCTTATTTCAAAATATGCAATTAAATTTTTTGCATATATCTACTTGCATGCCTATACAATATTTGCATATAGGTATGCCAGTATATATTTCATCTTTATTTATATTACCTATATACTATTTGCTGCATGGTAATTTTATTGTTAATCTAGTAAACGCAGCGCAGACATAGATTAGACACAGTGCAAATATGTCTATTGCCCTGTTCGCATTGATAAACTACATGAAATCAAAGATAGTGGGCCCTCCTTAGCGTAGACGACGAGTTATGTATTTTCGTAACACAATCCATAAGAAAACTCTACAATAATCGTACATTCTCTTGACAAGGTTCCTTTGAATAAAGAGAGTTAAGGCAAAGATACAATGTCGAAGATTTGTTTACTCAGCGCGCTAAGAGGCCTGCATTGCGTGATTACTTCATAGTTTCGTCCGCTTGAAAGTGAACTCTGATATGAAGAGTTATAAGAAGAAATTTCTTTTAACTTGGTATCTTCCCTGTATCTTTGTGCAGATAGCGCACCTCGCGAGCGCTCTTGCAGGATTAAATTAGTACGTACTCAAATGTCATCGTCCACTAAGATATCGCAATCAAACTTGACGTGGGAAATATGCTCGTTTGTGAGTGAGGGTACTTACGTGACAGATGCCTATAAATTCTGAAATGAATTATAGCGCCGCTCTAGTGAAGGGCTACGCATAGTTCAATCATAAATATCAAAGCATACGCCGCGGTAAGTGACGTTCCATTTATATTTGGAGCACAATTATATAAATCATATAGCGAGTTGACAGCAAAAAGCGGATCGTAAATGGTAATGAACGTGTGTCATAATAAGTGGAAAAGCTAAAGCAAACAGGTAGCACAGTATGCAGTGTCCGGGTGCGCATACGGGATGTGAACCGTACGGCCCTGCCTTCCTGTTTTAATACCCGCTTTTTATAAACTCCATGAGCCCGCATTCATTTAGTTCTTTACCACTTATAATACTTGTCTAGAATAATTATGATTGCATATAATTTGTAAAGGAAATGCTGCTTACTTTTATAGTCGCAACGCAGAGCTGACCATTTAGAACAGCCTCGCTGCGTATACCATTTGTTTTTCCAGATCATTTAAATTGAATCACGACTTAAAATAAAAAAAAAAAAAAAAAAAAAAAAAAAAAATTGACTTTGTCGCGGTTGGACGCATTTAAAACTGTTTATTTTAAATAAATTGTTTTCCGACCCTATACTTATCCCTCCAAGATATGCTTTTACAAAATTAAAGCCCACATCAATATTTTATGCTAAACCACTGCAGAAATTCCAGATTTTGCATCAAATAATACAGAGAAGTGTTGAAAGGCAATATATTTATGCAGTTTGACACGAAGTTGACACCATGATTGACATGGTTGCTCGGAGCAACTACAGTGCCTAGCCGAGTTGTGTATTGTGCGCAGCGCGCAGTACATGTGCGCATGTGCCCAACACATCAAGAATATAAGAAAAACTTGTTTTTAATTTATTTAATTTTGTATGCCGCTGCTGTCTCCACTTTCTAACGACGATGACGACCAATTCCATACTCCTGAAGAAATTTCAAAACACCCACTACTTCCGCCTCAACAGTCTCCACACTGCAGACGGCAGCTACCTTTCCTAGACAATGAAGCCGCAGGACCATCCAGTCAGCTTCCACTCATTGCTCCTGTTGCTTTTACTTCGAATTTGAATCTGCAAGATACGGCTAACCGCAATGTTACTCAAAATTCTAGTGTGAACGCCAACGTATCCTTGGAAAACCTAGTTAAGTGTGACCAGTGCTCCCAACCTCGTTTTTTCAAAGGTAATCGAGGCTTGAAAATTCATTTAAGCAAGGCCCATCGTTTAGATTTAAATTCCAACCAGGTGCAACATCCTACAACTCAAGTTTCTACTAATTTCTGGCAAACTTTATCAGATTTCAAAAACAACTTACCAATCGTGAAAAGAATCCCACGTGGTGCTCGCATTAGCGTTGCAAAATGCCTCCTACAAGACATAAAAAACGTCACCTCATGCAATAGTTCCACTTCACTTCAGGCTTGGGAGCACTTGTTGACTTTTCCCTATAGAATTCTTCATGTTTCGAAAAACCCATTAGAACAAAATTCTTTGACTAAAAAAATCAAACAAAATTGTCTACAAAATTCTAAGTCTTGCCCTGTTTTCTCTTTCTCATCACGTTCTGCAACAAAAGCTACCTGCTCTGTGCCCTACAGGTTAGTTGAAGATAAAATGGCCGAAGGAGACATCAGAGGTTCTGCAAGACTTTTGTTTTCCAATGACACAATGGCACCTAACACTTCGGAAACTTTGTTGGCTCTGAAAGAAAAACACCCATCTTCACCAGTTAACAATCAAAATCTCCCTCTGCCTCCAGATTCATCCGTAGAGAACTCTTTGACAGCTACTGCCGATGACGTCAGATTAGCGATTGCCTCCTTCCCAAGCGGTTCTGCGGGCGGGCTCGACTCTCTAACACCACAGCATCTGAAAGACCTAACTGGCCCAGGTTGTGGTGAGACCGGGGATGCCCTCCTAAAAGAGTTGACAATTTTAATAAACATAATGCTTGGAGGTAAGGTGGCTGCTAATATCATTGACATTCTCTATGGAGCAAACCTTTGCGCCCTCCTTAAAAAGGATGGAGGAATAAGGCCGATTGCCGTAGGTACTGTATACCGTCGTCTCGCAGCCAAAATCTGTTGTAAAAATATAAAAGAATCCCTATGTAAGGAATTTCAACCTCAGCAATTAGGATTCGGATCACGTGGTGGCTGCGAGGCAGCGGTACATGCACTGCGAACTTTCTTAGCCCACCAAGGAGGTGAGGTGCTGTTGAAGGTGGACGTCAAAAACGCTTTTAACTCGGTGGGAAGGAGCGTTCTTCTAACCAGAGTTAAAGACAAAATTCCACTTATCTACAATTTTATTTGGCAGTGTTATGGTAAACCCACAAAATTAATATATAAAAATAATCTTATTTCATCTGAAGTAGGATGCCAACAAGGCGATCCGCTTGGGCCAGCTCTTTTTAGCCTAGCTATTCATCCTATAATTAAAAAATTAAAATCAAAATTTAATGTTTGGTACTTAGATGATGGAACCCTAGGAGGCGATGTCAACACAGTTTATGATGATCTAAATTTAATAATAACTGAATTTGATGCAATAGGCCTTACACTTAATTATTCAAAATGTGAAATTTTTATCCCCAACATATCGATAACCTCACAAAAAGTTACTTTAAATCTTTTCGAACAAATTGCCCCCAAAATTAAGTTATTAGATAGCCAATCTCTTCGCCTATTAGGGTCTCCTATCCTAGACGATTCAATACCAAATTTTGTAAACGAAAAAATTCAAAATTTTCTTTCTGTTTCTGACCGACTTGGAAAAATAAATACACATGTTGCTTATTTTATATTACGTTATTGCCTTTTTGTCCCAAAATTTATGTATGTCCTTCGTTGTTGTCAGCTTTGGAATCACCCTATACTTTTACAACAGCTTGACAACATTCAAAGGGATACAATCACCGCCATACTGAACACATCTTTCGATGACCGCGCTTGGCGCCAGGCCTCACTGCCTATAAGGTTTGGAGGTCTAGGCATACGCAAAATTTCCAGTGTATCATTGCCAGCTTTCCTGTCATCAGCCTACAGTACTCAAAAATTAGTAAGCTCTATTTTGTCCCCATCACTTCAAAATTATAATCTAGATTTTCTTGCTGAGGCTACGGAAAGCTGGAGAGCAGCTTGCCCAAGCGTTTCATTGCCCAAAACACCCAATTCTCAGAGGCAGTGGGACGGACCGCTCTGTGCTTCAGAATATAAGGAACTTTTAGACACTTCGAATTCTTCCGCAGAGCGCGCTCGCTTACTTGCAGTTGCTTGTTGGGAATCGGGGCTTTGGCTGCATGCTTTGCCATCACGAAATTTCGGTAATCTTTTAGACAACAACACCTTTCGGTTAGCCGCATCTTTGCGAATAGGTGCACCTAGCCAAGTCCCTCATCATTGTTCTTCTTGTGGTGAAATGGTACACGGGCTCGGATACCACGGACTGTCCTGTATAAAAAGTACAGGACGAATACCACGACACGCCGACTTGAACGATATCATCCGTCGGGCTTTAGTTAGTGCCGGTATCCCATCTGTCCTAGAACCTAATGGACTGATGCGAGATGACGGCAAAAGACCCGACGGGATGACCCTCATCCCCTGGAAGATGGGACGGCCTCTAGTGTGGGATGCCACATGTGTTGACACTATGGCTCTGTCCCATCTTCCTTTAACTACAGTTCAAGCCGGCGCGGCCGCCGTCAAGGCCGAAAACCTCAAACGACACAAATATGCACTTCTTGACAGGGCCTACATGTTTGTGCCGTTTGGGGTGGAGACAATGGGTCCGTGGGGGCCGGCTGCCATGGAAACATATAGAGACTTGGCCAAACGTTTGGTGGAAGCATCAGGTGACCAGAATGCTGGCTTTTATTTTGCACAAAAAATAAGCATTGCCATTCAACGTGGTAATGCTGCCAGCATTCTGGGCACTTTCCCTTCCACCAACGGGCTATTTTAAAATTTTTAGTTTTATTTTTTATTTTTCTTTATTTTAATTTCTTAGGTGTAATTTAGTTTTTTAGGTCTAGTTTAGTTTTGTATTTATAACTATGAAATAAACTAGAAAGCTATAATCTAAATAAATCAAACAACTCATACATGCAACAAAATATTCAATAGAGCCATAATATTCAGTCAGAACTTTAACGAGATGGAATATAACCGAACAAAAAACAACTTATGCCTCACTAATGATTGCGTCCTAAAAACAAGAGGAGTTATGTAAATTATCAAGTCGCATACGGATCGAGATATATGTCCTATCTTTATTCAGTCAAAGTTACAATAAGTTTGAGATTATGCATCAAGAAAGGAATAAAGCTTGAGACGGGCCGTGATTGTATTTTCTTGTAAAGAACCTGTACTTTCCATGCAAAATTGACATCCAAATCAGATTAATCCAATCAATGGAAATTTATGACGCACCCGAGGAACGAACGAGCTACGGAACCATTGAGAGATCCGCAGGGCTGGCTAATCAGTTCCCGGCCAACAAAGGTAACTTATCTCTGACGTTTCTTTATTGTATCGTTCGCGGAAAATAATGCTATTTGAAAATGGTTTACATTTTTAGATCGATACGTTATATTTAATATTAGCGAGCAACCAAATATCAACAGTTACCTCCGGAATTATTTCGAAAATTTGACATCGTCTTCGAGAATCACATTGCGTGTTTTTGCTGCAATTACGAAGACGTGGCGAGCGGTCGCCTTCTTTGCAAACATGCCTTTGATTTATTAGGTAAGTCTGACTTCGGCTTCGGTTCAGAGTAAAATATGAGACGACCCATCAAATATTCTACCTTTTTGGGTCTCGGGCTCGACTCTAAATGCTCATTATAATAAAAATACGATAGTTCAAACTGAAATATATTTATCGTACCTAACTAAATACGTGTAGCCTTCGCTCGTGTGCCAGCCCCATTTTGGATAATAGCGACTTATGGCAAACTTGATACTTTATAATTAAAAAACTCAATACTATTATTTATCTATATTTAAATGATTCAAATTTTTTATACTTACTAAGTTAAACAATTAATACCAAGCTGACTAAGTATGTAATAATATTCATTTAATTATGCAAGTTATTTTATTCGGAATTTCTCCATCTGAAATCCAAATCTAGCAATTTTTCTCTCCCATTTTTATGAGCGGCTCTGTTTGATAATTGTATAACTCAAATAAAAATATCACATGATCTGGTCAACATTAAAAGCAAGTCCAAAGTATCAAAACTCATCGTCGCAGTCTTCGCCTCTTGGTTATATTTCATCAAGACTTGTTGTCACATGATCCGCGGGAGATTCATCTTTAATTGGGTGAACCGGGCCGGGGCCGCATCTCCTTTTGACTCCGGCCCTTTATTAGGAGAACTTGGGGAGAAATGTCATACATTTGCGGTTTTCATGTGAGATTATCGCTTATATGGCATACTAGTTGCGCCCCGCAGTTTCACCCACGGATAAAAAGTATTTTAATTATTTGCTCATCCCACGGGAAAATTTCACTTTTCCGGGATAAAATGTGGCCTATGTTAATCCAGTGTATAAGCTATCTTGATACCGAATTTCATCCAAATCCATGTAGCCGTTTGAGCGTGAAGGAGTAACAAAAATACACACATACAAACTTTCGTCTTTATAATATAATATAATAGAATAAAGTGTGAAGTGTGATGTGATGTCATAAGTGTGATAGGCGTATGTGGTACGAATGGATTTTTACAGCATTCTATACTAGTCCTTTAAAAATACTTATCACGTATGGTATCTATTAAAAGTATGTAAAAGTTTTCAACTCAATGTAGGTAAAGAAGATTTGAAGAACCTTGATTTTTGGATCAATTTTGTCAGAATTTCTGAATTCTCAAAACCTATTCCGTATCGACTTTAAAATTTAGCATAAATGAAGATTCTACCACGAGTAATTAAGCAAATCCAAATCTGATACGGCTGTGTATTATTTTCTTGAATCACAACAAGTTAATTTCACAGAAATAATTGAATATTTTAACACTCAATTTAGAAAAATTAAAAAATATATTACTCCACGTTATGGATAGTTATCGGGATGGCTAAATACTTACACGGGAAGGTAAGCTACTGACCTCCCAAAAACTACTATTTTAATTGGAAAATCTATCAAAAGGTTTAATCTATCAAAAAATTGCAAAAGTAAATTATTAAACCTTTTATACAATTTTTGTCTATATCGATTTTTTCTACAACTTCCAATTGCAATAGATTATTTTGACTTATGACTGAATCTGTATTCATGATTTTATTATAGAAGGTAGGTGTAGAATAAACGAAACTCTTTTTCTGACATTTATAGAAGCCATTCATCGCTGCCAATCATTATTAAAATAAATATGTTGTTATTTTCCTCATAGTTCATAAAAATAAATAATACCTACATTGTTGATACCTAATGCTGTAATCTTACTCTACTTACTTACTTTCTTGTCTCGTTATATACTTCTAATTAAGATATTATATAAAAATTATAACAATTAATTACCTAAATCATTCATTCAACCCAAAATATCCATAATATTACAAAGTTTCCATTGCTGCATGTTTTTACGTTTAAGTATACAACGCAGGGATATCAAAGATCAATTCTTCGTTTATCCTTACATGATAATATCTTTAAGATAAATACCGTGAAAGGAAGTTGTACTTCAATGGGAAGAAGTATTTTCTATGAAAAATTAATTGACACCAAATCGGGAAACGATCCAGCGTTGCCCAGCTCGGTAGGGTATCGGTTACCTGTGGAGTTACCTACTTCTTTTTACCTACCTAATTATAGTTATTAAATATGTCAAACTGGACTTACTTGGTGCGTTGAGATTGGCGCCTAATGAGGAATAAGTGGGCGCGGGCAAGAAAATGCACCGACGATTACAATGTTGCGATATTTTTGCCGATCCACTGTAACATTTCTGCAATATGACAATCAATCAATTAAAGCAATTGATCTATCAGTTCAACAATAATGGGCCTCCACAGTATAGGAGTACATGTTATGTACATTTTTCTATTAAGTATGCAACATCGTTACAGAATGCGAATTTGCGAAAAATGTGTGTGTTACGATTTTGACAACTAATAGGTAAGGCATATTTTTGATTTATGGAATACTGTGTTGCTTGCAATTTTTTACTTTAAATAGTACCTACATACATGTTGCATAATAATCATATAAAATGTCTATTGGATGTTGAAAAAACTTGTAACTAAAAGTAGACAGAAAAGTAATTAAATATTAAAATTGATAAATGAATGGTCCGTTACTCGATAATTTCACTCTTAAAAGGAGACCTAATGAGGAAAATAACTGGCTGGTGCAATATCCAAATTTATTTCGAGGCATTTATTAAATGTACATATTGAACAACCGGTTTTTAGACACAATAGTATTCATATCTAAATATATATAACTCAAAGGTGACTGACTGACTGACTGACTGACATAGTGATCTATCAACGCACCAAACCACTGGACGGATCAGGCTGAAATTTGGCATGCAGGTAGATGCTATGACGTAGGCATCCGCTAAGAAAGGATTTTTCGAAATTCCACCCTTAAAAGGGTGAAATGGGTGGTTGAATTATTTTCTCATAGGCCACGCCGCGGGCAAAACTGCGGGCAGAAGCTCGTTGTAAAAATAAAACAGGTCTATTCGCGTACAAAAATCATCAATACATTATTTTGACTAACCTCGACGTTTCGACCAAGTTACGTTGGTATCCGCGTACCAATACGCGTGTCTATTCGTATACGCGAATAGACCCGTTTTACCTTTACAATATGAGTTCAAGTCGCGAAAGTTTAAAAAGTGTTACAATAGAATTCAGTTGTGTTATGGAATGTATGTATGTATGTATGGATGGAAAGTGTGTATGGAAATTCAGTTGTGTGGACTTATAGCCGATATCTAAATATAGTGCCGCTCCACCGCTTAAAGTCTGGAGGCACCAATAGTTAAAACTCATTGCAAGTGCACATAATCAAGAACGCTCAACTAAGACGGGTTAAAGTATGACGGTTGTAAATTTCATGTCGCTTATTCAATTAAGAATCGCGAATTGAATGACATAAAACTTTTGCAATAGTGCAATAAAATACTTGGCAATTACGGTTCACTGACAGAGGCTTGATGCCGACAGCTTTGACTGTTGCATGGGTGGAAAATCTGCGTGGGTAGACCATTTTGATAACCTGTCATGTCAAAAGGTTCCACGGCATACAGATGTCATTAAAAAAATCAACTTTGGTGAGTCACCTTTAGTAATTACCTGTTCGCTCCTCGGTCTTTAAATTGTCCGCGTATTTCAGTGTGTTTGCGTGTTCGATAATAAAATATAATTCCCAATTTCCCAAATATAATGATAGTTTGACAGCCTCTGTGGTGTGGTGGTTGAGCAGGTCGGCTCATAAACTGGAGGCGGCAGGTTTGATTCCCGCGGCAGGACAAGATTGTGAACAGAAAAAAAGAGCAAATACTTGTTATGCGTCTGGGTGTTGTGGGACCATGGTCCTCGTAGTTTTTGGGTCCTTAGACACCAGGGAATCCTAATGATGATAATGAATGATGAGGGAATCCTCCAGGATCTATATATGTGATCGTTGGGCATTATTATTATTATTTGTTATAAATGTAATTATGTTACTGCCAACTACAGTACGTTTGAGTAACTAAATTTTAAATATTAGGAACTGATCATAATTTAGCAGTCAATCGTTTATCGACCACGACATTGTTTTATTATTTACTAGGTGCGCCCCGCGGTTTCATCCGCGGATAAAAAGCATTTTACTTATTTGCTCATACTCATACTTATTTGCTATCCCACGGGAAAATTTCATTTTTCCGGGACAAAATGTAGCATATATTTTAATCCAGTGTATAATCTATCTTGGTACCGAATTTCATCCAAATCCATTCAGCTGTTTGAGCGTGAAGGAGTAACAAACATACACACATACACACAAACACACAAACTTTCGCCTTTATAATATTAGTGTGAAGTGTGATTAGTGTGATAGTGTGATTTATTTTTCATATTACACTCCTGATAAATGCTTAATGAAACTGGAAAAATTGTGTATTAAATTAATGCATAATAAACAATAACATAAATAAATACATAGGTATAACAACCAATGTGTAACATATATGATAATTTTTAATGGCAATTATTACCTGATGCAACTCATCGGTTAAAGCAATAAGTTATGACAATTCCCGGCATCAACAAAAAATACTGATATACAAGGTTCATTATCAACTTTAATTATGACAGTTTGCCATATAAGAATGGCTAGCTGCCGTCCGCGGTCACCGGACTCAAAAACCGGCATTCGTCATATGAGTCCTTTTATATAGAGCGTCTTGACAACTGAAAAAAAGGCTTATTGAACATTATCCCTTAGACACGGTGATGTTAACGACTTTTGATAAATGAGATAACGTAACTTTATTGTCATTTTGTAACCTGTGTGATTACTAGATACCGTATTTAGAATCTACTATACTAATGTTAACTTGTTTATTGAAATAATGTTGATTGTGGCACTACATATGAACAATAACTTTCTAAACACAACCATTCATTGAAATAACACCTTTGTTTAGCAATTATTAGCATTTAGCATTAACTGTATTATAATAAGTCGTTACCTAATCTCTCTAACTTGAATTGTGATGTTTACCAAGCACACTTTATAAAAACTATTTCGAAAACTGCAACACCACTCATTCTTTAGAACCCAGATCAATACCTTAGACACGTTAAACACCAATATAGTTATATCTCAAAATATCAGTAACAATATACGTAAATCAGACCACACAAGGTCTGAAATTCCATTTAATGAATTCTGAAATAAAGCTATGAACTGTTGTTGATCATATACATATAAATTCAAAGTCCTGACTGACTGACTGACACATATATTAACGCACAGCCTAAACCGCCGCGGGTAAAAGCTAATTTAATATATAATGACTGGCCCGATAGCTCAGCTGGTAGTAACCCTGCCTTCTGAACTGTGGGTTGTGGGTTCGATTCCCACCCAGGACAAACATTTGTGTGATGAACATAGGTGTTTGTTCTGTGTCTGGGTGTCATATTGTATTCTATGTATGTATTTACAAACAAAAAGTATCTAAGTATTGTATCAGTTATCTGGTTCCCATAGTACAAGCTTTGCTTAGTTTGGGGCTAGATGGCGCTGTGTGAAATGTCCACAAATATTTATTTTATTTATTTTAATGCAACGTTGCAAGATTAGCTTCGCCTCTGAATCTTATATCTAGATTAGATTATTGATCTTAAAGCCGAATGTTGAGCAAGGACTGCACTAGCTCGGGCGACCATGTTTAATTGTGGCCATTAGAACAGATGGCTTATTCATTTGTAGAGCAGTCGGTCGTTGTGCTGATGTCGTAAACTGTACGATTCGTTCCCGTTCTGATGTTATTGTAGCGTTTTGTCTATGCTCCACCATTTTATTGAGCCATTTTGTTGTCTATGTGACGGACTCTTCGATCGGGAAACATCTCTGCTTATGCCTTCGTAAATACGTGCCGTTTTCAATTGTCAAGCAGCAATTAGATCTAAGACACTTTGATTGCTAATTGAAGAGTTATTAGGGAGTCAACGGCGAGCGGCCAAAGAACTGTAACTAAATAAAACTGTACCATTTCATACAGTGAGTCTTGTTAATGAATATAAAGGTTACGTAGTAACAGATAAATAGACGCCATTTACCATCTACGTTATGCCTTCTATAGCTGGTCTAGTGTCACAACATCATCCGGAAGACGTCCACTGCCGAACATATGGACTCTTCCATAAAACGCGACTTTAGGCGCTTATCATAAGGAGGAGTTTGCCATAATCACCACGCTTGGCAGGTGGCTTGGTGATCGCAGAAGATTTTAATGTACCGAGGGAAATGCCACTGCCTTTCCATTCCCTGGATATCTCCTTAGCCAGTATAGATGGCACCCGCTGGAAGAGATGGGGTGGTCCTATTCGTAAGCTGGGACTATAGGTTAGTCAGTAAAACAAAGCTAAATGGTTATACTTTATAGTCATTGTTTTTTTTTAGTTTGGTTTTGGCTCCACACTTTCGTGTATTTAGCCAGTGTCAAGTAATTAATTTTTCAAGATAATTTATGTATGTTGTATGTGTCAAGTCAAGTCGCAGTCCAAAGCATCAAGTGAAGTCATAGTTTAGTCTAATCAAGTCAAGTCATACTCCTAGTAAAGTGGTGACAACTTTACCAGAAGCTTCTATGGAATTTTGGAAACAACACGAAAAGAAACGTTTCACCATCATTATACCACTTTCCCACACTCATGCATGTATCCAGCACTTAACGAATAAAATGACAGCAATTTTATGCACTAAAACTGAAAATAGCACAAGTTTTGGAAAATAATACAATGCGGTGACGCGATCTTTTTCGTTTTCCCACCAAAACTCCTATAATAGATATTCTCATATCTAGTCAAATTTTGACGGTAATGACATTCAACTATGCTATCAAGGTCAGACAAACCAGTTCATCATCACATAACGTATCTTGTATCCACGTGCCGCCCGGTCAACGCATTCAGTAGTGTCCCAATGTACACCTGTCCATACATGGAGGCGACCACTTTCCAGCAAGTATGCCGCCATCCGCCATAGTTGACCCTGGTTGAGATGAACGATTACCATTAAATTTTTTCGTGGTTGATCATAGACTAGCTAATATATAAATAGCTAGCGGCGCCCCGCAGTTTCACCCGCGTTGTGAAAATTTTCTAACTTACTTAGTTTTTTCTTTCATCAGAACCTTTTCCTGACAATAATTTATAAATAGAACAAAAAAGGAATTGCGAAAATGTTCCATCCGTTCACGCGTGATGCGATGACCAAGGGAAATAGAGATTCATTTTTATATATAAAGATCAATTGTTTACATAATGTAAACAAAAAAAATGTAAGGTGCGAGTATTGAAAAAGTTGTTTTACCATTTTCGCATTTAAAGTAACCTAATAAGTATTCGGTTAATAGCAAATGTTTGCGCCTTTTTAAATATAAGTAGCTACCTATATGTTGTATCCTAAAACACTTAGTAGCAAATTTGGTTGTCTATTTTATTTGCCTAAGCCGTTTTGGAAATATTTGTCAAAGTGCGTAGTACATGTAAAGGTGACGACTCGATAAATTTCTCTGGACAAAACAAGTTAATTAGCATTTTAATTGTAGTCGATTGTGGCGATAAGGGCATGTCCACAATGTCACGCCTAGTCAGTGTGTGCTAGCCCTAACGGAACAGGGACGGAGGCAGCACGTAGAGAACCAGCAGAAAGTTTACTTAGTAAATATCATTTAAGCTAAAGATTTATGATTTATGGCAATACCGCCAGCTTAGGATAAGCCACAGATTAATTTTAATGTAAAAGAACATTTGTAATCACCAACGGGATTTGAACCCGCATACAATCCATCCCTAAAGCCGGGCATCCTTTTCTATCGTTAGAAATGATTTCATGTTCAAATTTATCCTTCACCGTTTACAACAGCTAACTTACGCAAGTAGGCACCGGTATTAGATTTACTTCCGGGTTCAAAACAAACACTACTTCCTCTTTCAATAGTTTTAGAGTTAGTACTTAAGTTAATACTGCAGTTTGCATGAACGTATCCCGGTCGAATTCAAATTCAATTTTGCTCACGTGAGTGGTAAAAATAAATAAAAGCAAGCGAAGCTATGATACGAGCCCGCGGAGTTATTGGTCCCCTGCGCTGCAGCGCTCGTTCAATTTCTCTAATTAATTAACGATCCCTTAGATAACACACGCTGACAACCTTATTTGTGGCGAACAAATCTTTCAAACATAAATTTTAGTGTACACGCTCTAAACTTGTAAACTCTATGCACGTCTACATGTAGTTCTTGCGCGGCCCGTAAAAGATAAATTTACAATCGCACAGTACAGATAGTGCATGCACGTAACGGTTAGCGATATTCGCAAATTATATGAAACGGTCACGAAACTAGATTTCATCGCACAGATAAAACATTTAAGTATTCCCAAAATGTCTATGACAAGTTTATTGCGCATAAGCAACAATGTATCCGCGATTAGAAAAGTGTTTGCTAATTGAAGATGTGCGGCGTGTAGCTGCAGTTCTCGCATTATATATTCGCGAAAGAATCACTCGACAATTTACATTTGTCACATAAATAAAAGAAGCAAGCGCCCTCATTAGGCGACAGCGGCCGCGAGCAGCACGCCTCCCGCGCGACCTGCACTGCACGCCGCCTGCTACCCGACTCGCTACCGTGTCGCATCTTCCCCAATAACGTGTATTTGTCAGGATATTTCCACATAATTGCTCAGTGCTCCAGCCACTGCAATAATTTTATTCATTCTTTTCTTAAAGGTTAAGAGGGTTAGCACGACACGAAACATCATTAGATTCACAAATGGAATGCATGCCCATTTTTTCTGCCTAGGTTTATCTCCAAAAATATAGCTTGAGTTAAGTAACTAAGGATGAAACTTAAAAAATCTATTAAAGGGTATAATTTATTAAAGGTTCACACTATCTATATGTAGCCGGGTCTTTCTCTATTGGCCGTAACATAAGCATTGGTCAATTTGTCGGCCTGTCTCCTTCACTATCCTTTATGATCGTTTTTGTTTTCCTATTTTATATTGGAGAAGTTATGAGGTTTTTAGAGAAGTATATTTTTATTGCAGTAATTAAGATATGATTTTATATTAAAGCTTTTAACGAAGTCCTGTTTTATCCGGGTGATAGCGCCAAGTTGTTGAATATTCTTTCTTACTCAAAAATAATGACAGTCATTTTTCGGTAAAATGATAACGACTAATAATATTCGGTTAAGGGTCCATTTTATCGTTTGCTTTTCCTGATACAAGAATGGACGTCTATTTATATAAAAGAGCGGTAACCTTTTGTGTTTCATGATAGGTCTGGATACACTGGTCACTAATATTTTAATTTCCTCAGAAGTTTAACATAAACCGTCACCCGCGTAGTATGTACGAAATCAGAATGCAAAGGCTGAAATAATCACCATCGATCAGTGGACAAATCTGGCACACACACCATATTATTATCATGATTTATTTTACGGCCCTGGGAACCTCTTATTGGGTACAGGACACGAAGTTGCACTGCGGTCCTAACACTAAACGATTCGATGACTATTGAATTTCAATGAAATGCCAAATAACGGCGGTATGTTTTCATGTAAAAAACATCTAATTCCCAAGGTAAAAAAAAGCTCACCAACACCGTGATAACATAGCTTTCCCATGACCTTTAGATAAAAATAGCCCAAGTTATTATAAACAGAACGTATGCTGAATAAAAATATGGTATAATAATTCTGCTGCGGTCGACATGTCATTGCTTAAATTGCTGGACAAGTAACGAGCTAATAAAATATTCTATAAACATGTTGATTGTCGCGCAATACAACCGCCGATGGACGGTTCTGTGAAGTCGTTTGGAAAGCAGGCTGTGATTTGCAAGGTCACGCGTATAACACGGATGTTCCCGATATTGAAATGTACAGACGTGCTTTATTCACCTACATATCAACACATGTTTAAAAAGATCCCAGACCAAGAGACAATCATCCCGACAAAACCTACCTTGCGCAACCGGCGCAAGCTACTGTTTCGTTCGGTGAAAACTCAGCGGTCGCAGGTTGCCCAATGCGACAGTAGTATGAGAATCAAATACTCATATTGAATACGAATCAGATGAACGGTACGACACTTCGTATGGTAAATTCCGTATTGCGAATTATTAAATTATTTATGCCGCATAACACGGTGCGCCGACTGCCGATCGCTGAACCACAATATCGGGAATCCCTATTCGCTACTAATGCAATAATTTGGCGTATTTTGCAATCGCGTATTGAATATTGAATAGTTTGTAAATAGTTTATGTTCTGAACGTGGATTTCAGAGTACGTGATCCGGCGCGGCGACTCGTTGTGAAATTGTGCGACACACGTATAACATACGTTAACAAGTGGTCGTATGGAATAAAATGTTATGTTCTAGCTTTGTTTAGATTCAAGCCCGATACGCGATGGAACACTTGATCTATTTCTCCCTATTTTACAGCAATGCGGCTATCAGTCCTGCACCAAACAACCTGACGACGTCTACCGCTGAACATAGGTTTCACATAGAGAGCACCACACACACACACACACACGCCACAGAGTACCACTTTGAGCAGCTACTTGCTTCTTGCATCCATCGGCTCCGCGCATATTTGACCAGCGGGGTGATCACATTGATTGCAATGCAACCGGAGAAATTTCCATATTAACTATGCACATAAACTTCATATGCAAACTGTCAAATACATACAATGTGTTTCTATTGGTTGCAATTGAGTTACGTGATCGCCCAGCTGATCGTTGGATCACCTAGTAGGGAGCCGGCCTACGCTGCGCCAAACAGCGTCAAAGAATCAATTAAATTCGAAGCTGTTTAGTCTAAAGCTATATCAAAACATGAGTTGTTAATATGGGTACCATAGTGTTGCAGTTTATTACACCAAGCGAGAACACCGTTTATAACTTTATTGCGATCAAACACGACAACTTGATGAGTTCCGTGGCTCATGAAATGTGGTGCTATTGCTTGATATCAAAATATTGACATTTCTGTTGAGGTGACAGAGGATATGTCTTTGTCGTTATTGAATAAAACAAGAAATAAAATATATATAGGTATGTATATCATAAATCTAAGGGCTTACTGCTATAAATAAAACCTGATGATTAAAAGATAAATCAAAGTTAGACGCATCTAACTCAAGCAGAAATAACGCGAGGTAAACTACCCGCGCATGGCGCTAGCTGGGCCTATAAACATGTCGACTCTTTTAAAAAGATCAGTTTGGTGACATAAAAACCTTAATTGCTCACTAGACTCATAAATCATTACTTTAGCATGTTTTTAGCGTTTGCTTTATTTGGAAAATTTAACTGGCAAGCTATTTGATTTTTTTATAATAATAATCTGTTTTATATACATACATACATAGATCCTGGACCGTAACTAGGATTCCCTGTGTCTAGAGACCCAGAAACTACGAAGACCATGGTCCCACAAAACCCAGACTCAGAACAAGTATTTGCACTTTTTTTTCTGTACACAAATACTTGTCCTGCCGCGGGAATCGAACCCACCACCTCCGTGCCATGAGCTGACCTGCTCAACCACCACATCAAAGAGGCTGTCAAATATATATTATTATAATATCTTGTCCGTGCAATTCCGTGCTTTAATAAAATGTTAAGCATAAGTACTTAAGTGTACCTATCTAAATGAATCAACTAAAATGTGATTCCGTAGGCATTTGAAAGTCATGTCCACATAAGCTCCACGATCATATCGCGTGTGTACAATCACAGACGAAATAGAAATGATTTAATTTCGCTGGTGAGTGGCTCGCGGGGACTCTCGCCGCGCGGTGCCGACGCGTAGCTACCACTCTATCGAACCACCATCGTTTGTCATCGTATCGCATCGCGTGACCTCCCCTGTTGACTTAATGGAGTGCTACCGAACAAATTTAAACCACAGCTTGTTATTACTTACATGATTTATTACACGAACTGGGGCGTCAATGGCTCACGCTCTATAAGGATGTTATGCACAAGGAAATGCCGATTATGTATCGATTGCAGAATTTATACTTAGCGATATTAACCAACATTGTCGAGATACCGACAGCTTTATGTCAAATGGTTAATTAGTAGATAGCTGTGCTGTGTATTAAATTAGTATTCACTAGTGGGTAATGCGGTATTTCCTGTGGAGCAAAAAATTGCTCGTTTTGTTTCTAGAACTCATGTGATATGTTAGTCTATTTCTGTAAGTAAAGTTGGTAGTAATTCAAAATTGGAAGGAACAACAACAAAAATGTGTATAAATATTCCAGGGTTTTGCAAAGTTAGCCCCGAGGCGCCTTTAAGCGGGGGTTCGTAATTGAAAAATAAAAGGCCGTAATAATAGAATTTACATCACGTGCTTTCCAATGACAAATTTTGCTGTCTGTTTCTGTCAGGAGAACGACGCGACGTCGACTTCACATATAGGTAGAATTTCGTGCACCCTCTGTTTTATTTTCTAATCAGTTGCAGACGTCGTTCAAATGAATGGAGATTGACAAAGATGACAATTATTACGGTTCCCACTAACATAGTCAATTTACTAACGCTGTGACATTAATTTTAAAGTTCCCTAATCAGCAGTTTTGACCTTTCATTAACTAAATACAGCATTAACCTCGTTACCCTCTCGATAAGCTGTTTAAAAAGTCTCTATTTTACACGTGACGTTCTCGATCACGCAAAGTTAACACGTCATATAGCTTAGATTACTTTATAGAGCGTTTATGATCCAATTGAATAACGGTTACACAAGATGCAACCGACGTTTGAAGTAACTATAATAATTAATAGGTACTCAAGTAAAAATCTGCCGCCAAACTTATATCAATTTTAGTCAAACGCTATGACAAAACATAAAAACATGTGCAGCATTACTCTAAGTAACATATCGACTAAAAAGTGAACCAACATAGCTTCAGCAGTAACAATGTAAGAAAACACCGCTCGGATGAAGCAGAAGACTCAATAAAATACTTAACGCTTTCAAATGATGCAAACAATACAAATAGTGGCTATAATGTAAGTCACATTCGCATAAGTCCGCGTTCCAGATAAACTATGAAGCTGTATTTACGGGTACATACCAGTAACATAAGTGTTAGTATGCGGTGTTCCCAAACATTTGTATGCAGATATTACGGTAAAGAGGTGCGATGGAATTGTTTCGTGCCACACATTTCCGCACAATAGATTGGTTGGGGTGCTTGCAACCGGCTAGGTAAAACGGGATATAGGTAAGTTCGTATGGTATGTAAGATGTGCATTGAGAGATGCGAGTATGCGCAGGAGCAAGAGCCAATATCGCTTATTGCCGCGTTGCACGGAGAATTGTACAGACTGTAAAAACAGAATACATTTTTTCAGTTAATGGTCCAATGTCATCCAACCTGACCATATGCTTTCAAAATACCCTACGTATCTTCTTAACATGAACTTAAGGTGATTGAAGTTTACCCCTTGCTTTAAAAGGGTATTTTGTATTCTCGTATTATAATAATAATTGTATATAATTGTAATAATAAATATATTGGTCTTTACCTATGAAATTGCCGTTTTGTTTGTAGAAAGTTACAGTATTTTTTTTTCGAACTTATTTATTTCTTTTATTCAAAGTAATCACCCCTGCAATCAATGCATCTTTGCCAACGCTGTGGCAGTTTTGGATGCCCTTCTTGAAAAAATCAGCAGGACGGGAGACAACAAACTCTTCAAAGGCGTTTTGTACTGCCTCTCGGGAATTGAATTTTTTTCCCGCTAAAAAGTTGTCCAAATTTTGGAAAAAGTAATAGTCGGTAGGCGCAAGATCTGGTGAGTATGGCGGATGAGGAAGAGCTTCCAAACCCAACTCATGCAGCTTAGAGACGGTCTGTTGTGCAGTATGGGGTCGCGCGTTGTCGTGAAGTAGCAGTGGAGACGACCGATTGACCAAAGCTGATTGCAGACGTGCGAGTTTCGCCATCATTGTGGTCAGTTCTTCAATGTACACATCTGCAGTAATGCTCTCGCCGTTTTGTAAAAAGCTATGATGAATCACACCAGCACTAGACCACCAAACTGTGACCATCACCTTTCTAGGGGTCATTTTTCGTTTTGCACATTGCTTTGGTACCGAACCAGGGTATAACCAACTTGCTGAGCGCTTTCGATTGTCAAAAAGAATCCATTTTTCATCGCACGTAACAATTCGGTTCAAAATTCCTTCATTTCTGTGCCTGTTAAGCAGCGCAAGGCAAGTCTCGACGCGTACGTTGCGCTGGCGATCGTTAAGTTCGTGGGGCACCCATCTATCAAGCTTTTTTATCTTGCCAATCTGTCGCAAATGGACCAATATTGTTTTGATGCTAACATCAAAAGCTGCTGCCAGCTCAGCTGTAGATTGAGATTCATCAGCTTCCACAATCGCCTTTAATTCATCATTGTTGACCAAATTTTCCGGACGACCACGAGGTTCATTTTTCAAGTCAAAATTCCCAGAACGGAACCAAGCAAACCAATAACGGGTTGTACGTTCGTTTGTACAGTTCTCTCCGTAAACGTCGTTGATGTTACGTGTCGTTTGTGCTGCTTTGGTGCCACGACGGAACTCATATTCCATAATTACACGAAATTTCAAAGTATCCATTATGAGGAAAAATGTTGAAATGTAATGAAAATACAACGCTAATCAATAAACAAAAGACTTATATTTTAATAGAATGTCATATTTTTAAAACAAAATTAATTTGAATTTAGAATTCATAGCCAATCAAAACTTTTTTTGTTTGAAAAAGTCTGTACTGCAATACGGCAATTTCATAGGTAAAGACCTATTATAAATGTATCATTAAATACTGTTTAGGCATATAAGTAGGTATTAGGTACCTACATAAATCACATAGTAAATAATCCCCTAATAAATATTTTATTACATTATTTGTCTTAAGAACGTATTGGAGGGTATTTTATTAAAGGGTATATACCCAGGAACTACGACCATGGTCCCACAACACGGTTCGGTTCAGTAAAGGGTTGGTAAAGGTTCAGACTATCTATATGTAGCCGGATCGTTCTCTATTGGCCGTAACATAAGCATTGGTCAATTTGTCGGCCTGTCTCCTCCACTATCCTTTATGATCAATTAATGAATGTTTTATTATATTATATGTCTAAAGTAGTGGACCACTGAAAGACATGACGAAACATGTAAAAGATGAAACGAACATCCTCACAATGATGCGAAGTGAGCCGATGGGAAAATGGCGATAGCAATCGTGTAATACAATAGGTAGGTGCATCTAGAGCAGCGCATGACCGTTCCGAACAGTTTGGCTCATGGTTTATTCATCGACGCGCGTTTTGCATAACTTATTATGACGGTGCGCTGTGATAGCGGATGCAAAGCACATGTTTAATATTTTGTGTGAATTGGTCCGTCTGACTGATGTCCCATTTGCGAAATCAAAGAGTGTTAGGTATTTTCAATCTTTTACAGCCTCTGTGGTGTGGTGGGTTCGATTCCTGCGACAGCACAAGTATTTGTACACAGAAAAAAGCAGAAATACTTGTTCTGTGTCTGGATGTTGTGGGACCATGGTCCTCGTAGTTCTTGGGTCCCTAGATACAAGAAATCCTAGTTACGGTCCAGGATCTATGTATGTGATCGTTGGACCTTAGTATTTATTTATTTATAAAACATATATTTATTTTAAAGGACGACTAGGGATATTTTAAAAATTCAACGTATGGGAGAATGAACAAATGAGGATCATTATCTTTATGTTCTATTGCAGGATTTTTATAAGTAGATAACGTGAACGTAAAGTGACGTTTTAGAAAGAACTTTTTTGTGACGTGTTACCATATAATCATATGCATTGAATTAAGTAATATTAATCAAATTTATAAGTTATACAGTTGACATGAACGCTTATAAGTACCTATTATAATACCTATGTCTTTATAAGTACTCATAAATCAACGCCCAACGAATAACGCCCAACGATCACATACATATCATAACATATAGATATATTACATTATATATTGTTACGAGTAAGTATGTGAACGTGCGTGCGAATCCTTATACTGAACATATATATGTCTCTATAAGTACTTATAAATCAGGCGAGCTCCTATTTTATTAATTGCTTAGTTCTATTGCAAACCATCACGTCACTTATCATCAGGATATCAATCAAGCTCCTCCGTCCAAGAATTTATTGCATCTTCCTCCACACATTTACATATTATCTTAATGATGAAGAACCTCAGCGCTTATCGCCATATTCCAATTAATGTTGGAAATATGCGTGCACGCCATGTTTTATTAACCTTTCATAAAGCGGTGGTTATCTCCTGAGTTAAATCAACTTTAATGTGTAACAGTTGTAAAGCATATTTTATAAGTTTCGCTTTAATCGGTGGGATATATACGCGAGATAAGGCGGCTTTTAAGTCATAATGCAATCATTTGGATCGGCACGTACAAGACACGTTTTCTGATATCTATGCCGACATCGAAGAGCGAATCTTATATAAAGGTCATAAAACGGGTATGTATACATATATAAATCTGAAGTTTTGTTCACTTTTATGTAAAAATTTCCTTAGTGTTCTTTCCTTAGCTAAGCTTCGTTTTCCACTCCTGACTCCAGTCCCATACAAAGGCATTGTTCTATTTTTTTAAATTTTTGTTGAATTTACCAAGTGTGTTTAGAAAATTAAATCATTCTAAGGGTATAAGTGTCCATCTGCATTAAAGTTCGATAGCTTCCGAGTTCGCACTTACGCCTCTATGACGTAGCTCTTAGCGTAGCGTTACATATTACGGGTACGCCCAAGAGAGATAAATGCCAACTTAGAAGCTGTCAAACTTTAGCGCAGATAGGCATGAGATAATTATATAGGTACCAATAGAGAATCTATATCCTTTAAATAAAGTGTAAATTTTAAACTAACTAATAGTCTAATATTTTCAGAAAAAGTTATACCTATTAGAGGATTTGGTTATCAAGAGCTAACAGAGCGGGCTCTTAATAGAAGTTTCAGCTGATATCAAATTGACAAGGGCTTTTTCCTCTAAATCGTTCGAAGTAATCATGACAAAACAAAAGCAATATGCTTTATTTTATTTTACTTATTTTTTTTTATTCTCAAAGGAAAACTTACAGCTAGTTATACATACACATAAATATCAGACTAATAGATACGGAAAGCTACTTAAAAGTTTTCACAAATATTTTATAAAGAATACAATATAGAACAGTAGAAAAACGGACTTTATATTGAAACATTCACACCTAAGTTCAACAACCTACATAAGAACACCACAAATAGTTTATAGAAATCTGATAACCTTAGTTTCAACAATCGCTTCTAAATCTGAGCGCAACACTAAACTCTCATTAAAAATCTTAACGCGAAGCATTACAGACATTTCAATAAAATATCTACTTTTATCTGAGGAGTAAGTATGCAAAATGTGTGTAAAGGCGGCAAAGAGGCTCCATAATTTTATACCTCGAACACACTGTCACTACAGTGCAGTTAATAAGGTTCAATCCGCGCTCATTTTGCGTAATATCCAGTGATGTACCCACTATGCATAAATTCATGGATAATAAATATAAGTATAATAAATTTATGTAAGTAAAAAAAATATAACGAGTAATGCAAGAATCGAGTTTTGGCGGGAAAACGAAAAAGATGCATCACCGCATTGTATTATTTTCCAAAACTTGTGTTATTTTCAGTGTTAGTGCATAAAATTGGTGGCATTTTATTCATTAAATGCTGGATTACAGGTATGAGTGTGGGAAAGTGGTATAATGATGGTGAAACGTTTTCTTTTCGTGTTGTTTCCAAAACTCCATAGAAGCTTCTGGTAAAGTTGCCACCACTTAACTAGGAGTATGACTTGACTAGAATAGACTATGACTTGACTTGACACATATCTGCGTGAAATATCATTAAATTGAAAAATTATCAATTACTTGACACTTGCTAAATAGACAAAAGTGTGGAGCAAAACACAAAAAAAATGCAAGAATCAAGTAAAGCCCGCAGTCAAATCAATCCATTTCTCGACCATTTCGATAGATAACAATATTACTTTATTTTTTAATAAGTATTTAATTTGTTCATAATCGATTTAGGTATTCAATAGACAATTTTACAACGTAACATTTTACATACATAATCTAAAAGTAAATATTTCTAATAGCATTGTTAGTGTAGTTATACTAACTTATTAAGTTCAGGCTGTGTGCGTGTGTGAAGTCTCCGGTTTAGCTTGAAGTTAAACTACTCTCATAGGGTTCCATTACTTACCTACTTCGAGCGTATGCAATGGTGAAAATAATAGAGGCGAGCGCATGCTTCGCCTTGCAGTCCCTCGAAGCCGCACCTAATTAACCAAAGACGTGACGACTCCGCATTATAAATTTTAAATCTTTTAACGCAACCACGAACAAAAATAAATATTGCAAGTGAGAACAAAACGAACGACACGCCTTATTTATCTACAGTATTATAGCACGCCGACAATAGCATACCAATTAGAGAAGTTGCAATTAGTTAAGATATATGGGTATATTATATAAATACAAAGTAAATCAACTTTTAAAATTCCTTGAATTAAGATTAAAAACCTAAATCATCAAAAATATTTATTCAAATTTCAAATTCAGTTTTTATTTTCAAACTTATAAGACATAGGTATCGTAACAAAGCATTCATTAAAGTTGAAAAAAGTTCTGTATCTGTTAATTAAAGAGTTTAGTTACCTAAATGTCTTAGTGACATTTGTAATTACTTGTACCAAGAAGGTTACGTCTCAATTCTCTTTTTGACTTGGACAATCCCAATTTGTACATACTCAGCTGTTGAAATGCATATGAGTGATCGTGATCAGGTTGTTCTCAAACTAAAATGCTAAATATTCTCTGTGTTTTCGCATTGCGCATTTTAAGTACGTATCATTATGCAATTAATAACGTTAATTAAAATAACATTATACCATAGAAACTAATCAGGTTTATTTCTTGCAATTCACTAGTAAGTGAATATATATATATATATATATATATGAATAGAATGTATATGCATATATACCTTATAAATTACAAAATAAGGTAATTTTTATGGAGGCAGGGGCGCTTCGCGCTATACACTAGGTGGGTTGGCACATTCGCTTCGGCAGTATTTGTTGAATGCACAACCGAATGTACCGGCCTTATAGTGTGTGGCACAAGTATCAAGTTAAGTATCAAGTCACTATAAAGAGATAAGTTTGTGGGTTTATTATATGTAACCGCTAACCTCTGAAACTACTGATCCGCCTCTAAAAAGTCTTACAGTGGTATAAAGCTATACTATCTTTGAGAGACTTAGGACACAGGTTATGTTCTATTGTGATACATGTTTTTGCCTATAGCTACGGTAACGTTGATTGATCCTCCGAAACAATTTAACGGATTTGATCAAATAATAAACTCACCCGGGGCGGTTCAGTTAGTAGGCTGATAACATTATCAGCCATTATTATCCACAGGGATAAAATGTTCAGTATACGAGTAAATAGAGTCGAACTATTATCGTCGATAAGTATATTCAACTTTATTTATTGATCGAGAAACTTCTATGTAGAGCTACATTCTTTTTTTTTGCAGCAATGACGTATTAGGTAATCGATTTTAGTCAAGTTTGGCATCTATCATAGTTCCATAACCGATGCAAATACTGATGAAGCTGGGTCCAATATTGCATGCTAATCGATTTATACGTTCCTTATAAAGTGTGACGACGCATTGCTTTTCTTTATGTGATCTCTCTCATCAATAGCGAGGAATCGACGGGTTTTATGGCAGCTAGAGTTTGCATGCAATATCAGGTTATTCAATACAGGCTGACGTGCTGTCGTAGAAAGCTGCGGCATGACTCCAAATAAATATTTATTGAACTAAATATCAACGCTGCAGTATAGTGCTTCAATAGAATTTTTTTAGATTTAGACGAGCTTCTGCCCGCAGCTTCGCCCGCGGCGTGGTCTATTGGAAAATAGTTCAACCACCCATTTCACCCTCTTAAGGGTGGAATTTCAAAAAATCTTTTCTTAGCGGATGCCTGCGTCATAACATCTACCTGCATGCAAAATTTCAGCCCGATCCGTCCATTGGCTGTGCGTTGATAGATCACTATGTGATTCAGTCAATCAGTCAGTCACCTTTGAGTTATATATATTTAGATAGGCTTGCGTTTGACCACTATCGCACCTGATGGTAAGTAACGATGCCGTCTAGGATGTAACACGCTTGCATAGAAATTTTTTTTTTTTCAGTTGGTTATTTGTTATGCAAGGTTGCTGATTTGATTTTTGGCGCGAGTACTTGTATTGAAACCTGAGCAAGCGAAGAATTCTAGGGTTGAACCTCAAGATCATCAAATATAGAATCCTGGGCGTAACGAAAGTTTCAAAGGCACGAGATGCAGAATAAATTTTCTGTCGCGTGAAACACACAGCTGTTCACTTCACTACAGCGCAGAAAATGCTAGGTGCAATGTGAGAAAAACAGCTTAGTTAATAAATTAAATTATTTTCATGCAGTCAAGATGCCGACATTAACATTAAACAAAGTTATACAGGCCAATAGATGAAGCTAAAGAAGTTTTATTTTAGTCATGTAGTCTAAAGCACATTCGTTTTTTTATATATTTAGACTGTAAGACTTTATACAGGTCAAGAAAAAAAGAGTTTGGTTCAGTGGACTGGCTGTATAGAGAATCATTGAATAGAGAAAGGTTCGAATTTTAAACTCCATGGTAGCAGATAAAATGCAGTATTGCACGTAGATTTTTAATGACAAATAGAATCTTTCCTCACTAGTGAGGTGAAAAGTATATTTTATAATCTATATTTATACCCACATTTTTCACAATATATATACTAAACGTTTCAGTTTGGTGGGACATAAAATACGAAATTTGTGTGCTTAGCGAGTTTCAGCAATATCATTTAGTTTTTCCCATGCTTTTGTTTTTACCTTGTAATTTTGTCGTTGTCCATGTAGTCGAAATTATGATTGACGCCATCGTCAAGACGTTAATCGTGTAGCGTCCTGTATAAGCTGTAGTAACGGTTGGCTTTGTCAGTTGTATAGAGTAGCCAGCGCTACAGATCATCAAGAAAAATATATAAATCGAGGCGTTATCATCTACTGCGATCACCGCGGACGGCTCCGCCAACCGAGACATTAAATAAATATCCATTTCCATACTCAAATGCGTCCAGCGACGTGAGCACAAAGAGGTGCGCGGGCGCAGCGCGTCAGTCGCGTCAGCGCGCGCCATGGCATTCGCACCACTCACACCGCTGATCTATAACTCCTTATTATTATTTGAACGAGATCTATTGATCCGCGAGGTGTGGAACCCGAGATCCGATCCGACGGAGATCATTTTGTTCGACTGGAACGACCGCTTTTGAACTAACTTGACGTTACAATGGCGATCGGTGACGGCAATGATTTAAAATCTGTTAACAGGACGGTTCTCTTTTTAACGATTGGTATACAATTTCCATAAATGGTTTTGCTGATTGTCTCTGTATTCAGAATGCATTTAATATAATAAGGTGTAACGCTTCGTGTAAAATGAGATGGATCCCTCGTCTAGCCCGAAGTAGACGGAACGACAGCATCGATATGAGAGGGATACTTATGTAGTAAGGATGAAAATGAAATCCCCATCGTATCGAGGTCCCAGTTCATTCTCCTTGCATGTATTATCTCTATCTCGAGTAATTATCTCGTACAAACAGCTAATCTTATATTAGGTCTTTACCTATGAAATTGCCGTTTTGTTTGAAAAAAGTTAAAGTATTTTTTTTTCGAACTTATTTATTTCTTTTATTCTAAGTATTCACCCCTGCAATCAATGCATCTTTGCCAACGCTGTGGCAGTTTATGGATGCCCTTCTTGAAAAAATCAGCAGGACGGGAGACAACAAACTCTTCAAAGGCGTTTTGTACTGCCTCTCGGGAATTGAATTTTTTTCCCGCTAAAAAGTTGTCCAAATTTTGGAAAAAGTAATAGTCGGTAGGCGCAAGATCTGGTGAGTATGGCGGATGAGGGAGAGCTTCCAAACCCAACTCATGTAGCTTAGAGACGGTCTGTTGTGCAGTATGGGGTCGCGCGTTGTCGTGAAGTAGCAGTGGAGACGACCGATTGACCAAAGCTGGTTGCAGACGTGCGAGTTTCGCCATCATTGTGGTCAGTTCTTTAATGTACACATCTGCAGTAATGCTCTCGCCGTTTTGTAAAAAGCTATGATGAATCACACCAGCACTAGACCACCAAACTGTGACCATCACCTTTCTAGGGGTCATTTTTCGTTTTGCACATTGCTTTGGTACCGAACCAGGATCTAACCAACTTGCTGAGCGCTTTCGATTGTCAAAAAGAATCCATTTTTCGTCGCACGTAACAATTCGGTTCAAAATTCCTTCATTTCTGTGCCTGTTAAGCAGCGCAAGGCAAGTCTCGACGCGTACGTTGCGCTGGCGATCGTTAAGTTCGTGGGGCACCCATCTATCAAGCTTTTTTATCTTGCCAATCTGTCGCAAATGGACCAATATTGTTTTGATGCTAACATCAAAAGCTGCTGCTAGCTCAGCTGTAGATTGAGATTCATCAGTTTCCACAATCGCCTTTAATTCATCATTGTTGACCAAAGTTTCCGGACGACCACGAGGTTCATTTTTCAAGTCAAAATTCCCAGAACGGAACCGAGCAAACCAATAACGCGTTGTACGTTCGTTTGTACAGTTCTCTCCGTAAACGTCGTTGATGTTACGTGTCGTTTGTGCCGCATTGGTGCCACGACGGAACTCATATTCCATAATTATACGAAATTTCAAAGTATCCATTATGAGGAAAAATGTTGAAATGTAATGAAAATACAACGCTAATCAATAAACAAAAGACTTATATTGTAAATAGAATGTCAAATTTTTAAAACAAAATTAATTTGAATTTAGAATTCATAGACAATCAAAACTTTTTTTTGTTTGAAAAAGTCTGTACTGCAATACGGCAATTTCATAGGTAAAGACCTATTATATAGAAATCCATATTAACGCAGATTGAATTTGTGCAGTCAAAGCAAACTAATAACGCTATTCTATGTGTATATATCTAAATCCCAATAAACCCTACTCATTTTAATTACACAAATCGGCATGAGCGGAATAATTGAGTTATATTTGCACAACATATTATGATACTTGGATATGTGACTACGATGTAGCCAACCGTTCAATTAGGAGACGACAAATTGACCTCGATTGGAGCGCGAGCATCTACAGGAGGTCGATCTCGGCGGCCCAAGTGTCAAGTGTCCACCCGTGCCAATCATCGGTGATAAAATAATGGTTCCTCCGCAGGAAACGCAGCCACATTATTCGCGACCCGCGCATGGGGGCTTTTAATCAACACTTTATTGTTTAATGACCCCTCGTCAAGTCTAAATTAAAAGGGTGACGGATCAAGCTCTATTGACGAATGCATAATATGTGAGAGGATTGAGTCTCAGTCTGAATGGTTGATGATAGATAATAGTAAATGTGAAATAGGAACTCTATTAAGGTACTGCGAATCTGTGATTATCCTTTTACAGTGCATATTGAATACAATACAAACAATATTTCTTATACATACAAGAAATATAGGTATTTACAGATCTCGCTAGATCATTATGTAAGAATAAGATATCATTATTAAGCTAAGCTCCACAGCTTAGAGCACCGAGGAAAAGTTGCCAGTTAATCTAGTTTTTATAGACTGCATTTTAGAGAGTGTGCAAAGGAGTTAAACGATCTTATTCCTCCATCTATTTCAACGGTCATCAAAGGAAAAAAACACGGCGCCCGAATATGGTTCAAATTCCATCAACCCGTACTAAGCGTTGTGTTATATATACACTTTATAGTGCGAACAGCCAATGAATGGAACAACATGCCGGCGTCCTTGTTTCCACCTAACTACAATCTGGAGGTCTTCAAGAGTGAACATGTACCTATCATTAAGGCAAGCTTACACCATCGCAGACTGCGTCGTAATCAGCTGAAACAGTGGTCAAACGCTTTGTCTCTAAACACTAGTTGGTAGGACTTTTCTGCAAATTTCCTCTAGGTAGGTACCACCGCTTTGGCAGTTATTCTGCCGCCAAGCAGTAGTGTGCAAGCTACTACTACTGTGTTCCGGTGTGAAGGGCACTAGCTAGTGAAATTACTGGACAATTGAGATTTTATGATTTAATATCACAGTCGAGTAATCTTATAAAGACTGTGCGGATGTCTCAGGATGATGTGCGCAGAGCAGTGTCACGCGAACTTTTATTTTGAAATTCCGAGTGACTCTGTTCTATTATGGGCGGTCGTGTCGCTTAACAACAGGTGAGCGACTAGCTCGTCACATTATTGATTAACATTTTAAGAAAAGGTAATTTAGTATCATATTTACTTAAAACTACAAACGCATCATGTATAAAATTGATGGACTATGCTTTAGTAGTTATGTATTACTTACACGAAATTAGTTAACATGAGAAGAGATTACAGCGTCGACGGTAAGCTGGCCGTCGCGTGCGCCCCCTTTTGTTTTAATGCCTTTCACTTAAAGGTTTAGAATTTCAACCATTTCAATAGTTAATTAAATAGTTTAATTTAATGCATATACATTCGTTTCATTCCAATAGTTCTTAAGTACCTACTTTTTAACGTATATACCTATATCTTCAGGTGAGATTTAAAAAAATGTACTTAGAGAGATTTTTAGGAGACATTGTTTTTAGGAGTGAAAAAATGATTAAGTAAGAAATCATGATCAAATCTATTATTCACGAATGTGTTCTTGAGTTATTATATAACACATATATATTGTATCTACATAGTATTATTTATAATATTAAATTATTTATATTTATTAATTATTATATTTATTTATAATATTAACTTAAATGACACTCACGCACGCACACTCCAATACACACACACACACACACACACACACACACACACACACACACACACACACACACACACTCACACACACACACACACAATTTGCCTTATTCTTAGATATTGTTTATTTTTATGATGTTCTGTAAAACTAATTAGTGTGACATAGCTTAAATAAAATTAATAATTGGAGAAGCCACTGACTCCTGAAACACAGTTTCCACTAGTTCGGGAGTCTATGGATTCATTATAACTTTGTAACCAAATGTGTCAATAAATAAATTTGTATTTGTTTGTATTTGTATTTATATTCGTATATATACACAATATCAACATACTTATCTATTCACTTTGAATATTTGGAAGTAATTACTTCAATTTTCTTTATTAGGCAAAACATGTTTTAATCTAAACATATAAAATTCAATGTCCTTACTGACTTATATATCAACGCACAGCCTAAACCGCTGGTCCTATAGACTTGAAATTTGGAGGGTGTGTTCTTTGTAAAGTGTAGGTCCACTAAGAAGAAATTTCTTCTTCGTTTCCTATAGGCCACGCGAGGGAAGCCGCACGCAGGATCTATTACCTATTATATATAGTATACTAAACTAGTTACATTAACTAACTCAAAAAAATTTAATAAACCAATTAACTACTCCATAGTTTTTCTAAGCATTACAGGCATTTGATCCCTGACTTTTAATGCTTCACCCCGGCATTAAAATTATATGTGTATATTTGTATTACGATCGCGATTGTAGGGTATCAGCAAATACTGCCGACGGACAGCGAAACACACACCGACCATCAAGGTCTTCACTGTAACCACATTTTTAAAAAAAGCATGAATTGATGAGCTAGTCGTTTGCCTGATGTTAAGAGCCACGGCTGCCCATAACAGATTGCAGTATCACTCGGAACTCTGAATTATAAAGTTTCACGTGACACTGAACTGCACACGTCATCCCGAAACATCACCATTACTATTCTGTAAACATAATGATCTGATCTCACAGTCTAGTAATATCTAATTTGCCCAGTAATTTTACTAGCTAAAATGCCTTTCAAACAGAACACAGTAGTGCTTGCACACTGCTAATTCGCGGCAGAACAACTGGAAATTTGGTGGTACCTATGTAGACGAAATTTGCCGAAAAGTACAAGTACTACCTAGTAAATAATATAAGTACTACCACATAGTCAATAATATAAGTACTACCACATAGTCAATAATATAAATAATATTTACTAGGTAGTACTTTTCTGCAAATTTCGTCTACATTAGGTACCACCAATTTTTCAGTCCACTTATCATCTACTGCTTGTCACACTAATCACACTAATATTATGAAGGCGAAAGTTTGTATGTGTGTATGTTTGTTACTCTTTCACGCTCAAACGGCTGAATGGATTTGGATGAAATTCGGTACCAAGGATTAACATATATGCTACATTTTATCCCGGAAAAGTGAAATGTTCCCGTGGGATGAGCAAATGATGAGAGAGCAAAAATACTTTTTATCCGCGGGTGAAACCGCGGGGCGCAACTAGTTATATTATATGTTAATATATGAGTCACTGAATAGTAATTATATTTTCATTATTTATTAGTCAAGATAATTATTGTAGTTCAATAACATTGTCATCACTGAACCGCCTTTGCCAATAACTATTGGAAATAAATAAATAAGATAGTTATTATAAATAAGGCAAGGTTAAAATATAACGGAAAATATTTAAATTCAATAAAAAAATAACAGATCAACCCCCGGCGATAATTACGTGAAACCTGATATCATTCATTAGCAGATCCCTAAATTATTGGCGCTCAGCGAAATTCTTAATTATATCTCTTGAATTTCTAAGTAAAATTTAGCCTAAAGCGCCGACGAGGCAGCAAAATGATATGTTTGTAAACAAGAAAATATTACCGTTAAACGTAAATTATACTCTGAGTAACGTTCTAATGGCCGAAATGTGACAAAGGTTAGGAGTATTTTTGCAAAATACTAGGGATGCGCCGAACATTCGGTAATAGTTCGTATTCGGTTAAAGCGCCGAATAATTAGCGAATATTTTATTAAATAATTTTCGTTACATCAAACCTTTTACGGAAACTCGTTCTAAGATAATCAGAGCACTAAGCACTTTTCAATCGTTTTTCTATATAATAATTCTCTATAGCCACTTGATCAGTAGAACATTTTTTTAACACGGTAAATTGCCTTTATTTTCTAAATACTACAATGAATTAATAACTAATACTAAAAACTACCTACTACAAAAAAAAGAAACATTTGGACTATATACTGGCCGCGATGACCTATAGACAGTCCAAATGCTCCAGAAGTAGAAGTAAGTAAGTAAGTACAAGTAGAGCATTGTATGGTGATATTTATTGAATGGGCCTAACCGAAATATAGAGCATCCTATAGGGTGGGATTTTGTTCGGTAGTTATACATTCACAAAATAAATAAAATACAAAAATGCGTAAAAAATACATTTCACTTTTGAAAAATCATTTATTTAAAAAATTAAAATAAATGATTTCTCAACGGTGAAAATTGTTATCAATTCCAATTTACGCACCTACATATTAGTAATTTCAAAGGGAATGCATAAAAATCCTATTGCAGTAGAGCTTCGTTGATCTCTTATAGCGATATAGTTTACGTAAAATAAAACGAATATTCAGTTCGGTAAGCGCTGAACCGCATAATATTCGCTATTCGGTTTAGATAAAAAATCCATGTTCGGCACATCCTTAATCCCTCTTATAAACCAGAAATATAATCTAAACAAACATACAAACAACTCTTACAACATAATCACACACGCCGTGAAATTAACTTACCATTTCATGGCAGCTGAACTATATTTCTATGGAGATACTATCTAATTCACTTTCACGTGGGACGCGTAAAGAAAATATTAATTATCCAGTTCATAAAACTCACGTTAAACGCTTAAGCAACGGAAGAGCTCATCACCCCTCCAATTAGAGGGGTAATGACTGTGTTCGAGTTATTAATTTAATAAGGGGAGGGGGTGTCAGGTGGCAAGACGCGTGCCGCCGCCGGGTGATGATTGACAGGTGACTGTGTTACAGTTTTAAGGATTATCTTTTTAAATATCAGCTTTTTACAAGGTGTCATGAACTTTATGGTGCAATATGAACCTTTAACAATAATAATGATCAAAATGCTTACTATACTTGTGATTGTGTAGTTACAGACTCAAGTCGGGATCTTGGTGTTTATCATGATTCTAAACTGTTATCTGACGAACACACCTCCCACGTAGTAGGTAAAGCTTCCAAAGGGATAAGTTTTATAATGTGACGTTCCACAGGTTTCGAAAAAGCTTAAAGTGCTAAAACATTAAAGATTTTCTACTGCACTTGCTTCTGTCTCCAGTGTACTGGGCCAGGTGGTACGTTCAAGGGATGCCTAGCCTTCAGTTCGACTGGCCAATATCTCAGTCCCTGCAGATTATGGGTTCGATTCCCACCCAAGACAATGATTTGTGAGATGAGCATCGATGTTTGTTCTGTGTCTGGGTGTTATATTATAAAAAGTATTGTATCATTATCTGGCTCCCATGGCTTGGCATGGCAAGCTTTGCTTAGTTTGCGGTTAGATGACTCTGTATGAAATGACCACACATATATTTTTATAATTAGTTATACATATCAAGCATATTCAAAGGCTTTAATAACGAAAAATTACTTTATAAGGCTATTTAATAAAAATGGGACTAAACTCTTCCTGATAATTTTAATCCGGTTATGCTCTACTTGATTGACACGAAGGTCGTATGTGCATTATGATTTTTGAAATGATTGAATGTAACAAAAAAATACTAATACTTAATTATTTATTTTAATTTTTGTGTTAAAATCATTATTCGGTCAAAAAGTAAACCACCTGGGAACAGTTTTGGTGACTGATTTTCATCATGTAAACTGTGAGTTAAAATACTTTAATGAGCAATACAATAAAACGTATATCGTTTCAGCTCCAAATATTCTTTTTTTTTAATAAATACATCATGTATTTATGCAAAACATCAATGTCGAAATGTACAATACAATCTTTTTAATGTTACTTATACATTACTTTATACCAACACAGTTAATAAAAAATAAAAAGAACTACATAACTCTAGCTGAATTAAATCGGTGCTTATGCTATTGTACTAGAGGGTAGGGGAAGGAATGTCAAGTGACGAGACCCCACGTTGAGTGATGATTGACAAGTGACTGTGCTACTGTTTAAGTAACTTATAAAACATTAATAAATAAAATCCGAGTGATGCATCAGCAACTTGAGTAACGAGACTTAGCATTTTAAAAAAACCAATCGTTTGGATATAAGCAAACAAATTGGGCTCTGGCGATTCTAAATGTTACTTGCATAGTGGAAAAAGTGCATATAAAAATCGTCTTTTACTACATTATTTTACATTACTTACTTTACTACATAAACACATAATAATATATTTTGTTCAGATTCACAAAATTCAAATAGACTTATATGATCTCGTCGTCTCGTCAAAGATGCCCGAACCAATCCGAGATAAAAATGTACACTTAGTTCCACAACAACACTATCAATAAAAGCTATCTATTTATAGTAGTTACATGTGATTTAGGTTGACAAAATGGATATTACCATACATACTGGCTATCACATTTCTTTCACACATAGAAAATACACACCAGCGATAGGAGCTCCAGACAGTAGCAACACCTGGAGAACTGACAATAATGTCAGTTCTCCAGGTGTTCTTCATCTATAAGGATGAGCTGACATAATATCTGCTACCTTATCTCATGATTACATTTCACTAAAGCTACCTGAATGTATTTTTTTAATTAATGATTGACGAGCTTGCTTGCCTGATGTTAAGTGACACGGCTGCCCATTTCAGTTGCAGTGTCACTTGGTACTAAGTATAGAGTTTTGCGTGACACTGCACTGCGCACGTCATCCGGAGACATCAGCATATTACTAGACTGTGAAATTAAATCATAAAGTCTCATTTGCCCAGTAATTTCACTAGCTACAGTGCCCCTCAAACCGAAACATAGTAGTGCTGCGCACCGCATGGCTTGCGATACAAACTGGCAAAGCGGTGGTACCTACTTAGACGAACTGAGCAGAAAAGTTCTACCACCTATTAGTAATTCTATGGGCATTTATGAGAACTAAAATTTTACCAGAATTCATAAAAAACGTAGAATTAAAATACACGCAAAGCTATAAAAAAGAATGTCTACACTGCACGTCTCTTAGCATCCAAAGCGCCTTCAATGTAGCCATTGGAATCATATGGTAAGAAACAACCAAGACTTCTTTCATAAAAATTTAATTTTCTAATTCACCCCACGCTTCTTCCAACCAAGTAATTACAGTAAAAGGTCTTAAGCATGAATGTTATGACGGGTGTTTATGAAAAGCTTAAAAGTATTTTAGGAGATGAATTTTCTTTCACGCTCACTGAATGCTCACCACACAATAACTCAGTCAAGTAGCTTAGATATTATAAAAATAAATATACATACCTAACTAGGTACGTTAGTTGGTTCTTTTTGACGTGATAATAATTCGAGGGGAAGAAGTCGAATTTAATAGCGAGTTAAATGATACGTGCCCTGATTGGAAAATGTATGCTTATTCAGGTCGAGCGGGCCCTCTCTCCCCTCTCCACCCCCGACCCTCCGCACGGCTGATTTGAAATGAATGGTAATAATGGACGAGCATCCCGCTCGCATCGTTTTGTATGATTATTCCAGATTAATTATTTGTTGGAATTCTGTTGGCTAATTTTTCGGAACGGGATTTTTCCGCTTTGACTGACGTTTTAATTCTGACTTCTCCCGTCGTAGGGTAATGTTTTGACAAATGTGCGGTTCATTGTATAGTTATATGTATTTATTAATTATAAATATTCATAGTTATTATTTTTAAAATGTAAATCTCTGCTTGAGCACCGATCGATGACTGAGCATCGTTCTGTAATACGTACCTTAAACCACAAACGTAAGCACACATTTGTATCTCTTCAGTAATCTCGGCCCACATGCGTGCGGAAAATCAGTAATATATACGATAATCGATTTATCCGAGTGCATTTCCCATATCTGACTGTTTATAAAAACGTCAATCTAAGAGCATTGCTATTGAATCACGTCATACCGGTCCCTTGGGCCGCTGCTGATGCGAATATCAAATCGCTGCCACCCCTTGACTCCAAACTCATCCATTATGCTAGAGGCGAAAAAGACACCTACGTCCGTCACTCGTCACCGCCTGAACTGTCAAATCTCTTCCAAACTCATACTAAGGCATAACGTAATTGTACCTCGTACTCGAACTCGCTCTACTCGACTACATTATCGCTAAGTACAGAAAACTAAAAATACCTCATTAACTGTGCCATTTTCTTCATTTGCCGTATCATCTCTATACTCCATAATAACAAGTGGACTTCGGTTCTACAAAGACGAGTCAAAGATCATTTTCGCTCGGCAGCAGGCTAGTGTTTGTTCTCTCGACTGGACGCTCCCCTGGGACCTGATCTGGCACATTCTGACGACTGAACTAAGTAGAAAGATAGAACAGAATTAAGCCGGCCAATTATCCCGTATTGGATTTATTGGTAATCTCTGCACGAATGGGCGCGAGGGTGCGAACCGGACCAACTTTTGATGATGCCTCCATCGGCATTATGAACAAAGTTGTTGCAATTTTTATGTAGGAGGATTTATTGTTTGCCTTCCTCTCTTGTTTCGCCCTCGATTGTGTGCAGACAGATAAAAGAGATCCCAGAAGCGTTTTATTACAAATAAATCAATCTTTAATCAAAGTACCTATACTGTTGGGATTAGCTCACGGCTGATCGGAAATATTTCTTTTGTTTCTTTTCTTGAAATTGATCCTCTTACTATCAACGTACGATCAACTGGGACAGCGTCATTTTTTTGTCTCGAAGTATTCAATCTCTTCTGGAGAGACAATGTAATAAAAAGCTTTCGAACACCGTCGCAATTTCAACTGGCCTTTTGAACTGTTAGGTTTTGGTCAGGCTGGTTGAAATTGCACTAATGCACAAAATGAAATTTCTAGCTAATATGACAATCAATAATCGGTTTAAAAGTCAAGTAGTTTCGCGAAATCCAGATAGCGTTCTCCTGAAATTGAAAAAAAAAAAATTACTAGACCTCACAGTTTATTTTACCTACTGAGGTGAGGCTAGACCTCACAGTTTATTTTACCTACGTTACTTTGGACTTAGGACTACAAATAATAAATCAAATAGTGTAGAAATTGACAATGATTTTGTTTCCTTTTCCTAAAAATATCGTCCTTTAAAGATATTTCAATTTAAATTTTTTTTTTTCAATTTCTAGAGAACGCAAGCTGGATTTCGCGAAACTACTTGACTGTTAAACCGATTATTGATTGTCATATTAGCTAGAAATTTCATTTTGTGCATTAGTGCAATTTCAACCAGCCTGACCAAAAACTAACTGGTAACTGCCTACCTCTCCATAAGCTTGGAGCCATCTCTACTACCGGAAAGTTTATATTTTAATGCCCGTCAGACTTATAAATCTACCCTTACTGGTTAGCAAAGGAAATCTTTAATAAATATCGTCAATTTAAGTTTTATTGTGTCCATCCCCATCTGTCGTATCTGTTGTCTCAGCCGCGAGGGTCACTGAGATTCATGTCGCGACCCCTCGCTGACGGAGAGTCCGTTTTATGAAATGTGACGTTTCGATAAATTGCAAATATTGTTCATATCGTATACCGTCATATTTCAGAAAAGGGGAACCTTCTTATCTATTTAGTACTACAAGAGGGAGCATATAAGGCACGTTAATAATTACAGATGTCCATAATCTACGGTAACTTCTTTCCATCAGGAGAGCCGTATGGTTGCTACCTAAAGCCTAAAAAGGAGCAGCACAAACATACCTCTGTTTCCGTATAATATATTTATTTTACGGAAACAGAGGTATGTTTGTGCTCATCTTTTTCTTTCGGCAACTTTAATTAAAAATTGCCAAACATTGCTTTAGTTAATTTATATTAACGTAAGTGAAGAACCAGCACTTGCTTTTTAAATCTTATTTCAGTAAAATTTAACAATGTATGAAAGCATTTTTCTAGCAATAAACTAAAAGCAACGCCTTTTCAACAGCAAATGCAGCACTAATAGTTTACCCATGTCACGAAAGTGTCTACAAAAATTGTGTTAGCATAAAAGAAATTGATATATTGATATAAAAGCAAAAATATGTTCCGAGTGTATTGGTAAAAAAATCTCTACGATACATCATAGCCGTCAATCTACCGGATAGCCTCTGGGGAGTTGAGTAAAAAGTTTTTATACTCTTGCATACTATCAGCACTAACGTATAAAACTATCCTAAAAATAAGTAATTTTACACCCCCTTATAACTGTGGAATGGTGATTGAGTTCGAATATCCAATTTAGGTACAAAATGGTAATTGCATTATTTAAAAATATTCCTGAAATATGTTATCAGCTACTTGACACTTTGTCAAATCTTTACCAAAATATAACTTGAACCTAAGTATTTCGGCAAATTGAGGCTATTATTATATTATTACATTTATTTATCATACAAAAAGGATGAAATAAGGCTTAATAAAGTAAGTAAGTGGTAAGGCCATTCTTTTACCTTATTAGTATAGACAGACTAGTTGCACCCCGCGGTTTCACCCGCGGATAAAAGGTATTTTAATTATTTGCCTATCCCACGGGAAAATATCACTTTCCGGGATAAAATGTAGCCTATATATTAAACCAGTGTATAAGTTATCTTGGTACCGAATTTCATCCAAATCCATTCAGCCGCTTGAGCGTGGAAAAAGTAACAAACATACACACATATACACATACAAACTTTCGCCTTTATAATATTAGTGTGAAGTGTGATAACTCCAGCGAGTTATCACACTTCACAAGAAAAGTCAGCACTTTAATGTAGGTACAGAGAAAAGTAAAAATATAAGTAGCAGTCCCTCTATTGTAATTCCCGAATCGACGAAGCGGGTCCTCACATATTGAGAGCTACATCACAATATTACAAGCCTGCACAGCAGCAACATTCGACAGCCTCAGTGGTGTGGTGGTTAAGCAGGTGGGTCTGGACCCGGAGGCGGCGGGTTCGATTCCAGCGGCAGGACAAGTACTTCTGCACAGAAAAAAAAGCTAGTCTGGCTGTTGGGGGACCATGATCCTCGTAGTTCTTGGGTCCCTAGACACAGGGAATCCTAGTTAGGGTCGAAATTCTATGTATGTGATCGTTGGGCGTTATTATTACAAATTTTATGCCAATATCCGTCGAATTTAGCAGCCTTATTAATAAACGGGTCTTTTATTTATTAGTATTAGTCTCGGATTAGTTACTTCGGCTTTTGACCTTTTTTGCTGGATCGAAAGAGAAAAAAGATGGTGTAACTAGTCTAAAGCTAGTTCGTGTTTATTAATAAGGCTGTTAGGAGTCTACGAATCTGTCCAATCCAGAATCTATCCTACACCAAACAATCGATAGGTACACCGTCCTAATTTACATCCTGGAATATATCCAGGCAAACGCCTACAACATACAGCACAAATTACTTTAAATAAAACTAAATACGTTTTTACCTTATATCTGTACACACACCAGTATCTACTCGATCAAGTATCGTCACGTCAAATATGAATATCGAAGGGGCATCCCCAGGCGCAGTTCCTAAGTAAAACATTCGCCGGACACATAGAGCTCTACACCGAAATATGTATGAGAAAAGCTTCTTTGATTGGCTTTGTACTTCAGGTTTGAAAATGTGTCAGTCATACTATCTTAAAGCATTGACCTGATTTAATGGCAAACTGAAGCGGTTGGTACTTGGTACATACATAGGTAGATAAAATATGTAAGAGTCCTAGAAATAAGAAAGTGGTTCCTTATACTCTTCTAGTCTCCACTAATGACAAGCCTTGCTCTACTGATGCTAGCTGATAATAAATTGATGGTTGCGTAAACTGGCCTTTTATTTATTTATCTATATTTATTTATACATAGGATTGTGTTAATTGACTTTTTATTTATATATCATACTAGTTGCACCCTGCAGTTTCACTTGCGGATTAAAAGTGTTTTAATTATTTGCTCATCCCACGAGAAATTTCGCTTTTCCGGGATTAAATGTAGCCTATATGTTAATCCAGTGTATAAGCTATCTTGGTACCGAATTTCATCTAAGTCCATTCAGCCGTTTGAGCGTGAAGGAGTAATAAGCATACACACAAACACACAAACTTTCGCCTTTATAATATTAGTGTGGCAATAAAACTGTAGCGATAAAAAAGTCTGTAATCAGTAAAATACTAGTATCGCAAGAAAATATAGTTAAAATTTTTGCCATTTATTCAAAACACAAACATCTGAGAATATACCAATACAGAACATCCAGAAAATATACCGGGTATCAGTATGAATAGTTTATAAGAACGAGGAAGTTATTTCCCTAATGTGGCCGTTACCGAAATATATTGATAATTATTTCAGATAAACTTGGGTCAATATTCAGCACGCATTACGACATTTGCAAACTTTTCCACTAATTTATACATCTCTGATAATTTAGTAGACACAACGGTAAATTTATTCACCAAGGAAATGAAAGATATCTTAGTATGCGAACACTTGATATTCTTATAAATAGGTGATCGCCCAATTCACAGTTCACCCGTTATGTACTTACCTACTACGGTGGCTTTATGTCTGTACAAATAATAGGTCTTTACCTATGAAATTGCCGTATTGCAGTACAGACTTTTTCAAACAAAAAAAAGTTTTGATTGGCTATGAATTCTAAATTCAAATTAATTTTGTTTTAAAAATATGACATTCTATTTACAATATAAGTCTTTTGTTTATTGATTAGCGTTGTATTTTCATTACATTTCAACATTTTTCCTCATAATGGATACTTTGAAATTTCGTGTAATTATGGAATATGAGTTCCGTCGTGGCACCAACGCGGCACAAACGACACGTAACATCAACGACGTTTACGGAGAGAACTGTACAAACGAACGCACAACCCGTTATTGGTTTGCTCGGTTCCGTTCTGGGAATTTTGACTTGAAAAATGAACCTCGTGGTCGTCCGGAAACTTTGGTCAACAATGATGAATTAAAGGCGATTGTGGAAGCTGATGAATCTCAATCTACAGCTGAGCTGACAGCAGCTTTTGATGTTAGCATCAAAACAATATTGGTCCATTTGCGACAGATTGGCAAGATAAAAAAGCTTGATAGATGGGTGCCCCACGAACTTAACGATCGCCAGCGCAACGTACGCGTCGAGACTTGCCTTGCGCTGCTTAACAGGCACAGAAATGAAGGAATTTTGAACCGAATTGTTACGTGCGACGAAAAATGGATTCTTTTTGACAATCTAAAGCGCTCAGCAAGTTGGTTAGATCCTGGTTCGGTACCAAAGCAATGTGCAAAACGAAAAATGACCCCTAGAAAGGTGATGGTCACAGTTTGGTGGTCTAGTGCTGGTGTGATTCATCATAGCTTTTTACAAAACGGCGAGAGCATTACTGCAGATGTGTATATTGAAGAACTGACCACAATGATGGCGAAACTCGCACGTCTGCAACCAGCTTTGGTCAATCGGTCGTCTCCACTGCTACTTCACGACAACGCGCGACCCCATACTGCACAACAGACCGTCTCTAAACTGCATGAGTTGGGTTTGGAAGCTCTCCCTCATCCGCCATACTCACCAGATCTTGCGCCTACCGACTATTACTTTTTCCAAAATTTGGACAACTTTTTAGCGGGAAAAAAATTCAATTCCCGAGAGGCAGTACAAAACGCCTTTGAAGAGTTTGTTGTCTCCCGTCCTGCTGATTTTTTCAAGAAGGGCATCCATAAACTGCCACAGCGTTGGCAAAGATGCATTGATTGCAGGGGTGATTACTTTGAATAAAAGAAATAAATAAGTTCGAAAAAAAAATACTTTAACTTTTTTCAAACAAAACGGCAATTTCATAGGTAAAGACCTAATATATTTCCTTTTTTATTTATCCATCACTCAATGCTGGACGGATTCTAATCATGACCATGTTTTAGACGGAGATATATAAGATTTTTTTCTTTCAACTAGATAAATAAATAAAATTTCGAGTTTAGGTCAGATCGAGCTTTGGTAATAAGCTTCCATTAACAACTACAATAACTTTGATAATTGGCAAGCATGCTCCATAAAAAATAGGAGAGACCTTTTCTCAGCAGTGAGGTATCATTGGTTAAAAATAGGTGCACCTAGCCGAGTCCCTCATCCTCATCTTGCGGTGAAATGATGCACGGGCTTGGACACCACGGACTGTCCTGTATAAAAAGTACAAGACGACTACCGCAACACGCCGTCTTGAACGATATCATCTGTCAGGGAATCTGTAAGTTAGTTAGTGCTGGTGCCCTATAGTTCAGGCTGGCGGCGCAGCCACCATCAAGGTCGAAAACCTCAAACGACACAAATATGCACTCCTTGAGCGTAGATATATATGCCGTTTGGTGTAGAGACAACGGGTCCGTGGAGACTGGCTGTGATGGAAACATACAAGGACTTGGCTAAACGTTTAGTAAAGGCATCAGGTGACAAGAATGAAGGCTTTTATTTTGTAAAAAAAATAAGCATTGCCATTCAACGCAGCATTCTGGGCCCCTATTATTTCACCAACGGGCTATGATAAGTTCTTTAGTTTATTCTATTTTAAGTTTTTGGTTTGTTTTTAGGTCTAGTTTAGTTTATGATTATGTTTAGTATGTAAATTGAAGAAACTGAATAAAGATAATGGCTTAAATGCATACCTCAGTTTAAAATAAATGTAAGCCGTGTCGTGCAACTATAATACGAATAAAAAATGTTATAATACTAGCTAATGTGCCTCGCAGTTTCACAAATCACACAATCTTTAACGCCCGATTATATTATTATCTACGGAGTCAATTTTACAAAAAAAATTTAGTGCACCCCTACACCCCAACAAGAAAAACACATCAGAAATAAAATTCTTAGGTCCAGCGGCTAATACCTTATTTTAATTGTCACCTGTGAGCAAGTCAATACTTAGGTACATACTCTTATGTATGTATAAGTCGATAGATAATTAGGAAAAAATCCACTTGTAATGTTGCGAAAACAATTTATTTTACGGTATTTCAGCAGGTGATTCAGCGGGTGTTTCAACGGATGTTTCAGCGGGTGTTTCAGCGGATGTTTCAACGGGTGTTTCAACGGGTGTTTCAGCGGGTGTTTCAATGGGTGTTTCAACGGGTGTTTCAACGGGTGTTTCAGCAGGTACATCAGTGGGTACAGATACAGCTGGAGCTTCACCTTCTCCTGCAGTCACACCTTCTCCAAAATCAGAAGGTTGGTCTTCCGCCTTTGCTTCTCCAGTTTCTTTATCTACAACTCCCGTAGTTACTTCAGCAGCTGTGACTCCAGACGTTGACTCCTGAGCAGCACTGTCGGTATGATTATTATTAACCACGCTACTCTCATTGTTACTGGGAAGATCCTGAATATCAGAGTCTCCGACAAGTTCAGTAAAGTTAGCATTTATTTCGTAATCGTTAGGTTTCGATTTTGCCGGATCACTTCCAGCCCAAGGAGGTAAGCTTGTAGTTGGGGCTCCTAGTTTCCACTTTGTAACGCCAGATGAAAGCGGCTTGTATTGAGCTAAGATGTTATTTTTGTAACATGTACACACGCAATTCTTGTCAGATTGCGCGACTTCATAGTCTAAATCTAAACATTTCCTGACGCAAACAAAGGCTTTTTCAAAAACTTTACAGTCTTGTGTTCTGTGGAATCCATATCGCAAAATTGCTTTGTCTTTATCTGAAACTAAATTAAACGTTACGCAACAAGTTTTATTTAAACATCTATAATACCTATCTATGACAAAACGAGCTTTTTTAAATTACTAGCTCGACTCTTCATTCGCGTAGCAAAGGGATCGGCCTTCGGCTTTGCCATAACCACAGTTTTCCCATTTTTTCTTTGCATGAAAATTAACATAATTCAGTCTCCAGGCTTAGCCGTTCTCAAGTGATGCATTACTAACGTATTGCATTTCATTTTATTTATATAGGTATACAGTTTTAATGCAGTATGTATAGGAAGTCTCATTACAAGCTTGTGCTTGCATTATATCATATTTTTCTTCACACAGGCATATAGAAGTAATTAGCGCATAGGGATGAGATTTTGAATGATTTTAAGTATGTTCACCAATAATATTTTATCTCTAGTTTTGTCTAATGTATATAAATTAATGTTCCAAAATCCGAAAAAACAGGCAACGTTTACAAGTATAATAAATCATAATTGATGGGATGTGGATTTCAACCTAATATCAAAAATAAGCTTTCATACCTACAACAGGGTCTTCAGAATCTGGTAAAAGTGATATCTTGATAGAATCTCTATCTGTAAGAAAAATAATAAATATCATAGAGAGTTTCAACATACATTCAGAAGCACATCAGTCTTTATGATTACTAACTGATTTCTTCACTTGAGATCACTAACCTTGTAGAGATAGCTCAGTTGTGCTTACAATCAAAACGCATGCTGATAAAGCACAATAAGCCGTTGCTTTTATCATATTGGATTTCAGATCAGTATTTATTTATTCTTTGCATTCACGAGTAGTGCTTCTTTAGACGTGGTTAATAAAAGTACGTTTTTAATTAACCAATATTATTGGATTTAAGTTCACTCATAATTATTTTAATGCTTCTCAATTTTATACTTATCGCAAAATATTCTTTAATTAGATTTTCGTTTTAATACACATTTTGTGATAATATGTACAACTCTATAAGTAGGTACGCATACTTTGTAAACGGATTCTACCTCTGAATTTTATTTGAATTGAGCGTGATGATTCGCACTTTCGATTTTAAATATTTTTATAGAAGGAAGATGCTTTACACAACAGTACGAGAAAATTATTTTTTGTTCTTATACTATAAACAACGCCCACTCACGCATGGAATATTTTAAAGTCTGACTTATCTCATCATTTGTTCAACACTGCTCCGCGGTGATCGCATATTTAGTAACTGCTAAATGACAAACTTTGTATAGCCTTAATATGGCTCTTTGTAACAGTACTAAAACACAAAAATACTGTAAAAATACTGTTTAATACACTTTATTCCCATTTTCAACATTTATGATATTATGGATGTATATAAGCGGTTTTTTACGTGGAGTTTCCAAAGCCCAATATGTTCACCTAACATATATGTACAACCTAACAAATATTGCTTATAATCTTCAACACAGCACGATAATGGCACTACATGCATGGTCTGTTTGTTATTTAAGAGTTCAGTTGCATATCTCCAAAAATGGTGGTTGGCTCAGTTCAGTAGATACTGATAGATCTTGAAATAGCTATCACTTGTGATATAAAAACCAACTATAGAAGCTCTCCAGTTTTTATTTCGTACTTCGTCATAAAATTTTATATGGGACGACACACCAAATGCACACTTGACGAAATAAAAATAATCATTGAAATTGACCGAATTAGCAATAATAATGGTGTTATTACATATATATAGCTATATACCACACAAAAACATATACGAAATAAAAGAGAAAAGGTTACTATTTTTGAATTTGTGTGATCTCTGATGATGATAAACAGCATATCCTAATGTCCAAGTTTGTAAAGTTTGTAATCATTGGTTAAACCATAATAAATAAAAATAAAAGGGTAAAGGCTGGCGGGATAAAGGCACAAAACACCCCATGCTGAATATTATCACCTTCTTTTGGAATAAAAATACCAATACTATTGAAAATTGTTTATGTAGTTACAATTAGCGCTCGAGAGTCGGCTTTATTTCATATGGAGCAGCCATTTTTGCAGCAGATGTGTCTGGATTATCAGCAGGAGCTGGCTTTCCTACAGAAACAGCCGATTCTCTTGCAAGAGTCGTTAGTTCTTTTGATTTAGCTGCATCAGTATTAGCTTCAGCTTGCTGGCTACAGTTTTTGATTCTTTCTGAATACTTGTTGTACTGCCATTAACAGTCAAATTTATACCGTCAACTGCTTTAGTATCTTTACTAGGTGGCGGATGACATCTTTTGCACATATCTACATCCATTAATAAAGTCGTAGTTTCGTCAGGAATGGGCGACAGAGTACCCACAACATCATACAGACGCGGAGATTGGGTCCTTGGAACTGTCTTTGTAGTTCCGTTTGTCTTCCACTTGAAGAAGGGTAGGATAGTCGACGTTTTCATCTCATGGCAGGTGCATTTACAAGTGAAATCCATTCTGAATATCTGATAGGCAAGGCGTTGACATGCAGTCATGCATTTAAACACGGCAACGTAATTTGCGCAGCCGTTGTTAAAACTTTGGCCGTAACTTTTTCTGGGTTCAGATATTGTTTTATTTTCCTCTGGAAAACAAAAAAATATTATATGATCGATCGTTGGTCATAACTTTTACATTCAGTTTATATGTTCTGTTGTTTTATACAGACCTACTTGGAGTGTGAATGAAGGTAATATTACCAATAATGAAACTACTTTTTTATAATGCATCGTGTAAAATACTTGTATCACAATGAAAATTAAACAAAACAATAAAGTTTATGTAAGTTCCCTTTCATTACAATAAACATGAGGTTAGATTAATTTTATGCAAAGAAACTAATTGATAATTAATGATCCTGTAATCAGTTATGGCACGTAGACGTATTTTATATTTACACAACTGTAATCTACTTTATTCAGAGCCATAGGTTTTTTTTAATTCTACGATTTATTAGCCCATATTCATAGAATACTTACATCATCGGTAGTCTCCATCTTTAATTTAATGAAACATGAACCTTAACCCTTTGATACATTATCGATTGTTGTTTGATGAGTCGTCTAACATCTAATTAATAAATCAGGAATGTGTTAATGAGACGGTGCACATTCGAGAAGGACCTCGAGACAGGATTCTTAGAACCCAGTTCTCTATGGCCACCCAAATGATGATTTCATTATCAGTATGATTTTGATTGATGCAGCAAAAGAAATTTGCCGGCAGCCGAATTCTTTTCATAACGGACGTATTTGGTTGGTTTATTACTTGGAACCAATTGATCTTCGGCGCCACGGTTTTTGGTCATCCAGAAATCGGATCGGCATTTTGTAGACAAAATTGAGACATATATTATTTTGTAAAACTATATAAATCATAGCATCGGATAGGCAAGTAATATAGGTACTATTATAAACAAATATAACAGGTACGTGCTTTACTGACTATATTATAGTTTTTATACTGAACTATTATATCTTCATATTACGATAGCGTCTGCGCAGTTTACTTGGTTTTCTTGTGGGAGTTTAACGTTTTGTCTTAAGCTATACCAACTTAGATCAATATGAAACAACGCGTTGTTTTTAAATTAGGATCTTCCGACGTGCGTTTTTGCTCGCTCTGCGCGTCAGTCGCCAGCAGCATCCGCACCACCAAGCGTTTACTGCGCTTTTAAATTGGTAGGTACATTTCAGTACATATTGAATTAATATAGATAATTGATTTTAATTCAAGTTATATTCTAAAGGTATTCTGGAAAATTAGGATAATGATTGCTTCAAATACACTTCAATGTTGTATTGCAAAAAAATACTATAAACTAACAAACGAACCGGGTCTTTTATCTGAATTAATCCTGAAGGCCTTTCGCTTAGTCGTAAGTGTTAACGCTTCTACAATAATTGTTATGACCGTAAACGTTTTATTATGTGCAGCATAGTTGCGACAATAACTCGGCGGAATACCGATCGCGTCGCCGTCTGCCGGCACCGGCCGCCGGCAGACAGCAGGCGACATCGACCAGAAAAAACAAACCATTATCATGGATGCCATCCGATACGGCCAACATTTATGACGGAGACATAATTTTGTCATCGGACATCACCCGACCCATAAATCAGACAAGAACGCTGATTCATAATCAGTCTTATTTACCAGACCCGTCAGTATTCAATCTTCATTTAATAATTAGTTTATTACCCATTTCTGAATGTAAAAAACGGTCGTAAACTTTACTTGTTTATGTGTACGCGAGCAATAAAATAGGCATTCAGGAGAGACGTCCGAGAGTAAAGGTGACAGGTCCCCTCGGCTTACGCCAACTACGGTACAAATTGCGATATTAAGCACAGGGCGTGATGAAAAAACACTAGCTGAATATAAATTAGGCAGGAGGAGCGCCATAATCAATATAAACGATGCTAAAGAAGATTAGAAAAATCCTGTAAGAAAACAAATTTCACAAGATCGAAAGGAATGGAAGTGTGTCGCGGAGTTAATTTTGTTCACGTTTATGATTTCCATGTCGTTAATGTTACTCTAGAATAACAAATACGTGGATATAGATGCTCATTTTGGTTCATACCGGATTTAGTAACATAGAAAGTGCTGATGTCATTTTGAGCAATGTAGGTTTCAAAGCACGATATCATCCATGAGTATATCCAAGAGTAAAAATCCTGCAATAAGCTTGAGTCCTGCAATAAGCGAACAAAGTCAAGCTTATTGCAGGATTTTTACAAGGACAAAACACAAAACATATAAACCAATGTTGCAAACATATTAAGCAATGTTGGCATATATTTTTCGATTCCATTGCTCGCATGGCATAGTTCCTCATAGTTTCTCTCAGGTTAAGAAATATCGCCAAGAACTGTAAGAGTGTTCTCTGGCAGCCTTATTTGAGAGCCGATTCCCAATCCAAGTCAGGAGCAGCGTTGCACCATATTTGGCCATATTGTCACTTAACATCCCGTGAAAATGCGGTCTAACGCATGACTGATATAATAAAAACTTACACTCAGGTGAAACTAATTGTACTCATATTAGACTCAATAAGTAGTAATATGAAAAGTATCAGCTATAGTTCAAACATAATATATGACCATAATCAACAAGCCTACAATTTACGTAATGTAAAGTTGCTTCCTACTTGTGCTTTTTTTTTAGTTTCCCGTTTGTAAATTGGATTGTTTCAGCAACATTTGCTAACCGTCATTTTAGACATCTACCCGCGCAACATCAGTGGCTACAACGTATAGGTAGGTAAAAAACAACAGATCGTGGCACATCCATGTTATCTTTTCCTTCCCACGACTAAGTAAAACGGTTCTAAAAAATCGTGTAAAAAATGCAAAGACGAAATTGAATTTGATTCCGATACATAAATTTTACTTAGACTATTTGTCTCCCTCGGATCAGGCGAGGAAATAAGCGAATGTTAATTAAATTTCTTGTCCGAAACAGTCGCCATCTGCTTTTTAATTGTTTTTATTTCTTTCATACTGTTTATGTTTGTAGGTAAGATAGCACAGGGTGCTCCAATATCTATAACGGTGCATTTATAAACTTATAAATACTACAAGTACCTACATAAGGACCAAGGCTAATTGTATTACCTACTTACATGAATAGAGCTGCTAGCTGGCACTTCTCCATGTTCTGCTAGTTATGTTTGACAGCCTCTGTAGTGTGGTGGATGAGCAGGTCGGCTCATAGCCCGGAGGCGGCGGGTCCGATTCCCGCGGCAGGACAAGTATTTCTGCATAGAAAAAAATCGCAAATACTTGTTCTGAGTCTAGTTGTTATGGGACCATGGTCCTCGTAGGTCCTGGGTCCCTAGATACAGAGTATCTTAGTTAGGGTCCAGGATCTATGTATGTGATCGTTATTATTATTGTTATTATTACTTTTATTGAAACTCTTTTTTAAGGATAAGCCTTAAAATTGCGGTTAAAAATATTTTGATTAATTGTAGGTGGACAAAGCTTATATACAGTTTAATCTACATATGAGTATAGAAAGATATAGAACATAAAATCTGTAAATACAATACAATGCAGGGTAATGAATGACTTTCGAAATGAGTTAAAACAACAGATATAACGCACTTTATGTTTCTTATGTTTACATAAAGATTCTTTGTGTGGGGAGTTTTATGTCTTTCTGTTCAACCAATTTGTATACAAATGAAAATAGATTATGGCCAGTTTTTCCCGTTATTAGTAGCTATAAATCATTGCGCATCCGTTGCGACTGATCCTTAAAATTAGATCTGTAGTGAAATAAACCAATAGCCATTTCTTTACAAATGTAATCTTACGCCTCACCACTTTTGTCTTACTAAGGTTTATTAAAGGTTTTTGTATTTACTCCAACTAAAACTTAATACAAGTGTTTGTATGTGTGTATAATATATGTATATATATAATAATATGTGTGTTTGTGTGTATGTTTGTTACTTCTTAACGCTCAACAGCTGAATGGATTTGGATGAAATTCGGTACCAAGATAGCTTATACACTAGATTAACATACAGGCTACATTTTATCCCGGAAAAGTGAAATTTTCTCGTGGGATGAGTAAATAATTAAAATACTTTTTGTCCGCGGGTGAAACCGCGGGGCGCAACTAGTATTTAAATAATTCAGTTTCACATTAGTTCCAGTTTCAGTAACAGCCATAACGTCTATATAAATTCTAGAAAGTAGTTGTTAAATAAAATTTGACATATACTCATAATCAAAACCAAGTTGAGTTCTATCATAACTATCGTATCATAATGGTGGTAAATAAACGCATATCACCTACCTAAATGTTAGAATACCTAGTAGAAGGATAATAGGTAAGTAAGCCCATCATTCTTGTTCTATTGCAACTTTCAGCAGTTTGTGACTTTCTGACCAAAGCTAGATTTCATCGTAAACGGATTGTTATATATTTATATTCATAATGCTTTGTTTAAGTAATTGAGTACACCATTCAGTCTATTTGACTAACTAATTTTCAAGGTAAATCTAATAATAAATAATAATAACGCCCAACGATCACATAAATAGATCCTGAACCCTAACTAGGATTCCTTGTGTCTAGGGACCCAGGAACTACAAGGACCATAGTTTCACAACACCCAGACTCACAACAAGTATTTGCGCTTTCTGTGCACAAATACTTGTCCTGCCGCGGTAATCAAACCCGCCCCCTCTGGGTTATGAGCCGATCTGCTCAACCACAACACCATATGTATCCATAATTACGAATATAGGTAAATACAATTAATATGTAAACAAACACCTTCATTGAGTCCCAAGAGGGGCCTCGTATTTATATCAATCCAAGTTAATGCTCCGGATTCAAATCTTCCGTATCGCATTAATCCGTATGGGGGTAGGTCCGTAATAAATTCCGTATTATACGCGCGACACGCATATTAAAATAAATATATAAACACGTTACACCCTCACGGAGGAGGCCGCTGGTGAAACTGGAACGTCTACTTTATAGAGTTAACGCGAGAGAGAGACGGAATATATATATATTAGGTCTTTACCTATGAAATTGCCGTTCTGTTTGAAAAAAGTTAAAGTATTTTTTTTTTCGAACTTATTTATTTCTTTTATTCAAAGTAATCACCCCTGCAATCAATGCATCTTTGCCAACGCTGTGGCAGTTTATGGATGCCCTTCTTGAAAAAATCAGCAGGACGGGAGACAACAAACTCTTCAAAGGCGTTTTGTACTGCCTCTCGGGAATTGAATTTTTTTCCCGCTAAAAAGTTGTCAAAATTTTGGAAAAAGTAATAGTCGGTAGGCGCAAGATCTGGTGAGTATGGCGGATGAGGGAGAGCTTCCAAACCCAACTCATGCAGCTTAGAGACGGTCTGTTGTGCAGTATGGGGTCGCGCGTTGTCGTGAAGTAGCAGTGGACACGACCGATTGACCAAAGCTGGTTGCAGACGTGCGAGTTTCGCCATCATTGTGGTCAGTTCTTCAATGTACACATCTGCAGTAATGCTCTCGCCGTTTTGTAAAAAGCTATGATGAATCACACCAGCACTAGACCACCAAACTGTGACCATCACCTTTCTAGGGGTCATTTTTCGTTTTGCACATTGCTTTGGTACCGAACCAGGATCTAACCAACTTGCTGAACGCTTTCGATTGTCAAAAAGAATCCATTTTTCGTCGCACGTAACAATTCGGTTCAAAATTCCTTAATTTCTGTGCCTGTTAAGCAGCGCAAGGCAAGTCTCGACGCGTACGTTGCGCTGGCGATCGTTAAGTTCGTGGGGCACCCATCTATCAAGCTTTTTTATCTTGCCAATCTGTCGCAAATGAACCAATATTGTTTTGATGCTAACATCAAAAGCTGCTGCCAGCTCAGCTGTAGATTGAGATTCATCAGCTTCCACAATCGCCTTTAATTCATCATTGTTGACCAAAGTTTCCGGACGACCACGAGGTTCATTTTTCAAGTCAAAATTCCCAGAACGGAACCGAGCAAACCAATAACGGGTTGTACATTCGTTTGTACAGTTCTCTCCGTAAACGTCGTTGATGTTACGTGTCGTTTGTGCCGCGTTGGTGCCACGACGGAACTCATATTCCATAATTACACGAAATTTCAAAGTATCCATTATGAGGAAAAATGTTGAAATGTAATGAAAATACAACGCTAATCAATAAACAAAAGACTTATATTGTAAATAGAATGTCATATTTTTAAAACAAAATTAATTTGAATTTAGAATTCATAGCCAATCAAAACTTTTTTTTGTTTGAAAAAGTCTGTACTGCAATACGGCAATTTCATAGGTAAAGACCTATTATAATCATATTTGATCCTAAATATGTGTTATATTTTGAAATCAAAAGCAAACTAGTTTCTACATGAACTTCATCAGCATAATTTTCACGGCAGTTTATTATACGCATACAAGTTGCGCCCCGCAGTTTCATTAGCGGATAAAAGTATCCTATGTGTTAATCCAGCGTATAAGCTACCTGCAATCCAAGATTTATTAAAATCAATTTAGTAGTTTTTGCGTTACAGAGTACTTGCATCCAAAGCTAAGCGTTTGTAATATTAGTAAGAATTTGGTCCTAAATATTTTTTTTATTTTTAAATCAACAATTTTAAAAAACAAATGTCTACTTGAAATTCATCAATTTAATATAACTTTATTCAGCTTGTTCAGGTATTGTAATATCTTTCGTACTGTAACAACTATACCTATATATATATAATTCATATTATATGAATTAATTAATTTACAGCTACTTACAATTAATTATAATTAACATTTAACATCATCATTATAATTTACATTTACATTTGATTATAATCAAATGTAAGTAGGTAGTGCACGATCTAGTTTGTCCTGTGCTTATACCCATACACTGAGATGTCATTTTACTATAACAATAGAAAGCCCTAGTCCCGCGAGGCTGGGGCCGGAGCAAGTGTATAATTTACATGACGCTATGTCCCAAAATTGCAAATGCACTTTGAAATTGATCTATTTTGTAGTCGACTAATCTTTTTGCTGGACTATATTAACTAAGTATTTGTGCACAGAAAAAAAAGCGCAAATACTTGTTCTGAGTCTCGGTGTTGTTACCATGGTCAATGGTCCTCGTAGTTCCTGGATCCCCAGACACAGGGAATCCTACTTAAGGTCCAGGATCTATGTATGTTATTGTTGGGGGTTTTTAATTTTAATTATTATTTTTAATGGGTGGTAAATTCAAATAAAAGGTAAGAAAAATAAAGCATAATTACATACAGTAGCCGATAGGCATTGTGGCAAAGAGAGGCATTGACGGAAGATTATATATAGTATACTCTCAAAATTTAGGCTAGTTTCCTATAAACATAATGTGTATAAAGCAAAACGTAATCGGACCAACCCCGCCCCTTTCTCTAAGAACCGTTTAATTTTAGAGAATTCCCAAATCGCGCTTATAATTTATAATAACAGGGAGGTCCCTTAACGAATATACCGTTTTGTAGATAGGTATCTATCAAATTACGGCGCCTTCCCCTCCAGTGGCATTGTCGTCTAACACGGAAAATATTCATTTGAATATTTACTTAACATGGATAATATTTTAATCTTCCCCTTTGAATTATACACTTTCCAGCGGAGACAATTTCACGCCAGCTTTGTCAAAACGTGCTAAGCGCTATCTTTGATGCAATCAATTATGGTTTTAATGAGGCTGTAATTTTAAGGGCTTAAGGTTGAAATTTGCGTGGGGCTTGCCCAATATCAATTTAACAAGATATTCCTTTTGTTAATATTCGCACACGCTTTATCAAATTCTCCAGCGGGGGTGACAATAAGCCGCTGTAAGTACTCTCTCTGACATATGGATAAAAGCTTTCATTTCACTCTCGGCTCTTTTGAGTGTGAAGTACTTAGCAGATGAACGTCGGTAGGTAGTATGTGAAGGAAAGATGTACTCATGCATTTATCATTCATTTTGTTATTAATAGTAACAAAATACCTACACTATGTATATGATATATTATAAATTTGCATTTCAACTATATTTATGTTTAGGCTATACAGGAGACTTCCTTCACTTACTATATCACGAACGTAAGTAGAGCATGCCCATCCCATTTATTTGGCCTAAAACACGACTAGTTACTATGTTTTCTACGTCTTAACATGCTTAACAAGGGCATTAACCTTGCTTTAATCTGAATGAACCGACACCTACACCTATACTCCCGCACAACAACAGCCGTCTATAAAGTAATTCGATTACCTCGCCTCACACTGCACCGTTGTGTCAAATTATATCATAATTCTATTGTAAAAACTGTTAACGGTCTCCGCGACGCCCTCCTCACAAAAAAAGCTGACGGGGTCCTGCCCTTGCCTGTTTAATAACATAATAGCACAATTCCCTCGCCGCATGATTCAATTTGGATTTCCTCCAGCCTCCCCCGTGTAGCCTAAAAAATGACAACTTCATTATATTGTTCTGCGTCCCGGGGGCGACTTGTTTGCCAGAAGGATTATAATGATTAATTCCGTGAAATATTAATACGCATCACACCCGCGCTACACACTTGCGATTCTTTTATAAAGGGCTTATTGAAATTTTAACGCAAGTGCGCTTTTGTTTACGACTATTTTTCGGCTTGTTGTGCTCATTGAAATGCACCCGAGCGTACAAAAATGTATCCTCTTTTTCATAGACAGGCTTTAACAGATTTAGCGAAATGAATTGCCCCCGTTAAGTTATATATAAAACTGTTGGAGCACTTGAGATGTTTTTAATTAAGCGTGCGCAGACAAAAGTCTCATCAAAAGATATGAAGTGTTGTATGGGCTGAAAAGCACGGAGTATCCCTTGCGTGGCCAGTTTCTTCCAGGCCTTTGTCTGCTCGGAATAAAAACTTCATTTCGCTCCCCGAGGAATTTAATTTGGAGTAATGGAAGTGTTATATTGACTTAACAGGCCAGAAGCTCCCCTCGCGAACAGTTACAGTTATTAAAATGGAGAAATTTATTATTAGCATTTCGCCGTTCCACTATTTACATTTTAATTTTATTTCTTCTGTTATTCCATTAGTTACGGGCTAATGCACTAATTTAATAAATTCGCTTCATAAAGAGAATTTTCTATAGTATTTATGTTAAGCTATATGGCAAGCTAGGCGTTCACCTGATGATAAGCGGCTCCCATATCAATTGCAGTGTCACTCGGAACTTTAAAGTATAGAGTTTGGCACTGCGCACTCAGCATCAGAGATAAAGCAGTCTAGTAATACTGTGAGATTAGGTCAAAAAGTCTCATGGCCCAGTAACAATAGCTACACTACACTAACTATAGTGCCGTTCAAACCGCAACACAGTACTGCTTGCACACTACTGCTTGGTGGCAGAACAACTGGCTAGTAGTAAAACTAATGTTATGAATCATACAAATTTCTCATTTAATGGCTTTAATTAAAACAATAAACTTGGTTTTAACGAATTATTATTTTCTAACCGAATTATTAAGTCTAAAGAGATATAGATTAATGATTACAAATTAAATTACATCATTACAATTAATAAATACAAATTTAACCTTAAGTTGTTTTGCCTCATATTCTACACCAAACGTAAGCATGTAAATGTAAGCATACATCGCTATCTAACAATTTTACTCAAATTATTTTATAAAACGAACAATAAAACAAGTGACACCAAAATGACATTCAATTTACAAGCAAGATGGTATTTTATCACCCTAAGGCAAGAACACACCGAGGGATAATTTTTAAAACTCGTGTAACAAGGCGCACTTGCACTGCGACCCTGAGTATATCATTTATAGTCCTTTTGTCGCCGAAATTATATTTACAGAAGTGAGCAGACAATTTCACGGTCTCTTCCCCGGACCCCTACACTATGGACTAATCAACGGGACGTTATATTTGTATGGATATGATGGAGAAAGCTGCGGCTTTTAAAACTGAAAATATAGCTTTCGTACCAAGCGATTTGATTCCAGGAACGGAACGGAATGCCCTACCAGCGTCTATGTTTCCGGCAAAATATGACCCGGACGTGTTCAAGAGAAGAGTGAATAGATATTTACTTGGCTAGCATGCTACGCTTTCAATCGCATCGTCACTTCCCATCAGGTGAGAGCGTGGTCAACTGCTTGACAAGTTTCAAGTAAAAAAAAAATAGCTGCTTACCGTGTGGTTCCATGGATGAATAAGACCACCCCATCTTTATCCATGGGTACCGTAAGAGCTGGCTAAAGGAATAGCCAGGGAATGGGCAACAGCATTCTCTTCGGTCTTATCATAATCTACTGCGATCAGCAAGCCGCCGGCTAAGCGTAGTGACTATAACAAACACCCCCTTTTATTTCTTTTTTTTGAGGGGGAAATGTCCTCGCGTTTTCCTACCACCATGGGGGTGATGGCAGGGGGTATGTGGGACTCGAAATCACTAAAATCTCCCCGTGATCCGTGAGTCCACTGCTGGGATGGGACCACACGGTAAGCAGCTATATATATTTTTATGAGGGTGATCACGAAACTTTGATTGCAATGCAACAGGATAAATTTCCATACTAACTATGCACATAAACTGCGTATTGAAACTGTCAAATCCATACAGATTTATGTTTTTATTGGTTGCAATCGAGTTGTGTGATTGCCCAGCAGATGAAGTCGCGATTGCATTAACCGCATGCAAAGTGGCGTTTTATGGGGGAGGCCTATGTTCAGCAGTGGACTTCTTCCGGCTGTATATCGAAGTGTCCACTTTTGGAGTATTTTTTTTTGTTTATAGATACAGCATAATATCATAGATTTTTTAGATAGTAGGCGTCTAGTGAGTAGTAAATCTTTTGAATTATTTTTTTTTATGGTAAATTGGGCATGCGTTTGACAACCACTCACCTGATGGTAAGTGACGAAGTTATCTAAGGTGGAGCACGCTTGCCCATGAAATTTTATTAATAGTAGGCATACTTAGATATAAAATTCAGAGTAAAGGTCGCATAAAATGTAAGATTATCCATACTATTCCTACCATCATCCCCGCACTAATAAAAGGGTGAGTACACACATGAGCGTGAAAGATTGTCCACATGTTCAGCCCCGCAGAGCGATCGGTCGACTCGCAGACTATCGGCAGCTTATCGGCAGCGCATCAAATCAGCCGATTCGGCCTGTCATTTCCGCTTTACCTTTAATGTATCAACTTACTAATAAGTCCTTATTCAGAGCATTATTTTTCTATAAGTAGTTAATTATTTTAAGACATGAAATTAAGTTTTTCTCTATAAAGACGACTATTCTTTATGACGACCTATCGAAGAAAGTCTAAAGACCTATTCATAACTATTGAATTTCTGGAATCAATATTAAATTTAAAAAAAAAAAACGAGTGTGTTTTAGACCACATGACTAAAGTAAAGCTTCTTTAGTTTAGCTCCATCTATCGGCTGGTATAACTTTGTTTTTGCTTTGTTTAATGTTAATGTCGCCAACTCGTTTGTAAATTGTCATTTTACCGAACATACCAACATAATAATACATTTTTTTTACTTTGTTATGTTGACAATGGAGATCTACGTGAACCAGCTTACTCCCCAAGTCAAGTGTGCGTAAAAAAGTTTTACTTTAAAAATCTGCATCGAAATATATATAAATAAGATACTCACATTAAAATGTTCATGCATTAATATTGATAGTATCTCGAGTTATTGAGCCGTTTTGACCCTGCCGCATTTCGAGCCGCGTGGCCTTTTCCTGAATTTGACAGGCAAATAAATCGCGTGATCAAAGCTCATAGAGGCTAGTAATATATCGCTTAGGGGCGGGTATACGTCATGTATGCCGTGAGAGCAGTAAGATGGGAAAGCGGAAGCGGATGTGACGACAGTCGGAAGCAACGCACGGCGCCGGACGAGCCCACTTCCCGTGTATACGACGCCTTCACTTATCTCAGCGGGGGCTCAAGATTTGTACAATGTTAAGTCATATTTGCGTTAAATGTATCTGCTGTTGTAGATTTATAAGGTCCAACCCCATAGTTACTAAAAATAAGTACAAATCCCTAGTTGAATTTTCCGTTGATCTTGTTACTTTAATATTTATATATCTAATACCCATTGAATAGTAACAATAGGACTGTTGCTACAGGATTTTAAGGGGAAGCTTTATTTGTAAAAACGTAAAAGTAAAAAACTAAACAAATGAATAGTAATAATAACTAAACTAAACTAAGAATTCCCTTATGCCACTAAAGCAATTCAACGTTTTAATAGGATCGACAATTTACAAAATCCACCATTTGTTCCTACCGTTAACACAATACAAATTATAGATTAAAATCTAAACCGGGCGATAACTGATCAAATAATGAAAACTGACATAAAACCACAAAAGTGGTTATGATTCGAGTTGTGGTTAACAAGTCATTTCCAACGGAGTCGGTGGTTTTATCGCGTGTTAGGAAAATTAATTTCAAGTCAAACGATTTCTGTAGGGAGAACGAAAACACTTATTTGTACCTTTGGTAGCTTCTGTTTAATTCTATAACTAAAATCCTATAAATACACACTATTATCGGCTCTATATATTCCTACTGCTGGAACTCGGGCCTTATCCAGAAAAAATGTGATGTAATTCATAGAAAGAGTGCAATGTAGTGTAATTCAGTATACACCACGCTGGTCATCGTTTTAACGTTGTACGTCGTAACGTATTGCAATAATAACTTCACAAACAATTTCGAAATTTACAGCATTAAAAATCTGCTTTTCACTTTCAAGTCACGACATAGAATGTACAAGTGAAAATAAAGATAGAAATTTGTTGGCCTTTAAAACCCTTTTTTTAACCACTTTTTTTGTTTTTCGTTTGGCTCCACACTTTTGTGTATTTAGCCAGTGTCAAGGAATTGATAATTTCTCAAGTTAATTAATATATATTGTGTCAAGTCACAGTCCATGTCATCAAGTCAAGTCAAGTCATCAGTAGTCCAGTCTAGTCAAGTCATACTCCTAGTAAGGTGGTGACAACTTTACCAAAAGCTTCTATGGAGTTTTGTAAACAACACGAAAAGAAACGTTTCACCATCATTATACCACTTTCCCACACTCATGCATGTAATCCAGCACGTAATGAATAAAATGCCACAAATATGCACTAACGCTGAAAATAATACAAGTATTGGAAAATAATAATTACAATGCTATGACTCGATCTTTTTCGTCTTCCCGCAAAAACTTAAAAAACACCTTAAAAAAAGAAACTTAGTGTTGAGGTCGCTAACGAGATTTGTTTATTACTGTCAAAGTCAATGTTGTCAACGTCATTGAATGCTCTAGGTCAAGAAGGTTATGTTCTAAATTTTTTGCTCTAGGTTGTAGTACCATGACTTCAATAAGAAGATTTACATTGGAAATAAACGATATTTGTGAGTCTGAAATACATTAATTTAAAATGAATCACAGTCATGAGAATTTTAATACTAAAACCTGCCTGCCTAAATAAATTAGTACTGTTTTTGATAGACAAGTTTTTTCAGCGCCACGTAATTATCGATTTGATGAGAACTTCTTCTTTTTTAACGCGTTAAGAAAATCTTTCATGCGATAGTGAGATTTAGAGGAGCAAATGCTTATATAACAAAAATCTTTACTCTTGTTACTGCAACATTTAACATCTAAGACGGTGACGTTAATGGAAGAGAACATAACTGTTTTCATGCCAGAGCACTGCACAGAGCGGAGTGCAGTCTTGTGTTACATAAACGACTTTTGCAATAAGTTCGTCTAACTACAGTCGACATAGGTAGCCAATTTGCTGCTCGAGCTCGCTAATATGCATCAAAGGAAGTAAACTTAGTTTAATTTTCTTCAGGCAAAAGATATATTTAAGTAATATAATACTGAACTCGTACCTACCTGTGTATCGAAATACCTAGTTGCATAGGATTCAAACATAAATATTCGGAAATATGTATTTCTATGTTGATGCTATGCAATTTAACTTGAGAAAGATTCTTTAAAAATATAATTATGTATTTGTAATTTGTGGTTTCTTTTCATTTATTCAAAGAAATAGAAACTAATTGATATCCGGTTGTTGACACAAATAAAACACATGCTTTCCTTATATAAATGTCAGGTTTTTTAAATTATCTATTAACTAATTATAACTTTAGTCATTTACAAAACTATGTTATTCACAAAATACACCTTGATAATACTCTCCAAAAATTTCTTTAGCTAACTGGCACAAATATTTGAAGTCAAACCCATGGCTTTCGAATATTTTCTTAAACTCCTCAAATTTAGGGTTTTTCGACATCCTCTTCATGATATCCATGAATTCAGGAGAGTTGATAGTTTCAAATAGCTTTGCGACTTCAGGGCTGGTTTCTAGTTTACTTTCAAAGAGTTTCTTGAATTCCTCCATGGGTAGAACAGCAATCATATCTTCAATGAGTCCGGTCATCCCTTTACCTGTTTTAGTGAACTTTGTTTTTGGTTTTTCGAAAGGAGGTAACTCTAGAGCTGTGTTAATGAAACTAATGATAGAGTCGATATTGTATCCTTTGTCAGCCAAAAACATAAATGCCTGAAACAAAATCTTGTTTGAAACAGATGCAGAAATTGTAATTTTTTTTATTATTGAGATGAATCTAATGGGGGGCTGGCCTGATGATATGTTACCGGTGCTAATTCTATGTTAGAGCCAAGATTTAGAAGTGTCAAAAGATGCAGAATGACCTATGATATCCTTTAAGTGTTTCTCGATCGAGTGGAAGTATCGACATACGAAGCAGATTTAGCTTTGATCTCTAACTTCGGAATGTAGAGGCATTAACGTGATTCAAATATTATGCATCGCCTGCTGTCATAGGCATGATAATGCATATTACCTATCTTGCAACATGTCATTAATGTACCAAATAAACAACATCAGTGACAACACGGACTCATGAGGGACACTAACATTAATAGGTGTGGGAAATCAGCTAGGCGATTACGTATCTTGATTGCAACCAATAAAAATACAAATTTGTATGGATGAATTTTACAGTTTCAACATAATTCATATGTGCATAGTTACTATGGATTGTTTTTAAAATAAGGAATGAAATTTCTTCTGTTGCATTGCAATCAAAGTTCCGTGATCACCCCCCCAGGGCAGGTTACATCAACGATGATTTTGATACTACTTCCACTCAGAAATTTTCCTTACCAATGTAGGTTTAAAGAACAGGAATAAAATAACTTATATTAATAAAACACTCTTGCTGCGTTCTTGCTGTAAATGAGGTTTTTTCTAAGAGAACTAGCTAGAAACAAGGTATGTATGGGCCGTAATTTGGCATGCTGACCCACTGCGACTCAGAGAATGTTATATACAAGTACTTTTAACTACATAGTGTTTTCAAATCAAACTTATATATTTCAACAAATCTTACCTCTTTGAATTCAGCAATAGATTCAAAGTCCCAAACGACCTTTTTGAATTCATCACTCAAAATAAAAGTGATGAAGTCCAAAACTTCGGGATCAGACAAATACCCCATAGCAACTGCAATAACCTTGTCGACATCTATGAGCTCCACAAAATCCTTGATATGGTCTATCCATACTGATGATATATCAGGGAGTTCAGGCACAGGCAATGCAGGGTTGTGCAAGAACGACAGCACATTATCATTTGGAAGAATAGTAGCGGAATATCCTTCGAAACTCAGCGCTAATAACAATGTGATACTTAAAACTTTAAACATTTTAATAACGTTTAGTACGTGACAAAGTAAATTACAATACATCAATTATAGCCCAAGATGTCTCTTTTATACGTTGGAAAGTTATGAAGCAATCATAATTAGGTCAAACATTGTAACATTTTCGAAATTATGGACTCTAGTATCTAAGTAACGTGGATTAAATAGATTATTGTTGCGTACATAGATAAATCACTTTACCTACCTATTGTGGCTTCATAGTTATTCAGTATGTGGGAGTAAAATATTATCTATGCCACACACGCTTGATTTGGTCATCATTTTCATTACATCGTTAATCTACATGTACATACGGATTATATTTGCGCAACTTTATAGAATTATTAGCTGGGTTTGGTATTTTCCATTTTAACTAATTTAATATGTATAATACACTCGCTAGATATTAGTCATATTCCTGTGTGTAACAATAACTAATCGAGTTTAACATAAACTTGAAAAAAAAAACCATCAATTTGATTTATTTGTATGAGATATTCCTAAGTCTTTGATAAACAAATATTATCACCAGCCTACATTCAACAAAAACAAAAAAAATCTAACAAGGTTCTTACGTCATAGGTGCGTGATATTCAACTTTTCTTTAAGTATATACGTAGCATATTAATTATTAATAGTACTCGCCTATATTATTCTAAGATAGTATATTTCCTAACAATTTTAATATATTGAATTTACATATTCTTGTGGCATTTAGGAGGTTTTGTAAAAGGTTTTAGTTATGTTTTGATAAAAATTTTGTGTGGTTTCCACAAAATATGGTGCCATTGCCCCTATATTAGGATATAATAACTGGCATCATGGCAGATTGGTAGCTTCAGGCTATCTCAGCTCAGCTCTGGCATATTAATACTCATGTCAATCAATCCTTGCGATCTTATAACGCCTATAATTAAGTATATTTAAATAATTATAAAAATGGCGCATGTCTTGCATGTATTTATCATGCACATCTTATATTTGCAAAAATAGACTCTACAACAAAATAGTAACGCTTTGGAAGAATTACGCTTTAGACCAAAGTCTTATGACTGAGGTTATAAATGCCAGCCCTCTTCAAATCTATTTATGCTTGTTTTAGACATAAATATAAGTTGGTTGGATCGTTTTAGATGTAAATATAAGCTCATTTATTCCCTTTTTGCCTATTTATTTACTATATAGGTGGTAGGACTTTTCAGCAAAATTCGTCTAAGTAGGTACCAACGCTTTGCCAGTTATTCTGCCGCCAAGCAGTAGTGTGCAAACACTACTCTGTTCCGGTTTGAAGGGCACTTTAGCTAGTAAAATTAATGGGCAATTGAGACTTTATTATCTGATCTCACATTCAAGTAATTTTATTACTAGAGTGTGCTGATGTCTCAGGATGATGTGCACAATGCGCAGTGTCGCATAACTTTATATTTTGGCGTTCCGAGTGACACTGTTCTGTTATGGGCGGTCGTGTCGCTTAACATCAGGTAAACCAATAGCTCATCACATCATTCATTAACATAAAAAAGGTATAAAAGAGCCGAACACCTGCAGACTATATAAATAATACTGCATTTTAAAATGTTACTTACCTACATACCTTATCAATACTCATTAATTGATAAGCTTGTTTTGTAAACTTGCATATCGAAAAATTACCCAATACACATACTTCAATCGTCACAATCCTTGTCGCCTCCATGATAATGTTGTATTAACTATGTAAAATATATATTTACCATTGAGACAATAAAATGATGAGTCAAAAAGATTTTATCTCTCTCGAAAAGATTTTATAAGCTATGCTTAGTAGTTTTCTTGGCACAGGAGAGACATATCAGGCTTTAGACATACCCATACATATATTTATTTACCATACAAACCCGCGATTATTTTCGGTAATCACTAATCAGAAGTATTAAACAAATGAACGTCTATGCTTTGCTTCTACGAGGTAATCGTATTAACCACTATCGTAAAAATGGTAAATTGCCCTTTATTGCTGATAGTCTAAGGTACTAATGTAATACATAGAAGATTGTGCAATGAGCAGAACTGACAAGCATGTCTCTAAGCGGACGTTGTCAGTCTGACTGACATGGCCAGCGGGCTTGGCTCAATAATCAGGAAAAACAAAGATATTTTTGCAAAGCACGTCTGCAAGTCTGCTGTTAGTGCTTATAGTATATGTATAGTATGCAAGGATTTAAAGACAATAAAAATGTATCTCGAGAAATCATCTTCTCTAATATAAAATTATTAGCAGGAACCAACTATAATAATATATCCTTTACCTATGAAATTGCCGTTTTTTCATGAAATAAATTATGTATTTTGTACCGTGAGTTTTTCTTTAATTTTTTTAAATAATTCATGTAATACCCCATGCAAAATAATCTTAAAAAAAAACTAGATTTTTAAAATATAATTAATATGAAATTAGCATTCTCAGCAAAACGAAAAATATTTTTATTTTAAACGAGCAGTTACTGCAAAACGGAATTTCATGCAATTCAAAACGCATCGAGTTACATACATTCCGTCTTTATTAAGTTAAATTCAGATTTTATATAGTTTTATGAATTTAAAAATAAAATGTTTCGCTCCCGGTTGTAGTATTATATTATCTGTGATTTATGATAAAGGTTGTTGATACAATGTTCGAGATTGATCTCTTTGGTGATTGAAACGTTTAATAAGAATACTAACATTCCGAATTCCACTTTTAGTCCTTAGAAATAAAAAAGCTATTTTAGTTCGTGTTTACGAAGAACAAACTAGCTCTTATTGATTTAATAAAATAGGAAATTATCGATGCGGCCTCAAGAGAGTGAGTATAGAGCTAGAATTGGCATTTTATATGCATTGTAATAGAATTTAAATTGCTGCATTTGATAGTTTCCTTAAAACCATTCTGAGATCATTTACTGTTAATGCTCGGCGGTAGTCACGACGGTTAATTATGATTATTTTTAACTCGTGTCTAATAGAAATTCCGAGTGCAAAACGTTTCGAAAATAGTCTTGCAACCTGCAAAGAAAGACGTAGTACTTCTCATGCTTAAGATCGATAAACATCAAGAAAATTAGATCTAATGATTACGTCTTCGAAATAAATGCCTATGATTTTAAAACAACAAAATTGATTAAAATTGGGCAAGTGTATATTAGGCATTTAGATCCTTTTTTTATGTTAAGGAATGACGTGACGAGCTAGCCATTCGCCTGATGTTAAACGACACGGCTGCCCATATCAGCTGCAGTGTCACTCGGAACTCTAAAGTATAGAGGTTCGCGTGACACTGCACTGCGCACGTCATCCAGAGACATCAGCACAATCTAGTAATAAGATTACTAAACTGTGAGATCAGATCATAAAGTCTCATTTGCCCAGTAATTTCACTAGCTACAGTGCCCTTCAAACCGGAACACAGCAGTGCTTGCGCACTTCTGCTTGGCGGGAGAATAACTGGCAAAGCGGTGGTACCTACCTAGACGAACTTTGCAGTAAATTCCTACCACCTAGTAAAATCCTTAATGTGGAAAGAACCTTTGCTTTATTGAAAAATGCTTTATTGCACAAACAACAAATGTAGGTACATAGGCGAACTTAATGCTAAAGAAAGCTTATCTTCCAGTTAACCTAGGCGTAACGTGGAAATTTGTGGGACAGTGAGATAGGGGTAGTTTCTCGAAATTTTACATGGGCCTTTTCAAGAGATGAAGAGAAGCATACCTTTTCGTCAGTTTATACAGGATGGCTGCCGTAGGAGGGTGTTTAAGTGTCACCCACCTGGCACCAGGAGCTGGTGTTTGCATTACGGTGAGGATAGATAACGCAGAGCGTGCCGCGCAAACCAATGAGCCCGATACGGCCCCAACATTCAAATTGCAAGCCCGCGCCCGCCCGTATCAAATGTTGTTTTATAGCTAATTCCCAAATTCGGTTATGGCCTATAAACGATCCACTAGAATAATTTAAGCGCGAACCCGCCTGTATAATGTGCTCACTTTACTCCGAAATTAGGTATTTGTATGTGAAATGCGTTTAGAAATAGGATTCGACGTTGAATTTGGTTTTCTAGCTCGCGGATATTCCGCGCACAAATATCTTTATCGTCTACACTACCTAATTCAACATTAACCTTGTGTTATCTATGCAAGTAAAACTAACGTACCTACAGCTATTCATACTCTTTTAATTTGACAGCCTCTATGGTGTGGTGGTTGAGCAGGCCGGCTCATAACCCGGAGGTGGCGGGTTCGTTTCCCGTGGCACGAAACGTATTTGCGTACAGAAAATAGCGCAAATACTTGTTCTGAGTCTGAGTGTTGTGGGACCATGGTCCTCGTAGTTCAGGATCTATGTATGTGATCGTTGGGCGTTATTATTATTATTATTTACTGACCTGAGTACACCTTTAGAAGAATTTTTCACATACATGAATACATGTCGCGTTGGGAATTTTGGCGCTCAGAGCTATAACTAAACAGGTGAACAGTTATTTTTTACGTATACATAATACAATATAATCTATCCATTACAAAGAATCATAAAACTTAAAATAGTTTCCTCAATTCTTAAAACGAACACGCAAAACGCATTAGTTAATGCACTGGACTGTTACCTTTCTTCAATTTAAAACACTTTAATATTATAAACGCCGTAGTTTTAAAAGCTTTTCCCTTGTTTTCGAGTAAATTTCCAGACGGACATTTCCGTCCATTCAATATTAGCTATTGTTCATTGACTCACTCCGTTTTGCAAGACAATCGACTAAATTGCTTGACAGTTTAACGGGGCCATCTGTTTTCTTGTTTTTGTATAACAGCGCTAACTGTTAATCAGTTTTGCAAAAATGTATAGTAAAAACCTAGTGCTAAAGGAATAGTATTAATATCCAAAATATATGTAATATACATTTCTTAATGTAACATTGTCAATTGTTTTTAAATTATTACTGTTATTATTATTTAATAAAGAAATAGGAAATATGGAGTTGTGTTGTTGAGTTCTTGATATTACTGACTGTGTTTAGAAGTCGTAACCATCTATTGAAAACGATGACATTATGTCTTTTTTGTGGATACGTATTTTCGTGCCGATTGTGTATAATTCTTAACCATAACTCCAATTGATAGATAAAAAGTTACCAGATCATTGAAAACGTATTGCTGATATCTTTCTTGGTATATATTTGAGGCGCTTAGGAATTAGCTAGGATTAAGCTGCAGCAAATGCAAAGCTCGCAGTTCGTGTTGATTGCAAGTTTCTGCTTACATGTTTTTCCCATACTTTTCATGTTTTCTTTCAGTGTGTCTGCTTTAATTGCTTATAGTTCTGCATTGGTGATAAACCATGGGGCATTTGACAGTGACTTCAGGATGGAGTTTTGCAGTATTTGTACTATGATTATTTTTGAATTAGAGTATATCCCATTTTTTTTTTATGTTAGTGTATGATGTGACGAGCTAGTCGTTCACCTGGTGTTAAGCGCCACGGCCACCCATAACAGAACAGTGTCACTCGGAACTAAAACACAGAGTTTCGCGCGACACTGCACTGCGCACATCATTCTGAGACATCAGCACAGTCTAGTAATAAGATTACTCAACTGTGAGATCAGATCATAAAGTCTCAATTGCCCAGTAATTTCACTAGCTACAGTGCCCTTCAAACCGGAACACAGTAGTGCTTGCACACTACTGCTTGGCGGCAGAATAACTGGCAAAGCGGTGGTACCTACCTAGACGAACTTTGCAACAAAGTCCTACCACCTAGTAAAATACCCATATGTCTATATTGGCCTTATCAAAGCTTTATATATGAGTAGCTTGGTTCCTTGTAATACCCTAGACCTCCTTCCTATTAGCCAAGTCAGATTTCTCATATTGAGTCTAGATTCATTTATTTTAGCCTATATAAGTGTTCTCCAATTAAGCCAACCTTACAAGTAGTTAATATTAGGTCTTTACCTATGAAATTGCCGTTTTGTTTGAAAAAAGTTAAAGTATTTTTTTTTTCGAACTTATTTATTTCTTTTATTCAAAGTAATTACCCCTGCAATCAATGCATCTTTGCCAACGCTGTGGCAGTTTATGGATGCCCTTCTTGAAAAAATCAGCAGGACGGGAGACAACAAACTCTTCAAAGGCGTTTTGTACAGCCTCTCGGGAATTGAATTTTTTTCCCGCTAAAAAGTTGTCCAAATTTTGGAAAAAGTAATAGTCGGTAGGCGTAAGATCTGGTGAGTATGGCGGATGAGGGAGAGCTTCCAAACCCAACTCATGCAGCTTAGAGACGGTCTGTTGTGCAGTATGGGGTCGCGCGTTGTCGTGAAGTAGCAGTGGAGACGACCGATTGACCAAAGCTGGTTGCAGACGTGCGAGTTTCGCCATCATTGTGGTCAGTTCTTCAATGTACACATCTGCAGTAATGCTCTTGCCGTTTTGTAAAAAGCTATGATGAATCACACCAGCACTAGACCACCAAACTGTGACCACCACCTTTCTAGGGGTCATTTTTCGTTTTGCACATTGCTTTGGTACCGAACCAGGATCTAACCAACTTGCTGAGCGCTTTCGATTGTCAAAAAGAATCCATTTTTCGTCGCACGTAACAATTCGGTTCAAAATTCCTTAATTTCTGTGCCTGTTAAGCAGCGCAAGGCACGTCTCGACGCGTACGTTGCGCTGGCGATCGTTAAGTTCGTGGGGCACCCATCTATCAAGCTTTTTTATCTTGCCAATCTGTCGCAAATGGACCAATATTGTTTTGATGCTAACATCAAAAGCTGCTGCCAGCTCAGCTGTAGATTGAGATTCATCAGCTTCCACAATCGCCTTTAATTCATCATTGTTGACCAAAGTTTCCGGACGACCACGAGGTTCATTTTTCAAGTCAAAATTCCCAGAACGGAACCGAGCAAACCAATAACGGGTTGTACGTTCGTTTGTACAGTTCTCTCCGTAAACGTCGTTGATGTTACGTGTCGTTTGTGCCGCGTTGGTGCCACGACGGAACTCATATTCCATAATTACACGAAATTTCAAAGTATCCATTATGAGGAAAAATGTTGAAATGTAATGAAAATACAACGCTAATCAATAAACAAAAGACTTATATTGTAAATAGAATGTCATATTTTTAAAACAAAATTAATTTGAATTTAGAATTCAAAGCCAATCAAAACTTTTTTTTGTTTGAAAAAGTCTGTACTGCAATACGGCAATTTCATAGGTAAAGACCTATTAGTTACAAGTAGCCTTACAACCAGCCTTATAACTATCTTTGTGAGTGTGATCTAGAAACGTATCTCTCTTTCTTTCTATATCTTCTCTGTTTTTGCTTTGTTTAATATTAATGTCGCCATCTTGACAATTGTAAATTGTCATTTTATTGGACGTACCAACATAATAATACAAATATTAAGTAATTTTTAACTTTGTTGTGTTGACAATGGAGATCTACGTGAACCAGTACAATTTCCGTAACGCTCTCGTCACGCATTCACCAGCTTACTCCCCATGTCAAGCGCGCGTAAAGAAGTTTACTTTAATAAGCCTCACGGTGTGTCTAAACTCTATTCACCGGATTATTAGACTGTGGTAGTGTGATTAGACAACATTTATCCGACTACATTCACCCATCAATATAACGGTGTCCTAATGGACGAAATTTAATCACGACAAATCGAATGCCACCTATTTATGAAACGAATGACTTTACAGTTTTTTAATACGATTCACACGTTAGCGGTTATAGTTAGTTAAGTTTTTGTATCGATACATTTCACGGTTAGATGTATTGAACTCTTATTATAATAAATGTGATACCACATACCGGCCACTGATAGGATCTATTATTGTTGATCCACGGATGAATATTCAATCATTGTGCTACCTCACTTCCACTTGATGGATTCCCTCTGTCCATAAAAACATACCATTCGTCACACCATTTCAAACCTAGTTATAAGATTTTGACCGGTTTATAGCAATCTCCAAAACGTAACGAGGATCAACACAAAAATAAATGGAACCTTTATCTGTAACTTAATCGGAGCAAAAACGTTAATGTTTGTCCTAAATCGAATAAAAGCAAGGAATTAATCAAAGAACAAAAGCACGTTAATTATAAGGCGCTTTGGACTAATCTATAGAAAACACAGAAATCAAAGTATCGGAGAGGCCAGTGCTTTCCAGTCGGGATAAAATGAGTGCAAAGTGCATACAAAATCGTGATGTGGCCTTTTAATCGGTTTCACGTTCGTTCCCGCGCTAGTTTTTGTATTCGGATTTCACTTTGCAGTCTGCGGGCTCATCGTGGACCGGGACGTCGCCTTAGGGTTAGTGCAAAGTGCGCTATAAGTCGTCCATATAAGGTACATTTTGGTGAATGTTATATGGAAGAGAGTAATAAGATAAAGAGGCAGTCCCATTTTGTTTCACAGCAAGCTCACTCCAATTTACGCGGCAAGGTGGCCATTAGCATAAGTCCGGAGCGAGCGTGCAGCGTGACGCCTGCGTCCGCGCCGTGGCCGCGGCTCCGCTGCCGGCCGATGTAATTGCGCCCGCGCGACACATTTGTTTACTATTGTAAGCCGTGAAGATGCCATCGCGCTGCGACACTACAACCGACTCCTTCAAATTAGCGTACTAAACGCTCTGCTTTATTTCGCTGCGTCTTTTTTTCACGCTCTAGTAAATTGTAGGATTTGAGGTGATTAACCTGAAAACAGTTTATTATATGTACCACATTTTTATATTGCACTAGTTGCGTCCCGCGGTTTCTCGTGGATAAAAAGTATTTTAATTATTTGCTCATCCCACGGGAAAATTTCACTTTTCCGGGTTTAAAATGTAGCCTATATGTTAATCCATTGTGTAAGCTATCTTGGTACCGAATTTCATCCAAATCCATTCGTCGTTTGAGCGTGAAGGTGTAACAAACATACACACAAACACACACACAAACTTTCTCCTTTATATAATTAGTGTTAAGTGTTATAGTGATGAGCTCAACGGAACATTTGTACCTAGTACAAGGACCAGAGTAGAGTTAAGAATCTTCTTACCTTTTATAAGAATCAGCCATCGTCTGCAAGTGAAACAACCTTGATGGTGTTTTTATTCCATAATAAAAACACACAGTCTCGTACTTCTGCAGGTGTCATCGATTCTCATTTGTTTTCAAGTTAATTTGTTTTTTTGGTTGGTTCCTAATAAATTTTACTATTTAAAAAAATACAAAAACACGTATAATAAAACACTATTTTTGGACCACTGGTGTAAGTAATCAAAAGTATTTTTATCACTTTTTATACTGATACCGCCGCCGATCCATAGGAATGATAATCGCGGCGAGTCAGCTGTTTTGTAGTTGAATGGCGGAGTTCATGAGGCGTGCCCATCACTGTGGTTAGTTTAACGCTTAAAGCCATTTGGCCAAGCGATCCATACATTGCGATTATAAACATGAATGACCATTTTTCTGTTTGAATTATGATCGCGTTTACGTGTCATTTGGTATCATAAAACCACACGATAAATACTTTGGACTCCTTACATGGTTTGAATTTGTAACCGCAAAATTTTGTTTCGACATGTTAACCACGACGACTGATTTCACCACAGTCTTATCCTTTACGATTAAATCAAATAAAACTCTATTCAACGTTGTATGCATATACCCATTATAATTAATATTCTTGACAGTATATATTATTCCATGCTTAGAATAAGAGTTCTGTTCAATTAATCCTATAGCTAATGATGTTATTGAGGTTGAAGATCGGTTATTTGAAGGCGCTAACTATGAGCATTGCCATTAATATTGATAGGTATCTATACACAACGCCATTCTCGACGTCTTGTGTCATTTGTACTATGTGCTATTTTTCTAAGGTGCTGCTTTGGAAGGGTTGTCAAATGCAACAAAATTAACTTTGAGCCCATACTGTATAAAGGATCATTTTGTCATGTATACTTTAACTGTGTATAATAAGTAGTTGTTTCTAAGTCTTACGTTAACAATGGTGTCGATTCTGTGTCGCATTGTCTAAAACTAAAGTAAATTTAAAGTATGGCGGTACTCTTCTGATAAAGGAAAAATGAAAAAGACGGAAATATGTTAATTTAAATTAGCTTTAGAGTATGCGACACAGAATCGATACCAAATATTTGATTTATATTAAAAAGGTCAATAAGGACTTGGTTCACATGCAATATTGGTTTAAAGTTTATCAATTGTCATGGTCTAAATCGTAACCTACCTAAGCGTCAAAAGGCCCAATGCCAAAGAGTCTAATCAGAGAAATAAGTCAAACTATTAACTACTAGTTGTGCACCGCGGTTTCACCCGCGGATAAAAAGTATTTTAATTATTTGCTCTTCCCACGGGAACTTTTCATTTTTTCGAGATAAAATGTAGCCTATATGTTAATCCAGTGTATAAGCTATCTTGGTACCGAATTTCATCCAAATCCATTCAGCCGTTTGAGCGTGAAGGAGTAACCAACATACACACACAAACTTTCGCCTTTATAATATTAGTGTGAAGTGTGATTAACTCGCGATAAAAATAAATAAATTTTAAGATTATCGTTTAAAGTTAAAGTGTGTGCCAACCATACACCGATGGTAAGTACCAGCGCACGCGCTCGCCCGCAAGCTATCATTAGAATGTAGCATCTCGAACGATTTTCCTACTTTAGACATGTTAATGGTCGTAAAACATCCACTAAGGAAAAACGTAGTGCATAAAAATATTGTATCCTTGCCTATAACCACAGCCTTTTCTGAAAATCATACGGAGCTCGGTTAGAGCCAGTCCGCGCACATATTTTGCCATACAAAGATTCCAGTGAATGCAAGAAAGATTTTAATGCAGCTAATGTGATTCTTGCAATATACGTTTATGTATCACCGTTTATGTTTGCATAAGTAAGTACCTAAGCGGAATATTTTAATGACTTACCGTTTGCATATACCTATTTCGTCTATATTTTTTTTTACATATCTTGTGCGTTATGGCCATAAACTTTTTTTTAATGTTTGTGAATGACGTGATGATCTAATCTTTTGCCTGATGTTAAGCGACACGGCTGCCCATATCAGTTGCACTGTCAGTCGGAACTTTAACGTATATAGAGTTTCGCTACACTGCGCACGTCATTGTGAGACATCGGCACAATCTAGTGATAAGATTACTAGACTGTGATCAGGATCTAAATTGTCTCATTTGCCCAGTAATTTCACTAGCTACAGTGCTCTTCATACCGAAACACAGCAGTGCTTGCGCACTACTGCTTGGCGGCAGAATAACTGGTAAAGCGGTGGTATAGTACCTACCTAGACGAATTTAGTAGAAAATTCCTACCACCTAGAAAATTGCAAATAATGGTACTTTTAGCAACGTTTATTGGAAATTATTGATGGGGTCTAAGGAAGACTGAAGTTCACTATATTCCTAAAAATCTAAATAAAGAGACAGAAAATTTCGAAAATTGAGATTTAATTAAATATTTACCGTGTGCGCTATTTGATGGCGTAACCATAGTATCACTATCAATTGTTGCAGTCAACTAAGTAGCGCACCATATTCATCAATCAGAATCAGATATAGGTACTGAATCGAATGCTAGTAAAAAGTTAAATAGATTATGATTACAAAGCTGCAGTCCGTTATATGACGTACCGTTTGCTGCAGGCATCATGCCACGCAAGAAATGTGACAAAAAGCAGTGCCTCCAGAACGGGAGACGGTCATTAGAACCAAGCCATATCGTCACATCCGGAAAGGCGTGCGGCAAGCGTGCCCCTGCTATGTCTTCTTGCGATATATTTGTTCATTCATCTATTGAACTTTACCTGTCAGATTATGGTCTCCTTATTTAGTCACATGTTGCACATATGAACAGGTTATATAACTAATATTTATTTTGTGCTTTTGTCGCGTGAGCTCCACTCTGCATGACCATGGGTGGATAATTGAATTGTTTTCAAAAACCATAATGGTGCAGTGTACTCTCAAAGCCATCAATCGAAAAAGTGAAGATACATTGGATCGGAGTTTTCTATTCTGCATTGTGCCGGATTGCTTGCACCAGTAGTGAGAAAGAGAACTTCTTTATTTTCAAACTCTTATATTGTAATGTCCTTGCTATATAGTATTTGACAATAAGCACTTTGTAATTTTATATGCTTAGTAAAATAACTTAATTTTAACCTTTTTAACAATTTTTACCTAATATAATGTTGACTTGTAAAAGTGCTAAAATTTGCCTATTGGCTATAAATCTTTTGACTTTGACTTTGACGTCACCAGGACAGCCACGCTTGGAATGAAAAACTTAATATGTACCTATGATCATTCTTAAATATTTGTATAAAATCCTTACATTCAATTTAATACATTATATGCTTCTGTATGTGTATACGTCCTGTGAATGTTTTGTGTTGTCCTATTTCAGTTGCAGAACTCAGAATTGAATATGTAAGATATTTTAACCAAGAAAAATCTCCATCGCTTGTTTTCCGTTCTACCTACGCGACATTGGCGAAATTGTGGTAACCCGCAGACGCCACAAAAATAAGAAGTTGAAGTTGAAGTAGTCAAACTGTCAAACCGTGTAGGTACACCATCATTGTAAACACGACTACTTTGACAAGAGTGCCCAACAAAGAATTTTACTATAAAATTCTTCTTTGGACTGATTCGATAGATATATTTAGGTACATCTTCAAGAACCCCACTCAAATCGTCTATTTATGAAGTGTTCATAAATAGACGACTGTGCACATTATGGAAATATGTCATCACTCTGTAATGTATATTGAGGTAGGTAACATCATTTAATTAATTAACCAAAACATGACATGCGCGGACATAACCTGAATGCAAGCGCGACATTAGAAAGGCAGCACGATCCTATTAGAACAACAATCACGCCCCGATTGTTAACTATGCCGTGTAACTAGTTAAAAAAGTAAAATAATAATTAGTCAAAATGTATAAGCCGTGAGAACGTAAAGGGTGGTCGGGGTACTATGGTAAGCATACAAATTGAAACTGTCAGATTGGCCGATCGGCGATCGGCGAGGGCCGATGGTCTCACGGAAGCGATTACCCCAGCTAAGACAATAGCCGACAAGACATGCATCTATTACCCTTTTTAAGCTTGTAACTGACTGATGCCCTTTGAATAGAACTGGATAATAAACGATACGGGCCCGAACAACGCGTTAACATTGTGTTTGTATTACGATCACGTCACCGCGCCATGTCATGTAGTTTTGTAATTACGACGATAACTGTTAAAGCTTGCTGTTGCTCAATACCTTGACTGTTTTGCCTACTTTATGTTGAGGAAATTTATATGAGCCATCCATAAAATGACCAATAACAATTTTGAACTTAAATAAAAAGAATATATTAAGCATGCATTTCTGAAGTAGAACTTCTTTACGCACGATTGACTTGGGGAGTAAGCTGGTGTATTCACTAGCTTACTCCCCAAGTCAATCTTTTTCAACTTCCGTTCACCTCGGATACGAGGTACGAAGTTGAAGTTAGTTCACGTAAATTTTCATTGTAAACATAACAAAGTAACCGATTCTCTATCCATCAATCATTCTCAACTATCGGCCGGTACTTTCGGTACCGGCCGATAGATGGAGCTAAACTCGTTTTTTTTTATTCCTATAGTACCTACCACCTCATCAGCCACTTATATTATCAGCCACTTCGCCCGCACGTCAGGTCCTACCGACCGAGGTCGTATCATTTGACATTTTGACAACAATAAGTGCAATAAAATATCTCGGTGCAACGTCTCCCTAGCTTTCATAGAGGGCGACGAAACAAACAAATAACTAACACAGAAATGTACTCGCACACCCCTGCGCCGCTAAGCCCTATATGCAAAAATAAAACACTCGATTGACATCTCTTTGAGATTTATTAATAATTCAGGCGGCTTTCAATTTAAACAGGGGGGTTAAACGATCAAGTGAAAGGATTGCCTCATATCGTAAATGCCTTTGGATAATCTTATGAATTTTATGCAAATGCTGTAAAGTGCGTTGGGGAAATTGCTTCAATATGTGCTTATAAGTATATATACTTGGTGTATTGACCTTATTACAAATGACGATAAATGAAAGAGAAAAAAAATAATGGGTTTGACGTTAGTAGCTAGTATTTGTCAATATCAATGTGTCTGGGTTGTGTGTATATGTTATATTGTATTCTATGTATGTATTGACAAACAAAAAGTATCTAAGTATTGTATCAGTTATCTGGTTCCCATAATAGAAGCTTTGCTTAGTATGGGCCTAGATGGCGCTGTGTGAGATGTCCATACATATTATTATTTTTATTATTAATATCATAATAATTGATATCAGGTAAATACATAATTAAATGAATATAGTTATAGAATTGTCACTTAAGTATATTTCGTTTGCTATCACACTAAATATTATAAAGGCGAAAGTTTGTATGTGTGTATGTGTGTTTGTGTGTATGTTTGTTACTCCTTCACGCTCAAACGGCTGAATGGATTTGGATGAAATTCGGTACCAAGATATCTTATACACTGGATTAACATATAGGCTACATTTTATTCCGGAAAAGTGAAATTTCCCGTGGGATGAGCATATAATTAAAATACCTTTTATCCGCGGGTGAAACCGCGGGGTGCAACTAGTATATGATATATTGCACCACTTTTCCAACTCTTATATCTCGGATATTAAGCCTACCTACAATAATACAACTCGTGACCAAAATGTGTGCTGTTTACTATTCCTAATAAAGAAAAATAAAAAAATAAAATGCTGGTCTCTATTTAGCCGAAAGACTATTATTGCTTACTGACTACTACTGACTACTACTGACTGCTACTGACTTGCCATTCAACAGGGCAATGCCGCCAGCATTGGGGCACGTTGCCTACTGGTAGCGGCTCTTAGATTAAGTTATGCTAATGCATAGTTTTTAATTTTATTTTAGTTTTATTATTTAAAATCTTATAATTTGTTCTTGAATAAATATATAATTTAGCCCACCTACTTATTACTTCAAGACTTGCTCTGCATTTTGAACAAACCATTCTTAGCGTGTTAAGTTAGAAAGCTAAGGTAGTCTACTTACATGAAATAGCAGTCGTTAGTTTAACTTTAACCTGACTTTAACTTAACTGCGGTCTAGCTTGTAATGAATGAACGTATTTTCATTGTGTAACATTAGCAAAGATGGCCGGTTATCTGTTTATGATGATTAGGTGGCGGGTCGTCGCTAGGCAACGGGGTGGCGGTGGTCAACCGGGCCCGACAGGAGGGGGAGGCCAACCCGGAGCCGTTCCTCATACTAAGGTCATTCGAGCGAGCCACATACCCCTCGGCCCTGATAATTATTCTCGTTGTACAGAACGTGTTAAGTTTAATGTTTCTTATATCTCTTGCTTTCGCTTCGCAGAGCTTTATGGAAATTACGGGTACCTGGGGAAAATGGAGTTTCCTTTACTTGACCGAGGTCCTGGTTTTAAATGATTTGTAAAATGACCATGACAAATTAAAATCCTTTATTAATTGAATGATTCGTATTAACTTTTTTAAATAATAATAAGCGCCCAATGATCACATACGTAGCTATCCTGGACCCTAACTAGGATTTCCTGTGTCCAGGGACCCAGGAATTACGAGGACCATGCTCCCACAACACCCGGACCTACCATTACCACCACCATTACCTACTTAAGATGTATAAGTACTACCAAAATATTACTCACCAATTAATCACCGTTACATGACAATATTTGTGTTAATGTCCAATTTGTTAGCGATCTACGTTGAGTCGTAAGGCCATGAAACGGTTTCGGTTCTCCGGGTTCCAACTGAGAGGTCAATGACATCTAAAATCTACGAAATGCTAGTACAAAATCTCTTTATACCGAATCAGTTTTTTCAAGCATTTTATTCTTTTATTTCAACGAGCTTCAATTTTATACAAACTGTTTCATTGATCTCAATTTTGCCGCGATGAAGGTGGTTCATACGGTTTTATTTTATAGCTAAGCAAGGGGTGATATTTCTGAATGTTTTCATGTTTTTAAGATGTGTTTGTTTTTATTAATGTTTGTCTGAAGTGTGATGTGTTCTATTAATATAGGTAGATACTTAAAATAATTTTATAGGTATTATTAAATACTAGCGGCGCCCCGTGGTTTCACCCGCGGATAAAAAGTAGGTTTTTTAACTTATTTATCCGTTCAGTAGTTTTCGTGCAAAAAGCCCGCGGCGTCGCCCTCGTGGTGTTCGATAATAATTGTCCCACGGGAACGTATTAATCGGGATAAAATTTAGCCTATATGTTAATTCAAGTCAAAATGTATCTGTGTTTCAAATTTCATCCAAATCTGTTCCGTAGTTTTTGCGTAAACATTCATCCATATACATCCATACTTACAAACTTTCGCATTTATAATATTAGCAATTTGTTAAAACGTACTAAAATATGTATGTACCAATAGAGAACATTTTCTAGTGATATACCTATTTATCTATATTTATAGGGCATACTATTATTAATCAATATACCTAACAATTATAATCATGTAATTGTCAACGGATGTTGTAAATGGTTGTACCTGCGTAGAGATCAAATATTCAACCTCTTTCTCCAGACGGCATATTAATAACGAGCTTCTGCCCGCAGCTTCGCCCTCGGCGTGGCCTGTGGGAAAATAATTCAACCAGCAATTTCACCCTCTTAAGGGTGGAATTTCGAAAAATCCTTTCTTGGCGGGTGCCTACGTTTTAACATCTACCTGCATGCCAAATTTTAGCCCGATCCGTCCAGTGGTTTTGGCTGTGCGTTGATAGATCACTATGTCAGTCAGTCAATCAGTCAGTCACCTTTGAGTTATATATATTTAGATATATTTCAATCTTTTAAAAATACAGATAGAAAACTATTTGTTTTGAATGCAATACCTATGCAGGAAGTTAATTATTCTTTTTTCATCAACAATCGACAATATTCTCTAAGCTAACTAAACCTGACCAAATAGAGAGGTGTTATAAGTTGAACGTGTGTATCTGTATACATCTATGTGTCCGTCTGTGACATCGTATATATCAACCTCTGAACTGATTTTTATTAAATTTTTTGTTTTGTTAGTAAAGTGATTTTATCAAGAGTTGTTCATAGCAATGATCCAAAAAACTTATTTAGCCATTTAAAGACTGTCAGCTCTTTTCTAATAGGGAAGCAGGGAATGGTGAATATTTGTTATAACATTAATTATGAATAAAATGACATTCTTGCAAATATCAAATGTCTCTAACAGTCAAATACAGTATTCATAAAATATCTAACAAAGGTACATTAGCATGTTTAAAATACAAACTATTGCAGTATTGAGTGCGTTCAACTCAAACGCTATATACTATTATTAAACTGAATTCGATTAAGCCGAACCCTCCTCGTCGTTTGTGAAATTGACATTTTATTCTTCGTTTTTCATTGTTACTGCAGTCGGTTCGATCTATTGTTAATTAGCTTAAGCGGACCATGCGCGGACCAAACCAGCTAGCTGCTGTCCCATCTAGATACCACGGGACAAGTGTAAAATACTTGCTAGTTTATTTACGTGCTTTCGTAAAGACCGTAACGCTTTTTATTTCCGTCACCGTCGTGTTAAAATTGTCAGCTTTATGAACTGTGCTGAAAAGTAGCGTAAGTGGCGCAGCATTTGCAGTGGCGGATAGCAGAACTACAAGTAAAAGATATTATCCAGATTCAGATACTAGTAGCGACATCTGTTGGTGGATAGATGAACCCCAGAAGAAAGTCTGAAAATTCTTGCTTTTTTAAGTTTTAGCAATATTGTGCTTTGTTACTTTATAGAAAAGCATCCATAATTAAATTTTTTTTTATCCACTTGCGGTGTCTCCCGCCTTTTTCTGCGCAGTATCCCTTTTTCTCGAAAGCATTTAAATGTGAAAGCCACACCATACAACGTTTAACTTTATACTTTATGGGGAAAAGGATTAAATCAAATCTAAGGAGGTTCTACTAAGGAAAAAGACGGGTGAAAGGGACACAATATGTAAATTTTTAGGTACACCTACAATAAGTTTCCAACAATGAAGTAAGTAATAAAGAAACATTACTGAACTTTTACCACGCCACAACAATTTCCAGGCCTGCAACAAAATAACTGCTCATTACACTCACTCATAGCAACTCGCTAAATTGCCGCGTATCGACATTAGCGCGCACAGGCGACAATATTACATACGAGAGTTATTCGCCGTCGCTCCCGGGACTCGATTAAAGCAGTAAATACTTTGAGATTAATTATCTCGTAAACATTCGGAGCGAGAGCGCTCGCTCAAATCGCTCACCTACGCCGTGAGCGCGATACAAATTCAACTTTTCCAATTAAATTTCGTGAGGCATTAATAATTATTTGGGTACATCAATTTGTTTCGTCGCTCTAGATGCCGCCTTCAGGAGATGAGGTGCACAAGGTGCGAATCGGGGAGATATGGTGCGAGATATTTTGTGTGCTTAATTATTTGGAGCATTACGTTAAATAACCTATTACATGATAATTACACTATCATCAAACCCTCTCATGCCAATTCAATATTTTCTCACATCGTCTAGCTTTTCCTTGATTATTTCAATGTGAACCACTTTATTATTTTTCCACGTCCTTGATGTCCTGAAACATTCAATTTTATCGTTTTTGCCGTTTTCCCATTTGCTAATTTTAATTTTGTTAAGTTCAGAAACTCTATTAGAAAATTAAGCACCTAACTACTAGGAACGTGCGTATTATTTATATACCTACATTACATATAATAAAAAAATCTTTAAAAAAATATTTTAATAATTTATCTTGAGTGTCTCGTTGCGAAGACATTAAAATATCTTTACCAACAGGCAGTCGTAAAATATCAGCTGAAACATAATCCCGTGATAATAAAGTGAAATCTCAAGACAAGTCCCTGAAACCTATCTACGTTCTCCTCATTCCGCGAGTCTTAACTTTGGAATTAATTAAATTAAACTTGGAAATGAAATATTAACACTTTAACGTATAAAATTTAATACTGTTAAGTTATAACGTGATTATTCAACTTCTACTCGCAATTTCCAAAAACATTCGGAAAATTAAATTCGCGGAGCGAAGCTGGCGCCCTCTTTGAGGCGAGCTTCCGCTTTTGTTCGCGAGAACGAGCGCTCGCCACTTTCGCACAGAGAAATTAATTTTCTTCGTCTTTATGTAATTTAATTATAAACATTTCAATATAGCGCTTGGGGAATTTCCGCCTCAGAGAGAAGTTAAATAGAAACGTTTGATACTTATCTCCTAATAACTTCTGGGATGATTGCACGATTTACACCAAATTAATTATCTCTCTGAATCTAAATCTAAATAATAATAAAGCACTTGAACGTAGTAACGTAATCTACACCATAAGACCTATGATTAATATGAATAATATTAGGTCTTTACCTATGAAATTGCCGTTTTTTTTGAAAAAAGTTAAAGTATTTTTTTTTTCGAACTTATTTATTTCTTTTATTCAAAGTAATCACCCCTGCAATCAATGCATCTTTGCCAACGCTGTGGCAGTTTATGGATGCCCTTCTTGAAAAAATCAGCAGGACGGGAGACAACAAACTCTTCAAAGGCGTTTTGTACTGCCTCTCGGGAATTGAATTTTTTTCCCGCTAAAAAGTTGTCCAAATTTCGGAAAAAGTAATAGTCGGTAGGCGCAAGATCTGGTGAGTATGGCGGATGAGGGAGAGCTTCCAAACCCAACTCATGCAGCTTAGAGACGGTCTGTTGTGCAGTATGGGGTCGCGCGTTGTCGTGAAGTAGCAGTGGAGACGACCGATTGACCAAAGCTGGTTGCAGACGTGCGAGTTTCGCCATCATTGTGGGCAGTTCTTCAATGTACACATCTGCAGTAATGCTCTCGCCGTTTTGTAAAAAGCTATGATGAATCACACCAGCACTAGACCACCAAACTGTGACCATCACCTTTCTAGGGGTCATTTTTCGTTTTGCACATTGCTTTAGTACCGAACCAGGATATAACCAACTTGCTGAGCGCTTTCAATTGTCAGAAAGAATCCATTTTTCGTCGCACGTAACAATTCGGTTCAAAATTCCTTCATTTCTGTGCCTGTTAAGCAGCGCAAGGCAAGTCTCGACGCGTACGTTGCGCTGGCGATCGTTAAGTTCGTGGGGCACCCATCTATCAAGCTTTTTTATCTTGCCAATCTGTCGCAAATGGACCAATATTGTTTTGATGCTAACATCAAAAGCTGCTGCCAGCTCAGCTGTAGATTGAGATTCATCAGCTTCCACAATCGCCTTTAATTCATCATTGTTGACCAAAGTTTCCGGACGACCACGAGGTTCATATTTCAAGTCAAAATTCCCAGAACGGAACCGAGCAAACCAATAACGGGTTGTACGTTCGTTTGTACAGTTCTCTCCGTAAACGTCGTTGATGTTACGTGTCGTTTGTGCCGCGTTGGTGCCACGACGGAACTCATATTCCATAATTACACGAAATTTCAAAGTATCCATTATGAGGAAAAATGTTGAAATGTAATGAAAATACAACGCTAATCAATAAACAAAATACTTATATTGTAAATAGAATGTCATATTTTTAAAACAAAATTCATTTGAATTTAGAATTCATAGCCGATCAAAACTTTTTTTTGTTTGAAAAAGTCTGTACTGCAATACGGCAATTTCATAGGTAAAGACCTATTATATGACAAATAGAATTTATTAAGTATTAGATAAGAAGCAAATTAATCTTAAGTCTAGTTCGAACATTTACTCCACATTCGTTTTATTTTTTAATTTTCATGTGTATGTAATGATAGATATAAAGTTTTGAGAGTCAAATACATGCACATTTACAAAAAAAAACTATTATCAAGATACTGTGAAGCGCCTATTCAAAGTTCTCATTTATAGTATGAACATCATTCAATGACATTCCATCTACAAAATTAAAAGTATCTATTTGTAGTGAGTGCAGTTAACAGATGCCACTAACATTCGTGCAATTTTGCTCTTAACCGCTCACGCTTCAGCGACGAGAGGCGACATCAAACATGAGCGCTGCAAACCTTTTGCCAGCTTATCTCCTCCGGATCTGCGACAGAATATCTACAGCCGAACCCATTGTTCGATGTTTATTAAATTTCATTTTACGTTTATACAACAACACTTTTGTTGGAAGCTTTTTGTACAGATTTTGGGACATTTTACGGTAGGATTAACTCGTGACGTCTACTTTTGTGAACGAGCCGGCAGCGCTGTCTTTTTATCTGTCTCCCGCATTATGGTTTGGTATTGCGCGTATTATGTCATAACAGACAAGTACTCTCTACTTTTTGTCGTCCCATTTTATTATAAATTGAATCCTTCGTTGACAATCCCTGTAAACATCCTGTCTTTTGTGCAATGTTTAATAATATAGGCAGTTGAAGATCTTGTTTGAAAAATTTAAGTACGTTGCTCTCCGACATGAATACCTACGTAAATGTCATTGTTTGGTTGTTAAACCGATCATATTCGTTAAAGTGTACATCAATGTAGGCCAAAAATAAATAATTGAAAGCCAGAACACCTTAGATTAACCAAGCAGCCCTATGGTACTAAAAGCAATAAGACTTACAACTCCACCCCTAGCAAAACAATCCTGTATCTCGGTGTCTTCACTAATGGCGTAAGTTCGACAGTCGAAGTTAGTTGGAGTGTTCTACGGTGGCAATAAAGATAAATCCAGCAATAATATGTTCGGTTGGCCTTACGTGTGGGATTGCCTGGGCACGAAATTGAATTTGCATGGCGTCTTAAGTCGGCGACGATTGAGACGCGGTGCGCTCACTTGCCTCATTCGTGGACGGTAATAGCTTTACAAACTGTTGAAATTAAGATACTTTAACACGACTATATTCATGGTGGAACTCTGATCAAGTGGCACTTTAAATTTCCAATTAGAATAGTGTTTAATCTTTGATCATTCTACCCACTTACTGTTTTGTCATCAGCATCAAACGGAGTATCAGGAAATATACCTCCAAAATACCACAAGAAATGTGATTTGAGGTTAACATAGAAGTATTAGCGAGGGTAGTTTTCCTTAATTATTTAGGCCAAGAGAACCTTAATTCCGGCACATTCAAGTGCAAATCCCATATGATAGACAAGGCCAAAATCCATCAGCAGAACAACGGATGTACGTGAGCTGCAATCTTCCTTGGAACTCGGAATAATCCCAGCCCGAGGGCCAGCCGTATGAAAGGACGTTCCTTATCCCTTGATCCCGTTGTTTACCAGACATTAAGCAGATAACAAGTCCGCGCACAGATACCGTCTGAGCAGATTAAGCCAGTGCCGTAATCCGAACTTCGATTAATTTCATCCAATACTTACTCAGGGAATGCTTAATTGTTCGTATTGTAAATTGTTATTTACAGAGGTGCCGATTAAAAATGTTAATGTTTAAGGCTTACTCGGGATAAGATAGCGTTTCGAGTACCTATAATCTGTATTTTCATCAACATTATAAATCACAAAACTCCTACTCCTTAAACGTTTTCTAATAGAATTTGAATGGGTTACCTATAAATTTATCAAAACTTCATTTAACTGATATATTTCCTTTAAAAGAGGATAAAATAAAATACATTCTTTAGTTTTAGTGAAAAACCTCGGAATGTTTAAGAAACAACGTTGAAATATATGGTTGTTTAATAATTGATTGGAGTTCATCTTAAAAATAAAATGAATAAAGAATTATTTTTAGCAGAATTACAGTAGGCATTCTTGTTTATTTTGGTTTGTTTTATATTTACCGCTATCAAAGGTCTATGCAATTTTTGTGGCCGAGTTACTCTTTGCTATTCGTTTATTATAAGGCGCAAACAATTAAATTCCAACCAAGTGCACGCCACCACCTCCTTTCTTCTAGCTATGCCTATTAAACATTTGAAAATAAAATTCATCTATAATATAATTTTTACAATGGACAACTGACGAAACGTTTTATTATGGACGTACATAGATATTAGGAGTAAAAATGAATTACCTAATTGTAATTATTTAAAGTGACAAGTCCAACATATTGTTACTATATTTCAGTTTTACAGGTTGCCCTAATGTGGGATTCAGAGTTTCATATTTATCATATTTCTTATACTGTACCAACATTCGATGTACCAATTTTATCTTCTGTATTGTTTTTTTGGTCAAATAAATTATTATTATTCAATTATTATGTCTTTGTGTTGAGTTAATCTTATAAGTTACTTACTTACGATATCTTCAATTACTGATGGTTGTTTTTTTAACTTTTGACAAAGTATTCTTCTACAGTAGATTTATAATTTTGACAAGGATCTGATGATGGAGTACGAGCAAAAACCGCAAATACCTTAATCGATGACGGCAGTAATTAAAAATAAGTAAGTAGTAATTTAATAAATAATAAATAATTAAAAAGTACGTAAATAAGACAGAGAGTCTCTAGCGGGCAAAATGGAATTTAATCTCTACACTTAAAATTACGCTTGTATTTTAAACTTTTTTTACAGTAGTTTTATGTTAACACTAATACATATAAACGTGACTTGGAACAAAAAGCTTGAATCACCCATCCCTCGCATCCCTGGCAGAGACATGATCCGTCGCCATACTGTGCAAACATCTCCGCTCGCGCATGAAATCAGTTCGCGAATGATATCTCCCGCACCCCAACACAAATACCATAATTATATTAGCAATGTGATAGCGTGGATTTGGTTAGTTTTAAATTTTACTTACCTTAGGTAGTATTAGTCTGCTTGTATACAACACTTGCACCATAATTACCATTTGTAATTTAACCACCACAGTAATATGTACCTACGAGCTTCTAGCCGCAGCTTCGCCCGCGGTGTGGCCTATGGGAAAATAATGGAACCACCCATTTCACCCTCTTAAGGGTGGAATTTCGAAAAATCCTTTTATTAGCGGATGCCTACGTCATATCATCTGTGTCGCGGCGTCCGACCTCTTTGACAACGACCATGGACAATGACTGACGAAACATTGGGATTGACAAAAAGACTTAACAGAGACGACAGGACAAAGAAAAAGATGACTTTTACATTTTCACCGTTTTTATACATATTTAATTAGTTTTATTTTGCCCTTCTTGTTCCCGACGACCACGACGACACGACCAGACATCCTGACTCCTTGAACGTCTTTTCAAATTGCTTTCCAAATTTCAGCCCGATCCGTCCAGTGGTTTGGGCTGTGCGTTGATAGATAGATCACTATATTAGTTAGTCAATCAGTCAGTCACCTTTGAGTTATATATATTTAGATTACAAACTAAATATTATTATATTATATTACATAATACATTGTTTATAAAATAATATAATAATATGTTAATAAGACACCGTAGACAACTTGCCCAAATTTAGCAGCATTGCCACATTCAATGGCAATGCGTAGCCTTTGGGCGTAGCACTTTTTTGTTGTAATCGAAACTCCGGATCCGAAATTTTCTTTTATGTGTTGTGCTGGATTGAAAAGAGAACCTCCTTACAAAACCCACAATGTGAGTGTTAGTATTAAGTATTAGCCGTTTAGGTGTCATATCATCATTAACATAGGACATAAAATACCCCATCTATTAATATAATTATACCTTAAATATACTTCTGAATTTAAAAAGTATAAAACATGACTACTTGGTGGGACTTTTCTGCAAAGTTCGTCTAGGTAGGTACCACCGCTTTGCCAGTTATTCTGCCGCCAAGCAGTAGTGCGCAAGCGCTGCTGTGTTCCGGTTTGAAGGGCACTGTAGCTAGTGAAATTAATGGGCAAATGAGACTTTTTGAGCTGATCTCACAGTCTAGTAATCTTATTACTAGATTGTGCGGATGTCTCAAGATGACGTGCGCAGTGCAGTGTCACGCGAAACTCTATACTTTAGAGTTCCGAGTGACACTGCAACTGATATGTGCAGCCGTATCGCTTAACCTCAGGTTAGCTCGTCACGTCATTTGATACCATAAAAAAAAAAAAAAAATCTTCTAGTCTAATATTTTTGTAAATCCCAAAGTGATTTGATTGATGTTTGAAAGAAGAGTATTTCTGTATAAAAAAATGACTGAAGAATTTGGTAAGATTTGGCAAGGAAACATCATTGTAAGTATAAATAAAAAAAAGCATTTTTTGACACATTTCCTCCAATGTACTTATGGTATTAAATTCAAAGCAACTTAACAGTCGGACTCCATCAAAGCTGATCAACCCAAGCACGATGGGGTTTCATTACCATTCAATTGGAATTTAGTCCAGGCCTACCTAATTAGATTTAAGTCAGACCGACAAGACGTATTCCAATATTTGAGTAGAGAAAAGCTACTGTTTGAGTAGTGTGTCTTAAATCACATTACTGCGAGGTATCGTAACAAGCGGCCAGGTTATGTTTGTTTGACTGCTCATGAAATTTAGTTTCACTCAAATTCAAGTCAGGTTCGTCGGTGAGTTGGGCTACAGATGTGGGTACGGTCTCCGGAGTTAATATAGTCGGTTTAGTGCGTGATGAATCATTACGTATTTAAATATCTGCCTTCTATGATTCCGATGACAACTTGAACACATAATAAGAGATAAGACACTTGAGGAGGGAAAAATCTGTAATAATATTATAATATTATCATCATTGGTAGGATATCAAAGGTAACGTCAAATATTTTATTGCCAATGTAGTACTTTAGTACTTTTGTTAATGAAATAATTATTGTAGGTACTATTAAATTACATATATTTAATTAGATATATTTTATTATTTTAATTTTATATATATGACTTTGAAAAAAAGGATTTCCCTTTTCTCCCTATTTAGCAATGCTTGAAACCCAACATATTTGATAAAATCAAATGAATTACGAGCCCTTAATAAATACACAGTTCAAATCAGCCATTTTGAATTTCAAAGTCACCAGAAGACATTATTATTAATATAACTTTTGCACCGCACTGAATGACTAACTGAGAGGCGAAGTCTCAATCTGCAAACACAAATATAAAGCTAATTAAAAAGTTTCAAACTAAATTATGAGAGGGGTTGCGCCGATGGACTCCGTACCAAGATTGTCACCAAGATTTAATCAAGGGGTGCTATCGCCAGGAATGTGACGCTCGCGGTAACTCGGTCCGGGAATCTCGCGCGACAACTCGCGGCGAAGTTTCGTGGTACTGTCGCAAATGTTTGTTCAAGACACTTCAACAAACATCGGTGTCGCGCTCACAGAATTCCAAATTTAAATTAGATATTCATACAGGCATCGGGGGTCTGCTCATTTCGTAAATCCCAGCAAAAATAACAGTTACTTTACTGGCACGCGAAACAGTTATGAGAAAAGTTTTGTAGGTTTGCAGTAATTTTTAAACTCACGATGATATCAGCACTGATGAGTTGAAATCAGCAAATACAGAAAATAGTCTCGAATCTATACTATAAAGAGAGATTAAAAATGCGCCATAAAAACAAAAGCATACGGTCCCTCTGGACTATTAATTCAAGTCAATGCTAAAATGCGACAAAGGCGAGTCAGCTCATAAAATTTATAGGCGATCGAATGAGATAATATGGTCGACGTTAAGAGCAGCTTAGACAGTTTGGAAATTTAAATGTGAAGTAAGTTTTGCGAGATTGCGCTGTATAAATCAGCGCGGGCGGCGTGGCGGCCGAGGCAGCTAGGCAGGCGCGGCGGCAACGCGAGCGCGGCGTCAGCGCGGGGCGATAAATCCGCGGCTCCCTCGGGCTTCTTAACCGTTCTCCATCTTCATGTAGACACCGTCTACGGCACTCTATGCCCGTGTGAGCTGCGAACATATACACCGCCTGATAAATGCGGCATTCATACAATCGCGAATTTGATTTAAAAAATTGTGGCGATGCAGAACACCCAGATTTAAAAAAAAAAAACGAGTCTGCTTTAGACCACACGACTGAAATAAAACTTCTTTAGTTTAGCTCCATCTATCAGTTGGTATGGCTTTGTTTTTGCTTAGTTTAATGTTAATGTCGCCATCTTGACAATTGTAAATTGACATTTTGCCGGACAAACCAAAATAATAATACAAATTTTAAGTTTGTTATGTTTATAATGGAGATCTAGTTTAACCAACAACTTTCAACTTCCGTTCACCTCGCCAGCTTAGTCCCCAAGTCAATCGTGCGTAAAAAAGTTTTACTTCATTAATCTATTTGAAATTTTAATATATGTAAAAAGGAAATGCATAGTGGTGATACAGCAATAAACTGCGTTTAAATTATTGGCAATCTTTAACAATTATGGTGAAACAAATCTATACATAAGTTTAAAATAGTAGATTGTTATACAAGGGCAAAGAGGCAAGAGTAAATAGAAACCAAGTTATAATGGACTATATTAAGCTAATCTATACTACAGTTTCACAGCTCCCACAGTTTAGTCCGTTGCACTAAACTTAGCTATAGTTGCTTAAATGCCTAGACATGCCGTAACTTAATGACACCGATTTTCCAAGTAAAGAAAGCAAAACAAGTGATAGATAGTGTCAAACTGTCATGTCAATTAAATATTAACCAATGATATCTCAAAAATTAATGTAAACAAATTTTGGAAATTATTAATGTTGATTGTAAACCATTAATGTAAACAAAGGGTTTTTTGAAAATCCAGTGTCTAGAACATATAAGAACAATAGATTTTGAATGAAAACTGCATCCGACACGTCTCGAATTGATGATAGTATTGCATTCTTTTGTAAAATATGTTTTTTTTAAACAGAAATAAGTTTTGCTGTTATATATGATCTACTTATGAATAAAGACTTTTTAATTTATGTAGGGTCGTTGCTAACAGGTCAAAATTTTAAAGAAATTAGTCCCTATAGGATAAAAATAAAGTAACATCTTCATCCCCGCTATGGTACCCTAAAATAACGGACTTTTTGAGCAAGAGGAGTGAAAAAAGCATTGCACTACAAGCATATTGGAATACCTAAATGTACATACAACTGAGGTAAATATAAAAGGTTATCCATCCTTACTACTTTTACAAGTTAAGTCACCTAACATGTCTGCTAAATGCAATTAAAAACTTTATCAAACTAATTTATAAGAGATCATGTGTAAGATAGGTAAAGGAAGAGAGTTTTTTTTTATATTAAGGATTGACGTGACGAGCTAGCCGTTCGCCTGATGTTAAACGACACGGCAGCCCATCTCAGCTGCAGTGTCACTCGGAACTTTAAAGTATAGCGCTTCGCACTGCGTTGCGCACGTCATCCAGAGACGTCAGCACAATCTAGTAATAAGATTACTAAACTGTGAGATCAAATCATAAAGTCTCATTTCCCCAGTAATTTCACTAGCTACAGTGCCCTTCAAACCGGAACACAGCAGTGCTTGCGCACTACTGATTGGTGGCAGAATAACTGGCAAATAACTAGCGGTAGAATAACTGGCGGTGGTACCTACCTAGACGAACTTTGCAGTAAAGTCCTACCACCTAGTATAAATAAAATAAAGTAGTTAAATTAGTATTATTTTTTTACAAAAAGCTATGCATAATTAAGTAAACCGAAATAAGATAGATAATAGTTAATGCTGTGACATTTATAGCAGCATTACCATAAATACCTGCCAAGTTTTAACATTCCTCAGTTATCCAACTGTCGCTATGGCAGGCAGCGTCCGAAGCGTTTTCCGCGAATTTCACCCTAATTCTTTTTCACGCTACATTTCAAGAATCTTATTTTTGTAATTACAAAAATGTCTAGTACGCCGACGTTATCCTTAATTGCTGGACATAAAAATTCCATTTAAATTTCCCTTTTAACGATCGGGGAGAAGTGTCTAATTGTATAATACACTCGTTTGCGTATTTTTATTGTTGCTAAAATAATTAGAACATAACGCGACTTCTCCCTTTTGAACAGGTTTGTAATTAAACTTTTGTTGGAAGTTGTAAAAGAATACCGTGAGATGTGAGCGCACACCTCAAGCGCGGGTGTCTGCAGGGGTGGCGGGGAGGCCGCTAGGTTATTTAAGAAAAGCAATTTACTGCTTATCAGCGCAGTAGCGGCCCGTGGGGTCACTTCAGATAAAAAACGTACTATAATGTGTCGCCATGACATTCAATTTCTTACCAACTGTAAAACCCTTAGATTTTTTTTGGAGATATAAGTTTCTACTTATTAGCTTCATAAACTTATGGTTAACAACTCAAAAATACGTTTTCTCTAATACATCCATGATTTTCAAAAATATATTAGGTTTAATAACGCATGTTATTGTATCATACGTAATTACTTGCGGCGGATTACTTTATATAATTAAATTTTAACCCTGTTACGAGAGCAATATAGATGGCATTATCCAAACACACTTACACATATAAATATTGTTTTACACCCCAAACACTCAGAGCGTTCAGAGCGAGTGTGGCTCAGCGATAGCTTATACGATTTTTAAACCAACGCACCCAAGTTAAAATCCACCAATGATTTTTCAAGTAATATGTGGAATTTGCAATGGTGAAAGAAAAACCAACGCGAGGAATTTGACGTGTTTGTTTTTTTTTGTGTTACCAAATGACATGACGACCGCTCGCCTGATGTTAAGCGACATGACTGCCCATATCAATTGAAGGGTTGAGTATAAAAAGAGTTTTACTGTCAAATTGACAGTTTCGAGAAAATTTACTCTAAACTTCAACAGCGTCATTTTAATGTACTCTACATTAAAATGACGCTGTTGTAGCTTATAAGGTAAAATAAAAGGTTTATGTAAGTTTCAGTTGCTTCAAAATGTTTTAATTCTATTTTAAAATACTAAATATAGTACTAATTCATACAATTACTGTAAAAATATAATATAATAAAATAAATATAATAATATTTTTATGCTAAGTGAACTGTATTCCTGTGACAGATAAACCGTTTTTAGACTCAAAATCTCGAAGATTTAAGCCTTATTTCGGTATTTTAATGATGTATTATTGTAGATCATTTCACGCTGAATCCAACGATACCTGTAAGTCATTTTGTGAAAAAAATCAGTTAAACCCTTTTTGTTCTCACCCCTTCAATTGCAGTGACACTGGAAATTGTTCAAGAATCATAAAATTCGAGAACACGTGATATCCACCAACCTGCATTTGGCTGCGTGTTGGATTACGGGCTATACTCTGTTATAGAAGAGCCATATCCCAGCAATGGGAACGTATAGAGCTGATAACGATTACCTTTATTACGCACGTACTTGGTGCCATAATTCGCGAAACCTAATAGCCCGACAGACTAGCCAGTTTGGCCGGACATTTGGGTAAACAGGCCAGACAGTACGACAATTAATTTTTTATGTAAAATCAAACTTTTTGATTATTACTGTAAATCTTATTCAAATCTAATGAAATAATGCGCTCGCTCGTTTCAAAATGTCAAGCTGGACACCATTTATTTTGGCCGGACACGCAATTAAAAAGGTTATGTCCAACTTTATCCGGACACCTGGCAACACACGCACAAATAGAATTACATTATTACACCTCACCGAGTCCATTCGGTGCAATACCAAAACAATATAAAAATATTGTTCTGGCATTACTTAACTGTTTACTTAACCAAAATATCAGCGTTAAGCTAAGTTAATAGCAATATGCACTTAAGCGAACAAGAAACTAAATCTAAAAACAAATTACTGTATGAAAGGTTTATTGTTACAAAAATGCGTGACAAAAAATGCAAATGATTAGTTAGGGTGCATATTCACACTAGAGCAAGGCAGGGGTGCAGGGGTTGCGACCCCCGGTCCAAATATTTGGGTATCAGGGATGCTGCCTTTCTATTATCAACTACAATGATCAACGATAATGTAACATTTGAATTGCTTGTTGCCATTTGGTATCAAACATTATGCCATTTTTTAAACTTTTCATAAAATTAAAACACCCCAGCCTAACTATATATTTGTGGTAATTTGCGGCCTTTCTAGGTATCATTACATATATGGGTGGACATCTCACACAACGCCATCTAGCCTCAAACTAAGTAAAGCTTGTATTATGGAACCAGATGACTGATACAATACTTAAATACTTTTTGTTTGTAAAGCAGTTCTGTTTGTTCTGTGTCTGGGTGTTATATTGTATGTATTTACAAACAAAAAGTATTGTATCTGTAATGATACCTAGAAAGGCCACAAATTACCACAAAAATATAGTTAGGCTGGGGTGTTAACATAGGTATGTTCATCACACAAATGTTTGTCCTGGGTGGGAATCGAACCCACAACCCACAGTTCAGAAGGCAGGGTTATTACCAACTGAGCCATCGGGCCACTCATGTTCGTTTTTCCTAACTACTGAAAGAAATGAGAATGTGATTACTTCTCTCTCGTTTTGGAGAGTTAGAAGCATATCTCATTCAATATTCTTGCTCCATCGTATAGACACGTGTTAAATCCGTCGTCTCACATAAAATAAAACCAACGATATTCAAACAGCAGATTCCCCGCCTGATTGATCGGCGGGAGGTCAAAGCCGATATTTATTAACTGTATAAATTATACCAATGCTAAATTTACGCTCAATCACTTATACCCAATATAAATTCCGTCGTTGTTCTTTAAAACGCTGTGTCAACCTATCCATCAAGTAAAAATTCCCCTTTAATTTAATCAAAAGATCGCTTAGCCGAAGAAAAAAACGGGATGACGTGACGTAACGACAGGGTGATATAAAATGTTCACCGGACGAGCAGAGGAATGGAGCGGAGGCGGGGCAGCAATACCCTAGTCGAGACAGCTAGCCGATAAATAACAATTTGACATAAACAAAACCCCAATGTTGTACCTGAATTATTTATTACAAATACGGATCTGTGACCGGGGCACCTATCACTATTGGATATACCGGTACTTGTATTAGGTTTTAGGTTGCGTTAGGAGAAAAGCTTGACATTTTATGATAATATAAACATACAAAATAAAAATAGTTATTCGCCTCTAATTACCACTTATCTATCATCTTTCTCTTCTTACTCAATTAACTTTCTGCTTGTTTCTATTTGACCAAAGAGACATGTAATGTAACAATGTCATAAATTTCACAGGACCGGAGGTTAATTAATAAATTTACTAACGTACATGGCGAAAAATGCTTACTCCACATAAATAATGGTACATTTAGATTGTATAATAACTTAGTTCAGCTGTTTTGGCTTAAGTGACACACAATCAAAACAAACGTTCAAACAAATAATGTTTGACTTTAAATATTATGTAATAGGGATATATATTATGTTATACTTGACCAAATCGTTAGATAATAGAATTTGGTTTACCTCGACGGCAGTTAAACGCTTTAATACCTTGACAAAAAAAAAATCATATATTAATTTATATAATGCTCATATATAAGCCGTTTTAATATATAGAAGATAATTTAATTTAATCTTAATATCCCCCTATTCCTCTACCAGATTTTATCGCGATCACTTCAATGAAAGTTCCCGTGATTGAGGACAATTATTTACATTATAGAAATTTATTTGATCCCAATAGAGAGAAGGTGAGCACCCGGTGGATGTAATAAAATTTGCATACTTTTAATCAAGGGGCCTGTTGCGGAGAAGTTCCTCAATATCGGACCGCCGTGATCGATCCGCTCCGGGCCGGCCGGACCCGTTGCCGTTGTTCTTTATGAGAAAACATTGTTGCCAAAGATTTTTCATGACATATATTTAATTTGTGTCTTATAAACTTTACTATTATTATTTGAATAGTTGCGCCCCGCGCTTTCACCCGCGGATAAAAAGTATTTTAATTATTTGCTCATCTCACGGGAAAGTTTTACTTTTCCGGAATAAAATGTAAGCAATATGTTAATCCAGTGTATAAGCTATCTCGGTACCAGATTTCATCCAAATCCATTCAGCCGTTTAAGCGTGAAGGAGTAACAAACATTCATAGATACACACAAACATACATAGAAACTTTCGCTTTTATAATATTAGTGTGATATGATGTTTCAAAACACGTATTATCATGACGTGATTATAAAAATAAAAAATATGGTAGAGAAACATCCATTCCGCAATAATCGGCTGTACAATAAAGGCGAGCGTTTGTTGGCAAGTATAATATAAATATATATAATTTCTTCTTTTAGGGCGTTGGGTGGAGATCCATTACTTATTCATTAATATTCGGAATCGGAGCTGTGTAAATAATGTCAGTAATACCGACTCGCCTTCGATGCTTTAAGAGGATTCCCGTAGCGCAGTTTGCAATAAATTAGCTGGCTTTCTAATATAAAACGACAAAAGCCCGACAGCGTCACGGCCCGCTCTGTGCCCGCTCCGCTCTGCTCCGCTCCCGCTCCCCCGCTCGCCCGCCTGTCCATCTCTGCTCCGCATTAATCGTGTTTAGTTAGCGGATATTGGCGGCGGAAATTCAAATGCAATCAAATGAAAATAGAATTTGTAAAAAAGCAAAGAAAACAAACCGACAGGCGTCAGTCTAGCGAGAACGCAGAGCGCCGCCCTGCGCCGCCCGCCCTCGAGCGCCCGCCGCACGCTGACCGTACTTACACGATTTTAAATTGTACATATCTGAAATTCCGATCTGTCGCGCGCCCACCCTGCACTATGAAATGAAACAAAATAAAAGTGAACCGACGCGGTGCGCTCGGAAAAAATCAAAATCGAAATTAAAAATAAAAGGTTTTTCCGGCAAGGGAGGTGGATGCAACGTTTGCGGCCATCATCCGATGCAGCCTACAATAAAAACATGTTCCTCGCTTCTACATATAAACATGTGGTGTGGGATTGATTGGAATTGAATATGTGTGGGTGGAGGTTGGTGAGAATCGAAGGTGAGTTCCCTACTAAGACTGTAATCGGTTTTGCCCCGGGGCCGCCGAGCTCACAATTAAACTTTGTTTGTACATGTGTCGCTCGAGATTAGCCGCAATGCTCTTTTTAAGTGGACCAGCTGCAGTCTCACATGCAATTTAAGAACCTAGAGCACAGTTTCGGCAATTACTCACTACACGCTTAACCAGTTTTAGAGAGCAAACATATAGAAATGTATTTTTTTGTTTGATGCGATTTTTACTTTTAAATATACGATAACGAAGTCTATTCTATCTATTTCTTTTACCGTTGTTTCTGTTTTAAATTGATATGAAATAAACATATCAAATTGTGGGCAGTCTTAGATAATTTAGCCATTCGTTTGACTTAGTGCGCAATATAAACCTAATACAGCACAGCTAATAAAGCACAGAATAAATACCTAATAATACTACGTTGTATAAGCTTATTGTAAGTATTGCAATTTAATGTTTAAAAGCATTCGAGATACATGCGATGTGAGTATGTAATCAAATCGCAATCATCGTTCGTTTCCCCAAATCAGCTAGATTTCCTTTTATTTTCCGCCTTTACCATTCCCAACTGTAACTGGTATATACACGATGAAAATTTCGCATAGCCGATGAAAAAACATCTCCACTTTTAACTAAACCTAATCCCGCTCATAAATAAAAATAAAACATTTTGTTCGTATGGCTTTTACGACAAAGAAGGCTGATCTAATTCCGACGTTTATATACAGATTGTATATATAGATAATTTTCACTCATTATTTTTTGTATTTTTTATTGACAGGAGCAGGTTTTCATGGCGGAAAAATTAAGAAAGCCAAAAATTTTCCCCACGCGAGTGAAACCGCGGGGCGCAGCTTGTTATTTATATTTATCGTGAAACTTAAGAATTTCGTAAGATTGTGTTCCGTTGCAATTCGGGGCGGCATGTAGTATATTATATATTTCACTGTGTAAAAAAGAGGCCCCTCCATAAGGACAATGCTCACCAAGTCATATGTTCATAAGACGTAGACGTCGTGCGTCGCCAGGGGCGGGAGTTCCATAAATCATAGGGAGGGGTGCTGATTGCCCTCAATTATGGCATTAGCTTTCATGCCTAATTTTGTATCGTCGGTTATTACTTCCTTTTCTCGTGGTGAAGTAGATTAATTCATGTTGTTGATTTATTGTGGGGCTCAGACGGTTTGAGAAATAGTTTCATTAATAGCTTATACTCAAACGAAGCAAATAGTTCAAATTAATTAATTGTATGGTAATAATGTTGTGTTGATAAATAAAAAAATTGTAAATAGCTTTGAAAGAAATCATTACGTAAATAAGAGAATGTTAAAGTATTATGGTTTGTTCAATCATGATTGAACTGAACAATTTTTTAAGAAAATTCATACAATATAAACAAACAAAAAGGAATAATTCATACAATATTTTTGAGTAAGATTTGTATAATCCGAAGACATATAGTAGTTTAAAAATAATTCAAAGAGCATAAGCATAACTACTGAATACGGAGTTGCATGCCTTTTATAAAAAAATGTGACCCACTTCACGAAATTCGCATTTGCAGCTGCATACAGTGCTCTTCAGACAGTAGTTTCCGTATGTTTGCCGTTCTATCCAACACAAAAACAGCATCAACTAAGTTGTAACAACAACAACAACATCAACTAAGATGCTATGCTTGTGTTACTACGTAGGCACCTTGCTAGTTCTAACATTATAATTTTAACAAATGTGAATTTAAGCTCATTTGAACAACTCCCTAACGATGATTAGCTATACGTCATGTCCAAAGATTAGCTCCAATAAATCATTCAGCGTGCTCAGCGCAAGCAAGTGTAAAGTGAAGCTGCAATCAATCAATCACCCGACGCATAACACTTACAACCGTGAAATCTTCGAGGGCAAGACAAAGATAATTCCCGTTTAACTTCCGTTTCCAACTTATCGAATAATTTAACTGAACATTTATTTTTGCGCGCTCATCAATCAAGGGACTCGCGCGCCGCCGATAAGCCGCGTCTCGACGCCGAGAAATGACTAGGCATTACATAAATCCCCTCGGATGATGAAAAGTGAAGTCTAACAGATAAGAACCTACAAAAAGTTACGATGAGAAATGAATCGCGATTTATATCCGACGGCAATTCCCGCAGTCTTCCCCCGCAGGGCGGAGGGGTACTCCCACAGACCTACCCGCAATGACGACTCTGATGCGATTTATTTAGGTGTTGAATTATGTTCATTTGTAAGACATGAATTAAGTTCGCCTTCTATTGCTATAGTGATGGTGTTTCAAATGTTTTCTCAAACTTGTGCTTTTCACATGTTACTTGCAAGTCAACTGTTAAAAAATAAGAGATTTGCTAGAATTACTTTCCTTATATGTATTTTCATATGCATTTGCATGTCAAAGTCAAAGTCAAAAGATTTATTGCAAATAGGCTACTTTTAGCACTTTTACAAGTCAAATTTATACTAGGTACTTAAAATTAAGTTATTGTACTAAGCATATAGAATCGCAAAGTTCTTATTGTCAAATATTACATAGCAAGCCTATTACAATATATGGGTTTGAAAAAAAAAATTCTCTTTCTCACTACTGGTGCTAGCAATCCGGCACAATGCAGAACAAAAAACTCCGATCCGAAGCTTCGATTACATCTGTAAAGAAGCTACAAGAAACTTTACAATGATGTATTTTTTTTTCTACTGCGTTTACATGTCTACTACCTATCTTGTCTAAAATCGTACATTCAAATAATCGTAAGTATATTCCTAACCTATATTCGTAAAACTTTCGCATTATTTTAAGTTAATTAATAAATTGGGTACTTAATATGCATTAAATCAATATCATAATTTATAACGACCTTAAACCAATAGCGTTTTACTTAGAAAAAACAACCCTTTTAATAAAGTTAAAAGAATAACAAAATAAAACGAGGGTGAAAAGTTTAATCGAAAGTTTCCCGAAGAAAATCTCGTGGCAGCCATTATTAAGATAAACAGTACAATACATAAGCCTATCTCGACGTTTATTTTATCACGGGTTCACATCACGCGCCGCTATTCCCTGTTATGATACGGCCCGTACCTGAAAGAAAAGCTATAAACCTGTTCGGAGCGTTTCTTCCGGCGCGCCGGAGCGTCGTGTACGCGCCGCGACTGCCAAGCGCCGACCCGCCGCCCGCGCCCCTTGCTCCCGCCCTGCTGAACCCCCCACATCTACCGACCATATTTTCCACTTTATATGTGACAGTTGAGGTAATATCGAGACTCTCGCCGTCCTCTGATTGGACGAAAAATACACATTAAAGGAACCTGCCGGTTGCGAGCGAGCGATTCGAAGCTGTATTCCCGTGGAAAATGTCGGAAAATATTGTATTATGGGGGTGGAAAATTGCCACCCTTCCTCCCGCTCGCTCGACTCCGACAAAAACTGTCGAGTATTTGTTTTTGATGAAAACGATTTATTATTCTACGTGGGTTGGAGGCAATAAAGATAAGCCGGCGAGGTGGCGGAGCCTTATTACGGCTAACCCTCGCCTTTGTTTCCTTATAAAGAATAATAAATGAGGCCGCACGCTTATTTACCAACTTCCTTAATTATTTATTTATGCGAAAACATTGCTGATATTTTGTTGGATGCATGAGCTGAGTTTGGGGCGGTCGCGCCTGAAAAGGGTTTCCTTGCTTATCTTTTGGACCTCGTCACTCTTTTGGGTATGGCCAGTGAAATGCCGAAAACGGGACTATCGACCTTTGTCAAATTGAATTTACATGTCTCACAGTTCATGCTTGAATGAAAAGAAATGATGTCAAACCTTCTCAGGCTTCTCGCGATTCAGGAAACAAAAACGTCACAGTCAAAGGATTTTATTGCAAATAGGCTACAAGGTTTACAATTTATTGTAGTCAGCATCTAAAATTACAAAGTGCTTAATGTCAAATATTATATAACAGGCCAATCAGTTACAATATCTGATTTTAAATGAAAAAGTTCTCTTTCCCACTACCGGTGGAAGCAATCCGGCACAACACAGAACAGAAAATTCCGATCCAAAGCTTCGATTACGTTTACTTCGATTACAAGAAACTTTACAGTGATGTCTATTTTTTTATTTTATTTTTTCCACTGTTACTGCAATATTTATAAATTATTACAATTTAGGCATTCACACTGGTGCTAGAAAAATATTTGAGACTATCTCAATAAAAATTACAAAAATAGAAAAATGAAATTACAAAGCAACAGTCAATAGGCAAGGTGCCTAAGATTTCATAATATTGAGCTTGGGATATTCAGGCCAGGCTTTTTGTCTGATACATAATTATTTTCAAAATATCTATGTCTTCCCGTGGTTCCGCCCACATGGATTGCAGGGGAAAACGCCAGGCCTTCGTATTGCATTGTCACCACGACCTTGTTTGTAAAATCCACTCTGATATGACAGCGCAGAGACACAAAATGTTATTTATATTCATAGTTTAGATTTTAATCGCTCTCAAATCCGTCCAGTAGCTTCTGACTTCCGAACCTAGATAACAATAAAAATGTCAACAACCACAGATGCCCCGTGGTTTCCCGCGGTAAATCCTTATTTTATATATTGGTAAAGTATGTATAAAAGGTTTTCATATTAAGGCCCTATGTTGTATGTATCTTGTGTATGTACCTAGATAGTGTCAGAATTGTATGAGCAAAATTTTAGCCATATCAGTGTATCGCGGGCGTGAAGGGCAGACAATTAAACAAACAAATAGACTCTTAGAATTGTCAAGTTAAAATGGCAATGGGTAGGCCATATCACTTGAAATACCGACAACCGATGGGAAAGAAAGATTCTCGAGTGGCAACCACAAAACAGAAGACGAAGCGTAGCGTAAGCGTGGTCAAAACCACGTGTACCTATTGGATGCAAGTTAAGCAGCCACTTAAAGTAGCGCTCTATGTCTGTGGCTCATGTTCAGCAGTGGATGTCTTCACGTTGGTGATGATGATGACTTGAGAACTCAAATCTATTGATTATAGAATAGTTTATTTCGTTGATAGATAGATGGATAAAAGTTAATTTCAAGTAATGACATTCTCTGAGCACAATCTCTAAGCTCTTTTGACAGCCTCAGTGGTGTGATGGTTGAGCAGGTCGGCTCATAACCCGGAGGCGGCGGGTTCGATTCCCGTAGCAAGACAAGTATTTGTGACTGAGTCTGGATGTTGTGGGACCATGGTCCTCGTAGTTTCTGGGTCCCTAGACACAAGGAATCCTAGTTAGGGTCCAGGATCTATGTATGTGATCGTTGAGCGTTATTATTATTATTATTATTTAACTCTAAACTCTAAAAATATTCGCTGAATCTCCCAGTGTTGGCATAATATTGCGCATTGTGCTATAAATCATGAGGCAGTAAATCCGATGGTGGCAGATCAATCGGCATAACGGCTAAGCCACGATTTGCATTTACACCCCAGTATGTCTGGATGCGCGTATGCTTTGACGATCGTCCCTAATCAGGCAGCTCGTTCGACTCTGTGATTATGGGATGCAGCGATTATTTATGGTTGTCGGTAGAGCAAAGAAAGTTATATACAGAAAAACTAAAGGCAGCCCTTGGTAGTTGAATTTTCAAAACCCTTCTGTAGACGATGCGATGAGGATGCGGTTAAGAAGAGTAGGAAAGTGAAGGGCAATGAAAGAAAAAATATATATATTACAAGGCGCCTGTATGTCAGTCGAAGCTATCGCGAACTGTTGTTGTTTTAAATGTGACTTACGGACGCCAAGCTTTATTTAAAATAATATACATAAAAAGGTAGGTCGTAGTTGCTGCGAAGGTCTATAATCAACACCTTTCTTAGCCACCACTACACCATAAAAGGATAAGACACTTTAAAATATTTAAGTACCTAGGCCAGTCATTTATTAGTGTAGATATTTTTTATCCTGAATGGAAGTTCTGGTACCTAGCTACCTACCTACCTAGTACTATTGATAAAAGCTGGAGAAGCGCTTACTAGGAGCTTAGGACTTTTTTGCAAAGTTCATCTAGTTAGGTACCACTGCTTCGCCGGTTATTCTGCCGCCAAGCAGCAGTTTGCAAGCACTACCGTGTTCCGGTTTGAAGAGCACTACAGCTCAGTAATTTTATTAGCTACAGCTAATAAAATTACTGAGCAAATGAGATTGACCTGATGCAGGATAAAGCGCGCAGAGCACGAGAGACACTTCACGCGAAATTTTAGAGCGCTCCGAGTGTCACTGCAACTGCTATGGGCGGCAGTGTTGCTTAACATCAGATGAAAGGCTAGCTTGTCTTGTTTAATTAACAATTTAAAAAAACATCAAGCGACGGTCATACTTTTCTTTATCTTCAATCACATAACACGTTATTTTAATGACTCGCCTAAAGGTGCACTAGCAGAACCCTATGATTCACCATTGGACCCCTGTGGTGCGCACGCGCCGTGTACACCGTTTTGTCAGATATATTAATTTCATACTGACATGTGGTTACTGTGACAATGCACCACTTGTTTGTATCATCTGTCGCTTTTTTATTTCACCACATACTCTTCGGTGATTTGGCAGTAAATAAATGCCGTTAGATGAGTTTATTGGTAAATTAATATTACAAAGTGAAGAAGGGATATTTTATTAGCCTGGCTGTTGGCCATTCAGCAAATTATACTTTCGAATCAAAACTCAATTCCAGGAATGTTTTAAAATGGTATTTAACAAAATACAATACATAACCAAAATCTTAGCCTATACTTGGTACAAAGGCTAATTGCTATTCAATGTGGCCAATTTTATTATGTATAATCCTTACTCCTTACTAATATAAAAGCAAAAGTTCGTATGTATAGATGTATATGTTTGTTACTTTTTCACGCAAAAACCACTGAACTCATTTTAATGAATCTTGGAATGCTTATGTATTGGATTAACAGATAGGATACTTTATATCCGCTGGTGAAACCGCGGGGCGCAACTAGTATATAATATTAAATTTTATTATTACCTGATTTTAGTATGTGCCATGTATAATGTCCCGTGATTGGTTGTATTGACTGACCTGATAGCTCAGTTGGTAGTATCCCTGCCTTCTGAACTGAAGGTTGTGAATTCGATTCCCACCCGAGACAAACATTTGTGTAATGAGAGTGTTTGTTCTGTGTCTGGGTGTTTATATTGTATTCTATGTATGAATTTACAAACAAAAAGTACATAAGTATTGTATCAGTTATCTGGTTCCCATACATAGTACAAGCTTTGCTTAGTTTGGTGCTAGATGGCGCTGTGTGAAATATCCACACATACATATTTGTTTATTTTTAATTGACTTTTGATGTTGTATTAACTTTATATTTTAGATTTGATAAAAGTTTGAAAAAAAATCAGATCTAAAGAACTTTTATCTAAATAAAGAGGTATATAAGAAGATACAGGTTACAAGTTGGTGCTAAAAATGAAAATAAAATTACCTATTTCAAAAGGAAATAAAATGCCGATCATACCAATAATTGACGATGCAGTCAGACGAATTTGTAAAACAAATTGGTTTGGAGTCCACGCGTCCCTCTGTCTGGGCGACGTTTAAAAATTTAAATATCGACAGTTCTACCCCTCCTAAATTAAATGAGCGCACTTTTGAAAAATGTTGCGAACGAGTCTAGATGAGAAATGCTTCTTTTCTGTACGCCATGTTTTGGAGTTAAGGCGCTTTGGTTGTGAGCTGTTGTCTGCCATGAAGGTGTTATGCTATACGATAGCATAAACATTTTTTAACTAAATTTGATTTTATCGTTTAAATATAGCTTTTAAAACAAAAATACTACAATCTAATATGTAAGTAGAATATTAAAAAAGAGCACGGACCCAGGTGTGGTAAAGCAGAATGACTAAAAATAAAAAATATATTATAGCTCTGTCATTTGAATTGATGATAATGATAATGAGTCGGTACAAGTATTCTCCTCATTTTTAGAATAGTTTCGTTTTCTCTGATGGTCAAATGGCACAGCTGCTTAAAACCTCACTAGGTAAGACTTATAAAATAAAGTCTTATTCAAAGTTTAATATCTAATAATTATTTATCACTACATACTAAGTGAGTTTTATAAGCTGAACTTTTTTCATCTGTTTCAAAATAATATCGTGCTTTCAATATGTAATTTTTGAAAGTTTTGTATTATTATTTATGGATTGTCATTTACATTTGGTACAGGCATCCTGATGACATATCGCTAATGAATTAGATTTTAACAAATTTCAAAAATATATAACCAATATTCTATATAATTTTTCCAATATTATATATATACAAAATTCATATTTCACTGCAATCTAAACATTCATGCATAACACTGTCCACAGCACCCCCAAATGACGCGTAGCGGATGCGGTGTAAGTTAACTCGTACTATTTAACCATCCGTTCACACTGGATATGAAACACCCTCGCGTCGCTACAGACAGGGACAAAAATTTATATAATTGTCAAGTATGAAAAGGACAGATTATAGTCAACAGAGCATAACTCATAAATAAAATACAATATGGTGAGCAAAACATTGAATTATGCCGGTATTATGTCACATTTGGCCTTTGTGAATTAGTCGTTGTTGGAGATGGGGTGGTCTTCGATGTTAACTCTCTAGTTCGATGCATGGATTTAATATTTCGTATAATAAAGCTATTTAGATTTGAGTGTCTATATGTTCCGTAATTAATGTTGAAGTTGCATCATATGCAGGCTAAATGCTTTTAGTTGTCAGTTTATGTCATTTCTAGATATAAAAGCGAATTACATTTACTGCGTTAATAACGAATGCTTATTAAAATTTTTTATGACTATTTTAAACTTAAAATATTGTGGGTACCTACAATATGTATAGGTACCTAAAAAAAGATCGAACAAAAGGTACGTAAAGTCTAAACTTAAGAAAAGGCTTTTCGATCGAAACAGAGCCGTTCAAAACGCTGCCATAAAAGGGGAACGTCGGTTTCGATTCAGCGAAATCATAGAAAAGCACATAAATTGGCGAGCATTAACATTTCCTTTATCCTACGTGTCGCTGTATGACGCGGGGGCGCTCCCAGGGCCGCCCAAGACAATAAATTTACATATTTCACCCCTCAAACAGACCTTTTTTGCCATTCCGCAGAATTACGCACATATGGGAATATTCCGTTGAATATATCAGCAGTAGAGAGATACTCTCAGAATAAAATTATCTACCACGGGCGCCACATTTGCAGATAAAGAGCCGCGCTTTGACGCCCTCGCCGCTGCGGGGCGCTGCTTTATTTGGATGAAAAATACAAATTTTTTAGCATAGCAATGAATGTGAGAAACCGCATTATGAAATTTAATTTAACACGTTTGCTTAAGACGCCGTTTATTGCGTCTTTATTTTATAGATTAAATATGACCTATACATACCTATTGTAAACCTTTAGCTATTAGATCTATCAACTATATACCTGTTTGTATATTTTATTTAGAATACTTGGTTTTGAACGCCCACTCATATATATAAATGTATAAGGTAATTTAGAGAACTATATGCTTTTTGAACTGATACTTAGGCCCGCACCAATCAGCAGATTCACTAATTAAGGCTCCATTCAATTACGTATACATTATAGGGTTATAGAGTGTCAAATAGATTCAAACAGATCCATATATGGAAATGTAATTTTGCGGTAGAACCGCCCTTCAAAGGGTCAAATCAAAATCATTTTCACAGTCCAGTGAGCAGCCGAGGAGCATCGCAGGCGCTTAGCGGCGTTCGTTGACTATTTTGTTTTGTTGGTACAACATTCTGTAGTTTGGTACACTATTCCATTAAAAACTTAACCAAAAACCTTTTCGTGTTTATTCATTCATTTATTCAGGTTGATTTTATCAGCTATTTTTGGTGCTTATATTTATTTCAATACTTAATAATTTAGTACATTCCGGCATAAATTACATTTCCTCATAAAACCGGAAACTCTTAAATTGCATGATATTACAAGGTCCTATATTTTAATAATGTTATATAAATCTTTCTTAAAAATATCTGCCATATCTACAATATTAGACCTCTAAAACTTAGATTGTGTATAAAAACAAAATTCTTACAATATTTTGTTTTAATTCTATATGCTTAGTACAATAACTTAATTTTAAGTACCTATATAATTTTGACTTATAAATATTTTTTTAAATGTTATTGAATGATATGACGAGCTAGTCGTTCACCTGATGTTAAGTGCCACGTCCGCCCATAACAGAACAGTGTCACTCGGAACCCTAACACATAGAGTTTCAAGCGACACTGCACTGCGCACATCATCCTGAGACATCAGCACAGTCTGGTAATAAGATTACTCGACTGTGAGATCAGATCATAAAGTCTAAATTGCCCAGTAATTTCACTAGCTACAGTGCCCTTCAAACTGGAACACAGTAGTGCTTGCACACTACTGCTTGGTGGCAGAATTACTGGCAAAGCGGTGTGGTACCTACCTAGACGAACTTTGCAACAAAGTCCTACCACCTAGTAACATGTTTAGGATTAAAAGTGCTAAAAATAGTCTATTCGCAATAAATATTTGACTTTGACTTTGGCTTTGATATTTTTATTTTTTTACACTACCATATGGCAGATTTTATAATTTAATAAGCGTTGCTTATAATTAACACACTAACATTATAGATAAAAACAGACCCAATGGCCCCAACTGAAACGTCTGGTCTATACCCAACACGATATCCATTAGCATAAATACAGCAAAGTGAAGCTCTCAAAACTACCTGTTCATTTCAATTGCTTCGCATCCAGCCATAAGCACCTATCCATTTTAAAGCCGCACTTACACAATCGCATTATCGTCACCGAAATAGAGGCTGCAACGTGCCGTCAGAGTGGACGGAGCCGGTGGAGGACACTAATACTCATTAGAATTACATAGCGGAACGGCTCTGCCCGCTTGCTTGCCCGCTGCCCGCTTGCCGGCCCGCTGCTTGCACTGCTACTCTGCCACAATATGCCGCACCTGAACTGAAAACCTCACATCTGAGACTTTGAAAAAACTAAGGTAATAAGATACTAGCTGCCCACGATCGTATTTATGTATTTTCGCCTAACAGTCAATGAATGTGCATGTTTAGGATTTATTTTTTGTATTTTTATTGGTTGACAAATTTTATTACTTTATATCCTATTCCGTATATCCAAACATTAAAACATATAAAAAGTTAGCTTTGAGTACCTATTTTGTATGGTGCGACTGAAACAGGCCAAGCTCTCACAACACCTAATAAACTGCGTATTTACGTAGCAAGCCATCTCGTCTAGATAAACTGGGCGAAACTAGGACACATCAAAATTCATGGCTGGGCAAGTGACATGGCCGGTTAAACAGCCTGAATGTAGCGTCTAAATGATGGGAACGTTTCTTTTATACATGCTTATATCTTCCCGAGAGTTTTACATTACAACAGACTACTTCTATGTCTATAGCTAAATTTATCACATGCACGCAAAATCTAAGAAAAAATGATAAGGTAAATTGCACAACAAGGAAATCGTAAAATCAAGACGATATTTCCTAGTCGGTTTGTATCTTACAATGTGTGGCGATCGCTGGGAAATATCGCATTCTGTGCTCGAATTCCACCACAATCGATAAGAGAGATGACCGCTGCCCGCGGAGGGGACCATCAGGGGGTGGGGGGCAGGTGAAGGGGAGACTGTTATTTGATTAGTCTTACTGAGAATGAGCTCGTCTCCACTTAATGGGGTGAACGCCTGTAACTGGACATCGTATAATTTCCACAACAGGAAAAATAATTAAAACGCGCGTAGATGTAAACAGACACGTGTTAACCGAAAGGCAGCCTGGGCGTTCTTCCCATCATCGCCTAATAGACACACATTTCGACATAAATGAGTTTCACTCTAAATTAATTAGTAGCACATTTTCCATTATAAGGACAAATGTAAAAGCGACCGCTTAATAGCGTGGTGTAAAACTCGCTAGTTTTCGTTCGCGAGAATAGGGCCGGAGAGAAATTGCGGATAGACATAATCAGTCTTCTGGCTTTGAGGCCGCTTCAGCCCCCTAATGTGCTCTTCATCTGATGAATAGGATACACACACACGCGCAACCGTTGATTGAATTCAATAACATAGCTGCGAATTAAATTCCATCGCACGTTTTAATACGACAGCGTTTACGATTTATTTTCTTAGTACTAGTTGTATATTTTATAGTTGGATATTTATTTTAAACCTCAAAGCGTCGGGAGGGTCTCGGGCTAGCAAATGAACACACTCAGGGAAAGTTTTGCAAAACGGGAGGTCGGCTTGTAAGGACGGTCCGTAATGACCCGGCCCGATCTTACAAAAGGCAATTACAATAAAGTTCCATTCGCACATGGTCGTTAACTGGACGATATATCTTGGATTCCCTCGTCAAAGCACCATTTGCACTTGCTTCATCTTCCCCGCTTCGTATTGCTGCTGTGACAATTATAATTTTTACAGTGTCAAGTATTGTTTACATTTTAGCTATAGGTACATAATCATATAAAAAATATTATATTTATAAAAATATTATTTAATATTATATAAAAAAATCCTCAGGCTGTTTATTTGTTCCTAGTTAAAATTATTTTTTACATTCTATTGAAGGTTTTAAGAGTTTAGTTGTAAACTGTCTAACAAAAACTAGTTAAATACCTAGTAATTATGTATGTTTTCTTTTATTAGTTATACTACGTAGCAACATAATAGAAATGAGAAGTTGAAATGGCCGTCCAATGTAGATGTGTGGTTATTGGCCGCCGCCCGAGCGCCTCAGGTACAGGCACACTTTACGAGCGAGGGATTAACCCGTGTAACGAGATTCATTAATTCTTGTCGTTAAAATTTGTCGTTCTCGATTAATAAGGAAGTCCCACGCGGCAACGTTATTATCACTGGACCGCAGCGCCGCCGGGGCCACCGCGAAACTTCCCACTTCACCCGCTTTATTTACACTATCGAGTAAATTAAACTCGTGCTCGAGTGTCGGAGAAAACTTTAACAGAACTTTGTGTGTAATAAGTGGTGCAACAACACGAGTGGAAGAGCAAACGTCGGACGCGGTCTCCGCTCCGCACTTCGCTCCCACTTAACTCTTTGGGACATATTTATTCGACCCTCCGGCGACCGCCGCGACGCCGTCTCTCGCCCTCGCCCCCACACCGAATTAACCTAACGAATCAAAGGAGCCATTAAACACCACCTGAACGTTTCTTACGTACAATCACGTTATGAACGCCGCTACCTCGATCGATCGCTTATACATTTTTGATCGGTCTCGGAAACTAATCGAAACAAAAGAAGTACAGTGCTTTGTTATTAGCGTCCACTTCCTCTATCTGTTTGTATGTAATTTTTAATGTGGGGTCAATCAGGGAGCTATATCGTAGATCTCCGTCGGGCCGAGACCGTAACGATAATGAATCGGGGCTGTAAGAGCGCCGGACCGCCCTCACTAATTATTAATAGCTGCACACACGATACACTCTTGGCCATTAAATGCGAGTATCGTAATCTTAATTATTAAAGAAACGGAGACCAGTGACATTTATAATTTCATGCTTATGGAGCGTACAAAGTGCTTTGAATTTAAGATCAGTGGCGATGGTCAGCGTCGTAATTCTGTTTCAATTAGATACCATTATTAATGCATAAAGACAGTTCTGGTATGTCCACGCTGACCGCATTTTCCTTGTCCTTTAAGATGACCCTCCCACTGTGGAGGCGTAGGACTTGTCCACTATTTGTTTTGCCTACCTGAAACCCTCTCACAATTGTCCACTAAGTGTTGATTGCTTGTAAACAGCGTGTCTTGTTTGAATAAGTAGGCAGACGCGCGTTTACATTTCTCGAATTAATGAAGATTCGTTATTAATGACCGTCTGTTAGCTGAGAGTCCGGCTGGCCGACTCTACCTTTGAACTATCAATCCATATTGAATGTACGGTGGTCGTTTCCACTATTTCGACTATAGCTATAGCCTACGTCATAAGTTTATTGTGAGATTCGAGTCCCATGCGTGGAGGGAATTGATAAGGCGCTCGAACCTTTGCCTCTATTGCTTGAAATTTATTGCTGTTTTGGGTTTTTATTGTTCCGTTTTACGGCCTCCTCGTGTATAAATCGTACAGATAGAAGATGAATTCCGTGCTAGAGCGACCGCTCCTTTTATATCGCACATTTTGTCGGCGATACCTCTACATATTTATTTACTGCGTATAAATAACTTATTATTCCCCCCGTGAAATGGAAATGTAAGAAATAAAACGGTAATATAAAATAGTGCTCTACGAGAGACCGTTTCCTTCTAATTACACTCCGTATGCGTGCTCTGAAATGTTAGGATTTTCATAGAGGTCCATCACGGCGACCCAAGCGTGTACGATATATCACACGAAATTATGCTCGGGGTGCGTTTCAGCAGCGAGCGGGACAGAGATGGCGAGCGAGGTTGGCTGACCCTCGGCTCATAATGTACGGTCCGGTTAGGTAGACGACTTACGGGAAATAGGTACCTACGAGTATGTAGCCTCCGGACCCCGCGCCCCGTGCATGAAATGCTTATTATACGCGGCACGTCCACCACCCCGCGTTTTCAGCCGCTGCGGCGGCTCGCTCGCTCACGCCGAGCGCCCGCCTGCCCCGACAGGGACGCACTACTGATATTATAGCAAATCGAGCATTGTTATGTCCGGTCCGACAGAGGTCAGCGTAATATATGGCCACGGTATTCCGGGCACATATATTAACTCAGAACTCGCTTCATACTAAGATCTTGCGCGGTGGAAACAAATGGTAAGGAAAATTTTGGCGGTGAAATTCATCCGAGCAAAAATGTCACGAATAATTGCGGGCAGTTTTTCGGACTCATCTAGCAACTGCTGTGATGAAGGTAAAATAAATGGGGTCAGCTAATGTAATAAATACGCTAATATGTTTAGGAAAAATTAAAAATTGTAAGAAGAACTTAGCTGTTGTACACGTATAACGTATAGCTAATATAGTTGCGGTCAAGTAGATGATCGAGATGGAAGATGGAACAAATGAAGACTGATCACTTTAGTGCAGATGGTGGACGTGGGTGCAGGGGGTTGAAGAGCATCGAGGCAAGGGTGAGGAGGTGCAACCAGGAGGTATGACATGTCGCACTAAGTGAATGATGACTGCGCGCAACGCTGTAAAGGAAACTCAAGATATCGTAGAAATTTTTAAAGTCGCATAGTGCTTTTGTTGCTTCTACATTACTTATTCTCTGCTTCTTATACCTCTCTACATAGCAAAACAAGATAATATCAGGGTATAATTAGGCCCAACAGGTTTGTTATACATTTTTGTAATAAGGTGTTATACTTTCGCATTAAAGTTCACATAATAGAATAGAATTTAATTAATATTTAATCAGAAAAAAAGGCACAAATCAATATGAAATGGTATAAAATCGAGAGTACACAAAAAGTTTGCTGTTTGCCCGTTTCCACGAATCGGTCCCAACTCAGTATATTGCTCGTCGTATAACCAGCGCTGTTCTTTCGTTGGGGCCATTTCGGTGTCGTCATAGCATGGTTTACAATTATTTTAATTGATAATAAACAAAATCGCGTAAACACATTAGCAAAAGAAAAGAAAACTGTATCTGACACACCTATATAGTAAACCCGAAACTGTCTCATTAAGTTATTAAAACATTCTGTATTATATTGATAATGTCATTTATAAGGATCAAATTCTGGGAAGTAATGATAAAGGTATATACATAAATTAAACGAAACAGCTCATATATCTAGACTGTCTTGGTGACTAACTAACCAACAGATAACGTATAGCCCGGTGTATACTACTGGACCCAGAACTTGATATTCATGGGCTGCCTCTAGTTTTAAATAAACTCCATTTAACTTTTAATAATTTTAATTCCCAACTAAATTACAAGAATAAAAATATGACATCTGATACAACAGTACTAACAGGTGCAAGCCAAATCAAAGCACATAATGATACATGATACCGAATGGGCCGCTAGGTTATCGACTGTCAATTCAAAAAGATGGATGAGCGAAAAAACACGATAAAATCGAATCATATGGGGATACCTCGTGATTACAGGGGATCTTTTTTACCAACATCTTCAAAAGATTATCTCACACACTCGCAAAAATATCAGGCCGTTTTGAAGTAGTATAGGAGCTGGTGCGAAAACTTCTGCTTATAAATACAATCACGCCCTTGCGATAAATGTCTAGGGGCGCAGTCACCCGCACCACCTAAACGAATTTAAATAAAATCGGGTATTAAAATCTCCAGGCGATCTCGCAAAAATATACCTATGTCAGGAGAGATTTGAGCGGAACAAAAATTCCTCGAGCTCGTCGCATTATCGAGGGGCGGGTCTCCTGTTTTCTTTTATGGCTGTCGTAAGGTATAATCTTCAAGAAAAATGGGATATTTAAATGAAGTAAATTCCTCGACGGGGATTCCTTAATACCCAAATGTTTCATGCAATTTTGTATTTATTAAATCAGTGACGAAGACGCAAAATATTTTAAGGTGAAATAGATATTAATGAAAATTTGGTTTTGATATAAAATTTAACGATGGATGGAAAAATTGATCGCAGTAACTCAGCGAATTAGAGCGTTTACCGCGCAGAAGAAAAATATTGTTCGCGGGTTTGAATCACGCCTTTTGTTCATTGTTTCTTTTTAACAAATTTTAGAAGCAGAATATCAGTTTATGCTTAATAAATGACTCAGTGAGATAGTGAGGATTTTTATTTAAAGATATCGTTATCCAAGCGTCACTTCGTGTTGTGCACAGTGTAAACATTGGGTCATAATGAGGGTAGTATGGCTTTCCGTCGCGTGCGCCTCGCGCGCTGACTTGGGCCGGGCGAGCGCGGCACGTGGCTGCCACGCGCAACACGTCTCTAATTGCCCTTCCATGGAGATTGTGACAATATTGGACAATCCAGTGAAAATAACACCGGTCTTATAGCACGGAACATCAGTTGAGCCGACTATAATCTCTCATTTTAATAGATAAGTGGAGGCGGAGCCGCGTGATTTGTTAGCGAACGCTCCCATTTTATTTGTTTAACTCGCACTACAATAGCTAAATATTAATACTAGTGGCGCCGTTCTAACGCTATTGTTCACCGAGGTCTACGTATCTCGAAGCAAAATTAAATAAAAAAAGAATTCAAGACGAAACTGTGGCTGTTTCATTAAAATTAAAAGAAAGTTAAGTCGCGACACAAGACAAACTGCCGCCTAGAGAAATAAAGAGAGCAAAGCAAATGAGAAGAACTCATTTGGGCGGCCTCTGAATTGTGTTCGAGAGGATAATAAAAAGGGAAGCCATCAGTGACACGCACAATAAGCATCAACCTCAAGAATATCATAGATAACTGCGAGCCGCCGGAGGGACCTCATTAGAAGGCCGCAGGGAAATTAAAAAGAAAGCAAGACCTCGGACTCGATTGCGACCCAAGAAAAGCGAGCGGCCTTCCTCTCATAACATTACATACAGCCTGCGTCGATTTTCCGGACGATTATCATTTTGTGGTGCGTAAGATAGACCCGGAAAAGTAGTTAATGGCAGAATGGAGGTCGAAGGCGAGCAATGAGCAGGCGGCATAAATCAGTCTGGAGCAGAGATGAATGTAATTACCGTGCACGATGAGACAAATCGGATCTGTGCCTGGCGCTCGGACTCGCGCTGCTGACGTTTTTACTTATCATGTGCATATCGATAAGTCTGAGATCAACTACGCTACGACATTTAATAAAGGGTTCATCCAGATTTTGGATAACTCTCTATTTGAATTATAAATAATATTAAACTTTTAAAAATATTATTGAATAGGTCTTGAATTTAAAATGTGAGCTGAAACTAAATCAAGGCGGCTCAATTCGTTTTTAAAGGTACTTTTATCATAAAATGTTGATTCACAAACAACAATATAAATAAATTACGTAGAAGGAAGGAGAATTAATTGCCTTTTTTCGAGAACAAATTTCAAGTCTTCGAAGTTGCTCGATTCTCTAGAAAGAAACCTATAGAAATCTTGCATTTATGCAAAACAAAGGCAATCAAGGCCCGGACGAACAGAAGAAATGAGCTTCATTAAGCGACGGAATGAAAACTTTAATAATGTAAGATGCAAAAAAACTCGGCAAAAAATACTTAAGAAAATCTGAGGACATAAAGGCTGTTGTAACCGGGGACTCGCCGTAAAATCATTAAGATGCTAATAAAAACTTCCTTTTGTCGCACAGAGACGAACTCGGGACGACAAAAAATATTCAAATAAAAACTCAATCGAGGGAGTAGAATGGAAGACGGTGGCCATGATTATTCTTCAAAACATAATGAAGAGAATTAATGTAAATATTCTTTTTACTCGGAACTTTCTACCCTCCGGAAAGTTTTATTTCACGGCGCGTCGTTTAACAACGTCCCTACTTATTGACATTCAATTCGGGGGAAATTGATTTATGAAGATTGTCGCCTTAATTGTAAAAAGATTTCTTTTGTACAAGTGCCCTGTAAATGTAGACAGCTTAAAGACATTATCAAGAATATTTTATGAATGTGTTGAGTTCAGATTTGTAGAACAAAGGTCTGTGGCGATACATTATTGAGTGAATCGTGACAAGGAGGGGAGAGTGAGGTAAAGAGTGCAGCTGCAATGTGATTACCCTGTCATGCCGCTGGCAGGACAAGCGGAACAAATGGCTGCAATTGTTACTCATCAACTTCATCAAATATTTATTGCAAGACGAATGTATTCACAGTAACCAACTTTAGTTCAAAGAAGAAATACTTGTCCATTCAAGCTCCATATTAAGATTTATCTTTATTCATTTAAAGATTATTCAAAGTGTGTGATTTAATCAAGCATTGCATAAGTAAGTGCCTACGAGGCCTTTTTATTGGTCAGTATTTTTCGGGATTTGGAACAAAATATCCGTAAATAATTGGAATCTCCCCAGAAAAGCCCTGGAAGGGTCCACGCGAGGTCCGGCACCTTTTTACGGTCGATAAAAATAATAAGTCGCTGGGACTTCCTCTCAGCCCTCAGCCCCTGCACACACGCCCCGTCGTCCCGCCCACGCTAGACGCCACTCGTTTTTTTTCTATGTATCGCAGAAATAATCAAATTAAACCCAACATTTGGAACTGGTAAACCTAACAACACACGTTTTCATTAACCATTCGCTGCTGACACCAACGGCACCTATAAACAGACATTAGGCCAAGTTACACACATTAAAAGTTTCCGAATCGACACCTAATATGCAATCACATACTTTATAGAAAATTTATCGTACCTATTACAAGATTCGCATTAAACTACCCAGAAAATCTTTAACCTAAGCTTTAAGCTTATAAAAGCTCGGCGCTAATGGCCGGATACCGGAAATTGCGCTCTCATATATCTCCCAACAGATTTATGAAAGTACCCACACATGAGTCGGTGTCTCTTGCACGCACACATATATCACACTTGTATCCACAAGGCTTAGACACCCACACAAGGATGAGCGTCGTTGCTAAACTTCGACACTTATTAATTTAAAGGGTCATTAAATTTAAGAGCAACTTAGATAGTTGGTGGTTTAAAATCGAATTCCAGCTTTTGTGAAGTTTAACAACTAATGATCACGAGTAGCTATGTTGATATCTTGCTATAGATATATACCAAGTTCTTATTGCGCTGTTGTTAAATAAACTCACTCTCAATAAAACAATAGTTAAAGCTCAGATAAACTTATTTTAATTTTAATAACAACAATAAAATTATCGCCACTTATTCGATTAATTTTGATTCGAAACATACCTCAAATAATGAGATAGATATATGTTCAAAAAGAGAAGTTGGAAAGTCAATTATTAAATTTTACTTAAATATCCACGTCAAGATTATTACTTTATCATTATAATTGAAATTATTACGAAGAAAAAAATACTGTAGTAAAATCGCAAGTACTTAGCCCGTGCCGTAGCCCGTAGAGGTAAGTGACTATGCTACATGCGTAGCCACACAAAGAGCTACGCCGTAGCCGCGTAGATAATCCGCGTCCGGCGGCGTAGTCCCACGGCTCCCTTGGCCGCCCTGTTATAACTGTGATGCTCTTTCCCTGTCATGTATATTGTATTTAGCAGCTCTGCATACATTTTTATGTGTAAAAAGATTTGCACCCTACTTTTGTTTGGACTGGTATTTATGCATCACGGTAACAATAAGGCTACTATTTTTATAGTGCGTACAGCTAATGAAAGGAACAGCTTGCCGGCATCCTTGTTTCCAATTAACTTTTCAAGTCAAGAGTGAACAGGTATCTTCTAGGCAAGCCTGCCCTATCTTAGACCACGTCATTGCTTAACATCAGGCGAGGCAGTAGTCAAATGCTTTGCCTATAACCGACAAAAAAATAAGGTTTTATAATTCATTGATTTAAATTTCAAGGAATCATAAATATCACTTTCTATAAAAATGCGGTCAAATACTGGCCTAACACAAACTTTTTTTTACAAAATTTGTTCCGTTTTTCACGTAACAGTTTTCATTAGTGTGTGACTATTGACAAAAACACTGGTTAGTCAATGAATTTTGCAAAGTGATTATAATTTTTTTTTAATAAAATTTATTTATTTAAAATGTCTGTTATTAAGTCATAAATATTTGTAGTAACAAACTCAGAAAAGTAAAAATGTGGCATAGGAAAAAAAACAAATAAAAACATTTATTAGACACTCAATAACAGGAAAAATAAATATCAAGAGCATATTTGCATATTTTATTTTAATAGATGCATCTGATTTAAATACACTTTGACAGCCTCTGTGGAGTGGTGGTTGAGTAGGTTGGCTCATAACCCGGAGGTGGCGGGTTTGATTCCCGCGACAAGACACGTATTTGTGCAAAGAAAAAAAGGCGCAAATACTTATTCTGTGTCTGGGTGTTTTGGGACCAATATCCTCGTAGTTCCTGGGTCTCTAGGCACAAGGACTCCTGGTTAGGTTCAAGGATCTATGTGTGTAATCGTTTGGTGTGTGTTGTTGTTTATTATTATTATTATAAATATAATCTAAAAAATTAAGTATCTCTATCATATAAAATAAATAACTTTACTAAACGAGTTGTTTTGCACAAAAGTCTATAATTTTTACACGTTGATAAATGGAAACACAGGTCTCACTACTGACCTTACAAATACGAAAAAAATGAGATTAGTTGCAAACTTTTCTTGCGATTCTTTACGTTTTACTTTTCGTGAGAGACGAAAGATCTAAATCAACCATAATATTGTCTCTAATATCGGTTCAATATTTTGGAAATGACGAAATAATGTAAGAAAATAACAATAGGTACCTCAGTCTCTCAAGAATAATGGAATGAAACAGTACGCCACTCCGACAACCTAAGTCAATCGCTGAAGGGATATTAGATATATTCACGAGTGAAGGCTGTTTTTTTAGGATCGTAATCTTTTCCGTGTATCCGGGCTTGGCCTTCCCCGACACGTACCGGCCATTGTGACGTCGAATGCGTCTTCCTTCGCTTCTTATATGAGCGTTACAAGTGCTTTCTAAATAATCTAAGTCCAGTCGAAGAGAGCGTATTGTATTGACACAGTGGAGTGGTGGCCGGCTGTATAATGCCGTCTCCATGTGTGTGTGTTGTCCGTGCAGACGCGCTGCGCTATGTTAGCGGTAAGGGATTGATCGCTTTTAGTTTTTAAATTCCTTGGCGATACAGACACATATCGGATAATCTATTTTAAAATATAGTCCTCATGCTGTTACAATAAGAACGTCAGTGGTGAGTGGAAAAGTTAAAACAAATGACAATCATTATAGTACTCAGATTACTTAACCTTCTTAAGTAAACACAGAGGAGCAGGTCTGGTATACTTACAACATTTTTTTTCTCGATATAATCACACCCTGATATCATTTATCTGTCATTTTACTCGCAATATTTGACGTTTATCTTTTTAAAACCAATGTGTATTCTGAAAAATATTGCAAGTTTTAAATTACGAGAACTGACCTCCTGATGGTGTCAGAATATCGTAATGGTTCTTAGTTAAATATTATCGACAACTGTGTATTTAGTTTTGGTACTATCGCAAATAAATCGTAGTTTATATGGTTCGTATGTTTATACTGCTTTACTTTCAGATCCGAAGTTTGTAGTTATTTATGTCTATAAAACGCGGCATCTCATACTGTTTCATCTCATGTTGACATCTCGTATGTGTGCGTCCACGCTTGATAGAATAAGCAAGTCGTCCGGCGCCTTAGGGGGAGGGGGGCGACTCCCCCTTAAGTATCTTGAAGACTGGACCTCCACCGCCCCCTGCCCACTACACGTCTTCTGTAGCACTTCCCGTGGCCGCACTGGACTCTAATGGGTCTTTATGTTATGTTGTAAAGATATACGTTTCATAATATAATACGAGATCGTATGATAGCTTTTTGATGATACTTTGGAAAATATATCATGTAGTTGGGATGACATTGAGCTCTTTCGCAATTTGTATTAAGTAAACTCTACTGGTTTTTTTAACAGTTTATTATTGGTATCATTTTTATTCATTCATTATTGCTTAACAACGAACATTGTGAATGAATCATCCAAACTTCATTATATCTTCTTTATAAAAGAAAAACTATGCAAATGTTTCATTTACAAATTCATAGCAGTACGTGACTTGTGCAGCAGAAATTAGACCTCGACGCTGGCAGTTTATTAAGCCGGCCATCGGGAGCGAGGCGAGCAAGTGAAGCGAGCAAATCATATTAACAAGCGCAGCGCTGCCGCTCTGACGTGTACTGTCCCGCTGCTAATTCGTAAACTAGCTAGTTAGCTATGCGAGGGTCGTTTCCAAGGCTAGCATAAATGGAAAGCGAATTTTGAAATAGTAAGGTATTAGTGGAATTCTTATACCCACTTATTTAAACGCTGTATTTTTATTAGCAAAACGTAAACATGCTCGTCTCATCACTGAATGACATTCAAACTGCTACCTTCACGTTCATACAATATAGATACCTATATATCAAAAATCGATATGATCCTATTATCCTCATATCCATTTAATTTGCCGCAGCCTCACACAAAGAAAAACAAAACCGAACTGAGAGAACAGTTCAAACAGAACGCTACGGTACTTCAGGCAAAAGTTATGTGAAATACTTCTAACGTTCGTGCGGAGGCTGCTATGAGTAGATTTACAATAAATACACCAAACAAAGAAAAAGGAATCTGGCTGCGGGGAAACTTCGCCTTTTGTATTTCAGTACTGCGTACTGGTACGGTAGACTGCGCGCTTTATACATCAATATTTATCTGTACAACTTGTTAGAGAACGGTAATGCTAAATTAATTTAAGGCAGCTGAACATTATTATTTTATTAAAAAAACAAAATAAAATATTTTCTCTATTTTCTAGTAACATCTAATTATACATAAGAAAGTCGTGCTAGTAACACTATTTATAACTCAAGAACTGCAGAACCGATTTGAAAATGGTGAAAATTGGTGGGGAGCTTAGAACCAGGAAACGGACGTAATATACTTTTTAATCCGCTCGACTTAGTTTTAATAAAACACCCGTGCAAAGCCAGGGCAGGTCAACTAGTTATTTATAAAATAAATGTATTAATCTGTGCTTAAATCATACCTAAAGACCAAAAAATAAATCTATGTAAAAGAATTTATTTCTGGCCTCTCTTTACTCTCATAGCCACGAGAGATAGATACAGTCGCGGATATAAAAAAGTTATAATAGATACGTAGTGGTGTTGTAGAGCCATCGGTGCAATTTCTTCCAAGAATCAAATTCCTATTTCGGAAATAGAACTTCAATATACCGTCTCATCCGTGTAAGTGATAGAAAGGCTGCAAAAGCTTGCCACCATTGCGCCTGAGGTTCTTTGAGATGTCGGCGGCAGAATGGCGCGCCACCTGCGTTATATAATTGGACTTCAAAACTGCGCGCTCGCGGCAGATCCCCAATTCTTCCGCGTCGCTGAGTCGCTGCTCTACCAGTGTTGCTAGTAAGTATTTTTTTCCTATACTGCGGTAAATTTAAAAAAAATCTCCAATATAAAATACAAAATATTTTTGAAGATACAATTATTTGTTTTTGTAGTTAATGTTTTTTAAGTAATGCAAGATGTGTAAATCATATATTTTTTTTAATTTTCAATTTATTTTATCATAATGACAAAACATCCGCCGTATTTCAACTAAATAAATATCTACTGTACAAATAAATTCAGTTCGCAAATATTTTTTATCACGTTATTATAATGATAATTAATCATTATTATAGCAATTGTTGGTGACGACTAAGCTTAGGCGTTTCCGGAAAATAATAATACTGTGCGAAATATAAAGAAGCGGCAGAGTTGGCGAAAAATATATTAAAAATAAAAAAAAAATACATGAAACTAAACCGACCTTTTTTTTCACTGTCATAACACAACGTTCTTAAAAAACTAAATATAAAAAGCAAAGAGGCCTTATGCTTTTTCCACCGTGTCGATTACAGCAATCTTAGAGTTATGCACGTCTGTGTAATGTACAAAGTAGGTAGGTAACTTAAACATTTTGAGAGTTTTGGCGGGAACGCGAAAAAGATTGCGTCACCGCATTGTATTATTTTCCAAAACTTGTGTTAGTTTCAGTGTTAGTGCATAAAATTGGTGGCGTTCTATTCGTTAAGTGCTGGATTACAGGCGTGAGTGTAGGAAAATAATGTAATGATGGTGAAACGTTTTTTTTTCATGTTGTTTCCAAAACTCCATAGAAGCTTCAAGTAAAGTTGCCACCACTTTACTAGGAGTATGACTTTGACTAGACTGACTTGACTATGACTTGACTTGATGACTTCGACTGTGACTTGACACATATTTGCGTAAAATATCGATAACTTGATAAATTATCAATTACTTGACACTGGCTAAATACACCAAAGTGTGGAGCCAAAACATAAAAAAAAAATGTGAAATAACTTAAACATTCTGACTTATTGATGTTTAAAGGATAAGTCATGGCAGCCCGTCTTCTATTTGTTTTGTCTGTGTTGCCTATGCTTCTGTCAAAGCTCAAGCTTTCCCACGTTTTCTTACTGACGCATTATATTGAAGACATCAATTCACTTCCGTTACGACGTCTAACGTGAAGTAAGCGTCTTACGTGCTCTGCTACATGGTGAAGTTATGGGAAGAAAAACTTCTGTTGAGAAATAAATTCTATATCTACTCCCGAACTAAGCTAAGCTTGTACTATAAGAATCAGATAACTGACATTAATTATATACTTTTTGTTTGTAAATATATACATAGAAGACAACAGCGCCCAGATACAGAACACCGATGTTTATCACACAATTATTTTTTGGCCTGGGTGGGAATCGAACCAAAAACTTACAGTTACAGTACAGAAGGCAGGGCTACTACCTTCTGAGCTATACATTTTTCTTACTTTTTTAAGCATAATTATATACATATGCTAGTTATTATTTATGATTATTATGACTTACGAAAATTAATCCAGCCAGTTCAGTGGTTTATGAAGAGCGCTTCGAATATCGAATATTTTTAGTTATGATACGACCAAAAATTGTTCTTTTAAAAACAGTTGATTTTAGGGCAATCGTATTAAGGTCATAAATCTAAATGGTTCTTTGAAATTTGATTCTTGATTTTGTAGTATATCGCTTAACACCTTAACTTTGACTAACCAATAACCTACCTCTACACTCAAAACACAGTAAATTTTTAGTTACCATAACCACAAAATACTATAAATTCCAAAAGTTTTAACATCAATCTTTTTCATCGTGACGTGTTTAATAAGCCCTTTTAGTGCCTTTATATGCATATATTCTGATACATCTTGTATCTTGGAATAAACTCTACATTCCAAAACCTCAAGTATGTAGCAGTGATCACGTAGCCCTCCATATAAACTAGAAACATTCGCATCCAAGTCTTGTCTAGACCTCCTTGAAATGTAAAACAAAATTCCTTAGAGCGGCTCATGCAAATACAAGTGTCGTTTTCGGGCACTCGAGTCTCAAATCAAGAAAGAAACCCGGCCGGCGGTCGAGCGTCGTTCACGGCTCAATCAACAGCCAGTTACGGGCCTTTGTGCAGAGTGCCCTCGGCCTCACCACACAAACTCCCATTCTCAAAACGTTGACTCCATCTTCCGAACTACACTTCAAGTACACAACCTTTATTTGTAAAAGGTTACGAGAGTAAGCTTTATCGAAATTCTTATAATACCTTCTGTATTATTCATTGTAACATTACATAAAAGCGCCTAACTATGGGGAGTGGTGTTATTCCAATTCATAACTCTAGAAAACAAACGTCTGACGTCCCATGCCGGTGTAAGCGACTTCAGACCAACATTCCAAATATGAAAATAAAGAAAATAAGCTCTCCCTGACCGCGCTCCTCCAATCGCGTACCTCGCTTTTATTACATCCATAAATTCATCATATCGCAGCAGCGGGCGAGCTCGCCATTGGCCGCGCGAACGAGACCGAGTGTGCCTCTCCCTCACACCTCCTTCATATTAATATTGAATTTTTCTCGACCCCCTTTCCCACCACCCCGCGGGAGGCTCTACACTTGCTCGCCCCCGTATTGTTGTTATCTTTAATGTTGTGGAAAACGCGTTTTCTTGTGTCGTTAACTTTTATATTGCACGAGTGATACTTTTAGGGTTTGATACATAACTTATATGTCTGCCTTTATAGCAAGGTTGTAGGCACCGACTCTATAAGCTATCGTGGTATCAGCTTAATGCATTTTTAACAACACGCACATCGTCGAAGTAAGACCTCACATTATTTAGGTACTTATGATAATTTATAAAGCTCTTCTCATATAATTTTAACTCTCACAGTAAGTGTTTCTATTTATTACCCACTAAGAGTCGCCCAGTAACTTATCTGTTTTCATAGGGAAACTAATAATTTGCGGGATTAAAATACCCTATATTACTCTCGGTAAAGTAAAAAGTAACAAATAGACAGTTTCATTTTATTAGTAGGGAAGTATGGATAAGTGATCAATAACAAAAGTCGTTGTTCCATCATAGGTTCCAAAATATTTTCTTTACCTTTTTTTAATACTTCTTAAAGAGCTACTTTGTTCTTTTTAAACAGAGACTAAATTAGCTTTTTAATCCCTAGGGACTAAAAGTAATTTGAATTTGGAATGTGGATATTATCTCTCATGTGATCTCATGTCCTATACCCCTAAAATTTTACAACCAACTACTAGTAGCGCCATCTATTGAGAGATTCTTGAGAATCCACCAACCAATATGGTCAAGTTTCATCAAAACAACTACTGTAAAATAACGCCATCCAAATCAACATTTTTATTTCTTTAGCAGTATCGCCTGATCAGCGTAATCTACGGATTAATTTGTAAAGAAAAATTTTTAATCATGAACGGGATTCCCTAAATCCGAAACATGTTTTACTTAAGCTACCGTGATAAGTAATCTCATGTCCTTTATCCTTCACCTTTTACAACCAACTTACGGGGTTGGTAGCGCCATCTATTGAGAGATTCTTGAGAATAATGCCACATGCGGCTCTATAGGCGGAAGGATGCGGGTTCAAATCCCGTTCTTGATTTTAGTTATACCTTTACAAATTAATCAAACATATTGTTAGTATAAGTTCAAATCACCAAAGAGATCAATCAAGAAGATGCTGTACCAGGCTGTATGATAAACCACAGATAATATAATACTATAAGCCGTGCGGTAAATAAATAAAAAAGTTTGTGTTAAAAATTTATTAAAATTCAATCCGCCTCTGTTTACCCAAATTCGTATTTTACTTAGTCTTATGAAAAATGAATGATTAATGAATCTAAAACAGCGATCAATAAAGTATAATAGTAACTCCAGAGAACACATATATACTAAAATGTGCTCGGACTCTAAAAAATATGGTAATAAGCTGCTGAACTTACTTATTTTCTCATAGAGGGTAATAAAAAGTAGAGTATCCACCTCGAGACCAACACTATTTTAAGCTCGAGAATTCTTCACTCCGCTTGAGATTCAAAGAAACACTCTTACCTTAAAAATAGTTCTTTGCTCCCTTGGTAAACAATCTACTATTACGCTAAATCAAAACAGGAACAAAGGATATAATAAATTAATCACCTCAGGAAGGGTCGCTCACCCCTTTAAATGTTTTCCTTTAGTGCATTGTCTGGCTGCCAAAATTAAAAAGAGAAAACTGGCCGTCTCTGGTAAACGACTTTGATGACCTTTTCGTTAGCGTCCAAAGCAAAGGGGATATTTTAATCGCTTTTAACTGTAATATATTTTTTCTTTAAAAAAATGTAGTAGAGGTACTTACAGAAGAAAAGTTGGGGTTCTGAAATAATTGCTACTCAAAATATTTATGTTTTACAACGTATGTACGTACTTTCTTAATATTGTCTCATAATAAAATGATAATAGATTTTCTAGTGTTTAAAGGTTATTTGGCAGTTAACGAGTATATCAAACAAACAATGTAGGTAATAGCATAACATTACCTGACACGTTCCGAAAACAAAAGACACTGTGTGGACTTTCCTGGTACCCCATAAAAGTTTCCACATCTTCTAAGTAGCGTAACGATCTAAAACTCGAACCTAAGTGCGTAGCAAAACACTTTTATAGTACACCCAACCCGAACTCCACAAAAGTGCTCCACTCTATGCAGAAACGAAAATACACGGAATCTTTTTAAATTCGCTCCCTTATATTTCAAAGCTCAAAAGAAATCGCTAGCAATATCTGTCTGAAAAATATATCGGATTGCTTTGTCGCAGCTTTGGAAATCGAAATCTATTTTCCTTCAAATCTAAGTGAATCCCGTGCGGATTGGAAATGTACCCTTTACCTACCGGCGCGGCGGCGGGCGAGCCAATTGATATTCTAACAATACAATGTATGAATAAAATATAAACTGAGTTCCTATCAGGCGTGTTCCGCGCTATCGCTCTGTACACTTTTGAGGATTTCTTTACAATAATATTGACGTGTAATAAATACCTCCATAGGCAGTAGATGGTAACACTGTAATTATGATCTTAATCATAAATTAGTTAGATGACATTATTATTTTTGCCCCTTACCGCGGTTACTATCGCGAGGAAATGTACATACAAAATTAAAGATTTTTTTTTCAAACATATCAGCGCTGAATGGTAACAAATGTGCACACAAACTTTTATACTATTTATAGCATGGAAAGTATAAAGCTCAATATTTTCCTGAGTGACTAATCGATTAATAATAATAATAATAACGCACAATGATCCCACGCATGGATCCTAGACCCTAACTAGGATTCCCTGTATCTATGGACCCAGAACGAGGATTAGTAGTTTTTGTTTCTGTGCACAAATATTTGTCCTTCCGCGGATATCAAACCCACCGCCTCTGGATTATGAGCTGACCTGCTCAACGACCACACCACAGAGACAGCCTAGACTGCATACAATTGCAGTACCTATATAACCAAAACCACCAGACCTAGTTAGAGATATTTGGAGGGTACCTTTTTTATGGCATAGAGGTGTACTTCTCTTCTTCTACTTTTGTACTTTGTCAGAATATCAAGGCTGCCCACAGGATTCTGTCTGACGTACTTGACGACTACATATGAGGTAAGTACTAAGAAAGGGGTTTTGACGAACATGTCTTATTAAGGGATTAGTACAGCGGGCAAGTATCATCTGATTATGTGTTCAGCATTTTGCATTAAATATTTATTACATTTTTTCAACGCAATTGATTATTATGCTGCTGCCGTTGTTATCACAGACAACTTAGGAGAGACTAGTCTGTTGTTATACTACTTGAGCGCGATGCTCATAAAAATATTTAAATGGTTTAAATTAACATTATTGTACAAAGTAACTTGCTTGTCAATGATCACAGAGTAGTAGAAGAACGAAAAACCATAGACATACGACCATGAGTAAGTTGACTTTTACATTCTTATGTTGCTAACACTACCTACTTATTATTATTTTTTTTTGTTTGGTTTTGGCTCCACACTTTTGTGTATTTAGCCAGTGTCAAGTATTTGATAATATCTCAAGTTAATTAATATCATATAATGTGTCAAGTCCAGTCAAATCACAGTCCAAGTCATCAAGTTAAGTCATAGTCTAGTCTAGTCAAGTCATACTCCTAGTAAAGTGGTGGCAACTTTACCAAAAGCTTCTATGGAGTTTTGGAAACAACACGAAAAGAAACGTTTCACCATCATTATACCACTTTTCCACACTCATGCCTGTAATTCAGCACTTAACGAATAAAATGCCACCAATTTTATGCACTAACACTGAAAATAACACAAGTTTTGGAAAATAATACAATGCGGCGACGCGATCTTTTTTGTTTTTTCCAACTTATTATTTATTCTCTGCTACAGCTATCATTCGTCACGTCAGCTGGAGGATTAAATTCTTATACTAATACTAAAATCTAATAATTACAAGTATATAAGTATCGAATTGAGATAGTTGCTAACGATACAAATTTATATTTCTCCACATTCTCGTTAATGTTGCCAGCACTAAAAATAACCTCAATAAAGCACATGCCACCAATAAACGTGCGGTGGTATGTACGTAGGTGCCTATAGGTATGTCGGTATCGTAATTTTCTTTATTGTGCCTTACCGCGACGGGAAGTAACAACCCGGAGGGCTATTCTGTACCATAACTTAGATTGTGATTCGGAAACGAATGAGTTCCGATTTACGAGTGCTACAATTACGCTTAGTACATGAAATAAGATTACTAAATAATTAATCAAGATTTATTCACTTTTAGCCTAGCTTAGCGTAATCAATAGATTAGTTTTAAAAATTAGTTAAAAAAAAAAGAAATAATAAATAACGGGCGAGATTTGAACAAGCATCCTTTCGTCTATTTGGTTGGGATAAGAGCTAGGCGTAATAGTATTCTGTGGTTAAGAGGTATTTTATCAATGACCATAGATTTTCTAAAAAAACTGTAATCCATTAAAGATATTATTGTGTTTCCAAATAGTTATTGAATTCAAATAATAAAAGCCCTAAACTACAATAATCGACGACTATATAATAGACTGGCCCGATAGCTCAGTTGGTAGTAACCCTGCCTTCTGAACTGTGGGTTGTGGGTTCGATTTCCACCCAGGACAAACATTTGTGTGATGAACATAGGTGTTTGTTCTGTGTCTGGGTGTTATATTGTATTATATGTATGTATTTACAAAAAACAAAGTATTTAAGTATTGTATCAGTTATCTGGTTCCCATAATACGAGCTTTGCTTAGTTTGGGGCTAGATGGCGTTGTGTGAGATGTCCAACGCATATTATATTATATTATATTATATTATTATTATATTATATAATAACGAGATCGTTTCTATTTGCTAAGTGTAAAATTTACAGTAATATTGACCGCCATAAGTATAGTGGTTATGGCCTAACTTTACGTCAACCCGAACTGACATAATAAAGACTTTCAATTTCTGAAGCGGAAATTACGGAAACAAAGAAACCCATAACGGATTCCTGTCGCGTCCAGAATACCGACGCACGACGCCGACGTCCCCGCGTCCCCTACTCATTTAGCTGTCGCAGAGTTATTTAATACTGCGACTGACCCCCACCCGGTTCTTGGACGCTGTAAATGTATTGAGCACATCTGCCGGACACTCGCAACTACAGAAAAAGCAATAAATACGAGAATTTAAATGAATCCCGATTGTACATGACACGGGGAGATGAGACGACTGCTGTACTGTTTCGAGAGTAATAATCTGTGATATAAAAGCTAAAAACAATTATTCTGTTTCAAAACATGAGATGAAATGTGACTTGATCGGTTATTGTAATGTTGCATAAGTTCTGTTTTATTGGAGTTTTGATCAGGTTTTTACGTTTGTTTTATCAAAATCGGGTCATCCAAAAAGGACGTCTGTAAATACGATTGAATAAGAGATAGTCGTTACTTAGGAGTTGTATAGGAAGGGAGGGTATAAGGACGAATAGGGGGGGGTAAGAAAAGTTACATGTAGAGAAAGAGGGAATGTGTAGAAAAAGAACAAAGAATGGACGGTGGAGGGGCAGGGAAAGGATTGAAGTCATAAAATTAATAAGTTCGTGAGATGCCGCGGCTTGTCAGCAAGTACTTTTATGAGAGAAAAAATTTAATTTGTTCAATACTGAAAGATACATAGGTATCTTAGACATGTGTTTAAACAAACAATCCTACACGACATTTGCTTATACTATATAGTAAGTATAGGTAGGTACCCACGAGATAAAACAAACAATCTACCTAACAGTGTTGTAATAGAAACATACAAACACTAAGTCAAAAGCGGATTCCTTTAGCAAAAGGGTTAAGAAGATAGTCCAGAAATAAGTATGAACCCAGTGTCTGTAATCTTTCAACATCTTAAATAAAATAGTCGGGCCCGTGCTATATGGCCGGTATCTTATGAATTAAATATGAGCGCTTTATTCGATTCCCGAGTCCCTCGATATCTGATAATAAAAAAGAAATTTATCGCGAGCACACGAGTAGGAAGGCCCAGTCTCATCGGCCACTATTTTTTACGGCGCCGGCGTCCTTCCATCGGCAATCACTTCATAGCGACCCCTGTCCGAGCGTTCGATGACAGAATTATTTATCAGTTTGAAAAATGACGGGAAATTGAATGTAGTCGCAATGTTTACAACGCATTTTCTGTCCGGAGTCTTCGGGGGTTGCTTCCCCCGCGTTCCGATGTCCACTTTTCAAAGAGACCGCTCGGACGAGGGTCGAAAAAGTGTCCCCAGAGTAAAAAATACAAAAAATTGTATCTTCGCTCAACAAATGTTACATTACGTTTGTACCATGGATTAAAAAGAAAAGAGTAGTCGGAAAAATCGGTCGTTTCTAATACTTTATTCATATTGTAGATATATAATTGCTTTGTACCGTGGGAGGACAGGACGCGGGTGGTATTTCGATGACGCAATCTATTTGAGTGACCCGCGCCATGTGTCCGCCTGCACCCGCCGAGGGACTATCCGCTACTTCCTACTCTACTCCACTCTATATTGAATTATCTGACTGTGATAAAATAACTTTGAGGAAACTCTGTAATCTCATAGTTCTGCTACATTTGCTATTTTCTTTAACGTTATTGCATTATTCGTGGCCTCGTTTGTTGGGTAGCTCGTGTTTGATGTTGTATTCGTTTGAATCTTCAGATCATGGAATTGAAATGCAGCCAAAATAAATCAAAGTAACTATAAAAAATAAATATATACATCCAGCTATTTTTAAAATATGATTGGGTGATTTCATTTAGGACCGTAAGTAATATGAAAGCATATAGCCGCACTCACCACTTGAAATGAAACAAGAATAACATGATCCAATCTGCTACATAAACGACTTTGCAAAAATATTATGTAAAAAAGAATACAAAAACGCATAACTTTGTAGAGGCTCGGTTCAAACATGAAAGTAGTGTGTTGGATAGTATTCATGTAGATAGGTAAAGGTACCATATCGTCGACACGTGTGCGTATATCACATAGACATATCCATATCATGTATAGGCGCCCGGTATATGTATTATATTGCCATGGCCGCTCGTAAAATTGTTTTATTCGCCCCATACTGCGTCGTAAAAGGCGTAATAACGCGAGGAGGTATCGTGGAAGCAATTACCGATCTGTTATAGTTTGTTACAAAGGCCCTTGTTTATTATCCTTTTATTATCAACTCATTCGCCGAACAAGGACGCTGTTTAATTCAATACGTTAAACGTTCATTTAATTATAGGTATGTTTATAGTTTTCATTTATTTCGGGATGTTGATACAACCAACTCTCTAGCTAAGCTAAGTCATTCACCTCTCAAAAAGTCAGCGACCCAACATTTTAGTAGAAAATATACCGTTACAAGGAACAGGCATTTTTTTATAAATAATATAAATGTTATTATATTTTTTGTTATTTAATGTGCTTACGAAAGTACGTTAAGCTGAAGGCAGACGATAATCAGACTCATTTGAGCGGCCTAAATATTCTGACCCAGGCATCTACTTGCCTATACGAGAAGAAGAATGTACAGATATATTACCATCCAACAAAAATACGAATACCAGCATTAACGGTTGCGATGAACATTCGTCACATTAGCTTTTGATCGCTATCCCTGAAACATGTCATTGGTCTAGAATATAGCAATCTTACCAAACACAGCCAACGTAACTCAAAACATCGTTTTCCATCACATTTGCAACAATAAGCTCTAATGAAAAGGAGCTGAATGGCCGGTCGTAAATCAAAATTTGGTAGGTTCGACAAACAGATGAAAGTTGCGCAACAAATCCTTGAGTTTCAGGTCACGATTCAGCAAAATCGACGAAAATAAAATCAAACGTTCCGCCATTCGCCGCCGAAATGGAAAATGTGATATTGGATAGAAAGCGCTCAAATGTCATCATAAGACGCTTTCATTCGATCGGGCACATTTGTTATTTTGGCTACGTAATTCTTTGTAACTTTCAGGTGACATTTATATAGAGGTGTTTACAATAGGTCTGAAAGAGAGACTATCAAAACTGTGGAAAGGAAGGTTTATTGGGTAATATATAAACAATATTAATAACTAAAGTGGAAGTTTGCCAAAAAAAATCTATTAATGTTCGGGTAATATAAAAAATTATAAGTAGGTACTTACATTTAAATATTGTTCTTGCATTATTAATATTGTAAGTTAAACGACATTGCCACATTACAATATCTGCTGTATTCTACTACACCGCCGCATACATATATGATAAAGGTAAACAAGCAGATATTCCCTCACACCCCATTATAATCATAACGGAATATCATAAGCCCGCCCGCCCAGCGTGGAAAACCCAAGCTTAGCCACCGCGCCGCCCGCCCTCAATATCATAACGAGCGGGGATTGGCTGAAATGAGATGATATAATATCATAACGACCTGCGATTGGGCGAGGGGCAAAGGCGCTGTCTCCCCTCGCGACGTTGTAACTCTAATAAAGGTTAGTGCAATACAACGCTCAGCACGTCGTCATAATAAGTTTACGTCGATGTGTCGACCTCAATAAATATGCCGGGCGGTCGTTCGGTTCGGCCGAGTATGACCGGTAGGAAATGCCGACCACCGCCCGAGCCGGATCAATAATAATACTCGGCCATATCTGCAGTGGACTGGATCTGCTTGAGAAAGCGCCCCCGGCCTGCGCGCCTGCCACCCGCCACTACACAAACAATATAAATCATTTTCTCAGCGCTCTGAACCGCGCCGCGACCACACGCAACCCGCATCCGACTTTCGAATCAACCGCCGTACTACGTGTATTTACACCTTTGCCCAATATTTTTACGCTTAGTATGAACTTTATTAAACCTCATTCATTACATACATACTTGATGAAATTTTCCACTGGTTAAAAGCTGAATGAAAATGTTATCTCAAGAGGATTTAATGAAGAAGAATGATGGTGATGCAATCTTAATTGATTTACTTTAGCAATTTCCCGCTTTAGTTCGTACGGGAGACATTATTGCCAATTATAGTAATGTATTAGAAAAACATAATAGATGGAGTGCCTTGAAATTCGGAGAATTATATTGGACACATTTTCTTGAATCAGAAACCGATGTCGTATATTTTTGTTTTAGTTTGAACCTTATCAATAAATAAACTTTGTACGTACATTTGTAAAATATAAAAGCAAGGAATTTTTTCGTGTTCGCTAGAATTTTTTTGGTGCAAGTGCATTGCTTTGGGAACACATATTCGAGGACATTTCTGGTTTGCTTGGATTTTCTTTTTTTGGTTAAGTTATTTCATTTCCATGTTCCTCATTTTTATTTTATTGTTTTGCGTTTAATGCAAATAATGACTGTCATAGGTCGGATAAGAATAAGCAAATATGGGATGTTGTGATCATATACAATACTTCAGTCTTATACAGACGTTAATCAATAACCTCAAGCGATTATTATACATGGTGTGGTACTCTTACCAATAAATATTGAGGCCACCGCATTACGAAGTATGGGATTAAGGGCTACTGAAAATGTCTTTACCCTATACGTACGACTTTCACAATTTAAGAGCTTTAACATTAATCACGGCCCCAACTATTCGTCATAGTGTAGATAGATAGATAAACTCTTTGTTGACACCAAGATGACGAAATACAAAACAGGAAAGCTTATAAGTAGGTTACAATGGGTGGTCTTATCGCTAAAAAGCAATCTCTTCCAGATGGCCACGGACAGAAAAGTTTAGGTACCTATGAAGCATTCCTATTTTACAATAATAACTCAAAAAAATTATGAAGTATTTTTTTAAGAGCAGCATAAAAACAAAAATTTGCGATACATTTTATTTCGTGATACTGCAACCTATTAGAAACCTCAACACACAGAAGTCATGCATGTACATGGGAAACGATACATCGATAGAGCTGATGGCAATGCGGAGCGGCGAACTTTGCACAATTTATCAAATTGAGTTACCGAGGGGCAATATCGCAGAGCGAACGCAATATTGCAGCGCGTGACCGCGTCTGCAATACGCGCTCAATACATCGGCGGCGCCGGGCCCGCACGTCCGCCGCCCGCCTTCCCCGCCCGTCTTCTAGCCGCCCGCTCCCGCCCAACTGACCACCTAGATATTTAGCTAACAATGCCTCGCCGCGAGCGACGGCACCTACCGCGCGCCGTCCCGCTTCGTCGATTGCTCATGCCACGCGCCCGACAGGGACGCACAAGCCTCCGGTCATCGCTATATTTATTGGCGACGCTCATAAGTACGCGGGTCAGGTTATAAGTTTCTACGAAATGAATGGCCGAGGCACGTAGGAGGTAGCGTCCGCCACGCTTAACAAGAAAGCACCTCCACCAGAACTTGGCAAGGGGGTTGCCACCCCCGCGCTGCCTAGCGTTATAATTAAAAAACAAAAGAATACAGAGCCACTCAGCCTCCTGCCTGACGATAGTCTTAGTTCGACTTTCATGCAACGACTGACAGTTAAAATCAAAAGAAGAATGGACGTTCATTTTGTTTTACTGAAATGATACGAGCAAAGATATAAGAATAAATCGGTTATTTTTCATTCTTATTTTGTGGCGATGTACTTTAGAGCTTTTTTAAGTACTTGTACATAAGTTCTACGAAGGTGATATGTGAATATCTAGCTCCCAACGGTTCAAAGTGTTTCTAGAACGTTGACGTTGGGTTATTTTAATTTATCTTATATATAAAATGTATGTAAAATGATCCAATGTTATAAAACAAACACTTGGAAAGTTGGCTTCGAATTTCCTTCGATGTAATTAGAAAACGTCCGCTCCACGGTCTAGTCCAGCATTATTTTACATTTACAAGACCCAAGAATCCCATTGGACGTGGTTCAAATTAATCTTATAAATAAACCATCAGTCACCCCACCACACCCATACGCGCGGTCGTCACAATTCATGCGGACCTATTACAAATACCTTCCAATGGTCCGCAGATGACCGCACGGTTTTATAATGCGAAGGCGTCCCCCTCAGCCTTCACCCCTCGGCCCCCCTTGACCATCGACCGACAATTGTAAATGGCACATAAAATAAATGAATGTGCAGCGGGACTCGCCTCTGCAGCAGACAATATAAATTACGACCGGACGATTATATTCCGGCGGGAATGAAGCGTTTTCCTTCAGATAGAATATACACTTTACATCGGGGAAGGCTCGCCGGCGTATAAATTCAGGCTGGCCACTGGCGGCGCCCGGCTCTCGTTAGCCGTGCGTGTAATTGCCTACTGTTTTTAGGGAACGCTTTGATTAGGCATACATTTATAATGGTAACATGGTTGTATTTCGATTTCTTTTTCATGTTGTTCGATGTTCGTAATATACTTATCCTAATAACTTACGGTGAAATATTTCATATGTGGTTATTCAATCATAATAAAAACCTAATACTTTAGATACAATAAAGTTTCTTTAAAAATGATATCAGTACTTAAGTATATGAAACGAATTTAACCACTTTTTTCATATTTAAAACAAGCATCACATAAATACTCAGGGTAGGTACTGCGATGTTCCAAGCTCAGATATTTCCTATAATTTTGGGAAAACTGTTTTTCCGGAGGGTCTGCGCCCTGCGATATTTTAGCTGTAACTAATGGCAAATTTCCAATAACATCTCATTAATCTCGCTAAGTGAAATTTATAGCTATATTACGGGCCCAACGCCCGCTGATCACATAAAGTAAGACTTAGATTAGTCCACTAGGTACAGGTTCATGGAATAAAATCGGATTTTATCTTTATGGTGCGGGGATAGATACGTAGGTATGACGTGAGGTATGAAAAGGCAATTAATAAACAATTATTTCTTTACAAGTGGATCATGGACATCTGAGGTAGTATATGTATCTAAATAATATCTAATGAAGTTTTTTGTTTTATCTAGGTTGGTTCAAACTTTTTATGACTACTTTGGCAACCTCTGTGGTGTGGTGCTTGATCAGGCCGGGTCATAACACGGAGGGTTCGATTCCCGCGGCAGGACAAGTATTTATGCACAGAAAATAAGTGCAAATACTGGTTCTGGGTCTGGGTGTTGTGAGACCATGGTGCTCGTAGTTCATGGGTCCCTAGACACATGGAGTCCTAGTTACAGGGTCCAATCTATCCATCTATGTATGTGATCGTTGGGAGTTATTATAATTATTATTTATGGCAGCCTACACATTATTCTTCTTTGTGTGCACTCTTGTGCACTTTAAAGAAATTAAATTATATCCTTCTGGATATAATTTATAACCATATACTTAACTATAATATATAATTAATGTGATCTCAAAATTGCTTTCCTCCCAAACATTACGTGCCTAATTACTCTGTTAGAATGTATTATAATCACAAGCGTGTCCCATAATGAGTCATTTGATATCACAGACCAGTCATTTGGTCAGCGTCGCAAAACTAATGACACATAATGACGGCCGGACAGGCCGCTTTAGGGTAGTTCTTGCCAAATTTAAACTGCTGAACTTTGATCTAATTTAACTCTTATTTCAATGAGCTAAAGGTTTTGGATAATGTACTTGAATCAGTCAAGGTCTGTTAGTTGTTCACCCGGGGTGATCTTGTGCGGGTGCAACGATGACCACCTGACCACCCCAGCCATAGTAATTGGAACTTTGCACCAATGTCATAATATAACTGGCTGCTTTCAAAATTAGATAGGTGTTTTCACTACAAGATGGGCCAGGTGTTAACTCGACCCTTCTAACTCCACTACTAACTAAACTAAATTTACTTATCAAGATTATGGACATAAAAATGAACTCATGCCCATTTTTTTCAAAATGCTTCAACATTGATTTCTTAATTTATCCAATCTCTTGGCTTGGACATAACCTAATAGTACCACATAGAGGTACTATTAGGCTGAGTCTAAGCCATTATTTTGACAATTAGTGACAGGAGGAAAGATTGAAACATTAATACGTTTCAAATTGCACACATCCTTGCCAACTTCGTTCTTTTGCCAGTCTGAATATATCGTTTTATTACCATTCTTTAGTCTGATGGCCATACTATAATAGTACAAGAAATATAGTAAGGGCTTGTTTCATAATATGCTACTAAAGTTGCTAGTAGTTAACCATCACGTAAATTATGTGGAAGATAAAAGTTTCGGTTAGCTTGCATCCACGTTTCACATTCCTTGTTTATCTGGCTACCAAATCGTATATTGATACAATATTGATATCACAATGTTACAATACAAGCGCTTTTGCAAGGTTTTTAGTTCTATTAATTACTTCTGTAACAAAAACTTAATACTACTATACATTTACAACGTACAATGACAGTTTTAATAAAATTAAATAATCTAGCTAAACATACTTCAGTTGTCAAACAAACTTCTTATCCATCAAATAACGATTTAGTTGCCATTCGATCTACCATTTAAGTTAATAGGTACTAAATGTGTTGGTTAGCCCTTTCCAGTGATTGTGCAACGCAAGAACAGTGTTTATATAGCAGATTTAATTCCTATTAACTTAACCGGAACTTTAACCGAACATTCTGAAACGAGCCCTAAGTATAACAAAAGATACCTACCAAAAAACGTCAATAAGCTTTAAGAACTTTAAACAGCATCTTGTTTTTTGTATACATGCTTATTCTTGTACACTAGGATCTATACGTTGCACAGGTGTACGGTGTGCCCCACTGCACTGATTAGATACGAAATTATAGATGTACTGTGCGCGCACGCAGAAAATGACGGGTAATAGCGCTACCCGACCGTTAGGATGCGCATGCTGACTCACCCTTGTCATTTAATGTCGACGATATAGGTAAGTACCTATGCCCATATTTTAGATAACATAGTTAATGTAGAGTCTACAGCCTGCATAATCTATCTACAGTGTAGACTATGGGAGTTTTTTTTAATTGCGCCGTATTGGACGTCGTGTATTTATAATATAGGTACGTTATCGGAAAATAGGTTGTCAATGTCAATTCTTTTTTTACGAATTCACCCGTGGTTATAATTTACAAACTCAGTTTTCTCATTGCCAAACAATCATATTGGCATAAACATCGACAAATATTAGCCGATTATGCTGAACATAATTGAAGGGGTGAGAATAAAAAGGATTTAACAGATTTATTTGACAAAATGACTTATGGGTATCGTTTGATTCAGCGTGAAATTAACTTCAATAATACATTCTCAAAATACCGAAATGAGGTATAAATCTCGAGATTTTGAGTTTAAAAATGGTTTATCTGTCACAGGAATACAGTTTGCTTAGCATAAAAACATTACTATATTTATTATATTACATTATATTTTTACAGTAATTGTATGAATTAGTACTATATTTAGTAATTTTAAATAGAATTAAAACATTTTCAAGCAACTGAAACTTACATAAACTTTTTCTATTACCTTATAAGCACTCTACATTAAAATGACGCCGTTGACTTTTAAAGTCAATTTTCTCGAAACTGTCAATTTGACAGTTAAATCCTTTTTATTCTCAACCCTTCAATTGTCATTTGTATAACTTGCAATTAAGTAATTTGGAAAGTGAATCAAACTACACATCATTGCAATTCAAAATGCACTCGATTTCAATAATTCTAATAGCTCGCCACATCCGTTTACTTTCACTCGTATGACTTGGCCAGCTACAATTCCGCTAAGCGTATTAGCCAGTAATGACTGCAAAATCACATGGATGCAACTGGTGCACGTATTTCCTGTAATAAAAAAAAATTTTGAGTTGACTTAATTATGGTAAGCTGCCTTCCTGTTTATTACATTTTTGGATGCAGTTCGTACAAGCTTTCAAAGCACAACTGGGCATGTTTTCTTGGCTAATCTGTGAATTCAGCTAACAATTGAAGCGTCGTTGTACTCGGCCTTTAGGCCTATCTTTACGAAGTAAAATATACATATATGTGTCAATAAATAACTCTATAATATTGCTTGAATTATGATATATGATGATTCAAAAGTCAAGCAATTTTTGTACCTAATATTTTCATTGCATCAGTTACCCACTATTCACGATGTTTGGTCACACCTCCCAGTAGCTAATACTGATTGTCATAGTAAATCAATGATACCATTCATCATTCTTGAATAAATTTAGTTTTTACTCCACAAAAGTGGTATTTAGCAATGTATCTTCGTAATGCATTGAATAATGGATCTTTTAATAAATGTGCAATCAATATCTAGTAGTGTTATTTTATTAATACGGTAAAGGAATAAGCAAGTATGTGTCGAGGAGACAGTGAGTGCGAGTCAGAACTAGAAATTAAATTAATGAACATTTCTCACTGCAATAATGGCTTTGGCACGTACGAAAACTTCCTTACATAACGCCGGTACACAACAGGGCTGCTAGAATTAATATTGAAGTTTTATAACAAAGTGTTGGAATGGATTTCTTTAAAAGCCAACATGAATGCTGTTACCTAATAAACAAAATATCACGCAACTCGCCCACAAATCTCGATTCTTGCATTGAAATTGAACTGAATTGAAATGAATGTTCGTAATTATGCATTGGTGGAAGATAAGCTCCTCAGCTTAGAGCACCGAAGTAAAATCGCCAATGTATCGTATATTTTCTATAGACTGCATTTTGGAGAATGTGCGAAGGAATTACACGATTTTATTCTTTCATCTTCTTTCTTTGACCGGACATCAAGGCGCATAAAACATGGTCCCTTATATGATTGAAATTAGGTACATCAACCCACAAGCATTTTTTGTAGTGTGAACATCCAATAAGTAGAACAACTTACCGGCATCCTTGTTTCCACTTAAACAATCTGGGAGTCTTCAAGTCAAAGTAAGAGAGAACAGATATCCCCTAGGCAAGCATGCACCATCGTAGACTGCGTCGTCACTTTCCATCAGGTGAAACAGTGGTCAAACGCTTTATCTATAACAAGTTAAAAAAAAGGTAGAATCCTATCCAAATTAGATATCGGTATTAGACTGTTAAACTAACTATATAGATTCACACATTAATGCATGGACAAATTCATATCATAAGACATTATTATTGTACACAAAAAAATTAAATCACACATTATTTGATGACATTATTATTGTAATCTTAACTGAACAGTTAAGATTACAATAATAATGTCTTAGGCTATGAATTAGTCCATGCATTAATGTGTGATGAACATAATGGCTCATCTTATATAAGCCATGCAGCAATTTGTTTAAATAGATAACGTACGTGATAATTAAGGACGCGTGTTGGTTGAAATTTGGTGTAAAGTTATATAAATGAAAAACTGTATTAATTATCCTACGGAACCAGAACATCGTTAATACTCGGTAGAGGTAACCAATATGAATAGATTGTCGTATTGTACCTATAATGATGGTGACATTGAGATTCTAATCACTAATTCGGTACACGAAATAGAAAAAATAAAGAGTGGACTGTAAATAATCAAAAATTTTATGTTTTCTTTCTAGACATCCTTAACGTTCACAGGACAGGGTCCGGCGACGGGCGAAGAAGGGGGCACATCCAATATAAGAAGAGAACAAAATAGGTTTATGTCCGATACTTTGACCGTTCGCCCGTAAAGTAACTTCGCTATACGAGTCACGTAGTATGATGTTTCTTGTTGTTCGCACGAAGTTATAAAGGAAATGTTCGTATTTTTCGCAATTAAAGTTGATGATCCTATACAGATGAGAACATATACATGCAGTTTTAAGAAAACTTGTACTCGTCACCGTTTGAGGTTTGTTGTTTTACGTAGCACTGTTCTACGCAGATGTTAAACGTTTCAGTGCTCTACTATTTCCAAATATATCGCAAGTAAGAGTGCACCTCTGAACCGACAAGCGTACTATAACTGAATTAAATATTTGCATACCGCTACTGGCCAGTAGATATTTGCATAAGCGATTACTTATTAAACCTACTACAAATACCCATTCCCAGCAATCTCCACAAATCTATGGAGACATCAAGCTACGGGTGCGAGTGTCCTATATCGAGACGTAGCCATCAAGTATTGAAGCCGCGCGCGACACTTGACGAGATGGTAAGGAGATAATATTAGCTAGTGGATGGACAGACTGGCTCCCGAGGGTTCAAGCGTGCCACACACGTGTAACAGACACACATCTATGTAGTGTAGGTATACTGTTGGACATTATGTAAAGTACATAACTTTGGGTCTGTAAATTACCCATTTGCCTTTAATTAGACATTTGTTTTTGGTACCTACTTTATATTTTTATACACAATAGAACTGGTAACTACCTACTACCTAAGTTATGCATCGTAAATAATAAATTTTCAAACGGCATTAGCTCACGGTTATTTCCTAGACGCACGTCACATAATGCAATAAAATCAATTGGACAAGTAAATAGTGTATATATCGTCTTGCACAAACTAATCAACTGACACGCAATTCCTAGCGCAGAAATGAAGAGAACGTCACCGGCGGCGTACCGCTTAATCAGCGTCGGTCCGCCCGCCCTATATTTGCGTATGCAAAGAGATGCCAGCCGCATTAACGATGCCATATAGCCAGTCTAGCGTGCAGCGATTGGGCAAACACATATCTGCATTATAAACAGAGTTGGGGGCCTCACAAACGCGCTGTGGTCGGCCTCTACCGGCGCACGGCTAATCAACGAGCTGACCTTCCCGGCCCAACAAACGGGTGCCACAGCCCGCCGTTCCTCGCTGTAAAATGGTGCAGTCTACATAGTTTGCCGACGTGAAATCTAACGTTCCATTAGAATTACGTACGTCTATTTTGACCGAAGGTAAAATGAGCCGGAAATGTTGCTGCTTTCGTTTGAACACAGTGATTGAATTGCTTGTTCATTCTACGTCAAAACTTCCGGGCTCGAAATGTAAATGGCGAAATAGTGTACGAAAAAAAGGCCACTTTCTATAAAAATAGACTTTATACGTTTGATGATAAGGATTAACATATTTATAAGATGGAAATAAACGATGAATATCCGCAACGACAATCATTAGGATACATAATGAGCAAAATGTGGATGCTAAAGCTGCAATAGGTAGGTATATACATAATCATAACAAAACTGTAATCATGTTATATTGAGTAGGGATCAGTTAGGTATCTGAAAACAGTCTAACTATAACTCAAACTTATCACAGATAAAAAAGACTTCTAAGATATCCGTAATGTGATCGCAATTTCAGAAGTCAGAAGTACTTACTTCTGTGTGTCTTCTTCTTAGGTACTTACCTAATCGCATAAACACATAGCTGCCTGTGCCTGCATGTGTTCTAGCATCATTCGTGCATGTGCAGTGAATCGATTACAACTTTCCACATTCATCGGGCATAACCGTAGCGCCTAGCACTCACATTAACAGAAAATCTCGACACATTTCTCGGACTCTCCTTCACTAGAGCGATAAAGAAAGCGGCTCGTGGCAATAATTAAACAAATTCTATTCAATAATTGCACGCACTAGTAATAATTAGAGATCAACAAACGTAAATTGGCTTTTTTTTGTACTGACAGATACCCGCATGGTCTGTATGAAATAGTAACACACGACTTATCTACCAAAACATCCTGGTACGCCCGGATGTTTTAAACTTAAGTTAATTTATCTTTAACTTTCATTCTAAATTTGCCTAAACAAAGTTCAAGTTATATCAGAAATTATATTCACGACACGATATTAAATTAAAAAATGTATGAACACCTCGTTTGTTATAGTAGTTCTGCGGATAATGAGTAGGTACTTACATAATTATGTTTATTTGGTATATAACTTTTATACCCTAGAATTTTTAAACCCTCTTGCATACTTAGTTTGAACATAAACTTCCCACACTTGATCTCAAAGTACTCGTACCCTGCATAATAACGCTCTTTCTGGGGTTTAATAGACCTTTTTCATATTATTCAGTTTGTGTTAAATAAGTTACCAGGTAATTGCATCAATTGCTTATATGTTCAAGTCTACAATGTTGTGGTCAATTTACCTAAGTTATAACTTATTGGCTACGAAAATGAAACCAGATTGAATGTTACGTTTTTTTGGTATTATTCCTTTCATCACTTAGTAAATTAATTTATACATTAAACATACAATAGTCACAAATAAATAAATTACATTAAATAATTTACTGACATAGATCTGAGAACGAGAGTGGACGACCGTTTCGTCTGATGAGGACGTCCACATGGAGTACTTTGGTTTGAGGTTTTTTGTGTGTTGGCGCGGCGGGTTGGAAGCGGTGCGGGCCCTTACGGGCTCGTACATACTCGTACGGGCTCGTATGTTCTCGTGCCAACTCGTGCGGCCCGGGACCGGCGGCTCCGACCGGATGCCAGCTACGCGGTCGCAGCCGTCGTCGTCGGCTCACCTCCCGCGCCATACGTGTACGGATCCACCGCGCCTGATTTCGCTGGCCTCACCACATACAGATTCCGCCTTCGAATTAAAGACTAGAATTTAAAAAGATTGTATTAAAACATGCACAGTATTAATATTTTAATATACATCAGACACAAATCATTTAATCATTATTAAGATTCAAGTATTAATCTTACCTATGGTGTCCATCTGCGTGAACCTGGAAGGTAGTTTCACCGGCCGCATTGTCGTGACTGAACAGCTTCTTCAGGGCGATAATACCAGCAATGGTGAGCGCAACCTTGCTGGCGATAAGGGCTTTTCCGGCGATTGCTGCTAAAGTCTTCAACGCCATGCCTCCAACGATGCTGATAGTCGTGAAGATTCCAAGCAGCAGGTATGGTAGGACCTTTTTGCCTGAAATAGTTTTAAGTACAATGTAATATACTAAAAATTAGTCTGATATATTATGAATATAAAAATACTAACCTCTACCTCTACCTTCGGAGGCGAGATCCATATTGACGGTATGTGTGCTCATCAGTTGCTGGAACTTGGTGCGCAACATGGTGTCAACCTTGTCTTCAGTCGACATCCCGGGGAAGAAGCGAGGCTCTACGACCGCCGAGGGTGCGTCAGCCTGCTTTACCAGCGTCAGCCCGTCGGTGAGATGAACGCTCTCCTGAACAACACATAACATATTATAGACAATGCTCACTTCACACAAGTATGCCAACACTAGGCACGAACTGAATTCACCTGTTCCACTGCCCGCGTTAGCGCCGTCAAGGCCTTGCCCTTCAGGCACATGGTCATTTGTTTCTGCGAACTGCAGTCGTCATAAACTTTCTGCAAGACGGTGAACTCTGCGGAAGGCCACCAAGAACTCTCTTTGGCTCTCCCACTATCGATTTCATTTTGTGTGTAATCTTCCGCGTCCATCCTGCGGGATCTCCGTCCGTGCACAAGACCGGAGGCGATGGCTACACAGATGACAGACACAATATATATCCGGAATGCGGTGCACATTTTAATTGATTCACACACTGCACTATAAACTAAAAATCAACGTGTATGAGGGTGATCCAGCGGCGACTGACGGCCAGTGGAGCGGGTGAGAGCTTATAACCGTGCGCCACTTCGCCGTTGAGCACCACCAAACATCCGCTATTCCGCACTAGTTCTCCGCACGCGCACTTACGTAACTGAACTTGAAAATGATCGAGAGCCATTTTCCAAGTGAATTTCTCCGATAAAATGCACGGAAAAAAGCGAGAAACATATCTGTTAACAGTTACAACGTGCATTGCACACTTTTAAAACACGCTCAACTTGTGTGCAACGCGTGATTACATCTCTGACCATCCTCACGGTTGGTTCGTGCCCATATTTCACTAGGAACTAGCAGGCATTTCAGTCGGTTTGTTGCACTTGTACCTTGTACTTTTACTTGACCTATTAGTTCAGATCCTATAGAATAGCAACATTGTACCTACCTATACCTTGTACTATTTTATATTCTGTGGTATAGGTACTGCACGCTTCAAGTTCTGGGACGCCCTGCCCGTGGGTGTAATGTAAACTATGAATGCGTCATTCTTACTCATACACATACATAAGGAACTGTGTTCACAACTTCACATACGATCGTAAGAAAGTAAAATTGTATATTTCCGTGATTATTGAACCGATCTATATTTACTATTATTATTTAGTTTAAGTACTTAGTACGTTTTTGATTTTTATCAATTGATAGACACAATTACGTAGTAAGAACGTTTAATTTAGGTATAAGTAGTTGCCGCTAAGCAGTAGTTCGCAAGCACTGCTGTGTTCCGGTTTTAAGGGCACTGTAGCTAGTGAAATTACTGGGCAAATGAGACTTTATGAACTGATTTCACAGTCTAGAAATTTTATTACTAGATTTTGCTTTTCAGGACGACGTGCGCAGTGCAGTATCACGCGAAACTCTATACCTAAGTACCTACTTTAGAGTTCCGAGTGACACTGCAACTAACTTTGCCCATATGGGCACCCGTGTCGCTTAACATCAGGCAAACGGTTGGCTCGTCACGTCAATCGTTAACATTTAAATAAAATAGTTTTTTGTCTATAATGTATAAGCTATTATAAAATCTATAAAAGCCTACAAATGTGAATAACTTGGAATAAACATAAAGGATCACAGGAAAATCATCCGGAATTGCGAAATTCAATGTATTTACATTGCATTTAAGGGCAAGGCATGGACTATGATACAACGACCTTGGGGAAAGGCAACTAAATAACAAGTAAGGTAAGCCACAGACAAAACAAAACACAAATTAGAACTTTGCTGTCTTAGGCCCGTATTACAGAACTATGCTCAGCCTTCGATTGATGCTCAAGTAGAGATTTCATTCACTCTTTGATCATTTTATGAATGAATTTACGACTGAGCCAAGTTCTGTGTAATACTGGCATTAGATGCTACATTTTCAAGGCCCTTTCTTGAGACTTCTCATATGCTCATTGAAGCTTAGCTCAAGAAAAAAAAATCATAAAACCTGCAATCTTATTCATATTTGCATGAGCGCAGCAAAAACGTTCGCGGCAAATAGACCGCGATCTCATCACCTATTATCATGTGGAAGAACTTTCTCAAGAGACGACAGCAGATGTAGCTGATATCTGTGGGGTTCAAAACAATGTTTTGTATAATACTGCATTGATTTTTGTTGAAAGCTGCCTGGCGGTAGATCCTTGATAGCACAAAATGCAGAGAGTAGGTAAGTATTGTTTTGTGTTTATTGATTTTCTATTAAACATTTCTATAAGGTGTAGGTAAGTAAAGTGCCAACGCTAGGTTTAGGTAGGTACATAAAGGTACCTATGCTGAATATAGACTATAGAATATTCTATTCTATTCTATATTCTATATATAATATTCTATATAGGATAGAATATTCTATTCTATATTCTATTCTATTCTATATTCTATGCTGCGTAAAATTTAAATGGTAAAGCTATGAAAGATCTTTGACTGTAGTACAATTAGAACATTAGTATACATGATGATCTGAAAAATATGGAGATTTTAACATAATATGTTCAGTCGCCCATCAATTGTATTCTAAAAATATTGTATGAATATTGAGTTTTGTTTTTCATATTTTTAAAGCTTTTCTCTCTAGTGGCACATACAACTTTGCTGGGATGAAAAGTTGTAAGTATGTGTGAATTACAGGTGAAAAATATCAAAATTTATAGCACAAACGACAAATTTTTTTAAAATTTCTGAGTGTGTTGTATTTCTGGCCTACTTCTTTTCTACCAATTAGTATTTACAGTTATATACCTATAATTAATGTATTTACTTTACTATTACTAGTACTTAGATACCTACTAAATTCTTGCTTCGAATGAACCAGTTCCTATCACTTGCTGTTTTTGTGGCTAAGAAAGAGACAGGAAAATGAAGGTCAAATAAGTATTTCGAATTTTGTAGTCATATTTTTGGCGGAAACGCATAAATATCTCGTAAGTAGGTAATATTTTCACATATATCTACCTAATATACGTGAAATACCTAGGTACCTAATTAAATGTTACGTACTTAGGTAAAACTTGAAAAAACGTGAAGAAACAAATGCAAGCCTACCACACATAAAAAACAAAACCAAAAAGCGTCTTTTTGTGTTTTCTCGAAAACTCAATAGAAACATTCGATAAAATAGTAAGACACGCTTTATGGGAGCTGACTCTGATTTGATTTTGACTGGACTAGACTAGACTAAGGCGGGACTTTGTCTCGACTTTGGTGATTTAATACGAAATTTTATGATATTTGAATATAAAATGTAACCTAAAGCTGGCTAAATACACTTTACGCTGACGCTTACGCTTTTTTTAACTACTTTCCCTTCAGTCTACTTTAGGTATCCCCGCTGGCCCGCTCTGTTACTCTACAATGGCGGACTTTTTGAGCAAGAAGAGTGAAAAGTACATTACATGTAAGTAGTATATGACATAAAAGTGAAAGAAATGGTCAATAATAATGATGAATTTATGTTGTATGCGTGTGAAGGAAATATCCACGGAAGTTGTAAATTGGCACTGTTAGGTTACATTCTAAGTCTAAGCACGCACAAAACACAAGCTGACTATAGTAAAATAGTTATCTATACTTGATACCTGTCTAATAGTAACCTATAACAATAGCATTGGGTACAAGTATAAGTAGGTACCTAGGTACTTATTATTGTCTGACGAGTCACTCAGCAGCAGACACTCACAAGTTTAGTGTCTGCCTTATTAATACATTGGAGATGGGTTTCGAGAGGCGTGTTTACCCTAGGGCCAAAAGGGCTATAGCCCGGGGTGGCAGGCAGCGAGGCCGGAGCAAGAAATTTAAAAAAGCCTATACCTATTCAACAAAAACTAAAACTCATTTGGTTGTAACTTTGATAGACATCAAGACTGAATTTACGGCATAGAAGCCTCACACCGATGTAGACGTAGGTACTAGAGGTGTTGCACTAGCAGCGTCTAGACGAGAATTTTCCACGTAGAGTGTAAGTGTAGCAAATAAGTTTGCTTTTTCTTCTGCGGTATGCGCTAGTGACAGGTTACGGTCAGGTAAATGCAACCAGCAACCAGCACTTGGCCGTTTTTGAAAAGCTAATGTATCCTAAATTTTATTCTGAAAAATTTTCTATAACCATAAAAATTTAATTAAAATCAGTCTTGTAGGTTCAGCGTGATGTATGTTCAGAGGGACAAACACAAAAAAATTGATTTGAATGAACTTCTGTATCAAACACAACGTTTTTTTTTTTAATATTCGATTTTCAGATTTAGCCCAGTTATCGTTTTATTATATGTATAAATTTTAAACTTTTCCGGTAAAATATGGGGAGTCCCATGACACTGAATCTTTAAATACGTCACTGTGCGTCTCCAGTTATCTATATCTACTAATCTATACTAATATTTTAATGAGTTTTATAATTATATATTTAATAATATATACCACAGAGTTCGCCCTATTTACATAGGTCAGTAATACATAATTAAAACCATTATAAGCCAGTGGTTCTGTCTATTTGCAGAGCTCAAAATTGAGAAACACATTTTTACTTTTTCACATTTTTTTACTTTTTGAAAGGTTCCAAAAAACTAAATCAACGAAAAATATTCAAATACCTAATTATCGAACAATTTCATGAGAAACGGTTCAGAAAAACGACCTGAAGAGAAGAACTCGGATATTCACCAGATATACGAAATCATTTATGCCTAAAATGGAAACACTTTGCTAGCGCTTTGCGCTACTTAGTCCATCAAGAACCATAATAATTATTATGTTCAAATAATTACTGATAGAATTATTAATCAGCAGATCCTAGTGTATGTATTTAAAACAGCGTACTTTATACCTTATGTAAGATGAAAATAATAATTGATACTTAACAATAATATTTATTATGCATTTCACACAGCGCCATCTAGCCCCAGACTAAGCAAAGCTTGCACTATGGGAACCAGATAAATAATACAATACTTAGATCCTTTTTGTTTGTAAATATATACATAGAATACAATATAACACCCAGACACAGAACAAACAGTGATGTTTATCACCCTGGGTGGGAATCGAACCCACAACCTACAGTTCGGAAGGCAGGGACCAACTGAGCTCAGTTCAGCCCAATAGCTATTGGGCCTACTAAAATACTATATTTTATCTATATACTTTGCGTTTTCAAGATTTTGTTGTATATTTTACTAAAATAAATAAATGTAGGAGTTGTACTACTAAGTATTATATTCTGTAGGTAGGCTATTGTCTGCATCAAAGTTGTTGAATTGCAAACTACTTGAGCTCTAACGATGCATCGCTTGACCTTCACACTGAAACCAAAAGTCATCAAATCATCGTCTTGCATGCATTTCATTCTTCCGAGATAAGTATCTATAAAAACTATTTTATGTTGTAGAGGTTTGTCATGCGTGAACTAAACGCAACTGACAGCCACTTCCTTTGACATTGTTGACAGCCTATTAGGGGGGAAAAAAATACATTCGAGTTTTGGCGGGAAAGCGAAAAAGATTGCGTCACCGCATTGTATTATTTTCCTAAAATCAGTGTTAGTGCATAAAATTGGTGGCATTTTATTCGTTAGGTGCTGGATTACAGGCATGAGTGTGGGAAAGTGGTATAATGATGGTGAAACGTTTTTTTTTCGTGTTGTTTCCAAAACTCCATAGAAGCTTCAAGTAAAGTTGCCACTACTTTACTAGGAGTATGACTTTGACTAGACTATGACTTGACGACTTCGACTGTAACTTGACACATATTTGCGTGAAATATCATTAACTTGATGCATTATCAATTACTTGACACTGGCTAAATACACAAAAGTGTGGAGCCAAAACATTAAAAAAAAATTTTGACAGCAGCTGTTGTCAACTTGTCCGTCATCCGTCAAGTCATCATCAATTTTAAATTTTACATTTATATAAATTTAATCAGTATTTCAGTTAATTTCAACGGTAAGCAGTGAGCAGCAGATATAGTTACAATCATGAAAAATGAGATAACAACTGAGGAATTGAAATACGTAGGCACTGACCCAGGAGCCGTAAAATTTGGCAACTTTATAAATTATTATTCTTTTCACAATGTTGAGGAAAGAACCAGTAAATTACATCTAGACATGTTCCCAGCACAATTTCCTAATAATATATTTTGTTTGGACATTGGGTGTAACACGGGAGATTTAACAAAAAAAATGTATCTGTATTTGAAATCTATGTACATAAACTGCAATATTCATATATTAGGTATAGATATTGATCCAAAATTGATACAGAGAGCTCAAGAAAATAATAATATCCCTGATATAACATTTTTAACAGCAAATGTAATGGAAGAAAACCATGTAATTCAAAAATACCTAACATCACATGAAAAGAATAGATTTGATGTCACATTTTGTTTTTCTGTAACTATGTGGATACATCTGAATAATGGTGATGAAGGATTAGTGAAGTTTCTACATTATATAAAAAGCATTTCAAAAGTAATCATAGTAGAGCCACAGCCTTGGAATTGTTATAGGGTGGCTCAACGAAGACTTAAGAAATCGGGCAGTACATTTCAACATTATGAAGGTTTGAAAATAAGAAGTGGTGTAGAGCTTGTAATAGCAAACCAACTATTGGAAAATAATTTCAGCAAAGTTTATGAGTCAGAAAACTCATCATGGAACAGAAAAATTTATAGCTATCATTGTAAAGACTAAATGTTTTCAGATGATAATTTAGGGAACTTTAAGTATAATACTTTATATATAAATATTACAAATAAAATATTTTTTATTGAACATAGAGCTTTGTTTGAATTCAACTGAAGTGTAATAAACTTGCTGGTTACTTCTATCACTCTACAAATACTAATTAAACAAAGCAAATAAGATTGTTTACAAGTTAACTCCTTATGCCTCATACCTGGAGTCTACCTGAGTAATTGCCGTCCTTTAAGCCATCACTTTAAACACCAATTTGTAATCCTACTCAAGCAGGCTTACAACAAGGAAAATTTAAAATACACACTCAAGTGGACCATCAGAGTATGAATCCCCAGCCCCACTTTGAATAAGGATAGTTATGAGACTAACTAAAATGGTGATCAAGGTATTTCAACTATAATAAAAAAATACTTCAATAAACCCTAATAACATATAATTGTGCTTAAATTAGAAACTTTTATGTAGTGACTTCATCTGTGCTGGATTCAAACTCTAGCTTCACATTGCTGCCTAGATTGTCAACATCCATCTCCGATTCTTGAGCATTTAACATGTTGAGTGTAACCTAAAAGAGAGTATTGTTTTATTCGAAGACTTGCAGCAGTAATTCTATAAAGTTAATTAAATTTTTCTTGGGTAGGCATATAACAGTTGTAGGTATTATTAGTCAGCATGTTTAAGCTGCCTGAAGGCTTCTGACTTGGTTTAGAATAGCTGGGAATTATGGCTAGCTCCCTTTGAAGCATGGTAGTGCTCAGTTGTAAATACTGATTTGTAGTAGTTATCCATCAAAGTAATGACTGCAGCAAACATTGCTTATTGTGCTGATGCTTATACATCCTGTACAATTGTACATCCATTGGCTAAAGTGTAATTATCTAACATTAAATTGGATGCATCTGCAGCTTTAGAATAGTTTTGAGGAGCTATTATGATATATTATAAAAAACTAATTAATGCATTACAACTGCTCTTGATATATAAAATATAAACCAATGCAGTGAAGCTAAAAAAATTTAAATCTGTCTCTATGCCCATTTCAAACACAATAACAAAACAAAACCAAAAATTATTCTTCTGTACACAATGTCTCAATTAGTAGAAAAAGAAGTTTTTAATTCATTAAGCACTTTATGATCTGATCTCACAGTTGAGTAATTTTATTACCAGTCTGTGCTGATGTCTCAGGATGATGTGCGCAGTGCAGTGTCGCGTAAAACTGTATCTTTGGGGGTTCCGAGTGACAATGTTCTGTTATGGGCGGCCGTGTTACTTAGCATCAGGTAAACGACTAGCTCGTCACATCATTCAATTCAATAATATAAAAAAAAAAAAGCACCCTGCCAGTTAAAGGCCAATAAAGTAGTTAAAAGGGAGAGCAATTCCCAATCACCACCACCAGCTCCATATCCATTTATATAGCTAGTGGTGAGGAGGGAATGACTGATAAAAAACATTCCCATTTATTGCCAGTGGAGATAAAATGAAAATAAATCCCAATTGTTGCACATGTTGGGATTGAGGACCTGTTGTGATATAGGTGCAGCATGGACATTGTGATGACTTGCAGAAGTTGTTGATGTGGCCACTGCTGGAGCTAACCTTTCTTCTGCCATCTTCCTTTTCACTGGGGTTTTCTGTAAACTAAAAAGAATGCAAATTATACCATGGAATATAAGAACACCATCCACCTAGGTATAGTTTTCCATTACAAGCTAAAAGAGAATCCTCTAAATAAATTATTTTGTACTACCTTATTGTTTATAACAAGATAAACATAAGGTATTTTCAACGGGTAAATCAGTCCTTTAATTATGCAATAACGTTAATTAAATGGTGTGCTGTAAAGCTGCTATTACCTTGGTGATGTTTCAGCCATGGGATGCAACTGCATAGTCATTTCAGCAAGCTTGTTGAAAGCCGCACCAGCTTCAGTGAATATTTCGCCTACCTGAGAGCCATGAAACAATGTATGTTTTATTTCCTACCATTTGGTTCAAAACAACAACACCCAAGTTCTTTTCAAGATGTTGGAAGATCGAAACGGAGCTAGATTTATTTACGACTAGGTCTAAAGAAAACAATACATATTATACGAGTTCATTTTTTGTACAATCGGTTACTCTTACAAGAATTTCGAAGGATTATAATTACCTTTGCAGCAGAATTGTTCATTACTACAGTTATTATTTACTAATACTGCAATAACTACACATATAATTATTTATTTAATTAATCTTTTCTACTAAAGGCATTAAACTACTTGTATTGTACTTATAAATTGTGCTTAATACTTTGAATCTTAGTTATAATTCTGCAGCAATTTTTATTTTTGTGGACATAACACTATAATTCGTGCTTTTTTTAATGTTTTGGCTTTACACTTTTGTGTATTTAGCCAGTGTCAAGTAATTGATAATTTATCAAGTTAATGATATTTCACGCAGAGTCGCAGAGGTCGTTGAAAAGAATCGGAAAATAGTGGTTGTGAATTTTTTTTTTAACCCGTGTATTTTAATTTTAATGTGTAATAAGGGTGGATTATTATCCTTTAAGTGTTCTTGAACGTGCACGAGTGTTGGCAAATGGTTCCAAGTTTTAAAACCATGCCTTTTCGTTTTCTCTTCAAGGCTCCCTAGAGGTTTCAGTAAAATATCCACCATTTTACAGTGGCATTTTGACTGACAAAATGAGACTTTGACATGACATAACCGTACAAAATTCCTCACTTGACATTGGCAGAATTATCGCTAAAAAGCGATAGCAGGCCATTAAACGAAGAGAAGAAGAAGAAGATATTTCACGCAAATATGTGTCAAGTCACAGTCGAAGTCATCAAGTCAAGTCATAGTCTAGTCAAAGTCATACTCCTAGTAAAATGGTGGCAACTTTATCAGAAGCTTTTGGGAACAACACGAAAAGAAACGTTTCACCATCATTATACCACTTTTCCACACTCGTGCCTGTAATCCAGCACTTAACGAATAAAATGCCACCAATTTTATGCACTAACACTGAAAATAACACAATTTTTTACAAATAATACAATGCAGCGTCGCGGTCTTTTTCGTATTCCCGCTAAAACTCCAGTACAGTTTTTTTTTATGTTTTGGCTCCACACTTTTGTGTATTTAGCCAGTGTCAAGTAATTGATAATTTATCAAGTTAATGATATTTCACGCAAATATGTGTCCAGTCACAGTCGAAGTCATCAAGTCAAGTCGTAGTCTAGTCAAAGTCATATTCCTAGTAAAGTGGTGGCAACTTTACTTGAAGTTTCTATGGAGTTTTGGAAGCAACACGAAAAGAAACGTTTCACCATCATTATACCATTTTCTCACACTCACGCCTGTAATCCAGCACTTAACGAATAGAATGCCACCAATTTTATGCACTAACACTGAAAATAACAAGTTTTGGAAAATAATACAATGCGGTGACGCAATCTTTTTCGTTTTCCCGCCAAAACTCCTCCAGGACAGTTATTATACTCTTTGAAATGTTGCACAGACACAGACTAAGTAGAGGATACTACCACAGACATGGGTCTAGTAACTAGGAGCATGACTTGACGACTTGGACTGTGACTTGACTTGACACATATACAGGGTTACAGGAAAAATCGTGTTAAATTCGTTAAGGGCGTGAAGTACCCATCATTTCTGATCATTGTAATTTCACTATGAATTTTTTTTTTTTGGGGGGGAAAGGCCCTCGCACTTATATATGTTATACCCGGTATGTGATACTCGAACCCACTAAAACCTCCCGGGAGCCCTCGTCCGCCGTACCGGGGGTGAGAAGGGGTCGCGACTACAGTCCAGCCAACACGTCCCCAATCAAAATAAACACAATTAAATTTTGTAGCGAAAAGGGTTAAGCTAAGTTAAAAAGGGCTAGCGTGTTTCATAGTGAAATAAGTCAGAAATTATGGGTACTCCACGCCATTAACGGATCTAGCACGTTTTTTCCTGTACCCCTGTATATAATATTAATTAACTTGAGAAATTTTATCAATTACTGGATAAATACACAAAAGTGTGGAGCCAAAACATAAACAAAAAAAACTTACTTGGCCCACATCCAAAGAGTATATAATCACTACGTTCTAGTACATTTTTGTAGTAGTATTCTGTGATATAGCCCATGACCTAATCTGTGTGTGGGTATAGTATCCTATAGTATTCTGTGTCCTATACTTGGTCTGTGCTTGGTCTGTGGTGTGGGTTAGGTTATGTTTTTTACACAGAACACTATTATCCTACGGTTTTTTACCTACGTAGATATACTGTACCAAAAAAATAAATAGTCATAAAAGAAGCATTTTTGGTTGTCAAAATCTTGTCAAAGAGGGCGGTCGCTTTGGCAATCTTTTAATTGAAAATATCTTATTTATAGTGTATTTTGTGTAAAATATTAGTGTAAAACGTATGTAGATAAAGTTTGTTACATTATTTATTGGTAAGTTCTTGTAAATTCGCATATTTTCATTTCTTTTACATAGTCTTCATTTGTTTTATCCTGTTTCCTTTTGGGGTTGATGGAAACGGATTCTAGGGGCGGTTGGCCCCCTGATAATAGTCAACCAACTCAAAATGACATCATCTTCGCAGATAGCTGTTCTATTCCCTCGCCGGTAGAATTTGTTTCTATCGCGTCGGACTCTTCAGATGTTGTGGAACGTTCCCTCCAGCAGGGTTCCTTCACTACTATTAAACGAAAAAAACATTCGAAAAAACATTTAAAAAAGAGCAAAGATGAAAAACCATCGCAGGATTCTATCATACCCTTGGGTCAGGTTGTGTCATCATTGAACTCTAATCATGATTCACAACTTACTGATTCTCTTGCCTCTCCGTCTGCTACGGTATCGCAGACGCCAGCTTTACCTCCTTACATCCCTTCAGGTAGGCAGATTTATAAGTCTACAGATAAAGGTCCTTTTGTCGTGCATGTCCAAAAAATTGAGCCCTCTCCAACTTCTGGCACCGTCTTACATCCAGTAAATTTTGGTCGGTTCCTAGCAAAAAATCAAATCCGTAATATAATAGATGGTAGCGTTCAGAGAATTGGGCGCAATAGAATTTCTTTGACATTCACTGATGCAAACTCTGCCAACAATTTTGTGGCAAATGATATCATTAAGGACAATGATTACAAAGCATTCATCCCTTCATTTAGCACCATTCGTTTGGGCCTTGTTAAAGGTATCCCAATTGAATGGTCAGAAGATGAAATTATAGAAAGCATTAATGTTCCTATTGATGGTTGCCCAATAATAAAAGTACGCCGATTAAACTATAAAGTAGTCATTGATGGGGTTCCTGTTTTCAAACCATCTCAGTCGTGTGTTCTTTCTTTTGATGGTCAAATTCTTCCTCCACGGGTATTTATGTGTTTCAATTCTCTTGTTGTTGAACGATACTATTACCCTACTGTTCAGTGTTTCCAGTGCTGCCGATTTGGTCACACAAAAAACAGCTGTAGGTCAAAGCCACGTTGCTATAAGTGTGGAGAAGGCCACACTGGTGACTCCTGTGATGTTGAAGAAGGCACTTCCCCCTGTTTATCTTGTTCAGGTCTTCACTACTCCACAAGTAAGAATTGTCCTGAATTCAGTAGACAAAAGCAAATAAAGATCACAATGGCAGAAAAAAATATGTCCTATCCTGAAGCCTCTAAATTGCATTCACCCATAAGAGGCAAAAGTTATAGTGACGCAGCTAAAACATCCTATGCCAATGCTACCGCTGTTCCTTTATCCTCTTCCAATAAATCTCCTAGTTCAGCCTCTCAGTCTTATAGAAAAACAATCTTCCTCAAACCTAGAGCTCCCCCATTACAAAGACAAGGCTATGATCGTTCTGCTCATCAGGCTATAATTAATAATCCAGCTATACCTAGTAATAATGGTGTTGCTTTTAATCATCCCAATACTGACCCTTCTCCATCCTCTAGTAGCATTTTGGAGCTTATTCAAGCTCTCACTAGGCTACTTAACTCTCCTGCTTTTGTACCGTCCAACGCTGCCCATAATACTTCCACTTCTATATTACAATCCCTCCATGATGGCGCCCTCTCTAGGGCTGCAATGGAATTGTCAAAGTCTTAACAGTAAAAAATCTGACCTATTGTATATTATTAATAAATATGATCCATCTATTATTGCCATCTCTGAGACTTGGCTTAAGCCTGGTTCCTTTTTTAAGGTCCCTCGGTATCTTTGTTTCAGAGATGACAAAGCTGATGGGTATGGTGGCTCTGCCATACTTGTCAGAAACTCTGTAAATAATCATCTTGTAAATATCCCTTCTGCCTCCGTTGTTGACAATCTTTCGATAGTTGCAGTTAGATTAAAAAACATAACGTTTATTTCACTATATATCCCCAGACCTTCATTTGATATATTAAATAAAATTCTTCATATCTTATCGCAAATGCAAGGTCCGTTTATCATAATGGGTGATTTTAATATTCATCATCCTGCCTGGGGGTGTCAGGCTTCAGATCCTCTTGCTAGTTACGTATTTAACATTATGGATAGTTTAGGGTTGTGTTTACTGAATACTGGTTCTCCCACGCGTCGTACAAAGCCAAATGAACGGGTTAGTGCCATTGACCTGACCATGGTGTCAGCAAGTCTAGCTCCATCAATGTCCTGGAAAACTTTATCTTCTTCCTTTGGTAGTGATCATTTCCCAATTCTATTTGACCTTCCTTTTTCTAAAATACAGCCACCTCCATTCAAACCGTTATTAGAATATAATCTTAAAAGTAATACTCATTCTGATGAATGGTCAAAATTTTCATCATTCCTTGAACAATCTGCTTCTGAACTTCCTGTAATTTTTCCTGATTTTTTAGGCAATTGTCTTAGAGCATTAATAAATTGTATTCATTCTGCTGCTAAACACTCATTTCCTGCAAAGGTACAAAATTTAAAGCACAGATCTCCTCCATGGTGGGATCAAGAGTGTAGGGCTGCTGTCGCAGATAGATTAAGTGCTGAAAACATATATTGTCAGAACATGACAAATGATAATTATGACAATTTAATCATAACTAAGTCTAACACTAAACAAATTCTTCACTCCAAAAAGTCAGAGGGGTGGCAAAGTTTCTGCTCTACCATTTCTCCTAATGTCTGCTCCTCTTTTGTGTGGAATTCAATCCGAAAGTTCCGTGGTTCATATAGAGAACCATCCCCTCCATTCCCTAGTTGTGAGAGTTGGTTTGAACAATTTATGGATAGATTGGCTCCCCCCTTTGTCCCTAATTTTATCAATACTATGACTTCTAGTTCTTCTGTAAATGATCCAAGTTTTAGTCCTTTCTCGATGCGAGAATTACGCCTTGTTCTATCTTCTCTTAAAGACTCTTCTCCTGGTCCAGATGGAATCCCATATTCTTTTTTGGTTAACGCTGGAGAAAAAATTTTGAGTTATTACCTGCAAATGGTAAATATGATGTTAGATTTAGGATTTGTTCCAGCTGAAATGAAAACCCAAATAATTGTTCCAGTTTTAAAGCCTGGAAAAGACCCTGAAAAATCTGATAGCTATCGCCCAATAGCCATGTCTTCTGTTCTAATAAAGATTGTAGAACATCTCATAAAAAATCGACTTGAATGGTTAATTGAATTTAATAATATTTTGCCTGAATCACAATATGGTTTTCGAAAAGGTAGAGGTACTTTGGATAGTTTATCCATTTTTGTCACTGATATTAGACTCTCTTTTTCTAGAAATGAGTCCATTGTAGCTGCATTCCTTGATATATGCTCTGCCTATGATAACGTCATTCTTTCAATCCTCAAAAATAAAATGGAACAACTGTGTCTTCCAGGGAAAATGATTAACTTCATAATTAATCTTTTTTTGGATCGTACTGCTCAACTTAGAATTAATGGTGAGATAAAATGTTCCAGATCGGTAAATAAGGGTCTGCCTCAAGGGTCTGTATTAAGCCCTCTTCTCTTTAATCTTTATACTTATGACTTAAACAAGTCTGTCTCACCCTATTGTAGATTACTTCAATATGCAGATGATCTCGTTTTATATATGGCAGATTGTAATATAGTAAGTGCTGCACACAATTTATCTCAAGCTCTTGACTCATTAAATGTTTGGCTAGGTCATAATGGCCTGGATATAGCTCCATCAAAGAGTTCTATTGTTATCTTTACAAGAAAACGGTTGAAACCGAGACTTAACATATTTCTTAATAATACCAGGATTCCTATTGAAAATGAAAAAAAATTTTTAGGCCTTATTTTAGACAGTAAATTGAACTTTACTTCGCATATTAACTATATTTCAGTTAAATGCGAAAAAAATCTCAATATTTTAAGATGTTTGGCTGGTGTTTGGTGGGGTGCTCACCCCTATTATCTAAAACTTCTCTACAATGCCATTATTCGTGGTGTTATAGATTATGCCTCTTTCCTTTATGAACCTGCTTCTAAAAGAAGTCTTAATGCATTGGACTTGATTCAAGCAAGAGCGTTACGAATTATCATAGGAGCAATGAAGTCTACCCCTAAAAATGCTATGCAAGTAGAGTGTGATGATCCTCCTTTGGATTTAAGACGTCAATATTTATCAGATATGTTTTTATTCCGTTTGTTTCAGTTTTCTTCACATCCTCTTTTCCCAAAATTACAGCTTTTGTTTAATTATATGTCGTTACCTTATTGGATTCATAAAAAGACTCCTTGTTTAGTTATTAGTTACTCAAAAATTATAAGCTTTAGATACACTACCCATAGAACTCCTAAGCTACCTGTATTTGAATTTAACTTCCAAACAATATTATGTCAACCCTCTTTACACCTTAATTTAGATTTGTTGAAAGGGGACACCTTTGCAAACAAACATTTTCTTAGGATTAGAGATAATTCTTGGCTTGGCTGGCATAACATTTTCACGGATGCTTCTAAAGTATCCCAAAATGGATGTGTTGGCGTTGGTTTGTTTCACCAAAATTATAATATAGTTCAAAAGATCAAGTGCCCCCCTGAAACATCAGTTTTTGTTGGTGAGTGCAGGGGCATTATGGAAGCCATCAACTATATTTTGTTGTTTAAATTAAATAAAACGGTAATATTCTCGGATTCACTGAGTGCACTTCAAGCTTTCAACAGTAACCCTTTTAAAGCAGGCTCCAAGAACTGGATTATATTTAAATGTAAAGAACTTCTGTTGAGATGCTTCGATTTAGGTTATTCTGTACACTTAGCTTGGATTCCTAGTCATAGCAATATTTCTGGCAATGAAAAGGCAGACAAGATTGCCAAACAAGCAATTGTATGTGGTGATAAAGTTCCTTTTAAAAATTACCCCCAAGATCTTTTGCTTCTTCCTATCCATGACTTAAAATCTAGATGGCTGAAAAGGTGGTCGGTAACTAGTAGACGGACAGGATCAAATTTTGCTAAATATCAACCTGACATTCAAACTAAACCCTGGTTCTTTAAGTTTAAATGCAATAGGAAAATCTGTTCCATAATATCTAGACTGAGATTTGGCCATTGTTGTTCTGGTGTTCACCTGAAGAAACTTAGAATAAGAGATTCATCTATCTGTGAGTGTGGTATGGATGAAGCTGATCTGAATCACATTTTCTTTTCTTGTCCCAAATTTGATCATAGTTCCTTATTCAATTTGTTACTTCATTATAAATTTCCATTCCCAGTTCACATAGACAATATTTTGTGTAATATAGACTCTATTTCCATTGATATATTATCATCTTTTATTACTGAAAATAATATTAAACTGTAGTCGTTATCATTTAACACATTTATTTAATAATGTTCATTCTTATGTTATGATTAGTATTATTTAATTACCTATGTTTTTCTCATGTAATATAATGTATGTAATATAATGTAATGTAGCGTAGTTTGTAGTTATAGGATATTTTTCTTTTGTTTCAGATACTCATAATTCAAAATTCCGTATTTGATTCTCTTTTGACATGATGCTGGCAAAAATGTAAAAACTATTGCCATAAAAAAAAAAAAAAAAAAAAAAAAAAAAAAGAAGGTTTTAAGTAGAGATGTACTGCTTTTTGCCTAAGTTATTTATGTAGATTATGCATACAGAATAACGAAGATGTTCGGGCCGTCACGACCGCTGACTTATAACATGCACTGGGACTACCACCGACCCCCACACAATCCTCAATGGAGGCACCCTGGTGGATCTCGTGCTCCGTTTCATGGACAACAGCGATATCATCAACAAAGACCAACACACCAGTCTTGTTATGATAACTACTGGTGTGAAACTTGTGATAGAGGCTTTCCCACAGAGGATATCCTCAATAAGCACAAGCAGCAACATCAGGTATATGTACATTTCAATAAGTATTTATAATAACTGGTGGTGGGCTAAGCATTTAAAATACATATCCATATACATAATATTACCTCTGTGGTGTAGTAATTAAGCAGGTCGGCACATAACCCGGCGGGTTCGATTCCAGTGGCAGGACAAGTATTTGTGCACAGGACAAAAAAGCGCAAATACTTGTTCTGTGTCTAGATATTGTGGGACTATGGTCCTCGTAGTTCCTGGGTCCCTAGACAGGGAATCCCAGTTAGGATCCAGGATCTATGTTGGGCGTTATTATTATTATATCTATGGGTGCCACAATGCAAATGTTATTTGTATTAGGTGGTGTAGCTAGTAGTAATTTCATATGAATGTAGTGTGTAGCTTGGGTATGTTTCGACAAGCATCACATTAGGTTAGCGTCCAACTCTCATGCTACCCACGTAATTCATTATTTTTATGTGATTTTGAATGACAATCACATAAAAATAATGAATTACGCGTAAAACAATCATCTTCAAAAAATATTGCAACTATAGATATTATAATTTAGACTGCGCTAATCCAAATAGTTGAGAACCTTGATTTGCGGGTCTTGGCTTCTCGATTACCTTGTTCATATTGTATGTAATTCAAGATTTTATATTCATGGACCTACTAACACAAATATGTAAAAGAGAATTTTATGGCCATCTGTACTAAAGTTTGCACTTATCCCTCTATGATATACCTACTGCAATGTATTTGGCTATGTTATATCACAGTGTGAACTTAGGATCTATCAATCTTTAGTACAAACAGGCATTAGTTTTATAGACAAGGTACAAACTAACATAATTATGCCATGTGAAAGTAGATAACCTAACATATGCAAACATTGTGAAATAAATAAAATATGTAGTTTTGTTTTCTACTTACACACCTCTAAATATGGAGCCTAGGTTTATTTAAAGTGTCATAATATGTTCACAAAAGTAAAATATAGAATAGACACATAACTGGTAAATAAATATTTAATTTAATAATTATTTAAAAGAAAATGACCCTAACATCATCAGGTGTTATGTGGTAGAAAGAGAAGCAACTTCTATGTGAATATATATATATCATTAATACTGTGCAACTGAATTGCAGTTTATTGTGTTGGATCAAGAGTTGCTATTTATTCAAATGATTTTGCGGAGTGAGTCTTCTGTATGTGTACTATTTATCTATTCTCTGGTAGTAGTTAGCTAAAAGAATAAAGGAATTTTGCCTCTTTGTGTAGTAATAATATTGTCAGTTAAAACATATAGTACCTGCTCATCATATTTTGATTGTGAGTTACTTGTTATTTTTAGTTATATTCATATGAATTACTTTTGACTGATCTCTGTTATGAGTAATCATTACTTTCAAGAGTTGATGTTCTATTGGCTTAAAATACAACATGCATTATTTGAATGATTTCAGAAATGTAATATAGATGGCTGTCAGTTTATTGCACATCCCAAAGTTATAACCAAACACATTCAAATGCAACACTCTTCTGGATTATACAAAAAGATAGCAAACATTCACAAACCAGAAGATATCGAAAAATGGAGAGAGGAACGGCGAAAGAAATACCCCACCCGGTCTAACATGGATAAAAAGGCAGCTGAACTGAAAGAGAAAATTGATAGAGGAGAGAAAATGGGTTTAGAGCAAAATAGGTTTCCCCGTAAACCTAACCCAGGATATTATAAGGATAAGGATCACAAGTCAGGTGTGTTTTCTTTTTATACCCTGTCATTTATATGTTTATAGTAAACTAACTTGATCTGATGATACATTTTTGGGATGTTAAGAGTACTAACAATTTCTATAACTTTTTTTTATATAGCTGACATCCAGTTGAAAAATTAACTCATGGAAACTATTCCAATTTTATTTTTCCATTAAAACTTAATGTAGTATTACAAAAATGTTAAAACATTAATTATAGCCAAACTGGTCTAGTCATTCTTAAGTGATTTGCTTACCAACTTGTGCATTTCATTTTTATTGTATAGATTATTTTACTTTGTGTAATATATATTGTAAAACTGTATATGTACTAATATTAGTATTTATTATTATAATTTTCTGTTACAGGTCAAGATTTCAAAAGAAGAAATGATATGCGAAGTGACTTTCAAACAAGATCTAAATTTAAGAGGAACGGTGTAACCAATAATAAACTAGAGAAGAAGCCACGACCAAGAACTGCACCAAAAACTCTACCACTCATTGAAGAAAACAGAACATTAAAACCATTTACAGGAATTCTAAACATGCAGGTGGATACTGACAATGAGATTGAAGATACCTCTCTTGTCAATGATTTAATTGAAGATGATGAAAATGAACACTTCAATGTGGTTGAGATTAAATCTCAGGACATCATGGAGCCAGTTGTATGTGGCGCTTTGTCCTCCCTAATGTGTGATTATGGTTCTTCAGATGAAGAAGACAAGAAAGAAATACTGAGCAATATACCTATAGAAACAGTAGATCATTCTACAGGTAACATAAATGAAAGTAATCACCAAGATACTAGTCAAGTTACTGCAACTCATAAGAATAAATATTTAGATGGAGTTATTAAATGTGATGTTGAAATAAAAGAAAACATTGATTTAGTTCTAGAAACACAGAAAAATGTTGTTTCTACATATGAAGTTAAAAAAGGACTCTTTGATCCCATTAAAGACATAAAAAAAGAACATGTTGTTCCAGTTAAAGACATGACTGACTATAATGATACAGTAGAATATGAAAAGGATAAAAAACTCATCATTTCAGTTCCTACACAAAGTGTCAATGAAGATGATAATGACAGTGGACCAGAAGAAATGAAAGTTGTAAAAAACGAAATAATAACAATTATGCCAGAACACTCTAAGCCTAAAGATGTAGCTATAAAAAAAAACGCAGTACCAGTAAAGAAGTCAATATTCAGACAACCAAAGCCCAAATTGCCTTCCACACTTCTGCATAAATTATTATTCAAAGAAATGCAACAAGAAAGAAACATAGTCCTTCAGTGCATAAGGTATATTATAAGAAATCACTATTTTGATAAACAACAATAAATAAATGTTTTGTGTATATTGTAATTCAGAAGTTTTTTTTTTTACTTAGATCTTGAAGTTGTCAGCAATGCTTTAATGTTAGAGACCATAAATGTGTGTTTTAAGACCACAGAATCCACAGACAGTCCATTATATTTATGTAGTTTTTCAAATAATTGAATTTTATTGCGAAAAATCTGACTTATCTTCTCTCGGGAATACCATACTTTCTGTTTTTGTATTCTGATTCGTCACTTGAGCGCCAATGTTAGCCAAATGTCAAATTTTTCGTAAAACATTCAATCATTTATATTACCTTGAAAAATGTCCAAATGCGCGAACGAGATAGAAATGTGGGTATCGTGGATGGATTCTAGAGCTAGACACCGGTAATACTATAGGCATTTAGTATCATTTTCAGTGAAATCTCAGATTTTGCCACTAGCCATTACAACTGGTGTAATGGCAGCAGTTTTTTTTTGTGTTATCCCTCCCAATACCATTTCCATGGGGAAAAAACTACGAGTATTATGCTTGTCTGCACTAAACTTTGATAGCCATTTAGTTTGCACTTATCCCTTCTATGACGTACCCACTACAACGCATTTGGGTACGTTCTAGACATATAAGTACGAACTTGAGGGCTGTCAAAATTTAATATTTTGTTTGGCATTAAGAACCTACAAGCCTAGTTTTAAGATGTTGCCATTAAGTTAGGTTACATATTGAATCTTCTGCGAGTACCTGATGGCGCAGAAGGAGACCGCGGAGCGCCACTGGTGGGGAGTCGGGGGAATCTCCGCCGACTTGCACGGCCCCACAAGTCTGGTGGATGACCTTAGTGAGCAGGGTCATCCATCCATTGGCGTGAGGAGGCCCGAAAGGGCCTGCCGCCGGGGGGCGAGTTGGCTGGACTGCAGTCGCGACCCCTTCTCGCCCCCGGTACGGCGGACGAGGGCTCACGGGGGGGTTTAGTGGGCTCGAGTCCCACATACACCCTTCCACCACCCCCGTGGTGGCAGTGACGTTCGAGGGCATATAAATATAATATACAAAAAACATACACATACATACATACATATTGAGTAATAGTACATATATAAAAAAAATCTCGCCATACAAACTTTACCAACCCTTCTCACCACCTTAAGGGATGATATTTCAATTATCTGCGTCTATTCAAAGCTCTACATTATTAAGTGAACAGTTAATGCCATCTGCTGTCGAATGGCATAAAGTTTTATAGCGCCATCTGTCATCGAGTGGCAGATCATATCGACAGACAGTTCTAATTATAAAAGTAGCCTGGGATAATAGACATTTACATAATAAGTCTCATCAAAATCGGTCCGGTAGTTTATGCGTAGCCTAAATGTTGACCAGGATAATAAACATTTACCATAATAAGTTTCATCAAAATCAGTCCAGTAGTTTTCGCGTGATGGCGTTTCAATGGGACAGTAGTGTACCAAAAAATTTCTAGATGGCACTGTTTGGTTTTGTCATTGATAATGCATAGTTTTCATGAAGTTCTGAATCGCGGCTCCGATATTTTCCGTATGCTCAGCGCTATAAGGAAGAAATCTACATATAAATCATAATGAAATCGTTCCGAAGCGCGTACGGTCTCAAATTCATCATATGTATAGATGGGATGGGATAGGTGGGACTAGAGTAGTAATATTTTTGTGGTTTTTCTACCAATTTTTATTGCTTTGTCATCGCCATACAATACATTTCCACGGAATATTTGGCAAAACCGCAAACCCCTCGTGGGTTCACCGAGTCGCATCTGTAATGCCGAGGACCCCGTTCGCGGTTTCACTAGTTTTTATAGTGAATTATATGGCGGCATCGCGTATGCTAATGAAAAGCATGGAAGACGCGAATGCATCATACTTAGTTGGGTATCTATATAATGTAATGCCCGTCCGTACTAGATTGACGGCTCCTGGGCCTCCATGAAAAGCATGGAGGACGCGAATGCATCATATTTAGGTATCTATATAATGTAATGCCCGTCCGTACTAGATTGACGGCTCCTAAATTCGCACTTATCCAATGTTACATCCTCAATTTAGGTTATAATTTTTGAACGACATCCTACATGAGTTGGGGGGGGATAAGGGTTGACCGATTTATCCCCACTTTACATGACAGCCACCCTATTACGCTCCATTAAAGACCTGGCGTCCAGCGGGAACAACCCATTTATCCCCGTTAGCTGGAAGCTATACCCCTATAATACTAAATTGAAACTTAGATTTTACTGGAAGGCTGTAAATGATTCAGATGAACCAGAGGACCTTATTTGCGAAACCTCAAAAAAAAAACACCTAAACTAAAATAAATATGCAACTTACATATTTTTCTACATTAGCATAACCTCTTTACTAAACGGTCAACTAGCAGCCTAAAAAGGTAGATAGAAACTCATCATATGATCACAATTTACGCCACATTAAAAAGAAAGCAACGAATTAAGTGGAGAATGGGAGACTATCGTTAAAAGCGTTCTCTTCCAGGCAACCTTTGGATGGTGCAGGTGAAAGGTAAAATTAATGACTTCCTCCTATGCTTTGATTGCGATAACTACTTGAACGGCTATTTAAGCTAGTTCACTAAGACACTTGTTAAATGAATTGAAACCAGAAGTATATTTTATAGTTTATTTTGTCCTTAGTCAAAATTCAAGAGGTCGCCGCGGCAGCGGGCGCAGCCGTGGCTGCAGTCTCCTCGCGAATGCGATCCTTCTTGAGAGTGCCCATGAAGGAGGCCTTATCAGCCGGCGTCTGGAAGCGACCGTGACCGAACTTGGATGACGTGTCGATGAACTTCAATGCAATCTTCTCAAGTGCTGCCCTCTTAGTGTGAATGATCAAGGACTGTAACAAAAACATTTATAAACATCTGAATTATACATATGTAATGGTGTCTCTATACTAATTCAAAATCGAGGATATCATTGTGTAGGTGCTAATCTTTGGATCGCTGGATTACATGTTAGATTCCAAAAATATTTCACTTATAGAAAGCTACTCCATCCCAGTGAATTGGTCATGTTTTAATGTGATACAAGCTTCTACCCATAGCTACATAATAAAAAACATTATTAATTGATCATGCAAAGTGGGCCTATTAAGTAAGCTATTATTTTCTTTTTTTTTTTCTTCCTAGATTCATATATTGTAAACCATACTTAAAGCTAAGTTGGTAGTAGCCCTGCCTTCCGAGCTGTAGCTTGTGTTGGTCGATTCCCACCCAGGACTAACATTTATGTGATTGTTTGCAGTGTTATATTGCAGTCTATGTACATAAATTTACAAAAATAAAGTAATATAAGTATAGTTATCTGGTTGCCATGGCTTTGGTTTATTTGGGGCTACATGGGCATTGTGTGAAATGTTGACAAATATTTATTTAATAGCTGAATTTAAAGTTTTCTACAAACCTTCCTTAGAGTGATGACTCGCTTCTTAGGTCCCATGCAACAACCCTTGATCATGACAAAGTCATTGTTCACTTCACCATAGTGTGGGAACCCACCCATAGGGGTGATGGACTTTTCAGACAGATCATATTCAGTGGAAGCATTGTTCTTGACGACCTTGCCATCCTTGGTGTGGATACCTAAAAATTAGTAGTTGTTATAAAATATACTTGTAATATAGAAAGTTGCATTCTTTAGTGAAAAGTTAGTAGACTAGATATTGTATGTACCTTGTCCAAGACGATAGATCTTCTTATTCATTTCAGTCCTGTGATGGTATCCCTTTTGACCAGCACGGGCTACGGTGAATGAAACTCTTGAAGGATGCCATGCTCCAATACAGGCAACCTTGCGGAGACCCTTGTGCGTCTTGCGGGGCAGTTTCTTTGTGTGCCAACGGGAAGTAACACCTAAGAATCAAAATTAACAAGTTATTAATCAAAACTTAAAACTTTAAGAACTGCCATGTTCTAAGTAAGTAGATTAGTAAATATGTACCTTTGTATCCTTTGCCCTTTGTGACACCAATACAGTCAATCATTTCATCCTGAGCAAAGACAGTGTCAACAGGGATGGGCTTTTCTAAATGTTCCCTGGCCCATTTAACTTTGTCTTCAATTGTCCCACCATTGAGTTGGATTTCCATAATGTGTGCCTTCTTCTGACGCTGCTTTAGCAGCTTCATCTGAGTGTGGGCAATGACCCTAATCACACTGCAGTATCGGATCATTTTCTTGAAGTCTTTCTCAAGAGATTTCTTTCCAAGCTCATCCTGCCACTTTTTACTGGACTTGGTGAATGCCTTCTTCTTGCATTTGTACCTAACAGATCACAAATCAGCGACTGCTGTAAAAGATACCAAGTAGCCTCATCGTTGAGCGGAGACCACTTGGTGAAAATATGCTCCAAGCATATTATGAAAATACCCTCTATCAGTGAGAGGAGGGCTATGTAAAATAGTTAGTATTTGGATTGACTCATTAACATATTTTGTAATTCATCAAGAATTTATCTAAAGATATGAATTGTTTTATCTATAAATATCACATACATAGATCTAAGATTCAATCTAGGGATCCGGGAACTCCAAGGACTATAGTCCCACAGCACTCACTCAGAATGAGTATTAGCGCTTTTTTCTGTGATGCAAATACTTGTCCTTCTGCGGGAATTGAACCCGCCGCATCCGGATAATAAGCCGACCTGCTGAACCACCACACCAGAGACCGTCAAATAGTATTTAGGAAGCAAAATTTTCTCCTACTAAAAGAGATCTTATGATACTACTAAGCTTATTTCAAAATTCTTTTTGAGGATTTAGATAGTATAATCAAGGCTATACTATAAATACTTATTACCATCAAAGGCTTCTTACCAGTTCTTGTAGAATCTACGACGGCAGTCCTCAGACATGTGCTCAGCCCAGATAGTGAGGAGGGCACGGAGTCCATGTGGAGTCTCAATATAGCCAACAACACCAACAGCCACCATGGGAGGTGTCTCAATAATTGTCACAGCTTCTACAATCTCTTTCTTGTTGATCTCTGGAAGGTAATTGTAAAAATTTATTTCTAGAAATGTTTCAAAACACATTTTTTTTAAGAATTAACTAATGAATTTGCACAAGATGCATGACATGCCATACGGCCTACATATAGAATAAACGTGTAGGCGTAATTAACGTCGTTATACTGACTCTTAAATTGTACTGAGTTTTGAAATAAGATTATTATTTATACATGTACTTACTGGAGCCAGGACGATCAGGCTCACGAACCACGTGGGTCATACCGGCCTTGTAGCCGATAAACGCGGTTAGATGCACCGGTTTGCTTGCATCGTCCTTGGGGAAAGCCTTCACCTTACCACGATGACGGCGGGACCTTTTCTTGGGGTAGAATCCCATAGAACCATGACGGGGAGCCGAGAATTTCCTGTGCGACTGAAAACAAGTATGGTCACGTCACTAAAAGAACATTTATTAATACAGACATTTTTAAAGGGCAGAAGCCATCAGACCGCCCTAGTATAAATCATCACATAGAATCAGGTTCTAACCGTATGATATTTATATACTTTTTGCTCATCATTTGAAAATTAAAGCAGGATAACTTCTGTGATGTGGATCACGTTATCTAACAAAATCGATAGATTGAAATAACCACCAAAATATAAACCATATAGCAACGTAATATATTCCACCATTAATTCCCATGGATTATATTGATGAATCTGGTTATGATTAACGACATAATAATTGATTAAAAATTGAACTAACCATATCTAACAACAGCCGCGACAAAAATGACCGAGTTTTACGAATTGACGAATTGAATTGACATTATTGACTTGACTGACGTGGACTGACTAGACAGTGACAGTTACGACCAAAGAGATTATAACGCTGGCAAAACGTAAAGCTTCGTAAGTAAGTACGGGAGAGTTTTGGCGGGAATGCGAAAATATTGCGTCGCCGCATTGTATTATTTTCCAAAACTTGTGTAATTTTCAGTGTAAGTGCATAAAATTGGTGGCATTCTATTCGTTAAGTGCTGGATTACAGGCGTGAGTGTGGGAAAATGGTATAATGATGGTGAAACGTTTCTTTTCGTGTTGTTTCCGGGGCTCCATGGAGGCTTCTGGTAAAGTTGCCACCACTTTACTAGGAGTATGACTTTGACTACACTATGACTTGACTATGACTTGACTTGATGACTTCGACTGTGACTTGACACATATTTGCGTGAAATATCATTAACTTGATAAATTATTAATTACTTGACACTGGCTAAATACACAATAGTGTGGAGCCAAAACATAAAAAAAAGTAAGTACGGGTTGGATTTTGTACGATAATTTTCGTATTTGTAGGATTAGGTACCTAATACTATTTTCTTTTCTGACATAATTATGGTTTAAGCGTAGCGTATAATAGTCTCCATGGGTTTCATTAGCTCATAAAATCGGTTATCATAAAACATTCTAGACAATAAAATTATACAAGTTGATAATATACACAGATTTAGTATTACCACAGATCTGTACCTCTGTAGATTAGAAATATTTTTTTTTTTTTTTTTTTTTTTTTTTTATGGCAATTGTTTTTACATTTTTGCCAGCATCATGTCAAAAGAGAATCAAATACGGAATTTTGAATTATGAGTATCTGAAACAAAAGAAAAATATCCTATAACTACAAACTACGCTACATTACATTATATTACATACATTATATTACATGAGAAAAACATAGGTAATTAAATAATACTAATCATAACATAAGAATGAACATTATTAAATAAATGTGTTAAATGATAACGACTACAGTTTAATATTATTTTCAGTAATAAAAGATGATAATATATCAATGGAAATAGAGTCTATATTACACAAAATATTGTCTATGTGAACTGGGAATGGAAATTTATAATGAAGTAACAAATTGAATAATGAACTATGATCAAATTTGGGACAAGAAAAGAAAATGTGATTCAGATCAGCTTCATCCATACCACACTCACAGATAGATGAATCTCTTATTCTAAGTTTCTTCAGGTGAACACCAGAACAACAATGGCCAAATCTCAGTCTAGATATTATGGAACAGATTTTCCTATTGCATTTAAACTTAAAGAACCAGGGTTTAGTTTGAATGTGAGGTTGATATTTAGCAAAATTTGATCCTGTCCGTCTACTAGTTACCGACCACCTTTTCAGCCATCTAGATTTTAAGTCATGGATAGGAAGAAGCAAAAGATCTTGGGGATAATTTTTAAAAGGAACTTTATCACCACAGACAATTGCTTGTTTGGCAATCTTGTCTGCCTTTTCATTGCCAGAAATATTGCTATGACTAGGAATCCAAGCTATGTGTACAGAATAACCTAAATCGAAGCATCTCAACAGAAGTTCTTTACATTTAAATATAATCCAGTTCTTGGAGCCTGCTTTAAAAGGGTTACTGTTGAAAGCTTGAAGTGCACTCAGTGAATCCGAGAATATTACCGTTTTATTTAATTTAAACAACAAAATATAGTTGATGGCTTCCATAATGCCCCTGCACTCACCAACAAAAACTGATGTTTCAGGGGGGCACTTGATCTTTTGAACTATATTATAATTTTGGTGAAACAAGCCAACGCCAACACATCCATTTTGGGATACCTTAGAAGCATCCGTGAAAATGTTATGCCAGCCAAGCCAAGAATTATCTCTAATCCTAAGAAAATGTTTGTTTGCAAAGGTGTCCCCTTTCAACAAATCTAAATTAAGGTGTAAAGAGGGTTGACATAATATTGTTTGGAAGTTAAATTCAAATACAGGTAGCTTAGGAGTTCTATGGGTAGTGTATCTAAAGCTTATAATTTTTGAGTAACTAATAACTAAACAAGGAGTCTTTTTATGAATCCAATAAGGTAACGACATATAATTAAACAAAAGCTGTAATTTTGGGAAAAGAAGATGTGAAGAAAACTGAAACAAACGGAATAAAAACATATCTGATAAATATTGACGTCTTAAATCCAAAGGAGGATCATCACACTCTACTTGCATAGCATTTTTAGGGGTAGACTTCATTGCCCCTATGATAATTCGTAACGCTCTTGCTTGAATCAAGTCCAATGCATTAAGACTTCTTTTAGAAGCAGGTTCATAAAGGAACGAGGCATAATCTATAACACCACGAATAATGGCATTGTAGAGAAGTTTAAGATAATAGGGGTGAGCACCCCACCAAACACCAGCCAAACATCTTAAAATATTGAGATTTTTTTCGCATTTAACTGAAATATAGTTAATATGCGAAGTAAAGTTCAATTTACTGTCTAAAATAAGGCCTAAAAATTTTTTTTCATTTTCAATAGGAATCCTGGTATTATTAAGAAATATGTTAAGTCTCGGTTTCAACCGTTTTCTTGTAAAGATAACAATGGAACTCTTTGATGGAGCTATATCCAGGCCATTATGACCTAGCCAAACATTTAATGAGTCAAGAGCTTGAGATAAATTGTGTGCAGCACTTACTATATTACAATCTGCCATATATAAAACGAGATCATCTGCATATTGAAGTAATCTACAATAGGGTGAGACAGACTTGTTTAAGTCATAAGTATAAAGATTAAAGAGAAGAGGGCTTAATACAGACCCTTGAGGCAGACCCTTATTTACCGATCTGGAACATTTTATCTCACCATTAATTCTAAGTTGAGCAGTACGATCCAAAAAAAGATTAATTATGAAGTTAATCATTTTCCTTGGAAGACACAGTTGTTCCATTTTATTTTTGAGGATTGAAAGAATGACGTTATCATAGGCAGAGCATATATCAAGGAATGCAGCTACAATGGACTCATTTCTAGAAAAAGAGAGTCTAATGTCAGTGACAAAAATGGATAAACTATCCAAAGTACCTCTACCTTTTCGAAAACCATATTGTGATTCAGGCAAAATATTATTAAATTCAATTAACCATTCAAGTCGATTTTTTATGAGATGTTCTACAATCTTTATTAGAACAGAAGACATGGCTATTGGGCGATAGCTATCAGATTTTTCAGGGTCTTTTCCAGGCTTTAAAACTGGAACAATTATTTGGGTTTTCATTTCAGCTGGAACAAATCCTAAATCTAACATCATATTTACCATTTGCAGGTAATAACTCAAAATTTTTTCTCCAGCGTTAACCAAAAAAGAATATGGGATTCCATCTGGACCAGGAGAAGAGTCTTTAAGAGAAGATAGAACAAGGCGTAATTCTCGCATCGAGAAAGGACTAAAACTTGGATCATTTACAGAAGAACTGGAAGTCATAGTATTGATAAAATTAGGGACAAAGGGGGGAGCCAATCTATCCATAAATTGTTCAAACCAACTCTCACAACTAGGGAATGGAGGGGATGGTTCTCTATATGAACCACGGAACTTTCGGATTGAATTCCACACAAAAGAGGAGCAGACATTAGGAGAAATGGTAGAGCAGAAACTTTGCCACCCCTCTGACTTTTTGGAGTGAAGAATTTGTTTAGTGTTAGACATAGTTATGATTAAATTGTCATAATTATCATTTGTCATGTTCTGACAATATATGTTTTCAGCACTTAATCTATCTGCGACAGCAGCCCTACAGTCTTGATCCCACCATGGAGGAGATCTGTGCTTTAAATTTTGTACCTTTGCAGGAAATGAGTGTTTAGCAGCAGAATGAATACAATTTATTAATGCTCTAAGACAATTGCCTAAAAAATCAGGAAAAATTACAGGAAGTTCAGAAGCAGATTGTTCAAGGAATGATGAAAATTTTGACCATTCATCAGAATGAGTATTACTTTTAAGATTATATTCTAACAACGGTTTGAATGGAGGTGGCTGTATTTTAGAAAAAGGAAGGTCAAATAGAATTGGGAAATGATCACTACCAAAGGAAGAAGATAAAGTTTTCCAGGACATTGATGGAGCTAGACTTGCTGACACCATGGTCAGGTCAATGGCACTAACCCGTTCATTCGGCTTTGTACGACGCGTGGGAGAACCAGTATTCAGTAAACACAACCCTAAACTATCCATAATGTTAAATACGTAACTAGCAAGAGGATCTGAAGCCTGACACCCCCAGGCAGGATGATGAATATTAAAATCACCCATTATGATAAACGGACCTTGCATTTGCGATAAGATATGAAGAATTTTATTTAATATATCAAATGAAGGTCTGGGGATATATAGTGAAATAAACGTTATGTTTTTTAATCTAACTGCAACTATCGAAAGATTGTCAACAACGGAGGCAGAAGGGATATTTACAAGATGATTATTTACAGAGTTTCTGACAAGTATGGCAGAGCCACCATACCCATCAGCTTTGTCATCTCTGAAACAAAGATACCGAGGGACCTTAAAAAAGGAACCAGGCTTAAGCCAAGTCTCAGAGATGGCAATAATAGATGGATCATATTTATTAATAATATACAATAGGTCAGATTTTTTACTGTTAAGACTTTGACAATTCCATTGCAGCCCTAGAGAGGGCGCCATCATGGAGGGATTGTAATATAGAAGTGGAAGGATTATGGGCAGCGTTGGACGGTACAAAAGCAGGAGAGTTAAGTAGCCTAGTGAGAGCTTGAATAAGCTCCAAAATGCTACTAGAGGATGGAGAAGGGTCAGTATTGGGATGATTAAAAGCAACACCATTATTACTAGGTATAGCTGGATTATTAATTATAGCCTGATGAGCAGAACGATCATAGCCTTGTCTTTGTAATGGGGGAGCTCTAGGTTTGAGGAAGATTGTTTTTCTATAAGACTGAGAGGCTGAACTAGGAGATTTATTGGAAGAGGATAAAGGAACAGCGGTAGCATTGGCATAGGATGTTTTAGCTGCGTCACTATAACTTTTGCCTCTTATGGGTGAATGCAATTTAGAGGCTTCAGGATAGGACATATTTTTTTCTGCCATTGTGATCTTTATTTGCTTTTGTCTACTGAATTCAGGACAATTCTTACTTGTGGAGTAGTGAAGACCTGAACAAGATAAACAGGGGGAAGTGCCTTCTTCAACATCACAGGAGTCACCAGTGTGGCCTTCTCCACACTTATAGCAACGTGGCTTTGACCTACAGCTGTTTTTTGTGTGACCAAATCGGCAGCACTGGAAACACTGAACAGTAGGGTAATAGTATCGTTCAACAACAAGAGAATTGAAACACATAAATACCCGTGGAGGAAGAATTTGACCATCAAAAGAAAGAACACACGACTGAGATGGTTTGAAAACAGGAACCCCATCAATGACTACTTTATAGTTTAATCGGCGTACTTTTATTATTGGGCAACCATCAATAGGAACATTAATGCTTTCTATAATTTCATCTTCTGACCATTCAATTGGGATACCTTTAACAAGGCCCAAACGAATGGTGCTAAATGAAGGGATGAATGCTTTGTAATCATTGTCCTTAATGATATCATTTGCCACAAAATTGTTGGCAGAGTTTGCATCAGTGAATGTCAAAGAAATTCTATTGCGCCCAATTCTCTGAACGCTACCATCTATTATATTACGGATTTGATTTTTTGCTAGGAACCGACCAAAATTTACTGGATGTAAGACGGTGCCAGAAGTTGGAGAGGGCTCAATTTTTTGGACATGCACGACAAAAGGACCTTTATCTGTAGACTTATAAATCTGCCTACCTGAAGGGATGTAAGGAGGTATAGCTGGCGTCTGCGATACCGTAGCAGACGGAGAGGCAAGAGAATCAGTAAGTTGTGAATCATGATTAGAGTTCAATGATGACACAACCTGACCCAAGGGTATGATAGAATCCTGCGATGGTTTTTCATCTTTGCTCTTTTTTAAATGTTTTTTCGAATGTTTTTTTCGTTTAATAGTAGTGAAGGAACCCTGCTGGAGGGAACGTTCCACAACATCTGAAGAGTCCGACGCGATAGAAACAAATTCTACCGGCGAGGGAATAGAACAGCTATCTGCGAAGATGATGTCATTTTGAGTTGGTTGACTATTATCAGGGGGCCAACCGCCCCTAGAATCCGTTTCCATCAACCCCAAAAGTAAACAGGATAAAACAAATGAAGACTATGTAAAAGAAATGAAAATATGCGAATTTACAAGAACTTACCAATAAATAATGTAACAAACTTTATCTACATACGTTTTACACTAATATTTTACACAAAATACACTATAAATAAGATATTTTTCAATTAAAAGATTGCCAAAGCGACCGCCCTCTTTGACAAGATTTTGACCTATCGATTAGAAATATGACTGTAAAAAAGATGGTAAGATACGCTATGTAAGCTCTTACGTTGTCGATTGTCGAGCGACAGCTTACATTTTTGCTGACCCAGTGTCATAATCTGACACTACCTAACAACAGTATTGCCATGCTAACTATTGCTAAAATTTACCCACTGGCCGAGCTCATCTTTCCAATATGTGAGTTTTGCTAATAAACTGTTTTTTTTTTTTCTATAAGAAAGAGAAAAAAAAAACATCCACTAACTCACTGACCGATGACTAATCGACACAATTGGTTTTAGCTCTCAATAGTCTCAAAACCATGTATGAGGTGTACAGAGATGGAACACGTAACCCCCAGAAAAATTTGCCACCAGAAAATAATGATCACGATGCAGTACTCAGACGGATCTCGGAAACGACAAGTGATATGAGGGTACCGTTTTAACCAAGTTGAAGTAAAATGTTATATCCTGACCTCAAAGTAATATCATTCAGACTCTTTGATTTATATCATATTATTTTCTCTTTTCCATTGTCATTATTCTGTCTTGTCACTTGGTAAAAAAACTAATAAATATTATACATTAAATAAATGTTGGTATTTATATTATGTGGCGACGAAGTTAAATAAAATGAACACACAACAGTTTACGGATTTTCTAAGGGTACAACAAGCCCAACAACAACAACTAACTGAACTCTTACGAATCTTAACAGTTCAAACTGCACAACGTACAACGGACACACATCCAGATGAACCCAAAAGAGGCGTAAGTGATATAAGCACAAAAATTAAGGATTTTTCACACGATAAATTTAACCCTGAAACAACATCAGCGGAAAATTTTATAGCAATACAAAAAGATCTATTCATAACGTGTCTACCACCGAATGTTTTGCACAACATTAGAACTGCTTTTATCAACACATTTCCGTCACGAACTTACGAGGAAATAAAAGAGAAATTTTGCAGTTTTTACCATAAGAAAACTACAAGATACAAAGCGTTAACAGAGTTTTGGAATTGCACAACAAAAGATAATGAGTCTATGGACACTTACGCAAACAAATTAAAAGAACTTAGTAAAGAATGTGGGTATAAAGGTGACCGTTTTGCAACAGGTCTTAACCATGAAATGCTGGAAATAGATTTGAAACAAAAATGCCCAGATCTTCAAGATAGGAACGCTGATGGGAAAATGACAGAAATTAAATTTGAACAAATATTTTCTGTCGCTCAGTCACGGGAATTAGCAGAAAATGATAACACGAATAATGACTACACGGTACAGCGTATCAAGCAGAGAAATACAAACAAATTCAATGGAAACGTTCGTAATAAAAAACGTCCATTAACCAAAAATCAGTGCAAACGATGTGGAAGCGGTGAAAAACATGATTTTAATAACTGCGCAGCTTCCAATCATATTTGTAAAGCATGCCAATCAAAAGGCCATTACGAAAGTTGTTGTCTAAAGTCCGGAAGAGCCTATATATCATTTAGACAAGAAACAACAAACACTACCAATAACAAAAGAGTAAACAGCATACTAAAAAAGGAGAACAGATTTGTAATCAACAGACCGTCCACCTCTACTAGAAGTGATTCTTCTGATGAGAGTGATGAGGAATCAAATGTGTATAAAATTAACGCTGCCAATATGCGGTGCAAGATAATTGACATAACGATCAATGATTTCCATTGCACCATGGATTGGGATCCAGGCTCTATCTACTCAATCATTAGTACTGCATTTTGGAGGAAAATTGGATCACCAGAACTAATGGAAGGACCTAAACTACGAGCGTACGGTGACCACAAACTCAAACCAAAAGGAATAGCAGACGTTACAGTTGAAATACAAGGGAAATAAAAAATTGTACCAGTCGTTGTAATAAAAAAATGCGCATCCTATGTTATTTGGCTTACAATGGAGCGAAATTTTTAATATGCCATTTCTTAATCCTGTTTACTCCATTAAACATCAAACGATGACTCTGAAACAAATTATTAACACAAACAACGAACTTTTGGATTACAAATTGGGAGAAGTAAAGGGCTATGAAGTAAATATTCATGTGAAGCCTGGAGCCGAACCAAAACATTCACCATCAAGACCAATTAAGTTCAGTATTCGGAAAAACGTTGAACTTGAACTGGAACGACTAATGAAAGAAGGGATCATTGTAAGCGTTGACCCTAACAAAACACCAGTAGAATGGGCAACACCAACTGTGAACGTCGTCAAACCTAACGGACAAATAAGGATATGCGGAGATTATCGCACGACTGTCAACCCAGTATTAATATCACATACACACCCAGTACCACAGTTTGATTATTTAAGACAACGTCTTGCTAACGGAGAAAAATATTCAAAAATTGATCTAACGCATACCTGCAATTTAAAATAGCACCTCAGTCAAAAAAGTATCTAACCATCTCAACACACAAAGGATATTTCCAATATAACAGATTGCCATTCGGAATAACTACAGCTCCATCAATTTTCCAGCAATACCTCGAGAAACTATTAGAAAACATACCTAATATTGCCATATACTTTGATGACATTGCTGTAACTGGTAGAAATGAGCAAGAACACCTTACGACATTAACGCTAGTGTTCAATAATCTAAAAAATGCTGGGCTCAAAGTAAACCTAAAGAAATACACCTTTCTTCAAAACGAAATAGAATACCTAGGCCACACAATAAGTAAAGATGGTATTAAACCAACAAAATCCAAAGTGGAGGCTATTCTCAAAGCATCAACACCTGAGAACGTTAAAGAGTTACGATCATTTCTTGGACTAGTGAATTTTTATGAACGATTTATATTTATATCATATTATTTTCTCTTTTCCATTGTCATTATTCTGTCTTGTCACTTGGTAAAAAAAACTAATAAATATTATACATTAAATAAATGTTGGTATTTATATTATAAACCTTGAGAAATTTTCAGAGAAATAAAAAAAACTGGTGCTCCCGAACAAAAAACAGTGGCCTCTTTATAGAATTGATATCATACATTAGAAACGGTAATTAATATTTAACGGTGAGGTCACCAGTTTAACGGTGTAGTCACCGTTAAAGGTCCTCAGGTTTAACGTTAATACCAGTTTGGTGTTTTTGTAGGTAGGTATGACGAGGACGTTAATAAAACTCGATTTGAAGTGTAACAGTAGAACTAGCGTAGCGGAATATATTTATTAAAGAAAAATGCCTATATTTATACAAAATTTAACCTAGGATTGTCCAATAAGAAAATAAGATTATAAAATTGCACCAATTGTTTCACGTCATTAATTAACCAATGACGTTCTAGTGTTTACATTGCGTGTGTTGTTAAGTTCCCGGCGGTTATGCTGTCCCGTCCCCTCCTAGGACAGGTGAGTATGGCGTGCTGTTTCTCTTAAATATGGGTGGCATCGAGCTCTCTCTTTCATAACGCCGGGGGCAACGAACTGTGCGGTCGTCTCTGCGTAACGTTATCGGTGTTCTGTACTGGTGCTGATTGATGCTGTTCGGAGCTGCGATGAGGTGCTGGTGATAGGATTATTATTTATTCCAATTGGAACCGCCCTTTTCTGGGCGACATTTCGGTTTCTCTGGCGATAATCTTCATTGTTTCATGTGATAAATAAATAAATGGATTCAGGCTTCGATAAATGTTAGATTGAGTGTGTCTTGTTTTCTTTTGGTATCGTGGTAATGGTTTTGAGGTACATATGTTTCTCTTGGTATCCCAGTAATCTGTTAATTGTTTTGAAGTATGTATGTTGCAGAAGGTAACTTGGTAACTGTTGTGACGCAGGCGCTACAAATACATCAGGATACTGAATATTTGCGGCAGCCTAAGTTAATAAAATCATTACTGCTTTGCATGTGTAATTATTTATATAAAGTACTTATTTGGAAAATCCTTTCGTCCTATTATTTTCTGCAAGACTGTTTGGTTAGGTTTAGTATATATCGATACATTGTGTAATAGAGGTCACTTCCCTACTCACGCACACTAATACAGTTTTAGATACTCACACCAACAGAAAATGGACATGCATTTTTTGAATACACTCTGTCCATTCCGATTCATCGTCCTGGCTCTGTCCATTCTGATTCATCGTCCTAGGAACTAGAGGACGAGGATCGGAAACCACAGACAAACACTCTCGGTAGAGAGAAATTATATTCTTTGGGAAACCAACTGAAGTACTTCGAGAATAACTATATTCTTTGAGTACAATATACTTATACTTCATGTGAAGAATTCCAGAGTTTTGGCGGGAAAACGAAAAAGATCGCGTCACCGCATTGTATTATTTTCCAAAACTTGGTGTCATTTTCAGTGTTAGTGCATAAAATCGGTGGCATTCTATTTGTTAGTGCTGGCATGAGTGTGGGAAAGTGGTATAATGATGGTGAAACGTTTCTTTTCGTGTTGTTTCCAAAACTCCATAGAAGCTTCAAGTAAAGTTGCCACCACTTTACTAGGAGTATGACTTTGACTAAACTATGACTTGACTTGATGACGTCGACTGTGACGACACATATTTGTGTAAATATCATTAACTTGAAAATTATTAATTACTTGACATTGGCTAAATACACAAAAGTGTGGAGCCAAATTATATAAAAAAAAAAAGAATTCCAAAGTGCATATAACCACTAATCTTCTACTTGGTCTGTGCACTACGTTAAGAATTCATTCGTGAACGACTTCTGTGGTCTACAGACTCCGCTTGGAGTAATAGTATTCTGTGGATAGTATTATCCTCTACTTGGTCTGTGTACAGATATTACTGCCTGTGATTTCCAAGATTTTTGTATTGATTTTATTTTCTTTTTATAGGTACTTCGTAAAAGTAGTAAGTAAACCATGGCTGCACCAATGGAAAGAATTCAAGTTCTTGATGAGATTGAGAAAGATGTCATAACATGTCTGCAATGTGCCGGTGGGTTATTCAAGAACTATGATTGCCAACTCTTGTGCTGTCTATTGAGCAAGCTTGTGTTGTGATGTGAATCAAGAGGTTACATTTATTTACAACTGGTGTTATAATTTCTTTTAGCGCAAGCACTTCTCGAGCTCAGCAAAGAGAAGTCTGGTCAAAAGCAAGCTGAAGCAAATACTTCACAATTCCTTCGTACTCTCAGTCAAGTAGAATCCAAGCTCAGCGATCAAATTAACTACTTGACTCAAGTATCAACTGGTCAGCCCCATGAAGGTTCTGGGTATGCATCACAGAAAGTATTGCAGATGGCCTGGCATAGGCTTGAGCATGTGCGTTCTTGGGTCAATGAGCTGGATCGTCTGAAAGCTTCACACTTAGCTGCTACTACAAGAACACAGCCTGGTAGTGTACCCAATGGTGCTAATATGACCTCTTCGGGAACTAGCACATGACATCAATAACTTATGTGCTATAAGCATAATAGTAACTAGGTGCTTTATAAATACAGCATCACCACTCATTTTTGGAAAAATTCTGTCTGTAATATTAATGTTGCTAATAATGCTGAATGTATGGTAAAACTGTTTTGAGTTTTTCCATTCCTCACATTGGTGAGGAGGATAACTTTGTTCACAGATAAGCAATTATTACAAGATATTAAGGAGTCAAAATGTAAATTTTAATCTATATAACTACATGTACCCTTTATAAAATGGTCAGTTCCCAGTAGTATTATTAGTTCCATTGACCATCCTAAAATAAAGATGATAACTAAAAAAAATTGATAATAAAACTAATGGGATACATACTTGAACCAAATGTTTATTTCTAAACAATATAAAATCCTTGACATAGATATTGGAATATTATGTGTAATAATATTAATAATAATGCAAAAAAAAAAAAAAAAAAAAAACCTAAACCTCCATTGCAGGTCTGCATTTATAGCAAAAATAATAATAAAAAAAGGTAGAGCTGGGAGCCCTAGGCTAAGTGTATAAGGGATGCATGATTAACTGAACCATTTTGTTCAACTTATTAAATTGATGAATGAATATTATACCACACAATACAAATTGGATTACATCTATTATTTCTTGTGTGACAGCTAATCACATTGAAAAGATTGTGGCTTGATCAGCAGAGTGATAGATAAAATACTCTAAACATATATTGGAATGAATAAAATATATTTTTGGATTTGTACCTATCATACAAGCACTATAACAAGTATACATAATATTTCCAATGTCCTCTAAGTTTAAACACACTGCATCTGTATATACATAATAGGATTAACCACAAAGATTTAAACAGGCCTTAAACTGCCGTTTTGTATTGTTGAACACACATTTGACATCTGTCTAAGCCTTGTTTATGTATTTGTGGTGGTATAGGATATGTTTAAGTATTATGTAAAACATAATAAATTGATAAAAATACTTCTTTAAATACCTAGATATATACTTATATTTGTTTACTCTTTTTCTCTTCACTGATTATATACCAGGTAGATGATAGGTGATCAGGTAGCCACTGATGTAAAGTGGGTATAATATATTCAGTTTTCAGCACACGGCCGAGGGACTATGATAACTTTTTTTAATGTCATTGTCTACTAGTGGTGGACAACAAAATTAATAAAAGTTGCTCTGTCTATCTGTGGCAGAGAGTAATAGAACTTGTTCAAAAATTTGTGGCCACCAATGTTCAATGGGTGGGGGTCACTGGGAATGATTGATTGATCAAAAGCAAATGCAGCTTTAAATAGTTTTAATTGTTTTAGCACTCTTTTTACACAAAATGTAAGGTGTTCTTTAAACTTTTAAAAAATTACCATAAACACTTCAATGTCAGTGAGGTGCTGTTCTTCGAGACTTACTCATTTAACCAGTTGAATGTTGTTTTGCATAATAATTGATGATGGATTAAAAGCTGTACTGGCGCTGGCGTCCATTTGCCTGGCATTCCTTTGATTAAAAACCATTAAAATATCACAAAGCTTACATTCAAACAACCTACACAATAATGTACAAAAACTGAGGAATACAAAGCAGAGCTATTGCTTTTAAATTTTGTTACACTCACCAAGTAAGCAGTTTTTAATGAATGGACTAAAACTAAAATAAATAAGGATGATAAACATTTTCAAATAAACATTAATAACATTATTCTTTTTCCTAGAGCCATATGTATAAACACTTTATGACATTTGAGTGTTTTGTAGCATTGTATGGCCTGGTCCGATCACTCCTCTTTTCAGCTTCGTTGATTAGCATTTGCCTTGGTGTATTTTTCTATATCATCAAGAGACCTTTTTGCTTTTGTTGATATATCATCCATAGATCTTCGTGCAGTAGTAGTGATGTCATCAAGTGATTTCTTTGTTTGAGATAATAACTCATCAGTACTTTTGCAGGCAGTACTTGCTAGTTCTTTTATTTCAGAATCGAATTTTCCTATCACCCACTCTATGGCTTGACGCCCTTTGCCAGCATTTAGAGATATTCTGTTGGTTAATAGATCTTCCATGTAACTGCTGAGGGGTACTCCCTGTAAGCAACATTAATTATAACAATAAATCTTTTGGGTACCATTAAATATTTGGTTTAGCAATGAATTAGATACATACTTGCACTGTGACCACAGCTTCTTGTGTTAAGAGAGTTTTAGAAGTATCTGTAGGATGGGGTGTGTACCGTACTGTCTCATCAACAGCTATGTAGCGACAAAATGTCAAGTTTGTGGTTTTCAACGTCATTTGACGCTCGTCAGGGTTCACTTCAGACTTTTCACTGGCATAGCAGATTTTAGCTGTTCCAATGAGCTGAAAACACAATGAAATAAAATTTAAGACTTAATTATTCCCAGCGCCAATATATAATTAGAAATTTATGAAATTGAAAATTTAGTGTTGTAATACTTAGATATAAAACATTAATATTAAAATTAATAGTTATGATAAAAAATTTGGGGCCCCTTGTAAAACAATGTCACACTTTGTCGACCCCCTCCCTCCCCCTTAACGTGTGATGTAATTTATGGATGGCTCCTTATATATTAATATGGTATAATTACTGCAATAATGCTACTAGTATTATATTTCTTTGGGACATTCACGTAATGGAAAAAATAATAAGGGCTGAAATTCCGCTACGACGGCGCCCCGTGCGGTTGCAATACAAAAGTGATCGCGGGAGGTGCGCCCCGCACCCGCGCTATGGGGCCCGCCTCCATGTGACATACGCCCGCGAGGGGACGCGCGTTTTCGCCATCAGTAAAGGTCAATCTGCCACGCGATCTGCTGGAATACACTATTAAACTAGTCAGTTTTCGAAAGATTAATGCGACAAAATGTGTGGCAGGTTGAATGATGTGTAGAGTACTTAACACAAATGAGATTTCAGTTAATAACACTGTATATGTATTATGGGCCACACGGATTTAACAATATAGGACAAGTTATTTTGTCAAAGTCATGCTTTATCTGTTCAACTCTTACTATACTGACTTCTGGGTTATGCTGGTTGCAGTGGTTGGCGAGGGGCATCATCTCGGAAAAGGTGAGTGGCGGTTTCAAGATCTTTATATACAAGTATAGACTTTTTGCAGCGTCTTGATGCTGGTTGTGGATAGATGATGCGTGTACGCTGAACCGAGCAGAAAAGTCAGTGATGTCAGTCGTTGTATTTGTTCTAGGTCTGAAGATCTCGGTAATCTCGGTATGAGACTACCGGCGCTAAGGTACGCTGAAGCTTCGTCCGCTAAACTCTTACAAAACGCTGAGGCGTTTAGTAAGAGTTTAGCGGACGAAGCTTATAGATCCTGTTTATAAGTGCAACGTATCAGCAGTACTGAAGGAAGGGTCTCAGTCCAGTTCTCATTTTCATAGTATATTATCGCGGCTTTTAAGTGGCGAAGAAACCCTATCAAACCGTTGCTGGTTGGACTGTAAGCTGCTGTGGTCTTATGCATGAAACCTGCTATTTCTGATAGGTATTTGAATAGCGTAATTGAAATTGTGTACCTCTGTCTATTACAATTTCTTTGGGGCATCCAAAACGATCAATCCATCTAGATAATGCATTTGCACCTGTCTTTACTGTAATGTATGCCAATCGGTAAAGCTGATTGGTATTGCTTCGGGCCTTCTTGTGCATCGGTCTATGGCTGTTAGACAATATCGAAATCCATTGGATATTGGCAAAGGTCCGAAAAGATCTATGCACGTGTAAAATCTGGCACGTGGTAATTTTAATGTATATTATTAATTATAATCTTTGTTGGCAAGCAAAGCAACTTTTGGCCCACTCTCGGCAATCTTTGCGTATGTTTGCCGTACGTACGCATACGTAGCGCTGGCACACTAGTTTTACAGTCGCATTAGCGCCGGTATGGCTGAGTGAGTGTAGGCTTTCAAATACTCGACGTCGCAACTCACCGATGTATATCTGTAGTTTTGTCGCAAAGCAGTTTGATGTTTGTACCACGTATCAATATTTTGGTCAGTTTCAAAGGAGTATACATTGAGTAGATTATTTAGTTCCATATATGTTTCTTGTGCTTTTGTTAAGGTTGTTAGATCTATGGGTTGAGCTGTTTCTTCAATCCTACTCAATGCATCACCGACAATGTTCTCTTTTGCTGGTGTGTGTTTTACATACTGTGGTATATTGGGAAATATAATCTAGATGTCTGAATTATCAAGGGCTACACTTCCGATCCAATCAAGAGTGCATGGAAAGGTGTCTGGAATTTTGATACGCTGGTATAAATCTTAGGTAAAAGTTGATCATTCCCAGGAGACGCCGTAACTCTCTGACATTCTTTGGTGGGGGAAGTTACATATAGCCTGTACCTTTAAAGTCAGTGGTTTCACGCCTTCAGCAGACACTATACATACCAGGAAAATTATTTCTGGTACTCTGAAAATGCATTTGCAACAGTTTATGACTATTTTGTATGCTTTCAGTCTGGAGAACAGCTGGCGCAGGTGGTCATCATAACTTTTTTGATCAGGTGCGGAGGTTATAATCTAAATAGGGCTATCCCTATTTGGATTTTATTCCTGCCCTATGGCAGGGACAGGTTCATTTTCATCAATGAAAGGTTGAAACGTTTCTCTCGCATTTCTAAGTCCAAAAGTCCTAAAAGGGTAATCTAATAATTCGGAGTGTTACTATCACCGTCTTACATAATATTCTCTTCCGCCACCTGTACTTTCTTGTATGCCTTTACTAAATCGATTGTTGAGAATATGCAACAGCCTGACACATTGATTTCTTGTTAGGTAATGTTTAGCTTGTCAGTTGCGAACCATCGGAGATTACGGTGTCGTTTTTATGTGACTGTATTATGCTCTGAGACGCGTGTGGTTCCAGATGGACGCGTAATTTCTAAGTATTTTGATTGCCATTGTCTTCACTGAAGAAATTGTGATAGAATAAGTTACTGTTGCTGCTGGCATTGCAAGGGTAGTGGTGTTGTCTATGAGTCACTGGTTTCAAACATTTATCATCAAGTTGTAGTATAATAAAAATAGATGCAGATTTTTTATTATTTTAAAACACAACTTCCTAAAAATGTGATTTAACAAGTAACCATGTACACAACTATGAGGTCTGTTATTCACACTGATTTTTATTTTGAAACCTTGCCCTAAAAACATGAAGTTATGATAATATTTAGTGATGCAGTTGGCTTGTTGTTAGTATATAGCAACATAAATACTTTTCTATAAATACATAAACAGGAAATCAGTCACGTTTCTGTGTACACGTGCCATAACAGATAAGTTTGATAACATTATCATTGACCTTTGTAATTGAAAAAGTGAAAGATTGATAGATATTTAAACTAGCCAATTAAAATAAGGTCCTTACTGCTTGAGCCCACCGTGGAAAAAACCATTTCGAACTGACAAGTCTGTGAGTGACCAAAACTCCATCAACAACCTTCCTTTCCACTACGTCTGTTCCGATAACTGCAGGATTCATGGGATTGGGATATTTGCGCCATGCTGCCTGTGCCACTGTCTCCCAAGGATGACTACAACCCAAAAAACGAGTGTATTAATTACGAAACTGTTTTACTTGGTCTAATAGTTGCGTCATAATATCCATGGAATTACAGACTTACTTGAAAGTGTGTTCCGATGTCCAAATCTTCATGATTACTTGTGATATATACGGTTTATAAAATGAATTTCGAGATATTTCTATCTCGGTTGATCCCAAATTATTTTATCATTTCATTGGCTACAGTCACGACACGAGCACACCCTTCCTTTCTTTTCTAAAAACCCAAAGAAAGAGACTGTAACAAATGTCCGCATTTGTTTCCTGCTCTACCGATTGACAGTGACAGACCTCAGATGACAGTCTGTTCAGTAGCAACAATTTTATGAAAAAATCACATCAGCCCGTAGTACTACGTTCATTTTGAATATTCAAGATTTGAGGCTCGTATTACAGATCTATACTCAGTCTTCGATTTATGATCAAGTTGAGCATTTGATGATTTTTTTTGGATAGTTAACTATTACAAACGCAAGGAACATTCATAAACCGCCTCTTTCGCAAAGGATCCGCTTTTAACCTACGTGGTGCCGCATTTTTCTGAATCTGGTAGACTAACCCTCTTTTGAAGTAAACTTCTTTACGCACGCTTGATTTGGGGAGTAAACTGGTGAATGCGTGATGAGGCGAACGGAAGTTGAAAGTTGTTGGTTAACGTAGATCTCCATTGTCAACATAACAGTGTAAAAAAATTGTATTATCATCTTGGTTATGTCCGGTGAAATGACCATTTACAATTGTCAAGATAGCGACATTAACATTAAACGAAGCAAAAACAAAGTTTTACCGGCCGATGGATTGAGCTAAACTAAAGAATTTTTACTTCAGTCCGGTGGTCCAAAGCTCACTCGTATTTGTTTTTACCTCATGGTGGCGATTACTTGTCGAGGCCGATAAGGATAAACAGCTTCGTCCAGTTAGACCGTCAAGAGACGACTTCCGCCTATCATGCCGTCTCTTTTGCACGCGTTGAAATACTTATATATACATATACTTACTTGCTGTCAGGTTCTGGCTTTGGTAGTGAAGTTGTACCCGATGTGTTCGTATGTGTCACAATGTGTGCGACTGTCAGCGGCGTATCTTAAGATCATAGAGTATGTAAATTAAATAATACGAGATATAAGATACACATTATAAAATATTATGCACATACACGTAACAGAAATAAGGTATTACGAATTAAAATTCAGGTCAAGCAAAAATTTAGGCATTGAGCAAAAAAAAATCGATGTAAATGTTAAAACGAGAAATTCCGCAATTTATGTAGAAAACCTGTATTTTTGAAGAAACGATACCGCATTTTTAGTTTCATCATCTGACAATACTGAACCAAAGTGTGAAATCGGATCTATTCCACTCACTCTGTGCAATTTCATGAAGTATTTTTTTGCTATTTATACCAAAGTATCTTATATCTCTACCTAGTCTATGAAGTATCTTTCCACTTTCTGCAGCAGAAAGACAGAGACATACTCCAAGAATTGACATTATCAGATCCTAATGTAACCAGCACGTAGTTCATGTCTCCTCCAGTATTCTCTACTTACTACTACTACTACGTTTGGTTTAGTGATTGGTTGGTAGAGCTCAAAGCACAGTGCAAGCCCAAAATAAGGTTACTTTTTCGCCCAAAATCAACAAAAAACACCTATTTCGCGTCACTAATGTGCTAATCATATTTTAAAAAATCGCTAATAGAAAATAAAATGACAATCAGGAATCACCGAACAAAACTGAACTAAGTAATTTAGTTCTTTTGAAGTCAAATCTTTCTAATTTAACCCCAAAAACACTTTATGAACGTAGCTTGCCAGATTTTCAGGGATAACAATACATTAATTTTACAATTTAAATAGTCAGACTGGTGTTCTAAAGGAATGACCAGATACAATATACTCGTACATTCGATATCTATTTTTTTACGTAATATTTAAAAAGCCTGCAAAATTAACACATTTTCTTGCTCAGACCCAGTTTAACATTATGATCTGCTATGTTCAACTTTAAACATAGCTCTATAGAGTCCCCGTCAATAATAAAACGTGCTGTAGCGCGGCTTTTGTATGTTATATAGTTATTTTCATATAACTGCACTATTCCTATTAGAGACTACTTAAGTAATGCGTTCGTTTTTACAGATAGTGCCAAAACTTGCAATTAATTTTAATTAATGATCAAATTTAGTGTTAGTGTTGGTGAATTCTATTAAACTTGTATGGGAAATTAGCAAAAATGAGCCATTTTTGCCACCACGGCTCAAAATTAATGTAGGTACATAGTATGAACTACGTACTAATAAAAAAATAAGGGTGGAATTTGACAGAAGCTGGTGGTAACACTCATTTCTATTTTTCTACTTTCACTGCAGTCATCAGTCACTTAAGACAGTTATTATACTCCTTGAGTCACTTCAGCTGTAGTCACAGAACGATGCTCAGTCATCGATCGGTGCTCAAGCATGTTAAGAAAGGACACCTTATGCATTAAATATAGATCTACTGCTTTACTCTATGGTTGCTTGGGTACCCAATGTTTTGTTATTATCCGTCTATCAAAAATCTAATTCTGTAATTTCGACTATATTTTCCAATATTGTTAAAGTTATACATCTACCACTGAGGTTTAACTTTAATATGGTAGCAGAGCGTAAACTACATTCTGTTTACTCATAGCTCGTACCATTTCTTTGCAATTTAGAGACTGGAAAGGAAAACCTTATCATCCGACAATGAACAAATTGTTAAAAGGAGCCAGTAAGATGCAGGTAGGGCACCTAGATCCCAAAAATTGGAAAACATGGAAATGTAAAATTCAAGTCGTGTTAAGAGCCATGCCAGGGGCGGTGGACGTCGTCGAAGGGCGATATCTCAGACCTACCCTCGCGTCATCGGCTGATACCGACAAGATAGCCGAATATGAGAATAAACTACGAAGTACTACAGCTTGTTATGTGCTTCACATTGTCAAAGGAGATGTGGGACGAACTTAACCGTTTGTATGATGGAGCTACTGAAGATAGAAGCTATGATCTTTGTCTGCGCTTCTTTCGATATCTGAAAGAAACTCAATGTGACATGGCGACACATATATCTGCATCGAAGAGTATTTGGCATGAATTAAACAGTCAACTGGATACGGCAGAGAATTTGCCGGATATATTGCTGATCTGTAAAATTTTGGACACACTCCCAGCAGATTATTTCAGCTTCAAGTCGAGTTGGCTTCTAATATCAAAGAAAGATCGCACCATAGAGAATCTGACTACTCAGTTATGTGCCCAAGAACGAGCTTTGACATGTAAAGCTGAAAGCGGAAGTAGCAGTGTAGAGGAGGCGTTATACATGAACTCTAAAAACAAGAAAAATAAGAAGATTACATGTCCATACTGCAAAACAGAGGGACATAAGATCAAACAGTGTCATAAATGCATCAAGGATGGAAGGCCACCTAAGCCTCACGCTAATAAAGGTACGAACCCTTCATCTGGCCAAGTCCAAAGTGTCACCACAATGACAGTCAACGCATGTAGAACGCAGCAAGATTCAGATAGAGAAACTTGGTATGTGGACAACGGAGCAACAACTCACGTCACAATTAGAGATGACATATTCCAAACTTTTGAAAATTTTGAGTCAAAACATACAGTGACAGCTGCTGATGGGAAAACTATTCCTGCAAAAGGGATTGGATCTGTGTTACTAGAGTCAAAAGTCAACGAAAATAAGAAACTGATTTCTCTAACGAATGTGTGGTATGTACCGTCACTAACTAAAAATCTATTTTCAATGCTGGCGGCTCAGGATAAACTTCCGAAGAGCGTATTTACATCTACTATGAGAGAGTGTAAGCTTGAAGCGGATGGAAAGACTAAATTAGTAGGGAAAAGAACCCCCGGTGGAGGTTTATACATACTAGACCTAAAAGTAGTAATCCCGAATAAGTCACCAATAGTACGCGTTTTGAACTCGTCAGATAAGTTACAACTTTATCATGAAAGATTGGGACATCAAAATAAAAGACATGTTAAAAAAATTGTTGAAAAAGAATTAGATTTAAATTTGGGACTAATAAAAAACGAGTTATGTGGAGGTTGTATCTATGGGAAAACACATAGAAAAACTTTTGGTACTCGTCCAACAGCTATAAAGCCAAGAGAGCTAATCCATACAGATATTTGTGGACCTTTCCCTTATTCCATGAAGAAGTATAGATACTTTGTACTATTTAAAGATGAATATACCAAATTCCGATACATATGCTTACTGAGAGAAAAATCAGAAGTGCACGAGAAACTTAAGCTGATGCTGACAGAAGCCAAAAGCACTGGGCATACAGTACGAAAAATTCTTAGTGACAATGGTGGAGAATTTGACAATCAAAAAGTCAGGGATATAATTCAGGAACAAGGAATAAAACAAAGATTGGTTATGCCCTATACACCTGAGCATAATGGCTGCGCAGAAAGAGAAAATAGAACAGTTGTGGAAGCTGCACGCGCTATGATGCATGCACACGAAGAATTACCGCAGGGACTGTGGGCAGAATTAACAAACACAGCTGTCTATATACTCAATCGCACCGGTCCAAGTAGAGTTGATGGAATATCACCATATGAGCTATGGTATGGTAAGAAACCGACCATTAAGCATCTAAGGATCATAGGGAGCATCGCTTATGCACATGTTCCTAAACCTAAGAGGAAGAAGTTAGAGAAAAAGGCAGTTAAAGGAATTTTGATTGGATATGACAATGATGATGGCTATAGAACTTGGAATGAAGAGAATAATACACTCATAAGATCCAGAGACGTGACTTTTGAGGAAAAAACTCTAACAGATGAGATAGTACCACATCACGATGATCAAAGTCTAACGCAAGAGAAAGAAACTCAACCTGAGAAACATCCAATTCAGAAAGAAATTCCTAACACGTCATTTCAAATACCTTCTTCAGGCGTTCATAGTAAACCAAATATGAAAACATCAACTGGGTATTCTTTTGAATCCAGTGATTCTAGTGATGAAGAAACTCTGGATATAATTCCTTTCAATAATTCCTGTGAAAGAACTAGCTATTACCAGCAAGGTGAAGGTGGTATAGTTCCAGAAAATGGAAGAACTGTTTTAGAAGAACAAGATACTGCCATTGAACATCCAGTAGAAACTGAAACTGAGTCTGAAAGTGAGGAACACCTTTCACCAGAAGAAATTGAAAACGAAAGTAGAATGACATTGAGACATCGATCAACTTTAAAGAGCCCGCATTGATTCAGAGATTACGTCATGAATCTTGATAAAGAATTAATTGATGTTGTTGAACCAGAAACTTTCAAGGAAGTTCTGCTGAGCCCTGACAAGGATAAATGGTGTAAAGCTATGAATAGTGAAATAAAATCTTTAAAAGAAAATGACACATGGGAAATGACTAATTTACCGAAAGGAAAGAAGGCTCTACCATGCAAATGGATTTTCAAGATTAAATATACCCCCGACGTCAGTATTGAAAAATACAAAGCAAGGCTTGTTATAAAAGGATATAAGCAAAGAAACGGCCTAGATTATGACGAAACGTTTAGTCCTGTTGTAAGAGCAAACAGCATCAGAGCAGTCCTGAGTGTTGTAGCTAAAGAAAAGATGTCACTGACACAATTTGATGTTTCAACTGCGTTCTTGTATGGAACGTTAAATGAAGAAATTTATATGCAAACACCAGAAGGATATGACGATGGCACCAAAAGAGTTCATAAGTTGAAACGGAGCTTATATGGGCTAAAACAGGCCCCTGAGTGTTGGAACACATGTATAACTGAATACATAGTGCAAATTGGCTTTAAACAAAGCAGAGCTGATCCATGCCTTTTCATACGAAAGAGAAAAGAAAACAAGATTATTCTAGCACTGTATGTTGATGATGGTTTAGTCGCTTCAACATCAGAAACAGAAGCAGAAAGTTTCTTGAATGAGTTAAGGAGTCGATTCAAAATCACTACGAAATCAGCTTCATACTTTCTTGGCATAGAAATACAAAGCTCAAAAGGATGTATAAAAATCAACCAACAAGCATATGCAAAGAAAATTCTGGAGAGGTTTCATATGACTAACTGCAAAGCGGCGTTGACGCCGATTGTGAAAGATACAACAGCATATGCCAAAGAAAAAGAAGTAATGTTTCCATACAGACAAGCAGTTGGCGCTCTAACTTACTTGATGGTCTGTACCAGACCTGATATTGCCCATGCTGTTGGAGTTGCGTCTAGAACTTTAGATAACCCATCGCAAGAGGATATACAAAGAGTGAAGCGAATATTACGCTATATCCAAGGTACAGTGGAAAAATCAATTATTTATAAAAGTGTGCCTGATTCAAAACTGGTGTGTTGGTGTGTATAGTGACGCTGATCATGATGGAGATCCAGCTACTATGAGATCAACATCTGGAATGTGCTGCCTATATGCTGGTGGAGCCATTTCCTGGAGGAGCTATCGACAAAAGACAGTAGCCTTGTCGTCTACAGAGGCGGAAATAATCGCAGCAAGTGAAGCAGCGAACGAAATGATTTGGAATAGAAGACTAATGGAGGACTTGTTAGACGCTGATAATGTTCCTATCTTGCGTTTTGATAATCAGTAAGCATTGAAATTGGCTCATAATCCACCATATGAATTCCACATAAGGACGAAGCACATAAAGATCAGATATTTCTTCATCAGAGAATGTGTTTCCAATGAAGAAATTGCAGTTCAATATGTATCATCCGTGGAACAGCTAGCAGATATGTTGACTAAGCCGGTCTTCAAGCCAAGGCTTAGATATTTGTCTCAGCAGATTGGGCTGTATTTTTCAATATTATCTGAAATCTGAAAATCCGTTCCATAATATCTAGACTGAGATTTGGCCATTGTTGTTCTGGTGTTCACCTGAAGAAACTTAGAATAAGAGATTCTCATCTCTCATCTATCTGTGAGTGTGGTATGGATGAAGCTGATCTGAATCACATTTTCTTTTCTTGTCCCAAATTTGATCATAGTTCATTATTCAACTTGTTACTTCATTATAAATTTCCATTCCCAGTTCACATAGACAATATTTTGTGTAATATAGACTCTATTTCCATTGATATATTATCATCTTTTATTACTGAAAATAATATTAAACTGTAGTCGTTATCATTTAACACATTTATTTAATAATGTTCATTCTTATGTTATGATTAGTATTATTTAATTACCTATGTTTTTCTCATGTAATGTAATGTATGTAATATAATGTAATGTAGCGTAGTTTGTAGTTATAGGCTATTTTTCTTTTGTTTCAGATACTCAACATTCAAAATTCCGTATTTGATTCTCTTTTGACATGATGCTGGCAAAAATGTGAAAACAATTGCCATAAAAAAAAAAAAGTTATACATCTAGCGCTGTGGTTTAACTTTAATAAGGCAAAGATTTCATTCACTATTTGATACGAATCCTAATGAATGAAATCTCTGCTTGAGCAACGATCGATGACTGAGCATCGTTCTGTAATACGGACCTCAGTGTCGGTCATAATCATAACTGTGGTTCTGCGAAGTACCTATATTAATAATTTCTTGCTGGGGGGTTGTCAAAATCTTGTCAAAGAGGGCGGTCGCTTTGGCAATCTTTTAATTGAAAAATATCTTATTTATAGTGTATTTTGTGTAAAATATTAGTGTAAAACGTATGTAGATAAAGTTTGTTACATTATTTATTGGTAAGTTCTTGTAAATTCGCATATTTTCATTTCTTTTACATAGTCTTCATTTGTTTTATCCTGTTTCCTTTTGGGGTTGATGGAAACGGATTCTAGGGGCGGTTGGCCCCCTGATAATAGTCAACCAACTCAACATGATATCATCTTCGCAGATAGATGTTCTATTCCCTCGCCGGTAGAATTTGTTTCTATCGCGTCGGACTCTTCAGATGTTGTGGAACGTTCCCTCCAGCAGGGTTCCTTCACTACTATTAAACGAAAAAAACATTCGAAAAAACATTTAAAAAAGAGCAAAGATGAAAAACCATCGCAGGATTCTACCATACCCTTGGGTCAGGTTGTGTCATCATTGAACTCTAATCATGATTCACAACTTACTGATTCTCTTGCCTCTCCGTCTGCTACGGTATCGCAGACGCCAGCTATACCTCCTTACGTCCCTTCAGGTAGGCAGATTTATAAGTCTACAGATAAAGGTCCTTTTGTCGTGCATGTCCAAAAAATTGAGCCCTCTCCAACTTCTGGCACTGTCTTACATCCAGTAAATTTTGGTCGGTTCCTAGCAAAAAATCAGATCCGTAATATAATAGATGGTAGCGTTCAGAGAATTGGGCGCAATAGAATTTCTTTGACATTCACTGATGCAAACTCTGCCAACAATTTTGTGGCAAATGATATCATTAAGGACAATGATTACAAAGCATTCATCCCTTCATTTAGCACCATTCGTTTGGGCCTTGTTAAAGGTATCCCAATTGAATGGTCAGAAGATGAAATTATAGAAAGCATTAATGTTCCTATTGATGGTTGCCCAATAATAAAAGTACGCCGATTAAACTATAAAGTAGTCATTGATGGGGTTCCTGTTTTCAAACCATCTCAGTCGTGTGTTCTTTCTTTTGATGGTCAAATTCTTCCTCCACGGGTATTTATGTGTTTCAATTCTCTTGTTGTTGAGCGATACTATTACCCTACTGTTCAGTGTTTCCAGTGCTGCCGATTTGGTCACACAAAAAACAGCTGTAGGTCAAAGCCACGTTGCTATAAGTGTGGAGAAGGCCACACTGGTGACTCCTGTGATGTTGAAGAAGGCACTTCCCCCTGTTTATCTTGTTCAGGTCTTCACTACTCCACAAGTAAGAATTGTCCTGAATTCAGTAGGCAAAAGCAAATAAAGATCACAATGGCAGAAAAAAATATGTCCTATCCTGAAGCCTCTAAATTGCATTCACCCATAAGAGGCAAAAGTTATAGTGACGCAGCTAAAACATCCTATGCCAATGCTACTGCTGTTCCTTTATCCTCTTCCAATAAATCTCCTAGTTCAGCCTCTCAGTCTTATAGAAAAACAATCTTCCTCAAACCTAGAGCTCCCCAATTACAAAGACAAGGCTATGATCGTTCTGCTCATCAGGCTATAATTAATAATCCAGCTATGCCTAGTAATAATGGTGTTGCTTTTAATCATCCCAATACTGACCCTTCTCCATCCTCTAGTAGCATTTTGGAGCTTATTCAAGCTCTCACTAGGCTACTTAACTCTCCTGCTTTTGTACCGTCCAACGCTGCCCATAATCCTTCCACTTCTATATTACAATCCCTCCATGATGGCGCCCTCTCTAGGGCTGCAATGGAATTGTCAAAGTCTTAACAGTAAAAAATCTGACCTATTGTATATCATTAATAAATATGATCCATCTATTATTGCCATCTCTGAGACTTGGCTTAAACCTGGTTCCTTTTTTAAGGTCCCTCGGTATCTTTGTTTCAGAGATGACAAAGCTGATGGGTATGGTGGCTCTGCCATACTTGTCAGAAACTCTGTAAATAATCATCTTGTAAATATCCCTTCTGCCTCCGCTGTTGACAATCTTTCGATAGTTGCAGTTAGACTAAAAAACATAACATTTATTTCACTATATATCCCCAGACCTTCATTTGATATATTAAATAAAATTCTTCATATCTTATCGCAAATGCAAGGTCCATTTATCGTAATGGGTGATTTTAATATTCATCATCCTGCCTGGGGGTGTCAGGCTTCAGATCCTCTTGCTAGTTACGTATTTAATATTATGGATAGTTTAGGGTTGTGTTTACTGAATACTGGTTCTCCCACGCGTCGTACAAAGCCGAATGAACGGGTTAGTGCCATTGACCTGACCATGGTGTCAGCGAGTCTAGCTCCATCAATGTCCTGGAAAACTTTATCTTCTTCCTTTGGTAGTGATCATTTCCCAATTCTATTTGACCTTCCTTTTTCTAAAATACAGCCACCTCCATTCAAACCGTTATTAGAATATAATCTTAAAAGTAATACTCATTCTGATGAATGGTCAAAATTTTCATCATTCCTTGAACAATCTGCTTCTGAACTTCCTGTAATTTTTCCTGATTTTTTAAGCAATTGTCTTAGAGCATTAATAAATTGTATTCATTCTGCTGCTAAACACTCATTTCCTGCAAAGGTACAAAATTTAAAGCACAGATCTCCTCCATGGTGGGATCAAGAGTGTAGGGCTGCTGTCGCAGATAGATTAAGTGCTGAAAACATATATTGTCAGAACATGACAATTGATAATTATGACAATTTAATCATAACTATGTCTAACACTAAACAAATTCTTCACTCCAAAAAGTCAGAGGGGTGGCAAAGTTTCTGCTCTACCATTTCTCCTAATGTCTGCTCCTCTTTTGTGTGGAATTCAATCCGAAAGTTCCGTGGTTCATATAGAGAACCATCCCCTCCATTCCCTAGTTGTGAGAGTTGGTTTGAACAATTTATGGATAGATTGGCTCCTCCCTTTGTCCCTAATTTTATCAATACTATGACTTCTAGTTCTTCTGTAAATGATCCAAGTTTTAGTCCTTTCTCGATGCGCGAATTACGCCTTGTTCTATCTTCTCTTAAAGACTCTTCTCCTGGTCCAGATGGAATCCCATATTCTTTTTTGGTTAACGCTGGAGAAAAAATTTTGAGTTATTACCTGCAAATGGTAAATATGATGTTAGATTTAGGATTTGTTCCAGCTGAAATGAAAACCCAAATAATTGTTCCAGTTTTAAAGCCTGGAAAAGACCCTGAAAAATCTGATAGCTATCGCCCAATAGCCATGTCTTCTGTTCTAATAAAGATTGTAGAACATCTCATAAAAAATCGACTTGAATGGTTAATTGAATTTAATAATATTTTACCTGAATCACAATATGGTTTTCGAAAAGGTAGAGGTACTTTGGATAGTTTATCCATTTTTGTCACTGACATTAGACTCTCTTTTTCTAGAAATGAGTCCATTGTAGCTGCATTCCTTGATATATGCTCTGCCTATGATAACGTCATTCTTTCAATCCTCAAAAATAAAATGGAACAACTGTGTCTTCCAAGGAAAATGATTAACTTCATAATTAATCTTTTTTTGGATCGTACTGCTCAACTTAGAATTAATGGTGAGATAAAATGTTCCAGATCGGTAAATAAGGGTCTGCCGCAAGGGTCTGTATTAAGCCCTCTTCTCTTTAATCTTTATACTTATGACTTAAACAAGTCTGTCTCACCCTATTGTAGATTACTTCAATATGCAGATGATCTCGTTTTATATATGGCAGATTGTAATATAGTAAGTGCTGCACACAATTTATCTCAAGCTCTTGACTCATTAAATGTTTGGCTAGGTCATAATGGCCTGGATATAGCTCCATCAAAGAGTTCCATTGTTGTCTTTACAAGAAAACGGTTGAAACCGAGACTTAACATATTTCTTAATAATACTAGGATTCCTATTGAAAATGAAAAAAAATTTTTAGGCCTTATTTTAGACAGTAAATTGAACTTTACTTCGCATATTAACTATATTTCAGTTAAATGCGAAAAAAATCTCAATATTTTAAGATGTTTGGCTGGTGTTTGGTGGGGTGCTCACCCCTATTATCTAAAACTTCTCTACAATGCCATTATTCGTGGTGTTATAGATTATGCATCTTTCCTTTATGAACCTGCTTCTAAAAGAAGTCTTAATACATTGGACTTGATTCAAGCAAGAGCGTTACGAATTATCATAGGAGCAATGAAGTCTACCCCTAAAAATGCTATGCAAGTAGAGTGTGATGATCCTCCTTTGGATTTAAGACGTCAATATTTATCAGATATGTTTTTATTCCGTTTGTTTCAGTTTTCTTCACATCCTCTTTTCCCAAAATTACAGCTTTTGTTTAATTATATGTCGTTACCCTATTGGATTCATAAAAAAACTCCTTGTTTAGTTATTAGTTACTCAAAAATTATAAACTTTAGATACACTACCCATAGAACTCCTAAGCTTCCTGTATTTGAATTTAACTTCCAAACAATATTATGTCAACCCTCTTTACACCTTAATTTAGATTTGTTGAAAGGGGACACCTTTGCAAACAAACATTTTCTTAGGATTAGAGATAATTCTTGGCTTGGCTGGCATAACATTTTCACGGATGCTTCTAAGGTATCTCAAAATGGATGTGTTGGCGTTGGTTTGTTTCACCAAAATTATAATATAGTTCAAAAGATCAAGTGCCCCCCTGAAACATCAGTTTTTGTTGGTGAGTGCAGGGGCATTATGGAAGCCATCAACTATATTTTGTTGTTGAAATTAAATAAAACGGTAATATTCTCGGATTCACTGAGTGCACTTCAAGCTTTCAACAGTAACCCTTTTAAAGCAGGCTCCAAGAACTGGATTATATTTAAATGTAAAGAACTTCTGTTGAGATGCTTCGATTTAGGTTATTCTGTACACTTAGCTTGGATTCCTAGTCATAGCAATATTTCTGGCAATGAAAAGGCAGACAAGATTGCCAAACAAGCAATTGTCTGTGGTGATAAAGTTCCTTTTAAAAATTACCCCCAAGATCTTTTGCTTCTTCCTATCCATGACTTAAAATCTAGATGGCTGAAAAGGTGGTCGGTAACTAGTAGACGGACAGGATCAAATTTTGCTAAATATCAACCTGACATTCAAATTAAACCCTGGTTCTTTAAGTTTAAATGCAATAAGAAAATCTGTTCCATAATATCTAGACTGAGATTTGGCCATTGTTGTTCTGGTGTTCACCTGAAGAAGCTTAGAATAAGAGATTCATCTATCTGTGAGTGTGGTATGGATGAAGCTGATCTGAATCACATTTTCTTTTCTTGTCCCAAATTTGATCATAGTTCATTATTCAACTTGTTACTTCATTATAAATTTCCATTCCCAGTTCACATAGACAATATTTTGTGTAATATAGACTCTATTTCCATTGATATATTATCATCTTTTATTACTGAAAATAATATTAAACTGTAGTCCTTATCATTTAACACATTTATTTAATAATGTTCATTCTTATGTTATGATTAGTATTATTTAATTACCTATGTTTTTCTCATGTAATGTATGTAATATAATGTAATGTAGCGTAGTTTGTAGTTATAGGATATTTTTCTTTTGTTTCAGATAATCAAAATTCAAAATTCCGTATTTGATTCTCTTTTGACATGATGCTGGCAAAAATGTGAAAACAATTGCCATAAAAACAAAAAAAAAAAAAAAAAAAATTTCTTGCTGGTATTGTGTTGCAGTGATAAGACTGAAATGTTCCTTCTTTCTCTACGGTAGCTTACAGCAGTAAACTGATAAAATAGTTTCCAAATATTTAAAATGGCGACTGAAACAGAAGAGATGACTCTTCGCTACAGAAGAGCACAGAGTGTTACTAGAGCTGAGGAAATAACAGAAAAGGAACAAAAAGCCCGAAAATCTCAACTTGACAAACCGTAAGGAAAATAGTAAAAAACACTATTTTAATAAAAATTGACGGTTTAACAATCCGAAACCTTTCTAGTCTTATTTAGTTTATATAGCCGTAAAGTCGGTAGTTTTAAATAACATTAACATAATATAATTTCCTACCTATAGCTAAATATGATGCCAGAGGCAAGCAGTCACTCATAGTGGCATTCTGTGGGGGAGGCCTATGTGCAGTAGTAGAAGTCTTCAGGCTGTCGACGATGACACTTCTGACTTGACTTTGTTTAGGTGATGCAGTTTAATGATTTTTTTATTTAATGATTTTTTAAATCATATTTCAAAGAATTTTGCAGCCACTGGAGCATGTAACCATAGCTCAGGGCAGAGTGTCTTATCTGGTGAGTTGGAATGGAAGGTACAGTTTCAAATCCCGCTGGTCACCAAATTTTTTTTTGGAACTAATACCTTTGTATACATTAAGTGTGGCTTACACTTTAAAATCTATTTCACAATAGTTGTTTCGTTTACTAATATAAAAAAATTGTTTACAAACTCACTCTGCAGTTTAGGTATGTTCAGTTGAGAGCCCGCTGGGGCAGGTGTCGTGCGTCGCTGTAGGTTGCCGCCCGGCTCGCATGTTATGTAAAAGTAAAACCAACTTAAAACAAATAGGTACTTAGCTTGAGTTAAAAAAATAATAAATATCCCTGAATAATTAACAAAAAGGTACCTAGACAACCCTAATGGTCAACACTGTGCAACCTGAATTGCACTTTATTTTGTGTAGTATATTTCTGTGCTTCTGTCTCACATTCAGTTTAGTACACCAAGCTTGTGACTAGAGTCCTTAGACAGTACATTATTGTAATATTATGTTTATTTGTCTATTATTGTAAAGTTATTGGGTATGTGTATGTACAGGTGGGTGTTGATGGGGTGTAGGTGTGTACCTATGCCTAATTGATATTCTTCCTTAATTTCAGATGCCACAGGCCACGAGATTCTCTGTTTACATGGAGCTCAGAGTTCACCAATTTCACAGGTTTAGTGAACTGGGGCTTCCTTATGTTGTCCATAGGAGGTGTGCGCTTGTGCCTAGAGAATTTCTTAAAGTAAGTAACATTCTTTCAAGAGTGGTAAATTTAAATAGGTCTGTAAATAGGTCTGGTAGTAGTCTGGATGATATCTGTATAATATAGACGTGATTGTGATGTAAGTTTGGGTAAATGCATTTCTAAGGGGATTTTATATTTTGTATTTCTCTATAGTTACTAACTTTACTCTATTCTCTATTCAAGAGGCTGTTTTATTTAGGACTTGGTGTGGTCTTTATCAGCAACTAGCAACATGATGATGGCCTGATCGATTTTTGCATGGGGTTTGGAACTATGCATTCAAAACAGTCTGAATAGGTTCCAAAAAATAAACAAACCTTAGGTAAACTGTCATATAAGCTAAGCTTTGTTTATATTTTGTTGAAACATACTATGCTTCTAACCTCACAGCTACACAACTAACTATATATAATTTTATAATATTTTTACAGATATGGTTTTCGTGTAAACCCAATTGAGTGGATCATTATATTAACTGGTTATAATGTTGGAGATAAATACCAATACCCATCACTGATTTTGTTTATATGTGAGTATTACATCTTTTATCTACACTCATCTTATAAATATGCTGAATTGTTTTGTCTGGTTGTATGTAGTAAAGGTGTAAGATCTCTTTTTGAAGCTGTAATTTAATTTTTGTTTTGTTTTGTTTTTATAATTTAAACATTTTTTATTGCTTATGATATCCATTTATCATTTTATTGTTTATTTTTCTAACAGAACTTTACCATAGTACACAAATGTTAACTGGAAGATAATGCTAGTTATAGGTAGCGGCATGTAAGTTAAGCGCTGAGCGAAATGTGGAGGGGACAGCTGCGCATGGGTACTATCGCGCGCGCAAACATTATAAATAGTTAATGTTAAAGTTTTGCATAGCTTGTAACAGGTTTTTGTACTATTAAAGATTAACCTCTTTTTATTTAAATCTTGCTTTAAAGAATCAATCAATTCATTAGTTTCTTTTTTAACAAAACAATGCACATCAGGCACCATTTTTTGTGCCTGTCTTTTCAAAACAGTATTTCTTCTAGGCATATTCACTATCTACTAAAAATACACTAGTGAAAAACCAACAATAACAAACGACTCAAACTTAACAAAAAACAATAACAATTAATGGCAATAACATTACACCTTAGAACGCGACTATACAGTCACAAGTCCGCGGAGCGTCGTATGGGGCGGGGGACGTAATACGACTGGCTAGCCAACCGGCGCTACGCTCGCGCACACTTCCTCCCTCTATCCCCCTGTGATACCTAATTTTTGTCTGCTGCACAATGACGCTCAGCGCTAGAGTTTCGTGCCGCTACATATAGCAAGGTGGGATATAGTAGTTGTCTAGATGTTGCACTATATAATACTAGCATTTTCCATTGCTCTTAAGCTATTAATCATGATCATGAAACATTATTAACATAGAGTTTTAAGTATAGATTTTTACTCGCTGCACACTAGGTCATAAATCGTGCGAGAGGTGCAGCTAATTCGCTCTCCCTCCCACTCAATGGTCTTACGAGCGAGCGTAGTGCTGCGCATTATTGCTATCGATTAGTGGTATGGATAGTGTATAATTTTGTCGTCATTATTAAGTAATAAAATTAAAAGAGAATACGAGTAAAACCAATATATGAAAAATGAGAAGGGGTTGCGTTTACAGTCCAGCCATCTCAGGCCAGCATAAGCAGGTCCTTTTGGGCTAAAAATAAAATTAATAAATTCAATACATTAAAAATTAATAAATAAATTCTAAAAAATAGTAAATAAATTGACAAGAAGCCATTGATTCCCATCGTTACAGTTTTGACTACATGATATTAAAACATTGTGGTTCCTGATGATAGTGTATCATGATCTTAATTACACTTGTCACCATTTTGACACTAAAATTTTCATCCCAAATTTTATTGATGATAAAGAAAATAGCCAATAAAATTTTATGAAAAATATAAATATAAAATAAAATTTAAAAAAATTCTTCCTAAACTTTATTTATAATATTAGATTATAATTTGACTACGGTGTAAGAACCTATTATTGGCGTCATCGTCGTCTAAATGAATTACTCGTTTTTATCGATAGTCGATTGATAACTACACGATGCGCTCTCGCAACATGCTCCCTGCCCTAGTCTTATATATATAACTGCAAAAAAATGTTTATATATTTTTTTATTAATTATTTGTTGTCGTTTTTTAGTTTCTGTGGTGCCTGTAGTTGCTGCTTTGTTATTTGAAAAAATGATATCAGTGGTAAGTAAATAAATGCCTGATCTTGAACGATTACATGAATTTCCTATATAATATGTTTACTGTAATGTTGCAGCCATTTTTTTTTACATATTTTTATTTTGTAATATTTTTCTGTATACAGGGTGTAAATTGATAAATGGACCAATGGAAGTCTGGTGTCAGGGGACCTTAGAACCTATCAATTTAATTTTTTGAGAACACTAGTCTGGCTATTTAATAAGTAAAAAAAAGTGTAGGTATCGCTGAAAATTTACAGAACAATGTTCATAATAATTTTTGGGGCATAAGAATGATTTTATTTTAGAAAAAACCAAAGTACCTACTTAGTTAAATTTGTTTGGTCATTCCTGTCTTTTTTTCTATTTACACATTATTTTTCTTATTATTATTTTGACACGTCACGTACATAATATTACGTATTAGTGACGTCAAAAATGACGACAAAAATATTTAGTTTTGATTTTGGGCTTACACTGCGCCTAAATAAAAAAAATCTAAAGATAAGAAATGAAATTGGCTCATTTGAACAGTTAGGATGATTTTTAAGATATTGCCATTACAAACAAAATCGGGTAACTGGGCAACCTTTTGATTGCCAGTGAAACAAAATAAGTTTTTAAAACCTTTAATAAAATGAATTTTTCTCATTGAAAAATATATTACGTTTTAAGGAAAGGCCTTATGACCGGGAACGACGCTTCAAATTTGAGCTGAATTCACAGATCAGCCTACATTTACTCTTAGGCTGCGATGTAAGTCAAGACGAGGTCGGTCGAGCGCTACAAAGAAAACATGCCCAGTTGTACTGTGAAAAGTTGTACGAGCTACTCCCAAAAGTGTAATAAAAGAAAGACATCATTTCATACCATAATTATTCATTTATTTATTTGCATTCGTGTACAATTTATAATATAAATTGAATGCAATTACATATAATAAAGTCAATGTTTTTAATATAAATACATACGTCGTTTTGTAACGAAATAATGTGTATGTAGACAGAAATGGATTGTGGGTAGGTAGGTTGCAACCTATATAACAATAGGCCTTCAGCATGTCCACACCGCGCCGTGTCTGGAACAAGAATGATCCGTAGCACACCAATCGATCCCTTTATATAGCCAGACAGGTAGGGACGCCATGACAGTTGCCGGTGCTGCCACTTTAATAAATTTAATGCCACCACAGGGTAAATTACGGTGCTCGATCGCTGTGCATAGAGTTTATAACTGGACGTAGCCGCCGTCACGGCCATACTGACGTGCGTACGTCCTCGTACGCTTAGCTTCACCTTGTACCTGGTGAGGGACATAAGTATCAGTGTTATTGCTCGTTCATCCTGGCAATTAAATTGTGTTAAACTTGAAGTCAAAGTCAAAAAATTACTTTTCAATTTGATTAGTCAAAAACATTTTACCTGCCAGTCATTGTCAGGGTTAACCCTTCAGGACCATCAGTATCCCTTCATTTACAAAAAATGGACCGGATGGTGCTAGACCGGATAGATATCCCTTTAGCAACCAAAAATCATCATTCCAACATTACCTTATCCCTTCATTTATAAAAAATGGACCGGATAGTGCTAGACCGGATAGATATCCCTTTGGCAAACAATAATCATTATTCCAACTCATATCTAATTAGTGCTAGACCGATAGATTATCCCTTTAGCATTCAGACACATTTTTTGTCATCAGTTTTACATTCTCTTTTCTTTCTTTTTTTTCTCTTTTTTTTGACTTTTTTTTACTTTTTTTCTCTTTTTCTTACCCTTTTTTCTCTTTTTTTTTCTCCCACGAATCATTACTTTTTTTTTTACCATAACTTTTATTCTCTTTTTTTCACTGGTCCGGGTTAACCCTGCAACTAAATTTGATATTAGTATCACCCGCCGTCACGTCATCATTCACGTCACGTCACGTCACGTTTCGCGTTGCTTGAAGAGTGATGTAGAAATGGGCAATCCCACTTCTGATGTCGGCAGAAACGGGTTGTGGGTAGGTTGCAACCTATATAACTATAGGCCTTCAGCATGTCCGCACCGCGCCGTGTCTGGAACAAGAATGATCCGTAGCACACCAATCGATCCCTTTATATAGCCAGACAGGTAGGGACGCCATGACAGTTGCCGGTGCTGCCACTTTAATAAATTTAATGCCACCACAGGGTAAATTACGGTGCTCGATCGCTGTGCATAGAGTTTATAACTGGACGTAGCCGCCGTCATGTATTTTGTATTTGAAAAACTCATTGTAAACATAAACAATGTCAAGACATCGTCCCGGCGTGTTTCCAGTTCATCGTAGTATCTCAGTATCTGAAAAATGACATTGAAATATTTGCCACCATTTTTATAAAATAAAATTAAAAAGGTTAGTTCAGGCATATCCTGAGATATAAATTTATAATTAAGTATTCTTTTATGTTTTAGATAAAGCTCAACTTACTAACTTTTGTGACTGGTATTATTATCGCATGTAAACTTTTTATCCGCTACGTAAGGTTTTATTGATAATGACAATGATATCTTTTAAAAAACATTGAACCACCTGTACAAAAAAGATCATAACTCTTATGCCGCAGAAGCCACTAAGATTCAATTCAATTTCGATCATAACTAGTTATAAATTTAGCTACAGCAATTAAGTTTAAGGCGAAATTTGGGAATTTACTAAAAAAATATAGGAATGCCTGTAGCTCTCTAACTAAAAAATCGGGCACCATCCAAAGGGTTGATAAGTGCTGAGCTGCTAGGTTTCCGTTGATCCACTTATCAATTTATAGTTTAAAATTTTAAATTTACAACTCTTGAAGTTATTAAACATGCATGTTATTTTTTTTTGTTTTCCATGCTGTGGTTTTGTTTCAGAACATTGTTGCAGAAAGAGTAGGACTCGCATTGCAAATAGCGAACATATTGTTTGTAATCATATTGCCTGTTGTTTCATTGCATTTCAAAGGAGGTGACTTCAGTTCTGGTAATTATGATACAATTATTATCCACAACATAATACAACGAGTAGCCCACAACATAATACAACTATAGTAGCTCTGTGAGCGAGAGGTCGCGAGTATGTCTTTGTATAGCTTAAAACTGAAAAACTATTTTTAAGATTCTGAATCAGAAGGAAAATAATTTAAATATATATAACTCAAAGGTAACTGACTGATTGACTGACTGACATAGTGATGTATCAACACACAGCCCAGACCACTGGACGGATCAGGCTGAAATTTGGCATGCAGGTAGATGTTATGACGTAGGCATCCGCTAAGAAAGGATTTTTCGAAATTCCACCCTTAGAGGGTGAAATGGGTGGTTGAATTATTTTCCCATAGGCCACGCCGCGGGTAAAGCTGCGGGTAGAAGCTCGTTCAATATAATTATCGTACTTGCTCACAAAATTGCGAGAATCGGTTGAGAAATGCGACCTTTAGAGAAGAAAAGCCCGACAGACATACGAAAGCATTTTTGCCCAAACCAAAACGGGAGACGCTCGCGCTTTGTGCTCGCTCGGTCTATAAATTGTTACTTTCTATATTTCGTATATCTGTACTGTAGTCCACACAAAAACGATATCTATACTTTTCTTCTATTTAAACTTTTAAGATGTCAGAGTCGGAGTATACCAAAATATTCAAAGCCTTTTGGACACTAGATTGCTTACGTTCTAAGGAATCTTTAATATTAGCGCATTGCAATATTAGCGTTTTCCAATCCACCTCAGCTTTTTCATGGTTTGTTATATACTTAGTTGCCAGTTTGTATAAACAAAAAATAAACATAAAACGGGAAAACACATGACAAATAATTGTAAAAATCTCCAGAATAAAAGCCAAAATGCGTTCATTTTTGTGCTCCACATCCGGATAACGGTAGAGGATGTGCCATAGCAAAATAAATTCAGTTAATACACAATAAGAACTCGAAGATACGTACGGTAGCAACGCACTACAGTGTAGCTATAGAGAAACAAGCTGGCTCTAGGTTCAAGCCAAGTGTTAAAACACCAACACAGTACCAGTACCAACTCAGTGTATCTCCTACACCCAAGCAGAGGATATACAGAAAAAGCGCCTTTGGTCCCTCAGGCTATACCAGTCACTCCAAGGTTCTAAAGTTAATTTTCAAGTCCTTTTGAAGGGCATCTAAGAAACATAGAAAATAGCGCTAAATTAGCTTTATTTAAATACAAAAGTTAGTAGAAAATTTAAAATTATGGATTGGAATGCAAATGGACTTCAAAAACACGATAACGAACTTTCTTTAATATAAATAAAATGTGCATGTGTCATATTAAATTTAAGGGTCACTCCATAAAATACGCCTTACACCGGAAAACACTGCAAGGGGTGGTAGTGCATTGTAAAAGAAAACTTACAGTACCACGAAGAAACTTGACATGATCAAAAATAAATTAAAGCTGTTGAAATATGTCTGAAAACTAAAACGTATTCCATAACAGTATCAGCCGTCTACAGCCCACTTCAGCATAGGGCTTCAGTCTTCCCACTACCATAGGAAAAGAACTGCTCTGTGCCGTAAAAGAGTTAGAAATGTGAAGTTACATTCACGGGAATGCCAACATACTGCCCAACGGACTCTCTTAAAATACCTGACTTCATTGACAACAGAGCAAAGTTATAATTGGAACTCTGATCATTCTCCAAAATATTTAATATAATAAATGAGAATGTACAGCACATACACGCTAACAACCTATATATTAGTTCCACTGATGAAGTCGAAATATATATACCAGACCATTGAAATGTTGCCGAGGTCATAATGATAGAAAAACTAAGAAAACCACCTCACAAAACATCATTATACAGGCCGATTTCCAGTTATTGACAAACTTAACCTAATACCAGAGCATCAGTTTGGCTTTGTAAACGCACAGAATCACAAACATCATAGAAAAATCTCTTGGAAAAAATTGTGCTCTACTGTATACTTTGATGTGGCGCAAGCGTTTAGTAAAGTTTGGCACGAAGGCCTTATATACAAACTAATAACTATGATACCAAAACAATTAATTGAAATTTTGGAATCTTACATTTCGAATAGAGTAAGAAAATACATACTCATTACTCAGATATAAAACAAATACAAGCTGGTGTACCACAAGGTAGTGTTCTAGGTCCGGTCCTGTTCCGTGTATATACCTGTGATATTCCTGAATTAGACAATAACACAATCGCGACCTTAGCTGATGATACTGCAACAATAGAAGTGGGACACTCACGAAGAAGCAACAGCTTTGGATCAAATGAATCAACAAACAACATCAGTATTTTCGAAGAAACGTGTTATTGAACGTGTTCAATTGTAGAACTCTAGGTTAAATTAAAACTACTCATTAGTCAAATAGATTGTAATATAATTAGAGTGCTTAACAAGGCATTCAAGGGATAGGAAGAATAAAGTTTGTGTATTGTATATTCTTTACTTATTTTTTCCCCTAAGTCAAAATACCTAGAATAAATAAAATATAAATATTCGTATAGTTCGTGTACCTAGTGCCAAAGTATATAGGCATATCTATAAGAACCAGGTAACTGATCTGACTGACGTTATAAGTGTTTTGTTTGATATTTTCCAGTGGGCATGACGTTCATCTGCTTCGTATATCTGCTGATTTTCCTGAAACTATGGAGCTACGTGCAAACTAACTACTGGTGCCGTATCGGCAAAAAGGCTAAGTTGCCAAAGAATACGTTGAGACGACAGAGTTTGTCCGCGCCATCTTGGAGTAAGTAACTGCATTAACTTGCTTCGAATACGCTGCTATGACTTTTATTTTGATAAAAAAAATTACGTGCGGATTTTCCATTGTTCAGAAATAAAATAATCCTGGGAATTTCGGATGAACAGACGCCAGTACAGCTTTTGATGTTAATAAAAAAAGCATTTGATACTAAACCTTCATACTGCTGCAAGTAGCGTTATTAATTATTAATACTACAAAAGTAAAAATACGTGTGTACGTTGATAAGGCCTAAGCATCGTTCATCTAATCGCTTTCCGGGTCGCAGTTTGCAGTGCGTTATATCAACCCAGGGGGTGCCAAAGTGGCCGTGTATGGTATTTTTGAATTCGTTTTATATGTATCCATATATTTATGTAAATGTATTTAGGCGTCCAAATTTAATGTATCATTGCGCTTACAGATGAACTTATAAACGCCGGACAAGAGCGTAAGTATACCAACAAACATAATAACTGTTTGCACTTTACTTTCGCTCTTGTTTTTGTAACCTGCTTGTGTTTGTCTTATTTTATCTTGGGTGAAGGGACGTTTCTACCGCAGTTTTAGTGCATTAAGATTGCTTGACCCGTCTAGTCCTTCTGGCTCAATGACTGTTTTCGGTACTAGTCATTAGGAAACAATCGAACACCGACCAATGTACTCCGTAGGGTGGCTACCCTACGTGTCTAGTACTACGTATCTATCGTTCTAGCTAGAAGTTCTAGGGCCTTTTTAGCGTAAATGTAACCTGTGGTCGTAATCATTCCCTTCTATCAACAACGGCTTGAACCGAGGCTCGTACCATCGCCGCTAGGGTTCCCTTGAGCTGCATTGTATCCCAGTTTTTATTAGCTGGGTTCCTTACTCGGCGGTCATTAGATCGAAATAGGTAGGTATTCGACGCCGTTTATTTCGTGCTTTGTTTTAAGTCACTGCCGGATATTTATAGAGTTCCCCTGAGCTACATTTGTATCCCACCTTTTCACAGCTTACGTGACAGATGTAGGTGCTCATTTCTTTTTGCTATATTTTTTAAGCCCCTTGTTTAAGTTCGGCTGAGACATTTGTGGCATTTGCTTTATAAATTAATTGTGCCGAGTCTTAGTTTTTGGTGGAGGTCTGCACTGAATAGTATTTATGATTATGTGCTTTCAATTCTTTGTACATAATTTATAAAAAAATGCCCAGGAACAGTATAACCATAGAGTGATCGTTTTTATAAAAACAGTTAAGAAAAGTTGGACATGATTGAGTACTATTAAGTATTCTTTGGTTATGAGAAAGTCGTAGGCGGATAAACGTTAGAGTTTCAGATACTGGGTGTGTAGGGCTGCAGAGTGAAGTATCCCTTATTTAACATTATTAATACTACTTGTATTTTAAAATGACTAATGCCACTGTATTCTATCATTCAATAACTTAATTATTAACTTTACTATTAATTTGTAACCGCATAATGTATACTGCACATAACATTTTCTTTTTATTTTATTGTTGCTAAAGACTGGCTGACTAACCTTTGTAGTCTACTCAATATTCTAATTAATTAATACAAATCTCCGATACAGAGAGTTTTGACGACGACAAGAATGGTGACATTGCGGCCGCCCACTTGGTCAAATACCCCGATAACCTGTCATTGAGAGACCTCGCCTATTTCATGTTTGCCCCAACCCTATGTTATGAGTTGAACTTTCCTCGCACGGCACGGTGAGTAACATGCTCATTTTAAAATTGATAATAAGTATAAATCCTAAATTGTGTTGTATTTAATAATAAACTAACCCATTTCCACTTGTTAATTTTACGATGGGTATATCGTATGTTGTAATGTATAAGTATCTGTGTGTGTATGTGTAGTCTAGACAACTAGTCTAGTATAACTAATCACATAATACTTGTGCATAACTGCTTCCATGCCAGTTCATCCGTTTTGACCTGAAAACAACCCAAACAATGGTATCGATTCTGTTGTATATAACCTAAAAAAAAAGAAATTTAATTTGACAGCTTTGAAAATGTTGCTGTACCTTATACATCGCAATGACAAGGATCGCAAAGGCTTAACTATCATGTAAAGTTTAGTTTAGGATTTTGTATGACAAAACAATCTTTTACTAGGTGGTAGGACTTTGTTGCAAAGTTCGTCTAGGTAGGTACCACCGTTTTGCCAGTTATTCTGCCGCCAAGCAGTAGTGTGCAAGCACTACTGTGTTCCGGTTTGAAGGGCACTGTAGCTAGTGAAATTACTGGGCAATTGAGACTTTATGATCTGATCTCACAGTCGAGTAATCTTATTACCAGACTGTGCTGATGTCTCAGGATGATGTGCGCAGTGCAGTGTCGCGCGAAACTCTTTTAGTTTCGAGTGACACTGTTCTGTTATGGGCGGCCGTGGCGCTTACCATCGGGTGGACGACTGGCTCGTCACATCATTCATTAAATAAATATAAAAAAAATCTGCGATCAGAAGAAGGTCGGTTTTATGTCTTTTGGTTGTTTGTTTTTATTTAAACACACATCACACATTTTTGTTCAACACTTGTGAACACCTCGTAACTAAAAATTTGCTGTTTGAAGGTGCTGACTAAATACTATAGTAGTCTTTAATTTTTGCTATCAGCCCATGTTGTTTTTCTTCACAGACATCTTTAGTTCTTTTTTGAAAAGAACTTTCCTTCTCTACCTATGTTTCTTATTCCAGTATCCGAAAGAGGTTCGTTATAAGGAGACTATTGGAGCTGCTATTTGGAATCAACCTGATATTCGCTCTGCTGCAGCAATGGATGGTGCCATCAGTTGCCACCACCCTAGAAACGTTCTCCAGTATGGACCTTGTGAGAATCACCGAAAGATTGCTTAAATTGGCGGTATGTGTTCAAAGTCAATAAATTTATAACCCTATAAATGATTTTATGTTAAAATTGGTAAAAATGGTTTCAAAATTCTATAACTAGGATAATGTTAAGATAATCTTTTGATTACGTTAAGCAGGCGATACTGCTATCTCACTAATCATAGTATTATAAATGCGAAAGTGTGTGTGTGTGTTTATTTCTGTTTCTTCCATTATTCTGTTCACGCAGCAACAGCTGAATAGATTTCAATGACATTTGTAATGGGGATAGCATTTGCACTGGATTAACAAATAGGACACTTTTTATCCACGAGTGAAAATGCGGAGCGCATAAATTCTTAGATATGGGGGATATCTTTAGAGCTTTATCTTATTATGGTAGTAGTTTGTTAAAGAATAAAGTCAATTTGCCCGTTAATTTTTTTTTGTGATATGTGTGATTGTATTTTATGTACGGGTTCCCATAGTTCCCCCTCATTGTTTTCCCTTTAATCTGAGCACAGTATTTCATACCTTTCTAACGAGGAGTTAGATGCCGTTACGTGATAAAAAAAAATGCTTGTAATGATTGTTTTATCTCGTACTTAAATCTGGTAAAAATTTATTTTATCTCTAAATAATTGCTAATAGTTTCAGTGAAGAGTAGACCTCGAAAACACTAACTTTTTTTGCAATGTTTTGATATAAGGATGTAAATAATTATTCAATATATCATGTCTAATCAAGCAGCTTTATACCACTTTTCAGTTTATGTTCACATTATCATGTTTAGGATTTCATTATCTATCTACCGAATATTCTTACGAAAATGATCAAAATTGCTCACTAACCTATCATTTTGACATCTGGTTTGACAACCTCTTGACCGATTTTGCTCATGTATAATATACTTGTCGGCTAGTAAATCGTGCCGCAGCAGACTTCGTTCACTTTGTTCGCTTGGTCAATTAGAATAAATTTAAATGCAACGGAATAATAAATATTAATATTGTACAATAATCTTTATTTTTAATGGCATATTGACTGGTCCGATAGCTCAGCTGCAGGGTGTGGGTTCGATCCCCACCACAGGGCAAACATATGTGTGGTGAACATAAATGTTTGTTCTGTGTTTGCGTGTAATAATGTATACGTATGTAATAGTTATAAATTGTAAGTAAAGTAGCTAAGTATTGTATCAGTTATCTGGGTCCCATAGTACTAGCTTAGCTTAGTTTCAGGCTAGATGGCGCTGTGTGGAAGTGAGTCCACATTAATATTCGCTTATTAATTTATTTTATTTATCATTATTGTGCATTCCAGGTGCCAAACCATTTAATCTGGCTATGTTTCTTCTACCTCGTGTTCCATTCGTACCTGAACCTCATGGGAGAGATCATGCAGTTTGCCGACCGCAAGTTCTACGGAGACTGGTGGAATTCCACCAATATAAAGGCATTTTGGAGCACCTGGAACACTCCCGTCCACGTGTGGGCGCTACGTCACTTGTACATACCCGTTACTGATATGGGGCATAGCAAGGTAGTCGCTAGTACCATGGTCTTTTTCGTATCGGCCTTCTTCCATGAATATTTGGTAAGTTTTTCCTTTTTAATAATACTCTATTTATAAATATTTGTATACTCTCCATGGTTGCATAAAATATGTTAAAAGATTGACAAATAAAAAATTGGTCTAAACTGAGACAGTATAATATTCTACTTTAAATAAAGTAATTAATATGATAAGAGATAATTATGAAGAAACTGTCTTAGCAGCTATTCGGTCTTTTTGGTCAAAACAATTTTTACTACAGTCACAGTCACAGTACAGTCAGTACAGTACATCGTGATAAAAATGTTCCGCTTCAAACTCATCATACATACAGTTTCATCAAGATCTGTTGCCGTTTCGTTGTGAAAATGTACGACCAATTACTTTCGATATTTATAATATTAGTTTAGATTACTAAGTATATCTCAAATTACTTTACTCTCAATCAAACTACCTTATATATATACCGTACCAATTCCGACCGACACGCTAATACAACTCGGTCACAACATTAGTATATTAAAATATTGTACTAGCGCGATTAAATGCAGTGTAAACAAATAATCAAAAGATCAGGGCCGATCTTTAAGTTGCAATATATGTTGACAATTGGTAATTGGCATCAATTATGTGTCGTATACTCTAGAAAATATGTAAACAAAGTATGGAAAAATAGGGGAAATAAAAAAAAGAGATATTTTAAATAAAGATATTTTTATTAAGTTTCAGAGAATGCGACACAATATCTAAATATATATAACTCAAAGGTGACTGACTGACTGACTGACATAGTGATCTATCAACGCACAGCCCAAACCACTGGACGGATCGGGCTGAAATTTGGCATACAGGTAGATGTCATGACGTAGGCATCCGCTAAGAAAGGATTTTTCGAAATTCCACCCTTAAGAGGGTGGAATGGGTGGTTGAATTATTTTCCCATAGGCCACGCCGCGGGCGAAGCTGCGGGCAGAAACTCGTTCTCTTATAAAAACTCTCCAAAAATAACCATTTATCTGTTAATTTCAGGTGAGCGTACCCCTCCAAATGTTCCGTATCTGGGCATTTCTTGGCATGATGGCGCAACCCCCACTCTCTGTGATCTCTCGCACAGTAGAGGTGCAGTTCGGACCTCGCTGGGGTAACATTATCGTCTGGAGCTCGCTCGTTATTGGACAACCACTTTGCATCATGATGTACTATCACGACTACGCAATGTTGCATTACCAGCCTGCTAATAAGATATAAAATATCACATTGTACATAAGATGGAAAATTAAGGCGGTCAAACATCACAGTCACTGAATTGCCAACTACTCACGCCACGCGGTTCTGACGAAAGCTAAAGAATGTTGTTATCTCACTCCCACCATTGTCGTAAGGCGTAGGCTATTTGACTACTATTAAAAATGAACAAATAAATATAATTTTCATAAAATAGCTTAAAAATAAATGTAATTATTGAAAAGAATAAGTAAAATCGGTAAAAAATCGCAGAGTAGTGTGCCTTTAAAGTTTCTGGAGGGGGCATCGCCTTTCTTGCAAAACGGAGATCGTGTGAAGTTTCCTCATAGCTACTATGACGTTTTGCTAGTGACGTCACATGCCAAAGAAATTGTATTTAAAGCTACTATAGAAGTACCACAGCTTAGTAATGAGTTACTGTGAGGACTGACGTCACTGCGTGTTTGAGCTGTCTCTTTCTATTCCCGTATTCTAAAATGCTTGTAACTTGGTAATTTTTTGAGATATTTTTTTTTTCACGTTTGTCTATTTTTTTAGGTATATTATTTATTTATGCAAGAAAAAAGTAGTAGTCAAATACCCTATTGTAACGGGACTGAGACAGAAATAGTAATGACCAAAAAATATTGCTCTATACAGAACTAAATGTCGTAAGTTTAAGCTACATTATAGGTTATGGGCTCACATAAAGAAAGGTACAAAGCAAGTATACATCGGATTTAACGTGAAGAAACTTAGTAGATTTAAGGTTTGTTTGTTTTTATTATTTTATATTGATTATATTTATGGTAAAATAATTGAATTGATAGTCCTAATTCATCTAATAACAAATAACAATCGAAGGTATTTCAGTATGCACCCTCAATTCAAATTAATAATTCGACAATTTATGATAAAATGAATTTAGTAAATTAAATTATTTTATGGTCGTGATTAGGTAATGTATTACTTTTTTGTTATCTATATTATAATGTAGCCAGTGGATTTTATAAGAAATATTAAAAATAGATTAAGTACAGGTTTTTTTTTATATTTACACTATTAAGTCAAATTAAAGACTGATCAAATATGCCTTTTCCGGCTTAACAGAAATTGTGATACCAAAACCATGGCCATTGATTATATAAATGTATATATTGTTTTTGCATGTTTTATATAAGATTTATATTGCGCAATAAAATAATGTTCAAATCCCATGATATTAAGTTTAAGAATTAATAACTTTTGTATTTTGTTTCCATAATAGTCATACGAAATAAAATGTATGTATTAAGTAGGTAACAAAGGTGCTAATTACAACGATTAGAATATAACTTACATCACATGAGCACTGCAAATTACAAATAATGATAACCAACGCAACGTACAAACTGTTTATGAGCATTTATTTTTGCGGAGTCGTATTAATTCGTGAGATCAAATTTCTTGCGACTGCGCAGCATTTTTTGATACGTTATAAATGGTAATTTAATAACCGACGTTTAATGGTGCATCGAAACAAAAGTAGAAACAAGAATAATGCATTTCAAAACCGATTCTTAAAAAAACGTCGGACTGTAATTTTAATGTAAAGTGAAAACTGTACCTAAACATGTATCGGCACCATTCGACGTTTATTTGGCTGGATATCGACATTTTAACCCGCTGTTAAAATTGTATCCAGCATTTATAATGCGAATGTCCACTTATGTGTGTCGATATTTTATAGTTTAGATTTAAAGAGAGATAAATATAACCTATGATGGCATTTTTGTATATTATGCCAATATTTTACTAATGTTATGTTCAATGCCAATTTTTTATACTATTGCATGGAGACGAACTAGGACGTTAAGTTATGAAATCTGTAACAACAGCTAAATTTTTTAATAATGTTTAAGAATAAAATGCCAACCAAAATAAATTCCTAATGTAAAAATTTTTGAAGCTAGTTTTTGATGATTTTGGAAAAGATGCTATTATTTAATGCTGTTGTGTAGTATTACAATATTTTTATAGTACCTAATTTACTAATTTCATACGTTTTTCATAAATTTATGTCTAAATTTTTTTGTTTTATTTAAAATTATTGATCTTTAAGTCAACCTTTACCCCATATACCTACGTACTTATTACATAGAAAGTTAGAACACTCATATTTGGTAAGTATAAAAATATATTTAAAAAATAAAGCGATTAGCATTTAATTAAATTACGTCTATCCAAGCGACTGACATCAGTAACGTTTTGGTAAGGTTTATAGGAAAACTATATTCAATTTCATAAGAAAATGTGGGTAAATTCACTCACGGGCTGCTAATAGTCTCTGTCGCATGTTGGAGAGTGGCAATACCTTTTCACCCCTTATTTAGCCAACTAGGTTATAATGTTATAAAAATAATCAAATTTGAGTCAGTCACGCACAAGTCTAGTCAAGTCGTTAAAATCTCCAATTAAGCGTCGGTTACTATATTGAATGATTTTAAGGATTTTTGGAGAGAACAAGAACAGACGCTTTTCATATATGTATTTATTGTATGCTTGCATATTAGTTTATTTTTCTCTTTTAAATGGTCTTGGAACGGTTAAAGATTTTTACACAAGTTATGGTAAATAGGTACACGCTGTCCAAGAGTCTCAACGCAATGAGTTTAGCAACTCATGGCAATACAAGGTGAATGATAAGAGGGCCCCACGATGAGGCATGCGACCCTGACACAGGTCAGGCATGTGTAGGGCCGATGTACGCTTATCATTATCATCGCCTTGAAGATGTAAAACGAGTCGGTCGTTGAATCCATGGAAAGAAATTTTCAGATACTTATATTTGTTACTAGTTGCGCCCCGCGGATAAAAAGTATTTCAATTATTTGCTCATCCCACGGGACAATTTCATTTTTCCGCGATAAAATGTAGCCTATATGTTAATCCAGTGTATAAGCTATCTTAGCACCGAATATCATCCAAATCCATTCAGCCGTTTGAGCGTGAAGGAGTAATAAACATACTCTATATATATAGCTCATTAAAAGCGTTCGGTGACAATGACGCTAGTTCTATGATTTTTGTTCACCCAAATCGTGCTTAACGCGCCTAAAGAAGTTTTCACTTTAAAAAATAAGTTACTTTAGTTCCACAAAAGAATATAGATTCAAAATCGTTCCCCGAAGCTTCCTGACCTAACCGTGAAGTCAAGAGCGCGGATCAATTGATGGAGAGGCTCCGATAGCGCAGCGGACGTGTCACGCCGCTAGCTGTCTCGCACTAGAAGCTTATCGCTGTTTGTATTGTCTGGGGGACAATCACAAGGGAGCTTTTTTATTGGGAAATTATTAATTTGTACTTTGTAGACTTTTCTAGAGTCACAAGATAGCATTTTATTCTCGGTTAGCTTTACAATCCCCTTGAATGTGGAAAGAAATAAAAGATAACATAGGATTTTACTTCCCGAAGTGGGTAGGTACAAACGACTATCGTTAGGTAGGTACTTATGAAAGATGAAATGAAATTCAAATCAGCTTGATGCCAAGTAAGATTTGGTAAAATTTATAATGGTAATAATAGCGCCCAAAGATAATTCATAGTTCCTTTATTTATTTTTCCTTATTGACAATCTCTGGTGTGGTTGTTGAGCAGGGGCCTTACCGCGTAAGTCTGGTGGAGATCGTAATCGTGTTCTTTCATGCTCGCACTCGTGGACTTGTTAATTGGCGCGTGCAGGATGGCAGGCGAAGCCGATTCCCCGAACGGTTACGCGGTAGGGGTGCTGGTCAGCCAATATAACCAGGAGGCGGCAGGTTCGCCGCGTCTTAAAAAAAGCACAAATACTTGTTCTGAGTCTGGGTGTTGTGGGACCATGGTCCTCGTAGTTCTTGGGTCTCTAGACACAGGGAATCCTAGTTAGGGTCCAGGATCTATGTATGTGATCGTTGGGCGTTATTATTATTATTTAAATAATTAATAAATAAGTATAAGTTCGGTATATCTAACCTAACTGATAGGTAGTGGTTTTGTTTCTGGAGAAAATATGTATAGTCTTCTAATTAGACCTATTACAGAGTAGCAGTTAAACACCAAATCTAGCGAATTGATATTTAAATTCGGAACATACGATAGATTAAAAAAAACTTACTCAAAATTATGAAGGACGCAAATTCATTGCACAGACATTAATAGGTACTTACAAGTTATGTATGTACTTATAATATATTTTAACAACAAAATATGAAACCGACTCGGCATGAAAAGCTCAACCTATAGTACCGCTGCAACTTCGCTTCAACCACCTCGATTTATTTAACTTGTAATAATTGATGTACGCAGTTCAGAGGCGGGCAATTAACAAAGCACTCCAAACAATAGGATACGTGTCGGGGTCGAAATCATGTATCATGTATCTGAAGAAGAGAAGGGGGGGTGGGTGCTGGGTGCTCTCTGTACTACAGTGGAGACAGTGTTCCGGCTTTGTCGAAAACAATTTTTGCCCTTTTTCGAGAAATAAAAGCTTAGACATGATAACGATGGTAATGATGCTATATTCCTAGAAACTGTAAACCTACACCTAACCTGCCTTTTTAAGGAGTCTAATTATAGCACATATTATCTTCTGTATTATTTGTCCCTTGCATAACTGTACTAAGTACTTAGTTTTTATCAATGTTTCATCTTTACTGTATTTCATTCTTGCTATAAGTACATCATTTCCCCTTCATCAGAAGAGTACCGCCATATTTTAAGTTTATTTTAGTTTTAGAGAATGCGACACAGAATCGACACCAATGCATATGTATAAGTAATAAGTACCTACTTTGCTACTCATCACAGATATAATCCTACTAAGCAATCGATTAGGATGGGGTCTTCCTACCGGTAACGAACTTTTTTACCAGTTTGTAGACTTAAGAGCTTCACTTCAAACTATAGCAATAATGATGTAATATAATATATAAAATAAGAAGTAGTTAATTAGTACCTAACCATAATAAAAATACCTATTATTTACATATCTCATCATTGTGTATGTACTTATTACTACTACAATTTTTTGTCGCTGTTTTTTTTTCTACCTATTATGTTCTTATTCTTTTTTTTATATTTTGGTATTTTACATTGTTGTAGGGTAAGCAGGGGGAATTGCGCTCACCGGGTCATGGCGCGCACCTCTATAAATCTATGAAAATGGTATATAATAACATGCCACCATACGTAAAACTGGAGAGGAGAAGGGTCTCTAACACGTAGCGATGCGCAGGGGCAGTCAGCTCGTGGTAAGCGACAATAAAATGCGTTTGTTTGTATTCGGCTGCGCTGAACTAATTTTCGTCGCGATATTTTTTTCGGTAAGTTCAGTATTTTGATATGTATTAAATTGTTAATATAGCTTTCCTAGGTACTTAATCATTCTATTTTATGATGAATTATTCAATTTTCCACTATTGCTTTTCAATGTTTGTTTAATTTAAAGTGAAATTCAAAACGACCGTTTGGGGTTATCCCGCTCACATGAGCGCACTTACCCCTTAGTGACTTCTTTTTTTATTATTATAGATATTCATTTAGAAATCGTCAAAGAACAACTGACAATCCGCTAAAACTGCGATTGAAAATGGAATGTTTAAGAGCATTGCATACGTTGCTATATTTGTTTATTGTATAAGGCTGGTCTCAGGTACAAATACAAATATTTGATGCCATTTTATGATTAAAGTACACTTTAATTGTATACGTTGATACCATGCTTATTTGCTTAAAGATAATAGATCTTACCTATTATATTGCAAAGAAACTAGTTTGGGTGTACACTACCTCTTCGCCTGAGCGGCATTACCCAATGACAGGGGCAATGACGCTCAAACCTTCTTTTTTTTAAAATGTTTACTACTGCTAATAATTGTAAGGTAAATACGATTGCTATTGAAGAGTTGATTATTGAATAGTTAAAGTTTATGTTAAAATTCTAAATTTTAAAATACAACAAATAATTTAAAAAATATAGCGTGTTTTCCTTCAGTGAACGCCATTCCCCCTGCTTACCCTAATCTGAGCCGTGACGACATCGAAACGGCCCCAACAGAAAATCAGCGCATCGTCGTCAAAAGCATTATGCTGAGTTAGAGCCGATTCATGGCAACTGTCAATCGTGTATTTGTCATTTAAAATCGTTTATACTGATTTATTTGCTCTTATGTCATGGATAAAACATGTTTCTATCTCTCTTTCTATTGAACAAAAGAAGACAAAGTTTAACACTATGCTTAAATTTCTACAAGATTGAGAACTCTTTTAGCCTCTCCTTTTAGTTTTATAGTTTTAGTTTATAGTCCTGATGTAAGCTTAACAACAAAAGCGTAACTTCAGGTACTGTCTTGTTATTTCCACCCCGCGCTAACAATGTTGACCGTGTACAAACACCGGCGGCTGCGTCAGGCCACGGATCGCCGCACCCGCGCCGCAGCGGCCAGCGCAACCCTACCGCTGTACCAAGCAACGCTAACATTTGCCCAAGCCGATAGACTCTCAGGCCTTCTCGCTATGAAATCATATAAAATTGGTTGACTTTTGCAGAGTAAAGCTGAAACTATTTTGTTCATTATTATACAAATACATTTACATAATATAAACTAGTAATGATTTCATATAAATGTTGTCTCCGTCCACATAGATTCCATAGCAGCAATTGCCTGGGGGATTCATTTGATCATACATTCGTTTAATCATTCATTTGATCTTAAAAAAATGTAGCACGAATTTACGAGTTACCTATGTAACTATTTAATGAATATTTAAAACAGCGTAGAAGTTTACAAGTTCGTTTTATTTAATTAGTAAATCATATTACAACATACTACAATATTATTACGAGAAAATTAAACCATCATGTATTATAAATCCTACTATAGAAAAACGAATTACCTACATACTTATACACGGTGAAATTAAATTCGCTCTTTTCCTTAAATGTATGCACTCAGACCATGCTATAGAATATTCGTACAAGGTCTAATTTAAAAAAAAATGGTTTTGTTTTAGTATTCAGTGCCTCCTAGGAAGTTTCCATTCGCATAAAAACAAAACAATATTATGTAAATTGAAAGATAGTAACAATATAATAAGCATAGTCAAAAAATTACTTCAATATCTTAAAAAATGACGAAGATATGAATTTTTCAATATCGTCCACACGAAAATAAAAAGTCGCGCGGAGCATTCACGGTCATACGTCACAAGTCTCGCAGGTCGCGTTGTGGGTTAGACGAGGCGCACTAAAACCGGCTATCTAGGTAGAGTGATGCATGTTTATGGTTCGTGCTCGCACCGCATGACCGCAGTACTATCTTGGACGTGGCGTGGGAACGTAGTATTGCGATTCTTATCATAATTTTATTATTATATTGTATATTTTCGTATTTAAAAAATAATAACATATAATTGACGTAAAGTGTTGACGATGGAGAGTGGATTCGTGCGCGGACAGTCTAATAATTTGCCAAAAGTCGACATGGCAATGGTTTTAGACTTTTTGACTAATAATCCGCTTTATACAAGTGCAGAGATAAGAGGCGTCAAGCTTTCCACGTAAGTAATTACATACTTTCTTACGTAATATTTTTCTCCGCCGTAATAAACATAATCTCATTTATGATCGTTTCTACTTGTATTTCGGTACTTAGTACTAAATGAGTCAGTATACCTAATCCAAATATAATATTTTGTATAAATACCTACCTATACTTTTATTGACCACCTTAAACCTTTCTTCTTGTTATTAAGACTCCATTCAACAATATCGAATCGGCACAAAATCTCTCCCAACTCGGTGAACCATCGTAGAGATTGAATAAACAATAAAATCGACATCGATATTGGTTTAGGTACACTAGATAGTACACTAGGTTTAGGTACACTAGATAGTAGTTAAGGTTGGTAACTAACCGACCAAAGTAAAGACGATCTAATAAAATAGTCAAATTATTTGCAGATCTGCTCGCGAAAGCTACGGTGATGACGCCATTGGATATGTGCAGGTGCAAAGAGAAGGCCATCTATGCACAGTTAAATCTAGAATAACCCCAGAGCATAAAGTGAAAAGCAAGCCATATCGCTGTACATTTATATGCAATGAAGTGACTGAACACATTTTAAGCGTGTGTTGTGAAGATTGTGCTGCCAGCCAGGGAGGTTGTAAGCACGCTATAGCTCTAGTCATGTGGCTAAACAGGCGATCTGAAGAACCTTCTTGCACTTCTGTGAAATGTTATTGGACAAAAGCAAAGCTTTCAACTGTTGGAAGTGATTTAAAATTTATTAAAACTGCTGATTTAGTTAAAAAAACTAAGGCTCTGAAGGTTTCTCTGCCTCCTAGCAATGGATCCTTTTTGAAAGAAGTAGTTGAAAAGTCGAAGATATTAAATCTAAACTCAATGCTAATGCTCTATAATAAATCTGAGAAAGGTCCCACGCTTTCCATTCATTCTATGGCATGTCATTATAAACGCCAAGTCCAGCAACCCAATGCAGAAAGTTTTATGCAATACTGCAAAGACCACATGGAAAATGTTGATTTAAAAATTGTATCTCATGATACAATAGATCAAGCTAAATCGAGTATGTGGTTTGAACTGCGGTATGGCCGCATCACTGCGTCAAAGCTACATGAAATTGCACACTGTGGTAAAGATGATGGGGTGTTGGTAGAAAATATTTTAGGAGCATACACCTTTAAAGACACGAAAGCGATTAGCAGAGGTAAGTATCTAGTTCTCTATTGTTATTTTAACCTCATTCATCGACTGATTTCGTGCTAAGCCGTTTTGACATTACGTTTTTAATTATTTGTATATTTTATTAATCATTTCAGGAAAGACTTTGGAGACAAAAGTTAGACAAATAGTGGCAGCAAAACAAAATATTACAATCAAAGAAAGTGGATTAATCCTAAACAAGAGTTTTCCCCTATTCGGTGCATCACCGGATGGTATTTCAGAAGAATTTGTGGTAGAAATAAAATGTCCATCCAGCAAAAAAAACATGAAAAACTACATACAGAATGGAGAAGTTATGAAAAAATATATGGCACAAATTCAACTTCAAATGTTATTTGCAGAGAAAACAAAAGGGTTGTTTTGCATTGCTCATGAGGACTTTGAAATTTCCAGCAATGTAGACATCTACACAGTGGCTTTTAATGATCGATATTGCTTTGAATTAATGGAGAGGAGTCTTTTATTTTGGAAAAAAAATGTATTTAAAAAAATTTTGATGGCGTAAAAGAAACAATCCAATATTGAGTATAATTTATTGTTTTATTAAAAGGCCCTGCAAGTTGACTAATCCACATGCTATTAATACAATATTATCAAAGAATGGCAGCATTTTCACATTAACACATGCATGTGGTGCAAGCATTTTATAATCTCGCAATCTTCCTATCGATCTTTCTACATGGATTCGAACAGCAGCAATCCTTTTGGTATCAATAACTTCTGTTTTGTCACATAAAGTACCAGATTTTACGCTTGGTGGTCTAACAAGCTTACACCCCTTGCTTTCCACTATGGAGGCGATGTGTTTAAATCCCCTGTCTGCTAAAATGGTTGAACCTGTAGGTATCTTATCGATTACGTTACAATCTTCAAACAAAGATATCTGATATCAAAGCAGTCAATAATGCTTTGGGTTTTAAAGAAACGAGTTCGAAATGCCATAGGCATATTATCTTCAATATCTTCTTTTTTTGGAAAATATATTAATTCTCTCATAACATGTGCTAATGGCGATAAAGTTTTCCTAATAATTTTTGCAATGGAACCCTTTTGATATCCAAAATCTATAGCTAAACGAGAATACGAATCATTCAATCTTATTTTTTTTAAAGCTATTAAGATATCTACCTGAGGTCTTTGAACATTATTAACTAAAATCTCTACCAAGAAATAAGTGTTTTTGGAAAGCCCTAAATAGAGCTGTGTATGATTTTTAATTTTGCTGAGCATATTATTAGGTCTTTACCTATGAAATTGCCGTTTTGTTTGAAAAAAGTTAAAGTATTTTTTTTTTCGAACTTATTTATTTCTTTTATTCAAAGTAATCACCCCTGCAACCAATGCATCTTTGCCAACGCTGTGGCAGTTTATGGATGCCCTTCTTGAAAAAATCAGCAGGACGGGAGACAACAAACTCTTCAAAGGCGTTTTGTACTGCCTCTCGGGAATTGAATTTTTTTCCCGCTAAAATGTTGTCCAAATTTTGGAAAAAGTAATAGTCGGTAGGCGCAAGATCTGGTGAGTATCGCGGATGAGGGAGAGCTTCCAAACCCAACTCATGCAGCTTAGAGACGGTCTGTTGTGCAGTATGGGGTCGCGCGTTGTCGTGAAGTAGCAGTGGAGACGACCGATCGACCAAAGCTGGTTGCAGACGTGCGAGTTTCGCCATCATTGTGGTCAGTTCTTCAATGTACACATCTGCAGTAATGCTCTCGCCGTTTTATAAAAAGCTATGATGAATCACACCAGCACTAGACCACCAAACTGTGACCATCACCTTTCTAGGGGTCATTTTTCGTTTTGCACATTGCTTTGGTACCGAACCAGGATCTAACCAACTTGCTGAGCGCTTTCGATTGTCAAAAAGAATCCATTTTTCGTCGCACGTAACAATTCGGTTCAAAATTCCTTCATTTCTGTGCCTGTTAAGCAGCACAAGGCAAGTCTCGACGCGTACGTTGCGCTGGCGATCGTTAAGTTCGTGGGGCACCCATCTATCAAGCTTTTTTATCTTGCCAATCTGTCGCAAATGGACCAATATTGTTTTGATGCTAACATCAAAAGCTGCTGCCAGCTCAGCTGTAGATTGAGATTCATCAGCTTCCACAATCGCCTTTAATTCATCATTGTTGACCAAAGTTTCCGGACGACCACGAGGTTCATTTTTCAAGTCAAAATTCCCAGAACGGAACCGAGCAAAACAATAACGGGTTGTACGTTCGTTTGTACAGTTCTCTCCGTAAACGTCGTTGATGTTACGTGTCGTTTGTGCCGCGTTGGTGCCACGACGGAACTCATATTCCATAATTACACGAAATTTCAAAGTATCCATTATGAGGAAAAATGTTGAAATGTAATGAAAATACAACGCTAATCAATAAACAAAAGACTTATATTGTAAATAGAATGTTATATTTTTAAAACAAAATTAATTTGAATTTAGAATTCATAGCCAATCAAAACTTTTTTTTGTTTGAAAAAGTCTGTACTGCAAAACGGCAATTTCATAGGTAAAGACCTATTATTAATATTATTCTCTGTGAGTTTGTTATATTCATATAAGCTTCCATTGAAAGAAGCTGACAGATTAACACTGTCTGAAGTTTCTGTAATATTGTCACTAATGTCGTTATCATGGAGTATTTCAGTGTCTGGACATTTCATATTCTTCTGCCTGAATTTAGTTTGACATCCTTTATCTTTTTTTTTGCTTATTATATGTACTTGTGTGCCCTTATCTTTAGTTTTTATTTTCACACTGACTTCCATATCCTCATCGGAACAGTCCATTGGTACAGAAATAGGATTTCCAGGCTCTTCAATTTCTTCATCACTTTGAACACATTCTATAAATTCTGTGGGTTGTTGGGCAACAGACGCAGGAATTTCCATTGAAAGTACTTTTTCGTAATATTCTGCTCGGCGACGCTTCGCAACAGCAGACCGTTCTTTTGTATGTACTTTTGTACTTTGACAAGAAAACTTATGAGGTAAAACATGTTTTTTCAGAAGCAGTCTGCCACCAACAAATCGATGTCTCATAAAATTTTGAGTGTCGTTCTCGACCTGAAAAAATAATAACATACCAAATTTATACAACATAAGCTTCTTGCAAGTGAGCAAAAAAACGAAGTATCAGTTACCATTCGAGTAAACATTTTAAACATTTAAAAAAAGTATTCATTATTAAACAACCGAATAAAATGTATAGACAATAATAATCAATCAGGCTAACTTGTTTGAAACGTCTAAATTTTTTTGACTGACGAATATTATTACGTTAATGGCTTTGTGTTGTGTCATGCATGTGAGGTAAGCACCAGTGTTATATATCTTTAGCTATAACGAATGATTTATTTACATTAAAATCAAAAATGTCGATAACATGCGTCTAACGCTCTCTCATCTCTAAGTTCTCTAACGCAGTGTGATGGAGCTATGAAATTCTTGGAAGAATTCGTATTCAACTATTCATTATATTGTTTTGTGACTAAATGTCGACATGTGGCTTGGTAACCCTATCGTCATGTCAAACAAACATAAGTAGCTAGATATAGAAATTAGTAATGTTAATTAATTATATGTTATTAATTAATAAATTATATAGATATAGATACTTACATCGAAATGGTCTTCGCAGCAATACCGTACGGATTTTTCTGATAAATATTCCTTTCTTTTCATTATTTTGCACCACTTATCTCTTACTTTTTTCTGTTTTGGCACCGTAAAAAAATGCTTATCGGGGGTGGTTACTGTTGTGTTTGTACACTTAGGCACGATACAATATTTGTAATGTGTTTTAGTTTCCATGATAACACCTGTTGTCGTCTTGAGTAGCAAGCAAGTACTAACTGTCCGAACGGCGAACAGTCAATCGCCGCATAGCGCGTCTTTCTCGAACCGAGCGAGACATGTGACGTCACGCGTTGCCCGGCCGGCCGCGCGTCTCTCAATTACAAAACGGGACGGTTAAGCTCCAGAACTTCGTCATTTGTGAAGATAATTTAAAAAAGAAAAAACTAGGATTTATTGTAGGCTTAAAGTGATTTTTTAAAAATAAAACTGAAAAAATGGAAACTTCCTTAAAAAATGCCTATTTAACGCTACACACAGCGCGGGCACTGAGTGCTTTGTAAATGTTTCGTAGGCAATAAAACACCTGCTTTGTTCAACGTCCCAAAGCTTTTCTTTAGAATTTGAATTTGCAATAATTTGATAATACCTAGATTTAAGTTTTATTTCATAAGTACTTTTTTATTTAATTATATGGGAGCGTTCTATAGCATGGACTGAATACATACATTAAAGGAAATAACGAATTAAATTCCACCTTGTATATTCTTGATGTTATAAATAATTGTTTTAATGATTGCTAACTGATTATATAAATAAATATACGGTTCCATTCCAAATATATGGTTCCATTCTTTATTAACTTACCAATTTATTATAAACTTTTGACTTTACTATAGTTTTTTCTCAAACTTCTAAAAATTACAAAAACAACCATTAAAAAAAATTAAAAAAAAACAATTTTTTATGTAGTTAAGATATAAATAAAACAGAAAACAATAAAAAGGGAACTTAATCAAACAAACCACTACCAGTAGGCAACGTGCCCAATATGCTGGCAGCATTGCCACGTTGAATGGCAATGCTCAATCTCTATCTATCTCAATTCAATTATCTTACAAATAGGTGCATCTCAGTTATGAATAGCTAACAACCCCCAGCGCGGAAGGGTTACTTGGAAGGCTTCCCCCGATCTGTGATCAAATGTAATGCGAAAATGGGAATTATGCTGAATAGCCCGCGCCGCGTGCCGTCGACCGTGAAATCACTTTGTTCTGTTAGCCACCTTACAGCCAAAATATTATTTTGATTTATTGGATAATTATAATGCTTAATTAAATGTCTTGATTATAATTGAATTAATACAATTTTTTTGTGGTGTGTGTGAAATGGTATAATTTTATTGAAGTGTCGTACAAGTCGTTTAATAATATAGTAATAATTAAACCTATAAATAATTATATTGGATAGATTTCGTTTTTATAATAAAAATCTTTCTGAAACCTTTCTATTCAAAATTGTAAGATAACCATATTTTTTTTATATCATGGTATTAGAATTGTTCAAAAATTAAATAAAATGAAGTTCCACGAAAATCGTAGCAGTGCTACGAATCACTCATTGCATTTTTACAGTCACAATCTATTGTCACTTCTTACAAATTAGAATGGCATATTTATTTGTTATTAATAATTTGTTTTAAAATTGCAAAAGAACAAGAGTGTGCGTTCTTGTTACTTAGCTGTAGGCACATAGTGTAGTTAAATATACCTATTTCTGCATATAATGTTTATTTCGTAATGTGTGCCATGTTGTGATTATATTGTGTTATAATATTATAGTATTAGATATTACAGTGTTAGCGAACTTACGTCCGTGATAATAAAGGCTATAAGTGCATGCGCGGTGCGCGCGGTGCGGATTGGGCGCGAGGGCGGAGTCTCGCACCGCCCTGGCCCGCGGCGGCGGTGGCGCTCGCGGGCGGCAGTCCGATCCCGGCCTGCGTGCCACGTGCACGGCCCCATGGTGGAGCACGCGCATGTCGACTGCTCGCAGGCGAGCGCCATGCAGACCCTGCCACCGCAGCCGCATCACGACGCTGACGAGGACCAGCTCGCCGACGAGTACGTGCAGAACTTTGAGCTCGATCATCTCGAGGACCATCATCTCGTGAAGCGGGAGCCGCTGCGGACCGGATGGCACGAGCTGGTGGAGACGCCACCCGCGTGCGCGCGCGCCTGTAGGCCGTGGCCTGACGCGGGGCCATACCCTCAGCCGCACGTCGCCATCGCCGTCGACCCCAGCACGCCGCCCGAGACGCCACCCGCCCCTATCGGCCGCAGCCCGTGTCGAGCCGCGCTCGTCGATGACGTGCTGTGGTTGCCGCACATGCGGGAGCCACTCGACATGCGTACTGTACCGTGCGGTAACTTCGAGGAGTGGGACCGCCGCGACTGGCGCGAGCACGAGCATCACATGCAGCAGGCGGCGCTGCGCCCCGCTAGCTCATGCTCAGCTATGTCGCCACGCGGCGGGCCGCATCAGTACCAGCCCTCTTCATGCGGGGACGATCTCATAAGTGACGACCAATTGATGACGCTCTCAGTACGTGAACTTAACAAGCGTCTGCACGGGTTCCCACGTGAGGACGTGACGCGGCTGAAACAGAAGCGGCGCACGCTAAAGAACCGTGGCTACGCGCAGAACTGTCGCAGCAAGCGGCTACAACAAAGACAGGAGCTGGAGCTGACGAACCGTTCGTTGCAGGACGAGCTGCACGTGCTGCAACTGCAGGTGGCGCGCGTGACACACGAGCGTGACGTGCTGAAGCAGCGGTTGGCGCTGATGGGGCGAGAGCACGCGGTGCCGCAGCACGCACCGCCCACGCCGCACTCCTCGCCGGAGTTCTTCTCGGAGCTGTGACGGCAGGGCGCGGCGCCGCGGGCCTCCTCGTGCGCTTGGCAGCGCTACTGAGCCCGCGCCCGCCGCCGCTGCCCGTGTCGAACACCTCGACCGTGCTTTTGTTAAGTTTGAAAATATCATTGGTTCCAGTTTTATAGTTTTTATGATGGTGGAACAATACGGCCATGGATTCCGGTAGGAACGGCTTTTTAAGCACCGTGTTAAATGTATGGTTGTGTCGTAAGATATGATTAGCTCCGTTAAACTCTATGTATTACTAAAGTAAAATTTATGCATAAGTTAAATGACTCAAAACATTAATCGAGTATTTTGTAAATAAATAAATAGTTAAATAAAATATTAAGAATATTATCTATAGGAAGATATGTGTTTTCCTAATAAAATATGTATAGTATATAATTTATTTTTCATTTAATAACTCTTACAAGTACTTACTAATAACCGCAAGTGAAAATAATAATGATGAGTTTTAGTAGCTCTATAACTGAACAGCGACACCGATTTGTATCATTGGTAAGTGTCACTTAGTTGTTTTCAGTAAGTTTCTTGTTAGTTCCCTTATAATTTTGCTCTAAAATAAATAAAACTTTTAGTGTGTACCTATAGTCAAATTAAGTACATAAGTGATTCAGTTTAATCATTTGCACGACACCTTTTCATTTCGGCTTTTTGTTTAAAATTCGGAGCCAAATGAGTTAAAATTCTCAGGTTTTTTTTTATGTTACGAAATGACATGACGAGCTAGTCGCTCGCCTGATGTTAAGCAACACTACTGCCCATATCAGTTACAGTAACACTTGAAACTCTAAATTATAGTTTCGCGTGACACTGCACTGCGCACGCCATTCTGAGACATCAGCACAGTCTGGCAATAAGATTACTAGACTGTGATATTAGGTCATAAAGTCTCATTTGCCCAGTAATTTCACTAGCTACAGTGCCCTTCAAACCGAAACACAGTACTGCTTGCGCATTACTGCTTGGCGGCAGAATAACTGGCAAAGCGGTGGTACCTACCTAGACGAACTTTGCAGAAAAGTTCTACCATTTAGTAAATCAAGTAAATCTAGTAAACCCATGTGACTTGCATTCCTTTGAGAATTGGCTTCTTTTTATTCTCACCTTGCACTATTATTTATTCTGTGTATAACTGTAAAATAGTGAGAGCAGCATGATTAAGTTTAAGGAGTTTACCTATCTACATTAAAATAATAGAGGTATGACTGGCAGCATCACGTCTGAAATTGGCACCTGTAATCTGAAGCAGACAAGAAGCAATAGGTACCTTGACTAGCATGGTAGGTATCTTTATCTTGGTATGAGGATATCATGCGGTGATACGAAAGTGCGTTTGTGGAATTGTATGTAAGTATTTATAAAAAGAACACAAGAACAATGTGTCTTCACCTTAATAAAGACAGTAAGAAAAGTGTTATTGGACACATTCTTAGATAATTAAATGTTTCGGAGATTAGGTTAAATGTAAATTACTTATATAATTAAATTACTTATATCCACATGGATGGCTAGATTGTAATATTACTAGAGTGCTCAAAAAAAGGTATTCTAGAAAAAAAAAAAATGTAAGTATTTAAGGATGATATGAATGCTAAAAGAATGAATATAGAGTGATATAGAAGCGAGTGGAAAAAAATGTGCTTTACCGACCTAATGTAATAGGATCGGTATAAGCAGCTAGTGCCACGCTGACAGTAAGAGTAAAAAGACGAGATAGCACAAATCAAAAAATAAAAAATAAAAAAAAAAATAAAAAAAATAGCTTTTCACTTCACCAAAGACAGACCGCAGTTTTACCAGCGTTTCTTCAATCAATCTTTGACATCTAATTTGAAAATGAGTTTCCAAAATTGCTTTCTTAGCATACTATACGCCATTAAATTAGTACCTGCCAAAGACCCAGTTCTTAGGTCCAAAGATTTGGATTCGGCGTTGTCTGTCAGCCATGACTAGGCAATAATGTATAGGTGAGTATATGAATAGATAAAATATTATGAAAGAACGTTTAATTATAGGCATAATAGATATCTAAGCAATGCCTTAATGTCAATTCTTACCTACAAACTTTAACTTTTAAATTACTTTACCTAGTTATACTTTTAAATCATCAAGCTACTGTGATGATTCGAAAAATCCATGCCTTCCAAAAACATCAAACATCAAATGGGAAACTCAAGCATCGCTTGGTTTTCTCGAGCGGAATATAACTAAGGTACGTATATATATCATAAAATATTTTCAAATCATTCGTCGGAATATAGAATAATAATAATAATATCGCCTAACGATCATATACACGGATCCTGGACCCTAACTAGGATTCCCTGTGTCTAGGTACACAGGAACTACGAGCAGCATGGTCCCACAACACCCAGACTCAGAACTAGTATTTGCACTTATTTTCTGTGCACAAATACTTGTCCTGCCTCGGGAATCGAACCCGCCTTTTTCGGGTTATGAGCCGACCTGCTCAACCGTCACACCACAGAGGCTATCGAATAATAGCAAATGTGGCATTGTAAATTAGCTCGATTATCCAAGATTATCTCTAGACCAACGTAACGTGGTTTCGTATAGTAACTACCTAATCCAAACACGCTGGCATAGTAACCTATAGTGGGGTGATGATCTGATGATTTTGATTGTACACGAGTAACATATTATCATTATTGATTATAATTAATATTATTACAATGTTTAGTCTGTAGGTAATTTATTGCAGCTGCATCGACCTCATTTTTCGCAAGTGTTGAGCAATCGCAATGTTGTTATGAATCTTAGTGTTGCACAATGTCCATCAAGTTATTGGACTTTATTAGAGTCAAACATGGTGGTTTATAAATAAACAATAATGAACACAATTTATTTGATAATCAATATAAAATACCTCGGTACTTAGTACCTCAGTAGTTTTACCCAGACCTACTATATGGCAGTTAGGATATTTCACCTTCAAAGTGATAAATGAAGTAGGTAAGTACTTTCCAGTAACGAGTGAAACTCGCGCCCAGAGTGTTTCTGTACTTCCTTTAAAATCTCCTGTGTAAAAAATAACAATTACCGATAACTGTAACTTAAAACTGGAGTAATTACTCGACGTAAACTACCCTTCTTGTTGTTTTTCATATTTGCTATGCAAAAATGACTCATACAGGTTAAGTTTTTCGTGTAGTAATTTCACCAATCATTCGTCCTTTGCTTGTAAAGGTTCATTGCTAGTATCCATAGATTTTATTGACACGTGAAATACTAAAAATAAGTCCAAAATCAAGATTTTTGGTAATTTTCTAATATCTTTTAAGTTTTGAAATATGATAAACTATTTTTTTTTATTCCTACACAAACTAATCTGTGGGTACAGCCAGCGACGAATGTTGTTGTAAAGCATACTAAATACACTTTTCTTGCAAAGGCTGCCTGTAAAGAGAGATCGCTAAGTGATTAGGGTCACCCAGGTACATAAACTTTTTTGAGTTCAAATCGTCAATAAAAACTCTAATCTATTCTGAGGGGCAATTAGTTCAGTAGGTAGTAACCCTGCCTTCTAAGCTGTATGTTGTAGGTTCGATTCCCAGCCAGGCCAAGCATTTGTGTGATGAACATCGATGATTTTTCTGTGCTGTGTGTTATATTGTATTCTATGTATATACTTACATTATGTATCAGTTATCTGGTTCCATTAGTACAAGATTTGCTTAATGTCTACAAATATATATTTATTTAATTACCTCAGTGGTAATCTTGAGATTAACAGGATTTGCTGAATAGGTACTGGTATCTTATATCTGTTTGAATCATAATTATAGCTTGTACCAAAAGTATACCACGATTTACTTAAAATAAGTACCTAATGAGATACAAAGCGATTTCTTATCTGATTTATACCTAGTTTATAATATACAGAGGAAATAATCTGTTCTTAAATATAAACAGGAAACTTACAATGTTGCAGTGGGTGAGTGCGAACATACTTAGTCGTTTCAATAGGTATCATGTTATTGGATAACGTTTCTTTGTATTGTAACTGAGCCACTTGCCACATCGCATATTTGTAAGGTGAAACGAATCTAAATAACTTTGTATAAATAATGAGCAAAGTAGGTAGAGTACTTGTCTAGTTAATATTTATAAAGCGATTTTAAAATAAATGAAGGTTGGTCCCACTGGCTCGATAGCTCAGTTGGTAGTAGCCCTGCCTTCTGAACTGTGGGTTGTGGGTTTGATTCCCACCCAGGACAAACATTTGTGTGATGAACATAGGTGTTTGTGCTGTGTCTGAGCGTTATATTGTATTCTATGTATGTATTTACAAACAAAGTATCTAAGACTGTATCAGTTATCTGGTTCCCATAGCACAAGCTTTGCTTAGTTTGGGGCTAGATGGCGTTGTGTGAGATGTCCACCCATATTATTATTATTATTATTATGATGGTTGACCGCCTAGCTAGGAGATCAAGTAACTTCATTGCAACCAATAGAAATACAAATTTGAATGGATTTCACAGTTTCAATAAGCAGTTTATGTGCAAAGTACTATGAAATTTTTCTCTTTAGGAATAAAATTTGCATCAAAGCGCATTGCAATCAAAGTTACGTGATCACCCCACAGGTATTTAAAAAAATTATTGCCGTCGCTTTGCTTTCTGCATGTGTGATAGAGACAATAGTACCCGTGAATTTTAATATTAGTGTCACGGGGAAAATGGTTTTTACACTCTAAATTCTGAGAAAATCCTTTTGCTTTTAGGGTCAATCGTTTGAATAGATTAACGTCTATGCCCGTACGTTTTTATTTTTACCAGCTATTATTACACCTCACGACGACTTTATTTATTTATTTATGTATTTAACTGTTTATTTATTTGTGTGGTTCAAATTTTGGAAACGATTTTAGAACGGCTTCGAGTCGTCCGATGGAGTTGAAATTTGGCGTAGTGCTGTGTATCCGATGACATGAATTTTCTATGGTAGGTATTTTAAATCCGGTCTGATAAATCTAAGTTGTAGCGAGGATTTCATTAGTAGTCAATTGTTTTAGCAGTTTTTCCAATAAATGCAAATATAGCCTCTAGTGCTACACAATAGAGACTCGGAGGTGTATATGTGTTAACTTCACTGACACTGATGATTAGATCAACGAACAGGGCAATAATAACGCCAAACGATCACATACTTAGATCTTAGACCCAAACTAGGATCCCCTGTATCTAGAGACCCAGGAACTACGAGGACTATAATACTAAATATACGTAAACAATTAAAGCTGTAAAAATAGGATGAATGATGAAAATGATATAAAAGATGCTGCTAATCACAATCACTTTTATTCGTCAAAATTTGGACGCAAAAAATTCGTCACTTTGTTTAGCTGTATAACTACGAAGACATTACGTAACCTCAAAACCGGAAGACGTACGATCATTTTGGTTATGCTGCTATCCAACCGGTCACATCTCAAGAAACCAAAACCATAAAAACCTATTATAATCTTTTTTTATATTTTCTTAAACTTGAGACTAAACTTAAACTATTTTTCTGTAGGTATGTCATGCATAGAGAAGTTAAAAAATTTGGATTTAGGTAGACAGGCGGAAAGACATACAGAGAGAGAGATAGACTGATAGACATAACAAACTTATAAGAGTACGCGAAACTCTAAAAAGATATGGGTTGAATCTATCATTATCATTCAATGGTTTTTTGATCGAAAAAAAATAAGAAATGAAATTTATTTAGGACATAGACACTTCTAGGCTTGTAATATTCAGCCAAACCAGGTGAAAACGGAGGAAAGAAGGTTGCGACGACCAAGGCACCCCGCCGCCGGTCGCGGCTGGCAGTGTTCTCATACCCTTTCCTGTCCTGTCTGCTTTACTCCCACATTTCACTCGTCAAGAACAATGATAAGCTGATCAAGTCGTCTATCTTGATGGAGTCACACTTGGCATAGTATGACTAATATATGCCTGATAAGTATATTATGCTGGTGCAGTAGCATTTCGTGTTAATTGGTCTTGATATCGGTTTGCTCCAAAATGTAACCTGGCTGAACACAGCGAAAATTATGGTGTCTTTTCTCCTTACAGTTTTATATTGTGACTTCATTCAATTATTTTCTCTTTCAACTAAAACCATAACAAAGAAAGCCATAAATTACGCAATAGTATGTATTGTATATAAACATTGGCAAAGCTACTAGCTCAATCAATAAAGCAACTGTGGAGTATAAAAGATTGCTTTAGCATTCTTACATTTCTTGAAAAGAAGAGGACAGAAAGCTATGTTTGGAAACATCACGTGTGTTTATAAACAAACATTGTACATTTTTTTATTGTCCGTGTCGTAGCTCTATCGTAGGCCTGCCGTAGACCTCGTAGCGCAGACTACGGAAAATCGGTGCGACGGAAATCAAGGGGCGTGCCCTTCGTAGCCACGCCCGGCCAGAGAGAGACGAAATCCGCGCCGCCTACCGAACCCAGCATCACCACAATAGATTTACCACTTACAAATATCGAATCTCCGCTTTGCCTCTGCAACAAAGATCATATTTGCTTATCAATATGTTTTAAAGAAGAAGATTGTGTTTGGTAGTGATGTAGTGGAACATTCAGGGTACATCCACCTCCATCCTCTTGGACGCTTATTACGAGCTATAGCTGTACATAAGTCGACGTTGTCATGCAAATGGAGGCCTGTTAATGAAGTCGAGGAGAATTATGGCCATTGTTACTGCGGCTCGGCTTTGTAATGGCCCATTTTGTGCGCGTATATCATAATAATATATGGCACAATTATTTCTACTATGCCATTGGACTGCATTTCTGACCAGCGATTTATGAAGCTCTTATGTAAATACGTACATGGTCTACATAAGTTATGTGTGACTCTCTCAGCATTCGTTATGCATGTGGTCATAACATGCTTGTTTTACAACACGGCTTAGGCTTAATATTTCAGAATGTTTATGGCACGTATTGGTAAAGTACGAGTAGGTACTATAGAAATACCACGATTTGGAATAATATTGTTTGTATTATTATACATATTCATACTAGGAACAGATAGCCAAAGTCACGCCCAAGTCTAAAAGTTTGCTAGTCGTGGCTTAGTCCAACTCAAGTCCCAGAACAGTGGTGGGCATTTTGTTAGGCTTTTCTTTATAAACCCTACAAAAACCACCACCACAACACACACCCACACATACATACACACACACACAAACACGAAAGTAATTCACCAAAGCATTCAGTAAAGCGTTCCCAACCCACTTTACTACAGAGCGTGGCTTTGGACAAGGCTGAGACATCGTCATTCTATTCATCATATGCATCCAATATGCACTGGAAATGAGATAATAAAACCCTTGTGAAATTCGTATCTAGGTTTGGTTTACTTCTAAACACCGATTTCTGTGTCTATAGATTGTAGTTACATGTTACCTTTGCATTTTTTTCATTCAAACGTTTCAAGGACCAAGTTAAAAGTAAAGCAAAGTCTAACAAGCTCAACTCCAGCAGTTTCCATGTTGTTGATGAATGTAAACCCCTGACGTTGCGGGGTGGTTGTCCGGATCGCGGGAGTGATGAGCCAGCACCACTGCGGGCGACGCGGCACATTTTTCTAGTAGCAAGGTCGGTCTGCTCTTGTGACGTCACCAAACTTTCCATTTTCTGAGTCTCAGGTGGTTTTCGATATTTTGAGGCTGTGTAATGCGGAAATGGTTAGGTTTGCAGGTTGCCGCTTACTTGTTACAAATGATTGTGAAACGCAATGCCCGAAAACGGTTCAGATCTAGGTTTTCTAGGTCTCCTTACTAAGGTTCCTTTTATATGCATTATACTGGCGCCCGCGGTTCACTCGCGCGCATCTTTATACAAAATAGAACATCTCTTGGAAGCGTTTAGGGTAATATTTATATGCTTATCTTAGCACACCTTAGTAATAGTAAGATTATTGAGCAAACGCAAAACTATCGAGTAAAAATAAATTATGAACCATTACGATCTGATAGCCTGGAAATCTAATAATTAGCTGATGTCTCGGGAAGACGTGCGCAACGCAGTGTCCCGCGAAAAAGTCTAATTTAGAGTTTTGAGTGGCAAAGCAACCGTTATTGGCGGCCGTGACGATTTGTGAATGACGAGTTTGTCACGTCATTCGTTTACATTAATAAAAAATACCTACGTTATAAATGGAAGAAACGTTCCAAATAACATGCAAGTCTTCCTACGACAAGCGGTTTGCATGACCTGAACGTTGTCTGTCAGCCAGCTAGGACAGAGTCATTTATTTTGATGAAGAATCTGCAGTTACTACGAAAAGTCTTTCACAACAACGTTCTACCTGTCCATAAAATTTATTAAACTGTTTTTATGGGCATGGGAACTCGTATCCCGAGGTTGTCTATCGATCTTCAACCGCATCCAGACCCAACTAGTACATAAGGCTGTCTAAAAAAATTAGTCTTATGTATAAGAAATATTTATAAGATTGGCGTAGCGACTGATGAACTGAAGAGTCAGCATTTAGCATGCAGCTTTCGATGACACAGCATTTACTCCTGTAACAAGGTCGGCGCAATATGTTGAAGTCATAGTATTGTCATATCAGCAATTAATGTATGTCTATAACTTATACTTGTAAATATAGGTAATTGTAAATAGAATATTTATATTAAATCGTTTTGTTTAAAAATTTTACCTATATGTAAACATTTTATAGATACTTTTTAAATATTAGGTATTCTCGTAATAATTCATTTCATTAAAAGTATTTTTTAGGATCATTTAGTTTTATAATTTATAGTAGACGTAGTAAATTTTTCTAACCAATAAAAATCCAATCCTGCCGCAAGAGACAATGATCAAGTTAATAAACATTTTTAACAATCACAACACCTAGATGTTGTAGCAGGATAGGCCACAGCCCTACAGAGTACTGTCTGAAATTCACACTAAATTTAGAAAGACCGACTGAGGGAGTATGTGGAAATGATCTAAGCAGTCCAAAAAATACTTACAAAATTATTCACAAACATATCAAGGTAGGTAAATCAAAAGTACGTCAGAAACTAAACAATTACACAGGTAAGTATATATATACGTTTAGCAAATATCTAACATCCTAAGCAACAAGTTTTAATTGAAGTAAAGTTTCAAATTTATTATAAAGTGCTTAGTATTCATTTATATGCTTTTTTGCAATTGAAGTGAAATAAATATAGTCGATAATTTTAAATACAAGAGAAATAAGATAGTGTTCTAAATAATTGCAAAATAATGTAAATAAGATTACCTACTCTAAATCTAAGTTATAGGTTCAAATTCCAGTTTTTCATTGACGTGTGATATACGACACATCTTTATGAAGAAGTAGAGACGCCCGTGGTTTTACCCTCATTTTACCCATTTTCCCTGAAACTTTATTGGAAGAAAGAGTGAGCTATAATCAAATTGATATCAAATACGCTGCTTATTATGTACTATTAAGTGATTCTATGTGCAAGCCGTTTTAGGAAGATAAAAGTCACGGTACTTGAAATTTTAGTTAATTTTACATTTTCTGATTGTTTATATTTTCAATAAGTAATTTTAACGTCAAAAGCGTAATAAATATAATATCGGCCTAATAAATATAACAGGAATAAGACAACAGGCACAGGTAGCCTACATTACTATTAAAAACAGCAATAACATAGGTCTTATTATGGTAGGGTCATCTTACGTGCATTTCAATTTACAATAACTAAATTTCTTAAGCTTTTTCTTCAAACTAAGTTATGTTATGCAAGTACTTAATACTTTTACTATGTTATTTACAAAGTATATTACTGAATTATTGGATTTCCAAAAATGCTTTTTTTACGTATAAGCTAGGTAATTTTTAAAGTCATTTTTTGCAGAATTGGTGTAATTAAAACAATTTAATCTCTCTTAAAAACTTTACTAAATTGCCTATTGTTAGTAGATTTACTTTTGCTTAACCGAACAGATATCTACTAGCAAAAACCCTTTGGAAATTTAATTACTGTTACGATTGGCTTTTAACAACAAATAATCCAAGGTTTTTAATAAAGCTGTAATTAAAGAGCCCGCCAGGTCAAACTTACAACATTTCATAAGCAAATACAATCAAATTATTACAGCTATAAAAGTAAAATTTTGATATCCCAAACAAAGGAACTCTTCACTTCTCCTCGATTCGTAGGCTCGCTCTCTGTACTACAGTATCACAGTATCGACCGGCGCCGGTTTCTGCTGAGCCAGCATCCCGTCAGCGTTCCTCCCCCGCTTCCGTCCCTCGTACGCCGTAGAACAGGTGTTCGTACCGAGCTCCAGGATATTGTATGTTGGTACAAATTGAGGCAATACCTATTCTACCTCTCCCTTTGAAAGAAACAACACATTAGGGACACTTTTAAGTTTAAATCTACCAGAAAAAAGTTGATAATTGTACCTGCATTACAGTTAGAGCAACAGCAATAGTGCTATTTATTCATGTTATGAATTTATATAATTAGGTAGAGCATCTAGTGCTGTTTACAGTGTTATTTATTCATGAATGAATTTATATCTGTAACAAGTAATTTGAGTATAGAAGTTCTGTTATAATGTCTAGCCGTCTTTAGATAATCAAATAAAGGCGACACCGTTACGAACATAACTTGACGGACTTGATTGGTTTACGGTACACATATTGCAAAAACAATCAATAAGAAAGCCCAATAATAACATGATATGGCACTTATGTTATTATTAGGTTTTCAGCGGGAAGAAAACGTACCTTCAATTATATTCATTAAAGCATAGATTACGAAATACTCTATGTAGTACAGAAACCTCAATCCATACAGCCTTATTAATAAACGGGTATTAGTCTCGGACTAGTTACTTCAGCTTTTGTCCTTTTTTTGCTACTGGAATATTTAGCTGGATCAAAAGAGACAAAAGATGGTGTAACTAGTCTAAAGCTAGTTCGTGTTTATTAATAAGGCTGATAGAGCGGAACGTCCTAATTCGGATTATTTTATGAGTATTAAAGTATTTTATAGAAAATAATTTTAGACCCTAAAAGCACTTTAAATTGACTTATTACTTTATATTTTCATAGAAATCTATGAATTGAACTGTCGTCGTTGAGCAAGCAACAGTTGAGCGTGGGAAAGTCTACGTGGCGCTGACAGGGGCTTACTTGGCGCCTGCGAACCGCTGGCGATGCAGGGTCGAGGTATCGCATTGTGAAACGTAAGGAGCTACTGACTTTGAAAGACTCATTGTAAGTACTATCTCTTACTAGTACATTCTATCATATTATCTATGGTATTAGTATGCCAGTTTCATTTTTTGCTTTCATATATAAATAAATATGTGAGGAAATTTCATACAGCGCCATCTAGCCCTAAACTAATCAAAGCTAGTACTATGGGAATCAGATAACTGATAGAAAACTTATTTGATTTTATTTTTCATCACGCAAATGTTTGTCCTGTGTAGGAATTGAACCCACAACCCACAGTTCAGAAGGCAGGGTTATTACCAACTGAGCTAGTGTAGCGTAGCGGGTGATTGGTTCATCATTCGGAATGACTAGATTGCCACGAATCGATCGGTGAGTGTGACGCTGATGGCAAACTAAATTCTGACGTTAAAAAATGCAACTAGTTTATTGGCGAAATAACTTTAACTTAGCACTTTATATACTATCAAAACGTATTAGAGAAAATTCATGAATAAATTAGAGAGCTTCCATTTTCTTCTGTAGAGATCTAGATGAGACCGGCGGGCGAGGGAGGGGCGGCAAGGCGCGAGGGCGGGTGGGCGCGGATTGCTAACTAGGCACTATTGCCAATCGATAGGTCGTTACTTGAGCTGGGCGGCAGGCGCCCGACCTGGCGGCCCTGGCGCGCTCGCCGGACACGCGCGACTCATCACTTTAGATGCTGCTACGTCAGGTCACTCTCCTTTTCTCGATGTCCTTCAAATTAGCTTTGTAGGTCAGGTTTCGTCGGTTGAACTCCACGTGGCGTTGTTGACACTGCTGCGTCTTATCATCCTACGACCACCTGCGGGATTTAAAAATTCGCATCTTGTAATGAACTACCCTGAAGCTTCTCCATAACAATTCCTGAGAAACTCCATCATATCACACAAAGTTTATTTTAATCTTGCGGTCAGGCATTTCTCTGCATCTTTGTTTAGGTTAGAGTTAGTCTCAGTCTGATGATTGCGTTCATGGAAATGACCCAGAAGACATAATTAAACCAATCATTGTACCAGGTACCCCTTTCCTTTTAAGTCAACTTGGCACGAACGCTTATATTACAGACAGGGTTATAGAAAAATGCTATCTGTACAGTGATTACAGAAATAATAATAATAACACCCAACGATCACATACGTAGATCCTGGACCATAGCTAGGATTCCCTGTGTTTATAGGGACACTGGAACTACGAGGACCATCGTTCCACAACACCCAGACACAAAACAAGTATTTTCATTTTTTTCCTGTGCACATACTTGTCCTGTCGCGGAAATTGAACCCGCTACCTTCGGTTTATAAACCGAACTGCTCAACAACCACCATATTGTATTATTACACCACAAACATTTTGAATTCCTTTTACCTGATACCTGACATTCCATACTTCAGCATGTGATGTGGTGGCTCAGGCGGATTATACATACTCAACAAAACAACTTCTATGTAATGTGGTTAAATATGTCATATTTGTGTCCTGGATGGTAATCAGGGAAACTTGATTGCAATGCCAATGTAATGCAAATTCATTCTTAATTTGAAAACTTTCTTAGTAACTATGCACGAAGACCATTTGTGTTTCTCTCGGTTTCAATCAAGTTCCATGATCGCCTCTAGCTGGTCATAGAAAATGCCTCAGGTACGGTTTGTCTAAAAAGCGGGGTCTGGATAGTCTTTTCGACTTGTTATCAATGATAACCTAATATTGAATATGAAAATCAAAGGTTTGTTAAAATGAAATGAGTATAAATAAAAATTACAGTTTACGAGTTAAGGGGAGTGATCGCGAAACTTTGATTGCAATGCAACAGGAGTAATTCCCATACTAACTATGCACATAAACTGCGTATTGAAACTGTCAAATCCATACAAATTTGTGTTTCAACCGGCTGCAATCGAGTTACGTAATCGCCCAGATGGAGTTGATGATTTATTTTGTACCTTCATTACACCGCTCTACAAGCATAGTACTACCATGTGTAGGTAGATACCTATCAACATTCGTGATTTTCAATCATTTCTAAATATTGACAGGAGTCGATGGGTATCCTGGATTTCGTAGAAGGGGTGTTTCCACTGTTTACATATGCAAAATCTTGACGAGTACATTTTGCATTCGTCTTCCCGCATGTGTTTTATATTCGTTTACTCCGGTCGGCCGAGCTCGTAATCGGCGCGCTGTTTGCGAGGGGAACTCTGCTGATCCCCGCAAATATATGTCGTAAGATTTAATAGACATGTAATGGATATCTGGATGACGTTTTAAGGATTTGAGCAAACCGAATATGTCATTCCGCTCCTCCGGTTATTGGAATTTTATTTGCAGGATTTTTGGATCAAGCTATTCTTATAAATGTTTCTTTGCTTCTATTGTTGTATTGAATTAGATTCATATTTTTGTTTGTTTCTCGTTGTTACGACATCCTTTGAAAGACTTTTCGGGTTGAGTTGGTTTAGTTGGTTGGTTAATGATTGCTTAGTGAACTTTTTCAAACCGCGTTACTATGTAAGTAATCCTGTGACAGGATTTTAAAGTTATTAAGTTAAGCAGGTATAGGTAGGTACTAGTATTATGAGAGGGGGTGTCGCGGGGAAGCTCTTTGAATACGTGCGTGATTCAGGCGCGATTTAAGCATGATTTAAGTGAATTATGCCGCCCTCGACGCCCGTCGTGAGTCACGACGCCCCGCGTTTTTCGAGTCTTGTTTAACGCGTCGCGGGAGACGCATATCAAAGACACTGCTTTTTCACCGTGAACAAAAGTGTGGAAGCAGCTTTGTGAGAAGTGTATGGCAACTTGCTTATATAATATAAATTAAATTTGACGGAAATTTCAATATAATTTTGTTATTTCGCAATAATCTCGCTTCATCACCATCATCATCAACAGCCTGAAGACGTCCACTGCTGAATATAGACCTTCCTTATAGAGTACCACTATGAGCAGCTACTTGCCTTTTGCATCCATCGGGTCCCCTCAGTTTTGATCGTCGTCGGTCTATTGAGAATTAATTTTTAGCTAATAAAGCTTTATAAACAATTAACTCAATCATTTTTGCATTTGAATGTTAGCGATTTAGTAAAAGGCGGGTTTTGAATTCAACGCTTCCGCGCTTTTGAGCTGTCAAAATAAGTGACGGACGAATTGCGAGGGGCAAAAAAACGTCAGATGGCAAAAAGATAAAATGGTGGACAGACAAAGGAAAGAGCGGTACAAGAAGAAAAATAAGATAAAACTATGAAAGAAACTACAGATATTACTGAAAATATATAGGTCACAAGAAGAAAATTTCAGCCAAAGTTTGAATGGCACGATGTATTGGAATAAAGTCGATAACAGTGATTTCAGGGGTTTCTTTAACAGGTAGTACCTATTTTCTGTTTTTACAATGATTATGTAGGTACTGCAAAAAACGATTTGTAAACTACAACCTACAACAGGTAATATTTGAAAAGAACGTTTCACAAAAAAATAACTAGAATATAAAACTAGAATTTAATAGAAAACCAATAATAAAAAATATTCCAGCTCCACGATCTCCCACTCCTATGCAAGAGCGCGACGGAGCGTATCCCGTCGGCCGCGGGCGCCGCGGGGATTCACCGCAAACGTGATTGTCGACAAACGAACCGACACTCATGCTGTTACCGTCCACCTGTCGTGCTTTGTAAGATCCGTGTTCTTGTGCTTATCTATTACTGAACATTTATCACATTATCTAAAAACAATGTGAGGACTCACTGGAGGTGATCACGGAACTTTGACCGCATTGAAGAAATTTCATTACTAATTTGAAAATTTCCATTGTAACTTTGCACGTAAGCGGCGTATTCAAACTGTCAAATCGATTCAAATTTGTGTTTCTATTTGTTGCAATCAAGTTACGTGATCGCCTAGCAGAGCTCTGAATATATAATTCTTCATCTTGCCTCAGTGTGACCACGTGAGGAATAAATTCGTTATTTAACTACTTGCGCCCCGCGGTTTCACCTGCGGATAGAAAGTATTTTAATTATTAGCTCATCCCACGGGAAAAAAACATTTTTCCGGGATAAAATGTAGCCTATATGTTAATCCAGTGTATAAGCTATCTTGGTACCGAATTTCATCCAAATACATTCAGCCGTTTGAGCGTGAAGGCGTAACAAACATACACACAAACACACATACAAACTTTCGCCTTTATAAGTAGCCTTTATAGTGTGATGTTCATAAAGACTAAAACACTAGTCGTGAATTGTGACTTTTCATTTTTTCATTTCTTTCATTTCAAGAGTACAAATGGGATTTTAAATTTAGTTTTTGGACACATGAACAAGTGATTGAAACATGCTTCGCATGAGGCATAGTGAATAACATTACCTACATGAGTGAGTATAGGTTACATGTACATATAAGTTATCAACAGCATTCAAATGTCACAAAACAAACTCCTTAACCAGGCAGCGGGCGTGAGCGGCACCTATTGAAGAGATTTATAGATGAGAAGATATGAGTATAAAGATGCCGAAATGTCAACATCGTTGCAATCTTCTCTAAAACATCACGCTAAACTTAACAAGAAGCTATTTAAGTTATTTATTAGTTAAAAAATAAACTATATCACGACAGTCAGAACTCAATTGTAAATGAAATTGTGACAAAACATTAATAAACAACTGAATGTTGTCACCGTACTTGCGCAAGAACATTGAGGCCGTGCGGAAGAAATGATCTAAGAAGTGTCACGTTAACCAGTTTAAGACCCAATTCAGTTTACTGGTTGACGGTATTACTTTTATAACAGGAAAAATATATTAACAATAATTTAATACTAGATTTTACACTTGGGAGTTTAAGAGAAGCAGCAGTTTGGCTGCTACCGGTGACCTTTTGCATTTTTGGAAAGCTGTAATTATAGCTGTAAGGAACTATAATTATTTACCACGAGCTTCTGCCCGCAGCTTTGTCCGCGGCGTGGCCTATGGGAAAATAATTCAACCACCCATTTTACCCTCTTAAGGGTGGAATTCCGAAAAATCCCTTCTTAGCGGATGCCTACGTCATAACATCTACCTGCATGCCAAATTTCAGCCCAATCCGTCCAATGGTTTGGGCTGTGCGTTGATAGATCACTATGTCAGTCAGTCAGTCAGTCAGTCAGTCACCTTTGAGTTATATATATTTTTATATATATTTAGATACCAAAATGAAGAAATGAGGAGCTTGCAGATAAAGCAAACAATATAGCTATCTACACATAAAATGATTCTCTAAAATGAGAATCCACGAAGAAAACAAGGAATTACGTTTTTATAACAGAAATATAGCTTTCGACCACTCCTAATAGATTGTTGGTAATCTAATGAAGTTTTAGAATCCTTACTTACAACTATCGTATATCGCAAAACTGGTCTTGCTATTTTTCCATAGCTAGAAACATAAATACATCGGTACACAGATAAACAGGTAGAAAAACACAATGTAGACCTATTATTTACATTCTATCAAGTAATCAATTTAATAAATGTTGGTATATACAAAAAAACACTGCATACATAGATCCTGGACCCTAACTAGGATTCCCTGTGACTAGGGACCCATAGGAACTACGAGGACCATGGTCCCACAACACCCAGACCCAGAACAAGTATTTGCGCTTTTTTTCTGTGCGCAAATACTTGTCCTGCCGCGGGAATCGAACCCACTGCCTTTGGGTTATGAGCCGACCTGCTCAACCACCACACCACATATGCTGTCAAACATATACCTAGTTTTCTATGGTCTAGCTGTGGTAGACTAACCAATGGTACCTACTTGACTTATTTTCATTAATAAACCTTATCGGTCACAGTTCCCAGTAGCGCATAGCTAACCTAACAGGATGTCAAGAAATTCAACACCAACTCTAATAAGTAGGTACAGTTAAGTTACTGCATCTACAATGTTGCTACATTTTATATATACCTCTCTTATACCATGATCTTATATACGAGTACCTAGTAAATTAGTAAAGTCCGAGAGTTGATTATTTCTACGGCTACGGTATAGGTATCGAAAGTAACATACAAACAGACAACGTTTCATTTTTTATATGAATGGGGATAGGGATTACTATATAAGTATTCGAACTCATTATTAAATACGTAGTACACGTATGTGTAATATTATTTATTTAGTGACTGTAGAGGCGTCTTGCGGAATTACATGAAATTTTCCATTTTTGAACTAAAACTTCTTTAAGCTGGTGAATGCGAGGCGAACGGAAGAATTAAGATGATATGAAGATGATGATGATGAGAAGAATGAGTTAATAAAATAATAATAAAATAAATATCTGTGGACATTTCACACAGCGTCATCTAGTCCCAAACTAAGCAAAGCTTGTACTATGGGAACCAGATAACTGATACAATACTTAGATACTTTTTGTTTGTAAATACATACATAGAATAAAATATAACACCCAGACACAGAATAAACATCGATGTTCATAACACAAATGTTTGTCCTGGGTGGGGATCGAACCCACAACCCACAGTCCAGAAGGCAGGGTTACTACCAACTGAGCTATCGTGCCAGTCAAAAATTTGATTTTTATCGCGACTTCAAATTTGGCCTGTTCTCAATCCGGTGCATGTTTATTGTGTATGTTATCTCCGTTAATTGTGAACCAATTGCGACGAATCTGTGTTTATACCGTAGGAGTAAGTACCACCATTGTGGTTTCATAAGTGGTGAGAATCTGATAATGGAGTACGAGACAAAAATCGACCGCTTCTCAATGGATAACAGCAAAAGCGTTGCGAAATGGATCTTACAGAAAATCACTAATATCTAGGTCCCGAACGGTGGTCAACGGCTTGACCATGGACTCAGTCCTACATTATTTTCCCATGTTACTGATTAATAATAAACGGCTTATGCATGGTAGTAACATATTAAAAGAAAGTTCCTCAAACCATTTATTGCAAGATCACTGAAAATAATTGTTAAAACTTAGCGAAATTAAAAATTCTCAACATGGTTTTTCAATATAAAAGCTATTCCTCGGATAAAACAAAACATAGTGAAAATAAAAGAATAGTTTTATGAACACTGCAGTAATAATGGTACTTTTATTTTAGAGATTATAATTTGTTAGTTGAATAAAATTTATGCAGATTTTAAAAATCGCACCTTAGTTATTTTATTTGTTGTAATTTACTTATTATTAGTCAGCTTATAACTAGCGGCCTCAGTAGTGATCCTAAACAATATGAATAATTTCATCCTATATGATTTGGTGTTTTGACATAGCGTTAGTCTGTGTCCCTGCAAGGTCCTGCACCACAGACCTACCATATTTTCATGAATGCCCTGCACTACGAATAAACTATTACCTACATTACACAAGACAGTTGTAGAATACATATCTTTTCTTTCATCTAGAATTTGATAAATAAATATTAAGCTGATGATAACTATACAGTAATTTAAAGTGTGGATAAGATGAAGCATTAGGTCTGTATCATAAGCATCACGCGTATACAAGGCTGCATCTAAACTTAGGTAAATTCACTTATCGCAAAATGAATATGTCAAACGATAATGTAACTTTCTTGTAATAATTATTGCAATAAGCACAAGTATGTATGAACAATCGTCTCACGGGCATGGCTGGACTCTCCGTTGGATCATATTCGAGAAACAATGTTGACGGGTCAGGTTGCATCAAATCGCCCAAGGTTAGAGGTTTCATAATAACATTGACACAATTGGAATCCTCGTGAGTACATTGTAACGATGCACTGTTAATTTATTCTGTGGTTCTTTAGGTATATTAGTTTGGTTTCATTGTTAATAACAACTACTTGGAGTTTTGGCGTGAAAGCGAAAAAGATTCGTATTATTTTCCAAATCATGTGTTATTTTATATATAAAATTGATGGCATTTTATTCGTTAAGTGCTGGATTACAGGCGTGAGTGTGGGAAAATGGTATAATGATGGTGAAACGTTTCTTTTCGTGTTGTTTCCAAAACTCCATAGAAGCTTCAAGTAAAGTTGCCACCACTTTACTAGGAGTATGCCTTTGACTAGATTGACTTGACTATGACTTGACTTGATGACTTCGACTGTGACTTGACACATATTTGCGTGAAATATCGATAACTTCATAAATCATCAATTAAATACACAAAAGTTTTGGAGCCAAATCTAAAAAAAAAACAACTACTTGTGTAGTTTATATTATCTGTGCAACAACTTCTCAGTCTTATTTCCACAGGTGGAGTTTTAAATCCTGTATGTACCTACAACTACTTATATCACAAAACTAAGTAAAATAGATAGTAAATACTAAATACGTGTTTTACGGATAATATGACTTTTCCAGTGACTGCCGTGTGATCGCGGTGTGAGAATAGCACCACCCCATTCTTCCTGTGAGTGCCGTAAAAGCCGGCAAATATAAACAATAAAACAACGCCATCTAGTCCCAAACTAAGCAAAGTTGGGAACCAGATAACTGATATAATACTTAGATACTTTTTGTTTGTATACAAATAAATAGAATAGAAAGAAAGAATTGAAGTTGGTTCACATAGATCTCCATTGTCAATATGAAAAAATTAAAAATTTGCATCAAGTTTGTCAAGATGTTATGCCAGGTGATAGATGGAGCTAAACTAAAGAAGATTTACTTCAGTCGAAGCACACTCGTTTTTTTACCGACTTCCAAAAAAGAGAGATAGATAGAGAGATAGAGAGAGATAGAGAGAGAGATATATATATATATATATATATATATATATATATATATATGTATATATATCTCTCTCTATCACCATCAGATGAACATATTATAGTACCTCCTCTTTTATTTTATTTATTTATTTTATTCTATTTTATCTATCTATATCTATATCCATATCTATCTATAAACGCAAGTTAGGTTTACATCCAGAAGGGAATATGTCCACCGCATGATTTTAGTAATTAAGGTTAGTTTTTAAAGTATCTTAAGTAACATATTCCCAGTTTTGTAAACTTTCAAAAAAAAAAGTTGAAATCTCTAGGAAATCGAGGAAAAACTGACTAACAATATAATAAAATCTTAGAAGTCTATTTTGACCCACTTCTAGGTTTCCGATTGAGCTGAAATTTTGTGTACTTATCTCAATTTACTAACAATAACAAAAAGGGTAATTATTTAAAAAAAAAACCGTCTTCAAAACCACAAGTAGGCACTCAAAAGCCAAAAATAAATTGATATTATTATTATAAGCGCTACCCACTCATCTATTTGCATGTGCATTCACGCAAAATGGTTAATCGATTTGAATTACGTTAATACCCAACATTATATTTTTAGTTTCTCTCTTTTTTTGTGTGATTTGTCTTGTATGAGCCTTTTTTTATGTTAGTGAATGATGCGACGAGCTAGTCGTTCACCTAACGTTAAGCGACACGGCCGCCCATAGCAGAACAGGGTCACTCAGATCTCCAAAATATATAGTTTCGTGTGACACTGCACTGCGCACATCATTTGTAAAAATGTTGTGTGATGTCTTGAATAAATGTATTTTCTTTTTTTTCTGTTTTAGATTTCTTACACTTTATTGATATAATAAAGTAATTTTTACCTGCGGAAACGCGTATTAGCTGCATTGTATAGGGCGCCTTTAGAATGTCATTAAGGGAAGTATTACAGTACCTTCTCTGATATCAGTGGAAGGAACTGAGTAAATGTATAGGTACAAACCTTTTTATTTAGTAACTAATACTAAACACTACCACTATAAAAAAAACATTTGGACTATACACGGTGGAATTGAATTCGCTCTTTTCCTTAAACGTACGTACTCAGACCATGACTATAGAATATTCGTACAAGGTCCAATTTAAAAAAATGGTTTTGTTTTATTATTTAGTGCCTCCTAAAATGATTGCATGACAGCCGAAATGCCTATTTAACGCTACACACAGCGCGGGCACCGCCTGAGTGCTTTGTAAATATTTCGTAGGCAATAAAACACCTGCTTTGTTCAATGTAGCAAGGCTTTTCTTTAGAATTTAAATTTGATAATACCTAGATTTAAGTTTTATTTCATAGGTACTTTTTTAATTTAGTTGTGTGGGAGCATTCTATAGCATGGACTGAATACATACTATAAAGGAAAAGAACGAATTAAATTACACCGTGTATAGTGGCCGCGTTACCTATAGACAGTCCAAATGCTAAGTACCAGTAAGTAGCGTACCCAACATGCTGGCAGCATTGTCCCGTTGAATTGCAATGCTGATTGGTTGTGCCAAATAAATGCCAGCATTTTGGTCCCGGCGCCCACCATCATCTTACCGTAGCTATGCCATATATGCCACAAATTCAAGGCTCATGACCTAGATTTGTCATTAATTCCTAGATATCTAAGGTTCGTACGTGAAACTATAGATATAGTAATAACGTGTATGTAACAAGCATTCAATCAGCGTGTGGTCAGACAGAGGTTACCTCTGATAATTGCACGGCAACGTTCAATGGCTAAATATCGTCGCACATTACTCAAAACAATTGGGCTCTAATGATCCTCTGCGGGGTAGCGTTCGACAATACCACTACGCATGTAGCGAGGGCGAAATTTGTTCAATTGATGGCCGATTACTTCGTATCTCTTAATTGAATTTAACGAAACATTTTAGATTTTAGTGAATAATGAAAATAGTAGGGAATTAAAGTATATCAAGAAGCACTGATTTAAAATAATAAAACATTACTCGATTCTTAAAACCATGTATGACAACGTTTGCAATTAGAAAATTGCAATATTAACTGCAATATTGTTATTTTTGTACATAGTTGCAAAACATAAGTAGGTAAGTGTGCCTTTCGGGCATTCACCTCGGTTAGCTTGTAATTTTTCATGTTAGTATTATATTTTTTCATAACTATAACGATGGAACATTTGATGTTCTTTTGTTTGCCCCTAAAAAGAGAACATACTACTATGTATGTATCTACTGCTATGTATCTATTAGCACAATTGTTAGAATTGCTTTTAGTTTCACCTATTTGTACAACTTTTTTGTATAATGATTTTTTACGTGGGCTTTGAAAGATATTAGATAGATAAACCGTTTATTGTATTCACCAAGTACTCGTTCACCTAATATTAAAATGTTTACAAAGAATATAGTATAGTATTTGTAAGTAGTGGAAAACTGGAAAGGTAGCAATAAGAAAAATGGTAACCAAATTCATACTTACTGAACTTTTGCGATTAGGTTCAAATTCGCCGGATTCCTCATTCATAATAAATCAAAATTTATTAAAACTTAGGTCACATTCGGCATGAGTGCCGAACGCAGAATAGGACACTTGAACATTTCTGCCGTATTTACTGTACCGACACTGTTGCCATCATATCCATGACCTAACTAGTGACATAATTTTAGATGATTGGCCGTTCAGGCATCACGCAACATAATCTTCTATAAGTAGACAGCAAGCGTTGAGCCGACGCCGCTGGCAGTTAATCCAATCACGTAATAGGACTTATCGTTATTCATCGATTAGTGGCAGCACGGCAGAGTCCTGAAAATAACTTAATGGTGGATATTCCTGGTCGAAGTACTGTTACTTCAAATTTTTTTTTATGTTAAGGAATGCCGTGACGAACTTACCGTTCGCCTGACGTTAAGCGACACGGCTGCCCATATCAGTGGCAGGTTTAATCGGAACTCTTAATTATAAAGTTTCGCGTGACCGATCCTGAGACATCAGCACAATCTAGTAATAAGATTACTAGACTGTGAGATCAGATCATAAAGCCTCATTTGCCCAGTAATTTTACTAGCTACAGTGCCCTTCAAACCGGAACACAGTAGTGCTTGCATACTACTGCTTGGCAGTGATGTGCAGTGCCACGCGAAACTTTATACTTTGGAGTTCCGAGTGACACTGTTCTGTTATGGACAGCCGTGTCGCTTAACATCAGTTGAACGACTAGCTTGTCACATCATTCACTAACATAAAAAAGGTAAATGTTGTTCATATAGATGTGAATCTATCCATTTCATAATAAGCTAAATTAAAGACATTAAGCGGGTCCTGTCAGGAGTCAGTTCACAGAGACGGCGCGAGGGTCGTGGGCGTGAGCCTCATGACACTGACGACTCATTAGCGTCACTGGGGAGTTGTCCTGATTTGTAGCTGGTATGTTGGGTAAATCGTTCAGAGGATGCCTTAGTTTTTGCAATGTAACATTAACTGTTCAAATTAATTAAGTATTATTAATACTGGCAATTATTTCAAAGAAAACACGTGCATGTTTTACGAAAAATGTATAAATGATTTGTAATAAAAAATTTGTACATGTCAACTAAAAAATTTAACAAATAAAACAATACCCAAATAAATGAACACGGACTTAAATAATTGTTGGGTTTGGATACTAATAAAAGCCTACTTACGACTTTACCTCCATGCTAAATATTTTAAAATGTATTGTAAGTATTTATTATTAGAATTAAATAAAGTATTGTCATTCATTGTTACTACTATTACTTACTGAATATAAATTCGACTTGACAATAGTTCAGCAAATATACAAATATAAATAACCATGGAACTTATGGAAAGGGTGCTCCGATCATGCCTCCAGCGTTATGTCTGACGGACAAATTGCCTTCGTTTTGCGTAATATCACATCGTTATCCCTGTAAATCTAAAGGTAAATTTTTATAGGAAATATTCAAATGTGTTTGAATACAAAACACACCTACATTTATTTGCAATAAAAGTCTAATGATCCCAATCCATTACGAAATTATCTTGCGACGGGGAGCAATAAATACAGATATCTGTTTGTATCGATGCAGCGGAGACAATATTTAGTGGGCTACTCCCCTGGTCCTGCCGAACGGAAACTTATAGTTTTCTTGAGGCGCCCGTCGAATAAAATACTGCTGGTCCGGGCATAAATCAGATCGTGTCGCAGCCGCAGCCGGCGCGGAGACGCCGCCGCCCCGCACTCGCTTCGGTACATTTTAATAACAGGACTCCTCTGCTATAAATGGTCACTGACAAATTTTATTTCAGCTCATATATTATGTCCAGCCGTTCACGCGTACTTTTTATTACTAGCTTCAATAATATTACAGATCTGGTGACAGGTAAAGCGTAATAATGTAAAAATAAGAACATACAACCATACATATGTACAACGTAAAAGCTTTAAAGCGCTCTAATCTCTACCGATATTGTCCGCACTCGATATATTAAAGTATGGTAAAGTATAATTAAAATAATAAAGGTCAAATTTGGATTTGTAATTGTACAGAAGATCGCATTGTATTATTTCTCCAAAAATAATAAACAGGCATGTGTAAAAGTCAGTATTACTACAAAACTACGAAGCAAGGAAAAGCCAAACTTTTCAGACGGAGAGATATTAAAATAATTCATTTCAAATCGGATATGGGCAGTTTCAATAAGTGCGTAGATATGTATCAGAGAGAGGCGCGACGTCCATGGTTTATGGGTATTTTTACGGCGGTCGCCGAGGACAATAACGGTGACCACGAGGGTGTCGCGGGGAGCGCAGCTGTTTTTTACACGTTTTTCCGCAACCTTTTTACCTCAGTGTGTAGGAATTATAAAACCCACAGAACTTGTCGACTACGGAATCCATAGAGGAGATTCCCTATAATAAAATAGAAAATATCAATCTATAAAAAGTATCAGTGAGTAATTTCATTTTAGGAAAGTTACTTGAGAGAAAGCATAGTACTTATCTTTCAATTCAAGCTGATATTTAGGTACTTTTTTATCATGGGTATTATTTTATAATACTTACCTAGATACTATATTATATCTCCGACCATTTTTTAAGGGCCAGTTATACTAAATATTCCGTTTCAATTCCCTACTTTCAGATTTGATCATAGATACCTACGATCAAATCCTTATCCATATCGTTGCCTAATTTATTAAATTAATCTTTACCAAAAAATTGATTACCTGCCTTTCATTACGGTGGTAAATTTGAGCACTGTGCAGAATTAGTGGTTGGCGTGGAGTGAAATTAGGTAAAAATATTTTATCATACAAATCTCTCCTCTCTACGTCTCCCTCGTGCTGAAGTGACCACAGCCATTACAATAAAAATATTAAAAACCGCATAAGTAAGAGGCGAGGTCGTCGGCAATTCGGCGCAAATGTCGCCCCGGACACTTACATTATTCCTTACTACCCCTCGCCGGGGCAGCGGCTCCTTGCCCCTGCACCTATTATCTCAATACTTTAGATAGTCACCGAACATTCTCGGACGGAGATCGTTCCGCCAAATGACCAGCCACTTGCAGAGATCGGATTAGTCATGATTGTGTTGTTCTATAAAAATAATATCCTGGTGGACCACCGAATTCTCCGAAGCTTCAGTAAAGCGAACGCAGTCTTAATTCGAAATTGAAAGCCATGAAAAGGATTCGTTTTCATCAAAGGATGTCATTATAAACGAAAACGACCAAAGAACGTATATACCTACTCTGAAGGATTTTATTGAATCAGTGTAAGGAGTAGTTCTTGAAAATTAATCTGAGGGATTATTTTGCTTCGATGATTTTGAATCGGTCGAGACGTTGACCATTTGGACCGATTTAATTTCTTGCAAGCTTGCTACAGGCTTACAAGTATTTATATAAAATATTAAAATAAATGTAATGTAACTTATTATACAGATAAAAACACCGATACAGGATACGGCGCAAATGCCAGAGTGTGCAACAGGAAACTTGTGCACAATGCTGACTTGTGCAATGCAACACGACACTCGCCTTCGAAAGTTAACAAACAATAGGCACGATTCACGGTATTGTTTTGTTAATATTATCATCACCTACTTACTAACTTGCATAGCACTATACTGTAGGTACCTTATGTATGTAGGTAGGTATCACAGCGGGTAGGTAATAAAAATACCTACCAATTTCTGAGTTTCAAATCTGCCAAGTCCAGTGAAACTTTGTTATAACATATAGGTACTTTAGAATAATGCACAATTTAAATTTTGTATTCGAACATGATTGAAATGGTATAACTTTTTGACAATCAATAGCGCGATTGATGCGATAGGGGAGCACGTTCCGGTCGGTTGTGCTTATCGGATGAACCGATTGGGGAAGATCTCGTTCTGCCCCATTATACTGCACAGTAATCCTTGACTGCATGGAGTATAGCTTGCCTAGCGTAAAGCTATTCCTATTAGTAGAAACTATATCCCATTTTGAAAAAAACTGCTTCAAATACAATATAAAATAGCAAAGTTGCTATTAACTCACTTTAGATTCTCTCCTTGAATATGAAATTCTTTTGATAATATCTCTTTTTTGTTATTCTGATATGGGTCACGTCAGTATCAATCACTATAAATATAAAATGGGGCACAAAGAGTTCGCCGCGTTTAAAATGACATTAGCGTCATAGAAGACGTGCTCGGGAGCAGTTGCTCGGAGCGCCTCTCTGTACGGGCCACGCTCCGATGAACCCTGATCCTATCATAACGCAATCGCATATCGTATCCTTCTCACTGCGACATAGTTCTAAGCTCACTTCATTCCAACCAATGTCAACTTTACGTACTCTACGCAGAAAATGGTTTTCTACAAAGTTGCAAAAGCTGGAACCTTGTGGTTATGAACGTCTGAAATCTGCAGATATTTACGTTGATAGCCTTCCAGCAAAGAAGTGGAGTAGATACGTGAACTCGATCAGGGACTATAATAACCTAAAGCCCACGTTATTTCTTCGATAAATGAATCGTAGCTATAGAGTGTATACCTGTAAAAAAAGGAATTTTATTAAACACTAATAAATTCGTATACACAAAACTTTAAGATGGTTTTAGTTACTGATATTCTTGTTTCCTAATAGTATATTATGAGTAAGTTTGTGAACCAAACAATTATTCAAATTCCGTTTATTTATAAACGATGCGCTATCGAAATGAATATGATTATGGCGGCCTATTCAGTACTTAAGACTCCAAAGCTTACATAAACCAGCTTTGCCAATACCTATTAGGAAAAAAATGGAAGAAAATCCACAAAATCCATAAAATATCCCCCAAGCTTCCGCTCACCGATAATCCCTTTAGCGAGGGAAAAACTTCAAAAGTTAGTGCGGGCTGCCGTGGGGTACTGAATTTTTGATCTCTATTAAATTGTTTCAAATGGTTTAACTTGTCGCGCGGCTCAATCAGTGCCGAGGGCGCGAGGTGCGGCGGCGGCGGCGCGCGGCGCTGCGGGATCCGACGTGTCGTTGTTTCACGCTTGTTGCACTGAATACGTGACGCTGAAAAATAAATCACGTAGGTATTGACTACAGTTTCTTGTGACTAGTTTCATATATTTTTAGAGCTTATACGTGGTTGAATTTTCATCATAGTGTGACAATATCATCCTCTTTCATCATCATTCCAGATTTCCACCGGTTTTCGTAGTTTTTGCATCAAATATTGGCCATTCACAATTTAAATTCCATTTCAAGCTTAAAACATTAGCAGCATTTTAATTTTCTATACATCTTTGGCATTACGCCGAAGAGTAAAATTATCTCCTCGCTGTTATTTAAAACAAAAAAAAAAAAAATAATAGAAAATAAATAATTAGATTTTTGTGAAAGTTCAATTTCGAAACAACCTATATTTTTTACTTTTCATTTTTGGATTTTCCCATTAATTACTTCGTGTTCTCCTGAGCGTCCTCCCCTCATAGAGCTGCTGGGAATAAGGTTTAAGGGGACCTCCAGGACAATAAATGCAGTATCTAATTGTTCATTCTGCACATTCCCTACTAGTAGGTACTTGGTACTTGGTGCGTAAGCTGTTGTCTGCAAATGTAGGCTGCACTGAGGAAGGCAGCAGCAGGCAGCAAGCCTCCAATGTCGGTGAAGGCCTCCTGCACTGTTCCGGGCGTTCCTAGCATTACGCTGCAAAGCCACACTACTGAGCACTCCATCAGCATATGCGCGGCGGTTTCATCTTCCTCCAAGCAACTCTGCATAGGTAACACCTATCGTAGGCATTTGTGGGAGCAATTCCGACGACACATCGCTGCTTGTCCCGTTTAAAGTTCAAGATATTTCAAGAATATCTCCTGTTATTAGTACTTCCGCTGTTTTATGATGAAGCCAAGACCGGATTCGGCTTTAAGGCAGAGGTATCATAGGCTCCAGTCCCGCAGAGTGCCTGTCCCACCTTCTCCTTGCCAGTTCATCAGCAGCATCGTTACCCTTGGGACCATTGTGACCCTTGATCCATTGGAGCTTATTCTGCCTGTACCTTGAATAAATAATAGTTACAGGTACCTATAAAAACAACAGCCCAATGGAAAGGCCGCTGTACCTATGTACTGCTTGGCTTTTCCATTTTTGCAGTGCTTTTCACATTTTTAGTTTCTTCATTCCAAAAGAACTCTGTAGCTGTTTGTTGTTATTATACTTTGTTGAGTATTTAAAAAAGCTTAGTTGCATAAGGTTGTCGTATAAGTCTGTTGAAATGTCCAGCCAATTATTGTTTTATCTGCAACATAATACCGTGTGACCATAAATCGTCGGTAGTTATCCAGAGGTGGGGTGGGGCGCATCACGGCAAAACTGATTTATTCACTGGTGATATTTTATAGCGCAGTTTGTTCCGGCCGTTATTGTATTAGGGCGGCTGTTTGTTACCGAAACGCCTTCCTCTGTCTCTTTTAGAAAAGTGAAAGAGATAAGAAGAATTATGTAGGTAAATAGACGGTATTTTTTCAGAACTCTATCGCACTATTGTCTGTATTTTCTGGAATGGTATTTGATTAAGGGAATGATTGGTTTAAATATTTTAGCGTGTGTAGTCTACACACGCCAAAATATTTAAACGGTTGATTGTATCATGGTTAAAAAGTACATTTTTCAGCATATATTAGGTGCCAGAATGTCTGCATGTCAATTATAATCTATACCTGATTTAAGCTAGGTACTTTAAATATGGTTCACAATCAAACGTGCTTTTCGTATAAAATATTTTTCAATTCGGTTCTACTTAGACATATTTTCAAAATAGAATAAACCTTTATACTCACACACTCATAAGCATAATTAGCAGTAATTAAGTGAGTGCTGACACAGGGATTGCACTCTGCTGGGGGAAACAGAAATCAGTCCCTAGAGAATCAATAAAACTGATTTCAAAATACGCGTCTAACAATGTAAAAACTAGACCATAAAAAAGGAGAAGGTCACAAGTTTTTTACATAAGTGAAGAAGCTTTGCATTGCTATAATACTCACATTTATGCATGTCTAAAATAATTTAGTTAGATGCCGCTTACTACTTCAATGGTTGATAGCTTTGATATTCCTTTAATAAACTTCATAACTGGTGCTCAATAAAAAACGTTCTATCCCCCAATTTTTTAAATTGCGTGAAATTAAATTTAGAATATACTCTTGATCCCTCCAGAGTCTGACAAATAGCCGGGAGCGGCGGCGCGATTTAGCCACGGTGTAATTGGTTTTTTAATGCGGCACTCGCGAAGTACCACCTTCCGCATTATCAAGTGAATACATTATCAAATCGTTAGGCCGCGGTCGCAGCCCCTGCGCTATGAATAAGAATCAAAATGCGTTCGTCGCTCACTACACTACGCCACAACCACCGCAGACCACATCGGAGGGGTTGCAAATTAGTGATTCCGCTGAGCGAATCCGCATTTTAACGGTTGATAAATATAAATTAAACCATAATACTTATTGTTACGACTACTGGGAGTCAATTATGGAAATCGTGTTTTAGCATGATTAAAACGAGTGTAGTTTATTTAACGCTACTTTATATTCGACCTTTTATTTTGACTTTCGGTTTATCTGTAAGTTGAAAATCCAAAACTATAGGTACCTACTCATTAAGTAAGGTAGTAGTTATATATGTAGTTATAGTATACTAGTAGTTTCGAGGTTAGTACCTACTAATACTTATAGGCTAAATCTGTGATATATTCCCCACTTTTTTTAATGAATAATTGCTATGAATATAGCTACTTTAGTCTTTCATCTTACACTAATATTAAATTTCGTTGACCTAACAATTACTAATTGTGCAGAATTTGAGTATTTGTCTATATTTATTTAAAGGATAGGTATATATGGATAGGTGCCCCACCATGAAAATGACTAGGAGGATGCTATGCCTGTGCTTTGGAAGTGAAATTATTTCTTAAATTAATTATAAGGTAAGCTTTTTTTTTATAGGATTAATACAACTTAAGTTGGGTGAATAGTCATCATTTTCGCTATTGGATCTGTCAATAATTTGTTTGTTCAAGATCCTCAATCTTCATTCACCCTTATGAAATACATAACATAGTTACATAACATAAAAACATTTTGAAAATACGACATTATGTTGGATAGATGCCCCTACACCAGCAAAAATTGAAGCTAATAATCTTTTTATAGAGATAGTATCCCTTTTATTTTATAAATAAATTGAATATATTAGAGCGACTGGGGCATTTATCACGGTTTTACCCTAGACCTTCTCTGACCTTCATCTTTTGATCGATTTTGCTAATATTCAAAATTCTTTTTAAAATTTAGCACCGAATATTCCTGCCAGATCACTTACGATAAAGAAAATCTATGAAATTATGGAATCTATACTATTAAATTTCATCAAGATTAGACTAGTAGAATCAATTACGCGAGTAAACATCTATTGATCCGAAAAGTTAAAAAAATATTTGTCCAGTTGTTTTAGACTACGCTCGCTTTGCTCGCTGATTCAAGCTACCTATATAAAAATCCAATGACCTGACCTGACCTGAGGAACATACAAATAATTTACCTACGCTTGCATTGGAATATGAAGTATAAAAAGATTATTTCATTTGTTATATGGAGTTATCAATATATTCACGTCACGTCTCTCTCTCTCTACGGCCTCTCTCTGTTAGCTCTATTGCTTACTGCATACCGAAGAGATCCGATACAAAGGTCCATTGGTGATTCGCATATATAATCCCTACTCGTAAAACCCCGTGTCGATTTTATGATACTCTCAAACCATTCTTGTTGTGACAAAACCTATTATGTTTTTATTGAGTGCCATATATTTGTTTCTACAACCGGAATCGCCGGGTTGCTTTATGACTGTTTCAGAAAAACATGTAAAAAGCGTGGCGGAACTATTATCCTTCACATAAAGATAGCTAATGCGGTAAGTATAGCAGAAAATATACTACCTAGATCGGGAGCTTGTCTCCGTGGTTAAGTGGCCCATTCGCGTGCAAACGAGCGCGCACTTTAAAAATAATAAAACCCCTTCAGAGTATAGTGAGAGCATCGACCGAGGCCTATTTTTTAGGAAACGCTCCCGTTTACCGGCGTTTGAAGTCTCGTTCAAGTGCACTCTGATGTTGTAGCACGTCCGGAAGTTAAACGTTTCAAATGGTCTAAAATTAAGGAATTCAACGTTTTAAGTTCTAATCTTCTGCATTCAATGTGTAAAATAGTGCGTCTGAGTAGATATACATATCTACATGCCACTTTAATAATTATTAAACTGAAGCCCGCAGTGTAGTAAGTAATTTAATAAATTGATATGTTTCGTTTGAAAACAACCAACCTGTCAAAAATTGTACCGTTGTGTTGTTGAACTACTTATGCCTTTATGTACTAAAGTCTATTAAAATACAACTTATCTAAGTACCACTTTCCCAGGCTGTCATTTTTATTTATGGCAAATTGACAGACAAAATACTGTACGGTCATTGGTTGCCTGTTGACCATCGGCTTTCTTCAACCAATGAGTATCAGTATTTGGCGTGTTGAGTCGATACGAGCTTGACAAATGTGCGAGGAACCGGGGGCTAGTGAGATAAGTGCGAACTTAGGAGTTGTAAAACTCAAGTACAGACCACATTAGTGTTATAAGCGCCAATAAGCGCCAAACAAGTGCACGCATAGATAAACAATAAAAATATTTAATGATTATTATAGCACCAAGAAAACGTTTCTGCTGTTCAACAAATCGTGATGCAGTACCTACTATTCCAGTGTTCTACTTCAACTTGTTTTTATCATTCTGATCGCGTTTCTTGTCCCGTGCTTGTGATTGCATTACAATACCAATATATCTAGGGGTGTGTGTGATATTTGCGGTTCTCATCAGCTGACCAGAAGATGTCTTGCAGTGTAAATACGACTAACTAACCGTAAGGATAGTTCTCATCTCCGATGTCAGAAGAATGTGTCGCCAACATAGAAGTCACGTCAAAAATATAAAGAGATAGAAATACTTTATACGTTGGTGTCTATTTCCATGCTTTTCTTCTCTACAATTAACAATATGTATACGTAACTGTCAAACTGAAATGATGAAGCAGTTTGCTAAGTAGCTATTAGATAAATGACAAATAATAAAGTTTATTATAGTAGTTCTTCAATAAATACGTGTTCTTTAATTTGTGAGATGCAACATTTCTACTCAAGTATTAAAGAAATAATAAAGTTATCAAAAAGGGCTCTTCAATCATCTTAGTTTCATTCTGAGGAGTCCCATAGCATTGATCAGAGCTCATGGTCTGATCAGTTTTTCAGAGAACAGACGTGTAGCTGAACAGTTAACAGTTATTTCTTGTGATCCTTAGGGTATCTCAAAAATCCATGGTTTAACTATCTGACATGCATTGCAACTGCTGATTACCTGTGTTCTTCAAGGCAACATTTTATATGTGCTAGGTGTTGGTTGTTAAGGAGTTCCATAGGGTACCTGCTATGATTACAGGTAATCATGGTACCTGTAAAGTCCGGCATGGATTAATCAACTGTTGGCTGATCTTATCAGCCTACTACACATAATTACAATTAAAATTGCAATAAGATATTTTTCCATAGGAGTTCTTTAGAATATCATCAAAGCCCAAAGTCAGGTCAGTTGAAAAAATCACGTAAATCGTTCCCGAATAAAATAACACACGCGACATTTCACTACACCCAAAGGAACGAAAAGCAATGATAAACGATAAAATGTTTAGACGCTAAATTCCGCGATATGGGTAACTGGCTCAAACACAGCCACCGTATCGCTTCGTATTTGAAAAGAAATGAGCCCGTATTTCCTCGTCTCCGAGTGACGCGTTCTATCTAGTTAGCGGGGCACACGGGGAAAATGAAATATAGAGGCAATCCAAATAGATTGTTATCTACCCACGTGTTTACCGGCGGCAGCGCGGCACGTTCGTCCTAACAAGAGTAACAAGCGACCCTCGCACCTCTGAAACACGGACCCGCGCTGACAGCCAGTCAGGCAGGCCCTTAGCACAGACCTGAGATGAAAATTGACAGCGTTGCTGTTGACAGCTGCCCAGTGGTAATGTATTTGATAAAGCAGTGGAAATTAAGTGTTACGAACATTCGTTTCAAATTCTGATATAGGGATTCCATTTCTTATAGAGTTCAAGGCATTCTCAACGTCTCACAATAGAGATTATATTTTGTGTGAAAAATCGTGAATAAAATTTTTTTTTTTTTTTTTAAGGAATGACGAGACGAGCTAGCCGTTCGCCTGATATTAAACGACACGGCTGCCCATATCAGCTGCAGTGTCACACGGAACTCTAAAGTTCGAACTCACGGAACTCTAGAGGTTCGCGTGACACTGCACTGCGCACGTCATCCAGAGACATCAGCACAATCTAGTAATAAGATTACTAAACTGTGAGATCAGATCATAGTCTCATTTGCCCAGTAATTTCACTAGCTACAGTGCCCTTCAAACCGGAACACAGCAGTGCTTGCGCACTACTGCTTGGCGGCAGAATAAATGGCAAAGCGGTGGTACCTACCTAGACGAACTTTGCAGTAAAGTCCTACCACCTAGTGAAACTTAACTTATTATATAAAAAACTCGGCCTTTCCCATAGGTAATTTAAAGTATATGCGATTTTAGGGTAGTATAGTAAAAATCCTTATACCTGAAAAGTCTTTATCTGACTACCGAATACTTATTCGTAACCATTTATCCTGAGAGTCATTAGTGAACTATTATTTTTATACCGTTAGAATTAGAGGTCACTATTACAAGTAGATACATACTTATAATATTTATAGTCAGCCTCTTTCTTAGGACATTAAAGCATAGTATTAAATATAATTCATTTATTTATAGTGAAGCTTAAAGTTTCAGCTGATTATCATTTAAACGGTCGATTACATAAAAACCATTAATAATAATAATTTCTAAGGGCATTGGGCATAACGCCCAACGATCACATACATAGATCCTAGACCCTAACTAGGATTCCTTGTGTCTAGGAACCCAGGAACTACGAGGACCATCCCATCCCACAACACCCAGACTCAGACAAGTATTTGCGCTTTTTTTCTGTGTACAAATACTTGTCCTGCCGCGGGAATCAACCCGCCGCCTCCATGTTAAAAGCCAACCTGCTCAACCACAACACCACAGAGGCTGTCAATTGAATTGTCATTGAACAGCTTGAAACATTATTTAAATTATTAAAATGACCTGTTGACTGATGATCTGCTGAGTAAAAGTCGGCGAACTAGACAAATAAAAACAACCATAAAAATTAATGACACTGGCCTTTCCGCGTATTAATTTGCTTCCGAGATAAAACTATAAACGGTGGTTGATCCCATGTATCATACCGGGGAGTCATTGATTCGCCGCTATCGGCCGACTCGGTGACTTATAGCCGGCCACCGGTCCCCTCACTATTACCTCTGGCTCTGTAACTCCGTAGCGAGGTCCCCAATAACTATACCTCTAATACACCTCATCATTCCCCAATGGCACGCTATTCGTTCCGTGACTAATTGGCCGTAGGCGTTGTAAGTTTGTGCTTATGGCCACTACTTTATCAACGTTTGATGACCTTCTTGGCCATATCCTTGCGAGAGTTTTGGTTTGCAAATTTATACCGTGACTTTAAAAAAGGATCCTGCTATCTATTCGAGGTTATGTTTACCGATTTAGATGAATATAATTTTATTCTGTCGAGTATACTTTAAGGTAGTTCCATATAAAGTTTTTTTGAATTGGTATTTATATTAGAGTGTATACTCTATAGTGAAAAACCATGTGAAGAATAACCTAATGCCGGGACTTCTAGGTATGAAATTAGGGCTATAGCTGTCGCGTTGACTATTTTTCAAAGGATTTCTTTAAGCTGCATTGTTATCATTGCAGACAATTAATGTGACGTTTTTGCATTATACTCGTAAGACTAACAAGGCCAATTTTCCGCTTATTATTAATTAATTTTAAATGTTTAAATAGTGTATTGTGTCGGTAGACAAAGAGTGATAAGAGTATTACAAGCCACCATTAGCATAATTCCCGGCGCGAGCGCAAAACAGATAGCGGTAAGGTGCTTAGTCAAATTAACTGAAAGCTCCTTCTACGACTCCGCTACGATCGTAGCCCGCTCTACGGGGCGTAGCATCGCGTTATCTTTATAATTTCACTGGTTATAAAAATCTAATTGAAAATTATTTAACGTGTGGTTTTCTACTAGCAATAAGATTTGTGTTACAATGATACAATTATTTAAATACTATACAACTAATATAACAAATATATATATTTTTTTAAATCTTTCTTTAATTTATATTTATAAAATCTATAGACGTCACTGATAACTCCTATGAGTTCTACGGTGTATCACGTATTACAGCGTAAAGAAGGCGTGTGCACTTACGATTATCCGTGATTGGATTAGGTTTGTCCTGTGTTGACGAGCCCCGCGGGACCGCGACCCTCGGCCTGCCGGCCGGCGCCGGCCCACGGCCCACGGCGACGCGATGACACTGACGCTAATAACACCACCCAATATAAATAAAACGAATAAAAACCCAAAGACGAAGGTCATTCAGTCGAACATAGTAAAACTTCACGAAACTACCCTGCTTTTATTATTCTTTACAGATGATGTCCATCATAAAGTGCAGCGAAGTTATTTTCCTTTTTTACAGTCGATATAAAGATTCATCGGGGGCCAGTAGTCGAGTGTTGGGATAGAAAAACTATTTAAAGAAATTATTAGGTGCAATTACGGAGCTTGTAGTGCGTGATTGGAATGCGCAGGGGCGAGGGTTCCACGACAAATTCTTACAAATTAATACATCTATCTGGGAACGAGTCGCGACCGACCGCGATACGTGCTGAATACTTTATTATTTTGTATGTTCTGTCCTGATACAATTCTATATTAGGATTGACAGTAAGGTCTGCGAGTGGTTTATAAAAGATGATTCTACTAATAATTGATACTCAAAAATTCATTCAATTCATTGCCTCTAGTAAAACAAAATTGTACTTATTTGCCTTTATTGTTCCGACCGTGCAACCGTGTAAATAATAAAAATTTAATGTCATATTTTGGTGAAATCAAATTTTTTGTAGACACAATGTCGCGCGAAGCAGGGAATTTCTGTTTCTAATCTGCGTGTATAATCTGGCGAGTCAGCGAGACAATGCAATATGCGCCGCGCGCCACCCGCCGTTTCGCACTCGTTGTTTCGAGACTTCGAGAGCAATCGAGGCGCCAATAAAAAAGGCGATCGTCGCCCCGAGCAGCACTGACTTATTTACAGAACACCCTGCCATCGCTATTTATTTTATTGACTGCCATTTGCTCTGACTTTTATCGTTGCCCACTTTCCGGATAAAACAACGCCAGGTAGCCCAAGACAATCCAATCCAACATTGCTGTAATGTGTATACAAATATTACGATGGTGCCCACTGACCAGTTCAGTTTGACGCCTTAGAATTACAAAACTAAATCAAACTTTGCCCAAATGTTCGAAATAAAATTTATTAATTTTTTTCGAACATTTGGTCGCTTGTTCTATTAAAATTCATTTATTTTTGGCAATAAAAATCATTGCTATTCGTTTTCAGAAGGGGTGGAAATGGGTGACTATTATTATCAAATGAGCATTTTGTGTTAAGTATTTTTAAACATAATTTTTATTTATTTAGTTGTTTTAAAAATTATTTATTTAATATCATAATTTATTTCACTTACTATTAATTTCAAATCGTAATAAATTTTAGTTACTAGTATAACTTACCTATATTAACACGGTAAATTGCCTTTATTTTCTAAATACTACAATGATTTAATAACTAATACTAAAAACTACCTACTACTACTAACAAACAAAAAACATTTGGACTATATACTGGCCGCGATGACCTATAGACAGTGCAAATGTTCCTATATTAATCGTTTCCGGCCTGATATAATATAGTAAGAACATAAACCATTTCTAAAAAGTATCTCAGATTATTTTATTGCAGATCCTTTCTGGCAGCAGGGCAGGGGCACACACCGGTCGGAACGGGGCAAGGGGTGAGTCCATTTTCCACACATCATTGCATCGGGCCGCAGATTTATTTGCATGCGGGCCGCTGACCAGGATCCATTACTGCCATTACGACGCTATCTGATCAACCGGCACGAGAGTTATAGCGCTCTTGTTTTTCTTAACTACATGAAAAAATGCCAACACACAAGAAAACTGAATATTTAGGAAGCGGGGCTAAGAGAATTGCCTGCAGGACGGGTTATGGTTTCCGCTATATTTCTCCTTATTGGGGTGGCCATTGACAGTGGTCGAATTCGTTAGCTAATATTGAGGTACTACGTTATGCTTGGGGTCAATAAAATTATGATATTTATTACAGTAGGCAGTATCTTCTCTTTTGAGGAAAAAGGTCAATATTTCTTAGTGTAAAGGGATTGTTGATTCAGTAGCTTCATAACTATTTATGCACTGTCGGTAGTCGTGGAGCAAAATAAAAAACAACCGGTTAGCTACGCGTACCCTTTATTACTAAAGACACATCTACCAGTTGACAATCAGCGGCAATGGCAGAGGCGCTTACATATACATCATCCCTCTGCCTTAATTTGAAAACCTGGAGACAATCAGAAAATAAACATAAAAAACAAATAGGTACTTATTAAACATCTAGTTAACTACCTATTCCTTATAATTAATGACCTTAGTTCTCGGCCTCATGCTATAAGGATTACGCGGCGGCGGTGATGCTCGCGCAACGGTTCCCGGCTCGCAGACGGCGGGCACATCTGTAGGTATGTCCGCCGGCGGCGACAACAGCGGGGGCGCGGGGGGCGCGGGCGACCCGGGCTGCACGGGCAGCGGCGGCGGTGGCGGCGGTGGCGGCGGCGCCAGGCTCGCTCCTTCACCAGACCCATTATGAAATTCAGTAGTTGAAAGACACGAACCCTGAGACCGGTTCCGATTATCATGAGATTGTTCATTATCACCTGAGTACCGTAACAATTGGTCAACATGCCTTATCAATACGTTGTTATCAACTAACACATGGTACATCCTATTTCCAAAGCTTTTTATTACACGGCCCATCTTCCATACGGGCTTTTGAGCAACATAACACTTGACTCGTATCCTCTGCCCTTCATGAAACATTCTACTTGCAGCAAGTCCCACAGTTTCACCGGTGAGCTGTTCGCGGGGTTTCGGTGGCATGATTAGATCTAGCCGACCGCGCAATTCTCTATTGAACATTAACTTAGCGGGAGTCTCACCGGTGCTACAGTGAACTGTGTTACGATATTCAAACAAAAATACTAACAATTTTTCTAACACCTGATTACAGTTCATGCGATCATTATCTTGTAAAATACATTTTAACATTTTCTTGCAAGTTTTTACAGAATTTTCGGCCTGGCCGTTACTGTTGGGGTGATAGATCGGGGAGGTCATGTGAGCTACACCAGTTACATCGCAAAATTTATTAAACGTATCGTTACTTATTTTTGGATCGTTATCGGAAACTATTACTTCCGGTAGTCCAAACGTAGAAAAAATAATTTTCAATTTATTTATGAGTGCTTCCGCGGAAAGTCCGCCATGCATATGGACACACTCTACCCATTTGCTATAAGCATCGACCACGACCAGAAATACCCTTTGCCCAACTTGCATATAGTCGATATGAATCCGCTGCCAGGGCGCAGCGGGGCGCGGCCAGGGCGCGGGCGGAGCGCGCGGCGGCGAGGCGCGCGTGGCGGCGCACGCCCCGCACGAGCCTACCATGCGCTCAATATCGGCATCGATTCCTGGCCACCACATCTTACCGCGAGCTAATAACTTCGTTTTTACAACACCGAAATGGCCTCTGTGTAGTTCCTTTAACATACGCTCACGAAGGAGAGATGGAATTATAATTCGGTGGCCGCGCATTATGCACCCATTTTCTATTTCTAGATCCATTTTACAGTTAAAATATGGCTTTATATTCATACACGTAACTTTGCGCGGCCAACCATTACGTAAGTATTTTAATACGGTTTGTAAAATTTTATCTTTGGCGATAGCTTGCTTAATATTTTGAAAAGAAACCGGCAGCTGAGTCTCGTCGATGAAATTTAGGTAAGTAACATTATCATCTACGTCCGGTTCCGATGAATCATCACTAATAGGCGCCCTCGAAAAATAATCCGCTACCAGATTATTTTGGCTAGAAATGTAACAAATCTCGTAATTATACGCGGACAAATATATAGCATACCGTTGTAATCGGGAAGCTGTCATTACTGAAACCCCAGTTTTCTTCCCGAATATAGCAATTAATGGTCTATGATCTGTTTTAAGCACAAATGGATCCTCCCTACCGTACAGGTATTGGTGAAAGTGCTTAACACCAAACACAATAGCCGCGGCTTCTTTGTGCACCTGGCTATAATTCTTTTCACTCGCAGAAAGCGCCCTAGAAGCGAAAGCGAGCGGGCGCTCGAAGCCCTCCTCGCCCTGCGCCAACACAGCCCCGAGGCCGCCCGGGCCTGCATCTACGCTCAACACGAGCCGCGCACCAGGCTCAAAGTGTGTCAGCACGCGCTCTGAACATAATTCCTGTTTTACTGCGATAAAAGCATCCTCTTTGCGCTTGTCCCAACGCCACGGTGCTTCTTTCTTTAACAACTCATGCAATGGGGCTAAGATTGAAGATGCACCAGGAACAAAATTCCTGTAGTAATTAATGATGCCTAAAAACCTTTTTAGCTCTAAAACGTTGGTAGGGCGGGGTGCATTCGATATAGCTTGTACCTTTTTAGGACATGATTTAAGCCCGTTTTCATTTATTACAAAACCGAGATAGGTCACACTGTTTTTAAAAAAATCGCATTTTTCTTTTTGTAATTTTAAACCTGCGTTACTTAATCTATCCAGCACTTCGCGAAGCCTAGCCATGTGTAATTCTTTAGATGGTGCTGTAAGACATATGTCATCAAACCAGCAGCTTACCCCCTCGATGCCCGACAGCAATGTTTCCATAGACTTCTGAAAAATCGCGGGCGCATTTGCTAGACCATACACTAAACGTGTATATTTAAATAGGCCGCGCGTTGTGTTTATTGTTGTTAGCAATTGTGACTCATCGTCTAAAACAAATTGGTTATACGCGTTACTTAGATCAATTTTTGTATATGCTTTGCCACCCCCTAGCTTGGCAAAGACCTCTTCGATGCGTGGCATTGGATATTTATCAATAAACAAGTCTTTATTCAGTGTTACTGAGTAATCGCCTGCTATTTTAACCTTCCCGTTATCTTTTAGAACGGGCACGATTGGCGTCGCGTAATTAGAGTGATTTACCGGAACCAGAATCCCCAAGGACGTTAATCGATCTATCTCCGCATCAACTTTGCTTTTTAAGGCGAAGGGCACTGGTCTAGGCTTAAAAAATTTCGGCTTTGCATTATCTTTAAGAGTCAAGGTCACTTTGAATTTATTAAACCTCCCTAACTCATCGCTCCAAAGGTCCTTATAATCATTAAAAAGCTTATTAATTTCATTACCATTACACTCCAACATAATATTTTTATTATGGACAGGTGAAATGTTTAAATTAAACTTACACATAAAATCTCTCCCAAGGAGGGGGGTGCTTCCATTTTTAATCACAAAGAATTTTATATTATTTGTAACATCGTTATATGTCACAGAGGTAACAAAATAACCTATCGGTATAATTTTGTGGCCGTCATAAAAACACATTTTAGTTTTACAAGCAATCAGGGGACAGTGGGAAAAATATTGTTTGTAATAAGAATCGGAAATAGCAGAGATACCTGCCCCTGAGTCTACTTCCATTGATAACTTTTTATTATCAACCAGCACATCAATAACAAATGGCTCAAAAGTATCGTACCTTAAATTATACAGCTTGCATTCCTGACAGTCACTATTGTCCTCGCCATTTTCGTTATGCGCTTCATTTTCCATACAAATATTATGCACGCGCGCTTTACAGACCTTCTTCAAATGGCCTTTCACCCCGCAAATTTGGCATCGATAGTCTTTAAATCGACACTTTTCAGCATTGTGATTTTTCATACCGCACACATCACATCGAATATCACCGGTGGCGGCAGCGGAGCCTGCATTGACGCTAACTCGTGCGCCTTGCTGGCGCCATGTTGCGCCCGCTCGGCCACTTGCAGCGGCGCCGGCGCTTCTGCCGCGCCCGTGGGCAGTGCAACTGGAATCCGACATCTTGTACAGGGCTTCTTCCTTCACAAAAACATCACAAGCACTCTGCCCTTGAAATGACAATTTAGCTTGACGAGCACTCGCCACTTGCTCGGCAATCTCTAACGCCTTCGCGAGGGTAAGGCTGGCAGCGTCCTGTTCGAACAATTTGTCGCGCTCAGGTCCAGAGTTCAGGCCGAGGATAAAACGGTCCCTAAGCACCATGTCTAGGATGACGCCGAAGTTGCAATAACTTGCCAACCCACGTAGTCGCGCTGCCCAGTCACTCAAGGTTTCACCTGGATTCCTTATCGCACTGTAGAACTGTGCTCTGTCCGCGAATGAGCAACGTTCCGCTGTGTAATGCTCATCCAAAGCCTTCGTTAACTCGCTGAACGATAATTGCTCCAACTCTCGAGGGTAAACAAGATTTCGCGCTAAGCGATAAGACTCATCTGTGAAATGCGTTATCAAAATAGCACCTTTGTTTTCCTCCTTCACCGCATTCACTTTGAAAAACTGATTTAGACGACCGATAAATATAGACCAGTCACTCGTTTTATGATCGAAATTCGAAAGACTGCCTAAATACTACGCCATTGTGGGTAGAATGTACCTCGTTCGCCAATTGCACTGTCGGTAGTCATGGAGCAAAATAAAAAACAACCGGTTAGCTACGCGTACCCTTTATTACTAAAGACACATCTACCAGTTGACAATCAGCGGCAATGGCAGAGGCGCTTACATATACATCAATTTATCTAATAATTACTATACTTTTAAATACTATTTGATTGTCTCTTCTCATAAAACCTAAACAATCATCTAACTACGTTCAGTATCTACTTGCAGAAAAACATTACGAACATAAGATAAGTTGACCTCCACAAACTTTCTCGAACTTGCATCAAAGTTGCGAAAAGTTTGCAAAGCGGGAGGCTATTTACTGCGCTCAATTCAGATTTATGCCATGGAGGCCATCCGTTGGTCTTCTTCTCAATGCGGATAATGAACAGGGCGGAAACTAATAAATCTACTAAGTCGCCAAACTTGCCTAATAGGGATATATCAATGAGTAAAATAAACATTATGAGCCGTTAGCTCGACTGCACGGTCGCTTTGCGTTTGCCCTAATGAGGCAGACGGTCTTCCGCGTGCCATTTGAACCAGCTTAGTGAGGTTTCCGTCTAAGCGTATTAATCTGAAATTAGGTCGCAGTTAACACCGTAATGTTAAGTAAGGGTCAGTGCTCGATTGTGTTTACTTTCGACGTTCGAGTAATTGCCTATTGACATATTCACCTACATTTTGTAATTATTAAGTATTATTATGGCAATTAGTTTTATGATAATAATCGATGTAACTTTACTATGCATTGCATGAAACCCATAGGTTATTGCAAAAGAGTAAAGTATCCATAATACCTGCTCTGCAATTTAGATAGGTCTACTTTTGTCTTTGTCATAGTGATGGGAATGCCATAGTAGTATCTAATTAATTATTTATTAGGAATGATAAACTGTACATTAGGATATAAAGTAACAAAGCGTAATGTAAGTGGTATTATTAAATATACAGCCAAGCACAACATCCACAGATAATAGATAAAGTAATTTGTATTAACATTATGTTGATCGTACACTGCCAAAGAACATAAACAATGAATCTGAGTATGAATGAGTGTACGAAACAAAAAAAAAAAACAAAAAAAACAATAATCAAATTACAGATTAATTAATGGCAAAAATTGCCACCACTTGACTATATTTAAGTTTTACAAGTTGAACGAATTAGGTAGATATTTTAACTAGAAATTTTCTACAATTAATTATACATCTAAGTATTTAATTTTTTTTTTTTGCGCAGTGTATTACTTATTTGTTTCAGGGGGCACCTGTATCTAAATTAAACTATAATATCTGTATTGGTAAAAAATAAACAAAGGCCCGTACAAGTATTTATTTGGCCCAATAGCATGTGATTATGCAAGCAGGCCACAATAACAGTTAAGATATTCTTGACCGCGCGGGGACAACTTTACTGAACGCTTTATGGGATGGCTGTCAATAACGTAGAGATTGAAAAGTTTCATCGATACTGAAACAAGTATTACACACCCACGTCTCTACACTACTGTTATTTAAGACAGCACTTAAGAAAATTCAGTTGACATATTAAAAATTGATGTTGTCTTAAATAAATTTGATGTGATAATTTTGTATCGCCCAACGATCACATACGTAGATCCTGGACCCTAAGTAGAATTCCCTTTGTCTAGGGACCCACGAGCTACGAGGACCATGGTCCTAGAACATCCAGACCCAGAACAAGTGTTTGCGCTTTTTTTTGTGCACAAATACTGCCGCGGGAATCGAACCCGCTGCCTCCAGGTTATGAGCTGAGCTGCGCAACCACCACTCCACAGAGGCTTTCAATGCTCTGGAAACCTATATATACTTAAATATAGAAAGTTTTACTTTTTATTTATTATTGAAGCACCAATGCTATTAGGTCATAATAATAGTGTTCACAACCCTACGTCAATCTTATCACAAATATCAACTAAGTATATGTTTACTAAATTTGTTTGCAAGAGATTGTTCTCAGTGATAAAAAACTGGCGATGGCACAATTATTGACCTTATGTATTGTTAAGTATTTACATATAAATAGTTTTAAAGTGAAAATATATAGTTCATGTTGATCTGACTGACTGGCGCGTAGGTACGACGTGTGAAAAGCAAACTTGAGTGCCATTTTCATAAAAGTTAATATCAATAAAGTCTGCATTTTCCCTCGCAAGTGTGATGAAAAACGTCATATGAAATTCACGTGCATTACTCATTATACTCTCGGCTCTCTTATTGCATAATACCGCCTCGAGTGCAATGATCAAACTTGTATCATAATGTACTATTAAAAGTATATCATCAAAACTGTGACTTGGCCCGGACTGGACATTATTCCTAATCTGTTTTATTTATCTAAATTTTACTTGACCATGATTATTACATTTGTGAGTATTATGATTTATGATATTGAAATGCTTTTAGATTTTTTGGACCCTGGCGTAGCAGGACTACGTGCGTAGAAGCTGCTAAGCAATGTGGTGTAGCAGCTCTACGTGCGTAGTACAATCTATTACTATTACGTACTATAAACATAAACAATGTTACTACGTTACTAGGTGGTAGGACTTTTCTGCAAAGTTCGTCTAGGTAGGTACCACCGCTTTGCCAGTTATTCTGCCGCCAAGCAGTAGTACGCAAGCACTGCTGTGTTCCGGTTTGAAGGGCACTGTAGCTAGTGAAATTACTGGGCAAATGAGACTTTATGACCTGATCTCACAGTCTAGTAATCTTGTTACTAGATTGTGTTGATGTCTCAGGATGACGTGCGCAGTGCAGTGTCACGCGAAACTCTATACTTTAGAGTTCCGAGTGACACTGCAACTGATATGGGCAGCCGTGTTGCTTAACATTAGGCGAACGGTTAGCTCGTCACGTCATCCCTTAACATAAATTTAAAAAAAAAAACAGTTTATACGATTGTTTTACTCTTCTATCGATATGTCATCGATAACCAGCGAATAGTTACAACACTATTATTACATTCGTATACGATGGACGCGACAAATCAACCCGCGAGCTGCAATGGGGCGGCCCCGCATCGACAGCCCTGAGATTTATAGCAATAAGAGCTGCCTTATCGCAACCAGTGTTATACTACGCTATTGAAATGTGCCACCTCACTATAATACGGGGGCCATAGGCTCACGGAAACAAATTGTATAATTATAAAACAAGTTATGTTCAGCAATAAAACTTAACAGCCTCTGTGGCGTGGTGATTGAGCAGGTCGGCTTATAGCCCGGAGGCGGTGGGTTTGATTCCCGCGGCAGGACAAGTATTTGTGCAGAGAAAAAAAGCGCACATACTTGTTCTGAGTCTGGGTGTTGTGGGACCATGGTCTTCGTAGTTCCCGGATCCCTAGACTCAGGGAATCCTAGTCAGGATCCAGGATATATGTCTGTGATTGTTGGGCGTTATTATTATTATTATTTATATAATGTTCTTGAATGGGGTATGCTTATATAGGCCTCTACTTCGGCCAAGATTGAGCATTGCCATTCAACGTGGCAATGCCGCCAGCATGATGGGCACGTTGCCTACTGGTAGTGGTTTGTTTGATTAAGTTCCCTTTTTATTGTTTAAATTAAATAATATTATGCTTATATAGCTACATATTTATTTAATTACGTTTGTAAGGCAATACGTTATATTATTATATAGGTAACTATACTTAATAATAGAACTTATCAAAAATGTGAGAATATAATTTTTTTTAAATGTTTTGGCTCCACACTTTTGTGTATTTAGCCAGTGTCAAGTAATTGATAATTTATCAAGTTAATGATATTTCACGCAAATATGTGTCAAGTCACAGTCGAAGTCATCAAGTCAAGTCATAGTCTAGTCAAAGTCATACTCCTAGTAAAGTGGTGGCAACTTTACTTGAAGATTCCATGGAGTTTTGGAAACAACACGAAAAGAAACGTTTCACCATCATTATACCATTTTCCCACACTCACGCTTGTAATCCAGCACTTAACGAATAGAATGCCACCAATTTTATGCACTAACACTGAAAATAACACAAGTTTTGGAAAATAATACAATGCGGTTAGGCGATCTTTTTCGCTTTCCAAGATAATATTATTATTAAACTAGTTGCGCCCCGCGGTTTCATTATTTGCTCATTCCACGGGAAAATTTCCGGGATAAAATGTAGCCTATATGTTAATCCAGTGTACAAGCTATCTTGGTACCGAATTTCAAGCAAATCCATTCAACCGCTTGAGCGTGAAGGAGTAACAAACATACACACAAACATACATACAAACTTTCGCCTTTATAATATTAGTGTGAAGTGTGATTAAGTGTCATCAAAGAAAAAGTGGTTCCATGTGATGACGGTATCCAGTATTGATTAATTACTATAACGGTATTGGCACTAACACGCTATACTTATACACTATCTTACTAATAAACATTGTGTAACAGTGGAATAATCAGTAGTCGGTATTCGTTTGTTTTATCTTTGCCTATTAAGAAACAAAACACTAATTAACTATTCAACCGCAATAAAATATTTATTAGTAAAGTGTATTATCACAGGGAGTATTTATTCGTTTATGAACGCAAGGAGGGGGGGAATTGATTTGAACTTTTTTTCTCGATGTCAACTAGACCAAACAAAATTATGAAAACACGCAAACCACCGAACACATATATGAACATTTTATACATACCGAACAGATGTTTTAAAATTCAAATGGGTCAAACCGTAGCATTAAATTTAACCTCTCTTTGCAGAGGACGTTTAATCGGCTGTTAACGGTCGGCGACCGTGGTAAATCTCTGGTAATCCGGTGCAGAACAAATATAGTTGAGAGTTTGAGAGGCAGATAAGGTGCGTCCGGCGCGAGGCGGTCCGCTAATGTGCCATTTGTATGATGATGGTGGCAGCGGCTCCCCGGGACGCGTCCAAATGTCCTCACATGAAAGTAAGCGCCACCGCAATCGCTGCTGCTCGTGTCAGCTACGCAGCTTATGAATTGCTTGCCGAAACTGCTGAGAAAAAGGTCAACATTTTCTACCTTACTTTGTTGATTTGCTAAATTGGTAGCTTTTAATTTTCATTGACATACAGGAAAAGCTACCAATGTACCGTCCTTGAAGAAACCTAGATGTGTCGATCCTATATGGTGGATACCTAAAGCAACACCATAATCTAATATGCTCTAAATGGTTGAGCTGTGCAAGGTCGATATGAGCCAAAACACAATTGAATTCTATTGTGCCTACAAACCAGCCACTCAATTAACTTGAAATCAAAATAAAGGTTTCCAAAATTCTATTGCAATAATAGTATATCTACTTATATGCCCGACTTTATTTAACGCTTTAGCCACCAATATAGCCACGTATTTTCCTACCGAGTTAAAAATCCCATAAAATACGTAAAAAGAAAAAATATCTTATCGCCGCATGTTCTCGTCACAGAAACCGCAAAAGAGCAAACAAACTCGATGTTTGTTGGAAAAAAGCATCTAAAAAATCATGCGGTGGAGGTCAGTTAATTTGTATGGTAAACGAGCATTTAGAATGGAGCGGCACGCGCGGTCACTCGCTCAAGAATGTTAGATAGCTGTGCGAAAATTATGGGCTCAATGTTTATAATTCAAATTTTACACCTCAAATTTTGTACTGCACCTTTTAATAATTAATTAAAGCTATACTATAGAAACATTTGAACTATGATAATATTGGCCGTGCTGATTTATAAATAGATAGCATTCAAATTAAATCTTAGATGTTTGTATTTTGAAAGGGTTCACAACGAGTGTAAGGTTAAAAACTTATACATTTTATGCAGGTACTTATGCACAAGACAAGAGGCAAAGACATTTATGACGTAAACTTCTATCAGCGTTTTAATTTATTCTTGATGGTATACCGATGAGTGCGCAGTTTCAAGTCATTAGCGGTTATCACTTCATTCCGGGTGAAAAAACTTCAACAGCACTCCTCACTCCGCAGCCCTCACGTGCTCTTTTGATTTATTAATTTTCGGCTTAAATATGCTTCGTGCTTAAATAATGAGCGGAAGTTTAGAAGTGTTATTTCACACGGTGATACTGATGTTGTCAAGGTTGGTAGACACAATAATAAGACCATCATACGAGGAACGTTCAAAAAATGAGTTGACATATGCCAAGTAAAATTCGCGCTCTGGGTTCCTTTATTATTTTACGAACAGACCTGCCCCGCCCGAATTAATTAGTTTCATGGTCTAACTCTTTCCGTTAAGGAAAGATGTCGGTGACCATGCCTTCGCCGTTTCATTCATTCATCCTTTTCCACTATAATTTTCCTTCTCCCATCTCTCTTCTCTAGTACCTGGATAAAGATTGACTTTAGTTTTTCTCCCGACGATTTTTTTTTATCGTAGCTTACGGAGCACTAGGTACCTTTATCTACATAACTTTGCACTGCAGAGGCGGTCCTACTATCTTACTATATAACCACCTCAAAGATTGAATTTAAAAACTAATCTATTAATGAATCTCCTTTGTAACAAAAAAGAATGAATGTGATCGTACTACACTTTATGAATTACAACCTACCTATATCAGAGTTTTGGCGGGAACGCGAAAAAGATTGCGTCATCGCATTGTATTAGGTCTTTACCTATGAAATTGCCGTTTTGTTTGAAAAAAGTTAAAGTATATTTTTTCGAACTTATTTATTTCTTTTATTCAAAGTAATCACCCCTGCAATCAATGCATCTTTGCCAACGCTGTGGCAGTTTATGGATGCCCTTCTTGAAAAAATCAGCAGGACGGGAGACAACAAACTCTTCAAAGGCGTTTTGTACTGCCTCTCGGGAATTGAATTTTTTTCCCGCTAAAAAGTTGTCCAAATTTTGGAAAAAGTAATAGTCGGTAGGCGCAAGATCTGGTGAGTATGGCGGATGAGGGAGAGCTTCCAAACCCAACTCATGCAGCTTAGAGACGGTCTGTTGTGCAGTATGGGGTCGCGCGTTGTCGTGAAGTAGCAGTGGAGACGACCGATTCACCAAAGCTGGTTGCAGACGTGCGAGTTTCGCCATCATTGTGGTCAGTTCTTCAATGTACACATCTGCAGTAATGCTCTCGCCGTTTTGTAAAAAGCTATGATGAATCACACCAGCACTAGACCACCAAACTGTGACCATCACCTTTCTAGGGGTCATTTTTCGTTTTGCACATTGCTTTAGTACCGAACCAGGATCTAACCAACTTGCTGAGCGCTTTCGATTGTCAAAAAGAATCCATTTTTCGTCGCACGTAACAATTCGGTTCAAAATTCCTTCATTTCTGTGCCTGTTAAGCAGCGCAAGGCAAGTCTCGACGCGTACGTTGCGCTGGCGATCGTTAAGTTCGTGGGGCACCCATCTATCAAGCTTTTTTATCTTACCAATCTGTCGCAAATGGACCAATATTGTTTTGATGCTAACATTAAAAGCTGCTACCAGCTCAGCTGTAGATTGAGATTCATCAGCTTCCACAATCGCCTTTAATTCATCATTGTTGACCAAAGTTTCCGGACGACCACGAGGTTCATTTTTCAAGTCAAAATTCCCAGAACGGAACCGAGCAAACCAATAACGGGTTGTACGTTCGTTTGTACAGTTCTCTCCGTAAACGTCGTTGATGTTACGTGTCGTTTGTGCCGCGTTGGTGCCACGACGGAACTCATATTCCATAATTACACGAAATTTCAAAGTATCCATTATGAGGAAAAATGTTGAAATGTAATGAAAATACAACGCTAATCAATACACAAAAGACTTATATTGTAAATAGAATGTCATATTTTTTTAAAAAAATTAATTTGAATTTAGAATTCATAGCCAATCAAAACTTTTTTTTGTTTGAAAAAGTCTGTACTGCAATACGGCAATTTCATAGGTCATCAAGACCTATTATTATTTTCAAAAATAAATTTTATCAAGGTACAAAAATATAATATATCACGTAAGTTTCACGCAAATATGTGTCAAGTCACAGTCGAAGTCATCAAGTCAAGTCATAGTCAAGTCATAGTCAAGTCATAGTCAAGTCATAGTCAAGTCATAGTCAAGTCATAGTCAAGTCATAGTCAAGTCATAGTCAAGTCATAGTCAAGTCATAGTCAAGTCATAGTCAAGTCATAGTCAAGTCATAGTCAAGTCATAGTCAAGTCATAGTCAAGTCATAGTCAAGTCATAGTCAAGTCATAGTCAAGTCATAGTCAAGTCATAGTCAAGTCATAGTCAAGTCATAGTCAAGTCATAGTCAAGTCATAGTCAAGTCATAGTCAAGTCATAGTCAAGTCATAGTCAAGTCATAGTCAAGTCATAGTCAAGTCATAGTCAAGTCATAGTCAAGTCATAGTCAAGTCATAGTCAAGTCATAGTCAAGTCATAGTCAAGTCATAGTCAAGTCATAGTCAAGTCATAGTCAAGTCATAGTCAAGTCATAGTCAAGTCATAGTCAAGTCATAGTCAAGTCATAGTCAAGTCATAGTCAAGTCATAGTCAAGTCATAGTCAAGTCATAGTCAAGTCATAGTCAAGTCATAGTCAAGTCATAGTCAAGTCATAGTCAAGTCATAGTCAAGTCATAGTCAAGTCATAGTCAAGTCATAGTCAAGTCATAGTCAAGTCATAGTCAAGTCATAGTCAAGTCATAGTCAAGTCATAGTCAAGTCATAGTCAAGTCATAGTCAAGTCATAGTCAAGTCATAGTCAAGTCATAGTCAAGTCATAGTCAAGTCATAGTCAAGTCATAGTCAAGTCATAGTCAAGTCATAGTCAAGTCATAGTCAAGTCATAGTCAAGTCATAGTCAAGTCATAGTCAAGTCATAGTCAAGTCATAGTCAAGTCAATTTACAATTATTATTGTCAAGATGGCGACATTAACAATAAACAAAGCAAAAATAAAGTTATACCGGCCGATAGGTGGAGCTAAACTAAAGAAGTTTTACTTCAGTCGTGTGATCTAAAGCACACTCGTATTTTAAAGTAGGTTCTTAAAAAATTGCATTCATTATGTATGAGGTCCACGCAACGAATGTTCCGCATTTTGTTTTCTCCGTTTTTTTTACCCGTAGAAACCTAGATTTAGCTGGCATACCGCGTACCTACCTAGTACGTATCCGATTTCTGTCATATCATAATTATAAAATCCATTCAAAAGGGGTTTAATTATAGATTCGAAACAAAGAATCTAATAACTGCTACGCATTCGAGATTTCTTTTTAGCGGTATTATGATCAGTTAAGTATATTTTATTAAAGCGACATCTACTCTACATAATTTGCTAAGATTTGCGGATGGTAGAAAGTTTGATATCGATATGGCAGCATAAAAAAACTACCACCCTTTATACTGGTAAAATTCTACCAAAATTTAGTCGTCAAATGTCAAAATACTGTGATGGGTCTGTGAGTTTGTTTGTTTGTAAGAAAATCTCGCTAGAAAGTGTATTTAGGGCTACAATTAGAAAATAAGCTCAATTATCGTTTGGTAGCTATGTCCTAACATCATCAATGCTAAAGCTCAATAAAGCAACGTGGTATTATTCCAATAAGTGGTTAGCCTTGAAGTAGATGTCACCTATTAACTTACATGAGTGTTGTTTATTTTACATTTTAGTGGAATTAAGTAGTTGGTTATTCACGATTATATGGCTTTGATATCTGACTTATGTTTTACAACAATTTGGAAGAGGCATGTATTACCCACGCATTCGGGAGAAAGGAGCTGGCTTAGTTGTCGTCAGCTGGACTTATCTAGCAGTGTTGTGCGCGGCGTTCACAGCGCCCTGCGACAAGACCCGCAGAGTGTTCACAGAACAAAGCGGCATCATCACAGATGGTCCCAGCAGCTCTAACTACACACAAGTTAGTAGTTTGTCTTGGTGCAATGATCTCATTTGTGAATCTGTTTCTTGTTTACAACATTCCTTCATATTTTAGGATTCCCACTGTGAATGGCTCATCAAGGCAGCTAATAGGAGTCAATATATCACGTTGAGTTTCATTCGCATGGGCACTGAATGTTCTTATGATTATGTGTTTGTGTATGATGGTGACTCTTTCGATGCTCCACTGCTGGGTAGTTTCAGTGGTAAAACTGAGCCACAAAACGTTACAGCCTCTAGTGGATATGTAAGTAAAAAATGCTATAAATAATTTCTTAGAATTTAGGTCTACAATGATTAGCATTCCATTGTCATTTTTTGTTCTGTGAAGTCTATTTAATTCTTTTCTACAGTTGACATTGTTAATGCAGTGTAGTAATTGTTACCTGTGACCTGTATACAATCTCAAAACAATAAAAAATGGTAATTAATTAAAGTAGTTTTAGTGCTATGCACTTAGTGACCTTGGCGAGTGGCTGGATCCTGGAATACTGTATTTTTAAGATTTCAGTCATGTCATTGCCAATATCAGCTGTGTGCTGCCTCTTCTGATTTAATGCCTATAACTTGTTTCCCTGGGGTCTGTGTTTAAGAAATAACATAATAGTAAACAATTAATGAGACTAAATAGGTTCAAAGCTAAATAGTAGTGTCATTTACAGATGTTGATTCTACTATACAGTGATACCAACTATGTCCTGGATGGTTTCCGAGCGACTTATGCAATACATAACTGCCCCAACAACTGTACAGGGCGAGGGCTTTGTATGACAAACAGATGTTTCTGTACTGGCAAATGGGGTGGTTCTGATTGCAGTGTAGAACTGTGCCCGAATGGATGCTCAGGCAATGGCAATTGTAAGGGAGATAGGTGCATATGTAAGAAAGGGTATGTATTACTAAATCTGATTATTGTAAAAATGATGGTATATACATACATATATATCTGAAAATAATTTAATTAATGCTGATATTTTATGATGGACCTTTCTTAAGATGAGAATCTAAAGACATGATGGCTAAGTTGATAGCAGTTCTCATTGCTTAACTTACTGTTAAAGACCCTAACTCAACTACTCATTATGTTAATTTAAGTTTATTAACACATTTATAATAATTGTATTGACAGCTACTGATATCAGGTTTTATTGCAGCTGGATTGCTAAACACACTTTGTTGCACAAACAAAGATAGTAAACTTAATTCTTTTGCATTTCTTTGCTTTAACTCATCTCTACCCTACATTTAGTTATTCATTTTAATAATGTCTTTGGATTCTTTGGTAAATTTTTTATCATCTACAGATTTTCGGGTGAATCATGTTCATTGAAAAAATATGACAAAGAAGGCAACAGTTGGCACTGGCTGTCTCACACAGAAAGTGGCATGACAAAAAGAGCTGCTCATACAGCCATATATGTTAATCACACAGACTCACTTTATGTTTTTGGAGGATATGATCTGAATAAGGTTCTAGGTTTATTGGAGGTTTATAGGTGAGAATGTTTTATCTATTGTATCAAAATTCATATATTATTTAAAAAAATGTTTAATAGACACCAGCCCAATTCACAATCCATCCAGTGTTCAGATTTGATATCTAAACTCTATTTCCTTCATATATATTTAGGACTATTAAAAAAAAAATTCCCTTATTTCTTAGTGTGGGCTGTGGGATACATCACATATCCTTTTTTTGCCCGATTATAACATATACTTAGATCCTGTACCATAACCAGGATTCTGTGTATTTAGGCACCCAAGAACTACAAAGAACAAGGTTACACATCACCCAGACACAGAACAAGTATTTGCGCTTTTATTACCCAGTGCACAAATACTTGTCCTGTCGTGGGAATCGAACCCGCCGCCTCTGGTCTATGTGCCGGCCTGCTCAACCAGAAGGCAAACCAATTAAATTGAAACCATTCCAATGTGAATCCGGCAGTTGTAGTTTCTGTGAGGCATTCTGCACCATATTAATTCTTGTCTAGCAGGAGACAAACTGATAAATTAAAAGAGACTAATTCAAATAATATAGGATAAGATGATGCATACTGACACATGCTATTATATAGTAATTCACTGCAAATGTTGGCTAGTATGCATACTACAAAACAATGACATGCACTCCACTAATACCTAACATTGTGTGTGATAAATTACAGGTTCACGACTAGTCAGTGGTATGACCAAAACGGAAAAGTCTTACGTAGGTATCCAACTCTTGAGGAGAATGATGAAACTGTATTGTCTCTGTTCACCAAGGTGAGCCTTACCTCTACAATTAAAGTTTATTTTTATTACATCAACCTACAACACCATAACCTTGATTCAGCTTAATCTGAGTCAAAGGTAATTGTCACAGACAATTTCAATTACTAAACAACAATTTTGAGTGGGACTATGTCCAATCAACTGTGACAATTACCAATTAACTTTATATTCATTGAAATTCTGCTCTTAATTACCATGTAACTGTGTTAAAAATTGAATATAAAAAGTAAAAATTACCATGTAATTGGGATTTTTTGAAAATTACTTTACAGGGGAACACTGATGGCAGCTGGCAGATAGGGAATAGAAGCTCATTTTTTAATTTAGTACTATCATCTTTCTCTAACAATGATAAGACTCCGCTGCCTCTTATGTATACGCATTCCTCGACGCCATATTCCGAAAGTTATCTACATTTCACTGAACAGCCAGAGTTTCTCAGTGGAGCGATAAAGTTGAATACTACTAAACCGGAGCCGAGATATGGGCATTCGGCTTGCGCGTATGGAGCTGGGTTCGTTTTGTATGGGGGGAAACTCTCTGATGGGAGCCTCTCATCAGAGCTATGGTTGTATGACGCACTACTGAACAGTTGGACGTTGAGAGCACTGAATTCTACATTCACGCCGCCAGGACTGACAAGGCACACTTTGACTGCTGTGCAAGATGAGCTGTATTTATTTGGCGGCAGTACTGTTGAAGGGGAGTTCTCTTCAAGGTAACTCATAATATAAGCATTGAATAAACAATCCGTTTTTTTAATGTTGCAGGATTTACCTACATCTCGAATATTGATACCTATCTAAATCTTGGTTCAATTACCCTATTAAGTCTTCTGTGGCTCAATGAAACTATAAAACCTGAAGGCGATATTTTATAAAGTAGGATAACAAATACATAAAACGCATAAACACAGCTGTGTTATTGCACATTTTGTAGTAACTAACTACCTATAATATACAATGCACACTCACATTATGTATCATAAAAATAATATATCCTGTGAATGAAATAATATATATTTCTTTGCTTTCTTATCTTTGTTTATGTACTTTTGTATACCACAACATATAAGTAACAATTTTTTATTTTTTCATTTCAGTATGTATAAGATAAAACTGACTGATGCAAATACAGAATCTTGGAAAAGGGTTCAAGTAAGAGGAGGCAAAGAGTTGGATGTTAGGGTAGTGGCCCATACTGCTGTGTATCACTCATATTCAAACTCAATACTGGTCTATGGAGGTGTTGTTGCTAGTGTTGCCAGGTTAGTTCTATCCCTATTCATAAATTGACCGATAATGGTCTTAATACAATAATATTTTTGTGTACAGCAATTTGTAATAAAGGCTAAAAATGCAAAATAAAGCAAAGCGTGTGTTAGTTCGTGTGTGTAAATAACTATATACTGAGAAACGATGGCCATGCCCTCTTGCAGCGTAACGCCCTCGTCCGGTCACGTCACGTGTTGACTTTATTAAGAATATTAGGTTAATGATATCATGACCTTTACTTCAGGTTTTCAAAACTCTCTGACAGAATGTTCGCATTTGATATTGACTATAAACATTGGAGCGAAATACACTACCCTAGAGCGCATTTACGGGACACATACGTACCAAGAGAGAGGGCATTCCACACATCTACTATTATTGGTAAGAAAACACGCAAGTTAGACTTTTTTTAGCTTTTGAAGTAAAACTTCTTTACGCGCGCTTGACTTGGGGAGTAAGTTCGTGAAAGTGAGGCGAACAAAAGTTGAAGTTGGTTCACGTAGATCTTCACTGTCAACACAAAAAATTGTTCTATTATGTTGGTATGTTGGGTAAAATGACAATATACAATTTTCAAGATGGCGACATTAACATTAAACAAAGAAAAAACAAAGTTATACTGGCCGATAGATAGAGCTAACCTAAAGAAGTTTTACTTGAGTCGTTTGGTCTAACACTTTTTTTTTAATAAATTGACTTAATTTTGACACCATTTCTAGGAAATTACTTAGTCGTTTTCGGTGGTTACTCTCACCGTCACAATAGAGAAGAGATCTGCTACGATGGTCAAATGTATATCTACCATCTGGGTTGCCACTCGTGGATACCGCTGGACGTTTTGGGGAAAACTCGCAAGTATTACCCAAAGAAACAGGGCGTTTTTGCGCACGCTGCTGCACTGAAGCCACCATCTACTTTGCTTATTGTTGGTGGATATCATGGAAATGTTAATGGTATGAATAAACAAACATTACTTCGTGTTTTCATGTAGATATATAAAAATAAAATTTAATTTATAATGATGACACTGCACATCGCCGACATACTCTTCTTATTTTTAGGAGACCTTTTGGCTTATGTTGTGCCAAGCTGGCAGGCGGGCATTACAAATAACCACCCAGAATCGGCATGTCAGAAGCATCAATCGCAACCGGAATGTTTAGCAGACCCTGAATGTGGCTGGTGCTCGGCTGATGATGTAAGTGCTCGATCATGTAGGAATAGTATGGTTTACAGTCCTTCACAAGATTGTAGTACATGAGCGATTTGTTCTCAGATATGCTACGGCAGAACCATAGCGTCAAATTGTACTACGAACCTACAATCAATACGGTGCGGCGGTATCTGTCCAGCACTAGGCGACTGCCATTCATGCCTCATACATGGCCCTCCACTAGACAACACTAATGTCACCAGGCCTCCGTTGCCTTCGGTCAGTTCGAAATTGGGGTTACATCAATGCAATTGGTGCGTTCAAAACGCGCGGTGTCATCACAAAGACGGTAAGAGCACGGGAACTGCTTGCTGTTATTTTTTTTTTTTTAGGGCTCATATTACTAACTTTGATTGGCGAATTATTTTTAGATAGCTACGGTGGCGTGTGCGGGGAGGACACTCCGTCGGAGAACCCGGGTTGGTGGGGCACCGTCGGCACAGAGGTTACGAGCCCGGAGCAGTGCAAGTTGCTTGACAAGCGGCCCGGGCTCACGTTTCTGCGGTACCAGCAGCCGGCGGACTGGCGGCACCCGGACGGCGTGTCCGTGGTGAACGCGACCACCGTGGACTGGGGCACCGGCGGCGGCAGCAACCACATCTACCCGGGCGCCAGCGAGGCGCGCCTGCGCGGCTGGCTGCACATCCCGCAGTACTGGAACGGCACCGGCGAGGCGCTGCACATCTGCGCCGGGTACGCAAACATATCGCTCGCGCTCGACGCCGCCCCCGCCGGCAACCTGTCCGCGCTGGCGTCCGCGTGCGCGCCCGTGGCCTGGCCGCCGCTGCTCCCCGCGCGCCTCGCCGTCGACATGCACGCCAACGACTCGCTGCACACCGGCCTGTACCCCTCGCACCACCACGCCAAGATGGAGCTGCAACATAACAAGTCACAAGAGACCGCTAAGGTACCTACTTGCAGTTTTGAATGCCCAATAGTCGCCCAGTAACATTATACACATTTTTGAAGTAAAAATTCTTAAAATCCGCTTGACTTAAGGAGTAGTAGAGAATAGTAGAGCTGGTGAATGCGAAGCGAATGGATGCTGCAGTTGGTATGCTTAATAATGCAATAAATGTAATGCTCATACTAAAGCATACATACCTACTAACAAACGACTAGCCAACTTTCTATTTCATCATCTGCTTCTTATTATTTTTATTGAACTACATATCGTAAGTTTTTGAACAAGCCTGTGTGCACGAAAAACGATACCCTAACAATATATTATACTACTAGGACTACTACACTGGTTGTTGTATAATATTGTAAAATAATTAGTATTAATAGAGATATTTTGAAATTGAATTGGAAACACCAATTTTTTTTTTTTAACTTAACCATTTTGATTTCAGGCTTTTACGTTCGAGTTTTTGGAGCCGTACTCAGACGGGCAGTGCTCTTCGTACGACAACTGCTTACTGTGCCTGGCGGACGCGGCGTGCGGCTGGTGCGAGGTTACGGCGCGCTGCGAGCCGCGCGCTTCCGAAGAGCATACTACTTGTGTGGCGGAGGACGGCGAGTGGCGGTACCTGACGCTACAGCCCGCCGCCTGCCCGAACTGCTCAAACTACATCAGCTGCGAGCGGTGCGTGGGCGGCGCGCACTGCGAGTGGTGGGCGGACGAGGCGCGGTGCGCGCGCCGCGGCCGCGCTGCACACGCCGTGCTGGACGCGGCCGAGTGCCCCGCGCCCTGCCGCCTGCGGCTCGACTGCGAGCACTGCCTGGACGAGCGCGGTCGCTGCGTGTGGTGCGAGGCCACGCGACAGTGCTTCAGCTTCAGCGTGTACACCAGCGAGTACCAGTTCGGTTTGTGCCGCGAGTGGCTGGATCGCGCCTCCGCGCCCGCTTCCACCACGGTTGGCGAGGAGGCGCGCCGCAGCGGACAATGCAAAGCTTGCTCGCGGCACGCCACCTGCGGTGCCTGCCTGCGCAGCATGGGGTGCGGCTGGTGCCACTCGGCCGCCAACCCCATCCGCGGCGCGTGCACCGAGGGCGACTTCACGCGCGCGCGCGCCGATTGCTCCGCCTTGCTGGACGTGGCGCCGCAGGACGCCGGCTGGGCGTACGCGCAGTGTCCGGACGTGGACGAGTGCGGCCTCAACCTGCACGACTGCCACGAGCACGCCGACTGCAACAACACCCACGGCTCGTATACATGCCGCTGCAAGCAGGGCTACATTGGTGACGGCAAGAAGAGCTGCATGCGCACTTGCTTCAACAGCTGCATCCACGGGTATTGCCTCGGCGCGCCGCAGTACATGTGCAATTGTGACCTCGGCTGGACGGGTGCCGACTGCTCCATCAACTGCGGCTGCCACAACCATTCTACGTGCAAGGGTGGCGTGGGCCGCTGCGATGAGTGCCAGGACTGGACCGAGGGAAAGTTCTGCGAGGCGTGCAAACCGGGTAGCCACGGAAACGCCACCGCTGGCCAGGGCTGTCGCCGCTGTGACTGCAACGACCACGGGGATGAGACGCGTGGCTTCTGCGATGTCGCCACCGGCGAGTGCATTTGCCGCGACAACACTGAGGGGCAGAACTGCGAGCGGTGCCGGCCCAAGTTCTACGGCGACCCGCGGCATGGCGGCCGCTGCTACTACCAGTGCGAGCCGCGCGGAATGCTGAACGCTTCCGACACCGAGGGCATCGGCTCCTACAAGACCAACCCTGAGATTAACAGCATCGGCCCCTCGAAAGAGTGCCTCTGGATCATATCGGCGGAGGACATCAAGGATGCAATCATTCAGTTCACGATCAACTCATCCACGTTCGATGTTCCTTGCGATGAGAACGCAGTGTATGTATACGACGGGCTCGGTGGCGTGCCGGATCTCGTCAACAACCAGCAGAGTCAGCTGCTCGGCGTGTTCTGTAATGGGGCCTCCTCCGGGGTTGTGGAAGCGCGCAGTGGGAACCTTACAGTTCACTACAAGCAGGGCCAGCCGGATCAGGGCTTTGAAGGAGTTTACAAGGTCTTAGCCTGTGACAGCTACTGCTCGTGGCCCCGAGTCTGCAACAAGAGACACTGCGTCTGCCGCGAAGGGTACGGTGGACCTAACTGTGAAACGGAAATTTGCCGAAATAACTGTAGTAAGGCGATGGACGCTGGGATTTGCGATCATAGCTACGGGCGCTGTCTCTGCAACGACGGGTTCGGTGGCGATGATTGTTCGATCAGGCTTGACAAGACGCAGCTCGTTTTTACCGAGTTGTTTAACTCTGAATTTCTTTCTGACGGTTTGGATCATCTGAGAAAAACGCTTCCCAGGTTCGGGCACAGCCTCGTGGCCGATAGACGAGGATTATGGATGTTTGGCGGATATTCGCTTTCTCATGGCCCCCTGAACGATATACGATTTTTCGATACAAAGAACAATACCTGGATGCAAGTCACGGTAGAAGCCACTCCCGAAGCTAAAATGCCCGAAGGGCGATATTTCCACGCAGCTGAAATATACCACTCCAAACAAAATATCTACATATACGGAGGTCTAAGTTTGCAGGAAAAGAGTGGACAAAATAAAACCCTTGGAGATTTTTGGCAGTTCAGCTTAAAAGATCAGCGATGGGGCAATATCAAAAACAAAGAATCTCAACCACCACCTCTGGCCGGACATACATTGACTTTGCAAAAATATCAAGAATACGAAAGCTTGGTTCTGATTGGAGGATTTTCTTTGGAAGGTGGTTTCATGGCCGACACGTGGGAGTTCGATCTCGATAACGAAAAGTGGATTAAATTGAATTGCGAGGGGGCAGTGCCCGCTGGAATCATCGGACACAGCACGGTGTATCATGCTCCTTCACAGAGCTTGTACGTTTATGGAGGCGTATTGTATTCCTACAACGGCACATCACTTTCAAACAAACTTTTTGCGTTTCATTACCCCAGTAAAAAGTGGAGTGAGTTACCTACCTTTCCAAACTTGAACCATCTGTTCGACAATCTGCCCCAAGCTACTTACTTGCACTCTGCAGTCACCACTAACGATTACATGATCGTTTTTGGAGGGAGAACTGACCCAGATCACAGATCGGATACACTTATTGCGTATGTTTACAGCTGCAACCAATGGGTCAGACTTGCAAAAGGTATGTATCACTAATGGTGAGTTTAATATTTTTTGTTCAACTCAACATGTGTGAAATGTTTCCGATACTGTTACAGGTGTAAGTATTGTGGGACATCCGCCACCACCGACGATAGCTCACGCAATGGCGATAGATATGGAAAACGAAAACGATGGGTACATTTACATAATCGGAGGATGGACCGGCAGCGCCCACTGCCAAGTCACTCGGATATCTCTCCCCGAAGACTTGTGCTACATGTGGAGCTCGAGCAAAATGGAATGCCGCAGTCACATGGGCTGCAGTTTCTGCAGTACAGGAAACTACACGAAATGTTACTCTGTAGACAAGCCAGGCTGTGAAGGAAGCGATAGGGTATCAACCAACTCTGGGTCGGCTTGCGACTCCGAGCTAGTAGCACGGCGCGCTTGCGAGAACTTCACAACTTGCTCGTCTTGCTTGGCCGCCTGGCCCTTGTACCCTGAAGATAAGCCGGCTTGTCGGTGGTGTGAATCGTGCGCTGCTGCTGTTGGTTAGTCTTTTATAACTATACTACCATTGATTTCCCAAAAATCAGGTTCTTAATAATAAAATGTTTTCTCTTGTAGGAGAATGCGTCCCTACCGATGAATCTTGCCATAGTATGAAATGCAATGCGGGCACGACGTATATTAGCGATGTTGGCCAATGTCCCGAGCTTAGATGCGTCGCATCTGACTGCGAGAAATGCGTGTCCAACCAATGCACGTGGACCAGACAAGCTAATAGAGAAGGTATATATCTGTATTACGTCAATTCTGAGGAGTATGTATGAAAACTTGTGCTAACAATGTTTTTAACTTGCAGGTCAGTCGACAAAAATATCGGAAAATTTAAATGAACTGTTCAACTGGACGTGCGCCCAAATAGAGGAACCGGGGCGAACGAGTCTTCGTCCGACGACGAAAGAGGAATGTCCCAGTCGATGCCATCTCTACGACGATTGCACGTCATGCCTGAGCTCCGAAGGTGCCGAGGGCGGTTTCTCGGAATGCCACTGGGCTACGTACTTAGGGAAATGCATATCGCCCGCGTATCAACCGGTTTATTGCGCAGGAGGAGTGTGTGGACTAGTTCTAACTAAAGCGGATAAAAACAAATGCCCAGCGCCGTGCGGGACTTTCGAGCAGTGCTCGGAGTGTTTACATCATTCGCACTGCGGGTGGTGCGCGGTAGAGGGCGCTAACGGCGAGGGCGTGTGTACAGAAGGCTCCATAGACACGCCGCTCGACTATACGACGCGAACCACTTGCGCCGCGGTCTACGAAAACGTGCGCGAGACGAACGACACAAACGATACCTTCTCGTGGCACTACACGCGTTGCCCGCCAGAGAACGAGTGCGAGAACAATCATCACCAGTGCAAGGCCGAGTCTGAGGTACGTTTTAGGCCTTTTCCACAGTATTCTTGCTCGCTCTATAGAACCGTAACGACCTATTTACTACGGTCTTCCTGTTGTTAGTCACAGACGCAAGTATTTTCATTTGTCAAAAAATCTTATTATTATGTTTGCTATTTGCACCAATGTGAGAATTTGCATCAAATACTTGGGCTAATGCATAAATAAACTATTATGTATTAATATTACTAATATTATGTATTTGACCATTGGGGCAGACATATTTTTGAAATAAATTTTTAGGCACGCTTGACTTGGGGAGTAAGCTGGTGAATGCGAGTCGAATGGAATTTGGTTCACGTAGATCTCCATTGTCAACATAACAAAGTAAAAAAATTGTATTATTATGTTGTTATGTCCGGTAAAATGACAATTTACAAGTCAAGATAGCGACATTAACATTAAAAAAACGAAAACAAAGTTATACTGGCCGATGGATGGAGCTAAAGAAGTTTTACTTCATTCGTATGGTCCGAAGCACATTCGTTTTTTTTGTGTGGCGTGGGATCATAGTGTAGGACACCTTCCAAATGAATGGAGTGACGACTTGCGCCGAAACGTTCCCCAGTAATTAGATGACGAGTCAAGGATGGGGCTCATGGCGTAACTTTGGAAAGGCTTATGTTCAGCCGTCACACACACACACATGATGACTAATATTTGTAGTGTGTTCCTATAACGTCACGGCTAGATGCTGGCAGGGAGAAATGCACGATACAACTCAAGCGTCAATGCTGTACCTCTATTATGAATTCATCCAAAAGATCATTAATGTACACGTTATCGAATATCGTAATATATTTGTATGAAATTCTTTAATTGCGTATCTCTACCTCTACCGGGGCGCTATGCTGGAGGACTTAACCGTTTAGTATAAGATGAAAAATTACCTGCCCACCATACTGAAGTGTATTAAAATACGACTTAATAGGCAACACGTTTGTTTATTCGTGTCAACTTGGCAGAAAAAATACTGAGCGCTCATTGGTTATTTGTTGATCATCGGCTGTTCCAATGAGCGTACAGTATTTGGCATGTTGGCTCACACGAGTTTGACAAATGTACGAAAAACCGGGGGCTATATAAGTGCGACCTTAGGAGCTGTCAGAGTTTAGTAGAGACGGGCATAGGAAGGTCAGGGTGACGGCTGCCGTTGCAGGTGTGCCGCGACCTGCCGTCCGGCTACGAGTGCGCGTGCGGCGCGGGCCACCGGCGCGCGGCGGGCGGCGGCTGCGCGGCCGTGTGCCGCCAGGGCTGCGTGCGCGGCGCCTGCGTGCAGCCCGACGTGTGCCGCTGCGAGTTCGGGTACCCACACTTATACTGTTGTCATTTTAATTTACGTATATCTGGAGTATGTATATTTTATTAGATACTAGCGGCCCGTCCCGGCTTCGCTCGGGTGGACGTTTATTTATCAAACATTTTATAATATACGAAAAACAATGTATCACGCACCGGCGCCATCTACTTAAAATGTTGGTTTGTGCTGAATTTTTCCTGAATTTTCTTTGCTATAAACCTCATGGAGCCCGAGACCTTTCCAACGAATGCAAAATCGTGGAAATCGGTTCGTGCGTTCTGGAGTTATAGCGTCAGGAAGGAAAACCCGACTTATTTTTATATAGTAGAGAAGATTAATATAACTAAGTCTTCAAATGTCACGAAAATGTTTTTTCTAAATTTTTATTACCAAATATGAATACGTAATTTTTTTTTATGTTAGTGAATGTTGTAACTAGCTAATCGTTCACCTGATGATAAGGGATACTGCCGCCCATAAAAAAAATTCACTCGGAGCCCCAAAATATAAAGTTTCGCGTGACACTGCACTGCGCACATCATCCTGAGATATCAGCACAGTCTGGTACTAAGATTACTCGACTGTGAGATCTGAACATTAAGTCTCAATTGCCCAATAATTTAGCTACAATGCCCTTCAAACCGGTACACAGCAGTGCTTACACACTACTGCTTGGTGGCAGAATAACTGGGAAAGCGGTGGTACCTACCTAGACGAACTTTGCTGAAAAGTCCTACCACCTAGTAATAATTGGTAATAAAATAAAATACATTGTGACCAAATTGTACACCACCGTCTACTCCTACTATCGTCTAATACTAACCATCCAAAGGTTTTCTGGAAGAGATCGCTCTTAGTGATAAGGCCGCCTACTGTATTACCTACTATAAGTTACTATGTAAAATTAATTAAGTATGTGGTATACAATAAGGAGTTTGTATGGTATTATTGTAAATTAATCTAAATGTGCGTGCCCATTGTTCTTTAAATGTGGTAAAAGAAATATTCATTGCAACGCTTTACTTGTGTACATGCAGAGATTTTAATGTGAACTCGGACTCGAAATTCAACTAATCGCGCGATCGGTCTATGTACGAGCATTTGTAAGGCGCAGAGCGCGCGCCTTGTATGGAAAAATACGTCCGCTAAGCGCAGTGGCCGCGTCATATTTGCGCTAGTTGACCAACAAGTTGACTAGTTGACGCGTGTTCCTCATTGGTGACTGAAGAAACAGTGATACTGACGGGGTTGCGTGTATACTAAGTGATAGTTGGTCTACTATGGTGCATGCTTGCCTAGAAGATGTGAATGTCATGTCGTTTTCCAGATATGTCGGGGCCAATTGTACGATACAGTGCCAGTGCAACGGTCATTCGCATTGCGAGGGTCCAGATAAACTGGATCAATGTATCGAGTGTTTCAACAATACCATGGTAAGATTTTTTCCAAGAAAGTAAAATCAATGCTATTATTAATAGAGTTGAACTTTTCGTTTCCTTAAACAAACATATTAGCTTAGTGTTGAGTTTACATTTCAAGAGATCGTTTACGGGCTTTGATTTAATCCTAGAAACGCTCCAAACTAGGAACAAATGCCAACGTTTTTTGTTTTCATGAAAAACGTCATGTAAGTTTACATGAAGTTGCGTACAAAATTACGTCATGTAATTTTAAAGAAGAAAAAAAGAAATTTATTTTCCAACAGAACTTAAATATAAACGAAAAGTACAAAAGTACGTCGCTTTCATAGTTCTGTCATAAACCGGCACCAACTCAGCATAGTGCTTGTTCTTACGAACCGGCGCTGGTCTTCTGTTAAGACTGTTTAGTGAAGCCACGGATCAGATATACATCGATGTCCTAAATGATAATTTGATAAAGGACATATATATATATTTGTGAATATAGTAATACAAACCAAAAACAGTAGTAATAATTAAAAACTGTAATTAAAATTAAAATCAAATTTAAAATACAACATACAAAAAATAAAAACGAATTGTACGAATATAAATATAAATGAAACAATTTAGTAAATAAGTAGTAATAGTGGTTGGTAGTATTTCAATTTATTATGTTCGCAGGGTAATCAATGCGAGAAATGCAAGCCGAATTTTGTCGGCGATCCGACAAACAACGTCCAATGCGTGCCGTGTTCCGTGTACTGCCACGGCCACACGTCCATATGCACGAGTGACGGAGAGGCGCCGGCCACGTCACGTGACCAGCTCGGCTCCGAAGTGGACGATTACTTCGGCGCTGCGACGAAGGCGCGCTGCGTTCGCTGTGCCAACTACACGGACGGACCGCGCTGTGAGAAGTGTATCGACGGGTACTTTAGGGGCTCTGAGGACTTCCGGGACCTGTGTCGCCCGTGAGTATCGCTGTTCGATTTTTAGTACACATACAGGATGACAGGGGATAAATGTCTTTTTACTACACTGTGACATCACCGTTCAGTTAGTCAGACATCTCAGTCACAGAGACACCTTTATCCCCTTACTAATAAACATACTTTTTCATGTTTTCTTAGATAAAATAAGGGTAAACACACAAAAGATTTAAACAAGCCTCAAACTAATGTTAAAATTCGGTATTGTATTATTGTTCACACGTTTGACATCTTTCTAAGCCTCAACTACAACTAGTACACGGCTAACCCTCACGAGATACAGTCGAATAACTCAACCGGTGTTCGGGCAATAAGTTAATAAGTAGTATTAAGTAGTCATCTACTTATTGTTACTTTACTGATTATGATAATAACTTTTCCAGTTGCGAATGCCACGGCCATGGCGACACATGCGACCCGGTGACAGGCGAGAAATGCAACTGCGGTAACAACACAGAAAGCGATATCTCTTGTCAAACCACTAGCAAGAATTCTGCGCAAGAGTGCTGGCGCCACCAATGCGTCAAGTGCAAGGATCTCTACATGGGCGACCCGAAGAACGGACACCAGTGCTACAAGACAATCAATATTGAGAACAAGCTGTGCTTCGATGGGAAGTCTATTGGTGAGTTATTTTGGAGTGAAATAAAAAGGTGCCGAGATGAATGCATTTAGTCTAATGGTAAATAGTAACACATTGTTTTTTGAAGTAAAACTTCTTAACGCACGCTTGACTTGAGGAGTAAGCTGCTGAATGCGAGGCGAACGAAAGTTGAATTTAGTTCACGTAGATCTCCATTGTCAACATAACAAAGTTAAAAAAAGAATTATGTTGGTATGTCCTGTAAAATGACAATTTTCAATAGTCAAGATGGCGACATTAACATTAAACACAGCAAAAACAAAGTTATACAGGCCGATGGATTGAGCTACTCTAAAGAAGTCTACCCTGACCTACATAAGATAGTTTAGATAGTTTATCCTGGAAGATTTAGAGCTACCACGGAAATCTGGGTAAATTGCAGGTGGGGCAGCATAAACATTTGGAAACAAATTAAATTAGTCACAAAAAATTCGTAGGGTACCACGTTTGAGTTCTTTTGCATTGTAAAATGAACACTCAAAAGTAGTCTAAATTTATTCATGAATAAATTATAATTTACTCGTGAATAAATGATTTCCGAATTTTTTTTTATGTTATTGATTGATGTGACGAGCTAGTCGTTCACCTGATGTTAAGTGACACGGCCGCCCATAACAGAACAGTGTCACTCGGAACTCTAACATGTAAAGTTTCGCGTGACTGCTGCATTGCGCACATCATCCTGAGACATCAACACAGTCTGGTAATAAGATTACTCGACTGTGAGATCAGATCATAAGTCTCATTTGCCCAGTAATTTCACTAGCTACATTGCCCTTCAAACCGGAACACAGTAGTGCTTGCACACTACTGCTTGGCGGCAGAATAACTGGCAAAGCGGAATTTTAACGCTTATGGTTATTTTTTTGTGGCATTTCAGATGAATGCAAAATCAAACCTCGGCTCCTATACCCCGGGCAGACAGTGTTCGTTGCGGTCAACCCTAGATACATGAACGTCGACATTAGAGTCATAGTCGACGTGACTCAAGGCGCCGTCGACCTCTTCCTCAGTCCAAACGACAGCGCATTCGTTGTATCAGTGAATTCTAGCACCGGCGGCCACTCGGTTGAACTAGATCCGTCATACTACAAGCAACCTTACAGAAAAATGCCGACGTTTGACGATCAAGTGCCCGAAAAGCGACAACTTACGTTATACTTCGATAAGACCGAGTACACTTTCGCCGATTACATGGCGAAAGATTTGGCGACGTACATAACCGTCGACCGCAGGAATATAGTGCTAAGAGTGCGAAAAATAAAACATCGGCTGGTGTTAACGCTTCCACAGAATGTTCACGATCTCACGCATACCAAGTTTTATATTATAATCCGGGCGCGTCCGTCGTTGAACGGTCAAGCGAGTGCCGGAATAATATTCTTCCGCCAAGATCAGCTGCACATAGATTTGTTTGTGTTCTTTTCGGTATTTTTTTCGTGCTTCTTTTTATTTCTCGCGGCCTGTGTGGTAGCGTGGAAGGCGAAACAAGCCGCCGATGTAAGGAGAGCTAGGAGAAGACATGTAGTCGAGGTAAGTAAACTTATATTATTACGTATTTAAAATAGTCTCGCTGAAAAGCACATACTAATCTTCTTTAGTATCTGTTTATGTATCGTTACTTCAAAATAGAACCATGTACTGATACATACAGTTACTAGAAAGCCCCTTTGAATGACGCGAATTATGATGAGACATTGCGACATGAAACCATATTCCTACATGTTGTTATGTGTAAAAAAGGCATTTTTGCTCTTTCCAGGTAAAAGTAACAGTACTAAAATAACTGGGCAAGAGAAATTTAGGGCATAATTTTATCTCGTTATGACTAGAATTCACTACGCTAAAGGTTTGATATTAGAATGTTGCTGTCGGCGCTCATTTCACTCTTGTTATTATTAAACTATTTTGTCCACGGAATTAGGCTGCATATGGAAACATGACTCGTTTTTACTAGTCTATCTAGTCGCCGATGATTTTTTTCCTCGTAACCAGTGTATTGACGTTATTCAGATGCTGCACATGGCCAAGCGTCCATTCGCGGTTGTCACAGTGGTGCTAGTGGGCAGCGTGTCGGGGGGCGGGGTGGCCCCGAGCGGCGGCCCAGGGGGCGGGGCTGCCGCGCGGCGGCGGCGCGCGCCCGACCTGCGCCCCGTCGCTATTGAACCTACCGCCGACGCACGCGCAGCCGTCACTACTGTGCTTGTCAGGTATGAAACAACTTATGTACTAAAATTTGATAGCTCCTAATTTCGCCCTCTATAACAAGCTACTGCAATGCGATTGCGTATGTCACAGAGGAATAACTTAGGAGGAAACTTTAGTATAGACGGGCATTATTCATGTTAACAGTAAAAATTAATATTAACAGCTGAACTCGATGGGACCGTAATTTAATTCGCTAATGTACTTGTTGTAGTGATAAGTGTAAATCATCAGCTTTTAGGTTGCCTTTCCTGTACCGTTACTTGATGTCAATTTAAACTTTGTCCGCACGAAATGGCATTATTTCCTATACGTATTTTGGTGTAGTTTTTGAACTAAAACTTCTTTACGCACGCTTGACTTGGGGAGTAAGCTGGTGAATGCGAGGCGAACGGTTCACGTGTGTTGATCTTCAACGAACCTCAACATAACAAAGTTAAAAAAAAAAATTATTATGTTGGTATGTCCTGTAAAATGACAATTTACATTTGTTAAGATGGCGACTTTAGCATTAAACAAACCAAAAATTTATTATACCGGCCGATAGATGGAGCTAAAGTTTTACATCAGTCGTGTGCACACTCGTTTTTTATTAGTCAAGCACGAGTTCTCTGTAAAAATTAAGTTTTAATTGCGGATTCAAAACCCGTTTGTATATCGAATGTTTCCGTTTACATTCAAAATTAATGTGGGAGTTTTGGCGGGAAAACGAAAAAGATCGCGTCGCCGCATTGTATTATTTTCCAAAACTTGTGTTATTTTCAGTGTTAGTGCATAAAATTGGTGGCATTTTATTCGTTAAGTGCTGAATTACAGGCATGAGTGTGGGAAAGTGGTATAATGATGGCAAAACGTTTCTTTTCGTGTTGTTTCCAAAACTCCATAGAAGCTTCTGGTAAAGTTGCCACCACTTTACCAGGAGTATGACTTGACTAGACTAGACTATAACGTGATGACTTGGACCGTGACTTGACACATTGGTGTCGATTCTGTGTCGCATTCTCTAAAACTAAAGTAAATTTAAAGTATGGCGGTACTCTTCTGATAAATGGGAAATGAAAAAGACGGAAATATGTTAATTTCGTTTAGTTTTAGATAATGCGACACAGAATCGACACCAATGTATGGTATTAATTAACTGGAGATATTATCAATTACTTGACACTGGCTAAATACAAAAAAGTGTGGTGCCAAAACCAAAAAAAAAAATGAATGTATTGTCTGTTTGCGACAGACTGCCGGGCGGGTCGGGCGCGCCGGTGCGACTCGCGCTCGGGTCCTCGCTGGTGCTCGTGTCGCGCGCGCCGCAGCACCGCCCGCGCCCGCGCCGCGCGCCGCCGCTCGCCAGGCTCGCCGCACACACGTAAACACTCGCACACCGTGTAACTGTAACTAGCACGAAGAGAGGAAACAGTGTGCCTACATGAGACAACAACAAATTATGTGCACACGTCACGCACTGTGGAACTGTAGGTAACGAAGAGAATAATGTATATCAGTGTTACAGCTTACGGATTGCGGCGAAACTAACGTCCACAAGTATTTACTCCGTTTGTCGATAATATTGTTGAATCGTTTTAGTTCTAAATTACCTTAATGCAAGGAATGCTAACATCCCGAAAAAGTCGCAACCAAAGGGATTCGAACTCTCGTCTTTTCGATTCTTTGTGACAAGGAATGCTAGTTTCAACTGGATTAAATTGAAAAAGCTGGATGCATCCAGATTTAACAGAAGCTTTTTCAATTTAATCTCTTAAGTCGATAGTATCGACTCTTAAGTCTTACCTAGACTATCGAAGTCTTAAGTAATCTTAAGTCGATAGTAGTGTCGATTCTGTGCCGCATACTCTAAAGCTAAACGAAATTAACATATTTCCATCTTTGTCATTTCCCCTTTATCAGAAGACCGCCATACTTTAAGTTTAGTTTAGTTTTAGAGAATGCAACACAGAATCGACACTAGTATCGACTTAAGATTACTTAAGACATATTATCGACTCGATACAGCTGTTTATCTGGTTTGAAGATTACTCTCGAATATTGTGTATTACTGGTAAAAGAAAATACTTGGGATACTTTTTATTGAAATCTATCAGCAGCTGTTAAACGTACGTGTGTGGAAACGAAATACGGTTTATTTTTAATTTTAGGTTTCGAAAGCAATGTCATTAGATAATAATATTATAATATTGCCTATGCGATGAGTTATCTTAAAACATTCCAATCTCACTTCAAAACTTGCCCTTTTGAGACCCTGAAGACTAAAAAGTAATCTGTTTTATTCATGTTTATTTCGATTGGTAACTATAACTATATTGGTAACTAAACCTAGTTAATGTTAATGTATGTCGTAAGAGTATTAACTTAATGAATTTCTTTGCAGACATCACGATCATGGCATAACCTATTTATTACGTAAATTATGCGATGATAAAATGCATCGATATATTTTAATTTAAAAATAATTGGATTAATATGATATATACATTCCTTGGAAATTGCCTTAGTTGTCTATAGATTTTATTGAATCTTTTTAGGCTAAGTTTATGTATCCAGTGTAAAGAAATGAATTTAGAATCTTTAAAATCCGTCTATGTACTCATTTTATTTGTATATTATTGGATTTCAAATATTTGTGTTTAGATCGTTTATTTGATGTGTGGATAACGTTAAAATATCTCGTGATTTTTCTATCAGTTGCCCTAAAGACTTGTGCAATCTGAAAAATAACAACTGTATAAAATATAAAATTATTGTAAAAAATATATACCTAGTATAATTTTGCTTAAGTGACGGGCACATATATATTTTTATTATGTTTAGGTGATGAAGATAAAAAGGTTATTAAAGTTATTCTACAAATCCATCTAAGTGTGCCATCAACTCTGTTGCAGAGTTGAGAAACATAGCATTTAATGATTATATCGCACCTTTAAAAATAAAGTGAATCAACTCAAAATTCATGATTGTTGGGAAATCACGTTTAAAGTTTCACAAGTCTACCGCTGACTATGTTTCAGCGAATATTTCGATTTTTGGAGCACTTTAAAAAGTAAAATGTCTTTAAAGTTTTGTCAAAATGATGGTGGGACATAAATGGACTTCAAAATAATTAGAATTATTAATATTTACTAAAATATTGAGGTTTGAAATAAAAATTAAACTTTTTTTGTGATGCAGATCTTTTTTTGATTAAAAATTTCGTCAAGTTTTAATCATGCTTCATGACACAATAATTATTAGTACAGTCTTTATGTAAAAAAAATATTGCAACAAATGCATCACTAGTATTTAATGCATTTTGTTAGTAAAAACATAGTATGAAACAAGGTGTTTTAATATATAATGCTGTTTACCATTAAAAGAAAATTTTAGAAAAAAAAAAATTACTTGATAAAATGATTTATTTTGAATTATTCCACTCAAGCACACGTCTCAGTTTGATCACTGCTGGAGCATTTCTAATTGGTTCGTTTTGTGATTTCGGAAGGGATCGACGAGTCAATCAAAAAGAGACGAACGTTCCTTTATTTCGCTCGTATAGCCGTGAATGCAGCGGCTGTTAAACTGTACCTATTCTTTAGGAGCATAGAAATCGTTTTACTACAAAATCGGCGAATCCCAATTTTTTGACTTGATTCACTTTATTATTAAAGGTGCGATATGTGACTATACATTTATCAGGTCTGAATGTATTCATAAAGTAATATTTATTTTAAAAACTTCAAGCCTGTTTAACAACTTTGTGGATATAAATATCAGTTGACTTATTTGCAATTTTATCATCAAACTGCCCAGGAAACTGTAAAATTCAAACTGTTTGTGCCATGTGTCCCATTAGAATTCTTTCATTTATGGGATGTAGCATTGTAACTCTTATATTCCGCCTTCCGTCTTGCCCAATATCACCTTGCCTCATTAGCAAATATAGGCCGAAGTTTTCGACTTCTTTTTATATTCTCATGTTAATTCACATGAAAAGTAACTATGTATCCACAAGATGTGAAACAGGCCATTATTATCGTCCATTCCCAGTAGTTCAATTATTAGTTCCGTTGATTGTACTAGTGAGAATTTTGTGTTTCATTAGTTCAATTAATGGCGGATTATTGTACTGCTTACACAACATGTTATTAATATAATACTCGGATGAGTCAATTTTCGTCCAAGGCGTGATATTGACGAAACATACGGTAACGGACGGTACGGTACGGACAACAAAATACGGTATAATAGTCCTTCGTTATGTTATGCTGATGCGGTATATTGAATCTGTAGGCCATGTCGATATAGGGAATTTTATTTTAAGGGTGTTGTTGATTTTATTATAATATGTATATTTTGGTTAGTGAGTGGTGAATTGGTCCACTTATACAATGTATATAAGATCTGCTATCTTTTAGTACTTTAGCTAAATGTATCTGCCGTTTCTGTTTGCTTATGCAAAGAGCCAAAGGAATCAAAATTATGCGTAAGCGCGCTGGTTGTGACTAGCCAATGTTGTGTTGTTTATTTCAAAATTTTATCATGCAATGTTGATGATTTATAACAAATGTTTTATTATTAAGATATACGCACATTTTACCTATTATTCTTTAATATGTTTATCTAGTTAAAATAATTATAAATCACAGCTAAATATAAAAATAAAAATCATTGTAAATTATATGTTCCTATCTATGAATCTCTTGTTATTATAGTTTAATAATAACATCTTATATTATTGGCAGCTGCTGAATTATTTTATGACATACGTTTTCTGGTATTGAATCAAAACTTGCCACTTAAATTTTGCCACAGAAAAAGATATGTCTGAACTTGAATTTTTAATCGATTCTTACTTACAGAGTAGTTCAACGCCTCTTGTTACAATTATGGTTATAATAATGAATAGCTCTGTATATCAACAGACGTTAAAAATTCATAATATCTTGCTTGTAAACTCCTCATTTGATTTATAAATTATGAAAATTTACGTCCTAAAAATTCACCGCACCTATTTTTAAGTGAATTTCGTAAACTATGTATACTTCATTATAAATTAATTGCTCATTATAAAACAGCAGTATTGTGTAAATGGATTGATCAATTACTCGATGTGTAAGTAGTAAATATTTTATATAGGTAGTTTTAATTTTAAATATTACTAAGAGAGTACTGAATATTGTTACTATATTAGCTTACTTTACAAATTATACTTGATCAAAGGTATAAAACCAAGTCCAAATTACATTCCATTGTATAGTTATTTCTGTAAATATATAATATTATTATGTATCTAGAGTATGTAGTAATCAATAATTATCAAAAATTGTAGATCAGATTATAATATTATATGGAAGAGCTTTAAGAATGTTGTAATAAGAAAAATACTTGCTCATCAAAAATTTTCATTAAAACTGTTGTGTAATACAGATGCGTCTAGTTATCTGTGGCGATGAGCTCGATTAGTTCTACATCAGCATCATTCTACGTCTTATGAAGAAGATAACGCAATAATCGTCTTAATTTTAAAATAGATTTTGAATTGTTCAATTTTATGACATGATTATGTCTTATAGTTTTTATTTTATATGTATACTTATACAAATAATTCACTAATATACTATATTCTATTTATTTAAATCTCGAAAATTGTTATTAAATATAACTTGCTCAATATTTTTTCATGTGCTTGCTATGATTTGTTATTTTATTTTCTTTAATAGCAATACCCTGCTTATTCATAAACGATATACAACTTAAAAATCAATAAAATATTAAAACTCAAACACTGTGTAATTAACCAATAAATACTACAATTCATGCCTATTGCAATAAGTCTGGAAGATATCTTATTTAGCGACAAAGCCACCAATTCTTATACTGGTTAGATACGGCACTGTTTGATATATATCGGAGGGTCTAAAAGGCCAATCAAGCAACTACATGTAATTTATTTGAATGAAATTCCGCCTTTTAGCACTATACCTGATTTTCAATATTGGTTCAAGATGTATGATGAAACCAACTATTATTTTTTATTAATAGATCGATTTGTTCCCACTTTATAAATAGCAATAAGTTTGAGGCGCCCGAGGTTTCACTTGCAATTTTCCAATTTCCTCACTGGATTGATTTCATTTCTGGAATAAAAAATTCCTATGTTGATCTTGGTCATGTTAACAATTTGTGTACAAAATTATATATAAATCAGTATAGTTGTTGTTGCGTGGAAGCCACACATCCCCACAAACAATCGAACAATGTTTCGATTTTATTTAGTCGGGAGTAGGAATTACCTCCAAACTATTTTTCATTGTGAAAATTCTAACGTTTATTAAGTTTTAAGTATGGATCAAGGCCAAGTGCAGAAAATGAGTAAAAATCAGGCCAATACAGTGCTATATTTATTACATCCTCAGTTGCTTGTAAGCATTCTTCCAAGAATATGTAATCTAACCACAACTCTGAGGCATCATGACAAAGATAATAGTTGCTAATAAATGAAATACCCAAATTGCAATAATACCCCATCTGTGTGGTAGGTAAACTGTCCGCTGACAGAACCAAATGGAGAACAAAATTTTCAAAATGTTTTGTGTTACAAATGTTTTTCATAGTGTTGGCAATGTGAAAAACACTTGTAACAACGTATTAATCAAGCTGGCAAAATTGAATATAATTATGTAGATGAATTTTTGACCACCTGCTTTAGGGTATTTATGTATTTGCAGGCCAGCATCAATCCGTAGAAAGGGATGGCAAGATCAAATACTTACCAATATTGTGTAGATGAATATTCAAATGTTCAAATGAAAAAGACTTCAGGTCCAAACTACTCGATAGGCACTGACAAAATAAAATACATCATGTGTAGTAATTGCATCAAGCCTTGCCATTCCACAAATACTATACTGCCAAACCTAACCGAATGTGCCGGCTAACCCACTTATGTATGTAGCGCTCCTTTTAATCTCTTGAAGTACCAGTTCTGCTGGGGGCTTCATTTGATCTCCTACTATTTCTACTTAACTTCATAACAAAAAAGAACATGTTACTGTACTACCATTTATTTGAGTATTATCATGACATCATCAAAAGTATCTCCATGACGTTCAAGAAAAATCTTAAGGCAGTATTACATACATATAAGCAATATATATTTTTATTTAATGCAAAATGTAACAATAAATGTTTATAAAATAAAGTATACTGTTGATTGTAATAACTTTTTGTTTTATTTTATAGTGAATTGATCACACTAAAATTAATATTACGTCACACACTTGCAGTATCAAAGATGCTAATCATATACATGGCATTTTTGGTGGTAGCAGACAAGACAGTAAAATATTAAAAATAATAACACTGAAAAGAAATGTTCATTGTTCTTTTTGCGTGAGAAGGTGAGTTTTAATTTTCTGGAGTAGTTCTTTTTTCACTGTATCAGGGACCAGGGCTCTGGCTTTTGGAGTGACTTTTGTGACCAACATGTCACAAGTAACATTGTTGCTTTCATTTTCCTTTACTACATCTCGGCAAAGTACTCTTACTTGATCTCTCCAGCCACATTCTATTAATCGTCTTCTGAGCAACTCCTTGAACCTGGAAAACATATATTTAGTAATTAATTTGACTAAGTTCAGATCACAGACTTCTATTAAACTCAAATGAATCACCTACAGCCTATTATTTATTTATTATTATTAATAAACGGGTATTAGTCTCGGACTAGTTACTTCAGCTTGTCCTTTTTTTTGCTACTGGAATATTTAGCTGGATCGAAAGAGACAAAAGATGGTGTAACTAGTCTAAAGTTAGTTCGTGTTTATTAATAAGGCTGTTGGTGTCTAGGGTGGGCAAGTGTAAATATTTTTCATAGCTTAGTTATTGCAAGAAGTATTCATTTCTTTATTATATCGGTAATATAGTAGGGAGTCGTATCTATAAATTGTAAGACGGTATGAAATAAAAAATCCTATCTTACCTTTCACGATCTCCGCTAAGAACCAAGCGTTGGTGAGCAATTGTATTATTCACAGTCATAATTCTTGACTGAAAGATATGAAAATGAAAAATGATTATCTTATAACATTGGCACTTGACAATGTGTTACAATACAATATTATAACAAGAGTATTTATAATATCAAGATGCCAAACAATGTTTGTTGATCGATTGGTTCGCCCATGTTAAAACGTAGTGGTTATATGCTCTTTGGTCAATTAGTGATTTGGTATGTAGACAAAACAGAAGACTCACCTCGAGTTTATTAGTTTGAGACTCGAAACATGAACTATTTTAAATTTCTTTTAATACAGTGTAATAATAGTGTTTACTAGAAGCAATTGATGCAATGCCTATTCAATTTGTTTCCACTTATTTTGTTGTTTTTTTTTTTGTTTGGTTTTGGCTCCACACTTTTGTGTATTTAGCCAGTGTCAAGTCAAGTTAAGTCACACTCCAAGTCACCTAGTTAAGTCATAGTCTAGTCTAGTCTAGTCAAGTCATACTCCTAGTAAAGTGGTGGCAACTTTACCAGAAGCTTCTATGGAGTTTTGCAAACAACACTAAAAGAAACGTTTCGCCATCATTATACCATTTTCCCACACTCATGCCTATAATTCAGCACCTTACGAATAAAACGCCACCAATTTTATGCACTAACACTGAAATAAACGCAAGTTTTGGAAAATAATACAACGCGGCGCACAGTGGTCCCATTTTGAAAAAAGGTGGACTTAGGACCGAAAGTCGGAATTTCGGGCTGTTTTTTTTTTTATAGAATAGGTCTTAACTATCCTAACAACATCTATTCTATAAAGAAAATCCGTAGGATGCATAGTTTTCGAGAAAAAAAATAATCTTTTTTTTCTTGTATGGAGAAAAACATACTTTATTATTTTTCTCAAGTTGGGTGAAATAGTGACGGCTTTTGTTGATATTTTATGAAAGCCCTAGTGGTATTGTATCTAGAAAAAAATAAAACCAATGCGGTCACCTGCGGCCGCGGGAATAATCAGATGTCAAAAATTGATTAATTTTTTTTGCGTATTTTGCAAACATTGTTCGTTTCTGGCCAATTATTTATGTATTTTAGGTTAGCGCTCCATACTTTAATTCGAACTATTATATAACATTTCAAAAAAGTTAATCAAAATCGAGTAATTTTTTTTATAATTGCTGTTTTACTCATGAAATTGCACGCATACATGGTTAATTCAAAATGCAAATACTATATTACTCAGTATAATGTACAAAATAAACATGCACGTACCTAAAACGTAAAAAAAAAATATTTTAGTTTTTCGTTTATGCTTACTAAAAGTCACCGGTAATGGTTACCGACATTACTTACCTACCACTGGCGGGCATTATCTGCATAACCGATTTCTTGCTTTGTATTTTCAAAACTGGTTTTGCGACAGCATTTTCACAACCGCGGTTGTTGAATGCGAGGCAGGATATAAACAAACGAGTCACATCTGATACTAGCTGTGACTGGTCGCTAGCTGGTCGCTTTGTTCCTGACAAATCCTGACAACAGGATAACTCGTATATGCATGCAAGTAACTACCCCCTAAAAATAAAAGTGATATAGCTACATCAATAATAATTGGCGTATGTTATACACCAATAATGTTTGTTATTGGTGTGTTTTAATCTTTCTGTCATCTGTATACGTATGATTTTCTACCAGAAAAAATGACTCATTTGTTTGTGCAGATTCCTGATTACTTATTACACGTTACTTAGCTCCCATTGGCGGACTTTATCTATACAAACAAATGAGTCATTTTTGATAAATGGCTGTGATTGGTCGTTTACTATTACCTTGCTCTTGCACATAGTGACTAATGACCTATCTGTTATGGCGTATTAAATACAGAGCAATGTTAATTTAAATTGATTCATCGCTAACTGTGAAGTACTAAAAATTACTATTTTGAATTTGCAATGGCTGGCTTAGGCACATATTTTGATATGTTCTTGATTCTTAAAGATAGTGGAAATCTTAAGGATTACAATAAATTGTGTGAATTTATAGTTTCCAAAATACCATGTGAAATATCTGAAGATGACCATCAAACAATTAAGGAGTTTTGTCGGCTATTCACCAATCTTGTAACTAAGAAGTGGAAAGATGCAAGCAGAAACTTGAAGACATTTATGAATCGGGAAAACAACCGCAAGTGGTTAGAGACCAATATTAATTGGCCTACTTGCAATACGGTTGATCTTGTTACTACAATGAGAATGCCAGAGGACTTAGTTGAAGAGCCGGAATTACTGCCGGTTGCTATTCCATCTGTCTGCACTGCGGAAGCAGGTACCTCTACTGTAAAAGAAGTTAGAGTGCCCTTTGCCGATTTGGGCAACAAACAGAAGAAAAGACGTTCCAGCGTCTTTGTTAACGATAACTCTGAAGAAGAACTACAGTATTATTTTATTTCCAAGTTAAAAGAAAATGGAAAATATGCTTTAGCGAAGATTGTGGAATATCTGTGCGAGACTCCCGAAGTTGTATCAGATGTAACAAAACTCCTTTTCAAGGAAGAAAAAGTAGTCAGTATAGCAGAGGATACATCTTTGGCTTTGTACACAGCCCTTAGCCTATCCAAATGGCAATACTTATCCTTGAGAATGTTTCTGAAGGATGAAAATTGTTCAGCTGCCTTTCCGTCTTATCACAAGTTACTTGACGCTAAAAAGAGATGTTACCCATCTGAAAAACACGTGGAAGTAACGGAAATGGGAGCTCGCATAAGGTATTTATAAAATTATCCTATATGTTGTTTTAAAATTTTTAAGCTTCATTAGCTTACTTTTATTAATTTATTTTATTTTTCAGGTTGCAAGGACTTCTTAACCACACAGTGGAAAGAATTTTGCTAGACTTAAGACCAATCACAAGTTCAACCAACGAAGGACTAAAGTTGATATGGAAATGGGGCCTTGACGGAGCATCGTAACAGAGTAATTACAAACAAGTCTCAGCTCCTGAGTTTGACGATTCCTCTGTTGTATTGATCAGCATCGTCCCACTCCGACTAGTTGATGGGGGAGAAATGATTATTTGGGAAAACCCAAATCCTTGCTCACCACATTACTGTCGGCCAGTGAAATTCACGTTTACTTCAGAGACTGCGGAGTTCATAAAAGGGGAACACTTAGAAATGCAGCGCCAAATTACAAAATTGGTACCAACAAATTGTGGTGATGTGGAGATAGCCCACGAACTGCACATGACTATGATCGATGGGAAAGTGGCGAATATTATTGCAGATGTACCTTCATCAGCAACGTGCCCCATTTGCTTGGCGAAACCAAGTGAAATGAATAACTTGGAGCTTTTGGCCACGAGACCGCTTCGACAGGATTTGTACCAATATGGAATTTCATCGTTACATATGAAGATAAGATGTATGGAGTGTCTACTTCATATATCTTATAATATGGACTTCCAGCGCTGGAGTGCTCGTGGCGATCACAAGGAATTGAAGCAAGCAAAGAAAAATGCCACACAACAAGAGTTTCGGGAACAGACTGGAATACTCATCGATATTGTAAAACAGGTAATTTTTCCTTTAATTTGCTTCCTTTATATTATATACTCGTCTGTTTTTGTATGCCCTACTAACTTAATTTCTTCTTTGCAGGGCTTTGGAACAACTAACGATGGAAACACTGCAAGACGTTTTTTCCGAGATTATAAAAGATCATCGAGAATCACTGGAGTTGATGAAGATTTGTTACCCCGATTTTCTGTCATTCTGCAAGTTATATCTTCAGGAAAGAACGTCAATATTGCGAACTTTAGACGTTATTGCAAAGAAACAGCAGAACTGTATGTGCATTTCTATCCGTGGTACTACATGCCTGTTAGTGTCCACAAACTTCTGATGCACGGAGCAGATATTTACAGTCATTTTTCAGTTCTGCCTATTGGTAAGTAATAATAGATCAAGACAAATGAAATATAAAGCAGTTAACTAACTGTAAATCTATAAACACTAAAATAATAGTTTCAATGTCAACTTCAACGTATAATTATAGCATATTTTTTATTATTTTTAGGGTCCTTGTCGGAGGAAGCTTCCGAGGCTCGTAATAAAGACTTCCGGAACGTAAGAGAGAAGAACACGAGAAAGACAGGAAGGATCCAAACAAACGAGGACATACTACACGGGCTTTTAATAAGTTCAGACCCCCACATATCATGGCTTAGACCAAAATTTTCAAAGCCTAATCATCTAGAGATGCTTCCTGAGGCAATTCAGTTGCTCGAAATAGACTCGGAGTGCGTATACGTGGAAGAAGAGTAGAAAATGAAAATATACCAGATCCAATGCTATAATTTTTTATTTATTTTATCCTTTAAAAAACTACATATAAAACAGCCCTTTTCAAGGCTACACATTTATCTTATGTTTCTGGTAGAAAATCATACGTACACAACTACATAAGATTAAAACACACACCAATAACAAACATTATTGGTGTATAACATACGCCAATTATTATTGATGAGCTATATCACTTTTATGTTTAGGGGGTAGTTACTTGCATGCATATACGAGTTATCCTGTTGTCAGGATTTGTCAGGAACAAAGCGACCAGCTAGCGACCAGTCATAGCTAGTATCAGATGTGACTCGTTTGTTTATATCCTGCCTCGCATTCAACAACCGCGGTTGTGAAAATGCTGTCGCAAAACCAGTTTTGAAAATACAAAGCAAGAAATCGATTATGCAGATAATGCCCGCCAGTGGTAGGTAAGTAATGTCGGTAACCATCACCGGTGACTTTTAGTAAGCATAAACGAAAAACTAAAATATTTTTTTTTACGTTTTAGGTACGTGCATGTTTATTTTGTACATTATACTGAGTAATATAGGATTTGCATTTTGAATTAACCATGTATGCGTGCATTTTCATGAATAAAACAGCAATTATAAAAAAAAATAACTCGATTTTGATTAATTTTTTTGAAATGTTATATAATAGTTCGAATTAAAGTATGGAGCGCTAACCTAATATACATAAATAATTGGCCAGAAACGAACAATGTTTGCAAAATACGCAAAAAAAATTAATCAATTTTTGACATCTGATTATTCCCGCGGCCGCAGGTGACCGCATTGGTTTTATTTTTTTCTGGATACAATACCACTAGGGCTTTCATAAAATATCAACAAAAGCCGTCACTATTTCACCCAACTTGAGAAAAATAATAAAGTATGTTTTTCTCCATACAAGAAAAAAAAGATTATTTTTTTTCTCGAAAACTATGCATCCTACGGATTTTCTTTATAGAATAGATGTTGTTAGGATAGTTAAGACCTATTCTATAAAAAAAAAAACAGCCCGAAATTCCGACTTTCGGTCCTAAGTCCACCTTTTTTCAAAATGGGACCACTGTGCGGCGACGCGATCTTTTTCGTTTTCCCGCCAAAACTTCCTTATTTTTGTTTATTACTCAACATGAGAATGAAACGAACACTCGCAGCAAAGAATATAATAGGTCTTTACCTATGAAATTGCCGTATTGCAGTACAGACTTTTTCAAACAAAAAAAAGTTTTGATTGGCTATGAATTCTATATTCAAATTAATTTTGTTTTAAAAATATGACATTCTATTTACAATATAATTCTTTTGTTTATTGATTAGCGTTGTATTTTCATTACATTTCAACATTTTTCCTCATAATGGATACTTCGAAATTTCGTGTAATTATGGAATATGAGTTCCGTCGTGGCACCAACGCGGCACAAACGACACGTAACATCAACGACGTTTACGGAGCGAACTGTACAAACGAACGTACAACCCGTTATTGGTTTGCTCGGTTCCGTTCTGGGAATTTTGACTTGAAAAATGAACCTCGTGGTCGTCCGGAAACTTTGGTCAACAATGATGAATTAAAGGCGATTGTGGAAGCTGATGAATCTCAATCTACAGCTGAGCTGGCAGCAGCTTTTGATGTTAGCATCAAAACAATATTGGTCCATTTGCGACAGATTGGCAAGATAAAAAAGCTTGATAGATGGGTGCCCCACGAACTTAACGATCGCCAGCGCAACGTACGCGCCGAGACTTGCCTTGCGCTGCTTAACAGGCACAGAAATTAAGGAATTTTGAACCGAATTGTTACGTGCGACGAAAAATGGATTCTTTTTGACAATCGAAAGCGCTCACCAAGTTGGTTAGATCCTGGTTCGGTACCAAAGCAATGTGCAAAACGAAAAATGACCCCTAGAAAGGTGATGGTCACAGTTTGGTGGTCTAGTGCTGGTGTGACTCATCATAGCTTTTTACAAAACGGCGAGAGCATTACTGCAGATGTGTACATTGAAGAACTGACCACAATGATGGCGAAACTCGCACGTCTGCAACCAGCTTTGGTCAATCGGTCGTCTCCACTGCTACTTCACGACAACGCGCGACCGCATACTGCACAACAGACCGTCTCTAAGCTGCATGAGTTGGGTTTGGAAGCTCTCCCTCATCCGCCATACTCACCAGATCTTGCGCCTACCGACTATTACTTTTTCCAAAATTTGGACAACTTTTTAGTGGGAAAAAATTCAATTCCCGAGAGGCAGTACAAAACGCCTTTGAAGAGTTTGTTGTCTCCCGTCCTACTGATTTTTTGACGAAGGGCATCCATAAACTGCCATAGCGTTGGCAAAGATGCATTGATTGCAGGGGTGATTACTTTGAATAAAAGAAATAAATAAGTTGGAAAAAAAAATACTTTAACTTTTTTCAAACAAAACGGCAATTTCATAGGTAAAGACCTAATAGTTACTTTCATTATGTATATACACACGACGGATGCGGAGACGGATGGTAGAGTAACTATATTCTTTGCTATAAGCGTTACATACTCTTTGAGACTAGGTAGAGCACAGAATCACAGACCAAGTAGAGGATACTACACAGAATATTATTACAGAACTTTAATGTGTAAAAAGGGTTTGAGAATTATCCGTTAAGTATTTCGTGAACGTGCTCGAGTGTTGGCAAATGGTTCCAAGCTACTAAAACCATGCCTTATCGTTTTCTCTTTAAGGCTTTTTAGAGCCATAAAAGCAGTAAAATATCCACCATTCTGCTGTGGCATTTTGAATTTTTGACTATAGCAAAGTAAGACATGGTTTTGGCGGGAAAACGAAAAAGATCGCATCGCGGCCGCCGCATTGTATTATTTTCCAAAACTGGTTTTATTTTCAGTGTTAGTGCATAAAATTGGTGGCATTTTATTCGTTATGTGCTGAATAGCAGACATGAGTGTGGAAAAGTGGTATAATGATGGTGAAACGTTTTCTTTCGTGTTGTTTCCAAAACTCCATAGAAGCTTCTAGTAAAGTTGCCACCACTTTACTAGGAGTATGACTTGACTAGACTAGACTAGACTATGACTGAACTTGATTTTCCAAAAAAAGGGATGTAAAGTATTACAGCCACGAGTCTTTAATTCCGATCCGTGGATTTTTTTTCAGGGCAGATGAGAGCGTATAGTTTTCGAAACAATGATCCGAGTTGCCATTCATTTAAACAAATTTTCCACTCGCTTTGGTGACCTGTCATGTCTGATACATAGACATACACAGTATCCTCTACTTGGTCTGTGCCAAAAAATAAAAACCAAAGAGCATATAACCACTACGTTAACATTCTAAATAATATCGGGGCAGCTTACAATTATTTTTAAATCGCAAATTATAATTATATATCTATTGCAAAGAATATAATTTGATCTGTTGCAAGGAAAGATTTGCATATGCAGGTTTTTATTTGGTTTTGTATTGAAAGGAATTTCTTGATTGAATTAGGTAATTGGTTTGTTTGTTATTTTAGGTCCAAATCCAAAGAGCGGTCTCATTCGCAATAACATGGCACACGTTATTGTGTTGGACTCTATAAATGAAGACATTTTTGTATGTGGAATATGCAAGTCTGTATTCAACTCCATGGAAATATTTCTCAACCATAAAAAGTTAAAGTGTACTACAGAATTTTTAGGAAATATCTTAACTAATGGGGTTTCTTCTGTAGTGTCTACGGTAAGCAACTCTGCAGATAGTACAGTGGTACACCAAGAAAATGGTATAGAAGTACAATGCGAGACTCCTACTGTGAAACTTTTCTGTGCCCAATGCGATAAAAAGTATAAAAGCAGAAAATCATTAAGAGCTCACATAAAATCTCACTATGTGAAACCATACCAGTGTCTTGTATGTGGAAGGTGTTTTAATCAAAACTCACACCTTCAAAGGCATATTCTATCACATAAAGTTTGGCCTGAAAGTCTCAGTGAGACCACAGCTAAGTCTGCGGAAGTAGAACTTTTAAGCTATTCCTGTCCATATTGCATGGCTGTGTATTCAAATTATAATAATTTTAGATCCCATCTAAAGAATCACCAGACTGTAAAAAAATTTAAATGTATTCAAGGTGACTGTTCTTACTTTTCTGAAACAGTTGAGAGTCTATTAGAGCATGTTTCTGCTGCCCATATCAAGCCATTGTATTACTGCTACATCTGCAATAAACCATTTGACAAATTGGAGACCATGGCCACTCATCAACAAAGACATGATAACATTGCGAAGAATAACAAGAGCGGAATGCAGTACAAATGCTTACAGTGTGATGCTGTATTTAAAAAATCTGAAAAACTATCTTTACACATGCTAACCGAAAACCATAAGAAGATGTGCATTCACTGTAATAAAACCTTTGCTAGTGACAAAAGGTTGCGGCTACATTTACAAATTCACAGAAAAGTAAAACCTTACCAGTGCACCATTTGCAGCAGCAGTTTTCACATGAAAAAATACCTTACTACCCACTTATTAAAGCATGGCCAGAGAGAATTTGAGTGCCCAATTTGTAAAAACATGTTTAAACGGCAGGATCTGCTTCAAAGGCATATGAAGTTGCACCTGAACAATATGCTTAAATGTCCTTTTAAAGATATATTAGAATGTAATAAAGAGTTCAGCCGTCAAGATAAACTGAAGTTACATGTTAAAAGTCACACCAAACACAATTCAAATGCAAAGACAAGTGAAGAAAGTAGAATGGATGACTTAATTCAGTGTGATGGATAGCAAATACATAAATACAATTGCAGTAGCGATAGATTTTTAGTGGTAATTATATTATAAATTAAGTAGGTGATATTAGGTCCATATGCTCATTGAAGATAATCCTTGGAAATCAATTGTGTTATTAGTATGATTAGGCTGTGCACTGTGCACTCGTTAAAAATAATTAGTTATTGGAATAGGCACAGTTGTAAATGCATACTAATTCATAACCAAATTGGTTTTTTAATATTTTTTTTATCTTTGATTAATGGCAAAGCATTTGACCACTGTCTTACCTGATGTTAAGTAATGATGTGGTCTATGTGGGTTTAGTATAGAAGGTCAAAGAGTATTATGAATTTTCCAATAGCTTTATACTGAATCAAGCTTTAGCAACGCAATATAATGTACCTATATACAAATTTATGATTTTCATATATTTTTATATAGCAGTATCGCCTGCTAAGTGTAATCTACCCATATCCCATTAGTGATTCAAATTTTTCCTTTACAAATTAATCTGTACATACATACTTTACTTACTGTATATGTGGTAAGTTGTTAACACTTGTGTGGCTTCTTTCATCGTGAGTTCATATTTAATTAACCATTGAAGCAGCCCTCACATTTGCCATTTTCAGTCTATAACTGTTGTTAGCAGCACACTAGACTTCCACTTGCGTAAAGTAAAAATGAAGTTTCATGTGTTATTGTTGTTAACCCTTTTATTAAGTTCATTTTACTTAGCTGATGTAAGTTTGTGTGTGTTTATAGCTAGGTATAATAATGTTCAAATTCTAGGTCCATGAAAAGCTTATGTAAGATTTCATAGACCATTCCAAAAATGACTAGAAGCACTGAATTTATCATGCTGACACTAAAATTAAAGAAATAAATACTTTCTATTTTATAGAGAGTTGGTATACATAATGAACAATAATAATTCAAGTTCGGAATCATGTCATGTATGTGGCATACAATATGCCCTCATATCAGCTTAATTTCACTATTATTTGGTATTACTTTGGGTGCCAACAAAAAATTTTGTGTGATCTAATGAATGAGCATAGAATGAAAAAATAATCTAATAATTAAAATATTTCAGGCGCGGCAGTTTCGTGTCACAGATCAAGTTTATTTCGACATCCACAGGGAAGACAAACCTTTGGGTAGAATTGTGATAGGTCTATTTGGAGATCTAGCTCCAAAAGCTGTGAAAAACTTTAAGGTATTGGCGACAAAAGGAGTCAAAGGAAAGTCATACAAAGGGACATCATTCAATCGAATCATTAAAAGGTTTATGTTGCAAGGTAAGAATAGAGATTTAAAAAAAATATAGAACAACTTGGCACTGAAACCAAGTTTATTTACTGGGACTATTGGTTTCAGGAGGAGATGTAGTAAATGATGATGGGACTGGATCTATCAGCATTTACGGCGATACATTTGAAGATGAAAACTTAGACACGCAACATACTGGGGCCGGATTTGTTTCTATGGCAAATAAAGGTGATCTTACACTGTACTAATTACACATTGTAATATTGTTGCCAGAAAAGTGTCTCATCCCCTTTTTATCAATATTTATTATAGGAAGCAACACAAATGGCTGCCAATTCTTAATAACGACCACAGGGACCCCATGGTTGGACAACTTGCACACTGTTATTGGAAAGGTATTATAGTAAGGAATTATTCTTTATAGATAGTTTTTATTCTCGGGTGTTGGTCAAGCGTTTGTTACCTGCAGATGAACTTAAAGCTAGTAATATTATTAACTACTTATGCAGATTTCCTAGTTTAACTCAATAACTTTAATTATACAAGATTCACCATCCCCATTCTATTATTGAACCACGTAAATACATTCATCTATGTATTGAACTATCAGGCTCACGGCTAAGCTAAGCGTCTTATTGTTTACGGAACATTTTCCTTCCAAAGAATGGAAACTCTTTGCCAGAGTTTACACGAGTCAGGGGGTGATCATGTAACTTTGATTGCAATGCAACTGGAGATTTCATCTTAATTAGAAATTTCCCAAAGTAGCTATGCAAATAGACTGTATATTGTAACTGTCAAATCTATATTATCTATATTCTAAAATATATATAAAACAAGCTAGCTTCCGCCCGCGGCTTCACCTGCGTGGCCTATAGGAAACAAATGTTATATTTTTCTGCCAAAACAAACAAACATATTTTCATAGATAATTTCAGCCACCAATTTCACCCTCTTAGGGGTGGAATTTCGAAAAACCCTTTCTTAGTGGATACCTGCACTTTACAAAGAACACAAATTTCAAGTCTCTAGGACCAGCGGTTTAGGCTGTGCGTTGTTATATAAGTCAGTCAGTCAGTCAGTCATGACTTTGAATTTTATATGTACAGATGTTTTTCTATTGGTTGCAATCAAGATATGTGATCGCCTAGCGGGTAATATAGCGGTCAAACGCGAAAATATTCAATGAAAGGTATCCAAAAACTAATTTACAGGTGGTGGAAGGTCAGAACGTGGTTCACATGGCGGAACACACCCCTACAGATGTCGACGACCGACCGACACAACACGTGTATATCGCGGACAGTGGAGTGTTGCCCACACCATCGCCATACTATATTTCTGATGACCCGTATGAGTGAGTACATGGTACTCATCTTGTCATGAATTATACTAATATTTTTTATTCTCTTTAGCTCCCGACCAAATAGAAAGGTGCTAAAAGTTTAACTTGTAAACAAAGTTTTATCTGTCTGTGGCAATGTATCTCTTAAATGGATAAAATATAGAGTTTTTTTGTGTTTAAAATGTGACTTGTTTGAGGGTATACAAAGTACATAGCTATGATTTAAGAAAATCTGTACAGTAGTTTATAGATTATCAACCTTTTCTGGTTGATGACGGGAATGCCGGTATGTTTATTTAAAAAAAATGGTTCATGTATCCAAAACTATTATTTAAGCATGTTTGTAGCAGATAATTTGTAATACTACTAATCGGATTATGGAAATTATTTCACTTATAGAAACCTACACTGTTCTTGAGTGACAAGCTATGGTTTATTGTTACTAGTTATAAACTACTAGCTTTCGCCTGCGGCTACAAGAAGGTGAAGATGTAAAATCATATTTTTATTTTTGTTTGTGTTTATAATTATATAATATTGGATTTGTACAGTAGCTCTATCTGCCGAATATTTTCAAAGCGATAGAAGTTACAAGTTTTCAATAACGGCTTTTCAGGAGTATTGTTTTTTTTCTTAAATTTCTGATGGCCAGCTTATTATCCTAGCTCCAAAAAGTTTTTAATGTGAAGATGTAAAACCTCTTAATATAAATTAAACTCGGCATAATATTTCTAAATATACTATGTGATGTACGTAAAAAAAACAAAGCTATGAAAATAGGATAAATTCATGAATAACTAAATAAATAAAACGACATCGTTCCCTAAATAAAAGTTTTATTTTTAGGCTGTGAATATTAGCATTATGTATAATTTATTTTTGTTTTTCAGCCTGTGGGCGTGGATCAAAGCATCAGCCGTACCGCTGACAATGTCTTTTTCCATTCTCAGCTTTTTCCACTGGATGATGAGGAAAATGGACATATCTTAAGCGTTCTCAATCCCGCGAACTGTCTAATGTTCTTTTAAAGTTGTAGTGAGGTTATCAATATATGATATTGAATATTATGATAATGAATAAATGTGAATTTAAAAAAGTTTTAGTTTTGTTTCGTGTACCGTCAAAATTATAAGTATTGATGTCGCAACGGTATGTAGCATTGTGATTGTTCTTTCAAGCGCAGTTATATTTAGTAGTCCAGCGGTAGCGTTTTCCGTTTTTTACTTAGAACTAGCTCACCACAGACGTTGTCCTATCCAAACCCATACAAAAACCTCTCAGAAAAAAGGCGTAAAATTTTGATAATTTTCCGGAATTTTTTATTTCAACTTTTTCTAAATAAAACCTTTTGTTATGAATATCAACAAACACGAAACAAAAACTAGTAAAATCAGTCCAGCCATAGTATTCTGTGGTCCAGCCGTCCTCAAGTGATGTTTAAAGTTGCCATATTTAGTTGATTAGTTAAGCTTTAATATATTTTGTACAGAAATATGGCATCCGGTGCAATAACTTATTTAGTTTTTTTAAAGAGGAGTCTTCGCAGAATAAATAATGCTGATTCTGTAGTGTTATTTACTTACTTTATTATTATATAACTTATGTATCTAAAATTGTATTTAATGTTCTACAATTTTAACACTGCTAAGCCTTATAATATAGTTTATATATTACATATTTACATTATAAATCAAGTGCATTTATTTGACGTAGCCCTCGTAAAAGAGAAATATATCTTTGTTGTTGTTTTTAGTACGTAGGTACATATTTTGATAGAAGATTAGCCAAGTCAAATATGATTTATGAGACAGTCTAGATTGTAGTTAAGATTATTAAAGTTAGCATTCTTCAAATTATTATAAGATAGTATGAATTTGACTAGTTAGTAATAGATAGGTAGATAAATAAATAATGATTTTTCTAACCTCGGTCGCCAAACTGAGGCTAAAGAACTCGCGAACCTCAGAGCTTTGGAATATCGACACCCTTATAAGTTAACAAGACAAAATCGCAGGACATTCCAACTATAACATAGCAAAAATAGCAGCAAGTGCTAATAGTGTAGGAGCTAAGGTTATCTCGGTAGCGGAGTCTGGGGCGGCTCTGAAGGTGGCGCCACCGTTGCCGCCGCTTGCGCCTGCGCTTGTGTCGGCGGCTCGCTGCAAGGCCGCTGCGCCACACGCCTTCGAACAAGACTCCCATAGACGGCACACATCACAAGCCGTGCTCGGGATTGGTTGAAAGAACTGTCGAGCGCGGTGGCCTGGAAAGTTAGTTTAAAATAGTTAAGTTTTTATATATTTTTTATGTTAGTTATTGATTTTAAGCAGTACCTATGCTTAAGGGGATTGGAGTATTGAATTCGCTGCTGTGGGTATATAAAAATTATTGTGGTTTGTATAATACTAGAGAGCACCTCATGTTTTACCCAAAACTTATCGGTATTCCCGTGGTATTTCTCAATTTAATGGGATAAAAGTATTCTATGTTAATCCCGGAAATATAGGCAACTTGTTTACTAAAATAAATTTGACTTGGTTCAGCCGTCTTGGCTTGAAAGCCAAAACAAACTTACTAACGAAATTAATATTAGAACTTACATTAAAACATACGTTTAACTTTCACTACGTACACTAATAGGTACATATGGATAGGAATATGATTATTATTTGAACCAATGATGATGTGTTGGTTTTGGAAAGCGATAGATTAGATAATATTTAATGACGTCGGCAAGACTTATGTTATGCTATTACACTTGTCAAGGAGTACTAACTAGAGTCGTACAGGTCCTCGAGCGTGGCCCACGCTGGGCGTTGCCTGGCGACGGGCAGCGCGCGCGGCGCGGCGAGCGTGGCGCAGCGCTCGGCGCGCGCCGCTCGCACCCACGTGACCACGCGCGCGCCGCCGCGCTGCAGCCGCGCCGATATCACGTGGCGGACCGCCTGCGGGAAGATCGGAATAAGAGGTAGGGAAATCGACATTACAACCATCGGCATAAGCATACGATTTTGCACAAAAAGGATTTGACTACTAAAGGCCTTTTATTTAGATTTCTGATTTATAGCAGTATGGCCTGCTTAGCGTAACAATAGATAAATTTTAAATGTTCCCAAAGGAAAAATTTAAACGCACATCGACCCATTCCTAAAGCCGGGTCATGTTTTATTTAATCTAGATATCGTGACAAGTGATCTCATGTCCATTTATCCTTCACCTTTTACAACCAACTTGCGGGGTTGATAGAGTTATATTGCTGGAGAGATTTTATAGCATTTATGTAGATGTTTATTTCTATCTAAAAACTAAAAAATAACCTTTTATTTAAGCTTCATTTCGCGAAGTCACCCTGTTAGATGCAATTTGTATAGCAATAGATGAAAATTAAAAAGTGTATGACTGTCTTATGACTAACATTGCTTGAGATAATATATATAAAGTCTCATACCGTCAGCTCTGTAAGCGTATTGATGTCTGCTAAGTATCCTGACGGCAGCTGTACAGTGAGGAGCACTAGTCCGCTCTCAGTCTCGTTTCCTTGTGCTACGAACCTGCAAGTTTCAGACACACTTAAGAAACACTGAGATAGATTTGTGAGTGACTTACGGTACATGTGGTTAACCGCTTCCTTTTAATAAGTACCCTGTTTAACCTAAAAAAGAAAGTTCATTCATATAGCTGTACTAACCCATAACATATGGACAGTTGAAGACGATCCTTCGTGGAGACGAGGTCGACGCGAGGGTCGAGCGTGTACCGTGGCCATGGTGCCGTGACGTTGGTAGCTCCGCGTGCTGACAGACCGACCAGTGCCACTCCGCGACCTTCCGTCGACACGGACGCTGACCGACTGCTTCGGATCTGGGAAGGTGGCACCTTTTATAAGGGCTCCTAAGAGAGCAGTGTTGAAACACGTTACCACGTGGGCTTAGATTCCGCACCAGGGCTCTTATTTGCTTCGTATAGATTTCCTACTATCATACCTTTTAGATTACTCCTGCATTTTATATAAGGTCATCGGGCTGTTGTGGCATTGGTGGCGCATGGGTCGAACGACTAGTCTAACAGTCAGCCAGTCACAGGGGCAATAAGCAGACTCTATGGCTCGTAGAACTGTCGACTTTTAACTAAAAATTTCCCGATCGGCAAAAAAACTGGAAGCGGATGACTTCCTCTACTGCTATTGGTAATACAATTAATGGCCTGGCGCTCTTTGGGCTAGTTTATTGAGAGTTTTACTAAAAATTCGCTCACTTCTACGTTAGTTATTGTTTATACTCACCGCCTGTGTATGTATGATGAGAGCATTGTTTTCACCAATCTGGAACTGTCTAGTTTCTTCGGAGCCAGTAACGTTGAACGAGACTCGCAGTTTCGTCGATGATTTTATCGTTTCAGCAAATTGAGCCAACGCATCAATCTACAAATCACAATAAAGTTTGAAAAACTTCTTAATGCTTTGTTTGCGGTACATATTATATGATGGATATCAGGAATTCAACCAAATTAATAGATAGCCAGTACTTGCGTAATTTTGCTGCTAATATCCCTTTTTCAGTTTCTGTCGGGCTTTATACATACCACTTCAGGATCCGGATCCACAGGTTTATAAGCTTGCAGAAGGTATCTAACGACCGGCACCGACTCATCAACCAGTCGAGCTGCCAGCATGCCTCGTAAGGCCCACGCAGCGGTCGTCGCTTCCAAGCTGTTTCCTTGCAGCCAAGGGTTTCGCCATTCAGAGCCAGACAGCTTACGGGACCAGAATAACGTAGACCCTGGGAAAATATTGGTTACTTTAACACTTTGTCCCATATTCTCGATAACAGAAGACTTTGGGATTTCCTATTAATACAAGTTTGCAATTTTCCGATTAAATGGATTGTCTTACCAGAAGTATTAGCATATTTATCCATCATCTGCAATGCTAGGGTGGACTGCGAGTTTCTTGCTGTTGCTAAGGCTCCGCTTATCACAGCTAGTGTGTAGGCATCTAAGTTTGGAGACAGGCTTTTTGTGATGTACTCTTGTGCTCTTAGGATGTTGTCTTTGAAAATTATATCACTTCCCTGAAAATTAACAGACGTAATAAAAATACATTATAATTTATGGATGCATAAATTAAATTTTAGGTTACTTTATGGGCTATAAACAAAGGATGTTTGCTTAATGTTTCAGAGGCTGTAGTTGCAAACCATGCTAGCTACCAGGCTGACTAGGGTATTCATTTATGACAATGTTCTAGGTAAGCACTTTGAACTTTACCTTAGTCTGCATAAAGGCGACTAATGTATGCGCGGCGAGTGGTAACGGCGCCTGCGCGCGTGGATCGTACCGCGTATTAGACGGTGGTGAGTCCCATCCGCCCTCTTCTCTCTGCCTCTTGGCTAACCAAGTGGCTGCAGCCGTGCTGGCCACTGGGGACACTTCCACGTAGCGGGCGCAGCGGGACAACCAGCGAAGGGCTACTGATGTCATCCTAGGATAAACATAATAGCAATAGGTAATCTGATGGAGGTTTTCAAGAGAAGAATGACACCGCCATCCATGCTCATAGTGTCTCGTATCTTTGTCTATCCAAAGGTTGTCTGTTATTATTATTATCAGTAAAGCGTTTTGTATTGTTTTTTATCGACAGGGTTTTTATATTAATGAAAGGACAAAATATGCTTGCGTGCTTCAAGCAAGCGACATAAAAATATTTAACATTTGCTTTTATTTATTTATAAATTTAATAAATTTTTAACTATTGCTATACTTGTTTTTCGAGTGGATAAAACGGGATAAAGGCCCATGCTAGAGAAAAGGCAAACAATTTAGTGTTTTATTGTTCTTTTCTAGTGCAAGCTACAACAGCGTTCAAAGTTACTATTTGGTTCCAGTTCCAGTATCTACTTACCACACATCACCTTCGGCGTCATCTCCAGTTTCCGGCGCGAAGGACCCATCTGAGCGACGGTATGCCATCAGTCGCTGATAGCCAACAGCTGCTAGCGCTCGCGCATCTTTAGAAATGGCTGCGTCTTCTTGTCCGGTGGCCTGGTAAAAAATGGAAGATAAGGTCTCTATGATCCAATCTCTTAATTTGCATCTAGTACTGAACTGCAAGCCAGTAGAAATATTATTGGGCTTAATTTGAATGCAGTAGAATGAACTTGGGAGACCAACTAATTCTGGCCTGTAGAGTGTAGAAGTAGATAGTTAAAACCACATAATCTGACCTGTAGATAGTCAAGTAGCACACATCCAGCAGCTAACGGTCTCACAGCATGTGGTGGGTCACCAGCTGCAGCCGGGGGTTGTCGGGCCGCATACATGGCGCTGGATAGAAGGTCACCAGTCGCTAAAAGGGATATCGGGCCTGGTTTGATTCCTGCTGGAGGAGTCAGAGTAACATTGGCACGTGCTACGCCGCGACGTGCGTCTAGAAGGTTCCACGTCCAGAGGTCTTCTTCGTAGCCATCCTGAAAGAAGCAGATAAGTGTAATTTGGTGACACAGATAATACCTTTCAAATGTGTACGGGTTAAATGTTGCGATTGTTGCAGCTTTGGCTATAGTGTACAGTACACATTATCGATTACAGTAATAAAAATGAACAGAATTTCAGAAATTGACTTTATAAAAGATCGTACCAATTTTCTTAGATTCTTAAGTACACTTGACCCGTTTCTGAAACAATAGAGTTTTTCTTTATTGTGCACCTTGACTTCGATGGTTCTGAAGAGTGAGTCGGAGACGCCGTTTCCACTGGCTTCAATAATGACCGATGCATCTCCAGTGCGTACAACCGTTACCAAGAAGGCAGTGCTGGCCGAGCCTCGCGCCGGAACCGTCACTCGCTCGCGGCGGAACAACTCGATCTCTGGAATACGGATGCGTTAGTATTAGGTACTTTTACACTGTGAAAACTGAAAATTCACAATCTGCTTGTCACACTTACTACATTTTCTTACATTTATTTTAGAGTTATAGAAGTGGGGAAACTACTTTAATATTCAACTCTCTTCAAAACCGTATACATTATATTAGGAACACCTCTCTTTTCACTGAAAGGATAAAAAAATGCGCATACTTAGGTGTTATAACAAAGTTACTTTTGCAAGTTTTTGAGAATTGGTATAGCGGTATGGCTGATTATGGCCTGATATATCTATACCCTGCAGATGCAAGACTTGACAAGGAGTAACGTGCAAACGAATAGGTACCCTTAATAAAAGTTATTAATACTGGCAGTCTTAAATAGTTCGGTGTGACATAAACGTAACAGCAAATGTGTAAAAAAAAACTCATAAGTCTTGCTCCAACTCTAAAAACAAAGCCGTTATGTTAAATCTCAGAATTTTTAAATAAGTTAAATGTGCCACTAACTTTTAGCTGAATCCAGATTGTTATCCAACGGTTCAAACTCGAAGTACTGGTCGCTATTATAAAAGGTAACTTCAACCGAAGTGTCTACCGCCAAGCTGTTCTTCAAGATCACGATGGCTGCTAAGGTTTCTCCCTTCTGCAACGTAGCTGGTAGTTCAGCACTGATGGAGAGAGGTATGGAGGTGAGGAAGTTGGTTGGGGAAGCGAGACCAAGGCCGAGGGTTGGATGGATGGCGAACGCTCCGACTGTTAGTTGGGACGGCGATGTCGGTGTCCATCGCTCTTTCGTGCCTTTTCCGTCGCTTCTGCAAACAGAAAAAATGTTTGAGTTAGATTGTAGAATATTTGCGTGATCTGTTCTCTCCGCGACTTTATTTCTTCTGCATATCAACGATCTGCTTACGCCCGATATTGTTGGGTATGCAGACGATAGTACGGTCGTTGAGAGATATATTCCCCCTCCGAGGGCCAAGGGATCGGAAATCCAGTCGTTAAGATCAGCCATGATTGAACGAACAGATGCAACACTTAAAACAGTGTCTGATTGGGGTGCAGCAAATTTGGTCACCTTTAACACCAAAAAGACACAGGCTTGTCTTTTTACGACCAAACGGGATCCCATAGTCGATTTCCCTTCATTTCAGGATGTGTTGGTACCATTCCAGGACAGAATCGATCTTCTCGGCATGCCCATAACTCCCAACCTCAACTATGGACTTTCCATTGAATCTAAAGCCAAGTATGCAGCCAAAAAGCTTGGTATATTAAACAAGGTCAAACGGTATTTTACATCTTCGCAACTATTGGACCTATACCAAGCTCAGGTAAGGTCTTGCATGGAATACTGCAGCCACTTATGGGATGGCTCTGCCAAATACCAGTTGGCTGCATTGGACTCAGTGGAACGGCGCGCAATAAAAATCATTAATGACGAAGCGCTAGTTGGGAGTAAACTGCAAAACCTTAAACATAGACGTAAGGTGGCATGTTTGGCCGTATTTTACAGAATTTATTTTGGAGAATGTGCCCAGGAGCTTCACAATCTTATCCCACCGTCTCCATTCCACTACAGGACCTCACGGCGAGGTCAGAGTTACCATCCTTACGTTGTTGATTTACCTTTTGTTCGTACGAAACGCTTTGCAGATTCTTTTATTGTGCGTACGGCTAGGGAATGGAACTCACTCCCGTCGTCGGTGTTTCCATCAACATACAACTTGGGAGTCTTTAAGTCAAGAGTAAATAGGTTATTTCTGGGTAAGCGTGCTCCACCTTCGACCTCATCGTCACTTACCATCAGGTGAGATGTAGTCAAACGCAAACCCATCGAAAGTAAAAAAAAAAAAAAAAAAAAAAAAAACTATACAGGGATCAGTATGGTAGAATTGTCTTTCCACTAACATCTTTTTATACAATTTTTGAGTGAACTAGTGTGGTAAAACGGTATTCTTACTTCAGACATCTTCAGACATCACAGAAAGATGTTTTTTTCTGTGATGTCTGATGATAATGTTATGACTGGGGTTCCAAAAGTTACTCTCTCATCCCGATAGGAATTCTGTCGGCTGTGGTGGTCGATCACAATGGCCCTTCTAAATGAACAAATACTGGGTTATTGTGTTTTGTTACTAGGTACTCAGATTGTGTATTTTTTCTATGAAGTTCTGGAGCTTTCAGAAAATTTAAATTATGTTACCGGCCCGCCGCTATTTCATCGGCCGGGCTAGCATGCATTTTATTTTTTTTTTTTTTTTTACTTCAAACTTGTCTAGCATTTGACCACGCTCTCACCTGATGGGAAGTGACGATGTGATCGAAGGTGTAGCATGCTAGCCAAGTAAATACCTATTCACTCTTCTCTTGAACACGCCCGGGTCATATTTCGCCGGAAACACAGACGCTGGCAAGGCATTCCATTCCTTAGCCGTTCTAATTAAGAACGTGGAATCAAATCGCTTGGTACGAATGGGTGGTATTTCGACCACGAAAGGATGGCGCTTAGCCGCGCGTCTAGTAGTCCGGTAGTGGAATGGTGATGGGAGTATGAGATCATGCAGTTCTTGTGCGCATTCGCCGTGGTGTAATCTGTAAAAGACCGACAGACTTGCCACCTTACGTCGGTGCGCTAGGCTCTGGAGCCTTTCACCAACCAAAGTGTCATCGTCAATGAGCCTTTTGGCACGCCGTTCAATCGAGTCCAGAGCCTCAAGCTGGTACTTGGCAGACCCGTCCCACAGGTGGCAGCAGTACTCCATACATGATCGGACCTGTGCTTGATAGAGATTAAGAAGCTGTCCAGATGTGAAGTACCGCCTTACCTTGGACAAAATGCCGAGTTTTTTTGAAGCTATTTTGGCTTTGGACTCGATGTATGATCCAAAGTTAAGGTTTGACGTGAGATCAACACCTAAAAGCTCAAGGTGGTCTCCCAGATTTACAGATACACCACGGAACGAAGGAGCCAGATGGAGTGGGCTCTTTTTTGCAGTGAATAAACACGCCTGTGTTTTTGCAGCATTGAACCTAACCAAGTTAGCATCGCCCCAGTCGGACACGGCTTTCAATGCAAGGTTCATGCGCTCAACCATAGCCTCTCTCTCAATCCGGACATCGTCACCACTAGCACGGGCACTGGATGTGTATCTTTCAACAACAGTACTGTCATCTGCATACCCAAAGGTACCGGGCTTTAGCAGATCATTGATGTGGAGTAAGAAAAGTGTTGCTGAAAGAACTGACCCCTGAGGTACACCAGCATTAATAGCTAATTGATCGGAGGAGCAGCCGTCAAGAACTACTCTTAGCGATCGTTCCCTCAAAAAGTCTGATATCCAAGTGCACAGGCCAACAGGTAGTCCGAAAGATGGAAGCTTATTCAGAAGTCCGTCATGCCAGACCCTATCAAATGCCTTAGAGACATCTAGAGATACAGCAAGTGCCTCTCCATGCATCTCTAAGGCTTCGCTCAGTATGTGAGTGGCATACGCGAGAAGATCCCCAGTGGACCGGTTTCGGCGAAATCCGTATTGCCGGTCGCTGAGGAGATCATTGTCTTCAAGGTATGCCAAGAGCTTGTTGTTAATTATACGCTCCATACTCTTACAGAGAATGGAGGTAATTGAGATGGGTCGATAGTTGGCAGGATCAGCACGACTGCCCTTCTTAGGTACAGGTTGTACGTTGGCTAGCTTCCAACTCATAGGGACTATTCCGGTGTCTAGAGAGAGGCGAAATAGGCGTGTTAGAATGGGAGACAACTCAGGTGCACAGCTCTTAAGTACAATTGCAGGTATACCATCGGGACCACTGGCTTTGTTCACGTCTAGACTGCGTAATGTTTTTAGTACTTCCTTCTGACGTATGCGTATTTCCGGCATGAAAACACCGCATTGTGGAAGGCAGGGAGGTACCTCATTAGCAGTATCTAAACGCGAAGCTTCTGCAAAGAGAGTGGCAAACAAGTTTGCTTTTTCTTTTGCAGTGTGAGCCAGCGATCCGTCTGGTTTCAATAATGGAGGCAGTGAGGATCGACAGAAGTTCGCTTCAACCGATTTGGCTAGGGACCAAAAAGCCTTACTACCAGCTGGGTAGGAAGCAAGTTTATTCCCTATTCGACCAATATGATTGAAACGAGCCTTCCTTAATTCCTTCTTACAGGCCTTGGCGGCAACGTTAAAGGCTTTCTTCTTAGCGCGAGTGTCCGAGGCCTTGCGTTTTCGAGCGTCAGCCCATGCCAGATATGCCGCATGCTTCTGCGCTTCAGCGCGTGCACAGTCGGCTCCAAACCATGGGCTGGCTTTGCTGGTCACGGGCTTATCGGAAAATGGAATAAAATATTCCATAGCCCGACATACTACCTCAGTAACCGCATTCGCGCAGACTTTCGGATCTCCAGAAGAAAAACACGTTTGCCGCCAAGGATATGAAGCGAAGAAATGTCGCATCTCGTCCCAGTCTGCTAAGTTGTATCTCCAGACACGCCGATTGCTCTTAGGGCTTGGGTCAGGCGGGGAGTACACTGAAACGGACTTGACCAGACAGTGATCGGAGCTACCAATGGGTGAGGATACCGCCACAGAGTATCGGTCTGGTTCAGTCGTGAGCAGAAGGTCGAGGCAGTTAGCAGTGTGGCTATCAATGTCAGGCACTCGCGTTGGCTCTTTAACAATGTGCGTTAAATTGAGCGCCAAAGCGAGCTTACGCGTCTCTCTCCCAGCGTGGTCCGTGATCCGGTGTGGGACTAACCACTCCTGGTGGTGAGCATTAAAGTCCCCCAGAACAACAAGCTGAGCCGAAGGATAGCGTTGCTGAGCCACATCTGCCGTTTCACTGAGATACTCCATTAGAAGAGTTGTCTCCCGGTCACCGCTATGTGATCTGTACACACCAGCATAGAGAATTTTCTCAATGCCGGTGTCCACAAGCACCCAAATCACCGAAAAGTGGGGATGTTCAAGGTTTCGGAGACGCAAACAGCAAATGTCATCACGGACGTAAACGCAGATACCAGCGCGTGGAAGGAAGCGGTTTTCCAAGATGAATCCTGGATAGTCCAGATATGCCGTGTCTGATGGACATCCTATTTGCGTCTCAGTCAAGAAGAACAAGTGCGGTTTGTTGGTCTCCAGATGATGATGGACCGCTTGCAGATTTGAGTGCAGCCCACGAATATTTGTGAGGTGCACTTTAAGAGTGAGGACGTGCATCTGCCGTTTAAACTTGCTCAATTTATTTGACTTTTTCATAGTTGGGTGAGTTAGGTAGACAAGTAGGAAGTGGACGAGATATTGGGATGCTAACCCTCAGTAATAGAGAAGCTCCTACGCCAATGGAGAACTTGCGCGGAGACTGCGGGGACGCCCGAACCCCCCTGAAATTGCCCACAAGTTCCTCACTTCCAGTCGCCAACTGGCCCTGTGGACAACCTCAGGATTTTACACAAGCGGTGGGGCAGCCTTTCGTAGTTGGCTAGACTACTACTTGGGCCCCCTACAACTTGCGGTCGGCCAGCAGAGAGCACCGTGCTTCGGATCCCGCTACCCTCCGAAGCAAGGTCTCCGACGCGAAAGCATCTCCATCACCAATACCGGTCCGCATACCCAACACAACTGTCCACATCTACTCGTCAGAACGGCTTCATTAGACATCACGATGGAACACGACGAGTCGCTTGGCATCGTGGTTTTGTCTAATGGGTGGTAACTAAGCCGGCGGCTAAGGCCTTCCACCAGTTATTTGGTTGCTCTTTTGGCACCACCCAGGGGTCACGTGTAGGGAAACTAGGGTTAAAGCCTACGGACGCGAGCAAACATATACCCCCAAAATGCATATGCATGCAAGCATGTCATATATTCTTTCATAATTTATTGAGTTGCTGACAGTTTATTACCATATCACCACTACCACCTAATGGCCAATATTATAAAGAGAGAGACGGGAGTTTTGGCGGGAACGCGAAAATGATTGCGTCACCGCATTGTATTATTTTCCAAAACTTGTGTTATTTTCAGTGTTAGTGCATAATGCAATGCATTGGTGGCATTCTATTCGTTAAGTGCTGGATTACAGGCGTGAGTGTGGGAAAATGGTATAATGATGGTAAAACGTTTCTTTTCGTGTTGTTTCCAAAACTCCATAGAAGCTTCAAGTAAAGTTGCCACCACTTTACTAGGAGTGTGACTTCGACTAGACTATGACTTGACTATGACTTGACTTGATGACTTCGTCTGTGACTTGACACATATTTGCGTGAAATATCATTAACTTCATAAATTATCAATTACTTGACACTGGCTAAATACACGGAGGTGTGGAGCCAAAACAAAATAAAAAAAAAAGAGAGACATTGTTTACGTTCTTGTCCTTGCCTGCGGATTAATGAAATTTTTACACTTCAATTTTTTCTGTGCACTTACTCGATAGTGAAGTTAGATAGCATCCAAGTAGGCTGCGGTGAGGTGGTGAGGTAGTACCGAGGAGACGGCGGTGACGGCAGCCGACTGAACGCGTAAGGACCAGCCAATGGTGGGCGGGTACCCGTCTCTAAAGACTGCGCCGAAGGTTCTACGAGAGAAGTTTGCAATGGCTTTATTGTATGTTATATTTTGGATAAGTCTCTCGTAGGTACGTATAGGTACCAGGATTTTAAAGGCTATTGAAGATGTGAGTAAAGGAGAGATATAAGAGAAAGACAGAGATATGAGATATGTTCCTATAGGTTTTCTAATTAAACGAAGTATCTACAGTCTGTAGACTTCCCCAATGAAAGTTTAACAACTAATAACTCATATTCATAGGTCGGTTTGGTCATAGGGTCTGATTTTCTAAGCAAAAGGTTCACAAACAGAAGGGGAGAAAAAAAAGGCCTATATTTACCTTCATCGTTCTTTATCAATACACCATCTGTGAGAATAACTACTCCGGCATTCTGAAACATAGATGAATGTAACTTGGTTTGATTATAGGTACACAAAAAAGATAAGTAGATACACTATTTACTTTTTTTTACAATAATGATTAAAGCCAATGTCAAAATAATGCTAGATGGCCAAAAGCTGTTTCGCGTTTAGATTAAATCAGATTTATTTACTTAATGTACATGTGGTTTACAATGGTAATAATTGGGCCCATAACCTTAAAATTAACCTCATTTTTGTATTTATTTTTGCAGAAGTGTCTACTTACTTTGAAGACATCAGAAGAAGCGTAGCCACCCAAGTCGATACCCATCCCGGGTAGATGAGCTTCGTTCTTGAACATAGAATGGCTCAGACCGCTGAAGCTTTCTATTTCTCGTTCGATCTAGAAAGCGAAGTGTTTTGGTACATGAATATGGTATAGGTATGAAATAGGTACATAGTTAAAGTTTTAGAGAAGTATTTAGTTGTATTTTGAGTATTGGCAAAACTTATACAGATATGGTAGGAAGACTTTTCTGCAAAGTTCGTCTAAGTAGGTGAATGAAAAATGAAAAATACCTATATTTGACCTTAATATTATACAGTTTTAATGTAGTTTAAGTAGGTACCACCGCTTTGCTAGTTATTCTGCCACCAAGCAGTAGTGTACGATGTTCCGGTTTGAAGGGCACTAGCTAGTGAAATTACAGGGCAAATTAGACTTTACGGTCTAATCTTATTACTGGACTGTGCTAATGTCCTAGGACGATGTACGCTGTGTCACGCGAAACTCTAAAAATTATTTACGAGTTCCGGTTGCCACTGCAACTGATATGGGCAGCCATGTCGCTTAACATCAGGCGAATGACTAGCTTGTCATATCATTCCTTAACATGTTTAGTACATTTTAGCTAATTTAAAAAAAAGTTTATTTAGATCATGCTTGAAGATTTCCTGGATCAAGCAAATTGGTGTTACAATAAGAAAAAACAAAATAAAATGAATTCTTTTGTTGCTATCCTCACAGCACTGCACATGTGTAGTTATAGAAAAAATAACAATTTTTATATACCAATATTGTCCTATATGAATTGCTTTTTTGTCGAAAAGTACTAAACATCACGTAATTAAAAGCTTCACATAAAATTGTCATCTTACCGTGTGCATATCAAGTCCACTCCCCAGTCCATCCCTGCCCGCTAAGCCAGCCGCGATCGCGTTACTATCTCCTCCGAGCACGGCCACCAGCGAGCCCGGCTCGCCCGACACTCGCAGCTCTACGAGGCTGTTCGGTTTGGGATTCGCTCCTGAGGTGCTCACTGGAGATAGGGATACCTGCGATACGTAGTTGATATAATATAACGTATTGATAAAATAAAATAATATTCAAAACTAGTTTTCATCCATAATCCACGACTCGCACGGTTCGCCCGACACTTATTGATTCTCGGTTTAGGATTTGTTCCTGGGATACAGGTTAAATAATAGTATAAGAACTGATAAGAAGAGAACTAAGAACCTGAGGTGGTTACTGGAAATATTAAGTCGAGCAGAACTATCGATAGTTGGAGTATCGATGTCTCTATTGTTGGATTGGAGATCTTTGACCTCAAAAACTTTGTAGTACTATCGATAGTATCGCTAAATGTCGTTGAGAAAATGTACCTAATAGGTACTATAGATAGATTATAATTCTATCGGTTTTTCATTATCGACAGACTATCGATATTGGCCCATCGATAGCCAACACTACTGTAGATGATGGTATACCTGCGATACTAAATAGATGGTAACAGTATATTAGTTGAAGATCGTATATACGGGACTAATTTGTAATAACTCATTGAAAATAATACAAATTCGTTTTAATTTTACCTTCAGGCTGCGGCCTAAAAATTCTGGCTTCATTCTTCTTATGTTCTTCGATTGACTAAATCACATATTAAACACTAGTCACTATAAGACTACCTTATTCTGCAGCATGTTGGCGTGTGGTGCGTAGACGGCAGCTGCTAACAGCTTGCCTTCAGCGGCGGCGAGGCGCGGGTACCACGCCACAAGCACGCAACCGGGGGCCATGCGGCCGGTCACCGGTGCTGATACGTCTACGCTGCGTCGCGCAGGGCTTAACTGGGAGGTAGGATGACATTAAATGTATCGTGTGCGCTTAGGTTAATGTCATCGAGGTAGTTCTTATAATTTGCAAGTTCAAATGGCAATGGGCAGGTCGTAGAACCGACAACCGATAGGGAAGAAAGGTTTCTCGAGTGGCGATCATGAACCGGAAGACGCAGCGTACGACTAGGTGGACCGATGCCCTGCTACGCAATCACGGAACTTAATTGCAACCGTTAGAAACACAACTTTTCATGGATTAGACAGTTTCAAACATAGTTTACGTTCATAGTTACAATGGAAGTTTTCTAATTAGGAATTAAATTTCTCCGGTTGCATTGCACTCAAAGTTCCGTGGGGTGGGGAACGGTTTTGACCAGTGGGTCAAAACCGCGGGAAACCGTTGATTGTAAGATACAAGCAGCTGCTCAATATGGCGCTCTATGGGTAGGCCTATTGGCAATGGATTTAACAATGAACGTCTTTAGGCTGTTGATGATTATGAGATTTATGCTTGGGTCTTAGCTTGTACCTAGTTTAAAACTTCAGCGATACGGCACGGTGAGCCTTGTAATTAAACGGAGGTACATTTTGGAATACTTAGAGGTTTTACCTAGCAGATGACTATGCGTAAAAGGCAGCATTAAGCAGTGGTCTATACGAGATATGTCTCGCGCTAGATATAAGTATTAGGGCAGTTGAGATTTATGCCTTGGGGGAAATAAATACTTCAGCGATGCAGGGTACGTGGAACCTTAGAGGAAAATAACTATTTATGGCAGCTCACCTCTAAAGTTTTCGCAAATAGGATATCACCTCTTCCTATAACCACATAATGTACCAAGTCCATGGGTTCAGTGGCAGTTATTCTCGCTCGCATTTCATCCCCGCTGGAAGTGCCTTGCGTCAACATCTCTATAGTCAAGAACTGTCCGCTTGAATACTCGCTTCTTTGCACGTTCACCACACGCTCGGATACTTCTTTGTATTTTACCTGAAAGAAAATGTTTTAGGTTATGGTACCATTTTAAATGAATAGTTTATGGTACCTACTAGTAACCCATACATTGCATCTTTGGATCGTAATTTATTTGCCGTATTGCTGGTAGCAGCTAGACAGACAATCGAAAATCAGGCCAAGTAGCGTACTTCGGGAGAGTTCTAAAGCCAGTAAACAACAATACAAGATTAACTAAAATTGTTCATAAAACTTACTACTAAATTGAGTGTAGAGTTCACATGCGCCGCGTCAGGTACTAAAGTGTAAGTAGCGAGACCTTTCTTCAATGCTAGGGTTGTCACGTTGACGGGTGCACCATCGTCCCATAGCCGTTCCACTGTCACGTCGCCGTCTGTCGCTATGATTTGACCGGACGAGTCTACCACTTCAATCTGGAAAGGATTATTTTAGACGCATGGTACCTTGGATTTTGTTACTAAACATATAGATCTTTTGGGGCTAATCCCTGTCCATCCTTATCAATCCTAAGTACCACTTATGTAAACGTGTTAAAATAATATCAAACACTTTACCTACTTAGGTACAGTCTAAACTTTACTAACCTGAACATTGTATGGCAATGTTGGCTTGAAGTAACTCGGTGCTGTGACTTTCAGTCTATATGGAGTTCTTAACAGTAAAATCCGCGAGGTTACATTCTGCCTTATTAACGTATCCTTCTCTTCCAACACAGCTTCAACCACTAAAGGCCTGGCTGCATCTTCAGCCAAGTCCAAGTCGGTTTTGAGGTCGAAAACGACGTCAGCGTGTCCGTTGAAATCAACGACCTTCCGGGCGGGGCTAGATACCACGGGTTGGAGGAGACCGGAGAAGAAAACGGCATACGAAGAGATTGTAAGCTCGCCTTGGACTGGTAAGCCGTTGAAATGTCTATAATAATAATAATAATAATACATTAATTTATTGCAGGCATAAAAAACTCACAAAACACAAAACTACAGCAAAAACAAAATCTAAAATTAAATTAAATTTAAAATTGTACTACATGACCAATAATTAAGTCATTTTCTCGCTCTGGTGTACCGAAAGCCAAAACCTAGGACAGTACAAGTCAGATAGGCGCAAATCGAATATCAGACCCTCGTAATCTATTAAAAGATAAGAAATAAATTATATGCTTATGCCCGTTAACACTAAAGCCTATTAAAATACAACTTAGTTAAGCAACACTTTCCCCCGAATTATCGTAGTTTGTTATATTCTGGTCAAATTGACACACCAAATACTGAACGCTCATTGTTTGCCTATTGATCATCGGCTGTCTTTAACCAATGAGCGAGAGCAATTGAAGGGATGAGATCAAGAAGGGTTTAACTGATTTTTATCACAAATTGACTTATGGTTATCGTTGGATTCAGCGTGAAATTATCTACAATAATACATTCTCAAAATACCGAAATGAGGCTTAAATCTCGAGATTGTCAGTCTAAAAACGGTTTGTCTGACACAGGAATACAGTTCGCTTAGCATAAAAACATTATTATATTATATTTTTGCAGTAATTGTATGAATGAGTACTATATTTTGTATTTTTAAATAGAATTAATACATTTTGAAGCAACTGAAACTTACATAAACCTTTTCTATTACTTAATAAGCACTCTACATTAAAATGAAGCCGTTGAAGTTTAAAGTCAATTTTCTCGAAACTATCAATTTGTCAGTTAAACCCTTTTTGATCTCACCCCTTGAATTAGGAGCAAACTTAGGAGCTGTCAAACTATAGTAGGTACAGGCAATAGTCTCTTATTATTAAGTTTTGAATAAAGCTTCGTTAGTCGTCCATTCGTGATTGCTGATGGTTTTTTGTGTGCAAGATATTGATATAATTTATTTTATCGAGATCAAACCGAAACAACAGCTGATTATAGAATTAATAATTCACTTTCCCCTAAGTTGTGTTCTCTAGATCTAAATCAATATTTTTTTATAAATTACGCAGCGGAGCTGTCTGCTTACAATATAAAAACTGACAGGGCTTTGACTACGCCTACAAAGACTTGTTTTTGCGCAACACATAATTACATTCCGTTGGAATCAAATAATGGGTTTTCTTTGCTCTGGTAAAAATAACAACAGCTATCCCGCGGAAAATTTTTCCTTTTCTGAGGCGATGAGAACATTTTACTAAAAAATTCTTGTTACTGCAGTTTAATATTTATGAGGCTATTTACTTCATTCAACTGTCTATCTAATTAAAACACGAGTGAGAGTGTAGACAAGTATTACCTGCCCGCCAATGTATTTCCTGATAAGTATTATATGATGTTGATATGATGACATTATGTTGATGTATCATCATATTAACATTACACAACAGATTGTATTGGAAAAGTTTCTAGTGATTTAAAATTATATAGAAGGCGTTAGTTAATTGATAGACGCCTACATTCCTACAATCGACCAAAAAGAGTTGTAAATCAATGTTGTAACTAAGCGTTATGGCGACAATGAATTTTTGCTAACTATACTCAGGCCAATTTATATTCGATATGACAGCATCTATGGTTTGGTTGTTGAACAGGTTGGCTCATAATTGAGGCGGCGGGTTCGATTCCCGCGGCAGGACAAGTATTTGTGCACAGAAAAAAAGCGCAAATACTCGTAAAAGCAGTGGCTAAATTCTTTAAGACCTGCAAAATATCATAATAAAATAGTATACATAAATATTTATGTATATTATTTTATTATGATATTATGTCCAACCAACCTCTAAGTATTATTGTAATTACTTGAAGTGTATAATGTACATAGAATACATATTTCTGAAAGTTCATCGTTAGCACAACTTCGACCCAATGATGAAAGTTAATTACTTACTTTGCAGTAACATTGATGTTAAATCGTCCATCGCTGAACAATATCTCTTTTGGCATATTCATCTCCATATGGAACTTGGGCAGTACATAGTCTGCCACAAGAATCTTCTTCGAGTACTTCTGCCCACGCGCTTCCACCTGAGAACCAAATTATGCAACACTGAGGTCATCTACTGTGGGTGGTGTATCAATATCATAGATATGCGTCTATACTCGAGGCTAGTTATCGATTCCGGACGTAATTAATGTTTTGTTAAGTAATTACACCTCAATATCTTGTAAAGCCAAAGTGGGTATCACAATGAAACGCTAAAAAGATAAATACGACAAATTCTTTAAACTTCTTGGAAGCTTTCGTCATTCAAGACAGATTGTGAGATTCTTACCTACGCATATACTGACCATTTTAGGCTGTGCCTGTATTATACTTGTCCAACGCAGGCTAAAATATCAACATCCGGCAACAAAGATACAGCCGTAAAATACAAAAAACGATTCTCAACACAAACACATAAGTACCTACCTACACAAAAACTTGAGCAAGATCCAAGATCAAGATCTCATTTATCATTTTCCCAAGGAAGTGTAACAAAAAGGCTTTTGTAAATGCCACGCCGTGCATGACAGCATCACAGTTTAATAGTTAGAGGACCTATAATTAAAATTTGAGAAAGACGTTAATTTCAAGCAATAAGGATTTAACTATTTCAAGTTCAATATTTCAAGCAAAACACGTTACCTGAATAGTCCATTCTCCAAGAGCTGGTTCGTCAGCCAGGACTAGTTCTTCCGTGATGAGGCCTCGGTCTAAGGATATTCCTACCCATTGTCGTATTGGAGATCCCCCTGCGTCAAGTATACTGACGTCTACTGCTCCGGAAAGTGGCAAAAGGTACCTGAGGAGGAGGAACGAAGGTTTGATTTATATTGGAGTAGAAAATACTAAACCAATGAAACTGAGAAGTCAACGAAAAAGTATTAGAATGAGATAATTTGATTGAATTCGGCACTAATGAAGATGGGATGTCTGGAAAAACGAGTCTCAACACACCACTGTGAACTTGTCACACCAATCACATGGTATTTCGCACCTTTCCCACGAATCCGTAAACTTGTCTAGAGAAGTGCGTACCTAGCTATGTTACATCTGTTCTTGGTTATGTTGCAGCGAGGTGAACGACCCTGCAGTAATCACACGTAATCTCACGCGCACGAACTCGAATCGTATCGGTGATGGTAACGAAATCGAAAGTGTCTTTGCTTTACTGATACTCGTACTATACCTACTTTTTACAAGCCATCACTGCGCGTGTCGCTTTGACTTGCGTTTTCCTCATTCGCTGTGGCAATCAGAGCGAAGGATATGCTGCCTAATTTAGTCAAAGGTGGTTAGAGTAATCTTAGACTATGTATGATGACATTCTAGTAGCTGGGAACGTATGAGTCAACGAGTATTTATTTATTTAAATTTATTTATGACGAATCTCCTTCTGCTGTAGGTACAGTCAGTAACTAATGCATGGCGTACTTACTTCATAATTGATAACATCTATAAGTTAAAAAAAAAAAACAATAATATTTATAACAATTAGAAAAGATATGTAAAAGTAGCATCAGTGACACTGCTAAATATGGTTTTACCACCATATTTACACAGATTCAACCTTAGATTCAAAGGTATTAGCAACTGTCCTCAAACAAAAACCCACTGAAGCTTGAAATCCTATGGGTAATTAGCGGCGCAACTTACTTGTCTAAGGCGATGACCCTGAAGTGAATGGTGTCGGTAGGCTGGTAGACGCGCTTGTCTGTCTGAACGAGCACACAGAAGCTGCGCGGCTGGTACGCTAATGGCGCAGACGATGAGAACAGCGGCCCTGAGGTCGAACGAGCCACCAGCGCGTACTGACCCAGTCCTGGGTCCCCTATCTGTAACAGTGCTGTTCACTTAAAAAGGAAAAATATACATATTGATTCTGGTTTAGGTGCAAAGAAATATAAGGCTGCAAATTCAGCTAATACGTGATTGTACTGCTCATAGGGGAGGACTGATGCATCAGTTGTTAGCACAGTTTAATATGCATAATATTAGTATATAACTGTCTTTACACGAAATTTCAATATATGTAAGTGAGACAGATTCCTGATGTTGTAATATATTCGTGACCATGCATCTGTTTGTATACAGCAGTCACGTTTATGCGGTTTTCATAGAATGGTTTGTACCGATATTGAACGGGGCAACCAGTTTTCTGGGTAAATTGTTTCTCATTGATTTTATCTTTTCTTCTTGGTGGTGCCGCTTTCTTATCATAAATGTCAATGATTTGTTTTGCGGTTGGAAAATAGTTGGTTCAGCTGGGAGATCGGTAGATAAATCGCCGATTCAAGTAGCGTTATAGAAAAACGGAATGTCATTTACCTACTTTGTTTCTACGAATCTTTGATTTCTATTCCTTAACTGTTACAGTTCAGCTGGTCAACTAAATATATGTACTTACATAATAAAAATATATATAAATGCTTTTCCCAACGATGGACCCTAATCAGGATTCCCTATATTTGAGGACCCAAGAACTATGAGGACGATCGACGACACACAAGTATTTGAGCTTTTTTTGTGTACAAATATTTGTCCTGTCGCGGGAATCGAACTCGCCACCTCGTAAGGATCCGGACCTACATGCAAGATTTCCAAATGAAATGGTGTAGGTACCTTAGTTTTTTGGCGATTTGGTTTTGGTGGAGACTGTTGATTACTGCATAGTCTCTGATGGTAAGTATTAAATTACATAGTTTAATTAATATTATACCTCAAGTTCTACAATCCTGGAGGCCGCAGCCTGCACTTGCACTTCCCGCCCTTGCGAGAACTGCTCTCCATTGGCTCTCCGCCCCTCTACGGCTACGTAGAGGTTGTGCGCCCGGGAACCACCGGCAATAGCCACGCGGTATGACGCAAACGGACGCAGGATCCTTGGGCCCACTACTGATATACTATATGGAAAACAAATTTCCAAGTTTGAATACGAACTTTAAGTAAATAACTAATAATTTGACAAAACTTGGTGGGGTTTTAAAGTAATTCACAGTAAGACTGGGCTTTACTGAGGCTTTACAGTAAGATAAACTACAAAAATCTGTTAATTATGAAAAAGGGTTTACCTTTCAATGACTGTCGGAGCAACTACGACGAGCCAACAGAGCGCAAATTTGTGAAACATTGTTCTGAAATAAATATATGTTTGTATAATAAATATGAGTCACATAAACGTAATCAGCGTGAAACCAGTTAATTTATTCAAAAATTCTTATTCATGACTATTTATATTTAAACGCAATAACAAATTAAAAAATTATATATTTCCTTACTGCAAACTGTTTACATTTTCATGACGGGAAACATAAACCTTCGGAGCAGTCATGCTCTATATGGCATCTATTAAGTTTTGCACTCAGCTTACTAATTGAAATATCAATGATTTTAAAATAGCCAACTAAATAGTCTAAAATCTCAAAATTTTCTAGTTACGTAAAATAAATAAAAAATTATAATAAATAATAAATAAAGTTTTAATACTAGTATAGGTAATATACAAGAATATTATGAAATATTTATTATTTGTCATGCTATTATGTAAAATGTTTTGCTTAAGAAGGTAATGTATAAACTGTATCTATTTAAAAATACAGTAAATTCCTTGCAATTGATTCACACATTGTCATAGAGTCGTGGGTGAAACATTATGTATATTGGATTCATATGTTTACGTTTAACTCAGTGTCCTTGTGTGCAAGTACATATGTGACTCACTATGTCAATATTTCGTGTAGGCGGAACAGGCTTTTCGTTTCAGTATATATATGGTCAAACAACATTGACGAAATTTACAAAGAAAATATACGCCAAAATTATTAATTAAAAACTCTGGTATGTAACAACCATTCACTCTAGAAAGTTATTACGAAAGTGTAAAAGACGTTATGGATGTGGTTACAATACATGCAACCTCAGAAGCTCGACGAGATATGTTGAACTGTAGTAAAAAACTTTCTCTATGCGTATAGGTACAAACTACTCGAGTTCAAGTAGATTAGAGGAGGCAATTCAAGACAACAAAACAATCACTGCACTACCGGAGGAGCGTGACTTCATTCAATACTTTACGCAAACTAATACATGGCTACATAGATGGCCTTTATATGTGCATTAGTATTTATTATTTACGTTGTAACATCAATAAAAAGTACCAATAGATATGAAACTAGTTTACAAATTTCTAAAGAATGCTCCTTGTATTTTAAGTTTATTCTACTTTATAAATAGAGATTACGCTATCACTGCTTTGGCAACTTGATTGGCAGAGCTGACCTCACCTCTCGGACACTTAAGTTATATACAACACTTAATTTACTTGAAACTTAACACTACATCACAGATCGTTACATTCGGGTGCACATTGTTCGACGTTCGGGGCGCGGTACGGTCCGCGCGAGTTGTGCTGTGGAAGCAGACTGGTGGCGCAGCGCCTACGCACGCAGGTGGGGGCGCCGCAAAGCCTTGCGAAAATCGTAGCAGAACGTACCTGTCGCGTAGAAACTATTCGCTAACCTGTACATGATCACTGCATTTGTGAAGCGGAAAAAATTATACTGAACTGCTGCACGTAATACAAGCATTCGATTGTTCCTTTGGTCTTCCTATGAATTGAGTATCTCACAATTTATCAACATGAAAAGAGACAAAAGGAAAATTCTTGTAAATGCAAATTGCAAAGGTGTTTGCATTCTTGCGTGACCATTAAACGTATGGACAATTGGCAATTTTGTTAACTAATATATAATAGTAATTTTGTAAACTTAATATATAATAGTACCTACGCCTGTAAGATACCTACCTATTATGAATATTGTGTCCTTATATTACAGCGTTATTCCTTTCCGTGCAAGGTTGTCTGGAAGAGATCGCTCTGAGCTATAATACCGCCCATTATTACGCTTTGGTTAAGTTTGTTCACTTTTTTATTATTATTTAAGATGTGGTGTTTCAATAAAGAGTTTATCTATTTATATATTGTGCTAGAATCAGACCATCTTATTATAATTTAAAAAAGATTATTTTACCCTACCGGACATAAAATATGTTTTGGACTCTACCTGGGAAAACCTACCAAAACAATATTTATAAAAATAGGTCAATTCTAGCACGCAATGAAATTTACGATATTCAAATTAAAATAAGTTCGATTGTTGCGACAATATGACGTGTTTCTTTCTCTGAGCATTACTTAAGCTATAATGTTTGGTCACCGGACGGTTCTGTAGTAAGCCACGACTGGTTGTTTATCGTACACGCGTTGCTCACATCACTGATGGCAGATAATATACGAGAAGAGAGTGCAGCGCATTCCTAGGAACCAGTTTTAGCACAATCCGGCACAATGGTCGGGTTGTGTTTGAACCTAACAGTTTATGTGCACTGTAAAGTAGACCCTATACTGGCTGAACAAAAGGCTGTTCTGCAAACTCTATTGAGACATACCTACCTAAGTATCTATATGTGTTACAGAAGTTATGCAACTTCAACACAAAGATGATATTGTATATGATGTGTAGAGGCGCGTGTGTAACATATCGTGTCAGAATGGCGAATACGACCTCTAAGTTTGGACAAAAGTCACCATCATAACCTGTTTTGAATTCCTAAAAAGGTCCAACTGGTTCTCTCACGTTCATCATTGCTGTTTTTTATTACCTACATAGCGATATTGACTATTTTTTATCACTAAAACTAAACCTACCGCTAAAATATAAGTAAACCTTTGCGAACAAACCAAAGATGCAATGAGATCTTTAATGCTAACTACTTACGTAGATAGTACTCACATTTATATTGAACGAGCTTCTGCCCGCAGCTTCTCCCGCGGCGTGGCCTATGGGATAATTCAACCACCTATTTCACCCTCTTAAGGGTAGAATTTCGAAAAATCTTTTCTTAGCGGATGCCTACGTAATAACATTTACCTGCATGCTAAATTTCAGCCCGATCCGTCCAGTGGTTTGAGCTGTGCGTTGATAGATCACTATGTCAGTCAGTCACCTTTGAATTTTATATATACCTATAGATTGCATAATAATAGAACTAACATATGGCTATATTTAAATCGGAAGTGATAAAAATAATAATCGTAGATTCCATTAAGCGTGAAAATTTATTATTTTAATCAGCAAGAAAAGAATCAATTGGACAAATATTAGTTGTAGCAGAAGAACCAGAAGGTGTTGCAGTTTGCACTTGGCTGAGACGAGTTGTTTCTTTAGCATGGAACTCTGCTGCTAACGTCGCGTTATCAGCTAAAGCTGCTGCCAAAGCTTTCTCCAACTTCTTTGTCCCAGCTCTTTCGGCTTCTAATGCCGACCGGACTTCCGCTAAGGATTCTACATCGGGATCCATTAGTATTAGTGCTTTCGATGAGTTTTCGTTCGCTAAACGAAGTTGCAGTTCGGTTACTTGAGATAATAATCTTGATATTTCAGCTGTAAAATACATTATATTTAAAAAATATATTTTTTTAAGCCACGCGCTACGCTTTCTACTTCGCCGTCACTTAACGTCAAGTGAGTTACGGTCAAACGTTGGCCTATTAATACATTACAAAAAAATTCGCTATGAAGACAATTAACTATTTAGCTGGCATATGCTGGGAAGAAATTAAACAAAAAAATACAAGAATCATTTTCTTGTATTTTTACGCGTTTAGTAAGGCACTTACCGTTAGCTGCGTGCAACTCTCGCGTGGTATGTTGCAGCTCGGCCGCAGCCAGGCGCCGGTCCCGTGCGTGAGCGGCGGCAGCCAGCCGCGCCCTCTCGCGGATTTCAGAACCACCGGCCGCACATTTCTCTACTCTTCGTAACTCACTCTCTAGCCGAGACGATTCTCTAATAGAGCAGGATTTTTATATATGTATCTAAGTTCGTATTCTAACTGTAACGCTTCGTAAGAAAACTTCAATGTAATGCAGTGAAATTTTATATATTGGAGTACTGAGTGACACTGTTCTGTTGTGGGCGCGGCCCTGTCGCTTAACATCAGATGAACGACTAGCTCGTCACATCATTCATTAACATAAAACAACGTATATACTAATGCATGATTTATTTAGAAATTAATTAGTATATAGGTATGTATAATGTGTGTCAAAATGCTAGCTGGCTTAGTTACTATACTTAGGTGCGGTTTTTCAATAATCGAATAAAAGTTGTTTATTGAATAAAACATCACACAGTGAGAATAAAATGTGGTTTTTGTAAACCGAACCTTTAAAAAGCTAATATTGTTTTTTGTTTTAGGGTGGATTCGACCAAACGACAGTAAATTTTATTCTTATAATAAATCGCCATTTGTTCGAGAGTAAATCAATTTCACATTTTACCATCTACAATTCTAAGAATAGCAAGTCTATTCGAGTATTATTACTATACTACCGTGTGTGGTGGAATAACAGAGTTATTCCGAGAATATTTTAATTCAAAATAGACAGAGATAAAAAAAGACGTCCGACCATGTATTTTGTCATTTACTTTCCTACACTATAATACGACAAAAGCGAGTTGATATGACATAAGCTTGAATACCGTGTCGTTGTAGAACAACAATTGTTAACTGGGTAATAGATTCGTTCATCATTTATTCCGCTATTCGCGTATAGTACCTAATTCTAAGCTTAGTATTGCGTGGAAAAACGAAGAATTAATTACTCAAGTATAATATCGTGGAATAGATTTATTCTGGTATAGTTACTCGTGTATAAATCCAAGTTTGGTCGAATCCACCCTTAGTCGGTTTATAATTTATTCGTCGGATAACATTTATCCAGCCATTGAAAAAACGGCCCTTAAAAACATAAAAAGCTGTGATTTTACAACACATGAGAATAGAGTTTCAGAAACTTTAGAGACACACATTAAAAAAAAAAAATCAGACATGTAATGTAAAACTTTGCGATCGACTTTTAGCTTACGTTCGTGCTTCTTCAGTGGCCGCCGATATACGTTCCAGCAGTTCCGTATATTGTCGCTGTAGAGACGCTTGCGCTGACTGAAGCGGTCTCAACTGCTGTAGTTCTCTTTCTAATACATTAACTTGACCAGTCATTTCGGTACATTTCTCTTCTAATATTGCGCGATGCCGTTCCTTGGAATACATAAGATATCACTCATTAGCGGTGCTCTTGTGAGTTTGTTTGATTTGATTTGAGTGGGAGGCAAGGTCAGGCTCAAGGGCACCCTTGGGGTGCGAGCCTCGGCTTGGGCCGTTGCCGGAATAAGAGGATCTATATGAATGTCCACTGGAAGAGTGAACCTTTAATGGAGTTCTTGAATGTAATCAGGTTAGGTGCATGACTACGTGACGCGATGGTCCCTTCATGTAAGTAAGATTAACCCGTGGCAAACACACCACATCTATAATATAGTTACCGCCACCTCCAGCTGCATCTTCAACCCAGTCAACTGTTCATAAGCCGCGGACAGCTCGGTGGCGGCGTGCGTGGCGCTGGCAGCGGCTGTGGTGGCGTTGTTGCGCGCCTCCGCAGCCGCTCGCTCTGCGCCTGCTAGCGCCGCCTCGGCCGTCTCAGCTCGAGTGGTCTCCGTCCTAACTGCCTCGCGGAGACGACTCTCTGACGTCTAGTAAGAAGGGATTGATAGGTGCTCGATATTTTGTATTCACCTACCTTACCCACATGCAATAGTACCTACTTACTATCGTTTGCTGCTGATATACATACTCTAGTGGTAGTACTATTTTATATTCTGTGGGAGTAGTGTTTAGATCGACCGGTTGGTCATCTTTCTATCATGGGACGATGGGATACGTTACAGTATCTACCAAATATATAGATAGCTAGCTTGTTTGACTTACACTTATTGAGCGAAACTCTCCAATAAACTCTAGAAATTGGTGCTCCAATGATTCGAACTCTGAATTAACGCCCATTTTTTATGACGATCAAATCTATAATCGAATTACGCATGAATTATTCTAGATTTTAAATTTTTACTGAAAAATAATAAACGTAACGCAAATAAAAAGAATGCGAAAAAGCGCGGGAACTAGAAAAAAAATCGTATTTTTCTTTTTGTTTGACATGAGGCGTGGTTTAGATCAGGATAACTATTAAGCCGAAAAATAAAATAAAACTGGTTTCAATAATATGTACTCAAGTAAGAACAACTCTAATAATAACTTCAATCGCTAATAAGATTTGTTTGTTCTCTTGGAAAAATTGAAATGTGTCAATTTTCATGGTGCCCTTATAAGAGCAGACAGCCTGCGAGGGGAATATTAAAGAAGGGGGAGTGATGTTTTTCTACGAGGTGGAATCTCGGCATATAAAAGGGCTTGAAAATCATTTTGGCTCTCATTCTCGCTGCAACCTGTCTGTTGGTAAGTTTATATTTTGTTACACTTTTTTTACCTTTTCCCTACCTACTTATGCAAGTTTCGTTTTTTTCTTTACAAGTATAAATACTTTTTACCTTTCATTTACCTTTTTTTTTTGTTTGCTTGGTCCACACATTTGTGTATATAGCCAGTGTCAAGTAATTGATAATTTCTCAAGTTAATTGATATTATGTAGGTATACCTATTTGTGTCAAGTCAAGTCACAGTCCGAGTCATCAAGTCAAGTCATAGTCTAGTCAAGTCATACTCCTAGTAAAGTGGTTGCAACTTTACCAGAAGCTTCTATGGAGTTTTGGAAACAACACGAAAAGAAACGTTTCATCATCATTATACCATTTTCACAATTATTACGTATACCACTTTCCCACACTCGTGCTTGGAATCCAGCACTTAACGAATAAAATGCCACCAATTTTATACACTAACACTGAAAATATACAATGCCGTGACGCGATCTTTTTCGTTTTCCCGCCGAAACTCCATTTATCTATTTTTATTTACTTACCTTTAATCTTTAGATTTATAGAGTAAAAAACCACTCAAAACGAAACGATAATTATGTTCTGTATTCATACTCGTTGATCTTCAGAGCTTTTAAAGTAAAACCCTTATCTACCTTTTCTCAGCTAAATTAAATATATTAGCTGGGTTTTGTTTCATATGTTATTACGAGGTCATTGATTGACGAGTTCTGCTATGTCATCTGTTTATGTTCCAGAGAGAAGAAAGCCTTCAGGCAAGATGCGCGTCATTACAACGGTTGCTCTAACAGCGACGCTTATTACTGCTTTCTTGCTGCGATGCTGCGAAGGGGCCAGTCTTCGCTTCTCTATGCCGGAAGATGACGAAGAGTTCAGACTCCGACCGATGTACCGAGACTACGGCGTGATACGTAGCCGGCAGATCCGAGCTGATGATGTGTTCGACGATTACGGTCATCTGCGGTTCGGCCGCTCTGATGAATGACATCAGCACATCACTGCCGAACGACAACTACACAGGGCGACCGGCGGTAACCGTGATAATGTGAAAACATCCCAATAAAAACATGATCCATGAGCGAGTTTTAGAAGTGAAATATAAAAGGCTGGATTATATTTCACGTCTGTTACGTTAATAGACATAATATATTTTAAGTAGAAATAGTTAAGGATTAGTTAAGTATTTATGGTAGAGTTTAATCAAAAAGGAAATGAAAATAAAAAACAATGTAATTAAATGTATGTAATATTATAATAAATACATTTTACAACAGTTATTTTATTGCAATAATGTTATAATATTCTTGAATACCTTTAATTAACTGGGATCCCAACGACTGAAGTATACCTATATTTCTTCCAAAAAGGTACTTCTATAGACACAGTTTATCTCATAACAATAATTTCATATACACTGTATTTGTATAATTTGGTAAGGCTAATGATTCACATATTTCATAATTTTTTATCTTGTAAGCCAAGCAAGCTTTATACAATACTAAAATAGAACCTCTACATTCCAACATAGTTTGTAAATTGTACTATTTATTCGTATTGTTTCGTTGTACCATTGACATGATTTTCCTTTAGGATTTAGGTTAGATGTAGGATAAAATTCTATATCTCATGTGTCCATACATACAGACCACATTTATGATTTCAGAATATCTTTTGCACCTTGTTGAGACTCTATTACAAGTTAACGTAGCTTACTATAACATTAGGCACACATAATATCACTACTCTATTATTAAACCAATATGAGACTAGTTAGTTCGTTCCCTAACCTAAGTTATAATTTATTTTTCTATTTATTATAGTTATAATCTTAGCACACGATAAATGGTTAATTGTACTTGGTGATAATGAAGCGTATTGGAAAGAAATTCTTTGAAATTACGATTTATTAATTATTTATAAATTATGTACGATAAACAATATTCGCATAAATAAAGCAAAGAATACAAGTATTATAAGAATTTACAATAAAATAATCGATGCCCTTTTCATGATTGACCATGCAAATGAACGTGTTAGACACATTAAGATGAGTATTTGAATAATGGAAAGTATAATATTTAAATGACGGTAGAACGAAAACTTTAGACGATGTCTCTCTTCTGCGAGCTTCCAAGTAGAGCCTGAAAATAAATAAACAAATTTAAAAAACTGGGCTACAAAAATATTTTTTTACGCCAACGCGAACAATGCTATGATGATGATAATGATGATGTATAAAGTTCATAAACATAAAGATATCGATAATGAAAGAATGATATCAAGCTATAATTTTGTAAACTATTTCAAGCAAAGTGCGAAATATATTTAATATACCTTATTAACGAAATTGACAATAGCAGTAGCTGGTTGTTCAGGCTCGAGTTCCGCGAACACGTGGCACTGGTTGTCCGCGCCCGACGACGAGCGAGCCACGAACGCAAATATTCTCCTGTTGAAAAGGGTTGTTATGAGTTCTTTTGTCGCGTTTTTCGATACAGATCATACCTAGCCTATGTATTACACTATATTTGTGTAATATTATGTGTATAAACTTAACCTGTTTTTGTACTTTAATTTTAGACAAGTATTGAATAAATATGTTTCTATTCTATTCTATATTCAGGACTATCAAGAATATATCTTATAAAATTGTCTATTCAACACTATAGTCCAGAATATCAAGAATTTATCTTATTACATTGATATCATATATCTCTCAACTCTTTCGATTATTCAGATCTTTATGCACCGTGCATAAAGAACTGCTGCCTGCTGGAAAATTACATTTATAACAGCAGTGTGCAGTGTTTCTCCCTAACGCAGACTGAAGATAAAATGACTTATAACAAGAAATATTTCCACCTTCTTGGTCATATCAGAAGCGTTAGATATCATAGTAATTATTTTTTGTGAATATTACACGATGTTGTGTAATAACGCTGCATCGAATTTTTTATGTCTATAAATTAAATAACTCTTTGCGGGCTCTATTTAATTTTAATCCGCTGGTCCATTTCCATTGTCCATTGGATTAAAACGTAATATAATATGAACTAAAAACATGCAAAGAGTATCACAAGGGAGTGACTTGAGCCTCATTATTTATAGCTTTCGCATGTTTTAATTAAATTTTACTGATTTGCTATAGATTATAAGAACTTACTTTTCACTTTTAGTGCCGTTGTCAACGTGCATGTACCGACGCTCGTCAGGGTCGATCCCAGCGTACGAGACGCCAGTAGATGGATAGTGACGTCTAAAGAACAGCTTGCGAGCCGCGTCTGTTAGTGTGATACCTCCGCCAAACACTTTGAAATGTACCACGTGAGCTGGCGCCTGTTAAATAATAATAAGTTATAAGGAAATCGGGCAAAGTTAAACTACACGTAGCCTGTTTAAATTTTTAGTCTTTAGTTTGAATAAAGTGAGTACAGAACAAATCCTACTTAAAATGTATATTTTATGTAAAATTATTTATGAAGAAAAAAAAACAATTGCTGTCTAATACATATGAGAGCAATAGTCTATTATAATAATAATATAGATATTATAATTATAATAATATAGATCTATAACTGAAGAACAAATATAGCGCAGTCAATGCTGTCATAAAATTTGTCTATTTCCCTAACAAATATTCATTCACTCTCGTTTGGCCTAATCATGTTAGTTTTTAGCAAAACACAATAAAATTCTACCCTTTTCTATTTCTCTTTTACTCTAATATAGGATGTATAGGATATTTATGTTCATGTTACCTTCTTTTGCAGCAGGAGCCCGACAGCTCGTTTAACAGCAGCCGGGCCGGTCAAGGCCTCGGTGTTTTCCGAGCCGAGTAGTAGAACGTGACACGCCGCGCCAGTAGCAAGCAATGCGCGGGCCGCTGCGTTCGTGTTCCCACTGGACCATGGATCCCTGAGACAGTAGAAGTCAGTCATTGAAATTAATTAATAGCCATCCCTTTGGAAGATATTATGCTGGAAACTAGGCAAAGCGGACCTTAAAGAAAAGTGGTCTTTTATACGGCTTGCACGTCAAAACTAATGAACCACGTTAGACTAAACACAAATTATCACATTGTCAAGGTCAAAGTATAAGAGGCGAAATGCAAGTTGAGCCGAAGGTTTTTTCTGATTGAAAACACCAGCAAACTGTTGGTTAAACCAAGAAGCGACCGCCTCTAATTGCAAACACCACTCACCTATCAGGCAGCCGAAGTGGCACAGGCAAGGCTAAAGGCGTCACTGTATGCTGATACACTAGTGCTGATAGCGAGCTGAAGACCGGTTCATCGGCGCAGCCTCTCAACCGCACGCCTCTGGCAGCTGGTTCTATGAGGAAGTGTCTGACACCGCCCGCGCCTCCTGCTCGTACCGCAAGGCCAAACGCTCCAGGGAATGAGTTGGAATCGCGGACTATAAATGCGCCTTCCTCTAGTGGTTGTAGTGCTGATATGGCTGTAAACAAAGTTTTTTGCAACAGTTCTTTGGAGGATTTAATTATTACAATTCCTGGATAACAATCGCGTAAATGGATGTGTAGTGATTACCATCGTGTGATTGATAGAGTGAGTGTATAGTGCTATAGATTCGGAAAGTTAAAAGGCTTAACACTTAGCGAAATTATAGACAAATTTAAAATATGTAGTTAAATCGGGAGGATTAATTTCTACACCAGAGTCGAGAAGGGAGAGAAATATTCTCAGTAGTCTCCAAATTTATCCTTTACCTTCTATAACCTACTTACGGGGCAGAGGTTGACATAGATAAAACAGGTTATTTGGACTATTATAGAATGTTCAAAATTATTGATATGGTTGACAGAACTGGCTGAAGGATGACGAAACTCTCAACTAACCATGGCTGGCAAACGGTTTTGTCACAAATACGTATTGAGTTTTGAGGAAGGGCGACTTAGGACGGAAAGGTGTTTCATGTTATATTCATTTACATGATGTGTATGTAGTACTGACCGTCGTCTCTGGAGATGCTAGGCTTGTACCAGTACTGGCTGGTGTCCCGCGCGAACCGCTCGCGGTCCGGCGCCACGTGGTGCGGCTCCGCGCCCGAGGACGCGCTCGACCGCCGTGACATCGACAGCGTGCCTACACCATTCACTGTGCGGTATTCCGACTCCGGACTGCCTTCGCGATCTTTTCTGGAAATAATTGATTGGTGGTTTTTATTGATTGATATTGAATGTGACCACAGCTCAGCATAATATTTTAACAATGTTGGATACTTTGGATTATGTATGTCATTGAATGACGTACGTGATTTAGTCCTCCGCCTGATGTTAAGCGTCATGACTGCCCATAACAGTTGCAGTGCCACTCGGAACTTTAAAATATAAATTTTTGCATGATTCTGCACTGCGTATGTCATCCAGAGACATCAGCACAGTCTAGTAATAAGATAACTAGACCGTGAGATCAGGTCATAAAGTCTCATTTGCCAAATAATTTCACTAGCCACAGTGCAAGAACAATCTAGCATTACGCCTTTGCGGTGTGAATGACAGAAAAGTAAAATGACTTACTATTATCACGTTCATAATTATAAACGCGATACAAGTAGAACGGCCGAAATGACAAATCGTCATGTCAGGTAAAAGGACTGGTACACTAAAGCGGTACACCTTCGACGAACTCTGCAGAAAAGCCCTACCGCCTAGTTTGTTACTTAGTTACCTGGTAACTGTGGGCGAGCGTGGCGGGCGCGCGCTGAGCGAGGGCGTGGGTGTGGGTGGGTACGGCGTGCGAGGGTGCAGCGGGAACAGCGGTGTGCCCGCGCGGGACTCGGACCGAGACTCCGATCGGGACTCCACGCGGGACTCCAGCCGGGACCACGACTCGCCACGGTCCTAAGACACCAAACGGTTATTAGTAGGGATGCATAAGAATATGCTGACCAAGGTATAAAATTAAAACCAGGTGCACCTCTTGAACTTCTGCGACTTATTCATATTGTGCCTACATTATAACCTTGCAATAGCAAGACAAAGATAGCTGATTAAGATACTAGATTACTTTTCATGTTCTTCTTTTTCTTCGTTTAATGGCTTTTTAGCGATAATACTGCCAATGTCAAAAGATTAATTTTTGTACAGTTATGCCATGCCAAAATCAAAATGCTACAGTAAAATGGTGGATAATTTACTGAAGGCTCTAGGTAGAGAACACTAAAAGGCATGGTTTTAAAACTTAGAACTATTTGCCAACACTCGTGCATGTTTACGATCACTTAGCGGATAATAATCGGTGGGATTATTATCCGCCCACCTTTATCACGTTAAAATTACAAAATACACGGTTTATAGAAGAAAATTCTAAATTCACGACCACCATTTTCAGATTATTTTCAAACATCCCTTTTTATGTTCAATTGCCTGGCCCTCATTCTAATCGCGCGACAGTCAGTGTTCCGAACAAAAAAAAAAAACATTTTGCAACATAATTAAAAAAATATGAATAAATTAATAAATCACGGCAGAATTTTTACTCCTTTTTAGACATATTATAGGGATAATGGAAGGATTTTAATTCGACGTTTATATTTATGGTTAATGTTATATACCTAATTTTTATGTGTGCTATAATGGGCATACGTTTGACGACCTGGTTGTGATGATGCGGTCTAAAGTGGAGTACGTTTACCAATGAGATACCCATTCACTATAGACATAAAGAGACCCAAATTATAAGAAGAAATACTAATGGTGGAAGTACATTCCATTCCTTACAACTTTCGTGATTACTGCGAACTGCTGTTACTTCAAAGTTTTAGCTAGTTTTTGTCTTCGTAGACTCACCGATACTTACAATGGTATCAGTGTTGCCAGGCTCGGCTAGCGACAGCAATCCAGGCGCAGTGTGCGTCGGCGTGCTGCCGGCGCTCCACTCGCGCATCGTCATCTTTTCATACATGAACTTTCTAGATGAGGTTCTGTGGACAACATTCGCCAATTTTTAAATCTCACTAACTACACCCTGCGGATTCACCCGCGTGGAAAAATTTCTAAAATTTCTTAATTTTTCTTTTATAAGACCAAGAAACCTTCTCCTTACAATAACGAAACAATAAATTAATAATAAACAAATAATAAATTTCCTTTGAAAAAGTTAACCTAAAAGTCAAAATCGTTAGGTGAGTTTGGTAATCATGTGCTCGCGACAAGGTTGCTTACTATTTCCTTAATAGATATGATCTAAAGTGACTTCTCAACAAGACTCAAAGAGGTTTAAGGATTAAAAAATAAAAGAATAATAACTTTGATATTGGAATGAAATCACGGAATAGCTTAGTTTGCAAAGAATCAGAGAGCTATTTAAATTAATAATAACTGTAATAAATTAAACAAAGATGATTAACAGGTTATAAAATCTATGTCATACATAAGATTTAAATATACGTATCATACCTGTCTGGAGCTTGTGGGCTGATGCTTTCAGTTCTGAGAGGTGTGCGCGTATTGACGTGTAGTGGGACGCTGAAGTCGTCGTCGTCATCAGCGAACGCTGTCGTATCACTGGTATAGCCGTCCACACTGAAACAATATATCAACTTTCCTTTAACTTTATGATTGCCAAAACCGTTCATTTATTCCCAGTTCATGTATCTCGCTTTTCTAAAATCCAAAAAAGCCAAAATCTAGGAAACATTTGTTACACCCCAAACTGTGGGAATGGAATGAAAAACCTTTCTCCAGTATTAAAAACTTCTGTTCTATAACTGGAAAATTACCTACAACATGACACGACATACATATGGAGAGAATCGGATAAGTAGCAACTGGATGAACACCTATTTTCAGAGGCGTGCAAAGGAGAATTCTATGACAGTAGTGGACTTTGTGATGACATTCACCAAACTTATATAACATCGCAGTGTTACAAAAACAAGAACTTTAATGGAAGCACTGAACTTAGCTTATCATCTCATCGAAGTGGAAGAAATGGTGGCAGCAAGAAATGCACTAAATTCTAGTAAAGATATCACAGGCTTAAGCATGGGAAAGCCCTTCTTTTTCTTACCGATGGCTGGCCGATCTGCGCACGTGCCGGGAAGTAGCAGTGTCCCACTCGAGCGGTAGTCGAGCGACCCTCTCCCTCGCCTCTTTCTTTTCTCTAAGCTTCTGCTGCTGTCTCTGCAGCCACGTGAGGCCCGAGCCTGCACTCTCGAGGCCGCTGTCCGAGCGCCGCGGCTCGCGGGCCCGTGACGTCTCCTGCCATCCGAGCGTGCTGTGCGACCGCCATGTCCCGTTCTCTGGTACTGACTTCCGGGCTGTAGTCAGCGGCCGCTCCACCCACTCCGCCTCGCCGTTCAACCATCTGTTGGAATAAAAACATGGAAATGACGCAGGTGTTAGGTACAGGGTACATCTAGCTGCCGCAGGTTTTAGTTGTATGAATGCAGAGACACAAATTTCTCTGAAGAATTCAACTATGAATGTGTATATTGTGTATGCTATTAATAAGTGCTAAACATTAAACAAAGACATAAATGATTAGTAAATATGTACTTGACATTTAAACCCAGCGCTAGGTATAGTATGATAAAAACTTCTAACAATTATCATATATATTGTATTATTATGTAACTTGTACATAACTTTGTAGCTTACATGTGTTTAAAACGGATACATAAATTTCTGTAGTAGGTACCTAAGTTTTATTTTTTGCTCTGTTTGTTCAAGTGTTATCTTTGTCGGTTTTTGTCGTCGCGCGTAGGAATCGAAGGTTCGGATGGTCGCCTATTATGGCTGTTGGAAACCTTGTATAGATCGAACAACATGCGTCCTAAGACAGTGGGTGTTTAGTGCGGGATACCTATTGCGTTACAAAACTAATTATAATAATAAAAGATGTTGAGATGAATGGAATGTTGATTACAATAAGAATAACAATTAGCTACGTTTTTATTTTTTATTCCAGTTGTTCACCAATATCAGGCGAAAAACCTTCTAGACTAATCTTCTAGCAAGTACCTTTGATATTAAATTTACGAAACTGATCATATCCAGATAGTTCATGAAATAAAATGAAGAGTTTAACGACTATCTAACAGAGTGGCGCTGATTAGAAAGTACCTAACAGCAGTCTATGTTCACTGACATCTTGCGGTGGCGCCGCCGTCGGTGCCGCGGCCCGGACGGCAGCCGCCGTTTATGGCGACGTTTATCTCGAAATAGTAACTTGTTTGGGTCATGGCGCGACGCAATCACCGGCCATCGTTTCAAATCAATCTCGGAATCGCGACTTGGCATCGCCTTCCGACTTATGCCTTGATATCACTACGCTAGTAAGGAAATGCTAGATATTAGCGCATATAATACTATACTAGTAATAGTAGTAAACAAAATTGTTCCTGTTTTTAGTGTCTTTTTATAAAGATTGTTTTTCAATAATTACACATTGCGACAAAACAATTTTTTTTCATCTACAAGTGATATTAGTTTCGTGGAAGGAAAATCGTTGTCCTTTTTTCGTTTCGTGTTCAACCATTTTCGTTTTTTTAATTAGGCAACTAGGCAAAAATCAAATTCCTAGATTTTTGTTCATTTATTGTCCAACCTTTTCTTGTGTTCCTTGCATGAAAAAGCACGATGGATGTTGAGGCTTATTTCAAACTTAAAGACAGTTGGCATATGCCAGCTGTACATATGTACAGCGATCTATACGCAACCGCTCGTTAGTTCCATTCGTTCGACATCGATTTGATTTGGTTAAATTAGAGCCGTTAGTTAAAAAGTTATTATGTTATTACGTTCAATCAAAGTCCAAACATGGATCTTTTAGAAAGGCCATTTCAGATGCCTTTTACTAGCAATAAATTATCGTTAGTCTGTTCCGAGAACGCTCGCTCCGAGTCAGCGGTTTAAGTGTAACTTAAGGAGCCATTCAGTAGGCGCCGCATAAACAATTTGCAATCTAGGTAGCACAGTCCCCATGTGTGCGGTTAATGTTGCGGAACAAGTGGACTACTCGTAGATAATCGTAGGTTCATTCCCAGCCCACGCCTATCGGCTCAATTATATCTATGGACATTTATACTTCCGTTTCGTGGATTGTTTATAGTTCTGTATTTACTTGGTGTATCAGTATAGTTTTAGGTAATGATGTTTTGTTTAAATTTTGTTCATACGATGCTTGAGGTGTTTTTATATAGGTACTGAATCCCTCTAAATACCATGCAATCCGTCACTCAATCTGTCACCTAAATCTACTGGATGTCAGTCGCAACACGCCTAAACACATATGCGATTTGCTGGATGGCAGCCGCAATACGCCTCCACATGATGTTATTTGCTGGATGGGAGCCGCAACCCACCTCCATTCTATGTTATATAACTGATCGAGTTGAAAAATCGTGTGGCAGATTGCATGGTGTGTAACTAAATTTTTCGCCTCAATCTGCTGGATAGGAGCCGCAACACGCCTCCACACGATGCAATCTGCTGGATGGGAGCCGCAACACACCTCTACATGTTAGGATTTGCTAGATGGGAGCTGTAACACGCCTCTACATGTTAGGATTTGCTAGATGGGAGCTGTAACACGCCTCTACATGTTAGGATTTGCTAGATGGGAGCTGTAACACGCCTCTACATGTTAGGATTTGCTAGATGGGAGCTGTAACACACCTCTACATGTTAGGATTTGCTAGATGGGAGCTGTAATACGCCTCTACATGTTAGGATTTGCTAGATGGGAGCTGTAACACGCCTCTACATGTTAGGATTTGCTAGATGGGAGCTGTAACACGCCTCTACATGTTAGGATTTGCTAGATGGGAGCTGTAACACGCCTCTACATGTTAGGATTTGCTAGATGGGAGCTGTAACACGCCTCTACATGTTAGGATTTGCTAGATGGGAGCTGTAACACGCCTCTACGCGATGCGATTTGACTTCATTTGACTGATTGAGTTGATAAATCGTGTGGCAGACTGTATGTTGTGTAGAGTATTTAAAGTCTAGCCGTCCTCTCGAGAGCAGACTTCCGTCCTATTGCAGTTGAATGGAAGTGCGTTGAGCTGACAACTATGACACGTATTGATCGAGCATTAACGTACCTATTTAAATGTTAACTGGTACAAAAAGGCACTTTGCTATAAGTGGCTCGATTACAATGCATTAAAGTGATGTGATTGACACAGCCAATATCTGTCGGATATCAGTTGTGCCGTCATTTATCTTTATGTCGATCAATTCTGACGTGGGATTTATAATATAATATGGGTTATATTATGTGTCTTTGTTTACCCATGATGAAGTAGGTGGGATTTGAAATGATTATCTTATCCCGCTAATATGTTTTTATGCCACTTTTTTGGATAAGTATATAAATACCTTTCACAAGATAATTGAAGGGTTGAGAATAAAAAGGGTATACTGTCAAATTGATCGTTTCGAGAAAATTAACTTTAAACTTCAACGGCGTCATCTTAATGTAGAGTGCTTATAAGGTAATAGAAAAGGTTTATGTAAGTGTCACTTGCTTAAAAATGTTTTAATTCTATTTTAAAATACTAAATATAGTACTAATTCATACAATTACTGTAAAAATATAATATAATAAAATAAATATAGTAATGTTTTTATGCTAAGCGAACTGTATTTCTGTGACAGATAAACCGTTTTTAGACTCAAAATCTCGAGATTTAAGCCTCATTTCGGTATTTTGAGAATTTATTATTGTAGATAATTTCACGCTGAATCCAACGATACCCAAAAGTCATATTGTGAAAAAAACCAGTTAAACTCTTTTTATTCTCACCCCTTCAATTAAGAACTATATAGATGATTAAAATTTTATTATTTTTGTTACCGAAAATAATGCAACACGTAAATTGAAGTTGGTATATAGCCTACCTTATATTTTAGCAAACTTAATATGTACAAAGCGCTAATTAATATTGAAACGTATAAAACAACGACATTCACTATTCTCTTAATTATATATTCAAAGAATGTCGGCACCTAACAACGCTTGCTTTATAATAAAGAGCTTTATCTAAAGTTTGTAGGGACACAAGGCAAAATGAATATCGATAAATGGTAGAGTCCTTAAAATGGTAAATTATTAGGTGGTATATAGCTCGGTCGTGAATCGCTGTTATTATCAATATTATGATAATAAAAACAATACAAAGTTGCCTGCAGCCATGCTATCTACTGCAAAAAAAAAAAACAATTTGGACTACCGCTTTGCCAGATTCAATTCAATTCAATTCTGACACAAAGCCTGTGTTTCGGGTTGAAGGGCACTGTGTAGCTAGTGAAACTACTGGGAAAATGAGACTTTATGACCTAATCTCATAGTCTAAATAAGGATGACGTGCGCAGTGCAATGTCACGCGAAACTATATACTTCCGACTGACATTGCAACTGACATGGGTAGCCATCTCCAAAGAATACTATTACTCCTAGGCCGTCTCGCCCAACATTAGGCGAACGACTAGCTCGTCACGTCATTCTTTAACATAAAAAAAACATGTCCCATAGATAGTCTAAATAATAATACAGCGATATTGTTCCGTTGAATTGCAATGCTGATTCGTTGTACTAAATAAGTTATATTTATAGTTGGATTTAATTATAATACCTACCAAAAATTTTCTATTTCATGTAACGAAACTGAAAATTTTTCTTATTTTCTCTTCTTTTCTTAATTATCTTGTACATAAAACTTTCAATATTTAGTTTTTCATTAGATGCTTCCGAAACAATCTTCAGCAATTTCTTGATATATTCTTGATATACTTTCAAGATAGAAAAAGTTGCTACCTATATGAAAAAAGTCATGCACCTAGGTGCTAGCATAGAAATCGAAATATGTACCTAATGTATGGTACCTATTATTTTTGTTTACGAGAGTCACAGAAGTCCGGACACTTTTTGTTGTGGTCGCTATACTGTATAGTTTATCCACCCAATTACCTCCCACAAGACCAGTGTGCGTTGATTGCTCCCACGCTACACGAAGTCTACAATTTACTGATCAACTAGATCATTTATGAAGAAAAATAGGAGTGCAATGTCGAATTCATTAGGCGCACTCCAATAATTTTTCTCTTTCATGCCACAGGTGTTTTACATACGGACTTAAACTATCCCAATTTATTAAATTAGGTAACTATGAGGTACTCTACCTACTTCTAGAGACTAAGGTCCGTGTTACAGAATGATGCTCAGTCATTGATTGCTGCTCAAGTGGAGATTTCATTCACAAATTGATCACTTTATGAATGAAATCTTTGCTTGAGCACCGATCGATGACTGAGCATCGTTCTGTAATATGGACCTTAGATGAATATAATATATCAATAATTGACTAATACCCGCTCGCATCAAGTATTCATTCAAGTTTGAAAGCTCCTAAGTTAGCATTTATCCCTCTATGACGTATCTACTGCAAGGCATTTAGGTACGTCCTAGAAAGATAAGTCCGAACTTAAGAGCTATTAAACTTTAATGCCGACGAGCATTCAACTGTTTCGAGTTGCTATTGCTTTACAAAACTTGAAAAGGTACACGTAAATTCCTGTAACCAAAGCTAGTCATCGACATATGACACAATATACCGTCGTATCATTCTGAGTAATTTCTAAGTTATATAGATCTACTTCTATTCGACAAAGAATCATTGTAACAAAAAAACAAAGAACTTACAATTTGCAGACATATATCAGCAGGTACATATTTAAGTTATTTGCTTCAGAATAACTACTCCATCAAAGTTTGATTATGTATGTGTGATCTGCGAGAATTCAAAGTAGTTACCGTAGGGAAATAAATCACGAAAACACAAGGATGGGCTTGTGGTGTAATATGTAATGCCGAGATTGGTGCGGGTACTTTATGGCCCTACATTGACAGTGAAGTGGGTCGACCAGAACGCGACTAAATAAATTAAGATCACGCGCACAATGCTGTGTAGAACCGAGTTGTCAACCAATTTGTTGTGCTAATTGTTTGGACTGTAGCAAATAGAATAACTGTCTTCTCCGGCATTGTTCTCGTGAGAGTATTTAGTAAGTCGGTCATGTTTATAGTTTGTGTTGGGAGGGTTTAAGTACGTACCTATATTGTTTATTCCATTAACGTCCGAAGGTTACCCAAATGTTTATCGAAAGTGAGCTGATTTTTGCTAAAAATATGTGGTTAGTGAGGTTGTGAATGTAAACACAATCATGTGGCCGTAGGCGGTGTAGCGCGGCCTCCAATCCCACAGTGCAGGAACACATGTTTACATTCTGCTACCAGATCCCCTTTTTTAATTACTCTGTATCATAGTTTTATTGTAAATCTGGCTCCCTGGTCGGAAGTGCAGTCAGAAATGAAATTTAATGCTTTTAGCGTGAACACATCTCAGCTGGATATTATTATACTTAATATGACAAGCCCTACTCCCATGTTTTGTTTTTATATTTTGTTTTACCTACGATTACGCATGGTAAATTTACTTTTCTCGGTTTTTCCTTCGTGTACGATAAATTTTTCCGGCAGAGAAACGGCACGGTCCAAAATATTTTCAGCTCTTTTTGAACGTTACATAAACACAAACCTTAATTAAAAAAAAGTAAGGTGTGTTCGTTTTACTTCTTATTTTCAAACAGACTCAATATATTATATAAATTCCAACCACATAAAGAGAAACGACTTAATTCAAATAAGTAAATCAGGTACTCGTTCGCAGTGAAACTGGTTGGGTGAGATAACGTTTATTTTATGCAAACCGATGATTCCACTTAAAATTTAAATATTTATCCGTATTTTGTTTACTGAAATTAGAAAGATAGACAAAAAAGAAAACTCACCTTCCATTTGCAACGGGGGAAGCCGGCGCCGGTGGCGGGACGGTCTTGGTGGTGATGAGGTCCTCTCGCGTGAACTTGCGCAGCGTGCGCGGCGTGGCGGGCCCGTCCGGGGTGGCGGCGCGCTCGTCCTCGTCGTCCTCGATGACGCGGTAGGTGGGGTCCGAGCCCAGCGCGCGCCGGACCAGCTCAGGGCTGGCCAAGCGATTAGGCGCGCGCAGCATGCCAGGCCGCACGCCCGCCGCTCCGTATGTGAAGGGCGCCGAGTCAGCGCGCGCGTGATACGGTATGTCCGGAGCCCGGTCGGGCTGCGACTGCGACGATTGCGACGCGGGCGCAGGCACGGGCGGCGGGTCGGGCAGCGCGCTCACTGTGCGCAGCATGTCTCCCAGCAGCGCGTCCAGCTCGTCGGGCGGGCTGGGCGCGGCACGCCGCCCCGCGGATGATATGCCCGAGTCCATGGAAGCGCTCAGCGGTGAGGCCGGCCCGCCGCCGCTGCCGCGCACCACGGTAGCGTAGATGGACCCGTCCAGCGGCCCGAACGTGTGCGCGCCCTCCGCTCCCTCTGCGGTCTCCCCGCCCGACCCGGACCCCTCGGCGCTCCCGTTGTTATCGCCTGCATCAAAAAACACTAAGCTTTCAATTGAAGTGGCGAACTTTACGTCTATTTTGGGTACATCTTCCGCGAGACCACTGAGTCAGGAACTCTGTAACATCGGAGTGATGTGCTATGCGACGGTTTAATTACAAGCCGTTTTTAAATTGGATTCGACTCGGTTCAATAAATTAATAGCGCTTATAGCCTCGATGCCTCGCTTCGTCGTGATATCTCTTGGCACGAGTAATTTTCAGATCAGATGCACTACACGAGGCCACCGGAATCAATTAGCATGTCCTTACGACACATATTTTATACTGTTCACTATAAAGTAAAGATAAAGGAAGCGGGTTCATTAATTACGAGCCTTATAATAGGTCTTTACCTATGAAATTGCCGTATTGCAGTACAGACTTTTTCAAACAAAAAAAAGTTTTGATTGGCTATGAATTCTAAATTCAAATTAATTTTGTTTTAAAAATATGACATTCTATTTACAATATAAGTCTTTTGTTTATTGATTAGCGTTGTATTTTCATTACATTTCAACATTTTTCCTCATAATGGATACTTTGAAATTTCGTGTAATTATGGAATATGAGTTCCGTCGTGGCACCAACGCGGCACAAACGACACGTAACATCAACGACGTTTACGGAGAGAACTATACAAACGAATGTACAACCCGTTATTGGTTTGCTCGGTTCCGTTCTGGGAATTTTGACTTGAAAAATGAACCTCGTGGTCGTCCGGAAACTTTGGTCAACAATGATGAATTAAAGGCGATTGTGGAAGCTGATGAATCTCAATCTACAGCTGAGCTGGCAGCAGCTTTTGATGTTAGCATCAAAACAATATTGGTCCATTTGCGACTGATTGGCAAGATAAAAAAGCTTGATAGATGGGTGCCCTACGAACTTAACGATCGCCAGCGCAACGTACGCGTCGAGACTTGCCTTGCGCTGCTTAACAGGCACAGAAATGAAGGAATTTTGAACCGAATTGTTACGTGCGACGAAAAATGGATTCTTTTTGACAATCAAAAGCGCTCAGCAAGTTGGTTAGATCCTGGTTCGGTACCAAAGCAATGTGCAAAACGAAAAATGACCCCTAGAAAGGTGATGGTCACAGTTTGGTGGTCTAGTGCTGGTGTGATTCATCATAGCCTTTTACAAAACGGCGAGAGCATTACTGCAGATGTGTACATTGAAGAACTGACCACAATGATGGCGAAACTCGCACGTCTGCAACCAGCTTTGGTCAATCGGTCGTCTCCACTGCTACTTCACGACAACGCGCGACCCCATACTGCACAACAGACCGTCTCTAAGCTGCATGAGTTGGGTTTGGAAGCTCTCCCTCATCCGCCATACTCACCAGATCTTGCGCCTATCGACTATTACTTTTTCCAAAATTTGGACAACTTTTTAGCGGGAAAAAAATTCAATTCTCGAGAGGCAGTACAAAACGCCTTTGAAGAGTTTGTTGTCTCCCGTCCTGCTGATTTTTTCAAGAAGGTCATCCATAAACTGCCACAGCGTTGGCAAAGATGCATTGATTGCAGGGGTGATTACTTTGAATAAAAGAAATAAATAAGTTCGAAAAAAAAAATACTTTAACTTTTTTCAAACAAAACGGCAATTTCATAGGTAAAGACCTAATATAAACTGCGCCTTGTAGAATAAACAGGCTGCGACTCAACCACGTCCTAAAGAGGACTGTGATAGCTTCCCGTTATCCCGGCGACGGGATGACACCGTTGTATGACTGAATACCAGGAACCTGATTTCTATGAGCTAAAAATATATCACTGTCCTCAGTCAAAACTGCCATGTTATGACAAGAAATATGCAAATCAAAAAAGTTTTTTGATTACTGACAAGTTTGATAACCTTCTTATCATTGTAACATGTAAAGATGAATCCATTCTCGTGCGTGTTAGTTCAAGGTATCAAATACCAAAGAAGGAAGTGACCTCTTATTAGAGGCATCAAGCTATGAATGTCAATCTTAGGAAAAATAAGATTCGACTACACCAAAATACAGTTGATCTTTTAAGATGATGATTGAGTTCATCTTTTAAGCAAATGTTTAGATGATAACTTTAACCAATTTTAAACTTATTACCTTATTTTACTATATGTAGGTCTTCTTAAAATATCAATACATTCTCAATAACAGTACACGTAACTCCAACAGCTTTATTTATTTAAACACATATTAGGCGAACGACACTGCCTAAAGACGCTTAAAACTGTTTAACCGTGTAAATACTCGATGCAAATAAGGAAGAACGACTACATTACTCGTCTCATTTACATAATGAACACGAGTTGTACGCCAAGTTAAATTAATGTGCCGAATTTTTGCTAAGCCTGTTTCAAAATTATGAGATCAAATTTTGCGAACATGTAAGTAATGCGAGAAAGAAACCCATCTGGCGGCCGATGTTCGGACTGCGGTTTCGAAACTGAACTAAACGTGAGGTTGTCAATAACGCAATTAGTGTAAAGATATCAACGTCAGCGTCTGGTGACCGTCGGGCTCTGTTAAGGAAGATGCGGTTATTTCTGTGATGTCAACGAAAATAACACGTTTCTAGCTAGCGGGGGCTTCTGTTACGAAATGTGCACCGCGCAGGAAGAGGATGTCCCTACTCTCCCGTCGCGAGCGCAGCCGCTCATCTCTACCTAACCGTCACATCGCATGCATCATTTAATTTGAATTTATGTTTCAAAAACATTCATTTAATTGTGTCATTTACAAAATATTATTATTTATTTGCCTTAGAGATCGGTTTGTCATCGATGATTTAATAGGTTCGTTCAAGGGTGTATATTATTATTTAGATTGTGGAGCTTGTTAAATTGTATAGACATACATAACTGTCTGGGTGTTGTGGGAGCATAGTCCTTGTAGTTCCTGGGTCCCTAGACAAGGAATCCTAGTTAGGGTCTAGGGTCCAGGTTAGGATGTATCCGATCGTTGGGCGTTATTATTTTTATATTATTATCATAAACGCATGCACTGAGTCAGTTATGTTTATAAATAAGCCAATTTTAATGGCTGAAGACATAATACTTGGAGGCAGCAGGTTTTTAGTTCGTTAACTAATGAAAATGAGCGTGACAGTGACGCTGCGTTTCAATCGGACGCGCATCACGCGCGTGTTCACGTCCACTGTACAAATACAAATGGTGACATAAAAAAAACCTATTTCGCCATTTAAATAAAATAGTGTTTAAAGACAGACGGTAAAACGTTTAAAGTTACGCGATACATGTGAAGGTGAGCGCGTGTTGAGGTGGTCGCAGCGGCTAGTGATGTCATCAGCGCGCTCCACCTCGAGTTTCCTCGAAACTCTAAGCTCCAACCGCATTATTATTCAACTCTACCCGCCCCGCTATCGCTGTTGTTTCGACGTTACCTCTAAATTGCAACCAGTTTTCATACTTTACTTTGTTTTTAGTCAAGAATTTGGTTATTTATGATCGCTATTGATTTTGTAGTATAAGTTAGGAACGCAATGTCATGCGAATTGAGGTGTTATCGTCAGTGTTACCTACATGTTATAGTTATGAAGCACTCACATGAAATGTATAAACCACTTGAAAGCAGCTTTCATAGCTGGTTTAACGACACAAACACGCGTCCGCCACAAGTAGATACAACTGCGGTATTGACTGCCCATCAAGCTGAAAGCTCGCGCGATAAAATAACGCTGATACCTAGATATACTGGGCGCAAAAAGAATTGTGTCGCATACACAAGTACCTATGTCAGGGTGAACTAGGGCATTTTAATATTATGGAACTTTATGGGAAAATAAGAATAGCGTGTGTGAAATATATGTTCTTAATTAGCATCAATCTGAATTAAATTAACGTAGGTACCTCCTTAGCTCGCTTATACTTTTTTGCGCACTGAGTTAAAGCGGTTCCAAAACGCGGCTTTATAGCATAAAGACACTGTTTCTTCATTTCAAAGTTATTTGACTTTAATCCCATGATTAAATTCTATTTAGTAAGCTTATTAGTAACACTTACCGGTTTATCTATACAAGATACATTAATTACGGCTTATTCGTGTTAGCCACGCTAGAGACTAGATTGATATTAATTCAAAACGAGTTCTGTGGGACCACAGGCCATTAAAATATTTTGCTCAGCGAACATGACGTCACAATAAACAGCCTTGCGTGCGAATCTAAAAATTCATTAGTTACGGCACCGGATGCCAAGTTCCAAATAAAAGCCTTACGTCTTATTGAAATTAGACGTAAATTTATCAGCACAAGCAATAATATTAGTTATTTCTCGTAGATATCAAAATTAGTGTAAAACTAGCATTTTAGATTTGAAAATTATCAATAAAAAAAAATCTAAACTGTAGGTATCTATTGTGTATCATCTCGTATTGTTTTATTTAGTTCCAGCCACATTATGTGTTATTGATAGTTTCGGATTGGAAATCTCAAGAATGAGGTCAATGGTAACTATTTTTTATCGATTCAAGTTACAAAACATTTAGCTAGCCTGAGTCATGCGGTACAGCATAATTTAACATGACAGGCTCATGACTTGCAACCGAGCTACATTGTCGAGGTGTATGTGAGTCAGTGAGCTTGATTCGTTTAGATCAAATTAAGTTGAAGTGTATCGGATTGGTCGGGCTATAAGGGTCGGTCGATCCTTGGCCAACGCGGTACCAGCCGACGCGCTTAGTTGTAGTTATAGAGCGCAGCGGACATCCATCAACGATTCACCACGCCGGTCAATTAACAGGCAGGCGCCGCACCACAACCGAAGCGAACCTCGTTTTTCGACACGACACTAATACAACTCATTGTTCGCTTCACTCATAAGTACTTCTATTGTCGAGGGAAGATTTCTACATATTTTGACACATATATCATAACAGATTTCAATTTACTTTTGAAATGTTTGTTATCGGGCGTGTTTGAAAAATAAATCATTTTAGATGAGCCAAAACGCCTTCAGGTTTGTTATTGTATTGTTTGTTTTATTTAAATTTCAATACTTATATTATTTATAGCCTGAAAGTGACACCGGTGACGGAAAAGTTGAGGAATAATAGGCTAGCGTGGTATGGCCATTCATGCGGAGGGATGAAAGTCATATCACCAAGATAGTTTTAAATATAATAATAATATTAATATCGCCCAACGATCACATACATGGACCCTAACTAGGATTCCCTGGGCCTAGGGACCCAGGAACTACAAGGACCATGGTCCCACAACACCCAGACTCAGAACAAGTATTTGCGCTTTTTTTCTGTGCACAAATACTTGTACTGCCACGGAAATCGAACCCGCTGCCTCCGGGCTATGAGCCGACCTGCTCAACTACCACACCACAGAAGCTGTCTGAATATGAATTTTAATGGTAGAAAAGGTGGAGGAAGATCGAAAAAAGTGTGATTGGACTATGTGAAGAATGATATGTGTGCTAAGGGAGTGAATTTTGAGATGACGTCTGACAGAAATGAGTGGAAGAGAAAACCATGCTGTACCGACCCCATTTAAATGAGATTAGGATAGGCGGATGATAATGCTGATATTTGCTTTAATATATGCCTTTTTTTTTTAAATGGAAAGTAAAATTTTTGCAGGCTGTACCTGTTGCACCATGACAGCATGCAAAAATTTAAGTCAGTGGATCTATTATAAATCGTGTTATATTTTTATTTTTTTAGGTAACCTCCATTCCATTAAAAACCTCATATACCGAGTACAAAACTAGTACTTCATGAAAACTTGTGTAGATACGGGTAAATTATAAAACAAATCTCATTAGTAACAACGAACGGCAACAAAAAAAGAACTCATTACAAGGGACATTATCGAGATCAAATATTGTTTCGTTCCACTTACCACAATCGCGGCTTATCCGACCGTTCCAGATTCAACTATCCTAGTTTCAGCTTTAAGAATTTTGCCAAGATGTCACAACTTGTATGTGATAGTTATGATAAAATAAAAGAGAGCGTAATTTCCGATGTAGTTTTTTCCGATGTGTGTATAATGTAGCAGTATGCGTGCCGACGCGGCGGGCGGCTCGCGACTGGGCGGGCGGCGGCCAGTAACTACACGTGCCCCAAAATAGACCCACACCTGAAACGCCACAGAAACCGCGACCTGCCCGCTAACTGCTCCAATTGGATGCTTTGTCAACACTTATGACACATTTTAACTTTTCATTCACTAACTTCCTGTGAATATGAGACTAATCAAACAACGCTATGTAGTATAGAAAAGTTACTTCGCTAGTAGAGTTCTTAGAATACAACAATAGAGAGTAGATCTAAGGAGGCTGCAGATTAATTTTAGAAAATTTTATTACCGTTAGGACAGTTTTGTAATATAAAGTTGGTATTATAATTTATTTTCACACGTGTTTCCGTCTAAAACTGAATGTTAAAGCAATATAAATGCCATCTGTTTCTATATATCAATATGTTTTACTCATCAATTTGTTTCTTCTCTAATCTGTGGTTTTACTGGTTTAAAAAACAATGAGTAACCTACCTTAATATAAGTATATCTAATGAATTTAGAAATTTATGTACTTATTATTACTTCCTTTAATTCATTTTCTATTATAAACCCTACTCTTTATTATTTGTAAAGGAGAACAGCCAAGTAGGAAAAAACTTTAACGTCTGATCACACTAATATTATAAAGGTGAAAGTTTGTAAGTGTGTATGTGTGTATGTTTGTTACTCCTTCACGCTCAAACGGCTGAATGGATTTGGATGAAATTCGGTATCAAGATAGCTTATACACTAAATTAACATATAAGCTACATTTTATCCCAGAAAAGTGATATTGTCCCGTGGGATTAGCAAATAATTAAAATACTCCACGGGGCGCAACTAGTAAGAAAATAAATAGGTAATATTTTTTAAAATTATATGTTGATTAGTGGATACTATTATTTTTGTGGTAATATAGTTATATTTGTAAGAACATTAAGAAATATAGAATGGTAGATACACAGGATGTAAAAGAGCTTATTGAATATCCAACTATTTCTGTCTATAGGTGATTCGCAAGTTTGTAAGCTGCACTTGGCACGAACATTGTAGCTAATAATGGCTTACGGATGCTCTTCTTTGGCGAACACTTGCTTAGTTCCTAGAAAATATTATTACAACGTTCAGTTTTTAGTTTTCAAAGAAGTATACTACACACACTACATAATACTAGACCTAGTTATTTTCTATTCTATGAAAATATCATCGAAAGCATAAATGCATGAAGTCACAATATAAAAAACGAGTGTGCTTGACCACAGGAATGAAGTAAAACTGCTTTGGTTTAGCTTTATCTATCGGCCGGTTTAACTTTGTTTTTGCCTTGTTTAATGACGCCATCTTGACAATAATTGTAAATTGTCTTTTTACCGGAAACACCAACATAAAAATACAAAATTTTAATTTTGTTATGTTGACAATGGAGATCTACTCGTACGTCTACCAACTACTTTCAACAACTTGCCAGCTTACTCCCCAAGTCAAGCGTCTGTAAAGAAGTTTTACTTCAATAACAAAAAACAACTTTCAGAGAGCTCCGAACCAAGCTTCCATAAAGCAACGAAAAAGGTACTTTCCATTTTAGATGCATGCTATTTTTTATAGGTCACATACACTTTCTAAACTGTCCCACAAAGAGGTAGGTTATGAGTAGTATATCTATTAGGACTAATGCCTGTACTAAAGTTTTACAGCTCCTAAGTTCGCACTTATATCCCTAGCCCCCTTTTTTATGTTTTGGCTCCACACTTTTGTGTATTTAGCCAGTGTCAAGTAATTAATAATTTATCAAGTTAATGATATTTCACGCAAATATGTGTCAAGTCACAGTCGAAGTCATCAAGTCAAGTCATAGTCTAGTCAAATTCATACTCCTAATAAAGTGGTGGCAACTTTACTTGAAGCTTCTATGGAGTTTTGGAAACAACACGAAAAGAAACGTTTCACCATCATTATACCATTTTCCCACACTCACGCCTGTAATCCAGCACTTAATGAATAGAATGCCACCAATTTTATGCACTAACACTGAAAATAACACAAGTTTTGGAAAATAATACAATGCGGTGACGCAATATTTTTCGCATTCCCGCCAAAACTCCCTAGCCCTTTCTCTAGCGGTTTCTCCTAAGTTTGTCAAACTCGTACCAAGTGAACATGCCAAATACTTCACTCTTATTGGTTGAGACAGCCAATGATTAACAATTACTAGGCAATCAATGGGCGTTCAGTATTTGGTCTGCCAACTTGAGAATTTATTAAATGTATACGAGAACTCGGGGGAAAGTATTGCTTAGCTAATTTGTATTTTAATAGACTTAATACAAACGGATATTAGACTAGGATAATAAACTCACCAGGTTCATCATCAGTGAGCGTGGACAATGGACGCAGGTGTTCAAGTGAGTCAGCTCGTGCGAGTGCATCCGGCGCCGCGCGGAGTGGAGCGGCGGGCGTTGGCGCGGGTGCTGCACCCCCCGAGCCTTCGCCCCGAGCGAATACCAGTTCTACTGCGCCGTCGCTCGGGAATGATGGGTCTGTTGGTAGATGAGATTAAAATATTGTGGAACTGGGATAGTGATTATAACATTAGTATTACAAGGGACGAACATCTATAGCTCCGGCGAGGACCCTCATGATGTAAGCAGAAGCAAAAATGCGTGATAAATCCTACGATGCACATGTAGCTCGCTAGAGCCTATTCTATTCGTCCTTTTTTTTTGAGGGGGGGAAATGCCCTCGCACTTCCCTGCGACCACGGGGGTGGTGGCAGGGGGTATGTGGATCGAACCCACTAAAACCTCCCCCCCGTGATCCGACCGCCGCCAGGATGGGGCGAGATGGAGACGCACTGCATTAACCATCTCGCCCCAGTATTCTATTCGTCCTAGCTAGGTGCGGCGATATGACGAGCATTCGTCAACGGCTTTGATCAAGATTCTATATTGTTTTTTATTGAACTGTTCTAGATTCGTATTTTGTACTTAGATATTTCAAATTCGATTCCATTTATTCAAGAAAATAAAAGTACCTCCCGCGAAACACATTCCAACAAATATTTAAGGGGAGCCTGGACAGAAACCAGCATAGTGCCGCAGATCTCAGATGGTGCTATTGTAACTGGAGATGTCAGTTCATCGGTGCTCTAGGTCGTAGTTCCACGGCTCATAAAGGTCATAATAAAGTGGCACCATCTAACGAAGAAATGTACCTACCCCTATAGATCTAGTCATCGTAGATTTAATATAAATCATGAAGTATTGTTGTCTATATCTTACCATGAGCAGCATGGTCTAGCTGCTGCTTAGTAAAGGACAGCGTGTGATCTGCTACAGCGCATGTATGGAATTGACATGCGAAGACGAGGTGCCTCTGCGAAGCGTGCGCGTTCGCCGGTCTTCTGTACGCGCGGACTAATACGTCACCGCGGAGGGCGAGTCTCCCCACGCCGACAGTCCAGCCGCCACCATTTACCATGTACAACCCTGGATAGGAAGATATTATTAGAACTTCAGGATAAGCAAGTGTTCAAATAAAACTTAAAAAACTTAAATTGGAACAGGCAGGACAGAAAATGGCCTGAGAATTAATTGTATGCGATCCTTGTGGGAAAATCCAGTTTTTATATTATTTTATGTAGTATATTGTGCTTATGTAGATACTATTAAAAACATATACATTGGTGTTCCAGTATATATAAAGTTCCTACCAATATCCACAATCTAATCCAGTCAAGTTAGAGAACTTTGTCCCCTCAAGCCTTCACACCTGTCAAGCAAGAGCTGTTACGCCTTATCGAGAAGGTAAGATCAACTGCACGCATATATTTGCGTAAACGTCACTTTGATTATGTAGTAGCCACAGATTAGAGAAAAAACAATCGACTACATAAGACTCAGTAATTATGCAAAATATATATTTACCCTTAATCTAATCCTTACATTGTGGGTAGATTTCAAGCATGCATCATCGTATACTGCATCGTCACCATCCATCAATCAGGTGAAATAATGGTCAAATACTTTGTTTATAAACAATTAAATAACTATTTTGTAAACAGTGAAATGTTTTAACAATATAACCAAAGGTTAGAGAACTCTATCTCCTACATTCCCATCTGCACACACACATACCTAATTATGCATAAGTATTAAAAGCGCTACAAATGTATGCGCAGGAACCACAAAAGATTAAAGTAAGCCTTAAACAAGTGTTTAAGTACTGTTTTGTATTGTTAAACACGCGTTTGACATCTGTCTCAGCCTTGTTTATGTATTTGTGGTAACACGGTAGGTGTCTATCTAGTCCAATCAATAACTCTTCAGTCCCGTCATCCTCACCTGAAGTATAAACGCAGATGAGGTTCTCGTATATCTTGAGGAATGCTATAGTAGGCGAGGCGGGCGCGGCCAGCGAGCCCGCCACGCTGACGTGCGTCAGTTGCAGCGGCGCTGCGTTCACACGTATTTGACCCGCTAGGAGGCCCGCGAACGTATCTATGTATCTGAAAACAAATATACAATTTGAAATCCCTGACTGATTATGATCTAAAGCTGGGTTGCAGCCATGTCTGCACGACGAAGTTTTGCACAAGCACCAGCGGCAGCCACCAGCATTTTTGAAGTCGTTATTTATCGACAGCCTCTGTGGTGTGGTGGTTGAGCAGGTCGGCTCATAACCCGGAGGCGTCGAGTTCAATTCCCGCGGCAGGACTAATATTTGTGCACAGAAAAAAAGCCCAAATACTTGTTCTGAGTTTGGGTGTTGTATGGGATCATGGTCCTAGTAGTTCCTAGACACAGGGAATCCTAGTTAGGGTCCAGGATCTATGTGATCGCTATTATTATTTATTTCATAATACTTATTTAAATGCTTCACGTTGTCTATCGGGAACTTTTCAGTAATATTAGCGGGTCACCACATTTTGAGGAGATCGGTTAATAGGTACGATAAATTTCAGCTATTTCGGTGTATTTTGTTTAGGTTTCCGTTTAGCTAAAGTTATAACTGCGAATTGGACTGTACCTTAATATCTGTAAATGATGCAACCCAGCATTATAAATATTGTTATATTCAAGTCTAAAAGTCTCATTAAAAAAAACGATTAATTTCCAATCATCACTGGTCTTAAATTACCTATTATTAACTTACTATTATTTAACTAGATAGTTCTGTGTGGAATGTCCACTGATATTTATATTAATTATAATTATATATATCTAAAAGTACGTTTCTCCGATGAGTAGGACAACTTTGGGCAGAGTAGAATAAGCCGAATAAGTTAAAACAAATCTCTTTAACCAACGTACCGTTTATTCGAAGGCAAATGGAACACGGGGACTCGATCGTCGAGATATCTCCTCATCGCGTATCGGTCAAGCGCGTTTTCCGGAGCGCCGCATATCGCTGAATAGTGCATGTAGGCAGCTACTAACACCCCCAGACGTTCACGGTTACCCCTGCAAAAGAAGATAAAAAACATTTCAAGGACATAATGACTGCTGCGCGCGGCTCTGCTACTTACACTAATATTAATTAATGCTACGAATAATCCGTGTAGCGCTACGTGATTTTGGTTCCTCGAGTCAACCTTATAAAATTTATGTACTCACGAAATAAATCAAATGTATTGAACGAACTATTTGTTGCCAACTATTTGTACATTTATTAATATGTATTATAATTAATACAAAATATCAAAATGTTTAAAGCAACCCAGTAAGCTCCAAAATAAAACAAAAAATATAACGAGATAGGATTAAATAAAGTCACAGAGTCGCGGCGAAAACGAGGGCAAAACCATTCACCCGACTCCATTTAATTAAGGATCACTCCACAGGGGCTCTGGGTAACTGAGGGGGATTCTCTTTTGTTTTTTGACCAAATAAAAAAATACTGCCCGCTAAAATCTTTTTGTCGTCATTCCGCTAGTGTACCTTCGTTTTAATTTAAAGCCTATTTGCTTGAAGCCAACTTAATTGCTACGATTTTAGATTAAACAAACCCTAGGGAATTATAACCATGAATATTATAAACCAGCTAAAATAGTTTACCCAACTGATAAATTGGGAGGGTAAATTGGAAGGTAAATTTTGCGAGCTACCGCTATCTGAATTTAAACTGTCAGTAGAATTTAATTATTGTCTAATTTGTACAGTAACGACGTTTGGAGTAGTTTCACTTAGTTAACAGTTTAGTTCTATTGCTACCTCAATTTACGATAACCCGTCTTGGAACTTAGTTTACATAATAACTTTGGCGAGAACGTGAAAATATTCCATTGACGGCTTGGTATTATTTGCCAAAACTTGACGTTACACACACAAGGGAAAAGCAAATCATATGAATTCAATAAACGTGAATTTTTGTTCTCTCCAAACGACAAAGATGGGGTCAGCTAAGCAAAATAACAACTTACAATTGTCAAAATGGTCACATTAACAACAACAAACAACATAAACAAAGCCAAAACAAAGTTTTACCGGCCGAGAGATGGAGCTAAAGAAGTTTTACTTCAGCCGCGTGGTCTAAAGCACACACGCTTTTTTGTTTTACATATCTCTTTGAAACTCTAGAACGCCAAAAAATGTACCAAGCCTACGCTGCACGCACCGTTGAACTGCCCCTTTATAAATATCTACTTATCTAAATAAAATTACACTCAGAATCCAAATCAACTCACCAAGCTAATAGTATGGCGACGTTCTTCGGATGCGCCGCGAGCCAGCTTTCAATATGCTTGCAAGCTGCACAAAGCCTTTCTAGTGGTGGTGCCAGTTCTCCCGCCCAGCCGAGCGACCGCGCTCTCCCGAACACGCTCCTGGCTGTATGACCGTCATTACTGCCATCCCCACCACTCACTTCGAACACCTGGAAAAAGGAGAAATTGGTAGGTATAAGCTAACTTGACAAAAATTACTATTATATTATGACGATGATTTACTCGGAGTATTACATAAAGAAACCTTACTTTAATGTTTTTTGAAATAAATGCAGTGTGTGTGTTTTACAGGCTGCTACCGTTTTATGAAGGAAACCCCTAAAATCTTCTTTTTACAAAAATTCCTAAATTTAGATAGAATATGAAAAAAGTGGCTTTGCTAGATTAAACACATAAATTCACTCGATGAGAAAAACGGGAAAAGTAAAATATTTGCGACGATCCAATAAAGTTTCGTTCAATTTACATTATGGAAACAGTCAATCACGGAAACAAGGCCAGCGTTTCAACTTTTATTACTTATTTTCACTACCCCTCGTGTAAAACCAATGAAAGTTATCGATCGATTTGAAGAAATTGCTCGTGTCGTAAATGTTGTAAATATACTACATTTTCACGCATATTTTGGAAATAATTTTATTAATCAAATTTTCTTTTGTGACCTTGTGACGCTTTGTGCCTTTTTTTTACTATTTTTAGGTAGATTGAAATAAAGTTCCGTTTTAATAGTAAAATGTAAATCGCTTATGCCTGCCCTTTTTTCTACCAATCTTTTGTAAATATTTTAAAATGTATTTATATATATTATGTTTTTTATTGGTGTTCAATATATATATATATATATATATATATATATATATATATATATATATATATATATATATATAATAGCATAATTTAATTGTATTGTATTGTTTAATTAAAAATATAAAATTTTTAAGTAACTTCGTGATTATTTTCTATCGAAGAAAATGATCCAGTTTTTTTTAATTAAGTTAGAACCTCCATAATTATAGTGTAGTTAAATGTAGTAGAAAAAGTCAAACATGCATTAGACGCCCTCAGAAGGAACTTTTGTCAAAATTATCTTGAACAAAGACTGATGCTGAACGGTCGTCCCAAACCCAACGCACCCTGCCTACCTTTACGGCAAGTATGAGAATTTATTGTTACCTCATACCTCAGAGGTGTATGTACTATGCGTCTACTCCTTTTTTTATTCATTTTATTGTACAATAAGCCCCGTGTAATTTACCCGGAAGTCTAAAGGTAACCATATATATCATCTTTATTATTGACGGCTGATTAACGGCTTCGCATGGCACCTTATTCAGGGCATATTATGTTACATTCTGCAAACACGGCTCAATGTCCAGCAAGGGCTGGTTAAGTGCCCACTTTAGTTATTGACGTTTTATTAGGTCTTAAGTCAAGTCGACTTTATAAAATGAAATTGTCGGTAATATAATACCACTTATTTTAGTAACGTCCCATATTGAGATATATTGTTCGGTTAGTCTGACTTTTTTTTTTTAAGTTTTGGCTCCTCACTTTAGTGTATTTAGCCAGTGTCAAGTAATTAATAATTTAACAAGTTAATGATATTTCACGCGAATATGTGTCAAGTCACAGTCGAAGTCATCAAGTCAAGTCATGGTTCAGTCAAAGTCATACTCCTAGTAATGTGGTGGCAACTTTACTTGAAGCTTCTATGGAGTTTTGGAAACAACACGAAAAGAAACGTTTCACCATTTTTAAACCATTTTCCCACACTCACGCTTGTAATCCAGCACTTAACGAATAGAATGCCACCAATTTTATGCACTAACACTGAAAATAACACAAGTTTTGGAAAATAATACAATGCGGTGACGCAATCTTTTTCGCATTCCCGCCAAAACTCCGTCTGACATTTATTAGAGTTATATTAAATAGCCTCGATACATCTGGGCCTATTATTTGATTTAATTATTCAAGATGGTACTTTTTGCTATGTCTATAAGCAAGTGTTGACTGTTTCTTGTTGGCTTTAGATGCTACTTTATATAATGGGGTGTAGGTACATAGATAGATAGATAGATAAACACTTTATTGTACAGCGTAAAAAAGAAAACAATTTACAAATGAAAAACTTACATAATATACTAGTACAACAGGCGGTCTTATCGCTTAGAGCGATCTCTTCCAGACAACCTTTGAATCGGAGGAATCGGTAGCTTAGAATTTTGGGCTTTGGTGTACAGGTAAAAACAAAATGAACTAAAACTATTTCAATAAGTTGTCCTACATTATTAACTAAAATAAGTATATATACAAATAATATCTAAACATACAAACAAATATACATACTATATAATATTAATATATATAATTAAATATGTACATATATATATATATATACCGATTGATTAACATATTTATATATAGGTACCTTCTACTTAAATACTACATATTGTAGTATTTAATTATATTTCATCACACTTGCTCGTAAAGTAGCTCTTAATATCTCTTTTAGGCTTATAATGCAAGATATTACGCACGCATGTTTTTTACTTTACATTACAGCACTAGTTTTTTAATGATGATCCCATTTTAAGTAAGTTTGTATATCACTGCAAGTTATACGTATATAGAAGAAGATATACCCGGATAATGCTGATTCAGTATTATCCACCAAAAAAGATATTCTATGCGGCTAAAATAGTATAGTTATATGACGTATTTTCTGGAATAAATAAATGATAAATGTCCTTAATAAATGATTTACAATAAGTGATGGTCGTAATAGGAAAGTATTTATTCGCTTTATTATATATTTTTATTATTATAAACTTTTCTAGATATTTTTAAAATCGGCTGCTTGTCGATTTTGTTCGCACCACCAACACGGTTTTTTCTCTAATCTGTGGTTCGCGCCCAGCTCACGCATCGTTGGTGCGGGCACCAAAGATTATATAACGTTCAATAAATCATAGGTACGGCGCATGAAAAAAAAATCCTGCATTTTCAACAATACAAATCATTTTTCCCTCGCAAGTGTGATGAAAAACGTCGTATGAAACGTATGTGCATTGATTCACACTTGTATCATAATGTATATATTATTATGTATGTACCATCTACTTCATTAAAGTAGATAGGTACCTATTTATATCAATGATTATGATTGATTAATTGCCCTTATGTCAGTAGTACCATCGAGTAGTACCATTGATGGTACAAGTGACACTAATTTCATTAGATCACTAATGTAATTAAATTCTAGAAATCTAGTCACAAAAAGTGAGCGATTCATTAATATTCATGATGGTACTAATATCACTATAAATTTTCTGCTCGTTTTTTCAATAGCTCTATAAAAATATTAATTTTTGGAGGCGAGTGCTCCAACACTCCGCATAAACCTCAAATCGAGTATGTTTTCCATCCTACAAATTTTATGAAAGCAAAAGTTTTGGTGTTTGTAAAATGACAAATTTTTACAATGAGACCGCTATGTTTGTTACCAGCGTGGTTGAACGGATTTTGTGAAATTTGTTCTGTATACACCAGGTGGAATTTAATTCGTTCTTTTCCCTTAATGTATGTATTCAGTCCATGCTATAAAACGCTTCCATATAACTAAATAAAAAAACTTATGAAATAAAACTTAAATCTAAGTATTATGAAATTACTGCAAATTTAAATTCTAGAGAAAAGCCTTGCAACATTGTACAAAGCAGGTGTTTTATAGCCTAAGAAACATTTTCAAAGCACTCGGCTGGTGCCCGCGCTGTGTGTACCGTTAAATAGACATTTTGGCTGTCATGCAGTTATTTTAGGAGGCACTAAATACCAAAACATAACCAATTTTTATTTTAAATTGAGCCTTGTACGAATATTCTGTAGCATGTTCTGAGTACATACATTTAAGGAAAAGAGTGAATTAAACTCCACCGGGTATGATCCATAGAAATTTCATTTGTGATATAAAATTTCTTCAAAAAAATGATGTATGTGATTATTGATTTAGAATTTATTCATCAAATACTTAATTCCAGTATTCTTACCATAAAATGCTCTCCATGCTTGTTAGTAAGCATGTGTGCAGCCTGTGCCTCCGCGTGCGTGTCGCGGTCGGGGAGGTGCAGAGCCAGCATGCGCTCCGCCACGTAGCACAGATCCAGGCGGGACGCGGGGCCGCCGGGGAAGCTCGCCGACCGGCCGCCGCTCTACGGATATTGATAAACCTTTATTTATTATAGCCACAGATAATATTTAAATATGGTGGCAATTTTACACAACGCCATCTAGTCCCCAAACTATAATAAATAATAATAATAACGCCCAACGATCACTTACATAGATCCTGGACCCTAACTAGGATTCCCTGTGTCTAGGGACCCAAGAACTACGAAGACCATGGTCCCACAATACCCAGACTCAGAACAAGTATTTGCGCTTTTTTGTGCACAAATACTTGTCTTGCGGCGGGAATCGAGCCCGCCGCCTCTAGTGTATGAGCCGACCTGCTTAACCACCACACCACAGAGGCTGTTAATGGAATACGGTAGTACTTGCGTGCTATTGTTTCGCGGCAGAATAACTGGCAAAGTGGTGGTACTTACCTACCTCGACGAACTTTGCAGAAAAGTCCTACCACCCAGTAGTATTATGACCTAGGTATTATTTGTTGTTCTATTGCAGTTGTGGTGGCCATAAGAAGCTATAGATATTAGTGCTTTAGCATCCTCTAAATTGTCATGGCTCAACACAACTGTCAAATCTAAAAACTAGTGTATTATTTTACAAGAAAATGAAACCTGGTCGGAGTAATTTCGACTTTTAATTGACGTGAGTTTTAGCCGTTATTTATCTTACAAAAATGTGTCATACGATAGTTTTCAAACTAAAAAAGAAAATAAAAACTTTTACAGTTACCTAGCACAATAAATAGGTAGGTATAATATCGGATTAAATGAATATTACAGCAACAGTCATAAAAAACAAAGTAAGTAATGTGATCCACCTATTTACGAGCGATTGACAACTGTGTAGTACCTATGCTATCGAATGGATTAAATACAAAACCTTCCATAAACCAAAGTTTACAAAAGTAAAGTCATAAAGCTCTTCAGTACCACGAAAACATTGTTGAAACTAGCTTTAACAAATGTAAAGTAAACAACATTTGAAAGGTGACACGGTATGTAAAAGTGAAAAGCCCTGCCCTTGCCTTAGTGTATTTATGTCAGATCAAACATAAGGTCGTAGGCGCAGCATAACTAAGAAAGTGTCACAAAAGCTGCGTAGGCGCAGACGCGTGAACCTACGCTACGAAAGCTTTTCCTAACCATGATGCGTTTAATCGGATTACTCCACTCGTCGCCTAAGCTTTACTTACGCACGTTAATGGACATAAACTGCATTTAAGCGTAAAGGCGGTTATTTATGATGAAAGTCGGTAAAATTACTGCTTTTTAAATGTTAAACATAATTGCAAATTCTTTGCTCGCAAATCACTTCTAATTTTCTTTGCTTCGCTCGCATGACTGTGCACTTATGTTAAGCAATGTGTGATTAAGTAAAATTAGTAAAGGTTGGTTTCTCACCGGTTCTCTGCCAAAAGTTGTAGCCGCGGGTGTACCAGGAGCGCTCACAGCTCGAGCCTATAACAAAAATGTATCTTACATTAATCTATACATATAAAATTCAAAGTCCTGATTGACCGCTGGTCCTAGACACTTGAAATTTGGAGGGTGTATTCTTTGTAAAGTGTAGGTATCCAATAAGAAAGTTTTTTGAAATTCTACCCCTAAGAGGGTGAAATGGGTGGTTATTTTACTATAATCCTCGCGGGCGAAGCCGCGGGCAGAAGCTAGTACCTAATATAGTTATACTATAATATTACGACATTCATCACAATAACATTCTAAACACATTAACAATACATTATTTGCATAAAAGAATAAAGTGTCTTAGAAGATAGCCAGTTCGAGGTCAGCACCGCTATTAAAATGAAATCAAAAGTAGTTATTTAATCCTCGTCATTTTTTCTGAGCGACAGCGCTCAACCGAGGCTGATGGGATTTCATTTTGAAGATAATGTTCCATAGTGCAGCATAATGACGGCATTGAGAAATGCATTCGGTTTCACTATCTATTCTGATCGAGTAACGATAGTATACCTAATGATATTGTAACGAAAACAGCCAAATCTGATTACCCATTCTGTTATGCTGAGCCCATTGATATAAATCGTTTTAAATGATTCAGTTTTTCTAAAAGACCAGTTATGGTACTTTGATCCCTTCAAAATTATGTCAGAGATACAAACATAAAAATACTAGGAGGTCAGAGAGGCTAGGAGGCCATTTCTGCAAAGTTCATCTACTATAAAGGTATATAGGTACCATGCACCGCTTTGTCAGTTATTCTGCCGCTAAGAAGTAGTGTGCAAGCACTACCGGTTTGAAGGGCACTATAGTTAGTGAAATTTCTGGGCAAATGAGACTTTATGACCAAATCTCACAGTCTAATCTTATTACTGGACTGTGCCGATGTCTCAAGATGACGTGCACAGTGCAGTGTCACGCGAAACTCCATATTTTCAGAGTTCTGAGTGACACTGCAACTAATATGAGCAGTCATGTCGCGTAACATCAGGCGGACGACTAGCTCGTCATATCATTTCTAAACCTAAAAAAACGTAAAATATAAAAACATGCGTAGTTATCTTTATGTTCGCAGTCTACGATTCAGTAGAAGCAATTCAAACTCTTTTTTCCATTGCTGATATTTTGAGAATCACCTCTGTTTTCTGACTGCTTGAACGATTTGCGTGTAACCACTATAAAAATCTAAGCCCGTAGTATGAGCAAATTTGATTACCTAACACATAAATTAAATGGAAAATGCATATTAGGTATTTTATAAATTTTCTTCCAAATGTCTGATAAAAATGAATTGGAAAAACCGAGGGAATTGATTTTTTGCTCTACTTTTCGCAATTCAAGACGATTTTAATCATTTTAAACGTAAATTTTATCTATGTGATCCCATGGGTCGATGTCAAGAGACCCACTGGGAACTATCGCGATCGGATGGATCGCGTCCAATAAAGCTGATAAATGAGGGCTGAACGAGGTGTGGCTTAAGTGATTACTGCAGCTTTGTCGGCGTACAGATACGATGTTACTTCAAATTAGCCCTCTTAACTCAAAGCTGTCTCACCCGATACAAAGGGGTCGAGGGCTCGTAACTACATGCGAGTAATGTGTTCAAGTTGAAAGAAATATCCATAAATATGATATTTATACAATGGTGTCGATTCTGTATCGCATACTCTAAAGCTAAACGAAATTGACATGTTTCCATCTTTTTCATTTGCCCAATATCAGAAGAGTACCGCTATACTTTAAGTTTACTTTAGTTTTAGAGAATGCGACACAGAATCGACACCAATATACATATATAATTTATTTTCTTTTTATAGAAATGCAAAAAACCCATGTATTTTGCTGCAGAGTTGTGACCATCGCATTCTACATTCTATAAATTCAATCTCGCTCAGGCTAAGCTACTCTGTTGGTTCTTAGTTTTAAGATTCTAAATCTGAAAACAGCTAATAACTCACTAATTACATAATGATAAAAGAATACGAGTCATGCCTGAGTCAATATAATTGCGGAGCTAATAATATATAAACATGAATCCATCATAGATTATTCTGAATAAGTACCGTATTTCCTAAAGATGAACCGTATTGTTCTTCTTGAATGAGCACATTATACAAAGTCTGAAGATAACGCACCGCCGGACGCTTCCCCCGTCCAACTACAAGACTCATGGAGCGATGGGAGTCCTTGTGTCCTCGCTGCAGGTAGAACACGGCCCTCCAGAGCGCGAAGGCGAGCCGATGCAGCGCCCGCGCCGCGTCCACCTCGGCCGCGCGCCGCGACCGCTCCCTCATCCTCATACCTCACACTCCAGTCCATCAATATCAGGTAATGTTCCATTGACAGGTAATTACACTTTCACGCACTTACTCTTGGAAAATAGAAAAGAGTGTTTACTGCTTTCTCCAATCACTTTTTACTTTCGTGCATTATTGTTTTAGTCTCACGCTAAAAAATTGTAAATGTTTACATAATTAATAGCTATACATAGTACGACATTAACTTGTCAATATATTATAATAAATTTCTGTGGTCACTCTCAATTCAACCAAACCCATGAATTAAAACTTTAGAAGCACCTGAACTTATGAAGAATAGCAGCATACAACATACATGTTATAATATGTATGTTAATAGGCACTTACCTACTTATAGTAGGTATGTTGTATTATCATATTGCACGCACTTCACGTAAGTTCCTTTTGTATATGAATGAAGACGGTTAATACCCAAGCAAAGTCTGCACAGAAGTGTGTACGCGTCAGGAAAACAAAGGATGTTTTCAGAGCGCATGAACGTGCCCTGTGTAAAATTTGAAAAGCTGCAGCCATGAGTGGCTGGCGCAAGACTATCGCCCGCGGGCCTCCTTCCCTTCATACTGCATATATACTGTGGCACTATCTATAGGTAATTGATAAAAAAATAAAGTCGTAGTAAAGTATAATAAAACTAAAGTATAGTAAAACTTGTAAAAATAAGTCCCGCAAAGTTATATAGGTATAGACCTACTTACACATCAGTACGTTACACTAAACGTAATATCTTTAATTTGTACGTAGGTGAAAGTTATAAGATTAATTAAATAAAGGTATATTTACATATCTACATTAATCGTTTCGTTGAAGTTTTCTCATAGACAAATAAAGATTCTAGCCATTAAAAATTATTGTTTGAAAAATATCTCTTTTGGTCTTTTTAGTTTGGCTTCACGTGGTTAGCGTATTTAGACAGTGTCAGTTAGTTCACATAAACCTACTTACTAATATGTGTAAGCCTACGCTTAGTAGCACGATAATAAAATAGTAAGTAATTACAAAATTGTAGAAATCCGTAGTGTACATATTTTATGTATTATGTAAAATCCACCTCTTTGGGCGTATTTGCCATGAGTTTAAACCTGACCGTAACTCTGACTAGTGCATAGACTTGGGCAATATTGACACTTTTCATTTCTCTCCCTCAACACTAATCGCGCAAGGATCACTTTTCCTCAACCTAGGAGGAATGAGTCCCTCTTAGCTATAGGCGTCACCTAATCTTCTCGATGTTCCGTTTTATTGACAGCTTCATAAATAGAGGGTGTGCGAGTGTGCGCAGCTTGCAGCGCAGTCATAACCCTGACCTTCCTCGTGGAGCGCGAGCCGGGGTGACTGACCTCGAGGGTGGCACTCCTCTAAATAAAACGTCACAGGCACCAAAGAGTGGAACTATTAACTAGCTAGTAACGTCCATAGCTGCGTTTCAATGTAAGACAAAAGTTTGTACTCTATGTACATTTTATAGATATGTTGATAATAATCAAAAGTTAGCTCAGGGCAGGGATGGGTCATTTAACAAAGCAGTAATGTAAAGGTATTATATAGCTACTCTTTTCAACTGTACAGAATAGAAGTGATCGAGCAGCAGACTATTGGCACTCGTTGCGTTACTGCTGGCTAGAACTCAAGGTACTGCTCAAATTCAAAGTGCATGAGCTTTAACGTTACATACGTTAATATAGGTAGGCATGTGTGTGTATTAAATGCGCCTGTATTATCATCGAATTGTGAATCAAAAGAAATAATAATAAACGATAATCCGTTATATATATATTACGGTACTTAAGTATCTTGTACGAATCAATCTTCCGAGGCAAATAAGTATACTTCCGACATGTATACTTATTTGTTCAGCTGAGAAATCATCAATTATCAACATGCATTAATGAAGAGTACCATAGAATACTGAATATAGTACACAATACGCGTTCAACATAATATTGGTTACGAGGTATGAGGTTTTACCAACATTAGCCTGTATTAGTATGTTGTATTGAATCTCAGTTTAATTTGAAACAATGGAATAATTTCTTATCTTAAACAGTAAACTCTCAGAGTGCGTGTTATCTGATAACAAGTCTAAGACGTTACCGTGTACTAAGTTTACCGTAGATATAATTTTGCAAGTTATTAAACTAAAGTGTAAGCAAAAACCAACTCTCTAAAATAATAAAGTGATTAAAATACATAAATATTATCAATGTTTATCTACTCAGTAATACTAATAATTATTAACACAAAAATCCACAGTATTTTTTTCAACATTGAAATTATTATACATTTTTTTAACACACTACTGTTTACACTGTACACTCACTCACGGTGCACTTAAACTTTCTGTCACCAAAATTAAATTCATTGAGCTCTGACGTAATGATTACCACAAGTGCTAATTTATTTTTTTTGAATTGTACATGATTGTGTTTTGTTTTATTATGTCAGTGTTTTCAACTTTTCAGTATTGGTTCCGCAGCGTTACGCACGGCGCGTGGAGAAGCACTGCTGGCGCCGTCGTTCGCCGCAGCGTCCCGGCGCTCACCGCAGTCGCCTCTCTGGCGACGCCGGTTGCTAGGCAACACGCCCTGAGATGCCGTTCGCCACAGATGATGCGTCGTAAAAGATGGCTAGATCGCTGATTTAAGGTAATGATGCATCGTAAAATAATAGAGTATGGATGTAAAAAGTATGATTTATTAATTTGGAATGTCTCTACGGTTCAATAGCTTAAAAAATCACGTTCTTCAATTGCCCTATGTTTAAATATGAATGTTTCAGAAAAGTTAAATCTCGAGCTGCTGTGTTTATCTCTACAAGGTTTTAACAATTCTCTACAAGGGGCAGCTTCACGATAATTTGAAATGACTCAGGACTCTACATAAAATGGTAACATCTATATATATATATATATATATATATATATATAATATATAACTCAAAGGTGACTGACTGACATAGTGATCTATCAACGCACAGCCCAAACCACTGGACGGATCGGGCTGAAATTTGGCATGCAGGTAGATGTTATGACGTAGGCATCCGTTAAGAAAGGATTTTTCGAAATTCCACCCTTAAGAGGGTGAAATGGGTAGTTGAATTATTTTCCCATAGGCCACGCCGTGGGCGAAGCTGCGGGCAGAAACTCATAATATATATGTATCTGCTTCAATCGTTCTAATATAATTTAATTTAAATTTTATGCTTTATATAAAAAAATGGTTCATTTCAGTGCAATTTTATACAACGCATCAGTATTATTAAAAACATGTATTAAATTAATTGTATTAGTAAAACAGTTACATAGCACAACATGCGGAACGTATCACACACAGTAAATAAAACTCGGGAAAGTAGTAGCATGCATAATTAGACAGTCCATTCATGTTTATACGGCACGAGACTGGGCGGCGAGGGCAGGCGGCGCGGCTGTACTTCCGTAAACACGGCGCGTGACTAGCGTGTTTATGCACACCTTTATAACCAGCACAAAGTTACAGAATAGAACACAGAATTAACTTTCTTCCTGCATGCATTAGGGATTTCCGAAATGTTCATGTTCCAGTGTAAATGCAGCGTAATTTTTTAAACGCTATAATTTTGAGCCGGTTCAAAGATTTGCTTACAAATAAAATGTCCTTTAGGTATCAAACAAACTATTTAAATTATACTTTTTTTTTGAGCAACATTAAAAGGAGGAAGTTCTTTTTTCGAGGTGTGTGCTGAGGGGGCGAAGGCGGACAGCGCACCCGCATTGCAGTATGCAATGTAGCTTTATTACTCAATCTTTCTTTATAAAATTCTGCAGTTATAGGGTAAAGCAAGCTAGATATATTAAAGACATATTTGATAAAATGCGTGTTTGAAATTTGCTTGAACCATAAGGTAGAAAGAAATCCAAGATAAATATTTCTAAAGACGTATATTTTGATCAATAATGTCGTCACCAAGGCGAGGTTTCTGTCGCGATCACCAATATATTGAAACTTAAAAGATTTTCATGCTCATGCCACAGCCATAGCTCACATTTCCTATTTCTAGTTATAATTATTTATCTACAAACCTGCTACGGCCATACCGATACTAAAATCTAAACGCTTTCGGATCTATTTACTTTGATGACTCAATCGTATGCAAACAGATTTCACAGCATGTAAGACTTGTAGTGGCCGAGTAAACGTCTAAATGACAACAAACTTCGAAAGTGCAGGTTAGATAAGTAAATACTGATGTACCTGCATTTAAAAGCAGCTAATGCAAGCGTATCGCGCGCCCTGCTTCTGAGCTCTCTACCCAAATATTTACTTCATAACTATATTTACAAAACATTTCATTTCTGAGAAATTAACTTTAGATATCTACTTCTTAATTCCAAACATCTGTTTCATTTTACAAATTAACTGGCGCAAATATTTATCGTAGAATCCGTAGATGCACGCTATGAAACATTGAATGAGTTGAATCTGGCAACTATCAGCAACCAAATACTGTTTAAACAAATGAAAGATTAAGTAAAGCGCCTAAAAATATAATATGTGAATAATAAATATTATATAAGTAGGTACTTACCAAATTTTTGTAATGAACAGTAACTAGGCCTTCATTAAAATTTCAATCTAGCCTATAAATCACTAATAAGTAATATGAACCTAAACTAAACACCTATGTAGAGTATTTCTGAGAACGTATCCATTAACACTTTTCTTAATGTCTCTATTAGGGGAAAACACAATGTTGGTAAAGTTTTTTTTAGTAACACTCCCTACACTTTAAGGTTCACTATCATTATCACTAAATTAACTCAAGAGGTTTTATTATTTTTAGTCTTCTCACTATGTCGAAGAGCTAGTTCGTCTCGACATTCGCATGATGATGAAGCCTACGTTCGTGAGCTTCTGTACAAGTTCTTATAACATTAACGACAAGGTTTACTTTTAGGTCCAATCCAGATGTGGATCCTCATGTCTAATGTACCACGGTAGTACCTACTTTGTTTTGGAAGCGTTGAATGATCTGTATATTATTTTGTATAGTACAGCCCCATAACTGTATACTATAAGTCTATATTGGTATTAGGACTTGTTTATATAACAGTATTTTATTGTACACTGAAAACGAAGAATATTTTCCAAGTAGCTAGTGTATCTTTCTGTAGCGAAGTTCTAGCTCGTCGCGTTTCTTTTTGATATTACGCTTTCCAGGAAAGCTTGGCTATGGTATTGCTTTGCTATTTACGAATATTAGATGGTAATTATGCCATTTGCTTATAAAATTGATGCAAATTTGGTTTCATTGAGCTTTATTCTCCACTTCTTTGTACAATTATTATTATTTGACTGGCCCGATAGCTTGGTTGGTAGTAACCCTGCCTTTTGAACTGTGGGTTGTGGGTTCGATTCCCACCCAGGACAAACATTTGTGTGATGAACATAGGTGTTTGTTCTGTGTCTGGGTGTTATATTGTATTCTATGTTTGTATTTACAAACAAAAAGTATCTAAGTAATTGTATCCGGTTATCTGGTTCCCATAATACAAGCTTTGCTTAGTTTGGGGCTAGATGGCGTTGTGTGAGATGTCCACATATATATATATATTTTTTTTTATTGATTTTACTCATGGTTGACATCTGTAGCGACTACAGCGTTGTTTTTAGCAAAAGTTGAAATGGTAATGTTCTGGAATCTAATTCTGGAATATCACAAGTGTACAATAAGTACAGGACCGGACATAGCCCGCTCCCCTGTGGTACTCCAGCTTTTATTATTCCTTAAGTTCTCAATATGCACCGTCTTGTCTTACCCATTCTTCTTTCATTCATTCGTTCTTAAACATTCTTTGTGTCAGATAAGACAGTAAGATATCTGCAAATTGTTTATAAACTAATATGGTAGCTATTTTACCTTAGAATAGACTTTATTCTGTAAATAATTTATCTTTTCTACTGTTTTAGATAGAACTATTATGGTATTGTAATTAATTACTCTATGACGAATGGCCATCTACGAGTAAAGATGAGATAACTGTCGATTTTTCCCCTGGGGCGGGTGATTTGACTGCAGGCGACTGCGGCCCGGCCGGCGCTATCGTCGTAGCCATCGTGAGAAAGTTTCGCGATCGCCGCCCAATCAGTTTTCTAACATTAATCCCCGACCTGCGGTCTCTTTGACTGCCGCTTACGGCCACGAGCAATTTGTATTAATTACACTACATCGGCCCTTATCTGTCTTACCTGAGTTCTGCCAGTCAGCTAAATAATAAATTCAATCGGACGTGTATACGATTATGATAAATAGTGAATGTCAATAGGGCCGATAACTAATAACTGTGATGTTTGTATCTATCGGTGTTGTGTTACAAACCGGCAGCCGGGACAGGTTGTCTAATTCGGAATGTTTTGATTGCTGGCTGGTATCTGAGGATCTCGGGCCAGCGGGTCGCCGCCGCCATCGCCATTGTTTAAGTGTCGAATGTTATTTATGGTGACGTGGGCACGGATGGCCTGTGCCCGACACTTGATGCTGGCGATCACTATCGCGTCACCAGCGGGTGGTCCTCTATGCCAAAAGGATTATCTAACTTCAAGATAAAATATAATGAGGTGTCTTATTTATTCATAACGTATTCACTAATCGTGTTTATCTTTACAATAATATATTTTCATATTTAGTTTTGATTAAATCAAAGGATGGGATCTTCCATTCCTATTCATAGTGGCGCACCTAACTATCTAGATCTTATATATATGTGCTTATATTAAGGATGACATCACAATGTAAATAAATCTCGACAGCATTCTTGAGTAGTGACGCAAGTTTAAACATCATTTTAGTTATCAAGGAGCAGCATAGTAATTTTTAAATTGAATAAACATTCAAGGATAACGGGAATATGTGCTTTGTTCGTTAACCTTAAGCAAAATCAATAAAAGAAATGACAGCTAATTTTATTATATATGTTGTAATGTGCTAAAATGTTAGCCTGCAAAATATAACTGCACATTTGTGAGTTGTGAGGTATGTCATAATTTTAACATTGTAATAAATTGTTAGGAATTCTCCGCTTTGTAACCTAGTGAGCAGTTTTATCTACTAGGAATATTTACTTTGTTGAGCATTTTGCCAAGCAGTGATAATTCATTGAAACCTTCATATTTTACGAAAATCGTTAACTAGAAACTAGGTTCTTTGGCGACAAAACGAGATAGATCGCTTTACCGCATTGTATTGTTTTGTGTTACTTTCAGTGTTAGTGTATCTAACTTGGTGGCATTTTATTCATTAAGTGCTGGATTACAGGCATGAGTGTCGGGAACTAGTATAATGATGGTGAAACGTTTCTTTTCGTTTTGTTTCCAAAACTCCATAGAAGCTTGTAGTAACGCTGCCACTACTTTACTTGGAGTATGACTTGGAATAAACTATGACTTGACTTGATGGTTTGGACTGTGACTTCACACATATCTGCGTGAAATAATGACTTGAGAAATTATCAATTACCTGGTACTAAAATTACTAACTAAATAAACAAAATGGAGAAGCCAAAAAAAAACTAGAACCCTATAAGATAACGGTTCAAATATATGTGCCCATTGAGAATTAGTAAAACGGTTGTTTAAATACACGATATATTTAAACTTTAACAGCCTTATTAATAAACGGGTATTAGTCTCGGGTTAGTTACTTCGGCTTTTGTCCTTTTTTGCTACTGGAATATTTAGCGACAAGAGACAAAAGATGGTGTAACTAATCTAAAGCTAGTTCGTGTTTATTAATAAGGCTGTAAAGGACTATTATTTGCGACGCTAAACGTGTGTCCTTTCACAAACAAGACCCATTAAAATTCTATAAACAGTCCGCTTTAACACCGCTCGGTCACGTTGAATAGATAATATTGCACGTTACATAACTTCACCACATCTGTATAAGTATTCTGCGACACTTAATCGGTGTTCATTGTTAACATTTCTGGCTGCCGATTTCACAAAAGATAGGTGTATGTTTGAAAAAAATGTTGTTTATAACAGTGCTGCATGGATAAATCTTGGTTGAAGTATTAGTAAAATCCTAAACCACGCTTATCATTTCAAGGAAGAGTGTAAACTAAATAATACAATAACGCTATCTACGTAAACATGTCTCCGAGGGATTCTAAATTATTCATTCTGACTTTCAGAGGTAAAATACGGCCTCATCTGCGTATCCCTTTCTTTGAACGCATGCATTATTCATAAGGAAACGGTGCGATTTTCTTAGCGATTTAATTCTCTGAGAGCAACATATACAAATCAAGTTGTAAGTCTACTTTTTATATCTATTATTTAAAACTTTACAGCAATGTAAAATGTTTTAGTTTTTGTATAAATAATTCGACGTATATGTATTATACTTATGATATTTTATAGGTGCCTATTACTAAAATAATAATAAATATTTTTATTTTTTAATAACGCGAATTATATAATTATATTATATTATTCTTTGGTTATAGACATTCTCGCATAGGTATACATACGTACAATTATTTGTTTAGGAAAAAAGTGAAAGTTGCTTCTTTTTGTGAACAATTTTCTTGCAATACGCTGATGGTAAACCTAGGAGCACCTCCTTTATCTTATCGCGCAATATCTAGTTTATTGGGGTACACGCGATATAAGTACGAAAGTGAAAGCCTATCATCTAAAAGTAAATTAACTCATTATTATCTATAGGTAAGTATATGGTGTCAGGTTCAACATTTGTCGATTTCGAAAACCTCCAATAGTAACATCGAATCAATATAGAAAAACAGTCCGTTTTAGTAAAAAAAAACCTCAGTCTGATTAAATATTCTGTGAAAAGTGTGTCTGGAAGAGATCACTGTCAGCGTTATAACTAATTCTTAAGATTAATTTTATTCCTGCTTGTATATTTTATTGATGAAATAATAAAAAGTTCTCTATATATCTATCTGCAAAAAAATTATAGTATATAATCTAGCCTACTCGTCAAAAGAATGCGTATATTATTCCTACTTTGTCACGACACTGAGTTATACTCGTAAGTGCTAGCCATTCATTTCCGATCGATCCATCATCTATACAAACTATTAAAATTTCGGAAGTAGACGCCAATGGCTCATCAATTTGCAGCACAATTACACCATTATAGGATCGAGCGCGGGTCTTCCGACGATGCCAACGGAAATTGTGATAACGGCTTTAAGGGGTAGCACAGCCACCCCTGTTGGCGTTTGACCTTATAAATGTCAGTATTTATATTTGTGTCACTAGTCCTTAGGAGTAACAATACGACATAAACAAGAAGATGTTTCTTTAATATAAAGGATATGAATATTTTAATGAAAGTGATATAATTAACGCATTTTATATCATGTTCAGTACAAAGTGCAATCCCAAGCCAGAAAGTACCTAAGTAGAGAATGAGAATTGTTATAATGGAACGCGGCGACTAGTAGCGTGGGTGTTAAAGTTTATTGGAATACAAATAGCCATGCTCCATGGTCCCCATAGCTCCAATGGCTTGGAGCAACTTGAGCGCAAATGGCTTTTGCATCCGGTCCCATTTCATACCGCCGATGCCGACCCCGCGTAAACACATTTATTTTGCTTTGAAACTTGATCAATCATTTTCGACAATGGTTACTATTGCATTTCTGAAACGACCGGCTCGGGTTAGTTTTGTACACGGTAAATCATTTTAATATTCGTTCCATTTATGATATTTGAAATGTACCCATTTCTACAACATACAAACGCGTACATTTGATGGACACTAAGCTAAAATTATAAACTATAATTTCAGCTTAGTGTCCAACTCAGTCATAGTGTTTGTAAACATGAAGTAGTAAATTGAGTAGGAATTTACTAACACGACATTTTACCTTTGTTTTTAATAAAATTTAAACAATGACTTTAACATAGTATACCTGATGAATAACAAACAATAACTCGTATGTTTCTCAATTGTTTGAGGCATTGAGGTTACAACCAAGCTTTAGCATTTTAGCGACTCGAGGCGCTAGGACACTAACCCTATGTTTATGACCGTCAAGTATACAAAGGTGCATTAGTGGAACAACAGGAACCATCGGCCAACTCTTGTACTATTTTCTATGGCCGAGCCTGGAGCCGGGAAGTATGATTTACGAGCAGTTAATGCAAATCTATAGTTCGAAAAGCGACGTTCGGTTTCTATGTTGACGGCGCACGCGCAGGCGACGTAGTTCTTGGATCTGACGGGTTAATAGTAGCCACCTCTCTCTCCAACTATTTGATTCAATTACCTCGAGCTCAATAAAATTGCCCACACATTCATCAACATGATACCTTGACCATTTGATAGCATAATATTATGCTGTCAGAGTTAAATGTTTAATTTACACGCGCGCACTTCCTGGACCACCTCTAAGTAAATCTGAAGAGAAATACTGAATAAATAAAAACAACAATAGGTACAGTATTAAGAGTAACCGTTAATATACTCGCACTTGATATATAAGATTTAGTTCAGTTTCGTTTTTTGAACAAACTTGTTAGGATATAGGACTCAAATTTTTTGAAGTTGAAACGACGCAAATTTAATGTTATTTAAATTTTAATATTAGGGTTTCTCTGACCTTCATTGTTCACCTTTCCGTTTATCCGTTATTAATTTTAGGACGAAACCTAGCACAGCACTGCTAATACTGTTTCGTATTTAATCTGTACCTTATCTGTAGACATCAATGTATATAGTCTATGATTAGTTTTTTAGTTTTTAATCTGTGTATAAAAAAGCAATCTCTTTTTCTCTTTGTCTCTTGTCTTTCTTGTGTGAGAAAAATAAAACCACAGCGCCATGGTTACTTAAATTTATTAATCGAGTTTTATTACGAACTTTACAATTCTTTAAAAAAAATATTTGATCCTTCGGCCTGATATAAGAATGGAGTGATAAAATACAACAGTATTTTACTTCAACAACAAGTTTATAAAAAAGCGCGTGTCGTTCCGCCAGCGAACCACGTCTTAACTTAAAAGGCATCAGTTATCTACAACTACAACAGTTATACAAAACTTGCCGGCAACAGCCACATTCTCTTTCAGCACTGCAAGGCAACAGCCACATAATTTCAGCATTTTCAGCCATAAGGCAACAGCCAAACCACAACTTGACTCGAGGTTACATAAGACAATATGGCTAATCCCACTACATATACCATGGAAAATATTGAGAAGCTCATTGCTAGAAGAAGCAACTTCAAAGGGAGGTTGACGAGGATATACAATTTCATAGATAACGAAAAAAACCATCAAAAAATATTCGAAATTAAAGTGCGACAAACGGAACTAACCGATTTATTCAACAAATACAATGCGGCACAAGAAGAAATCGAACTAACAGAAGATAAAAAAGCTGCGCACGAGCAAGAAAGAAGCTCGACAGAAGACAAATATTTCCATTACCAAGCGAAAATTAGCGAAATCATTAAGGATTATGAACAAAATCAGTCCTCGAACTCATTTCAGTCTCTACATCGACAAGACAGCAGCAGATCGACCTTTCTAAAATTACCTTATTTACAGATACCTAACTTCGAAGGAAACTTAAGCGAATGGAGCAACTTTAAAGCACTGTATGATGGAGTGATCGACTCGAATGAACAGTTAAGTCTGCTACAAAAGTTCCAGTATCTGAAGAGTCTTTTACGAGGTGAACCCGCCGGACTAATCAGCTCGCTAAACGTCACTGAAGAGAACTATCAACACGCATTAGATATTTTAAAACAAAGGTATGAAAATAAGCTTCTAACAGTTAATTTCTATATAAAAAATGTAATGTCTATACAAATTATTAACAAGAATAATCTTAAAGAATTTTTAGTAACGCTTCAGCAAAGCTTAGATTCTCTAAAATCACTTAATGTACCAGTCGATACTTGGGATATATTGCTAATATACATAATCGTTCAAAAATTAGACCAGTCTCTCAGATCTGCCTGGGAACTAAATAAGAAAAATGATGATTTACCTACACTCAAAGAGCTCACTGATTTCTTGACTCATCGTGCAAGAGCATTTGAGTTAATGTATGATAAGCCACAAATTGTATCTAAACCTACTCATGTTAATAGCAACAAAACAGGTACTCGTGTCTCCACTCATATAGGCACTGTGACGGACAGTTGCATTCTTTGCAAGATGTCTCATGAATTATACAAATGTCCATCATTCTTAGAATTGTCACCTATACAGCGCAATGAAATGGTTAAGTCTAAAAGGCTATGTTATAATTGTCTTAAACCCTATAAGTTTCAACATGCTTGTTCAAAGAATGTTTGTTCTATTTGCGGAAAGAAACATCATACTTCAATTCACAGACCATTTAATAAGCCAACTGTTTCTGTAACTACTGCACCTATTGCTAACACAACAAACAAGGTAAGTTCATCAGTACTACTTTCTGATAATGTCACTGAGATTAGTGTTAATCAAGATACTAATAATATGCAAGCATCAGTCATGCACTTAAATACAAATCAATCTGAGGTTTATTTATCCACTGCTTTAATCAAAGTTCAGCAAAATGATGGTAACTGGACTACATGCAGAGCCCTATTGGACAGCGGAAGCCAAGTTTGCTTGATGACAACCAGTTTAGCAGATAAACTACAGCTTCCACTCGCTGAACAAACCAAATATATTATACAAGGCATAGGTACAACATCAACCAATTCATCAAAATCAGTTCAGGTCAATATAGCATCCCGCACTGATAAATTCCAAGCAACATTATCATGTATAGTTACTGAACAGATTTCTTCAAAATTACCTCAAAGATATATTCCATTGAGCAACTTCAAATTGCCAAATAATTGCAACTTAGCAGACCCACTATTTTATATACCTAAACACATAGATTTACTAATAGGTGGTCACATATTTTACTCACTTTTACAACAGGGTAGCATACAGCTAGGTAAAAACCAACCCACTCTAATAAGCACTGTCTTTGGATGGGTAGTAACAGGTGATATTGAATTATCCATGCATACATTATTTAATGATACAGTCCTCTCACAAATTAAACAAATATCGAATCAGACAGAACACTGTCAGGCAGAGTCATACTCTCACAAACAAACAGTTATATCAGCTCATGTTAGTTGTGAACAATCATGTGAACAACTATTACAACGCTTTTGGGATCAAGAAGAAGTCAATTCTCCCCCAATATGCACACCAGAACACACCTATTGCGAAGAGCTGTACAAAAGTACTACTACTAGAGAAGAACCAACAGGTCACTTTACAGTACACCTTCCGATTATACAAGACAAGATAGATCAGCTAGGACAATCCTACAGCATCGCACAAAAATGCTTCATGACATTAGAGAAAAGATTTCTAAACAATCCTACACTTCATAAACAATATTCTGACTTTATTAATGAGTATATAAAATTAGGACATGCCTCATTTATACCCTATTCTCCAGACACACAAAATAAACCTAAACAATTCTTTCTGCCTCATCATGCAGTAATTAAACCACAAAGTGTTTCAACTAAGCTTCGTGTTGTATTCAACGGAAGTAGTCAGTCATCTACCTCAGTGTCCCTCAACCAGGTACTATATGAAGGACCCAACATTTATACTGATATTGTTGATATTATCCTAAGACTTAGAACTTATAAGTATGTATTGTCTTGTGACATAGTAAAGATGTTTAGAAACATTAAGGTAATTGAAGAACATTGTAATTTACAATGCATACTATGGAGAAACACTCCGGATGAACCGCTTCTTGTACTTAGATTAAACACAGTTACATATGGTACTCGATGTGCCCCTTATTTAGCATTTAGAACATTGCTTGAACTTGCAAGCCAAGATGGACATCTCTATCCACTTGCTGCAAAATGCATTAAATATCAAACTTTTATGGATGATGTTCACTGTGGTGCTAACACACTATCTGAAGCTATAGAGACATGCAATCAGCTAACATCATTATTCCAAAGAGGTAATTTTCAATTACATAAGTGGTCAGCTAATAATCCACAAATATTACAAAGTATTATTCAAAATAAAGATAAACTTTCACCAAATAGCTTAATTATTGGTGATGAAACCAGCACTCTGGGTTTAAAATGGGATCCTGTAACAGATGTATTCAAGGTTAATATTCCCTCTCATCAACAAAAATTGCAGTTCACTAAAAGAACAGTTCTTTCAATTATTGCAAGGATCTATGATCCAATTGGTTATTTTGCTGTAGTTTCAGTCAATTTGAAACTTTTCATGCAAAGAATATGGAAAGAAACTAATTTAATTTGGGATTCACCACTGCCTAGTCATTTACTATCAGAATGGTTACCAATTTACAATAGTTTGCACATGCTAAGTGATATTACTATACCTAGACATTGTTTCTCTGATATACCTAATAAAACTTACTTAGTTGGCTATAGTGACGCATCTCTTGTGGCATATGGATGCTGTATATATATAGTAGCAGAATATCCTAATCTAAAATCTACATCTAACTTGCTAATAAGCAAAAGCAGAGTAGCCCCTTTGAAAACAGTCTCTATTCCTAGACTAGAACTCTCTGCGGCATTACTTCTCTCTAAATTAATGCATAAAATTAAACCTGCACTTGAAATAGCAATTAAAATAGATTCTGTGTATTACTATACTGATTCTACCATTGTACTAAACTGGTTAAGGTCTCCTTATAAAAAATGGGAAGTTTATGTAGCAAATAGGATATCCCAGATACTACAAAACACTGATTCATCCTCCTGGAATCATACTAGAACTCATGACAATGCAGCTGATCTGCTGACACATGGTGTACAGCCTAAGGATTTACAGAAGCTCTCATTATGGTGGCACGGTCCTGCATATTTATTATCACCACCAACTGAGTGGCCTCATTGTAATGATATATCAGATACTACAGATATTCAATTAGAATCTTTGCACACTAAAGAATTCAGTTCATATACAACTAATGTAGTTTCAGAATTTTATAATGATGATGACTTAGATTACTTTGTGAACCTATTTCAAAGATTTTCAAATTTTCAAAGATTACAAAACACTATTGCACAGTGTTACAGATTTTGTGTCAACTTAAAGAGTAATTCTAATAAGATAACAGGTCCACTTACACCTGAAGAGTTAAAGCGCAGTCTTAACTTTATCATTAAAATAGTTCAAACATCTCACTTTAAAAAAGAATTAATTGAATTAAAATCTAATAAAACTAGCTACACCTATTCATCAAGCCCTATCAAGAGATTATCCCCTTTCATTGATAGTGATGGAATATTAAGGGTAGGAGGTAGAATAAAACATGCTAATATTCAGTACAATCAAAAGTTTCCTATAATTCTACCTAACAAGAATCACATTACAACACTTATTATAGAAAAGTTTCACATAGATTTATTTCACTCAGGTGTTCAAAACACAGTTTCAAATTTAAGACTAGTTTATTGGCCAATACATGCAAGAGTTGAAGTCAAGAAAGTAGTGTACAGGTGTATAGTTTGTACTAGATACCGTGGACTAACTTGTAGGCAAAAAATGTCTAACTTGCCTTATCATAGAGTGAATCTAGAACGTGCATACCTTCAGGTAGGTATTGATTTTGGTGGTCCTCTGTATGTGAAATCATCTAATCTCCGTAATGCTAAATTCATACGCTCATTTATCTGCATATTTACCTGTATGTCCACTCGTAGCATTCACATTGAATTATCTGAAGATACTACTACTCAATCATTCATTGCATGCTTAAAAAGATTTTGTGCTCGTAGAGGCATTTGTAATACTATTTACTCTGATAATGCTAGCTATTTTCATTGTGCTAATAATGAATTACATGATTTATACAAAATGTTTAAGAATGATACATCTTACAGTCAAATTATGGACTATACAAACCGTTTCAATATTGACTGGAAATTCACAGTTCCACTCGCAAGTCATATGGGTGGAGTCTATGAGACCTGCATTAAACAAACTAAACGGTTGCTGAAAAAGAAATTAGGTAACTGTAGAATGACCTATACTCAATTGTATACTCTATTGTGTGAAATTGAGTCTATTCTGAACTCCAGACCTTTGTGTGCTATTTCAGACTTACCTGATGATTTAAATTACCTTAGCCCAGGACATTTTATTATTGGTTCAACCTTATTAGACATTCCAGAACCAAGTCTAATCCAAATTTCAGACAGTAAACTTAGTGTTTATCAGAGAATTACTTCAATTAAGCAACAGTTTTGGAAAGAATTTTACAAATCATATTTGGCTGAAATTCAGAGTAGACAAAAATGGTTTAAAGAATCTCTTAACTTACAGATAGGAGATTTAGTAATAATAAAAGATGAATGTACTCCTCCTTCGTCTTGGCCTGTTGGCAGAATAATTGATGTAAAAACTTCTAAAGACGACCAACTAACCCGGTCTGTCATGATAAAAACGGCTAAGGGACAATACCTGCGCCCTATTCACAAACTTGTATTATTACCCATTTCTTAATTTTGTATAATTTAATATACTTGCATAATCCTATCTAGGAGGTAACTAGAGTTCATAGAACTACCTACCGAACTTAGTATTAGTTTAGATTTAATTTATGGATTAATTTTCTCACTATACCTACTTAATCAGGAATTAAGAACTTTCATTTATAACTTGAAACTTTAATTTTATAATCGTAAATTGTACATGATTATCTCAACTTAATTATTTGCATTTTCAGTCTTCAACTGCTCACTCGAAGATTTCATTTAAGGTCACTGCACCCCTCAGCTAATTGATTATTAACTGTTATTTTCCATTGTTTTCCTTTATTTGTAAGTTATCATAACATAAAAATTAATTCATTACAGCGTAACCTAACCTTAAATTGTAATAGGCAATAACTGACAGTTGACATTGACAGCACTTGACAACTGACAGTGACATTTAGTTTCAACCTTGACTGACGATTTACTTTAGACTTTGGGATAAGTAATTTTTTCTGCATTGTATTAACTTCAGTAGTTTATGTTCAGACTTCGTCAGCGCGGGGGTGTATGTTTCGTATTTAATCTGTACCTTATCTGTAGACATCAATGTATATAGTCTATGATTAGTTTTTTAGTTTTTAATCTGTGTATAAAAAAGCAATCTCTTTTTCTCTTTGTCTCTTGTCTTTCTTGTGTGAGAAAAATAAAACCACAGCGCCATGGTTACTTAAATTTATTAATCGAGTTTTATTACGAACTTTACAATTCTTTAACAAATACCTACGTCAACGTTTTTTTATAACATAGACAGACAAACAAGCTGACGGCCCGCCTGATGGTAAGCAGTTACCGTCGCCTATAGACCTGCAACACCTGGGACGCTAGCATTGCGTTGCCTACCTTTTAAGACTCTATTTACCTGACGTTTTAAGTGCCCCATGAAATACCTCAGATGGTAGGTTATTCCACAACTTGCAGGTATGTGGCAGAAATGACACATACCTGGAAGTGACAAAATATACAAAAAAAAAAACACAAAAGACAATGACACAAAGGTTCCAGATTACAAATTCATACTATAACTACAATTTTGGAGTTTTGGCGGGAAAACGAAAAAGATCGTGTCACCGCATTGTATTATTTTCCAAAACTTGTGTTATTTTCAGTGTTAATGCATAAAATTGGTGGCGTTTTATTCGTTAAGTACTGGATTACAAGAGTGAATGTGGGAAAATGGTATAATGATGGTGAAACATTTCTTTTCGTGTTGTTTCCAAAACTCCATAGGAGCTTCAAGTAAAGTTGCCATCACTTAGTAAAGTATATGTAGGAGTATGACTTTGACTAGACTATGACTTGACTTGATGACTTCGACTGTGACTTGAAATATTTGCGTAAATATCATTAACTTGAAAAATTATCAATTACTTGACACTGGCTAAATACACAAAAGTGTGGAGCCAAAACTTAAAAAAAAACTACAATTTTTTTTTCATTAGTATTATTTCCACGATGTTGCGAAAATTATTCGATTTCTTTAAATTTTTGGACTGAAACTCTTGGAAATCATAATACGTATGCTAATTGTAAACTTTATTAACTATATCTGAAGGGTAAAGTTGTTCGCAAATACATACAATTTTACTAATACACTTTGTTCACATAATACAATGCAATTAATACATTCATACTTTTTTATTTAACAAAATTACAAAATGCCCGTTAGGTATGTATGTAATACGTACATATTGTATGTAATATGTAAATACGTAGTTTTATCGTAAATAAAACATCTATAGTGGGTTCAATTACATATTATTATCGTAATTTGAATAACAAGTATCACAATACGTAATCTTGAAACTACGTACCTTATCGAACGAACAATACTCGGCTATGATAAAAAAATCAGAAAAAGCTGTTTTATAAATGTGAAACAGGCCATCAGTCTAATAGAAGGTGTCACGCCGTATCACGAAATAGACATATTTAAATTGCAATCAATCTAAGTATTTAAGTTTTCAATAATAATATATAAATTATCTGACAAAAAAGTAAGCGGGATGTGCAAAACTTGAAAAAAAAAAACCCATAAAAATGTAATAAAAAAGAGTTCAACGACATCCCCAAAAATATGTTAGTTTTGCTTCGTTAATTTTATTTTAGCGGATGTTGCTGATACGCAGGTACAAGCCTACAAGGTATGTAATTAAGTATCTAAAAGCATGTTTAAGTATATTTTAGAATAACAAGTTTGTATCCTACTCTTATATTAATTCAAATTTGGTAACGGGATTACTTATAATTATTAAAAGTCGCAATACGCGTGTTGCGAATCCATTAAGTTTCCTTTTCCAGGTTTCCGTACCCAAATGATCTAAAAGGATTAAAGTTGTAGGATTAGAATTTAGTACTCCTATACTAGGTACTAAGCTTACGATATCCATCCGTCGGGCGTCTGTCTCACAGAAAAAAAAAGCGCAAATACTTCTTCTGAGTCTGGGTGTTGTGGTACCATTCCCACAACACCTCGACTCAGAACTTCACAGAGACTCAGAATTCAGTTTTCTGTGTTCACTTTTTATGCTCACGTATAGGAGTCCACTTTTTTAAAATCAAATCAATTCGTGTTCTAGTGTAACTCGGTTCAAATCTTTGGAGACTTATCATAATCATACAAAAAGTGCCCCCAATGAGAATATTGAAATGCAGGACGCTAAACGTATAGGTGAAACTTATTTTTAACAGTGTTTGTTTGACTAGTTGTTCTCTTGAATTAGTACTCACCGTAACAGTGATGGTGTCATAGATCCCGTTCTGATCTGACCTATGCGGCGCGGTCGTGGTGACAGACTCGGCGTGTAGCGGAGCGGGCAGCGAGCGCGCGGGCGGAGGCGACAGCGGCAGCGGGTCGCCATTGCGAGCCCAGGTACGGTGTATTTGCCAGCTGGTGTCCGAGAAACGGGCTCTGTCCTGTTACGTAAAGGAAACATTTAATAGCAAAAACAGTTCGTACAATCAGTCTGAGAATTGAAATCTCTTGAGTAAATGAAAATATCTGATAAAAACAAAACCAGATTATGTTAAAGCATATGGATTTTTGTCGTGGTGACATAATATGTCTGTAATAGGTACATACGTAAACACACACATTGCATTGAATCCATTTATATATAGAAATGTACACAGTAAATGCTTTAGATTAGAGGTAATACAAGCTACAAAACAACACAATAATATGTGTACGGCGTTGCTAATAGAGTTAGTGGTAACGAAATACTCCATTAGACAAGCAGTTAACAGGTGGTGGTGTTAAAGCGATTCTGCAAGGCTCATCAGCTTTCAGATCCGGCTCCAAATGATAATGACTTCTGCTTTTTGCGGTCTCTCACTATATTATTTTGACACGCAATTTCTTAGCTTTACGCTATATTTGAGAGAAAATAGTCTTTGATTACGCAAATGTGGAACTTATATTAACTACTAAAGTTCAATTAGTATATAATTATAATCTCATGGTACTACATCTCAAATAATTGCACGTTTCTTCAGTCTTCAGATTTTTTACCTACGACAAGTACGATAAAGAATCAAAGCGGCGATGTATGCGCACAAGCTTCAATTCTGAACACGTCCTCTGTGTCTCAGCTGGACATCTTTGTAATACAAACCGCAATGGTACAGGATATTGGCTATAACTAAGCGAAAAAGGCGCTTGGCACGTTGCGGGTAGGCAACCCAATGACATAGTTGCTAAACTGGCGAACCCTAATATACATATGAGAAACTAGTCGGTTTCCTATGCTCGTCCTCGTGCAACCATGCAATTGATCAGAATTCTAATGAGTAGATTCGGGTCAAGCAATTCTAAGAGCGCAATAACCACAAGTCATCTCGATGCCATCTGCAGTTTGGAAAACCATTGATTTATACGACAGACGCATAAAGTTGCTATCGAATTACTTGGTCTAAAATTGAATTAATGATCAGTCTGATAACTTTAGAGTCGACACTCTTCGTGAAAACTATAAAGTTGGTGGATAAATCACTCCTCGTCCTATTTAAAACCAAATAAGATATGTTTAACGGTTTATATTTTACACGTGTTTGTTTATGACAATAATAATGCTAACATCCAACTGGTAGAGATCAAAGCCTGACCTTATGCTAGACGATGATCTCAGAATTCATGGCGTATTATACACATTTCATTTACATAAGTAAATATAGGCCGTCTCATGCACGCAGTGGGAATAGCCGAAGAAATAGATATTCCAATAAATAAATATAGGTAGCTGACGTTTGATAGCAACCATAAACGGTGATAGATTTATAACGTTACTATGGAACTGTTTTCGTTTCAAAATCTCCGTTCCGCGTTGTATGAAAATAGCACACGGGATTAACCAGCAATTAGATAAGATAGTAAAGCCCACGTGGATATAACGTTTGGTGTTGTATGCAACGGCGATGACGACGTCGTGCGGCGACCGGCTAGCGTGGGTGCATACACTCAGCCTTTCATTACTTTCGACGGGTATCCAAGAGATAACCCACTCTGAGGAATTAATAAAGCTATTGACGGGTTGCTCGAACGTATGCTCGTTTGATATGGATAATTTAGATATTTCACCTCCTTAGGTAAAGAAAGAACGGTCGATGATCGCGCCGGCCGCCTCTGTTCAAACTTTATGAATTATTCTGATTTTATCACAAATATTAATTTGTTTCAATCCAGAGAATACATAATAGTACCTACAACATACCCATTTCTTGTTAAGTTAAATGTAACCCACTCTAGTGGCAGTAGTCCAGTTGACCGAACAACACTAGATCGGACTTTGAAATTAATTGAAGATTTTATTCTGTCGACAATAGGTATACTTTCCTACTTACAATTATTTTGTAAATTTTAGACATTTATCAGTATTCGATGAAATGGTAGTAAAGGGAGCCATGATCACGTTCAAAATGATGTTGCTAGGTATACTGTACGTTGTTTGTATTGCTTACTTTTTGTGTTGGGGAAATACATCCTTAAGTAATAGATATTACGAGAAATGTTGTAAAAATAAGTTGATAAGATAAAAAATTATTTGTCTAATTAAAACCGTACTTATAGATTGTTTGAGTATTTATTACTTAGTATCAGTTGCTCGCGACTTTGCCCGCGTGGAATTATTATCATTAATTAGATATCGTTTTTTTTGTTTAATTTTGAATTGCAAATACATGTAAATTAGGAGATATCCTATCCCGATTATATCAGTATTCTGATTCCGTCTCGATCTGTTCTCCATTTTATCCCAATCCCATCCCAATCCTGTCCCACTCCTATCCAGTTACCGTCCCACTCCAGTCCCAATGTCATCCCACTCCTGCCCAGTTTTAATACAAGATTCTGATGAGGACATGTATATCCTCGTGGTATCCTACTGGTATGACAAACTAATATGACCACGAGGAATAGTGGTTCTTTCCAGATAAATATAAAACTAAAGATTCTTTTAGTTCTACTAACAGATTCCCCCGTTATATACCTATCTCCTTAATTCATCCCTAACATGAAATATGATTTTATTGTTGAACCTTCTCACTTTATTACGCCTGATTGAATATTTAAATAACAATTTTGATGTTTTTAAGTTTCTAGCTTCCAAATAATATATGGATTATTATCATAATGTCAAAGTTAAAAGATTGCAAATAGGCTAGTTTTAGCACTTTTACAAGTCAAAATTATATTAGGTACTTAAAATTAAGTTATTTCACTAAGCATATAAAATTACAAAATGCTTATTATCAAATAATATATAGCAAGCCCATTACAATGTATGAGTTTGAAAAAAAAAAGCAGTTCTCTTTCTCACTACTGGTGCAAGCAATCCGGCACAATGCAGAATAGAAAACTTTGATCCGAAGCTTCGATTACAACTGTAAAGAAGAAGCTACAAGAAACTTTACAGTGATGTATTGTTTTTCTTCTTTCTACTGTCTTTTACAATGTATATAATTCATTACAGTTGAGATAATGAATATGTTACAAAAGTAACCACCACGTCACACTGGTGCAAGAAAAATACCGTGATTATCTTAATAAACATTACAAATAGAAACAAAAATTATAGATAAGAATAGGCAATAGGCAAAGTACCTAAGATTTCATACCGTTAAGCTTGGGATATTCAGGCCAAGCTGTTTTGTCCGACACATAATCATTTATTGTGTAATAGGCTTTTTTCATTAAGTTTGACTTTATGAATAATTTAAATTTACAAATTGACAATTGTTCGGTACCGTCAACTTGTTATAAAAGCGTATACAGTTTCCCATGAATGAACCATTTAATAAGTATAGCTTCCGCACTTAACTTTGTCAACCAACACTGACCCTACATTTCACTCTAGCTATTGGTCGTTGACGCGATATCTATATCTTTTTAGCAAGGATTATTGTGTGCATTGCCCTTAATTTAAGTAAACCACTGTCGAGAAGCTAGTGCGTTATCTTCCCTTTTTTTCTGCCTCCCATTTCCCTTAGTTTGTCCTAGTTGAGAATCTCGTTTTTATCCTCCCTGTCCATACTTTTAAAGAAATTATGTGCTAAATAAGATAGTAGGCTGAAAAACATAGGCCTTTCATTTATAATCGTTCAGTTTCTGGTATTCCTTGGTTTACCTTACGTTAAAAAAATATTATGCCAGTAATTTATTATTTTGACCTATCGTTGACCTGAATGACGATTCCATTGCTGCATCTTCAAATTTAAAGGACTTTTGATTCATTTAATTTAAGTAATTATTGATCCTATCAAACAATCCATTCAAGCAAGCGTCTAGTACCCAAGAAGAATGCGTATGCCAGATTTCTGTTTCGTCATATCATGTACCGAAATAATGCAGTCGTCCATTTGTTAGTACGGTCACTAAATAAATAGGTACTCCGAAGTACGGTGCAAACGTCTTTCCAAAAAATGTATAGTTTTTTACATATATATATTTATTTATTACATTCAGTGGTTAGGACAATAAAAGCGTATCCTAATATAGATAATACCTAAATGATAATAAATAGTGATAGTATAGTTAATTCTGCCGTAAACCAATAAGTAATAATAATTATAGCTGTCGTATCGACTACGATCATGGTGTGTGAATTGTGGTACGACATCATAAAGCCATTTACAGCTTTGACTTTTACCATAACTACACGACTTCATTAGTTGACTAGCCCGATAGCTCAGTTGGTAGTAACACTGCCTTCTGAACTGTGGGTTGTGGGTTCGATTCCCACCCAGGACAAACATTTGTGTGATGAACATCGATATTTGTTCTGTGTCTGGGTGTTATTATTGTATTCTATGTATGTATTTACAAACAAAAAGTATCTAGTGTTGTATCAGTTATCTGGTTTTCTCATAGTACATGCTTTGCTTAGTTTGGGGCTAGATGGCGTTGTGTGAGATGTCCACACATATTATTATTATTATATTATTAGTACACCGTTGTAAAAGACTTCTTTGGAATCGTAATGAAAATAATCAGATCCTAGGTTTTATAACTTTGCACATTTGATCACGTAACGCGTACAGTGACAAGAACATCAATAGGTCACAAAGCGCATACACTAGTGTAGGCATGCTTACCGTTAACCCGCCTGAAGACAACGGATGTAGGTAAGTAATAGGTAACTCAAATGCTTTCAAACTATAAATATGAAGCAACGAGCTTCTGCCCGCAGCTTTGCCCGCGGCGTGGCCTATAGAAAAATAATTCAACCACCCATTTCACCTTTTTAAGGGTGGAATTTCGAAAAATCCTGTCTTTACGGATGCCTACGTCATAACATCTACCTGCATGCCAAATTTCAGCCCGATCCGTCCAGTGGTTTGGGCTGTGCGTTGATAGATCACTATGTCAGTCAGTCAGTCAGTCAGTCACCTTTGAGTTATATATAGTTAGAAGATAACTTTCAGAGCCAGAAAGATGTAATACTCAATGAAAACAAAAAATAAGAAAGGTTTTCTCATGACCTCAAAGATTAACAGGATCTAGATCGGAATCGAGTAAAAGAACCGACTAAGAATGAGTATTTGCAAAGTGATTGCTTCCACAGATAGCGACATACCAACGACTTGTCGTGTTTTCTCCGCTCCTTGAATTTCTTTTATCCCTTAATGTCATCTGGAGACAGAAACCATTAGAGACTTGCATGTTTGTTAACAAAGTATTATACTATACGTGCCTAGCTATACTGTATCTTACGTCTAATCTCAGCTCGATTCATGTACCTACAACTTGGTAGGTATAAAGTACTGGTTTTATTAGTGTTTGGCATTGAGTGTTTGTAGTAGGCACTGAACAAACGATTTTAGCGCTTGCGTACCAATTCTAAAGACTAAAACCGTTTGATTTACGAGTCGGAATTATTTTTGCCTAAAATCGATGATAATAGAAACCAAATAACATGAAATAAGACGTAGGAATTTCCGAAAAATATTATCCATATCAACCCGAAATTATAAATAGTAGAGCCATTCTTTTACTTAACTAAAATAAAACCGAATTATATTAGATTTAATGCTATCCATCTCTATTATTTTATCACAAATTATAATTTTTGCTCAGTTGGCAGTTTAACAGCCCATATGTTTACTGCTAATGCAACTCATACAAGCATGATGGTATTGACTGCTACAAGGTGGCTGCAATTCTATTAATTGAATGGTGACCATTTTATTTATCTAACAAATAAAATCACCTATAAGTAAACGGCCTAGCAAAATAACTTGGAATCCAGTTTTGTATTATAATCTGTGTCTAATACCACATACCTAATTGAATACTAATACCTATTTTATTTGACAGTCACTCGTCAAGGTGAAGGCAAATCGATTCAGAATAATTTAAGACTCGTAAAGCAGACCTTAACGATATTTATACCTAATTAATGGTTACAAAGGGACATTAATGAATACTTCACTGAGTATTCACAATGTGCGATCGGATACAAGAAGCCGCATAAGTGCCACATCTTCTTCGCAGAAAATTGCGAGTGTGTGGCCGACCGAGTGTGGCGGAGCAGTGCGCCCGCGGCCCCCGTCTGATAAGATAACCTTGCCTTTCAATTTACTTTACTAAGCGAACGTGTAGTCTAGAAAACATGCTAATACAACGCTTATCAATCAGTAACGTTACGCTTATGATGACTACGATATATTTCATAAGAACAGTCTTAAATGTCATTGCATTATCGTTATCAATAAATAACAAACAAGGTCTACTCCAACAATTGTTTACGTAACTGCTCTGATTATTTTAATTGGTTTAATTTGGTCTCAAAACAAGTTTTGTTTCGTCGGCATTCTAATAATAATTCCATTCGATGACTCCTATATGCCTCTATCTTAAGATTAGACTCTAGACTTAGACTATACGTAAAATTAATATTTTAGAGCTAGGTATTTCTATAGATTTTCATTTTTCAGCTACTATGGTCGAATGCAATAACGATTCGATTATAATATTATTTTAGAAACGCTTCATTGTTACAAAATTGCAATATCGTTATGGGTATATAAGATGTATATGTGTATAAATTATAAGACGAATTGATAATTGAGTCGTGAAAAGCGTGAAAGTACCTCATGTTCAAAAGGATCGTCCGCCGGCGGAACCCGTTTCTGCTTATCAGTGCTGAATGACAGCCTTCTTTTGAACAACTTCATCTCGGAGCCGCAGCCTCCGTCGCCAGCGGGTGAAATCACTTCTCTTTTTTAACTTTTGACATTTTGATTCTACATCAAAATTAAACAATCAAACACTGAGTTCTTTGAGAGATCAAAGAAATTGTTAGATCTTTACCACTGTTAAGTTAGTCGTGGGTTTGTCGTAAAAACCGCGCAAACTTCATGTTTTCGCGCCATAAAAGTGATTAGACTCTAGAGAGGTGTTGTATCAATCAGTGGCGCATGCTCGTGGCAGTGCGGTCGGGTCGCGGGCGCGTCGCGCACTGCCCGTGCCCGCCGCGCGCCGGCCGAGAGTCGCCGCCGCCGCTGCCGTCGCATGATGCGGCCCTCACCTTCACACCGCAGGGCGGCAGACCGGCAGACCCGCCCCTCAATATTCCTACATCAATCATCATCACCGGTCATTAAGTTCCTTTATAAATCATCCCATAAAAGTGTATAACACTTTCACACCTTGTAGGCGATAGGTATAATCACGGTAACATATAAAACCAGACGTAGATAATATGATATTGGTACCTACGCATTGTCAAGGCAAGGGTTCTACATTTTCCAGTTTGGTCAATGACACTTTTAGTAATCTAGGCACTTATATATGTTATAGAAATGTGTAAGTACCTACCTACCTAAGTATTCGTTTTTATACGGAAATGTGTGCATTTGTACTCTTAAATCTTTGACTGGTATGACTTACACACATACCACAGCTTTAGCAAAACTAACATTCAATAAGCAGGTACATTATTATCGAAATTCATGCCCGTGTCGTAGATGCAATAGCACATTGCAGCTTCCGCTGTTACCATAAACATTCAGCTAAATCTGGCCGCTAGAGTAGGCCACTGTTTGACATTATGTCAATTACATACAACGTATGACTAATAACAATAACAAAAAACACGCCACTGCCACAAGTAACATTTTTATTGGTATTCTCGCTTGGCGGAAATGTTTTTATTTCGATAGCTTTACACATAATAAACGAATATTCGACCGTAACTTCTTTCAAGAGGAATTTTAGTCTCGGTAATCATTTAATTTGACTTAGAATTAATGTCATTTTCTAGGGTTCCGTACTTTATTTTGCAATTAAGACTGAAAATATTAAAATAGTTAAATTTATCAACGAGGGCAAATTTTTGTAGGCCCTCGTCTTCATCTTGAAAAATAATCCTGCCCAAAGATGAACTATAGTGATAAAACTTATAACCCTGACTGAACTTCGTGAGATTGTATGAAACAATCATTTATATCACTTGTTTTGTCGTTTAACCATTACGGGGGAACATTTATTACTATTACAGAGTCAATATTTCGCTCATGAAAATTAATTTCAACGGTTCATTGTACAAAACGCTTTATTGACACCAAAAATAAACATGTAGAAATAAGAATTGTAGTATAGTAGAAATTGTAGTTAGTTAGTTAAGTTAGCCGAAAGTAAACTAACTCAACCCTAGTAGAGAAATTGGAGTAGCTTATAAATTAAAAATATCACTTATTGAATGATAATTCTAGAGATACGGAAGTATGGTAGAAAATGTTTCTGTTCCATGTTTATTGTAGAAATCAAACAGGAAGAGGAATGTAGACAGAGTCCGGAATGCAGCTCCGCGGTGCGAGCCTGCGAGCCCGCGGTTATGTTTGTGTAGCAGTTAGAGGTTTTCAAACCGCGCTGTGGTCGGATTGGCTAAGCTGGCCTTCCATGAGAACTTTAATAACAGTTTGTTTACAAAATTCTAATAACAAACGTAAATCATTTCACTAAAAAGTTAATTCCAGTCGATATTTTGACTGGTGGTTTATTGCATTCCATTAAATCGAGTGCAGCAGATGTTTTTTGTTTCTATTCGTTGGTGCTATTTATATACAGAGAGACTACCGTGGATGTACTTTCCTAAATATCTGGAATCGTGATCGAGACGAGGTGTCGATAAATCACACGTATTATTGTATTTTGGTTCGAAAATTCGTCAAATAGCGTGAAAATTGTCGTTAACATCGGCGTGCGCCACGATCCCGCCACTTCGTCGTGCCACTTTCTTGTCCTCCCATGATCATAATGGGAAGTAATTTCATTGATTTTCATCTGCAAACGATCTCTTATAGCGGTAATATCTCACAGCTTGTACTCATCACAGCTGAATATGCGAAAGTTAATCGATCGAGAAACGACGACCTCTTTTTAAAGATGCCTCTACATCATAAATAAATTTTAGTGGATATTAGGGTGATCATTCCATATACATACTGTAGCAAAAATTTTGTTACAGTTATACAATTTTAATAGGCATCGGATTAAAATAGTTATATGGTTATTAGGTTAAAATAAGTAGACTAGCCCTAATATTTCTCTTTGAGACTTTACAGAGCGTGTTATACAATGCAATTTTTTTAAAAGGAAACGAAACTAAAAGTCTATGAAATGTAAATACTTACAGAGTTCTGCAAATGTGCAAGTATTTGCGCAGTGTTGGCAGGGTCTGCCAGCTCGATGGCGCCCGACACCTGAAACAGACATCCCTCGTGCTCCATTAAATGGGTCAATTGGTCCCGGAGGATGACACTGTGCGGCAATCACGACCGCCTTGTTAATCCCACGCACGGGGACAGGCATTGCGCTATTTTATGAAAGGTCTTCATGAAATAGAGGAAGCGGAATAGTTAGATTATATTCGGTATACGGCATTCAGTAAGACCTTTTCATTAAAGGAAATAATGCCAAAGTGAATAAGCAGCCTGTAATTGCTTTTTTAAATATATTATTGAATGATGTGACGAGCTAGTCGTTCACCTGATGCTAAGCACCACGGTCGCCCATAACAGAGCAGTGTCACTCGGAACCCTAAAGCATAGAGTTACAAGCGACACTGCACTGCGCACATCATCCTGAGACATCAGCACAGTCTGGTAAAAAGATTACTCGACTGTGAGATCAGATCATAAAGTCTCAATTGCCCAGTAATTTGCTGTTCAACAAAATCAAAATCAAAAAAAAGTAATGTTTTTATTGTCTTAACATTTTGACAATAAGTTACACCATGCTTAAACAATGGCTGTTAGTGTATATTACTGTCTATCGCAAGGTCAGTGGGATAGTTTATCCAAGCTGTATCTGCCTCACGTACGGGCAATATAATAGAACTGCCTGACCTTGTACCGCATTTCGCGAATACGCTTTACCTTGCCAAAACAGACCTACCTAACAAACAGACTACCTTCATACCCGAGCATTTGAACAAAATACAAACTCCCCCGGTAGGTAGATATAAAAATAAGATTACGTAAGGCAATACCCGTAACGTAACTTTGAGAAAGAACGTCTGGTTTTACTGCAGTTCCACAGGGAGCAAACCTCGCCAGTAGAATTAACTTGGATAAACTTTTACGGAACTTATTGGTTTCGGTGAAATACAGACTCATTCACTGTGTCCTACTTTATAACAATTTGGAAGTTACTTTGGTAAATAGCAGGCGAGCATTTTAACAGCAAGACTATGGCAACACGCTGGATTTGATGCAAGGGAAAGCCCAATAAGTGGATGCTCGTAAAGTGAAAGTGCGAAATAGTTCATAAATGGGCATAAAAGCGAATATCTGTTTATGCGAGCCGTAAGTAGGTTTAGGCGAATCAAATCGCCCGGAGCTACAATTTGTGGGCATTGTCTGTCGTGGCGATATCCCCGCATTTGTCATGGGTTTGTACTCTGCGATATAACCGCAAGTATAATTGAAAATGGTTGTCGATGAAATTTTCTACTACAAAACAAACCTGATATCTGATACGTCTGAATAAGTAACTGCATTTCTTATCTAACCGAAGTGCCCATCGACTAGTTTATGATAATAACGAGTATTTAGATCGCAATGCATATAACTCTGTGATTCATCTCCTTAGTCCCGCAGAGTCAGCGGGAGACATCTGAAGGCGTATTCAGAATAAATTATGGTATTCGCAGGTGCTTGGAACGGGTATTCTTACATTACTGACAATAATATTATGTAAGTACGCTTTGCATAAACCACAAGCGAAACAATGTTTTTATTTATGAATATTGAAAAACACGTTTAGTTACCCATCCAGTGTAGGTTAAACGGCACTTTCTGTTTAAAATTATTACACAGTCTTTCACCATTTGTTTTTAATTTGAATTATACAGTATAGAACATGCTATATTAACATTTTTACTAATAGCTTTAAAACACCGAAATAAAAGAAGTGTGATCCATTAGCACACTTGCCGTTGCCATAATTATGTAGTTAATAATATTTTATACTCTAATGCGGATCAAATAAATAAACGCAAGAAGGGAATAAAGTATTATTGATTTCTGTAATTATCTCTAATTGTTCACGACGATGCAATTACGTTAAAGTTTAGTTTTACACGGTTAATTATGAGCTGGAATAAGAAAGCGGTGAGTATATGTAAATACTTCATACAACTCATACAACTAACATAGGGGGAGAAGCCAACGCTCAAAATTATATGTATAGAGCTAAGTGAGATGACAACAAAATAATCTACCATCGCTGACGTGCAGCGAACTGCGGTAAGTACATGAAGCTAAACGATGACGAGCTAACGATCAGTGGCGAAACAGAAAACGTAAAAATAAGAGCGAAGGCTTTGCTTGGTCTGTGTGACTTTCACGCTGAAACGGATTAACCGATTTAGATTAAATTTATGCACAAATTGATTGCCTATACTACCGACATAGCAATATAGAGTACTTTGGTCTCGAAAAATTAAAAGCTTCAGAACACAGGAAAATATTGACTGTCACTGTTTGGGTGCCTCTATACTAATTATTGTGATTAATAGTAATTCACTTAATATCCTAAACACAGGTTAACTTGGGAATTAGTGCTGAAACATTTATACCTACTCGTGTTTTGTTATACATTATTGGCGTATTAATTCATACTGTCATATATATGTGAGCCAAGTTATACCTACATCTATAAACTGTTAAAGATTCATAGGCATACAAGTTTTAATAACGTTAGATTTAAATTAAATGTAATATAAGTATTAATACTTAATACGTCGTACAAGAAATGTTTTTATTATGGATTCGCATTTAAATATAACGGCTTACAAGAAAGATAAACAGTTAAACATTTATGATTCTAGATGATCATAATGTAACAAATTATTCGTAATCAAAATAGCATAGTTATGGTGACGTTTCCCGATAAAGCCATACAAGAACCGAGGTCACAGACCGGTCATTTTATTTCATCATTTGATATTGCAACAATTAGAGCCAATGAAGCATTAATCACTGCTTTAAAAATCGATAAACGAAGCACCATTGAGGTTAAAAAGCTTCCGGGCTGTAAAATAGCGCGTGACCCTTTCAGATGATAAGGCTAATTTCCTGCTGCGGCAAGCCCATTCCATTACTTTCCATTAGCTTCGGGAATTCATCACACATGTGGTAAATAGCTCGGAAAGTACGCCTGTCGGTCCTTAGGTAAGAAATGCTGGACATCGGTCACTGAGACTAGGCATATTTCATCCGCCCTGCTAATGAGGCTCTATTCTGTAATGTCTTGTGGATAGTGGACATTCGTTACGTCTGATTGTTGTGCTTGTAACGGGAGTATTAGGCATTGTTCTCCTTCATGGTTAATTAAAATTAATGGCGGCCAATTTAAACACTTCAAACAATATTTTACACATGAATCAACATACTAGAAAAGTTTCAAGTGTAATCTTTTTTACAGCTGTTCTTAAAATGTATGTTTGTTATAACAATCTCAGATCGTACATACAGGTAGTGCATTTAGACTCGTGCCAGGTACTTAAAAAACCAAGTGAATAATGGAGTAAGTAACCGCAAGGAGCTGAGGCGCCTTAGCCACTCCACGTGCCGCAATGCTGTAAAAATAAACTCCAGGGCGCTCCCTCCGTGGAGGCAACCGGCCCATTTGCGTGAGCTGATCCACTCCAGACCTCACTTAGCCATGTTTATTAGGTCGATCAGGAAATGGCAAAGCTATAATGTCGACACGTTTATTTTCGAAGATGTTATGCTCTCAGTAACTAACTACTACAACCCTTTTATGAATTATGAATCGGAATGATAGATTTTGAGTCCGTTACTCGGTCTGTTGTCATGCGACTATCATAAAAATAACAATAAATGTTCAGCGTAAAAGTCTACCAAACCTATATTTTAGCGTGATGTAGGTAGACTGTTGAAAACTTTAATGTTAATCAATCTACAAGCTTTCAATTATTTGTATCGAAAAGCTGTGAAAATGTCTTTTAGAATTTACTTCAACAAATAAAATACTGGGTTTTTGATTGTAGAGGAAACCCCCCGAGATCTCCAGCTATATAATTATGTGTAAAGTGGAAAGTTAATCTGCAATTTATACTTATGTAGTTATTAACTACACCAGCGGTGGTCTCGGCTCAAACGACGACATGCAATCTGACAAAACGTTTCGAAATATCGACTAGTATTACTGCTTCCAATAATGGACCTACATGCACAAATAATTGAATATTAATTACAAGTGCGCCACTGCAATGTTTAGCAACTACTAAACTTTGTTGCAAAATATATGGAGGGATTCAGTGTTCTCGGTTAACCCTATATGGCCCATGCAATTTACTATGTACTGTCTAAAAATTACTTCAGTGATTAAGTTTTATAGCAGGACATATAGTACATAATCCATTATTTAAAGGTATTATATATAGATTTCTTACGGTATTGGTTGAAATGTTTGAAGATCTTTCGCAACTTTAACTGAAAAATCAATTCTCAGTGTGATATAAAAAAACATCGCCTGGTAGTGACAATTTTTGGTAGTGACACATACCAAATTAAATTTTACACCGTCTGTGAGAGTTATTCGAAGATGGTGAGAATGTACCTACTATGCGTAATTTTAATGAAAATGCCTGATATTAAAAGTATTTATAAGTTGTTTGCCTGCAATAACTACCGTGCATGTCTCAATCCGGTGAGATGACATCGGCTGTCTCTGCAAATGAAGGCATATAGTCGTAACGATGTGAATTCACGAAGCTTTCGAACATTCTCCACAGGCGCCGCCGTGAAGGGATCGTCCAAAATATGTATGGAAATATTAACGTTGAATTGCCTGGCTTTCAACTCAATTTACTACACTATTTGATATCGTGATATGAATATAAAAATCATGTTCCAATTAAATTCAGTAAAAGATAATATGTACTTTAAATACCTACATAAATGCAATGGATTCGCTTATACAGAAATACTTGTTTTTGCTCTAAGATTTTGTATAAGAGTGTTTTATTGACACTAATTGCGACTATTGTAGCACTATAACTTCCATAACAATTAAGCTGTAGTAGTGATTTGCATTGGATCAATAATTTCATATCTGCCTAACTGTTTTTAATGGGAAAAGTGTCAGCTATTACAAAAACTAAATGAATATCTCTAAGAACAAGTTAGTACTCATTTTTTTGTCATTTAGCCACATTAATCTTACATACGTTTATTTGAACTAAATTAAACTTTGCTCTATTGCCTCAGATTTGTAAGTCTCACAAAAAAAGCTAATATATACCGCTACTGCTATAGTTGTTACCACAATAACAATATAATTTCTATAGTTAGAAATCGAGTGAGCCTGTTACATCGTAACAACCAATTATTATTAATGCTGAAAACAAAATCCAATTACACGTTAATTTTGAAGAAATTCGTTACGACTGTAATGAAATAATAAAAAGCGATACAAAACTCAAAATGCTGCTAACAAGAAATCGATTATCGCTTTTTCAGATTATATCGTGTTCAAATCGAGATTTAGCAGACAAGATGTCTGGACAATGAAAGCTTTTTCGACTTTGTGCTAACGTGTTAAGGTTTGTTAATAACTTGAATATGTCTTGTCTATAAATGTGGCAAAAAATTCGCCAGTCATAGGACGGCTAGCAAAACGAACAATCGGCATGCGATACCTGATACGTAGGTATTTATTTGTGTGTAGTGGGCATACGTTGAGTTGCAGTCGGCGGCGGAGACCATGATTGACTGCCAGTTCCGGGTCATTCGGCAACTATTGATGTTTTTATGTTCAAGTTTTAATTGCGACACGACCGTCGATACGATATGAAATGGCCTATGTTTTGTCTATGAGATAACAGGAGATAAAAATCGAGTTTGATTGAGAAACAATGCTTCATTTTTTTTCTGTTAGGCACAACAAAAAGCTTAAGCAGCGTTAAGAATGTATAAACTGTATCAGATCCTACAGAATTCCTGTTCCAGTGATACCGATTGAGATGAAAATAATTATTACCTAGTTCTTCATTGAACAGCTGCACAATGATCTATTTAGACAGACGGACGTTGCCATCGGCACAATTTCCCTATAGATCAATTGAATGGAGAGCCGTTTAAATAATAGTACAGTCTATTATTTCCAGAGGAATGAGGTAGGTACCTACTTAAGCCCACACGCAATAAGCCACCACCACTATTCATGATTAGGATGTACAGAGCCAGTAACGGCACTATTAAGTAAAGATAATGTAAAGATAGTGTAAAGATAATGAGCTACACAGAGAGGTCTTACTTCAGTTTAATTAACCAGTCGATGCAATATGAGCCACAAACTATCTAACAATCGCTGGGGATCGCAGCTCCCATACTTCGATATTTCACACTTAAAACGTTTACTAAGTAACTAACTACATGCACGTGATATTGATAACTGGAATCTACACCAATAGGTCTTGCCGACACACCTATCTGTAAAAGCAATACAAATCTATCTTGTTTAAAACGAACATGATTTTTTACAGAATTGTATTTCCCGTTGCAGAAAAAAGACGATACAACTTTTCGGGTACAAAAAATAACGGCTTGATCGGTGTTACTCCGTCACAATTGTATCACTCCTTGGATTCCACACCAGCCGAAGTCAGAAAACATTCCAACAATGTTATGCTATTCGCGCGGTCGTCGCCCGTAAACATGGCACTGCAATCATGCAAACAAACTAACACAATCAACGAATACCGCAGCCAGGCAATGCAGATGTACCGGCAGATATAAATAAAGCTGTCTCTCCGATCTTATGGATTTATCTTGCAAATATGTCTCGTAAAAATATATGGTCTCGTATCTGATTCATCCGTCTGACTTTCTCTGAAAAGCACTTTAAAAACATAATATCGAAGTACATAGTACCAACATACAATATCTTATCTTACAATTTCACGGCACGATGCAATGTCTCCCAAATTCTGCAAACAACCGAATCGACCTTGCATTGTTACCGCTCCAGCCTCTTGGCATGAATTATTGCATATGCTCGATATGAAATTGGATAAGATATTTGCTTTATAGGTTATATTTTCCGGGCGGATAAATGCGGTACGAAACATTAGGCATGAGCTTGAAAAGTATTTCTTTTCTTTAGTGGGTAAGTAACTGCTGCTGCAAGCAAAGTTTCTTTGAACAATCTTGTCTTGTTGGACATTAGATTCAAAGTGGATTGCATCTAATCCATTATTACCTTTGCATAGGAAGTTGATATTATTTTGGTAAGAAAGATAATACCTTTAGATAGATTTAGTAGTGCCTATTTATTTTATTATATACATTCATATCACCTACTTCTATTATGCAAGGTATCATTAGACATAGTATCGCCGTCGGCAAAATAACTATAGAGTCAAATACCCAACATGATAATAAGCTATCATTACAAGTTAATGCACACGTTATTATATTGAATTATAAAATAATTTCTGCTTGTAAGAACGTTCTTATTTGAATGTCAACACGCTATAATCGTAGCTGGTTTAATTTAAATGGAGTTGATGGAGATTGCAGCTTGAAATGAATCTGAAAAGGCTTACCACGGCTTTACTTTGAGAACTCTACGACTGATGTAATTGCAGTTGCCAACCTTCACAGGATTACTTGTGATTATGCTCAGATCTCATTATAGATGGACGTCGTGTCGCTGGGAGCGGGAACGAGCTGTGGCAATGAGCCCACGGTCACAGACCGCACCGCACTAATCTCCCGGAGTCTGGCGGAGGTATCGCACCCGGGTGACATTTAAAGTATCGACCGACCTACTACAGGGAGGTGTATTAGATTATACACACCCGAACAATTTCACCTCACCTCTTTTATCTGCGTTGTGAAAAGGATTTTTACTCGTAAAAATATAATGGTGCAAGGATGTTGAGTACAGATTTCCGGTCTTATTAGAGCTGCGGTTTAAATGTAACTGAATTTGTATTTCTGCATGTAGGTAAATAATTAAATATATGTTTGTTCTTGAAGTAAATATTATATGGCTTTAAATAAAATCACTCACACACACACAAATCAGTACTATTAGTTATTCTGTGGTTCAATACGATTACATATATGCCATTTTCATTTCTATACACTTTCAAGTCAGTGGCTAAATGTTTTGTCTATAAACAATAAAAAGTAGGCAGCTACAGCGCTATTTTCATATAAACGCGTAAATCATAAGACTTAACGGGTTTGTTCAGAAATGGTACCTATTCCGAGTAGTGAGCTTTTCTACGAAGGAAACTTATGACGCTGTGTAACACAGTACGTTCCAATACAGGAACTCTAATAAAAGATTTCTAGGATGAAAGTTGTGTATATATGTATTGTTAGAAAATAAGGTTTTTTCCTGGGATATAGATATAAAAAGGCCCATTATTACAAACGTGCCTTCTTTGCTTTGCAAACTATGGAGCTTAAGCCTAACTTTGTCTTTATCCAACAAACCTCTGTGGTGTGGTGGTCCAGGAGGCTGCCTCATAGCCCGGAGTTAACGGGTTCAATTTCCATGACAGGATAAGCATTTGCGCACAGAAAATATAGCGCAAATACTTGTTCTGAGTCTGGGTGTCTGGTGTGGGCCATGGTCCCGTAGTTCCTGGGACCTTAGATAGAAGGAATTATAAGGTCCAGGATCAATGTTTGTAATCTTTGAGGATTATTATTACGAAATATGTCAATGCTCCCGCCACGTAATCTTTACACGGGGTGGATCCATTTAAGTTTATTAGACTGTACTTCAGTAATCCTCATCGTGTATCCTTCAGGATACAAGATTTTTTGGGACCGAGGCGGTTGGACGATTAAAGTTACCTAATATGAATCACACACAAGCTTACGGTATCTGTTAGGTTAGCTGCCATAACCACATTCTCGCGGCGTGTCAATCAATCTACCTCAACACATACAGGCGAATACATATCTATCACCAACGCAATCGCAAATAAGGAAGTTACACAGCACAAGCGCAAATATTAGGCTTTATAGTCCCCCAAATAATTCCAGTGAACTTCCTTATTGTAACAAAGACATTGAATGTAAACTCTGTGACGGAAACTCCAAATTGGCCAAAATAGGCAGTCATTACCGATGTCTGCCAAATTGATGGAGCACTGGTTCGGCAAATATTAATATTACACTACTTCCGGAGGGATTGCAACCATTTAAGTATACCTACCGCTCGAATCTACAGAGAAGTATACCTATCATATATAGTGTTTGTCAAATAATGATTGAATTGAAATACATTGTGGGACTTAGGCAGGTATTAATTTCCAAATATATTACAACCTACTCGATGGATTAGGTAATACCCGAGTGAAACCTTCAGGGTGCAATTTTCACTTGCCCCTCTTATTTTTTTTTCTTTCGTTTTTTATGGGTTGATGGTCTCTATGACTTTTACAGCGACACCGGGTGGGAGGGCAGGCTCTTAAGGCACCCAGCCGTAAAAGTGGTAAACCACTAGAAGAAGTCGCGACCGTCCTTTTTTTTTTGAGGGGGGGAAGTGTGATGGCACACCACGAGGGTGGTGGCAGGGGGTATGTGGGACTCGAACCCACTAAAACCCGCCCGTAATCCGACCGCCGCCGGGACGGCGCGAGATGGAGACGCACTGCATTAACCATCTAAGTCGCGACCGTCCTAGCTAACCTACGGGTGGTACGTCATCCTTGCCGGCGGGGAAGGTATCTGATTGTATTACGCTGGTATCCTATACTGGTGCTGAAAGAGGTACCTGAGCCAGAAGGGCTAGACTGCTCCGGTGATCCTAGCGCAGCCGATACTACGGCTGCTGTAGGATCATCTGAAACGCACAAGAAATGTCTCAGGCGGCGACGACAGGGGGTGTCCTTTCATTTATAAAAACGGCTACTTATATACAAACTCTCACTCACGCTAAATACATTGAATAAAATAACGGTACTGCTATGCTAAACCAGTATAAGTACAAGACGTCTTTCTTTTCTTTCCAATAAATGCTGTATTATTTAATTTTACTTCACAGCCCAACGAGGTTGGTAAAAGTATTCCAAAATCATAAATTATCATCAACAATGTATCATTAATATCTCCCAAACTTGAAGCAGGGTTATTATATCCCTACCACAATTAGCTAAGGAATTCTCGAGGTGAATACAGATTTATGGTAGTACTTATCTGGACATTTCAAAAGCTGGTAATTATTTATTGAAATTGTTAGTTAAACCGATTATTAGTGCAGCGGTAAATGAAGATATAATACGCGTTTAGCGTCGGTATTGCACCAGTGCACGCTGCGCCGGCGCTGCCCGCCAGCCCCGGGCATCCGTTGCCGCCCTTCATAGTATTGCTCTGAGAACATGTTCCGTTTTTAAATTTCAATATTGTTATGTACTGTTTGACTTTATCTATCACTCGCCAGGTCGTTTTATACTTAAATATTTCTATATTAATTAAATAGGTACGTGAATTCATATATATGTCTATAAAGTGCATTTAAATAAATCTAGCGAACAGCACCATATTTTACCTGAGACCTCAACTGATACTATCAAAGCCTAATGTGAAAAATGAATATGAGTATTCTTGAATAGTTGTTAAATAAAATATCACGCTATTACCTATGTTAGTTTGTACGTCGCGTCGTACAATGCAGAGTCATGCAAGTTGACCCGTGTCTTTCAAAGCGAGCTGGGGCCTTGAGGAGTGGTTGGTTTATTTGTTCGCTAAAATACCTGTGCTGGTGTAGTGAAATGAAATGAAAATAGAGAGCTGTAGTGTTTATGGTATTGGAAGGCTTATTCTTACAGCTAAGCAATAATACCGTACTTACACTAAATTATGTTCATGCAGATTTTCGGACAAATGTAAAAAAATAGCTTATTGTGTAACAGGATTTTATCATCTCCCTTGTCTGTATAAATTGTTTAAAAAATTACGTAGTGCATAGAATTGATTATGTTGTAAACCGATTGGGAGATGTGGTCGCACAGCAACAAAGCCCTTTTCTGTTTATATAATAAATAAAAAATAAATAAACCTGCCTATAGGTATGAATACATAACTGTAGTTTCTTGATAGAAGAACATTACAAAGTAATTCAAATAGATCGTTCCGTAGGTATCTCGTACACGACTTTTTATTTAGTACAATAATGTGTTAATGTAATTTGCACTTTGCATATAAAAAGCGCTAAAAGTCCTGCCCGCTGCATAAATACATTTTGTAAATAAAAGCTTCAACGGTACGTCGTTCGGTCGCTTCAGTTATATTCACGCTTTTAAAAGCTTCAGCATCACATTGTGTTGCTAGATGGAGCATAAACGAATGCATTTACAAACGTGACAAAATTACAACAACATTACAACAGAGCGCCTGGTCGATGCTACGCATCACCAAAATGCTGACACTTATTTGGCACAACGAATAAGCATTGCAATTCAACGGGGCAATGCTGCCAGCATGTTGGGTACGCTACCTACTGGTAGTGGGCTGGAGCATTTTGACTGTCTATAGGTCATCGCGTCCAGTATAGAGTTCAAATGTTTTTTTTTGTAGTAGTATCTAGTAGGTAGTGATTAGTATTAGTTACTATATAATTGTAGTATTTAGTTTGAAAATAAAGGTTTCATATATTTACAAACGGAATCGCGTATTAGATTCAATGTGAGTCTGGAGCTGCAATGTAAGGTTGTAGGTAGTACATGATCATGAAACATCTGCCGTAGGTATTGTCTCGGAAATATGACGAACTGCATGTCTTCGTGCAATCATGACATGGCCTGAATACGGATAGAAAATATAGGTTAATACGCGTATCGACATAGTTACAAGTCTTGCGTGCATAAATCTAAAAATGTTTCTCATCAAATTTTATTACGGATGATATTATATACACACGTTATAGCTATTATTTCCTTTTTAAATATTTAATTTAAATTGGAATTCTTTGAAAATATAATATTAATAAAACTACGATGTTTTACTAGTTAGGTACTAGTAGTCTAGGTAGGTACTACAGCTTTGCCAGTTATACCGTCGCCAAATATATATATATATATTTGTGTCACTTAACATCAGGCTAATGACAAGATCGTCCTGTCATTCCTTTACATAAAAAAAAATGTTCCAAGTTTTTAGACCATCCAAGAGCACTTAATGTGGAAAATATAGCGCTTTAATGAATTTTTTTTTTTTTATGTTAAGGGATGACGCGACGAGCTAACCGTTCGCCTGATGTTAAGCGACACGGCTGCCCATATCAGTTGCAGTGTCACTCGGAACTCTAAAGTATAGAGTTTCGCGTGACACTGCACTGCGCACATCATCCTGAGATATCAACACAATCTAGTAACAAGATTACTAGACTGTGAGATCAGGTCATAGAGTCTCATTTGCCCAGTAATTTCACTAGCTACAGTGCCCTTCAAACCGGAACACAGCAGTGCTTGCACACTACTGCTTGGCGGCAGAATAACTGGCAAAGCGGTGGTACCTACCTAGACGAACTTATAGGCGATAAAGGTCATATTTACCCGGAGATCCGAGTTTCCAGATGAAGTGGATGTACTACTGCTATCCAGGCGATTGTTGTGATGCATTTTATTTCAAATTATGCACTGTAATCCACTATTTAGTCTAGGTACACAAACAACGATACTTGTACAGCTTTCTTCATTTAGCAGTCATTAGCGCACTTTACTAGCACTTTTTAATCTTAATTTTTAAGCACTGTAACATATGTATCTATGTAGGTATATAAATGTCAATCAATAGCCACAATCACAATATTTATTTTAGTCACGATACAATTATATCATCAGCTTTTTCGGACGTAGGTACCTACGAAACTACGTAGGTACGATACGAATAAAAATTGAGAGGATGATCCCTAAATTACCTAAAGAATTGCGTTACGTAAGGCAGTATTTACTAACAGCACGGGGACTGTAGCCTACACCTGCGCGAGCAATGGTATACGTGACTCAAGCTGTCCGTTTATCGATAAGCTGAAACACAACACTGTTATCACTTATCAGCCACAATCATTCGCGGTAAATGTCGGATATTTTTGTGTGATAAAAAAATTCGTTGTCACCTTGAACGCTCTATTTGGAGGACTCGCGCAATTTGGTGACATAATGATTTCAATTGTAAACATTTTACGGTTGACAAAGCCTATGCCTACTTACCTATTGAATGCACCATACCCCTCTATTATATTAAACACGAAACAAGTATATAGGTACATATTCAATTTAACCATGAATAAGCTATTAAAAGTCATCAGCTTTAGCTAAAGATTTTTTTATAAGTTTGAAATATTAATTATTTTAATAAAATCGACCTAATTACCGACTAGATGCACAGCGCATTTTGCAACTTGGCAATGATTCCAAGACTCCTTGACGTCCAGTCGAGTTCAAATACAAACTGCGGCCTTGGCTGTCATCTATTACGATTTTACACGCAACCGCAACATAAATCAAAACGTGTATTTACGATAAAGTTTAATCTTAATTGCATACCGATCGGAATGTGAAATAAGAACGTAAATCTAATATAATACGTACGGTGGGCCACGATGCCTAGAGTATTGTCGCAGGGTCACGAGATCAAATACCTGCATCGAGATAACAAGCAAATATTTTCTATTTTATATTATTTATTTTTCAATTTCTCGAACATGAGAGGCTACTTTCGCGAACACACGGTTCAATGAACTGTATGAAGTTTTAGCAAAATGTTAAGTTTGCATGGCAAAATAAGAGACAATCGAAACAATCGAGCTTGTTAGGTAGAACATCGCAAGTTTACAAAAGATAACATAAGTAGCACATGTTCTGTGACTCACATATGTTAACAAAATAAATTCAAAATGTTGATTGCAGATGTCTATTTGGCTTAGAATTTACGAGTTCAACATGTTTCTCATCTTGTGTTAAGAATGATTGGAATAAAAGAAATGAAGTTTGTTGTAGGCAACTATACAACTTTATAATACTCTCTCTCTATACCTAATTATATTTAGTATTCTTTTCGTATTCTTACCGAACTACAGAGTAACAGAAACAGTTTTACCTATACCTATAAATAGTTTTAATTATAATCACCATTCACGTTCAAATCGCAAATTATAGAGTCCTTATTCGGTAAAATTTCCTAATGGTTCAATATCTCAAGCTGATAGAAACAACATTTGCACAGATTTCGCGGGCCGCTCGAGCGCGGCCACCGGGCGCGGTTATTTATAGTCCGGCGGAAAGTTTGCTACTGTAAAAGGATTTAGTTTGAAATAGGAAAGGGGACTGAAGTTTGCGTGCGAATATGCGTATCTTGTCGGGAAAGTGGTATTCGCGTGCGCGTGGGCAAGGCGAGGACCGCGGCGGCACTGCGCCTGCGCGCAGATTCGCGCGCTCTCGCGACCGTTGCACCTGACGCTACCCGCACCACCCGCGCCTGGACCGCACACACTCCTACTCAATCTGTGCCCAAACCTTCCTCAGCAAAACTCATGTATGACTTCTCTAGTGACGTCATTACATATTGGCGCTAAACAAGGAGTACATGACCACAATATAAAATGTGTATTTACCATTAAGTAAATAGATACAATCATCTATTTTCTACGGAAATGTTTAATTTATAAACACAACTTTTCTACCATTTCCTCATGCCATAAGTAAGCGCGTGATTTCACGTATGTATCGCGGCATCCCCTATGGTTACGCGTAGAACTTTGATCAGGGTATTAATGGCCTTACTTGTTGATCGTTAAGTGTTCTTGTTTGTTACTTCTCCGTGATAAGCGCTCGGTAATCCGTTATCTAATAAAGACCCTTATAAAGAAGCTCGGGAACTAAGCCGTGTACAGAATTAGTAAAAGCTCTGTCTATGCTCACGTAATACTTGGAAAAGAAAAGAAAGTGCCTATTAAGTAAGTACCTATACAAATTTTCATCAAGATTTTGATAGGTTCCTGTCAATACTATTGATACTCAATAGATAGATAGATAGCGATAAGAAACTTTTCATATATAAGTACTAAAATAAGAAGTCTTGTCCGGTTCCTGATAAGGTTAATATAATACCTACCTACTTACCTAAATATTGGCGTCTTGAAATGATTGAGTGCCTACGTAACTTTTTTTATTTCTTTATTTTATTGTTAGATAGGCTTGAGTTTGACCACTATCGCACCTGATGGTAAGTAACGATGCGGTCTAGGATGTAGCTGAATTTAAAACATATTTATATAGTAATTGCAGCTTCCGACCAAGAAACCAACCGTCACGTTTTCCTGGTAATCAATCGAATAAACCAGTGAGCACACGTTAATTTGCATTCAGCGCTAGCGGCATCGCGTTTCACTTACGCCGCAATAGAACTCGCTGCCAAAGCTTTCTGCAGACATGTCCATGCTTTATTATCTCTACTCATTAAACTATCACCTCGGTTCAAACGTGTGCTCACCCACATACTAATTATGAGAAACTATGTCAAAACACAAACTCGTTTAATGCCGGAAGAGCCATACATCTCAATCAAAACCATTTCTCCATTCAACGCTAGTCCGTAACTGGTGCCCTACATATGGGTCGAGTTGCGGCTACTGGTGATTGTCTGCCGTGAAATATTAGGTGTCTGAACAAAGCTTGTTTGTACAAATGTTTCAATGAGTTATGACGTCACCTTTCAGCATGAACCGATGACTGGTCCATAAATATAACGGCACCTCACAACGACACCCTTATTCCTCGCCTTTTGAATTATGACTTCTTGTTCGGATTGCGAAGCAATGCCTAGGTACTTAAAGAAATAAAAAAATGTTTACTTATCACTAGAAATGAGCTTAATATTTGGTATTTATTGGTATTCGGCATGGTTTTTTCATGTTTGGTATTCGGCCGAATATTCAGTTGAAGTGCGGAATAATAACCGAAAATTTTACTAAATCTGATGGCCAAACCATCCCTAACATTCATTACTTTAATTTTCGTTAAACACCACCTTTACAGTCAGCAGTTAAACACATCCATGTTCGGCACATCTCTGATTATAAAGCTTTATTTGCCTTGCTAGTAGGGTAAGCAAGCTCGTAGCTTGGCGGCAGAATAACTGGCAATGCGGTGGGACCTACCCAGACGTACTTTGAAGAAAATTCCTACAACCTAGTAAAATTAAGGATTACTTTGATATTAATGACTATAATCATGTTAAAAGAACGCTAACAATATGTTCATAAGTATGCCGTACTGTATCTGTAAATTTTAGTGTTAGTGGCAGAATTTTATTAAGTTATAAACGAAAGTATGTTAATGTTTTAATCTTACAATTATCGGCACCTCATTTATCTGAAAAAAACCCATTATTCCGGCTGGGTTTATTCAAACCGGTCCGTACCCATGAGAGCTAAAGACAATTTAATTAACAGACACATTAAAAGAAATTACGCACGCTACATAATGAGCTGTGGCGATAAATCTCCGATTTTATTTTAACGAACTGTCTAAAGGTATCATTATTATTATTATTAGACGCCCTTTATTTTTTTATTTTTTTCCGTTTGGCGCGTTACTTTTGTGTATTTAGCCAGTGTCAAGTAATCGATAATTTCTCAAGTTAATTACATATATATTGGATCAAGTCACAGTCCAAGTCATCAAGTCAAGTCATAGTCTAGTCAAGTCAAGTCATACTCCTAGTAAAGTGGTGGCAACTTTACCAGAAGCTTTTATTGAGTTTTGGAAACAACACAAAAAGAAACGTTTCACCATCATTATACCACTTTCCTACATTCATATATATAGTCCGGCACTTAACGAATAAAATGCCACCAATTTCATGCACTAACACTGAAAATATCACAAGTTTCGGAAAATAATACAATGCGGCGACGCGATCTTTTTCGTTTTCCCGCCAAAACTCCTTAGACACTCTTATGAATTATCTGAAATTAGACCTTTAATGAACTGTTTTCTTTGCAGACAGCGTAAATAGTAAAAATACATAAAGCAGAAGCACAATAAGACCTTCATGAATTTCAGTACCATTTTGTGAGTGTCGGGGGACCGTAATATCATAGAATATGCAGAGCACGACGATAACACGGCTTGGGATGAAGATTTTGACGGCATGCACGGACAGAAAAGGTACGTTACATTGCCTTGTTACATTTTTATTTTTATTTTTTACGCACCATGTTCGTATTTTTCCCTTGATATTTCGGCTGTTTTATTAAAATGAATCCCGAACACAATCATGTTTCGGCGGGTGCCGGAATGAGACTACAACAAACTGTATTTAGTTTAGAGAGAAATTAGCCACTACGTATTTAACCTACCTCGAGCCAAATGAGTGTTTTTGTTGCCTAAGGTTTTCATTAATTTGTTTTTCACATAATACTTAAGTTACCTCGCTTCGTATTACCTGCATATTATGTTCAACATATAAAACAGATTTTATTTGGCTTAAGTGCAACATAGCATGTAACAGCATTATATTGAAACTAGAAATAAACAGTGCTAAGATTCACTGGTTATTACTAGTTTTAATATAATCTATACATAAAAAAAAAGAAGTCCTGACTGACTTATATATCAACGCACAGCCTAAACCGCTGGTCCTAGAGACTTGAAATTTGGAGGGTGTGTTCTTTTTAAAGTTTAGGTATCGCCTAAGAAAGAGTTTTTTGAAATTCCACTCCTAACAGGGTGAAATGGGTGGTTGAATTATTTTCGTATAGGCCACGCGGGCAAAGTCGCTGGCAGAAGCTGGTGCTGTTATATAAATAAATAAAAACAAAAATACGAAAACCGTAATAAAAAAATTGGTGCCTATATCTGTAATGTATTTGTTAGTATCAATTAAAGGTTCGGTCAGATGGGCTCTTACAGAGGTCGGTCTTTACACCTTTCTTAACCTCCAATAGGTATCTAATTTAAATTCAATATATGTAATGTAGTTTATATGGCATTTATCTATGTTATCTACTTCACAAATCAAAATATTAAAGTACATTCAAGTTCGACAATTCTTACATTACATTAAACTCGGCGCCTACGCTGTGCGATGCAGTAATAATTTACGCGTGTTTTACAATACAATACTTTGGTATATATTAGGTCTTTACCTATGAAATTGCCGTTTTGTTTGAAAAGAGTTAAAGTATTTTTTTTTTCGAACTTATTTATTTCTTTTATTCAAAGTAATCACCCCTGCAATCAATGCATCTTTGCCAACGCTGTGGCAGTTTATCGATGCCCTTCTTGAAAAAATCAGCAGGACGGGAGACAACAAACTCTTCAAAGGCGTTTTGTACTGCCTCTCGGGAATTGAATTTTTTTCCCGCTAAAAAGTTGTCCAAATTTTGGAAAAAGTAATAGTCGGTAGGCGCAAAATCTGGTGAGTATGGCGGATGAGGGAGAGCTTCCAAACCCAACTCATGCAGCTTAGAGACGGTCTGTTGTGCAGTATGGGGTCGCGCGTTGTCGTGAAGTAGCAGTGGAGACGACCGATTGACCAAAGCTGGTTGCAGACGTGCGAGTTTCGCCATCATTGTGGTCAGTTCTTCAATGTACACATCTGCAGTAATGCTCTCGCCGTTTTGTAAAAAGCTATGATGAATCACACCAGCACTAGACCACCAAACTGTGACCATCACCTTTCTAGGGGTCATTTTTCGTTTTGCACATTGCTTTGGTACCGAACCAGGATCTAACCAACTTGCTGAGCGCTTTCGATTGTCAAAAAGAATCCATTTTTCGTCGCACGTAACAATTCGGTTCAAAATTCCTTCATTTCTGTGCCTGTTAAGCAGCGCAAGGCAAGTCTCGACGCGTACGTTGCGCTGGCGATCGTTAAGTTCGTGGGGCACCCATCTATCAAGCTTTTTTATCTTGCCAATCTGTCGCAAATGGACCAATATTGTTTTGATGCTAACATCAAAAGCTGCTGCCAGCTCAGCTGTAGATTGAGATTCATCAGCTTCCACAATCGCCTTTAATTCATCATTGTTGACCAAAGTTTCCGGACGACCACGAGGTTCATTTTTCAAGTCAAAATTCCCAGAACGGAACCGAGAAAACCAATAACGGGTTGTACGTTCGTTTGTACAGTTCTCTCCGTAAACGTCGTTGATGTTACGTGTCGTTTGTGCCGCGTTGGTGCCACGACGGAACTCATATTCCATAATTACACGAAATTTCAAAGTATCCATTATGAGGAAAAATGTTGAAATGTAATGAAAATACAACACTAATCAATAAACAAAAGACTTATATTGTAAATAGAATGTCATATTTTTAAAACAAAATTAATTTGAATTTAGAATTTATAGCCAATCAAAACTTTTTTTTGTTTGAAAAAGTCTGTACTGCAATACGGCAATTTCATAGGTAAAGACCTATTATTTATCAGTTTGCGATTGAACCCTCTGTCATCGAATATTTAATCAGACATTCTACATCAGGGTAGGTAGGTAATTACCTACCTCTTTTATGGTCAAACTAGCTGCGGCCCTCGGTTAAAAAGTCTCACCTACGGTTAAAAAGTAGCCTATGTGTTAATTCACTCCATGTATAACCTATCTATAGGTAAATTTCCTTCAATCTTTCGCATGTATAATAGTAGGATATACGATTATTATTACTAATTTACTAGGTTGTAGCACTTTTCTGCTAAGTTCGTCTAGGTAGGTGCTACAGCTTTACTGGGCAAATGAGACTTTATGGCCTAATTTCACAGTCTAATCTGATTACTATGCTGTGTTGTTGTCTCAGGATGACGTGCGCGTTGCAAGGCTGCGCTAAACTCTAAAGAGTTCCAAGCGACACTGCAACTGATATGGGCAGCCGCGTTGCTTAACATCAGGAGAATAACTAGCTCGTTTATCATAAACATTCCTTAAAATAAAATAAAAATAGGATATCAATTACACCGATATGAATTGCTCTAAGTGCTTGAATTGCTTGATGCTCAATTGGCTACTTACACAATGCTTTTTTTCATATCCATCCATTTGTAGTTAGTTTATTACATAAAATTATGATATGTGATAATTTGCCGATATAATATTCAATACTCATAGCAGTATTTCTAAGCCATCAATTAATTCATGTGCACGTAAATAAAACTGATAATGCTTTAATACTTGCAGAAAAATGGCATATTTATTTAGTAGCAAATTATGTGTCTAAAACTCGCCAAATCTAGCTAAAACTATCTTTTTGTGTCTTTTAAAGTTCCAATATTTATTCTCGCATAGCCTCTAAGTACTAATCTATTTAGATAACGTTGAGAAAATATTCAGAAACCTGAGTAATAGGTAGATCTTTATCTTAAGTAGAGAGCAAGTGACATCGGTAGACGGATATGTTACATTAGCAATGGAGATTAACAACTCCACTGACGACCATCATAGAGTTGACTGTCGATGTCGTAACATCGTTACCAAGTTTTCACACCAACTAGGCACCTACTATATACATTCTCTTAGAATATTTTGTACATATTCATGTTCTTTTTATAATGCAAACTAAATGTTACCAAAAGTAATCGTTCCATTGATTACTGTGGGAAGAAAAGCTTTCACTTTCAAAAAACACTTTAAACCTGTCAAAGAGCATTCAGACGTGACGTACCTATACATATTACAGCTTGTCTCTCTCAACTCAACTCACTATAAAGCGATAAAAGAAATAAAAACAGGAATTTAAAGTCTTAAAGACAATAAAGAAGTGAAACACGATTAAAGCAACGACTCGGAAACCTGAAAGAAAACCATTCCGCTTTAGCTTTTCCCCGTGCGAGATGGCCCGCGGCTTCCATTCTTCGAGAATAAAGGACTTTTTGTGATTAACATCTTTACAATGTCCCGCACTAGGGAATAGACACTGCTCTTTGCTTGACAGTGCTCAGCAAGAGGGGGTGGGGTTTATTGTGCTCGGTTCTGATTTATTATAAATAGAAGTAAAACGAAAACAGTATAGTAGTTATACCTATTCCTACCTAAAAGTAACTACAGGTACTTAATCTTTTATAAAAACAACTTTATATTAAGGCACCTGCCTGCGGTCTCATCCGTAATTAAACAATTTTTTGCAGGAACTCCATTGTTCATTATTTTGTGCGAAATTTCAAACAAATCGGAATATCGATTCCGATTTGTTTTGCCGGTTTCAAATGTAGCTTCGAAAGTAAACAACTTTTGAATTGAAAGAAACCTTCCTCATTCACTCCTTAAATCAATCTTGACAAAAATATTATTGAGGGATGTTCTTATTTAAAAAATAAGTAATAATAACAACGATCAGATACATAGATCCTGGACCCTAACGAGGATTCCCTGTATCTACCCAGGGACCCAGGAACTACGAGGGCCATTGTTCCACAACACTCCGAACAAGCCAGACTCAGAACAAGTATTTGCGCCTTTTTTTCTGTGCACAAATATTTGTTCTGCCACGGGAATCGAACCTGCCGGGCTATGAGCCGACCTGCTCAACCACCACACTACAGAGGCTGTCAGTCTATCCAAATACGAACTTTCATCATTGTAACTTCAGAATCAAAGAACTTTCCATGTGAATTTTCGTCCCCCATTTCACTCCCTCAAGAAAAATACTAATTTTGGTTGCATAAATTATTGAAGTTATATTTCTACAGCAATACAGGAAGGTCACTAACCTCTTAATGTTAGGTACTGAAAAGTTCAAACTCACTACTGTACCTATTGCTATAATACGTACCTACATACTTACGAACGGAATTTTAAAATATGTTTTAGAGGGAGAGTTTAATATTAAACGGAGCATGTCTTATTTCTCCAAAACGGTTCAGCGTAATTAAACTAATCAACGCGTAGTGAAATTTTGTAATCTTCGCGGGACGCCGTGGCCGAGGGATTGGCACTTTAATAACAGGCTCTTGCTCATCTTAGGGACCACTCAACTTAGAATTAACTCAATTAACTCTAGAGAAAGCCAGGTATTTTGCAGCTCATTTAATTTAAGCCATTTTTACTAAGTAGTTTCTGCCCGCGGTTTCGCCCGCGTGGCGTACAGGAAACGAAGAAGAAAAAATTCATTGATAATTTAACCACCCATTTCACCCTCTTAGAGGTAGAATTTAGAAAACCCCTTTCTTAGTGGATACACATTACAAAGAATACACCCTCTAAATTTCAAGTCTTAGGCTTTGCATTTATATATATAAGTCAGTAATTCAGTCAGTTAGGACTTATAGGATAAGTCAGAGAAGGTAGCCTGGAAAAAATAGCTTAACGCGATAAGGCCGCCCTTTGTTCTACCACTCATTGTAAGTTTTTTTAAGGTGCATTTTTATGTATTAGTTGGTGTTCAATAAAGTATTATTGTATTGTATTGTATTGTCAGAGAATAAATAATACTACGTCTAAGTGACTTTAGAACTATAAAAGTGTAATGTCATGTTAATCACATTTTTATACAAAGTGCTCATAAAATTGACAGGAAGCGGAACATTATTCTATCGGTTTGATTTCGGTAATCAACTAGTTTGTCCAATGATATAGGTGCTCCGCCTAATGGTCTAATGATAATGATTAAACCGTAAAATACTCATAGACATGACATCCATGCCCATTGAATAAAGACCATAAAAACCACCAGTTTGACTAGTGTGCATCTAATGAGAACAGCCGCAAGTCGGGAGATAACATCGGACGATCTTAATTGAATTTGACAGCCATAAATTTTACATACTTAAGGAGGCAATTTGTTACGAAATATTCGTATAATGGGTGGGTATTGTTTGGGTAAAGTGGCCAATTTTGGAGAGACGTGGAACAATGGGAGCGTGACCAGCAGCGGCCGATTGCCATCAGTGCTCACTAAACTTGGACTAGAGCCGGGTGCTTATGCATTTTGTGAACATATTCATGCCAGCTAAGTCTAAAGTACAGTCTGCGACACGTATTTGTTGACACCCTTATGAATATATTAAGTGCCTAAACCTTAACCTTAGGCACTACCATAATCTTACAGCCTTATTAAGAAACATGAACTAGCTTTAGACTAGTTACACCATCTTTTGTCTGTTTCAATCCAGCTAAATATTCCAGTAGCAAAAAAAGGACAAAAGCTGAAGTAACTAATCCGAGACTAATACCAGTTTATTAATAAGGCTGTAAATATCTTATGGTATTTTTAGATAAATCCTTCAAGTATAAGCTACGATAATTGCATACGTGCTCGTATTTCGTGCTCTTAAAAATGCACCGATACGGTAAAATGGATAAAATGACTGTGGCGTGGTGGTGGAGAAGGTTGGCTCATAACCCGGAGGTGGCGAGTTCGATTCTCGTTCGATTCTGTTCTTCGATAGGATAAGTATTTGTGACAGAAAAAAAAAGCGCTTGTTCTGTGTCTGGGTGTTGTGGGTCTCTTTAGTTCCTGGATTCCTAGATACAGGAAATCCTAGTTAGGGTCTACGATCTATGTAAGTGGATCGTTGGGTGTTATTATTATTATTATTATATTAATTTGACTGAATTCCGGAATGAAAATACAATTTCGCACCATCACAGTCTGCTATTTTATCCGTGGTCGGCTCCTCTCTGAAATCTCTAACTTGCGAGTTGAAATCATAATATTTTACTTGACTCTGGTTGAATCAGTATTCAACCCTTGTGCTGACAGGCCCGGAAGTCGCAGATGACACACCACCGATATTTAAAAGTGGCGGTAGTTGCTTATTTTACATATGTGCCGCCGACTGTTCCTGCGCCTGCAATGGTTATGTCACGAATGACAGTGATATCATCCCGTGGGTAAACTAATAAGAATCGCACATGGAATAACAATGCTGCTTAGGTCCGATGTGCGATGTGCCTTGTTTGTACCGCGTTCGAACTCTACCACATTTGCTTTATAGAGAAAATCAAAACTACTTAAATGGCATAAATTATAAGTATATAGACAGTAAATTGTATGGGAGGTAAGTTTCCGTATGTGACTTGGTTGGATCACCGTTTGTAACTATGATAGGTTTCATACAAATCATATGTCATTCGGAACATTAAATCCTCACTGTATCGGGCACACGTTTACTGGTTCATCCATTGTTGCAGTTCATCGATACTCTGCGAGTTAACCAAAATAAAAAACAAGCAACTTAGTATACTAACAAAGTAGCTAGTTCAGGATTAAGGTCGTAATTAAAGTGAATACAAAGGGAGAGCTTCATTAAAAATGCACGCTGCAAAACGCTCCTCACCCCTTGAGAGAGTGCCTTCCCTAATAAACTCGCTGGAAGTTGTGCAGCGTTTATTTAGTTTAATGAAGTGCTATTTTTCTTAGCTAGCAGAATTCCTCATAGATTTTCGACTGCATCGTCGCTTAGCATCAGGTGAGTTTTTGCAGTCAAACGTTAGCATATTTGGACATTAAAAAATCATAGTAAAAATTATAACTTTTATGAACAAGCTAAAGCTGTTTGTCTCTACCGACCTTTACAGCGTCACCGGGTGGCAAGTTTTTACTCATGATATAGCTCTTCCAAAGGTCTACCACTGTGTTGGCTCTTCTATATTATACACTATGTCTACTACATATTATATACTATATTATACTCAGTATGTCCCCGGAGTCCGTCCCTACTAGATGATTTATATTAACGCCATCTGGTGGTGATCCATAAAATCTGAAGTCAATGTCGTGTCTAGATGGGCGTGACTTATTAGAACTTGCAACTACGAAAACTTTAAATAGGTGGCGCTAGTATTTTTGTAGATTAGGTATGTTTATTATTACCTATTGTTTATATAGTTTATATAAATGTAGTATAATGTAGTCCACTAGTAAAGTCTCCTTTGGGGCCGTTCAAGTATTGCGTAAGCAGATTTATTACAATTATTTACTCCCCAATCCCCCTTGTCAGCAAAAGTAAGCTAAGCTCTTACCCCCTCCCCCATGCTTACATAAACATTTTTCAAATAATGGATTGTTTTTTTTTTTAAATATAATTATAATGCTTAGTGTTTCAATCAAAAACAATGTGGGGGTTGCTATTCGTGTAATAAGGTAAATAACTACCGATGATGTAATCATCATCTATACTTCCCTACCCCCCATGTCATCCAAACTAAGCAAAGCAAAGCCCCCCCCCCCCCCGCTAGTGCTTACGTAATACTTGAACGGCCTCTTTTTAGTGAATATAATTTATCTATTGATAGTTTTCTGCGAGAATATAAAAATGCTCTCTCTCTCTCTCTCTATCTCTTATTTCTCTCTTTCATTATTCTTTCTCTTGTTTGGATTTAAACTATAAAAAATTGAAATTTAAACTTAACATTAACTACGTACCTTGCTCTCGCATGATGTGTGGCAGACGTATTTGCACACTGTAACAGATAAAGGTTACTTAGATATAGATACTTATGCAATTCAAACAAAAAGATAAATATATATATTAAATATTATATTATGTATATGTAAATATAGTCTGTGTGTAAGGTACTACTGAATCACTATCACACTAATATTATAAAGGCGAAAGTTTGTACGTGTGTATGTATGTATGTGTGTATGTTTGTTACTCCTTCACGCTCAAACGGCTGAATGGATTTAACTTAAAATAACTTATAAGCTATGTTAGTACCGAATTTGATCCAAATTGTTAATCCAGTATATAATAATCCAAGCCTTTATGTTAATCCAGTGTATTACACTGGATTAACATAACATAACATTTTATACCGAAAAAGTGAAACGGTCCCGTGGGAAGACCAAATAATTAAAATGCTTTTTATCCGCACGTGAAACCCGCGGAGCGCAACTAGTTTCAAATAATTATTATTCATCTTCGCCAAAAGCATTGAATTTTAATATAATTTTGTAGTCGATGACCTCTGAACGTGAAACTGTCAAAGCCAAGAACAAAGTTATAAATCCGCCGATGTCTGAGACTAGACATTCAATTCAAATTTATTTTAACCTATTTTGACTGAGCGATAAAATAAGATTTAAATAATTTTAAATTTTATTTGTTTATACGTATTTAATGTAGAGACATCGATGTTGAATGCCACAGATATCTATAAATCGAATCAATAAGCACTGTGGGAGATAAATCTCTACATCGGGTTTACTTTTTTGTGAATGTATATGACAAAAAGTCGTTGTATGAATTGTGATAATGTTACTTGTAGAGTGAATAATAATAAAAAATAGAAGTGAATACCTATTTTTATTTATAGAAGAGTATGCCACCTTATTGTCTATATTAAAACCACCAACGTTTTTCACCTTTAAGTAAGTATTATCCGATTACGATATTTTTTTAGTAATCTCTGCATTATGATCGAATCTCCTTTTCAATTTTCTTAATATGTTCATCGAAATTATTGATATTATTGAATTAGCTTACATATAGTTTTGATTGAAATATAAAAAATGTAAATAAATCCGAGAACATTTAACGAGGGTTTTTGGCGGGAAAGCGAAAAAGATTGCGTCACCACATTGTATTATTTTCCAAAACTTGTGTAATTTTCAGTTTTAGTGCATAAAATTGGTGGCATTTTATTCGTTAAGTGCTGGATTACAGGCGTGAGTGTGGCAAAAAGGTATAATGATGGTGAAACGTTTCTTTTCGTGTTGTTTCCAAAACTCCATAGAAGCTTAAAGTAAAGTTGCCACCACTTTACTAGGAGTATGATTTTGACTAGACTGACTTGAAGTCATCAAGTCAGTCATCAGTCGAAGTCATCAAGTCAAGTCATAACTTGACTTGATGACTTCGACTGTGACTTGACACATATTTGCGTGAAATATCGATAACTTGATAAATTATCAATTACTTGACACTGGCTAAATACACAAAAATGTGTAGCCAAAACTAAAAAAAAAATAGAAATCCGATTCTCTTTTGTCTTTATGGAACGTGCAGAACGACGGCCGGTAGAGAGGGAGGGATGGGACATTTTAAAATTTATAGTATTCACCTCTGCAGCATGAACCCTGGTTCTGAATGGGCTGATGACACCAGTGGCATGGTCGGGGTTTCCGGAATGATTTGCTCCGGAAAGCATGAGATTGCCCAACGCCCTCTTTCTGCAACAAACAAAATAAAGACATTAGTAGAAAACAACCGCAGACTTACTATGACATAATGGCGCGCGGCCTGTGATGCGTTCTATGCGATCAACGGTCACAGTGTATCATAAACATATCATAAAATTATACAAAATAAGGCATCAGATATAATGCGGTGAAATGAAAGTTCAGTTTAATAACAAATTGATGATTAAAGTATTTAGACAGGTGCATAAAACCTTAAAACGTAAAGTACTTAAACCAATATCTAGTATAGTACTAGATAATTAAATATTCAAAAAGAGATATCATCGAATTATAACAATAGCAGTGAGTAGACTTAATAGTACATCCACAACAATACAGTACCAGTACCTAGTACTAAATCAATTTGACCTAGTGCAAAATACACGTAGGTGCATATTAGTTTGCTTTGCCCTATTTTCTGTAAATGAAATGACGGTGAGTGCCGGAGCGTCCATGTTTGGCATAGTTCATATTTTCCCACACCGTTCATCTCGAACAAATAGCTGCAGGGACTAGAAAGCGCTTAACACGAGCGCGTGAAATGACGCCCATTGTCTAGGATCCATGAAGAATTCTTTCGAGAAGGATGTAAAGTCACGTATTATGTAAGAGTTGGTTCGAACGTAAAGGCTCCATGAGATTTATGGGGCGACCACCGGCTTTCGTACCTGCGCGGTCCACGTTCCTTCACAATGGACAGCGTTAGAGGCGATCCCATTCAAGACATGAGCACGCGTTTGCCTATCCAATAATTATTATAATGTTTTTTGTTCTCTTACCTAGTTACCTGCTACAAATGGAATGTTTCGTAAGCAGCACTGTGCAGGCACCATCGTTCGGAACAAAATAATAATTTAGCAAATGAGAAGCCAACGCATTTTCTGATTTTCTGTGATATGCATCTTTCATAACTCTCTCCTAGAAAATGGTAAATCAATTTGACCTATAGCTTAAAGGATTTCTATTTACCAACTCAACAGAGAGTGAGCAGTCGTTGACAGGACAATGCGTGAGTAAATAATTAGTTTCTATTCAATCTCTACTTGCTTGTCGTTCCTAGTTGCAATTTGCATTCAACAATGCGAGTCGAGGGCCGTGATCTTTATCGCTGATGATACCTGGCATGTTTTACACTCGTTAGCAAATTGTAACTGACAGTTATAAATCAGATTAGTCTATGATTACCAAGAGATTATTCTCGGTTTTTAGTGAGGAGGTTATTTGGTTTCTTCTGGTCTTACTCGACTACCGTTCAGCTCGACGCTCACTTTGAGAGCGTCGGCTGTAACCACATGTGTAATTTACGATTGAGGGTCTTTGTGCGGCGCGAAACTGTTCTGATTATAAGGCATGACGTCAAGGTTTCTGCGCAGACGCCAGACTCCACGGAGAGCGGCGCCACATTTGCCACGCACATGATATATGGTCGTTGTGCTCCAAATCAGAGTTTAAAATAAATCATTCCCTTTTTCTTATCGAACCAGCCGCGCCGCACTTTCAAGTGCTTCTAATAACAGCAAGCTGGTAGCAGAGACTTAAATTATCCCACAAGCAATTATAAAGCTCTGCCAGTGGTGCTTAAGAATAGTTCATCTCCGTAGATAGCCAATAATAACAAAAATAAAATTATTTACACTTCACAAAGGGAATTTTATTTATATAAAAAATGAGACAAACTAACAATATTGTCACAGCAATCAGTATGGAAATCGTTTGACGCCTTCGAAACGGGTTATGTTTACGTCTCGCCGTTCCGAAAAATTTTTAGAATGCGCATAAGTAGGCTCGAATAACAAATCACGTCTCACATTGCGGCTGCATCTATAAAAACACACGCACACTTTGGAGATGGGAGTCCGCACACGTGGCTGTACTGTGCACCTGCCTGTTGCAGAAGGCGCAGCGTCAAGTCGCAGCCACGCTTTCGACGCACAGCCGCTAGCCGCCTGCGTGCGCCGCGCCCGTGCCAAGATTACAGCTACAAAAAATCTTTACAATACACTCCAACAGTAGCCTAATAGGAAATTTGACATAAAACGAACAATAAAATCTATCACACACGCTCCATTAACTGACTGAATCAAATTTCATTGAACAGCTGGATGCATTTCAAACAATGAGACATCCAACTGTCCGAACAAATAGATGTCTCTATCCATTTTAAATGATACAGCTTATGTAGCTTTTAAAAGTTGGTTATAAAAATTTATATGCAGTTGTAAATAAGGCATTATATGCCGTGCAATAAATAAAAAGTCGAGCAACCAGTAAAGTTTCAGTAACAATAAAGGCGCAGTAGAATTTCTATCTAATTCTTAAAAGCGTAAGGTAGCTCGCAGTGTCCCTGCGTGAATTATTTTATTTTGTGGTCCTACCGCGCCCTCAGGGCCTCGCTACCCCAATGCGATACTGGCAAGGGATACAACTGGATATTAAATTACATTTGTTTATGTTATAAAAGCCGAATACCATTTAGAAGATTAAAAAGACTCATTCGTCGTTACTGAGGTGACAATGACAGTAATTACAACTTCCTCCCTCGGGTCTTGTATAAAAACAAGTTTTTCCAATGTCTTTTTAAGGCTTGGAATTATTTCTTCCGATGGATATTAAGTTATTCTCACACGACGACTATGGTTTATTTTTTGTGCCTTCAGAATAAAAAACATTGGGAAAGAGCGGGGCTTTTTTTAATCCGAATACCAATGTGATTACCTACCGCTATAGCCTTCACATGGACAATCTGAATAATTCAAAATACCAGCCAGTAGCTTTTTGATTATATTTATTTTCGAAAACGCAAGAATGAAGAGCCGATATTGAATATTACATATTACATATAGGCAGATCCACGAAGGTACGTGTATGACTTTTTATTACAGGAAAAATGTAACTGTTTTCCGATTTTGAAGATTGTTTTTTTTTTATTTTACCTCCTGTTCTTTCATATAAAATATGAAACACACTACTGTATTGAAAATCATAGAAGTCAGCACCGAGCCGCCACCGCCACTGCGCGTACTCCTTGAGGATGGGCATCTATATTGTCCAAACACCAGTCGAGTTATTCGACTGTATCTCATGAGCGCTAGCCGTGTACTAGTTATAGTTATGGATACTACTCACGTCAGTTTCTATAATATTGTATTGAAAATCGTTGGTTGGAACTCATCGTCATCATCCTCATCAGCTTTTTTCATCTACTGCTGAACATGGTTTTGAGGGCATCAGGCGGAGGAAAGGTTGCCATCACATGCTTGGCAGGCGTCTTGGTGATCGCAGAAGATTTAAATGTACCGATGAGAATACTGGTGCTCACTCCCTGTATTATTCTATCCTACTATTATTCTGTCCTACTCTTATGTTGGATCCACATGGCAATAGAAGAGAGAAGTTAATTGAATTTAAAAATATAAAATATGTAATGTGCAAAAATGTGCTTATTACTTTTCTCGTAGATTGGCTACGAAAGTGCTACAAACTCGTAGAGGATAAATATTAAACACTTCTCCAAATCTGGACAATGTTTCATATACAAACAAAATACAAAAAAAGTACATATTTCAAAGAACAGTTTCTCTCACACTTTTCGTTAAAGGGCAGTAAAGGTCGTTGAAAACCAATTCATATAACTAATACTTACCTAAAAAATACATCTTTTCCGTACAAACCTCTACTGTTACTTGTGTTTAATATTACATATATAAGTAGGTAAATATTGAAGAAAAGAAAACTTTAAATATGTATTAAGTATATATTCAAATTTAAAAGCAAAAGCATTGTAGGAAACCTGTTGTAGACTATGGGCATTGTAAACATGAACAATCAGACTGTGTATAGACTGTATTACTGCTGTGTGTGCCCCTGAAGTACAAAGATTCAGGATTTTGATTTAATAAAACAAATATCTATTCTATCTTAGTTTTAAGTTTGTGATTATCGATTGTTTCTCTAATGTATGTGTGTGTGGGTGTGTGGGTGGGTGTGTGTGTGTGTGTGTGTGTGTGTGTGTGTGTGTGTATGTGTGTGTATGTGTGTCTGTGTGTGTGTGTTTGTTACTCCTTCACGCTCAAACGGCTGAATGGATTTGGATGATATTCGGTACCAAGATAGCTTATACACAGGATTAACATATAAGCTACATTTTATCCCGAAAAAAATGAAATTTTCCCGTGGGATGAGCAAATAACTAAAATATTTTTATCCGCGGGTGAAACCGCGGGGCGCAACTAGTTCTATAATATAAAAGTACGGTATAAAAGAAAGTAAATTTAATATTCTCACCGGACAGCTGTTTTTGATCGCGCGACGTATGATTGAACTGTGGAGAAAGAAGACAAAGGGCCCAGTGTCGGATCCACCTATAAATCAACCGACGGTGCTCTTTTGATATTAACCTCTATTGTTTTGTAATGAATACTCGATGTTTACCGAAAGACTGTAATAGAACGTAACTCGTGTCGTGATGTATGCATTCAGATAAGCATGAAATAGACAAGTTTAAACAATGCACAAGGTGGAGCGTACTGCACTCGAGCAAAACAAGTCACGATGTGTTATTAAATTGGACAAGTACGGAAACTGCCTTAAATTGGATTTAGTACGACATTTAATTTATATTAAATATTTTTAGAGAATGAAAATTTGTTATTTTTTTTAACCTAAATAATTATACTACTAATATTGTATTCTGTTTTAAAATAAATGTCATTGGCTAATAAAAATGCATTTTATGCATTATAATGAGAATTCTTCCAAAAAACGGGATTAAACCGACTTCTAATATTTTAATTTCATACCGAGAAATACTTGGATGATATTATCATCTATATATTTTTCCTTCTATTTTGATTTAAAAACCAAACCACTGAACCGATTTTGATGAAATTTCTATGGATCCGATCTGAAAGTAGGTGTACCTACTAGTATATGTATATATGACGAAGATTTTAGATAGCAAACATTTAAATAGATTTAAACGAATTGAAAACTTTCTTCTACTTTAAAGTCAGCCTATTATTATATTCGGCCGGTATTATTGCGGGCTGCATGACAAGGGAAAAAAATTATTACGCTCGCGACCCGAGCCTCGCTCTGTGTTGCATGCTGACACATCCAAAAGCGCTCAAAAGTAGATTTAGGTACGAGAAGCCAAATTTAGTTAAGCTCTCGTCTTTGTACCTAATAAGAAAAATATTATAAATTATATAGTAAGTGTGGATATGATGATAATATAATAAGTGATTGAAACATTTTATATGAATTCGTCAACCCACAGAACCGGTCCAGTTCTTGTTTTCCTGTCTGCCACAGAAATCCCAAACTTCCTACTTTAAATCCCTAGCAAACGTAAGTTACCTTGATAAGAAACGCAACTGGAGTAATGCCTGCACGTTCCAAATTCGCTGTTATCTGTTTAAAAGTATCTTAGTTAATAGAACTTACCTTGCCTAGATTTTCTGACACTTTTCTTCGTCTAAGCACTTACCTATGTTTGTTTGGAATTTTTTGAATGTAAATCCCATGATTAAATCCTTTTTTTAACTACGCTATGCAAATATTCCGATATGGTTCCGAATTTGCCTTATAATTTCCTACGATTTCCACCGCATTTTCGATATCCTTTCACGAGTATAATGTGTCCTTGCGTGTATTCCTTGAAATCGATATTGTTTGGGCCTGGCTGACCATCTGGAGTGAGCGGTGCTTTCTAGAGGCTCCGTACGTGACATCCGTTTATACGAAGGCGCTATGTGCTATCCATTATAGGCAATACAGAATAGTCTCACGCCTTGCGACGTGGCTTAGACCCGGCAGTTGGCAGCCAACACTCTGTCAATTGCATTACCATAGTGTTTCTAAGTATTGTTTTATGTATGTACATTAATTTTCATTCCGTGAACAAAATATTTTATGAGGTATTGATTAAGAAATTGTTTCAAGTAGAGTATACCTACTTAAGTACGTAGTACTATTAATAATTATCCTATACTTTAGGTGTTCTAAAGATCGACGCAGCGCGACTTCATCCACGTAATAATAAACCAATTTATAACCTAAATAATCTTCCCACGGTAGCTTTAAAATTTCCGTGATACAAAGTACAGTGATCTCGGTTGTTTTAGAAGGCAACACAAACACAAATACAAATGTACACACAACATTTAATTTAGTTTAGCGAGGGCGATATAATTCTGAGTGTTGGACATTATGCTATTTGGGTGAATTGCTATTTACATGTTTGACATTTTGCTACTTAGTCGATTTGCCCATTTGGTCGTCTTGCTTATAAGTCATTTACGGATAGCACAGAACACATAATATAAGGATTTTATACGGCGGCACTTAGTTAAGTAGGTTAAATAATATTGTAAATATTTACATACATATGTTTTAACCTTCACAACATACAATAAATATTGAACATTATCTTTATAGCTGTTTGTGCACATGGCCTGCGATTCTGTGATAAAACCGCAATAAAATAGTAATGCCAATAAGTACAAGTATTTACAGACGTCGAGTTTCCATTTTTATTTAGAGCATTGTATATCAAATGCAGTATTGTTTTAAAACGTGCAACAACTTACTACGCTGCAAAAAATCTGTTAAATTACATCCAAGTAAATTACCTTACAGCTCTTCCATAAGAACATAACAGTAGTTACTAAGTGAAATTTTGGGTTGGATTATGGTTATAGAATATCAAATAAATAGTAGGTAAATATCTTTATTTCCAAGTTCTTACAGCACTCCGCCGCTTTTCGGTCAATGACTTTAATTAACCGAGTCCCAATTAGTGTGGAGCCCTTTCAACGGATACGAACAGTAGCTACCCATTAGATGGAGCCTAAATCAATGCAAGCATTACTTTAGTAAAGAAATTTACTTGTTGTTTTTAAAGCGTAAATGTAGTCAGAAATACCCATTCCATTTGTATCACGTTTGTATAAAATCTGGAGAATATTCACAAATTATTTTAAATACTCCGATCTTAATGCTCGACCGAACAGAGGTGTTATAAGTTTAACGTTTCTGTCTGTGGAATCGTAGCTCTTAAACGGATAAATCGATTTTGATATCTCTTTGTTTGAAAGGTGAATTAATTGAAAGAATTCTTAGCTACAATTTAAGTCCATTCAGCCGTTTGAATGTCATCAGCTATTTTCCAGTTGAAGAAGCGAATGACGAAATATAAAGAATAATCTTCGCCATGTTTTGAATTTTCCGTTTTACAGTGAACTATCCATCTTAAGAAAGCGTACACTTATTTCGTCATGCGCATACGTAGCAGAGTGGCGCAGTGGAAGCGTGCTGGGCCCATAACCCAGAGGTCCGTGGATCGAAACCACGCTCTGCTAAATCCTTTTTGCAAACTGAAAATTTAATAACCTCAAAAAATATTCAAATTCAATTAGACTTTATTCTATGAGCACTCGCGTGACGTTAGATTTATGACTACGCGTGGAATTGGCAGTTATAAAATAGTATTGTCTTACCCCCGTTGATGACCGGACACTCCCTTAATTTTATAAGGGAAGCACCCCTTAACGCGTAGGGGTGAATAACTAACGGTAAAGGTAAACTACTATTATGCAACGACTATGAATATTATGTAACTAAATTAAGCAGTTACGTAAAAGGCCATATCAGCAGATAAACTTTTGAACTGAGTATCGGAGTGCATTGTACACAATAATGATACGATTTCAATGGTTAAAGATATGCACATTTTTGTTATGATAATCCGTTTAACTTAGGTAAAGGTACTGAATATTATAAAAAGAAGCATGCCCGTATGTACTAAAGTTTTACCTACTGCAATGATAATATTATAATAATAATACAATAATAATACGTGTGGACATCTCACACAACGCTGTCTAGCCACAAACTAAGCAAAGCTTGTACTATGGAAAAACCAGATAACTAATACAATACTTAGATACTTTTTGTTTGTAAATACATACATAGAAACAATATAGCACCCAGACGCAGAACAAACACCTATGTTCATCACACAAATGTTTGTCCTCGGTGGGAATCGAACCCACAACCCACAGTTCAGAAGGCAGGGGTACTACCAACTGAGCTATCGGGCCAGTAAAATGCAAATACATGTCACAGAGTAAGAGCAAACTTAGGAGCTGTCAAACTAGTGCACTAGTAGAATGGGAATGAGTATACCAACTGTTATGTTTGTGGGTGTTTGTTGAACCGATATTACCTCCCTGTAGCCAATCTTCTGGGGACTAGTGTGGTACACACCACAGCAGCGGTTGGCGACGGTTGGCAGGACTTTTACATACTAATATAACACACCTGCACAATTAACACACTTTATAATTGAAAGGTTGAGAATAAAAAGGGTTTAACTGTCAAATTGACAGTTTCGAGAAAATTTACTTTAAACGTCACCGGCGTCATTTTAATGTAGAGAGTGCTATTTAGAGTTTAGAGTGCTTATAAGGTAATAGAAAAGGTTTATGTAAGTTTCAGTTGCCTGAAAATGTTTTAATTCTATTTTAAAATACTAAATATATACTAATTCATACAATTACTGTAAAAATATAAAATAATAAAATACATATAATGTTTTTATGCTAAGCGAACTGTATTCCTGTGACAGATAAACCGTTTTTAGACTCAAAATCTTGAGATTTAAGCCACATTTCGGTATTTTGAGAATGTATTATTGAAGATAATTTCACGCTGAATCCAACGATACCCATAAGTCATTTTGTGAAAGAAATCAGTTAAATCCTTTTTATTCTCACCCCTTCAATTGACTTTGTCACCATATCATGCAGGTACTTAAAATTCAATTATTCATGTATACTCACTCTTATTCATATAGGTACCTATAGGTACTTTTTTGTATTGGGTAGTTGATACCTATTTGAGTCGGCCAATATCTCAATCAAACGTTTGCGGTCTGCAGTGTACGTGCGTACCTACCGTGACATACGCATATATGATCCCTCTCCCCATCCAATAAAGCGCAAATTATCGAATTTCCTACCGTTTGCCCAATGATTAGCAATCGCGTGCTACAACAACGCACCTTTACGATATGAACTAAATTTAATGCTGGAGTCATCCTTTATGGTGGCTCATTTGTTTGTTTCTTATAGTTTGGCTTTGTTGTGTATTATGTACGACTTGCTTGATGCTGATGAATAGAATTGATCAAAAATATTTCATACTACACCTACTTCTAAAAGAATTTGTAGAATTCGTACAGTATTCAGTATTGATTAAATTACAATCTATATAAATAAAATTCAAAGTCCTGATTCACTGACTGACTTATACATCAATTTACGCACAGCCTAAACAGCTGGTCTTAGAGACTTGAATTTTGGAGAGTGTGTTCTTTGTAAAGTGTAGGTATCCACTAGAAAGGCTTTTTCGAAATGCCACCCCTAAAAGAATGGGTGGTTTAATTGTGTATGAAAAAATTTCTTCTTAATTTCCTAAAGGCCACGCGGGCGAAGCTGCGGGCAGAAGCTAGTTAATTATAAACGCTTCTTATCAGTTGGGTTTGTTACTTAAAACTACTACGTAAGATGTTGTTTGGATATTATAGCTTAGAAAAGACAACGCAGAGGTATTAACTTCGAAGTTGAAGAAAACAAAGCTTGAGTGTAGCATTTGCACTGGTTTATGGCAAGAGCCTACGTTCAACAACGAATGAATGACAGCTTCGGCGTGGAAGCCCAAATTGGGTGTGTAGAAAGTATCACGATCACGATGCACTTATCTTAGAATACCTAGACATACTGACGCATTCAAATCCTGCAATACGTAATGCGTACGCGAGTTTGTGCTATTTCTTGACGTACTCAGAAAAAACTGATTGGGAACCATTCTATTGGCTATGGATTCCAAAAAAACTAAAACCTAACCTTAACCTTGACAGCCTCTGTGGTGTGGTGGTTGAGCAGGTCGGCTCATAACCCCCCGACTGGCGCGAAGAAGGGACTCGCTCTTCCCAAGTCCGCGGCCTCCGTGGTGAGCGTCACCACAACGGCAGTTTTAAGGGTAATTATATATTTTTTTTTATTGAGGCCCTAAATATTGGGGTAATTAAAAAAGTAATACTGTCATTTACCTGCAAATTCCATATGTATAAGTACGATGAAATTAGCCTATAAGACACAGGTCAGTCATGAACTTTGATTGCAATGCAACAGGAGAATTTTCATTCCTAAATTGAAATTTTTCATAGTAACTATACATAGTGGTGTCGATTCTATTTCGCATTCTCTAAAACTAAACTTAAAGTATGGCTGTACTCTTCTGATAAAGGGGAAATGAAAAAGACGGAAATATGTTAATTTCGTTTAGCTTTAGAGTATGCGACACAGAATCGACACAATGTACATAAACTATGTATTGCAACTGTCAAATCCATAAAAAATTGAGTTTCTCGTTGCAATCAAGTTCCGTGATCGCCTAGGTAAACTTTTTTGGAATCCATAGCCAATAGAATGGTTCCCAATCAGTTTTTTCTGAGTACGTCAAGAAATAGCACAAACTCGCGTACGCATTACGTATTGCAGGATTTGAATGCGTCAGTATGTCTAGGTATTCTAAGATAAGTGCATCGTGATCGTGATACTTTCTACACACCCAATTTGGGCTTCCACGCCGAAGCTGTCATTCATTCGTTGTTGAACGTAGGCTCTTGCCATAAACCAGTGCAAATGCTACACTCAAGCTTTGTTTTCTTCAACTTCGAAGTTAATACCTCTGCGTTGTCTTTTCTAAGCTATAATATCCAAACAACATCTTACGTAGTAGTTTTAAGTAACAAACCCAACTGATAAGAAGCGTTTATAATTAACTAGCTTCTGCCCGCAGCTTCGCCCGCGTGGCCTTTAGGAAATTAAGAAGAAATTTTTTCATACACAATTAAACCACCCATTCTTTTAGGGGTGGCATTTCGAAAAAGCCTTTCTAGTGGATACCTACACTTTACAAAGAACACACTCTCCAAAATTCAAGTCTCTAAGACCAGCTGTTTAGGCTGTGCGTAAATTGATGTATAAGTCAGTCAGTGAATCAGGACTTTGAATTTTATTTATATAGATTGTAATTTAATCAATACTGAATACTGTACGAATTCTACAAATTCTTTTAGAAGTAGGTGTAGTATGAAATATTTTTGATCAATTCTATTCATCAGCATCAAGCAAGTCGTACATAATACACAACAAAGCCAAACTATAAGAAACAAACAAATGAGCCACCATAAAGGATGACTCCAGCATTAAATTTAGTTCATATCGTAAAGGTGCGTTGTTGTAGCACGCGATTGCTAATCATTGGGCAAACGGTAGGAAATTCGATAATTTGCGCTTTATTGGATGGGGAGAGGGATCATATATGCGTATGTCACGGTAGGTACGCACGTACACTGCAGACCGCAAACGTTTGATTGAGATATTGGCCGACTCAAATAGGTATCAACTACCCAATACAAAAAAGTACCTATAGGTACCTATATGAATAAGAGTGAGTATACATGAATAATTGAATTTTAAGTACCTGCATGATATGGTGACAAAGTCAATTGAAGGGGTGAGAATAAAAAGGATTTAACTGATTTCTTTCACAAAATGACTTATGGGTATCGTTGGATTCAGCGTGAAATTATCTTCAATAATACATTCTCAAAATACCGAAATGTGGCTTAAATCTCAAGATTTTGAGTCTAAAAACGGTTTATCTGTCACAGGAATACAGTTCGCTTAGCATAAAAACATTATATGTATTTTATTATTTTATATTTTTACAGTAATTGTATGAATTAGTATATATTTAGTATTTTAAAATAGAATTAAAACATTTTCAGGCAACTGAAACTTACATAAACCTTTTCTATTACCTTATAAGCACTCTAAACTCTAAATAGCACTCTCTACATTAAAATGACGCCGGTGACGTTTAAAGTAAATTTTCTCGAAACTGTCAATTTGACAGTTAAACCCTTTTTATTCTCAACCTTTCAATTATAAAGTGTGTTAATTGTGCAGGTGTGTTATATTAGTATGTAAAAGTCCTGCCAACCGTCGCCAACCGCTGCTGTGGTGTGTACCACACTAGTCCCCAGAAGATTGGCTACAGGGAGGTAATATCGGTTCAACAAACACCCACAAACATAACAGTTGGTATACTCATTCCCATTCTACTAGTGCACTAGTTTGACAGCTCCTAAGTTTGCTCTTACTCTGTGACATGTATTTGCATTTTACTGGCCCGATAGCTCAGTTGGTAGTACCCCTGCCTTCTGAACTGTGGGTTGTGGGTTCGATTCCCACCGAGGACAAACATTTGTGTGATGAACATAGGTGTTTGTTCTGCGTCTGGGTGCTATATTGTTTCTATGTATGTATTTACAAACAAAAAGTATCTAAGTATTGTATTAGTTATCTGGTTTTTCCATAGTACAAGCTTTGCTTAGTTTGTGGCTAGACAGCGTTGTGTGAGATGTCCACACGTATTATTATTGTATTATTATTATAATATTATCATTGCAGTAGGTAAAACTTTAGTACATACGGGCATGCTTCTTTTTATAATATTCAGTACCTTTACCTAAGTTAAACGGATTATCATAACAAAAATGTGCATATCTTTAACCATTGAAATCGTATCATTATTGTGTACAATGCACTCCGATACTCAGTTCAAAAGTTTATCTGCTGATATGGCCTTTTACGTAACTGCTTAATTTAGTTACATAATATTCATAGTCGTTGCATAATAGTAGTTTACCTTTACCGTTAGTTATTCACCCCTACGCGTTAAGGGGTGCTTCCCTTATAAAATTAAGGGAGTGTCCGGTCATCAACGGGGGTAAGACAATACTATTTTATAACTGCCAATTCCACGCGTAGTCATAAATCTAACGTCACGCGAGTGCTCATAGAATAAAGTCTAATTGAATTTGAATATTTTTTGAGGTTATTAAATTTTCAGTTTGCAAAAAGGATTTAGCAGAGCGTGGTTTCGATCCACGGACCTCTGGGTTATGGGCCCAGCACGCTTCCACTGCGCCACTCTGCTACGTATGCGCATGACGAAATAAGTGTACGCTTTCTTAAGATGGATAGTTCACTGTAAAACGGAAAATTCAAAACATGGCGAAGATTATTCTTTATATTTCGTCATTCGCTTCTTCAACTGGAAAATAGCTGATGACATTCAAACGGCTGAATGGACTTAAATTGTAGCTAAGAATTCTTTCAATTAATTCACCTTTCAAACAAAGAGATATCAAAATCGATTTATCCGTTTAAGAGCTACGATTCCACAGACAGAAACGTTAAACTTATAACACCTCTGTTCGGTCGAGCATTAAGATCGGAGTATTTAAAATAATTTGTGAATATTCTCCAGATTTTATACAAACGTGATACAAATGGAATGGGTATTTCTGACTACATTTACGCTTTAAAAACAACAAGTAAATTTCTTTACTAAAGTAATGCTTGCATTGATTTAGGCTCCATCTAATGGGTAGCTACTGTTCGTATCCGTTGAAAGGGCTCCACACTAATTGGGACTCGGTTAATTAAAGTCATTGACCGAAAAGCGGCGGAGTGCTGTAAGAACTTGGAAATAAAGATATTTACCTACTATTTATTTGATATTCTATAACCATAATCCAACCCAAAATTTCACTTAGTAACTACTGTTATGTTCTTATGGAAGAGCTGTAAGGTAATTTACTTGGATGTAATTTAACAGATTTTTTGCAGCGTAGTAAGTTGTTGCACGTTTTAAAACAATACTGCATTTGATATACAATGCTCTAAATAAAAATGGAAACTCGACGTCTGTAAATACTTGTACTTATTGGCATTACTATTTTATTGCGGTTTTATCACAGAATCGCAGGCCATGTGCACAAACAGCTATAAAGATAATGTTCAATATTTATTGTATGTTGTGAAGGTTAAAACATATGTATGTAAATATTTACAATATTATTTAACCTACTTAACTAAGTGCCGCCGTATAAAATCCTTATATTATGTGTTCTGTGCTATCCGTAAATGACTTATAAGCAAGACGACCAAATGGGCAAATCGACTAAGTAGCAAAATGTCAAACATGTAAATAGCAATTCACCCAAATAGCATAATGTTGTAACTAAATCACTCGTTGAGATAAGTTTTGGATTACGTACTAGTTTTCAGTTTAACGCCATCTAGCGTGGGTGTCTAACAGCACTTGCATCATTCCGTAAAATTCAATAAGATTGAGTAAAGGTTAAAAAAGTTTGATAGGTAAGACATACATGGCATTGTAATAAAACAAAAGTCTACTACATAATAAGCTAAAGCGCGGGAATAATCAAGGAGGTTTTATCTTAACGAAAAAAAAAAAAGAGAAAAAAAAAAAAAAACAAGTGAAGGTAGAAAAAGGTGCGCGTCAGTCGGGGGACGGTACGAAACGAAAAAATACGTGGAAAAAAGGAAAAATCGAGGGCTTTTTTAGAGTGAGTGCTTGTGTGTAATTTAAATCAGCACGGCGCGGCGGTACGTGAGTAGTTAGAGGTTAATTCGTTACTTGTTATTCGAAATGTATGAGGGTTTAGGCGAATTACACGTATAATGATATTCTTTTACATTTGAGTGTGCTAGCAGTGTTTTGTTTTACGGCTTACTAACTGTGAGACAATATTTTATTTTGCGTATTTCCCCGTGATTTAGATTATACCTAGGTAGGGTTCCTAATTGTGATTACATTGCTAGATTACGGTGATTTTCCTGATAAATTGTGTACAAATGTGTCTGGAAATTATTCGGTAAGTGTTGAGATATTTGGATCAGAAAAGAAAACGGCAACTCTAAAAATCTTGTGTGAGATGCTCATGTATAATGGCGGCTGAATTGCTATTATGAAAAGTGTCAGGAGGAACTAGATTAAGGGACGAGTGTGAAGGATTGAAAGTCTAGATCGAGTATGAGTTCTGTTGATTGCTAGGTGTATGGAATGAATTCATTAAATCATTAATGAGCGGATTTTTATAAAATGTTGTCGATAGAATTCTAATTAAGAATAAACGAATACCATTTAGGCGAGTTCGTGGTAAAGCTATGTTACATCAAAATTCTCATAGAAATATTTCAAATGGTAATATAATTCAATAGTTTAGGGAAATCTTAGATTATCTTCATAAACATTTCATGTTATCTAAATACTCTCTACCTATCAGGTAGTTGTAAAATTGGAATAATTGTTTCATACACAGAAATTCTCGGCTAAATATAATGATACAAAATAGCGGCCGATCAGTTGCTATTGTAGGGTCGTCAAGGGAATCTAACTATAAAACAAGGATAAAGTAACTATAGGCTACAATATGTATTTACTAATATTTGCTCTTTTATATTTTGTACGTAATTTTAATGCTGTGCGATTGCTATTTTATGTAGTACAAGACGTGTTAATACTCATATAATCCACGGTGGTAACTTCAGTTGACTTGAAAGATAGATTACTTTCTTGTTCAAAAATCCTGAAGTGAGGTTATGTGTAAAAAGGTACGTTTGGAGGTAAGAAGTTTCATATAATATTCTAGTGTTTTGGCATGGTCTAAAATAAATATCATTCAAAACCTTAGAATTAGGTTTTCTCGGTAAAACCAGTAAAATCGGAGATATTTTTTTAAATAAACTGTTGTAACAATTTCACTTTTATTATTTACCTAGGTCTTAGAAGTCGTAGATATATGTATATACATATAAAATGTTGTTTAATTAAATGAGTGAAGTGGAGTTGGTGGCTTATAGGTAAACCAGAAATTGTGTTACCTATCATCTGTGGTTGTGTCGTTGAACCTGGAACTCGCGGGTTCGAGTCCTGTGAAAAGTATACATAACGGGTGTGACTCTCAACCTTCGAGTGAGATCACTAAATTCCGTATGACTATTACAGGATAAGAATACTGTGGAATGGAGGTTCAATTCCTTCAAATAAATAACTGCTTGACATTGTAAGGTAATTCTTTTACCAAATATAATTTTATGTTGTTTATACTGTTTATAGGGAGTTCGATTCTCTCGCAACACTTGATTATTATTTTACTCAACTTTCGGGAATAAAGAAGGCTACCTTTCTTCCGTGGTTGTGCTGTTAATCAGAGTGGTGTTTGCGGGTTCGAATCCTGTGAAAAGTTAAACGACAGACAGTTCTCCCAAGCGGGATTACGGAATGCTGTTTATTTACTACAGTTAATAAACAGTATTCGATATTATGAAATGAGGGTTCGATTCCTTTAATTACATTAATGCTTGATGATCTATGATAATTCTTTTCAAACATAAATCTTATGTTGTGAAGTTGGGAGTTCGACTCTCTCGTGACACTAGATTACGTTTTCTCAACTTTCGGAGATAGAGAAGCTATCTTCCGTGGTTGTGTTGTTAATCAGTGTAGTCGCGGGTTCGAATCCTGCAGATTATCTATTATAGATTATGCATACTGTGGTTTGACGGTTCGATTCCTTCAGATAAATTATAGATTGGCAGCTACGGTAATTACTAATATTACCTGTCATAAATTTATGACTATATTGTGAAATGGATGTTTGATCCTTTCAAGACACTATGGAGTTGTCACGGGTTCAATTCCCGTATTGATATAATAACTATCAATGACGGATGTAAACCTGTTGTTTATCTTGATTGAAAACTATATATGTGTTTTCTAGGCTTAATCGGATCCGAATTAAGTCCATATTATACTTACTTATTCATAATGGCATTGTTCATTATTCATATTGATTATTTAAAAAAAAGAGAAAATTTAATGATGCCTGGCTTTAGCACAAATCTATGTGTTTCAATACCTTGCATTTTTTAATTTTGACAACAAATCTACCATGTTGTAGCAAACTTAGTTCATGCATATGAACATACCTACTGCATTCTCTATATCGATCTACGACTGCACATGTGCAGAGAATCGTCTGTAATACTTGGAACTGGCTCTTGATCCCGAGTTGTCTCTAAAGAGGGAGGTCTAGTTATTCATCTCCGAGCTATGGATCCCTGCTGTATACGTACTCAGGGGGAGGTAACGGAGTTTATACACTAGCCTAGCTGTTGATCTAATCAACCTTGGGCCATGCCTCTGGATCGGATATACTTGGAGTGAGGTCGACCAATATTGCTTACAATTCTTCATTTTTCTCCGACAATTACCCAACAATCTTTTAGAATCGTCTGTAATACTTGGAACTGGCTCTTGATCCCGAGTTGTCTCTAAAGAGGGAGGTCTAGTTATTCATCTCCGAGCTATGGATCCCTGCTGTATACGTACTCAGGGGGAGGTAACGGAGTTTATACACTAGCCTAGCTGTTGATCTAATCAACCTTGGGCCATGCCTCTGGATCGGATATACTTGGAGTGAGGTCGACCAATATTGCTTACAATTCTTTCTTCTCCGACAATTACCCGACAATCATTTTATGTTTGTGCTGGGTTTGCTATCATGTGGTCGAGCAATGTCCACATTTATCTAATAGTTATTCCTTGATGGAGTGCTATAAGCCAGGTCGTGAGACCTTATTTACATGAATGATATTATAAGGTATCTATTTCCGTTACAAGAAGTAGATATTGTATTATTTACTAATATTGATTTAATTTGGATCTTTGATTAGATCTTTATTATATGATTATAAAAAAAATATAAAAAAAATGAAAATAAAAATATTTTTAGGGGTGGTTTTGATGGGGTGGAGCGTTATAAAGCATGAAGGACGAATCGCACTTGACGGACGCGGGCATGTATTTTATACATGGAGGGGGCGTCCCTCCCTCCCCTTCGGGGGGGGCCCCCTTAACCACCTTTATAAATATTCTGTCTTACTAGTGTTCTAAATCTCCTTAAAACTATGACTCTGATCTTTGATCATTTAACCCCTAGCATGAACAACAGCAGTTTACATTCTACAATTTCAAGTTTGAATTAATGTATATTACAAAACTGTGTATTACAGAGAGGAGGTTTGAATGGTGTATGCAGTATAGACTTAAGTTATATAGTATAATTGTTTATTATTATGTTTATTCCAGATTAAGGTAAGTATCTATGTATGAGTAGGCGATAACGAATAAATAATAAAAAAAAAAATAAAGAAATCACAATTTATTAAGATCTATTAAACTCTAACGTACCTCTAAAAAGAACTATTGGTTATACGGGTGGCGATGTAAGGGTTCCCAGACGATCATTTGGCCATATGAAGTGGGACTTGTATTTTCGGGTTGGAGAAGAGTAGTTTACTCAGGGGGGGCGAGTTACAATTTCCAACACTCAGAATTATATCGCCCTCGCTAAACTAAATTAAATGTTGTGTGTACATTTGTATTTGTGTTTGTGTTGCCTTCTAAAACAACCGAGATCACTGTACTTTGTATCACGGAAATTTTAAAGCTACCGTGGGAAGATTATTTAGGTTATAAATTGGTTTATTATTACGTGGATGAAGTCGCGCTGCGTCGATCTTTAGAACACCTAAAGTATAGGATAATTATTAATAGTACTACGTACTTAAGTAGGTATACTCTACTTGAAACAATTTCTTAATCAATACCTCATAAAATATTTTGTTCACGGAATGAAAATTAATGTACATACATAAAACAATACTTAGAAACACTATGGTAATGCAATTGACAGAGTGTTGGCTGCCAACTGCCGGGTCTAAGCCACGTCGCAAGGCGTGAGACTATTCTGTATTGCCTATAATGGATAGCACATAGCGCCTTCGTATAAACGGATGTCACGTACGGAGCCTCTAGAAAGCACCGCTCACTCCAGATGGTCAGCCAGGCCCAAACAATATCGATTTCAAGGAATACACGCAAGGACACATTATACTCGTGAAAGGATATCGAAAATGCGGTGGAAATCGTAGGAAATTATAAGGCAAATTCGGAACCATATCGGAATATTTGCATAGCGTAGTTAAAAAAAGGATTTAATCATGGGATTTACATTCAAAAAATTCCAAACAAACATAGGTAAGTGCTCAGACGAAGAAAAGTGTCAGAAAATCTAGGCAAGGTAAGTTCTATTAACTAAGATACTTTTAAACAGATAACAGCGAATTTGGAACGTGCAGGCATTACTCCAGTTGCGTTTCTTATCAAGGTAACTTACGTTTGCTAGGGATTTAAAGTAGGAAGTTTGGGATTTCTGTGGCAGACAGGAAAACAAGAACTGGACCGGTTCTGTGGGTTGACGAATTCATATAAAATGTTTCAATCACTTATTATATTATCATCATATCCACACTTACTATATAATTTATAATATTTTTCTTATTAGGTACAAAGACGAGAGCTTAACTAAATTTGGCTTCTCGTACCTAAATCTACTTTTGAGCGCTTTTGGATGTGTCAGCATGCAACACAGAGCGAGGCTCGGGTCGCGAGCGTAATAATTTTTTTCCCTTGTCATGCAGCCCGCAATAATACCGGCCGAATATAATAATAGGCTGACTTTAAAGTAGAAGAAAGTTTTCAATTCGTTTAAATCTATTTAAATGTTTGCTATCTAAAATCTTCGTCATATATACATATACTAGTAGGTACACCTACTTTCAGATCGGATCCATAGAAATTTCATCAAAATCGGTTCAGTGGTTTGGTTTTTAAATCAAAATAGAAGGAAAAATATATAGATGATAATATCATCCAAGTATTTCTCGGTATGAAATTAAAATATTAGAAGTCGGTTTAATCCCGTTTTTTGGAAGAATTCTCATTATAATGCATAAAATGCATTTTTATTAGCCAATGACATTTATTTTAAAACAGAATACAATATTAGTAGTATAATTATTTAGGTTAAAAAAAATAACAAATTTTCATTCTCTAAAAATATTTAATATAAATTAAATGTCGTACTAAATCCAATTTAAGGCAGTTTCCGTACTTGTCCAATTTAATAACACATCGTGACTTGTTTTGCTCGAGTGCAGTACGCTCCACCTTGTGCATTGTTTAAACTTGTCTATTTCATGCTTATCTGAATGCATACATCACGACACGAGTTACGTTCTATTACAGTCTTTCGGTAAACATCGAGTATTCATTACAAAACAATAGAGGTTAATATCAAAAGAGCACCGTCGGTTGATTTATAGGTGGATCCGACACTGGGCCCTTTGTCTTCTTTCTCCACAGTTCAATCATACGTCGCGCGATCAAAAACAGCTGTCCGGTGAGAATATTAATTTTACTTTCTTTTATACCGTACTTTTATATTATAGAACTAGTTGCGCCCCGCGGTTTCACCCGCGGATAAAAATATTTTAGTTATTTGCTCATCCCACGGGAAAATTTCATTTTTTTCGGGATAAAATGTAGCTTATATGTTAATCCTGTGTATAAGCTATCTTGGTACCGAATATCATCCAAATCCATTCAGCCGTTTGAGCGTGAAGGAGTAACAAACACACACACACAGACACACATACACACACATACACACACACACACACACACACACACACACACACACACCCACCCACACACCCACACACACATACATTAGAGAAACAATCGATAATCACAAACTTAAAACTAAGATAGAATAGATATTTGTTTTATTAAATCAAAATCCTGAATCTTTGTACTTCAGGGGCACACACAGCAGTAATACAGTCTATACACAGTCTGATTGTTCATGTTTACAATGCCCATAGTCTACAACAGGTTTCCTACAATGCTTTTGCTTTTAAATTTGAATATATACTTAATACATATTTAAAGTTTTCTTTTCTTCAATATTTACCTACTTATATATGTAATATTAAACACAAGTAACAGTAGAGGTTTGTACGGAAAAGATGTATTTTTTAGGTAAGTATTAGTTATATGAATTGGTTTTCAACGACCTTTACTGCCCTTTAACGAAAAGTGTGAGAGAAACTGTTCTTTGAAATATGTACTTTTTTTGTATTTTGTTTGTATATGAAACATTGTCCAGATTTGGAGAAGTGTTTAATATTTATCCTCTACGAGTTTGTAGCACTTTCGTAGCCAATCTACGAGAAAAGTAATAAGCACATTTTTGCACATTACATATTTTATATTTTTAAATTCAATTAACTTCTCTCTTCTATTGCCATGTGGATCCAACATAAGAGTAGGACAGAATAATAGTAGGATAGAATAATACAGGGAGTGAGCACCAGTATTCTCATCGGTACATTTAAATCTTCTGCGATCACCAAGACGCCTGCCAAGCATGTGATGGCAACCTTTCCTCCGCCTGATGCCCTCAAAACCATGTTCAGCAGTAGATGAAAAAAGCTGATGAGGATGATGACGATGAGTTCCAACCAACGATTTTCAATACAATATTATAGAAACTGACGTGAGTAGTATCCATAACTATAACTAGTACACGGCTAGCGCTCATGAGATACAGTCGAATAACTCGACTGGTGTTTGGACAATATAGATGCCCATCCTCAAGGAGTACGCGCAGTGGCGGTGGCGGCTCGGTGCTGACTTCTATGATTTTCAATACAGTAGTGTGTTTCATATTTTATATGAAAGAACAGGAGGTAAAATAAAAAAAAAACAATCTTCAAAATCGGAAAACAGTTACATTTTTCCTGTAATAAAAAGTCATACACGTACCTTCGTGGATCTGCCTATATGTAATATGTAATATTCAATATCGGCTCTTCATTCTTGCGTTTTCGAAAATAAATATAATCAAAAAGCTACTGGCTGGTATTTTGAATTATTCAGATTGTCCATGTGAAGGCTATAGCGGTAGGTAATCACATTGGTATTCGGATTAAAAAAAGCCCCGCTCTTTCCCAATGTTTTTTATTCTGAAGGCACAAAAAATAAACCATAGTCGTCGTGTGAGAATAACTTAATATCCATCGGAAGAAATAATTCCAAGCCTTAAAAAGACATTGGAAAAACTTGTTTTTATACAAGACCCGAGGGAGGAAGTTGTAATTACTGTCATTGTCACCTCAGTAACGACGAATGAGTCTTTTTAATCTTCTAAATGGTATTCGGCTTTTATAACATAAACAAATGTAATTTAATATCCAGTTGTATCCCTTGCCAGTATCGCATTGGGGTAGCGAGGCCCTGAGGGCGCGGTAGGACCACAAAATAAAATAATTCACGCAGGGACACTGCGAGCTACCTTACGCTTTTAAGAATTAGATAGAAATTCTACTGCGCCTTTATTGTTACTGAAACTTTACTGGTTGCTCGACTTTTTATTTATTGCATTTATTTTTTTATATATTGGAGCGTGGGGAGACATACATGTCTCTTCTGATGCGGGCCCGCACTAACGCCGATCCCGCTCAGCTTGGGATCGGCGAAATTACGTGCCGGCGGACCCAAACGGGGGCTCGAATCTTCGAGTTCCCAGGAACTCAGGGTGGTGCACACGCAGACCTCTTTGCAGCGAAGCTGAAAGAGGTCATTTCGGATGCGGCCAAGGTGGCTAGACCCACCAAAACCGCAGCCTTGGAGGTGACCGAGCTTGACGACTCGGTCACCAAAGAGGAGGTGGTGGCGGCGATCGCAGCGATAGGGGGCTGCGACGTCACAGCGGTGCAAGGGCGGGCCATCAGGCCCGGCCGCGGTGGTATGGGCACTATCCGCCTTGAGTGCCCAGTCGCCGCAGCTAAAGCTGTCCTCACCAAAGGACGGCTTTCCGTCGGTTTCGGGTCAAGTGTGGTCCGGGCACTTGCAGAGCAGCCTCTGCGCTGCTTCAAGTGCTTCGGCATCGGCCACACTCGGGCCCTCTGCCCGTCCAAGGTGGACAGGAAGGGCCTTTGCTACCGCTGTGGCAAAGAGGGTCACATGTCCGCCACCTGCAAGGCCACCAGGCCGCACTGTGCGGTGTGTGCCGCCAGTGGTCGTCCGGCGGACCACGTAATGAAGGGGAGCAATTGTAATCCTCTCCTTAGGAAGGGCAAAGTGCAGGCACTTTACCGGCCTGCCGCTGCCACCACTGTTCCTGAAACAGGAACCTCGGAGGCCGCGGAGGAGGGTGCGATGTCCGATTAAGTCCAACATCGCATCCTCCAGGCGAACACCAACCACTGCGGAGCAGCCCAGGATTTGCTGACGCAGACCGTGGCTGAGTGGTTGGTGGACGTGCTGTGGTCGCCGAGCCGTATTCGGTCCCCGGTCGTTGGCTGGGTGATCGGGACGGCCTGGTGGCACCGGTGATGCGGTCTTCCTCAGACTCCCCTCCCCTCTCGACCTTAGAGAGAGGACCGTGGAGGAGGGATACGTGGCCGCCGCCTCCTCCCTGGTGGTGATTAGCGGGAACGAGGCACGGGGGTGCCGCCTCCCGCATTGCACTGATCACCACCACCGTCGGGCGGGAGCGACCTTAAGGTTGTTCCCGGGCCCCTCCTGGAAAGGAGGTGCGTGCAGGCCCCGCTGTAAAAGCGGGCAATCGTCGGAAGAGGACTGGACGTCAAGGCTCCGCCGGTTACCCAGTCCTCCTCCACATAGACGAGGGAGGAATATCGTGGAGTTTTTTAGTCGGTAGGGGTGCCATTGCACACTGGCGCAGAGTCCGACACTACCCGTGGCCGACCCAGCCGCGGGTGTGCGTAAACGCATTTTTCTTCACGAAAAACAAAAAAAAAAAAAAAAAAGTCGGCTCATAACCCGGAGGCGGCGGGTTCGATCCCCGCGGCAGTACAAGTATTTGTGCACAGAAAAAAAAGCGCAAATACTTGTTCTATGTCTGCGTGTTGTGGGACCATGGTCCTCGTAGTTCCTGGGTCCCTAGATACAGATAATTCTAGTTAGGGTCCAGGATCTATGTATGTGATCGTTGTTTATTATCATCTACGCTTAAAAATAATCGTAAATTTTCCATCTAATGCAATCGTATAACTCCAAATTCCTCTTCTCGTTGAGATTCTAACACTTGCAGATTGTACACAAGACCACCCAGCCTGGAATGTATATTATGACATCGCGTTTCTTGTAGTTATGCTGGTGATATTCCGTGAGATTTGAATAAATCATCACACCAACCTCGAGAATTACTTATATGTGCGACACTCGACCTGCAGCCGGCGATGACCTGTCCTTTCTCACTTCTCGGCTATCTCTTATAGATGTCTTGGACTGTATTTGCATAAGAAATATGTAGCGCAGACATATTTATTTCACTTATAGCGGTAAAATGTCTAATTAAAATTCACAAAGTACGAGTAGGTATAACGAATTCCTTTTGTGAACTAGTATCTAATCCACTAACATGTTTCGCGTTCCGTAAAGTAATAAAAGCCTTTGAACATAGTCCAAATATTTTTTGTAGTATGTAATGTAGCTAGTAGCATTTGGTAGTAATTTTTATTATTACTTAGTTAGTTTAAAACATGAAGGCACTTTTCAAAAAAGTTTAAAAATGAGTAGGTTCGTAACAACAAAATGATTCACAGATCATAAATTCATTAATCTTTCTAATGATTATGATCACACACATCAACAATGCATCACTTTGATACCAGCTTCCCCTATATCCTTCCACTTAGCTCAGAAAAATCAATTTAAAGTCTATAAATCCTTGTTAACCACATTTAAGTAGACGCCGCCGCTTCAATTAAATTAAATCTTAACCAGAGAGTTAAATGGCCATAACTACTGTTTATAAAGTTGATAGACATGTCACTGGAGACTCAATTACACCTATAACTTTTGTGAAATATAGAAAACTTAACAAATGAAAAAAATTCTTTTAATCTATACCACTTAATCACACAAGTACTTTAATTATTTGTTTTTGTCGACAACTCTCTAGATCAACGCAGTGGCTCAATTTTCTAACGTTAAGCAGTTGTTTAAAGTAAAACTAAAATTGCCTAAAAACAACAATTAATTTTAGCTATCTCTGCGCTATACAAAAGTAAATTTCCCGAATGATATTCGTTGTTTGCCCTCGAAATGAGCACAGCGTGAGCCTGGCCCGGCTTTGTTTGCCCTCTGATGAAATCCGATGTGACGTCATCCACAGTAGAACACTCGCATGTTTTACGCAACCTTAATTGGTGCTATGTATACTCTAATTTGAGACAGTTTTACCAAAATTGGGAATTCAATGTTGTTTTACAACTACGTAATGAAACTGTCGACTTTGAGAATAAGCAGAAATACGGCTAAATTGATGGCAAACAAAAGTTATGTATGAATACCTACCATTTAAGCGGATAGGTTGTATGCGTACTTATTTAGGTTAGGTACTTTCATTACTTTTAACAAAAATTTAAATAACACAGCTTAATTAACTTTAATGTATACATAAGTATTCCGCCGAATTAAATGTAGCACTTTATATGCATGAATACGTTAAAACTCTTATTAATTCTCCGCGAACGGCAGATTACCGAAACCTCGCTGCGACGCCATCCAAGGCGTAAACCAATTTAAGTTTTTGGCGACGCTAAGTCGTTTAAAATACCCTTTTTAGAACAATGAAAGACTTATTTCACTATCCTAGAGAATACCTATATATGTAACCTGAACGTAAAGTGTTCTCTTTACAGAACACCAACTTTTACTTATTTTACGCAGTGACGACTTATTAAGTAGATATAGATAGTGTCGCATAAAGTCAAGACTGAAAACATACAGTACTACGTTCTGAAAAGTCCTGACGACGGGGAATCCATCATCCAACCCTGCGGCACCTCACGCCTCATAAAATACAGTCACTAATTTTGGAGAGCGATGACACCTTAATGAATTACTCCAGTGCTTTAACTTAACGAATACTTATATCGGGATATAATAGTGTGAAACTAATGATCGAAGAAACGAAGAGAGCAGTTTAGAAAGAGAGCAGTAGTAGGACAGAGAATTTATTTATAAAAACTTATTTATTATAATATGATTGCCATAATTGACATCTTTAGGTTTTTATATGCTAAAGAAAGACGTGATGAGCTAACCGTCCGCCTGATGTTAAGCGACACACTTGCCCATATCAGGTGTACAGTTAATGAAAAATATTATGTTTTATTTAAAAAATAAAAAAGATACCTTATAAAATGTTAGTTGTAAAACTATTTATGTTGAAGACAGTTTTATCAACGCCTACGATTACGATTTATGACTTAATAACGTAAATTTAACTTCTCATTAGCCAATTTGAACATTAATCTCATCCTTTAGTAAATTGCAGAGCCAAATGTCACGCCTACATAAAGATTTTATCTGAATCTAAGCTACTAGGTACAAGAGAAATAAATTAAAGCACCAGCTCGGCTTGAAAGCTTAACAACGCCTAATAAAAACAATTCCAAGTCGTCGGTCTTCCGAGGTCAATGGCAGAAGTTACACTAACAAGGTAAATATTTGTGCTTTAATTCATGTTTTTGAAGTTTCATACTTAATTACTACCTACAGCTGAAGCTTTCTGCACCAAAAAGTAAATCTTTTAATGTTCGATGGAAATAATTAAATCCGTCATACTAAAGTTACATATTGAAAGTTTTTTCAAGCTTTCGAACTAAACCTTATTTAGTTCGTAGAAACGTGATGTTATTTGAATTTATGCGATTACCCACGTAAATGCTCATTGTGAGTAAAATCAGCTACGAGTCCACGATGACTTGATGAGGCGTGCATTCTCAACGTAAACCATTCGTGTGTAAAAGCTTATTGAATTTAATTCTGGAATCAGCTACTGAATCACATGCAACTTGCGCTATCTGTGCCATTATTAATTTATCAATTAAATTACGTAACTTACTTGGAAGTTAATATATTTGGGCTATCATCAGTGAAGACTTTATATTATTATTCAATCATATTATTGAGACAGACCGGTCCATATTTATGTAATCCTCAGACCTCCCACGTCGCAGAGGGTACGCTGGGAATCATCGTCCACATACCACGAGTGGATGCTACGTTAACTATTTAGGATAATTGGCGCCCGTTCAAGCGTGAATAACTTAGATAGGTGAACAATTAAATTAACTAGTGACTTCACTTAGCCCGCCTCGGAAATTACGGAATTCAACCTCTATAGCCGAGACATTTCCGTATCAAACATATTTGAAATTTATCCGCGCTCGGTAGATTTAAAAATGAAATTTAAGAAAGGTAATTTCCAAGGGTTATTGGTGATATCGTTTAGTCATAATACCGCTTTCACGGTTCAATTTTTTTTAATGAGATAAATTATTACTTTTTATTGCTTGAGTTTGCACGCTGTGTGAGACTCAATACGCAATATTTATTGTTTACTGTGCTGTAAGTGCAGCATTTACTAAACTGATCCACTTCAAACGTATCTGTGGGACAATTTTTTCACTAGAAAAATATAAGTGAAGGGTTATTTTGCGGCCGTATTGTGTGAAGCTTTAGGTCCCATAAATCATGCTCCCCGCACTCGAAGCTAAGTCGAGAGTGCACCAGGTGGTCGAACCTATTTTAAACTACTGTTTATGTACCTTCCAATAAGGGCATAAAATTTGTTTTATGACTTCCATTCATACAGCGTTTGATTCATGGCAAGGAGCATTCGGAATATGTTCACTATCAGATCGCGTTGCCATAGAAAATTAAACATGCTATAGGTAATGTTGGAGTGTGAAATACAAATAAACTTAGAGCATTTCGAAGTAGAAACGTTTCTAAAATAAATAAAAATGTGGTCTGTTATCGTGAAATTTTATGTCGGTCACTTTTGTGGTAGAGCTAAAGGATCCGAAATTTTAAATGAGTGTTTACAAAGCAGTTCGTTCTTGACCAGTTTTTTCTTATGTTAGAGACAGGCGCTGATGCGCTTGGCCGACAAGCATCTGGCGTGGTTGCTCTACCAAGCGTGAATGTTTTTGTAGAAGCTTCGTGTTTTGCGCGAATGTCTAAATTTCAGCAACGAAAACTTATACGGTGTGTAACCTGACTCGGTCTTTGTTAAAGGCGACCTCGTATGTATAATTTTAAGTTTTTATGTCTAACCTTACAATTACATGCGCATTTTCAAGTTTATCCTAAAAACAGACTGTTAATTATATAATTATCTACTCAGATTTTTTGTATATATAAGTAGTACTGATAGATCTGCTGTATCATTATTTTTTTTTTTTTTTTTTTTTTTTTTTTTTTACTTCAAACTTGTCTAGCATTTGACCACGCTCTCACCTGATGGGAAGTGACGATGCGATCGAAGGTGTAGCATGCTAGCCAAGTAAATACCTATTCACTCTTCTCTTGAACACGCCCGGGTCATATTTCGCCGGAAACACAGACGCTGGCAGGGCATTCCATTCCTTAGCCGTTCTAATTAAGAACGTTGAGTCAAATCGCTTGGTACGAATGGGTGGTATTTCGACCACAAAAGGATGGCGCTTAGCCGAGCGTCTAGTAGTCCGGTAGTGGAATGGTGATGGGAGAATTAGATCATGCAGTTCTTGAGCGCATTCACCGTGGTGTAATCTGTAAAAAACCGACAGACTTGCCACCTTACGTCGATGTGCAAGGCTCTGGAGCCTTTCACCAACCAAAGTGTCGTCGTCAATGAGCCTTTTGGCACGCCGTTCAATCGAGTCCAGAGCCTCAAGCTGGTACTTGGCAGACCCGTCCCACAGGTGGCAGCAGTACTCCATACACGATCGGACTTGTGCTTGATACAGATTTAGAAGCTGTCCAGGTGTGAAGTACCGCCTTACCTTGGACAATATGCCGAGTTTTTTTGAAGCTACTTTGGCTTTGGACTCGATGTAGGATCCAAAGTTTAGGTTTGACGTGAGATCAACACCCAAAAGCTCAAGATGGTTTCCTAAACTTACAGATACACCACGGAATGAAGGAGCCAGATGGAGTGGGCTCTTTTTAGCAGTGAATAAACACGCCTGTGTTTTTGCAGCATTGAACCTAACCAAGTTAGCATCGCCCCAATCGGACACGGCTTTCAAAGCCAGGTTCATGCGCTCAACCATAGCCTCTCTCTCAATCCGGACATCGTCACCACTGGCTCGGGCACTGGATGTGTATCTTTCAACAACAGTACTATCATCTGCATACCCAAAGGTACCGGGCTTTAGCAAATCATTGATGTGGAGTAAGAATAGTGTTGCTGAAAGAACTGACCCCTGAGGTACACCAGCATTAATAGCTAATTGATCGGAAGAGCAGCCATCAAGAACTACTCTAAGCGATCGTTCCCTCAAAAAGTCTGATATCCAAGTGCACAAACCAGCAGGTAGTCCGTAAGATGGAAGCTTATTCAGAAGACCGTCGTGCCAGACCCGATCAAATGCCTTAGAGACGTCTAGAGATACAGCAAGTGCCTCTCCATGCATCTCTAAGGCTTCGCTCAATATGTGAGTGGCATACGCGAGAAGATCCCCAGTGGACCGGTTTCGGCGAAATCCGTATTGCCGGTCACTGAGGAGATCATTGTCTTCAAGGTATGCCAAGAGTTTGTTGTTAATTATACGCTCCATACTCTTACAGAGAATGGAGGTAATTGAGATGGGTCGATAGTTGGCAGGATCAGCACGACTGCCCTTCTTAGGTACAGGTTGTACGTTGGCTAGCTTCCAACTCATAGGGACTATTCCGGTGTCTAGAGAGAGGCGAAATAGGCGTGTTAGAATGGGAGACAACTCGGGTGCACAGCTCTTAAGTACAATTGCAGGTATACCATCGGGACCACTGGCTTTGTTCACGTCTAGACTGCGTAATATTTTTAGTACTTCCTTCTGACGTATGCGCATTTCCGGCATGAAAACACCGCATTGTGGAAGGCAGGGAGGTACCTCATTAGCAGTATCTAAACGCGAAGCTTCTGCAAAGAGAGTGGCAAACAAGTTTGCTTTTTCTTTTGCAGTGTGAGCCAGCGATCCGTCTGGTTTCAATAATGGAGGCAGTGAGGATCGACAGAAGTTCGCTTCAACCGATTTGGCTAGGGACCAAAAAGCCTTACTACCCGCTGGGTAGGAAGCAAGTTTAGTCCCTATTCGACCAATATGATTGAAACGAGCCTTCCTTAATTCCTTCTTACAGGCCTTGGCGGCAACGTTAAAGGCTTTCTTCTTAGCTCGAGTATCCGAGGCCTTGCGTTTTCGAGCGTCAGCCCATGCCAGATATGCCGCATGCTTCTGCGCTTCAGCACGTGCACATTCGGCTCCAAACCATGGGCTGGCTTTGCTGGTCACGGGCTTATCGGAAAATGGAATAAAATATTCCATAGCCCGACATACTACCTCAGTAACCGCATTCGCGCAGACCGTCGGATCTCCAGAAGAAAAACACGTTTGCCGCCAAGGATATGAAGCGAAGAAATGTCGCATCTCGTCCCAGTCTGCTAAGTTGTATCTCCAGACACGCCGATTGCTCTTAGGGCTTGGGTCAGGCGGGGAGTATACTGAAACGGACTTGACCAGACAGTGATCGGAACTACCAATGGGTGAGGATACCGCCACAGAGTATCGGTCTGGTTCAGTCGTGAGCAGAAGGTCGAGGCAGTTAGCAGTGTGGCTATCAATATCAGGCACTCGCGTTGGCTCTTTAACAATCTGCGTTAAATTGAGCGCCAAAGCGAGCTTACGCGTCTCTCTCCCAGCGTGGTCCGTGATCCGGTGTGGGACTAACCACTCCTGGTGGTGAGCATTAAAGTCCCCCAGAACAACAAGCTGAGCCGAAGGATAGCGTTGCTGAGCCACATCTGCCGTTTCACTGAGATACTCCATTAGAAGAGTTGTCTCCCGGTCACCGCTATGTGATCTGTACACACCAGCATAGAGAATTTTCTCAATGCCGGTGTCCACAAGCACCCAAATCACCGAAAAGTGGGGATGTTCAAGGTTTCGGAGACGCAAACAGCAAATATCATCACGGACGTAAACGCAGATACCAGCGCGTGGAAGGAAGCGGTTTTCCAAGATGAATCCTGGATAGTCCAGATATGCCGTGTCTGATGGACATCCTATTTGCGTCTCAGTCAAGAAGAGCAAGTGCGGTTTGTTGGTCTCCAGATGATGATGGACCGCTTGCAGATTTGAGTGCAGCCCACGAATATTTGTGAGGTGCACTTTAAGAGTGAGGACGTGCATCTGCCGTTTAAACTTGCTCAATTTTTTCGACTTTTTCATAGTTGGGTGAGTTAGGTAGACAAGTAGGAAGTGGACGAGATATTGGGATGCTAACCCTCAGTAATAGAGAAGCTCCTACGCCAATGGAGAACTTGCGCGGAGACTGCGGGGACGCCCGAACCCCCCTGAAATTGCCCACAAGTTCCTCACTTCCAGTCGCCAACTGGCCCTGTGGACAACCTCAGGATTTTACACAAGCGGTGGGGCAGCCTTTCGTAGTTGGCTAGACTACTACTTGGGCCCCCTACAACTTGCGGTCGGCCAGCAGAGAGCACCGTGCTTCGGATCCCGCTACCCTCCGAAGCAAGGTCTCCGACGCGAAAGCATCTCCATCACCAATACCGGTCTGCATACCCAACACAACTGTCCACATCTACTCGTCAGAACGGCTTCATTAGACATCACGATGGAACACGACGAGTCGCTTGGCATCGTGGTTTTGTCTAATGGGTGGTAACTAAGCCGGCGGCTAAGGCCTTCCACCAGTTATTTGGTTGCTCTTTTGGCACCACCCAGGGGTCACGTGTAGGGAAACTAGGGTTAAAGCCTACGGACGCGAGCAAACATAAACCCCCCAATCATTAACTTTAATAACAAAAAATATTCAAGCTCTTACTTCTGCTTGTACTTCTGATACTTAGGTTTCTAGACTGTGTTTCAAAGCTTTACAAATATTTTAATATCATAGTCATAGTCCTGTTTTGTAGTCATCATAAATCATCGCAAATAGATGCATAAATCCTGTAAATTATCTCGAAACGCCAGCTTTAAGCATGATTCTCTCCGTCATTTACGCAACGCTCTCTAACGGCGATTATGGTAGTTGGGTGTCCTAATTTCTCGTTGTATTGCGCATTACCGGTAAGCCCTGCGCCCTACTTGTTTAGAAGCATCATTAGTACCTGCGCGATCGCGGGCGGCTAGCGGCTGATTCCGCTGGGACCGCACTTCCGCTCCAACGCTTTAGCTGCCGGTGCTTGTGTGAAGTCAGTGCTCACTGGCCATTGCACAAGCATCCGCTCGCAAACCAAATTATGAATTTAAATTAGGAACGAAATGATTGATGCCATTTCTCTCTCAAAAACTTGTATCGGCTCATTTCACAGGCGAAGAACTTTGAACAGTTAGTGAACAGGAAGTTACTTTTAATAGCGTCATTACTTGCAATATAAAAGCAAATTTGGAGCAATAGTCCCTCGGGAAAATTTAAATAAGGGTACGATCGATATTGGATTTGGGTGCAAAACAAAACACTCTCAAAAGTGTTGCTATTGGGCGTTACTTTGGCAAATGTTTGCTCCAAGAGTACCGATGCTGAATAATACATGCTTTATTAATCCATTGAGACTAAGCATCAAGTGTCCAACAGACAATGTTGCGATAAAAGCTTCGTGTCTGTCAGTGACTGAATGTGTGAGAGTAATCTCGTTCCCATCGGCGCGGGCGCATTGATGGAAGCTCTCCCCAGGAATGTGTCATATAAATCTCTCTGAGGCACAAGATGTGCGTCTGTTCCTACTTATGACCGTCTGACGTCTTCTCGCCGCCCGTCTGCCACCGACTAATTTATTCACTGATATGTTCACACGTTATAAATTTATTACGTAAACGACTAAAGGCATTATCTTATTAGTCACTTCCATTTCACTATCCTGATTGACCCGACGACACCCTGCAGAGCGTCAGCGTGGAGATAGATTTTTAATAGCACCCATCGACGAGCATATAATGTCTACATTATACTCTAAAATTTAAAGGCTTTAAATTAACTGGACTACCTTGCTAGATTTAAATGAATCGTTTCAATCCAATCCCAGTAGACAAGGTTAGGCAGCTTAGATATCGATCTGTTTAAATCGCGTCCACTGGTGCGAGACAGTGTCTTTTTCCAATTCGATACTGACTGACAAGTTAGACAAGCGTTACATCAACACGTAAAAAATATCAAGAGAATGAACGCCACTCAACTCTATAGTGCACTATTAGGTAGACCGTACTTGACTGCTTCTGACGCACACACACAGCTTATAGGAGAGTACTCGACACCGTTTACGATTATTTTGCTGTAATTTGAAAAGCTTACAATAAATAATATCTATCCAATATGCATTTGTATACAAAACACCTCATATATATACGTAACTAGCTCCTGCCCGCGGCTTCGCCCGCCTGGCCTATAGGAAACGAAGAAGAAAATTTTTCATTGATAATTCAACCACTCACATCACTCTCTTAGGGGTAGAATTTCGAAAAACCCTTTCTTAGTGGATACCTACACTTTACAAAGAAAACACCCTCCTAATTTCAAGTCTCTAGAACCAGCGGTTTATGCTGTGCGTTGATATATAAGTCAGTCAGTCAGGACTTTGAATTTTATATGTATAGATAGCTATAAGCAGCTCCTTCCTTTCTTAATACACCTCTAATAAAGGGAAGACACCCTCCATTTAACAAACCTATGTCTAACTGCTTCAGTTGTACATCTGTCACAGTCAGTCAGACAGTCATTGCACCATCAGTCACTAAGGACAAAAGCCTTTTATTATAGACCATAAAAATAAACAGATTCAACAGATTAATAAATAAAGTAGATTAATTTATCTATCAAAAAGCTTATTGATGATGATACTTTGGTTGGTGAAAGGCTCCGGAGCCTAGAACATCGACGTAAGGTGGTAAGTCTGTCACAGATTACACAACGGCGAATGCGCACAAGAACTGCATGATCTCATTCCCCCATCACCATTCCACTGCCGGACTACTAGACGCTCGGCTAAGCGCCATAGAGTGAGTAGAGTGAATAGGTATTTACTTGGCTAGCATGCTACACCTTCGATCGCATCGTCACTTCCCATCAGGTGAGAGCGTTGTCAAATGCTAGACAAGTTTGAGGTAAAAAAAATCTTCTATTCTTAATACATAATAATATAATAAAACTTTAACTGAGTCAAATCAGTGCATTGTTTTTATTTGAATATTGAACCAAAATCCTTTTTTGTCGATATAGAAGTTTTTTTTTATATTTATGTCTGTCTGTTCGTTTTTACACGCATCACGCTGAAACTACTAAACCGACTTCAATATAACTTGTTATGTATGTAGTTATGGCTAATTATTCAAAATGGCATTTACGGCCAAGTGCGATTTGCGCAAAGCAATAAAGATGTAATTTATGCAAGATTTTTAAATTGTAATAATTTATATAAAAATATTGGAAAACAATTAACAATGAATTTTATAGTAGTAATAAGTGTCTTAAAAATGACCAATTTAAATAATTTAATCCACGCGGATTTCATAATGTAAGATAATACGGCCGGCTTGCATGCAGATACATTATGTACCTACGTGACGTGTTTATACACTACAATAAAAAAAATTCTGGCAACGAAAATGAAGCTACTCTTTATCCTGTCAAAGGGAAAACTAAGTTTTAATTAACTCAATCTTAACATTCCCTTCCCTTGAACAGAGTTAGGGCGTAAAACTATTAACCCGTGCGAAGCCGGGACGGGCCAGCTAGTATCAACATATAAGAAAAGTTTCAATCACGAACGGGTAACGAACCAACATTCAATTTATCATAAATTAAAAATCAATAAATGAGGTTTCTTCTTTGTGTGTCACAGAAACTTTAAAGCTTGATATACTTTACATACAGCTTGGAAATTTTTTTTGTCCAATTTATGGCCATAAAGATATCCGAAACAGTCACGGTGAACAATAATAGATAGTTGGTACATAATCGGGTTAATTATACAGAGCAACGTCAAAGGAACGCCGCCACTGAAAGGTTTTATTGTCCGAGATGCGCGCACGCAGCCCCACATGCTCCTAATTAACTTATAAGCGTTCTATACTACACAGATAACACGCGAACGCATAAGCACAATCACTCCGTTTCAACTACAACTACAATCAACAGAAACATAACCCGATAGTTCTAATTCGACCATCCAGATAATCCAGAACATTCCCAATCAACGGGCAGCCCACAGCATATCCATAACTCCATACGCAATTAACCCTTCAGTTCAAAGATGGTGGCACTCGAAACGTGCATTGAATGTATTATTCCGGCGTTTATCTAATTGGAATAAGCAGCTTGATTGCAAGCGTCCTTGTTTGCTCCGCAGACATTGCGCTGTTGCGATCATTCAGTACAAGACTTCGCATTGATAGCTTTTCTATGATACTTTCTAAATTCCTACATTTATGTGTCCGTTTACGGAAATGGGTGACAATGAACTTGCGGGATATTTGCTTGCATCGCCGCCGGCGGCCGGCGAGCGATGGCCGGCCGCGCGCCCGGTCGCCCGTGGCCCGTGGGCGGCGCACTTGTTCTTGCGCAACTATTTGGGAAGCTATAGGGCCCTCTGCATGTGACAATGCTACTCGCCGCGGCACATTAGCATTCTACCGTTAACTCTAGAACCCGCCAAGGTAACCGTGTAACTGCGCCACGGTGTCCGACGCACGGTAACAAACAATACACACGAGGCTGATATGAACCTAATTAATATGCTTCCTCGGACTTACTTAGTGTAATTAACAAATTAAAATGGTTCTGGGTTGCATCACTTGACCTTATGTTGATTTTAGACGTTATGCTACATTTGATTTTATGCGAGTTAGAAGGTCCTCTAATCTCTTTATGAGAATTACCTAAAAAGAAATAAAAAGAACTTACTGGACCCATACTTCAGTAATGTTGTAGCTTTGTGCTGGAATCAACTACAAAGTCGTAAGTCAAGTAAATAGGCACTTATATTATTCGTCAAACCACGACAGAAGATAGCACAGGTTATAAAAGTACTCATGACATTAATGACAGGTAAACTATCTAATCTATACTATGATCCATAAGCCACCAGAAATAATAGGTGTACAAGCTAGCTACTAGATAATAAGCTATCTATAACTATCTTGTCAATACAAAAGATACTCAAGGTAGGTTGTAGGATGTATTTTGTTACGACTAAAACATCTTGACGCAATTTGTCAACGCTGCAGGTGAAACCGCGTGGCGCAGCTTAGTTATCCATATTACGCACCCCTTTGTAAATATTTGTAATGATAGGTAGGTGTTCTTTTTCTATCTGTACGGTAACAAAATGCATCGACCGACTTGAAAATTTAAAGAGAAGCATTTCTCTGCTATGTATATATTTATCTATGAAGGCAACGCAATGTAATTGTCAGGTTTAGTCAAAATGTCAGGATTAGTATTTTCACGAAATGAAAAACTTTAACTTTTGTGTTTTTAACTAAATCCCCAAAGAAAATCCATTGCTATAAATTTCTATTCATTTTCATAGCATACATACCTCTGATCTGATTTCCTCAAGTCAAGGGTTCTAGAGGATATATGGATCCATTCATGATATTAATTATGCATATATTGCAGCTATAGATAAATCATAAGCACTATTATTTATCCTAGTGCTAATATGAATATTATATGTTATGCACATATATTCTACTGTACACATTATATTTGCAACTGCGGTATTTCAATAGGTATGCACCCATTATTAGGAACTTAATTTTCGTATCTCGTATTATGATAAATTTTACCTGCATTGCCAAGTGGAGGGGTCCGCTCACCCTGCATGCCGGAGCCGGTGGTTCGTACCCCCACAGACAGTTCCAAGACATTTTAGTTCATTATCGGCATCACTCCGCGGCACACGCATTTATTTATTGACATCGATGCAGCAGATGATCTCACATCTTGACGTGAGATACGCGCGACCCCGAGCGCAGGCACCACACGACTAAACACTTGAACAGTGAACACTGAAGCCGGCTCGCCTGGCCCAGCTGTTTGCCACTAAGCTAGACAGGCACCACCAACAAAGGCGGTCATCTATACTCAATTCGATTCAAATTTCAGTTTACTGAAATTTTTATTCACTATTTAGGGTAGGTAGGTATCGTATTCCTATCGCGATATTACAATTATCAAGGATAATAATATTATGTTACTCCAACATCTAAGCTGATAGGTACATAATTTTCCATAGGGTCTAGGGTCTATCGTCTACCTCAGATCACTGTGATCTAGTTTACTCTTTCAGTGGAAGTAGTCTTCTCGATTTTCTTTTCTTTTCAAGACAAATCTCGCAACCGTCTCGCACCCTATAGATACCTAGGGCTGCCCTTGAGCCAATAAAACTACCTCCTGCATTTGACGACTGGGCACCTGTTGTGCCAGCCTTCTGCAATATGACGCTGTAATGGTCAGTAGAGACCAACAAAAAACGTTTAGAAGATTAAGTATACTGAATAATCTTAAAAGTATGGGGACCGTTTTCGATATTTTATGACCAGTATATGTACCTACTTACTTATGTCTAACAAATTAGCTTTTCTCATTTTCATTGAATATGAATTTAGGTACCTACTTAAATTATTATATAATAATTCATTAAGATAGGTGAGATAAGTGATTTTACACAAGTGTTACTGACCTTATAAAACAATCAAATCGTGTTACAGTTCCCATACATTTTAGATATCATTGGCGAAAAGATTGTGTGACATCAACAGACTTCTCACTTCTAAACACAGAGTTCACGACGTATATAAAAAGTTTTATAAAAACTCCATCGATCAACGACACCGGAAAAGTGCCCGTCCAATCCAAATGGATACTTGGCAAAAGCTCACGTTTTTGGCACTTCCGACGCACCTTTCATAAATTATTGCAAAGAGCACCTACTAACTCAAAGCGATAGTTGACGGCACCCAGTTATACTATGTAGTTAATTCAATAGTTTATTCAACATTTTGTTGAATGTCGGTCTCCTCTCGATAGGTACGTAATCCCTACTTATATAGTTTTAAACGGAATTCCCGTAATGCATACGGCATCGGCATCATAACATACCAGTAATCTGGATCGGAATTGTTTCAAACTCGGTCGTGCGTGCGTGATGCACTTATTTCATATCACAGTTTTATGGACATAGCATTAACAGCATCTACGTGATACAACACTTGGGAGTCCATTAAAACACATCTCGGGGATTACGTCTGGCTACCACAACGTTATCTCGCGATTGTCCTACTATAACTTTCGAATCGGTTAAGCAGGCATCAGACCGTCACTTATGAATTTTATAATGGGTTCATTGACTATCCATATCTTCCAGTCACTAATGAAAAATAGAACGAAATCGAGACGTTATTTTTTATGACTGGATAAACGCATTAATTTAAAGTACACGCTGTTAAACGATAAAGATGAAGATGAGTAACAAAATATTGATAAGGTGAAAATTAGCAACAAACCTGCGTTATCATGTACAGTGGAGGACTGACCGCAGGCGAGCTCTGGCGGTCGCGCGACCACGGGCAGCTCCAGGGCATACTTCTGATATTACGATCGGTCTTTGCACTTATGACCTCTCAACACAACTTTTAGCACTAGCTCGCTGGGAACATTATTAGACTTAATTAAAATATTTTATATATTTTTACTCCATTAATTTTAGATTTGAGTAGGTAATGTGGCAAGGTGATGGTAGTGTTGGCTGTCCTTTTTGTTGACGTCGGGGATGCGACAGATAAAGTTGCGTGCAACAGAACTCTGTGCGGACGCATGCGTGCGAGCGGACGGGCGCGCACCTCGGGACTATAGTACTGACTGGCCGAACCCCCAGCACCCGAGCCCGGGAGCCCTGTACGATACGCATAAAATCCCGACTCTCCCGACTGCCGGCGCGCGCCCCCCGCCTAGCGCCTGGCGCGTCGAAAAAACACCAGTGTAGGTAAAACAAAAAACAGAAGTGGCACAACGATCTGAATGAAATATGCGAAACGTTTGTTGGAATTTGCTCCATCTGATTTGTATCTTACCATTGTTAATGTTCTCATTAAAGTGTTATTAAATCTATGTCCTCCACATGTATCAAGTACTCAATATATCATGTTTTAAATGCCTAGATACTTATAAGTAATAACACCAAATTATTTTTAACAAAAAACATCATCTTTGTTTATTTCTGCACCCTGAAAAGACCTTATTTACAAGTATAGTACCTGGTAGGTACCTATACCTGTAATTACGAGAATAAGTATTTTATATTATTATGAATATGGTATTTATATATTTTTCTACACATTACATTACATTATTCTACATGGTATACCAAGAGTTATAGTGTCAAGCGAAAGTCCAGGGTAAACTTTTTAGTTTAGTAACTACGGGCATTTCAGTTGAACAAACATTCTTCTAATAGTCTCTAAACTTCGGTAATGTCGCTAATCAGCCAATTCCTGGTACACTACTTGATCGTGTTTTCGTAGGTTTAAGTAAATAAGGTGTAAAGTAAGCGTGCTCAACGATGATCGTGTGACTTTCAATTCAATCCTATGCGCACCGTGGTTCGGATCCCGTTTGGCGCACACCTGACTTTCCCAGTTCTCAGCAGAATTTGCATCGTTCCAATGAAGCATAATAAATAAAATAAAAACGATTATCGTAGCTCATCCACAAATACGAACATAACTATCAGCGTGCTGGATTATGTTCTACCTTATTATATTCTCTCCGTTTGAGAGATGGAAAGCTAGCATTGGGAACATAGGTTGATCGTACCTAGTACCTAAATAGATAAGTAACTACTTCATATATTCAGCTTCTAAATAGCATGCAGCAAAGATAATCGAATCAAATTCAGGACAATTTAGTGCAATTTGCCTGACCTCGTCTATTTCAGCCACCTATTAGCAGTAATTAGGTGAATCAACATACGTAGCCCGTCCTCAAAATGAGGATATCTCTTTATGTACCTATACTTTTATCGATGGGAATTTATAGGTACGGGGAAAAGTACTTGAAATGGTTCTTGTAAAACAATATCTACATTTGTCTATCACTCTCGAATTAACCGTCCGTTCCCAGTAGTTCATACCATACTCTCAAAGATTAGGTACGGCTTTGACAAATCCTCGAATCTCTGTCAATGCGAGCCATTAACGAAACTAATATATTAAACATAATCAGTATAGGCACTTTGTAATTTTATTTGCTTACAACATTAACTAACTTGGACTTGATACAACTTGTCTATTTTGTGAAAATTCTGTGCCTATGGTATATTGTCAAAACCGTTAATAATTATGGAATACAAAGTAAGAATTAAACTTACCTACTAATACTACTGTAATTTTATTTACAACGGTAATTAAAATATTGAATAGTATTATAACTATGGCAATCATTTCTATAAAAAAATTATTAACTTACCGGTAATGTAGTCAAGACGACCTCCTTGTTTCGTTTCCACCACCGCAGCCACTTCATACTACCATAATTCTTCACAATACAGTAAAATAACACCCCGACCGTTATAGCGGCGATTAAAAAACGGAATTCTAATAGTGTCTCGTATTGTATGTTTTGCAACATAGCTCGTTTCTCCACATCGGTTATCGGTTTCAATAAAATCGTAAAAGAGAAAGATAGTTTCCCAATTGTTTCGAAAAGTTCAAAAAATGTATCTCCCGTGTCGACCACATCGTAACCACGGACTACACTAAATGTGAGGTACAGCTATGGAGCGCAGAGATGCTAATTTACGTAAATTAACAACGTGTTAAATGATATATACGAATAACATTGGAATTAGAACAAAGAAACAGTTTTAGATGAATTCGAGACACATGTACCGGTAGACACCTGCACTACGTATTACATTTTGGAACTACATTTACTCCTATGGAATCTATTTTCTCCAACTCATCTTTTACTTGAAAAATCCTCATACCTCCTCATAAAAACTTTAAAACCCTATTTATTTTGCATATTTTTACTCCAAGTAATATTGAATTGTCTTAAATTAAAGGAGTACATACTTACAATAATAACAATTTTTTATTTGATATTAATATATTTTCGAATCTAAAATGTACAAAAAATACAACTTAAATGTTATGTACTCATAACGCCTGATTTTCGATGAATAAAACATTATTACATTTCGATTTTTTCGGAGATATTAGTACATGACGTCGGCTTTGTTAATTGACAAATATCAAACGATAAATGACCCGGGTCAGCTACTAGGAACGTAAGGAGCACAAGCCGCACTCATACTCCTCTGGTTAAGGTTAACTATATTTTACAGTAAACATACAATCATTGCTTAATATCCAAATCTTCGCCAAAAATAATAAATTCGACTTTGCTAATATCAGGGCGGTTATGTAAGGCTTCAACAGGATCGGATGAACCCATAATACAGCTATACAATTTATTCTTGTATCTTTTCCGAAATAAACGTAACGACCTATATTTAATATTATCATTAAATCAACCATCACTTCGTAACAACTTTGGTTGTGTATGCTATTCGTAAAAATATAATGTATTTAGCTATTTACAATAATTATAAACATACATACATACAATGCTTAGAAATGCACAGCAACACAAAAGGCCTTAATCACCTAGACATCAGAAGAACTTAATAACACAGACATAAACGGCCACCCACGCAAGAGATGCTTGCAGGAAGATCGGACTAGTCCTGTTGTATTCATCAAATTGTTGCAAAACGTGTCTGCTCTACCGTTAAACCTTATTAACGCCGTTGGAAATCCAGCTGACAGGAAGGAACACAAAGAAATGAATTCCTCTGCAAATTCCAAACAAAGTGATGAAACTCGGATGAAGCAACAAAACTGTACATTCTCAAACATCTTTTTTGCAAGTGGCCAATATCTAAAAATCACTTCAGCATTTAAGAAAAACATAATTAGTTTTAAATCTATAACAGAATGTTTAACCTATTAGATATTCACAATATAAAATACCCTTGTTAGACGACAGGCCAAGACAAAAGGCACGATTTTATACAAAAAATAAAATCCACTGTACGGGAATGCCTCCTTGTGTTAGCGACTGTCATCCAATAATAAATAAATATTTTATCACAAGTATGCTCTCCTCGACATGGAGGAATTTAGAAACCCCTAAAAAGGAATAACAATAACTATAATAATTAATAATGCTTTAATGTTTAGAGTTAAATAACAAATAATACAAAACTAATTATGTTTTCCTTTAGAAACAAAGACCCCGTACACATCCATGTTTGCCTTTACAACATGCGAAGTGATTGTTGTAACTCCTTGTCACAGAGTAATCTTAAGAACGGTACAAAAATATTTTCTATTACACACTGATACTTATATCACATTCGTTAACAGTCCAATTATATATTTTTCTGAGAGATTGGATGGAATTTTGGACCCTATTAATTGAAATTTGATTTTGCTCATGTTACTCTGTGACATTGATTCAATGTATACTTACATCTTCTTACGCTTACATAGAATTCAAAATTATATGTAACATTCAAATATATATATACCAATTTCTCCAGAACTTGTTATACTTGTAAAATCTATCATGCTCCTATAATATGGTCGACACTATCATTAACCCCGAACTGTTCATAGTTATTCGGAATTGGGAAACCCAATTCGTACATCTTAAAGTAAACATAGTAAAATACCTATAGAAATGTAGCACACACTAGCATTTCTCCAAATTCTTGTTATTTATCGTAGCATTTTGTACAATTCGTATTTAAATTAAATTAAAATTGAATAAGATCCGTTATTAAAACAAGACGATGATTATAACATTTCTAGCGAATTATAATTACTGAATTGCGTACAATTAATATCCATTTTAAGCCCAATTTAACGTTAAATATTACTTTATCAAAATATTATTTTTTAGGAATACTTATTCGTTGATGATTTATAATTAGACTTTAGATTTAGCCAGTCGTTTTTAATAGGGGGCGCCAGCTTCTAAGACGATATTAGGAAAACAGGGTTTCACTGCAGAAAGTTACTGTATTTTAATTCGAATACATAGCTGGAACATTCAGAATACTTATTACTTAACTTTGGTTGTGTTCGCGCCATGAACATTATGTAGCATTCGAGAACTGTACCTATATCGACTTGGTATCTCGGTGTCACGGGTCGTGCATCACAATCAGTAGTATCACGCAAATGCTTTCAAACGCACATTTAGAAAATGAGGTAGAACCATTCCGCTTGGAATCTGTTACTATAAGAAAGCGTTATAGAATTGAGCAATTAGAGGACACTCCTCATGAAATTATCGACAGCTCAATGGCACGATTGCAATTTAACCTATGTGCACGTAGGTAAGTGGGGTGTTTCGTATGCAATCCTGTTTACTTTGGAAGACGAATTTAATTTATACCTTACGTGATTTTACCGATGTAACGTAAATAACTGTAACGTATTGAAATTCAAATCAAAATTCAATTACAGCTGTGGGCATGCAGGAGCTTACATAATTTACTATTTAAGTATCGAACTATTATTTAAATATGAATGTTTCAATTCTTAATTGAGTTAATGTAGGCATACAAAGTTGATTAGAAAAATCTTTTAATATTAATGGAATCTCTTAAAGTGACTTGACTAACATTAATTACTATTTTCATGTCTACGCGTTCACTAAAGTCTATTATATTACCATTTTACTTTTATTTTATAATGTATGTTTTAAAAAGGTGGTATTGAAAAATATGTTTATCTATCATTTCAGGCACCTATGCATTGTTACGGCATCACTTTTTATACAGTACGGTAGTTCCGATATATTTTAATCATGCAATGGACGTGTTTCAACCTTTATTCGTAGTCTTGATTACATAATCTAGTTAAAATATTTAATCGTAAATCTGCAAAAAATATAACCTTTTTTGTTGTACATTTTATCCTCGTCGAAACATTATTATCATGTGACGGCATTTTATGCTGACCTTTTAGCGACGCATTACACACACTATAACGCGTAGTTTGTAAGGTTACTCTCTAGTTTCGACTATTTGATTATATTTCCATGTATCAAGGCCATCTCTTGTACTTGTTTAATTTGAAATTCTATCGAAGAACCAAAGACTTGTCTCCGCGTTACGATACAAATGGAATGAATCATATCATTATTGCTACATGATCAGACACTAAAGCTTCAATCTCACTAAATATAAGTTAACCGAGTCAAAATTGTTACGTTCATTAGTTATTATGAATAACAATGACACAAACCAAATTATTTCAATGGTCTAAGCTTCGACTTTTTTTTTTATGGTACAAAAATATGTTTTAATGTATTTCATGTCTTTAATGTGCAAGTTGTTTCTTGGATTTATGCAATCTACATAATATTTTGTACGTTTTTATCGATTGGATATTATAAGATAAATAACTCATCACAATTTACTCTTAAGTGTTTATCTACTTGCTAATGTTTAGTGGTTAGAAAAAGCTATTATGAAAAAAAAGGATAAAATAAAACTTATTTTTATGAAATATCTAGTGAGCAAAACCCCCTCTATAGTTTAAGTACTTTAAATCCGCTTAAGTTATTGCCACGTCTCATTAATTCAACTTTTTTTTATAAAATGTAAGGTACTTTGGTTGGTGCATTATTATCTATCATAGTCAAATGTTGTCAAACTATAGTCATACTCAAATATGAAATAGCTATAATAAGATGTCAACGTTGCAAAAGGGCATTCAGGCTAATGTTGTGGTCCGTGTGCAACAGTTAGGGAGCAACAACATACACCGTATTTGATACATTTAATACAAATAGTTACACATATTACGAAAGACAGATTAAACATACACCACGTTAATATTTTTTAAATTTAGATATAATTACAATGTGCAATGCTAGATCTTAAATCGTAAATTACAGATTCAAACGTTACTAAGAACAGTAAGCTAAACTTCCGTTCCACGCTCTATTTGGTTATTATATATATAAGTGGTTTTATATAACTATTATATATATATATATATATATATATATATATATATATAACTATTATATATATATATACAACTATTATATAACTGGTTTTTAAGCTCACTGTTCAAAATATCGTCGATCTCTGCTATATGTGGTGTCTAAATTTAGTACATTATTAAAGGTGACATATAACATTGACGTTAACAAACGTTTGCACAATTATTACAATTAGGTCGCGATCTCACATCGTACTAGTGACAGAGTGGCTTACACATTTATAACTTCAGCGTTTACTTGTTGTTATTGGTCTACAAGTACATCCAACTGTCGGGAATTGGGATTTACAATTTGGAAAACTTAATATTTTATTTTTATTATATTATTTTACTGTAACTGTAAAAATAAATAATACAACTAGAAGTTTTTTCTGAGATTTACAAATGAGTTAAATTACTAGAAATTCGCTTCGCGTAAACGCTTAATTTACGTTTCGCTAAGTAGAATTTCACATGAAAACGTGTATATGACATTATTTCGTTTGTAACTTTTTTATAAACTGATTAGTTGAAAATGGTTACGGTTAATCGTTTCGTTAGACTTTTTGCGATAAAACAAATGAGTGAAATATTATGTTATGATTATATTAATCACAATGGGCATATCTGTCGCAAAGATATCTCTGAGGCATGCATGTTTGTATGGTAGCTATGTTTAGGGCTTATCAGCGCTTGACAAACACAAAAGAGCAAAAGATGAGATTCGAGTAAGAAGAAAGAGATTAATGTGTCAGTTTTTGGGTTTGATAGTGAATTGTTTCTAGGTGTATCTAAGTCCATTGGGATATTGCCTTGTACACAAGCAAACCAAAATTGTGTAATGCCCTCTGGTGTATAGTTTCCGCATTAAATACACATACTCTATAACTACGTCGAGTAGATTAAATCTCTCGCGCACTATTTGATCACACACATCGATTCTAGATTTCTTAATATCAATTAATATTATCATTATCAAGCAAATATTACTAAAGCTAGGTCTGCGACATAGGTATTATAGCGTCAAGGAGGTAATATTAAAATACATGTATTATGTTAGACATAAACGTTAATTTCAAAAGGGATCTCACGTTTTTCTCAGACACTCTTTGTTACTTATCACAGACATAGATGCTTTACGAGTATTTGGGGCCAATAGGTTTTGCGGATAATATTCAGAAACACAATTTAGAGTCATCTTTATATTCAAGAAACTTTTTTTTCACTTGCCATTGTTTTTGTATGATTAACCAATTAATGTTGCAACTAAATCCTCAAACATCAAACAGGAGTTTATTGTCGATTTGAAATAACGCATAACCATGTCTGTAATTTTAACAATTACTGTACAATAATAAAATAATAGGAAAATAAAGTAAAATTTGGAAAAAACGTAAAATTAGCTTTTAATGGGTTCAAAATAAAAAAAATTATGCCATACATATAACACAATAAAAGACTAACAAAATATTTACAAAAAGCAACAGCTATAATTTAACAACATATTATTTACATGTAAAAATATTTCTCCATAAGAGAAAGCATACCACTCGACGTGTCGTCATCTCATATACTAACTATAATACAAATTACTTTGTCATAACAGGTAACATTTGACTTTCATACTTATAATACATAACGTTCACAGCGCCAAAACATGTGTTTATCTATACAATATTGCACGCGGTATATTTCTATCGTACATCGTGTACACGCGCACGAATCAATCACATACATATATACCTTCATTACTATTATCGACATAGGAAGCTACCGACGAATTTCGTATCGAATCGTATCTCGTTAAAAATATGATAAAAGTACGGATAATTATAGATTGATCCTAAACAAACTCCGAAGAACTTAAACTAAAACATACCAACGAATCAATTTTTACAACTCGAAAAAATATCACTAGCACTACTAGACTACATGGAGGTTTATAAATACGTGTACTATATTAATCTCACGGTGGTGAGATTTACAGCCGCAGAGGTACAACGTAGACCGAAACTCGGTACGACGACGTTCGTGACGATGGGAACTAGGCATCGTCGGTTGTCGTCAACCCGGACCAGCGAGAACTTAATAAATGCAAAATCAGCGAGAGCCTTGCACTAAGGCGGCGGCTGCTGCAGCTGCAGCCGGGCGGCTCACTGCGACAGCAGCTTCTGCAGCAGCGAGGCCTTGCCCGCCGCCGGCGCGGCCGCGCCCGCCTCATCACCGCCCGCCGCCGCCTCCGCCGAGACCGCTTCCGTAGTACTCTGCATACACAACGCACAACTCTCAACTTGGCCCGGCCACCTCTTGGAGCAGAACATCGCCCGAACAGAACAGAGGAAACCGATTCAACTCAACATATTGAAAACGCGATTCTGAAGAATACGGTATTGTCACTCCCGCTCAGATTCCGGTATTTAGCGGAAAATTTGTAGGAGCGAGGAAGCAAAATTACAGCTCTTTTTTAAATTTTTACTTAGTCACGCGGGTTAATTCTCCGATAGTACCTACATCTACGCTTTGATCGACTAACAATATTTACGCCGCGAACGGATTCTTCTCTCTGTTTCAGTGGATGCTGGCTCTAAAACCACTACGAAATAAAGTCACGTAATTGGAAAGTAAGTAATAAAGCGTTCGAGATTCTCCAATGAGTAATATTTAACTAATAAATTTACGCGCGGTGTTAGGCTACCTTTATTTATGGACCACGTAATTTGGTTGTTTGCCACGTATAAAGTAGCGATAAAATTGACTTTATTACATCTCTAGTAATTCAAAAATTATATTAAGTAATCTTTTCATTAATGATTCTCTATTTTGTCATCATTTGATTAGGAATTTACAATATTTTAATTTGCCTACATTAAATTGCATTTGTATCAATAAGCGAGAAATTAATTATTCCGCCTAAGGGTCAACGAGAAGCAATAAAAACGTGACAAGCTTTATGAAAAATTACATACGAGCAAGAGCAAGTGTGCTCGTTAACTTAATAAAATTTAATCGTTGCTATTGATTGCCTTCACCGGAACTGCTTTTTGCAGTAACAAATATAGCCTATAAATTTAACTATATTTTTAATTGATATTTAGTTCTCGTTTCAGTATTCATCATAACCAAGACAGTGCTAGACATTTTGTCAAACGTTTTGATCGCTACTTGTAAATATTCAAATTAAAACTCACTGGAAAGGTCGCAAATGTCGTCATGCATAATTTTATTTTAATTATTATTGTAAATCTACAAAACTGAATAAACGAAATAAATTCGTCTGTCTATATAGAAGCGAATAATAAGCGATCTAACTATTGCAAAATTATCATAACGCTTTTATATCATATCTACGTCACCTTCACCACACCTTGTGACTGCGCATGCGACTTTTCCCCAAGTCCTGTTCAAAAAAGCTTGGAATTCGTTCACAAATATAAAACCTAAAAGCCCGTGATTCATGACCCGGCAATCGGCTCTCTAAGGAAACTATACAATACTTACATAAAAAGTTTACTATAATAGTAAGAAATATTAGACATCACATCACAAAAGCTAGTTTCAAAATTCAGGAATGTACCAATTTACGGCTAAATCAAACACTGAATATTATTTTCGGAAACAATATTAATCTATTTCTCAACGACATTCAACGTATCACATTGAATAGAATTGAGAAATGTCTCCCAACAGAGTGACATGGCAGTACTTGGTACACTCTAAATCAGCGTCTAAGAAACAACATTATCGTTTCGACAACACACGCAGCAGAGCAGACTCAATACGTAGAATTTATAAGTAGGTCTACAAAAAAATAATGGAAACCGATAAAGTAGTGAAGTGAGTAGATGAGTTTGAAGGCGCTGGTCTCTTCCCAAGCTTACCGGCGTGCTCTGTTGCGAGTCCCACGCGCTAGCCGCGGCCGCCGCGCTGCCCCCCACCACACCGCCGCCACCTACGTACGCACACACGTATACATTGGCGGCCCGCATCCCGGAACCAGAGCCGAATCACCGCTCGATTAACTCTACGCTCTCGACTACTCATACTTTGGTTAAATTATTGGTAAAGGTTTCTGCGCGTGATATTTCAAATGGCGGCATGGCTAATTACACGGAAACAATGTAAATTTGCGGTAATTATCCATCTACATTTTTTAATTGCGACGGGGCACGCATAGCAACATAGCACAATGGCACGGAATTTATTAAGAGAACGTAAAACGCCGTACTAACGATTCATGTGTGATTGAACACATCAAGAACCCAGTTTAACAAAGCAATTTTCGAATTTAAGTAGGCGCAATAAAGCCGCAGGACACATGAACATAAATCTATCTTCATTACGGTGTCGCTGCCTTCACTCTCGACCGACGAGGGTAGATGAATCGCCGCACCGCAGGTACCGAGCGAAAGTAAATCAAATATTTTATCAAAACAATGGAGGTAAAATGTGATGTACTAACCAGGCGGCGCGATGTCAAAGTTCATTAGCGAATCCATGTCTGGCGGCTGGAGCGTGTGCAGATCGGGCCGGGCAGATCGCGCTCCGACTACCGCGCGCAGCTCGTTGCGCACATATTCTGAAGTTCCGCCCGCCCCACCGCCGCTGCCTGCCAGTCCGGGGCTGCCGTTGCCGGGACCTGTAACGCATCGTCACATTAGCCCCTGCCCCACTTCGAGCAGGGTCTGCATCTGCGTTGCCATCACTCTACGCTTTCATCATGCGGGTGAGTAAAACGGGATGCGCAAGTACTCGGACTTAGTTATAGTTCAGCGGTCGCGCGGTCCGACAGAGGCCTCTACTGTAAAAGCGAAGATAATCGAGCGCGGATAGCTGAGAGAGACATGCACAGCGATAGTCAACGGGCGAGCTCGAGAGAACGCAGCTTACCGAGCGAGCTAGCCTTACCTTCCCGGTGCGGTCGGTATCGGGGCGCGGGAGCGGAGTTACGTCAGGGATCGTGTCGTGTCGTGTGGCGCGGTACTCACACTGCAGGTGTCCGGGCGAGCGGTAGGGGTGCGTCAGATGGGGCGCATGGGGCGCGTGGGGCGCGTGTGACGCGTGGGTCACGTGGGACGCGTGTGGCGGCAGCGGCGTGCAGCGCGCGTACTCGCCGCAGTCGCCGGCACCGCCCTCGTCGTAGTACCCGCCCACTGCCACACACGCCGCGTTAGTACTCGGCGCGCCCGCCACCTACCTAGCCCGGGGACCTCTCCTCTGGGAAGACGCCGTATCGTCGGCACTCTTGGAACTTTTAAAAATCGAATGGAGAAGCCTTACTCATGCAATTAGTTTGAATTTAGCTACTGTTCTAGAGTTCGACCGCGATCCCGGAGGGACCTCGCGCTGCTCGTCTACGGGGCATGCTTGAGGGTATCTTTTGCGGAGACATGCTTCGAGATTAGAGTTCATTTGCGAGCTCTATGCCATTCTACCTTGCCTCGGGAAATTTTTAGTAATTACGAGATGAAGCAGAAATACCATTCAAAAACCATTCGATAGTAATACCAAAATGTATAATGAAGTAATAATTATTCTTTACAAAAGTACTAATTACACTAAATAAATAGATATAGATTAGAAATAAATATAACTATTGAGAAAGTGCCATAGATGTAGAAGCATAAAATTATTTATTCACAGGAGATTTACAAGTTTCCTACATAATTGTAAATATCAACATGCACTAAAAATTTTATTCTATATTTCTCGAAAATCATTACTTACTTATAAAATCACTAATTAAAAAACTGAAGTTATCAGTAAAACTTCAACTCGATTACCATGGAGCTAGTGAAGATTACTGATAAGTTAAGACAATTTTCAAGCAGCTCTTAAAGTCCAAGTCCTTGGTAAAAAACCGCAAAGTACACGCGATAAGCGCAGTTAAAGTGTGTGGATATATTTTAGGTTTGTTCAGCATTTTACCGCTGATGCAACGAGAGGATTAAGGAAGGTGGGAAAATGTCGAATAGGGGGGGAATGTTACCTAGGTGCGGGCGTGGCGGACGGTGGTAGGGCTGCGGCGTCATAGGAGTATGTAGCGCCGCCGCTGTATGCGTTGTCACGACACCACTGTGAACGTAGCCGCCGGACCCGCCCACCTGTATCACAACCAAACATTCATACACACTCCTCTCATGGAATGGGTTCCACAGGCTGGATTGCAACATTTAAAATACAGTAAACAATAGTCGAGTCTGCAGTTAAACTCTAGCGAAAATGTGTTGCACCATTTAGCCGTTGAATATGGCGTCATAAAAAGAACTTAAACTACGCAAGATTGGGTAAACGACCCGACGAGTCAAGATTATGATTAGTGTAGAGTATTAAATTGTCACATGTATCGATTAATAAGAAGGCGCAACACTACTTAAACTTCATGTCTGTATAAGGTTAAGGTTACTGTACATTTTAACCGGGATTATGGTGCAACCGAGCCTAAGTGTAAACCACACTTAGGGATAATCAATAATGGATAGACGCTTTAACCACTATGCTAGTCACCATCACAATTTAAAAAACAATTAGGTTCATATCTAACCGACTAAGCAGTCGTGGTGCACCGGTAGACTATTTATTAGTAGTAATACCAATATTACGACCTATAGGACCAATGACCACAGCTTCATGGTTAAAGCTTCTAACCCCATGAGTTGGAAGACACTGCTTCACATACATACTTTGGATGTTTTTTTTTAGGAATAATAAAAGTACATATATTTATAGATCTTCTTATATGATCTTAATGCATGGGTTAATGGAATGGTGGATCTTTGGTAATGAGATGGAATCTCGACACCAATCACCAATAGCGCAAAGTTTGGGAGTCAGAAATTCAAGAATCACTTACGTTCTGAATGGAACATGGTTTTACGTTTGCAAACGGTGTACAAAAATATTATGGCATATAAATGTGTAGTATTTTGGCACAAAGCTGGGTATTTTGGCACAAAGCTGGGTAGTTTCATCACCATTTCAATGTGAATTAAGCTTAAAAGCTAATTATGTGCCAAAAAGTGCACGCCTTTTTGCCGTCAGTAATTATTTTTAACCTTTATACGAACTTGAATTCTAGTGTCAATACGTGCCCAGAGCACCTGCATTACAATGTCTGAATTATTCATTATCGTGATACATTTACATTTAGTATCATAAAAGTTTCAAATTACAATGAATCTAAACCGTCCATGGTTTGACCGCTACTCCACCTCACGTTAATGGGTGATGGGGTCTGGAATGTTAGTATGAATTAAGCCTATAACTAAGAGAAGCTCTCATATGTCACAGTAAGCATGATCCGATGCTTAAAACTTATTACTAAGGCGGCTATTACAGTTTTGTCTGAAAATGCAGAAGTGTTATTGAGCCGTAGCTAGAAAATGGTGTCGATTCTGTATTGCATACTCCAAAGCTAAACGAAATTAACATTATTCAGTCTTATTCATTTACCCATAATCAGAAGAGTACCGCCATACTTTAAGTTTACTTTAGTTTTAGAGAATGCGACACAGAATCGACACCAATCTGTAATTAAATGGCACTATATATTTGGAACTACTTTTATGATTTTGATAATTGCAAACCTGCCTGTTTGCCATCTGCATGAAATATGTGAGTTTTGTGAATATTATGAGCAAACCTATTTTAAACTACTGAGGATAGAAAAATTAAAACATCTGATCATATATAAGGAAAAACCTATAAAAATATTTATAATATCTGTATTTTATCAAATTTAAAATTTTGTTGTCATTTCGATGCGCTGAAAGCTTTTCTTTGTACTGCCCGACGGACCGAATATGTATCAATTGCACTCTTCTGCAGATGATTTAACTGTCACAAGTATTTTTTAGTTACGAAGGGATTTTGGTCGGGAAATCCGCATTTCCAGTTTTTCGCCGATGAAACCGTACTCTAGGTACGGTTTCATCGGCGAGCACTAGAACGTGCCTGTGGTTCTCGTATGCATTCCAAGCTACAAACTTTATTACGTTCAGACATCTGTCGTCGGCTCGGTCTTCGGCGTATCAGAGGTACACCCTCGGCTAGCGCTAGGCGTTTGGTCCATTGGACTTTAAACATGAGAGTCGCCCTATACAGGCAATGCATTCGTTCCGTTTCGCATCTAGCCTAAAAATTAGGGCGCACCAATAAAAATGAGTGTGAAATGTGTTTGGGCCCTTGTCATGTTATGAATCATGCGATTATATCATCATTTCAATTTGAAATGTCCCTAATATTCTTTGCGCATTTTGAATGAAAAGATAGATGTCAGAGAGATGACGATAATGAAAAACTTTTACAATGTGGACCTATCTGATAACATCGTCTTGTGTAATCGGATCTGCAAATTTGCAATAAAAAAGAAAAATTACTTATATTTATTTTTATTATTATTATTAATTATATATATATATATATATACATATATTATTTATAATATATATGTTTTAAATATATATATATTATTTTTATTAAAGTTCTCTACTTTATAAATAAAAATAACTTACGTTAAGCTGTCGATTCAGCATAGGATTTTGTTGCGGGGAAGTTATCTTGATTGTACCATAATTTGAACCCATTTGATCTGTAAATAAAAAGAGAGTATGTCAGTAAATATTTATCCTATTCATTAACACTCGATTAGCTAATCTGTGCTATAAAATCATCTGTCAACTTTTCGCTGATGCGAAATGTCATACGTGAAAGCAAAACAAATACTTGTCCTGCCGCGAGAATCGAACCCACCGCCTCTGGGTTAAAAGCCTACCCACCACACCACAGAGGCTGTCAATATTATTAAATAATAACATTTGCTGCGGGACATATAAAAGAAAATAAATAGAAACTGGATGATGACACATTTACAATACTTTTCAACTATTTATCCAGCTAGAACAAAGTTCTACTTTTGCCGCTCTAAAGCAGAATGGTGGTCACGAGTTCCGTGTTCCTCACCGAAACTTTTCGTCTGAACTCGTCCGGTTCTTTTCGTAAAATCATAACAATATAATATGTTTTAGAGCTCTAGAAGAAAATTCTTACTTGGCTGATAAATACTAGGATGATAGTCCCCCCGAGGCAGGAGTGTCACATTAGGCGGAGTCTCTGTAACGAGGGCGTTAATTGTTGACCCCAAGTCTGACTGGGGTTGTTCTGCAGCCTGAAAAATGGAGAAAGAAAAACACTATACTAGTGAATTAACTGTTTGGAAACTTCGGAGACTTCGGAAAGAAAATATAATTTGGTTATGGTGCACATTTTTTCACAAGAAACTTGTTCGCTTTTATTTGTCCCTCCTTCATGATTATGACTCTCAGATTTGTAACAGTCAAGGCGTGAAATAATCAGTTACGGTTCAGAAACTTCCGTGAATTGAACATCTGCGTGTCTGGCATTATTTTCTAATCCACTTTAACACCATTAGTTATGCTGATGACGTAAAATCATGAATTGTATATGAAATGATGTACATATTTATTGTGGTTATGCATGAGAATGTAGAATACGTGTAGGGCAAATGTTATCGTCATAAAAGAGTAAGGTGACCTCGTGATACATGACCCATGAATGCGTCAATAAGCAAGTGTTTTTTTATTAGTAAATACTTTTTCTCACTTCCATCATTATGTCGAGTGTAGTGAGATAACCTACTCCCTTTTTAACCCCTGACAAAACAGAGATGTTATAAAGTTTACAACATAGATGTATTTTACGTGTACGTATGTGACATCGTAGATCCAAAACGGATGAATCGGTTTTGATTTAATCTTGTTTGAAAGATGACTTCACCTAGTGTTTTATGCCACGATGATTCTAAAGGTCCTCAGAGACAAAAAAAAAAAGTACAAATAGGTTAAAGGCAGAAATAGATACGAGGGCAAAGTTAGCACTAGATATGAGTCAACTAGATAGAAATCAAAGATAACAAGTAGAGGTCAGTTAGTCTGTAATAGCAATATGGCAAGGCAATAATAATATGATGCTCACTTCAGGCGAGACCAGCATCTGCTGCGTACGTTGCATCTGCAATAGACGAGCGTGTTGCTCTGCGATTGTAGGCGGCGGCCGGCTCGGGTACAAAGGGCCCTGAGCTGATGGCATCGGGCATGCACTCTGTAGAACACAAGCATTTTCTCTCTTTCACATTACGGGAATCTGACAAGGAAGCTAATTAGCTATCTGATATAGGTGTAAAGTTTCATCTGTTTCACACAATGGCCGTTCGAGATTATATTGAGATCTGATGCATTATGCTAGATATATTAATTGAAAATGTATATACCTAATTATATAGAAACTACGTTTTAATTACCGGACTTTGCACAGAATACACAGGAGGTGTGCCAGGACTGGACACGACAGGGTGCTTCGTAACCTTTTCGCACAGCATTAGACTCGCTGTAATCGCTTTGACAGCCGCACTCCGATCTTCATTTTCCTAAACAACAAAAAGCAAGTCATTCGCCACACTGGATTTGATTCTTCCTACAACATTCAATAATCGCCGGCCGAACGATTTGTTTACCAGGCATATTAAGTGGATAGTTATTTCTTACTATAGTGATTCTTACCTGCCGTTGGCGCATGTTGATCTCAGACGTGGGGCGGTCAGAGTCAGACATGGTGGCAAGTACATCGTCCAATATGTCGGACAGCGTTTTATCGCTCGGCACCTCGCTGTCGCCACTGCCTCTCGCACTGTAACGATAATTAAATGTGATATGAACAAAAGTTTCTTCATATCACATATTAAAACGTTAATATCTAAGAAACACAGGCTTGGATTTAAATTGGTAATCCATATTTTTGTTCTGACACGAGGTTATAATTTTAATTTTGTTAAATTAGCTTTATTGATAATTTTGGCAGCATATAACATGTGACAAACGACGACTATAAGGACGACTGGTGGTCTGACGATATCAACTACATCACCAATACAAAACGTCAATAAAAATACTTTACACATTACGAAGAAAAATGAATTGCCAATTTCCAAATCGAATCCTAAGCAAACAGATAATCTGCCACCAAGTTCAAATTTAATTCAATTTTCAAATAGGCTGTGAAACTATAGTTCTGAGTGTCACTGCAAATGTTATGAGCAGCCGTGACGCTTAACATCAGGCGAATGAGTAGCTCATCACGTCATCCGTTTACCTACAAAAAATCATTCCCAATAATAATAAACAATAATAATATAAACGAATAATAAATATCATATCGATAACAGATACATGGAAATAATCACACGCGATTAAGACAATTAAAGAATACGAAGAAAAATACTGTTCCAGTTTCAATTATTATTACAGACGTCGATCGTTCAAGGCAACTTTTTCTGCATCTCGCGGACGCCAATACTAATCACGAGTATGCAGCTTGTGATGTATGTCTAAATAATGACTTGCGCATAGCCGTGAATGTGCGAAACTATGAACACACCGAAACAAAACAAATGTGCGTGAGAGAAATCACAGTGCGCAGCCATTTAACATTGTAGATGACCTTTCTTTATCTTAAAATTACGCACAGTAATTATAAGCTATAAATAGTACGCTGTAAAAAAAGTTATATCACAAAACGTTTTCGTAACAGCAAAAAGTTTGTGGTACAACATAACTGTCGTTACTGATATGGTAATAAATTGTATGTTATTTGTATGGTTTGGAGGTTTTATTAATTTTTGGCCTTAATTTATTTGTTACATATAATTGCGACCGTACATTGCCACTGATCCACTGGCCGACCTGCGGGGCTGAGTAAGGTATCTCATACCAGCTGGGCGATTACGTAACTCAATTGCAACCAATAGAAACACAAATTTGTATGGATTTGACAGTTTCAATACGCAGTTTATGTGCATAGTTAGTATGGAAATTTCTCCTGTTGCACTGCAATCAGTTTCGTAATCACCCCCCTGGGAGGGGTAAGGTATTTCATATCAGGATGCGATGAGAGCGGCCGTTTTCTATGCAGTATCTGCGATTATAATGATTTGTACTACCATATGTAGACCGCGTTTACGAGTAGGTACGCCCTGGCCAACGATCTCTGTAGTTTACCACATCTCTTTCTTCAGCTAACCTACACTACTCATATGTGTTATACAGGCTGCAGCTAACGCTAGCAGCTCACACATCCACACTGTTAGCTATAGTGGCGCCCAGACATCTTCAGGCTTATAATGCAACAACCAAAGACGAAGTCAAAAGATTTATTACAAGTAGGCAATTTTTAGCACTTTTACAAGTCAACATTATATTAGGTACTTAAAATTAAGTTATTTTACGAAGCATATAGAATTACAATGTGCTTATTGTCAAATATTACATACCAAGCCCATTACACTATACGAGTTTAAAAAAAAAAGAAGTTCTCTTAACTTTTATCGTATCCACACTGCGGGATAAACCAGCAGTTTTAGCTACAGTGGTGCCCCTATACACGGTGGAATTTAATTCACTCATTTTCTTAAATGTATGTACTCAGACCATGCTATAGAATATTCGTACAAGGGCCAATTTAAAAAAATAATTGTTTTAGTATTTAGTGCCTTCTAAAATAACTGCATGACAGCCGAAATATCTATTTAACGGTACACACAGCGCGGGCACCAGCTGAGTGCTTTGTAAGTGTTTCGAAGGCAATAAAACACCTGCTTTGTTCATTGTCTCGAGGCTTTTCTTTAGAATTTAAATTTGATAATACCTAGATTTAAGTTTGATTTCATAAGTACTTTTTTTATTTAGTTATATGGGAACATTCTATAGCATTGACTGAATACATTAAAGGAAAAGAACGAATTAAATTCCACCTTGCACATTCCTTCAAGTAGTCCACACTACTAACTTGTGTCCGGGCTGCGGCTGCGGGTAAGCGCGCGGCCCGTAGTGCGGCGGCGGGTACCGCGCCGTCGGCCCGCCGCCTTGCTGCAGCATTATCTGCAGGTGCGAGCCTCGCAGGTCGCCCGCGCCTTGCCCACCCGCACCACCGTTCACCACGTTCAAGCGGTTTCTGCGGGAAAATGTTAGATTAGTTAGGTGTCATGCAGATAATTTGGTATCACAGGGTATAAGCTGCCGAGATTCACTTAAACCCAGTTCTTATTCTCTCACTTCGACTTATCTTCCATCCTACATATTCTAAATTAGATTTCAACGATAGAGACTTCTGAAAAGTCGGTTTGGCGAGAATTGGACTCCAACTGTTACATATGCATCATAACATCAGTAATCTCAATCTGATGGCAACCTACGTACTACCATCATTCTATCAAAGTGAAAGCAAATTTCATTATCAAAATTTCATACAGCGCCATCATCTAGCCTCAAACTAAGCAAAGCTTGTACTATGGGACTACAGAAAAAACACCTATGTTCATCACACAAATGTTTTTCCTGGGTGGGAATCGAACCCACAACTCACAGCTCAGAAGGCAGGGTTACTACCAACTGAGCTATCGGGCCAGCAAAATGCAGACAAATGGCTATACTAACTGGTTATTAGTGGTGAGCATCTCGGAGAGCGCAGAGTGATGCCTCGTCTGGTGCATCTGCATCGGCTGGTGATGTGATGGCGCGTGATGCGGCGGTCGCGGTCGCGGCTGAAACGGCCTCACGCCCGGATTGTTCAACTGAGGCGGCGTCGTCGGCGTACTTTGCTCTTTAGCCAGAAGGGATACAAGGATCTGGTTCTTCAGGCATAGAGAGGACATGCCGCCGCCGCTTGTGACGGGGCACACGCTCGTCGCCTGCGATGATGATGATGCCGACGCGCTTGAACTCACCTGATGAGGTTAAGAGGTCAATGTATATGGAGATAGCAGCGGTAAGCACTTGCTTTGCCAAATGTTTTACCCTCGTATACCCTCGTTAAGTTATGCTTAACTATTAAATAAAACAAGTCGTCCAGCTTTATTTCTCACGTTGCTCTCCTTGTAAGCGCAATGGTGGATAATTTTACAGCACTAGAGGCTTAAATGGTGTTTTTTTTTATATGGACCAGCCTTTGTGCTACCTAAAAGCTCTAACACCAGGATGCCTGCACTAAAATAGAGATATCGTTTCGATTTTTACCATACACGAATGTCTTATAAAGATCTTATTGAAAATGGATACTACCCAGAAAAGTAATTAAATGTGTTACCACTTGGTGCCACTAAATGACCAAGAAAGTTAAGACGTTTTACTTCACGAAGAGCTTGTTATAAAATTTAGATATCTTTTGTTTTATTCCAAGATCTTTAAGTTTTTTGCTGATTCACCACCCTAGAACCAATAATCGGTGAAAAAAGTAGTCCATTTGCGTAACATTTTTATGGGCTCCACCTTAGAACAACTTCGTCACTTACCATCAGATGAGTTGTTGTCAAACGCGCGCCCATTTCACCATAAAATAAAATTAACTATACCTGCTGATTTTCAGGCGTTGCCCTCTTAGCGTTAGGGACTATCCCTTTGGCTTCTTCGAATTTGCGCTTCTGCGTCATCTTCTCGATGTAGGCAGATTCAGCGTTTTCGCTGGTGCGGCCGTTGTTAGTCTGCCCATTGTTAGTGGGCTGTAGCAATTGTGACAGCAGCGCGCTTTGATGCGCCACCCCGCGACTGCTGCCGGCGGACCGGCGCGCGTCCTCGGCGTCGTCGTCGGTGTTGTCGCTCAGCATCTGTGACTCGAAGGAAATACTCGCTTAGAGAAATAATCTAATTACTTTCAACACATTAATGACGATTAATAGTTGTATATCCATCTCTATCGTCTTATATCATTCCCACAACATGAGTTGCCAATGCAAATGTTTTTATTCCCATATAAGACAACAGTTTGTTTTTATATGTTAAGGAATGGCGTTACGAGCTAACCGTTTGCCTGATGTTAAGCGACACGGCTGCCCATATCAGTTGCAGTGTCACTTGGAGTGTCACTTGGAACTCTAGAGTATAGTTTCGCGTGGCACTGCACTGCGCACGTTATCCTGAGAGATTAACACAATCTAGTAACACGATTACTAGACTGTGAGATCAGATCATAAAGTCTCATTTGCCCAGTCATTTCACTAGCTACAGTGCCCTTCAAACTGCAACACAGTAGTGCTTGCGCACTGCCAAGACTAAGACGAACTTTGCAGAAAAATTCTACCACCTAGTAAAACAGTTGTCTTATATGGGAATAAAAACATTAGACTTTTTTTAAATATTTTAGTTTAAGGCAACACATATTTTTATGTTACCGAAATACTAACCCGTACTAAAGAGCTGTGCTGCTGATGCGAATGCGAGGGCGGGCCTTGGTGCGGTGCCTGCGGCGCGTGCGGCGGGCGCGGGTGGACGGGCGACTGCGCCGGCACCGGCGTGTGCGGCGGCTGCGGCGTCTGCGGCGCCGATATCTCCCCCGGGGCCGCCTCCTCGTCCTCTTGACGCAGGATACCGATCAAAATACGATTATCGGGCTTGTTTCCTATCAGGATCGAACGCAACCTATTCGATTCCTCGTGCTGTTGCGACTGTTGCTGCTGGTGTTGCTGCTGTTGTAGGTGTTGTTGGTGATTGTGTTGTTGTTGCTGGGGATTGTGTTGCTGTTGTTGCTGCTGCTGCTGTTGATGATTGTGTTGTTGCTGCTGGTGATTGTGTTGTTGTTGTTGCGCGTGCTGCAGCTGATGCGAGTGATGGTGCGCGTGGTGTTGGTGGTGCAGCGACGAGGATTCGCCAGGGTTGGCGGGCGCGCGCGATGTGCTGCCCTCGCCGGCGGAAGCGGCCTTGCGGTCCTTGTGATCGTCGGACATGTCTCCGAGCAAACCGTGCACCGCCCACGGGTCGAGGTCGAAGTCGTTAATGGCGAAGGGCAACGCGGGCGCGGGGGCGGGCGCGGGGGCGGGGGCGGGGCTGGCGCGCGGGCGGTACCGCGGCTCGTCCGCCTCGGCGGAGTCGGGCGCGGGCGGCGCGGGCTCGTCGTCCCCGAGCACGGAGTGCGTGGACATGATGAAGTCGGGCTCGCCGGACGTGGGCTTGGCGCGGAAGAGGCGCGAGCGCGCGCACACGCGCACGGGCGTGCGGTCGGCGCCGACGCGCAGCCGGAAGGTCTCGCTGACGGCGGGCGGCGCGGGCAGGCACGCGGCCTCCTGCAGGTGCGCCAACACGCGCCCGCGGTCCCCGCTCTCCACTAGGTCCAGGTACGGGGTACCCACCAGGGACGCCCGACACTTTATAAAGTTTTCCACTCCACTCAAATCACAAGCTGCAAACGATTATCCACTTTAGTAGTCTATCAAGGAACGTTGGTAATATGGGACATTATTACAATTATCGTTGCATTATCGTTGGAGCTGAAATTTATTTAAAGCAACAATATAATCAATCATAATTGAAAATTATTTATACATTGTTCCAGGAATTAGTGTCAGGTGAAAGCCCAGAAGTGGAATCCCGTATTTATGTTCCACGATTTTTTATAGTTTAGTAATTACAAGCTTTTGTGGTAACTTTCAATCAAACTTTCAATTTGGTCTTAACTTCATCAGTTTTGCTAAATATAGTTAGTTTTGGTTATTTATGTTGGTAAATTCCTATACAGTCTGTATAATAATAAAAATTAACAAGAATTTTATAAATAGGGGTGTCATACGTACAGAGTATATTATAGTTGCAGTCCAACCGGAAGACGATATGATCGGCCTGCTTGCCTGCGGTGATGGCGGGCGGGCCGCCGCACACGGGGATGAGAGCGGCCGACGCGTCCTCGCAGCGCCGGATGACGCACATGACGGAGCCGGCCTCCTCCGAAGCCGAGCCGCGCACCGGCGCCGCGTGGATCACTGCCTCCACCACACTGTGCAAAACAAACAACCCCTTCAAAACAAGTACGTAAGATCTCTTTTGCCGCGGCACATACAGATTCAATAAATAGGTCCAGAACAATGCTAAGGTTACAGTCAAAATTGCGGGTATTACTGTACTGACGAGTAGTACCGTCAAGTAGAACGCAAGCTTGTTTCACGTAAGCGATTGCCTAAGTCTCAAATCGAACGTGTTATGGAAATTAAAGGCATAAAAGATGCTGTTTTTGTTAAACAGAAACTATTCCAGCACTCCTAGCTAAAGTACGCGACTTGTTGTGTTTTAATTTTTTTCTTTTAAGTTGTATTTAATTTGACGATACAATAATTATATAACAACCAAAATGATAACGAAAAAATTCAGAATGGCAAGTATCTGCAACCCCGCAGTTGAAGCGAGCTACTCACCCGCTTACGTCATCGAGATTATCGGAACATCTAACTTTATTTCTATTGTGCAATGCTGCAGAGTCATCCATAATATACCAAAATCGCTCATGACGACCTTAAAACACGCCAACAGTATAAGTTTTGCAACTGACCTTACTCGTTTACATACAGTAAGCTATTGGCGGAATGAGTTACAACTGATCTGACAAATGCTTACTTTTGTTGGCAAACACATTATGCGCACTTGGTCAAACATTGTAATTATTATATTTGGAGAATAATAAAAGTAGGTATTTCCTGACCTACGCATGGACGGAAAGAATAATCAAAAGTGCGACGCGAACTGTATGTGCGCTGACGATACAAAGTAGTTAAAATAATTTAATAATTTTTTCCAACGTTACGTACGTTGCGATAACAACAATCTGTAAAGTACCAGTCGTTTTGATACTTAGGATATACATCACCAATTAAAAAAATAATTATATGCTTTAGACAACACGACTGAAGTTAAACTTTTTAGCTCCATCTATCGGCCGGTATAACTTTGTTGGTAATGTCACCGTCTTGACACATTTTACCGGACATGCCAACATAATAATACAAATTTTAAGTTATTTTTAACTTGACAATGGTGATCTACGTGATCTAACAACTTTCAACTTCCGTTCGCCTCGTTACCCATTCACCAGCTTACTCCCCAAGTCAAGCGAGCGTAAAGAAGTTACTTAAAGTTTTATTTAGATTACTAGAAGATACAAAATGATTATCTGATTTCCATAACTGCCTAGATCTATTTAATAATTGTGCTATTCAAGGTATGTTACCTGACATCCGTTTTGTAAGCCAATCTGGTTTATGAGACTTGACGGTATCATTGCATAACTATGTAGATCGTAGCGTCACAAACGTGTTCGAGACATGACCGAGAACACTTGCAAACCGACTCACGGTTACCAGCGTTACCTAAAGCTATGGCAACGTTATGATGGCTTTTTCCGGGAGTGTATAGATATTTAGAACACGTGCAAGGTATATTAAGGTCACGGGTGTTAACTGTGCCAGTATAAGTTTATTTTCTTTAGATAATATGTTCTAACTTCTTAATAACAAAATGTATCGAAATGTTAATTATCTCACAAAGGTCATCATTTAAATGAAGAATTGGTTGATACTGTTCTCGTAGTAAAATAATTGGTTAGAATTAACTTTCAATCTCTAACTGAATAGGTATCGAGAAAATAAATACGATTGAGACGAATCTTTCTGGACTTTTTAACACACCAAGTTACAATTTTTCGTTACAATCATCTCCACGCTATAATACTAAAGCAAGTATGTGACTATTTTATAGGTACGTACAACAAAATGAGCGTGTCTAGAGACACGTGTGTCTATCTGTTAAATATAAGGAATGATGAACTGAATGTGTCGTCTTGCTCATTAATTAAAAAAATCACTTATTACTACATTTATCTTCTTATGTTTCAATTTCAGGATAAATGTTAAATGTTAATGTCCTAGTAAAAATTGTCTAACCTTAGAATGTGAAATTTATCTGATTTAACTAAGGTTAGGGAACTTTAGGTACTAAATAGGTGATTACATTTTTTGTCACACTTAGATTTGTGTTCTAATAGGATAAACCAGTTTAGTTGTGTTTGTACTAATTAAATTTAACATGATGTTAAAATATTTAATTATTGTAACAAACGAGAAACGAATTAGGAGACATATTTAAGTAGATGTGATAGTTAGACATCCCTTACTGCGCAGCGTGAACGATGCATTTAATCAATAATTATAATGTAAATAAAAAAGGTAGATTTTAAATAAAATTATCAACGTATTTTTCTACTAGCAATAGCTACATATACTTATATTAATTTATGTTGAACTAGTATCTGTCATACAACACACTACTAGAAATACTTTCAAATAACGTCACACGATTTCCACACAGATGTGTAATACTTTTATTATTGCTTTTACCTATAATAATGCTTTTATATGACAATCAAATAATCAGTAACCATTATAATATTGCATTAAACATCATACTACGCTGATGTCAACTAAACCTTGTTACTGTGAAGTTCAGCGTTCCAGCAAGTCGGCCACGGCAACCATTTTTTTGTTGTTTGAAAAATCCCATCGGCCACTCTTATCCTCACCAACTGATCGACAGTTACGTTGATTGTACCAATAATATGCATACTTTAACAGCACATTTTTTTACAATATATTATAATATGTACTTGATTCGTAACATAATTTTTAAGCCCCATTCAGCTGATCTCATAAATGAGAAAAGGGCATGTTTTCAAATTAGTCCCATAGAATTTTAATCAAAATTGGTTCAGTATGGATTTTAAATCAAAATAATTGGGGAAAATATATATGTCGTCCAATTACTTCTCACTATGAAATTAAGGCGGTTGAAATAAGTTATAAGTTTATTATTAGATCATGTAATTGTGTGGTGGCCCTAGTTTACTAGTTTGTGGAAATAAACTTTAAGGTAAAAGCATGACATCGTGCCAAGTCAAAAACCAGTTGTCTTTCAACAAGCTTATCATTATAATAGAGACTCGAACCAGATGTTATCGCAAATAGCCTGACCTTCAATTACAAGTTTTTTTGTGTATTTTTTCTAATAAGTTTTGATGTTTATTCCACCGATAGTTGTAACGTCTAAGGTATAAGTATAACAATAGAAACGCTGAATCAAAACGAATGCAACGCAGTATGAAATATTATAATCAATGTTATATTTGGAGAGGAAAACGTCTGTCAGGTCAGCTAGTGTATAGCATATAAAATGTATTGCTGAAAACTAATACCAAATCCTGTCCATGGCAAACATGGACCCAGTCATCATAGTATTTCAGTAGATATGCATTATATTTCTTAAGACTGAAAACAAATAATATGTATACCGTAATGGCACAAAAACAATAAAATATAATAAGTTTGCATCAGTTCGTAAGAAGTATCTATGATAGGTAAACGCACGTGTAATCGCCCTCTTATCGTACGCCCGTCATGACCACCTATCACGATGAAACCGCACAAAGTTTATCATTATTGTAACTACTACATTTGGTCTATCAAATCACCTACATTTAAAAAATCTTTTTGTAGTCATACGTCGCATCGTCATAAAATTGGTGGCGGATCGTAAAGTTTAAGTAGTTTAATGTACAAGTATTAAGAAGCAATATCTTTATACGCTGATAATGTGCTGATATACCGACTAACTTCATTTTTCCTATGTCCCATCAATAGTTTCAAGACAATTCAGTCTGAATTAATGCTTACCTTGTATCAGTCCCATTAGAATTCTTCACAATTAGGCCGGCCTGTATTGCTTGAAACTTATCGGCTTCTCCAGTACTCCAATTAAAGTTTTGTATGCTTCTCAGCAGTGGCTTCAATTTTGCATGATCTTTGACATGTAAAAGTGAGTAAATAGATTTCTTATAAAGCTCTGTTCTGTCCCGCAGAATGAGATCTTTAATATTTTCTGTTACGCATTCGATTTCTCCTTTAGAGTTTATTTCCAATAAAATCCACCCGAGGCTCCCCGTGTAATGTTTGAGTGCCTAGAAAAAACAAAACGGTAATTACACATTTGAATAACGACTGTAAGTCTTAACATAAGCGTTTTAATCCCATGAAAGTGCAGAGATCCCGTTTTAGCCATTTCATTATGAAAGTGTCTGAGTGTAGTTCGTAAAACGCATCAATAAACATACTCATTTGTCTAGGTGCATTCCATACACATCGTCGCTTATTTGAAGTCTTTTGGCAGCTCTCATCTCAAAATCTTTTGTTGTTAAATATGTTGAACACATAACAAAACAATACGATGCAGTGCTTACTATTTAAATATTTCAAAGAAGTCATTTATTTACTTACTAATATATCCGAATCATGAGTTATTTGATGTGACAGGAAATACATGTCAACGTTACGAAATGGCCTCCGTAGTAATTCTGCCATAGCTGCGCTCTATGTAGTGGGTTCGATTCCACTGGACAACATTTGTGGGGTAAAGCATCTGTACGATTACTATTATAATAAAGGGTAACTCAGCGCGGAAATTAAAACTTAAATAAATCTGTAGTTAGTGGGGCTAAAAAAGTGTGGTGGCGTTCGAAAGCTAATTAACGCGGAAAAAGTTATAAGTCGCTTTGGAGACATACACTGGCCACTCAGATCACCGGACTTCACCCCAATTTTTTATGGGGTTACCTTAAGGCAAGAGTTTTTGTTGCCCTTCCTATTAATATGGAGGAGCTGAAGGACAAAATTACAGACGAAGTAATAGCCATGCCAACTGATGTTCTGCAGCGAGTGATGGCAACTACGCGCAAGCAAATACGCGCGTGCGCTTTGAAGAGTGCGTTGATGGTAGACATCGCGATGACACAATATTTTATAAGTGAAATCCGCATAAATGTATACTTCGTATAATTAAAGTGTTTATTTATATAAAATCATAGAATATTCTTAAATTATCCATGTTTTTTATAGTTTAAATACCGCGCCGAGTCATCCTTTACATTGTACTAAGTATATAGACGTTCTACCAGCAATATGTAATTTTATATTTATTTTCAACGCAATAAGCCCGCAAAAGACGCCAGTTAACATCTGTTTTATGAATGTAATGTAATGTGATCACCCGGCACCGGCAGTGGCACGTACCTCGATGAGGGTAGTGAGCTCCGTGTAGTGCAGTCCGGCGCAGATTGGCTGCGGCTGCGTGGAGCTGACCTCCCCAGCTTGCACGGGCGACAGGCTCTGCGCGGCTCGCAGCGGGCACTCGTCGGGGCACTCGCGCCGCCGCTGGAGCACCTCCTGGATCTGTCGCGTGGCCTCCCGGACGATGCCGTTCTTGTCCGGCTGCTTCACCTCCGCAAGGCACGTCCCCAGTAGCTCCTCGAGCTGGTTTATGGTCTCGTTCTCTTGTTCGCGACGCCTCTTCTCGTTGTGGCACTTATTTCTGAAACATTAGAAAAGAATACGATAATTTTCTAAGGAGCGTTCTTTGTTTCTTACATTAATAACAATCAGGCAAAATTGTGACGACATCGAACAATCATGGACCTAAAATTGTTTTTATTAATTTACGACACAACACGTAGTTCATTTTAAACACACATGCAGATTGAGACAGTGAATACAAACATACACAAAGCTCAAAAATATTATTCGTTTACACCGAAATTATATTGAAATATTTTCTGTCAATTATGATTTGTTGTTTAGAAAGGCTCAGTGCAGATTTATGTGTATGTAACCATTGTCAAATTATACAATATTGAACTGGTTAGGATCAAGTAATGTCAAATCGAGATTGTATGGTAAGCAGCTCCAATTGACACTATCGTTCATGCTACCTGCACAAAAACAATAAGTTATGGAAACAACATTTCATCCTATTATATCAATATGTTGTATTTATAAATGTCACTTTTACAAGTTCTATATGGTAATGAAAAAAATATTATATTCATTGTAAAACGTATTTCGATAAATGAATGAATGTAAATATTTTCAAATTAATAAATGTAATTAATAGAAAATCTAATTGAGTCACTACTATAATATTAAGTAAATCAGTTCAGTGATATTAATAAACCAAATAATAGAAGAACTCCAACTACTGTTTAAGATTCTTGTATGATAGTACTAATATTTATTCAGGGATTCCGACATCCTATTAATGTATAAATTTATATATAACTTTATCAAATAATTAATATATTTATGAAAATAAATGTTAAAATACAACAATATAATTATAGATAATGAGGAACTTTATGTGCAGTAGGGTAGGTAATCCACTGATACATATACACACATACAGCATTCAAAAATATATTATAATTTGTCATATAGAAAAAAATTATAACAAGATTAACAAGTACAATATAGTAAAAATGTTTAGTTTTTTGATTCATTGGACAGTCAGTAAGATACCTCATAGTTTTGTTCAGCATTGGGCTAAATTGATATGTAAATTTTAAATGATGCAGACTTAAAGCTATTTATAGAATTTAGGATTGTAGAACGATGTAGGTCTTCATGGTGCCCAACAAATTAACAAATATACATATTAATAATACATAATCACAATAGGTACATACATACTAATACAAGTAGCTCCTACAGGTTTTAGCTTGGGTGTTCTATCTTCACCCTTGGAATTAAGTTTTAAAGTTATGCATAACATAAATGAATACTTAAAACCCAATTTCAATTGTTTTCTACGAGTGTCCTTCTGATATCTACGAGTAAACAAAGTTCCGCTATGGGATGTAGGTAGCTAAATAGCTACTAGCAACCAAGAAGATAGCGCTCATTAACGCAATCTGCCAATAACTAAAATAGAAATATAACTTATTGATGACAATTGTTAGTAATAAATAAACTCAAAAGTAATAACATCTCGAACTTAAGACATGTTTCCATTCCACTATAAATACTGTAATGGAAACCGTCATGAAAAATAGCTAACGAACCGAATGGTTACATTTGAATTCGTCTAGATATTCCATCCACAGGTTATGCTTATAGTAAAACCGGACATTGTTATTGAAATTATAATATAATTATTATTATAGGAAATCAAAAAAATATATACGATCAAACAAACTGTGTGCGATTCAGTCTCATAAAACGAGCCGACATTTCATGTTCGTCTTAGTTTTTAGTGTATTCATTGTCTTTAGTTCGTCAGAATGCTGCACGCGCAGGCACACCTGTGCCTAAAGCTTACTCGATTCTAACAAATGCAATAAAATGGAGTTCCTGTGTATTTCTAATGAACTAAAACCGGTTTGAATGTGCCGGCCGGCCCCGAGTCGTGCTTTCGGAGTTCCGTATTACTCATCGAAAATTATGTTCTTTTATAGTTTTGCATTGAATAAGAATAAATGAAGTTTATCAGTATTTTTGTATTGTTACATTGGCATTGCCTAATCCATCAATAGTAAAAGTAGAGCTGATTTGTTCCGAGTAACTTTAAAAAAGTGTATAAGTAATTATGTAATTTAAAAAAAATGATTTGAGTTTACTAACATATTAATTTTCAAAAGGTTCTCTTGGAGAATAGGACCGTGAACAATAAGTTTACATGTTATGTGTTGTGTTATTATGTTATCTTCCATCTATATAGCGTGTAATACCTAAGATACAAAATATGTAGACTCTATGCTACTAAAATAGTCAGATTTATGAGTCAGGCTGTACTCAGTAAGTACCTATCTTATTATTCATTATATTCTTTAAAATGTATAGTTGTAATCAATGGTTTGAGTCATGATCAACGAAAACGTTTTGACAACTCTTCTTAATTCGTTTTCTTCTCAATTCATCTGTATATTTTATAGGGTTTCTTATACTATATCTCTGACAATTTTATTGTTCACTGTACACATTAATGACTCTTTTTTAGGGTTCCGTAGGGGTCCGTTACAAGGAACCCTTATAAGTTCCAAATCCCCGTCTGTCCGTCTGAATCCTTTACTATCTTATGCATTTTATCAATGTATGTACGTACATGTATGAAATTTTGTAACGATAGTTATAGAGAGGTAGAGATACCTGAAGATAAAAAAATATATAATGTATTGCCATATATCATATTTAAATTAATTAAAAATTGATAAAATAGAAAGAATAAAAATCGTAATTTTAAAATCTTATATTCAAAGGGTGGCTGTCATATGTAAAAGTGGAAATATTATTATTATTTCATTTTTTTAGTTTGATTGAGTAAAGTACTTCAAACCTGTAAAAATATCCTGAGTAAACAACTTGGTAAATATTCTAAGAGAAAAATATAACGCAAATGTAATGTGACCTGGATAGTAAGATAACTAGCTTAGAGATAAGCTAGTTTTAACCTACACTTGTAAGTACAAGTAAATAATGCTTGGGTTATATTGGAGGCTATATGTAATTTCCGTATAAGAATGATTATGTATATCAATGACTAGTTGATCCATCCCGGTTTCGCGCGTGCTAATTAGTTTTATGCCGCAAACCTGTCAAATGGAAGAAGGAAGAGAGAGGGGAAAAGGATGAATGGATGGGCAGGCTGCCTCCCTTTACGTCTTTTTTCTTCTCTTTTATTCGACAGGATAAGTAATGGCTACATTTCGTTGCCGGCAATGTTGTATCGTAGTGAATGGATCACGACACATTATAAATGCCTATATGTATAGATCTTCATAATTCTGCACTGTGGAGGCCGGCCGTATTCTCTTACACTATTAAATAACCGCGAGGATTGACACAAATAACTTAACCATAACTCATATTTATTTTTTTAGTTAACTGTTTTATAAAACATTACGTACACAAATTTCCTACGTGTAACCCGCACTTGGCCGTTTTTGAAAATATAATGTTCCTCAATATAATAACGAAAATGAGCTATAACCACACAAAGTTTCATTAAAACCCATCCATTAGTTCCAACGTAAAGCACTTTCAAAGGGAGAGATAGGCAAAACTAATTGTTTTTATTCCAATATCAATAAAAAAGTATACCGTAAATATACTGCAATTTGATTTAATTGTTTTTATTGATGTACAGTTTTATTTATTTATAATATCATATAATATGAAATACAATAATAAGATTAATAATAAATAATTTAAGTAATAACATTAATTTATTTCACCTACAACTACCAGAAAATATGTAGTTTTGTCATCTATGTAGATATAATATAATTATGCTATTATTATAATCATTTATTAATGAATAACCATAACCCAGAATTAGTTTCTATTTGTTTGACTATTTATACAATGCATGACAAACAAGCAGACGGCCTGTCTGATAAATGAGATAAACATGAAGGTCGTGAGGCACTTCCGAGGCACTACTACCGAAAGATTGACTGACTGGCTCCGTTTTGAAGAAATTCATATTATAAGGATCAAACATCGATCTAGATATAGATATTTATTTGTATTGATAAAACTGCGACTTCAATTTCCCATATCCATTACTATATTATTCACAATATAAATATTAAAAAACGAGCTGATACCTTCGAAAGCGTCTCATAAAAAATCTGGTAGAACAATTCATGGTATGGGTGGTTGGTCAGGTACCTATCAAGGACACGCGGATAAGTAATTGCCGCGCGTCGCGTCGACATGATAAACTAATAGCATAGCATAGATAACACGAAATAATATCTTGGATCAACTGCCACAAATGTCACTACAATAATAATTATGATTATACTTAGAAACATACAATAAAAGCGTTGATTTGACTGATGCAGGTTTTCTTATGGTTAATTCTACTGTTTATCTGACTGTGATATAGGTATACAATAATATTACCTAATAATACGTAGGTATGATTGAATTGAAACCGATCAAAATTACGTATGTTATAAATTGATGCAGACCTGAGCAAAACTTCCACGTTTAATTAAAACATTCCAAGCGCATCATACGTACATTTGAGATTGCGGCTTATCTGACTTTTTTCTAATCTTCTTATCCGGCGCAGTCACGCTCATCTTGCCTTGCATCCCCCTCCATGTGTCTCCCAGTTGGAGGTCACAGGATTCAATTCTACAGAAGCAGCAAACAAAATAAACTTTTAATAAAGTAGGATGGCTTCAAAAATATAACAAAGGAAAAATGATGATGATTAACAGAAATATTCGTTAAAGGCTACTATGGACCTGCCTGACAAGTAGGTACATAATACTTGGAATGGATTATGTACATACCACCATAAATAAAATAATAAATCATCGCCGGTGATAGAAAACTACACAAATCTACAGGTTTATAAATGCACTAGTATAACAAAGGAAGCAATCTTTGCAATGTAATATTTTCCAATTACTTAATCAAAATATGTAAGTGATGCCCCCACCGTATGAGTCATGTTTAGCGTTGTCTGTAAACGTATAGGATACTATACACCTAGGTACTTATTCATTCAGGTTTTAAATAGGCTACTTATGAGAAAGCATTATCAAAAATTAAGCCAGGTCTATAAGGATGTAATACAGTATGGTAACGCGCTTGCTATCAAGGAGTAGTTCTTTATGTTCGCATTGACTCCGGTGATATCAAATGCCAAGTACACAGCAAGCTGAACCTTAGTGCAAAAGAGGGACAGAGATACCAGTTGAACGACGCGCCTACCGAGGAGCCCCACTACGCAACCTCACTGCGACGGCCGCGCAACCTTGAAATAATAATGTTCAGAATATCAACAACGCGCCACAAGCGTGACCAGAAATAGTATATATAATTCTCGAAATGTTTGAAGCCTCTTTCTAGTTCCTAGTAGCCACATCCTGTCTGAATCTGATGTGTTCATTTTTGAAAAGGGGAAACATAACAATCGAGCTTTCAATATTTTTGCACACATGCGATAACGAAGCGAAGCTGTTAACGTCGTCGCGTCGTGTGAGAACAAGATATAATATTTGTATACATGAGCTAAGGTGATCCTTTAGTGTTTGTTTCTATTGCCTATATATTTCATTTTACACTTTAATTTATGAGGTGAAAGTTGGTAAGAATAGTCACCGTTTCGCGACCGAAGGTTTCGCTTTTTCAATAGTTACTTAACAGGTATTCGTCATCGAGACTGCTAATTTTGTTTAACAGTGTAACTATACAGAGCTTGATTTTTATGCTGTATGACTTACGTACCGATTATTGTCGAGAATACTGACGTGATGTGGTGCCCATAAGCGGAATTGATTTATTTAAATCGTACATATTTCACAATTAATTTTAAATTGCTTAGGTATTCCGACTTCGCACGGCACGGCGCAGCATGGTAGGTCTGTCAATTCGCCTCATGCCAAATTGCCAATCTTATAACGTAATATATGAATGTAACTTTTTAACATTGAATGAATACCTGCTACTTTTAGGTACAGTAAGTAGTAAGTATCGTTATTAAGCTAATGCAACGGTTTTGTCATATAAATAATATAATATCAACACCATGCCTAATAATTATATTCAGCAGTAGATGTTCTAACGGCTGATGATGAATATGAATAAGAACACTAGCCGCTTTATTAGCTTCACATGATAGTAAATCATCCTTAACATCAAAGCCTGCCTACAATATGTACACAAAAATCTTTGATAGGTCATTTAGAAGAAATATTAAAAAACTAAATAAAGTCTATGTGGGCGATACGGTTTAATTAATAAACTCGAATAGGTCCGTGCCTACATGCGACTTCCATTATTTTGGCACAACCTTGGGCAGTTGGCCTGCCCAAGGTTGAGCATCATATATACTATAATATACCATATCAGATCGATAACATTATACTATTTTGAAATGAGGTCTATGCCGTGGTTATGTTTAAATTAGTCAATAGTAATAATAATTAAATCGGATTAGAAAAATGTTTCAATACCACATTTTTAATATGTTAATATTGTGTTTTCATCCAATCAGCTAAATTTAAAAAAAGGTAAGTCACATAGTTTTTCGGGAAGTTACTTTAATAAAAGTTAATTGTCATCCATCTAAGTTCACAATGTTTCAAGTTTTATTGGAAAGTTAATATCAAATTGATTGCATTTGTACTGGACTGCCAGAAACACCTCTACTTATGTTATTAAAATTTCAAGTCTCTTATCTTACTCATGGCGAAGCCAAACAAAAGACGAGACTCTGAAACATAGTAACGACGAGCTAACCGCTCGCCTGATGTTAAGCGACACAGCTGCCCATATCAGTGGCAAGTTCACTCGGAACTCTAAAGTATAGTTTCGCGTGACCCCGCACTGCGCACGTCATCTTGAGACATCATCACAATCTCGTAATAAGATTACTAGACAGTGAGATAAGGTCATAAAGTCACATTTTTCCCAGGAATTTCACTAGCTGACACAGCAGTGCTTGCGCACTACTGCTTGGCGGCAGAATAACTGGCAAAGCGGTGGTACCTACCTAGACAAACTTTGCAGAAAAGTCCTACCACCTAGTAAAAAACCTTTTGTGACAAAGTTAATAACACGGTAAAAAGGTGAAATGCTGTAGCTGTAAGGTGAATTATTAAGTTTTTATAATTGTTTATGGACAAAGGATTTGACCACTGACCCTGATGGAAAGTGATGATGCAGTCTACGATGATGCATGCTTGCCTAGAAAATACCTGTTCACACTTGACTTGAAAACTTTCAGATTTTAGTTAGGTGGAAACAAGGACGAAATTGTTTCACTCATTGGCTGTTCGCACTAAAGTGCGCAGCAAAACGCTTAATGAGTTGATGGAATTTCAACCATGTATGGGTGCCGTGTTTTTGTGAGCCTTGATGCCCGATGAAAGAAGGGAGATGGAGGAATAAGATCGTGTTATACCTTCGTACACTCACCAAAATGGAAAAGGGAAGCGAGAGCGAAACATATGAGTGATTGAAACGGTACTATTATTCTCTATCATCCATCTGTTAAATAAGGAGATATATATATTCTCTATGACAAAAATATAATTGAATAATTTTAACGATGCGACATCTACCAAGGAATGAGCTATGAGCGTTACGTAATCACACTAATCACACTATCACACAATCGCACTAATATTATAAAAGGCGAAAGTTTGTATGTGTGTTTGTGTGAATGTGTGTATGTCTGTTACTTCTTCACGCTCAAACGGCTGAATGGATTTGGGTGAAATTTGGTACCAAGATAGCTTATACACTGGATTAACATATAAGCTACATTCTACCCTGGAAAATTAAAATTTTCCCGTGGGATGAGCAAATAACTAAAATACTTTTAATCCGCGGGTGAAACCGCGGCGCGCAACTAGTTATTTATAAATTTTACAGATTACTTTGTTTTGGCTCTATTTGTTTTATATGAAGATTGTTATAGTAAGACACTTTACCTTTTGTAGAAAAATTTTTCGCCATCAAGCAGTTTTAAGAATAAGCAAACCTGCGGCCACCATTGCAGCAAAAACTCGCTTATATGTGTGGTGTTGACACTACCTAGTTATCAGAACACTCAACAGGCAATTTATTTAAAATCTTCACAAAATGCCGTACTGTGTCTGCATGGATTTAACGAAATAAAGTTGTAGTTAACTCTCATTGAAAAATAAAAATCTGCGAATAGGCCTTTTAATCTAAACTAATATAATATATAAAGAGGAAAGATTTGATTGTTTGTTTGCATTGAGTAGGGTCTGAAACTACACGACTGATTTGAAAAATTCTTTCACCATTAGAATCCTACATTATCCCTTATGACTGTACAAAGTACCCGTACGAAGCCGGGGCGGGATAAATAATTCAGTAAACAGAACTTTAGAGGTAAACAGTTCAGCGAATAAGTCCAACGTCGTGACATTCCATATATAGAAACAAATTTGACCACCTCTTATCTATAGTATTATTTAGTATTGATAAAATCAGCACTATATACACGCATTCATTATTATTCGGTCCAATTAATTATTGAATGATAGGGGCAGTCATACTTCGTCGATGCTATTATTGATTATGCGGTGACTAGTCTACCCGGTGTGCCGGTGGTACGGATCCCCTTGTCTTTAAATTTCTCGTAATAACTTTTAGAAACGACTGGATTGAAGGAACGATTTTGATGAAACATACAAGAACCTGCTGAGAAGTCTAAGGAATACATAATATAATAATAGCAAAGGCCATCAAACAGCCAATCCACAGTCTCAGATTCGCCCGTAGCCAGGAGAAGACTACGTCCATTAGAAATTGGAAGAATGGAAAAGCGCGACCGCTCCATATAACTAACCTAAGGGAATTGCCGTGTAGTATAGCGCTAAGTACTCGTTAAACTGAAGAGGCCCTGTTATGGCAGTATCTTTCATACATTTGTTCTATTTTATCTTTAATTGTTTCCCTGTTAGGCAGGACAGAACCATACTCGATTTTAAGTCCTCTATGCAGGTCAACAGTGACCCTTTATCGAATAGGTCATCTGAAAAAATACATTTCGATTGGAAGTTATTAAATAAACCATCTACAAAATAGTTATTAAATTAAATACTACAAGCTTTCATACCTTGATTTGTCTCTGGTGGCAAAGAATCTTTTGATCGTCATCAAGGTCAGCTTCTGGAATACATTCTCCTTATGGTGACAGATATCAGAGCATCAGCAAAAGCTGCACCAGGATAAATCTCAAAAGAATTATATTCTTAAACCTACTGAATCTCCATAGCTCCATTATTTTTATACTATTGTCTTGTTCGTGTTTTCGGTCATAAACAGACGAGTCTATTATACTAATATTTCGTGACTTTAGTCAAGTTAAGCCCTTTGAAACGATACGCAGTATCATAGAGATGAGAAGTGAAAGAAGAAACTTATTTCAGGGCAGTATAGGGCCAGTTTCTAGATGTAAGCTATGACGAAGACCACTCGTATGACACTAATTATTGATTTTATGGTTATGTGAAATGACGACAATGATTAAAGTCAAGATTATGTAACTTTATAAACAGTTACATAAAAAAAGAGAGAATAAAATATAATGTGCAAAATCTTGCAACTACTACGCAGGTATTGCGTATTGGAGAATGCTGATGAAAATGAAACCACTTTTATTCCGTCAATTCTGATTTAATCACTGCCGTATGAAAATGAACGATTACGAACAAAACACGTTGATACTATTGATAGTGATGGAGGGAATGTATCGGATCAAGTACTTCATAAGTTGATAGAGGAAAACGAACTAAGAAGGGCGTCACTTTTTCAGTGTTTGGCGAAATTGTAGACGACCCTATTTTATAAGTTAATTTAATTTCGTAGATAACTTATACAACACATTAGATAAGTTATTTTAAACCTTAGTGCTATAGGATCTCTGGGATAATTTAGTACCTTTAAAGGAACTATGAATAAAAGCTCTTTTTAGAAAGACTTCTTTTACCCCTGTTACTTAAATATGAAAATACAAAATAGCTTCTCATCCTGTTTTTACATAATCATGTAGTTTAAGAAATTGTGACAGTGGATTATACATGGATAATGAAGATACAAAAAAACCCAATACTTACTATATAGTATATAAATACAATATTGCATGTATAAGGAAGAAGAGGGGAGGATGTTGAAACGAGTTGATGATGATTATGATGGTGTTTCTACGCGTGAGGTATTAGTATTTATCTAGTATTTGATATAATATCAAATGTAGAAGTAGAGATAACTTAGACAATAATTTTATGACAAATATTAATAAGGAACTACCTACTTCTCGTTTTATTATACAATAACATAATACAATTTTATGCTGAAACAAAAGGTCCAAGTCTACTGGTAAGTTAAATCTCACTTTGAACGTTTGCGTTCTCCTCGTCGAGTATTCTGTAATATATAAACCCAGTTTTCAAAAGTAGGCATAGTCATTACTTAGAAATCTAAAAGAATATTTCATGCAGGAGTCATTAGGGTCTTCACAATACTCGCAGCTTTAAGCAACGGTACTGTTTTGTTCGTCTCTGTAGTGAAAGTTAATGTAGGTGGTAATGACGATCCAGGCTCCATCCAACAAGATATCAAGCAAAGTACTATGCTAACGCAATTACCTATATAAATCACGTAAAGAGAAATCGCTGGATTCACGGTAAAAACAAACGATGAACCAATTTTTTATGAGTCAGAACGATGTAAACGGAGTGGTGATTAATATTTTTATTATTGCTTATCCCATAAAGAATTCTCTTAAATCAGAAATTTCTACGTGTCATGTAACTTAGTTCAATACCATCTCGATTGAATCGATTGGAAATTTGGTAGATTACAGATGATTTTAGTAACTAGGTACATAAATGATAGTTGTTCAGCTTTCCCTCATATTGTGTTAATGACTGACTACGTGAGTTTTTTGATTAGTTCAACTTAAAGGTTTTATCTTTAACTATTATTGTTTTAAATAGAATTAAATGACCAATGTCATCGCTATCTGGTATTACCTAGGTGACGTAACGAGTCTACTTGCACACTTAATGGGAAAAATTATGATACCTCTAAACTAGGTACCTTTTTCTTTGCAGGTATCTTAGGTTTTGTCTTTAATATACTACATTAGGATGTTTTCATAGAAAAGCATTTTTTAAATTTTGTATTTAAAAACGCGTTACCTAGTGCTTAGTCAGCGTAAAAATAACGTAAGAAAAAGCTAGTCTCAATCAATCCTATTTCAATGAATCTGTAGAATGGGCACAAGAGTTTTTTATTTCATTTTATTGCTGCAAAGGGTATATTATTTCGTCCAACATGTATATGTATGCAATAAAAACTTTTGTTAAGTAGGTACCGGCTTACAAGATTTTATTGCAAAGTAACTTATTACGATAATAAAGTCATTGCAAATAAACTCATAGGATTACTTGCAAGCATATTCTTATTTAAGCAGTTCTTATCATTTATATTTACTAATTTTATCTGCATTGAGTGACCTGTAGTCATTCTTAGTGTCAGTGTTTCACGCCTTTTATTCGGTTTTGTTACATCGAACCGATAATATGTAAATTAATCTTACTTGTTTATTATCATTTTATAGTAGGTAGGCGTCAATAGATAGGTACCTAATGTGAATTATCAAAAGTAGACGTACAGATTCTAGAGCTATATTAACCAATTTAAGTAGGTGTATGTATGCTCCTATGTGTCATAAAAGTTTATATGATTAATTATATTTAAATAGTATCTCAGAGAATGTGCACTAAGTGGACCAGTTTTTACAATGGCAATAAATCCGTGTATAATGATTTTCATTAAAACTATCTTAGATTGACAAGATAGATATATAAAATTAAAGCAACGGACGTTAAATCGTAGGTACGATCCAAAAATTCATAAAATTAATAGGATCACTAAGCGTTACTTAAATATATGTGATCAAATTTAGCGAAGTACCTATTCATAGAATAAGCAAAACCATATTATGTTGTTTTTAATATCTGTACGAATGCTACTAAGCGTGAAATAACGTAAAACCTTTAAAAACGTCCATATTTATGTCTGTAAATTTAAGTAAATTTAAGTACCTCGGGTAGGTGGTGGCCGCCACATCAACATCGAAGAAAATGTCAACCAATTCATCGACATCAGACTCAGGTGTGAGAGAGGGAGGTGAAGTGGTCGGCGGACTGGAGGCCGTGTTCATCGAATGGACTCCGCATGAGAAGAGCACGGGTTCCGATTGCACCATGGGGAGCATGGCTAGAACACACACCTTTCCTCACTTCTAACGTTGCACACACTTATGTCTCCGTAAATTAATTTAAAACAACACAGTACGTATCCGCTTTCAAACATACACTGCATTGCGCCACGGTCGTCGCGACGCTATTTTTTAGTATAGAGATTTCTAGACAAACGCCGACAGTGTTAGCCCGAATTCACAATTTAATCACAAACACTAATAAATGACTACGTATTACGCCTCCTAAATGTTGAATGTCCAACGGCAATAACATGCAATAAGTTTATTACGTAGTGATAGTGCAATTTCCTATCGATAACCGTGCGAAACGTTCGCTACAAAACGACGATGAAAGTCAACTGAAAGACGAGACGTAGATATACACACATCCTTTTCGTTCACCGCTTACAAATTATCAACACGAAGGCAGGGCGGCGCGACGCGATAGACGCAGAACATTGACGGCGGCGCGGCGGCAGCGACGACGGCCGACGTCGGGCCATGGTGACGAACACCGACCATGGCCAGCGGTGGTGACTGAGCGTGAACGGGCTTAGGCGAACTGAACAGTATCGTTGGCACAGTCACACCTACGTCGTTCTCAGCTTGGCGACCTAACTTGCGATCTCGCTCATATAGACGACTAGATAAATACTAAGTTGGCGAATAAAACCGATCGTTGCCGAAATAGCACGACGGATAATAAACTAATGATAGGAATTTTTTGCTATTTTTCTTTTTATTAGCCATTGATTTGTTGCGAAATAAGAGAGAAAATCATAAACAATCATAGGTGGACGAAATAATCTTGTTATTGAAGCTAGTTGTTTTACGGTTTCGGCTTTGGATGTCTACCAAGTATAACATTATCAACAATACAATGCTGACTCTGGTACATATATTAGTAAGCACCAACTAAACAATTTATTCAACTTGGATCAAATCAGTATGGACCACTAAAAATTTTAGTAATTACAGCGTCTTTATATACCAAAAATCGTTTTACAATCAAATCCAGGTACGTTGTTTTAGCAATAATCATTTTCCTATTCACTTACGCAATAATTATCATATCAACTGACGTACGCACTTAAATGTTCAAGTGGTACAATATTACAATTAGCTATACCGTAGATACGATACAGGGAGTTTTGTGAAAATAATGTATAGTCTAAGAAAATATAATTGAGATGAAAGATACGGTAAACACGGCAAGCACGTAAGGAAGCAAGCAAGGATAGTTCTCAAAACACATCCATATTGGAAGCAAAAATTATTTTTATTGAAAGTATATTTTAATCAAAACTCCTCAGCCTGACATCGATGCCCTTTTGGCCAAAAGCATTATAGTATAAGTAGTTGTGAGGTTACCTCCAAAACAAATAACGTAAAGGATCTTTTTGTATTGATTAAATCCAAGTAAATTCTTTCCTAAAAGCCATAGAAGCTGATACTATTGATGAGGTGACAATGACAACAGACCTTCAATCCATTTGATGGATCATGTTGGACATTACACAATATTTTTGAAAGAACTAAATTTTCCTCAAGTGAGCACGTTCTCAATGTTGCCCCAACAATAAAAGAATCTTGCATCGCACACGAGCCCACGATACGGCTGTGCAGTGTAACAGTGACGTATACGTATGAAAGTGAAATGGCACAGTATTTGTGTCAAGTGCACAATTTAGATAACAAGGTCACTCGTTGCATTATCCAATAAAAATGTGCGAACTATCTAAGTCAAATTATACAGCATAAACGGCAATACATAAAATGCCTTAAGTCTGTTATGATAAACCTGTACACCGAGCAATCCGTTAAAAGGACAGCTATTAATTTATTATTCATATATATAAAATTGTCTCTTCAAACAAAATTTAAATTAATGTTGTATTTTAAATCTCAATAACAAAAATCAAAAAAATCAATGTGCCGTAAGCAAGCACAATTACTGCTAATGATATAGATAGGCAATTTCACAATGGTCAATTCTAGTAGACGAAGAAGTTTCGCAAACGCTTGCTTAAATAAAACGAAAATGATTAGCATGAATGGCAGAGTAAAGTGGCAGTAGAGGAAGAGTGCGGCGCGTGCAGATATCGGTGCAGGCGGCCCCGCGGATCTATGTCAGTGGGTCACGGCAATGACGTGGCACACGGTCGCCCGTGGCTCGCAGCGGCGCGCACTTCATTCTAATTCCGCTTTTCAGCTCCCGGTGTCTCTACATACATTGCCATTTCACAATATTTTTCATTCACACATTAATCTACTTCATTTCTGCAACCACCGCCGCTGATTTCTCTTTTCATTTACTGAGTAATAGGCCCATACGAAGCGCTATCTCACTGCTACCCATATTCGTTCGTATTACAACTGTTGACATTGACCGAGTGAATCATATAAGAACCAAATACACGGTCTCATTCTAGCGATTTAATTTAATTCGATGAATCTAGGATCACGGTGGGATTTTCCCTTTGACAATAAAGGAAATTAAGAGGGACACTTAAATGTAGGTAGAGTTTTATTAATAAATCTTAATAACAAAATAATAACCCTGACCTTTATTCGGAATTTTATGAGTAATTCGTTCAATTTTATTGTTTGTAAATATTTTGCACGTTGCAAAACACAGACGAAACAAAGGGAAAAAATCATTCGTTTTCTTCATTTATTCCAACGGTAATTGCAAGGGTTTCGTTCGCTTTCTTTACAAATATACCAAGAAAAGTGTCCTAAAAAATTATTTGCAGTTTATTATTTATTAAGTGTTAAGTTCTTTTATAATTTGTATACAGACTTATTAATAAACGTTACTTAAATGTAATCAACACTTAGAATCCTGTCTCGTTACTAGTTTTCTCTCGTGACATTTCAGAAGTAGGCAGGACATTTTATGCACTGATTAAATTTATATAAAGTAAATATCTACCCCTCATAGAAGCAAAGTAAAAGACACTTTACATGTCAAACAATTTTACACTCTGTTTGGTTTGAATGGAACTCAACTAAAATCATGTTTACAAGAAATGATGGGTTGTTGCCTCGGGAGAGCATAAAGTAATCTGATCAAATGAAACTACTAATGAGAATATAAATGGCGTAATATATTGGTTGGGGACGAAGAGTCCCTGTCGACGGGCATATCGTGTTACCTACTTCATAATGAAGCTTAAATAATGAAATCTTGCCTTATATTAGTCTAATAAAATTATGTAAGCAACGAAATATAATATGTACTAATTATGCGTGCATACTCTTACTAAATAACTAGCTAATAAGTTTTAACAGTAAAACAACATTTAAAATGAAACACAGAACACATTGATTTAAAAAATTTCAACTGTAAATGTCTCTTCCTAAGTTTTGGCGTGCTTCATAACAAAAGTCTTCGTCACTTATAAAATAACGGTATAATCATTACTTATTCTGTATTTTTACCATCAGGTGGGTGTGAATGAGTAAGTTGGAAGTCGCGTATCTTGCGTAAAAATTGTCTATCAAGAGAATATCCCCGGTTCAACTAAATTATCTACATATTTCAGTTACTGTTAGCTGTCATTTCAGGTGGCCGTTGCTTATTGTTCGGAGCAAATAATGTAAATCCAGTAACGGTGTCTTTATTGTTTGCCTTAAAGATAGTTACTAAGAGGATTCATCAAACCTACACAAAAGTATAACGGGATTACGTACAAAACTTTTCCTTTCTAACTTAGCATACTTAGCAATTTTATACAGGTGTCTAAGAAATTTGTGTCATGTGAATATCTAGAAGTCTAACCACCCCCTGAGACACCCGAATCTGATGTAGAATAAAATAAATAAAATGTAGATATGTGTCCCGCGAATTTTTATGTTTAGAGCCACTGGCACTTTTGTCCATTTTCAGTCAAATCCCTGATTTTTCCATAAATTTAATCATTGAGGATAATTTTATACACTACTGTTCTCATAAACGTGGGCCTTTCAAACAACACTTAATGTCATTTTTATACATATTTACATGGCTCTAAAACATTAACTTTGAACGGCGTCCTAATAATACCATACGCTTCTTCTAATTTACAATGCCTATACTTCAAAAACTTCCGTTTCACTATCACACTCACACAGGACCGATCGAAAAACGTTGTCAAATTTTTTGCTAACAATACATTTTTTGAATGCCTATTGAAATGTCTATTGGTTTGAAATATTTTGAAAATCTGTGATCATACAAATTGTTAATGATATACTACTGTTAAGGTATTTATAGTATGACTGTAATTAATTCAATATTTAAAAAATGGTTCTTTTCTTCAAAATAGGGCTAAAACTTATAAGGTCCCATCCTGTAAATAGGTTGTAAAATGATAAGTGGTCTAAATTGATGGTAACGTGGTTGAAATTTGCTGAGATAAGTAGGTCGGTAGGTTATTCAAAAGATGTCAACGTTGAGAAAAATCTGCCTTAATTTTTTTTTATTGTTTGATAGGCTTGCGTTTGACCACTATCGCACCTGATGTTAAGTAACGATGCGGTCTAGGATGAAACACGCTTTGGCTTTACAGCATATTTAGTGTTCGTGATGTTTTAAAAATTATCTGTTTCACTGGAAACTATTCATAGTCAACTTATATTTAAAAAATTGGATTCTAGTTTTACAAGGCCTTCAGTTTTTTTTTTCCATAGAAATATTAAGATACGAATTCGAAAAGATAAAGAAAATGGTATTTATAAGTTGTTTATATTTAATTTTAGTTGTTTAAATATGTTTTATGCATCATTATTCAACAATGTTATATTTACTCATAACCAGTTTCGATCGCATTTATGATCTTGTGTCCAATAATAATATAAATGTATTCATTATTATATTCTTTTTCGTGTAATAAATATAGCCTAAGTTGTAACATTTCTCGTTAAACGGGCAATATGTAGATATTTAAATTATCTTCCTGTAACATATAGGCCTTCAATTTTAGCATAGGTTTATATTGCATGATTTTGAACTTTCATTTTCGCTTTCACTTTCGTAACTAATGCGAAAGTTTTTTGTTAATGTTTACGTCATACGAAGTGACGCTATGTTTGCTATATTTGTAGCCAGATAGGTGACTGTAAGTTTGTACATAAAATTATTTAAAAGTGGCTTAGCAACAGGTCGGGTAATTTAACTTGCTCTTTAAGCTGTTATTCAGGTATGTATTGCCACAGAATAAATAACAGTACAATATTGCGTAAGATCTCAAATTTTCTTTAGATGGGTACCTACGTTTAATTCCTTCACAAAGTATACGTAACGAACGAATTTTATAATTTAACATAGGTTTGAGCACATAGTTATTTGTTTACTCACGCTAAAAAACGCACCAAATTACTAGTTATTGTTAGTGGTTGTTAATATAAACTAAGACAAATCCAATTTATTTGGGACAGTACTTACTCGTATTGTAGCACATAATATTTCAACGCGAACTAACGTGGGGTTTGGTTCAATTCAACTACGTCTCTGATGATCCTAGAGATAGGTATTTTTCTAATATATCGATAGTGCTCGATCACCTTAAAACGATAATGACTTAATTATGTTATTTCTTTAGCAGTTCTTACCATTTTTTATGATACTATAATAAATTAAATATCGTTAAATGTATCAATTTTTACAAAATTAGCATTTCATACAACCGATATGAAATAAAGGCTTAAATCGAATTCCATCACAAAAATTCAAGTAACAATGCGTGTGAAATTCACGTCCTGAGAGTTCAGATCCTAACTGGTACTAAACAACACTTACCGCATATGAATACCCATGCAATAAATACTTGATTACCCGACAAACTTATCCTTGTGGTTTAGTCAAAGTACAAATAAAGGATTTTTTTTTCTGTAAGTCGAATTACAACACTAATTCAATAAGCAATTTTCAAGGTTCAATAGAAACCACCTATTTATATGTTTTAATGACACGTGAAACACTAATAAATTGGTCCAAAAATCAACACTACAGTAATTTTATATCATAGAGGCTTGAATTATTTACAGGGTTACCGAGTGCGTGGACCTCAGTATTTCAGGTTATTCAACCAGTCTTGAGAAAAAGGGTCTTAATAGACGAACAAACAAAATTTAAGAATTCACTTTTTTGAAACTGCCACGGAAATTATTACTTTACTTAAACAAATTTTACTTAAACGAATAAAAAACTTATTTATTGAATAATATTTATTCTCAAATAGAGTCTCCCGCAATTTAAACGACGTCCCGCGATAAAATTATTTACTTAGATAGTCATAATCACCACGCTTGGCAGGGGCCTTGGTATTCGCAGAAGATTTTAATATGCCTATGAACTATCCTAGCTACGGGAAGAGATGGGGTGGTTCTACGGGTATTCCCAAACCGGGACTACACGGCACGACATTTTTATGTAAGGATTCAACAGAAAAACACGTCTGATGAATTGATAAACATTTATGTTTGGAGTATTGAATTATATGGCTACGAGACACGGACCATGATCAATACCAAACGTGGTCGGAGATAAAATAACATTATTCATCATCACCATAAAAGTCAGAAGAGGAATAAAATCTATCATGGAAGAAAAGCTAGAAAGAAAAAGAGGAAGGGGATGACCGAGAAGATTCGTGGATTCGTGGAAAACTAAAAGAACAAGGTCGTACCAAAAGCTGAAAATGCTGGCTGAAAACCTTGAAAAATTGAAGAAACTCCATAAAATCGAGTTTAGCACTTAAATGGCTAAATTATACAGAAGGTAAAGTTGTATAAAATTGCAAATCCTCGAACACTGTACGAACATGATAACTTACGTAAATAGAGAATTGTACGAATCGAGCATTTGTATGTTTGACGACGCTTTCTAAATAATTCTGCTGTCAGACGGACGGAACACACCTAAAATAACATAATGAAGTTAATTTATAATAGATTTTATCTAAAACTCCGGACGAATAATATGTATGTATGATCGTAGTATGTAATTTCTAGACCAAACTTAAATGAATTTGAAGATATTTTTCTGTAAATTCTAATAATAAATTTATAGGTACAGGTGGAGCAAATAATAGGACCAATAAGGCACCTTTGCTTTGTCAAAGTTTTGTTAGTAGGAGATATTAAGTTTAAGGCTATTAGGTTATTTTGAAGGAAAAAAACCATCTTAGCAATTTTGAAAAATTTACAGTATGTCAAAATTTCGAAAATATTATAATAGAAAAAGTTATGCGGTTCAGTTGCTTGAAAGCTGAGTGGGTTCCATAAATAATGTACACACACACACACTAGGTTACGATTACTATGAAAGTAGTAGTATAAGTAGGAAGGGTAGGATAGGATAAAAAGATTGGAAGCGCGCTAGAATAATGTCGATGATTCAAGAAAGGCAACAAGTTTCACTGAATATCCGCTAGTTTCTAACAAAATATGACACTTTTTTGCAGTGAAGCCGCAAATGAGTTCCGTTAAGCATCCATTTGAGGAGTACGTCATAGTCAAATCACATGTCAAGTGGCCATTGCATGTTGTGCTAACTCAATTATCCAACTACGGCGTGAAGCTGTTAGTTAACGACGAAGGAGTTAAAATATTCAACGGTGAAAAATACTTTGTCAAGTCTCTACGTTGATTCTCAGCTGCGTTCAGTGTTAACATTGTCGGTTGACTAACTAATCATTTATGCAATCAGGTCATGTGTTTTAATATTTTCAGTTACGCCTTCAGAAATATATATACCACCAATACCAATAGTTAGTAACTGCAGATAAGTGACTAAAAAAATTGTAATCTTAATATACGTGTGGTTAAAGTTTAATTTCAAGGAACTACACAGCTCTTTTTCCATAGTAAATAATAATGAGATGTAGCGAAGATGGTGGGCATTGATTTCTGTTATTTGATTTATCACAAATATTATTTGATTTATCATTATTGTAGTTATTAAGGACTATTTTGTCCGCATGAATCCCTGCAAATACGTTGCGTCACGTGGGCGGGCAGATCGATTGGGTGGGCGTCGTGGTTAGCGCTTGCGCGAACATGATCCTGTGTGTTATATCGACCGCTAACTAACTCGACGCTTTTGGGGCAGGTTAGGCCTATCCTCTGGGGTCAAGGTCACGTTACGTGCTACCGAAAGATTGTTTGTACTATGGACAATGAAGCAGTCATTAAATAACGTGCGGTTTCAGGCAAACTTGATAGGTATTAAAACTTTTATTCTTACCGTCTTTGGTACAGTGTTTTCAGTTTACTTATAATATATTCTTGTTCAAACTTTGATGAAATCTACCAAATTATTGTAATTTTTATATAAATTGTTTATAATTTGATATTAAAATGCACATTAATGCATTCAAAATGTTCCAGATTCCAGATAATTACGCCAGTATATGCGCATAAAACTAAGTAAAGTTTTCACATAACGAGTCGGCGACCTCGCGATAAACGTTACGTCTAACGCCATCAACTTGAAACTTTCAAGATAATTTTAGTAATTAAAAAACTAATTATACCGACTTCTTTGTTATACTTAAGTGATACGATACATAATTTGTCAAGCACATTCAAGTTTAAAAAAATCCGTTCGATATAAATGAACTGACTTTGAGTTTGACTGGCTTAATAGCTCAGTTGGTAGTGACGCTGCCTTCTGAACTGTAGATTGTGGGTTCGATTTCTACCCAGGACAAACATTCGTGTGATTTACATGTTTATGTTTGGTCTGTGTCTGGGTGTTATATTGTATTCTATATTTACAAACAAAAATTATCAAAGTATTCTACCAATTATCCGGTTCCCACAGTACAAGCTTTGCTTAGTTTGAGGCTAGGTGGCCCTATGTGAAAAGTCCACAAAAAAAAAACACAAGTTTAATATCTACCCATCTTTCTTCTTCTATACAATGTGGAATTGAATTTGAATTCGCTCTTTTTAAATGTATGTACTCAGACCAGATCCAATAAAAAATTTTTTTTTTTGGTATTTAGTGCCTTCTAAAATAACTGCATGACAGCCGAAATGTCTATTTAACGCTACACACAGTGCGGGCACCGGCTGACTGCTTTGTAAATGTTTCGTTGGCAATAAAACACCTGATTTGTTCAATGTCGTAAGGCTTTTCTTTAGAATTTAAATTTGCAGTGATTTGTTAATACCTAGATTTAAGTTTTATTTCATAAGTACTTTTTTATGTAGTTATATGGGAGCATTCTATAGCAGGGACTGAATATACATTAAAGTAAAAGAACGAATTAAATTCCACCGTGTATATGCATAAAAATCAATTGCTGTTCGTTAGTCTCGCTAAACTCAAAAACGGTTTGGACCATTTGTGTGTATGTGTTTTTTTTTTGTTAGTATACATGAATAAGTTAAAGAAAAACCCATAGGAACAGTTGAATTATTTCAAAATTTAAACTTCAGGCGAAGATAATATTACATTTTGACAGATATTTTATTCGACGACAAACGTAATACTCCACGGACAACCACGTAATAATTACTTGCAAAATTTCATTGCGGTTATTTTTGTAGTGTTAATAGGTAGGATAAACGGATGCCACATTCATTCATTCATCTTTTTCCTGACCATTGTTTCTTCCCTTGGACAAGCCGTGCGAAAAACTAAGATTACAGTACTATAGATAATAGTCTTTAAACCGAAATTCGTAATTTTTTTATAAGTACAACTATAGGATGGTGCAGTTTAGGATAGTTGCCTGCAACATTAACTTTTTGTTGTAACTGACGTGCCACATGTAATAAACCATTGTTATACGATCAATAAAGAATCTGAATCTTAGTTTCAACATTCACGTATAATATAATCACAAGGAACATCCTCATCATCATCATCGTCATCAGCCTGAAGATATCCACTATTGAACAAAGACGTCATCGAGCCAAAAAGCGTCACTTTGAGCAGATCCTGCCTCTTGCCCCCATTGTCTCCACGCGATCGACCCGCGGGGTGATCACAGAACTTTGATTGCCATGCAACAGGAGAAATTTATTCCTAATTTGAAAATTTCCACAGTAACTATGCACATAAGCTGCGTATTAAAACTGTCAAATCCGTACAAATTTCTGTTTTTATGGTTTGCAATCAAGTAACGTTGTCGCCTAGCTGACCACGACATCGCCAACTCTTGAGAACCTTTTTTCTCCATCAGTTGTTGATTTCACGAGCGATGTGGCCTACCCTCTGCCATTTCAACTTTAGCTAATGCGGATCTTCTCATTTCAGATCTTATCTCGTAAGGAAACCCCGAGCACAGGCCTCTCCATAGAGCTATGGCTCGTTGCATGACTTTAAGCTTACTTTTGAAGCCAGCAGTACGTACTACGTCACAGTGCCATAATTTTTCACTGGCAACCTACACTAGTTGAATACCTTTGTATTCAGACTCTGTGGTATTTAGGACGAAACGATAAGTCAAGCCTTTCCAAACGCTGTTCCAACCGAGTTGGATTCTTATTCCGACCTCTTACTCGAAGTTGGACCTACCTAATGGGACAGTATGTCCTAGGTAGACATTCGTCGACGACTACGAGAGTATTGTTCACATAAATTACCGGTATAAACGGAACATGGGCTAATTTTTTATCTTGTCCGTGCTCATCTTCAAAGACCAACCTGCTGGGAGACTACTGAGTCCATAGCACTGGTCGATTCCTCGAGCGACTCTGCTCGAGGAATATCTTTGGCAAAACAAAGGTTAGCGATGTAATCGCTATTTATTTTGACGCCATAGCCTTTCCAGTCCAAGAGCTTGAAAACGTCTTTCAATGCTTTTCGAGTAAATAACGTCTTCCTGTCTCACGCCTCCTTGCAATGGTATTCGTTTCGTGCTCTGTAATTCCTGTAAGTTAGTTCCTGTTAGTCGGGCCTAACATTGTGGCTTTGCTGTACAAACATTTAAACACTTCGATATAGGTGCTTATAGTCAAGTATAGGTAGGCAAGTCTAATATAATTGAACACACAACTGAAGTAAAACTTCTTTAGCTCCATCTATCTGCCGGTATAATTTTTGGCTTTGTTTAATGTTAATGTCGCCATCTTGACGATTGTAAATTGTAATTTTACCGGATATACCAACATAACGATACGAATTTTAAGTAATTTTAACTTTGTTATGTTAACAATGGAGATCTACGTGAATCAACAACTTTCAACTTCCATTTGGCTCAGCGTACTACCTAAGTCAAGCGTGCGTAAAGAAGTTTTACTTCAAAAAATATCAAATATGCGTAGGTACTCATTTAAAGGGCCAAGATGCAGTGTTTCCTATAAAAAAATAGTGCAGTGCCGCACCTTTAACTGTAAGTATTGGTTGATTTCCTTTATTACCACCTACTTCTTCAGCAGCTCAACAGCATATTCATCGAGTATATTATCATATATGTATAAACCTGGCTAGGAAGAGAAATTGATCCAAAACTTAGGAAATTAACAATAAAATACTACAGCCAATATGTAACGACTTTATTACTACCAGCACCCGATGATCTACTGAACACCATCTTTTGTGATTGTACGAAAGGATGGGGCGGCAAATGAGGATGCAAAAAAAAAATGGGATTGGGATGTTCAAGTTTGTGAAAATTGCCGTGGCCAGTCTCCGAAAACCGATTTTTTGAAGATAATTTTACCAGGAATAATGTTTATAATGACCTCTATTGACCCCCGAGTAATGCGTATATATATAATATCGCGAGATATTTTCGAAAAACTGATTTTAGTGACCTTTTGACCTTTATAACTTTTTAGCCGGCACGATATCGATGTCGATTTTTCACATCTTCGTTACAAAGTAATAAAGAATAGAAGAAAATAATAAAGAATATAAGATAAGAAATGTATACAAAAATCCAGCCCACTAGGAATTTTTCGCAGATTGGGGTTTAAAATGCCTTAAATGCCTGGACTATCGAGGATGTTCCCGATACACCCAGATTCTGAACACCTTATTAATTATTTTTAACCTAACTTTCCTGTACATATTAATTAAACTTACAAGGTACATAGATATTAACAATATAACGTACTTTTATATAAAAATAACCAATTACCTCTTTTAATATCCGTTTCTAATTAAAAATAAAATTGGCCGGATATTGGCGTAGGTACTCTCTACGGCTGGTTTAGTTTTTGTTCACGAGTAATTTTAGGTATCTGTAGTTTCTATACAATAATTATGGATAAGCGCAAACTATCAATTAAAATACATGTGCTTTTTAAATTACATGTGATTCAAATTTTTAAAATAGACTTGGTATTTTTAATATATACTACTTATAATATTTGTTATAATCATGGACGTGTCATCTGATACGTCCATGGTTACAAGTTTCGACCTATTTGGACCTGTGTAGGTGGATTTCGGATACCCGGTCGAAAACTAAAATATTCCAAGACAATGCTTCGTCTATTTTCGTCCACCCATATTTTTATAAAATAAATCTTGTGAAAAAATTAATGAATATATTCATAAACTTTAGCGGTTCTAAATTCTTTAAACAGTCAAATCTGCTAACGATAATAAAGTAACAAATACTTACAATAAAAGATGCGGCACTGCTCTGTTTTTTTTATACGAAATGCTGCATCTTGGCCCTTTAAATGAGTACTTACGCATATTGATATTTTTTTAAGTAAAACTTCTTTACGCATGCTTGACTTAGGTAGTAAGCCGACGAGGCAAACGGAAGTTAAAGTTGTTGATTCACGTAGATCTCCATTGTCAACATAACAAAGTTACAAAAACTTAAAATTTGTATTCTTATGTTGGCATGGCGGGTAAAATGACAATTTACAATTGTCAAGATGGCGACATTAACATTAAACAAAGCCAAAAAAATATACCGGCCGATAGATAGAGCTAAAGAAGTTTTCTGACTTAACTGAAGTCAGTCGTGTGGTGCAAAGCATACTCGTTTTTTTCTCTCACTCAAACGCTTGCATAAGTGGCAGAAAAATGTGTATTCTGCGTAGAGTTGACATTTGAGTAGCCATTAAAATACATTCTAAAGATGTGTTCATGATAAGTATTTCAATTTTTGTATTTGTTTATCAAAGGTACATTAAGCAGTCGGATATAGGATGCGGTCCCGAAACTGGCAATCTTACCATCACTTGAGATTTAAGAAAAGCTGGGCCAATTTGGCTATTATTCATTTTAATATATTCATAATTAGGTTTTATGGAACGAAAAATAATAATTAATGATGGGGAAATAAATGCCGGAAAATTTTCTATTATTCAGAAAAAAGTGACGATTTTACGCTGGAATAGTGGAATAATGGTCAACTTAATATTTCGTACCTAATATTTTCTAGTACTATTTAGATATCTTTATAAGTATTCTACTTACCTACTATAATAACTGCCAGGTATGACTAACACTTCTATGGATTTCATAGTTTCCATACGTATTTTATGTGCATAGTATGTTCATCAAATGATCATAGTAACTACCTAGTATAGTTAGTTAGTCCTCCTATTAGTTACTATGAACATTTTCAAATTAGGAATGATATTTTTCCAGTTGCATTGCAATCAAACTTCCGTGATCACCCCACGGGTCACGGCTTTAACACATCTAAGTCAGAAACCACTAGGCTAGTCTGAAACCGAAGGGCTGACCAAGCAGTATGCAAGTGCCACACGAGAAAGGAAGTACAAGTTCAGAACAGACAGGTTCAATAAGCGACTGTGACAAATAAAAAATGAAATGATCGTCCAACGAAGAGACTAATAAATGGTAAAACAAAACGGTCTATATTCGCGTGATAACGATATAATAAAACTAATAAAAGCGAGGGCGGCGGCGGCGGTGTGGCAGTGGCGGAGCTGCCGGCTGGGCGCCTGGGCGCAGGCTTCCTTCGCTAGAGATTGATCGCGATCGGCGTGCCTACCCCGCGGTGCCTGCCATGCGGCGTCTGTCGTCACCATAGAAACCGACTGCCGCTGCTGTTGTCCCAACCTCGACGCCATGATTATTATGATAAGTACGGTAATTCAATAACCGATTAGGTATTGGTTTACTTTATTCTAATCACTCCCTTTTTACCTGCCGAGAGTAGATAGAGATGAAAAATTATATACTCATTTTTATAAATATTAGAAATCAAATAAAAAGGTGTAACTGAAATGAATGAAATATCTAACCTTTGAAATATCTAACAATCACATTAATTTAATTGCGAGAGCACTAAAAAAATAGGTACCTCAGTAATAGTCATAATGGCCGAGTCGCTCGAGGACCTCGGCAACATGCTCAATGACCTCAGTCTACTAACAGGTTAGTCTTAAGATAAACATGGACAAGACGCAAATTATGACTAATGCCATTTTCCACAGAACCCAGAAATACTTCGACAGAGATCGCACGAATCCAAATCGGCTGAGCGGCGTTCGGGAAGCTCCGAACTATCTTTTCGTCCAAATACCGCAAAACATTGAATATACAAAGCTGTTCAACTAGTTGAAGTAGTGAGTAGATTTGCAGTAATGAATTATGGCAAGAGATGTGGACTCTTACTGTTGGCATCACTAGCAAGGTCAAAGTCGCGCAATGAGTATGAAGAGCACGCGAGATAAGATCCGAAATGAGAAGTTCCGCAGAAGAAAGAACTGACATAAGTCTTAGGATTAGCCAGATAAACTCGCAAAAGGCGGCTTGCCCATACCATTTCAATCAAGAGCCGAGATTATAAATTCGATCTCTCGCGTGGTAAATCTGTCGAGATTGACAACTCTGAGATCTCGTGCAAAAACGAGGGGAGATCCGGCGACTTTTCGAAATAAATGGTCAATTTTCTCCAAAAAACATTTAAACTCCATTCAAAACTCAAGGAAAAGTACCCAGCTAATACTGTCCAGGATATTACTGTACATTTTGTAAATAAAAGAAAATATTTGACTATTCAATCACAGAAATCAAAGACGTTCTGATCCTATTGAAAAATGTGTGAGGACCTGTTAGCTGCTGCAGTAAATTATTATTTTGCCTAAATGTATGAAATGAGTATAAAAAGCTTTTTCATACATATACGAATTCCTATTTTTTGCATAGATACAATCAATAAAAAACAGCATCATATAGACAAAATACAATGCAATAATACAATGTATCGATCTGAAAAAACTTACTAGAATTACCATAGAAGGGAAATGTACAGAACATCAGAAAAGCATTGACTCCGGAAAGAAGCAGACCACATTCAAAAAAAAATATTTTGAATTATTGCTTTCCCATTAGATGACCATAACTATTTTGTGAGAATTTATTTTATTTGATTCCTAATAAAGTTTTTCAAGCACTTAAGTATATAAAACATGTTTGTCCTGATGAATAGAAACCTGAGTACAAGATCTATTATAGACTAGATTTAAGCCATGTTGATATTTTTCTAGATTGAACCACAAGTTACCAAACTTTATTTTTGATGATTAATTTGTGTAATATTATGCTCACGACTCAACAGTTTAATAGTTCCCCTTTACCGAAATAAAGTCGGAAAATTGTAATATAAAACTGGTAACATTATGTCTCGCGAAAGCGCCTCGTCTACGGGACTTATTTCGTGGCGCCTACTCTAATCTCGACACGATGAAAGTAATTAAAGAAAAAAAGTTTAAATACATTAACTACCTACGGTTTTGAAAATAGCCGAAGCCGCCGGCAGGCAGCCAACGCATTGCATAGGTATTATAATTATTATACTCTATAGCGCTGCGGCGCTATAGAGTAACAGATATAAAAACTGCATATTAATTTAAAATAATGAAAGTACCTACGAAAACAAACAAAGCTATAAAACTAGGATGAATTAAAATGAATAAAAAAATACAGTTTTCCCCAAAATAAAAGTGTGTACCTAAAATGTTTTTAGACCGTCATTATTATACTCGTACTATGTCTACTCGCTTTGTGTTTGATACATAATGCAGAGAACTTCAAAACTTACTGCCTACAATTATAGGTAAAAATACTAGCAGGTTTCAGTAATTTAACATAGACTAGTTACGCAAAATTAGTTTTACACATCTCGCTTGAACTACATGATTCAAAATGTTACGAACCGTACTCACCTCGGCAATTATTGAACTGAATAAATTCTCTGCTATCCACATACACATTGACGGTTATTATAAACGGTACTCGGCATCATTTCATTTGATGATATTTACATCAGCGTTAGTTACAATATACTACATATATCCCAGCTTTCGCTCCAATCACAGCCATTTCCACTCCCACCCAAATATGTCATTCCATCTTCTAGTTTCTTCTACCAATTGCGCTATTTCTGCACTCGTTATTCAACTTCACACTTATGATACCTTGCGTACCTCGATCATGACAGTTACTGGGAGCTTGTGCAACATATTCAAAGAATAAATTGGGAGTTACTAACTGCTTATTTGAGATACTCGTAGCTATCTATAATTTATCTTTACGAGGCCGTAAAACGACCATATTACAGTAAAGAAGTTAGCTCTAGGAGAGTGTTCCACTGTCTAGACCACATTGTCACAAAGCCGATATCAACACTTTAACTTAAGTAGATAAATGTAGCTCATCATCGTGATTTTCAATCAGAGAAACAATAAGCCGTAATATAAGTGAGAAAACTAATATAAGATATTTCAAATAGTCATAACTTTAATCTTCTCATTCGCGTTAGTATTCTAGGAATATCATTTGACTGGCCCAATAGCTCACTTAATAGTAACCCTGGCTTCTGAGCTGTGGGTTTTGGTTTCGATTCCCACACAGGACAAACATGTGTAAGATAAACATCGATGTTTGTTCTGTGTCTGGGTGTTATATTGTATACTAAGTATATATTTACAATCAAAAATCTAAGTATTGTATCAATTATCTGGTTCCTATAGTACAAGCTTTGCTTACTTTGGGACTAAACGGCGCTGTGTGAAATGTGTACAAATATTTATTTTTTATTTATTTATAATAAAAAGTATCAACCGATTAAAAATTGTTAATAATACCTTTTAAATTTTGGATATAAATTAGAACATGCATCGTGAATCTGACTTAAATTGAATCCCGTAGTTTTGACTCCTTCGTTGATAGATATGATATCAGTCAGTCGTTTTCATTCATGCGAACGATTTATATAATTATTATAATCGCATATAAGTTAGATATTTTTATTTTTTATAATTATGACATACCTTGCATCTTCAATGGCCAAAACTGGCATGTATGATTCATTGATATCACTAATGGCGCTTCTCAGCGCCGTTTTCTTTCGCTCCGTGGCGTTATCCAATTTACGACAGTACTTCTAAGAATTTCCGCCTGGAACAACCAAACAAGGATTATACTATAATAATTAATAACTAATAGACAAATATACAGTTTGATTCAGTATTTATAAAAGTTTTTTAAATGTACACGAATGACGTGACGTGTTAGTAATATTTTATTTAAATCGGATTTATAATAGGTATTGTGCTGTTGCCGTTGCCTTTCTACCATACTGGTCAATTCAAATATGAAATCATTTTATTTTTAACGTGGGTTTTTTTTTATTTTGTCATTTGTTTATTGATCAGCGTTACGTTTTAACCGCATTTGAATCTGTTTCGTCATCATGGATACGTTAAAAATTTGAGTAATGATAGAATATGAGTACCGTCGTGGCAGCAGCGCGGCACAAGCGACACGAAAAATCGACGACGTTTACGGAGCGAACACTACAAAAGAACGCACCACCTGTAATTGGTTTGCCCACTTCCGTTCTGGAAATTTCGACCTGAAAAATGAACCCCGTGCTCGTGGTCGTGGGCGATTGTGGCATCTGATGATACTCAATCTGCGGCTGAATTAGCAGCAGCTTTCGACGTTAGCATCAAAATAATATTGGTTCGTTTGCGTTAAAGTGGCAAGGTAAAAAAGCTTGATAAATGAATGCCTCACAACTCAATGATCGACAGCGCGAAGTAAAGCATCGAGACGTGCCTTATAATGCTCAACACAAACGCAGGAATTCTGAACCGCATTATTACCTACGATGAAAAATTAATTGTTTGACGATCGTTGTGATTCGTCACAGCTTCCTATTAAATGGGATGAGCATTATGCAGATATGTACTGTGAAGAACTGAACACAACGATGGAGAAGCTTGCACGTCTCCAACCAGCTTTGGTCAATCGCTTGTCTCCACTACTCCTGTACGACAACGGGCAAGCTCGTACTGCACAGCAGACGGTCTCCAAGTTACAAGAGCTGGGGTTGGAAGCTCTCCGCCATCCGTCGTACCCACCAGACCTTGCGTCTACAGACTTCCACTTTTTCCAACAGTTTGTGTAACTTCTTGTCGATAAAAAAATTCAATACCAGAGAGGCAGTACGAAATGCCTTTAAAGAATTTGTTGCCTCACGTCCAGCTGATTTATTCAAGAAGGGCAGCAATATACTGCCACTGCGTTGGCAAAGATACATCGATTGCATGATAGAAAAAGAAACTTATTTCATTTAAAAAAAACGGCAATTTCATAGATCGACTGGCCCGATAGCTTAGTTGGTAGTAACCCTGCCTTCTGAACTGTGGGTTGTGGGTTCGATTCCCACCCAGGGCAAACATTTGTGTGATGAACATAGGTGTTTGTTCTGTGTCTGGGTGTTTATATTGTATTCTATGTATGTATTTACAAACAAAAAGTATCTAAGTATTGTATCAGTTATCTGGTTCCCATAATACAAGCTTTGCTTAGTTTGGGGCTAGATGGCGTTGTGTGAAATGTCCACACACATATATTATAGGTAGACAAATCGTGACAAGCTAGTACTATTTGATTTAAATCTGAATTATATATTTGATTTACTTCTGATATATATACAAATCCGATTAAATCAAATACCATTGAAATTTTCGAGAAATTTTGAATCGGCTTAATGGATATGCTTACTGTCAAAGTCAGAACACTACAAAGCAGTCAAATTTTGCCGACAAATTAATTTAATTTAATTTTCGCGGTTATTTCATGGTGTAATACCCCCTCTGCGGTGGAGAGCTATGCAGTTACAGGTATATCATATATATGTATATCATAGGTATATCACCTATACATGATATGATTTATTAAGTTAAGATAAAAAAATCATCGGGAACGACAGTAAAGCCAGTACTTATTTATCCTCTAATAAAGAAGAAAGAAAATAATGAATGGAGTACGACGCCGTGTTATCCATTCATCCTTTTCCCGCTCGCTTTTCTCTTCTCTTGAACATGGCAAGGGCATAAAAGTTAATTAACCCGTGTGAAGCTGTGATGGGTCAGCTAGTCTATAATAAATAATTTATTTATATGCCAGTTTTGATGATTCTAATTTTTTTCCTTCCAAATCTAACTTTTAATAAAACTAGTTGCGGGTCAAAATATTTAATGTTTTAATTTATCATTTTCATAAATACAATATTTATCATTATTATATAATAATAACAATAATCATAAGTGTTACTATTACTACTATTATTATTATAGTCAAGATCCCCTCCCTGACTTTGTTGTGATGTGTGTAAATATTGGGACTTCCTTACAAAACCGAATAAGTTTTCCAGTTCCCAATTATCAATGAAAAAAATAAACATTAGGTTTTAAATGTACTCATTTTCTCTTTTCAGGCGATATTGAGAAACATACACACATAGACTGCTAAAAACATGTCTTTTCTCATTTGTTGAGGATTTACAAAGTTAACTTTATAACGCATTCCCACAGGACCAAGTTAACTTTATGGCATGATAAGTATGTGTTAACCCAAGGAATATATAAGCTGTCTCAATACAAATTTCAAAATCCAAATCCAGCCATGTGAGTATGAAGGAATAACAAACACACACAAACATTTCACTTTTATAATATTAGTGTAACAATTATTAGACAAGTTGACCAGCTTCTCCTTTACTTTAATATATATATATGTATATATATAATATAATATTTGCAAAACATGTTTTAAAACCATTTTAAGGTGATTTTAACTGCTGCCAGAATTAATATTTGGTGGATCATTTTCATGATTCCCTTTATAAACACACTCAATAACATGGTCCTCTACACACTATGAAAATTATGACATTCTGAAGATAAGGCAGCTCCTTGGGTATCTCCCCCAGATACCATTTCTCTCCAAACACAATATATATCTGACTATATCATGTTTGGAGAGAAATTTTTAGTTTTGTATAATGTATTAACAATACTATGGGTGTGTTTCTGTTAATATAGAATATACTACACAACTTCCTTTTTGTTGGGAGGTTGTTACTTCCATAGAAAGACAATCAGGAATAGAGGAGTTATTTATAAAAATGAGCTGAAGATAACATTTGTAGTTGCCTTAGTTATGGTTACAGATGGTACTAAAAAAGCCAAAATGACACAAAACAAGTACATCTACTTATTCCTATTTATTACTATTTTTAATATACTGTATTTTGTACTAGCCACTAATTAATAAAAATCAGAAATTATGAAAGGATTTACATTTTAAGACATGTTTAGAAGAATATAAATCAATTATATATCAAAATAGATCTAAAAATTGTAATTGATAAGTGAACTATACATATTTTACCATATCACTATTTTTTACTTGAAAACTTGGCAAAACTCATGTCTTTTCACTCCATCTAATTAGCAAATGGGGTTATTACCAGACACTATAACTGACATTGTGATATCCTCACTTACACTACAGATGGTTTGTAAATAGAGCAAATAATTATTTTTGTGTCACAATTATTATTTTTATTGGAGAAACAAAACAATAATAATGTTTTAATTGTTATTGCTTATTATATTATAATGAGAAAAGGAAGTAAGGAAATTAGTTTTTTTATGTTTTGCTTTAAATAGCCTTCTTCTAATGATATCCAAACAAGTCATGTACAAACAGTACAACCTAAGAAATTCTATATCAAATTCAAAAATACTAAATATAAAGACTTTTTCCCTGGCCTTTTGATTAATAAATAAATAAGTGTTGATAAAAAAAAGACTATTGAAATGTAGTTTTTAAGGACTTAATTTTTATAAAATTTTTTTTAGAAGTATTGGCATTGTTATTTTGTGTTGGTCAGCTCATAGCTGGAAGGTGGAGGATTTGACTTCATCGACAGGACATGTATTTGTGAACTGAACGCGCAAATACTTGTTTTATGTCTGGGTGTTGTGAAACTATGGCCTTTGTAGTTCTTAGATTCTTAAGAGGTTGGAATCCTAGTTAGAGTCCAGGGTCACTATGTATGTGGATCATTGGACATTATTATTTATTGTTTTACCTAAATGTTCTAAAAAGTTGTTTTTATTGCAATGGTGTTTTCATTCACTCATATGAATGTTGCACATGATCGCAAAACCATCATTGATACCGATTTAACATTGATATTGATTGAACCCTAAATTGCAACATTAGAGTTATAGGTTAATTATTAGATAGCTACCCTAAATAAAAACTTTCTCAGCTAAAAACAGGCAAGTAATAAACCTAACTAAGCATACAGTGATTGTTGAATTTGCTATGGATAAGGTACAAAAACTAACCTAGCTATGAAGTGATCAAGGCTAAATCAAGACCTTGAATATGCTAAGATAGAAAATGTATAAATAATGCGTTACATTTGAAGAAAATCCATAATATCGAAAAGAGATACTATTTTATCTTATTTTTACAGTATGTACATAGCCAATGCGTAAATAAAAACTTACAATAATTATATGACGTCATTTATACATTGACAGTCAATAAACCACCGTAAACACTACAAACAGATTTATTGAAGAGTTTATCACTTTGTAGCAGGAGGAAAATATCTGCTTTCCAATCAATAACATAAAACCACAAGAAAACTTACCGATCTTTAGCAAATAAATGAAATGCTTCAAAGTGATCAGGGATAACCGCGACCCGTAGATGACAGCAAAACTGCGAAACCTATTTAACATGGCGGCATCTTGTTGCAGCCGGTATATTTGCTTTACAACTCATTTAAGTCGTTTTACACGAGCTCTTGATACACACAACATTAAGCACTTTTACAATTAAAAACACTTTTCTGTTTATATGAAAAATAATCAAGTCCCTATCACACACTAAAAGCAAAATGACGTAACATTCTCAACCTTCACGGTCGCACATCACCAAAGTAACACAGTACATAAGTTTTGTATTTTGTATTGCTTTGCGGGTAACCGATGTTAAACTTTGTTGGATTGGAAGTAATTTACGGCACTGCGCTAAATAGATAGAAGCAACTCATTAACTTAAACAACACATCTGTTCGATTAAATATTGGCAAAGTAAATCGAAATCGAACGCGATATTTTAAAGATGCTAAAGAAGAAAAAACGTGACACGCAGTCAATCAAGAAAGCTTTTTCGCTCGCTCGCTCGTTTGCGTTTCTTTCTCGTAATTACGTCGTTGCAAGTCGTTAGTTCCGTAGAGAGACAATCAGAAATAGAGGAAGTATTCCATAAAATAATACAAGTGAGAAGAACGTACGTTGCTGTTTGGTTACGAGGTCTGTTAGATCCTTTCAGCAAATAGATGTATTTCACGTAATAGTAAAATATATATTATAAAAGATCGGTTTGGTTCCTTCACAGTTATCTAGTGAGTGAGAGACGAAAACTCAAAAATAAAAAAATTTATAGCCTGTAAGCCTTTTGTTGTTTCGCAATAGCCGACAAACAGCAATTCTATTGTTTTTGAATCAAACTTCGATTTTGTTTCAGGACACGCGTAAACGCCTGGCAGCCTTTAGAACATTTAAATGACTCGGGTCTATCTTCCTGTTAGACCATGTTTCTTCAGGCGTCAACGTCATCCGTTTTACAGCTCATATCGGACATCTGTTTTTCAAATAAATTGACGTATTGACTGCTTCTGCCCAATACTTATGTAAAGTTTCGCTTCTTCAGGCATGCTTCTAACTCGTTTCACTATTGAGCGATTTGTCTTATCACTTACTCCATTTGTTGCAATGTGTATTCCAATGTCAACTGCTGGATAATGTATGAATACGTAATCGGTTGAGTTGTCCATTTGAATCACCTAGTTTTAGCGTTTCAAACTACCGATTTTGAAAAAACTACAGTTTTGTTTCGAAAAAATAAACAAACGTTTATTCTCAATTTAGTGTTAATAAATGTCAAATAATACTTATAAGTATAGTAGTAGCATGAGCATATAGTAAGGTATAAATTATACCTCATATAGTATGAAGTTGTGTCTATTGGCCCACAGACATCACTATATACTAAAGTAGTTCAGTAGCATGCGTAGTTTTGTTTTGAAAAGGGTAATGTAGTTTGCTTATCTTTCAAGCACAACACTCATTGGGTCTTTGAAACTTATACCATGTGACGTTATATCTTCATGTTGCCAAGTCCCAGATGGCCAAGTCTGCGATTCCTTAGTTGGACTGTATTATCAGCGTTTGTTTTTAGAACTAAAAACATGTGGGGATTAGAATTGGACTTCACTACATATGTCCTTTTCTCTTCTTTGTTCTCTCTCCTCATTCAACTACCACAAAGTTACGTTTCACTAACGTTCTTATACTCAATAGGTTCGCAGCAGACTTCGGCGCGAACACAGCTCCCTTAACACCCTTATCACCCATAGGATAGATAGATCAAAACTGTGTTACAATAACCATAACAAAAATTACAAAAAATACTTAATGAATACTAGTACAATAGGCGGTCTTATCGCTTAGAGCGATCTTTTCCAGAAAACCTTTGTATAGTTACACACATTGATGTATCGTTCATTTCTAGTGGTCTATTGTGGCTGTCAATGTCATGCATCAGCTTCAACTTCTTATTATTATGGCTTCTGCGGGGCTGCCACAATTACGCCAATGTCGCGTGGATAGAGTAGAAAACACACGATGGAGATTGATCGGTGGGTGTAAAATTTGGCCGGTTATTCAATCTGAGTTTTATCTGAAACAAATACGACAGCACAAGACATACATAAGCATATATACACACAAAAAACAAAACATGGCAGTAACAAACAGATATAATAATAGCATCAGACTAGCATCCAGACCCCTAATATGACAAAAGTGAGGCAGGAAAGTTGACACTAGTACTAGTGTCTTCGATTTTCAGTTGTCTAAATCAAAATCAGTCATTTTTTTCTCCGCCTTCGGGGAATAATGGCATCGCACATCTGGTGCATTCAGTCCATGGCCGTAATTAATGCTAGGACCATGATTCAGTCATTACTTGGGCGTGCTTGTAAAAACATACAAGAAAATTTCGCCTTGCGCGTTAGTAATTATTCTCTGAAATTACATGAAATACTGAACATGAAAGCCTATGATGCTATTTCACAAGCTATTGGGTATTCATATGTCGTTTTGAAAGTATAACTAAATATTTTTAACAACCAAGAGTTAGAACTTAGAACCATTTTACAGTTAAGATTTGTCACGTCAATATATTATAGTCAATAGCATAAATACTTGTCCTGCCGTGGTAATCGAACCCATCGCCTCCGGATTATGAGCCGACCTACTCAACCACCACACCATAGAGGCTGCCTTACAAAAATCATAAATGCAACTTATAATGAAAAGCTAATTGTGAAGTACCTATATCTTACGATACAACCTACTTGCAAGATCTCTATGGCTGATGATACTTGTGAAGTAACTATTAAGGTTAGACTTATGTACCTTTCAGAACTCTCTATTAATTGTATTTCCATTTATTTAATTATATCTCTTTAAAACTACCTCAGTGCACGTTTCTTTATACTAATAAAATAATAATTATCTTTTGTGAATAAGTGCTATTCGCACCTGTCAATCAATTTTTAATACCTTAATACTGAATAAAACTACTCAAAGTATTAACTTTTTACCAAATTTAACTGGCAGCACTACTTGTTTGTTGACTTGATCATATTACTAATCTGTGGACTTGACTTGCCGTTGCGGAGCAAAGTAAACCGGTAAACCGATAGATTTTGTTTTGTGTTTTTGTGTTGGATGAATTATAATCTTTTTGGTGCAGATTCTTGTTTAGTCAGTATGGCTCACTCTACTGCATTAGAGACTTCTCTAAGAGAAATAAGTGAAGGCCTTCGGTCAGCGCGAGTAACCGACCGAAAAAGGAATGCTGAAAAACTTAAAGACTTTCTTACAATGAATGCAGCTCCATCATTGTTGACAGAAAATACATCGAAAAAGAAAGGATATAGTTGGAACGACTTGTTTGATGATATCAATGACTATATTTTAAAGGTATAAACGTTGTTTCTGGGTGTCAATTTATTTTGGGCTGATAAATCTGAGAATTTATAAGTTCTACATCCTGTATAGAAGATTGGAATAAGAGTATGCTTATTACGAATGGTCACTGCCCGTGGTCCACCTAAATAATTCACCTAGCTATACCAGGGAAAATTTTATTCATACTTGATTGAATACCTACCGTTTCGCTTACCTGAGTGTGCCAGTGGCTTTTACTTATTACCATAGTTCACCTTAGTTAACCTAGCTATAAAAGGGAAAAATTTGATTCCTTTTTGAATTAATACCTACCGATTTGCTTAAGTACCTAAAAGTAAACACTAGACCCATTTTAAAATAAATAGGTACCTAAACAAGCCTAAGAATTTGCCAATAGCCTGAGTAAGTAAGGTGTACTCACTTGTTAAGGTTTGTTTATAAGTAGGTACTTGTAAACTATTATAATTTATTTTACATTCATTGTTTTTCAGAAGCGATTATGACATTTCAACTTATACCTCCTATTTCACCCTCTTAATGGTTGAATTCATATGTAATCCTTTCTTAGTGGATGGTTTTGTGATGAAAGAAATTTATTTAATAATATTATTGACTACTTTTGCTTATAATAAGCTAATAATATTTGTTTATATTGCGCACCCCCAATAGCTCCTTATTCCTCTGATGCTATCCATTCCAAGATTGTCTAGAAGAATAAAGAAATAAATTACTTATTCAATTAATCTTTACACAGGCACAGTATTCACTATTTACATAGGTCAGGTCTATGATTTCAGGTAACTTAAGAAAACATGAAATGTAACTCTAAGACCCAAGTATCATCACCTCTCACTTACACACCATATTAATCATATTTTTCTTATTTTAAGGAAACTGAAAAATATGAAACCTCTAAAACATTTGAAAATGTTACTGCACCACTTTGCACTACTTTACTTCTTTTGTGCGTATCTGGTTCAAATAAAGGTAAAGACATATTTTTATAAAGTGTTTTCTAAACATTTGCTTGTAAAGTGGATATTCTTACACCACTTTATGCTCATAATCCAAGATATTATACACACAAGCTTTTTGCTTTACATAATCACACACAAGTTTTATGATAATGATATCCTAATTCAGCTGTTTGTATCTCACTGAAAGTTATATGTATTGTATGTAAATAAAGCTTTCATAATTTAACCGGATAATAAATAATATAGTTTAAGCTTAACAAAGAGCTCTTATGCAGCTGAAACAATATACATTTTGTTGGATAAATAAATAGACGAACCTCTATAGCAGCGTGGCCAAATTTGACATTATTATTTTTCAAAACCGACATGTCTACCGCCAATAACAATAAAAAATACTATATACCACACTAGAAGCTATATATACAAGAAGCGAGTGAAACTTGCATTGTATTCAATGTATGGACATATGTATTTACAAACAAAAAACTATCCTAGGTATTGTATCAGTCATCTGGTTCCCAAAGTACAAGCTTTTCACAGTTTGGGGCTAGATGGCGCTATGTGAAATGTCTACAAATATGATAATATTATTATTATTTTTTTTATTTATAATAATTATGTAGGTACCTAATACACCCGTGTATTGCAAACTACTGCTACACTACATGCTGCAAATGCTTTCGCGGTCGACCGCTCGACGGCGGTCTACGTCTTGGCCACTCCTGCCTTATAGAGTACCATTAACTTTAAAGTTATCTGCACAGCTGGAGAGCAAAAACAAATACATGTTATGTAGATGAATCAGGAGTAATAGTATTCTGTGAGATGAATGAACCGAATGTGTGCCATGTTGGCTCTCTTGTAAAGTGTCCCCAATATTCACACAACTTGTACCTATACATGATGAAGACCAGAAAATATTTAATGAACTAGACCGGTAATTACTTCATTCTTATGGATATTTATCTCCATACCCTCCAGCACCTTTTTAACACCTCCTATGTACATAATTCTCTGGCTGAGCTCTAGTTTTGCTGCCCATGTTTCTTATTCTTCAATTCAACTGAGCTATACCTATTTCAAAATATAATGATAGTGGAAGAAATGAATTGCCTAGTGTCTTCATTTTCAGGGAAAGCATACATAACATGTGATAGAGTAACCAATGCCAGCTTATTGATATTAAAGGACAGTCGTTTGAAAAGGGCCATTGGAGATGCATATTTAAACCTATTGTACAAGCATGTGTTGCCACAGGACCATTATTTGGGGCTTATTACCCCAACAACATGGGAAGGTAGGTACCTCATATTCTGTAGCAAATACTATGATAGTTATCAGTTTGAACTGCAATATCTAGATGTCTATTTCCTGCATTAGCATTATTATGAGATACGTGAGAGAGCTCGTCTTGTATTGATAGGCTCAATACACACCGAAATGGCAGCTGCCGGCAGTGAAGTTGGCGCTACCGATGCCGGTCGCTGCTATATCTTTGTGAATTGAGCCTTATAGTGTCTAACCAATAATTACTACTGTTGTACAGATCTCTTGGATGTGTGCTTGTCTGCATGCATATCCAACCATTCAAGACTTGATGACTTTGCAAAACTCAGATTGGTTTTGCTTGTTATGAAGAACGCCAAAAACTACTGCCAGTTTGTCATACCATTACGAGATGCGCTACCCAAATGGAAGAAATGTTTTCAGAAAGTTTCACACAACAAAAAAGCACAAGAGGTGGTTGTTGAAATAACTATATTGCTGCTCGAAACGGTGAGCCTTAGATAATAGGTAGCTAAACGTATGTTATAAAGTTTGGGTTACCAGTCTTATCACAGTCTTCTCATATATATATATAACTTAATTATATGATAAAACTGTAAATTATGAGATGTATGTACATAGAAAAATATGTTAATTTTTCACAAAAGTTGCAAGTCTGTTTTTTTCTTGCAAGTGCGATGAAAATCGTCTTGTACAACGCGTCAGCATTGGTCAATACACTCGCGCGTCTAATACCGCCGCGAGTGCAATAATCAACCTGGTACACTTATATCATAAATTTACTTATTTTATTATTGTTTGTCGTATCTGTTTACATGAGAACATACCATGCAAAAACTACTAAATGGATTCTGATGTCGTATACTGTAATGTATTCTTAGACAGCAAATAGTCCCCCTTGAATTCTTCCATCTTAAAAGAACGTTAAAAGGCTGGTTTATATAATTCCCTAAAGCGTTAAATAAAGGTAATTTTTTTGTCCATTTACAGCTATCTACCGAGTGCCGCTTGTCGATGTGCCATTTCATGGAAAGCATATTTAATCCCATAATGAAGTTCTATGACCAAAACTTGGACCAAAAGAAAAAGGTTTGAAGAACTATGTACATAAAGAGAATTTACCATTGCATACCTACACTAACTTCTGCCCGCGGCTTCGCCACCGTGGCCTATAGGAAACGAAGAAGAAAATTTTTCATAGATACTACAACCACCCATTTCACTCTCTTAGGGATGGAATTTCGAAAAACCCATTCTTAGTGGATACCTACACTTTACAAAGAACACACCCTCCGAATTTCAAGTCTCTGGGACCAGCAGTTTGGGCTGTGCGTTGATAAATAGTCAGTCATTCAGTCAGTCAGTCAGGACTTTAAATTTATTAAATATATCAATTACCTTGTAGTCTTGCGTGACATTGCACTGAGCTTGTTGCTCTGGGACGTACATACTAGTGTCGATTCTGTGTCGCATACTCGTAAAGCTAAACGAAATTAACATATTTCCGTCGTTGTCATTTCCCTTTTATCAGAAGAGTACCGCCATACTTTAAGTTTACTTTAGTTTTAGAGAATGCAACACAGAATCGACACCACTATGTTTTTAAGTGAGTAAGAGTAAGTGATTACACTAGTACAGAATTACTTTCACCCCTAGTCATAAAATAGTTCCCAAAAACAATCCTTGAAATGAATTATCATTCTAGAGATCATCTCTCCAATGATGAATGATAATGAAGAAAGCTAAAATGGTATTTGTTCCAGGCTTTGCTGTTTCAACTGTTGCACTATAACGTCATCCTCCATCACCCTTTAGGACGGCATCGAGGGCAAGAGGGCAGTTTGGCCGATGACTGGGACCTGTGGAACAAACAATTACACAGCACTTTGGAGCTTATATGCTTTGAAATTACCGTTTTGCAGAAGATAAGGAAACCAAACGAGGATTTGTTGAAACAGTTAACTCACTTTTATAAACTTTCAGCAACAGTATATTTTCAGGTAAAAAACTTACTTATTAGTTCCTGGTATGAAGACAAATAAATATCAATTGTCTATGCAAAATAGTTATTATCTGAAATACTAGCAGAGTTCCGCGGTTTTGCCCGCGGATAAAAAGTATCCCATGTGTTAATCCAGCGTATAAGCACAGAATATATAATAGTACCGCGTACAGAAGGCTCTGCGAAATCGATTATTGTGCGATACGAAAATCTACTAAATACTTAGTTGTACTTAGGTACACGTTGCGTACAACTAAAATTCTTACCTATATAAACACCCTGTAATATTAGTGTGATAGTGTCATTAGTGTGATATAGTGTAATTCCAATGGCGTCCAAGTTCTAGCAGCTGTTAGGACCACGATTGTGTTACAATAGACACAATCTTGATTTGGCGTGTTAGGAGACCAAAAGCAAGATTAATAAGATACGTCTAAAATAAAATACAGCCTAATCTATGTGCGGTAGCCGGTAGCACGTCTGTAGGTATCAACGGCATGAAGACGACCACTGCCGAACAATTGGGTTTCTCTTACAGAGCGCTATTTTGCCTCCTGCATGCATCGGTTTGGACCAGATTGTCGGTCAATCTAGTGGGAGCCGGCTTACGCTGCACGCGCTCCCGGTTCGTGGTCGTCATTCTAGCATCTGTATTCCCCATTGGTTGTCAGTTCTACGAGCGATGTGGCCTGCGTGTGCCATTTTAACTTGCTAATTCTAAGAGCTATTTCGGTTATCTCAGTTCTTCTGCGGATTTCCCCATTTCGGATCTTATCTAACGGGGAAACAACATCGAGTGTAGTTCTCTCCATAGTTCTTTGCGCGACTTGGAGCCTTACTAATGAGGCCCACAGTAAGAAACCGCAAAAAAGAGCAGGTTCGGTGCCATAAGTCATCACAGGCCATTTGCCTTATCTAATTAATGTTTCGCAATAAACTATTTGTATTTGTAATACACACTGCACTTAAACACTTAGCACTTAAACTTTAATGTGTCGTTCATAATTCATCTTACTATTACGCCGAACTAAAATTGTTTTATCACATTATTTCAGATATTCGCGCTATCTGAATCTTCAGAAAATGAAGTTGAAAATGCCACTAAGAGACAAAAGGTTACTTTCAATAAGAACAAAACATTCAATGACCTCATAGAACAGCTTCGTCAAAATTACATTCCATGGTAAGCTTATACACCAGCAAACCCCGTGAAATATGTCAGCCAATAAAATGACATCATCATTACAGGTTGGGCATAACGTACATGTATGTGAAAAACAATGGCCCAGAAATATCGGTTGACGACTACTTATCCTTGATGAATGTGATTCAATGCTTTGTAGCCAGCAACAACATTATTAGTTGGGACATACTGGAAGAGTTAGCTAGCTTAGTCCTACAAAATATAGCGAATTACACCACATGCAGGAAAGACGAGTTCGAAGCAGTCATTATTTCTCTTTGGAACTCTTGTGTCAGGTATTTATTAATATAAATTTTTTGAAAAACGCTTTATTTAAACCCTCGTTTGTTATGCCGTGCGTCAACATTCTATGAGTTAATTTATTTATGAGGCACTTTGTTTCATTTCAATATTTAACGTTATTGGTATGATGTATGCATCATCACTGTCACATTTCCTCAGCACTCAAGCTTTTATGGATTTTGTATTATTTCAGAAACTCGACGGCTACAAATTCTTCTCATAAAGCAATACATAACATCTTACAAAATCTGCTGACATTAGACATTTTAAATTACCAAAACGCAAACTTGTTGTTCAAGTTTTACATTGAACGGGAAATGCCCGTGACTCGAAACAGTGTGATGACTTTAAGCAAGTTGTTTTACAAATTCTTTAGCAAGTACAGCTATGATGAAGTTCGCAGTAAATGTTTTCTGTGGCTGGCACATGGAGACGTCACATCCAGTATTCCATGTATTAAGGAACTCATTTTCAGGTTGATTTCAAATGAAAACATAAATTTTTATAAAGTCAAACCTGCTTGCTCATCAACACAAGACGATTTATATGAAACGCTGTTCAACTCAAATGAAAAGTGCATTCTGTACAGTGAATTTGAACTTGAAATAAACCACAAACAGGCCGACAAGCAAATTGTTAGAGAATTACATGAAGCTAATACCGAAACAGAGAAACTAATGTGCGAATTTTTTAAAGAAAAAATGATGAGCTCGTTAATTTCTATACAAAATAACAGTATGACATTGGTCGAGTACATCAAACTGATACATGTTGTACTCCTTTACCTGGATGTGACTTTGCAGTATAAGATTTACACAGAAGAACAAATAAAAGCATCAGAACAGTTTCGTTTGCTGGAAAAATCATTATCATACATTTACGTTACTGCAGATAATAGTTTGAATAGCGATGAACAAATACTTTCTAAAATAAATATATTGCAAACATTAAAAGATATTTTGATGTTGGATATGGAATCGGTCACGAGCTCTGTGGTGCGATCGAGTATTCACAAAGAGTTCTTCATCAGCATGAACAAGATTCTGATGATCGAAGTGAAAGCCGATGACGAAGACATCGTCTACGCTGGTGACGAAAAAGAAATGAATGTGATTAATTTAAAACACAACTGCATTATGGTGATAGCAGCGTACTGCACAAAGGACGCCGAACACAGGGAATATTTACTCAGGCACATCTTGGACGCTAAAATATACGACTTTACAATAGACGCACCTTGTCTATTTCAATGCATTGAACTGTTGAATGATGAATCTAGGCATGAACCACCGTCGGGTAATAATTTCTAATAATATTCGTAGAGAGCAAGGGTATTTGACGCTTGTAATTGGGGTTATTGTAAAACCCAGATAGGAATTTACGTCCCTTAATGGACATAACAAACAAACATGGTCGCTAATACACAATTTTGTATACTGAAATCCACTATGCATAGCGGAGATTAGTGTAATCTTAGCTGCTAATTTTGTGACATAAATATCGGTGTAAAAATTACGATTTCAGAGTTATTATTCACTCTCATGCAATACATGGTCCGAGAGTTATTTCGAGATCCGCAGGCGTCATACGTGCTACTCAAAAATTTAATAAAAATGCTTGACACCGTTTGGTCGACTGAGGGTCAAATGAAACAGAATTGTCTAATCTTGTTGAAGAGCTACATCTCACGATGCCAGAAACTACACTATCCTCCTAACGTGGCTGCGTTAATTTACGAGTGTGTCGCAAGAACTGCGATGCTAAACCGCAAATATAGTTTCGACGTGGATGAAGTTTTCGAAAGCGCACTAACGGGCAAAATTAAAGGAGACATTCACAGTCTTCGTATATATTGCTGCTACTTACTTAAGCTGTACATCAAAGATTGCCGGGAAGACGATACCGAGTTCTTATTATCTGAGCTGAGTGATATATTCAAAATTAATGTGAGTACTCGAAATCTGTAAATTTAGGCACTTTAACTTATTTTTTTCATAAATAAATCGTTTTTAGGTATCAGAAGGCCAACAACTGTTTCTCAAAGATGAGTCAACTAATAGAACATTGACAATGCTTCACTGCTATTTGGCTCTCGCTCAAACTAAAAAAGCGTTAGTCCACCAGTTGGTTACAGCAATTTTAAAATTGCAAAAAGACAAATGTTTGGACAAACCTTTGGTAAAAAAAGTGTTAAAGGAAATCGTTACTGCTGCTGGAATTACCAATATTGAAAAATATGTCGACAAGAATATAGTTTCGATACTATATTTTTGGTTTACAAAAAAACATAGTGTTGATGAACTACCCGTGCACTTGCTCGGGTGTAACAGTTTAAATGAATTCAAACAAAAATATAGAAAATGGTTAATATCGGCAGATATCTTATGGCTAAAAGAGGGGGATGTTGGTAGCTTTTTGAAACAGACAAAAAGTAATAATCCAGCCCAAACTGCACTAACTTTGATCGAGGTAAGTGGAAAGCATAACAACTGAAATATAAATGCATTTTGCTTGTAGTATAAGTTTTATGTCAACTACGTCTTTTTAGACATGCTTCACTGAGATCATTGTCCTGTGTTTGCCTTACATGGTGACAGAGAAATACCACCTAAGGTATCGAGGTATTGAACAGTCGGCTGAATTCAACAAATCGATGGCCGGTGCACAAGCGCTTTTCCATCTCACTGGGCAAACACTGGAAAACCTGAAGTGGACTGACCTGTTCGTTGAAAACGTCGGTGAATTGGTTTTGATGGCGGCCTTACAGCTTTGGGATTGCAAGGAATCAATGAAAATGTTCAATATCCAAATACCAGAGCAAACAAAACCCTACAGCTATACAAAGGATGTGTTTTCATCCATAATTGACTACATTGGAGTGAGTGGCTATTTGAAATTTCTCGTAACTATTGAATAATAAGTATAAATTAAAAATTAAATGGTTAACTGGGACAATAAATTTTTCAGGACATAACGGAAGGCAACATTATGAATTACCTTTGCGAAAACCAACCAACAGCAATATTCCAAGTTCTGTTTAGTCTTTGGAAAACAGTGCTAGAAGAAAATGTGATTGAATTTAAATTAATGGCGCTAAATGCGTTTATAACCTTTTTTGAAATCATTCCGTTGGGACTCCCATCAGATGCTTTCGTGTGTAATTTCACTTGCGCGAGTTTCACTCACTGCATCAAAAACAGTACAAGTTCTGAAGAGCTGCAGGCGGTCACGAAAGGGACAAAAATAATCCTTGAGAAATTACTGCCTTTAAATGTTGAAGTCGTCAGACAATCCCTATCTCAACTATTGTCTGTTTTAATTGTTAAAAAGGAAGAAGGATTTGAAAAGGAATGTGATTCCTTATTGAAGTATCTTACAGTTGACATGAAGTATTACATGCGAGTCAGTGGAGATGTCCTTGATTGTGTTACTGCATTTTCCCAAAACGACGAATCTTTTGATAGATGTTCGACGATGACGATTTATTTGGAGAAGATTGAAAAATTTAGCTCAAGCCTGACGAGTCCAAGGTATTCAATTGTTCTATCAAATAACAGAAGCAGCGAATGCACGGGACAAATTGATTTTATTTATTTATGTTTTATTTACATTTCTTTTTAGCCCCGAGATTTTGTTGAATCTTAGTAAAGTTCTAAATGCAAACAAACATTTTGTGAACAATGCCTATGCACAAATGAGTAAAAAAGGTTTTTCGGAAGACTGCGGCTCTAGCACAATTCATAAATTGGTGTATGCGCTGAGTAATATATTGAAGTCTATGTATCATGGTGACAAGGTAATTAAAAATTGCAATATTTAAGCACTAATAGGTGATTACGATGGCGTTGTGGGACCCATATGGTAAACGTATATTCCAATACCCTGAAACCGTAATCGATTCTGTTTGTTAACCCATAGCTAAAATTATTTTTTCTTCCCCTCTTGCCTTTTAGACTAGGGCATAAATTTAGTTACCCGTGCCAATTCGGGGCGGGTCAGTAATTGATAATAAATGTACACATAACAAAATACCCTTATATTTTATCTGCCAGATATTTATTGCTTGTACTAATGGTGCGCAATTTTCAAAGACTTTTTTCCCGAACACGCAATATAAATAATTACTAAAAAATTTCAGACATTAATCGAAGCATCAGACTGCCTATCGAAAATTGGCACGTACGATCTCAAAACTCTTGTGACGGTTCCTCCAATAGATACCCATAAAATAGTGGAGAACCGTCCTAAGCTCTACCTGGCATGTGTTGTTCTGAAAGCCCTGTCAGGAATAATTTTCGACGAAGACCCTGAAGTCACCAGCAAAGTCACACAAACACTGAATAACTTGCTCAAGTATCGAGAAGGAAACGACGCCCTAGGTAAGTAAATTATTTTAGGTACGCATAATTTAAGCAATAGAAAGACAATATTAAATCAAACATGTTTAGGTTCTGGAAATATGGGAACGTATTAGTTAGACAATGATAACTCTAGTTCCTCGGAAACAAAGTAGAAGGCAGCAAGCTGTTACGACTCATACTGGGATAAGGCAAGGAAGATGATGATCATTTACTAAAAAAAATGATTCTCAAAAACATAAACTTTAGTATCTAAATGCATGTATGAAATGTAATGAACACAATAGTAGTGAAGCACTTTAAATTAACTTCACATGATGCTAGACATTTTAATTTCGTATATCGTATTACGTGTTTAAAACTGCTAGCGGTTTTTCAATTCAAAGATAATGTCAACTAAGCTTTCTTCAATCAATTAATCAATCATACACTCAAATAAGCTTTTTAATAATTTTACAGAATTAGAACAGGTTGACAGAGAAATACTGAAACCATTGAAATGCTCCAACAGCAGCAACGTATCTTTGGATGTCAAAATTGACAATGCTATTTTCGATCAGTACTGTTTGGAGAATTTTGATGGGATCTTTATAAAAGCTTTGACTTCTCACTGGGATCCAAATGATAGCAAAAATCATAGCAAATGGTTGAAACATGTGACGACCGTCCTCTTGAGCTTGATCCGTTCACCTTCAAACTACTTTGACGATTTATTACAAGTTTGCGCGATAAAGGTCAGTTAAAAGTGATATAATTTTCAGTAGGTTAAATAATGGCAATTGAATAGTGTAATATACATTTCCTGTTTTATATTCCAGTCTAGTATTTGTCGAAAAGTTTTGCCGCCTTTGCTAGGATTGCTCCTTCATTGCTCAACTGAGAAGCACATAGAAACGATGAGCAGACAAATAAATAATTTCTTTAATTATGTCTGGGAGCAAACGTTTGATGCCAAAGTGGAGAGTACAGGCGATAGCAGTCAAACGAACCTGAGGCTAACAAGTATTCTGGACGTTGGACAAAAAATGGTCATTCGATACATGCTTGATGTTGTTGATTTTGTTAGATTGCAGAGGCGCTACTATAAGTTGCGGTAAGCATATACAAGGTGGAATTTAATTCGTTCTTTTCCTTTAATATATGTATTCAGTCCATGCTATAGAATGCTTCCATATAACTAAATTAAAAAAGTACTTATGAAATAAAACTTAAATCTAGGTATTATCAAATTTAAATTCTAAAGAAAATCCTTGTGACATTGAACAAAGCAGGTGTTTTATTGCCTACGAAACATTTACAAAGGACTCAGCTGGTGCCCGCGCTGTATGTGCCGTTAAATAGACATTTCGGCTGTCATGCAGTTATTTTAAGAGGCACTAAATATTAAAACAATTTTTTTTTTAAATTGGATCTTTTACTAATTTTCTATAGCATGGTCTGAGTACATACACTTAAAGAAAAGAGTGAATTAAATGGCCCCTTGTATATTTTTGATTTTTATATAAATAAAGAGAGCTGCGCCTCGTAATTTCACTCGTGTGCTCACTATTTGCCAGGATTAAAAGTATTCTATGTGCTATACATTAAATATCAATATCTATTTTGCCCTTTCCGTGTAATAAACATACATAATTACATAATGTGCATTAAACAAATAATTCTGAATTAAGCTGCTGAGAAAAACAGGTATCTCTTTCGTATTCCTCAAAAAAAAAATGGGAATCAGCAAGAAATATATCAGAATTTCAGTACCATTTTATATAAAGGTTATTAAGTGTAATGTTTTTACTCGTTTGCTTTATAGGCCTGATCGTACAGTAGAATCTCTGAACTACCTTCGTCTTGAGTACAATAAAGTTTCGTGGGCGGCAAGCGTGGCCGACCAGCACCTCGCCGCAATATACTACGGTGAACTGTGGGCAGTTGCGACCAACAATGGAGTACCGCCGGCATCCCCTGACGTCACCACTGCCTTGTCAGGCGGAGAAAACGTCCAGAAGATATTCAGAAAGGTAATGAAACAAGTAAACTTTAAAGACTTCGACCGGCAGTGTGGGTTACGGTATCTCATATGAGAAAGTAATGTATATCATTTTGTGAGGTTTACTGTGCTGACGAGTGTATATAGACTACAACAGTACTACTACTATAAGTTATTGTGTAAAACCAACATTATAAAGCTAAGGAAATTTAAATAAATAAAATAAAACTACAGCTCCTTTACAACACTTATTGTTAGGAAAGACAGATTTTTCATACAAATAACTTTCATAATCCTGAAACCTGTTGTCAGTGTTACGTAGCAATCGGCGAGATGGACGCGATCGATGGCTGCGGCACTGCACATCTCACCATTGAAAGCGAAAAACGGAAACATCTCATCAACACCGGACAATACACCGACTCGCTTTTCCTCCACGACATTGCTTTGTCATGCGGTGGACAGAACGATCAAGACCTCCACTTTGGAACGGTCAGATCGCTCCACAAGTCAGGCATGCACCATCTTGCTCTACAATATATCAAATCTTTGCCAGAAAATGATGAGTTGAACGATATCAAATACGAGTGCTTGTATTTTCTTGGTAAGAATCTTAATAATATCATTAATAATATTATAATAATAATCTTTTCAATATCTTAATTAATCTTGTCTATAACTTTAATTTATTATATTACATAAATAAAACATTGCATTTTGCAGGTGAGTGGAGCGAGATCGTAGATACAAAAGATTTGGAAGAGAAATCTAAACTGCCCAATTGCAATACGCATTCCATCATAAAAGCATTCCATTATGCGTGTCTAAGAGACTGTCTAAACGTACAAGGCCGATCCCTTGATAGTAAATTAGTACTGCAACTGAATAGAGCGAAATTGGCCGTGTCTCGACTATGTCAGAACATCAACATGGAAAACTGTCAAAGTGTCTACAAAGTTGTAGCAAAACTGCATTTGTTCTCTGATATTGAAGATTACTTCTCAGTGAGAATGGGTACGAAGAATCTTCAAGGGTTACTTAGCTCGTGGAAAGTAGATTATCTTCCGCTGTTCAATGACTTCAAGCATTTGGAGCCTTTGATAACTCAACGCGTCTTGTTACTGGAACATGCGGCAAATACATACAACAACATGAGAGATGAAACTGTGTCATTACAAATACAGTATGCTAGTAAGTACACTTAGAATCGGTACTTCTTTAAACACAGTTTCATTTCGTGATGCTAAAATACGTTTTGTACTTTTAGAATTAGGGCTGTCAAACAACCGAGTTCAAATGTCACAACGGGTTCTAGCTGTGATCAAGAAGTTGCAATCGTCAGAGGAGGTAGCCCTGCTGGAAAGCGAAATATCATGGGCCAAAGGGCATAAAGAGATAGCTCTTTCTTTGCTCCGAAATATCGTGGCTAATGATTCGAAAGATGCAAATCTGACTGCTAGATCATTGAGGTTAGTTTAAACTTATAATAATCAGAACCCTAAAAACTTTTATGGTACAGCTTTTATTTGGGGAAATATGTAGTTTTATTCATTCATCCTATTTTTATATCTTTGTTTGTTTACGTATATTTACTATTTCACAATTTTATGCCGAGTTTTATTCATAATAAAAGGTATTCTTTTTTCACATTAAGACATATTGGAGTAAGGATGGTCGGATGGCGGTCAGACATTATGAATAATAATTGTGACGTTGGCAACTTAGCTATTACTTTGCGTACATAACGGCTTAATTTGTAATACATATAATTATATTTTTGTTTTATCAAATATTTTTTCAGACAATATGCACTGTGGATGGCCGAGTCTAAACGCGACAACGCGCGCCATATCATAGACAAGTACCTGCTAAAAAGTCTCGAGGCCGTAGCCAGGACTAACCACGTGCATACACGATTGAAAGTTTACCATGACATTGCTAAATTTGCTGATGCCGAGTACAAACAGGTATAGTGTCCAGGAAATAAGGAAGCCAAATATCAACAAATTGCTGGCTACTATTAAGTCACTAGGACATCCAAAACTTCTAAAACTTCCTTATAAAGCATCCCAATGAAATGTTTATAATCAAAGGACATTTGAATTTTGCAAGTTACCGAAACTCCAAAAAGAGCTCATATAAAAATATCAGATTTTTTATTCAGTATTCCTCAAGTTATTATTGAAAAACAAAGTGAGAATTTATGGTGTCGACGTGTGTAGCATAAATTTACACAATGACAGTATGACAATTATTTAAAAAAATACCAAGGGGTTTTTTTTTATTTCTGTCTTCTAGCCTCTAGGTACAATTTTTAAAAAACAAAATAAAAAAGACGTGTTTTTTATTTTTCAACTGAAGTTTAACACCAATAAAAACGGGGTCAAAATTTGAAAGGGTGTCCATTTTGGTTTTACAGGTGGTTGCATACATGAATTCTTCTGTATTTGAAAACAAAGTAAAATGCGTGGAACATATGAGAGGCGTGGCTTTCTCGTTGAGATCGACACCACAACATTCTTTGACTAGGTAAATAAAAATAAATAATTTAAGATCACATTACAATTTTAAATTACTGTTTAGCTAACTTCGATTGACGAAAGACGGCTATCATTTCGAAGTTACTGTACTTAAATTTACTCTTTTAGCCACCAAAGGAAGGCGCTAAACACAAGCGAAAAATTTCAGGACCTTGACGAGGTTGAAATTACTAACACACGAACGGAAAAAGAAAGTTTCCTGCATCTAGCAATGAGGTAATGTTATTAGTATACTCACTAATACTATGCTTTCTTATTCATGTCAGAATTCTCTTCCAAATGTGTCAATTTTATTTTTATATTATTTACTTATGTACAAAATATCAATATATTTTTCAGATATTATTTACTATCGTTAAAAGAGTGTGATGAAAATAATCTCTCAATATTCAGAGTGATATCTCTGTGGGTGAACAATCCTAGCTTTGAGTTCGATGAATCAGACGAATCCACATTTGTAAATTTCTTACACGCGATTCCATCTCGAAAGTTTATAATGGTACTGCCTCAATTGGCCCCGAGGCTTACCACTGAAGCCAATGCGTTCGCCGAAAATTTGAGGAAAATTATAAGTAAGTTTACTGTGGCCCTTCGGCCCGGATGCATTAAGTTTTTACAGCTCTTAAGATCACACTTATATATCTCTCGAGGGCGTACCCAAATACGTTGCAGTAGGTACGTCATAGAGGGATAAATGTGAGTTGTCGAACTTGAGTGCATTATGAATAGAAGTGTAATTATTGTTGTATTTTTAAATCCAACGACTTTACCGTGTATCGTTGGAATCTCAAGAGTTATTGTGTAGATTTTGATGCAATTTGTAAAGCTGAGTTTTCTTCCACCTTTGTGATACTTGTCTATTACAAACTTTTTATTTATGAGGTTTATGGATAGATTGAAGGTAAAAATACTACTTGCTCAATATCTTTGAGTTGTATATATGTAAATAATTTGCTTTTTTTAGGTAAATTGGCTTTACACTAACTACTACAATAATTCGAACATTTACTTTATGCTACTAGCTACACTACCTTTTATTGATGAGATAAAAGTCAGCTTATCGCTGAAGACGCGTGTTGCAAATTTTTTTTCTACGTAAGGCGAATAGAGATTATTTGCGTAATAAACGGTACACTTTGGACTAGCTAGTACATACCTTACTTTTCCCCTATTATTTACTTCTATATTTAGATTTAAGTGATTGTACTGGTTTATACTCTGTATCACCCAAGCATACCATTTCTATACTCGCAGAGAGATGTGCAATCGAACACCCGCATCACACTCTACCCATCCTTTTCGGCCTGAAGAATTCTGATAAGGACAAGAAGATAACCAACGCCGCCAGTCGTCTAGGTTCCACGCCACGGTCCGCCATTACCCACCAAGAACCCAGGACGGTTGCCGCAGAAGACATGGTGATGCAACTGTCTGGTGAGAGTCGACAGACCGCGCTGATCATTGAGCAGATGGAATTGATGTGCGATGGTAAATATACATTTTATTTGAATCGATATGCGTTTGCTGTTTTTTTTTGCTGTCAGTTGTAGGTTCGTATTACAGAACTCTCCACTCCACCACAGCCTCTGTGGTGTGGTAGTTGAGGTCGGCTCATAACCTGGAGGCGGCGGGTTAGATTCCCGCGGCAGGACAAATATTAGTGTACAGAAAAAAAAAGCGCTAATATTTGTTCTGAGTCTGGGTGTTGTAGTTAGGGTCCAGGATCTATGTATGTAATCGTTGGGCGTTTATTATTATTATTATTATTGACTATGCTCAGTCATCGATTATTACTCAACTAAAGAATTCATTCACTATTAGATCATTTTGTGAATGAAATCTCCTCTTGAGCAGAGATTTATGTTTTAGCGTACTTAGTTCGTATAATACGGCCATAGTCTCTAATACGTTTGTTGAGGTCAAATAATTTATTCTAAACTAAGGTCAATCCGCGGATTCATACGCAAGTTAACGGGTTTTTCAGTTAATAGTCGTTTTGGAAAACATAAAAACAAATTTTTACCTTTTCAATCTATTTTTTTTTGTTTTCCTACTGTAAATAGAACATGTTATTTCAGCTACAATAAGTTTTGCGAACTTCAAGCCTAAATCCAAAGAGAGCAAGCAAAAAATTCCATCAGCAGAACAAATAACTAAATTGAAAAAATTGGATGCGATACCCATTCCAACTGTTACCATACCCATCAGCAAGGACTGCAGATATACCGACTTCCCGAGTAAGTCACATTCAACCATTCGAATTAGCTAAGAGATTGGCTCTGTTGGATGGAGAATCTCTCTTTCTTCAGTTAGTTGGAAGGTCCTCCACTACCAACAGATCTTTTACTGCATATTTAATCAGTTGAGCGGTCGATATCAATCATAACTCTATTGAATATTAAGGAAATCTACAAACTGGCCGCTCAGTAGCCTAATAGTTGTATAAAAAGGTGGTCCAATAATTTTATTATTATATTTCGATTGTTAGTGCAGCTTTCATCCCTTTCAGGATTGACTACGTTCGAAAACCATTTCGAACTCGTTGGAGGTATCAACTGTCCTAAAAAGGTGACTTGCATTGATACCACAGGACACAAGAGAATATTGTTAATAAAGGTATTTAATAATAATTTATATATAATAAAAATTATATTAAAAATATAAAAATTATATAATAAAAATTTAATATTTATAAACATACATGACTGGCCCGATAGCTCAGTTGGTAGTACCCCTGCCTTCTGAACTGTGGCTTGTGGGTTCGATTCCCACCCAGGACAAACATTTGTGTGATGAACATAGGTGTTTGTTCTGTGTCTGGGTGTCATATTGTATTCTATGTATGTATTTACAAACAACAATTATTTAAGTATTGTATCAGTTATTTGGTTCCCATAGTACAAGCTTTGCTTTGTTTGAGGCTAGATGGCGCTGTGTGAAATGTCCTCAGATATTTATTTATTCCACAGATATTTATAAAATTCACACTAATATTATAAAGGCGAAAGTTTGTATGTGTGTTTGTGTGTATGTGTGCATGTTTGTTACTCCTTCACGCTCAAACGGCTGAATGGATTTGGATTAAATTCGGTACCAAATAGCTTATAGATCAACATATAGGCTACATGTTATCCCGGAAAAGTGAAATTTTCCCGTGGGATGAGTAAATAATTAAAATACTTTTTATCCGCGGTTGAAACCGCGGGGCGCTACTAGTCTCTATGGCACCATTAAACCACACGCTGTGATCGCCAATACTTGTATAGTTGAAGGTGACGCAATGTTAAGGAAAAGCTAAAATTATTTGTTTTTGTTTTATCCAGGGAGAGGACGACATGAGACAAGATGCCGTGATGCAGCAAGTGTTTAATATTGTGAATACGCTTCTGGAAAAGGATCCAGTCACCAGCCGAAACAAATTACTCATCCGTACTTACAAGGTACAGTTAAATGTATTTATATACTTATAAAATTCAAAGTCCTGACTGACTGAATGACTGACTTATATATCAACACACAGCCTAAACCGCTGGTCCTAGAGTCTTGAAATTTGGAGGCTGTGTTATTTGTAAAGTGTAGATATCCACTAAGAAAGGGTTTTTTTTTTAAATTCTACCTCTAAGAGGATGAAATGGTGGTTGAATGATATATGAAGAATTTCTTCTTTTTAGGCCACGGGGGTGAAGCCGCGGGTAGAAGCTAGTTTATTCATAAAATAATAATAATAACGTACAACGATCACATATATAGGCTGCGGGTTTATGCATGGGTTGCAAACTATGGAGCTATAAGGCCTTCAGCATGTGCACCGGGCCGTGTCCGGAGCAAGAATGATCCGTAGTACACCGAGCGCTCCCTTTTTATAGCCATATGGGTGGGGGAGCGATGACAGTTACCGGTGTTGCCACTGTAATAAATTTAAATGCTACCACAGGGTAAATTACGGTACTGCCCGCTACGCATAGAGTTTACAACTGGACGTTGCCGCCGTCACTTACACAGATCCGAGACCTTCACTAGGATTCCCTGTGTCTAGGGACCCAAGAACTACGAGGACCATGGTCCCACATCACCCAGACTCAGAACAAGTATTTGCGCTTATTTTTTCCTGTTCACGAATACTTGTCCTGCCGCGGGAATCGAACCCGCCGCCTCCGGTTTATGAGCCGTCCTGCCTCTACACCACAGAGACTGTTATTATGTAGATATACATTATTTACCACCCATATGGACGCTAATTACCACTTTTCCAGTGTGACTAAAAAGGGTAATGGTCCCGCCAAACATAAAAATTTGTGGACCAATCACAGCAGGGTGTATTATATTGCTGACCAATCAGGAACCACATTTGTTTTCTACTCCCGACTTGTGTGTGATATCTGTGAACCCGGGAAAAACGCCAATTGTTTTATATCGCATACTTAATGATTTTAAGTGTAATATATTTTGGTCGTCGCAGGTGGTGCCGATGTCTAAACAGTCGGGCGTGCTAGAATGGTGCGCGGGAACAGTACCTATCGGTACCTACTTAGTTAACGCGCACATGCAATATCGCCCGCAGGTGCGTACTTTATTATACTTATACCTTACCTACCTACACCTTATTACACTACCTTACATACCTTTATTATACTTATACCTTACCTACCTACACCTTACTACATTACCTTACATACCTTTATTATACTTATACCTTACCTACCTACACCTTATTACACTACCTTTCATACCTTTATTATACTTATACCTTACCTACCTACACCTTATTACACTACCTTACATACCTTTATTATACTTATACCTTACCTACCTACACCTTATTACACTACCTTACATACCTTTATTATACTTATACCTTACCTACCTACACCTTATTACACTACCTTACATACCTTTATTATACTTATACCTTACCTACCTACACCTTATTACACTACCTTACATACCTTTATTATACTTATACCTTACCTACCTACACCTTACTACATTACCTTACATACCTTTATTATACTTATACCTTACCTACCTACACCTTACTACATTACCTTACATACCTTTATTATACTTATACCTTACCTACCTACACCTTATTACACTACCTTACATACCTTTATTATACTTATACCTTACCTACCTACACCTTATTACACTACCTTACATACCTTTATTATACTTATACCTTACCTACCTACACCTTACTACATTACCTTACATACCTTTATTATACTTATACCTTACCTACCTACACCTTATTACACTACCTTACATACCTTTATTATACTTATACCTTACCTACCTACACCTTATTACACTACCTTACATACCTTTATTATACTTATACCTTACCTACCTACACCTTACTACATTACCTTACATACCTTTATTATACTTATACCTTACCTACCTACACCTTATTACACTACCTTACATACCTTTATTATACTTATACCTTACCTACCTACACCTTATTACACTACCTTACATACCTTTATTATACTTATACCTTACCTACCTACACCTTACTACACTACCTTACATACCTTTATTATACTTATACCTTACCTACCTACACCTTATTACACTACCTTACATACCTTTATTATACTTATACCTTACCTACCTACACCTTATTACACTACCTTACATACCTTTATTATACTTATACCTTACCTACCTACACCTTACTACATTACCTTACATACCTTTATTATACTTATACCTTACCTACCTACACCTTATTACACTACCTTACATACCTTTATTATACTTATACCTTACCTACCTACACCTTACTACACTACCTTACAAACCTTTATTATACTTATACCTTACCTACCTACACCTTACTACACTACCTTACATACCTTTATTATACTTATACCTTACCTACCTACACCTTACTACACTACCTTACAAACCTTTATTATACTTATACCTTACCTACCTACACCTTATTACACTACCTTACATACCTTTATTATACTTATACCTTACCTACCTACACCTTACTACACTACCTTACAAACCTTTATTATACTTATACCTTACCTACCTACACCTTACTACACTACCTTACATACCTTTATTATACTTATACCTTACCTACCTACACCTTACTACACTACCTTACAAACCTTTATTATACTTATACCTTACCTACCTACACCTTACTACACTACCTTACATACCTTTATTATACTTATACCTTACCTACCTACACCTTACTACACTACCTTACAAACCTTTATTATACTTATACCTTACCTACCTACACCTTACTACACTACCTTACAAACCTTTATTATACTTATTTTTGTTTTTCCTTTTCAATATCAATTTAGAATACATTTAACGAACATAAATTCTCATGGTATAAAAAAATGTTTATGGGCTATAAAAGTCGTGTGAATATTTTAAGTTTCTATACGTAATACGATAAGGCCTTCCAAGATTGACCTATGATATGTTATTTTACCGCCAAAGAGGATTATGAGCTACCGAATCCTATCCTATAACATTATAAATACGAAACTTTGTTACCTTCCACCTCCGTAAATACTGAGCCAATTTTCATGAAATTTGGAATGCATATAGCTTATACGCTGGATTAACACATAGGATACTTATTATCCGCGGATGAAATCGGTGGGCGCAATTAGTTTAATATAAAATAAGTTTCAAAGCATTGTGTTGTATGTAAACCTTCATGTTTACTATTGTCTTAAATTAACGAATCTTTTATATATTTGAAATATTAAGTTCTGTGACAACTTATCAATTTTTTTTTTTTTCAAAATATACTTTACTTGTGGAAACATCTTGTTTATTCTTTATAGCTCTTTATATAGCTTAAATTAACTACACATTGGCTTTCAGGATATAACAAGTCACGTGGCTCGCAAGAAGCTCTCGAACTATCACGAGATGAGAAAGAGTAATAAAGAAAAACTAGCGTTGTTTATGGATATACTGAGAGAGTTCCGACCGGTCTTTCATTACTTCTTCACGGAGCACTTTCTGGATCCTGTCACGTGGTACGAGAGGCGATTGGCTTACACAAAAAGGTGAGAAAAATTTATGACTATACAATGTAACATAATGTTTACCATTAACAAATTTACGTATTATAATAGAATAAACATTTTCTACTTTTCCTCTAAAAATTTGTGATAAAAGGAAATTGTATTTATTAGTGTTGTTCTGTTATATGAAATCTTAAAATATACTATCGCTGTCCTTATTTCGGTTTATGAGAAAAGGACAACGACGGTTATATGTACAAGTAACAAACGAAAAGCGTAAAAAACCGACTTTAGACTATATGGTTTTCTCATGGATGCCATTGCCAGAACTGCACCAAATTAAAATGGGACCACACTGGGAGCACCAGCTTTTAAATGACAAAAGAATCATCAAAATCGGTTCACTCAGTCAAAAGTTCTGAACTAAAAAAAAAGAAACAGTCAAATTCAGAATTTCCTCATTGTTTTGAAGGGGTTAGAACTTAAGACCGAGGTCCGTATTACAGAACGATGCTCAGTCATCGATCGCTGCCCAAGCAGAGATTTTCTTTCACTAAGTGAACACTTTATGAATGAAATCTCTGCTTGAGCACCGATCCATGAATGAGCATCGTTCTGTAATATGGACCTCAGTTCAGGATTTTGCGCAGCATAATTGGGCAGTGTAAATGTTTTTTCTAAGTTTTGTTATTTGATAATTGAAGGGTTGAGAATAAGAAGGGTTTAACTATCAAATTGATAGTTTCGAGAATATTGACTTTAAACTTCAACGGCGTCATTTTAATGTAGAGTGCTTATAAGGTAATAGAAAAGGTATATGTAAGTTTCAGTTGCTTGAAAATGTTTTAATTCTATTTTAAAATACTAAATATAGTAATAATTTATACAATTATTGCAAATATATAATATAATAAAATAAATATAATAATATTTTTATGCTTAGCGAACTGTATTCCTGTGACAGATAAACCGTTTGTAGACTCAAAATCTCGAGATTTAAGCCTCATTTCGGTATTTTGAGAATATATTATTGTAGATAATTTCACGCTGAATCCAACGATACCTATAAGTCATTTTGTAAAAAAAATCAGTGAAACCCTTCTTGATCTCATCCCTTCAATTATATAATTCGTAATGCAAAAATTTCATGAATGACATTTGAAATTTCTAGTGTCGCCACATCTTCTATGGTGGGATACATCATAGGTTTGGGAGACAGACACGTGCAAAATATTCTGGTAGACAAGAGGACAGCAGAAGTGATCCACATTGATTTCGGTAAAATGTTCAAAAAGTACTTTATATCTGCAACTATAAATACCAATATTTCACTATTATCACGCTACAAAATGTTTCCTTTAAATAATTGAATACTGACGCTACGCATAAAAATTGATTAACAGTTAAAAGCTGTACTGGTATCTGTTCTTCCGACATTCCTTGGACTTACTAATATTAATCTCATACTTAACTATTCCATCTGTTTTGCGACCAATCGGACGATATAATTATAGTTCATTCATACACTGCACTGTAAGTATAATCATACTAGACTAGGCACTTGTAAAATGCTTTACTACAGTTAACTGAATAGGTCCCTGATGCAATGCAGTGGTGCAGAAGTAGCGTGTATTATTCTGTATTATTCGACTGGCCTGATAGCTCAGTTGATAGTAGCTCTGCCTTATGAACTGTAGGTTGTGGGTTCGATTCCCACCCAAACAATTGTATGATGAACATAGGTTTTTGTTCTGTTTCTAGTTGTTATATTGTATGCTATTTATGTATTTACAAACAAAAAGTATCTATGTATTTTATCGGTTATCTGGTTTCATAGAACTAGTTTGAGACTAGATGGCATTATGTGAAATGCCCACTAATATTTAAATATTTATTATTTTTTTCTCAGTTGAACGCAAGACCATAAGTAAGTATTGTTGTCTATGTTTTTATAATTTCAGGCATTGCGTTCGATCAAGGGCAGACGTTACGTACGCCAGAAACTGTTCCGTTCCGCTTGACGCAAGATGTGGTCGCCGGGTTCGGGTCAAGCGGTGTAGAAGGCATATTCAGAGGGTAATGAGTTTTCATATTTAATCCTGACCAAACAGACGAGTGTTATAAGTTTTACGTTTGTTCTGCGGCATCGTACCTAGTTCCCAAACGGGTGAACTGATTCTGATTATCCTTTTTTGTTTGAACCTTGATATGATCGAAAGTGTTTCTAAGTATTAAAAATCTGTTCAGCCTTTTGAAGAGCCTCAGCACCATTTAAGTTGATAGGAATGGATTTTTTGAATACATAACATTACTTTTACAAAAGAAAATATTGGTGGTTCTAAATTCAAAAAATGAGTGCCTCACCACAAAAACAAATGATCAGTACAAAAACAGTTTAACACTTTTCTAAAGCTTTTTTAAACTATTTGTATAATTTTAACTAGTTTCTGTTTTCAGATGCTGTGAAAAGACAATGCAGTTGCTCCGCGACAATTCGGAAATACTTTTGACCATACTGGAGGTGTTATTATGCGACCCACTGTGCAGCTGGACCGTCACGAGTGCGCAACAAAACACTAACAGAGATATCAGCATTCAAGGTAAATTTATGTTACTGTTTACACCATTTATTATTTGCTGCAACTGTACTAAATTTCACTAAAAGTATTTCCATACTCTTCCAAAATGAAAATGACGGAGACATTTTAGTGCTTCATTTAATTTTGCTATAGGGTAGTGGATGCAAAATAAATATTATTAATTATTTTAAGTAGTAGCTGTGTGAGCTGCCGACCGAGCGAATCTATTTTTACAATCCTTAAAAAAAAACGAGTGTTAGTTTAGACCACACGACTAAAGTAAAACATCAATAAAACGAAACGTAATTCTCTCTTTTTCTATCTTCACAAACTTATATCTTCGCCCGATCAATTTCCGTAACGCTCTCGTTACGCGAGCGTAGTTTTACTTTAAAAAAAAAAGAAGCTTCTCTTGCGCTTCACGATCACTATGTCAATAAAGCCAGTTGGTTGTCGAAGTTGAAGGAAAAAGACGCGTAATCACTTATCATAGTAACATGAGTAAAGCGCCATTACCAGTACCATTAATATAAAAAAATGTTTGTACCAGGCACAACCGGCGCTAACAGTGGTCTGGCTGAGCGCGCTCTGCTGGCCGTCAGTAGCAAGCTGAGTGGTACAGAGGGCGGAGTCGCCGGCGGCGTGGCGGTGCCGGGACAGGTGGCACGACTTCTTACCGCCGCCGCTGACCCCGCCAACCTGTGCCGGCTATTCCCCGGGTGGCAACCTTACCTGTGAACTGACACAATTTCCTGTGAACTTTACCTGCGTACTGGCAACCTTACCTGTGAACTGACACACTTTCCTGTGAACTTTACCTGCGTTCTGGCAACCTTACCTGTGAACTGACAGTTTCCTGTGAACTTAACATGCATACTGGCAACCTTACCTGTGAATTGGCAATCGTACATGGTAACTGCTAGCCTTGGTTCGTGGTTGTAAACCGACAATTTTGCCAGCGAACTAGCAGCTATGCTTTACTGTTCTTCAGTTGTCAAAATTACCTGGCAAATTAGCTGGAAACTTAGCTGGCAACCTTGATATAAAACTGATAACCTTGATTGTGAACTAGCAGCTATGCTTCCGCTTGCGTATTGGCAGTCCAGAAACAGATCGCCGAACTCGCTACGCACTCCGTCTGCTCCCTGGCTGGCAACTGGCAAATTGAAAGTGAACTGGCCGTCCTCGTTATAAAATAGCGACCTGAATTGTCAAATTTACCTGTTAACTGGCAACCTTATTTGTTAATTATTCAGCAGACATTGTAATTCGTCACAGTAGCGAACGAAGTATCTTGTCAAAATGAAAGCCCAAAAGAAGCAATGATAAGAGGACCATAACGCAAATTACCCACTATAGTTTGAGATTGTTTTATATATCAATGATGTCGAGTTTACAATAATAATTGATGCAATGAAAGTCAAATGAAAGGCTCGTATCTCGTATCAGAATAGCTTTTAGGTTACGGGACCAAAGGCCGCTTGTGATAATCATTCTATACTATAAATCATTGTAATAATTGTCGTTGTTTAGTGATTATATGATCATTTTTTGACGCAAGTGCCGTTATGATTAAGATATAAATATTAATAGTTGTTAAAGTTAGTTTCATTTATATGATAAACAAATTAAGTGGTCCCATAATAATAATATATATAAATAATATGTGTGGACATCTCACACAACGCCATCTAGCCCCAAACTAAGCAAAGCTTGTACTGATACAATTACTTAGATATTTTTGGTTGGAAATACATACATAGAATACAATATAACAACACCCAGACACAGAACAAACACCTATGTTCATCACACAAATGTTTATCCTGGGTAGGAATCGAACCCACAACCCACAGTTCAGAAGGCAGGGTTACTACAAACTGACCTATCGGGCCAGTCATCTATGCTTAACTGGCCAGTCAGCCATTGTTAATTACTATCGTTATTTTGTTTTGTTTTTGGTTTAGCTCCACACTTTTGTGTATTTAGCCAGTGTCAAGTAATTGTATCGTTATTTATACAATCTAAATTAATAAATTACTATTCTTATAATATATATAAACTAGAACCCATTTAAAATCATGTTGAATTATCACTATAGATGATTTAAATGTAATGTTTAAGTTTTGAACGTGTATTTAATATGTATATAATATGTATTAGTATAACTACGTAACATAACGCGCGCTGCTTCGCCACAGACGGGTTCATCAAACAGGAAAAAACGACTTGAAACTCCGGTCACGCACGCTTCGTCTTTTTTCTTAGTTCTTGATGTGGCTAAATACGCCATTTGCGTGGAGATGAACAGTAATTTATACACTCATTGCTGCTGAACTATCATATCATTGTCAACGTCAATAGTCAAACAACAATGGCGTCTCGTTCAGTCCATCAAAGAGCATATAACCACTACGTTCAGTCCATAACCGTAAGCCGTTCGTTACCATGGCGACAAATTTCATAACAAATGATCGCCAAATGGCTTTTTCGTTTTTTGCAGTTATTCCTATTCCTTTCCAAAATATTGAATCAGTAACGTTGAACTCACCTTGTAATATTAATGAGTTTTCAATCTCATGGCAGAGCTGCACATTTTAGGGCAGATACAGGGTGCTTCAAACTTTCAGGACGACTCTTCCTTGTGTTGTCGATATTCCTTTCAACACGGTGAGCTATTATTTATTGTACCAAAAAAATAAGCTTAAGTAATTTTCCTTCATGAGACTTCATAATTGCAGGCCCTAACTGGACTATAGTTTCGGGATGTCCTGAAGGACAGACTGTAGTTGGTAAACACGATTACAATAAATCAATAGTTTGGACGCAACCACTTGATATACATTTTATTACAAGAGGAATTCAAGGTAATCTATAGGTATAGAACATAGAAGCCCGTAGTAGGCGTGATATTAGTTAAGTCTGTAAAATTAGTGTACTTGAAATTTTCATGTGATTTATAGGTTGGCCAAAACTGATACTGCAAGTGAACTGCCTTGATGGTATTGGACGGTCCTGGGCGGTAGGGTATGGATGTTGTAGTATACCTTCTGTGCCTGGATTGCACTCACTTAAAGTTCCTTGTTGGATTCCCATGGCAACAACATTGACTGATAGATTACGGCAATACTTCCTCGGTGGATCTCATCAACTTATGCAGAGTGATATTGTTAGTTTAGGTGCAGATAGGTAAAGTTCTCATTTTACATTGAATCTAAGTAGATCCATAATGCTGTTTTCAATTTTTACTGATGGTGGGTGTTTGAGTATTTTATTCTGATTTCTTTTTATATTTCAGATATAAGTTAAAGACTCAGACAAAGGGTATTATTAAATTACACATTGATATAATACTAAGAAATTTCAGCCAGTTTGGTGTCGAATATAAGTAAAAGATGAAGATTGTCACTTATTTAGGGTTCACCTTGTTGTCTATTTTTATTCAGTTCAGTGTCATAGATTTCATCCAAGGCAGATTGAAGCTTCAAGAAAAACAAATTGGTCTTAATGGTACTAGCCAGAAAAGACAATTTAGAGACATACTTAAAGATATTAATCCTAAGTCACATGCTCTTTACTATCGCACACAGAAAAAAGAGATAAGGAATCATTCTCCAGCAAAGCTTTTTAGCAATACCACTATAACAGAACTGTTTGCAACAACTGATATACCAACTACAGTATTTGATATTTTGTATGATGAAAACTCAACATCTACAGAGGAATCTTTTACTACAGAGTCTCTGTATACAAGTACTGATATTGAAAATGTTACGGAGATAACATTCTTTGAGAAAAATGAGACAACAACCAAACCTGATCATGTACCAAAGCAACCTGTGTCTGAAGAGTGCAGCTGTAATATTTTAGTAAGGATAACACTTTATTCAAATACAACTAATGAGAATAAAATTATTTTAAATGTATTATGCATTATGTGTTTGTTGCAGTTTAATGTATGCGACATTAACTGCTGCTGTGATGACAATTGTTTGGATTTCCAAATTAAATTATTCCCAAATTGTGCTAAAAACGCAACATTGGCTAAAGAACAGTATGACAATGCCTGTGTTTCCCAGTTGCCATATTTTGGTTATGGAAACGGTATATTTTGCATTGTGAAAATCAACCTGCCAGAGAGAAGAGACATGGTTCACCAGAAGGTACATAATTTAAAAATTGATTTGGTTATATCTGGTTTATATTTATTATGGTCATTAATTTTTTTTTACAGACTGATCAAGCACCAACAGAACATTTCTTGAAATGGAAAAGTAATGGTAATACTCAAATTCTATACGAGTTTAGCAATAAAATTTACCAATATGGAGATCCAATTTGGCTTTTAAAAAATGATACAATATATCACGCGGGTAAGGATTAAAATATAATACAAACATAAAAATTTTGTAAAAAAGAAATTTAAATTGATATTTTAATTTTAGATTTACCATCGCCGACGGTTAACAATTATTGTATGGGGAGAAAGGCTATACAGTTTCTAAAGGATGACAAATACAGCTGTAATGTAAAAATTCGCGATCTGGAAATGTTTCAAATTATGAAGAGTTTAGAGGAGGTTGCAGTTATTAGTGCTACACAACTTTCCATGAACAGTTCTGTTTTGGTATATAACATTACATGACATAATTAATTTATAATTTTTCATGGGCGCCAAATGACACTCATGAATGTCCGTAAATTTACAGCTAAATCTAATTTTTCGCTTATTTTAGAACTGCTCCAATCTTCACTGCGCGAACTGGACGATTTTAATATGTAATAACCTAGTTTGTATTAACTATAGCAAGAGCCTACATGAACCCACATGCACAGAAAGCGGCTGCACGAATATTGCGCTTAAAATAGACTACATCTTCTATTATCATGATTCAAAAATCATAAACGTTACTATAAAATTTCATATTAGAAATGTTACTTTTGATTTACCATTCATGCCCCAACAAATTCAAGTGCAGTTTGTATTGGGTAATGAATCAATTGATAAAATACTAAAGCTCAGTGGAAATCCAGGATATCTGGATGGTTTACCTATTATAGTATCATATGCAGAAGGAAACTATACAGATGAATTTTACAACAACACTAAGCAACAGAAAAGGTACTTGCTATTGCCAGAAAACCATGATGGATATTGTATATCATTGAATAGTTCAGAAAATTTAATTTTATTCGGAAGAAACCGAAGATTCAACTGTCGATATGAACACAAAAACATAAAACTTGTAAATGTTACTGATGAATGCAAAAGTATTCAAAATAACATCAACAAATTACTAGGTCTAAACAATAACGTAGTAGTGTCGCCACTTGGAAACCCACAGCACGTCAAAGACAAAGACTGGGTATCCATAGAAAAGCCATCATTACCCATGGAACCACTTTATGGAGAAGTACATGAAAAATCTTCTAAGTTTCTCTGTTTCAATGTTATCACAAGATACTCATTGAGTTTTGCACACCTAAATGGAAATAATAGAATTGTGTCGTGCAAGTATGGTGTAACAGCGAAAAATATCTCATTTGATATTGAAGACATCTCAACAGTTGTTACCTTTGATATTAGCTTCATAGATGTTACTAAACCTAGTGTTATCGAATATACGACTGGTCCTCCGACCTTGAACATACATCTACCTGACGACTTTTTCTATCCATTCCGTTCAAACGAATCTCGCAATTATAAATGCAATATTTTCATTATGATGATACATTTTATAGCTGTTACTTTATGCAAATAAAATAACGTTCGATAATAACTAATATTTTTATTATTATCTTGAAATAATTTATAAACTTTTAATTTTGTTACTTCTATTACTTCTAACTTGGCACCCCCGTCAAGGACATAACGATCTTGATTCTGACGGCCTGTAAATAAAACCCGCTATAGACTGACGAACATATGCACGAGGTGACGAAAAATGTCGAAAGATATAAATGGTTCTAGCATCATTCGACATGTGTCGTCATAATTCACGTGACTAACTTCAAGAATAGCCTCCCGGGAATAAGAAAGATATATTTTTACAAATAAAGACAAGAAGACGTAAAGAGAATAAAACATGTTGGTACAGAATAAAATTTTAATACATCTGGTTCAGGACAAGACGACTATCGTAAAACATAATGCACGGCACCAACTAGAGCTACTATGGTATTTACAATATCATTTATACATGCGATGACAATTTTAACATAGGTTATACATATAATATTACGAAGGCCTTGAAATATCCACTCGCAACTTTGTACTTTCCTACAATCACAATTCATGACAATAAGATGAACACATCCCTTGACGCTTAATTAGTTATTAATATATTGTTTTATAATTAAGGAAATTAGACTCATTCTATGCTAGAAGTTTGCTAATTGTACAAAATTGCCAGTGACGATCCTATTGGCAAGTCGATAACTCGTCAAATTCAACAACGAAGCGGCTTTTATAACTAAAAATTTATAACTGTACCTTAATATTGAAATGGCGTAATGTCATCAACGTAATCAGCTACATCATAAATTCTCACAAATTAATCACCAAAATAGACATTTAATTTTTTCCGCGGGAAAACAGGTAAATTACAAATGAAGGGCGGATTCATAGTTATTTTTACCGAAACTACAACTCTTCGAGCTAACGAAGCTACAACTATTTTGAGATTATCCTTTGAATGACGTTACTAAAGAGTATGTAACCGCTACGTTAAGGGACGTGACATGAGCTAGTCGTTCTATAAAGAAAGTGAGGATTTATGATATCGACGTGTGAAGCCTACAATGACAATATTACAGTTGTAAAAAAAGACTTCATCACCAAGGCTCATAATTTAACCTCACTTCAGTTAATATATAAAAAAATCAACAATATATATGCATTCAAATCAAAATAAATAAATACGTGTCTGTTATTTTTCAACAAACCTTTAATAAAACAAAAATAGGGCGTAAAAAATTTGAAATGTTGTCCTTTCAATAATTACTAACAAACTACATAAAATTAAACACATTCAATAGAGAACGAACATTTCGAGACTATCATCTCATTCTTTCTCTTGCGAGCCTTGTTTACTTTCGGTCTCGAACGGTTTATTCAACCTTTTAGTGGGAGCACGATCCATCCAACGAGCCCCAACGAATCACGAGATCACAAGCTCGTTGGACGTTATGTTACAAAAGCCGTTTCGCGTCTTGCAATGCGGGAGGGTAGTATACGAACTGTTGGCGCTGTGGAGGTGAAGGCGCGGTGTCGCCGCGCGCACTATGCGACGTATGTGTAGACCTTACGGTCGTCAGGAGTACGCGCCAAGTATTCGCGCTCGATGAGACCTTCAATACGTTTCTTGATCACCACCGGCGATGGTAAGAAGCGCGCGCGCAGCTGTTCCGTCACCTCCGCCACTAGCAGCGTGTGCTGTTCACAAAACAATACAAATATATATCACGTCATTAAAAAACGGCGGATATTTCTGTCTCACTCCCTACACTTTCGGCAGGGGTGTTGGTGAAAAATGTATATTGCAGCTTTCGAAGAACCGCTTTTCGAATGACGCTAGTTATACTTTAATAAAATCCCCACAAAAATAATAAAATAAAGTGCTAAATTTAGAATAGGCTCGGCTTTATCTTAGAATTAATAAATTGATACTGAGGCGCGGTGTAAGGTCAAATCAACAAAAAGTAAATTTTTATGTCATTAATGTGACGTGACGAGTAAAATATAAAAAAATTGATGGTTTAAAATAAAACGAAAATAGGAATGACTGAACAAAACTTAACTAAGGTGCGTATTACAAAACGATGCTCAATCATCGATCGGTGCTCAAGCAGAGATTTCATTCATAAAGTGATCAATTTGCGAATGAAATCTCTGCTTGAGCACCGATCGATGATTGAGCATCGTTCTGTAATACGGACCAAAGTACTTTAGTTTTTCTAAATAAAATCGTTCTTAGTACCCAAAAAAATGCTACTCTAAATTTTTTTCAAATTAAATAGCTATACGGGTGTTATAAAGGAATGATCAGATTTTATTTGATATAAGAATATTTATTTGATATGTCACGTAATCTACAAAAAACCCACAACAATAACATATTTTCATACGCAGAACCAGTTTGATTTCAAATTATTATCTGGGATTTTCAATGTTTACCAAAGACCCCGTCATGAAATAGAAAAACGTGTTATGATACGGCCTTAAAAAAATCCATGATGTAGTCATCATGGAATTTTTTTTAAGGTCGTAGAACCAGTAAACAATAAAAGATTTCTTTATTTTATATTAAACTTAACTAGCATTTGACACTCTTTTATAGGAAGATAAAGCGGTCAAAAGCTCATAAGAGAAAACTACTTTGTTCAGTAAGACGAGCGAAGACTGGTCGTTTTGTATGTACTATAAGTAGTTATATCGGAATATGTAGATATTCCGTGACAAAGCCACTGGGTACGTTATAAACTCGGGTACATACCGCCATTTTCTTCCTAGCTTTCATGATGCGCACGATGGCCGCCTCGATTTCATGCTTGCGGTCCTCGTCGACTTTGTTGCGTGTCTCACGCCGCTCGGGCTCCGACTCGCCCTTAGCTGCTACCGTCTGGATCTTAACTCTGTTGCAATAAGGCATAGATTTCATGTTTATTGTATGTAAAAATCAGTATTATAAATGCAAACGTTTGTATTGATAGCTTATACACTGAGAAAAATTTTTGTCCGCGGGTGAAACAGCGCAGCGCAACTTGTGTTTGTTTATAGAAGTATTTCGGAACAGAAATAAATCAATAGATTCTAATATTTTGAAAGAAAAAGATTGTAAGCGCGCTGTGCGTTTTAAGTTCGGTAAGTTTATTTGATATTGTTACGATAAAATGGATTTCAAAGTAATTGACTATATTAAAATTCGAGATCCTAGCCCTGGAACATACAAATTTGGAACAGTTTGAAGCCTATTGACAGGGACCCATTGAGTTAACTAACTTGTAACTTAGATTTATACGGGCTATTAATATATCGTAAGTATCTTTGTAACTTAGATTTCAACGGGTTATTAATATATCGTAAGTATCTTTGTAACTTAGAATCAACGGGTTATATTTCGTAGGTCTTTGTAACTTAGATTTCAACGTGTTATTAATATATCGTAAGTATCTTTGTAACTTAGATGTAAGAGTCACTATACACACAACTTAAATGTAAACGAGTCATTAACGTACCTATGTAACTTAGATGTAAATGAGTCGTTAACGTAGAACTGGTTGGAGGGCTCGATCTCCTTGGTCTTGGGATGCTTGATGAGCACACGTTGCGTGGCCTTGCCCATCGCCAGCGACTGCAGCGCACGGATCAAGTCCTTCTCCGGGATATCAGTCTCGTTGAGTATTTCCTACAACATACGTTTTGTATACAACTCAAATAGGGACAAATGGATGTTTTGTAAATTTCGGATACAAAGAAAACAATGTTCGGAAACGGTAGAATGTCTGGATTCTGGGAAATTACTCTCAATCCAAAAAATAACCTCTCTAGAAAGTCTCGATGAAGAAGCCAGTAAAAAAAATTGATTATCTCTAAGAAAGCTACAATGCCAAATATACACAGATAAACACTTTAAACTTATAACATTCCTGTTTGCATCTGGCGTTATAATAGGTACAAATTTATGTTTAGTAGTTAAGATATGTGGGTAATAATGTTTAGAAACTTTCGTATGGGCACACATCTGGAAGGTGGACCTATATGCATGGCCGTAGCTAGGGGGGGGGGGGGGGAGGCATTGTGGGGCAATGCCCTACCTTGAAATCACAATGCCCTGCCTTAAAAATACCAAAAACTATGATAAATTATTATAATTAACTTGTTTGTTTATAGTTTGAGATAAAAAAAAAATTAACGTCAATAAAACTAAACGTCACAGAAATTATTTATCTATGAATAAAGTCAAAGTTAAAAGATTTATTGCAAATAGGCTATTTATAGCACTTTTACAAGTCAAAATTATATTAGAAGTCCATGCTGCAAAGGCAGATCAATTGAAGGGGTGAGAATAAAAAGGATTTAACTGATTTTTTTGACAAAATGACTTATGGGTATCGTATATATGGATTTAGCGTGAAATTATCTTCAATAATACATTCTCGAAATACCGAAATGAGGCTTAAATCTCGAAATTTTGAGTCTAAAAATGGTTTATCTGTCACAGGAATACAGTTTGCTTAGCATAAAAACATTACTATATTTATTTTATTATATTATATTTTTACAGTAATTGTATGAATTAGTACTATATTTAGTAATTTTAAATAGAATTAAAACATTTTCAAGCAACTGAAACTTACATAAACCTTTTCTATTACCTTATAAGCACTCTACATTAAAATGATGCCGTTGACGTTTAAAGTCAATTTTCTCGAAACTGTCAATTTGTCAGTTAAATCCTTTTTATTCTCACCCCTTCAATTATGATACAATTGATCTTGGTTGGATCTTGGAGCTCAAATTGGACTATGTGTGACGTGAGGAAGGGTACGCACCTCGTAGGTGAGCCGGTCGCGCTTGTTGAAGAGCAGCAGCACGCACATCTGGAAGGTGGAGACCTGGATGATGTGGCGGCGCGCGGGCGCGGGCGCGGGCGGCGAGCGCGGCGGGGACGCGCCGCCCGCCAGCGCGCCGCGGAACGTCGCCGTCAGGTCCGCGCTGCCCAGCTGCGGCTGCAGCGACAGCTGCCGCCCCGAGTGCTTCGCCAGGTAGAAGCTGCGACATGCCCACCGTTGCGGTTCACCGCGGAACACTCAACATTTATTTATGGTTTCACCCGCGGATACAAAGTATTTTAATTATTTACTCATCCCACGGAAAATTTCACTTTTTCGGGATAAAATGTAGCCTATATGTTCATCTAGTGTATAAGCTTATCTTGGTACTGAATTTGAGCTGATTGAGCGTGAAGGAGTAACAAACATACACACATACACATATACAAGCTTTCGCCTTTATAATATTATAGTGTGATGTGATTTCAGATTCCCAGATTCCACTTGAGGTATCATGCAATCCAGGGATAGGATAGCTATACCCATAGACTTTTTTTTTTGTTTTGGTTTTGGCTCCACACTTTTGTGTAATACATATATATACAGCCAGTGTCAAGTATTGATACTTTATCAAGTTAATGATGTTCCACGCAAATATGTGTCAAGTCACAGTCGAAGTCATCAAGTCATAGTCTAGTCAAAGTCACACTCCTAGTAAAGTGGTGGCAACTTTACTTGAAGCAATGGAGTTTTGGAAACAACACAAAAAGAAACGTTTCACCATCATTATACCATTTTCCCACACTCATGCCTGTAATCCAGCACTTAACGAATAAAATGCCACCAATTTTATCCAGTAACACTGAAAATAACACAAGTTTTGGAAAATAATTCAATGCGCTCTTTTAGATAATACGATCTTTTTCGTTTCCCCGCCAAAACTATATTATTAAAGTATTAAATAAAAGACTTTATGCACATAGAAGGTACAATGGAGGACTTAATGCTAACAGCATTTTCTACCAACCCAACCAAGGCGTGCAGAGAAACAATTTGATTAGGCGTGCATATAAGGAAATGAGCATAATTTTGAACACTTGCTAGATAGATAAACTCTTTACTATACACACAAAATAGTAAAAATGATAAAAAAAAAATATTTATATAAAGTGTAACTATGGGCGACCTTATCGCTAAAGGCAATTTTTTCCAGGCAACCTTTTATATTTACAATATTTAAACTAATAGCTCTGTGAGGTGTACACCTTGACACTAGCTATCCGCTTTTGGTATGGAAGGATGCGAAAACATCCAAAAGCATCATTCGATTTTTGAAAAACCAGTTATCCTAGCCTGGTAACGGATTTGAAAATTATAATAATAATAATAATAATAACAATGCACAACGACCACATACATAGAGCCTGGACCTTAACTAGGATTCCCTGTGTCTAGAGACCCAGGAACTACGAGGACCATGGTCCCACAACACCCAAACTCAGAACAAGTATTTGCGCTTTTCTGTGCACAAATACTTGTCCTGCCGCGGGAATAGAACCCGCCGCTTTCGGGTTTTATGACAAATAACCAAAATCGCCATGTATATACAACGATCCCCAAGGTATGTTCCACGTGGTGTCTCACTATGACTCAATATGAACTTTAAAAAAAGTTTAAAATGTAAAATAATTATATTAGAGAATATTTACCTTCGAAAGACTTCGAAAGCACTTCGCGGCGCTGTTGGTATATTGCATTTGGGCGTAGCGCTTTGCGTCGGCCAGAAACCGGTGGTGAGCACGCGGACCGACAAATCGACGCCGTGAAGATTCGTCTGCAAAACATACACTTTGTTACAAACGCGCATTTAATGAATTAATAGCCATATCAATAATATTAAATGAATGAATAACATTAATCAGAAATCGACTAGAGCATCGTCAAAGAAAAAAACAAATATTTTATTGTGAATATGCTATGATTAGTACTTTTAAAAATCAAAATCAGAATACTATATATTTCAGCACTTAACAAAAAAAATTCAATTATTTAAGTAATTAATTTCATAATGTAGCACGAATTAAACTCTAAAGAAATTAAGTTCCGTTTTCTATTACTAGTGGTAGCCCAGTAAAACACAGAAAATAAAACTGCGATTCTGAGCTTTGATTACAACTATTGCATCCTCAATACCTAGATACAGTTTCATAAAAAGACAGTATAAGCCATAATGAATACAACACTGTCAGAGACTGGTGGGATATTGGATGAAACATTTCGAATTATATGATCCTAAATAATATATAATAAATATTTGTGGACATTTCACACCACGCAATCTAGTCCCAAACTAAGCAAAGCTGTGCTATGGATAACAAATAACTGATAGAATACTTATATACTTTTTGTTTGTAAAGAAAATACCATATAACACCAAGACACAGAATAAACACCTGTGTTTATCACACACAATGTTTATCCTGGATGGGAATGGAAACCACAGCCTATATTTCAGAAGGCAGAGCAACTATGAACTGAGCTATCAGGCCAGTCTACATTTATAGTATGTCATATTTTCTACTCTCTTCAATGGTAGAAAGGTATTACTACTAAAGTGGTAACAGAGAGGGACAGTCACTTAATAAAAAAGTTGTTACCCCGGCTGAGAGCACATGCTCTTTAAACTCTTCCATGATTGTGTTAGAGACGGTCATGTCCTTGAACATGCCCTCCAGCTTTGACGTGAACTGACAACCGCACTCAGTCTGAAAATAACAATATGACGGGTTAATCACCTGTACAAGTTTACTGGTTACCTTGAAAAATACCAACAGCCTTATTTATAAACGTATATTAAAATACCCTGTCTCATTTTCGCTCGTAACATTTTCACTTCAGCGAGAAATTAAACGAACCTTTTAAACATTTTATCAATTTCGTTAATGTTTATAAGTAGGCTGTAAGTGTATACTAGCATGCACCCGGATTAAACTTATAAAACAGACAAAACACTAAATAAAATGTGTATTTATATACATTTAGGTAAGTGTATATTAGGCCATAATAATTATAACAAATGTTGTAATAATTAATTCAGAACATCGGTAATCATAAAACCATCATCCAGAATCAAACTCAAAGCATATATTTCGTTTAAGTTTAGATACGTTCGAAATTTGGGCAGCGTTTATATTTGCGGCTGAATTTTACATTATGTACATAAAATTTAGGAATAAACAGTCCCACCATACACTATTAGATGGTTATAGTTTAATCCGGACTAATGCAAGCAAAGTTAAGTCTAGATCTAATCTGTACATGTCATACCGTCGGTGAGTTTACAAGAGGCGACTTACGACTGCTACATATTCAGTGTTCTAAATGACATGGACAGTAACGAATACGCGTTACAGAACGGCAATGAAAATGAAAAACTATCAACTAAAATGTAAGATGTGGCTGCTACCTCAATCCTGCTTAAAGTCTCGAGGAAATCTGCAAAATTCTTTACTTGTTTCACCAACTATTTTCATTAAAAAGATAGCATAACTGCCAAGTAACGATAAACCAAGACTTTAAGCAAGATAGTCCAAATTTCACAATCGGACACTTACGAACGAGTCCATGGGTAATGTAAAGAATTTTGCAGATTTACTGGGGACTGGGGACGGAACAGAGGAGACGGAACGGGACACTAGTCAGTTATAGGGTTCTCTATTTGGGAGACGTCACCGATTATACAGTGGAAGTCTCGCGGCTCCACATCCTTTATCAAACCTTCTTTCTGGGAAAGGGCAAAAAGTTAAGCGATGTCAGAAACTGGCAGTCGAAGCGGATTCATTCACCATCAATGTTTCCTGAAAACTGTAGACAACTTGCTACTACTACAACTACCTGGGTAGATTCAAAGCTAGAGTGAATAGGTGTCTTCTAGATCTGCGTGTTCCATCCACTAGGACACATAATCACGTGTTGTTGCTTTTAGCAAGGACATGATAAGGTCTGCGTGACTTAAATTTGGAGAAGCCTACCTAAAATATTTTCCGTTTCATCTTGGTATTGCGGTAAAAGTGTAAGAACACAACCCAGAATTTTGCTTGTATATATTTAGGCTGTTTATTACACTTCTGGGAATATCGCCTAAAATGGCTCCACGCTACACCTGGACTGGATATTGGCCGAAAGTTTCCAGTACACATGTTTCTAAAGCGGACTTACTATGCTATTATCATTTACCTTCAGTTTGGATATCATGTTTTTCTCGCTGTCGTCAGACACAGATTTGTTGAGCAGCAGCCGCTTGGCCAAGTGTTGTTTGTAGTATCTCTCGAACACATCCTTTTCTTGCAGGAAACGGAATAGCACCATCGTCTTGTCTAGCACTGCTTCTATCTCTTGCTCGCTCATCTGTGAGGAAATACGATTTCCTTTTGAGTCTGCATTTTCTCGCGTTACCCCTACATGCCGATCGCAACATAGCGGTAACTGACGTCATTAAAACTTTCTTTTATTATTAAACATGACGCTTTAGTGATGATCGCACGACAAACCACGTTCACGTATTTACTATAGTAGTAGGAAAGGTAAGATAGTCAAAAACGAGGTTTGAAAAATGAACCTAATAATTGAATTATCTTTAAAGTCAAACACGAAATAATTATAATAATGGGGCATTTTTATGGTACTTACGCCCTTTTCTCCTTTCTTCAGTTTCCCATCAATGAATAGCGACAAGAACTCCGGCGACTTGTTGTTAAGGTTTAGGAAGTATTCAAAATCTGACGCGATCATATGCTTGAATATCTTATCATTGTTGAACGAGTTTTGTAGGAAGTGATCAAATCTGTCCTTGAGATCGAGAAGGTTCTGAAAAAAAACAGTCTATTATTTCAAGATTCCCCTAGACTACTATAGAAACTGTTGAAAAAAATGAGGAATACGATAGTAACATGTATGTATGTACTTTGTAGGGAACGGCCTTTTTCTTGCCCCTCCCTGATAATATGAGACACCGCACTCAGCTCCATAGATAAATGAAAAAGTCCGCAACAACTAGCAGTTGCTAGCGGTACTAGCTGTATGTGTGTTACCTGTAAAAACTAGCTTTATGTGTTACCTGTACGCACTTACGGTACTAGCTGTAAGCTAGCTTACCTTTAAGAACTAATTATATTTGTGTGTTACCTACACGAACCAGCTGTATATGTGTTACCTGTACGAACAAGCTGTATGTGTGTTACCTGTACGAACAAGCTGTATGTGTGTTACCTATACGAACAAGCTGTATGTGTGTTACCTGTACGAACAAGCTGTATGTGTGTTACCTATACGAACAAGCTGTATGTGTGTTACCTGTACGAACAAGCTGTATGTGTGTTACCTATACGAACAAGCTGTATGTGTGTTACCTGTACGAACAAGCTGTATGTGTGTTACCTGTACGAACAAGCTGTATGTGTTACCTGTACGAACAAGCTGTATGTGTGTTACCTGTACGAACAAGCTGTATGTGTTACCTGTACGAACAAGCTGCATGTGTGTTACCTGTACGAACAAGCTGTATGTGTGTTACCTATACGAACAAGCTGTATGTGTGTTACCTGTACGAACAAGCTGTATGTGTGTTACCTGTACGAACAAGCTGTACGTGTGTTACCTGTAATAGCTCGCTGTATGTGTGTTACCTGTACGAACAAGCTGTACGTGTGTTACCTGTAATAGCTCGCTGTATGTGTGTTACCTGTACGAACGCGATGGCGTTGGTGTTGTGGTGCGTGTCGGTGACGAGCGCGCGGCCCTGCTCGCGCAGGTGCGCCGACACGGCGTCCGCGACCGTGCGCAGGCCCTCCGCCACGCGCGACAGCAGCTTGTACACGCACGCCAGCTCCGTGGTGCGCGTGTGCAGCAGCATGTGCACCACGCCGCTGTTCTCCATCTAGGTACAACCCATCCAAACAATTCTAAATATAGATTAAATATTACGACAACTTATCACACTTAGGTTCGTATTACAGAACGATACTCAGTCATCGATCGGTGCTCAAGCAGAGATTTCATTTATAAATTGATCAATTAGTGACTTACTGCTTGAGCAGCGATCGATGACTGAGCATCGTTCTGTAATACGGACCTAATATTATAAAGGCGAAAGTATGTATGTGTGTTTGTGTGTATGTTTGTTACTCCTTCACGCTCAAACGGCTGAATGGATTTGGATGAAATTCGGTACCAAGATAGCTTATACACTGGATTAACATATAGGCATATATATTTTATCCCGGAAAAGTGATATGTTCCCGTGTTTAAGAAATTGTCTGCGCTTAAAACTTTTATGATTATGCTCTTCAATATTTGCGACAAATAAACAATAGTTTTTTTTACCAAATAACGGAACTATATACAGATTCCCATAGTTTTTTTAAACAAAATAACTGGCATTTAATTTACTGCGGTATTTCCAAAATTTGGAGCAAAATTGCTGGATAATAAAAAGTTGAAACACTGAAATATTGCGATACATCTGAAGGATATCCCAATCTAAGTATAATATAAATAGGATTTCGAGTCATATAGATAACACACGAAAATTAACAAAATATGGTTAATAATAATGCAATAAAAGTTGGGAAAAATTTACTGGGAAATGTGTATTTATTCAGATCAGTATGATTTGTAAAAAAGGGGAAACTGAGAGAGGGGAGGATGAAGAGACAGAGAGTCAGATAAAGAGTTAAAGAAGGACATAGAAAGAAGAAATTGTAGGTCAAAGCTGTGAGATTCTGTAATTACCTCGACGATGGTCTTCATGTGCCGCTCTATGAGCTCGTGCTCGAGAACAGATACGATACGTGGCTCGGTGCTCTCGTCGAGATAGTGACGCGCTCGCTCCGCTTCTTCAGAGATGCGCGCCTCCACGCGGTTTATGTAAACCGCTGCACTGTTCTCCGCCAAGAACTTCTGAGATTCCATCTGGAACATTCGACCATTGCTTAAACAACAGTAAACAGTAGAAACCGATGGATGTAAAAGGCCAGCAGCCATTCAAAGTGGCGCTTTATGGGGGAGGCCTATGTTTAGCAATGGACTTCTTCAGGCTGTTGACGACGATGATATGAACAGGGAAAACTATTTTTTACGAAATTGAAGACCTAAAGATTTGTCCCATTTTCAAAAGTTTACATTTTTCATACATACATTGTAAAATTCTCAGGATTGACGCAGGAAGTCCTCATCGTAAACAGTTAATTCTAACTTCCAAGCACCATTAGCACTCCTTGTCGATGACCAGACGGTCCACTACATTCCAGCGATAAATCGATTGACGATGTTGAGACTAGATACCTAGTCACCTTTTCAATTAAACGCTTCTTGATTATTTTATTTAATTGTCAAAGTTAATAGGACACATACTCTATAAAACTCTGAGGATTGGTGCAGGAAAGGTTTCTCGAAGTCCTCCTCGTAAACGGCGCGGCAGTTGATTCCGAGCACCATTAGCATTTGGCACGCGTTGCGGATGGCCAGGCGGTCCACCACCTCGCCGCGACGCTCGCGCGACACCATCTCCAGCAGCGTCTGCCGTAAGTGGTCGCGAATGCAGCCGTATCGGGCCACCTGCGAATTTATGTTACGCCATATTAATCAAAATCATCTACACTAAAATATCATAATTGTCACATCTGGGGTGAAAAATTTCCATGGACTATGGTGCCCTCTTCCTTTTAAAGGAGCCGTAAGTTTGTAAGACAAAAATAAAGAGGTGACGTTAGTTTCATTGTAGGGATGATTTCAGTAGCCACTGATCCAAAGCATAAAAATAAACTTTACTGATTGAAATAGCTATTCACATTGTTAGACGATAATAAGTATAGTGATGGTAGCTGCCGCCCGCGGCTGCACCCACGTCAGGTTCCACATGACGTGAGGTTACAGAGCAGTTCTTTTAGGGCATTTGATATGTATTTATTATTAAGATTTTCTTTCTTTATTCTACTTTCATCCTTATACCACGCAAAAAATACTGACACTGGGGCTGACCACTTCTCTCCATAAGAAGATTGCTAATTATTTAAATTAACAGTTTCTGTTGTGTGTACCTAATAAATGCCATATGATTTGTGTGATACCCTGTAAAGTACACAACAATAATGTGTACCTAATAAATGCCATATGATTTGTGTGATACCCTGTAAAGTACACAACAATAATGTGTACCTAATAAATGCCATATGATTTGTGTGATACCCTGTAAAGTACACAACAATAATGTGTACCTAATAAATGCCATATGATTTGTGTGATACCCTGTAAAGTACACAACAATAATGTGTACCTAATAAATGCCATATGATTTGTGTGATACCCTGTAAAGTACACAACAATAATGTGTACCTAATAAATGCCATATGATTTGTGTGATACCCTGTAAAGTACACAACAATAATGTGTACCTAATAAATGCCATATGATTTGTGTGATACCCTGTAAAGTACACAACAATAATGTGTACCTAATAAATGCCATATGATTTGTGTGATACCCTGTAAAGTACAAAACAATAATGTGTACCTAATAAATGCCATATGATTTGTGTGATACCCTGTAAAGTACACAACAAAAGTATTCTATAATAAAAGAGTGTAAGTTTTATTGTAATAATTATAACAGAAATTACACCACTAACCTGATCTCTAAATATAATAAGTCCCAGATTGTACACATTGTCTACTTCATTTTGCTGCACATAAACTCTATCCATGTACATGAGTATGTCTCGTATCATCACCATACTGGTCTGGTGATCAGTCCACGCATTGTTTAAGGTCTGTAGGAATCCATTGTGAAGGGAGTGCAGTACATCTTCTCGAACCTATAATTAACAAATATTTCAAAAAGCATGACACAAAAAAAACTTAAGTGTTACTATTTCTGTTAGTTTACATGATAAAAAGAACTAAAGAAAAGGTTTTTGATGTTGATTAAATAGCTTTAATTTACAGTAATGCAGTTCATTGTTTATGGACAAGAATGATTAGTTAAATGCCTTTCATACTTTTGTTAGAATTTAATTAATACTCGCAGTAGAAGGAGCATAATTCGAACTCGAACTCTCTTATAAGTTAAAGAATGTGTAGTAAAAGTTTTACAAACCTTGGTTTCGAGATGCTGTGTGACCACTTCCTTCAAGCCGGTGTAAAGCCTTTCACCATGTTTATGGAGGACCATTGTGTATGCATTGCGGTACAGTTCTTCAAATGAGAGCCCAGAGTTGTTTTTCTTCTGTATTTCCTGAATGGCATTCTTTAGTAAACTCCATATACTTTCCACATACTTCTCATCCATAGTCATCTGAAAGAAATTTAATTGACATCTAGATTTAATAGATAATCAACAACATTTATTTTAAACCATCCTCTTCTATTTTTTTGACATGTTAGGGAAGTATTAATTTTTTAAGGATTCAAGTACCAGTAGCCATATTTGAAGCTCTTAGCTAATATTCAGTAAATATTTACTCTTAATAATACCTGACGGTGTGTAATTTATATAAGAAAATAGAGCACTGACCCATGTGTCCGGGTACATTTGATAGTAAGGTTCGGAATAGTTCCACACCTGAAATTTTCTAGTCATCTTGATAAATTTAATTATGAACTATATCAATAAAACATTTTATATAAATGAAACAAGCAGCCCAAAACATTAAAAATGCAATATTATATTGTAAAACTATGTTTATGTTTTGATTTTCACTCTTGTCAATGGTGACATATTGAGTGAAACATTTTTTTTTCATTTACATAACCTATGAGTTTCTATTTTTGAAATAAGTATCTTTTGAGATAAGACATGTGAAGACTTTTTAGGTAGGAAAAGTTTTATATCGTAGAAAAAAGTATGGTTAATAAATAATTAAGGATATTTAGCGAGTTTCAATACAAAACCATTTATATCACAAGTTTAATAATTAGCCCTTCCAACTGAGATGAATCCATTAATAATCCCAAAATCAAGATGACTTTTACTTGTGATGTAGGACAACATAACCTGGATACAATATTATGCCCTTGGATGAACATAATAAGTTTATGAGTGTAAGAAAAATAGCCACCAACAATTGCAAATCAGGCAAGGCGAACTTCTTTATTTATAGAATTTGCAATATAAGATTATCCAGCTATGGAGAACAAATTAATTTATTTTTATAAATCAAGTTAGCTTGTAAGTTACAAAATAACATTACAAGTAGTTTTATATTAGTAATATACCTATATTATTACCATCTTATTCATAAAGACTCTAGAAATGAATGTAAGCCTTTAATATTAATTGTCAACTTTTAGCTGATGAGAAATTTAAACCGTGGAAGTGAAACATAAAGTCATGTAAAACAGTTTAGTATCAAGCCTTTATGAATTAGGTGGTGAGTATATAAAGGTATCAACAATTAATATAGCAAATATTTATAGGTCTTCGTAAATATGGGTCTTATAATAATATTGTTTATCATGTTTTATAAGTTTAAATGAAGATAATGTTCAGTATTATAATAATTGCCAAGTCTTGTTTCCTACCAAAATTAAGGAACAGTTGCAGAGGTTGATACAAACATTGATAAGGTACATAGCAAATTAGATGATCTGAGTCATGCAGTATATACAGTTATCCATAATTTATGATCATTATGATCAATTATTATTGATCAACATTATGGAACATTTCAACTATTTAATATTTAAGCCAAGTATACAGGGAGGGGTTAATATTATGTGTTAGGTAATAATTAGAAGGTTCCAATCTAGAAAATAATAACTGCTACTCTGGCTTGATGTAAAGTACAGTCCCTGTCCTAGATTTCACAGGTACGGCGAATCAAATGAAATAGTGAGTGCTGTCTAGTTCCTCGAGGGAACTTACGAGATTTTAGTGGAAGTAGCTAATAATAAATAGGTCTTAGATTCCATACCCTCTAGATTCCAATATTTTTCCTACCCTGTGTGGATGCCCAATCTGAACCAAGGTTGCAATCCATTACGATCCAGAAGACAGATTTTAAACAAAAAATTATGTATCCCTATCCTATACATATACATGGTTTGGGTGATTATTGCAAAAATGTTGACTTTAATGTCTATTATGAACAGAATTAGTTTTGGAAGCTGATCAGTGGCTTAAAAGACCCATGGTAGGTGTATATGTTATCAACCATTTCATAAACATGAAACTTTTAAACTGGGGATATATTATTGGGTAAATTACTACTCTACAATGGACAGAACTTATTTAAATATATGGCAACTTCCATAGCTGCATCACAGGATAGGTACGCTGGTACCTACAAGAACTGACATAATTTGATATTTTTTACCCCACAGTAGTCCAATTTATTGCAATTCATTGTAAGCATAATTATGTTGTTCAATACAATCACAACTTACCGGAAAGGCCCTGATCCTCATCTTGCCAGGTTTGTCCTTTGGCAGGGTACTTTTCATCATTGCAGCTGTTCTTCACCAACAAAATACTAAATACTTGGATAAGAATCTTTCAATTTTCATTTGTTGCAGTGAAAACACATTGTTACTCTCATAACATCTGAAATTGACATTCGAAATAATGAACAAATAGAATAAAATTGATGAAAACCATCATTGCACTACAACCATATCAAAATCATGATTAATTACACACTCTTTCATCATTAGCATTTTTATTTAAATTTATTATTTAGAATATGTTCGAAATAGATTAAGTACCAATGAAATGTTATGTATTTAGAAATTTATGTATAATATGATAAAATAAATTCTATGACAAATCAGTCATGATGGGATATTTTATTTATTGACATTGACAACCTTCCAGATACTATCTCTTTTCCACTTATACAAAAGTTCATATCAACTAGCGCCGCCAGTTTTGCATTAGCATGACATCTCTTTCTATCAAAAGCTAAAACAATGAAAATTTGGAATAAATAAATAAACTTACAAGTTATGACTTTTTGATTTTCTGTTCGATCGGCTCCTTAAAAGTCACTGAAATATCAACGGGAGAACGTTTTCTTATTTATTCGATAATGCATTCCTGCAAATTCAATACAAAATCCTTTGACTGCCGTCTAAATAGAAAGGTATTGCCAAGTTTTTATTTTTTCCCGATTGGCATTTAATTGTGCAAACTTTTGTGGTATTTTTTTCTCAAAGTTACTGCGCTTTGTGAAAGTAGTATTTATGGGGAAACTTGAAACAAAAACTATTAAGCAGTATGGTATACTAAACTTAAAATCATTAAAAAGGAAGTAATTACGAGTACCAATAGTTCCCAAATTGATAACTATTTACTAGAAAAAAGCAGCTTTGTACGCTATGTATGTACGCAATGACATGGCGACTATATCTAAATTGACCACTTTTCAGTCGATATACCTACTGTAATAACTGGGTGAACCTGAATAATTTATTTGTTCTTCAAGAAATGATAATGTTTCTTAATATCAGGCTGTGGTCTTGGATCCATATTCTAATCTATAGAAATCAAGTAAGTGTATTCGTCAAGTTCCTTGATAGATATGTATTTATTTCATTTTATCTGATATTTAGAAAAAGAGAGTACTAAGTATTTATTTAATATTTCGATAAGTACTAAGTAAGTTTTCGTTCCATGATGCTGAGGGTAGTATCAAAATTAACAGCGAATTAAAAAATTCGGGTGGCATTATCGTGATAAGAATGCATTTTTTTGAATGATTCGACACTCAAAACAACGGTTGTGTTTGCGTTCTTTACGACCTGTTAATATACGTAACATCTTGCTAAGTGTGATTCTGTTCTTTTTTTTTTTTTTTTTTTTTTTAATGTTATTGAATGATGTCGAAGACGAGCTAGTCGTTCACCTGATGTTAAGCGCCACATAACATAACGGAACAGTGTCACTCGGAACCCTAAAACATAGAGTTTCAAGCGACACTGCACTGCGCACATCATCCTGAGACATCAGCACAGTCTGGTAATAAGATTACTCGACTGTGAGATCAAATCATAAAGTTTCAATTGCCCAGTAATTTCACTAGCTACAGTGCCCTTCAAACCGGAACACAGTAGTACTTGCACATTACTGCTTGGCGGCAGAATAACTGGCAAAGCGGTGGTACCTCCCTAGACGAACTTTGCAACAAAGTCCTACCACGTAGTAAGAGTTTAGTACCTAGTTTTGAGAATGGTACCACCCCATCTCTTCCTGTGGGTGCCGTAAGAGCCGGCTAAGGGAATATTCAAGAAATGGGAAGCAGCATTCTCTTTACGATGAGCATCCAAAGTGAAGTTTTATGAGGGAGGCCTATGTTCAGTTGTAGACATTTTCCAGCTGATGAAACGACGTATTGTTACCCAACTTTATTGGGAAATATATAATTTATGGTATCATTGACAAGTGACCGTTCACAGGCTATCGCTTTTTCTTTGATCTGTGAAGGTATACGCTTGAGCAAAAAAAAAAAAAGAGCTATGCTATCTGTGGAGTTTTTTTTATAATCTAGCTCCATGCGTTTGGTATATTTAGCCAGCATATTACAAATTAATCTTAGGTCTGTATTACAGAACGATGCTCAAGCAGAGATTTCATTCGAAAGTGATCAATTAGTGAATAACTGTAGTTTAGCTCCATCTATCGGCCGGTATAACTTTATTTTTGCTTTGTTTGATGTTAATGTCGACATCGAAGTTTTTGGCGGTAAGACGAAAAAGATCGCGTTACCGCATTGTATTATTTTCCAAAACTTGTGTTATTTTCAGTGTTAGTACATAAAATTGGTGGAATTTTATTCGTTAAGTGCTGGATTACAGGCATGAGTGTGGGAAAGTGTGTGTGACTAGACTATGACTTGACTTGACACACAAACAAACACACACACACACACACACACACACACACACACACACACACACACACACACACACACACACACACACACACACACACACACACACACACACATACATATGAACAATATGAACTTGAGAAATTATCAATTTCTTGACACTGGCTAAATACACAAAAGTGTGAAGCCAAAACAAAAAAATGTCGCCATCTTAACGAAAATTGTCATTGTACCGAACATACCAACATAATAACACAAATTCTTAACTTTGTTATGTTGACAATGGAGATCTACGTGGACCAACTTCAACTTCCGTTTACCTCGTATTCACCAGCTTACTCAAGTCAAGCGTGCGTAAAGAAGTTTTTCTCCAAATATTTTTGCTTATAAATAAACCTATCTAATTACTTTTCGCGACAGTGATTAGCACCTGCTAACCACAGAAATTTGTAAACTCCAAAGAGATTCACGTTTCTGAACACTGTATACCTACAAGGTAAGCAGTTGTTTATAGTAGTAATAGTGGTAGGTAGGTAGGTAGGAATTTTTTTTTTTTTGTTTTGGCTCCACACTTTCGTGCGCAATTGATAATTTCTCAAGTTAATTAATATATTTATAGGTACGTGTCAAGTCAAGTCACAGTCCAAGTCATCAAGTCAAGTCGTAGTCAAGTCTAGTCAAGTCATACTCCTAGTCAAGGTAGGTATTTGTAGGTACGTTGCGGTTGAGTAATCACAGACTAGGTAGAATAGGCAGTGGCGTAGCTAGGTAACCAAAGGCCCTGGGGCAAAAAATAAACTAGGGGTAACGTTATAGGGGTTCAACCTCATCAGTTGCAGTTAGCTTTATTGTGTTCAATCATAAATTGAATTAAGTACAGCAGAGAGGTGGTTTGGCAAGTTGACCAAGACTTTTAGGGCCTCAGGGTGTGGCAGACGATAAATCCGTAAACTTTTTACATATATAATTTATGTTATTGAAATCAATTTACAACAGACGGCTTATTTACGTATACTTATTTCTATTCTACATACTTTTGATATGCTATTAAAAATTTTGATATCTTTATATTCACGGAAAAAACCTTATAGATACATACAACGTAATGTACCTACAATCTTAATGTCATGGATCCTGAATTAAAAGTTTAAACGAATTTTAGTGTCCTTCAGCTTCAGTCTTTTAGTTCACGATAAGTATTCTATGCTACCCTTTGTGTTACACCTCCACAGGCATTCTCTTCTACATAACTATAAAGGCTATCTTTTATTAAACTTATTAGGTTATAGGTTCCCGGTCTTGTTGTTGTATACACACATAGGTGTTTTTACAACCCATCAGACGATATGACCCTAACACCTCATCGTGGTGCACTAATATCAATTGTATTTATGTATGTAAGGTAGCACGAAAAAAATGGGCTGCAAAGATAATACAATACAATACAATACAAAAATTCTTTATTGTACACCAGAAGAAAAAACAGTTACAGATGAAGAAACTTAAAGCTATAGTACAATGGGCGGACTTATCGCGAAAAGCGATCTCTTCCAGTCAACCTTTGGATGGAAAGAATTAAGTCAGGTATAATTAATTATACCTGTGCTAAATGTTCATCCAAGAATAATGTTTTTTTTTTTTTATGTTTTGGCTCCACACTTTTGTGTATTTAGCCAGTGTCAAGTAATTAATAATTTATCAAGTTAATGATATTTCAAGCAAATATATGTCAAGTCACGTGTTGAAGTCATCAAGTCAAGTCATAGTCTAGTCAAAGTCATACTCCTAGTAAAGTGGTGGCAACTTTACTTGATGCTTCTATGGAGTTTTGGAAACAACACGAAAAAAACTTTTCACCATCAGTATACCATTTTCCCACACTCACGCCTGTAATCCAGCACTTAACGAATATAATGCCACCAGTTTTATGCACTAACACTGAAAATAACACAAGTTTTGGAAAATAATACAATGCGGTGACACAATCTTTTTCGCTTTCCCGCCAAAACTCCAAGAATAATGTTATTCTTAAGTATATACTATAACGCCACTGGGCCCGGTCCGCCCTTCTCATCCAATTTCTGCACGCACCTTTTCGTACGTCATCGCTTCACCTGGCCGGCGGGCGTCCCATACCTACACGCATGCCGAGTCGTGATCTCCCCTCAAGGACCCACTTACCCCAACGGTTATCCCTCCTAGAGATGAGATCAACCGACTGCCGCTTCAGCTTACTATTCCTTTGAGCTATGTCGGTGTCTTTGGTTCTTTATCGGATCACTTCATTTCGAATCTTATACTTCAAAGTAACTCTCTCCGTAGTACGCTATGCAACTTTAAATTTGTGGATCAGCCTTACTATTAGTGAAACAATATATACGAGAACAAAATTGGATGAACACTTTGTCAGAGCCTATTTTTTCCGTGTGTGCAACTGATACAAGTTTGGAAATAATACTGGCCCGATAGCTCAGTTGGTAGTGACCCAGCCTTCTGAACTGTGGGCTGTGGGTTCGATTCCCACCTAGGACAAACATTTGTGTGATTAACATAGGTGTTTGTTCTGTGTCTGGGTGTTATATGTAAGTATTTACAAACAAAAAGTATCTAAGTATTGTATCAGTTATCTGGTTCTCATAGTACAAGCTTTGCTTAGTTTGGGGCTAGATGACGTTGTGTAAGATGCCCATTATTATTATTATTATTATTAATAATACTTAATAATAAATAACGCCCAACGATCACATACATAGGATGATACCCTCAACAACCAGACCCAGAACACATAGGGTAAACCATCTAATAACTGGCCACTTTAGGTGCACTGGCCAGTTCATTTTAGTTCGTGCTGGTTTCCATACGGTAAAAATTGTGAAATAATATGAAAGCTTATAGATAAGGTAATGTTAAACCATGATCACAGGTGGCGTTACGTAAATGTAAGTCTTATTTAATGCAAATGTAGTAAATAGTGGCCAATATCTAATAGCGGCTAGTTATACCAAGTCTTACTCTATTTGCGCTTTTCTTTTTCTATGCACAAATATATAGGTACCTGTCACGTCGCCTCCAGGTTATGAGCCAATCTGCTCATGCAACCACCACACCACAGAGAATACCGGTTAATAGAGTAGAGACACAGAATAGATAATTAATACTACGTGATAGGGATAAGAATAGGTAGGTATATATAGGTATAATTTATTCTATCGCAACTAGTTGTTAATAAAGAGAAAAACTACTCTCTTGCAACTAGTTCCTCTTTATGTAATTTATTCTATCGCAACTAGTTGCTAAGAAAGAGGAAAACTACTCTCTCGCGATACTTAGCTGTCAAGACGGGTTTAACCGTAATAAGTATAATAATATAATAAGAAGCGTTATCTATTAGATCTATTATCCTAATTTACTTAGCTTCCATTACAAGGGTCCTAAGGGATAAGTACCTGACGTAATCGCTACTTTTTATATACATTCTTACTTTTTATTATAACAGCATAAGCGTTATCTCTTTGTTTGATTTGTGGCTTGCACGTCAAAACGGCTGAACAGATGTGGATGAAGTGTGCACACCATTATAGTATTTTTATCACTTATATTGCGATTATATGCTCTTTGGTATATTGATGGGGGACACTGCAAAGTGTATTTACTTTAGATCGTGCATGAACGAAATTGTATCATCCTTGTACACAAAAGTAAGTACCTATAGGCAAAATCTAACCATACAGTTGTTACTTTTACTATGTTCTGTCTGTGCAGCTACAGACTCTGTTTTTTAGCTTCACTCTTCACATCATTTATATACCTATAATAAGGGGTTCGCCGAATTTGTGAACCAAACTAAACAGCAAACATTATTTAGTTCTGCGCTTATGGAACCGAATATTCGGCCGAACTCTCTTTTTCTCTTCTCGATTCGGTTAATTTTAAGAAAACTTTGTCGCGCGTTTATCGCACAAAACTTAAATAAAAGGTCCAATACAATTGAATTGTTTTTATGGTTGCTAAATTTATACCTGTACTCGTATGAATGTTTCTTATAAAATTGCTATACGTAAATTTATTTCAATCAAAATTAAAATAAAAGTTTCTTATAGAAACAAGTGAAACGTATTTTGCGAATTTCTTCATTTCATTAAAGGGATGATTTGTAAATGCATTTCCATAAAATATAATTTAAGATTAGATGCCGTACAAAATCCCACCCTACGATACTGTAGCTCGCTACGGCCGGTTCAACAAAATATACCATACAATTTTCTGCTGTTCAAGTAACTATAGTGTCATTATTTAAAAAAAAGTGTTAAGTTTCAGAATGAGTTTACAAAAAATATCATAAATTTGAAAGTAGGTACCTATGTAACGGAAATTATTCAATAAAACATTCGGTGATTATTCGGTACATCAAGCAAATATTGAGCCGAATACCGAACATAAAAAACTATGTCGAATACTGAATATTCCGCGCATGAGTAGGGACTCATAATACCTCTTTCGTTGGCAAGAGTACCTATAGGTATAACTTCTCACGCAGAGCGAGATATACCTAAGTACGAAACCTTATAAAATGTTTAGTTTAGAGTGTCCATAGCTTTTAATAGGCACGAGGCTTATTTTATATTTTTTCCCTTTTAGTAATACCTAGTACAACCACCAGAATACTTACTGTTTATTGTTGATAATAATAATAATAATTCCCAACGATCACATACATAGATCCTGGACCCTAACTAGGATTCTCTGTGTCTAGGGGTCCAGGAACTACGAGGACTAAAGTCCCACAACATCCAGACTCAGAACAAGTATTAGCGCTTTTTAATCTGTGCATAAATACTTGTCCTGCCACGGGAATCGAACCCGCCCCTTGATATTAGTTCGTATTAGTTGATATTAGTGGTATGTACTAGATGTCTAATTTTAGCTTACATTCTTACACAAGAAGTTCTTTGAATAAAATTAGAATAGATTTTATAATTGTATATTTACTTACTACCTATAACTTTACCCGCGGCAATATACATACATATAAATAGAACCTGTATAAATAGCGAAAATATATACAACACAGTATTTTTATACATATAATCAATCAAGCAGCTGAAATCACAGCATATTTGAATCAAGATATTTTATTTATTTATAAATATAACAACAAACAAATGCGGCACAATACTTAAACAACATTTAGCTACACAACGTGAACTTACATTTAATAATAAAGTTATAATAAGTACCTATTTTATAATAGTGATTTCTTATATGTAGATATAATACTATTCGTTGTAGCTGTAGGCGGGGTGGGCGTGAAGGACCCACCGGAAGAGAAGCAGGGTGAAGCAAACCAGTACCAAGATGGATATCATCACGCGGAGATTCTTCTCTGAACGCTGGTCTCTCTCGCTGGCACGTAACCTTTCTATTAATCCATTCTGAAAACATAAAGCATATTATATTCTATTTTATACTAGCTGCACCTCGAGGTTTCCCCGCGTGGTGAAAATGTTCTAAATTTCCGCTCAAATTCCTTAACTTTTTTCTTACAACAAAACACACAACACAAAAAAATAATTCGTTTCAGAATCTACGTCTCTATGAGGCCGTGTCCTAAAAGTTCATAACCTCTTTTAGCTTAGAAACCTTCAAATAAGGTACTAATGTAGTACGGTGACTATCGAGACATTCCAATTTTAAAGAGTATTGTTTTTTTTTTTTAAGTTTTGGCTCCACACCTCCATGTATTTAGCCAGTGTCAAGTAATTGATAATTTATCAAGTTAATGATATTTCACGCAAATAGGTGTCAAGTCACAGTCGAAGTCTTCAAGTCATCATAGTCAAGTCATAGTCTAGTCAAAGTCATACTCCTAGTAAAGTGGTGGCAACTTTACTTGAAGCCTATGGAGTTTTGGAAACAACACGAAAAGAAACGTTTCACCATCATTATACCATTTTCCCACACTCGCGCCTGTGATCCAGCACTTAAAGAATAGAATGCCACCAATTTTATTCACTAACACTGAAAATAACACAAGTTTTGGAAAACAATACAATGCGGTGACGCAATCTTTATCGCGTTCCCTCCAAAACTCAAAGAGTATTTGCATATGTTTTTAAGTGAGTACTCAATGAGAGACGTTTTTTTAATAAAATTGGATTGAGTTTACAAACATGTGTCAAAATAAAATGTGATTGTAATCAAAAGCACTAAGGAGTATTAATATCAAAGCCAATCACTGTCAAAATTACTTTCTACCCCTTTTTAACCCCGTTAGGGAATGAATTTCAATAAAATACGAAAGCAACTTCTATAAATTCTATTAAAAAAGGTTTATGCAAAATTTTAAGTAGTTTGGACCAAGGAATCACGTTGTTCCAAACAAACTGCTCCCTTGTTCCACCCCCTTAAGGGTAGAATTTCAGAAAATCTTTTCTTTTTGGATGCCTACGTCATATAAAGAACACACCCTCCCAGTTTCAGATCTCTACGATCAGCGGTTTAGGCTGTGCGTTGATCCGTCAGTCAGTCATTCAGGACAAAGCATTTTATATGTATAGAAGATGTCTATATACAACTTTAATAACATGTTTTTTATTTTTAATAATTTGTTAATAAAAGAGAGATTAAAATAATAAATTGTTTTTGATTAATGAGTCTATTTTTTTTATTTATAAGAGATGTTGAAACCTTTTTCTCCATATTGTTATTATTCACTTCCTATTAACTAATCGATAAAAAATATTGTATATAAATATCATTAGAATAATTGTATATATTTATTATATATTTGATATTTGTTTTAGTCCAATCAAATGTAATTAAAATACAACAAAAATTTGAGTCCCTGGGACTCATAGAAGATGTCGTTACAAGTGAATTGAGGGATAAGGTTAACTATTTTGCGGTATGTTAAACTTAATATAAGGTAGGTTCCCTCCTAATTATCCATTTGCTACGGTCAATAAGCTTACAATATAAAAAAGGCAATAGGGTGATCTCAGCCGTCTAAAGAATTTATTTTATTTTTTATCTAGTACCCTTAATATAAAACTATGAAGATTAACTGGCTTGACGGAATTTGAGTTTCATTCACTTAATGAGTGTCACCTACAAGATACAATGTGGTAGTTATGTAGTGAAATGCATTCGTACATAAAAAAAATATGTAATCTCTTTTGGACACTAAGTAATTTATATCGATAATTCATTACATACAACTTGTTCATGTAATACATTTATATTTTTCTAAAATGAAGACGGTACTACAATAGTACAAATACGTATGTAATACAAGCTTTGCTTAGTTTGGGGATTAGTTTTTGCTTGTCTGAAATATCCAGATTTTTTTTTACTTGAAAATTATTTGATATATTTTGTATCCACACATTGAGATACATACTGTATACTTTTTAACTCTGCTCTATCTCGTGCGATAAACGAAAATTAAATATAGCTAACATAGGCTCCCTTAAGCTGCGTAGCGACAGAGCTACGTAGCGCGTAGCACACTGCCTACTACTTAGAAGATGGACCATTATTTTCATTTTTCATGTTCTAAAAGTGTTTAGTTTGATCAAAGTATACGTGGAAAGTGTATTATTTAGTTTCTAAAGAGAAAAGTATTGTTTTTCAAATTAGTCATTTTCCGTAGTGACCTAAATTTTTTATATGATCCATTATAAACACCCTGCTGTTTAAAATTGCGTTTAACAAAAAAAAGGGAAAACAAACTATTTAAATATTCATTAGTACATTTTTAAACATCATTTTAGTTAAATACTCAAGTCTGCTAGCCGATTGATTAGACCTTTACGTTACCGTTCCTACTCGCATTTAAAAATATATAAACTACCCTACATTTAGGAAGAAACTGAATCTCACGACACAGGTCGTCCTAGTGTGAGATTCAGGGTTCAGCATTATTTTTGTTATTAGCTTCTTTAGTCCATAATATTCTTAAATGCATAATTCTGTGTGCTTTATCTTATGTGAACAAATAAAAAATAAAAAAATAAAAAAAAAGGTTCAATTAATCCCACAGTGTGACTAAGCTTTTAATGAAACACACACAACAACACACTCAAGTACAACGAGCTGGAGTACTTTGTACTTAGTTCTAATCCTGCTATATAAGTAAAATACCCTTTCAAAATATTATCTTGTATTTTCACTTGTGAATATGATTCTCTAAGTGAAAATAAATATCTTAAGCCTAAACATAAAATCGTTATGTACATGATTTGTTTATTAGTTTTTCGAGCTTACTTTCAATTCGATTCCGATGTAAGTACGATGGTGGATTAAATGGGTGGTTATCATTTTTCCACAATGTACAATGATAAATACAAAGCTTGCTGTTTATAACATGTACGTTCATACCCATCCACCATGCGAAGCGACCCAAGAACCCGCCTCTTCATGCAAGAGATCAGCGATGGCTGCAGCTGGAGCCGCGACCAGCTCCAGTGCAGGTTCGCCTTCAGCAGCCTCCGCAGCTTCTTTGGCTAGAGCTCCGCAAACGCAGTACACTGCTGCTATCTGTAATAAATTACTAAAACTGAGGCGGCTGAGGTTCATACGTTGTCTGATGTCAGTGTCAGTCATTAAGGACATAGCTTTTGATTTCGATGGAATAAATTACAAAGGAGGAGGTTGTTCTTTTGTATGTATTTTTTATATATCTAATACTACTAACCGCGCCCTGTGGTTTCGCCCGCGGATCAAAAGTAGCCTATGTGTTAATCCACTATAATTAAGCTATCTATATTTAAAAAAACTAATATTAAAATGCCCGTCTATGTCCGTCTTCTGGTTCTAAGCTACCTCCTCACCAATTTTTAACCAAATCGATTCAGCCGGTCCTGAGTTATAAATAATGTAACTAACACGACTTTCTTTTATATACGATATAGATATAAAATTCTCGTGTCACAGTGTTTGTAACAAAACTCCTCCAAAGCGGCTTGACCGATCCTTATGAAATTTTACGTGTATATTCAGTAGGTCTGTGAATAGGAGGTAAACCATTTTTCATCATCACCATCACCATCGCCATTTTTCATCACCACGCGGGTGAATCCGCAGGGCGCAGATAGTATGTATATAAAAGACAGATAGGTAAGGACAGTTCGGGTAGGAGAATATGGCATAAGAGACGCATAGGAAAATTATATGCTAAAGTGATATGGGTAGATTATCAGTGAATAATAGAGCGTGATCGTGAGAACGTAACGATCGTTTAGTAACGTAATCAGAGAATAACGTAAACAACGAATGACATTGTGACTATAGTTTCATAGCTTTAGATAAGTTTAATCAACTCTCCACAAAGGCCACAAAGGCAATTGAAGTTGAAGTTTAATTAATCACTGAGGTGCACAAAAGTACGTTGACAATAAAAGTAGAAAAAGTACGTTAACATCAGTCTTGTCGTTTATGTCTCTTTCATATGTTTTTGTTTCGACTTTGGAAGCTGAATAAATACAGTGAGATTCTTAGTAATTTGTCAAAAGTTATAGGCATTAATATCGTAGTGTAACTTTGTAAGTATTGTGTGGCTTCTTAGAAACAGATTGGAAAACTTTCAATCGCTATGTTAGGTACGCATGTTTTCTAAACTTCATCATAGAAACGAGTTAACAAGAAACATAACACGTAACACGAAAACATAACACGTAACACGAAAACTTACTGCGTATATTTATTTAAGTCTGAATGTTACCTAGATATCTACGTGTAATTTGTTTAACTACTGTTTATAAGATTTTCAGCTTTAGTTGCTCGAGATGATACTTCTGTAAATGCCTTATTATCAGAGTTACAATTTGGTGTTCAAACTTTCTGTTACTTAGATAAGCTTTTCATGTAAAAGCACCTGTTACAGACTTCGGTACCTCGCAACGGCAGGATTTCTAATTAAAAGTTAAATTAGTAATCTGCAATTTTTCAAGCTTATAAACGGGTTCGGTTTACTAATGCAAATGAAAAGGCAGGGTCTTAATTAATAGACCAATTTCCGGCCGGGATCGCATCCGCAGGTCACGGGACCGCCGATAAAAAGCATTCCGCACAACAAGCTCTCGATGTGATTTGCCTTAATCGTCTTTTTTAATTAAACGCAAATATTTAAATAAAACGGTTATATTTTGTCTATTAACCGGTGTAATGCCGAATTGCATAACAGACCGGTCCATACGGTCTGACATTCCTAGGATTAAATATAATAACAATGATAATAGAATGTAAGTTTTTCATAAAATGCGCTGTCGCAAATGTAATCAATAAAGTAAAAACTGTCTATCTACTGTAATAAAACTAGCAAATTGGATAAACACTGACTTTATTGAAGTTATACTTCTTTAAGCACTCTTGACTTGAGGAGTAAGCTGGCGAGGTGAACGAAAGTTGAAAGTTGTTGGTTAACGCAGAACTCCATTGTAAACATAACAAAGTTAAAAAATTGTATTATTGTTGGTATGTCCGGTAACATGACAATTTACAATTGTCAAGTTGGCGATATTAACATTAAACAAAGCAAAAACAAAGTTATACCGGCCGATAGATGCAGCTAACCTAAAAAAAATACTTCAGTCGTATGGTCTAAAACACACTCGTTTTTATTCTTCTAGGGTAGCTTACATAAAACTTTTAGTTAAGGATACCTACAATTATGTTAATATTCCATTACTACCTACTTTATAGTAACTCTACTACATCTATTTGCCTGACTTGAAATTACCTTGTCTTTGTTTCACTCGTGTTACCTGCACTCACTATCACCACCATCTGAATATCACAGCATAACACAAGCGCGTCAATCGTTTGAGCCAATTAACTATTTGGGGTAAGATTAAATTACACAAGTCTCAAAGCTAATTAATGTTTACCTTAGACCAGGTGATATTTTCCCTTGTGATCCGCCTTGCCAGTGCCAGTGCTAGCTCTGCCAGTGCTGTGTCGGATCTCAGCATGGCAGACGGCGCTCTGGTCGCTTGCCTGGCAACGTGCCGGAAGGCGTCTGGTCTCTTTCTCTCTAACGCCGCACAAAGTGCTCTTAACGCTACCAGCACTCCACTCTCCGTATTGTTAATAGCCTCTTCACCGCATTCAGTCTCGATCATTCTTTGTAGTCGTTTCATAACTATTTGCTGGTTAAATAAACAAAAAGCATAATTGTTGAAGGTTTCAAGAATAAAGAAATGGTAATTGCGTTGGATAGTTTTCCTTTTGTTATTGACCTTCCTTTGATCTGATTACTTTAAAACTATTTATACCTCAATATTAGTTCTGTGGTGTTAAAAAGATTCCCTTTTATGGATTTTAATAAAAGTTTCTTATTATAACTGTGCGAATGAATATTAACATATTTACCGCACAAACATCATAATTAAAATATATAATAGCGGTAAAAATAATAATATAATATATAATCCGTCTATGTCATGTCTTGATTTTTTTTACCTTATAATAACAATAATATAAGTGCTTGTGATTAATAAATATAGGTATATATGTAGGATAGGTACAACAATAGGTATCTACTTTGTTACTATTTCCAAAAAATTATATAAATTATTTGTGCGTTATCTATTAGTTATGCGGCACTATAAGTTAATGTGAATGTGAATACGATATAAAATTAAAATGACTACTTTTTTTTTGGCTCCGCACTTTTGTGTATTTAGCCAGTGTCAAGTAATTGAAAATTTTGCAAGTTAATATTTCACGTAAATTATGTGTCAGGTCACAGTCGAAGTCATCAAGTGGTGGCAACTTTACCAGAAGCTTCTATGGAGTTTTGGAAACAACACGAAAAATAAACGTTTCACCATCATTATACCACTTTCCCACACTCATGCTTGTAATCCAGCACTTAACGAATAAAATGCCACCATTTGTATGCATTAACACTGAAAATAACACAAGTTTTGGAAAATAATATAATGCGGTAACGTGATCTTTTTCGTTTTCCCGCCAAAACTCCTAAAATGATTAGTTCATACTTATTAAAAGTTAACTAACCTTTTTGGTACAGAACGTGGATCTCCTTATCTGCGTTCTAATATATTGCAGGCAGAGGGCTCGCCCTTGCCTTACTATTTGTGGCTTCACCTGCGTCGGAGTAGCAAGACACCAGCCTATTGTCGCTGAGAGCCGCCTGGAGACGGCGGTCGCGGCTGCGCTTGACACCATCGTGCTGAACCTTCGCTTTGTGCGGTCCAGGGGTGAGAGCGCGCGTGTTGGAGATGACCGACCTGGGATGGACAAATAACTAATCATTGTGATTCCAAAATAAGTAACATATAAGACTGAAGACGCTAAAGACGCGCGGATAGACGATTTAGGTGTCGTATTCACTCACGTCAAGGATGTCTTTTATCTACCTAGGTCTAGGGTGTTATAACTTAGGTACCATGCTTAGATAGCCCCCACTATAGGTAGACTTGGTTAAAACTGTGGGGAGCCGATGGATACAAGAGGCAAGCAGCCGCAAAGTGGCGCTTTTTATGAAGCTGGTCTTATTTTATTTCGTTTCGTTTCGTTATACTCCTTATGTTCAGCAATGGATGGACGTCTTCAGGCTGAGGCTGAGGAAAAAGTCGTATTGATCTCAAGGAGACGTAGATGTCATTATTTCCTAAAAGATTAAAATAGATATATCTTGTTCATAAAAACTACAAATGTTTGAATGATGTTTGTCTGCTGCCTAAACAAAAATAAAATTAGCCCGTTTGACGTAGCGTTTTCCGCGCGGGACTTGCTATTTTTCTGTATTTCGGTCTCTCGCAATCCCTACTCGTCTCCCAAACGTAACTACTCAACATTCTGTTGAATTTGGTTTTTGTATAAAAGGAACAATATGTCGATTTACATATCTGATCACTTCTATTCAACGTTAGGCGCGCCGCATCGTATAGAAGCGTCAACAAATTTTGTCGATATTTTTTTCGATTTCTTTTGCCAATCTATACCACTACACCTGTAGGTACCTTATATTGCTTGTGTAGACACAATGAATTACTCTGCTGAAACCTGACGAGGACAAAAAATCTAATGTGATGTAAAGATGACATCTCATGCGTGCTTGGACTGGAAAAATAAATCACATCCAAGCTCCGTGTGATATTTATAAACAGGTTTTGTAGGTAAATAATCTTTTCACTTTTTGTCCTAAGTAAAGTAACAAACTTACGACTAAACTTAAAACGTTTAATGAGTTCATAGTTAGCGCCCCAAAACTGTTATGATGTTGTAGTAAATTAGTCAAATGGGTGTTATTGTAAATTTCTGTGTAAAAGTGCTAAAAATAGACTATTTGCAATAAATATTTTGACTTTGACTTTGACTTTTCAGAGGTGGTCATTTTTAACATTTTGGAAAACAAATATTAACAAAATATTTTTTTTAAACTATTAAAATACAAAATTTATAATTATCACCTATGTTACAGAAGCATCTTACGTGGCAGTCCCATAAACCCGTCGCCGACGCCAGATAAGGCACTCAGCGGTGTGCTGAGCTTCCGCCTCATCCTCATCGCCGGCGTCGGCACAAACTCATCATCTTCTTCGCCATCTGGAGGAGTGACTTGTATGGCAATGTTGTTGTTTTCTGTTGCCTTTACCCCGCTCAGTTGCCATCTTGCCTCAGTTAGCGGCCCTATCTGAAAAAAAAACCACACGAATTGAAATAAGCTTGAGTACAAATTATAAATAGCAACTTATTACGGTCACCTTTATATATTTTAGCAAACAACATGTCTGCGAGTTTGAATACTGCTAATTTTCTATACCATTGATAAATAAGAGCAGGTAAATAAATACATTTTACTTATTTTGTGATTTATAGTAGTTAATTTATGCAAACTCTATAGGTTGGTAAATGTTACGGTAGCTACGATGACACTACGAAGCTCACAGGAAGTGCATTATTTGGTCTTATTTTGTTTAATCCGAAACAACTACAAGAAATTCAAGAACAAAATTACATGTGATTTCTATTAAGTTTTGAGAGAAGTAGTAGATTATATATTATGTATGTATTATGATGAAAGTTGATTTTACAATGCCCAGAATGGCGAGTTAGGTTCCGCGGCAGGACAAGGATTTGTGCACAGAAAAGCGCAAATACGTGTCTGGGTGCTGTAAGACCATGGTCGTCGTAGTTCGTGGATCTATGTATGTGATCGTTGGGCGTTGTTGTTATTTTGCTGCTCAACGTTTTACCAAGAATCTGACCCAAACATTTGCAACAAAGATTTCAGTAGCTTCTCTATCAGACGAAAAGGTCATCAAAACAGTTGAAGATAAAATCGGGTTAACCGACACAAATGAAGTTTATCTGATATGATTTGAGTGGCCAAATTCTCTAAAGATCAATAAAACGGAGGGTACGTTATAGTTATTTCAAATGTAGAATCACGGTACGAAGTACCTATTATTATTTTTTCCATGATGAAGGCCCTAAGACATTTAATTAATGAGTTTCTACCAAATATGTTAGAAGTAGAGGTAGGTACAAGAAGTACCTACCTCTACTTCCCGTATGTATAACTAGCTGACCCGGCGTCAGTCAGTCATTCAGGATAAAGCTTTTGATATGTTTAGATAGATGTTCCTTTATTTTTTAATTATTTACTTCATTTTTGGGCTGAGTCGTACCTACTAACCTTCTGCTCAAATATTAACAGAGTTTAACATAGCACAAAAAGAAATGTTGAATAAACAATGATATGAACGATCTACAATTCTTTAATAAAAAAGCAATAAAAAATAAATTAAAACAACTTCCTGGCAAGTTATCAACATTGGCGGTGTTTTCATAAAGTTTTATTTTCTCATACTTTTAGATTCTCTAACGGAATAAACGCGGAGTTTTCTTCGATTTTATAATTCAAAAGAAATGCTATCTCGAAATTCTTACAAAGAAAAATAGAAATTGGTAAACAATCGCCAATTAAATTTTGATGTACCTACTTAAGGAGGCAATTAGTTGATATATAAATAAAAAGCGATATTAATTTTTAAAATTCATGTTTTTAAAATAGATCATAGTTTAAATTTAATACATTCATTTACTGAATAATTAGGTCAACGTGTATGCATAATGATTTAATTCAGCTTCAGCTCGTCCTGTCCTTTGAGATGCTAAGTGCCTTGTAACTGCATTGCATATACTAAAATTAATTATGCCTAAATATCTCCCTATTCGCCTATAACCTTTTACTAAACAAGTACAGTGTAAATAAATGCTGTTTTAAATTCAGTTAAAACCTTTTTTCCTAATGTTTTTGTTTTTGATGTGACAAGCCAGTCGTTCACCGATGTTAAGCGACACATCAGCCCATTACAGAACAGTGTCACTCGGAACACTAAATATAAAGTTTCACGAGACACTGCACTGCGCACATCATCCAGATACATCAGCACATCTAGTAATAAGATTACTTGATTGTGAGATCAGATTATAAAGATTCAATTGCCCAGTAATTTCACTAGCTACAGTGCCCTTCAAACCGGAACACAGTAGTGCTTGCACACTACTGCTTAGCGGCAGAATAACTGGCAAAGCGGTGGTACCTACTTAGATGAACTTTGCTGAAAAGTTCTACCACCTTAGACGAGTATTAAATTAGTGACATTAAATATATGCAGCTTATCTATTACTATCTTCTGCCCACGGCTTCACCCGCGTGGCCTATAGGAAACGAATGGCATATTTTTCTGCCGAAACAAACATTATAAACGTGACTCTCTCTCTCTCGATATATTATACCATATATTGCCTACTTAAGTAAGTACATGAAAATTCAATTGGCGATTGTTTACCAATTTCTATTTTTCTTTGTAAGAATCTCGAGATAACATTTCTTTTGACTGGCCCGATAGCTCAGTTGGTAGTAACCCTGCCTTCTGGACTGTGGGTTGTGGGTTCGATCCCCACCCAGGACAAACATTTGTGTGAGGAACATCGATATTTGTTCTGTGTCTGTCTGAGATTTGAGAGAAGTTTTGAGAGAAGTAGTAGATTATATATTATGTATGTATTATGATGAAAGTTGATTTTACAATGCCCAGAATGGCGAGTTAGGTTCCGCGGCAGGACAAGGATTTGTGCACAGAAAAGCGCAAATACGTGTCTGGGTGCTGTAAGACCATGGTCGTCGTAGTTCGTGGATCTATGTATGTGATCGTTGGGCGTTGTTGTTATTTTGCTGCTCAACGTTTTACCAAGAATCTGACCCAAACATTTGCAACAAAGATTTCAGTAGCTTCTCTATCAGACGAAAAGGTCATCAAAACAGTTGAAGATAAAATCGGGTTAACCGACACAAATGAAGTTTATCTGATATGATTTGAGTGGCCAAATTCTCTAAAGATCAATAAAACGGAGGGTACGTTATAGTTATTTCAAATGTAGAATCACGGTACGAAGTACCTATTATTATTTTTTCCATGATGAAGGCCCTAAGACATTTAATTAATGAGTTTCTACCAAATATGTTAGAAGTAGAGGTAGGTACAAGAAGTACCTACCTCTACTTCCCGTATGTATAACTAGCTGACCCGGCGTCAGTCAGTCATTCAGGATAAAGCTTTTGATATGTTTAGATAGATGTTCCTTTATTTTTTAATTATTTACTTCATTTTTGGGCTGAGTCGTACCTACTAACCTTCTGCTCAAATATTAACAGAGTTTAACATAGCACAAAAAGAAATGTTGAATAAACAATGATATGAACGATCTACAATTCTTTAATAAAAAAGCAATAAAAAATAAATTAAAACAACTTCCTGGCAAGTTATCAACATTGGCGGTGTTTTCATAAAGTTTTATTTTCTCATACTTTTAGATTCTCTAACGGAATAAACGCGGAGTTTTCTTCGATTTTATAATTCAAAAGAAATGCTATCTCGAAATTCTTACAAAGAAAAATAGAAATTGGTAAACAATCGCCAATTAAATTTTGATGTACCTACTTAAGGAGGCAATTAGTTGATATATAAATAAAAAGCGATATTAATTTTTAAAATTCATGTTTTTAAAATAGATCATAGTTTAAATTTAATACATTCATTTACTGAATAATTAGGTCAACGTGTATGCATAATGATTTAATTCAGCTTCAGCTCGTCCTGTCCTTTGAGATGCTAAGTGCCTTGTAACTGCATTGCATATACTAAAATTAATTATGCCTAAATATCTCCCTATTCGCCTATAACCTTTTACTAAACAAGTACAGTGTAAATAAATGCTGTTTTAAATTCAGTTAAAACCTTTTTTCCTAATGTTTTTGTTTTTGATGTGACAAGCCAGTCGTTCACCGATGTTAAGCGACACATCAGCCCATTACAGAACAGTGTCACTCGGAACACTAAATATAAAGTTTCACGAGACACTGCACTGCGCACATCATCCAGATACATCAGCACATCTAGTAATAAGATTACTTGATTGTGAGATCAGATTATAAAGATTCAATTGCCCAGTAATTTCACTAGCTACAGTGCCCTTCAAACCGGAACACAGTAGTGCTTGCACACTACTGCTTAGCGGCAGAATAACTGGCAAAGCGGTGGTACCTACTTAGATGAACTTTGCTGAAAAGTTCTACCACCTTAGACGAGTATTAAATTAGTGACATTAAATATATGCAGCTTATCTATTACTATCTTCTGCCCACGGCTTCACCCGCGTGGCCTATAGGAAACGAATGGCATATTTTTCTGCCGAAACAAACATTATAAACGTGACTCTCTCTCTCTCGATATATTATACCATATATTGCCTACTTAAGTAAGTACATGAAAATTCAATTGGCGATTGTTTACCAATTTCTATTTTTCTTTGTAAGAATCTCGAGATAACATTTCTTTTGACTGGCCCGATAGCTCAGTTGGTAGTAACCCTGCCTTCTGGACTGTGGGTTGTGGGTTCGATCCCCACCCAGGACAAACATTTGTGTGAGGAACATCGATATTTGTTCTGTGTCTGGGTGTTATATTGTATGTGTGTATTTACAAACAAAAAGTATCTAAGTATTGTACCAGTTATCTGGTTCCCATAGTACAAGCTTTGCTTAGTTTGGGACTAGATGGCCCATTTGACCCTCTTAGAGGTGGAGGTTTGAAAAACCCTTTCTTAGTGGAGACCTACACTTTACAAAGATCACACCCTCCAAATTACTAGTCTGTAGGACCAGTGGTTTAGGCTGTGCGTTGATATATAAGTGAGTCAGCCAGGACTTTGAATTTTATATGTACAGAATACTCAGGGAAATACTAACAGTGGGACCATGCTCCTCGTAGTCCCTGGATCCCTATTGGGCCCAGGATCTATATGGATGTGATCATTGGACATTATTATTATTATTATTTTAAGGCTTTTGCGCTATATTATTTTCTACGTGTATCTGAGTCAAGTACTTTTTTAAATTTATGGTAGAAAAGAGTAGACACGTTCACATTTGAATAATTAGAGAGGAATGTAAGCCTTTGTCCCGTCATGCATCAATAACGTAGAAGATTAGATTATATTACACGTCGATTCTCAAAGGATCAACTGAGTCAAGATGGAGTCGTGCTGATGCTGATTAGCAATTCATTAATTGGTGTAAGTAATGAATATACTGAACTAAGCAGCAGCTTATCTAGTAAAACTTCGCTAAAAATAAACAAAATTGGTGCATATTGCAACCGCTTTTGCACATGTCGAAGTGATAAGAAAATATTTGTTATAAAATTTTAATTTAAAAAACTATGAAGCCTAAATTTATCCAATATTCGTTGCGCAGGATTAGGGAAACCCAGGAATATTTAATCAAATCAATAACATAGTCAGTTATGATAAAAAATATGAATTAAAGCCGTTAAAGTAAGTAAAGTATGTAAGTAGGTATCGTACTAATTATATTATACTACTAATATTATAGATAAATGCGTTACGATAGATACAAAATAATGAAATCTCCCTAACGAATGAACCAATTTGGAATGGAAACTTTATCTTGAGAAAGTGTCTTCAAAGTCAAAGTCAAAAGATTTATTGCAAATAGGCTAATTTTAGCACTTTTACAACTTCTTTTTATGATGTAGTGTAGGCCTAAGAAAGGGTTTTTGAAAATTCAACCTTTTGGGGTCCAATGGTATTTTTTTAATATGAAGAATGGCGGATGAAACCGCGGCCTGCGTAGTAGTAAAATTATCTGATACCCGAGTTATTTAAATCTCAAACTTAGCAGACTTGCCTTTACAGAGTATTATGTTAGAAGTACTATAGTTCTGGCGCCTGCGGTATTTTACTCATTCGGTATTGCCAAGATATAATTCAATTTATAAATTTGCTTAACGCTGTATGTTTCACGTGTTAGATAAAGACGATGGGAAATGTTTGCTTCAATTACGAAATGATACGGGAGGAAGGCTGAGGAAGAGGTGTAAGCATTACCATGAATTTGTATCGTACCCTTGTCTCTACAGATTAGTGACACATGCCAGTTTCTCAGTTTCTATATAGATAGACTATTTCTGGGTTGAAATTCCCTGGTTAAAATACATAAATAAGATACAATACAATACAGTACAAAAATTCTTTATTGTACACCAGACAAAAAAAGATACAAATAAAATTTAAATCTAGTACAATAGACGAACTTATCGCTAAAAAGAATCTCTTCCAGTCAACTTTTGGAAAAAATTATAGGAGAGATAGAGGTCGGTAAGTATACACATATCTAATGATAATAATAATAATAACGCCCAACGATCACATACATAAATCTTGGACCCTAACTAGGATTCCCTGTGTTTAGGGACCCAGGAACTACGAGGACCATGGTCCCACAACACCCAGACACAGAACAAGTATCTGCACCTAACGTGAAGGGAGTAATGAAAAGCATAAATTTTTTACTCCACCGTCTTTGATTGAACGCAAAAGCGCTTGTAAAAAATGTAAGCATAGACATTGGATTGAATAATTATCTATAGACTTCAAATAGTTTATTGTTAATAGCAGTATCATCTGCTTAGTGCGTAATAAACAGATTAATTTTAATGTAAATTAATAAGTGGGACCGCACGGAGGATCAACTCGTTATTTAAAAAATGCGTTAAAATGGATCTATTTTAACAATATTTGCAATTAGAGGAGCATCGCGTTTAAACCCATTGTCCCACGGGAAATATGTGTCCAAAAATTTTTTCTTTATGTTTTGAATAAGCTTGTAAAGTGTTCAGATAGACAAACATGCAGACATACATGACGAGCTTATATAAAGATTCCTTGTTGTACTCTAAAAAACCCTAAAAATTACAAAAGCGATATTCAGAGAAGAAATTGAGTTATACGCAAAACTTTAGTTTGTTCATCGAGACTTTTTATAAATTCCGTTGAGGGAAAAACCAGTGTAAAAATTCTAAATAAAGCTACATCTATCGAGTGGTTTAAACCATTATTAGCTGTAGGCTTATTTAGATTTCAATCAATTTGTACTTCAGTAGCGTTGGTACTTCAATACCGCATTACAATCAAATTGCACGTACGTACCATGGCAAAATTCCATTGCATTATCGCACATGTGGTCAGTGTTGTGTGAAAAATGTACCTCAGCGGTGCAATATCGATATCAACGTCAATGCAATTTTGTGCAAGACCGATCAATTTCATACCATGATATCGACGCAGAATATAGCGCGAAATATAGAGTACTCGTATTCTATATTCCTTATCATATATGACTATATTAATTATTAGGTAATGCAGATTATCTGATACTAGCTTCTGCCCGCAGCTTCGCCCGCGTGGCCTATAAGAAACGAAGAAGAAATTTTTCATAGATAATTCTACCACTCATTTCACCCTCTTCGGGATGGAATTTCGAAAAATCCTTTCTTAGTGGATACCCACACTACAAAGAATACACCCTCCAAATTTCAAGTCTCTAGGACCAGCGGCTTAGGCTCTGCATTGATGTACCTAAAAGTCAGTCAGTCAGGACTTCGAATTTTATATGTATAGAGAAGGTACAAAGGGCAAAAGTTATGAGTGCTTATCTTCAGAAGATATTTAGCCGTACAGATTGATTTTTCCCGTCGATACAGTACCCAATTAAAAATATCTTATTCTGAAGTCATAATTCGACTGTGGTGGACTATTTTAAAATTTACCGACCTTTACAGCGTCACCGGCTGTGATATGGCAAAGGGCATTATAATGCTGGCCAGACGTCTGGATAATAATACCCCGCCCGTAGCACCGAACGCCTCAGCGACCATGAATGCGACCGCGTTACTAATGCTTATTCAACAGTTCAATGTTACTGATAACTCTCGCACCGACAGAATACAAAATTAGGCTGGTATCAAGGAAACAAGCTAAACCTGACCTAGACACGGTGCGGTGTGGAAGCGAGAGAACCGTCATCAGCTGATTTAGTCATGCTGCTGCCTCTACATTGCATTACGACATGTTTGCCGTAAAGAACCACATTTGCAAGCTCTTAGTTTCATATACCTATACTTTTCATTTCCTTTAGTTTCATATATATACCTTCTGTCATTATGTATAATAATGATATTTTTTATATAGGTACTCTAAAGGGATCATCCATTAATCTTATGAGGTGTGAAAGGTGAGAGGGGGGGAGAGGATTTAGGAAATATCACGATTTTTTTCGTTGAACGCGTGATTTGTAGCAGCGCGTGATTTTGACTCGTAGTAGACAGGTAACATCATCCCCGCTTTAATTTAATTAGTCTGGATGCTGTGTCAAAGTTGCTAAAGCATCACGTAATTAATAAGACTAATATACGACCTGAAAGGTGTAAGTGTATACCTATATAAAGTTTTATTTTCTCATAATTTTAGGTTCTCTAATTGAATAAACCTATAAAATGAAAACCTATAAAATAGCTCCAAAGTTGATTATGTCAGTAAAACCTATTGAACCATTTAATAACGAAAATCCTCGTAAATCTTATAGGACAGGCAGAGTTAAATTGTTTGGATAAACAGAGATGAGTTAAGGAATTTAGTTGAATCTTCCGTAGCCGAAACAGCCACCCGCCTCTGTCAAATTTTATTTCTCTAATAGATCGTCCGTTTAGTTTATTGTCTAGTATTTTTTTTTTTTTTTTTTTTTTTACTTCAAACTTGTCTAGCATTTGACCACGCTCTCACCTGATGGGAAGTGACGATGCGATCGAAGGTGTAGCATGCTAGCCAAGTAAATACCTATTCACTCTTCTCTTGAACACGCCCGGGTCATATTTCGCCGGAAACACAGACGCTGGCAGGGCATTCCATTCCTTAGCCGTTCTAATTAAGAACGTTGAGTCAAATCGCTTGGTACGAATGGGTGGTATTTCGACCTCAAAAGGATGGCGCTTAGCCGAGCGTCTAGTAGTCCGGTAGTGGAATGGTGATGGGAGAATTAGATCATGCAGTTCTTGAGCGCATTCACCGTGGTGTAATCTGTAAAAAACCGACAGACTTGCCACCTTACGTCGATGTGCAAGGCTCTGGAGCCTTTCACCAACCAAAGTGTCGTCGTCAATGAGCCTTTTGGCACGCCGTTCAATCGAGTCCAGAGCCTCAAGCTGGTACTTGGCAGACCCGTCCCACAGGTGGCAGCAGTACTCCATACACGATCGGACTTGTGCTTGATACAGATTTAGAAGCTGTCCAGGTGTGAAGTACCGCCTTACCTTGGACAATATGCCGAGTTTTTTTGAAGCTACTTTGGCTTTGGACTCGATGTAGGATCCAAAGTTTAGGTTTGACGTGAGATCAACACCCAAAAGCTCAAGATGGTTTCCTAAACTTACAGATACACCACGGAATGAAGGAGCCAGATGGAGTGGGCTCTTTTTAGCAGTGAATAAACACGCCTGTGTTTTTGCAGCATTGAACCTAACCAAGTTAGCATCGCCCCAATCGGACACGGCTTTCAAAGCCAGGTTCATGCGCTCAACCATAGCCTCTCTCTCAATCCGGACGTCGTCACCACTGGCTCGGGCACTGGATGTGTATCTTTCAACAACAGTACTATCATCTGCATACCCAAAGGTACCGGGCTTTAGCAAATCATTGATGTGGAGTAAGAATAGTGTTGCTGAAAGAACTGACCCCTGAGGTACACCAGCATTAATAGCTAATTGATCGGAAGAGCAGCCATCAAGAACTACTCTAAGCGATCGTTCCCTCAAAAAGTCTGATATCCAAGTGCACAAACCAGCAGGTAGTCCGTAAGATGGAAGCTTATTCAGAAGACCGTCGTGCCAGACCCGATCAAATGCCTTAGAGACGTCTAGAGATACAGCAAGTGCCTCTCCATGCATCTCTAAGGCTTCGCTCAATATCTGAGTGGCATACGCGAGAAGATCCCCAGTGGACCGGTTTCGGCGAAATCCGTATTGCCGGTCACTGAGGAGATCATTGTCTTCAAGGTATGCGAAGAGCTTGTTGTTAATTATACGCTCCATACTCTTACAGAGAATGGAGGTAATTGAGATGGGTCGATAGTTGGCAGGATCAGCACGACTGCCCTTCTTAGGTACAGGTTGTACGTTGGCTAGCTTCCAACTCATAGGGACTATTCCGGTGTCCAGAGAGAGGCGAAATAGGCGTGTTAGAATGGGAGACAACTCAGGTGCACAGTTCTTAAGTACAATTGCAGGTATACCATCGGGACCACTGGCTTTGTTCACGTCTAGACTGCGTAATGTTTTTAGTACTTCCTTCTGACGTAATAGTATATTTGATTTTACTCATCTTTATAGGATTGGGTCAAGGCGAGGTTGTAAAAATAGTTGCTCGAAACTTGAGCTAGGTAGTTGTAAAAAAGAGGTAGCCTCTAGGTATAGCTAGGTGATTATGATAGAAGTTTTATAGCTTTTGTTTGACTATAATAGGTAAGTAGATACTTACTTCGTAATGTGCTGACCTAAAAGCACAATTTCAAAGAAAAATTACTTAATACATAGTGCTCCTTTGTTGTTTAAAGAAATTTCTATAAACTGTAATAACTAAGCTTATTAACTTTCTAATTTTACCTCATTTTACTTAATATTTTATGTTTAGATTAGAGTTTATTATTTTTATTAACTTGTTTTACATCTTCTGTTCTGTTATGGGCAGCCGTGTAGCTTAACATCAGGTGAACGACTAGCTAGTCTCATCGTTCACTAACAAAAAAAAACAGGCGATACCTACTGATGTCAATCATAATTTTTTAAATATATTTATTCATCAATTAAAATCAAAAGCTTGATGATAAAAATATTTTTTGAAGACCACAAAACTGTGTAAAAGTAATCAAGAAACTAGGACGCCACTTGCGTGAGCACTGTCGCTGCCACCTGGGTCGCACCGTCCACTCTTCGGCGGCCGCTGTGGAGGACGCTGCTATTAAGAAGCGGTTAAAGTATGTGGCATTGGAGGTACTTTATATTTTTGTACCCATCGCCGTGGAAACCATGGGTTGTTGGGGCATTAAGGCCAAGGGTTTGGTGAGCGAGAGGGCGAAAGATTAAGGGGAAAATAGGTGTCTCCTACTCCGGCACGTAGGTACCCGGTGCAACAGTTAACCATGGCCATCCAGCGTGGCTATGCAGCCAGTGTTATGGGTACCTTTGCACCAGATAGAGTTAGGGGTGGGTTGTTCGAATAGGCTTTTTTTTTTAATGTTACGAAATGACATGACGAGCTAGTCGCTCGCCTGATGTTAAGTGACACGGCTGCCCATATCAGTTGCAGTGACACTTCGCGTGACACTGCACTGCGCACATCATCCTGAGACATCAGCACAGTCTAGCAATAAGATTACTACACTGTGTGATCAGGTCATAAAGTCTCATTCGCCCAGTAATTTCACTAGCTACAGTGTCCTTCGACCCGGAACACAGTAGTGCTTGCGCACTACTGCTTGGCGGCAGAATAACTGGCAAAGCGGTGGTACCTACGTAGACGAACTTTGCAGAAAAGTCCTACCACCTAGTATTTGTATTGTTATTAATTCATTTGTTGTTGAACAATAAACTTTACAATTTTTATATATTACACTCGGTCTATTCAGAGTTGCCATTAGAACTATGAACAGGTACGTCTAAACTTTTATTTGGTTCATTTACTATTGGTAATAGTCAGGCTATATGCATGTATAAGATTGTTTAAGTTCTGTTACTTATTACCTATATATTATCTAATAAAGTTGCAAAGCCAAACAGAAGTGCGAGGCAAACCATAGAAACATTAAAAAAAAAACAAACAAAAAAACAAAAAAAACCATATAAACCAAACAAATTAATGTTGGCTCAAAAATATAAAAGTGGCAATACTCGTAATCCAAAGTACACAGATAATTAATTAATTAGCTCGTTTAGGTATTATAACTTGTCTGTAACCAGAGATGACGGCACTTAAGCTGAGGACGCTAAGTTATTTTCGAGACAGAATTATCTACGTAATCTTCACTGTTGTGGTCCACTTCCGTATAAGTGAGCGGGATTTTTTTATTGCGCTACCTCTGCGTATTCTTTAACACAGAGACAAACGACGACGGTGACTAAGAGTAATTGAGTATACAAATCAGATGACCTCACGGGGGATTAATTTCTCTGCATTATTTGCATTATGTTCAGGCAGAGAATACTACTATAGGTGTTTTTCCGTGGCCCAAATCCTGATTAATCACCTGAATTAACGCGGATCTGGCGATCTTGGCCGACTTTTACTAAATCCAAACAACACGCGTCACAGACCAGCTAATATACAGTCATAAAGTACACGAATTAAAAGGCATCAATATAATCCTATGAAACAATATTAATTTTTGTAATGTTGACTCAACTAAAATGGACTAAACGGGTACTTAAAGCTGTTGTGTCCGTTCTCATTATCTCCGATAGGTGTTTGATAGCGTGATGCCACCTGATAACGAATAACAAATGAAAGTTAATAAAGCTTGATATAATATTATGAAGGTACTTATTATTTGTTTGAGAAAGACATGTGCCATGGTTATTTTTATCAGAACCGCTTGGCTTTACGTAGGTCTGCGGTTTTCCAGATTCCCCTTGAGGTACCGTGCAATCTAGGAATAGGATAGCTATACCCATAGACTTAGGCTGACATTCAGAGTCAACGCATCTAGTTTACTCCACTCGGACTCACGTGAGATCGAACTCAAACTCGTTTGTGAATGTCAGCCTTAGTATGTATAGGAAAAATATTCTAGATCTGTGGGTGTAACTAGTAGTGAAGACGTGTCTTATTTTATTTCCTCTATATAAATTGTCCACGCGATTTTTATAATATATCCAAAAATAATCATGAAAATAGATATCAGTTAACATAAAAAAATATAGGTAGTATCTGAATTAAGAACGGTCTCTTTTTTACCACGACGGGATATAAACATGATATAAAAGCTTATGTGCTACAGAATGCATTGAATAATACACTTTATACCCAGTTATTATTTTATTGGTCCCTATAAATCATAAAAATATGAGTGGTCCACGCGGTCTTTATTTAGCCTGTGACCGCCAATTTTCATTCGGGCTGAATATATTTCTTTCCGAACGGAAATTAACTTAACTTCAGAAAATGTTTTTTGCCTTCAATCTGGTCACAAAAAAAAGTTTGTTTATGAAAATTTGTGAAAACGTTTAAAAGGTAAAAAATTGGGAAGCATAGCTTAGCAAAGAAAGTTGATGTAATCAATATATGGACAACACAAGTAAACTGTGGTAAGGTGTTGCAGATGTCGAAATTTATTTACATATTTTGTGGATTTCATAAGCAAAATTAGGTAATATTCAGATTAATTTCTAAAGGAATAATTTGAACCACGAACGGGATTTGAATCCGCATTAATTCATCCCTAACGCCAGGACATGCTTTACTTAATCTAACATGACAAGTAATTTCACGTCCAAATTTATCCTTCACTTTTTACAACCAATAAAATGTTGATCACGCTACACAGGCGATACTGCTACATTATGACCACACTTTTGTGTATTTAGCCAGTGTCAAGTAATTGATAATTTATCAAGTTAATGATATTTCACGCAAATATGTGTCAAGTCACAGTCGAAGTCATCAAGACAAGTCATAGTCAAGTTATAGTCTAGTCAAAGTCATACTCCTAGTAAAGTGGTGGCAACTTTACTTGAAGCTTCTATTGAGTTTTGGAAACAACACAAAAAGAAGCGTTTCACCATCATTATACCATTTTTCCACACTCACGCCTGTGAATTAACGAATAGAATGCCACCAGTTTTATCCACTAACACTGAAAATAACACAAGTTTTGGAAAATAATACAATGCGGTAACGCGATCTTTTTCGTTTTCCCGCCAAAACTCCAAGTTGATCATTGCGCTCGAGGCGGTATTAGGAGCGCGAGAGTGTAATTATCAACGCACGCGCGTTTCATACGACGCTTATCATTATCTTGCGAGGAAAAAATAGACTTGTACTCTTCGACTAATACCCTACTAAAGTAAATAGCTCCAAGTTTGCACTTACCTATGTCTCTATTCCCTGGTTTCTCGTACGTTTGTCAAACTCGTCTCAAGTCAACATGCTAAATGCTGATTGGTTGAGACAGCCGATGTTTAACAGGCAACCAATGAGCGTTTAGTTTAGGTCTGCCAAGTTGACACGAATTTAATAAATGTATACAACAACCCGGGGAAAGTCTTGATTAGCTAAGTTGCATTTTAATAGATATTAGTAAAGACGGGTTTTTGCTTGAAAAATTACGGAGGTTTCTTTTATCGTGCCAGCGATGGGTGCGCGCTCAGAGACATACCAAAGAGTAATTAGAACGGATTATGAACCTAAAAACGGTGTAATAATATCATCATTACGAGCAAGTGTGATGAAATAATCAAAAAAAATAATAATAAATAACGCCCAACTATCACATATATAGATTCTGGACCTAACTAGGATTCCCTGTGTCTATGAATTAGTTATTAGTTCCCACGTAAATAATTATACGAATACCCACATATGGTATGGTTATATTATTGACAGTCTCTGTGGTGTGGTGGTTGAGCAGGTCAGCTCATAACCCGAAGGCAGCGGGTTCGATTCCCGCGGCAGGTGGCAAGTATGTGCGCAGAAAAAAAAGCTCAACTTGTACTGAGCAAACTTGTACTGAGTCTGGGTGTTGTGGGACCATGGTCCTCGTAGTTCCTGGGTCCCTAGACACAGGGAATCCTAGTTAGGGCCCAGGGAATAGTTCTTTCTTTGCTTTGTTACACGTATGTATATCAAGTGTATTAGTGATTTAAAATTTAATTTACAAATAAAGCCACTTAGAATAAGATATTTATATGAAGTGTCTGAACTCAATAGAATTTATACACAAAGCATTTATCGTTATACTCAATGAGCCAATGAGTCTATATATCAACAACAACTTAAGAAATAATTTTCACGTTATATTGGATAAATTAATATTAGCGACAGAGGTTTTTCATTACTTTATGCGAAGAGGTTGTCCAATTTCGAGCCCCAACGGCAGAAATATGTTTCGCGTTTTAACAACTTTCTACGGTTGGTTTTTATAATGAGTTCAAACGAAATAAAATTTTGTAATAGACAGGGAGAGCAATTTCTCGGAGTTTAGACAGAGAGGTTTCAAGGCGTTTTACCAAGTTTTATTAAATCGGGAACCAACCCACCATTTTATCTCATACTTCCTATCTAAACGATACTACAGGATTCCGTTTCTACTAAATAAACGATGTCGGTAGTTAGTAGTAGTGAACAAAAGCAATGGATGGAGAAAAGTAGTTAGAAACTTTTTCTCAAAGTTGCATTATTTATAGAAATAGAAATCACAATAAAAGATTTTTTAAAGTCATTTGGCAGAGCTGGAATTGAAACCCGCCAATAGTAGAAAATAAACAGCTTGTATTTATGATACCTACCGAACAAAAAGGTCAATCATAAATAACACATCTTTCTTAGGATACCTTCCTTTAGGGGGTTGGTTTGGTCCAACTGTATATACTACGTATAACGTTAAAAAATTAAGGTAGTTTCTAAATGGAATTTTACTTTCCCAAATTGAACTCCACGATTCGTCCGACTAATTTGGCTATCCAAACTCATCTGGAAAATCACTCCGTACAAAGTAAAAATTAGTCACACGTGTGCGATACAGTTTGTTGGTCATTCAGTTATTGGATGCCGGTCATCCACAGTGCGCATCACGAAACCCTCAGCGGTATTATATCGTGTTTTGAAATTGGAATGTTACTGGTTTTTCACGAGCACACGACTAAATCAATTTGCTACAGTCGATGGGAACATCAGTGTTTTTACACTGTCCGATACGATATCGTGTATAATGTAAAAACACTATAGTTTTGATAAGTCGATGTAAATGGAACTGGATCAGGTGGAAAGATTAGGTCCAAACGGTAACTGGATGAAACGGATCTCTAGGGCTATTTCTTGTCACAAACTTTTTTCTCGTCCTTTGTTGTTTTCTTGTAAGTAGCGGTGCCACGCGGAAAGTCAAAATATAACATTTCCGAAATACGGTAGTGATTACACACTTGGCGACAAAATACATACTTAACTACTTAGGCGGAATAAAATGTCCTACCTTCCTAGTAATAGTAGAATATTTTAAAATAAGCATATTTTTTTTAAACTGAAATAGGTTAATGGATGAAATAGACCATCGTTTTGCCAGTTATTCTGCCGCCAAGCAGCTTCTAGTTTGGAGGGCACTCTACTGTAGCTAATGAGATTACTGGGCAAATCAGACTTTATGAGCTAATCTCACAGTCTACTAATCTTATTATTAGACTGTGCTGACTTGCACAGTACAGAATCATGCGAAACTCTGCGATAGAGTTCCGAGTGACACTGTAAATGATATGGGCAGCCGTGTCGCTTAAAATCAGGCGAATGCTTAGCTCATGTTCCTCATGTTCCTTAACTAATATAATATATATATAATTTACTAGGTGGTAGGACTTTTCTGCAAAGTTCATCTAGGTAGGTACCACCGCTTTGTCAGTTATTCTGCCGCCAAGCAGTAGTGCGCAAGCACTACTGTGTTCCGGTTTGAAGGGCACTGTAGCTAGTGAAATTACTGGGCAAATGAGACTTTATGACCTGATCTCACAGTCTAGTAATCTTGTTACTAGATTGTGTTGATGTCTCAGGATGACGTGCGCAGTGCAGTGTCACGCGAAACTCTATACTTTAGAGTTCCGAGTGACACTGCAACTGATATGGGCAGCCGTGTCGCTTAACATCAGGCGAACGGTTAGCTCGTCGCGTCAGCAATTAACATAAAAAAAAAACATAATAAAAACAAACGTTTGACCAACTTGCCTGATGGTAAGCGAGAGTATGGCCAAAGGTGGAGCACCTAGAAGGTACCTATTCAGGTTAAGTTTATCTACGAGTGTGGTTATCGAATTGAGTATTACTTCATACCGATGTTTAAAATTCCTTATTGATGGCTATGAATGCGTCGCGTCCGTGCCGTTAATGGGCCAAGGGCTTTGGCCCGTTATAATGCAGCTCAGGTATTTGTGTGACCGATAACAGGCGCCGTTAATGACAGAAACGTGGCTTTATCTGCTTATGGGATTTAATGAAACGGAAAACTTTCCGTGATGGGTGACTGGTACGGAAGCTACCTATGCTTTATTTTATTTTGTGTGTTTTAATATAATGTGAGGTTTTTTGTGTTGCAAGCAAGGAAGTTAAGTTGTAAAAGAAAATAAAATATTATGTAAGTAAATTAAACATATGGACACAATTTATCAATAAAATCCCAAATTTTAGTGACAAATTGTTTCCTTTGGTGTTTCGAAATAATTTTTCCTTTCTTTTCATAATTTTGATGTCGCAAATAAAATAATACGCAGATTATCAAAATAGACTGCATTTGAATTTCATTCACGTCAGCTGGCTGTACTGCAGTGCACCAATCTCGGCCGCCCGTGTACCTCATAGCCATAACTATAGTGTGGCTACTGAGAGTACTGCGCCACCTTTTATGTCTTTTGTGTTTTGTTATTCATGCAATCTTATGTAGGAACCTATGTATTTTATCGTCTTTGATGAGATGTTTAAGAATGGCGACCTTATATCTATTTTGAGACCCAGCCCTTTCGACAACGTACCTACAGATTATAATTGTTACAGGTAATACATGCATAAAGCTTCAAAAAAGCAATTTGAATATAGGTTGCAGAGGTTGGGAATAAATAATAATTGAGGTTATGTTTGTACATAACCTATAGGCACTTATCATTTGGAACTGGAGTACGAAACGTGGCCATAGTTTTTGTTTTTTTTTTGGCTAATGTTTTCATTTTAACGTAATGAAGAAACTTTGCCCAATAAAAAAGAAAAATAATATCAATAAATAGTACAGTATTTTTACTGCGCCATTTAACAAAAAGTTCGTTACTAGCTCGTAGAGAGTAGTATATTCTTCAGTTGTAATTGTAATAGAACGTACAAAGTTCTTTGCGTTTTGTGTCATGCGAAGTATACAAGATACGTTGTAGTAAGCGAAGCGTGCATGCATGTATACAAGTATAAGTATATAAGTATACGTTGGTTTCTATTATATAGATATTAAGAGTTCTTGATTCTAAAAATGTACTACTTAAATGATACATAAAAATATATTAATTGCATTTATGAACAGCATTCTGTTGGATTGAGAGGTGCCATTGTTAATTACATCGTAATTTCTTACTTTTGAACTAACGTACATTGTACTTTAGACATAAGGTATAGTGTAGTAAAGAATAAGTACATAGCAATCACAATTTCATGCTCTGAATTCCGAATTATTATACTTTAGTCAACCATATCTTTGCCATTCACAGAATCTAAACGTGTGAACTTTATACCGCGCTACCCTTTCCACCATACCCATAGTATTATGTAATCTGTACCCCATATTTCAAGTTTTGTTACGCATTCAACCTTTAGTTTTTTGTACTTTGTTTCGACTAGATAATGTGGACCCTTTTCATCTGTAAATGTTTGCTATTTTAGTATAAAGTAGGGTAGCATTGATGCTTTGGTAAAACGCGATCGCATAATAAGAAAGCTCGGGCTGTATAAAAATAAAATAAGCTTTTCAATTAACTTTGTATAAAATGATTTTTGCGTATTGTATTCCTTACTCTTTTACTCTGTAATATGTTTTCTGAAATAAATATATATGACGGCGGCTACGTCCAGTTATAAACTCTATGCACAGCGATCAAGCACCGTAATTTACCCTGTGGTGGCATTACATTTATTACAGTGGCAGCACCGGCAACTGTCATGGCGCCCCTACCTGTCTGGCTATATAAAGGGATCGATTGGTGTGCTACGGATCATTCTTGTTCCAGACACGGCGCGGTGCGGACATGCTGAAGGCCTATAGTTATATAGGTTGCAACCTACCCACAACCCGTTTCTGCCGACATCAGAAGTGGGATTGCCCATTGCTACATCACTCTTCAAGCAACGCGAAACGTGACGTGACATGACGTGAATGATGACGTGACGGCGGGTGATACTAATATCAAATTTAGTTGCAGGGTTAACCCGGACCAGTGAAAAAAAAAGAGAATAAAAGTTATGGTAAAAAAAGTAATGATTCGTGAGAGAAAAAAAAAAGGGTAAGAAAAAAGTTTAAAAAAAGTGAAAGAAAAAGAGAAAAAAGTAAAAAAAAAAATGAAAAAAAGAAAGAAAAGAGAATGTAAAACTGATGACAAAAAAATGTGTCTGAATGCTAAAGGGATAATCTATCCGGTCTAGCACTAATTGATATGAGTTGGAATAATGATTATTGTTTGCTAAAGGGATATCTATCCGGTCTAGCACTATCCGGTCCATTTTTTATAAATGAAGGGATAAGGCAATGTTGGAATGATGATTTTTGGTTGCTAAAGGGATATCTATCCGGTCTAGCACTATCCGGTCCATTTTTATAAATGAAGGGATAAGGTATTAGTTTGATGATTTTTGGTTGCTAAAGGGATATCTATCCGGTCTAGCACAATCCAGTCCATTTTTTTGTAAATGAATGGATACTGATGGTCCTGAAGGGTTAACCCTCCAACTACAGCTCTTTGTAAATGGCCTTTGTGGAGAGGAGACCAGGGTTAACCCTGACGATGGTTATGATGAAGGTTAAATTGCTTTTGACTAATCAAATTGAAAACTGATCTTTTGACTTTGACTTGTTTAACTCATTTAATTGTCAGGATGAACGAGCAATAACACTGATACTTATGTCCCTCACCAGGTACAAAGTGAAGCTAAGCGTACGAGGGCGTACGCACGTCAGTATGGCCGTGACGGCGGCTACGTCCAGTTATAAACTCTATGCACAGCGATCAAGCACCGTAATTTACCCTGTGGTGGCATTAAATTTATTACAGTGGCAGCACCGGCAACTGTCATGGCGCCCCTACCTGTCTGGCTATATAAAGGGATCGATTGGTGTGCTACGGATCATTCTTGTTCCAGACACGGCGCGGTGCGGACATGCTGAAGGCCTATAGTTATATAGGTTGCAACCTACCCACAACCCGTTTCTGCCGACATATATTTGATTTGTTTTGATTCCTTGGGTACAACATCGATACCAAAAAAAGTTTACTATTTACAAAACAAGTTATGTAAATAGTTCCTACACTTGGTATGATATGTGTTTATCGGGATAAAAAAATAATCTATGCTGGTCAAAAATTCTTACGGGTAATTTCTGTCCTCATTCTATTCACTTTCCTATCAATGGAGAATTTTGAGATTATGATGGGGATATATCTTAAACCACCACACAAAACTACGCACGGATGTTTCGTGTTCGACATAATGTATGGTGATGGGTATTCCTCCAATCCGCTCAAAGCGTTTCTTTTTAACATATATTGCGTGGACGGTTAAGCAATGTAACAACTCGCCAGCGTCTCTTTTTCTTAATAAATATAATCTGAATTAAGATCTGCTTAACGGACAATAATCCATCCTTATCACACGTTAAAATTAATAAATACACGGGTTATGAAAATAATTCAAAATTCATAACCGCCATTTTCGGATTCTTTTCAACGAACCCCGGATTTTGTTAAACTCGTGTCAACTTAACGGACAAAATATTAAACGCTCATTGGTTGCCTGTTGATCATCAGCTGTTTTCAACCAATGAGCGTATAGTGTTTTTGTGTGTTAAATTGGCATTACTTTTACTAAAGTAAGAGATATCGGGGATAAGTGTGCAAAACCATATTTACCATATTTGGCTGTTTATATAAAAATGACAAAAAAAGGAGAGTACAAAATAAGTCAATTTTTCACCTATAATGTGTAACATAACCTTTATGTATTGTAAATCGAATCGAAATCGAAATCGAATCGAAACTCGAGAAGCAATTTTGATATTGCTTCTCGAGAAAAAGGCATATGGTATCAAACAATGCAAAGTGAGCCTCCTCATATACCATGGTTTGAGAACATTAATTTGAATCGCCAACTAATTGTAATTGCTCATAGACTTCGCTCCGGACACATCCCTTCAAACAGTTTTAAGCATTTAATGCGTATTGTAGATAGTCCTAATTGTGATCTGTGTGGGGTCAAAGACGACCTATATCACTTTTTGGTGGAATGTGTTCGGAGTGCTCCCATGAGAAACGATTTATTTAATCAGTTCAAACTTAATCGCCTAGATGTGGGTATTTTTCAAAGCATATTATCCGCACAAACATCCAACGCGGCTACTCTGCTGTATCGGTCTGTGTACAGACTGCTACACAGTGTAACATAACTTTATTTTTCTGTCAATTATACCATTTTTTTTACTATGGGGCTGACATAGTCGTCGGACGACTAAAAGTGCCTGATAAAAATTTGATTTAAAAAAAAATGTATTGTAAACTGTAGTAACATGTAGCCTGCTAAAACTACTAATAAACAGTGCACAAGGAAAATATATATATATATATATGTAGGCACTTAATTACTTATCGCAATTCACCAACGTTTATTGATATTGATGACCTTGGTGAACATAATCCCAATAGTTTAGTCAAATAGCAATAGAAAAAATAACATCGTTCAACAGAAAAGCTTTTGTTCTAGAAATATATGTTTAAGTACCGTATATTATACCTATGAATATTTTAATGGCATAACATTTTCAGTCAAAAACCTTTGAGACTGCCAAATTACGAGTATAGACTTAATATTGAAATGGAACAAAGTTTGTTATCTTGAAATTTTGTTGTCATTTAGAATAACTAAACGTAATTATCGGTTTTCAGAAAAGATTAAGAGTTGCTTTCAACTTCTTAACAATATTCGCATCTCCAAAGTTTGCTTGAAGAATAAATTATGCCTTTATTACTCACCGCACAGCCGATATTTTGTATCAAAACAGTACCGAATGGGAAACACGAAATGAATTAGTATCAATAGAATTTGGAACGCAAAGTATAGAGCAGTCACTTTTGTTAGTGAAGAATAATGTAACTTGCTTGCTACTGAACAATAGGCTGCGATAATGTTTAGGCATCTACATAACAAAACCAAGGATGGAACTCAATAGAAATTACATAAAAGAGAGACCATGTATAGGTAATAGGAGCACTTTAAAGAGTCACGACAGTACACGACCTTAAAAGGTATCTTTGAAGATAAACGAGAATAATCTGTCTGCGCACTAACATACAATATGTATATAGATACCTGTATACTATTAGAACATCAAAGACATTCAAAACACCATAACTTATTAGTCTTGCTGGAACACGTTTGAGCGTTTTGCAAAATAATACTGACCAAGGTTCTAATTTAGTTACAAACTTACCTTAACGGTTTTCAGTTTCTTAAGATTCGACACGTACAAATATTTTACCTACCTAATAAAAGTTCTTTAGATATAACCAAGCTAATATTATGTTATCTGAGATTTGTTTATATACGTATTTTATTTATTGTTAAGATAAATAATAAATAAATATTTGTGGCTATTTCGCACAGCGCCATCTAGTCGCAAATGAACCAAAGCTTGTACTTAGATAGATAGAATTTTTTTATTGCACAAACAACAACAATTGAAGGTACATAGGCTAACTTAATGCTATAGAGCATTATCTTTCAGTTAAACAGAATAAAAACAGATTGGAAACCAGATAACTCATAGAATACTTTTTTTTTGTTTTGAACTCTAAAGTATAGAGTTTCGCGTGACACTGCACTGCGCACGTCATCCTGAGACATCAGCACAATCTATTAATAAGATTACTAAACTGTGAGATCAGATCATAAAGTCTCATTTGCCCAGTAATTTCACTAGCTACAGTGCCCTTCAAACCGGAACACAGCAATGCTTATATACTTTGTTTGTAAATACATACATAACATACAATGTAACACCCAGACACAGAATAAACACAGTATATTGATCACACAAAATGATTGTCCTGGGTGGGAATCGAACTCGACAACCTACAGTTCAGAAAAGGCAGAGCAACTACCACCTGAGCTATCAGGCCAGTCAACATAAGAGTCCCTATAATGTTCTACATTTATTTACATAATGATCTACTTTATAATATATATTTTGTAGGTAAGGTAAGGTATATTTCGTCCATCACCAATAACCTATGATTTCTTAGAATCAGCAAGGCCAATAATATATCTTTGTGTAGTTTCTCCGAATTATTTGCCTATTGTCGTATTTCATTTTATTTCTTGAACTTATTATTATTATTATTTATTGACTAACCGTATACAACGTTCCCAATAAACATTGTAGGTGTAAGGCTATTTTTCCCGGTCCTATTGAGTGAAACCTACACGTGTAAAACAGATTAAGGTTTAGACCTGGTAATCTATTGTAAATGGCAAGAAACCTAACGGGCCATAAAAGTCAGACTGATGCTCTATTCGATAGGTAACCCTAGTAAATCATTCAGAGATGGCTCTAAAGAAACAACTTCACCGTCCACGGAATGTTTAGGCCTATGAAATTCAAAAACTGTTTTGTTTTTGTTAAGAATTAACAGTAAAGTCGTTATTTTAATATGTTAAATCGAGTGAGTGAACCTAATGAAGAAAGTACCATCACCAAATTTTGAAGAGTGTGGGTAGATTGAAGATTTACAGTACAACATATTCTGTTGGCATGTGTCCGAAATGTTATTGACAGAAGGACTATTTTTTTATTGTTTTGGTTTTTGCTCCACTTTTTTGTGTATTTAGCCAGTGTCAAGTATTCATTTTTCAAGTTAATTTTTTTATTAAGTTATATTATACATACGTATGTTTTATATGTCAAGTCAAGTCACAGTCCAAGTCACCAAGTCAAGTCATAGTCTAGTCTAGTCAAGTCATACTCCTAGTAAAGTGGTGGCAACTTTACCAGAAGCTTCTATGGAGTTTTGGAAACAACATGAAAAGAAACGTTTCACCATCATTTTACCACTTTCCCACACTCATGACTGTAATCCAGCACTTAATAAATAAAATGCCACCAATTTTATGCACTAACACTGAAAATAACACAAATTTTGGCAAATAATACAAGGCGGTGACTCGATCTTATTCGTTTTCCCGCCAAAACTCAAGGCTATTTTATTAACAGATAAGTGGTTTGATATTGGTTTCTGTAATAGTATCTTATCATCTTCCTTGTCAGAGAAGCCGTATACATTGCTTAAAAATATCGTAGGACATAAAATCAAATGAAGTATGTCGTAAACCGATTGGGTGATGTGATCGCACAGCGACAAAGCCCTGTTCTTTTGGTCGTGTAATAATTTAAAAAATAGCGTTAGTGAACCGAAGTAAAGTCGGTTTGCTGACCAATGCACCATTGCTTGAAGCTTTCTATATTTCATTTTATTGCCTAATTTTACTTTTGGAAATTAATAACGACTAAACACACGCAATTAAAAATCGGAATTACTTCGACCACATATTCGATGTCCTTCTTCTGGGGGCCAATTACTAACGCAACTCAGGCTTCGCGGGCGTCAGCACGTTACGTAATTTTGACTTTTAATTGATGTAAATTCAGCCGTTGTTCATTTCCAAAATGCATCATACGATAATTTTCGACGTAGGTATACCTCCTTTTTTTGCCAAATTCTTAACAACTTACTCGTAAGACCCGGACACAGATCAAACATCGATAATCGTCGCATAAATGTTGTTCTGAGTGGGAATCAAATTCACGATCTATGCCTACACATACGGCTGTTGTACCTACAGGCAGAGCTACTACCAACTGTGCTGTGAAGCCAGCCAATGTTACTGCATAAAAAGCATCTCGGCAAAAGAGCAATGATGACCTTCTCTCTTATGTTTTACGAACCATCAAAAAGGGGACCATAACTTTCTATTGAGAGAGGACCTTCGCCCACCTCAACATCCCTACTAACTTAAGCGTTGTTTCTTATGTTCGTTCGTTGTTCAAATCGTTGAAACTTTGTTATGTGGTATTCAAGCCGCTTTGACACTAAAGCGGTTGAATGTTGTTGCGTGAAAGCGATTTGAATGAAACTTCACACACGACCGAGACCAACACGAAAACACAGTTTTTATTCCGGATAATTAAATAAATAAATATTTCGTTACACACGGCACCATCTAGTCCCTAACAAACCATGTACTATGGGAACCAGATAACTGATACAATACTTAGATACTTTTTGTTTGTAAATACATACATTATTCTATGTTATATTACAACATTGTAATTAATTAATCATCTTTGATTTATACGTTTTTTCACAATCATGGCCTTAATAATGTTAATATTTAACAGTAAATAACAAAAAAGAAAAAACACCGATGAATAAAATTGTAGAAGATACCGTAGCGAGCTAGTGTGCTGGGACCACTTACTTTGATTACATATCCAAACCTAAAAGAAATGGGATACCAATATCTCTAGATAATACCAAAGCAGACAGTACACAAGACAGTACACAGACAGCAGACAAGTAGTGCCTATATAAGGAAATTGATTTAAAATGGTGGTAAGTTTGCACTTTGCTTGTAGGTAGGTACATACTAATTTTAGATGATTTTCATTAACGTTTATTAATGTTTGTAAAATAGAGTATGATGTGGTATAGGCACAGCACAGATAATACAATACTAGTATAGGTAAAAATACTACCTGGCATTTGCTTTTGTATTCACGATCGATCCGAAATTCATTGTCACTCTCACTGGAGTCACTACCGATACGATTATCATTGTCACTCAATGCTTTCGGTTTCATTTTATACATGTCTCTCTTACCTCTGGTACACTTTCCGCTCATCGTAAAATTTTACTATATTTTTTATTTAGTTGTGAGACAAACAAGAAATAATAAAAAGAAAATATAACACAATAAAAAATTATGTATAACTAGTTCCAATCCAATTTAAACGTAGTCGATGCTATTAATGGATCAATCAACTGATGCGATAATATTATTTTGTTCAATTTTAAATTAGTATTAAATTAAATGTAATTAAAAAGCTATTAATTTTGTTGTTTTGTCAGTGCAAGAGAACTGTAGATAATCAAAGAATGGAGCACATATACTACCTACCTTATTTATAAGTACCTCATCATACACCTGAATAAAAAATTATATTACCTGAGTATTATAGAAACTAAAAAGTAGTATAAGTTACATACTAATATTGCTTGCACAATCAGTAGTGGGAAATACATACCTACCAGTCAAAATCATAACCCACCGCTTTACTTCACTGTTTGTAATTAACGTAAGAAAATCCCTTTTATAACTCATATTACAACAACAACAACTTTTTTGGGCTGGAGCATTTGGACTGTCTAATTTGTCATCGCGGCCAGTCTAATTTTTTTTTGTAGTAATAGCAGGTAGTGTTTAGTATTAGTTATTATATCATGTAGTATTAAGTCGAAAATAAAGGCAATTTCCCTTTAAAAAAACAATAAAAACAATTTTGTTTTTACTGTCGATGGGTTTGCGTTTGACCACATCTCACCTGATGGTAAGTGACGATGAGGTCGAAGGTGGAGCACGCCAAGTTGTATGTCGATGGAAACACCGACGACGGGAGTGAGTTCCATTCCCTAGCCGTACGCACAATAAAAGTTTATCATAATATGCTCTCTATAAGTACACTTTTTAATTTTATATACGTGGAACAATAAGGTATTAAGTATTTTAAGTTACTAATCGGATTTTGACTCGTAAAAGCGCCAAGATTAATAAAATTAAAATTACCATATTTGCTCTAAATTATTTAACTTTCACTCTAACTTTGAATAGGTTTGGTTTGATAAAAGTAATTTAATACGTCAAGGATAATCAGTTCATTAAATTTAAAGACGAACATATTATTTAAAAATTCATCTTATACTAACTTGTTATTTTAAATAGAATGTAGCCTCAATTTATTTTACAGTGTCGGTAAATGAAGCAGAATAATAATTATGAGAGACGTTTTAAAAATCATATGAAAAAATACTTAGGAATAAGAAAAGATAGATGTAAATTTAAAAATAAGGCAATAAGATATTCATTAAATCTTAAGTATAAATTTAAAACTTACATCAGTTGCCTATTGCATGTATAAAGTAAACAATATTTTTATCAATTGTAATATTTTAATTAATGATGCACTGACATTACCAACCCATTGTAAGTTATTGACATATTAATTTAGTTCTATTTTATTTATTGTCTGACATTTTTTTATTATTAATATTAATTATTTTAGCGATTATATAATATCATTATTTTCTAATTGACATGCCCTTATAATTTAATTTTTATGTTTATTTTTATTTTTACGTATAGCTGTTTATAATGTATCACTACAACTAACACTATTATATGTACTCAAATTGACTTTTTAAAAGTATGACGTGTAAACACAGTTTATCAATAAATAAAGTATTTGAGTATTTGAGTAGATATTTTATAGTGACAACTTTAATGAAAATCGTATTGCATTATCGTATTGCTTTATTTTTTAATGAAGTCAATATACAGTAATGCGATTTTAAACAAAATAATTTTATTTACAGTGCACTTTATGGCCTTTGTTAAGCTTCGGCCAAACCATAAAGATCGCACATTGCGGTCTCATAGGTATGCAAAGCGCCGCACAGCATCTGCGAACACGGGCAAGCCTGCCATTCACCCCGCTTATCAGTCGTCTTCTTCTTCGTAGTCGCTATTTGAGGCGCAGGTTTGGCGCTATAACTCCTAAGCTACTGAACCAATTTTAATAAAAAAAAATTGCTCATAGTGTGCAGTTTTATCCAACTTGAAATACAAGATAGTTTATATCTCAATAATAGATAATTATATGTATATACAAGGTGGAATTTAATTCGTTCAATTCCTTTCATGTATGTATTCAGTCCATGCTATAGAACGTTCCCATATATCTAAATAAAAAAAGTACGTATGAAATAAAACTTAAATCTAGGTATTATCAAATTTAAATTCTAAAGAAAAGCCTTGTGACATTGAACAAAGTAGGTGTTTTATTGCCTACGAAACGAAACATTTACAAAGCACTCTCAGCTGGTGCCCGCGCTGTGTGTACCGGTTAAATAGACATTTAGGCTGTCATGCAGTTATTTTAAAGGCACTAAACTACTAAAACTACTAAAACAAAAACTTTTTTTTTAAATTGGACCTTGTACGAATATTCTATAACATGATTTGAGTACATACATTTAAGGAAAAGACTGAATTAAATTCCACCGTGTTTAAGATGACCGCGCGAAGCAGGGGCGGGCCACTAGTGTTGATGTAAATTTTGACATGCTCAGTGTAAAATTTTAAGGTCTACAAATCAAATAATGTTCTAACGGGAAAGGTTTCATGCTAGATCTGTGATGACAACTCTTCTTTTATTGTAGGTACATCTAATCCAAGAACGTCAGAATAACAACCTTCAAGTAATGTGTAATATATGATAGATATAAAATCATAATGCAAATAAATTATACAGGCATTATCCGAGGTAAGTGTAGATTAGCGTTCTCTAGAAAGATTTAGGTGTATTATTACTTAATGCAGTTTTGACGTCATGCAATAATGGATATGATTACATACCTACAATATAAATGGGCAATAATATATGGTTAAAAGCATGTACAAATGTTTATTTTTATCAAGGGAAAACAAAAATAGTAAAGGACGCAAAGTTTTCCGTAACCTTTAACTGTGAAAAAATAATCCAATTTTTAAAAATCCCTTTCTAATTATGGAACATTAAAACTTACACTAACTCTATGTAAAGCTTTCGGTTGTCTGAAAACTAATTTCAAGTCAAAACTATGACCATAACGAGACAACTACAAATGAGAAAGCAGTTGGAAATGGAGAGAAAACTGGTAAGACTAACCACCTAAATATTTGGCCTGTTCTAGCCCCTTAATTAGTTTTTGTGGTTGCTGTTCATGGAATTTAGTCATCAATCAATTATAAAATATTTAACAAGCAACTGATGATTAATTAAGCAACAAGCAATATTTCTTTAACCACTTGACGCTACAAACAGTTGTAGGACGGAATAACTAATAGTACAAGGGTAGTAAGTTTTGTGACGTCATCGAATGTTAAAGTAAATTTAATAGAAAGGTAGTTTAAATAAATGTACATGTATTTACTTTCTGTATGTATGTTTAACTAGTTGCGCCCCGCGGTTTCACCCGCGCATAAATAGTATTTTAATTATTTGCTCATCCCACAGAAAAATGACACTTTTCCGGGATAAAATGTAGCCTATAATAATATGTTAATCCAGTGTATAAGCTATTTTGGTACCAAATTTCATCCAAATCCATTCAGCCGTTTGAACGTGAAGGAGTGACAAACATACACACATACATACAAACACACATACAAACTTCCGCCTTTATAATATTAGTGTGACTAAGATGACCGATATACCTCTTACAATTAGCAAGTTGAAATGGTAATGAGCAGCCCTCATTGCTCGAGAACCTGACAAACCATGGAGAAGAAAGGTTTCGAGTGGCGATCACGAACTGGAAGACAGAGCGGAGCGAGGCCGGCCCCCCACGACGGTGCCAAAACTGTGGAGCCGATGGATGCAGCAGGCAAAAAAGTGGCGCTCTGTGGGAAAGGCCTATGTTTTTTTTTGTTTTGGCTCCACACTTTTGTGTATTTCGCCAGTGTCAAGTAATTGATAATTTCTCAAGTTAATTAATATTATATAATGTGTCAAGTCAAGTCAAGTCACAGTCCAAGTCATCAAGTTCAGTCATAATCTAATCGAGTCAAGTCATACTCCCAGTAAAGTGGAGGTAACTTTACCAGAAGCTTCTATGGAGTTTTGGAAACAACACGAAAAGAAACGTTTCACCATCATTATACCACTTTTCCACACAAGTGCCTGTAATTCAGCACTCAATGAATAGAATGCCACCAATTTTATGCACTAACACTGAAAATAACACAAATTTTGAAAAATAATACAATGCAGCGACGCGATCTTTTTCGTTTTCCCGCCAAAACTCCGAGGATTATGTTCAGCAGTGGAAGTCTTCAGGCTGTTGATAATTTATGTACATATGGCACTCGTAGTCATAATAAAAAAATGTGTTGTCTTTTAAGGTGTAAAAATAATGTACAATGTCGGCTGTAACCGCTTTCCATCAATTGGAACTCATTTATAAATAGTACATACAATTTTTACGACCATGTCAATATCAATTGATTTATATTCAATATGAATGAATGTACCCTTGATCAGGCAGCTTCATTCTAGTGAAACAAACCTTTTTCAAATGTTTAATAAGAAAAAAGCGCTAATACTGGTAATAATTTACAAGGTGGTAGGACTTCTCTGCAAAGTTCGTCTAGGTAGGTACCACCGCTTTGCCAGTTATTCTGTCGCCAAGCAGTAGTGAGTAAGCACTACTGTGTTCCGGTTTGAAGGGCACTGTAGCTAGTGAAATTACTGGGCAAATGAAACTTTATGATCTGATCTCACAGTCGAGTAATCTTATTACCAGACCGTGGTGATGTCACAGGATGATGTGCGCAGTGCAGTGTCATGCGAAACTATACTTTCGAGTTCCGAGTGACACTGCAGCTGATATGGGCAGCCGTGTGCGAACATTTATATTTATATTTTGTCACTCAATTGTGTAAAAAAAGACCATTCAATAAGGACAACGTAAGTACAACAAGTTTTGCACTTCTGACGCAAGCATTACAATCGGTTTGAACCCTCTAATAGCTGTTACAAGACGATTCTGAACAAGTTTTAAAATAACCATTGGCGTAATTTTTTAATAACAATAAGCTATAAATACTTTTAAGACGACGACGCGTGTGACCTCTTTGAATCCATTCTAAAGAAATATGAAATAAATTGGAAACGTATCGTATTTGTGTGCGCAAACTCAAGTTTTTTATATGTATTAATTAAATAAAGTACGATCATCAGAGGTATAGAGGTATATATACCTACTGAATACATAATGAGTTTTGTTCTGACTCAGTCAACCAGTATAAATATATACAATTTCTATTTTAATTCTGACAGCCTCTGTGGTGTGGTGGTTGAGCGCTTTGGCTCATAGCCAGGAGGTGGCGGGTTCGATTCCCGTGATAGGAAAACTATTTGGGTACAGAGAAAAAGCTTAAAAACTTGTTCCGAATCTGGGTGTGGTCCAGAATCTATATATTTTATGTAATCATTGGGTGTTATTATTATTAACTTGATAAGGTTAATGCATGTATTTTAACACCTTCCCTAGGTGGGAGGCTTTTTCTGCAAAGTAGTTTAAGTAGGTTACTGCTTTACCAGTTAATACTGCCACCAAGCAATACTGTGTTCCGATTTGAAAGGTATTGTAGCTAGTGAAATAGTGATGCCTCAGGATGACGTGCGCAGTGCAGTGTCACGCGAAACTCTATTCTAGTTCCGAGAGGCACTGCAACTGTTATGACAAAAAAAAAACCTAGAGAATTACTCACGTCACGTACAATTACATGAATTGGAATTGGATAACCGTTATAGCTACATTCATAATGAGTGAAAATCACGTCAATTTTCATAATTAACCTTGTTATATTTACTTATGCAGCACCGCTGAATGTTTAATGAAGTTTTATATTTAATCACTGACTTTTTAACCTATGGTAGTCACAGTTTGCATTGTGAAACTGTGCTGATCGTAAGTTTTTGAAGTAAAACTTCTTTACTTGAAAGTTGTTGGTTAGCGTAGATCTCCATTGTCAACATAACAAAGTTAAAATTTTGTATTACTATGTTGGTATGTCCGGTAAATAAACAAAGCAAAAACTAAGTTATACTGTCCGATAGATGGAGCTAAACTAAAGAACAACTTCAGTTGTGCGGTGTAAAGCACACTCATTTTTTTGTTGTACTTAGGTTATACACGGTGGAATTTAATTCACTCTTTTCCTTAAATGTATGTACTCAGACCATGATATAGAATATTCGTACAAATTCCAATTAAAAAAAAATAGCTTTTGTTTTAGTATTTAGTGCCTCCTAAAATAACTGCATGACAGCCAAAATGTCTATTTAACGGTACAGATAGCGCGGGCACCAACTTAGTGCTTTCTAAATGTAGGCAATAAAACACCTGCTTTGTTCAATGTCGCTAGGCTTTTTTTTAGAATTTAAATTTGATAATAACTAGATTTAAGTTTTATTTCATAAGTACTTTTTTATTTAGTCATATGGGAGCATTCTATGGCATGGACTGAATACATACATTAAAGGAAAAGAACGAATTAAATTCCACCTTGTATATACAAATGGACAGTGCTGGATGCGGTCAAAAGATAAACCTGGTTGGATGTTGCTAACCGTGACAAACCATAAAATAAAGCAGAAAAATGGCATTATTCAAAACCACAACAACAAGATTTTCTTGTTCACATTGCTGTACGCTACAGGTCATTAGCAGACCTAAAATTACAAACGAATTCGCACGTTTTCGTTCCTATCATTAAACAAGATTGCTTGTGAGCGCTTTTTGTAGTAATGATAACAACGCTGTGTCTGTTACTGTCGAATTTACAAAATCAAAATTATATTTCTAAAATTAACGACCATAATAAGATTCTTTGTTCTTCGTTTCATGTGATAATTGTTTACGTGTACCGTTTAGCGAGGCTCGTAAACGGAGACTGGCGGCGCAGCGACTTGTATCTGTGCTTACATTCACAAACAGTATTAACAATATAGATGCCTACACAATTCACAAATGATACTTATATAGGTACATTCATAGGTATACCTAGACGGAACTGCTATCAATTGATGACACGAATATGCCATTTACTCCTCAATATCCTTGTTTGCATATCCTTGAAACGACAATAGGTTTGTTTGTGTAGAATGTGTCACTGCACCACATTTACCTTGACGTTTATTATTTGTTACATATGAAATCTTAATTTTTTTAAATGAAATAACTTACCGTTAGTCTTTTTCAACTTTATTTTCTATTAATCAAAGTAATTACCCTTTGCAATCGATGCATCTTTGCCTGTTTATTGTTTCCCTTCTTGAATAAATCAGTTGGACGTGAGGCAACAAATTCGTCAAAGGCATTTCGTACTGCCTCTCTGGTTTTGATTGAATTTTTTTTCGACAAGAAGTTATCCAAACTCTTGGAAAAAATGGATATCTGTAGGCGCAAGGTCTGGTGAGTACGACGGATGGCGGAGACCTTCCAACCCCAGTTCTTGCATCTTGGAGACCGTCTGCTGTGCAGTATGAGGTTGCGCGTTGTCGTGCAGGAGCAGCGGAGACAAGCGATTGACCAAAGTTGGTTGGAGACGTGCAAGCTTCTCCATCGCTGTGTTCAGTTTTTTACAGGACACATCTGCAGTAATGCTTATCCCGTTTGTTAAGAAGCTGTGATGAATCACACCGGCGCTAGACCACCAAACAGTGGTCACTTTTCTAGAGGTCAGTTTTCGTTTAGGGCATTGTTTAGGTGCTAAAGCAGGATCCAGTCAACTAGCTGAGTGCTTGCGATTATCAAATAAAATCCGTTTTTCAACGTAGGTAACAATGCAGTTAAAATTTCCTTTGTTTGGTTACCGGTTGAGCAGTGCAAGGCACATCTCGACGCGCTGGCGATAAGTTCGTGAGGCACATGAACAAATGTGTCAAACTTTTTTACATTGCCAATTTGACACACACGGACCAATATTACATACACAGTCCACCAACCCACATACACCCCCTGTGGTGTGGTGGTTGAGAAGGTCGGCTCATAACCCGGAGGCGGTGGGCTCGATTCCCGCGGCAGGACAAGTAAATACTTGTCTTGTCGCGGGAATCGCAAATGTGCACAGAAAAAAAAGCGCAAATACTTGTTCTGATTCTGGGTGCTGTAGGACCATGGTCCTCGTAGTTCCTGGGTCTCTAGATAAAGGGAATCCTATTTAGGGTCCAGGATCCTATGTATGTGATCGTTGGGCGTTATTAATATTATCTTGATGCTAACGTTAACGTTGCTAGCTGCTGCTAATTCAGCCGTAGATTGAGTACCATATTATTATATACAGGTAAGGTTAATAAAGTTTTAAAATAATTGTACTAAAATTACAGAGATTTCCATCAAAACCTCTGCAACGTAGGTTCATAATTTTCATAAAATTATGAGGCTAAATTAATTTCTACTGTGGTATCAATTGAATTAAAAGTTTGAACAGTTTGCCATAATTTATGCTCTGGGGAATAGGAAAAGAAAATCTATTTTAAATTCAACATTTCTATTAGGTATTGACTTATAGTGTGGTAAGTTTTACACGTTAATGGTACATTAGTATTAGGTTTTCAGTTGTAGGTAAGTAATTTTAAGTCAGTAAAATACTAAAAAGAAACAATCAAATATCAATACTTCTCTAAATTAACCTCGGATTTTCAAAGCACACAGAAGTATTAGGACAGATACTTTATACTTTGCTCATTTTATGTTCTTATCCCTTAATTATTATATCCCGAATTATTATTATTGTATAATTATTATGGTCACGCGGAATAATTAAAGAAAAATATGCGCAATAACGCATACATGTCTCTACAGTAAATATGCTTCAGGAAATTTGCTCATTAATTTTAAGATAGGTGCTTGAAATATATTCAATTACTGATCATTTGTATATATTAGGTCTTTACCTATGAAATTGCCGTTTTGTTTGAAAAAAGTTAAAGTATTTTTTTTTCGAACTTATTTATTTCTTTTATTCAAAGTAATCACCCCTGCAATCAATGCATCTTTGCCAACGCTGGGGCAGTTTATGGATGCCCTTCTTGAAAAAATCAGCAGGGCGAGAGACAACAAACTCTTCAAAGGCGTTTTGTACTGCCTCTCGGGAATTGAATTTTTTTCCCGCTAAAAAGTTGTCCAAATTTTGGAAAAAGTAATAGTCGGTAGGCGCAAGATCTGGTGAGTATGGCGGATGAGAGAGAGCTTCCAAACCCAACTCATGCAGCTTAGAGACGGTCTGTTGTGCAGTATGGGGTCGCGCGTTGTCGTGAAGTAGCAGTGGAGACGACCGATTGACCAAAGCTGGTTGCAGACGTGCGAGTTTCGCCATCATTGTGGTCAGTTCTTCAATGTACACATCTGCAGTAATGCTCTCGCCGTTTTGTAAAAAGCTATGATGAATCACACCAGCACTAGACCACCAAACTGTGACCATCACCTTTCTAGGGGTCATTTTTCGTTTTGCACATTGCTTTGGTACCGAACCAGGATCTAACCAACTTGCTGAGCGCTTTCGATTGTCAAAAAGAATCCATTTTTCGTCGCACGTAACAATTCGGTTCAAAATTCCTTCATTTCTGTGCCTGTTAAGCAGCGCAAGGCAAGTCTCGACGCGTACGTTGCGCTGGCGATCGTTAAGTTCGTGGGGCACCCATCTATCAAGCTTTTTTATCTTGCCAATCTGTCGCAAATGGACCATTATTGTTTTGATGCTAACATCAAAAGCTGGTGCCAGCTCAGCTGTAGATTGAGATTCATCAGCTTCCACAATCGCCTTTAATTCATCATTGTTGACCAAAGTTTCCGGACGACCACGAGGTTCATTTTTCAAGTCAAAATTCCCAGAACGGAACCGAGCAAACCAATAACGGGTTGTACGTTCGTTTGTACAGTTCTCTCCGTAAACGTCGTTGATGTTACGTGTCGTTTGTGCCGCGTTGGTGCCACGACGGAACTCATATTCCATAATTACACGAAATTTCAAAGTATCCATTATGAGGAAAAATGTTGAAATGTAATGAAAATACAACGCTAATCAATAAACAAAAGACTTATATTGTAAATAGAATGTCATATTTTTAAAACAAAATTAATTTGAATTTAGAATTCATAGCAAATCAAAACTTTTTTTTGTTTGAAAAAGTCTGTACTGCAATACGGCAATTTCATAGGTAAAGACCTATTAGTTACTTTTCATATTTTCACACAGGTCGATTTTAATGTGTGACGCAAAACCATTTACGCACGTAGGTACCTAAACGATTCGGGAAGTTTAAAACAAAGGCCCATTTAAGTTTAATACCATCGAGTATAATACTCGATGGTATTAAACTTAAATGGGCCACAAATACAAATATGTACTGTTATTATCCGACAATAGGAGAGGAAAGGAAGCGTTGTCTTGTTATTACCAACGAGCCTTTGTTAAACCCTTACAGCCTTATTAATAAACACGAACTAGCTTTAGACTAGTTACACCATCTTTTGTATCTTTCGATCCAGCTAAATATTCCAGTAGCAAAAAGAAGACAAAAGCTGAAGTAACTAATCCAAGACTAATACCCGTTTATTAATAAGGCTGCTACAACCTTATTAATAAACGGGTAGTAGTTTTTGGGTTAGTTACTTCAGCTTTTGACCTTTTTTTGCTGCTGGAATATTTAGCTAGATCGAAAAAGACAAAAGATGGTGTAACTAATCTAAAGCTATTTCGTGTTTATTAATAAGGCTTCGAGTGTTTATGGCGATGATGATGCGATGACGATGATGATCATATTTCCAACTAATTCTACTGACTGGTTTCGATACTATAAACGGCTGAGATTTTGTTAATCATAAATAAAATAAATAAATAACGCACAACGATTACATACATAGATCCTGGACCCAAATCTAGAATTTCCTGTATCTATGCACCCAGGAACTATGAGGACCATGGTCCCTCAACACTCGATCCAGAACAAGTATATGCGCTTCTTTTTTGTGCCTAAATACTTGTCCTGTCACGGGAATCGAACCCGCCGCTTTCGGGCTATGAGCCACAGAGGCTCTCAAATATTAGGTCTTTACCTATGAAATTGCCGTTTTGTTTGAAAAAAGTTAAAGTATTTTTTTTTTCGAACTTATTTATTTCTTTTATTCAAAGTAATCACCCCTGCAATCAATGCATCTTTGCCAACGCTGTGGCAGTTTATGTATGCCCTTCTTGAAAAAATCAGCAGGACGGGAGACAACAAACTCTTCAAAGGCGTTTTGTACTGCCTCTCGGGAATTGAATTTTTTTCCCGCTAAAAAGTTGTCCAAATTTTGGAAAAAGTAATAGTCAGTAGGCGCAAGATCTGGTGAGTATGGCGGATGAGAGAGAGCTTCCAAACCCAACTCATGCAGCTTAGAGACGGTCTGTTGTGCAGTATGGGGTCGCGCGTTGTCGTGAAGTAGCAGTGGAGACGACCGATTGACCAAAGCTGGTTGCAGACGTGCGAGTTTCGCCATCATTGTGGTCAGTTCTTCAATGTACACATCTGCAGTAATGCTCTCGCCGTTTTGTAAAAAGCTATGATGAATCACACCAGCACTAGACCACCAAACTGTGACCATCACCTTTCTAGGGGTCATTTTTCGTTTTGCACATTGCTTTGGTACTGAACCAGGATCTAACCAACTTGCTGAGCGCTTTCGATTGTCAAAAAGAATCCATTTTTCGTCGCACGTAACAATTCGGTTCAAAATTCCTTCATTTCTGTGCCTGTTAAGCAGCGCAAGGCAAGTCTCGACGCGTACGTTGCGCTGGCGATCGTTAAGTTCGTGGGGCACCCATCTATCAAGCTTTTTTATCTTGCCAATCTGTCGCAAATGGACCAATATTGTTTTGATGCTAACATCAAAAGCTGGTGCCAGCTCAGCTGTAGATTGAGATTCATCAGCTTCCACAATCGCCTTTAATTCATCATTGTTGACCAAAGTTTCCGGACGACCACGAGGTTCATTTTTCAAGTCAAAATTCCCAGAACGGAACCGAGCAAACCAATAACGGGTTGTACGTTCGTTTGTACAGTTCTCTCCGTAAACGTCGTTGATGTTACGTGTCGTTTGTGCCGCGTTGGTGCCACGACGGAACTCATATTCCATAATTACACGAAATTTCAAAGTATCCATTATGAGGAAAAATGTTGAAATGTAATGAAAATACAACGCTAATCAATAAACAAAAGACTTATATTGTAAATAGAATGTCATATTTTTAAAACAAAATTAATTTGAATTTAGAATTCATAGCAAATCAAAACTTTTTTTTGTTTGAAAAAGTCTGTACTGCAATACGGCAATTTCATAGGTAAAGACCTATTATATAGTACTCAAAGTATCATTACATCATTGTATAAAAAATTAGGCATTATTCATTTGCCACCAGTTATGGCCATAATTAAGTTTAGACAACAATGCAACAAACATTAAACATTGACAAGTATACCCATGAATGACAATTAAATGGATCAAAAATAAACCTTACTTGGGAGTACAATGAGACAAACATCGCATCCGCATCTGATAAAATACGTGGCGAGGTTTAAATGGCAGATGAATTTTTTGATGGGCATATTCTGAAACAGTTCTTTTTTTCAAGTAGTATTCAATTTTTTAACTCAGACATGTAGCGTGTGATATTTCACCTAATGCGTACTAAGGAACAAAGTCGAAAGACAAATTGCAAGTTGTCGCGGAACATTTACGTGGAACTGTCTGGCGACAATGTCGAGCGACATTTTCGGTCGTTCACATACCCAAGTAGTGGTCGAGATTTGGCCCGAGGAGGTATAATCCGTTTTTATTTGTCCTTGTAAGTTGCGGAACACAGTGACTTGCATCCTCATTCACTACCCAAAGTCGTCGGGTGACTGTCGCGAGAGGTCGACGCTCGGAGACACTCATGATATGTCCCACGACACGTAGACGTCGCCTACGATTCGGTGGTTGTCCCACGTGACGTCGCCTAACACGTAGAATTCGTGTTGGGCGAAGAGGTCGCAGAACAAATGTCGTCTAATGAAAACGAGGCTTTAAGGCCGGGCGGCAACACGTCACGCCTCTGGTTTTGGATATTATCATAAGGGCATGTATTCATGAACTAGGAGATAAAGACAAGGTCGCAGGATAAATTTCGTTTAATGAAAAACCTAACAGTATCTATAGGTCAGTGTTGTATCTGATAGATTGACATGAGATGGTACCGCTATTATGCCGATAGCTAATATTAAGCTGTATTTATTACTACCTGGGTTATTAGTATTACGATAATAAACTCTCATAGAAAAAAAAATTGGACATAACTATCTTATCTCATAGAGCTAGTTTTTTTTGTTTTGTTTCGGCTTCACACTTTTGTGTATTTAGCCAGTGTCAAGTAATTGATAATTTCTCAAGATAATTCATATTACATATTTATGTATGTCAAGTCAAAAAGAGACATTTTACCATCGTTATATCAATTTCCCACACTCACGCCTGTAATCCAGCATTTAACGGTTAAAATGCCAACAATTTTATGCATTAACACTGAAAACAACATAAGTTTTGGAAAATAGTACAATGCAGCGACACGATCTTTTTCGTTTTCCCGCCAAAACTCCATAGAGCTAGTTTTTTTTTGTATGTTTTGGCTCCACACTTTTCTGTATTTAGCCAGTGTCAAGTAATTGATAATTTATCAAGTTAATGATATTTCACGCAAATATGTATCAAGTCACAGTCGGATTCATCAAGTCAAGTCAGTCAAGTCATAGTCTAGTCAAAGTCATACTCCTAGTAAAGTGGTGGCGACTTTACTTGAAGCTTCTATGGAGTTTTGGAAACAACACGAAAAGAAACGTTTCACCATCATTATACCATTTTCCTACACTCACGCCTGTAATCCAGCACTTAACGAATAGAATGCCACCAATTTTATGCACTAACACTTAAAATAACACAAGTTTAGGAAAATAATACAATGCGGTAACGCAATCTTTTTCGCTTTCCCGCCAAAACATCCATAGAGCTAGTTATAATATAAGATTGGTACCTCTTTTTACGTTTTCTACGAATGAGGTAGGGGTACATGCAGGTTCCACTGCCGAGTTTCTAAGGTTTCGTAGTAGATTAAAACGCGCTCGAATGACCTAAATGCCTTCTGCTATATTTATACAACTTTTTGTACGCTGTACGTTTAGTGACTAGTTTTAATTCGGGTTCTGCATTTGAGCATTTAGATTTATGTAACTTGCATTTTTTTGTATGTCTCACTTAGGCATAGCACCAGTTTATACTTTAAAATATTGAACTTTGATCGTTATACTTCAATCCATGAGTACCGCAGTCGAAGATGATGTCAGGTCTGATGTCAGATGTCATGTATCATGTACTTTATAATTATCATGCTGTAGGCGTAGTATACGTTAGTACCAGTTAGTTCTATAATTTATTAGGTTTTTAGGGCCTCGACTCTTATATGCTTAACTGTTCTGTTTGTTGACATTCTAAAACTGAGTACACGAGAAGGACGTACCCAGATATTTTTTTTCGAAAAGATAATTGTAGACTGTGATACCCTCAGATCAATTGAAGGGGTGAGAACAAAAAGGGTTTAACTGTTTTTTTCACAAAATGACTTATGGGTATCGTTGGATTCACCGTGAAATTATCTACAATAATACATTCTCAAAATACCGAAATGAGGCTTAAATCTCAAGATTTTGAGTCTAAAAACGGTTTATCTGTCACAGGAATACACTTCGCTTAGCATAAAAACATTAATATATTTATTTTATTAAATTATATTAGTACAGTAATTGTATGAATTAGTACTATATTTAGTATTTTAAAATAGAATTAAAACATTTTCAAGCAACTGAAACTTACATAAACCTTTTCTATTACCTTATAAGTACTCTACATTAAAATGAAGACGTTGAAGTTTAAAGTCAATTTTCTCGAAACCATCAATTGGACAGTTAAAACCTTTTTATTCTCAATCCTTCAATTATTATACATCAAATAATTGCTCTTCTTGAGTAATACTTATGGAACCTAAAACGTGTGACAATAAACTTACTTAAGCATTGGTACTTACGTTTTTTTTGACAGCCTCTAAGTCTATCTCTATAATAATCTATATCTATGGTATGGTGGTTGAGCAGGTCGGCTCATAACCGGGAGGCGTCGGTTACGATTCCCGCGACAAGACAACTATTTCTGCACGGAAACAAGTGCAAATACTTTTTTTGTGTTTGGGTGTTGTGGGACAAGTTCAGGGGATCAAGTTCTCGTAGTCCCTAGATCCCTAGATTCAGGGAATCCTTGTTACGATCCAGGATCTATGTATGTGATCGTTAGGCGTTATTTATTTATATTACTTACCTACTTTTATGGTATCGTTATGTATATTCTGTGCTTTTATTAATTGGTGATACTTATGACGTCAAAACAGGCATTCTCATTCCACTCATATTTTCCACTCTCAACAGTTGATTGTTTACAAACCATTAGTCTGCCGGCCAGTGGTGAGGTTTAGGCATAATGGAAAACAACGGAACAAAGTTCATCGCTGATGTTTTACTGCAATTATTAGCAGGTCAGAACGTGACTAAAAGTTACCATTATTCCCATTACCAAGTCATTAAGGGTCCGTACAGATAGTAAAGACTATTTGTTATATAAAAAAATCACTTGTTCCTTGACTGGCCTGATAGCTCAGTTGGTAGTAGCTCAGCCTTCTGAAATGTAGGTTGTAGGTTCGATTCCCACCCTGGACAAACTAACTGTGTCATGAACACAGATGTTTGTTCTGTGTCTGGGTGTTATATATGTATGTATTTTAAAAAAAGTATTCAGTCAGTTATCAGCAAGGCGATCATGTAACTTTATTGCAACAGGTATAGAAACACAAAATTGTATGAATTTGACGCAGCTTATATGCATAGTTAGTATGGAAATTTATCTTGTTGCATTCCAATCAAAGTTTGTGAACACCCCACTGGTTCCTATAGTACAAGCTTCCATAGTAAGAAGTTGAAGTTTAAGCTTTGCTTGGTTTGGGGCTAGATGGCGCTGTGTGAAAAAATAAACCTAACCTAACCTAAAATTTACATCACTGTGTTATTTCAGTTTTGAAGCGAGTGATACCCATAATAATTATAATTATCAACGATATTGAGACAGTACCTTTATAATAATAAATAGAAAGAGGGAATATTAGTGGTTATTAAATTGAATAGTGGTCATAATATATTAATATATGGTATCGGCAATCTATAAGGATAATCCGTATATATTTGAGCATTGTTAGTTTCTAGAGCATAATTATTATAGGTAAGTATAGTATTCCTATATGAATAAGATGTTAATACTTAAACCTGTTTGCTATTTAGTTAATATCAAAGGAATAATTATGTTTTCATTCACAATTGCTCGTAAAGTGGCTCTTATTAAACCGCTTTTAGGCTCATAATCCTAGATATTAAGCACTAGTGTTTTTTACATTACATTACCTCGTGTTCATGATGATATATCAACTCAATTAAATCAGTATCTCACTGCAAGTTATACGTATAAAGAAGAAGAATTCTTAATTTACCCGGATACTACAGATTTCTTCGAGCAATAAAAAGCATGCTCGAAGACAGATTTAGTATTTTACCAACAAAGTGCTTTAATTTTGCTAAAGTAATAAAAAAAAATTAATACATATTAAATTGGACCTACTTGGTAAACATTTCATTACAAGTTATATTCTAAATACGACAATATTTATTTGCTTTATTATTCATTAAATATTTTCCCATTGTTTATTTATTTCACAAGTTAATGATATTACACGCAGATATATGTCAAACCACAGTCTTATGTCCGTATTACAGAACGATGCTCGGTCATTGATCGACGCTCAAGCAGAGATCTCATTCATAAAGTGATCAATTAATGAATGAAATCTCTGCCTGAGCACCGATCGCTATCTGAGCATCGTTCTGTAATACGGACCTTAGTCATCGAGTCAAGTCATACTCCTAGTAAAGTGGTGGCAACTTTAAACCTTCTATGGAGTTTTGGAAACATCACGAAAAGAAACGTTTCACCATCATTATACAACTTTCCCACACTCATGACTGTAATCCAGCACTTAACGAACAAAACTCCATCAAGTTTATGCACTAACACTGAAAATAACATAGGTTATAGAAAATATTACAATGCGGTGAAGCGTTTTACCGCCAAAACTCCAAAATATATTTTTAATATCGGCCATATGTCGAGTTTGTTTGCGCCACCAATGGATTTTTTCTCTAATCTGTGGTTCTCGTCCTGTAGAGATGCATGCGGGCGTCGCTGGCGCTGCGTATCAAGGAGTATAATATAGCCTTACTACGGTATGGCGCATAAAAAAGGAAACTGCGCGTCATTTTCCTCAAAAGTTTACAATATAAGTCCGTTTTGGAGTTTTTTTGGCGGGAAAGCGAAAAAAGATTGCGTCACCGTATTGTATTATTTTCCTAAACTTGTGTTATTTTCAGTGTTAGTGTATAAAATTGGCGGCATTTTATTCGTTAAGTGCTGGATTACATGCATGAGTGTGGGAAAGTGGTATAATGATGGTGAAACGTTTCTTTTCGTGTTGTTTCTAAAACTCCATAGAAGCTTCTGGTAAAGTTGCCACCACTTTACTAGGAGTATGACTTGACTAGACTAGACTATGACTTGACTTGATGACTTGACTTGATAACTTGACTTGATGACTTCGACTGTGACCTGACACATATTTACATGAAATATCATTAACTTGATAAATTATCAATTACTTGACACTGGCTAAATACACAAAAGTGTGGAGCCAAAACACTAAAAAAAAAGTCCGTTTTGTTCCTCGCAAGTAGCAAGTGTGATGAAAAATGTCGTGCGAAATTATTAATCATTACACTCGGCTCCGTATATAGATAGGTACCTCCAAGAGTGCAATGATCAACCAAGCACACTTGTATCATAATGTACTAGTACGTATCTACCTAATAAAAACTTCATCATTTGGAATACAAAATGAGAGAAACAAAAAGACGAACTTACAAAAAGATGAACTTCCGCGAAGTCACGCCTGATTCTATCAATTATCATTTATCATTTTGAAGGCCATATATTATAAATAATTCTAGGCTCATTTGTGAATCGGTGCTAACGTCAATATTTCTTCACTTTATGAATGAAATCTCGAATTAGCAGAGATCGACGACTGAGGGCCGTATTGCAAACTACGCTCTTCACAAAATAGTCAAATAATGAATGAATTTTTTGAACTTGAGCATCAATCGATGACTGAGCATAGTTCTGTAATACGGGCACACACACACACACACACACACATGGGCACGGAGACAAATTGGAGAACAAACATTCGACTATAAACGGGGCTAACTGTTGGAGACATTGAGTAAGACTATGCACCTCTATATTTGAAAAAAAAAAAGTTTTTTACAAGCCAAGTGCCTTTATCCTTCCAACTAATAACAACTACTACTAAACACTACCTTTACACAATACACACACTACTGCAATTACTAAAAAAAAAACATTTGAACTTAATAGCCGCGATGACCTATTTCCAAATGCTCCAGCCCACTAGGTACATCAGTAGGTAGAGTACCCAACATGTTGGCAGCATTTTTAAAGTTATTTAAGTAAGTATAGACATTTTATTATTCATTGCCAGAAGCACTCACAGTTCACACAAATTACTTATTTTTCCACGGGAACTCGTATAGATAAACTTCCGGACTTCCGGAGCAAAAAATACTTTTAGTTGAAAAAGTCCCGGAGCTGGATAATCAATTCCTATACAAACAAATACATAACTAGATACTCGCTACGTGATTATATAAACATATCAATCATTAACACTCCTTTTCTAAGTAATATTTTAACTCAAGCGGGAACAGTCAGCGGCAGTGGATGCAATTTTTGAAGTAAAACTTCTTTACGCACGCTTGACTTGGGGAGCTAAGCTGGCGAATGCAAGGCGAACGAAAGTTGAAGTTGGTTCACGTAGATCTCCATTGTCAACATAACAAATTAAAACAATTGTATTGTTTTTTATTTATTTTATGTTTTTGTTTTATGTTTACCTTTGTGTATTTAGCCAGTGTCAAGTAATTGATAAATTCTCAAGTTATTTCAAAACAAAGTCAAGTTTTTTTATATGTGTCAAGTCAAGTTACAGACCAAGTCATTAAGTCAAGTCATAGTCTAGTCTAGTTAAGTCATACTTCTAGTAAAGTGTTGGCAGCTTTATCAGAAGCTTCTATGTAGTTTTGGAAAAAACACGAAAAGAAACGTTTCACCATCATTATACCACTTTCCCACACTCATGCCTGTAATCCAGCACTTAACGAAAAAAATGCCACCAATATACTTCAGTCGTGTGGTCTAAAAAACACTAGGTATTTAAAAAATTCAAACTAGTTGTACTAGTTGCAAGGCACCTATATTATTTGATTTTATCCGTCGCCGACCGTACTACTAATGAATATAACTCGATTTCACGAATTAACTGCCATAATTTGTCAATAATGTTGTTATGATTGACGTTCTTGCGAACGTAGTAATTGTATGAAAGGTAATTAGCACCGTTTAGCTAACCTTGACAATACATAGCATAATTTTTTTTTTTAGTAATACTTTTTTTGTTTTGGCTCCACACTTTTGTGTATTTAGCCAGTGTCAAGTAATTGATAATTTCTCAAGTTAATAAATATTATGTGTCAAGTCAAGCTAAGTCACAGTCCAAGTCATCAAGTTAAGTTATAGTCAAGTCATACTCCTAGTAAAGTGGTGGCAACTTTACCAAAAGCTTCTATGGAGTTTTGGAAACAACACGAAAAGAAACGTTTCACCATCATTATACCACTTTCCCACACTCGTGCCTGTAATTCAGCACTTAAATAACAAAATGCCACCAATTTTATGCACTAACACTGAAAATAACACAAGTTTTGGAAAATATTACAATGCGGTGACACAATCTTTTTCATTTTCCTCTTCGGATTCTTTTCAACGACTCCTCAAGTTAATGATATTTCACGCAAATATGTGTCAAGTCACAGTCGAAGTCATCAAGTCAAGTCATAGTCAAGTCATAGTCTAGTCAAAGTCATACCCCTAGTAAAGTGGTGGCAACTTTACTTGAAGCTTCTATAGAGTTTTGGAAACAACACGAAAAGAAACGTTTCACCATCGTTATACCACTTTCCCACACTCATGCATGTAATCCAGCACTTAACAAATAAAATGCCACCAATTTTATGCACTAACACTGAAAATAACACAAGTTTTGGAAAATAATACAATGCGGCGACGCGATCTTAATCGTTTTCCCGCCAAAAACTCAAATACTTCTTTACGGACGCTTGACTTGGGAAGTAAGCTGTATGCGAGGCAAACGGAAGTTCAAGTTGGTTCACGTAGATCTCCATTGTCAACATAACAAAGTTAAAAATTTGTATCACTATGGTGGTATGTCCGGTTTACACATTTACAATAATTGTCAAGATGGCTAATTGTAGCTTCTATTGAGAAGTCAAAGCAAAAACAAAGTAAAGGCCAATAGGTGGAGCTAAACTAAAGGAGTTTTTACTTAATTCGTGTGGTCTAAAGTCTAAAGCACACTCACTTTTATTTTGTTAATGAATGATGTGACGAGCCAGTCGTTCGCCTGATGTTAAGCAAAACTGCTCCCATAACAGATGCAGTGTCACTCGGAACTCTAAAATATAAAGTTTTGCGTGACACTGCATTGCGCATATCACTGTGGCTAAATTAATAGCAACACAGTTAGAATGTGATGTTTTGTATTGATGTTCCAATAGTGAGTGAGTCTTACAAGAAAATACCATTTGACTGGCCCGATAGCTCAGTTGGTAGTGACTCTGCCTTCTGAACTGCGGGTTGTGGGTTCGATTCCCACCCAGGACAAACATTTGTGTGATGATCATCGATGTTTGTTCTATGTCTGGGTGTAATATTGTATTCTATGTATGTATTTACAAACAAAAAGTATCTAAGTATTGTATCAGTTATCTGGTTCTCATAGTAAAAGCTTTGCTTAGTTTGGGGCTAGATGGCGTTGTGTGAGAAGTCCACACATATTATTATTATTCATTTATTAATTTACAATCTTAAATTTAAGTTTTTTACAATATTTCTATAAAAGTAACATTACAAAAATACAATAAAAACCTAAACCTAGTGTGCCGCCAGCAACGGGGCAAGGCCCAAGCTACCGGTGGTTAGGGCTGCAGAGTGAGGAACCTCCTGACAATACGTGCCGTGTCAAGAAGTACTGCCTTCTGAATCTGACCCTTGATCCAACCGTCTAACGAGAGCCTCTCGAGGTGTTGGTCGAGGCTCTTCGCTATAAGGCCGTTCGCCGAAACGACTATCGGAACAATGCCCGTTGAGTCAACACTCCACATGGCGGTTACCTCGTGAGCTAAGTCAAGGTACTTGCTGAGTTTGTCCTTCTCAGCTTTCACGAGGTTCTCGTCATGTGGAATAGCGATGTCAACGAGCACTGCACGGCGTTGGGACCGGTCTATCAGCACGATATCAGGCTTATTAGCTACAATAGATGATACCGTGATGATAGAGCGATCCCAATAGAGCAATGCACGGCCATTTTCGAGAACCGGCCCCGGTGTGTACTTGTAGTACGGCACCTCGGACTCGAGGTTATTATTATATTTATTATTATTATTATTTTTATTTTGATGCAGCTTTACATATCTCCAAATTCATAACTTCGAAGGTATTTTCTAAAAATTCATGGAAAATGTTTATTTTTATTTTTATTAGGTACTTTATGTAACTGGCAATTGAATAAAATAACTTGCACATTATTTACCTGTTCTAATGCCAAATCTATGAAAAAGTGGGCATAAGTTTTTGAGGTAGCACATTTCATAGTTGTTTCCATATCCATCACTTGGTCAACTGCAGTTTGTGATGGCAATTATATTAACTATAATCATAATGGCGTAATTATTAAAATATATTATGAAAAAGAAAAACGGAATGGTTAAGTAGGCACCTAACGTGTAGTCTTTATTCTTAACTGATTGAATCGCTCTTAGGTCGTTTCTTTAAAGACAATAGAGAAAAATAAGTATATTTAGGTACCAAGTACCTACTTTTAATTTTACAAGCGATTTATTTTATATTTGCTTGTTCGTCATAAATTATCACACACTAAACTTAAATATTTTACTCATTAGCCATTCACGCTGTAGCTATATAGCGTCACGTGAAATTATATAGTATCTAAAATTAAAATTGAATTTAATATTAATGTTCACATTTTGACAACACCTTTTCCTTGTTTGTCAATTTGAACTGGAAATGGTGTTTACAAACATCATAAATATTATAGTAATGCACTCGTCCTGCTACCAATACATTATGCATTTGGATCTTAGATGGTAGGTGAAATTATGCGATGCACGTACCTTGAGGGAAACGCAATCACTGATTGTTGAAGGACTGAGATGCTGAGCCGGTACCCGGTCTGCCGCGTTACTTTACTCTTCTCTGTAATTCCGGTCTCGCGCTAGCATGGGTTCAACTGCACTTTGTAACTTGTTAAAGTTGAAAGTTGGGATTCCAACAGAGGCTGCGGTATGTTTCGAATGTTCTGATAAGACGTGCAGCGCGCGTCGTGCTAGAGAGCGAGCGTCGCGCGCGGACCGCGGTTATCAACTAAACACATTAAAAATGCCGTTTGGTACACGACCGAAGACTACTCTCCGCGTCTAGCACCATGCATTGTTGTGTTGATTGGTCAAGCCGGCTCGTGTTGATCTGTCCTAGCAACGGAATCCCAGTGTTGTGTACGATTCACAGCATTATCTCAAGGTTACGTTGATTGATTTTCGCTGCTTCACTATGCCATGAGTCACCGTATCCTCGGAACAATGCCTATAACCATAAGTACTTACTTTTTCAAACGGCTCAACTGACTACCGGAATTGCTCCAACTTTTACTGTAGTTAACTATATATAACCTATATATTCCGTGTTAGGATTTTATTCGTTGTCTGGCTATGGGAGTTTAGAAACCACTCACAAGAACAGATTCAATGTTTGTTTGAATTTAAACTACATTGTTATATAGGCATCTTAAGTTAGACCGGAGCTGATAGTAAAATAGCGACGGCCGAACGCCTCTTCGGATATATATCACCATCGGATATCAATTAAATTTAAATTTTAGTATTTTTAAATAAAAATGTAAATATTTTCAATTTAAATATTTTCGAATCTGAAATTTAGCATACATATTTTAGTGGACTACACCTTTGTTAGCAGATTTAATAATAATTTATATAATTCTATAAAAGAAATAAACTGCATGCAGTAGATATTGTGTAATAATGAGAATTCAAGCAAAACTCAACGAATATCAAAACATATTAAAAATAAAACGGGCAGTAAAAAGGTTTTATTGTGCCACTTGGCCACACATATCTATAGGTACGGATACTTTTTACGCCAGTATTTTTATAACAGGGACTAGAAATAGAAACGATGGTTCCTAGACGTGGGTGAAACTGCTAGGCTTAATGAATAGGTAGGCATAACATGAAGAACCAAAACTTTTTTTAATCACAGTGTATAGATTTTTGTAAACAATACGTCGTTAAACCTTGCTAGACATCACTTAATCGCTGACATTACACTACAACTCATGCTCATTTGCTTACCAAATGATGTAGCTACCTGCTACACAAAAAATAGTATCTACATTCGATCTATAAAAAATCTCTTATAACTCCCAAGGGACAGAGGCTGCCTTAGAGATATAAACTGAGTATACCTCTTAGGATAAACTGTTTACTTATGATGCGAGGGCCAGCGAAGCGAAATGAATGCTGTCGGATTCGAGACAGACGAAAATGGCGGCCACAAGCATATCATGTTTACCTAATCTCCCCACTGCCCTTATTTATTTGTCACCTATAAATGATATAGACGAGAATAGACAAAAAGGGATAAAAGCCTTACCAGATGTTCCGCCGCTGCTGACACTGACAAGATGTAATAATAATACCATGCCACATAAAACTCTTCCAACAAGCATACACTCACTCAAACCGCATGGATTTTAACCCGCCAGATCAATATTTAATAATAATTATGTAGGTGTATCAGCACCAACCACCGTACACTCGCTATGACGCGGCTATCGTCAGCCTTACCGATACCTAGTAAGTATTTAAGGCGTTTATACCGATAACTAGTAGGTATTTAAGGGAATATCCAGAGAATGGATAGCAGCATTCTTCTCAGAATATTAAAATTTTCTGCAATCACCACCACGAGCTACCTGCCAAGCCATCACGATCAATCATGGCAGCCCCTCCTATGATAAGTGGTCAAAGTGGTGTTTTATGGCGGAGGCAGCAGTGGACGTTTTCAGCGTTTGATTGTGTGTGTGTGTGCGTGTGCGTGCGTGCGTGCGTGGGTCCGTGCGTGCGTGCGTTTGCGTGTGGGTGTGCGTGTGCATGTGAGAGAATAGAACAAATTTTTCGTATATTACAAACACTTACATCGAACTGAACATAGAAAATATTTTTATAGACACAAAATATGGCCAGGCACATTGTACACGGACAAATATAAACATAGGTACTATCTTGATCCCCTCGTTTCAGAGATAAACATGTTTAATTTACTACCTTACAAAGTTTTCAGAGGAACCTTTGTTCGTATAGGCCTATGTTTGGTATGGTTTGGTTAGCCGTCTCAAGAACATACATAGTTTTATGAACAGTTTCGAGAACACACAAAATTGGTACGTAATACGAGGGATCCTTATAGTCAACAACATTCAACAATTTCCACAAATTCCTTTGTCCGCAGTAATTTCTCCTTGTTTTCATTATTGATTTTAGTTTTAGTTATTTGACAATGCTGGGAGTATTATTTTCAAGAAAGGATTTTTTTGAAATAATACTCATGCGGTAGGTAATTTAAATAATATATACGTAGACCGAGCGAGCGCCCTCACATGTATGTATACTCTATCTGAGGGCACGGCCACACAGTTCCCGCATTCATCAAGTGGGGTACCTAGTATAGAATTTAAGATAATGTGATCATTAAAATCATGTAGATCCAGCCAAAGTCACGTAGTTTATATTGTAGGTTGTCTTATATCGTCACACAGCAATTCTCGCGCGAATACAAAGCGCCGAGACGTTTAAAAATTTATGATGACAGCTGCGAGATTAACCTCTTGTTACAGACTTTTTGGATAAAAGCACACAATAAAAGCGTTAAGTCAAAATACATAACTAAATACTTATCCATTGTTGTAGAAGTAAATGTTAATCGAATTTAAATCGAATGTTCGTTTTTTGGCGGGAATGCGAAAAAGATTGCGTCGCCGCATTGTATTATTTTCCAAAACTTGTGTAATTTTCAGTGTTAGTGCATAAAATTGGTGCCATTATATTCGTTAAGTGCTGGATTACAGGCGTGAGTGTGGGAAAATGGTATAATGATGGTGAAACGTTTCTTTTCGTGTTGTTTCCTCCATAGAAGCTTCTGGTAAAGTTGCCACCACTTTACTAGGAGTATGACTTTGACTAGACTATGACTTGACTATGACTTGACTTGATGACTTCGACTGTGACTTGACACATATTTGCGTGAAATATCATTAACTTGATAAATTATTAATTACTTGACACTGGCTAAATACACAATAGTGTGGAGCCAAAACATAAAAAAAAAACGAATGTTGCTGCATGACCAACTACAGTATGAGTGAAACTAATCTAAGTAACTTTGATGAGTTTTGAAGAACAACCAATAACACATTAAAGTACCTAAATTTTACGATTTGATTAAGTAGGTTAGGACCATTGCTTATTTAGATTTTATTATTTAGTTCTCCTCTTAATTTCAACTCGAGCCCAACTATTGCGTTTCTAAGGGTCGGATAAGCGGATATATGGAAATTATACAGAGAAATGGTAATCTCGACTTGCGACCATAGATATCCCTGAGCTACAACTGGGATCCTTTGTTCGTTTGTTACAGATATAGGTGTGTAAGCGACCAAAGTGTTTGTCACAAGCTAGCTAGCTATAAACATATTCTGTCGAAGTGAGTCTCACGAAATATAGTGAGAAACAGAAAAAAAACTGTTGTATACTTAAGACGTCGTACTTCAAAAGTTATTATATTATCACGTTTTGCGTTTATAATTAAAGCTTGTTCTGTATCTGGGTTTTGTGAGACCATTGTCCTCATAGTTCCTGGATCCCTAGACACAGGTCATCCTAGTTAGGGTCCAGGATCTATAGGGTGGCCCACGGAAAAGTTGCATTTTAAAATTGCTACAAAAAAACGGGTGGATATTTTTCAATTTATTTTATTTTATTGAATAGTTCCAACATTGCGGTTTAATAGTGGAAGACCACTTCATTCATATGGCTGCCCCGGCTGGCTTTGCAGTAGCCCATTCTGTCGACCCAATTTTTCATGACATTTTCGATGGTATGGCCCTCAGTGGCTGCAATGGCGATTTCAATATCGTGTCGTTTAGGTCGTCAATCGTGTCTGGACGGTTGGTGTAGCACATATTCTTGACGGTTCTCCACATAAAGTCCAACGGGGTCAAATTGCAGCTGCAAAGCGAACAGTTGACATCGCCGTTTCGGATAATTATGCGATTTTCGACCGTATCGCGCAAATGTTCGGCTGTAACGTTGGCTGTGTGGCACGTGGTGCCGTCCTGCTGGAACCAAATGCCGCCGATGTCTTCCTCTATCATTCGAGGAAAGAAAAAATTTTCCAACATGCCGCGATAGCGCTCAAATTGACAGTTACCGCGGGTCCTGCTTCATTTTCGGAGAAAAACGGACTAATGATGCCATCGGACCACATACCGCACCAAGCAGTCACTCATTGTGGGTGTATTGGCTTTTCCATGATTACGTGTGAATTTTCTGAGCACCAAATGCGGCAGTTTTCCTTATTTACATAACCGCCGAGGTGGAAATGAGCTTTATCTGATAAGATTTTTGATTTCGATAGAAAAAATCTTGCAGGTTCGGTTGAAGACTCACGATTTTGAAAGTAAGTCTTCAATGTTTTCCCATTTTCTTCGAGAGCAAACTTAACCATTTCGTAAACCGCCAACCTTTTGCTAAATATTTGACAAACTGGCAAAGTTATTCGAGCTGTCAAAGCCGAAATAATGGATAGTTCAAAAAGCAACCAATAGATGGGCCACCCTATATGTATGTGTCATTGGGCGGTATTATTATTATTATTGATTATGATAACGTTACTAAGCCCCAATTAACAATTTGCCCCAACGTAACAGTTTCGAAAGAAACGCTAGCCGCTATCTTTCTCTCTGTTCCTGTATTTGTTTGCAACTTTCACGAAAAAAACTGCTGAACAATTCTTTATCTTGATTTAGTTCTGACGTAACTAAGCAGTGTCCACCTTACTAATCTCCTATACCTACGTGCCTAATTTATTATCGAGATGAATGACTGGTTCTTTTAGGGTTCCATACCCATTTAGAATTATAGGATCACTTTGATCACGGCCTATCAGTTTGTCTGCAAGGAAAAAGTTTTTATTTGGATAGTTCATTTAAAACTGTAATTTATGAAAAAATAAAAATTGTAATATTATATTTTAGTGTTGTCTTTTATAACAAACGCAAAGCGTAATAAAACCCACTTCCAACTTATATGGTTTTCTCAAGGAAGGAGGCCATTGTCAGATCATAATTATTATTATACGTTCACACAGTCGAAAGTTCTGAGGTACAAAATACAGTCGAACTGAGAACCTGTTCCTTTTTGAAGTCGGTTAAAAATGAAGATATGTTCTCCTATACACCAACATCTCATCAGCTAGGCGATCATGTTACTTGATTGCAACCAACAGAAACACAAATGTTTGTATGGATTTGACTGTTTCAATACGCAGTTTATGTGCGTGGTTTCTTAAGAATTTTTTAAATTAAGAATGAATTTTTTTTCTGTTTCATTGCAATCAAAAGTTCCGTGATCACCCCCCAGATGTACTTTTTTGACATAATTATGCAAAAAATACTATTACGTACTTAAGACATTTTGCATCAAAGCCTATTTCCTGCCTTATTCACAGATTATAAAATACTATAAAGTTCAATAAAAATGTTTGAATAATATAGTAGTTACGTACGTTTTTCGTTTGTATTTCGAGCCAAATACCTATGAATATGAGTACGGGACCCTAAGTATGCATGGCCCGGCATACTCTTGTCAAGTTTTTTATACCTAATCCCTGCCGGATTAGCCAAGACAAGACGTCTACTATGACGGTCTTGTGACCGTTAGATAAGTTACGTAGCTTTTTAACTTTACTTTTGCTGAGTCAATTAATGCATGTTCTTATTAAGTAGATTTATGAAGTATTTATCAGCCTTAATAGACTTGAAGCATGAAAAGTATGGCTTGAATCTTTTTTACAATACAGGTAAAAGAGAAATCTTTTATTTTTTAAGGAGCTTCTGCCCGCTGCTTCGCCCGCGGCGTGGCCTATGGGAAAATAATTCAACCACCCATTTCACCCTCTTAAGAGTGGAATTTCGAAAAATCCTTTCTTAATGGATGACTACGTCATAACATCTATCTGTCGGTCAATCAGTCAGTCACCTTTGAGTTATATATATTTAGATACATAATGAACTATATGGACTTAAACATAAAATAAAATCTACATTAAATATTACTAAACATTGCATTTTATATCAAGTAGTGGTTGAGCTGAGGGGCGACCAAAAGGCTGGCACATACCTCGGTCAACGACTTAGCCTAGCTATTCAACGAGGTAATGTTGCCAGCTTTTTGGGTACGCTTTCCTTTAGGTGATCTAAATTCTGGGTTTTATTTATGACCCCTTTTCACCTACAATATTACTTTTCGCCGATTATTAAATATAGTTTAGTTTAGGTAAAGTATTTTTTTTAATAAGTTATGAATAATTAAAAGATTTTTTTGTTAATTACATGCATATATATAATAAATACATTAGAATGTATAGTTATTACAATCGGTGATCGCATCTCTATAGAACGTTAACGGCATGCTTATATAAAACTTAAGATCATTATATTCATTTTCAGCAAATAAATGCTTTGATTTCAAAAACTAATTTCAGTGAAAGAATAGCTTTATTTGTGGATATCTAGATATCCAATTAATTATATGTTAATTTATTAATTATATGTATAATTATGTATTCTTATTTTTATGTTAGAACTATTTCTAATTATACAATATGAAAATAATTGCTAAAACTGAACCTACTAGAAACCATAAACTATGAGCTGCATAATATAAAAACAAAACTTAATCCAATAATAATAACACCCAACTAACTATAGATCCTGAACTCTAACTAGGATTGCCATAAATATCTAGTGCCCATGGTCCACAACATGTTTTTTGTGCACAAATACTTGTCCTGTCACGGGAATCGAACCAGCTGCCTCCGGGCTATGAGCCGACTTGCCCGACAACCATACCAAAGAAGCTGTAAATCTAACAAAACACAAGGCAACGTGCCCAAACGTATTAATAAATTAACTCGAAAGTCGATGGCTATTAGAGGATAGTATGTGTTATACCTCCTTCGACCCACCTCGAGCCCATTTCGCCTTAATGTTTATATAGTTTTCATTACGCATTTATAACGCCCACTCTCCTAAAAACCTTATAGCTTTAATAATCCATTTCTTTTACCTACTCAATATTTCGTGAGTAACGGACGTGTCCGAAGGGTTATGTAGGTAACTTTAAAAATTGTTTCCATCAGCGTTACATTTTATCGTTGCGTACCTATCTATTAAAGTGGGTGTTTCTATAGGTGGTAGGGCTATGCTTAGGTAGTATCAAAAATGATTCAGTTATACCTAATATACAATTGACAGCCTCTGTGGTGTAGTGGTTGAGTAGGACGGCTCATAACCCGGCGGTAGCGGGTTCGATTCCTGCGGCAGGACAAGTATTAGTCCTCAGAAAAAAACCGCAAATACGAGTACATGTTCTGAGTCTGGGTGTTGTGGGACCATGATCCTCGTTCTTTCTCAGTCCCTAGATACAGGGAATCCTATAGTTAGGGTCCAGGATCTATGTAAGTGATTGGTGTATTTCTCAAATCTCTTCTACAGAGCTAAGCTTAAAAAGTTGGTATACCATCGTCCTCGTCATGAACCTAATACGTTGCCACTGGAAGACAAGCCTTCCTTCCCTGGAAGAAGGTGTATACTCGTACATACGTTATTCACCACGCTGGCTAATTGCGGGTTGGTAGATGTCAGCGTTCCAAAGTTTTTGGCTGAGTCCTATCGATTTATTTGAGTCTTTTGAGTGAATATACTCATGGTAATATACAATATGGTTTAGCGTAATCGCAATATTATTTTCTCGAAGGAACCATAAATTACGATACGCATTCCGTCACGATGACCGGAATTCTCGCAATAAGCAGCTTTAAGAGAGTTTAATGAGTACGCTGCCTTTATGTCACGCGCGTATTAAATACAGGGAGTAACAAAAACCCTGTTAAATAAATGAAGTATGTGTACAGATCATTACAAGTAGTCATATAAAAATGTCTAACAATACCTAAGTTATACGTATCTGAAGTTACACGCAGTATCTAAATACAAAAAAATAATACCATTTCCCAAAAATGTTTGTGCCACAAGCCGTGCCTATTTTTAAATAGCTAAGTAACTAAGGTAAAAGTAAACGCGGAACCGACAAACGGGGGCCGCCTTTGTCGGCTCTTTTGTAGGATGCCGCTCCTGCACCTGTGTGCCTACGGGGAAATGGGGTGCGCGGGCGGCGCGGTATCACTCGGCATAGGCGCGGCGCGGCCCGCGGCTTACACTCAGTCGCACGTGCTCTCTCATGCAATTTAGTCGTTTCCAGTTTGACCGTCGCGAATTTAGTGTCGAGTGTGATGTCGTATTCTAACGACGAATACTACAATATGTTAATGTGCCTTGGTAGAAGTCACAATAATTATGCGGCAGCACGTAGAGAATACGAGCATAATTTTTCTATTCCGCGTGGAATTGAGTTACCGTCATTAATGGCATTCCAGCGATTGCACTTACGTGTTTACAACACCGGTAGTGTAACGGGCCGTGATCAGCAAAGATTTGATGCTGGAAGACCACGAGTATTACATGACGCTGAAGAACAGGTGCTCGATATGTTTGTGCAAGACCCAACACGTAGCACACGCAGCATGGCAAGAGAAATTGGAATTAATCACATGCGTGTATGGAGGACATTGAAGGAAGACGGTCAGCATCCGTTTCATTATCAACGAGTGCAATCATTGTTGCCCAGTGATTATGAGCCCAGAGTGGCATTTTGTCAGTGGCTTCTCGACCGAGTGACAGATGACGCAGAGTTTTTGAGTCGTATTTTATTTACCGACGAATGCTCGTTCGTCAGAACTGGCGTTTTTAACTGCCATAATGAGCACGTATGGGCTGTGGAAAATCCCCTGGCAATAAGAGAGAGCCATTTTCAGCATCGTTGGCGAATAAACGTTTGGGCTGGCATACTCGGTGATAGGATTATTGGGCCTCATTTCTTGAACAATACCATGAATGGAGCTAATTATCTGCAGTTTTTACGCAACGAACTTAGTGACGAACTCGACGACCTAAACTTGTCTCTTATGAGAACGATGTGGTTCCAGCACGACGGCGCTCCACCGCATTTCGCTCGCAATGTTAGGGATTACCTCACTCAAGAATACGGAGAAAGATGGATCGGACGAGGCTCCACTACACCGTGGCCAGCGCGTTCGCCAGATCTCACGCCTCTTGATTTTTATCTCTGGGGTCACGTGAAAGAGTCGGTCTTTAAAAAGACCTGCGACAACGAAGGCGAAATGCGCTCACGCATAGTTGCTGCATTTGAAAGCATAAAATCGGACGCGTTGATACTGCAACGTGTACGCGGAAGTATTGTGACACGTTGTCAAAAATGTATCGAAGTCCAAGGTCGGCACATTGAACAACATCTTCGGGGCCGCCAAATCAGCATTTTGATTGATTGACTGAACATGAAAATCGCCTACCGGCAGATGTGTTTTTGAAAGCTCTTTTAAGAGCTAAAAATTACGTACCTATCTTGTTTCTTGACAATACAAAATCACACGTGAATTCGATTGTTTAGAGTGTGGCAGAAAGGCGCGCAGCACTTGTGTGCCTACCACTATTGGTCAAAGAGATCTTTTACGTCATTAAGTTACGGTCTCGCAATCCTACAACGTTGTGGTATGTGGTATAGGGCACATAATCGTATGAAAAACGCATAAAAAGTAATCTGTGGAATAGCTTCTAGTTCCGTCGCAGTAGGTATGCGGTTGAATAGACTTAGCGTACCATGGCGGGCGGTGCGGGGTGCGGGCAACAGGCAGCAGGCTGCGTCGGTGGTGCAAGTACCTATGTTGTCAATATCTGAGGTCGTAAACATTTTTAGTAACGGCATAAAAGGTTTTAATAAAAAGCACACGTAAGTTTTGTATGTCTCGTATTGAAATAGAACTAGTATTACTACAACCTTGAGTTGACACTGGATACGCAGCTCGCGGATATAACAGGGTTTTTGTTACTCCCTGTATAGGACTCCCTACGCATGTTGTTACGCGCCAAATTAGTCAATGACTACTTTTTTTACATTTTAGCTCCACACTTTTGTGTATTTAGCCAGTGTCAAGTAATTGATAATTTATCAAGTTAATGATATTTCACGCAAATATGTGTCAAGTCACAGTCGATGTCATCAAGTCATAGTCAAGTCATAGTCTAGTCAAAGTCATACTCCTAGTAAAGTGGTGACAACTTTACTTGAAGCTTCTATGGAGTTTTGGAAACAACACGAAAAGAAACGTTTCACCATCATTATACCATTTTCCCACACTCACGCCTGTGATCCAGCACTTAACGAATTTTGCCACCAATTTTATGCACTAACACGTAAAATTAACACAAGTTTTGGAAAATAATACAATGAGGTGACGCAACTCTTTCGCTTTCCCGCCAAAACTCCAATGACCTACTTAGTACGTATGCAGTCAAAATCAGAATCCACCGCACTGAGTTGACGTGTGTATTTTGAAGCCGCAGGTTTTTAGCTCCTAAAACTTTATATACAAGGAAAGAGCCAAGTGTATCTTCCATAACTTGCAATCATCGTTTTTTACGATTTGTTCATCCTTTGCTAACATTGTGTATGTGTAGTACAGCCTACATCCCTCTACTTATTTTTCATTACCCATTTCGTAGCGCAGACTTTGCAGTCTATACTTACCTAGCCATTTTACTTGCTGTGTATCTGCTATGTCAAGCTTTTAAATGAACGCTTAGAGGTAAGTATGTAAGAATTAACGAGCGTTTAACACAAGTTAACATTCTATAATAATATATCTCAATTATTAAAATAGGTTGCGTTATGTTTGTTTAATGTATTGTAATTTTAATCTTTACCGACACAATGGAAACTGAAACTCTTTGTGAAGAACTAACCGATGTTAGACACTGAGTCGTCCTTAAGAGGATAAAGTTCTTGAAGAGGAGTTAGGGTGCATTCACAACGCGGTCGAGGGGTTTCTGCAAACACTCGTCTTACGCCTCATGCAGTGAACCCTAACTTTTTTCATTTCAATTTTAATGTAGCCAGAGACTATATTAATATTGCCGCCAAAACGTCAGACTTTCCTGCGTTTTAATAACTTGGAGCTTTTCCCTATTTTGGGCTTCAAGAAATAAGGCTGGATGCCTAATAACTAGCCCAGCTACTAGAGCAAAGTAGTTAGCAGGGCCAAGTAAAACTACGCCCTTAAGATGTTTTCTCTTTGGGACAACTTTGCTTCGGCATGTTTTGGAGAATTCGTATTTCCCAGTACTAGAAACCTTATGTCCTAAATCAAAAGTACTATAGTATTCATAACTACAACTATTACACGGCTAACACTCACGTGAGTGTTAGCCGTGTAATAGTTGTAGTTATGAGTTCTACTCACGTCAGTTTCTATAATATTATATACTATAGTATTGTTTATATTTATTACTTTCATAATATTAGGTAAATACTCAAGTCTGATATCCTATTAGTTACTTGTATGTATGTATGTTACCGTTCTTACTCGCATTTAAAGTATTATTTTGTATTTTCACTTGCAAGTGAATATGATTTCTTTAAGTGAAAATAAATATCTCAAACCTAAACCTATATTTAACTGTCCTTTTGTAGGTACTCAAAATCACAACTTTTTGTAAGGAGTGCGTGTTATGAATATTATAGACTAGCTGCGCCCCGTGGTTTCACCCGCGTGGTGAATTTTTTTTTACTTTCTTAGTTTTTTCTTTTAAGAACCTTCTCCTGACAATAATAAACATAAAATAAAGAAATTAAGGTAAATGTTCTATCCGATCACGCGTGATACGATAACCAAAGGAAATAGAGATTCATTTTTATATGTAGAAGATTGGTGTTGTTTGATATATGAGAGTAGAACCCCTAAATTTATTTTATAGCATTTAGTAACAGAATGGATTCATAACAGCCACACCTTTAAAGAAGTCTAAGGTCCGTATTACAGAACGATGCTCAGTCATCGATCGGTGCTCAAGCAGAGATTTCATTCATAGCGAATGAACAAATGCACACAACTCAAGTCCGTATTACAGTCGGTATTACAGTCCGTATTACATCGATCGGTGCTCAAGCAGAGATTTCATTCGCTATGAATGAAATCTCTGCTTGAGCACCGATCGATGACTGAGCATCGTTCTGTAATACGGACCTAAGTTGTTTGTATTTGTGGATTTCGTAAAAACAACGAAAGGATTTAGATGTCATTTAACATAGCAGCACAGATTGCTTGCTCTACCGAGATTTGCAGCGTAAATGGTCTCACCTAAATTATACAAGAAAATTAAGAGTACCAGCGGGAAGACGAGTAGATTGCGGGTGCTTATAATTAAATAAATGAACTTCCTTCCTTAAAACATTATTCAAATCACGTTTAATATTGAAAAATTACTGGGTAAGGGTAAGGTTGCTCAAGTCGTACCAGCAATATAGATTTTTAACTGACTTCCAAAAAGGAGGAGGTGTATGTTCGTCTGTATGTTTTTTTTTTAGTGTAAGTTCATCGGTATTTTCGCCAATTGAGAACCGATTTAAAATAATATTTTTTGGTTCGAAAGGGTATACCTGCTCCCGAGGTGTTTCAATTATCATCAAGTCAGGATCTGATGATGGAATCTCAAGGAAATCGAGGAATAACCAACTAAGTAACAGTATACGGTTTACGACTTTATTTCTCAAAGAATAAATCACTTATAGAGAAAATACAATAATATTATACAATTAAGGTGCCGTTGGGCGTAGCCTTTAAAGTTTAACAAGATGCAAGCATCGTACATCAATTTTCTGATATATCTTTCATGTAGGTACAGTATAACAAATCTTAGAAGTCAATTTTGACCCACTTCCCGGTTTCCGATTAAACTGAAATCTTGCATACTTATGTAAGGGAACTGCTTAACAGTGAATAGAAAAAACGTGTTTTTTTTGTGCATGCATTTTATTGTGATAGCCCGTTTTAAACTTCGTCATAACGTGGCTGCTAGATAAAAAAACTTACATTAAAAACTTTTAGAAATTACAACATGTTTTGCACTAAAAAGGGTAAAAAATTATTGTATATAATAATATTACAATACATTGTAAAGGTAAATTAGGTACTGCAAAGCGAAAAATAAATAAAAAGTTTAGTTCTTTATTCAATAATAATTTATTCAGAATCGTTTAAAACAAACAAAGCTTTTGCGTACATTGAATCTTTATTGATTAAACAGCTTTCATGAAAAATTGGTTTTACAATGTTTTTAAAAAAATTACATTCAGCACGACGCGATGCTAATTCGTATCATAATATATATTTAATATATATTTATTTATCGATATTATAAATTTACACTGCAAAATGTAGAATGAGCTCTCGCCAGCGGTCTTTCCAACGAGTTACAACATGGAGTTCTTTAAAGGGAGAGTTAAGAGTCCTACAGGGTAAGCAATGCATTGGTGACATCTCCTCCGGTGTTACAGATGTCCATAGGCTACGGTGACCACTTCCCATCAGGTGGGCCGTATGCTTATTTGCAACCTTCAACATAAAAAAAAAACATAACCAGTCGTCATTAAAAAATACAAATATTGTTACTATTTATTACTAAAATAATTTATATACGTCCTTAGGAGATCAAGTTAAATTAGGTTGTTTTTCCATAAATTTGTAAATGTATACAGGTTTTGGTACCTATGCATATGATATATAAGTACTATTTTCTACTGTTTAAATAAAATGGAAGTAGATATATTTTACTTTATTTATATGCGTGTGAAGAAAATTAGGCAGGGCTTCCGTAATTTTTTTGGGGCGGTTATCACTGGGGCTTGTTATTTCGTTCAGTGCCTACGATTATTTGTTCTGTGCCTCAGTTCCAACATTCAAATTTTATTTTCCCTGATCCGCGTTTATTTCAAAATAGACAGACATTTTGGAACAAATCACGCAATTTATAAAAATGAGATGTGTTATCGACGTTATAAAATTAATTGAGACCGAACCTTTCGATAACTTAGCTGATTTGATTAGTTTCAAGTCCTCTTTTTAATGGAATTAGTTGGGAACTCAGCTCAACAAATAGGCATGTAGCGGCATAGGTATGATTGAAGGGTCCAAGTGGTTCACATTTCAATATGTAGACCTGTAGGTACATCTACTTACTCGTTGATCTGTGGAGGGAATTGCATTAAAGAGAAGTATTATAGGGACCTATGCCGAAAAAGATAAAACGATGATCGTATTTAGGTAACCAGATCCTGTTCCGAAATTCTGTACCGAGTAATTAATCTGGAATATATTATGTAAACTGTGCCAACCCGGGATGAACGGGGTGAAACACTTTTATTTTGTTAGCTTTTGGTATCATCAAGACGCAGTTTGAGTCGTGTTTCGTCGTCTGAGATCGGGGTTCTTTAATTCCCTGTTTTATCTAATTCATTCATGATCCAGCAACCAGTTAATAAAGAAGCGCTAACGTCTAGGCAATGTAGCAGATTGTAGATAACTACCAGCTTTGTGCATATATGGTTTTGGTCTCGGGTTCTAGCTTAGAATAGCAACCTTGGTAATTATCTCCGGGGACTGTTTTGGAGCCAAAGCTAAAAAATACAATTTAATATTATTCTCTATTTTATAGGAATTCTCAATTTTCTGGAATAAAAATGGTTAAAAACGATAATTTTACTTGATAAAGTCATAAGAAAACACTTAGGCCGTTCGTGCGTTTCTATCGCTTGCTCTCGCTTGCACGCTCGGCTCAGGCGGAACGTGCTCAGCCGGCGTTCATCGATTTATAAGACGTTACCACCACGTCAAAAAGAATCCTACGTTAATCCCGGTAATAATATTAGTTTAGGCTTTAGCCGTTTTGGCGGGAAAGTCTTAAAAAACAAATTAATAATGTTTAGTTTAGTTATTGTTAATTCATTTGCGTACATTACCGGACTACTAGACGCTCGGCTAAGCGCCATCCTTTCGTGGTCGAAATACCACCCATTCGTACCAAGCGATTTGACTCAACGTTCTTAATTAGAACGGCTAAGGAATGGAATGCCCTGCCAGCGTCTGTGTTTCCGGCGAAATATGACCCGGGCGTGTTCAAGAGAAGAGTGAATAGGTATTTACTTGGCTAGCATGCTACACCTTCGACCGCATCGTCACTTCCCATCAGGTGAGAGCGTGGTCAAATGCTAGACAAGTTTGAATTAAAAAAAAAAAAAAACATTTAATTATTATAAATAAAAAGACTAGTTAAATAATATTTTATTTTGATATCTTAGTAGCGATACTTAGGTATAGCATAAACAAACATAAACACCAATAATATCTCTAATTATAAATGTAAATATTACTGATTTATATGATAAAGCATCAATTTCATTATTTCATTATTCATCAGTATCATTTATATGATCAAGCATGTGATAGCAAATCCAGCCTAACTCGAGCTCTCGTTAAGCATCTGCATTGCGGGCCCAACTTACAATCACTTATTACTAGATGTATTCTGTGGCTTCATTCGCAAATTACGCGTTTTCCCACAGGAACTCTCAATTTCCCGAAACGCGACATATTATATAGTTAAAACGGGTCTGTTCGCGCACAGAAATATATGCAAAAAATATGTACGTTTTGATAATTTTGAACTTTATGAGTTCAAATCACGGAAATTTAATAAGTGTTACAAAAAGCGATTCCAGTAATAATATGAAATCCGTGTGCATGAGTTCTAATCTAAATTAATTAAACAATTTTAACGTGCAAGCCACACGAATAACGTTTCACTATTGTATATGAATTGAATTTTGAATTAACGTAAGCTCTTAATTGAGTGGTACGAAATCCTCGCAAAAGTCATATCAAACAAGCACGACATCGGTTAAAAAGGTAGAAATAATACACTAAATTCCTCACCAATTACATGTTGTTAAATATGCTTACGTTACGGTTTATATCAGACGCACCCACATGTTGTTGGTTTGTCCGTTGGTTAGGTACACATTCCAGTTCCAGGCATATAGGAAGGACCAGGCCTTTGAAGCTATTTTATCTCCATAAATTTCCGTCCCTTAGAATTTTTTTACACGGAATGTTTTATGATTAAAGGGAAGTTTTATCAAATATTCTGTGCGAAATGTTCGTGAATGAAGGATAAGGAAATAGTGAAAAATATCTACTTTATATACTTCCACGCAAGTGTCGTACTTTCTCGCACCTAATCTTTTTCAATCCGCAATTACTATCCATACGTATTATTACATATTTGGTAGGCACATACAATAGCACTGGTGAGTAGAAAACGAAAAAGTCAAGTGAATCTCTGCCGAACAATATGCACTGAATTTATATTTTATATTTGGAAGAGTAATGCTCGTTTGCCCTAAAGTTTGACACCACTTAAGTACAGTTGGAGAAACAAACTAGTACCTAATATATATAAAGTCCTAACTGAAACTGCCAATTAAAAAAAATGTATGACGTGACCAGACGTCCACCCGATGTTAAGCGACGCGACTGCCCATAACAGTTGCAGCGCCACTGGAAACTCTAAATTATATAGTTTCGCGTGACACTGCACTGCGCACGTCATTCTGAGAGATCAGCACTGTCTGGTAATCAGATCATTAGAACTACTGCTTGGCAGCAGAATAACTGGCAAAGCGGTACATACATACATACATAGAATACAATATAACACCCAGATACAGAACAAACATCAATGTTCATCACACAAATGTTTGTCCTGGGTGGGAATCGAAACGACAACCCACAGTTCAGAAAGCACTACCTAACTGAGCTATCGAGCCCGTCAAAAATAGCAAAAAAGCAATTGAAAATGGTAGAATATCTATTTCAATATCTTGAAATAGGGGACAAAAAGGGGAAGTTCTTCAATTTAAGGCGTGTTCAGGGTTAAGGCGTGAATCCGGGTCGGGTCAGCTAGTTTACAATAAAGTCCTTTCCTTTCAATTTCCTTATTTGGTTATATATAACCTATTTCCATTTCCATTCCATTTCCATTTGACAGCTTCTTTGGTGAGGTGGTTGAGCAGATCAGCTGGACCCGAGGCGGTGGGTTCGATTCCCGCGACAGGATAAGTATTTAAGCACAGTAAAAAAAGCCCAAATACTTGTTCTGTGTCTGGGTGTTGTGGGACCATGGTCCTCGTAGTTCCTTAGTCCCTAGACACTGGGAATCCTTGTTAGGGTTCTGGATCTATGTATGTGATCGTTGGGCGCTATTATTATTATTATTATTTCGCGCAAACATCTAGGTACATTCGGCGTTTACTGGTCATGGATGACATATTGATTATAACCTTTATGGTGGTCATTTAATTATTATCGTTTACGTTCCCAACGTGTTAACTCATCGTGGGAAAATCAAGGAATTTTTTTTACGCATAAGTACATAAATATTTTATACACACCGCTACAGCAACGTTAAATTATATTTACTCGTCTACTTTTTAATAAGAATATTATTGAGTCTGCTTTCGTAACTAATAGGTATCTAAGTACATACAATTAAGTTTTTATTTAAAAAAACAAACGTTGCATTATTGTTATTCTATTGGACTTAATAGAAAGAAAATTATAAAGTGGAGTATGTACTGAACCGAAAAAGTTAGCTGTGTCTGGCCATTTCAATGCAATTTAATATTGTCTCTGCCTTAGAGCCGTGATTGAAATGTTATTTTTACGATTTAATTTTATACGCTTATTTGTTACTAGCTAGCCTCCATAGCTTTGTTCTGATTTTGATTCGTAAACGTGCCAAAATAGCGTATTCGCAATAGATTTATTTGAGTTTGACCTTCTATCTTGACACTCAAGTCTCTACCAAAAAATACAACAAAAACAACCACATAATAAATCTTTATTTCAGACAGTGAGATAGTTACACTTTAAATTAATTAGACACATGGAACACATAATCTATACATATAAAATTCAAGTCCTGACTGACTGACTGACTGACTTATGTATCAACGCACAGCCTAAATCGCTGGTCCTAGAGACTTGAAATTAGGAGGGTGTGTTTTTTGTAAAGTGTAGGTATCCACTAAGAAAGGGATTTTCGAAATTCTACCCCTAAGAGGGTGAAATAGGGTTTGAATTATTTATGAAAAATTTTCTTCTTCGTTTCCTATAGGCCACTGAGCAATCGTGCTTACTATACAACCCAGGAGGCGCACTGGTGCACAGAAAAAAAAGCGCAAATACTAGTTCTGAGTCTGGGTGTCGTGGCACCATGATCCTCGTAGTTTCTGGGTCCCTAGTTAGGGATCAGGATCTATGCAAGTAATCGTTGTGCGTTATTTATTATAAATAACACCACAGCCATTAGTTTCTAGATCCTGTAAAGATTCTATTTTATTGTTATTACGCTGCCTAACTGCTTATCATTCCGTTGTAATCTAAATTCATCTTCAAGCTTCTCAAGATGATAGGCTGGAGTAGGTCCATAAAAATTTCAGTACGAGACCCTTGTAATTCTTTCAATTTTCTTGAAAATCATAAACTTGGTTATCAACATTACGGTTTTGTATTATGATTTAAGCTTATCATTTCTTTGTTTCTACTGAGTCGAGAAAAGAAAGTTAGCGAGTTTCCTTTCCAAAACAACATGAAAATGAGATGAAGTCTTTGTTAATCATTAATAAGTAGCCAGCGTCGGACTACGCCCAAGAGGCCTGGATGGCATGAACTCAGTATTAATGCTGTATATTCCATTGTTGAAGTAAAACTTCTTTACGCTTGACTGGGAGAGTAAGCTGGTGAATGTGTAGCGAGGCAATAACAAAGTAAAAAAAATTGTATTATGTTAGAATGTCCGGTAAAATAACAATTTACAATTTAGTTATACCGGCTGGATGGATCTAAAGAATTTTTACTTCAGACGTGTCGTGCAAAGAATACTCGTTTTCATAAATCAATATTTTATTGTACCACTGTGCACGAAGCATTTTGCTTTTGTTTCTCCATTTAGGTTATCTTACATGTTGATAATCTAAACTTCCACATATACAGGTATTGCGTGTTTTGTAAAATATAATTAGGGAGTTTTAAAGGCAAGAGTAAACCAGTATCTTTTAGGCAAGCATGTGACATTGTCGACCACGTCGTCACTTACCATCAGGTGAGACAGTGGTCATAGGTATGCAAGCTTAACAAAGGTAAATAAAGTATTGAAGTTAATAATAATAATAATAACGCCCAACGATCACATACATATATCCTGGACCCTAACTAGAAAGAAAAGAAAGAAAAACATTTATTCAACACTCACTTACAAAAATAAAATAAACTTTACAAGAATATACATACAACAAGAGAATACAATAAAATATAAACAGTACCTAGTTAAAAGTATTTAATAAGAGAAATAACAGAGTAGATAACTAGGATTCCCTGTGTCTAGGGACCCAGGAACTACGAGGACCATGGTCCCACAACACCCAGACTCAGAACAAGTATTTGCGCTTTTTTTTCTGTGCACAAATACTTGTCCTGTCGCGGGAATCGAACCCGCCATCTACCGGGTTATGAGCCGACCTGCTCAACCACCACACCATCGAGGCTATTTGAAGCTGGCTGAAGTTATTGCATGGGTTTTATTACCACCGATAGCACTTTATAATAGTGTCCCCCGTTTACGTAATTAGGTTTTACTGAAAATTAATGTTAAATAAAACGCAAATGAATAAAGAATAAAATTGTCTTAATACATTTTTATTAAGATATACTAGATGCGAATAGTAAAATATTATATCTACAAGACGCGATTTCAAATATTCTATATTCTGGAGCAGAAACCTTTAAATGAAAGCAGTTAATAGATCTGTTTTAATAAGGTTTGCTATTGATGTACAATTTGATATTAAAACCCAATATTACAAAATGTGTTATAAATTGTACAACTAAAAGGTACCATATAGACATAAAATGAATACAAAATTGTATTTTACTCAAGCTCTGTTTACGTCGTCGACTAATGTTTCTACTCAATACTAAAATCTATGTGCCTTAATTGAAGGGGTGAGAACAAAAAGGGTTTAACTGATTTTTGTCACAAATTGACTTATGGGTATCATTGGATTCAGCGTGAAACATCTACAATAATACATTCTCAACATACAGAAATGACGCTTAAATTTCGAGATTTGAGTCTAAAAACGGTTTATCTGTCATAGGAATACAGTTCTCTTAGCATAAAAACATTATTATATTTGTTTTATTATATCATATTTTTACAGTAATTGTATGAGTACTATATTTAGTATTTTAAAATAGAATTAAAACATTTTCAAGCAACTGAAACTTACATAAACCTTTTCTATTACTTTATAAGCACTCTACATTAAAATGACGCCGTTGAAGTTTAAAGTCAATTTTCTCGAAACTATCAATTTGACAGTTAAACCCTTTTTATTCTGAACCCTTCAATTAGCATCATATCAATTTCATTTTCTATAGTAATTAGTAAAATCATTATATAATTACGGCGGTAAGCGGCGGCCTTAGTTGATATGTATGGAAATAAGGTGTAAAATGATTATAGAAAATACTAATAAATTGAGTAAGCGTTATTCAAACTGCCATTGGATATGATTGTAAGAAGCAACCAGACTAATAATATGAGTGCTGTTGATACCTATACATATACAATTCAAAGTCCTGACTGACTTATATATCAACGCACAGCCTAAACCACTGGTCTTAGAGACTTGAAGTTTGGATGGTGTTTTCTTTGTAAAGTGTAGGTGTCCACTAAGAAAGGGTTTTTCGAAATTCCACCCATAAGAGGGTGAAATAGGAGTTAATTATCTATAAAAAAACTTTTCGTTTCCTATAGGCCACGCGGGCGAAGCCGCGGGCAGAAGCTGATAATTAATATAATAAAAGTAATTGTAGTATATCTCCATTGCCAACACAACAAAGTTAAAAATTACTTAAAATTTGTATTATTATCCGTTAAAAAAATGTGATATTATATTAAATGCGGTTTAACTTTTAATATATATTGTTATATTAGCGGCAAAATTAGAAATATTTTTCAGAAGCCTGGTGAAATCGTGTCTTTTTTATTCTGTATCTAGCCATTGCCTGCGTATGATTACAAATAAAAATTTCACCGTTACCATTATAAACACATCTAGCTCTGCGTTTCTATACTATATATTATATTATAATATAATTTGTACAGGTACAGGAAATGGTGATTGGAACGAGATCAGAATGCGATCATAAAAAAAATAAAATAAAAAAAATAAAAAATAATGAGAATACTCCGAGATAATATTACCAAAGTGGTCTCTCAGAAGTATTTCACATTCGTCCATCAATCTGTAAAGCTAAGTTATCGGAAGTTTTTCGTGTCTCTCCAACAACGGCTACAGTAAGCGAGGAATGCGAATTCTAAAAATCAAGTTATCATTTATTGAATTTTTTCTAAAGCATTTTCAGAAGTGGTTCTCCCGAGGGACTTTAACTTTAAAGATGGATATGAAAGCTATGCATGCTCTTTATATTCCAGGAGGTATATGATGAGAGTGTGTGAGTAATTTTTTTGTATTCTACAATATTTACCAACCAACCTGTTTAACAGAATAAATACTTAAGCACATATAATTACACAAGGCTTTCACGTTAAAAATCTTTCTCTAAGAAATATTTAAAAATATTGAACATTGCCATTTAAAAGCCCTTCGGTTAAATAATCTATTCGCTTCGATTCCAAATACATTTTCAATGAAAATATATTGGAAATGTTTGAAGCCATCAAGTGTCTATTCGTCGGGTGGCAGTAGGCTTTATAGACAAGTTTCAATTTGCTAAATGTTTGTTTTGAAGCGCGAGATGGGTTTTGTTTTACTTAGTGCTTTGAGCTGAAATGAGGAACTTCGTGCCGCCGTAAAATAGAACACAAAGTTTTACGTGTGGCTGAGAATAGAGCCACGTTCACCACGGAAGTGACAGCTAATAATGACTGGCAGCAGCGTGGAGGGTCTAGTAAAATTGATGATTATGAAATAGGCTTAGTGTAAGTCGCGGTTTTATATGCTGGGTTGCTTGCACCAGTTGTGAGAAAGCGACCTTCTTTTTTTTTCAAACTTATAAATTGTAATTGGCTTGCTATAATTATACTCGTATTATTTGACAATAAGCACTTTGTAATTTTATTGAATTGGGTATACAAGGAGATCTCTTAAGATGGGTACAATCATACATAGAAAGTACTGCAGTCCAATATGGAACCCGCAGTATGTTATATACGAGTCAAAATACTGTGATGCGTAACAGTTTTAAAAAATATTTTATTAACAAAACGTTATAAATAATACATTTGTATAAATATTCTTAGTTGAAGTCTTAACCAGACGAAGATCTGAAGTGGAATGAACATCAGAACTAGTAGACTTCAGGCTTTTATAGCATTTTGTTCATTGTTCTCATAATGTTTCCTTTCCTTGAACGTTGTCCACGGTGTCGTATTTCGATAGCCGTTTACCTCTTGACAACCATCTACGAAGAATTCTTCTATGTTGATATTAGGATTAGGGTGTTTGTGACTTACGAACAAGCGATCGAGTCAATTCAGAGGAAGTTTGTTAGTTAGTTAGTTACCTCGCTTATACCCGTATATTATGTTCGAAATACAAAATGTAGATTCAAAATCTGGCTGTTGGCTTAAGGGCAACATAGCACGTAACAGTTTTATAGCGGAATGGATATAATAAGCTGTGAATCTTAGATTAATAAATAAATAAATAAATATGCTTTGTAAAATAACTTAATTTTAAGTACCTGACGGCGGCTACGTCCAGTTATAAACTCTATGCACAGCGATCGAGCACCGTAATTTACCCTGTGGTGGCATTAAATGTATTACAGTGGCAGCACCGGCAACTGTCATGGCAGCCCTACCTGTCTGGCTATATAAAGGGATCGATAGAGTTTTGGCGGGAAAACGAAAAAGATCGTGTCACCGCATTGTATTATTTTCCAAAACTTGTGTTATTTTCAGTGTTAGTGTATAAAATTGGTGGCATTTTATTCGTTAAGTGCTGGATTACAGGCATGAGTGTGGGAAAGTGGTATAGTGATGGTGAAACGTATCTTTTCGTGTTGTTTCCAAAATTCCATAGAAGCTTCTGGTAAAGTGGCCACCACTTTACTAGGAGTATGACTAGACTAGACTATGATTTGACTTGATGACTTGGATTGTGACTTGACTTGACTTGACCTACATATTATTATTTATATATTATATATTACTTAACTCGAAAAATTATCAATTACTTGACACTGGCTAAATACACAAAAGTGTAGAGCCATACCAAAACAAAAAAAAAACAAAAAAAAAAAAGGGATCGATACGGAGTATCTCTTCTTAATCTGTGGGATCATTCTTGTTCCAGACACGGCGCGGTGTGGACATGCTGAAGGCCTATAGTCATATAGGTTGCAACCTACCCACAAAACCGTTTCTGCCCACATCAGAAGTGGGATTGCCCAATGCCCATTTCTACATTACTCTTCAAGCAACGCCGAAAATATGGTGACGTGACGGCGGGTGTTGTATTTTGGTTGCTAAAGGGATATCTATCCGGTCTAGCACTAATTGGTCCACAAAAAATGTAAGTTGCTAAAGGGATATCTATCCGGTCTAGCACTAATTGGTCCATAAAAAATGTAGGTTGCTAAAGGGATATCTATCCGGTCTAGCACTGAATGTCCATAAAAAAAAAATTAGTAATGATGATTTTTGGTTACTAAAGGGATATCTATCCAGTCAGCACTATTCAGTCCATTTCTATAATTGAAGGGATACTGTTGGTCCTGAAGGGTTAACCCTGACGATGACTGGCAGGCACAAAACCGTTTCTGCCCACATACCTAATATAATTTTGACTTGTAAAAGTGCCAAAAATAAATCTATTGACTTAGCCAAAGCTATAATCGCACAGCTCGTCACCGTGAGAAAGCTCATCCACACGTAGACCCGTGGAAATCTCACAGCTTGTTTCTCGAGATCATTTCTGCCACATACCTGTAAGTCGTGGAATGAGCTATTATCTGAGGTATTTCCGCTGAGCTACAACATGGTGGTATTCAAACGTCGGGTAAATAGTCTTAAAAGGTAGGCAATGTATTGGCCGCGCCCCAGGTGTTGCAGGTTACCATCAGACGGGCCGTAAGTATGTTTGTCTGTTTATTTTATAAAAACGTAAATTAATAATAATAATAAAGTACATTAATTTATGTTAATATTCTACCTTTTCTTATATAGGTAAGTGAGAACGTTAGGCCCTCAACAAAAATGGAGCGTTATGTAGGTCGTAAATAAACATTTTCGAACTTTCATGAAAGTTTGACTAACTGATCTAATTGGCCTGATAGCTCAGTTGGTAGCTCTGCCTTCTGAACACTAGGTTGTGGCTTCAACTCAAGAAAAACTTGCGTCACAATAGAACAGAGCTTATTAAATTTTAAATTATCTAGAGGACTGCTAATAAATATCCAAGTAATTAATTTAAAAATACTCGTAGTTATTGGCTCCACCTAAAGACAGGAATTATAATTTTATAATTAGATATAAAGATTTCTCTATAGATTGCACGATTTAATATTTAAAACTGCAGGTTGCTAACAGCTCCAAGCCACGTTAATCGGACAGCGAGCTCCGGCAAAAATAGAGTTTATTAACTTTAAGCTTGTCCGATAAACCGATTAAAACGCTTTGACAGAACGCTTTTTCATAAGTACTTATAATTAAAGCGCATCAGACTACCAGCGAGTTACATCTCCGGCAAAGGATAAATATGAACAAATTTTTAATGGACGTTCACCAAGCGTATATATATAGTATAATGATCACACATTGTGAAAATGTACTACATTTTTGCGAATCGAACCCTAGAAAAGGTGAAAATTATACTTATCGTTAAAGAAATCTTTAGAGTACAGTGACGTTATTTCTCTTTATTAAATTTAAATAGCGTTGTCTTTCGTTGCCTATAAATATTTTTCCAATACTACACCCTGACGATGACTCGTAAGGGTGTAGTGTTGGAAAAATATTGCGATATTAGTCATTTATCGTTTTACTCTCCAAATGCTAATAATGTAGGTCACCACATAAAATAATAATTTTAATCTCGGCAAGGTTACATATTTGCATGTAAAGCTTTAGAATAAAATGTAATATTTATGTATACCTCAAGCTAAAATATCACGTCTTTTGATTAACATTCGTCGAGCTCTAGGGCTTTTCGTGATGTTGATTTATCATATTTGAGTTTGTATTAACTGACATGATGGTAGGATATACTATTTTTGTTTTTTATAAATCTAATACCTCCGTAGGAATATTATTATGTAATATCTGAGAAAAATGTCTTCTGGATAGCGTAAATGAACAGAATTCCCTGAAAACGTGAATATAGTCTGCGTATGTGATGTGACATGTGATTTTCACGTAGATCGAAATAGATACCGTCGTATTAATTGAAAAAAAAAATCGATTCTACGAATAAGATGAACCTCTCTTTTCCACTTGAAAAATCAAAATGAAGAGAGAACTAGGTATAAACTTATCCTACCCGGAGCACTCACACTAACTAAAAAGCTTCTTCTTGCGGCGGCGTCGTGTATTGGGTCGTCCTCTTCCCTCAAATATGGTCGAGGAAGGCGATGGCTGTGTCAAGATCGTGAACGGGTGCTGCTTGTGGAAGCTGGCTTACTCGTGGTGTTTGCACAATTAGAATTAAGTGCTTATTATTTTGTTATTGCCTGTATTGTCTTTCCTGTATTGTATATATGTTCATGTTAATAATAAGCTAAATTTATAAATATAATTTAATTTAACAAAAAGCACGGAACCAGGTGTCTGTGGAAATGCAGATAAAATAAATTATCATAGGTTTTGTGTAAGAAAAAGTTATGCAATCTGCGCCACAAGAAATGCAAATCGAATGTCGGGAAAATTTTCAGCATATATTTTGCATAGTCGCCATTGCCTGCCTTCATAGCTCTGATAATATGAAAGTTTAACTTCTCAAAATTACTTGTAATAAAAGCTCAGCATGATTTTTACGTGTCTGTATTTTATGAGGTACTTACTGTTGGAAAATTCGGTCTGTGGCAGCACTTGACGTAAGTAAGAATTTGAACGGAGATTTGCTCAAACGGGAGCAGGCTTGAAGGTACGTTTTCAATCAAAGTTCTGTACCAAGTAAATTAATTTTGAAATACCAAAATTTCCATCAAAGTATTCTTATTTATTAAAATATAATGAATTTTTTTTTTATTAATTTGACGGGTTTGGAGGTTGAGCAGATCGGCTCATACTCTGGAGGTGGCGGGTTCGATTCCCGCGACAGCACAAGTATTTGTGCACAGAAAATAAACTTATTCTGTGTCTGGGTGTTGTGGGACCATGGCCCTCGTAGATCCTTGGTCGCTAGACACAGGAAGACCTAGTTAGGGTCCAGGATCTATGTATATGATCGTTGGGCTTTATTATTATTATTTTATCAATTAGAACAGAGTTGTTTACATTGAGCGTTGGTCTTCGTCTTTGCGATCTCGATTATCATCTACAATTTTAATGAGAAAGCTTGTATTTCTTTATTTTGTGACTTTATTCTTGCTCCGATCTATACTCAAAAAAGGTTTTGTCTCGATCTTGAGTTAGTGATTGAGTGAATGGCTGGCAACAAACCGTGATCTGCTGGGCGATCATGTAACACTCGATTGCAACCGATAGAAACACTCATTTGCATGGATTTGACCGAAACTTCTCCTGTTGCATTGCAATTAAAGTTTCGTGATCACCCACTGCTCTCTCCACATTAAGTCCATACAAATCAACCAAATGTGCAGGGCAGTCGATATCGACTATAGCATAATTTAATACTAGGCTTATAATAACCAGGCGCTTCTGAGATTAATTATATTGTGCTTACAAGTGAAAAACAATTTAAATGTAGGGAACGGTTTTGCATAATATTCTGTTTCGCGGTGAAATTTCGGGTAGGTATTGTCCTTTCCGGGTGATGACACAAAGCTTCACAAAAAGTAGGTACCTATCAACAATTTTGTATTCAGCTCGCGCCGGCTCATGACTTAACGTTTGCAATACGTATAATGTGATAAAAGTTATAAAAGGTAACGCAGTATCCTTTTTTAAATTCTATTACAGCAGTAACATAAATTCTCCCGTTGAATTAAAATACGGAACGTAATATAGGTGAATTCATCAAGCATAAATAAATAAATAACGCCCAACGATCACATACGTAGATCCTGGACCCTAACTAGAGTTCTCTGTGTCTAGAGACCCAGGAACTACGAGCACCATGGTCCCACGACACCTAGACTTAGAACAAGTATAAGGTTGCTCCAGGGACAATGATATTATTTGATTTTTTAGAACTTTTCTTCGTTATTATTGTCATAATGAGCTGGAAATAAGTTTCGTCTCTTTTAGAAATCATTCACTTTTTATAGAGTGAAGGAATGGAATGGAGTAGAGCTTATATAGTGTTGTGATAGAATGTCTAATAACTCTGTATCAATTATCACGTTATTGCTTAGTACGAGAAGCTTGGTTGTATTTTGTTCAAGTAAGTATACAGTATAGTATAGTTCTTTGCAGTTATTTACTTTTGTGATATTTTAAAAAAGCGTTAAATTGACTCCAATTAAATGAATTAAGGCAATTGACGCCTTAATTTCATACTGAGAAGTATGAAATTAAGGCTTGGATGACAAATTTTTTCCAAAAGATTAATTTGTAAAGGAAATATATATAATAAGATATAAGGAAAAATTAGAATCAGGAACGTCTTTTGAAACGGCTTCCGTCCGTCCCTAAAGACGGCCACGCTTTACTAAGCTACCGTGATAACTGATCTCATGCCGAAATTTATACTTTACCTGTTACAGCCCACTTACGCCTTTCACAATCTTATTTTTTTCAGTCATTTCTATTTAAAAACAGAACTTCCGAATTGGTTATGTAATTTCTATGGGATCAGTCTGAAAGTATAGTTTAAAATTAAAATGAATTTTCCAAAACGGTTTATGAAAGACGGAACTGAAAATACAATTGAATAGAGCAAGTGTGGCTCAACGGTGTAGTCTGTGCGACTTTCAAACAGACGCTTCCTGGTTCGAAGCCTGGTTGGCTTTGCCAATGAGCAAACCAATGACTTTGCGTTATGTGCGGAGTTAGTACTCGGCACTCTTACAAATGGCGAAAGGAAAAAAAAACATCGCGTGTGGATATCGGCATGTTTATGTTGTTATTAAGTAGGCATTATTATAAACCGAACTTTCGGAATCGCATGGCTACAACCACGGGTAAAAAACTTGTAAATCAACCTAAATGGCGTCGTTACAAAATCCTACCGCCAATTTGTTTATATTGCTCGATATGTAACGTTGGAAACGATCGTTATTGCCCCTTTTCGAGGTCCTAATGATCTATGGAGAACCTTTCGTAAATGTGATTTAAAGCGGGAATCCGAGTATCAATCAGTATATGTAAGCAAAGCCAACATTTTGAAACATAATTTGGTACATGTGCATACTTAGAATATCGAAAATTTTATTGTAGCTCCAGGCAAGGTTTATTATATCATCTAAACAATATCGTTTTTAAATATCTTGCTTCAGGCCATGTTTATTATAGGTACTTAGTGTCCCGTAGACGCACAAGTATTTAGTCACATTGTTTCTCAAAAAGATTGCATAGATATTGTTATTTAGCGGGAACTATCATGTACCTTGTGGTTGGCCGTACAAAACCTGATAATAATTTTCGTAAAAATATTCTATTTTATTTCTACAAAACGACTAATACGTTTGGAGGTGAAATAATGGGTGCTTAGGCCCGCGGGCACAGCTTCTAGTTAGAGACTTGTCTAGACGATTGGTCGAGTTGACGCGCGCGGCGCGACTAAAGGATTAGCACATACGTAATTAGGTACTTGGGCCAATGAATCCGCGTGGCCATTCAACGAGGGAATGTCGATGCTTTTGGGACTCGCGCCGTGTTGTGTGTTTTTAAGTCCCTATGTTGTAGTTCATAAGTTATATTTTTACGACCTAAAATTATGAATATAGATATACCACAAACTAACCATAATAATTACCTATTAAAACTTTGGCAAATGTTACCATCAGAAAAGAAAAACATAAAATACTTACTTTCTCTATTATTTTACGAAACTTTAAAATGATGAAACTTTAGTATCAGTCTAAAAGATAGGTAGGTATTACAAAAAGTTATTGATAAGTAACAGCATGACGTAACAGATAAGTTAGTAACAGATACTGTTCCTATTTGATGGGCGACAATTTTCTATCAAAACAGTGAGCACTTTTAATTATTTGCGAAGAATATTTATTTAATTTTGGAACTTTACTTGGGGCTCGAGAATAAATTATTTTTGTTGAGTTTACATATTTTTATTTAAATCAATAGCTATTACCTAGTAGTTCTATTTTCTATTATATGTATTTTGTGCATATAATAGAACTACGTTTTAGTAATAAGATTACTAGACTGTGAAATTAGGTCTCATTTGCCCAGTAATTTAATTAGCACTACTACTTGGCGACAGAATAACAAGCAAAGCGGTGGTACCTACCTAGACGAACTTTGCAGTAAAGTCCTCTACCACCTGTTTACTAGCAGTAGTTATAATTATGGTAGATTTTTACACAAGGGATGAAAGGTACCTATTTGGGCAAGAGCGTCAATAGTTCAAGAGTATAAATAGGTCTTCTACCCGAGGTAAACACTCTGCTTTTCATTTCGAATATGAGGAAAGTAAATAACCTGATTAGTTAGTAGTTAGAATGAACTGAAATAAAATATTGTTTATAATTTATTAAAATATGAATAAATAATATTTGTAAGATAATATCAATTCAAAATTGATATTTAATTAATGTGAAGATTTATCATGGGAGCAAAAGTTCTACTTCCCTCAATTATTCACCGGCTAAAATTTTGTCTCCGCTGATCAATCTTTGTGGTTTATTTTCTCTTTATTCAGGCGACATTGGTGAAATTGCGGTAATCCTTCTGATCGGGTGATTTCAAGCGTACTTTATAAGTATGAGAAATGAAGAAATATTTTACTTCAATTTCAAATGACATTTATTTACAACCATGACAACAAGAACAATCTTATATACTATAACTACGATATCGATGACATGTAATTAGATATACATATATTAATTATGTATATTATTAAATTATTTAATTTACAAATCACTTTTATAATACAAATTTGTATAGTTTAAACAACAATTTTATTTATTGTACTTGTTTTTATGACACATTTTCGGAAAACAATTTCAAATTCGTATTTTTTGTAAGTAAATTATTTACACGGTGTACTTACCAATATCAGCTTATTTTATAAATGCATATTTAAATTTAGTAAAACTCTCAAGTTTAATTTTATTTAAGATATAGATAAGTAGATATAATAATTATATTTAAAAAGCTGCATTAATTTCATTCGGTAACACAATTATTATTCTAAAACCTTAAGTCTATTCAGTTCACACCAGCCAGTTCGTCCTTCATATTCAGAATACGGGAAACTATAATTTATTCAATATCTTATTGGTTTCGTTATCTCATTATGTTGGCACTGTTCATTTTGGTAATTTGCAAGACAAAATGCAGATAAATAAAATAGTTGATAAGACAAGCCTTTGAATAGCATAAATATTATATTTTGATACACTTGTAAATTTAACCAATGCTTAAAATTTTGTAGCATTGATAAAATGTAACTAATGCCAAAAGCCTCTCCCACCAGGGCTAGTCTACATGAGAAGGACGAAAGGAAGATAAAAAGATATTTACAAAAAGATTTTTGTCGTTAAATTTGATGTGAAAACTTCTTTAAGCGCGCTAAGCACTTTTTGGGTAAACAAATTATTACGGGACTCGCGTCATCGTCACCGCACGCTTTCTATGAGCTGTATGTATACTGTTGATATGTGTACTTTTTGGGTGAACAAAAAGTGTGAAAGTCGCGTCATTGTCACCGCACGCTTCCCGTGAGCTATATGTCACAAGTAAGCTAGTTTTCATACTGGCAAAGACTGCCCCGCATATTTTATTTTATTACATTAATATTAATCTATTTTATCAAAGAAAGTGGGGCAGGTAGCACTCCGCCCGGAGTTCACGATTCACGAATAAATAACAAGCTCACATTTTTAGAAAGATTTACGTAACAAGGTAAAGTTTACTTAATAATCAAATTGTTTATTAAAAATTATAATACTACGCTTACTTTTGCCTGCGTGCTAGATTTTGAACATAACCAGATCGTATATGTATAAGTTGTAAACAATCTTGTATTAATGGAAATAAAGTAATCAAATTGTACAAGAAACATTGAAACCAGCATCGAAATTGGTTCAGTAGAGCCTTGAGAACCCATATACCGACAAATATTATAATATTTTTTATTCATATTCTACCTCTATATGTAATGTATTGCTTCATAAAAGTAAACTGGCTTTTCATGTCTAACAGCAGACATGTTATTGCTACTGTATTTTACTTATTTACATTTTGCGTGTGTTCATTAAGAAATATCATTAGATCTAATTGTAATTATGAAGTATTAAAATATGCAGATTATACAAATATTTACACGTAGCACTCGCTACTTGATCAATATTTGACCAAAAAGATATGATTGCAGTTACTTCGGTCACTCGTTCCTGGCACGCAGAGCTGCTGGGCTGGTTCAAAATATTATTCAGATTGACACAATTAGGTATATCTTCCCGAGACGCTTCTCGGATCGGATTAATAATATTAAGCCTATATGTATGTATGTATTTCAGGCATATTCACATTTAGGGTACGATACCACTCTTTACCACGATACATTTGGAAGTTAGTTTTGAGTAGATTTTAGCATATGTACTCGTATAAAAACCACAAAACAGTGAGTGGCACAATAAACGGTATTATGCGAACAGCAAGAGCTGACAGCTGGCACGTGTTGTCGCTGACTGAACGGTTGTTCCAACCTAATAAAGATAAACATCATTAGCTCTTAATCCAATCCTTTCAATATCTACCACAACATTAAGCTCGTGAGATCATTCACTTCACATTTAGGTACTTTCAACTTGAAAACTTTCAAGACAAACAGTTCGCGAAAAATTCGTAAAATGTTCGTTTCACTTCATACATTAGCGAGCACCGACTTTAAGTGGCCTAGTCGTACAAATCCTTCTTTGATATAGTAGAGACAGTGTACAACCCACTGCTGTCGGTCACCTCGTCAGTGCTCTCCGTCAATCAGGAAATGTCGATGTTCTCCACTTTGTAGAGGAATCGACGACGACGCAAATTTCATGAATCTCCATTTGGTGCCATCGTGACCGTGCTGCAGTTGGCGCGGGTCGAACGCGTCGAGCTCCGTCGCAACCCCACACCTCCCACCGGGTTCAACATTATTAGATTATCACTCTTCCTTTTGCCATGACAGCTGCAGAAAAGAAGCTCTTTCATGCCTTTCCTGAAGTTTTTCGAAAGGAAGGCGTAGAGTAATGGATTTATGCCGGAGTTGAAGTAGGTGATGAGAAAGGTGAGTGGCGTGAGGAGGGTGCTGAAGTCACTAGAGCCCTCGTAGCCACTGGACCAGTACTGCCACATCTTGCGCGCATGGAAAGGCAGGTTGCAGACGGCGAAGGTGAGCACGACCACGATGAGCATACGCACGACTCCGCGTCGCGCGCGCAGCACGTTACGCGACAGATGACTCAGGTGGTGGCAGTTGCGTGTCTCAGTCCGTGTCGGTTTCACTTTGGGCACGACCGGTTGCTGTGCTTTCTATAACAATAAAAAATTGAGATAAACATCATTTACAAATGCTATAGGTAATTAGGATATTTATTTCTCTGAAAGTATTAATTGATTAAGTCCGCACACCCTAAATAGTTATCAATTAATTTATTGGTAACCAATTAAGATCAGTTGAGCCAGTAAAGCGTAATCGTATACAATTATATTTATTGATTTTCTGGCTTATAGAACCGGGTTGATTTTTCAGTGTATTAATAAAAAATATCAAACAATATGACGACTGCAAATACTTTCAGATATAATGTTTATTATGGATTAGCGATACCAAAATGTAAAAGAAAGTAAGTCAAAAATAATACTTATATCCATTGAACCACTTAACTACTCTCATTATTTGAAGCGTATAGTTTACAAAAAGACTACGAGTATATACATTAGGCAGTCGAAAAAGGCAAGGGTTATATTTACTTACACCAGATAATTTTGTCAGAAGGGACGTTTTATATTTTTTAAAGGTGTAAACACTGACTTGCGAAAATTAATGTGCGACCATAGTAAAAGTATAAAAAGGTTCTGATGAAATCACAGTTCACAAGTGAAAGTAAATATAACTTTAGAAACGCAAACGAAATGTGTTTAGTTATTTGTATTTTATTTTGTAACGAGTAGGTATAGAAGGTGACTATAATAGCTAATATTAGGTATATTTTAAAGAATGATTACAAGTTTATTCTAACCGATTAATAAATAGCTTGTCGAGAGCATGTCAATATTGTCGAGCCATAGTATGGGTCTCGTATACATACACCGCCACACACACGTGGTGCCATCAGCTTAATTTTACAGGCGATTTATTTGAAACTAGTTGCGCCCTGCGGTTCTACCCACGGATAAAACGTATTTTAATTATTTGCTCATCCCACGGGAGCATTTCGCTTTTCCGGGATAAAGTGTAGCCTATATGTTAAACCAGTGTATAAGCTATCTTGGTACCGAATTTCATCCTAATCTATTCAACCGTTTGAGCGTGAAGGAGTAATAAACATACACACATACACATATACAAACTTTCGGCTTTATAATATTAGTGTGATTAGTGTGACTAGCTGCGCCCAGCGGTTTCAACTTAATGGTGAAAATTTTCTAATTCTCCGCTCAAATTTCTAATTTTTTTCTTGCACAAGAATTTTTCCCTGACAATAATAAACATAACAAAAATAATAAATGAAAATGTTCCATCCGTTCACGCGTGATGCGACGACCGAAGACATAGAGATTAATTTTTTATAGTTAACATTTTGGAAACGTGATCATAGAGGAGATTTTGACTCTTAAACACCTACTTTGTAGTCGTGTTAGCTATCGATTCATATAAGTTTTATGTATTGATAAAAATAAAAATAAAACAAAGTGGCAAGAGCCCTCTCAACGCGGAGCTCGTCAACCGGAGCTTCCACCAGAACCTGAAGCCCTTCATGCAGGGGAAGCTGTGAACATGGAAATTAATGAATTATAAATGATAAAAACAAGGTGGTGGACAGTAGGTATGCCAAAATATGCAAAGCTCTTTTGTAAGTATTTGCAATTGTAGTACGATAAGTACCGTTACAAAAAACAAAAACAAATTTACATTAGGTAAATATATATATTGATTGGCGTACACTGAACATCAATAACAATAGAAAAATGTATGAGTTTTTATTGATGCTCAACGTTAAACCTATTTTCAGGGGCTTTTAAAGATTGTGTTATCTATTTTCTCAGAATACCTGGGTTACACGAAATAGAATTCGATTTATTTGAAGCTCTGGGGCTTTTTAGGTATTTGGAATAAAACTCACCTTTGACTGTCGCGCCAAAACTGGAAATGACTAATCGTATCATTTTATCGAATTGGATATTTGGTGCTGATAAAAATATTTTTAAATCGGCCTAATAACGAATTTATTACAAGGCATCGAATTTATTAGTTTACGAGCTTCTGCCCGCAGCTTCGCCCGTGGCATGGCCTATGGGAAAATAATTCAACCACCCATTTCACCCTCTTAAGGGTGGAATTTCGTAAAATTCTTTCTGAGCGGATACCTACGTCATAACATCTACCTGCATACAAAATTTCAGCCCGATCCGTCCAGTGGTTTGGGTTGTGCGTTGATAGATCACTATGTCAGTCAGTCAATCAGTCAGACACCTTTGAGTTATATATATTTAGATTTCACAGTAGTGCAGTGTCTGCGTTTTATTAAAAGTAACTTTTGATACAGAGTAAATGATTAGAATATACCATCATAAATTAATAGTCAAGTATTTCTATGCCAGTGAATACCAACCTTTTAATTCATGTTATTCTTTGATAGTATGTCGGATAGATTACTTACTACTAACTTACCTACGGTACTTTTCAAACTTGGATGATATTGAAGATATTGCTTCAGTCGTAATGATTTTATTTTTCATTTTTATTAATGTTTAGGAGATGCAAACAGTACAATATTCAACTTAATAAACTAATATTACTAACACTTAAATCAATTTCTACATATTTATAAATCATTAATGAAGGAAAGAAAACACAATACATTACAATATTGAAAATTAAGAGAAAAAGGAAAGTGATTTAAATTACCTACTAATACATACATTTTGAAAAATATAAGGGTGGTTTCAATTAAAAATAACTTACCTACTTATGAGATTTAAGTTCAAACAAATTTAGATAAGGTTAACAAAAATATATCAGATATGATATTAAAAACACAAAAATACAAAAGTATTTCTTGTTTACCTTATCCTCGGTAGTACCAATGAATGTTCTCTGTGCTTCGTATGGAGGAGGTGCCGTTTTTTCAGGGCGAGGGCATTGTGAAGCACAGCACTGCACTTTCCCCAGGTGTTGGAGAGCATGAGAACTTTGCCACAGGCCCACTGCAATCCGCGTGTACAAAACCTGAGAACAACAAAGCATTCAGACTGATGGGAAACTACCAACACCCACGTCTGTTGTTATTTTCGATATCATGCTCCTTAAAATAATGGCTCTTTCGACTTACTCTACGTTTTCTAAGAAAATAACATACGGGAGTTATTTTGTAAAATCTCTCAATGTAATCCTACGCTATAGGTTATTATTATTGTAGGCGAGGTCTCAAATAAGAGATTGTTATAAGAAGAGGAGTTTTAATTGTTATAGTAAGAGGATTATTTTAACTACTTATGCCCGTCTGTACTACAGTTTTACAGCTCTAAAGTTTGCAATAGGCTATTTGACTACTGTTAAAAATGAACAAGTAAAAAATATTTTCATAAAGTAGCTTAAAAGTGAAGTAATCTAAACATATATAACTCAAAGGTGACTGACTGACTGACATAGTGATCTATCAACGCACAGCCCAAACCACTCTCCTGTATTTTAACACTTCTTTTCACTATTCCTGTATTTTAACTTAACACTATTTTTTGAGGTATTTTATTCATGTATTCAATAAATATATAGCAGTCAAATAGCTCTCCCTAGCCCCCGGTTTCGCATACGTTTGTCAAACTCGTGTCAATTAAGTCAATATTCCAAATACTATACGTTGGTTGAGACAGCCGATCATCAACAGGCAACCAATGAGTGTCCAGTATTTGGTCTGCCAAATTGACACATATTTAAGAAGTTAAAGTGTGAATATAAAATTCATCAAAATCGGTTCAGCCGTCTCGGAGAGTATGGTAACAAACACTGTGCCACCAAATTTTTATATATATTGGTAATACTATTATGTCAAGTGTAATGTTTTAAGTATCTTTTTTGTATACAAGTAAAAATCACATTTATGCGATTCGCCCCCAGGGGGCTAAGGATAATATTCGGTCTAATGTCCGGAACAAACCTTTTGCGGGTTTTGATTTCCATAAAATGTCACGTTTTGATTTATTTAGGTCAATCCCCATGGATTTTGATGTAGTTCGTGATTTTTTATATAACCTTGTAGCATATAAAATTATTGTTTTAAACAGACTATAGTTTTCCGGTGGGCAGACCACATCGCGCGCAGAACCAACTACTGATGAGGAAGAAAGGTTCTCGAGTGGTGACCACGAACTAGAAGACGCTGTGTAGGCTAACCCCCCACTAAGCGGACCGACGACCTCGGCAGAACTGGAACAGCTTAAGTTTACACCTCGCTCTCAGAAGTTCGGTCGTAATTTCATCCTAACTTGGCACCTCTTGTTTTTAAGCTGTTTGAAGGCCATTCTTAATTGTAATAATAGGTATTAAATATTTTCGCGAATAAACTTGTACCAGGGGTACATTTAGTTTTAATTTAAGCTGACATGTTGCGGTAAACCCTGCTTGCCTACCCTATTTTGCATAAGCAGTGATCAAACCGAAGACACTATCTATGGCCACAGATTAAACAATAGTATACTATTTACTGTGGCGTGCTTGTTTACTTTGACTTACAGTTTTTAATATAAAAATAAACAGTAATTGGGCCAAATCTGCACTGAATATTTTATCCAACATTTTATTTTCGGTTCAAATTCGTTGTCAATAATAGCATAGAAGCTCTCAGTGTTTCTATCTGTCCCTTTGAAAATTCCGTTTTCTGTAACTGGATGTATTTTGATGAATCTTAATATAGTCATACCCTAGAATAGCATTTAAGCTATTTTTTATATACCGTACCTTAATTAAGCTATTTTTAATACCATGTATGCCATAAACCCTTATTTTCGTACGCTTAGTACTTTCTTATTGGCGTATGCTTAGTATAGAATGAATTTACAACAACGTAGTTATTTTGAAAGCCAAAAATTCGTTCGGAAACGGTCACATCCAAAATTTATGATCACCTCTATTCTTACAAGTCACAGAAATTAGGCCGGTAATAGCTCTGATTGAAGATAATGACCGTGCATTATCGAGATTAAGCCATTAGTGGTCCAACGTACGGTTATATTTGTAATCAATGTAATCATCACACATTTTAGCGAACTTTACCTGTTAATATCAATAAAGATTTTTTTATAGGTACAAGGAAGAGGGTAATGTGAAACGTAGCAGGTTTTTTATTGTACCTCTATTTCCCTTGCTGATCCCATCACGCGTGAACGGATAGAACTTTTTCACTAATTCTTTTTTTGCTGTGTTTATTATTGTTAGAAGGTTCTTATAAAAGAAAAAATAGAAAAGTTTACAAAAATTTTACCGCGCGGGTAAAGCCGCGGGGATCAGCTGGTTGTATATAAAGATCGTCAATCGGATCGCTCAAGAAGAGTATTTCATTTACAAAATAAGCAATTCGTAAATCCAATTTTAACTTGAGCACCATCGACGACTGAGAGCCATACGATACGTAATATTAAAAAATAATAATAATAAAAGTCGTGTTATTGACTTTGATTGATTTGATTATAGGTACCCTGAGTATATACTGCGTGTAAACAAATCATTAAAAATGTTCCTTTTACCTATAGATTTCTATTACCTAGCAGCTACGGGGTGGCTTCAGAAGAAGACTACTCATTTCTCACCTATAAAATCTTGGATAAAGACCTATTATACGCCTTACGCCTGCCAAAGCATCTTTGTTCCAAGGGTGGAACAAACAATTGATTCATGCCAATTCGGAGGATTGTTGGAGTGGTAAAAGTTGACATTTGGTATAAAATATTTAATGGGTATTTTTAAATAGGGACTTGAAATATTATCATCTACACCTAGGTCAAAATATAAAGGAGTCTTGAGTAGGTAAAGCTACCCACTACATGTTTATTGGTCACCGCCAGACCTTTTTCAATGTAGGTGTTTGGATTCGACGTCACGGTCAGTATGAGCATTACCTAAATTGTTAAAGTCATTAATTTTTTCACATTGTTATGTTAACATGATTTTAGAATAGCCGTAGGCTACAAAAATATACTCGATTAGGGTTTCAAATTTTTTGTTTGGGTTGTGTGGAATTTCAGGTAGGTAAGTAGTACAAATTCGGAGTCGGTTTTAAGTTATTATTGTTGTAAATCTATATTTGTAGATAGTTAGTCCTTAACATTTGTAGGTGCTTTCCAATATAAAACTTAGATACGTGCTTGTAGGTACATAAATGCGCTTAAGGTATACATTCTATGAAATGAAATGAAAATGTCTATAAAAACATGACAAATTTGTTAATTTTCATGGCTTCTTCTTTTTAAAGCCCCTTTTTGTCCTCTAACGGCTTTATATTATTGAAATTGATACCCAGTACTAAAATAAGGCTTCACAGTCACAGCCCTGTAAAAATTCAAGCTTCTAACTCAATGCGATAAAAAGTTATGACCAAAAAAATCTTGATATTAAAATCAATTAAATCGCACCTTTTTCGCGCGATCAAAACTCAATAGGGTAATAAAGTAAAACACATAAACCTAAAACCACTAAGTTTGGCAAAATATAAAACTGATTAACACGCGAAAAAAATCTGAAAATCATGAACTACTTTTCTAAGTGAAACTATCACGAGACAATGTGAGCTTGCGAGTCGTTTCACAACTTGTTTGGTAAATCCGCAAATATAATCTGTGGATATAGCACGCTGTTCAAGAGGTAACCCGCAGCAGGGCTATCATGTGCTATAAAATCTCATATACATACATAATTCAAAAAAACTTTCGATAATTCACTTCACTCGAAAATTTTCGAGTGAAGTGAATAATTATGTATGTATGTGAGATTTAATACTACAAAAGGTTTATGACGTGATCCACATGATCGTTCATTGGTCAAGCGCAATGTCGATTTTTATTGCTCACTAGCTGACCAGATTTAGCTCCGCACGGGTTACCTGATCATCTATTAGGGACCCACTCGAAAGCACACAACATTATCTTTATTAAATATAATGCGATTTAAAAAAAATTCAACGAGGGAATGCTGCCAGCTTTTTGGGTATGCTTCCCGCAGAAGGTGATTTAAATTCTGTATTTTATTTATGACCCCTTTTTTACCTATATAATTACTTGAATTTTAGACTATCAAATCCATGCGAGTTGGTTTTCTTCTACTCAACAGTTTGTTTCAATTCAATTAGAGCTTATGTCAGTGTTCCTTAAGTTACAAATTTCGACGAGCACTCGCTATCCTTTCAGCACCCGTTACTAAATATACAATATTTCATCACCTCTTTCTCACACAAAGCATAAATGTTTTCATTGATTATTCTATCCATCCTATGCGCTTATATGATTAAGCATGAAATATCAGGAGACCAGTAATACTGAAGAAGTAAGGAGGTATGAGAAACAATACAGGTACCTATTACCTACTTTTAATATCCATAATACAAAGAGAAAAACGGGAAAAAGCATTTATCGGGCAGAATCGGGCTAATTTGGTTCAAATAGAATATTTAATAATGATTAGACAGTAAGCAAATACGTAAATCTTTTATGTGGAATAAGTAAACACGCACGTATATACCTATAAATATATTTATCATAGGCTTAAATGAAGAGCAACGAAACCCGTGTATAATAGCAAGTCTCATTTTATAGCTGAAATAAATGGCAATTTGGTATTATGACGGTATTGTGAAAACGTGACGTGTCAGATTTATCCTAGTGAGATGAAGTGATGGAACCACTTACTTCCCCGCCCGGTGACGCTTCCGCCCGGTGACGCTGTAAAGGTCGATAGAGACCAACAGCATTAGTTCATTCATAAAAAAAACACTTATTTGGATACTGAAAAACTTGTCTGTTTATTCATCATTATTGACAAAATCTTCTTTTACAGACTTTGATATATGATTCACATGAAACGGTAGGTTGCTATGGTTTCGTCAAGATTTTGTGTAATTATTAGCGTTAAATAAGCATGATTGTATTACTAATTAAAGATAATAAATATTGAAACGAAAATTCATGCTAATTAATCTCAAAACATAATTATTATTTGGCTTTTATTATGGAGCAGCCCTAACTCTATAAAATGTTATTATTAATTAGTGATTATCTCCAAGTAATATAAATGCATCTTTAATATGATTTAGTTTTTTGTATGTTGTTTATATTTTTAAGGCATTTTGCGCTTAAAATAGGTACATAGAAGTTGTGAAATTTTAGTTGACTGTCTTAAAAGCATGCTTGATGGATACAGTAGGTAGATACATGGAGATATTAGGATTAAAATATTTTTTATAAAACAAACATGGTACCGTTTCACCACATTTTGTTTGTGTCGTTTGAGGTTTTCGGCCCTGACGGCGGCCGCGCCGGCTTGAACTGTAGTTAAAGGAAGATAGGACAGAGCCATACATATCAACGTCATTATGTCAACACATGTGGCATCCCACACTAGAGGCCGTCCCATCTTCCAGGGGGATGAGGGTCATCCCGTCGGGTCTTTTGCCGTCATCTCGCATCAGTCCGTTAGTTTCTAGGACTGATGGGACACCGGCACTAACTAAAGCCCGACGGATGATATCGTTCAAGTCGGCGTATCGTGGTAATCGTCATGTACTTTTTATACAGGACAGTCCGTGGTATCCGAGCACTTGTACCATTTCACCACAAGAAGAACAATGATGAGGGAGTTGGCTAGGTGCACCTATTCGCAAAGATGCGGCTAACCGAAAGGTGTTGTTGTCTCTTGTTTTATTTAATTACACGTAAGTACATTACTTTGCATTGCAAAACATTATAACATTTAGCAAAAACTATTGTGTACTCTTGTATCACTATTAAAAATAATAAAATACAGGCATTATTCTGTTAAATCTACAAAAAATAATAACAATTTAACAAACATTTTCCGCAGTATGTTTAATCTGTGTTTTTTACTATTTTAACCAAATAGATAGAAGAAGAGAAGTATTTACAAAAACATATAAAAATACCTATATATATTGAACTGTTAATTGGCCTTATTGAAGTGCTATACGTATATCTATGGGTACCATCTGCAAACGAATGTTTCAAAAACAAATGAAATTCTCTAAACATTTATTAAATTCAAAATAATTGACAATTACATACAAGTTTATTGTTAGAAGTTTAAAACATGTTCCAAAAAGCTGGAAAAGTACTTATTTGATGTCAAGAAGAGAAAGGAATTCGCGAAAAGTTTTCCATTTCTCTAAGTATTTGTTCCTATATATTGTTGTTATTGTTTATTGTAATAAGAATGTTTACACACCTATGATACTTATTACACAAATTATTAAGTATAATTTTTCAAAAAATTCACATTACAGTTATACATTGAATGTTGAATTAGGTACTTAAAAGTCAATACATATTCAAAATAATAATAATATAGTTAAGTAACGGTAGCATATATTCCTGATTGATCTCATTCTAATGATGGTTATTAAGATGGATTACTGTTTATTTTTATTATGTATGGAAGTAAGTACAGAAAGTAATGTGTTATTATTATTCACGTCAAAATGTGATTTCGTTAGCCTCTTTTGTTCAATAAATGTTTCAATCTCATTGAAAACCTGGCAGTGTGGCAAATATGATACAGTATACATTTTATAAGATTGATTGCTAAGAGTCTGGCAATGTGCCTTATATATGACTAGTTGCACCCTGCTGTTTCACCCGCGTATAAAAAGTATTTTGATTATTTACTCATCCCACGGGAAAATTTCACTTTTCCGAGATAAAGTGTAGCCTATATGTTAATCTAGTGTATAAGCTATCTTGGTACCGAATTTTATCTAAATCTATTCAGCTGTTTCAGCGTGAAGGAGTAACAAACATCACACATACATGCATACAAACTTTCGCCTTTACAATATTAGTGTGATGTGATTTTAACTTACCGTCATAACACATAGCGGAGTTACGTAAAGCAGGCCGAAGTTCACCATATCGAACAGCTCCGAGTTATATTTCCTCCTGTGAGGTATGCAGATGGTCTCCATGTGACCGTCACCAAGGTCGTTTGTAATTGTCTCCACCCAGATGAATTTTGGCGCGCTGTAAGCTGCGCTTGTAATCCACACGCCAAGAATCACCATCTGCGAGAACAGTTTACAATCAAACACTATAAAGTATGTAATGCGAAAAGCTGCAGATGGCCAGGGCGAAATTAATTTATTCGCCAATGTTTTCACTACGCTATTTCGTGAGTTTGCAGAACCGCGTTTATTTATTCATTGAATCGAAATCTGGTTTCATTGATATAGCTTTAGATTGATTGAATGAAAGCGGCAAGTCATTCTTATTTACTAAAACGCTCACGCACTTATCTATACGACTAAAGTAGAGAGATAAAACGTATTGAAAATGGGTTATAAATAAACGTTGTACTTTTGACCTCTCAAAATTAATGTGTTTGAGATGCCGGCAATAACTTTCATTTCGCTGGTCAACACGCATAAAACAGTCGAATGACGTCTTTACTTTGAAAACTACCTAGCTACCTACTTCCAGAAAACGGTAAAAAATGCGTAAAATCACTTGGATGGGATGTCATTCGGAGGGACGGTTCTGAACTTCTGACCCAAATTGTATACTACAGTTATAATACTATACAGTTCGAACGCGATTTGTTCGTAACATATATTTTTCCCTGAAATCGTTTTGCGAGAAAAGTCAATTATTCTTCCAGAGAAACACGTCGAGCATACGTGTGGCTTTCGATAATACTCTGTTCTGAAGCGTGGAAATGATGAATGTTCCAATAGGGATCAGATTCTCTACAGCTGTTTGAAATTAGCTTATTCAAAATTGTAAAACCTTAGACCTATATATAAAACTGTTTTTCATTACTCATACTCGGAAAGTAAGTCTGAAGTTGCCTTAAGGAGCGGGTTGAAAGTAACACTTTTACGTAATAACACCCAACGATCACATACGTAGATCCTGGACACGTAGATTCCATGTGTCTAGAGACCCAGGAACTACGAAGACAAAACACTCGGACTCAGAACAAGTATTTGCGCTTTTTTTTCTGTGCACAAATACTTGTCCTGCCGCGGGAATCGAACCCGCCACCTCAGAGTTATGAGCCGATCTGCTCAACCACCACACCACAGAGGCTCAAATTATATTAGTACATATTTCGGTTAGTTATTTCAGTTATTAAAGTAGATAGATTTGAGATTGTTATTTTACATAGTTGATATATTTTTATTTTTTTATGTTAATTATAATTGACCAATGTATTGACAACATATATTATAATGTCAAAATTTATTTATTAATTAATTTCGTATACCTACGAGCGATGTAAAAAACTTTTTAATTTAAATCACAGTATTCACCCTATTTACATAGGTCTCTATGATTTAAATGCACTTGATAATAATGTAGGCTATTTTAAATTGTAAGAATAATTTTGACTTGTAAATTGACATTTTATGAATAAATTGATTATGATTATGATTGAAGTAGAAGAATAGACACATTTTGATGCTAATGCTTTAACTTACCCTTAGTCTAGTGGATGTGAGGATCTGTTTGCAAGTGATGGGATGTATTATCGCGAAGTATCTCTCCGTGCATATCACGACCAGTATAAATATAGAGGCCGTGTAGCTGAGCGAGTGAACAAACTGATACATCTTACATAGAAAATCGCCGAACACCCAGCTGAAAATACAAATACACGTTTAATACTCTGCTCATGTATGTGATTTATGAATATTCATTATAGAGAGCTAATTAGTAACTTAATATTTACGATGAACAATTGTTAAACCGTCCTGGAATCACACCGTTAAGGCGGAGTTTTATTACGAAATAAACAAAAATATTATTTTTCAAAGCCCAGCGCAATGTGGCCATTTCATTTGTTTTCCTTCTTATTTACTAGATTAAAAAAAAATATTTTATATATTGTTTTTTTTTTTCTCCCAATTTATGGGTAGTTATTTGTAACCGAAGAGTATATAAAAAGAGACGCCGTAACATTGAATAATATGTTTTCCAAAGGGTTGACCTTTGATATTTTTTGGAAAGTTCATTAAATACGTAAGAAAAATTCCTTCCGTAATCGAATCCACTCGTTTTTCTGTCTTCTTTTTCATAAACCTTACATAAGTATGTGATAGTTATCTAGATAGATATATGTTTTGTGACTTTGACATCAACATTGAAACTTATTATTTGTTCTTCCATCTGCAATTCTCCATTTTCACTGTTGTAAAATAAGTTGACGCCACCAACTCAATTTGTGATTAGAGAAAAATTCTATAGATCACGCGTCAACCCCTTTTTTTAATTTCTACTGCAACCGTAACGCGCATAATATGCGCAGAATTCGCCGAAATATACTGTACTCCCAGGGCGATCACGTAACTCGATTGCAACCGATAGAAACACAAATTGTATGAATTTGACAGTTTATATACAGTTTATGTGCATAGTGCTGATGCATTGCAATCGAAGTTTCATGATCACCCTCCAGCTCTGATCTAGTAAAATGACAGAATTTTTGAATAAGAGTAGTGAATAACACAATTTTCAGCAAAATCCATTAAAATTCATTTAGTGGTTTATTTTCGACAAACTTTCAAACAGAATTCTTTTTAGAATTCTTGTTGGTATCTACCAACAAGAATTCTAAAATTCTAAAATTACTTAATATTTATAAATTCTACAACTTCAATTTATGCTCAAAAATGTTTTTACAAATCATTTTTGAAGGCTGAATTTTTCTTACAGTTTTATTATAAGTATACTATAGATGGTTCCTTTCATGGCGCTGTCATGTACTGTTTTACTTTATAAATTTGAATAAACCGTATTCGTAACAGCATTTTAAACTTGAACACCCACACATTGTACGTGATTAAATTCTCATTCTATACACGCTTTCTTAGCAAGAGCTAATGTCTAGTTTACACGAGATTAGCTACTAATCCTTATTACTTGACATTTATGCTAATACCTTGCGTATAAACATACTGAGCAAATACTAAACTTACATAAGTCGTTCCTATTTACTAAACGGCAAATCGACTATACACTAATACAATTCGCTAAGCACTTGTCGCTTGCGGACCGTGTCAACAGCTACGGCAAGTGTATAGTGGAAAATAGTGTATGGTGTAAGTGAAAAATTAAAATGAAAAGTAATAAGGCGGTGGTGATCCATTTCGGGTAGATGTTTAGTCACCAATGCCATTCTACCAATAGTAAACGATTACTTCTCACTTGTCACTAGGCAGGTAGCACTAATGTTAAGCTTGTGTAAACTATATATATATATATATATAGGTATAAGCATTGTAAAATTTGATATGACCTGCCATCTTTGGTCTTTCCCCGTTTCTTATATTTCTCTTTTCATACTCCTATTTAATTGTGTTAAATATTTTTGATATTTATTTTTGTAAGTGTTGAAGAAACGTTTTTTATTTCTTTCTTTCCTTTTCTTTACATAATGACTTTCCAAAAGGATCTCAGTACATACAGTGCCTCTGGTGTAATTTTGTATTTGTACGTAAACGACTGTGACCATTTACTATCAGATGGGCTGTTTGCTTCCTTGCCATCAATAATATAAAAGATCTCACTGTCATCTCGTTTGTTACATTTTCACGACTAAACGGCTGAATAGATTTAGATGTAATTTGTTATTCAGTTAGTGATAGTTTAAACCCTAAAAAAATACAGGATACTTTTTACGATTTGAAATAGTCCGTGCGAAACCGGTGGCAGCGGCTAGTAAGTACACAAATAGGTACTCGATATATCGTCATAATCGTATATATCTATAACGGATAATAATGCCCGGATAATTCCCGATATAAATCAGAAAATTAATGGACAAGAGTATAAAAGGCTCGAGGGTAATGTTTTGTATTGTTTCAAAGAAAATTATTATAACAATAGGGGCTACGGTTGCTACGCCAGTGCTACGTACTGCTACAAATTGTGTGTTTGTATCTAAGGTAAAGCAGTAAAGATAAAACATAAACAGCCTTATTAATAAACACGAACTAGCTTTAGATAAGTTACACCATCTTTTGTCTCTTTCGATCCAGCTAAATATTCCGGTAGCAAAAAAGGACAAAAGCTGAAGTAATTAATCCAAGACTTAATTACCCGTTTATTAATAAGGCTGAAAGTGTATTATTGTAATGTAGTGTGGACACAAAATCACGGTATGAATAATAAAAAAAAATGTAATTTTTCTTGTCAATCTTACTTTAAATAAATAATGGTTGGTATTTAGATGTGGCCGCCAATACGCGTTATGACGTCATAAATCTGACATTTTATATTCACATTATATATGAGTAGGTAACACACTCAAAATCTGATTCCGACATCCTGGAACAAATTCCTACCAAATTACTTTTGAATGTATCTTACACACCTGTTCCATTACAAAAGTAATCGATCATCTCACACAAATCGCACACTCATACCGTCTTGAAAGCCCGCCTTGTTCCATTGGCTACCATTAACGCCTTACTTCACCACAGAGATTAATGAAACTCAGTCAACAATCCTCGACAATAATATTTTAGTTTTTCGACAGCGAATTGTTTAACAGGTGGTTGAAGAAAAATAAACCGTAATGAAAGCTTGGAATATATTATAATAAACCCAGATGGTAACATAGTATGAATATAATGAAGGGTTGAGAATAAAAAGGGTTTAACTGTCAAATTGGCAGTTCCGAGAAAATTGACTTTAAACGTCAATGGCGTCATTTTAATGTAGAGCGCTTATAAGGTAATAGAAAAGCTTTATGAAGGTTTCAGTTGCTTGAAAATGTTTTAATTCTATTGAAATTTACTAAATATAGTACTAATTCATACAATTACTGTAAAAATATAATATAATAAAATAAATATAGTAATGTTTTTATGCTAAGCGAACTGTATTCCTGTGACAGATAACCGTTTTTATACTCAAAATCTCGAGATTCAAACCTCATTTCGGTATTTTGAGAATGTATTATTGAAGATAATTTCACGCTGAATCCAACGATACCCATAAGTCATTTTGTCAAAAAAATCAGTTAAACCCTTTTTATTCTCACCCCTTCAATTACGGAAAATTTTATAGGCTTGAAAAGCGAATCACCTTGTCACGTATTGTTCTTTTTCCCATGCCCCCAGCCCTATTAGACCTATCAAAGGCTTCTGACTTGGCTTAGCGACTATTGTGCTAAATAAATAAATGACACTCAATATCTCATACCCTAACTACACCAACTAAAGGAACCCAGGAAATATGAGGGCCATGTTTCCACAATACTTTTTTAACAACAAATTCTTGTACTTTTTATTCTGTGCACATATACTTATACTATCGCGGGACTCGAACCCGCCGCCTTCGGGTTATGAACCGACTTGTTTAACCACCACACCACAGATGCCATCAATTATTTAATCACTACTACTACTGTTAGTAATACATAAAATAAAGTGTTAAGACATCCGCGGGGACCGATGGTTTAACGTGCCCTTCGAAGCACGCGGTGGCGCTCAGTTATAAATACCACTTTTTGTAAGGGTATTTGTAGTCTTGAAGACATGTACAAGCTTTCAAAAACAGAGCTAGAGTTTCCAAAAACCGGCTATCCTTCAAATGAGAACGGCAGAACTATGTAGCACTTTGGAGTCACTAAGACCAAATATAGGAAATGTACAGAGTATTGAATATATATATTGAATATATATTGAAAAAAATGTTCCATTCTCGAGTGGTCAGCGTACACGCGTCTATTCTTTAGACTGAATTTAAATTGCAAGTATTTATAGATGTAACTGCTAAGAGAAATACTTTGAGTGGAATGATATTGTTTACGTTTCTTGGGGCGCCTCGCAGTTTAATCTGCTATTTACCCGTCTTCCCACGAGAACTCTTAGTTTTTCGGGATAAAATATATCCTATGTTAATCTCAATAGTACAGTAATGTATGGATTCGTTATGCGGTGTTCCTCTGATTTTAAGCGAACTTCTACCTATCTCTACCTTTATAAAACTCTAGTACGTTCTCAGCTTGAGTACGCAGTGCCTATCTGGAATCCTTATTACAAAAAATATGTGGATGCTATTGAGAAAGTTCAAAAAAAGTTTTTACGTACAGTGCATTATAGATGTCATAGAGGCTACTTACCTTATTCCCAGTTGCTCACCATTTACAACATGGTTACATTAGAATCAAGAAGGAAATATCTTGAAGTCACCACCTTGTATAAAATTATAAGTAATCAATTCGATTGCATAGATTTAGTGAGACGTATTTGTTATATTGTACCGAGAACTATACACAGGCGAGAGGCGCGTGCTGGCCGTTTGTTCGCAGTTGGTACTTGTCACACGAATGCTGGCCTACGTGTTCCTATTCGCCGGATGGTAGAAACATATAATAAACATTTTATTAATATTGATATTTTTGCCTGTAACATGATTCAATTCAAATTAGCAGTTTTTCAAAATCTTTCTTCATAATAATTTTTGTTATCGCATGAATATTTATTATATAATTTTATCAGATGTTATATATTTTGTAACATTACAAGTACACAATAAGTACTTATAATGAATATTTTGTAATATCTAATTTTTTTAGTTTTTAACATAATTTATTACTTCTTTTCACCTCATTTCATTTCATTTTATTTCTTTTGTGTACATTTTAAGTAAATACGAATGTTTGTGTTTAGCATGTCATCTTCCCCTAGCATTAAATTTATTTATACTATTTAACAATCTGAGGATAGTGTTGTGGGCTGCATTATTACTAAGTTTATCATAGTTATATTTTAGCTTAATATTGATAATGTGTGCTGTTTACTATTCCTAATAAAGAAAAATAAATAAAATAATCTGTGTGCAAACTTTCATCTAAATTGGTGTGCCAGTTTTAGCGTGAATGACAAAAATAAATTAACAAATTGAATACTTTTAATTGTATGTAGATTACTTTTGGTGCCTGTATCTATATATTAGTTATGTTATGCATTTTTGAACGGACTGTTGCTGTTGGCCTCTACCGACCATTAGAGCGTCACCGGGCGAGAAGGCGGGCATCTAGCGCACCCAGCCATCGATAGTGGGTATGAACCAGCTCAAGAGGTGCGAGCTTCGGCTTGGGACACTGTCACACATAAAAGTATATACGTACTTTTTGAAGCCTGTTCTTCTTCTTACTTCTAAAGACCATAATATTACAGAGCGGTGCTCAGAGGGCTTGAGTTTCACTTTAGATCTTTGCTAAGAGGTGAAGCCCCAGTATTCGATTAGTATTAAAGTCAAGATTTCATTCATGGAATGGTCATTTTGTGAACGTAACCTTGGCTTGATTAGCGAATCACGACTGAGCGTCGTAATACAGGCCTCAGACTTATTCCTAGGTCGTAGGCGTATTGTTACGCAAATACAACTTTATAGTGTGCGAAATTGTAATTCATGTAATATAGTCAGATCCCGGTGGTGTCAATTTTACGAGGGCTCAGCTACTCGTAAACTTTCTCAATCCGCCCTCCCAGGGCAAATAAGAGAACGAAAATAAAACAGATATATTTTTCATTAGCTCGCTTTTTCTAAAATATGCAAGCAAACGTGAATTAATTAATGGAAATATCGATAGCCTTGTCCTATTAGCCAGATGTAAACACAGTGTTCATTTAGAATCAATTAAACAAGTGCAGGATATACAAACGTAATAGCCCATGTTTGCTAACGTTTCCAATTGTGTTCAGTCACACATATCCAAAGTCATTAGGTTTTTGGATCAATGAGCTATAATTTATATCTCATTCATCGAAAACCTAATGACCTTTATACGGTACAGAGGTACAGAGGAGGATATTTCTACTGAAATGTACTTATTTTATTTAAATGTCTCAATCAGTGTTCTAGAATATTTTCGTTACATCCTAAGTCTATGGTCTCAAAAATGTATCGGAACTCACAGAATTTGCCCTATTTACATAAATTAGCACTTATGTAAAAAAAATAAGAGGCTGATTTCAGCCAAATAAGCTTCACTTTTGTTAAGATTAAACCCAAATTTACACAGTTTTCAGCATCAAAATAATAATCTTAAAAATATTTCTTAGTTGGCTATAAAGTTTTAAACACTTTTACGACAAATTTTCTCTATGGCAAAAAAATCTTTAAAAATTCTTTATTTATAACTTATCTTCATGGAATTTATTATTTGTACCTCAAATGGGAAAATCGACGCGCAACCCAACGTAATCGCCATATTTATGCCACGCAAAACGCGATCTTATGTGTTACGATTTAAGTTCAATGTTTGAATGCTGTAACCGCGTGCTTGTATTGGGAGATAATCGTCTACACATCTGGAGCAATCTACGGTTAATAATGTCTTCAAGTCGCTATCTAAGGATACGTGTTCCATCAGACACGTGTTGAGTGTAATGTAGAGATTTTATTCATAAATATGGATTTATGTTTATTTGTTAGTTAATCAATGTTTAAAATGAACTGGTTGCTTTTCACTGACGTAAAATAGGCACCGCCATAAATAACGAACTACAAGGAGGTACTTTAAGAACTGATTAAATTTAATTAAATTTTATAAGCAAGTCCTATTGTTATTTTAAGCATTAATTGAATTTAACTAACGTTTATAAGCAAGCCCCATTGTCATTTTAAGCAATGATTCAATTTAACTAACGCTTAAAAGCAAGCCAATTTAACCACAAAAATCTTAAACATAACTACTATACCTAGATTATAGATAAGTATTATAGGTATGTTTAACAATGGAAATAATAATCTGTAGTAGGAACACATTTGGATGCATTTGTCTCATAGACTGGCTCAAGTCACTTGTTTTCTCTAAAATCTAACATAATATGGGCATGACATGCAGACTAACTTCTTGGTATTCATTTATGGATCGTAAAAATTAAATTTAGAACCTGCTGCTTAGAAACATTAGTTCTTCATTTAGTTTAGCCTCGAGGCTATTTACTCAGCGTTACAATTAGCTCACCTCGGTATAAGATAAATAGTAAGGTTTTGGAAGACACAAAACACTCCAACGCATAAATCAGCCACTGCCAAATTCGCCAAAAAGAAATTAGTTATGGAGCGGAGTCGTCTCGATAATGTTACCACCAGTATCACGAGCAAATTTCCTGGAACAAATAAACTTTGAATTACCGGAAAAACCTTTCTCATAATTTATGAAAGTCATAAAAATATTCATGATCATTTTGCTACGTAATATTAGAAAACGAATTTGTAAACAAAAACGCGTATAAGATGGTTGAGATTATGATTATCTATGTGTATGTTCATAATAATAATAATAATATGTTCTACTAAGATTATAAATGCAAAAGTTAAGATGTATGGATTTTTTGTTACTCTGACTTCAAACGGCTGGATGAATTTGGAATATAGATAGATAGCTTATATATAGTGGATTAATACATAGGCTACTTTTTAACCACGGGTGAAATAAAGCTAGCATATTTTATTTTATTCAATCAACAAAGTGTGAAAATTTATATCTTAACACTATGTGTGTCATTTATTCATTTATTGTAATAAGACCGGTTTCAGACCAATTACCCTTATTGCACAAAATTACTATTTATAATATATTTAAAATTCACTCGACAGTAATTATAAGTTACATATTGGACCTACTTAAATGTCAAAAATCAAAATAATAAGCATTGTAAATTCAAACCAAACATTTTCGCAATTAGGTCAAACACAAAGATAAAACAGTTTTCTAACTGCCAAAAAAGATATCAAAATGAGGGTTGGCGTTGAGGAGTGCATTGAGGTTCCACAGGGACCAGCACAGGGAAGACTCAGGAAGGCTCAGGACAGATGAGGAAACCGGGGAGCGCAAACAACATGTGTCGTCTACTCGGCCGATGCATATATTTTTGTCCGGGCGAACAAGCTGTACAGTCATGTCATGAGCTGTAATAACGATAAACTCATGAATCGATCTACGAAGAGCCCTTATAGTAAGCTCGATAATGTCTATTATACTCTGTAGTTTACCGCTGACTTTGCTCACATATTGTGTCATAAACATGTAAACACATGTAACATGTAAACTTGTAACAGAAAGTATTTTATTTTCCGCCGAGCTCATAAAATGTGTTTTAACCGTGTTTTACCGCAGCCCAAGTCCATAAATTATATTATACTGTATATATCAGTTTTTGCATGATTTTCGTAGTCTGGTTTGTGTCCTCCTCAGCTTTTTTAATGATTTTTTTCTTTTACAGCGGTGAAAGATAACATGAGAAAACTGCATCTTAGAAGAATCACAAAAACTACTAAAATCTTCCAGCTCACAGTTAGCCAGCGTGTTTGATTATGGCCTAAGTCTCTTATAGAGAGAGAAAGATGTTATTCTGATATGGGGACGTATAAATTGGTGATATTATTATTTTATAATAGATCGCGTATCTAGAAGCGTTAATTTGTCATAAAAGAGCTTATAAGACTAATGTGTTCACATCACTTTGACTTATTTAGGAGCTGCTTATTTGGCAAAGGTTCAACTCAGAATGCCTCAAGTGGGTACTAAGTAATTTGAGTCAAATCAACTGTCTTTTACATCATTATTAGTTAAAAATTGAAAATTATCTTAAAAAGTATTAAATAAGATAAAAATTGTAAATATAATAAGGCATAATTTCTATTATTCTAAAGTTATTATAAAAGTGAAGAAAAATCATTTTACTTTCAAAAAAAATCATTTATCTTTATCAAATTTTATCGCGCTAGCATATTTATACATATGGGTACATCTTTATTATAAGCTAAATTACTATAAAACTAAACTAAAATTAGGAAAGACAATGCAGTTGGTAAAATGAATTACTAGGTGGTAGGTAACTCCATATAGAACTTCCGAATTACGTTGCAACTGAACGACTAGCTCGTCATATATTACAATAAATTAAATAAAAAATATTAAGTATGCCAGTAGACAATGTTCAAGTCTAAAACGCTGCCGGCATTGCCCCAATGAATAGCAATTGTCACGTGTTGCCGTGAACAGACGTTATTATAATTGTGTATAAGGAATGTTGAAGCAATCAATGACAATATGCACACGTAATGTATTGTGTGTGCCTATATTATCCGCAACCCACAAAGAATGCTTTAGTCAACCAAGTGATCTGGCCTATCTTGTCGTATAAAACTCGCAGCTGAGAACATAATAGTCCTTTAGTCGCACGTGACTAGTCGACAGTATAACCATTTGAATATAAAACTCGAATTGGATCCGATGGATTGTAAGACAGCTATAGTCTAGCAATTTGTATCGTATTAGATGAAAAATAAATGCCGCTGCAGATTTAAAAGAGCTATTAGTTTAAGAGAATTGAAATGAGATTGATAGTATTAAATGAATGTTTTTTTTAAGTCCCTTGAGCGTCAAAATAATATGCCTGATGGAACTAGAACATAAAAATATACTTAGGGCTTGGAAATTGTGCCTTTTTACGTTATTTACGTTGTAAGTCCTCCTAACTGGGTAAAAATAGGTGCTGAGCACATAAAAATAATAATAACAACGCCCAACAATCACATACATAGATCTTGGACCCCTACTAGGATTCCCTGTGTCTAGGGACCTGGGTCCCTAGACACTGGTTCCTGGGAACTATGAGGACTATGGTCCCACAACACCCAGACTAATTAAGTATTTGCGCTTTTTTTTTTTCTGTGCACAAATACTTGTCCCGCCGCGGGAATCAAACCCATCGTCTCCGGGTCATGGGCCGGCCTGCTCAACCACCACACCACAGACTAGAGGCTGTCTGAAGACTAAGCTTATGTAGTGCATGTGCAGGCTGATAGATACCTATTAATTGTATAAGTATAGGTAAAAAAATATTCTAGGTTTTAGGTGTTTGTCATGAAAAAAATATTATAAAATAATAATATGTGTGGACATCTCACACAACGCCATCTAGCCCCAAACTAAGCAAAGCTTGTACTATGGGAACCAGATAACTGATACAATACTTAAATATGTTTTGTATGTAAATACAGACATAGAATACAATATAACACACATAACAGACACAGAACAAACATCGATGTTCATCACACAAATGCTTGTCCTGGGTGGGACTCGAACCCACAACCCACAGTTTAGAAGGCAGGGTTACTACCGACTGAGTTATCGGGGCAGTCAAAGATAAGAAAGTTAAGATTATCAGATTTCGGATCATCAAAGTATATTCATGTTTGACGGGAAACGGGGACACGGAAATACTGTATGAAAAAAAAAAAACGATATTTTTATTGTACCTAAACGTCTCATTCTTCGCTGCTATTATATTAGTCAGGGTTTTTACGAATACGATTTTCTAGTATGATCTAGGTAAATCTCATTTTATGAAAGACGGAGTAATTTGACTAAATTACACAACATAAAGGTTTATGGTGTTAAATTTAGCCAAATTACTAAAACATACATTTTCTAGCAAAATTTCTGTCAAAATCAAGGCAAAAAGAAAACGCACTAAGCCGTGTGAAACTTGCCAACTAACGTGTCAACAAAATTTGCCAAGTTCAGTGAATTGTCTCAGAAGTTAATGTTTCCAAATGCTTTATCAGTCTGCCATTGTCACCACAGAATAGGTGAATATTAGATTATTAACCAAAGGATAAAAACGTTAATTCATAATGTAAAAATAAACGTTTCATAATGGGCCAATATACCAGCAGCCCCATTCTTTAATCGGGTAGCTCCCGATTCAAAATCTAAAATTTGTCTCTTCTTTATCTATCTACATTCAGAATAAAAGAGACGATATACATTTTGAAACGGAAATGTTTTGATGAAATGTGAACTTTTATTAATGACATTTTACCATAATGACTAATACCTAGAATACCTCCTTCTACAATACCTGGATAACCTAGGTTCATATGCAGCGCTACTTCCACTTGAATCGCCTAGCCCGTCTCCTACGTTATTATAGTTTATATTTTAAACGAAATATTGTAAATAGGAATGTATAAATTAAATAGGTATTTATAAAAAAATATATGAAATATTAATCAAATATTATTGAAATTAACTATTGTATATTACTCTATCACACTTTGAAACATTAATAAAATTTATTATTTCAATTGATTTTATTCAATTTTAATGAAACATGAATGTTATTCCGTTACGCATACATAAATAATTTCGTTAAAAAAGTAACTTCGTGTTTAATTAAAATGATTAATTCAGTATGTGGTGCTATTATTAATTTGGCAACTTGAGTGTCTATGAACTTGTTCCGCATAGTCTTATCAAAATATTATCAAAGGGCCACTTTACTCTTTGTTTTAATGAAAGACGAATGAACCCAGCGGGCTGCTAAATAGCTATAAATGTTATTCACACTTCAATCAACCTAAATTAATTTCACTTACTTCCGAGCTTTACAAACTTGCTTGGAATTTTAGCAATGAAAATCAAAAACATTTCACTTTGAGAATATAATATGATGCGTTAATGTTTTGAGATTATAATTTTTTGGGAACAAAAGGATGGTATAAAATATTTCTAGATAAGTTTTATTAATGGGTGACCTATTATTACAAATATTCTAATGGAATATGAACTCGTATTATCTTTGGTACGACGTAAGGTGAATACAACTATTATAATGTGACTTTGGTCAAGTTTACAGGTAAGACTAGAAATTTTAACGTTTAGGGTTTTCAAAAAATAATCAAATAAAAAAAATAAAAGGCGAAAAAATATTAAGAAACTGGCAACGACGCCTACGACTAATGAATCAGGAAGTGAACTAGTTAGGAAATGGCGAACTTTGGAAATGGGCAAGTTTAGGTAGTGGCCCAAGTCGACTGGAGGAATGTAATTAAATGCTATAATGTATGTTTTTTAATTAATTAGTAGTAATTAAGTGGTTATGTATGTGAATAGAGATGCAAGAAAATTAAATTTATGTTAGTATTTTTATATGTTATCTAAACAATCTATATTTAAGCTGCGTTGCACAGCCCTGCAAAAAATTCCATGTTATACCCAGGTTAACTGGAAGATAATGCTCTCTAGCATTAAGTTCGCCTATGTACCTACATTTGTAGTTTGTGCAATAAAGCATTTTCTATCTATCTATCTATCTATGTTTACTTATTTCTTATTCACTTTATAAATCTTGTTGGTATAATAAACCATTGACGCCGACATTTTAATGTTTCTAATGTTAACGACTTTTGGTGTCAGACTAGCAGCAAGCTGCTACATAGGGCGCACTATGTTTCGGAACTTGCCACTTACATAAATAATATTTAAAAAAAATTATTACTTTTTAAAATGGAACTCTTTTTCTTTACAATACAGTTTGTTTCATAGCAGAGCTTTGCTTTGTTTGAACTGCGTTTGGAAAGGAAGATACATGTAAGACAACTATTTATAGCTGGTTTGCAGAATTCAAAATCCGTCAAGTCAAATTCAAGTGGAGAATTTCGCGATGATCACCCACTGTTGTGAACAACAAAAATATCGATGGTATGCGCCATAATATGATCAAAACAAACAGGCATGTGACCTACCATTAAATTCGGGTCTTAGGAATATACAACAATCAAATGCAATCATCTAAATAAATAATATTCAAAAGGAATTACACGATCTTATTCTAATTGATTGACACAGTCGTGACCTCACGGAAGTTAGTCTTAATTATATCTAGTGTAATAAATTCCGCTAATAAACAACGGAGTCACACTACGGATATTCATGTTTCATTTTGTATTCTCTTTTGTACCTATCTTATTCTTCCATCCCCGTTCACCAGACATCAAGGCGCAAAAAAATTTGGTGCCATATATGGTTGAAATTCTATCAACCCGCACTAAGTGTTCATAGCTATTTTGTATTTTCGATGTACCTACGTACCTATATTGTATGACATGAAGACAGCCTCTGTGTTGTGGTGGTTGAGCAGGCCAGCTCATAGCCCGGTGGCGGCGGGTTCGATTCCCGCGGCAGGTCAAGTATTTGTGCACAGAAAAAAAAATCGCAAATACTTTTTCTGAGTCTGGGTGTTGTGGAACCATGGTCCTCGTAGTTCCTGGATCCATAGACCCAGGGAACCCGAGTTAGGGTCCAGGATCTATGTATGTGATCGTTGGGCGTTATTATTATTATTATGAAAACTCACTTTCTATAATATAATATTAGCTGTTCTAAGCTCCTCAAAATTATGATAGCTGTTCCCAGAGTTCCCAGTAGTTTCAAACGTTGACTAAATTCCCCTAGGGACGCGATGCGAGGAAATTTCCGCAACGGAAATCATCTTCGTACAACCATCAACAAGTGAATTTATATTTTCCTCGATGATGTTCAAGGAAAAAACACTATTTGTTATTTCATGGGTAAAATTTGGCGAATACACCGGTAATTATCTTCCGCGTCCGGAGCTGGCTCATGTTCTCTGTCGACGTTAATCATAACCATTAATCCGATGTATACGAACACCAATTATTTAAAGAAAAAATTCCGAGCGTTCGCTCTGGTTAATACGCTGCATTATTTAGGTCTACTCCTTAGGAATACACTAAGCATTATCTCGGCAAGAATGCGAAAAATGTTAATGAAAATCTAATGAACCAATATTTTTGCTTTGATGTGCGCTATTATTGATATCCATGCTAATGTCTAATGTATTATCGTATGTTTTCAATTAAAGCTCTTCAAACTGATCTTACTCAACACAATAGCAGATTGTTATACAAGGGGCTAAAATGGTCCATTATACACGAGGTATAGTTTTACTCCCGTACTTTAGCGAGGTTAAGTATGTTTTTTATGTTAAGGAATGATATGATGAGCTAACTATTTAAGTTGAAATGTTACTCGTAACTCTAAAGTATACAGTTTTGCGTGACACTTCACTGCGCACGTCATTCGAGACAGCCACACAATCTCGTAATGAGATTACTAGGCTGTGAGATCACTTCATAAAGTCTCATTTGCCCAGATATTTCACTAGCTTAGAGCCCTTCAAACTGGAACACAGCAGTGCTTGCATACTACTGCTTTGCGGCAGAATAACAGGCAAAGTGGTGGTACCTACCTAGACGAACTTTGCAGAAAAGTGCTACTACCTACTATTATTAAATGTAAAACCTTATGTATTGTCATTATGGTTGTACGCTACCAAAGAGTAAATAAACTGCTACGCCGTAACATTGAATATTTGTACTCCAAAGGGCTGAACTTTGATATTTTTTTGAAAGTTCATCAAAATACGTAAGCGGATCCATTCGTTTTTGTATCTTCCGCCTTATAAATCTTTCATAATTATTTAAATAGGCGAATATTCTGCGACTGTTAATGCAGATTATAAAAGCGTGGCAACACTTTTTGCCCCACCGCCCGCGCCTCACTCCCCGATCGGCGATGACAAGTTGTTAATTTTTATTGTGCTTAATAAATAGCGAGATACATAATGTATTCATTATTATTTAAACAAATTGTCAAGAGCATCCAAAATTAAAGATGATAAGTATCTAACAGTTCCTGATCCATACGACCGGATTATTCTTAGCAAGAACCAGCAAACAAGCAAGTTCGCCACGCGGCGTTCGCAATGGCCGCGAACAGCGTAATCGATTTGGAAAATTGATCATCGCCAAGCACCGAGGATCCAGATAGCCGTCGGCAGCGAGTCATCTTTATACATAACAATACAAGCAACATAATTTTACGAAAATACACGGCAAGAAGTGTCGTTTATTACAAAGAATCTACGTGGTCTTTAGTGGAATTGTCACAACTACGTAGTGTTCGTCATACAAGCAATACGAAAATCAGCTCTGAATACACTTTGATGGAGATACCACACCTGGAACCAGAACAACAATCGAAACAAACGTGAGTTCGTTCCATATCTCTTGTTAATTCGCACAATTCGTAAAGTCAAGTCACTTTTATCCGTTCAAACAATACCTAACCTAACGTATTCAATCATTATTTCCATATTTTTATGAACAGATAACTTCAATCAAACTTAGTTCTATCTTGCAAAAATACGCAGTAGGTATTCCATACCTATTCCTTTACAAATTGGCCGTAAATATATATATATTTCCCAGTAAAATTACAAGAAGTGTTGAACATTCTATTGTTCAACATTCCATTAAACTGCAAGTTCGGTTAAGCTATTATAGGCACCTCAACTTCAGTATTACAATTGATTGTGTGCTGCAATCTGAGGGAAACACAAGCAATTCTGCTTTGTTCTGCACGCATATGCATGACAAGTATTCAACTATATACATACAATAATCATTGCACTTTGAATATTAACTTTAATTTGCATCAGCAACATACAATACTTCTGATATTCATTGTTGGCAGTTACTATTCAGTATAACAATACAAAATGTCTACCAGCTACAAAGATTTGAAGAAAAAGCGTTCTTCATACAAGGCTAAATTAACACAATTTAAAAAATTCTTGGAAAAAATCACATCATGCCCAAAGCTAACCAGCACTCAAGTTGCTGAGCTAAATCTTAGATTGTCAAAAATTGATGAAATGTACAATGAATATGATTGTGTACAACTTAGTATAGAAGGTCAATCGGATTTTTCAGACGGAGATGATACAACAGAGTACCTAGAACGGGAGGAGTTTGAGAGCCAGTACTTCTCAACCATTGCCTGTGCCAGAAACTTGCTGAGCAGCTACAACTCTGCGGAGCCAGCGGAGGACAACCTCTCAGTGACAGGTTCTATGATGCATGCGGCAGGTGGGCCAAGCTTGAAATTACCTATTATCCAACTCTCAACCTTTTCTGGGCAGCTACAAGATTGGTTAGAATTCCATGACACATATGTTTCATTGATTCATTTGAATCCAAGTATACCTAAAATAAATAAGTTTCATTACCTACGGTCTGCTTTGAAAGACAGTGCAAAACAAGTCATTGGCTCATTAGACTTCTCAGCTAGCAATTATGAGGTGGCATGGCAGCTTTTATGTGAAAGATATCACAATGATAAACTTTTAATTAGTAATCATATACAAGCATTATTTGAAATAGAGATGATTTCAAAGGAATCATCTGTTGCATTGCGAACATTAATTGATACAGTAAACAAGAACCTTAGAGCCCTAAATTCTTTGAACATAAACACAGAAAATTGGGATATTATGATCATACATATGATATCCAGTAAGTTAGATTCAACTACTAGTAGGGTTTGGAAGGAACACATAAATCTTCATAAAGAGTTACCTACTTTAAACATGTTCATTACTTTCTTGAAGGGCCGTGCAGAGCTCTTGGAAACAGTTGAACACACTAATGTGAAACGTAGATACAGTGATCAGACACATAACCGTCCAAAATCATTTGTGACAAATGCAAATATACAAAACAAATCAATGAATTGTCCTTACTGTAAACAAGATCATCCCATCTATCAATGCTTACAATTTAAATCATTGTCACAACAGGCAAGGTTGCAAAAAACAAAACAATTGAATCTTTGTATAAATTGTTTGCGGCAAGGACATCACTTAAAGCAATGTAAGCTGGGTCCATGTAAGATTTGTGCAAAATGGCATAATACCATCTTGCATATTGATGAGTCTCCAGTTAGCACATCTACTCCATCAACTAGTAAGGATAGTGAGCGTGTGGTTTTAGCCACAAATGAGTCATCTGAGTCAACTCACTCTGAGGACAACCTCGAGAGTGACATCGTTTTGTCATCAACCATTCACTACAATAATTGTGTTCTTTTGTCAACGGCACTTATCGACGTAGTCGACCGACATGGTGCTACTTATACAGTGCGCGCCTTACTTGACAATGGTAGTACCACAAATTTCATGACTGAAACATTGAGTAACAAGTTGAAGTTGCCGGTTCATTCAACTTCAACTAAGGTAGAAGGACTGAGTCGTAACTCAGTATACATAAACAAGAGAACAGTAGTTCAATTATTCTCTCGAACTGATCAAACATATGTCAATAAAATAGATTGTTTTATTGTACCACAGATAACACAGCAGCTACCTACGGTGCAAATTGATACGTCACACTTCAGAATTCCATCCAACATTCAGTTAGCAGATCCAGGTTTTCATACACCATCTGAAATTGACCTGTTGTTGAGTGCAGAAATATTCTGGGGTGTGCTAGGTAGTAATCGTATTTCCTTAGGAAAAAACAATCCTACTCTTACTGAAACCAAGCTGGGCTGGTTGGTGTCTGGTAGTGTACCAACACAAAATAAAAATAAGAATTTAACACACAATAATACAGTCCACTGTCACTTTTCAAATGATATTCAAGTTCAGCACCAGCTTGATAGGTTCTTTGAATTAGAGTCTTTCTCATTACCTCGCAAAACTACAAAGGAAGAGGATGAGTGTGAACAACATTTTTTACAAACTACAACTAGACAAGAATATGGCCGGTTTGTTGTCAAGATTCCATTGAAACAACCCCCAGATGTCCTAGGTGATTCTCATCAACAGGCATTGACTAGGTTTTATTCACTAGAGAAAAGATTTAAACGTGACCCACCCTTTAAAGAAAAATATGGTGAATTCATGAAAGAGTATCTAGACTTAGGTCATATGTCTTTAAATGAGAACAATAATGACATACATTCATACATACTCCCTCATCATGGTATCCTGAAAGAAACTAATTTAACTTCAAAAATTCGAACAGTATTTGATGGTTCTGCAGTTACTTCCTCAGGGCATTCTCTCAACTCTATTCAACATGTGGGACCAACCATTCAGGAAGATTTGATCAGTATTTTGATACGGTTTAGACAACACAAATATGTAGTCACATCTGATTGTGAAAAAATGTACCGGTGTATATTAGTAGCAGAGGAGCAACGATGCTTACAACAAATACTATGGCGATTTGACTCTTCTCATGCTATTCAGTTATATAAGTTGAACACTGTAACATACGGCACTGCTTCAGCTCCATATTTAGCTACCCGTTGCTTAGCACAGCTGGGGCATGAGTGTCAGGATGCAGATGTACGTGAAACCATTTTACACGATTTTTATGTAGATGACTATATAAGTGGGAATGAAAGTGAAACCGAGCTATTGCGTATCTGTCAAGGTGTGATTAATCAGCTTAAAAAAGGTCAATTTCATTTAAGAAAATGGCGTTCTAATAATTCAAACATATTGGCACAAATACAAGATGATGGTAAAGATAACTTTTTAAAATTAGTAAACGAGGATAATGCTAAAACACTAGGACTGAGATGGTCGTGCAGCTCAGACATGTTGTTTTTCTCAGTAAATATACATGCTGACCCTAAAAATGTAAACAAAAGGTCAGTTCTCTCTGGCATAGGTCAGCTTTTCGATCCTTTGGGCCTTGTCAATCCCTGCCTACTCCAAGCTAAGCTTATTTTGCAAAAGCTTTGGGCTTCTAATGTATCATGGGATGATAGGCTACCCGCTGAGGCTGAAAACGAATGGCTAGCTTTCTTAAAATCCATTCCATCATTAAATGAGATTGCTATACCGCGACGTGTACTGTGTGACGCATGTGTCAGCATTGAACTTCATTCATTTAGTGATGCATCATTGTTAGCTTTCAGTGCATGTGTTTATGCAAGGTCAGTGTCCGCCGATGGTCACATTGAAGTACATTTGATTACAGCTAAAAGCAAGGTGGCGCCACTAAAAGGTATGACAGTACCACGCCTAGAGCTTTGTGGAGCCTTATTAGCAGTTAGATTAGCAAAAAGGGTAAAACAAGCTTTAAGGCTCAACATAGATGGATGGCGATTTTGGTGTGATTCTACAGTAGTTTTAGGTTGGATAAGAACACCAAAATCAAGCTTAAAGTCATTTGTACTGAATAGAATTAATGAAATAACAGAATATACAGATTCAACCATGTGGGGCTATGTACCTACCAATATCAACCCAGCTGATATTGGCTCTAAAACATGTAATGCAAAACAATTGAAAAATTCAAAGCTATGGTGGATGGGTCCACAATATTTACAATTTCCTGAATCTCAGTGGCCTCAACAACCCAACAAAATCACCACTGATTTACCTGAAGTTAAATTTCAGTGTGGTTTGGCTACCCTAGCTAGTTTAGATAATGATTTTGTCACTAAATTTTCTGATTTCAGTAAATTGCAACGCATCACAGCATTTATGTTGCGCTTCATTCACAACTGTCGTTGCTCAAGTGACAGGTTTACTGGACATCTTAAGGTGTCAGAACTAAATGACGCTACTAAAACATTATGTAAAATTGTTCAAATTAATATGTTTTCAAAAGATTATAGTAGTCTACAAAGTAAAGGTCAATTACCGAATAAGTCACAATTACTAAACCTGAACCCATTTCTGTCAAAGGAAATGCTCATACGTGTAGGTGGCAGGTTATGCAACTCAAATTACGACTATGATACTAAACACCCTATAATACTGCACTCGTCACATCACGTTACGTTGCTGCTATTTAGGTATTATCATAAAATTCTTATGCACGCTGGACCCCAGCTGCTTCTATCCATTATGCGACATAGGTATTGGACAATAGGAGGTAGAAATCTAGTTAGAAAGGTTACACACGAATGTGTGACATGCTGTAGGTTCTCTGGGAAGTCTATTCAGCCAATAATGAGCAGTTTACCAAAAGAACGACTTCATGCTGATTTTCCATTCAGTAACACGGCCGTAGATTACGCTGGTCCAATAATGCTGGCTGACAGAAAAGGTAGAGGTTGCAAACTTCTAAAGGCATACATGTGCATATTCATATGTCTGGCTATAAAGGCGGTGCATATAGAACTTGTTACTGAGCTGAGTACCGAGGCATTCATTGCTGCTTTAAATCGATTTGTGGCTCGCAGAGGAAAGCCGCTTACCATTTTTTCTGACAACGGCACAAATTTTGTAGGAGCTTATAACGAATTTTCAAAATTTCTTAAGTCAAAATGCAATGATATAAGTGTATACGCGTCTGAACAATCCATCGATTTTAAATTTTCACCTGCCTATAGTCCGCACTTTAATGGCTTAGCTGAAGGCTCAGTCAAATCTGTCAAATATCATCTGAAGAGAGTTTTATCTCTAACTCATTTAACATACGAAGAAATGAATTCCGTTCTTATTCAAATAGAAGGTATTCTCAATTCACGGCCTTTAACTCCGCTTTCGTCGGATCCTAACGATCTCGTTCCTCTTACTCCATCTCACTTTCTTCTGGGACGAACTCTCACAATGTTGCCAACCTCGCCGGGTAACGTCGATAAAGGTGCACAGATATGCACACTGCCACGCTACAAGAGAGTAAGGTTACTAGCTAACCACTTTTGGAACCGTTACTACCAAGAATACGTCTCAGAGCTTCAGAAACGCGTTAAGTGGCAACGAAAGGACGAAAGACAGCTGCGCCTTGGAGACCTGGTGGTGGTCAAAGATGATCGCCTCCCCCCTAACAGATGGCTGCTCGGACGAGTCGTCCGCCTGTATCCTGGTGCAGACAACTGCATACGCGTCGTCGATGTCAACACTGCTGGAGGAATCTTGAAGAGGGCATACAATCGGATTTGCCCATTACCCGTCAACGATTCCGTGGAACAGAATGTTCCACCCGGGGGAGCCTGTTAATGCAGATTATAAAAGCGTGGCAACACTTTTTGCCCCACCGCCCGCGCCTCACTCCCCGATCGGCGATGACAAGTTGTTAATTTTTATTGTGCTTAATAAATAGCGAGATACATAATGTATTCATTATTATTTAAACAAATTGTCAAGAGCATCCAAAATTAAAGATGATAAGTATCTAACAGCGACACTGACAGCAACACTTAAAAATTATTTCCTTTTTTTCTCTTTCATCTGCAATTCTCTATTCTCACTATATACATTTTCTTTGTAAGTAATTTTGTGTATTATTGATCTTTTCCCGGTACTTTCTTGATAGAGTAGTAAGTAACTTGCCTAATGCTTTTAATACAAATCTATGGTATATAAAATCTGCCGGGAAATCACCGAGAATAAAAAAACATCTACGCAAACACAGCTCCAATAATATAAAAGCTTAAAATTCATTAATTTTGTGATTATTGCAAGCGTATTAGGTATATGTATGAGCGCAGCTATTAATTATGTAGAACAATAAACTGCTTAAGAGGATTAAAATTCACGATTTTAATAACGATCATAAAATAATCGGTTTAGTTGGTCCTATCTATTAGTATATTGGTAGTATAATATAAAGTAATAATAGGTCTTTACCTATGAAATTGCCGTATTGCAGTACAGACTTTTTCAAACAAAAAAAAGTTTTGATTGGCTATGAATTCTAAATTCAAATTAATTTTGTTTTAAAAATATGACATTCTATTTACAATATAAGTCTTTTGTTTATTGATTAGCATTGTATTTTCATTACATTTCAACATTTTTCCTCATAAAGGATACTTTGAAATTTCGTGTAATTATGGAATTTGAGTTCCGTCGTGGCAACAACGCGGCACAAACGACACGTAACATCAACGACGTTTACGGAGAGAACTGTACAAACGAACGTACAACCCGTTATTGGTTTGCTCGGTTCCGTTCTGGGAATTTTGACTTGAAAAATGAACCTCGTGGTCGTCCGGAAACTTTGGTCAACAATGATGAATTAAAGGCGATTGTGGAAGCTGATGAATCTCAATCTACAGCTGAGCTGGCAGCAGCTTTTGATGTTAGCATCAAAACAATATTGGTCCATTTGCGACAGATTGGCACGATAAAAAAGCTTGATAGATGGGTGCCCCACGAACTTAACGATCGCCAGCGCAACGTACGCGTCGAGACTTGCCTTGCGCTGCTTAACAGGCACAGAAATGAAGGAATTTTGAACCGAATTGTTACGTGCGACGAAAAATGGATTCTTTTTGACAATCGAAAGCGCTCAGCAAGTTGGTTAGATCCTGGTTCGGTACCAAAGCAATGTGCAAAACGAAAAATGACCCCTAGAAAGGTGATGGTCACAGTTTGGTGGTCTAGTGCTGGTGTGATTCATCATAGCTTTTTACAAAACGGCGAGAGCATTACTGCAGATGTGTACATTGAAGAACTGACCACAATGATGGCGAAACTCGCACGTCTGCAACCAGCTTTGGTCAATCGGTCGTCTCCACTGCTACTTCACGACAACGCGCGACCCCATACTGCACAACAGACCGTCTCTAAGCTGCATGAGTTGAGTTTGGAAGCTCTCCCTCATCCGCCATACTCACCAGATCTTGCGCCTACCGACTATTACTTTTTCCAAAATTTGGACAACTTTTTAGCGGGAAAAAAATTCAATTCCCGAGAGGCAGTACAAAACGCCTTTGAAGAGTTTGTTGTCTCCCGTCCTGCTGATTTTTTCAAGAAGGGCATCCATAAACTGCCACAGCGTTGGCAAAGATGCATTGATTGCAGGGGTGATTACTTTGAATAAAAGAAATAAATAAGTTCGAAAAAAAAAAAACTTTAACTTTTTTCAAACAAAACGGCAATTTCATAGGTAAAGACCTATATACCTAAAAGTAAATCAACTGTAACTAAAAGAAAGGAAAAAATTTGCATTTGCAAAACTTTGGGATTCGGACTGCGGTCAATACTGTATTCTATGTATATATTTACAAACAAAAAAAAGTATCTAAGTATTGTATCAGTTATCTGGTTCCCATAGTACAAGCTTTGCTTAGTTTGGGGCTAGATTGCGTTGTGTGAGATGTCCACACATATTATTATTATTATTATTATTATTTATTTATTTATTTTCAATCTTAAATTTAAGTTTTTTACAATATTTTTATAAAATTAATATTACAAAAATATAATAAAAAACCTAAACCTAGTGTGCCGCCAGCAGCGGGGCAAGGCCCAAGCTACCGGTGGTTAGGGCTGCAGACTGAGGAACCTCCTGACAATACGTGCCGTGTCAAGGAGTACTGCCTTCTGAATCTGACCCTTGATCCAACCGTCTAACGAGAGCCTCTCGAGGTGTTGGTCGAGGCTCTTCGCTATAAGGCCGTTAGCCGAAACGACTATCGGAACAATGCTTGCTGAGTCAACATTCCACATGGCGGTTACCTCGTGAGCTAAGTCAAGGTACTTACTGAGTTTGTCCTTCTCAGCCTTCACGAGGTTCTCGTCATGCGGAATGGCGATGTCAACGAGCACTGCCCGTCGTTGGAACCGGTCTATCAGCACGATATCAGGCTTATTGGCTACAATAGTCCTGTCCGCGATGATAGAACGATCCCAATACAGCAATGCACGGCCATTTTCAAGAACTGGCCCCGGTGTGTACTTGTAGTACGGCACCTCGGACTCGACAAGGCCGTATTGAAGGGCAAGCTGCTGATGGATGATCCTGGCCACTAGGTTGTGTCTGTGTAAGTACTCTCCGTTAGCAAGATGAGAACAACCAGAAATAATATGACGGAGAGATTCTCCGGGACGGCGGCATGCCCGACAGATGTCGACCGTACCGTCCTTCATGATGTATTTCCGGTAGTTATTCGTCTTGATAACTTCGTCTGCAATTGCACAGACAAAACCCTCAGTTTCCCCAAAGAGGTCACCGATTCGCAGCCAGTTCACCGATGCAGGCAGATCCACATCGGGCCCTGTCAAGGCCCGATAGAACCGCCCATGCAGCTCCTTGCCTTTCCATACGTCCCTGCGGTCATCGGTGCTAAGTACCACCGGTTTACGCCAGTTCTTATTTGCCAAGGAGAGCGGCGTGAGGCCCTTGTCAACTGCCACCACATCGCGATGCATCCCACACTCGTTGTTGAGGAAATACTCCCGGAGACTATACATTTCCCGGTTATGGAGGTTTTTGGCATTTAAAAAGCCTCGACCCCCCAATTTCCGCGGAATGTACAGTCTCATAACAGACGAACGCGGGTGAAGCATGCGATGTGATGTAAGTATTTGGCGGACCTTCTTATCCAGGGTGTCCAACTCGGTCTGAGTCCACCTTAGTATGCTAAAGGAGTACATCAGTAAGGGCATCACCCAGCCGTTGAAGGCGCGCACCTTGTTGCCACCCGACAAAAGACTGTTGAGTACTTTTGTCAGGCGGCAAAAGAAGCGCTCCTTCACCGATTGCCTAACGTCCCCTACTGAAACACCCAGCGACTCTGACATACCAAGATACTTGTAGGTTTCGGACTCAGAGAGAGACCTGAGAGTCATTGTCTCGGAGAGTTGCAAATTCGTGGAATTTACAACTCTCCCTCCATGCACATGCATAACCGCACACTTATCGACACCGAACTCCATCTTGATAGAGTTGCTAAAATTCTCAGTAATTTTTAACAACTCTATCAATTGAGGGCGTTGCGGTGCAAACAGCTTGAGGTCATCCATGTACAGTAGATGACTTATGATCTCACCTCCTCTCCGAAGCCGATAGCCTAGCTCTGAATCCCCCAGTAAAGTGCTGAGAGGATTCAACGCTAGACAAAACCACAAGGGGCTCAGACTGTCACCCTGGAATATGCCTCGCTCTATTTATTTATTTTTATTATTATTATTATTATTAATACTCATATATTGCTTATAACAGTTTAGTCACAAAAAATATAATATTGTATTGTTAATTAGCCTCTAAGCTAATTTAAAAAAAAATTGTCAGTACACAAACAACAGTTTGATCTAACGGCTGTTTGTTTAGTTTTAATAAAAACAACTTACCGAAAAAACAACAACAAAAGACGATCGTGTACAGAGTGATAAAAATGGCTCTAACATCGGTTCTGTCGAATATGTACTCGTCATCATTGTATACGCTGTCATTGAATGCCGACACATTGACAGCATCATCTAGAGATGCGACACGCTCCGTTTTGTTAGCTGACTCCCATAGGCTTTGTTTATACTCGGCCGCTATGAATAGCTTGATACCGAGCATATTTTTGGACGTGAGCTCGATCATGTTGCATCCTTTATTCTTTTAAACAAGCGGTTGTCCATTTTCTGAAACAATACAAATGCCAAATTTAAATATATATCTTTCATTGGGAAATATTAAGGCTTACACAGGCTTATTTTTAAATCAGATATTACTGCAGAAATTAAAAAACAAGAAGAAAAATAAAGATACTTAATGTGCATAATAGCGGGTAAGACTGTAATGTTTTTTTTTCAATAAGTATATTCTTAAATGTAATATTTTAAATATTATGCACTTAACAAAATCTGAAGGTAAACCGGTAAGTAGAGTACCTTCTTAGATTTATTACCACTTTTGTAAAAGCACAGAATACATAATAGTAGGTACTACGCAATAAGAGGTATATAAGTACGTAGTACCAAAAGAGGGATCTAACTGAGAAAATTTATTCTTTGACTAAGCTTAGTTCATTATACTAAGGCCCGTTTATTTGTTTGCCTTTACAAATTTAACTTGGTTTAGATGAATTGTTTGTACTTATTTATATTGTCAGTAAATTAATTAAAATCAGCAAAGTTCAAAATAAACCGTTTCCTTGATGAGCTTCTATTTCACAAATAACTTCAGCATAATAATTAAATTGATTCAAGTCTGTATTTGTAATACTAAAGTACCTAGCATCTGCTTGTAATTTAAAGTTACAAGCAGATGCTATTGGAAATGGATACTATGGTATTACACGTATCTATAACTTGACCGCGGTACATGTGTGTGACTTGATCTCTGATTTTGGGCACATTAAATCCACGTCCTAATTGCTAATTACAATGCAGCCCTATTTCAAAAACCGCATATTGTTGTTCATAATTATAGCGAAAATAAATGATTCTATATAATTTGTTTGCTGAAAGTTTGCTATATTACAGTTTATTATTAAATCCCGAGCACACTCCTGTACCAAGTATAGAATTGAAAGTAAAAATGCTAATATTGCAAACTAAAAAAGCAGCAAACATTATGGATAAACAATTTACGGATTTGACTTGTACTAAAGTTTTACCGAGCAACATTGCTGAAGCTTTATTGTATCCGTTTGGGATATGAGCGGATACAACAAAGTTTAAAATATATGGATGATGTTATGATCGATATTACTCACGTAGATACTTAACGAACAATAGAAGCATATATAGCTACAGGATAAGTATTTGTGATCAAGAAAAAAATGTTCAAATACTTGTTCTGTGTCTGAGTGTCTTGTGCTGTGGGGCTATGATCCACATAGTTCCTGGGTACCTAGACACAGGGAATCCTAGTTAGGAGCCAGGATCTATGTATGTGATCGTTGGGCGTTATTATTATAATTATTAAAAAATCGCCGCCACCTTTCAAATTTTTTATGAATTTTTGAACTTTGAGTTAGAATCACGTTGTCAATGTGACGCCGCCATGACGTCCTGTCAATGTTTATGTTTACAATGTCTTTCTAAATTGTAATTAGATTATTTTGTTACAAAGCGTAATAATGTTTCAAACATTGACTTAATGATGCTAAGAAATGTTCGGCCTTTCTTTTTAATACACTTTTGGGAGTAGTTCATACAACCCTTCACAGCACAACGCGGGCATGTTTTCTTTTTAGCACACGACTGATCTCGTCTAACTTACGTCATAGGCTAAGCGTAAATGTAGGCTAATTTACGAATTTATAATTCGAAGTGACGTTGTACCCTGTCAGTAGGCCTGTCCATATAAAATAATATAGTATGTCAATGGACCTACTACATTTACGAATCACTGCTCCATGATACAAAGGACAAAGATAAGAGTAGTTTATGTCTTAGAATTTGACCCTGTAGAAAATTATGGCTTATAATAGGTCTTTACCTATGAAATTGCCGTATTGCAGTACAGACATTTTCAAACAAAAAAAAATTTTGATTGGCTATGAATTCTAAATTCAAATTAATTATGTTTTAAAAATATGACATTCTATTTACAATATAAGTCTTTTGTTTATTGATTAGCGTTGTATTTTCATTACATTTCAACATTTTTCCTCATAATGGATACTTTGAAATTTCGTGTAATTATGGAATATGAGTTCCGTCGTGGCACCAACGCGGCACAAACGACACGTAACATCAACGACGTTTACGGAGAGAACTGTACAAACGAACGTACAACCCGTTATTGGTTTGCTCGGTTCCGTTCTGGGAATTTTGACTTGAAAAATGAACCTCGTGGTCGTCCGGAAACTTTGGTCAACAATGATGAATTAAAGGCGATTGTGGAAGCTGATGAATCTCAATCTACAGCTGAGCTGGCAGCAGCTTTTGATGTAAGCATCAAAACAATATTGGTCCATTTGCGACAGATTGGCAAGATAAAAAAGCTTGATAGATGGGTGCCCCACGAACTTAACGATCGCCAGCGCAACGTACGCGTCGAGACTTGCCTTGCGCTGTTTAACAAGCACAGAAATGAAGGAATTTTGAACCGAATTGTTACGTGCGACGAAAAATGGATTCTTTTTGACAATCGAAAGCGCTCAGCAAGTTGGTTAGATCCTGGTTCGGTACCAAAGCAATGTGCAAAACGAAAAATGACCCCTAGAAAGGTGATGGTCACAGTTTGGTGGTCTAGTGCTGGTGTGATTCATCATAGCTTTTTACAAAATGGAGAGAGCATTACTGCAGATGTGTACATTGAAGAATTGACCACAATGATGGCGAAACTCGCACGTCTGAAACCAGCTTTGGTCAATCGGTCGTCTCCACTGCTACTTCACGACAACGCGCGACCCCATACTGCACAACAGACCGTCTCTAAGCTGCATGAGTTGGGTTTGGAAGCTCTCCCTCATCCGCCATACTCACCAGATCTTGCGCCTACCAACTATTACTTTTTCCAAAATTTGGACAACTTTTTAGCGGGAAAAAAATTCAATTCCCGAGAGGCAGTACAAAACGCCTTTGAAGAGTTTGTTGTCTCCCGTCCTGCTGATTTTTTTAAGAAGGGCATCCATAAACTGCCACAGCGTTGGCAAAGATGCATTGATTTCAGGGGTGATTACTTTGAATAAAAGAAATAAATAAGTTCGAAAAAAAAATACTTTAACTTTTTTCAAACAAAACGGCAATTTCATAGGTAAAGACCTAATATATTGTGATTATGGCTATTCAAATACAGAATTATTAAAATGGATACATGAACTAGTATCGGTTTGGATGGCCTGTATCACAGATCTATAGTCAACATAATTAGGTAAGTATATAGGATATATCCTGAATATTTGTTGGTAGGAAATCCATGTTGTCCTTTTTTTAATTTCCATTACATATCCACATTGTACTAATATAATCTTATTATATTATCTAAATATTCAGTAACCTTTTATATGTATGATACGAAGAATGATATGAAACAAATAGCACTGCAAAATCATATTGCAATAGAAACCACTTTGACTTTGAATCATGGTAGGTTGTAAGACAGTTTATGGAATAGGACATAATGAATTTAGCCAGGTATTGAGCGAGGCTTTATGATATAGCATATAATGATCATTGTGTAAAGTGGTAGATAAGTAATTGCTAAAAACATACGTAATTAATGACAAACACTAATCATAGACGACGCAAATTTAATCTTGTATGGATATAGACGCTTAAACCAGAATTACGAGACGTTACGATTTGCTTGATCTATACGTTTGAATAATATAATAAACGACAATCCTACATAATTATAAATACTTGGTCGTATTGATAATGGCGTTGACTTAGATTTTAGGTTTGGTATAACTTTGTGTCTTTTATAGTTGCGCTTGGAATATCAGAATCGGCCAAATAAGACAGAGGCAGTGTAACTGATCCAAAACTTACAGTATTTTTGTATTAGATACAACGACGGACTAGCGGGCCGTCCCGGCTTCGCACGGGGGATATTTATTTTTTAAATATTTTTCCTGACAATTCAGTGTGAGCCTCGTCGTACACCCTGGTCGACCAATAGTAAATTAAAAAGATGTTTAATTGTGATCGCTCATCGGCTGCGCTCCGGACATATTCCTCTCAACAGATTTAAGCACCTAATGAAAAAGACTGACTCCGCCAATTGTGATACGTGTGGAGTCATAGAGGATGTTTATCATCTGTTGGTGGAATGTGTTCGGAGTCAGCAAATGATACAACATATGAGTACCCAATATGAATTAAGTTTAGTGAACATCGGGTAGCTACAAATTATTTTGTCGATGCCATTGGGCGAAGCAGCTAAGATGCTCTTCGCAATGGTCTATGACTTGATCCACTTAGCGTGATTTTATATACAATTACGGGTCTGACATAGTCGCTCGCCGACTCAAAGTCCCAAAAAAAAAAAGAAATAAAAAACAAAAAAAAAATTCCATAAACATTTTTTTTCTTGCAATTAAAATAGCCTATGTTAATTCAGTGATAATATAGTATTCAAATGGTGAAAGAATTTTAAAAATCGGTCCAGTAATTTTTGAGCCAATTCGTTACAAACATACTTACATACAAATCTTTCCTCTTTAGAATATTTGTATAGACAACACCCATTATGTACATACGCGGTATAAGGCCAACTAGTTATCATTTTGTCTCAGCTCGCAGTGACCTACTCGTTTCCGCGTGCGCAAAAATTGTTAGCTTTCTGGCATTATAAGTATCGGTTTTAGGAACTATGTATGTGAATGTTGTGGTTATATTTCAGTTATTTATTTGATTTCTAAGTTTTTAAGTTTTTTGCAATAGATATAAATGTATTTTAAATAGATATACACGGTGGAATTTAATTAGTACTTTTCCTTAAATGTATGGACTTAGACCATGCTATAGAATAATCGTACAAGGTACAATTAAAAGTTTTTTTTTTTTATCTCCTAAAAGAACTGGAAAACAGCCGAAATGTCTATTTAACGCTACACACAGCGCGGACATCGGCTGGGCGCTTTGTAGATGTTTCGTAGTAGTAAACACCTCCTTTGGTTAATGTCGCAAGGCTTTTCTTTAGAATTTGAACTCGCGGTAATTTGATTATACCTAGATTTAAGTTTCATTTCATAAGTACTTTTGGTATTTAGTTATACAGAAGCGTTCTATAGCATGGACTGAGTACATAAATTTAAGGAGAGGAACGAATTCAATTCCACCGTATATATAAATATATAAATGTTATAAAAAAAAATCAAAAACTAGGGAGCCGTCAGCAGCGGGGCAAAGCAATTATTATTATTATTATTCTTATAGGTATGCTTTCCCACCCTTTGATACAAAATAACATGAAATAAAATGATGGGTGATTCACACTGGCTAATTAAGTCAATTACAAAAACCACGGGGCTGCTGTGAAGAGCACCATGAGAGCAGTTTTCTGACATTTATAGACCACAGTTATTACGACTTTTATCTGACTGTGACTATCAATTAAAGAATTATCTAATACCATAGTCCTACAACACGCAGACGCAGAACAAGTACGTGTCTACTTGGTTTCTTTTCTGTTAAATAATAACATATATTTCTGTATAGTTTTATTAGTACTTTAATATTTCTCTTAGACGAGCTTATATTTTACTATACCTTTTTTGAGAGGAAAATTTTATACGTGTTAAAAGGATGCCAGAGTAACGTGGATAATATATACACCTAGTGAGAGGACCAAAAAGGCCTTTTGAGTTAGTTTAGCGATGAGTGACATTGAGCCATAGTGTACTGAGCGTTGCTCAAAAGGAGCACATAAACAAGGTGTGTTTCGTGGGACGTTAAGAAAAGTGCTAATAAACACATCTTAACATTACTCCACTTTAGCAATTTAAATTTCTTATTAGAAGTATAATTAATGGCTTAAAAAGACTAGAATTTTAATGTAGCACTAATTACGGTACTTCATTAAAATACCCTTTTGAAACTTAAATAAAATTAGAGTACCTAATTGGCCCTAATTTTAACTATCTATTATCTACAGTTTTGCATGTGTAGACTACTTACAGTTTTTGAAGTAAAACTTCTTTACGCACCTTTGACTTGGGGAATAAGCTGGCAAATGGAAGTTGATTCACGTAGATCTCTATTGCCAACATAACAATGTTCAAAATTTGTATTATTATGTTGGTATATCTGGTAAATGTCAATTTACAATTTTCGAGATGGCGACATTGACAGCCTCTGTGGTGTGGTGGTTGAGCAAGTTGGCTCATAACCCGGAGGCGGCAGGTTCGATTCCCGTAGCAGGACAAGAATTTGTGCACAGAAAAAAAGCGCAAATACTTGTTCTGTGTCTGGGTGTTGTGAGACCATAATCCTCGTAGTCCTGGGTCCCTAGACACAGGGAATATTAGTTAGGGTCTATGATCTATGTATGTGATCGTTGGGCGTTATTACGTTTTACTTCAGTCGTGTGGTCTAAAGAACACTAGTTTTTTGTTTAAAAAGATTTAAATTATGTCATCTCCTTTCCTCTGGATTCGTATCATCATATGAAACAGCTAAAAGATATGATAGAAAATAAAATAGTGAAAGCTAAATAATCACCACCTAAAAAAATATTGGTCGCACATTTATTTGAGGAAAGATTTAGTTTTATTTATTTAATTATGTATTCATTCGTATTATTTTTATTGCTTTGATTTTATTCAAAATTTACTGCCGTTTTTTTAATATTTAGATTTTTTACTTCTGCGCCACAGAATTTGCCCTATTTCATTCTAAGCCTATGTTTTTCACACAATATCTCAAGATCTTTATCACATAATAACTCAAAAAAATCCGTTCTCTACTTGGCATCCTGTCATCCACCTGTCATTCCATTGATTTTCAAAACAGCTGATTAGTTAACGAGTGAAATCCAAGAAATTTGTTCGAAATTGTTCCAATTGTATTTGTATAATCATCAGTTTACCTAAACTCAGCCGATTTAGAGCTCATCATTTAAAGATTATCTCTCACTATTCGGTGTTCTAATCATCAGTGCACAGAATTTGCTGTATTTACGTTCATCATGAGTGTTAGTTAATTTGATATGAGTCTCTACAGTGTAGCAATAGAAGTTATATTTGCATGTATTTGAAACAGAACTAAAACAATTGACTAATTATGAAATCATGGATCCAACTTCGATGATCAATGATCATTATCAGACCAATGTCAAAACATGATAGAAAGCTTTATGTTATTGAAAATATAGATCCATGCCAAATTTAAACTCAATCAGTCCGCTGGAAGTCATCTATAAGCAAATAAACAAATAAAAAGTTCGTGAGAGTACACTCACTGAAAACACTTGTGAAAGCTTGCAATAATGAATAGGCTCTCAGGAGATATATTTTTCTGGCTTTTTTTAAACTCAAACTTCTGTATTGTTTGTGGACCTGCAAAGAAGCCTTTGGTAAGCTGTTTTGATCCGTTCTCCGGGCGACGTGGTTGCCAAATCCCTTAAGAGCCCCAACATCGAATGATTTCACTCAGATTTCCATTCATATGACTCGGTGTAAAATAGACAGATTTAAGCCTTTTGTTGCGTAAAACTTTCCACACAATTAAATCACAATCCAGGTTTGGGTTGGTTTGAAGTAGTTCAAAGTAAACAACTGTGCATACTGAAACAAGAATATCTAGCATGTATACCTAGCAATTAACATAACTCTCAACTGTTCAATATGTACAGTTGCTAAAATTAAATATGATTATGGATTGGCATATATTTTAACTATATAGCATGTACATTTGTTATTAAAAATATATCGCAATATATTATAGACTAAATTTTGTAATAGTATTACTATGTATCATATTATTATTAACTTTCTTGTTATTTTTATTTACCTGTACACCGAAGTTCACAACTTTAATCTACAGATTTCTTTCCCACGCAATCTTTATAAGCGATGAAACTGATTATTGTAAATTATAAGTGACTATTATAGTCGACAGCCTCAGTGGTGTCGTGATTGATCAGATGGGCTCATAGCCCGGAGGAAGCGGGTTCAATTCCCGCGACAGGACAAGTATTTGTGCACAGAAAAAAGCACAAGTTTTTGTTCTGTATGGGTGTTGTGGGACCATGGTCCTCATAGTTCCTGGATCCCTAGATACAGGGAATTCTAGTTTGGGTCCAGGTTCTATGTATGTGATAGTTGGGCGTTATTATTATTAATTAGGTTTTTCTTTTATATGATATAAAAATGTACAATAAAGAGTTGATCTATGTACCTCTAAACACCGAAACAGTATTGAAATATATATGTATAATAATGTACAATATTAACGTTCAGTAATTTTGTAAGACTATAGGTAGATATTTGAATCAAAAAGATAATCAGCGACAAGAAAATAGCATACATTGAATAGGTTTAGTGACCTCGATATAGTCGATTCCAGTTAGTTCTATCCTTACCAACACATATAAAAGTGAAAAGTATTTTTATTTGTCTGTTGTTTGTTTATTGCTGTGACTTTTACGCCAAAATGCTGAGTTGATTTGAGTAAAATTTCGAACGCATTTTACAGACACTACTGTGATTAAAATAGAGTACTTAATATAGCAGAAAATAAAGAGATTCCAACCGTAAAAGAAGGGGAAATTTGAGTGTGAAACCGCGGGGCAAACGGTAATAACTCATTTTAAATATTTCCCATGGACACACCACAATCGGCAGCGTTGTGTAGGTAGATTGCTATTTTCATATCTAAATTTAATGCTCTTATATTTCCGGCCACGGCTCAAATCATGAAGGAGATCATCATAATTGAGTTATTATAAACGGTTCATATCGATCACCTATCACTAAATTAATGAAAATGTATTCATTCAAGTGCATTGCTGGTGTGGTTTATCTGTTTATTATCTCGGAAATTTGTATCAATTTAACTTTGAATTACTATAAGTTAATGTATGTTGTGGATCTATTACAACCATAATTCATTATTGTAAAGGGTCGCTATGAACAGTTTCATTGTGATAAAATTATTATATAATACATTTATAAGGTATATTATATTGGAGGCCTGATGTAGAACGTATTATTTGGGTACTACTGATGAAATAATTTGATCATTAGAATCGTCTCGCACGCAAGTTTGATAAATTCCACTCTCCTGAACGAAATTCCGAAAAGGCTTTAGCAACATAGACTAACTCCATACGCTCCGCTAGATTATACGATTATAGAGACGTTATTTCTCCGAAACTATTCAGACGCATTGGAGTACGTTTTTAAGCTCTTGGATTGGAAAAGATCTAGCATCTGCATAAATGGCGAGTACATCACTAAGCTTTGTTTTGGTAATGAAATGGTCATAATGGTGGAGCTGCTGCACCTTAAGGACCTTAGCGCTATGCTCAACGTCCTCAGTAGAGCCTCCCAACAGGTTGGTCTTAAGACGAACACGAACAAGACGAAAATCATGTCTAATGGCACAGAAACTGTGTTATCACTTTCCATCAGGCGAGATAGTGATCAAATGCTCAGTCTATAAGCTATTTAAAGAAAAAGAGACGTGGTATTTTACTGTTGGCTTAATTAGTTAATAAAATAATTTATTGGCATAAATATATTGGCATATTATTTTATGATTTTGTATTTGTTAGAACGGAGTTAATTATTATTAAAGTTTAAATATGTCACGTATCAACACATTTTTGAGATCTAACAGGTAAGAGACTCTTATATACTTGTAGAGTAACTAAAATCCAATTTTGTCAAACTGGGTTTAATCATATTTCATACTTCATACTAATATTATAATGGCGAAAGTTTGTATGTGTGTTTGTGTGTATGTTTGTTACTCCTTCACGCTCAAACGGCTGAATGGATTTCGATGAAATTCAGTACCAAGATAGCTTATACACTGGATTAACATATAGGCTACATTTTATCCCGGAAAAGTGAAATTTTCCGTGGGATGACCAAATAATTAAAATACTTTTTTTTCGCGGGTGAAACCGCGGGGCGCAACTAGTTACTTATAGTTGTATCTAGGTCTAGTGTCTACCATCAGAAACGACAGTCTACTGCGCTTAAGTATGTCAAAAATAGCAAACCTAGTATAGTAAACCTTTGCTGCTTGACAATCGGTTGCTTGGTTACGTGACCGTTATACAATTAACTTAAAATCATTATAATTTTTAACTTTATTTTTGTATTTTGTAAAATTTATATCGGCTAAACTCACGTTAATTAAAAAGTCTGCTATTTCTGTAGTGTTAGTTACTATAATCATTAACGATAAACTTTCTAATTATATAATAATAATAAGTGAGGCCATCTCACACAACGCCATCTAGTCCCAAACTAAGCAAAGCTTGTACTATGAGAACCAGATAGCTGATACAATACTTAGATGCTTTTTGTTTGTAAGTACATACATAGAATAGAATACTTAATTAGAACTTTAATTCGAGATCAAGACAGGTATATAACCAGCCGAAAACCGAAAACCCGCTACCGTAATAAGATCGTTTAGGCCGATTAGAGGCATGTCAATAACTTACGGATGCCGTGTTTCCTTGCGTAGTGATGTGTGCGGTGGTATAAGGATATGGGAGAATAAAATTGTGCAATTCCATCGCACAATCTCCGAAGTGCGTTTCCTCGTAAAAACTTAAGGCGTACTCTTGCGACGGTGTTCAATGTCAATCGGTCTACCATTCTCCACCGACCATGCTATGATGTACTCATACTCAAACAATAAATTATAAGTAGCTAGTTGCGCCCCGCGGTTTCACCCGCAGATAAAAAGCATTTTAATTATTTGCTCATCCCACGTTAGCATTTCACTTTTCCTTAATGATGTCAGCCAACGATCTCAATGTCGTTTGAAAAGCCTTATATTAGGTCTTTACCTATGAAATTGCCGTTTTGTTTGAAAAAAGTTAAAGTATTTTTTTTTCGAACTTATTTATTTCTTTTATTCAAAGTAATCACCCCTGCAATCAATGCATCTTTGCCAACGCTGCGGCAGTTTATGGATGCCCTTCTTGAAAAAATCAGCAGGACGGGAGACAACAAACTCTTCAAAGGCGTTTTGTACTGCCTCTCGGGAATTGAATTTTTTTCCCGCTAAAAAGTTGTCCAAATTTTGGAAAAAGTAATAGTCGGTAGGCGCAAGATCTGGTGAGTATGGCGGATGAGGGAGAGCTTCCAAACCCAACTCATGCAGCTTAGAGACGGTCTGTTGTGCAGTATGGGGTCGCGCGTTGTCGTGAAGTAGCAGTGGAGACGACCGATTGACCAAAGCTGGTTGCAGACGTGCGAGTTTCGCCATCATTGTGGTCAGTTCTTCAATGTACACATCTGCAGTAATGCTCTCGCCGTTTTGTAAAAAGCTATGATGAATCACACCAGCACTAGACCACCAAACTGTGACCATCACCTTTCTAGGGGTCATTTTTCGTTTTGCACATTGCTTTGGTACCGAACCAGGATCTAACCAACTTGCTGAGCGCTTTCGATTGTCAAAAAGAATCCATTTTTCGTCGCACGTAACAATTCGGTTCAAAATTCCTTCATTTCTGTGCCTGTTAAGCAGCGCAAGGCAAGTCTCGACGCGTACGTTGCGCTGGCGATCGTTAAATTCGTGGGGCACCCATCTATCAAGCTTTTTTATCTTGCCAATCTGTCGCAAATGGACCAATATTGTTTTGATGCTAACATCAAAAGCTGCTGCCAGCTCAGCTGTAGATTGAGATTCATCAGCTTCCACAATCGCCTTTAATTCATCATTGTTGACCAAAGTTTCCGGACGACCACGAGGTTCATTTTTCAAGTCAAAATTCCCAGATGGAACCGAGCAAACCAATAACGGGTTGTTCGTTCGTTTGTACAGTTCTCTCCGTAAACGTCGTTGATGTTACGTGTCGTTTGTGCCGCGTTGGTGCCACGACGGAACTCATATTCCATAATTACACGAAATTTCAAAGTATCCATTATGAGGAAAAATGTTGAAATGTAATGAAAATACAACGCTAATCAATAAACAAAAGACTTATATTGTAAAAAGAATGTCATATTTTAAAAACAAAATTAATTTGAATTTAGAATTCATAGCCAATCAAAACTTTTTTTTGTTTGAAAAAGTCTGTACTGCAATACGGCAATTTCATAGGTAAAGACCTATTATAAATGCATCATTAAAGTAGCATATAAAATAATGCTGTTAGCTGTTTCGTAACTTCTGTAAACGGATGTGTTAATTTTAGTAAAAATTATAATGTTTCGTGACGAAAGTTGAAATTAAACATTAATTAGTCTTTTATGGTGTTTATTTTCCACGCAAAACAACCATTGCCAACTAAATACGCTGAATCATGCATTATTACAATTTAAAAAACGATTACTCTATACATGGAAGAATGTTTTTTTTATGTTAGTGAATGATGTGACGAGCTAGTCGTTCACCTGATGTTAAGCGACACGGCCGCCCATGACAGAAAAGTGTCGCTTGGAACTCCAAAATATAAAGTTTCGCATGACACACTGCGCACATCATACTGAGACATCAGCACAGTTTGGTAATAACATTACTCGACTGTGAGGTCAGGTGATAAAGTCTCAATTGAATAGTATTTTCACCGTCAACTATTCACTTTTTTCTCTTTCTTTTTTATTTTTCTCAGTACAGGATAAGGAGTGGCTTCATCTTCGCTACCGACGATGTTTTACATTGCAGAGGCTGGTCGTATAATCTTGAAAATCATGAAAACCCAAATTAAATTAAATAGTTTGTAATTTTAGTGCAATATTTGACGCCTTCAGATTGGTGAATGGATAAAGCCTATTGACTTAGTCGACTGCCTGTATAAGATGAGCCTTGCGTTCAAAGGTTTCTGTACATACCACGTTTTAAGATATTTGGGCCAATCATGATAGTTGTGATGTCTATAATTTCTGAACTACAAAACCAATGAAATATTATCTTTAAAGTATATCTCTTTTCTCACATAAAATAACTAGGTAATTGAACTACCCATTAAATGAATTACCACTAGTTAAACATTTTGCTTTTCATCTCCTCTCCTAAGGGAAACGTGATAATTTGGGGATGAAAAGTATTGTTACCTCACCTATACCTTGTCGTATTGTATAAATTCAAATCGAGCCAAGTTTAATTTGATTTAATTCAGTAGTTTTGTAGGACAGACAAAAATAACAAAAGTAGTTTTGGCTTCAGGATCGACAATAAAGAGCCAAAAATTTAAAAATACCTTCAACTGGTACAAATTGGGACTTGTTACAGTTATATATTCACCCATTACCATTTACATATGAAATTACCGTTTTTTATGAAGTACGTAACCGTATTTTTTCTATATATTTTTATTCCTATTAATCAAAGGCATCACCCATGCTATCGATGCATTTGTGCCAACCAAAATTCTTTTGTTTGTGTGCCTGTGGAGCAGTGTAAGGCACGTGTCGACGCGTACTTCGCGCTAATGATCATTGAGTTCGTGGGACATCAAGCTTTTTTACCATTTTTTTTTGTTTGGTTTTGGCTCTACACTTTTGTGTATTTAGCCAGTGTCAAGTAATTGATAATATATCTCAAGTTAATTAATATCATATAATGTGTCAAGTCAAGTCACAGTCCAAGTCATCAAGTCAAGTCATAGTCTAGTCTAGTCAAGTCATACTCCTAGTAAAGAGATGGCAACTTTACCAGAAGCTTCTATGGAGTTTTGGAAACAACGCGAAAAGAAACGTTTCACCATCATTATACCACTTTCCCCACACTCATAATCCTGTAATCCAGCACTTAACGAATAAAATGCCACCAATTTTATGCACTAACACTGAAAATAACACAAGTTTTTGATAATAATATAAAGCGGTAACGTGATCTTTTTCATTTTCCCGCCAAAACTCCTTTTTTACCTTACTAATTTGACGTAAATGGACAAATATTATTTTGATGCTAACGTCGAAAGCTGCTGCTAATTCTGCTGTAGGTACATTGAGTATCCGTAGCTTCCATAATCGCCTTTAATTTGTCATAGTCGACCAAATTTTTCGGACAATCACCGGACTCATTTTTCAGGTCGAAATTTCTAGAATGCAAGCAGGCAAGCCAACAGGTGGTGCGTTCGTTTGTAGTGTTCGCTCCGTAAACATCGATGAAGTTACGTGCTGCTTGTGCCGCGTTGCTGCCACGATGGTACTCATATTCCATAATTAATTACTCGAGTTTTTGACGTATCCATGATGACGAAAAAGATTCAAATGTGAATATTAAAAAAAAAACAGTAATTTTGAAATTAAATAATGTAAAATTAGAATTCTTATATCCAAATAAAAATATTTAGATATGAAATGGTACACTACATAACGGCAATTTCATTGGTAAAGACAAAAATACCATACGTCTGGATATATTGTGTTTATTTCTATAGGAGCACCATGTTTCATAACTGGTTATCAAACGGGAAAAATACTACTGTACTGTTAGATTACCAAGTTATCTATAAAGATTTAGGTACCTGTGGAAGGATAAGTAGGAATACTTGTATACGGGTTGCTTCGCCAATACAAGTCTCTTTTTTATAGCAGTATAATTAATTTGAGTAAATATTATATAAGTGTAATAAAATGACATGGGTTTCATTATTTAACGAACCTTGTTCCACCAGTTTGCACAACAAAGACCGAGGGGCCTTTGTTGGGCAAAAATGCGGCCTTTTGACCTTTTCTCATAAGGTTTTGTTATTATTTAATCTCTGTAGAAAAAAACTTGTGACATCCTATCAGGCTAACATAATGAGTTCGGGAGCCTCGACGTGTCATTAATTTTATTTTATTTGATTTTATTCGATGTTTAACTTTATTCGATGTTAAACAGTGAGCCTATTATTTGTGTTGAGTACTTATTTAAAGTAGTTATAATTGTACGTTTGAGCTTGTAAAATAAAATATCTACCTATCTTGACTAATTATAAAAGTCCTCTGTATAAAAGTCTGTTTATATTTTTGTGTGGCTCTCTCACCAAATGGCTGATCTTGAAATTTTGTACATAATAGATTGCTGATAATATCAAGATCACGCCATAGGGTACTTTTTATCATAGAAAATCAAGAGTTTCTGCTGGACATCGGGTAAGCTGTATGTGAAATCACGCATTAAGAATTAAATATAAGTACTTACAAAGAGAGAAAATGCATGATTTCCGTATAAAAATTAAGGTTTTTCAAAACTTGATATACTTTTCACATCATGAAGTAAAAAAAGAAATAAATAAAATATGCTTACAAAATAATATAGGTACGGCAGATGAATAGCTTTGCAGATATTAATTCGACTTCTATACGCTTTGCAGGAGAATCATCATACATAATGCACCTAATAAAATACGCATTATTGTCCCATAACATAAAGTTTCGTGCTATTTTATGGAATTGCTTTATAACTTATCAGCCTCCACATTGGATTGGAATAATTTAGATTAATTGACCTGCATAGAGTTTTTCCTTGTGGGACTTTGTACTAAGTTCAAGTATAGAAATGTAACACATTGTAACTCGTACGTTGTAATTATAAATTTATTTTCTTTCTTTCTTTTATCATTTCGTCTAAATCTGATAGCGATAGGAATGTTTTCTTCTTCTGATTCACTAAATAAAGACCTGTGCGTATAAAAATGTAAGAATTAAAATCTCGGTCTGATTCTAATACTCGCGTTGTTCACGATTAATCATGTTCCAGCTTTTAGATAGAAGACAAAACAGTTACGTAGAAGGTATTGATGGAGAACATACAGAGTGTTTCGAAGGTAAAGTTATGAAATAAATAAAGTAAATTCATAATGAGTTAATAGATCTATTTTAAACGAAGACTAAAAAAGAATATAGACTTAAACATATGTATATAAGTAATTTTATTTTTAAGCACTTTATTCAAACAGTTCAGTACCTACCTACTTATTATACTATTGAGTTACGAAGCTTGAATAAATTATGGTTACTCACAATTCAATTAAAAAGGAATATTGTACGTGATATCGTTTAAAAAATCTTTTGGAAACTTATGTTAATTAATAAGCGCTTTATTAAACAGGCAACTTAGTTTTCTGAAACACAATTAGGTACTGATAGATGGATTGATAAGTACATATAAAAATAAATAGAAAGTTTGGTGAAAATCATTGCAGTAATAATAATAGTAATAATCATTGAGTATTTCGTAAAAAGTTCGGCCTATAGAAAAAAAAACGACGTTTAAAACTTCACGAGCAAATGAACGTGCGCCGAGTGAAACGTGTCAAATTATTTGCCAATAAATCTTAAAAAAAAATAACAGATGTTGCTCGAGTTATTATAAACATTTCGGAGTAAAAACTTTGATATTCGTGTTACAAAGTTTCACGGCCGCTTGAATGATTGCTTCAGTATAATACCGTAATGAGCATTTCAAACTGTTGTAAGACTTATTGTTAGATCAAACTTTCGCTATGGATTATCAATTCCTAATCTTTAACTTTCATGTCTTGTAAGTTGGCTGGTTTCGGGTTGTAGCTACCTATATAGTATAAACTTTAACATTCAAAGCGTAATATGATTCCAGTTATTATTGATCTCGAGCATAAATTCAAACTGTACTGTACCTACCTGTAATAGGCACGGCTAGTGCTTCTCAACTTCATTAACGACCTCGTTCTATTAAGCCTGCTTAACTTGGTATCTACTCAATTTAACCATATTGATAATACTCTACTTAGTACAAAACTTGGTTGAATAATCACGTATATCTTGGGTTTTGTTAATGCTGTACTTAGGGGCTCCCAAGATACAGGCTATGCTTAGTTTGGGGCCCGTAGGTAGTATAGTTATTATATTATGATAAATGTTATTCCATCGCTTATAATATAGTTATGTAAGCTATGTAAATATTAATAATCTTGTCATTATTGTATAATCATTATTTCTTTTTGGATAATAACATTATTATTATTATTATTAGTGTGTATATAAACCGTGTGGCTGCGTGGGCCCTGTAGTGTCTGGTCCCGTGTGGTGTGCGGATAGGACCACTCTATCGCTTCCCGTGGGTGCCGTAAACCAGTTAAGGAAATATTCAGGAAATCGGCAGCATTTTCTATGGTACATTAAAATCTGCAATCACCAACCGTGGCGATTATAGCAAATCTTCTCCTTCCTTCCTCCCCAATTTTTATGCTGCTTTACCACAGACTTGGGTCCATGCTCTTTTTTAATATACTACTTACATATTGTTAGTTGTGTTATTATTATTAAGGAGGGACTTATATAAGCTTTTTTTCCTTTTTTCTTAAATATTTGGACACTATATAAATATTGGGATTATGAATGACTTTATTTCTATTTGCGTATACACCACGAGCAGACCAGCTCCCGCAAGCAGCTCCCGCAAGCAGCGCCCGTTCACGAGCTTAAAAAATAATTACTAGCATAGTGGAGAATTCCGCCTTTTTTGAAGTCAGTTTGCTCGGTACACATTGTTCATTGTCCAAAACAAAATTATGCGCTATTATGACAAAGTAAAAAAGTTGACTATTTGTTATCGTAAATAATCAAACGCCTAATATGACGGAACCATAAATTATGCTCTACTGTTTTTCATCGCAGAATTGCAGACCCCTGACACCGTAGCAAGATTTAATTTGTTTGACAAAGATGATTTTCAAATTAGTTGTAAAGCAAAAGTATGAATCACGAACGGGATTTGAACCCGTATCCATCCGTCCTTAAAGCCGGGTCATGCTTTACTTATGCTACCGTGCCAAGTGAATTTACTTGTTACGGTAGATCAAATATATTCTTCTCTTTTTACAACCATTACGGGCCTATAGCGATATCCTTTGGATGGATGGATGCTGATTCAAATCCCGGTCATGATTCAAATGTTTAATTTACAACTTAAAGGCGATTCTGCTATAAAAATCATATATAAAAACTAGCTTCTGCCCGCGGCTTCACCCGCGTGGCCTATAGGAAACGAAGAATAATTTTTTTCATTCATAAATTAACCCACAATTAACCAACATTTTACCCACTTAGGGGTGGAATTTTGGGGGAACAACCCTTTCTTAGTGGATACCTGCACTTCACAAAGAACACACCCTCCGAATTTCAAGATTCTAGGACCAGCGTTTTAGACTGTGTGTTGGTATATAAGTCAGTCAGTCAGTCAGGACTTTGAATTTTATATGTATAGACAATTTACCCGGTCGGGTTATTACATTAGTATGTGTGTAGTAGTAGTGTAGTATATTATATGTAAGTTTTTTACTTTGACGAGAAAAACCAATCTTTTATATAACGCTAAATTTCAAGCAAGCTGTCGTAATTCTTATCAGAGAGTAATAATGTTTCCTGTCACGGAAACATCGAATATGCCTAAATTGGGTTTCGTGTTACTTGACACTCGGCGTCTAATTTCGTAATGCTTCTTATAAAACGCACACATAAAAAAATTAATGCAAGTTCGTAATTCTTATCACAGAACAATTTTATTATGTTTTCTGTCACGAACACATCAAATATTTGTTTATGCGGTCGTTGAAAAGAATCCGAAAATAGTGGTTGTGAATTTTGAATTTATTTTCATAACCTGTGTATTTTTGAATCCTAATGTGTGAAAAGGATGGATTATTATCCGATAAGTATTCGTGAACGTACATGAGTGAGTATGTTGGGAAATATTTTCAAGTTTTAATACCCATGTCTTTTCCTTTTCTCTTCAAGGCTTCCTAGAGCTGTCAGTAAAATATCCACCATTTTACTGTGGCATCTTGACTTAGACATATGAAGACTTTGACAGCAAAACCAGGAAGAAAAGACTTTGACATGACATAACCGTAATTTCTTACTTGACATTTGCAGAACTATCGCTAAAAAGCGGTAGAAAGCCATTAAACGAATAAGAATTTATGCATGCCTTAGTTAGGCATTGTGTTACATGGCACTTGGATTCTGACTCTGTACGTCATGTGTAAACATTCTCCCTATTCGTGTAAAAGTATAGCAATATTTATGGATGCCCTTCTTGAAAAAATCAGCAGGACGGGAGACGACAAACTCTTCAAAGGCGTTTTGTACTGCCTCTCGGGAATTGAATTTTTTCCCCGCTAAAAAGTTGTCCAAATTTTGGAAAAAGTAATAGTCGGTAGGCGCAAGATCTGGTGAGTATGGCGGATGAGGGAGAGCTTCCAAACCCAACTCATGCAGCTTAGAGACGGTCTGTTGTGCAGTATGGGGTCGCGCGTTGTCGTGAAGTAGCAGTGGAGACGACCGATTGACCAAAGCTGGTCGCAGACGTGCGAGTTTCGCCATCATTGTGGTCAGTTCTTCAATGTACACATCTGCAGTAATGCTCTCGCCGTTTTGTAAAAAGCTATGATGAATCACACCAGCACTAGACCACCAAACTGTGACCATCACCTTTCTAGGGGTCATTTTTCGTTTTGCATATTGCTTTGGTACCGAACCACCACCTTGCTGACCAACCAACTTGCTGAGCGCTTTCGATTGTCAAAAAGAATCGTTTTTCGTCGCACGTAATAATTCGGTTCAAAATTCCTTCATTTCTGTGCCTGTTAAGCAGCGCAAGGCAAGTCTCGACGCGTACGTTGAGCTGGCGATTGTTAAGTTCGTGGGGACCCATCTATCAAGCTTTTTTATCTTGCCAATCTGTCGCAAATGGACCAATATTGTTTTGATGGTAACATCAAAAGCTGCTGCCAGCTCAGCTGTAGATTGAGATTCATCAGCTTCCACAATCGCCTTTTATTCATCATTGTTGACCAAAGTTTCCGGACGACCACGAGGTTCATTTTTCAAGTCAAAATTCCCAGAACGGAACCGAGCAAACCAATAACGGGTTGTACGTTCGTTTGTACAGTTCTCTCCGTAAACGTCGTTGATGTTACGTGTCGTTTGTGCCGCGTTGGTGCCACGACGGAACTCATATTCCATAATTACACGAAATTTCAAAGTATCCATTATGAGGAAAAATGTTGAAATGTAATGAAAATACAACGCTAATCAATAAACAAAAGACTTATATTGTAAATAGAATGTCATATTTTTAAAACAAAATTAATTTGAATTTGGAATTCATAGCCAATCAAAACTTTTTTTGTTTGAAAAAGTCTGTACTGCAATACGGCAATTTCATAGGTAAAGACCTATTATATATACCTCAAAGGTGACTAACTGACATCGTGATCTATCAACGCACAGCCCAAACCAATGGACGGATCGGACTGAAATTTGGCGTTCGCACGTATATAGGCATCCGCTAAGAAAGGATTTTTCGAAATTCCACCCTTAAGAGGGTGACATGGGTGGTTGAATTATTTACCCATAGGCCACGCCGCGGGCGAAGCTGCGGGCAGAAGCTCGTTTAATATATGTTTTGTATTTTTACTGGATATAATAAAATTCTAGGGGATCTAACATATTTCCAGTCAGCCGTAGAAAACAAAGTTTTTCCCTGGTACGTTTTGTCAATTTTCCTTATATGAAATTTCTATTAGTGTTACGCCGAAACCACAACGGCATTACGCCGTGACAACAAGGCCACGGGACAATTTACGTAAGTTGATATCCGTTCGGGCCAGTACGACACAGGAGGTTTGTAGCCAGTTACGGTTTGAAAAATTCTTCAATTTTTATTTAACTTTACTTGAAATAAGCAATTATATAACTTTTAATACAAAACTAAACAAGACCTAAACTAAACCATACCTAAGAACTTAAAATAAATAATTCTTCATAATTACTATATACGATTATTAGGTTAACCTAAAATCTGTATGTTATATAATTGTGCTATACATAGTTATTGATGATGACGCGTGTCAAAAGAAAGCCAAACGGCTTCAACTATTTACCAGTTAGTGCTCCCTGTAGAGGAAAGATTATTCAGTGAAGAAAAACAAGAAAAGTTGTTCATGTACCATAAAAGCGAGAAACGAAGACCCGCTTTCATGTCCGGGACTATATTTGAGTATATATTATCTTTTTCCCCTTACCTAAAGTCAGTGAGTGATCACTATCAATTAGGACTGAATCCTTTTCTCTTTCGTCAAGAAGACCTGTCTAATAAAATATTACTGCTTGTGTACTGACACTATACTATACTAAAGTGGAATAACAAATATGACGGCGGCAACGTCCAGTTATAAACTCTATGCGCAGCGGGCAGTACCGTAATTTACCCTATGGCAGCATTTAAATTTATTACAGTGGCAACACTGGCAACTGTCATCGTTTTCCCAAACATCTGGCTATATAAAGGGAGCACTCTACTACGGATCATTCTTGCTCCGGACACGGCGCGGTGTGGACATGCTGAAAGACTATAGTTATGTAGGTTGCAACCTACGCACAACAAAGCGAGACTCAAACTAGTGAACCAGGGACTGCACTTTTCCACACGAGCTCTCACTACGAAGGTTGTTTATTCCAGTCTTTTCTATTATTGTTTACTAAATAAAACGATTCGCTTGTTATGGTTTTAACTTGAAATTAGGATACAAAATAAACAATTATTATCAAAATTTGCACATTTCTCTTCGGTTAGGGTCACCCAACGATAACGTCATATGTCAACTTTGATTTTGACGTCGTTGATGTGACAACCAAACGTGACATTGACATTTCGTGTCGGAAAGTTATGGTTGTTGTTGAGTTTTTGAGACTGACTTGTGCCGGAGCATTATTAAGCCAGCCACTGGTTAAGAAAAATGAATCGAACCAATCTCAATTAAATTATCATAAGAATAAAAAACAAGCCGTTACAGTACCCGTCCAACCCGGGTAGAATTCACGTAGTGAATTCGAAACGGCTGTCCCCAGCCGGTAACCTTAGTTACAAACAAAAGACAAATGACACACCAATGACATGGAAAATGTCATTAATGATTCCACCAGAATATTTTAATTAGGTTTAAAGAAAAGAGCATTTAACACTAGACACTATCATCAAAATTAAAATATAACTTAGATCTACATATTCCTACACCTGCATGCGAAGGTAAATATTGAATTAATTTATATCAATACAACTAAGAGTATAAACAACTGTACCACTGGCTTGGGCTAGATGCATAAATTAGCGAATAAGTAAAAGATATAATACATTCTAATAATAAATTGAACGAAATTAGTTTTGATGTATAACCCCGCAAAAACCCCTATATAAAATAATAGTTTTTGTATGTACTGTAATATTAGAACTTGAGTGTACTGCATTTACCCCGGGGTAATTATGAAATTGACTGGACATCAACCGAGAGTACAATTTGCCATAATTAAGCACCCGTTATAAGCAAGCTATTGTTCTGCGAGGGAATCACTGGAGTTGACTGGATTGTTTGCCAAAGTACAACTAACCGTGAAAAATAATGCTATCCCCCTAGTTAGTAAAAAATTGAATATCAGTAACCCCCTTTATTGGTGTGATAGGCTTCTTGATAGAGGAGTTCACTCACCGCTCCTGTAGGCTTAAGTTTGTGTTCTAGGCTTATTGATAAAGGAGTTCACAGAACCGCTCCTATAAGTATAGTTTCCTACTAGTCCGCTTAGCTACGGAAGTAGAAGTATAATTAGTCCTGTTATCCGCTTAGTTACGGTAACAAAACCATCAAAAGTTTAGTGTTCTAGGCTTTGTAACGTAGCTTAATGTTGAAATATGCTATGTTACGATTGAAATAGAAATTTAATTTTAAAAATATATTTAATCATGTATCTAAAGTTTCAACAAAATAAAACTAAATAATTTCATAAAAATAGGGCGCGGCCGCACAATATCCCCACTCGTCTGCTACGTTGTTAGACCGGTTTAGTAAAGTAACCGCGCCGACAAAGTGAGAACTGACACAAAGAGGCCAGCGGGCGAGTGAATCAACCCGCCATTTGGCGGACCGCTGCATTCTTGTTTATTAACTTTATATTACATTTTCGGAGATAAACCGAATCCTTAATATTACTAGCGCTATACTAGTGTTGTGATTGAGTGCTGAGTTTCCCGACTGGGTGAGTTGTGCTTACAAAATCCTCGCGACATTATTATATGCTCAATAGCACCGGGAGGTAGTTGAATGGAAATAAAATGTTATTTTATACACTATATTATTCATTGACATCATAATGATAATAAAACATTCAGAAAAGCTATTTTGCTTAACATTATATTTGTACCTACGATAATTCCCATTCAGTGACCTAGCTTAGTTCAGATTGAATTATATAAAAATCACAACTTAATTAATTTAAAGGTCACTCCAGACTTGCTGGTATTTCATTATTAGAGTTCACCATACTACTTTCTTACTACTTACCGTGATTTGGAAGATATGACCTACTTCATTATATTTCATAATAATTATAGCTTCATTCGCATAAATTGGTAACTAATTGCACATATTGTACCTTGAGTCGTAACACACAAATTGTGAAGTGCCTTCCGCAACTAATATATATTTTGCCACTAGCTTTAAAAAATGTAACCGTTCTGTTTATTTAATCAGCGGCCACTACCACACAGATTAATTGGTACCTCGCTTCCTTTTTGTACTCGCGCTTGTGATACTTTTTTGGCTCAGACCTAGTACGCTAGTGCTAATGCTTAGGTCTCGCATACTTGCAGGAACTCCGTACGGACTGAAACTAAACGGCTTGGATACCAGAGATCAGCGTGGCCTTATACTCCATTTCGCCACTCAACGAAGCCTTTATTCATCATCGCAGTTGATCACAAACAACGGCACCATTGAACCTCACGGCGGAGACACAGGAGAGTGTGGTGCCAAGCACAGTGTTCACTGACCGGCTTGACCTCGGCATTGACCCTGACCCTGTAGTACCCTTATTTGTTTCAAAAAAGATAATAAATTTATAGTTACTTATTTGTTTACGTTGTGGTTTCTCTTTTTTCCAAATTACAACGTGACAGCTTATTGATAAAGGAGTTCACTAACCGCTCCTATAAGTGTAGTTTCCTACTAGTCCGCTTAGCTACGGAAGTAGAAGTATAGAGTCCTGTTCTCCGCTTAGCTACGGTAACAAAACCATCAAAAGTTTAGTGTTCTAGGCTTGTTGATAAAGGAGTTCACTAACCGCTCCTATAGGCTTAAGTTTGTGTTCTAGGCTTGTTGATAAAGGAGTTCACACAACCGCTCCTGTGGATTATTCTAATGACCTTAGTCTGGTGATGTTATAAACATACATAGATATTTGTATACAATATATATTTTAGATATGAATTAAATTGACTATTTCTAAAGAATTATTATATTATTTCCTATTACACCAAGCCAGGTTACAGAAGACAAAATAAAAAGAAAAGAAAACTAAAAACTATGGTAACCACCCATGGCCAGTCCATCCTTAACTAGAATTTAATATTTACAAGGACTAAACCATTCTACCTTTTATATCCATCCTAACAGTAACATCAAACCGAGAAAAAACCAACTCCCAGGATCCTACCAAGAGCAGCCGACTGCTGTCCGGGGGTGCTATCATACCTAATATCCAACTATTAACCTTATCCAACAGAGAACAAACCAAAGTAAATCCATCCCCCAGGACTACACAAAGGCGGCCCAAAGCCGTGTCCGGGGGTTTGGCTATCATTCCTAAATTCCAACTATTTACTTTATCCAACCGAAAAAACAAACCAAAGTAAATCCATCTCCCAGGACTACACAAAGGCGGCCCACGCCGCGTCCGGGGGTGGCTATCATACCTTTTATAGAACTACAAGTAAACACCACCCAGTTGGGTGCTTACTAATAAATAAAATAAAGTAAAAAGAAAACTTACTAGGTATATAGGTACTGAATTTTCAGTATTGTCAATAAGTAGTAAATTGTGTGTCAAATTTTTAAGTAGATATCCCATTAAATTGTATAATAATCTTTCTGATTTCTATATGGTTGCAATGCAGTTTACAATTGTATACTTTTAATAATCTATAGGTAAATATGATGTCACACTGTGTAGAATTACAATTAATTTTATCTGTTTCCATGTCAATAATTTTTACTGAATGTTAACATAATCACAGCTTAGGCTGTACTACAGCATAAAACAATGCAGTCTAGTAATTGCAAACTAAAATTAAAGTTGAAAACAAACCATATCTAAAGTAATGTAGTTACTTTTTGTTGTAACTTGTATGACACTGATTCTTTTAATATAATTCCTTAAATACTCAAAATGCAATGTCAAAAGTTTAATAACAAGAAAAATTGCATAATTGTTGTTGCAGTTCACTCCTAAACTAAATACAATCTTATGACTAAAGGTTGAATAAAAACAAAACACAAATTTCTTTTAATTTTTGTTTTTCCTTGTTATTATGGTTAGTGTATAGAGCTAACCTACCTACCTAAGATTTAGGTTGCAAAGCTAGGATGAACTAACCAGTTGAGGCGCCACTGTAATGCTTTTGTAAAGAAGTGAACTAGTTTCCCTATTAGGGTTCCTATTGGGAACTGAAGGGAAACACTGCACCTGGTTCATTAAATGTCTTTATTGTTAAGACAGTGAGTCAAGTATTAAGTAAGTAGTAAGTATTTAAAATATTGACAAGTGGTAAGTATAGAATATTATATATGTAGTATATTTACAAGGTAGGTTTTGGGCGCCGTTGAATTTACAATGCAGTGCTAGCCAGGCTATTAAGAGACTTAACAGGGTGTGTGGCTCGAGCTAGTAGCACATACCTGCTTTGCAACCAGATAGCTAAGTTAGTTGGTAGTAGACAATACAAAAGTTAAATAAAAACGATCAGCTAGCAAAATGCTGGCTGACCGTGGTACCGGAAGGGACCCAACGGCACAGGGGGGCTGAGCCGGGCCCAGGACAGTGCAGACGGTTGGTGTAGACCCGTGGTATGAGGCTGGCGCTTCCTGGAGCCTGGTCTCTCAGCGCAGACCGCTGGTGACCTCCGGAAGCAACCCAACGGCACAGGGGGGCTGATCTGGGCCCAGGACAAGGCGGACGGCTGGGGGTAGACCCGTGGCGCTAGGCCGTCGCCTCCTGGAGCCTAGTCTCTCAGCGCAGACCGTTGGCGACCTCCCGAAGGGGGAGCGTTAAATTTGATTTTAAGATATAAAAAAAAAACCCTGTTGAAGAACAGGAAAGAATTAGTTTTATTGGCACTTTTACCATGAAGTCTACGACTTGATGCGCATTTATATTTAAAGATGGGGAAACTTACCCTGTAGAGGGGTTTTTCTTTCCATAGAGAGCGTGAGCTACAGGCTCACGCTGAGCGTGGTGGAGGTCAGCTCACTCCTACCACGAGGGTGACGCAGCAGCGGCCAAATGGAGGCAGCGACTTGCTACGACCCAACAACTCAGACGCAGGGCGCAGCTGTCTGCGGAAAGATGGAACCGGGTGAAGCTACCGGATTCTGAACACGGCACGGGGATGGAACCCGGCCCTCAATTGTTATAAAATCTCATGGAAAACTCACCTGCAGCAAAAGAAGAGGTTGAATTGGCCGTTTGGGGACAGGCCCAACGGTCAGCAGCTACGCCCTCGCCGAAATCAAACAAACAAAGGGAGCGGCCTCCGACTTTTAAAGTCGTAACCGTCGTTCTGACTGGGCGGATTTTCGTCACGAGATCCCCCTCCCAGCCAATGCAGAATTCTCTCGAAAAGTGGTTGCCTGCATCCCTGACCACAAAAGTTGCTACTTCGCGTATCACCAAAAGCGAGACTCAAACTAGTGAACCAGGGACTGCACTTTTCCACACGAGCTCTCACTACGAAGGTTGTTTATTCCAGTCTTTTCTATTATTGTTTACTAAATAAAACGATTCGCTTGTTATGGTTTTAACTTGAAATTAGGATACAAAATAAACAATTATTATCAAAATTTGCACATTTCTCTTCGGTTAGGGTCACCCAACGATAACGTCATATGTCAACTTTAATTTTGACGTCGTTGATGTGACAACCAAACGTGACATTGACATTTCGTGTCGGAAAGTTATGGTTGTTGTTGAGTTTTTGAGACTGACTTGTGCCGGAGCATTATTAAGCCAGCCACTGGTTAAGAAAAATGAATCGAACCAATCTCAATTAAATTATCATAAGAATAAAAAACAAGCCGTTACAGTACCCGTCCAACCCGGGTAGAATTCACGTAGTGAATTCGAAACGGCTGTCCCCAGCCGGTAACCTTAGTTACAAACAAAAGACAAATGACACACCAATGACATGGAAAATGTCATTAATGATTCCACCAGAATATTTTAATTAGGTTTAAAGAAAAGAGCATTCAACACTAGACACTATCATCAAAATTAAAATATAACTTAGATCTACATATTCCTACACCTGCATGCGAAGGTAAATATTGAATTAATTTATATCAATACAACTAAGAGTATAAACAACTGTACCACTGGCTTGGGCTAGATGCATAAATTAGCGAATAAGTAAAAGATATAATACATTCTAATAATAAATTGAACGAAATTAGTTTTGATGTATAACCCCGCAAAAACCCCTATATAAAATAATAGTTTTTGTATGTACTGTAATATTAGAACTTGAGTGTACTGCATTTACCCCGGGGTAATTATGAAATTGACTGGACATCAACCGAGAGTACAATTTGCCATAATTAAGCACCCGTTATAAGCAAGCTATTGTTCTGCGAGGGAATCACTGGAGTTGACTGGATTGTTTGCCAAAGTACAACTAACCGTGAAAAATAATGCTATCCCCCTAGTTAGTAAAAAATTGAATATCAGTAACCCCTTTTTATTGGTGTGATAGGCTTCTTGATAGAGGAGTTCACTCACCGCTCCTGTAGGCTTAAGTTTGTGTTCTAGGCTTATTGATAAAGGAGTTCACAGAACCGCTCCTGTAAGTATAGTTTCCTACTAGTCCGCTTAGCTACGGAAGTAGAAGTATAATTAGTCCTGTTATCCGCTTAGCTACGGTAACAAAACCATCAAAAGTTTAGTGTTCTAGGCTTATTGATAAAGGAGTTCACTAACCGCTCCTATAAGTGTAGTTTCCTACTAGTCCGCTTAGCTACGGAAGTAGATGTATAGAGTCCTGTTCTCCGCTTAGCTACGGTAACAAAACCATCAAAAGTTTAGTGTTCTAGGCTTGTTGATAAAGGAGTTCACTAACCGCTCCTATAGGCTTAAGTTTGTGTTCTAGGCTTGTTGATAAAGGAGTTCACACAACCGCTCCTGTGGATTATTCTAATGACCTTAGTCTGGTGATGTTATAAACATACATAGATATGTGTATACAATATATATTTTAGATATGAATTAAACTGACTATTTCTAAAGAATTATTATATTATTTCCTATTACACCAAGCCAGGTTACAGAAGACAAAATAAAAAGAAAAGAAAACTAAAAACTATGGTAACCACCCATGGCCAGTCCATCCTTAACTAGAATTTAATATTTACAAGGACTAAACCGTTCTACCTTTTATATCCATCCTAACAGTAACATCAAACCGAGAAAAAACCAACTCCCAGGATCCTACCAAGAGCAGCCGACTGCTGTCCGGGGGTTAGCTATCATACCTAATATCCAACTATTAACCTTATCCAGCAGAGAACAAACCAAAGTGAAATCCATCTCCCAGGACTACACAAAGGCGGCCCACGCCGCGTCCGGGGGTTTGCTATCATACCTAATTTCCAACTATTTACTTTATCCAACCGAAAAAACAAACCAAAGTAAATCCGTCTCCCAGGACTACACAAAGGCGGCCCAACGCCGCGTCCGGGGGTGCTATCAAACCGTTTATAGGTAAACGAGAATGAGTGAAATAAAAAAAATGAAATTGGGATTCCATTAGTTAGAGGTTTTAAGGTCCTTTACATGCCAAATGCCCGCATCTCTACCGTTCTCGTCAACCAGCTCATATACCAAAGGAGACTTCTTAGTTTTAATCGTACATTTGGTATATTTAGGGGCCAGCTTTGCCGAGAAAAATTTCCCTTTGTCACTCAGCGGGAAAGTTCTTTTCCATACCGTTTGACCCACTTTGAGTTCCATGTATCTTCTCCGGAGATTATAATAATGCGCGTTCTTGGCGTGTGCCTTCACCAACTCCTCTCTGACTTTGCGAAAAATTCCGGAAAGCGCACCCAGTCGGCGTGCGTAATCCTCTCTCCGTGGAAAAGAAAGGTCTGAGAGGTCTAAGGGAGCCGAGTCGTAGAGATCTCCATTTGGTACGGCCTCACGCCCGTGCATTAATAAGAATGGAGAATATCCCGTAGCCTCGCTGACAGATGTGTTGATGGCGAACTCAATGTGGGGCAAATGCAGGTCCCATTCGCGATGATCCTCCTTTATAAGCGAGGATATCGCAGTGACAATGGTACGGTTTTGCCGTTCTACTGGGTTCACTTGCGGGCAATATCTAGGGCCCAAATGCACCTGAGGAACGTTGTATTTATGAAACAGGGCTTGTATTTCATTTCCAGTGAACTGAGTTCCATTATCAGAAATCACTGTTTGTGGAATCCCATGTTTCATAAAAACGTCATTCTCTAAGTGCTTGACGATGTTGGCTGCGGTAGCTCGACGCAAGGGGAACAGCATCACATATTTTGTGAAGCAGCACATAACTACGAACAAGTGTGTGTAGCGGTTTCTAGACCATTACATTTGTAACGGCTTGTTTTTTATTCTTATGATAATTTAATTGAGATTGGTTCGATTCATTTTTCTTAACCAGTGGCTGGCTTAATAATGCTCCGGCACAAGTCAGTCTCAAAAACTCAACAACAACCATAACTTTCCGACACGAAATGTCAATGTCACGTTTGGTTGTCACATCAACGACGTCAAAATTAAAGTTGACATATGACGTTATCGTTGGGTGACCCTAACCGAAGAGAAATGTGCAAATTTTGATAATAATTGTTTATTTTGTATCCTAATTTCAAGTTAAAACCATAACAAGCGAATCGTTTTATTTAGTAAACAATAATAGAAAAGACTGGAATAAACAACCTTCGTAGTGAGAGCTCGTGTGGAAAAGTGCAGTCCCTGGTTCACTAGTTTGAGTCTCGCTTTTGGTGATACGCGAAGTAGCAACTTTTGTGGTCAGGGATGCAGGCAACCACTTTTCGAGAGAATTCTGCATTGGCTGGGAGGGGGATCTCGTGACGAAAATCCGCCCAGTCAGAACGACGGTTACGACTTTAAAAGTCGGAGGCCGCTCCCTTTGTTTGTTTGATTTCGGCGAGGGCGTAGCTGCTGACCGTTGGGCCTGTCCCCAAACGGCCAATTCAACCTCTTCTTTTGCTGCAGGTGAGTTTTCCATGAGATTTTATAACAATTGAGGGCCGGGTTCCATCCCCGTGCCGTGTTCAGAATCCGGTAGCTTCACCCGGTTCCATCTTTCCGCAGACAGCTGCGCCCTGCGTCTGAGTTGTTGGGTCGTAGCAAGTCGCTGCCTCCATTTGGCCGCTGCTGCGTCACCCTCGTGGTAGGAGTGAGCTGACCTCCACCACGCTCAGCGTGAGCCTGTAGCTCACGCTCTCTATGGAAAGAAAAACCCCTCTACAGGGTAAGTTTCCCCATCTTTAAATATAAATGCGCATCAAGTCGTAGACTTCATGGTAAAAGTGCCAATAAAACTAATTCTTTCCTGTTCTTCAACAGGGTTTTTTTTTTATATCTTAAAATCAAATTTAACGCTCCCCCTTCGGGAGGTCGCCAACGGTCTGCGCTGAGAGACTAGGCTCCAGGAGGCGACGGCCTAGCGCCACGGGTCTACCCCCAGCCGTCCGCCTTGTCCTGGGCCCAGATCAGCCCCCCTGTGCCGTTGGGTTGCTTCCGGAGGTCACCAGCGGTCTGCGCTGAGAGACCAGGCTCCAGGAAGCGCCAGCCTCATACCACGGGTCTACACCAACCGTCTGCACTGTCCTGGGCCCGGCTCAGCCCCCCTGTGCCGTTGGGTCCCTTCCGGTACCACGGTCAGCCAGCATTTTGCTAGCTGATCGTTTTTATTTAACTTTTGTATTGTCTACTACCAACTAACTTAGCTATCTGGTTGCAAAGCAGGTATGTGCTACTAGCTCGAGCCACACACCCTGTTAAGTCTCTTAATAGCCCGGCTAGCACTGCATTGTAAATTCAACGGCGCCCAAAACCTACCTTGTAAATATACTACATATATAATATTCTATACTTACCACTTGTCAATATTTTAAATACTTACTACTTACTTAATACTTGACTCACTGTCTTAACAATAAAGACATTTAATGAACCAGGTGCAGTGTTTCCCTTCAGTTCCCAATAGGTACCCTAATAGGGAAACTAGTTCCCATCTTTTTTTATAAAGCATTACACCGTTCTGCCTATAATTACTTAAAAAAAGAAGTAAACAAATTAAATAAATAAATAAGTATTTCGATATAGATATAATACTTAAATATTTTTGGTTTGTAAATGCATACATAGAATACAATTGCTTGTGAAATATTTTTATATGTTAAGGAATGAAATGACGGAGCTAGTCTTTCGCCTGATGTTAAGTGATACGGCTGCCCATAACACCACATAAAAACTAGTTACACTTGGTAGATCCACACGCGTAGGCAATTTTCCGCGATGAATGATTCGTTGGTGTGAGACATTAGCAGTATAAAGTTTTACTCTTATCGCCACTCTAATCAAAGTCGGCAACTCCTCGGAAGGAAACACCCACTGAGCAGACTGTCTTTTGGTTTAGGGATCGTAACAGTAGATCCAGCTTTCATCAACCGAAAGTATGTCGAACACAGCATTAAAGTCACCTCCGTTAAATCTTCAATCATTTCACGGCACCAATCAACACGATGGAGTTTTTGGGGCTCGGTAAATTATGAGGTAGCCGGGCACAAAGCTTCCTGACCGCTAAATGTTCATGGAAGATTTTGACTAATACCAGTGCCTGAGCTTGTCCGAGTATGCTGATAGGTCACTCTTTATCAGTTTCTATTATACGCCGCACAACACGATGCTATCTTCAGACGTCGCTGTAGAAGGCCGTCCCTCACACAGATCATCGGTGAGATTAGTGCAAACTCGTTTAAACTCATTAAACCAGTCGTAAACAGTGGCACGAGATGGAGCTTTATCGTTTAAGCCCAATCGTAGTCTATTATAATTTTATTGTTTACTTAAATGACATCGAAAGTCATAATCATTGCACGAAAACTTGTTTGTTTGGTTTTGGCTCCACACTTTTGTATATTTAGCCAGTGTCAAGTATTTGATAATAATATCATTTAATGTGTCAAGTCAAGTCAAGTTACAGTCCAAGTCATCAAGTTAAGTCATAGTCTAGTCAAGTCATACTCTTAGTACAGAGGTGGCAACTTTACCGGAAGCTTCTATGGAGTTTTGGAAACAACACGAAAAGAAACATTTCACCATCATTATACCACTTTCCCACACTCATGCCTGTAATCCAGCACTTAACGAATAAAATGCCACTAATTTTATGCACTAACACTGAAAATAACACAAGTTTTGGAAAATAATACAATGCGGCGACGTATCTTTTTCGTTTTCCCGCCAAAACAACATTCAACAATTTTTAATTTGCCGCTTAATCGTAAAACAAATGACAAATGAATAAAATACATACTCAATAATATTGGCAAAGAAGTTTTGGCGGGAAAGCGAAAAAGATTGCGTCACCGCATTACATTATTTTCCAAAACTTGTGTTATTTTCAGTGTTAGTGCATAAAATTGGTGGCGTTTTATTCGTTAAGTGCTGGATTACAGGCGTGAGTGTGGGAAAATGGTATAATGATGGTGAAACGTTTCTTTTCGTGTTGTTTCCAAAACTCCATAAAAGCTTCAAGGAAAGTTGCCACCACTTTACTAGGAGTATGACTTTGACTAGACTATGACTTGACTTGATGACTTCGACTGTGACTTGACACATATTTGCGTGAACTATCATTAACTAGATAAATTATCAATTACTTGACACTGGCTAAATACACATAAGTGTGGAGCCAAAACATTAAAACACACAATATTGGCAAAGAGTTCAATTTTCAAATTTGATTGTTTAGTTTACTTTTTTTTATATTGTATTCAAGTGACCAGTTCTAAAAACTTTTGGTTTGATCGTCGTAGCAAAAAGCTTATTTTATCTCTTTCGTAGATTTCTAATAGATCAACATCACTCAAATTCATTCTGATGTTAGTATTCATCGAACCATTTTACACAACTGTAGTAATGTATGTACATATTTCGATAGCTTTCTAAACCCATTAGCTGCCTATCACAACAGTAAAAAAAAACCCAGTGTAATGAAAATAACAAACCATTGTAATGTAAAACAAAAATAACTGGTAAAGTACGAGCCATTAATTTGAATTGTACACAGTTACGCTGTGATGTAAAAGATGATATTTGTGTGTTATTATTCCGCTTGCCGACAATATAGCAACTGACCGTCTCTGAGTAAGATCAGCTGCATCTACTCTGCCTTCAGATTATTAAAAAGTAACAAATAACACGTGTTTAATATTATTAGCACAAGCAGTGTATTTTAGGCGACTGTACTTTATGTTGTGTAAGAAATAATTATAGCGACTTCAGAGAGTAATACGCAATATTTAACGGTCTTAAGCTGTTAAACCCTTTACAAAAGTGGAAGGTACATGTTTGCGCTGTATAATAAAAAAGCTTCTTTCTGCGAATCTCGGAACTGTTAGCTAGCTAATTATAATTACATAATAACAGTTCTGAGAATTCACAACTCTATAGAGCCTTTATAAGACATAATTCTACTGTGAGCCGAGCCTTTGAAGAAACAGAAATAGATACTTTTTCATAATATGACTAGAGGAAAAAGAGCCTGTTCTCAATTCGGCTAAAGGGGTGAAAAACTTTTTTTTTTAATAATGTAAGAAAAAGTAAACATTTATAAATGATAACAAATCACCAAAATTGTAACGCAGTTGCAGCTTGATAGATAGTAAATTGCCAATTATCATGAATCGGTTCCACCACGAATCAGTACCTTTTTTAGATCTATTCGTGGTATCTGGCAATGGCTACTAGTGGGACCGATTCGTACGATCAGTTTTATTCATTTATAAAGGGCCCTGGCTACTCGGATCTCTGGTTTTTCCTTGCAAGTGTAATGAAAAATATCGTTTGAAACGCGTGTGCATTGAACACTCTCTTACCGTACTACCACAAATACATAAACAAGGCTTAGACAGACGTAAAACGTATGTTTAACAATACAAAACAGCAGTTTAACACTATTTTAAGGCTTGTTTAAATCTTTTGTGTTGAAACCGTAGCTCCCTTATCAGCCATAATATTACCGCAAGTGTAATGATCAATATAGCTTACTTGTATCACATGGTGATAATGCACCTACAATGAAAAAAAATATTAGGCAATACCTAGTCATTTTTTCCATTGTAGGTAATAAGTAGTACTATATAATAGTATAATATATATAATAGTACTTATTAATATACTGATACCTACAAAATGGTAAATAACCTTCACGTACCATATATTATTATTATTATATACTATTATATTTTATATAGTACACTCGCCCTATAATAATACCGTAGGTGCTACGAGGTTATATACCAATTACTGTGCTTCATACTACACATACTTATAAGAACATTAGATACATAAACTATAGTTAGTACTATTATTGAATGGCCTGATGGCTCAATTGGTAGTATCCCTGCCTTCTGAGCTCTAGGTTTTGGGTTCGATTCCCACCCAGGACAAATATTTGTGTGATGAATACCGTTAATACGTTGTTTGTTCTAACAAATTGTAATAGTATTTGTATATTTGTATTCTATATGTATTTACAAACAAAAAGTATCTAAGTATTGTATCAGTTATCTGGGTATAGTACGAGCTATGCTTAGTTTGGGGTTAGATGGCGCTGTGTCAAATGTGTACACATATTTATTTATTTATTATATATTCTATGTTGTGGTGTAGAAAGGTCATATCCTCTAAATACCCGCAACACGCACGTCAAATGGTGACCCCGCCAAGTCAGATAAGTCGAGAGCATCGCGTCACGTCAAATTTCACGCTTCTACGTGACTTCGTGAGACTTTATGTGAACAATAGAAAATGTAGTAAATTTTATTAAACTAAAATAAAATACATCAGTGTTAACGTTTTGAAAAATGAAAAAAAAAAATGAAAAACACATTTATTTGGATAAAGGCAAATAAGTACATTACATTAGGTTAGAAAAACCTGGGTCCCCACACTAGGCTCAGAGCCCGTATTATGCGGTCCAGGCCTCTTTCGCCGGAAATAATATGGGAAATGCCTAAGCTACAAATATTTATATAAATTACAAATAATTTTTAAATTAAAGATTTTGTTAAGATAAAAAATAAATACGCACTAATTTTTAGATTAATATTCGCATGCTAGAATACTAATCTAACCAAGATTTGCGAATATGAGAAATGACGTGGTGAGTGGGTGTGTGTGTGTGTGTGTGTGTGTGTGTGTGTGTGTGTGTGTGTGTGTGTGTGTGTGTGTGTGTGTGTGTGTGTGTGTGTGTGTGTGTGTGTGTGTGTGTGTGTGTGGTGTGTGTGGGTGTGTGTGTGTGCGTGGTGTGTGTAACACATATATAAAAATTAATAATTAATAGATACGATATAGTAAAGATAATATGGTATGTATACGTGATAACAATATATTTTTATTTTTTGGTTATTTTAATGCTACAAGTAAATTTTCAGTTTCTACATAGCTCATGCCATTTAGCTTAGTGAACAGAGTTTTTTTTAATTCAAACACACTGAGGGATTTAATGTTATTATCTGTATTTAGTTTGTTATAGAGAAAAGGCCCAAGGAATTTCATAAATTTGCCAGCAAATGCTGTTCTAACGTGAGGAACAGTACATACATTATGTGACGTACGTTTTTTCTTAGTTGGTTGAGTAAATTTAACCAGGGTGTGTTGATGAAGGACAACATGTTGAATAAAAAGCTGCGTGACTGAGAGAACTTGACAGTCACGGTACAGGTTAATCGTAGGGTATATGTAGGGTTGCTTTGTACTACATTTGAGTAAACCTCGTTGCGCTCTTTCGAGTGGCAACATGTGTGTTTTATACGCACCTCCCCAGGATGTTATGCAGTATGTGGTGATAGACTGACAGATTGCATAGTACAGTAGTCGTATTACTTCCCAGTCAGCACTGTCTCGGATACTTTTGAAAACCGCTGTGAGCTTTCGTATTCGGTTCGTAAGTTGAGTTATGTGGGGTATAAAGGAAAGTCTGTCATCAATAATGATACCCAGATATTTAATCGTGTTTACTTTTTCTAAGACAGAACAGTCACATGAAGATGTTATATTTGAACATGTTCCTGTATTATGACTAACTAGTGAGAGTCTATCGTTGCACGGTGGTTCACGAATACCAAAGGTTATGTATTTAGTTTTATCAACGTTAAGGCTGAGTAGGTTATTTCTAAGCCATGATGAAATCTCATTAAAAGCAGACTGTGCTAGTTCATAGGTTTCTTCCCAGCTATCTCCTTGGACCATGACGGCCGTGTCATCAGCGTACGTTAATATACTACATTGTCTCATTGACAGTTCACAGAGGTCGTTAATATACACGAGAAACAGTGTTGGGCCTAATATGCTTCCTTGTGGGACGCCGTAGGTCATGGGCAAAGGGCTACTAATATGGTCACCGACTTTAACACTTTGTGACCTGTCACTCATGTAGTCTGCGATCAGTTTGTGCTGAGTGCCTCTGATTCCTAGCCTTTCTAACTTCTTAAGCAGGAGTGTAATAGATACGCTATCAAAAGCCTTGGCTAAATCAAGAAAGATAGCTAGGGTTTTCTTTTTTACATCAAGATTTTTGGTAATGAAGTCTGTCAGTTTAAGAACTGCTTCAGAGGTAGATTTGCCTCTACGAAAACCATGTTGATTGGGAGATAGTAAATTGTGCATTTCAAGATATTTAACGAGTCTCTTATTAATAACTTTCTCAAAGATTTTTGATAGTGATGTAAGTATGGATATGGGCCGGTAGTTCCCAATGAGTTTTTTATCACCAGATTTATGAATAGGTATAATAATGGCATGTTTAAGGGCCTTAGGAAAACAACCCGTGCGCAGAGAGATATTTATTAAGTGAGATATGACTGGAGCGAGAATTTCTTTGTTTTGTATTAATACATTAGACGGTATATTATCCCATCCTATTGAGGAGTCTGATTTTAATGAGCCCATTATAGAGATAATTTCTGATTTGTCAGTATCAAACATTACCATTGAATTAGCGACTTGTTTAGTCAATGTCAGGGCCGCGTCGTTTTTGTCAGTGCTAATGCGCTGTGCTATTGATCGACCGATATTTGCGAAAAAGTCTTTGACCTTGTCAACCGAAGTTGAAGGGGAGTCGCTTACCTCAAGAAGCTTTTGTGACAGTGTAGATGTTGTTTTATAATTAGTGATCTCGTTAATAATTCTAATAAAATAAAAAAATAATTTTAAATGGAAGCTTTCCTTTAAATACTCATAGACGGTAGTCAAATTCATCTGTGCTATGGAAGTTTTATAAAACTTTGAAGTGAACAACCCTAAATGTATAGCATTACTTTTCCTGTAACTGAAAACCACCGTCCTTATTTTTTGATGTTTTTCCCTATATCTCTGGGTTATCTGGAAGATTGGTTTAAGCAATAAGACTAGTTTTTAAGTTTGTGATTGTCAGTTAAGAATAATAATAACGCTCAACGATCACATACATAGATCCTGGACCTTAACTAGGATTCCCTGTGTCTAGGAACTACGAGAATCATGGTCCCACAACACCCAGACTCAGAATAAGTATTTGCACATAAATACTTGTCCTGCCGCGGGAATCTAAACCGCCGCCTCCGGGCTATTCTCAACCACAGGTTCATGTGTGTCCTGGAATAGGCTATTTGACTACTCTATTTTTATTACATACATAAATAATATACCTCAAAAACTAGATAACTGTGAAAACAAAACTTGAATATCTCATAAAATTACTAAGTTACAGGCATTTTAAAATACATAAATAGAAAGAGACAACTCAAACACGCAGTGACGTCAGTTACCAGTCCTCATAGTAACTCATTGCTAAGCTGTGGTAGCACTACATACAATCTTTTTGGCATGTGACGTCACAAGCCATGCCTTCATAGTAGCTGTGAGGAAGCTTCCTCACAGATCGTGTTGAGCTCAACACGATCTCTGTTTTGCGAGAAAGGGACAGGCGATGAAACTTTAAAAGCGTACTACTCCGTGATTAATTTACCGATTTTACTTATTTTTACAATGATTACATTCATTTTTAACCTACTTTATGAAAATAATATGTACTTGTTTATTTTTAATAGTAGTCACATAGCCTATTGTTTCTGTAATGTGATGTTTCAATAAAAAGTGTATCTACCCCTATGATTACCTACATTAATCATAGATCCACCCTATTATTATACAGGTAGTCTATCTCACATCAAAGGCACTTTATACCTCAAAATATAAAAGGCAATTTAGTTCTAATTTGGTTTTATGTTGGTATACGCAATAATACCTTTTCTATACTACAATACTAAAAGCTAATACAATCTAATTATACACGTGGTTTTGCCCTCGTGTACAATTTTCCAGGATTAAAAGTACTTTACACAGAGAATCGCCTGGTACAGTAGGTATTTGGAAATGTTTTTGTCGTCGCTCTGCTACCAGCCGTCGTTCTGTATGTGCGATAGAGACAATTGCAGCCCGTTAGTGAATTTACCCATGTTTTAACGTTTCGATGAATAGTGGTTTTCACCCTCTAAATTTCAACTAAACCTTTTGTTTTTAATAGATTGTAATCTAAGCCTAAACGTTTTTATTATGTTCTTTTGAAGTAAAACTTCTTTACGCACGCTTGACTTGGGGAGTAAGCTGGCGAGGCGAACGGAAGTTGAAAGTTTTTGGTTAATGTAGATCTCCATAGTCAACATAACAAATTAATAAATTCGTATTATTTTTTTGGTATGTCCGGTAAAATGAGAATTTACCGGACATTAAACAAAGCAAAAACAAAGTTATACCTTATCAGTCTTATTACAAAAGTAAAAAGGTTAAACTTGCTAAACTAAAAAGGTTTTACTTCAGCCGTGTAATCTAATGCACCGACCCTTTTTTTTTTAAATATAAACCTTCTCTTCGTCATAATAAAAAAAATTACATTTAAGCTATTACCACAGTTTTGAAATACCGATTGTAATACTGCTATAACCACAAAGATACTGAAAAAGGCAAAAAAGAAAACGTATATGAGCATAGTTTTCAGCGTGCTACTACACTAAAAATGATCTAAATCTGATAACATTTAGGAATAGAATAACGTTGGTTCTTTTTGTGTGAACAAGAAGGTGTAGGAAAGCTTATTGTTTGCATATTTTTTAAGGAATAAATAATCAGATTCATAAAAGTCAGCTTTGCTACAATGATTTTCAACTAATAAAACTGTTAAGTTTTAATAGTTACCAACGAGGCTTGCGAGAATCAGAACGTAAATATGGCATTGTTTAACGTGCGAAAATTGATATTCATGTTTTTGGTTGTTATAACTAACTGTAACTATAGTAAATATCGTAAAAATGGAGCAACAAAATATAAAAATTGAACCGAGTAGATATATTTTATCAAAGACCAAGACAACCTCAAAATCGTGTAACAAAGAAGGTTGATAACCCAACATTGGCGTTTAGTGCGTAAATAGTTTTTAATCTAAAAAGTTTCATTTTTCCACCACCGTGGCGCTAGTTTCTTTCGTTTAGCGAGTTGTACCATAGTTAAACTAGGGTCATCGGAGGACTAACTTTAGACCGTGGACGATCCCCTTATCAGCGATAAACTCGTTTTTGTAATAAGGTTTGTAAATAGTCTAGGTTTAGACCTAGTACTAACTTTAGTCCACGCTTGGTCTGCGTTTTGTAATAAGACGGTTTTAGTTTAGCTCCATCTAAACTAAAAAGGTTTATAAGGAGGAGCTAAACTAAAAAGGTTTTACTTCAGCCGTGTAATCTAATGCACCGACCCTTTTTTTTAAAAATATAAACCTTCTCTCTTCGTCATAATAAAATTTTTTACATTTAAGCTATTACCACAGTTTTGAAATACCGATTGTAATACTGCTATAACCACAAAGATACTGAAAAAGGCAAAAAAGAAAACGTATATGAGCATCGTTTTCAGCGTGCTACTACACTAAAAATGATCTAAATCTGATAACATTTAGGAATAGAATAACGTTGGTTCTTTTTGTGTGAACAAGAAGGTGTAGGAAGGTACCTTACTCTACCCACTAATACCTATAATGCAAATAATGTTGCTCTAGTGCGATATGGTAGAAATACAAACCAATAATCATATTCTTTCCATTATTGATTAGGCTAAAGTTTTACCAGAATCTCAACCCTATGGTAAGCAAAAACAATAAGGTATTATTAAACATTAGATAAATTAATTAAAAGTTTAAATCAAAATTTATCCATATTTACGTCTCAATTATTGTTTTCTTATAATTTGTAAATAAAATAAATTTTCGTGATTCTTTGTGTGGAACCATTCAGATCGTATCTATTTCAAAGCTTTTATAATAACCCAATTAACCGTTTATTTGATTTTCAATGGCGTTAGGCTCGTTATAATGAATTTTAATGAATTGTGCGTACTGGGTCCAAGCTAAGTCATAATTCAGTACCTAATTACCAGCGTAACAGCGAAATACTTAGGTTTTCATTTTCCAAATTTGGACGGTTTTACGTTATAAGATACCTAATTAGGTAAACAAAATGTTAAATATGTAAGCAGAAACGGGTTTGTGCGTAGGTTGCAACCTATATAACTATAGGCCTTCAGCATGTCCACACCGTGCCGTGTTTGGAACAAGAATGATCCGTAGCACACCAATCGATCCCTTTATATAGCCAGATGGGTGGGGCAGCGACGACAGTTGCCGGTATTGCCACTGTAATAAATTTAAATGCTGCCACAGGGTAAATTACGGTACTGCCCACTGCACATAGAGTTTATAACTGGACGTAGCCGCCGTCAAATATGTTTGTTTGTTTTTATGAATGTTTGTGGTAGTGGTATAAACATCATTTACCACTCTATTTAGCCCAAAGGCTTGCAAAGGGGGCAATGCCGCCAGCATTCTTGACACATTGCCTACGTTGGTAGCGACTTCTTAGATCATTTTTTTCTACTGAACTCTTTTTAATTTGATGAGTTATATATTACGTCTTTTTCGGTAATTTCAAATTAACTCTCAAATGACTTAGGTAATATAATAAATATACGTGGACATTTCACGCAACGCCATGTAGTCCCAAACTAAGCAAAACTTGTACTATGTATAACAATACAATACTTATATACTTTATGTTTTTAAATACATACATAGAATACAATATAACATCCAGACACAGATCAAACACCTATGCACATCACACAAATGTTTGTTCTGGGTGGGAATCGAACCCTACATATCAGAAGACAGAGCTAATACCAACTGAGCTATCAGGCTAGTTTACTATCCATATTATTTGTCATCCATCTACAATTTGTCATGGTATTTATGCCACAGAATAAATAAAAGTGCAACTGCACCCACGGTTACGGAAAAAGATACCTTTACCACCTCAAAATCATACTTTAGCCAGCCATTAGGTAATATCATAAGGTCTTTACCTATGAAATTGCCGTTTTGTTTGAAAAAAGTTAAAGTTTTTTTTTTTCGAACTTATTTATTTCTTTTATTCAAAGTAATCACCCCTGCAATCAATGCATCTTTGCCAACGCTGTGGCAGTTTATGGATGCCCTTCTTGAAAAAATCAGCAGGACGGGAGACAACAAACTCTTCAAAAGCGTTTTGTACTGCCTCTCGGGAATTGAATTTTTTTCCCGCTAAAAAGTTGTCCAAATTTTGGAAAAAGTAATAGTCGGTAGGCGCAAGATCTGGTGAGTATGGCGGATGAGGGAGAGCTTCCAAACCCAACTCATGCAGCTTAGAGACGGTCTGTTGTGCAGTATGGGGTCGCGCGTTGTCGTGAAGTAGCAGTGGAGACGACCGATTGACCAAAACTGGTTGCAGACGTGCGAGTTTCACCATTATTGTGGTCAGTTCTTCAATGTACACATCTGCAGTAATGCTCTCGCCGTTTTGTAAAAAGCTATGATGAATCACGCCAGCACTAGACCACCAAACTGTGACCATCACCTTTCTAGGGGTCATTTTTCGTTTTGCACATTGCTTTGGTACCGAACCAGGATCTAACCAACTTGCTGAGCGCTTTCGATTGTCAAAAAGAATCCATTTTTCGTCGCACGTAACAATTCGGTTCAAAATTCCTTCATTTCTGTGCCTGTTAAGCAGCGCAAGGCAAGTCTCGACGCGTACGTTGCGCTGGCGATCGTTAAGTTCGTGGGGCACCCATCTATCAAGCTTTTTTATCTTGCCAATCTGTCGCAAATGGACCAATATTGTTTTGATGCTAACATCAAAAGCTGCTGCCAGCTCAGCTGTAGATTGAGATTCATCAGCTTCCACAATCGCCTTTAATTCATCATTGTTGACCAAAGTTTCCGGACGACCACGAGGTTCATTTTTCTAGTCAAAATTCCCAGAACGGAACCGAGCAAACCAATAACGGGTTGTACGTTCGTTTGTACAGTTCTCTCCGTAAACGTTCGTTGATGTTACGTGTCGTTTGTGCCGCGTTGGTGCCACGACGGAACTCATATTCCATAATTACACGAAATTTCAAAGTATCCATTATGAGAAAAAATTTTGAAATGTAATGAAAATACAACGCTAATCAATAAACAAAAGACTTATATTGTAAATAGAATGTCATATTTTTAAAACAAAATTAATTTGAATTTGGAATTCATAGCCAATTAAAACTTTTTTTTGTTTGAAAAAGTCTGTACTGCAATACGGCAATTTCATAGGTAAAGACCTATTATAATAGAAAGTACAATAAAATTTCATTCCGAGATCAAACCTTCAAAAAGAGTGTAGATTGTATACGTGAGTCTAGATTGTATATACCTACGTAATGGACGGCACCACTCACGGCTCCAGCCAAAAAAAACACAATAAAACGACCAGTTTATTGGCACTGCTCGATCTAACATCGCACGTTTGTTGGATGTTTGCGACTAATATTCCATCGTATTATCGAACAGCCAAGTGCTGTCGGCCACTCGTTTGATATTATTGCCTCGCTGACCTACCTTTATTTGTCAGTAGAATGTGGTTTTGGTCTTTTATTGGCGAACGAAATGTAGGATAGTCGAAATTTTTCTTAGGCCAATTGTTACGCTTGATTGATTCAATTGATTCCCTATACGTATTTGTGTTACTGCTGACCTAACAAAATAATATCTTCCGATAAGGATTTTCTGTATTTATTAGGAACTCGGAAACTACAAGGACATAATCCCATAATACTTCGATACAAAACAAGAATTCAGGCATTTTTTCTTGTGCACATATAATAGTCCTGTCGCGAGAATCGAACCCGCCGCCTCCGGGCTATGAGCCGGCCTGTTCAACCACCACACCACAGAGGCTGTCTGATTTATTTGTAGCACTAGATATTCTTGTACCATTTTGTACTTCCAAAGATTTAACAAAATAAAAATAAAATATTGTAAATAGGCTAGCACTTTTCAAGTCAAAATAAGATTAGATACTTAAAATACTTAAATTATGTTTGTATAAACTAAGTACATAAAATTACAAAGTGCTTAGTCAAATATTATACAGCAAGTCTATTGCAATATGTGAATTTGAATAAAAAAGGAATTCTCTTTCCCACAACTGTTGCAAGCGAACCGGCACAATGCAGAACAGAAAACTCCAATCCGAAGTTTCCGTACACCCGTAAAGATGAACCTACAAGAAACTTTATAATGATACAAAATGAAAACCTAGTAAACAACCTAATTGATGATTAGATGTTTTACTGTTCTTCTTTCATCTTACACAACGAATGTTGGACCAATTTAGGCTTCCCAGTTTATTGAAATAAAATTATCATGTATTAAATATCTTATAATCATAATTTATTATTTCAATAAACTGGAAATACCTACAACAATCCTTTAAAACTGCCTCAACTTATTGTTTGTTTTAGCGGAATTACGCTAGATATTCTTGTTTCTTAAGATTAATTTCTGTGAGGGCACACCTGAGTCAATCAATACAATCTATACAGTAATGTATTTTTAGTGAAAATTTGTATTCTACCATGTTTTACAACTAGCATTTCAGTACCCACTTACTTCCTTCTTTCCTTTCCGTTTAGATAAGTGGTTAGTCCATATAGTCTCAAACTTTAAGTCAACTGAAGACTTCTTGTTAATAATAACAACATACGTAAATCACAGTTAGTTTAATTTTCGAACAATACAAAGTACAATTTTTAGGTAGGTTCATAATTTAAATGGACGTGCGATCACCCAGCGTCGGCTTTGCGGAGTGGGGCGGTAGTCCAAGCAGTCAGCTGGTGTAGGCCCCCGCGCACCGCGCACACCCTTCATCTCCATCAAACTTGTCTGCGCGTAGACATCTTCCGGGGCCTTGAAAGCGCTGCTTTCAAAGACTTAGCATTAGTATCTGCTTCATTGGAATAGTCTGAAGCTCCTTTGTCCGAGTTTTCTACATTAGTTTTCTCGTCTTCCTGATTTGGAGTCTTAATAGTGTTGTCGTCGACGGGTATTATACACATTTTATTTATGGCCCTCCTCATTGTGCCCTTTGTAGTAAGAACATCGGCGACTCTGCTTATCCCGTCTGATCCAGGGTATAATTGGCTTATGCGGGCAAGTCGCCATTGCAGTGGAGGGAGATTGTCTTCTTTAAGTATTACTAAGTCGCCGAGATGAAGTTCTCGCTGCTTCGTCTTCCATTTAGTTCGCTGCTGGAGCTCTGCTATGAATTCTCGGCGCCACCTCTCCCAGAAGTGCTGTCTTAGCTTCTCTATAAGTTGGTATCTGTTGGGGTGCTTTGATGTAATTGGCTGTGACGGCACCGAGGTAAGTGGCCAACCAATCAGAAAGTGCCCTGGAGTTAACGGTGAAGGATCATTTGGATCGGAGGACAATGGGGTTAGCGGACGGGAGTTCAATATCGCTTCAATCTGCGCAAAAAGGGTTGCGAGCTCCTCAAATGTTAGGGAAGCATTGCCTGCTATGCGACGTAGGTGATGTTTGGCTGACTTAACGCCGGCCTCCCATATGCCTCCAAAGTGAGGTGAATATGCGGGACTAAAGACAAATTTGAAGCCTTCATTAGCAGCATAATTACGAACAGACTCGCAACTGGATCGGAGTATTTTACTCATTTCGTTGTTTGCTCCTTTAAAATTAGAGCCGTTATCACAAAAAATTTAATTAGGCTTACCTCTTCTAGATACAAATCGCCGTAAAGATAGAATAAATGCCTCAGTACTTAAGTCACTTACTAATTCTAAATGTAACGCTTTAGACGAGAGACAGATAAATAAACATAAGTAACATTTTGAAATGCGGTTGCCTTTTCCCTTGCGACAAGAGATCATGAACGGTCCGGCAAAATCGACGCCACACGAGTAGAAAGGAATGATGAGTCACTTCTTTCAGCAGGTAGGTTGCCCATCAAGGGCTGCAACGTTTGTCCCCGTAAACGAATACAAATAATGCACTGCTTAGTCGTAGTGCGTGCTAAATGCCTGCCACCGATAGGCCAAAAATTATCTCTTATAGAGGCAAGTAGATGCTGAGGACCAGCATGAAACAGGCGTTCGTGTTCACTTTTAAACAAAATTTTCGTGAAGTGATGTTTTGAGTCTAAGATCAAGGGATGTTTTTTATCATAACTAAAATCTGAGTTTTGTATTCGTCCACCAACTCTTAACAAACCGTTAGAATCTAGAAAACAGTTCAACGACAATAGTTTGCTCTTATGATTTAGAGGTTTGTTGTTAGCTATTAATTTAATTTCTTCATTGAAGCTATGCGTTTGACTAGATTTGACCAGTATTTGCAGTGAATTATTTAACTCATTAACATCTAAAGGCCCAGTGACACGCGAGTTTTTGTTTTTACAATTTGTAATGAATCGTAATACATACGCGTATACTCTTTTCAATTTATTAAGGTTAGAATATTTTTCAAACAAAATACTGGTATTTGTTGATGAAACATTACATTTAATAACATTTTTTATTTCAGGTAAGTTTGTAGGTGTGTATGTGTGCGTTTGCTTAGGCCATGCAGATGGACCAGATGCGAGGAACGAAGGCCCTTCCCACCAAAGGGATGAAGAATGAAGCTGTTTAGGACTTATACCTCTAGATGCCATTTCCGCTGGGTTTTGGTCAGTGGGAACATGACAAAACGTAAACCCATCAGTGAGCTCATTAATCTCATTTACACGGTTGCACACAAAAACTTTAAGGTCCTTTGGCGGCGTTTTTACCCATCCTAATACGACTGTAGAGTCAGTCCATAGGTATTTTTGAGTCACATCACATCGTAGCGACTGAATCACCTTTAAGCATAGACGAGCACCTAATAAAGCACCGCATAACTCTAACCTCGGTATAGTAGTTGGACTTAGAGGTGATACTCGTGTCTTAGCGCACAACAACCGTACTGTGATACTTAGATCCTGATTCTCAGAACGAAGATATACGCACGCTGAATAGGCCTTCTGGCTGGCATCTACAAAACAATGCAGAGTTATATTGCAAGGAGTTTCGCACAGTGCCCTTCGAGGGATCTGTATTAGGGATAAATTAGAAAACTCTTTCAATAAACTTGACCAATTTTTAGAGAAATCCGTGGGTACGGGATCATCCCAGCCAAGTTCAGAAGACCATAACTCTTGTAATAGAATTTTAGCTACAATTATACATGGGCATAATAACCCTAAGGGGTCAAAGACCTTGGAAGTAGCGGAAATTACTGACCTTTTGGTAATTTGATTAGAAGGTTATATGTCGGTGGAGAACTGCAAGAGGTCTGATTTAGGAGACCAATTTAGACCCAGTACACTGGATTCTTTATTGAAATCCATCGGGTTGGACGAGTTTATCTCGTCATCGAATAATTCAGCACAATTTGTTCGAAACTTTCGCAGTGGAAGGCATGCGGAATTCAGTACATCTACGACATTCTTATGAATATATTTTAAGCCTTCTACCGTGTCGGAACCTGTATTTAAATCATCTGCATAGAAGTCATGCTTTATTACGCAAGCTATAGACTTATCCTCACATTCATTAGCTAGCTGTAGGAGACATCGAGTACTCAGAAACGACGCCGACGCAGTGCCGTACGTCACTGTGTTGAGTTGCAACACATCAATTTTATGGTGAGTCTCTTCACGCCACAGGATGAGCTGCAGGTGACGCTGGGACGGCGCAACTTCAATTTGGCGGTACATTTTCTCTATGTCCCCTGTAAGAACAAATTTATGCGCGCGAAAACGAAGTAATATTGATATTAAATCGCTTTGCACTACTGGCCCAACCATCTGAATATCATTTAGAGACTTTCCTGAATTTGTTTTTGACGACGCATTAAATACCACTCGAATCTTAGTTGTTTCGCTCTTCTCGCGTATAACCGCGTGATGTGGCATATAATATCCAAATTCAGGTTGATTTATTTTACTAAGGTGTCCCAAATTAGAATATTCATTTATAAACATTTTGTAGTTTTCTTTTAGGGTTGGAAGTTTAATAAACCTTTTTTCGAGATTTTCTAAACATTTTTTGGCAATATAATAAGAACTACCGAGAGCTTCCTCAGGTGAGTCCTTCATTGGAATTTTAACAAAAAACCTGCCATTTGGTAAACGAGTAGTATTTTTTACAAAATGATTTTCACAGAGTTGCTCTTCTGGTGAATATGTTTTTGCCTGTGGTAAGTCATCAATTTTCCAGAATTTTTCTAATGAATCCTGTATTTCTTGAGAAAAGTTACAATGAACTTCTGGGATTGACTGACTTGTCATTATAGGACCACCTACAAGCCACCCGAGCTTAGACTCTTGAAGAACTGGTTTATTAGAACCAAGTTTTATTAAGTTAGTGCCGACTATTTCCCAATATACATCTGCACCTAGGAGAATGTCTACCTCTGCAGGGGAAAAATATTTAGGGTCAGCAAGTTCAATATTTTCTGGGAATTTCAAGCATTCAGTATCAATGACTGAGTTCGGTAAGATACCTGTGATGCGTGGCACTACCAAGCATATCACATTAATTTCAAACGGTATCACTCTTGACTTAATTTTAATATTACATTTTTGCGAAATATTACAGGCCACATTATTAATACCGCGGACATTTACTGAGTGAGAATGATCAATAGACAACCCTAGCTTTTCTTTCAGCCTTTCGGTGATAAATGAGGACTGACTTCCCGTATCCAACAGTGCACGTGCACGGTAAGTTTTATTATTCATAATTATTTTGACCAGAGCCGTACACAACAACACCTGACCAGCTGATGAGGACGCCGTGAGTGAAATAGGCAACGAAGAAGTGGAGGGCTGAGGTTCTGCTGAGGACTGGTAAGTTTTATGTATAAGTGTATTATGCTTCTTTCTGCAAGTAAGACATAGCCCCTTAAGTTGACATTGATATGCATTATGACCACTGCGAAAACAATTCTTACACAGTTTTAATTTAGATACTTCATTGATGCGGTCATCGACATTTATATTCTTAAATTTAGGGCATTGGTGCAACGCGTGACCTTCACTACACAAAACACAACAACCTTTATTCTCCTTCTTATCACAAGACATTACAAAACTTTTAGACTGAGTATTAGGCTTATTTTGTTTGTTATCAGCTGATCTATCAAACCGGTTATTATTGCTATAAGCAGTTTCCAGCACATCAGCACGACTGCGCAAGAAAGCAAAAAACTCACTTAAAGTCGGTAAGTCACCAAGGTTGCATTTATATTCTTCCCATTTTCTACTCGTGTGTATGTCTAACTTGGCCGAAACCATAAATATTATTAGGGCATCCCACATGCTAGTAGGCTGGCCAAGAGAATCAAGGGCACGTAAATGTTTTGAAACATGGTCAACAATAAACCGCAACGCTTTAAAACATTCTCTATTTAAAGACTCAATACTAAATAACGCCTTTAAATGGTTATTTATTAAAATATTGTTACAAAATACTTCACTTCGGGAGCTGATGCAAGCGGCGTAGTATATATACGAGCGACGGAGAAGGCTCGGGCTCACTTTTCGGGCAGCGCTCAGAGGCGACGGACGTTCTATAAAATCACGCTATTAATTATTGTCGGTTCTTAGTAAATCTTAATAAATATTCTTAGCTTGATTGTAAACTTACTTTTTTTAAAACTAAAACCACTTAGGATTTCCAACATCAGAAGTGGGATCTAACTCAATTCTGACTTGGTTATTCTGATTTCAAATATTGCTTTGATTTTGCTGTTGTGATTTTAAAGAATTTCCGCTTAAATTTTTGGTAGCTACGGCTGAGACTAGTAAACGTAAAAGTCGTAACCGAGATCGAACGTCTATTCCTGGTTTAGAAGCCCAGCTTCAAACTTTCGTAAGCCGCTTAGGTGTTTTGAAAGATTCCAGGACACGCAGTGCAAGTTTTATTGCGAGTACATCGCGCGCCATGTCGGCGCCCGCACCGGATGCTCTGGCACGCCAGCCGCGTCGTGCGAGCCGTATGCCCGTATGGCCCGCTAACTGTGCCGTCTGTCGTGCGCGCCGAGTCGTACACTGCAAGTCTGGACCTGTCCGTGCCGTGTTCAAGCACGCCTCCGCCCACCGCGGATATGGTTTTATGTGAAGTAACCGAAAAGCTCATTAATGCTATGATGCCATGCCGGTAAGATCGAACCATGTGTTTATGTCGAATTTCGATCTGTCTTTGCATGATTTTGATTCCTTGTGTGGTCATATTGATCATGTGCGCAAATAAATAGATGGGACGACAGTGAGTGTTTAGCACGTATAGGTAATTGTCTGAAAGGTGACGCGAGGTCGTGGCTATACGATTGGGTTAGTAATGATCGTAGTTGGCCAAATTTCAAGTGTGAATTTAAGGCATTGTGCCCTATACGAGTAAATATCGCGAACATTTTATTTGATGTTATGAAAACTGATTCTGATAACTACCCCACGTATGCAGAATACGCTAGACGTTTGTTGTTGCGTTACGCATTGTTAACGATTTGAGTGATGAGTTCATTGTGGCGATAGTTACGCGCAACTGCTATGAATTTAGCGAATTTTCTGTCCATTTATGTGAAACCTCATCAAATCACACCCGTTCGAGCTCGTGGTGTTTTTCGCAAAGGTTATGTTCAACAAAACAAGCGAAAACGCGAGTATAGTGATTCTAAAGAGTGAGGCAGAATTTTCCATCAACGTTGAATTTTTTACAACTGAAATAGATTACTAAGGTCAAATGATTACTAATGGTCAGGTGAGACCGAGCGAGCATAAGGTAGAAGCTTCTGTTAACACGTAAGTGCCAAGCAATGTCTAAAGAGGTTAGACATTTTTAATGCTACTAAGTTAGTTTTTGTTACTTTAGACGGTACATCCCCGGTTATTCATTCAAAACAGAACTCGCATTGGTGTACCGTTAAGATGCGGTGATGAATAATACTGCGTCCACACTACCAGACGCTGACCAGCAACTCCAAGACGCTTATGTCGTCAACAAAGGTCGTCAGCAGTCACGAACCTTCACCGTCGGCGATTTTGTGTTCGTGAACAGGTCGTCACAATCTACGGGAAAGCTGGACTCTGGCATGCTGGGGCCCTACAAGGTCCTGCATGTGCTGCCACCCACCGCTGTAGCTTGAAACTTCTCGGCGGGTCTTATGGCAAGACAACGCAAGCGGCCGCCGATCACATGGTGTTTTGGCGGGGCGAATGGACGCTGGAGGCTTGTTCTGCGTTCTCCACTGCGGATATCTGTCTCACCAATGTGACTCAGCGATGACTGCACTTTGTGTGGCGTCGTTTGCAATGTGTGATCATTTCGCACAGTTGCCTTCTCTCTATTTGCAATGTGTGAGGTGGCCTATGCCTCTTCATGCAGTTGCCTTTTGCAATATGTGACGAGATTATTCTCTCCACATAGTTGCCGTTTTTGCAATGTGTGACGTGGTTTGTGAGTGCCATGTCATACAGTTGCCGTTTTTGCAAAGTATGACGTTATTTATGAATGTTATCTTATACAGTTACCGTTTTTGCAATGTGTGACGTGGTTTGTGAGTGCCATGTCATACAGTTGCCGTTTATGCTATTTATGACGTGATTTGTGAGTATTACATTATACAGTTACCGTTTTTGCAATGTGTGACGTGGTTTGTGAGTGCCATGTCATACAGTTGCCGTTTATGCTATTTATGACGTGATTTGTGAGTATTACATTATACAGTTGCCGTTTTTGCAATGTGTGACGTGGTTTGTGAGTGCCATGTCATACAGTTGCCGTTTATGCTATTTATGACGTGATTTGTGAGTATTACATTATACAGTTACCGTTTTTGCAATGTGTGACGTGGTTTGTGAGTGCCATGTCATACAGTTGCCGTTTATGCTATTTATGACGTGATTTGTGAGTATTACATTATACAGTTGCCGTTTTTGCAATGTGTGACGTGGTTTGTGAGTGCCATGTCATACAGTTGCCCTTTTTTCAATGTATTACGTTATTTGTGAGTGTTATGTCATACAGTTTCCGTTTTTGCAATGTATGACGTGATTTGTGAGTGTCACGTCATACAGTTGCCATTTTTGCAATGTGTGACGTGGTTTGTGAGTGCCATGTCATACAGTTACCGTTGTTGAAATGTATGACGTGTTAATGAGTGTCATATCATACAGTTGCCGTTTTCTATTACAATGTGTGGCGAAGTTTAGAAGTCCGGAATTCTGAAATTCGCAATACATTTATTTTTCTTTATTTACAATGCTAACATGCGCCTATAACCATTACTTCTTCTTACATCTTTTCATAAAATTGTTATGAAAACTGCGTTGGTTGTACTTGAGTGCACGCTTGTGCTTCTAACACAGTTGTTTTGCAGTCTCCGTTTTCAATGTTTATTACAAGTACCTGTTGAATTTCTCTAAATTGAAATTTCTTTGAATTGAGCAACAGCTTCATTTTAATTTTGAAATGGTTTCAGTTACCAACGTTATGCCTGTACATCAGGTCCTAGAATCATGTTTTGTTGTGTTATAGAAGAAGACACAACGGTCGAGGTCGACGACAATGTGCCGCTTGAAGATGAAGCAGCTGTTGAGGACAACACGCAAGCAGGAACGGCCGTGTTACAAAATACTTCACTTCGGGAGCTGATGCAAGCGGCGTAGTATATATACGAGCGACGGAGAAGGCTCGGGCTCACTTTTCGGGCAGCGCTCAGAGGCGACGGACGTTCTATAAAATCACGCTATTAATTATTGTCGGTTCTTAGTAAATCTTAATAAATATTCTTAGCTTGATTGTAAACTTACTTTTTTTAAAACTAAAACCACTTAGGATTTCCAACAATATTTTTATTATCATATCTCTGACATAATAACTCCCACGCAATTTTATAATTTTTAGCGCTAAACTCAATGGATTTTATAACCACGGCTGCACTACCTTCGAGCGAGGAGCGTAAATAATGGAATTTATTAATTGGAGGAATCCCTTCGTTGCTATTTATTACCGATTCGAACGTGTCCTTGAACTCTAACCACTGTAAATAATTACCGTCAAAAGTAGGTAATTTAATAGTAGGTAACTTGATAGCATTAGCCGAATGGGAATGACAACTGTTAATAGATGCATGCTCACAATCACCTACGGAATTTATATCCCTTTGTTTTTTATCTGGGCGACTATCTAAGATAACCTGGCAGTTAGATATCAAATTAAGGAACTGATTCTCCAACGCATCTCTTTCTTTAATTTGTTCATTAGAATCCGAATGCAATAAATCTATTTTATCTTGTGTATCTTCGTACTCGGTTAACAACGATTGGCATCTATCAGATTTAAGCTCTAATTCTTTGTACTTAACAGCAGATATATCTTTTAAAGCTTTAAAATTAGCAATATAGTCGGCAAATTTAGTTAGGCGCCCCTTAATAATACCTCTTTGTTTTATTAAATTGGATAATTCATTTCTCTTTTCGCGTTCTAACTCAACCTCAGTTTTTGATTCTTGACTCATTCTTAATAATTATAAATCACTGAACAACTTGGAAAAGAAACAACGAAATAAGTAAAACTAATCAAACCTGCTTGAAGCATTAGCAGCTCCAGATCCAGTTTACGCTAGGGTTACCCGACGTTGACAGAAGTAGCTGTCTGGCCGAGCACACAGCTAGGGTAAGCAAGCCCGGGCACTGCCAGGGCCAGCGAGCGGAACAGTGGGGATTGCCAGGACGGAGCGCGAACGCAGCGGAGTAAGCGCACGGTTCTGGCGTAGTCGCTCTCACGAGCTGGAATTAGTCGGCAAAATCGGTTTAAATAATTGAATAGAAATCAATACACTAAGTTCGTTTCTATAGGTGGGTGATTTATAACGATTACAATATACCTGCCGATAGCTAAATTAGCTTTGCATAGAATAGAAGTAAAGTTATTTATTTGGGTGCAAAGAAATGAGAGAATACAATAAGTTGTATTTAAGAAAGAAGTTATAGTTTTTTAGAAAGAATTAAATTATATTTTAGCAAGGAAGATTGAAGCATAATGAATTTATAGGGAATATCAATATTTTATTACGTGTTAGCGATTGAAATTTAAAGTCGCTAAAACGTGAAATAAGCCTGGATAGTCTTACTTTAAGCTAGATTAGAATAGATATCTAACGCTTGAGTAGCAAGTCGGCCATTTCACACAAACTTTTGCGTATTGACGAAGAAGAAAGATTCGGAAGTTTATTAGGATTAGGGCTTACTTTCTTTGGATTAGACCTCTGTATTATGATGCTCCAATACAGGCTCCAAAAGCAGCTTTTTCTTTGTTCGACTCCGGCTCCGGCAATTGCGATTTGAAGCGCGTACAACAATCACGTAAGTAGTCTTCTGTAATGACGTTGCAATTTTCGAACACGACACGGGCGACTAGGAACTCGATTGCGAGCTTTTTAGCACTGTCCTGTCACGGTCGCCAACTTTGTTAATAATAACAACATACGTAAATCACAGTTAGTTTAATTTTCGAACAATACAAAGTACAATTTTTAGGTAGGTTCATAATTTAAATGGACGTGCGATCACCCAGCGTCGGCTTTGCGGAGTGGGGCGGTAGTCCAAGCAGTCAGCTGGTGTAGGCCCCCGCGCACCGCGCACACCCTTCATCTCCATCAAACTTGTCTGCGCGTAGACACTTCTTACTTGGATTAATGTGGTGTCTTACGAGAACAGCCGGGAACGACGTGATGAGTACCCCGAGTCAGAGTAGCACTCAGATTGTTATACCACTTTTTATAGAGATACTTCGTGGCAATTAAAAGTTTTACAATTTGGGTCATACCACGTGGACATGCGAGACAAAAATATTTTTACTTGCGATACTTGTTCATAAAGTTAATCAAAAGCGATTCAGATAATGATGAACTGAATAAGATAATGGCAAAATCTTGGCGACAGCATTCAGAAAAATCCGAGCCTTTTCTCATTACCTCTTTCCTCTCTCTTACTTATTATAAATTCATTCATGCACAACCTAGTACCAAAATATAAGTAAGTACTGTATGCAACGCCACAGATAACAAAGAATTCGTTTCATACCCCGAACAAACTTTGTACAGCGTTTAGAAAAGAAATAGGTAAAAATAAAAACACAAGCTAATAAAAGAGCTTGCTAAAAACAAAAAGTACAAGTTTGCAACTATTACAAATATATAATTATTACTTAGGTTATTGAATAGCATTATTTTTTAATTGAAAAAATACAGTAGATAATAGATTGTCTAAACTAACTTTATAATTTAGAGATTAATCGTTGGGCGTTATTATTATTATTATAAGGTACGTAATCCATTGCGCCTTTGAAATAAATCGCGTTAATGTCGTCCATTTCAAATATTGACTCTAGCGCAAGCTGTATTTTGTATTTTATTTTCTCATTGTAATTTGAGCAATCTAAATATTGCCAACTGAAAACTTTAAAAGCCACATATTCAATGTTTATTGATGTTTTTCTTTTGGCTTGTATGCCAAGACACGTTAAAAGTTTAAAAGACATCTAAATACAAACTGACAACAGTTCTAAAAATAAAATTCTGATTTCTGTTTTACTTTTAAATTTTAAAAAGTTGTTAAATTAAGAGTCAAAAACACTTTCCATAATTCAACGAAATCAACATAGATTCACAAAGTAATGCAAATTACCGTTCTCAAAATCTGTTTAACTTTTCAGTAAATAGAAATGAATATATTACCTATATGTATCCTACCTTTAAAAAATGGTTAATGAACAACACTCGTTTGGGAGTTTTGGCGGGAAAACGAAAAAGATCGTGTCACCGCATTGTATTATTTTCCAAAACTTGTGTTACTTTCAGTGTTAGTGCATAAAATTGGTGGCATTTTATTCGTTAAGTGCTGGATTACAGGCATGAGTGTGGGAAAGTGGTATAATGATGATGAAACGTTTCTTTTCGTGTTGTTTCCAAAACTACATAGACGCTTCTGGTAAAGTTGCCACCACTTTACTAGGAGTATGACTTGACTAGACTAGACTATGACTTGACTTGATGACTTGGACTGTGACTTGACTTGACACATACAACATACATATGTATAATATAAATTAACTTGTAAAATTAATTACTTGACACTGGCTAAATACACAAAAGTGTGCAGCCAAAACCAAAACAAAAAAAAAACACTCGTTTGTTTGGGTTTGTGGGAATTGATTAAACAGAAATACCTAAGTGTTATGAAAGCACGGTACTCGTAGGCTAAGTAAGTTTGGAAGCGACGTGTAACAAAAATAATTTCAGAAAGAGAAAATGATCTTCATAGATATTTATCTGTTTCTTTTAGTCTGTAAACGTTAATATTATGTCATCATCATCAGCACACACATCACTGCACACGCACACATCCACTGCATCCATTAGCTCCCCGTGAGGCGATCTCGTAACTTGATTGCAACCAATAGAAACACAAATTTAGAGAGATTAGGCAGTTTCAATAAGCAGTTTATGCATAGTTACTATGGAAAATTTCAAATTGGGAATAACATTTCTCAATCAAAGTTCCGTGATCAGGGCCCCAGGTTGCCAGTCCACCTAGTTGGGGGCAGGCCTACGCTGCGACTTCTGGTTTGTGGTGGCTACTGGAGAACCTTTCTTCTCCATAGGTTATCGATTCTGCAAGCGATATGGCCTTCCCACTGCAACTTCAACTTGCATTTTTGCTTTACATTTAAGAGCTAGGTGATATGTGGAATGAGTTATCCTTAGATAAATTGGTCATTTTTCATTCCAATTTATCTAAGATTAATTATCCTTTCGCACGTCAAATTAATGAAGAACAGTGAAGAAAGTTTTAGCAAATCGATTATAAAACCAGATTCATAAATCACTTGAACTTTTGAAATTTAATTGATATTACTTAGGAATTAAGAATTTTGATTTCGGTTTTAAATAGACTTAAGTTGATAGCTTGCAAATAGTTGTTTGAGCTTTTAGAAATATATAAAACACCTAGTTGGAGCACGGTTTATTGGTATAAGAATCTATTTCTCATAAAAGTTTATAAATACATGTCTTTCAGAGAAACACGAAAAATTAAAAAATTTCGGTGAGCAAAATGTAACTAGATACTTCCCGCCTTACATACTAAAATATAATTATTGGATTCGTTTCTTTGTCCGTTTGTTCGTCCGTCCATAAGAACTGACTAGAAAAGACGGCATCGTTGCTTAACACCATACTAAATTCAAAGGTAGGCCTGTTTGTACATAAAAAAAAACTAGTTTCAGTGTGATGCGTGTTCAATAGAACAGACAGATTTAACTCAGTTATAGTTTTATAATAATATTAATAATAATAATAACGCTCAACGATCACATACATAGATCCTGGACCCTAATTAGGATTCTCTGTGTCCAGGGACCCAGAAACTACTAGGAACTTGGTCCCACAACACCCAAACTCAGAACAAGTATTTGCGCTTTTTTTCTGTGCACAAATACTTGTCCTGCCGCGGGAATCGAACCAGTCGCCTTCGGGTTATGAGCTGACCTGCTCAACCACCACACTACAGAGGCCGTCACACCACAGAGGCCGGTCACACCACAGAGGCCGTCACACCACAGAGGCCGTCACACCACAGAGTACGCATATGGAAATATAGATGGTGAATTACTAGAGCATAGGCAAATGGTAATACTAAATCTATAAACGTGTTTATTAATCTCGGTATTCCAGTGAAGGTAAGAATGATACCTACTTCACAAGCTGCTCAATCTGTACCAAGCGCTAGTCCAATTATATCTAATACGCTAATTCCACAGTTTCGAGTTCCATTGTGTGGCTGCAAGAGAATATGACCTCTGTTATCTAGGTATAAGGCACATGATATTTCTAGGCCATGTCAAAGTTTATAGGATGATAAGTATTAGACGCACGGTCTCATGTGGCTAAGCATCGCTTTGATGTGGCCAAGCAAGATAAGACTATTAAACGATGTATATACTAGGGGTACGTTTACCGCCCCGTTAGACGTAATTTCGTCTGGATTTGATTATTTCAACTTGAATAATTTTTTTATTTATTATTATATTTATATTATTAGGCTGACCTAATAGCTCAGGTGGTAGTAGCTCGGCATTCTGAACCTTAGGTTCGATTCTCACGCAGGACAATTTTTTTTTCTGGTTTTGGTTCCACACTTTTGTGTATTTAGCCAGTGTCAAGTAATTGATAATATCTCAAGTAAATCAATATCATATAATGTGTCAAGTCAAGTCAAAGTCCAAGTCATCAAGTTAAGTCGTAGTCTAGTCTAGTCAAGTCATACTCCTAGTAAAGTGGTGGCAACTTTACCAGAAGCTTCTATGGAGTTTTGGAAACAACATGAAAAGAGACGTTTCACCATCGTTATACCACTTTCCCACACTCATGCCTGTAATTCACCACTTAACAAATAAAATGCCACCAATTTTATACACTAACACTGAAAATAACACAAGTTTTGGAAAATAATACAATGCGGTGACGCGCTCTTTTTCGTTTTCCCGCCAAAACTAGGACAAATATTTATGTGATGAACATGGTGTGTGTTCTGTGTCTGCGTGAATTACACACAAAAATATATGTAAGTATTCAACAAGTTAAGTGACACAACCAGATTTATGATAACCATGTGAAGCTTAACAAAAAATCTTCTTATAAATAGCAAAAACAGAATTGTCAGTGTTGTCTCGTTGTATCAACAATTTCTCTAAGCTCTTATCAGATTAAGCTGCTCAATAACACAAGGTTTTAATATCACAAAAGCCCGTTATTTGGTGTATGGTTTATTTTTTTATGCTACATATATCTCCACCAAATCATATATATATTTTTAAATATTCTAAAATCGCTAAATTTTCATTTCGCCACAGTGTATATAATAGGTCTTTACCTATGAAATTGCCGTATTGCAGTACAGACTTTTTCAAACAAAAAAAAGTTTTGATTGGCTATGAATTCTAAATTCAAATTAATTTTGTTTTAAAAATATGACATTCTATTTACAATATAAGTCTTTTGTTTATTGATTAGCGTTGTATTTTCATTACATTTCAACATTTTTCCTCATAATGGATACTTTGAAATTTCGTGTAATTATGGAATATGAGTTCCGTCGTGGCACCAACGCGGCACAAACGACACGTAACATCAACGACGTTTACGGAGAGAACTGTACAAACGAACGTACAACCCGTTATTGGTTTGCTCGGTTCCGTTCTGGGAATTTTGACTTGGAAAATGAACCTCGTGGTGGTCCGGAAACTTTGGTCAACAATGATGAATTAAAGGCGATTGTGGAAGCTGATGAATATCAATCTACAGCTGAGCTGGCAGCAGCTTTTGATGTTAGCATCAAAACAATATTGGTCCATTTGCGACAGATTGGCAAGATAAAAAGCTTGATAGATGGGTGCCCCACGAACTTCACGATCACCAGCGTAACGTACGCGTCGAGACTTGCCTTGCGCTGCTTAACAGGCACAGAAATGAAGGAATTTTGAACCGAATTGTTACGTGCGACGAAAAATGGATTCTTTTTGACAATCGAAAGCGCTCAGCAAGTTGGTTAGATCCTGGTTCGGTACCAAAGCAATGTGCAAAACGAAAAATGACCCCTAGATGGTGACGGTCACAGTTTGGTGGTCTAGTGCTGGTGTGATTCATCATAGCTTTTTACAAAACGGCGAGAGCATTACTGCAGATGTGTACATTGAAGAACTGACCACAATGATGGCGAAACTCGCACGTCTGCAACCAGCTTTGGTCAATCGGTCGTCTCCACTGCCACTTCACGACAACGCGCGACCCCATACTGCACAACAAACCGTCTCTAAGCTGCATGAGTTGGGTTTGGAAGCTCTCCCTCATCCGCCATACTCACCAGATCTTGCGCCTACCGACTATTACTTTTTCCAAAATTTGGACAACTTTTTAGCGGGAAAAAAATTCAATTCCCGGGAGGCAGTACAAAACGCCTTTGAAGAGTTTGTTGTCTCCCGTCCTGCTGATTTTTTTAAGAAGGGCATCCATAAACTGCCACAGCGTTGGCAAAGATGCATTGATAGCAGTAACTTTGAATAAAAGAAATAAATAAGTTCGAAAAAAAAATACTTTAACTTTTTTCAAACAAAACGGCAATTTCATAGTTAAAGACCTAATATATATACTGTGGCAAAATGGATATTTTTTTAATATTCTGTATAACAATTCCAAGAGTGGTCTCATATAACTTTGGTGAGAATCTAATGATGAATAACGAAACAAAACCTGAAAAAAAATGTGAAAGGTAAAAAAATGGGTTACCGGAAATTATTTCTTGACAACCTCTGTAGTGTGGTGGTTGAGCAGGTCGGCTCATAACCCGGAGGTAGCCGGTTCGACCGTAGCAAGACCAGTATTTGTGCACAGAAAAAAAGCGCAAATACTTGTTCTGAGTCTGGGTGTTATGGGACCATGGTCTTCATAGTTCATGAGTCCCTAGACAAGGAATCCTAGTTAGGGTCCAGGATCTATGTGTGTGATCGTTGTGCGTTATTATTATTATTATATTATTATTTTTTATATTGGAATCACTAGGTAAAGCTGTTTAGAGATCTACCAAAGGTAAACTAACCCTATGCTTAAGGTACCCTACGGAACTTCTAAGTAAGAAATTATGGCCAGTGAAATGGCGTTGAAGCCTTATCGCACTCTATTGTAAAACATATTATATGCGACTCTACGTCCGTAATTCTGCGGACAGCTGGCCTCCACAAAGCTGAGACGCTTTCTTTTTTGTCTGCAGTCACAAATTATTTAGCCAATATCAAGAGTTTATTTTTAGAAGTCATTGAAGTTGCCTAATGGTTCATCCCCATTAAATTCGATTTTAGGCGTGGATTGCAATGTTGGTAATTTTTGGGTTAAAGATTTTCTAAGCCACTGAACACTACTGATTTGCTTCAATAATTACTGACTACGAAAACTCGACGATGTTTGGCAAAACGGAAAATTTACACAACCAACTATGACACTTTATATGAACAGCTCGAATTCTATTGCTCTATATGTATGTATCAAGTCGGAAACTTCCGGCCTCTTGCGGAATTTCAGCGTGAGGATTTTCGTAAACGTTGATAGAAAATCTGGAAAGGGGCAGCATTTCAGTTGCCAGTTATTCCTGAGTGGTTCCTGAATTTTCTTGAATAAATAATTTTAACAAAACATGCTGATATCTACGCCGTAGCACTCGGGCTTCCGTAGCATCTGCGTAGCCGTTATCGAAGCAAGAAAATATGAGAACAAGATCAGAAAATATTCTAAAACGTTTTGCTTTGACATTACGGTCTTATTCATTTTTACAAATGCAGGATAATTCTTAATTTAATAATTTTTCTATCCATCCCTACCAAAAATATAAAATAATTTAAAAAAGATAAACTTTGCACGAGAAGCATTGCCACTTGTTTTACTTTTTTTCCATACACATTCACGGTAAAACAGCTGTACTAATAATCATGAATTTTTGTATACAAATATGAATTGCAATATGAATTGCACTACTAAGATGAACATAAAATACTGTTTCAGCAGCGGAAAAACGTAAAATAGCTGTTAAAATCGTGACACAGTACAGATATTTAGCTACAGTTAATATATACCAATAAAGCATCAAAAAAGCTAATTGAATGTAGGTTGCAGAAGCTAGAAAATAATAATAATTGAAGTTCGTATATAGACAGTTTTTTTCAATTATTTGCTTATCCCGCAGAAAAATTTCACTTTTCCGGGATATAATGTAGCCTATATGTTAATCCAGTGTATAAGCTACCTTGGTACCGAATTTCATTCAAATCCATTCAGCCGTTTGAGCGTGAAGGAGTAACAAATATACACACATACAGACTTTCGCCTTTATAATATTAGTGTGATGTGATTCCACCGCAAAATATTGGCCGGATTTGGCCAAATGTTTACTACCGTTGTAGGTTTCGTGTTATTTTGTAAGTTAAATTAATTGCAAAAAATTATTGAAAAATGATATGCATCTGAATTGAATATATTTGTCAATTCACGTTTAATTCAGTCAATTATTTTGTAGGTCTAAAAATAATATTTCTATTTATTAATTAAGTATTTAAATGCATATATTTTTTCCATATGTGTGTATGTCACTGAAGTCCTCTAATTGTAGTACAAGATTAATTTTGCTAACGTTTCCCAGTCAGCAAAATTAATCTTGTTTCCTTAAGTCTTGACAAGCTACCCTCGTGGCGCAGAGAGAAATGTATTTAGAGACATAATATAAACAATGTAGGTCGACACTAATTTAGTCAGCAACACGCCACAATAAGCTCATGTTATCAAATCAGAATTACCGTTAGAAAACATACTCTACAGCCGTTTGTGTGACCTCTTAAAACAAACTATTTACACGTACCTCGATCATTCAATGAGTAAGTAGTTAAAAGTCACATTATTTAGATGATAGACAGGCAGACAGATAGTGGAGGATTAGTAATAAGGAGTCCAGAAACGGGTCTAATTGGCTACTTTAATTAATCCGCTACTTTCGCTGATTCGACGCTTTCCTGGATTCGACAAGTTTTATCAAAATAGTATAATGCCCAGCACGTTACAAAATCTAATAGGGTATAGGTATATAACTAAATATATACATAACGGGCTAAACTGACCCATCATAATAATGTACTTCTGAGTTAATGGATCTTTGGTGCCGAGCATTCTTTTTTTATACCATTGCGAGAAAATAAAATAATCCAATACGATATATATTATTAAATACAATAGGTTATTTTATTGAAAATTTATTGTGTGTACGTTAAATTTTGTAACGTTGAACGTGTGTTCCAAAGGGAACTACAAGAACCATGGTCCCACAACACCCAGACTTAGAACAGAGTATTTGCGCTTTTTTTCTGTGCATAAATACTTGTCCTGCCGCGGGAATCGATCCCGCCACCACCGGGTTATGAAGCGACCTGTTCAACCACCACACCACAGAGGCTGTCAAGTATGAAGTATGAAAATGAATTTTAACAGAAAAAAATGTCTCTACAAGTAGTAAATCTATTTTTTTTTCAATAAGGAGGGTCATGTAATGTATGAACACGCCCGACCTATATAGTTTAGCCGACGTAGCATGTAAGTTAGTACTAAGTTAGAATAAACAACCTCTACAACACACACATACTATTAGTTAGTATCCATCCTTCGGTTTCAACTCACTTCTGACTCACTTAACTCAAAGTCAAACTTTAATAATCACGATAGTGAATATTCACTATGATGGTTTGGTATTAATTGCAAAGTTTGAAATGTTTATCTTATCTAAATAATATGTTCATATAGTTCTCTAACTAAAATAGTAGAGTAGTTAATAGGCATGTTATCTATGATCTTGTAGCGCCCTAATTGGTGTAGATGTCTTAGATGTAGATCTAAGTTAAACCTATCTGTAGATGATACGGCGAGGGTGCGGTTACAAAGAGGCGGGAAGTAAACGGCAATGTAAGACATAAATTAAGTTTCTGTAGTACCCGTACCTACGTCAGTGGAAGATATTGCGAACTGTTATTGTTTTCAGGTGATATACGGACGGCAAACTTTATTTAACAGAATATATAAAAAAGGTAGGTCACACTTATCGTGAAGGGCTGTACTACTATCTATGCGTAGATGTAGATATATATAGCATAAAAACAAAGTTTTCAAACGACCGATAAAACTTTGGTTTTCATGTTATGTTTGCTTCTTTCAATCAAATCTCAAGTGTACGAAATAATATTATTTTTAACCTTCAAAGCCATCGATAGAGGTTTATGTTTGCCTACCTGAGTGTTTGTCGTGGCTTTGTAGTTCTTAAACAAATTTGTTTTTTTTTTTTTACCCCAGGAACTTGCAGAAGTTGCTATTTATTTGATGAAAATCTGATTAGTCTCTTCTTATATATTGACAATTGTATCAACTTGAATAAAACATGAGGGTTTTGGAGCTGAAAACAATATAATAGGCACTCGATTCGGCACAAAACGAGAAAATGCGTAATAAATAAAAACACAAAGCAGGAAAACACTTTTACCTTACCAACTAAAATACCAATTTCATTTGTTGTGCTATCTTCCTTAAACTAGAGTTTCTAAACTCTTTTTTACGACCGGCGCTAAACACAGAGCAACCGAAGCTCCTTCAAAATTTACGGTCAACTTCGGTGTCTAAAGATTCGGTTACGGTTCAGAGGCTATTAAATCTTCGCACAAGATATTCAAAGTTGTTCACTGTTAACTATTGTCAAAGGTAAAATTTCTTGGCAATAGTTTCTGCATAATCGCTGCCAACGAAGACGTATACAATTTCACTTTTACCTACATAAATACCAGACCACATACGTTAGCTCGGGTCGCCTATCTGGCCCGTCTATGATAAATGCGAGCGAACTCATGAATTCATTGAAAGATATAAAAATATATTACGTAGTACCACGAATACCTACATGTATGCAAAAACTTTATTAGAAAACAAACATAAACAAGAAAGAACTAAATAATTCAAGTTTGCTGGGGCCTATATCTATTATAATAATAATATGTGTGGACATCTTACACAACGCCATCTAGTCCCAAACTAAGCAAAGCTTGTCCTGGGTGGGAATCGAACACAACTCAACTGAGCTATCGAGCCAGTCAATATCTGGGTGTCCCCAGGACAGAATCGCATCTCTATCATTGCGGAGGCGAAATGGACTGATTAGGCCACCATTGCTTATTTTGCCGCAGCAGTGCGGGCGCCTTTCGTGCCATGCTGCTTTAAATTACGTCATTCGTGGGACCTTTAAAACCGTCGGCGTACCGGCTATCTCAAAGCCAAACAGTATTTCACGTGATGATGGTAAGAGGCCTGACGGTATGACGTTAACTCCTTAGGGGTTTGGAAGGCCGCTAGCATGGAATGCCACTTGCGTTGACACACTGCTGATGAAGCCTTCCCACGTTAATAACTCAGCTCAGGTAGCATTCGCAGTGGCAGAAGGTGCAGAAAACCTCAATCGGAGGAAATATGACATCCTTGGTGAGGATTACGCATTTGTTCCAATAACATTGTTGAGTTAACTCTCTATCAAATCTAGAAAATCTTAAGCGACTGACTATACTATCTTGTTGATTCAAATATGCTTAGGTAGATAATTCATACACTTCTCATTATTTAAATACTTAAAAAAAAATAGCGATAGAATATATTTTTAAGTTGTAGCTATATTTTACCAGATTTACCTTTATCATCGGATTCATTTTCGTATCTTTAGAGTGAAGCACATAATAAATAATTCTACCCTAGTAATTGAAACAAATAAGCTATGAATATCTAAAATACTATTAGATATTTTTGAAAGTTACAAATGAATTATTGAAAAAAGTGGGTTAATAAATATATTTTTATGGAGCATTTATTTTAAGAAAATTAATAACGAGACGTTATTGTAACTAATTCATATCATTAGGCGAGCATTCATTTAAATATCTTATAACTATTATAAATAAGCTTATGCTATTTTCAAACAAAAGATGGCAAAATAAAATTAAAAGTTAGGGATGGAGTGCTTATTGAATTTTACACTTCGCGTCAAATTGATTTAGGTACATACTTTTATAATTTTCTACTAAATTAATATTTAGTAGAAGAGTAAAAATTTAACTTAAAATATTCTTTTGCTAAAAAATATAGTAATAAAAAGAATACGTATATATATAACCCCTTTATATGAACGAAATAGTTATATGCACCCTGTCCTTTACCACTTCGTCAAATTCTCTCCATCCAAAGGTTGCCTGGAAGAGATCGCTTTTAGCGATAAGGTCGCCGATTGTTCCATTTTATATAATTGATTTTTTTTTCTTTGTATTTTTTTATTATTTGGTGTGAACAATAAAGAGTTAATCTATCTATCCATCTGTGTACGTACTACTAAAACAGCAATTTGATTTAACTGTTTATGCACGGCTTTCCATACGTCATTTAAACGTTGTAGTAAAATAACTATACATTTTACATTTATTCAACAACAAAGTCGACTAAATAAACTAACTTTGACGTTAAGTTATTTAAGTTACTAAGTGGTGCTAGAAATCATCGCAGGCGGTGTAACACTGAACATCATTGTAAAACTTTCCTCTGCTTAACTTATTTTTATTTGTAAAGGACTAAAGAAAACTACGCCTGACGGCGGCGTCATTGCGCGTTTTTTGATGGATACTCTAGAAGTCTTTGTTTAAATTTGAAAATTACAGATCATAATTTGATGTCAAAGTGGATCTGGGCTTGAAAATGTGAAATAGGCATATCAAATAAATAAAAGTGCCTATTAGTCTGACTGTTTAATTGTTTAAAAATAGTGTTTTAAATAATTAAACAGTCAAGCTGCCAAAGTATGGTTTTGGCGGCCATTCTACGATTTCATTTTGAAAAAACCAAACTACTTACTTTCTATTCGATCACCCTTCTTCTTATTCGTTTAATTTCTTATTTAGACAATTTTTTAGTCTGATTTGTTTGTTGCGTCACGTCGTACTGGGCTTTCAAAAATAGTGATTTTTGTAGATTTCTTGACAATTTCATAAATACGTTAAATAAAAATGAAAAATACGTCGCAATGAAATCGATTTAATTAACGATTCATGAAATCTTATCTTGAGTTTCGCAATCCTGACATAGTTTTGGGTAACGTAATTCTCTGTCTAATATCCCAGTGAAGGGAACACTAATTCCTTTTAATTTCAATTGTAGTTGTACGCAGCGGCGAGAGCAGATAACGCAGGTCAGTGAATCTAGGGCATTTCGAGATTTACTTTAGAATAGCTAGGAGTTTCGGGTTGCCGCAATGAACTGGCTTATATGTATTTATATATTTTGACTGCCTCTGTGGTGTAGTGGTTGAGCAGGTCAGCTCATAGCCCAGAGGCGGCGGGTTCGACATGTATTTGTGCACGGAAAAAAATACTTACCTTACTTACTATATGTATATATACCACAAAGGTATATATGGAAGAGCTCATTTTCTGATGAGTAATATACATTACTTTAATATTATAATGCAAATCAACTACATAATAAATAATTACTAGTAACGAGAACGCTCTACCATCAGTGTAGGTATTAGCATAAAATTAAGGTGACTCTACACCATCCAATCTATCATGCGATCTGTCACGCGATCTGCTGGTATCGCGGTCAATCGAGCACAATAACGCGCCTCCCCACGATGCGATTTGACTGATTGAGCTGGCAGATCGTATGACAGATTCGATGGTGTGTAGAAGCCTTAATGCATTTGTGTAGGTTATGTTCATGTAATGTGTTGTGTATACTATTGAATTCGAGGCATATATTAACGGTTATAGTTTACAAAGACAATCGTGTCTTTACAATTCAAAGTGACACTGTAATTTTTTTTTTTTTTTTTTTAAATGTTTTGGCTTCACACTTCCGTGTATTTAGCCAGTGTCAAGTAATTGATAATTATCAAGTTAATGATATTTCGCAAATATGTGTCAAGTCACAGTCGAAGTCATTAAGTCAAGCCATAGTCAAGTCATGGTCTAGTCAAAGTCGTACTCCTAGTAAAGTGGTGGCAACTTTACTTGAAGCTTCTAAGGAGTTTTGGAAACAACACGAAAAGAAACGTTTCACCATCATTATACCATTTTCCCACACTCACGCCTGTAATCCAGCACTTAACGAATAGAATGCCACCAATTTTATGCACTAACACTGAAAATAACACAAGTTTTGGAAAATAATACGATGCGGTGACGCAATCTTTTTCGTGTTCCCGCCAATACTCGACACTGTAATTATGTATGCTTTAGAATTTCATTCTTAGAATGTCACGACGGCAATAAGTAAGACCTAAAGACGTGGATCTTTAGAATTGACATGTTTTCATAATTTTTATCTAAAACGTATAGATAGAAAATATAATATTTATTATTCCGAGTGTCAGCGACCTCACAGAACAGAGACAGCTATAGAATATATATGAATGACGTGACGAGCTATATGCCTTGGCATTATTAACGTTTGCATTATTATCTATGGATTACGGGGTATCGTGTATCGGGGGACAAACGAACGAACGTGACAAACCAATAAATAATGCAATAAAATTTCAAGTTTTTAGTACTATTCCGGCCGACGAATAGACAGCAATTATGTCATTCTATCAACCATTTTTATGACGTGCGCCGACACTCGACGTGTGACGACAACTCTTTAGAGTAAATTAAATTACGATGGTACACGATTTAGACCGTATAGTTTTATTATTATTTTTGTTTTGTCTCAAACTTTTGTGTATTTAACCAATGTCAAGTAATTGATAATCTCAAGTTAATTAATTACATGTGTCAAGTTAAGTCATCAAGTCAAGTCATAGTCTAGTCTAGTCAAGTCATACTCCTAGTAAAGAGATGGCAACTTTACCAGAAGCTTCTATGGAGTTTTGGAAACAACGCGAAAAGAAACGTTTCACCATCATTATACCACTTTCACACACTCATGCCTGTAATCCAGCACTTAACAAATAAAATTCCACTAATTTTATGCACTAACACTGAAATTAACACAAGTTTTGGAAAATTATACAATGCGGTGCGCGATCTTTTTCATTTTCCCGCCAAAACTCAATCGACCGTATAGTTCCATGCTTTTTTCTTATGTTGATGAATGACGTGACGAGCTAGTCGTTTAACAGATTTTAAGCGCCACGGCTGTCCATAACAAATAATAAGAAATATTTTAATTATTTGCTCATCCCAGGGGAAAGTTTTACTTTTCCGGGTAAAGTGTAGCCTATATGTTAATCCAGTGTATAAGCTATCTTGATACCGAAGTTCATCCAAATCCATTCAGCCGTTTTAGTGTGAAGGAGTAACAAACATACACACATACACACATACAAACTTTCGCCTTTATAATATTAGTGTGATGTTATAAACTTGCTTGCTTTTGTGTCTTATTTTCACAGTAAAGTTATTTTCAAATAAGTTTAATATTTACGTAAGTTATATGTTTCTTCATCCTATATAAGAACACCCTCGTAGGTAAATGCGAATAGACAATAATATTATCATTTGCATCGATCTGGCACAGTATTCATAATCTTTTTTTCATGTACAGGAAATGAGATTTTCTTAATTATATCTGTGCAAAAAATTCATCATAAAGCTTTTTTAGTCCGTGTCTAAGTTTAATTAAGACAAACAAACTTTATATAAAAGAGATCGTATTACCTAAATATAAATATTATCATAACAAACTTTATCTAGCTCCTTAATCATATTTTTAACATGGCACAAAGCAAAATATATTTATATAAATGTATAAAAAAGTTCTTAATATAGCCTATTTGCAATAAAATCTTTTAACTTTGGTTTGAATAAATAAAAACCATTAATATTCGTTATAAATGTAATGATATTAATTACATTTATAACGAATATAAATGTTTTTTATAATGAAATATTCGAGGCAGATCTATGAAATCACTTTTAACGAAGCTTAGAATTACAAATTAAGGCGGACAAAAAAGGTTTAGATAAATCTGTATATCTGGGGGAACGGTAGTGCCCCTGCCAAGACAAGCAAAACAGCGGCACGGCCGTACCATCTTTTTCTCGAAGCATTTCAGACCATTTTCGTATGGATAAAACTAGAAACCTGAACTTTCAGCAAACAAGTAGGCATTGTATAAACAAGATATAGTTCGTGCCAGTAGTTTAAGAATTAAAACTAGTGAAAATTCTTATTAATTTTGTCACTCAGACTGACTGACCGATCATCAAAACTTTAAGACGCTTCTAGCCGACAGTAGCTTCAAATTTAGACTAGTTACACCATCTTTTGTCTCTTTCGATCCAGCTAAATATTCCAGTAGCAAAAAAATGACAAAAGCTGAAGTAACTAATCCGAGACTAATACCCGTTTATTAATAAGGCTGCTAGTGTTTAGTGTATAAATCAGGGAAAAACCAAAATATTTTGTACTATCGGTCCAGTTTTCTAGATACATCTTTTTTTAATTTGTATTTCCAGTCACAAATGAAAAGAGACTCTCTAGGCAAATATCCGTGTCATTTGGAATTTTTAATAAATAAAGGTTTCATTTGAATGCGTTTGAAATAAAATGGAGAAAACCAACAGTCAAAAATAACAGAACCCTTCTGCTTATAATTAATAATGTTTCTGTTTATTGCTCCCTTCGTTCTTTTCCTTATTTAAACTTTCTTAATTAGTAGGCTGTCTCATTAATTATCATCTGAAAAAAATCTTCGTTACTTACAACGGTTTCAGTTGCAAGCTGAATGGATTGTGAGAGCGCAGAAAGTGCTTACCGATACTTAACAACTGGTGTATTACTATATCAAGTGACCATATCATATCCACCATACCTCTTTAATCGAAATTAATATGCAAGATGCTTGCTCATAGCGAGACTGAAATGGACGACCTATGGTTTACCAGTCGGATACCAAAGTATCAAGAAACATATCACTTGAATATATCATATAAAGACATTACTATTGGCACAGATTACGTAATACTATAGGACATTTTGCGTAGTTTAGTATAGTTATAGGTATATTCTGAGTAGCGCTCACGGCGAAGCTTGTCTATCCGTTCTTAATCAGAGGAACGTCTCGGTGCGCTGTATAAAAATGGATTTAATGAAAACTATGCAGCAGAAACTTCTCCAATGAACCGATCGGTAAAGTTAATCAACGTTCACTGCGGGCATCAGATGGATGAGTGACCGCTACAAAAAGTGGAAGTTACAACTTAGCGCTACCGTGTTTCGAAAGGCGCATTGAGCTGTCCGTAGGTTGTAGTTTTTAATTTTTAATATTTTTAAACCTTAGATCAGCTTAAAGTTTTTTCACCAATGCTTATAAAATATATACCTATCTTCTATAGGTAATAATACAGGGTTATAAATAAAAGACAGAATTTAGATCACCTTCCTTCGTCCAGCTAGGCTGATCCGTTGGCCGAGGCATGTGCCAGCCTTTTGGTCACGCATCAACTCAACCAGGCGTCTGGACAGCTCCCTGACAAGAAGCCGCGCCTGCGGGCCCCAAGGACCCATTGTTTCAACTCCAAACGGAACAATTATATAACCCTCACCTAGAGATTCATATTTCCTCTAATTTGAGAATTTCTGCAGCTTCTGCCGCAGAAATTCTCAAATTCTTCTGCTTCTTCTAACGCAGGTACCATCCCACACTAGCGGCCTTCCCCGACTCCACGAAATTAACGTCATACGGTCAGGCTATTCGTCATATGAAATACCGTTTGGAATTATATTGCTTCTCATTATATGCCACCAAGTCAGCAATTAACTCTTTGAAAACTGAAAAATACAGTGAAGATTTAAAATTACACCGTACGCATCTTATACAATGACGATTTTACAAATTGAGTAATAAGGAATACCGTCTTGAGTCGATCTTTATTTACTTTTAGATCTTTACAAGACTCAGCAACAAAGATACCTTTGATCATTCCATACACCTGAATGGCTTTAAATAAAAAGTATCTAAAGCTCGCCCCTTTAGTTAGTCAAGGTTGGATGTTATATTACGCAAGTAATGGAACCAGTGTTTCTTAATTAAATCATTGTTTGAACTGATTACTTTTGAATAATGAATCCTTAATCTTTACTTTAACTTAATATTATAAATGTGATGTGTGTGTGTGTGTGCCTATGTAGAAATTTACAATTATATTTGTTAACACAACGATTAAACAGCTGAACGGAACGGATTTTGATGGGTAATGTTGTAGGTATTATGCATTTTGTCCCGGAAACTTGTATAGTTTTTGTGGAACTGTAAGATTCACACATTACTGTTCCACAAAAACTATACAATTTTCCAACACAACCAGACAATTTTTAAACAAGGCACGTGTAAAATTGCGGGCACACGTATTAGTCTAAAATGAAACTTATTAATATGCGTAAGCCTTCCTATTAAAACGTACTATATTAGTTTGTACAGTGAAAAAAAAAGCAAAAAAAAACCCTTACAAAAGTATCCGTACTATGGAATGTTTGTTAACCACACCACACAACGTGTAGGTGCTTATATCTAAGGTTCCTAAAATGTTTGTCAACCAGCCGAATTTGAATCCACCGCGTCTTCCAACACTCGGAGTTAGACCACCTAAGCTATGGTCGCATTGCTAGTGGCTACGAATTTTTATAAGGAGCTTTTTGTACATGCTAGAGGTGACATATGGGTACGAGACTCGAAACTTACTCACTGATATTATTAACGAAGTTTGTGAGTGCTGAGTACAGACTACAGCATACGTATATTTTGCATGCGTGTCGCGCGATAACATAATTCCATCAGACAAAATGAACCGTGTACCTTATATTATCTACCTTTTTGCACAGAAGCATAGTTTGTCTCTCCCTACAGCCAGGACAATTTCTTGAGAATTTTCAGGATAACTTGTAATACGCACGTAAACCCAACTCAACGCTTGTCTCCTTCAGATTTATTGGAGTTTTTAGAGTACATGTCCTTTAGCTTTTTTTTGAGAATCATCATCCGACCGTAATACAGCGTTATTTTTTTACTTCGAATAAAGAGAGTACATAATCTCGCTTTCTTCTATTTTTAAACATATTTTTAAGTCAAAAGCTAAAATTATTAGTTTTAGTATAAGGGATTGATCCCAAAATCTAGGGATTCAAAGAGTCCACCACTAAAATATGAAAAAAAAAATCTCATGAACTCGTAAATTAATAAGATTCACCAGATAATCCCAGATATCCGTGGATGGAATAAATAACACCACCATAAAATATGTAGAACTTACGCGTATAGTTAATATGTATGGTATCTTTCACGAAGGTTTACCCCCCAAGAGCCTTTGAAATGAGGCGTGAATACAAGTAGACAGATTTGTGGACTGAGATTCTACTTATAAATAGGACACAGTGCAGTGACAAATATAGAACAGAATTTCTACATAATAAGGAGATTACAGCCTCTGCGGTGTGGTGGTTGAGCAAGTCGGCTCATAGCACGGAGACGACGGGTTTGATTTCCGCGGCAGGACAAATATTAGTGCACACGAATAAAAGTGTTTTTTTTTTATGTTAGTGAATGGTGTGACGAGCTAGTCGTTCACTTTATGTTAAGCGACACGGCCGCCCATAACAGAACAGTGTCACTCGGAACCCCGAAACAAAGAGTTGCGAGCGACACTGCACTGCGCACATCATCCTGAGACATCAGCACAGTCTGGTAATAGCATTACTCGACTGTGAGATCAGATCATAAAGTCTCATTTGCTCAGTCATGTCACTAGCTACAGTGCCCTTTAAACCAGAATACAGTAGCGCTTGCACACTACTGCTTGGCGGCAGAATAACTGGCAAAGCGGTGGTACCTACCTAAACGAACTTTGCAGAAAAGTCCTACCACCTAGTGAAATACTTGTTCTGTTTCCAGTTGTTGTGGGAACATAGTCGTATTTTCTAGGTTTCTAGATATAGGGAATCCTATAAGGGTCCAGGATCTATGTATGTACACAGTCTGATAACAAGATTACTCGACTATGAGATCAGATCATATAATGTCTCAATTTCCCAGTATATTCACTAGCTACAATGCCCTTTAAACCGTAACACAGTAGTGCTTGCGCACTGCTTGGTGGCAGAATAACTGGCAAAGTGGTGGTGTACCTACCTCGACAAACTTTGCAGAGAAGTCCTATCACCTAGTAAATCTCAGATATTTTTAGTTTTTTTGGTGTCTATATATTACATATAATGTTCACTTCAATATAGAATAGAATAGTAGGCTAACTAGACATTAGAGTACTAATAAGCAGAACAATGGGTGGCCTTATCACTAAAATTTATATCTTCCAGGCAGCCTGTCGGATGGATAGTATAGTATATAAGAATAAAGAGAATAGGTACTGATCAAAGACATTGCATCCAATATATTCTCCGTACATCTTAATATAAAAAAATTAACAGCTTACTGTTAAATTCTTTTAAAATCTCAATATATTCACTTATTGAGCATAAAATTATCTATATAGGCATATAATTACAGATATTCATAATTGAACCGGAAAATTCTTAATTTCTCTTTAACGCTCACCTGAATGTAGTTCCAAAAGTTTATTTTGTTTTAATAAAATTCCCGATTCACATCTTAAACTTTCGGAAGTTAGAAATACACTGTGTTCACGTTCTCAATTTACACAGGGAAATTGCTAAGGTACGATATGCGCGGAAGTCACTTTTAGCTACACAAATGCCGAAGTGAGAGCGCGGAGAGGAGCGACCGATGTTCTACGACCGTACCGAACTCAGCCTACACGAACACTGACTGAACGGGAATGAAAGCGCAGCCCTTTCAAATATTAGCCAATATCAACGAGGCTAATAAATTTAAATTAATTTTATTTAGAGCTTTCTTTGTTCGAGGGGCTTTTAACTCTGTTAACGATTAAAGTGGTTTCTTGAGATTTTGTAGAAATCGTTTGAAACTAAGTTCTTTAATTCCATTGAAACCAGTTAGTATATTTGTATATTTTGTTAGTATACAATACTCTACTCTAGACAAGATGATTTATGAATATACAACACCATGCACATAATGAGGTCTTACATTCGGCGGGCTCGATCCCCGTGGCAAGGTGCAAATATTTGTACTGTGTCGGGGTGTTGTGGTCCTCGTAGTCCCTGGGTCCCTAAACACAAGGAATCCTAGTTAAGGCCCAGGATCTATGTATGTGATCGTTGGGCGTTATTTATTTATTTATTTACATTATTATGTCAACTAAGACTAACTTAAGACTTTCGTTAAGTAAATACAACATTTTTTATAAATTCAAAAATAAAGCCTACGTTTGTGAAAGTATCATACCATGTTCAAATACTAATTAAGTACCTATGTTATATGTTGTCTATAAGTCGTCGCGGCCAGTATATAGTCCAAATGTTAATTTTTTTTCCTGGCAAAGCGCCTTTATTCTTTCGACTAAATACTACAATGATATAATAACTACTATTAAAGCGCCTTTATTCTTTCGACTAAATACTACAATGATATAATAACTACTATTAAAGCGCTTTTATTCTTTCGACTAAATACTACAATGATATAATAACTACTATTAAAGCGCCTTTATTCTTTCGACTAAATACTACAATGATATAATAACTACTATTAAAGCGCCTTTATTCTTTCGACTAAATACTACAATGATATAATAACTACTATTAAGGCGCCTTTATTCTTTCGACTAAATACTACAATGATATAATAACTACTATTAAAGTGCCTTTATTCTTTCGACTAAATACTACAATGATATAATAACTACTATTAAACACTACCTATAATACCTACCTTATAGGTAGCTACTATTAAACACTACCTATAAGGTAGGTATTATAGGTAGTGTTTAATAGTAGTTATTATATCATTGTAGTATTTAGTCGAAAGAATAAAGGCGCTTTGCCAGGAAAAAAAATTAAGTATGTTTAAGCTTTAATTGGGTTTATAAATATGGATACAAATAACCATATATACCTAAGTGAAATATAGCAAAAATCTGATGAATCCTTTTTTCATGTACAGTTATCAGATTTTCATGCAATAGCTAGATTAAGTAATAATTATAAGGTTGGTTGACAGACTCTGTGGTGTGGTGGTTGAGCAGGTCGGCTTATAACCCGGAGGCGGCAAGTTTGATTCCCGTTACAGGACAAGTATTAGTACAATTTACACAGAAAATAAAGCTCAAATACTTGTTCTGAGTCTGGGTGTTGTGGGACCGTGGTCCTCGTAGTTCCTGGGTCCCAAGATACAGGAATATACTAGTTAGGGTCCAGGATTCATATATGTGATCGTTGGGCGTTATTATTATACTTATTATAAAAATTTAAATACAATTTTCGGTAGGAATGGACATCTATATAGGTAATGATAAAAATGAGACAGAGGTTAAATGCAAACCCATATCACAAATAAAAAAATCCTATTGTTAAGGAGGAATAGTTCCTTCTCCATGTAGGCAAGTGATCAGACATTCAGAAATAATAAAGTTTGCTTAGCTTTGGCTACACAGTTTCACTTCATTTCGTGGAAAAGAATATAGATAGACTTAATTTGTTCGGTCTTGTATTACTTAGCTGATGAATAAACTGTTCGGTATACAACGAAAAACTTTTTTTGTAAACAATTTTGCTATAAAACAATATTTTCTGAAGTAACAGGCACAAAAAAGTAGGGCAAAATAATGGAACCTCAAGGCAGAGAGATATTTTAAACGTTTAGGGTTTCTCCTTTGCATTTAGAAGAGGTCAGGTCTTAGAAATTATTATGTGTATTTTAAAAAAGCTGAACTTTCAGAATATTGAAAAATCATACATCGTGGAAATTCATAACGACCAGCTCACGTCAATTAAACCCAACCGCCGTATTTATTAGCTTTCGTGGCTTACGCTAGAAACTGGCTCATCTGGTCCGAGTATTTTCGACTTATAATTGACGTGAATTTAAGCTATTATTTATTTCCAAAATCATACTTACGATAGTATTCAAACTAAAATTATACATCAGTGCAGGCTGAAAATTTTCTACATAAAAGTTACTCTTAATCTCTCAATCGTTTTCCTACAAAATGCATCGAAAAAGATTTTTGTTCATTCTTAGTACTTTTACCTCAGTCGAAGTCTTACAAGAAACATTAATAACAAGGGCTAAGTTAATCTTCGATTTCAATACATCGAACACGTGCAATTTGCTATAGAAATAGGTACGCAAATAGCGTGGATTTGATGTTTATGTAAAGTTTATCGAATATGAGACTAAGATGCTGTTTTGCTTGGCACCAAAGATTTCAATTTTTTGTCGACTGTAATATTTTCAATATCTTTGCATTTTGATAAAAATATCTCAAGTTGAAGATTTTATTATAACAGCGCTATCCTCAAGCTAAAACGGCTATAGAACCATAACGGAACGGTAGGTAAAGGAATGTAATTTTCACAGAAAATGTAAGAAAAGAGTTATTTCTTTTTTGCCAAATTTTGCGGTTATTTTGGGAAATCTGTTACTGGTGTGAATATTGCTATCTTGAGGTTGCATTAATTGATCCACCCCGTATTTTGAGATAATTATTTTTACCAAAATTGTTTCTTCAAATAATAGACATAATTTAATTGCTGATTCAAGTACACGTAAATATTGATCTCTGAAAATATCAGCCATATCAGTTCAGCCATTTTAACTTGAAAGCTTCACAAACAAACATAAACAGATCACTTTTTTTACTGTAATATTATAATTAAGTAACAATTTCTAATTATCTAATTCATAACTATAGAAAACCGTAATATTTCTTAAATAGGTTACCTATTTTATTAATTTTGATCTGACTTCAAAAATAGAGGAGATTTTGTAGTATGTAATTTTTTTTATGTTTTACATCAACAGCTGGGAGATGATCACTGCTGAACGCAGGCTTCCCACATAAACAGACATCTTGAACATTTATCGTAGGGCAGGGTTTACCATAATCACCAAGCTTGCCAGGCGGCTTAGTGATCTCAGAAGATTTAAATGTACCGAGAATGCTGCTACCAGTTCCCTGGATATTCCCTTAGCCAGTTCTTAAGCCACCCACGGGAAGAGGTGTGGTGGTCCTATTCGCACACCGCCTGGACCACACGGCCAAGCACGGCATGGCTTTTTATGTTTGTTACGTCAATATCCGTCCATAATTTCTTAATTTTATTTGAAAAATCTTTAAAAAACTTTCAGGTTGGTTCTCTAGAAATTTCATCAAAAATTATAATAAATGGTTATTTATTGTGCGTTATTAAATTTTGGTAAGTACTCTATTTCATTAGCCCATCTAAAACTTTCATGAATTTATTAACTTTTATGTATCAACATAGGGTGTATTTTCGTACTCGTAATAGCGATCCTAAGTTTAATAGATAAGGATGGGTTATTAAAAGAGAAATTTCGCTTATTCTAATACGGTGGCCTTGGTTCTAAAACCGTCGTTACACCTGATGAAATATGGTATCCATGCTTGTAATTTTATTTATAGAGTATAAATAAACATGGAGAAAACGCACATGCCATCACCTCTGTAAATTTTGAGAATAATATATATAAACCAACAATTTCAGTGCCTAATAGAAATAAATAAAATTATGCATAATAATTAAGATATGTAATTATATTATTTTTGATATGTTATATGTTGAAATCAAATTGAGTCCAAAACTTGAACAATAGAAAACATACAAAAAAACCACTTAAACACAACAATACCTAAAACATACTCAGAATATCATAGTAAAAACGTAGTAGTTACTAAAATAGTTGCAGCAACTTAGACAAAACATAAGTACCTAACTATGTACCCAATTCAATTCCATACCCCCTTAGGTAAACAATCTATAATCACTGGCTAAATTATTAAACAGATCTTCAGTCACATACATTACGATTCAAAATCAAAGAAAAACTATTCTTTGCTATCTAACAGATACCTAACTAGCAAATAACACAAGTCAAATTCCCAAAGGAATCTGCTAACTTACAGCTCTAAAATAGTAGAGTTTCTTGAGTCATCCGAATTTCTTAGACCCTCTTGCATTCTTTTACAATGTTTATACGAATAAAACAATACCTGTAATCCAACCAGTGTAGTCCTATAAGAAATTACTTTGTCTTTAAAAAGTTCTATAATAGCGGCTTGTAGAACCATTTAGCTGTATATTATTATACAGCGTTTTGATAATAACAACAAATGTTGCAAACCTTTTATCACCCCTATAACGCAGTTACTGTAACTGCCTCTGCTACTTGTAAAACCATGTGTATTCTATAAATTATAGCTTCCAGAAGACTGTTAAAGTACAGTATCTAAATAGTAGGCAAAACACCGCCTGATGTTAAGCAGCTACCGTCGCCTATAAGCACCTGCAACACCGGGGGCGCTGCCAATGCGTTGCATACATTTTACACGTACCAGTTCTATAACTGTAACAATTTTCACTTTTAACAGTTACTTTGGAGACATCACATATGTTTATTGATTTTAATTGCAATGCAATAAATAGGTACTTACTTGCTATTTTTCGGTAAAAACTTAGTCGCAAATAAAATTTACTGACTTAAAATAAAACACCAACAATTTCACAAGACACGAGCGCCAACATGTTAATTTTATAGTAACACTTGTCAGTTTACTTACCAAGAATTTTTTATTCATTTCTTTGTATTAAAACAGTAACGCATACCACAGTCCACGTGGGAAACATTCGAGAAGAGATAGTTAAGTAACTCAAACCTAACCTCGTATCTTTCGCGAAGTCACGTCTGCCATCTTATTGCTTTCAGTGGAATTACGCTAGATATTCTCAATTAATTTTATATTGTAAAAAGGCACTCTGTACTTCAATATAGCACAAAAAATGTGATATAACAGAGTAGTGGTGATTTTCTCACAGCGTTTTTGTTATGAAAACGGCACAGCAATCACAATTATAGTACATAACTTGTAATGTAACACGCCACAAGAACACTGCTACGTAACTAAATAGCAATGTAACTGCGTCAAATACTGCTTGAGGAAACTTTTAAATCACTTTATAGTACTTTCATACACATAAATTTAGTGTTTCGGAAACTTTCTTTCGGCTACTATAGAATACGTTTTTGCTGGTTACCTACAACTTATTAAAACTAAAACTATGCCCAGTACAAACCTAGTTATGATTAAACACCAGTAATCCAACAAATTACTAAAATATGCAGACTCTCTTCGTAGATATTTTAAGGTAATCTACACTTAATTGCCTCTTTAGCTGAGCTTCAATGGCTCAGTCTTAAGTATAAAGTTTTTACTGCCGAGCTGACGCACGGTTTATAAACAAGTTTATACGTAAGTAAAATGTATTAAAGCGATTAAACATTTTCAGGCTTTCTGATTTCAACGGCAAAATGTGTAGAGATTAGAGTCTGGCTCTGGCATGTATATTTCCGTCCGATCTCCTGTTATTATTCTTATAATAGAGCTCTCCGACATTAGAACGGCAAATTTAGTCAATTATTTTACTTACTTCATCTATCTCTGCGGAAACTTAACTTTTTATTTTTAATAAAGACAAAGTCAAAGCACAGATATTATAGCGATAGTACTATAGTCAAAGTTATATAAAATTGTTAATTGTTAAAAAATCCATTCCTATTTAAAAAGACCTTTTTAAAAAATATCACTTCGTCATCCATCTGTCTATATACCTACATCATTCCCAGGTATAATGGCAAGTTGACATTTATATATAACGAGGAGCGTCAAGTGCCTCCGGTTTTACCCACAATTTACCCGTTTTCGTTGAGCTCGTTAGTATAGAAATCTTTGTTCTTTTAATATACTGTTGTAATAGAAAAGTTCTTAGAAACCACTCACTAGAAAGAAGTTTCATAAACTTGGATCTTGTTTTTCTTTCGCTAACTGTGGAATGTATCCTTACTAAGTAATATATAAAAGTAAAACATTTGTTTGTTTGTAGGTACTTATGTTTGTGTGTTCTGGCTTTCACGCCAAAACAGCTCAATAAGTTATAACCCAGTAACTTAAGCAAATCGTGTGCTGAATTTTTTTTTCAAATCGGTTCAGCTGTTTTGGCGTGAAAGCTACGGATACACGGGACACGGGACGGGGTTTACGGGACACTTTTTATCCTGGACAATGGATATCTAGTTTCCATCGAAAAACAGGTAAGCTGCAGGTGAAACCGCAAGACATCTCTACTATTAGGTACTTACTTGATATTATAAAGCCACGTGGTAGACAGTAGGTTTCATTTACTAAATTGACAGCCTAAAGTAAAAAATAAAATATCTAGAATTCTATTAGCACAAAAGACTATACAGGAAAATATTAGACTGCCTACATTAAATATTCCTTTAAACAGGGAAAATGCCTGGCATTTAGGTTTCTAAGACATTTTAGCATATATTTCTCGTTATTATTTCAAACTTGGTGACACAAAATCCAATTTTGGTTGCTAACTTTATCTAAGCTTTATTAAAGGTTATGTGTATAGCTTGGTTGGAGGAAAACAAAAATATTTTTGTTCTTTGTTTGTGTTAGCATATTTTTTATGTTAAGGAATGACGTGACGAGCTGACTATTTGCCTGATGTTAAGCAACACGGCTGCCCATATCAGTTGCAGCAAGTTTCGCGTGCTAATTCGCTGCGCACGCCATCTTCAGATATCAGCAAAATCTAGTAATAAGATTACTAGACTGAGAGATCAGGTCATAAAGTCCCATTCTTCCAGTAATATTACTAGCTACAGTGCCTTTTAAACCGGAACACAACAGAGCTTGCGCAGTACTGCTAGGCGGCAGAATAACTGGCAAAGCTGTGATACCTACCTAGAAGAAAATTCCTACCACCTAGTAAATAGTAATATTATAATTATATATTATTATATATTAGGGTCGTGGTTGATTCGGCGAATAGAATGGATGAGACATCACCATCTCCAAGTGTGTCCACTGTAGGCTTCGCCGTGAGGCTTGTTCGTCAAGCGAATTCCTTGGGTTCCGTCTGCAAAATACTTAGGGGTTACCCTTGACACCAAATTCAACTTCAAAGACCATATTAAGCGAATGCGCGATAGGGCTACCGTTGTTTTAGGCCACCTCTACCATCCTCTCCTCTACAAGGGTAGTAAATTGTCCCTTAGAAATAAGATGACACTTTACCAAATTGCACTCTCCAAATTATGACCTACGCATCGGTTACGTTTGCTCATACGTCCTCTGTCTACCTGGATCCACTTCAGGTGAACCAGAACCACTTCATCCGGTGGTCGAAGTTCGCTGGTACCAGTGAAACTCCGACCTCCACTGCTATCTTATACTCCCATCCATCCATCAGTTTATGAAAGATGCATCCCACCGACCAGTGTAGCCCTTCTGGCTCAGCTACCGTTTTCAGCGCCGATATAGAATAGCAGCGTAACACAATTAACACTTACCCCACCGGCGAGGTCGACGTTGCCCCGTGGGTTAGTTAGAGCGGTTGCGACTTTCCACTGCGACTTCCAGTGGACGTTCTCGATCTTCTCGTCCCGAGAACGGCCCAAGCCGAAGCTCGCACCCCAGGGGTGCCATTGAGCTAGTTGCCGGCTACTTTTGACGGCTGGGCGCTTTCTCCTTATCCATATTAATGGAGTAAGTGGTTGACAAACTTATTTTTGCGGTTTATTATACCATATAACTTAATGTTATTAGAAAAAATGTACCTAACTGCTGGCATATCCTTAGTCACGACATGAGCATGCTCATAATGAGATATTTTATGAAGGTTATCGGTTTCCGCCAGGCTGTTACACTATACACTACACTATCTTCTGCCCACGGCTTCGCCCGCGTGGGCTATTCATCAGAAACCATAATTTTTTCGGGATAAAACTAACTTAACCCTCTTATATTAATAAATGACTGGAAACTCGTGCGTGCATTGATATCTCATAGCGGCATTGTTAGATTATTTGAAACATACAACATATAAATTTAATAATAGCCGGGTTTCAATGTGACTTTGTTGAGTGAAATTGTTGTGTTCACAAACCTTCCTTCCCATTTTCATTTCTTAAATTAAACCTTGCCAAAATAACCCTTCAGAGGAAGTAATTCAAAAAACGCTGTGACCCGTATCTATTTATTTTGTACGTTCTTAATATATTAAAAAACTTCAGAATGATACGCTAATTTTATTTGAAATTTCCATACAAATATTAACAATATTTTAACCCCTTTAAGTAATAAAATTCAAAAAACTAAAAAACATTTTTTTTTTTCATTTTTGTACTTGTTTGTATGTGTTAAGTTTCAAAACGATACGTCATGAAATGTAGATTTTTCATACAAAGGTTTTTCACCCTTTTCACCCTCTTAAGGGATGAATTTTCAAAAATCCTTTCTTAGCACGCGGATACGTCATAAAAGGTAGCCACCCTCCAAATTTCAAGTCTATACGTCCAGCGGTTTGGGCTGAACGTTGTCTGTCAGTCAGTCAGGACAAAGCCTTTTAATAATAGAAGATAAAAGATAAATAACAGGGGAAAAATATGTACTGACAATACACTAATAATAGAACGACTCCTGTCAAATGCCGATATATTGATTTACAGTTGCACAATTAAAATGAGTACACTTGTCGTACGTTTATCATATTCTTAAATTAACATTTACAAATAAAACAAGAATTACATTACATCTTATATTTCTAGTAATCAAATCCTATTTACAGACACACACATAATTTGCCTTGTACTTAGATACTGTTTTTATGATGTTCTTTAAAACTAATTAGTATAACATAGCTTAGATAAAATTAATAATGGGAGAAGCCACTGACTCCTAAAATACAGTTTCCACTAGTTCGGGAGTCTATGGATTCATTATAACTTTGTAACCAAATGTGTCAATAAATAAATTTGTATTGTATTGTATTGTATTTTCCTTAGTGCAAACGTGTTATTTACAGTTTTGCTAATAGGTAAGTAGTAGTAAGCTAGCAACGTACAAACAAATATGGGCTTTATTTAAAAATATAGAGGTTACCTAAATTTAATTTAATGCTTAAAAATGCCTTCTCAACGCTCACTGTCGTGATTATACAACGATGAGACAGAGCATGTTAATTGTTATTAATTTTTATATTAAGCTGTAGGCTTCTTACTTACCTATTTAATTACAGTTATTAATAATAATTATATAATTTATAAGAAATGTAGCCTGAAACCAGCTCTTTTAACAGTGTAAGTAATTCGTATTGCTATTGCTCCAGAAACTTTTTGTATACTACTAATACAGAGAGATGCATTTGCCTTTCTGAGGTATGAAAAATTTAGAATGCTAAACACGTTCTTTGTATCCCTTACATTATTCCATTTTGTAATTGTTATTATTTTTAGGCGTTCCGCTGCATAACGCGAAATATATATTATATTTTGTGAAACAATCAGTCAACTACCTATTACGATTCAATAGATACTGGTTGCGCTGATTCAATATTAAGTTTCTTAGTAAAACGTAACGTCTTAGTTGCTGCAATTATTTCTCTATACCTCTATCCCACTCCTGCATACCTATCTGCATATGTGCAACGGAGACCGCTACATGCGCCCTCGCAGCAGTAGCGGAATCTAACGCGAGTGGTCAAAAACTAGATTATGCGCTCTTTTTATAAGTCGGACAGACACGTAGTCGGACAGGTTACGTAGGTACCGCATCAAATAAAATTTTATATAAAAACGATAGTACAAGTAGTACCTGTACTTAAGTATATGAAAATGTAAAAAAAACCGATGTTGGTGCAATTCAAAGTTTTTTCAACTTTCGTTAGAACATTTAAGCCAATCATACCTATTCTCAGATACCAACACATGCCAGGCATATTTTCGGTAAACGATCGAAAAACACGTTTACATAAACAAACTAATAAAACACCTCTATTCATAGTATCCTGGTAATAATCTGTTGAAATACTGTATCTGCAATAGAAATATGTTTACAGAGTGTGCACATAAAGTAGTTAAACAAGGTGAATTGTTTGATGGAATAATAAACATAGGTGGGTAAAGGTAAACGAGAATTTTGGGTGTCTTATGACTCTTATGAAAGGCGAGCCTTGAAAAAGTTCGTGATCCCAAAAAACATTTTACGTAGTACATTATTTGCGTACCTGAATAAAGACAGATAAGCGTTGCCATTAAAAAAATCTTCATCAGAGTGGACCATTTCGTTTTGCTTTAGATTAGAGAACCAAATGATAGACAGAATCAACACCACTGACTAACTTAAAAATACATGTTTCTGATATTTATCTAAATATCTTCTTAAATCTTTTTAATAGGTGGAAGAATTTTTCTGCAAAGTTCGTCATCTAGACGAAACTAGAGGTGCCAGTTATTCTGCTGCTAAGCAGTAGTGCGCAACACTACTGTGTTCCGGTTAAAAGGGCATGTAGTTAGTAAAATTACTGGACTATTGAGACTTTATTATCTGATCTCACAATCAAGTAATCTTATACCTTATACCAGACTGTGCCGATGTCTCAGGATGATGTGCGCAGTGCAGTGTCACGCGAAACTTTATATTTTGGAGTTACAAGTGCCACTGTTCTGATATGGGCGGCCGTGTCGCTTAACATCAGGTAAACGACGAGCTCGTCTCATAATTAATTAACAAAAAAAATATTAGTATAATGAGCACATTATAATAGTTTATAATACTACTAATTTTATTATAATACTAATTTAAAACGTCAGGTAAAATATGTTTTCCGTTAATGGGTACCTACCAAGGTATTAAGTAAAGGTAGATCAGCATTAAATCCTGTGTGAAATGTGAGTACCAACTAAAGTGCCATCTACTTAAGTGTGGCTGTAATTATCATAAGTATACCTACTTAAGTATTATAAATACCTACCCACCTTATTTATACGTTACCTTTTGTGCAGCATGTTTCTGCCTACAATTAAAATAAAAGCACTCGTGTAGTGCAAAGCAACAGCAATTATTAAAGGGGGTTCTTTGAAAACACCGTTGCAAGGCATTCAAGAGCATGAAGTAAGTCTTTGTCTTGCATCCAACCAAATCTCACCATTGAGGAAGTTCGAAGGGCACGTGAAATCTTGATCAAGTATATATACCTAATTTTTATCTTGGTCCTACTCCGGTTTGAGTGTCTTGTGACCCTTTGCAATTACCTATGTATTGCCATGGATACTATTATTTAATTCGTAGTCCGTAGTCAAAAAAAATTCTTTCTTTTTTAATTTAATAACTATCTTACTTAAAAATAATATAATTATACCACTAACTAAATAACAAGGAAGTTCTGTAGTATATTATTCTATACTGCCTTACTAGAACACCACTTTGACTTGACCGTGACTTGACGTAACTTTTCTGCTTAGATTATAATAAAAAGCTCTTAAATCTTAAAAGCTCTTCTGGAATAATGTAAACTAAGCACTGGCTAAATACGTAAATTGCGTAGAGCTAAATTAAAAAAAGCTTAAGTTGTATGTCAATGTCATAGTGACAACAGACGCAACGTTACAGTGGTATCTGACGTTGACATTGATATATTGTGAATTTGCTTTACCATTTCTAGTTGCCTATGCCTAACCTTGCTAGTCTGTGGGCGTGTTTATTTTTGGAAGACCGTGAAATTCTTGTTAAAAATTGGAATTTTAGCTTTATCTTATTTTTGTACGTATCAGCTTGTTTTTCGACAATCTTTCTATATACATATCGTTAATCTCACGCATCAAATATGCGTTACTTAAAACCAGAGTACTCCGAATATCACTACACTCATCTTCCTGTTGTGCCTTTTAGGGATTCCAAGAATAAATTCTGTAGGTTCACTGTAATGTAGGTGTAGTAATCTAGCGAATCTAACTAAACTGTTAACCCCGTGAGCCCCGAGAACAGGAAGGTCTTTAATACGTGTGTTTGCATCAATTACGTTATGATAGCCGCCGGAATGCCAACACAGGAAATCCTGACTAACTGTTTTTGTGTAACATGGTGATCACTAATTTCAGAATTATATCATGGTCCCAGAATTCAGATAAGATGGCATCGGAAAGCTGTTTGGTGAAGGCAATATATTCATTCAAAGGCAAAAACAATGATGAGCTTTGCTTCAAGAAAGGAGATGTTATTACTGTGACACAGAAAGAAGAAGGTGGCTGGTGGGAAGGCACTTTAGGAGAGACTACAGGATGGTTTCCTAGCAACTATGTTACTGAATACAAAGGTAATTTTATAACTAATGTTTATTCATTGTTTCTAGAATATCATTACAATAAATTGATGATATAAGAGCTCTACAACTGCTATACAACTGCTGAATGTCAATAATAATTTACACTTGCAAAATGTTTCTATTAGGTTTACAGAAATTTATTCTCAAATGAGATAAAAAAAGTCACTTCCATGAGAACATAGTTACACTTAAAAATTTCAATACATTGTGCATTAATTACTACTATAAAACACAATTTTGTTTTGTAACTTAAATATATTTTTCTGAAACTAAATCTGGATCTAAACATTGAATGTATTGTTTTAATGGCTTCGTAATAGCTATAGTTTACAGCAGCTTTTTTCCACAGAGTTAGGTAAAAATAAGTAAATGTTCAATACTAGATCCAACAGGTTCCATCACCACATCTCCAATCAGAGCAGCATCAGAAATACAGGCCTTCCGGAATGTAGTTCTGAAAGACATCATTGACTCTGAAAAAGCCCATGTGGCGGAGATGCAAGGCCTTGTGAGCAACTTCTTACAACCATTGGAGAAGAGTGACATGTAAGCTTATAATTTCCTTTTTTTAATAGAATAAATAATATACCTACCATGAGTTATCAATAAAGATAGAAAATAGGGATTTTTCTAATGTATAATACTATGTACTATATGAAAGGCAAAGTTCTACATTTTTATAACATACCTACTTTCTGAAATTGCCTGTAAGGTAGAATGTTGGTCTTAAAAACTAGTCTATGGTTTAAGAAGTTCATATCCCTAATTTTAAATCGTGTGGTTTCAATCCAGCCCTTAATACAAATTTTCAATAGATTCAGTAAAATAGTCACTCACTTAGTTAAAATGTAATTGGCTCATCACTTAACATGATGAATCAAGATGACCATACTGTGCTTACCATGATCGCTGTATAACTAACAAGTTATTTATATTTATTTATTTCCTTTACCAGGCTCACCAGAGATGAATTCAGGCAGCTAACAGGAAATATAAATGAGGTGCTGCAAACTCATGAGCAATTTCTCTCATTACTTGAAGATTGTGCAACTAAAACAGGTCCAGACCAGAGAGTTGGTGGATTATTCCTACAGTGGGCTCCGAAGATCAAGACAGTGCATCAAACTTACTGTGCTGGTCATCCCAAAGCTGTCTGCATTCTTGATAAGTATAAGTTAGTGTCTCAATTCTGTGTCTCCCTCCCCCCTACTAATACAACACTGCATAGTAATACTCAGTAAATAAAACACTGCATAGTCTCACTCAGTATTTTGTCTTGTTTTACCTTTGCCTATTTTAAACTTGATAGAAAGAAACAAAACACAAAATAGATATTCTTCTGTTACACATTGTTTACTAGTAAGGGGGCAAGCAAAACTAAGGTGGATTAGCAATACCAAAACACTGAATCATGGTGAATGTAAGCCGAAATGGTGGTGATATAACTTTTGAATCTATGACAACTCATTTATTTATTACTAGAACTTAATTTTTCCTCGAATGATTCCAGAGAGGAGTTGAACACATGGATGGAGAATGCAGGTGCAGTCACTCCCGGTGTCTTAGTCTTAACTGCAGGGCTGTCCAAACCATTCCGACGTCTTGGCAAGTACCCAGCCATGCTGCAAGAGCTAGCGAGGCATGTGCATGAAGCTCACCCTGACAGGGGTGATACACACAGAGCATCTGTTGTTTATAAGGATATTGCTGTAAGTATGTTTTTTTACAACCAACTGACTAATGTGTGATCAATGTTATGTGAATAGATATTATGGAACAATGCTATCCCTGATAGTCAAATTGTGACTGCCTGTAAGATTTTTTTTGTTTTTAGTTTGGCTCCACACTTTTGTGTATTTAGCCAGTGTCAAGTAATTAATAATTTTTCAAGTTAATTAATATATATATTATGTGTCAAGTCAAGTCACAGTCCAAGTCATCAAGTCAAGTCATAATCTAGTCAAGTCATACTCCTAGTAAAGTGGTGGCAACTTTACCAGAAGCTTCTATGGAGTTTTGGAAACAACACGAAAAGAAACATTTCACCATCATTATACCACTTTCCCACACTCATGCCTGTAATCCAGCACTTAACGAATAAAATGCCACCAATTTTATGCACTTACACTGAAAATAACACAAGTTTTAGAAAATAATACAATTCGGTGACGCGATCTTTTTCGTTTTCCCGCCAGAATCCCTGTAAGTTTTTGTTTGTAAAGCTTTCATGGCAAAACGATGTAAGTGCAGAAAAAGTGTTAAAGTCAGCTAATATTATGATTTATTGTAATACATACTCTAATAACTACTGCTGTGTCCCGATTTGCACTATAGAGGTGACACTTAACATCAGGCGTGAACATGTAAGACTAGAAATATAAAAAAAAACTGGTAATAGTACAGAATTAACTTTTTTATGGCACTGGAATTAGAAAAATACTTGGAACACTCCCGATATGACGGGCCGGTCCCATGTACTTGTAGTTTTGTACCTAAAGACTGGTTATACTGGTTTTCTAGGCAAGCATGCACCATCGTAGACTGCGTCGTCACTTTCCATCAGATGAGACAGTGGTCAAAGGCTTTGTCTATAAACAATATGTTGACCGCTTCTGTGATGTGGTGGTTGAGCAGGTCGGCTCATAACCCGGGGGGGCCGGTTTGATTCTCGTGGCAGGACAAGTATTTGTGCACAGAAAAAAAGCGCAAATACTTCTTTTGAGTCTGGGTGTTGTGGGACCATGGTCCTCGTAGTTCCTGGGTCCCTAGACACGGAATCCTAGTTAGGGTCCAGGATCTATGTATGTAATCGTTGGGCGTTATTATTATTTTATTTATTTATTTAATAAAAAAAGACATCGATTAGAGGCCGTGGAAGTACACTAAGTATGATTAATCCGGCATTGCTTATGAGAACAAAGCACTAACGCCCATTTGCACTAATGTTTCATAGCCCTATCCACGATGCATTTGGCTAAGTCATAGAGGAATAAGTGGGAACTTAGGAGCTGTTAGTTAGACAGCTCCTACAGATGGGCAATAATGTTGTTATAAATAATTACATAATATGCAGGCGGACTTATAAGCTGACTCAAATCTGACTTATTTCTTTTTATTCCTTACGTCTAGCGTACGTAATTACCACGAAATGGCTGCAGCTTCACGTCTATTACTAATTTGAATTATGACTCCGTTAAAATTGAGATGCCGTAATTTAAAATTTTATGAGCAATATGTGTGCCAATAAATCGTTTACCTACGCGGTACAAAGTACAGACAACAATATAATTGGATTCTTTAATGATTCTAATAAATAAAATGAATTGCTGATTTGACTTAACCCGCGACACTCCCAACCATAGCAAACGATTCTGTAATTATTTTTAAAACACAATGATCATAGTTGGTACTACATTCCAATAACAATTATTTATTTGACTCATAGGTACAATTCGGTATTAATTTTTGCTATATTATTTTTGTTATTAGATGTAATGGAACTAGCTGGATAAACCAGATTGGTTTTTTTTTGTGCCTTGTAGCTTTGCATTATTATTAGAAAAGACAAAACTTCCATTTTTAAATATATATCTATATAAAATATTTTATCCTTGTAATGTATGGGAAAATATTTGCTTATGCTTCCTTCACTCAGCAATGGAGCAAAGTCACACAAAATCATTTTTTGCATTGATATTTGTAGGTTGAGTTTTTATCCCGGGAAATAGTGCAGGGGCGCAGTCAGTTTTTTTATAATTTGTTTCTGTAAATATAGGTTATAAAAAAATTAGCAATAAATTAGTGGACTTTAAATTGTTTTTTTCTACAGAGTGGCTGCGCTGCCTTGCGTCGTCAGAAAGAATTAGAGTTACAAGTAGTGACAGGTGAAGTTCGAGGTTGGCCCGGCGGGGAGCTAGCGGCTCTGGGCGATGTTTTACACATGGGCAGTGTGGCGGTCGGCCCTTCCCATCAAGACAGATACCTTGTCCTTTTCCCCTCGGCTTTACTATTGCTGTCTGTTAGCAAGAGAGTCTCCGCTTTTGTTTATGAGGTAAGGTTTTATGAGATGAGTAGAGCGAGTGTGGCTCAGAGTTTGCGACTTTAAAATCGACACACTCACATTCAATTCCATCTTGGCCCAATGAGTTTTCCAGTTCTATGCCGAATTTACATTCCCCCTTACAATTGTGAAGTAAAACATCGTGTGGAAACCGGCATGTTCAGGAATCACATAATTTGATAACATGTGTCATCCATGATTCTCAGTGTGATGGATTTTGGCCAACACACTCTCCATATGAGAGAAGGCTGTGACTCAGCAGTAGGAGCGTATTGAACATCATCACTCAAAATTTGTAACAATACAGTTTTATTTTAGGGTTGTCTTCCACTGACCGGTATTACAGTATGCAAACTAGAAGATACGGAAACAAGAAAGAATGCATTTGAGATCAGTGGCCCAATGATAGACACGATAGTTGCGGTCTGCCAGACAAGAGCAGAGGCCGACAACTGGGTCAGCTTGTTACAAAAGCATGCCAACATTAGCAGCCCCGCCCACGAGCCTGGCCAACCGCAATCCTTGCCTCATGTAAGTATTACTCCATTGTATAAGTAATATCAGTAAGGAAATGCCAGTGATATTGTTGGCACAAACTACAATATAAAAAAAAGCAATCGACAAAGCTGCTAAAAGGAATTGTTTAGAACGCTGTTAACTTTTTGCTTTCCTGGTAAACAAACCAATTTTTTTTTTTCACCAATTTTAAATCTGCTCACCACCAAAATCTTAGAAAAACTGAAATTTTAGAGATGTTCTGTTAATAAATGTCACATAACAAGTTTTTTTCAACATTTTAGAAAATATTGGAGCAGACTGCTTTTTTCTTCATTTTAATTGCATTTGTCAGTTTGTGTCAATATAATGGCTACAAATATACTGAAGAAATCTTGATTGTTGTAATGTTTGGTGCAAGTATTATTAAACTTAAGGTATTTGATGTTGTTACATAGCTGACCCGCTCTCCTTCCGAAGGGGCGTTGTCTAGCATCAACACTAGTCGTCGCAGCCTCTATCACGTGACGCTACCGCCACCCAGCTACCCTTCTGCATCACCATACTATTCACTAACTAAATACTTTGCGAGACTCGTCAAGAAAAAAGTTATAACAAAACAGATGCTACGGAAACTATTACACGAACGCACCTGGGCCAAGGCTTTCGAGCTGACGGGAATGCCGGTAATGCGGAGGCATAAGAACCTCATTCGACTTAGGATAGAAAATGACGGCACGATAGGCACCGAGACTGATGGCTCTGATAGTGACAGCGAGAGGGAAAGTGATACAACAGAATCGTATACGAGCTCTAGTTGTACGGATGCTGAAGCCGTCAGTTGCAACAAAGTGTTCCGACAGAACGCCATGGAGGAGCCTAGAGAACTGACTTCGTCTTGCAGCAGCTGGGGCAGCAATTTTGGTTACGTGCGCTATTACGATGACCGCACAGATTTGCATTTGGACAACTCCTTACCAGTCAAAGGAGACTGCACGCGGGAAATATTTCAAAATAATCCTTACAACATGCATAATAATGTGAAAACTATCGACACTAACATTCAGTTGCAACCACCTTCCCTAGGAGGTATTGACAATCCGTTTTTTCTACATTCCGAAAGTACCGAAAATAATAGTTTTGAAGTTAAACCTTACATGGCATGCGAAGACTTGGTCAACATGGATCAAAATACCCAATTAGACACGCTGGGTAACGAAGACACAGATTTTATCCCAACCCGACGAAGCTTTCCTAACACTAATGCGAGAAACGACCCTCTACCTAAACTGTGGAAGTCTACGGAGGAGAATTATACTTCCGAAAGTAGAGACAGCAAAGAACCGCTGACAATAGATGTTCTATCGACTTTGGATCCACCATCGCCGAAGCAAAGTCCTCGGTCGCCTATCCACTCGATCATCATTGACCCGCCACCGATGTTTCGTAATACAGAAGAGGATGTGAAAATAATCAACGTTAATCTAAACACAAACGTGCCTTTCCGCAAACACTCACTAAATTCTGATAAAAGGCTCAGCAGACGTTCTATATCTCGATCCATGATGGAAACAGATAGTTTCAACCGCAGTGACGCTGCTCGCATGCAAAGGATGAGCTCGCAATCTGAGAATCAAGCAGGTCACAAGAAGTGCGAGTGCTGCAATAGATCGTTATGTCCCAGTCCTAGATCGTCAGATTCAGGAGTTGTTGGCAGCTGCAATTTGGCTTCTCCAGAGTTAAATATGCATGAATACTCAAACTCCACCAATACTGGTAATGATTCCGACAGTCAAGATAAAAGAGCTTCGGAAAATATGTCGCAAGAAAAGTTCGCTAATGACCTACGAAAACAACTTACACTGTCAGAAATCGAGGCGGCCAGGTTCGAAGAACAGTGCAGATGCACGTCGCCGTTTGGTTCCACAGCTCGCACGTCCTGCGTGACCAGTGTCACTTCTGAGAACAGTCTCGACGTAATGGATATGTCTAATGCCAACGTGACGTCTACATTTACCGCAGCACCGCCGGTGACCTCGCCACAAATTAAAAGGACCTCCATAAGGAGGAATATTGAACGGTACGTGCCAGAAATCAAATTGAAACCTGAGCCGCCGCCACGGGTTTATCGCAAACCTAGCACGCATTTGGAAATACCCAAAAACGTTCGACACCCACAGCCGTGCCAGTGGAGTACGCTCAACATCACAGAGCGCTCGAAGCCCAGCCTGCATTACCACATGCGTATATACAGGGAAACTCCTCAAGGCGTGAACGTCGATAGGAAGTCACGATTGAACACTCCTCGAAACCGTGACGTGTTTGGACATACTAAAAAACAAAGTGGAGAAGTTGATTATACGGAAGTTCGTAAAACGAGGTCTCGAAGCGAAGACTTATCAAAAATGCAGAAGGGTTTAGCTGAAGCCCAAAGCGGGTTTGTGGTGTATCGTTCGGACTTGTATGCGCACTGGTGGATGAAAGCAAAGTTACCGATTACCGTGGTCACCGACTCAGGCAAGGATTATTCTTTTGTAAAGAGATACTGTTTTGTGTATCACTGGTTTGAAGATAATAATTGCCTTGAAGTTTTGTAACCATTAGATTAATACTGTCATTAGAGTGACCCCAGTGTTGCAGTGCTTTACTTGATCATCCTTGCCTGTGTTTATTCATCTACTAACTAAAAAGTCACCGCAATTAGACTCCATTATCTTACACTAACAAATTATAAAGAGTGCATGGAGAGGCTTGATCACCTTTCTTCCCATGAACCTGCTATAAATGCATACATTTTAAATGAACATAAATTAAATAAAAATATTTTAAACCCCGTATGAATCTGGGTTCTTGTTTGTTAAAGCTAAGTTGATGCCAGTTTATAAATGATATTATGTTTCGCAAAGCCTCGGCTAGAGATGAAAGAAAATAAGTGTTAAATTAGGCTACCAGTATAATGTAATATTATAGTATTCAACAAAAATTACGAGTTTCCATCTCAAACATCGCGAAGCAATTACATGAGGACGTAACGCGTGCTTTGTACTCACGCTAAAGCTTTTATACATGTTTAAACCGGAGCGAAGCTGTCAAATATTTGTAAACTGATGGAAGTGACTTGCGCAATTTGTAATTACTTACTTCAAAGCAAATTTCCTCAAGGGTGCGAGTTGATTTATGAGTTTCGCATTATGTAACAAGGGCTTGTCTTTCAACAGATGGCCACGAGCGACAGCAATAATTCCGATTTATCTTCCGGTCTTACCAACCACAAAAGATCACATTCATTCAACAATCATCAAAGTTACACGCAACATACGCAACAAACGCATAAAAGTAATAAACAGAAGAATCAGTCGGCGGGTTGGCTGCTTAACTCCTGCGATGCCCTCGACCAGTCACCGGCGAAACCGAACAAGCATGCTATTGGGAAGAAATTCTCATCCGTGGATTTTATTGATTCGACAGGATCGAACTATAGTAGCACCAAAGGTAAATTGACAATAATTAATAGTACACTACCTGCCTACACTAGATGCCTATTTTTAATAGATTAATTAAAATGTAAAGGAAAAATATGGATGGGATTTTAACCCCCATCCATCTGTGACAAGTGATCTCGTGTCCAAGTTTATCATTCACCTTTTACAATGAATAATTAACGAGGTTAATACTGTATTAGATTCAAAATTTTCCTTTACATCAAAATTATTCTGTTGACAACTCTAAGCGGGCTCTAAGCTATAAACCATAATATCTTTATGTATGCAATGTATTTCTTTTATCACATCTATTCGAAAAGAGCTACTTTGTTCTTTGTAAACAAGGATTAAAATAACTTTTTAATCCCTAGGGACTAAAAGTGATTTGAATTAGTAATGTGAATATTGTGAGTAATAAATCACCAAGGAGATCAATCGCGAACATTGCATGGACAAGGCACAGGCTGTATGATAAACCACAGATAATATAATATATTAAATCGCGCACAAAACAAATAAAAAAGTATCCCGCCTTTGTTTATGTACTCATATTCGAATTTTACTTAGTTTCATGGAAAAAGAACGTGTCTTCCTAAAATAGTGACAATGAAAGTATTATAGTAACTCCAGAGAACAAAAGTGTGCTAAATTGTGCTCGAACGCTAAAAATTTGATACAAATAAGCTGTTGCAATTACTTTTCTCTTCATAGAGGGTGATAAAAAGTAGATTGTCCACATCGAGAGCAACACTTTTAAGTCCAGTAATGTATTTTGAATCCCTCGCTGCCTTCGCGATCCTACTCTTCATTGCCTTTTTACACTACCTTCGCTTCGCACAGGATTCGAAGAAACAATTCTCACCTTAAAAATATTTCTATGTAGTCAATTCTATCCTCTCTTATATATCTTCCCTATATTCCTTAGTAAATTATCTACTTTTTTATATTCTTGTGATTGGTTTTAGGTTGGAGTATAACATGCTTACGACCGGCGCCGCCTCTCAGGCCGCAGTCGTTCTCAGTCGGATCGGATGAAAACATCGGTCCGACCCATCCGTACGCGCCGCACCAACGCAAGTCAAACTCATACGAGGAAGACGCGCTCATACTAAAAGTTATCGAAGCTTACTGCACTTCGGCGCGGTGTAGAAACGCCGTGAGCTCTGGTGAGTACCCACCACACAAATCGAATCAAACATGTAATGTCCTTTTTTTGATTGTCTAAACAGTCAAACGTAAAATGGAACATCCGTGATCTCTAATTATGACGACTTATTTGTCATTTTAGTCAAATCGAAGCTATTATAATTTGGTTGCGTCATTAGCGTTACGTACAATTCTATAGCTAGCACAATTAAATTGGAATGTTCCTCGTAACATTGTACAGCTATGGTATCCACTAACACGCGTGTATTTATCATGCAGTACCCAATATTCCGCTGGAGATATTCGAGTCCACACGGAGGAGACACGCGAAGTCAAGAAACCGTATAATCAGTTGGTTCTTAGAATGAGTGATCTGTATTCACACCAAAAACCAAATTTTCCGCTAGTCATATAAATACATGTAGCGCTTAATAATCTGTTGTCGGTGTATGATAATACCGCACTCGTGTATCACTGTATTTATTAATACTCAATATACTCGCATACTGCAGTCATCGGTATTTAATGGACACTTGTCTCTAAGTGCATGATATCGGCATGCTTTAATAATCTTCTATTGTAATAGTATTATTTTCTCGTAGATCTGAATCATTACATCCATAATGGAGAAGTAAACAGTAGAATAGTAAAGGTTTATTTATTATATATTAGTTTAATATCAGTACAAAGTAGCTAGTCGTTTTGTAGTGGTATTAGTTAAATTATTTATATATTTATTTGTGTATTTAAATTGGGCTAATGTTCAGATAAAACGATGAATCTCATTAAACTTCGAATCGAAATGCATTTTTGCAAACGCAACGTTTCTATTCTAATATACGCAAAACAATCTATGCACCTGTGATAACCAAATCTTGGAATATTTCAATGTGACTAACAACGCAAGCTCTCTACGATCAGCTCGAACGAACTCGAACGGCGATGCGCACGCGCCGATAACCCCCGACACGGTCTGAATGTTTCTATTTTGTTACATGCGGCTGCCTTTATATCGCACCTGCAGTGGACTGCGCCCACTATTCTGTCGGTAAAGTACAATATCACGCACCCGCTACTAACATGCCCCACTATAACTGCACCAAGCTGCCGGCGGTCCCGCGATGTCGTACGCCCGACCAAGTCGGCAGCAAGGCGTCAAAGGTGAAACGGAACAAGAGCTCGTCGGCCGCCGACGCGACGGTTTACCGCCTGCTGGCCTGCAGGAAGTTCGAGTTCAACCGATCTAATCCTAACCTGTGGGAGGGGTCAGAGGAGCGGCGGCTAAGATTGGCCGGGGGTCGCGAGCGCCGCAGTGGCAGCCAGCCTAGCCTCGTTGCGCCGCTGCGGCCCGCTCTCCCCGCACCGACCCCCGCGCGCTCCGCTCGCTCCTCCACTTGGTGCTGCGGCACCTTTGTCAAGCAACTCACAAAGTCCCACCACTTCGATTGACATAAGTAGAAACTTTTCTTTTGATGCTCAATTGACTTCCGTTCCTTGTGCTACATATCAGTCGAACGACCGCTCGTGATGTCGATGCATTACCTCGCTGTGGATGATTGAACGCCGGTGTTACATTTCACCCGACATTTAACCAAAGCTGATCCCATTGACTAACTTAATATGTTCTCGTTTTTTTTGTTGGACTTTATTAATAAATAATTCGCATAATTATTTACATTAGCTTTTAACTGTTGTATACGTATGAGTTGAATATTATCGATAGTGTTTATACAGTAGAGTATAGTCTTGTGTCGAAATATTAGACAAACAAGTGCCATTTTAAGGCTTATTGACGCCTTTTTACGTATGTTATCTATGTCAACATAGATTTTGATATAATGCATGTGTGCAGTATTATGTAGTTGATAGAAGAACCATATTTTATTGCTTGTTTAATATTAAGTATACAAACTATATTGGTGCATTAAGCCTGTGGTATAAGTACGCATGTATTTGCTTGGTAGTGAATTGGCGGTCTCGTATTGTGAAGTACATAAAAACTTGAGCATTAGTTCTAAGCGTGATAATCAAAGCAGCTGTAAAGATTGTTAGGTTTTGTATTAGATAATAAGCATAGCCGGAAAAATAATTATCTCGGCATGCACTGTCGATAGTTAATGCCAATTTTCTGTTCCAAACAAAGCGGAACGCTTGGATCAAATGCTCTACGCAAACACCGCATAACCCTAACATAATAATAGAAATTAACCAGTGCAAATGTCTCTACTAATGTATATATTATTTATGTAATTTAATCGTTAGGGGCAAATTGTGTGGAAGTGTATGTATGTAAATGAAATGTGTCCGATTATTGCGTCATTTGTTCTCGACGCTTCATCAAACCACAGATGGGACCGCGCTGTTTCAAAAATAGATGCGATATCTAGAACGAGCTATCTACAGAATTTATATGTACGCTTTCTATCTATATAAGTTATTTAATATTTATAACAGTTTAGTGGAAGTATAAAGAAAATGGTGCTTAGACATAAAGTTAATTTCTTTTGTGTTTGTATATGCTTATTAATTACAAAAGGTTAGGTTAAACATATTTATTTACTGTGATGTAACCACAAAGTCTTTTTTTACTTGAAAATTATCTTGTCCATATTAAAAGCAATTATCAGAAAATAGATTATAGTATAATTGATTTTCAATAATTTTGTTTATGGGTATTATTATGTGCTGCTGTATTATAGTATAAATAAATACCATTGCGAAATGTTCGATTACGCGCGTAATATAACGTAATTTATGTAAAATGATACATACGCAAAAATAGGACAAAAACACACTAACAAAGTCGACGGGGGAACTGAGGCAGTCCAAATCCAAACTGATCACTAGCGAACAATAGCTATTCTTGAACAGTAGCAAATGTATAATAATAATAATAACGTAGTTCGGGTTGAATCACGGGACATCTATAGAAAGCTATAGAAGCTCATACACATTGAATATATTTCGCATTTCACCTCATCTTTTCGGATGACACAAGGACTGCTTAAGATTTCTATTTTATTCGAACGGATAACCATTACTATCGAACGATTTTCACATCTCGTCTGGTCAATTTATTGTATTAAAAATACGGTATATTATTTAATTTCCACATAGTGCAGTCTGTGTGTGACGCATTGTGGTTTCGAAAACAAAAAATAACTTTATTCGCTAGTGCTTCGGTTCAGATTACTTTGCTCGTTCCATAAAGTTCTCTCTTCGCTTGGACGTGACAAAGTTTAAAGCCCGGTTATTGAAGATTGACGACGATTGGCCGCGATATTAAAATACACTTATTTTTATTTTCAGTATTCGGATTCGAAATTATTTTATTAAATAAAAGTATAAATTTGTGATGGCTTAAATTCTGGGCAATTTAAGTTTCACGTGAGCCAACGAGGTGGGGCGGCGGCGTACCGGGATTTATTTATTCCGCAAAGTACGACGCAAACACCACTAATACTTATTCACATTTACAAAAGTCCCGCAACTAGTTCCAACTTTGGATATATATTCACTTTCGGTAGATCCTTTGTATCTCCTAGTTAATTTATGGTTATGGCAGCTAGAATGCGTCTTTATCACTACAAATAGGTATTAGATCAATTTCTGGGATAGGTACCTAGTTGTAACAACAATGTCTTATAACTGTTTTATAATGTCCAAAGTTATCGTTTACGTAGTAGGTAAAACTATTTTCTAATCTGTTAATTACGATGTCAACGGATATACTATTTGCGAATGGAAAGTACATACATACGTTGCTAATAGATGCAAGTTGAGCGAGCTTCACACAGCGAGTAATCACACTGAAAAAAAGCTAATATGTAACTAAACTTACGTCTACCTGTAACTTAAAAAAAAGCGAATACATAACTTGAGTAACACCTAACCAAAAGCAGTTGTATCTTTTGTAAAATCGTTGGCTTATAAATTAAACCAGTTTTGTCAAATGAACTTAACTGTAGTTAGACCTTTCCTTGGTTATAAATGAAATTGCCGAAACAGTTGGGTTAAATAGTTTTTTCAGTGCAATGGACACGCAGCGGCTATATATATAATATATATACCTACTTCTCGTTTTCCTTTACGCTACTATAATGTGTAACTTAAGCTTGCTGTAATGCAGGAACGTGCCGTAAATCTCAATGAGATTGCACATCAAATTTAGCTGTAGCCGGCACCATATCAACCGTTTAATAATAGCCATGTTCATTCTAAAGCGACTAGTTTAACTAAAATGGTATGTTACACAGCTGTATCCAGCTAATAGAAGCAAGTGAGCCGAATTATTAGAATGGAAGTAATCACAGCGGGCAGGCGGTGGTCTCCGCGTGCAATCCATTTAATATTGCACCCGTAATGCAATCTACTGCATACATTGTACCAATACAATGTAGAGCCTCTTGTTTAGCTCAGCTACAGTACCTACTCGTACGTGTTTAAACTCTGTGAACCATGCTGCCGTGCCGGCGCCAACTACAATACTGCCCAAACTTCGACTCGCCTTACAATCTCACTTCAATTTAATGCTTTCTCGCCATATTAGTTTTACGTGTTGTAATGAAATAAGATTTTAATTAAATCCCGACTTTATTACCCTGTAGGTGTTCTTTTAACGAAATTCGTTAAAGTCGTTCGCCCTTTCGAAATCAAATCTATTGGCGCGCTGCCCTTGCAGGTAGGTAGGTTTTATGACGTCGTAACAATATCAATAAATCTGTAGCTAATACAACTGTGCTAATAACTTGCGATTTTTAGCGTAACGCAGTAAACGGCTGGCTTTAATTAAATCACATTTCGGCGATGCTCGTTTCATTAATTATTGTAATACGTCGGATTTACATACATATAAATGTATCTCATTTGGGAAAAATGTAGTAACGCCTGTCAAGCGTGTGCCGGCACTGATTAATTGAATTGGGTATCGTAAACTCCCGCATGTCGTTCGTTGATTACTTTGATTTCGATGACCCAAATTATTTTTAAAATTCGTCCCGAGAATTAATGCCGGGGACATTTGTGATGAGATCCCCAAATATGAAAGTAATTTTAACTGTAAAATTCAGAGTGCGAGCGCCTGGCATTAGTCTCTAGGGGGTGCAAATACTTACATGATGACATGACTGACCTCACAGTGCAGTTGGTATAGTAGCTATGCCTTCTGAACTGTATGTTGTGGGGTTCGATACCCATCCGAGACAAACACCTGTGTGATGAACATGTTTGTTCAATGTCTGGGTGTTATAATGTATTCTATGTATGTATTTACAAACAAATAGTATTTGAGTCATAGATACGTAAGTTTGAGTATTCTATCAGTTATGTGGTTCCCATAGAACAAGCTTGTGTTGTGGCTAGATGGCGCTGTGTGAAATGTCCTCAAATATATCGATTTATGTTTTTACACGCTTGCGATTCTAATATCGTCGAATAAAAATGATAAACTTCATAGATGTTTCACTGTTTGGCAATCCAAGTTAACTTTATCAACATAGCCGCTCGCCAGTTAAACGTTTTGACATTACAGCGTTCCAGCCCCCAGAGATCATTGACATGCGACCATATTGATTTCTGTCGGCAGCTCAAAGTGAAATTTCTACGAAATAAATGCAAAAAGCCTCGGGGTCTATGTCAAACCAAACTCAACATAAACGACTTATTAGACAATTTGACGTCTATCTTTTCAAAATAAGTAACAATGTTTCCAATCACAGCGGGTTGTAGATTAGGTAAATATAAATCCTATATTGCAGAAAATAAAATGACGTTACACTGTGTTAAAATGTCCAATATCACAAATAAGCGAATATGTGATATTTGGGAAATATCAGAGGAAAAATAATATGGCAACAGAACAGAGCGACGGCGACGGCCGTATCTGATACAAAGAACCGCAAGTTTGTGGGAACGTTCGATCTGTTTCAGTGGCCAGCGGCACTGTAAATCAAGTGCCAAACGTCTGCTTTACCCTCCATACTGATGAGGTTCCCATATTTTTATCTATTATGTATAGAAAAGGCTCCTTTACGCTGTCCCCCATCTAAACAATGATGCTTTTCTATATACGTGGCTAATAAATATATGTATAGGTATCAGTAGTTTTACTAGAATCTGCTATGATTGAGTACCTAACTATGTACTGGAAACTCGGTACCTGCGCGAAATTAGCACCTGCGGACATTTGACAAATGTATTATTGTATTTAACCTACGTTTCGATAAAATTTTATTTATAAATATAGAAATGAAATGTTGTTTAATTAAACTATTGTATAGATTTATTTATATATTTTATATGATAATTTTCTACGATTATTATATAAATATGAAATATAATTTTAATGCAATTAGAAGTATATATAATATTTATCTAATGAATATTTAATTTAGTTACACATTATATTGCATTATTTTTAATAGAGTAATGTTGGTCGAAATTGCATGCTCAAAATATCAAATCATTTAAATATGCGTACTAAATGCTTTATATTAAATATATCATATTTTAATAGAACACACCAAAAGACAATATTTCTAAAATATGTGACTTCAAATCTATGCAAAGTTCCGAAAAGAAAACACGCTCGGATCATAATATTTTCTTTTACGAAATACGTAAAGGAATTGGGACTCATCTGACTGTTATCCTAAAATAAACATGATCAATCTTGACACATGTATGCTTTCCTCTATAGTTATCTTCTATTCTATATTGTAAGGAAAAAATAACGACTCTATTCTATACTTACTTTATCTCTCCTGTTTTGATCAACTTGTGAAGTTTATTCAATTGATAAGCTAGTTTCCAACTACCTTAAATATAAGTTAAAAGTTCCGCTGTAAATACCAATAAATCATAATAACTGCTTCTACATTATTGTCGATAAGTACAACCATCTATCTTCTTCGGCACTATTATAAATCTTTTTCTTTGTGATGTCAACGTCTAACTTCTCGTCTTTTATCTATTTGTAACGTTAAATATTTTGAACATTGGTATAAATGAAACCTTATACTGTCTATGTAACTGGAAAGTATATTAACGTTACGTAAATTCTGAAAAGAACAGCTTTATGTTATCTATATTGTTCGTATATTGTGCTACGATTTTATTAACGTTTTTATATTTATATAGACGAGTGTTATAATATTTATTTTTGTATCGAATTTTATTATAGTTATGTATTAAAGATTATGAAATAAATTTTCTGTAATCATGTATATGCTATATTCAATCTTTCCTTTTACACCACATTCAAGTCACGACTTCACCCGCGAACTAAGGCAATCTCTAGAGGCACCTACGAGGGTCATGCCATCTTTCTCAACAGACTGTGTACCTACTCAAATAATGTCTTAGTAGCTTATTTATGCACTAACACCGACTCCACGAAATAGCATGACTTAATCAAAAGCATTTAGGTACTTAACTACACTCAATCTGAAACAAGTTATTAGAAATGTTAACGCAGGGCATCTTACTATAAATAAATAATGAAATAAGTCAAATAATTTGAATTCTATTTAAATAAACCCCAGATACTTCGTTTTCCCAAATTTTGATTTAGGTATTTAAAAAGTTGTATAATGATGAATGAGAATTTGTAAGTCATATTTAGTAGTATAGGTACTTAGAATTAAATACTTTCTATTACCTACCTAATATAAGATTAAGATAATAATACTTATATAATAGGAATTTATAGAATCCGCATTGGTATCACTTTCAAAGGTGGGTATCAAGTTTATTCGTTTGTGTAAAAGTCACTGAGCTGCGGCAATATATCAAGAACCTCCGATTGTTTATTCCAGAATGCGACGACGAGAGTCCGACGATCGAAGCCCTCGCGCGATCCCCTTCGTTGCCCATCCACTCGACAGCCAGCTACGGTTCACCGAGCCTGTGGGCAATCGTCATGCGACTGCAAAACGAAATAAAAACTCTCAAGCTAGACGTGAAAAACTTGCAAACTCAACTGAGAGAAGAGAAACAAGACCGCATACTTGCCATTACAGCTTTACAAACTCATAATATGTTGATGGACGTGAAAGAAAGTAAATGTTAATTTGCCAAGTATTATTAAATATATATTGCCCATAATGTGCCTTTAACTTGTGTTTTATTTCCAATGTAGCCTATATAGCCTTTTTTCTTGTTAGGTTATGAGCAATGCTTATCACAGATTTTGCTTAGATTTTCATTTCATTTATTTTCACATGCGTATTTGGTTCGATACATAAATTCTCGTACATAAGTAACATAGTAAATATTTGTATGTAGCTGCACCCTTAGTTTCACTCGTGTGGACAAACATTTCCAGAATACAAAGTTGTGTTGTTCCGCACGACTTAAAGTACCTACCTAATAGAAGGTTTATTTAAATATAAGTATAAAAAAATTTTCAACGTGCAATTCTTTATATATAGGGCTAATTCTGTGTTACAATCAAAATGTTTGGTATAAACTTACACAAGTTATACACACTCAGAGCTGTTAAGGCTTAACGGCACTGCATTTTTTAATTTAGTGAATGATGTGACAGCCTTTCACCTGATGTTAAGGAACATGGCCCCCATAACAGAACAGTGTCACTCGGAACTCCAAATATAAAGTTTAGCGTGACACTGCACTGCGCATATCACCCTGAGACATCAGCACAGTCTGGTAATAAGATTACTCGACTGTGAGATCAGATCATAAAGTCTTAATTGCCCAGTAATTTCACTAGCTACATTTCCCTTCAAACCGAAACACAGCAGTGCTTACACACTACTGCTTGGCAGCAGAATAACTGGCAAAGCGGTGGTACTAGACGAACTTTGCAGAAAAATCCTACCACCTAGTAGAAATGCCATAGTCAGTGGAAAAAGTATTTTGTACCGCCACACTTCCATCAAAAAATATTCAACGTACAATTTTTTATTTATAGGGCTAATTCTGTGGTACATTCAAAATGTTTGGAATAAACTTATACACACTCAGCGCTCTTCACGGCACTGCATTGCTATAGTTAGGTACCGCCACACTTCCGCGCTTGATCATACATAGTTGCGCATTAGACTTCGTTAATTACTTTAGGTTCATCTAAAATAGAAGTGCACCTCGCATCCGGCAAGTTCTCTCCGTCCAACCTGATTACCGGTTATTTAATTAGGCGGTTGGAGACCAGAACTTTTTAACATTACCTATGTTTACTACCTTTCAGCAGTTTGTGCGGTCACCACACTGGTAAAACGTTAATTTAATTATATTTCTTGGCATGATAATGTTCATACTCGTAATTAGTAAATACCCATTGCCCAAGCAATATTAATATCCCGCATTACACTCGCGTTCGTTTAGAACTAGGAACCTAGATAGTAAAAATAATTATGGTATTAGAATAGATAAAATACCTAGCGGCAGTTCAGTAGTCTGTGTTGAGAAGAGCTTACTATAGAAATGATCCTATGAAGTAAGGTCTTGCAGTTCAGTAGTAAAAACAATGATGCATTTTTTGTAGGGTTGCACTGCACATGGTACATTTGTTGATAGTTATAAAAATAGAAACGAAGATTCTAGAATGCAAATAGGCAACTATTGACACTAGAAAGTATAACATGTATACACTTACCTATGTTAATCACATCACACTAATGTTATAAAGGCGAAAGTTTGTATGTGTGTATGTTTGTTACTCCTTCACGCTCAAACGGCTGAATGGATTTGAATGAAATTTGGTACCAAGATAGCTTATACACTGGATTAACATAAAGGCTAAATTTTATCCCGGAAAAGTGAAATTTTTCCGTGTGATGAACAAATAATTAAAATACTTTTTATCCGCGGGTGAAACCGCGAGGCGCAACTAGTCTTAATAAAAATTGCAATCATCAATAGATTATCCAACTATTTATTAGGCTAATAGATAAATTTAAAAGTAATTATTTCTATTACTTATACTTAATTTTGTACTCGGAAAGTAAATCCCATTACAACTTTAGTCCAAACTACCTAAGTCCAAAGTCCTATAATGAAGTAAAGGTGGGGTGTGACATGCACGCGCGCGGTTCAGTGGGTGCGCATTCAGGCGTCTACATGGCGTGGTTGCACAACACTGCATAGAGAGCTTTATAAAACTACCTAGTGAGTGAACTATTTATACTTAAACGATGGCTTAAAATAAATTACATTCCTAAAAATTTTTGGCAGAGGTCGGGTGTTACTGTAGTACTACTAATGAAACTAATTCCTGTCTATACCAAAGGTTGACAGCAATTAAGTTCGCACTTATCCCTCTATGACATACATACAGCAATGCATTTAGTTAAAAGTATGATACCTCCTACTCGGTACTCCACTACTGGTATGGTACCTCCTACTCGGTACTCCACTACTGGTATGGTACCTCCTACTCGGTACTCCACTACTGGTATGGTACCTCCTACTCGGTACTCCACTACCACTTAACAAAAGATGCATTGATGTGTTTAACCTAAACATATCTTCGAGAAAACGGCAAGGCCATGGACAAGTAAAAATATTTCACTGCTTACCTAGGTACGTATGTACAGAAGCAGGTTATAACTACAACTATTACACGGCTAAAACTCACGAGATACAGTCGAATAACTCGACCGGTGTTCGGGCAATATACTCGTAAATGCCCATCCTCAAGGAGTACGCGCGGCGGCGGTGGCGGCTCGGCGCTGTTATTCGACTGTATCTCGTGAGTTTTAGCCGTGTAATAGTTGTAATTATGAGTACTACTCACGTCAGTTTCTATAATATTAGAAGCAGGTTAGTCTAGGACCTAGGTGTAGTTATAAGCAGTATTGGTATACGTAGGCATCTCTACATATAAAAAGTACTAAATTGTCTGGTCTTCTAGTTTTATCGCCTAAACTTAACCGATTTAGATGAAAATTTGCGTACAGGTTGTTTATATTACCGGGGTTAACATAGGATATTTTCATCCAGGAGATTTGAAAATTTCTTCAGGAGCACTGGTAAGTTCAAGGAGAAAACGCGAGGCGCCCTATAGTGGCATAATAAATGTGAGTGGCGGACGTGAATTAACGTGAATTACTTGGTAGCTATGTAAATATGCGGACCGTGCTTTTCACAAGAAAGCTAATTTACCTATATAGAGAATGCATTTTTAACCTGGGCAATGTATCTAAATATATATAACTCAAAGGTGACTGACTGACATATATAGTGATCTATCAACGCATAGCCCAAACCACTGGACGGATCGGGCTGAAAATTGGCATGCAGGTAGATGTTATGACGTAGGGATCCGCTAAGAAAGGATTTTTCGAAATTCCACCCTTAAGAGAGTGAAATGGGTGGTTGAATTATTTTCCCATAGGCCATGCCGCGGGCGAAGCTGCGGGCAGAAGCTCGTTTACAAATATGTTCTTTAATATTTAGTTGCACTAACCGAAAATATTTAATATTAAAGTGAAAAACAACCATTGCCACAAAAATTGCTGTAATATTTCAGCAGCTAGCCGAATATCCTACCTGCTCCGGCAACGTGGCCGTCTCGAATTTTATTAGTCAGGGTCTAAAGATGACCGTAAAATTGTTTGAAACACGACCAAGTTTGCTGAAATATTTCAGTTAGGATAGGTATTTAAGTAGTCATAATTTATAGGTAGGTATAATCTATAGGTGCATGTAGAAATAACTAAAAATATAGAGATAATCTATAAGATTATTTTACATTCCCTTATATATACCTATCTACCTAATTCCCCTATATGAAAGCCTTACCTTACCAAATCATCAATCACACATGGAAGCAAATCTGGAGAAACGTAATACCAAAATGTTGGTAGAAAGGGTGAATTTTATTAATTAGTCATGAAAAAACATGTTTCATGATACCTGCCTATAATTGTTAAATAAAAACAAAACGTTTTACCAAAATATTTTTTTTATTACGGACGGGAGTTTTTATGCTCCAATAAGTCATCTATTTTATTTCGGTAGATGTTATATAGTTGATTTAAAAAAGAAATAATTTACATATCAATACAGATAAACATTATATGCTGTAGGTAGCTATAGATTATTTGGTTGAATAACTTCCAGTTAACTTCATATATTCATTTTAATATATACAATAAAATATAATAATGACCTATTATTCTAGATCTAAACTTTGGATACACAAATGCTCATAACAATATATGACATATAAACTTACTAGATTTACAAAAAAGGTCGAAAAGAAAATGATATATGATTCACTTTCCTACGTGTAGAATTCTAGACTGTAAGTAATGGCACATTTGAAGTCTTAAACATAATTTCTATACGCAGTAAATCTCCACAAAGCACAGTTTTATGACAAACTCTATGCACTATTTTTAGCTGAATTTAAGTCTAAAACAGAGCTCAGCCAGTGTTCAATCAAGTCTGAACCCAGCACCAGTTTTTGCGTTTTAAGCAAAAACTTTTTTTTGTGCTATGGTTCATTTCCGCCAACTTTTATATTTCAAGAGCTTCCTCGCTGATTTTTATTCAAACTTTTTCACTTTACACTTTCGTTCAGAAATAGTTTTGCAATAAAATTTCAGAATTACAAAAATAAGTATATATAAGTACATTTCAAGTTTTAGGTAAGTATATATAAATGAAGTTTCATTAGGTTGCCATGCTTTCCCGCTAACTTCTTAAGATTTCCTTTATGTTAACAAGTAGGTACCTAGTGAAAGAGTCAAAGTTCGTATTTATTTTAGCCAATGAACGCATTACTCGGGCGTGAAACAAATAAGGCTTTTCTCCACCAGTTGTCGCGATGATAGACTAGTTCGCGCTAGGCTGCGGGCACTTCGCGTTGAACCGGAGCCGGTCGCGCCAGCAGTGCACCTGGTTGCGGATCCTTGACACATCGGCGGCGTATGTCCGGCAGCACCCGCCCACATAACGCACGCCTAAGTCCAACCACTCCTGGATGAACACCTCCACTGGCTCGCACTTGTCGCGATCTATCCATCTGTCGCAGAAATTTAAACTATTTAGTTATGTGCACCCCGTCCTCACTTTGCTAAATTCTCTCCATCCAAAGATAGCCTAGAAGAGATCGCTTTTAGCGCTTTTATATATTCAATTTGTAAATAATTTTAATTTTTGTTATTTGGTGTGTACAATAAAGAGCTCGTCTATCTATCTATGCTATAGGCAGCTTCTAAGTTTGTAATTATCTTTGTATGACGTACCTACTGCAATAATTCATTTGGTACGTATTAAACACATAAATGCGAACTTAAGAGATGTCAAAATTACGTGCTAGCTGCCCCCGGGGACTTCGTTATTTTTTTTGCCTTATTTCAAAGCCTAAAGTAGGGGATTGTAGCTATTTACAAACTTATAACAGTTAGTGTAACAAACACATAAACTCATTCCAAACATCGCATTTATAATATAGACTAGGTAATATGATCACTAGCCAAATTATGTTCACAAAAAATCGTCAAGCTGCCGACCGAGAAATGATTTTGGGATAACGAACCCTTTGGCTACAGAGAACCTAAATCGAAACATTTTTACGGCGCCCTAAATGCATGGCACCTTGCGTCTCACACCGCTGCGGTCGGTCCGACTATCCGAAGCGAGATAGATACGCCCAGCGTCGTTTTGGCAAGCCGTTGTCTTGATTATTTTCATCTAGTCCTACGTAAAACGTCGAGAGGTATTTTTGTAAATAAATATTCGTTGCTTTCATTCTTAGGGCACGTGTTTTTAGAGAGCGTCAGTAAAATGGCATTCAGTATTTTTAATTAATGAAAAGCATAAGTATTGAAAGATCATTCTGAGCATAGTTCTGTAATGCGAGCTTTAGTAGATTTATATATATATATATTCTATAGATCAATGAGTTTAGTCATGATTTATTCGTTAATGAGATCTTACCCTATTTGAGGGTTGTATTTTTCTCCTGAATTAGGATATACAATGAGTGGTATAGGTGCATTTGGTCTGTCGTCGTTAAATCCTTTCAAAAGGTTGGAGACGTAAGATGGAGCGCAGCAGTTGACGCCCACGGCAACCAGCTGGTCAGGGTTAGCTTCCCAGCACTTCTTTGCAACTTTTTGGAAACTCTCTCCGTGTGCTATGCTTTGGTTGTCCTGTAAAAATTAACATTGACACAGATTTTAAAAACTTTCTAATGCCGGCGAAGGTCCAAATAGAAAAAAAAACTCACCTTACAGCTAAATACAAGCCAAGCCTTAATATTAGGAAATTCTCGCAAAAGGTCGCAAAGCATCTCGGCTTCTTCTTGACAGGGAATGGTCTCTAGCGCTAGGAGGTCAACTCCCGCTTCTACGAGAGCCTGTATTCTTGGTCGGTGCCAATCTCGCATGACCTGAAGGCAAATGAAAATTTTATCGACATCAAGCTTCAAAATCACAACCATCAATTTTGTTAATACTAACTTTCATTTTATGGGGTCCGTAAAGTAAAATAAAAATAAACCTAGTAAAATCATAAAAATAAGCCACATCAGTGAATAATGAAGAGGGGCGATGAAATGCTTAAATTCAATTCAAACTTAATTTGAATCTCACGATCAAAAACAGCATTATAAAAAGGGTCTCCAAATTAATTAGGTACCTACGTGGAAATTTTTGTAACTTCATGTTTGTTTCAGATAGCCATTTGTTCTAGGTTTCGTTAATTAACTGTCCACCCGAGTCAAACATTGTCGTACAAAAAAAAAACAAGAGAAATGGAGTGGGTGTTTTTCATATTGCCGATGTAAATTTTAATTTGCAGGCAACTTTACGGCCCTCTTTATGATTTAGCCGTCGCTTTCAATGGCTTTTATTAGGCTATGCATTCATAGCGCTCGTGGTTCAGCTGGAACTTCTAGAGCACGCATGTTTAGCCTTTTTTATATGATAGTAATAAACATAGCTCAAGAAGGATACATCCTCAAGTCTTGGCTCTCATTTTTGTGACATCATTCAAAGACAATTTCTATCTAATACGCGAACCTAGGGTAGGTTTATAGACATGACAATACAAGCTAAGCCTAATGATTTGTGACGCTTTGTCCGATATAGGCCGTCGGATACCTTTACTTAACGCTTCGTAGATTAATTATTTAATACCATAAGGTTTACCTAATAAACATTCCTTTTTAAGTCAGGGAAAGTGCACGGAGCTTCTAACACCTTTTATTAAACCTCCAACACCCTAGTTAACCTTTTCTACGGGTACCGTAGCTGTATTTTTAATACGGCATCCCAGGGCCGATATTAAATAAAGATATTCAAATTGAAATTTTTAAAAGGAACCCTGAAATCTCATAAGTAGGTACATGAAGTGCTATATTAAAAACAGTCATTTAGAATTTACAACTTATATATTCAGATCCTTTAATATTTCATTTTATCGACTACCTAAAGAGTAGAATCTGGTTACAAATGATCACATTCTAGTTCGAGTCTAAAAGTAAAAGCACTTTGCCAGTTGATATGAAAATAGATGGTTCAGGGGTAAGATCGAGAACGCTATTAGGTCATCCATATTTGATAATGCCCTGGTATTAGCCCAAACTTAAATGCTCTAGTTCCAAAAGCGCTATAATTAAAATAATGTCATGGGCATATTGATAGTCTTTGTGGTGTGGTGGTTGAGCAGGTCGGTTGCTTCAGGAAGCGGCGGGTTCGATTCCCGTGAACAAATACTTGTTCTGGAAAAAAAACCACAAATACTTGTTCTGGAAAAAACCACAAATACTTGTGATAAGGTGAGAGCGTAGTCAAATGCTAGACAAGTTTGAAATAAAATAAAAAAAACTTGTTCTGAGTCTGGGTATTGTGGGACCATGGTCCTAGTAGTTCCTGGGACCCTAAATACAGGGAGTCCTATAGTTAGGGTCCAGAATCTATGTATGTGATCGTTGGGTGTTATTATTATTATTATATGTACCTGAATAGAAGTAGTATCGGCGTAGCTGCCGTCGTATTCCGAGCCGTCGTGGAGATGCGCCCCGAAGGGCCCCACCGACCCGACGACCAACGGCATGTGTTCTAAAATAACAAATGATAACAACTTTATAATATTATCCAAGTGTGAACAGCGTCGTAGTGCGGCCTACGTAACACATACAAATACCTTTCAACCCTTGCAAAGTGTAATTAATGCGTGCTTGCACCCGACCCTTGCGGCTGCCAACCCAAGAATCTTTGTTTACAGCAACAGCAAACATTCTTCAAATTTATAATTTTGATTCATAAAATGGCTATTTAAAAACCAAATAACGTAAAATATAAATGCTTCTAGATATTTCATTTTATCGTTAAATGTAAAGGGTGTGTTGCTTTGTAATTTTGTAATAAAAGCCCTACTTCTCTACTGAACAAAAAAAATTAAACGTTGCTTATACTACCGATATCAATATGTGCTATGTATACGTACTCTTTATGTCGGTAAATTGGGAATTTCCAAGGGAAACGGGAAAATAACCTTACATTTAAGTTATTGTCCCATCACTGCAACAATATATGTTACAAAACTTTCCAAGAAAAAGCTACTCGATTTGAAAAATCTAATTTTGCTAGAGAGTGCCTCATTTGTCAATTTCATTAGACCTTTTGAAGTCTTCCACTTAGTGTTGAGTCGTCCTTCACTGGCTGCCATAAATTCATTTAGAAAATATGTGAGCTGTCTTGAGCCCATTTTGCATTAGTAGATAGCTAAAGACTCGGTAGGCGCTCCCCGTTACTCACCATTTTGAATATAGTCCTCGTATTCTTCAACGTAGAGAGCGCGAGCCCGTTTCGCGAGTTCCGCCGCGCGCACTATGAGCTCGTATCCTTCTTCGGGGGTAACTCCCAGATGCTCCACGAACCCCTCCACGGACGCCTGGTACGTGTTCGTTATTATTAAATCAGCCCCCGCTGCAAAAATATCTACAATCAATTCCACAACTCACTCTCAGGTTACATTAATCATCTACCAGCGGATCTAATGAGAACAAATGAATCCCAAGATTAATGCCTTTAACCGGCTTACGGTGTCTCTGAGCCTTTTCGCAGAATAATATAAGATAGGTACTACGTTCGAATGGTGAATGCTCTTGGGTTAATGCTACGTAACTAGCTCGATAAATATTGCCAAACTTTACTTTGCTACCTACTACTATTAACATAAATTATAGTGAGCAGGGTAAGGGGCGCAAACCATTTGATGTTATTAAAACTTAGAAATGCAACACGGAGCCAACTATTTCAACGATTAGAACATGGGCTCGGTAAACGAAACCGTTTTCCGTCGAAGAAAATAATTATGTAATAAATAGAAGACGGCTCACAGCCAGCGAATGGAAAGGTATTAGACAGACAAGGTGATTAATGGCGGCAACAGCGTTGCTCTACTTCCTATAACAACGCTGTATTACAGGCAGCTTGCGTCTCCTGCCGCCGTGCGCCTGTACTATGCAAATGTGAAGTAGTTAGCGGATGAGGGAGAAATGGCGACATCACTTGCCAACTTAGTGCGGCGTCAATCATAATAATCACGGCGAAACAGCTGAGTCTTATTCCTACTTACTTCTTGCGAGCCTTCCGCAAAATGTAATAGCACCAACTTTATAGTGTATGAGCTTTTTGATAAGATTTTATGTAAGTTAATAAACGGTTTTAATATTCGTTAAAGCTTAGCGCCTTCAAAGTGCTCTTACGACGTGCCAAGCATTCGAAAAGTCAAAGAAATGCCTTTGTATTCTCACAAAATACTATGTAATATTTTGTATTTTTCTGCGTCATGTCTCCTATAAGACGCAAAGCAAAGCAAGGCAGTAGGCTTTACCCTCTAGGGAGTTATTTGCTAGCAGACACTTTTCAGCTTTTCCTTATGAAAAGAAATGGTCCATTTTGTGGTGAAGAAAAGCGCTTTCAGAGGACGATGACACGAGACGAGACGAGGTCGCACTCTCGCTGTCAGATGCATGAAAATGACGGGCTTAAACCGAGCTAACGTGTAATTCGTCAAGCACGCATGTAGCTAGGATGGTTCAAAGTAAGTAAGTATACACGTATACCGTATGCGTATTTAAAAGTGAGCTTCACTCACTACAGTCACGCACCTAAGTAATTTGTCTCGACGAGTTCGTGTAAAGTCAGTGAATTCTGTACCATGAAACCAATTCAAAGTTAGAAACGGAGAACAACGCAATTACTTGACAATTCAAAAGGGTTTGTTGTGATGCTATGTAGGTAATAGGTACCTTAGGTATACATAATACTTGCGTAGGAAATGTTTACACATTTAAATACCTCATCGGCCTTAATTTATCTCTTACATAAAACGTTACGTAACAATTTATAATATTTGTACCTAACTAGCTTTAAATACATCTATACTTCCCGATATTGAGGAACGTTCGATGGAAGCTCTACGGGCTTTGCTTCAATTAATTGCCTATAAATATCTAGTCTTTTGTATAATACTTCCATGCTTATCATGTTTTCATAATATAAAGTTTACAGTAAGTTCATTTGGTACAGAATCACACCATACATATACAAAAATTGTTTACGGACACACTCTGATCCTTATAAATAATAAATAAATATAAATATCTGTGGACATTACACACAGCGCCATCTAGCCCCAAACTAAGCAAAGCTTGTACTATGGGAACCAGATAACTGATACAATGCTTAAATAATTTTTTGTTTGTAAATACATACATAGAATACAATACAGAACAAACACCTATGTTCATCACATAAATGTTTGTCCTGGGTGGGGCTCGAACCCACAACCCATAGTCCAAAAGGCAGGGTTACTACCAACTGAGCTATCGGGCCAGTCAATATTAGTTATGTCCACTGATTCTGTAAAGGTTTTGAATGTGACTAACAAAATGATTCCAGTCAAATACTCTACTAAAGTGATATGATCGCATTTCCATAGAGTATAGTATCTATCTAGCTCTAAATATGTCCACAACGCTGGACAGAGCCTCTTTCGCCTCTTCATGCTCTAGTTTGCCAAGCAAAAGTTAAATGTCCTTGCGTTTGTAAGAATCCCTTTGTGCCATACACAAATATCTAGAAAACCCGCGATACATTGAAAATTTATCCAAACAAAGAACCCGTTTCTTCCAGTTCTCTATAGCACAGGCATCGAGATTGATTACCAAAATGTTTTGCGAGTATAATTCCACAGTGTTTTTCTGACCTCTAAGAAAGTCCAGATGTGTGTTGACGACCTCGTCAGGATGCGTGTGTAGAAACCTCGCGCTCCACAGCGGGTCTCCGTCGATGACGTGACCCACGTGGCAAGACAGCTGAGTGGAGAACCCACCGTCTAGGACCACGATCTGCGGAGGTTCCGCCCCCTCATTGCTTGGTGGTGTCATCGCTCACTGACTGCAAAAAAAAAAAACAAGTGTGCTTTATACCACATGGCTGAAGTAAAACTTCTTTAGCTCCGTCTATCGGCCGGTATAACTTGTTTTAGCTTTGTTTAATTTTAATATCGCCATCTTGACAATAATTGTAAATTGTCATTTAACCGGACACGCCTACATAATAATACAAATTTTAAGTAATTTTTAATTTTCTTATAATGGAGATCTACGTGAATCTATTACTTTCAACTACCGTTCGCCTCGTTACGAATTCACCAGCTTACTCCCCAAGTCAAGCGTGCGTAAATAACTTTTACTTCAAAAAGTTATGTTGATTTTAGATAACCCATATTAAATCTAAATTCCTAATTTCGATAACCACATTCAAAACATTGCAATAATCTTAAATAACAGTTAAGTAGGAATAATAAGAGAGTGTAAACACAGTTTATTAATAAATGAGTATTTGAGTAATAAATGAAAAAATCCTGTTACAATATCAACGTTCAAAATTTTTCAGCGGTAAGCATTACGTATCTACCCTGCTCCGAACTCCTCCCCTGAAATTACGATGCCTCTGACACACTTAGCATTGGTTTTACAGGAAAAATCTTCTCACGAAAAAAGGCTATAAAGAGAACCCCTGAAATAATGACTTAATGACCCGTATAAAATGAGACCATCGACGTGGTTTATGACTGATAGGCGTCTTAAGCCAAGTCCATGTAAATTGCAGGTCTCTTGTAGGTATTTAATTAAATAATAACTTTCGTTTCTATGCTATTATTATACGATTACAACGCCATTTTGTTTAATTAAATGTCCTTGTTCATAATAATAATAATAATAATAATATGTGTGGACATCTCACACAACGCCATCTAGCCCCAAACTAAGCAAAGCTTGTGCTATGGGAACCAGATAACTGATACAATACTTAGATACTTTTTTGTTTGTAAATACATACATAGAATACAATATGACACCCAGACTCAGAACAAACACCTATGTTCATCACACAAATGTTTGTCCTGAGTGGGAATCGAACCCACGACCCACAGTTCAGAAGGCAGGGCTACTACCAACTGAGCTATCGGGCCAGATAATGGCACAGAATACATAGTTATGTAGTATGTAGTGAGAAAGAAAACTGCTTTCAAACTCATATATTGTAATGGGCTTGCTATATAAGGTCTTTACCTATGAAATTGCCGTTTTGTTTGAAAAAAGTTAAAGTATTTTTTTTTCGAACTTATTTATTTCTTTTATTCAAAGTAATCACCCCTGCAATCAATGCATCTTTGCCAACGCTGTGGCAGTTTATGGATGCCCTTCTTGAAAAAATCAGCAGGACGGGAGACAACAAACTCTTCAAAGGCGTTTTGTACTGCCTCTCGGGAATTCAATTTTTTTCCCGCTAAAAAGTTGTCCAAATTTTGGAAAAAGTAATAGTCGGTAGGCGCAAGATCTGGTGAGTATGGCGGATGAGGGAGAGCTTCCAAACCCAACTCATGCAGCTTAGAGACGGTCTGTTGTGCAGTATGGGGTCGCGCGTTGTCGTGAAGTAGCAGTGGAGACGACCGATTGACCAAAGCTGGTTGCAGACGTGCGAGTTTCGCCATCATTGTGGTCAGTTCTTCAATGAACACATCTGCAGTAATGCTCTCGCCGTTTTGTAAAAAGCTATGATGAATCACACCAGCACTAGACCACCAAACTGTGACCATCACCTTTCTAGGGGTCATTTTTCGTTTTGCACATTGCTTTGGTACCGAACCAGGATCTAACCAACTTGCTGAGCGCTTTCGATTGTCAAAAAGAATCCATTTTTCGTCGCACGTAACAATTCGGTTCAAAATTCCTTCATTTCTGTGCCTGTTAAGCAGCGCAAGGCAAGTCTCGACGCGTACGTTGCGCTGGCGATCGTTAAGTTCGTGGGGCACCCATCTATCAAGCTTTTTTATCTTGCCAATCTGTCGCAAATGGACCAATATTGTTTTGATGCTAACATCAAAAGCTGCTGCCAGCTCAGCTGTAGATTGAGATTCATCAGCTTCCACAATCGCCTTTAATTCATCATTGTTGACCAAAGTTTCGGGACGACCACGAGGTTCATTTTTCAAGTCAAAATTCCCAGAACGGAACCGAGCAAACCAATAACGGGTTGTACGTTCGTTTGTACAGTTCTCTCCGTAAACGTCGTTGATGTTACGTGTCGTTTGTGCCGCGTTGGTGCCACGACGGAACTCATATTCCATAATTACACGAAATTTCAAAGTATCCATTATGAGGAAAAATGTTGAAATGTGATGAAAATACAACGCTAATCAATAAACAAAAGACTTATATTGTAAATAGAATGTCATATTTTTAAAACAAAATTAATTTGAATTTAGAATTCATAGCCAATCAAAACTTTTTTTTGTTTGAAAAAGTCTGTACTGCAATACGGCAATTTCATAGGTAAAGACCTATTATTATTTGACAATAAGCACTTTGTAATTTTATATGCTTAGTGAAATAACTTAATTTTAAGTACCTAAAATAATTTTGACTTGTAAAAGTGCTAAATTTAGCCTATTTGCAATAAATCTTTTGACTTTGACTTTAATAATATAGGTATGCCAGCCCTGATGAGTTCATGAAGATATAAGCTCCCGCATGGACTCTAAGGTATTACTATTAAGCTTAGCTACTCTATTATTCAGTATATCAATTAAACGCTAGCTAACTGCTTACCTAACGATGTATAAAATGTTTCTCTAATCATCTATTCTATACTAGCTGCGCGGTTTTACCCGCGAATAAAAAGCCTATTTGCTAATCTACTAAATTCCAGAAAAAAAACCTATCTCTGGTCCGCCTTAGAGGTAATAAATAATCAGATTTTGGATTTTATTAAGTTAATTTTTTTATTAGTACTTATATACAAATTAAAAAATAAGTATTTTAATGATTATTTATTGTTCATGTGGTATGCGCACAGGTTTGTGAAGAAAAAAAATGGGATAAAAAGTATTCCATATCCGTCTCCTGGTTCTAAGCTACCTTCCCACCAATATTCAGCCAAATCTTTTCCATAATAAAATATAGATTACCTACTAAACGTAATTATGCATCTAATATTCATGCCAATACATCACATAGCCAAGTCCAGGAATTAATAATGTGACAAATATTGCAGATGTGTCCAATGGTCGTTTCCTCAAAGCAAGTCGATCGATATCATTACCTACTGGCTCAGAAACGGAGTAGCAGGCACGGAGAGCAAGCTTTGCACTCGCAAATTGCAAAGGGAACGGGGCGCCCAATTCTATATATCCAAACGTAGGTACCTATATTAAAATACGATCCATGGGTCTGCAGATTTTTTTTATCAACAAATTCATTACAAAATATTGTTACAACGACTTCAATAATGCGTTTTTAGATACTGAGCAGGTCAAAACAACTCGACTTGATAAATCTCTTCGACCTGTCGCCTATATCAGTACCGTGATATGAACGCTGAGAGAAGGTCACAGTATTTCGATGTAAGCTTCTTATCTCACATTATAACAATACGTACATTGTATCGCATGTCTTTGTGAAAATCTTACTCGCGAATCCAAGGATTTGCGTGTTTTAATGTTTTCTTGGGTAACTCTTAATTGTTTCCAAAGTTTGCTCGGGGCTTTCCTCGAGCCTCCGCTCGTCGAGAACTTCTAAATTTGTTTTAAAATGACATAAAAATGTGAGGGACACTGTAATTAAACATAAATCACCACACGAAAAATTCACAGAGCCTGCTTTATAAGCGGTTGAGACGTTTTTGCAGCTGAAGAAATATCGTTTTCGGTGACAACAATATTTTAAGCGTCTTGACATACACCTGAGCTCGAAGCGCGTTGAAATGAGTTATTGTTGTACCCACCTACTTAATAGCGCATCTACATCTACAAAGACCGAAATGTTTCATACAAAACTTATTTAGGATAAAATAGATCGCTATAAAAGTATGTTTTCAAACTTAAATGTAGGTAGATATTGGCATGTACAGTTTTGCTCCGTTCAAAGTGTCTTTACAGTTACTTTTTTAAAAGTTGTTATAGGCAAAACATTTGACATTCACATTTGACGATTACATGTTCGACGCCCCAGCATGCTTGCTTAGAAGATATACCTGTTCACTCTTGACATGAAAATTCCCAGATGGAGGTTTTGGCGGGAAAGCGAAAAAGATTGCGTCACCGCATTGTATTATTTTCCAAAACTTGTTTTATTTTCAGTGTTAGTGCATAAAATTGGTGGCATTCTATTCGTTAAGTGCTGGATTACAGGCGTGAATGTGGGAAAATGGTATGATGGTGAAACGTTTCTTTTCGTGTTGTTTCCAAAACTCCATAGAAGCTTCAAGTAAAGTTGCCACCACTTTACTAGGAGTATGACTTTGACTAGACTATGACTTGACTATGACTTCGACTGTGACTTGACACATATTTGCCTGAAATATCATTAACTTGATAAATTATCAATTACTTAACTCTGGCTAAATACACAAAAGTGTGGAGCCAAAACATAAAAAAAAATCCCAGATTATAGTTTACTGAAAACAAGAATTCCGGCAAGCTGTTAACTTTCATACACACATACTACGTATATATAACTTATATTCTACAGGTATATCTACTTTACAATGTACAGTATCAGTAAGATTATAAGCTACTTAATTAGTTTTGTGTGTAACGTTACTCAACAGTCAACACTGTTTACAAATTGATAAAATTAATGACCTCTGGTGGTGTAAATACATTAATCATTAATTTATATTAATATTAAATGCCTAGAGTTGTAACTTTGCTCTGGTTATCATTAGAAGAGCCAAGCTATGTAACTTTCCGACCTCTGTCTATACCTACTGGTGGGTAATGGATAGTAGCGTACATTATGATTTTATTTGACAACCTCTGTGGTGTGGTGGTTGAGCAGGTCGGCTCGTCACCCGGAGGCGGTGGGTTCGATTCCCGCGGCAGAACAAGTATTTGTACACAGAAAAAAAAGCGCACATACTTGTTCTGAGTCTGGGTGTTGTGGGATGGGATGGTCCTCGTAGTTCCTGGGTCCCTAGACACCTAGTTAGGGTCTAGGATCTATGTATGTGATCGTTGGGCGTTATTATTATTATTATTTGTATTGTAATGTATATTTACTGTTGTAAAATATTTTGCGTTTAAGAAGTTATCTTTACTTTTAAATTAGTAACATGGGCAATCAGATAATCACAGACCACCAGTAAAAAAGATAGCTCTATATAAGTAAATACCGTGCTGTAAATCAGGTATTGTCGGCATCATGACGTTTCAAAATAATATAAAAATTAATATACCCTATCCTATCCACCTACTCAATCTTATTGTCCGCACTTAGTACTTATTAGGTACATACTATTGTTACTAGGCGTGTTTGGGGCGTTACTATCAGGCCAGACCAGACGTACATCACGACGAGCGGTACCTAACCGATCGGGCAACGTACGCTGCGGATGGATAACCACTAAAAAAAGTGGTATGTACAACAGAACTCTACTGTGCTACATGAAGTCGTCGGTCCTGGCGGTTAAGAACAATAATCGTTAAGCCATGTCAGAAGCCTCTGAGCGGCCTAAAAATTCTGACACCAGAGCTGACCACTAGCCTTTACTAGACGATCAGACCAGTTGTAATAGGTACTAAGTGCTACCAACAAATTATGTACACAAAAAAAAACTCGCGCTATACGTTACCATTAACAATGTAAATAGAAGTTTGTTGTTAAATTAATCCGAAAATAACTGTAAAGTGTAGAAGGATTTCGAAATTCGACGTCCGATCACACATTGACCGCGTGTAGAGCGATGTGTTCGTACAATCTGTTCTCAAACTTTAATATAAATAACACCCATTGATTCCATGAATGTACACACATATTCGAATTAGGATTATCTGTATATAGAAAGATGACAGTATTTTTAACTATTTTATCATAAACTAGAAACAAATATCTTAGATATTCGTCACATGGATGGCTGTAAATGGTTTCAATTAAAATAAATAGGTTATGAAAAACAATATTTTACCATTATCTAAAATTTTTGATATCATGTGTGTTTATTTGGGTTGCAGTATACGCCCATTTAACCTTGTGGTCTCAGTGGTGTAAAAATAGGACCACCCCATCTCTTCCCGTAGGTGTAGTAAGAACCGGCGAAGGGAATATTCAGAGATTTGGTAGTAGCATTCTCCTTGGTGCATTGAAGTCTTCTGCGATCACCATCTGCGGCTGCATGCCGAGCGTGGTGATTATGGCATACCCTTTTTATGATAAGCGACCAAAGTGGCGATTTATGGGGGAGGCCTGTGTTTGGGGGCAGTGGACGTCTTCCGGCTGTTGAAATGTTGATGTAATACGCCCACTTCCAATTGAATATAACGAGGTACCTATACTAGTTTGATTTATCCATATTGAACAATAATAGGAAGCGATAGACAGATGGGTCAGGGTCTATGAAGGTTACGTATCGCAGTCTATTTTTTGGTAGTTAATTTTAATTTTAACCTTGAATAGATTTAGGTATTTACGTATTTTAAAACTAAGAAGTTTAACAAAGTCACGATGTTAATTTAGCCTTCGTAGGCATTTAGCCAACGAGGTCAAGCCATGTGGGATGTGAGACTGTTGTTCACATTATTCGGTCTAATGGGATACTGCTACCTATTCTTAAAAATTCACAATACCATATCCATTTTCCCTGCATGAGTAGTGAATATGGAAATCTTTTTACGATGCACTTGTTGATAGTAGATATATAATACATAAGTAGGTACTATGACTAATGCCCGTCTGTACTAAAGTTAGACAGCTCCTAAGTTCGCACTTATCCCTCTATGACATACATATGTGATAATGTGATACTGTGTATACATACCTAAGTGTGAACTTAGGAGCTGTGAAACTTTAGTAAAGACGGGCATAAGTATCTGTGTCACATAAAGTATTTAAGTATTCTATCAGTTATCTGGTTCCCATAATACGAGCTTTGCTTAGTTTGGGGCTAGATGGCGTTGTGTGAGATGTCTACACATATTATTATTATTATTACTTTATTTAAAGCTAAACTAAAATTAAGGTATAGCTGTGGTCTTTTAATAAAAGTGAAACGAAAAGGACGGAGATATTTTCATTTCGTTTAGATTTAGGGAAAGTAAAGGAAATAAAAATATGTCCGTTAACGAAGCGACACAATAGGATATGATTACTTAAATTATAATTAGGTGCTTTTTATCGCGGAAAATTTAGAATTCCCCCGAAAAAATTAATGAGACCGTGTGACGCCTCCACTCATTCTACATATAAGTATTGATGTTAAAAAACACTTACAGCCTTATTAATAAACACGAATTAGCTTTAGAGTAGTTACACCATCTTTTGTCTTTTTCTATCCAGTTAAATATTCCAGTAGCAAAAAAAGGACAAAAGCTGAAGTAACTAACCCAAAACTACTACTCGTTTATTAATAAGGCTTATAATGATCTTGTTAAATATTCAAGGTCAGTCTTACAGTCAAGCAAGTAGAAATTTCCTGTCGGTACTTGAATGATATAGAAGACATTTAAAAAAATCATTAAATTGAAGTCTATCACGCGAAAGCGAAAGAAATTATTACTCATACTGAAGAAATTTATTCTCTACTAGCTGACTCGCCCCGTCTACGCACGGGTTAATAGTTTTGCACCCTAACCCTATCCAAGAGAATACTTCTTCTTCTCTCATCTCACCTTTCAAATCTTCCCTAGACTACGACAAACATTTTAAAACCAAAATCAGCTAAATCGGTCCAGCCGTTCTCGAGTTTTAGCGAGACTGATGAACAGCAATTGATTTTTATATAGATATTTAGATTAGTAATATGTTTATTGCGCGTCAACGCGCGAAACGACCGATTTTATACACCTATCCCTCGTAAAGAAAGCCAATAATATAGAAAAAAAAAAGTGAAAATAACAAAACAAACAAACACAGTGACTTGGACGCTGAAAGCTGAATGTGGCTTTCACATCGTGAAAACACACAAAATAAGATAAATTTCACTCATTTCTGAGATAAAGTAAATACTCACATAATATATTTGTATATACGTACAATACTCTCCGTAAAACCAAATAAACAATTTGAGCTAATCTAATTAAACCGGTGAAAATGTATTTAGAGCAACATAATCAATGATCATGCAGCGACGCGCAAACAAGAACTATCGCAACGCAAACAGAAACGCGCGTATCGTGCGTGCTGTACGCGGGCACACTGCGCTGAGCAGAAAACAAAATGGTACTTATTCTTTTTTAAATCGTAGGTATAAATTACTTTATCAAGTTAAAGGTCAAGTAAACACACGTTCGATGTCTGAGAGAAGACTGGCGGCTAAACATTCTGAATGCGTTGGTGCCGCTTGGAGATACATACATTAACATATATAAATATTTAATCGCTTATCTTCATGTTATTAGATGTTTGTTAAACATCAACTTTATTTTATTTATCGTCGTTTTTGGGAAGCTAATTAGTATCAATAAAGTTTATAGTTCATAGATAAAAAATAAGTAATAAGAATAATAACGCCCAACGATCACATACATAGATCCTAGACCCTAACTAGGATTCCCTGTGTTACCCAAGGACCCAGGAACTACGAAGACCATAGTCCCACAGCACCCTGACACAGAATAATTTTTTTTCTGTGCACAAATACTTGTCCTGCCGCAAGAATCGAACCCGCCGCCTCCGGGTTAAGTAGGTAAAATATAATTTAATGTCATATTTAGGATGAATTGTAACTGTTATTGGTACTCGTAATTACCTATGTATTTTTTTACCTTTTTTTGTGATATTGAGCTATACACCTTTTTAATTATTATTAGTCACTAAGAACGATGCAAATAAGTCCGAGTTCACATTAATTAATTAATCAATGTGTCTACGCTAGACACAATTCTATTGCTTTGATCAATGCAAGATTCGTTTAAATGTAGTTCATATTTAAAGAGAAACATGAGCTAAGAATGTAAGCATGTAAACTCAGTGATATTTCAGCGTTATTCATTTGATAAGAATTTACGCATGTCTCATGCCGTTTTGTATTAAGTAAGTATTTTATCTATCTACGTATCTATGCATTTTTTCCTTTAAAAGTATACTTTGGGATAATTACTACATTGTAGGCTACTCAGATATTATTATTGTCACATTGATTCGGCATATTTTTATTTCAACGTTTTGTCTGGCATCCGCTCCCGCGTGCCCACTGTGCTGCTATACACGACGGCTGTAGATTGGCCCGCGGACGCGTCCGAGACACCGGATAGATAAGTATTAATAGAGTTATCAGCGCACCCGCAGATTACGAAGCACTTACTATGCGCGGAGCAACGCACTCGTGGTTCGCAACCGGCACACGAGCTGAAATACATATTTCCCTCACTGGTTTTACACCATTTCATGGTTTTAAAATAGCGAATACTCTTTGTTTACCTACCAACGGCACCGTAAACGTTTTGTAAATAGCTGGTCACACTTTACTTCAACGGTTTTGTTTAGTTAGATGATCATTCTAATTCTGCTTTGAGGGTGATGAACTTTAAAATAAACCGGATGGTTTATTTTACTTATATACCTCAAATATCTGCTGCATCCACTAAGTAGTAGATTCAGCTTCATGATAAAGTCCAGGTGATTCTATTCTAGGTTTTTATACACATTATCATTAGGTGGTAGGACTTTACTGCAAAGTTCGTCTAGGTAAGTACCACCGCTTTGCCAGTTATTCTGCCGCCAAGCAGTAGTGCGCAAGCACTGCTGTGTTCCGGTTTGAAGGGCACTGTAGCTAGTGAAATTACTGGGCAACTGAGACTTTATGATCTGATCTCACAGTTTAGTAATCTTATTAGTAGATTGTGTTGATGTCTCAGGATGACGTGCTGTTAAAGGATCCCGATAGGAAGCCTTTTTAAAAAAAACTATTTTATAAAACGCACTGAATTTAATGTTTGAATTAATATATGGAATAAAAATTACAAGTGTTCAGGTGAACGGTCCGTCGTAGACTGGCACCGCTCTCAACCTCCTCCCTACTTCTCGACTATAAGATGCTGATAAAGCCCGTAAGGGCTGCAAGTCTGCACCATCCCCTACATGGATGGGGTATAACAGTGCGCAGTGCAGTGTCACGCGAAACTCTATACTTTAGATTTCTGAGTGACACTGCAGCTGATAATGGGCAGCCATGTCGTTTAACATCCGGCAAACGGCTAGCTCGTCACGTCATTCCTAAACATAAAAAAAGCTTCACTTCAACCTGCGAAGGAGCTGAACATCGATAATAACGATAACAAGGAAGCACGATGCATATTCCACATAATCGTAATACAAGAGTGTAAATTTATATACTCAATAACTTTATTTCAATAAACAGATTTGAAACGTATCTAATAAATGTGTGGGAAGTAAAGTGAACTTTTGATATCATTCTGCTATCAGCCAATGAAAGTAAAGTTATCTTCCATTACCTTTTATCTGAAGTGTTTTTGGAGATACCAGACTTATACATGCAACTCATCACTAAGTAATTAGGTACCTACCAAGTTTTATTCATTTACTAGCTAACCCGAATTTTACACCCTAACCCTGTGAAAGAGAAGAGGGAAGGGAGAAAAAGATAGAATGTCACATCATCACAACATGCCCATGCGCTACAATAAAACATTGCTGGCAATGAAGATGAAGCCATTACTTATCCTGTCGAAGGGAAGAGAGGAAGAAGGAAAATATAGGGAAATGAATGGACGGTACGATGACGAAGGAAGGCAGGTCTATTATTTATCTCTCCCTTCTACTTGCCTGCCTTCACCGTACGATCCATTCATTCTTTTCCCTATATTTTCCTTCTTCCTCTCTTCCCTTCGACAGGATAAGTAATGGCTTCATCTTCATATTCATTTTTACTAGGTGGTAGGACTTTACTGCAAAGTTCGTCTAGGTAGGTACCACCGCTTTGCCAGTTATTCTGCCGCCAAGCAGTAGTGCGGAAGCACTGCTGTGTTCCGGTTTGAAGGGCACTGTAGCTAGTGAAATTACTGGGCAAATGAGACTTTATGATCTGATCTCACAGTTTAGTAATCTTATTACTAGATTGTGCTGATGTCTCAGGATGACGTGCGCAGTGGAGTGTCACGCGAACCTCTATACTTTAGAGTTCCGAGTGACACTGCAGCTGGTATGGGCAGCCGTGTCGTTTAACATCAGGCGAACGGCTAGCTCGTCACGTCATTCCTTAACATAAAAAAAAAAAAAAATTATATAAAAAATTAATATTTTATTGTAGCGTATGGACATGTCACGTTGACAGGTATTAGTACGAGTCATATACCTCTGCACTATAGACGCCGACTTGCCATTTTAACCGACTTATACAAATAGAGAAGGCTCTCAATTCAGCTGTATTTTTTTTCTTTTCTTTAATTGTGTTTTTTTATCTCGAAACTGCGTCATACATAAACTGGTTTGCAAAATCTTTTATTTTTATTTTGAGAGAACACTTTCAGGTTGGTCCCATACAAACTTCATTAAAATCGGTTTAGAAGTTTGGTTTTTAAATCAAAATAACTGATAAAATTACGTAAGTAATCTAGAAGATTTACTTACTTTAAGATAATTATAGATGTACATAGTGTTCAGAATAATAAATCAAATTATTTCAGTACTTACTTAACGCTACAAAATTAAAAAAACACAAACAAGCAATGCTGCTGAGTGACGTCACTGTATACTTATTTAAGTATTTAAATGTACAATGTAAGGACTACGTTACTCAGCTAAGTAACAGCTGACTCAAATATGTATTAAGTTCTGTCCGCAGTTGTTTAAATTCACAATTAATATAAATAATAATAATAATAATATGTGTGGACATCTCACACAACGCCATCTAGCCCCAAACTAAGCAAAGCTTGTGCTATGGAAACCAGATAACTGATACAATACTTAGATACTTTTTTGTTTGTAAATAAATACATACATAGAATACAATATGACACCCAGACACAGAACAAACACCTATGTTCATCACACAAATGTTTGTCCTGAGTGGGAATCGAACCCACAACCCACAGTTCAGAAGGCAGGGTTACTACCAATTGAGCTATCGGGCCAGTCAATATAAAGCAGAGATTTTACTTGTATAGGTACTTATGGAGAAAATTCTGTACTAAAACCTACCCTACTAAGCTAGGTATGTAAAACGCTGTAGTTTGGAAGGATATGGTCATAATTATTATAGTCCAGATTGTAAAAATGCCTGTGGAATATCACCTAACTAAAAATAAGTTTTTTTTTAATATGACATAATATATAAAATCCCTTGAATCCTGGTGCATAGCTATGGTATTGTACAATTAAAAGATTAATGATATTCAGAATTTCTTATCTGTTAAAATGACTGGATGATTTGCACTAATTTAAGGTCAGCAACCGTTCAATATATATATAGGTAAAATAATATATATATATATTGTAGTATATCTTAATTAACGCGATTAGATAACAGTTATTAAAATAAAATAAATGAGACGAGGTAAATAAAAATATGTTTTATAAGTTCAGTGTAAACAAATAACTATGTAGTTATATGTTATATACTAGTTGCGCCCCGCGGTTTCACCCGCGGATAAAAAGTATTTTAGTTATTTGCTCATCCCACGGGAATATTTACTTTTCCGGGATAAAATGTAGCTTATATGTTAATCCAGTGTATAAGCTATCTTGGTACCGAATTTCATCCAAATCCATTCGTGCGTTCGAGCGTGAAAGAGCAACAAACATACACACATACACACATACAAACTTTCGCCTTTATAATATTAGTGTGATATGATATATGTCTAGTTGTCGTATATACCTTTAGTAGGAGGTACCTACCGTAAGTGAGCTTTGTAATTGATATAAAAAACGCATGCTTTCAAACTTAGCTATATTTCTTGTAGTGCGTTATACAATTTAAATATTATGCTCCATGAATAAAAGTGTCAATTATAGATAAAACAGTCTATTCACGCACAAAAATTATCAAAACCATAATTTTACAATTAATGTACAGTATGAATACAAGTTGCGAAAAGAGTTTTGGCGGGAAAGCGAAAAAAATTGCGCCACCGCATTGTATTATTTTCCAAAACTTGTGTTATTTTCAGTGTTAGTGCATTAAATTGGTGGCATTCTATTCGTTAAGTGCTGGATTACAGGCGTGTATGGAAAAATGGTATAATGATGGTGAAACGTTTCTTTGCGTGTTGTTTCCAAAACTCCATAGAAGCTTCGAGTAAAGTTGCCACCACTTTACTAGGAGTATGACTTTGACTAGACTATGACTTGACTTGATGACTTCGACCGTGACTTGACACATATTTGCGTGAAATATCAATAACTTGATAAATTATCAATTACTTGACGCTGGCTAAATACACAAAAGTGTGGAGCCTAAACATTATAAAAGAAAAAAAAGTTGCGAAAATTCAAAAAGTGTTAAATGTGTAAATTGTAAATCTCTTTCAGGAAGAGAAATGAAGGTTTGTGTCTGCCGACAAACTGCTCAGCTATTAACAGAATGCTGTATATTTAAATTAAGAATGTATTTTGCAGAATAAATTAACGAAAAAAGATACTTAATCTAAGCTCTATTTTTGATAGTGCGTTGGTTAGCAGTATTATGTAGGTCTAGCATTTCATGAGAACTATGTAGAAGTAGCAGAATATTGGTTTACTTTACTCCCTTACACTTACAACCCATACAAAATTCTTCTTAACAGCTGTAAATCACCGCTATTATTATTTATACTATTATTATTATTTAGGATTTATCCTTAAGGTTCAAGGTACACTTATCATTAAAATGCAGGACTGCTAACTATATATAACTCTGCCAGCACATAAATTAACGAAATGAATACCATGAAATAGTCTCGTGCAAAGGTAAAAATAATCTAGATGATGACAGCTGTTGGTCGGAACGTTATCGGCCGTTGACCCGCCCCGTCGCGAGTATGTTTCAAAATCACAACGTATAGGCAGCGCACTTGTAATAATAACATTATTTGGCACAATATCAACTCTCAATCCTTTTACAAACTTGAAGATGCAATATTCTAGATGAAAATTGACCCAATTTTGGGTGTACTTATTGTTACAAATAGTCTTAAATTACCATATGGTTAGCGCGCCAGGACTAAATGGCGGGTTATTTGCCAACGCTTCGTTTCAAACTTATTTATATTGTTTATATTATTATTTTATAATTTTATAATATTATATACAATATAAAGTATGGTCTACAGAGTGCAGTGGTTTATTGTTAACATTTAGAGATAATTTAGAAATAGTGGCTGGTCAAGTGTTTTGCGAGGTCAAATGATCAAAGGCCTAATACCATTTCTTTTTAGCGCGATTCGAACGAAGAACATGGCTAAGGTGAATCGCTACAGTAAAAATTGTATTGTAGCGACCCATTTTATGTCAATAAATGATTATTTGATTTGATTATTAGGTCTTCAATTGAATCGCCCTAGGAGGTAATGGTAAGACCCCAGCAGTATTCAACGGAACGATGTTCATGCAAAATGTATTTAACTATAAATATATTAAACTATAGTTTATTATAAGCACCTAAACTTAAATGGCGAACTAATTATATACTCGTATATATAGATACTAGGTGGTAGCACTTTTCTGCAAAGTTCATCTAGGTAGGTACCACCACTTTGCCAGTTTTTTTACCGCCAAGCAGTAGTGTGCAAGCACTACTGTGTTCCGGTTTGAAGGGCACTGTAGGGCATTGTAGCTAGTGAAATTACTGGGCAATTGAGACTTAATGATCTGATCTCGCAGTCGAGTAATCTTATTGCCAGTCTGTGCTGATGTCTCAGGATTACGTGCGCAGTGCAGTGACACATGTGTCACACAAAATTTAGGTAATCCGAGTGACACTGTTTTGTTATGCGCGGCTGTGTCGCTTAACATCAGGTGAACGACTAGCTCGTCACATCATTCATTAACATAAAAAAAACTATGCAGAGAGGATGATATGATCCGAAATGAGGAGATCCGCTAGAGAACTAAAGGGACTAATATAGCGCTTCGAATTAGCAAGTTGAAATGGCAATGAGTAAGCCACATCGCTCGTAGGACTGACAACCGGTAAAGTAGAAAAGTTTTCGAGTGGCAACCATGAACAGGAAGACACAGAGAAGGTCCGCCTTTCTCTTGGTGAACCGGCAGTCTGGTTAAAATCACGGGGAGCGGATGATGATGATGATGTGGCAACATGGCATATGTTCAGTAGTGGACGTCTTCAGGCCGTTGATGATGATGATGACCTAAACTTTCTGGAAATTGGAATGTTCTGTACTGTTACCTAAATACATTAATAAGAAATCCACTTTGAGAGTTTTGGCGGGAAAGCGAAAAACATTGCGTCACCGCATTGTATATTTTCCAAAACTTGTGTTATTTTCAGTGTTAGTGCATAAAATTGGTGTCATTATATTTGTTAAGTGCTGGATTACAGGCGTGAGTGTGAGAAAATTGTATAATGATGGTGAAACGTTTCTTTTCGTGTTGTTTCCAAAACTCCATAGAAGCTTCAAGTGAAGTCGCCACCACTTTACTAGGAGTATGACTTTGACTAGACTATGACTTGACTTGATGACTTCGACTGTGACTTGACACATATTTGCCTGAAATATCATTAACTTGATAAATTATCAATTACTTGACTCTGGCTAAATACACAAAAGTGTGGAGCCAAAACATTACAAAAAGGTAAAAAAAAATAGAATCTACTTTCTCTGGTTCGATTTAGAAATATATAATATCGAGTTATAATGTGGAGGAATAGCCAGCGGCAATATCCATTTAGTGGCTATAATAAGTATAAATGTGCCCACATTTTCCTATTTTCGTATAGAAATTTACAAAATAAAGTAAGTAGATGTATATTTTGTATTCGATGTTGTAATAAGTAGGTATATTATCTACTTATTAATATTTTTTATAAAGGTTAAAGTGCCTTTTTTTCAAGTCACGAAATACTACATTAATATAACAACTACTACTAAATACTACTACAAATAAAACATTTTACTATATACTAGACGCGATGACTTAGAAAGAGTCTAAATGCTCCAGCCCACTACCAGTAGGTAGCGTACCCAATTACCCAACATGATGGCAGAATTGCCCCGTTTAATTGCAATGCTGATTCGTTGCGCAAAATAAGTGCCAGCATTTTGGACACGCGTCGCATCGACCAGGCGCTCTGATCTTTGGAAAACGCGAGGAAAATTTTATCACAACCTAAAACTAAAACCATTTAAACTTTCAAGTGGAAGAGCAGTGCTCCAGAAAGCTAGTTTGTTCATAAGGTTAAAAATAATGGCATTATTTGTATAGTTCAGCAACCAAAATCACAATTGCTGTCTCATGCAAGTCAATTACGTCTATCCGCCGCCTAGTTAGATAACTGAAGCTCCTGATACAATATGAATTCGCTTCGAGGGAGTTACAGTTAGGCCAAAACTATTAAACACGATTATTCCGTGGTAGAATTGAATTAAAATTAAATTGTGTTATCAAGAGATAACACAATTGAATTCAAGAGTATAGGGAAGTCTATGCGGCCAGATACAAGATATGAGCGCGCTAGACTTCGGCTGACTACTGGTTATCAAGCTTGATAAATGGATCGGTATCGTGTAAGTATAAGTATATATAGAGAACGACAATGTCATAATCTTGATTTATAGATAAGATATAGTAAGTCATGCTTTTCATTATGTAACTCATTATGATCTTGTACGCACCATCAAATCGTATGTATCATATATATAATCGTATGGATTAACATTAAATTAGTAGATACTTTTATTGTATGTCTCATCAAGTTTATTAAGCACGAGCATCTGCCCGCAGCTTCGCCCGCGGCATGGCTTATGGGAAAATAATTCAACCACCCATTTCACCCTCTTAAGGATGGAATTTCGAAAAATCCTTTCTTAGCGGATGCCTACGTCATAACATCTTCCTGTATGCCAAATTTCAGCCCGATCCGTCCAGTGGTTTGGGCTGTACATTGATAGATCACTATGTCAGTCAGTCAGTCAGTCACCTTTAAGATATATATTTATTATTATTATTATATATTATAATTACTATAAAGCATGTAGTTAGTTAAGTAATAGTTAAAATTACGAGCTACAGTTCTTTCTATACCTAGGTACCTCCTTTTTACCTACACAAGGATCGGGATTTCAAAGTAATGTCAGAATATATTAAACGTAGGTAGTAAGTAATTATCTATTCATACTAAACCACTGATTATATAATATACCGCCTAGTGCATGTCGGACCACCCACAGTGTCAGACTGTAGAGCTCTGTACCTACCTAGTATAATATACCTAATCATCTTAAACATCTACAATTATATGCGAGCCTATAATGGAACGATTATCGAATTTTGGTACCTACCAATAAATGAAATTTCGTCCATCTGGAAGCATTTCACTAAATTAAGTTCAATTTAAGTGAGTGCTCTTACTTCTATTAAGAAATCTAGTTTTCAAATTAACTGCACGGAATATTAGCATTTGTACAATCCAATTTCTTCGTTTAAACAATGAAATTGAATATTGAGAATGCGCTGCAAAAATCTGCTCGTAGAAATGTAGGCTTGGGGAACGGATCTGTGCTGTGGTATACGTACGTGTATATTGAATAATATATATTTCTTTACGATAGTGATTGGAGGTTATGTATCCAGCAATCCCAAAGCGCTGCGCAAACTGCAGGTGCCGATGCCGTGCCGGCGCGTGTTGTTTCCTTACATATACATACCTTTGAGTAAGCCTATTATGTCTACGTTTCCTGTTCTCCATAATATACATATTTTCGTCACTGCTACACTCCCACATGGCATAGGCGCGGCATAACAACTCATAAGATTTGGCTTAAATAATTTCTTAGAAAAAATACAAGTAAACAACCATGAAATTATTGTTTTTAATGAAATAAATTACCGTAATTATTTCACTATATTTTTTATTTCTATAGATCAAAGTACCTAACCAATATTGGCTTGGTATCTTTGGTAACCACCCATGCAATCGATGCATCTTTGTTAACGCAATGGCAGTATATTGATGCCCTTCTTGAAGAAATCAGCTGGACAGGAAGCAACAAATTCTTTAAAGGCGTTTTGTACTGCTTCTCGGATATTGGTTTTTACCCGCCAAGAAGTTAACCAAATTCTAGAAAAAGTATAGAAGTCTGTAGGCGCAAGGTCTGGTGAGTACAGTGGATGACGGAGAGCTTCCATCCCTAGCTCTTGTAACATGGAGCGTTGCTGCCACGACGGTACTCATATTTCATAATTACTCGAATTTTAACATTACCCTGATGACGACGAAAAATATTTAAATGTGATGAAAACATAACGCTAATTAATAAGTAAGCAAATAACTTAATTTTAAACGTTTGGTGGAAGCATCAGGTGACCAGAATGCTGGCTTTTATTTTGAACAAAAAAATAAGCATTGCCTTTCAACGTGGTAATGCTGCCAGCATTCTGGGCACATTCCCCTCCACCAACGGGCTATTTTAAATTTTTAGTTTTATTTTGTTATATTTTAAGTTCTTAGGTATAATTTAGTTTTTTAGGTCTAGTTTAGTTTTGTATTAACGAGTATAAAATACTTATGTTTAATGTAATAAATATTTATTTGAACTATATGTCTATATTTTTTAAATAATATTAATTCGATATTAGGATTCTTAGCCAAACAAACAGTGTTTTGATTTGAAATGGGTGTAGAACGGATTTTCGCTAGTAAAAACCTATTTTTTTATATATAAGTAGTCAATTGTTTTTCCCTCATCTGTGCATATTTAATAAAATTTATTTCTGAAAATAGAACTAAAAACTACCTAAATTGTTGCACTAGCATTGCTTGGCTATCGTTGTATGTGCATGATTGTATATGCGCCAGTGCGTTTGTCAACATGTAGAAATTAGAGTGGGTAGGTTGGTTTTTCTTGTTATTTTATTTTCGCGCAATCGAAGTCAAACGTCGAGTGTTTTACATATAAACATACTTGATTCTATAGCCTAATTTAAAACATTTCTAGAGAAATGGCTCGTTACAGTTTCATGTCGAACAATCTATTATTTTCGGATACTAGGTATACTAAGAATTTTCAAGAAACCCAATAACTACATTTCGAAATCTATTTCTAAAATAAACGCTTATTAAAATCAATGAATAAGTTTTCGTTCTCATTTTCCGTTTCCTTGAACATTATATCGTGACATCGAGATTTGAGGTTTAGAAATACATCGTTTTGTTAATGGCTATACAAATATTATATAATCACCTCGCAGCACCCCTATTTTACGTTTTTCCGGTGGAACTATTTTCAAGTATGGTATCGTGGGTCTCACTAACAAAACTTTGTGTTCAAAATTCCACTCAATACGGTTCGGCCATTTAAAAGTGATAGCCATACACGCAGATATATAATCAAATAGACAAGGTTTAAATAATATAAAATAGTAAAAGTACCGTGCGATTTCACCGACAGTTAACCCTCGCGAGTATTCTTGGGAGTGTTTTTAATTTTTCGCAATAAAAAGCACCCTAATGTTGATCTGGGTAGTTTCTGCAATCTGTTTGCATTTAAGCCACGTAAACTTTCAAACTTTCAGAAGTTTGCAGCGAATATTTCAACGGATTTTTATTAATTAAAAGTAATAACTCCTTACTAAAACCTACATGTTAAATGAGGTGACAAATTTGTGAGGTAAGTTTAGCTCCTTTATACTATTCAATGAACAAACTGAAATAATTTTCAAATACATTTCAATGCATACAAAATACCGTTAATAGGAATTCAAGTATAGAATCTCAGATCACTTAATAGAAGATAGGTAGGTAGAGGTATTTTGTCTCTCTCACAGTGAAACACAATACAAAAAAGATATAGAAAATGTTTTCTTAAGTTGGCTATTCTCCTATAAACATCATGAATCTTAGTAACGGCAAATGGCTCAATATATTTTGCGGTATGGGTAAGGTAGCATAAGTATCTTATGTCAATTTTACCCGCGGATAACACAAACAAGCCTATTCTGGACTTGTTTTTCCCTGAAAGCTGTCGAAGTGAAGTCTACTGAGGATCGCGAAACGACTCTCGTTCCGCAGTTCTGGGTGACATGTTTTACGATGTGAAATGGGAAATGAATCTCTAATAGTGCAAATTGCACAGAAACCATTTCGATGCATCGGTGATAAACACACATACACAAAATCTCCAACCACTGTAATGCAGCCTCTTTCTCAATATTACACACCGTGAGACCAAGAGAGGTCATTAAAAATTGCTCTCGCGAAAAAAATCCATAAGTTATAGTGACTAGGCACCTGTAGGTATCAAAATTTACCGTGGCTTATGTTCGACCTACCTATATTTGCAGCCCCCGGGAAACCTTCCAATAAATCTTGTTACAATGCTGCTACAGTGTTCAATTGCCTCTTAATGTTATTACGTTTAAATTTAAACCGAATCGATCGCTTATTTTGCGTGTGTTATTTATTGTTTATTCGATATTGCCGTTGTTCCGATGTTTTAAAATCCAAGATAACAAACAATGAACATTGGCAAAGAGTAACAAGTAGGTAAATAAAATGTATAAAAGCTTAAAATCATGCAATATAGTAAATTAAATACGACCTCTTCAATTGAGTATTTGTACTATCATTTGTTTGTTACTATGGGTTTAATATTGGCCTGATTACGTAGCTCAGTTAATACGTTTGAGTATTTACTGAAAGCCCCATTATGGCGTAAGCCAGGATCTGGTCCAGAATACCCTCGTCACGCTGCGGGCTAATATAATTGAACCGCTGGACTCGCTGCTTCCAACCTCGGATATACAATAACCCTCTATCAATTTTCATAAAATATTAATTAAATCTTATCCGAGCACGCTCAGGCACAACCTGTCACTTATTCAGTACTCGAAGGTGACAAGTCGAGTTATACGCTTGCCTGAGCGCCTATTAAAATGTCATTATGAGTAAATGAGCACTCATGTTCGTGTTATAGAGCTGTATATTCTGCACAAGGACTGAATCTTTGGCAGGGCTAGGTATATAAGGTCGCGTATGAAAACAGGGGAGTGAAATTACCAAGTGAAAGGCAACAGTAGAATGTTTACGTGGATGTGGATATTTGAAATTGTTTTGCTCTGCGGTGCGTTGGGGCGGTGGCGCTTGGTGGCCGCTCAGTCGTCGAACTTCACTACCTGCGAGGAATTCGAACGTGGGGCCCGATTTAACCCATACGAAATTATCGATTCTATGTGGAAAATATTTTACTTTTATGCAGATAATTCTGAACTCTACCCCATCATATTTGCTTTACCTGCAAAAAAGGTAAGTAACTTGTTATTTTAATAATTTTACCTGTAATAAATTATGTAGATACCTATAGTATAATTTCTATTCCCATTTTATTATCAACCTTAATAAAGCTTAGACATGCCTGACTGACCCTTTTAAGATGGGATAGGTATCAAAATTTCCCTATATTATGTTTGCTTCAGCATCGGTAATAGATTCTATTATATAAATGAGTTTGTATTGTAAGATCAGCTCTGTCGTCCAAATACCTATTTTTCTAAAAAACAAAGTTTCAAACATTTCTTTTTAATTAAATATGCTCGATTATTTGCGTATAGCGACTATACACAGTTACACAGTTACAAGAATAGTGCAGTTATATTCGTAGAGGCTGCTCAAGTTTAAAGAGACGATAGACGCCATAGACCACCAATTGAACGTGGAATGGGATAAGGCGACGCTGTTCATGAACCCGAGGCCCGGCACTGAGGTGCTGTTCCTATACGCGGGTTCGCCTGGTGCATTCCGAGCTATCGTCACAATGGAACAGCGGCAACGCAATGGTGAGTATATTCCAATGCTGGTCACAAGCATCACTTTCAGACCAAACTGCAACCACCCAACTGAGCATCAGCATGATACGGCTCTGAGGTTCGAGAGACACATAGCAGACGCCGTGCAGAATTGCTTCTATAGGCTTAGAACGCTTTATAATTTAAGACCCTATCTCACTGAAGAGCTACGTATACAGCTGGTCGAAACGCTTGTTCTCTCTAAACTTAATTATGCTGACACAGTATATGGACCTCGGTTGCTTTCCCGAACACAGCGTCTAGTCCAGCGAGTGCAAAACGCTTGCGCGAGGTTTTGTTTTAATATACCGCCGAGAAGCCATGTTACGCCATTTCTAAGCAAGCACTATGTTTTAAAAATGAAATCTCGCCGAAAGCTTCATTTGGCATGTCTGCTTTTCGGTGTAATCAACTATCAAAGCCCATCATATTTACATCGCAAGCTCAAGTGGATCACCGGAAACAGACAATGCTCGCGTAGGCATGCCTCCCAGCAGCTGTCTACCCCGCGGCATCGCACAGCCACTTTCACAGGTTCTTTTCGGTACGCGGCGTCCAAATGCTGGAACAATTTGCCTCCACCGATCAGGGAACTTCGAACGATCGGCGTATTCAGGCAAAAATTAAAAAAACATCTTCTGGACGAACAGAGACAGCATGCTGATGTCAATATAGACATGTCTTTTATATAATATATATAGTTGGTTTGCTTATCATTGTGTATTTCTTCTATTCATTGCCTTCATTACTTATCATTGTGTATTTCTTCTATTCATTGCCTTCATTATTATTATTATTTATTTATTTTCTTCTAATATCAGTTAAATAAATGTCATTTATGATTTATTTTATTCATCTCATACCTAACCATTTGTAGTTTATCTTACTCTTTCCAGTGTTTTATTATGTATTATTTTTCTTTTGTATGTGTATTGTGTATATATTAATATTTGTTTTATTATGGTCACCGTCACCCGTCAACCATAGGGCTTAACTGAAAATCAGCGCCAGGTGTCGAGTACACCGGCATGAATGCTGAGGTAAGCCCTTTTCGACACCACTGCTTCCGTGCTATATCTACTCTTTTATTTTCCTTATTAAATACTTCTAACTAGGTACTGTTTATATTTAATTGTATTCTCTTGTTGTATGTATATTCTTGTATGTTCTTGTTAATTTTATTTTATTTTTGTAAGTGAGTGTTGAATAAATGTTTTTCTTTCTTTCTTTCTTTCTTTCTTTCTTCATCATAAAAAAACGAGTGTGCTGTAGACCACATGACTGAAGTGAAACTTCTTTAGTTTAGCTCCATCTATCGGCCGTTATAACTTTGTTTTTGCTTTGTTAAATATTAATGTCGCTATCTTGACCATTGTATAATGGCATTTTACCGAACATACTAAGGTAATAATGCAAATCATTAAGTTTTTTATGTTGACAATGGAAATATACGTGAACCAACTTCAACTTCCGTTCGCCTCGTATTCGTCAGCCTACTCCCCAAGTGGAGCGTGCATAAAGAAGTTTTATTTCAAAAAACATTTTAGGAAATATAATTTTACATGGGTTTTATATTCTTATGTCAAATAACACGACGTCGAACACATCACCGCTAAAGCGCAGAGACTTCACAACCCAAAACTCTATTTCCGTTCAAAGATTTTTAGTGTTTAAATCTTTTTGAACCTGAATTTGTAGCTTCAAAAGTGAGTATGACACCTAATCCTTTTTGAGCGGGGCGTAGAAGCGATAAAGAAAAGCTTTAAGTAATATTTACTACTACTGACATCAGCTTCGCATCAAATGGCCGCAAATAAAAGATAAGATTGTAAATATAGGCCAGTAGGAATTTAGGTACAGCGTCTTCAAATTTCAAGGGACGATGTTGCAATTAGTGTAGCGATATACACATAAACCAAGGCACTGCATCGAAATGTTATCCATCTACGGGACTCTACTGACACGTTCCTTTGTTGTTGTGATAGAATAGCAGCGTAATGAAGGTGCAAGTTTATTATAAGACATTTTTATTTTCATTTATTCAGCTTTAAACAAATGAATACAGCACACTTTTAAAATATGTGCCTTAAGGTAGGTAGAACCTTAGAACGTTTGCTAGTGATAGCATACTGCATGCAGCCATCAGAATTATCCGAAAAAGGTGACTGGGACCATATGTAAAGATTCGAAGGTGGCCCCAGTCGCCCTGTATCTTTTTGAATCGTTCAGTATGGACCACAAACAGCATTCCGTAAATTGTGTAGTACTAAAGATGTTAGAGGTTTAATAAATCTTAGATATGTGTCTGAATTAATTTCACACGAAGTCGCAAAATGTTCAGAATTAGCTACTGTTTAAATGTTAGTAACAAAGTTTCTCACGCCCCTCACCCTTGTCATTTCCGCCCCTAACTTACCCCGCCCGACTTGACTCGTAATGGTAATAAACAGGTTGCATATTTAACCAACTTTTTTTCTATTTTCACGGTTCTCCCCTAATGACCTTCACAGCTTTACCCATTTAACATTGAACACCTTGTTAAATGGAACATTTCTCAGTGCAATTTCTCTACTTTATGTTAGTATATACTTTTACAACTGAATATATGTATAATGCTATCTTTCCTTATTACTTACCAGAAGAAAAGTTGTTCTTCTAGCAAATTAAATGTCAACATAGATATTTTTCAGTCCTGTCGTTAACAGTGATTTATTAGGTTCGTTCGTTCTTCGTAGGAACCTTTTCAAATATTTCATCATTGAGGTCGCACAGTCAATATCTAAAAAGAGTAAATTATGAGGTATGATCATTTGTGCTGTCATTTTAGTATTAGAAGAAGCCGATCGTCTACATTGTCAATGAAAGTATTGTTTGATTCAAAGATAATATTTTCTTAGGGTAGTTTACTAGCCCGATAAATTACTTACTTATTTATTATTAGTGATTGTAACGCGATACGACGGATGCGTAGGATTTGCGGGTGTTTCTCGCTAGACTATCAGATAAACGTGTGTTTCTTTTTCTTAACCACAAGTTTTAAATTACGTCGACGTCGTAAGTAGATCTACGCTTTGGCGTACCTAGTCAGGCAATGCGGAATGCGGTTTTTTTTTTATAATATACCGATTACGATGAAGTGAAGTATTCTTCATCTAAGACAATAATTATAAATATAAATTATTAAACTATTCATTATAATCCTCCATCTCGTCCCGTAGGTGCTGTAAGAGCCGGCTATGGGAATATCCAGGGAATGGGCAGCAGCATTCTCCTCGGTACATTTAAATCTTCTGCGATCGCCAAGCTGCCTGCCAAGCGTGTTGTTTTTTATTAAACGGGTTAATGCTGTTGGTCTCTATCGACCTTTACAGTGTCACCAGGGCAGGCTTTTAAGGCGCCTAGCCGTCGACTGGCGCCCAGCCGTCAAAGGCGCCAAGCCGTCAAGTGGCCCAGCCGTCAAAGGCGCCCAGCCGTCAGGGGCGCTTGCCATAATCAAGCGCGGTGATTATGGAAAGAATGCTTTATGATAAGCGTCCAAAGAGGTGGTTCATGTGCGGGAAACCTGTGCTGCTGAAGCAGTGGACGTGTTCCGGCTGTTCATGTTTTTATTTCTAATCTGTTCTATTTCAGTCCGCCCGTTTCCGTTGCCTCACATGAAATTGGCAGACGTACGAATGAAGATTGTTGACCAGTATTTGGGCATGATATGTTGCGAAGACCTTTCGTCTTACGCGTTGTCAAGGTTGGACAACCTTCCTCTCACTGAGAAGCACTGTGAACACATTGCTGCAAGATTAGGCCTCCGTGGCAAAGAGGGACGATCTTACCTATACTTGAAGAAAATGCTCGAGGATGAACTTTGAATGTTACATTTTAATAATTATTTACACTTATAAAATACATGTATATGTATGTGATCGTTGGGTGTCACTATTATTATTTACATATGAAAGTCGGTTAAAAATTGGAATAATTTTTGTGCTTGCGTTATGCACCAAATTTTTCCCATTCGGAATTTTTCATAGCCCTTTATGTGTACACAGAATGCACTTCACACTAAAAAGTATTTCTTGTTTCAAAGACGTATGAATACTCTGTAAGGAATTAAACAGTTAATTCAACTAATTTGGTTTCATTGTCTCGTTTACGGATAAATACATTTTTTCTCTACTCAGTGTGTCAAACAAACAAACTTGGGCCCTTTATGACTCAGCATGTTCTAAATAAACTGACTTATAAAAAATTTTAGGCACTATCTCATCGTGACAGAATCATTGACTTCCAATAGATACCTTTAGAAAGTCGGATAAAAAACTACTCAGCTACTTAAGTTTCTTTGCTACCTCTTACAAAGTTAGACATATTGCTTTTACTAAAACCCGCTATGTTGAATCCCCTAGATTAGTCCTTTTCCACCTGTACATAAAGGTAAAGTTTGGGAGCGAACTTTAAACATCGAATTTCAATTGATTCAGTGATGTAGATAGAGACTGTTTGGAAAACTTTTCGCTTGTTACCGAGTTTAATGATTGTAATAGAGAAACAAAGCTTAGAACAATCGTTTCGTAGCTATTGCTACGGTACGACCGTAATATCGTAGCTGGAAAAATAACGATGTTTTTATGAAACATTTGTGATAAATTCCTTCCTTATGTATGTATAAAAGTGAATCATTGTCCGTTTGTTTGTATGTATGTTTGTGGTTTTGGTGTCAAAATAGCTATATAGAATTGTATTAAATTTTACTCATGTACTGCCTTGCATATAGATATACTTTTTATCACGGAAAATTGAGAGTAGCCGCGGTAAAGGATTCGAGTAAGTTGCGGGTAGCTCTTTCTGAAATACTTAAATCTCATACATACGTTCTTACCGGATTCGAATAATAAAGTAAGCGTAGTCGTGTTTTGTTAATTTAAATTAGCACTCGAGTAGACCTAAATTATCTGCTCCGCACCTCCTCATCGGCACAATGCGCAATGGTCACATATTAACTTCTGACATACATTCCCATTTCCTCGGCCTCCCACGGTGGTTCTATGTTTTAGTGAGTAATGTGGGAAAAGGGATGGCGCAGTCCCGATCTACCTATAAATCAATTACAGGTATACTATACGCAATATCTTACCAGTATACTCACGCCTTAAATAAAATATGTCCAACATGAGGTGGTGGACTTTTGTGCCAGAGCTCGTATTGGTACCGCTTTACCAAATGTTCTGCCGCCGATCAGTACTGTGCAAGCACTACAGTGTTTCGGCTTGAAGGACATCGTAGCTAGTGAAATTACTGGACGAGTATAACCTGATCTCACAGTCTAAAAATCTTATTACTAGACTGATGTATGCAAGATGACGTGCACGTCCAGAATGCACCTACATTACTGTAGTCGCTATCGCGTATAATTGCCATTAGTGGCTCTGTGCTGAGTTTCATATATTATTTATGATCTTTATGGTCGATAGCAAGTGTACTGTAATGTACAATAGAATAAACTCGTACTAATATGGGTAGAGTTCAACTAGAGACAGTTCTGTGCAACTGGTTGATAACTACTGACATCTAGAAGTTACGATGCGATCTTGATCATGTTTTGATAGACTGATCACACTGATACCTGTAATTGAACGCTTGCATGTTGACTTGTGAATCACAAACTGCATGAGCGAACTGCGACCAAAATGCGGTCTGTTGCTCTTTAGTTATTTTTTTATTAAAATGTAAGGGCTTTTTCGCAGAGCAATCACATCACTTAATTAAACCTAACCCTAACTCCAGTTATTTATAAAAACTATGGTCTTACGCAAGCCATGATTATATGCGTGTAACTGCATATAATCATGGCTTGCGTAAGACTGATGTCTAATAATTATAACAAACTTCTGATATATTCTTATTAAGTCTTCTGTCAGCTTCATTCCGCACACACTCCCCCCAATCTGTCTTTTGCATTTACTAGTCCCATTCAAGTAATGTATTTGCTGTGAATTTGAAACATTTAATGTTATATTTACTTCCATTTCTATCTGATATTTGAAGGGACACAGCTACATACTTAGTATAATTGGAATGAAATATATTATGAGAAACGCAACGGTAATATTCAAGGATGTGGTTACGGAAGCATATTACGCTATGAACAGACCGCTGAAAGTGCATAAATTTGCTTTACATGAGAATTTTCTGCATTTTCTAAATTTTGACATGTCGTGAAGTTGCCATGATTTGTGTAATTATCGCTTCTTTGCATGCAATACAATGCTGCGTTGCACTTTTTAGTAACTGTAATTACCTCGTTAATTCATTATATCCCTTCCCAACTACCTGATTCCATGTACTTACTACCTATGTAAAAGTAAAACGTCTATTTGTATGCTCGCTTGTATATGGTTTTTACGCTTAAACGGCAAAACCGATATAAGTATAATTTTTCAATCATATTATAAAACTACCGTAATTAAATTGGAGTTTGTGTGTTTTTACTTATATTAGAAGCAGAAAATGGCTAGATTACAGTGAAATTGTGGGCTACTTTCTTATAAATTTATCATACAAAACAAGTACAGACGGAATATGACTTTTAAATACATTACACGTATACACTGGATAATTTAATTTCGTTTGAGGAAATAAAATAAATAAATTAAAATAAATTTGTCGGTGTGCTCAGGACTTACTAGTAATTTCGATTAATCCAGTACTGTCATCAAGTAAAGAATTTTTGAGAATTAAAATAACTTTTTCTTCCCTACTTTGGTTGGTAATACAACCTTCCTACTGACTTACGAGTAAAACGTTAAATGTTTTCCAACTGTTTGCTAAAATACAGTAAATCAGTTCACGAGAGTAATTTGCAAACGAACAAAACAATCTGAGTTACACAGCTTTCAGGTTTTTTATTCACAAAACACTTTATTACGTTTCGTTTGTGTTCTTCGTAAATTTTTATTTGCCCGCAATACATTAAGTTACAAAGTTACTTAGAATTTTATTTATATATTTTATACAGATACACCTATATACTGATTCATTACTTTTTCTGCAGATTATACCATGTAGGTTACTACTACCTACTTTCATTAACAGCATCACCTTTTTGGATGTGGATGTAACATTATTTCCAACTAGATATTAAAGATCGCATGCACAAAGAGGTGCCTTTTTTATAACATAGACAGACAAACAAGCTGACGGCCTACCTGATGGTAAGCAGTTACCATCGTCTGTAGACACCTGCAACACCTGGGCGCTGCCAATGCGTAAATTGCCTACGTTTTAAGACTCTATTTATCCGACGTTTGAAGTGCTCATGTTGTAGCTCAGCGGAAACACCTCAGAGGGTAGTTCAATCCGCAACTTGCAGGTATGTGTCATTTTTATGTAAAAACATAAATAGAAGTGAAATAATTTTAGACATACAGAAAAATTTAAAGTTGTCACATCATGTACCTAATAACTACCTAACACTGACCAAAAATAACAACAACAACCTGCAACAATCTTAAGATATTGGACAGCGAGTTAAAACCACTAAACTGTAAGACTTTTTACTAGTGTTACATAGAAAAGAATAGGTGTCTAAAATGTCAAGATAATAAAGACCTGCATTCAATAAGACGGTAGCGAGTGGCCGGCGTCCGGAGCTCTCTGTACCCACACGAGCGAAATTTATTCTCCACCAAAGCACACTAGACGTCAACAAATAAGGTTATATTTCAATAGAGAGCTTCTATTCATTGTTTTACTGTAATATATCGTATAATACAGCATCAAAATAGGCAGATACTTGTAAGAGTACAAATAAGTTCAAATTAAGTAACTACGTATATTGCTTTCATCATCTATCTATATATATACAACAAAGTCGTGTTAGTTATACAACTTATCACTTAAGAACGACTGAAGCAATTTTTATGGTTTTTGTATTTTTTGATCCATATTCGTCTGGAATAGGATAAAATTAATGTCAATCATTAACATCATTTGACATTTGACGGGCCTGATAGCTCAGTTGGTACTTACCCTGCCTTCTGAACTGTAGGTTGTGGGTTCGATTCCAACCAAGGACAAGCATTTGTGTGATGAACGTCGATGTTTTTTTCTGTGTTTGGGTTGTTATATTGTATTCTATATATGTATTTACAAAACAATAAGTATCTAAGTGTTGTATCGGTTGTCTGGCTCCCATAGTACAAGCTTTGCTTAGTTTAAGGCTAGATGGCGCTGTGTGAAATGTCCACAAATATTTTTTTTAATCCTTAACATCACATACATTGACTGTTAGGCGGAACGTTATAGGCCGGGTCAGCTAGTTGTATATTTTGTACAAATACAGTTATTACAGTACAGTTGCAAACACTTATTCTAAGTCTGGGCGCTGTAGGACCATGGTCCTCGTAGTTCCCGCGTCACTGGGGAATCCTAGGTAGGGTCCAGGATCTAAATATTTGATCGTTATTATTATTATAAGAAATTTTCACTTGTAAATTCCTTGCAATATATAACTGACCTGAGTTTTGGCGGGAAAGCGAAAAAGATTGCGTCACCGCATTGTATTATTTTCCAAAACTTGTGTTATTTTCAGTGTTAGTGCATAAAATTGGTGGCATTCTATTCGTTAAGTGCTGGATTACAGGCGCGAGTGTGGGAAAATGGTATAATGATGGTGAAACGTTTATTTTCGTGTTGTTTCCAAAACTCCATAGAAGCTTCAAGTAAAGTTGCCACCACTTTACTAGGGGTATTACTTTGACTAGACTATGACTTGACTGACTTGACTTGATCACTTCGACTGTGACTTGACACATATTTGCGTGAAATATCGATAACTTAATAAATTATCAATTACTTGACACTGGCTAAATACACAAAACTGTGGAGCCAAAACATAAAAAAAAAAAATAACTGACTAGTTGCGCCCCGCGGTTTCACCCGCGGATAAAAAGTATTTTAATTATTTGCTCATCCCACGGGAACATTTCATTTTTCCGGGTTAAAATGTAGCCTATATGTTAATCCAGTGTATAAGGTATCTTGGTACCTAATTTCATCTAAATCCATTCAGCCGTTTGAGCTTGAAGGAGTAACAAACATACACACATACAAACTTTCGCCTTTATATTAGTGTACACCTATTCACATACATAGATCCTTATCTATGTATGTGAATAGGTCCTTATCTATGTATGTGAATAGGTGTTAGATGCTATGTTAGTTACATAGATCATTATCTATGTATGTGAATAGGTGTTAGTTTATTTGCAATGTAATTAAGATAAAAGTCAGCGTAGTGCCGAGGACGCGCAGTTCGCTGCAGCCTGTCATTAGGGTAAATTATTATTTTCCCTGTAGCACCGGCCTCGATTCCGGTTCGGTATTATGTTGGTTCCGGGAAAGATCATCAATCTAAATTGAATCACGGTTGGTGGAGGAAAACACTACTCAGTTGAAACTCGATCTACGTTGAAACGCGTTGTTGTTTCGACCGACACGTAGGAATGAGTTTACATTGAATGCTTTGAATAAATTGTTCAGCATCGATCAGTGACGCTAACGCTCTCCACAAACATTGCTCGCTGCCTTTTGTACTAGTTGCGCCCCGCGGTTTCAACCGCGGATAAAAGTATCTTAATTATTTACTCATCCCGCGGGAAAATTTCACTTTTCCGGGATATAATGTATATAGGCTATATGTTAATCTAGTCTATAAGCTATCTTAGTACCGAATTTCATCCAAATCCATTCAGCCGTTTGAGTGTGAAGAAGTAACAAACATACACACAAACACACATACAAACTTTCGCCTTTATAATATTAGTATGATTAGTGTGAAGTGTGATAGTGTGAGTAGTGTGATTGGCTAATTCTGAATTTACTGCAACTGCAGGTATACAGGAAAATATTTTGAAGGTGGGCCTAGTATTTTGAGAGAAAACTCAGTGGTGAATTTAGATTATCTCTCTATATATAAAAATTTCGTGTCACTGTGTTTGGACCATACTCCTCCAAAACGGCTAAACCAATTTTGATGAAATCTTATATTCACACTTGGTAGGTCTGAGAATAGGTTGTTTTCTACTTTTCATCATCATCACCGTTTTGTGTATACATAAATATCTAAATTTTGAACTAGACCAAATAACCTATAATTTAATGTATTAATATTATTTCTTATACTAATATCTCATTTATTATACAAATATTATGTATTATACTTATATCAGTACTAATATTTTCCAGATTCTAGCTGTAGTTAGATATCACAAAAAACTTAATAGTAAAGGTAATAAAACTTCAAGTCGAACTAGCATTACCGTTAAGCGGAGCGAGATAGCAATGATAAAACTTAGAAAGAATTTTCTGAGACTTATCTAACACTGCAATGTCTTAGAGTTAACTAAAGCATTTTAAGTATATGTTTGTTTGTTTATATTTAAAATCGAATTGGCTGATTAGATTGGGGTGTAAACACAGGTGGCTTACAAGACGGTACCTCTGAACCCAGAAAATTAAATTTCCATTGGAAATATATAAATAAAAGTATAGCCACAGTCGAAAATAGATGGCACAATAGTAATAATAATAATATTAACGCTCTACGATCATATACATAGAATCTGGACCATAACTAGAATTCCCTGTATCTAGGGACCTGGGAAATACAAACACCACGTCCCACAACACCCAGACTCAGAACAAGTATTAGCGCCATTTTTTTGTGAACATATACTTGTTCTGTCGCGGGAATCAAACCCACTGTTTCCAGGCTTAGAGCCAACCTGCTCAACTACCACACCACAAAATCTGCCATCAATGCATTATAAATTATTATTAAAAGAGATACGACACCCGTAATTCAATTCTGCACAAAACGAATCCGTCCTTTACCGTAAAGCTCGTCTAATAAACAAGTCGCATCGAGCCACAAAAACTTTGATAATACCAAGGTACACAATGAAGTAACCACTGTATGGATGTACACATACCTTTTATACACCGTAATACCTTCATAAAAACAGGTTCCCTGGTAAAGCCGGCGCGAGAGGTGTAAGTCCGAGAAAATATTATGACTCCAGATACCAGTCCCCAGCACGTCTTTCCATTACAGTATCCCAAGGAATTCCTATTAGCGAAGGTTGTTTTCTCTCTGACGGAAACGTAAAAAGTTTACAGTAAAATGTTCCGCCTCCCTCAAAACAGAACGCTGAACTTACAATGTTCGGGAACATAAAACAACCGTTTATATCGTTATTGCAGTTCGACTTGGTCGTGAAACAATTAACAACCTTACACTGTAATAACGCAATACCTTTCAGGTAATGCCATTAAGATTTTTATTTCACTGAGAAAGTCCTTTACGCTATAAAATGCGAACCGCTTCCACCTTTCCTGACGCGTAAAATTTGCTTTATATTTTTACCAATATATTTAGCGTGTGACATAATAAAGAGGGCTTAAGAGAAAACACGACCAATTTTTTTTCTTTTTTTTTTTTTCTTTTTGACATCTCACGCAACGCCATCTAGCCCCAAACTAAGCAAAGCTTGTGCTATGGGAACCAGATAACTGATACAATACTTAGATACTTTTTGTTTGTAAATACATACATAGAATACAATATGACACCCAGACACAGAACAAACCCCTATGTTCATCACACAAATGTTTGTCCTGAGTGGGAATCGAACCCACAACCCACAGTTCAGAAGGCAGGGTTACTGCCAACTGAGCTATCGGGCCAGTCACCAATATAAGTCGGCCAATATTCCCCATAATACGATTTACCAAATGACTCATTGATATTACGCTTATCTATACATAATATATTAATATATTAAACGTTTGGGGGAAGCATCGGGTGACCAGAATGCTGGCTTTTATTTTGCATAAAAAGTAAGCATTACCATTCAACATGGTAATGCTGCCAGCATTCTGGGCACATTCCCCTTCACCAACGGGCTATTTTAAAATTTTGAGTTTTATTTTTTTATATTTTAAGTTCTTAGGTATAATTTAGTTTTTTAGGTCTAATTTAGTTTTGTATTAACGATTATTGAAAATATGATATATTATATAATTAATGTATACGTATGCTCATCATATAAGGTTCTCTGTGGGAGACCCCAAAATTAACTTTCGATATTAAGTCCTATCCCCACACCCACATGACATAACTAACTCCTGTTTATACAAAGGCAGGAAGCAGTAAGCACATAGCCTTCCGACGCTGCCTACGTAACGTGTTAAGCATATTCTCTTGGTAAATTTATTGTTGGTAGGCTTAGGGAAGATTGAGGTTAACTATTCTTCATGAACGGTCTGAGTAATAGAGTTGCTTTGTGTGGTACCTGTGTGTGTTTGTCAAATAACTGTTGCGTAGGACCTCAAGTGCCTACTCAGCGGTTGCGGCATCCCACATTAATTGTTCTATTTTATTATATAACTCGGTTAACTTCTAAAAGACTAAATCAAATGAAAAAAGTGTATGGTATTCGGAGTTAATTTGGTTTATTATGCTGATGGGGCATATATTACAGGAATATATAATACAGAATATATTATATTTACAGGGTAAGCAATGCATTGTACGCTTGTTTGCTCCCTTTAACATAAAAAAAAATATTTTTAAAGCAAGTTTATCACCTATTTTTTTTTAATATATAACATGTTGATTTTGTAAACCAGATGTAACCAATACATACGGGTGGCCTTTTCATTACCTTATTAAAATTTGTATGTCAAAAAACAGTTTCTTATTCCAATTCCCTGTTTCATTTTGTAAGCATACACATTTTACACCAAAGTATTATATTGTATTGTAGTTGAATTGAAATATGTACAAAAAGCGAAACGTGGGAAAAAACATGTTGGGGTAACAATAGCATCTAGTTACGGCTGGCTATCAGCGTGTTAAATCTTTGTGTGCCTCAACTGAAAAGGGTGCGAAGCATTCATAAGCATACCCGTCAGTTACGCGACCCGAACTTCTTTCACCGAGCTCTCAAGAGGCGCCGCTACCCTCTGTGTCATCCACTTCTTACCTTTCCGCTCTTTTCCTTTTTCCTGTAAAGATCGCCTCAACTTACATTTCTCTTCAATATTTTTACATCTCCAATGATAAAAATTTGTTCTTTACGATACGTTGCCGTTACTTAATTCCAAATTTTACGTAAAATCACCTCGGAGTAAACATTTTATTTTATACCTAATGAGCATTTTAGATTCCGTAAAAGGGTGTTATTGTGGGCGGTTATGAATAAAAATGGTAGGAAACGGAGCGCGGTTCCGAGAGTGCGGGCGCTAAATCATTCCGAAAAGCCATTCGGACACAAAGGATATGGTCAATAAACAAACAGGACTCGGCACTGATAGCTGCGATTGGAGCAGACTAACTGAGCTTAAAATTTATACTCGTATATCGTGTTTTATCCGAGTATTTTCCGATGCCTTATTTAAGAACCTTTATCTGCGAAACCGCGTCCGAAATCCGAAATCTCATTTTCTTGTAGAGCCCCACCTACCTAGTCTAATGCTGCAACTAATAAACCGGTCACGTCAACGTTATTTATTGTTATAACAACAACAAAGAACAAGAAACTCACGTCGCCGGCCTTTTTTAATCTTTTAACTTCTTTAGGATATTCAATGCAATGCTGAAATTCGTAAGTAGTTACTATGATTTTATAGTGCCCTTTCGGCCAATTAGCTAAATACCTTTTACCGTGAATTCATCAATCGGTGTATAACATCATCATAAATGGAAGAAATTTAGCTATCTTAGCTAATGTAGTATTTTTTCACTGTGATAAAGGAAGTCTGCCGGCACAGACTTGAGAGTACTTAGTGTCAATTAAATTACGTACATAGTTCTATAAAAATATATTTATACCTACTTATCCCAATTATGATATGTCCTTTAAGTGGGATATAAAATTAATGGTCGCCAGGGTAGATACAAATGAGGATCAGCCAAACAAAACCTTTGAGTTATAGCACAATGTAATTGTTTGATGCCAAAATCCAGCGAACGCGTAACGATCGCGGCAAATTTTAATTAAGGTCATTAGCCATACCGTAAAAACGCACAGATTCTGGTTAAATCATCATGTAACGGGATCTCTCCTTAATTCTTAAAAGTTACTAATGGGGATGAAAAATGTTTGAATTATAATGGTTAGTATATGATAAAAAAATAAAGATGTAAAATGGAAACGTTCCTAAAGTCACAGCTTCCCCTCGCAACTCAAAGTAAGAAGTTTAGTTTCTTTTGGACACTATCTTCATCTCTGAAAGCAACAATATTTTGTTTTATAACTTTGATATAGCGTAAATTGTATCGCCATTTCAACAACATCAACATCTCATGGACAAATGTACCTATATAAAAATGTTTTTCCATAAAAAAAAGTTACGAGTATATTTTTACTACCGTTCTACTTTTCGCTACGTATGCATAAGCATATCATCAACAAATGACATCGTCACTTAAATGCAGAACTTATCGATTGACAATAAAAGTTGCGCGAAACGGTTACGAGGTGCAATCAGTGTGAGGGCGCCGAATTATGTGACGCTATTTAAAATTGTGTCAACATGATGGAGCATGGCTTGCAGCTAGCTGGCAGCAACCGGGGCGCGGGTGCTCCGGAGCTCGCGGCTCGACCGGCCGCCCTTCGGTCCGGTAAATACAGCCTCCCGCCTCTCAGCTCTCGGGTATGGATTATTCGCGGCGAGCGGCGAACGGAGCTAGTACGACCCACGCGACTCTCCCGGCCGCTCGCCTCTCGTTCGTAGCGCCGCCGTAGCACGCGTAGCACTCGCGAGTCGAGCGATCTAACCTTTTCCCCCGTAGCATCCGCTACGTTATTAAAAGCATGCCATTAATAAGGGTATGGTGCTTGAATCAAGAGACTAATGTCACCTTTAAGTATCATGAAAAGCACCTGTGAGACGATTATTAAATGTGTTAACTACATGTGACTTTCTCAGTTTCTATTACTTCTATGTAAGTATAGTAAAAGTCGTAACAAACTTTTGTTTTAAGTTAGTTGGACTAGCCAGAGTATTTTCTTTAGATCTTTTGTTCAATGATTTAGTATTGGACTTGTTTTAAACAATCGTGGCCAACCTTTGTTTTAGTGATTGTGAATTGATTGGTTTGCTTTTGTGTTCTATTTTCTTTGTAGTTTCTGAATAAAAATGTCATCGTTTCAGGTCCGTTAATTGCTTCTAATTCGGGAACTTGTAATTTGTCATGTGTAATGTTGGTTAATTAATGTGTGTATTAAACCAAAATGAAGATTCTCTGATTAATGCGTTAGTCATTTAACTTTCATGATTGTTCTCCTGGGAACCGTGTGAATATGTTTTGAGTGTGAATTTCAATGTAACATTTGGGACTTTGACCAAAATTATTCTATGTGAAAATTAGCTTGTGGCAATTTATTTAGTAGTTGCAATTTTTCTATGGACACATTTATCAGATCCGAACTAGCCTACGGAAAGCGAATGACTTTCCGTTCTTCATAATATATATTGATATGTAAATTCATCATGTGCCTAGTAATTTATCTGGCTAAATGAAACAAATCCATGGCTTTCACAGTGAAAATGAGACTCCCTGATGACTTATACGATGCTAAATACACCAGAGAGCGAGTATGACTTAACGGTAAATCGTGTTACCTTCAAACTTTAACCATCACGGCTTGATTTGAATCCCGCTTGGCCAATAACAATGCCTTTTTAAATTATTCACTAAATTTGCTCTCACTTTTAACAGTGAACGAACATCTTAGGGAAGCCGCATGTATTAAATCACAAAACTCGAGAAGATCATACCCTGTGAACGTCTGTGAAATTATGACAATATTATACACTAGTATGATCACATCAATAACCATCGTTGGTCTATGGACAGCCCAAACCAGACTGCGACTACCAAACTGGTGGCATTAGGTATAGCTGTTTGAACTCCAAAGTTTATTCAACGGATACAGGTTACATAGTAGCTATTATTAGATATTCTCTGACGTCACATCAGGTAATACATTATAATTATGTATCACTATAATTATGCAGTGAACCTAAAAACTTTTAGGTCACAACCATATCATTTTAAAAAAGAAACAACTCTTGCTTATAGTATTTCTAAACTAAAATTTCTAAAATTTTCGTCAATGTCATGGGTTAAATAACAATAATAACGCCCAACGATCACATACATAGATCCTGGACCCTAACTAGGATTCCCTGTGTCTAGGGATCTAGGAACTACGAGAACCATAGTCCCACAATACCCAGACTCAGAGCAAATATTTGCGCTTTTGTTTCTGTACACAAATACTTGTCTTTCTGCGGGAATCGAACCCGCCGGGTCCGGGCTATGAGCACACCACAGAGCCTGTCAAATAACGGGTTTTAACTGGTTAAAAAAGTCTCTTGCGTTTTGGCAATAATATAGTTTACTGAGCTTATTATTTTGTTTTATTGCGTTTACACGTATTATGATTTTTGGCACTTTTGTAAAATTTAATTAATATGTAAAATGTATAAAATTAAAACTAAATTTAAAAAAGGTGAAAAAAAATAAAGTTATGTATTATGTGGTTGCTGTGCTATGTCCTGAAAAATTACTCTGAATATGGAATCATTACATAAACACATCTGCAAAACAGCTCTATTTTAGTGTTATAATACATAGCAAAGCTGACACCCAAAAAAAATCAAAGAAAATGGATACAATAAAATAAGTCAAAAGTATTTAAAACTCACAAATTTATTCTCTTACGAAGTTGGCTTATTGTCTTCACAAAAACATAGTCACCGCATCGCAAGTTTCGCACTAGTGTTTACGCATTCGAGAGCTAAGCCGCAGGCTGGAACCAACGCAGTGAGGTGCGGGCGTGGTGCGGGGCGGCTCTGCTTTGTACATTTTTATTTATTTTTTTCAACAAGACATTGTGGATCGAAATCAACTTAAAAGCAAAATTTTCAATAGATCCTTTTCATGCAATCAATCAATGAAAATCAGGTGCGTCGTTGTCTCGGAAATAACAGTGGATTTTCAGGAAAGTATTGAAATAGCGCACTCCAATTAAAATATCAAGACATAGTTTGAATTTAATGTAATCTTAATTAGTGGCTTCTTCGGCAATTTTACCATAATTTCACCTATATTATTGTTTATAGAAGTTTGACTATTTAGCTGCCAAATAATCAAAGTTGTAGACATTAGACAGACTGATGTAAGCAAAGAAGTAACAGTAGGTACAATGAAATTTATTACTAAACATTGTCAGGTTGACTAACCTTTTGATTGATTGGTTGATTGAAGAGGTAAATTAGAGAGGTATCGATTTGCGTAGATTGTCTTTAAATTGCATAAGTTGTTGAATCAATTGTGGGACTAAGTGGAACATGGTGTAAAAAATTATACAAATCGATTCTACTAGTGATTCTGAACAAACAACATTCAGGTTTGCACCACATTTAAAATAACGCTGTATAAGTCTAGCCTAATAGCTCAGTTGGTAGTAAGTTAATAATATAGCCTTCAGAACTGTAGGTTTTGGGTTAGGTACCCATCCAGGACAAGCGTATGTGTGATGAACATATGTGTTTTTGCTATGTCTGAGTGTTATATGGTATTCTATGTATGTAATTACAAACAAAAAGTATCTAATTGTTCAGTTATATGGTAACCATAGTAAAACCTTAGTTTAGATTGAATCTAGATGACACTGTGTCCATGACATTTTTGTCCAGAAATATTTATTTACTAGTTGCGCCCCGCGGTTTCGCCCGCGGATATAAAGTATTTTAATTATTGGCTCATCCCAAGGGAAAACTTCACTTTTCCGGGATAAATTGTAGCCTATATGTTAATCCAGTGTATAAGCTATCTTGGTACCGAATTTCATACAAATCCATTCAACTGTTTGAGCGTGAAGGAGTAACAAACATACACACATACAAATTTTCGCCTTTATAATATTAGTGTGATAGTGTGATGTGATTTATTTATATTATCTTAGATTATAATATGTCGTAGTAAATTACAAAATATTGAGTCCCATACTGAGCATATCAATTAGCACGCCATTACCTCTGAATTCTATGATGCATCTATTGACACTAATGACCGACGTTAATGCGCCATTCATCTAGAATCTAGATAGATCGACGGCGGTAATGTCACGACCAGATACTAACAAAGGATTGGTCTCTAATGCTCAATAGTAAACGATGATGATGATCTCTAATGCTTTGCAGTGTGGAGTTTTAAAACTGAAAACCTACCTTTACGAGTTCGCGTGTTTTTTATACACCCTTTTTATTTTATACTAGTTGCGCCCCGCGGCTTCACCCGCGGATAAAAAGTATTTTAATTATTTGCTCATCTCACAGGAAAATTTCACTTTTCCGGAATAAAATGTAGCCTATATGTTAATCCAGTGTATATGCCTATATGTTAAGCTATCTTGGTACCGAATTTCATCCAAATCTATTGAGCCGTTTAACCGCGAAGGAGTAGCAAACATACACACATACACACAAACACACATACAAACTTTCGCCTTTATAATCTAATATTATGTTATTATTACGTTATTAAATGATGTGATGAGCTGGTCGTTTTTAAATTAAACTTCTTTACGCACGCTTGACTTGGAGAGTAAGCTGGTGAATGCGTAACAAGGCTAACGGAAGTTAAAAGTAGTTGGTTCATGTAGATCTCCATTGTCAACACAACAAAGTGAAAATTACTGAAAATTTGTATTACGTTGGTATGTTCGGTTAAATGACAATTTAAAATTGTCAAAATGGCGACATGAACCTTAATCAAAGCTTTTGCTATATATACAAAGTTAGGCATATCAGCCGATAGATAGAGCTAAAGAAGTTTTATTTTAGTCGTGTGGTCTAAAGCTCATTCGTATTTTTAATGTAAACGTATGCCATCAAAAGCTAGTCGTTCGTCTGCTGCTGGGCGTCTCGACCGCCCAAAGCAGATTGCAGTGTGACTCGGAACTTAAAATTAAACTCGTGACACTGCACTGCGCTTGTCATCCTGAGACATCACACAGCTTAATAATAAGATTTCTACACTGTGAGATCAGATCATAAAGTCTCATTTACCTAGTAATTTCACTAGCTAGAATGCCCTTCAAACCGGAACACTATAGTGTTTGCACACTATTGCTTGGCAGCAGAATAATTGACAAAGTGGTAGCCCGTTACTAAGCAGATTGTAATCCGTTAAAATGAAAAACCGATGGGAATGTAAGTTCCTAAAGCTCATGCCGCAAAGTAATGAGTAAGCATAAATTTGGGGTTTAAATTCGTCAAACATGTACATAATATACATATCGCGTTAAAATGTAAAATATACATAGGTGTTTGATGTATATCATCAAAATTGACATTCATCAAACACCTATGTATATATGTATGTATGTATGTATACGTAATTACTATCGAACTCTTCACCAATTAATCTTTATGTAGTCTTACTTCAGTAGTAGGTAGAAATAAAATGTGCCTCGAGATCTTCGAGGTTTTCTTTTATCGTGTCCCGACTCTGTTGAAACAACTAAGAACAATGATTCCCAATTAGCGGTACGACTGATCCCAGAGGCACGCGAGGTTGTTCTTGTAAGAGGAACTCTCACAACGGTAGTCCATGGATACTTGGACAAATTATTTATTGATAGTCACAAAACTGAATGTTACTTTGGCTTTATAATTTTACTAGCTGCTCTTTTCAGTATTTAAGTATCTGGTTCAGCGGTATCAGAATGACGTTTATAAATTGAGATGTAACTGTTACTCGAAATACAAAATGCAAAACATAAAGGACAACTCACTAAGAAAAAATAATTGATTTTTAAAAAATTGTCTGTGTTTTATTTTTTATTTAATTTAAATACTATATACACTTTCACTTAAAGAAATATGTAGATGCTATATACCTAATAAATTGGTACTGACTGACTTTTATAATGATAATAAGTTCCATTTCTATTCTTGCAATATAAGTTAAAATCAGACAGATCTCGCAAAAATCTTTTATGTAATAATGATTCTTATTATTCAAGATTTCAAAAGTAGGTATAAGATCGCTTAATCTTAAAATGTTGGTTAGCCAAATAAATCTGCCTTTTCGTCTGGAAGATTAAACTTCAAATGCGCTGTATAAAAAACGTAATCGCTAACGAGTTAATGGGATCAAGCAGAAATTAATTAAACACGACCGCCAGTCGACGCTTATATTTCATGGCGTAATATTTTACATTTCATCTTAAAATTTTACTCGTTGAACAGAAACGTGGAACTTGAATTTCCACTATGAAGTCGGTGTTTTTCCATAATTCTCATAATAACAAAGCTACTACTCAGATTCATCGAAACAAGAGTTAAACAAAGTAATAGTTTTGTAGTCAAAAACTACAACCTTGGAGTCTTCAAATCGAGAGGTTCACTCCTAATATACCTACCTGTTCAGGTATCCTCTAGGCAAGCGTGTAACATCCTAGACCACATCGTCACTTGGTGAGATAGTAGATGAGATAGATACACTCGGGTCACAGGTGAGATAATGCTCAAACGCAATCCTATCAAACAATAAAAAAACGAAACCTCATAATCTAGGTATTAGCACCATGGTCATAATATTATACAGGTTAATGACAGTTTTATAATCATACAAATTCTGCCCTACCGAATACGCCCGATTACAACTTCTGAAATAAACCCAATAGATTGCTTACAAATAAACCATATCGCAACAAATAAATCACGCACACGTAGGTACCTACTCATCTTAGGCACGTTATATAATACTTCGCAAAACTCGAATCTTGTCTTAATTCTTGCCCAATTTTACGAAGCCGGCAAAAAAGAGGAACAGTTAAATAAAAGTAGCTGAAATAAAACACTCACTGAGAAGATTATAGAGTCCTCCCGAAGAATTTGACTTATTATTACAGCTGTCTCTGTGTAAAGAATTGTATCCGGAAATCGGCGATCAAAGACCGGCAATGGAGCGGCGGCGGTATCTAGAGGGTGACTGGAGAAGGAACGCTAGGCGCTTTTTTCGATTATTTTTTCTGGACGAGCGAGCATTTTTCTCGGCCGCTTACAAATGACCGCTTTGGTACTGAAATCTTTCTTCCACGTTTTATTTTTCCCTTTTTCAGATATTTCCATTATTCCGTTAATGGACCGGTGTTCTGATCCTCGAACAATATGAGCATGTATGAAAGGGGGTATTTGTATCATGTGAGGACTTATTCGGCTTTTTTATCAAAATCCTTTTAAAGAATAAAACAGAGTTTAGATCACGTATTAACTGGATCAAAGAATAACTTCGGTTCATTAACATGAAAGTTTTCACTATTATGGACTACAAGATATTGTGGAATGGATTTTAAAATGTAAATCACTCCTAAGTGCAAATATAGTCCTAAACTCGCAGCCACTGGGCAGTTAGATTTTCTAATAAGTAAATATCATATAATAATAATAATAATCAGTAAAGCATCTAATTACAGCTGGAAGGCTCAAATCCCGCCGATGCCAAAAAATTATAGGAACCACGGTATCTATGTACAAGATAATTTGTACAAATTCAACTCTAAGTCTTGGTTAATGGCCTTTGTGGAGAGGTTACCACAATTTTGACAAAGATAATTCTTAAAAATGTAGCAAAATCTTATCCAACTGGTAAAACAAAAAAAAAAAAAACAAAATGACCAACACTCACTGCCACTGACTTTGTACACAGCCCTATTTCCATGAGTAAAAGACGGTAACAGCCTCATGGGAACAAGGCCGCTTTTCATTCATCCCGGAAAACGCAGATACAGCCTTATGATTGAGAACAGATAACAGAAAACAACACAGCGTATTACAATACTTTACTAATACAAAAAATAATACCGTACACATACCTAAATGTGTAACCTAAATGTGTACTAAATGTGTACCTATACCTAAATGTGTAAGTATATTAATAAAGTATTTAAAGATATTTTTGATGAAATTATTTATCGAAAAAAGTTTGGTGTTCAGGTAATGGCTAAAATATTGACATTAAAATCTGATAACACTAAAACAGAATTTGAATGACCATTAAAATGAATCTGAAATAGCACAAAATTGTGGCGCCCTGATGCAGAAAGTATTTATTATTCACAAACGTACTTATGTCAGTCTGTGCTAAAGTTTGACCTCTCCTAAGTTTGCACTTATCCCGCTATGACTCTGCAATGCATTTAAGTATGTCACAAAGGAATAAGTTCGAACTTAGGAGCTGTCTGAATTTAGTACAGTCAGGCATTAGACTTATTGACATAATAAAAACAAATTTTGTATTGCTATATTTATGATTAGCCAAGGAATCTTACAAACATTTATATGATAAACGTAGGTGTTGTTCTGTGGCTTGGTATTATATTCTATTCTATGTATGTATTAACAAACAAAAATATATAAGTATTCTATCAGTTATCTGGTTTCTATAGCACAAGCTTTGCTTAGTTTGGAACTAGATGGCGTTGTGTGAAATGTACACAAGCCAACAGACCAACAGCTGTTATATTAGAGATATAATTTTTTTTAAATTTGCTTATTAACGTCTTCATGTGAGTTTAAGAAATAAATTCCGAGACATGAGAGACGAGATGTGAGATCTGCCAATCCGCGTAGGGGCTGGGTGATGGATTGCCGCCGTCCCTTCGCTATCGAAGCGCGTGCGGCTTCAATGAGCCACATAATGGACGACAAGAGCCCTTAATTAAATCATTTTCTTGGACATTACTCCGTAAAAATGTTTCAATCAATCAAAATAATTTATAAAGAATAAAGTGCACCTTTGTGCTCCTAACAAAGAAGTTTAAATCTCTTATATCACATCAACAGCAGGAAGACTTCTACTGTTGCTGAATACAGGCCACTTATCGACGCTTATCATATATTGACAGGTGGACGTCACGCGCCGTTACGTACGCCCGGACATTTCTCTGTGCAAGTACCGACACTTACTGAAAAATAGTAACGTCCCAGACGAACCTTCCGATTCCAGTCACTTTGACAGCATCTGTGGTGTGGTGGTTGAGCAGGTCGGCTTATAACCCGGAGGCAGCGGGTTCGATTCCCGCGGCAGGACAAGTATTTGTGCACAGAAAAAAAAGCGCAAATACTTTTTCTGTGTCTGGGTGTTGTGGTACCATGGTCCTCGTAGTTTCTGGGTCCCTAGACACAGGGAATCCTAGTTAGGGTCCAGGATCTATGTATGTGATCGTTGAGCGCTATTATTATTTTTATTATTATTTGCCATAGTCACCACGTTTAGTGATTGCGGAGGATTTTAATGAACCAAAGATAATGCTCTTATATAGTTAACAGTATATAAAGTTAAAGACGTTTTTATGTACTCTAGAGTCCTCAGAGATTTCTGGGCCAATTTACTAAAACAAATATGGCAAGGGAAGTTTCATGGTATAATTCTGAATATGTTCTTTTAACATCTGTTGAGTTGGTATCGTAATTAATTTGTTTCTAAAATTAATAGAGATTTATTTAATTATAATCCATTTATTAATATATGTAAGTAATAAAGTATTCATTAAAATGATGTAAGTAGGTATATTATATTATTTTTATAATTAAGTAAGTATATTTTATGTAATATTTTATTATTTTTCTCATATATACGTATTTATTCTAATATTAATTTTACTCCACCGCTACTATTTCTTATCTTACACATCCAGGTTGCCTGGTAGATAATGCTTCATAGCATTAAGTCCTTCTTGTACATTAATTTGTGATAAAGTAAAAATATGTAAATACCTCTCACACTTTTAAACTACTCAAGTCATTTAGTGTAGTAAGGACGTTTATTTTATGGCAGTAACAACGGTCATATTTTAGGATTTAATTAAAATAGTCATAAAAAAGTAACGACTGCCGTAAAGGGTCGTAGCATCCCTTAACGTTCATTTAAACATTCATCACACATCACTTCTCGACCTTTTTCACTTTCAAAAAAGATAATTAAGTACACGTTCATAAAAAATCTGGTCAATATCGTTTTTTAATAAATTCAGCGGAAAAACGACCGTCGGAAGCAAGCTTAGCAGTGATAGGTACTTATATTAGGTAGGTAGGTAGATACACATTTTAGGATATGATTTAGGTAAAATAACGATACTTCACATCACACTAATATTATAAAGGCGAAAGTTTGTATGTGTGTATACACATACAAACTTTCGAAAGAGTAACAAACATACACACGTATGTTTGTTACTCTTTGACGCTAAAACGGCTAAATGGATTTAGATGAAATTCAGTACCAAGATAGTTTAACATATAGGCTGCATTTTACCTCGGAAAAGTCAAATGTTCCCGTAGGATAAGCAAATAATTAAAATACTTTTTATCCGCAGGTGAAACTGCGGGGCGCAACTAGTAATAAATAAAATAATAATATAATAGAAGCGTGATTTATGATTTAAGTATAGTAGCGTAAGCTTTTCTTCTGCTTTACACTTTTACTAATAAATTTCGCTGATATTATGGTTTCCCAAAATATAAACCAATACTAAACATTTTCAGCTTATTTCTGTGGTTTTACTTAAAGATATTGGCATGCCTCATGCCTCTGCCAATTCTGAGCGAGATAGGGTGGAAAGGTAGAAATTATGTATCTTACGGTCCGTTTACCTACGAAATGAGAAAGCTTTCATCTTTCTTTACATTATAATCTTCCTTTTGATATCTCAGTTAGTCGATTTCTTGTAAGAAGTATATACCTAAGAATTTCCTCTTTAATACATTTATTTATTTGGTTGGTCACAGACAATCAAAAGTTAAAGGGCTGTAATGGATAGACATGACTCAGAAGCGGCTCTGAAAAGATTTCTTTGATTTTATTCGTAAGGCAAATATACTAAAGCTGAGTAAATAAATAAAAAATGGTACTTCCACGCTCATTTTGCAATAGGTATTAATGAAGGAATGTAAAGTAAGAAACAAAAATATATTAAATCTTTGTATAATTGTTCTGTAATTATTATTAATTATATTCTATAATTATTATCCTATATTTTTGACACGATTCGCTTTTGTTTAGTTGTTATTGGACCTATTTTATGCGATAAACTTTCTGTCAAAAGTATGTTTGAAATGTGATAAGAGGCTATTAAGAAAATAATGAGGTAGGTACGTAAGTAGCCTAAATGCCAGTACCTACTGCATATATCTGAGGAATATTATGAACCAGAGTCGCCTCGTGGTTTCACCCGATTACACCACTTCCCGCAGAAGCTCTTAGGTGTTTGGTCTCTGTATTATATATGCAAAATTTCATCCAAGTCCTCAATTGAGCCATTTTTTCATGAAAGAGAAGAGCTACATAAGTATGGCTCTTATCTTTCATATTTAACTAGCTACGTCCCACGGTTCCACCCGCGGATAAAAAGTATTCTATGTGTTAATCCAGTGTACAAGCTAAATTTTAGTGAATAGGTAACGAGCACACACAAATACGTAATTTAGCATTTAGTGGGATTATTGTGATTAGTGTGATTATAGTATAAGGATTTACAAGTATTACTTTTGTATCAATAGTAATAACTAAGAAGTTACCGTCAGTAGAACCCTAGTCTCCGGGCAACGAAACAATATCGAGGCCATTAAGTATATTTTCTTGGTTACCGCGCGCATAAATCTGACGATAATGAAATATGAAATGAGCATTCAACACAAAAGCTATATTGGCATAGCGGAGCAGCAAAACAAACATAAAACAAAAATGGCTTATTCCCGTCGTCGAGCAACGACGCGAGACGTCTCCGAGAGATGATGACGTCTTCCATTCAACCCGCCCGGCGCCCGCCCTCCGATGCTCCAGCCTGCAGATACGGAGGCTCGTAACAACTATTGTACGCGAATTGCACGCCGCAGAATGAATGCTACATCAAATGTTGGCTTTGATTGGGCTTGTTACAGTGCCAAACTATGGTACAATAAAAAAATAGTAAAAATTCTAGTAAGTTGACTTGTTGAGTTGAGTGTCATTAAAACGGGAAGTTTTGAGGATATAACAGCTACGCTCTTGATATCTTAATATTGTTTCTAAAATAATAATGATGGTTTTTTACAACAGGGCATATCCAATTATAATACTCAAAAGCACTAAATATAATAATAATATGTGCGGACATCTCACACAACGCCATCTAGCCCCAAACTAAGCAAAGCTCGTATTATGGAAACCAGATAACTGATACAATACTTAAATACTTTTTGTTTGTAAATATATACATATAATACATTATAACACCCACACAGAACAAACACCTATGTTCATCACACAAATGTTTGTCCTGGGTAGGAATCGAACCCACAACCCACAGTTCAGAAGGCAGGGTTACTACCAACTGAGCTATCGGGCCAGTCGATATAATTACATGATAAACATAATAAAAGTGTACCTTATAGTTAAGTAATACGTTTGACTTATTTTTGATATATTCTACATAGGGTGCAGCCCTGTTTCCAGAACTAGCCAGTTATTTAAACCATATTTTAAAAGTATTTACAACATTTGAAAATAGAAGTCTTTGGCTGTAGAATACAGTTTGTTTCATGTGACTGTCACTTGTTTTTACATTGTGGCGTCATTGTAGATATTGCCTGTCTCTTAGACTATTATGTCTTCGGCGTTTCTACATCACCATGGAGTGAACTCGAGAAAATTTTCGCAGCATTATTTTCTACGATTTTAAGTGTTATTTGAATCCTCAGCAGAGCTTTGCTCAGCTTCAAACTTCAAGCTTTTGGTAATGAAGCACTATGCAAGACAACTATTTATAACTGGTTTGCAGAATTCAAGCGCGGTCGTGTCAATCTCAGTGACAAATTTCGTGATAATCGCTAACAAATACAATAGATAGTGTATCAATTTTATATATATATATATTTTATATAGTAGATCAATTTTACATTACATAATTTTCTGCCCACCACATTTCACTTCATTTATAGGCAGTAAAACTTACTTGTTTTATTTCCTTTATATTTACCTAGTTCGGCAGGTTACTTAAGTTTCTTTTACCAAGTTACTTACAGCTTAGAGATCATTTGCTTGAGACATTTACATTTTGTATTGTTCCTTCTGTTTTATCTTAGCCTGACTGAATATTTCATGCTCACTTACTTGAAAAGGCTTCTAAGCAAAAACAAAATGATCAAGGAAAGCAAACAAGATTATTACGTGAATAAAAAGAAGTTGTTTATTCCATATAATTAATTGAAATGAGTTAATTAGAAAAAACAGCTTTTTATGTGCAGTTTCTTCGTAAATTTAAGTAAAGGTTATTTTTATCTAGTGCCGCGGTGCAATTAGTCCTCGGCTCAGATGTGAATTCGGTTGATCGTGAATACAAAATGTTATAGAAATATCTATTGGAATTACACTAGATATTTCTAAACTATTTTTAAACACTTTTATTTTCCAAACTTTAGTTTGTACTACAATGGTATAATAATTAATACTAAACACTACCTAAACTACCTACACTACCGGTACAAAAACAAAAAAATATTTAGACTATATTACTGGCCGCGATGACCTACAGTCCAAATGCTCTTAAATACTTTAATTTATGGAGGCTAAATATGGCTAGGAGCAGTTCATTTCCTACGTTAGGGTATACTGCTATAATATCATCAGGCCAGACGTTCCTACTGTTAGGACACGATCCTTCTATCACAGGATTATCCACCAAAATGCCTACTCCGGTTCGGCGGATCATGACACATGTCCTCAAATTTTATGATTCATGAACTGCCGGTTATCTTACGATATTATCCTTCACTCGTAAGGAGTATAGCTTCCACACAAAACTTGTAAAGTCAATGGTGCGGGCAGCGAGACTAGAACTAAGATAAGTTCTCTATAGATAGGTACCTAAAGGTAAGCAATTTGACAGAAACAACACCACTAATAGATTTCCCATAGCTATATAAATGGTGCTATAACACATACCTAGCTATATAGCATAATATTCATTAAGTTATCAACCAATCGTATGTCTTTCGATAGTCTAGGATAAGATACTTATAAACTAATACAATATGTTTTCCAATAGAGTTAGGGTCGTGGATAAGGAAGGCAAGGGTTGCGAACCATACGGTGACCCTTATACATTCTCTGGAATAATAAAGACATTTTCATTAGGTCGAAACTAAAATTTAATTATCTTGTTATTTTCATTCAACACGAGATTGAACAAATGTTGCTATCTTGTGTAAGGTAAGAAGTAACAACCTATTTTTTATAGCAATACATACTGACTCAGTTTGCAGGCATGTAATTTCGGACTTTGAGACAATACTTTTATGTACTGTTTTATTTTATTTAAATTACCAATAGTATAATATAATGATAATAATATAATATATATAATAATAATATATATGATGTTCTATTAGTTGCAACTTTTTATTTATAGAGTGCCTGTACATAGATATTAAAGTTTCAATTAATAATTAGTACCTTATTATTAGGTCTTTACCTATGAAATTGCCGTTTTGTTTGAAAAAAGTGAAAGTATTTTTTTTTTCGAACTTATTTATTTCTTTTATTCGAAGTAATCACCCCTGCAATCAATGCATCTTTGCCAACGCTGTGGCAGTTTATGGATGCCCTTCTTGAAAAAATCAGCAGGACGGGAGACAACAAACTCTTCAAAGGCGTTTTGTACTGCCTCTCGGGAATTGAATTTTTTTCCCGCTAAAAAGTTGTCCAAATTTTGGAAAAAGTAATAATCGGTAGGCGCAAGATCTGGTGAGTATGGCGGATGAGGGAGAGCTTCCAAACCCAACTCATGCAGCTTAGAGACGGTCTGTTGTGCAGTATGGGGTCGCGCGTTGTCGTGAAGTAGCAGTGGAGACGACCGATTGACCAAAGCTGGTTGCAGACGTGCGAGTTTCGCCATCATTGTGGTCAGTTCTTCAATGTACACATCTGCATTAATGCTCTCGCCGTTTTGTAAAAAGCTATGATGAATCACACCAGCACTAGACCACCAAACTGTGACCATCACCTTTCTAGGGGTCATTTTTCGTTTTGCACATTGCTTTGGTACCGAACCAGGATCTAACCAACTTGCTGAGCGCTTTCGACTGTCAAAAAGAATCCATTTTTCGTCGCACGTAACAATTCCGTTCAAAATTCCTTCATTTCTGTGCCTGTTAAGCAGCGCATGGCAAGTCTCGACGCGTACGTTGCGCTGGCGATCGTTAAGTTCGTGGGGCACCCATCTATCAAGCTTTTTTATCTTGCTAATCTGTCGCAAATGGACCAATATTGTTTTGATGCTAACATCAAAAGCTGCTGCCAGCTCAGCTGTAGATTGAGATTCATCAGCTTCCACAATCGCCTTTAATTCATCATTGTTGACCAAAGTTTCCGGACGACCACGAGGTTCATTTTTCAATTCAAAATTCCCAGAACGGAACCGAGCAAACCAATAACGGGTTGTACGTTCGTTTGTACAGTTCTCTCCGTAAACGTCGTTGATGTTACGTGTCGTTTGTGCCGCGTTGATGCCACGGCGGAACTCATATTCCATAATTACACGAAATTTCAAAGTATCCATTATGAGGAAAAATGTTGAAATGTAATGAAAATACAACGCTAATCAATAAACAAAAGACTTATATTGTAAATAGAATGTCATATTTTTAAAACAAAATTAATTTGAATTTAGAATTCATAGCCAATCAAAACTTTTTTTTGTTTGAAAAAGTCTGTACTGCAATACGGCAATTTCATAGGTAAAGACCTATTATAAAAATAATATAAATTAGTTATAAATATACAAGTTCAATCACTGGACTGAAAGTTACAAAAGATGAAGAGAAGATGCTTAGACTTAATACATATATTCGTACCTAAGCATGTTATCCAATGCTTCAATAGTCAGCACATGTTGTTTCATGGGACCTTATTTTGTATAAGGAAATATGTATATAAAATTACACGCTTTCCTGAAAGATCAATACGTTTGACTGATTATGCGCCTTCATTTTGATACAGCGAGGTAAGTAGGTCTTTTCTACGCTTAATTGCCGGAATAACGACAGCAAAACTATCAATAAAAGTCCTATACTTATGCAAATGTAATAAATATTATTACAATCTTACATTTCATAATCATAGTCAAAATTATTTAACTAATTCCTAAAAGCGTATTATTATAATACAGGGAATATATAACAAGGGCAAAAGGCAAGAACAAAACAAAGTTAACATGTAAAAGTTTGAGTTAACAGTGTCGTAACGGTAACGTTAAACCGTTTCGCAATATCCGCTTTTGTATATCTTCACAGTCTATCAAAAGTTATGATGCGATCTGATATTATTCGTGACGATATCAATCTTTTGTTCGAGAGTTTGAGCGTCGCTTCAGACTCACCATATTCTGGATCAAAGTTCTCCCGATATGCTAAGCTTTTAAACAAAGTTTGGCAGCGTTTGCATTAAGGAAATATTGTCTCACAATTTCTTTAAATACTAGTTAAGTATAATATGTAACGAACTAGTAAATAAATGAGTTACGCTGCTGATATTGATAGAGTAGGTATGGTGTTATCGTTATGTAAGTACCCTACTTTCCCAATCGCAGTCAGAATCTTTATATTTAGTTAATGATTACCTTTTATCTTAGATATTTCTTTTGTTACAGCATTTATGTAAGCTAGCAACACGCGTTAATATGATTCAAGTGGACAGTTACAAACGACCTTCACCGTCGCCGTCACGGAGCTCGGTCCGGAGCGATAGCCGCGTGTTCCGGCAGCCGCGCGTTATTCAGGTGAACCGCGATGCTTCTACCATGGTTGAAGGCGCGGGCGCAGCCAGCGACGCACACGTACCCGGCCCCGGCTCCTCTGCCACTGCAGATTGGGACTCCCGTCACCACGCGGCGCAATTCCGCTCCAGAACTTTCAGCGATGGCTTCATTAGGAACACCAGCCTCGAGCTCCTCCTAGGAGTCGACTGCGAAGCCTGCCTAGCGCTCGCCGCGCAGCGACATTGCCTGGACGAACACATATCAAAACAGGATTTCGACTTAGTCTGCAATTGCAACATCCAACAAAACAATTTTGTCAATTGCCACCGTGACGTCACTCAGCGAGGACACACGCTCAACATTTACGATTTGGAAAGGATTAAAAGAGACACCGGGCGGAGTCAACTCGTGATTGGCTCGCATCGCAGTCTAGATCGCAAATTCAACAAAAGCAAAACCATCGGCGTATCAAACTATATTTCCAAGCAGTTAATATCTTACGATCCAAGGAGCACGCTCGTACAAAAAATAAAAAGGAAGTTATCCAATTTAAAAAAGATGGGTGGAGACGCGATATCGAAAAAGCATCAAAACGCGGTCCAACTGGCCGAGATAACATCGGGCTCGTCGAGCTCTCTAAAGAAACTATCGATGTTGTCACTGGCAGACAAGTCGCAAAGAAGGGTAAACAGTCAGACTTGTATTTTTTCCTCTTCGGGTTTACAAGGAAAAGAGGACGTTAAAAATACAGTTTCAACTTACGCTAATTTCTCCGGAAATGTAGACCAATGTTTCGATAGACTGAGAGATTGTAATGTAAGTGCCGACTCGAACCGGAAGAGTGGGGCAAAGATGGCAAAGATGCGCAGTTTTGATAACAACGATGAGCTCATAAGTAGACATTCGCCCGCATTAGAGATGAAGTTTTCTACGTTAGATAACCGCAGTCGGTGTAGGAGTATACGAAGACAGATGTCATACAACGAGTTCCCGAGTGAGCGGTTCCGGGATCGGGTTCCGGAGGGATGGGCGCGCGAGGAGGGTGGGGCGCGCGGTGGAGAGGACGAGCAAGCCTTCATCGACGGTGACGTGGTGCTGGCCGCCGGCCCGCGCGCCTTGCACGCGCACTGCACTTGCGACCCGCGCGACACACGACTGCCCAACCTCTACTACGATACACACGTAAGTACTCGTACATATTGTAGCACATCTAAATACCTTAGATAGATCTAACAATCAAAAAGCGTGCGAGTGTCGTACGCTAAATATTCCTTGAGTTAAAAATACGCAGATCGTTTAACTCACCCATTTAATCTGATAAGAAACTTTTTCAAGTCAAGAATGTACAAGTATCTTCAAGGATAAGAAACTTGAAATATGAACTCAATTTAATGAAAGCACTTATGTCCGTCTGTATTAATGTAAGACAGCTCCTAAGTTCGCAGTTATTCCTATGCGACATACCCAAATACAACTAGGTACTCTATATAGGTATATCTATATATATATATATATATATATATGTCTGTATCTATATTTTAGAGTTTCGCGTGACACTGCACTGCGCACGTCATCTTGAGACATCAGCACAATCTATTAAGAAGATTACTAGACTGTGAGATCAGGTCATAAAGTCTCATTTGTTCAGTAATTTCACTAGCCACAGTGCCCTTCAAACTGGAACACAACAATGCTTGCGCACTACTGCTTGGCAGCAGAAAAAATAGCAAAGCGGTGGTACCTACCTAGACGAACTTTGCAGAAAATTCCTACCACCTAGAGTACACCAAAGTGGTTTTTAAATTTTGCAGATGTGTCAATTTTAATTTAATTCCGCCAGCCGAATAGTAAAAAGCGGTAGTTTTTACGCCAACTACCTAATTAATGGAAAGCGTTGTTGTTGTCAGAGCAAAAAGCGTGGGCCGCCCGCGCCGGATGTGACGGAGCGGAGCGGGCCAGCTGGCGCGGCAGCGGCGCGCGGCTGCAGCGCCTGCAAGTCGCCGCAGTGGCTGCCTACCGGGACCACCTCTACCACTAGTCACAGCTCCTCGGCCACTGGCAACTCATCCCGTTTGTATACTTTCTTCTAGCCTAAGGACAGCTTTTGATATGAGCTCTGATTTTTGAAGAGTCTATGAGGGCTTCATTGAAATTTTGCGTAGCACATGAAAAACTATTTCACGTTACATCCTATAGGTAGGTTGTATGGTAGAACTGACAGGAAATTATCCCATAGTTAGGATTCATCACCTTCAAATGTCTTCTATACATAGAATACCGAACACTCTTAGAACACTCTTATTCATAAAAAGACTGTCTTAAAGGTTCCGGTATCTTCTCCACACCTTTTTTGTACAGCGTTTCCTGATCAGAATCTGCAAGGTAGACTAGTATGAATGGATTAGCTTGCCGGTGTACTTGTGTCAAGTCAAGAGTGTACAGGTATCTTCAAGGCAGACATACTCCATCTCAAACCAAGTCACTGGTTAACATTAGACGAGGCAGTGGTCGAAGGCATTGCCAATAACCAATAAAAAAGTATGGAGTAATTTCCAGACTACCAAAATTATATCTACGACTTTTTTCATACATATTGTGTGAAAGTGACTTCCAAGCTAACGTTGTTTTTGTGATAACTCTGAATTAAATAAGAGTTTCGTTTTTCTAAAATGGGTACGAAACCCTAAGATCCTAATCCAGAATCATAACAGGGTGCACCTTTGGCCGTATTATTGTCACTTAACATTAGGTGCAATCAAACGCTACCCTGTCTGATATAAAAAGTAGCTTTTTCAAATCTATAGATACAGCTCAGCGAATACATTTAAACAAAATCCATTGAAATCCGTGCCCGAATATTGAGACCTAGAACTTATCAAATGAACACGGTTTTTGTTTTAAAACATACAAACGCGTGGCCGTGTTTTATTTCGTCTCAATCAGAGAACAGACAAAAAACAATTTATTATATGTAGGTAGTCTAAGGGCCGTTTTTTCAATGGCTGGATAAAGGTTATCCGACGAATAACCCACAAACAAAAAACAATAGCTTTTTAAGGGTTCGGTTTAGAAGAACCACATTTTATTCCTACTGTGTTTTGTTTTATTCAATAAATAACTTTTATCCAATTATTGAAAAACTGCACCTCTATGTATAAAATTGTGGATGGTTTTGCTTAACTGCACCATCCACAGTGATCGATAAAGTTCCGTTCGACATTCGACAGGTAGATTACGGATGTTCCCAACAAAACATATTGTTTTAATAAACGAAACAAGGCATGTCAATCCAATTCAAATGTTCGCTACATTTCATCTAGTTACAGAGAATTTCGACGAATAGATTACTGGTGAATTTATTAATATTTTATCCATACATATAAAATTCAAAGTCTTGACTGACTGACTTATATATCAATGTAGAACCTAAACCGCTGCTCCTAGAGACTTGAAATTTGGAGGATGTGTTTTTGTAAAGTGTAGGTATCCACTAAGAAAAGGTTTTTTGAAATTCCACCCCTAAGAGGGTGAAATGGGTGGTTGAATTATATTTGAAAATATTTCTTCTACGTTTCCTATAGACCACGCGGGCGAAACCGTGGGCAGAAGCTAGTGTTTTATATACGTTGACGTGCTAAAACAATTTTGTTTGTATCGTATATCCATTTATGTTATAGATAAAGCACTTAGTTACTCCAAATTCTTATTTGATGCGTTTACGCGATAACTTCCCTAAATGCACTCGAATTAAGTATTTAAAAAACAGAAATCGATTTCATCCCATATTCATATTCCCAAAAAAACATTTAAAATAGATTATAGAAAAATTATAGAGAATAATATATAATTATAGAGAATATAGATATATATAGTGGATAAAAATCATATCATCGTAGTTAGTAGTAGTCGTAGTAGTATCATCATAGTAGTTAGTTATAGCCTTAACCAGTGGTAGCCTCCACTGCCTTCCCGCGAAATACTTAAATTTTACGGGGTAAAAAATTTCCTGTATTGATATCCGGTAATATTCGATTCTACAAAAAATTATCCAAATCGAAATTTCTTTTCTTGTTAATGTAATTTTTAAATGATGCACATTTCGTTCTAAGACATCAGTTATTACTAGACTATGATGATGTAAGATGAGGTCTCATTTGCCCAATAATTACAATATTAGCTACAGTGCACTTCTAATCAGAACACAATAGAGCTATAGATTACTGATTTTTTTAAGCAGGCAAAGGGACCTAACTACAAAAAAATATTTAGACTACTAATATACATTACTTACATTACTTTACATTAGTGCTCGGGGGAAAATGAACTTTGCAGAACAGTCCTACCATCCTGTAGTTTTGGCCTGAAATCCACATAACATTTAACTAAAAAGCTCATAGCTCACTTGGTAGTAGCTCTGCCTTCTAAGCTGTATGTTGTGGATTCGATTCCCATGCCGGACCATACATACAAGACTAGCGTTTGTGTGATGAACATCAATGTTTGTTCTGTGTGGTGTGTTATTTTATTATCAGTATGTATTTATAAACAAAATTATATAAGCATCTATCAGCTATCTGGTTCGCATAGTACAAGCTTTGCTTAGTTTAAGGCTAGATGGCGTTGTCTTGAAGGTCCACTAATAAATAAATATAAATTTAATAATCGCAAGCACACATAGATACAAACAAACAGGCAACTGATCACTCTCATATATATATATATATATATTTTTTTACTTCAACCTTGTCTAGCATTTGATCACGCTCTCACCTGATGGGAAGTGACGATGCGATCGAAGGTGTAGCATGCTAGCCAAGTAAATACCTATTCACTCTTGTCTTAAACACGCCCTGATCATATTTCGCCGGAAACACAGACGCTGGCAGGGCATTCCATTCCTTAGCCGTTCTAATTAAGAACGTTGAGTCAAATCGCTTGATATCTTTTGAATACGAATATACTTAATATCTTAGTAGGGAAGCAGATTATAATTTGTTATTTATCAATTTATCACTGACACAATCATACGGGTCGACTGTTAAGAGCCCTTAATTCCTAAAACTTTTGGAGCAGATAAAGAGCATAGGGTAACCCGGCATAACTCCCAACTAATTCAGAAGGTAAGCCATCTTTAAATTATTTATTATCATCCTTTGACAAAATCTGCTAGGCTCTCAATTTTAATTTAAAATGAATTTGTAAGCATGCTCTATCTACGTAAATCGCAAACTTTGATCAGGAAAGCAAATTTATTAATAAAAGTGAATACTTTTTTAATTTTATAGCTATTCTTAGCGAAAACGTGTTTTTGGTAAGAATAGCCATCAACTAAGGAAAGTATAAGTATTTACTTTACTTAGTACGTACTAGCTGCGCCTCAGGGTATCTTTAACCGCGCGTGGTGAAAAGTTTCTAATTTTCCTTTCTCTCTTAATATTTTCTTTCAAAACAAAAACAACAAAAAAAGAATTAGCAAAAATTCTCCATCCGTTCACGCGTGATGCGATGACCAAGGGAAATATAGATTGATTTTTATATATGTATGTATATACATAGAGGCATGTAATTCACTCTTTTCCTTAAATGTGTGTACTCAAACCATGCTATAGAATGTTCGTACAAGGACCAATTTAAAAAAAAAATGTTTTAGTATATAGTGCCTCTTAAAATAACTGCATGATAGCCGAAATGTCTATTTAACGGTACACACAGCGCGGGCACCAGTTGAGTGCTTTGTAAATGTTTCGTAGGCAATAAAACACCTGCTTTGTTTAATGTCTCTATTGTAATTTAAATTTGATAATACCTAGATTTAAGTTTTATTTCATAAGTAGGTACTTTTTTTATTTAGTTATATGGAAGCATTCTATAGCATGGACTGAATACATACATCAAAGGAAAAAAACGAATTAAATTCCACCTTGTATAGATAGGTTTACAACTTTACCAGTGTTGCATAGCTGCAGAATGAAAAAGAAAACTCTGAAAGCAAGTCTTGTAACATTTAGGTTTCACAGTGTGGCACCGACGGTGGTGCTGCGTGGCGATTCTCGTGCTGGTGGCTGGCACGGCATGCGTGGCGGGGCCTCTGGCGCTGCGTGCGCCGCCGGGCGCGCCGCTGCACGAGCGCCTGCGCCTCGCTGAGCGGCTTCTACACGACACGCCGCTCGTAGACGGCCACAACGATCTGCCTTGGAACATCAGAAAGTTTCTACACAACAAAATCAAGGATTTCAGGTGAGTGCTCTTCCATTGACAGCCTCTGTACGGTGGTTGAGCAGATCGGCTCATAACCTGAAGGCGACGGGTTCGATTCCCGAGGATAAGTATTTGTTATGGTGTCAGCGCCGAGCCGCCACCGTCGCCGCGCATACTCCTTGAGGATGGGCATCTATATTGACCGAACACCGGTCGAGTTATTTGACTGTATCTTTTGAGTGTTAGCCGTGTAATAGTTGTGGTGATAAGTATTTGTGCGCAGAAATAAAAAGCGCAAATACTTGTTCTGAGTCTGGGTGTTGTGGGACCATGGTCCCCGTAGTTCCTAGGTTCCCTAGTCACGGAACCGTAGTTAGGGTCCAGGATCTATGTATGTGATCGTTGGGCGTTGTTATTATTATTATTATTTATATGGGGCAGCGCGTCACTAACCGAGACCGCGCACCACACTATGATAGTGGTTGTCTAAGCAATCGTGGTATTGCACGGGCATCGCCCTGCATTGTAAGCCGCTCGGTATAGCTTTGGCTTATCTTACTCGTACATAGATAGCTAACTTCTTTACATTAAAAATTTATCAGCTAGTATAAATATATATTTGCTTTTTTATAAGAGTCGGATTTCAGGAAGTAGTTTTCAACAAGTTTTACTAGATGGTAGGACTTTTCTGCAAAGTTCGTCTAGGTAGGTACCACCACTTTGCCAGTTATTCGGCCGCCGAGGAATAGTGTGAAAGCACCACTTGTTCCGATTTCAAGTGCACTGTAGCTATTATAGTGAAATTACTGGGCTAATGAGACTTTAGAAACACAAATTTGTATGAATATAACAGTTTCATTTATAGTTTTTGTGCATAGTTACTATGAAAATTTCCAAATTAGGAGCGACATTTCTCCTGTTGTATTGCAATCAAAGTTATGTGATCACCCCACTGGTATCACAGTCTAGTAATCTTATTGCTAGGCTGTTCTGTCCCAAGATGACGTCCGCAGTGCAGTGTCACGCGAAACTTAATATAATATTTTAGAGTTTAGAGTCACACTGCCTCTACTATGTGCAGCCGTGTCGCTTAACATCACGTGAACGACTAGCTCGCCACATCATTCACTAACATAAAAAAACCTGCAAAATTATTTCAATTTTGAACCAATAATGTAATAGTTTGCGGCATAGAAAGTATTCAAACATATATATGAACCTTTTGATCGTGACACATTACCAACTTTCACTCTTTATTTTTTCTTCATATCCCGCACACGTTTCAGTCTAATTTCCGCTTTCATCATATTTCCGGAATAAACGACGAGCGCGAACTTTTGTTTAGAATAAAAAATGTTAATAATCGAGTAACGTGCCCTACGACAGAACACTGAATAGCTTACATTAAATATTATGCTTATGCCAAGACTACGGTACAGAAGCTCGATGGGTGGAATAAAAATCGTTCACAGCATGTCGTCGTTGTTCGATATAAACGATCCTAAGGAGGCCCCTCGGGCCCACTTTCGAATCCTATGCCTGTAAAGAAATCAAATTTATTGGCATTTGGTATTCCGATCACGGAAATATTACTGATTTTGAGCTTAGAAAAGTAGCTTCATTTACTATTTATTTTATAATGAATACTTTTTTGCTAATCAACGGGGCAATGCCGCCAGCATTTTGGGCACGTTGCCTGTTGGTAGCGGCATCTTGGATTAAGTTTTTCTAATGCATAGTTTTTTATTTTATTTTTTAAAAACTTATAATTTGTTCTTGAATAAATTTCTTTTTTTTGTAGAATATCAGTTAAATATTTATAGCTACATATATATTATAGCTACCGATTGCTTATATGTGAATTAAAGATATTAATTATAATAATATAAAATCTATATTAAAATGTAGCAAAGTCACATCGTCAGACATAATCTTAACCCGTTACGTCTAGTTTTTACTGTTTATTTAGGACTTTTGCACAGCCCACCTGTGGATTTGTACTGAGATCTACAAGACTACCGGAAATTTTCATCTGAAGAAAGCTGTAGCTTGTAGTAGACTCTGGAGTCTCAAGAGCACCGTTAGTACAAATAAATACCAAATAGCCCTTTGCTCAGAATGAAACGAAGTACCTACATTTTATATCACCTTTAATATTATCTGTGCCTTTACTACATTGTGCAACAGAGCTGCATACAATGTACAGTGGGTAGGCATATAACCTACCTACATAATGTGTTCAGTATTAAAGCATTTTCCAGGCCGGAACCTATTAGGTTTCCTATTACAATGTACACGCGTTCAAAATAAGCAGGAAAAGGTTTAAAATAACGTTTAATTCACAATTTATAGCCAACTTCAGGTAACAGATGTCTTAAACGCAAGATCCTCAAGGAAAATCTTTGGTAGCTGAAGCGTAGCTCAAAGAAATTATGTTTTCCTACTTTCGGTTAATGTTGACTGGTTGACGGACGTTTTGGCCCGAAGCCAGGTCGTTCCCGACGCATGTGCTACGGGATTCAATTTGGTTATGAGTGTTTGCTACGGCTTACTATATTTTTCTGGTATTCGGTTGTGTACAAAGACCTAATTTCAGTCGTAAATGCTGACGCAGATGCATCCTAGAGCGACAGTCAAACGCGCTGAAAAGAAAATGAGAAATGGCTGCACAAGGCATCCAGCGTTACAATCCGCGAACTTTTATTTGCGGGGTTCATTTCATGAAGAATTTGTTTGCTTTAGCTTTGACGAAGACTTGCGGACTATATCGCCGTGGGCCACGAGCTCCTGGAGTCACACCGACTTGCCGAGATTAAAACAAGGCAGAGTTTCTGCACAGGTAATATGACACATATAAATAATTACGAACTCTCCTTTATGTATTCAGATAAAAATATTACTTTAACATTAACTTTATCTACATTGTGATTTGAAAGTATTCCAAAGTACTTTGCTCTCTTCGTGATTAATGTGTAAGTAACCAGCGGCAGCGGCACGGAATTATCTCCGAGATATATGTACGGTACAATGAACCGAATCCGATTGATAGCGAGCTGGATTGTTTCAACACCGTCGCACAATTTACTGACACATTTGTGACGAGTTTTAGACTTGTTTATCTGCCAATGTACTCATTAACGTAATCTTTATCTATTTAGAAGTATGACCATATCATAAACCATATTCTCACTGTTTCGGGTCTGAATAAATTGACGACGAGGTCAAAAAAGGACACGCCTGGAAAATAAAAGGACAATTAAGGTAGAGTCCACATCATCAATTAGATAGCAAATCCCTAAAACAGCGATAAGCCTGCGCCTGGCAATCGTCATTTGCAATTTAAGCTTTTATGAACAGCGATTAATATTAGAAACACTGCAAATTTGAGTGCGATGACTACAACGGTGACAGGGACTGAGTGGCTTCTGATTAATTTTAAATTAAGGCACGTCCTCGTCACATATGCTGTTTAACTGTGCAGTTCAACAAGCTATACTTTAGTAGACACGTGTCCACAGTGTTTCATATTCCGTGCGAGGCCTGCGGTGCCTCGCGACTCGTGCGTGATATTTAATCATGTTTGATGTCGCACAGTTCTGGGCGGCGTACGTGCCGTGCGACTCGCAGCACCGCGACGCCGTGCAACTGACGTTTGAACAGATTGACCTCATACAGCGACTAACTGAGAAGTACCACCCGCAGCTTACACTCTGCACGTCCGCTGAAGGTAACTGTTTCTTCGAATATTGCTTTGTACACCAGTCTAGACTGCTAAAACGTTGCATGTACGACTTCATATATATGTTTTATTTTGTGTAGTTTGGTGGGTACTTTTAATTTTATTATTTTTTATATATGTGCAAGTAAAATGTCCCCAAATGTAATGTAGGTTAAATTTATTCAACTAAATACTACTAATAGTCAATAATACTTTTTTTAAGAAAATATAATCTGGTATTTATTTCTTTATAAATCTATATAAATAAAAGAAAGTCGTGTTAGTTACTCTATTTATAACTCAAGAACGGCTGAACCGATTTGGGTGAAAATTAGTGGAGAGGTAGCTTAAAACCAGGAGACAACTGTAGTGTAGCCTACAGTTAAAAGAAAACATTATTATTTACATAGATTATATACATTTATTTACATAAGCCCCTATTTATAGTATGCCCCGAATTTTAAATTAAATTCCTAAAATATATATATATAATGTAACGTAACCGAGTTGGAGATGAAGAAGCGAAGACTGGAAGTTGACTTGACTTGAAGTTGAAGATGATGAAGCAAAGTATGGCCCCGAAGCACACCCTGGAGTCGATGTAGCCGCAGGGAGACGTCCAGAGGCGCAGCGAATGACCGCTGCTTGTGCCGAGCTTAGCAACAAGGCGGGCAGCCGTCACAGAAAGCCACCTGCTAATGAAAAGGTCTTATCAACTGTTCACGCCAAATCCACTGCAGGCCGCCGTCACCGGCGGAGATTGCCACCGCTTAAGGCCTGGTTTAAACAGGGGTGGTCCGCAACCGTCACGAATAGATAGGCGAAGCGGAGAGGAACTTAGGACGGAAAACTGCCTATCCGTGGCCACACAAAGTGCCACTTGCACGGCAGCACCAAGTACACTTCAGTTACACTGTTCAGATTAAAGAATATAGTTATGTTCAGAATATAATTTAGTGGTGAAGTCCAGAGGAAGACTGCCCCCGCGTGGCTATTTTTCAGTTTTATCAAGCCTCACGCAGTCACCAAAACAACAGACAAAATCCTTGAAAATCGAGAGAACGAAATATTTGAAATCCTGTCACAATTTAATATCAGCTAGCATTAAAATAGGTCGATGAACAAAGACTAATAGAAAATCCTAAACAACCTAACCTTAAAATGTCGTAAATTCATGAAAACTTATGGTGAGAATCTCTTTCAGGGAATTAGAAAAGTCAATAGATGACATCTGTCCAAAATGTAAACAAACATTAAATCGTTATTTTAGTGCTCCTACTGGAAGAATCACTACAAAAATGCAATGAAAAGCCATAATAAAATCAGCTTCAACACCAGTGTAAATTTGGTGAAGATCTGTGAGGTAATATGAAAAAGATATTTCTTCCTGAAACACCCGTAATTTAGGGAAAAACTTAGGGAAACAACACGTAAGATGTTCCTGTGATCTATATCTACCGATCCACTGCCAAAATAACCCATACCAAAGGCTTTAAGTACAATTTTAGAGCACAACATTTTATTCACAATAACCAAGAAAACAAAAAGGTATTATTAAAGTGTTTTGGAACATTTCAGGAGCCTGCAAGGAACGTTCAGATTATGCTTTACAGAAGAAATAAAATGAAAAACGTAAAGCCATAAAAATATCATAAAGAACTGAAACTATTCATTAAGAAAAGTGTGCTACTGAGCACCAAGGCGTAGGGGTAACCCTACATTTCCCCAACAACCCCGAAAAAATTAAAATACCTAAGTATTTTAATTTTTATAGAACATACAAACATAGCTAAGATTATATACATAAGAAAATAGAAGAAAACAAGTTTCTTCAATCGAAAAAAAAAAAAAACTCAAAAGAGAGATCCCAAAATAGAGGTGTCCGTAAGTTGAACAACAAAGAATCAAATAGTAAAGACTTTGACATACAGTCAAAGGATAATATACTAGGACAACAGTGTCCTAGAACTGAACAATAAACATTATGTCCAATTATGAAATCATCATAACATCCAGCATCACAAAGGTTATGAGCAGCATTACCTAGAACACATTAGAATAGTGTCCAGATCAGCAGCAGAATAGACATCTATAGACAGCCCAGCTTTAAAGCAAACGGAAAAATCGAAAATGATACGTTAATGACACAAATTACCCTACCACGCTAAACCTAACATACCTATATTGAACATCAATTATTAATATATATTTTATAACCTACATCCATCCTCATCCAGATTAAATTGGATATAGTTCACTATCAATGGCTACTACAACCCTTTCATGTCAAAACCGCCCGCATTACAACGACTAACCGCTAAGCAATAAAAGCTAGAGTCTGAAAGAGACCTAAGCTTTAGCACATAAACTGAACAAAAAAAATTAAAACAATTTACAACTAAAAAAAAAGTTACAAAAACAAAATTGTAAATTTAGAAATATATACAATCCTAAAAAAATACAAAACAGAAATTGTGATATTAACATTTCTATCCTAAGTAAAAAAAATACATTATTTACAGTTTTAAATCTTTAACGTGCCATTTGGCTTTTGAACCTCTGTTGTCCTCTAATATGTACACAAGGGGCGAAAGTTTTTCGACAACTTTACATTTAACAAATTTTGGAGCTAATTTAGCGCTGAAATAATTTCCTGCATTACTTAAAACATGGAAGAATCACTACAAAAATGCAATGAAAAGCCATAATAAAATCAGCTTCAACACCAGTGTAAATTTGGTGAAGATCTGTGAGGTAATATGAAAAAGATATTTCTTCCTGAAACACCCGTAATTTAGGGAAAAACTTAGGGAAACAACACGTAAGATGTTCCTGTGATCTATATCTACCGATCCACTGCCAAAATAACCCATACCAAAGGCTTTAAGTACAATTTTAGAGCACAACATTTTATTCACAATAACCAAGAAAACAAAAAGGTATTATTAAAGTGTTTTGGAACATTTCAGGAGCCTGCAAGGAACGTTCAGATTATGCTTTACAGAAGAAATAAAATGAAAAACGTAAAGCCATAAAAATATCATAAAGAACTGAAACTATTCATTAAGAAAAGTGTGCTACTGAGCACCAAGGCGTAGGGGTAACCCTACACAACATAGGATACTTTTTATCCCGTTCGACCGCGTTTTACTAATTCACCCATGCGAAGCCGGGGCGGGTCAACTAGTAGGTAATAATTAAAAATAGCCTAAACACTTACAGTTGCGCCAAGACGTGTGACATGTTATTAAATACAATAATTTACGCCAGTATGAACTAAACTACTTTCATTCAGGGGGCGCGTTTGTTGAAATAAAGCTCTGATCATTGTTCATTTTACGCTACGACTTTATGTTGAAACACGAGCAACTCCACTAAATATTACCGAGCAATATGCTGTTGTTTGTTAACAACGGTGATTCAATAACATAAACGTACGGAAGCTGCACACCGCACACAGGTATAGCGCGCGAATTTATTATTACTTCTAATAAATTTAACAGTTTCAAATAAACTGCGTAAGTACCTGCATATATTGAGCGTAGTTTTTATATGGTTATAATTTTAAAAAAAGTTACTCCTTACTCCATTTTATCCTAATACTTAAAGAAATTACTTGACACTGGCCAAATACACAAAAGGGTATCCAAACAAAAAAAATACTTAAAGTTTTTGGTGGGAAAACGAAAAAGATCGCGTCACCGCATATATTATTTTCCAAAACTTGTGTTATTTTCAGTGTTAGTACATAAAATTGGTGGCATTTTATTCGTTAAGTGCTGGATTATAGTAGAAAGTGGTATAATGATGGTGAAACGATTCTTTTCGTGTTGTCTCCAAAACTCCATAGAAACTTCTAGTAAAGTTGCCATCACTTTATTAGGAGTATGATTTGCTTGATGACTTGGACTGTGACTTGACAGTGACACATATCTGCGTGAAATATCATTAACTTGATAAATTATCAATTACTACAGTAGCTAAATACACAAAAGTGTGCCAATAAACAAAAAAAACTTATCTATTATTGAATGTCTGTGATGACGCGGTGACACGTACAATACTGCGGTAGACATCTGAGACATGCATATAACAGGCACAGGTTACAAATTAGTTACTCATCAGGTATGCTTTCACAGAATAAATAATAATACATGTCTACGTGTCCGTGTTCATACTGATATTATGCATTTTTTCCCACAACATCTATTATGTAAATGTAGCTCTATATAGGTGGAAGTACATTAAATGTAAGGTACATAACACTGTCGAAATTCCAACACGATATCAATTAAAGCTACGACATGTTGACCCTCCATCGCTATAAGTATAATATTATGTGTGCGTATATAGCTACAGTCAGCTTGAATACCTTTTCACATCCTCAAACCTTGTTGCGTGGTAATTGGGATGGAGTGTAACAATGTGCTCCCCCAATTGTGTTCTTTCTTATTAGCAAGAGGATCTATTCTCCTTTATAGGCTACACTAATCCAAGGCTACACTAAGTATAGTAAAGCGGAATAGTTGTACATCATACTTAATACATACTTACAATTTTGTGGTCACTTGACCACAAAATTGTAAGCTTATCACAGGTAAAAAAACATTAAATAAACGTTAATATGGATACAAGTTGTTTTTTTTTATTGAATTATGTGACGAGCTAGTCGTTGACCTGAAGTTAAGTGACACGGCCGCCCATAACAGAACAGTGTCACTCGGAACTCCAACATGTGAAGTTTCGCATGACTGCTGCAATGCGCACAATCATCCTGAGACATCAACACAGTCTGGTAATAAGATTATGCGACTGTGAGATCAGATCATAAAGTCTCATTTGCCCAGTAATTTCACTAGCTACATTGCCCTTCAAACCGGAACACAGTACTGCTTGCACACTACTGCTTGGCGGCAGAATAACTGGCTTTGTGGTACCTACATAGACGAACTTTGCAGAAAAGTCCTACCACCTAGTAACCTGTTTTGTTGTAAATTTATGTTGTACGGAATACTTGGGCCTCACCAAGATTCTAAAAAATGTATTTATTATTAAATATAATGAATGCTTAATATTGCTGTCTCGTTTTCGCTCGTGACATCGCTCAGCGAGAAGTTGACAGGACATTTTAAGCGTTGATTAAATTCAACTTAGGTTATACGGTATAATAGGCCCAGATGCATATTATAATGTATGGTCAGTGGTTACGTAAAATAAACATAAATATAATACAATACAATGCAATACAAACATTCTTTATAATACACCAGAAAAAAACAGTTACAGATGAAGAAACTTAAAGCTTTTAGTACAATGGGTGGACTTATCGCTAAAAGCGAATCTCTTCCATTCAACCTTTGGATGGAAAGAATTATTGGAGCGATAGAGGATATATAATTATTAATATATGTAAATATTACAGTGATATAATAACTAATACCGTACTCTACTTAAAAAAGAAAAAAAATGGTCTATATACTGGCCGCGACGATAACAATATAACTATAGACAGTCCAAATGCTCCAGCCCACTACCAGTAGATAGCGTACCCAACATGCTGGCAACATTGCCCTGTTGAATTGCAATGCTGATTTTTTGTGTAAACCAAGGAGCCTAAAATATGAACGTTAAAGTGTTGAAACACCACACGGTCGTGTTGAGTACAAAACTCATATTAATCTCAGTTTGGTATTATCTTGTTCACTTTTATCTGGGTATCCCAACCCCCACTCCCCAGGGGTGTAACATAAAGTTAGGTTCACGTAACTAGTGAGATAACTGGGAAACCTACTCGTGTATCTGTCATGCAAATTGGTTGTGTAGTGTGGTGTCCGCTTTCAGCTCTTAGCTTTTTTAAATAAACAACAACACAAGATAATAAAAAGGCAACTTTCCAATGAGAAGGTAGGTACTTATACCTACACGAGCTTCTGCCCGCAGCATCGCCCGCGGCGTGGCCTATGGGAAAATAATTTAACCACCCATTTCACCCTCTTAAGGGTGGAATTTCGAAAAATCCTTTCTTAGCGGATGCCTACGTCATAACATCTACCTGCATGCCAAATTTCAGCCCGATCCGTCCAGTGGTTTGGGCTGTGCGTTGATAGATCACTGTCAGTCACCTTTGAGTTATATATATTTAGATACCATGAGGTGAGCCCTTGTTAAAAATTACACAGCAATTTATTAATTTCCCAGATAAATAATAAAATTGAAAAAAAAAATGTGGAATGTTTTTTTAAATATATGATAGGCTTGCGTTTGACCACTATCGCACCTGATGATAAGTGACGATGTGGTCTAGGATGTAACACGTTTGCCTAGAAGATACCTGTATACTCTAGATTCACACTGATACAATACTTCGATTTTTTTTGTTTGTAAATACTTATACATAGAATACAATATTACACCCCACAGGACAAACATCGAAGTTCATCACACAAATGTTTGTCCTGGGTGGGCATCGAACCCACAACCCACGGTTCTGAAAGGCTACCACCAACTAAGCAGTCAGATAATAATGAACCATTTCCTGAATTTAAAAAAAAAACACACCAGACTTTTTCACCAGAAATCTGCTAAAGAGTGGCTGCAAAACATCCAAGGCATTTGCATAAAAAACAGATTGTTTTGACTTAGCTTTTTATTTAAATAAACTTAATTATTTTAAAATGTAGGAATTTCTTTTTCCTTAATTGCTTTTGTTATTTAAATAAAGTTGATTATAATAGTCACCGATTTATCTTGATTAGTGTATCATTAAGGTGGCAAATATATTCAATATAAAAGCTTTAAAAATGAGCAAATTATACCTACTTACGTACGCTTTAACATCTGAACAACAGAAACTTTTTCACATTTTTTTGTATGTACATATTAAAGTGCAGCGCAGATTGCTGTGTGCTGCGGTGTTATGTAAATTTTATATTAAACTTAAAATCGTCCTTTAAAAATGTACAGTAATGAGATGCTTCACAAGGAGTTCCGACCAACGTTGGATGCAGGATGTAAAAACGTTTTTATACATTTTGCCCTTTAAGTTGTCAACAAACTACTATTATATACGCATTCATAATCATCATCACATCATCAGCTTTTTTGCAGCCACTGCTAAACATGGGTGATTGGGGAATTAAATAAAAAGAGCGAAATTTGCAATGCGCTTAGGACGAAGGTTTTATTGTAAGAGGCAGAGACAACAACACTTGACAGATATGTTTTTAAAATCCTTCGATAGCATAGATAATAAAAGTGGACTGTAATCAATAAGGTGTATTTACTCGATCAAGCCTCAATTTAGGATACGTTTACACGGTTATGCTTTTGTGTCAAACAATAGGTCCCTCTATTTATGGGGTTTATCATAATCCAAACACAGGTTTGATAGCTTCTGTGGTGTTGCGGTTGAACGGTCACCTCATAACCCGGTAGCAGCAGATTCGATTTCCGCGGCAGAACAGATTCGTGCACAAAATAACGCAAATACTTGTTTTGAGTCTGGGTGTTGTGAGACCATGATCTTCGTAGTCCCTGGGTCTCTAGACTCAGGGAATCCTAGTTAGGGTCATGATCTATGAATGTGATCGTTGGGCGTTATTATTATTATTATAATCACCATGTTCGGCAGGCGTCTTGTTGATCTCAGAAGATTATAATTCACAACACCAAGGAGAATGCTGTTGCCCATTGCTGAATATTCCCATCGCCGGCTCTTACAGCATCCACGGAAGATGGGATTGTCCTTTTTTCACCGCCTTTTATTCATATACCAGGACCACACGGTTTTACTACTTATTATAGAAATAGTTAATAAATCATATCGTTTTATATATACGTCATAGTAAAGCTTATGGTTTAGTAGTATAGATGTAAATCAACACGTCACACCTAACTATATAATAATAATAATAACGCCCAGCGATCACATACATAGCTCCTGGACCTTAACTAGGATTCCCTGTGTCTAGGGACCCAGGAACTACAAGGAACATGGTCCCACAACACCCAGACACAGAACAAGTATTTGCGCTTTTTTTACTATGCACAAATACTTGTGCTGTTGCGAGAATCGAACCCGCCACCTCCGGGCTATGAGCCGACCTGCTCAACCACCACACCACAGAGGCTGTATATACAAACTTCCTCTACATGCAGTATGCTTAGATATAGGTAGGTAGGTACTACTTACGTAGGCGATGGTACCTCTGATGAGCTTTTTTCATAACCGACATTGATAGATGTGTTATGGGTAACGTTATTGGATAATAGCGTGCGATCAATAGACAATTAAAAAGCTATTAGGAAATGTACGGTAAAGTTGAGGACTGTCATATGCATTAAATACTTTTTTATCAACAAATTTCCTCAGTTTCTTATAACTGTCATTTGTTTTTCAGCTTATGACTGTCATTTGTTTTCTAACTTAAATTGTATTTAAACTTAGTATATTGTTTAAATAAATAAAAGACAATTTGACAGTTAATGAAAGTATTTCAGTTACGTATAAGCTTGTTCACATTATTTTCAATATTTCTTTAATATCTTCTTGACATCTTTCCCGTTCTTGATTGTAAATTCCTTCATTCTCCATTAAATTAAAGCATTTTTTCATTATCTGATGATGCCTGAAGACGTCCACTGCTGAAAATAAGCCTGGACCATAGAGCGCCACTTTAAGCGGCTGCTTGCTTCTTGCATCTATCAGTTCTGAACAGGGGCCTTACCGCGTAAGTCTGATGGAGATCATAATCGTGTTCTCTCTTGCTCGCACTCGTGGACTTGTTGATTGGCGTGTGCAGGATGGCAGGCGATTCCCAGAACGGTTACGTGGTAGGGGTGCAGGTCTTCTTTCCACCTAGTGAGGCCGGCCTACGCGACTTCCGGTTCGTAATCGCCACTCGAAAACCTTTCTTCCCCATCGGCTGTTGGTTCTGCGAGCGATGTAGCCTGCCCATTGCCACTTCAACGTGCTAATTCTAAGCATTTAACAACTATAAAAATCATGATTTTACATGCATTTTATTTTATTTTTATTTTACAAGGTGGTAGGACTTTTCTGCAAAGTTCGTCTAGGTAGGTACCACCGCTTTGCCAGTTATTCTGTCGCCAAGCAGTAGTGAGCAAGCACTACTGTGTTCCGGTTCGAAGGGCACTGTAGCTAGTGAAATTACTGGGCAAATGAGACTTTATGACCTATCTCACAGTCTAGTAATTTTATTGCTAGACTGTGCTGATGTCTCAGGATGATGTGCGCAGTGCAGTGTCACGTGAAACTACACTTGAGTTTCAAGTGTCACTGCAACTGATATGGGTAGTCGTGTCGCTTAACATCAGGTGAGCGACTAGCTCGTCATGTCATGTTGCAACATTAAAAAAAAAAACATAATTTTTTTTTAATTTAATTTCATACATTTCCGTCAAATGAGACTAGTAAACTATCTGACTGAAAACACATTTTTTAAATTGTAGGTAGGCGCTTATATTACAATATAAGCTCACCTTTAGGACTAAAACTGACAGCGCAATTGCTATATATAGTTAAGTATACAGAGTCGCTTTGCTATTTGAGAGTAGTTTCACTGTTTACTTGCTACCTGCCATGATTGTTTATCTATATTTATGATATTTGTCGATAGATATTATATCAGCCCATGCGAACCACCGACTGTGTTCACTTGTGGGCGTGGAGGGCGGCCACGCTATAGGGGGCTCTCTCGGCGTTCTCCGGACCTTGTACCAGGTGGGGGTCCGGTACCTCACGCTCACGTCCACGTGTGACACGCCATGGGCCGAGTGCGCCACAGCAGCGGATAGAATAGAACCATCGCTACGAGGAGGACTCACGCCTTTTGGCAAGGTAAGTCAGTTAAATTGTGTTATATTTGTGCAGATGACTGTCTGTAATATAATGATAATAAATAAATAATTAAATATATGTGGGCGTTTCACCCAACGCCATCTAGCCCCTAACTAAGCAAAGCTTGTACTATGAGAACCAGATTCATTATACGATACTTAGACACTTTGTAAATATAACACTCAGATACAGAACAAACATCGATGTTCATCACATAAATGATTGTCCTCGATGGGAATTGAAACCGATAATCTACAAACGTTCGGAAAGCGGAGCTACCAAGCTATCAGGCCAGTCAATCAACGCACAATCAATTATATTTTACCCGTCTGTAATCTACCGGTTCCACAAAGAGATAACTCCTATAAGTTTTCCTCTGAACAGGAAAACTTAATATTTTATCTTATACCCCCATGGAGCATTTGTAAAGGTTTAAATCTAAAAATGCAAATGAAAAGGAAACAAGGCCCTTAAGTTCCCGGGCAAAAAGGGTTGTAAGTTACGCGTTTCCAAGAAATGTAGATACCTAATCTATTTAAACATCTAACTCGTTTAGATTCATTGCCATAGCTTTTACGTAGACAATTCGGTACAAAGAGCGTCCCGAGCGAATTGGAGGTATTTTATCAAGGCTTAGGTCTAAAGCTTGGCGCGCAGGCAAGGGAAATTAAAAAAAAGTAGAACTCCCCCGTTAAAATTGTTTGTAAATTGTAAATATTGTCTTCATCTATAATTATATTTTCAATTCTCATATGGCATTCCATTGCTCTGTACGTCCAAACTTTAGCTAAGGCTTATGGTATAAACACAGACTGATTCGCGTGTTCATTTAATATTGAGACGTGTAAGTAGTCAAAATGTACCCTTAAAGATTGAGACGTCGTTGGTCTCGAGTAGAGTGAGTGTGCCATAATCATAAACATCCTGGCGCAGTGCAATATTTCGCTTTGTATGAACTCCGGCTGTTCGCTAGTGCACTTCTTTGTTTACCTCCAGTGATACTTTTCGAAATATTTTCTTTTGTTAAAACCACTCACTGCGTGTAACGCAGGCTCATGTAAGCGCTATCATTATACTCGTTGAGATGGAGGAAAACTACCGTACCTTTGTTTGGTAAATAGGTATACATTTCATTTTCAAAATACGAGCCCCTCATCGTTATTATTACCTATCGGCTGATCGGCTTTGCTTGTTGATAAACTCGATCGTCAATTAGTAATCCGATCGTTTAGCTCATGCTGATGTGAATGATTGACGCTGATTCGAACTAATAATAATAATTCATCGCATTCAACATTTGTCGGACACAGCCACGAATTTTCGATCCTTGGGGTTCCGCAAAGTTAGCAATTAATTAAACAAACTCGAGCTACCATCTAAAGCCGCTGGAACAATAGAGCTCTTTATGATAAATATTCAAACAAGAGACAGGAACCATGTTTGCAGTTCATTTCAATGGTTCATTCTTTGTAGGTTTTTTGCCAGAAGTCTGCCGCTTCAGTGAGTTTCATTTGGAGAGTTTGTTAAGTTCAGAATATTTTGAAAGTTTTTACAGTGCTAAGTTAAAACTTAGATTGTTTTTTACTTAGTTTGACTATAAGCCATAGCGTTGCATTTGTATTATTAGCTGGTGAACCTATTCATTATTAGCGCTGTAAAAACTTAAACTTTTAAGTTTAAGCTAATAATAGAAATGCAACGCTATGGCTTATAGTATTTCACCACTTCTGTATTTAAATTTGCGTTCTCCTTATTTTGATTAATTTAGAGTCCAGATTTCCAATCTAATGTGATACTGTAATATGATCAGATCCAATAATATATTGTAACCAATCCGCTTTACGGCAGTCTATAAAGCAAACCTTGCACCTAGAGATAAATTTGTATATATATGTAGGTACTATGCATATATGTCTGTCTACTCTCGACCGGGTCGGATGCGAGGGAAACTCGAGTTCAGTGAAAAAGTTACTCATTGGTCCGTCTAACTTAATTAAGTGTTCTCCCGCAGTTCGGACTGTGTGTACACCTATACGTCCGAGGCTACGAACTTTCAATTGACAATAAATATTACACTTTTTTCAGTAGAAAAAAAGAAACTACTGTTACAAACTTCAAAGTAATTAACGAAAGCTTAACATAAGAACCTGCCTACTCTTTAATGGGGATAATTGATAGATAATAACGATAAAGACTAGAATCATGAAGAGTTACGACAGAGGGCTATACACTTACTTAGTTAAAAATTACGCTCTGTATCCTCTCAGCTCTATGAATATTATTTCCACAAATTATCTTAAATAGTACTTTCAAAATGAAACATACTTTAATTGTGAAAACTGAAACCCAATAGCTAGATAATGTAGATATACTAATGGCCGTGGCCGTATTTACTATACACGAGCAAAAACGTATGACGAGATTAGACGTCTAGACAGGCAGACATACCATCGGGGTATTGTTAAAAATTACACTCGGTTCAATAATGTACTCCCCGAGGGTCGTCCCTGCTGATATTAACCGCAAACGTTCGTCCTGTGACAGCATCAGATTCAGTTGACAGTTCATTTAGAGTAAAGGTACAAGTTCGTAGCCGACTACATACCGTAGCAGCAAGTGAACTACTGGTTTCTATGAGTTTCTGTGAAATACCTACAAGTGACGTGTCACTAGCTACGGAAGGTACTTCATAGAAACCAGTAGTTTGCAGCGACACATCGCCTGCTGCTGCTGCTGGGAGTCGGCTACGTACTTGTAGATTAAGAGAGAGATATATCTCTTGGTATATATATGCATGATCTCATTCCCCCATCACCATTCCACTACCGGACTACTAGACGCTCGGCTAAGCACCATCGAAATACCACCCATTCGTACCAAGCGATTTGATTCCACGTTCATAATTAAAACGACTAAGGAATGGAATGCTCTGCCAGCGTCTGTGTTTCCGGCGAAATATGACCCGGGCGTGTTCAAGAGAAGGTGAATAAGTATTTACTTGTCTAGCATGCTACCCCTTCGATCGCATCGTCACTTCCTATCAGGTGAAAGCGTGGTCAAATGCTAGACAAGTTTAAAGTAAAAAAAAATTATGTTCATTGATAGATCAAACCAAATCAAATCAATTTTATGCTTGTGAACATAGGTGAAACAATAATTTGTTGTCTTCAAAGTAAAATTTCCACCTGTGGTATCTCTATTTCCGTAGTCATGAAATACAAGTGTTTTTTCAAAAATTTCGTTGTTTGATATATAATTAATACAACAATTTCAACATAAGATAAGTAAGATACATAATATAAAGGAATCTTAAATCTAAGGAAGATATTGCTAACAATTAGTATTTAAGATCTTTATCGTTAAGAAATTTATCTTTCGTATAATAAGGCTTTGTCCAGTAGCAACTCATATAGTTATTTCTTGATGATAGAGATACTGTTAATAGACTGATGATAGGACTAAATACGAATAGGTAATTAATTTGTAGCTTCTTCAAAAGGTACTATGTATTAAATAAAGCAACGATGTCTACCAGACAAGTCTCACAATGTAGAAGATACAGTACCTACACTTTCCACGTTGGTGAGAGAGTAACGAAATTTTAACACATAAAATGCATCGGAGACTAAATACAAATACCGGGGCTCAGTAATATAGGCTGATATTTTTTTGTACATAAGCAAAATAACAAAACGTCTGTACGTTGCAAATACTATACGGGGAAATATGGAAGGATTATACCCTATGGTATATAAAAGACACTATAAATCGATGCTGCATTTCATAAACGCGTGTCTGTATCTAGTAAGTACATAATTTGACTTCTGATACGATAACATTATTTAGTCTATTACTAACTAGTTGCGCCCCGCGGTTTCATCTGCGGATAAAAAGTATTTTAATTATTTAATTATTTACTCATCCCACGGGAAAATTTCACTTTTCCGGGATAAAATGTAGCCTATATGTTAATCTAGTGTATACGCTATCTCGGTACCGAATTTTATCCAAATCCATTCAGCCGTTTGAGCGTGAAGGAGTAACAAACATACACACATACACAGAAGCACACATTTATACATACAAACTTTTGCCTTTATGATATTAGTGTGAAATTGTGATGTGATTTTGAAAACCTATATTTCTAAATGGCAAAAAATTTAGAATTATCGCCTGTTTCCTTGAGTAGTTTCTTCAAACGAACTATTGAGCATTTCCACCAGACTTCAAAGAGGAGGTTAGCAATTCGGTTATTTTTTACGTTTGTTACCTCATATCTCCCTCATTTATAAACCGATTAGGAAAAATCTCAATCACATTTTTTATCTTATAGATTGATCCCATAAAAACTTTGTCAAAATCGGTTCAGTAGTTGGATTTTAAATTTAAATAACTTAACAGAATTGACAGCTTCAGTGGTGTGGTGGTTGAGCAGGTCGGCTCATAATCCAGAGGCGATAGGTTTGATTCCCACGGCAGGACAAGTGTTTATGCCCAGAAACAAAAAAGCGCAAATACTTGTTCTGTGTCTGGGTGTTGTGGGACCATATGTCCTGGTAGTTCCTGGGTCCTAGATAAAAGAGATCCTAGTTAAGCTCCAAGATGTATGTATGTGATCGTTGAGGGTTATTATTTTTATTTATGTCGAAGTATTTCTCAGTATGAAATAAATGCGTTCGAAGTCGGCTTAACCTTCTTTTAAAATGATGTCATTTGTCTCTGTTGTCTTTGGTAAGGAACCCAGCACAAAGCTGTTTAGATCTGTTAGTTGTAACAAATGACATGCAGCTGATAACTTTCCGTGTCTTCCTATCAGGTGGTGGTGAAAGAGATGAATCGGCTTGGAATGCTGGTTGACCTATCCCACGTGTCTGAGCGGACCATGCGAGACGCGCTCATGGTCTCACGAGCTCCGGTTCTCTTTTCACATTCGTCGGCGCGAGCACTGTGCAACGTTACAAGAAACGTACCTGATGCAGTGCTTCGTCTGCTTGCAGCTAATAAAGGGCTTATAATGGTCAACTTCTACACCTCTTTTCTAACCTGCAAGGAGACTGCTACTGTTCAAGATGCTATAGGTAACGCTTGATTTGTCTATCTCTTTTATATACCCGGTGAGGTGGTGACAACATGCTACGCCGTATATTTACGCCCGTTATTACCTATTATATTTACCCATTAAATGACTTCGACTTGAATTTACCGGAACGCTACAAAGTGCTTGGTGCATTTTTTAAGTAAATCTTTTTTACGCACGCTTGACTTGGAGAGTAAGCTGGTGAATGTGTGACGAGAGCGTTAAGGAAATGGGCCGGGAAACATAAATTAGTTAAGATAGAAAGAGAGACGTTTCGTATAGAAGTTTTACTTCAGTCCCGTGGTCTAAAGCAAAGTCGTTATTTATTTCGGCAATGGCAATATATTTTTTTTAAATTCTTCTATGCGTTCAATAAATATTAATTGACCAATTGACCCAATAAAACGATGCTAAAAATTTTTTTATATAACCTTAAAGAAAAACGCCAGATAAAGAATAGCATCTATCTTTCGATTTGCTACGATTTCGTAGCTCGTAGCAGTTTGCAGCAACAGATACTATGGTTAGAAGACGAACAATATCAGAATTTATTGTACTTATCAAACTTATGTACTGCTTTATCGTTTACACGTTGTTAATAAATAGCTTATAAAAATAGTACCGTAAAATGTTACCCATTTTTACAGCTCATATAAATCACATCCGCGACGTAGCAGGCGTAGAGAGTGTAGGCCTCGGAGCCGGTTACGATGGGATCAATTAGTAAGTACACCAATTGTTTACTGAATAGGAAAAAAGCATGCACACGTATCATTATGATTTTGGATTTCACATCAAACCGCCTGGACCGCTTTGGCTTAGAAAGAAAGAAAAAAAGAAACACTTTATTTGGGCAGACTGTACACAGTAACAAACATTGATAATAACTACAGCTAAAAGAAGAAAAAAACAGAACCTAGTTTATAATTTAATAGTTTTAAACTTGCTTATTATAGCCCACCAATTATTTGTTGTGTGCGGACATCGTTGCTGTGTGCAGTGCTTAGGCTAACCAATAAATATTGTACTTCGGTACTTTTACATCCCAAACGTATTTATACATATACGATTTTTTGTGAACGGGTAATAAACTAATGCATAAATTCGACAGCACACCGCAAGGACTAGAAGACGTATCATCATATCCTCTACTATTTGCGGAACTAATGGAAGAAGGTTGGAGCATAGAGGATCTCCGTAAGCTGGCTGGACAGAATCTCCTGCGAGTGATGGAAGCAGCCCAGCGAGTCTCACAGGAGCTGGCTTCAGCACACGTTTCACCCTACGAAGACGTACCGCCACGGGCCTTAGACGCTCACAACTGCTCCAGTCAAGATTTATAGATGGTATCTTGTCAAATTGTTAAGCATTTAAAGACTCAAGTAATATGAGCTCGGATATATCGGAAATATATCCTCGGGAATATCGGATTCCTAAAGATCATTCGGTTGGATTGACTAAAAATACTAACTACTTTCGACGAAAGACTTGACCCACACATTTAGGGATGCTCACAGTTCATTATCTTTCTAGTTGTCCTGTTAATCTATTGTATAACTTATAAATACATGCCTACGTGTTGGTAACTACAGAAGGGACTATACCTAATATACAGCAGGTTTAACGTGAAAACAGGTTTTTGTCAAAAGTGGGTAGGTAGTTATTTTTCACATTTAATTAATAAACAGCATAGATTTTAGTAAAAGTTTAGAAAAATATTTATAATGTGAATGTTGGATTCACGTTTGAAGGGGTGAGAATAAAAAGGGTTTAACTGTCAAATTGATAGTTTCGAGAAAATTTACTTTAAACTTCAACGGCGTCATTTTAATGTGGAGTGCTTGTAAGGTAATAGAAAAGGTTCATATAAGTTTCAGTTGCTTGAAATGTTTTAATTCTATTTTAAAATACTAAATATAGTACTAATTCATACAATTACTGTAAAAATATAATATAATAAAATAAATATAATAATGTTTTTATGCTAATCGAACTGTGTTCCTGTGACAGATAAACCGTTTTTAGACTCAAGATCTCGAGATTTAAGCTTCATTTCGGTATTTTGAGAATGTATTATTGTAGATAAATTCACGTTGAATCCAACGATACCCATAAGTCATTTTGTGAAAAAAATCAGTTAAACCCTTTTTGTTCTCACCCCTTCATTTGTTCTAGTGCCACTAAGCTTTAAAAGGAGTATTTAGTAAAATCATAACATTAATTTTATTGAACGATTTTATACATAATTTAAGTAGAAAATTTTACCCTTATGTCCCAATAGACTATAGTTATTTACTGTACTACATATATTATTTGAAAAATAGTAAATATACATATTTATGTATTTTATAGCTGTATAATTGATAACACAAACTTTAAAAAAGTTAAATCTTGCTTATTAGGTAGGTAACTATTACTTACAAGGAAGCGGCGTTAACATTTTAACTTTTCTATTTTAGGATTCAATAAAATATTGTTTTAAACCAACTATACTTTTGTATATTTACCTGTAAATTGATTATATACTTAGTATAAAGTTATAGTTAAATAGATGCAACATAGAAAAATTGTAAAATTCAATAAGTTGATTTTTAACGTTTTATGAATTTTTAATAGCATATTGTAGGAACTCGTATTAACTAAAATTCACAAAATTGCCAATGTTAACTACATTATTTCCGTTGATTATTGGATAATCTTTATAAGGATGCTATCAGGCTATTGATTAATTTTATCATTAGGTAACCATATCCCGTGCAAAGTACTAGCAAAGATAAGAATTAAGACTTGAATACCCGCGATGAAACACTTTATTGTCTCTATCTTCCTCTCTCTCTTTCTCTCTCTAATCCCATTAATATCCCTCTCTTTCCCTTGTGATTTAGAGGATTTCAGATTTATGCCATCCAATGTTGTTACCCAAACCGAAATGATATGAATAAAATATTATATTATATGACTATGCGGGCTGCTGCAGGTTTCGTATTTTAAAGCATTTTAACCGACTTAAAGAAAAATGTTCTGTTTTACAAAGCCGGTTATAGTGCTCAGGCTTTCAGGCGTTAAAAAAGGCGTTTAATTGTGTTAGCTTCCATTACAACTAAAGAAACCTTTTGTGTAGATCAAAATGTATATGTTTTATTTTATTTCAATCATGCTTGGTGACATTTGCAAACAAATATTTTTCACTAGCAACAAATATTTTAACTACATCGACTGCTTCATTTTATTATTAAGTAAAATTACCTATTAATTATCAATTAAATAGCTATAATTTAAAATGACCAATAAAAATAACCTTAGAATTAGTAAACCTAGGCATATTTATTAATTACCAATACCCAATTATCGACTGCAACAAAAAAACTAAGATCTATCTAGACATTTTCTTAATCTAAAATTTTAGAGATAGGAAAATTAATTATTATGATGATGAAAGGTAATTACTAAACTTTGTCTTACTTTTATTGAAGCCCAGTTTGGACCAAAATTAATGTATTTTATTGCTTTTTAATAAGCTTAATATAATTTATTTAGTAAAATGTGCCAAATAGATCGGTCCTGTAGTTTTTAATGAACATAATAAATACAAGTGGATTCCTACATACCAAGATACTTACTTGGTTACAGGTAATGCAGTGCCGTATCATGAAAAAAAGCGTAAAGTAGCTTGGTAAATTGGTACTAGTTTGTGAGTGATCTAATAAATTGATTAGATTCTTTAAATTATTATGCATCTCTCAAATAATCATTTTCAGCATGAACACAGAACTTACCACAAAGTTACCTAGCTGGCGAAACTACTATAAAAACTTAATAAAGTAGTTCGTAAACTTTGGTTTCTAAGTAAGATATACCTAGGTGGTGTTTTTATTTGACACAAATATATAATTCAACATAGAGAAATAGTACCAAATAAGTATTAAATTGTATTGGCTAGTACCATGGCACCATACATGAATCTATTTACTTACCTACTTAGGATTAAGTTTAGATTATAAAAATAGGTACCTATTATAATCGGTGCCTGATTACAAACATCAAAATTTTCTTCTCAAGCAATAAAATATGTATTGTTTATCATTTTTATATGTAGGTAATAATAGACGGATCTTAAGACTGAAACGTTTCAGATAAAAACTAGTATTACTACAATTTAGGACTTAAATGTACGTGCTTTTTTAATATTTATTAGCATCTTAAGATGTGTTTATTATTCCTTGTAGGAGTATTGAATGAACCACATGCTTGTCCTTTTATACGCTCAACTTTATATGTATATTACCTGAACCACTGTATCTGTAATACCTACTTACATATCTACTATGATATTTTAACATTTTTAACTATGCTGAATCTCTATTACTTCTGTCAGATATTTTGAACAATATCTAGCCAATGAAAATGTGTTAAGTTCGTAGTTAAGATATACTTAGATAAGTAATTGTTTGTATTCTCTCTGCTTGGGGCACACTAAGTACGACTGTGTGTTAAAATAAATATAGTTATTACAACACTTTATTTATTTCAGGTATTGTCAAATAGTTATCTAACTTTACCTATCCTATTCGCACATACCCCTAACATAAAGCTTAAGCTTAAAATTAGTCACATCCCAAGTCATCAAGTCAAGTCATAGTCTAGTCTAGTCAAGTCACACTCCTAGTAAAGTGGTGGCCACTTTACCAGAAGCTTCTATGGACTTTTGGAAACAACGTGAAAAGATACGTTTCACCATCACTATACCACTTTCCCACACTATGCCTGTAATCCAGCACTTAACGAATAAAATGCCACCAATTTTATGCACTAACACTGAAAATTACACAAGTTTCGGAAAATAATACAATGCGGTGACACGATCTTTTTTGTTTTCCCGCCAAAACTTTCATCTTCCTTTTTCTCATGACATCCTATGGGTACTCATAACCGAAGGAGGCTATAATACCACAATGAGTAAAAAAACAGTGAGCTCAAAACTGAAAAAGTAGAATAAACAATGCCTGGGAGTTTTGGCGGGAAAGCGAAAAAGATTGCGTCACCGCATTGTATTATTTTCCAAAACTTGTGTTATTTTCAGTGTTAATGCATAAAATTGGTGGCATTCTATTCGTTAAGTGCTGGATTACAGGCGTGAGTGTGGGAAAATGGTATAATGATAATGAAACGTTTCTTTTCGTGTTGTTTCCAAAACTCCATAGAAGCTTCAAGTAAAGTTGCCACCACTTTACTAGGAGTATGACTTTGACTAGACTATGACTTGACTCATATTTGCGTGAAATATCATTAGCTTGATAAATTATCAATTACTTGACACTGGCTAAATACACAAAAGTGTGAAGCCAAAACATAAAAAAACAATGCCTGGCCGGCCTATATGTCACTGTCAAAGTGAAATCCATGACATTTATCCGTGATTGTCATTTTACATCTTTTGTCTTTTTCGTCAGTAAGTTTTCTTCGTGTTCATTCATTGGTTTTGAGTTTGCATTAAATGTATTGAAATATCTATTTACTGTTGTGAATCAATTAAAAATCTATTTTTTCCAAGAAGAAGTGGAAACCTATATCCGTAATCAATGCCATACATTTTGATCAGGGGGAATCTCGCATCTTATGGACATAAAAACCCTTGGCGAGTGTTGGTGTCTGGCCTGAAAGGTAGGCGTTATTTTAATTCAATCATGCCTGTTTTATGTAGCATTTGTCATCAAAAATTCGCGTAATTGCCAGAACTATACGCAAATGCATTGTGTTTTTGTGTTCTATTTATCTTTTGTTATCAATCTTACAAAGTGCGCAACAGCTAAAGATAAGGCTTAGTCAACATTCAGACTCTTCAGTGAATTAATTTGAAGTGAATCATTATGTGTAAATTGTAATATACTTGCTTGGTCTCAGTGTTATTAGTATTGTTATTTGTATTAGATTGTATTAACTTTAACAGCTGGTGACATTGAGCAGCTCAAGAGGTTTGCATGTGGTGGTTACTGTGACGACTCAACAATAGTCTACTTACAGCATCCGTGTGTGATCTTAAGTGCACTCGAGGTTAGAGCTATTACTAATACTTAACATAATCTTCATGTCTATGTCAATTGTATAATGAAACCTACACAGGTGTCATTATTCAAGTACTTCTCTTTGATCTAACTTTGTGTTACACTACTAGTTTAATTGTGCACTACTATAATGTTACAGTACCTACCATATTTTCACTTATTGGCCACAACTGCTACTAGAAACATCTTAGAATATAACTGATTATTGAATAATTTCCTCATAGATTTCCTATACTTCACAGGTTTTAGGCTATAAAGTTGTTGCATCTAGTTCTACTGCAGTTAAGCAGGATTACAATGAGTATATGTGGACTATGAGAAAAGACTTTTCTGAACCAGAACCATCCATCATAGTAGAACAAGACAACATCACCAACTTCAGCAAAGAGGCTATGCACTTGGGCAACTACCAGCACCAGAATAAAGAAGATAATATCTAATTTAACACCTATTCAATATACTATGGATGCTAAAGGCAGTGCTAATGTTTCATCTACTGACTTAGTGGGAGATAAAGACGACAGCATTGTTCATTACATAGTAGTTAAAGGTTCCTTGCATGCTCATGATTGTGCCATATTTGGTTTAAAACAGGAGGAGGTAAAGGCTCTTGAATCAAAGTTTTCAAGATCTCTTATTGTTAATGGTGATGCCTTTAAAACCAATGTAATGATTGTGTTGAATGCTCTGGTGCAGCTGGGATATAGGATAATTACTAGCACCGGTGAAACTGAAATTGTTTGGACTATGCAGCGTGAAGTTTAAATAATTTCTATTACTACACTCATAATGGATCATGATCAGCATTGCAACCATTCCAACTGTGCTGGAGCGGCAAGTTCCAATGCTTCTGTTATGCAAACACTGTCTGAAATGGATTGGGAAAGGGGTTTATGGTATGCAGGTATGAAACAGTAATTAACATAATTTAATTTATTTTTTAAATACTTATTTGCATGAGCATAGTATTTGGCAATGTGCATTAAACTTACTCAACATTTTACAGCTTTTAATGGAGATATAGACAAGGTGCAATCATTGATTGACAGAGCAAAGAACACAAAGGAAGCTGTAACAGCTCGTGACAATGCTGGCTACACCGCACTACACTATGCTGCTAGGAATGGTTTTGTTGACATCTGCAAGCTTTTATTGCAATATGGTGCCGATATTGATGCTCAAACTAAAAGTGCAGGAGCCACTCCTTTACACAAAGCAGCTGCAGCAGGTATTTTTATATTTAATTAGTTAGCATCTTCCGATTTCAATTATCTGTTAAGCAAGATCTCTCTACCGAGAATGTTTGTAAGCAAACCTTATTTTTACAGGTAAAATTACAACTGTTAATCTCCTGCTAAGTAATGGGGCACATATTGATGCGCAAGACATTGACGGTGAAACAGTTCTGCATAAAGCAGTCAAAATAAAAAATCCTGACTTGATACAGATATTTCTACAGGCATGTCCCAAGCTTCGAGATATAGCTGATTATAAAGGTCGCTTTCCTAGTGTTATTTGAACAACCCTTTTTAAAATGTGCAATACTAAAGTCATCTCATATCTACTATATTGAGTGCTAGATGTAAAAGCATTATTTTTCTTGCAATCTGACACAAAAATCTTTAAAAAATATATCACTTATTTATTGTTGTAGTAGAATAAGTACTTATATATATTTTTTAACCTTACAACCTTTATCTTATTTTGTAAGGTTAAAAAATAGTAAATGTAATATTAATGTTAATAGATAAAGACGTTCCAGTTTTGTATCCCTTTATATTTCACTGGTACATGTTTTATCATTAATATGTAGATACACAATTTTACTTACCCTGTGTAAATAGGCATAAGTGCAACATAATGTCACATATCAGTTATTATTATACATTAATTTATATAATTTCTTGTAGATGTATGTAGTTGTAACATTATCAATATTATGAATATAATACAATATAGTTTATAGGAAGAGTTAATTCTTCACCAGTTTGGCTTTTAATTTATTTTATCATAATGTGTTTTTGTTGTATTGATTAGTAAACGACTAAACTTATTGAAATATTTTATGTAGCAGGTAAATTGTAAGATATTATATATTGCTTTAAATCTTAAAATATTTCATTCACCATTCACAGCTTCTGTGATGTAATACATGTAGTAGGTAAATGTTTAAATGTTCACAATTTTACGATAGTTATTTATGTAAACTTCTTCATGTATAAAAACTTTTGAAATGCAATTTGAATGTCTTAAATTTTATAGAAAACACAAGATAATTTTTATATTGTTCACATACAATTAACCTTTATACTAAGATGTATCAAACATATTAATTAAATATTGATTCATGAAAATGACTAGTTTCATTTATAAATTAATTAACAATTCCTATCATGATATTTCAGCATGTCAATCTATAACAATTCGTTTCATCGATTTTTCCCATTAAATTTCAATGGAACAACTAATGGGGAATTGTTTCCCATTAAGTTACTTCTTTAGTAAATCCTTGAGCACCTCGTAAGCACATGCTATATCAGATTGATAAGTATTTTAATTTTCTAGATTTCGTGATTTCACTTTTATATCTAAAAAATAATATAAAACATTAATAATCACTGATTTTAGTTGTTAAATCACATCTTGTAATACTCATCGCTAAATAATATTGTTATTTGACAATATCTACTGCAACATACAGTCAAAGCATACTGATGTTTGAATGTTCATTAAGATCATTTTAATTATAAGTTGTGCCATTATTTTTCACAATGTTTATTCTTATCAACCCTCATCTTCCATCATAAGAAATCTTTTTAAACTATTAGGTAGAGGCAAGCTATCAATATATTTAAACAACTGCCTACTTCTACACATACTGCGAATTTTAATTCTACACAAATCTGATAAGTCTAATGGGTGTCGGCATGCATAGTACAACCATTTCATTGCACAGTCTGCCTTCTCTAACGCCGTAGGATCCACCGGAAATGTATAGTGGCCAGCTTTTAGTAACATTTTTGCTAAATGATGTGTTTTCCTTCTACTTGCTGTGGCCAAGTTATCTAGCCCACAAGAATGTACATCGCATGCGTTTACATCCGCTCCGTGGCGAATGAGCAGGACTGCAGCATAGTCTCTGAAAATGCAACCGAAAACCTATTATGATTCATTTTGAGTCATGTACTTTCAACATTCTTTTCAGATACATTAAAATCACTAATCGCCTACTAGTGTATATGTCGAAGCCAAAAGATTTATTGCAAATAGGCTATTCTTAGCACTTTTACAAGTCAAAATTATATTAGGTAATTAAAATTAAGTTATTTTACAAAGCATATAAAATTACAAAGTGTTTATTGTCAAATGACGACACTCAGCCCTAGCTCTATTCATTATAAAATATACATTAGTCAACAGACTTACTTGTGTAACAATATGGCTCTATTCAACGGAGTATCGCCGATAAGCGCGGTGGCATTCATATCAATATTATATTCTATCAAGCATGTTAGCAGTTCCTCGAATGCTTTGGAATCGTCGACCCCTTCCGTTTCTACGGCAATGTGCAATGCATTCAAACCAGTAATACTGTTTGTTAAATTCACATTGGCACCTGAAACAAATATAGCGAAATAATTCCTACTAAAATATCAAAACAAAACTTTGTGTGGGATTTAGGCCGCAAGAGTTGAACTGATCATTTAGATGAAATATGCATACAAATTACTTGCACGACGGAGATTTACACTACACTAGGGAATATGACACTCATGTAAAGCAATGTTGCGTGTTATGTCACGAATAAATTTATTGAATTAAAAATTTACCCACGCTTGACTTGGAGAGTAAGCTGGTGAATGCGAGGCTAACGGAAGTTATAGTTGGGTATGTCTCCATTGTCAACATAACAAAGTAAAAAAATTGTATTATTATGTTGGTACGTCCGGTAAAATTATAATTTACAATTGTCACATGGCGACATTAACATTAAACAAAAACAAAGTTATACCGACCGATAGATGGAGCTAAACTAAAGAAGTTTTACTTCAGTCGTGTAGTCTAAAGCACACTCTTTTTTATTGAATTTTCTGTAATTCTGTAACAAAACCCGTACCAAAAACTTATTAGATATTTACTGCACAGTTTATCGATTTATTTCCGTCCATTCAAAGTTGGTGCGATATTTTTTGGTTCCGTTTTCTTTGGTGGTGCTACAGCACTAATTAATGAAATTACTGCTAATTTATGATTTTTATAGCAGTATCGCCTGCTTACCGTAATCAACAAATTAATCTACTATTTGTTTATCGTCAACGTTTTGTATCTTTTGTGTTGTGTATTTTGGTATCCAATAAAGTATTCTTCTATTCTATTGTACACTTAAGTCAAATACCTACAATTATGTTATACGTAGCTAACACAAAAATTCCGTTGCACAATTTATTTTACTTATTAGAATTTTACTTAAGTTGTAAATTTGAACATACCTGTTAAATTGAACATGTTACCTTTTTGAAGTAATAATTTGGCAATTTTCGGTTGTGATGCTCTCGCCGCTATCAACAAAGGCGTGTCTCCTACGTCGTTGTGTAGATTTATACCACCACCATGATTGAGAAGTAACTTTACAATTTGTTCCTATCATACAAAAAAAATGAGTTAAGGAAATACATAGAATGACCTGTCTATATTTAGCTCTTTCACTCTCTCACAAATATATCGCCGTCACGCTCTCATAATAACATGGTCGCCCGCGACGGCAATATAGAGTAAATGAACAAGATATAGGACAGGGCAGGTTATGGTAAGAATTTTTTCCCAATGACTTTAATATACCTCTCAACTCCTTGAAATATAAGTAACTAGTTGACCCAACCCGGCTTCGCACGGGTGAATTAGTAAAACGCAGTCGAACGGGATAAATAGTATCCTATGTCCGTCTCCTGGTTCTAAGCTAATTATAATAAGCTAATATCTAATTTATTAATCCTCACCAATTTTGAGCCAAATCAGTTCAGCCATTTTTGAGTTATAAATAGTGTAACTAACACGACTTTCTTTTATATATATAGACGTGTAAAGTTTTTCATTAGAATAGAAAATATTTATTTAATACTCGCGTCACAGCTTCTGTAGTAAACAAAAATAATAGACAAAACAAATTCCACGAATGCACTTAAAAAGAAAACCAGCAAACATCAAGGGCGTCTGCTCAGCATATTGCCGGTTCTCAACGCCAACCAGCATAGTTTACCACTAGTTTTTCGCCTAAACCCAGAGGGGGATGAATTTTTATTTATTAATTGTCTTAGTTTACCTGTTTACACGAAATGGAATAGTGCAGAAGTCTGTGCGAGTGCGTTATTCGCGCGCCACAATTCAAAAGCACCTCCACCACAGGCGCATATTTCTCCCACACTGCTTCGCAAAGTGGAGTGTATCCTGGAAATATTAATATAACAACCATAATAAATATACTAACTGCATGCCATTCTCCTGCAGCATTTACATTCTGAACTTTATTCCTTGATACTTAAGGTAGCTCTCTGCCAAATACATAATATCAAAATTGATCCAGTCATAAAAAACAGTTTCTAAATGTGTTAATAAATAATGATTTCCCGCAGCATGAACAGTTCATTCATAATTAAATCTAATAATTCAGATAACATATCAGACTGTGTATCCAAGCTTTTATATTATTGGTATCTAACGATTAGCGTGGATAGGATAGAGATGATGTCAAAGCTTAACAATAAAACCGAACTATATTATGTATAAAGCTAGCAAAGTATTTTACGAAATATTTCAACCAGCTCCTACAGTGGATACAGTGTATAAATAGGTACTTAAAATATTTGAAATTTAAAATAATCCTTCAATTACCGTGAATTTCTTCTCCGTTCACATTTGTGCCACAGCAGATAAGATGTTTGACGACTTCCACGTGTCCCCTTCCCGCGGCGAGATACAGTGCCGTGCGCTCACTCGAATCTCTTGCCTCCAAATTAGCTCCATTCTTGACTAGAGTTATAACCTTTAATTAAAGTCATCTCATTATATAAAGTTATTATTGTATTATATCATTCATTCATTAACAGCCTCTGCAGTGTAGTGGTTGAGCAGGTCAACTCATAACCCCGAGGCGGCGGGTTCGATTCCCGCGGCAGGACAAGTATTTATGCACAGAAAAAATAAAAAATAAATGGCGCAAATACTTGTTCTAAGTCTAGGAGTTGTGGGACCATGGTCCTCGTAGTTCCTGGGTCCCTAGACACAGGGAATCCTAGTTAGGGTCCAGGATCTATGTATGTGATCGTTGGGCGTTATTATTATTATTCATTTATTTTTTGTTTTACGCCTAAGCCTTTTACAAATCTTTCTATCACCTCAACTGGTTACCACGGTTCCTCCTAGTTATAAGAGTTGGTTGTTCAAACAAAGTTGTATAATTTATTTGTAACTAAAGTAGAAGCTATAAAATTTATGCTTTTTTTTCACACAGTGCTTTTTGGCCCCGAACTAAGCAAAGCTTGTACTGTGGGAACAAGATAACTGATACAATACTTAGATACTTTTTGTTTGTAAATACATACATAGAATACAATATAAAAACCAGATGATGAACAAACACCAATGTTCATCAAACAAATGTTTGTCCTAGGTGGGAATCGAACCCACATCCTACAGCTCAGGAGGGTCATTACCAACCGAGCTATAGGGCCAGTCAAATAAAAAGAAAATAGAATAGGTATGCTTGTAAAAAGCAGCAAAATTAAAAACTGTGCTTACACAACAAATAATTTTCACTAGTCCTCCAGCCACAGTAATAATTTAAAAACTAATTTAAAATTAATACCAATACTTACCAATTCTAAAAGTCCTCTTGTCGCCGCAAAATGTAGAGGTGTCATTTTGTCATGTGTTTTATAGTTCACATTACTGCCAGCTTTAAGCAGAATCTTTACAATTTCAACATAATTTTTGATGACTGCTACATGAAGCGGCGTCATACCATTGTTAGCTGCAACATCTATTTTGCATCCTGTTGATTAATATTAGTTTAATATAGTTGATTAAATTCATATCCAAATGTCAATCCTCTCTCAGCCTCTGTGGTGTGGTGGTTGAGCAAGTCGGCTCGTAGCCCGGAGGTGGCGGGTTCGATTCTCGCGGAGGACAAGTATTTGTGCACTGAAAAAAAAACGCAAATACTTGTTCTGAGTCTGGGTGTTGTGGGACCATGGTCCTCGTAGTTCCTGGGTCCCTAGATACAGGGAATCCTAGTTAGGATCCAGGATCTATGTGCGTGATCGTTGGGCGCTATTATTATTATTAATATAGGTATAACTGGTAGGTTAGTTGAATTAAACTATTTGTTTTCAACATCAGGCTAGGAAAATTATAGTCCCTTTAGAACAGTAGCAGCCCTGTGGAAAAGTTTTGTTGTCATATCTACACTCTCCATCTCCTTCATCCTGAATGCAGATGAAGGTACAGAGTGAGATGTGTATATTTTGAACCGGATATTCCCCATGGATTGCAAATTGGGCAGGTGGACTGTATGGGTTTTCTTTTCTATCTATGAATATTACAAGGCTTTTTATAGTACTAGATGTGTGACCCCGTGATTAGACACGTAATTCTTAAGTTTTCTCACTGGACTTTTTGTTTTTAAAGATAAAAGTATCCAAGATATCAAAATTATGTTGATCTCAGGAGTGTAAGGAATCTGTGTACAATATGTCATCCTGACTAGCCAAGATGGATACTTTGTGTGACTACCTAGTTGGACAAGACTGTCTAATCTGGATCATATCTAATAAAAAAAAACATTTTTTGTAATTTATCAATACAGTCCATTTCTTATAAAAATCTGTTTAAGTGCAATTGCTGTAAAGAAATTTAATAAAATGTTCTTTGCAATTACTTAAATACTTAGTATCTGCTTGTTCCTTATAGCATACATAATAAAATATTTTGAATACATTTTGAAGCATTACATGCATTTTTACCTGACACAAAATTACGGAGCCTGTGAAGCATCACCCATTGTGTCTTAGGTGGACATATTTATCAACAATTTGTTCCCAACAAAATTACCGGTATTACTAGTACATGGATTTATACTATAAATAGGGATAGGAACTAAGATATTTCATCACAAAAATATTTTAGTTAAATAATAGCAACCAGCAGGATTATTATTTCATCACATAAAAATCACTACCTGCTTCAATTAAAACCTTGACAGCCCCAACATGGCCACTTTCAACTGCATAATGGAGTGCAGTTCTTGCGAAGGCATCCTGCTGGTCTATGCCATTTGTGACATAGGAGGCTGCAGCTATAGCTGCTCCAGAGCTCTCCAAAATTGCTGCATACCATCTATATAAAAATGGGAGAGAGATGTTGTGAGATGGAATTAAATTTCACTATGTAAGAGAAGTAAGAAATGTTGTCTCTATTAGACATTTATCTGTATTTGCTGAAACTAAATGCAATATTCCATAATTTTTTCCATCTAGGGGCATAGAAAGTTTGAGATGTTATAGAAAGGCAATAGGCAAAGCTATACGAAAATTAACATTTTATAAAACAAAACACAAACAATCACAGAGAAAGAAAGAGAAGTTATAAATAGGAAAATACAAACTTATACATAGAAGACCATGTCTCATCCTCACTGGTTGTCGGAGCAACAGTTCCTATTTCTTCATCCCACTCCAAGTCTGCTTGCGGTGATGAGGTCAAAGATGTTGGGCTCAAAGGTGATTTCAAACTTGTTATCCGATTTTCATCGCTACTTGATCCTTCACTATGTATGAAGACAAAGTACCCTTGATTTCTATCTGGTTTTGTGCACTCCAACTCATCTTTGTAAATCCTATCATTTAAATTTTTGCATTTTATTGTATCCTCATCATTCTGCTCTTCATGTTTGAGCTTTCTCTTCTGGCATTTAAGGGAACGCTTTCTACTGCAACTGTTTGTCAGACTTTTTACTGTACAACTATCACTGGCAGTTAAAAGCAATTTCAGTATATCTATATTTCCCACATTTGCTGCTTCACCAAGGCATGTCATTCCATGAATTATAGTTTTGTTAGGATTAGCTCCTGTAAAAAATAGTTGGAATAAGTCTAGTGGTTTTCAACAAGTATGGAGTTATAATGAGATTTTAAAACATAGTCAAAATGCCAATTACATCATCATCATCATCATCATCACTAAAAGCGCAGAACTAACGTTTCCTTCTTTTTTCCTCTATCTTAATATTTAATAGATTTAAATGTTTATTTTGAAACCTACCTTTGGACAAGATATCAGAAACAGTGTCAAGATCTTCAACCCTTATAGCTTGTAATAAGTCATCTTCCAATGATTTCTCCATGTTATCTGGTGCTGGTATACTTCATATCATACACTATCTTATTTAAAATATGTTATTAGGAGTGCCGTATCGTATATTAATAGCAGTTCTAAGGTACAATTATGTATGTATGTAAATAATAAATTAATATAGGTACACGCATCTAGGGTCTTTGCCACTAAGTATAAGTATAAATAAATCTAATAAATATCTTAAATAAAAAGATCACAAACTAGATAGAAAATTAGAGATACAAATTGATATCCAAATTCCAAAGAGTATGTAACGCTACGCTACTATACCTAAAGAAGTATCATAGTATATTCTACAATCTTATTAACGGGAACAAGCTCGATCGTCAATCATACAAAACTAAACTTTAACTTGAGTAGAGATGTAAACTTGATATTATACTATGGTGAGAGAATCATTTTTATTTTTTATTTTTGGTTTGGCTCAACAATTTTGTGTATTTAGCCAGTGTCAAGTAATTGATAATTTTCAAGTTAAAAAAATTAAAAATATATATGTGTGTCAGGTCACGTCACAGTCCAAGTCATCAAGTCAAGTCATACTCCTAGTAAGGTGGTAGCAACTTTACCGGAATCTTCTATGGAGTTTTGGAAACAACACGAAAAGAAACGGTTCATCATAATTATATCACATTCTCACACTCATACATGTTATCCAGCACTTAAAGAATAAAATGCCAATTTTATGCACTAACACGGAAAATAACACAAGTACCTATTGGAAAATAATACAATGCGTTGTCGCGATCTTTTTCGTTTTTCCGCCAAAACTCAGAGAATCATTAGAAAGAAATAGAAAACTAATCGATATAAGAAATTAATCGATTATAACTAAATGTCGAAGATTAATTTCTAGCTTGGACTGTGATTTGACATATTATATCTGCGTGAAATATCATTACCGTAAAACGGGGTGAATAGATACAGTTTTGAACTTAGACTTCATTTTTATACATGTATTCAATAGTCAAGACATCATTCTATTGTGCTTATATCATGTCTCTTAGCTGTTTTAATAGTTTTCATACATCTAAATTGGCATTTATTCCTTAATTGGAGTACAAAATGCAAAAACATGTTTCTTTTCTATTGACCCGCATATGGGTTCAATAGACACGAGGTATGGGGTGAAAAGAAAAAAATGCTAGGGTTGGCAATTTCCAAAGTTTAAGTAGAAACCTAACCAAGTAGCTAACGTAAGTGTAAAAAATAGATAGTTAGGTAGAAAGTGTGACCTAATGGTAGAAACAAAACAATAGATAAGCAAATATTATAAAACTTTTTAATCATTAATTCTTATTTATGAGATCAATCATTTATTCTTATATTTGAGATCAATCAGTTGCATCATTTATTAATTGCAAAAAAAAGTTATAATTTTATGTATCAGTCAGTTAAGGTAGTTTTCCCTCCTTGTTTTTTCCTCGTTTTGATGCTGTGTCTATAAAGTACAGATTTGTCGATGTCATATTTCTCAGCTATGGCCTTTAAAGACAATTTGCCATTCGCATATGCGGCAACAGCTTCATTTATAATATTTTCATCGTACTTTCTGTACCCCCTAGGATCAGGTTTATATATACGCAGCATAATGATTTGTACCTATAACAGAAGAAAATATTTATGTAGGCCATGAAAATATTTATCTACCTACATAATCAATAACTACAAAAACTGTACGTAAAACTAGGATTTAAACCATAATTTGAAAGTTTGTAATTTAATGATACCTACTAGCTACCTCCAACACTGACCTAGATATTATATATAAATTACTAGACTTAAATCTTTAAACAGTACCTACTTAAATAGATCATCTCATCTATATCGTCTCCGAATCATAGAATTCAAAAATTTCCCAAAAAATAAATTATTCTCTAGGTAGCAGCCCTAATACATATTTTTCTAATCACCTCTTACTCGTTTCTATTGAACTCTTTCACGTGTCTATTGAACCCATACTACGTATCTATTCACCCCATACTACGTATCTATTCGCCCCTTCCTCGTATCTATTAACCTCAATCACAAATAAAAAATGACTTGACTTACAATTTTACAAATATTTCAAAATTTATATCACAAACGCACTTACCTTTTTATTAATCTGGGTGACAAGGAATCAACGCATACATTAGCAAGTTGTGATGTCACAAAACGCTTCCTTTCACAATGAAAATAGTTAACTTTACAGGACCTCGTTTAACCTGCATTGAAGGGACTCACTTCAAGACAGTTTTTTATTGTGTTGGCCAAACCTTACGCCACTTCAGTGTTGCTATTTCAAGTAAAATAATACTGCAGTTTTAAAAAATATATATATTCGGAACTTTTTTCTTTCAAAATGTTTAGCTATAGTCTGTAGAAAAACATTTTTAGTTTTGTATCTATTCACCCCTGCGATTTTATTCACCCCGTTTTACGGTAACTTGATAAATTATAAATTACTTGACAGTCTTGACACTGGCTAAATACACAAAAGTGTGGAGCCAAAACATATAAAAAAAAATTGTACAAAGAATGTTTCAGTATGTACATAGAAACAAAATATAATAAATAAACATTATTCCTGTTGAGAAACGTTACCTGTGTAACGGTAATAATGGGCGAAAAATCAACTCCTCTATTAGCAGTACTGCAACTACTGCGTAAATATAATTTGAAAGTAAGTGAGTGCCATGCGTTGTATGTTGGTGTATGGAGTTCTATCATCCTTTGATAAATACAAGGGGCAATGGCCCACTAGACCGGTGTTTTCGATGAATTCCTATTTAATTCTCATTTGTGTATCTCGAATTTCAGGGTACTGAAGATATATTGAGGAAAGAAGCCAGTCTAGGGGATGCTGAATATGAAAACTTGGATTTGCCTGAGGTGGAGTTGGCCAGTATTCTCACTGCACATCATGCTGAAAGTGATCCCTACAGCTATGAATTTGCTTATGATAACATGAAAAAGTTTGTGGAAAACTCTTTGGATGTCTACAAGGTATTTATTACTGTACAGTAAAGTAAGTAATCCTGTACTGTAATTATCTAATGAGTTTATTTTATGAATGACCTACAATATTAAACTTTCACACATTTAGTGGACAAGAATTGATTTTTATTAACAACTCACTTACATACATTAACAGATTATTTAAATTAATAGATGTAAATGTGTGTGTATTGTTCATTTCATGTCTTAATTTCCTTCAAATTTATTGTTACCAGGTTTTAAAACTTATGTAGTGTGTTAAATAATATTTTTTACTGTTTTAGCATGAACTCTCAACGCTTCTATACCCAGTGTTTGTTCACATGTATCTCAGTTTAATACTGTATGACCACAATGAGCATGCCATCAACTTTATGGAAAAATTTGGACCTGAGCAAGAAGACTACTGTTTAGATGATTTGAAGCGTCTATCTATTGTTAAACATAAGGACCAGATAAAGGGCAATGAGCTTGCTGAGATATACAGGTAACTCACAACATGGATAAGATTAAGTATATTAAATATGTAAGGTACTTTTTAGATACTGGGGAACCAGTTATCAAAATATAGGTGAAAGATTTTTTAACAGACCTAAACTAGCTGCTTAGGGTCACGCAGGATAAAGTATAAGGTTACTTTGCAAAACATAATAATAATTGTTATAATATCTAAAATTTACTTTGATATAACAATTATCATAAATTGTTATATCTGAGATATTGTTCATATAACAATTATTATTATTATTATTATGTTTTTATAGAATTTTATTAAATTATTATTTCATGTTGGATAGATAATAAAAAATTGTGGAAAAAATATCTACTTGTTCTACATATAATCACAAAAAAAGATTTTTAGTAATAGCATTCTACGCTGTTTGCTATTTTTTCAAAATCTTTGAGTAGGTACAGTTCAAATTACCCCAGTAAGTTATGGATGGTCTCCTAGGAACATTATCCTGTAATGTTAACAGTTAAGTTCCCTCTCAAAAGGTGCCCCTTCAAAAATCCACCTTGCGGACTTGGTAACTAAAGCAATATTTTATGAGCCTATTAGTATCCTAATTTATTTCTAAGTCAACTTACCGGTGGCACCACCAGTGTAAATTTGAAAGCATATATCTTGGAAACGCTATGATGGAGAAAATGTTGTCTAATACAGTGTACTTATAAAACCTCACTCCTAAAGAACCCAGGATTAATCCTGTACCTACTCAAAGCCCTAAAACTGTAGAGAAATACATATTATTTTTTCATTGGTTCTGAGTTGTGTTATTTTAAAATGTCAATTAGCTAATTGACATTTTGTTCTATTTTAGAACAAGAAATTGAGGTGTGTAAAACAAGAAGTGTTAGATAAAATAATTATAATCATAATCATAAGAATCATAATTTTTGATTGGTTAAGCAATTTACATTAATAAATAAAATTATCTAACTCCCATGGTTTCTTCCTTTACCTAATAACTTAATGAGGAGGAATAAATTATTTCCAGCTCCAACAAGTTTACTGTCCAACTGTCAAGAGATGCATCTGCTCAACTCAAACGTTACTTGCAAGAACAGAAAAGCTCAACTGTCATTATCAATATCATAAACAATCACATACAAGTTGAAGTGCATGATGGCCCCGGACGTACACTAGCCCAAGTGCGGTCAACAGCTGGAGGATTGCTAGGCGAAGCCACTAGAAGTGGTAAGAAATCAATTCTTAAACATTGGACAGAATAAATAATACTATGGTGAAGGCTAGAACATGCTGAGACTGCCGAGTATTATTATTAATCATATTTGTTTTTACTGTAGAAAACCGCGCCAAAGTTTACTATGGTCTGCTAAAAGAACCAGATATCCAGGTGCTTCCACAGCCTGTGGAAGATGAAGAGGAGGTGGAAGAAACGCCAGATAAACCAAAAAAGAAAAAGGCCAAGAAAGACAACATCTTCATGAAGAAACCGAAATCTGATCCCAATGCCCCGCCAAACGATAGAATACCTTTGCCTGAGTTGTAAGTTTTAAATAAAAATTCAATTAATAGATAGATTTGACCAGATAATAAATATGGATAGCATTATACTCTTATTCACCTGCTAGGCGATCACGTAACTTGATTGCAACCATAAGAAACACTAATTTGTATGGATTTGATTGTTTCAATACGCAGTTTATGTGCATAGTTACTAAAGAAATTTGGAATGAAATCACTCCTGTTGCATTGCAATCAAATTTCAGTAATCTCGCCTCGCCCTGATGCTACGTGATATTTTGAGGTGGCGCCACGCTACGTCTGGATTGTGAACTGGGTCTGGTGATGCGGTTGCTTGAACACTGATTCCTTGTAAAATTTATCGTCGCAAAATTTTAAGAACAAATATACTGCAAACAGTAAATTGGAACAAACTCCAAATAGTAATTTGGAACGAAATAGGGTTATATCCTATGTTGTTTTAGGGGCACAACCCCATTTATTTGCCCCATTCATCAACCATCAGATAAATAACAGATGAATTGTCGTAGAAACCACGGCGGTGTGATTGAATGTGTCATAGTTTATTGTATTTTTACAATTTACAGAAAAGAAACAGATAAGATAGAGAAAGGCAAAGCCCTGCGAGAAGCATCAAAGCGAGTCCCGCTCGGTCCCGATAGTCTCCCGTCGATATGTTTCTACACTCTGCTGAACAGCGGGAATACTGCGCTTTGCACAGACATATGTGACGATTCCACATTGCTAGCTGTTGGATTCAGTAATTCTACCATAAAGGTGATTAAATTCAGTATATTTAGTTATAATTTATTCGTTTTAATCACTGATTATTTTTGTTTACTCTGTATTTGTATGACCAGGTTTGGACCTTGACTCCGGTAAAGTTGCGAGGTATGAAATCTGCTGAAAAATTGCAAGATATAGATAGAGAAGCAGGTTAGTACCACATATAATTTTCCATATTTTTTTTTCGAAAATTCTTTGTGTAAGACTAATAATATGTGACTAATATTACTAATTACTATTTAAATTTCTAGCACTCTTTGCTAAGTACTATTATCATAAATTCGAACGTTTGTTAGTACAGCACAGGTATATATAAAAATGAAATGCTGTGTGTTGGTATAGCTCGCGCAAAACTTTCTGAGCTCTCGGAAGTTAGGCCCAAGTCCCAAACTTAGCATGGTACAGTTGAGTGCATTGTAAAAGCGGCCATACAGTAACTATAATAATGTGTGCTGCGCACTTGAGAATGGCTTCAATAATTTCGCTATAATATTTTGGTTTAAAATAATTATGTTTTTATAGAAAGATAGGACTCTTTTTAAAAACGGATTATACTATTAATAAGTAGTTGGTAAATTTAGTCGCACACACACATACCAAGATAAAAATAGATTGAGATATTTTATATGCTAACCTAAATCTATACTAATATTATAAAGAGGAAAGATTTGTATCTAGGTATGTTTGTAATGAATTGGCTCAAAAAGTACTGGTATAATTTTAAAATTCTTTCACCATTTGAATGCTACATTATTTCTGATTAATATAGGCTATTTTAATTGCAAGAAGGTAGCTAGTGGTGTCGATTCTGTGTCGCATACTCTAAAGCTAAACGAAATTAACATATTTCCGTCTTTTTCATTTCCCCTTTATCAGAAGAGTACCGCCTTACATAAGTTTACTTTAGTTTTAGAGAATGCGACACAGAATCGACACCAGTATCTTCATAACTATAGTTACATATTTCAGGTGATGTCCTCGTGAGAATGATGGAAGAGAAGGACAGAGATACATTCCGCACACTCTATGGACATGCAGGACCGGTGTACAAGGTGTCATTCGATCCTTTCAAAAATATGCTTCTATCCTGCTCTGAAGATTCCACAGGTTAGTATGATCAGAATCATCTTATCAATACCATAATATAGCTTTGCATATCTATGATATGATAGTCGTATATATTTATAACACGCGTCATTAAAAAAGACTTCTGAAAAGGGCAGAAACTTATGTGTCACATTTCACTCCACAACAGCGATATTATAATTTTGATTATTCAACAAACACAGAAAATCATAAATTTAGAATGAGCATACTCATTCTAAATTATTCAATGAAGAATAGGCAAAGAAAAAACGTGGCCATTTTCCAAAAAGAAAACCAAGGGTTTCAGTCTCGTTTACAAATATATGACAATGTTTTATTACATTACAGTGTCACCGGGTGGGAGGGCAAGTGCTTAAGATGCCCAGCCATCAAAAAGTGTGAGGCAATTAGCTCTTGAGCTAGCAACTAGCTATTGGCTCGCGCTAGCCAACTAGCCTAGGCAACTTGGCAACCTCTGCTTGGGCCGGAAACCGGGTTAATTTTCGAACCGGTTAACGCCAAGTACATAGGGAATTGTTCTTTACGGTTTCGTTCTACCGGAACCGCTATTAAACGAGTTTTGTTTAAAAAGTTTGTAATAAAGGTTTCGTTCAATAAACCGGTTCACAACGGTTTTTGTCACCCCTCCATTCACGCACACAGCCGTCAGCCGTGTTATGCAGCAAAGAACTCGTACGTAATAAACACACACATTTTACCTACCCTCAAGTCGACGACGGCGGCGAGGCGACGCGAGCATGCCAGAGTCTCGCGGTATAAACCGGTTAATAAAGGTTTTCATAACGTTCTTTTAACAGTTTCACTCCGAACGCAATAATCGCTTAAACCGGTTTTTACCGGTATATTATAAACCAGTTCCAAGCCTTGAGATGTAGTATTAAATATATTGTTCGGTTACCCCAGTCCGCCTATGGTCGCTGCAATGCTGGACATGCCTGGTAGTGTACCGCGGTCACGTGTGGCCAGTGTGGGACGCGCGATGGTCTCCGCACGGACATTACTTTGCGAGCGCGGGGCACGACCGCACCGCGCGCCTCTGGGCCACCGACCACCACCAGCCGCTGAGGATCTTCTCCGGGCACCTCTCTGATGTCGATGTGAGTATATTGCCATTATTGTTGTATAGCATCCGTGATGTCATGTCAATAGGCTGAAAACTTGTAACTGAGGTTGTAGTTTGCAGCCTCAGTTTTATACTAAATTGGAGCCTATTCCTGATTTCATGCAATATCTGTTGTCCTTTTTATGCCTATGTCAGTATTTTGACAGCCTCTTTGGTATGGTAGTTGAGCAGGTCGGCTGATAACCTAGAGGCGGCTGGTTCGATTCCCGTGGCAGGACAAGTATTTGTGCATCGAAAAAAAGCGCAAATACTTGATGGGTGTTGCGGGTGTGTGTCCACAGCGCCATACTGGTACCATCCACGAATGCGCCGACGCAGCAGTCTTGATGTTTCACGTGTTTTTGAGCGGCATAAGAAACTCCGGTCCCGGCCTTGGGGCCGGAAGCACCACCTTAGATTGAGGACTAGTAAAATACGTACATCATGTAATATTTGAACGAGAAATATAGATTAATTTACTATAGAAATCCATATTAGTTTCTCTTCTGCATCCTCCACTTGCGGCCTACGTAACTACCCGGTCAACTCTTATTAATTTAAAACAATAGACACATTCCAAAACAAAAAAAAAAAACAATTTTGCTTTGATGGTGTTTTGTTTGCTTTTTTCCAAACGTTTATGGACTTTTACGTACGTTTTCAGTGCGTCCAGTTTCACCCAAACTCCAATTACATTGCAACCGGATCCAGTGACCGGACCGTTCGTTTATGGGACTGCCTCACAGGAACGCAAGTGCGGATCATGACTGGACACAAGGTACTAGCATAAATATATGTGGCGGATTATGACCAACACTCTCCTAAATAAAAAAAAAATCAAATCAAATATATTTTATTTCAGACAACATGATCCATATTATTATTGAGTTAAAGTTAAAAACAGATTAAATTAAAATTTTCAAAATTATTTTAAAATAGTGCATCCATCATCGTGCTACGAGGATCTTAATCTGATGACGCAGTATCGGGGAGTCAAATGTATCAGTAACAGCTCTCAGAATTCTGTTGCTACTCGCGCGCGTCCTGCTTAACAGTGAGGCAACTTTTGTTCGCATGATGGCTGCGAAGCCATCAGTGCGTGCCTCTGCGAACATGGAGGACGCGCTGCAAAACCGCGGCAGCCGCATCAGCACTCCTACTCTCCTCCATTATTGCTTTCTTTCCATTCTGTTTTTACTGCTTCTGTCGCCTCTGGTGCCTATAGCGACCGCTGCTACTCTACCCTTGCATGAGACGGAGCTGGATATGAAAGTGGCGTTTTATGGGGGAGATCTATTTTCAGCTGTGGACATTTTCCGGCTGATCATGTCAAAGAAAGAAACACTTATTTGCAAGAACTGTACACAATATTCGTAATTACACTTAAAAGATAAAAACATAACCTAGTAAATTTAAAACTATCTTATAACTATAACCTATTCCTTGCTGTGTGCGAACATCGTTGCTGTGTACAGTGCTGTACAAAACGGTCTGGGCTCAGCATATGCCGTGGACGACCCCAGGGCGCTGATTTTCAGCCCAGACCTCGAGTAACGAAAATATTAATCATAATTATATAGTAATAACATTTAGTGTAAAAAAATAATTTAAAAACACGTGTCACGTCTTTCCATAAAGACCACTCCACATTTTATTCGCTGTTTATCTACCTACACAAACACAACAACAATAACAAATAAAATCATTTAAATTCAAAGCAATAACAAGCGTCCGTTTTATGGCAATGTTCTGTGATATGATTTCAGTCGTCGATCTACGCGATATGTTTCTCCGTGTGCGGGCGGTGGGTGGCCTCCGGCGGCGGCTGCGGCGCCGTGCTCGTGTGGGAGCTGTCGACGGGCGCGCCGCTCGCCGCGCTGCCGCCCGCGCACGCCGCGCCCGTGCACGCGCTCGCCGTCAGCCGCGACGGCGCCCTGCTCGCGTCAGGTACACTACACTATACAAGGTGGAATTTGGAGTTTGGGCGGGAAAACGAAAAAGATCGCGTCGCCGCATTGTATTATTTTCCCAAACTTGTTTTATTTTCAGTGTTAGTGCATAAAATTGGTGGCATTCTATTCGTTGAGTGCTGGATTACAGGCGTGTGTGGGAAAATTATATAATGATGGTGAAACGTTTCTTTTCGTGTTCTTTCCAAAACTCCATAGAAGCTTCAAGTTGCCACCACTTTACTAGGAGTATGACTTGACTAGACTAGACTTGATGAATTGGACTGTGACTTGACTTGACACAAATATACATAATATTAATTAACTTGACACTGGCTAAATACACAAAAGTGTGGAACCCAAAAAACAAAGAAAACTTGTATGACAAAAATGCAGTGTTTGTCGTATTACTCTTTACTCCACTTCATCCATACTTATCAGGTAAGGCAAAGGTAGGTAGTAGCACAGACTAAGAAATAGGTAGCAGCCAAAATCTCCAGGATGTGTTTTTCTTGCTTCTTTTCCTCTTATTACTACTTATTTATTTGAAAGGACATGTGATAGCGAGTGTTCAAAGTGTTACACCGTTTCTTTTATTTGGTGTCTAGGTGAACATATAAAAACACACAACTGAGAAAGCTTTATTTCCAGGGTCATTGGACTGCAATATAAAGCTGTGGGACTTTACAGCAATAACCGACGAAGCTTCCGGTGAAGAAGCAGGAAACACTCAAACAGTACAGAAAGAGGACAAATTTTTGCTGCGCTCATTTGCAACTAAAAATTCTCCAATTAAAGGGTTACATTTCACACGGCGCAATCTTTTACTGGCTGTAGGCTCGTATGAAGGAAGTGCTTGACAGCTAATGGAAAGTGAATGTAAACATTAAATAAGACTAAGTTTGATGAGAAAAAAATATTCTTATATAAGTACCTACTTCTTTTTTTATAGTTTTATTATCTGTACCTAAGTGAATATGTTATGTTAACGATACAAGTGTTTACTTGTAAGTGGTAAACATTGTGCCAAACTTTAGACATCTTTCTTTTAGGAGCTAAAGGAAAGTGTTTATTATATCTTGACTAACTGCGCCCCGCGGTTTCACCCGCGGACAAAAAGTAGCCCATTTGTTAATCCACTGTATAAGCTATCTCTTTTACAAATTTTATTTAAATACATCCACCCGTTTGAGCGTGAAAGAGTAACGAACATCCATACCAACTTTTGCGTTTATAATATGAGTAGGAAGGATTTAATTAAAGATAATTTGCCATCTAAAATTGCACACAAATTACTAAATTTTAAAATTCAGCTTTTTAATTATTATTTTTTGGTTAAATTAAAATACATGCATCATCTTAGTTTGCAAAATAGTATGTAGTTGGCTAATGAGTGACCTTAACTTATGTTCAGTGGTCTGACTGATATTATTGTAATAATAGATTAGAATAATAAAAGAAGTTAGATAGTAATATTTAATTATTGTGTCCTACATTTGGTGCAAAAACGATCTTTCAGCTGTAATAAACTGGATGATTAAATTTAAAATAGATTCATTGCTTCTAGATAACTGAGCTTTCATGGCTTGTTTAAAATCTTCCTTGACACCTTTATCTGCTCCACGAGTACCAATTCTCCTTTGTCCGATAATTTGTTGATTATTTGGCAATATATCTAACACAACATTGTTGTCATTTTCATTCCACATAAAGCTAAGTTCTTCTAAAATGTCAATGTGTATTACATATGTTGAAAAGACTTGATAATGAAACACTCCTTTTTGTCTTATAATATCCATTATGTGAATAAAAACAGACTCTTCTTGAGGCCAACCTAGCTGCATCAATACTAGTATATGGCCGTATGTTACATCTGAAGTATTGCCAGTATTCAGCAAGATTCTAATGAGCAATGTACAAAAGTAATGCATTATAGCAACTTTAGTAACAGGTAAAAAATGCAAGTGTCTGTGTTTACCACCAACTATCAGTTCTGTATCTAATATCCCTTCTGCATTTGGTAAATGGGGCAAAGCAGCCAAGATATTTTCAATACATGCTGGATTATTCTTTCGATGGTAGTTTATGGAAACTCTCACTACATTCGCTAAAAGACTGTTCTCTGCTCCAGAATGTGAAACTTCATCATAACGGCCTCTATAAAGAGCCATTTCATTTGTGAATCCTTCTGCCCAAGGCTTAATTTGCAACTGGTTAGCAAGCTTATTGAACTCTCTAGAAATAACATCATTGCCATGCAGAAGCTCCCAGCAACTAGCTGCTACTTGAAAGTGGTTAGCTGATATGCCAGTGACCTCTATCTCTCCTTTTCTTCTTTTAGATGCTGGTAAATCTGGATCAGACAAGGCCTCTATAAGAATATGGTTTCCACGTAAAGATTTTTGTTCATACAGTGCTCTCAAGAAAAATGTTGTGCCACAATATAGCAATTGACGACAATCTTCATTATTTCTTAGAGTCGAAAGCTTCTGGAAATAAGCTTCTTTATTCAAACTGTTGCTATAGTTAACTAGAAAAGAATCCCAGCCAAGTTGCTTACCCAATAGATCTAAAACCCCATGAAGTCTTTGCCATGGATCTGTTATTTCATGGTCAGTTTCATCATACACATATGAGTTATAGAAATCAATAGCTTTGACTAACAAGCGTTGAAGCAACCTCGGTGATTCTAAGGAGCTGAGAAGTGGTAAAGTGTCAACCACTAAGAGTCGTGCGTACCGATTATCATAGAAAAATTTTTCGTTACCAATTAATGTCTTAACTAGACTGTCTACTCCCAACTGTGGAAATTTTTTCAGCAATAATACAAGTAACTTACAATGTTCTATTGTATCATCACTGTTTTCTACACTTGTTTTCAAGATTGTTAATTGAATGTCCGGAGTTATGTTATCGAACATTTGGCTTAGAAAACTTCCTTCTGCTGTTCTAAGAGCATTTGCTATTGCTGATATTTCAGGGAGCAATGCCGAAAGATTTTGCCTGGAGAGCATTAACGAACTGAAACATTCCGCAGCTTCTTGGACATTACCAGATTGTTTTTCCATTAGATACGCTTCAAATTGTATTTTAAAATTTGTAGGAAATAATGTTTTAGCTGTTAACATCCACGCTTTGGCTGAATGAATATTAACTTTTTGAGCATCTTTTGCTTTGGCGATAATAAAATCTTCATCACTTAATCCACTCTCAATTCCAGGCATTTTTGTAATCCACAGAATTCAAGCTTATCTCTAACTTCTCTTCTATAATATTCGGTCTTTTTAGTATCCCTTAGTAGTTTGTGGTCTGCCAGTTATTATACTCTTTGGTCTGCCATCAATATCAAAAAGAGTATAATAAAACTGTCATTTATAATGCATAACGTCAAAGAGCATATAACCACTATTACGTTTATTGTATTATAATCTGATTAATTATAACCATAGAGTTAGAGCATAGCATAGACTATGTAAATAGGGTGTATTCTGTTTCTGTGCCATACAGTAACTTTATATTGTACAGCCGCCCAGTATTGCATGACTAATACTGTAAGGAAAGAGGAATTATAATAGCAAAGCCCATTTTGTACTGCTAGGTGGTAAAAATAAGAGAACCCTGCAAAGGAATATCAGTGTGAGCCGTGTATTGGCAGTATAAAGTACTTCTATTTGAGTCGACTGCTGACCTTTTTAGCATATTAAGTTCAGACAGCAGGTAGATTAAACAAATTAATATGGTCTATATTGAAGAAAAGGCTTCACACATATTGAATTTTATAAAATTTACGTCATTTTTTTCTAACTGCGGAGAATTAATGACCATGAAAAACATGAAAGCCCTTATATCTTTGATGAAAAGCTATCTACTCACGCACTCATTTAGAACTGAAACTGAATATATGGTTTCCATAGGTAATAAATCCAAATATATAGCCGTCACTTTGACATATTACTGGGCGTCTTAGCGTAGCGTAACATTGTATGTACATACTCTTTGAGTTCGTGTAAATAGTGGCAACGAAAACGTAATATATCTGCCAATTTGCCATTAGTTGTAGGAAAAATTGAATTATAGAAATCTAAGTTTATTGCTCGCTTATGTACTTCGTGTGTGTATAAATAATGTTTATAGGAAAGATTTTATATTTTAGATGCAAATGTTGACGTTTCAATGAGGATATATTATAAAATGAATGAACTTCACCTACGCAAATCCTATGTTATTGCAGAACTTGTTCCTGATCATGTTTTAGAAAATATATTTTCATATCTCGATCTTGCTGATCTTCGGAACTGTTCTGTAGTGTGCAAATCTTGGTATAGAATTATTACTGACGAAAACAATGACGTTTGGAGAGTACATTGCATGAAACGATTGCCGGAAGATGTGATAAAGTCCGATTTATTGTCATCTGTTTCTACATATAAAACAAAACTTAGAGCATTCTATCACGCATGGAATTCCCACGACTGTTCCAGAAATATATACATAAAACCCAATGGATTTACTCTACACAGGTATGAACAAAGGGCTTATAACTCTTGCTACCTAAAGGAATTTGGTTATTCGTGAAGCAAGCATTTCTTTATTTTTACTGTGCATTTCGTACCAAATTGTATATCGTTTGATAAATTTTAGAAATCCTGTAGCACAGAGCACCGATGCCTGCAGAGCAAAGATCGGTTTTCGGCAAGGCCGTCATTCTTGGGAAGTAGTATGGGAAGGGCCATTGGGGACAGTAGCAGTAGTTGGGATATCAACCAAAGAGGCCCCTTTACAGTGTCAAGGATATGTTGGTTTGCTTGGTGCAGACCAACAAAGTTGGGGTTGGAATTTAGTTGATAACAGCTTATTACATAATGGAGATACTCAAGGACACTATCCCATGCTGAACAATTGTCCAAAATATCAAGTGAGTATAGTTTTATTTGTGTTGGTACCTACTAATATAGTTTTATGTCATCTGTGGTGTTGATCAGTGGTGTAAACAAACTTTTTGTGCAATATTTTCATCTGAAGAACAAATCATGATTATGAAATCATAACTTTTAAGTACATAGGTGAATCATTCAATTGGGTATGAATACCAAAGTTATATAATTTTTAAAGAAATCTTGAGGCTGATTTGGACAAAAACTAAAGCTGTTTTTCATAAAATCTAATTTTTAGACTTCATTGATTTGATTTGATGATTGAAACCTGTAACCAAACCATTGTGAAAAAATTCTAAGACCTATAGTTAAAATATTAGTTAGGTTGAATCAATGCTTAAAAAAGGCATGTTAACTTCTTGCTAATGTGAAATGTCATGAATAAAAATGAGCCATTTTAAGCAATGATTAAATTTACCTAACAATTATGAGTAAGAATGAGAATTATCATTTCTAAATTTACAATAGTCAAAGTTCTGGTAACCCATGCAAGATGTTTTGTAATTTTTATTAACAAGTACAAACCACAACAATTCCTTGTCATTAACCCATTTAAAACAAGTGTAAATTTTTTAGGTTGGGGAGCGGATAAGAGTCATATTAGACTGTGAAAATAAAACATTGTCATTTGAAAGAAATTATGAATTTTTAGGAGTTGCATTCAGAGGTAAGTTCCAACATAACTATTTAATCTAAATTAGATAATATAAATTATCAAGACTGTTTATGACATTAATTGTTTTCAATGGAATTAAACAAATGTACCTACCTACTGACTTAATCTTTGATAAAAAAATATTTCCTTGATAAGTTATATCTTTTATTCTATGCTCTTATCATAATGTTTAGTTATTCATTAAAAACAGGATAATAATGATAGCATTTACAGTTAATAATAATGTGGTTTATTTTCTTACAGGCCTTCCCAACAAGAAATTATATCCTACTGTTTCAGCAGTTTATGGTAACACAGAGGTATCTATGGTATATTTGGGACCACCCGTGGATGGCTGATAGTTAATCAGTATGTCTAGCTAGGAACTTCAATTGAGTTCTAGTCAATACAACTTATGTGATACCATACAAATTATAATATAAAATATACCAACCAAAGCCGGTTTCAGAAAATTACGAGTTTTACTTATTAAAAAACATACAGTTAAAAAAAATTAACCAAAGCAGACCATATGCCACCTACCGAAATTCTATTTAAAAGCTTTGCAAGCATTTTTAAAGATGCTGTCTTGATTTATGTTTCACTTAGCAGACTACACCAGAAGGCCAATTATCCTAATTTAAATCATTCAAATATGTTTCAATCTATTCTCATGAGTCAACACTTGTTCTGCACAAACGTCAAATTTTGCGAGTAAAGATGATGGATGAGAGATTGAAAGATTAGGATGTACATAATTATACCGAGAATAAACAGAGTTATAATTACCAGAATTGCACCACTGAATGAGAGCAAATGTTAATTATAGACAGTTATAAAAATTGCTTAGTGTGAGGCCGATCTTTCGACAATATATCTGTTCAAAATCAATTAAGTAGATACACAAGCACAGTTATTTGACCTTTCTTTGCTGTTTGAAACGAGCTGGCCCGGCCCAAGCAAAAAGGCATGTACAGTTTTTCAGAAATTAAAAAATTCTTGAAATAAAAAATATTGTTATTAAATCCTATTTCGCATACCTAGGCATTACGAACATTTTAAAATAAAAAAAATGCCAAATCGGTCACGAAGTTCTCATTTAATGAGCTTACCGACGAACAGAATTTTATTAATACTTGTTGTTTTTATGGGTTCTATTCCTGCAGCAGGACAAGTATTTGTATAAAAAAAAAAATGCGCAAATACTTGTTCTGAGTCTGGGTGTTATGGGACCATGGTCCTCGTAGTTCCTGGCTCCCTAGACACAGGGAATCCTAGTTAAGAGTCCAGGATCTATGTATGCGATCGTTGGGAATTATTATTATTATTATATTTTATTTGTATATATCATTAATGTATTACTAGTTTACCTTTATCCTAAATTACAGTTATGCTGAAACCAGGTTTGGTGGTATTTACGTGCTTGATGCAGATTGTATGTTAGCAGCTAGATAGAAGCACATTTTGCGTATTAATTAGTAATTTAACTGTACTTGGAATTAATCAATAAGTAGGTACTCTTGGTTGAACCTAAAACCATAAGGTAACTTAAGATTATTTTATACTAGTTGCGCCCCACCGTTTCACCCGCAGGTAAAAAGTATCCTATGTGTCAATCCAGCGTATAAGCTGCATTCCAAGTTCCTAAAATAAATTCAGTAGTTTATGCGTGAAAGAATAACAAACATCCATACATACAACAACTTTCGAGTTTATATTAGTAAGGATTATTCTTTTGTTATATTCCATTAGCTATTGTATTTTTTGCCTTTAGTCAGAGTGTTAATTAAACATAAGAAAAGTCAGCATATAGTTCACTCTGAAGCTGGACATGGGAATATAGGTTTTTTGTTTTTGTTGTTATCCAAGTTGGTGACTAGTTATTGTACCTATGTTTGTGATGATGGCATTTGCGGGAAGTGGAAATTATTATTTACCTACATCATTTAATGGAAATATTGAACTTTAATGGGCCTGATGAATGTGATCAAAATTACAATGATTTCAATCTATATAAATTCAGTTCGTTGGTGAGCGCATCTCTTGCTAATTTTTGAACTGCCCTAAGGCTTCTGACTTGGCTTATCCTACAGGAACTAAATAATATTCCGGGATATTCTTTTTTATTTCAGTTTTGAAAACAACTACGTATCAAAATCCGTTCAGCTATTTCAGCGCTGAGAGTGGTAAAAAATATAGCTACAGACATACTCGTACACGTACAAACTTTCTAATTTATTACCATCAGTATGTACCTAGGACAAGTAGGAAGTTAAAGTGTGGAAGTTAAGGAGTTCAATATGTTTATTTTTACAGTCTGTGGATTTTTATTCATGAAAAGATCAAAGTTTGTATGGTACTCCTACCTAACAGATAATATAAGATGTTTTAAAGGTTTGTACATTTTGTTATCGTTTTAATTTTGACATGCAAAAATAAAATTCCTTTGTTACTTATTTGTATCTTTATTGTTTCATTTCTCATAATCCTTTAAGTTTCAAACGCTTATTGTTGGGGAAGTTTAATAAATAGTACTTCCTTATACTTACTAATGAAAATGCATGGGTGAATAATAAACCAAACGATAAGTTTGTTACATAATTGCACATCTTTCCTTCATTTTTAATAAGTAGTATATTGTGATACAAGTTTGTTAGGTTGATCATTTCACTCTAGGCGAGGATAATGGAGCTGAAAGTGTAATAAATCAATGCACACGCGTTTCATCCGACGTTTTTCATCACACGTGAAGAAAAAAACAGATATAGTTATTATGTTTTGTGGAAAATGGCGCGCCTTTTTCACGCACCATATCTAAACATGCAGATATTAAAATTACGTAGAAAATATAAATATTTTCGTATTTAGAACATTATTGCGATTAAATTCAATAAAATTAAATATTTACTAAATCTATTTATTGAAGTAAACGTACATCTCCATTGTCAACATTAACATTTAACAGAGTAAAAACAAAGTTATGCCGGCCGATAGATGGAGCTAAACTAAAGAAGTTTTACTTAAGTAGTGTGACAAAAAACGCGTGCATAGGTCAGCCTAAAAGCGATGTAATAATAGCCACTTTACGAGCGAGTGTGATGAAAATATTATAATATTCCTAGTTAGTGTCAATACAAACAATTTAAACATTCATTAGAAACTCCATAATTTACCATTTTAGTAATTTTATTAAACCAAAATAACTGAACTTCGCATCGTTTTAATTATACCTACCTGCATGTATCAAGTTTTGGGTGACGGCGGCGCGTGACCACCCCCGTAATCAAACCGCAACGTGAGTGAGTGGATATTCAAACTTCACTTGGAATATAAAACAATGAACCAGTAGGTGCAACGAAAGACGTGACCTTCACCACAAATAATAATTACGTATCTACTATCGTTCACACAGCGCGCGTCGGCCGCCCGCCACGCGCCACTGCGTTGACGCATGTTATGTTGTATAAGTACTTTTTTCTTCTAGAGTACGCTTTTTCATAATTGAAGGGGTGAGAATAAAACGGATTTAACAAATTTTTTTGACAAAATGACTTATGGGTATCGTTGGATTCAGCGTGAAATTATCTTCAATAATACATTCTCAAAATACCGAAATGAGGCTTAAATCTCGAGATTTTGAGTCTAAAAATGGTTTATCTCTCACAGGAATACAGTTTGCTTAGCATAAAAACATTACTATATTTATTTTATTATATTATATTTTTACAGTAATTGTATGAATTAGTACTATATTTAGTAATTTTAAATAGAATTAAAACATTTTCAAGCAACTGAAACTTACATAAACCTTTTCTATTACCTTATAAGCACTCTACATTAAAATGACGCCGTTGACGTTTAAAGTCAATTTTCTCGAAACTGTCAATTTGTCAGTTCAATCCTTTTTATTCTCAACCCTTCAATTATTATAAAATAATTATCCTTTACGCTGTCCCGACAAGTTTCGGAATCAACATTCTCAAAGAACTAGTAGTTCTAATTAGGCTTAATGTCATTATTGCTAATTATCACATTACATAAATAATAATTTTAGTATCACATATTTATATTTATTTGTCTAATTTAGGCATAGTGTATGTACCAAAGGTCATTGATTACATTACATTATATTGGTACTGGATAAGTATTAGGTACGCTGAGTATATTTAGGGGGTAGACACCGTTACACCATTTTGTTTCACCGTTGTAGTTATGATCGTATAGAAAAAAATGTATTAGTACAATAATTTAGATTTATGATTCTTATTTGGACTTGTAAAAGTGCTAAGAATAGCCTATTTGCAGTAAATTATTTAACTTTAACAAGTTATTTGAATTAAATATATACTTTGGCCAGAATAACTCAAATAGGACAAATTCAAACTAAATAGCACTACAAAAGTAATCTGAAACACTAATAATACCTACATTTTATGAAATACATACATACTTAGATATAATACAATTATAGTAGGTATGCGAAGTCAAACAAAATTTAAGGAATGTACTTTTTAGACGAACTTAACGGGTTACTTATATACTAGGTACTTATAATTATTAAATAAACCCATTTTCATCAACTACATTAGTTATCATATCGTATTGGAAATGACAGGATTTAGCTGTCAAGTGGTACAGTGGTTAATTCGTTCAAGTTGACAGTTAATCAAACCATGCGCTTGGAATATGGAACACCAAATTATGTTTTTTTAATGTAAGCGAATGATGACGGTTTAGTCGTTCGCCTGATGTTAAATCGCAGCCATCCGCTGGGCCGTTCGGAACTCAAAATTATAAAGTTTTGCGTGACACTGCACTGCGCACATCATGTTGAGATATAAAGCCGGAACACAGTGCTGCTCGGCCCGGCAGCAGAATATCTGACAAAGCATTTAAGCCCATTGCATCTGGCGACCGAAATCGGTTTGACCCCTTATTCATAAAGGAAATTGTGTCTGCGTGCAATCTTGCTGGACAGCTCCAGCTTTACGCGGCCTTTTTGGTACGACACACCGTAAATTGAGTTTTTCAATTAACCGACGCAAAGTCTATATTAGTTTGTATAAAGATTTAAAATTCAAGTTACTTATCTACTAAGCAATAGTAAAAGTCCAGTAATTTTAGGCGATGTGCAATCAATGTACGTACAGACTTATTACTACTACTGTTTGTACTTACTTTGGTTTAATAAGATTACAATACATTAGATAGTATCATATATTCTCCGCGAAATTTTTGTATAAAGTATGTAAATAAATATGCATTATAATTCCCTCTCAAAGCCTAAACTACTTGAGCGATCTTAAAAGATCAATCTAATATATTTAATTAAAAAAATACTTAGGGTTCTAATACGAATTTATTGTAAGAACAGCGCTTATTTAGGTACTTAATATGTAACCGGCATTTGTTTGGAGATTTGTATTAAGATCATAATGAACCAATATTCTGTAAAGCCACTAGGTTATTTAGGAAAATACATTGGTGTTATGTTTTTATTGTAATACACTACACAGCCCTCCACCCTTTTTAGATCCGTCCCTTAACACCTACCACCATCTTATACCGGTATGGACGTACCTAGGTATGTCATTTCGGTCTTGCTATATTTACACGCATATAACAAGAAAGTTACGAATAAGGTAAAGCCTTCAAGGTTTTATGTTGCATTGTAAAAACCAACTAGCGGGTGTACTGTAATAGGATTATAAAGAGACGCGAGAAAATTGACTAGTTATATTTATATGAAGACAAAATCGTCAAAACGCGGACGAAAATAGATTCGTATAATCTAGCTGTACGTTGTTGATTCTATCAATAATCAACTAGATACGTTAATTAAAACTAATTTACATTAATGACTCTTACCGTTATACGCTACAATATAACCACTCAGAACCAAATGGACGCGATGAAATATTATCTTTTAGAGTATTATAATCTAGAACAGTGTCATCATCTTATCTGCTAAGTTGGATTTTTCGCAGTATCTTTACAACAAATACCTTTATGATCCAAATCCAAAGTACCCATCGCTATTTCTCTCGCTGACTGCCTCATCTTGTCCCTGCGCAATCCGTGTCATTTTGGAATTGTCATTGCTTTAGATCACGCACGAAAGAGAGATGAGTGCCACTCAGTGAAATAACGATATTAAAACTCGGAACGAACTGGTCTTTAAGAATCCTGACTCCACATTAACCGTAGGTTCTTCCATTAACTGGCATCTTCATAAGGGAATGGTTAGAAAGAGACTGCGTGTGATTCAAGTGCAAAATAAGTTGATGGAACTGTACAATAAAGATTCTACTACCCTGAGAGGGATTACAGCCGTGAATACAAACACTGTAAGTGCACGTTACTTAAAGGTGAGCGCATACTTTTCGGTGGATTTCGCAGCGTATAAAATGCGTATATTGCACATTAGTTCATGGCCTTATAAAGTTGTTAAAAATCTTCTATTCTTCTTATTATTCTCAATATCTTGGTAATGTGAAATACAGACATTCACATTACCGATTTGGTTAAAAAACTATACTGCAAAAACGATAATCCCTTTTGTTGGTTTCTATTATTAAAGGTATTGATCATCTCCTGGTTTTTTAGTTTTTGTTAATATGATCGTGTTCTGCTTTTTATATTCAGTAGTATTTGATTACAGGGAACATTGTTATAACGGGGTTTGATGACGAGTACGTGCTTAATGATAAAGTCGTATTGGTACTACTCGAGCTTAGGCGTAATGACCTACATAAAAATAGCATCGGGCATTTCGTATTTATTGGTGATAAGTCGATTCGAAATAGGTATTTTGAAACCAGTCACTTTTAGATTTTTTTAGTTTTGGGAAGTGATGGATATCAAGTATTACGAGACAAAGGCGTTTTGGGATCGAGTATTTTGCGATTAGGCCGGTTCTTTCAAAACTTTAAAAAATTACTGGTTTATATAAATACCTACCTACACAAAATTGTATCGCAGTATATTTATGTTGTGTAAAGGTACCTATTTCTCTTACTCTCGTATTATCTTTCACATTCTTGCAATGTGACCGAATGTTAAATGCCATGCCAATGCCAGTTGTTAATCAATAGGTAAAATATAATTGGCTATACAACGGGCAACAGTGCGACCCGCCCGAGATCAACAAGTTTCCATAATTTAACAGTGATTTTTTCGCATCATACGTTTATTTGTCCCGACAAAGTATGCGCTTACCATAACGAGAATAATAATTATCTACTAGTTAACATGTCTCTTTGCAAGAACTTGCTCTTTGGGCGTAGTATCTTCGAAATAGTCGTTCGTGTGAGGGTTTACTTTAGATGAATCTTGAAGGCAACCTGCAAGTTGCTCTTTAGTTGAATCCTGAAGAATGTCTTTCAAGCGTGGTTTTACCTTTGTCGGTGGGAATTTGGTGAGGCAAAAGTCGGCGAGTAGACAAAAGAATTTGCATAAAAGAGGGCAGAGTATCGCTTGATGCGTTACAGCTGCAATCCGGTACCACGGCCCGTCAAACGGATCCAAGATTGCCGGGCAAAGCATGTGGTTCAGGTTCACTTGAGCAGGCTGAAAATAAAACGATATGAATCATGATCTCGATACCCATTAAAAAGAAACATTATTAAAAGCCGACACTTCACCCCTTCTGTGTCTAAATGTATTCATTGTATAACGCGATGTTAATGGAGAACATTTTAATTTTGACATTTGATTAATTAAAGAAAAAAAACAAACACGAATTTTTGATCTTGTTTTTAATGCAATAGTTAAAATTGTAGATATTATTATATGTTATATGAGGCCAAATTAAGAGTTTTGCTTAGAGTACAGAATACATTATAGTAGGTACTGAGGATATGAAGCAAAGAAGAAAAATATGCACCTAAAAGCATTTGTGTCAGTCTTCATTTATGATAATTACGTATTGTACTTTGACTTCACACGATATCATCATTCATTGTTTTAATAAATTGATATACTGATATTCTTAAATAAATTGCAAAACATGAAATGCTGTCATGGACGTATTAATCTTCGTGATTTTATCATTTTTTCGGAAATTTTAAATTCACGAGTACGGATACGTCTATAATTGCATTTATAAAGGTACATTGAGGAATTGTCGTGTTGATGCGGAATCTCGTGTGCATGATAGTTTTAACAAATAGGCTGTAGCTACTTGACTTTGCCAGAACTTATTTTATGTTTAGCAATTTAAATATTAATCAAAACAAAAGGTGTATGACACTTTTTAAACTTTCGCGACTTGAACTCATATTTTAAAGATAAAACGGGTCTATTCGCGCACAAAAATTATCAAAACATTATTTTGACATTATTATTTCGTCGACGTTAGTCAAAATAATGTTATGATAATTTTTGTGCGCGAATAGACCCGTTTTATCTTTACAATAAAAGGTGTATGTACCTCAAAACATAGTTATTATTATGGGGCTATTTTTTATTTTATTAATTTAAATAAATATTGCGTTTTACGTACAACTTAGCGCTGGAATCGAAGCTATGTTGATATTAAATTAATACGTTTTACAGGCTAAAGAACGCCTTTTTAAACTTAGAGTACAAGATATAAACCTTGTCCAAGGGAAGAGAGTGAAACGATAGGGAATAATTGGCTTCCTTCGCCGTCCTCCTTTTCCCCTATCTTTTTCCTTCTCCCTTCTCTCTTCCCTTCGACAGGATGACTATAGAGATTCATATTCGTTATATAAAATTTCAAACCCTTTTTATCCCCTTAATTTGCTTGAAGTAACCATTACGTCAGTAATTTATTATTTCGACCAAGCATTGACCTAAATGCTTTTTTTCATTGATATCTAAATGTTCAAAAATAAAGAGTTTTTGATAAAAATATCACCCCTTTTCACCCTCTTCATTTGGTCTTGTCTTAAAATCCATTATTAGCAAGCGTTTAAATTTCTGAAAGAATTTTATAGTAGGGTGCGGACGTCCTTGCTAAAACCTTCCTTCCTTGCTATAACTTCTGTTTGAATGAACGGATTTTGATGATACAAACATAATAACTTGTCCAGGACTCCATAAATACATTACAGCAAAAACCATCAAAATACATCTCGTGGTTGATGAATTCTCACACGAACAGACAGACAGACTAAAATTCTAATAATTATGTTTTTGGATTCTACTCCTACAATATACTCAATAAAAAAGTTTTTCCTAGAATCTCGGAGCAGGTCACATTGAATTGAAGTTACATTCGTAACAAAAATAAAATACCAATCGAATCCTTACATGTCTATATAGGTTATCACCTTTATCACTACCAATTTACATGTTAATAATGCATGAACTGCATGTTTTTGAATACGTTCCAACTTAATGTATTAGTAATTAGCATATTGGAGCCTTTGTTTAAATAAAAGAAATGAGATGCTACATCATCCAGGTCAGGTCAGGCCCTACTAACTTGTTAATTTTATCCATGAACGCCCAAATACGCGCCAAACTTAACTAGTAACAAATACAAATGTAACTGTCAATTGAAGTCCAGTTGTAGAGAGTACCCCACCACTGGACACCCAAATTACCTTCATATGGGTATATTTTGGGAGTGTCTATTTCCACGAGACGGTAGTTTCAATAGTCCGGGAGTATAGCACCTAGCAATGCCTTTTAGAAACGGCTGCATAATTCATTAAAGACTGGCAGCCGGATAGAAAATAAAACCATCCATTGATACCATCTCGTGGAAATAAAACTTTATGGGCATTTTAAGTATCTGATATTCAGTCAAGTCTCCAATTTTGCAAGTTATTCATTAGTGAGTTTTATTTTTAAAGTAGCTACTAAAACAACGGTGTCTGGTACTTACAATTGCAATTACTTGCAGGACAATGAAGTGATAAATCATATTTAGACAATAGCTAAATATCGCCCAATTAAAGTTCCAAAGAGGTTCTACGTTGTATACACCTGAGAAACCAAAAAAATAATATCTTATTGTTTTACACGGGGAGCAAAAAAGCGCCGGCGGCGCCGGCATGTCGTCATATTCTTATCGGTTCTACATGCTCTACTGAGCCGCGTACTCTCGTCTCGGTGAAGAGCGAGCTGCCGTGCCATGTCGGTGTCGTGTCTGTACCGGGCTGTATGAAGAAACAACCAATGGAATCGATTTATAATCACGGACAGGACTGTTGCAGCCAATAGGATACATCATATCGTGCTCATACACTGGTCCCATAACCGGGAAGTGCACGTTGACATCACCACCCACCAAGGCTGTAGCGAGTCCAATTTGATGATCTGCCCTCGAAGCACGGGCTCCTAAATCAATCACCATATCACTGACCTCTTTCAATAGCTATTCGTAGACAAATAATTTCTGCGACAGAACATGGGCTAACTTGATCTAAGATTTATTCTATAGCAAACTATGAAAAAACAATTTATTTTTAATAATTTGGGAGAGTCTTGTAAAAGCTGAAAATACAAAGTCAGCAATCATGATGACATGCCTCGCGAGCATAACGATAGTAATTTCTTTGAACGACCTTATGGTATATATTATATCAAGGGTTCGACGCAGAAGGTTCTTTAATCTGCTAAACAGTAGTAGCTTGGTCTTTGGCCCGCCGGAGCAAGAGAGACGGCCCCCATTTCACCCGGCCCTACTGGGGGCCCTACTAATACTAGACTACTAAGATACTAATAAGACCCTACTAAGATACTAATTCATAGATGTAACGTTCCCTATATACTAAGGTCCGTATTACAGAACGATGCTCAGTCATCGATCGGTGCTCAAGCAGAGATTTCATTCATAAAGTGATCAATTAGTGAATGAAATCTCTGCTTGAGCACCGATCGATGACTGAGCGTAGTTCTGTAATACGGACCCTAGATTAATACCTACGGCTCGTATTACAGAACATGCAACGCAGGTGAATCGGTTCTCAAGTCAAGATTTCATTCATAAAGTAGTCGATTGGTGCTTGCGAGACCCCTGTAATACGGGCTTTAGATAATAATAATATAAATAATAAATAATATTAGACTGTGTCCTCTCTTAGCGAACAGTGAGCGGCTGACTATTTGCCACCCAATATACTTTTAAATTAAGTGTTTATAAAGTGCGTACTATACGCAGTTTGCGGCGTTTCGCTTATACGCTCATTCAGTGAGCAGCCGATTCGCAGCCCAATAATTACGGACGCATTTTGCTCGTCGACGGCGAAGTTGAGTTTGCACGCTTCGCCGTTCAGAGTTAGTCTGTGTAGTCATCTGCTTACTGATCGCCTAGTGGAGGACACAGCCTTAAGTAAATAGTAATATATAACATACCTCCAATTCTCAATAAGTAATATGGTATAACAAACATCATGCCATGTTGAATCCAATACAAAGCAGCCTCAGCCAAAATCTGCACATAAAAATGGCTACTATTATTCACTAGCTTTCGCCCTCGGCTGCTGACACATTCGCATCAAAAATCCGTAAGCAGTCGCTTACGCTAGCTAGCCAACATCGCAATAATATTTTTACTAATTTGTATAAATTTAAATGCTGTCTGTTTGTTTGTGTGAGTTTTACGCTAAATCTGCTGAACTGGTTAAAATTTCTCATGAAATCTTATATAGGTACTTATTTTATAATTATAACATCGCTGTGAATAGATTTAGATGAAAAATTGTACACGGGGTCTACATTAAAGACTTTATATCTCGGCAAAGGTGTTCCCATAGCAAAAAGGTAAGTTACGGCTGAAACCGCAGCGTGCCTGCAGTCCTATTATCCTATTTTCTACTATTATTATAAATACGAAAGGTTGTATGTGAATGTTTGTTATCTATAAACGCCACAATGTCTGGACAGATTTGGATGAATTCGGAATTGTGATAGCTAATATACTGGTTAACCACATGAGATACTTTTTGTCCGCGTGTGAATCCACGGGGCGCAGTTGATTATCAATAATGATAATTATTGTTTGCACAGATTTGACCTAGTTACAGTTTAAGATTATATTATACATTCTCATTTTTATGTTATATTTATTCCTATATACAAATTACCTTTTTAAAATAATAATAAATAAATAATTAATAAATTATGCAAGCCACAGTGAACATACCGTTCTTGAAGCAGTTTCTGGAAATAAAAAGGCTAGAAGCGGCCCATTTAGTAGATATAAATGGATGCGGAAAAGTGCTGTAACAGTCTTGCTAGGAGGGGCAGCTAACAAATATATCTGAAAATAAACAGTACACATATCCAATCAGCTTCAGTTAAACACAAGGAAGGGTTAACAGGGTGTGTGTTTATCATAAATAATATGTGCACATTCATGCTGCATGACCAATAAATAATACATATACAATCGTTAAAATACTTTTATTGTTTTACACATATTTGTTTTTAGGGGTTCTCTAGCGGGCTTTGTTTATAGTTGAAAATCGAAGATCATATTTAACTTCAAACTTTTTTTTAATATGCTAAAATGGGCATACGTTTGACAACCTGATGGTAAGTGACGAAGTTGTCTAAGGTGGAGCATGCTTGCCCATGAGATGCTCATTCACTCTTAACTTAAAAAGACCCAAGTTATACCCAGGAGAAAACTGTTGTTGGAAGAGCATTCCATTCCTTGGCCGTTCGGACTATGAACGCAAAACAAAACGCTTAGTGCGGACTTGGGGTACACTAACGACGTAAGGATGCGAAGAATCACCAAGCCTTGTAGTACTATGATGGAAAGGGAATGACGGAATGAGCTGATGAAGGGCATGCACACTCTAAAATATAACCGACAGACCGGCGACTTTGCCTCTGTGTTCAAGACTTAATTCTCCCCTTTACTAGTCTCTCATCGTTGATAAGCCTCTTGGCACGCCGCTCGCAAACGGACGCAAACACGTGAAACTGTGTCAATTTTGCGCGTTATTATGAAAAAGGTGTATCAAATTTAAAAAATACTGGTGATGATGTTTTAAACACCTCGTTAAAAATTTGGCGCACTACGATGACAAAGTATTTTTTTTGGGGTTCATTCTACAATTATCTTTTGGCAAAACCAAACTACTTAGTTCATTGCATTGGGCCAAATTCGTCGTTTTATTTCCTATTTACACAATATTTTTCATCTAATTATTTTGTTTCGTCGCGTCGCACTGGGCTTTAAAAATTGCGCTTTTGTTGATTTTGTGATCAGACTACACCTTAAATACATGCAGATATAAGATATACCCTCTCCATCCAACTCACCGGATTAGACACTCTTCCACCTAAGCTATGATCGCTTTCCCAGTGGCTGCAAAAATCTTTCGGATTATAGTTTGTAACAAATAAGTAGTCGTGGCGATATCTACAGAACCTGTGTTAGACGGGTAAATATTGTCCTAAAGATTGATGCAGACACTGGAAAAGGGACCATAGGTTAGTTGGAAGAGCGTCTAATACGGTGAGTTATATTGGAAGGCGTGGGTCCAACATTTTAGGATCTATTATGTTTGTAGATATACCTTAAGTGTGGTTTACACTTTAAAACCCACTCCACAACAGTTAAAAGCGCCGTCTCTTGTCATTCAGTAGTACCGGTATTTATATTAAGTAGTTCTATAGATGACAGACTGCTTAGTCGGTATGAAATATAGTCCTAAAGATTTTTTTGTGCAGAGCAGTATCATGCGAAACTTTGCACTAGTGTAGAGTTTCACATCACAGTGCAACTGTTGCTGGCTTGTGATGTAATGTCATCAGGTGCTGGCTTGTAATGTCATTAATTACCATAAAAAATATTATGTAGATATAGCTATCTTAAATACACTAAACTTGTAAATGTATGGTTCAAATGAATGTGCAAACAATGTACAAAATCTTTTACAGTAAATAAAAATACATATAAACACACTCTCACACAAATACACATGCATTTACAATTTGACATTGATATCTATGTTACTGTGATGAGTGCTGTAGTATTATTATTTATCGATCCTACACTTTTTGATTTTCTTTAATTTTACTTTTAATATAAATAGATATGTATTAAATTAATAGGAGAAGCCGCTGATTCCTGAAATATAGTTGTAAACTATTCTGACCACTAAAGTGCCAAAATTAAGAATGTGATATTCGAAAAACATATCATGTATTAATATGAAAAACCTTAAGGATTTTAAAGATTTTGGAATTCCTACAGTCCACCATTTTGTATCTTGTTCAAAACAGTGAGAACTCATAAAACATACATGAACTAATTGATCCCAAATTAAGTAAGGCAGTGCTGGCTGATATTTGGCATAAAGATTGCTGATACTACTTAGATTAACAGAAAATAGGTGTTAATACACAGCTAAACTCACTTCTTCATTTCTGTCTCTCTGAAATTAGACAGTTATTATTATCAACAGAAATTAAGATATGAGTTTAGGTTTGCATTTACTAATATGATTCATATTCTAGTTACAACACAACAGATTTCACTCTTATACTTACTTGTATTAATGTAGTAACATGGCAAGGATTTAACAAGTAAATAACAGTCCGAGAAGCAAATTTAAACCCAATTTCCATGCCCCATAGCAAGGCTAAAAGAATTACAAGCAACCTTTTGCCCCCTCTATCACTTTTTCCATAATTTACATCTTCAGGAATTTTCAATTTTGGATAAGTCAGGAACTGCAAAATAAATATATAGATGAAAATGCTGACGAGTATAGATTAAAATAAGTCCTATTTATGTCGTGCTAATAATATTCCATTAATTTAATAATAAAAGTACATTTAAATAGCTTTAATTAAATTATACCACAGTAATTGAATAGTACATCATAGATTCATGCTTCGTTGAATTATAATGAAATAAATGACAATATTTTGATTATTGTTCTTACCAAAATATAGATGCTTACAGATGTTACTAATAAAGTTTCAACTAATTGCCTTTGAGGCGTTAAAAAATAGGCACATTCAGGGCCCACATTTCTAGGCACAGCTTTGTTTGCACCACTATAAGCCCACTCAAACATTTCTGATGCTTTAACATGCACTCAATACATGATTTTACTAAGAAATCGTGTTCTTTTAACAAAATATGTTTAATTAATAGTTTTGTTTTAGTTTGAATATTGTTTTAAATATTTCGTTTCAATTCAATGTTCAATTGATTATTTTATTTCCTGCGACTGACATTGACAGTGACCAACAGCTAACTAGCAGTGAAAAGCAAAAAAATTATAACCAAGAATTAAGGATGTAGCTTTCTTGGTAAATAGCGTTAGTTAATGTCTGTCTGTTTTCTATGGTCTGTGCTATGAGCGAAGAGATGAAAAGTTTTTTTTTGTTTTGGCATCGCATTAATCATGTATTCTGCCATTTTGTCTTTCTTCATTTTAGTTTTATTATGCATTTGGCTTGGAGTAGTATTAAGTTTTTAGGACCATCGATTAGTTTTTAGGACCATCGGTTGTTGTTAAAAGCGAGCAATCTTAACGCGGCTAAAATTAAACTTTAGGATAGGAAATTTGGAAATAATAGGTCTTTACCTATGAAATTGCCGTATTGCAGTACAGACTTTTTCAAACAAAAAAAAGTTTTGATTTTCTATGAATTCTAAATTCAAATTAATTTTGTTTTAAAAATATGACATTCTATTTACAATATAAGTCTTTTGTTTATTGATTAGCGTTGTATTTTCATTACATTTCAACATTTTTCCTCATAATGGATACTTTGAAATTTCGTGTAATTATGGAATATGAGTTCCGTCGAGGCACCAACGCGGCACAAACGACACGTAACATCAACGACATTTACGGAGAGAACTGTACAAACGAACGTACAACCCGTTATTGGTTTGCTCGGTTCCGTTCTGGGAATTTTGACTTGAAAAATGAACCTCGTGGTCGTCCGGAAACTTTGGTCAACAATGATGAATTAAAGGCGATTGTGGAAGCTGATGAATCTCAATCTACAGCTGAGCTGGCAGCAGCTTTTGATGTTAGCATCAAAACAATATTGGTCCATTTGCGACAGATTGGCAAGATAAAAAAGCTTGATAGATGGGTGCCCCACGAACTTAACGATCGCCAGCGCAACGTACGCGTCGAGACTTGCCTTGCGCTGCTTAACAGGCACAGAAATGAAGGAATTTTGAACCGAATTGTTACGTGCGACGAAAAATGGATTCTTTTTGACAATCGAAAGCGCTCAGCAAGTTTGTTAGATCCTGGTTCGGTACCAAAGCAATGTGCAAAACGAAAAATGACCCCTAGAAAGGTGATGGTCACAGTTTGGTGGTCTAGTGCTGGTGTGATTCATCATAGCTTTTTACAAAACGGCGAGAGCATTACTGCAGATGTGTACATTGAATAACTGACCACAATGATGGCGAAACTCGCACGTCTGCAACCAGCTTTGGTCAATCGGTCGTCTCCACTGCTACTTCACGACAACGCGCGACCCCATACTGCACAACAGACCGTCTCTAAGCTGCATGAGTTGGGTTTGAAAGCTCTCCCTCATCCGTCATACTCACCAGATCTTGCGCCTGCCGACTATTACTTTTTCCAAAATTTAGACAACTTTTTAGCGGGAAAAAAATTCAATTCCCGAGAGGCAGTACAAAACGCCTTTGAAGAGTTTGTTGTCTCCCGTCCTGCTGATTTTTTCAAGAAGGGCATCCATAAACTGCCACAGCGTTGGCAAAGATGCATTGATTGCAGGGGTGATTACTTTGAATAAAAGAAATAAATAAGTTCGAAAAAAAAATACTTTAACTTTTTTCAAACAAAACGGCAATTTCATAGGTAAAGACCTAATATTAAGTATTGGGTCAGGAAAGTAGGATAGGAAAAATATGTTTATATATACAAGTATATATAATAGCAGTAAAGTATATTATAATAGGTAGGAGTTTTGGCGGGAAAACGAAAAAGATCGTGTCACCGCATTGTATTATTTTCCAAAACTTGTGTTATTTTCAGTGTTAGTGCATAAAATTGGTGGCATTTTATTTGTTAAGTGCTGGATTACAGGCATGAGTGTGGGAAAGTGGTATAATGATGGTGAAACGTATTTTTTCGTGTTGTTTCCAAAACTCCATAGAAGCTTCTGGTAAAGTGGCTACCACTTTACTAGGAGTATGACTTGACTAGGCTAGACTATGACTTGACTTGATAGACTGTGACTTGACATACATATATATTACTTAACTCGAAAAATTATCAATTACTTGACACTGGCTAAATACACAAAATTGTGGAGCTATACCAAAAAAAAAGTAATGGGTACTTACATAACATGCACCCCTACCGCGTAACCGTTCTGGGAATCGGCTTCGCCTGCCATCCTGCACGCGCCAATTAACAAGTCCACGAGTGCGAGCAAGAGAGAACACGATTACGATTTCCACCAGACTTACGCGGTAAGGCCCATGGTCGTACATAGGGCCGTCACGGTCTTCTCTTAAAATGAACTTGGGCTTAAAGGGAAATTTGGAAAAGGATAAAGAGCGCTCAACAAGTAAAAAAACATAACTTTTTGAAGTAAAACTTCTTTACGCACACGGCACACTTGACTTAGGGAGTAGGTAAGCTGGCAAGGCGAACGGAAGTTGAAAATTGTTGGTTCACGTAGATCTCCATTGTCAACATAACAAAGTAAGAATTTGTATTATTATGTCGGCATGTCCGGTAAAATGTCAATTTACAATTATTATTGTCAAGACGGCGACGGCTTTTGCCTATGCTGAACATTAAACAAAGCGAAAACAAAGTTATACCGGCCGATAGATGGAGCGAACTAAAAAAAATTTACTTCAATCGTGTGGTCTAAAGCACACTCGTTTTTTTTTACAGTTACTGATCTGTAGTTTTTGTACGATGCCGTACTGCAAATGGATATTGGAATACACCAACACCAACTTAATCAGTCGGGGTGTACTTAAGAGGCATCACAATATATTTTGCCATACCAGTTTTCATGAACCTTAAAGTTAAAGAGGGAGTTACCCTATGATTTTTTCTACCCAAATTTAAACATATATTTGGAGAAAATGTCAATGCATCATAGTTATTTATGTGAATACAGAAAGAGTTTGAGGTCAATAAGTAGAACAATAAAAGAAAATAAGTAGGCTCTTCTAGAGCTAAATACTTTTTAAAACTATTAACTAAACATGGAGTAGATTTATGACTATAAGAGGACGATTCAATAAAATCTGAAAGATAGTGAAGTTTTCAATCAACGGATGCTGAGTTTTTTTTTTATGTTAAGTGATGACGTGACGAGCTAGCCGTTGTTTTGACACGCTGCCCATATCAGCTGCAGTGTCACTCGGAACTCTAAAGTATAGAGTTTCGCGTGACACTGCACTGCGCACGTCATCCTGAGACATCAGCACAATCTAGTAATAAGATTACTCGACTGTGAGATCAGATCATAAAGTCTCATTTGCCCAGTAATTTCACTAGCTACATTGCCCTTCAAACCGGAACACAGTAGTGCTTGCACCCTACTGCTTGGCGGCAGAATAACTGGCAAAGCGGTGGTACCTACCTAGACGAACTTTGCAAAAAAGTCCTACCACCTAGTAAACTATAAAACTAAATATAAATTTATCACAGGGAAACTGATGACATAAATTTAGAGGTGGTTCACCACACTCAACCTGGGCCCCAAGTCTACTAACAAAATTGCAATTACATTGCTTAACAAATTGTAGAACAATTCAATCGGATTTTTTGTAGTAGCAGTAGTAGGTAGTTTTTAGTATTAGTTATTAAATCATTGTAAGTAGTATTATATTTATTTTCTAATGAAGGCAATTTGCCGTGTTTAAAAAATCGGAATTTTTGGGGCCCTGCAGAGCATTAAGAGGGCTTGATCTCATCGCACCAGCTGATATCAGCCTAAGATCCTTTGACAGGGTGCCATCTATCTTCTTCAATCCCGCTGCACTACAAGGCTCCAACAAAAAGGACCCATAATCAAGCACACTTATTATAAGGGTATGATAGATTAGATGTTTACCGTACGGTATCACAAATACTTAAATACTTAACAAGGCTTAGACAGACGTCAAACGTGTTTAACAATACAAAACATCAGTTTAACACTAGTTTAAGGCTTGTATAAATCTTTTGTGGGTAAACCGCTCGTTTAAGTCTTTTTTCAAGGTTGGTCTGTTCGTTGGACCTCAAGGGGTCCGCGATAGCTATGGTGTAACGAAGGCAACTTATGGTAGAAGTAGTAGATTTTTATTGCGGTTCCTATCATTTATTAAAAGCCTTTGTTGTAATTAATCGCCAATTATTAACTTGAGAGTTTGTACTAAAGTACAAGGCAGTAAGTATCTGGTATCATCTACGATTTATCGTATTGTTAACGCACATTACCTATGGCGTTGACATTGCATTGAATGTGAAACCTAGGCAAAATTTTTATCTCAATCTTCGATGCTCATATTTTTCTCCACGTGCGACAAATCAATTTCTACGTGGGCGAAACTCATCCTAGTTATTAACATTGTAAAGTACCTAATATTAGCATTAAAATTATTATGATTGTGATTCATTTTAAAATAATATACTTCCTACTGTTACGACTGTTACTAGTATATCGATTTATGGATCCAGGTTTTGGACATATCCGGTTCTCTTCCTCATGAGCTGAGTGCGCGTAGCGAGATCGCGTCGGTGATAAACTATTCGTGAGTAACATTCAGAAATATATTAACTGAACCTCCTCGTGTCGGCTAAATACAATAGTAAAAAAATATGTCTGTTTCTCGCCCATCCCACAGAATGAAGGGTTAGAGAGGGACATACAATAAGTACTACCATTTGTAGCAAAAAAACTTTACCACGCGTGCGAAACAGAGGACAGCATCAGCAGCCAATAATGGCAAGTATTGTAAATATTTTAATTATGTGGTGCAAGAAGGAAAGATTGTCGTTTATTTTTTCTTAAACATATTTTATTAACACTATCTACATTGGCAGTGCTTAAAATATTGGCAATCATTCTTCATTTCAGTAACATATAGGTACGTGTGTTCTGCAAATCAAGTATTAATTAAGATAAATGAATACAGAAATAATAATAGGTGAAATAGACGCTACTGACTGATACCTAATAAATCTATAATTATTTGTAAGTAATCCTTTTAAACCTAAGTTTTCAATTATGACAAGTTAATATATACAAGAAAGCACATTTATCACAAATGAAACGCATCTAATATAGTAAGTATAATATATAAATATGCGAAATTAATGGTGTAACATTTCTGGCGAGTATATTATGATAACTAGGTAGTTCACAGTAAGTAATTTATTATAAAATGAAACCATTAGTTTTTTTTATAAATAGTGTAAATTTAAAAATTATTTTTAATATTTTGAATGTTTTAGTTTTTGTGAATCTACAGATCGTAAACATTTCCAGCGGAAAAAAATCTAGTAATAGGTATCCACTACAGGATCTCGGATTTCACTGTCGATTTGTGTACCACGGGCTGTATAGCCAACTTACTAAGAACAGTACTATTTTATTCTCATTATTCAATTGATACAAACTGTTTTTATTACTTATTTGGTTGAAAGTTGCTATAATCAAAAACAATAAAATTACTTAAAATTAAAATAATTAAGCTAAGTCGGTAGTAAGTAAGAGAAAAATAAGTTTGTTGTGGCGAGGCACCAGATGCCATGTTAAGAAGCAAAACATTTATAAAACGTACACTCGTGGTCACATGGCGTCTCGCCAGGGCACAAATAGCTTGCCTTTTACACTACCTACTTGCCTAATTGTTTCGATTACTATTGAGCGTACGTCGCTCCCAAGTTCTTGTCACTTGCGTCTTTCTATCACCGGTTTTTCACAAACCGACCTACCTCGGCTTCCTGCAGTGGTATCTTGTCTTCCACATTCACTTGTTTATGTGGAAACACATACAATGCAACCATACAAAAGTACCTTTGTGTTTGTGTATGTACTACTTACTTGCCTACCTACCTATACCTATGTTTGGAAAGTTCTTCAATTCGTAGAAACAAGAATTATAATATTTATAGTCTCATTTAAAGAAAATTAAATAAAATTATTGCGAAACGTTATATTTTTAAACCTTTTAGGTATCATTGAAATAATACAATTTTATAGAGTAACCTAACACGTTAGTTTAAAGTAGACCTACATACATATATATATAATTATTTACTTACTTAAATTAATGTAAAACTTAGTTTTTAATTGCTTTGGTTCAGCACTGATATCTCTTTCAGGAACTAATCTTTTCATATTTTATGAGCCCAAATGAGACGATATTAGATATATCTGTGTATTATTAGAGTTTGTTACCTCCATATACCTGGTATTACAAACATTGTTGCGCAGAAAGCGTCAGTAAGTATTTGGTATTAGATCACTAGTTGATGATTTATATAAATTAGAAGTGAACATAGGTAATTTTTTATGCTATGTAGTGTTTTTAATGCAGACAGTGCACCGGGACACCCTTTCCTGTAGAAATCCTGCTTTCAATGTTTGTCTCTGTGGTACAGTAAAGTCAGTGCCATTTTCTATGGTGGTGAGCCAAAAACTAAGTTCGTTAGCAAATTGATGGCAGGTGCCTCCCTCACCGTTGCACTCTATGAAAGGCATGGCTTTGAAGTCTTCTAAGCAAGACCCAGGGCTAGCTAATTCTTGACCGCCACCTTGCCCACCGGCCCCAGTATGCTAAAACAAAAAATAATACCATATTAACCCATACAATTTTTTTAATTTTTTCGAGATCTCTTTTATAAAAAACAAAACGAGTGGGCTTTAGACCACACGACGGAAGTAAAACTTCTTTAGGTTTGCTCCATCCATGTATCGACCGGTAAAACTTTGTTTTTGCTTTGTTTAATGTTAATGTCGCCATCTTGACAATTGTAAATTGTTATTTTACCGGACACACCAACATAATAAACCAAATTTTAACTTTGTTATGTTGACAATGGAGATCTACTAGCTTACTCCCCAAGTCAAGCATGCGTAAAGTTTTGCTTCAAAAACAACAATTTTGTCGCGTATATATAATTTTATTATGAAGTTATGTATCGATTTTTGATCATAATATTCTAGAAATACATCAGCATCATTATCATATTCACAATAATGCGCGCGTTTCATTTGCTTAAATAATGATCAGTCACCTTTCTACAGGAACCGTAAAATTGTGTGGGTTAAAAGTATTTTAAGCATTTTTATTCCACAACTGAACAGTGTGCTCAACTCGTGCCGTTTTTTTTAAACATTACATACAACATATTATAATGCAAACTTTCGAAACTATTAAAATTAATATAGGGACGGATTGGAAGTAGGATTAAATGTCAACTTACCATGAGAAAACTGTATCCTATCCACAATGAAGACCAGCCATCCGGGCATATAGGTATATCTATTGATTGGCTGTGCACAGCGATAACATTAGATGGGATTTCGCACACCACGCATCTCGAGATATATTTTTCAACCTGATCGACTTCCACCGGCATCATTGGTGTTGGCTGTTCACTTGACAACCAGTAGCTGCGATCATTCCTACTTGCGTAATTGCATACATTGCTAGCGTCACAGAACATAAACGGCATGGTACTGAATCTTCTTACACATGAACCAGCGTGGCCTAGATCTTGACTGTGCGCTTTTTCGTTGCCGTCAACGTAAAGTAAAGAATAACCTCGCCACAGTTCAACGTGTCCTGCATCGCATGAAGGTACTATCTGTCGTTGACTGTGTCTTACTAATAGAATGCCAGTTAAATAGTCGACATGCGCGCACGCAGCTCCGGGTAAACCGGGCTCACCGGTTCTGCCAATACTGCCTGTTTCTCCTCTGTCTCCTTGTAACCCCTGAATGCCTTGCCGCCCGATCGGTCCTGGTGGACCTTGAGGACCTGTGTATCCACGTTCTCCTTGCTTACCCGGAAATCCCTGTAGTCCGTTTGCTCCGGGTCTACCATCCTGTCCCGGTATTCCTGGCTTGCCAGGCATGCCAGGTGGTCCGGGTTCTCCCTTAGGCCCAAAAACAAATTGGGCCTTTTCACCTTTATCTCCTTTATCACCTTGTTGACCGGTCAGACCCATTCTACCAGTGCGTCCTTGCTCACCCCTCATTCCAGCTACGCCCTGTGGTCCTTGTATGCCATTGATTCCGTCCATACCACGGTCGCCCCGTTCGCCTTTCTGTCCTCTTTCACCAGGTACACCTTGTGGGCCCGTCTCACCACGTTCTCCCGTTGGTCCATAAACTAAAGCACCCTTATCACCCTTGTTACCCTTTTCACCCTGTATACCCGGAGCACCAATTCTACCGGGCAAACCGTCAAGTCCTGGAGGACCGGCGAGTCCTTCACGGCCCATATCACCTTTTGGTCCCATAGGACCTACTACACCTGGCATCCCATCCCGACCAGTAGGGCCAGGAAGTCCAGTGTTTCCTCTGTCACCCTTTTCTCCTTGTGCGCCCCGTTGTCCCGGACGTCCATGTTCTCCCGGAGTGCCCATCAAACCTTTTTCACAGATGCCTGTTACACCATCTCTACCCGAAGGACCCATTGGACCTGTATTGCCTGTTAAACCATTAGAATATTTAGGTTGCTGTTTTAAAATTTTACTGAGATTAGATTAAAAAAAAATATTTATACACAAAGCCACTGCCACGCAGTCTACGATGGTGCATGCTTGCCTAGAAGATACCCGTTCACTCTTGATGAAGACTCCCAGATTGTAATTAGGTGGAAATAAAGACACCGGCAAGTTGTTCCACTCATTGGCTATTTGCACTATAAATAGTGCGGGTTGGTGGAATTTCAACTATATATACATGGATGCCGTGTTTTTGTGCGCCTTGATGTCCGGTGAAAGAAGGGAGATGGAGGAATAAGATTGTGTAATACACGTGCATATTCTCAATAATGTAGCCAATAAAAAACTAAATCTGGCAACATTACGTCGGTGCTCAAGTTGTGGAATTTAGCTTCCACCAACGACTCATCGGCGATTGGTAATGGTGCCAATACCAAGAAATGAATTTTATGGCATTTATTATATGGGATTTATTATATAGTATATGGCGAGTGTTTTTATAAATCACACTTATATTATAAAGGCGAAAGTTTGTATGTTTGTTACTCCTTCACGCTCAAACGGCTGAATGGATTTGGATGAAATTCGGTACCAAGATAACTTATACACTGGATTAACATATAGGCTACATTTTATCCCGGAAAAGTGAAATTTTCCCGTGCGATGAGCAAATAACTAAAATACTTTTTATCTGCGGGTGAAAACGCGGGGCGCAACTAGTATGAAAATAAAACATGAAAAGTTTACAAAATTAGGTAATTTAGCATGATTACCCTTTTTTAACGGCGAACTATTACTATTTCGTGGGAATAATATTATTGACTCCCTATTTATTTACCTTTTTCTCCTTGTTGACCTATATATCCTCTTTCGCCCTTGGCTCCGGTATAACCTTGATCACCTTTGTCACCTTTCATTCCTTGCAGTCCCATTGGACCTCGCTCTCCTTGCGGACCCGTGAGCCCGTGCAGTCCTGGCGGCCCAACTTCACCCTTGTTACCCTTGATATCGACAGAGGGACCAGGAAGACCTCTGTTTCCTTTAGGTCCTTCAAATCCTCGTGGCCCTTGTGGTCCTATTGGTCCCGGTTGTCCCGGAGACCCAATCAATCCATTCAATCCATCTTTTCCTGGTAAACCTGAATCACCCTTGATGCCTTTGTCTCCATCTCTGCCAGGTTGCCCCTGGTCACCTTGACGACCCGGGGTTCCATCTCGGCCAGGAACACCTGGTTGTCCAGGTGCTCCGGCGAAACCGAGCTCACCCTTCTGACCTCGAGCACCGATGAGACCTGGGTTTCCTTTCGGCCCCTTAGGCCCTGGGAAGCCTTCTAATCCAGGCATACCAGTGTTACCTGCGACTCCAGGTTGGCCAGGTATACTTGAACCACGTTCTCCTTCAGATCCCTTATCACCTTTTTGGCCCTCACGACCGTCACGACCATCAGTGCCTCGTAAACCTGGTAAACCAACTTCACCCTTCTGCCCTTTATCAGATGCTTGGCCCGGTTCTCCTTTAGGACCTAGCTGACCAGGTGGTCCACGATCTCCTTGTAAACCTGGGGCGCCTGGTTTACCTGGTAAACCCCGAGTTCCTTCAAATCCTTGGTCTCCCTTAATTCCAGGTATTCCCATAGGTCCGGGGAGCCCTGGCACACCGACTTGTCCTGGATTACCAGGGTAACCAATTTCTCCTTTATTTCCTGGCGTTCCGGGTGAACCATTAATTCCTTGGGGTCCAGGGCGGCCTGGGCGCCCCTGTCTACCAGGAAAACCTTTTTCACCACTTGAACCTTGGATGCCAGGTTCTCCTTTTAGCCCTGGCATACCGATGACTCCGGGCTTTCCAGAAAGCCCTGGGTAACCTTGATGTCCTTTAACGCCATCTCTTCCAGGCATTCCAGGTGTACCGGGTACCCCTGGAGGTCCAACAGGACCAGCATCACCCTTTGGACCTTGCAAACCGGGCATACCAGGCTGTCCAAATGGACCCAAATCTCCCTTTTCTCCAGGCAAGCCCGTCATACCTGGAGGTCCATCACGTCCTGCCTCACCAGTAAGTCCTCTATTTCCACGATCACCCTTGCGTCCTTGTAAACCAGGGGGTCCCGGAGGGCCAGGCATAGATGGGCCTATTTCTCCTTTCTGTCCTTTTAGACCTGGATTACCAGGCCATCCTCTAGGCCCTGGCGCACCCGTTGTTCCTTCTGCTCCTATCGGTCCCATATCACCTTTGTCTCCACGAGGTCCAGGAAGGCCACGAGGTCCAACTGGGCCCGGCCTTCCTTCTAAACCTGTATTACCCTTGTCGCCTGGAAGACCCGTTTGGCCCTTATCACCTCTGGGACCCTGATCACCTGCAAACAATAGTTTAATAAAATAAGTTTATTAAAGTAATTAAATATCATCCTTAAACTTTTGACGTCGAGAAAATAGTCTGCACTAGGTACCTACTAGCAAATATCGGGTAAGCTTGATTGCACTTATGTTATTTTTTAACACACCTACATATTCGAAATATACCAGTTTATTTACATAAAGGGACTTAAATAGCTTTTTTTTTTCATAATGTCTAAAAGTTATTTTTTTTATGGTGCTTTACCACAGACTCCTGGGTCCATGCTCTTTTTTAATATACTACTTACATATTGTTAGTTGTGTTAGTAGTAGTAGTAGAGTTATATACAGGAGGGACTTATTTACACTTTTAGTTCCTATTTTCTTACATTTACGGACACTATATAAATATTGGGAACATCAATTATTTATCTATACATATTACTTATACTATTTGCGTATGTGCGTATACACTACGAGCAGATCAGCTCTCGCAAGCAGCGCCCGTTCACGAACTTGGCGCATGTGCCAGCCATCACCCTCCTCGACCATTTTCGAGGGAAGAGGACGATCCGACACACGACGCCGCCGCAAGAAGAAGCTTTTTAGTGAGCGTGAATGCTTTAGGTGTACAGTTATTTAAATTTGGGATGAAAGGTCACCAAAAGGTCAATCACGAACATTACATGAACAATTAACAGGATGTATTATAAAGCAGAGATAATATTAGACCATAAACCACTCGCGCAACAAACTAAAAGGAATTGAAATTATGATGAAATAAAAAGGCGGGATGTGCATTCATTTGATTGTATCATTTAGTGAGAATGAAAGTATTATATTAAAATGGACGTAGAGACCATGTGATACAAATAAGCTGCACTTACTTATCTTCTCATAGAGTGTAACAAAAGTTAGAGTGTTCACCTCGGGAGCAACATCATTTTAAGCTCGAGTGACGACTACGACCCTATCTACTTTGAATTCGACACTACGCTCGGGATTCTACTCTAGAATCCTTCGTTCCGCTCTCGACTCAAAGAAGCACTCTCGCTTTAAAAGTAGTTGTTTGCTCCTTTTTAAACAATCACTATACCTAGTTACTGATATTTAATTCATCAGGCCTACAACTTCCGGTAGTATAATAGAAACAAAAACGTAAAGGCGAATTGAGAACAGACTCCTTTTTTGAAGTTACGTTTTTATTACGTAGTTAGTACAGAATGTATTGTGGGTGCATTAAAATTCGTATTACCTGTAGGTCCTTGGGGACCCGGTGCTCCGGTCGCGCCTCTGTCTCCTTTAGTAAGCTCGGCATAATTGGCTGGGCACTGTCCTGGCTCTCCTTTAAGGCCCACCATTCCAGGGAAGCCTTTGTCTCCCTTATATCCTTGATCTCCCGGCGTGCCCTTTTCTCCTTTTACAGAAGCGCCTTTCACGCCCGGAGTACCAGGTATGCCATCAGATCCAGGGTTTCCGTCCATACCAGGCACTCCCTGATAACCTTTATCGCCTCTTTCTCCTGGCATGCCTATGTGGCCTCGCTCTCCTTTGACACCTTCAATGCCTTTCTCTCCTTTAGGCCCCGGTGCACCTGGCGGGCCGGTCGTACCCTTGGCTCCAGGAGGTCCACGAGTCAAGTTGTGCGGGATCATGGCATCAGCACCTCGTTGACCTTCCGGTCCAGTCGGACCATCGTTTCCGCGATCGCCCTATTTAAAAAATATAATCATTTCTTTATGTAGGCACATTATTTTGTTACTCATTAAACTTTAATATTTAATTTTACGTTTTTGTTAAAATAGGCATAAGAATAAATTACTTATACACCAATACGTGAAAATATTTAACCATTTTCACGTATTTGTGTATAAGTAGCATCTACAATCTCACAAAAAGTATTGTCGACGATGCGATTGTTTTAGCAGACTTGTTGAAAAGCGCGCTGTTAGAAAAGTCATAGAAATAACGTTCGATATTTGTAGCGACATGCATGGATCTACGAACTATTCCTAAGGATAGGGCATAATAATGCAACACATCACTGGAATAGTTGTGTGCGGCGGCCATGCTAAAACTGACAAACTATTTTTATCGGCCATATCTAAAATTGAATGTGAATGTCCGAAAATTCAATATTATAACTGTCGGAACTGATAATTTCGCTTCGGCCCCGTACGAAACTGGAGTTTCGTAACCAGAGTGCGATCGAAAACTTCGTAATTTTTTTTTACGCGTAGAATTTTACGAGGATCAGTTGTGATTGCGACCTTTAGGCGAGGAGAAGTGTTAGTGTGACTGACCGTTGCTCCAGGAGTGCCGGGCAGGCCGTCTGCGCCGTCCGCGCCGCGCTCGCCTGGCAGGCCGGTGGGCCCGGGCGGGCCGGTCTCGCCGCGCGGGCCCATCACGCCGTCCGTCCCGCGGTCGCCCTTCATGCCCGGGCTGCCCGGGGAACATTCGTTGCACTTACCACCGGCGTCTCCCTGGAAACCAAATATGTATTATGCAATTGTTCATCCCGGTAAAACACGCACGCACTCCACACTTTACGAGTACGTATAAATCGACGAACTGATAAGAAATATGCATTACAAATATACTTAGGCGACTATAATTTTTATAAACTATAGGATAGGTAGAATAGCATAGGTAGGCAACAAGCATACTGCCACTTGATGGGAAGCTGTTACTCTAGACCGCAGCTAAATAAGTATTCCTTAATTATTTATTTATTGTAATCATGCGTAATAATAATGCTTTATTAACGTGCGTCTATGTTTTAAGGAACACAATTTATTTTATACAAAAATATTCAGGCAAATACCCTAATCTAATATAGCTATTTCACACTTCCGTCCTGCGTGAGCTTTGGTATTGAGTTATTGTCCTTGATTGATTGTATTGACAATGAACAAAAATATAGAAAGAAAGAACATCAGTATTTTTAACTGTCTATGAAAACATAACTGAAAGCGACCTACACGCAAAGAAATGTAAATCAATCTAAGGAATTCATATATTATACTCTTTGTACTGCCCTAGTTAACGCTCTGAAGACTAGGTAATGTTGTTCTGTGAGTTAGCGTTTGTAGCGTTGTAGTTTGTATCTTGTATGAAATTGCTTGACATTTTATTTAGTCCCTTGTAGTAGTATGCTGTTTAAAAATATTATTTAGTTAATGCTCAAGGTTTTTATGTAAATAAGTGACTATTTATTTAAAAAAAAGAACACAGAAGCCTTGAGGAACCACTTCTTATTTTAATTTACTTATATTTAGAGGTTGTTTCTGGTCAATAATAATGATGTTTTGTTTAACAGAAAGATGGCATGCGAATAAAATGCGGTAAGTACTTACTTTGGCACCGGGTAATCCTGGTCTTCCATCAGAACCAGCGACTCCTCTTGATCCTTTCTCTCCTGTTGGGCCCATAGCACCCGGCATACCAGGCGTGCCTAGACTTGAGTTGCCAGGAGCTCCTCTCAACCCCTGATAACCTCGATCACCTTTTTGTCCTTTACTGCCAGGAGTGCCAGGCATACCATCGTAACCTCTGTCACCCTAAAACATAATACATAAAATTACAAAACACCATTGCCAAAAAGTATAAATCTGGTTTATTTTCAAAATGATTTACACTTTTTTATTGCATACTGGCTGAAACGCCCCCGTTTTACATGAGCTTATTAATTTTACACCTTAAGCCCGTTCCTTTTACTTTCTCCACCATTCACCATACAGTCGTTTTCCATACCTTTTCCTACCCCTCGTCTATTCGTATTCGTCTTTACGCCTTCTCTTCCCTACCTAATCCCTATAATATTATATTATGTGACGCTACTCTTATTCAATCGTATACGCGATTGTCCGTCTTCTGGTGGTATAGTGTGAGCGAATCCCCTTGTCTAAAATTGTCTCTAATTTCATTGATGAACAGATTTTAATAAAACAAACGTTAGATCCTTGCACTTAACTCTAAGGAGTAAATTACAGCAAACGGCATGAAAATGTATAGTGGTTTATTTTTGATGAATTCTCAAACAGAAAGACAGACAGAATATTTTTGGATTGTACTATACTCCGAAAAAATTTCATTACTAAATTTTCGTCTATGTACATACTTTGCTTTGGTAACTGTTTTTATAATATTATACAGAAATAGATATATAATAGATATAGATAGCAAAATAGGTTTTTTAGTTCAACTCACGGGTATACTATGTCCGTCTTCACCCGTCGGTCCTCTTTGTCCTGGGGGTCCTTGCGGTCCAACATATCCGCGCGGGCCCATTTCACCCTGTATGCCATCACGACCAGGTTCACCCTTATCACCCTTAGGGCCGGAAGGGCCGTCTCGACCAGGGATCCCGGGTTGTCCTTGGCCTCCTGGTGATCCCATTGGACCCATTGGTCCTATATCCCCTGGTTTTCCATCAGTGCCTCTAGGTCCAGGTGCACCTATATAGCCTCTAGGGCCTGGCGGGCCAGGCGGGCCTCGAGAACCACTGCGGCCTCCAGGTGGTCCTTGTATGCCTTTCAATCCTCTAGTTCCTGGTTGTCCATCTCTTCCTGGCTCTCCTTTACTTCCTGGCCTCCCAGGTAAGCCAGGGAAACCTTCCTCACCACGGTCTCCTTTCTGGCCCAGCGGTCCTGGTGACCCGTACAATCCAGTTCGACCCTAGAATTTTTTGAATTAATTCATATTTACAATTTCCAAATTATTGTGTTCAACACAAATGTTAGGTGAACAGCCATTACATTACAATAGAATGTAAAGTAAATTTATGAATATTTGTGGTTTTAATTCATAAAACAGTAATAATCATGGAATAATTAGACTCACTTGTACACCAGGGTTTCCTATGATGCCTTTTTCTCCTTTAGGTCCTATTTGTCCTGGCAAACCCGGCTCTCCTATGTAACCAGCATCACCTTTCTCTCCATTACGTCCCGGCTCACCTTTATCGCCTGTACAAAAATAATAATTTATTACAGTTGAGATAATGAGATATTACAAAAGTAACCACCCACACTTCACACCGGTGTGTGATCTCAATATTCTCTTGCGCCAGCTAGAAGAATATTGAGGTGATCTTAAACGAGATGGTTTGGCGGCCTCTTGCTCGTCTGCATTTTTTTTCTGCTGCTATTTTTCGTATACAAGGAAAGTAAATAATAGCCTAATTAAATAAACAAACTAAAATAAAATATTGTTTATGTATTTTTAGGTTTATTTTAAAAAGTAGGCTAGCAATAGCATGAAGCTATTCTAGTATTTAATCCAAGCGCAGCGAGTGATCCTAAGTTCTGAGCATAGCGAGGAACAGCAGCACTCGAAACAAAAATTAACTTTGCTATCTTTTTGCACAAAATATGCCTGTTTCGTGTTCTCTCTGAAACTCAATAGAAACATTCAATATAAGTAGTAACCAATGATGCTTTATTGAAGCTTGACTTTCACTTGATTTTGACTACACTAGACTTGGTGGGACTTTGACCCGATTTTAGTGATTTTATACGAGTTTTTTATACGACTTCAATAAATATATTGCGTAAAGCTGGCTAAACAAAATAGTCGCGTGTAGTCGGAATATATTTATAACTATCACTTTTTCTCACGCAGTGAGCAAAATTCGATTACCTACACTGTTTTTTCGCAGCAAAAGGCGCCTGTTCGAACTGATGGGATGAAAACGATTTTTCACTACTGGTTAGTCTCTTCTACATTTTATGCAAATATCTATTATATAAAAGGCTTTGTCCTGACTGACTGACAGACAACGCACAGCCCAAACCGCTGGACGTATAGACTTGAAATTTACAGGGTGGCTACCTTTTATAACGTAACCGCGTGCTAAGAGGATTTTTGAATATTCAACTCCTAAGCGGGTGAAAAGGGTGAAAACGTTAGTATGAAAAACCTACATTTCGTGACATATCGTTTTGAAACTTAACACAAACAAACAAGTATAAAAATAAAAGATATGGTACTTTTTAATTTTTTTAAATTCAGTACTGAAGTGGGTTAAAAAAATTGTTAAAGTTTGTATGGAAATTTCAAATAAAATTACCGTATCATACTAAAATTTGGAATCTGTAAAGAATATGCAAAATAAATAGATACGGGTCGCGGCGTTTTTTAAATTACATCCTCTGAAGGGTTTTTTTTAGTATATAAATGGCTTTGTCCTGACTGATTCGACAGACAACGCACAGTCCAAAGTGTTAGACGTATAGATTTGAAATTTGGAGGGTGGCTACCTTTTATGACGTTAGTGCGTGTTAAGAAAGGATTTTTGAAAATTCAACCCCTAAGTGGGTAAAAAGGGTGAAAAATGTTTGTATGAAAAACCTACATTTCATGACGTATCGTTTTGAAACTTGACACATATAAACAAGTATAAAAATAAAAGAAATGGTGCTTTTTAGTTTTTTGAAATTTAATACTGAAGGCGATTAAAAAAATTGTTAAAGTTTATATGGAAATTTCAAATAAAATTACCGTGTCATACTGAAATTTGGAATCTGTAAAGAACATACGAAATAAATTTATAGGGGTCGCGGCGTTTCTTGAATTACATCCCCTGAAGGGTTTTTTTGGCAAGGTTTAATATAAGATGTGAAAATGGGAAGGAAGGTTTGTGAAAACAATTATTTTCAAAGTCACGTTCGGAAATCTAGTTATCATTAAATTTATGTGTTGTATGTTTCAAAATAAAATAAATATTACTTACCAAAATATTATGAATTTACGGAATATTTACCATGTAATTTATTTGTTTTGAGTTGCCGTTCTAGTTGAGTTCGTTGTTGTTATAAGTGACCATGGAAGTTTAAAAAGTTATAAAATAAATATGTTAAAATTATAAAAATAAGGATTCGTTAGAAAATTCATTTATTTTTTTAATAACAAATACATATCAATTATTAAGTTATATCATTCAAAACTATGGTATTATATTACAGAAAAATTAAATAAAAAGTGATTTTCTTAGAAATCCCATAACTTTGCGTTCTTTTGGTGACTTAAAACTCCTTGAAATATTCACGATCATCACTTTGATTATTAACATTGTGTATTATTTATATTCTTAGGTTTATGATAGTTAAGTATTTTTGATTTTTTTTTCATTGGCGTGGTTATGTTTCTTGATTTTTTTCGTAATTTGTGCAGAATTTTAAACAAAGATTTATTTATTTCTATTCTAAGATTGAAAGTTGAGTTTTCCCAAATTTCTGATTGTAAGTTGGTTAGATTTGTAATTTTTTCCCGCTGTAAATTTTTCTGTAGGGTTCCCAGGTCAAAAATAGTGGGTCATATACTTATTTAATTATTACACTACAAATACGGTTCCAGAGTCACTAAACGCTAATTGTGCAATGGTAAGTCATTCCATCATACGACTACCAATCGTAGGTGATGGGGCTTGCCTCTTTTGATCCCTGTCCTATTTAATGTATGGGACTCAGAAACGGGCAATGGACGTCCCTAAAGAAATTGTCAGTCATTTAGTAGTTCATTGGCGAAAATTTGCGATATTGTCATATAATAATAAGTCAAACAATGCCGCTATGAGAGATAAATGCACGCACGAGATTCCAGGCTTTTATTAATTACGAGGGTTAACTTAATTTTATCCCGAAAAATTAATGGTTTCTGAGGGATAGCCCACGCGGGCGAAGCCGCGGGCAGAAGCTAGTCATTATATATTAAAATACTACTGTTTACTTATGTTAATAATTTTGGCACTCGACAAAACAAAAGCCTTTAAGTTTTTTTTTTGTAGAGGCATTCTACCAGCCATTATTTTCTTATCATTGATGAAAACTCCCATAGTCCCATAGTGGGTCATAGCAGTCGGCACAATGAAACCTCAAAATATTTAGTTCAAATCTACGTAAATGAAATAATAATTTAGTGAAATAGTAGTAAATTATAAGTAAGTCATGTTACAAAATTGTTAATAATGATAACACTTTTTAATTTAAATTTTACGGCGCGGTTTCATTTAACGGTGTGGCTGTATAAAAAGTAGGACATGGCTTGCATAGTCATTGGTTGACTCTTTTGAATTGACAGCTGTGGGGTGACCACGGAACTTTTTGTGATTATGTAATTAAGTAAATTAATATATGTAAATCTTGTAAATAAATATTAAAAAAATTGTAACGCTAAAAAATCCATACCTACTATGCACATAAGCTGCGTATTGAAACTATATAATATAGTCCATACAAATATGTCAAAGTCAAAGTCAAGTTACGTGATCGCCTAGCTGGTAACTTTAAGCGCACTTTCCGATTGTTCCGAGTGTAAATGCAAAAAATATTTTTTCGTGTAATAGTATATTAGACTATCTTTTGTCTTACCTTTAGGTCCCATATCTCCTTGAGATCCTTTGACACCTTCTTTTCCATTTTGCCACGGTAATGTTACTGGAGGACAGCTTGCACCTTTGTCACCCCTATTACCTCGTTCTCCTTTGTCACCCTGAATACCAATGCCTTTGGTTCCCTTAGCTCCCTTGTCACCTTTGAATCCTTGTGGCCCCTAGATAATAGAATTTTTGTTGAAATATAATTTACTAATTGCGCCCCGCGGTTTCACCCGCGGATAAAAAGTATTTTAATTATTTATCCCATGGATTTTACAATGACAATTATTTCATTCAAATCTATTCAGCCGTTTGAGCGTGAAGGAGTAACAAACATACACACATACACACATAGACACATACAAACTTTCGCCTTTATAATATTAGTGTGATTAAAATGTAAATAATATATTTATAGGAATTCAAATGAAAAATTTGATTGAAATTAAAACTAATTAGGCAGAACTAATTAATGTTTCTTACCGGTGGACCAGTGTAGCCTTTTGGTCCCACTAGGCCAGGGGTACCAGGCGGTCCTACCAGGCCCTGCCTTCCTTGGACGCCATCAGCACCAGGCTCTCCTTTCTGACCCTTTGGATAGCGACCGATATGAGCCGCCTCACCTTTGTCGCCCTTGTCACCTCTGATTCCCGGAAAACCACGGGGACCCGGGTTACCTTTTGGACCCATTGCTCCTGGTTCACCCTTTTAAATAAAATATGTATTTTAAAGCACAGTAAGATAAAAAGTACCAAACAGTACAATAGGCGAGCTGACTGAAGTAATAAGTTTTATATTGTAATGTTTTGAAAAATATAACTTATAGACCTAGTTTAGCTTACTTATAAACCCAGTTTTTTTAAAATTTATTATATCAACAAAAGAAAAGAACAGGGCTTTTTCGCTGTGCGACCTCTTACGAAATTTTATGTAAGTATTTCTAGGTAACAGGTTCTTACATCTGTGCCATTGCATCCGTCTCTTCCAGGAATACCAGGGTAACCTTGTTCTCCTTGCACACCCGTTTGACCCGCCATGCCAATGAATCCTTGATTACCAGGTTTGCCACGGTCACCTTTGGGTCCACGAGGTCCTTGGGGTCCCATTTGGCCTTTTTCTCCTTTAGGTCCTTGTTGTCCTTCTGGGCCTTCGTGACCTGGACCACCTCTTATACCAGCTGGTCCAGGATAGCCTGGTGGGCCCTGAAACATCATAAACTCACATTATAATTTTTGTTACCACCAAATGAAATGAAATGTTTTATTTAAGCCCGTGTTTTGGTATACCTTGATATAATTGATCAGCTTTGATAAGCTGATCTTATCTTAGGTATCATATTTGCTAAGATTATAATTTCTTTTTTACACATAAATGAATAAAAATCTACTAATACTAATAATCTAACATTTTTAACCAGAAAGCAGGGAAGACAGACACTAATTTAAAATAATAATAATAATAATAATAATGGCAGATCATTACACCCAAGGTAAATAATAATCTATCCTCATTCTTAACATTTTTCTTAGTTCTAGTCAATAATCTGTCGCCAATTGAAGCCAATTGAATCGCAAATGAACATTTTGTCACATATTGGCCTCGAAAATAAAATTAAGTTTAGCCGACTCACATATTAAGTTAATTTTCACATATATCTTTAGCCATTATATGTATTGTATGTATGTATATAAAATATAAATAAAGTCATTTTTTAATATTAATAAATATTGAGTTACCCGGAATCCCTTTTCAGCTAAGCATTTAGGTACGCAGCAGCCAGCAGTTCCCGCTGTACAGTTTCGCTCCGCTGCAGACAGGCGTCGCTTGGTGGCTTGGTCATAAACTGCGAAATTTCGTCCGATTGATTGTAATGGGATATCTTGTCTGCCGGATAAGCCATACGTTTTACTGGAATACGCCGTGCCGGAATTATCTCCAATAGAGTTGTCCAAATATTCGGGACGAGAAGCAATATCCTGTCCTTGTTGAGGCACATCTTGTCTTCCGGATGATTCATAAGTACTCCCGGAATATTCGGACTGGGAGGAACCTGTATAAGAGTTGCCGGAAGACCCAGACTGAGAGCGGTCTGAATACGAGTTATAGTTGTATCCAGAAGAGTCACCATTTGTGTTATCGGGATATCCAGAGCGAGAGGGGTCTCCATATGTGTTATCGGGATATCCAGAGCGAGATGGGTCTCCGTTTGTGTTATCGGGATATCCAGAGCGAGAGGAGTCTCCGTTTGTGTTATCGGGATATCCAGAGCGAGAGGAGTCTCCATTTGTGTTATCGGGATATCCAGAGCGAGAGGGGTCTCCGTTTGTGTTATCGGGATATCCAGAGCGAGAGGAGTCTCCATTTGTGCTATCGGGATATCCAGAGCGAGAGGGGTCTCCGTTTGTGTTATCGGGATATCCAGAGCGAGAGGAGTCTCCATTTGTGCTATCGGGATATCCAGAGCGAGAGGGGTCTCCGTTTGTGTTATCGGGATATCCAGAGCGAGAGGAGTCTCCGTTTGTGTTATCGGGATATCCAGAGCGAGAGGAGTCTCCATTTGTGCTATCGGGATATCCAGAGCGAGAGGGGTCTCCGTTTGTGTTATCGGGATATCCAGAGCGAGAGGAGTCTCCGTTTGTGCTATCGGGATATCCAGAGCGAGAGGGGTCTCCGTTTGTGCTATCGGGATATCCAGAGCGAGAGGAGTCTCCGTTTGTGTTATCGGGATATGCTGAGCGAGAGGGGTCTCCATTTGTGTTATCAGGATATCCGGAGCGAGAGGGGTCTCCATTTGTATTATAGGCATATCCGGAGCGATAAGGATCTCCATTTGTGTTATCGACATATCCAGGTCGAGATGGGTCACTATTTGTATTTTCAGTATATCCGGTGCGAGAATCTCCATTTGAGTTATAGTCGTATCCGGAGCGAGAAGGGTCACCATTCGAGTTATCAGCATATCCAGATCCAGAAGAGTCACCATTTGAGTTGCCAGCATACCCAGATCGAGAGGGGTCTTCATTCGCGTTATACGCGTACCCAGAGCGTGAGGAGTCACTGTTCGAGTTTTCAGCATACCCAGAGCGAGATGGGTCTCCAGTCGAGCTTACGCTATACCCAGTACGTGAAGGATCTCTATTCGAGTTATAATCGTATCCCGACCGAGAGGGGTCTACGTTCGAGTTATCAGGATACCCTGAGCGAGAGGGATCTCCATTTGAACTAAAACTATATCCAGAGCGTGAAGGATCTCTATTCAAGTTGTATTCATACCCGGAGCGAGAGGGGTCTCCATTCGAGTTATCGGCATATCCGGAACGAGATGAGTCGCCATTAGAGTTGTCAGCATATCCAGAGACCGACAACGTGTCTTCATTCGAGTTTTCGTCATATGGATCATTGGCATTCTCATCATACCCAGTCTGAGAGCCATCCCCATTCAAATTATCAGCAAATCTAGATCCAGTGGAGTACGAATACGTGTTAGGATCATACCCAGACCGATAATAACTCGATTGAGAACTGCCTCTCGATTGTGGCAAGACTTGTCCCTTTGCTAGGGCATATTCCCGTGAGCTCTCGTAGTACGCAGGGCGAGAAGTGGATCCTTGATTCCATGTGTTAAAATTTCTGTTGGTGTAGTAATCTTGCTGAAAATAAAGAAAAAAGCCAGGTTAGTTGCAGTTTGCATTTTAAGTTGTTGAAAATGTATGTATTTAAAAGGTTCGACGATGCCATTTAAGAGTAAGTAACTAGGTAATATTTTCTCTAATTATGATTGGCCAAGTTCGTGTCGAACCACGATGATGATCGTCTCCACTACTGCAGATCATCATCATGATCTACCCTTTTTGTTATTTGGTTAATTAAGAACATAAAGAAACGAACTAATTTAGAGACACGTGAATCAATGGAAAATGAGACCCTTCAATTGATATTATAATCTTTTATTACTGAAAATACTTTGAATTTTCTGAATTTTACTAGGTGGTAGGACTTTACTGCAAAGTTTGTCTAGGTAGGTAATAAACTAACTAGGTCGCAATGTATTCATAGTAGGATGTTAAGTTAATCAAGTGTCATTCATACAGTCGGGTTTATCATAGGTCACCTTTTAAAAACTTAAATTGGTTTAACACGATACACTTGTACACGATAAGAAACACAATTCGGCGAAATAAAATTGTAATTTTTTATTGTTTCAACCAATATTAGTCAATTTTAAAAACTAGGTGGTAGGACTTTTATGCAAAGTTCGTCTAGGTAGGTACCACCGCTTTGCCAGTTATTCTGCTGCCAAGCAGTAGTGCGCAAGCACTACTGTGTTCCGGTTTGAAGGGCACTGTAGCTAGTGATATTACTGGGCAAATGAGACTTTATGATCTGATCTCACAGTTTAGTAATCTTATTACTAGATTGTGCTAATATCTCAGAATGACGTGCGCAGTGCAGTGTCACGCGAACCTCTATACTTTAGAGTTCCGAGTGACACTGCAGCTGGTATGGGCAGCCGTGTCGTTTAACATCAGGCGAACAGCTGGCTCGTCAGGTCATTCCTTAACATTAAAAAAAAATATTTAACTGTAGTCGTTATCATTTAACATGTTCTTTTATGTGCTTAAGTCATGATTAGTATTATTTGCTTATGATTTTATTTCTTGATTTTCATTATTTTCTTTAATTATGTAGTGTAGTTTGTAGTTATAGGATATTTTTCTTTTGTTTCAGATACTCCAAATTCAAATTCCGTATTTTATTTATTCTCAAAAGAATAAATGGCGTTGGCAAAATGTTATAAAAAATTGCCATTAAAAAGAGATTTTGGGCATGAACTGGACTAAGTCTTACCTGAGTCCAGTTCATGTCTTAACTTAGTCCAGTTCATGCTCTTTTACATTTACTTTTACATGAATGTAAGAAAGAAACGCGAACTAAAAATCATATATACTGAGTGCAGATGAAAGTTCGATTAAGTAGCTCTTAAGAACCTACTCAGGGTACTGTGGCGTGGCCAAGATAGATTTGGAACGACGCCACGATACCACGTATCGCTAGTGCCGAAACCACCACAAGAATATCGACTATGGCAATACTGAGATACGTATTACTATCCTGATCTTTGAACTCACAAGTCTTGCCTCGTCTTTGTCTCTTCTTTCCGAAGCCTGAACTATGTAGAAACTGAAACTTTAATTCAGTTTGATTTAAAGAAAAAATGTGTCATAATAACAGCCATGGATACAAAACGCTTTTTCTTGTTCATACAAAATAATTATCTTCCTCTCCTCACTATATTCGACAATCATAATCATTCTCAGCATTACTACACACCATACATACATATCCAACTTTACACACGACCAAAAACACAGCACGCACACAAAATACAAATAAATAATTTAAAGTAATAATAACAATACGTAGTAAATATTATTATTTTTATTACTTTTATAGATTGTCAAAAAAATTTACGATAATGATCTTTTTATTTCAATACTATAAAAACTGTTTGATGCTCTATATAGAGGTATAAAATTACCTTAACAGGGCATCTTTTAGTAGGAGACTACACACTTTTGTCATTAGTTGTATGTAAATTGCAAACAAGTCTCTTAAAACTTCTAGTAATAATCTCAACTCACTCGTCAAAATACTGTGAGGGGCACAACAATAATTCTTGGTGTAGTTGCCCCCTGCCTTAAGAGATCTCTATACTCTGAAATACAAGTTTTTACTTAGTTCGCAGTCGGAGGTTTCTAAAGGGCAGTGTGGGCGAAATACTGGAATTATAAGCTAATTAAAAAAAATGTGCTGCCACTTCCTATACACTTTTGCATTTTGTAAAATTATACGGTAAGATTGTAATATCTGTATAAAATTAAATACATTCAAAGTCACAGTGTACAAGGCTAAGTTTTTTTGGCAAATAAATAAATCAATCCAAAAATGTATATTCTTTCTTTAATACCAAACCTGACTGGCCCGATAGCTCGGTTGGTAGAATTCCTGCCTTCTGAACTGCAGGTTGTGGGTTCGATTCCCACCCAGGACAATCATTTGTGTGATGAACATTGATGTTTGTTCTGTGTCTGGATGTTATATTGTATTCTATGTATATATTTACAAACTAAAGAGTATCTAAGTATTGTATCAGTTATCTGGTTCCCATAGTACCTACAAGCTTTGCTTAGTTTAGGGCTAGATGTCGCCGTGTGAAACTTCCACACGTATTTATTATTATTATTTATTATTATATAAACCTAGTTTCCGTTAACATCCTGTGTTGTAAATAATAGTACTAAGAACGTACTAGTCCTGTTTTATATTATACCGTATAAACAAAGGTTTCTTTCCTTCCAGCCCCATCATCCTCTTCTATATCATCTAGCTGTTTCTCTCTAAGGTCTGATTAGGTATGTTCAGGAAAAGGCATCCAGGGCCCTGGAAGAAGCCGTTACGTGACAACGCAAAACATTTCTGCAGTAGGCACAATAAAAAAATATAAATCTGATCTCCATACCGATATTAGATAGATATCGAATCAAAGACCAACATCTTATGTACCTACCTATATCTAGGTAAAGGCAGTTCATGTATCCCATCAATTGCGACATTTTACACTATGTTGCGCCCCTCGGTTTCAGTCGCGTAAATAAGGATTAAATACACAGTTTAAGGTAGGTACGAGTATAATTATATTAATCATAACCTTTAAATATAAGAGGTCAAAATTAAAAAGCGCTTGAAACTCAGGGAAAAATAAAAAAATTACGCTTGAGGTTTTCCTGCTCTGTGACCTCAAATAGGTACTCTCATCAATATTATAAATATACATATAAAAATAATTAGGTAAGTAAGTATAGATCGGTCAAATTTGGCAGTGATATGAATAATATAAGTACTCGTCACGTCATCCCTTAACATAAAAAAAAAACACAATTACACAAAAACGAATTGAAAACCGTCTTCTTTTGTGAAGTCGATTAAAAGTATCTTATGTGTTATTGCAAAACCTATAATAGTAACAAATATACAGCGTGATTCAAAGTCAAAATATTTATTGCAAATAGGCTATTTTTAGCACTTTTAAAAGTCAAAATTATATTAAGTACTTAAAATTAAGTTATTTTACTAAGCATATAAAATTACAAAGTGCTTATTGTAAACTAATATATTACAAGCCCATTACAATATGTGAGTTTGAAAAAAAAAGAAGTTCTTTTTCTCACTACTGGTGCAAACTATCCGGCACAATGCTTGGAAACCAAGCTCGTACTCATATTTAAATTTATTATAAGGATCGAATGCGCAGACGTGGAATAATATTCCGCAAACATAATTAAATAAGTTTTAGTAGCGTCAATAGGTTTCTTTTACGTAATTAAAATCAGAAACTTATTCGTTAATACTGTACTCTCAAAAATTAGAGATTTTTTTCAATTTTGTCTAAGTTTTAAATAACTCGAAAATAAAAAAATTGTTGATCTAATATACTATACTACTTAATAAATAGCCTGGGACTGCAAACATAACCTGAAAGGACACGGTCTACGAACCAATTATTCTGTTTACCACCTACTTAAAATTGTTTCGAGCACAATTTGATTATATTTTTTCGAGTAATAGAGAGAAAACTACACTTTATTCAAAACGTTAAAGTTAAAAGGTTAAAAATTAGAATAGAGAATTTTTCATATTAATTAAGAAGTAGGTACGGAACCCTTTGCTAAACATAGCCCGATATGCTTTTGGAAAGTTATTAGTCATTTTCATGTCGACTACAATAAAAATATACCTAAACACACATACAATCTCAAGTGATTCTATGAAGAGAAATAGCTCGATATACGATACATGATAACATGACAACGTAAGCTTTTTTTGTAAGGTGACCTTAGTCACAGTTATCGCACACATAGATTTCGAACAACATAAATTTCATCATTATTAAACCGAACAATAGGTATGCGTGTATTATATAGACAATATTTTTAATGAAACTGATTACTGGGCATTTTCTATCAGTATATCACCGACACGGCCAGTTGCAGTGCGAAAGGGATAGGGGGATATATTCGTGAACAACTACTACTATTTGTTATATATTGAAGCGGGACGGAGATTGTCTTTTGTAAAGAAGTGAGATTTACGAAATAATATTTCGAATTCACGACGCATCTCAAGTTCTCTCTGCATATGTACCTAGGGCCAAGTGGGGGTGGGATTATCATAATAATTTAATGAAAACAACTTTTTAGCACGGATAAATATATTAAATAAAAAAATATTATATCTTTTCAACACGGCTATAGTTAAGTAACCGTAGTCATTGGGTCTTTCAAAACTTGTATTTGGTATTAACCCGCATTTTCAGAAACCAGCAATGATTTTTAAATCCAAAAGGGGGAAATTTTAAATTATTCATGAAAATCGTTTTTTTTTTATCCGCGGAACTCCACTTTATTTTATGTATGTCTATCTCTTTTCTCAGGATAGCTGAAAGAAGTCGTAGTTGATATCAAATGATGATTAATAAACCTGCGTTACAAAACTCAATCTTCTAACTCAATGCAATAAAAATATAAGTTATTAAAGTCATGATTTTTTCGTCTTTCTCTATATACATAGACAGAAAATATAGATAAAAATGTGAACCAATTTGTTCGTATTTCGTGCGTCATCAAAATCGTGTCTAGTGTTAGTACTGGAACCCGCAAGATATTTCCCTGGCTATTTGCATTATTCCTGTTATTTTGTCTCTGATGTAAAGATTTACGTCTACATAATAAGTAGTAGATCGGTCTAAGTCTACGCAAGCTACACGTAGCTTGTGTAGACGTAGAGCTATCCACTACGCCACGTGCTATACTACAAAGCTCGAGGGAGGAAGTTCAATTGCTATTTCCTTTGAGTGGTACCTAACCTACCTAATATGGAACTGAAAATTCATACTCATATTGCGGTATACTAAAAAAGTAAAATGTAATATTTTATATTACATTTTACTTTTTTAGTAAAATGTAATATAAAATATATTTATTTATGTATGTATTTTATATTACATTTTACTTATTTAATTTATATTAAAAAAGTAAAAGTAGGATTTTGTAATGGTATATTTTTTACCTATAAGTTCTTAGACTATGCCTAGTAACCGTAGTTGTCACAACGAAAGTTAAAAAAACGATCATACTGTTTTCCAAGGCCATTAACCTTTGACCCATCGAACGTCTTAAGTATGTTAAGTACAATATTTTTTTATCGACTACTCTTACAGTTGTAATCACAATATGATTGTAACAATTTTGGAGAGAGTTTCACTAAGGTCCATGAACGTAAAAGATTATAAACTTCTGCCATTTTGCTTCTTTTAAACTGATAATGAGGCACATAGCAAGCCATTTTGTTTAGTTTACGGTTAATACAAGGAAAATCCCTAAAACGGATAAAAGCCATGTCTGAAAAGACCAAATTAACCTATCCAATCCTAATATAAAAAGGTGTATGGAATAAAGGTTTATCTCTATTTCACATGATATCAGTTTCAGCACCAACTTTCTTGATTTGTTAAATGATAATCTCGTACAGGTAGACGGGCAGTATGTATAATTGTATATCTACATACAGTTCTCTTTGGCAGTATGCTAACAAAAAATTAACCCTAAAAATGTGTCTGAAAAAACAATCATATGCAATTTTAACCAACGCAACAGAGAAGTGTTTTAAATTTGGTAATAATAATTTCATTGCCTACTGGTAGCGGCTTCTTAGATTAAGTTTTCCCTACTGTATAGATTTTTCTATTTTAATTTTTGTTTATATTACGTCTGTCAAAGTTTTAGTACTACTATGGTACTTATATTTTATACATTAATTACAAATATTACTAAATAATGATCATTTAACAAATACCGAGATGGTGAATTTAAATTTTACATGTGCATGTGTCTGCAGTAACGCATATACATCGTTTTACTTCAAAACGTAAGGTTTTTTTTAATGCGTTGACTTATTGTATAGTGTTTTTAGCTATTTAGAAGTATTTTTGTGTCAAGGGATTGTAAATTTAGAGTTAAATTATATATTACTGCAATTTAGAACTCACAATATGTATTTACTTTGATGTAGTAGATGTAAACGTTTTCCAATGTTACTAATATAATTTTTAAATATCAATTGATGCATTTTTTCAGAACTTCCGAAATTCTGGACGTTTTGATTTGAAATCCTTACTGAGAACCCAAAAACATCTGTGAATAAGCAAAATATATAGGATGCCGTCCCTAAAATTACATCACACCCAAAATTCTTGAATTTTGGATTTCCTTATTAAAAAGGGGTCAAATCGACTTCAATCGCCTTATTTCAAACAGAGATATACCTACTCGGATGATATTATCACATATATATATTTTGTTCGGTAATTTTGATTTAAAAACCAGACTACTGGCCCGACTTTAATAAAATTTCTATGCGACCAATCTGAAAATATATCCTTCCAAATAAAAATAGGGTTCCAAATCGGTTATGACAGCGATAAAACAAACATAAAAAAACAACCAATTTCAGGACCTCCCCTTTGAAGTCAGTTGAAAAAGGCAAAAATTCATCATTTCATTTAATTTGTCCGTATATTCAAAAAATATCACTTTTAAATGAGACTTAACGTGTAAAAATTAACTATGTTCTTTTATGTTAAAAGTAGGTTTGCGCAATGCCGACCCATTACATCCGAGCGATGATAAACTTTGTCGGTTATCTCTATACACAGTACACACATTTATGTATAAGCGACAAAGATTTATGTCATTTGTACATACATAATAATATAGACACTAACATTTAATAAAATAGTCGCCAACTAAATTACAGAAATCTTTTATATAAATAAAATTGGTAGATGGTCTTTAAAAAAACATTCGATTGCTGAAAATGTTCTGTCCCATTGTCCTTCATGATAATTTTATGCGGCAAAGCTCGACTTTAAAGAAATTGCAAAAAGACGAATGCGAGCGGACTAGCGGTCACCCGGACGGGGACGCGCTCGCCGCCTTGTACATTCCCCGAATCCACTACATAACTTTTTTCATGATTTCACTTATTTAAAAAAACACATTGAATTTATTAATAAATATAAACGAATAAAAACTTACTGAGTTTACTCCTATAAACGGCACCAAAGCTGCTACCAACCTGCGAGGAAATTAACCGATCACAAAGCGAACATCACGTTTAAATTAAATTAATTAAAGTATAAATTAATTGAATTGCCAAAATTAAAAAAAAAATGCTAATACTAAAAATAAACTGCCCCAAAAGTAGATGGAAAATATTTGTTTGGGCTGAGTTGGGTGTTTGTCCGTCACAATTATGAGGAAGCTTACCATAGTACGTAGAGCGCCATGGCACAAAGCGCGCTGCGCCTGAATCCCGTGCGCGCGCGCCGTTAGTGCCGGGATACTAAAGGAACGAGGAGCGGTCGGGCGGCGGCGGCGCGCACCCCCGCCCCGCGAGCGCGGCGCTCCGGCGGCGGCGGCGCGCCCGCCGAGAGGGCGCGCGGCCAGTACTGCGGCGCAGCCATGACGGGTCCGGCGCGCGCGCGCCTCCTCGCGGTCCGTCTCGTTCCTGCTGCGCTCCTGTTCCTCTTCTCCGCGCCTGCTCCTGCATCAGCTGTAAGTGTTTCCAACTCAATATAAAACATCTAATGACATACGTACTTCCTCGCACTAACTCCAGTACAAAAGACATCAACGCGCCGTACTTACCACTGTCTCCTGAAAACTTGATTTCAAAGTCATTTAGAAGTTGACTAATGTCAAATGAACTAAAATAGTACTTTCAAAACCTTGTCCAATAAGCCAACTTGGACGAGTGGTGATTTTAGTCGTAAGTTTTTATTATACTAACTAATAATTTTATTAATTAGGTACCTACCTGTATATGACATAATAAATTTTAAAGGTTCGTATGGGAAGTCATTTATCAGATCAGGTATGCAAGTAAAATAGTAAACAAATAAATAAATTTAAAAATGTACTATTTACCGTCAAAATCTGGTATCGATTCTTTTCAAACAGCTTTTTTCGTTACTTTTAATTTTTTTTAATGAGTTCTTGTGTTGTGGTAGCCCTGAAATAACAATATATAACATAAGTTAATGTTAACATAAGTTCATTTTTAATTATTGAACCAATAAAGTTGTAATAAATAAAATGCAATTTCAAAAACTTGCGGCTTTAACGCCGGAATGGTTTTTGATGATATTTAGTGTAACTGGTCTCACAATTGATTTGGTGGCTCTGCCTTCTGCGCTATAGGTTGTTGGTTCGATTCCCAAACAGGTCAAACATTTGTGTGAAGAAAGTTTGCTCTCTTGCTGTGTTGTTACAAATGTATGCATTATGTAAGTAGATTCTAATATATTAAATATGTAATTATTATTAATATTTAACCTACCTATCAGTGATCTGCTTCCTGTGCTCCCCGTACTACAAGCTTTGCATTGTTTAGGGCTAGATAGCATTGTGTAAAATGTCCACATAATATTTATTTATAATTATATAGGACATATACAAATCTACATAATTATATTAAATAATTATTATTTATTAATATATAAAAAAATCGCGATAATATCAACATAAGTTCAAAGTACATACCAGATACCAGAGGCTATGTGCTCACTATCGCGAAACTTTACGGCTTCAAGGTGAAGTAACTACGGCGGGGCGCTTTTAATATGTGAATTGAAAATATTTCTACGGGGCTAAAAAAACATTGCAAGAATTTTAGAATGCTCCTAAGAGTTCCGTTCAGATTTTGGGACTAAGTATAACGCTTTCCCCGGTGACGCCGTATAGGTGGGTAGAGAAGAAAAGCATTAGCCCGTTTTAAACCCTTTACTCTCCGTATACATTTATCTGGACATGATTGTTATAACTATGCGAGTTACGGAGCCAAAACAGCGATACATACATCGTGTTATATATTGTTATAGTTCAATCATTATCCATTTATTGTAGATTTAGAGAATATGGGAATTATCATGAAGTTAAAAACAGACTACTGATGAGTAGGCAGAAAGTGCCGCATGGTGTTTATTCGGTATTTCATGCCTATTATAATAGGTCTTTACCTATGAAATTGCCGTAATGCAGTACAGACTTTTTCAAACAAAAAAAAGTTTTGATTGGCTATGAATTCTAAATTCAAATTAATTTTGTTTTAAAAATATGACATTCTATTTACAATATAAGTCTTTTGTTTATTGATTAGCGTTGTATTTTCATTACATTTCAACACTTTTCCTCATAATGGATACTTTGAAATTTCGTGTAATTATGGAATATGAGTTCCGTCGTGGCACCAACGCGGCACAAACGACACGTAACATCAACGACGTTTACGGAGAGAACTGTACAAACGAACGTACAACCCGTTATTGGTTTGCTCGGTTCCGTTCTGGGAATTTTGACTTGAAAAATGAACCTCGTGGTCGTCCGGAAACTTCGGTCAACAATGATGAATTAAAGGCGATTGTGGAAGCTGATGAATCTCAATCTACAGCTGAGCTGGCAGCAGCTTTTGATGTTAGCATCAAAACAATATTGGTCCATTTGCGACAGATTGGCAAGATAAAAAATCTTGATAGATGGGTGCCCCACGAACTTAACGATCGCCAGCGCAACGTACGCGTCGAGACTTGCCTTGCGCTGCTTAACAGGCACAGAAATGAAGGAATTTTGAACCGAATTGTTACGTGCGATGAAAAATGGATTATTTTTGACAATCGAAAGCGCTCAGCAAGTTGGTTAGATCCTGGTTCGGTACCAAAGCAATGTGCAAAACGATAAATGACCCCTAGAAAGGTGATGGTCACAGTTTGGTGGTCTAGTGCTGGTGTGATTCATCATAGCTTTTTACAAAACGGCGAGAGCATTACTGCAGATGTGTACATTGAAGAACTGACCACAATGATGGCGAAACTCGCACGTCTGCAACCAGCTTTGGTCAATCGGTCGTCTCCACTGCTACTTCACGACAACGCGCGACCCCATACTGCACAACAGACCGTCTCTAAGCTGCATGAGTTGGGTTTGGAAGCTCTCCCTCATCCGCCATACTCACCAGATCTTGCGCCTACCGACTATTACTTTTTCCAAAATTTAGACAACTTTTTAACGGGAAAAAAAATCAATTCCCGAGAGGCAGTACAAAACGCCTTTGAAGAGTTTGTTGTCTCCCGTCCTGCTGATTTTTTCAAGAAGGGCATCCATAAACTGCCACAGCGTTGGCAAAGATGCATTGATTGCAGGGGTGATTACTTTAAATAAAAGAAATAAATAAGTTCGAAAAAAAAATATTTTAACTTTTTTCAAACAAAACGGCAATTTCATAGGTAAAGACCTAATATATATTCATAGATATCTGAGCGAAAAAAATTTACTCATTTTGGGGGAAACAAGCAACAGTTTTTATAAAAGGCAGTAAACATTTGTAACGTTAGTTTTAAACTACTACCATAGTCATGGATGATAGTCCGTTCTAATCTAGGTTCTTCTGAACCGAAAAACACTTACAAGTATTTAGCGACACATTAGTAAATAATTAGGGTGCTACTTGTATATAGCATATAGGTACCTTAGTTTAGTCAAGTAAAATTATCATTACAACATTTTCCATAACCGAAAGCTCAACCGTACGAATTGCATTTCCATATCCAAGAGCTATGAGTGCAATAACAAGTAATTACTTAATTAGGTCAAATAATTAAATAGTTACTTATATACTTGGCATAAAGGATCAGCATTGCACTTCCACGGGGCAATGCTGCCTGCATGTTATGGCAATACTGGTTGCATTTAGTTTAGAATTATAACAAAAGCTTTATGACCATTTAAAAAGTGCTTTTACAATTTTTAGGGTTCCCTAGTACTAAAAAGAACCCTTAAGTAAGTTCGTCATGTCTGTCCATCTGAATCCTGCACAGACTCTAGTGGCATATCATTGAATAGGTCATTTAAAGTTGCCAATTTATATGATTAAAAAAAATTCGTAAATGTCGTATGTCCCCCTCGTGTGGGGTATCATTTAAAAGATCTTTTAAAGAACTTTGAATGTTTTGGCGTACTAACCATCCGACGTGATGTTGACTCATACAAACCTATTTTGTATTAGTGTCAGCTTAGGTCATAATATTCAAACCCTTTAAAAATGAAGGTAAGGTTTCCTACACCAATTTTTATCAGCCGCCTAAGTACGAAATATGGGCCGCTAAAACAGCTTGTGTGTGTGTCTGCCTGGCATTTCTAAACTACATCCCCATAACATAACAGCATCCCAGAAACACATCATCTTCTCTATTAATTTTTTTTATGTTAAGGAATGACATGACGAGCTAGCCGTTCGCCTGATGTTAAACGACGTGGCTGCCCATATCAGCTGCAGGTTCACTCGGAACTCTAAAGTATAGAGGTTGGCGTGACACTGCACTGCGCACGTCATCCAGAGACATCAGCACAATCTAGTAATAAGATTACTAAACTGTGAGATCAGATCATAAAGTCTCATTTGCCCAGTAATTTCACTAGCTACTGTGCCCTTCAAACCGGAACACAGCAGTTCTTGCGCACTACTGCTTGGCGGCAGAATAACTGGCAAAGCGGTGGTACCTACCTAGACGAACTTTGCAGTAAAGTCCTGCCACCTAGTCTCTATTAATTACCGTAGTAAAAACTCTATTTTACAATTATTTAACAAAATATGGTAATTTTTTGAGATAAGAGGAGAAAACTGTTAAATCGTCGTCGTCGTCGTCGTGAAGTCGTTCAAAGATTATTGACCTTTTTCCCTAAGGCCAGTTCTTAAAAAGTTTAAATAATATAATTGATTTTTCGTATATGTATTTAGCTAAATCCCTGCGCATCTACGAGACGCTAAGCAATAACTAAGTACCTAAGCATGGCCCAGCTTGCCCTTGACAAATTATTATTTTATTTCTTGACCATGTTTTTTTTAGATCATTGAATATAATTATGTGGATAATAATAAAAAACGAGTGTACTTTAGACCACACGACTGAAGTAAAACTTCTTTAGCACCATCTATCGGCCGGCATAACTTTGTTTTTCTTTGTTTAATGTTAATGTCACCATTTTGACAATTAAAGGGGTGAGAACAAAAAGGGTTTAACTGATTATTTTCACAAAATGACTTATGGGTACCATTGGATTCAGCGTGAAATTATCTATAATACATCCTCAAAATACCAAAATGCGGCTTAAACCTCGAGATTTTCAGTCTAAAAAAGGATTTATCTGACACAGGAATACAGTTCGCTTAGCATAAAAACATTATTATATTTAATTTTATTATTAAAATTTTATTATATTTATTATATTAGGTCTTTACCTATGAAATAGCCGTTTTGTTTGAAAAAAGTTAAAGTATTTTTTTTTCGAACTTATTTATTTCTTTTATTCAAAGTAATCACCCCTGCAATCAATGCATCTTTGCCAACGCTGTGGCAGTTTATGGATGCCCTTCTTGAAAAAATCAGCAGGACGGGAGACAACAAACTCTTCAAAGGCGTTTTGTACTGCCTCTCGGGAATTGAATTTTTTTCCCGCTAAAAAGTTGTCCAAATTTTGGAAAAAGTAATAGTCGGTAGGCGCAAGATCTGGTGAGTATGGCGGATGAGGGAGAGCTTCCAAACCCAACTCATGCAGCTTAGAGACGGTCTGTTGTGCAGTATGGGGTCGCGCGTTGTCGTGAAGTAGCAGTGGAGACGACCGATTGACCAAAGCTGGTTGCAGACGTGCGAGTTTCGCCATCATTGTGGTCAGTTCTTCAATGTACACATCTGCAGTAATGCTCTCGCCGTTTTGTAAAAAGCTATGATGAATCACACCAGCACTAGACCACCAAACTGTGACCATCACCTTTCTAGGGGTCATTTTTCGTTTTGCACATTGCTTTGGTACCGAACCAGGATCTAACCAACTTGCTGAGCGCTTTCGATTGTTAAAAAGAATCCATTTTTCGTCGCACGTAACAATTCGGTTCAAAATTCCTTCATTTCTGTGCCTGTTAAGCAGCGCAAGGCAAGTCTCGACGCGTACGTTGCGCTGGCGATCGTTATGTTCGTGGGGCACCCATCTATCAAGCTTTTTTATCTTGCCAATCTGTCGCAAATGGACCAATATTGTTTTGATGCTAACATCAAAAGCTGCTGCCAGCTCAGCTGTAGATTGAGATTCATCAGCTTCCACGATCGCTTTTAATTCATCATTGTTGACCAAAGTTTCCGGACGACCACGAGGTTCATTTTTCAAGTCAAAATTCCTAGAACGGAACCGAGCAAACCAATAACGGGTTGTACGTTCGTTTGTACAGTTCTCTCCGTAAACGTCGTTGATGTTACGTGTCGTTTGTGCCGCGTTGGTGCCACGACGGAACTCATATTCCATAATTACACGAAATTTCAAAGTATCCATTATGAGGAAAAATGTTGAAATGTAATGAAAATACAACGCTAATCAATAAACAAAAGACTTATATTGTAAATAGAATGTCATATTTTTAAAACAAAATTAATTTGAATTTAGAATTCATAGCCAATCAAAACTTTTTTTTGTTTGAAAAAGTCTGTACTGCAATACGGCAATTTCATAGGTAAAGACCTATTATTATATTATATAGTATTTTTACAGTAATTGTACTATATTTTGTATTTTAAAATAGAATTAATACATTTTCAAATAACTAAAACTTACATAAACCTTTGCTATTACTTAATAAGCCCTCTACATTAAAATGAAGCCGTTGAAGTTTAAAGTCAATTTTCTTGAAACTATCAATTTGACAGTTAAATCCTTTTTGTTCTCACCCCTTCAATTGTAAGTGGTCATTTTACCGGACATACCAACATAATAATACAAATTTTACTTAATTTTTAACTTTGTTATGTTGACAATGGAGATCTACGTGAACCAACAACATTCAACTTGCGTTAACCTCGTTACGCATTCGCCAGCTTGACTTGGGGAGTCCCAAGTCAAGCGTGCGTAAAGATGTATTACTGCAAAATAAATATTTGTGGACATCTCGAAACTAAGCAAAGGTGCGTGCATTCGGTTTAATTATTATGATACATCTAAAACGTATTTCAAAGCTCCGGCCGCCTTTAACCACGTGGACCATCTATTAATTTTATTACTAAAGTTAAAAACGACGATATAAATGAAGGCCGAAGGTCAATATCTGATGTTGGTATCAGTAGTCTTGTGCCACTTAAAATAAAGACGGACAAGTAGCGGGTATTCGAAAATCGCTAACTGTGTGTTGCGGTACCTTCTAATCATCAGATAACTAATTCATAAATGTATCCATGGAGTAGATTTTTTTAAACGTAACCCGTTTAAAAAAATCTACTCCATGGATACATGGATGTTTTTAAACGGGTTAAGTGCTCTTGTAACTTACTAAATACTACAATAATATAGATATAACACGTTGTAGTATATAGTGTAATACTAAATACTAATTACTTTGCTTTACGTAGATTAGGTACTTAGGACGGTAAAGATCAACGGTCTATAGGTCGGGAGCCCAAAAGCAAAGTCCGTTAAAAACCTACACACAGAATTCGCGCAACTTATGCACTTACCCAAAGAACTTGTAGTAGGTATGTGGGTATATTTCATACAAGTTGTGTGAAAATCATTTTCAAATTAACATTGTCTTAGAATAGAATAGAATAGAAAATGTTTATTTATAGCCAACATAGGTACAGTTTTAATCTCAGAGTATATACAGTACATACTCGAAGGTTTAACAATGTAGGTATTGATTCACGTATAGCAAATGAAATACGCAGTTTTTAAATTTATGCAACTTTACAACTACATATCGCAGGTTAAGAACCAATACCATCTATCTAAATATTTGTCGGTTTTTAGTTTTCAATGCAAATCGATTTAAAGTTTAATTTCGCATAACTTGCTCTATCACCTATCTCCAAATATATAGTAATTTTAAAGTATGCGCTATAGAAATACCACCTATGTAAAGGAGCCGTTAGTGGTTTTGCCAATATTGTCTGTTTTTTTTTTCTAGTGTAAAGTTACCTTATTTGAGTTAGATGGTATTGGTTCTTAACCCGCGATATAAAACTTTCATCCCACCGTGCGTCACCACCACATACAAAACCTATTACAGCGCCCGAGCGGTAACTATATATAAATATATATAACTCAAAGGTGACTGACTGATTGACTGACTTACATAGTGATCTATCAACGCACAGCCCAAACCAATGGACGGATCGAGCTGACGGACGGACTGATTGACTGACTTACATAGTGATCTATCAATGCACAGCCCAAACCAATGGACGGATCGGGCTGAAATTTTGCATGCAGGTAGATGTTATGACGTAAGCATCCACTAAAAAAAAGTTTTCTCGAAATTCCACTCTTATGAGGGTGAAATGGGTGGTTGAATTATTTTCCCATAGGCCACGCCGCGGGCGAAGCTGCGGGCAGAAGCTCGTCTACGTATAAAGGATTTCAAACAAATATTTTCCGATACTCGATATCAAGTACAGTAATGTATATAATGTAAATATACTATACGTAATGAGGATATAAGAAATAGATATTATAGTGAATGACCTATCATGGACCTATCACTATAACGTAGACCAATTTTGTAAACTAATTCTGATATCGCAATAAATTGCCCAAACAGCAAAGATTTTTAACTGTCATGATAACTACGTATGTAGAGATAATTATATTAGGTAATGAACACGAAGCAATTGTAATAATCGCTTGACCCCTCAGCCCGATTATCCACATCACAACAAAAATGACGGTTTCTTAAAAATTTAATGATAAATTATTTACCTACTTGGATACAAAGGCTATCATTTAAAAAACATTGATGTCATCATCGTGGTCGCAATTAAACATTTCAAGATATTATACTGTTTGATATAGTTTAAGCCAAATGTCTATGGAAAGATTGGTATATGGTTCCGGAGCATTTAGCATTTAGATTACTAATAGGAATCACAAAACTGAGTATTGAAAATGGCTAATTATGACGTAGGTATCTAGGTAGATATACGCGTCGTATAGGTATACGACGCGTTTGACAGTGCATATTCTGCCCGGCCAGCGAGGGTCACTCGAGAGAGCCAGTCCTCAAAGCAGATTGCAGATGAGCGTGGATGGTTCAAGAAATATAGGTGTAATAATAATAACGCCCAACGATCACATACATAGATCCTGGACCCTAACTATAATTCCATGTGTCTAGGGAGCCAGGAACTACAATTGGAGTACCATGGTCCCACAACACCCAGACTTAGAACAAGTAGTTGTGCTTTTTTTTTGCACAGAGGCTGTCAGAGGTGGTATGATTCGAAACTCTTGAGTGCAATATTTCCTAATTACATAACCTACTCCTTCCTATTGAAATAAGTACTTCTAATCTATACGGCCCGAGATATATGCTACGGAAAATTGCAGGGGGTGGTTTAGAATCCAGAACAGGTCAACAAGGTTTTCTTTCTAAATTAATAAATGGCTGAAATCTCGTGCGTGCATTGATCTCTCATAGGGGCATTGTGAGAGGCAGGGTGGAATTCAAAAATCACCACTGGCGGCTAGCCAAAACTGGCGCAGTGATCTCGCATTGTAAAGGGTATGGTGTCGAGATCATTGCTAGCGGCTAGCCAACACTGACTGGTGACATCTCGCGAGTAGCGTAGTGAAAGGTAGGGAAAATGTTAAATTCACTAATCGATATGTATTTGTTATTAAGAAAAATAAACGAATATGCTAAAGAATCCTTATTTTAATAATTTTAGCAAATTAATTTATAACATTTTAAACTTCCATGGTCACTAACCTGTACACGAGTACGTACTTCGGACAGATGAAAGCAAATATCGCGGGTTGAAGCATAGACTTTCGCTCACTTCGCTCAGTCAACAATGGTGTCGATTCTGTGTCGTATTCTCTAAAACTAAAGTAAACTTAAAGTATGGCGGTACTCTTCTGATAAAGGGGAAATGAAAAAGACGGAAATTTGTTAATTTCGCTTAGCTTTAGAGTATACGACACGGAATCGACACCAATGTTAGTTTCAAAAATTGAACATGTTATCTACATCCGTTAGGAAGTTACTACAGATACATAGCCGTATAGGCATCCAACTTACCTAATTTACCTATATCTCCTACATTGAGCTGTTTTTAACATTAACATCGTCGGCGGCTTTAGATATCCACTAAACTTGTCTTGAACCTTTTTATATGTAGTTAACCAGCCACTTATCATAGGAATCCAGTGTTCATAAAATCGCAAAATCAAAACAAATGTTTACACTTACCGGAAAAGTACTAAAAATAATTAAATAGTGCAAGAATAATTTTATCTTCGCAGATAAGTGAGTTATACACATTTTATTAGGACACAAGCCCCTCAAATTAGCAACTAAGGTCAAAGTTCGGAGTGACTCCTTCAAGAAAGATAAAACTTAAGTTTTAAGTCACAGAATGACAGCGCTGCGGTGCAGTTGAGCTTTTCCTTTTACATGCAAAAAAGAAGTTCTTGGGAACCATGCATTTAAATTTTCTTAACAATAAAGATCCGATCTATGTCTATCTATGTACTACAATTTGAGCTATCAGTTATTGACTTTAAATATTGATTAATTTGTATTATTTCCGTTAATTTAACATTATTTTTATTTAAATGATAAGGCACCTTCTGACGACATGTCACTATGTGTCGAGGTGCTTAATGCCACGCTAATATTAGGCAGTGAGCAGAAAATAGAACGTTATTAAGATATTTGTTTATAATTATTGAGTATAATTTGATAATTATATTATAAGAACGCCAATTCACAATTAGTTGTTAAAATAAAATTTATAATATGAGAAAACGTGCCCTAGTATCTTATGTTACGCTAACCTTTGCCCTATTATCATTAAAGTTTTATTTGGTACAATATATCAACTGGCAACAACAATGTTTTATCAGCCTCGTGACCCAAAAATTCTTTACTTGCCGTTTTCTTATAAAAATAACACCAACTAATATCTCTAACCTCGGTTTTTTATAAAAGTTGAGCAGAACTGAGAACTAAATGTATCATTACTACAAGTAATCCGTACAGGTACCAATTCAAACTATTGAATGATTCACTTGAATTGTTCACATGTGCTTTTGAATGTTGAATTAGTTAAACCGATTTATTATATTTTTTTTATGTTATTGAATGATGTGACGAGCAAGTCGCTCGCCTGATGTTAAGCGATACGGCCGCCCATAACAGAACAGTGTCACTCGGAACTCCAAAATATAAAAGTAACTTTACTTTTGCGTGACACTGCACTGCGCACGTCATCCCGAGACATCAACACAGTCTGGTAATAAAATTACTCGACTGTGAGATCAGGTCATAAAGTCTCATTTGCCCAGTAATTTCACTAGCTATAATGCCCTGCAAACCGGAACACAGCAGTGCTTGCACACTACTGCTTGGCAGCAGAATAACTGGCAAAGCGGTGGTACCTACCTAGACAAACTTTGCATGAAAGTCCTACCACCTAGTATAAAAGTCCTACCACCTAGTTTTTAAAATTGACTAATATTGGTTGAAACAATAAAAAATTACAATTTTATTTCGCCGAATTGTGTTTCTTATCGTGTACAAGTGTATCGTGTTAAACCAATTTAAGTTTTTAAAAGGTGACCTATGATAAACCCGACTTTATGAATGACACTTGATTATCTTAAAATCCTACTATGAATACATTGCGACCTAGTTAGTTTATTGGATTGCGTCATCTTAACCGTACAGTTAAAATTTGATTAAAAGTAATTACCAACGAGTATCTAAGCTAAGACATCTACTTACATTATGCTTTTGAAAAGCAAGCTATTTAAAAGTACCCAAAATGCTATCATTGATCTATTTATTCAGATGTATTTTCTTCTGATTTATACAAACCATTTCATAAAAACAAAAAAAAAGTCGCAGAAGTTTACAAGACAGTTTTACTTTACATGTAAAAGATATATAGATGTATATCCTGATAATAAAATCTGATTCAGCTTCGCGGAATTTAAATTTCCGTTGGTAATTTCCGGGAACATAATAATTATATACTATGAAGTATGTACTATGCAGTTCAGAATTAAGAGTGATGTGATCATACAGTTTGAAATTGGGTCAAAATCAGCTTCCATCGACAAAGCTCTGGAAAGGAGGTCATGACACAAACAGTGGCTTCTGTTATCAACGCCGCAGGAAACTACTATCAACTTGTCGTTAGGTACATAACACAATTTTTGCAATTGTTGCCGAAATAATTATAACTCCCACGATTTCATATCGGAATATGATATACGGCTTTGTATGCCGTGCTGATAACTTATACCAGAAACTGATACTTACGATACCCGTGTATGTATTAAGCTGATTTTGACGGGTTTGATTTTAAAGGAATATGCTAACGTGTTTTTTATAACAGCATATTCCTACTACACTACAATGACTTTTCATTGCAATCCAAGTAATGATAATAGCTGGATCTGCTGTATTTCACAACTTCACAACAGTTTTCAAGTATTACAGTATACAGCTTGTGGAAGCATGCGATGTTCGGCAGCTTTATTCCGGGGTGAGTCGCCCTGTCAATGCACGAGTCCATTTATGACTCGCTGTTTTATCGCCCTGACGTACTACTTACATAGAACATTGAACCCTAGAGGAAGTATACTCAACGTTCCTCAATTTTTACGCTTTGTCGATATCGCTACTCATATTACAGTTTTGTTTATAAATAACTTTATTAGCTGCACTCACAAAATAACAGATAATTAATTTGTGCTGGGATACATTTGTCAAGATTTCGAAGGTAGCGTCTTGTGTATTAAAAACGCTCTGAATACAAATTACTACCTACCTACTACAATAATATTACAACTACTACTAAATGCTACTAGATCATCATATTACAAATGTTTTTTTTTTAAATAATGTAGCTTGATTTAGTAGTATTTCTTATATTATTGAATGCAAATAGAGTACGTATTGCATAGACGTAGAGTACTTATGGCACAAATATTCTTAGCGTTTACATACCGCAATGAGTTGCGTTAGTAGTCGGTCACTCGCACGTCGGTTTTATGGCCGCGAGCAATGCACTGAAAGTTATTGCTTACTTCCAGTAAAGTGAAATAGGTCAATAGTTTCAGTACGGCAACAAAAGCCAGTTAGTTGAACGGGTATTACAGTTGCGCTATATTTAGCACTAGCTGACCCGCCCCGGCTCCGCACGGGTTATCTGACGACCATCGACATCCATAAGGAACGAACGCCCACAAAAACACACAAAAATATGGCCCAGCCAAATATTATGTAGTGATGTAACGCAATAATAATTTATGGAGTTTTATTTTGGACTGTCAAAATCTGTAGGTGCGACTTGGCTATCTTTCACTGAAAACTTTTTTCCAACGTGAGCGCAACAAGCCAATATGTATAAGACCTTAGAGGAAGCAAGCCGATATGTATAAGACATATAATATCATCTTACAAACAAATAATGCAACTCGAAGACTGTTTTTTTTAAACGGGCTAATGCTGTTGGTCTCTACCGACCTTTACAGCGTCACCGGGCAGTGAATTATATCTGTGGTGTGGTAGTGGAGCAAGTCGGGTCATAACCCGAAGGCGGCAAAGCGCATATACTTACTTGTTCTGAGTCTGAGTGTTGTGGGACCATGATTCTCGTAATTCCTGGGTCCCTAGACACAAGGAATTCTAGTTAGGGTTCAGGACCTATGTATGTGATCGTTGGGCGTTACTATTATTATTATTACTATATAATTAACAGAAAGTTTCACTGATAAAAAAACGCGAGATCAATTTAAAGATGTGTGAAAGGATATCCTTGACCCAACCGCTTTCTTACATCCATTCACAATATAAAACTGGACCATTATAGATTTAAAAAAAAATGCCGTATAACAATTTGTAAAACAAATAATCTCAATATTTATAACATGCGCCATGTGGTTAATTTTTTGGGTTTGGTGACGGTTAATAATATAACTCGATATTATGATCATGGAACTTGATAGAAACTTAAATTTGTATGGATTTGACAGTTGGAATACTCAGTTTATTTACGTTTATGATTTTTTTCTTTTTAAAATTAGGATCGAAACTTCTCTAGTTGCCTTGCAATCAAAGTTCCGTGATCACTCCCTACTTCCTATGAATAATTTGTTTATATAAATAATTTGATGTTAGTTAGTTTTTATTACTACTCAGTTATAATATTGTTACTAAAAAATTTTTCGGAAGCTTAGCAAACGTAACACAGGGTAACCTAGTACGGATGCTAAAGTGCTTAGATATCTTATGTTTGTAACTTACCTACCTATGTTTAAATAGTTACCAACTGCTTTTTTTAAAGATGTTTTCCTTTTATTTATATGATATTTAGTTAATAACTATATATACCTAATAATTATAAGCCACTAGCATAAGATTGTTATTTACTTATTGGCAAATAAATAAATTACTATTACTATTATGTTAACCAAATCTTTTCTCAGTATACATAAAGCGCATTAATATATTCCTCACCTCACCGCTGTGAACAACAGAAACATCGATGCTGTGCGCCGTAATAGTATGATCGAAACAGACAGGTATTAGGTATAGGTTTTTGTGTGAAATCCTCATCTCGGTTACACTTTTTTTCAGTACCATGAGGCTTTTGTGTCAAAAATCTATTTGGACCCAATAATGTATTCGTTCCGAAGCGCGTATGATCTCGAATTTTATCGTATGTATACCTACAGTTAGGTCGTTGGCTGTACCTCGATGATTGCTGAAAACAGCACTGTGTCGAAGCGCAACCTCGTGCACTGCGTATTTCAATAGCGCCATAGTCATATAGACATCACGCGTAATGTGATCCCCTCACATAACTTACACTTTCGAGAATACCTACCTACCTACCCAGACCTACCCAGTATTGTACTTTGCCCGAAGCGCGACGTTGACATAAAATGTAAATAGCAGGTAGTAAACAGGCAAAAGTTTCATATTCAGAGCACCAACTAATATATACTATTCTATAATACAGGGTTACTGGAAACAAGTCATGATCCCGTTGAAGGGCGATGGTAGAGATCACTAGATACCAAATCATCTTGGGTAGATGCAGTAAAAGTGTACCATTTCAGAAGTATTTATAATTTGAAATAAGTTTTATAGAGTGCGCTACTTTAAAGTCGTTGTAAAGAAATATTTTACATTGAAGACAATTATATACTATTTTTGTCGATTCAGTTTTTGGAAGAAAAGTACAGAGCCATGAGGATTGATATAGTTTTTCAGTTTTAAGCTATGCAAAGACAGACAGGCGCGATCTGAGGGTCACAGAGCCATGCACATACTTAATTAAGTACATATATAATCAACAAAACGGCTGCATGATACTTTCGTGCCTTTATTTGGTCAAAACTTTACCGTCCTTTAATTCCTGGACTGCCAATAACATACATGTGTTCCATGAAACCATGACAAAATATCTAAAAAAACTGCAGATATTAAAGCAACATGTTAACGAAGGGTTGACGTCATCTCAAAGCTCAGTTTGTTGCATTGTAGGGTTAACATCCGGCCTAGATCTTTATTATAGTACCTTCTTTATTTAAATTTTTTTTTTTTATTAAGGACGTTATTTGAAATATTAAAATGTTAAGTACACTAACATACTAAAATACTAAAGTACTACTGGCAAGGAAGACATCGTTAATTAACTTCTGATTGTAGCACATTAGGTTTTCTAGAAATCTAGATTCAAGTTCTCGAGTTATAATTAATAGGCTACGTTAGCCCTAGGTTAGGAATAGTAGATGTGGCGTGATCGAATCTATAGTCTATAGAATACACGCATGGATTGGGAGCGTGTTTACGAGCTCGCGGCGCGGCGCGGCGGTGGCGGGGTCACCAGATTCGGGTAAATGCTCGTAAATCTCCACACGCTGTTCTATATATTTTTATTTTAACACAGATACAATAAAGTTTAATAATAGGATAGTGACTATATCATAATTATGTACATTTTGATCTCAATCCCTATTGATGATACATAAAAGTGAAACTTTGTTTATTACACAAAATGGCCGAATCGATTGCTTAATCTACAAAGATCAACATACTATAATTTTATAATGAAAATTAAGCAGAGTACGTTAATAAGTTTATAACTTACAGGTATATGTTATTGCTCCTTGTGAGCAATAATAATAACTACTACTAACGAATAATAGTAACCTATAACCTACGACTAAACAAGTAGGTATAGAGACCTCAGACTTTTAAAGCTCCTCTGCCTTTGCCGCTCAAGGCACATATTGGGCGACCTCGACAAATCTATTGCGGCCGTAGCATCGGCTGCGCTAGGATTATTATCGGTATAGAACTGTCGCGGTCTAATCTAGCCCTTCTGTACTTGAGAAAGTTGTCTTGCCTTGCCTCCCAGTTTTGACGTTGGGCGTCCGCGCCCTATGATGCTGTATACAGATCAACAGCAAAGCTTGTAAAAAAAAGACAATTAACGGATACCAGATAACCTAAACAGCTGGCTGAACAGTAAGATAAATTGAATTATTTGCTACATTAGAAACAAATGAATATAATTATTACATATGGTGCGGGGGTGTCGCAAAGGCGAGGTGTGCGGGGCGCGGGGCGGGTGCCGCCAGCGCGGGATGTGCGAATGGTCGTTATCGCCTTGGACACTGCAATGATTGTTTATCCAGCCCGTTCCTTGAATTGCACTAATGACTCACCCGTTCTATAATCGTTTGCCACCATTAAACATGCTGTCATAATGTAACCAAATTATTATGATCTACTACATTTTATTTAACACACAGTTCAACACTGTTTATTTCGAGTCCACAGGATTTGAAGCAATTTCGCAGTAAATACATAGTACCAAGCCCATATTACACAATATCCGTTACACTCGATACACTATGTTACAAATGAAAATATCCTACAGCCAGTAAACGACAAATTTCACTGCGCATAATAAAATAATGATAAATCATACATAACCATGACAAAAAAGATTCTGATGTTCTATGAAGATTTTTCTGAATTATATAATTATGTACGTACTAAATCTCGAAAAACTTACCATTTACTGGTTTACTGTATGATAATTTCTGTCTCATTATTATTTAATTTTGTAACAACGTATAACTTTCTGTCGCGAAAGTGTAGCTATTCGTAGCGCTCGTGTATATACTATACTACAGCTATGCAATGTTTTAGATATTGATCTAAACCATAATAATTCAAATTTATTTATTTTCTGTAATAAATCTATTGAGATTTATTACAGAAAATAAATAAATTTGAATTATTATAAGCCTTAGGTATATAGGCCTTATAGGTACTAACCAATATACATATAGTTTGTTATAGGTTAATATGTAGATAAAGCGAGTGTGGCTCAGCGGTAGAGTTCCAATAGAACAGGTGGTAGCCCCATCCCACGCACCATAGTTCGAATCGAGTTCGGCCCGATCGACATCAATGACTTTCCAAGTTTTGCACGAAATCAGCACTAGCACAGCGATGAAGGAAAACATAGTGATAAAACCGACATGTTGCCATGCAACGTGGAGGTTTATGGCTTAAAGATCTAATCCTTAATCTTTCCGTTTCACAGAATATATCATAGTACTCCATAGCAGTGCAGGAAACAAATTCAAACACAACAAAATTATTACTATTACATATCAGCAGTCAATTTGTTCCCTACACTGCTATGGAACACTATTATATATTCTCAATCTAGTCACAGCCCTTGTGACAGCCTAACTATGAATATGCGGCCTCCTCCCCAGCCTTTCCTGCGAGTGCCTGGACCATGATGCAAGCAATAGATGGCAAATGGCGCAGTTTTACTAATGAATTTTGAGGCGTAATCAATAAAAAATTTGAAAATTATAAAAACCTGGCTCAGTTCGCTTTAATCTATTATGATTTTTTCAATCTAGTGCGGATTGTGTACGGGGATTCAACGAAGTAAATTTAATGTAACAAATCTTTAAAACAGTTTTTCTAATTACTTTTACCGCCATTTACGACGTCATCGCCACCATCACCGTGCATTATTCTGCCCAAACGTCAAAAGTGGGGGCGCAACTTTATTCAACGAGGCATGCATGAAAGATATTTATTTATTAGAAGGCGATTGACAAATAACCCGTCTATCTATGAGAGACGTCGCCGACCATGTAAGATTCAGAGTCATGTACATTTTATATGAAATATAGGTCATGCAGCCGTTTCAACAATGAACTGATTTTAAAATACATGAACAGATGGGGTGATAATTATAACGCCCGTTTCATTTTAACAACGTGTCAAAATAATTAACCTGAGTCATTGTAACTCATGGCCCAATGGAACAACTATTATCAATTAATTAATTCAAAATTATCAGCTACTTATTTGCCCAGTGGGTAAGAGTAATTTAGATATTTATTGACGAATGGGTAAAAAAAGTTAATCGAAGTCTGCTGTAAAACCACAAGCGAAACAAGCGTAGGCATAACTGAGCTTTTTGAGGCGAGCTGCGCCGTAACGCATCGCATACAAAATTTCTAATACATCACTTTCGTACATTCCATATAAACTATCGCACACTATAGGTTCATCTATACATATAAAATGCTTTGTCCTGAATGACTTACTGACGGATCAACGCACAGCCTAAACCGCTGACAATAAAGACCTGAAACTTGGAGGGTATGTTATTTGTGTTACTTAGACATCCGATCAAAAAAGATTTTTCCAAATTGTACCTACCCCTAAGGGGGTGAAAAACGGGGGCACATTTTGTATTGGACAACGTGATTCCTTGGTCCAATCTACTTCATGCATAAACTTACACTTTACATTAACAGAATTGATGGAAGGCGTATTTCGTATTTTATTTAAATTCATCCCCTAACGGGGTTAAAAAGGGTGAAATACATACGCAAAATACTCTTAAAAATTGGAATATCTCGAAAGTCACCGTACTATATTAGTATACATATATACCTCATTTGAAGTAGGAACCGTCATTGATCACAACAAAACTCCTCCGAAATAGTTCGACCGATTCTTATACAATTTTGTGTGTATTCAGTAGGTCTGAGAATAGGACGTAAACTATTTTGTGTGGTCTTGCCTAAATATATTTTTTTACATGGTTTTTTTTTGTTTTACGACTTGCCATTAAAACATTAAAAAATCCTAAATTTTCACCTTTCTACCACCAATTTATATTTTTAATAGCAATTTATATGACAAAACCACGTTTGCCGAGTCAGGTAGTATAAATATATAACTACAAAAAAATACTAGTTCAATATAAATTATACGAATGATTTAGGACGATTTTGTTTGCGATGCAGTCCTAATGTGCGCGAGCCTTAACTGAACATGAAACGATAACGACGGCGTTTCTTTCCTAGAACTTTAATTGAGTTTTGAAATTCTTTGAATTATGCTTACATTCCCGTCTTCGTTTTTTTACGCAAATAATAACTAAGGTTTTACAAGAATAAATTGACCGTAAATAACATAGTGACTTTTATGTAATCTGTGCATTTGTAAATTTAATTTTTCATGTAAGCTATTTCAATATAGAAATCGAACCGACAACAAAATTATGCTATAGGTCAGGTAAAGGAACAATAATTACAATTATTATGATTTGATTGATTGATTTTCAAATGCAAATTCAAATTTTTATTTAATTCCATAATATTTCAATACAAAAAGAAAATAAAAATTAATCGTTATAGTAGATGTATTTTAAGCTTCGCGGGTTACAAGATGATGTATCACCCAATTTATATACGCTAAATACTAACAAGGCATAATAGTCCCCAAGGTAATAAACTATTAATTTAGAAGAACAGCTTCCATGAACGCCACGAGGATTGCTGGATTGCACCGCGTCAATTGCGTCGTCATGCAAATTTACAATGCTGTCAGCCGCAAAATTGATACGTTTCAAATGTCGCCTTAATAAGCCGAGATGGCGTCTCGGATAGACCATTCTAATTCCGAGTAAAGAAGGCATATATGGTAAGCATTATTCAACAACATTCCAGTACGAAGACCCCCATATTGTATAAAGTAGGTACCTAGGCAGGTAGGTAGTATCTACTACACCTAACTACTCTTTTTGTTTTAATTTTTGTCTAGGATTCTACTCTAGAATCGTTTACTTCGCTCTCGGATTCGGATTAAAAAAAAGCGCCCTATCCGTAAAAAATATAATTTTGCTCCCTTATGATACAATCTACTATTATTTCTCAGAAAAACAAACAGAACTTTAAATATAGGAATAAGTACATCAACAGTTAAATTTTAAGAATATTGATCACAGATAACTTCCAGTTAGTAGGTAGTACTTAGGTGCTAAGTGAAATTCAATTCGTCTGCGAAGTGAATTTGATTATACTAATTACTATAGTAACTATGTTATTCGTTTATAATAAATTAGATAAAATATAATATTAGTTATTTTACCTATACTTAGGTACCTATTAATAATAATTACAGCCTAAACTTTTAGGTCCAAGCTTTTATTTGGGAAACGATGTAGTTTTATTTATTTAATTATGCATTCTTCCTATTTTACCGGATATATTTAAAAGCTGCCAGGTTATATTTGTCAAGAAGCATATCTTATTTTTTTTTTTTACTTCAAACTTGTCTAGCATTTGACCACGCTCTCACCTGATGGGAAGTGACGATGCGATCGAAGGTGTAGCATGTATATATATATATATACATATCTCACGCCCTGTCGCTTCCGCATTTATATTAGAAACTATGAGTTAGGACAATAAAGTATTTTATGTAAGACTCTTTGCTGTGGATGTGAATTGTGAACTCCATGCTTTCGCTACATTGTCATAGAGTTGTCACTAGAAGAAAAGTGGTCTGATATTTTTCGTGTGCTACCGATGAATTTTATTTAGCTATAATATAACAATATACGGTTTGTGGTGCATAAATAACTGCATTTCTTTAAAAATCCTAACAGGTTATGGGCCCAGACTTTCATAACTCTGTTCAGGTGTTGCAGTTATTCGACTTGCAGAAAATAAATATCGTCTTTTGTTTTTTCTGTTGAAGAGGAGTTCTCGTTGAGGGTGAACTCTGGTGGAGGGAAACAGCAGACGGATACAACGGTTCTTTAACGGAGGGGATAGCTGAGGAGCTGAGCGGAGACAATGGATCAGCTAGGAGGATCATCGGTAGGGGTTATTGGGAGAAGTGAACTGGAAGGTTCCAGAAATTGGAGTACGTGGAAGTTCCAGACAATGGTTTTATTGAGAAGCATGGGTTTGCTTGATATTGTTGATGGAAGCAGAACAAAGCCTGTTGATTTCAAAGAACTTGGGAAGTTAAAGATGCTAAAGTACAGTCTTTATTGGTGATGCGGATGAAAGAGGACGTCATGTTGCATATTATTACTTGCACTACTTCGGCGGAGATGTGGAGAAAGCTTTTAAGTGTTTATGAGCAAAAATCTGATACCAGTATACACTTAGTACAGCAGAGATTTTTCCAGTATAAATTCGAAGAAGGGATAGCGATGTCAGTATTTTTATCCAAAATACAAGAGATGCAAAACCAAATGAAGCAGATGGGTGAAGAAGTTTCTGAAAAGCTTGTAATGACTAAAATACTTATGTCACTGCCAGATGAGTACAAGCATTTTGTGTCGGCGTGGGAATCGGCACCAGATGAAAAGCAAACATTTGATAACGTGGTTGCTAGGCTTCTTGTTGAGGAAGAGAGGATGAAATCAAAGAGTAATCAAAAAGAGGATGATAATTTAGCTTTGTGCACGGCGAAACAGAAGAGTAATGATGTTCAAGGGAGAAAATGTTTTAAGTGTGGGTGTGCAGGGCACTATGCGAGAGAATGTCGGAGTAACAAAGACGTCCGGAGGTGCTACGGATGCAATGAAACCGGTCATTTCAAATATCAGTGTCCAAAACTTAAAAATAGTTCAAGTGGCGAGAGTCACAAGAGTTGCCTTGCTTTACCAGCAGTTTTATCGAAAAGTGCGATGATAGCTGAGAGTGGGAGAGTCAGTGGGCAATCCAGCAAGTGGATCATCGATAGTGGAGCAAGTGAGCACATGACATATGAACGTAACTTGTTTACATCGTTACGTCAAATTCAAACGTCACATCAAATTGTTGTCATTGGAGATGGCCGTCGGTTAGAAGTAAAGGGAGTTGGAGAAATAAAATTCAAAGGGAATGTTCTGAGCAATGTTTTATATGTTCCAGAGTTAAAGCATAACTTATTTTCGCTAAACAGAGTAACGAGCAAGGGATATTCAGTGGAATTAACGAGAGAAAAATGTTTAATAAAGAATAACAATGTTGTATGCACAATAGGGTTCAAAGAAAACAATGTTTACGTTTTGAATTTCACAAAAAACTATCATCAAAACGCAGCGGTGGCTTTAGTTGAGCGTCAAGAGCGGTTATGTAATGTATTCTTCATATCATCTGAGAACGAAAATGAGGAATATTCGAGAGATATGGTGAAACCGAAACAAAAAGAGGAAGAACGGATACAGTTAGAGCAAGAAAATGTACAGTCGGAAACGGAGCGTATAGAGTCAGAGTCAGCAGAGCAGATACAGCCAGAACAGAAAGTATCCAACAGTGTAGATAAGACTATAGAAAAGGCGAAAAAGAAAAAGAGAGTAATGTTTTCTGAGAATTTGACGTTACGGGAAGAATCTATGGATTATGGGAAAATTATAGAAAAATGCACAGTAGATAGTAGGCAGAAAACAAGACTTAAGAAAATACGAAGCGAAAAATCAAGTCATACAAAGAGAAAGAAAGGGGAAGGAGTAAGAAGTGATTATAATAAAGAGTATCCAGCCAGCGGTTTGGCTCTGTGAACTGAAAGTGATATTTTTGTGTAATTTTTAAACAGTTTGTTGTTAATAGGGGTGTTAATGTTTACTTTATAGTGTAGTTTAAAATGGGCAGGGTTGTTAATTGCTTATTGTTTTGTATGTGCGTGTTATTTTTTCTTATTAGGGTTGTTTAGTCATTTATGTTAACTGAACCTAGGGAGTGTTAGGTAGAGTTGTTTTGCTTATATATTGACTTGTGTTATATGTAGTCATGGGTTAGGTTGTCATTTGTTTGGTTGTGTTATTTTGGTTTGTGTGCTATGCTTTATGTTTTGTTGGTTATATGTAGTGAGAGTATAGATGGTGCTTAGGTTTATAAGAGTTTGTAAAATATTTTATTGAGGGGAGGTATTAGAAACTATGAGTTAGGACAATAAAGTATTTTATGTAAGACTCTTTGCTGTGGATGTGAATTGTGAACTCCATGCTTTCGCTACATTGTCATAGAGTTGTCACTATTCTTCTAGTGGTCTGATATTTTTCGTGTGCTACCGATGAATTTTATTTAGCTATAATATAACAATATACGGTTTGTGGTGCATAAATAACTGCATTTCTTTAAAAATCCTAACAATTTAACGTTTACAATTGTAAATAGTTATAATATAATATACTATACGCATTAGGAGGATCACAGAATACTATTACTCTTAGGTCCGTAATACAGAACGATGCTCAGTCATCGATCAGAGCTCAAGCAGAAATTTCATTCATAAAGTGATCAATTAATGAATGAAATCTCTGCTTGAGCACCGATCGATGACTGAGCATCGTTCTGTAATACGGACCTTAGAGGAGGATCAACTGGCGCTCAGACATTGTGACAAAAAAAAATTGACGTTGTCAACCTCATACATCCACCTGTCATTCCATTGATTTTCACAAAAGCTGATGTGAATCGGAAAGAATTTGTTCGAAATTGTTCAAATCGTTTTTGTATAATTAGCAGTTTGCTTAAAATCAGACGTTTAGCCGTGTAGCACAAATACATAAACAAGGCTAAGACAGATGTAAACGCGTGTTTAACAATAAAAAACAGTAGTTATAAGAGCACATTTATTTAAGGCTTGCTGAAATCTTTTGTGGTTAAACCGTTACAGCCTTATTAATAAACACGAACTACCTTTAGGCTAGTTACACCATCTATTGTCTCTTTCGATCCAGCTAAATATTCCAGTAGCAAAAAAGGACAAAAGCTAAAGTAACTAATCCGAGACTAATACCCGTTTATTAATAAGACTGTTAGGGTTTGTGAACATCGCCTCGGTCGGTGTTTTAATCATTAGTGTCAGTTGATTTGACACATACACCCCTGAGTCTATACGGTTTATTTATTTGACTATGTATGAGGTCTTGACAATTCAATATACGCTATATATATCTAGGCACTCCAATTTGAAGACGCCAACCAACGCAGTAGGTACGCTATTATTTGCCTAAACAATGATGCAACAAGCTGCTGACATCATCCCATCATATTAAATCATTCTGCAAAACTCATTTCAGTTAGTTGATGTTTTCATGTAGCAGTAATTTTTTCAGTTCCTGAACAGCTAGGTATTATATAAACCAAAATTATTCGTTATTTAAACAAATTGATTCGTCCAAATTTCGGTAGAGTAAGCAATCCTCGTGTGAAAATTACTTTCCAATAAACATAAAATTTGGTTTTAACTCAAGTTACCCAAATATACGATTAAGTATGTCGAGTCGCACGTAACTCTAAGTTTGTCTGTTGAATTCGCCGTAGGCTGATATATCAACTAAAGACTGTAGCCTCATTTCGATCCGGTGTGCCATTCATTCCAGAGTTTGTTCTGAGTCTCTTTTCCGCGTTGGGTCTTGAAGAATTTTGATCCAACAGCTTGCACAGTTTCTACCAAGCCATTTTTCTACTCGTCCACTGTGTTACATTCGGGTAGGCACTGCGAGCGATTTTGAAGTTCCAGCTGAAAGCCTTTGGGGTTTTGTAATTGGCAGAGGTGACCTTTGAAGCTTTCTTTGGACTTCAGACAACTCCATTATATGACCATATGGGACCACAGGAAAAAATGTATAATGCGCGGTAATCAAGTTGCAACTGTGGCGTGCGTTGCGCATTAGTTACTCGATTTATAAGCTTTATTTCTACTCGGCAAAGGTCAATTTGTTTGTGGCGTACTACACATTATGGAGGAAAGGGGAAGTGGAATGACTTCTCCTGTAAGTGTGTCAGAGGTCTCGACGATAAGGCACGTCCATTGTTGCTTACCGAGAATTTAATATCCCGATCTAATTGCTTTACGTAGATTTTTTTACGTACGAAGCGCCGTTAAATTTCCATATATATATAAATAAAATACACTGACTAAATTCTGGCTATATAACCATTATTAGCAATTAAAGCACAGGTCTTAGCAACAAAAGCTAAAATAAATGTAAAAAACCAAAAAGGGGTGATTATTAAAATCTGCTCATTGTAAATGGAGTTATATACATTTTTAGATTTTTTTGCAATACTGTACGACCGAGCGGATGAATTACTTCACCACGGCCGCCATGGAATCTATATCTATTATCTACAGGATATCCCGAAACTCAACATCAAGCGGGCACGTGAGCGCGGTGAGGGGGAATCATGCCAGGTCCGGGAAATATAAAAGAAAAATTATATTCTGTAACCTATGACAACTACCATGAGCACACATTTTAATATAAGTACTATAAACCATGGGGAAACGTAGGTAGTTAAATAATCTATCATATCCGAAAGAGCGGACTATTTACTTGCTGCGGTGTATACGATGTTTACATGGAGGTATTTTTTTATCCGTGGTGTCGTCTGACTGACAGTGACGCTTCTTTTTTTTTGGTATTATAGATAGGCTTACATTTGACCACGATCTCACCTGATGGTAAGTGACGACGCGGTCGACGATGGAGAATGCTTGGAAAAGGAGAAGCTTGAGAAAGGTACCGATTCACTCCAGCCTTAAAAACTGCCAGATTATATTTGTCAGGAAACATATCTCAAACCCTATCGCTGCCGTATTAAAAACCACAGTGGCAATACAATCTAACGCATGCGAGATGCTACTTTCACTTGACTTTAACTTATCGTAGCATCCGTCGACGGCGTCGTCGCACCACAAATGCCTTCCTCCATCAAACACCTTGGAAAGCTATAGCGGAATTTTTAAAATATGTTATGGAAGTTTCATAAACTATATATTAATTGTAATTTATCATATTCATTTTTTTTTTTTGCAGGTAGTGTGTAATCAGACGGCGGCGTTATGCGACTGCAAAGGACTGAGAGGCGACCCCGGAGAACGAGGCTATGCCGGCATCCCCGGGATACAAGGGGATTACGGCCCGGACGGTCCACAAGGACGCATCGGCACTTTAGGCGAGAGTGGAGACTACGGTGATCGCGGCGATCCCGGAGACAAAGGAGAGCGGGTAAGCCAGACAGATATACCTATCCTAACCTACTTTCTTGGCAATCTTGGTATTTGACTGTCAGTGAAATAATTTACACAATTTCTCTTTATTTCAGGGTACCGACGGACCGTATGGGCCGAGAGGAAATCCAGGTCCACAGGTAACTTTTATTTTTATATTATTTTTTTATGTGACGAGCTAATCGTTCACCTGATGTTAAGCGACACGGCCGCCCATAACAGAACAATGTCACTAGGAACTCCATAGAACTAGATCCAGAACTATAAAGTTTCGCGCGACACTGCACTGCCCATTATACTATAGCTTTGTTTCATCATTTGTAACTTTTTTTCTTCTGGTGTGCAATAAAGATTTTTTGTATTGTATTGTATTGCACTGCGCCCATCATCCTGAGACATCAGCACAGTCTATGATACTGTGAGATCAGATAAAGTAAAATAAAGTCATAGTCTCATTTGCCTAGTAATTTCACTAGCTACAGTTCATACCGGAACACAGTAGTGCTTGCACACTACTACTTGGCGGCAGAATAACTGGCAAAGCTGTGGTTACCTACCTAGACGAACTTTGCAGAAAAGTCCAACCACCTAGTATTTTTAAATATACAACAAAAAACAGTAATACGTAAATACTAATTTATCAAAATTTCAGGGACTACAAGGGCCCGAAGGGATCATGGGATTACCTGGTTTAGATGGTTGTAGTGGTGTCGACGGAGTTGCCGGACCACCTGGTTGGGCGGGAATACCTGGAGACAGGGGTCCGCCGGGACCAGCTGGTGATAAGGGGCCTCAAGGCTTAGCTGGAGAAGGTGGAGTCAATTCTAGAGGAGCTAAGGGTGACTCTGGTGTTGAGGGACGGCCTGGAGCAATGGGGCCTATTGGACCTAGAGGATTTGAAGGTGACAGCGGTCCCCGAGGTGAAGAAGGAGCTCAGGTATTTTGACTACTCACTTCTTATACTTATGATTAAAATTATGTTAATGAACATTTTGCATTTTATTTGTTTAGTATAAAAAAATTAATAAAATATATATGTCTATGAAAGAATCGCCGAATATTCGGTATATATTCGTATTCGGCATATTCTGCAAAGTTTTTTCATGTTCGCTATTCGGCCGAACATTCGGTTGAAGTGTAGTACTATAATTACCGAATATTGTATTATTAAAATAAATACGTCTCACTTGTTTTTAAGAAATCTGTTATTTTTTATTTTCATTCAATAAGCAATTTTATGGAAAATGTTCCTATCGGTAGAAATGTTGCACAAAAATTCTAATAAACAATTAGTTCCATTGCAGTATTGAAGTTTTATTGCGGTTGAATGTACGGCAAAGTTCGTGTAAAATGAACCGAATAGTTGGTACTTGCAAGTATTTGCGCTTTTTTGTGCAGAAATACTTGTCCTGGCACTGAAATCGAACCCGCCGCCTCCTGGCTATGAGCTAGCCTGCTTAACCGCCACACCACCAAGGCTGTCAAGTAAATTATAACTATTTACAATTGTACATAACCTTTTAAGGGCCCGCAAGGCGTTCGCGGAGATCCTGGATACAGGGGAGATCCCGGAGACCAAAACATTGGTCCGCCTGGCATCAAAGGCGACCAGGGTGACAGAGGCGACCCAGGGAAACAGGCAACGATTTATGTAACAAATGAAGTTCAGGCAAACTTTTCGATTATTACGAAGGGGAATAGAGGCGAAAGAGGTATACCAGGGACACAAGGAGAAAAAGGAAGCAAAGGAGAACTTGGCTCTAGGGGCCGTATAGTAAGCAAGTTCCTTCAATTTCTCAATTTTATATTTAAGATTACTTTTTATGCTTCGCATAGCGCGATGAAATATAAGATATACATCAAGACAGGACCTCAGCCTTCATAAACAAACACATTTTATGTAACCCATGTAATTTTGTTAGGTAACAAACATAAATAAAAAAGCTCGATAATATACGCTACAGCTTTGTCTCAGTAGCTTGTGTACATGTTGTAATTATTATGTTTATTTTATGTATTTATTTTGCTTTTAAGGGTCCTTATGGAGAGAATGGGGTTCAAGGCTATAAAGGTGATCAAGGTGAAGAAGGTCCTAGGGGGAAACCAGGCCATAGAGGGCCGGACGGCCCACAAGGCCAAAAAGGAGACAAAGGTGCACCAGGCTTTGCAGGACCGAACGGAGAGGATGGAGCCGATGGAGATAGAGGAGAAGATGGCAGACCCGGAAATCCTGGTATACAAGGATTCCAGGGAGAGCCAGGAATATTTAATGAATCTTTAAATGAACCGCTAGTAAAGGGTACACAAGGGCCTCAAGGACCGGAAGGCTTCCCTGGACCGCCAGGAGCACCCGGGTTAGATGGTGAGCAAGGTTTGCCAGGATATCAAGGACCGGCAGGTATACCTGGTATTAAAGGTTTTCCAGGAAGGGAAGGAAATCCAGGAATTTCGCTGAAAGGAGAACCTGGTAGCATCGGGTTAAAAGGATTGCCTGGCCTTCGAGGTCCGATGGGTTTTAGTGGATCACCAGGCGTTATGGGTGTTAAAGGATTTAAAGGAAAAACAGTAGTTGGTCCTTCGGGTGAAGAAGGAATGCCAGGAATGGATGGTATACCAGGACCGCAAGGCAGCAGAGGCGACATAGGATTGACAGGTCCAGCGGGTTTTCCTGGAAAAGGAGTACGTGGAGCTGGTCCTCCGGGGCAAGATGGTCCTCCTGGATATCCTGGACCAGCTGGTGACCCAGGGATACCAGGTATTCCTGGATTGCCAGGCGATAAAGGAGAACATGGAGATAATTGTGGTTATTGTAGATCTGGTAAGCAACATTGATAGATTTCACAATAAAAAACAGGTTTGACAGATGTGCATACTGTTAAGATTCTTGTTGCTTCTTCTTTGCAGCCGTAATCGAGGTTTAAGATATGAATTTTCTTTCCTGTTGATGAGTATTGCTTACACCAGTAGTGGGAAAGAGAACTTATATTTTTTGCAAACTCATAATTATATTGAACTGAATGGAATCTAAGTTAGTGGCTTCTGCTATAATTATCTATACATATAAAATTCAAAGTCATGACTGACTGACTGATAATCAATGCACAGCCTAAACCACTGGTCCTAGAAACTTGAAATCTTTGTAAAGTGTAGGTATCCACTAAGAAAGGGTTTTTCGAAATTCCACACCTAAGAGGGTGAAATGAGTGGTTAAATTATTTTCCTATAGGGCACGCGGGCGAAGCCGCGGGCAGAAGCTAGTATTGTAAAATTTGTAACAGGATTGCTGTATTTGACATTAAGCGCTTTTTAAATATATATGCTTAGAACATAGACTGACCTATGTAAATAGGGCGAAAATTGTGGCTTAAAGGAACAATTACCTAAACCAAGTTTTTGAATACTCCTTTTTATCACACTTGCTCGTAAAGTGGATCTTATTACACCGGTAGTTTCATAGTCCAAGATATTATACATGCATGCTTTTTACTTTCCATATTTAATAAGTTGTGTTTTAAATACGAAATTATTAGTTCGTTTTATCTTTATAAATATTATTCATAGCATTCCTGCATTCTGATTTCATTCACGCACCTAATTTTTTTTTTAAATGTGTAGTTTGCGCCCTTGTATTGCGGTTAGGTAGGTATATTATACTATTTGGTATCCAAGCGCGCATCGCAGGCGCGCTCGAATACCAAGGAACTGTCTCTTTTCACGAAAGTTAACGTCTGTTTCTGTCTGAAAGTCCTCGCAAGTGTGATGAAGAACGACGTTTGAAACACGTGTACATCGATAAATACACTCGGCTCGCACCCATAATACCGCCTCGAGCGCAATAATCAACTTAGCACGCTTGTGTCATAATGCACTTATAATTGCAGTTTGGTGTACAATAAATTCTTACAAGTTAGTGAAGAAATATTTGACGGCAATGCCTCTCAAAGTAAGCCCCTCTTCCCTTATTTAACCTACCTACATTGTATATTTTAGGTTTACCTGGACACAAAGGACAGAGAGGTGATGATGGAGTCCCAGGTCCTAGAGGATATCCAGGCTATGAAGGTCCTAGAGGACAAAGAGGTAGAAAAGGGATAGCTGGTAATGACGGAACCCCTGGGCCAAAGGGACCCAAAGGCAATAAAGGTCCATTGGGTATGGCGGGTCTACACGGGCCGAAAGGACCAAAAGGTCGTCTACATGCGCCACCTTTATCACTAACTATTGCTGAAAGAGGTCCACCTGGAGAAAAGGGTTAGTAGAAAATTTTACTGATTTATTTATACTAGTGTGAGAGGTAGACCTCGCGAATCTGTCTTTGCATACCTTAAACTGTCTGTTAACAAACTATTTTTTATATGAATCCCCATGCTTTCGCCATTATGAATGCAAAAAAAGAATCGACAAAAAAAATTAAATAACATCGAAACTGCTCACAAAATTTCACGAAAATTGGTTGAAAAATGCCAATTAAAAATAAAAAACCAATTATCTGTCCTCTGACAGCCAAGCATCAGCCGGACAGCCGCCAGACTTAAACAAATTACAGACTTAAATTTTTGCCCAAGCTGAAACGAAGAAGTATCACTCGCGCGTCACGCTCACTCGGTCAATAATATCTTATTCTTATCTCACCTTTTTATACGCATCAGGATTTATACAATATCACTAACTTCTTACTTAGGTCTGATGTCGTTTAAGTAATTTTTATTATTTATTAGGTTTTATTGGTAGACCCGGTATACCCGGCGACTCGGGCTTCCCTGGTCCTTCCGGGCCTTTTGGTTATAAAGGCGTGAAAGGTGCCACTGGCGAATTCGGGTACCCCGGTTATCCTGGCCGCAACGGAACAAAGGGACTGGACGGAGCACCTGGATGGCCTGGAGCACCAGCTGATATTCCTTATCAGTTTCTTACTGGGCAAAAAGGAGAAAAAGGACTAAAGTAATTCATTAGATTCACATACTTCACTATACATATAAAGTTTTCTGATATTAAGTGACAATAAGGATGTTATTCTGATGTTAAAAGTCGCTGTTGTCAACACACCGCTGGATCTTGAAACGCGGAATTTGAAGGGATATTAAAATATATGAAGAACACATAGCTTTCAATATACCTTTCAGTAGATCAAACCATATCCTTTTAAGGTTCCATCGGTACTCCTGAACGACGACCTGGGTAATATATTGCATACACTGATACTAAGTTAGTAAGTTGATCAAACCATGGGTCAACCACAAATACTCTATGAAAACTCTTATGAAATAAAAGGTTTAAAAATGTCAGACTATCATCAGATATAATACATCAGTATTACTTACCGATTTGTTCGCACCAATAGTACACAGACAAGAGAATTTCTTGTGTGATAATTAAATACCACTATTCTTTTACAGAGGAGAGATAGGCGATTACGGAGATGATGGTGCACCAGGAGAGATCGGTGAAGCTGTTGGAAATGAGTTCAATGTCAAAGGTGAAAAGGGTTTCCCGGGTTTACCAGGAAGAAAAGGTATGTACCTATCTATAATGACATTCCTAGAATCACTTTAAAAAAAAACAATGTGTTGTCCGTTGCAGTACAGCTTATCTCAGACGCGGCAGATATAAAGGTGTAGATTTACATATGAAATTGATATTACGTTCTACGGCCTCATAACTTCCAAAAAACTAAAAAGTATACATCTATGGTGAGACTCGGTGGATTAAAAAGAAAAAGAGGCAACTGAGGCAGCCTTCTGCAACCGGAAATGGAAAAAACATGCAACTCTACTACCAGAATGTCAGAGGTCTTCGTACAAAGTTGCATGAATCCTCTACCGCAATAGCAGTTTCTATTACTTACTGATTTGTTTTTGATAACCGAAACATGGCTGGTAAATAGTAATAGTAACGCCCAACAATCACATACATAAATCCTGGACCCGAACTAGGATTCCCTGTATCTAGGGACTCAGGAAATACGAGGACCATGGTCCCACAACACCCAGACTCAGAACAAGTAATTACGCATATTTTTTCTGTTCACAAATACTTGTCCTGCCGAGGGAATCGAACCCGCCGCCTCCGGGTTATGAGCCGACTTGTTCAACCACCACACCACAGAGGCTTGAGGAGGCAAATAGCACAGCGTATGACGAGGTGATACCATGTGGATATTCCATTGTTCAGGCAGACCGCCCACACGACGCGGCGGCGGGGTCGCAATATTTGTAAGGCTAGGCTATCGGCTTAAACAGATAAGCGTAGTACTTTCAGAAAGTGCGGGCTGCGAGATTGTCTGGCCAGTAGTGTAATGTGGCAATAATTTATATTGATTATTGATTTAATGTTTTCTGTTTACTAGTTCTATGACCTTGAGTGGGCGAATTAGGAAACTGTAATGCACCCACTCGAAAGTATGGCATTCATTCAAATGAATAAATAAATATTACTACCTAGTTTACCTAACTTACCTTTTGCTTCTACGGAGGCAGATCTATTTTTCTCATATTTGTTAGGAGCTTTTAATTTAAATCAATGAGGTTCGGAACTCTGCTGAGTGCGCAAATCATGATACAACTAAACTAATATTTTTACAGGTTTTCAAGGTCCTAAAGGGGAAAGAGGTTATTTGGGAGACGATGGAATACCAGGGTTAACGGGAGACCCTGGTCTTGAAGGAAGAAGCTTTCAAGGTGTCAGAGGCTTTAAAGGCGTTACTGGTGAAAAGGGTGACGTAGGTCCGTTTGGAGAACCCGGCGCCGAGGGACAAATGGGTCCTAAAGGTTATGCTGCTAATAAGGGCGAACGGGGACTCCGTGGTGAAATCGGTCTTTCAAATATATATGGTGAAAAAGGATTCGAAGGAATATCAGGAATTCCTGGTGATGTGGGTGAACCAGGTTATCCTGGCTATACCGGTCGAGCGGGAATGGTGGGACAAAAGGGACAAAGGGGACTTCCTGGAGATATTGGTCCAGATGGGCCAAGAGGACCACAGGCGAGTGTTATAGCATTAATATAGTTGTTTCTTTTTAGCATATCCCGTCTCTAAGATAGAAAACTTAGACATGCGTAGTCTCAGGTCCTATGTAACAATATGGTGCAGAAATATTATCTGACATGTTTACTACTGCTACTACTGCTATCTATTATTATACTGTATCTATTCTATGCTTTTGTAATAAATATGCACTATTTTATTTTATTTAAAAATATACAAACTTTACGATGTAGTTATATTTACCAAGTAACAGCCCAGTAATTTCACTAGCTACAGTGTCCTTCAAACCGAAACACAGTAATGCTTGCACAGCGCTTATTGGCGGCAGAATAACTGGCGAAGCGGTGTTACTTACCTAGACGAACGAACAGACGATTCTACATTGCATAAGCGTACTGTTATGTTGGCCGTCTCCGGACCACGGACGCGCCAGTGGTTGGTTTTTAGGGTTCTGAAAAAATAATAACGGAACCCTTATAGCACCCGTTATTCACTAAAATTTTTGATTTGTTTTAGTACATTTGGCTAATAAATAAAGAAATCAGTTTGATTCTAGATGATCATTATGTGCCTGAGCGTGTGTCATGCGGGTTATTTTAGTATCACGTAACATTGATATTTTGCTGCCGGTTCCCGTGCTATTTTTTTTTATCAATGATTTTTGCCACTCTAAACATAAAATATGATTTAACTTGCAGGGACGCAAGGGATTCATTGGAATTTCTTTGATGGGTGCTCCTGGATTGCCAGGAAATCCAGGACTGAATGGATTAGCAGGAAACATGGGCGACTCAGGGCCACCAGGAGAAAGTGGATTACCGGGCGATGCCGGACCCAAAGGAACAAAAGGAGAACGTGGTCGCAAAGGGTCGAGGGGTTTGATTGGTGACTTTGGTTTTCAAGGTACTCAAGGATTCCCAGGATTCGTAGGGCTCCCTGGAAAACCTGGAAAATGGGGCGATCGTGGTGAGCCTGGCCCCCCTGGATATGTCGGAGACCGTGGCGCACCCGGTCCTATAGGAGCACCAGGTCCAATAGGTGTCCGAGGTGACAAAGGAAAACGTGGTGTTTCCGGTTTAGACGGATGGCCCGGTGCAAAAGGAATAACAGGAATGAGAGGAACTGATGGCCCACAAGGTTTTCCAGGTGATAACGCCATCAAGGGCATGAAAGGAGATGCAGGAGAACCCGGATTGCTTGGTGTTTCTGGATCTCCTGGTTTTGATGGCCTTAAGGGAATAAGCGGCGATAAAGGAAATAGAGGATTGGATGTAACAGGACCCCCAGGACCAAAAGGTGTAGAAGGCCCGAAGGGATACCCAGGAAAAACAGGTAATATTGGAGAGCCAGGACAACCGGGTGACACAGGTTTAATAGGACCACCAGGTGAAAGAGGAAATCCTGGATATTCTGGTAGATCAGGCTATCCTGGCACACCCGGTTTAGACGGAATTAAGGGCAATGAGGGATTTAGAGGATTACCAGGAAAAATTGGATATAAAGGTGATAAAGGCACGGATGGGGTACCAGGAAGAATGGGTATTCCAGGGTTCCCTGGCAGAAAAGGAAATTCAGGACCGGAAGGAGTCCGAGGATTAACCGGACCTAGAGGAACACAGGGTGAAATGGGAATAAGCATGTATTTGCCAGCAACCCCTGGTGATATTGGCGAACCAGGAATGGAAGGATTACCAGGTATTAAAGGAAAAATTGGCGTAATGGGTCCGATTGGACTAAAAGGTGAAAAGGGTGAGAGAGGTGACATGGGTCTCCAAGGAGTAATCGGGGACGACGGTTTAAAAGGATCAAAAGGTATTGAAGGAGCACAAGGGCGTATAGGATTACCTGGGTTTGATGGGAGACCTGGTAAAGGGGAACCTGGCAGAAAAGGCTTACATGGTCTCCCTGGCTGGCCAGGTCCAATGGGCCAAAAAGGTGCCCCGGGAGAATATGGATTAGACGGACCTGTGGGACGGGATGGGCAACCAGGTCTTGTTTTCCAAGGACCCAAAGGTATAAAGGGTGATAATGGTTTAGATGGGCGAAGAGGAATTTCAGGCAGACCTGGTGCCCCAGGCATGCAAGGTTCTCTTGGATTAGTCGGAATTAAAGGAAGTGTTGGAGAGCCCGGTGATTCAATAAGCCTTCGAGGTGAACCAGGACAACAGGGCAGCAAAGGTTTTAAAGGCTTTAAAGGTGAAAAGGGAGAAGAAGGTGAATTCGGTAGAAGTGGTCGTCCTGGACAACGCGGATCGCCGGGAATTAAGGGAGAAATGGGTGACGAAGGCCTAGAAGGCAGCGTGGGTTTTAAGGGCCTTAAAGGTTTTAAGGGAGATGTAGGAGATAGTCTCTTGCCATCGGAGATAAGATTTGGGCCAACAGGTAATCCTGGTGCAGATGGCTTCGATGGTGCACCTGGTACACCAGGAACACCTGGAGCCTTTGGAAGCAATGGAATGCCGGGAAGAAAGGGTGAACGGGGAGATATAGGCTTTCCAGGCGTGGCAGGACCACAGGGTCCGATAGGATTACAAGGTCAGAAGGGCTCCATAGGCCTAAAAGGATTCGAAGGACCTACAGGATACCGAGGTCAACCTGGTAACAACGCACGCCCAGCACCAGTGCCAAAATCGAGAGGATTTTACTTCGCAGTTCATTCTCAAACAGAAATATTCCCAACATGTCCTGACGGAACCTCATCACTTTGGAAAGGCTTTTCACTCATTCACATAGTTGCTAATGGAAAAGCACATGGCCAAGATTTGGGTAAGCACATAGTTACAATACAATTTTATCATAAATATTTAGAATAGCAGGTGGCTGAGAATGCGTTTGGCAGCTACAATAACATTGTAAAACTATCTACAAACGAAAAAATACCCTTGTGAGCTTATTTTGCCCGTCCCTGTATAGTGTTATTATTATTTAGATATACTATCTAACACTTTTAGGTCAATGATATGTCATCTGAAATGTGTTCAGTTATAGCGAACTGTGATCACTTGTTTTAATTTTCGTTTAATGGAATGTCATTAAGTTATTATATTTCACATATATGGTATTTTCACAGGAGCGGCCGGCAGTTGTTTGCAAAAGTTTTCCACAATGCCCTACATGTTTTGTAACGTGAATGGCGTATGTGACTTTGCACAACGCGAAGACTACAGTTTTTGGTTGTCCACAAAAGAAGAAATGCCTATATCGATGACTCCTATACAAGCGACCGAGGTCCAACCGTATATATCAAGGTGATAATCATAATTTATACTGGTGTACAATAGTAATTCTTGAGTGACTGAAACACAGATCCTATAAAAAAGTCAGATACAGTTTTCGGAAACAACGCTGTGACACCCGGTAATTAGCTACATGTGCGTGACAACACAAAGCTAGCGCTTCTAACACTGTACAAACACAAGCGTCAGTGTGAGTGTATTGTTGCTAGCATAGGGAAATACTCCCGCTGTTTCCATGAAGAGTTAAATGTTTATTTTAGCAATATAATTGTGGGATGTATTTATTTAATAGACCAAGAGCTAAATGTGTTTCATAATTTAATGCTTATATTAGAGAACCAATAAGTTTTCAATCTTAGACTTATGTAAATAGGGTGAAATTGTGCCTTTTATTACATACTTATTTACAGATTAATTTGTAATAGATAAAATTTGTATTACGAACGGGATTTGAACCCGCATCCACCCGTCCGTTTAGCCGTTATGCTTTAAGCTCAAGCTACAGTGACAAGTGATCTCGTGTCTGAATTTATCTTTCACCTTTTACAACCAACTTACGGGGTTGGTAACTAGCACCATCAATCAAGTAATTCTTGAATTTCTTGATTTCTGGATTCTTAAAATTCTTGATTCTTCATCTGTAGATTACGCTTAGCAGACGATACTGCTATAAAAATCATAAATACATCCTTATTTCTTCATGCAACCCGAACTTGGCCGTTTTAGATAACAAAAAATATCCTAAATGTACGCACGACTCCTTATTAACTTACAATATTACCCTTACTTCTAGGTAAAATGATTTCAATGTAGACTGGGCACACTAACCGATTCTCGTTTAGGTTTTGTGTTTCTATTGTAAAATATCGTACGGAAAAATAATATTAAAGCTAATAATAAAATTACTTGACTTTACTTGTGAAACGACATTCCATTTTTTCGTCTTGTTTTCTGCGAACATTTTTTACAGTGTTCCAACACGCAATACGGCATATTTTAAGCACTGAGATTCACGCGTCGTGCCGTACTTACATAAACATTTAAAATGCCGTATTTTAAATGCCGTAAACGTTTGTAATATTATTTTTGAATGCCTAGTGTAGGCAGATTTTAAGTAAATTCAGTCATTTATATCTTCAAAAATATCATAATGAGCGAGCGAGATAGAGGATCTATGTATACAGGACCATTAAATTTAATTATTGTAATGTTATTAAAAAATTACAGGTGCCAGGTTTGTGAGGCTCCGACAAGAACCATCGCAATTCACAGTCAAAGTATGGAAGAACCAGACTGTCCCGATAACTGGGACGTGTTATGGACGGGGTACAGTTTCTTGATGGTAAGGAAATGGTATCTATTTATTTCCTAAAGCTAAAGCTAAACACAACTAATAACAACAATAAGAGATACACACAGATACAGAGAAGAATTATCAGTAAGATCATTGACTTGTATCTAGTCTATGTCACGAGGGTCCGTTCATGACCGCGCTCCTTACAATACGTAGGTACTTTGATTCTATCTTTACCTATACTAAAGCCTAGAATTAGTAGATAGTCTACTAAATGAAAGTGTTTCTTTGAATCTAGGGCGGAGCGAAAGATTCAAAGTCGCATCACTCGAGCTTAATATAGCGTTGCTCTAAGTGCAACTTATTTGCATCGAATTTTTAGCGTCCGAGCACATTTTAGAACATTGTTGTTCTTTATTAATATAATTCTTTCAGTGACACTTGAGGAAGACTCATACATTTATCATAAAACTAAGTAAAATCTGAATTTGAATAAACAAAGCCAGAGTAATTTTCCGCGTGTGTTTTTGACATAGGCACTTTTTTTTATGCTCGCGCGGATTATAGTATTATGATTTGTCTGCGATTTATCATACAGCCTGTTATTTTTTCATACCACGTTCGCTGTTTGGCGATTTTTACCAACAATATCAACATTCCAAATTCAAATCAGAGATCCCTAGAGATCAGAGCTATTTTAGTCATAATATACAAAGAACAAACTAACACTTCTCGAAGAGACATGAAAAAACAAGTATGCGAAACCCTGTGAAACCGCGGAATGTATCACGTCAGCTAATACGTTAGTATAACTTATTAATAAGTATGAATGAAGCAAGCTGACCTTTAAATATTTGTAGCACACAGCGGGCGCAGGCGCCGCGGGCCAGCTTCTCTTGTCTCCCGGTTCGTGCCTGCGCGAGTTCCGCATCAGGCCCTTCATAGAGTGCAACGGTCTCGGCCGCTGCAACTACTTCGGCACGGCCGCCACCTACTGGCTCTCTACTATCGATAAAGACCTAATGTTCACCAAGCCAATACCCAGTACGCTGAAACAAGATCATGTGTCCAAAATCAGCAGGTGAGTTCCGATACCCTACTCATTATGGCTATCACTAGAGCACAAGAATGACAACATTATAAGTATTTTAATTTTGACAGCCTCTGTGGTGTGGTGGTTTAGCAGGTCGGTTCATAACCCGGAGGCGGCGGGTTCGATTCCCGCGGCAGGACAAGTATTTGTGCACAGGAAAAAAAAGCAAATACTTGTTTTGAGTCTTGGTGTTGTGGGATGGTCCTCGTGGTTCCTGGGTCCCTAGACACAGGAGATCCTAGTTAGGATTCAGGATCTATGTATGTGATCGTTGGGCTTTATTATTATTAATAATATACGTAGTAAACAGCTGAAACACGCAGTGATGTAACAAATAAATAATAATAACATAAAATAATGCGTAGAGTGTACAAATCACTGAAATAAATCAACAAAATATTTATAAATGACATCTTGTACATTATCGCCAACGTACAAAATCCGATATCCCTGTCACATGAGAGGATATCTCTTCAATACATTTAAATATTATGCTCTAAGACATACTCATAGAATAGTCTTAAATCGTTTTTGTTTCCTAAGAAAATTATCCTTTTTTTTTCAGTTTAAACTAGTTCTATTATTTCGCCCCAGCCTGTAAGGAATATGTATAAAAAGAGAATTACCGTGGAATTTACTTAAAACAGGCGGTAGCGCCGCGCGGCTGGCTCCGGATTTGAACACCTTTATCGTTCCATTTTAGCCTGAACAGCTTCCAATGAAAGCGTATTTTGTCGACCACTACTGCATCACCTGTAGTAAAGTAAAAGCTGATGTAAAAGTAGCAATTCAAAATTAGTCAAACATTGCAGTTCAGTACTGCCTACATGTGACTCTCTGATCGGTCTGTCCGCCTGATCTTTCTGCTATACTCTGCAAAAATATTGCTAGATCTCGTGTACTGTTTGTTTCCGTGTTTCTTTCCTGTATTCCGGTGCAGTTTATTGTATGAGTTATGTGGTTGTGTGCAGATGTTCGGTATGCATGCGGCGGTGGGGGGGCGCGCGCGCGACGACCGCCAGCGGCGATCTAAACGCGGTGCCGCGCGAGGTACAGCGGCGGCCGATTAACCCCTACCGGCCGCGCCAGCGCCGGCCCTACTACCCGCGCACCTCCTACTCGCGCCGCTACTTCCCGCAGAGCCAGCGTCTCGTGCGCGGTCCTCGCCGCCAGTGAAGCTTGTGATACACCCGTGATACAGACATTTCTATCGTTTCCTCGCTCCCACTAAGCTTATGACCGAGCGGTGCGAGTGAATAAACTATTCAGCTGACATCAGAATCGTTAACTGCGAGAACTATACACATGAACGAGTACTCGAACAATATCGACCTATTATTATTATGCTGCCACGTTCAATAGGGCACCTTACTTGGACAACTTACCGAACTAGCTTCCATTTTTCAGTATTGGAATTCTCCATACACTCCACGAACTTGATAAGCCTTTCCGGATAAAAAAGCGTGTGCCTCTGTGCAGCAGTGTGTCAGTAGTAGGTACATAGCTAGGCGTAGCGTAGGTACATTGATCGTAAATATTCATCAAGCGAAGAGCCGGCCCCGGTCATAGAAGTAGTCCAGGCTCTGAATTTTCATATTGTACAGCTACGCATCTTGACTGCCTATTCCTGCACTAGAACATTTCAATATTACGGTCACTGCCATATTTAGGTGTAAAAACGCTTTTATAATTAATATATATTTCTTTAATATGTAATGTTTGTAAAATATGATATTTATGTGTAACTTGATAGTGAATGGAAGAGCGAGATCAGAAATAAGATCTGTAGATTAATGAAGTCTAATCTTACCAGATTTTCTTAGTTAATTATTAGTTTTAGGTATCTACTTACAGCATTAAATGCATTATCAATACAAAATTATAATATTAAGTTAACACATGAAACTAGGATAGAGGTTTAATAGATCCGTGGATTGGCATACAATTCTAAAACCATATCATACCAGCAATTTTATCAGTTTTAGTTCTATTTTAAATTATAGATTTTTTAATAATAATGAAAATCATTATAGTAGGTACCTACTCTCGAATCAATACAACTAGAAATATTAGTACTTAGATACTTACCCAATCGTTTGACTTAAATACATAATCAACAACATCCATTTCACTCACTGATTATGCTATTGACAGCGACTATTAAATCTATAGAGATAATTAAAACTATGAATGTGCACTGCCAAAGATCATCGACACCTATTCAAAATGCACTTCCACTAATGTCCACTTCTCCTATTGACCACTTCCCTCATAAAGTCCACTTTAACTTTTATTTGCATTCATTGAGTGGACATGATTATGCTACATACATACTTGATGAAAATAAAGTAAATATTCTTTCCTACTCTTAACAATATTATTTTTAATACTTATTATTCACAAGGAATTTAGATGCAAGGATATAGTAATTATTATTGTGTAAATAAAGTGTAAGAAAACTTGCCATACTTAATTAAAAATTAAATATTATACTACTACTTTAAAATCTTTTATTCCTACTTTTAAGATAATTATCATCAGCCCAAAGATGTCCGTTGCTGAGCATGGCCTCTCCCAAGGAGTACCATTTTGAGCGCATTATTGCCTCTAGCATTCAATAACTCCCCGCAGTTAGGATAGGACTAGTCACTCGGTGTTGGGTGACCAGCAATTATAGCACTCCCTGCTTTTCTTATAGCACAGATTAGAGAAAAAACAATTGATTTTGCGGTCTAAACCAATTAGCTACCTACCTATAGGTACCTACTAATTATTTTATAAGTAATAAATAGTAGATTTTGTGTCACATTCTATAAATCTAAACGAAATTAATATCGTCTCCGTCATTTCATTTCCCGTTTATCAGAAGAAAGAGGACCACTATACTTTAAGTTTAGCTTTAATTGGAGAATGCGACGCAAGACACCTCTATTAATTTATTCACGCTGGTAAGCTTCATTATAAATCAGACAAGTTTATCAGTTCTTCGAACAGTTTAATGCTTGTTCTGCCATTTCACAATAAAATTATGTAACTAAATACCTATTAATTAATATTATTGAATATTTCAGTACAAAAGTGTTAAGGACATTCACGCCTATTTACGCCATGAAAATAAACTTATATTTTGGTGTTGTTTACTCAGTCTATGCGTCGCGCTATACAGTCTAAATGTTTCACTTGATGGTCTTCCAGGTTAGGCAATGATTCATATGTGCAAATAGTAACACCGTGTCTGTGTGCCTGTGTCCACTCTCCTTTAAGGCCAATGTAGTAAATTTTTGTATTATCAGCACCAAAATTGAGCGGAAAATGCATTGTCAGGTGTGTGACTGACGAAAATGTTACTATTCTGGAAGAAAAATAATTTAAAGTAAGTATAGTAACTATTGACTTAGGTATAATGTGTTTCAGGAAAAGATATGAAATGGGTTGACTATAATCACTGTAATACTTTCTGTGCACTAAAACATAATGATAGACAGATAAATAAACTCTTTATTGAAACACCACATCATAAACAATTAAAAAATGAACAAACTTTTTAAGTCTTGTCAAAGAGCGATATTTTCCAGACAATTTTGCATGGAAAGGAATAACGCAGTAATATAAGGATGGTAGTTATATTTTAAAAAACACTGTGCATAATATACATATAAATATACAGTACATACCATAAGAAACCTGCATAAACATAATACATATCTATAATAGGCATTCTACATACATTTTACTAATAAAAATAAAAATACATAGGAATAGAAGTAGGTATGAAAATAATAATTATCTGACAGCTAGTGCAAAAGATAAAACTGCTTAACACGATCTTTGAAAACATTCAGCGAAGGTGCTTGTTTAATTTTAGTGAGTTAGGCATTCCATAAACAAACAGCTTCAATGGTAAATGAACAATCATAAAAAAAAATTGTGTGTAGCGGCATATTTAGCATCAGGTTCTCTGATGATCTAAGGGAACGTGAATGACAGTGTGAAGTAAATTAAACAGTTCCTGAAGAAAGCGCGGGGAAGAATTGAACAGAACACTGTAAAGAGACAGTATGTGAGCATTCCGACGACAGCGAATTGGGAGCCACTTAAGCTTAGCACGAAAATCAGAAACATAATTATGATCATATTTACGCAAGCCAAATATAAACCTAATGCATACGTTTTGGAGATGCTCCAGCTTATTTAACTGGTAAAATGGTGGAAGTGGCAACGCAATTAAGTCTAGTTCAGCTCACACAGCGCTACAAGCCTACCCTAAACAACCAGTGGCGTAACAGGCGTGGACGAAACGAAAGCTTTGATTAATGTTCATGTCGCCATTTTGACAATTTTAAATTGTCATTTAACCGAACATACACACGTAATACAAATTTTCAGTAACTTTCACTTTGTTATGTTGACAATGGAGATCTATATGAACCAACAACTTTTAACTTCCGTTAGCATTGTTACGCATTCACCAGCTTACTCTCCAAGTCAAGCGTGCGTAAAGAAGTGTTAATTTAAAAACGACCAGCTCATCAACCTCATTTATCACACTTCACACTAATATTATAAAGGCGAGTTTGTATGTGTGAATGTGTGTTGGTGTGTATGTTTGTTAGTCTAGTAATCTTATTACTAGATTGGGTTGATGTCTCAGGATGACGTGCACAGTGCAGTGTCACACACAGCTCTTCTTTACGTTAGAGTTCCGAGTGACACTGCAACTGATATGGGCAGCCATGTCGCTTAACATCAGGCATCTTTTGGCATTAAATCACATAAAAAAACGATGTACCAACATAGCTATTGTTAAAATATACTATATATATACATATATATAGCAACCAAAAAAACTATATTTGGCTTTTATAATAAAGAAGAGATACAAGTGGTCAAAATAGCACAAAGCTGTTTGACAGTCATTACTAATTTAAATAGGCTGTGTTGTACTGTTTTGTACTTATGAGGTATAGTAACTTACTTTGGAAAATATTCCATAACACCTTGATTATCCTTTTGCAATTCAAATGTCTGATCTGGTTCCATTGCAACATCGTCAAATGTCATATTTGGCTTGTTTTTAAATCTGTAAATAATTTATTTTACCTTGTTAATATTGAGATTTATAGGTGCAAACTGAATGTGAACTCAAATAAATTATAAGCAACAAGGTTTACTTACAATCTTAATTGAGAAGGATGTGCATCAGTGTCCTCTGACATAATTTTAATACCCTTTAGTTTCACATTTCCTGTAAATGGTATATTGAAAAGTAGTTCTTCATCTGCATCACTTTCTACAAACTGTAAAATCAAATACATATTCTCATACATACCACAAGTTTAAGAATATCTGGATTCATGAAAGTTTAATAACCCATGGCACTAGTTCTGTCTCTCTTCTGTTTTGCACATTTTCTAGACACTGGCACATACACCTCTTATATGATCTATGATAAAACGATTTACATCACATATACACTTATTCAGCTTGGTTGCAAGTCACCAAATTTTAAATCCTTTCCATAATGATATAATAATAAAATATTGTCTGTTTGTTTGTATGGCTTTCACATCAAACAACCAATAGGAATGTAAATTTTCAACAGATAGAGCTTACCTACACTACCAAGAGAAACAGCAGGAGCAGCAAGGGTATAATAAACTATAACTCAACTTGAACTTTTTTCTGTTCTAGTTTTCAAAAGGGGTTTTTTGTACCTCTGGACAATATAGATGAACGACCAACCAACAGAATGCGTGGTGGCATAAAGGCGGCCTTATAGCAACAAAATACGATTGCTTCGATCCAAAGGTAGCAATGTCGGGTGGAAAATGACAAAACCCCTTCGTGATTCTACTTACACGAGTAGTATCCATTCTTTTGTCCCATGGCTTAAAGACCGTCTTCCCCGAACCTTCTACACACTCATTTAAACACTCAACATTATCTTTATCTATTTTCTCATAAAGATTGTATTGCAGTCCTATTTCCTCGTCATTAGAACTGTGGTCGCAGTTTTGATGATTATCGTGACAATGATGATTAGACATGTTGGTTGCACAGTACAACTCTATACTTTATAATAATTCTGAGCATGAGTACAACTGGCACCCGCTCGGCCGTATGTGGATTTTGGGTTCTCAATTTTAACACAGATCAGTATTATAAGTAATTTGTGGTTTGCGGTTCCATTGAAAATATGAACTTTTTTAAAAAATGGTAATTGTTTTTTTTGGCTCTACACTTATATGTATTTAGCCAGTGTCATGTAATTGATAATTTCTCTTCTTCTTCTTTTCGTTTAATGGCCTGCTATCGCTTCTTAGCGATAATTTTGCCAATGTCATAATAATCCACCCTTATTACACATTAACATTCAAAAATACACAGGAAAGGAAAAAAGTTCAAAATTCACAGCCGCCATTTTCGAATTCTTTTAAACGACCCCCCGATAATTTCTCAAGTTAATGATATTTCATGCAGATATGTCAAGTCACAGTCCAAGTCATCAAGTCAAGCCATAGTCTAGTCTAAGTCATACTCCTAGTAAAGCTAGTAATGTGTTGTGTACTGTACCTACAGGAATGAACAAATTGAATTGAATTGAGTCAATCGACTTTAATCCCACCGCATTTATTTTATCAAAAAAATAAGAACATCATCAATATAGTTGAAGTCGAAATACTTATTATTAACTGTTAAGGATAACTCAAACACTATGAATAATAACAGCTCTCAACTGTAGGGGTGGTTCTCATGAAACGCAGCTATATATTCAATAGGTTTATTTTATTATATTAAAGAATACATATAGGACATTTTTCCTAGTTGACGTAAGTCATACACATCTGTCTATTAAACGAGAGCAAGACCATAGTTTTTTTTTATGTTTTGGCTCCACACTTTTGTGCATATAGCCAGTGTCAAGTAATTGATAATTTATCAAGTTAATGATGTTTCACGCAAATATGTATCAAGTCACAGTCGAAGTCATCGAGTCAAGTCATAGTCAAGTCATAGTCGAGTCATAGTCGAGTCATAGTCGAGTCATAGTCGAGTCATAGTCGAGTCATAGTCGAGTCATAGTCGAGTCATAGTAGAGTCATAGTCGAGTCATAGTCGAGTCATAGTCGAATCATAGTCGAGTCAGAGTCGAGTCAGAGTCGAGTCACAGTCGAGTCACAGTCGAGTCATAGTCGAGTCATAGTCGAGTCATAGTCAAGTCAAAGTCATACTCCTAGTAAAGACTCCATAGAAGCTTCAAGTAAAGTTGCCACCACTTTACTAGGAGTATGACTTTGACTAGACTGACTTGACTATGACTTCGACTGTGACTTGACACATATTTGCGTGAAATATAGATAACTTGATAAATTATCAATTACTTGACACTGGCTAAATATACAAAAGTATGTAGCCAAAACTTAAAAAAAAACTGGGCATCATCATAGCTGTCATTGAATTATGATTTGATGCATGATATGACATGAGTGGCCACAACAATGATGCCATGTGCACTGTAATTTTACTGTATTTGCTGTATACTATATTACAACTACACATATATGAAAAACACTGTAATTAATTTTAATATTTAAAAACAAAATGTCTGTCTATCTACCTGCGTAAGACTGCATTGTGCTGTAACTAGCTAGGCCTATCATGGATGCACAAATTTGATTTGTAAGCATTAGGACTAATCGGAAAATCCTCTACACTGGCGCGTACCTATTCCCAACCTAGATGGAAAGATTCAAATAGACATCTACAATTTCCTTCGAGCACGGATATGGTTTCGTTCGACGAGAGTAAAAGCCTAATTCATTAAGGAAGGCATAAAGAAATACCTAACTTTTTAATATTGCGACCATGGTCGTAGGATCATAATGGACAGCGCCATGTGGCGTTGCCGCTCCGCATCCATATTGTCTCGTATCTCTGTCTAATACATGAATCGTCATATAGAGTATGCGAGAAAGCGATAGTATGAACGGCAACCTCGCACCGCGTGTAATTTTGTGACAGAATAGCAGGTGAGAACATTGAATCACGAGAGCAAATAAAAGTGAAAATATAGTGATATATTGTTATTAGGACTAAATATTGTGTCCTATAGTGAAAATATGTCGTGTTGCGCTGTGTTTTGTTCATCAAAAACAACAAAAGGAGAAATAAAGATTTCAGAATCATAATTTCACACGTAAGTGTTTACTGGCTATTATTATGTTAAATATCGAAGTTTCAAAGTAAATATGCACTTCACATTAAGGATATACATTTTTGGCATCATCATGTTGTGATAATTACTTGCAAATTTAAAGCATTAATTGATATTATTGGGATGGGCTATTTTACGCCTCTCGATTAGTGATGTACCCACACTGCCCATTAAACTTTGTCGATAATCGTAAATCTCATACAATAGGCATGACGAAAGATTTTGAAATCCTCTTCCGTAATGTGGGTATACATTTACTATTTACGAAAAAACCTTTATTTCGGTAATAAACTTAATTTTAACCAAGATTAAAGCCATTTTCATAATATTTTTTGAATGCGGCGCGAAAACAGCTCGAGGTGTCATGGCGTCGGCTCTGACGTCACTCCTAGGTGTTTACCTACACAATGACATGTTTATGTCATTGTGTCTACGCGTAGCGAAGAAAGTAAATAACAAAATCAATCCAAATGCGTATATTCACAACAGCAAAAATCTACGTGTGACGTCATGCGCTGTGATTGGCGTTTCTGTCAAAATGGCCGATCGCAGTATTTTAATGTTTTATTTTATTGAAAATCTAAGTAATCTCAATATTTTTAATAAAACTAAACCAGTGTTTCAACGTTATTCAATATAAATTTTACCCTAAAAACATTAAATCGACCATTTTTTGATACTGTCGTCATGCCTATTGCACCAAATTAAATTGATTTTAGTGAGAGTAACAGTAGAATATCTCTTTTACTAAAAGTGGCTAAATGGATTTAGATCAAAGTGCAACCTTAACTTTTCCCTACCCTATGCCTATTTTCTAAAATTGCTGACATAATTATGGTTGTAGCGTTCACTGTTGAAGCTCATAACATGGGTTATCATAGAACATTCTAAAAAATAAAAATATAAAGGTTGATAAATAAAAATTCAAAATAGTTGGTCGTAAAGTGGCTCTTATTACACCGCTTTTAGGATCATAACCCAAGATTTTGAGCTGATCTGATTATGGAGTTGTAAATACTTACTAACTTCAAACTAAGAATACACTATTATTATAATAAAGAGCGCTGTTGTAGAAAACTGACATTTTTTTAAATAACAAATGAATACTAATTCCAGGTCATAAGTGCAATAAAGCAATTTTAAAATATATGTATACATTTGTAGATTTAGGTTTTGTATCTTATACAAATCATAAGCACTTACCAGTTTCAAACTAAGAATTTATTACATAATAAAGAACGCAGTTGTAGAAAATAGTGCTATATTTTTTTTATAACAAATGAATACTAAAGGTCATTGGTGCCGTAATAAAATTTTAAAATATTCGTATATATTTGTAGATTTACGTTTTGTATCCCATATAAATTGTAAATACTAACTAGATCCACACTAAGAATTCATTATACAATGAATTTTGCGTTAGCATTTGTAGAAAACAGTGTTAGGATTTTATCATTTTCTGCAGCACTGTTTGCTTAGGTTTAGTATATATCGATACATTCTTAACAGTGGTCACTTCCCTACTCACTCACACTAATGCAGATCTAGATACTCACACCAACAGAAAAAGGACACGCATTTTTCGAATACGATCCGTCCATATGATACTACGACCTTGATTGCGACCGAAGGACTTTTTTTGAGGTATTCGGTTTTTTCGTAAAATTTAATCTGGTCACACAGAATATAGGTGAAATATCCTACATTATAGCTACATATAATTAGAGTTTTGGCGGGAAAACGAAAAAGATCGCGTCACCGCATTGTATTATTTTGCAAAACTTGTGTTATTTTCAGTGTTAGTGCATAAAATTGGTGGCATTGGAGGCATGAGTGCGGGAAAGTGGTATAATGATGGTAAAACGTTTCTTTTCGTGTTGTTTCCAAAACTCCATAGAAGCTCAAGGCCTTCAAGTAAAGTTACCATCACTTTACTAGGAGTATGACTTCGACTAGACTATGACTTGATTTGATGATTTCGACTGTGACTTGACACATATTTGCGTGAAATATCATTAACTTGAGAAATTATCAATTACTTGACACTGGCTAAATACACAAATGTGTGGAGCCAAAACCTTAACTAAAAAAAAGCATGATTAATCTGTAGAATGTTTTATTCCAATGTCATCATTACATAGTATCCTCTACTTAGTCTGTGAATGTCATTTACATACTCTTTGAATGTCATGTGCGGCCACAGCAACGAGACCGAGAATTGTGATGTCTTTATTTTATAAATTCCAAAAATACATTGTTTGCTGAACACAGAGAAAATAGTTTTTCTGATTTTGCACGTTTTGATGTGATAAGATACTGAAGAAGCCTACTAATTTTCCTAATATACGTCTTTACAACGCCCTTTATTGTAATATTAGCTATAACATGTTTTCTAGCAACTACTGTTCTCTAAGCTTCTTTGTAATTATAACATGTTTTCTGCTGTCTGCTAATAATTATGTGAAGGGCAATGAGAATGAGAATGATGCAGAGAGCATCACAAAAATAGGCCAAGGTGTGGGACACATAATGAACATTTATTATTGGTAAGATATACATATCCTATTTTCTATTATATTCTGTTACTATTTACCTAAACTATATTGTGCTTATAATTTATTTGATGAAATGGTGGAACGATTTAACCAGACTGGAGGACACCTAGCCAAAATTCAACTGGATTGGGACTAGCAGATACAACCATTTCTAATATAGTATGTTAATTAAAACTACACCCAATTACAACAACCAGCTTGGATATTTAATTAAACTGAAGGTCAGCTAAACGTAAGTTATTGGTTTCAACTAAATTAGAACCTTATTTACAGTTATTCATGTGGATACAGGAAAGTATTTGAAGATTATGCTGGAATAATTCAACAGAAATATCCAGAAATTTCTGTAATTGGGTCAAACTATGATCCCCCAGGACTAAATATGTACCTCTCCAGGCTAATTGTAAGTAATAAAAGATATATCTTGCTAAAGCCAGCTGTTTTGTGATTTACTTGACAACCTGAAAAAGGTTTGAATCCTGCAAATGGATATGTATATTTATACTTAGAATATAAATTTGCAAATACCTGCTTGTTTTGTGTCTGGCTGTTGTGGGAATGGTCCCACAATATACAGACCCCAGAACCAGTATTTGCAAATTTCCATGGCCATCAACAAGTTAATAAATAGAATTTTAGTTATAAGTCCAGGATTTATTTAATAATAAGAATTTATTTACTGAAATTTCAGCTTTTCATTAGTAATTCTAGTTCTCTCTAGTTTTCATACATTGGTTTAAGATGAGACCACACTCTGCTATATTTGAAATTATTTCTTCCATTTGGCCATTGTATGTTTGTTTGTTTGGAGCTGGAATCACTGAACTGATTCTAAATTAACTTTGACTGGCCCGATAGCTCAGTTGGTAGTATCCCTGCCTTCTGAACTGCAGGTCGTGGGTTCGATTCCCACCCAGGACAAACATTTGTGTGATGAACATCGATGTTTGTTCTGTGTCTGGGTGTTTATATTGTATTCTATGTTTGTATTTACAAACAAAAAAGTATCTAAGTATTGTATCAGTTATCTGGTTCCCATAGTACAAGCTTTGCTTAGTTTGGGGCTAGATGGCGCTGTGTGAAATGTCAACACATATTTATTTATTTATTTATTATTTAAAAAAAAAAAAAAAACTGATAACTTGGCTTCATTTTAGCAGGAGGTCTCACCACAGTATAGGTATGTTCAGCCGCCTGACTTGCATGGTTTGTGTGTTCCACATAAACAATGTAGATCATTGAGACTTGTAATTCATATTAAAGATACTGTAGTGCTTATGGGTATCTAGTAAAAAGAATTAAACTAAACATTTTTTTTGATTGGGTTTTTATTTTGTTGCTTTTAATCCAACACATAGATACTCTGTAACTGTAGTAGGTGCATTTTAAAAATGAGATAGTTATATGTATATATGGGTAGGCATTTTATTTCTATGAAATACTATAAATTAGGTACCTATTACAGTTGACAGCCTCTGTGTTGTGGAGTTTAAGTAGGTTGGCTCATAACCCAGAGGTGGCAGGTTTGATTCATGCGGCAGGACAAGTATTTGTGCTCATAAAAAAGTTCTTTGCTCCGGGTGTTGTGGGACCACGGTCCTGGTCCCGAGTCCCTAGATACTACATGGAATTCTAGTTAGGGTCCAGGATCTGTGTTTCATGTATGTGATCACTGGACATTATTATTATTATTTATTAGATTTTCATATTGTCTATACTTATGATACTTAATATTATATCACACAATAATTTTGTATCAAATGGCAATTTGTATCATATTATTAATAGTGACTACTTAGATTTTAAGTATTTATTTATAATTATTTAAATGTGTTTGCTTCCAGGGTTTTGGGAAAATGATACTGATCATGTGCATATTGAGTGGTGTTAACATCTTTGCATGGCTTAATAAACCTCAACCCTCTTGGTGGAGTTGGTGTTTAGAAAACAAGCTGTATGCATGCATGATGATGTTCTTCCTTGCAAACATGATAGAAGGCCAACTTGTCTCATCAGGTGCATTTGAAATATCCCTGAATAATATCCCACTATGGTCGAAATTGGAAACAGGAAGGATTCCACAGCCTACAGAACTTTTTCAAATCATAGATAACACCCTACAGTTTTCAAAGATGGATTTGCCAAACAATAATTTTGTTCAATAGGTAGATGATTAATTTATGTCATTAGATATGTGGGAGAGGTACTGTATGTAGTGTTTAGATTATAATAGGATAAAATATAGGTATATATACTTATAAAAAATTACCTACCTTGATAACATGTAAAGGTTATGCTGGCAGAGCATTAAAATTATTTTAGTGTGAAGCTAATAATTATATAATTACAGGTACTTACTTATTTCAAGTAAATTGTAAGTCATGTAGTTGAATATTTTCTTCAACACAAGTTTGAGTGGCATTTATTTGATCAATGTAAAATATCTACCATATCTACATTTCCAAACTTCCACTGATTATTTTTGCATGTCATGTAGACTTAATTTACTTAAACTTAATTTACTGACTTTTTTAAACACACTTACGTAAATGTATATAAACAATTACTTTTGTCATAAACTGAGTTATATAAAAGCATTGTTTTAGTATCTAGTCAGAGAAGCAACATTTATTAAATAATGCACCACTATGATTTTTGTGTGACCCTCATAATAAAAATAAATAATTATAATAACTTGGTTTGTTTGATTAGTCCTTAATATTAATCGAAATAGGTAACTTCTTGTTTTTAGTTCCCCTTACCTCGAATAATTGTATGATATCTTATCTACCTAAGAATGCTTTCTATTGACAAGTCATGAGTGATTTCTTATATGAAAAGGACTGTGGTTCCAGAAGACTTAATTAGCTTTAGTTTAGAGCAAACCTACCAACACGACAATCGGGCATACAGAACATTATTACATTGGGCCCATCGGGTCCAAAAGGACAACCAAATCGACAGCAAGCTTAATAGGTAGGTATGCCTATGAATTTGTCGTCTGCAGTAAATCAAACAATTTTTTTTGGCTTAGAATTCGAATATCAAATTAATTTTATTTTTAAATATGAACTTTTTTAAAGTTTAGTGATTTGTTTATTGATTAGCGTTATATTATCGCATTTTAATCTTTTTCGTCATCTTCTATAAATATAAAAGGCTTTGTCCTAAATGACCAATTGACGGATCAACGCACAGTCTAAACCGCTGATCTGAACCTTGCAGGGGATGAAAAGCGGGGGCAAAGTTTGTATGAGAGAACGTGATTCCTTCGTCCAATTTACTTTAAATATTGCATAAACCTTTTTTAACAGAATTGATGGAATTGTCTTTCATTTCATATTTTATTGAAATTTTTCATTTATAAAAAGGGGTAGACATTTTTTTTTGTTTGATTTTGGCTCCACACTTTTATGTATTTCCCCGTTTTCGACTTCGAGTATTTATTTCGAGTTGACTTGTGCGACAACCTTATTAACCATCATAATCTCCCCAATACTGTGTTCACACTTGGCAGGGTGAGCATTGGGGGAAAAGGAAAATAGAAATGTAGTTAGTAGGAAGTTAACATTTTATATAATATAAAGAAACAAAAATAAATATCCACTATGGAAAAAATCAATTGGCTACAGGTGGAGCGAAAAAGAACACTTGAGCTGGTTTCTATCCAATAAAACTGGTGTGTAATATAATATATAGAGTATAAATATGTGGACGGAATATATTTATTCAACTAACATAGGTACCTAGTAAGTTAATTATTAGGCTTGCTATAAAATATTTGACATAAGTGCTTTGTAATTTTATAGAGCTTAATACAATAACTTAATTTAAGTGGGTATTTTAAGTAATCTCATTGTGACTTAAAAATAGCCTATTTGCGATAAAATCCTTAGACTTTGACAAATTAGTTTTTGTACATAAATTATACACAAACAAGCTTTCTTGATGATCAGCTTGAACATTGGTGAAGAGTGCAGAATAGTGAAATATGAATGAAATATGAAATTTTATATGAAATATAAAAGGCACTGCCATCTACAAACAGTACCTGTACTATGAACTCTTATATGCGTGCATAAAAAATCGTCGCTCTCTCAAACGTTACACGATTACTAAGGTCCGTATTACAGAACGATACTCAGTCATCGATCAGTGCTCAAGCAAAGATTTCATTCATAAAGTGATCAATTAGTGAATGAAATCTCTGCTTGAGCACCGATCGATGACTGAGCATCGTTCTGTAATACGGACCTAAGTGTATGCTGTGTGCGAGTGCGAGTTCCTAGATAAGAGTAAGAGTAGAGGTGTGTAGTGACAGCCGCGCGCGCCCGACAGTGAGGTATGTGATCACAGCTGCGCGCGGCACATGGGGCACGAGTGCCGCAGCACGAGCTCGTGGTGCTGCGCGCGCGCGCCGCACAAGGCGCACTGCCACGCGGCGGCCGGCGACGGCAGCGCGCGTCCTGACACCGCGCACCACGGCACCTCGCTCCCGCACCCGCGGCACACCGACGACCTACGGCAACAAACGTAAATACTTCTACAGTCACTGACGGTCCCGGTGTAAGAACTTCCCGCTGGTGCCGTAAGAGTCTGCTAAAGGAATATGAGCAGCAGCCTTCTTGGTACATAACAATCTTCTGTGATCGCTAAGATGCCTGCTCAGCCATCTGTAATGCCCCCGTGTCCCAGCTGCAAGGAGCTTAGCCAGGAGAAGAGTGTATTCAATTGGACGTAAGCCTTGCTGTAGTCGGTGTAGATAGTATCGACTTGACCATCAGAATCCATGCCAGCAGTAACCGAATCCGTATACGTGACAAGATTAGTTAATTGAAGTGGATCTTCCTCTTAGAAATCCATTTTATATATAGGTATGAAACTTTAAGGGGGGCATTTAATTAATAATTTAATTTAATTTTTCAATTTAAATCCCTATTGGAACATTTCTTATGAGTTGTAGTATCATTGCGGTTATGAAATTTTTGGCATAAAACCTTCGTCGTTCTTTTGAAAAAGTGACATGACCGTATAAAATAAACTTACTTTATGCACAATTAGTTATGAATAGTGTGTGAAGCTCATAGTCATCAGATTCAGTTGACTTGCTTGCTGTCTAGAGGTTGTGATAATCTACATATTCTGGAGGGTTTAATTACTATGCAGAATTTAATAGAGGGGGATGGAGCTTGCGACGGTAACGAGGGTAAGTAATTTGAGTTCAAGTCTGCAATAACGTTACAAATGTCAAGACTTGAACTTGATTCCTGTTCAAATAAGACATTGTAGAACGATAAGAGTTGTGCTGTTTGTTAGATTGAACAAATGATCAAAATGCGTTGTAACGAATTGTTTTTCAACGTTGCTGGTTTAGCTAATGTAGAATTCATGTTCCACCCTCTTCGCTCGTTCGCGCAGTAAATTAAAATAATTAAGATCTGAAATAAAGCTTTTTAATTTTCTATGATATTCATTTTTTAGATCAAATTCCGTATCACAGATCCTATAAAATGTTTTTTTTTTATAGAATCTGTATTCCATATAGTTAAGTTAATGTTAAACGTTGGTAGCATATAGTTATGGTAGATTATAATTATTATAGCAGGACGGTGGTGGTGGGTTTATTATTTTATTTATAAATTGGATAGAATAATAATTTAATTTATACTAAAGATGAATGAAACGGATACTATCTATGATGGCCATGCAACTTACCATTCAGGCATGCTCATTTCGCACTGTGGGCACTCGATTTTATTTCCTTTCACATCCTTAGGTTTATACCTAGTGAATACTTCTACGGCTAAATTAACGAATATATCTGGCTGAAAAGAAATATGAGAAAGTTAAAAACCAGATGGAATATGAAAATTTGAAATTGTTATATCTATTAAGGTTTTAATAAAAAAAAATGTTATATCTACTAAGGTTGTAATAAAAAAATTGTATAAGTAGAGGTTTTATTATTACTTTTGCGATACTTACGTTTAAAGCTTCTAATTTGATGAATGCCTCTGAACATAACTCAAACGCTCGAGCTTGGATAGCTATCGATGCTATTGTGCACCACGCCTGTTATTAAACAAATAAGCAATTTTCAGTAGAGTTAAGGTGAACAACAGGTTGGCTTCGTTTTATTGTCTTTTGTATGGAGCGGAAATTTCTTTTTATGGGTCCTATAGCGAGAAAGTCCATAACTGGCGATGACCAGAGGGCCAATTCTACTAATGTACAACGTTAAGCTATCTATCTTGTTTCCTACAGCAGTTCGATTCCGACCTCCGATCGATCAATTCATAACCCAAAAAGCCATTCCACTGTTCATCAATATAAACTGAAACGAAACTTAAACCGAAACGCTCACCGCCAAACCGTTGCCGCAGATTATCCATACAGTCAGCACGTAAAAAAGTAGCTAGTTACTAGTGATACTATAACAAAGGGCAAGTTAAATACCAATCACTAAAAACCTTTTTATATTGTATTTCAATGGATTGAAGTATTTTTCAAGGCGCTAGTGCTAGCAAGAGTAGCGTAGCGTTCATGTTCGAGCGAGTTAGCAGAATGCAACTTTTAGACATTTAGACAAAACGCATTTGCTATGCGGGCGTCCCGAAATTCATGAAGAAATACAGGCATCTCGAGTACGTAACTTTATTTATGTTCATCCAATTGCAAACAGGAACTGCACAGAATACTGTAATAAAGCATAGGTACTGTTTACGTGCGAGGGGGAATAAATAGAAAGCGCGATCAACTGGTTCTCTCATATGTGTGGTGGACCGAGATAATATTGTCCTTGAATGAATAACTGTAACACACGTATGTTTATATTACAAGGAACCAGTTTGTTATTTAACCGACTCCACGCAGCAGTAGCAGGCGACGTCGCCGCGACACTACTAATTCTATGTATTTCTATGAAATACCTGCCGACACGTCGCCTGAAGGTATTACATAGGTAGAACCCAGCAGTGTCGCGGCGACACGTCGCCTGCCTGCGGGTGCTGCGTGGAGTCGGCTACGTGTATACTGCGGACCTGCAAGTGTTGGTTGTGGTGCAGTAGCGAGATGTCCGCGCGGAGGCGGGCGGCGGCGCGCAGCGCGGCGTCGGGGCGGGGCGCGGGGGCCCGCGCGCGCACCGCGCCGCGCGCCAGCCACGCCTGCGCCGCGCCCGCGCGCCAGCACCGCGCCGCCGCGCGCCTGCGCCCGCCCTCTGGCCACGGTTGGAATAGAGTACATAAAAAAATATTGTACGTTTCATTAAAAAAGGTAGTATTTATAAAAAAGGATCGTACATCTTGGGTGAACACCAGATCAATATGATTCTCGCAGTACTGTAAAGGAAGGATAAATTAAAGGAACTAAGAAAATATGGAAGATACAATTTAATCATCAATTAAATAACTTCAAATTATCAATTACCTTATAATTATATTTTTTTTGAAAATTCATTTCGTTTTCTGCCACTTTGTCAATGGACTGCACACCCTCATTATACTAGTCATTGACTCTTCTTTAAAAAAATCTGTGGGTTCAAAGTCGGTGCAGTTGCCACCTATGCTATGTTTTGTTTCATTGTATGAAAATAAGATTGCATCTACAGTTTGTGTTACAAATTTGTTCCGTGTATTTGACTTAGTAAGGTTGATTTCACTAAATATTCTTTCACAATCTGCATTTGCGTGTGGAAGCACGAAACAATTCAAAGCTTTAATAACTATTTATTGAAAATAACTTGTCAACTCAGAAACTATCGTATTATTGCGATCGTTGATTAATGATAGTATATCGTACATTGTGACAAATAATCGTACAAATACGATAATTATCGTAAAAAATCCAACCCTGCCTCTGACACAACCACAGGTCATACAACCTTCGAGCATTTAGATGGGAGTTGGCAAGGTAAGGCATACCCCTCTGATGGCCATTTGGCGCTACTTGGCCATACACGTTATATATAACTGTTTCACTCGCGTTCGAGTTCGAGTGCTCCGTGAAAATGGTGAATTGTGCGGTATTGTAGAGCAAAAGGCCATCAGCGACATCAAACTTACGGGATCACGGTATTTCCTATCTTCGCAACTTACCAGCGGTGTTTTGACTATAAAGGTGTCCAGCTAGCATGTATATCTTCATAATTTTCGTAGGCGATGCGTTTTTCGATGCCTCCATATTAGCCAACTGAAATACAGAAAAAAAGCGTTTAGTCAACAGGATTTCTATAAAATTGTGTGCGGAAATGAGCTCCATCAAATTTACCACACGTTTACATGTTTACGTTTCACGTTTATAACTTTACCTGAAAAGCCATAGCAGCTGCTTGCGTCATTCTACCATTCTCCTTTAACTGCATTATACCCTGTATGGACGGCGATTGAAGGCTTGTATCGTTTAAATCATCTGCTAAGTTTTGTTTAGCCAAGTTATCCTGTAATAAGAATATAATAAAAGATTATTTAAATTGCAGTTCAAAAAACGGTTCAGTAAATAATATTTATTTATTTAACTGTACTGCAAACAATGGTACCTTATTATGACGTGGAGAAATCCCTGTGTACAATTTAGAGAGTGCATCGTTGTCCTCCAAAGCCATGTAGCATTTCTTCAGGCCTTCGGTGTTGTTCGACATGGTATAATATTCCAATGCACCAGTCCTGAACAAACGTCAACTTATTGGGCAATCTATTTGAACATGTTCCATCATCTTGACATAGAAAACAATTTAACTTTTCTGAAAATTACTGGGTGTCCTGTTGGGCGATCACGTAACTCGATTGCAACAAATAGAAACACAAATTTGTATGGATTTGACAGTTTGAATACGCAGTTTAAACACACAGTGCATAGTTAGATAGATAAACTCTTTATTGACACTAAGGCAACAAATACAAAAACAGGAAATAACTAATGAGTAGGTAACAATGGGCGGTCTTATCGCTAAAATCGATCTCTTCCAGACAAGACAGTTAGTATGGAAATTTCTCCTGTTGCATTGCAATCAAAGTTTCGTGTCAGCCCCTGGTACCTATTGGTACCAGGAGGTGAACACTATCTAGAAACACTCAATATTTATATACGGGTTAGGTTTATTTACTGGTCATTACCGGTAACCAGTAGATAAATATTGAGTGTTTCTAGATGGCTTAGTATTTTTAAGTAACAAAAATAAATCATTCCAAAATTCTGTCGAACCAAGCAGTATCAATAGAAAATAATTTTAAATAGATATGTATTGGTTGAGAGTTTATTCTTAGAGCATGACGAACTTAATGTATAATAATAAAAAATCCTTGTATTGTAGTACAACGGAACTTTAAAACTATGTACTAAACTTGCACATGCAAGAGATGAAATCATCAAATTAATCTGGTGCACGATATTAAATTTTGGAGGTGTATTCTGATAAATTTTCATCAAAGTAGACCTCCAGGATCTCTACTGTAAGAGGATGGTTGATTTTACCAGTTCTGCCGATCGATATAGTAGTCGCCGATGTTGCTGTACGCCTGCTTGATTTGCGCTTCTGTAGTGCTCGCAGACATCTTCATAAGTTCGACCACGCGAAACCAGTGCCCCAAGCGTTTTCGAAGAGCTATCGCTAAATCGCTGGAATGAGAACAGATTAATGTGAATTATCAAACTACATTTCTTTTAATCTGTGATGGCAAAACGTGGCATAACTCACGCCAACAAAGAAAAATATGGAAGACTGGTTAATCTATTGATTTTATTCACATTCTACTTACTCGACATTTGGGGTTAGAGTGAGACCATCATTAAAGACTTTTTTTTTATTATACTAATTTTTTTTAATTTTTTTTTATGTTAAGGAATGACGTGACGAGCTAGCTGTTCGCCTGATGTTAAACGACACGGCTGCCCATATCAGCTGCAGTGTCACTCAAAACTCTAAAGTATAGAGGTTCGCGTGACACTGCACTGCGCACGTCATCCAGAGACATCAGCACAATCTAGTAATAAGATTACTAAACTGTGAGATCAGATCATAAAGTCTCATTTGCCCAGTCATTTCACTAGCTACAGTGCCCTTCAAACCGGAACACAGCAGTGCTTGCGCACTACTGCTTGGCGGCAGAATAACTGGCAAAGCGGTGGTACCTACCTAGACGAACTTTGCAATAAAGTCCTACCACCTAGTGGTACCTACCACCTAACATTTCCTGCATTTGCTTTTTGTTAGATTATTTTTTATACTTATTAATTAAGCCTATTATTAACATGAACATATATATAATACAGGGAGGACAATACAGCCAATAACACATAAAATCATTAAAGACTCATCAGTTTCTCTTGTTATTTGGTTGGCACAAGTTGTATGCCTGTGAAAAATATTAAGTTCATAATTTCTAAGCTTGAAAGTTTTGTTGAATGTGCCTTGTATTGTATTAACCTAAGCATGTTGACTAAATCAAGTTTCAAGTTTCAAACAGCAAAAGTCCACTGAAAGAAAGCGTTCTAATTTGACATTCTTCCTCCTGGTTGCCTTTTAAATGTTTTCAAGGATCTTACCGCCTGTCTTCGTCATGATATATCTGTTCCGCTGCGTCGAAGTCTTTGAAGTACGATAGAATCTCAGCCTTTTTGAGTGCGTTTGAGTGTAGCGCATTCAAACGCGTAACAAATCTGATACCGGCGTAGTCGTTACGTCTTACGAACGCGGCCTCCGCTGTTTCTAGGGCAGATTCTAACTCGAAATTCTTCAACGCTGCTTCTGCCAGTAATAACCTGAAATCATAAATCACATTATAAGCCCAAGCTAAACAAATCACTTATTAAGGACTTATTAGGTTTCTTAACAGAACTCTTTATGGATACTTTTAATCGTTCATTCAAATACACATATCAACAAATCTAGGGATACGTTATTTTGAAATCCAACATAGCTTTATTATTTAAAACCTATTTAGTTTTCTTAAAAAGTTTATATACAGATTGAAACCTTGTTTATTCCTTATTCAAAATTTAAACATTAAAATGAGAAACAAATTAAATTACGATACGATAGATGAAAGAGGGTGAAAGAGTTCTAAATTCAAACAGTACAACAGAAGTGATTTTGGTATTTCATTCTAAGTAATTCTTCTTCGCGTATTCTTTATTCAAAAGTAATGATAATATTTCCGCGCATATTTAAGGAAAACATTTATATTTATTAGAAGCTAGCCGTGGTTTCATTGGCCAATTTTCCCGTTTTCCCACCTTTGAATCCCGGAAGCAATCTGTGTGCAAAATTTGTCTAAAGTAGTTTGGCGTAAAAGCCACACAAACAAACAGACAACGTTTCACTTTGATGTATTAAAGATACAGGTCCTACCATAACTGCGGATGCGGGTTGTCCTTTATAAAGTTCTCTGCTTCTTTCAAACCCACTTTCTCTATAAGCTGCCGTGTGTCTCTCAGAGACTTCACCTCGACTTGTACGATGTGTTGCGAGGAACACTTGTCTGTAATACTGTCTAGCAGCGCTGTAGTGATTTGAAGCTCCTGAAATTTCAATAAATCATACAATTTTTTGTCGATACTACGGAATGTGACTTTTTGGGCTCTCACATAGGAATGCTGTGGGCTGTGGGACTAAAAAGAAGATGAGTTCACATTTGATTATAAAGAGGAGCATGTTTTTGTTTCTCTGTTCGCTTAAGATATTACCTGATTATATGTTTTCCTTAATATCGGTATACCTTTAATAATGGACATTAAGTGACTGCAAATGAGAAGCAGGCTATTTTTCTCTAGTGCAAAATTCTCCAGTTCCAGCTGATGGGTGATGTCGGTAGGTGTAGCTAAAAGTATAGTATAGTTACCGAGCAAGAATGTCACCCTGAACCGGCACAGGTACCGCTACATATGAAGCGTAGCCAGTATTGTAAGCGCGCTGTTTCCATCGTCACTCGGGCTAGTTGATCGTGTAAACCTCGCTAGAAGGGTAGTGTCACCTTGAACCGGCACAGGTACCCCTGCATGTGCAGCGGCTCCTCCGGCTCGGCGTCGCGCAGCACGTAGAGGCGCGCCTTCTCCGCGGCGGCGAGCAGGCGCGGGTTGTCGGCGGCCCAGCGCGCGCTCCACACGTCGCGCCGTAGCGCCACGCCCACGCTTATGTTATTGCACATCTCTGTGTCCAGCAGGTACAGACATCCGGGCTGGTCGATCACGTAGAACTTGCTACAACAAGTAGGTATAAACAATGTCGCTCGCAGCTCACTGTTACTAAAGTTAACAGGTTAGTGAGAACTAATAAACTTTTAGGACTTTTAATTGGCTTTTTTTGTGATAAAATAAATATATATTATATTACAGATGTTGGACTTCCAAAAAAGGAATAAATAAATAATTTTCTGCTGCATCAGTCAGGGAAGATTAACTTAAGATAACTATTCTGCTGTTTATATTAGCCATCACAAAGGGCTTATATTTTTTATACTATGCATGGCAACAAACAGACGGCCCGCATGCTGGTAAATAGTCACCGTCACCTATAAACATCCGCAAGATTTTAACGATACTCTTGTTTTAAATTCCGTATTGTTACCCTGAAGAAAAACGAGGATGGCAGATATAAAAATCTGCCATCCTCGTTTTTCTTCAGACTTATACACGAGTCCGTGGCTAAAAAGAATGCATAACGTCGACAGCGTCCATACAGACCCTTCAGACAGATGTGTATGGGCCAACTTATCACAGAACACTTACCTAGAATTGGAATTCAGTCCCATTTTATACGGCTTCGAGTTCATATTAATGGAGGTGATTTTCTTAAAGTTGACCAGAGAGAAAAGCAATATCGTGCCAGAATCTCGGCCCACTAGAAGATGACTGTCGGAGCACGTTATGCATGAAATTGTGTCGTCTTGGAAACCGCCGTCTCCCGCCGACATCGGTGAGCCGTCAGCAAAGTACAGTTGTTCTGTGGAACCTAGGGTTGTAGCCAAAAAGTTTATAACATTAGAATTTAATAATAGAGAATGAGCCATGATAATTTAATGCCCTAAGAGCGAATTAAATGATAACAGTGATATAGGGACGGTAACAGCATTTTATATAGCCACCTATAATTAAATTTGCTTTATTATGATGCCTACAAAGAAGTGAAAGCACTTACGCGATCTTGAAGGCGTTGCAAATTTCCAAATCAGAAACGATTCTTTCGAAGCTGCCACTACTATTGCCTTACTATTTATGGTCACGTACACCACTGGTATCGAGACCGCTTTAGCTAAAAGAAACATAAACTCTGGTTAATTAACCAAAAGCATCGACTATCACAGAATATGGAACACCTATTTCGTATTTCTGCGGACAAAATTGGATAAAATAATTTAGTGCGCGACCTAATGACCATTCAAATCATACCATGAAGGCATGAACCGATATATACGCTCAGTTTGCTGTGTGTAAACGAGAAGGTTGCAGCCGTGTGTAAATTGAATTTAGAAACCAATAATAAGCATCAGTACATATTTGATTAAAATTGTTGAATAGTCATACGGCATTACAGGCATAATCGCCAATAACTATATTATGACGATAAAGCCGTTTCAATGTTAGTGCATACAATTTTTTGTTTAGATTACCATCGCATTGTATCCCTTGTTGGTTAGAAATGATGAGTGTGCTCAGAGTGGCTATTATACAATACTCATCCACCCCGCACATATCTATTACATCAGGTATGTGGTTTATCCAGGACTGAAATCATAGAAGAAGGTCGCCAAATATTAAAATAAAAACTATATATATTGAGGTCGTTGAGGTAGCAAAGTCAAAGGAGGATTATATTGCAGTAGGCTATTTTTGGCACTTTTACAAGTCAAAATGAAATCAGGTACTTAAAACTAAGTTATTGTACTAAGCATATAAAATTACAAAGTTCTTAATGTCAAATATTATATAGCAAGCCCATTCGTTACAATATATGAGTTTGAAAAAAATAAGTTTTCTATCCCACTACTGGTGCAAATAATTCGGCACAATGTAAAACTGAAAAGCTTCCTTTACACTTGTAAAGAAGAAGCTACTAAAAACTTTACAGTGATGTCTTATTTTTTGTTTATTTTTTTTTTTCTTCTTTATTTAAAAACATTTATAATTTATTACAATTGAGACATCATAACGAAATATAGTACAATACACTTCACACCGGTGCAAGAAGAATATTGAGAAGATCTTAATAAAAATCTGAAATTACATAGCAACATGCAATAGGCAAAGTATCTAAGATTTCATAGCATTGAGCTTGGTGTATTCAGAGCCGCCAAGGGTAAAGCCGCCATGTCCGAAGCTTTAGCCTTAGTAAAATGCCGTATGACACAACAATTTCAGAACCAGTCAAATTGCCTTGTTAACTTCGTCAAAATTTTAATGGAGCGATCTCGACCTTAAAAACGTGTCACCAGCAGTGATCAAAACAATATGACATAGGTTCTTTAATATAAGCCAAAAATAAGAATGGCCCTAATATTGAACCTTGCGGGACTCCCATTTTAGTGATAGAGTAAGATCATCTTCCAGTGGTGGATTTACCAGCAGGATGAGTCTAGGGCGGCAAATTAGAGTCAATTTATTTTCAAAAAAAAAAACAAACATTTGGTAAACGGAGAAAAAAGTCTCGAAAATTACAATATTTTGTATTGAAAGCTGATGAGCTTTTTAGAGTACAAATCCTAATACTGCAATTTCAATGACAAAGAAAATGTAATTAACAACATTGGCAACTGGGATATTGAATTGCAGAGGTTGATTAGGCGGCAAAAATCAAATAGACCACAGGAGGCAAATTTCTGAATTCTATTAGTAAGATAAGAAGAGACAAGATCAAAAAAAGCTTTCCCATAAACCTCGTAATGCACGCAGTTATATCAAATCTATACTATTTGCAGGTTTTCAATGTTCAATGGTGATTTGGGTGCTAAGTAAAAAGCAATCACCACAAGCATAAGGTAAAAATGCGGAAAAGTTTGAGGTTGTAGGCGTAGAATAGCTCTAAATATATAGAATTTAACTATGGTTAGAATGGTCAATAAATACATTTAATTGGTCTTACCCTATGAATTGGGTTTTTTCTGAAATAAGTTAGCGTAAAATTTTGCTTTATTTGTTTATTAAGTATATTAATCAAAGTAATCATTCATGCAATCATTGCATCTTTGCCAACGCAGTATATTGATGCCCTTCTTAAAGAAACCAGATAAGGCAACTAATTCTACAGAAGCATTTCTTGACTGGCCACTTTGACTTTAATTTGAAATGGCTAGAGCTGCAGAACGCAATTTCGTAGGTAAAGATCCATTATTAGTTAGGAATTAAGTTCTATATTCTAAAATTAATATGAAAAAAACAAATCCAAACATCAAAAAAGTTACCTGATGTGTGATAGTGTCCCAAAACGTGACAGTTTCAGTTCCTGATACAAAAGCGAGCGTGTTCCCGTAAAACGCGTACTTGTGATCTGGTTTCACGTTAGCGAAGTATATGAAGGAATCGATGGCAATAGCCAGCCGCAGTGACCGCTTCTCCCAAGACAGAGCTTTCATTGACCCTCCGGGGACCCGCAGCGTGCGTATATGCTAAAACTTACATTTCTATAACAGCCAAATAGACATAATTTGAAAATTCCAATGGTACATATTGTATTCAAATTTAGTTTATTATTAAATCTTATGTCTAAAGTAGAAATACTATCAACGGTTGTTTCGTCCAAGTATCGTCACCTATTATGAAAGTAACACTCGCGCCATTAACCAATGGTTCAATGGTTTTGAAAAGAGTATACATTTCTATTGCCGTCTCACTCTCACTACACCTTCGACATATTGATGGAATATAATAATACTCTTTGTTCTTGGCACAGGTCTTAAAAGTATACGTCAAAATGCATGTATTCACGGGGACGGGTTAGTAGAGCGTTATCATCACACAATTTTTTAACTCAGTCATAAACGCTAAGGCGGTGTACACAGTACGAGTACTTTTTAATCTACTCATACTTCCCGAACTGTGCAGACGTGCTCTTACTTGTGACTGTATGCTCAACTTGTGAACCGGCTGGTGTATAGGATTTTATGATCTATTGCCTTCTTGACGACTTGGCGGCTTGTGAAAAGGACTTTTCATTGTGAACTGAAATAGTGCGATAATGGCGGATGTCGAACAACCTGCTGAGAAAATAAAACGGCGGGCTTTTTTGTCTACCGATTTTAAATATGTGCCACGCAATGAGAAATGCAGACTCTTCGGTACCCATAAAAAAATTCTATCAAATCAATGTCTCTCAATTTATACGACAGACGAAGCCGCAGGAATAAACTAAGCGAACTTTTAAGAAGCGTAGTGTGAACGAAGCGCAGTGTGAACGCACTTTTACATTTCTAAGGTATTGTTAACGCCCACTGACCCTAAAAAAGTTTTTTTTGACTTTGTCATTTGTATGATAATGTGCGATAGAGAAGGCACTATACTAACTCGTCTCCGTGAATGCACTATAAGTGCATTATACCCGATGAGTCGCATTCGCATATACTGATGAACTACTTTAAAAAAAAGTGCGCCTTACTTACCTCTCCATACGCGCTAAAAAATTGCACGACGTTCGTTTTGTCAGAAGCGCAGCCTGCAACTGCCAAGACAGTACCATTGTGGTTCCAGTGACTGTCAATAGCGGTCATGTTTGTCTCAACAACTACGCTGTCTGTACAAAATAACCACAATATAATAATAATTAACAAATCAACAACATTGTGTTTAAAAAAAAAGATAAATCTTGTATGAAGGCAGTTAACAATTATTAACATAGACTAGGGGTTGTTGGAAGTAGGCCTTTCGAAGTTCAAAACAATTTTTGACAGTGCAAGAAGATTGAGATCAATACTAATTAAGCTATGAAGCAGTACTCCTAGTATGAGTTTATTCGAATGGACATTACTGTACTCGCTATCAAGTATCGTAACATACTTATATGAAATTCAGTACAGCGCCCGTAGCGGTATGTAATACGTAAATAATTCATGCAATATTTTACGATCGATACTCAAGTATTACAAATACAAATGTATAACTATACTACGGGTATAGGGTCTTTCAACATTTAAAGAACTGATGCGCTAAGTAGGAATTCCGCTTTGACTTTTCAATAGTAATAATGTAGAGGCAATACCTTCTTCAATGCAATTCTTCATAAGTATTATGATGCCGCTTCTGTAGCATATAGCCAGAACAGGGCGGTTAGAGGGCGCATCGCCGGCGAACCAGTCCATAGAGATTACATCCATAGAGCCAGACATACCCTGTACCGATACTGGCATCTGAAATTAACAATAATCAAATAATATATAACATAATTAAATATCTAATTCAAGCATACCGTAGAACAAAACCATTAAATAAATATTGTTATCGTTAGATGCAAATCATAATCAAAAATCAGTTATCGGACTTAAAAACTGATGGTTAATAAGATTCAAACGTTCCAGGCTTTATTCCCACCGAAAAATGGGAGTGAAATAAAAACCAAAAACATAAATAATTATAATCAGCTCAGCAGATTGGCCGGCTGAAGCGGCTGGGCGCTGGTATTATACGCCGCAAACAAAACCGATCGGTCGGGCAGACGTGATTAGAGTAGAGACCGCGAATTGGAAACCGTAGCATAGGAAGCCATGGGACTAGATGGACCGACGAAGTAGAGTGACTAGTAATCGCTGGAATATAAAGATAGTGCTGAAGATAAAATCGTGCCCTGTAGCGTGCCTTGATGGGAAAGGCCTAATATGTCCACAGTGGACTTAGAGTGGGTGATTATAATGATAGATGAATGACACATTCAGATCGATTAAGTACCTTTTATTGAACTCATTAACAAAGGAACCAAGTTCGATTCTGGTAAAACAGAGGGCACGTAAATAATCAAAGAACACTTTGTATTTCTGAGGAAATTATTTATGGAACTTTGGCACCTATTTAGATAGCTGTCTGAATACATACTGTGAAGTTCCCCTGGTCATCGTAGAGGTGCAATTCACCATTAGTGAGAGCAAACAGTAGTGTGGAGTTGTCTGGTGACCACTGCACTGCTGCTAAGCCAGGGCCTTTGATATCCTTGCCCCAAACTCGAGATCCATCAACAGAACCAACTATAACTGCACCTGGGAAATATAATGCTAACATTATTTTTATAGCTATATTATGTACAATTTTAATTAAAAAAGCCCCACCACAAACTCTTGAAATCAAGTGGGTAACATCCTTCCCATGTTACCTGCAACTAGTTTTAAAATTGTAAAAAAATTGTTTCATTTTAAATTAATATATCCCCGACTGTTACTCACGAATAATATGTCGATTTCTCGACCAGGTTTCGAGCATATCCGATGCTCGTCGGGGACGCAAGTCGGGGATATATTAATTAAAAAGGAATCACACTCATGAGAATTTTTATACTAAAATTGTTTCATTTTAATTTTTACTGTAGGCTAATCTTATGTATACTAAGAAAATATACACAATCTTACCATCCTCATAAGCAATACAGATTTTCTGACCGTCTGATCCCCAAGCCATACTTGTGACAGTTGACTTGTTTCTGTTATTTATCATCTCTTCATACCAGGAGCCCTGAAAACAATATTCATAGAAGTTATAATAACATAATTAAATGACTATTATTATGTTTGACAAACGATTGCAAGAACTTGCAATGGCAATAACTTGACTGGCCTGATAGAATTGGTAGTAGCTCAACATTCAGCACTATCCCCAGAGCTTCAACGCAATTTCGTCCTATCAAATTCAGGCCCAAGCACTTAGCTACAATGACATTTAATACTTCATAAATCACACTTAATACTGTAGTAGCACAGTAGCCTGTCGAACTAGTTGTACCGGCGAGGTGTTCCACATGTCGTTTGGTGACGTCGCGCAGCACGCTGCTGCGGTCGCCACCGCACACTGCTGCATTGTAACTTATTATCTGTCATGTCAAACACGAATCTATCCCACAACATGAGTTCCATGTCGGTAAAATTACATCCAGAGAACATTTTCCTTAGATAAATAGATAAATCATTGCAAGCACACAACTCTATTACTGTGGTATGAATAACAGTCAAGCGCTTTACACCAACTGTCATAAGTCATATCATGCACTTCAGTCTAATTAAACATAATATAATGAGCAGAGCAAAATATTGATGACCATTCCCTGGATATTCCTTTAGCCTGTTCTTATGGCACCCTTGGAAAGAGATTGGGTGATCCTATTCTCACCATATGGCCCTAAAAAAGGGGATTATTATCACCTTATAAAGCATCCAAACAATAATGACTCCATGTTCATCGCTGGTGGTCAGTTTTTGATACACTTCATTCCAGACAGCAACACACACTTGACCAGTGTGACCTTCTAGCCCAAGGTTCATTGATAAATTTCCTCCTCCACCTATAAATGGTTAGTACCTATTTAAAATATTGTAAGCTTTGGAAGCAATTTACCCATTACAAGACCTCTCAATTTTTCAAAATAAATATTACTCAACTTTCCCAGATAAAAAGCACTGTTAAATAAGAAATTAAAAGCTGTATTATTTATTAAAAACATTAAAAACAATATCAATTATTTTTCTATCTATGTATACATGTGTGTGAAATAAAATACTAAAGAAATGTAATCTTTTGTCTAGAAGAACAATAAAAAGTAAGTATTCCAAACTACTTTCTTTAGAGCCATTTTTAGCTCAAGCAGAGGAAGTTGAACACACTTCAATAGGTACCATTCATTATTGGTATGATTTTCAGATTTACATTCAGGTTTTTTATATTTTATACCTATTTTTTTAACATATAATTTCAGTAATTAGTGAGGAGCCTATACTTATTGTTCTTCAAGTGTAAGTATGAATAATATTTTATACCCGATTCAAGTTTTAAAACTTTTAGCATTCCATCTTCTCCTCCTAACGCAATGTAACCAGATGAGTGATTCCATGATATACACGTTACATTAGACTGTTTGGGTATAGCTATCTGTAAGCAAATTTTTAGTAGGTAAGTACCAAAGTTTAAAGTTGTTCACATATTATTTATGTACATATATATTTTTTACATTTCTTATGGTAACAACAGGTTTGTTCTGTAGTTAAGAGAGATTGCCCACCTTTTTACTCATGTAAATAAACATGTTTCAACTTTTCAAAATTTCAAATTATAATGTTTGTATTTTGGTTCGTATCTCACACCAAGGCGACACCACAGATTAGGTACACAGACCAAGTAGAGGATACTATCACAGACCAAGTAGAGGATACTATGTATATGTATTTGTTTGTTTTTTTTTTTTAATTTTTTGACTCCACACTATTGTGTATTTAGCCAGTGTCAAGTAATTGATAATTTATCAAGTTATTAATTTGAAATTTTTACTTTTATTACTTGACACTGGCTAAATACACTGAGGTGTGGAGCCAAAACATAAAAAAAATTCCATGGGTCTTCTGATACTATTATAGGCCATTTCCATATGTAGAAAAGTACTCTGTGTACCTACTAGGCCCACGTTTCTGTTCCATCACATTTTACTGTCGCATTTTGACTGACAAAATTAAACTTTGACATGACATAACCGTACAAAAATTCCTTACTTGACATTGGCAGAATTATCACTAAAAAGCAATAGAAAGCCATTAAAAGAAGAGAAGAAGAATGGAATAAAATATAAATCATGTAAAACATGAATTCATGTGCAAAGAGCATATAACCACTACGTTTTAAGAGACGGGACTTAGAACATTATCTGTAGCTATAAGTGACGTAGCATAATAAAACCAACATTGCAAAAATTATGAAGGGCTGCCAACATTTACATACAAAGACACTGACAGTTTAAGAGATGTGCTAAATGTTATCGATATCTAGTGTTGTCATAACGTTAAAATATTTATCGATAAAAATCGAAATATCGATACTACAGTACCTATAATTATATGATATATTTTTAGGTGTTAATAAAAGGCGTGACATAAATTTTATAGCTTTATTTAGAATGTGTTACAATTCAAGTTAAATTTTCTAGGAGAACGTTTGAATATTGCTAAAGACAATATTTTGTTTTTAACATCCCAGCGTTTTCCATGCAGCTTTCGCTTCTGGGTCTTAAAAGTATCTGCTTTCTAGCAGACAGCAGGTTTTTCAAAAAGTTTGACTCTAATTTGTTTAAATTAATGGATGTTTTAGCTAGTCTTCAGAGAGTCCTTAACAGTCTTGAGATGCTGCAGAAGCTTTTCTTCCTTCTGTCCAGTTAATTCTTTTCCCAAACTGCAACAAAAAAAGGATTTATTACAAACAAAAATTCGGTTAGCTTATTATGGAATTATTTTACTTGATTATTAATTCAATATATAACCTTTACTAAATTTGTGACATTCTGGGATCTCTGGCCCGGTAACAAACATATCTTCATATTATATTTCATTTCCGTTGCAACAACACTAGATGTAATTTCTGTTACAATAACAGAAGTTGATACAATTGGTAGGCACATTTTCCAATTCCATACACATTGCAGAACTGAACTATATTTTTTGTCAAATCTGAAATATAAAAAGTATAAAATATTAAGAACTAAAGGGAGTATACTCGTGGTATGTTAGATTGGCAGACGACACTGTGTATGAGCTGGTTTGTTAGTTGTACTTATGATTTATAAAAATATTTATTTAAATATGACACATGACTATTCAATAGAAAGCTTCAACTGCAGCAGAAGTTCATTGGTCTGATTAATACTTTGATAAAGTAACCCATTAGTACAATCACCGAGGATTGCTTAAGAAGAATAATACCTATTAGCATATTAACATCATTATGCCGGCTGTACCTACATGTTCAATCATTACGTTAAATCAATAACAAATAAGCATTCAGACCAATCAGAGTCAGCATTGTAATTACTCACCTCATGGAAATTGTGCTCTTTGGCATCTAAGTTTCAGAGGAAAATCAACAAATAACTCCTGTGGAAGAGGGAACTGTGGTAGGTTCAATTTGGGCACAGCAGTTTTCAGTAGACGATTTCCATTCTTATTAAAATCTTCTGCAGCAAAATGCATGCCACATACAAATTACACACTTATGGAATGGTTTGCAAATAGAGTCCCTGTCTCGTAAATACATTTTCACATTTTACAAAACGACACAACAGTATCACATCAGACGGAAAGTTCGCGTTAATCGGAGGAGAAGAATCAACTCCACAATAATAACGGAGTATCGACGCACAAATTAGTAGAAACTGTAAAATAATAACAGATATACGCGGAGATATATAGAACGGCCGGTATAAATTTGTTTAATTTTAATGTCGCCATCTTGACAATTGTAAATTGTCATTTTACCGGATATACCATAGACAACATAATAATACAAATTTTAAGTAATTTTTAGCCTTGGTATGTTGACAATGGAGATCTACGTGACTAGTACAACCCGTGCGAGTTAGCTAGATACATGGTGTGTGCCTACGAATGGCAGCGAGGTGCCTAGTTAATTCATCCGGGTTGCAATAGCATTTCAATGTACTGAGTGACCACCCACTGTTCATGTGTAGGTATTGTGTAAGAATCAAATCAGAGGAATTTTAAAGTTTTTATCAGCCTTCAGCATCTTCATATGTCTGGAATATGCTCTTGGACTGGATCAGCGTCAGCTGGTTTATTGTATAAACCTGGAAAAATTCGTTTCAAAAATTCTTTTTAAACGTATTAGAATGTTGGGGCGAAAGCAAAGCCTGAAAGGAGAACAAGTGTTAGCAGATTATGGCCCTGAAGAATCATTGAATGAGAGTGCAGATATTGAGTGGGTAAATAAGGTAAGTACTAAGTACCTATTAAACTCCTACTCGGTAGAAACTAGAATCAGGATCCTAATACTGTAGAAAGCCCCGCTAAGTCGCCCTAATTTATATAGCATATATTGCGATGTCTATGCCTATTATACATTTTACTGTCCTATTTTACATCCATGTTTACTTCCATGTTCATATGAGAATTTTGCATATTATTAATCACCACTATTTTTATTATTCCAGCTATGGGTTAGACGAATATTAAGGCTTTGCGCCCTTTTAAGTTTGTTGTCAGTTTCTTTGAACACACCAAAATCATTTGAAAAGTACCCATCGCTACAAACTGTTACATTTGTTGTGGATTGCTGTGTTACTCTTTTGTTTACTGCTGAGATGATAGCAAAAATGCATATCCGTGGAATACTAAAGGTTGGTATTTATTTATTATTGTCCTAACATCTCCATTCCATATCTTATAGGTGATATTATTACCACTATTGCTATTAAATTCAGTAGTCTCATCAATTCGTTATTTTTAGTAAATCAATTTTTCATAAGTATAGTGAAATGATTTTATCCTGCCTTTAATGTACTAATTATAATATTGCAGGCGGATGTTGCTTATCTAAAAGACCACTGGTGCCAATTTGATGCATCCATGGTATTCTTCTTATGGGTTTCTGTTCTTCTCCAAATGTTCGAATTAACAGGAATAGTGCCAAGATACAGTTATTTGAGTATATTGAGAGCACCAAGACCTTTGATAATGATAAGGTTTCTAAGAGTCTTCCTGAAATTCTCTATGCCAAAATCGAGGATCAATCAAATATTCAAGTAAGCCCTAACTTTTTTGTAATGAATTGCATGATGAGCTAGTTGTTTGACTGATGTTAAGCGACATGGCTGCCCATATCAGTTGCAGTGTCACTCTGAATTAAGTATAGAGTATTGCATGACACTGCACATGAGATCCTGTGATACCAGCAGATTAGGTTGTAAAGGCTTGTAGCGATGCACAGTATTTGCTTTAGCTGCAGTGCCCTTCAAACTGGAAAATGGTAGTGCACATAAGTGGACATCCATAAATTACGTGAGGTGCTTTTGCCAATTTATCAAACCCCCCTTCTGTGATTATGCTTAACCATATGCCCCCCTAATGTAAGGTGAGCTTTTTTCCTATTTTTAGTGATCTATTTTTGGTGTTTGAATGACTGTAATGAATATTATTGTGTAGGATTTAGCCATATTAAGTGAAGAAAGAAACATGTTTCACTCGCTCACTCGCACAACCAAATTTTCTAGTAATCCTGTACAGTTTTTTTTGTGGAAAAATATTACACTAGATTTACAAACACTCCATCTGCTAACAATGAGATGTAAGATTTCGTGAGATTCAGCTCAACCCCCTGCCTCCCTAAATGTCTCCCGCAATTTGAGAATGCCCCCTAACTAGGTATTAAAACAATTGCACTCATATTTTAATCCTCTGTTTGCACCAGTTTCGTAATCTACTACTTAGTAATATTAGATTAAACAACCTTTATTTCATATCTGTATTATTGTGCTGCTCACATATACTTTTTCTCTTTACAGACGATCAAGCCAACAGATATACAATGTCACTCTGTTTTTTTTATTCTTTATGTCATTATACAGTTTACTGGGTGTGCAATTTTTTGGTGAGCTCACTCATCATTGTGTACGGAATACCACTAATCCAGGGTATGTATTCTTATCTACCTCCAAATTGTTAGGTTGTATGTTTGGTGTTTGTGTAATGCAGTGCAAGGAAAATAGACTGTGACTTTTTTTATTAATATTTAAATAGAATAAACACTTATACTAATCTAAACAATTATTATAAAGAGGAGAGATTTGATTGTTGGTTTGCATTGAATAGGCTCTGAAACTATTGGACCAATTTGAAAAATTCACTCATCATTAGAATCCCACATTATCCCTGATGAACATAGGCGATAGAATACCCATGTAAAACCGCGGCAGGCCACTAGTCTGTAATAAAGTGATTATAAAACTGTAACTGGGCTAAATATGTACCTTGAATATTTAATACATGGTGGCATTTAATTCACTCTTTTCCTTAAATATACTTTAAGTTTTCTTTCATAAGGAAAAGAACGAATTAAATTTCACCTTGTATATACAAGGTGGAATTTAATTAATAAAAATAATTTAATTTAATGTATGTATTCAGTCCATGCTATAGAATGCTCCCACTTTTTAGAATGTTCTGTGTGTACCGTTAAATAGACATTTCGGCTGTCATGCATTTTTTTTAGGAGGCACTTAATAATAAAACAAAATCTTTCTTTTTAAATTGGTCCTTGTACGAACATTCTATAGCATCGTCTGAGTACATACATTTAAGGAAAAGAGTGAATTAAATTCCACCTTGTATAGATAAGAAGATTCTTATAATAGAAAAAAATTAGAAAGATGAGCGGAAATTTTGAAAATTAATATCACGGATGTGACACCATGGCGAGAAGCTAGTCCTTTATAAAATTCATGGTCTAATATGGTAACTCCACAGTGCAGAGCCATGTAGATACCTACATGACGTGATATGCTACGCTACTTTTGCCATCACATACATTCATCTGTTTCACAACAGTATTATTTTTAATCATAAATGTAAGGGCTTTAACATTTGTGATTATGCCGCCCTGATTGTTTCAACTAATATTTTTATAAACTAAAACATGATAATTTTATAAAGTTGGTTTTCGTGTTGTGTTGATACTATGATGATACAGGGTTGATTTTAAATATTAATCTTATCTGTGTTTTCAGAGAGATAACGATAAACTCATTAGCTATTCCTGATACATTTTGTTCCCCTGATCCTGACTCGGGTTACCAGTGTCCACATGGGATGAAATGCATGAAATTAAATTTATCAAAATACATTATGGGCTTCAATGGCTTTGAAGAGTTTTGTAAGTTTAAATTTTAGTAACCAAAGCTTGTTGTAATATGGTGATTACATTCTCATTGTTGACAACTTAGACTCTTTTCAATTTTCTTTGTAGAAGTATCTACATGTTATTTAACCTTAACAGGGGCGGATCCATGTTAGGGCCAATTGGGCAGCAGCCTTTGGATATAAAAGGCCCCCAGCAGCCTGCACCGACTTGTTTTCTTTCTGGATTCCTTCTACCCTGCCATTTCTAAGCTAGGTATTCCAAAATTAAGCAGACCCTAGATAATAAGTACAACCGCAAGTTATTTCATATACCATGCACCTAGTACACATTATTGAAGACAGTTTAGTTGACAAATGGCAATTAGTGGATTAATTAAGCAGGCACCCAAGTAGTATTAGCCCAGAGCTCCAATAACTCACGGTCCACCCCTGAACCTAAAGGTTTTTTCTTTAATAATCTGGGAAATTCATGGTGGTAGTAAGAGTGATCACATGTTTAGTTGACAAATGGCAATTAGTGGATTAATTAAGCAGGCACCCAAGTAGTATTAGCCCAGAGCTCCAATAACTCACGGTCCGCCCCTGAACCTAAAGGTTTTTTTTTTTAATAATCTGGGAAATTCATGTTGGTAGTAAGAGTGATCACATGTTTAGTTGACAAATGGCAATTAGTGGATTAATTAAGCAGGCACCCAAGTAGTATTAGCCCAGAGCTCCAATAACTCACAGTCCGCCTCTGAACCTAGTAGTACTAGGTGGTAGGACTTTACTGCAAAGTTCGTCTAGGTAGGTACCACCGCTTTGCCAGTTATTCTGCCGCCAAGCAGTTGTGTGCAAGCACTGCTGTGTTCCGGTTTGAAGGGCACTGTAGCTAGTGAAATTACTGGGCAAATGAGACTTTATGATCTGATCTCACAGTTTAGTAATCTTATTACTAGATTGTGCTGATGTCTCAGGATGACGTGCGCAGTGCAGTGTCACGCGAACCTCTATACTTTAGAGTTCCGAGTGACACTGCAGCTGGTGTGGGCAGCCGTGTCGTTTAACATCAGGCGAACGGCTAGCTCGTCACGTCATTCCTTAACATTAAAAAAAAAAAAAACCTAAAGGTTTTTTTTTAATAATCTGGGAAATTCATGGTGGTTGTAAGAATGATCACATGTTTAGTTGACAAACGGCAATTAGTGGATTAATTAAGCAGGCACCCAAGTAGTATTAGCCCAGAGCTCCAATAACTCACGGTCCGCCCCTGAACCTAAAGGTTTTTTTTTTAATAATCTGGGAAATTCATGTTGGTAGTAAGAGTGATCACATGTTTAGTTGACAAATGGCAATTAGTGGATTAATTAAGCAGGCACCCAAGTAGTATTAGCCCAGAGCTCCAATAACTCACAGTCCGCCTCTGAACCTAAAGGTTTTTTTTTAATAATCTGGGAAATTCATGGTGGTAGTAAGAATGATCACATGTTTAGTTGACAAACGGCAATTAGTGGATTAATTAAGCAGGCACCCAAGTAGTATTAGCCCAGAGCTCCAATAACTCACGGTCCGCCCCTGAACCTAAAGGTTTTTTTAATAATCTGGGAAATTCATGGTGGTAGTAAAAGTGATCACATTGTTTTTCGCTTTGAAAGTTAAAGTAAATAATTTAAATACTTTTAGCGACAAGCATTTTCACTGTGTATCAAGCATCTTCACAAGAAGGATGGGTGTTCATAATGTACCGAGCTATTGACTCATTACCGACTTGGAGATCTGCACTCTACTTCAGGTTAGTATTTTTAGTAACTGCTAAGCTGCAAGTTTATTTTATCAATAGTTGAGTACCTTTATTTGTTTTTAATTTTTTACTTTATTTGTTAGTTTTTATAAGTAGTTAGTTAAATTTTCACTCTGGGGATTCGGTAGGGCATCTCCTTAACATTTGTTTATTTGTCAATAAATATCCTTAAAGTGGAGTAAATTAATTAAGTACTCGAAAACCTAATCTGCGATTTGAGATCCCTGGACCTGGCGTCGATTGCATCGCATTCCAGCGAAGTCCCAAAGACAATGGCCGTGTATTACATGTTTCTTTATATATGATAAAATATAATAATAACATTATTGTGTATTAATGTAAAGATTTTAAAAATCTGGGCCCAGTTATTAATATCATTATTTATTATTAAGCGTTATTCTAACACTTTAACAAGGTGGTAGGACTTTTCTGCAAAGTTCGTCTAGGTAGGTACCACCGCTTTGCCAGTTATTCTGCCGCCAAGCAGCAGTGTGCAAGCACTACTGTGTTCCGGTTTGAAGGGCAATGTAGCTAGTGAAATTACTGGGCAAATGAGACTTATCATCTGATCTCACAGTCGAGTAATCTTATTACCAGACTGTGTTGATGTCTCAGGATGATGTGCGCAATGCAGCAGTCATGCGAAACTTTACATGTTAGAGTTCCGAGTGACACTGTTCTGTTATGGGCAGCCGTGTCACTTAACATCAGGTGAACGACTAGTTCGTCACATCATTCAATAACATTAAAAAAAAAAAAAAAAGTTACTTGAAACCTACTTATTGCAGCACAATGATCTTCTTCCTCGCGTGGCTGGTGAAGAACGTTTTCATTGCCGTCATCACGGAGACGTTCAACGAGATACGCGTACAGTTCCAACAGATGTGGGGGGTGCGGAACCCTATTACTAAAGGCAGCACCACGCAGTTCTTTACGGGGGACGATAATGGATGGAAGCTGGTCACTATTGACGAGAACAAACATTCAGGTAAAGGTGGTGTTGCCCAGTTGTATTTTGACTTGAACCATTTGAAAGAGTGATAAGAGAGGTCTAATGGAATTTGGATGTTGCGTTTTTACAACAATTAAATTATTTATCCTTATATATAGATAGAATTAGATGGACGTTTCTTTTTTATTCTAAACAGGGTTTGAACAATCTGTCCACTCTAGGCTTTACTCGAAACAGTCAAACTACTGAGCGTAATAACTTCTTTGGGAGGGTAATTTGGATTTCTGGACTCTTTTTTTACTTCACATATCCCGTGAACATTAACTTTTTCTTGTCATTATAGATGTTCTAAAATATTAATTTAATAGTTGTTCGCTTCGCAATGTTTAAAAGATTAAAGGTACTTTATTTGTAGGTAGTGCACCAGAAATATTTCACAAGATGTTACGTTCGGCTTACTTCCGCCTGCTGGTGATGGGAGTAGTGCTGGCAAACGGAATCATTACCGCGACCATGAACTTCAAACACGACGGCAATCCAAGACAGTTCTTCTACCAGAAATATTATTACATTGAGGTAAACTTCAATTAGTATCGTTTATTTTTATTGTGTCCTGGTTTTTACTATTTTAAATAATATTTAAGGATAATAAGATGAGTTTCGATTTACTTTTTATTAGTTACGAGCTTCTGCCCGCAGCTTCGCCCGCGGCGTGGCCTATGGGAAAATAACTTAACCACCCATTTCACCTTCTTAAGGGTGGAATTTCGAAAAATCCTTAGAGGATGCCTACGTCATAACATCTACCTGCATGCCAAATTTCAGCCCGATCCGTTCAGTGGTTTGGGCTGTGATTTGATAAATTACTACGTCAGTCAGTCACCTTTGAGTTATATTTATTTAGACTAGTTGCGCCCCGCGGTTTCACCCGCGGATAAAAAGTATTTTAAGTATTTGCTCATCCCACGGGAAAATATAATTTATCCGGGATAAAATGTAGCCTATATGTTAATCCAGTGCATAAGCTATCTTGGTATCGAATTTCATCCAATACCATTCAGCCGTTTGAGCGTGAAGGAGTAACTAACATACACACATACACATACAAACTTTCACGTTTATAATATTAGTGTGATTAATGATTTGTATTTTATTCTTTCTTTTTAGATCGCATTCACAATATTCTTAGATCTCGAAGCCTTGATAAAAATCTGGTGCTTGGGACTAAAAGGCTACTTCAAACATTCAGTCCACAAGTTTGAACTGCTTCTAGCTATTGGCACCACTATCCATATAATACCACAGTTCTATATGTCTGGATTTACATACTTTCAGGTAAAATAATGGGAGGAATGTTACATTAATGGGAGGTGTGGAACCTGCCATAAAAATGTTGATTGTGTCCAATTAAAGCAAGAGCTGTTATAATTTTCAGGTTCTTCGAATAGTGAGACTGATCAAGGCTTCCCCATTACTTGAAGGGTTTGTTTACAAAATCTTTGGACCCGGAAAGAAGCTCGGAAGCCTCATTATATTCACCATGTGCTTACTGATAATTAGCTCTTCCATTTCAATGCAGCTGTTTTGTTTTCTGTGCGAATTCACTAAGTTTGAAACTTTTGATGAGGTAACAATATTTGGAATTAAAAATTTTGATAATTTATTGGCGTTAAATCTATAGAAACTTGTCGTTTGGTTAAATAAAAGTCTTAAGTGTTTGGCTGTTTTTCGATCCTAGCCACGGGACTACACATTTTACATAGGTGGCTCTCAGAAGTTTTATTATTTTCTGATAGGGTGATATTCGGTGATTCTGATAGAGTACGGTGTTTTTTCCTAAAACATAATCTAGCAATCTCTGCACTATATATACATTTTATTTGCTTTAGCATTTCCTATTCGATTAACAAACTAAACAATATTTTAGCGCTATATTTACGCCTGAGTTTCGAGTACGCAGTCTCTTTTCATGTATTCTGTGGAGGCACCAAGTGGATGTTTTTATTTTCAGGCATTCATGTCCATGTTTCAAATCTTGACTCAAGAGGCGTGGGTGGAGGTGATGGACGAGACCATGGTCCGCACGAGCCAGACACTCACTCCGCTCGTCGCTGTCTACTTTATATCTTACCACTTGTTCGTCACTTTGGTAAGATAACCTGCATAAATGTCCACCTAACTATAGTATTCCTTGTTGCTAAGTGTTTATATAATCCCAGGTGCATCAAACAAATTTGCTGAAAATTGTTTCCTTAAGCCATTGTCAATTCGTAACATATTTGCCTAAACTGTGGCCCTATTTTAAGTTCAACCCATTAAAGAATATGCCTCTGAAACTACGCTATTGCAATCTCACAAACACATGATCATACAAACTTATGTTGCAGATCGTGCTATCACTTTTCGTAGCAGTGATCTTGGATAACTTGGAGCTTGACGAAGATATAAAAAAGTTGAAACAGCTGCGCTACAGGCAACAGAGCGCCGAAATTAAGGAGAGTTTGCCATTTCGATTGAGGATATTCGAAAAGTTTCCTGATAGCCCACAGATGACGAGGCTCCATAAAGTTCCAGGAGATTTTAATTTGCCGAAGGTAAATCTACCGTAAATATATAACATCGAGGAATAAAATTTTTATAATTAATTATTGACACACACTGACTTGATGACAAAAGTTCTCAGATTCTAAATCTGAGAAATGTTAGTGATAACATTTCTAAAATATAGTTTATTTGACAGGATGTAATTACAATGAATATGTTTCGAGTTACCTATATTTCGGTGCTTGCAACAACGCGATAAAGAGTTTTATATATTTAGAAAAGTTCCTAGAGTCTAAAATTTCAAGTGGCGACTAGAAGATAGCGTAGGATCAGTCCGGTTTAAGCGAGACACGTTAACTTGATAAAAGTGGATTGAGATGGTGAGCAACTACTGTCTCCATTATTTACCGGACAGGAGAATGCTACTGCCCAGTCTCTGGATATTATCTGGATAAGATCAGTCCTTAGCTGACTCTCAAGGTACCCAGGTCAACCACACTAATACTCGTCCCTGTTTGCGTCAGGTGCGCGAGTCGTTCATGCGTCAGTTCGTGTGCGAGGTTGAAGGCGAGGAGGAGGCGGGCGGGACGGCGCGCTCGGCGGGCGACGTGTCGCGGCGCGCGTTCGAATATATCGGCGTGGCGGCCATAGCCTTCCCGTACCGCAAGCGTTGCCTCGTCAACACGCTGGTAGTGGCACCGCCCTCGCAGCGACCCAGCTCCGCGCTGCGGCGTCATGTCGTCAGCACCATCATCGAGTGAGGAAACCAACTGCTTTTGTTTTTACAAGCTTTTATTTTTTCGTTTGAATAAATCTGCGTAACGGCGGTAGCCTTCCCATATCGTAAGTACCGCGTTATGCACATAGGCGTTGGCTGGAACTGACTGTGCTGGCCTACCTAATGTGATTTGTTTGTTTGCGTCTTTGTTATTTATCCCTTCTGGCCTTTTGGCTAAAATCAATATAGTCTTAGTTATTTGTTTTTGATTTGGAAAGCGAATCTTGTATCGCTATTTGTTTTTTCTCTTATCTGTAGGTAACGTTACCGAATTGAGAATGTAACCTTCTTGCTTAGAACAGTCGGTACTTTCAAATCACATCGAAATTGATGGTAAAGTGTACTGCCGAATGCGTTGTGCATAGGCGTTTACGAGTCACGTGATATGTAAATATAAATTGAAGTTTTATTCAATCAATCACACTAATATTATAAAGGCGAAAGTTTGTATGTGTGTATGTTTGTTACTCCTTCACGCTCAAACGGCTGAAAAGATTTGGATGAAATTCGGTACCAAGATAGATTATACACTGGATTAACATATAGGCTACATTTTATCCCGGAAAAGTGAAATTTTCTCGTGGGATGAGCAAATAATTAAAATACTTTTTATCCGCGGGTGAAACCGTTATATAGTTAGACATATTAACGAGTCATAAATAATAATAATAAAATACCTATAAAATATATTTCACATAAACATTTATAACGTAGTATTCGATTATAATTAATTTGATTACGGTGTAAGATTCTTAAAGCGATTGAAATTATTATAAGTAACACACTCTTTTTAAAAGGATATTGTTGCATTGTGGTTCTTTTTGGTTGGTTCCTCGAAACATAGTGTAGTCTAGTCTCTACATTGTCTTATTTTGTCTGGCTAAAATCTCGTTGGTGCCCTATATACCAATAAAGCATTTTTATTTTATTATTGGTTTGTATGAAGAATATGTAGGTTTGAGGGGAACACGATCTGTCATAACATCTTCGATAGGTGCTTGTTTTTTTCGTATTTTACTAAAAAACTTTCAGTTTACATTAATTTGTTTTATTTTTATTTATTTACAGATTTTTGTTTGTGACCTGAGGACATTTTACAAAAGGTTATATTTCTTTTTTTTCCCTTTTTAGAAAATGTATATTAATCATTTTACCTTGCTTTTTTTTGTTTTGTTTTGGCTCCACACTTTTGTGTATTTAGCCAGTGTCAAGTAATTGATAATTTCTCAAGTTAATTAATATTATGTAATATGTCTAGTCTAGTCAAGTCATACTCCTAGTAAAGTGGTGGTAACTTTACCAGAAGCTTCTATGGAGTTTTGGACACAACACGAAAAGAATCGTTTCACCATCATTATACCACTTTTCCACACTCATGCCTGTAATTTAGCACTTAACGAATATAATGCCACCAATTTTATGGACTAACACCGAAAATAATACAAGTTTTGGAAAATAATACAGTGCGCGACGCGATCTATTTCGTTTTCCCGTCAAATCTCCTTTACCTTGCTTATTGCAGAGATTCGAACAACCACCGCCCTCTTCTCGGCGATTCAGCGATGCTGGCGACCGGCGGGAAAGGATTAAAACCGCAGGGAACGATTTCAAGCGCGAAACAACTCCGTGTGGATCAAAAAAAGTATGCATTTCTTCCTTGGCTTTATATTAATTTTATTTCTCATTATGTCAAAATATCAGCTAAATACTTATAGTCAAGTGTTTGTGTAGGTATAATTAAAGGTTTCTATAAGATGTGACTATACCCACAAGTATCCGGTGATTATTTTAATCAGTTGAACTGATTATTGGACATGAATCAACAAGAAAGTTTTAATTACTGTACAAAAGTTAAAGTGTTTTATTGCTTCTTCTTAATAATCGGAGTTTTCCTTTATGCGTTGTGCTGGACTGCATGCACCAGAAGTAGGAAAGAGAACTTTTTATTTTTGAAAATAGGCTTGCTATATTTTTTTTTTTTTTTTTTTTTTACTTCAAACTTGTCTAGCATTTGACCACGCTCTCACCTGATGGGAAGTGACGATGCGATCGAAGGTGTAGCATGCTAGCCAAGTAAATACCTATTCACTCTTCTCTTGAACACGCCCGGGTCATATTTCGCCGGAAACACCGACGCTGGCAGGGCATTCCATTCCTTAGCCGTTCTAATTAAGAACGTTGAGTCAAATCGCTTGGTACGAATGGGTGGTATTTCGACCACAAAAGGATGGCGCTTAGCCGAGCGTCTAGTAGTCCGGTAGTGGAATGGTGATGGGAGAATTAGATCATGCAGTTCTTGAGCGCATTCACCGTGGTGTAATCTGTAAAAAACCGACAGACTTGCCACCTTACGTCGATGTGCAAGGCTCTGGAGCCTTTCACCAACCAAAGTGTCGTCGTCAATGAGCCTTTTGGCACGCCGTTCAATCGAGTCCAGAGCTTCAAGCTGGTACTTGGCAGACCCGTCCCACAGGTGGCAGCAGTACTCCATACACGATCGGACTTGTGCTTGATACAGATTTAGAAGCTGTCCAGGTGTGAAGTACCGCCTTACCTTGGACAATATGCCGAGTTTTTTTGAAGCTACTTTGGCTTTGGACTCGATGTAGGATCCAAAGTTTAGGTTTGACGTGAGATCAACACCCAAAAGCTCAAGATGGTTTCCTAAACTTACAGATACACCACGGAATGAAGGAGCCAGATGGAGTGGGCTCTTTTTAGCAGTGAATAAACACGCCTGTGTTTTTGCAGCATTGAACCTAACCAAGTTAGCATCGCCCCAATCGGACACGGCTTTCAAAGCCAGGTTCATGCGCTCAACCATAGCCTCTCTCTCAATCCGGACGTCGTCACCACTGGCTCGGGCACTGGATGTGTATCTTTCAACAACAGTACTATCATCTGCATACCCAAAGGTACCGGGCTTTAGCAAATCATTGATGTGGAGTAAGAATAGTGTTGCTGAAAGAACTGACCCCTGAGGTACACCAGCATTAATAGCTAATTGATCGGAAGAGCAGCCATCAAGAACTACTCTAAGCGATCGTTCCCTCAAAAAGTCTGATATCCAAGTGCACAAACCAGCAGGTAGTCCGTAAGATGGAAGCTTATTCAGAAGACCGTCGTGCCAGACCCGATCAAATGCCTTAGAGACGTCTAGAGATACAGAAAGTGCCTCTCCATGCATCTCTAAGGCTTCGCTCAATATGTGAGTGGCATACGCGAGAAGATCCCCAGTGGACCGGTTTCGGCGAAATCCGTATTGCCGGTCACTGAGGAGATCATTGTCTTCAAGGTATGCCAAGAGCTTGTTGTTAATTATACGCTCCATACTCTTACAGAGAATGGAGGTAATTGAGATGGGTCGATAGTTGGCAGGATCAGCACGACTGCCCTTCTTAGGTACAGGTTGTACGTTGGCTAGCTTCCAACTCATAGGGACTATTCCGGTGTCTAGAGAGAGGCGAAATAGGCGTGTTAGAATGGGAGACAACTCGGGTGCACAGCTCTTAAGTACAATTGCAGGTATACCATCGGGACCACTGGCTTTGTTCACGTCTAGACTGCGTAATGTTTTTAGTACTTCCTTCTGACGTATGCGTATTTCCGGCATGAAAACACCGCATTGTGGAAGGCAGGGAGGTACCTCATTAGCAGTATCTAAACGCTATATTTGACATTAAACATTGTATTTTTAAATTTTCGGATTATGACTTGTAAAAGTACCATAAGTAGCCTATTAACAATTAATTTGAATTATTCATTTTTAATTTCACCCCTAAGAGGTTAGTAGCAATATTGTCAATTTTCCCTAGGTTCGGATCGCGGTCTATCCGGCGGTCCGTGCGCAGTGGCTCTATAAAGCTGAAGCAAACGTACGAACATTTGCTAGAGAACGGAGACATCGGCGCCGCATCGCGCGTCGTGCCTTCTTCGCGCGCTCGCCCTCCATACCTCGACATACGACTACTGCAGGCGAAGAGGCAACAAGCTGAGATGAGAAGGTGATACTGAACTTCAGGGAATTTTCTTATACTATAACAGCCTTATTAATAAACGGGTATTAGTCTCGGATTAGTTACTTCAGCTTTTGTCCTTTTTTTGCTACTGGAATATTTAGCTGGATCGAAAGAGACAAAAGATGGTGTAACTAGTCTAAAGCTAGTTCGTGTTTATTAATAAGGCTGTATATGTATTATTTGCTCACATAATTATACAAAAATAGCATGCTTAAGTTTTTTTTTAAAATAAGTAAATGCTGATATGTGTTCCGACCTTAAAATTTCCCCAGATGAGCGTACTTTAGAGGCAAGTTTAAATTAGTCGCAAGTGTTAGTCAAAATTGTGTTTTGATATTTTTTTGTGCGCGAACAGAATAATTAATTAATTTGAACATTATATCATAAACTTAAACCGGGTGGTTTAACTTTATGATCATTAAATTAGGTCTTTCTCGTTGAAGTATTCCTTTTTTTACAGATCGTAAGGTATAGGCAAAAAAATTGACCTAGCAGATAACACCCGTTTATCCGGTCAAATTTTTCTAAAGATTACAAAGAAAGAGTGCATGTTATAAACGAAAGCTACCGCCTCGTTTGTGGTTCAATATAAAATCTCGTTACGACTTTTTTATTTTTTCTCTCTTTCTCTCTCTCTTCATTTTGTCGCAAACAATCTTGCTTGGTAGCATGCATAAGCAACCCTCGTAATTAATCTTTGAAATCCCCTCTCGTCATTTAAAATTTTCCTTGTGTTCTGTACATACTAAACAAAAAAAAAATTAACATGACATTGAAGAGGACATGTCTTGTGAGGGTTTTTTAGGCGAGCGTGCTATATCAGCGAAATGTGATCGAAAGTAATATTTGATATTAAAAAAAAAACAAAGTCTTCTCTAGAGTCGTTTTTCAGGAATCAAAGAGAAGAGGACCTTCGCGAAAACCACCCGTTGTTCGACACCCCGTTACTGATAGTGCCGCGCGAGTCTCGCTTCCGTAAGATATGTCGCGCCATCGTGGACGCGCGGTACGACGCGAGGCTGCGGGACCCGGTTACTGGGAACGAGAGAAAAGTCCATTACAAGAGCTTTCAGTATGTACCCCTGATCATGTATTAGCCTATGCTTAGCGATCAATCATCTAGTGTGAAACACCTTTTATACTTCTGGTTATTTTTTAATTTTCAATATACGTCGTAACTTTTCATTAGCAAGTCAAACACTAATTAAAGGGACTAGGTTTTTTCTACTAAACCGCTTTATTCCCCTTTTCGTCCAATCGCGCGCCAGTCAGTGTTGCCAATCAGAAAAAACAATTTAACTAAGGAATTCCGAAAAATAGGTACAAATTAAAAAAAAACTATGGAATATAAACCAATTATTATCAATCATCGTCATCAATCAATCATCAACAGCTGTCACGAATAAAAGCCAGACATACAGCCCTAGCTGCTGGACGAAATTCCCGATATTTCGGCACAGTTACACGCACCAAGTTCACCGGTAGACTGAAGATGCGGGTGGATGGCAATCGAACTCGACTGTAAATCCCGTAAAAACACTCACTGTGTCACTGCATATAATAGGTGTTTACCTATGAAATTGCCGTATTGCAGTACAGACTTTTCCAAACAAAAAAAAGTTTTGATTAGCTGTGAATTCTAAATTCAAATTAATTTTGTTTTAAAAATATGACATTCTATTTACAATATAAGTCTTTTGTTTATTGATTAGCGTTGTATTTTCATTACATTTCAACATTTTTCCTCATAATGGATTCTTTGAAATTTCGTGTAATTATGGAATATGAGTTCCGTCGTGGCACCAACGCGGCACAAACGACACATAACATCAACGACGTTTACGGAGAGAACTGTACAAACGAACGTACAACCCGTTATTGGTTTGCTCGGTTCCGTTCTGGGAATTTTGACTTGAAAAATGAACCTCGTGGTCGTCCGGAAACTTTGGTCAACAATGATGAATTAAAGGCGATTGTGGAAGCTGATGAATCTCAATCTACAGCTGAGCTGGCAGCAGCTTTTGATGTTAGCATCAAAACAATATTGGTCCATTTGCGACAGATTGGCAGGATAAAAAAGCTTGATAGATGGGTGCCCCACGAACTTAACGATCGCCAGCGCAACGTACGCGTCGAGACTTGCCTTGCGCTGCTTAACAGGCACAGAAATGAAGGAATTTTGAACCGAATTGTTACGTGCGACGAAAAATGGATTCTTTTTGACAATCGAAAGCGCTCAGCAAGTTGGTTAGATCCTGGTTCGGTACCAAAGCAATGTGCAAAACGAAAAATGACCCCTAGAAAGGTGATGGTCACAGTTTGGTGGTCTAGTGCTGGTGTGATTTATCATAGCTTTTTACAAAACGGCGAGAGCATTACTGCAGATGTGTACATTGAAGAACTGACCACAATGATGGCGAAACTCGCACGTCTGCAACCAGCTTTGGTCAATCGGTCGTCTCCACTGCTACTTCACGACAACGCGCGACCCCATACTGCACAACAGACCGTCTCTAAGCTGCATGAGTTGGGTTTGGAAGCTCTCCCTCATCCGCCATACTCACCAGATCTTGCGCCTACCGACTATTACTTTTTCCAAAATTTGGACAACTTTTTAGCGGGAAAAAAATTCAATTCCCGAGAGGCAGTACAAAACGCCTTTGAAGAGTTTGTTGTCTCCCGTCCTGCTGATTTTTTCAAGAAGGGCATCCATAAACTGCCATAGCGTTGGCAAAGATGCATTGATTGCAGGGGTGATTACTTTGAATAAAAGAAATAAATAAGTTCGAAAAAAAAATACTTTAACTTTTTTCAAACAAAACGGCAATTTCATAGGTAAAGACCTAATACTATTATTATCACATTTTGGACTCGTATTATTTTCAATGCAACCTAATACTGGATTCCAACCACTATAGTCAGGTGAAAACCATCACCTTGTATATACCAGTGACCAACCGTGAAATTATAAAACAGGATAAATTGCAGTTATTTTTAAATCAAAGTAAATCTAATCTTTATTACTTCAAATAATTTAATTAATAATTCTATCATCCAAGGAATAAAAATGTTTTCAGCAATTTTCTCGGTTTGGTGACATACATGGACTGGGTGATGATAATGGTGACGACTTTGTCGTGCCTTTCTATGATGTTCGAAACGCCTACTTACAGAGTTATGGAGAACTTTGTCTTACAGGTAAAATGTCTAAAAAACCATTTTTACGATAAAGTCAATTAAAATCTTCTAGTAACACTTTCCCTGATGTAGCAATGAGCGTACAGAAATTGACAAACGTACGAGAAACCGGGGGCTAGAGAGATAACTGCGAACTTAGAAGCTGTCAAACTTAAGGGGAGCTGGGCATTAATCCACACTTAACGTTAGCTAATATTATGTTAATATTATCAAATATAGTGAAACGTTGTAATATAGCAATAAAATAATTTTTGTTTCAGATTGCAGAGTACGGATTTGTGGTTTTTATGAGTCTCGAGTTAGCACTAAAAATTTTATCTGACGGGCTTTTCTTCACACCTAAAGCGTACTTGAAGGATGCTGCGGCGGTTTTGGACGTCTTCATTTACATTGTAAGTGGCTTTACTCTGACTGTACTTGTCAAGTTTCACAATGAAATTTGTAGTTCTCTCTTGGCTAGCTACCAGCTTTAAATTAGGAATTTGTTGCAAAGCTCGTGTGTTCGGCGGTCTCATTTGAAAGCCAGTACCTAATCCAAGCTAGGCCAGGCGTAACGCCTTTCAAACTGATCTGAACTGATCAACTGATCGAACGCTTTTTATATAAGTTAGTAGCGTTTGATTATACGTTACAATTGCGGAGCCAAACTTAATCGAATAAATGCTACATTTAAGGTTTTTTATTGGCTAGTCAAGACAAGCTATGCGTAGATCTAAACTTAAAAGGAAAATGGTAATAACGACTGAAGCGGCTCCGTTTCAGCTTGGGCAAAAATTATATCTTATGTCCGGTGGTTGTGGGCAGGTTCGATAATTTTATTGGAAGTTTCTTTTGCTTCCGTTTTTGGGAACTTTTCAAAACAGGGCCATGAGAGTTTATAATAAAAAAAATGTTTTACAGTTAATTTCATATTCTGCAACGAGAGTTTAATTTATTAACCAGCTAGGCAATCACATAACTCGATTGCAACCAATAGAAACACAATTTTGTATGGATTTGACAGTTTGAATACGCAGTTTATGTGCATAGTTAGTATGAAAATTTCTCCTGTTGCATTGCAATCGAAGTTTCGTGATCACCCCGCAGGTGTCGCTAACGTTTCTGTGCTGGATGCCGGTGCGCGTGCCGCCCGGCTCGGGCGCGCAGATGTTGATGATCCTGCGGTGCGTGCGCCCGCTGCGGATCTTCACGCTCGTGCCGCACATGCGCAAGGTCGTCTACGAGCTGTGCCGCGGCTTCAAGGAGATACTGCTCGTGAGACTCACCTATATTATTGTGTTCTATCCTTAGATGATTTACATATAATTATTTTGGAGATACCTTACTAGGGTGGTTGTTACGTCATTGAAAACTGCAGTCATATTTTTTTTTTTAATTTGTCTTGCTGTTGACCACGCTCTCACCCGATGGGAAGTGACGATGCGACCGAAGGTGTAGCATGCTAGCCAAGTAAAACTATTATTATCAACAATTATTCATTGTATTTCAATTTCATCATAGTGCATCTAATAGAAACTGGATCCGGAGCTTCGATTACACCCGTAAAGAAGAAACTCCAAGAAACAAAAGAATAATATCACCATTTATTATTCTTTTGTTTCACATAAATTTTATCGTCGATGATTTTACTCAAATAATTATTAACTCGGTAACTAATTCATGACTATCACCGGCGCCGATATATAGATATATAATCTGCGTGACCAGTACAGTGTTGCTCGCTTTACAAAGTGTTGCCATTTAACATTTCATATTGATTTTCTATACGTTGAGGTTTTTTTGCATAGTTATAGATAGTATCAGTACGGGAAGAACTATATTAAAAAACACGTACCTAATGCCCGTCTGCACTAAAGTCGATTAAAATACAACTTCGCTAAGCAACACTTTCCACTATGTTCCGGCTTCCGTTCTCTCTGTTTAGGTTAGACATTTGTGGTATGCGAGCTGAACACATTTTATTGCCTTGTAGCAAGAGTCACTATTTATATAAATGACTTCGTATAGTGAAGCTTGTGTATCTGTACTATTAAGTATTCTATGCCTTGGTGTCAAAGAGTGTATCTGTCTGTATCACTTACAGCTACCTCTCGACAGTTGCTTGTCGTGGATGGCAGAGTAATCCCTTTTGTTTTACAATAATTAACTAAAACTATGCGGTTGGTCAGCAAGACGCCTACCAAGCGTGGTGATTATGGCAACAAATGAAGAAGTCAATTTTCAGCAGTGTACGTCTCTCGGCTGATGATGATGTGATGTGTAATGCTGTTGATCTTTGTCCAACTTTACGGCGGCGATCACTTGCCTAAGCTGAGGCTACAAGTAATCCCGTGTAAAAAAATATTAAACGCCCCACCATCAAGACATACATTATTACTTTTGGCGAAACATTTATTGTCATGTAGGTATGTTACAGGTATCAACATTGCTCATCCTATTGATGTTTGTATTTGCGAGCTACGGCGTACAACTTTATGGAGGAAGGTAAGAGTATTTTCATCTATCCATTGATATGTAACTATAATACATGATTTGACCCAAAAGTGTTTGGTTTTAATACTGTAAGCATTTTTTGTAATTGCGTATCTAAATAAATATATGAATACGCTCGGATAAGAAAAAGAGTTTCTCACGCGCACTATTCCTGCCCGCACGAAGACAGTAAGCATCCTTTGTTACACCATAATGCCGTGTAATTGCTTTCACTATTTGTGATTAGGTGAATTTCATGCATCCGACACACGTCTTGAATTAAAGTTCATTCATTGTTATGCAGTTCGCTGACGTTCCACCGGTTAACAAACCAACAATAATCAGGAAGCGCCTATTTTTTAATGAATTTCGGGACTTTAAAATATCAAGTTACATGTTTTGGTTATCAGATTAGCGCGATGTAACGACCCAACCATAACTCGACGAGAGGACTGCGTGGGTGTATTCATGCGGAGGGTATTTGTCACTAAAATGAAACTTAGACCGGGACAAAATGAAACCTTTCCTTCAATGCTGGTCCCTAGAGTATGGTAAGATCTCCATGTCTAGTAAACACGTTTTCTGAAAGAAAGAAACGGTTTTATACTGGATTTTTTAATTTGTTTGTTTCCAGGGCTAATCCCAAACGATTCAATTTCGACAACATTGGCGATGCACTCCTCACGTTATTTGAGGTACTTTCCTTCAAAGGATGGTTGGACGTGAGAGATGTTTTGATCAAAGCATTGGGTCCGGTAAGGCTTTCTTGCAATATGTTCTTTTATCGTTATAAAATATTCCTTGTTATTTATTTATTTATTGTGATAAAAACGACAAAATCAACCACACCACACAAAATATTTATAGTTATTATAGCACCACCGTGCATCGAGGCGGTATAGTAGTGCCAAACCAAATGTGCCAGCTCACCGAAATGCGTAGCGCCCCTAAAAAAATTGTAGTAAAAAAAATCCTTCGTGACACTGATGCATCGTAAATTTTTTGTGTCGAATAATGCTGTTATTTCACGGATAATAATTTCGGAAAACGTGAACTTTACTCCTCCTTATAACGAACGTTAGTTAGCTGTTCCGTATCCACCACTTTCCCGACGCTCATACCAGAGAACGTGTCTTACGTAAAGTCCACCGAAGTCCAACTGCATAATATCCATAATTTTAATGTTCGATGTTGTTTAATTGTTTTTGTGGAATAAACTTGCAAACAACCATAATCAAGCTTTTAATGTTGATGAAATCCACCCTTACCAGTAAACAGTGTGTACTGTGTAATGGAGGATTAGGTTATTTTGTGTTTTGTTTCTCTCTTGTTTAATTAATAATATTAAAATCTTGTGTAATTTGAAATAGGCAAAGATAAAACACAAAGTAGCTATTCTACTGCTATGCAATGTTTATTAGTAATAGGGATTGTAGGTAAGTTTGTACGGTGGTAATCAATTATAATGAACCTGTTTTCAGATGCACGCTATCTATATTCACGTTTACATATTCTTGGGTTGTATGATCGGATTGACGTTATTCGTGGGCGTCGTGATTGCGAACTATTCCGAGAACAAAGGCACTGCTCTACTCACTGTCGACCAGAGGAGGTGGTAAGAAATAAATTTACAAACAACTTTCTAATTTATTATGATCTATTTCTTTTCTTAGCCAAGCACTTAAAAATGTCCATCAAGCTATAAAGTGTTCATCTAGTTTTTGCGATATTTTTCCTTTACTGAAAAAACTTCTCAAGTAGAATTTATACTTTTGCACATGTCGACGTCACTAACTAGAACCATGATATATTCCTGTGCCAAATTCTTGCAAATTAAATCTCAAACAGCGGTATTTGATATTGCCATGTTACAAATGCATTTGTGACCAAGCACCTATCAGCGTATAACGGCAGTTTCACTTCAAAGCCAGTTCCCAACTCAGATGTTGCAAAATTTCGATCTGTGACTAAAGTGGAATTTGTTGGATAGATATCAGCGAATATCAAGTTAGTAGAACGCTACTCATGAAAAAAATAAAAGAGTGAAGTACCATATATTAATTTAATGTCATACTCATGTCAACGATCAAATTAAGCAAAATATGCTCCCACGGCAAGCGCTATAGCTGTTATAAACCGCTTTCTAAGCCAAGTCCAGGATGCTGACATTACATACTGCATGTCACTGACCCCATTAGTCGGCTTTATAAATATATTTTGTTTAGTCCAACTAAGAATTTAGTATAACAATGTGAATGTTTTGGCGGAGCTGTAAGTTCACTGTTGTATTTAACAAATGAAAAAAAGCAGTTGAAACGCCCTTTAAAACTTAGTAAACGATTGTCCAGGTGTGACCTAAAGAAGAGGCTGAAAATCGCGCAGCCTCTACATTTGCCGCCGCGCCCGAACAAGAGGAAAGTGCGCGCGTTCGCTTATGACGTCACACAGAACCTCACCTTCAAGAGAGTAATAGCTATCGTCGTACTGATCAACAGTAGCTTATTGGCAGTTACTGTAAGTACTGGTGTTGATATAAGCATAATATTAAAGCTTTACCTTACTTTGGAAACCCTGATACTATTATGCTTTATGCCACTCCTCACGTCACGCTGTTAAAATTATGGGAAACATTTTAATGTTTATTATGTGATATTCCACTTCAGTTTTTTTTTGTAACACTAAATTGCCGAAGTAAAACGATTTAAATTTTTGGATTAAACATTAAATATTATATTAAGATTTTACGATTATTTAGGTTTTCTCAAATATTTTTAATGGCGTAATGTGGATGTAAGTGTGAATATGTTGGCCTTACAGACGTTATTAAATATCATCCTCAATTGATAGCCAGTTTCTAAACCAAGGTAGTTTGCCACCTTCGGCCAAATCGTTACCTAATTTAACTAAACGCGCTGTCTGAAATATAAAAATAACCGGTGAACATTTTCGTACATCACCCAGTGGTCGAAATACTCGGTGCACACGGAGAAGCTGGCGCTAACCTCGGCGCTACTGACGCTAGTATTCGTGGTGGAAGTGCTGCTGAAGACGATCGCCTTCACACCGCGGGGCTACTGGCAGAGCCGCCGGAACAGATACGATCTGCTCGTCACCGTCGCTGGATGCATCTGGATATTCATGCACTTTACTTTGAAGGTATGTGAATGTTATCCTGACATGCTTGATGTATATAGGCCACACGAAAATGATTTACAATCCTATCTCGAACCCCCGGTTTCTCGAACGTTTGTTATAATTATTGTGTCAACTTGGCAAACCAAATACTGGTGTCGATTCTGTGTCACATTCTCTAAAACTAAAGTAAACTTAAAGTATGGCGTTATTCTTCTGATAAAGGGGAAATGAAAAAGACGGAAATATGTTAATTTCATTTAGCTTTAGATTATGCGACACAGAATCGACACCACTGTATGCTTATTGTTTGATGACAGCCGATGATCAACAGGCAACCAATGAGAGTTCAGTATTTGGTCTGCCAAAGTTTAACAAACGTACGAGAAACCGGGGATTAGAGTTCAATGTTACCATATAAAGAAATAAGCGATGTAGATAACACCGTAAATAGTACTGGCGATTGACGTCAGCTCTGTTTCCATTCCAGAACGACCTATCATACTTCGTGGGCTTCATGGTGGTGATTCTCCGTTTCTTCACGATCACGGGCAAGCATACTACTCTCAAAATGCTAATGCTCACAGTCGGCGTCAGCGTCTGCAAGAGTTTCTTCATCATTTTTGGCATGTTCCTGCTTGTTTTCTTCTATGCCCTCGCTGGGACGATTGTCTTCGGAAATGTCAAGTATGGAGAGGGAATTGGAAGGTAACCTTAACTTTTGATCGAACTTTATTGAGGATTTATTTTATCATGTACTTCTTAATTCTCGAAATTATCCATAATTTTTATTTTTTTAATATTTACTTTAGGTAAATTTCGATAAAGATAATCAGGTTGGTTGACACTTTAGAATTAAGTAAGGTGTTTGTAAATAGATAAACTATCAAATAAAACAATATGAATATTGCAGTTGAAAATGAAAAAAGAGCAGATTTAGTTGATTTTCCTTCTGCAATATGGGATATGATTATTTAGGTAAGAGGAGTTTACAAAGGGATAAAATTTGTGGGTAGCAAAAATTCTTTGTCGCTTAAGAATGATAGATAGATAGAAAATGATACTTACATGTGTATTGCAGACGGGCCAACTTCAACTCGCCCATACATAGCGTAGCCATGCTATTCCGCATAGTGACGGGCGAGGACTGGAACAAGATAATGCACGACTGCATGGTGGCGCCGCCGTACTGCACGCCCGCCGACAACTACTGGGAGACCGACTGCGGCAACTTCACCGCCTCACTAGCCTACTTCTGCACCTTCTACGTCATCATCACTTACATCGTGCTCAACCTGCTTGTAGGTCAGTCAGTACCATAAGGCCACCCCTTGATCTACCAATAATAATAATAATAACGCCCAATAATCACATACATACCATTCTTTGTTCTGCTATTATGTGCATTGTATTTTGGTCTTCAATAAAGTATTTTTGTATTGTATATTTTGTATATTCATTAGCATAGAATACCTTGTGATCCCGGTTTGTGGTTAAGACCATCTTATATGCGGACTAAGGAAATTTTCAGGAAATAGGCAGCAGCATTCTCTTCGGTTTTTATTATAATCTACTGCGATCACCAAGCCCCCTGCCAAGCGTGGTAATTATGGCTAATCCCCCAATAAGCATCCAGTGTCGTTTTGTGGGGCAGGCCATGTTCAATAGTGGGCTTCTTTCGGCTGTTGATGTGAATGGCAAAGACTTGTCAGTTCGCTACAATGCTTATTTATCTGAATGGCATAGACTTGTCAGTTCGCTACAAGCGTATTTATGTGAATTGCATAGACTTGTCAGTTCGCTAACATACCGTACTTCACCTAAGCTTCGTAAAGCAACGAAAACATATGTCTTATTACAAAAAGCGAAACGGTTCCTTTTCGTATTATTTAAAGTTTGTCTACGCTAATACCACAGAAATAGACATAATATAGAAAATGTAATATGATTCAAAAATACAACAAAGCTTGTTATTGCATGTTTATCGATGGTACCTTTGCATTAGCTAACAAACTATTTGAAATAGTTGCTTAAGTGGAGGCATTTGAGGAATGTTAAAAAAAGAAAGAAAAAACATTTATTCGTCAACACACTGACACAACTGATAACAAATACATAACACCAAAATAATAAAACAGTATTGTGAAACGCCCGTCATTTAACCGCGCGTTATAAGTTTACTGCGGGTTTAAGCGCTTCAAACATACTATTTCAAATATTCATATAAAGTCATCCATCTAAAATCAAACTAAGATGTTATCTGTGTATGGCGATCGAGGATGATAAGTGGTGGTGGTGTGTGGATATTAAATGCGATTGTTTTGAGAAACTGCTAATTTTGTGTCGCACTTATACACAAATCCAACTGTTTGGTAGGTATCTGTAAAACGTGCGCAATATTGTTGCAGCTATCATCATGGAGAACTTTTCTTTATTCTACTCGAACGAAGAAGATGCCCTGCTATCGTACGCTGATATACGGAACTTTCAAAACACGTGGAACATTGTGGATGTTCACCAGAAAGGAGTCATTCCGGTTCGAAAAGTAAGTAAAACAGTTACATGAAGAAGATATATTATAATTATATACTTATATTCAAATATGTACATGAACTTTTACTAGGTGGTAGGACTTTTCTGCTAAGTTCGTCTAGGTAGGTACCACCGCTTTGCCAGTTATTCTGCCGCCAAGCAGTAGTGCGCAAGCACTACTGTGTTCCGGTTTGAAGGGCACTGTAGCTAGTGAAATTACTGGGCAAATGAGACTTTATGATCTGATCTCACAGTCGAGTAATCTTATTACCAGACTGTGATGATGTCTCAGGATAATGTGCGCAGTGCAGTGTCACGCCAAACTTTATATTTTGGAGTTCCGAGTGACACTGTTCTGTTATGGGCATCCGTTCGCTGAACATCAGGTGAACGACTAGCTCGTGACATCATTCATAACATAAAAAAAAAACTTAAAGCCAGTAAAGAGTTCAATCATTCGCCCCTTCTTTTTCCTGGAGTTTTGTAGACTTCTAAGTATTCAGTTGTGTTACTGGGCCAAGAGGGCTGTTCCAAGGACCAAAGATGACAGCGATTTATTGGGTAATTTACAAAAATAGTAATATGGGATATGAATTGAGTTTTAGCCTGGATTGTTTTAGTACCCATTGCTAAACAACTTTACAAGTTTGTAGCTGCGAAGAATTTTGGGGGGCATTTTTTTAAGTTACCAAAAAGAGAATATTGTGAAACATTGGTAAATTTTCAGGTAAAATTCATTCTAAGATTACTAAAAGGGAGACTGGAATGCGACACACACAAGGAAAGGTTGCTGTTCAAGTATATGTGCTACGAGTTGGAGCGACTTCATAACGGCGAAGATGTCACCTTTCACGATGTCATCAAGTAAGTTAAAAATAACCTGTACAATTATGTCTTAGGTTTATTGTTCAAACTGATTCTACCACATTTAAAAACGAGGCGAGTTATTCTTTTATTTCATATTTACAGCAGGACCAAAATGAAATTGTTGCAACAATTGTATTAATCCATACAGCAATACGGCCGCGGACTAGTCAGCAATAATTCACGTCCAATAACTAAATAATACACCATACCCCTTCAGATGAATGTGCATTATTTTTTTTAGATTTATGATAATAAGTATTAATAATGTTAAAATTTTAAGTAAAATTATTGTAATAGTTAAATTTGGACGACTTGTAAGACAAAAAACATGTTGTTCAATTAATCCAATAATATCTTGCATGCTACTAATATGTATACACATGTTTGAACAAATGCACTAATCTTTATCTTAAGATGCAATACCAAAAAATAGTGAACCGACTTAAAATAAGGAGGAGATTCTTAATTCGCCTATACTGTTTATTTTCATGTTTCATACTTAGGATCTCCATCCATCGTTTATGAACTGATTTGTAATTTTTTTATTTTATTTGGCAGTGTTGTAGTAGTTGAGCATTCAGATCTCACACTTAATAAAAATTGGCTGAGTAGTTTGGTTTTTAAACCAATAAATGGAAAAATATATGTATGATATATGTAGATATGTCAACCAAGCATTTCTCATATGGAAGTCGGTCTCACACCTTTTTCAAAGAATATTATTTCTCTAATATTCGTCAGCCATTCCGTCACCTAATAATTAATCCATTTTGAATGTCATCATTACATTATTCTACCATCTTCAATCGCCCTCTTCCAAACCAGAAAACATCCATTCAAATTGATATTCCAGCATGCTATCATATCGCACGGTGGACATCCGCAAATCGCTACAAATGGAAGAATTATTGGCGCGAGAGGAGTTCGAGTTCCTCATTGAAGAGGAAGTCGCCAAGCAAACCATACGCACTTGGCTCGAGGGTTGTCTTAAGAAAATACGCGCCAACAGTAGCGTGAGTAGAAATTACCAAAACATAAACAATGAAGAACACAGAGAAATTAAAGTTCAGGATATTTAGATTGTACGTGATGTAATAAAAATAGTGTAAAACCTAGCAATTACATTTTATAAAGTCACAATAAATTTGAAATCCCGTCCAGTCTTAACAACCTACCGGAGAAGTCTGTGTTATTTATATTCGGTCGATTCGGTCTAATTTTCTATATTTTTATTCTTCTATTCTTTTCTTTTTCTACAGAAACAACAAACAAGCCTCATTGCTGGTCTGAGGAAAACAAATGAACAGCCTGTTGATATGGGACCTGAGAAAACTGAAAAAGAAAAACAAGAATCCGAAGTTCAGGTAAAATCTATATTCAACACAGCTTAATGTACTTTTTAAATAAAATGTTAAGCTTATTTTTACCAATTTTATAGCAAACTGCCGCTAATCTTGGACGCACAGAGATTACCGAATCTACTTCACAACCAGTTATATCAAGTAAGTTTTTCAATCAAAGTTATATGCTTGTTTTTATTGGCCGTGTCCACACTGGAGAACCCATCGCGCTCCAAATTCATTTTAATAAATACATGTGTGTACATTTTGTTTCAGATATTTCCTCTTCATTTGATTCACAAACTAAGAGAGCATCTACTAAAAGTCAATTCAAAAAGCCTGGACTGCCATCAGTTACTACACCAAGGTAATTAATCAGTCTTGAGTATCTATTCTATGAAAGTTTATTCAATTGAAACCGCACACTACTTCATTGTTATTTACAGACCGGAGAGTCCAGTGAAGAAGTATCTTCAACCTACACTAAGCGATCCACACCCAGCTATAAACAAGAAACCTTCTCGTGAGTATTTATTAAATCCTATAATGGTAGACATACATTTACTTATGGTGTATCATTCTCCATATCACTTTATGCTGTGTCTCGTATCTATAACAAGTTTCCCAATGGGTGTCAGACAGTCAGCGTCGTGCATGTTTTATCGATTGAGCTCTGGAGTCCAGCAGAAAAGCAATATTGGATATAACGGTTCTATTCGCGTACAAAAATTACGATGTAAACATGGTTTTGACTAACCTCGACGGTTCGACTCACGAGGGGACTCGTGACCACGGCCAATGTAACTTGGTCGAAACGTCGAGGTTAAACCATGTTTTGAGAGTAATTTTTGTACGCGAATAGACCCGTTTTATCTTTACAATATGTGTTCAAGTCGCCGAAAGTTTAAAAAGTGTTATTTGATTGTGATTTATTAAAAATAATGACAATGAAAAAGCAACAAAAAGTTTCAGCTTCTGCTGATATAAAAACAATATTATTTGATTTTGTTGGTATGCCACATCAATTGTAACCACTGTTTTCAGCTGCGTTGAAGAGCAACCGGGCCGCTCACAACAGCGTGTCCCGCGAGCACGCCGCGCTGCACGACGTGCACGCGTGGTGGAGCGCGCACCTCGCCGCGCACGCGCCGCACGACTCCGACTGAAGTACGCGACACGTGTCCCGCTGCACGACGATGACGTGACGTCTATACTTAAAACGAGTCTGCTTTAGACCACACAACTGAAGACACACAATTGCTTGACAGCTTCATTGCTTGTGTATTTCACAAATGTGGAACCATACCAAAACAAAAACAAAGTAAACCTTTGGTTTAGCTCCATCTATCGGCCGGTATAACTTTGTTTTTGCTTAGTTTAATGTTAATGACGCCATCTTGACAATTATTGTTAACTGTAATTCTACCGGACATACCAACTTAATGTAGCAAATATTTAAGTGTATTTTGAAATTGCATAGTTGAATATCGCAGTTTAGTTTTTGATGTATGTATATGTCATGACGTGTGAGGTTATGTTGTTAGTTATCAAAGGTAGTGCCAACAATGTATAGAATGTTAAAAATAAAAATTGTAATCATAATCAACTGATTTTATTATTTATTCATTTTTTTAAATATAATTATAAATAACTATTGTAAATAATGGCACATTCCTAACGAGAATAATACGATGATGGTGACCGTTAGAACTAGACAGAGATATTTTCCCTCGACTGGATATTGGAAAAGCTTGGCATTTAGTTGCAAGGTAGATGAGTACATGAGGATTGTGACGATATCTTCTTGAGACGTGTCCTGGTGAAGGAAGGGACGTACGCACAGCTCGTGCCCGACCGACTGCGTTTTATGACATTCTCTGGACAAACGGGCTGCCTGCAAGAGATATTTAAATTAAATACAGTTGGCACCGTGAAATGAATCAGAGTATGGGGAATAGACAAAATATGTACAAAGGAGTCCCGGACCGATTTTAATAATAACTTAAACTTTTGTAAAAAAAGAAAGTTCTTGCTCGGAAATCGAGCCTGTTGATATAATCACTGTATTATTGGGCCAACCAATACGTGTCGCTTACAAGAATCAAATTCTGGAAGACCGGAAGTTGGGAAAATAAAAAAATTACCAAAGATCCATGGGAAACATTCAGATTTGAATTCTACTGCATTGCCTTCATTTACATTCAGGATAAAGGAGACAGTGAGGGGATCTTGTTAGTTTACCAAAACTTGATTAGATTATGTTTCTTTACATACATTTCCCTACAGTGCCTCTACCGGACACATTGATGAACTAAAAATGGCAGCACAAGTTTAGTCGAGTCGCATGTATTGGAATATTGATGATATAATATTGGAATTATTCGAAAGTTTCAGTTGTTTATGGCATTTTGGTAGTACGAGTTCAAATTTCGAAGCTGAACGTTTCTGCTGCTGCAGCTATTAGATGTATTATACCTGAACAAATGGCACCACGACTGCGGATATCCAGAGCAGCTCATTAAGCAAGCTGATGCCGAGGACGGGCTCCGTCTCCTTGTCGACGTTGTCCAGGTTCAGCAGCCACAGCACGCCCGACACCGCCCACGAAATGTTTACTATCGTGAACAGGCACACGGCCGGCGCTAGGTCGTCGTTCAAGTACTTTAGCAGCTTGTGGAACTCAGCGATTTCCTGTTTACAATTTATTTATTCAATTGGTAGCTCTTATTATGACTATTCATTCTCCTCAGGATATGACTATGGCTCACTCACACACATGTTCAATATCAGACAGAGGAGTTTTAAATATCATTTTAAACTATTGATGGAGTTTATTTCAATGCAATGAACTATTTGGTGTATTTCAATATAGTTATTATATGTAGGTATCATTCGTATTGCTTATTTTATAGGTGTTTTATAGGTGGAGTAGAAAACGTAGGCTTTGCACTACTTTAATTAAAAGAAGTATTGTATTTATTAGTAACAAAAGACTTGTGAACGGTAGTTCGGACTTCTTTCCAGTGGGCTATTAATCATTAACTGGAGAGTACCATGTACAGCAGAACTCTGCTCGGTTCTTTTAAAACTTACTCTCATCCAGTTCAGTGGTGTGATGGTCCGATTCATCAGGCGTTCCTTGAGGAACATGAGGTGTGCCTGCAGCAGCTGCGCTTGTAAACAGTAGCTCGTGATTATAGTCGCTTGCACCATGTCGTGGATCAACGTACAGACTACCAGAAGAATCTTTAACGCCAAGTTTACTTCATAAGAACTGGAAAACGAAATACAAAATGTCACCTTGGAAATCTATCCGAATATTTCACTTTGTCTTTTATGTTAGTGAATGAGGTGACAAGCTAGTCGTTCACCTGATGTTAAGCGACACGGCCGCCAATAACAGAACATTGGTGTCGATTCTGTGTCGCATACTCTAAAGCTAAACGTAATTAACATATTTCCGTCTTTTTCATTTCCCCTTTATCAGAAGAGTACCGCCATACTTTAAGTTGACTTTATTTTTAGAGAATGCGACACAGAATCGACACCAGTGTCACTCGAAACTCCAAAATATAAAGTTTCGCGTGACACTACACTGCGCACATCATCCTGAGACATCAGCAGTCTGGTAATAAGATTACTCGACTGTGAGATCAAATCATAAAGTCTTAATTGCCCCAGTAATTTAATTCACTTAGCGCGTCATAATAAACGAGAATATAAACTCGTTATACTTGTTTAAAATATGACAATGTCGTTGTTTTACAAAACTAATGTACTTATAGGTAGCACTCAGCGAAGCACGACTAGCCATTCCTAAATGTTCGGTTAAGTTTAAACGTTCGCTACAGCGAACACTAGCTTGCGCTAAAATTGTAGCGGGACGTACCCACAGCTCAGATCATCACTTAGTTCGTGAAGTGCTTCGTAGCTTTGATAGATGACCGCTACAAAAGTTGTATTTACAACCGTGCGCCTACCGCACTTCGGAGGCCACGTTAAACTGTCCGTCCTGGGCTGACCACTTGCCTACACAAGAAGATGATTTATTTATATAGACTTGGAACGTGGTGCTTATAGAAATGGACAGAAATAATGGGTAAATAAGTTGAATCACCGTGACCTGCTAGTTCTCGACATATTATATGTATTTTTGCTACTTACTGCACGAGACGTAGTACCTTGCCAAGGCTCAACTATTGCCCCTTACAATATAAGCCTTAGTGTGTATAAAATAGAAACTATATTATGATAATAGATACATTATTATGTAGTAGTTACTATTGAACCTACCTGTTCTCTACCCAACGGAACATGACGTTTCCCTTCGCCATCATCAAATTGACGGAACATAAAGACAGACTCATCCATATGATGCTGACAATGATGAAGAACCACAGCATGCGCAGCAACCGTTTAGGCTTGTTTGTTGGCGTACCCTGCGGCGCGTATGATGATAATAAGAACACCTGAAAATTGTATTGTAAAAATTATAGCACCATCAGAATATCCATTATTTTTCTTATTATTTTTTTATATCTATCTAGTCCCAAACTAAGCTAAGCTTGTACTATGGGAACCAGATAACTGATACATTACTTAGATACTTTTTGTTTGTAAATACATACATAGAATACAATATAACACCCAAACACAGAACAAACATCGATGTTCATTACACAAATGTTTGTCCTGGGTAGGGATCGAACCCACAACCCACAGTCCAGAAGGCAGGGTTACTACCAACTGAGCTATCGGACCATGGGTAAATACATTTATTTCTTAGCGTGAATTTGATCAGACTTATTAGATCGTATTATAGTACTTACGCCCACCCCACATACGGAAATAAACTTTAAACATTATTTTGTACCTGCAGTTACTGAAAGAATATAAACGTACCCTCTCCATTAAATTTTGTAATTGTTCGTTGTCCGATACTCGAAACAAGTACAAAGCGTATAAAAACGCGACGAAGTGTAGTACGTCGGGTCCAATATACGTGAACGCTACATTTCCGTAGCACACCTGCTTATAAGTGTCATACTCTAAGGATGACGTTAAAGCAAGAGGAACCAGCTTGTAACAGAACCCTCGATCGCGTCTGAAAACATAATAGACAATAATAATAATAACAGCGCCCAACGATCACATACACAGATCTTGGACCCTAACTAGGATTCCCTGTGTCTAGGGACCCAGGAATTACGGGAACCATGGTCCCACAAACCCCAGACTCAGAACACGTATTTACGCTCTTTTTCACAAAACAACGCTTTTTGTTCCTGCCGCGGGAATCGAAGCCACCGCCTTCGGATTATGATCCGATCTACTCAACCACCACACCACAGAGGCTGTAGGTAATGTTAAATACCTAACTGTACTAATATTTAATCTGTGGTTAAGTTTCCCAAGGCGAGATGGATGTACTTTGAATCTGGGACCAAAGCTTATAATAGCTAGAGTAAGTAAAGTAAGTACCTGCTAAGGCTACTAATAATAGATTATTGTACACTGTTACCTGAAACAAGCCATGTATTGGAGTACGTATCCTAATAGCATCATGGACGCTACCTGCGCCGAATGAAAGTGAGAGCAGAACACAGCACATCTTGATGAGTTTGATACGTCAAGTACCGGCCGTAATCCCATCATCGTTAATAACTTTAAATAGGGTAGTAATATCTGAAATAAAACGTACTTATTAGAAAAAATCTAAAATAAAATACATTACAAAATAAAAATATCTTTAACAACTACATTTACCTTAGATTTACAGTAATGTAAAATTGCAGATGTGCTCATGTACTCCGTGTCTGGAGACTCGGTTATTTCTCCAATCTGAAAAGTATAAGCATGTAGGTAACAGCAAATTGGATTTTCTACGAAAATACAAAGTCAGAGTCCAAGGAGTAGACAATCAAGATCGGACTAAACAAGCTTGCGCATATGAGCTCGCAAAATGGCTAGAGAAGAGTAAAAGATCTAGCGCAAACCATTGCTCCTGGTGTTGATACCATTTTCGGAAAGATAATGAGGAATAAATATCCGCAGTAATCGTCTACGACGATAATCAGTGTGTGGCCTTTCACGACTTAAGCCCTCAAGCTCTGACACACATTCTGGTGAATTCCGCGGAATTAGTTATCGAAAGCTGAGGATTCTGATGAACAGATTTTTGGGCATTTTCTGATTGCACCCCGTCAAGTAGCGGCTCAGGAAGGCCTTGTTGATTGGCTTTCGACTAGTCATCAATGATGGCAAGAATATGGAACACAGAGTGTGTAGGTACCATTTGCATGTTTATATTCTCGGTGGGGGGAAGCTGAAATCTACGAGTTATAACTTCAAACTTATAAGCGATGAATAAATTGATATTTTAAGGTTAATTCATTTTACCATCTCCATTCCGCCACAGCTACAGAACAATAAGATGCGGGGAGTCATTCCATCTTTATGTACCTAGTTAGGTAGATTTGCCAACATTCCGCTTCTAGAGTTTCACTACAGAGACTTTTATGTGAACTGCTATGCTATGGAATGAGCTCCCAGCGGTGTTCTTGTTTCAAATATCTATAACTAACTGGGTCCTATGGGAAAAGAGTGAATAGGGCTGAATAGGCATCTCATGAACCCGTGTGCTACATCCCGGCTGCAGCGTCAATTATATCGGCGCAAAAAGCGTTAATTCTAAAATCAGTTCATATTACAAAAATGTAGAATTGAATATTTTCAAACAATAGAATAGAATAGGTACAGCGCCAATTCCATATTAATCAACAAGATTTTTGAGGAGATTTATGCACTTATTTATAGCAGTGAAATATTTCAAATTCATGTTATTGATATTGTTTCTACAGGGCTATCAACTTATAAAGTTAACAATAGAAGCAAACAAAACTTACGTCAACACTATTGGCATCGAGACTTGACCGGTTAGATCTCTCCATTGCAGGCTCACAGAGTTTGTCATTGCCCAGAACATGGCTGTCCAGTAGATCACTGGCTACGTAATTATTGAAAAAATTCACATTATCCGGTTTATTACTCATATCTACACATTAATTACCACTATTCACATTATATGAAGATAACTTATTAATAAATAGTACGTTGATGTAGTCAACAACAAAGAACTAAATAAAGGCGGTATGTAGGTAATATTTAAAAAAAATTCTTACCGCTACCGTAAGATCCATTGTCATTTTGCATTTTAGACAGTATAATATTGCAGATAGAATACTCACTAGAAAGTTTCTAGCATTATTTACTTTCATAAAAAAAGAAGTATGAACAAATCAATGAAATAAACAAACTATAATAAGCACGTAGCATCAGCTGGTGATAAGAGAGTACTGCTGCTTTTTAAAGTACATACGTAGATACATCAATACATTAATGTATTATATATACCTAGTTAGTCACCCAGAGTAACTTGTAAAGATAAATAATGTGATACCCATACATCTCGTTTCATAGAATGGTCTCCGCCGAGATTTTACAATAATCGACGGGTGAAAGCACCTATATACATAAGTAAATGATATAGTACTCGTTTGTAAATATAGATAAATAAATAAATATTTGTACACATTTCACACAAGCCCCAAACTAAGCAAAGTTTGTACTATGGGAACCAGATAACTGATACAATACGTAAATATATACATAGAATACAATGACACCCAGACAGAACCAACCACCCACAACCCACAACCTACAATTCTGAAGGCAGGGTTACTACCAACTGAGCTACCGGACCAGTCAAAAACGTTAATGTTAACGCAAAAGCGTTATGGTGCGGAATGTTGTTTCAAAATATAAAGATTCAAAAAAATTACCTTATTTATAAAGTAATGAACTCTGATAAACTCAGAAAGGGCAGATAAGGGTGAAATCACAAGTTTTATTTATCTTCTTAGCGCCGCTGTTAATGTAACAACAAAATTAGAGGGCAATGCGATGCCAATAAACTATGATGTCACTGTGTCATTATTGTTGTTCAACAACTAGATATTTGAATCCAAACAGAAAATAAAACAAATCGTCACATAATGTTTGTATTTCATAATTTATTATAATCTTTTGGGTAGTTTCTTTTTCATTAAAAACCCTGTTTTTCTAGCTATCTGTTTTCGCTCTTGATGATGTTTCTTCATTTTCCTAAAGTTGTCTGTATCAGACTTTTTGCCTCTCATTGAGAATTTAATTTCACGGTTGCCTCCTGCACCAGTGACTGTAGTCATAAAACCTTCTTTAGTTAGTCGATCACCCAAACTGGCCTTGTTCACTCTTGTTACACTCTTGATAACGGTGGTGTTCCTAGGAGCCTTGTCAAATCCATAAACTCTTTCTTCATCGTCATCTCCTGCTGCGTCTTCTTTCCGTTGCTTGTTTCTTATAATCTTGTGCTGTTTTTTTACATCTTTTACCCATGCTCTCTCGTCATCGGAACTCTCTTCACTTGATTCATACAACTCCGCATCGGAGTCTTTGTCTTCCTCTTCTGCAACCTATAAAATTATACACAATACGATGTTTAACTCTGGACATTTCAAATTTATAGCATCTAACGGAATTAAATATAATAGTATCTTACCTCAGTAAGACTGGGCTCGGATTTCTTTGTGTCCTTGCTCTTGTCCATTCTTGACAACACTGGATTGAACAGACGGTATTCTGCAGCTTCTTTGTCCACTTCAAAGTCTGGGTTTTCAAACAAAGCCTAAAATTAAATAAGCTTTGTAATGAATGTAAATAATTCTTCATTTGGTTCCAAACCACAGCAGCCAGCCCAAAAGCCTGCTGCAATGTGGTCGTCCAGAAAACACCAGGCCCAGCACACTTAAAGCTGGGTCCAATCAAAACTTTTGTGTATTTAATGGGGTCTCAAGGGGCTTCTCTTTGTTTTTTGTAGATTTTGTCCTTTGACTGCACATTAAGCAAAAATATGATAAATTCCTATGACCTTGAGCACTGCGGATAATGCCCGTTAAACGTAACTCGTGTGGAGTTAGCTTTTTCAGACCTACATAAGCCAACATGTAAAAATCTTGCTTTGTTGACCGCATGCAACAGGAATAATATTATACACAGAATAAAAATTAAGCACATAGATAATATAAGTACAACTATTTCCCAAACCTTTCAATTATGTACTTAACATATATATGTTGACTTTTCCATATCGAAATTAAGTTATAAATACTCCATACCTTGAATCTGTTATCTTGGAGAAGATCAGAATTTTGTTTTTTTCTTTTCCCTCCAGTATCCATAAGTTTAGATGCAAGATCTCTGTTAACCTTTGGCAGATTGTCTTCAATTTTTATCCTTGAAGGTCTTTCTTGTTCAATCTTTTCTCTGATCTTTCGCTTTTTGTATTGTTCAAATGCAAATGGATCTGCTATAGATTTTGCTCTCTTATATAATCTAACATCCACAAAGTACCTATGAGTAATAGAAAATAACCTCATTATAAATTATTGTTATAAAACAACACAACACACCCTTAAACTTATTGGATGATTCTACTAGGTGGTAGGACTTTGTCTTTGCCAGTTATTCTGCCGCCAAACAGTAGTGTGCAACCACTACGGTGTTCCGGCTTGAAGGGCACTGTAGCTAGTGAAATTACTGGGCAATAGAGACTTTATGATCTGATCTCACAGTAAAGTAATCTTATTACCAGACTGTGCTGATGTCTCAGGATGATGTGCGCAGTGCAGTGTCGCGCGAAACTCATGTTTTAGAGTTCCGAGTGACACTGTTCTGTTATGGGCAGCCGTGGCGCTTAACATCATGTGAACGACTAGCTCGTCACATCATTCACTTACATATAAAAGAACCTACCCATGCATGTATGCCCTCAACAGATTTGTGCCCAGGAGATGGTCCAGCCCAAGAGACTCAAGCTCCTGTTTAGTGATGAATTTGTAATCATCATACACAGTTTGTGAAGAGGAAGTCTCCAGCTCTTCTGTGAGGTTGTCTAAGAAGGCACACCATCTTGGTGCAGGACCTAAAATTGTAAAGGTTGTTATTTTTATTGTCATTCTGAACCGAATTCGAAAGAAGTAGCACATGTTAGTGACCACAATAACAGTAGACTGCAGCAGAATATACCTAAAGAGGGAATGTAGTAGATTTGCATTTTCTGATCCTCAACAGCCATCATATTTAAACCTGTATTTGGTATCACACAGAGGTCATTGAAATCAGTTGATGATTCAATGCTTGTGTATTGTTTGCCCTGAAAAGTATAGTCAATTAAAAAATGTATGGAATATGTTCCATCTAAATATTACACCTACATATTGTTCCAACATTTTTAATACTCACTGTATTTTTGTCCCAAATCTTTACAACAGATGAGTCCATTGAGTAGACATAATTCATTTGTTTGTGGAATTCCAAAGTTTTAATCGGAATTTCATTCATGTGGTCCTTCACTAACAAAGGTTTGCTTGATCTGATGTCATAGAGGATAACATGTCCTGTTGAAGTACCAACACCCATTCTGAGTGCTCCATCAAACTTTAGAGCAGTTACAGCCGGCAAACCATCATTTCTAGGAAGAGGTAAAGTTTAACAGAAATTAAAATTCATGTACATTTGAAAGAGTGTAGAGTATTAGAGTTGAGCCACATCTGTCAGTACAGAATCGCATTCCCCCCTCCCTACTCTTTTCTATCACTCAAGATCACCCCCTCCCACAGCAAGAAAGATAGCATGAGTGATATTGCATTGTTGACACTACTACATACTCTTTCTAGGTTTCTTGCTCCAGGAAATGACGATTTGGAGCAATGGAAAAGTATATAGCACGAAAAAATATGATTCCATGCTGATAGATCATTACTCATTTAAATTATTAAAAAATACTGTGGACTAAAATGAGTTTTACTTGTATTCAGAGTCTGTACAGTGTAAAGCACAGTCCAGCACGCCCTGTCTTGTCTTGGTCCGTGGGTCCCATGCTTCAATGTGTCCTGATTCTGTGCCAAGTATCAGCAAGCCATGCTCCTCACTAACAGCACAGCAGTTTATCTCATGAGCTTTAGTTACATAAGGTGCAAGGAATTGACCTAGTTCTAAGTTTAACCTGTATACTTCCTGAAACAAAAAAGTGGCTTACAGCTATATATTGCTAGCAAAATATCTGTATCACTTTGCATATAAATCTAGTTCAGGTGTTACCCCTCATTCATTAAAATAATATATTATAATAAAAATTCATTTATTATGGTAAAAAGTATAAAGTTACAACCACCATAAAAAACCTTAAATAAAACAGTAATAAATTATTAAGGCATGGTGTAAGCCCAAGATTAACAAACAGCAATCTCTAGTGTGATGTGCCATGTCAAAATAATTGTATGAAAAAATTGTGTAAATAGAAAATAAAATGTAAAACAGGAATAACCAAACAAATCTTAACTAATTACTTTAATTTTTCTAAAATAAAATAATTCTAATGATGGCAAAAAATATTTTATGAATATAGTTCTTTAAATTTTCAGCGATAACAAAAAAAAATGTAATAGCCAGACCATTATTCTAAAGGAATGACCAGATAAAATATTTATTTGATAAATAATTCACGTAACCTACAAAAAACACCCAAAATTTACATGTTTTCATGAGCAAACTCAGTTTGTTATCAAATTATGATCTGCAACTTTCAACTGTTGAGAGATAAAGACCACATTAAAAAAAATGTGCTATTAACACAGCCTTAATTCCTAACAGTTAAATGTTACTGGTTTTTGTTTCAAATCAGATTATAGCAGAAGGAAATAAACCAATTATACATACAGACGATGCCCCAACCACAAATAAATCACACGAGGGGCTGTGGTAAGCAATGTCTCTACCAAACCGAGGCACCCTGAGGCGATAGTGTCTACCATGCCCCACATGGAACTCAACATAGCGGTCACATTGAAGGAACACCATCTGAAATTTTATTACATATTATTAATTTATTATGATTTTGGAGTTACCTTAGTCAAATGAGTGTGATGGCTATACATGTTTTGTTATATATGGTTTGGTTTAATAAGCCATTCACTGGTGCCAATAAAACCTAACTTTTACCTTTGTAAATCACCAGCTTACCTTTGTATAATCTTCGCTTAATATTTCAAACGTAACCACTTCTGAATCTAAACATCGTTCAAATTTTAATGATAGATTGTTAACATCATAACATTTTACTCTAGGCTTGTATATTCCTGTGGCCATGATATACTGGCCATCTTTGGAGACCCGTAGACTGGTGCTCACGCCAGGCATGTCGAACTCTTGGATTAGTTCTATTCTTCTTCTAATATCTACATTCTTCTTAAGTAAAGCCCTTTTTTTTCTTTCTGACAGCCACTACAACATAAACAGGGATCATTTATTAAAAGACCCAAGCACAAAACATGAAATATGATAAGTATGGGCCCAAAATACAATAATAGGCAGAAAACTGCAAAGAAATACACCCATAATACGTTTTCGAGGTTAGGTGAAAATATGAAAAACTTACATCAGGCAAAGATTTGCCAACGCTGAGGTTGTATATTTTCACGTTATCGATTTCGGATACTTGCATTTTAAACTAGGTAATTAACTTTATACCAATGTAAAAACACAGAAATTAATAAACAAGTAAAATGCAATGCAGTTGGACATACTCTGTGGTAGTGATCATAGAGTACAATAACATAACCAAAGAGTATGTAACGCTACGATAAACATAACTATCTTTTTGGACCTAGTATCAAAATTCTGATACTAGTACCTATGATATCTTTTATTTCCTATTTTTAAAGGAAATTGTTTATCACATTTTTGCCAGCGTCATACCATCTTGATACAATGATCCCATCATCCCAGAAAGAACATTTAACCGCTACGCTAAGAATGATGTTTATACTAACGAGAGAAGTCCAACACGATTTTTCAACATTCTACTTGAGCATCAATCGATGACTGAGCATAGTTCTGTAATACGCCTTAGAAAAACAAGGCACAGTCAGTCAGCCATGCTCAGTCGTGGATGGATGCTTAAGTTGAAATTTAAATAACTATTTGATCATTTTCTGAATGCTCGTCTTGAGCAGCAGAGATTAAAGACTGAGCGCTGTTTTATAATAAAGGCCTTAATTAGGGTCCCGTTTTTGAAACAGCACAATATAGAAAATAGCATGTATTGTTTTGTGGCTTTACCACAGACATTACACTATAATTCAAATAATAGAAACTATTCTAACTTAATACATAGTGTCATGGCCAATAATGAATAAAAAAATCTTGTTGACATTGATCGATATTTCGACTGCTGAAACCACGTGAGATTAATAATGTTCTACGAAAATAATATAAAATAAATAATAATATAAAAAAAATCATGGTCATTTGACTGGAGATTTTCCAGTAGACTCAAAGGTTCTACATTTTCCAAAGTCCAACCTGACATTCCTTCTAAGCCTTGGTTCTCACGGTGGCCCTTTCCTAAACGCTTTTCATCTACCTACTTTAATTCGCTTTAGACTAGGCCATTGCTCTTCTCCACCTCATTAAAAAAAATTCATGTAAAAGATTCTTCCCTATGTGAATGTGGGATAGACGAAGGAAATCTTAATCATATATTCTTCTCATGCCCTCTTTTTAATCATTCATCTTTATTTTATTCTCTTCGCAAATTACATATTTCATTTCCTACCCATATACATGAACTCTTATCTTCCATTAACCCTGATATATACTTAGTTCTCATCGATTTTCTCATTTTAAATAATCTTAAACTTTAGTATATATACAGTATTATAGTATGTTACGTCATTCATTTATTATTCTATTTTTATTTTATTTATTCTTTCAATTCATCTGAGTTGTTGTTGTTTTTAACGTTTATATTTATATGTATTTTATTCTTTTACTTTTCTGATCAAATATTTTTTCAAAATTTCGTTGTTTCCTTCCGCTTATTGACGCGAAACTGGCAAAAATGTCAAAAAGACAGTTGCCACAAAAAAAAATGTTCTATGGTTGGTTGATGGTTGATGTTGAGCACAGAACACTATTATCCTTACGGATGTTGAGTTGATACATGACATAACCAGGGCATTCAATCTTAGTTCAAAGTAGGTAGAACCACTTAAAATAAACCCTGCTAAGAAAAGTGCAGGACCTGATGTGGAGGACTCAAAGAAAACATGACGATATTTAATTTAGTAGCGTTTTATTGATGTAGCTCCATCTGACCTCCATAGATGACACTAGTAGCGTGGCTAGTGTGCAAAATTGAAATACACTTATTTATTAGAAAGTTGTTCTAGCTTTCGAATTTTTAATTCGATCGCTTTAATTGATTACCCGCATAGAGTTCATTCAACATTATGGTAGGTTTCTTTTTCGAGAAAACGGTATAGATAAGTCGTATTTTTTTAAATTCCTGTTTACTATGAAGTTTTTCTTAATTGAATATTGTTTTTTGCATCACTGGAACAATCATAATTGTGATCTTGTTCGTAAGGACATTTTTTAAGTTGAGTAAATCAAATTATGATAGTACGTATTTCACTCTGCATAGTGGCAACCTAGCATAAGTGTTTTGTTTTAGAATAGAGATGTTCCAATACTACCAAAATATCAATACCTATTCATACCCAATAGCCTCTCTCGTATAGTGGTTTAGTAGATCAGTTCATAACTCGGACGCGGTCAGTAGGTTCGTATCCTGCGCTAGGACAAGTTATTTGTGAATATGAAAAAAAGCTCAAATACACGTTCTGTATCTGAGATCCGTATTACAGAATGATGCTCAGTCATCGATCGGTGCTATATATATATAAAGGGATATATATATATATAAAGGGATATATATATATAAAGGGATCAAATGATGAATGAAATCTCTGCTTGAGCACCGATCGATAACTGAGCATCGTTCTGTAATACGGACCTAAGTGATCAATAATTATTGAATGAAATCTCTGCTTGACCAGCGATCAATGACAGCCTCGTTCTGTTCGGACCTTAGTGTTGTATTGTGGAATCACGGTCCTCATAGTTTCTGGGTCTCCAGATACAGAGAAACCTAGTTAGGATGCTGGATCTATGTACGTTATTGTTGGGCGTTAGTAGTTTAGTACTCAAATCCTTATTCGATGATACTCATATTATGAACACCGTAAACGTATCAATATATAAAGTACTCATATCCGTTTTTAAATAAAGTAGTATCACTAGCACTAATTAGTAGGCTGTTTAACGCTATGAATCATGCTATATAGGCTATCGAGTCGAGTGCCGCTCATGTTTTGAAATAATTTCGATCGAAATCAATATCTATCTATCCATCTACAATCTACACGTGTCTATCTATCTATCTATAAATCAAAATGTTTATTTTTAGCCATTTTCGATGTAGGAAAAATGTAATAATATATAGTTAATCCCGTATTTTTTTATTGTCTGTGTTGGCATACTTATGAAAAACTAACGTTTGTCTTATCTATTTTTCGATGCTGAAATAGAAGTATCGAGTATTTATAGTAATATTGGAATGGATCAACCCTATTGTGGAATTGAAAAATTGATAATTACTGTTCGGTCGGTATATTGTTAAAGTATTTCTTTTTTAATATTTTACAGTCCCATGTGTTTACGATCGTGTTTTACGGTTACCCCTAGGTCTGTTGAGTCAAGTTGAGCATCCTTGGTTGCTCCTCCTCTAGCCAGTTCCTCAAGTTGCATGTAACTAAGTTTACGTGAGCATAATGTCGCTTTCAAGTAAAAAGTGTTGTGTTCCTTTGTGTATGGATTCAGGAGGTAAGCTCTTTTTCTTACTGTTTTGCTGCCTACTGTCAATACGGTATGGCAAATAAATTTATTTGGTGACATACTGCATGATCCTGCTTGTGCGCATGCAGGTCAGAAATATGGTACAGTTCCAATCCAGAAGTTATATTAGTCTGCATAACAGTATATTTGTATTATGTACGCAACCTTTGCCATAGCCTAAGCACAAACTTAAAATTTGAGTCAACTCGAAACTAAAAACACTGACTTTGCACTAGATAAATATTGGTTTATCTTAACGAGTTCTCATTTATTTGTTTCTAGATATGCGGAAGCCACTGCATCTATTTCCGAATCCAGAAAAAGAAAAACCACGCTTGATTGAATGGATTTGCTCCATTGGAGAGGATATAGTCGGGTTGGATAATGATGATATCTATAAACATTGCCGTGTCTGCCATGCTCATTTTGAAGAAAAGTATTGATATCGCTACTAAAAATTGAGTCCAATAGCTATTCCAACTCTTAACCTAGGTCAGTAGCAGTGATTGATTTGATTAGGGATCGTTTTTTTTTTAGATACATCTGTTATCTAGCTGAAATAAAATATTAAAAAAGGAAAATACTTGTAATAAGTGATATCTAAATCTATGTACAAAAATGTAATAATATTTTGTGAATGGTTGAGGAATAATAATAGGCTATTTTAATTTTATTTTATTACAGGTAAGAGAGACGCAAACAACGATGAGGATATATTTCAAATGAAAGCAATGACGATCAATAAATTAGGTATAATTTCTAGTCTGGTAAATTAGTAAATAATTACTTAATTGTACATATGTCAATCGATCCTAGGTTACTGTGTTGTGGCATGGGGTGGAGCCTATAAAACATATCTGCTGAAACTAGAAAGGGCATAACGTGCTGTTCTCAAGGTCACCTTTGAAAGTTATTATCTGTCACCGTCATATCCAATGGAAAGTACCAACTAGACACACTGAATCCTATCGTAGATTATATAACCGGACTGCACCCTATCTATATACAAAAATTAATAGACAGCTAAACATAGTTTCGCTAGCGAAAAGGAAATGTAAGAGTACCTTGCAGAAATGGCTACTAGATATGACCTACGAAGAAAGTGAACAAATTTTGCAGATAGACAAATAGATTAATGTTATTGTTATTGTATATTATATTATATTATGCTATATATTTATGTATTATATATCTAGATTACATTTTAAAAAATATGTACATTATTATTAGATACACTTATGCTTTGGGTTATTTTACTATAATTGTTAATTCTTCTTAACTCAAAAACAATACATGCCTATCATTGTTCTTATCGTTTAAGTATTCGGTTCCTTTCATTAATTTTATATAATTCTTTACAATCATTCATACACCATTTACATTCATCTATACCTAGTCCTTACAATCACTAATACAGCTCTTATAATCATTCACACTTACAGCTTTTACAATCACTCATACAGTCCCTTATGTTAACAAATGTTTGTAAAACTGGCCTCCACAACACAGGGAATCCTAGTGTGGAGCCCAGGGCTCGAATAATAATATTTACTGTCAACTAAAATCATGACTTTGTACTTGATTAATTCACATACCTACTTAAGTAAGATGATATTGTTATTGTTGCTATTGTTTGCTGAAATAGATCTTTATTTCAGCATTAGTTGCTGCATTTCTACTATAACCTGTGATAATTACTTTTTTTTATTGTATCAAATGAAGAGTAAGACTAAGTAATGTACGTGTTAAGATATTATGCGTTTAAATCCTTAAATTATTACATAGTTGTTTTTAATAATAATAATATATATTTAATTCAACTTGATTTTTATTGTGTTCTAATCCCTATTTCCATAAGTGAAAGCATTGTAAGGTAGGACAATATACAGGGAACCCTAATAGTGTACTATGGATTATAGATTGTTATAGATATATATTCAATGAAAATAGTTCTATCTAAGCCAGGCAGTGGCAGCACAAGTGCGATGCCGTATTCTGACGGCAAGAGCGGCCTCTATTACTATATGTAGAAAAGTACTCTGTGGACATAACCTTGTTTTGAGATTTTTTAGGGGTTAGGTTATTTTTGTTTACGATTACATACGAGAAAAGAATAAAGTAAATACGAAGTATCTCTCCTTGGTCGAAAATAAATAACTAACATTTTCGTATACTTATGAAATAGAAATAGGGACATACATTACGGCCATAACCATGGCTGGAATCCGAAAAAAGCCACAGCTGCCCAAATCAGTTTTAGACATGAAGTTTATGAGAAAAACCAAAGAACGCCTACTAAAAGAAAATGCGAACATTGAAGACCATGGCCACTTATATTCCAAAGAAATTACGAATGAAATGCGTAATGCTGCAGGTAATTACATTTCAGAATCCAGTTTTATATTCTGCGAAGAATTGATGGAAGGCAGACTTTCTTTTAGAGGAATGAATCCTGAGATAGAACGACTAATGGAACTAGAAACTGTAAAACAGGAGGTTGATGATGGTGAAATGAAGAAAGATGTCTCTGACGAAATATTGGCGAAAAAGATGAAAGCATTCCACAAAAGGAAAATGCCACAAGATAGTCCTAGTAACTATGTGGCTAAGAAGAAGAAGTAAATGCTAGTTACTATACCTACTAGGTACTTTCTTATATTAATAAAGAACTTCTTATAATAATGTCTTGGCTGTCTAACGTTCTATTTTTAATATGACAGTGGCTAATAGAAAATATGTAGTTATTTTGTCAAAAAGTGAATTGTGTTAATTAGATATGTATGGCTGACCAGGTTAATATTTATTATTTATACATATTGATGATATAATTATTGTATTGGTTCCTAAACATATTGCATCAAATACATTGCTAGTTTTTTTTTTGCTCTGCAACCTGCATTAGGTCTCTGATTAGCCTGTACAGCGGACTTAAAGTTTATTCATCCAGTTGATAAGTAAAGTGTAGCCAGTAAAACATATTGTAGTAATGTTAATGTCTTGTTGAACTTGTGTATTTCTAATTTTGTGTATCAGTTTTGAAAACAGATAATGTACCTAAATAAAAATACTGTGATTCCAGCATGCCTATTTTAATAAAAACCACCTAAGGCTTTGATTTGAAAGAGATAAACCATTTAAATGTAACTTTACATATTTATTGTTATATTAGATCTAAACACTAATTCACGAAAATGTGAGACTTGTGAGATATATCTATTTGATTGAAAATTAATGTGTAAAAATATTAATACTAATGTTAAATAATTTATCAGTTCTCATTGCTATAACTTCTTGTTATAAGTACATTGTCCAAGGTGTTGCACAAGTAGCAATGCATGTTTTCTATGTGTGTCAGTCGAGCCCTTGTTGCATGAGGTTGTGTAGGTCGCGAAATGCAGCGCCAAGGCGTCCTTGCAGCGTTTGCCGCTTTAGAAGGAAGGCGCGGATGTCGACCAGCAGCCGGTGAATTTGCACGCACTTCGCGTACCTCTCCTCCCGCGGAATGTCTACGCCGAGCGTACGAACGGGCGCACTCACGTTCGCTCGCACCACCGACGAAAAGTTACGCACTATCAGTCTTAGAGCGTTGCAGCCACACTGCATGTATCTGTAATCAATTACTTAGATAATTATACTAATTTAGATTATTTCAGTACTTCTGCAGCATTCATACCGTAAAACTTCATCTGTTCCAATACTATGCACCTACTTTACTATATGTTGTATAATACCTAGTTGTATTCACCTACGTAATAATTTTATGCATGCCTGTATTTCTCATGTAAGAGGATAGTATGAGTTTGAGAAATTAAGATTAAACCACATTAGGAGCAGTTGTAGAATCCCGCTAATATTATCTAATAAATAAATGATTAATTTTTGAACCCCATTTTTATTAGTTTTATGTAAAATTAGTTGAAAAATAACAGACACGGTTTATTTACTTTGATTTTGATGCAATATTTAATTTTTTAGATTTTTAAATATTGGTATTTGTGAGGATATATGAAGATTTTAGCTAGAACCAAGAAAAATTCAAACTTTTGTTTCGGATTTTTTAATGGCAGCATTGATGCTAAATAGGCTTCACACGTTGACAATCATTTAGCCTAACTTTTTAAAAATATTTCCTTTTTAGAGAATAACGAAAAGGTTTTCGAATCTCAGTAACTTCTAAAAAATGAAATGTCCATAAGTTATCACATTAGGTGTACAGAGTGTAGTGGTGATCCAAGTTTTGGTTTACTTACGATTCGTATTTACTCTGCAATAAGTCGTATATTTTAGGCAGCATCAACAAACAAATGTCCAAGTTCCACAATGAACTGAAAAGGAAGATATATGCATTTAGATAAGTGACATTTACATACAGTAAACAATAATTCTGAACCTTAATGTAATATAGAAGTTTTTATACATATCCATGACCTAATCACTTCTTAGAGACGCGCACAAAGTGGTGCAAGAGTTCTTTTACTACGTATCTACAGCTCAGATAATTGTCACATTCTAAAGCTAAAGCTAAAGTATGGATATGATAAAGAGAAAATAAAAAAAAAAGATTTTTTGTTTACCTTTAGAGAATCCAACACACAATCGATTAATTCTTATCCTATGGTAGTCAATTACAGCTCGCGCAAAACAACGCTAACTTCCGAGAGCTCATAAAGTTTTGCGCGAGCTTATACATCTCACTAAAACTTACGGTTTATGCGCCATCACATTTAAAATGTCCAGAACGACTGAGGTGTCTTCCAGTTCAATCACAGATTCTAAGGCGGTTTTCAGGTTTTTGTTTATCCTCACGGAATGGAATATCTATAAAAAGATAACATAGTGTTTTTAATATTGTATACAACAACATTTCTATTCTACAATAAGTCTGAGTTTTTGTTTCGGTTCTCCACAAAATATATCATCAAGTACACAAACGGTATATTCCGTTGTGTTTTTACCATTTTGATGTCATCATCCACCAAAGTAAATCTGCGTAACCAGAAAATAAGGAAGCCCCGACCGACCGAATTTCCTATTCAAAATGGCACAGGCAGATTCAAAATTATTCGAAATAATAATAATAATAACACCCAACGATCACATACATAGATCCTGGACCGTAACTAGGATTCCCTGTGTCTAGGGAGACAGGAACTACGAGGACCATGGTCCCACAACACCCAGACTCAGAATAAGTATTTGCGCTTTTTTCTTCTGTGCACAAATACTTGTCCTGCCGCGGGAATCGAACCCGCCGCCTCCGGGCTGAGCCGACCTGCTCAACAACTGCACCACAGAGGCTGTCAAATGAAATGTCAATGCCAAATGTTGAATAAAGAGAGTACTACGATGTCACGCAATGAGCACGGCCATGACGGAGTCGTGTCCGCCCATTATGACACTTCGCGCCTCCTGCTCGCACATGGTGGGTAGGGCTACGGTTTTTTCTGCATTACCACAGACGCTGTTGTTTTGTACACTTCATTTTAATTGTGCATACACCACGAGCAGACCAGCTCCCGCAAGCAGCGCCTGTTCACGAGCAAGGTAGGTAGCTAGGTAGGTAAGGTATGTAAGGTAGAGCTAGGGTAGTGTACTGACGTGCAGCAGCCGCAGGCGCGCGGTGAGCACGGCCATCATGGAGTCGTGTCCGCGCATCATGACGCCGAGCACCTCCTGCTCGCTCGGCTCGGCGCCGCCGCCGCGCCCGCCGCGCCGCCCGCCGCCTGACAGCGCGCCTCGCTAATATACAACACAATCATACATTAGGTATAGCTCGCGCAAAACTTTATGAGCTCTCGGAAGTTAGGCCCGAGTACCAAACTGCGCATGGTACAGTTGAGTGCATTGTAAAAGCGGCCATACAATAATATGCGTACTGCGCAGCCATCCGCGCTAACTTTCCAGGGCTCTTAAAGTTTTGCGCGAGCTATGAAAAATGAAAAAACATTTATTTGACTTAACGTTATGACTATGTAATAAAGTTAGCAATGGTTAGCAACGCGAGGTATATATCCGTGGCGTTGTGTTAATAAACTGTTATCCATAAGCGTTATTAAAAATATATTCAATTGAGTAAGACAATTTTAAATTTAGTTGTGCTAGCATAACAGGAATTTTGAGATTTGGTTATAACAATCTGAACGCCTCCACGTAAATGCTCAATTCAAAACGAATGCCCGTATGTATGTATTTTCCACCCGGTTCTTGTTGGTTGTCTCAACCAATGAGCGTACAGTATTGATGTGTTGGTACATGTAGGTCCGTCTAACAGAACGCGGCTCAGTCATCGATCGGTGCTCAAGCAGAGATTTCATTCATAAAATGATCAATTAGGTTCGTATTACAGAACGATGCTCAGTCATCGATCGGTGCTCAAGCAGAGATTTCATTCATAAAGTGATCAATTAGTGAATGAAATCTCTGCTTGAGCACCAATTGATGACTGACCATCGTTCTGTAATACGGACCGTAGTGTGTCAGTATTGATACATGTTGTCTTGACATGAGTTTGACAAACGTACGAGAAACCGGAGGCTAGGAAGATAGATGTGAACATAGGAACTGTCATATTTTACTATACGTGGTAGGACTTTTCTACTAGGTAGTAGGACTTTTCTGCAAAGTTCGTCTAGGTAGGTGCCACCGCTTTGCCAGTTATTCTACCGCCAAGCAGTAGTGAGCAAGCACTACTGTGTTCCGGTTTGAAGGGCATTGTAGCTAGTGAAATTACTGGGCTATTGAGACTTTATGATCTCACAGTCGAGTAATCTTATTACCAGACTTTGCTAATATCTCAGGATGATGTGCGCAGAGTCACACGAAACTATATATTTTGGAAATCCGAGTGACACTGTTCTGTTATAGGAGGCCGTGTCGCTTAACTTCAGGTGAACGACAAGCTCGTCACATCATTCACTAACATAAAAAAAAACTACAGACAGGCATAAGACGTTTTCAGATATTTCGCATCTAAGGTCCATATTACAGAACGATGCTCAGTCATTAATCGGTGCTCAAGCAGAGATTTCATTCACTAATTGATCTCTTTATGAATGAAATCTCTGCTTGAGCACCGATCGATGACTGAGCATCGTTCTGTAATACGGACCTAAGACATGGACAGCGATATTTTCTGTGATGCAAATCATATTTTATCCTACACTTCTAAAACCCGTTACCATTAATATTAATAATTTAAATTTGTATTTTTACACTGGCAACAATAGGGATTGCAATAAAAATATCGTTTACTTGTTTACACTCACGGGTAGGAATTCATCGAGATCGAGTCCGACGGGTCGGTCGGTGAGGCACGGCACGAACTCCGGCTCGGCTTCCCTTTCCCCCGCGTCCACGCTCCGGTTTACAGTCACGGGCACCGCTTCACGGCCGCCGCTGTCCACTCTTCTCCTTAAAATGGTTAATATTATACCTCAAGTAACAGTATAATGGGCAGGGGCCTCCTCTCACTCACTAGAAAGACATAATTACTGTTAAGGATTTTCCCTACACAGGTATCCTTGTCTATAAATAATATATAAATAGTCTATAAGTAATATAAGAGTTTATCTCTTCACTGATGTTTATTGTAACACAATTTAGCACTATTTACAAGTAACGCAACCGTTTTATAATTTATTTAATTAAATTGAAATGAGCACAACTTGTCTTTGGGAAACTTGAACGGAAGAGAGAGAAAGCAATATGTCGCTAGAGTGAGACAGTGAGACAGATAATTTAGTATTTATGAATACTAAACAATTACTAATATGCTGGCAAAGTATATATGGGTTGGTGGTACATATCATTATTTAACATTTAATATTGTGATTCTTGAACATGTCGGTTACCCCACTATGTGTTTTTTTTGCTGCAACTTTTGTGACTGAGCGGGCGAGTGCGAATTCCGCACGTAAATTGAAATTATTGGGGCGGCCGAGCGAGATTCAAACGCTCTGCTGTTTCACTAATTTCGGTGCATCGGTAAATAGAAATACATTTCCCAAGCAACACGTACCTTGTGGCATCTGGCGCCCTCGTGAAAGATAACGATCTTGGTCCTAATGATGCTGGTCCTAAGCATACTTCGCTGGAACTCTGTCGGAGATTGTTGCTTGTAGCTGCAATACAAACATTATCATTATTTTATTATTTTTACTCAAATTGCGGAATAGCAAGATGATTGGTTGTACGTATTTATACTTACTCGAGCCGATGTCAGTGGTTGATTTGGTCTCTTTGTAAGAGTTATGTCGGTTAAGCGTGTGGCCTGCGAGCGGGCTGGCGGTGTACTCCCGTACTATCGGCGGCGGCGCTGCATCAAATATGTTATCTTTTTTATTTCCGTCCACCACCCTTGCGTTTGGCAAAGCAACGAATTTTTTGTTAATTCTTTTGGTTGCAAAACTATTGACACCAATGTATATTATGTATGACTTAGTTCCATTCCTCTCCTTATTAGATTATAGATATTTATATACTACTTGTAAATAAATAATTTGAATGACCGGTTATGCGATTTTATATCCCGTCGATCTCCATTAATTTGTATGAAAAATTAAAAGTGTGCGACAGTGATACGAATAAAATTAAGGATTAAATTCAGCAGATACATGACACTATTAATAAATAATTTATGGAAGTAATGAAATAGTTTCTATATAGCTAAATTAGTACACCAATACCCATACTAATAAAAACATTATGACCAGCATCTTTATCTGTTACGATAATTAACTAATTTTTACAAATTATTTGTGAAACTTGATTCTAGTAATGTAAGAAACGCTAAAAAGCATAAGTTGATTGCAAAAAGATTTCCAAATCGTTACCATCATTACGTTGATAGCTATAAAACCAGCAACTCACTTGTGTAGATCTCATTTTTCTTGTCTGTGACCGAGTAGTGTTCCTTCGTGGAGGTGGGTATCCTCGAGAGGTCGGCGCGCTGCCGCTGCGGCGGCGAGGGCTGCGGCGGCGGCCGCGCCGGGGTCTCCGACATCAGGTCGCGGAGGGAAGTGCTGGCTGCCATTTCCGACTTGTACTCCATGTCCTGCCCTGTAATACGGTATTATCACAGAAGACAAATATAGACACAGAATATACAACGTTATTTTTAGTATGGTGCAAACCTGAGTAGTTTTTTCAGAATCACTCAAAATCGATTGGCATATATCATTTTTACGCCATGTACATTTTGATAGCCTGTGGTGTGGTGGTTGAGGAGATCGGCTCATAGCCCGGAGGCGGCGGGTTCAATTTCCGCGGCAGTACAAGTATTTATGCACAGAAAAAAAAGCCCAAATACTTTTTCCGAGTCTGGGTGTTGTGGGACCATTCTCCTCGTAGATACTAGGAATCCTAGTTAGGGCCAAGGATCTATGTATGTGATCGTTGGGCGTTATTATTATTATTATGTTATATTTATTCCCAAAGTAGTTTAAAAAGCAAGTGCAATTTGGGCACAAATATCAAACAAATTAATACCTCTCTAACTCATCTCTACAATCAGTGAGGTTAGTGACAGAGGTTTATTTAGTATAAACTTTATTGCACATACTGTCGCTTTTTTGCTTGTCTAAGATATTCATAATTATATATTAATTTTACACATTTCACGTTAAATTAAAATGGAGTCAAAGGTCTACAAATAAAAATATGTCTTGACGTTTAACCATTTTTAGTATTTTAACAAAGTTCTACACACTTTTGCTAGGAGCGGGGCAATTTCATATTTTCTAAAAAGTCCGCTGTTATTCCCGTGACGACGACGTGCTAATTTTCTAGTGATTGATTGCATAAAAAGGGATCTGTCGAAAATTTTGCTTTTACATTTATTTCATTCTTTCGATTCATGATGTATTAACTTCTAGTATTAACTTAAAAAAAAAATCGACTTAGCAGGGTCGCCCCGCACCACGCCCACGCCCCTTTTACTGCGTTTTAATACTCCTTTATTTATTTAACAGCTTGCGTTGCGGTGACCACATTTTCTATTTCGTGAAAATGACTAGCTGACTTTGCTAGAGCATAACTTTGTGACTTATTTTTTGTATCAGTTTTTTTTCGATTTACAATTATTTTCGAGGTTTTCAGCTTTGCACTATACTAAAAATAACGTATAATAGATATACAGACTGGTACATGAAGTCAAATACATAGCGATTCTAGCTAAAACCCAATAAGGTGCAGTTTAGCTCGCTTAGGCCGGTTTTTCAATAATCAGATAAAAGCTATTCATTAGATAACACGAAACACTGAAAATAAAAGAATAATTTGATATAGTGAATACTGCAGTAATAATGGTACTTTTATTATAGTCAGATTATAATTTGTTAGTTGAATAACATTTATTCAGCCATTGAAAAATCGCACCTTTGTCTGAAAAAATAAGAGGCAAAAAGAGGCTTGTACTCTTTTTGCGTCTTATTTTCTATATCTTCTTCTTCTTATATCTTTTCCAGATTTGTGTATCTGCCTACCTGGAAGCGAGAAGTCTTCTGATGACAGGCTGGCAGGTGGGGGCGTACGATTCACTGTAAAATTATAAAAAAGTATATTTGGTATATAGTGTATTTTTTTTTTTTTTTTTTAGTATTTGACTTTGTAGTTTTACTAGTGGATTTATGTTATTATTATTGAAGTAAAACTTCTTTAGGCACGCTTGACTTGGGGAGAAAGCTGGTGAATGCGAGGCGAACGGAAATTGAAGTTGGTTCACGAAGATCGCCATTGACAACATAACAAAGTTACGCTTGACTTGGGGAGAAAGCTGGTGAATGCGAGGCGAACGGAAATTGAAGTTGGTTCACGTAGATCGCCATTGACAACATAACAAAGTTACGCTTGACTTGGGGAGAAAGCTGGTGAATGCGAGGCGAACGGAAATTGAAGTTGGTTCACGAAGATCGCCATTGACAACATAACAAAGTTTTTTTTATTATTACATTGGTATGTCCAATAAAATTACAATTTACAAAGTAAAAACAAAGTTATACCGGTCGATTGATGGAGCTAAACCAAACAAGTTTTACTTCAGTCGTGTAGTCTAAAGCACACTCGTTTATTTAAAGTGTTTCTGTCAATTGCCTAGTGTATAAGCATTCGCGTTAAAATGTAATTTCTCTAATGCTCAAATGTTTAAAGATAACCTTCTTTTGAAAAATCTATAGTAATTTAGTTCAGCTATATTTTTTGTAAATAAAACAATATTGCAACAAGCGTCTTAACAGCACTTGAGCAGTGTGCGCAGCTGATTTAATTGAAGCTTAGATCCACAGAATGAAAAATGGGCCTTTTGATTAGGCCAATGCCCTACCTATGGTCCTACACACCTTTTCAGCTCCAGGGACAAATAAAACCCTAGAATTATCTCTATGCCGTTGCTTTTGAACAGTTAATGTACACTAACTGTTCAAAAGATATATCTTGTTGGTTGCCTATTTTACTAGGTGGGAAACTTTTGTTTGTAACTAACTGACCCGCCGTCTCGGTGTCGTACGGGTGAATTAGTTTTTATGCAGTATTAACCTATATTTTCTTCTTTTTTAAATCACCGCTTTGTTAGAGGAAACAAAACAAAAAATACAGATATGTTGTCATTTGTGAGTTTTAGCGAGATTAACGAACAGCAATTGATTTTTATCCATACATATAAAATTCAAAGTTCTGACTGACTGACTCATCAACGCACAGCCTAAACCACTGGTCCTAGAGACTTGAAATTTGGAGGGTGTTCTTTGTAATGTGCAGGTATCCTAACTAAGGGTTAGTCGAAATTCCACCCCTAAGAGGGTGAAATGAGTGGTTCAATTATCTATGAAAAATGTTCTTCTTCGTTTCCTATAGGCCACACGGGCGAAGCCGCGGGCAGAAGCTTGTGTATTTATGAGACCAAGAAGACTATAAAGCTTCTGCCAGCTGCGTTACACGCGGCGGCTAAGGTTTATGTGTACCTAGCTAGATTGTCATTCCCTAGTGTGCGTCTATCTCTATCTTCAATTTTTATAATATTAAGTTCGGTTGAGTCTGTTACTCCAGAAATGGCACCTAACAAATAGACAGATAAAAAGCCATTTTCTCTGTAATAGCTCAATAAATTTAATTGACTTTTTTTATCTCTCCGTAATTAATTTCACTCTAATTTGTATTTATTATTTTTCTATATGCCAAAAATCCACACGATCTATAATGAATTCGTTAAGTAAGGCGTACGATATCGAATTTTTTTATATGTATAGATGTGGCTACCTCTCACTACTTACGTGCTCTAGAAGGGCAGAATATTTCAGAGTAGTCATTAAAATTTGATATAACGGCACCTGGATCCTCGTCCGCTTCTGTACCAGACGTGGATTCTTCGGCGGTTTTTTCGTCAAGAAGCGTTGGTCGGTGCAAAACTGCAATTGTTAGAACTATTTATGTAGGTAAACCAAACTTATTTGTATAATCTATGGTCAGGTGTACATTTAAATGTAGAATTGAGACAGATGATTGTTCTATATACTTGTCAGTAGATTGCTTCTGAACAGAAAATACACAAACTTATTTTTCAATTTTATCTGGCTAATCTTTTACATACACACTGCCACCACTTTAGCAATTACAAAATGACACCGTCAGACGCAATTTTTTTAAGCAGAGAAAATTAAGACGTCTCTTAAGTTCGTACTTACCTGTATGAATATATATTACTAGTTGCACCCCGCGGTTTCACCCGCGGATAATAAGTATTTTAATTATTTGCTCATCCCACGGGAGCATTTCGCTTTCACGAGATAAATTGTAGCCTATATGTTAATCCGGTGTATAAGCTATCTTGGTACCGAATTTCATCCTAATCCATTCAGCCGTTTGAGCGTGTAACAAACGTACACACATACAAACTTTCACCTTTATAATATTAGTGTGATGTGATGTGATAGTGTGATATAGATCTCTCGAGTTAAAATCTATTATAATGCTATCCAACCGCAAAACGAGGACTTTTATATTTGTCAATTACCTGTTTTGGGAGGTATTTCTTTTGAAAAACTCTTGCGAACCGAGTGTCCTTTTTGGAACGGCGACAGATCTCTGACGACGGTCGGCGACGTCGGCGGTGGCCCTCCAAATGGGTGCACTTTATTAAGATCCACCACGGACAATACCACATAAGTCGAGTGAAATGATCCAGCGATCTGTAATCAATTTAAATAACACATTAAATACAGTCATAAATTAAAGTGATTTTTTTAAATAAACAACAGACTGTACTTAGAACTTAGGACTTGTTTTTCTGACTTTAGTGCAGAAGGGCATTGGGGAGACAAATTGCTTATGCACATGTTACTTACAAGTTGTGTCTGTGCTACAGTGATGTCATGGGTTTGACCCCAATGTCCAGGAACTGTGTCCAGCACTCTGGCCGGCTCCCATCCGATCACATGCAGACCATCATTGGCACTTCCAAGTAATGTTGCACCATCATCACTGAATATCATATGTCTGTAAAGGAAAATTCACTTTCCTAGTTTTTTTTTAATTTACTATTCTCTCGATTCCATGGCTTAAACTATTATTCACAGGCTTTTGGCAAAACGAGAACCAGTATCTTCCAAATAAAAAAAATTTCTTAAAGTTCTGCATGAATTAATAACGTCTTTTTGGAGCAGTATGAAAATTAGTTGATGGACGTTCAGCGTTTGTAGGCTTGTGTAAAGTGTATGCAGATTATTATTATTATTATTAGATGTTGATGACATATAAGTATATTGTTAAAAAATTTAATACCCCAACATTCCCTTCATTCATGAAGGAACTAGATGGAACTCATGATCTTCAAATAGCTAGAAAGATATTCTTAAATCATAGCTAAGAACACTTTCAATCAAAAAATTAAATATCAGTTCATCCATTTGGAAGCTATGGTGCCACATTAAACTAATTATAGCACCACTATTTTTGGACTGGGGTTAAAAATATAGTGTATGAAGGGATTGTCTACTCAGTAGGACTTTACCACAAGACACAGGAGTTTTGAGACATTGCATACACATACATACATGAGAAAAAGGTGTGCAACATTGTAACTGTTTCTATTTGAGTGATTCAAGATCAATACCAGCCAATAACACCATTTAATTCTTGGAAATCTAAAATTTCCAGGAACTGGCTGGTCATTGACTTAATATCATCCACCATCTTGTAAACAAAGTTCTTTAAATAAATGTTCCAAAAATTTAAAAAGCATTACCTTACAGAAGTATTTTCTTTTTCAAATTTAGATACCAGCTGAAACTTTTCCATGTCCCAGAAGTTAACTGTTCTATCAGTACCACAGCTTGCAAGTAAGAACTCATGTGGATGGAATTTCACACATGTCACAGCTGATGTGTGTTCTATAAACTCTTGTAGTACTTTACCCACACGGACATCCCAAACTTTCACTAAACCTGAAAATCATTATACAGTCATATGTCAGAAAAGTTAACTTTTATTGGATTTTTATTGTTGCATGTGTGACACCACATTAGTATTACCATCATCACAAGCAGAAGCAATCCATTGTCCATCAGGACTAAACTGCAAACTGTTCACAGCAAGTCTGTGACTGGAATATGTGACTATGCAGCCTCGTTTCCTCGTATCCCACAACTTTACAGTACTGTCGCAGGAGCCTGTTGTCAGGTAGTCACCATATGGATGGAAGTCCATACATTTTATAGCTCCCTTGTGACCTGTGAATGTTCTAAGCAGTTTTGCAGCTTCCAAATCCCAAATTTTCAAGGCCCCGGTCTGTGAGCCTGCACAGACTAAATCCTCAGAATGGCCAAAACAAACACATTCTACAGGTGTTGTATGTCCACTTAAACTCTGCAAAAATAATTAGAACTCAATAGGAAATAATATGCTTGTGATATATTAGTATTAAAAATACCTGGTGTCAATCTGTGTTGCATTCTATACAGCTAAGCAAAGTTAAAATATTTTCATCTTTTTATGAGAGAGAATGTAATGCAGAATCAACCAATGAAACTATATTAGTATTTTTGTGCATTAACTAAAGGATTAAAAATAAAATAAAAATATCGAAGTCCTTTATTATAAGCATGAGAACAAAAAGTTCTCCTAATAATTGTCTACATACAGCTGATATTGATATTTTAAAGGAAGGGTCCTTTATGTTATGAACTTAAGACAAACCATCAAGCAGCTCTGTCTTCCAATGGCCCATAAATTAACCTTTTTGTCATCACCTCCAGTGGCCAGGACTTGATGGGATTTATGTCCCATTGCCAGGCAATTTACGTTCGATTTGTGTGCAACAAACTCCTCTAAAAATCACACAGTAATATAGATTAGGTACATTAATACTCTAAAGACAAGTTTAATAAATGAATGTTTCTAACAAAGGAAGACCTACGCAGTTTCCATGATCTTCGAATGGTTTCCATCGTGAAGTCCTGTTCAAGATTTATTTGCCATGTATGGTAAGTGCAACCTTGTGTGTTTTAGATCACTAATTCATAAAAGAATCATATCAATTTGTTAACAGTATGACTAAGTGTACATTTGATAAACTGAAGGTGTATTTTGCTGGCCAATCTAATTCAAAATATCATTTTATATCTTCGTATTTTATTAAATTTGTGATTGAAAAATTGAAATCACAGATGATTTTGAGTTGAGGTTTGATTGAAGTGAGACAGGAGTTTTTATTGTCTTTGGTTTCTGACATTGACAGTGATAAAAAAGATGAACGTCAAAAGTATTTTTTTTTTATTTTAGCTCCACACTTTTGTGTATTTAGCCAGTGTCAAGTAATTGATATATATAATTCATCAAGTTAATAATATTTCACGCAAATATGTGGTCAAGTCACAGTCAAAGTCATCGAGTCAAGTCATAGTCTAGTCAAAGTCATACTCCTAGTAAAGTGGTGGCAACTTTACTTGAACTATAATTCATCAAGTTAATAATATTTCACGCAAATATGTGGTCAAGTCACAGTCAAAGTCATCGAGTCAAGTCATAGTCTAGTCAAAGTCATACTCCTAGTAAAGTGGTGGCAACTTTACTTGAAGCTTCTATGGAGTTTTGGAAACAACACGAAAAGAAACGTTTCACCATCATTATACCATTTTCCCACACTCACGCCTGTAATCCAGCACTTAACGAATAGAATGCCACCAATTTTATGCACTAACACTGAAAATAACACAAGTTTAGGAAAGTAATACAATGTCATGCTCGGTCGATGACCATTAGACACGGTGCATTAGACTTTGTCGATATTTGTAAATCTCATATACTTGCACAGTATTACTTTGATTTTGGTGAGATTAAAAAGTAGATCTCTTTCCTAAAAGTGTCCGGATTGACATTAATGGATTTAGATCAAAGTGCAACCTTAATCTAATAAAAAAAAACTACAAATCTGCTAAGATAAAAATAGGCACCTAATACTATTTTCTAAAACCGACATAATTATGGTTGAAGCGTAGCGTATAAATAGTCTCCATAGTTTTAATTAGCTCATAAAATCGGTTATCATAAAACATTCTAAACAATAAAATTATACAGGTTGATAATATACACAGATTATACAGATTTAGTATTACCACAGATCTGTACCTCTAGATTAGAAATATGACTGTAAAAAAGATGGTACGATACGCTATGTAAGCTGTTGCTCTTACGTTGTCGATTGTCGAGCGACAGCTTACATTTTTGCTGACCCAGTTTCATAATCTGACACTACCTCGGTCAAATACAGACAAACAGTATTGCCATGCTAATTATTGTTAAAATTTACCCACTGACCGAGCTCATAGGAAACACGGAAGTATTTTATTATGTGCCGAAACCGGCCCCAATCCCATCTAGCGAGAGAAAAATGAAGCGGAGGTTTTGGCGGGAAAGCGAAAAAGATTGCGTGACCGCATTGTATTATTTTCCAAAACTTGTGTTATTTTCAGTGTTAGTGCATAAAATTGGTGGCATTTTATTCGATAAGTGCTGGATTACAGGCGTGAGTGTGGGAAAATGGTATAATGATAGTGAAACGTTTCTTTTCGTGTTGTTTCCAAAACTCCATAGAAGCTTCAAGTAAAGTTGCCACCACTTTACTAGGAGTATGACTTTGACTAGACTGACTTGACTATGACTTGATTTGATGACTTCGACTGGGACTTGACACATATTTGCGATAACTTGATAAATTATCAATTACTTGACACTGGCTAAATACACAAAAGTGTGGAGCTAAAACTAAAAAAAAAAAAAAAAATGAAGCTAAAATGACACTTGGAAAACTGCTCATTTCCGAATCAAATATCACAGAGTAAATATCTTTTACTTTTACTCTCTTTGTATTTTATCTATGCTAAAATTGTTTGTTATTCTTTTATTTCCAGTACATATTTTCACAGAATTCTTTCTATTTACATACACAAGTCATTACATTAGAGTTTTGACGATGACGATTTTGAGATCCTTCTGTGATAAAAGAAGAATTTTAATACCAGTGAATTTAATAAGAAGATTGCATTATGTTCAAGGTCAAGAGCCTGAACCAAAAATTAGAGAATATTTTTACTATATTGATCATCAAGGCATGGTATGTATGCCTATACCTGCATATTACATATACCTATAATTTAATATTGTTGCCCCCACATAATAACACTTATAGCATAACTTAATTGCCATTAGTTAATTTAAACAGTTTTTAAGTAAAATCATAATTAATAATATAAACCTATGATTACCTACATATAAACATACATTCAGTTGTTTTTAGATGATTCCAAAATGAAAAATTTTACCTCTTGCTTCAAAGAAAAAAAGTTCTTAGATTTCTTTTTTAAGAGAATCCGTCTCAATAATACTGGGAGATATCAAGATGATTTCCCATTCATATCATTGTGTGGAAGAGAAAGAAACTTTATAAGATGTGATGATGTGCCGATTGTATACACACACCTCATAGTAAAAGATAATGATACCCATTTGAGTTATGGATATGTAGGAGATATGCTATCAACTGCTTTTCTGCCAGAGAAAATTTATATGTTACCCTTAACTGGAAGAGTTTATCACCCAGCTGATGATAAATATGGGGGAATTGGACTAATTAAATCTAAACTGGCTATAGAATTAAGTAAGAACTTTGTATTCCAAAATAAAGAAATTGAAGCACCCACTCATTTCAAATGGAAAAATGAAACATATGAATTAGATCAATTTTGGTTTGACAACAAGGTTAAACAATTTAATATAAAAATTAATATGACATCTGATTAGACAGTAACATTGTTACAATATATATACTTGTTTAATAATTGGCAGTTAGGTACCTAACTAGATACATTGTAATAGTAAACTATATTAACATAACATGTATCCATATATCACTGTTAAAAGTATGTAAGTATATAATAGCTATTTAATATATAATAGCTTATTTAATGCTTCACTAATATGTAATCATTATAGATAACACAATTATATGGCCAAAAGACTACAAGCTATGCAATACATAATAATAAATCTAATTTATATTGTGTTTGTACTGTAAAATTTTAATTATCTAGTTAAATATAAAATATATGTAAATAGACTTATGTTATTATTTATTATTTGAAACATTACTTTTGCCATATCTTTACTTTTAATAAATACTTTAGTATACAACTTTAGTGACATTATGATAATGTACTATTAATTTATGTTGTTTCTTCCTTGGAAAAAGGTTGAAATGATCCAGGTTGGACCCAGGAAGTTCCTTGGTTCATGCCTTCATTAGGTTTGAGAGGTTTCAACATCATATCTTTGGCTGCATCATGGATGCTGGGATCATATGGCTTAAATGTAATGTAATGTTTGTCATCTGTGGGCGGGTCATCATAAATATGGTCAATACTAGATACAATACATTCTCTTACTTTTTCCATAAAAACTTTTCTATTATTCTTGTATCTGAAAATGTAAGTCATTAATCCAAGATATAATCCATTAAATAAATCAATAAAAATAAATAAACAAATCCATTGATGTTTTACCCTTTAACCTAGTGAGGTTAGTTCATGGAATTTTGTAGGTTTCTAAAAAATCAATTATTGTGTTTATTGAACTCAGCCTCTAAGGCACCCTCACAGACAAAACTATTGGTGTTGTAGATGTCCATAGGGGGCAGTGACCATTTACCATCAGGTGGATATGGATTATTTGCCACTCATTTCATTAAAAAAATATGTATGCTTTAGACCACATGACTGAAGTTAAAACTTCTTTAGTTAGCTCCATCTACTGGCCGGTATAACTTTGTTTTTTATTTAATTTTAATGTAGCCATCTTGACAACTGTAAATTGACATTTTACTGGACATACCAACATAATAATTTTTTTTTACTTTATTATGTTGACAATGGAGATCTATGCGAACCAAATTCAAATTCTTGCCTTATATTCACCAGCTTACTTACCAAGTCAAGTCTACATAGAGAAGTTTACTTCAAAAGCCTCACACCACTAAACCAGTTAACAAGTTTATTATACAAAAGCCATAAGTGAGTAAGTAGTTTAAAGTTAAAGATACTTACGCAACTGAAGCTTCAACATTAACAGGCACTTTCACATTTACATTGTGAAATATACACAGTAGGTATTTGAATATTTGCCAGATATGATCTTTCTTTCTATCCCACTGTGGAAAAACTTCAGATAAATTTAGAATCCCTGTGTTACTGTCTACAGCTGGATGAAACAGGTGAGTTGTGAATGTTACCATCTGTGAACAACATTATTAAAAAACAATAATAAAGCTCAAAGCAATGATATAGGTCTTTACCTATGAAATTGCTGTTCTGCAGTACTGGCCATTTTATTTAAATATATTTTTTGTTTGTTTTTCAATATTTGTCATTTGTATATTGATTAGCCTTATATTTTCATCACGTTTGAATCTTTTTCGTCATAATGGACACAAATTCGAGTAATTATGGTATCATGACATTGTCGTAGCAGCAATGAGGCACAAGCGGCACACAAAATCAATGATGTTTTACGGAACACTAAACGCGGTGGTGCGTTCGTTCAGTGTTCGCTCCGTAAATTTATTACGTTATTTGATTGTCAGCTTTCGTTCTGGAAATGTTGATCTGAAAAATTGACTGTGAAAATATGGTTGTCCTAAAAATTTGTTCGAAAATGACAAATTAAAGACCATTGTGGAAGCTGATGATACGCAATCCACAACTACGTTAGCAGCAGCTTTTAACGTTAGCATCAAAACCGTATTGGTCCATTTGCATCAAATTGAAAAATTATAAAGCTTGACAAATTAAGCATCGAGATGCGCCTTGCACTGCTCTATCTGTTTTTTCCAGAATTTAGATAGCTAGTTGGCAGTACAAAGTGCCTTTGAAGAGTTTGTTGTCTTCCATCCAGCTGATTTCTTCAAGGGCATCAATAAACTGCCACTGCATTGGCAGACCCATTGGTTGCACGAGTGGTTACATTGATTAATAAAAACAAAAAATATAAGAAAAAAGATATAATGACTTATTTCATAAAAAATAACAATTTCATAGGTAAAGACCTAATATTAACATGACATGGTCTATCATACTCACTGGTACTTCATCATCTGGAAACTTTTCAGGCAATGTCAAAGTAAATCTCAATTTTCCTCCTTCATAAAACCCAGTACGAACAAATATGACGCCATACCATACTGAAATGTATTGTTATGTATTATTATGGCAGCGGTATGCAAAATTGCAGTAACAAAATCTACTAATAAATTATCACAGTACCTTGTCCAGTTTACAGCAGTGGAACAACAAGCGAAAAGCAGGGGTAGGAGAATGCGAAGAATTCGTGATGGCAATATTGTATTAAGTAGGTGTTTAAGTATCCTTGAGAAATATTGAATCCAGGTACAACAAACTATCGATTTAAATAAAATTCATATTCTAATACTTACAAAAGGAATTTTCATATGATGGTATTGTATAAATCCCTTCTAAATTTTCCGTTTGCAACATGCGGCTGAAAAGAAACGGCAGCATATAAAAATTTACATTGTTGAAATATTTCACTTTTTTTTACTTTAATGTCAACTAACTATTCCGCCATAATTATGTATTCTTGACGATACATAGAATACAGCTCTCTGTTTTCTTTATTATTAGTATTGTTATCGTCACTCATCATGAATTGTTGAACTACTAATTTTCTTCAAATAAATTCAACAAATTCTTGTTTATTTCCTTTTCTAAGATTTTTGTTTTGGTTTTGGCTCCACACTTTTGTATATTTAGCCAGTGTCAAGTAATAAATTTTTCAAGTTTTTTTTTTAAATGTTTTAGCTTCACACTTTTGTGTATTTAGCCAGTGTCAAGTAATTGATAATTTATCAAGTTAATGATATTTCACGCAAATATGTGTCAATTCATAGTCTAGTCAAACTCTTACTCCTAGTAAAGTGGTGGCAACTTTACTAAGAGTGTGACTTGAATAGACTATGACTTGACTTGATGACTTGGACTGTGACTTGACTTGACACATACAACATAAATATACATAATATAACTTGAAAAATTAATTACTTGACATTGGCTAAATGCACAAAAGTGTACACAAATGAGCCAAAACCAAAACAAAAAAAGGGAGAGTTTTGGCGGGAAAACGAAAAAGATCGTGTCACCAATTGCATTATTTTCCAAAACTTGTGTTATTTTCAGTGTTAGTGCATAAAATTGATGGTATTTTATTTATTAAGTGCTTGATTACAGGCATGAATGTGGGAAAGTGGTATAATGATGGTGAAACGTTTCTTTTCGTGTTGTTTCCAAAACTCCATAGAAGCTTCAAGTAAAATTGCCACCACTTTACTAGGAGTATGACTTTGACTTGACTACGACTTGACTACGACTTGACTACGACTTGACTACGACTTGACTACGACTTGACTACGACTTGACTACGACTTGACTACGGCTTGACTACGGCTTGACTACGGCTTGACTACGGCTTGACTACGGCTTGACTACGGCTTGACTACGGCTTGACTACGGCTTGACTACGGCTTGACTACGGCTTGACTACGGCTTGACTACGGCTTGACTACGGCTTGACTACGGCTTGACTACGGCTTGACTACGGCTTGACTACGGCTTGACTACGGCTTGACTACGGCTTGACTACGGCGTGACTACGGCTTGACTACGGCTTGACTACGGCTTGACTACGGCTTGACTACGGCTTGACTACGGCTTGACTACGGCTTGACTACGGCTTGACTACGGCTTGACTACGGCTTGACTACGGCTTGACTACGACTTGACTATGACTTGACTTATAGGCTTTAAGCACAATTTTAGAGCATAACATTCTATTCACAATTACCAAGAAAACATAAAGGTAGGTATCTATTGTCTTATTACAAGTAATATAAGTGTAGAACAAAAACAACAAATAGAACTTTTCAGGAGCCTGCAAGGAACGTTCAGATTATGCTTTACAAAAGAAACAAAATGAAAAACCAAAGGCTATAAAAATATAATAAAGAACTGAAACTATTCATTAAGAAAAGTGTGCTACTGAGCACCAAGACGTAGGGGTAACCCTACAATGTATGTTGACACTCTAGTAGATATAGTTCAGATTAATGGTTATTCGTTCTTAGTTTGTGGTATTACAGACGTTAGTACTTGTTACATCGAACTAAATTTTCTTCTTCCAAGTACAAGACTTATTCCACTATAACAAAGTCGTTACCTAATTAAGAGGTTCATACCTAATCAGTAAGCTCGATTGCAGTGTGTGATTTTTTCTAATTCTATTGATAAAATTCATAATTATCAATCCTAGGCGAGGGTTCACAAGTCACGACTGTGGGATTTAGAAGAGGGCGCGGGGGCGCGAGGATGAGCACCTGATGATCCCAGGATCAGCGGCGCACGCTCTCAATTAGACGGGATTATCCTGCACGTGGCACGGGATTACACTTCGCAATATCTCCTCCAAATGCCGCCGTATAGGTGCATGGTGCATGCTCGAATGAGTTCGGTACTTGATTATTCTCCTAAAGTATTATTGCCTATCACTCCATGACTGAGGTACATGTCCACAGATTATATAATACTATTCTAGTATACATGGATCGTCCGGCCCGATAGTAAACCAAAATTAATCGTAATTTAAGTAAAGCGTCGAAGGGTAATGCAACTCAGACTTAGGTCCGTATTACAGAACGATGCTCAGTCATTTGTTTGTTTTATAAATATAGATTATTACTATAATTATAACTACTTTGTTTTACTTAGAGACGACCAGGGTATTAAAGTTCTTAAGCTACCCACCGTAACAGGATCAATAACTATATTTGTCATATTGAAGGTGAGGATGAATAGGTACATCGTATTATGTATCATGTAATCTTTATAATATGATACATAATACGTAATCATCCTAGATTTTTTTGGGTTATTTTTAAACATATTTATTTACATCCTTGATTATTAAGTAGTATGTAATGCCACAGAATAAGTAATAGTAGGAACTTACTGCGTTATGTGCTAGCGATCTATGTATCTGCCCTATTCCTACATACGTTATAGGTATGTAAGTATCACACTTCACATCACACTAATATTATAAAGGCGAAAGTTTGTATGTGTGTTTGTGTGTATGTTTGTTACTCCTTCACGCTCAAACGGCTGAATGGATTTGGATGAAATTCGGTACCAAGATAGCTTATACACTAGATTAACATATAGGCTACATTTTATCCTGAAAAAGTGAAATTTACTCGTGGGATGAGTAAATCATTAAAATACTTTTTATCCACGGGTGAAACCGCGGGGCGCAACTAGTATAGTATAAATGTCATTAGCCCAATTTACGTTCCCACTGCTGGGACATTGGCCTTCTCTCACAGGGTGAAAGTGTAGGCAAATAACCATATCCATCATGCTTGTCAAATCTGATAGAATAAGAAATCGTGTAGGGCCAAACGGCATTTAACGCTGAGCCATACTCGTTCTCGAACCTATGTGCTTAGATGATTTATATAATCTATTTAATAGCAATTAACAAAACTCAAAATATTTTATAAATCACCGCTTATTTATAGCTAAAAGACAAAATCACTGCTTCTGCGGCAAAACCATGTAGGCGCCCGTTTCGAAACGCCGCGCCGCATATCTCAGAGCGGATAAAACCTATGTTCTTTTATTATAAACAAACAGCCAATAATGTTTTATGTAGGAAGAATGTACCTATAACGAGTTTTATGACAGCTGTTTTCTTCGTAGAAAACAGACGTTAATTCAAGGAAACATATGGGAGTAATGATGCTACTCCGTTTCAAAGTGCCGCTGGCTGCGCCTTGCTCGTAAAACTCAAACATTTGATGTATCTGCCTGCAGTCCAGTAATTAAGTCTTCTTGTGTAAACAGACAGCTTTATTTGTTTTACAATTTGCTATAATTATAATGATGTTCTATTTATTTTTTCTCACCGCGCACTGAACGTTCCAAAAGGCTAAAAGAAGGGAAGAATGTATACACATTTAGATTTTTAGCTCTCCGTATTTTCTATTAAAAACGGAAAAATTATGTGACAATAAAAATCGGTACATTTGCATAAATTCGGGCAGCGATCGCTGCGTGTGATATCATTTCGCAGGACTATGGCAGCCGGTCGCGCGCTTCCATATTATTATGGTTCATAATATTTGTTATCTTGAACTCCGTCACTTATTAATCGATTTGAAAAATTCTTTTTCAATTTCAATAGATATATAAGAAAAACAATTTTCCAAAAATATCTATTGGATGTATAATATTCAATAGATATTTTTGATTGGACTTGTATATATTTACTAAATCAGTAGTTTAGTTTTGAATAAAAATATTTGTATTATAATAACATCCACGTATTTCTCAGACATTAGGCATTATTCACGTGAGGCAATATTGGCAATGTTTTGAAATAAAATTATTACGTGATATTCCTGGATCCTCTTCCCCACGTGAGATTTGGTTCGACCCCTGCCTTAAACGCTTCGCTTAGTTAATGGATGCCCCCTTAAGGCGATGGAAGTCTGTCCAACCCCTCTTTTCAACCGACTTCCAAAATGGAGGAGAAAAAATACGCCTGCTTCGAAGTAATGTCATTCTATTTATTATCTTTTGTGTGTAAACAATATAATGCAATACAATTTTTTTTATTTTATATCTTTATTGTATACCAATAAATTAATGAATGCTACCTACTACTATAATATCTACTTATGATAACACTAAGATCCGTATTACAGAACGATGCTCAGTCATCGATCGGTGCTCAAGCAGATATTTCATTCAGTAATTGATCACTTTATGAATGAAATCTCTGCTTGACCGCCAATCGATGACTGAGCATCGTTCTGTAATACGGACCTAAGAGCGATCTCTTCTAGACAACCTTTGTTTATGCGGTATAACTGAAGCGGTTGCAATAACTTAAGTAAGTTTTTATACAGATAAAACAAAGAAAAGGAATTTTGGCGGGAATACAAAAAAGATCGCGTCGCCGCATTGTATTATTTTCCAAAACTTGTGCTATTTTCAGTGCTAGTGCATAATTGGTGGCATTTTATTCGTTAAGTGCTGAATTACAGGCATGAGTTTGGGAAAGTCGTATAATGATGGTGAAACGTTTCTTTTCGTGCTGTTTCCAAAACTCCATAGAAGCTTCTGGTAAAGTTGCCACCATTTTACTAGGAGTATGACTTGACACATCATAAATGATATTAATTAACTTGAGATATTATCAATTACTTGACACTGGCTAAAAACACAAAAGTGTGGAGCCAAAACCAAACAAAAAAAACGAAGTAACTGGTTCCATCCTGCGGTTGGATGTCATATCAGAAGCCGTACACACGCGCCTGCAGCACAGCCCAGTCACACGAGACGAGACGGTCAGCTCACGTGTCTCGAAGAAGCCTAGCAAGTTTTATGATTCCTTAATGTAAAATAACAACATTCAACATCTTTAATAGTAGCTATATCCTACTTGATCTATTGCCTGGCCCGATAGCTTAGTTGGTAGTAACACTGCCTTCTGAGCTGTAGGTTGTGGGCTTGATTCCCGCCCAGCACAAATATTTGTGTGATTAACATCGATGTTTGTTGTGTGTCTAGCTGTTATGCAAACAAAAAGTATCTAAGTATTGTTCTGGTCACCGGTACAAGCTTTGCTTACTCGTAGTTTGGGGCTAGATGGCGCTGTGTGAAAAGTCTTACGTATGGATATGTATGTCTTACATGGAAGGTGCTTACGTAGTAATATCCAAAATTATATTATATGGCCTATAAATGCGAAAGTTTTGTATATGCCACTCAACGCCGAAATGGCTGATCAGATTTTGATGTAATGTTAGCTACCAGGAATAAAACGTACCTAACATAATTATTACCCTGGGAAAATGTTTTAAAACATAGGTAAGTAAATCCGTAATAATATGGTTGCCCTTCCTTCATTATCGAGGCAAAGCTATATAATATCTTTGCTTTGCTTAAAAAAAATTGATTTACTCTTCGTTTTCACCGACCTTTAGGTACCAGCGACGCGGCGAAAGCGTTAATTTCAAGTCACAAACGTTTTTAATTTCTCCTCCTGTCCTTTTATAATCTACCTAGGATTTAGTTTTTAAGACTTAACCAATAGGTATATTCTAAGTTTAAGTAAGCATCCGAACTAGATTTTTTCAATTACCTACTGAATAAACCCATATAGGTATTTATATTACCCCATATGCCTATTTATATTAATTATGGTCTAACGCAGGCATATTTAAATTAAAAGAAAGCCGTCTTTAGAAATAACTACTTCTTAGTTAGTAGTTAGTTAGTTTTCAGCAGAGGAAATTACATCTCCATCCGATAAATCAAAGGATAAAAAGTATCTACTCTACCAACACTTTTATATAAGTAATGTAGCCGGTGAATATCATGCGTCGTTCCCACGGTCTGCGCGGATTACACGAAATGCCCTTTTGGTGCTTCGCTCCTACACTGACCTGCGCTTTTTGCGCAAAAAGAATGTTCCTATAAATCACGGGTTCATTGTAAGCAGGATCTTGGATAGCGTTCGCGATATACGCATTGTAAAGTTTTTTGCAGTATCGATCAGAAACGATGTCCAATAATGCTTGTACCTGCTCAATTTTGACGGTCAAGGTGCCGTACGTCACAATAAAAGCTTAGATAAGATCGGATCGCCTCGTGTGTCATAAAATTTTCAGTTCCGCATAAGGAATCATATCCTCGAGGACGATAAGAGATTTACGTTGACTGATAGGAAGCTTTTGTCATAGCTTAGTACAAATAGTAGTCAGATAAGTAAATTCTGTGTATTTATGGTATTTGGGTTTATTCACTTTTTGCTTTGAGTGATAAGACCGCCTATGGTATTGTACTACCAACCTCAACCTGTTTTTTTTACCTGTTTCTCATATTTAGCTACAACTTTGATCAAGTTAAAATCTGTAATAGAAAATAATTTAGAAAATACCTTTTTCTTTTCTCATACTCGGAGAGTAGGTACGCTTGAAGTTACTTTGTCAGAGGGAGGGAAGTAGTACTTTTCCTCCCTGGGAATCGATTTTCCCTTCTGTCAAATTCAAAACTGTCGAAAACCATTTACCGCTAAAATCTAAAGAAGGATATGTACTTTCAATTGATATGCTTTTATTAAATGCGCGCTGAAAAAACTAACATATTTCAATGAATTATCTGAGAATCATAAATCTTCAACTCTATGGAACGAATATTTAATGTTATACTTAATTAATGTTAATTTAGAATAAATTTATTTTTTATTTGTTTTAATAAAATATAAACAATATTTTATTTTAGTTTGTACCAATCTGGTTTTTATTTACTTTCATCTTATACGAAATAAAAAAACATAGCGTTACATCCGATGAAAGGCTATTTAGGTACTCGAACCTCTTGCCTACCTAAATAGGTCCCTTTCATCCCTTGTATAACAATCTACTATACTTTGCTTTAGGTAGGTATAGATTTAAAATTTTGTCCTTTCAATTTTGATACTGTGTTGTTAAGTATTTTTTTGAAGTTCTATCTGAGTAGGTTCTTAATAAGTTTGTTTCATCGAAATCAGCCTATCCAAAAATTAGGCAGGTCTAAAAATGCGTACCTATAGGTGCGCACTTTTAGACAAGAGCGTCCGCAACGCACTACCACCCGGATGGACGACCGTAGCTTTTCGAATAAAAAAATAATATCTTTGTAAAAATTTAAGGAAATAGTAAGGACGGTAGAGGGGAGTTGGATGAAATGGGGAAAGATGTAGATGAAGGTCAAATAGAGTGTTAGATGGTGGATAGTGGATGGGCAGGGGATTAAGGCGTAAAATTATCGGGTCAAGCTAGTCTATAATATAATATACAGAATAAAAAGACTTGTAAATTATCAAAGCGTATCGGTCGGTGTACAGACTGATATACAATCTAAATATATATAACTCAAAGGTGACTGACTGATTGACTTACTAATATAGTGATCTATCAACGCACAGCCCAAACCACTGGACGAATCGGGCTGGAATTTGGAATACAGTTAGATGTTACGACGTAGGCATCCGATAAGAAAGGATTTTTTGAAATTCCACCCTTAAGAGGGTGAAATGGGTGTTTCAATTATTTTCCCATAGGCCACGCCTAGCTGCCACGCGAAGCTGCGGGCAGAAGCTCGTATAACACAAATCTTCTTATCTGTGTATTATACAATTTCTTTTTACTATGGGATTGACATAGTTGTTTAATGACTCAAAGTCCCTTAATAAATTTGGATTAAAAAAAAAACAAATCTAATATCATCAAAATTTTCAGCTAAATCAATCAGCACTTTCTTCGTATTGTCATGACTTGACTTCCTACAGAAATAAATACGTAAATAGTACTTGGTTGCAGTACTTGTGCAATTATATATTCTGGGGCAGTAGTAGGTACTTCTACTATTTCAATTATTCACTTAACGTACCTACATACCTATAGCCGTAAACTTTATATCAGAAACTTATTAGCAGCTCATTTGAGCTTATAAAATGTACAACACCATCCAGGAACAGCAATCAGCGTGAACTGTGTCCAGTGAGCATGCATTTAAGTGTTTCCTTTCGGTAAATTGCGTATAATGAGCGAGGGCGGGCGAGGGCGGCGCAGGCGCAGACAACAGGCGCGTCGGTCACAGGTGCGCCGCGCGTGCTTCAATTGTCTCACCATACTTACAAAACCAGAAGGTGATCTTGACACAGTCCATAATTTATACTCATTAATGGAATCCGAACTTATTCAGATTCGTTCATCATGAAATCGAAAATTTTCAAATTGTTGGGGATATAGGTACCAAAAAGTTTTAACAATTTTATAATTTTCTAATAGCATTGAACCAAAAATTTTAAATTGTCAAAACTTTGGGTATATGTAACTATAGCTCTAACAATTGAAAAATTGGCGTTTTCACCAAAATATGACGTTGTATGTAATATAATAACTTCTATTGAGATTCTTTACTGTGGTGTTGTGTAGGTATATGTTTTGGGTCCATGACAACCGGCGCGTTAAACAACAACATGCAAAGGACGGTTAATTACATTTAATTTTACTATAATAGTCATTGTTAAAAAGGGATCCCACCCTCCAGTTAAACACTTCAGTGCTCGTGAGACGCGATACCTTGTAATGTTAACGGAATATCGATTCACTTAATCATTTTCGCTGTACTCATTCATTTTTTGATACTAGACAGTGAAGTCACAGATCAGGCTTTTGTTTTTCAACTAACTTTTAAGACCCTTAAGTAGGAACCCCTTTAAAAAAAAGGTAATACGAGGGATCTTAAAGTAACTGTTGCTCTGAAGTTAATCCTTGCATATGTACAACATTATTACCGCAGGTAGCTAAAGTAGATTAAATAAATAAATGTGTGGACATTTCTCACAGCGCCATCTAGCCCCAAACTAAGCAGAGCTTGTACTATGGGAACCAGATAACTGATAGAATACTTAAATACTTTCTGTTTATAAATAAATACATGTAGTACAATATAACTCCCAGACGCAGAACAAAACACAGATGTTCATAACATGAAATGTTTTTCCTGGGTGGGAATCGAACCCACCACCTATAGTTCAGAAGGCAGAGCTACTACCAATTGAGCTATGAGCAATGATTTTTTATTAAATTAATAAATAAATAATAAATTGACTTTATCAAAATTTAGTTCCAACTATTTCTTTAAAATAACCACTGAAAAAATGGTAATGGCAAAATATTTACCATTTTTTTAAATGATGAAACTAAAAATAGCTGTTGAATAATGAAGAAATGTTGTTGCTGGCCGGCCACAGGAAAAATAAAATAAAGAGGTCGGAAAGCGGCAATCCGATCTTCATTTGTTTTTCTAGAGTTGTAGAGTTATGTTTTTTATATACTCTTCCGTATATCATCAGAGATTTGTATTCATTTTTCCTTTAGCTAATTTATGTTTTTATTTTTACTTTCCTTATAATTGTAATGAAAAGCGATGTTTACCTCGGGTAAGACTTATTGAGGCCGTATCAATAAGTTACTTTCTTCCCTAGGGTACCTAACAATATAATATTGCGGTAGGTATGTAGTTATAGTCCGATGCATTTCGTAGTTAGTAATACTTACCTATTTATGTAGTTGGTAGATTTTAGTATGGGTAACAAATCTTCTTGATGGTCAGATGGGCCAATTTCAGTACTAACCCCTATTTTTAGTTTATTCAAAAATGTATTACTGTATATACTCACCACAGAGGAAGTACATACAAAATTTAGCACGGCGACAAAACCGTAACGTAACTCATGATTTCATACAATAATTTACGATACTTGATAGCGTTACTATTTTTGCGCACATGATATATTTAAATAAACTGGTAATAGTTACTGAACCGCAAAGTTTCGTTAATATGACCGATACCGAATGAACGAACGAATGAATGAATGAAGTGTTTATGAAAAAAAAAACAAGTTTCTCTCCACTTAATACTGTTTGAACATCTTTTGCTACAAGGCAAGGGTAATAAAATTGACAAATCTAGGTTAATGACGTTAATATTTATTTACACGTACTATCACAATAGCTTTTATGAATAATAATTGCGTCACATAAAAATCAAACTTAAAAATAATTAACATGTCAAGAAGTTATGTGAACTCACCGAAAAAGAAACAATGACAATAACTCGTTTGCAGCTATTACGTATTCTTTATCATACAAATGATGAATATCATAAGAAAATAATTAGGAGAAACAAATGTTTCCAGTTGTGTAACAGCAGTTTAATTGCATTTTTTATTGAACTAGTCCCAAAGTACGAGAAATACTGGTTGTACTATCTAATGACTACTTATATTAAATATAGGTCTTAATCACTCAAGATTGCTTGAACCTATCTAATGCCAAACTAGGTAGGTATCGGAAATCAGTTCGAGTTAAAACTTCTTGCTTACTTTAAATTTTTGTTACAGCACAGACCATTTTAAATCAAGCAGGAGTTGTGATGCTTGGGTAGACCTCAAAAACATGTACAAAGTATTAGTAATAGATATTATACAAATTATTATTATGTTCTTAATTTATGTATATATACATCGTGTCCCAAATATTCTATTAATTTAAGTACATATTATATTTGGGACATAGAAATAGATACATTATTATGAAATTGCTAATCCTAATCGTTTATACTTATCTAAGTTAACATACCTATAATACTAACATTGCAACGACAGAGGTTATGAATACTTAGGATTATTAAAGAAATTCAAACAAGTGAACGCTACGCTTCTTTTCACTTATATATATAAAAACCTAGGTATTTGGTGAGAGTATTATTTTGGTATGACTATCCTACATTATGGCTTGTGAATTGTGTTCAAAATATTGTCTAAGTAACGATATGATGGATGCTGAGATAATTTATAAGTAGTGCAAAATATGGAAACGCTATTTTAAAATTTTGTGTTCGTGTGCGTTGATATCTTTTGTTTATAAGTTACGGCTACATCTGTGCAGTACTTTCGTAGCACATCTCCAAAGAACACTATTTTGAAGATAGTGATGATAATTGCGTCATGCGCATTTATTTTAGTGGATGGTTCATTGAATGATTAAGAAATGAGAGCACCCTGGGAGTGTGGTTTGATGTGGATGGGGTGCGCCGGGTGCGGGTGCGAGGGATGCGCGGCGTGCGGCGGCTGGCGCGGCTGGTGGCAGCGCTGCGCGTGGACGTGCGAGTGGCGCAGCTCCTCCCCGTGCTCGCGGTACGCGCGCTGCTTGTCCTCAAAGTCCCGCAGCCGCTGGTTGTATCTCTCGATCTGATCGCGCAGCGCCGCGTCTTCTATAGCCGCGCGCTCCTCATCGTACTCCAGACAACCAGCGCCATCCAGCCGCTCTAAGTCGATCCAACCCCGCCACCTCACGCACACGCCGTTCATGATGAATCGGGATACTATGTGGGCCTGTCAACAAAAAATACAGGATTAAGCAAAAAATAGAGCACCCTGACGCCGCTGGTGGTAAAACTAAAGGTCCATTTTACAGATGACACATGGTACGGAAGTAATCTTTCTAAATTGCAGGTAGGGAGATTGAAAGACGAGGGTTGTGTCACTATTAAGTATCTACGTGGACTTTGATATTGATTACGTAGAAACACTGAAATAAGAGAGCTAAATATGTTCCCGGTTCTATTTTTGTAAGAAATAAAAAAACTACGTAGGTATCTTGTGAGCTAAGAAGTAATTGAGAAACCGGCAAACCGTTGCTGTTGCAGACAGACTGACAGAGCGACAGGCGGCGGACGAGGCAAGAGATCGCGTGCGCTTTGTTCCGGCATCCATCCGCCTCCAACAAACCTTTAATTGACCCAGACACTATACGCAACATGTAATTTTAGTAATAGCCTCAGTTTGGTTTCTTTGACTTTGTGTATTTACCGCAAAAATAAGCTTCGCTTGCCGTATGTCTTCCAAGGATAAAAACTGCAATAATTATACAGTCTCATTGATCATGGATTTTGAAGACCCTATACATCATAATTTTAAAAATTACTCAGATATTTAAAAAAAAAAAGTTAAACCCGCGATTTCACTTGCAGATAAAAAGTTATTAGCGTATTAATCCAGCATATATCTATCTATCACATTTGTAATAAACGAGCATGTATCAAAGTGTGATAACAATGTATTATATGAACATACTAAATAATACCCGAAATCGGAATCAAAGACCAATTTACAGGGCAGGTATCGTAGCAGTGCTATAAGTGCTGAGATTAAACTTGTTATTATTTTATGGTGATTAGATAGGATAGCTTACAAATAGTGCTTTGAATGACTCGATGACCAACTCTTGAACTCATATTGTAAAGATGGAGGTTAGTCAAAATAATGTTTTGATAATTTTTGTACGCGAATAGATTTACAATAAATACCTATTTTTCGATTGGGAAAAGATTTGATTGACGAGTTTAGTACTGTAGTAACAAATTGTGTTGAATATTTACAACACAAAACTGATGTATCTAAAACGTTTCGATCGAGATACTACGCACAAAGATGTATTCATAAATCCAATTAACTGTACTGAAAGGGAAGACAGGGAGAGGCGACTACGACGGCGGCCATATTGTGGGGCGGACGACGCGTCGCGACGCCCTCCAATCACAAGCGCTTTTCCGCTATCGATCTAGGGGGAAATGCTTTTCTCCATTTCTCCATGGAAATATAAATTGAACTGCAGGGGGGCATCTCTTTTTGGGATATTTACGCAATTCGAATCATTAACCATTCAAGGAAAGGGTGTTCAAAATCCTCTAGAAACATGAAAAAAGTTTGTGGAAATACATCTACTAACCAATGTTTTACGAAATTACATATTTATACCAGAATTTTCAAGCAGTTGTATAAATAAGTATATTTAAATGAACATCAAATACAATAATTTAATAATCTTAATACGCACCTACCTATAAAAAAACGCGGGACAAACGTAAGGTAGGGTATATTGGAAGCGTAGGCAATACGAATGACGGAATATGATTCTATGATTAGTATATTTTTTAAATTGGTATTTCGTAACTAACGAACAAATCTCGAGCAGTCATGAAAGTCATATAAAATGGGCACAGTTGCATAGCTTGTTGAATCACTATAAAATAGAGCATTACGATATAAGCACTCGAGTGTGCTCAAGCGCATTGTTAAATGAAGCGTATGTAAATAAATATAAGTATTAATACGGGAACGCAGCAGGCAGCCTTTCAACTCTGAGAGTCATTCATAAAACTCACTGGTGCCCGGCACCAAATGGCTTCTTTTACATACTTGGACATGCTTTTGAAAGGCGTGAAAATATAGTTGAAGTTGTAATTGGAGTTACAAACAGAGCAAAATTTGTAACACTTGAAAATCTTAAAATACTACAGCGCTCACGTTCCACCCATGTGTTTGTTCATACAATATAAGAGCTCTATTTGAAACATTTATTTTTTCAAAATGCTTTAAATACACTTCACTTTTTACTTGGCTCGCATGCTACACCTTCGATCGCATCGTCACTTCCCATCAGGTGAGAGCGTGGTCAAACGCTAGACAAGTTTGAAGTAAAAAAAAACACTTCTACCTCATAATAACAAAAAGACACCTTACATTTCTAGATCTAGCACATCAAGCGGCTTTTTAATTCTATGCGGGTAGAGCGCGAATTCCAAAAAGTGAGGAGGTGGTGACAGATTTAAATATTATGACTTTTTAGGTGCGAATGGAAAAAGTAGGTTGAATACGATGAAAAGAGTTAAATTACATTGGTTAATTAATAAATTGGTCAATAATTACATAAATGTAATCCAAACGCCATCTAAAACTCTGGTTCCAAACGTACTCCATGAAACACTCTGCTATAACTATGTTAACCCTACTGTAAAACGTAAAATAGAGTGATGTACTTACTGTAGGTACTTGGTCTGAACTATTGACTGTAGGTGCGTAGGTAATGATATGATTTACTTTAGACTGTGGCTTTATTATGAACCACATCTTCAAAATTAATGCATTTATATGTTTCAAGCGAACAGCTCGACATAATGGTCAGTACACATTAGCCGTCGGAATAATGAGATAAAGAAAAAGTTGTCATTCACTCAACACATTGCATTAAGCTAAGGCTGAGCGTGACCAGCACGTTATGAGTTGAGTTGCCTTTTTATTATTAAAAGCTTGGACGTTATTAATGTCTTAATTTTCGGTATAGAAATGTAGGCCGGAAGCGTCGAGCGTTGATGACGCGCATTGATGGAATAGTGACTGGTAAACACGTCCGTGGCTCCGTGGTGACGAAATCATTATCATTCGTTGTATTGTTGTATTAGCATGACGTTGGTTAAAGATTAATGTCTAGACTTAGAGGAAAAGGTGATAAAAAACTTATTATAAAACGCGTTAAGGAAAATCATTTTAACTTTAATATTACTACACGTCGTATCGATCAAAGTTTTGGTTTTAAATGAGGATTTGTTATTTGCACAGAGTGACAGTGAACAAGAGGGCAAATAAGACGGTTCTTGTCCCGAAAAATTTTAAAAATGTCGTTGGGATAATAGGTTTTCGGCGAAGCGCTTAGTTCTATTCGTTATTAAAACTTCTACAAAACGTTGCCTCTATTGCCTACGCACTGTTATCAAACAATTTACGTACATTTATTACTAAAGTGGTAGGACTTTTCTGCAAAGTTCGTCTAGACAGGTACCACCGCTTTGCCAGTTATTCTGCCGCCGAGCAGTAGTGAGCGATTTGAAAGGCATTGTAGCTAGTGAAATTACTGGGCAAATGAATCTTTATGACCTGATCCCACAGACTAGTGATCCGATTACCTGACTGTGCTAATGTCGAAGGATGACGTGCGCAGTGCAGTGTCACGCGAAACTTAATATTTTAGAGTTCCAAGTGACAATGTTCTGTTATGGGCGGTCTCGTCGTTTAGCATCAGGTAGTGCTCGTTACACTCATTCATTAACTTAAAAAATATTATTATGGAATTTAAAAGAAACACAGATCTAGTCTGTGCTTGTTGCTTCATTGCAACCCAGTAATAAAAGTCCTGCAGAATAGCTAGTTTAAAAAATTAAAAAGGTTAGTAAGTAAGTAGGTAAGTAGATTACTATATTTTATTGTATTGATACTATAGACATTAATTGGAAGTAAGTAAATGCTATAATGTTTTAAATGCCGTTGTTAAATGGGTTTTTACGTGAACCAGGTCGTACAAAACATGTTATTTATTACGCAAAAATTGAAGTTTCCATGCCAACCTGGAACTTATATGACGCATGTCCTACATTGAAATAGGCCTCATTTTACCTACTAAAAATAGTAATAAATTATATATCATTTTATTATGATAATTTATTATTTTATTATTCCATCACTTATAATCTAGTAATGTAAGCTATGGAAATTTAATAATCTTATTATTATTGTATAATCATTAATTTATTTTTTTTGGATAATACATTATTATTATTATTCATTTATTTATTATCAATCTTAAATCTAAGTTTTATAAAATAATAATAAAATTGACTAGATAATAAGGCACGTAATCACCAATGGTTAGGTAGTGTAGGTAATGTTTGGTCGTTGTTATGATAACAGAGTCACTAGTTGAATAAAAAGTGAAAGGAAGTTCAAAATTCAAGCAGAATGATTGTGACGTTATTTTGGCCCCTCATTTTCCTTGTACAGTCAACTGTAATGGAATGTAGATTTTGTCTCAGTTTTTTGTAACGTCCACTCGTAAAAATCGTATTTTTTTAAATATTAAAACCATTTTTTTAGCTTTATATCAAACTTAATAAAGATATCAAGAGAGTTTACTGATATCTTGGAATCATACATATCGAATACAGTATTTAGGATAAGGCAAAATCATAGTCTCAGGTATATTTTTTGTGATGTATATGCATAGCTATATTTAGGGCTTATATTATTAAAAATAGCTTAGTGTTAGTACAGTCCTGTTTACCCTACATATTAGGAAATCTCCATGAAGAAGAAATATAAAGGGTGCAATCGGCTGTGAGTAAAATCAACTAGACGCTAAATAGAGGATCAAACATAATAAATCCAAATCAATTCATATAAATTTTAACAACAAACAACATCAGTATATTCCTCCGATTTACATTTTGTTTTGTTTCCACACTTCTCAAATTAATTAATATTATATATATTATGTGTCAGGCCAAGTCACAGTCCAAGTCATCAAGTAAAGTCATAGTCTAGTCTAGTCATACTCCTAGTAAAGCGGTGGCAACTTTACCATAAGCTCTTATGTAGTTTTGGAAACAACACGAAAAGAAACGTTTCGATAAAAAGTATTTGAACTATTTCCTCATCCTGCGGGAAAATTTCACTTTCCGGGATAAAATGTAGCCTATATGATAATTCAGTGTATAATCTATCTCGGTACTGAATTTCATCCAAATTTATTCAGCCGTTTGCGCGTGAAGGAGTAACAAGCATACACACATACACACATACAAACTTTCGCCTTTATAATATTAGTGTGATTCCCACTTAACGAATAAAATGCCACCAAGTTTATGCACTAACACTGAAAATAACACAAGTTTTGCAAAATAATACAATTCGGCGACGTGATCTTTTTCGTTTTCCCGCCAAAAACCCGATTTATATTTATAATCGCCAAATCAAATACATACAGCTAAACTTCTTGATACAGATTACTGTAGAACATAAATCATAAATCATAAAATTTTATTGGTAAAAAATTTACATGTCAGGCTCTCAAAATCATTACAACAATAATTAATAAATTATACTAACATGTCATTAATTAATACAATAATATTAAAAATGAAAACATGTCATGAGAAATTTAAAAAAAGTCAATAATAATATAAAAAATAATAAAATAAAAAATTATAAGTATTCTTCAAATACGTCAATGTCAAATAAAAACTTATTTAGATAAACAGTTCACAATTATGAACACACGTTAAGAAAAAAAGAAGAGCTTGACATGTACCTACTGGCTGCTTGGAAGACACTATCGGTATACAATAAGCGGATGTTTGTTTATTTTTGAAACATACAACATAATATTATTTAATAAACATAAAACAATAAAAAGGGAACTTAATCAAACAAACCACTACCAGCAGGCAACGTGCCCATTATGCTGGCAGCATTGCCACGTTGAATGGCAATGCTCAATCTTTGGCCGAAGTAGAGGCCAGCATTTTGGTCACGCGTGGCTTCAACCAGACGTTTCGAAAGGTCTTTAAAAATTTGGTGAGTACTCGGTCCCCAAGGCCCCAATGTCTCAACTGCAAAAGGCGCAAATATAAAACCGCTATCAAGATTACCTATTTAGATTAGATATTTGCGCCTTTTTAGCTGCTCAGCAGAATTCGCCGCCGCGCCAGCCCTAACATGTGTTCCAGGAAGATGTGACGGCGCAAGGGTGTCAACACATAATAAGCTATATATATATATATATATATACAATAAGCTATTCATATATCAAACCTGACGCCAGTAAGGACTTATACAACTGTGGGGTTGTGTCAAAGCCAAATAGAGTAACGTACTCATGATCCAACGCTTCAGAACAAGGTACCTACTGAAAAAAATTACTATATTTAGCTTATACCTTAATAAATAGAGGTAGAGACGATCGATTAAAGAAAATTAAAAAAGTCGGACTTCATCATTACGTGAACGCCGAAGTAGAATCTAGCTGCTCGACCACACGGATAATTATAGTTGGAAGATCTAAGGGACAAAACTATTTGAGTGAACCTATACCTGTGTCATAGTGAATTAAGTGGCATTAGTGTATTGCATATGAATGTATAGTGCAGTGCCAGTCAGTGCTACCTAAAAAGTACCTACATAAGAACGAATTGTTTTCGCCTTAATAGATACAATAAGGAAAGAATTATCAGACACAGTGCAAGAAAAATACAATAAACTGAGTATTCAAATAGGCATTCTACACAGGAAAAAATGCTATAGGTTAAAATGGGCTTCAAATTTTTCGTTTATATTTTAAGGCATCATGCAAACACTTTGAACAGGATAAATAAAAATTGAAAAACCAAGTTTCCTGTAAATAATACGTTCTACTACCTCACTATATAAGTACATAGACCATTCCATCCGTTCCTATTAATTTATACATATATATTAAGTCCAATCTATCTAGGAATAATAATTAAAGACTTTGTTCCAAGTGAGTGACTGAAATGACTGAACCCTACAGACAACTTACAGCCTAAGCAGCTGGTTCTAAAGAGCGTCTTCTTTTTATGACGTAGGAGTGTACTATGAATTGCTTTTTACTGACTCAGCTCAGTTGGTAGTAACCCTGCCTTCTGAACTGTGGGTTGTGGGTTCGATTCCCACCCAGGACAAACATTTGTGTGATGAACATAGGTGTTTGTTCTGTGTCTGGGAGTTATATGGTATTATATGTATGTATTTACAAACAAAAAGTATTTAAGTATTGTATCAGTTATCTGGTTCCCATAATACAAGCTTTGCTTAGTTTGGGGCTAGATGGCGTTGTGTGAGATGTCCACACATATTATTATTATTATTATTTTAAAACTTCAACCCCTAATAGGGTCAAATGTATTAATGATTTTATGAAGAAACGTAGGTGAAACCGAGGGCTGTATCTGGCTATTTAAATAAAATTATTCTTACTTTTTGAGATGGTAGCCAAGTTATTACCATAGTCGGGTTTTATTTTTCTAACTTTTTATACTGTTAAGCAGCCAGTTAAATGTAATTTCATAGATTAATATTATAATCAGTTAGACAGTCCGAACCCGAACCGCAAAAATACGAGTAGCCAAAATAAAGTCGAAAAAAGGCACATCAAAACTGAATAAAGCAAGAGATTCCTTTTTTTACCGTATTTTCAATGTCGTTTATAAACCAATCTGGAAAATTTTTATTTTTATTTGAATGTATGTATTTTCAGATTGGATCAAATCTGTTCAGTAGTTTGATTTTTTAAGCAAAATAACCGAAACAATATATGCATCATTCAAGTATGTATGTATATCTATATGTATATATTGTATATCCAATTCCTCAGTATAACTATATAGTGATTGAATCGGTTTAACTCTTTTTTAAAAGGACATTGCAGAAATACAGAAATACTTCATTCATTTTTAACCCTTGACGCATACGGAGGTTATTATAAGTTTAACGTGTATATGTTCGACATTCGAGAAAGTTCAATTGGTATATAGATATTTTAGAGTTAGCGGCGTTTTAAATTTGAGTTTTCGATCTGATTAAGCATCTACGTCTCAATAAGCCGCTGCTTTGAAGCTTGTCTAGGCCTGCATCGTCTGTAGAATGATGATAAATGTATAAAGTGTTGTTGAATAAAACCTACCTTGCCGTTTTCTTTTTGGAAGTCACAGCCTCTATTGTTGTAAGGTGAGTGGTCGAACACCAGCTGAAGGTTAGTGCCGGTAGCGGTAAAGGCTACCTCCGTATGGCCCTCTCGGCAGCCGCTCGTGAACCTCATCTGGCGCTCCTCTGGAGGTCGGTCGCGGTACCCAGTGTACCTCACCTATGATAAAAGCGAGATAATATGATTAACATGAAAACATATTACGATTAGATGATATTTGATTTTGTGGGATTCGTTCGTAGCTACTCAAACTGCCTTGTTTTTATGTCCATGATTTTTTGCAAATCATTCGATATCTCGCTAAATACTATTTAGCGTTAAGTTTATCTATGTATACTTTGAAATAAGATAAGTAAATATCCACGCGTATTATTAACTGAAGAGCAGGGTTGTTTAATTTGGGCGTATAAAATGATATGGCAATTTTGGCGCTAATTTTTTAAGATTAAAACAAAAATACTTTACTTATTGGTTCATTCAATAAAAACCCATTATTATTGATTTTGTGAACATTATAACAAATTAATTATAAGTATAGGTACTATTTAAGCATGACTACCTTAGTACCTACTATTGACGTTAAACGATGACCTAATAATATTTTTTTCCTGTTAATTAAGCGTAAACAATGGCTAATGAATTCTATATCGAAATGTTACAAACTGGTAATTAAAAAAGTTCTGGTAATGCACTAACACAACAATTATTATTAACAAATGAGCACCATACCTCGCTTTCTCTGCTCAGTCTTTTGAAGAGATCATCCGATTCAAATTTACCCTTCTGGTCAGGAACTACGCGAGGCATTTTGAAAATAAATCGCTGCTTAGGCTGTTCGTACAGTCCGATGGAGTCAAAAGGAAGCATGCCAGCAAGTGCTGCGGGATCGCTCATAGCGTGCATCGCATGGACACTAATACACAAGGATGTTGACTATACTGTCCACCATCACTCAATACTCGCGCCACACTGACTCAACGCAATCGATGATTCAGAAGTGTAACTTAGAGTTCCCTTCGAACGGACGAACGACGCGACTACCTGCCTCGACGGCAACCGTTAACTGAATGAATGCCCGCACTACAACCGCCTGGGGAGAGTTTCCACCAGGGCGGAGTCACCTCATAGCGGGGAGCTATCAGCCAATGGGGCAGCCCTGTGGTGCCGCCCGACGCCTCCTCGTCATACTTTCGGGAGCTTTCAAGCGAAAAGAGGGTTTTCCCCCCTCGAAATGTTTCAAAATAAATACTGTAAACGACAAAAGCACATGAATGTATAATGATGGGCATTATCTTCTTTTGACGTTTGAAGTGTTTTATGTACTTGTATCGCAGCTTTTGTTCCTTTGTAACGAGATAAATGTACGTTATATGTTAGTGTTTTATAAAGGGAGCCCAGGATGCGATGTTGCGATTGAAACGTGATATTTTTGTAAGCCATGAAAGCTGCGTTTATTGGATATAGTAGTATTAGCTACTATAATTGTATGCCATGGCATAAACCCCAGTAAAAGGGTCTCTTATGCCGTAATTATTGTTAATTCAATGGAGACGTTGCAAGTAATACGGCAGACATTTTGCAATCATTAGTATTTTTTTGGATTCTACGTATCCGTTTAATAAAAACAAAACCCTAATATGACCACTTTTTAGTCTATCTGTCTGTGTATTTATCAAGATCTTATTCCCATAGGCACAGCTGAAGGTACCTAATGAAGTATATATTATGCATGAATTTTATATTAAATTCTTTCTACGGTCCACGATCTCATAAGTAATAATTCAAGCTTTTAACTCAATGCAATAAAGAAATGTGCGTGTGTAACTTGTAACTTTAGTAATCTATTTAGATTACTAAAGTGTAAACCGCACTTCTTAAAAAAAAATTGCAAGCAGCCGGTGCTTGCTAAATTTTTTAAGCACTAGGTATATGGTAATGTATTTTGTAAAATTAAGTGACTTTAAAATCTCGTTTTTGATCCAATTTGTGGGAATACGCGTCAATCACACAATTCGGCCTATTTACAGTCTTAGTCTATGGCATCAACTTTACGTAGACACTTGAACCATCTTGAAAGATCTCTTTGAAAAGCATTTGAGCCTGACACTGTTAGTAGGTCCTAGTCACCAATAAACAACAATCAACCGCGAATTTATTCCGCCCGGTGAGGCTTCCTACCCGTTGACGCTATACAGGTCGGTAGAGACAAACAGCATTAGCCCGTAGGTACAAAAAAACAGCGAATTTATATTTCTAGATGGAAGTATCACAACGGAGTTTTGGCGGGAAAACGAAAAAAATTGCGTCACCGCATTGTATTATCTTCCAGAACTTGCTTTTTTTCAGTGTTGGTGCATAAAATTGGTAGCATTTTATTCGTTAAGTGCTATTTATTACATGCATGAGTGTGAGAAAGTGGTATAATGATGGTGAAACGTTTCTTTTCGTGTTGTTTCCAAAATTACATAGAAGCTTCTGGTAAAGTGGCCTCCACTTTACTAGGAGTACCTATGACTTGACTTGATGACTTTGACTGTGACTTTACTTGACACACACACATATATATATATAATCACACTAATATTATAAAGGTGAAAGTTTGTATGTGTGTATGTTTGTTACTCATTCACGCTCAAACGACTGAATGGATTTGGATAAAATTCAGTACCAAGATAGCTTATACACTAGATTAACATAATAGGCTATATTTTGTCCCGGAAAAGTGAAATTTTCTAGTGGGATGAGTAAATAAAATACTTTTATCCGCGGGTAAAACCGCGGGGCGCAACTAGTATTAATTAATTTGAGAAATTGATTACTTGAACTGGCTAAATACACAAAAGAGTAGAGCCAAAACCAAAACAACAAAGTATCACAGTGCAAAGATAGCTCGACAGTCATTTGTGCCTGTGTGTATTTTATTCTTTTATGTTTGTTCTGTGTCTGGGAGTTATATTGTACTCTATGTATTTATTTACAAATAAAAAGTACATATATAAATATTCTATCAGCTATCTAGTTCCCATAGGACAAGCTTGCTTGCTTGCTAGATGACGCTAAGTGAAATGTCCACAATTATTTATTATTATTATTTACATTTTTATACAGCCTGTAATAATACTGTGTATAATTACGCCGTTAAAAAAATTTAAGTGCAAGCTTTTATTAGGGGTTAGATACAGTTTAATTTATTTAATAATTGAATTAACCCCATTTCTTCTTAGAGAATTTAGAAACTTTAAGTAGGTATTATGATATTATTTAGTATTTACAAATTTTATGCCGATTTTTATTCATGGAGAGGTTTCACTTTTTCACATTAAAATCTTTTTGGAGCTCGGATGATGTAGGATCGTGAACATCGCCCTGTTCGGTGTTCTAATCATCAGTGTTAGGGAATTTGGCACGAGTCTCTATATGGTAGGTATAGCCATAGAAGTTATATTAGCATGTATTTGAGAGAACATTAAAAAAATAATTGTTTATCATAAAATCCTGGCTCCAACTTCGATGTTAATTTATTTTTTGTGTTAAAGGATGAAGTGACGAGCTAACTGTTCGCCTGATGTTTAGCGACTCGCCCATATCAGTTACAGTGTCACTCAGAACTCTAAAGTATAGAGTTTTAAATTTAGAGAGCGTAGAAGATTTCGTACCTACCATCAATTAGTAGATAAAATCTGCAAGCCCGCGACAGATCCACTTCAGTAGACGGCAACATTCTAATTTATCAGTGCGATCCACACCTATTCTCCAACAAACCGAACAATGGGCGGCAAACTCTTGTGAAATGTATCAAGTGTTGTTAAAAGCATCTGCGATCTAAATGATAACGTAATGTGTCGTTATTATGGAAATGGTCCCAAATAATTTTCACAATAGCTCGTTTAAAGTTAAAAGGAGCCGCATCGATGTTTTATGAAGGCTACCATTAAAAGTACAGCTATCATTATTTGAGTATTTCTTATTCATATTTGGTAATAAACACGCTGTACTTATATGAGTGATTCCACATTTACGTGACGTTTTTAAATTGTAGCACTTGCTATGAACACGGGCGCGTGGCAGCCCTATCTGCCATATGCCTCTGCATGCGTACCGAGCCCTCTTTCTCCAAATTTAAGGCGAGATCGATCGCCAAATCTCACTGACACGTGCACATTACCAAAAATCAAACGGTACGTGATATCAGAACAAATATTAAAAAGTTCTTTTGGTTCCATGTTTAACGCCTTGGGGCCCCAAAAATATGAAAGTGATTCATGACTACATATATATTTTACCGATACATACACATTACTAGATAGTTAATACATAGATAATACCAGTGTGATGCCTATACATGCTCTGAAATAAAAACACCTAACGGGTAAGTTAGTACCTGTAGATGCAACCAATTGTTTATTTTGTTCAAGTCAGTATTTTATAAACATTTATACAATACTAAACTATACCTATAAAACTATGTAACTACCTTCCTTTTTTTAGCCTGGAAAAATCCTTTATGGATTCCACCTGCACTGTGTGGAACAGGTGGATATGTGGGAGCCTCCGTCCAGAGTGGACGGTATACCCACTAAATAACCATGGTCCTCCATCCCACCGCATGTGTAGGACTGACGTGGTCGCCTTAGCAGTCGATACGCAGCCCTACCTGCGGTCAGCCGCATCCGGCTCCATCCTCACCGTCGGGACGTGACGTCGACGGGGACATCTCGGTGGTGCACTGGAGAACACGCTAACCTAACCTATGTAACTATACCTATTCAAGTCATAGATATATAACGCTAATTCCTTTAAGGTTGAAGCTATTTTATTCTAACTACACGTTTGACGTAGGTAGGTTTTACTAGGTGGTAGGACTTTACTGCAAAGTTCGTCTAGGTAGGTACCACCGCTTTGCCAGTTATTCTGCCGCCAAGCAGTAGTGCGCAAGCACTGCTTTGTTCCGGTTTGAAGGGCACTGTAGCTAGTGAAATTACTGGGCAAATGAGACTTTATGATCTGATCTCACAGTTTAGTAATCTTATTACTAGATTGTGCTGATGTCTCTGGATGACGTGCGCAGTGCAGTGTCACGCGAACCTCTATACTTTAGAGTTCCGAGTGACACTGCAGCTGATATGGGCAGCCGTGTCGTTTAACATCAGGCGAACGGCTAGCTCGTCACGTCATTCCTTAAAATAAAAAAAATAAATAAAAAAAAAGGTAAGTAATGGTGAAGTAGGAAAAGAGAAAAGAAAATAGGTACGTATCGTGTCACCTTCCGCAAGGTGCAATTTGGTGAAACGCGGCCGTGTCTGATAGATTTTGTCAGAGACAAGAAAATGATATTGTAGATATAAATTTCTTGATGCACCTTTTAATAAAAAGACACGTTCGAAAATGTTTAAATTTAGTCTATGTGCATTACTATAGCTATCAACTTAGAACAAGTGCTTACTATATATACAAGGTTCTTTCAACGGCGCGTGGCGTGTTTTTGGCTAACTATAAGGTATCCGAAAGTGTGGTGATTAGCAAAAAGGTAAGAGTTCGCGGGTCAGGTTAGCTCGTGGGATCACGTTATTAAAGTGATGGACTTGAATTTTCACTACAGAAGACAAAAAGTAAAAGTATAATAGGCAAAGATGATGGGTAAATAATAGGTCTTTACCTATGAAATTGCCGTATTGCAGTACAGACTTTTTCAAATAAAAAAAAGTTTTGATCGGCTATGAATTCTAAATTCAAATTAATTTTGTTTTAAAAATATGACATTCTATTTACAATATAAGTCTTTTGTTTATTGATTAGCGTTGTATTTTCATTACATTTCAACATTTTTCCTCATAATGGATACTTTGAAATTTCGTGTAATTATGGAATATGAGTTCCGTCGTGGCACCAACGCGGCACAAACGACACGTAACATCAACGACGTTTACGGAGAGAACTGTACAAACGAACGTACAACCCGTTATTGGTTTGCTCGGTTCCGTTCTGGGAATTTTGACATGAAAAATGAACCTCGTGGTCGTCCGGAAACTTTGGTCAACAATGATGAATTAAAGGCGATTGTGGAAGCTGATGAATCTCAATCTACAGCTGAGCTGGCAGCAGCTTTTGATGTTAGCATCAAAACAATATTGGTCCATTTGCGACAGATTGGCAAGATAAAAAAGCTTGATACATGGGTGCCCCACGAACTTAACGATCGCCAGCGCAACGTACGCGTCGAGACTTGGCTTGCGCTGCTTATCAGGCACAGAAATGAAGGAATTTTGAACCGAATTGTTATGTGCGACGAAAAATGGATTCTTTTTGACAATCGAAAGCGCTCAGCAAGTTGGTTAGATCCTGGTTGGGTACCAAAGCAATGTGCAAAACGAAAAATGACCCCTAGAAAGGTGATGGTCACAGTTTGGTGGTCTAGTGCTGGTGTGATTCATCATAGCTTTTTACAAAACGGCGAGAGCATTACTGCAGATGTGTACATTGAAGAACTGACCACAATGATGGCGAAACTCGCACGTCTGCAACCAGCTTTGGTCAATCGGTCGTCTCCACTGCTACTTCACGACAACGCGCGACCCCATACTGCACAACAGACCATCTCTAAGCTGCATGAGTTGGGTTTGGAAGCTCTCCCTCATCCGCCATACTCACCAGATCTTGCGCCTACCGACTATTACTTTTTCCAAAATTTGGACAACTTTTTAGCGGGAAAAAAATTCAATTCCCGAGAGGCAGTACAAAACGGCTTTGAAGAGTTTGTTGTCTCCCGTCCTGCTGATTTTTTCAAGAAGGGCATCCATAAACTGCCACAGCGTTGGCAAAGATGCATTGATTGCAGGGGTGATTACTTTGAATAAAAGAAATAAATAAGTTCGAAAAAAAAAACTTTAACTTTTTTCAAACAAAACGGCAATTTCATAGGTAAAGACCTAATATTACTAAGAACAAAAATAAAATTCTATGTGATTTCTTCTTAACAAGAGAGTAGTACCCCGTCTTGTCCATACAAAAAGCGCCAACGTTTTTCTACCTCTAAAATGTTACCCGATTTCGATGATTTTTTAATATAATTATATTGTTAAAAAGTCGTCTAAACTATGCTCGTACCTACGTCTTTCTTTTTTGAACTTTCGTAATATCTTCGTAGTTATAGCCACATATAGTGATGAATTTTTAGCGTTAAAACTAGATCGAAACAATTAATCGCAATTTTAGTTTGAAAACTATCGTGAGTATGACACTTTTTGTAAGATAAATAACGGCTAAAACTCACGTCAATTAAAAGTAGAAATTACTCCGACCAGGTTTCGGACATATTCGATGTCCTTCTTCTGGGAGCCAGTTACTAACGCAAGCCGCGGCGGCTTTCGCGAGCGTTAGCACGTAACCGTGGCTCCCAGAAGAAGGACATCGAATATGTCCGAAACCTGGTCGGAGTAATTTCGACTTTTAATTGACGTGAGTTTTAGCCGTTATTTATCTTACAAATAATCGCAATTAAAATACTTACGTATTGTTATTATTAAAAAAAATATAAAAGTATAGGCATAGATTATAATATATTCAAATATTGCAAAAACTAAAGGTTTTACTAAGATTTAAATTGTGAAAACCATTTTCGGAACTGAAGGTAAATTAACCCACGGGCTCTATTGTCTCTATCACACGTGCAGATAGCAGAGCGACGGCAATAACATTTTTAAAAATCAAGACTGTCCTCTTAAACAGTTTTTGCAACTAGCATTACTAGTCCTTTACGAATGAAACTGCCTTTGCGATAAAATGATTACAGGTAAAAGTTACCGCTTTTCACTGCACCGTCATTAAGCAACAATAGCTGTATGAAAGTTACGCCCATAAACAATAGTAATAAAACAATAGTATCCTTCTGAAAAGATGAGGCCGGTCGGGCCGTCATCATCATGTCTGTCTACAGTTTGGACGTTTACAGTTTTAAATTTAACAAAAGCTAATTTTGTTGCGTTTTATTGCTTCGGAATAGGATCACCAGCCATTAGGACTTTTTTTGCCACGCCTTTTATTAGGGTGTCGTCCGAAGGCCGCACGGCGAAAGACAAAGCGATGACCGGAATCGCTCGCATAAACAACGTTTGACGGCTATTTGACTGCCTCTTTGTTTACGACGGGCTTAGAAACTTTTGCAGTCGTGCCCGCCTTTAAATTGCACATGTTCTAGACACATTTTAAAAGAAAGCCGTTGAGGGATTTTAGGGCTTCATTACATCCGTTGGTTTAAGCTTTAATACATCTTAATACTACATTTATAAATTATGGAGGTAAGGTTAAATGTATGCAGTAGCTTGTCTTGTTACACGGATCACTAGGATCACGGGACAGTAGCATTACGGTCCCCTAACGGCGTGTATAAGTCGTTCGATTGGGACTACAAATAATATACTATTAGTAATTCTGTGCTACAAACTACATGAACGTAAATTACACGGTTGCTAACTAGGATCTTGGGATCTTAGTATTTCATACAACCACCATACCAACTACCATAGGAAGCGTGACATGATTTCGATTTTAATACCAAAATTAAATACCACGCTATAATTAGATGCAGTTGTCAAGAGGTTACAATCATTATAAGTATAAACCATCGGCACTCTTATTGGAAGTTTGTAGTTACAAAGATGTTGGAGGTGCTTACAAAAACAAAACAATGTAAAAACCATATTTAATCTAAACTTGGAATGGGTGTCATTAAAGAAATTAGGGATCAAACAACTGTTTCAAAGGGTAGCGGTAAAATAAAAGATCGTAACAAATGACTGAACTGCCCGAGCGCGCCTCGAATTTAAATGGGAACATGTTGTACTTACCCCTTTCTTTGTGCTCGCTTTTTATTGTTTTATTCGGGGGTCAATGTGTACTTTTTGCTTTACAATGTATGATAAAGGTTTATGCGTCAATTAATTAAATGTCTGCTCGGTCATTGTCGCTTTACAAATATGGAAATGAACTGGAAGTAACAATGCTTTGATTTATTTGATGACAAAAAAGCAAGGTGAGAATTGTGGATTGTTTATGACGTTGACAGTTGCTTGAAACGCTCCCTAAACAATGTGATGCCGTATGAAGCAACACAATAGTGTTGGGTCTGTTGGCCTACTTTGCTAGTTAACGTCCATACTTACCAAATGGCCTATTTAATCAAGATTAATAGACGAGTAGATAGCAAACTTTTCGATTGGCCAAATCGGAGATAGAAGCTTATTAAAATTTTCAAAGACAAAATCTAAATATATATAACTCAAAGGTGACTGACTGACATAGTGATCTATCAACGCACAGCCCAAACCACTGGACGGATCGGGCTGAAATTTGGCATGCAGGTAGATGTTATGACGTAGGAATCCGCTAAGAAAGGATTTTTCGAAATTCTACCCTTAAGAGGATGAAATGGGTGATTGAATTATTTTCCCACAGGCCACGCCGCGGGCGAAGCTGCGGGCTGAAGCTCATGTTGTTTATATCCTAAAACATAGAAAGTCCTTTTATTGTAAACACCAAATATTATAAAAATTACAAAGGGATTTTGGCAAAGGAAACGAAAAAGACCGCGTCACCGCATTGCATTATTTTCAAAAACTTGTGTTTTTCAGTGTTAGTGCGTAAAACTGGTGGCATCTTACTCGTTAAGTGCTGGATTACAGGCACGAGTGTGGGAAAGTGGTATAATGATGGTGAAAAGTTTCTTTTCGTGTTGTTTCCAAAACTCCATAGAAGCTTCTGGTAAAGTTGCCACCACTTTACTAGGAGTATGACTTGACTATGACTTGACTTGATGACTTCGAGTGTGACTTGACACATATTTGCGTGAAATATCATTAACTTGATAAATTATCAATTACGTGACAATATAAAAAAAAATTTACAAAGAATACAGCGATTTACAAAAAATGGTAAACTACGGGCGACCTCATAAATGTACTTATACGTAAAAATATTGTCTATAAAATATAGGGCCCCTATTTAATAATAGAATGTTTCGTAGTTATCAGGAGGATGTGGTTTTGAATTAACGTCATAATAATATTCCGAATGAAAACAGTTTTATCAGCATAAGATAATTATAATGGAGACAGCTATTTCTATCTTTATCTATACTTAGAAATAGCTGTCACTTATATAATAATAATAACGCCCAACGATCACGTGTCACAAATACTTGTCCTGCCGCGGGAATCGAACCCGCCGCCCCCAGGTCATGAGCCGACCGGCTCAACCACCACACCACAGAGGCTGTCAATATATACACCTGTTATATATACACCTATAGGCAATTTATCATCAGCCTATAGGTTCTCACTTCTGGGAGACGAGTTATCTCTTACAGGGAGAGAGTGCAGGCTATAATCCACAACGCTGGCTAAGTAGGTATATACTTGAACTTTGTGGTTCTTGAATATATCAATGCTTCAATGTTGAAGCTCGCCCTATTTAGGGTAGTAGCACAGAGACTTACTAGTATATATTTTTAGTAGGTATTCTGTGGTCAACGTATTACTTGATATCACACTGGCGAAAAACGCGTGGGCGTGGGAGTGTTGCTGTGGGAATTATTACATCTACTTATCTACATATCTGCGAGCACGATTGAACCAGTTTTAGTAAAAAGAATTTATTTGGTGCGTTGTGCGGCCAGCTGGGCGATCACGCAACTGGATTGCAACCATTAGAAACGCATATTTGTATGGATTTAACAGTTTCAATACGCAGTTTATGTGCATAGCTAGTATAGAAATTTCTCCTGTTGCATTGCAATCAAAGTTTCGTGATCACCCCCGTGGTCTCATAGTCTATTATAGAAAATATATTGCCTGCTTATGGACTGTGCAATCGACACGATCTCCTCATTCCGGATTTTCACATAAGAAAACCCCGAGCACTTTCAACTTACTAATGAAGTCAACAGTGTGTGTGCTAGTCATCATCACTGGCACACACTGGTTGAAAACCTTTATTTTTACAAAGTATTAGAGTAATTTTCGGGCTCTATGGTATCGGGGACGAATGTATGTTATTTTTGATTAGATCTATTTAGATATATTAGTTACTATGTGTAATAAAAACGCAACAATTTTCCATCAGTCTTTTTTGCGCCACACGTATTTCCCGTAGATTATAATAAATGTGACCTATGATGAAGTAATAGGATTTGGCGTAGAATATTAATGTGTTATGTTGTGCTATAGGTGGAACCAGTTTAGCGTTCGTTTGACGTCAGATGGTCAGACCCACCACTGATGTGCCACTATGACGCTTACTGTCGAAGCTGATGACGCGACGCCCCCGCTCGCCGCCGCCGTCGCCGCGCGCCGTCGCTGTGCTACACGGGAAGTTACCTTATCCAATCTCAACATCAATAATTGGGTGAATAAATACTTAATATCAGTTTTTGTTAGTTATAATGTAGTGTTTGGATTATCCGTCATTTTTTGCTTCTTTTCAATTCAACTGTTAGTTATTACTTATGTATAATGTGGTTTCATTCCTGTATATATTTTGGCAGCCTCCGTGATGTGGTGGTTGAGCAAGTCGGCTCATAACCCGGGTGCGGCGGGTTCGATTCCCGCGCCTGTACAAGTATTTGTGCACAGAAAAAAAAGCGCAAATACTTGTTCTGAGTCTGGGTGTTGTGGGACCATGGTTCTCGTATGTCTTAGCTCCCTAGACACAAGGAATTCTAGTAAGGGTCCAGGATCTATGTATGTTTGTGATCGTTGGGCGTGATGGTCTCACAACATCCGGACTCAGAACAAGTACTTATATGCGCTATTTTTTTGTGCACAAATGCTTGTCCTGTCGCGGGAATCGAATCCACCGCCTCCGGGCTATGAGCCGACCTGCTCAACCACCACACCACAGAGACTGGAGATGAAATATTAGAGAAAATATTAGATTAGAGAGGAAATATTTAGTAAACACTTTACGTGAGTTCATGTACGATAATTAAATATGTAAAATAAACATATTGCCCCATCATGACTGAATGCCTACTCATAATCGTGTTATACACACATTATGACACTTCCATATTCTGTGGATATGCGTAGTAAAACGACAGGTATTTCCTCATCAAATGTGGGTAACGCTTACTCACCATGCCATTGACATACGCGTGTGAGTCAACAATCTTGCAGCGGCGCGGCGCGGGCGGCGCTTGGCAATGTGAACTACACTGTTTCATAACCTAGGAAAAGTTAAATGCTATTGACAAATTACTTTCACTTTTGTTAAGGACCTTAACAACGAGCTGAGCTGAGAGAAAATTTGAGCTGATATGATTTGTTGTTATTATAACCTGCACCGGTTCTCGCCTCGAGGGATGTCAGAGCTGGAACATACTTCGCTCAGAAGCTAAGGTTCGTATTACAGAATGATGCTCAGTCATTGATCGGTGCTCAAGCAGAGATTTCATTCACTAATTGATCATTTTATTAATGAAATCTCTGCTTAAGCACCAATCGATGACTGAGCATCGTCTTCAAATTCAGCGAGGTAGTCAGTATTCTAGGAACCTTACCACGCGGTTGTGAGTTGGATATCGTATTTATTTTGTAAATAGTGTTTTATTAGTTGTAACTTTTTATTATTTGTATCCTTAATTTTGTGATGTCTTAAAAAAATAAACCTATACTCACTTTTTACTGTCATGTAGTGGTACAAGGAACCCTTATAAGGTCGTCATGTCCATATATGTCTATCTGTCTTAATACAGCCATAACTTTCAAAAATATAATACCTACCCAACACGTGTACGAGATCTCAGGTCCCAAAAAAACTTTTTTTATCCTTATACTACCATGTAAATTCGAGATTTAAAAAATTGACACTAAACTCTCTCGTAATTAGAGACAAATATTTACCACATTGCAAATGTTTTTTATTAAAATGAAAGTAACATTTTTTGCGCCAATTTTTGATCGGATGTTGCTTCTCAATTATGCGCTGCCAACCAAAGTAGCTTACAATGTGTCCTCTCGTTACCATTTATAAATTACGCATCTCAGAAACGTATCATATTTTCATTTGAAAGTTCTTAATTAATAGTCTCTTTTAAAATTATACTGAGCAAATGTGATAACATTTTGAGATAAGTGGAGAAAACTGTTAAATACATTAAATTATAAGGTTTCAAGATAGTCAACTAATAGAACCGTTACGTTTTCCGCTTGTAATTAAAGTCATACGTGCGTATACGGAACCCTTAGCACTAAGCATGGCCTGGCATGTTCTAGATAAGTTATTAATATGTGATATCAATTGACCTTTCTTCTTTTGGCTAAGTTTTTCATTTAGTAAAAAAAATACAAATTACTCAGTACCCACTTTTTTATTTACAATTGTTCTAAGATCTTCGTTATACCATCACCTAACAGGCATCATCAGTGACTTTTGAATAACTATTTACATGCAGTTACAGGGCAACGGTTATTAAATTATTACGCAAAATCCAAGCACAGTAGCTGGGTGTGCATTATTGTGTTATTTTTCTGTATGTTTTTGCTTGAGATTTATAATTATAACCCCATAATCCAACAAAGTTTTAATTCATTTCATTATTTTCATATATCATTTTATTATTTTAACTTTCTAAAGTGAAGTACAAAAAGAAAGTAATAGCCCATCAGCTCATGCAACTTCAAAAGTTACTAATAATGACTATGATGCAAAATATAAAAAAATATACAACAAAGCGATTTGGCTCCACATTTATCATGCGAACAGCCAAAGAGTGGAACGCTTTACCGGCGTCCGTATTTCCCGATAACTGCAACCTTGGAGTCTTCAAATCGAGAGTGAACAGGTATGTTCTAGGCAAGCGTGTTACATCCTAGACCGCATCGTTACTTGCGATAATGGTCAAACGCAAGCCTATTAAACAACAAAAAAACTGAATGTATTTGTAGATAATAATAGAATATGATAGGATGACCTACTGTTGATATCTCATAAACCTCTACGTAGACGTTAAGTCGACGACTTCTAGGTCAAATATGTTATGCATAACCGTCCCTATTGACCATTCTTGGACTTTTCCATAAATCGTGTGCTACAAATAACTGTAATTTCAATTTGTGATTCGTCTTAAGGCCGTGGAAATACCTGTTGATTTCCAGACTTGGGAAATACGCTGTTTGTAGAAAAAATATGTATATAACTATTTGTCAATCTACTCACCGTGTTGTAAATTGTTTTTTTATATAGCGAGATATATTTTCTGCGTTTATTATCATTTATGATATAATAATGCTGCTGGTTGCTGTCCCGTGTTATGGTTAAGGTCAGTTCTTTTAGTAGAGTACACCTATTTACACAATATAATGCCTCGTCATCACTTTTTTCTCCACCTTGTATCTTTCTATGCTAACAATAAGTGGTTATATGAGTGTTTATTAATCGAACCAATTTTTATCTATGATTGTAAGTAGTAAATAAATGAATATTTACAATGAGTGCCTAAATCCAAACAAGCTCTACAATAAAATCAAATCGATGGCAGTAGTATAGGTGCAGTAGATGAATTGGATGGATCACTTGTAAGTAGTACGATCTAAACGTATATCCGAAGATATTATAGTATAACTATGTCAAAACGTCTTTATTGGACTTATTAATTACATTCACATCACATATATAACAATTATATCATACAACCATATATAATACGAGCTTCAGCCCGCAGCTTCGCCTGCGGCGTGGCCTATGGGAAAATAATTCAACCACCCATTTCACCCTCTTACGGGTGCAATTTCGAAAAATCCTTTCTTAGCTAGCGGATGCCTGCGTCATAACATCCACCTGCATACCAAATTTCAGTCCGATCCATTCAGTGGTTTGGTCTGTGCGTTGATAGATCACTATGTCAGTCAGATATATATATATATATAATATACCTTTGAATTATATATATTTAGATAATCCCACTTACATTATAAATGCGTTGGTTATTATGCTGCAATTGCGCTACTAGCCTTAACTAGTTCTTTCTCATCTATTGCTTGTTTTTAGATGCTCTATAAAAAGTAGTCAGATTTGAGATTGATGAATCGTAAAAACAGAAGTTCATTTATTTATTGGAAGATATTTTTTACACCATTACTATAAGGATATGTTTTCAAAGGACCTTTAATTAGGACGCTCACATAAAATATCATATATAACATACCACTAATGCCCGGCACGAGTACCTAAGTTTGCACTTATCCCTCTATGACATACTTATTGATTGCAATGCATTTGGGTATGTCATAAAGGAATAAGTGTGAACTTAGAAGCTAAAGTGCAAAGTGTGTAAACTTTAGTACAGGCGGGCATAAATGGTACTAGTAGTACCTAATTCAGTTTAGGTAGGCAAAGAGAAATCGAGAATTGATACAAAAAAATACATCGCTTCTAAAAATCGTAGAATATACATGTGGTTATTTTGGTATTCTTTGAGTTTCTCTACTTCTTGTTTTGTTAAAAAGTTTTAAGAATTTCAAATGAGGAAAACGTTCATTCTCGAGTTTCTCAGAAATAGTATATAAGATATCGTGCTCGCGGGCGAGCCTTCGATAGACCTCGGAGTTGGTTGCGTCAAGTTGTAATCGGAAATTCCTGATCGTGACTATTCGACGCGCCTACTCCGGTCAGCGCGACCACCACGGCCGATGTTGTCAACCAATCTACGGCTTTCACGTTACCAATTTCAAAACAAGTAGCCGCTTTTCGCACCAGGTTTTCCCACCGAGCTACAATTCTCACTACTTTTTAGCACTACCAACCTAATTGAAAGAAAACCAATTTAAGTTTTCATAAATCACTGATCGTCAGCGGATTTGTTGTTATCGTAGAATATAGACTGTCATTAATCAACGCTTTTTATTCGCTCTCCAGGCGGGTCGCTTACACGTTATTACAGAAGCTTATTTTGTTAGGAGCGGACGGCACCGTTTATAAAACTTTATCTTTACGAATGAACATAATAACAAGTTTAATAATAGACGTGATTAATGTGCTTGCAGGATGACGCGCACTTCGCGCCGAGGGCTGCGGGAGGCGCGAACACGACACTGCGCAACCAGGCGCTCCGGCACAGACTACACAATAGTTACTACGTAATACGCAGCTCCCGGGCCCGGACCCGCCCGCCCCAAATGACCAGACATTATTTAATTGAAATGGAAGTGAAAGGGTGACAATTGTAATAGAAAACAAAAAGGGTTCCTTTTTTACGAAGCGATGAAATATTGCGCAAGCCGTGCATTGTAACATTTGTCCTTTATGATTGACTTTACGGGCGAATATATTTATAATGATAGCAGATACTAATACAATTATTACACAGCAAAGTTAGTTAGATTAGAATAAATATGAGTAAACTTTAGCATTTCAGCTGTATCTTACAAAAGTAGTGCACGCTTTGTTCACTTAAACGACAACTACTCGTAAGTGCAGTGAAACTAAAAATATATTTAGTGATACATACATATTTGCTATATGTTAAAAGCTAAATAACTTAGGCTAAGAATGTTTGTATGTACCTATATTTAGAAAGAATTAAATTTATTATTATCACCCCTGAGAGTTGTACAGTATTACTGTACTCACCTCACCTCCTGTGTATATCGCCTTGCCTAGAAATATCCATACAGTAGAGTAATCCCGCTTATGTCATCTTTGCAAAATAAAATTATGTTTGTGAAATTTACTCCATAGTTGACATTGTAATGTGACAATGTCATGGAATAAAATCCATGGATTTCTCTCTTTATTTACAGCTAATTAATTACCTCTGTTTCTACGTTCAACAGTGATAAAGTGAAGAGAAGGGAGTAAGGAAAAACTAAAGGAAAGCTTTTATAACAAAACAATAAATTCCTCTCGTGTAAGACAATGCTATCTATTTCAACGTGAAACCTTCTGTCTTTTGTGTGAAAATGTGCCTCACTTGACAGACCAACAAACAGACAGACAGACGCATGAATAAAAAAGAGTTATGTGCTTTTACAGTTTCACAGGTTCCGTTTTTCTAAAACGGGTACAGATCCTTAAATATGACAATTATATTTTGTCCCAAGTGTTGTTAAGGCATAGTCAGGTGAAATACAAATAAATGTAGACTTGGGACCAGCACAAGGTTAAAGGAAGCCATAAATCAAGATCAAAGTTGTTTACTGTGCAGTTTAACTTGTAAAGTAAAGGCAAATGTTTGAGTCGGGAATGTAATAGAATCAAGCTTGACATTTGCTAACTAATGATCCCGTGCCACAATGCCTCACTCGCTCCCTGTCGAGCGTCTTGAAAGACCATTGTTAACGAACATTTTTAACACTTCAATGTTTGATTTTGGCGAATTTGCGATTGACAAAAAAATCAATTGATATGTCACGTTTTTATCGCTGTTTGTATTGCTACCTGGACCTTGTATGATGAGAAAAAATAAGGGTGTGTTGGATAGCGTCGACAGCCGTGGCTGGACGAGGATATATGACAGTTTCATAGACGAGTCGTTGACTTTATTGTTGTGAAACATTATAACGACGATCAGTCGAAGAAATATCGATGCTCATTCGCAGAACTCCGGTTGTTTAACTACTGCAATCACGAGTATAAACTAACACTGACGAGAGTGGGTTTCTGGCTGTAAAGCTACGTATCAGATATTCTATAAAATAATAACTAAATTAATTCAAAATAAAACCCCGTTCATAAGAATTTTTAACGTTGATTAAACAAATGAAGCAGCCCTGTCATGAATGCTAAGGCGTGAAATCAAATTGTCAACGCGGACTCCAGCGAACATATTGATATTTTAATTAGATTTACAAAGTCGAATCCATGCACTGCCGACTGCCGGCGACACCCAACTCTTTGAGCCGCTCTAATGGCACCCCGCGGACTGCATTCAAGGGTTGTCGGACCCGGCTTTGTACCGGCTCAATATTTACTCCCAAATGCATTACTGTAACAATACTAACTTAGTTTTTTAAGTTTTCGTAGCAGCTTCCGCGTTATCGTTTTCAATGGCTTTAGAAATGTCACTCACTGCGTAATTATAGAGCAGCGCAGCAGGTAGCTCCGCATCGAAGTAGCAAAGCAACTACAAACTAAATCATAATTGCCGATTCGTCTATACTTAGGTGTAGGCCATAAAAAGATTTTTTTTCAACGTTGAACATCTTTTGTTGTCAGCATTAAGAAAGTCAGAAAAAATATAATTACTTAACGAAACCGGATGTTGGATATTTTTATGTTTTTATTTTAAAATAATTTATCTCCCTCGCTATTGGCGTATGGTCATTGATAAATAATTAGCTTTTTTTAATAGGTTTTTAAATAGTATATATTTACCAAACTAATGTCCAAATAATGTAGAAATAAGTAGTTCAGTTAGACTGGCGTGATAGCTCAGCTGTTAGTATAGCTCTGCCTTCTGAACTGTAGGTTGTGGGTTCGATTTCCAGGACAAACATTTGTGTGATGAACATCGATGTTTGTTCTGTGTCTGGGTGTGATATTGTATTCTATGTATGTATTTACAAATAAAAAGTATATAAGTATTCTATTCAGTTATCTGGTTTCCATAGTACAAGCTTTGCTTAGTTTGGGGCTAGGTGGCGTTGTGTGAAATGTCCACACATAAAATTTATTTATTTTTTATTTGAATGTCCAAATAGGCAAAATCTGACAAGTTTTAGGAAACACACGGGCCACCAACAAACAATGGGTCTCTCACATCTGCAATACAATTTCCGTATGAAAACAAGTCGCATAATTTGTCAGAATATGAAATGAGGCAGGGCGCGGGCCCGCTGTGGAGCCCGGGGCGCGCGCCGCCTCACGCTGCGACGTCAGCATACAGAACTCTAATTGACACACTAAAATACGTCATGTCGCACAAAAGCGTTTATTTCCCTGTGCCCTTCAATTTTCTGCTAATGTTTTTAACAACGCCTCGCCATACGTTGCTTTTGGGTCGAACAATATTTCGCTAAAACATAACAATGTAATAATTTTAAAATAACTGTAGAGCATGGAAATTTCGTGCCTGCAGGGGCAGACACGAAATGCTTTTGGAAGTATTTTTTTAATAATGTTACTAAAGTTGTTTGTAAAATGGAGATTACACCCCCACCTCACACACACGCATACGCACACACCACCCCCTACACTCTACACCACAACCACACACCTCTCACCTCACTCATAAAATTTGTATATATATGTAAGTAACAACACAAGAACCAGCTGTAGTAACCACCTTACCTGTTCTAATTAAATATAATATACTTCACTATATTTTTTACATTAAAACAATATTAAAAAATCAAAGAATTTAATTACTATGTGAAATTCAGTCATACTAAAGCACATTCAGAAATGCCCCCTTTCTACCGATTGTCAGGTCTCGGGGTCTCGCCCTCGGATGCCGGCGGCAAATATCTGCAGAATGCGTGTAATTATTTATTTGCCCTCGCAGCCCTCGCAGCGCCCACTCCATCGCTTCAATAGCCAAATAAACAAATGCGAAGAGAATACAATAGTAGAGTGAAATTTAAGGAATGCGCTCTTACGCGCTATTCTTGTAGCCCTACCCTAGGAACATACTAATACCCCAATACTCGACACGGCAGATATGTGTCAAACGGAAATTAATAAGAAGTTTCTACTTAGATTAAAGTACTAACAAAGTTTTATTGATATAGCAGTATAATATAACGATATAGATTTTAAGAAACATGTGATCCCATCCAAACTGTAAGCAGGAAGGGAAGGTCACATGCAGGTAGCCAAAGCCATTGAGAGTTGTTTAATAGTATACATTTTTAAATGAAGGGCTTAAATGGTATCGTTTTTCATGCAAGCTGTAAAGAATGGAGTCACAATGGCGTCTGATAAAGCCGGAGACAAATACCTCGCACTGCGTCGCTACTATTTTGACATTTTAATTTCACCCTTGCTCCAAATCCGTTTTGAATGGCGACGGGGGCGCGACGTTACGCACTGAGCTCTCTCGATACATGTATCACAGTCGCAGGAGAGACTTGATTGACGTTTATCGCTCGGATTAAAATACAATTAAAATTTATTTTTAAATGGAGCACAATACTTTTTGTAACCCTTTTGAAAGTTTCAGATTGCTTAGCGAAAGACTTCAACGCGCTCTCTTTTGACTCTACATTGCTGAATGCGCAAACAAAATCGCAAAGCAATATTTTTTTTAACTTTTCACCAAATTGCGTAAATGCTTCAACAATGCGTAAATTTATGGATTCGAAGCTCGTGAACGGGGCATCGATTAGAGGTAATTTGTGTCAATCAGGGATCGGCAGCATTGTGCGCCCACGTCCGCCTCCGCTTCGGACCATTTGCCCTAATTAAAATCTGAGCCCTTCACAAAAGTCAATCGCAGGATTAATGTTTGACGTGAAAGAACCATTTTAGATTGCACTTTTGTGCTTGATTTGGATCTGCTAAAGGCCTGCTATTACAATGTCAATCCGTAAAACTTCAATCACTTAGGTTTAATCTCTAAATAGAAATAGATAAGTATAATATTACCTCTGACTGAACTTTTCACTTTACTATTATAAATATCACTTCAAGTTTCAGATTATTACTATTAAAATTTTTCGAATGAATAAATACTTTAGAATATAACGTAAATTGTTATTATAATTCATTACTTCATACGAATTCACTTTATTCCTATTTTTTTTTTGTGAAATTTTATTAGTCAATCTTGTACTTTGATTCCCACAGTAAGGCGATAAGAAAACAAAAGCTACGTATAACTGCAATAACTTTCCAATTACAATATTGCGTTCCAGTTCTATTTACAATTGGGGACCCTATAGGTAGTGGACTATAGTGTAATGCGACATTTTCATTTCGTATAATGACCCGTATTTATACCCACACAAAACCAATTTCATGTCCGAATTTGTTTGCATTTTCGATTTGCACAATTCTTGATTTGTGGTATAGTACGTCTTTATTATGGAGTGTTTTCCATCCTTATTCAGTACACGAGATCAAGCTTACGTGCGAGAGAGATAGATGATGTTGCGTTGTGGGATTCTGAGCGTCATACAGGGAATGGCAACCCTTTCGTTTAGGCTGTGACTGGTAGACGATAATTTGATTTCACGCGCGTCTGATGATTAATGCCGTTGCCTTATCGCTCCATATTTTACCGATTTAGTCCGATGTTCTTTTATGTCGTCCCTTTACTACGTGTGAACACGGCTTAATGTCTAGTTTAAACATAGATATTACTTATCGTAGCGATAAAAAGTTTTATTAATAAAGAAAATCCTGCAACGAATGAATTAAATAAAATAAATTTCATAAATAAATCCGAGGCAAGACTTTCTTTCTCTTAATTTTGTTATATCATTCGTAATCTTAAAAGAGCTCAACAGTCCTTGGTTTTGGTTAATTGACGGGATTATTTTGTCAACAATGAAGAAGGGGGTTAATTGAGAATTTAGATAAATATAATAAGATAACATAAGCATAATAGAATATTTAAATTGGCAAAGGGCACGTGGCGTAAATCGACCATGAGTGCAATGAATAAGCAAGGATATGTAAAGTATATAATAATATATTATTTAACTCCCTATTGTTGATTATTTATGTATTTATTTTAGATTTACTTATATTTTTTCTATACACGCATGTTTATGAATTTAGCGCTAAAAGTCAATAGTAAAATTAAAGTATCCATATTAAAATTATGATTATAATATTTGGCATGTCATTGGACATAAAAATCTAAGTGCATTAATTAAAATACATATTGTGTATTAATTGTTTACTGAGTGGTAAGACTTCTTCAAAGTTCAAAAAGGTAGGTACCACACCTTTGCCGGTTATTCTGCCGCCAAGCAGAACTGCAAACACTACTGAGCTCCAGTTTGAAGGGTAACTGTAGCTGAAGACATTACTGAACAATGAAACTTTATCATCTGATCTTAGTCTGTGTACTTTGCAATCAAGTCACATGATCGCCTTAGTTATAGTTGCAATAATAAATATTCTGAAACAGTTGCATTGACATACAACATATAATAGGCTGACAAGCCCTGGTTTTATTTTTGGGGAGCTTCCATCATTAGACTACTTTCAAAATACCATAGGAATGGCCATCATACCAATGCGTCACAGAAGAATAGGTTTTTCCAAAGACAAACTTTTCCTTTCACTTCAGTTGCGAGAAAAACTAAAGAGGTTCAGAAAGACAATGTATTATAACCTTTTTTTACTTCTTGTTGACTAATGCACTGTAGTATACATATAATATGTCCAAAGATTGCTAACATTGTCAGCCGCTTCTAATTTCATTTTATAACATCAATAAAAAAAATCTTTACTTATTTCTAAGAAATTGTTTCAAAAATAAAATATCGGAAAACTGAGTTTTATTGAAGGCAGTTGACCTATCCGAGAGAAATTTACAAAAAAAAAAAAAAAACACCAATTCTATATACTAATTAATTCAATTTTTTAGTTTTACATCGTTATTTTTCGAGAGTAGAAGAGAATTGCTAAGTATCAATATTTTTGTATTTAATTTGATTTGTGTATAGTTTATGAAACAGCCCTTTATTTATAACTATATAGTGATGTTATTGATCGTAGCATCGCGTCTGTGTAGGCTCCGTAGCACGCAGGCGCAGAAGCTACATATCTACGCCATTTCTGATTCCTATTCTACTTGATTAGGAGTAAATGGTTTTTTCTCTAATCTGTGACTAAAACCTAACTTATCCTAAAATAAACAATTGTCAGGCAGCTATCAAAATGATTATTACTTAAATAGACTTATAGCAACTATACAATACAATAGAAAAATTATTTATTGGACACCAGAAGAAAAAAACAGTTACAAATGATGAAACTTAAAGCTATAGTGAGCATATATAGCAATGGGCGGACTTATCGCTAAACGCGATCTCTTCCAGTCAACCTTTGGATGAAAAGAATTGTTAAAAATATAGAGGTCGGATAACTAAAATATTTATAATTTATATTTTTTAAATATTCATTAAAAAAATATAAACCACTTTTTTATTTTTTTAACTCTTTTTTTTCTATAAACATTTTTCTATCGTGCGTAGGTATATTATAACACAGTCCGTAGGTATGCCACTCAAGTATTGATATATGATGTTATTGAATAAAGTTTGTTTAGGTTACTTCAACACACTCAAATCCTCTTAAGTAAAAGACCCCGCCTTTGTTGTGTAAAAAGGAGATCCGTCTAACATCGTCCATAGTATTCTGATATCGTGTGTATGTGTTTAAGTAATCAAATAACGTTAATTCCTATCCTAATCCCGGATAATGCTTTTGTTCGCCAGTTTCGTGCTCTGCTACGCCCTCGCTCAAACATTTGTTTATCTTTTACTTACCTACTTTTATCGCGATCTATGGGTCTTTGTTAAAAATTGGGTGTTGCTTTTTTTGTGAAATGAAGCTTTTTATCAAAAAACTAGTCGGGTCGTAAGCACGTGTAGAGTGATCGATCACGGAGCCAGTGTGCGCTGTTATTCAACAACATATCATACATTTACTGGGAAATTAAGCGTATAGACATTAATAATTTCAAAAAAAAAATACTGTTTTCCCTCTAGTGGCTCTTTTTCCTTTCTAATACGATGCCTGCCCTTACATTTACATTGACTACACTAAACCTTCCTAGCGCTATTATTCTATATACGATATACTACCATCTGCCCACGGTTTCGCCCGCGGCTTCGCCCGCGTGGCCTATAGGAAACGAAGAAGAAAAATTTTCATAGATAATTCAACGACCCATTTCACCCTCTTAGGGATAGATTTTCGAAAAACTATTTCTTAGTGGATACCTGCATTTTACAAAGAACACACCCACCAAATTTCAAGTCTCTAGGACCAGCGGTTTAGGCAGTGCGTTGATATATAAGTCAATCAGCAGTCAGTCAAGATTTTGAATTTTATGTGTATAGATGGTGAATTTTAATTATAAATATCCCATTAGATTTAATTCATGGGTATAGAGCCATTTTTTAACGGCCTAATGCTGTTGGTCTCTTCGACCTTTACAGCGTCGCTAGGCGGGGGCTTATGGAGCTTACATCGATCTCCAACTATGGGCTGCTCGCGCGATCCCTAAGTGTGAACATCTGTATTTGCGTATGGCGCTCCCACTCTTGCGACGATTGATACAAAGCCGTATTCAAATAACTTTAATCGCTTAAGTACACAAATTCATTCTCGGTACTAACGAATTATAATTATTCATAGCCGACGACAGCGCAATCCTTTCTATCTACGGGCCCATGTTTGCATAATGTCCCGAGCTCCCGACATTGATTTACTGTACAAACTTTAAAAAATCCTCAATTCGATACATTATTTTCAATTCTCCGTTAATATTATAACAAGAACTTAGCACATTTGTTACTTTTACTGCATTAACGTTAGTTTTGTTAAGTTGCTAAAAAGGGTTTAATTAATAAGTATATTTTTATCTATACCATCCGTAATGGAAATCGATATTTCATTTACACATAACTTGTTATCAATAACACAAAGTAATTGAATCAAATCGCACAAAGCAAAAATAACAATTAACCCTTTTCAATTGCACTTTTTATTGAATTTAGACAAGCATGCGCATTAGTGATCAATAAAATGAACTGCGCTCACGCTTCTCGCGCGCAATCGCGTGTAAAATGTTAAAGCGGGCTCCGTTTCACGCGCGGCGGAGCAGGTCTCCGTGACGTGTTCTCGTGTGACATGCACTCTGGTCTGACAGACCACGGCTCATTGCACCTGTCACTCATACTCCATATTGCAACGGCTTTTGTCAATATCCTGATTTGTGTACGTAGATTTCAAAGAGCAAAACGTTTTTTGTAAAGGACTAGGTGATTTTGATAGATATGATGACAATGTGACAAAATGAAAATGAAAAAAAAAACCATAATGCTGGCCTCTACTTCGGCCAAAGATTGAGCATTGCCATTCAACGTGGCAATGCTGCCAGCATATTGGGCACGTTGCCTACTGGTAGTGGTTTGTTTGATTAAGTTCCCTTTCTATTGTTTTATGTACAACATAAAAATTAGATAATACATAAATATAATATAGTTCATTGGGCAAATTGTTAAATTGGTATGATGTGATTGTGAGTATGAGTGAACTTTGAGGAAACTGTGCAAAATAAGAGTATAGTTAGTGATATTATGATAGCAAGAAAATAACCAACAAGCCACCACCAGCGAAATTAATAGGCTTGCTATGATCGAGGTAGCGTATTTTATGAAGTTGATCGTTTGTCGAGTTCGACATTTCATACACTGAGACTGAAAAGCTAGCAAATCTTATTTGCAGTACTTTAATACAATAAAGTATGATAGAAAATAGAATCGGCAATACATTAATGCATGACCAACAATTGCCTTTTCATTTTCACCAGATGTGCGATAAACGTTATCAAGAGGGTTAACCGTGACCTCATAAAAAGCGGAATTTATTACATCTCACGACCCTTGCCCCGAAACTAAGACAGCGGAGGAAATAATAGAAAAATATCGTAATTAAAATCCAACCCTTCCTGTTGCTGCGCCTCTTTATAGAGGGATAAAATTGGAACGAGGCGCGCGTGACCGATTCGATGATATAGAGAAGTCCTACAGTCTGGCTGCGAGGGCGGGCATACGAGCCGCGCGCGCTCTGTGACGGGTTAAGCGATATCTAATGACTCTGTTACCTCGTTTAATGAAATGTTAACATACGACGATCCCAATAATTAAGTTTACAAAACTTTAATTTCCTGTTTGGCATCCAATTTGTTGGTGGTCTGACGTAGTAACTATTATAGTGATATCTTTATGGACGCGGACAATATACGCTGTAGTGTACATTTTTAACTATCTACATCTGAACAACAAGTGTAATAACAGTTGCGTTTACGTTTAAACTACCAATCACTATCACGTGTAAAACTGGTCGGTTCCGTTTGTAAAACTAGCGTAAAATAGGCCTAATGTAAAAGGTAAACACTAATGGCCCCAGCAAAAATAAATAAGTATCAGACGGGAAATAACTTCAATTTACAAACAATAGTAGGTAGTAGACGCTAATTTCCAGCAAGATGGTATTACGGATAATGTTGTGGTAATACTGGCAAATAACAGAAGCTGTACTGTATAAAGCAGTGACTAAGCTTGAAATATAAGTACACTACGTACTCTACCTATTTAGACGGCGCAGCGCGGGTGTTGCTTTACTATAAATATCTACATAATATGTAGACTATGAAGATATTTATAGTAATATAGTAGCTAAACAAATAAAATGCCGAATGTACAATGAATGTACAATGGAAATATATACCAATACCAAACCGGGTCACGTAATAGGTCAGACCCTTTTCCTAATTGACTACTTTAATCGCTACTTTCCTCGATTCGACACTTTCCTTATTCAACTTCCCCACTGCCCAAAACACACAAATTGTTAGGCACGAACTTAAGGCCGAGAATAGAGATAGTCGCATTTTTAAAAAATGGTAAAATAGGCATGCGTTTAACAAATCTCACCTGATGGTAAGTGACAAAGTTGTCTAAGGTGGAGTACACTTGCCCATTAGAGGCCTATTCACTCTTGACTTAAAAAGACCCAGGTTATACCCAGGAGGAAACACTGTTGTTGGAAGAGCATTCCCTTCCTTGGCCGTTCGGTCTATAAATGACTCAGTAAAACGCTTAGTGCGGACTTGGGTTTAACATCGTGGTACAAGTGGTAACAACGCATTAGGCATGTCACTGCTTCTGTGTATAGTGAGCAAACTGAGCGCAGGCGTCTTGGCTGGAGTGAGACGTGACTGGGAGGAGTCGCAGGCGTGTGCCCCGGCTTGGACCATCACGTTTTATATTGCGCACAATTATGAAGCGTAAACTGGCAGCCGAATATTATTATGACGATTTCTCTCATTACTGTAGTTGTTTTGTAAAAATCGAAGTGGTAGAGATTTTGTAAATTCAGTGCCCTCAGATATCGCTCTATTATAACTAAGTATCTTTAAGTTTAACTTTATTTTTAGTTCGTATGATGGTGTGAGAACAGGACCATCCCATCTCTTCCCCATGATGATTTCAGAGCTGGCTAAGGGAATATCAAGAGCAGGGACAGTAGGATTCTTTTCGGTTTATTAAAAACTTTTGCTATGTTCAAAGTGGCATTTAGTATGTAATGTCATGTATGTATGTATGTGTTTAGTATGTAGGTGATTTCAATGTATACAGTACTCCTAAATAAAAAAATTATACCTGTGTTCAGAATTAGAGATCAAAAAGGTAAAAAAAAAATGTCAAAATATGTCAGTGTCAAAGCGATATTTCAGAGGTACTGCACATTTTTTCACTCGAAAAAATTCAAAATATTTAGAGGTACTTAATACAGCTGCTAAAAAACAAGTAGGTACTGGCACAGATTATACCTATATAAGATACCTGTAGATATAAGCATTCGAGTTCGAGGATTGAAGCACGAATAACGAATAATAAAAACGATGAAATGGTTTGAACCTCGGCAGTGTTCTCAGTCTAAGAAAAATAGGTGCATGAAACAATAATAACCATGTAATAATACAATTGTATCATATGATGCTCTAAAAATGGGTAAAACTAATTTCTGTTATCAAATGTAGACTGCTTAGTTTTATATAAATTTTTTTGTGCCGTTATTCTCTTTGTTTACTTTTTTGATCTCGAATTCTGAACACTAATATAGATTTTTGAAAAGCCTCTGTTTTTAATTGTCAAAATATAATTTTATTTTTAAAGCTTGCAATAAATTCACTTAAAAATTATACTTATATAATAATATGGCTAAATGTAGCTAAAATTGTCAATTGAGTTTGTTAAAAGGAGCTACTGAGCTATTATTATTGTAAAATGTATTCAAAGATAGAAGTTTTCTTTTATCGAATTACTGACATAGAGCCATGCAAACATTTCAATAAAACTTCTTATAAAAACTTGAGCTCATACAATAGATTAGCTAAGAATGGAAAAGTAACATTACCTTGTGTCATGTCATGAATATGCCGCCTCCAATCTGAATTCTTCACTATCAATAGTGGTATAAAACTTAACAGGTAAAGAATAAGGCTCAATTCAGGTTAAAATGTAGCGCAGGGATAGAGGTGCGATGCGCGAGTTGCAATAAATGTTTGTTGTTTGTTAAAGTATGCGTGAACAAGAGATCTTCAGACAAGTATTGATTGGTATTCAATAGCAGTGCCATGAATGGCCCCTTGACAATGCGATCTGCAGCTTAGCAGAGATTTATTGTTGTGTTACGTTAAAGTATTTTGAGAAAACAAGAAGTACATCAGAGTTTTAGCTTGTTCTGAAAATCCAATTACTGATTTGAATTCAAATTATATTATGTATAATTTGCAATTACTGATTTGAATTCAAATTATATTATGTATAATTTGCAATTACTGATTTGGATTCAAATTATATTATGTATAATTTCTAATTAAAACAATAAAAAGGGAACTTAATCAAACAAACCACTACCACTATTCTGTTTCTAATTAAATCTTTTCAAATGTAGTCAAGGATGACAAAAATATACTAGAGTTTAATAAAGTAAGGAGTGTATATGATACTGAACCCAACATATCTTTTGAAAGATGTTGCCATAGACTCCTATGTAAATTGGGCGAATTCAGTAGATCTTCCTATATTATAGTTAGAAATACCTATCGTATACGTGTAGTAGGTACAGTCAATTGTAATCCAAGGAAAAAAGGGGTTTGCGTTCTGCGTTATATTATTGGATCAAATGCAAAAGAGCAACATTATCGCATTTGCTGGGCCGGCCATTACAGTAGATATCGACAACACAGAACGAGTACACTTCGATGCATCCCAAAGCTGCCGCCGACTCCGGTGGTCTTCGCGCTCGCTACCCTTCAATGTCATCACCATTTCTGTACAAATAAGGCTCTTTTACTAAACAATCAATGAAAGATACATTCATTGTAACGTTATTGAAGCAGCATTGTGAAGTATTTATCTGGATCTCAATCGAGTGCATTCTACCGTGGCACACTTCAGTCTGGCAGACATCTCGACGTCGGACGTTCGTTGGAGATTGTTAGAAAACGGTCCATTTCTATAATGTAACTTAAAAGAAGTTATTACCATCATCTAAGTTTAACTTAGTACAAGCCATGCATAGCATAATTTTGTTACATCGAAGCAGTATAAAGTCAAACTAGGCTATAGTGCCAAGTATGCCAAGTTACAGTGAGAGCGTGGTCAAATGCTAGACAAGTTTGAAGTAAAAAAAAAACAAACAGGGCAGGGACACATAAATGGACTATAAGAGACCAGAGAATATCTTTTCTTACATGGTTTGAATATTTTGTACTTGAGAACATTAAGTGTATTTGGAACAGAAAATAACTACCTATGTATACGTTTTTAAACGTACTTATTATATTTGTCAGAAAATATTTCAATAAATACAAATAACACCCGATTAAAGTTTTACGAAAACCCGGAGAAATGTTTTCCACTACATTAAGACAGGCCACTAAGAATATATAGGTATATTGCCAACAAGATATTTTCTTGTATAAAATACCCATTTTCTTGGTGAATGTACCGAAACTTTTTTACAAATCCTGTGAATGCAAAATTAAGGGTAGTCTCATTGTAACATTTTCATGTACGTAGGTACTAGCTATGCATATACCTACCACATTGTCCTACCACGTCTTGCATGTATTTTGAAATCAGTGTCTTACAAGAAACATAAACTTAACATGACATAAACATAAACTTGAGAAATGGATACCACTTGTCTGGGAAATAGTGATGTAGGCACCTATTTATCAAAAACAGCACATTGGACAGGAATCAAAAGCGACATGGAGTGACAGAGCGAGGGAGGGAACGGAGGAACAAAGCAACGCGTCGCGTTGATGGAGGCCCGCCGCGCACGCGCCACTTGATACCTATTTAGTACTGTTTAGTGTAAGAGCCTTGACATAAAATAATTAATAGTCCTACGAACCCTTATCAGTTAAAAACTTATTTTCATAATTTGTAATAGCAATAATTTCTGCAAATTTCAAGATATTTTTATCATATCTAAATAGAAATAACGGTAGTTGGCCGTTATCACAAACCAGAAGGTCCATACCTACGTACTGAGATATATTACTGACCTACATACCTACTTACTTTAAAAAAGTTTAAAAATGTTTTTTTAAGTTTTCTGGTCGATGCTACGTGTGACCAAAATGCTGGCACTTATTTGGCACAACGAATAAGCATTGCAAATCAACGGGGCAATGCTGCCAGCATGTTGGGTACGCTAGCTACTGGTAGTGGGCTGGAGCATTTGGACTGTCTATAGGTCATCGCGGCCAGAAGAGTACAATTTTTTTCTGTAGTAGTAGGTAGTGTTTAGTATTAGTTGTTATACCATTGTAGTATTTAGTTTTACTGCCCCTTACTTAAATACTATATCATGCATAATTGGAGATTTTTTATGCGTTATGACAGGACATAAGGAACATCGAACTATCGAACCGTGATGAAATCTAACAAACGCTTCCACACTAACTCGTTAGTGAATCGACCAAGGCAAGCACATTCTCTAGAGTGCAGTACTCTTCGACAATGCGTTAAAACAATACGAACGTACGTTGCCATTATGCTAATTGCACACCATGAGTTTTGTTTACTTGACGCTTCAATGGAGCGCGTGCAGAGAATATTTAGCGGAATTAATTAATAACGACTTAAGTTTGTTAGTTGAATATTTCAAATAACGGCTGGTGCTCAGCTTTGTAAGTTATGTTAAAATTAGAGTTTAAAATATCGCTATAATTAAGGAATTTTTTGAAAAATTTAGTAAAACTATTCATCATAAACTGACTGTAGGCTAATACTTCTATTTCTACAAAATTGTCATGGTCATAATCATCACAGTTGACACCCACAGAACAATCCCACCCGATGACGTTGTAAAGGTTGGTAGAGACCAAAGCCCGTTCCAAAAAAAACCCCACTCAACAATATTAATACTAATCAGAATGATATTAATCTTCCATCGATAGCAACAAGCAACAGATAAATAAAACATGGTAAAAGTTAAACCTGTTTAAATACGGAGGCTCTCTTCACTCTTGTCATACTCTAACTTCTGTTAACACCAGCATCCAAATTAGTTATCAATTAAATTTTACATCAAACCTATTGTGAAGAGACTAAATGACACGCGCTCGACAATGTGTCGGCAATTAAGGACTGGCGCAGGCGCATTTAACGGCTAATGTGTCTATTAACAAATGTATTTGCTGTGTTCGTGCGCTCGTAAATTCCTAACTGAGCAGTTTGGAACAGTTGGCTCTTGTCGCCGTTAAACGATATATCAATCAGTTTTAAATTGTCCAAACAAGATCTTTTGTAACGCACTTTATGTTTTTACTCAAATTAAAAGCATTTGAAACGTCAAATTCGTAAAAGTTTCCTTTACGGAACGATATCCTATATTATTAAATTCATATTTGTTTTTCGGGGTTTGCACTTTACAAGTTTCAGTTAATATTAGGTAACTTAATTATTATACAAATTTAGTAACTGGCATTTAAAAAATCTGGTGTTTTTAAATGCTATTTTTTTTCTGAGTTTGGCTTCGCATTTGTAATGCATTCCAGTGACGAGTGCAAATTTAACCTTTGACGAGGCTCTCAGACAGGCAATAGCTGTTAATTTTATTTAATATGTAAATGTTTAAATTGGGAATAACTAACCATTAAATTTTAGCTGAGGTTGAAAAATCAACCCTTAATTTAGAAATGTATATAGAAAAACCAAACACGTAGGTACCTATCTAGCAGCCAGCTTATTAGTACGTAAATAAACTGCCAAAATGCATTAATTGCCCATTAGCATGTACATTCCTACACTCATAGTATATTCAGCTACTGTTGAAATAAATAGGTATCTATTACAGTATAAACTTTTATTTTACTTACTTCTTTCAAAGTAGTTCAATACAGGCAGTTATATAAAAAATTATACAAACATTTCACAATATGAGTCTATCTGAGCCTACTTACATTATGTCGTATTTATAATACAGCATTGATTCGACATTTCCTCTTTTTGCACAATGTAAACAGTAAAAAAATATCTATGACAAAATCGCTAAGATTTCAGAGCAGGCCTAAAACACCGTTCGTAACCCTGCGTGCCGTCGGGTCGTCGGCAATTTATCTCCTGTCAGGGCGGAACGCGCCACCCGCGCGCCCTCTTTCTTCCACGCTAATAACTTAACCCCCTTTTGTTTTTGTACCGAAAGCTCCCGGCTTATTTACGAGATCAACTGATTATGCCATGACACGAGTCTCGCTTCATATAATAGCTCTCGATAGCTGGATTTCTCTTAATAGAGTCATAGCCGCGTATCGCTGTTTTGCATCTCTTTTATTCAATTTTATTAAGACGGATATGTCAAATGATTATTGTTTGATGTGTGATTATATTTGTGAAAAGACGGTTTTTAATCCCGAAATCTTCACAAGTGGGAATGAGCTTATAGGTCCTACCTACATCGTAAGAAAGGCGATTCTGTCTATACTTATTTACCTAGCTTATCGTTTTTATTCATAGGGGAAGCGAAGGTAATACGGACCACTTAAGGAAAAATCAATGTAACACAAAAAATAATATCTTTATTCTTCTTTCTTTGTTATTATATAATTGAAAATTTATTAATCTAACTTAGTATTAAGGAACACTTAAATAAAATCACAGGTACAGAAGATATTGGATGATTTCTAAAACCCTCGGTTTGGTCCATTCTGCCTACACGTGAAGGTAAAACGAACCAGGCATGAAGGTAAAATGGACCTATGGTAACATAAGTACAAAAAAATCTATACTGATCATATTCTTAATTCATCGTCACATCTTTCGCAAACAAATCTAACATATTCATCATCGTCTTCGACGCTGGCACCGAACCCAGCCTTCTGTCGATTCGGAAAATAAATGAGAGCAATAGAAATATCTGACGTCTTCTTCATCTTCGGTAGATGAGTCTTTGCTTTTCTTTTGAGTGTTCTTCTTTGTAGATTTTCCCTTTCCTTTTCCTTTTTGTGTGTTTGTTTGTTTCCCCTTCCCTTTCCTTTCAGTGAAAAGATTATGTTTAACCTTCTTTGCGTTTTCTTTCGTTTCCTGTGCTTTTATAGTAGCTTCTAATTCTTCGCGATAAGGTGATGTTATTTCGACTGTCTGTCCCCGCTCAATATTCGGTCTAGTCCGTTTAAAGTTCTAGGTACGGGCATGATATCCTTTGGAGCAATAGAGAAGGATGTAGGCACTCTTAGGTCCGTATTACAGAACGATGCTCAGTCTTCGATCGGTGCTCAAGCAGAGATTTCATTCATAAAGTGATGAATTAGTGAATGAAATCTCTGCTTGAGCACCGATTGATGACTGATCATCCTTCTGTGATACCGACCTTAGAATGGTACTTTGATCTTTGGAACATTAAATGTGGCGGCCGGTTTCTTAAGCCCCATTTTGCGTGTAGCTACTTTTTCAATGGCATATTTCATGTCCTCCTCACGCCAAGATGGTCGGTACGACTTTATTTTATAGTTGTTAACCATCTGATATGTTAAATATCAAATTATATAATTATAATCACAAACAAACAGTATTAAGGTAAAACGGACCACATGGTCCGTTTTGCCTTTTCGGTAGGCATGTAAAAATTAAATTATTTTGAGGTTAATATTGAGAAGAACCTTGCCTATTCATCGTTAAACCTAAGTGAAATAAACAATATCTCAAACAATAATCCAAAATCTCTAATAAGTTTAACGTAGAAAAACTGAAGGCAGATCAAAATTTGCTGTTTTTACATCAAAATACGCAAAAATTAATTTACCTTGAAAAAAAAACGTGTGCCGCAATACGGACGCTCCAAGGACACTGACCAACTGTGATCGAAAGGCGACTGTCAAGTAGACGCAAGTCGATTATAGATGGCGTTAACAGTTTGAAAGTTATTAGCCCGGTCCGTTGTACCTACAGGGTCCGTTATACCTTCCGTTCCCCTACATCCTTTTGGGTGAACTAAAATTAGGAGTACTTACCTACGTAATTCAATGGGATAACAATAAATGAAGTATTTATTATAATTTTAGTTTTAAATCACTGCAAAAATATTAAGCAGCTTTATTGTATTGTCGGTTATTGCACCCTTCTTAAAATATTAAACCAAATTATTTTTGAAGTGTAAACACAGAAGCATCGCTAAAAGTTTTCAATTTGATCGCTCCCTCCCAGTAATGAGATGCTACATGTAGAGTTGAAGAGTCCATTGAATAGTCGAAATATGCATTACACGTCAATCGAATGCTCAGACGAGTGTCGCATTGCTTGTCATTTAAATATTGCCATACAAAACGGGGTGACACATCGTGACATGCTATTGTCATTATCGAATTTGAGCAGACTTATTCACACGGGTGTACTTAGATAGCGCAAAATAAAAAGTTTAAAGTAACCGATTCATGAAGTGACGAGATAGGTACATATAGGTAATAGGCTTCTTTTGTCAGGAAACTTGTTCTTCTGGATCACGGAACCCTATCCAATCACGACCGGATAATACATATAAACATATATATCACTCGATAATAAGTATATCTACCAACTTAGATGTATGTAAAAGTGTTTCCAAAATTGCATATAATAGTTGGCACTAAGAAAAAGTAGTATTAGATGAATAATCATTAATCAATTGTTGTTAAAAGGTAAAAAATAATAAATGCAAAAGTTAATAGGCTTTCAATGGTTCCACGAAATTTCGAGATAAAAAATATCAAAAAGGTATCTAATGGTACCTCTATCTAGGTATTTATATCCGTTCCTACTCGCATTTAAAAATGTTATTTTGTATTTTCACTTGCAAGTGAATATGATTCATGATTCTTTTAGTGAAAATAAATATCTTAAACCTAAAAAAAAAATATATATAAGAAACTCGCGTCTTCAAGAACGGCTTTTTATGCGGGTGTTCATGGTTCCAAGCCATGTCTGCTCAGAATAGCTTGCGGTTTGCTCGTCCGCCGAGCCTGGTCTCGTGGTTGGAGATGGGTACCAACTGGTACACATTCTGTGGTGATGGGAAACGACGGTCGATGTTCGTTGTAATTTCGCGGTTTTCAACATACGAGCATTACGAACGAAGGGAATGCGGTTGTAAATCAAAAAACTCATTAGTTCATCCACCTCGATAGCCGAGATGTCATCACCGCAGATACAATGTTACACGTTTCGACTATTCATAAAGTGTTAGGTAGTTTGTCATCAGCGCCGAACTTGCAGACGATGACGACGGTTCTTTTCACGTTTTTACGCGTTGTAGCTTATTATGTACCATAGTGGGTAGGTATAAGCATGCATAGTAGTAAGTAGGTAGGTAGTGTTGCATGTGAAATGGTAGCATATTAGTGGTAAAATTGTACTATTAATTTTTGGCAGTAAATTTAAACAATGTAGTTTAAATCCTTTGAAACTTACATTAAGATACCAATTTAATTACGTAGTATTTACAAAATATTATGATAACAAATAAAAACTTAAAACTGAAAAATGTTCTAGTTTTAACTTTTTATTATTTACAAAACAAATACTTACGCTTACGCTGTACAAATTAAGCACAGAGAAAATAAATTTATTAAAAATTAAACAAATAAGTATTAATTCTATTCTATTAATCAGAATCAAAACTGTATCATTTTTTTCTATGCTCCTCTCGTCTCATCATCCTGCTTACAGAAGCATGATAATCTACACATATTATATAAGAATAAGAGGCGATCTTGATGTTAACATGATCTGAGTGAAATCCAACGCTCAGCTATCGTCTCGATGATATTGGTTAGATTGACGACCACACGCGTGGAGCATATCGATTTTTCAACATTTTCCGCTTCACAGTGGCTTGTGTCAGGTTGCGATGCATTGCGCCCTGGCTGGTGACGGTATCGATATTATATGTAACATATAATTCTACGTGTTATGCATTGTATAAAAATAATATATTAAAAACGCCCCACGACCACATAGATCCTAGACCCTAACTAGGATTCCCTGTATCTAGCACCCAGGAACTACGAGGACTATGTTCCCACGCGTAATGGAAAGCGCTTGGTGTTGTTGACAATTATAATAAAAAGTCTATCTTAGATAATTCTGCAGAATGTATTAATAGGCAAGTACATTCCTGTCTATAAATTTGAAAGATTGGTTTACTTTAGTTATCATACTTATAATTTTATGAGCTAAAACAACATGATGGAGTTAAAAAACTGAAACCAGAATAGAGAATAAACACAGAGACTATAAATATTACTCTCGAAGTATAGCTTGAACTTGGCTTGACACGACACCGCGTGTCTAGATACTGTTCTACTTGCGGGTATAGGTATCTCAATAAAAAAAAGAACAACGATTCAAACTTACCATTTTTTAATGCAACTATTCCGGATGCAATTGATAGGTAACCTATTGTGTTGTATTTAAACCACCACATAAATATTTTGTCACTGTAGGAGTGCATCTTTAAAACGATATTGCAATTATGTATATATAATAGGTAAGCATTTTAGCTGTGCGAAATACCATGAATTTGGTACCTACTAAGTATTAAGTAGATTTTCATGTCGTCTACACTTCTAATAAAACTGTAAGAGGTGCAATTGCGTGTAAGTACATTTATAAAAGAAACTGTTTTTTTTTTGGAAATCACTATTATCGGTATACCCAAGCCCAAACTGCAATTATTTTCATTTGTTGTCTGTCAGCCTTACTCTGAATACCTGTGCCTGTGCGCATGCCGAAATTATTGAACCAATTAAAATTTGAGTTCCTATCTCGTAGTATGAACTTCAAATACGCTAATACTGAAAATACTTTGTATCCCGAAATTTAGCTCGGTTCACTTGGGACAACAATGAAAGTCGGACAAATGAAGCTTCTATGGAGTTTTGGAAACAACACGAAAAAAATGTTTCACCATCATTATACCACTTTCCCACACTCATGCCTGCAATCCAGCACTTAACGAATTAAATGCCACCAATTTTATGCACTAACACTGAAAATAACACAAGTTTTGGAAAATAATACAATGCGGCGACGCGATCTTTTTCGTTTTCCCGCCAAAACGCTACTCGTCTCTTTGTCTCTGTCTGTCGGTTACATTATCGTATATTATTATTTTTTGATTTGGCTCCACACTTTTGTGTATTTAGGCAGTGTCAAGTAATTGATAATATCTCAAGTTAATTAATATCATATAGTATGTCAAGTCAAGTCAAGTCACAGTCCAAGTCATCAAGTCAAGTCATAGTCTAGTCAAAGTCATACTCCTAGTAAAGTGGTGGCAACTTTACTTGTAGCTTCTATGGAGTTTTGGAAACAACACGAAAAGAAACGTTTCACCATCATTACTTTCCCACACTCATGCCTGTAATTCAGCACTTAACGAATAGAATGCCACCAATTTTATGCACTAACACTGAAAATAACACAAGTTTTGGAAAATAATACAATGCAGTGACGCTATCTTTTTCGCGTTCCCGCCAAAACTCCTATATTATTATTTTTTTATGTTTTGGCTCCACACTTTTGTGTATTTAGCCAGTGTAAAGTAATTGATAATTTATCAAGATAATGATATTCCACGCAAATATGTGTCAAGTCATAGTGGAAGTCATCAAGTCAAGTCATAGTCTAGTCAAAGCATACTCCTAGTAAAGTGGTGGCAACTTTACTTGAAGCTTCTATGGAGTTTTGGAAACAACACGAAAAGAAACGTTTCACCATCTTTATACCATTTTCCCACACTCACGCCTGTAATCTAGTTCTTAACAAAAATAATGCCACCAATTTTATGCACTAACACTGAAAATAACACAAGTTTTGGAAAATAATACAATGCGGTGACGCAATCTTTTTCGCGTTCCCGCCAAAACTCCTATATTATTATTATTTTTTTATGTTTTGGCTCCACACTTTTGTGTATTTAGACAGTGTAAAGTAATTGATAATTTATCAAGATAATGATATTTCACGCAAATATGTGTCAAGTCATAGTAGAAGTCATCAAGTCAAGTCATAGTCTAGTCAAAGTTATACACCTAGTAAAGTGGTGGCAACTTTACTTGAAGCTTCTATGGAGTTTTGGAAACAACACGAAAAGAAACGTTTCACCATCTTTATACCATTTTCCCACACTCACGCCTGTAATCTAGTTCTTAACAAAAATAATGCCACCAATTTTATGCACTAACACTGAAAATAACACAAGTTTTGGAAAATAATACAATGCGGTGACGCAATCTTTTTCGCGTTCCCGCCAAAACTCCTATATTATTATTATTTTTTTATGTTTTGGCTCCACACTTTTGTGTATTTAGACAGTGTAAAGTAATTGATAATTTATCAAGATAATGATATTTCACGCAAATATGTGTCAAGTCATAGTGGAAGTCATCAAGTCAAGTCATAGTCTAGTCAAAGCATACTCCTAGTAAAGTGGTGGCAACTTTACTTGAAGCTTCTATGGAGTTTTGGAAACAACACGAAAAGAAACGTTTCACCATCTTTATACCATTTTCCCACACTCACGCCTGTAATCTAGTTCTTAACAAAAATAATGCCACCAATTTTATGCACTAACACTGAAAATAACACAAGTTTTGGAAAATAATACAATGCGGTGACGCAATCTTTTTCGCGTTCCCGCCAAAACTCCTATATTATTATTATTTTTTTATGTTTTGGCTCCACACTTTTGTGTATTTAGACAGTGTAAAGTAATTGATAATTTATCAAGATAATGATATTTCACGCAAATATGTGTCAAGTCATAGTAGAAGTCATCAAGTCAAGTCATAGTCTAGTCAAAGTTATACACCTAGTAAAGTGGTGGCAACTTTACTTGAAGCTTCTATGGAGTTTTGGAAACAACACGAAAAGAAACGTTTCACCATCATTATACCATTTTCCCACACTCACGCCTGTAATCTAGTTCTTAACAAAAATAATGCCACCAATTTTATGCACTAACACTGAAAATAACACAAGTTTTGGAAAATAATACAATGCGGTGACACAATCTTTTTTGCGTTCCCGCCATAACTCCTCGTATTTAGAAATCTTAGGCATAATGCCCGTATCACAGAACTACGCTCAGTCGTGAATCTCTGCTCAAGACAAAATTTCATTCACAAAATCATGTCATTAGAATGAAATCTCGACTTGAGCAGCAATGGACGACTGAGCACTGTTCTGTAATACGGGACTGAGTATAAATTAGTCATTCAAATTTACACTCTATGGTCTGCATCACAGAATAACGCTCCGTCGTAAATCTCGTCTGAATATAATTGAAAAATAATTCAAAATACTTGGGTTATTAACCACAATAAACATTATGGAGAAGAGTCCTACCCCAAATTTACCAACCAATAAACATATATTGGAAGATATTTCGGATCCTACATTTATAACTGACGACTACCCTAAACTACATTTTGACAATGACGAATTGAACAATGCACACTCATGTTTTCTCAATTTGAAGCAATTGGAAGGAGACATTAGTAAACAAAGAGAGTTAAAATGCAAACTTGAAGAACTAAATGACAGAGTAGTCGAAAACATTGCAAGCCTAAAATCACAAGCATCAGTGAAAATTGACTAAATAAATCAATTATTCGATCTGAAATTTTTAACATTATTTCCAGCAGGTATTAATATAGCTGAAATAATAACGACTTATTTCTGAAGTAAAACTTCTTTATACATACATAACTTGGGGTTACGCTGTTGAGGCGAACGGAGGTTGAGAGGGAGGAGTAGTAGAAAGACTTACATTTTGTATATTACCATAGGAGCAAGAAAAATAGAGTTAAAGAAGTCTTACTTCAGTCCTGTGGTCTAAAGCACGCTCGTTTTTTTTCTTATTAATTCTTTACTTATTCTGGCCCTGGGTGTTGTAGGACCATGGTCCTCGTAGCTCCTGGGTCCCTAGACACAGGGAATCCTAGTTAGGGTCTAGGATCTATGTATGTGATTGTTGGGCGTTATTATGATTATTTATTACATTCTACAATGAAACAAAATTAAATACATTTAATTATTTTATTACGCTACCAAGTTGAACCAGTTCTTCTTCAGATACCAAACCTAAATTAAACAGACACACTAAAGCAGCTCCTTGCTCAGCAAACTTTTTATTTTTCTCCCAAAAGGATGATGTATATCTCTTGCCACTGAAAGTGATGATGGTTCGGAATAATTTTTCTATTTGCTGTGTTTCATAAGTTGGAAGTTTTTGTCCATTTTTTCCAGCCCAGGCATGAAGTCTTGCTTTTGGCAAGTTTAAATCGTTAAAGTTGGCTCTGATGAAGCACACCTGAAAAATATCTAGCTAGAACCATTACTGAATTTAATGTTACCCATAGAGAACACAAACAAGACAAAACTGATGTGTTATCCATGTGGTAATGACTACTTTACAACAAGGGGCTATTGCTTGCTACTCTTTCCTGAAGTACAGGTACCCCATGTTTCTCACCTTCATCTGTGTGACGTCAACAAGCTCTGTGTCATTAAGCTTATTTTTCTTTCGAGGTGGTTCCAAGTCATTGGGGCTTACCTGCCACCTTCCTTGAATTCCAACCTTCTGGTAGTGTGATTGTTTTTCTTTACAATATTCTCCTAGATCCCAAATGGTGCTGGAAATATAAGTGTTTTTCAGTAATAATAACCATATCTTGGTTATTTAACAAGATTAATTCAAGTAACATTGTCCTAATTTATTGTCTTTTTTTATAATCTATGTCCTTATGTAAACTTTTTTTGAAATCTTAATCAGTACATTATGGCTTAGATGATATTGAAGATGTGTAGGTATAATAACTAAAAAGATAAAAAAGTACAGCAGTTAGTCAAGAGACCAAGAAGAATTTAAAACCAAAGGGATAACTGTACACAGCTACAAGGGAAATTACAGGCTTATGATGAATTAGAACATTATGCTACGAGTGAAGATAAAGTAACTTACCATATTTGTTCTAAAGTTTGGCAATCCAAGAATTGTCTGCCCCTGGGTGTTTCTTGTAAGTCTCTCAATATATTCTGAATACAATATTTTGTGTTTGAAGGAGAATTGTCGTAGTCAATTGCTAATTTCAAATAGTCTTTGATGACAGTATCCATTGGAAGCAGCCCTCCTTTTCTAAAGATAGAGCAGTTCCATTCTGCTGCTCTAGCTAGCATTACACTTTTGCAACCTGCCATAGTTTTGAATTTGTATATATCACTATGCTTTTCTATTTCCCTAGAACCCCCACTAAAATATGCAAAATATGACATTATTTAGCCATTTCGTAAAATGATTACATTAATATTGTTTTTGGACATACTTAGCAATAACTGGAATGGGTATCCTCTCAGCCACATATTTGATAATGTCTGTATGCACAGCATGTTGTGGTCGTTCATCTCTGGTCCTGCCATGAATTGCAATTGCCTTTATTCCAGTACTAATCAGCTTCTCTACAAGACCAAGAGTGTCTTCTGCAGTATTAAGTATTCTAATTTTACAACTCACAGGTATAGTAACATTTGTCACCAATGTCTTCAGTATGTTACAAGCTTTTTCTGGTTTCATTAATAGTGCAACACCCATTCCACCTTTTATAGAAAATTCTTTAGGGCAGCCCATGTTGATGTCAATAGCAGCAACATCATTTTCTCTGTAAACATTAATTTCTGTGGTAAAAGATACCATTGGTGTTTATTTGGATAAGATCAAAAGTAAATCGAATTGAACTTTACACTAGTTTTGCCACTTTTAAAGCTCGTTCAGCATCACATGTACCAAGTTGTAATACAACTTTTTCTTTTTCTTCAGCACATGTTCGAAATACAATTGTCCCATCTGTTTGGTCTACATAATCTACCGTGTTGAGGATATCTGAAATAAAAAAGATAACAGGTTGTATTGATAATAACACATTCATGTCAAAAGTGTCACATACAGAATAATTTATGGAAAAGTAAAGTTGAGGACAGCTGTCACACGTGAAGAGTTCAGTTGAGTTTTTTCGATAAAATTATTTAAATTTATTTTTCCGTTCGATTTCGGCAAAATTTGTGTTTTCATTGCGTTAGTGTAGTTTTATTTTAGTGTTTCGTCATAAAATAGGTAAGTAGTTGAGATTTGTTGAAAATGGAGAAGGATTTGTGGCTTGACCCAATGGTGCCTGATCCCCCTGACCCTCCCGATCCCCCCGATCGCCCGGTGCATGCTTCTAAACGGAGATTATTTGAAATTTTAAGTGATGAGAGTGGAAGGCCAAAAAAATCTATTTTATCTAGAGATATGACTGTTGCCTCCATCCAAAATATTTACGTTCATCCCAGCCTAGTTATAGGCATAAAAGCCTATACTGAAACCGACAAAGGTCCATTTATGGTCCACGTTTCACGTTCCGAACCAGATCCCGCTGCAGGAACATCAATTAGACCCATTAAATTTGGACAATTCTTATGCCAACACAAAATTTCTAACATATGTCCTGACGGCGTCAAAAAAGTTGGTAGAAATAAAATTAGTGTAGAATTTAAGACCGCAGATGATGCTAACAAATTTTTATTGAATCCTCTTTTAGAAAAATTCAAATACGAAGTGCGAATTCCATCTTATAACATCACCAAAATGGGTGTGGTTCGACATGTTCCCGTGGACATGTCCATGAATGAATTTGTGGATTCTGTAGTTCTCCCCAATGGATGTGGTTCAATATTAAAGGCTCGTAGGCTCAACCGCAAGGTTTTAGATGAGGGCAAGGCAACATGGGTCCCAACTCAAACAGTTGTTGTCACATTTCAAGGGCAAACCCTTCCAACTAAAATATTTTCCTTTCACACCTCCCTACCTGTTGAATTGTATCAATTCCCAACAGTACAGTGCAACAACTGTTGTCGCTTTGGTCATATAAAGGCACAATGTAGGTCGAAGGCCAGGTGTTTCAAATGTGCTCAACCACATTCAGGTGATTCCTGCGACGTGGACTCCACAAAAGCTTCATGTCTCCACTGTTCCGGGCAACATTATGCGAATAGCAGGTTTTGTCCCGAACAGGCTAGGCAAAAATCAATTAAGCTTGTCATGTCACAAGAAAATTTGTCGTATGAAGAGGCTGCTTTCCAGTACCCGAAAACCATCAGACCTTATGCAGAAGTAGTTAAAGGTGTTAACATATCTTCTTCTCAGACTAGTCAGTCTGTTTGTTCCCCACAAGTTTCATATAGAAAAACTGTGTATTCTTCCCCTAGCCCCAAATCTCCATTAGGTAAATCATATGACAAAGCCGCTCATGACGCCATAGTTGCACATTATCCATCATCTCTCCCCAATGGTCATGCATTATTGTCTTCCCAACAATCATGTTCCCCTTCATCTCAGTTTGATAACATTTCCATGCTGTTGTCCATTGTCATCAGCATCATTTCCCAAACAAATACAAATCTACCGTCCAACGTTGCCCATAAACTTTCACAAGTCATCTCATTACTTAACAATCATGGATCAAGTGTCCATTCTCCAGTGGAACACGAAAAGCATTCGGCGCAGGAAGCCTGAATTGCTTCACCTCATTAATAAATTTCACCCGTCAGTGATTGCCATCTCGGAGACATGGTTGGTACCTGGATCCCGTTTTAGGGTTCCAGGGTACTCCTGTCTCCGAGATGACAGGGCTGACGGGTATGCTGGTTGCGCCTTACTAGTAAGGCGCTCATTTCCATTTTCACTAGTTCCTTTCCCTCCTATTTCACCTGACATTAACATTATAGCTGTAAAAATGTTCAACATCACATTTTTGTCTGTTTACATCCCCCATCCTCATTCAAATATGATCCCTGATATATCTTCTGCTATATCTTCAGTATCCTCTCCCATTATTTTAATGGGGGATTTCAACGCCCACCATATGTCATGGGGCTCTAGCCACGACGATGCTTTTGGCCTTGCCCTCTTAGAAATGTTTGATGATGCGAATCTTTGTATCATAAATGATGGTTCGCCCACTCGTAGGGTGTATCCGTCACAGAACCCTAGAAGTGCTGTTGATATTACAGTTTGTTCTCCTGTTCTGGCATCTGTCATTTCATGGAAGGTCCTAGACCTTTCCTATGGCAGTGACCATTTTCCCATAGTTATGTCTATCCCAGATAGAGTAACTCCTGCACGGAACTTCTGTCCTTCTCTTAAATTCCGATTATCTGGTTTATCTAAAGATAAATGGTCTTCTTATTCTTCCACTTTGGATAATAAATTGAGTGCTCTTGCTGTTTCTAACAGCTCTGACCTTTTTACCCTCTCTGAGTCATATTCTAAATTTGTTGAATGCGTTATTTCCAGTGCTGAAGAGCATTTTCCATTAAAAAAACCGTACAATTTTATTGTTTCAACTCCCTGGTGGGATGCTGATTGTTCAGAGGTTGTTAGAGAAAGAAAGCAGGCTGAACAAGAATATAATGCAGTCATGTCTTTAAACAACTTTATTAAATATCAAAGGATTGCTGCCAAAGCAAAAAAACTCTTAAATAAAAAGAAAAGAGATGGTTGGTTTATTTATTGTGAAAATCTGTCCCCGCGTACTCCTTCGTCTTTAGTTTGGATGCAAATAAGACGGTTCAGGGGTGCCTACAATATCAATGATATTTCCATCAATGACCCTTTTTCATGGATTGAGGGCTTTTCTGATAAGATGTCTCCTCCCTTTGTTCCAAGTGTGGACGCTTTCCCTTCCGCTCCATGTTTTATACCATCAGTTAATAGCTTTGATTCTTCATTCTCATTTCATGAACTTCAGTTGGCGCTTGACGGTCTTATAGATTCATCTCCTGGGGCTGACGGTATCCCATACTCATTTTTAAAAAATTCATCTGATAACAGTAAACAGTATTATCTAGACTTAATCAATAACTTTTTAAATTGGGGATTTATTCCTCAGCAATGGAAAAACCAAATAATCATCCCTATTGCTAAACCTGGGAAGAATCCCTCCGATTCGAATAGCTATAGACCCATAGCTCTGTCATCGGTTTTAGCCAAAGTCTCAGAGCACATGATTAAACATAGGATTGAATGGTTTGTAGAGAGTAAAAATTTGTTGGCTAAAACCCAGTTTGGGTTCAGAAAAGGAATGAGCACTATGGACAGCTTAAGCATATTGGTATCTGATATTCGCATCTCCCTTTTACAGAAAGAATATTTAGTAGGAGTTTTCTTAGATATTGCCTCGGCATATGACAATGTTTTACTTCCTGTTCTCAGGGATAAACTCTCCTTTTTGGGTATTCCTGAGAAATTGGTTCGTTTTATATTTAACATGCTAACAGAAAGAACTATATCTATTAAAAGCCAGTATTCTATTCTTTCCCCAAGGGTTGTTTGGAAAGGCTTGCCTCAAGGGTCTGTACTCAGTCCTATACTCTACAGCTTGTACACTTGTGATCTGGAACTTTCGGTACAATCTTTTTGTCAAATTTTACAGTATGCTGATGATATAGCCCTTTACATATCTGACAAAAATTTGACAACGGCTTCTAATCGTTTAACTTCCGCTCTTGGTTATTTATCTGATTGGCTTGTACAGCATGGTCTATCCCTATCGACTGCCAAAAGTAGTGTAGTGGTGTTTTCTAGAAAAAGACATGTTCCTCTGGTTAATATCTCAGTTGACAGTGAAATTGTTCCACAAGACAACAAGGTGAAATTTCTGGGGGTGTGGCTTGACAACAAACTATCAGGTCTAGATCATTTTAATTTTGTGTCTCAAAAATGTGAAAAGAATATCAATATTCTTCGTTCTTTGTCTGGAGTTTGGTGGGGTGCACACCCATACACCCAAAAATTACTTTATAATGCCATAGTTCGTTCTCATATGGACTATGGATCTTTTCTTCTAGACCCTTGTAACAAATCCGGTCTTAAGAAAATTGATAAGATTCAGTCAAAATGTCTGCGCATCATTCTTGGTGCTATGAAATCTTCCCCCATCAATGCCATGCAAGTGGAGTGTGTGGATCCCCCTCTCCATCTTCGCAGACAGTTTCTTTCCAACAGATTTTTCTTCAAACTAGTGCAAAATTCCGGTCATCCTCTTCTTGGTAAGTTAGCCCAATTATCTTCTCTTTATGATTCTCTTGGTCACCAGCAACCGGAAAAGATTTGTTGTCTTGTACATAGTTATCGACAGTTTATTCGTCTCCCTAACCCACTTTTTCAAAGTCAATTAATGCCGTTATACTGTACTCCTTATGATGCGTTAATTTTCAAACCCAACATTATCTTAGACTTTGGAATCAATAAGGGCTCAGTGGACGCCAATTGGTCCTTCTCCCACATATTACATACTGATTTCAAGGATTGGTTCACTTTATACACGGATGCTTCCAAATCTGCTGATAGCTCTGTTGGTGCTGCAGTTTGGGTTCCATCTACTAGAATTATTTTAGCTTACAAGTGCCCTTCAGTTTATTCAGTTTTTACAGGGGAATCTGTCGCCATTCTAGAAGCCATTAAATTCGTAAAATCGCACAACATTAATAAATCTATTATTTTTTCTGATTCTAAAAGTTGTCTTCAGTCCATTCTCTCTAATCAGTTCCGTTCAAAAACCAGGTTCCCTGTAATCCTTAAAATTAGAGAGCTTCTATTTCAATGTAACAGATTAGGTATTAATGTTGTTTTAGCTTGGATTCCTGGCCATTCAGGTATCCTCGGTAATGAGTCAGCTGATTCTTGTGCTAGGTCAGCTGTTCATACAGGATCTCTTGACCATTCTCAAATATATTTTCATGATTTATGTACCACCTTTGAACCGGCTTTATTCAAGACATGGTCTAGTGCATGGCAAAATTCTAAATCTATTAAAGGTAAATTTTTTGGTGATGTTCAGCCTGAGATTCCTCATAAACCCTGGTTCTCTAAATTTAAAAAGGCAGACAAATTGACCACTTCAGTTGTTTGTCGTTTACGCTTGAATCACTCTTGTACTCCGGTTTTCCTAAATAAACTTAGGATTAGGGATAATTCTCTCTGTGAATGTGGTTTAGATCAAGGAAATGTGGACCATATATTTTTCAGTTGTTCCAAATTACAGTTTTCATTGTATGATGTTATTCCAAACAATATCCCTCGTCCCACTTCCCTCAAGTGTTTATTATGTCTGGTATTTTCTCCGTTTATAGGTATTTTATGTAAATTTATTAAAGTGAATAAAATTAAGTTGTAAGTAGGTAGTTATTTTAGAAATTGTGTAAGTATTTATGTTATATTGTGTACTTAAATATTAGTTTTAGATTATTTATTATTTCATTATCAATATTATTACTTGTTGTCAATATAGTATTCTTTTGTTTTGTTTCAGCATTTTAGATTCATCTAGTACTTTCATAGTTGACCTCATTCTCCACATATACCAAAATTTCTCACTGAAAAATCTTCGTTTGATGTGCTATCTTTCTACGTGATATTGGCAAAATTGTGGTAACCTCTCCACAAAGGCCATTTACAAAGAGTTGAAGTTGAAAGTAAAGTTTTGAAATACATAAATATTATATCTCTGCACCCAGAGATATAATATTTACTAACATCAACAAAAAATGTATTTTTTGAGATATAACTCACCGTTAACCTTACGCTTTGATCTCAAGAATTTCCAGTCAATTAACTCTTCCGTGTAAACAATATCAGCACCATATCGAAGCGACAGTAAACGCATCGGCAAAGTACCAATACGCACCATCGGTGCAAGAATTAGTTTATCATCGTACGATAACATTTCACTTTTAATTATTCTTTCTCTAAAAATAAAGAAACGTAACCTCGATCAAAAACCTAGTACCATTATACCATAGAGTAACATTAAGCCTAGTACTTACCAGTGCTGCCAACAATGATCAGCCAAAGTGAGCTAATGTGTATTATAAAACGAAAAGAGCTAAAACTTTCAGCAACAATAAGATAAAAACTATTTTTTATTTGTATTTTCAAACATCAGTATTAAAAACGGTTCTGCAGCTTTAACATGCTTTTTGTGTATGCATGTGATTCAATAAATCAGCCTTCTTGAAATCTAACTCCCAATAAGTAGAGTATGCTTTGATCTTGTCATAATTTATTTCTCTCAACCTTGAAAAAGTGCTTCTGAAAGCCATTCATTGCGGAATTTTTGACTGTGTGGTTTACTCACTGATATTGTAAATGAAGCGCTTTATACATTATTGTTGAAATTATATAATACTAGCAGCCCGTCCGCGCGTCCCGGCTTCGCACGGGTGGACATTTATTTTTTAAACATTTCGGTATAAACATTTTTTTCTTGTAATTAAAATAGCCTATACTGATCAGTGATAATGTAGCATTCAAATGGCGAAAGAATTTTTAAAATTGGTCCAGTACTTTTTGAGCCAGTTCGTTACCAACATACATACAGACAAATCATTCCTCTGTATAATATTAGTATAGATATATAACATATATATCACATTTCACGAAATACTCAGGAATTAATAATAAAGGGTATCGGAGTTCGGACTACAATTTTAGTTAGGGAAATAGCTTTTCTATAGAAATCCATAGACGATCAAAAGTTACCTTAATATGAGATGCCTATTTTTGGTCATAACTTTGATCAATAACAAGCAATGCTTGTTATTGCTCGAAGGGTCATAACACTCATTACGCTAACGTTTGTATTGTGCGCACAATTACCGCTTACCGAGAGGCAGATATGGCTGCGTTCACGAGAAACATTCTATAAAAGAAAGTCGTGTTAGTTACACTATTCATAACTCAAGAACAGCCGAACCGATTTGGCTGAAAATTGGTAAGGAGGTAGCTTAAAACCAGGAAACGGACATATTATGATAATTGTAATCCCGTTCGACCGCGTTTTACTTATTCACCCGTCCGAAGCCGGGGCGGGTCAACTAGTATATAATGCAACAAAGCGCAGGACCTAATATCCTAAATAAATAAAAAGAATAAGAATATTTTTATTGCTCAGAAAAGACAAACAGAACCTTAAATATACGATAGGTAGGTACATTAACAAATCAGATTTTACTGATATTAACAACAGGTAAGCTAGTAGGCAGGTGCTGAGGGAAATTCCATTGTTCCAATTCCAAATATGAGTTATACCTACTAATTATTACAGTTACTGTTGTATAGGTTTCAAATGAATTAAATCAAAAAAGAGCTTAGCAGCTATGCTGAATTTATGCTAATATTCTATTAAAGCAAGGACAAGCAGTATTTTAACGTGGCCTATATATTCTCGCACCCACATCGACCAGCACACAGCTCCAACATTGGGGCACTGGAGTTTAGCAGATCTTGGTACAGCACGTGTGGATGGTTATGCATGGGCAGCAACAGCCACCGCAGCATCCTAGTTATAATATAAACAATTTTTTTTTCTTCAAATAAATACCAGAGAATATGAATTTATGAATAAAATTCTGCCATTTGCAGCCATGTCAATCGAGAACAGAAGCGATTGGGAAAGGTAGAATGGTTCGCGAATGTAAATATCAATAGGTGCAAATTGGCATCGTTCAGAAACATAAGACTATTATATATTTAAATTATTTTAAATTCTGCTTGATAAGTGATGACCCCATAATGAAATTAATGATGCCCCTAATAATGCAAAGCCAGTATTGTACAGCCGCAATGTGGTCGTGCATTTCACCTTTATTTACGTTTTGGCTCCACACTTTTGTGTATTTAGCCAGTGTCAAGTAATTTTACTAGGTGGTAGGACTTTTCTGCAAAGTTCGTCTAGGTAGGTACCACCGCTTTGCCAGTTATTCTGCCGCCAAGCAGTAGTGTACAAGCACTGCTGTGTTCCGGTTTGAAGGGCACTGTAGCTAGTGAAATTACTGGGCAAATGAGACTTTATGATCTGATCTCACAGTTTAGTAATCTTATTACTAGATTGTGCTGATGTCTCAGGATGACGTGCGCAGTGCAGTGTCACGCGAAACTCTATACTTTAGAGTTCCGAGTAACACTGCAGCTGATATGGGCAGCCGTGTCGTTTAACATCAGGCGAACGGCTAGCTCGCAAGTCATTCCTTAACATAAAAAAAAATTGATAATTTATCAAGTTAAGTCAATGTCAAGTCACGACGATCGATTTTTTGGACCTACCTAATCATAAATCGTACATAATTTGTTTATAAATAAAACAAGAAAATGAAACCTACTATCGCAGCTGATGAAATGTTTCCTGAAGGTGTGGGACCCTACATGGATTTAGAAGAGGTAATTACTTACATAGAAATCTAAAATAATATATATTTTAATTCATATTCTTTCTATTTGGTTATTTACTCATTGTATTTCTCGGTCTTTCCCTTTAATGTGCCTTAATTTTTATATAAAAAACCCGAGATTCCACTTCGTTGCCGCACGAGTCATGTTTTGAGTGACACGGATGATTTTATCGCAGCCGTCGTAGGTATAGGCAGCTTAAGAGTCGTCGGACCAGCTATTCTGACCCTGCTGGCTCAGGTACCATAGTAGCTATAACTGTGGAAAATCTCCATAGGGCTCACTCTTTTCTCCGACACAAGCAGAGCTGATTTATGCACTATACAGGTGCTCTTGAGCTGGTTGCTGTTCTTTTATCGATGACTGGGTGCCTTAAGTGACTGGCTTCCTGTTCTGCTGTGTCAAACCAACAAATTTGCCCATTTAAAATTTGTTTTACGGTTATTACATATTTTCAGGCTGGGGGACCATCCAATCTTCTGATGGACTTAGCTGCTAATGAAAAAGCTGTGCATGCAGACTTTTTTAACGGTATGTATATCAAGACGGTAGAAAAATACAGTATTTGGTGTGGTCTTTTGTTAGATAAGATTGCAGCCTAGCAGACTGCAGTCTGCATAATATAACCATACAATATCATTTCAAAAATACCTATAAGAAAAGCTAGGCTTGGAGACATTTGATATTTTTTTAAACTGCTTCTTAATATTATGTTTATGTTTCAATTGTTTTTTATTTCAGATTTCGAAGATTTGTTTGATGATGATGACTTAAAATGATAAAATCTACTTACCATGCAGAAATATATTTTAAGCTTTAAATAAAACAATTAAGTAATATTGGCATTTTTTTATATTCATTTTAACAATGTTTTTAAATACAATTCCTTAAAATGATATAATAGACAAATGCACTTCATAGGGTCTTAGCACTTAAATCCTCAAGGAAACACCTGCATCCGTTTACTCATATAACTTGAATGTGATGACCAGCTCTACAGGAAGTGCTTTTAACAAAATATTAATATAAATTATAGTGAAAGCAGTAAAGTTCACCAACTGCATATTATTAATAAGGCTTTGGAGTAGTGTTGAACAACCATGTAACACCGGTATAAATTATGGAAAAGAAAGAACTATGACATCTATTTTGTGGTACCTTTCATGGATAGTATTTTTATTGTTTATAGACAAAGCAGTTGACCACTGTCTCAACTGATGGAAAGTGACGATGCAGTCTGCAATGGTACATGCTTGCCTGGAAGATATCTGTTCACTTTTGACTTGAATACTCCCAGATCATAGGTGGAAAAAAGACGCAAGTTATTCCTCATTGTCTCTTACACTATAAAGTGTGCAGCAAAATGCGGGTTGATGGAGTTTCAGCCGTATATGAGTGCCGTGATTTTGTGCAACTTGATGTCCAGTGAAAAAAGGGAGATGGAGGAATCAACTTGTGTAGTTCCTTCTCACAATCTCCATAATGCAATCTACAGAAAACCAATATATTGGAATCTTTAGTTCAGTGTTCTAAGCTGTGGAGCTTAGAACACTGATGAACTGGTATTTAGCAGAACTATCCTAGACAGGTTTACAGTATTCTACACAGGATTGGACTTTTGCTACATTAAGATTTAGTGTTCCAATGTGAAATACTGCCGCACCTTCCCTAGGATGTGTAGTTTTTTTGCAGCTAATTTATTGGTTCTAGGTATGAGCCAAAGAAATCGACATATTTGTTCTCTCGGGAAAGCGTTTGACCAGAAACAACGCAACATAAAATTTGACGTGATCTGCTGGATCTTAGTACAATAATTCAACACTTTCTCGAAAGGAGATAAGTATGTTGATTTCTACAGGTCATGCTGCCCGTGCCTTGCCTTTCCAAGAGTTCTTATAAATATCAGCAGTCCTTATGTTCTCAGTGCACTGTTGGGACTTTAAGGCCTTTTCTCACCATAGGGACTAGGTTTTCTTAATTATTTACCTATTAATTATTATGGAAGTTCACAATATGATGATTTTATGAGGCATTTCTACTTAATGGCAACTAAAATAATGAATAGGCATCTCATGGGCAAACATGCTCCACCTTCCACCTTAGAAATCATCTCTTTCCATCAGGTGAGATGTTGTTAATTGTGTGCCTATTTTAGTTTAGATTAAAAAAAGATTATTCCATGTGTAACAATTACTATTATAATATAACCGTCTCAAATTTTGAGATCAACTGAGATAAAATATATTTCTATAACCTTACCATAGAAGAATTTATAATTATAAAATCTAGTCTAATCTTACATGTTAATTATTTATATCCTATCTACCAGAGAAAAAACATGCAATGTAACCAAGATGGTAATATTTATTTCAGATTTTGTACACTCGCCCTGGCTTCGCGGTAGTTAATAATTTTACGCCGTCACATAGATACCTATATCTACATAGCTCTACATTGTGGAGGCCGGCCTTATTAGGGTTGAAGCACATCTGTCAGCATGAAATCGTATTTCTTTTCTATCGCTCAGGATCGCTTATGGGCAGCCTAAAAATTCTGATACTAAGGCATTTCTTAGAGCCAGAGAAAGATAGCGTGCAATAGCGCACGGCGCCGTCAGCGAGTGGCTCAACCCTTATCTGTATTGTTCCGGGACTGTAACGAGCCCCAGCCAGCCACCCAGTCATAACGTTTTATGACTTAGACAATTTGGGATTAAGACATCAGCAATCGTCATCATAGAATCCTTTTGAGAAAATAGCGGGCTCCACCAGGCTATGAGCTGACCTGCTGAACCACCACACAATAAAGTTTAAGATATGTTTAGTTTAGTTAGAGAAAGGCAATAAAATAGAGATTTTGTCATTTTTGCGCGTATCAGGTATTTTGAGACAAGGATCTAAGGAACCGGACGTTGAAAATCTTACTCCGTGAAAGTATTAGAAACTTCATCATAAATATCTGGTGAACTCTACCCTAATTTGTCTAATCTCAAAATATGTCAATGGAGGTAACTTCTTGGCGCGTGTTGATTGTTTATTAACGTCGATAGTGTCGATACGTGTTAATTTATTATTGTGTCGTTAATTTATTATGCTGCCCTATTATTTCAATAAAAGGGCAGTATTCTAAAGAAATAGAAGAATATGCAACACTTGGAAACGGTACTGGTCTCTAAAAGAAATATTTAAAAATGAAACAATCCCCATGGCAATGAAAAGCAAATTATATAACACATGTATTCTACCGTGTCTTACTTATGGATGTCAAACATGGTCTGCGACGAGAAAAAACAACCAAAAACTAGTAGTTTGTCAACGCAGCATGGAAAGAAGCATGCTTAACATAAGACTACTGGATCGATGGACAACTTCAAAAATAAGGAAAAGAATAAAGGTTGGCGACGTGTTACAAACAATAAGAAAACTTAAATGGAACTGGACTGGACATATAATGAGGACTAACAAAAAGAAATGGACTAAGGATGTAATAGAATGGTATCCGAGGAACGGGAAAAGACAACGAGGAGGTCAAATTAAAAGATGGGAGGATGATTTACCAAAGAAATGGAGAAGGTATGCCAAGGATAGAGGCGTGGAAACATTTGGGGGAGGCCTATGTCGACAGACAACCTGACGCAAAGTGGTTGCTAATATGGGGGAGTGATGTGGGAGCATCGTGCACGCGCGCGCATGTCTAGCGCGCATTGCGCGCGGTGACTAATTTGTGCGCAGTGCCCGCGCGTATATTTATAGTGTGCGAGTAGGAAGCACGATATGACGTGAGCGAGAGAGAACTATGCGCGAATTTTAATTTTTGTATAAATATAGGCTGTGTTGTCAATAAATTAATTAGTAACTTACAGTCGTCTTGCAATCAACCTTCTGATTCCAAGATAGGTCCCCATAAATTTATTATTTTTTGCTATGTAAATTAGATTTAAGAATACTACTGTTTCAAAGAATAGCATGTAAGTTAACAAGGTCAGCGAATAAAGGCTTTTATTATTATTATTATTGTGTCGGCTCAGAGTTTGCAAGAAATATATTCCAGGGCTTGATAATTGTGATAAAAATGAGTAAAGTGAAAGTGGAAAAAGAGAAAAAATAATTTCTCGGCCGACGAAAAGCGTATACTATCGGAATTGGTATTGAAATACCAAAAAATTGTTGAAAATAAGAAAACCGATTCCACAACGAATGCCGAAAAGCTAAAAGGATGGGTCCGTTTAGCTGATGAATTAATACCATCAGTACATATTGCCATCGGAGTCACATAATGTTAAAATGTTGTTGGAAAAACATAAAGCGACAGGCAAAAGCATTAGGATTACAGATGGGGTACTTATGGCTGTCTAAACTAAAGTTTAACAGCTCCCAAGTTCGCAATTATCTCTTAAGGACGTACAAAAATGCCTTGTAGTAGGCACGTCATGGAGATAAGTGCAAACTTTAGTGCACGGGGATTTTGGCATTCTATTGCCCTTCTGTATTTAAGTTTGACAACTCCTAAGTTTGCACTAATCCCTCTATGACATACCTAATGCGATGCATTTGGGTATTGCGAACTAAGCAGCTGCCTAACTTTAATACAGACGAGCCATAATGTTGTCTCAAGTATCATAAGGTCACGTCTGAGCGTCCTTAGATAATTCAAGGCCTAAAAGGCGGTAAAACTCAGTTTATTGAAACATCTCCCTTCCTTTACTTCTGATCGATTTTGCATGAATATAAAAATTTGTATATCATAAAATCCTCTACAACTTTTACAAGCAAAGTAAAGTTTAAGTGGTGCTCCTGGTTTCATTTACGACAATACTTATCCCGGATAAAGGTCAAATTGCGGTGAAACCGCGACGCGTGTCCAGTGAAATTAATAAAGATCATTATTTAATTAATATTGGTTCAGATATACGTGCCTTACCGTGTGTGGCAATGGCTGCGACCGTTAGCAACTCTTTGATAAAAAAAAAAAAGTTCTGGATACGTTCTAATGTTTCGTTTCGAAAAATGTTGGTACATGGTAAGTTAATTGTTTAAATTCATACAACTTAACCAGGCCAAAAATATACTATAGTAAACTGTGCAGGTAGTTACAGCAAAAACACAACAAGTAATATCAGCCAGTCTTTAAACATCCACATCGCTACTGTCATCGCTGTACTCAAGTGTTTCTGGATCTTCTGGTTCATCCATTGCTTCACCCTCTTCTATAGTCTCTTCTTCCTCTTCTACTTCTTCTGGCTCTTCCTGATGATATTGATCTTCTAATGCTGTAGTAATACTGCTTAGATCGCCTCTAGCCATTTCTAAAAATAATAAATTTACTACTGTAATAAATAAATAAATAACGCCCAATGATCACATACATAGATCCTGGACCCTAACTAGGATTCCGTGTCTAGGGACCCAGGAACTAAAACCATGGTCCCACAACACCCAGACTCAGAACAAGTATTTGTACTTTTTATTCTGTGTACAAATACGTGTCCTGCCCCGGGAATCGAATCCTCTGCCTCCGGGTTATGAGCCGACCTGCTCGACCACCACACCACAGAGGCTGTCTAAAGTACCTAATCAATGTAATGTACGTATGTAAACCTACGCGAGTCCTATGGTTACTAATTCATAAATTCATTGCCATCCAGTGCGCCGCCACTTCACCGGTGCAAATATATTTTACTTATAGCACAGAACAGAATACACCTTATAATACAAAAACGAAAACGAAGAAAAAAATTTTTCATAGATAATTCAACCACACATTTCACCCTCTTAGGGGATGGAATTTCGAAAAACTCAGTGGATACCTACACTTTACAAACACACCCTCCAAATTTCAAGTCTCTAGGACCAGCGGTTTAGGTTGTGCGTTGACATATAAGTGAGTCAGTCAGTCAGTCAGGTCTTTGAATTTTATATGTATACATTATGCTAATTGCATAATGCTTGTTTGATATTAGTATTTGTTTTAAACAGTCAATCAACACAAAAAAATCGCAATCGTAATATTATAATTTTTTAATATTAAAAAAGCGTAACATGCTGATTTGCTACTATCTCGGTCGCAAACTAGTTAACAAACAACTTTAGGCAACCTATTGCGGCGAGGTCAGCGACCCGTAATGATTTTCTGATAACGGTTCAGTTTGCATTTTATTACAATGTGACGTACGCCAAAGTTTTAATATTTACTAGTTCCGCCCCCAGTTTCACCCGCGGATAACAAGTATTTTAATTATTTGCTCATCCCGCGGGAACATTTCACTTTTCCGGGATAAAATGAAGTTGTGCCTATATGTTAATCTAGTGTATAAGCTATCTTGCTACCAAATTTCATACAAATCCATTCAGCCGTTTGAGCGTGAAGGAGTTACAAACATACACACAAACACACATACAAACTTTCGCCTTTATAATATTAGTGTGATATAATTTTTTATGCTTAAATATAAACTGAACTTACGTGCAACATAATTTTCTAGTGATTTCGGAACCATTGTTTTAGCCCTCTCAATATCTTCCTCTGTACAGTCACGTTTATCTAAACCTGAAAAAATACAATGTCTCCTTATTTTAAACTAGAATAAAATAACGACAAAGACTGCGCGCTTAGAACTATATATTTAATTACTAAATATATAAAATATTACCCACATATGTTGAATGAAAATTATTCCCAAGTTTACATTGTCTTGTGATAATTCCACCTAAGAATAGAAACAATTTTTTCCCCTTTACTTGTGCTATTGAATCTTTGTTTTGTATACCAATTTCAAGGCTCTAGTACAGAATAGACTATGTTGGTAAAGCGTAGTTAGATACACTTTTGTTGTAATAGAAGGAGGTCCATAGGTTTGCTGAATTAATGATATGCCGATTGACTTTGTATAAGATATATTAATTAAAAAGATATTTACAAAAACCAAAATGCGGAAAATAAAATTTTCTCTAATGTGAAGTCTATATCAACAACATTCGTTGCCCCTAGCAACTAGCTGGAAAAGTTCTCTATTAAACTGGTATGTAAACTTTTTCGTGGGCTAGCACACCACATCACCCCCCTCCAGAGACCGTCCTACGGGCGATAATATTCTGGAAAACGCACTGTTCGTCCTGATCGAGTGGTGGTCACTGGAGCGTCTCGGGTCTCAGGTGCTGCCACGGCGGGAGAATGGTCCAACTCACGAAGTATGTAGGCAGGTTTAATGCGGTCGACTGATACAGTGACTTCTTTGCCTTTTATGCGGAGCTTGAAAACTTTATCCCCTCGTTTTATCACCTCATGTGGGCCTGTATAAGCTGCTTGAAAAGATGGGTGCGAGGTGTCATCTCTTAGAAAGACGTGGGATGCTGTTGCTAAATCTTTGAAAATGAATATGGAGCGGTTATTCCCATGGTGAGAAGTTGGTAATGGCAACAAATTTTTGGCGAATGTGCGCAGTCTTTCAGTGTATACTGTCAAGTCCTCTGTACCATCAGCCGATTGACAAAAAATGTCACCTGGGAGTCGTAGTGTCTCTCCATATACGAGTTCAGCTGGAGTCGCTTGTAAGTCTTCCTTAAATGCCGCCCGGATTCCCAGTAGTACAAGTGGAAGTGTTTCAAGCCAGCTGCTGGTCGCATGACATGTAATAGCGGCTTTAAGCTGTCTGTGGAATCTTTCGACAAGTCCATTGCATGCTGGATGGTAGGCTGTAGTTCGTCTGCGTTGAAATCCGATGATGTGGGACAGATGCTTAAAAAGTTCTGATTCAAACTGTCGACCACGATCAGTGACGATATCTTCAGGGCAGCCGAATCTGGATATCCATCCGTGAACTAAAGCTTTTGCCACTGTTTCAGCTGTTATCTCCTGTAATGGTATAGCTTCGGGCCATCGTGTGAAGCGATCTACACATGTGAGACAGTAACGATACCCCTGTGAAAGAGGTAAAGGTCCGATCAAATCTATGTGGATTTTCATGAATCTGGCTCGAGGTAAGTTGAATGATGCTAATGGAGATGAGACATGACGTGTTATTTTTGATCGTTGGCATGCTAGGCAGGAACGAGTCCACTCTCTGCAATCTTTTCGCATAGTAGGCCATACATAGCGTTCCGATATCAGTTTCGTCGTCGCATTTGTGCCAGGGTGGCTAAAAGAATGCAAGTTTTCGAACACTTGCCGTCGCATGTCTTTGGTCACATAAGGTCTGGCCACATTGCTGCTCTTGTCACAATAGATTTCTGTGTGAGATCCAGGCAGTTTGATTTTTGTCAAGCGCAGAGAAGTATCGCTATCCAAAAGTTGTTCTAGTTCAGGATCTGTGCTTTGTGCTTGAGCAAGCTTGGATAGATCGATGGGCTGAGTAATCTCTTCGATGCGTGATAAACTGTCAGCCACAACGTTATCCTTTCCTGAAATATGCCTGATATCTGTAGAAAACTGTGAAATAAAATCCAGATGTCTGAACTGTCTTGGTGAGCACTTTTCTTTTCGTGAATGAAATGCGAAAGTTATGGGCTTATGGTCAGTGTAAATAATGAAATCTCTCGCCTCCACCATGTGACGAAAGTATTTTATTGCTTCGTAGATGGCGAGAAGTTCCCTGTCGTAAGGCGAGTATTTCTGTTGACATGGCGAAAGTTTTCGAGAGAAAAATGCTAAAGGTTCCCACAGGCCGTCTCTATGCTGTTGTAAAGCTGCGCCCATTGCTGTGTCTGAAGCATCAGTGACTATAGCGAGCTTCGCTTGGCAGTCTGGATGAGCAAGTAGTGCTGCTTGGCAGAGACTTTCCTTGCAGGTGATGAATGCTTTAGTAGCTTCTTCTGATAAATGCACGGGATGTGAACCTTTAACTGATCCTGTGAGCAGTGCATTCAGAGGCGCTTGATGCCGCGCTGCGTCAGGAATAAACCTTCTGTAAAAGTTCACCATTCCTAGGAATCTTCGCAGTTCTCTAACGGTTTTCGGTGGAGGGTAATTCGCAACTGCTTCTACCTTCGATGGTAACGGCTTAGTGCCAGCTGCTGAGATGCTGTGTCCTAAAAACGTTACCTCTGATACACCGAATATGCACTTGTTCGTGTTGATTACCATGCCGTATTCCTTGAGTCTGTTGAAGAGCAGATGAAGGTGCTTCTTGTGTGATTCCTGATCAGGTGAGAAGATCAAAAAATCGTCCAGAAACGGGAAGCAGAACTCTTCAAGGCCCCTAAGCATCTCGTCCACAAATCGTTGAAACGTTTGACTGGCATTACGTAGTCCGAACGTCATGAACGGAAATTCGTATAAACCAAACGGCGTCGTGATTGCGGTCTTCGGAATATCCTCAGGGCAGACAGGAATTTGATTATAAGCTTTTACGAGATCGATAACCGAGTATACTTGACAGCCGGAGAGACAATGTGCAAAGTCATGTATGTGTCGAATGGGATAGCTGTCTGGTACGGTTCTAGCGTTGAGCATTCTGTAGTCACCGCATGGACGCCAGCCGTTATCTTTTTTAGGCGCAAGATGAAGTGGTGATGACCATGGTGACTTTGAAGGTCTGGCTGTTCCGTTCCTCAACATATCTGCAAATTCGTCTTTTGCGATTTTTAATTTATCCGGTGCTAGTCTTCGTGGTGTGCTGCTAATTGGCGGTCCTGCAGTAGTCTGTATATGATGCATGGTATTATGCTTCGGAACACGGTGGACACCGGAAGGTCGAGTAATCTCAGGGTATTCGCTTAGTATGTTATGATATACGGAATTTCCAGAAATAACTTTTACCGATGAAATGTTCCCAGTTGACTGTGCAGGTGAAGCTGGGGACGTAAGGCTTGTGGTGTTGTCGATTAAACGTTGATTTCGACAATCCACGATGAGGTTGTAAAATGATAAAAAATCTACACCTATTATGGCCTTTGTAACGTCCGCTACGATGAATCGCCAAGTAAAGTCACGGCGCAAGCCTAGGTTCAGCACTAAATGAGCGTAGCCGTAAGTAGAAATGGGTGTACCGTTTGCCGCACACAGCTCATAATTTGTTTTCTCACGACGTTCCTTGAGTGCCGATCGGGGGAAGACACATACGTCACTGCCAGTATCGATGAGAAACTGCATCTTCGTAGCGCCGTCCGTGACAAATAGGCGACCGGAAGTTTGGCAATCGGTCGTCGCCATTACCGACTGCTGTTCGCGTTTCCCGCATGGTAGTCGCATGGTTTTACGCACTTACTTGCTTCATTGCCGAACTTACTATGATACCAGCACACAGGAAATTTTCTATAGTTCGACTGTGATCGTGTGGAGCTAGAACGACCGCGCGTTTTCTTGTTTGAACGATTCGGTGCACGTGAATGCCGGTTCACCTGCGCAGTTAGAGCTTGCACTTGTTTGGTAAGTTCAGCAATCTGTTGGTTCATGGCTTCTAAAGAGCTTCCTGGTATGGCACTTGATGTTGATGCTACGTGCGCTGTAGGCGAAACAACGTCATGGATGCGGTCAGCGAGATCTGCGAGCGCTTCCAGTGAAGACGTCATCTGCGAAGCGATTATCGTTTGCGTGCTACTTGGTAAGCGACTGGTCCAGATAGTACGTAGAAAATCTTCGGGAACTCCAGGTCCAGCCAAATGTTGCAAATGTCTTAAAAACTGAGATGGCTTACGGTCTCCAAGTTCTGCGTGCATAAGTAATTGCTTGACCTTCTTTTCTCGTGACGCGGACAGTCGTTTGATAAGTTCCGACTTCAATTTTTCATACCTGTTGGTGTCGGGCGGGTTGATGATTATATCTTCCACCTCAGAAGCATACTGTGGGTCTAGTTGGCCGATAACGTAGAAAAACTTCGTATTGTCCGTAGTAATGTTCGATATCGCGAATTGGCCCTCGATCTGCGCGAACCAAATGGCCGGCTTTTCAGGCCAAAACGGCGGAATGCGCACGCCCACACGACAAATATCTTCGTTCTTATCGGTTGAGAGCGACATCTTTATGTGAATCAGTATCAGAATTATCGCAATCAGCAACAAAATCAAAATCACACACATTTACTGCAAACGTGGACTTTCGGTTCAAAACAGGTCACCAGTAAAGCGAAGTTCGATACACTTTTGTTGTAATAGAAGGAGGTCCATAGGTTTGCTGAATTAATGATATGCCGATTGACTTTGTATAAGATATATTAATTAAAAAGATATTTACAAAAACCAAAATGCGGAAAATAAAATTTTCTCTAATGTGAAGTCTATATCAACAACATTCGTTGCCCCTAGCAACTAGCTGGAAAAGTTCTCTATTAAACTGGTATGTAAACTTTTTCGTGGGCTAGCACACCACATTGGCTCTAACACTTTTTAAACTTTCGCGACTTGAACTCATATTGTAAAGATAACTATCAAAACATTATTTTGACTAATCTCGACGTTTCGACCAAGTTACATTGGCCGTGGTCACGAAGGGAGTTCCGAGGTTAGTCAAAATAATTTTTGTCCACGAATAGACCCGTTTTATCTTTACAATATATGTTGGCTCTAATCTACATTAGATGGGGAGTACCCAAAGGTTTTCTTGACGCGCGAAATATAAACAAATTGTTCTAAAATTTTTAAAATTTTTGGATATATGTTTTTATTGCATAAACATAGAAGATAAAAATTTTACAGGATTGTGAGGCTGTGTGTGTAAATTTATCTATAAATTTTAACTTGGCACCTGTAACCATTTAATGTCCAAATGTAATGTAATGTATTCTTATTTACTTTGTTTTTGACTGGCCCGATAGCTCACTTGGTAGTAGCCCTGCCTTCTGAACTGTGGGTTGTGGGTTCGATTCTCACTCAGGACAAACATTTGTGTGATGAACATAGGTGTTTGTTCTGTGTCTGGGTGTCATATTGTATTCTATGTATGTATTTACAAACAAAAAAGTATCTAAGTATTGTATCAGTTATCTGGTTCCCATAGCACAAGCTTTGCTTAGTTTGGGGCTAGATGGCGTTGTGTGAGATGTCCACACATATTATTATTATTATTATAAACATACATAATACATACATAATTACACCTAAACATACATAATTACACCTAAAAGAAGAAAACATGACCTAGTATAATTTAAAACTTGCTTACAGCTTTAACCTAGTCCATTCTGTGTGCGAACATCGTTGCTGTGCACAGTATACTTAAAATCAGATGCTTACCAAACAATAATCCCATTCTTTTTAAAATATCTATGTCGTCATGTATTTGGAATTTCTTGTTGAAGTTGAACATATACTCCGTCCTGAAACATTTGCAACATATAATTTTTATTTTCTATTGAAATCAAGAACCGCAATGGGTTAAAAATAATTATAGAATAGGTCATGCTAACACAAAAAGACATAAAATGTGATCAAAAGCGAAGCTGCACCAGTATGAAGTGTGGGTGGTTACTTTTGTAATATATTCATTACATAGGTACTCATGTGTGTATGTGTGATGTCTCGGGATGTTGTGCGGAGTGCAGTGTCACGCGAAACTTTGTATTTTGGAGTTCCGAATGACACTTCTGTTATGGGCAGCCGTATCGCTTAACATCAGGCGAGTGACTTGCTCGTCACATCATTCACTAACATAAAAAAACACAGCTCTCTTCTTCTTTACAGGTGTAATCGAAGCTTCGGATCGGAGTTTTCTGTTCTGCATTGTCCTGGATTGCTTGCACCAGTAGTGAGAAAGAAAACAAATTTTTTTTCAAACTCATATATTGTAATGGACTTGACAATAAGCACTTTGTAATTCTATATGCTTAGTACAATAACCTAATTTTAAGTATCTAATTTAATTTTGACTTGTAAATGTGCTAAAAATTGCCTATTTGCAATAAACTCTTTCGATTTTGACTTTTAGGTCCGTATTACAGAGATCATTCACTAATTGATCACTTTACGAATGAAATCTCTGCTTGAGCACCGATTAATGACTGAGTATCGTTCTGTAATACGGACCTAAAAGTCAATATCGAAATGACCTTATGACCTTAGAGTGTGGTTCAATTTAAAATGGCGGCTGTGAAATCGGCGCGAAGCATTAGTTGTATGCGGTCAGTAGAAATCGGTGAGCGTGGTCCACACGGCAAAACAAACAAATATGTAGATGTATTAGTAGGGATGTAGCACTTACTTATCATTAGAAATACTGCAATCAATCAATGCTTTATCACTAGTATTGACCACTATAAATGGCAAATGTATAGCTGACGATGGTGACGGTTTGATTCCTTTGCTTTCCGCTTCTTTGTTTCTATCTATTAAACTCTTGAACGAAATGTGCTGAAAATAAGAAAGGATTTAAAAAAATATTAATTTGTAAGGTACCTAGTCTGACAGCCTCTGTGGTGTGGTGGTAGAGCAGGTTGGCTCATAGGAGGTGGCGGGTTCGATTCCCGCGACAGGACAAGTAGGTATTTGAGCACATAAAAAAAGCGCAAATACTTGTTCTGTGTGGGTGTTGTGGGACCATGGTCCCTGTAGTTCCTGGGTCGCTAAATACAGGGAATCCTAGTTAGGGTCCAGGATCTATGTGTGTGATCGTTGGGCGCTATTATTATTATTAGATATAGATCATGGAGATCATCTGTATGTGATCCTTGGGTATTATTCAAATGCTAATAAAGTTTTGTTTGGAAATTCCCCATTTTTAAATTTATTTTTTATTTACACAGTTTATTCATAAGATTTGACACGACAAGTCGCATTAGTGACGTCAAAAACGTGCTGATTGCAGATTTTGGGATTAAACCATGCCTTTTAAAAAGTAGGTAGTGAAGCTTGTAGTATTTAGTAGATGTTATTTTGTTGTAGTAGTTAAATTAAAAAAACTGTCGGCCTGTTAAAAACTTTATGATAACATTAGTTTGGAAATATTAATAGCTCGTGATATTAAACAAAGACACGCTGAGAAAGTCGTTTTCATACTCTTAGGGCTGTATTATAGAATTAAGCTCAGTCGTCGATTGATGCTCCAGTAGATATTACATTCACTATTTGATCATTTTTTGAATGATATCTCGTCTTGAACCGATATTCAAGACCGAGCGTAGTTCTGTAATACGAGCCTTATGCCCATCAGTGCTAAAGATGGTACTTATGACTCTATGACAATTAACATACCTACTGTAATGCATTTGGGTATGCCACAGAGGAACTTAGAAGCTGTCAAACTTTAGAGTATTGTAAAGATTTATAGTGAAACTTTATAACGCGCGCCATCGGAAAAGCGATTAATTACCAGAGAATAATTGTTGTTCTTCCACTTCCACTATAATGTCAAAAGTGTAGTGAGAGAGAGACAGCATTAAAATGTCTCTCATTTTCCTATTTTATCTATAAAATTGCATGTTGTATTATGATAACTTACCTGCAATATTAATTCTTGTAACTGTTGCGTCTTCTTCTGTATCTGATCTATTTTAGCCTGTTTTTCTTTCTCTAAAGAGTTGCACTCTTGAACACTGTTCGTGGGAAGCCCGAGCCATCGGATCTCCTTCTTTTCTTTAGATATAATATTCATTGCCATTAGAACATTCAGCGCATCATACACCCTTCTACGAATGTTTTTCTGGTCATATTGCTGAAAGGTAAATTTATCTGAACTTTTTGCGACCATTTCTAATCAATTTGATGGAATACATTTTGAAACAATAAAATCTCAGTAGGTCGACTGGCGACCCGGAGTGATGAGTCATGTGTTCAAATCTCGAGCTGAAGCTTTGGGGCCGTTCAAGTATAACGTAAGCAGATTTATTACAATTACTTACCCCCCAAACCCCTTGTCAGCAAAAATAAGCAAAGCTCTTACCTCCTCCCCCCATGCTTACGTAAACCTTTTTCAATTAATTTGTTTTTATGTGAAGGTTGCTATTCTATTTCTATTAAGATGACGTAATCATCATCTAGACTCCCCTACCCCCCATGTCATCCAAAATAAGCAAAGCAAAGAGCCTCCCGCCCCCCATAGTGCTAACGTAATACTTGAATGGCCCCTTTGGGCATTTTTAGTGCTTCCTTGGCTAGCTTCCTACCCTTCATATCAGTATATGGCACCAAGAATCTAACACCCGGCTCTTCTGACACCAAGAACCTTAGTTTTTTAGTAGTGTAGTGTAAAGTAGTATGAATTCACTACCACTTTCGACATTTTTAAAGATAATTAATGATGTGAACATACCTTTGAAAAATCTGGCTAACTCTCCTTCAAGAATAACATTACAAAATATGTTCAAAAAAATTAATATATTAATCCAAACAAGTTTTCATACTAAAAACAGGATAGAAAGAAAAAAAGTTTGATTGTGTTAACCAGATTATTCATATCTACAATCAATCATTAAATATGAATATCTTCAAAAATGTTGAAATGCGCGAGCGAGATAGATAACTCAGGTAGTAGGCCTTGAAGCGAGAGCCAGTTTCGGATTCAATTGTTTCAACTTAAAAATATAGGTACAGTCTACATACTTGGCTGTCGGCTGAGCCATGCATTCCGGCTGCAAATTCCAGTACCAGTTCATCAGCAACTTCATTGTAGGAAGTGAAACCTTTGTTTCTTACTTTTTCACATACTTTCATAGAGAAATGTCTAAGACCTTTCCCAACCTTGTCAGCGTGTTTGCGGCGCTTTGTTGTGCTGGCGAAAAATAAAAATTAATGTTAGAATTTACGGGAAGTTCTTCTTATATAAAAAATGGAATGTTGGGCGTTCATTTGTGGCTTTCAACTAATTTAGATGAAGATTTGATCATGCATTGTTTATAACGCCGCAATAAACACAGGAAACTTTTTATTATGAAATATTGATATTTTTAGTACATGTAGTAACAAATATTTTTATAAGCTGACCCCAGGCAAGGAATCTCTGCACATTCTTAGGACATACAGCACTGCAAATAGGGACCACACCACAACTCAAAGATGCGTAATAGTTATAGGCACATATAATTTTATTATTTATGGATGCATGCCCTAAATTAAGCATACAAATTGGCAATATATTTACAGATAGTCCAGTAAAATCAAATCTAGTATTTTTAATTTGTAGTATTGGACAATATTGTTTCTAAAATTACAGAAACTAATGCGAGTAGTATTCATAACTGCAACTAGTAAACGGCTAGCACTCACGAGCGCAGCGCAAAGCCACCGCCACGCATGCTCCATAAAGATGGGCATCTATATTGCCCAAACACCGGCCGAGTTATTCGACTGTATCTCGTGAGTGCTAGCCGTATACTAGTTGTAGTATTGTTTCTGTTCAGAAGCTCCACTCTTCCATTGGACGCCATCGTCATAGTCTTCTCGATCCATTTCCCCCGACAATGGTCCAAGCCGAGACATGCACCAGACCATTAGCTTGACTGTTATTAGCACAACAATTGTTTTGCACAACATTTTTTTGTGTATTTAGCCAGAGTCAAGTAATTGATATAATTTCTTAAGTTAATTATATATTTAAAAAAAAATAATACAACGCCATTTAGCCCCAAGCTAAGCTAAGCTTGTATTATGGGAAAACCAGATAACTGATACAATACTTAGATATTTTTTGTTTGTAAATACATACATAGAATACAATATAACACCCAGACACAGAACAAACACCTATGTTCATCACACAAATGTTTGTCCTGGGTGGGAATCGAACCCACAACCCACAGTTCAAGGCAAGGTAGGGAAGGCATGTGTAATAAGATACTTTAGGACGTTAATCATTAAAATACATAAGTACAAATAGTACATAAGTTAATTGAATAGACCGTAGAAGACAAATGAAAGGTAAGAAATAAAAAAAAAATTTACAAACTGTATTTTTCTCTAAGGGATATCTAAAAATATTATGTTAATAAACATAATATTTTTAGATATCCCTTAGTTTCATAGTGAAATAAGTCAGAAATGATGGGTACTCCACGCCCTTAACGGATCTAGCACAATTTTTCCTGTAACCCTGTATATGTGTGTGTCAAGTCACAGTCCAAGTTGTCAAGTCATAGTCTAGTCAAGTCATACTCCTACTAAAGTGGTGGCAACTTCACTTGAAGCTTCTATGGAGTTTATGAAACAACACGAAAAAAAGCGTTTCACCATCATTATACCACTTTTCCACACTCATGCCTGTAAACCAGCACTCAACGAATAAAATGCCACCAATTTTACGCGAAGGCGAAAAGGTGACGCGATCTTTTTTTTTGTTTTACCGCCGAAATACCCGGGCTTTTAGTTGTTCATCTATTATTATGCAAATTAATAACAATAAAAATAAAACAATATATTTTTTTAAATTAATATTTTGCATATTAATAATTATTATTATTACGTAAATTAGTGGCATCCGACCGCTAGAATGGCTTGTACTTACTATTCTACAGGGGGATCATTATCAGAGTCATGTCGCCGTCTGGTTCCATGTGACATACTAGATGAAAGGTCTTTTGTTGTGCTCGCACTAGTTACAACCAGCTGGGGGTTAGGTACAGGAGCTAGTTTAATAGGAGTTATGCAGCTCAGTTCTGCCAGTTGATTGAGGTCTAGCTGTAATTGAAAACATTACTGTTAAATAAAGGTATATTAAGCCATGGTAAAATAAATTTTAAACTTTTAGTGATAAGGCCGCCCATTGTGCTACCTCTTCTAGTACTGTAATATCTAGTTTTATTTTATGTTGGTATACGCAATAAAGAGTTTTTCTATTCTATTCTAAAATTAATGTTAATTATAAAATAATGTTTATGAGCGAGTGTGAGAGGAATGTGCGGAATTAGTAATCACTTTTCTTACAAATAGTGAAAGAAAACATGGCAGGAAAGTATTTTATCTTCCAAACCCAGCATGGTGGGTAATGGCATATGCTAGCTCTCCGTGAAAAATGTCCCGTGTCCCAGCAGTGGGATATATTGGGCTATGGCGGCACGCGATTGTTTATTTAGAAGGTTACAGTTAAATAGTTATAAATCAGACTTGTTGTGTTTTTCCTGTGAAAACTTAGAATGAAATGAAATCTTATAATTAAGTTACTTACTTGTTTTTCTTTCTTTACGTCAACTTTAGCCTCCTCTTTTGGTTCTGCTTTAGGAACAATCTGAGTTAAATTTTTCAATGTATCAGCTGACACTTGCACAATCTCTGAAAAGTGATCATGTTTAGAAAATTAAAAAAAAAACATTCTATTTTTTTGTTTAGTTTAAAAGAAGCATAGTTCAAAAACGAACTAAACCAAATGAAGAAAATTTCTACATAACATCTTATACAGCCTGGGATAAACTAATGGAAAATCGAAGGTACCAATTTTCTAGTAATCTTTAATTATTAGAGAATAAGGCCTACTTTAAAAAAAACTAGTAATGTTAATAAAAAATGCTAATTGTTGAAAAAAAAATCAAGTTGATTTCTCTTTAATGACCATGTACTGTTTCCTATGTACAAAACCTTTCAACTTTTATATTATTAGTAGAGATTCATAAGCAAAATGAAGATAAATCTCACTGTTCATCTTAATATTATGCATTGATAAATTCATTAACAAAGCAAAGAAAACTGTAACTAATCATCACCATGTCTTGCACAAAAAATGTACCAAGATAATTTTCATCATTCATCATCATCATATCACTCAAAATATCATGTCACCAAATAAGTGTAAGCAAGAAAATGTCTTGTTTATACTCATACTAAACTTCATTTCAGTTTTCTTCCTTTAAATTCAGATTTCCTTCTTGACCTAGCAAATTTTAGGCTTACTGCTAGAGGCAGTCAGCGATTTCACTCATAATATAATCTAATATATATAAACACCCTATAGATTAACTTTAAAAATATCTTTCACGAGCTTCTGCACGCAGCTTCGCCCGCGGCGTGGCCTATGGAAAAATAATTCATCCACCCATTTCACCCTCTTAAGGATGGAATTTCGAAAAATCCTTTCTTAGCGGATACCTACGCCATAACATCTACGTGCATGCAAAATTTCAGCCCGATCCGTCCAGTGGTTTGGGCTATGCGTTGATAGATCACTATGTGAGTCAGTCAATCAGTCAGTCACCTTTGAGTTATATATATTTCGATAATACATCCCTATCCATAAAAAACACCATGCAAATATCTGTCTATGTCTTTTGCTTTAGGTTTGATTTGGGCTGTATGTTGTCTATCAATCAGTCAAACACTCAACACAAAGCCTTAAGCTAGAATGCGAATGACAAGCGACTAACTCATAATGTTATTCAATAACATTAAAAATGACATATAGCTCAAAGATTACATACGTTGTCCACTTTTGATACTGTTTAACTTAACAGTTCTATAAACAGGTGCCTGGAACAAAAGACAAATAGTTGTTATTATCTCTATTAATATACAAAATTTAAGACTTAGTTACACTTTGTCCCACCAAGTACGTCCAGGGTGGGGCAATATAGTGGAATGTTGAAAACTTTGAAGAACACCCACTTAGAGCTTTCAGCAAATAATACTGGTAAAAACTTTGTTTGACTTCTTAGATTTAGTAGGTAATGTTATAGATATATAAAAAAAAGAAATTATACATATACTACTTAAATTCTACTTTAAATTATATTTTCTTCATAGAAGCTTATTAAATCACAAGTTCTAATCTCTAGTGATGAGGAACAGAATAATGTAAAAAATATGCAACAACTGAAATGAAATATATTATGGAAATAAGATTTCCAAAATACAATTATTTCTACATATTTTTTTATATGAAATTAAAGCTATATGAAAACCGGAAAGCAAGAGAAGGTTTTGTAGCTATGAGCAAACTTGGGTGAACAATGGCCCAATAGATAGAAGTGAGAAGTACCACATCACTATCACTAGTTATCAGGTGAGATAGTGGTCAATGCAATACATACAAATACATTAAAAAAGTATCAGTACAGACCATAACTACAAAATGATGTAATGCAATTACAAAGTAATGAACCCAGCTACTCTAAATATGTACAATAGTGACACTTTTGGCAATTGACAATAACAAATGAAAACAACAGTGTATTAAGGAATAGAGTGATGTTTATTCCTCTTTACCTTAGCAAGTAATGTAGGTCTGTATATCTAGCATGTTGCCAATTAATGTTATCTGAAATTACCTTTATCCTTTTTATTTAGATAGGGTGGTAGGTATAGCACGAGATTAAATATCTCTACTAATCACTGGTTTGGATAACACAAGACAAGACTACTTAGTCTAAGAACATCAAAGATTTTTTTCTATGTGCTTGGGATGTACCCACAGTATACGGAGTCAAATCCCTTGCAGGGGGTCAAAATTTGTGTATCAAAAAGATAATCTCAAAAACGAATTCCAGAAGTTTAGTCCAAGTAAACAAATGGTTATACAAAATGGAGAAGTATTAACATACCTGCCCTTCTTGAGAAACTGGTAGTCTTATCACCTTCAGAGGATTAGGCTTGATTCTTATTTGAGGAATTACTTGATTATTCGTATTTTGTACCACTTTTACGACTTGTGGTAGCCCTAAAATAGCACAAAAAAATGAATTTTATGATGGGCATTTTACTGAAATAATTTTATTACAAATTGTACTATGTTTAATCTGGAAGTCTGAATTTCAGTACACGGATCAAACTATGCAGTCTTTGACATAGGTATTGCATAAAATGACTAGGAGTAAACATCCGGCATCGAAGCCCACATACTTATCGTTCTCCTAACCTCATACAAAATGAACGCCCGTGCCCAAACTACACTCTAAAACAAAATAAAGTAAAAACACAATGTTGCGTCCCATGTCGTTATAGATATTTAATGGATGCTGACTTAAAAGATCATTAAATCAAAAGAAATATCTAAATGTTTAGGTCGCAAAGTAGCGTCACTACTAACCATTGGCGTCATGGATAAGGAAATTTATTGTACTATCTGCCTGAGACATTTCCCTTGAATTTGCAGCAATCGTTTATCCATTTAATCGTACACAAGAACAGATTTTTAAATTGGTTTGGGACCAAAATAAATAGGAATACCTACTCAAAATAAATAGTCACAAAATCACAGGGTCAAAATGGCGACATAACTATTAAAATAATTTGTTTTTGAAAGCAATATAATTAAAATAATCAACAATAACACTGTTTATTTTCACCACAAGCTCATTGTAATAGGCTCGATAGTTCACAAATTATTATAAATTACAAAACTGGGCAGGAAAATAAGGCGAAGAAGGAATCGGAATTGTGGCGGGCTCGAGCTTTACCAGCTGATAAAACGAATTTGATTGGTTCAAAATTGTTCACGTGGTATCTGTTGCTGTCAAAACTGTCATAAGCAGTCTGTGAAATCCAGCTGGGTCGCAGCAACGCGGGAAAAACAATAAAGATTTGTATGTGCCATTCATTTACAAATATGTTGGCCAACTACCAGAATAAAAATTTAAAAAAAGCACCGTCAAGTAAAAGCGGTATAGAGAGAGGTTGATTACTCGGGGTGGGCTGTGTCTCTTCCTAAACGGGCGAAGGGTGTTTGTTGTTTTACTCATCGAAGGATATGCCACAAACCATGGATACCACGTTTGCTTACATCCACTCACCACACACTACGATCGTAAACTGACTACAATTAATTTCATTAAAATGGTCCAGTGTAGATGTAAAACCACCGACTCGCTTACAAAAATATAAGAACTGTGTTTTACAATTTACAATTCATTACGGGCAAAAGCCTACTTAAAAGGTGGTTTCGGTTTGGAATTAGTAACGTTTTTGCAATTTCAATATTGGTATTGTGTAGAAAGCGAATGAAATCTCTGCTTGAGCACCGATCGGTGACTGAGCATCGTTCTGTAATACGGACCTTAAATTGTTAAATCCGTGGGCTATCCGAACGCACCTTAATTCTTCTTAGACCGTTTTTCATTACAAATAAATTATATGATATAAGAGCGATAACCATCTGTGATAAGGTTCAAAATCCTTTTACATTAAGGCTTCGTAAAAGTAGAGAATGTAGAGATTTCATTCATATAAAGTTCATGTTCACCATATAAATTCATCATACAATTTGTCGAAATCCGGGCCCTGGTCGTACAATACTGGCTGTGCGATGTTTTGGTCGTGCATTCGAGCTTCCCCCTTGTTATAGTCTGTCTGTGGTAAGTGTTTATAAAACGTTTGAAAATGTCGCTTATATTTATACTATTTGTTGCCGAATTATTTTTTAATGCTATCTTAACAATTACTATCAATGATTTAAACTTACCCCAAGAACATATCAAGTACGTTTTCAAAAATTTTAAGGATCTTGCCGAGTCGTGTGAAGATGATCCCCAGTGTCCTTACAAAGATTTGGTCAGCGCGAATGCTTGCTGGGGTTATGAAGCCAACTGTAACGCTAATTTTGCTTACGAAGTTAAACCTGTCTGCCCAGGAGATCACCGAGGCTGGGTGAAAACAAAACTAGCTCAGTATGACACTTTTTACACTCAAGCTGATTTTGGTAAGTTACTGTAATTATACAATTTACCTACGAATAAAATATGTGATAGCAATGGCTTTGATTACAGGTAATATTGACTCATTTAAATTAAAAATGAAGGCATAATAGTAGGATAACTTTCAGGCTATGTGCGAGAACAAATACAAGAATTAATGGTTATGTGTGAAGCTACAACTCCTGATGACACATCTTTAGAATGTTCTAAGTATTTAAGGTAATTTTCACAGTTTTAATAATTAAAAGGGCATTATTGATTTTGTAAGAGCAAAGTTTACTAAACTCCGTTATCTAACACTATGGTGTTAGGTGTTAGATAAGACTTAGAAGTAATATACCCACAGGATACTTACATTTTTACACATTTCAGATTTTGTCGTGGACGAAACATGATGTTAAATTTCACTGGACTTATTGGGCGCGGTGATAACCTGCGCTATAAAATGGATATCCTTGGCCCTGGACAGATAGGTACTATTTGAATCATTATTTTTGAAAATTCATAATGGTTATGTGCATATGGGTACAATAATATACTTTATAGGTTGTAAAAACACAGAAAAGCATGAAAGAGTTTCTAACCTTTTTGTAGTCAGCCATAGGTGCAAATCTACAATTTGGAATAAATCTTGATGTTGTTGTGATTGCTGTAGTTATGTAATAAGTTAGTAGTTAAGTACCTGTACCAGTACACCACGTTGGCTGTCGTCGGCCGCCGAGGTGGTACGTCTGCTAATGAAAGATGCTCTGAAGTGATGCATTCTCTCACTAAGAGATAATATATTTATTACAGTGTACAGTGCTTAACATCAATTCACTGTCAAATTGCTAACAATGGTGTTAAGCTAATAGTGCTGTGCTATGGATATACTAGTGCTATAATAAGGTTAAAGCCCATCGGTAATAAAGTATGACAGCTCCTAATTTTGCACTTACCTTCCTAGCTTGTTTTGCAAGTTGACACAAATATAACAAATGTATATGAGAAATACAAAATGAAATAAGAATTTCTAGTTTGATTCTGCTAATAACTGTGTTGTATATGTTGTGTAACTGTGTTGTATATATTGTGTAACTGTGTTGTATATGTTGTGTAACTGTGTTGTATATGTTGTGTAACTGTGTTTTACTTGAGAACCTAGGGATAGTGTTGCTTTGCTAAATTGTATTTAAATAGACTTTAGAACATCATAGGTAAACTAATTACCAAGTATATTTTCCATTTTCAGGTGGCCATTGCACCTTCCATTCACAAAGGTTAATGGCGGAAGCAGAGCACATGAGTGCACTGCAGTCTTGGGCACCAGAGCTTGTGCATTTTATTAATACTCCTCAAAGGCCAATAAATGATGGAATGTGTGATATTGTTATAAACAAGCCAACATATATCATGAAGATTGATGCTAGTAAGTTTTTTCATACATTAAAGGCCTTACTTATACACACCTCCTAAACTTAAATGACATAAGTTTACTAAAATAATGCATAAGTAATCAATAATTATACACAATTACCAGTATATATACTTACATAGTATGTATATTTTTTAAAAGAAAAGAGAAAAAATCGAGGTTTTTTTATTTTGTTACAGGTGTAAATATGTACCACCATTTTTGTGACTTCTTTAACCTGTATGCATCTTTACATGTAAATTCTACACATCCAAGTACATTTTCAAGAGATAACCACATCTTGGTCTGGGAAACATTTACATATGAATCACTGTTCCAAGATGCTTTCAAAGCATTTACTGTTAACCCTATTTGGGATTTAAAAACGTTTAGAGGGAAAACAGTGTGCTTTAAGAATGTTGTATTCCCTCTCTTGCCTAGAATGATATTTGGCCTCTATTATAATACACCTTTGGTGAGTTTTTTTTACCTTATTTTGCACTAGTAGCAACCAATTCTGATTTAACTGCAGAAGATATTACTTTCTGTTTGCCAAATTCATCAAAAGCTTTTAGAAATCGATGCAAACAAACAAACAGACTATACACTACCATATACCTACTCACTTTTTATACATTTATAAGGCTAGATATAGGATTCAGCACTTGCTATGTATTTCAATATAGAAAAGGCCGATTTTGAAAAACTGTCAAGTTTGTTACATATATGTATATCTTGTAGTCTAGTAATAAGATTACTGCTAGCTGAATGTGCTGATGTGTGTTGAACCTTCAATTTTGGAGTTCCGAGCAGCACCACAAACTGTCATGGACGGCCCTGATGCAACATCAGAGGAACGACCTGGGGCCTTACCGCGTAAGTCTGGTGGAGATCGTAATCTTGTTCTCTTTCGCACTTGTGGACTTGTTAACTGGCGTGTGCAGGATGGCAGGCGAAGCCGATTCCCAGAACGGTTACGCAGTAGGGGTGCAGCTCGTCAAGCCATTCAAAACAAATAAATGCTAAATACACAAAGTGTGGAGCCAAACCGTAAAAAAAATTAAAACAAATAAATGAAAAATAGTTAATTCAAATAATTTTTCTTACAAAAAAACGAGTATGCTTTATACCACACCACTGATGTAAAACTTCTTTAGCTCCAACTCTCTTGCACCTACAGTAATATACGAAAATCTTACAAAAAAAACTACCTACCGATACATTAATTAAATTATAATTTATGTTACAGATCTATGGATGCGAAAAAAGTGGTCTATTCCATGCACTCGCAAAACATATGCTCCATTCATTGGACATAAAGCTAAAACCTCGCCAAGATGACAGAGTCAAAGTCACCTTATTATCTCGGGGCACAACTTATAGAGGCATATTAAACGAGAAGGAAATCCTGGAAGCTCTTAAAAATATTAAGGGTCTGGATGTGCAAAGAGTTGTCTATGATAGAAAAGTGCCATTTGTGAAGCAGCTTGAAACAACACACAATTCCGATGTGTTTATTGGAATGCATGGCGCTGGTCTAACACATTTACTGTTCTTGCCTGATTGGGCGGCGGTTTTTGAAGTGTAAGAATATAAATGTTACGTTATTATAGTAAATGAATAAATAAACTGCGCGGGCGGGATTGGAACCAGGGTGCGTCAGTTTGATAGACACGTACTTATTGAGATGCAGGGTCGAGCGGGATTTGAACCAGGGTGCGTTGGTTTGAAAGACGAACGATCACATATATATTAAGATTGGTGCCGGGCCGATCGGGATTCGAACCAGGGTGCGTCGGTTTGAAAGTCGCACGATCACAATATATACATAGATAGAATTAATTAAGTAAATCATTAGTATTTAATATTTTGCAGCTACAACTGTGAAGATCCTAACTGCTACAAAGACCTGTCGCGCCTGCGAGGCTTGAAATATGTAACGTGGGAAAACAATGCTAAGCTTTCTAAACAAGATGACGTGAGTATTATTTCAAAAATACATACATAGATGTAAATAGAAGAGGGAATAAAAATAATAATTATAATAAATATTAGTGGACATTACACACAGCGCCCAAACTAAGCAAAGCTTTTGCTATGGGAAGATACTTTTTGTTTGTAAATATATACATAGAATACAATATAATACCCAGACACAGAACTAACGTCGGTGTCCATCACAACTGTTTGTCCTGGGTGGGAATCGAAACTACAACCTACAGAGATTAAACCAGGTTGCGTCGATTTGAAAGTCGCACAATCACATGCTTATTACAATTGGTGTAAGGCAGGGCGGGATTTCAAAATTTCACGAGAATGGGTTGAGAAATGCGACCTTGTAGAAGAGAATTACCGGACAGCTAAACATTCACCGGATATACGAAATAATTTTTGCCCAAGCTGAAACGGAGACGCTGCGCTCGCTCAGTCATTATAAGTTCATGTAACAATAGAACTGGGATGGCTCTGTAGTTCTGCTAGATATGCACAATACGTCGCCGTGCATGATGTTTATTTAGATTATTGCTGTTATCCCTATCGACCTTTACAGCCTCACTCTAAGAGGCGCCCAGGCGTCAAAAATGCGGGATACATTTAGCTCAAGGGTATCTCTAAGGTAAGGTCTTGGCTTGGGCCGTTAATTTTCGGGGGAAGAATGTCAAGAAGACTACGTCCCAGTGGACGTGAGTGACTCTAATATCATAATTGAAGGGATGAGATCAAAAAGGGTATAACTGATTTTTTTCACAAAATGACTTAGGGTATCGTTGGATTCAGCGTGAAATTATCTACAATAATACATTTTCAAAATACCGAAATGAAGCTTAAAATACCGAGATTGCCAGTCTAAAAACGGTTTATTTGACACAGGAATACAGTTCGCTTAGCATAAAAACACTATTATATTTATCATATTATATTTTTACAGTCATTGTACGAATTAATACTATATTTTGTATTTTAAAATAGAATTAATAAATTTTCAATCAACTGAAACTTACATAAACCTTTTCTATTACTTAATAAGCACTCTACATTAAAATGAAGCCGTTAAAGTTTTAAAGTAAATTTTCTCGAAACTATCAATTTGACAGTTAAACCCTTTTTGTTCTCACCCCTTCAATTATAATCGTGACCATATACTAGGTGCAGGTGAATCTGTCGTGTACGGACTACCGTCCCCAAGTAGAATAAGAATATATATTTCAATTTGAAATGGTCTTTTCAGGGTCATGGTCCAGGCGGAGCGTCGCATGCTAAATTCACCAATTACTCGTTCGACGTGAAAGAGTTCGTGAGATTAGTCAAAAAATGCGTTGACCATGTACGAAAACATAAGGCTTTCCAGGAGTTCATCGGACAATCTACTTCCCAGCACGAAGAGCTATAACGATTGTGAACCTACAGCGAATGTTAGTAATATTGTTATTACTTTTGTACATACGAAAAATTTGATTTAAATCATTCTCTTTTAAACAAAAAGTTGAGAGTTTCAGCACGATAAAGTTAGCTGTAGATGATAAACTAAAGTCCGGCTGTACTAAAATCTATTAAAATACAACTTAGCTAAGTATCACTTTCCCCCGGGTTTAGTTTAGTTTCTCGTATACGTTTGTTATATTCGTATCAACTTGGGAGACCAAATATTGAACGCTAATTGGTTTACTGTTGATCATACTGTTTCAACCAATGAGTGTACAGTATTTGGTACGAGAAATCGGGCTAGGAAGAAAAGTGTGAACTTAGGCTGTCAAACTTTAGGACGGACGGGCATGAGAGTAACTTTTCTTTTTCATAATTTATGACTTCGTTGAAAAAATTATACTTTTGAGACTTGTAATGTTAGGATGCTTTTACAAAACGGTATTGGTATCTATTTATTTAAGTGTTAACTGACTTGCTATTTCTCTGGACGTCTCAAAAGTTTTTGACAGTTCGGCACGACAGTCTTGTCGGCAAGCTTCCGCCATACGGATGGATATCGGATATCGCACTTTCTGAGGGATGGATGAATGAATTCCAGGGTCCCTCAGGTCCTTCTGACCACCCGAAAGGTGATTTACACCTCTGCTAGACCTACTAGCACGGGCATTAAGGTTCAAGTGTCAACCTTAGACGACCATCGTCATCTCGCCAGAATTCTCCGCCTTTCCCCTGATCACGTTGACCCTGCCCACCTCCATAAGATTCAATGACCACCACAAAATGAAAAGAAGATTCATCATATCTACCCTTGAGATCTCTAGCCTGTATAACTGTAATACTAGGTATATATATACCTAGCTATATCTTATAGCCTCATTCATATTGAATACTCTTGACAAATGACCTGGAAATTTGATGCAATCTGGTTTATTTATTGTTCACGTATGCACCGCTAGTTTAATTGTAACGCCGTCGTCGAGTCCCAAGTTCGTAATAACAGCTCTCGATACGCAGATAAATGGTTCAAAAGAACGACGCGGCGGAGGGCGCATGTCCTCTTGAGTTATAGACAGTTAATCCGAGAAAGTTCCGCAATACCTGTAATCTCATAAGAGAATGTTCTTCGATTTCAGCAACTTTATCATACGCAGTAAAATATTGGTAGATTTATGTGTAAGGACTAATAAATAATTGACTGCTGTCAATCTCGTTAATAGCGCTCAATAGCGTTCTAGCGTTCTATTGGCTGGCACAATGTAAAATAAAATAAAACAGTTTTATTTTAGGTCTGTATTTGATTTAATTCTCATTTCTTAGCATGCATGTACAATACTATTGGTAATCAAATCCGTCCCCTTTTTTTTATGAAAAAGCTAATATTTAAACTTTTTTATAGTATTTTTTTAAATTTGATATTACGAAATATGTTGAATTTGTCGTAGAATCAATAGATAAACAAACAAAAATACGTGAATCGAATTGTTTCGAATCGTATATTTGAAATTGCATACAATCGTTATTTTATTGAAATTTGTTTGTGCTAGTTTCATTATTTTTAATTAATAATAATAATAATATGTGTGGACATCTCACACAACGCCATCTAGCCCCAAACTAAGCAAAGCTTGTACTATGGGAACCAGATAACTGATACAATACTTAGATACTTTTTGTTTGTAAATACGTACATAGAATACAATGCAATATAACACCCAGACACAGAACAAACATCGATGATCATCACACAAATGTTTGTCCTGGGTGGGAATCGAACCCACAACCCGCAGTTCAGAAGGCAGGGTCACTACCAACTGAGCTATCGGGCCAGTCAAATTTACTATTTTATATATGTAATCTATTTAACCACTGCTTAGTCATGCAATTTTAAATGATTTATTGTCTAGGAACTCATTGTAACCTATTGTGATATTATAATAAGCTATAACTCGATCTCGTGGTTTATTGCTAATGCTATTTTTAACACACTAATTTGTTATAATTCCGATGCTTATTCATTTATAAGTACTTCTTTTTTCTCATATTTTTATGGATTTATTTATATGATAAGCCTTGAATATTAATGTTGCCCAAATAAAGCGTAAGGTAGTATTAGAATGTTGTCATCATTTCGTATAGCCAAAGCACAGAATTTTTAGGCAGCTCACAAGTTCGTTCGTTTGAAATATTATCTTTAAACGATCCATCGTGTTTTCCTCCGACAACAACCTGAAGCGATGGCTTAACGTGCCCTCTGTAACTAAAAGGTGGAATTTAATTCACTCTTTTCCTTAAATGTATGTACTCAGACCATGCTATAGAAGAATAGTACAAGGACCAATTAAAAAAATAATTTTGTTTTAGTATTTAGTGCCTCTTAAAATAACTGCATGACAGCCGTAAAGTCTATTTAACGGTACACACAGCGCGGGCACCAGATGAGTGCTTTGTAAATGTTTCGTAGGCACGTCACAAGGCTTGTGTTTAGAATTTAAATTTGATAAAACCTAGATTTAAGTTTTATTTTATAAGTACTTTTTTTATTTAGATATGTGAGAGCATTCTATAGCATGGACTGAATACACACATTAAAGGAAAAGAACGAATTAAATTCCACCTTGTATATGAGACCTATGAACACGCGGCTGCAACACGATGCTTTTCTTCACCGGAATTTTGTTTATATAACTCAAGCCCACGCATTTAATCTGTGACGCAGCGAACATTTCGAACGATCGTCAGTTACTGAGCCACTATCGTTTGACATTAATTTACGTATTAAAGTTAAGACCTTTTAATATTATTGCTTTCCTGCTCAATAAAAATATTTGCAAATAATAAATCGCAAGATCGTAAACCAATCCCATATTATGGAGGCAATATTTACACATTGAAATTAATGGCTACACCCGCGCACGCCCCGGGCTTTACGCGTAAACTTTTGCCGTGTAACCAGATCGTATCGCGTGAATAACAATCAAACTGTTAATTGAAATTATTTTAAGGCGCCTTTAAATTTCGAAGTAATATTTTCTCATGTTTGGTTAGAGGTACACTGTAATATATCTGTACTATAATAAGTAATCAAAAGTATTTTAAATACGGTAGAGACGATCATGCGTTTTGTTATGTATGATTACTGACCTACATAATTGAAGGTTGAGAATAAAAAGGGGTTAACTGTCAAATTGACAATTTCGAGAAAATTGACTTTAAACTTCAACGGCGTCGTTTTAATGTAGAGTGCTTATAAGGTAATAGAAAAGGTTTATGTAAGTTTCAGTTGCTTGAAAATGTTTTAATTCTATTTTAAAATACTAAATATAGTACTAATTCATACAATTACTGTAAAAATATAATAAAATAAATAGAATAATGTTTTTATGCTAAGCGAACTGTATTCTTGTGACAGATAAACCGGTTTTAGACTCAAAATCTAGATTTAAGCCTCATTTCAGTATTTTGAGAATGTATTATTGTAGATAATTTCACGCTGAATCCAACGATACCCATAAGTCATTTTGTGAAAAAAAATCTGTTAAACCTTTTTTATTCTCACCCCTTCAATTATTTTTATTACTTGTTGAAAGTGGTAATCTGGCCTATATTTAACTCGAATTAATGATATATTCGTTTAATTTGACCTGCAGTAGTTATCATTCTTAATTAATTAAATACCTACTTTGAAGGATTGTATAAAAATTATTAAACTAGTTCTATTGACATTCCATTAAAAAATACATATATTGTAGTAGATTAACTTTGATGCGTCTAAAGTACCCTGATGAAATGATGTAATATATCATATAGCTGAAGATTTCCTGAATAAAAATAATACCTAGAAAAATCGTTTTTTTAACTGTCCAGACGATGAATGCGGGAATGTTAGTTCATTAACACTAACATGTAATATAAGAATTTTATTATAAATAGTCAACGGAAGGTTGACACATTTTACGCATTCGCTGCCACCACAGATAAATAATCTGCAGAGCCCTAAACAATGTAGTGTAGTGTGTAGTACACACTAATAGATGTAACCTTAAGTAGCAACCTGATGCTTAGGTATTTTATTCTGGTTGGGTCCCACTTATACATCTAATGAAGGCCAGAATGGGATAAGCGATACTTTTTTTCTTAGGCTCCAGATAGGAATAAATGTTATTGTTATGTCCCACTTAATATATTATGGTTATAAAATAAAACCTACAGTCTAATCAATGTTTTAAAATAAACATAATTTTCAAAATGATACGAAATCAACATAGGTATTACAATACATAAAAATAAATTTTATTAGAGTGCTTAAAATTATATCATGATATTTAATTTTATTTACTAGGTATTTGTGGATAAAATAATTAATGGGGCAAAAGTGCGCACATGCCGCACTTAAAAATTGTGACAAACTGACTTATTCTGAGAATCCTGACCATCTAATCGAACGCATATAAAACAGCTTATATCCCACTGTCTAATACTAGATAGACTTTCCGCCGACTTAATTCAAATCCATCCAGCCGTCTAATGTCAAGCTAGCGTCAGCTATCTAATGTCAAACAAATTCACAAGCGCCGATCACAAACATTCTTATTTAAATGATTAGTGAGGATAAATGGATGTTATCTCATCGTAATCAGTAGCGCGCGTTGCCGCTGGCACATTCTGAGCAGTTCTGTGCCTGTAGTGTACTATTAAGTATTCTGTGGTATAAATAGGCAGGCAGGCCGCGTCGCCGGCCGGTGGGCTCAACGTAGATCGTGGACCAGCAAGTCCGGTGGCTCACGAGCCCGGTGGTCGACGCTGCGACGCCTCAGATACTAGTAATAGTAATATAGGTAAGGTAGTGAGAATTCTGCGCCTCAGATCTGTGTCCGATAGCGATCCAGCGCCGGCGCCCACCTCATATATTTATAGCTAGCATTCGCACCACACTTGAATCACACTAATATTATAAAGGCGAAAGTTTGTATGTGTGTATGTTTGTTACTCCTTCACACTCAAACGGCGGAATGGATTTGGATAAAATTCAGTACCAAGATAGCTTATACACTGGATTAACATATAGGCTACATTTTATCCCGGAAAAATGAAATGTTCCCGTGGGATGAGCAAATAATTAAAATACTTTTTATCCGCGGGTGAAACGCTGGGCGCAACTAGTTATACTATAAAACCTACGTAATTTTCACCCAAGCCGCCGTCTCGGAAGATTATTGATCGCTTCATTATATTGCCGATGCTATTTAATCGCGGTATTTCTTTTAAAAAAGAGTATTATACGTAGATATATGAGATCGATAACTGTTTTTAATAGTCAAATAGATTAGATAACAATGGGCTTGGCAACAGACAACTCAATGTCTCTAAAGTACTTGTTGTTAGACTATAAATTGAAACTATCCCGAGCCAGTTACACAACGAATTGAAGCATGTTTACTGTGTCAAGTGGATTAACGGCACCTGAGAATGTCAACTGTTACTACAACAGAAAGAATTAATCTTAAGTCTCCGAGCATTTATTTGTATAATAGCAAAGCGAATTAAAGCAACAAGCTCGTGATTAACAATAGCAACAAACAAACAGAAGGTAACAGAAAGAAGACAAACATTCGTGGCTCTTTCAAAGACGCACAATAGTCGTCATCAATTACAGGCAATAGATCGCCCAACATCATTTGTCCGTCCGTCCGTTACTCGACTGGGGCATTCCCACGGCTCTCGGGACGATCGTGTTTGTTGTCGGAATATGTCCAACAAGAAATACTAATAGAAAATTGTTTGTGATTGCTTCGCTCTCTATATTTGTCTTCTTGAGATCCGCGTTCTCATTTCTATCTTATTGGTCATTTTCCATCGATTACTCAATCCGAAATGAGAACAAACGGCATGTCTTCGCCGCAATTTTTAGGGCTTTTAATTTGTTATCTTTAATACTGAGAAAAGTTATCCATAGTCATATTGCAGGCTTTCGGATTAAATTCTCGGTTTATAATTATGCAGAACGATGCATACCGTTGTTCCCTCGATGTTATCAAGAACAAGGCCGAAGAGAAATTGCCCCGATCAAAAGATAATCTCCCCGGAACCAAAACTGATCATTGATAGTAGGAGGCGCGCGTCCTGCGCCCGCCGCCGCTACCCGCCTGCCACCAGCCCACGCCCTGCGCAAATATTTAAATCTTTTAACTTCACCAACTGGATTTCATTTTATTAATAACCGTTGCAATTTTGGTATTATACATGTATATTACTTATTATAGCAAAAGCTTTTTCTATTTAATTTCTATTCAAGTTTTTTTTAGAAGGATGTTGGTATTATAATTAATATTTAAATATTTATCAAAGCGTACTTACACATACATCTACAGCCTTATTAATAAACACGAACTAGCTTTAGACTAGTTACACCATCTTTTGTCTCTTTCGATCCAGCGAAATATTCCAGTAGCAAAAAAAGGAAAAAAGCTGAAGTAACTAATCCGAGACTAATACCCGTTTATTAATAAGGCTGATAGTATAATAACTGATAAGCGGCTCAAACTCAACGGTCATGTGGTGTGGGCCTCGATACCTACAGACTTTAAACATCATGTATGGTCCCAGCTTTATTATGATTTATGTGCTACTAGTAAGTGAAGAGGTTTGAATGTGTTAGTTTGAAGCCTGGTATATCTACTGTCCGCCATCTGGATTTTTCTTCAAAATAGCGGCCACCCATAAACCTGCATCAATCGATAGCTCACTCTAATACGAACAAGGTTTGTTTAACACTACATTTTCTCAAACGTCAAGTTTCCAGGATATACGCTTTCAAAGTTACTCTCGTGTATTTTTTAGACTAAATCGACGAACATACTTGGGGTTAAAGTATTGAGGTTCCTATACCAACTGACTTCCGTTGATCTTCTTTATGGAATCCACATATCAATATGAATAATTTTAATAATATAAATTTAATTATATATTGTTGGTATACTTTGTTATCATAAGTAGCATCTCGGCTATTAGCCTTTGGCTTATGACACTAATTCACACTATTCACACTAATATAATAAAGCCGAAAGTTTGTGTGTGTGTATGTTTGTTCATCACGCTCAAATGGATGAATGAATTTGGATGGAATCGGTACCAAGATAGCTTATACACTGGATTAACATATAGGCTACATTTTATCCCGGAAAAGTGAAACGTTCCCGTGGGATGAGCAAATAATTACAATACTTTCAATCCTTGAAACCGCGGGGCGCAACTAGTTATAACTAGGTACCTATTATAAAAATATATTATGATAACTTGTGTGCAAAAGGCACTTGCTATTATGCAATCGCTTAATAGATAGGTAGATTGAAACAAGTCTAAAACATAATTCTTGGTACATTGTTACCCTAGGGATGAAGGTAACTTATTTAACCTCTAATAGTTTTCGAGGGACTAAATAAGTACCTATACCGAGGTAAACACTGTGCTTTTCATTACGAATAACAGGAAAGTAAAAATAAAAACATGAATTACTAAAGAAAAAATTACTGAACCTACAATAACCTACAAATCCCTGCTATACGGAAGTAGGTACCTATAAACTAAACTCAACAACTTGAAAAAACTAATGAAGATCTAATTGTCGCTTTCCCGCCTATTTTTTTTTTGCTGAGGCCTGCTGGCTATTCAGTAATTATTAATTAATTTCCATCATTGAAACAATGGTAAACATTTTGTCCAAATCTATGTTATTTTAAAGAAATAGTTGAAACTAAATTATAATAAAGTCATTTAAAAATATATTATTTAATTAATAATTAACTTGGATTCAATTTTACATCGCGCTGTAGTTGAGTGGCTGTAGAGAAAGTTGGAACATGGTTAAATAGATATGTGCAAATAGTTTATTAATATAATTTTATAGCTGTCAGTTAAAAACGATCTACATAGGGCTAAAAAGTACCACTTTTAAACCACTCCTCATCAATTTCAGACCTACTTTCCGATTATGTAATAAAAATGGTACGGTCCTTTGGTTAGAATGCGTCGTCAGTATAACGACATCTTCAAGGAACACACACAGCTCAATTGATATTTTTGACCAAAAACTACCAAAATTTAAAAGAGACGTTTTTGCTATAATTTCGGAATTATTAATGATTGATTATTTTGCATTTAAGATCGATACGATAAATTTGTATTAAACTTTTACTAATTATTAATTTATATTTTTGTTAATGATGTGTACACATGTTTTGGGATTTAATCTAGCTCAAAATGTATGTAAATTTTTTTTCTTGTTCTTGTTTTGATTATATTCTGTTTTGTGTGCCAAATAAATAAAAATATGATCCAATTTTCAACATGCAGCCTCACTAAAGCACGGTAAGTTCTATCTGCACACATTAGCTTCCAGATTTAGGCCACCTCTCAGAACAGTCTCATTCGATCTCTCGGTCAATAAATATCAGATTAAAGTGCCGCTATTGTAGCCTTCACGCACAAACTAGTACCGTGGCTTTCAATAACGGTTCGCACTATGCAGATTATCACTGGGGCGATAACCACGACGTGAAAGCGATAGCGGCGACACGATGCAGCGGAGCGGGTGGTAGTGTCCCGTCTCGGCGCAAGTGTCTCATGAGGCGGCCACGCGAGACGTCGCTGGCTCCAACAGGGACTCGTGACATGCCCAGCTTCACCGAAGGCACTGGTTTCTCAGTCACTTCCAATAACTTTATACCTGCCTGTCTGTAGTCATCTGTTGCTTAGCACTGGACGCATGCACGCTCGCACTGGGACTTAATGAAGCTCAACATTTTCTAGCTAGTCGAGTGCTCCTGATCTGCGAAAATGTTAAGTCGACACCCAATCATTATGTGACAGTACAGATTTTTAATGACTTTAAGGTCCTCTTGCGGGTTTACAGGATTAAAATTAGAGCAGAGCTTAGCAACTCGGATCAAGTTGATAAACGAATAACCAAACTTTACTCATTTACGTTCGGAAAATTGAAAGCTTAGCTAGGACCTTAACTATGCCCATGGAGATTAGTAATCCTCTAGACGGTAAACAATTCTATAAAACTTTATACTTAGTTCATGTACAGAATAACTACATTTTTTCTTTAAATATTTGTCTTCCATTTTAGCAAATTAAGCCTGGATTATAAATATAACGGGATACCTAAGTGTACTAACTTTTTAACGTGTAAGTTAAAATAGAGAGCTAATACAAGTAGATTTTTTCCTTAGGCAATCCAGGCTTAAAACGGAACGCTAAAGACGGCCTTATTAAATTAAGGCTCAGTATGTAAAAGTAGAAGTGCCTTGTTAGCTGGAAACTGCAAAATTTTCAGACGTAATTAAATCAAAGATTGAACCCACCCACGCCATAAAGCAGACGTATCGATATGATGTGGCAATAAATAGGTAGATTAACGCAACATCACTAGTTTCACAAGTTTATGTTTGTTGTGGTTGAGATTGACATCTAGCCTAGAACTTGTCAGTAACTCGGCGCCAAAAAGGTAATGAGGTTCATTGAAAACAGTAATTCAAGTTTTGATGTGTAAGTGTTGCAACCACGTCTACCTGCCTAATTCAAACGCAGCTTATGTTTTGTCCACAACCTGATGAAATTTATCATACTGAGATTCAAAGAATGAAATTTAAGCGTAAAAGTGAATTGAAATTGAAATATATTTACCTTGAAAATGCATAGATTCGTGTTGCAAGTACATATGTAGTTTCTTAATTATAGTATAGGTTAGGCCTATGATGGCCTCTGTGGTGTGATGGCTAAGTAATTGAGCATATTTGCTCATATCTCGGAAAGTACGGCTTCTATTCCCGCAACAGGATAAGTAGGTACGTATTTGTGACCAAAAAAAAGAGGGAGTAATACTTGTCCTGTGTCTAGATGTTGTGCGGGTAGATGTTATTATTATTACAAAAAATACCAGATAAGTAAAGAATGGTCAGTTATTACGGTGAAAATATTGAAAGTCTTTAATACGTAATCACATACTTTAATCTTCGAAAATTAGGTAATAGGGTAAATTGTATGCAAAACCGTGTAGAACTTGTTATTGCATTCTTTTCCTTCATAGTGAATGTCCACATGCTGTGAGGCGTGATTGCACCACGAATAATTTCGGGTGGCTTATTTGTAATTATTTCTTTGACTTTCCGTGTAATTCCTATATTTCTTTGTACTCCGATTTCCTGCATAATTCAGGGGCTTACTTATTCAAGTGGGCGCGGGTGGCCAAATCCGAAACTACGAGGAATAGCGAAAACAACAAAGAGGAATTTCGGGCCCGATTTCAATGAAAGCTAAATCTGCTAAATTTTTTTTTTAAATTATTATTCCTAGCTTATAAATTAAATTAAAAACCCGCTGATTTTGAAAAAAAAAAACATTCATACTAGATTATTACGCCATTCTATATTCCAAACGGAATCAATATTTTGATGCCAAATCGAACTCGAACGATAGATCTTAATCAGGTACCAATTCAGGTGGTACGATGTTATTGTCGTAAAGTTAATGATAACTTGAAAAATAATCTATTTAAATCTATGAAGACTAAATGATAAGTTTATTTATATCTATCTATAGTACTTAAAAAAGAAAATAAAAGAAAGAAGATTTAAACAGATTATTTTTGTTTCTCTCAATATGTTTACGATTGCTATAACTAGTAGGCTACAGTAGATATTTATACGTTGTTGGTACAATTATATTAGCTACAATTATATTGTACCAACACAAACAACCTGTAACAATATATGTAGTAGAAACTTTTATGTCATTACATATAAAGCTTCTTTTAACTAGATATGTAATCAAGATATTTAAAATTATTCTTTAAAATTGTGTCAAACTTCAATAAGAATATTATTGCTTGTAAAAAATACTTCAAAATATACATTGGTGAAAATCCCATTTAAAAATTTATTTATTTTTGTTCTCCTCGTCCCTACATTCGTTATCAGCATTTTATATCTATATCTTATTTAAAAGAAGATACTGATGGCGGGAGGAACAAATTTCCAAGGAATTCCGATGTTAAGCAGTCGAGATGGCTACACATGCTGGAAATTTAAAATGAGGATGCTGTTGATGCATGAGGAGTTGTGGTGTGCTGTAAATGGCTACGCAGATAGTGATAAAACTCCTTATGAAGTTCGTGTACGTAGTGACCAAAAGGCTCTTTCAAAAATATGCCTGACTGTGGACGGTGCTGCTATTACACACGTACGTACAGCAACTACAGCAAATCCAATCTCTCGTTGAGAGACAAACTAACGCGAAAATTAAAGTTTTACGTTCCGATAATGGTACTGAATACGTCAATAAGGAGTTGACAGATTATTTGAATTCTCAAGGAATTCATCATCAGACGACGGTACCGTATAGCCCTCAACAAAATGGAGTAAGTGAACGATGCAATCGTAGTATTGTAGAGAAGGCTCGTTCTCTGCTGTCGCATGGCTCATTGTCTAAGGCATATTGGCAGGATGCTGTAGAGACCAGTATCTACTTAAAGAACCGGTCCCCTCATCGAGCACTTAATGGTAAAACACCATATGAAATGTGGTATAATACTAAACCTGACCTGTCTCATCTAAAGGTTTTTGGATGTAGAGCTTTAGTTCATGTACCTTCATGTCAGAGAACTAAGTTGGACATGAAAGCCACGGAACACATATTTGTTGGATATTCAGATGATCCAAGGAGTTATTATTTCCGTGATGCGGAAAGTCCAAAGAGGTTACTCAAGTCACGGGATGTTACTTTCTTTGAAAATAATTTCGTAGGACTAAAAAATAGCCCTGTTAGTGTTGTTAGCTCTAATGTTGTTAATTTGCTATCACAGACTTCATCATCGGAAGATTCTCCTTCTTCCGAAGATAATGACATAATTTTGGAAGAGCAGAGTGATGACTTTGTGGATGCCGATGAAGATGTTCCTGTTGAAGAACTGGAGTTAGCACGCTCAGGTGAACAGTTTCATCAGTCTGTGGTTCCCTCAAATGGATCCATTGATGAAAATGTTGATAGTTCTGACAGAAGATATCCCCACCGAGTACGTAAACCTCCTGATTATTATTCGTATAGTATTCTTGGCAACGATGTTTTATGCAATGATCCGAAAACTTATCACGAAGCTATTTCAAGAGATGACAAAGATAAGTGGATTTCTGCAATGAAAGAAGAGTACAATTCCTTACTCAAAAAGGAAATGTGGAATTTGGTGGATAAACCAAGTCACAAATCCTGCATACCTTGCAAATGGGTTTACAAACTGAAACGAGATGCTGACGGTAACGTAGTAAAATACAAAGCTAGACTAGTAGCTAAGGGGTTTACTCAAGTAGAAGGTATAGATTACTACGAAACTTTTTCTCCAGTTGTACGCAACTCGTCGTTGCGAACCCTATTAGCCCTAGCGGTTCAGGGTGGCTATAAAGTTCGACATATGGATGTCGACACGGCATTTTTAAACGGCGATTTGGAAGAAGAAGTGTACATGGTACAGCCCATAGGTTTTGTTCGAGATGGCGAAGACAACAAAGTTTGTTTATTAAAAAAATCTTTGTATGGTCTTAAACAGGCATCTAGAGCGTGGAATATAAAATTACAGCAAACTTTGTCTGCCATGGGGTTCATCCAAACTCCTTCCGAATCTTGTGTTTATATCAAAAACTTTTCGGATAATAACTCTTTGATACTGGCAGTTTATGTTGATGACCTTGTCATATTGTATAAAAATGACGTGACATTTGATGACTTTAAATGCCAATTTGAAAAATGTTTTTCTATCAAAGATTTAGGGATTATTACTTACTTTACGGAAATAAATATTTCTTGTGAAGAAAATACTAATAAAATATCCCAACGAAGTTATATCCAGGAGCTATTAAAGAAATTTAATATGCAAGATTGCAAAGCGGTTTCAACGCCTCTTGCACAGAAGAAACTTGAACCTGGTACAGGTGAGTCTATCTATCCATATCAGGCTCTGATTGGATCTCTTATGTTTCTGGCTGTTAATACGAGACCAGATATAGCTTATACAGTTAGCTATTTGAGTCAATTTAACACTAGAAGTGATTTGACACACTGGAATGCTGCTAAACGGTGTCTTCGATACTTGAGCGCTACTAAAGATGTTGGTATATCTTACAGGAAAGTGAAAGATGATACACTGCGAGGATTTTCGGATTCAGATTTTGCAAACTGCCCGGAATCACGTTGTTCGGTAACTGGTTTTTACTTTGAACTCGGAGGTGGGCCAATATCATAGGAATCACGGAAACAGCCTACCGTTGCGTTATCTTCGGCAGAAGCTGAATATATGGCTTTAAGTTCAGCTGCTAAAGAAGCATGTTTCCTAAACGTTTTATATCTGAAATAACAGGTAAGTGTCCAAAAGTTGATATTTTCTCTGATAGCCAGAGTGCACAGAAACTTGCGCTGAACCCAGTTCACCACAATAGAACTAAGCATATAGACGTGAAGTTTCATTTTATTAGAGAAAAGGTTAACAATAAGGTAATACATTTAAATTATACGCCCACTGATAAATTACCAGCAGATGTTCTCACCAAACCTCTGGGTCCTATAAAACATCTCAGATGTTTGAAGAGTATGGGTGTTACTTGATTTATAATTCATAATATGTATTTACTTTACTGATTTTGTTTTTGATACTATACTTGTTCTGATATTTTAAATTACCTTGATTAAGGGAGGATATGTAGTAGAAACTTTTATGTCATTACATATAAAGCTTCTTTTAACTAGATATGTAATCAAGATATTTAAAATTATTCTTTAAAATTGTGTCAAACTTCAATAAGAATATTATTGCTTGTAAAAAATACTTCAAAATATACATTGGTGAAAATCCCATTTAAAAATTTATTTATTTTTGTTCTCCTCGTCCCTACAATATACCTGTAAAAATGACAAAATATAAAAACCTACCTACTGGTTACTATTATGGACTTAATGTGCACAAATACATTATCTAATAAGAAACTTTATTTTTACGTGATAAATTGTTGAAAACATTTATTTCCAAGACTGAATTGATGCAGTATTTAAACTGAGTATAACGTTAAGGCTGTACCGACACAAAGAAAAGCCTGTCATGCACATTCTTAAAAGATCAAAGGTGAGCAATGCTATGATTTTGTAGCAGACAGCGTTTGAGATATGTGTCTTGGGCAAAAATTCAGTGAGTGACCCCAAGTGTCAAGGTGGGTACGAATATCGGCATATCCCAATAACTGTCCACGTACCTAAGTAGCAGTCAATTAAACACACAAGGTCGCACTACTGTCAAATACTAAGAAAGCACTCACATGTTGATTTTAAGGTGCCCTATTAAGTGCCATTGTGAATTGAACATGTATACAAGTAACCCCGCTGTATAGACACCTATTCATAGTTGATGTCGGTGATGAAATTTTTAAATTCTTACCAATTTAATGTTGTTGGCTAATGCTTCTATGTTTGCGTCCTCTATATCGTATCTGCCCAGTGTCATGCACGCTGACATAGACAAGGTTTTCTTCATAGGCCATAATATCCACTGTGTATATTTCACTTTATTAGAAAATCTAACAGCTAAATAAAAAACATCAGATACATGTAACATGTACTTATATGTGTATATGTAATTGAGTTACTTATACTTACATACTTATCATTATGCTTTTGTATTTTGGCTCCACACTTTTGTGTATTTAGCCAGTGTCAAGTAATTGATCAAGTTAATGATATTTCACGCAAATATGTGTTAAGTCACAGTCCAAGTCATCAAGTCAAGTCAGTAGTAGTCGTCTATTCTGAGTAATACTCCTAGTAAAGGTGGCAACTTTACTAGAAGCTTTTATGGAGTTTTGAAAACAACACGAAAAGAAACTTTTCACTATCATTATACCACTTTCCCACACTCATGTCTGTAATCCAGCACTTAACGAATAAAATACCACCAAGTTTATGCACTAACACTGAAAATAACACAAGTTTTGGAAAATAATAGATAGATAGATAGAGAACTCTTTATTGTCTCACCAATGAAGTACAAAATCAGGAATAACTATAATATTTACGAACTAGTGTAACAATGGGCGGTCTTATCGCTGACAGCGATCTCTTCCAGACAACCTTTGGATGGACAGTAGCAGTAGAGAAGAATAAACTGCGGTGTAAAACAATTTATAGATAAAGTGAATATAGATAAATTATTAACTATTATCTGATATATTTATATAATATATATACCTACATTCTAATACATATATATTTTATAAAAAATAAACTAATACATACTACAACTAATAATACAATGCGACGATGCGATCTTTCTCGTTTTCCCACCAAAACTCCTATCATTATGTTTAACATCAGCCTAATTTAAGCAGGTAGGTAAGTATATAAGTATATTTTCAGCGCTATATATATCACAATATGGGTATGTACATAGGTATATAAGTATTTATTTTATGAATTGATCTATTGGGACATGGACTCTCCGGGACATTAACTTATACTACCCTGGTGTCACTTTAATGCACATAGGATTAGACATATAGAGCGATATGTGGGTTTCAATGACACTTAACCTTTTGTCCACGTGCTAGTCACCAAATAGAGCATTGTGATCATCCAAGTGCCAGTTCTTGGAACAAGTCAAGTGTTATCCTAGCTTAAGTAAGTGTGCTGGCGTTGAGAGCCTCTCTGTATAGCTCTGAAATGCGATACGTAAGTAGTTACAGTAAATGATAGAAAAGGTCTTTGTAAGTATTATCTATATGTATAAGTAGGTACGTAACGTATTCAAATCTCTTTTATTTTATTATTGTATTTATTATTTATTTATTATTATTGTAATTATAAGGAATGTTTCTTTATATAGGTACTAATAAATAAACAAAACATATTGATTAAAACTAAATTAAATCTAATATAAAATAAACTAAGTATCTAAATCTAAAACTATATCTAAACTTATAAATAAAAAACCGCGTTTAAGCCGCTGTCTATGGATTAAGTGCCAAAAAAGCTGGAAATTTTACCTCATTGAATGGCCAAACTTGGCCGAGGTAACGGTTAGCTCTTTGGTCTCTTCTTCTATTTCTATATGTCTTATATAAAACCAAGCCGCGTTAGTTACACCAGTCGGTCGTTAGGATAATAAGTAATAAAATTGAAGTAAAAAAAATCACGGGTAGGCTTTAGACCTAACGACTGAAGTAAAACTTCTTTAGCTCTATCTATGGGCGGTATAACTTTGTTTAATGTTAATGCCGTCATCTTGACAATTGTAAATTGTCATTTTACCGGACATACCAACATAATAATATAAAATTTTAACTTTGTTATGTTGACAATGGAGATCTACGTGAACCGACAACTTACAACTTCCGTACGCTTCGTTACGAATTCACCATTTAACTCCACAAGTCAAGTGTGCGTAAAGAAGTTTAACTTCAAAAAAATTTAAATCCGTAACATGCACATTCATTGACTGTTAGGCGGAACGAAGTTCTTCGGGTCAGTTAGTTATACATTATAAGACATATTAAATTTATTTTATCAATGAAGATAAGTACTTAATTTTAATTTATTATGTAGTATAACATTATCATTATCTAACACGTGTAAATGTTCGTGTCTGGTGGTGGCGTTGCTTATATTTTGAAGCACGCGTAGGAAGTGCCTCAAGTTTATAATTTTATCTCCGCTTGTGTTGATAATTTAGATTAAAATGTATCTGTGTGACTTATTATGTATTGGCAGGTGGTATCGATTTTAGTGTCTCGATCGAAGCTCGAGCTGAATGGGACTTTCACCGGACCGATATGATGATTCATTGTAATTAGTTCAATGTTCCTATCGGTACAGTCTGCTTAAAATGAAAATAAGCAATGAATATAAAAAAAAGTATATACAAATATCGAAGTTCAATATATAATCTAGAGTAAAAATTAGGTAGTGTGGCACACTTATATCGGTTTAATGAACCTATGTCGGTATTACCATGTATTAACAACAATACTAGACAGGATACACTGATGACATGCATTCATTTATTTTTAACTAGTTGCGCCCCGCGGTTCTACCCGCGGACGAAAAGTATTTTAGTTATTTGCTCATTCCACGGGAAAATTTCACTTTTCCGGGATAAAATGAAGCCTATTTTTAATCCAGTGTATAAGCTATCTTGGTACCGAATTTCATGCAAATCCATCCAGCCGTTTCAGCGTGAAGGAGTAACAAACATACACACATACAAACTTTCGCCTCTATAATATTAGTGTGATGTAGAACTTGTCGAAGTGATATTAAACAACCAAATGAAGTTTACTTATGTTCGTTTCTAATGCAACTTTTACTTGACTAACGCACTATTATTATTATTATCATTATTATTGTTACATATCTTTAAAAAAGGCGCTTCGCTACTTCGTGAAATTGCCAGTTGCATTAATAATAAAAATAATAGACACCATTCTATATTTTTGCCCCCTAATTTTTATTGGTTTTAATAAAAGTTAATAGAAAAATAATAGCCAATGGTGTCCATTGAATAATTTTTTTTTGCTATTATCCACGAAAGAATGATTAAGTCGGAACGTATTTATCTGCGGGAAAAATAGTTTAACTTCGTCCCTCTACGGCTTGTAATTACCTACCTATATATTAGGTGACTTTTATTCAGTCACTATACATTCTTGGGAAAATAGAAATGGAAGTAGTGGGTACTTAGTCTCTGAGCTTAACACAGAAACGTATTCAAACCCGAACAAATACAAAGCATTTCTAGATTTGCTATAATGTTTGGTGGACAAGACATCTCAAGATAAGACAGGGGCCCGCGCGTGTCCTGCGAGGAGTCTAATGGCCGACACCGCCGCGGGCGCAACGTGCCTCACAGTTTAAATTGAACGTCAAGCTATCGATTTGCATAAATCACAACGTTACCATTTTCAATTATTTGACTGAGATCTATGTACGTTCGCATAATGGATCATCAAATTGTTTTCGTCTTGATATATTTTTGTAATACTTATTTTCTATAATATTTTTCATCGACAATATATTTCTCATCTCAGAAGCTCGAACAGGCACATTTTGCCTCAAGAAGACAGTGTGCAACATCGCATTTTGCTGTCTGTGTAAGAATAAGTGATGAATATTAAAAAAATATAAATCCATGTTATTAAAATAAATTTGAAGTTTTAATTCTTAGCCAAAATAAAAACATTTAGATTTAAAATGGCCAGTACTGCAGAACGGCCATTTCATAGGTAAACCATTAAACCTATCTTGTTCCTACTTATAATATAGTACATACATGCACCGTCACATGACCACACTAAGGTTCGTATTACAGAACGATGCTCAGTTATCGATCGCTGCTCAAGCAGATATTTCATTCATAATGTGCCAATTAGTGAATTAAATCTCTGCTTGAGCACCGATCGATGACTGAGCATCGTTCTGTAATACGGACCTAAGTCACAGACTTAATAATAGCATAGAGAAGTGCCTGTGTATAGAAGGTAACTATGTATTAGACATCATCTACGTAGGTACTTAACTATTTTTTTTTATAACTACGTTATTACCAGCTATTACCAAATACAATCGATAGAGTTGTAAAAACAAGGATTAGGTAAGCTGTTTGGTTTTCCTGTTTGAGTTAAAACCATAAATGTTAAACTTTTTCTTCTCGGATAATGAGAATGATTAAAATGAATTTAAATACGTATGTCGGTATTATACGAGCATTTAAGGGAAAGCTGCTGATGATGTGAATAATTTTTTATTGCGTCGATTCATTTATTATTCGTGATTCGACTTCATAAATAACCTGTTATTTTGACAACATTCTTTGTAAGCATAATATTTTGAGTAATTTTTACCTTCAATTATTGTGATACTTATTCTCTATATTATTATCATAATCTTTTAATTTATGTTTGTTTTCGGTCCGATGTATACTCGTAGTGTGGTGGCGATATTTTTAACATTCGTTGCAACATGCAATATTGAAACATATATGAAAAATTAAAATAAACCTCACGAAATCATATAAGTATGTTGTCGCCTTACATATACATTAATATACATTAATAAAAGTGCTCGAACTAAAACATCGTAAAATGCTTTTTAATATATATGATCACTATATATTACTAAAGTACCTAATTTGTTTAGATATTGTCCGTGACATAGGGAGGTGGGATAAAAAATAAATTTTTAAAGTGAAGGGAGAGTGAGAATTTAGATAAAAACGGGGAAATTATGGGAAAATTAAAAAATGAGTAGAGAAATATTAATAATAATAACGCCCAACGATCACATACATAAATGCTGGACCTTAACTAGGATTCCTTGTGTCTAGGGACCCAAGAACTGCGAGGATCGTGGTTCCACAACACCCAGACTCAGAAAACGTATTTGCGCTTTTTTTCTGTACACAAATATTTGTCCTGCCACAGGAATCGAACCCGCCGCCACCGGGTTATGAGCCGACCTGCTCTACCACCACACCACAGAGGCTGTCAATGGCGAATGAAGGGATTTCCATTGACAGGAAAATAAACTTATACCGCCGGCTGCATTGGTTTCTCATCGGATAGTATAGGTAGGCATAATATAATGGAGGAAGCGTAAAGAGGGAGGGAGAAGAAAGTTTCTCTACTTCCCCAGTCTCCAGAGTTACATTAAAGTAGGTACATACATAAAAATACAATATCATTTGATAGGTTATGATTTGATTTAGTATTTACATGTAAGTCGAAAAAAATATTCTTTGTGAAAGTCCGTTAGTTCCCTATAGTGGCCTTATTAGTCCTCAAAGTATTCATAATTACCAGCTCAGTGCGTTGGTCGCCTGCGCAGAGCTCAGACAATGGGTCGGCTCCACAACACACGCAGCTCGGTCGGTGCTCTCGCGGCCACGCCTGCTGCTTTCCGCGAACAACTTGACGGCTCTTATAAACTTATTAACTTTTGACTACATTAAGTGGAGCTTTAATTGTTATGTTCTGCTTTATAACGGATTAGATGGGCAACACTCACCGGGTCAAAGACAGTGATGGGCAACATCTTATTGTGGCGATGCGCCTATTTATTAGGAATGGTAATAATATAGTGCTTTTTTGATGTTCCGGAAAATTTTAGTAATATCGCCGTTTTCATCTTTGTGTCTATCACAGTTGATACTATTTATAGAATTTGCTCAATTGTTGCCACAGCTTTTTGACAGGGGGTGAGGTGATTGAGCAGGTCGGCTCATAACCCGGAGGCGGCGGGTTCGATTCCTGCAGCAGGACAAGTATTTGGACACAGAAAAAAAATCCAAAAACTTGTTCTGAGTTTGGGTGTCGTGGGACCATGGTCCTCGTAGTTCCTAGGTCCTAGATACAGGGAATCCTAGTGAGGGTCCAGGATCTATGTGATCGTTGGGCGCTATTATTATTATTATCATTATTCCTAGTGGACGAGAAGTTCGTGCCTCGTATTTTGTATGGCATTATCTCCTTCTTCTCTGTAGCATCTAATAGTATCTGTGGGTGGTGGTAACACAACGTCGAGATTTTGGCCATTCAAATGTAGTTAGTAGGTACCTAATTTGGTATATATAGGTGGGTATGTATTAGAAGGAATAGAATGCCTTGCCAGCGTCTGTGTTTCCGGCAAAATATGAACCGGGCGTGTTCAAAAGAAGAGTGAATAGGTATATATTTACTTGGCTAGCATGCTACACCTTCGATCGTATCGTCACTTCCCATCATGTGAGAGCGTGGTTAAACGCTAGACAAGTTTGAAGTAAAAGAAAAAGATAAAATGACAAACAAAGTATAATTTCTCACTTACCTATTATTATTTGCATGAAAAACTTATTAACGTGGTCAAACTTGTATCTTTTTAATATTTATGAATGCGTCTCATTCGGTACCTCGTCATTGAATGATAACATAATTAAGACACAGACCGGTGCCTTATTATGCAGGTTTAGCTTCGCTAGCGTTTTCTACGATGACGCAGCTGTATTATTAATCTGACTGACTTTATTATTTATGCAACTATTGTTTAAGTACTTACAACCTAATAAATAAAATATTAATTGAACAAAATCTTTTAGAAACATTACTTATTTATTTATTTATGGGAAGACCAACAACTTTTCTTACATCGTAGAATCATGTTACACATTTGGAAGCCAATTAAAGGTCCTCACGTCTAGCGGTATAGTAGCACTAATGCTTGAGCACGCAATAATGAACACCTGATTTTACTAATAATAATTAAACTTTGACAAAGATCGAAAAACATCGGATTTGTGCTATTCTGAATAAGTAAGTACTACGCATAATATATATAATAAGAAAAATGAATAAAACATGTAACAATCTAGTCAACAAAGTTACAAATTACGTTGACTTCTCAATATGTTAAATGCTCCTATGTTTTTGGAACGAAGTTCCTTATCGCGCGTTGCGAAAGGGGGCTAGACGGAAAAAATAAAAAAGTTAAAAGAAGAGAAAGATAAAAGTTGATTAAAAGTTGTAACGACACTTCTTGAACGTGCGCGTGTTTCTCTGTCTGTCTCTCTCTCTCTCTCTCTCTCTCTCTCTCTCTCTCTTTCTCTCATAGAAAGCAAGCCAGTTATTTTCGTTTATTTTTTTATTTTACTATTTCGCATTCATATTATATTAATATTCTTTCTTTATACATTATATTTAATAGTTAATAATAAAAAAAAAATTAAGTATATAAATAATAAACCACCTTCACTAATTCATCGAAAGGAACTTCGTTCTATCCGGGTGTCCCTTGACACCTCTCAAGTTTTTTTTATTTTTCAACTGACTGCATAAAAATTTGATACAAAATTCGGCTGTATTTTTTAAAATGTTGGTTACTTCAGATATCCGTAGTTTATAAACCGACGTGGGATTTTTTTTTTTTTAAGTATTTAAGATTTGCCCTTAGAAATTTCACCAAATCGGTTCATTTCTAACTTGTTCCAATTTGCGCTTATATAATACTTTATTGTTGTTTCAAAGTGCAGTTAGTTTTCCTTTTACGATAAAGTACATAGTTTAGTTATACCGATCAAACGAAACAAATAGAGTGTTCGCTTAAAAGGGTCTTAATTGTTTACACTTTCTTGAAATCTGGTGTAGCGGTAGCAAGGCGAGTTAATTGCGGTCGAGCACGCGACCACCGCACCGCAGTCTCCCACTCGCGGCCCGCTTTGAAACTACCTTCTAACACTTATATAGGTATACAAAGAAGGTAGCTTTTAAAATTGAGGATGGCTAGATGCCATAAATTTTAGCTGAGATCTCTGATCTTTACCTAATATCTCTATTTAGGATTTTTGAAGTGAAAACGTCTTTAGGCGCGTTAAGCGCTTTTTGGGTGAACGAAAATTTATTTTATATATTTATTTCGATTACCAACATAATGTACACCGTAGCCAGATCCGATAACACAATTAAAAATTAAAAATCATGGAACTCGCGTCATATCACCGAACGCTTTTCATCAGATACTCGTATATGTATATGTGTACTTTTTCGGTGAACAAAAATCGTGAAACTCGAAATTTGAGCTATGTCACAAGTTACTTAGTTTTCACTTCTATCGGCAGTTTCCAAAACGTACATGCTTGCAATTTTGTACAACAATAACTAAATATAGACCTAAAGTTTTTTTAATTGAGGGTTGCTTCTACGTAATACAAAAGGCTGTTTTTTTTTTTGTTTTTTGGCGGGAAAGCGAAAAAGATTGCGTCACCGCATTGTATTATTTTCCAAAACTTGTGTTATTTTCAGTGTTAGTGCATAAAATTGGTGGCATTCTATTTGTTAAGTGCTGGATTACAGGCGTGAGTGTGGGAAAATGGTATAATGATGGTGAAACGTTTCTTTTCGTGTTGTTTCCAAAACTCCATCGAAGCTTCAAGTAAAGTTGCCACCACTTTACTAGGAGTATGACTTTGACTAGACTATGACTTGACTTGATGACTACGACTGTGACTTGACACATATTTGCGTGAAATATTATTAACTTGATGAATTATCAATTACTTGACACTGGCTAAATACACAAAAGTGTGGAGCCAAAACATTTAAAAAAAAGGCTGTTTTTTTGCCATACTTCCCGAGTTGTGTATGTCTTTTAACAGGTCACTTACAGCCTTATTAATAAACACTTAATAGCTTTAGACTATTTACACCATCTTTTGTCTCTTTCGATCCAGCTAAATATTACAGTAGCGAAAGCAGGACAAAAGCTGGAGTAACTAATCCGAGACTAATACCCGTTTATTAATAAGACTGATAAAGATCACCATTTTAAGAAAATCCTAAAGTTATATTAAACGTGCGGCTGTCAATAGTAAAGAGTGAAAAGAACATCTGGGATATCATTTAAACAATAATTTTTAAGGAATAAACAATCCTAATATTGTATTTAAGCGGGTGCCAATCACATTAGAATTTCATACAGAACAGGGTCATAATATTGGAAAATGTTTATCTAGTGGAACAACTAGGTACTGATCGCTACTATACAGAATCGCTTTTAGTTGTTAAACCATAATAATATATAACAACTATTTTACTATAAACTCGTGTGTAATTTATTTTATTGGTCCATTTTACGACTTATTATCATTGCTACAGCCATTGCCTGCGACTCCGGTTGCGCGGACACTACGATAAATGTCTCCAAACACGATCGATTTTATGTCTACGGAATCCTTGGAAAAGAATAAGTACTTACGATAAAAACGGTTTCGAACTTACTTTATAAATTCGAATGCATAAATTGATATTATCGAAATTTAGTTTATCTTGTAGTACATTACTATTGAATTAGATAACACTACAACTCTTTAAAAAAAATATTCCTTTTTTTTTCAATATTTCATGTTATCCAATCACGTTGTCTAATTTCACGGAAGTTAGTTTTACATGTAGGTACCTAAGTTATACGCGACACGTGGTGTAGTGATTGAGTAGGTTGGCTCATAACCCGGAGACGGCGGGTTTGACTCCCGCGACAGTACAAGAATTTATAGAAAAAAATAATACTTGTTCTATATCTGGGTGTTGTGGGACCATGGTCCTCGTAGTCCCTGGGTCCCTAGATAATCCTAGTTAGGTTAGGTTTAGGCGACCCCTTCTCGCCCCCGGTACGGCGGACGAGGTGCTCACGGGGGGTTTTAGTGGGTTCGAGTCCCACCACCCTGCCGCACTTCCCTGCCACCACGGGGGTGGTGGCAGGGAAGTGCGAGGGCATTTCCCCCCTCAAAAAAAAAAAAGGTTTAGGGTCCAGGATCATTGGGGCGAGATGGTAGAATGCAAACGCGACTCCATCTCGTCCAACCACGGCGGAACAATGCTCATGGGATGTTTTTAGTAGTTTCGACACCCGTGGTGGCATACTAAAATTGTACTTAAAAAATTGTCATTTTTATTAAGCGTTGAGCTATATTCCCTGAACCGACGGAATGCAGTCTCTATTCCTTAACAGCGGTGCACCGAGTCGAGACCTGACGCATTCTCATTTAATCTACACCGATTAGCGTACTTGGAAAATTAGCTAAGAAGCATGCCGCTCAGCGTCGCTCGGCGAACGCAATTAAAGCAATCATAATTCTTAAACATAACGAGAATAATGTCTACTTAAACTTAAATATCATCGTTTAAACCCTATAGTATAGTAATGATCATGCGGCGACATTTCCGTAAAGACCGTCGACACTGGCAATCATCTGAGCGTTTGATACTTGGCCCTCGCGCTCCCGGTCTAGCATTATGGTCGTGTTAAAGGTGAGATTTTATCTTCTGAAGGTAAAATACTTTGCACCAAGTTTGTATGGCTAATTGATGCTAAAACAATGAGATTAGCTTAGATAGCTTTGCTTTGTTAATTCACTCATTATAGGATACTCTACATTGCTTCTGCTTTCTATCTACTTATTAGAACTTTTATCAGCATATTTTCATTAAATGAAGGCAGTGTGGCAAACTCTTTGTTTTATATAAAACTGGTTTATATCTAATTTAGTTCGAAATTTAAAAACTGTATTATCTGTTCTTTTGGTATTAGGTTTTGATTGATGGTCTTTGATTTTTCGCCATCGAAATATATATAAACGAAATCGATTTTTTTTATAATTATCTGCATTTTAAATATAATATCATTTTATAAGTCCACGAGCTTCTGCCCGCAGCTTCGCCCGCGGCGTGGCCTATGGGAAAATAATTCAACCACCCATTTCACCCTCTTAAGGGTGGAATTTCGAAAAATCTTTGTTTAGCGGATGCCTATGTCATAACATCTATCTGCATGCAAAATTTCAGCCTGATCCGTAAAGTGGTTTGGGCTGTGCGTTGATAGATCACTATGTCAGTCAGTCAATCAGTCAGTCACCTTTGAGTTATATATATTTAGATTAAGGTTTTTATTATTATCATCACGTAGTTCTATTCAGACAAAATTACCTAGAACATATTTAAAATAGACTTCCACAAACTGGTGAATATAACTTGAACCATTGTGAAATAAGGGCCAGCTAAAGGCAGTTAGCACAAAAGCTATGGCATTATTAACTGATATTCCACTGGTAACAAATCCGAACACTCGTTTATTATAAAGAACGGTTATGATTTGAATTTCGTTATGCCCCCTGTTTCTGTTTACTGGGCATTGTTTGAGACATTACAGGCCGAATACGGTCCGACCAAGCGCACACCTGTTAGCGCTACCCGATAGCTTACTAACTTAACCCACTTTATTTAGTCACTACTTTAAATGAATGTATGACTAGTTTACTCAGTTAAGCGAGAAAGCTTGCGCGTTGTAGCACTACCGCAGTCCGATTTAACAAAGGAATAAGGCGGTACGGTTAGCAACCGAGTCATTTATTGCTCTTTGTTGTTGATAACCATTATTATTTTACCGGCACTTCCTGTGCAAATGATGTTTGTTCTAGAAAACTTTAATGATGAATGCCCACTTGGATTATACACACATACCGAAAGTGTGTTGATGATTGAAAAAATACATAACTACCATAAATTGCCAGAAATCCATCATTTTTAGTCAAGTTCATAAATGTGTTTTTAACTTAAATTTACTCACTAGCATTTCATATATCCACATACTAAACTTGTCTACAACTGCCGCAGAATACACGCTTTCAGTCCTTTACGCACGTTGAACGAGTGCGAATGCATTATGCACTCGTTTCCTCATATAAAAATGAAGACACACCCAATGTCTAGAGTGGCTGTGTCTTTTATACTACTACTACTACTATACTAAGTCTTACTACTATTATACTAATATTACTACCGTACTTTACCGTTATTATGGTAGTAGTATATATTGGTAGTATTTAGGTACTGACGTGCTTTTCAGGTTCTTTTTATTTTATTACTTGAGTTCATAAGAAAGCATGGGCCAGAAGAGTTAAACCATATGGTTGTTAAAGAAAGAACTTTCTATGAGGTATATTTGGTATTAATACATTAAATTGAAAAGTATGAGCGTGCCAACTGTACTATCACGATTGGCAACACTGTCTTCCTTAATTTCAACGTTCCAAGTAGAATCCAATATAAGTTAGCTCCGGAAAAGGAGCGTGTACACTTGCACCATGATCTTAAATTGGACGTGCGTGAGGAGGTAGTGCCCGATATGTGGCGGAGATGTCGATTTGGATGCCGTTACAATAGGCATCGTGTATTCGTGTAGTGTAGTGTTGTGGGACCGCGGCTGCGAGGCGCGGCGCGGTGTGGTGGTCGAGGTGCGACAAGGGCGTGCGACGGACCGTTCCAATTTACGGGTCACGAGCGGACCACTCGCGCACCGACCTATCTGCCTTTACTCCATAATTGAATCCAGTGGCGTGGGAGACTCAACAGGGACAAATAAAATATTCCATATTATCTCTGCCTTGTCGCAGTAATAATGGTAGGAAGATACATTTGGTTTTAGATGATTTAAGTAGTAAAAGGAACGGTAATTATTTCAAGTATGAACGGTTTTCATCTACGGATGATGGGTGACCGCTGTAAATGACAGCAGTGATTCGGTCTGCGGTTGTTGTTGTTAGAACAAGTCAAGTAATTAATGGCTACTTGCCTAAACGTACGGGAACTAATATAATGATTTGTTAATCTTTCTACTACTTATCTATATGATTTCGTGTGATTCATTCTTTCAACATCATCGAAACAATATGTAATAAAAGTTCCATGTTACATTTGAATACAATTCTGCATACAATTTTCATTCAGAGTCCGAATATGAGCGTAGACCCATATTAGTTTTCGTATCTTTTACGCCCAAATACGAGTATTATCCTAAAGAGGCATTTAGGCCAACGTCCAATATAAAGTGTTAGCTTACAGAGCTAGTGAGCCTTTTTTGAAAGTGCGTCGGCGTCGGCGCCAGCGCGGCGTGCACAGGTGCGCAGTGTCGCGGATCGGTCGCCGATAACGCCGGCATTAAACTTAAATACGAGATCAAACTGCGAACACTTGTGTTCTACGCTATTGCAATTGATTGCCTGTAAAATTGCCCGGCCATTTATCTTTAAATGTCCTAAGGTTTAACGCCCGGTTATTGTTTTACGACCTGTTTATGGGAATGATTATGTTACATTGATTGAGCACTTTGCCTCGGGCGTGTTGTAATAGCTACGGAGCGTATAAGCTTTTTATGAGTGCATGCTGCTATTTTTTACAATATCCAGAGAGCTTTCCATCTTTGGGTATTAAACTTAACGTTAGAGGCTTTTAATAGTAAAATGTTTCCGAAGATCCCTAGGGTATTTTTCCTTAATTGTGTGGAAGTAGCTATAGCTCCAAATTTAGACAAAAGCTGCGGCCGTTAAAACGTGTATGGAGAGCGCATTATAAGGCGCATAAACCGCGATACGGCCGCCGGAAAGGTTAAGGGCACAAGACACCACGTGGGAGGTGCCAGTTTAAGAAACCCAAGATCCTGTCTTGTTCACAAATGGCATCCATTTTCTCTGCAACTTTGTTCTGGAAGTGCATTAAGCAGGTACTTTATTTTATGGAAATATGGTGCACCTATCTAACATGGTGTCTATTTAGTGTGTCATATCTTCTTATCTTGAGTTGTCTCGAGTCAAGCGGCAGATTTAGATTCTTCTTTCAAGTATGTCAACTATATAGGTTGGTACTTCAAGCATTATATTTTGTTGAATCAATAACACTAAATCAAAAAGTTGCAAATGGTTGATGGCGGAAACTGAACGTGATTGCTCTTGGGGCGACTTGAACGGGCTTATCATATTAGGGCTGAAGATAATAATAAAAATTATCATCTATTTTTACAGCTCGTTACATATGTTAGTTCCAAAATGTATGGTGTTAGAACATTTCTTTATGTATAACAGGATTTCTATTGCTGGCTGATACTTTAGAAAAAAGTACTTTACCGTAACGGTAACATACCTACTAAGGTACTAAATTATTTTTGGGACATAAATAATTTAGTATATTTAGCTCAGAATAACTATAGATTGGTATAATTTTTACACTATGTAAAATTTTGACCGAAATTGTTTCAACTCACAACTCATAAACAAAAAATGTACTTATCGATATTTTAACATTTTTATTATTTTAACAAAGGTCCGTTTTCTAGTGATTGATTACATGAATCAAACGAAATTTTTATTCACGTTTATTTAATTAATTCCATTCATAATGTGTTGTTAAAATAATAATTTAAAAAACAGCGCAGAGCCGCACTGCACCGCGCGGCGCCCTCACTGCTTTGTTGCCCGCTTGCAGCCTAGCTCAATCTCCAATACGTAAACAGTAGTGCCTAAACATCTTGTGTGGCTTGACCATGATTATACAAGACAACAAGCCAAATACGCAAAAGTATAAATTAGCGAGTTTTAAATACCTACTTTTAGCTTATTTTTAAATCCATTTTCTTTAAATTATAATCTTTTCGGAGTGTTTCAGCTTGTAGTATGCTAACCTCCACCAACATCCCAGATCAGCATCATAATCCATACTTTTTGGTATTTGATCTATGTGGTACGGTTTATTTGTTTGTTTGGGTTACCTTCTTTCTATAAGTCACGTAAAAAGAAGAACGAACTGCATTTTGTAATTTTGTATTGATGTGAGAAATGACAGAAGCTGGACCTATTAACCAGGATCCTACGCTTGGCTGTGAAAAGAAAGACTCTGTTCATGAATAAATAACAAAGAAATTAATTATTTTTGCTTAAAGTTTCTGCCTGATAATAGAGCTAAACTATAAATTTTGTACCTCCACGAGCGTCTTCGTGGAAGGAACTTCGGAGTCCAACAGGCCACGAGATCGTGGAGCATAGAAGCCATCACCTAGCTACCGCCAACAATTCCCGACTTGACTCCAAGGTACGTATAACCAACACCATTTCTCTCAATCAATTACATACCTTCTTTCTTTGTAGTGTGAAGGTTGAGTAGATTGCAGAAAAAAGAGCAAAAGCGTTCTGAGTCTGGAGGTTGTAGGTTTTTTTTTTTTTTTTTTTTTTTTTTTATTGTTAGATAGGCTTGCGTTTATATATTTATCCTTTATATTCTTTTCAGTTCCATTTCTCCTCTTCCTTCTTCATGGTGTCTCCCTCCAGGGTCTGATTAGGCAGGATCTGGACCTAGTTAGGCATCCTAAACTCTGGGCGGAGCCGATACGTGACAAGCTTTGCATTATACGGAAAATTCGCGCCCGGTGACGCTGCAATGGTCGCTAGAGAGCAACAGCATTAGCACGTTAAAAAAAACTATACATAAAATAACGTTGTATGTATAGGTTCGACAATAGCAACAGGTAACTATCACATTCGCACAACGAAATATCATAAATAAGAGGTTTTATATGGCAAACGGTGAGTGTTGCACGACTGTTCGAGGTGCGGATAGTGTATTACGTGTGAGTGCGCAAGCGCAGTCGTGCACACGAGTCGGTTCATTATCGCGCGTGATGCATTCGCGCCCGCCGCCCCTCGGCTAGTACCTGAGATTCGAGCTCTCGACACTCGAACACAAATAAATCATTGCTGATTTCGCATGCACCGACCACTGTTCCACTGGCAACATAATACAAGATAGATTCAGCGTTAACGTAAGGATCTTGTCCGTTTTAGCCGGATGGGTAATCGGTTTGTTTACTATGGCATAAACCATTCTTACGTAGTTTTTAGCACTCTCACTATTCCACCGGAACCTGTTACTACAGTTACGTTTATTATGAATGCGTAGTGACTTCGTTATCTACTAAAACGTAAACAACATTTTCGCGATCGTCTTCACAACAGGATATGGACGGATTTCCAGTGATAAATAATGTATAAAATATATTTTAAAAGACAAACAACGTTGAGCCAAACAAAACAACATTATGTTCAAAACTAGCTCACTCGCTTCGGCTTTGCACGGATCAATTAGTTTTACGCTCTAACTCCGTAAAAAGAAAGAGAGAAGAGAGAGAGAGAGCGAAAGAGAGAAAAAGATAGGGGTAAAGGATGAATGGAAGGGACGGTGACGAATACAATGCCGTCCTATCCATTCACTCTTTTCTCTCTTTGCCTTTTCCCTTCCTTCTTCCCCTCCCTTCCCTTCGGCAGAATAACTAGTGGCCTCATCTTTGTCACCGGCAATGTTTTATCGTAGTGTATGAACATGTTACGTACTTAAATACCTATTAGCTTGTTACTATATGGAGACCTGCAGATACCATGAAATCGCCGCAAGGATTAAATGCAATAACTTTGTAATTTTTCAAGATACTTATTTCAAAAATTCTATCACCATTTAAAATGGTTCTTTACTGTTTCATAAATTATATATTATCATAATTATACACATTATTTTCGTATTACTCCGTACAACCCGCACTTAGCCGATATTTAAAACACCGTTAAAGAATATCTTAGGTTTACTTACGAGTTATCCATGCGTAAACTTAATTTCATTTAACAAAATAGTGGTTATGCTAAACTAAAACTACTAGAAACAAACAAACCACTATTAGTAGGCAACGTGCGCAATATGCTGGCAGCATTGCCACGTTACATAGCTTTGGCCGAAAACAATTATATTTACATCAAAATAAATAAGTAATATTCTTAAAAACTACCAAGTTTCATTAAAATTCGTCCAGTAGATTCAGAACGATGCGTGTTTAAAGGGACAAACAGAGAATATTTTAAACAAAATGTTTTTATCGATTACGTAATGTACCGTAATGAAATGTTTAAAAAAATAAAATATCTAATGTACAGATTTAGCCGAGTTTCAGTTTTATTATATGTAAGCATAGAAGACAGGTAGACTTTTAGGGGTGTCACACATTGGGTACATTATGAGCCAGTTGAGATGAACACCATTATAAAAAGAACTAACGACTTCATTTTAATTATTAATATTGAAAGACGCATGGCATCAGCATCGCCAATCGGCAGTGCAAACGGCCATTGGGTACAGGTGCTTTAAATAAAATCCATTTTTTTTGTTTTCAGCCCTACCACCCATTCGTAGGTGATAGGACTTTTCTGCAAAGTTCGTCTAAGTATTAGGTACCACCGCTTTGCCAGTTATTCTGCAGCCAAGCAGTAGTGTGCAAGCACTACTGTGTTTCGGTTTGAAGAGCACTGAGGCTAGTGAAATTAGTCGAGTAATGTTATTACCAGACTGTGCTAATGTCTCTGGATGATGATGCGCAGTGCAGTGTCACGTGCAACGAATTAACGATTATTCGTCAAATCATTCAATAACATAAAAAAAAACATGTGTATATTTCACACAACGCCATTTATCCCTAATCCACCACATATATAGAATCTTCTAAATATATATAAATCAAAGGTGACTGACTGACATAGTGATCTATCAACGCACAGCCCAAACCACTGGACGGATCGGGCTGAAATTTGGCATTCAGGTAGATGTTATGACATAGGCATCCGATAAGAATGGATTTTTCGAAGTTCCTCCCTTAATAGGGTGAAATGGGTGGTTCAATTATTTTCTCATAGGCCACAACGCGGGCGAAGGTGCGGGCAGAAGCTCGTTTTAGCATATACCTAATCAGTCCTACAATATAACACCTAAACACAGAACCAACATCGATGTTCATCTCACAAATGCTTATCCTGGGTGGGAATCCATCCCACAACCTACCGTTCCGTACCGAGCTATCAGGCCAGTTTTTGTCATGGGACTAAATCCCGGCAACGGCCTAGGCCGAGGCTCGCACCCCAGGTGTGCCCTTGTGGAGCTCCACAAGGGCACACCTGGGGTGCGAGCCTCGGTTTTTTTTGACGGGTGCTGTTCGTCTCTACCGACCTTTACAGCGGGAGGGCAGGCGCTTAAGGCGCCCAGCCGTCAAAAGTGGGAGGTAACTAGCTAGTTACCTCCCACTTTTGACGGCTGGGCGCCCTAAGCGCCTGCCCTCCCGCTGTAAAGGTCAGTAGAGACGAACAGCACCCGTCAAAAAAAAACTACATTATAATTAACCTAATATCGCTTCTTGGATTGCTTTGATCTGTTTAAGCGACATAATATTAGATCCGAGACAAGTAATAATGCTAGCAAGTATGTCTACCCGTCATCGTCCTAAAACCTACAGTATTTTATCCTTTGAAAACTACTTTATAAAGTACTTCCAATACAATCTAATACTTCGAAGGTGATTCTCATAGTGACTTTATTCAATGTGTATGATATTATCGATCTGAGGAACCACTGAAGCACTTCTTGTTTGAATTTCTTATCAGTTTAATTATATACGTTGGTTAGCTTAGCATATACAGATTTTCTTTTTCTATAGTCAGGACTTCCATGTTCAATTAGTTTTATTTTATTGTAAACTATTAAGGGCACCCCTTATTGTGTGGTCATCTTCAAACACTTTAGTAACATGATTTCCAATGCTAAGTGTGGCCCATGGTAATGGACGAGGAAAACGACGCAGTGAAAAATATAGGAAACAAACGACTTACGTTCAAGAATTGAGGCCATTATAGCTTCGTACATGTTTTTCAATAGGATTTCCAGGACGCAAACGATCCTAAACATTCAAACACCTGACGATATACATAACACATACATGTATGTATTTTAAACCCACGTGGAACTAATTGGATTTTATAGCTTTACTTACTATGCTTTACGAATAACATGAACGTTATTTTACTAGTACACAGCACCGTAAATCGTAAATTCGAGTGTCGTGAGGCGCACAATCTCTGACTATTATTAAGGACTTCGTCAACATATCTCGAGGAGCCGATTCACCGCGGTCTTAATTCCGATCGGTGATTTACAACTTGTTAATAATACCGCAAGTATAAACCGCACACACATAAATCAAGATCTGAACTGTAGCTTAAACGAAAATATTGATTGTAATGCCCTGGTTTACGTGCTTACAACTTACGGGTAACTGATTTTTGCATCGAGTAGAGTTTATGATGTAACGGTTCATTCAGCCCTATAATCCCCCTTTAATCGTATCCGAGAGTTAAGTGACTGGAACGCAAAAATATTATTTTTGACAGTAAAGAATAATGACCGCAATCGATTCGTTGAGAATATCAATCATCAAAACATCAAGTTTATTCGTTTCTGAATCCGTTTTCCCACCTGTTTGTGACATGATGTATTTGTATCGTTCCTTTTTCGCGTTGTGAAGTGGGGCTTACTGTCGTAATACAAGTGTGAGGATCTCATTTGCGTGAAGTTTTGGCGGGGCCATTAAACCTGCTCGGATGTTTTCACTGACTAATTGATTGTTTGATGCGTTAGGCGAGTATCACGAGCGGTAGTCATTACTGCAGAGACAAATGGACGTAATAAATACAATTTTAACACGGTCACGACTGAAGAATTAATACTCGAGAAGAAATATCCGCGTCAGACATAATTAGTAACGCAGGTGTAATTTGTGTTTTGATGGGCGTTCTGCCTTATTGGTGTTTCTAATTACCTACTAAAAGTTAATTTAACCGCTTCATATATGTATTGCACTGGCTCCGATAATACCTACCTATATTGTATGGTCCATTGTAGGCGCTGTTACTTCGTGTAGTTTGTTTAGGATTAATGAAGTAGCTTGTATCCTAGTTGGTAGTATTTAAGCACCTATATTTACTTAGATAGCGACGAGCGTGTACATGTTATACTTAATTGAGATTATCGAGTATATACGTGTTACAGAAGGCTAGCTTACGGTCTTTTTCTCTGTAATTTCAATAACATAAGTTTCTGCATGCTGTACAGTTTTTAACGAATTAAACGCCACCAAGTTTATGCGCTAACACTGAAAATAACACGAGTTTTGGAAAATATAACAATGCGGTGAAGCGATCTTTCTCGTTTTTCTGCCAAAACTCCAAAAGTTGGTATTTTATGCTCTCTATTTTATGTATAAACTTACGGAATTTTCAGTGTAAAGTAAATCCGTAATTGTATGTAAGATCTAGGTAGTATTAACTGTGTAAAACTAGGAATACCAGGTATACTAAGATCTGTGAATTTGTGAAATAAATAAATACAATCAGATTGCAGACCGATATCGATTGCTGGGGTTTTGAATTACGAAACTATTATAATCAATAGATTTAAACGAAAGTTTGATAATAATCAGAAGATGGACGCAAATAGATTAAAATATTAGTTAGTCTTAATGAATGAAGATCATAGATGCGACCTGTGTTGGGTGGTGGAACAATGAGATCTTAGAGCAATCCAGAGGGCTGCCACCATAAGTAAAAATTTTCGTAAACGTAATTTCGTGTGAATAATAAATATTTTTCCCTTAAAATCGGACGTTACATAAATGATTCATTTCAATGCTTATTTGTTCCAGTACAAACACTCATCATAACATTTTTAAGAATGAATTTCATGACATTAAAAATAATAATAGTTTAGTAGCTTTGGCAGAACACCTAAAATGTGCAATATAGGATGTACGATTGACCTATATACGCTGCGCTGGTGCGACATACTGAGGTGCAAAGCATCAAAGGTCGACACTGAATCGCCAATTACTACGGTTTTAGATGCATACTAAACAACTCAATTTAAAAAGAAGATTAAGTCTTTTTGTTGGTGTTACCCGATCCTGATGTGTAGAAACGATGGCAACCCTGCAGTGGCTTAGTGTGCGCTCGCGCCCGAGCCCGAGAGGTGAGCCCCGCACTCCGGGGTCACTGCTCTGACCTGCGCGTGGGCGCGCCCGTTTCCGCCCGCGAAACCGAATCATTGCGCCCCACACTTCCAATCTTCATCGATATAGCACCTCACGCTCCACGTACAACCGCACGACAATCGTTCGCTGATTGCTCCCACTTTATCATTTTATAACGAACAATTTCATAACACTTATAAAATTTTATTCAACGGATTATAAATTGTACTACGTTACCTTTACGACGAATATTAATGGTCCTATCACAGGACGGCAACGATTTGTCATAACAATTGTAAGCTGGTTTCAAATGTAATCAGATACAAGCTACTAAATTCGGCTAGTTAACTAGATATGTCTACTTACAATGAGCATGCATATGATAGGTCACACATTGTTTTCTTATACTTGATGATTTTTTATTTTCATTGACCATATCACTCTATTCATATAGGTTTCTCGTAGGCTAGATGCCCGTACCATAGTGCAATTTAATATCTACCATGGTGTTGCCAACAGATTCAGATATATGTATTATAAGTTACAGGAAATATACATTTATGTCAAATATGATCTATAAAATTGGTTGTATAATTGTATATGAATAATCACAACATAATCAAAATCTGATTTTTAAATTTAGTGAATAACGCGACTTCAATTGCCTTACCTTAATTTCAGACACATATTTACTGTGCTTAGAATCTGATTCTATGCACATTTAATATGAGCTGATTGACGAATCAGCAGCACTTTAACAACTATTTCTTGTGATTTTCAGTGCGATAATATTTTCGATAGATAAGCTGTTTATCATTGAGGAGTTCCATATTGGATATCACCAAAGGTCATGTTTTGTTTAACTAAAATATATCTCCCGTAATATCCCAGTTCAACACCGTAATTACGCTAAACTTGCTGTTGGTGTTTCGTTGGGTATCTTCAAAGCCCGTGGTTTCATCAAATGACAACTAGTACCTTGACAGATGTGGCCTGTGATTTCAAACACAACACCTTAAAAGTTCATGATAATATCAGTTAGGCAGGTATTAAGAACAGAACTATAGAAATAGTTTGCTCTTGTCCACTGAGAAGTTTCCAGTTTTTATCTGGTACTCCATCATCAGATTCTCACCAAATTTGTGTGATTTGCCTGCTATGCTTATGTCAAAATAAAAAAATAAAACAATAATTAAAATCAGTTCACAAATGGCGTAGATATCGCATAAAATACACAAAAAAATTAAATCGATTTGAAATCGGCTACTTTTGTTAAAGTCGCGTCAATAACGTTTTAAATGATCAAAACCATAATATTTAAGCAAATTACGGCAATTTTCGAAATCACTAAATTCAGATCAAATAACTCAATTTAAAAATTCTGGCAAATTGCAAAATAACAGCTCTAATTATATAAAGCGTCCACGGTCAAAAGGTAAATCACCCGGAGCAAACAATAAAAAAAAATTAGGCTGAAAAAAAAAACAAAAAAGTGATAACACAATTCATAATAATAGAAATCAGACATTTAGTACCACAAAATATCTGTTTTTAAATCATTCATATACTGTACGTACCATACAACGGTACAAAGAAATGTGTGGAAATAATTGAAACCTCGCATCAGTGCAGCGATTTTTCCGGTTTCATTGTTAGTTAGTATGTGCATTGTTATACCACTATCGGTACAATTAATAGTTTAAAACAAAAGCTCCGTTAGTTCACTCGATCTGCGTCAAGAGCTCTCGCCGAAATATGTTTATCGGCCATCGCCGGATCGAACACATGAAAGTCCTAACAATTTAAGCTACATAAGAGAGGAAAAGGCTTGTTTGTATTTTATAGCACGTAGGTAGGTGCTTAGCTGTAAAGAAACTCTTTTTAAATAAAAATGTTAAAATAAAACTATTGACTGGCTTAAGGTTTATTTATTTTCCTCAACGAACCTCGTAGTCATATCTGGCTTAGTATTTATGTATTTCAAATGAGATGAGGAATTATGGATATTGATTACAGCAAATACAATTATTGCGTTACTCTACCATATTTATAACAATGAAAATGGTAGAGTGTGACAAAATTGATGTCTTAAAAGTTTAAAGATGTCATCGTAAAATATTTATGAGCCATTAAGTGATTTGTCATTTAATTATGCAAATATATAGTTAAGATATCATTTTTATAGATTACAATACAGAAATATGTAAGCGTGGGTAGATCGTTTCGATTTGTATAGTTTACAGCGAACGCTCTCCATATTACTGTATCTGAGGCAGATTTTATAAAAAGCCGCATTTGCATACACATGTAGGAATCACAATGGTCGATTTAATTACGGTTCATTTTTTGTATGAATTAATAGCAGGTCTAAATTCGAGAGGGCTGGCTGAGCGATGACGTCGCGAAGACACTGTTATTCAAGTACTTTCCAGTGACATTTAAATGTCAAATGTGTAGTCTACTTTCGTTGTTAAACTAGAGTAGGTAATTTGGGTGCGATCTGAAATGCACTTTTGTACTCAGTGAATCCGTAAATACGCCTATGATTAATACATATTATTATTATTAATAAATAACCGTGTCACAATTTCAATCAAAGATTGTTATGTATGACATTTGTTAATATTGTGGTTGTATATAGCCAGGAGATATAGTGGCGATTGGCTGGAGCGATGGAGGTGCGAGTAGGTCGGAGGTTGGAGGACGACTGAGACACTGGTTTCCATATAATGTTCTGTTTATTCCAAATCAGCCTTCCTTATATACAAAAATCTGGGTCTGCCTGAGCTACCTCGGATCTTTACCTTCTGGAGACCCCTATGACGTCAGAGGTCACGTGACACTTAAAACTATGTACATTTTCTATCCTACGGCGCAGCCTTACCGTCAGGAGAGCCCCTCAATATAATATTTACAATTAAACCTAACTTATTATCTAATCTACCTAAAACTTAACTAAAGCTATATACAACATAAAAATATTTACATAAAATAAAGTGCGTGGGCGTGTCACTACATCACCCCCCTTCAAGTAAAACGTACGGTACGACGAACGATTCTGCCGCTCCTCGTGGTGTATGGCTGCTGGGCTGGCTCTCAGCGGGCGGTGGTCTGTGTGAATAACCACATCCAAGCCTTCTATGTAACGTCGGAAGTGCTTGACAGCCGTGTACATCGCTAATAGTTCGCGGTCGTACACGCTGTACTTCTTCTGTGCGTCGCTGAGTGTCTTCGAGAAGAAAGCTATAGGTCTCCACGTGTTGTTTTGTCGTTGTTGTAAGACTGCGCCGATGCTCTTGTCTGATGCATCTGTCATGATGTGTAGCGTGGCGCCAGCGATTGGGTGTGACAATATCGTCGCTTGTTTAATGCTGTCACGACATTGCTCGAACGCTGCTTCCGTTTCTGGCGTCCATGAAATCGGTGTCTTGTCCTTCTTTTTCGCGTTGTGTAACAGCTTGTTGAGTTCTAGCTGCTTTTCGGCTTGATGAGGTAACGCGTCTCTATAAAAGTTGATCATTCCCATGAATCTTCTCAAGTCTTCAATGGTCTTCGGCTTCGGAAATGACGATATGGCTTCTGTCTTGTCTTTAGGTGGTTGAATACCGGCTGCAGATACTTGATAGCCCAGAAAGGTTAGTGTTTCCTTTCCGAACTCGCATTTTTCCGTGTTGATAGTGAGACCGTATTCCGTCAGGCGCTTGAAGACTTCATGTAGATGGCGCTTGTGACTTTCTTCGTCCGGAGAAAAAATCAGTAAATCATCAACGTAACTGAATGTGAACTCGTCCAGACCGCGTAGTACTTGATGCATGAATCGTTGGAACGTCTGGGCGGCGTTACGAAGTCCAAACGTCATTGATGTGAATTCAAACAAGCCAAACGGTGTAGTAATGGCTGTTTTTTGTGAATCTTCGTTACTGGCCATTCGTATCCAATAGTATGCTTTCTTGATATCGATTTTTGAGTATATCTTCATGCCGTGAAGTCTGAACGTGAAGTCTTGAATTCTTGGTATTGGGTATCTATCTGGAGTTGTCATAGCGTTGAGGCGTCGATAATCTCCGCAGATACGTAGTTGTCCGTTCTTCTTCTTCACGATGTGTAATGGATTAGCCCATGCACTGCTGGACGGACGACAAATTCCCATTTCTATCAAGCGGTTGAATTCTTCTTTTGCTTCTATGTATTTGTCAGGCGCTAACGGTCGAGGACGCACGTAGACAGGCGGTCCCGTTGTTTCTAAGTGATGCGTTACGTCATGAGGTGGAGGCTTCTTTAGCGACATTGGTCTCTGAATGTCTGGATACTGCGAGAGTATATCACTGTACGGATGACTTTCGTTGATGACGTGTATGGATGAGTCATCGCTGCTGGTCGACAATGTCTTGATTGATAACTTGGTCAGTCCATCAATTAATCGTTGTCCTTTTAGGTCCACCAGGATATTGTGATGACGCAGGAAATCAGCTCCGATGATTGATCTTTTGACGTCTGCTATTACAAACGTCCAGGAGTAGTTGCGTCGTAAGCCCAAGTTCAGCTGAAGCGTTTTTTCTCCATACGTTCGTATAGTGCTTCCATTGGCTGCGTATAACGTGAAATCGCTTGGGGTGCATCTTCGTTTCATCTTCACTGCTAGTACTGAGATGTCGGCGCCGGTGTCGATGAGAAAACGTTCACCACTTTGACGGTCGGTGACGCTTAGGCGGTAGGTCATAATGGCTTCGACATCGATTTCCGCCGCTTTCGATGCCTCTTCTAGTTTTCCGAGTTCTGTTGTGGTTTTTTCCAAGAACACGGAGGTTCACATCTTCTCGCTCGATTACGGAATCTGTAGTGGTAACGGCATAGCCAATCAGGATCTGCCGGCTTTCTTGACTTGTTCGCAGACTTGGATCTCGAGCAGTTGCGAGTGTAAGCAGGACGGCGATATTGTTGTCTTCCTCGCAGCTCTGCGACTTCTAAGGTAAGTTTCTGAATTTCTTTCGATAAAATCTCCAATTTAGAGTCTTCAGGTGAGATGTCTAAGTTGGTTCTGCTTGCTTCGTCTTCCATTTTTGCCTCCTGAGTCGGTGTCACCATTGTGGTTGTATATAGCCAGGAGATATAGTGGCGATTGGCTGGAGCGATGGAGGTGCGAGTAGGTCGGAGGTTGGAGGACGACTGAGACACTGGTTTCCATATAATGTTCTGTTTATTCTTTTTTTTTTTTTTTTTTTTTTTTTTTTTTGAACGAGCTAATGCTGTTGGTCTATCGACCTTTACAGCGTCACCGGGCGGGAGGGCGGGCGCTTAGGGCGCCCAGCCGTCACAAAAGTGGGAGGCAACTAGCTCAAGGGCACCCCTGGGGTGCGAGCCTCGGCTTGGGCCGTTGCCGGGATAAGAGGATCGAGAAGACTACGTCCACTGGAAGAGTGGACTCTATTGAAAGTCGCGACCGTTCTAGCTAACCTACGGGGGGTACGTCGACCTCGCCGGCGGGGTCGGTGTCTGATTGTGTTACGCTGGTATCCTATATCGGTGCCGAAAGCGGTACCTGAGCCAGAAGGGCTAGACTGGTCCGGTGATCCTAGCGCAGCCGATACTACGGCTGCTATAGGATCATCCGGGTCGCTCAAGACGTGTCTCGGGCGGCGACGACGGGGTGGCGAGTCTGTCGTGTCTGTACAGTAGTTTGAAGCTCTGACTACGAGAGGGTTGGGGTGATGAGGTGCCGCATCAAAATAGCGGCGGGATGCATCCTTCATAAATTGACGGATGGATGGGAGTTCGAGATCGCAGTGGAGGTCGGAGTTTCGCTGGTACCAGCGAGCCCCGACCACCTTGCGGACAAAGCGGTTCTGGATCACCTGAAGTCGATCCAGATGTACTGAGGGAGTATGAGCAAACGCGACAGATGCGTAGGTCATAATGGGGCGAACGCAAGTTTTGTAAAGCGTCACCTTATTTCTAAGGGACAGCTTACTACGCTTGCAGATGAGAGGGTGGAGGCGGCCTAAGACAAAGGCAGCCCTATCGCGCACTCGCTTAATATGGTCCTTGAAGTTGAGTTTGGTGTCAAGGGTAACCCCCAGGTATTTGGTAGACGAAGCCCAGGGAATGGGCTTGTCGAACAAGGACAGTGGTTTCGCTGGCGGACCACGCTTGTAGTCAGAAAAGTACATCGCTGCACTTTTATCTGGGTTAACCGTGATCCGCCATTTCCTGAACCAAGCACCGATCTCGGTGAGGGCTCGTTGGAGGCGACCACGCATGTGAACTCTCTGCCATCCGGAGCAGTAGATAGCGGTGTCATCCGCAAAGAGTGCGAGCTGCACACTGGGATGAAATGACCGCGGGATATCGCTGGTGTACAGCGAGAAAAGCAAGGGGGAAAGCGCGGAGCCCTGGGGCACTCCGGCTCTGATAGGATGGGGAGACGATCGCTCCCCCTCGACGCGGTAGCGAAAGCTTCGATCCCTAAGGAAGTCTTGTATGATGTGCACAAGACGATCTGGCACGCCGATGTGGTACAGCTTGAAAATCAAGCCGTCGTGCCAGACTTTGTCGAAGGCTTTCGCCACGTCTAAGAAGACTGCGAGAGTCCCTTTCGGTTTTGGATTCGCGTTGAAGCCATCTAGAATGTGCTCCGTGATGCGGTGCACTTGTTGAACGCAAGAGTGTCTAGCTCTAAAGCCAAACTGCTCGTCGGGAAGGAGTTTATGTTCGTGGATATGGGACCAGAGACGCCTCCGAATGAGACGCTCGTAGATCTTCCCCAGAGTACTGAGGAGACTGATGGGCCGGTAGCTAGAGGGCTCGGTAGCCTTCTTGCCTGGCTTGTGGATGCCGATGACGTCGGCGGACTTCCACGCAACGGGGAAAGAGCAGTTGCTCATGGCCGCATTGAAGATGCTGACTAGGAGATAGATTAAGGGGACAGAAAAGTGTTTGACCACTTTGTTGCTGATACCATCAGCGCCGGAGGCTTTACGGATAGCGAGACCCTTGATGACAGACTCAACTTCGGCGGCCCTAATAAGCTCGAGCGGGGGGTCGGAAGGTGGTAGGGAGCTGCGACGTTCGACTTCACTGACCACCGTATGGAGGTGGGCAGGGTCAACGTGATCGGGGGAAAGGTTGCACTGGGCCTCGAGGCTCTCAGCCAAACACTCGGCTTTTTCCTCATCATCGAACGCGGGGACTTGGTTTGGCCTATCAAGAGGGGGCATCGTTCTAAGTGTGTCACTTTTCAGAGTTCGAGCCAGCCGCCAGTAAGCCTGGTGGGTTGGCTCGAGCCCTGAAAGTAGGTCTGTCCAGTTCTGGGCGCGAAGATCACTTATGCGTTTCTTAACAGCACGCTGTAAGAAATTCAAAGTGGATTTGTTATCACGGGAGGGAGCCGCGTCATATGCCCTAGTGGCGGCGTTCTTTGCTGTCAGCAGTCTCCTCACGTCCTCGGGCAAGTCCCAGCGGTGGTCCACCACCGGTACCTGCTTAGAAGACTCACCGATCACAGTGCGGAGGTGACTAGTGAGAGCATCGATCGCGGTGGAGACGTCATCTAGTGTCTGTATGTCGTCAGGTACCTTGTCTAAGTCTGGTGAACTGATAGCTTTCAGGGATTCCCCCAATCGCTTCCAGTCCACCACTGTCTTAGTCTGGGGTATCAGTTCAGTTGGATCCGAGCCTAGTCTCATGAGAACGGGGCGGTGGTCAGAGTCAAGTTCGTGGAGCACTTCTATCGAGCTTAACCTGAGGGCTACGCCTTTTAAAAGTGCTATGTCGAGTATGTCTGGTCGTTGGTCGAGGTTCCCGGGGAACCTGGTCGGAGTCATGGGTGCGATAATGTCAAAGGTGTGGTGGTCTGTGTCTGGTCGTGGGTCAGTTAGCTGTTCAAGTATCCTACCGTTGGTGTTGGAGGTGTGACAGTTCCACATGACGTGTTTGCTGTTGAAGTCTCCCGCCAGTATGACGGAGCTTCCCAGAGAAAGTAGCGCGTTGATATCACTACTGAGCAAACGTTTATCAGGGGGAAGGTAGCAAGACGCTAGTATGATCGGTTCGTGGCCGTTCATAGCTAGGCGACAACAAGACGCTTCTAAGTTGATTAAAGATGAGGGAGTATCAATTGGGATGCAGTGAAGAGACCTTCGGTAATAGATAAGCGTACCGCCTCCGGCATTGGTAAGCCTATCATTACGAACCACTACGTAATTGGCGATCTTAGGATCCCGCTTACTAGGTTTCAGGAGGGTCTCCTGTACAAGCATCACATCGACCTGATGGGTCTTACAAAAGTTATGAACCAAGTCGCGTTGACGAGTGAGGCCGTTTGCGTTGAAAAACGCTAACGCTACGGAGCGAGGTTTAACCTTTTTTGGTGTACTATCCATATTAGATAGTACTAAAAGAAGGTAAGGGGCAGCGCATGATAGCGTCGAGAATGCCATCGTGCTGGACCAGGGCACAGAAACGGTCCTCGGGAGTGGCGGCTGAACGAAGTTTGTGTGCTAGCACACGTACTTCCTTCAGATCGATGGCTGATAGGCTCTGCTTAATCAGAGCCAGATCTTCCATCAGGGAAGTTGTAGCCTGGCCAGAGGGACCAGACTTAGAGGCGGGAGGGCTAGTGTGGGCTACAGGCAGCGCTTCAACAATAGCTGGAGCGCTGCTAGGTGTCGCTGGCGCGGCCTGCGCCCGGACCATGCTCGGGGGCTTGGACCAGGCGTTGACTACGGGAGGCGGTGCCTGAGAGGGCTGTGTGCTGCTTGCCGAGACAAGGGATAGCTTAGAGCTTATTCCTTGAGCGCCAGTGGTAGGTGGATTGGGGCGTGATGGCGCGCGCCCGCTAGTCCTGCGTGTGCTGCGCGGTGCCTTCGGGCAACCACGATAGTTCGCGGTATGCCCTGAGTTTCCGCACAGAACGCAGCTTGGCGGGTCTGGACTGTCCCGAGTGCGGGAACAGTCGGCGGTGCCATGATCCCCAAGGCACTTAACACAGCGGGGCCTGGCGTAACAAAAACGTGCCGCATGCCCATAGAGCTGGCAGCGATGGCACTGGGACGGAGTACCGTTTCGGTGTGGGGCCTCGACCGTGACCGCTGAAAGTTTGTCTACCTCCTTCAGATTGAAGATAGACTTCCCCTTTGCGGTGCGGTCGAGCACAACCAAGACAAGGTCGAAGGCAGTTTTGGTACGACCACTGTATAGGCGGTGAACTTCCCGAACCGGGAACTCCTGGGCTTTGAGGTCCTTGAGGACAACCTCTTCCTTCACCTCCTTCGGTATTCCGCGTAGGACTACACGAAGAACTTTCTCTTCCTCGAGAGCATAGGTATGAAAACCTATTTTCTCTTGGCGGAGAATACGGGTGAGGAGACGATGGTCGTCCGAGGTTGCCACTTGGACTTTAATGCCCGAGTTGGTCGGTCTGGCGGACGTGTAGTTCACCTTCCTGGTGGTAAGGAGAGATGAAACATTGCTCCATTTCTCCTTTTCCTGGACGTACAGAGGTGGAGGTCGCTCCGGTCTCGAGGCTGATGATCCCGAGGAGGGCACATCTACCTCAATGGCGGGTGATCCTCTGCGGTCGGAAGGGCCGCTTACTGCCCCAGGACTGGGGCAGGCTGCCTTGGACGGGGGAGGAGAGGAAGCTGCCGCGGGGCGCTTCCTTCCTTTAGTGACTGTGATGAAGCCATCATCATCAACAGGGTCAGGAGAGGCGGGACTTTCGCACTCCATCAGTGAGGAAATTACCTCTACCGACGGAGTGGTAAAAATAGGCGAGCGGGAGCGCGGTCGCTCGCGGGTTTCGCTGTCACAGCTTCGCGGTGACGGGGTCGGGGGGGGTCCGCGGATGGCGGGGGAACGGGAAGTGTTGCGGGAAGCAACCTTCTCCGTTTTGCGTGCGCGGGCAACGCTAACTGAGTCAGCGGGTGGCGGAGGCATCACCGGTGATGCGGGCTCACTGGTAGCCAGTGCGGATGGAGTAGGAGTCCTAGCAACGAACTTGGACCAAAGGTTTTTAAGATCGGGGTTGAACCGGATGGCCCAGTCGAAAAATTCGAACAGTTGCCTTGCGGCAACGTCCGACGGGATAGACTCCATCCCGGCGTGCTCCGGGATGGAGTGGGGAGTAAGCAGTAACGCCCCGCCTGTGAAGGCGGAGCGGTGTGTACCTAAAGTGTAGCCCTAATTAGCGTACCGTCTGCAATGCAGCACGGGTGAATACCTGAACGCGGATCCCTACGTCTTCTGCAGCTCCTGCTGCGCCGACGAGTGTACCCGGACGCGGCGGCAGCCAGTCACGCGCACGAGCGCGGAGGCTACGCGGCGACGACGACAACGCACTCGGGCCGCGGCACACGCTCGGACGTGGCGACGGCGAAACGCGCACAACACTTCACTCGCGGCACTGGTAGCGACGGCGCTAATTGTCTATAATGTCCAGCAAACAGTCTCTTCACTCACGGCACTCGCGAGACGGGTGGGGCCCGGGAGGGGCCGTCGGAGACGCGCGGGGCGCGCGGGGGCGGCCGCTCGGCGCGGCGGCGCCGGGCGGACTGCGGTTGCGGTGTGCTGAGCACAGCGCGGAGGCGGGGAGCGCGTAACGGAAGCGCTCAAAGACGACCGCTCGGGGCGGTGTCGAGAGTCGGACGTGGAACTTTTGGTTCTGTTTATTCCAAATCAGCCTTCCTTATATACAAAAATCTGGGTCTGCCTGAGCTACCTCGGATCTTTACCTTCTGGAGACCCCTATGACGTCAGAGGTCACGTGACACTTAAAACTATGTACATTTTCTATCCTACGGCGCAGCCTTACCGTCAGGAGAGCCCCTCAATATAATATTTACAATTAAACCTAACTTATTATCTAATCTACCTAAAACTTAACTAAAGCTATATACAACATAAAAATATTTACATAAAATAAAGTGCGTGGGCGTGTCACTACAATATAATAGGTATAACAAGGTAAGTACGCCTGATGTTATAGAATAAATAGTTTATGTAATTAATACTAAAAAAAAACTGTTAAATTATTAAAATAAGTTTAAACATTGATATTAAATAATAATAAAGCAAAAGAGAACTTTCATAAACGCGTTCGTGGTAAGCGTTTACAGTCCAATATTTTTTGGCACCGAGCCATTGTATGCAAATGAAGTAATGAATGTTTTCACTGCAACAAAACACGAGTAACGGTTCCCTTAAGTGAAGATTTGTCGGCCAATAATAATTATCACCGGCTTGTAACAAATCCACGAGTTTGTTCGTTCCTACCTACTTATCAACTGAAATGAAGTGTGGGTTTGTATGGTAATGCCTTTCCCGTTTCATATTGAATAGAATTAAACTATTTGTCGGAATGAACACCTGTGGAACAGTGTTTTTGAGTGTTTTGACTAATTTGTTTTTCATTCTTTAAAGTATTTTTGTTTGTAATGTGCTTTAGTAGGTTTTTTTATGTTAAGTGACGTGACGAGCTAACCGTTCACCTGATGATAAGCGACACGGCTGCCCATATCAGCTGCAATGCCACTCGGAACTGTAAAGTATAGTTTCGCGCTACACTACACTGCGCAGGACATCCTGAGACATCAGCACAATCTAGTAATAAGATTAGTAAACTGTAAGATCAGGTCATAAAGTCTCATTTGCCCAGTAATTTCACTAGCTACGGTGCCCTTCAAACCAGAACACAGCAGTGCTTGCACATCTGCTTGGCGGCAGAAACTGGCAAAGCGGTGGTACCTAGACGAACTTCGCAGAAAAGTCCTACCACCTAGTACAAATATATATGTATAACTGTAAATGAAGTTTCTGACAGGCTTCATCACTTTATCTGCTGAGTATTCTCTCATCGTAATATGCAGGTACTTATCATTTGACAGTTGTATAACTCGTGTAGTATTTGGCCCTTATATTTTCGTCAGCATCCGTGCCTGTCATAGAACTGACATTCATCACGCTGATGCTGAGTCAACCGCAGTCTTATCTCACAAAGCTTCTTTACTGATATGCGCCAATATTGAGCTGGTATCTACTTCCGAAAGTACTCAAAGTTATTTGCTCCCGTTGATAATCTCATGGTTATCGAGTGTCTATGGACCGGCTCGGGTATTCAGGCTTAAGCGCAGAGCCTCGTATCGCGGTTTCATCGGGGATTCCTCGAAATCTGTCGGTGCGATAACGCGGAAGAAATCATAATTTCGTCAACTAAGTGATATGAGGTAGCTAGGGTGACCAAATTTGATAATCATTAGATACATTAAATTAATTACTTTGCTTATCACAGTAATCACACTTCACACTAATATTATAAAGGCGAAAGTTTGTATGTGTGTGTGTTTCTTACTCCTTCACGCTTAAACGGCTGAATGGATTTGAATGAAATTCGGTACCAAGATAGCTTATATACTGGTTTAACATATAGCTTATATACTGGCTACATCTTATCTCGGAAAAATGAAATGTTCCCGTGGGATGAGCAAATAATTAAAATGCTTTTTATCCGCGGGTGAAACCGTGGGGCGCAACTAGTCTACAATATAAAGCTGGCAAATTCTGAGACGTAGATAACTACGTCTACGTGAAATGTATATAAATACATTGCGCGTAAGTTTAAAGATTCTCCGTGTAGGTAAGAACCTACTTACTTTACATACTGCAATTAAAGCATTTATTGTCCCAGTATTACTCACGTAAATATTCATGTATACTTAGCTACTTGGTAAACTTGAAGCGTAATAAAATGAGTTGTCTGAGGCCCATCAACATGTAAGGGTTGTACAGCTATTCTGTATCTGTACTAAGTATCTACATCAATAAAATCTTTGTCATCTAATAAAATCTCAATTTCAGTGTCACCATCATTTAAATGCAACTTTCCAGTCCTATATACGTACTCGCAAAACATTCTTTGTTTGCTGAACGCGCGATGTCACAGAAGGATTGCGCTAATGTTTTTTTTTGTTTTGGTTTTGGCTCACACTTTTGTGTATTTAGCTAGTGTCAAGTAATTAATTTCTCTAGTTAATTATTGTTATATAAATATATGTCAAGTCAAGTTACAGTCAAGTCATCAAGTCTAGTCATCAAGTCAAGTCATCAAGTCAAGTCATCAAGTCAAGTCATCAAGTCAAGTCATCAAGACAAGTCATCAAGTCAAGTCATCAAGTCAAGTCATCAAGTCAAGTCATAGTCTAGTCAAGTCAAGTCATACTCCTAATAAAGTAGTGGTAACTTTACCAGAAGCTTCTATGTAATTTAGGAAACAACACGAAAAGAAACGTTTCACCATCATGGTACCACTTTACCACACTCATGTCTATAATCCAGCACTTAACGAATAAAATGCCATCAATTTTATGCATTAACACTGAAGTGTTAGTGCATAAAATTGATGAATCACACAAGTTTTGAAAAATAATACAATGCGGTGACGCGATCTTTTTCGTTTTCCCGCCAAAACTCTTTTGCTAATGTTATTGCGAATGTCCAGTAGAATAATGATTTCGGCTTCAGATGAGTACTGTCTGCAAGTTTAATAGTAACTTGGAGACCCTATCTAATGGTAGTGGCGATGACTGGCGGTTGATTCAATTAGTGATTGCGTTCACTTGTCGCCGGTCGCGGCTACGCAGGCGCGGAAGCGGCGCGCGGCGGCTGCGCTCCAACCACGATACGATCTACTTTTCAAGACAATGTCGTGATGTTTTAAACTTTTAAGCTGTGGTTAAAAAGAAAACGGCTGATGGTTTAGGCTGCCATTACGCGATTATTGTTAAGGCCATAAATGCTTAAAGAAATATTCGTCGTAATGTGAATTCAGTTTATATTTTTTTATTAATTAATAACTGGTGTTGATGTAGGAATTATCATATCGATATATATATAAAATGGGATATAAAATCTTGTATAATAATTCTGGCAATAACCGCTTTGTTCATACCTTATACAGAGTGCAATTGAATTCATTAGCATGCATTGAGTACGTTATAGATTTTTTTAATTATTAAGATTGGCCAATGGCGATGTACAACGTCACATTTTCTTGCGGTATTTTGGACGAAAATATAGGTCGAAGAAAATATAGGAGAATCCAACTCTGCTGAACATTGCCCAGCCGTGTTGGATTCTTTGTGCGACTTTTTTTGTCGACGTTGCATCTACCTAATAAAATATAAGTACAAATGAAAAAAAAATTAGGCGTAAAAATGTTGTAGTGTCAAAATATTTAGTTCGTTGGCTTGTGATCGAACCACTGCGCCAGTATAACCACGGCTATTCTGCAGTCCCACGTAAATGACTTGTATTTTTGGACATTTTATCAATTAAAAGATAGATATAAAAAAATAACCTACAAATAAATGTAATAATAATAATGTAATACATTGGTCACGCCAAACTTTATATTTTAGAGTTCCGAATGACACTGTTCTCTCATGGGCGGTCGTATCGTTTAACATCAGGCGAACGACTTGCTCGTCACTTCATTCACTAATTAATATTTAAAAAATAAAAAATTAAATAAAGGTTTTTAAATTATGTAGTTCATTATATAAATGATATAAGCTAATGCGCGTAATACAATCTATTATAGTTAATATGATATAATATACTATTTACTATCTCATAAATACCTAGTTATAAGTTATTAAACGGAAGTTTCGGCGGGAAAACGAAAAAGATCGCGTCACCGCATTGTATTATTTTCCGAAACTTGTGTTATTTTCACTGTTAGTGCATAAAATTGGTGGCATTTTATTCGTTAAGTGCTGGATTACAGGCATGAGTTTGAGAAAGTGGTATAAAAGTGGCGAAACGTTTCTTTTCGTGTTTCGTGAAGCTTCTGATAAAGTTGCCTCCACTTTACTAGGAGTATGACTTTACTAAACTATACTATGACTTGACTTGATGACTTGGACTGTGACTTGACTTGGCACATATTTATATAACAATAATTAACTAAGAAATTATCAATTACTTGACACTGGCTAAATACACAAAAGTGTGGAGCCAAAACAAAAAAAGTTATTAAACAACCCAATATTTATTCTGGATCATCACTGCACAGATAAATTTAGATAAATTTAAATTTAAATAACCTCATATGATTTCTAGATTGTGATATCAGGTTGTAAAGTTTCATATAACGGCCAATCATTTTACTAATTTACAGTAAGTACCCTTCAAATAGGACCTCAATAGTCTTTAATATATTATGCTGGGATGGACTAAATAAGTGGCAAAATGATGCGATGGTACCTATGTATGCATATATGTATACACGAAATCTTACAGAGAAGACCTAGTAAAACCTAACTATATAACCGACCTAACTTAACTGTAACTAATGCTTATGCATATGTAAATAGAACGATAAATAATAATTTGCTTCTTTTATCTACGTTCGGACGAGAGACTAATGTCAGCTATTATTTTTTAAAACGTTTAGAATGTTTTAACGGTCCCAGATTATTAGATATCTGTCATCATTATCCCATTAAATGCTTACTCTTGTAATTGATGGACATTATGCCTTGGTGCTCTGGTGCTACCTACCATTCACTATATTAAGAAGTAGTTACTAAGTATATAAACTAAGGTTAAGCCCAGCCCGTATCGAGCTACGGTTGTTCCATGCTTTTCCAGCGAAGCTTTGCTTTTCCCCATGAAACTTAAGTTTTCTAGACTTTTTTTTTGTTTTGGTTTTGGCTTCACACTTTTGTGTATTTAGCCAGTATCAAGTAATTAATTTTTCAAGTTAATTTATATTATACATATGTATGTTGGGTCAAGTCAAGTCACAGCCCAAGTCACCAAGTCAAGTCATAGTCTAGTCTAGTCAAGTCATACTCCTAGTAAAGTGGTGGCAACTTTACCAGAAGCTTCTATGGAGTTTTGGAAACAACACGGAAAGAAGCATTTCACCTATTTTTTTTTTATTTATTTCATCAATTACACGGCCAAAGCCAATTACCATAATCAATATACGTAAATTAATCTAGTCATATTTCATATAACAATATTATTAACTTAGAATACAAATACAGAATAGAATGAAAAAATAGAACAAAAATCAAAATCAATATTACGTACACATAAAAATAAATAGAATAATCAAAACTATTAATATTATATAATTACTACGGACACATACATTATACCACTTTCCCACACTCATGCTTGTAATCCAGCACTTAACGAATAAAATGCCACCAATTTTATGCACTAACACTGAAAATAACACAAGTTTTGGAAAATAATACAACGCGGAGACGCGATCTGTTTCGTTTTCTCGCCAATACTCCTTTTCTAGACTAAAGTTTGAATTGAAAAGAATAGCTCCTAAGTTTGCACTTATTCCTCTGTGACATACTCAAATAATATACATTGTAGTTGGTATGACATTGAGGTAAGAGGTAATAAGAGCGAACTTATAGGAGCTGTCAAACTTTATTCGTTTTTGATGTCCAATTTGAATAACCTATTGTTTAACAGGTAGTCAAAGGCTTCTGAAAACCATGCAAACATTCCAAATTCCAAAGTACCTAGTATTGTTTTGATGCTAACGTCTATAGCTGCTGCTAATTCAGAGTATAGTATCTATTTCCACAATCGCCTTTAATTTGTCACTGTCGACCAATGTTTTCAGGCGAAAGGAATTAATTTTGTAGGTCGATATTTCAAGAACAGAAACGGGCAAACCAAAGCAAATAACATGCAGTGCGTTCATTTGTAGTGTTCGTACTGAAGCGCCGTTGATTTTGCGTGCCGCTTGTGCTGCTTGCTGCCATGACGGTATACATATTGCATAATTAGGTACTCGAATTTTTACCGTACATGACGCAAAAGATTCAATTGCGATGAAAATATTACACTAATCGTTACAAAACAACTAATATACAAAATATAATTCATAATTATAAAACAAATTTAATTTGAATTTAGTAGTATTCTTAGCCAAACAAAAAATATTTTGATTTGAAATGGTCAATTCTGCAGAACGGTAATTTCATTGTTTATTTAATTTTTTTACCTATTATTTAAATGGCTATTTTTTCTCAAATGTATCTTTGTTTAAAGTAGTGTAATTATAAATTAGTGATATTTGGCGTTGGTGTCAAACGACTAAACTCTGTAGAAATATGACATACACAATTACACAGTTCCGATACTTCTTAAATGATGGCGTCGAAATACACAACCTGTACCATTTGGCGGGTAAAACACAAATTAGATTAGAAAATATTCTTTGGTAAAATGTGTCACATCAAATCCACTGCACATCGTAGGGAAAATAGGAAATCGGCAGGTAGCTTGACGCTCAAAAAATTTTCTTTAATCAGCTGTTACGGCATCCAGAAACAGGAAAAAGATGTAGTGGTCCTTTCCTCATACAACCGGGACCACACGGCCCAAGTGTGTATGTGATTTGCTTTAGGAATTGCTGAACGAGGTTGCAAAAACATCCTTTGTGAATGGAGTCATGGAACTATAAAAGAGCAAAATATGGCCTATTATACCAGTAAAACTTCTTTACGCACGCTTGACTTGGGGAGTAGGGTGGTGAACGCGAGACGAACAAAGTTGTTGGTTCACGTATATCTCCATTACCAACATAACAAAGTTAAAAAAAAAAATCTGTTGGTGGGTATGTCCGGTAAAATTACAATTTACAATTGTCAAGATGGCGACACTAACATTAAACAAAGCAAAAACGAAGTCATACTGGCCGATAGATGGAGCTAAACTAAAGAAGTTTTACTTCAGCCGTGTGGTCTAAAAAAACATTTGTTTTTTTACAGTAGAGATTCTCTGTATCTGTTAGCTAGGTGCCATTTCTCGAATGAGCGACTCAGCCGAATAGCCTTGATAGAATAAAAATATAAATATAGACGCACTTTGAGGTATAACATCCTATATATATAGTATAACAACATAGGGGCACGAAAAGCTTTATCCGACGCGTGCGACATATTGAGCAGTGCCTAGTTCTTCAAATTAATTTTAAATCTTCAATGTAGATTCAATCTCTATAGATGAGTAATGTGATCGCGATGCGACAAATGAGGTTTATTAGAAGGCCCCTCCTCGTACAGTAGTGAAGGTCTGCAGTAGAATTGTTTGTCTATCATCCAGTGCTAACGTAAATTTGTCCGTGGAGATATACGCGTTGTCCCTGGCTAGGACAATTATTGTCTTGTCACTCCGGCCGGAGTTACGGGCTCCATCCACCCGGAACATGCTTTATGTGCGATCACCCATCGCAGATCTACCTATGCATGCCCTGAAAACAAGCTCACTTGATTTTAAACAATAACAATACATTAAATAAGTAAGATGTAGGTATATATATGGTATTATAAGTGATTGTATACTAACAGTGGGTACTCACAACACATGTGACAGCATCATATCCACTAGAATGTTCTATAATTAATTGCACTCATCGTTCGGTGGTTAATAAAACTTCACTATAAAAAAATTGAGTGACTGACTGATTATAGCTGAAGCACGTGCTATAACAAAAACATGAATGGTGGTAAGTATGTACCTACCCATACTTGTCTAATAATAGCGCTTTGTTAATTAACAGTCGAAAAAATTGCGTATTTATAAACATTAATAAAATGCTGCTTTCAACAACGACGTCGTCGACGATGAACACAAACCTGGCATACAAAGATGTTTATTGGCAATACTAACAAAAATGAACCATCACGGTCCAAACCTATAATAAAGATAATAGTCAAAAAACGGCCCACTAAGTATAGTGGTGTAATTTGCTTTTGTGAGCAGGTTGTCAGAAATGGTGACCTCACGGCGCGAGAGCACTCGTGGGCGGGACCGTTTTGACTTTTGGTAATTACATTTGGACACCTTAGACGGACATTTAGATGAAATAGGCAATTATTATGTTTCATCATAATGTGTATTGTACTTGCCTTTTTTATCCAATGCTGTATCAGATATGTCAAAGTATCGATGTCCATCACCTGTTTATAAGCTGTCTATCAATCACCGTTATCATTAACACTGTTTTTTGTAAAAAAATCTAATATACAAATTAGTAATTAGATAACCATAGTAAAATTTAAAATATTAATATCCATACTTAACTTTTAATTGGTTATCATTATAAAAGCACTAAAATGTTTAATGCTCTGGTAATAAATTATCCTCCATATTGGTGTTCGCCGAAACATAACTAGATATCATCTAAAATAGTTTAAGGGAACAAATGACCGAAACGAGATGCTTCAAATGAAAACATATAAATTACGACATTAGAAATCACTAATTGCTCGGCTGTATCTTCGCTGCATCGATCTCCTTTGTTTCACAACACGAACAATAGAAAGGTCAGCATTAAATCGTTATATACTTTTTAGTTTTTACAACACACTCTCTCCGTTTTACTTAGTTATCAACAATAGTAACAGCAATTTTAAAAATTGGAAACGTTTTTGTAAACTTTACCTAAATGAAAAACGTTGTCACTTTGATTTTAATGATTTAGAAAGTGTTGTGTAGTTGGTATCTTACCAGCATACTTCGTTTGGAAAACGTTGTTGGTACCTATGCCGAATTTGATTACTGATGTAGTACCTACAATTTAATTTCTTCTCTTTTCTAATATTTAAGTCTGATTGTTAGCACCGCGACAGAAAGTAATTAAAATAAGCATTGTACATTGATTAAACATATATATATATATGTATATATATATATGCATATATATATATATAAATGAATCTGGTCATCGCATCACGTGGATGGAATATTTTCGCTAATTCTTTTTTTTTGTTGTGTTTATTTATTATCAGGAGAAGGTTCTTATGATAGAATAAATTAAGAAAATTGAGCGGAAAATTAGAAAATTTTCACCACGCGGATGAAACCGTGGGGCGCAGTTAGTATTGTATAAATGGAGGTTAATATAAATATCATTCTCTAGTTAAGTAAAATTTAATTTAATAAGAAGTAGCTGTTATGGGCTAGTTCCCCCATCTCTTTTCATTCATCGGACTACAAGACGCACAGAAACACGGCATGACATTTATTTTATGCAGGTCGAAATTCCTTCAACCCGCACTAAGCGTTTCGCTATTAACTTTATAGTGCGAGCAGCTAATGAGAACAGTTGTTGTTGTTGTCTGCAAGTTTGCAGGCGTCCTTAGTTTCCAATTTATATATACTTCTATACTAATATTATAAAGAGGAAAGATTTGTATGTAAGTATGTTTGAAACGAATTGGCTCAAAAAGTACTGGACCGGTTTCAAAAATTCTTACACCATTTGAATGCTACATTATCACTGATTAATATGGGCTATTTTAACGTTTTATATTGAAGAACTATTGTTTGACTGTATGTAAAAATCTAGTTAATATGAGAGTTTTCAAGTCAAGAGTGAGCTGGTATATTCCAGGCAAGCATGCCCCATCGTAGACCACGTCATTGCTAACAGCAGGCGAGACAGTGGTCATCATAGGCTTTGTTGATCAATAAAAAAAAACAATAATAAAATAAAAAATAAATTAAAAAATCTTAGCCCTTTCCAGTTTTTCTTTCCGTACAAAAGGGCGATTTAGGTTCGGGTGATTATCTACCTATGAACACTTTACAACAAAAAGTAATTGTCATATTGGTCTAGCCGTTCTCAACGACGATATACGAGTAACTTTATTTTTACTTTAAGAAGCAAAATTTAATTGATTAAAACTTAAATTTTAGATTAATAAACAGGTACGTGTGTGCTTATTTATAATACTAAAATTATTGGTGATAATTATAGTACCTACCTACCGAATATCATCAGTCCGTAGTTCTCCACTGATGAGATACGGGCCTTCTCACAAGAAAGGTACACACGTAAGCTAAACTCCACCCCGCCGCGCCGGTTGGTACCCGCACTTAGCCAACGTACTAGTATATTATGGATAACCACTCATGCTACCAACTTTGTGATTCTTGAACATTTCTCCGCAATATTTTCCTTTAAAAATGTTGCGAAACGTTACAGGAAAAATCATCGATGCGGAACCGAACGGTATTCAAGCGTTACTTACCTAAATACTTTTAAAGTCACTTTGTGCATATAACCAATATATTATAGTCTTTTAAATAATATTATCTAACTTACATCAAAACCGTTAGAAATAGATATAGAGTTAAGGTTCAAAAAAAGACCAAAGTATTCATCAAATACCAACGATTTCTTGCCGAAGCATATACTTTGAAGAAGCCAGCAGTGTGGTAGTAATAAGCAGATTTACAATTCGGGAACAGTACTGGATCCAGCCGCAGGCGCGCGCGCCCGTTGTTGCCGCGTGCGCTGCGCTGCACGACGACCAAGCCCCGCGGCAGCGACCGACACAAGATCTATTTCCAATTGATCTGCAGTTCGCTTCATTTGCATGCTTACGTACCATGGAAATAGCTTCTAATGATCATTTCACTTGATGTTGATGCGTGGACGAATCAATTGACAGTTACCTATATAATAACATTCATCAATCTCAATGGACAGCCTCTGTGGTGGGGTAATTGAGCAAGTCGGCTCGTGAAGCGGCGGATTCGATTCCCGCGGTAGCACAAGTATTTGTGCACATAAAAAAGTCTGAATACTTGTTCTGAGTCTGGGTTTTGTGGGATGGTCCCACAACACTCAGACTCAGAACAAGTAGTCCTCGTAGTTCCTGGGTTCCTGGACACAAGGAATCCTAGTTAGGGTCCAGGATCTATGTATGTGATCGTTGGGTGTGTTATTACGTATGTTATTAATCTCACAAAAAAAACATATTTACGAATCACTTGTTTTTTTTTTCATTGTAACCGCATCTGATCTGCAGTCTCACGAGTAGACTGCAGATCAATTGCAACTTGACCGAAACGTCCAACAAAGCTTATTTAAAATGGTCATTAATGGTCTCTGTGCTTTAAACAAATACAGAAACGTATTAAATCCGCGTAAGTTCAAAAAATAAGACGTAATACATACTCAGTTAGAAGTCGAATAAAAGTTGCCAACTGTGAGCCAAATTAAAACCATTAATTAAAGGTTGGTGACAGCTGAATAGGAAATTAACAATTTTGAAGACACAGTTAAACAAGGCCTTCGAGTATTAGAAATACCAGATGGATCAAGTTTCTAAGAATTTAGACAAAGAATCTCGACGCTTACATCATTATGTCCATCTAACCTATATTTGCAACTTGTTTTGGTCTTCACGGAACCTAGTCTACAACAACATGTGACATTGTCACGCTAACAAAATTCAAAATAGTTTTAAAAGCTAATAATATTATGCAAGTATATATCGTTCATTATAAAATATCTGTAAGAAATATTTGTGGAGCGTTATATCAAAGACGCCGAACTCCACTGTAGTGCCGACTCTACCTTACGTTTCGACGAATTTCTACGCAGCATAGGATTTATAATTAATTTGAATTCTCAGAGCCAGAAACAGGTTCAAAACAGCAGTGATTTACGTGAGAGTCCTTTTTAAAACCCCGACTAGGTATAGGTATATATTTCTACGTTAGTAAGTAGCTTATCGAATTGATTAGCTACGTTCGATAACATTCAATACGACGACGACTTTATAAAGGTCTAGTTTAATTGATTGAGGTTGAATAAAACTTTAATATCCTAATTTGACATTGCAAAGCCTGAGATAAACATAAACACTACCTATTTAAGTACTACACTTTCTCACATCACTCGTTTATCTACAGCACTACAGCGGGCATACAGATACCATTTTTTTTTTTTTTTTTTTTTTTTGAGGGGGGGAAATGCCCTCGCACTTCCCTGCCACCACGGGGGTGGTGGCAGGGGGTATGTGGGACTCGAACCCACTAAAACCCCCCCGTGAGCCCTCGTCCGCCGTACCGGGGCGAGAAGGGGTCGCGACTGCAGTCCAGCCAGCTCGCCCCCGCCGGCAGGCCCTTTCGGGCCTCTCCGCGCCAAAGGATGGGTGACCTTGCTCACCAAGGTCACCCACCAGACGTGTGGGGCCGTGCAAGCCGGCGGAGAGTCCCCCGACTCTCCACCAGTGGCCCCACTACGGGGGAGGGAGGAGGTGCGCGTAACGCCTCCTCCTCCCTCCCACTCGTCTGCGCCGGAGCGGGTCAGCTCCAGCGGCTTCCTCTCTGACCCGCTCCGCGGTCTCCTTCTGCGCCATCACGTACTCGCAGAAGGAGACCACCGCCTGCCACGATCTCTCGCTGTCAAGCATGGCTCTCACCACGCTTGGCAGCGAGAGATCGTGGCCTACTGCCAAGGAAAGTGTGTGCCGCTGCGGGTCCCAAGCGGTACACACTTCCAGTGTGTGGGGCGCTGTATCCTCCAGCGCCCCACACTCATGGCAGGCAGGGGTCGCTTCACGCCTCGCGATTTGGTGCAGGTACTTTCCAAAGCATCCGTGCCCGGAAAGCACCTGCACCAACCGGAAGGTCAGCGACCCGTGGGGCCGCCTCACCCACCTCTGGAGGACCGGACGGATGGCCTCCACCGTCCTTTGCCCTGGGACCGGTGGAGCCAGGTCCTCCACCCACCGCCTCAATAGGGTGGCCCTCGCCTGCTGCCGCATGCGCCTAACCTCGTCCCACCCTGGGGGCTCTCCCCGAGATCTCCTCGCCGCCACGAAGTGGTAAACTTCAGCGAGGATCTCGGCTTGAAGCTCCCAGGGTGGGTCACCGGCTAGAACGCATGCCGCTGTCCAGGACACCGTTCTGTACCCGCGTATCGCCCTCGTCGCAATAACCCGCTGCGGACGTCGCAGCAGGGTTTTGTTACTGCGACCGAGGGCGTCCACCCAGACCGGTGCCCCGTACAGCGCCATACTCCGGATTACTCCGGAGTATAGACGGCGACATACGGCGCTCGGGCCACCCACATTGGGCAGCAGCCTCCCCAAGGCGGCCGCAGCTCCCACCACTTTTGGGGCCAACTGGGCAAAGTGGGCCCCAAAAGCCCATCTCCCGTCCAGGGTAAGGCCCAGATATTTCATCTGGGCCTTAACCGGGACGGGCACCCCATCCAGTACCACCCGCGTACCTGGAGGGGGTCCCCCCCGAGGCCCATGGAACAATAGGGCCTCGGTTTTGGAGAGAGCGACCTCCAAACCCAGGGCGCGTATGCGGTCGACCACGAGGCTAGTGCCTACCGTGGCCAACCGCACCGCCTCCCCGAGGTCCCTCCCTCTCGCTACGACCAGGGTGTCGTCTGCGTAGCACGCTACCCGCATATTGGCGGGAAGCGTGCCACGCAGCACCCAGTCGTAGCCTATGTTCCACAGGAGCGGTCCCAGCACCGACCCCTGTGGAACCCCGCAAGAGACGCGACGGTGCCTTAGGCCGTCGCGTCCTACCACCAGGACCTCACGGTCCTGGAGGTAGTCGGCCAACAGCCTCCGCAAATACAGGGGCACTCCGTGGTAACGGAGAGCCTCCTGTATTGTTCCATGCGGGAGGCTGTTGAAGGCATTGGCTATATCGAGCGATACAGCCAATGCCTTTTCCCTCTCGCGGACCGCCTGCTGTGTCCACCCTTTGAGCCAGAGAAGGGCGTCTATCGTAGACCGCCCTTCCCTGAACCCGTACTGGGCATCGGACAGAGCAGGCCCCGTCCCCTCTAGGTGCCGGATGACACGGGAAGCCACCACCCTCTCCAGTAGCTTTCCCGTATCATCCAGCAGCACTATGGGCCTGTATGCGGAAGGCGAGTCGACTGGTCGACCCACCTTGCGCAACAGGCACAGCCGGCCGTCCTTCCACAGCTTCGGGAACCTTCCCGACGTGAGGCACACGTCGAAAAGTTCCCGAAGCCGGTCGCCCATCTCCCTCAGGGCGATCGCAAGGACCCGGCCGGGGACTCCGTCTGGGCCAGGGGCCGTCCTCTTCCCACGCAGCCGACCGACGGCGACCTCCATCTCCACCTCCGACACAGGTGGGGTGGAGGCCACGTCCAGCTCCTCGGGGAAGGGGACGGACACTGCCATCATCGGCGGGGTGTGGGAGGGGCGATCGGGGAATAGCCCCTCCAGCACCGCGCCGAGGACCTCCGGCTCGAGGGACTCGGCCACTGGGGACGTCTGGCCCCGGAACTTGTTCCGGGCTACCCTATACGGACGTCCCCATGGATCTCTCTCGAGTCCTTCCAGCGCCTCGCTCCGCGCCCGTTCCTTGGCCTGACTGATCGCGAGCTGCAGTTCCCGCTTGGCGGCGCGATACCTCTGATATGCGAGAATCTCGGCCGCCAGCTCCTGGTCAGACAGCTGGAGATCAGTCCGGCCATGGCGCCGTCTCCTCTGGTGGCCGTAGATTCGCCGAACCCTGGAACAAGTGTTCCGGAGTTCGGCGATCTCCGCGGACCACCAGTAGACCTCGCGGCGGGGGCGGGAGCAGCGTCGGGATCTCGGCATGGCCGCGTCGCACACAGCCGTTACCGCTTCCCGAAACTGGCCCGCCGCAACGTCTACCTCCGGGTGGAGGTGGCCGGCAAACCACGACTGGACGATCGCAGCCTCTTCCGCCAGTTCGGCGTCGAGGCAGCTGACCGTCCAGCGCGGAAAGTCGGCCCGCACCACCCGGGTAGCCCCTCCTTGGTTGTGGGAGGTGGAGACCTCGAACCGCACATATTTGTGGTCCGAGAGAGTCTCCACCTCCGACATCACCCTCCAGCCACGGATACGTGCGGCGACATATGGGGTGGCGAACGATACGTCCACCACGGACCCCCCATTATGTCGCACGCACGTATGGGCTGACCCCCTGTTCAATAGGATCAGCCCCGTGGCGACAGCCCACTCCCTAACAATCTCCCCGCGACTGTTAGTGAGTGGGTTGCCCCAGTCAGTTGCCTTAGCGTTCAGGTCCCCCATAAGGAGGACCTGACGAGGCCACTGTCTTCTGACCGCCGCAGAGAGGAGGTCCATAAAGACCTCCAACTCCGCGGCGGTCCTGTTGGGGGAGAAGTATGCGCCAATGACGACATACTCCCCCCACTTGGCCACGACGAACCCCGAACCCCTTTCTTCTACCGAAAGGGGTGGGTCGCCACCTGACCGCCCCACTATTGCCACGGAGCCATCCAGATCCCCAGCCCAACAAGGATGTTGGGGGGGGACGTAGTATGGCTCCGCGGCAACCGCCACGTCAATTCTCCACTGTGCCAGGGTCTGCATGAACAGATCCTGGGCCCCGGCGCAGTGGTTGAGGTTCGTCTGGAGGAGGTTGTGATGTCTGACTTGATCCATCAATCAGACATCACAACCACCTCGCGCTCAGGGGACCACGTGGCCCGGCTTGCCACCGCAGGGGCGGCCTGCGTCCCTCGGACCTTCCCTCTGGTCTTGGGGGGGACACAGATGTTTCCCCCCATGACGTGCTTAGAAGGCTTGCCTGCCTCTGCGCAAATGCTGCAGTGCAGGCCAGCCTTCTGGCAGCCGGCCGCCCGATGACCAGTGCCTCCGCAGCGGTAGCACTGGTCACTCCTGTCGGCTGGCGAGGGGCATTGGACGCGCGTGTGCCCTAGTCCCATGCACTTGTAACAGCGCATAGGACGCGCGTCCAATGCCACTACTCGCGCCGAGCTCCACCCCACCAGTAACCTGCCCTGATTCGACAGCACTTTTGCCGCCGATACCGGACAGGTCACCAAGGTGGAGCCCGTGCCGTCGAAGCCGGGGGTCACCTCTTTGACCCGCACCAGCTTCACGTCGCAGCCCCCCACTTTAGCCACCGCTGCGGCCACCTTTTCTCCTGTGGCTGCATCATCCAGGCCCATAACACTCAGGTTAACTGATTTTACGGGCCTGGAGATGGTGGCCACCTCGGAGAGGACGCCACGGAGCTTCTCCGCGAGCTGGTCCGCCTTCTCCGAGTTTTGGGAGCCAGAAATCTCCAGCATTCTGGCTCCCGTGGCCGTCTTCTTAAAGCGGACCTGGGTCTCAGTAATTCCCAGGTCCGCTATGTCCATCTTTTCTTGCGCCATCTCTATGATGGCGCGATATGTCACCCCCTTGTCCGCGGCTTCTGGCTGTAAGGTCATTACAACCGCTGCGGACTTGGGGGGCCTCAACGCCGCCTTCTTAGCCTTAGCCCTGCTGGAAGGGGCTATCGGCTTTTTGGAGGCGGCTGAAGCGGCCGGTTTTTTGGCTGGACCACGGGAGGCGGGTACTACTATGGGCACCACTGGGGGGAGGGAAGACTTTCCCTTCCCCTTGCCCTTTCCTTTCCCTTTGCCTACGACCGTAGCCCAGCTTCCCTCTGCGGCTCTGACGGCGGCAGGTGTGGTCACGCCTTGGGGCCCCCTAGATGTTGTGGGGGCCGCAGCCGGTGTCACCGTGGTGGTGACAGCGGTCTTCTTGATCTCGGCTCGCTTCCCCGCTTTAGTAGCGGGGGTGCGAGCCGGCTCTGGCACCGGCTGTTGTGACGTGGCCGCGGCCGCCGTCTTTTTCCTCGTGTCCGCTTTTAAGGGCGGGCGAACCGTGGGGGCAGGTAAGAGCCGGTCTTCAAATGCCGCGAGGCGAGCGGTAACCATCTCCCCTAAGGTCACCGTTAGGGAGCGCCTCAGCTCTTCGACCAGCTCTGCCCCCATTAGAACAGCGGCGGGGCGTCCATCTGCAGCGGCGGCTGTGGCAGTGGCGTTGGCGGCGGTGGAAGCAGCGATGGCGGCGGCCGTCTTGGCTTCAGAGAAGCCCTGACGCAACGCCTTCACCTCTGCCTTCATCGCCTCCAACTCCATGCGCATACGCTTGTTTTCGGCCCTCAGCCGCCGTGTTTCCTCAGCCTCGCTCCGGCCCGCGAGATTGTCGACCACCTCTGTCAGTGTCGACGCCGACTTCTTCAGGCGGGAGACAAACTCGCCTTTGAGGTTACCAGATTTCCTGGCAACCTCCAAGATACAGGCGAGTTTTTCTCCCGCCCGCGCCCTCAACTCCTGTGCGTTCAGCACGCTGAAATCGTCATCCACCGGGTGAGGACCAGAATCGCTTCCGGTCTCTCTTCCGGGGCCGACGATGCCAGCGGCTGGCGCCTTCAGGAACTGGCGAGAACACAAGGTTCTCTCCAGCTCCCCGTCTGTGGTCACGTCCGGTGTGGGGGGCTTTTTAAAGCCTCCCCTTGAAAGGCCCGCCGGGTTACCGGCGGCCTTTCTCCTTCCTCTCTTTCCAGTAGCCACCTTAGCAGCTACCGTCTCCTCGGTCTCCGTGTCCGAGTTAAGCCACCCGGGCACAAAAACCGAAGAGGACGGCCGCTTGCGAAGGCGGCTCGTCCACTCCTCCGCCGAGTCTTTCGACAGCGGCTCGCAACTCATGTCTGAGTCCGAGAGGTCAGTCGAGTTTGCTGTTCTTGTCGACGAAGCGTCGGCAAGAGCAGCAAAGCTGTTCCTCTCCAGGACCAGACTGCTAGCGGCCGCTGTCAAATCCACCTTATCCCGTCTACCTGATCCCGTCGATCCCTGTTGCGATTCGCGCGGCGTTATCGCCACGTAAATCGGAACAGGGAGAGCCTTCCGCTTGCAATCGGTATCCGATTTCGCGCCGTCATCGTTGCCTATCCGTAGTGTACCGTCGGAGTCCGTTTTCGTGCGTGTGGTCGGGCGAGGGCCAAGGCCCTCGAGGCTTTTGCTGCCCCCCCCAGAGTACGAGGGGCTGAGTGCCGGCGGATTCTTGCCAGCACCGACGGATTGTGTCCGTAGACCTTTACCGCCCTGGGGACCATTTACAAAAGCTCGTGTGTCCATTTTTTTTTTCCTTTTTTGAAGGGGGTTCGGTCCCCCTTTTGGGGCTCTCGCAGGTGGGTTCCCCTCACCCATACATCCCTTGTGCGAGCCCCGACACGAGATTTGGCCACTCCTCTACGTCCATCGCGTTTACCGGGAAATGCCGTCACAGACGACATTGACCGGTTTCCACGATGGACGCTTCTTCAGTTGCAAGTGCAACACCTTGCCGGCTCGCGTCACCGCTACTCAGCATAAGGCCGAGACGCCGACCGAGCCATCAGCGACTGGACAAACACAACAAGACGATAACAATAACAAACAAATGGGACAACACCAGACACAGACAAACAAGGTTTCGCCGCTCCGTCTTACGAAATAAAGACCCCCACCAAGATAAAGCTCTTGATGGGGTCTCCATTTCGCCGACTCGCGTCGCCGCTACCCAGCATACGGCCAGGACGCCGACCGAGCCCCGCAGCCATTCAAGGCTGCCTTGGCTCGTGCCACCGCTTCCCGGACTCTCCGGAGCGCTGGTCGAGCCCACTCAAGGACGATTCCCCATCACTGGATCCCCGCCCTGCCTCATCCACTTCTGTGGAGAGTCCCCTCTGTGCAGTCACCCCCCGTATCGCCACGGAGGGTCTGCTCGCTTGCGTCACCGCTATTCGGCATATGGCCGAGACGCCGACGCGAGCCTCCAACTCGCACCGCCGCTTCCCGGACTGTCCAGGGCGCCGGCGCGAGTTCCCGCCTCTCTGCTGCGCCTTGTGCCGAGACACAAGGATCGCAGAGAGGCCCCGCCAGGAATTTAGCCAACGGCTAATAAGATCCCCGAAAGAAAGTTATTAGCCGTTGCCCAGGGTGCACCGGTCCAGGTGCTGCCCTTCCCCCCGAATGCAAGCATTAAGAGGGAATTGCAGCACCCGAGGCAACGTGGAGGTATCCTGGCATTGCACCCCGGGCATACAGATACCATACTTCTACCTTTTGTTAACTACAGTCTTCTTTATAACAATGATACCACTGTGATTATTTCATCAGTTTGCCCGGCGATTGTATATAGCATTTCTGAGAGTTCAATACTTAGTAATTTCGATATCACTTCACGAATTCCACCCAAATTTTCGTTTCTCTTGTACAAGTGCTTTCCATCTTGCGCTTGCAATGGTAATGTTTAATGTAGATCTTCCCACGATTTATGCCGATGTTGAACCGCCTTGTGTTTCTTCTGCGGACCTCCAACTATGTGGGAAACAGACTATCGAAACGTAAGAGTAGTGATTTGTACGTTACATTTTTGTACGGAAGCATCGTCATTAGAATATTTTTTAAATGCCGATGAATGATAAAAAGTTTAAGTCAAATGAACATTACCTACAGAGAAGATTGTAGTTGTCAACAAAAAAAAAACATTGCGGAGTATATGCGTTAGAAAAAGATAAATGTAGATAAAACTTTAACGTTGCTTTTTAAACTTGTAAATATAGAGAAAATAAGTCGATTTGATATCAACAAAATTTTAGAAACGTGAAAATACCTATGTACTCGTACATATTATATCTTATATGTGCATATATCATACTTATGTGCATGTCAGGTTTGATTATAAATATTTTTACAACTGCTAATAAAAATAACTAACTCTACCACATCGCTGTTCGATTTATCTGCAATAAAGCACTAGCTAACAGTAACCAAATACGTAATAGCTCAAACGATATCGTTTCTACCAGCAACGCCTTTATTGCTGCACGCATTTGGCTACGACCATTGAGCGCTCATAATTATGTTGTAAAAGCCATCTAATTGCTAATACCAACTTTGCATGCACAAATAGTGCAGGTAAAATCAGGTGTAAAGGTTGAAGCAAGGTTTCTAAACGGTATTCTAAATAAGACACGATTGGATATAGTCGTGTAACTTTTATTAGGGAATTGCACACCAAGATATACGTTATTCAACAAAATATAATAGTTTCCTTAACTCGATTCGCTCGTCGTCATACCTGTACTTATTATATATATGGAACTTTTTTTTATGTTAGTGAATGATGTGACAAGCTAGTCGTTCACCTGATGTTAAGCGACACGGCCTCCCATAACAGACCAGTATCAGTCGGAACTTTAAGATATAAAGTTTCGCGTGACACTGCACTGCGCACATCATCCTGAGACATCAGCACAGTCTGGTAATAAGATTACTCGACTGTGAGGTCAGAATATAAAGTCTCATTTGCCCAGTAATTTCACTAGCTACAGTGCTCTTGAAACCGGAACACAATAGTGCTTGCACACTACTGCTTGGCGGCAGTATATACTGGCAAAGCGGACCAACGCTTTGCCAGTTACTCTGTTATGTTCGTCTAGATAGGTACCAACCAACCTAGACGAACTTTTTAGAAATGTCCTACCACCTAGTAAAAGTAACGTAATAGTGATTCTACAAGTTTTGGTAGATGATTGGTTTATTAGTGTTACATAGTCATTGCACAAAGTAATATAATGGTTTTTAGTCATAGTAATTGAAATGATTTTTAATTAGATGATAATTATTTAAACGACCTAACGAGCCTGTCGTTTACCTGATGTTAAGCGTTACGGTCGCCCATAGCAGTGATCGTGCTACACGAAACTCTAAATTTTAAAGGTTCGCGTAGCACTGCATTGCGCACATCATCCCTGAGACACCAGCGCAGTATAGTGATAAGAATTCTAGACCGTGAGATCAGGTCATAAAGTCTGCTTTTAACAGTAAATTCACTAACTACAGTGCTTTTCAAACCGAAACATATGAGTACTGATGTTTACACATTGCTGTTTGCCGGTAGAATATCTGGCAAAGCTGTGCTGTGTACGTTATTTTGACTTGCAATTACGAGTAAAACTTTCCTTTTTAATTGTATGGAATTTGTGATTAATGATTAATTGTTTCAAATGGTTCCAGATCAATCGTATTGTAGTTAGTATCGTTAATGGAATTTTCGAACTAGAAAACAATTGTGGATCGTCTTTAATATATTCTAATCTTACCGCAGTAAAACACAGGCGTAGGAGCAGTAAATAAATAGTAGGTATGTACAATTGAAAGTCTAGTAAGTACTTACTTTGAGCAGTATCCCAGTGCTAATTTGATGAAGAAATGCAGATTCGAATCCTTTTCATAAACCATAACTAGCGATTGGCGCATGATTGCTTTGTTCTTACGTAATTTTCGCGATGTTAAATCGATAAAGCTAAACGTGACTTAGCCAACTCCGTTACTTACCACTATACATGATTTTGATACAAAAGAGTTGTACTTCTCCAGCCATAACTCATTTGAGTACGCCATTAATTTTAAATATGATTTAATGAACCTTTATGAGGCGTTAATGAATTGCTGAACTTTAAGCTTGGCATGTTGTTGTTTTGATCTCATTAAGATGTACTTACAGATAAAGTTTTATTTCTCACACGTACTTAACCTAGTACACTAACTACAATCGTTTTAGTAATTATGTTTTATGTTACCTACATAGTAATTAGATTTAGAATGGAACGCCAAACAGTATTTTAAACATGATTGATTAAATTTCAGATTTGAATGTCTAATAAACCACGAAGAAAAATCGTTGACTTGGCATTTTAGCATGAACCTCCCAAAGGAATGAAATATACTCCTAGTAAAGTGGTGGCAACTTTACCAGAAGCTTTTATGGAGTTTTTGAAACAACAAGAAATGAAACGTTCACCATCATTATATCACTTTACAACACGCATGCCTGTAATCCAGCACTTAACGAATAAAATGCCACCAATTTGATGCACTAACAATGAAAATAAAGCTTTGGAAAATTAATACAATGCGGTGATTTTTCCGCTAAAACTCTCAGATCGTAACTTCATAAAAATATCGAAACTTAAGAATAAATAGTCAATCAATTTATTTTCTGAGAACAAAATATGAATATTTTTATTGAGAAAAAGAAGAAGTTTTTTTATGAATCGTAGATGAAGTGTTAATGTAATTTTAGTGACTTCTGTGTATGAAAATGTATTTTAGATTATCAGTTAGACATGGACACAAGTAACAACGTATCTAATAGGTATCGTATTACAACGATTAATACAAAAAAAACTTTTAATTATAGTTAAAGTTTTGTCATAGCCTATTTTACAGTCTTTATTTATGAGCATAGTATACTACTACATACCACATCAGAATCTGTTGAGTAATTTAGGAGTACAGTCTGCACAAACAATTAATATTATATTACTAGATGACGCTGTAGTGCCTAGATGGCGCTGATACAAATGAAATAGAAAATATAAAGAAAAAGGGCAAGGACCCAATCACAACGCTTGGTTTGCATCGTGCAAACTGTTTTTTTTTTTAAATAACAGAACCTATGTGATAATTTAGATTTGCCATTATGTGTGTAATTCGTAGCGCGAGAAACACATTTATTATAAACTAATTGTAAACTACCCTGAGTGATTCTTTTTTCGGATATCTTTTTATTACAGAATTTTTTATTCCTACAGTTTCTTGTCACAAATAATAAAAGTAAAAATATATACATCTAAATATACCTATATAAATCAAAGGTGACTGACTGACTGACATAGTGATATCAACGCACAGCCCAAACCACTGAACCGATCAGGATGAAATTTGGCATGCAGGTAGATGTTATGACGTAAACATCAGCTAAGAAAGGATTTTTCGAAATTCCACCCTTGAGAGGGTGAAATGGGTGGTTGAATTATTTTCCCGTAGGCCACGCCGCGGGCGAACCTGCGGTCAGAAGCTCGTTTAATATAAAATTCATGCATAATAAATACTTAATTAGGTACCTTCAGCCGTTCCTATGGGAAGCAGAAGCTCGTAGTTATATATAATCAAAATAAATAAATACTATAGTGTAGAGCACGTATAGTGAGTTTTAGTTTAGGGACTAGGGATATAGAGAATAAGGCTTCATAAAAGGTATACTTACTACCTTCTATAATATAAAGTACTAAAACACATTTTTTATTACTTATTCAGTGCTGTGTTGTCAAACAAACTTTCGCGGATCAGTCTAGGAAATTGGATTTTAAGTGATGATATTACGGAAATTAGGGAGAAAACATATTTAAATGAACTCTATTCAATCGTAATGACAGCCAGAAAGAACATCGACCTACGCTGTACATAAGATGTGCTTAATAATTAATATTAACCCTGATAATGAAACATTCTTATATATATATAAGATAATCGATTAAATCGATTAAAAAGGATGATGCTTATAAAGTCCAATATCCACCTGATTCAAAACTTTCAACACAGGTACCGTTATGTTTGTATATTCGTGTAAAAGTTTCCGCAAGCCTTCAGTCCGGAAGGGTGCACATGCAGCGAGGTGTGTAAGCAAATCAAGTAGCGGCCCTTACTCAGGTTTCGTTCCGGCTTGTGCTGCATGCCGCACCGTTGCTGCGGTCGCTGATAGACCACCGATATTCTACACTAATTGAGCACTATCGACTCGGCTAAAGTTCGCCCACTGCGCTGCTTTCTCCGATATGCGAGACGCAGATCAGTCAGAGGGTGTTGGTATCAGTACCCCTACCGCGTAACCGTTCTGGAAATCGGCTTCGCCTGCCATCCTGCACGCGACAATTAAAAAGTCCACGGGTGCGAGCAAGAGAGAACACGATTACGATCTCCACCAGACTTACGCGGTAAGGCCCCTGGTCTCTCAAAATGGTAATTGGACGGTGAACTTGACGACGCAAATTCTGTTTACGCCAGAAGAACCGAATACTTTCTTTTCCCACAAAACGTTTTTATGTTTTACTTTTAAATAAAATCGTTTAACTGAAATCAACAAAAGTCCTTAATTTACATTGACAATTATTATTATAGGTATGTACCTATCTTACGAGTAATGTCATAAGATATATCTTCTGTCATAGCTTTAAAATGTCTAGTCTATAGTAGCCCTTTCGAAATAAATGTTTGCTCCTCTAAATAATCGGCTTTCAATATTAAATTAAAGTGACTATCTTTACATAATGCTCGTTGTACATATTTCATACTGCGTAGTGTGTACGCACGCACAGTGGTCCGAACTCACGCTGACTCAGTAATGTCTGCTAATCCGAACGTAAGGCTCGATAAACATCGCGAGTCCCGCATTTAACGCCACCTGAACGACATGAAAGTCATCGGTCCATCATATTAACGATGAAAATCCTATCTGTTGCAGATCGAAAGCCGATATCTGTGCAAATGGCCGGCGTAGATAAACTGCAGAATAAACCTGCGGTAAAGTATTTACGATCGCCTCCAATTTAACTTAGTGCAACTTTTCATTGCTAATTCATTACACCAAAGTATTATTTCGTGCCTCTGTGGTGTGGTGGTTGAGTAGGTTGGCTCATAATCCGGAGGTGGCGGGTTTGATTCCCGTGACAAGTATTTGTGCACAGAAAAAAACGCAAATACTTGTTCTATGTCTGGGTGTTGTGGTACCATGGTCCTCGTAGTTCCTGGATCCCTAGATACAGGGAATTTTTGTTAGGGTCCAGGATGTATATGTAATCGTTGGGCGCTATTATTATTTTAGTTTTATTTTCGTATGTCTATTTGTTTATGTAATTGACTTTTCAGGCGTGTGTATTTGGTGCCGTATCTGCAGTATCCACGATACAACATATAAAAACAAATTATATGTAAATATCGTTAAAGTTTACACTACGTTTATATATAGGTAAATTCTTATTATCTATCTATAATATTTAGATAAAGCATAAGATTGATATGTTACAGTAAAAGAAAATGCTATAAAAATTAGCTATGTGATTGGACAAAGTAAGGAAGTTTTGATCAAACCGATCTTTATAACGGTCGCGGTGTAGGACAAGTATAGAAGTGCGGCGGACATAGTTCACGACTCCGTTTTTAGTGCACGTTAGTATAATGGTTGTTTACCGTGTTCAAGAACTCAAATAGATGTCGATCATGGCACTATAACTGAATTCCTTTAGCAACTGCAAGCTGTAATAGCTCACGCCGCCCGCGCCGCTTCAATCAATAGCGAGGGCAAACATTTTTGAATAACTATTAAACATTCGTGTATCGAACGAAGCCATCAGAGACTAACGAATGTCTAACGTCTTGCCTTCACTGTTGGTATTTTCAATCATATGTTGCATTAAAATGTTGAGACATTCAGAGCTCATGTAACCTGTGATGTCACATCCTGCTTGTGCAGTTCATGAATTCGAAGTGACTTCATTTGTGGTATAATGCTGCAATCGATCATAATTAACCACGCGGCTATTAAAGGGAAAATATGTATATAAATTTATGCGCATTTTTATCCGGAGATGTTAAACTACGCATCCAATTGATATTTAACGCAATAACAACGTTGCAACACGTTTCGATGAGATGTGATGCACCGAGAGAAAACTTTGCATATTGCATAAGTTCAGCTTATTGCCCTGTCTATAAGGAAAACACTCAATGATATTTATTTAAGATCATAATATGCAAATAATTCAAAGTTAAATGCCTTTTGCTATACGAGTAGACAGGTAGAGTAGCAAAATGAACCAGAATAAAAACTGAATTTCATATTGTTTAGATACAAAAATATTTACTTAATTTTACAAAGTGGTTACATACTTATACAATGCAAACAACACAACAGGAAAACAACATTGTTAATAGTACCTGATTGTTAATGGTAACAAGGGTTAGTAAATCAGCCCAGCTAGTATTTAGTACACCATCTCAATTAATTAGTTGGCTAACGGGTTAGAGAAAAGTTAGGTGCCCATACATTAATGTAGATTGATGACTTCGCATAAAAATGTTGCAAAGTAAAGCACTGACGACAATAAGACGACAAAATACTGGTGTGCGCTGGAGGCAATGGCCTCGGGCGTGCTCTCTTTACAATGTTTGCGTCTACAATCGTTGATTTGCGGCTTGCCCTCGAATAAAATTAATCATTCGATTTCGTTCCAAGCTGAATTAAATTACAGTCGGTGAAATCAAGCTTAGTATGAAGAAGTGCTATGCCGTTAGGCACCGAGGTGTTGCTACATGCATCGCAAAAAAACGACATGTGTTTTAGACCACGTGACAGAAGTAAATCTTCTTTAGTTTAGCTCCATCCATCTATCGGCCGATATAACTTTGTTTTTGCTTTGTTTAATGTTAATGTCGCCATCTTGACAATTGTAAATTGTCGTATCACCGGACATACCAAGATAATAATACAATTTTTTTACTTTGTTATGTTGACATTGGAGATTTACGTTAACCAACAACTTTCAACTTCCCTTCGCCGCGCCAACTCCCCGAGTCAAGCGTGCGTTAAGAAGTTTTACTTCAAAAAAAAATACGAAGGAGTTATGGGCTGGTTTATAATAAGTAGTTTATACTATATTAACATAAAAGTCATATCAATAATGTTTCAACTAAAATAAACGATTTGTAATGAACTAATATACCATATTGACAGCCTATGTATTTGTACACAGAGAAAAAAATCGCAAATACTTGTTCTGTGTCTGGATGTTGTGGGACCGTGGTCCTCGTAGTTACTGGGTCCCTAGATACAGGGAGTACTAGTTAGGGTCCAGGATTTATGTATGTGGTCGTTGGGCGTTAATATTATTATATACTTATCTCTTATTTGCTTTAATACTACTACTAATCCTGTTTTGTTTTCTATGAGCATGGAACCATAAAAATATTATATTTTATTTTTCTTCATCTTTAGAATTTATAACAGCGGCTGTCACCTGTACTATGATATCGAGTAAACCAATTGGACACAATAACTAAAACATTTACGACGGATTACACAAAAGTATGACACCAAAAGAAATTCAATCATAAATCACGGTCATAAATACTGTCTTTTTTTATAGATGTATTACCTACTCGAATTCGTTCCTCAATGAGATAATAAAGATAAGAGTTTTTTATGTGTATCGGGAGAGCTCGTGCCACCCATGATATGGTGATGTAGCACGCTGCGGTCACGTCGGACATAACACTATTGTTTGAGCGTTTTGATGTGAGCTGCAGGTAACCGACATTAATAACATTGTGTAATTGAGTGTAAACGTAGCTAAACTACGCTGTGGGCTGGCAATATGTTCCGGTCATCGACAGTGGAATTAATGCTCTACAAATCCCGAATGAGCTCAGTAAATCAATGTGTTTATGAATCATTCAAGTCTCGGTCGTATCAGCGTGACCTCAGCACTTATTTGCAATCTCGACGGCTTGATCCTGGCCCACCACTTCCCTGCTCTTTACTTATCTCCACTGTAATGGATGATGCATTTACATTCGTAATGTCTTCATTATAAAAGAGAATCCATGCATTTTTCAAGGTTTTAATTTTTTATATAGGTACTCAAATCCTTAGTATATAAAATAAAAAATCATATCAAATTAAATATTATCATTTATAGCTATGGCTAGAGCAATCAAGAACTTGTCATGCCTTGAATAGACTAGACGTTTGATTACATCTTGGTCTTTTTGTATGTGATGTTGTGTGGATATAAGCTTCCAGTTTTGGAACAAGAGGATGGCGGCATGAATAAATATCTGAGGTTCATTAGTGCGCTCACTTGTTGGAAGGAAGCAGGCGTGGCGGGATGACGTGCGTCATGTTCAGGCTGAGAGACATGTCATGTTCGTTCTAATGTATTTGAATATAGTAGGTACGTATACGTCTCAAGCTAAATGTTATAATTCAAGTGCATTAGATCGTGCGTCAAACAAAAATTCAGGGAGAAAAAGCATGTTGTGTATGTAAGTACTTATTCCAAATGCAGAAAGCATGCCAACATTAAAACAATCGCATGGTTTGAGATAGATATTTATCACCGATAATAAACCATAAATGACTGTTCAATGAGCTTTCACACTATTATTATTCATCACAACATTATCTGCTGTTAACTAGACAAACCCCCGCGAATTCATCGCCATTGTTCCGGCGAAGAAATGAAAGTTTTTATTTGCATATCTTAAACGCTCCGGTTATCGGGTCAGCCATCACCGCGCCAACCTACCTTCGTGTGTTATATTTTATTATAGGTGCCTTCAATTTTTTTATTAATAGCCATATATCTGTTATATTGATAGACATAAAATTATGATTTTATTAGCTTTATGTTGAACGTGGTTTACTAAATGTTCAGGTATGATAATGAGGGCTACATGAATCAATTTCTTTATTTAAGACGATAGTAGATAGATTTATAAACCACAACAAAAAGATATCAAATCGCAAACTATCTGTAACAACTCTATCTAAAAGATTTATGTCTATGTGAAACACGAGCTTATATCGCCAATTAGGATAGGTAACTATCGTTCTGGGTATCAATAATTACAATAACCGCACGTTTTATACATCAAATTAGTTTAAGTAAAGGTATCTGCGATGATCCATAAAAATAATGAATCACGACAGTTGTAGGTAACGAGATCACGGCGTAAAAGCTTCGGGTCGATATTTATAACTTGTTGTTGTCGAAGCATGTGGCCTGTGGCGGGCGAGACGCGTGCCTTATTGTTGTTCAACATGATGAGTTCTTGACGTTGGCTTATTACAATTGTGAAAGTAAGATATTTAAGCGGTGGAGCGTTGTACCGTTGACACGGACAAGGCGCTGGGCCGCGTGGGCGCCGCCGCCGGCTCCCGTACTCCGCCCCGACAATACGCGCGCCACCGACGGGGACGCGCGCCCCGTGCCATCGCTAAACTAAGTAACCTATTGTTTATTCACTCATTCTATTTATTGTGCACTGACAGCTGAGTCTTACCCGACAATAGCAGTTTGTTCAGTAATGATTTGCTATTCAAGTTATAAGCTAACACATCGAACATATAATTCTTACCTGAAAATGGCATTTTTTTCGTGGGACAAGATTTATCTTTCGAGGTTTTTAATCATTTCTCGTATTCATGTTACTGAATTGCATAGCGGTCGACATTCGTAACCGAGCAGTCAATACATAAAAGAGGATGTTCATCAGACGCAAGCTCATAAAATGAGCCCTAAAATGTTAAACGACTGCTCAAAATTGGTGGTAAGAAGAAATTACAAAATAAAAGGACGAGATTACGGTACTTCGAACGATTTTTGAGAGACTTAACCTATATTTCAGTTTATGGGTGAACGATTTTTACAGCTTTCTTGCGGATACTCCAAATGAATACTACGGCAGCTCTTTAGAAAGTTTCTGAAATTGTTACGAAATCGTCTGTCGATTGTGTACGTCTGCTTTTCCTTATTTAACCTTTGTTCGCGTTAAAATACCTTTCGTTTCGATGATAAATATAAAACGATTTACTTTTGTATTCAGCCAGTCATATCGCTCACGCCTCGCGCAGACCTGTCGCAGGTCACTGCACTTGTCGTTCACATTATCCGCGTTCATAAAGGCGGTCCTCATTCGTGGCTGCATAGATTCATATTAGTTAGACGTGCTATGGCTATAGGGTTTATTGGGCTAAGATGTTTACGTACGGTTGTCAGTGAAACAGCTCGAGCGGCTGGCGGCTCGTAGCACTTTAACAAATCGGAACAGGCTGACAAAGCGTGTCGGCCGGTGATAGACGCGCGTCGTTGTCGCACGGCTCTCTATGACAAACCCAACGCTATGAGTGATTGTGTCCGTCCGTCGCTCGGTACTCGATCTCTTTGTGTTCTCAAATAATCCGCTGCGTCGTGATCTGGAGTCTAACGGTGCAGGTCTGCGAGCCTATTGAGTGCGCTCTCTGTAATAGGAACAATTTTTCAAGCTTTCACATAAGTCCACACTAATGCCACGCAAGGTAATACCTGGTACCTGTTAATCTAAAACATACATTATTATATGAATGGATTCTCAATTAACATTAGCTGTTACTACACGATACAAGGGTTTCTACACAATGTTTGTGAAGTTTACATTTAGAACCGCAGTAAGACCAGCTCTATGAGCAAAAATATTAATTATTAATACCTCACATCGTCACAATAAGGTTAATATTTGGTTATTGCTATTTAATTTATTGTAGTGTATTCTAAAATTATATAAGGATGTGAATCGGTGATAAATACTGTACCAATCAATGTTTTTGCTTAACTTATACATCTTTTTTGATATTCGGTTTTTTTTTTACTAAAATCTGGAAATACAGTAGGCAAAATGCGTAATTTTTCACACTAATATGAACCTGATGCCAGTTAAAAATCTCAGGTCTCACCTGCACCGGCGAACCACCTGTTAACTGCAACTTGGCAATATAAAAAAGAAAAGGAGCGAGCGCCAGCCAGTGCAAAAAACGAGAATCCAAGACGACACGTTTGGAAAATAAAAAAAGCTCTCGCCCACCAGATGGTCGCCTCGACGTGTCGAGAAACCCGCTTTTGAGCAGGTTGTGACTTACCACCACGCATATTCATTTGCGCTTTTGAATGTGGAGAAAATTGAATAACAAACACGATTAATCGCGTCCAACTACGAATGCGACTCCAAATGGAGACAACAATGATCCGATTCAACCAAAAATGCCAAAGGAACAGGAGTTACACCTATACTATACGATACGGATAATACTTTGATTATACAGTGAGAGTGGTATCCTTTCGTAATAATCTATTATATAGAAAAATGAATCTCTAATTAATAATAATAATACGTGTGGACATCGCACACAACACCACCTAGCCCCAAACTAAGCAAAGCTTGTGCTATGGGAACCAGATAACTAATACAATACTTAGATACTTTTTGTTTGTAAATACATACATAGAATACAATATCACACCCAGACACAGAACAAACACCTATGTTCATCACACAAATGTCTGCCCTGGGTGGGAATCGAACCCACAACCCACAGTTCAGAAGGCAGAGTTACTACCAACTGAGCTATCGGGCCAGTCAAAGTCATTTATTTCCCTTGGTCATCGCATCATGGGTGAACGGATAGAACGTTTTTCGCAAATTCTTTTTTTGTTGTTTATTATTGTCAGGAGAAGGTTATTATGAAAAAAAAACACTAATAAAGTTAGAAAATATTCACCACGCAGGTGAAACCGCGGGGCGCAGCTAGTTTACTATAAAACATATAAATCATAATAAAACTTGTATATCTGTCGTTATCGTTGATTTTAATACTACCATTTAATACTATTATATTAATATCATAGGTACAACAGCATATCTTTATAAATAAATAATATTTTATCTGTAGTTGTCTTTTATTAGTTTTTTACAACTCACGCATTATAAATAATTGCACAGATATTAAGAACGCGCTGTGCGTTTGTTTCTATGACAAGAATTATTTAATTTCATTAAAAAAATGCAAACTAATAGTACGAAGTAAGACCACGGAATAGTATTAAATATAGCTAGTCGATGATGTTGGATGTATTGATGTAAATATCTTAATAGTACTTCGAGCATTAAAAGCATAATGTTTGGAATATTACGCATAATTATGATACTATATTGGATATACTATACAATATTCTTTAATTTATCTGCAATTAATTTTGCGCAGTACTAATTAAGAAACCAACTAATCGTGTCGGCCATGAGGCGGTGCAGCTCTGTTTTTATTACACCTTTAAAATTGGTTCCAACGGCGCCATTTAGTAGAGCTAGCAAATAAATTAGCCATATGTTTTCGAAACGTTGTTCATTAAACAGCCTCTTTCAGCGATGATAAGACCCCATATGGTGAAATATTTTTTGTAAGCTTGCAAAACAAAAACGTACCCAAAGTTCTACGCCAACAAAACAATCCAATATAACGGATAAAAAAATCGGACATGCCAACCTGTTTTAAATTTAAATAATGTGTCAAGTCATCTCATCGTCTTAGTTCCTGTGTATCTTCTTTTTGTATTAAAATAAACGGTTTTATAAAATGATACCTCCGAATGAAGCTTCACGTGGAGCTTGCGAAGGTGTTAAAACTGCAAATACCTACCGTGATATTATAAATTACAATTATGCAATTTATACATGCATGCTAATACACTGTTCAAGATTTGAACTCATTGTATTAAAAAAAGCTGCAGTGTTGCAATTTTTATTTTGACAGCCTCTGTGGTGTGGTGGTTGAGCAGGTCGGCTTATAACCCGGAGGCGGCGGGTTTGATTCCCGCGGCAGGACAAGTATTCGTGCACTGGAAAAAAAGCGCATATACTTGTTCTGTGTCTGGGTGTCGTGGGACCATGGTCCTTGTAGTACCTGGGTCCCTAGACACAGGGAATCCTAGTTAGGGTCCAGGATCTATGTATGTGATCGTTGGTCGTTATTATTATCTCTAAATATATATAACTCAAAGGTGACTGACTGACTGACTGACATAGTGATCTATCAACGCACAGCCCAAACCACAGGACGGATCGGGCTGAAATTTGGCATGCAGGTAGATGTTATGACGTAGGCATTCGCTAAGAAAGGATTTTTCGAAATTCCACCCTTAAGAGGGTGAAATGGGTGGTTGAATTATTTTCCCATAGGCCACGCCGCGGGCAAAGCTGCGGGCAGAAGCTCATTGTTATTATATATTTATTGTCATTAAAGGGCCGTCTTAAACTTTGCATTGTGTAAGTTACTGTAAAATATTTATTAGATGGTGCTCTAGGATGAATGTATAAGGCATTGAAGAGCGATCTAGTCAACAGTTGATCACGTTGCAAGTATTAATTGCTTCAGCACTCGCTTGGAAATCGGTCCGCCTCCGCAATTAGTTCCTTACTAATGCTCGTGTAACTTATTGCCGACGATAGCCGCCGTCGCATGTCGCTCATTAATGGATAGTTTCCATTACTAATCGACTTCAAACAACATTTCACATTAAAATTTAAGAGGCAATCACCTAATTATCTCATTTTGCCAAACGCTATCCCAGACGGTGTTATTAGTCAGGTTTTACTTTTCCTTTCAAAGCAATGATAAGTAGATGTTAGTCAACATTTAACAGATCACCAAAGCGATCCGTGCGGCTCATATAAAAGATCACGATCGCTCGTTTTTATAATACCCGCAGATCGAAAGTGTTAATCAGTGACATATGCTCGAGCTATTTTTTTTTGTTTTAACGATGTTGGTCAGTGATGAACTCAGGTGGAGCATGGGAGCTACCTGCGAAGAGCGACGCGTGCGCACCTGTGCCCGCATGCCCTTTTCAATAAATAAAGATAATGCAGCAGCAGCCACGCACCATATCATGTAAAAACAATGTTCCTTCCTTCTCGTGCAAGTGCCAAGTGGATATGGTCTCACGTCATACCATGAGCACTATACATCAAGTAATGTAAGCAAGGACAGGGACGTAGTTGGCGAATATCATCTTGTCATATTCTATATTTTAGAGATCTAATGGTTTTATGAACTTGCTCCAAGGAAAGAAAGCTACAATCTATACATATAAAATTCAAAGTCCTGACTGACTGACTTATATATCAACGCACAACCTAAAATGCTGGTCCTAGAAACTTGAAATTTGGAAGGTGGGTTTTTTGTAAAGAGTAGGTATCCACTAAGAAAGTGTTTTTCGAAATTCCACCGCTAAGAGGATGAAATAGGTGATTGAATTATCCATGTGAAAATTTTTCTTCTTCGTTTCCTATAGACTACGCGGGCGAAATCAGCTAGTGGTGTCGTAAATGAATTAATGATTTAAACAATTAAACAATTTACTTTCTTGCGAAATAGGTAATACAAAAAATGTGGTCTTATTCTAATGTAATGTAATAATATAGTCTCTCTATTTCCGTCGTTAAGGCATGCAAGCATTTTGATTTGTCAAAATTCCAATTCATTTTATTAATTCATTAAGTGTCTGTTAATATCATGATATAAATTAAGTCCAATTATACATGTCATTAAATATCAATCATAAATTAAACATATTAGTTGTTGGAATCGTGCATTAAATTAAATTTTTATCATTCAGAAATTCGTCAATATTATGATATGCTTTGTAAAAAAAGTAGCAAGAATGCAATGCTAATCTTCATTATAGTGCGGATATTGTTCTTTTACGAAGTTTAGGTATTTTATAGTTATATAAATGCTAACTAAAAGATAAGCTTACGCGTCACATTAATATTAGTTTTAGATCTAAGTACAAAGCTATAAAATGCTTCATGATAGTGCAGTTTTAGTGCAGGTACCTGTATACACATATCGCAATCTTAATTTTAGTTAACTTCATGAGTACTGCGGTACGGCATGTTTCAAGAATTAAATCTGATCTGTCTGTACCACGAATTGAATCAAAAACAAGATCCAATCATACGATAAAATAATAAATGATACCACTCCCGCACATCAACACTTAAGTCGTTAAGGGCACTTCACATTACGGCGCACGCGCTACCGACCTGCACTTACCGTATTCACTGGAATATAATATCTTTTTTAAATTTCAACTTAGCCCTCGTAATTAGTATTTTGAGCTTACTGCATATGCACTTATTATGATATGTACTTGTAGTGTGAAAGTGGTGTAAATGTACTAAAATGAAGATGTCTGGGTGTTAGTTGAGAGAAGTGCAAGGGGGAAAGTGTGGAGGGGCAGGAACGCTTCACGACCGTGAGGCTGCGTCGGATCTTATCGCGCTTATCTCCGATATTGATTGCGCCCGTGTCGAAAGCCTCGCCTGGCCAAAAGCGGCGCAAACGCAGATTGAAACCTGAACGCATATGATGATTGATTACACCGTAATGGACACTGACGCCTACCAGTGAATCGCTCAATACGATAATTTAAGTAAGTACATATCCACATGATAATGTTTAATGGGATTTGTAATTTTGATCATTCAGTTGGATTCGATTATGAATAAAATTCACACGCTAAAAAGTCGATTAAACCCATTACATTTCCTGCAAATCGGTTAAGCATATACTTTGTATAAAAAGTAGTGTATAAAAAGTTATTAAAGTATTTATATTCGCTGGGCGTTATTATTATTATTATATTATTCTTATTGGGAACTAGTATAAAAAGAGTTTATGTTTAAACTCTTTTTATACTAGTTCCCAATAAGAATAATATAATAATAATAATAACGCCCAGCGATCACATACATAGATCCTGGACACTTAGGAAAAAATATAAAAAGGCATTACATGCATTAATGCGAAAGTTTGTGATTAAGTATGTAACGAAAATATTTCTGTAAATGTTAAGTACATAAATGCTTCTGTGGCATATTGCATACAGTTGATAAAAGTATCTAGTTAAGCGTTATACTATATTAATTTGATACATTATAAATTATAATTCAAGTATTTATTCCAAAGGAGTTCTGGTTTGCTATACTGTGTGAGCTACGTTTTCACGATAATCTGTACAGAACCGAATTCTTTGGTAACGTTTGACAGGGAGGTTCTTAGTGTTAGAGATCAAGAAGTATAAGGTGTATACCAGCTGCAGGATGTATATAGTTAGTAGTTATATTAGTTCATAATTTCAAAACCGATTTACGAATAAAGACAAACTATAGACGTCTGAACGTTCATCTTAACACGCTCATATAACCTTCCGAAAATGTAAACTGGTATATTATTCATAAATTTACTTTATTACTGACTTCATTTTGTCCAGAATATTAATCTGAAAGCGGTCAGGTACCTGAATATTACCAATTACCAAAATTTCACGCTCTTATCGGACCCATAACGGTGATGTAATGAGTTTTAAAGAGCTTTTTCGGTCCATGGAATTCAAAATCTTTGTAAACAGACAGGATCTTAATCTGAAGATTCGAGATCTACAGCTCAGATACAGCGCGAACTCGTTTATCGGAGATACGTATTTTCTCTTAGGGTATTTTTCCACGAAACATTCTTCATGGGCGCGTGATTTATGTTCGTATTCCGAAAACGTTTAAAAATTAAATTATCGTCTATATAGGTAGCTAAGTGCTGAATAGGTAGAACATCGTTTCGTTTTCTTTCGATGCAAAATGAATGCATGGCATGATAAAAAAACAAGACTTGACGAGATTAATGCGTTGTCACGATACGTATTACACCTACCACATTATTAAAAATAATAACGAATGTTAAAAACCTTAATTTGAAAGTGCATGTACGAACTGAACACTCGATCGGGATCCTCTCTTTGGCGCCTGTATAGGTACATATTTAATAGGTCCATTGGTGGATGCATTTCACTCGACGTCAAACTTAAAACATTACAGATACATTTGTCAAGAAGGATATCACGAATGATCTACTTTCCTGGTGGAGATGTAATATTACGAGTGGCATTAATCAAGAGACAGAATCTTATTATATCAAAAGACATCGGTAGGACACGGAATGGAAATAAGTACTTATAGCACTTATCCTAAGGTCGGACTTTCTTTTTTTTAATTTAGGTGTATGTGGCAGTAATTAATAATAATAAATAAATAATAATAATAATAACGCCCAACGATCAAATACAGGGTGTAACAAAAACCCTGTTATATCCGCGAGCTGCGTATCCAGTGTCAACTCAAGGTTGTAGTAATACTAGTTCTATTTAAATACGAGACATACAAAACTTACGTGTGCTTTTTATTAATACCTTTTATGCCGTTACTAAAAATGTTTACGACCTCAGATATTGACAACATAGGTACTTGCACCACCGACGCAGCCTGCTGCCTGTTGCCCGCACCCCGCACCGCCCGCCATGCTACGCTAAGTCACCGCGCATACCTACTGCGACGGAACTAGAGGCCATTCCACAGATTACTTCTTATGCGTTTTCCATACGTTTATGTGCCCTATACCACATACCACAACGTTGTAGGATTGCGAGACCGTAACTTAATGACGTAAAAGGTCTCTTTGACCAATAGTGGTAAGCACACAAGTGCTGCGTGCCGTTCTGCCGCACTGACATATTCTAATCATTTTACGTCAAGCAAAGGCTAAACAATCGAATTCACGTGTGATTTTGTATTGTTAAGAAACAAGATAGGTACATCATTTTTAGCTCTTAAAAGAGCTTTCAAAAACACATCACACAAATGCTTCTACCAAGGCACATTAACATATTGTAGTATTCGTCGTTAGAATACGACATCACACTCGACACTAAATTCGCGACGATCAAACTGGAAACGACTAAATTGCATGAGAGAGCACGTGCGACTGAGTGTAAGCCGCGGGCCGCGCCGCGCCCCTGCCGAGTGATGCCGCGCCGCCCGCGCACCCCATTTCCCCGTAGGCACACAGGTGCAGGAGCGGCATCCTACAAAAGAGCCGACAAAGGCGGCCCCCGTTTGTCGGTTCCGCGTTTGCTCTTCCCTTAGTTACTTAGCTATTTAAAAATAGGCACGGCTTGTGTCATAAACATTTTTGGGAAATGGTATTATTTTTTTGTGTTTAGATACTGCGTGTAACTTCAGATACGTATAACTTAGGTATTGTTAGACATTTTTATATGACTACTTGTAATGATCTGTACACATACTTCATTTATTTAACAGGGTTTTTGTTACTCCCTGTATATAGATCCTGGACCCTAACTACGATTCCCTGTGTTTAGGGACCCAAGAACTACAAGGACCATGGTCCAACAACACCCAGACATAGAACAAGTATTTGCGTATTTTTTTTTCTATGCATCATCAATACTTGTCCTGCCGCGGTGATCGAACCCGCCACCGGGTTATGAGCCGACCTACTCAACCACCACACCACAGAGGCTGTCAAAATGACTGGAATCGGATGGTTCGTCTGGGACGTTACTATTATTTCAGTAAGTGTCGGTACTTACACAGAGAAATGTCCGGGCGCATGTAACGGCGCGTGACGTCCACCTGTCGCGAGGTGGGCGCGTGCCAACTGCCAGCGCGCCTCAACCGTGGCGCTGCACTTGCCGCCCTGCCCGGGCGCCCTGGCCACTCCACCGTGGAGACTCTGCACCTGACTTCCCGTTGTGGCTGCCGGTATGTGCTGCTGTCACCTATCCATGTTGCTATGACGATACTGTTTGGACTCACACTGCTGCTATGATGCCACCTGCACTTAGGTCAGAAATGTGACTTGACATAAACTCATAAAAGTATTACTTCCAGGATATGTTATAGGTATACTTTTTATTCTAATTGAAATGGTTAAATAATTGGCTGTAACTGTATTTTTTTTTAAATCTATTTTTATGAAAAATATTGGAACTGTAGCAGAATTAAAACGCTGACCCCGGCCTGATCGTAGCAAATCAGAAGACTAACTAACTGCTACAATAATATGTCAATTACTACTAAATGACTACACTACCTACTGTTAGAATCTATATCTATTATCTATAGTCTATGTTTAGTGTACCAAAGTTTTGTGTATACTCTCTGACGTAAGGCAATTATCATTACCTGTTGTGCTCTCTGATTTTTGTTAACAAGAAAGGAAGATTTTTTGTTGAGTTTTTGGCGGGAACGCGAAAAAGATTGCGTCGCCGCATTGTATTATTTTCCTAAACTTGTGTTATTTTCAGTGTTAGTGCATAAAATTGGTGGCATTCTATTCGTTAAGTGCTGTTAAGTGCTTCTTCTATTACAGGCGTGAGTGTGGGAAATGGTATAATGATGGTGAAACGTTTTTTTCGTGTTGTTTCCAAAACTCCATAAAAGCTTGAAGTTAAGTTGCCACCACTTTACTAGGAGTATGACTTTGACTAGACTAAGACTTCGACTATGACTTGACACATATTTGCGTGAAATATCATTAACTTGATAAATTATCAATAACTTGACACTGGCTAAATACACAAAAGTGTGGAGCCAAAACATAAAAAAAAATAAGATGTTTTGTTCTATATAAGTAATACGTGAGAACAAATATATAAAACCTGTTTAAATTATATAGGTGTTTTTTAATTTAATAGAAACGACCCACAAAGAATAATAATCATTATACCTACGAGTACTATGTTGGGTACGCTGCCTATTGGGAGTGGGCTAGACTGGACTGTCTATAAGTTATCGCGGTTAGTATATAATACAAATGTTTTTTTTTATGTTAAGGAATGACGTGACGAGCTAGCCGTTCGCCTGATGTTAAACGGCTGCCCATATCAGCTGCAGTGTCACTCGGAACTCTAAAGTATAGAGTTTCGCGTGACACTGCACTGCGCACGTCATCCAGAGACATCAGCACAATCTAGTAATAAGATTACTAAACTGTGAGATCAGATCATAAAGTCTCATTTGCCCAGTAATTTCACTAGCTACAGTGCCCTTCAAACCGGAACACAGCAGTGCTTGCGCACTACTGCTTGGCGGCAGAATAACTGGCAAAGCGGTGGTACCTACCTAGACGAACTTTGCAATAAAGTCCTACCACCTAGTGTAGTAGGTAGTGTAGACTACTTTCCCATTTAAAGTTTACCTACCTATGCATTGTTATACTTAATGATACTTATCATACTTAATGATTAGTACTTAATGATTTTACTTACATACTTAATGATTAGTGAGAAACAGGTAAGTACTTAATTATCAAAAATAAAATAAAATAATTAACAAAGTAAATTTAGCAAAACCAACTCTGACAGAATCGGTTTTGCCAAATTTACATAAAAGGATTTTTGATTTGCATTATCTCGTTTCCATATTATTCAATATAGACATAATATTATTAAACTATCTTACGGAACTGAACTAAACAGCATATATAGTGCATATATGCACTGTTCTTTAAATTTATATATTTGTTCATAAATTATTCTATTTCATAAGGTTTAGTATAAAAACAATAATATTATTACTGAGTCTTTTATTAATCCAATTAGGTACACATCGCCTTCTGTTCTGACTGGTTAAATCAAGAAGCGTAATTTAAACTTCACTTTTTGTGATTGGGCGACCCATTATTTACCAATTAAGTACACGGTTGAACTCGCTATTCAAGTGTGTAACGTAGGAGCAATCAACTAATCATGTTATGAAATCATGCGGGTACAGGACCTGTCAAACGGCTACACCATCCACCTGTCTATGATACATGCAGTTGCAGGTCCAATAAAAAAAACTACTACACGCTTAGGCACGTGAGTAAGGATAGTATAGTAATAAAAAGCTTGTAATTTTATGGTGTCTTAACCTGTTTTGTTGCTGTATTTACATTAGAGATCTTGTAATATTGTTTTGCATTATGTTACTGATGAAAACTGTTCGTCCAAAATTGAATATTTTTATATATGTTCCTAAATTCATTTACACTTTTATATATTGCAAAGCAGCTGTTTAAATTAATGGTCAGAATAGCTGATCAGCGAACGTCATGTTAAAGTTTTACTTTTCGATAAGTTTTAACGGTATTAAATCTAGATATCAACTTGGAAAAATGTAATACTTTTTTTAGGTTCTAAGCTATTTTTGATTCTACGGCAACTTTTAAGTACGCACGGTAGCTTTTTGGTATGTCCGTTGTAAGTTATCGGTTAAATAAATTATTGATTATTGCATGGTTCTTGTCTGAATTGTCTATGTACAGATTTTACATTTTACTTTTATATTTTTTATGTTAATGAGTGATGTGACGAGCTAGTCGTTCACCTGATGCTGAGCGACACGGCCGCCTATAACAGGACAGTGTCACTTGGAACTCTAAAACATATAGTTTCGCGTGACACACCACTGCGCTGATGTGCGCAGTGGTGTGTCACGCGATATATCCTGAGATATCAGCACAGTCTGGTAATAAGTTTACTCGACTGTGAGATCAAATCATAAAGTCTCAATTGCCCAGTAATTTCACTAGCTACAATGCCCTTCAAACCGAAACAGTAGTGCTTGCACACTACTGCTTAGTGGCAGAATAACTGGCAAAGCGGTGGCACCTACCATGATGAACTTTGCAGAGAAGTCCTACCACCTAGTTAAGTATTATACCTAGGTATTATGAAACTGTAACCAATTTACTAGATAAGATATAACAAAAACCATTAACCACTTTCATTATAATTACAAAACATAAGTTAGATCTTTAAAATAATAAAAAATAAAAATGAAATGTATTTAATCACAAAACTATCATATTTTACAAAGAATCTATGATACCGTCTCACCAGCCAGTGAAAACTACAAAAATGTGAAGGATAATATCAACACACTGGGTGGCCGGCGGCGAATAAACAACTAGATCGCCTACGCCTTCTTCATTGAGGCAAAGGTTATCAGAGACCGTGCAAAAGATATTACGTAAGTTAAAATGTATATCCAGTACTTGTTACATAAATATTGATGACTATTATAAGTATACGTTTTGTATTAATTGGTCAATTTAATCAAATCACATTTAATAATAGCGCTATAGCACTAGGGAATAAGTTTATGTCAACAAATCCTTTGAAATCCTCCTATTATTTTAAACCTTTTCTGACTGAGAGCATCCTTGTTTGATATGACAACGGTGATTTTGTCATGGCAGTTAATTTCCATGACAGCACCAGCATAAAGCGTGCGTAAATTGGATATGCAAGCTTTTTGTTTGGAAAAGAAAACGTTATGAATTTAGTATTTATGTGGTGTCCGCGTGCAAGTCGTGTGTCGGCGCGTGCGCCGCACGATCGCCACGCTCTGCTGCGCTGCACCCTCTACCCCTATCCTCATGACATTACCACTTTTTACTGCAACCCAACTAACACTCTTCTAACCGTCATGTGCACGACAGTTGCACATAGAAGATAACACAATTTATTTCATGTTAACAAAGCCATGTAATTAAAACAACGAGGGATGGGTAAATGAACACGCGCCTAATTAAATATTGTGATATAATACCTAACAATATCATAATGTTTAATTAACGTGTATATTCTTTTTACTTTTAGTTTTTGTTCACATACCTGGACCATAACTAGGATTCCTTGAATCTAGGGACCCAGGGACTACGAGGATCATGGTTGTACGACATCCAGACTCAAAACAAATATTTGCAAGTGTGTCAATATACTTGTCATGCGGCGAAAATCGAAGCCATCGCCTCCGGGTTATGGGCCGACCTACTCAACCGTCACACCACAGTGGCTGTCAACTATCTATATTAATGTTTGTCTACTATTTATTATTTATTTATTTGTCATCAAATTAAAGATTTTGCGAAGAAAATTAAATTAGCAAAGGTCTCATTGCGATAGCGTTTCTAAGTATTGCCATTTTAAGAAGCAGTATTTAGAGCAACTTCATAGTCAAAATCCTTAAAGGAACGTAATACCCCATTGTGTTCTAAAATTGGTAGACGAGATGGTATAAAAATGAGTTCGATGGTTGCGGGTGGGAGGCTGCTGCCAGCGACGCTGTGTGGAGCGGCGCAAGCGCAAGCGATGCGGGGGCGGCGGACGTTCTGTTGCCGTATTTTATTTATAATTACGGGCGACGACCTGAGACCCGGACCTGTCGCGATTTCACCTGCTATTATTGCCATTTTATTCATTGTTATTGCATTTATTACATTTCTTGTTACAGATTTTACTGTCTGTAGGTTTTAACGAATGGCTCTTAATGATGAGAGTGTATCTCCGCGCCGATTTCTCCTTATAAACCCGCACGTGTAACGATCTCATCTCAGTGAGCGGTGTCGGTTTAATTGATATGATTGAGTTTTTAATGTTCCCTCACCCCAGATATACACAATGTAAAAATGAAAGTAAAGGAGATTTAACAATTAATGTTTAACTTTCTTATAATAAATGTTTCATCCTTCTGTTAATATTGATGATCCTTTTTATATATAATTAATGCTGTTGCGAAAACATCAGAAAGATCTGTTGATTAATCATACTACATACCAGGCAGTTGTAGTGTGTAGGCAGGTACAGTTTATTGAATACCGTGATCGTGTGCGTTATTGGTATATGATTATAAAGCGATTTATCTTAAAACATAGATACGCATGTCGCGATTGACGGCGACACGGGTCGGAGGTGAGCCGCGGAGCGCACGCGCCGCCTACGCGCGGTCCCGTTACACCGGTTAATTTTTATGCAGACAGAAGATTATTGTATTAACGCCCGCGCCCTCGAACATCGTACCAGGAAATATCGCCCAAAACAAAGCCAGTTTTATATCGAATCATGCTCGTCCATGTCAGATACCTAACTGTCTTCATCAACGATACATTTAAATAATATTATTATACAGTCGCCAAATGGAAAGGAAAACGTTTATCAATTGGATTTTTTCCTGGTATTTTGGTAAAACAAATTTATAAATGTAGGTACCGTATACAGTATACAGATACCAAAAAAAAATTGTACGTAGTTCCACTAATTATTAACACTTTACAGTAGAATGTTAGACAGTCTCGTAAACACAATTAGCATTATGCATTATGCAGTTATTGTCTGGTGCAAGTTTATGCGGTGACACGACATCGCGTAATTAACATGGGATGCTAATTTCTACCGCTCGGTGTCGACTGTCGACTCACTTAACTATGTTTTGATTGTGCTGCTTGAAATGCTCAGCAGTGCCTCATGTCATGACCACCTACACAATTCTGGGCTTTAGTTATTTTTGTGCTATGCCGAGACGTGAAATTGTACTATTGTATGTTTAATATTATAAACATAGAGTCAGGATGAGAATTCATTATTTATTATTTAAAAGATTACTTCTGGTTTATTTTATTTTATACTAGTTGACCCGCCCCGGCTTCGCACGGGTGAATTAGTAAAACGCGGTCGAACGGGATAAAAAGTCCTATGTCCGTCTCCTGGTTCTAAGCTACCTCCCCACCAATTTTCAGCAAAATCAGTTCAGCCGTTCTTGATTTATAAATAGTCTAACTAACACGACTTTCTTTTATATTATAGATATTGTATTCTACCTATGACAGTCCCATATGAAATAAATTTAACTAATGTAAAGAACTTGTTTACAATAGTTATAGAAATCAAAGCTATATTACATTTTTAATTATGATCAGTTGCGTAGTTTAACGCAATCTGTAATATCTCCTATTTTCAGTAATACATGTAACTTATTTTGTCTTTCATAAGTTTGTTTTCTTTTAACAAAATTTAGGAACAAGATGTGGAATGAGCTTCTACAAGTGGTATCTCTCCAGATCTTACCTGCAGTATTTTACAAGGAGAGTAAAAAAAGTATTAACACAGGGGGAGTAACGCATTAGTGGCACGTCTGGCTTTACTTATGTCCTTAGGCTACCGTAAGCTTTACACATCCGGAAGACCGTATGCTTGTTCGATACCTATATCATAAAAAGACGAGCGTGCTTTGGACCACATGACGGAAGTAAAACTTCTATATGAAGCTCTCTTTCATTCTATCTTCACTAACTTGTATCTATCTCCCTCTCAACTTCCGTTCGCCTCGGCTGATCAATTTCCGTAATGACCCGTCACGTATTCACCAGTCTCTTCAAGTCAAGCGTGCGTAAAGAAGTTTTACTTTAACAATTAAATTGTTTAAGTAAAACTTCTTTATAATTTAAATATGTTAACTTCCTACACACCTTCCTATACACGTTAAATTAATAGAGACATTGAAGTGAGTATCAATGGCGAGCACCGCCGCGCGCTCCCGTTGATGTCTTTTGTACGTGCGAGATGCGGCTACGGTGGCGCCGCCGCGTAGAGTGCTTTCATAAACGTTACGAAACATTATGGTAATTTCAATTACCCCCGATGTATTTACATATTAAATGTTAAACGTTTTTAATCGTTCGTTGTCTTTATTAATGTAATATTGAAACATATTATTATTTAAATAAAGTATAGAAAAGACTTATTAATTGCATAATAATTATTATTGATCGCTTTATTCCGAGAATGTAATTGCGTAGCTGAATTACATTATGTATTTCTTGTGTCAGATTTTGTTTTAATTTCTATTGGCGTTTCAATGAAATAGTTTACTATATTCGCTTGTAAAGTATAATGTATCTAGGTAGAACAGATTCCTAAACATTATAAACGTCAAAAGTGAACCTGTCAAGCGTAACTTTTCGTGGTAATAAACATTTGCATTATTTCTTCAATTTATCACATTACAAAGACGAGATTACACAATCGTGGCAGAGAGCTCAGGGATATAAAGCATCGAAATCCATTTACGCGGTGCGGCTCCGCTACCAGGGAAATAATCTTTTCAGAGTTGTTGAAGCGCGACGTCGGCGCCTACGCAGCGCCGAGGACCGTTCCTCAGCGAGAGGCCCTGTCGCAGTTATTGGCACTGGATCTTAAGATTTATCACCTCCTGTCGCGCCGCCATCGGACCCTGGCGCTGTGCTGGCACCAATGTGCCCGCACTATTGTGCCTATTGATATTTCCTTTCTAGTCGATGCTTTATTTTATGACGGCACTTAAGCTAACTGAGTATGGCTAAAGGTTATCTTTCTTTCTATTCTTGTTCCTGTACACTATTTCTAGAAATCATGGGTACTAATTTCTAATATAACTATTTAACGTTATTGGACCAATATAGTGTAGTCTTCATTTATTTTGTAGGTGTGTACATCATGAACATTACCTATGAAGTTTCTATTATTTATAAAATAAGTTACCAGGATTTTTTTTTGTATTGTTATTTCTATAAATAAAGGTCATCCATGCAATCGATACATCTTTGCCAAGGCAGTGGCAGTTTACTGATGCCGGTCTTGAAGAAATCAGCTGGTCTTGAGGCAACTGTATTGACTTGAGCATTGAATTTTTTTTCCACCACGAAACTATCCAAATTCTGGAAAAGTAGAAGTCTGTAAGCGCGAGGTCTGGTGAGTACGGTGGATAACGGAGAGCTTCCAACTCCAGCTCTTGTAACTTGGAGACCGTCTGCTGTGCAGTATGAGGTCGCGCGTTGTCGTACAGGAGCAGCGGAAATCAGCAATTGACCAAAGCTGGTTGGAGACGTATATGCTTCTCCTTCATTGTGTTCAGTTTTTCACAGTAAAAATCTGCAGTAACGCCCATACCACACCGGCGCTAGATCACCAAACAGTGACCATCACTTTTCTAGAGATAAGTTTTCGTTTAGAGCATTGTTTAGGTGCTGAACCAGAGCCCAACTTACTTGCTGAGCAATAACAGGCGGTGTGTTCGCTTGTGATGTTCGCTCTGTAAACGTCATAGATGTTGCGTGCCGCTTTGTGCCGCGTTACTGCCATGACGGTACTCATATTCCATGGTTCCTCAAATTTTTAAAGTGTCCATGATGGCGAAAAAGACTTAAATACGATGACAAAATTACATGAATCAAAAGACAAATGACGAATTTTGAACAAAAAAATTAAATAATTTGAAATTAGAATCCTTATCCAACAATAAATACTCTGCATGAAATGACCCGGAAGAAGAATGAAGAAATGATCAGCAAGACGACAATTTAATAGGTAAAGCCTAGTATCTTTAGGTATGAAATTGTCGTTCTGCAAAATCAAGAACTGCATATGGCTATCTTAAAATAGTTTATAAGCTAACCGTAATGTATTTTTTGATTTCCTCTAATTCAAATGATGAACGGGTTTTTTTATTTTAAATATACTTATAGGTACCTACTACTGTAATGGAGGTAGGTTTCGATTTCATCCGCTACACATTTGTTTTCCTAGGGGAACTCCTATTTTTATGCAAGTTAAGTTAAGTGCAATATAATACACTATCAACATTTGTGTGCGCATACATAAAACAGAATTTACTCTTGTTTCTTTGTTGTTTTTATTGTTATCGTTTTTCTAGTGACTGTCATGTAAAATTTTTTTTCTTTCGAAATATAGAATGTAAATCCGATTTTGGCTGTAGGTTTAGCATGTAAATAATAAACTTTGTTGCTTAAGGGCTGTGGATTTTATAAAATAAATAAAATAAAAATAAAATAAAATTTATACAAGCTTTTATACTTCACGACAATTTTATTTATTTGACTTAAAATTTGGCGTGGACAGCTCCATATTCGAGCTTTTATGGTATTTTAAAACGAGTCTTCACGAATAGTCAATTGTTTTAGTCTTTTTGAAATACATAAAATATAATCTCTATTGCTACACGTTAGAGACCAGGAGATTATATCGTGTCAACTTCACTGACACCGCTGGGTTTAGGTAAGCTGCTGATTATACAAAAACGAATGGAACCATTTCAAACAAATTCCTTCAAAATCAGGACATGTACTTGTTTTTATCAGCTGTTGTGAAATCAATTGAATGACAGGATGCCAAGTTGACAACGTCAATGTTTTTTTTATTCATATTATCAGACACCAGCCGATCATCCTATGAGCCCAAAAGCTTTAATGTTAAGAAATAAAACCTCTTAATTCGAATAAAACTTGGCTTAGTATTTTAAAATGCTAAATGTGCGTAAACAATCCAAGAAAAACTACTTCTTTCAATCTATAAATCAAATAGAAGCTTATACCTAAAAAAAATTGAAGTGAAAATTTCTTTCAAAAGTTGTGCATTTTTTGGGTGAACAAGAATGATTATCAGGTTTGGCTTTGGATCTTCCTTTTTTTCGTGGTCTTTTGAGAAATTTTAAATTAACTATTTTGGCGTAAAGGCGATATAAACAAACAGAAATCCAGTGAAGGTATGACACCCATACGTCTTTTACTCATTAATCTATTATTCGACGGGATAGTGATACTTACTAAAATCCAATAGAATGCTTGCAACATTTTGACTTCACAAAACATGTTAAGGATAGTAAACTTGCATAGTTATAAACAAGTAATGTCGTATGTACCTAATAATATTACTCGCTAGTTTGTGCCTATTATAAGCCTGATAAATATTAATCGTATTGGTTGGGTGGTCACCGCAAGTCAATAATTATGTCCATTTAGTCATGTGCGCTTTGATATCAAATGACATGCGTATTTGCTAAAGATATTTAAATATAAATGGATAGTCTAACATGTTTATTATCCTATATAAACTTAGACAATTTAGTCACTTTTTGTTCCTTCATGCCTAAAAATAAACCGCGTTTTATTTTCAATTGATTCGAGCTATGGACGTTTTATTTATATATATGAGTTCATATAAAAAATTATACAAGAATTTTGTTATAGGATCTGTGACAAGAATCTTATTTTATCTTCTTCTATCTTCTTATTCTTCTTAAATATATATGGCTCAAAGGTGACTGACTGATTGACTGACCGACATAGTGATCTATCAACGCACAGCCCAAACCACTGGACCGATAGGGCTGAAATTTTGCATGCAGATATATGTTATGACGTAGGCATCCGCTAAGAAAGGATTTTTTGAAATTCCATCCTTAAGAGGGTGAAATGGGTGGTTGAATTATTTTCCCACAGGCCACGCCGCGGGCGAAGCTGCGGGCAGAAGCTCGTTTTAGCATATATCTAATCAGTCCTGCACAATAAAATCAATCGTTTTTTTTCGATATCATACTAATGACTAGATAGTATGTAGTTATCTTTCTATATTTTTTATTTTTGAAAACAAATAACATTATGTACCTATGATTATGGTATGTAATTTTGATTATAATTTTTTAATGTTAATGAATGACGTGATGGGCTAGTCGTTCGCCTGATCTCATGCGACACGGCCACTCATAACAGTTGCAGTATCACTGGGTATAAAATCTCTAAAATATATAGTTTCGCGTGAATCTGCCCTGCACAAGTCATCCTGAGACATCAGCACAGACTGGTAATCAGCTAGGCGATCACGTAACTTGATGGCAACAAATATAAACGCGAATTTGTATGGATTTGACAGTTTGAATACCTACGCAGTTTGTGTGCATAGTTAGTATGGAAATTTCACCTGTTGCATTGCAATCAAAGTTTCGTAATCACCCCCATCACGAAACTGTGAGAGCAGGGATAATCTTGGAACTTCTATTGCAATGCCACAGGAGAAATTAAATTCTTAATTTGACAATTTTGTTAGTATCTATGCACATAAACTACCTACATTGAAACTGTCAAACAGGAGTTTTGGGGGGAAATCGAAAAAGATTGCGTCACCGCATTGTATTATTTTCCAAAACTTGTGTTATTTTCAGTGTTAGTGCATACAATTGGAAGCATTTTATTCGTTAAGTGCTGGACTACAGGCATGAGTGTGGGAAAGTGGTATAATGATGGTGAAACGTTTCTTTTCGTGTTGTTTCCAAAACTCCATAGAAGCTTCTGGTAAAGTTGCCACTGCTTTACTTGGAGTATGACTTGACTAGACTAGACTATGACTTGACTTGATGACTTGGACTGTGACTTGACTTGACTTGACTTGATATATATATATATATATATATATATATATATATTAGTCGAGAAATTATCAATCATCTGACACTGGCTAAATACACAAAGAGTGGAGCCAAAAAAAACTGTCAATCAAGTTACGTGATCGCTTATCGGCTTTGGCTATAAATCCAATCATTTCCCAATCATTTTCATATTGCCCAGTCAATTCCCTAGTTACAGTGCCCTTCAAACCAGATCACAGTAGTGCTTGCGCACTACTGCTTGGAGGAAGAATAACTGGCAAAGCGGTGGTACCTACTTAGACGAACTTGGCTGTAAAGTCCTATCACCTAGTAAAGCACTTTTGGAATTATTACATTTCTTATATTATACTAAAGCAATATTATAATCAACGACCAACCAACAACCACCGCCAACCAGACAGGGCACGAGTAAGCATGTGCATATGCACAACGTGTACCGGCACAGTTAATACTAGGCTTGTAATGGTATCGAGTCGTAATTATGTAGTCTAGGTCCAGTCTAGGGTACTTAATGCATAGTACTTAGGACCGCGCTCGCTGTTCCCGCGGCGTAATTTATATAAATGTGATTAGCGCATGTGACAGCCACACAGTTTATTGGCCATATTTACGAGCATTAACGTCGCGACGTACGTAGATATCTACATTCCACCTCTAATTAATATTTTAAACCAATTGCCGGTTGTAAAGCGAAACATTTATTACGTGTTTCATTCTACTATTCCAGATAGGTTTTCAATTATAAAGAGATGCAAGGAAATATTATCGTAGTTATTAATATCATTAAACAGTCACATATTTAATGAAAATCATGAGCGTATTATGTTAGCCCTGTTTATAATTCGTGTTTGTTACATTCATGGTATTTCTGTTTTGACTCTTTGTCTATTAGTTTAGAGTTTATATCTCAACTATGCAAATATTTTGTGTAGTTCATACCATAATCTCATAAAATACAAGGTCTATATCCAAATATCAGCATCGTATGTGAAGACGTCATAAATCTCCGCATTGTCATATCAAGAGTGGGTTAGGTAATTTATTGAAAGGTGCGCATTGAAATCACGTTTATTTGTGCGCACGCGCCGACGCGCGACGTTACAAATCATGCTTATCGCCCGCCAAGACTTGGTCCATTGCCTCCACCCGCCCTAAATCTGCGGGGATCTAGATATTTACTAGTAAGTTACTTCTTCACCACCTCAGGCTCCTACCGCGCAATACATAATTTTACTTCATTGATATATATTAGGTAGTAGGTATATTTCGTATACTGCATTATTGTTCCTCTACAAATAATTAAATATAACAATAACAAAGCTCTTCTCAAACGAGGTCGAATTAATGTCGAAACTAGTTTGCGTTATCAATAAGGCGATCGCTTATAAGTAATAGAAAAGTTCAAAGTTCTATTAGACTATTAGGTGTGAACTCTAATTGGTACCGCACTATCGGCAATCGATATCGGATTAGATAATCACGATGCAAATAGGAACAGAATTAATTAATGAGAATGCATTGGATTGGGTAGTGCGCTGAGCTGCGCACGCGCCCGCGTCGCCGAGCTGCCGGCCAGCGGCGACCAATCGCCGAGGCTCGCGCACGCACTCACCTTCTCTTAACACATCTTCACCTTCCACTACTAATTGGCACTCGTGTAGGCTGATGTGCGTTATCCGTCTGTAATTAAATGTATTGCATCAGCTAGCACTGATATAATTAACGTTAACGACACCATTCTTACCAGCGTCTTGTCTGAGAGTTATCTTAATTAGCTCATTGGAATAGGCGATCTAGATGATCATCGGTGTTGTTGAATGGCTGATCGTGATTTTATCATTGTTATTGAGTGGTCTAGTATTTCACAGGGTTAAATATAAGATAAGTCTTATTAGTTTTTTAGGTCAGTTGATCTCTTTATGTCCATTGCGTAACCAATTCTCGATAAAATCTTAATTCTGTTGGAAACAATTCGATAAAAAGTGCCAATAGTTGTTCGGTCACTTTTGAGAAACGTGCACTTGTCTGACAGGGTCGGAGGTTAGCTGTTAGATGTTTATCTTATTGGACAACTTTCCTATTAGCTAGTGACATGATAGTAGCATTGCGTTTGTATAAACCCTATTGGATTACATTGTCAAGCAATTACATAAATGCTTACTCATTTGCTGAGTCAGGCTCGTAACTCCTCTAAAGTTTGGACGTTTAGATAATTCTGTACCTAGACGGGTTTATGACGATGAATTTATAGGCACTACTTACTACTTGTATTTGACGTGTTGTTGAATATTCACCGTTGATGTAAATGTTTGGTAAATTTACGTACAGTTTCTCACCTGTGACTGAAACCTCTTAGCTTTGAGTAGGTATATAGATAGGATCTACCGATAGTAGATGTAGCCTGCCTGAAGACTTTATGAGGCTTCTTTTTAATTTAATAACCAAAATAGGTACGTGATGCAACAGTTGTTAAAAGTTATATGGTGAATAACTATATGGAAAATAATAAAATAATCATATGCCCTAACCCAAGACTAATAAGGATTATGTTCAGACAAGTTTAGCGGAGATAGTGGCCAGTCGCTTTAATACAGATTAAATAATAGTTACTTGGATATAGTTTGGTGACCCCGTGGCCGGGTGACCGTCCGTCTCAGTGGCGCCCACAGACTAAAGCGACCCACATCTGACCCGCGAGCTATTGTCTCGGTAAACTAGTCAGCTTACCGACTGCTATACAATCTGCGACTTGGTTTAATAACTGTGCACTGCAACTTATTAATTGTTACTGTGTGGGTACTTTTTATTGTTTATAGGCAAACCATTTGACCACTGTTTCACTTGATGGAAAGTGACTACGCAATCTACGATGGTGCATGTTTGCCTAAAACGACACCACTGTGCGGGGTCATGTAGTTTATATTTCGGGATAGCAACAGACAGTTCGAGATAACGTATACAGTTTGATGTTTTATTCATCAGCTCCACCTAATGTTATACAATATACCCACTACTTCACTCAAATGTGCGATTATAACTAACCGAAAATAATTTTGACGAAATATATAAATATAACAAAGGTTTTGCATTTTATCTGAGTTCTTTTATATCTAATTCAATTTTGTAATCATTCAAATATTTCAATATTTGATACAGGTATCCTATATTAAAAGTATGCTGTTAAAATTCTATTTCTAACGTGTTCCTGTAGTAAGTAGTACCCACATAATAGAACAAATAATAGTATAGGTACCCACATATTAATTTTATTGTCCTCTGAAGTTCCATACCTGAACAAAAAATGAGATATTGTTTTAGAATTATTAAACTTATGAAAGTTAGCAGACATATTGAAAGTGACGCCCTGCACGACGACTTGCAATGTAAATCTATACATGTAATAAAACTGTCACTAGGCTATCTGTACATCGAATATTTATTGAAAATTTTAATTGCATTACAGCTTTACCGATATTGATTTGGTATATCCAATTTTTCTTGTATATCCAATTTCGTATCGGATCTAAGTAACCTAAAAACTTTTAGAAAATACGTGAACAGTTGAGATTCAACTCGTTTTGTTGAAATCGTTTGATATATAAAAATAGTTCTTATTCTAAAGGAAATCAAGATTCTGACGAAAGATTTGAAAAATTCTTGTGTAGGTATTGAGGCAGTGTACAAGTACTTAAATACTGAATTTTCCTTTTAGATGCATTAACTAAAAATCAACGCTGTGGTGTTTTATCTCATGAATAAAAGGGATTTTAGCGACAAATAACACTACTATTTTATCAAATCAATCATGTTTAATTATTTTCATAACGGAGGTAACAATAAGGAACGCAATTGGGCGATTGGCTCATCTATAGCCTCTTGAATAGATACAATCTAAAATATATTACAAGTCTTTTACTGTAAATTTTTCGAAGAATAATATATTAGTTTATATAAAATATATACTAAGGCACTTTGTACATGGCTTAGTCCCAAGCCCACCAAACATTCAACATACACATGTAAATCAATAATAGATGTATCAATATATTTGTTTAAGCTCTTGGTGAGCTTGGAACTTAGAATATTATTTATATAATTTAATCGTGTAAAACACTTGGCAAATGCCATATGACTAGTAACACCGCGAAGTGCGCGATCGATTTACAACTTAAATTATATTTTAACCTAACTTATTATTAGATGTACTTTTACAAGTTTAGTTTAGCTCTGTCACGGTCCCTAACACACACGAAAGTACAAAAGTATTCGAAAACTTTACAATAATAATTTAAGGGATTATATCTACAGTTACAACAAAACGAAACGTTTTACTGTTAATAGAGATCGAAGATTCTGCGAAGGCTCAGTCTTTTTAGTAAGCATGCACTGTTGTAGGTGGGAGCTGATGGTGCGCGTGCGCCGACATGCTTTCCGGGCGATATTCGTAGGCAGACGCGCCGGCCGCAGCGCAGCCGCCTTCCAAGTGCTTGCTCAGAAGAGACATGCGCGAAAATGTCTTTCCACAACCGGAACAAGAATATTTTTTTACATCTGAATGGGTTTGAAGATGAGCTCGAAGGTTTGAACGGTCAGCGAATGCTCTGCGGCAGTGATGGCAAGAGAAAGGCTTTTCTCCCGTGTGGGTGCGAATGTGTCCCTGCAGCAGCCACGGTCTTGAGAACGCTTTGCCGCAAAGATGGCACTTGCACGGCAACGTATGAGTGCGGATGTGCATCTTTAACGCACCGAGTGATGTGTAGACCTTCGCACAATACTTGCAGCTGAAGCTCTTCCTCGCGAGACTGCCTTCGGCAGCCGCACAGTGATATTGTTGGTGCTTCGACAGTCCGGAATATGTTGAATAAGATTTCGCACAGTCAGGGCACTGATAGCGAGGTCGTCGGGGTGCCGAGACTGAAACTCCGGAATCTGAAGACACAGAACCCGGCGAGCGCAGGTCTTCGGGACAGGGTGGCGGAGATACGGAAGATGGAGGTGAGGCCGGTGAGTAGCGAGAGTAAAGATGTGGGTGCGCAGGAGGTGACAGCGCCGGAGCTACAGGGTACAGCTCTTCTAGAGGAGCGTATGGTGCGTACAATGTGGGCAAGTAGGCGTACTGCGGTGTAGGGCGGGCTAGCTCAGTGGGAGCGGGGTCGAGACGCGCGCGGCACGCTGCTAGATACTCCAGGTGCTCCATCTGCTGCGACCATTCACGAGGTTCCATTTTTATTGCGGTCGTGGCAACGGGTGAAGAAGCTTTGCTCGGGTAGTTACCAGTTTTTGAAAGGTCTTCGGGCTTAGTACTTAGATTTTCAGGTTCATCGTGTTGTGTTTCACCTGGTAACAAAAGAAACGTACATTTTAAATTTGATCCCTAAAGTGAAATACAAATGATTACTTATCATTTAACTTTTGTGATACTTATAGATTTTATTTCCTTGACAGTTTTGCCAATTTTGTAATAGATATTTGCCAGGATTCACAGAAAATGTTATTTTATGAAATTAAGACTTAATGGATATCTGAATTGTGTTTGTCAGCTTTATTTTCTCTATTTGAGCTATAATAAAATAACACCATAATCGTGTAAAATTAAAAAAGTTAAGCAATATAAATTTACAAGGAATCAGTAGAGTTAATATAAAATAATATTAATAATATAATTGTGTACTTACAATGATAATCATAATAGAGCGCAGTGGCAAGGTGGGCGGGGTGCGGCGGCGAGGTGGGCGGCGTCGCCGGCCGCTCCTCCCGCACCAGCACCGGCCGCTTCTTCAGCGGACAGTGCGCGTACTTCTTCGACATCGTCACTCGGGAAGCCTGTGACTCCTCCACGAGCATCTTTCTTGAGGCACAAATTTCACAAACACTCAAACGGGAAAAGTTCTCAAAATAGTTCGTATGTTTAATCACAATTTCACAAATGTAACAGTCCAAAGATCATAACGTTGCGCCGGAGTATTGGTGGCGTAGTTCGTGTTCGGGACGCGAATGACGTGCACGTTCACTCGTCGGCGTCCGGAGCTCGAGTGGTGCGGCAAGGGGAAGGCCGAGGCTTATAAAGCGCTCCCCGTCAACGGGCGGCCAGGTGGCGGCGCGGGTAGGCCTAGCACGTGCGCCGGGCCCAATCGGCGGAGGGCGCGGGGCTCCGGCCAATGGCGGCGCGGCGCAGCGCGGGGCGGCAGCGGCACCTGCGCCTCCGCACCCGCCGGAACCGCTGCCTCTCAGTGCGATATGCCCAGCCAGCCAGCTTCACACAACCACCACCGGTTCAAACCGTCTCGTCTCTGTAAATGAAACGATATTTTGCACGACTCTCGGGGTTAAGCACCTTTGAACTGAGTGAGCCATTTCTTTCTTCTGTTTGAAATGGTCTCGACATCTTTGTTCGCTTCCATTTTATTGTCACTTTGATCGAAATCAACAGCTGGTTGCCAAGTTCTTATTACTTATTTCATACTAAGCGGCTTGATTCTTTAAGATTTCACACAACAAACTTAGGTATGCATTAACATTACTTCTCAGTGCAATTTCATCAATAATACTAAAACACCAAAACTATTTCATACATTTACCAATGGTTCTATATAAATTATATGTTAGGTATTATATTATTATACTTTATGATCAAAACAATAATAACATTTGTGTTTGACATCTTTTTAAATCGATGACATAATAATTATACCTATTCTATTCCTATAAAGTCTAGTTACCAAACTAATACAATTTGACCTACATTTCTATCATAACAGAAAGTGTATACGTTATATGAAACTGTGGTGATTCAGAGCTATGGGACCATACTAGTCGACTAGTATCTTACTTACTTTTAGGGAAGTCAACGTTTATTACTTGACCTTGTCCTACTTCCTGTGATGTGATATGACACTATAAAAACATAGGTACTGCTACTTGTAACGTAATGTGTTATTTTTATTAGTTAGGAATATTTATATCATTTATAGATAAAGATGTAGGTATTATTATTATTATTATTAAATTATATGTTCCTGTAATATTTTTTTCATCTAACATTCGGTAATGTTATTAGAGACGGTGAGGTACATAAATGTTTTAAAATTATGACCTTATATAAATAAAAAGTCATATTCTCAGGGATAATATTTCTTGTATCGTAAGCCAGATCAGCGGTTAACTCTCCTACACACCGTATTGCACGTCTCACTTGTAAGTACGTGTCAGTTATTACGTGCCTATCTTTTGTCTTTCTTTGTTATCGGTCGCATTTGCGATATAAACTCATTGTCACTTGATCAATATGTTAATAGTTAAAATCACATCGGAAAATTCAGAATCAGAACACGCGTAAAAACTTGATTTTACTTCTGATAAGCTGCACATCTAAAAATAGTTACATTTTATTATCCAAGCATAAAAATATTGTGTATAAGTGTGCATGTACCTATAATTGTATTTTTTTTTAAGTTACGAAATCACATGACGAGCTAGTCGCTCACCTGATGTTAAGTGACACGACTGCTCATATCAGTTGCAGTGACACTTGAAACTCAAGTGTAATTTCGCGTGACACTGCACTGCGCACGTCATTCTGAGACATCAGCACAGTCTAGCAATAATCTTACTAGACTGTGAGATTAGGTCGTAAAGTCTCATTTGCCCAGTAATTTCACTAGCTACAGTGCCCTTCAAACCGGAACACAGTAGTGCGCAAGCACTATTGCTTGGCAATAGAATAACTGGCAAAGCGGTGGTACCTATCTAGACGAACTTTGCAGAAAAGTCCTACCACCTAGTGATTATTATTTGTATGCAGTTTTTTGGGTGTAATATCTTTGTCATTAGAGAAGAAACGGAAAGATCCATTCTCAAAAATCTCACGTTCAAAACGGACCGTTATTCGCAGTAAAATCTATTGTTATTTTGTAACCGGACGGCTGAGAAACCCGTTCACGTTACTGCAAAACGTGGACACAAAGACTTCCGTGTGTGTATCAAACCAAACAAGATAAGTTTGCAACCCCTTCCCAACGCGGAAACGTAACGTCCTTAAGCTCTTTGTTATGTTTTTTATGCAACCATTGCTAATTCCCACAGGTCACGCTGTTCACAGGGACATTTAGGTTTCTCACAGAACGAGTCCATTCGCAGCCATGCGTATGCATTATTAGAAATCAGCTGAATAGGGACTGAATGCTGCCCTACTTTAATAAATAATGATTAACATTGATTAGTCATTCGCATATGAAAGGAAGTGTGTATTACATAGCAAATGCACTTTAATTGCGAACTCAGCAAGTTGAACTGTTGATCTGATATCACGATCACGATGATACGATATTTTATGTTGAAATTTACATGACTCAGGCAGTTAATGTGTCAAGGGTTCGACACATAACTGACACCGATTGCTCGATAATATTTAGTAAAACTGTGACTAACCATCCCGAGCAATGATCAAGAATAATATAACAATACATAACATACAAACCTCGTGTCATTTGTCTTTCGACGCCTTAATAAGTGGCTGCTATTGTATTTCTGATATAAACAAAGCAACTGTCATTACTTAATTACCTTGGGAGCGTGAATGAATACGTTATCTCAATCGACTCCTGGGAACTGTAAACAAATCAGCGAAGGGTGGTAAATGGTAAACAACATTAGACAAACCATCCTATCGAACTGAATGACGTTCCGATAACAACAACAAGAAGGTATTTATTTATGGGTCATGAATAAGAAATACTTAGCTACTACGTGTCCTAATTCGTTAATGTTATTATTATAGTCAGTAGTACCTAAGTCAGTAGTAGTAATAACAATAATAATTAGATATAAACTGTGTAGGTATACCTACCTATACTATCTATGCACTTATACTGTGTAAATATCACTTTACGATAATCCAATTATTTCTTAGGACATAAACGCATGAAGTAACTCAGTAGTACGCAGAAACAATAATTATGTTAAAACTTAATGTAACTACCCTCGATTACGATTTAATGAGAACTTCAAATTTTTTACGTGTTGTACTAAAAGTTTAAAAAGGTGGTCTTTAGCCTGTAAAATATTTTAATTTTAAGACAGTTATAGCTTAGATTCTAGCGCTAAGTTTTACGTAACATGTAATATTTATGAAAAATAAAGATTTTTTCTTTAAAAGAAAAAAAAATGCGCAACTGTGGCATACATAGATCCTGGTCCCTAGCTAGGATTTCCTGTATCTAGCGATCCAGAAACTACGAGGACCATGGTACCATAACACCCAGATACAGATTATGTGCCATTTTTTTTGGAATAATACACGAATACTTTTCCTATCGCGGGAATCGAACCCGCTGCTTTTGAGTTATGAGCTGACTTGTCAAACCCCACACCACAGAGGCTATAGAGAAATTACAATAATTATTTTGTCCTGAAAGTTTTAGCATTTAGATGTTTTGTTTGACCATGATACAATTAATTATGTAGACATTTTGACTTTTGACCTGTGTAGTCAAAATATTCAAATGTACTAAGTTTATTTTATTTATTACGGGAAAAGTGCCTTTTATCTTTTAACTGATTAACTACTACAATAATATAAACAATATAACAACTACTACTTAATGATAATAGATCCACTACCTACTACAAAAAGAAAATAGCATTTCGACTGATGCCGCGATGACCTGTCAATGTCTAAAGTTGACCTCTTTAGATCAGACAATAACTAATTCCCAGAATTTTAATATGTTTTATTTTAATTAGGTATAAAATCACATAATAATCATGATAAAGCTAAGCTGGGTAATTTACAGTCATTCAAATTGAAGCTATCTCCATAGAGGCACGAAAGGTGTGTTGCTTAGCGTATTATTTGTGGTGTTAATGGGAGTTAGCGTACAGGGTGTCATCGTAGCGTAGTTATCATGCCAGTGTTATGTGTTGGGCGATGGGCGTCCCGGGAGTGGGGTGTTCTTAGGGTTGCCACTTTTTATAATTATATTATGCGTAACCGCTTCAAAAACCAAAAAATCGTAATCTAACAATATCATCAACTTTTTTATAAATCCGAACAAAACGGCGATGGGCTTAATGGGTTAGTATTAAAGAATCCTTTTATCCTTTAAAAAATACTTTTAGTCTTAAATAGTAATAATATAATACCTTTTATATTTATATTTGTTTCATAATCCATATAAATCATGAATTTTCCGTTTTATTAAAATCGTTGTATGGAATTTTTCTTGAGAAGTCGATGATCATCGTATGGGGGTGTCAACCCTGAATCGGCCAGGTGCAATGTCGCGGGGGCCGGGGCGCGTGCGTAACGGTCGCGGCACGAGCGCGTGCGCAGGGGCCGTGCACTATGGCGGAAATAGCGATGGACAGGGGCGCCCGGGCAGGTGGTGCCGCCGCGGTACGCAGCCCGCTCTCAATGTCGCACAATTGGCGGTTAATTCCTCGCATACATTACCTACGTCTGGAATGGCGATGGATAAAAATAGTGCCGTGATTTGTTGAATAATGTTGTGTTAATTGTTTGCTATAATGCAGTTTATGCAATGCTGCTTGCTGCACAAATTAGTTTCATGCTCGTAATATCTGTATTTATTCAAGTTAGTAATTTAATTCCAGAATCATAATTTATATGATTTTAATGACATTTAATAAATAAGAACAAATAATTTTATTATTCATAGAGATTACAGTTACTCAGAATAAATTAATATTAATATAATTTCAATTTAATAGTATCTTGAAGTTGTAACATTTCTGACATCTTAAAAAATAAATTAAACAGTCGCACTTTAAATCGCTTGGGAAAATATCTCTGGTTTTCTGTATCGTAATTTTTCCTTGTTTGTAGGTATGTGATCTCTTCCAAGAATGGCTCACATTCTTGTTCAGGCCATTCTTTTGATCAGTTCACTTCTGAAATTTAGTGCAGAAAGAATAATTATACATGTAAACCGTCTTATCTTTTATTAAAATATTGTATAATATTCCATTCGATAGGATATGGATATATGTATTCGATACATTATGGATAGCATTTGCGGCAATCGTTACAGCTCCATACTTGCTACGGCTAGTTATAAAACTGTGATGAATTTCCCGCTTCAAATTGGACCATCCACCTTATTATGTAAATTTTATACATGAAAAATAAAAAAATGTATTTTGTAAATAAATAATGAGAACTTATTGAGGTAGACCAAAATTATTATTGCTTATTACATGATTCATTAAGCAAAAAAAATACTACAGTAATAAGAATCCGGCTTTTATTCAATTTCCTCTAGCTATTTATAGGCTATATAGGCTAAATAGGTAGGTTAGCTTTTATATAAAATTATTACATTATATAATTATTTTATAACCGATAATACAAAACTAAACTAGACCTAAAAAACTAAATTATACCTAATAACTTTAAATATAAAAAAATAAAACTAAAAATTTAAAATAGCCCGTTGGTGGAAGGGAATGTGCCCAGGATGCTGGCAGCATTACCCCAAAAACGGTAGGTTATATTTTAGAATTGGCTTAGTTACGAAATGTTATTCTGATAAGTTATGCTGCAAGGTAACTGTATAATAATTGTTTGTAATAATAATAACAAAGATATATGTATTTTTAAATTGAGTCTGATTATATTTATATAACGTCTGATTATATTTACTAATACGTTTAGGTGATTTTGTTTTATTATAAATACATTATAGCATGTTTATATAAATATTCTAATTAAATAAAGAATGCCTAAGTTCACTATCACTTATTATATTAAAAACTAACGACAAAAAGATCATGGCACACCTGAGCCGCCCCGACCATTGTTGTGTGGATTTGTATCATTGTTTGTTGAGCTTACCTACACATAAAATGTGATACAAAAGCGAAGCACCCACGAGGTGAGTCCGACCCTGCATTTGTATTGAATCAGTGCACAGCTATGCCGGCAGCTGGCTGCGCGTGCAGAATCACATGTCTGTACCCGAATCGCACATCTGCATCAACCAACCGTCCCCTCACAAAACGACGCAAGCTCGTCACAAATCCATAAAACTTCCAAAGAGCTTCACGGCACATACTACATTTTAATATTAGAAGACACGATTAGGGTCTCCCCCATTCATTGTTCCTGAAACACGCAATAAAACGTCGTAACCGTTTGCCCTTTCAAGGTTCAAATGTCCTTTCGTAACTGATGAAGCGATTTCATGTCGGTTACATTGCCATACACTACGAAAAGTAAGCTACAGCTTTACAACCCTCCAAATATGGTTTAATTTCAAAATTGTGCAATTTTATTTATCTCCCCAAGGTTCATTTTTGGCTTGAATTATACTGTGTATTTACGTCATTTTAGATTACCAAGCTTTAACCGGCAGGTAGGTGAGTAGTTTAATTTTAAATAATGGCATAGCTGTAGAGTTTCTATATAAAGCGCACAGGGCCATTCAACGCTTTTATAAACACTTTTAATACAGATGGATTGAGTTTTATATAGGTGGTGCAAAATTATCACAATATTATAATTATTGTTATTTTTTGGTGGGGATCACCTGTAAACTGGTATATTTCTTTAAATATTCATTCTGTAGTATACTTATAGTTCTATTAGTACAGTGAAAAAATAAATTTATCGTAATATATTCTTTTGTAATATTTCTTGAATATAATGAACTATTTTTTTTTTTAAGGATCTATTTTATAAGTATGCTCATTTGATTCCTGCATCAATAGATATTTGTATTGGTCAAATTCAGTGTTATTTTTATAAACTTAATAACATAATTAAGCCAACTTAGTCAACCCATTCAGGTATTACTAAAGCGCTAGGTTTTATAAAATATTATAAATGAATATTTTCAACTATATTCAGCCATAGCATACCCACTTGATGTGTTGTTTTTACAAATATATAAGAACCTATGTATTATACAATATACCTATTTTAATAATTATATAAATACTTATATAATACACAGAATTGTTGAAGGCAATAAAAATTATATATAAAATGCCACACAGCACCCTGTATAAGCACAGGCGGGAACAGCTGAGATTTCGGCACACGCTACGCGGCCGGTGCGTCACCGCGGTCCCGCCGTCCACCTTTCACCCCTCGCGACGACGACGCCACCGGGCCGCATATTGCACCGCACCAGGTACCTCTGATCTATACTATAATATTATACATTCTACATGCTTTGTGCTAATTCATTGATATTTTATTTACCAAGAATACTTCTTTAAAAAAAAATTGGGTTTTAACTGACTTCAATCCCAATGAGAACATCATCAATGTAGTAAAAATCGAAATACGCATTATTAAGGATAACTCAAAAACGACTTGTCAGATGTAGATTCATTTTAAATGAGACCACACGGAAAGCACCAACCTTTAAATAAAAAAGGATTTTCAAATTCAATTCACCCAGTCGTAAGTTCTGAGGTAACATAAAAAATACAGTCGAATTGATAACCTCCTCCTTTTTTGAAGTCGGTTGAAAATTGCTTTATTCTCTACTTTACCTACTACTAAAATATTACAAATGAATATTTTCAACTATATTCAGGCATCGGCACGGCATAGCATACTCGCTTGATGTATTGTTTTTACAAATATATAAGTACCTATGTATTATACAATATATTTTATATACAGTATTACATAATAGCTACCTACTTCTAAATATAGCTATGACTACACTAAACATTTGACCTGCATATTGGGTATTGCTGACAGTGAATAGTTCATAAGGGCAAGCGTCATACGTGCATGTTCTGAAAGGTCCAATGGTGATAGTCATGTAGAACTTTCAGTTGCCATTCATCTGCCACCATTTTAAACAATGCAGATTTTGCAGAAGCAGTGATCACAACCTGCCGAGCAAACGGTATTATTCTGGTTTAAGATCTTTCTTTCTCAAAAGAATACAATTCACTAATATGATAAACTAGTTGCGCCCTGTAGTTAGAGTATTTTAATTATTTGCTCATCCCACGGGAACATTTCACTTTTCCGGGATAAATTGTAGTCTATATATTAATCCAGTGCATAAGCTATCTTGGTACCGAATTTCATCCAAATCCATTCAGCCGTTTGAGCGTGACGGAGTAACAAACATACACACAAACATACAAACTTTCACCTTTATAATATTAGTGTGAAGTGTGATGATACGAGAATATAGGGTAGACATAAAACTAATTACTATTTTATTATAAAGGTGGTACTTAAAGCTAATTGCACTTGACAGTAAATACAATATTATGGTCGGTGTATACGGTACGCGCTACGGTAGGTCGCATTGCATATGGGAACAGACCGTACCTATAAAACTTAACCATTACAAAATTATTATGTTTGTGATGTGAGCTGTGATGATGCGATATATATTAGATTAGATATATTAGATCGACGAGCAAATGAAAGAATAAAATTCGGTACTTTCTTATTTATTCTACTTGAGCAACTGATTTACAAATTCCGTCCGTCCCGTGTCGTCACTGGCGGTAGAATGCCAATGTTGAGTCCATTCCGTACCCTCCTTATTTTACACTAGTTGCGCTCCTTGCGCGGTTTCACCCGCGGACAAAAAGTATTTTAATTATGTGCTCATCCCACGGGAACATTTCACTTTTCCGGGATTAAATGTAGCCTTTATGTTAATCCAGTGTATAAGCTATCTTGGTACCGAATTTCATCCATATTGATTCAGCCGTTTGAGCGTGAAGGAGTAACAAACATACACACATACAAACTTTCGCCTTTATGATATTAGTGTGATTTTCAACCACAGAATATCAAAAATGTTATACCACCATTTTAATACCACAGACTATATATCGATTACAGGTAAATATACTAAGTATTAAGTTAAATGCAGATTCTTATGTGTAGGTAGCTACGGCTACGTTTAATCATAATTCTAACATATATAACTAGAGATACAGCTAAGTAGGTTAGGAGTAAGAAACTATTCATTCACTATCCATTGCCGCTTTATTTTTTATTTATATTTCAATATGTTACCTTGTTTATGTCGATGTCTATAGCAGACTATAGCTGACCCGGCAAACTTCGTTCCACTTAACAATCAATAAATGTGCATGTTTAGGATCTCAACTTTTTTTATTCGTTGACATCTATTCTATTTCTTATTATCCTGTTCCGCCGAAAATAAATCCAAAAACACAAATATCATTAAAATTGGTTCAGTTGTTCTTGAGTTATAAGTGGTGTAACTAAACGGACATGACGCCGTGTCCTAAAAGTGCATAACCTCTTCAAACCTTCAAATGAGGTACTAATATAGTACGGTGACTTTCGAGACGTTCCAATTTTAAAGAGTATTTGCTTATATTTTTAAGTGAGTTCAACCTTTCTTGAATAAAATCTTGTAAAGAATGAATGTATAGAATAATAATAATAAACAATATTTTACTAGGTGGAGGAGGACTTTACTGCAAAGCTTTGCCAGTTATTCTACTGAGAAGCAGTAGTGCGCAAGCACTACTATGTTCCGGTTTGAAGGGGATTGTAATTAGTGAAATTACTGGGCAATTGAGACTGTGATCTGATCTTACAGTCGAGTACTCTTATTACCAGACTGTGCCGATGTCTCAGGATGATGTGCGCACTGCAGTGTCGCGCGAAACATTATATATTAGAGTTCCGAGTGACACTGTTCTGTAATGAGCGGGTCACTCAGGTTCACTCAGGTGAACGACTAGCTATTTACATCATTCATTAAAATAAATGTATATAGAAGATAACTATGATAGCAAAGTTCGTCCCAGATTTAAAACATAATTATTTTTCAGAAATATTTCATTACCTATTTTAATTAAAGTCAGTTTCCGATGAAGGATTTAGTACTATTAATTACAACAATTACTCAGGTTGCTTTAATCTGTGGCGACAGATATGCACCAAGCTCGTTAGTATCCAGCGGTGTGTCGGGCGGCGGCGCACTATCTACGAGGACAACTCCACTGTAACCTGACTCCAACTCCAGTGCCCGCTATCGTAAACCCTACCTAACCTGACAGGATTTGCGGCTGTCTATTTTGACTATTAACTTCAAACAAACAGTTTCTAAACAATGGATAACATACATTTCTGTCGTAGCTAGATTTAGCAATATTGCATTTCTTAGCTGGAAAAGAAACAGGAATGCCAAACATTCGGCAGTCAAACTTAGCCGGAATAGACAGATATTTGGGTAGCGATAGGACATTATAAACCGGGTCATGGAAGAGAGAGTTACGATACGTAACTGCGATCTCGGGAAACAAGAACCGTTCGTTTCCCACATTCGATTTTTTTGAGAATCTCACTGCTTTCGTGTATTTTTTGCATTCTTAGTTTGGAAATGTATTTATAGTGTTACGGTATGAAGGGGAATGTAGATCTGGGGTCGCAAGGGCAGCTGCATCCACGGCGGAGCTCAAACAAGTAGATCGCTTGGTGCGGGATTAACGCAACCGTATATGACGAGTAACGGTTTGAATTTTTTCTACGTTACTTCCTAGAATAAAAAAATGCATTGTTATCAATTAAAACTTGCTTTTACCTGATGCGCCCTTGAATAGTTATGATTCAGAGGGTGTTGTGTAAATTGCAAATATGAAAAATCTTAAAACTTTTAATAAATAATACATAGGTACTTACATTACATTTGGCAGCAAATTGTTTCCTTTGAGTATATTTTCGGGATAAAAAGTCATAATTTGATCCCGTGTGCAAAAATTGAAGCAGATAATTTTTGCATGAAAACTACACAAACGAACAAACAGACAACGTTTTATTTTAGGTAGATAGGGATGGATGATAATATTAACATTATACGTTTAAACCGACTCTTATTTTTTTTTTTTAATTTATAGCATAGTTGTGTTTATTTTACTTACCGACTCTTTACTTTGTTATTTTCGAAAGCCACCACTAGACTGTGCTGATGTCTCAGGATGATGTGCGCAGTGCAGTGTCACGCGAAACTTTAGTTAGGTGAACGACTAGCTCGTCACATCCTTCAAAAACAATTTAAAAATTATAAGGAGTAAAAAAAAAATTTTTTTTTTTTATAAGGAGTAATTTTCCAGGGATCACGGGTAATCCTCATAATGGCAATCATCGAGATAGCACATTAGAAAAAATAATTTTGATTACCTACTTATTTTAACTGCTTATTATTACTACTTTAACACACACGCACTCGCACACACACATTAATACCATCTCCCGTATATCTCCAAGACTTATACAGCCTTATTAATAAACGGGTATTAGTCTCGGATTAGTTACTTCAGCTTTTGTCCTTTTTTGTTACTGGTATATTCAGCTGGATCGAAAGAGACAAAAGATGGTGTAACTAGTTCAAAGCTAGTTCGTGTTTATTAATAAGGCTGATAGACCTAAACCTCGAACACAAACGCTAGCTTACCGTCTACCAATTCATGCCTATTAGTGATAATTAATAACTCACAATGTTGAACTGTTATCAACAAAATGCGTTTTATGATCTTCATTCTCTTTTTTAAGAATAAAAAACGTCAAATATAAATATTTATTTACTAATTTCCGTTAACTTTACGTCAAAAAATACTTGCGCGTTTAATTCTTTTGTTTGTAAGTTTAAATTGGTTTCTTGCTCGGTTTGCCGCTTCCTATACTACGAAAGCTGCTTATAATGTTGTGTAGGTACTCGTATGTAATGTAAAAACCTACAAAACACAGCTATCCCTAGGAAATGTGTGTATATAACTAGAACCTTGATTAATATCTGTCATAACTACAACTATTACTATTACACGGCTAAAACTCACGAGATACGGTCGAATAACTCGACCGGTGTTCGGGCAATAAAGATGCCCATCCTCAAGGAGTACGCGCGGCGGCGGTGGCCACCACCGCAGTCGAATGACTTGACTCACGAGATACAGTCGAGTTATTCGACAGTATCTCGTGAGTTTTAGCCGTGTAATAGTAATAGTTGTAGTTATGAGTACTACTCACGTCAGTTTCTATAATATCTGTCATGTTTGTGACTGGCTATCACGCCAAAACGGCTTGAATGTAATTTTATACGCAGTTTGTATACACTACCGAGGGTAACGAGGTAACCTACATTTTTATCCAGGTAATAAAGTTTTTGCAACAAAACGGATCGGATGAAACGATGGGGTGCCTCCAGTCAGCAATGAAAATGAATAACCTAAATATTTTAAGAATAAGAATAAGTATCTACTTAAAACGGTTATATGCACAATATATTATAATAATAATAATAATATAATAATATGTGTGGACATCGCACACAACGCCATCTAGCCCCAAACTAAGCAAAGCTTGTGCTATGGGAACCAGATAACTGATACAATACTTAAATACTTTTTGTTTGTAAATACTATCATATAATATAATATAATATAATATAACACCCAGACACAGAACAAACACCTATGTTCATCACACAAATGTTTGTTCTGGGTGGGAATCGAACCCACAACCCACAGTCCAGAAGGCAGGGTTACTACCAACTGAGCTATCGGGCCAGTCAATATTGAAATACTTATGCCCGTCTGTACGAATGTTTGACAGCTCCTAAGCTCGGACGTATCTCTCTATGACACAACTTGACTGGCCCGATAGCTCAATAGGCTATTTGACTACTATATTTTTATTACATACGTAAATAATATACCTCAAAAAATAGATAACTGTGAAACAAAACTTAAATATCTCAAAAAATGACTAAGTTACAGGCATTTTAAAATACAGAAATAGAAAGAGACAACTCAAACACGCAGTGACGTCAGTTACCAGTCCTCATAGTAACTCATTACTAAGCTGTGGTAGCTCTACATACAATCTTTTTGGCATGTGACGTCACAAGCCATGCCTTCATAGTAGCTGTGAGGAAGCTCAACACGATCTCTGTTTTGCGAGAAAGGGACAGGCGATGAAACTTTAAAAGCGTACTACTCCGTGATTAATTTACCGATTTTACTTATTTTTACAATGATTACATTGATTTTTAACCTACTTTATGAAAATAATATTTACTTGTTTATTTTTAATAGTAGTCAAATAGCCTATTGGTAGTAACCCTGCCTTGTGGACTGTGGGTTGTGGGTTCGATCCTCACCCAGCACAAACATTAGTGTGATGAAGATCGATGTTTGTTCTGTGTCTGGGTGTTTATATTGTATTCTATGTATGTATTTACAAAGAAAAAGTATCTAAGTATTGTATCAGTTATCTGGTTCCCATAGTACAAGCTTTGCTTAGTTCTAGTTTTAGTCCCACTAGATGGCGCTGTGTGAAATGTCTACAGATATTTATTATTATTATAACTACTGCAATGCATAGTAGTACCTCACTGAAATTACATTTTAAAATATTATTTTGTCTATTCATAGTAGATATCTAATGGTGCACCACAAAGTCCTGCGTGCTTGTTATTGCGCTCTTTATCCTGATATATTTTTCAGTGTTCGAAAATTTGGCCGTTAATTAATCTTAGATTTCAACTGACATATTAAGTCTTATTGTATGTGATGAAATATGGTTCAATGTAGGCTCGACACAGTAACATCGTTGTTGGTACCGTACGCAATAATTGTGCCTTATAGATTTCGAATAAACTATAGAGTAATTTAATTATTGAAAGTAACATTGTTGCAGTTATATGTGTATAGCAACCACAATTTGCTATTCATTAATTTATGTATAGACTTCAAATAAAGCGTAATTACTTAGTAAAGGGCGGGCACACCCGTTCCGGGACACCTTTCCGTTTAATCAAAACTTGTTTGCACACCCAACAAACGGTTTGTCCGCGGAGGGCGAGTTGGGCGACGCCGGTGCCGCTGCTGCATGCTTGCACCCGAATCCCAACCACCGGTTTGTTTGGCGTTTTCATCTTTTGATAGAAACTTTTTTATATGTATTGAAATTTATTAAAAGGGCCGCGAGGGTGCGCGCGCGACAACTGCGGAGACGGCTTGCACCTGGCCGCGCACACTCCGCTCGCACATGTGATTATACGCACGTCGTGATCTATTGTTGCACTCTAATGTATGTACATACATTTGTTTATACATTTTAATTCAAGTAAATGCCTAGGGCCAAAGTTATAACAGAGCTTGTAACGATTTCCTTTGAATTCAGTTTTTTTTAGTAGTATTTAATAATATCAACGATATTTTTTTTTTTTTAAAGGGAGCAAACAAGCATACGGCCCACCTGATGGGAAGTGGTCACCGTAGCCTATGGACATCTGTAACACCGGAGGAGGTGTCACCAATGCATTGCTTACCCTAAATATTGATATTGATTATATGTTAGGTACATATAAATAATATTATATAATATTAATGATTATTATATAATATTATTATAATATTATTATTATTATTAATTATTATTATTATATAATATATACTATTTCTATTCACTATTTTTGTTATGGTGCTATAACCCATCTCCAAACACCTCCTGTAACCCATGTTGATACAAATCACTTTCCTCGACCTATTAGTAATAACTACCTATTACTAATCAATCTAAATAGATAATAATAATCTAATAGATAATTATTAATAATCATCTAGATAATAATAATCTAAGACAAGTTTGAAGTAAAAAAATAATGATAAATATCTAATAATCTAATCGATATAAATCTACTTCTAATCACTAATACAGAATATATAATAGAACGTGTTAATGTTTGTTAAAAATTTGATAGGTTTTTCTAGGTACGTACATCTGTTGGTCTTCGATCTAAACAGACTGCTCTGAAGAGCTGCTCGATCCAATCGCGGCTTGTGTATCCAAATGTTTTTTTGTAGTAGGTAGTGTAGCAAATAGTATAGTAGTATAGTATAGCAGTAGTTGTTATATTATTATTGTATTCAGTATTAACAGCCTCTGTGGTGTGGTGGTTGAGCAGGTTGGCTCTTAACACGGATGCGCCGGGTTCGATTCCCGCGGCAGGACAAGTATTTGTGCTCAGAAAAAAAGCGCAAATACTTGTTCTGTGTCTGGGTGTTGTGGGACCATAGTCTTCGTAGTTCCTGGGTCCCTAGACACAGGGAATCCTAGTTAGGGTTTAGAATTTATGTATGTTATCATTGGGCGTTATTATTATTATTATATTTTTTTTTTATTATTATTATTTGTATTTTTATGGATGTAAATAATGCCGATGTTTCACACAATGCCATCTAGTACCAAACTAAGCAAACCTTGTAAGTATTTGCAAAATATAGGAACCAGATAACTGATACAGTACCTACTGTATACCTTGTTTGTAAATGTATACATAGAATACAATATAACACCCAGACACAGAACAAACATCGATGTTCAGCACACGACTGTTTATCCTGGTTGGGAATCGAACCCGCAACCTACAGTTCAGAAGGCAAAGTTACTACCAACTGAGCTATCAGGCCAGTCAACTGCATTTTCCCGTATAAAAAGATATTATACAAGGTGGAATTTAATTCGTTCTTTTCCTTTAATGTATGTATTCAGTTCATGCTATAGAATGCTCCCATAAAATTAAATAAAAAAGTTCTTATGAAATAAAACTTAAATCTAGGTATTATCAAATTTAAATTCTAAAGAAAAGCCTTGTGATATTAACAAAGCAGGTGTTTTATTGCCTAAGAAACATTTAAAAAGCTGGTGCCGCGCTGCGTGTACCGTTAAATAGACATTTCGGCTGTCATGCAGTTATTTTAAGAGGCACTAAATACTAAAACATTTTTTTTTTTTAATTGGACCTTATACGAATATTCTATAGCATGGACTGTGTACACAAATTTAAGGAAAAGAGTGAATTAAATGCCACCCCAGTGTATAGTATAGAATAAGTACCTATGACATGTTGAGAAACTTCAGAAATCAAACCTTTATCCGATTATAAACAACTTTGTTGGCAAGTCAAAGCATACATTTCATAAAAACTAAAGTACATAACAACTAACATTCAATTACAAAGGAATTGGCGGCAAACTAATAATTTCTTGCCATTCACCTTTCTGTTGGCCTTGTAACTTATACATTCAACGATGATTCTTTTAGCAAACGACATTATATTTTTGTGTATACGAGCCTCGTATCTATAGTTCAGCACATCGTAAATTTATTAACATCCAGTTTTATTCCTACTAATACACAAAACTAAAAACTATCGTGAGTATTTTATTTTTTATTTTATTTTTTATGTTAAGGAATGACGTAACGAGCTAGCCGTTCACCTGATGTTAAACGACACGGCTGCCCATATCAGCTGCAGTGTCACTCGGAACTCTAATGTATAGAGGTTCGCGTGACACTGCACTGCGCACGTCATCCAGAGACATCAGCACAATCTAGTAATAAGATTACTCAACTGTGAGATCAGAACATAAAGTCTCATTTGCCCAGTAATTTCACTAGCTACAGTGCCCTTCAAACCGGAACACAGCAGTGATTGCGCACTACTGCTTGGCGGCAGAATAACTGGCAAAGCGGTGGTAGCTACCTAGACGAACTTTGCAATAAAGTCCTACCACCCAGTAAAACGAGTATGACACATTTATATATTATTAATCTTAAAAAATAAAATTTAAACATTGTTTGTTCAAGATAGCTAAACTATTTGGATAAAACTTTGGATTGGTAATACCGGGATTAACAAAAGATACTTTTCATTCCACGGGAAAACGATTAAGTTGAGGGTAAGCGCTGTGCGGTTCTAGTATTTAATTAATAATAATAATATTTGTGGACATCTCACACAGCGCCACCTAGCCCCAAACTAAGCAAAGCTTGTGCTATGGGAACCAGATAACTGATACAATACTTAGATACTTTTTTGTTTGTAAATACATACATAAAATACAATATAACACCCAGACACAGAACGAACACCTATGTTCATCACACAAATTTTTGTCCTTGGTGGGAATCGAACCCACAATCCACAGTTCTGAAGGCAGGGTTACTACCAACTGAGCTATCGGGCCATCAATTATAAATTTATTGACTGGTTATCGTTTGTATGTAATACATGATTGGCTGTCATGTAGCAATGTCATAGCAATGGACCACAGGGCCGGCGCTCTAGCTCGCAGCTACATAATGTCAGATTGTGCGCAGAACATCGCGTGTTCTGTTCACCCAATTCTAGTTGGACTCCAGTGGACGACGATGCGGCCCTCGTGAAGCGCAAATGTTATACATTACACGCTATGGACCGCCCACAGGGTCTTCGTGCTCTCATAATCTATAGCAACATGCTTTACCTAAAATATAATTGTCCCCGAGAGTTTTGGCGGAAGAAAAAGAAAGATCTTTTCACCACATTGTATTATTTTCCAAAACTTGTGTTATTTTCAGTGTTAGTGCATAAAATTGGTGGTGTTTTATTCTTTAAGTGCTGGATTACATGAGTGTGGGAAAGTGGTATAATGATGGTGAAACGTTGCTTGTCGTGTTGCTTCCAGAACTCCATAGAAGCCTCTAGGAAAGTTGCCACCACTTTACTAGGAGTATGACTTAGAATAGACTATGACTTGGACTATAACTTGACACGACTATCTTGACTATCTTCGTGAAATATCATTAACTTGATAAATTGTCAATTACTTGACACTGGCTAAATACACAAAAGTGTGAAGCCAAACATCAAAAAAAAATTGTCCCCAAGCCTTGTAGACGCAGACTCGCCACGAAATCATTGACGCCGACAACTACATCCCGTACATCAAGGCATCCAGAAAGTAAGTCCAATCTTAATTCCAAGCTATTATCGTTGACATGGCAGGAGGTACAAGCAGCAAGCAGCACAAGAAATAAAAGGATGAAAAGTAGTGAACCAAACCCGCACCCTGAGGGTTTCGGTCACCTCTTTAACAATTAACACTGTTCATTAGTCTTGACTCATAAATAGTTCGTTTTTGGAGTATTGAGTTGCTTCAATTTCCTTAAATTGTAGCAACTTCAATACTCCAAAAGCTAACCTTATCAGGATTTTGAACAAATTTCAATGTGATCATAAATGGGTTTTCTTTTTTTTACTGGTACGGAACTCTGAAGTCGTACAATTCAGTGGCTATGTACGCATACTTGGACATTAAAATGCAGACGTGAGCTGGGTTAAGGAAGGTATCTATATACAGATCCTTTGTAAGTTTTTCAACCGACTTAAAAAAATGGGATTCTCAATTAGATGTTGGTATTATTTTCTATGTTTTAATGTTTTTTACTTCATATCTCCGTCATTTATAAATCGACGAGCTTCTGCCCGCAGCTTCGCCCGCGGCGTGACCTATGGGCAAACGGTTTTTAGCGGATGCCTACGTCATAACATCTACCTACATGCCAAATTTCAGCCCGATCCGCCCAGTGGTTTGAGCTGTGCGTTGATAGGTCACTATATCAGTCAGTCAGTCTCCTTTGAGTTATATATATATAGATTTGGAAATAGTTGTTTGTGTGTGTGAAAAAGTTTTGCTCGCGAGTGGCACATACAACTTAAGTATAACACAAAACGTTTTCCTGTCCGAACGTGTCATCAGCCTACTTCTTTCCACCAATAAGTATTTACTTTACTATTACTTTTAGTACCTACTTATTATCCGTGGTAATTGAATGTTGTGTTGTGTTTACTATGCTATACAATTTTGCACTCTGTTTTCTCGCAGCAAAGGGCGCGTGTTCCAGCTGCTGACGTGACAATATTTTTTTCATTTGTAATGGTATACATATTATATACTTTCAAATGGGTTTCAAGTTCTGTACAGGTTTGGTTTTTAAATCAAAATATATAGATGATTATACCAAACCAAGTATTTTTCAGCAGGTTAATTAATTTAACACTAATTAATTCATTTAACACTAAAAGATTGAAGACGATCGAATTCAGCTTACCCCTTTTTTAAAGGATTTTATTAAATAATAAATATAAAGTTTCCTACATTTCTGTAGGCAAAGGTAAAGGCTTTTAGCCGTTTGATGAATAGTTGACCAAAACTTTTTGAATAGGTGTTTTTATATACTAGATAAAGAAAGAAAGAAAAACATTTAGATTTTATGATTGATGATGATTAGATAGGGTTGCATTTGAAATAAATAAACACCACAATAACATTTAAAAAACCTTTATACATAAATTATAAGTGCTACATAGAAACAATAGACTTAATATAAAATATCCACAGAAGTCATTTAAAACATTAACAAAACTTAAAGTTAGCTAGCGCGTATAGACCCATTTTATCTTTATAATATAAGCCTAGTTTGGTTGATGCGTGCGGTATAACATGTACCCAGGTGTAGTCTGTGCTGTGCTGTGCTTAGGATAGAACAAGAAATTATGAGTCCAGCAATCGGGGTAATTTCAAAGAATCAATGTGAATAGAGATCGGCTCCAGCGAGTCGCCTGTCGCAATGGGTGCCTTTGTCCAGAGGCATCAACGTCGTCCTCGTTGCTAAAGCGCGGAAACAATGAGCGCACCACATTCGTGCATCGCAACCGCGGCCGTGTCGTGTTCGGCCGCGGTCGATGTTTGCGCTCATAAAGTGTCATTATGGTAACAGTACCTCTTTGTTGTTTTCGGCGATGGTCGCCTCCCTATTTTCTCCGGTCGTCGTGTAAAAGCTCGACGCGTCACGGCAAGTTATAACCGAAATGGGTTACGACCGACTCTTGCGAAACTTTTACGGGGCTATCGTCTGCGTCGAAATCTCGGTCGGTTTAATAGCCTTCGAATTTTAAGTACCAAAGAAAGGTAAATCACTTTGACGTGTCTTGAACTTAAATTCGTGATTTGACGAGGACTCCACCTTATGGTTCGGCCGTAAAATCAGTGAAATTGTCAATGAGAAGTTTATTTCTCCAAGTTGAAAAAAAAAAAACGGATACTAACGTAGGAAGGTACCTAAGAGAATATTTACAATGAAGTCTATTTTACAGGCTTTATACTTCACTAGGTAGGTAAACCAAAAGAATATTTAACGTAAGATACTGTTACGTTTTTCAATCATTCATCTAGGGAAAAATCAAAGCATTGGACGAGTTAAAGTAGACACTTTAGGTCGCAATGAATAGGTCTATACCACATCAATGATAATAACTGATCATCAGATTGATCACAATTTGCACCATCATTGTTTTCGTCTCATCAACAAGTCTCTTCAGAAAATTATATATACCCAATTTAAAGTCAGACTGCTAAAGGAGCATATGGACTGTCTATAGATCATCGCGGCTAGTATCTAAATGTTTTTGTAGTTGGTAGTAGTAGTACGTTTTATTAGTAGATATTATATATTGTAGTACTTAGTTTAAAGAGTAAAAGAACTTTGACAGTTTAAAAAACGACTCCTAAAGAACATGGTCATCTTTTTAGTGTCTCACTCAAGACGCTTTCTTTCAGATGGCAAATTGTGTGCGTGGCACCTAATTTAAACATTTTCAAGAGTTTGAAGATAATATGCTTATTTGACTTAGTGTACAAGTGTACAACATTACACAACATTTCGCCATTGACCCCAATAATTTCATCAAATCAGGGATATTGTTTCGTAGAAAATTGAAATCCACTTGTTCGTAAATATGCCTTAGCTTTGTTGCTGAGTGTAAATTTTAAAACGCTTACCTAGTCATATTAGTACTGTACTAGGTAAGTACTTATTAAATATGAATGACAAATATTATCACGTAACTCTATTGATATTATTGGACATTGTACCGCAAGAAGTGCAATCTCGTTTTCATTGACATATTTGGTATGAATATTTATCTAGGCACAACCACACGATACATAAGGTTTACGATCCGAGCGATGTGTGCACATATTTGGGCATGTTATCTCGGTTAATTAATGGAATAGTATAAACAATAGAAAGTACAATCAAACCTACGTACTTTCGATTCACTTCCTACATGTCGCTTTCGATTGTGTTTAAGAAAATTGTAAGAGAGTCAATGTTATTATTGGCATTGTAATTGCGGCTATTGTTTGTTACTTATAAAACAATGACTATTCAAAATTATTATGAAGATGTCAGCTTCTGATCAGAGTTATAATAACAAACGATAAAAGCACGGTTGAACAAGCAAATATAATAGCCTTAATGACATGGAAGACAATGGGTTCCTGAAGGCGCGGCGGCGGCGGCGGCAGCGGCGCAGGCGCAGCCGACCTGCGGGAGCACTTATGCTTTACCACTTGACTGGAACTTGACTCGCTCGAATAGACTTGATGCTAGTGCATATAAATGTCTTCCCTTTGTTACCAAGACGTCAATGGTGATTTATGAAAATTTCTATTGCAAGTCCACAATGCATTATGTTAATGATTATGTAAATTTACAATTATTTACTTTATCATTATTACTACAAGTTGTGGCTAAAGCCACAACATGAAATTTAAACATATTATTAATCGACTAGATTTTTTGACAGTAAACAACGAAAATTCCATTCTTCTAAAAATTTTACTTAGGTAGGTACATAAAAAAACATTTTTGAAGTAAAACTTCTTTACGCACGCTTGACGGTAAGTTGGAGGTAAGCTTGTGAGGTGAACGGAAGATAGAAAGAAAGGGTTGCGTTTCGTATATTACTGTAGGGGTAAGAGAGATGGAGCTAAAGAAGTTTTAATTCAGTCGTGTAGTCTAAAGCACACTTGTTTTTTGTTAGTTGAACTATATTATGTAACCTTATATCGCGTTATCTACGTCAACTTGATAAAAATATCAAAATTTCATCATCATTTAAGCCCGGCGAGTTACTGTCCTACTACTGGGTATAGGCATCCCTTTCACGTCATTTCTTTCATTCCTGTGCGACTCTCAATCAATGCTTTCCGATTTCCATGAATATTGTCATGTAAACATCGGATATATATAAAGAAAGGATCATCGGATATATATATAAGATATGTACAAAAAAAAAACAAATTTTCTTATCAATAAATTGCATCAATTTGAATAAAGCTGAGAGCAACGGAAGGAGCGTAGATGTAGCGACCGACAGGGCGGCTCGTGCACAAACAAAAACTAGGAAGCGGATATGGCAATCGCATTCAATGAAATGCAACTGAATATTCTAAGTAGCACTTTTACTCATCGCTCGCACCCTTAGTCAAAGCTCGCACCATACTGTAGTTATTTGCCACTAGGGTTGAATATATGTAATATGTTTATTAGTAACGAGTGTATAATAGGAAGAAGTGTGTAAGTGTAAAAAGAAAAAATATAAAAAAGAAAAGTAAAGGATAATAAAAGAATAAATTATGGTACAAATACCTATACACAAATACATAAAATATAAAAAGGTAAAATTGTTTGTATTAACGACAGTAATAACAGATTTGATCGGTTTTCAGGCGAAGCCAAGGTGAAACACTTCTAGCCTGGAATATGGAGTCTGTTTAAACTATAAAAAACCCACACGACTGAAGTAAAGCTTCGTTAGCTCCATCTATTGGCCAGTATGGTTTTGTTTTTGCTTTGTTCAATGTTCATGTCGCCATCTTGACAATTGTAAACTGTCATTTTACCGGACATGCCGACATAATAATACAAATGGATGTTGACAATAGAGATCTGCGTGAACCAACCACTTTCAACTTCCGTTCGCCTCGTTACGCATTCACCAAGTCAAGCGTGCGTAAAGAAGTTTTATTTCAAAAACTGTACATAACAAGTGCACACATACTCATAAATCAACGTGGATGAGAAAACTGGTAACGAGTTCAATTAAATTGGTATTGGAACATTTGTTGCGTACGAGGTGGTATTGAAATAGGAACAGGTTGTTCAGGTAAGGCTCGGGTTGAATGGAGGTGTAATCAGCGCTATTGAGCCGAGTCGTCACCTGCAGAACTTGTTGTTATTGTGGCCATTCTTGGTGAATTGAATGACGCCGCGGGCCGTATAGCGTGCTCGCTGCGCCCTATTCAATTCGTCAAATTAGAACAAACTTGGTACCTTATTCTACCATCAGTAACCGGTTCCATAGCCACATGAAAAATATACAGTTTTTTCAATTTGTGTATATAAAATTCAAAGTCCTGGCTGACTGACTGAACGGCTGACTTATATATCAACGCACAGCCTAAACCGCTGGTCGTAGAGACTTGAAATATTGGAGAATGTGTTCTTTGTATAGTGTAGGTATCCACTAAGAAAGGGTTTTTCGAAATTCCACCAAGAGGGTGAAGTGGGTGGTAGAATTATCTATTTAAAAAATGTCTTCTTCGTTTTGTATAGGCCACGCGGGCGAAGCCGCGGGTAGAAGCTAGAATATCAAACAAAAGGCGAAAATACATATTTATTTACAAAAAAATAGACTCTATCTAGAGATCTACAAAACTTTCATAAGACAATGGAACTACAATTACGCCATTTTATATAACGTCTGTTTACCAGAGTTTATTTACCTGACCTGATTGAGTTTATTTTGACGACTGCGCGCGTAATAATTTAGCTCCGTAATGTAATTGTAAAAAAATTACTACTTACAATATAATTAAATGTGTATAGGGTTCCCGACCCGATCGTGGCATAGAAATACATAGGTAGGTTACTACTCAATCCGCCGGATGTGTCCTGACCGGAAACACTTGTTTGTACTCTGCTCTCAGGTAAGTTTCAATTAATGTAGTATCACCATGCGACAGCGTCAATGAAGTTTTTCGTTTAAAACTGATTGCAGAATTAAAGTACAGGGAACTGCTTCTCGAAAATAAAAGTCAAGAACTCGATAAGGTGTTGACATAACAAATGACGAGCAATGCACAAGCAAGATCTATAATTTTAACTAATTAAATTTTCTCGTATGGTTTGTGCTTGAAATGTTTCATTAAATCACAGCATTATCAGAAGGCTTTATTTTTTATATCACTTTTATTAATTAATTAATTATTAGTGGTAAACTACTCACTAGTTTCTAGAGACTCTTCTTCTCGATTTTGCACCAAGTAGCTTGACTGTGTTCGACTGCATTTATGAACACAACTTTATTTATTTTTTAAGCTCCTTTCTTGCATTTCGAATTGATTTAATACAAGCTTAGCAACACTAATAGTTTTCGATTTGCGTCTTGCTACTCCAATCCAATATAAGTAATAACTTCTTCAATAATCGATGGTAACCCTACTCGTTGGTAATACGTATATGATGAGACAATCTTCAGTAACATTATGAGAGTCCCGCGGGAGCCGGGAACGGACCCTTCCGTTGAACACGTGCAATCTTTATGTACTTACACTCTTGTACTAATCCTCAGTCAGAACCGGATTTTATTGCGTCGCTGATCTTTCAAGTGTTATATTGCGTCTTACAGTATAGATCAATATGAAAAGTCTCAATAGAAATTCACGTGAGTCATACGCAGTTTATGCCTACCTACAATAGGTAGTTACTTGTTACAAAGTTTAGTACTTTACAGTATTATTCTTTTGAAGAAGCTTCGAGTTAACTTCGCTTCTATACCTACAGGTAGCGTAACTAGTACCTAGGAGTAATAGTATTCTGTGAACAGTACATTAGGTATTACTAGCTTGGCGCACAAGATCAGTAGATACAAGGTTGAAATGTTACAACTTGGGAAATAGTTTGATCTACTTTTAACGCAGTTGTGCTTATACTATTAATCAAACAATAGGCACGCCTCGAAATAATGTGTCGGCGAGATGGAGATAAGAGGTCCGGTAGAGGCGCGCGGTGCAAACTGCTCCTCCTGGCGCGCTACTGTACGCTCGCCCTCCTCGCCTCTTTGTGACTCATGTGCATTTCATGTTTATAGTTGAATGCTCCAGAATAATTGAAGAAGTTATTTATAAGTTTCCTCTTTAGAAGCGAATTGTGTGCGCGATCGGAGCCGGATGCCGCCACCCTTCGAAGGGCATGCCTCCACAAAGGCATTTAGTCTATTTAAAGACATCCTGCTTAGTGCGGGGGCCAAGTCCGCTCTCGCACGTGCGTCAAGTGTCCTGCGCCTGCCGACCTGTCAATTACTGTCACCCTCAGCTATCTCTACGCCAGGAGCGCCTGTCTGCGCTGATAAACTCACTGAGTCCATCATTCTGAATCTCGCCCATACAGCGGAATAGCTCGCCTTGCTGACAGTCGTGATTTTACAATACCGGCCACGACATCGCTAATGCCGCTTCGGTGTCCTTCCATGAACATAATTGGATTATGTTTGTTGTAAGAGCGCAGATGTATCTGCGTACGTGATGTTACAACTTTCCACTCCATAAATATACTTCCTCGACGACTGATTGTGAAATAATCTTTCTCCGAGTATCAGTTCTGACCTTCGATACGAGACGTGAGTCAACGTTGTCGTTGATATAGGTACCTAACAACGTCGGACGAATTTAGTTAAAGTAATCACAAAGAGTCTCAGGAAATTGAGATGGCATCCTGTTCCACTCAATCGAACAAGATATTGCTCAACGACGGCTAAATTTATCGAAGGAGCATATCAGACAATATAATGGAGTTGGAAACAATGCTGGGCGATTATAAAGTGCAGTGAAGCGCAGATTATGGCGTTTGTATGAGACAAGCAAGGCGCGGCGGCGCCGGCCACGGAGGCAAATGGCTCGCGGCCACTTGTTGGCAACTTACACAGGAAGTATGTACTGGGCAGGCTGTTAAGTTCTTTCTAGAAGCATTTTTGACAGCCTTCAGGGGGTGATCACGATACTTTGAATGCAATGCAACAGAAGATATTTCCACACTAACTATGCACATAAACTGCGTATTCAAACCGTCAAATCCATACCAATTTGTGTTTCTATCGGTAGTAATCGAGTTACGTGATCGCCCAGCAGGTCTGCCTTGGATGAGCCGCCTTGATTATAAGCAACGCTACATTGTAGGCAACCCATAAAAAAAGATGAAAGATGGAATCGTTGATCCACACTTTCATCGTTCTGTTTGTTTATTTTACTGGCGATGTCTTTTCTATCAAATGGAATATCAATACATATCGTAAAATGTGAAATTGTGATAAATTATCATCATAACCCTGTCAATAGACGCCATAAAATATGATATTGTAGTCTGTGGATGCAATGGTAAGTAACACTATACGTTACACGAGTAAACAATATTGTGCTTGGAAGTATACTAGGTAAGATCATTGATCTATAGTATTATTTATTTAAATACCTTATAGTGACTAAAACATATATGTTTATCCTTCTAAAAAATTAATTTTGAATTGCTTACTATAAAGCAGTTCCGAAGGGTATTTATCTTCAAACTCTGCCAAGTCCATAGTCTAGCTAGGGAATCGACTATCTCTAGTTTAGCTTACTTCGATATTCATTAGAACACAACTAACCATAATAAGTTTGCAGTTATCTATTGGGAAGTTAGTTACCAGTTTCGTATTCTCCATCATCAGATCTCCAAATTTTCTCGGGACCAACTTCTTTTAATAACTTTAAATAAGTATCTGTATAAAGGTATACGTCTTGAGTGATTGACTGGCTGACAGACGACGTACAACCCAAACCACTGGACATAGAGTTAATATTTGGAAGGTGTCTTCTGCGATCATCAAGCCGCCTGGTAAGCATGGTGATTATGGCAAATCCCCCCTATGATAAGCGTCTATATTGGCGTTTTATGGGGGAGGCCTATGTTCAGCAGTGGACGTCTTCCGACTGTTGAAGTGTGTCTTCCTTTTATAGCGTAGTTGTATTGGTACTACGATAAGGTTTGTGAAATATTACCCCTATACTGTAAAAATAAACTATTACTTGTAAGAATAACCACGGATGAAACCGCGGGCTGCCACTGATCACACACTGATCTAGCATAATATAAAAAAACAACCAAAATTGGCGGAGATGTATTTTATGCTACCTAAAAACAGCCGAATTGAGAACCGTATCCTTTTGTGAATGCGATGATGATAATAACACCCAACGACCACATACATAGATCGTGGACCCTGGGATTCCCTGTATCTAGGGACCCAAGAACTACGAGGACCATGGTTCCACAGCATCCAGACACAAAACAAATAATTGCGCTTATTTTTCTATGCACTAACACTTGTCCTGACACGGGAACCGAACCCATCGCCTCCGGGTTATGAGCCACCCTGCTGAACCACCACGCCACAGAAGCTGTTGGTTAAAAACACTATTTAAATAATGCCTTAGGTATAATTTAGTTTATTAGGTCTAGTTTAGTTTTGTATTAACGATTATAAAATACTTATCTTTAATAAATAAATAAATTTTATGTCATCAAAAAAATAATAATAATGCCTTACATCTTTTACAGTTTAGACCCAGTCTTACTCTTTAATAAATTTTAAACTTATTTTCAATAACAGGATAAATGTATTCCCATTATAAGTCATTCCCATATTGAAAGACCAAGAAGATAAACAAAGAAATGTCTACTTTTGCTAGCTTCCTGTTGCTTATACATTTACCTAAAATTGATTAATTCTTACATGAACCAAGAAAGCTCATTTATTTAAGAAAAGGTAGAGTAACGAAAGAACACAAGAAGGGGGGAGCACACTCTTCAAGTTGACAAACCGTCACCTGCGCAGGCGCTTCCCGGAGTGAGACACACACAAATCGGCCTTCCTTTACATATCTCACGTAAGCGACATTCCGCCGGCGGCAACCCTCTTTTACCTCAAATAGGACAATGACCCCGTCGCAGCTTGCTCCCCTCACGAAACTCAAAAATATCGGAACCACATGTTCTTGACCTTCCTCATACATTTTTTTCTGAGCTTAAGCGTTCACTTCCGATCTCAGTCACATGGCAACAGGAATAAATCATAAGGTGAACTAAAATTAGGTAATAATTGTCAATACTTATATGTATGTGATCGTTGGGCGTCATGTATTTTATATACTATTATAGGCAATTTGAACTCTATGGTTTGTAACAGTGTGGAATAGACTTTAAAGCGTAAACCACACTGAGGGTATATTTACAAAAATATCGTAGTTCCTAATCTAAATAGTCATCTGCTATATTTTACTCTACTTCTTTTATCGGTTTCCTTATTCTGCTCCAACATTGGCATTGTAAACATTGGAAGTAATGGATGTGTAATTATCCATGTAATTGTTCAATTGTAAGAAATTTATATTTTTAACTATCCTCTTCTCTTGGCCGTGTATACTCTATGTATGCAGTCTATGTACACAGTTAAAAAGTTAGTTATAATTGAAACATTACACTATAATTTGTTGATCAAAGTAATGGTGGCCATACGTCTCAATTTTATCAGTCAATTGAACTAGTTCTTAGGGGTCCGTAAGGTCATGATCGTGATCACAAAATTGGAACACTTTTTTCTCGACATGTAGAACATCCTTGATGATGCTAAGAAAATAAAAATAACATTAATTATGATTTAACCTAAAGAAATGAGCATATTAACTATGCTTTTGATGTGTGGCAATAAAATCTCTCACATACGGAATCCCATGCGCACGCGTGACTACGAGCACGGGCTGTATGACCGGTTGCACTGTAGACAAATTACCGTGCCAGTTTCAATTAATAGCATCCATAATATTAATGTATAGGTTAGCTACTAACATGAATTTGTTGTAAGTACTTAATTGACACGCGTAGATATATATTAGGTAGCTACTTTATACTTACTTGGATTATCTACTAAAATACTTTACTTACATCAGACATTCAAGCATGTTTAATACAATAAGCCAGGCGTTGACAGGTACCTAAGTATGATTACGCTTCGTTCAGTAACCTGTTAATGGATTCATCAGTTCCAAGAAAATCAATTATATTCGTTTAGATTACTCGAATGCAGCAGTGACATTATTTCCGGCATCGGTTACGTAAGCAAATCAATCGAGTTCAAATATCGCACAGGCCATCTCATTTTCTAATCGAGTCACTTGCATAATTGGACCGATTTGCACAGGGGCCGCATCGGGCACGGGCGGCCGGGCAGCCATCGTAAATCGAGCCCTCTTACGCAATCGCAATAATCGATGCTCCGACGGACGATGAAACGGTGAAATCAATGCTCCATCAGTTACAGCATCGTTCGATCTACATTCCTTGACATCTTAACTTCATAAAGAACAACGATCGTTAATTGCCTGAGAATGTTTGCTCTTCTCTTTGGTAAAACCAAAAACAAATTGGTAATTCGAGGGCTGACATCAGGAAGAAACGTAAAAATAAGTGGGACATTTTTACGACAGCTAATAAGATGTTTCGGTCGTGGAAAGAGGTAAAATGAAGGGCAATCTGTGCTTGGGATGTCTGGAGCAGTAGAGGTAACGCACGGGCAAGGCTGATGAGCGCATCCGCTACACCTGCACCAGCAGATTAACAGAATAATACCTCCATATATGTCAGCTACCAGCTATACAATAGCGTCACACAAATTGCTCGACCAGTGTGGCCTGCTTCCACTCGCTGCGCAATTTCTCGCCACTTGGCAGCTACAAGTGTATGCAAACCTACATTATTCGCATGTCACTTTCAATCACTTCAATGCGCCTAGCCTAGAGCCGCTTACCCGTAGAATGCATTACGGATAATTAGATCAATATCTTGTCAATTAATTTTATATGCAGTGTACTTACGTATAATGTTATAAACTATCTGAGTGTTTTATACTTTTGTGTTATATTTATTTATGTTGTGGTTTGACTGGCCTGGTAGCTCAGTTGGTAGTATCCTTACCTTATGAACTGTGGGTTGTGGGTTCGATTCCTACTCAGGGCAAACATTTGTGTGATGAGTATTGATGCTTGTTCTGTGTCTGGGTGTTACGGGTTGCGGGTGTGTCTCGTATATTGCATTCTATGTATGTATTTACAAACAAAAAGTATATAAGTATTCTACCAGTTATCTGGTACTCATAATACAAGCTTGGCTAAGTATGAGACTGGATGGCGCTGTTTGAAATTTCCACACATATTATTATTATTATTATTATTTATATAATCGTTTTGATTGTATTTCTGGAGAAACTCTGCTGTCGTGATAGCCACAACTGTATACCAGTTTTTGGTTCTTTCACCAAGCTGGATCTTAAATATTTATTTTTATTATAAGAACCTAAAAATACATTCATTAAACATACAATTTTCGTTTATAAAATATGGACTTAAATTGTATATTAATAAAAGGTGGGAATACATTTTAAGAATATACGATACCTACTCGAAATTCCCTCCTTTAGAGCTCCTATACATCTACAAGTGTGTATGTGCACTTACTTTTTCTTAGGTATATTAAAAAGAGGCACCTAATTGTAATTTATTGGTTTGTTTGTGCTTGTAAAAGTAATCTCTGGAAGTAGATACTGCTGAACCGATTTTGAAAATTCTATCAGTAAACGAAAGCTACTATACTACTCAGTCAGGCTGTAGATATGCAAGATAATATTTTGAACTATAATAAAAATAACATAAAATTCGTTCCTATTTAATTTGTAAGTACTTTTTGACCTGATACCACGCGATGCAAAGTCGCGAGTATAAGCTATTGCACATTATTCTAATAATCTCCGTAGCGCATTTTATTGTATGTACGTAAAGGACACAATTAAATTAGTTGGTTAATATGTTACACATCGACGTAAGATTTATGTATATTAATTTAAAGCTTCCTTTAAAGGCGATCAAATTAATGTGAAGACGGCAATTACTATCAGTATTATCTACTGATAGTAATTGCAACTGCACTAATTGAGACACAGCTACAATCTCCGCACCGTGTTTATGACTCCCATATACCGAGCTTTCAAATAAATTCCGAACATGTAGAAGATACGGCCTCGCGTGTAGCGATTATAACAGGCTCATTTTGTTATCTCAGCATCTTCCAGTCATATTGTAACATTATAGTTTAGAGATCAGAGTCGCCGGTAGTCGGGTAACTATTAAATAAGTAGCATGAAGGCTGTGTCGGACAGGGTCCGGCAGCGCAGTGCGCTCGGTGGGTAGGTGAGTTATTAGGGTAGGTTCGCAGATTGCGTGAATGCGTCCAGTTCACGGCCGCGGCGCTTTGTCGAGCCGCGCTGGGTGGCCGCGTGTCGCGCGCCGCATGCTCCACATTGCACGCCGCAGGTACACCACCACACACCACGTACCTACACTGCCACAGATTAGGTTACACAACTGAACACATAAACGCAGATAATGCATTTTGCAATGTGCTGCGCTTTCTTATTTGTCTGTCTGTGTATAAGATTAACGTTGATGGTCACAAAACTGTTTCAATTAACTTATCCGTAAATTTTATAAATATCTTGAGGGTCAATCAAAATCAGCATTACCGTCTATTCGGTTTTTATAACCTATGTATATTTCTGCTATCTTGTGCTTGTGTAAGTATATCACAGTGTAGTGTATTAGGAGGCCTTCTTATTATAAAGTCTCGTCTTGTCTTATTTATTTTTAATTTGACAAGTATCTAAGCATGCTTAACTATTACAGTTGTAGAACATAACCATCGCTCATGCGATGTGACCGGTGAGTTTTGCTGTAAATTAAAGACCAACAATTTAACTTTCTGAATTCACCTACCGTTCCATGAATCAACAATAATGTTGTTTAAGAAACGGCTATGTAAGTATCAAGTAGAGATAAAACAATAGTGAATTATGCTATCGTAGTAACATGGCGTTTTGTCTGTGAAATAAACTAGACAAAGATAATTTCAGTTGTCTTTATAGCCAACCGGTCGGTTCTATGAGTCAGCCATGATAGTTTAATTCAGTGCTTCTAAACGTGTCGGGTACTGTGGCGCATGCTCGCAGTCACAACAAATTTGATTCATATTATGCATGCGTTCCTACTTAGGCACTTGGTATCTTACATCATTCTAATTTTAACATATTGTAAAGCATAGTTTACGCAGTACCTAAGGCTATACAAAGAACATATTTTTACACAAGTCAAGGCAAGGAATTGAAAAGAGACAACGCATCTCCTAAACTAGAAGATAATCGCGGGGGCATGTACCTGTTGCGTTGCGCGCTCCTTTCATGGAATATTCTTCTTGTTATAGAGCACACGACACAAAGCGAGTTTATCTGGCCGCATTATGAGGAGCATCTCCGCTCCCAGATCGCGCGATAATGCTCGTCGTCGAGTCACAAAAGTGCTCCGTGGCGCACCGACTCTCGATAGTGCGGAGGGCGCGGGCAGGCGCGGGCAGGCGCGGGCTGCGCGGATGTAAGGTGATCCGAGCGTCGAGCTGAGCTGACCTTTGTGCGCTACGGGTACGGCAACCGTCGATCGTCTTTGTGTCGCGGCGAGCTTGTCAGCGTCCTCACAAGGAGGAACTTTGTTGTCTTCCTCGAAAAGAAAGTGGGTAGAGATATCGATGTAAAGCATTGTTCCGCCTTCGAGATAATTCAATATAGTGCTGCTGTCTATCGAACGCCATTTTTGTTTAACATTTGAATAGGTTTATTGTGCTCGCTGTTTGGAGCTCTGAATGGTGAGCAGGTGTGCCTTATGAACCTGACGGTCGCTGATCTCGGCCGTGGCTCTTGTGATGTAATAAGCTCTAATTTCTTACGTTTTTATCATTCCTGATGATGAGTTAGCATATTTTGTATGTACCTATAGTAACCTTTTTATACCCAAGTACTTATAGTAATCACATCATCTAAATAGCACACCACTTTCAGTGTAAATAGATAGGCACGTATATGTATAGATAATAGAAAGCAGAAGGCCACAAACCGAGACACAACTAAGTATATGCGCATATCGGAGATAAAAACATTGAATATAAATTTAAATAAAAAGCACTTTGCAAATTTTATTTACTACGGAATATAAAGTTGGTAAGTACTTCTGTATAATAATAAAAAGCTTTAAGTGACTGACAAACAACGTATTGCTCAAACCGCTTGATCTATATAAAGATTTGGTATTTGGAAGATCTATTCCTGTTGCCCATAGGGGTGTTCTAAAAAGGGTTGGGGTTGGAGAGCCTTACATGAAGAATACATAAGAAAGCCTAACATTACATGAAGAAACACAGGGTATCTAGGCAAGCAAGCCCTATTTTAGGTCATTGCTTAACATCAGGCGAGACAGGTGGTCAAATACTTTGCCTATAACCAATTAAAAAAATCTATTACTCGTATCTTAGGTAGTCACTTTTTAAAAGTATTATTCATGCAAATAACGATAATACGTTATCTAATCAATGATCTTACCGGTCACCTTGTAAATCAATTCCGAATTAGCACCTCTGATGGAAACACTTTGGCGACCAACGTTAAAGGAAGTTAGTGGGCTGTTGTGAAGAAAATAAAACCATAAAATGCCAACGAAGATTATTATCGGTCATACGTCGCCCGTTTCAAATGAGAGACGGCCAGAGGACTCAGACGTGTCATTGGATTTTAATACAAAGATGTCAAATGGATTTCAGGCTGTATTGTAATTTTATAAGATGGTAACGGTCAGAGAGCCACCATGCATTTTATGAAAGGTACGTTTCGATCTTATATCTACAAAATGAAAATATTGCTATCGTACCAACTATAACACAGTGCCCATCCTTGTTTAGTGATCAGTATACGACTATTTGATATTTTTGGATCTAGGTACTGCCTATGCACATGAGTGAGTGTGGTGTATAGCCTAGCAGTTTTAGAAGCAACAAACCAAGTTTTAATAAAACTGCATTTCTACTTGTTTAAGTTGTTCAGGCAGACTCTACGGCTATAAAAAAGTTGACTTTGTCATTTCGTGAGACCGTCGCGGTGTGGCGTGGACACGCATCTGAATAAAAGATTATATTCAACTTAATTCAAATCACAAATGCATATGAATGGAGGTATTATTTCTATTGATTTCCTTAAATCATATCTTGTTTAATCTTATTTTCGATTATCATGATAATGTTCAACACTGTAGCGTAAGACAGCATATTTCTTAAGAAAAAAATATTCTTCTGTGTGCTTACTGACACTATCTTGTCAGTATTATATCTGGTGTATTTAAGAACCTACATGCAAATAAGTATACCCAAAATATCCAATCTATAATTTCTCTACAGTTTGGTCTTCATTGGCACACTGGGAATAAAAAATGATACGTCTAAAACATTCTTAAAAGTTTAATTAGTTCAGTTCTAACATTAAAAAATAAACGAATGGCATAATAAAACACTTACAAACGCCTAATCTGGTGCAGATGACGCGTAGCGCGCACCGGCCGTTGTTAGGCGAGCCGTGGTCCAACAGATGTGCCAATTTAGCCCGTGTCACCTCACCTTCCCGTTAACTATTAACTACGTCAATGTAGCTATTGAAACGGTCAGCTGGCATATTTTTTTCTTATCTCGATCAGTTTGGCCTCTTTTATACGTCTGCTGACCCATATGTCTCAGACGAAACGAATTTCACTAGCAACATATGAAATTTAAAAATATATTGTATGATTCGCTACATTTCTGCATATTTATTACTCTGGCGTGTCTTTAAGTAGTAATTTTGGTCTTTTCATCGAAGTAAATAAATATAAAAAACTAAAGTTGTATTCTTAACCAACCAATAATTCACAGTAACAATTGAATTTAAATATCAAACTGTCACAGCTTCCACCGCAAAGTTGTCCTTGTAATTTGCCAGGAACTTTAAAAATTAAATACATGTGTACACTTTCAAGTAAAAAAACCAGTAGGAATATACAAAGTACGCAAAATACCTGCGCAGGCGCAGGCCACAAAGTATTCCATGAATGTGTAATCAGAGAGTTTATTGATCGCAGCAAGATTAACACCACTCGGCATTGTCTGACTCGACACGTCTTAAATTTTCCCTTTTTGTGCCAATAACTTAAGGAATTCACGAATTAATTTTTTTTCTTCACCTTCATGAATGTCAACATTTATCACACATGGAAAGAATTATTTCTTCTTAAGTTGCGCTTTCGTAACCGCATTTCAATTGTAAATTGTAATGCTTTACGACTATCTCTTCTCCCAAAATAGAATATACTCACTCATGAATACATCATCCGTGACCTCAGTGACACGACGAGGAAGTCCAAACCTGCAAGGATGTTGGGTTGGGATGTCTTTAAGAATAGTTTATTTGCATGCGTATTGATTTTAAAGCCGTTCTTGGGAGATATGATATCGCATTAATTATGTGTATAGTTTACGGAGATGTTTTTATGCACGTACATGGAAGGGTGTCCTAGAGTGATCATGCATCCTGCGGCGCACGTGCCATCCACGCGCCGGAAGTGCTACGGCAACGGCTCACTTATTGCGACCTTCGTCGATATGTATACATAAATATCACCCTAAATACCCAACGGAACAAAAAACAAAACTTTCCACAGATGGAGTATAAGCACGATGAGAGAATTTAAGCTTTAAAACCTACATATTAACAGACCACATTCTGTCTACAACTAAATCTCGTTTTATTTTGAGCCGTAACTACATATATAAATACAATATACAATACAATAACACAATATAAATATAACACTTTGGTTGGTGAAAGGCTCCAGAGCCTAGCACATCGACGTAAGGTGGCAAGTCTGTCAGTCTTTTACAGATTACACCACGGTGAATGCACTCAAGAACTGCATGATCTGATTCTCCCATCACCATTCTACTACCGGAGTACTAGACGCTCGGCTAAGCGTCATCGTTTCATGGTCAAAATACCACCCGTTCGTACCAAGCGATTTGACTCAACGTTCTTAATTAGAACGGCTAAGGAATGGAATTCCCTGCCAGCGTCTGTGTTTCCGGCGAAATATGACCCGGGCGTGTTCAAGAAAAGAGTGAATAGGTATTTACTTGGCTAGCATGCTACACCTTCGATCCCATCGTCATTTCCCATCAGGTGAGAGCGTGGTCAATTGCTAGATAAGTTTGAAAAAAAAAATTATATTCGCAGGCAGTTGCAGTAAATGCAAAGGATATTGATTGTGTAAACAATATATTTGCAGTTTATCCCGCTATACAATTCTGACATAAAATAATATCGTGACTGCGATTGGGTCCACCTTGATTGCAGCTATGATGCACAATCAATTGTTTCGACTTCATCTTTCCTGCTTTAAAATTAATTAATTCTGGTACCTACTATCAATTTAGGTCGGCAGGTATGCATTGTATCAGACGCTAAGAATACATTCTTGTTGACTGCGAGCGAGCACCAATACACTGCATACAGAAAACGGTGCATGGTCGGTCATTCGTAACTCGTAACTTGCTCGTAACCAATACAGCGGCCAATGTCATTGTCAATACCTGCCACTGAAAACGGTAACAGCTATAAACAAATTGAGCCACGATTTACAATCCGTTGACAAACTCCGTGCACGTTTTCCTTGTTTTGTTCTTATCTGAACAATCTAGAGTTTGAGAAGTAGTTATGGAATATTCATTTTAAATACTTCGTTTTTCTTGTTGTACGCGTTGTGAAATGTATCGTAGCTACATGAAAGTTTTACAAACCATCATTATTTAAAGATTGATACAAATTGTAACCTTGATTTTGTTGTGTGCTCAATGATATTTATGTAAGTGTTATGTAATGCATCGTGAACATCGAAAAAGTTATCGGGATCCTATTTGCATAGGTACTGTTGACAGACCTTAGGCTCCAAGATAATGTGTGGACAGGTTGGGCTGGGCTTATCTCGGACATCCGCGCGCCGTGTGCTGTGGACGTGCGCTATCCAACTAACACACTTTTATTATCTCACGCACCCCTCATAGTCCGATTGTGATCTCTGCATATTGGATGACTGCGCTATAAAATGTTCTTATTATTTCCATATGATACAGAAAACAAGGAAATCATCTTGACCGTTGTTGATTTAATCACATCGATTTAATATGTTCCGGTTAAGCAAGGGACAATTGTATAGCAAGTGCACAAAGCACGTTCGATAAAAACGTGCCTTTCGTTGAATGATTATTCTGCGCATTACGTGATTCAGCAAAATGATTGCGAGTCACCGTAAAATAAGCAAGTTAAAGTTTAGGTAAGTTTGCCCGCCAATCTCAGAATAAACGATCAACGCGATACGCTTGCAGTAGTGAATTTTTCCGTCGTAATTACTTACTTCTGCCTTTTACTATGCTGTACGTTAATAACACTACGACAGTATTTACGTTATATGTTTTATTATGCATTGAGTAAAATGAAATAAAACCTACCTACAGGTAAACCATACAATGCATTTTGTCATGGTTAACTGGTAACAAAACAGTGCGATTGTTCGTCTGTAAAGCAGAGAGCTTGCACAAAGACCTGTTCAGGTGAGAAACGACGGCTTTTTTTCCAAAATCTTCTTTTATTCGTATTCAAAAAGTTAAATGGAATTTCACATTGCGCCAGCCGATGTATAATACAACGGCGTGGAATTTTGGATAAAATCAACAACGCACTAAATCACACATACCCGATTATACAATAGTGGTGCAAAAAGAATACTTTGTCTTGAGAAAAATGTGAGAGATAACGTGCATTTCTGTAGAAGGGATTTAGGCAGAATAGGGTCTTATAGTCGAGAGACGTGCGATGCGTCAAGCGCAGCGTAGGTGGGTACGTGTTTTGCAAATCGCAGTGGGTTTAATGCACTGCAGAGTGTTTGGCGGTAGGTGCTCGGGGTGCGAGTAGTGTTAGAAGACATGTGCATAAATCTGAAGTGCAGCGTGGCGCGGGAAGTGGCGACGCTCTGTGTTCACGCCTACGGTGCGCGGTGCGGCTAGAGAGCGAAGGCGCACGCTCTGCGATCTGCACGTTCTTAGCATATCTGAATCTATATTCTGTATACACGAGGCGGCACACCACCAACACCAGATATGGGCAAAAATTGAAACACGGAACGCACATATCTGAGTGGGCCACTGCCTACACATAAAACGTTTTGTTCGTGCTTTCTTTATGTTAAAGAAAATAAAATCTGGTCAACGATCTGAATACCTTACCAGTTACCAAAACTTTCGATTTCAGTACCTAGTACCTATATTCAATTTAAAAAAAAATATTTTGCAATTTCGAACTGATAGCCGTATTAATAATACTAAGTAGATATAAATAGTCAGTCCCCGTGAATTAGGAGACTTGGATATTACTTATTTTCATAACAACTTTGTTGGCAGGTATAGGTATTAATAATGTGACAATATTCCACTAGATTTATATTTATAAATAATGCGAAAGAGAAAAAAGTACCGAGAAGTAATTCGGCCAATCAAGGTTCGCATGCTGAGCAATACACGTTGGTTTTTGCACATCTCCTTACCTGCGGCCCGAGGTCCCACGGCGGCGACGGAGGCGCCTCAACATCAACAGGTGCGCACCTGAGCGGCTTAGGTTGAGCCAGACGAGCTTTTTCATTACGGAGTTACGAACGTACGAACTAACAAAACGAGCTCGTTCAGGCTCGATTCATTCATCCTTCAACGTGGAATGCCTTTATGTTTACTGATCAAACTCGATCTCCATTTTTTATTGTCTTGGCTTTGGTTTTGCTTTCAAGACGTGTTTGGTTGGTTATGGCTAATAGTTTACGACTTTAGTCTTACCAAATACCAGTATATTTATTGAAAATACGGTTTAGTCAAGTAGTGGGGTGATTTTTTTATCATTGTCAATAAATTTCAGGTATATATATATATCTATTCCAGGTATATAGTATTATATATCTGTGGCTAAATTGAGAGAGTAAAAGAGCTAAAGATAAATAATTGTTCAAAGTAGAAGCTAGTAAAAGTAAAAGCTAGCTATACTCTCGTAATATCGATAGAAAAGCTTTTTTATATATCCTGACATGCTACAATCAGAATTGTTGAATGGGTGGGTAGGTAGTTTATTTATAAAGCAAAAAATGTAGGTTCTTGTACCTAAGTCTGGTGATCACGGCATGCAACCTTGAGAGCGTTATTCCACGCATTTTGCGGAGGGCATTGTCGTATGGGTATGGCCCACATAACCTGACACTGCCACATTCTTCTTTATTTTCTTTTTTTCTTTTATTCTTCTCATTATATAATCTGTGATTGAACCAAACTATGTAGGTACTATGTACCATCGCAAAAACCTCATGTGGTTTTTATTTTAAAAAAGACATACAGTGGGGGATAGGAGGAAGGGACAAATAAAAATATATTCCGTGACTCCGTTTACCTGATTGTATAATTATTCCCTTTCTTCTCACTGGTGGGACAAGAATGTTGGAGGGAAAGAAACTAAACCACTCTATGGACTAAATGTGTAAATTAAATAAACATACTCTGTGGACAAATTGCCTTTATTTTCAAATAAATACTAAAATGATATCATAACTAATACTAAACACTACCTACTACAAAAAAAAAACTTTTGGACTATATACTGGCTGCGATGACCTATAGACATTCCATTTGGCCTCATTGATTTTCCATTCTATGTATCCCTACTTAATACTCTATTTAAGCATAATAAATAAATAAATATTTGTGGACATTTCACACAGCGCCATCATGCCCCAAACTAAGCAAAGCTTGTACTACATGGGATCCAGATAACTGATAGAATACTTTAATTTTTTTGTTTGTAAGTACACATAATTACATGATAATTGTATAGTCTAGAAAGGAAACATATTTTACCTTTTATTCAATAAAGTTGAGTCCCAAACTATTCCTACTGCTATAAGATTCCAATCTAACCCAAATACAACTGAAAACGATTTCAAGGAACTCTGTTTGGTAAGCATCGAATTAACCTTGAATAATTCGGACGAGATAGTAAATGTTTATTTCCATTATTTACATAATCATAGATATCTGTAGAATATCATAAACAAATATACCAACAAGTCGCACTGTTAGCTTTAAACCATGTTATCGATGAATTTGTTCTTGATTTACAGTACCCATAAAAGATAAATGCAGCCGTAGCCTTGATCTACACACATCTTGATACCGGGAACTTAAGCAAATAAAGGTGCGCTGGCCAATATCTAGTAAGTAGGTACTTGTTACACGAATATTGGAAGGAATTTTACCTTCAATTTCAGCACATTAGCTCTGGTTCACTTTCCCATCGGCTAATTCTCACGTACTGCATGTCTTTCACGTCACCTTCTCGAATGAATGCACATTGATTTGTTTACCTGCATCAGCTGATTTGGACACTTGCGAACGTGCATGAATGATATCGGAAAAAAAACTGAAGATTTGCTTTTCATCTACCTGTTATTATTGCAAAGGTTCTATTTTTGCACACCGCGTGAAAGCTATATAATATATAATTGCTATTCTCTAACATTTCCCATGATGTAAGATTCTACGCTTGTCATCCATGTTTACCGAGTAAATCTGAGAGATTGATTTATGCTCTAATTAAGGCGGGTGTGTAGGTTGATTTAGGCGCATATTGTGGTGTCTGGTTGCAGAGGCCTGTCGCTATCGGTATCGGCCGATCGCGTCGTGTTAATTACTTTCATTAAGGGCAATTGTCCTGCTCAATCGGGCTGATCAGTCAGTTTGCCGCCGCTCGATATTTCTAGATGGACGGTGCAGCACAACTGTTCGTTGCATCAATCGTGCTGTGTTGCTTATTTATGTTCTCAATTAGCTTCTGGTCGTGCATTACTTAGGTACCTATGTCTCCGTAGGCTTTCTGTTACAATGTATATTGGTTCATCTGATTGCCTTCTTTAAATAATAATAGTTTGGCAGTACAGAGCGAGTAAATATAGGCGTTGACATAATTATATCGAAAGTAATACATAACATTTCCTTAACCTTTGTAAGGCTTGCATTGCACCACTGTCTCACATGATGGTAAGTGACGACGCGGTCGTCAATTGAACATGCTTGCCTTGCCTATAAGATATCGGTTCACTCTTGCCTTGAAAACTCCCATATATTTTGCATTATGGTGGCAGAGACGCTGGTAAGTTATTAAATTCCTTTGCCGTCCGCGCAATAAATGTTGAAGCAAAGCGCTTTGTGCTTTGCGCTCTGTGCGACGACGTGTTATGCGATGGTCAAAAGGACATGTGGGAATTGATTCGTGCAATTCCATCGCACACTCTTTGAAGTGCATGTGTGTTTGTATATTTGTTACTCCGTCACGCTCAAACGGCTGGACGGATTTGGATGAAATTTGGATAGCAACAAATAGTACCTTTTTAATTCTATATATGCATACATAATTACAGTTGAACATTCCAATAGGTATTGTATATATAAATATACAAAAAGACAATTTAAAAAAATCTAGTTTTTGTGCAATTTTTTTTAACTGCTAATGCTGCTGGTTTCTACCGACCTTTACAGCATCAGCGCGCGGAAGAACAGGCGCTTAAGGCGTCAAAAGTGAGAGGCAACTAGCTCAAGGGCACCCATGAGGTGCGAGCCTCGACTTGGACCATGGCTGGGATAAGAGCATCGAGAAGACTACGTCCACTGGAAGAGTGGACCCTATGGCAAGTCGCGACCGTTCTAGCTAACCTACGGGGGTACCTACCTCGACCTCGCCGGCGGGGTCGGTGTGGGGGGATTTTGTGTCAGTAGTTTCTTGTGTTCTTCTAGAGCCGGCTAAGAGAATATTCAGGGATTGGGCGGCAGCATTATTCTAATTCTGTATTTTAATCTACAGTAATCACAAAGACACCTGCCAACTGTGGTGATTACTAACGTGATGGTAGGTCTATGATCAGCTGTGGACGCAGAAAGGCTGATGATAATGTTCTATTGATGATGAAATAATAGTTTTTTATTGCACCACACACATTATTTTAATTGGTTAAACTTGACAACCTATGTGGTGTGGTGGTTGAGCAGGTCGGCTCATTACCCGGCGGCGGCGGGTTCGATTCCAGCTGCAGTACAAGTGCAATTTGTGCACAAAAAAAAGCAAATACTTGTTCTGAGTCTGGATGTTGTACCATGGTCCTAGTAGTTCCTGAGTCCCTAGTTAGGGTCCAGGATCTATGTATGTGATCGTTGGGCGTTATTATTATTTTTATAATTATCTCGTAAAATTTCTGAGGCGCGTACTCCTGCACTATATTTTACAGCACCGGACTCAATAAGCAACGCTTTAGCTAAGTTCTATTTATCTATCGACAGCTGAATCGTAACTTTTCCTTTTGCCGGTGGCAATGAACAGGTAGGCTTATTCAGGAACAAAGATTGTGGAACAATAAAGCATATTTCTTCGGCTGTCCATTAACATATCATTTGGCAGGCACCCCGCGGGCAGGCGCGCCTCGCCACGTGCCCTACTCTCTTATCAGCTGATAACAAAGTTAATAGGCGTTTCAAACGCTTAATTATTGAATGTGAATGGAAAATAATATAGGTCAAGAGCGAATGTTGCGCTGCAGTATGGGTAATCGCACCTGTAGTAAAGGAAGTTAAAACTATAGTGTACTAGTTGCACCCTGCGGTTTCACCCGCGGATTAAAAGTATTTTAATGATTTACTCATCCTACGGGAAAATTTCACTTTTCTGGGATAAAATGTAGCCTTTATGTTAATATCTAGTGTATAAGCGTCTTCTTTTCATAAGTATCTTGGTACCGACTTTCATCCAAATCCATTCAGCCGCTTGAGCGTGAAGGAGTAACAAAGATACACACATACAAACTTTCGTCTTTACAATATTAGTGTGATTAGTGTGATGTGATTGTGGTAGGTATAGCTACTTTTAACGTACTTACTATTATTAAAATTATTCACGATAAAATACTTTTCGATAGTGTTATTGTTAAATGTTGCTCTGTTGAATATTGACTGTAAGTATCAAAGTAAGTACGTTATACTATGTAGGTACTTACTACATAGTATAACTCACTTACTTTGATTTATTTAGGAATATTAGCTACGTTTGTTAATGTAAAGTCCCAATAAAGAGACGCATGGATTCAAACCATTTACCGCATTTGTAGCGTTATAGATGACGTCATCTAATAGCTTCCATAAAATTTAAATGAATAGATGAACAAGGGCCGAAGGACGTGGTGGAAGAGGAGGCATAGAACAGAATCATAATTTCGTCGGTCAGCCCATCGCTCCAGTGGCGCAATTGGTTAGCGCACGGTACTTATAGGACAGTGTTCGTGAGCAATGCCGGGGTTGTGAGTTCGAGCCTCACCTGGAGCATAAATTTTGTCTTCTATCTTCAAAGTTTTTAATGATTGTATGCTAATTTTTGACGGTTAACTTATTTTTATTTTACACTCTAAAATCCGCAGGGTTATACCTACTTATTTATCAATACAACTTAGAATCTCATGGCCCCCCTTTAAAAAAAATGCTATGCATAGCTTTCTAAGCTAATTATTAATGAATAATAATAATAAAATAATAATAATAATCAATAAAATTATACTTACATAGGTTAACCAATATTTTTGTGAGTAATAATAATAATAATAAACGCCTAACGGTCACATACATAGATCCTGGACCTTACTAGGATTCCCTGTATCTAGGGACTCAGGAACTACGAGGACCATGGTCCACAGCACCCGGATCAGAACAAGTATTGCTTTTTTCTGTGCACAAATACTTGTCCTGTCGCGGGATTCTAGCCCACCACCTCCGGTTTATGAGCCGACCTGCTCAACCACTACACCCCTGAGGCTGTGAGTATAACAAGAAGGCTTTATCCAAAAAGTGCGTTATGAACCTACTTATGTTTTTTTTTTCTTTTTTGTGTTTTTATTCGTGTTTATAATTAAATTAATTATCAAAGTCAAAGTCAAAATATTTATTGCAACTAGGCTATTTTTAGCACTTTTACAAGTCAAAATAATATTAGGTATTTAAAATTAAGTTATTTCACTAAGCACATAAAATTACAAAGTGCTTATTGTCAAATAATATATAGCAAGCCCATTACAATATATGAGTTTGAAAAAAAGCAGTTCTCTTTCTCACTACTGGTGCAAGCAATCCGGCACAATGCAGAACCGAAAGCTCCGATCCTAAGCTTCGATTACAACTGTAAAAAAGAAGCTACAAGAAACTTTACAGTGATGTATTTTTTTCTACTGTCTTTTACAATGTTTTTAATTTATTACAGTTGAGATAATGAATTGGTTACAAATGTAACCACCACGTCACACCGGTGCAAGAAAAATACCGTGATTATCTAAATAAACATTACAAATAGAAACTGAAATTATAAATAGGAACAGGCAAGGCAAATTACCTAAGATTTCATACCATTAAGCTTGGGATATTCAGGCCAAGCTTTTTTGTCTGAAATATAATCATCTATTGTGTATCATTACAACACATAGAGTCAGTAGCGAAATAGCCAACTACCTGGAGGGCGCCCTCACCATGGCTATACTTGAGCTAGAACATAGCTAATCTGGCGAGCACCGCATACCGCGCGACCTCTGATCCTGCCCTCGCGTCCCTGCGCCGCCCTCCGCTACTAGCTATTCGTTAAACTGGTGCCCTCATCTGATTACCAGAACGGCACCGCGCTCCTTATGAGAGCGTAGACCGCTTTCGCATAAACTTCCAATGTACACAAAAAAGACGTCCACTTACAAAAAACGTACAAGGTTTCTGAATTCCTAATGATTTCTTTTGTCACGATTCTTTTTATGAGCTTTTATATAAAATCGACCCGACCCAGCGCGCCGACCGGCGACCCAGGTCGTGAGGAATGTAAATCGCTGACCGTGCGCGAACAACCCCCTCACGCAATATTTGGTTGGAAATCCTTTCGATTTTTTCTCAACACCTATACGTACGAGGAAATATTCGAATCCGTGATACAGAACGTGCGTAACGGATGAGAATGTGGATACGTCGTACAAGAGTCATCGTGCATTGTGTTTGATCAACTTAATCACAATTTTATTTATTTCTTGGAAAACAAACAGCTTTAAGCAATATATTATAGTACAAAATTTGTTATCAAACAAGCCTTAACAGTTTTCACAAATAAAACAGAGCTACATTCCAGTTAATATAAATAATAAATAATTGCATGCAGACTATTGAAATGTTTAACATTTGAATAGTATTTTAGTTGACAAATCGGATTCAGGTACAACTTTTAAATGTCAACCAATATTTAATTAAATATAACAATGCATGCGATAAGGGCAAACGGAAGTCCAGATATAAAACTGAAGTAGGTACACAATTGCCATACAATTGATTCAATCTAATGTGCGTATATTTTGATTTAAAATTGACACACAGATAGAAAGCAAACATGAACAGAGATAGAAAGGCAATAAAGATAAAGACCGAGTCGGGATATCATATGATCAGCAATAATGTAGTATACCGCGGCCGTAAAATATGCGCTTTGGGCACACATCGTACCTGAATATATCATGACGAATGTCGTTCATATATACATACATACATTATGCATGTATGTTTGTGTAAAAACTGCCTCTTGGCAAAGTAGGTTGAAACCATTCTAAGTACCTACGATATTATCAAAATTCATTTACCTACTTACAACAAACAATGAGACATCAAAGAATTCATTGAAATTTCACGATCAAAAATAATATTCACGAATTAGCAATTTACCGTTGCCAAAGAATTTATGCCGAATTAAAATTCCATTGTAGGTACAGAATCCAGTTGGAAAGATAAGCTTGAGACAACTGTGTTTAGCATTGATTTGGGAGCACCGTTGATCACGAAGTGGTCTGCTTTCGTCACCGGACGGCAGCCGGCAGGCAGTCGATCAATTCATAAGTAACCAACTAACGGGACCTTCTAATTCTAGCGGCGATTACATGTATCATTGTACCCACTTGCTGCCATTGTTAATTAAAAATAACTCTACCTATTAAACTGCAGATAAGATAAATCATTGTTAATGTCGTGGCATTATTTAATTAAATTTATCAAATAAATAGTTCTTCCATTGTGGTATAATTAGTTGAACTACCAATGAACTTTAAATCGAAATAAAAACCACTTCCTTGAAAAAGTAAAATGCATATGAACGGTTTATGTAAATTTACTTGATGGATTTGAGAATGAGACCGTACTATAAAATGACCCAGATTTGGCATAATAAATAATATGAAACGACTCTTGTACAGAAGGATCCGAGGTTCTGGTTTATTGTACTGTATGTGATCTGTAATGTACTAGCTGACGTGCCAAGGCTTCGTACGGGTTAATCAATTTTAAGCCTGTATTCCTCTACTGCCCCTCTCCACTATCCCTCTATTTACCCTTTCTCTAGACTTTTCCCAATCTTATCCTTCATAACAAAGGGTTAAATAACGTAAAGGGTACCTTATGTTATTCGTCCCTTTGTTATTTTATTATCTTCTATGTACAGATTTGAGAGTTTACCTTGATAACATTTTTATTATGATGATGGAAATGGTTATATTCTATGGCACAACGTTGTTACTTTAAAACAAAATACGAAGAACTTTTTCCTGACTTAATAATAATACTATAAGAGACATAAATAACAGGATATATAGTTAAATGTGTATCAATTTAACACGAGGTATAAGGTGACCTATCAGGATTTTTTGTATTCGATAGAGAAAGTTCTCGTAATTTTCTAAAACAAATAATTACAACGCTTATGCGTCTTTTAGTCTAATATTTTTAGTGATTAATTAAATAATTATATTAGTTAATTATATCAACACTAAATATTATGATAATATTAAATGTTATATCAATTAGTTATATTTTTATTTAATACCTTTATATTTTAATTAGGTAGATACCTAATATTTTTGTTTACACCCTACCGCCACCCGCGACTAAAATAAAGGCAGTTATATTAATAAAACGTGCCACGTTAATTAAATCATTGAACTAAAATGTACATAAGTAACTGTAATTACTTTTCTTTTTGACACAATTCGTAGCTGTCACAATAGAGTGGCATAGAGCTAACGCTGACATTCGGTGCGCAAGCGCTGATTGTATCTGTCAAACAGGAGCGTTTGTTTGTGACAGTGAGACGGACGAGTGAAGCGACGACAACGCCTTGGTACGTTACCGAGACCACTTCACTTCCTCTACCAACTACCGACCGTGCCTATTGAAAATAGGTGGATGTGTTTCTCGACCTGTCCACACCAATCATTAGCCTATCATCACATCGCACATCGACGTGCTTTCTAATACGAGTGCGCGGGAATTAGCATAAGTATTTAGGTAATTATTCGCATCTCCGGATTTATTTCTAAGTACTCCCATGATTGACAATTGTCGCAAATCATTCGTGCATGTCAGATTACCCTTTGAAACTGAACAAAAAAATAACGTAGAAAGTTGTTCCGTTGCAGTGGGTGGGCTCTATGCCTGATGCTAAAGCCGCCTCTTCGATTGTCACTTTCATGTCAACAGATTGAGGGTAGAGGAACCAATGCGGAGGTATTAACACTATGTTGTTCGTAGGTATAACAACTACGTAACCTAATTTTTGAAGTAAAACTTCTTTACGCACGATTCACTTGGGGAGTAAGCTAGCTGGGAAAATTAAAGTTCTTGGTTAACGTAGATCTCCATTATCAACATAAAAAATTTTTACTATTATGTTGGTATGTCCGGTAAAATGACAATTTACAATTGTCAAGATAGCGACATTAACATATTACACAAAGCAAAATCAATGTTATACCGGCCGATTGATGGAGCTAAACTAAAGAAGTTTCTTCAGTCGTGTGGTCTAAAGACCACTTGGTGTTTTTCTTTTTCATTTTAATATCGTAGTAAAAGCTCAATATACCCATAAAAAGTTCCCATATGTATATTATTAAACAACCCATATTGTTTTCTATATAATAGGTCTTTACCTATGAAATTGCCGTATTGCAGTACAGACTTTTTCAAACAAAAAAAAGTTTTGATTGGCTATGAATTCTAAATTCAAATTAATTTTGTTTTAAAAATATGACATTCTATTTACAATATAAGTCTTTTGTTTATTGATTAGCGTTGTATTTTCATTACATTTCAACATTTTTCCTCATAATGGATACTTTGAAATTTCGTGTAATTATGGAATATGAGTTCCGTCGTGGCACCAACGCGGCACAAACGACACGTAACATCAACGACGTTTACGGAGAGAACTGTACAAACGAACGTACAACCCGTTATTGGTTTGCTCGGTTCCGTTCTGGGAATTTTGACTTGAAAAATGAACCTCGTGGTCGTCCGGAAACTTTGGTCAACAATGATGAATTAAAGGCGATTGTGGAAGCTGATGAATCTCAATCTACAGCTGAGCTGGCAGCAGCTTTTGATGTTAGCATCAAAACAATATTGGTCCATTTGCGACAGATTGGCAAGATAAAAAAGCTTGATAGATGGGTGCCCCATGAACTTAACGATCGCCAGCGCAACGTACGCGTCGAGACTTGCCTTGCGCTGCTTAACAGGCACAGAAATGAAGGAATTTTGAACTGAATTGTTACGTGCGACGAAAAATGGATTCTTTTTGACAATCGAAAGCACTCAGCAAGTTGGTTAAATTCTGGTTCGGTACCAAAGCAATGTGCAAAACGAAAAATGACCCCTAGAAAGGTGATGGTCACAGTTTGGTGGTCTAGTGCTGGTGTGATTCATCATAGCTTTTTACAAAACGGCGAGAGCATTACTGCAGATGTGTACATTGAAGAACTGACCACAATGATGGCGAAACTCGCACGTCTGCAACCAGCTTTGGTCAATCGGTCGTCTCCACTGCTACTTCACGACAACGCGCGACCCCATACTGCACAACAGACCGTCTCTAAGCTGCATGAGTTGGGTTTGGAAGCTCTCCCTCATCCGCCATACTCACCAGATCTTGCGCCTACCGACTATTACTTTTTCCAAAATTTGGACAACTTTTTAGCGGGAAAAAAATTCAATTCCCGAGAGGCAGTACAAAACGCCTTTGAAGAGTTTGTTGTCTCCCGTCCTGCTGATTTTTTCAAGAAGGGCATCCATAAACTGCCACAGCGTTGGCAAAGATGCATTGATTGCAGGGGTGATTACTTTGAATAAAAGAAATAAATAAGTTCGAAAAAAAAATACTTTAACTTTTTTCAAACAAAACGGCAATTTCATAGGTAAAGACCTAATATATATATATCAGTACCTATAGTTACATCACACCTGTTATTTATGTCCTATTGCACATTTCATCACTGGTAAATAAGCTTAATTTATGAGCAGCTTGAACGTTTCACGATAAACGCTTATAATATCTTTAGTTGTTATTAAGTCGAAGAACTTAATTGTGATTCATGTTGGTTTTATATTTCTTAAGCAATAACATCACCCGCGAAGATGCGTTACGAATCAGAAATACTTAAAGAGTTTGCCTAAACCGATTCATCACAGCACGGGCAGCGCCGCCATATGTAATTCACAAGTCCGACGAAGAATCGATCATAAATATTAATCAAGATAGCAATAAAATCAGTACAGAGTGGCTCCGTACCTGCCCGATGACCGAGCGACACGGCTCACACGACAAGGCCGGCCCACTAACGGTCATTCATTCATAAATTATTTTTATGAGAAGATATCTCTGACATAAACAAATACGGCGCCCAAAGGTGCGAATAGTTTTAATGGTTACAAATGAACAGTAGTCAAGAAGCATGACTCGGCTCAGAGAACAGAAGCAATCGACATTTACAAACCCACGTGTGGGTTGGCGGTTGCCGGTTAACGATCTCGACCTCTGTCTGATACCTAGATATATAAAATTAATTGTACAAGGTAGCTGAGTTTGACTAGGATTTACACTTTACTGATACTTATTAGGTACATAATAACGTCTATTAGTGGCGTAATAGAGGAAACCTTTAGAGAAATACGTCTCTGATTTTTTAAGGGTTCTTTGCCGAAATAATTATTATTCTAGGACCCATATTCAATTCAATTTATTTATTCATGTAGGTACACAACACATTACGCAGGTACACTTATGATAGTCAGGAGTTAACATTTTGTTCTTATAATAAGTGTTTATGTAGGTATGATACATTTTCTAATTGTATAAATTATCATGTCGATCACATAGAAATAAAAATAAAATTACGTAGAAATAGTTTTCCATGATTTTCTGTCCGGAAGTCGTCAATTTTATAATAAGCTTTACCCATACGAATTTTTCAAATATTATTTTTAAAAGCATTTTCATTCAAAAATGTAATGTTAATTGGTAAAACGTTGTAAAATCTTATTAAATAGACACTAACCTAGCACACAGACCACTACGGGCCATGAATGGTACTTACTATACTTTACAAGTACTATTTAAAATACTATGTCATATTTAATTAGATAATAGTTTGATACTATTATCTAATTAATTAAAAATTAAAATATGACATATTCGAGCCTGAGCATTATATTTAAGTTTATCTGTAACAAATGTTAATTAGGTTTCTAAAATTTAACACTTTAGGTACTTAGTACGTTCTATTTTATTGAAACGGAACTTACGGAGGCTTCTGCGTACGTAAAGAGGTCTCTTAGTTAGCAGAATATATTTTATTATCTTCCTCATTTACTTTTGAAGTAAAGCTTCTTTACGCATGCTTGACTTGGAGGTAAGCTGGTGAGGCGAACGGAAGTTGAGAGGAAAATGTTATATCCCTCTCTACGTAAAGATAGAAAGAAAGCGTTACGTTTCTTACATTGCTGTAGGAGCAAGAGAGATGGAGCTAAAGAAGGTTTACTTCAGTCGTGTGGTCTAAAGCACACTCGTTTTTTTATATGTAAATATATAGGTGTAGGTTGAAAACGCTTTTTTCTACATTTGGTAGTACTTTAGCATTACAAATCGTAATCGTATTAACTTGTTTAATTTTCTTTTTTTTTTTTGGCTCCACACTCTTGTGTGTCAGCCAGTGTCAAGTAATTTATAATCTATCAAGTTAATGATATTTCACTTAAATAATGTGTCAGGTCACAGTCGAAGTCATCAAGTCAAGTCAGAGTCAAGTCATAGTCTAGTCTAGTCAAGTCGTACTCCTAGTAAAGTGGTGGCAACTTTACCAGAAGCTTCTATGGAGTTTTGGAAACAACACGAAAAAAAACGTTTCACCATCATTATACCACTTTCCCACACTCACGCCTGTAATCCAGCACTTAACGAATAAAATGCCACCAATTTTATGCACTAACACTGAAAATAACACAGGTTTTGGAAAATAATATAATGCGGTAACGTGGTCTTTTTCGTTTTCCCGCCAAAACTCCTGTTTAATTATTTGTATCATATATTACTGTAGTACCTATGTTAGTAAGTATTTATTGACAACAATGAGCAATTATTGGCCAGACTGGTTGTATATATCATATTATGCAGTTGTAAGTTGAAATTAGCAGGTAACTGTAAATCACCCTAGACATCTAGCGGCGACCAATAAGTTCAAAGACAATGCGTTGGCAGATCGTTTGAGCATACTGCTACTATGGTATTAGTTGTAGCGTATAGTAGGGTATCCAACATGATGATTCATTTTCTACATATTTAATTTCAAACTTTTTGGATAATGTTACAATTATCACATTAGTAACATGTACTCTTATTAGTGAAGTGAAAGGTTATCTTTGCATAACTATTTATTGTGTGTATGGCAAAGGAATGGAACAAATTAAATGGATTTCTGTTTCTTGAATATTAAAACCTAAGAAGTTTAAAGGCAAGAGTAAATCGGTATCTTTTATGGTGGTAATACGTCGACCGTGTCATGTTAAACAATAATCTACCTTATACTTAACTGATAATAAAAACTGATATTATTCATTGCAGTAGGTATGTCATAGAGAGGTAAGTGCGAACGCTAGGAGTCCTCAAACTTTAGTACAGATGGGCAATCTGCTATACTTACTACTAAATAAATAACACTTACATTATATACACAAACTTAATAAAAGAAACAGAAAATAAAAGAAAACAAGATGTGAAATTAAATGTGACAAACGGTCATAACCTCCATAAAAAATACATAAAGCATAACAATCATCTTCTAAAGAGCACAGTGTTTATGTCAATCGACACAGAAATGGTCTATGCTTACTACTAAATAAAAATACATACATAATATACTTACACAAACTTACTCAAAGAAACCAAAAACAAAAGAAAACAAGATGTGACGATGTGAAATAAAATGTTACGAATGGTCGTCACATCCATTAAAAAGCATATAAAGTATAACAATCATCTTCTTAAGAGCACAGTGTTTATGTCAATCGACACAGAAATGGTCGTTTGGTTCTGACAGAGACCTCGATAATTAGACACCTGTCCAATATTATTTACAGAGCAATGCTGGTAGCCCTATTATGAATAGTATAAATTTTATTAGTCTGTAGCTATGGAGCAGGAGTCCAGTGGCGTGAGTCAGAGAGTGTTAGGCGACGTAGAGTCGCCAACGGCCGCGGGTGGCGCAACTACGTGCCAGCATCACAGCGACAGCGCCATGCGCCACCGACCAACAGCGCTCCATCATCTCGCGTCACTCCAGCTGGGCATTGCATATTCATGTGGTAGCGCCATACCAATCTTGCTTTGTGACTGCGTATTTACCTATATTAGACTTAAACTCGACCTAAGTAAATTATTAATCTCAATGCTCAATAAATTGAATGAAGATTGAGCATTGAGAGACTGAGCCATTGAAAGTGGCAGTGCTGCCAACATATTGGGCACGTTGCCCAGTGTGGCAATGAAAATAGTGGTGTGTGAGATTATATTTTATTTTTATTGTTTTCCGTTTTATTTATGTATTATAATTAATTCTTTAGTGTTTCGTTTAGCTTTCTAAAAAGTTAATTAATTAAAGAGTACCTAAAGCATATTTTGATGTCAGTTGAAAACCCAATTCAGAAAATTATAGTAAATGAACTATGATTTATAAATATATAGAGCAGGTTTCTATCTGATGACTAAACATAGCGCACAGATATTAGTAAAAAACGGTCAACTTTGGGATACCGTATAATTTTCATTAGGCATTGATTACTAACAATTATAGCCTTATAACCAGAGAACTAGTTGTGATCGTATTATTGATTCGCTAATTATAAAATTCTCACGATCTTGCACCTAAAAATGGACCCGTACCCGTATCACTTTGAAAAGACTGCCAATATCCGATAATTTGAAAAGGAAAAAAGCTGACCGAAATCGATAACAATGTAGTATTGCACAAAACACAAAGCTCAGATCAACCAACGCGGACTGTAACTCGATAGTTATCGATCCTGCGCCTAATGAATTCGAACACGTTACGATTCTCACGCCGGTTGGGAACGTTTCATTTCTCTCGGCTCTCCGCAAACAATAGATCACCGCGGATGGAGGGTTGTAAGTACCCGGCATCGAAGCAATCGTACTGCTCTGAATTGGTGTCCGAAACAGTGTTTAAATGTGTAGTAATTAATCGTCAAGTTTTTAAATTATCAAGTATTTTGACAAATAACTTACCTGCACAGAGCTGTAATACTTGATAGTAAGTATATTAGCAAACTCAAGAACTGAAATTGCAATCGATGCTGCTAGTAATTTCGATGGAGTTAAAAGACACCGGACACATCACAGAGTAACTAGTATAGAACATAGACTTAGCCATAATAAAAAATAAGTGTTGCGTAGTAGCAAAGCGTAGTGTGAGTAATAAAAATATCAACTTAATATAGCTAAAATAATAACTGGAGAATTGATGCATTTACTGACCGGCCCGACAGCTCAGTTGGTAGTAACACTGCCTTCTGAACTGTGGGTTGTGGATTCATTTCCCACCCAGGACAAACATTTGTGTGATTAACATAAGTGTTTGTTCTTTGTTATATTGTATTCTATGTATGTATTTACAAACCAAAAGTATCTAAGTATTGTATCAGTTATCTGGTTCCCATAGTACAAGCTTTGCTTAGTTTGGGGCTAGATGGCGTTGTGTGAGATGTCCATACATATTATTATTATTATTTAACAGGTTCATAATTTCTGCAGTGACCAATTCTTCCCAAACTGCCTATACCTGTAACACCGAGTGATCCCACCGTCCGGGTCCCTTCCCGCTTCGCCCGTCGCGAACCCGTTGCACTACTTCCATATACTTCCATAACCTGTCGAATCACTTCCTCGATTACTCATGCAAAAATTTTGCATGAGACTGCACTTGCATACGCTTAGTCCAATATTTAAAATTTAAATTCGGTATGAAATTCAATGAGATGACTTTGTTATACTTTTTTAGCTGTATTACAATTATTTCATGTTCTCACAGTGCATATCCGGGCTGTATATTCATTAGTAGAGTGATTCGTGTGCATTATAGATTGATTACAAATTGAAAATAACAAACACCAAAAAAATATTTCAAGAATTGAGGATATAACTTTCGTGATAAATACATAAACATACTATCTGATCCTTATCTTGATTCTAATTCTAGTCTCGTTGGACTCTATTTCGAACAGCAAGAGACGATCGATTCCCTATTCTGGATGAACTCTAAAATCCATCAGTTTCCCCCAAAAACTTCTCTGCTTCTTACCTCTAAGTTAATCATCACTGACAGCACACTAGTCGAAAAACTTCGTTTTCAAGCTATATGGGATCTAAAATTGATTGTTTCTTAGTTATTAAATAAAAATTATACATAAAATAACTACCCTTATTAACTTCCTCTTATTAGCAAAAAAATAATTCTCTTATTTCGCATGATGCACAATGCCTTGTTTGCATATATTAATATATTAACGGGTTAATTCTAAAATGCTTGATACAGTTCCCAAGAATCATAAAAAGCACGCTACCTGAACTAATAAAATTATTCATTAAACGCAATGTAATAATCCTTATTCATGTGTTGAAGAAGACCCAACGGAAGCAACTACCTGTCTCATGAGAATCTAAATCCTCAAAAGAGAAGCGGATGTTGCGAAAGGTGCCCTGTTTTTTACAAGCGTTACATATTGATGAAATGAGACCCAACATTGTCGTCTTCTGTTCAACGGCGACATTGGCAGGTCGATCTATTATTAGATCTATAAAAAAACAAACACCAATCAAAGTGACAGTAACGGTAGGCTTTATGTAGGTAAACGCATTTCCGTTAGCGCCTTATTTATAATATAAATTACATGTAGGTACGAGAAAATTATAAAACAGCTATTCGTGAAGTAGTAGTAGTAATCTCTTACTACAACAAAAATCACTTTTTTTGCTTCGAGTGTTGATGTTGAATCCTGTTAATTGGAAATATGTTATTTTTAGCACTTTTACAAGTCAAAATTTACAAGTTATTTAAAATCAAGTTATTATACTAAGCATATATAAATACAAAGTTTAATTACAAAGTGCTAATATCAAATATAATAACATATATGTGAATTTGAAAAAAAAAGAAGTACCTTCATCGATAGGTGCTGGAGGTATGTCGCTAACCAGCAGACTTCCGTTGATCCACTTATCCATCATTATCAATAATTTACACCCGGTCACAATAGCCCCCTTATGACAGTTATTTTAGGTCTTTACCTATGAAATTGCCGTTTTGTTTGAAAAAAGTTAAAGTATTTTTTTTTTCGAACTTATTTATTTCTTTTATTCAAAGTAATCACCCCTGCAATCAATGCATCTTTGCCAACGCTGTGGCAGTTTATGGATGCCCTTCTTGAAAAAATCAGTAGGACGGGAGACTACAAACTCTTCAAAGGCGTTTTGTACCGCCTCTCGGGAATTGAATTTTTTTCCCGCTAAAAAGTTGTCCAAATTTTGGAAAAGTAATAGTCGGTAGGCGCAAGATCTGGTGAGTATGGCGGATGAGGGAGAGCTTCCAAACCCAACTCATGCAGCTTAGAGACGGTCTGTTGTGCAGTATAGGATCGCGCGTTGTCGTGAAGTAGCAGTGGAGACGACCGATTGACCAAAGCTGGTTGCAGACGTGCGAGTTTCGCCATCATTCTGGTCAGTTCTTCAATGTACACATCTGCAGTAATGCTCTCGCCGTTTTGTAAAAAGCTATGATGAATCACACCAGCACTAGACCACCAAACTGTGACCATCACCTTTCTAGGGTTCATTTTTCGTTTTGCACATTGCTTCGGTACCGAACCAGGATCTAACCAACTTGCTGAGCACTTTCGATTGTCAAAAAGAATCCATTTTTCGTCGCACGTAACAATTCGTTTCAAAATTCCTTCATTTCTGTGCCTGTAAGCAGCGCAAGGCAAGTCTCGACGCGTACGTTGCGATGGCGATCGTTAAGTTCGTGGGGCACCTATCTATCAAGCTTTTTTATCTTGCCAATCTGTCGCAAATGGACCAATATTGTTTTGATGCTAACATCAAAAGCTGCTGCCAGCTCAGCTGTAGATTGAGATTCATCAGCTTCCACAATCGCCTTTAATTCATCATTGTTGACCAAAGTTTCCGGACGACCACGAGGTTCATTTTTCAAGTCGAAATTCCCAGAACGGAACCGAGCAAACCAATAACGGGTTGTACGTTCGTTTGTATAGTTCTCTCCGTAAACGTCGTTGATGTTACGTGTCGTTTGTGCCGCGTTGGTGCCACGACGGAACTCATATTCCATAATTACACGAAATTTCAAAGTATCCATTATGAGGAAAAATGTTGAAATGTAATGAAAATACAACGCTAATCAATAAACAAAAGACTTATATTGTAAATAGAATGTCATATTTTTAAAACAAAATTAATTTGAATTTAGAATTCATAGCCAATCAAAACTTTTTTTTGTTTGAAAAAGTCTGTACTGCAATACGGCAATTTCATAGGTAAAGACCTATTATTTTAATAAACTTATTTTCAAAAGTTGTAATAGTTTGTTATGTAATCGTTACTTTTGGTGAACGAGCTCTGGCAACACTGATGGTTAGACTAAGTTAGTACTTGTTATAAAATGAAATTACAAGTCACTAGAAAAAGAAACGTCTTAATAATAAATTTCATCAAACGAGCTCGTGAATATCGAAAAAATCTTATAGTTTGCATGCTGCTGCAACTAAGTATAACATTTTAATTTGTAAATTGCTTAACCCCTAGTCGTGTGAAATTTGTGTTCCTTCCACCTGCTTCAAATCAAAGTCATAAAAACTTATAACAAAAAATCTTAAAGGAAGAGAAACGTAAACGCTGGGTATAGTTACGCGAGTATGATATGACAAAAAATTATTTAGGCTCGCGCACTTGTGAGCTGTGAGTAGCGCTCCGTTCCCACACTGCTTAATCGATCAATGGAGCATCGTCTGTGGGTACACACTATAATGACTACCTACATCCACTTAAGCGGTAGAAAGTTCACTAACCTTGATGCTCTTATCTGTATCATAATAAGGCATTAACGATATAAAAGCAATCTATCATTTGAAATTAATATGATCAGTGATCGACGCGGCGCGGCGCGGTGCGGCATTCGATATCTGCATAGCCCGGATGGAATGGCGGTTAATCAGGTGGCCCGTTACGATACATTGTGCTCGCTGTGAGTTCCAGCCGAGAGAACAGGTTGCTGCAATGACAAAGGAGCAGATTCCATCGTCCACGATCCGCGTCTGCGAGCTACATTATAAATAGTCCGACGAAATAATCCGTTGCTCCATGTCACTCAGGCGCCCACCAACGAGGCCCCGCCGTACTTCCTTAATGATGTCTAACATAAAAACAATATATAAAAAACTGCTAAGATTGACCATTTTATTTCTGCGTGTAGCTTTGACCTTAAAGTGATTGATAGTCTAAGAATTATTAATAGTTTATCCACGTAATAGATGGTAATAGTTGTGACCGCCCGCTTAACAATGTTACTGTGTCATCCTCTCATTATGAATTTGGGCCAGCTGTAGTCAGTCTAAGGTACATTTTTGGGGTTTTTATTTCATTTATCTGTCTTATTAAACATTTATATTAATTTACGTTTTAGTAAATCTATCGACGTCTTCTAATGTATGGGTCGATTTTTTTAAACGGGCAAATAGCTTTTTTTCTTTTGTACCTAATAAGAACTTATATACGTTATCTTTGAGGATCATTCATGTCTAATATAACAGCCCTGAGACTTTTCAAGTTCTCACACAAATTTTGTAAAAAGGAAATCCATAGTACTTAATTTTAGAAAATGTTGAGTAATAACCGTAAAGCTCAAACAATCGCGGTTCATTTAAATAAGGATCTGCGCGCCACCTGCGCCGCAGCCGTCGCGGCGAGGCGCGGCCGGGCGGCCGGTGTCGTGCTTTACTGCCGATGCTGGAACAATGGGAAGGCCACCACCACAATTGTCGATGTCGATGTCGGTCCGAGCACGTGGACTAAACATACTTTCCACCAACACCTGATTTAAATTACCCTGTTTGTTTCCTAGGCGCATCAATGAGGATGTCAAGCTTTGTCGTTCTCACGACGCCTTTTTTACACCCTAACACGACAAAGGATGTTGTAATAGTTTTAAACGGAATTTGGAACCGTTTGTCCCCATGTGGCTTATTACTTTCCGGAACTTTTGTCGGAATTTAATTCTACTGGCAAAGCCATACTTAGAACTATTAAATTGTAAACGCATCATGGTACTTTCCTTAAAAGCCCCAACTGAATTGCGAATGCTCTTTAACTTTTGCACATTTTCACTGTGAAATATATTCCAAACCCCATAAAGAAACAACTTCTAGACCTTATGTTAACTAATAAAAGATATTGGCAAAGTAAGACGTACCACTTTTCTTAAACAATCTAACTTTTGAAGGAAATCTGTTATTCAATTAAAGAACTCCTTTGTGAGTGAGACTTTAGGATGCGGGATATATCAATTTATCAAGATACAACCCCGAAGTAGGTAAGTGTACGATGATACTAATTATTGGATTTCAAAAAGCTGCTCAAAAGAAATATTTAAGTAAGTATACATATGTGCGAACATATGTACCAGTAACAGTAAGTGATTGCCTCAAAGAAATTGCGCTATATGCGCAGCAGTAATGCCTATTATTATACGACTTCCTAATATTTATTTTATTCCTACATGTATAGTAGTATATTTTATTGGTGAGATAATAAAAATGTCTAGTCTGAGTAGAGTTCTCTATGTATGTTTCTATCTAGGTATTATTAAATTTTAATAATAGAATTAGAAACTGCCCAAAAGAAACAATTAAATTAATGTGCAGGTTACGAGGTGAGGTCGTTACACGACTTCCATGCCTATTCACTGTGATAGCCGCATCAAAGCAGACTCTTTCATAATTATCACGGTTCGTAACCTGAATCAAGGTGGACGGAGCACTGCCTACATTTCGGTATCACAGCTGGCAAGGCCCACAGATCTAATCCCGATTACACACTATTATGAAATAATAAATGCTTGTAACGCCCCGACTAAAAGGGTTAACCCGTGCCGAGGCGGAAATTGATTTAAATTACGCTATTAATAAAATTAATATCATACAGAAGGAAAAAAGTTTACTTTTTTAACCTAATCCATTTTTCTTAAATCCTGTTATTTGAAGTCAAAATAATCATAGGTTTGGCTTCCTTTTATTTATTTTAGATACAAATTATTGTAACTTTAAAAACCTATATTGATTTACGATTTGTTTATTATTGAAATTACATTTTAAGTGCCTATCTATACCGTTTTGAAGGAGAAAGGAGAAGTATGTCTATATAGTATAGAGACTTACATCTTTTTTCATGTGCTTTTTTGATAATTTCGACCTATCCATAATTATTAATGGCATAATAAACAACCGACTGGTCCACCTAATATAGACATGACACTAATGAGTTAATCACTATTAATATGCATAATTTATTTATTGATATTTGTTACATTTAAAACCTATAAATCAGGATCAGAATATGATAAATAAGCGATCAAATATTTCGGCATTGATATTTAAATTTATATAAATTGGCTATTAACCTATTTAAACTTAATTATTTACTCATAAAAAGTTAATTTAGAAAACAGTGTGTTGGCGGTCAATTACTGCCCCAGCGGGCGTTATCCTGGTTGTGGTCGAACAGATGGTGGTTTTTATAGAGGTATAAGAGCGGGTGCGATGCGGACCGGGGTCGCTGGATTCAGCCAGGGTGAGGTCGCAGCGCGGGGGTGCGCCCTCTAACCGTATAATTACACGTTGTAGTTGCGCGCACGCCGGCACTCACAATTGGCTTAAACGATGTTTGCTTTGATGTGCCGCCGACCGCAGCGGTTATCCACGTGCGGTCGCCTTAACCCGTTCTCATGTTAAGCCTATTAAGAAGATGCTACTCGTTTTACGGTTGTTGACTACAAAAAATAACGTTGCAGATTTAAAAGGCATCTGAGTAAAAGTGCCGGCCAACTACCTGTCCATGTTTCTGTCGCCTATAGTATTATTGCTAACGCACGGAGCGGTGCAGATGTGTGCGATGTTTTATTTAAATAGGTGCACACGTAATCGAGCCATTAGCCGCACAATCGCGCGGTAGCCGTGTCGCGTAGTGCGTACAATCTGTGTCATCTGTGCATTTGTTATGATTATAGACACAGTTATATCGCACGAGCGCCAAGGGCTACACCGATCAACCGCCGTTGTCGCAAGTGATTCTTAATCGACAGTCGCAGTCGAAAGTTGAGTAGCGACGTCGTGATGGTGAACTTAGCCTCCTTCCTCTGTACCGGTATCTATATAGCGCGTTGTGAAAAAGGCACGTCGTCGTCTCGATAACGACTGCGACATCGCATAAAAACAAATTATTAATCTCCCGATCGTGACTAGCGTTTTCGGTCCATCGTTTACTCGAGCGAAGTTTGAGAGGCAGATTAATTCTGGAGTAATAATTTGCGCAAGGCTTTCAAGGGTCGTAGCGATCAGATGGGACATGAAGGCTCCTGGTTCGACAAAGCTTGGGTAGCTAGACAAAGCTGTTTACATAGACTCGAGTTCATTTGCAGGAATGCAAAAAAGAAACTGGTCGATTTCATTATAATCTTCAGAACATACGTTAACTTCTGGAAGTTTCTGAAAGTTCACCTTCTCTCACAGGGAAAGTGTGTATCAGAGTTTGGGTGGACTTGGTGGATAACACAATGCTAGCCTCCAATTATGTGATTCTTGAACACAGTTTCTTCATGTTTCTTTATCATCGCTTAGAAATTACGAATATAGCTTGAAAAATCATTGGTGCAGAAGAATTTCTAGATGAATTTGAACCACGGGGCGTTGGTTTGAAAGTACGAGCTTCCCTCGCTGAGGCTCAGCGGTATCGGTGATGATGATAAAGTGTAAGGAGAGCATGTGAAAATCAGCCTAAGCCACACACGACCAACAAAAGAGCAATAAAAATTATATAATCTTTCTCCGATATCTTCAGACACAAAGTAATTGGATTGATAGCCTCTGTGGTGTGGTTGTTGAGCAGGTTGGCTCATAACCCGGAGGCGGCGGGTTCGATTACCACGGCAGGACAAGAATTTGTGCACAGAAAAAAAAGCGCATATACTTGTTCTGTGTCTGGGTGTTGTGGGACCATGGTCCCTGTAGTTCTTAGGTCCCTAGACACAGGGAATCCTAATTAGGGTCCAGGATCTATGTATGCGATCATCATCATCATCATCATCATCAGCCTGTATCAGTCCACTGCTGGACATAGGCCTCTCCTAAAGAACGCCACTGGGCTCGGTCTTCAGCCCTTCCCATCCAACTACTGCCTGCAGCTTTTCGCAGGTCAATGTGATCGTTGGGCGTTATTATTATTATTAATTAACAGCACTATGGAATTACTAAATAACAATAAGCCACTAAACATAAAAATAATGTTGATCAATACGTCAAACGAAGACGATGCATAAATAACGTACGGGACTCATTTCATCAAAGAGACCCGCGACCCACGCATACAGATACCTATTACATATTATTATTTATTTAAATCGATATTAGGTTTGATATTACGGCTAATATTCAATACCAAATCAAAATCTCATCATGTCATGATATTGCTTAAAACATATGGGTGTACAGGTTGATTTATTTCAATCAAAGGTAAACTTACTCTCTATCTAACTTACACTTTGTGCAACTCGAAATTAGTTTCCAAATAAATTTAAATATCTAACCATTATATTGATAAGTAGGTAATAACTGCTCATTGTGGTTTGATAAGTAATACTACAAGCGTATTTACGTATACTTATGGCGAATGTAGAAACTAGATATTCAATCATGTGATGATATCTACCAGCACAGAAATATAACGCTTACTTCTACGTATACCAGTAAAAGTATCAGCCTGTAGCAATAGTTTGATTTACCGATGCGATGTATATGCCAGCACCTCATACGTTACGATCGTCCATCGATATGGCAGGTGTTGTAGTTTGACTTTTAATAAATAGACGATTGATGCCTCACAACCCAAACCGATTCCACTTAACACCTTGATGGATCGACCGACACGCAGATAGTTTACATCGTTAATGAAACATAATAACTGTCGATAAGTATCGTAAAGTGAACATAATGGAATTAATCAAGGCCCGTAAACGTTTAGCTCCGACTGGCTGAGTATCTGTAATCTGTGCCGGTGATTTATTTCCACCTGCTACAGACTTGTACGGCCACCGTATCTAGGCGGAGATACGAGCCAAATGACTAGACAATCCCTTTAGGGGAGAGCCTTGTAGAGCTTAGTAAGGCTCAAGGACCTGTGAAAGATAAGATGACATAGTCAAGTGCGTTGTTCAATTGCACAGCTTATCAAAATCTTTAGCGACTATTATTGTAGCGCTCATAGCGAAGGACGAGTAACCGTTCCTAAATCGGTTAAGTAAAGCGGTCACTATTTGATGGGTTACCGCTACAAAAAGTGTTAATTACAATTGGCGCTACCGTGCTTCGGAGGGCGCGTTAAGCCGTTGGTAGCTGTTGTCGCAAAACAATAGGCGTTAAGCCAAGCCAGAAGCCTTTGAGCGGCCTAAAAGTTCTGATGACCACTTACCACCTAAACGAAGAAAATAACAGTTGTGTTGCGCCTAAACTATATTAAAAAAGAAACATACAATATCAATTTATTTATAAGTATATCTTAATATGTATTGGTATATAATTTTTCTGTAAGTAGGTACGTGCGAGGACTCCGGCTGGGCCAATATTATGGTTTGTTGTGTGTGTTTGTGTGTGTGTGTGTGTGTGTGTGTTCAGTCCCTGGAAGGTTTAGATAACCCGAGCGAAAACGGGAGCTAGTATACTTTAAAATATTTGCTGCATAACCAATTATTAAAACGTTCACAATTCGGTGCCCAACTAGTGACTGGCTACACTACGAGCTCCAGACAATACCTAATCACATCCGTTTCGTGAGTTTCGTGACACACCAACAAACGCTTTAAATTATTTGCGATATTATAATTTCGTCAAACAAAGAGACAAAACGCTGGATACCGTAACATTGACCTGTAGGAACATTCGACAACCTTTCATGACAGAGGTATTGGAGTTGCACAACTCATTAATCCGGTTCAATACAAGAAGTTGCGGTAAGCATTCTCTTTATTAAAAGTTTATTGTTTTACATTTGATATTGCGTACATGCATTATTGAATAGGTCTGTATGTAGGCTAAGCGAGATAATGATAGATAATGGGAGACAATGCAGCACGCGCCTGCACGCTCGCTAGACTTCGCACCGGTTCGTTACTGTTGAGTCACGGACCCGGAGATCACCTGACGCTGACAGGGAGATGTTGACACCCGCGATGGAACACGCAAGCTTGCTCTACTGCCTATTTGTTTAACTTAGGAATGATACTCGAAAAAGGTACGTACTGGTATATGATAAACATTCACGCCAGACCTCACGACACATTTTTGGACACATTTTGGACGAACAGGGTTCCCGTTAAATTCTGATATCATAGACGAAGTTCTGATGTTTCAAGACGCCCCTATAACTCACAGTGCACATAAATAAAACATAAAACATTGCAGAATTATAAAAAAAAACTTTAAATAAAAAATAAATCTCTCTATAACAACATTTAAAGTAGAAACCCATTTTTTTATTAAATGAAACTACAAATTATAGCGCCATTATGATATTTTTCACAGCGTGACCCTAATTTTATAGAAAACAAGCAATAAACCACCAAAATTCACACCTTGTTATAGTTACCTTAGAAATTATCGATCCGATAATCATCACGGGTAGCAGTTTATTGTTGGCTTACTAAAGTAAAAAATCTTCCGTTAATACAGATAACAAATGAACAAAAACAGTGTTTCATATTTTATGACTACGACTATGTAAAAATTTAGTAGAATGATGCCTTCCTTCAACCAATATGGTGATTGATGTGGTTTGTAAAGAAAACAAAAAAATTACTTACTTTTGATTTTGCAACGTTTTTTTAAGAAATATCCCTTCACGGAATCTGACGGGACGAGAATGCATCGCCTTTCTCAACTCTTCTTTGTAATAGACACCGCTCCGACCTTCGGCAGCGTGCGGCGACTTCACGACTTCACACAAAGACTGTCAGGAGTAATTAAAGTAATTACTGTTTACAGTAATTAATGACCCACATAACGTGATATGGTTTGATTGATCTCGAAACTGTGACGAGATAATTGTGGCTCTCTGAAGCTATTGCCACACGCCATGTTACTTGATTTTCAATTATTATCCAATGCGAAGGCACCCACTCCAGCACAATGCGTTACCTATCATCGGGTTGTGAAACAACGTCTCGTTGAAGAGGCTTCTCATAATTCAATTGTTTCAACGATGATGATAAAGAATCTATTCGAATGCTGACATAAAACCCATCGAGTCAAATGGAATATTGTTCAATTATTTAATGTAAAACAAGGCTGCGTTAAAATGCCGGTGGGGCTGATTAGTAGAGCTTTTAAATGAGACCTTTAAACATCTTCTTGTGTGTAAGATTGTAATTCTACGCTAGCAGCGGCGTCGGCGGCGGCGGCGGCTCGCAGATAGCCCGCAGCTACAGGTACATAGACACTGCATTAGGGCTCCTACGCGCCCCGGCGGCTCCTTTGCCGCCATAAGCGCATTCAACATGTAATCGCGTTTGCATTTCTCTTTGTGTGCATAGACCGAGAGTAAAAGAATATCTTAAGAGCCTCAATAATTTAGGGCTTTTCTGTCGGCGAACAACCTGTAAATCTAGGAATTTATTACATCACATTATGCAATCATTAGAATGAGAAGAGCAATTTTATATTATTAGGTTTATTCTACTTTATTAGCCTGTGTGTTCACATATAAAGAACATGGGTGGGTTAAAAGCATGCAACGCACGCAACGCTCTACTTACTATTGGCTATCTGAATACATAATTTTCTTAATAGTTTTAGATATGTACTCGTAAGTACCTACTAAAACTACTGAAATAATGTTGAGATCTTTGCATTTGACTATCGTATACACCAACTCGATGCGTCTTTAAAATCTATCGTTATTTGTACCCAGAAAAGTTAAAAAATATTTTCAATATAATATTATTGTGCTACATAAAATAAAATTGCAGCGTAGTTTCGGTATCGAGAAAGGTTTATTAAAGTCCGCGGCGGTGACAGTGCGTGGGCGCGATTGACTCGTCAGCGCGCTATCGGGACTCACTTAGCGCTGAACTTGGCGCGTGCTTTATCGCGAAACGACGACAACGGTGACGACCGACGACGCACCGCGCCGTACGCTGCCCATCTGTGCTTCCTTCACACTTGTAAAATCCCATAACACACGAGCTTTGCATCCAAAAATTATATTTTTATTGAACTTTAAATAAAATATACACCGTTTTGGTGCGATATTTGCAGTCTGGTGGAGTACGGTGACACCAATTTGATGCGTGGGTTAGATTGACTCGTCACAGATATCGGATCTCACTCCCTGTTCACTCTCCATACCTGTTCTTAAATATACATTGAAATAATTTATGTATTAAAATAAAATAAAACACTTTTAGTATTATTATATCCATAAAGGCTTAATTGTAGTAAAGGCGTAGTTAAACATACCTATTCGTTACGATGCATTTTGTGTATATATATTTATGCATAGAAATATGAGGCTTTTCCTCCTATAAGTATTTATATAGGTTCAACTGTACCTAACACTTAAATACTTAAGGTTGTAACTAGGTAACTACAAAGCTCAGTAATATGCACTATTATGGAATAAAATATTTCCTAGTCGAGGTTACCCGACCTAATCACAGCGGCACGAAACTAGTTGTGAGTAAATTATAAATGCAGCGGTGCAGCTCCTTGAATCTATTCTTGTACTGAAATAAAGCAACTTTCTATCTTTTATTTAGTGTCGCACTGGCTGCAGTGGCCGCCGCTTTATCTCGCCTGACAAAGAGCCGGGTAATTGCCATTTGTGCAACGCTAAGAATTTCATTAAAACTTGATAAAAATCACACACTTGTGTAGAATAGAATACCTGTGACATTTTCACTATAGGGCTGGTACAGGCCGTAACAAAATAACATCAAATACATACATATTGTTCCTTAATACGTGTTTATAAGTACTAAACCTGACAGCCTCTGTGGTGTGATGGTTGAACAGGCCGGCTCATGACCCAGAAGCGGCGGGTTCTATTCCCTCGGCAGGACAAGTATTTGCAGGAAAAAAAAGCGCATATACTTGACCTGAGTTTGGGTGCTGTGGGATCATAGTCCTCGTTGTTCCTGCGTCCCTAGATACAGGGAATCCTAGTTAGGTTCCAGGATATATGTATGTGATCGTAGGGCATTATTATTATTATTATTATTAAACCTATAATATCTTAACCTAATAGGTTGAATTGTCAAAAACTACAGAACACACTGAACCATGATAAATGTTATAAAAACAAATATACGTAATAAAATCCGACAAAGATATTTCATAAGTACATTACATTCGATACAATTATAACAATCTCTTTATCCTATTAATGCTATATAAAAAAGGAAAATTTTGCATGTGTGTGGGCGTTTCTTACAATGGAGGTAATTAATTAATTATCAATTATATAAAAATATGTAAAAAGATTGATTTAATTTTTCACTGATTCGCGATTCGCGAGATATGTGAAGTTTAGACCATTTATCAAGCTTTATCACTTTATGAAAATAAGAAAGTGCGTTAAGTTTACAATTAATTTAATTTGCAACATGGTCTAGTTTCCCATCTATGTTAATAATAATTAATAATATTATGTATGGTAAGTTGAGTATGGCACTACATAATCTACCTATACATCTACGCTAATCGACACAAATTCTGCCTTGCATTTAAAGTCATAAATAATGAATGGGTGTGATTTAATCCCAAACTGAAGGGTTTAGACTGAACGGTATTTTGCCGGTTACTAAATGACTCTCCTCAGTAAACCAAGCAATCAAGGAAGTTGGTAAAGCATGTGAATATTCCAGTTTCCTTTTTGTTATTTAAATATTCAGTTGTCCCCTAATGTGGGGCTCAGAATGTAATAACGGGTTATATTTACATTCAACTTGTTGATTGTAATAAGTACAAACCATTCTCAAGCGTTTTGGTGCAATTCATAATTGAAGGAGTGAGAACAAAAACGGTTTAACTGATTTTTTTCACAAAATGCCTTATGGGTATTGTTGGATACAGCCTGAAATTATCTGCAATAATACATTCTCAAAATACCGAAATCAGACTTAAATCTCGAGACTTTGGGTCTAAAAACGGTTTATCTGTCACAGAAATACAGTTCGCTTAGCATAAAAATATTATTATATTTATTTTATTATATTATATTTTTACAGTAATTTTATGAATAAGTACTATATTTAGTATTTTAAAATAGAATTAATACATTTTCACACAACTGAAACTTACATAAACCTTTTCTATTACCTTATAAGCACTCTTCATTAAAATGAAGCCGTTGAAGTTTAAAGTCAATTTTCTCGAAACTGTCAATTTGACAGTTAAACCCTTTTTATTCTCAACCCTTCAATTGTAAACCAACAAAAGTACGTCTAGCTCAGCAGTTAAGAAAGTAATGGTTACGTTACAAATAATGACTTTCATACAATACCCAAAGAAAAGAATATAATAAAAGAAAAATAAATAACTATACCAGGGGTCTTATAGTACAATAGTAATATCGAGAATCTATCAGTTAATTGCTTCATTTCACAATGCCAATTAAATTTTTTTGGGGGGATGAAAAATATAGAATTACACTTATAATACAAATACATGATACAAATCAGTTTAAAGAAACCAGCACATATCTATATAAGTATCCTACACAGTCTTCAATCAAATATCGTTGAATCATCTCAAACTCATTAACGAATATGATGATAATATGGTATTATTTAATGGAGATCGGTTAATGGAAATTAATTGGTAAAGGCTCGCATGCATCATAGGCGCAGCGAAGGGGTGGTCGGGAACAGTGATGTGATGAGCGTTGCTAATGTGGATAATGCCCCCGCACGGCGCATGCGCAGGCCGCGGGCGAGCAGGTATCCCGTACACAAATCATTCAGCTATAACGCATACAGCCACCCCCAGCTATTATTTATAGAATTTTTGGTTTGGCTCTACAATTTTGTGTATTGAGCCAGTGTCAAATTATTGGTAATTTCTCGAGTTAATTAATAGGTATATATGTATATATGTCAAGTCAAGTCACAGTCTAATCTAGTCTAGTACTTCTAGTAAAGTGGTGGCAACTTTACCAGAAGTTTCTATGGAGTTTGGAAACAACACGACAAGAAACGTTTCACCATCATTATACCACTTTCCCACATTCATGCCTGTAATCCAGCACTTAACGAATAAAATGCCACCAATTTTATGGACTAACACTGAAAATAACACAATTTTTGGAAAATAATACAATGCGGCGACGCGATCTTTTTTGTTTTCCCGCCAAAACTCTATAGCTTTTTGTGAACCTCCTGTTCATGCGTAGGTATGTGCGTATGTGCGTTTGGCAAGGGACGTCACAATCACAGCCGTCTGTCCAGATGTGCACGTGCGCGCGCGCAGGTGACGATCAACACTGCGCGCCTTTACAACAACAACAAATGTATACCTAACGTAGTGTTTTTTCTGTAAACTATTGATTCATTGTATAAATCGTATTTTGTAACGGTTCCGAACAGCCGGTGATGAAGTTTATACATTTTAATTTAATATCGACTTATTTGTCTCTTATATTTCTCATACAATAATATACAAAAGGACTTATATGCGTTTATCGAGTATCAGTATTTCATTCTAAACAAGCACAACTAATGAAAAAAGACAATTATATAAAAATCGGATTATTTTAATATGGTAAATGACATTGACACTGTCATTCAATGCGTAATAATTTACGTATATTTGAAAAGGAGTATTGGAGTTTTTGGCGGGAAAGCGAAAAAGATTGCGTCACTGCATTGTATTATTTTCCAAAACTTGTGTTATTTTCAGTGTTAGAGCATAAAATTGGTGGCATTTTATTCATTAAGTGCTGGATTACAGGCGTGAATGTGAGAAAATGGTATAATGATGGTGAAACGTTTCTTTACAAAGCTCCATAGAAGCTTCTGGTAAAGTTGCCACCCCTTTACTAGGAGTATGATTTGACTAGACTAGACTATGACTTGACTAGACTAGGCTATGACTTGACTTGATGACTTGGACTGTAACTTGACTTAACACATAATAACATTAATTAACTTGAGAAATTATTAATTATTTGACACTGGCTAAAAACAAAAAAGTGTGGAGCCAAACCAAAAATAAAAAAAAAATTGTGGTGTACTAATTTTTTTTTGTTGAGTTTAATGAGTGGTAGTACTAACTTAAGTCAATGTTATGATACGAAAGCTTTGATTTCACAAGGCCTACATCTAAAAAGTTATACTATGAACGAAACATTTGATTTGAAAAAGCAATTTAGGGTTGGCACCAGACTTATCTTACAGGCCTTTGACATTGTTCAAAACTTCTTCTTCTTCTTTATTTCAGCAAACAATAGTAACAATAACAATATCATCAACTTTATTAATCAAAAAAATTTATGAGTAACAAAAACTGACAATGCTCAGTGATGTACTGAAAGTCATAAAATTATTAACTTAGAATAAAAAGTGAGCGAGCGAGTGTGCTTTAGATCACACGACTGAAGTAAAACTTCATTAGCTTAGCTCCATCTATCGACCGGTATAACTTTGTTTTTGCTTTCTTTAATGTTAATGTCGCAATCTTGACAGTTGTAAATTGTCATTCTACCGGACATACCAACATGATACTACAAATTAACTTTGTTATGTTAACAATGGATCTCTACGTGAACCAACTTCAACTTCCGTTCGCCTCGCATACACCAGCGTACTCCTCAAGTTAGCGTGCATAAATACGTTTTTGCGTCAATAAAGATTTTTGAAACTATTAATAAGAGTAATAGGTATCAATATTAGACATCCGCTGCGTAAGTAGGAAACCCTACCTTAGGGGCTTACTCACCGCGCACGTGCGCGCTCGGCCGCGGCGCGGCGCGCGGGTGCGCTAATCGCTGCATGATTAGTGCCTAGCCCACAAATACTCCAATCATGTCGATAACTCCCGGCAATCATACAATAATCCACCAATAGTGTAATTATTATGAATTGAACGCTATCATTACGTTGTGTAGCACGCCTACGGACCGTAGAGTGGCCATCTACGAAGAAAAGACTTCAACGCGATACTCGCGACTACAAGGCAAAATAACCTGAATCGTTGCAAGAATACCTTATGAACGTAGCAAGTATTGAACAGACCGTTTGATTGTTATTTATCTTAAGCTCTCCACCCTTATGTAGCTGTTACTAAAACATAACAAAGTGCTTTGGGAGTGAGAATAAAGTTAATAAATAATTTTCTTGGTTTATCGATATCCTAGAGTGTAACTAAACATCACTAGGGCCGGCGTCTCGTGGTCGTAATCGTAAATATCAGACATTTAACACACAGTGGTCTCGCCGGCCGGTGATTATAAATAGATTGTTGCGATATAGACGACGTGTTTACAGGCACTATCTGTCGATAGCCTGATCCGGACCAACAACTCGACTACAACTGCAGGCACGCGCAATTAACTTGGCGGATTCGAACACGAACAGACAAATAATAATCCAGTCTATACCAGATTTACATAAAACATAGCGCACCTGCAAACATTTCACCTCGGAAATTAATTTCTTCTCACAATGTAATTATCTGAATGCCATCTTACTACCGCAGGTCGCCTCTGCAATGTCGACAATTACCTAACGGTTAATTAGCTAGAGAACTTAAATAATTTATGAAAGCTTAGCAACATTTCTCGTAACTGCACCGTTATTACGCGGCACGAGCCAACTAAAATACTACAAAAAGGCTATGTAATAACCGCTACGTTGATAAAGGCTTGTTTGTTTGTTTATACAATATCTATAACAAGCAGGCGCCAGTTAACATCTTTACTCGGTTATCTCGCCTGTCAGTAACGAGAAATAATGATGTACGTATAATACGGAGGCATTGCGTGTAGGAAACCATTTTATGCAATACTGTAGAGCTCGAAAAGTAGCACAAGATATAAGACACGCTTTTGAAACTTATTATTATGATAAATGACTAGACGGTACGGTCCTTTTTTGGTTTCTTTTTTTTAAGTGAACTTTTGCATACATATTTTTCTTCAATAATTGTTTATAAGCATAAAATTCAGTTGAAAACATAATTCATACAACGCAATCTATCATGCATACATAGTGTAATTTATAGAATTCAGGCACAAATAAATAGTGCAAAACGGTTATAATAAAGTGATATAAGTAATACTAGTAATAATAATAGATCACTCACATAGATCCTGGACCTTAACCACGATTCGTTGCACCTAGAGACCTAGCAACTACGAGGACCTTGGTTCCGCAGCACTCAGACACAACAATTATTTGTCGCTTTTTTCTGTGCAGAAATACTTTCCATCACTTGCAACCGGAGTATGAGTCGACTTGCTCAACAACTACACCACAAAGGCTGTTAAATATGTCATAAATGTGGCTCTAGACTAGAATACATATACCGAATATATATGTACGCTCTAGCGCACATATATATTCGGTATATGTATTCGGTGCAATCAAGACCTCCTTTCAGCCTCTTTTTTTTCAACTTAAAACAGATAAATAAGCTTAGGAGATTAGTATTTTTCCAAAAAATTATCACCTGTCTACTTTATAATAAATCTAAATCAGGGTGTGGGTTATAACTCATATATTTACATATATGAATATACGTACCAACAGGTATGTAATTTTCATGCATAATACGCACAAAAAAATATTACTTTCAAAAATGAAAAATGTTAAGTTAAGGTAATAATATTAGGACAAATGTGGAGTTATGACATAAAAAGTATTTAATGACAAAGAAAATTGAACAACCATCAACGGAATTACTCTTTGAATAAGTGCTGTGCAGCAGTGAGCGCTATGATGCCTCTTATAAGAAAACGAGCTTCTGCCCGCAGCTTCGCCCGCGCCGTGGGCTATAGGAAAATAATTGAACCACCCATTTCAACCTCTTAAGGGTAGAATTTCGAAAAATTCTTTCTTAGCGGATGCCTACGTCGTAACATCTGCCTGCATGCCAAATTTCAGCTCCATTTGTCCAGTAGTTTGGACTGTGCGTTGATGAGTAGATCACTATGTCAGTCAGTCAGCCAGTCACCTTTGAGTTATATATATTTAGAATACGGAATAGATACAGCTTACCTTCAAAAACAACAAGACCATGAAATGATGTAAAAAATATTATTCATTTATTAACTGCTGCCATAACCAAATATTTATCCAAACTTCCAGATGCTTATGACTTAGGCCGTGTCCCACGGGAATTGATGAAAACACGAAGGCGCCGACTGTCGATTGTTCCAATGTCCGCCAGACGCACTGGTCACAACGACTACATTCATTCAAAACTGGATATACTTACCTAGAATAGAATTTGATTTTTTAAATTCACTACCTTATAAATAAAAGATTGAATTCCTCGCTTTAACAAATAACTACTATTTATTTATTATTTAGTAATTTTGTTCACAGATCTCAACTTATTATAATATTTACTCTAGTACTTATTTATTCTAGTACTTATCATCGTTTCAAACGTTGACAATAATTTATTATCCATACCTACTTATACAAGGTGGCATTTAATTCACTCTTTTCCTTAAATGTGTGTACTCAGACCATGCTATAGAATATTAGTACAAGGTCCAATTTAAAAAATATATGATTTTGTTTTAGTATTTAATGCCTCTTAAAATAACTTCATGACAGCCGAAATGTCTATTTAACGGTACACACAGCGAGGGCACCAGCTGAGTGGTTTGTAAATGTTTCGTAGGCAATAAAAAACCTGCTTTGTTCAATGTCACAAGGCTTTTCTTCAGAATTTAAATTTGATAATACCTAGATTTAAGTTTTACTTCATAAGGTCTTTTTTTATTTAGTTACATGGGAGCATTCTATAGCATGGACTGAATACATACATTAAAGGAAAAGAACGAATTAAATTCCACCTTGTATAGAAAAACAGAAAAATACAAAAAAAATTAAGTTGTGTTACTATGTACGCCGGAACAGTTATGAGTATGAATTATTAGCTCTCAACATTCCAATTAGAGCACGTTCGTGATGTACTACCGGTTCGATATATCTTGCAGGGGCTGAGACACTAATGTGGCTCATGAAAAATTGACACACCGAACCAGTCCAGCAGGGCGGTGCAAGCGCACGCCGTGCTAATAACTAGTTTGTATAATTCAAACAACGCCCGCCGCCCTGCCACTTGTTCCATTGTATGCAATCCGTGCAAAATTGCGGAAATACTATCCAGTTTTGCTTTGACGCTCCTTTCCTTTAGTAATGGACCACTTGCATCTCTGCCTATTTTTATTAACTAGAGATGAATAGAAATGACCATAATCTATCGCATATATATAGTACCTATTTTGAATATACGATTGTAGCGTTCGTTTTGTAATTCTAGCAGGCTAGTAAACGGAAATTCATATAGAATACACTCGTTTAGTACGTGGAAGACAGTTCAAGTCGGTTTCAGTTGAAAAGTGAGTCAAAATGAGGTTCTGTTACGTTTCCGCGTAATGAAATAGAACTTGCCCAGTTTCAACTGTTACGGTAATTGTACAGGATCAATATCTAGACGAATGTGGATTTCGTAAGTCGATTGTGAGGTGGTCAAGTTGATCGATGATGTGTGCGCGTGCGCAGGCCCCGCTTGTCAATTAGGTGAGCTGAGTTCAGGGCCTGAGCTACGAGTGCCTTATCTGTCCCCAACTATCTGGCGACGTTTGCGCAACTTCATGTTAATAAGAGAGAACAAATTCTCTTTTCACTTGTTCTAACCTTTATTACCTTTATACGACTACCGTCCAGCTAAACTAAAGGAATCAAGATTACTTTAGCAACATTTTAGATGTCGGTTGACATCACAGAGCGCTCAATACGTTCTTACAAAAACAGGCATGTGCTGAGGCACAGGTAGATCGATGTGACAATGAAGAATATTTTTTATAGAACAAAATAAATAAAAGCCGTTTCAATGCCAAAATTCACGTGAAATGCAAAAAAAGTCGTAAAATCATCGCAACCTTAGTTCATTCTTAAGCGTCAATAAAATTTCATACACGGAATTCCTCGCCGGCAATAAAAGGAGACGCTATCTTACGTTGGAATGTTATAATTTAAAATTTGTAGATATTAGATTTAATGAAATAAATTGAATGATCGCAATGATTCAAATCTAACTATATGTCTATTACATAATATATATACTAATAAGGGAAATACTCAACCGAAATTTTCACATCAAAAGCCGAAAGATGCCCATTGTTGAACCCAGTTTTGCCCCATAAAACACTTTGGATGCTAGGGGGGGAGAGGTATCGAGGAGAATGCTGCTGTCCATTTCATTTCTTTACCCACGGGAAGAGATCGGTTGATCCCGCTGCGGCCACGACCGCCCAAATAATCAATCACTCACATATAAATCACGCAATCTTGAAATTTATAAGAACTATCCTATACCCGTCATGTATGCGCTACTATGTACCGTTTAGTTACATCTGCTGCCGAGAACTAATTATAGTGTGTACCCGCAGCCTCATTTGAGCGTCAGTTCGGCCCTACTTAAGACGTAGCGTACCGCCACCAACGATCACTGAAAATATTACTTGTGGTAGTAATTGGTACTTTATGGTCTGACTAAAAAAAATTGTTACAATATGACCTTACACTAACAAAGTATTCAGAATTAAGAAGAAATTCAATCATAGCATATTTATTCAATTTTAAACTTTAAATTTTCACAAGGGTATTTTACATGATATTATAATACTCAGCACACATCCATTCGCGTTCGCACAAAACATATCATATTTGAAAGGTTGCGCAACTCAAGCGTGGCATGCCAGGCAGCTGCGTCAGTCCGACAATGGCATCTTTGCAGGTTGTTGCCGGGCCGCGAAATGATCTCACTTTCAAAGAAATTCGCCTTCGATCACGGTGCAGCGCAGGCCCCTTGCTCGGACGAACTGCATGGGCCATTGTTTGGCGGAACCAGTGCTTAAATTGACGGCCGATTCCAGACAAAAGAATTAGGGTTTATGAGGTGGAGAGGTGAAGGCACTTTACTAAGCCAATGTGCGCGAACAACTATTATTAGTTTTATTAAACGTACGCAGCTTGAAGTAATGATACCAATGGAATTAAAGTTGAATGTCGCCGTAAGGTCGTTAGATAAGAATTGTTCAAAGAGTTAGCTTCCCAAATTAGTAATAACTGTGATGCACCAGTATGATATAAAATTTTATTCACTATATGATGTTAGATTAGTATGATGTTAGACTAAATAAAGATAGCGCGTGTAGTTAACTCTTACTTTACAATCAAAATTTGAAAAAAAATTCATTAATTACCTATAAAAGTCTATACAGATCTGTTGTAATATATTTGAGCACTGGATTATTGAACTATGTACAATAAATATACTTGTTTATTTCTTAAATGTTGCATCAAGACGACTGCGCATGCGTGGTTTAATGTTACTCTTGTGGAAACAGCTGTACGCGACTCCCCCTTTACCTGAACATCTATGTACTGAGCACGTGTTATATGTACCCTCGTTTCTTAGGTAAATACGATTTGTATTTGAAGTCCTCACATCCGGGCTCGAGCGGGCACCGGCGAGCCGACTAATGTGGCTCATAACTTGATTTTATTTGCATAGGTACCGACATGTTTCGAGGCCGCCACATTCATATGGAACATTTCAGAGGGGCCATTCTAGAGATAACCGAAGAGGAGCCGCGATGACGAACAATAGACTATCTATTAAACACACCTGCTTGAAACTTCCGATTGATTATTGACTTAGCAATGTGATCTGTTCCACATTGCGCCTATATTTGTCGTACAATATTATAGGGAAACGATTACTCATTCAAATCTTATACATAGGACTTGACTTGATTTGACTGGCCCGATAGCTCAGTTGGTAGTATCCCTGCCTTCTGAACTGCAGGTCGTGGGTTCGATTCCCACCCAGGACAAACATTTATGTGATGAACATCGATGTTTGTTCTGTGTCTGGGTGTTTATACTGTATTCTGTGTATGTATTTACAAACAAAAAGTATCTAAGTATTGTATCAGTTATCTGGTTCCCATAGTACAAGCTTTGCTTAGTTTGGGGCTAGATGGCGCTATGTGAAATGTCCACACATTAAAAAAATAAAAAATAAAAAATAGGTATTTTATTGTAGGTAAATATTTGATAATCACACATTTTATTAATTCTACTCTAAGACATAACGTTTCGCGTGACAATGCACTGCACGCGTCTTCCTGAGACATCATAATAGTCCAGCAATAACATTACTAGATAAGTCTCAATTGCCCAATAATTTCACTAGTTTTTAGTGCAAGTTAAAACCGGAACACAGTAATGCTTGCCGTAACTGGCAAAACAGTGGTACCTACCTAGTCGAACTATGCAGAAAAGTTGTACCTAGTGATTGGTAACTTTATCATTAGTATATTTATGTGACTTGCACATGCTTGAATTACTGTAAGCACTATAAAAACTATGTAATTAATGAAATGTCAATAGAAAAACTTAATATAATATTTAGTAAACTTTGCAGCTGACTGTACCTGGACATAGCATAAATAGATCATTCTCTCGACATATTCTCACTTGTTTAAATAATATAATCTGACAGTATAAGTTATTACAATTTTCTTTATTATTCAAAACGAAATTTATTGAATGTTGCTAATAGAATTCGATCAGTCGTCGGTTTGTCAGATGGACAAAAGGAACCGGATCAACGAACTAGTGCATATTTATGAAGGAATTAATTATAAACCAGTATTCAATTGTTTGACAAATAAACGTTGAATACCTGAACGGTCGTTTTCAGTTGATAGCAATCGGAAGCTGTGAGCAGGTGCGACCAATCCCTTTCTCTTGGACCTTATTTCCTTCTGGTATAGCAAGTGGTAAACTCATCTAAAGAGTATTAGGTCCGTATTACAGAACGTTGTTCAGTCATCAATCGGTGCTCGAGCAGAGATTTTATTCATAAAGTGATCAATTAGTGAATGAAAGCTCTGCTTGAGATTTTGAGCTACCTTTGAAATTTTTCGAAGACACGTTTGCAACCCACATGTTAATTATTTATTTTACAACATACACAAAACAAATGACAATAAATGACCTATTTAACATAGACATGCAGATAAATTATGATCTAAGTAGTAACATAAGATACAAAAAAAATAAAATTATAATATGACTGCAGAGACAAAAAGAGTCCGCGGGCGAAATAATAAACACCAAAACTACACAATAAATCACCTGTACTGAATATTCATAAATGCTTTCCAATAAAAAAACATTCTCACGAACTTTTTTATCTACACATCTAATAATGCACAAGAAAGTCTTTGTTCGTTATTAAGTTAGGGTACACGAAATCGAATGGACGATAGATTATGTAGATTGTGGACTACGTTATGAAGTTTTGTACTTGAACTACTTATTATTAATACTAATGCTTCCAATATAATATTCACTACTTTTACTAGGTGGTAGGACTTTGTTGCAATGTTCGTCTAGGTAGGTACCACCGCTCTGCCAGTTATTCTGCCGCCAAGCAGTAGTGCGCAAGCGCTACTGTGTTCCGGTTTGAAGGGCACTGTAGCTAGTGAAATAACTGGGCAATTGAGACTTTATGATCTGATCTCACAGTCGAGTAATCTTATTACCAGACTGTGCTGATGTCTCAGGATGATATGCGCAGTGCAGTGTTGCTCGAAACTCTAATTTGGGTTTCCGATTGACACTGTTCTGTTATGGGCAGCCGTGGCGCTTAACATCAGGTGAACGGCTAGCTCGTCAAATCATACAGTAACATTAAAAAAAAAAACACCTTAATGATATACTGCAACGGGGCAATGCTGCCAGCATGTTGGGTACGCTACCTACTGGTAGTGGGTTGGAGCATTTGGACCGTCTACAGGTCATCGCGGCCAGTATATAGTCCAAATGTTTTTTTTTGTAGTATTAGTAGTAGGTAGTTTTTAGTATTAGTTATTAAATCATTGTACTATTTACAATTTGCCGTATTAAAAAAATGATATACTTTTGTTAATGTGACTATGGTACTTATACCAGTCGGATTTTTTTACTTACTGAGTATAACATAGCGCTCGCGCATTTACATTCGCAATTATCAGCATTCCTATACAGCTATTTTGTATTTTTTTTAAACTATAGTCTTGTGTAAATGTAAATTAATATAAATATGTGTGTAAATTAATATAAATATGTGTGGACATTTCACAGCGCCATCTAGCCCCAAACTAAGCAAAGCTTGTACTATGGGAACCAGATAACTGATACAATACTTAGATACTTTTTGTTTGTAAATACATACATAGAATACAATATAACACCCAAACACGGAACAAACATCGATGTTCATCACACAAATGTTTGTCCTGGGTGGGAATCGAACCCACAACCCACAGTTCAGAAGGCAGGGTTACTAACAACTAAGTTTGGATGGGTACTGTAAATAAATCATACTTTAAACATACGTCAATCAATAAAAAAATAAATAAAAATAGGTACATGCACCAACTAAAAGTTATTAAGTAGTAGTAGTAAAACTATATTTGTTCATCAAATCAAATTGATTTCATCGTACGAAAAAGTGAATAATCATCTCATTTGCATTTAGACAGCCTTTGTGGTATAGTGGTTGAGCAGGTCGGCTCATAACCCGGAGGCGAGAGGATCGATTCCCGCGGCAGGACAAGTATTTCTGCACAGAAAAAAAGCCCAAACACTTGTTCTATGTGTGGGTGTTGTGTGACCATGGTTCTCGTATTCCTGGGTCCCTAGACACAGGGAATCCTGGTTAGGGTTCAGGATCTATGTATGTGATCGTTGGGCGTTCATTATTTCTACTATTATTGAGTCCGATGAAATAACCGTTACATACGGTTTCCTACAACTCTAATGAAACTTTCTATACAAAGTTTATTAAAATTAATATAATTTCTAAAGCAGGTTCATGTTTCAAGAGCACGGTAATACCATTTATATACTACCCCTCGTGTACCTAAAGGTTAAATATAGACATACTCCCCTTCCTGTTTTAAATTTAGAATTACGTTTCTAGTTCCACCATTAAGTATTTCACTAAAACCGCAGTAGGCAGGTACCCACATATATAACCAAATAGCTAGGGAATATAAAATATATACATATTCTTATACAGCTATAAAATCCATAGGCCTGATTGGGCTAGCGTCCTAGCTCTGAGGAAACCCTTATTTTTTATATGTTATAATATGGCAATTATTTTGTGTATCTTGCATATGATAGTACGGGAATACTATGTAATGCTTGTTTATGCTGGTTGACCAAGAAGCAAAGTAACACAAACATCATTAAATTTCTACAAATATTAATATCAACTAACGTTAATTATAATCTCGTTACTTCAAAACTAACACAGTATGTATCTACCTATTAAAAGTAAATAAAACCAGGAACACTTCTTAAACTTCTGTTAAATCTTCATTTTTAGGTTTAGGTTAGGTTTAAAGAAATTTATTCTCAAATACGACAAAAAGTCATTTCCATGAGAATATAGCTAGACTTAAAAATTTCAATATAAGTATTCGTCGTCACGTTAAATAATGTATGTATAGTAACATAAATACGTGCTTAAATAACATTACATTTAAACAAGACTTAATTTAAAATGTTTACTTTGGCAACTGATCCGTCATAAGGTATTGAGTCAATTGCTATTTGCGTTAAATGAACGTATTTTTTTATATGTGAGAGTATCTAAACTGATTGACTCACATAGTGATCTATCAACGCACAGCCCAAACCAATGGACGGATCGGGCTGAAATTTTGCATGCAGGTAGATGTTATGATGTAGGCATCCGCTAAGAAAGGATTTTTCGAAATTCCTCCCTTAAGAGGGTGAAATGAGTGGTTGAATTATTTTCCCATAGGCCACGCCGCGGGCGAAGCTGCGGGCAGAAGCTCGTTTTACTATAAAGTTGTGCTCCTTCAAAAGTAAGGATTGTTTTGCCATAATTTTATCTAGGTCATTCTTCAAGTAGTAAACCAAAGACTATGAAGATCGCCTTTCTTGTTCAATCAACTGCCTGGCTCACTCACCCGCCCAATACCGCGCCATTTGGTGTAGCCAACCAGAAAAAACAATTCAAACAACTTCATTTTGAAAAATATTAGTATGTTTATTTATTTACAATGAAAAACTTTTACAGTTTTACCTTTTACTAAGCTTTACACCCGAGAAGTTGAAACGAGCTCTTTAGTACATCATGGCGTAGCGTTCGGGTTATGCCCGGTATGCCACACTTCCGCTATGCCACAGTTGAATTAATCAAAAAGTTACCTACCGAAAATGCCCGCTATGACACGATATATTTTCTTGGACTGTCAAAACAATAATTTTGACTGGCCCGATAGCTCAGTTGGTACGAACCCTGCCTTCTGAACTATGGGTTGTGGGTTCGATTCCCACCCAGGACAAACATTTGTGTGATGAACATCGATGTTTGTTCTGTGTCTGGGTGTTATATTGTATTCTATGTATGTAATAGGTCTTTACCTATGAAATTGCCGTATTGCAGTACAGACTTTTTCAAACAAAAAAAAGTTTTGATTGGCTATGAATTCTAAATTCAAATTAATTTTGTTTTAAAAATATGACATTCTATTTACAATATAAGTCTTTTGTTTATTGATTAGCGTTGAATTTTCATTACATTTCAACATTTTTCCTCATAATGGATACTTTGAAATTTCGTGTAATTACACATAATTACACGAAATGTATGTGTAATTACACATAATTATGGAATATGAGTTCCGTCGTGGCACCAACGCGGCACAAACGACACGTAACATCAACGACGTTTACGGAGAGAACTGTACAAATGAACGTACAGCCCGTTATTGGTTTGCTCGGTTCCGTTCTGGGAATTTTGACTTGAAAAATGAACCTCGTGGTCGTCCGGAAACTTTGGTCAACAATGATGAATTAAAGGCGATTGTGGAAGCTGATGAATCTCAATCTACAGCTGAGCTGGCAGCAGCTTTTGGTGTTTGCATCAAAACAATATTGGTCCATTTGCGACAGATTGGCAAGATAAAAAAGCTTGATAGATGGGTGCCCCACGAACTTAACGATCGCCAGCGCAACGTACGCGTCGAGACTTGCCTTGCGCTGCTTAACAGGCACAGAAATGAAGGAATTTTGAACCGAATTGTTACGTGCGACGAAAAATGGATTCTTTTTGACAATCGAAAGTGCTCAGCAAGTTGGTTAGATCCTGGTTCGGTACCGAAGCAATGTGCAAAACGAAAAATGAACCCTAGAAAGGTGATGGTCACAGTTTGGTGGTCTAGTGCTGGTGTGATTCATCATAGCTTTTTACAAAACGGCGAGAGCATTACTGCAGATGTGTACATTGAAGAACTGACCAGAATGATGGCGAAACTCGCACGTCTGCAACCAGCTTTGGTCAATCGGTCGTCTCCACTGCTACTTCACGACAACGCGCGATCCTATACTGCACAACAGACCGTCTCTAAGCTGTATGAGTTGGGTTTGGAAGCTCTCCCTCATCCGCCATACTCACCAGATCTTGCGCCTACCGACTATTACTTTTCCAAAATTTGGACAACTTTTTAGCGGGAAAAAAATTCAATTCCCGAGAGGCTGTACAAAACGCCTTTGAAGAGTTTGTTGTCTCCCGTCCTGCTGATTTTTTCAAGAAGGGCATCTATAAACTGCCACAGCGTTGGCAAAGATGCATTGATTGCAGGGGTGATTACTTTGAATAAAAGAAATAAATAAGTTCGAAAAAAAAATACTTTAACTTTTTTCAAACAAAACGGCAATTTCATAGGTAAAGACCTAATATTTACAAACAAAAAGTATCCAAGTATTGTATCAGTTATCTGGTTCCCATAGTACAAGCTTTGCTTAGTTTGGAGCTAGATGGCGTTGTGTGAGGTGTCCACACATATTATATTATTGTAATAAGTGTTATGAGTAAACGAAGTAAGTACATCAGCAGACTCGGATTCAAATATTTATATGTACGTTATTTTGAGTCTGATTATGAGTTTCAAGTTAATCTGTGATTTATATATGTGATTAAAATTATTTTGTTAAATCTATTAAAATTATAATGTAGGTTTAGTATACTAAAAGTAGAACAAATTGGTTGAAAATATAATTTTAGCAATTTAAGTATAATTTGCAATTTCACTTGTGAACAAATATTTTTATTTGTGTTTAGTTTGTTAATTTTTATGTAGACTGTGTTAGCGAATAAGTGTGACACAAATCTGTTGAAACGGTGATTTTATTAATTTAGGTCTGATTTATTTTTTAATTCATATTTTTTTGTGTTTTTAGTTGTATATTATTTATCATTCTATCATATTTTAATTTTTTTTTATAATGTGAGTAGTAGGTTGTATTTTATATATTTTTTGTAAGTATATGTATTTATATTATTGTATAAGATAAGATAGTATTGACATCAAAATAAAAACACTTTTTACTTTAACTGTACCCTCTTTTGTTCTGTGTAAGCCTTAGTGAATCGTGTCATAGCGGGCATTTTCGGTAGGTAACTTTTTGATTGATTCGACTGTGGCATAACGGAAGTGTGGCATACCGGGCATAACCCTAGCGTTCATAGCGAAGCTTGACTAGGTCATTGGATGGGTGATCGCTACAAATAGCAGTACTTATTTACAACTGTGCCCGCGCTTCCGAAGGCAAGTCAAATCGTCGGTTCCAGAAGCTGTTTTCATATATAAGACAAGAGCCGCAGCAGCTTTTGGGTGGCCTATAAAGCTGGCAGCCCCGCAGAATTTTACTTACCTATACCGAGATTAACATTGTTTAGGATACTTTTCATAATTAAACGGGTTTTTTTTTAATATTAATGAATGACGCCTGATATTAAGCGACACGGCCGTCCATAACAGTTGCAGTGCCACTCGGAAGTGCAAATGTAAAAAAATATAAAATCCCGCAAAACACTACAGCACTGCGCACGTCATTCTGAGACATCAGCACAGGTCATAAAACCTCATTAGCCCAGTAATTTCACTAGTTACAGTGCTCTTCAAACCAGTAGTGCTTGTACACTACTGCTTAACAGCAGTAAAGCGAAGTTAGATACACTTTTGTTGTAATAGAAGGAGGTCCATAGGTTTGCTGAATTAATGATATGCCGATTGACTTTGTATAAGATATATTAATTAAAAAGATATTTACAAAAACCAAAATGCGGAAAATAAAATTTTCTCTAATGTGAAGTCTATATCAACAACATTCGTTGCCCCTAGCAACGAGCTGGAAAAGTTCTCTATTAGAATGGTATTGAAACTTTTTCGTGGGCCAGCACGCCACATCACCCCCCTCCAGAGACCGTCCTACGGGCGATAATATTCTGGAAAACGCACTGTTCGTCCTGATCGAGTGGTGGTCACTGGAGCGTCTCGGGTCTCAGGTGCTGCCACGGCGGGAGAATGGTCCAACTCACGAAGTATGTAGGCAGGTTTAATGCGGTCGACTGATACAGTGACTTCTTTGCCTTTTATGCGGAGCTTGAAAACTTTATCCCCTCGTTTTATCACCTCATGTGGGCCTGTATAAGCTGCTTGAAAAGATGGGTGCGAGGTGTCATCTCTTAGAAAGACGTGGGATGCTGTTGCTAAATCTTTGAAAATGAATATAGAGCGGTTATTCCCATGATGAGAAGTTGGTAATGGCAACAAATTTTTGGCGAATGTGCGCAGTCTTTCAGTGTATACTGTCAAGTCCTCTGTACCATCAGCCGATTGACAAAAAATGTCACCTGGGAGTCGTAGTGTCTCTCCATATACGAGTTCAGCTGGAGTCGCTTGTAAGTCTTCCTTAAATGCCGCCCGGATTCCCAGTAGTACAAGTGGAAGTGTTTCAAGCCAGCTGCTGGTCGCATGACATGTAATAGCGGCTTTAAGCTGTCTGTGGAATCTTTCGACAAGTCCATTGCATGCTGGATGGTAGGCTGTAGTTCGTCTGCGTTGAAATCCGATGATGTGGGACAGATGCTTAAAAAGTTCTGATTCAAACTGTCGACCACGATCAGTGACGATATCTTCAGGGCAGCCGAATCTGGATATCCATCCGTGAACTAAAGCTTTTGCCACTGTTTCAGCTGTTATCTCCTGTAATGGTATAGCTTCGGGCCATCGTGTGAAGCGATCTACACATGTGAGACAGTAACGATACCCTTGTGAAAGAGGTAAAGGTCCGATCAAATCTATGTGGATTTTCATGAATCTGGCTCGAGGTAAGCTGAATGATGCTAATGGTGATGAGACATGACGTGTTATTTTTGATCGTTGGCATGCTAGGCAGGAACGAGTCCACTCTCTGCAATCTTTTCGCATACTAGGCCATACATAGCGTTCCGATATCAGTTTCGTCGTCGCATTTGTGCCAGGGTGGCTAAAAGAATGCAAGTTTTTGAACACTTGCCGTCGCATGTCTTTGGTCACATAAGGTCTGGCCACATTGCTGCTCTTGTCACAATAGATTTCTGTGTGAGATCCAGGCAGTTTGATTTTTGTCAAGCGCAGAGAAGTATCGCTATCCAAAAGTTGTTCTAGTTCAGGATCTGTGCTTTGTGCTTGAGCAAGCTTGGATAGATCGATGGGCTGAGTAATCTCTTCGATGCGTGATAAACTGTCAGCCACAACGTTATCCTTTCCTGAAATATGCCTGATATCTGTAGAAAACTGTGAAATAAAATCCAGATGTCTGAACTGTCTTGGTGAGCACTTTTCTTTTCGTGAATGAAATGCGAAAGTTATGGGCTTATGGTCAGTGTAAATAATGAAATCTCTCGCCTCCACCATGTGACGAAAGTATTTTATTGCTTCGTAGATGGCGAGAAGTTCCCTGTCGTAAGGCGAGTATTTCTGTTGACATGGCGAAAGTTTTCGAGAGAAAAATGCTAAAGGTTCCCACAGGCCGTCTCTATGCTGTTGTAAAGCTGCGCCCATTGCTGTGTCTGAAGCATCGGTGACTATAGCGAGCTTCGCTTGGCAGTCTGGATGAGCGAGTAGTGCTGCTTGGCAGAGACTTTCCTTGCAGGCGATGAATGCTTTAGTAGCTTCTTCTGATAAATGCACGGGATGTGAACCTTTAACTGATCCTGTGAGCAGTGCATTCAGAGGCGCTTGATGCCGCGCTGCGTCAGGAATAAACCTTCTGTAAAAGTTCACCATTCCTAGGAATCTTCGCAGTTCTCTAACGGTTTTCGGTGGAGGGTAATTCGCAACTGCTTCTACCTTCGATGGTAACGGCTTAGTGCCAGCTGCTGAGATGCTGTGTCCTAAAAACGTTACCTCTGATACACCGAATATGCACTTGTTCGTGTTGATTACCATGCCGTATTCCTTGAGTCTGTTGAAGAGCAGATGAAGGTGCTTCTTGTGTGATTCCTGATCAGGTGAGAAGATCAAAAAATCGTCCAGAAACGGGAAGCAGAACTCTTCAAGGCCCCTAAGCATCTCGTCCACAAATCGTTGAAACGTTTGACTGGCATTACGTAGTCCGAACGTCATGAACGGAAATTCGTATAAACCAAACGGCGTCGTGATTGCGGTCTTCGGAATATCCTCAGGGCAGACAGGAATTTGATTATAAGCTTTTACGAGATCGATAACCGAGTATACTTGACAGCCGGAGAGACAATGTGCAAAGTCATGTATGTGCCGAATGGGATAGCTGTCTGGTACGGTTCTAGCGTTGAGCATTCTGTAGTCACCGCATGGACGCCAGCCGTTATCTTTTTTAGGCGCAAGATGAAGTGGTGATGACCATGGTGACTTTGAAGGTCTGGCTGTTCCGTTCCTCAACATATCTGCAAACTCGTCTTTTGCAATTTTTAATTTATCCGGTGCTAGTCTTCGTGGTGTGCTGCTTATTGGCGGTCCTGCAGTAGTCTGTATATGATGCATGGTATTATGCTTCGGAACACGGTGGACACCGGAAGGTCGAGTAATCTCAGGGTATTCGCTTAGTATGTTATGATATACGGAATTTCCAGAAATAACTTTTACCGATGAAATGTTCCCAGTTGACTGTGCAGGTGAAGCTGGGGACGTAAGGCTTGTGGTGTTGTCGATTAAACGTTGATTTCGACAATCCACGATGAGGTTGTAAAATGATAAAAAATCTACACCTATTATGGCCTTTGTAACGTCCGCTACGATGAATCGCCAAGTAAAGTCACGGCGCAAGCCTAGGTTCAGCACTAAATGAGCGTAGCCGTAAGTAGAAATGGGTGTACCGTTTGCCGCACACAGCTCATAATTTGTTTTCTCACGACGTTCCTTGAGTGCCGATCGGGGGAAGACACATACGTCACTGCCAGTATCGATGAGAAACTGCATCTTCGTAGCGCCGTCCGTGACAAATAGGCGACCGGAAGTTTGGCAATCGGTCGTCGCCATTACCGACTGCTGTTCGCGTTTCCCGCATGGTAGTCGCATGGTTTTACGCACTTAATTGCTTCGTTGCCGAACTTACTATGATACCAGCACACAGGAAATTTTCTATAGTTCGACTGTGATCGTGTGGAGCTAGAACGACCGCGCGTTTTCTTGTTTGAACGATTCGGTGCACGTGAATGCCGGTTCACCTGCGCAGTTAGAGCTTGCACTTGTTTGGTAAGTTCAGCAATCTGTTGGTTCATGGCTTCTAAAGAGCTTCCTGGTATGGCACTTGATGTTGATGCTACGAGCGCTGTAGGCGAAACAACGTCATGGATGCGGTCAGCGAGATCTGCGAGCGCTTCCAGCGAAGACGTTATCTGCGAAGCGATTATCGTTTGCGTGCTACTTGGTAGGCGACTGGTCCAGATAGTACGTAGAAAATCTTCGGGAACTCCAGGTCCAGCCAAATGTTGCAAATGTCTTAGAAACTGAGATGGCTTACGGTCTCCAAGTTCTGCGTGCATAAGTAATTGCTTGACCTTCTTTTCTCGTGACGCGGACAGTCGTTTGATAAGTTCCGACTTCAATTTTTCATACCTGTTGGTGTCGGGCGGGTTGATGATTATATCTTCCACCTCAGAAGCATACTGCGGGTCTAGTTGGCCGATAACGTAGAAAAACTTCGTATTGTCCGTAGTAATGTTCGATATCGCGAATTGGCCCTCGATCTGCGCGAACCAAATGGCCGGCTTTTCAGGCCAAAACGGCGGAATGCGCACGCCCACACGACAAATATCTTCGTTCTTATCGGTTGAGAGCGACATCTTTATGTGAATCAGTATCAGAATTATCGCAATCAGCAACAAAATCAAAATCACACACATTTACTGCAAACGCGGACTTTCGGTTCAAAACAGGTCACCAGTAAAGCGAAGTTAGATACACTTTTGTTGTAATAGAAGGAGGTCCATAGGTTTGCTGAATTAATGATATGCCGATTGACTTTGTATAAGATATATTAATTAAAAAGATATTTACAAAAACCAAAATGCGGAAAATAAAATTTTCTCTAATGTGAAGTCTATATCAACAACATTCGTTGCCCCTAGCAACGAGCTGGAAAAGTTCTCTATTAGAATGGTATTGAAACTTTTTCGTGGGCCAGCACGCCACAGCAGAATAACCGGCAAAGCTATGGTCCCTAAACGAACTTTGCATTAAAGCCCTACTACCTAGTTTTGTAATAAACACAAATTGCCAAGGTTTACGATATTTGCAAAAAGTTTTTACATTTAGTAATCATTTTAAAACCACTATAGCCGTTCGTTCTTGCTATATTAAAACTAGATCAGATCCAATATATAAGTCGACTATAATTTACGATCATTTTGTAAGCAGTTCTGTTTAAATAAGGTAATAAACAGTACCTAAATATTTAATCGATTTTCCAATATGCTTAATAATTGTTATCGATATTTCAATCTTGCGAACTAATTACCCTCGCCCCGCCTTATCTAATCAGGTTCTGAAAGGAGCCGGTGTGAGTCGCCCACCGGTGCGCGACCACATGTGTTTGCCCATGCGCACGTGTTCTCCCGTAAACCCACGCCACAGCAAAAATGTACCAGCAGAGCGAGTTCATACAATCTGTAAGAGCGTGTCTCACACTATACGGTCTATATTACAGAACGATGCTCAGTCATCGATCGTTGCTCAAGCAGAGATTTCATTCATAAAGTGATCAATTAGTGAATGAAACCTCTGCTTGAGCACCGATCGATGACTGAGTGTCATTCTGTAATACGGACCTACGATTGGTTGGGTACTGCAGCCAGATCGATATTGATGGAATTTTGTTCACAAAGTATTTTTTGTCGCTTTATGAGTTTATAATAATGATATAAGTAGCATGTATAGTGCGTCCGTTTCACTCGCAATTTGCCGTTTTCCTACCAGAACTTCAAACTTTCAGGGAAAAAGTATTCAATGTTGTTTAATCCAAATGATACTAATAAACAATCCGCGTGCAATTAAAACTTTCATTAAAATTAGCTCCGCGTTGCCAGAAAAATAATCAAACGTACAATGTCTGTCTGTCAAGTGTCGATGTTTACGTCAATTCCCAGTAATGTGAACCGATTTAACCTTAAATCAGTTAAACAGGTAATTAATTAATTATATAAATAAGTAGTAATTACTTACATCGAAGGAAGTTACGCATATAAACCACATGATCAGTTTATGAAGATAAAATGACAATTTATACAATATTTTTTTATATATTTTATTTTAAGTCTATTTAATTAATTTTTATAGTAATAAAGCAGCAGCTAGTTATAACACCATCAAGGCACTTCTTAATCATCTTTGATCGCTAAGAAGTTCTCATATTTTCGCTTAAAATGTACTGGTACGTGTGCCGTCAGGCTCCTGCCTATTTTTTAAACTGTGTCTACATTCTAATACGTCTCGATGGAACGAAGGAACCCCATTAAGCAACCCAAAGGTAAACACCTCATGTATGTCACACCATTGATAATGTTTACAAAGAAAATCCTTATGACTCCCTTGTGTTTATTTACGCTTATAAATGTTTGTCCATATGTGCAAATAAATAAGTTACAAGTAAATAGTGTTGAAGAAGATTTAACCCTGTAGGCCTAGATTTATGTATAGTTATAACTTGTGACGATAGTCGTTACTTGCGTAAATAAGGTACCTAAAATATCTATGAATAATAATCATAATCACACACATATACAGAATGATAATCGACGCATTGATTATCCCAAAAGTTATGAATTCAGTACGTCTTGCATTGAACTTGTTTACTGAAACTATACGCCACATGTAAAAAGTAAAATTACATAATTCATTACGGCACATAATTTAGGCCGTGTATTATAACGCCCGCGACCATATGTTACCTCATCCATCACAAATAGGGATACAGATTTGAATTCTAAATTCGAGTATTAGTTGGCCAATTGAATTTCAGGTGTCATTTGAAATAACACCGCTTATAAGCGCTGCTGTTATACAATACAACACTAGATCGATAAATTTTTCATAGTGTTCGGTATTGAACCTAGTTTCAATGTCAAGCAATGATTACCCTCGTTACATTACTAGACTCCAATACGAAAGCAATATCCAAATTACAGGTCACATAAATGCGATAATACGTTTTGATTGCACGCAATGCAACCCGTGCAGGTAGCATTAGGTGTAATTTATTCGTCAAAAACGAGGGTAGCGTATCGAACAACATACGGAATTTGTAATTGTTAGGTTTTTGTTGGTCATCCCCATCAATATGGCACGTCGCAGTCGTTAATTTCATTAAGAGGTTATTAAGCGAGCACGCGACCCCGACTGACTGTTGCAACTGGCACGCGGTTGCTGATGTAATCGAAAAACTTATGGCCCGTGACACCACTCGAATTCATTTTAGCTGCGGACATGTAAGGATGATTCTATGAGTACCTATTGATTGTGAACGCTACTGTTTTACAAGTCTTTGTTTATTTCGTATGCATTTGTTCATACGCGCATAGGTCTATCGCATCGGATAATGCGGAAACTAGGTAGGTATTACGTAGTGTTATTACTTATTCTGTGCTTTGATGCAAGCTCCTATACGAGCTGCACTATATTTTTCACTTCTTTAGCTCAAAATCCATCATGTACCGTTCCAGAGCGGGATAATATGGCATATTATCCTCTAGGGAATAAAGTTTATGTTTTATTTTTGCCTGTTACCAATTTAATCGAAAAAGTGATCATTCATAATTAGAATAAAAAATAAAGACTAGACCTGTTACAATTTTTTTTAAAATGTTTTTTGAATATGGAACTAAAAGCGGCAGTAATGGTAGTTTGTAAATAATAATTGACGGCTATTAGAGCTTTGCAGATGATAGAGCTTTTACGCCTAATAGTACAGTTTGTAGATAACTCCACGCAGCAGCAGCAGGCGGCGTGTCGCCGTGACACTGCTGGTTTCTATGTATTTGGTTTATATGTTGCATCCCGAACCACCATTACCAAATAGCATAAATTAGTTTAGACCATGTGCTCACCTCCCGTTTGCCGATGGCCACACCGTCACGCAGCTCATGACGCCGCGCTGCGTCAGGTGGTAGGTGTGTACGTACACCCTAACAAGAGAGTATTACCGGGGGAGTTACCGCCATCTAACAAATTAATTTTTAATTATGAAATGGTCTTATATATATATATATATAATTTGCAATTTTATGGTGAACTAGCCTTATTGTTTGTCACCTTTATATGCTAAGCTGCCTTGTCCAGGTGTAACCTCGTCTCTCGATCTTTTATGTATTAATATTTTGCCTAAACCCCAGCACAATAGTGGGAAAAATAACAAACCCGCTACACCCGTAACAAAATAACGGAGAGATGCATTCATCACTGCTTCCGGTCAGTGTACTTGCGCTGAAGTTGAGCCATTATCCCACCCCATCACCCTCGAGTACCGTTGTTTAGATTCGATAGGGATTTGCGAATGATATTATTAATTGGTTGGTTCCCACAGCCCTAGGGATGCTCTATAGGATGAATCATATCGTGTCGATCAAAGTCATAAATATTCATCGATAAGTTTTCGTTTCTGGAGTGTCTATAAATGTTTCCAGTCCAGGTCTCAATTTGTAAAAAATGTAGGTATGGTTTATAGTAACAAACTCATCGTGATAAACAGTTAACACATACTGACGTATCTGAAAAGTGTTAAATTAACGCCTAACGCCCACTTGATCTGAATAGAATAGGTAGTCAATGCGTTTTAAAGTGACTTCGATGTTCAGACAAGCTTTTAGTTATTGTTCAATCGTATATATCTAATCGCTCAATATCGATATATTTGCGCAAAGGTGCGAGCATCCCTAATCTAACAAGCCCCGCAGCTTCCAGAGGGTGAGTCCGGCCGTCGTCGGCTGATTTGTGTGTTATTGTTGACGCGATGTGCGATCCTGTTCCGGGCGCACTCCCACGACAGCCGTGGCGCAGGGTGCGGCAGCGTAGGGTGGCCGGTCGACAGGGAGCAGATGCCGGCGCCTGCGCGGCCACAGCCACTGTCACTCGCAATGTTGTCCCACCAGTAACCCCGTGGGACCTGTGAGAATACACTCCCGCTATGGGAATATAACCACTCGTTCAAATATTGAACAATACTCTTTGTAACCGATACGTCAGTTGCATTAATGCTTTGTTGCTGTACATTATTGTTGTAATTTGATTATTTATATCACCGAAAGGCAATTGGTAGTTTAAATAGGTACGTTTTAAATTTTGTGAATATTAGTGTATTACGCTTTGTATAAACAAAATGATAATAATAAAATATTAATGGACATTTCACACAGCGTCGTCTAGCCCCCAACTAAGCAAAGCTTATACTATGGGAACTAGATAACTGATACAATACTCTGTTTTTTTTTGTAAATACATACATAGAATAGGTACAATTTTTTTTTTTATGTTAAGGAATGACGTGACGAGCTAGCCGTTTGCCTGATGTTAAACGACACGGCTGCCCATACCAGCTGCAGTGTCACTCGGAACTCTAAAGTATAGAGGTTCGCGTGACACTGCACTGCGCACGTCATCCAGAGACATCAGCACAATCTAGTAATAAGATTACTAAACTGTGAGATCAGAACATTAAGTCTCATTTGCCCAGTAATTTCACTAGCTACAGTGCCCTTCAAACCGGAACACAGCAGTGCTTGCGCACTACTGCTTGGCGGCAGAATAACTGGCAAAGCGGTGGTACCTACCTAGACGAACTTTGCAGTAGTCCTACCACCTAGTGAAATACAAAAACAATATAAAAAAAATAATAATAGATGCTACGCGTGACCAAAATACTGGCACTTATTTGGCACAACGAATAAGCAGTGCAATTCCACGGGGCATTGCTGCCAGCATGTTGGGTACGCTACCTACTGGTAGTGGGCTGGAGCATTTGGATTGTCTATAGGTCATCGCGGCCAGTATATAGTCCAAATGTTTTTTTTGTAGTAGTAGTAGTAGTAATAGGTAGTTTTTAGTATTAGTTATAATAATAGTACAATATGAAATGAGCTAAGATATTACTTAGGTACATCAATGACATTGATGATAAAGTTTTTTTTTAGATAAGTAGTTAGAACAAGAATTACAGTTCACATTAGTACTCATCAAGAATCATTCAAGCCCAATGAACAGATAGCTCATGTAAGTACTAAGTTAAATAAATATGTTAATCCGTTGATCTATAAAACATATCAAAAAATTGGTATTCAAAAACAAAATACCTTCAAGATTTAAAAAAAATGGTCTTATCTTACCGATTAATTTTGATACATCCAACCCAACAGACACTTGACCCGTCAAAACAGCGCATTATTCAGCGCGCGAGGTGAATTAGCATCGATTTACAAGGTCTCCTCTCCGGAGACAACATTGCATATGCGGCCGCCCGCCCCGCGTCGCGCGCTTCCGCCCGCCCGCGCCCGTCCCGTCGCCAGATGCTTCATTAATATTGTATCACGAATAAAATTCAACTTGATTCTGAAGATTCGTTGCTATAGGCACTATTAAACATCGACATCGACACATCTGTCTGCTGAAACATGGAAATTTGACAAATGTGAAATCATTTAAAGAAATTTATTAGCCATCTATGGTTTTTATCAATATTAGGTCTTTACCTATGAAATTGCCGTTTTGTTTGAAAAAAGTTAAAGTATTTTTTTTTCGAACTTATTTATTTCTTTTATTCAAAGTAATCACCCCTGCAATCAATGCATCTTTGCCAACGCTGTGGCAGTTTATGGATGCCCTTCTTGAAAAAATCAGCAGGACGGGAGACAACAAACTCTTCAAAGGCATTTTGTACTGCCTCTCGGGAATTGAATTTTTTTCCCGCTAAAAAGTTGTCCAAATTTTGGAAAAAGTAATAGTCGGTAGGCGCAAGATCTGGTGAGTATGGCGGATGAGGGAGAGCTTCCAAACCCAACTCATGCAGCTTAGAGACGGTCTGTTGTGCAGTATGGGGTCGCGCGTTGTCGTGAAGTAGCAGTGGAGACGACCGATTGACCAAAGCTGGTTGCAGACGTGCGAGTTTCGCCATCATTGTGGTCAGTTCTTCAATTTACACATCTGCAGTAATGCTCTTGCCGTTTTGTAAAAAGCTATGATGAATCACACCAGCACTAGACCACCAAACTGTGACCATCACCTTTCTAGGGGTCATTTTTCGTTTTGCACATTGCTTTGGTACCGAACCAGGATCTAACCAACTTGCTGAGCGCTTTCGATTGTTAAAAAGAATCCATTTTTCGTCACACGTAACAATTCGGTTCAAAATTCCTTCATTTCTGTGCCTGTTAAGCAGCGCAAGGCAAGTCTCGACGCGTACGTTGCGCTGGCGATCGTTAAGTTCGTGGGGCACCCATCTATCAAGCTTTTTTATCTTGCCAATCTGTCGCAAATGGACCAATATTGTTTTGATGCTAACATCAAAAGCTGCTGCCAGCTCAGCTGTAGATTGAGATTCATCAGCTTCCACAATCGCCTTTAATTCATCATTGTTGACCAAAGTTTCCGGACGACCACGAGGTTCATTTTTCAAGTCAAAATTCCCAGAACGGAACCGAGCAAACCAATAACGGGTTGTACGTTCGTTTGTACAGTTCTCTCCGTAAACGTCGTTGATGTTACGTGTCGTTTGTGCCGCGTTGGTGCCACGACGGAACTCATATTCCATAATTACACGAAATTTCAAAGTATCCATTATGAGGAAAAATGTTGAAATGTAATGAAAATACAACGCTAATCAATAAACAAAAGACTTATATTGTAAATAGAATGTCATATTTTTAAAACAAAATTAATTTGAATTTAGAATTCATAGCCAATCAAAACTTTTTTTTGTTTGAAAAAGTCTGTACTGCAATACGGCAATTTCATAGGTAAAGACCTATTATTTTTCTAGATTCACTGTGCAAGAGATCTAGACACACTATAGACATATACATTTACACTATATATACATTCATATGCGGCTGGTTTCTACCGCAGTAGATTTCTCTGCTATATTAAAACATAAATACCATACCCATACTAATAACATTCGAAAGTAACTCTGCATCTCTGTCGGATTGTTACCTTTTCACTTAGAGAATTTACAATTTTTCACGACTAAGCGGCTAAGCGACTTTGTATAGTTTGAACCCTGGTAGCAACGGATGAACGTGCGCCTACGCGCGCTAAGTGGGTAACAGTCACTTGTTGTATAAACCATCCACCATCCGAAAGAAAACAAAAACAACTATTAAAATTGGCCCATCCGTTCAATAACATACAAACGTACCTATAGAAGAATTATTTCATACCTGTCCATACCATTTGTCCTTATTTATTACTAGTTGCGCCCCGCGGTTTCACCCGCGGATAAAAAGTATTTCAATTATTTGCTCATCCCACGGGAGAATTTCACTTTTCCGGAATAAAATGTAGCCTTTATGTTAATCCAGTGTATAAGCTATCTTGGTACCAAATTTCATCCAAATCCATTCAGCCGTTTGAGCGTGAAGGAGTAACAAACATACACACAAACACGCATACAAAATTTCGCCTTTATAATATAAGTGTGATAGTGTGATTTATTCTGTGCTTTCGCGTACCAAATTACCAACTGGCAAACGCAAGAGACCACAAGATTAAAGCAATAAAACACTCGATCTACTTATTCACCTACGCACTTCACACATTAGTCTTCTCGTCGTGAATTAAACGTACCTACCGAACCATCTTCGAGCGTTATGCATCCTGTATAATATAACACTTTGAATCTCTTGTATAAATCACGGCAGTAGGTTCGGTTATCGAATGATAATATCTTCAATAACAAATGTATTGTTTTTGCAACGATGAACGGAGATTGATGTGCAACAATTACGGGATGCTCCCGTCGCATGCATATCGAATGTGTTGCATGGACAACTAGCTTTTTTTGAAGTCTGCGATGCTAATACCTGGCTGTAAATAAATGGAACTCACAGGACACATCCATCGTTCCACTTTAAATGACTGTTACCTATTTTAGATTATTCGACGTTGAATAAGTGGTCTACAGTAAAATGATAGGCAGATTTTGTAGACGGCTTAGGTAAGTATAAATCTATAATACCTCCGTATAATAGAACTAGAGTCTTATTTTAGTTTGGATTCAGCAGTCGTATAGCTAAACTATTCGTAAATTTAGCTTCTACATATTTTGTAAACGACCTATATCTAAATACTGCTGTATGTACAATTGTACATACATATACGTTCCTTTAATCGGGCTCTTCTCGTTATCGTCGTCTTCTCGTCGTCTTCGTCGTCATTCCCACTGCTAAGACATGGGCCTTGTTTCATAAAGAGAGGGTGCAAGCCAAAATCCGCTGGCCAATTATGGGTTGTCAACTATACGCTAAGTTCTAGACGACGCGACGCTTTGAATTTTGTGATTCTTGAAAATGCCGTTTTCCTCTCAATCTTTTCTTTCACTATTACAGTTCCGTTCACCATTGTATTACTATTAGTTAACAATATAATAGGGGTTTATATTGATTCCTATACTTTTAACGGATAGATCGTGGGCCACGGATGTTTTAATTGGTGTAGGTATGTCGTGACCTAACTAAATATTTCTTACACATAATCAGTCCCTCTCTTTCTCTCATAAGCCACGTTTGTAGCAGATGTACCTAAATATTGCAAAAGATGTAAATAAAATTACAATAGTTAGCTAAAATATTACGCAGATCTTAACATTGATGGCTGTTACATCACATAGGATTGTATGTGATCGTTGAGCGTAAAAAAATAAATAGATAAAATAAATAAATATTTAGTGAGCTGAGGTTGCATCTACCTACCTACCTACCAAATAAATTCTACCACTACTCAAAATAATATCGATGAGATAAAATCTTTTGCAGAGTAATATAATGACATCGCGGCGGGAATGCATGCATGGCCATTCCTACCATACACACATCACGTATCGGTAGCTTTCATCGGCGGCGGCGCCGGCGCAGGACCGTCCAAGTTAAAATCGATTACGCCTCCGCTTTGGAGCTATGAATATTTTAACTGATGCGTATGATTGACTCATTGTTCGGTGTCACGAGAGTTTAAGCGTATTTGGCCCGGAAAGAAAGTAACCTATTGTTGCAAGTGTGAAATTTTATTATAGTTAGGCGCCCGGATTATCACCTAGGCACTCAATGCACTAGCCTAGGGGCCCAGCCAACCTAGGAACCCCATCCACCTAGCTACCCCAACCTGATAGATCACCTGCTGATGGCAGGCTACTTTGGTCTTAGTGTTAAGATATCTAGGTACATCTATTTATGAACTACTGAAGCTTTTGAGCTGGTTTCGCACGCGTTTTCATGTCGGTCATTTCATTGAAATTGGTAGCTCTAATTATGAAAATTGATGAAATATTGCGTGTTTTATCTATATTTGCTTATAAACGAAAGAAAATATCGCAACTAGCGTCGCTCGCTCATTATTTTCGACTATACCGTTCGATGTATTCGGATTCCTAATACTTACATTTATTTGTGAACTACTGAATTTTCTTAAGTTATGATTATTCAAAACTTATTTAAAACTACCGAGATTTTTAAGGATGGGCGGCATCCTTTATTTATTAGACCATGTTGTTTTAAACGCCATTGACGGGCCCAGAAAAATAGCTCTAAATACGCCAATAATAGTGCAGAATCAAGAACCAACTGGGATGATTACTGATGGTGTTAAATGGCTTCGGGGTGGGGGGCCTCAAATGTCAAAGTGACTATAGGGGTCTTGAGTCTCTAAGTAGGTAACTAAGTACCAATATAGGCAACAATAACAACAAACAATAACCTACCTACTTACATACAATATGTATTGTGGTTATATATAATTATGGTGTACCTTTGGAGACTTTGTCGCAATAAAACAACTGAACTCCAATTAACTTCGGTCGTATATTTTCTTGTCGATTATCACAGGGCACGGCACAGGAGTTCTCGTGCTAATACACACGTTAATATACACCCACGAACTAGTATTGTTAACATGTAGGAACACCGTGATATTATTTTCCGTGCTCACACCACTGCCGTGAAAAACCTCCTAGTGAGGGGACATAATGTCGGCTCTGTAGTGGTGTGTCAGTGGCGTATCGAGACGCCACATACCTACATATTCGTGTAAGATGTGGAAACCTATATATAGCTATGTATTTAGCTACCTAACCATTCAACTTAAATTAATCAAATACCTACCTACCTATTAGTATTCAACAACAATATATACGTAGGTATATGTACCTATTTTGAGATTTTAAAGTAAGTCCTATGTTTCTAATTGCTAGTAGCTAGTAGCTAAATTGGAGAAACGAAATTGGATTCTACTTTTTATTCCTAATCTCAAAGTCCATTTTGTCATTTTACCCTTGAACCAATAAATTGAAGCGTAGACAGGCGTCCGCGTTCTAGAGATTGGTGTAGTTTCAGAGAAAAAACTTTATAAAAAGTTGTACGCGGAAATATTTGGAGGTCGTGGGTTCCCGTGTCAAGTGTCACGGGCAGCAGGCCGGGGCAGGAGGCACGACCGGCCATTGTGTGCGCGCACGACGAGACGAATCTCAGCGCAGGCTTCATGACCCATTAACGCGGTCACGAAACCATTCTACCCACCACTCTTTCACCGGCGACCGACAACGGCAAGGTGGAACTATCCAAACGAATTTCTTTATTTGTTCCCACGAACAGATAGATTGAAAGCAGAGCCAATAGTAGGTAGCGTCTGCTGTCCAGTAAGTACTTTACTTTTTACATATAATGAGGTTAAAGGGAATCAGTGAATTAGAAAATCCAGCGATGTGTATAGGAGCCTACTTGGTGCATTTCATTGAAATCTGTAATTTTAATATTCTGGGAGGAAGGACCATACACTACAAGACAAACTAAAGCAAGAGGCTCAAGAAATGCCGCACAAATATACAATGTTTCACTTTTATTAGCAGGAATATGTAGGGATTATTAAACTGTAACTTGCTCGATGCTGTACATTTAATTTTAGTCGGTGACACTTGTGTCTATGAGACGTAAATAGTCTATCAGATATTGTACTCTCATACACTATGATGGCGTCGTCGGTACGAAAACAAAAAGAAATAAATCAATAATAACGCCCAACGATCACATACATAGATCCTGGACCCTAACTAGGATTCCCGTGTCTAGGGCCCCAGGAACTACGAGGACCATGGTCCGACAACACCCAGGCTCAGAACAAGTATTTCGCTTTTTTTCTGTGCACTAATACAAATATTAGTATCTACATATAGGACAAATCCTGCCGCGGGAATCGAACCCGCCGCCTCCGGGTTATAAGCCGACCTGCTGAAATAATGCCTTTACTTTATTGATTACCACTTATTATACTAGGCACAACCGATTCAGCAACGCTATTGGTGCGCAAAACTGCGTATTATATATTATTTATTTATCTAATTCATACCTTTAAGTTTCTTATGACGTTCGCTAATACAAGAAAAATAGATTGCCTCGTTAAAAAAAATCGTAAGTAAACTGTCTTTAAATAAATTGAATGAACCATTGGTAATCAGTATAAATCGAAGATAATTTTACAAAAAAGTGTACAATCCTAAAATACATTCAAATCTTGTTTAACTTTGAGTATTTTGAAAAATATATTATAAACATAAATATTAATTGTAAATTATAAACTAAGGTCCAAAATACAAATATAAACAATACAAATCTATTATAAATTATTTAGGTATATGTATTTATTTACTTTTACATTATTGTATGATAAGCATATTTATGTACTTATTTATTACATGCTATTGTTTATGTAGGTATATTATTTTGTGATATAGGAATATGTATTTATACATATGTATATGTATAAATACATATATGTGTGTGTTTATTTTTTATTTAATTATAAATATGTTAAAACCTCGTTAGTATGCAAATAGTTGTCCCCTCATCAATTACGACTTTGATGAATCCTCTCCTTCCAATGGTTGTCTGGAAGAGATCGCGTTTAGCGATAATGACGCCCATTGTTCCCACTTCTTCTAAATCGCTGTATTATTTTATTTGTAATTTTATTCATATTTGGTGTGTATAATAAACAGAATCTATCTTATCCTTCTATAATGGGATATTTAAGCTGTTCATTATTAAAAGTCACTTGTATTTTGAATAGATATTTATTTAAAACTACCAATATAGCATCCACATACCCATGATCATAATATTAGTAGCACCGAGCAGTGACTTATGCCCGTGTGTACTAGTTTGACAGCTCTTAAGTTCGCACCTTATCTGTCTAGGACTTACCCAAATACGTCGCAGTAAGTACGAATTTAGGAGCTGTAACAACAAAAAAACAACGCAGCAAATTGTGTAAACCGTAAATTCAGTTTTGTATTTTAAGTGAAGTAACAGATCTTAATGCAACTTATCCTTTTTAATAAAACCCTGGCAGGCAGGAAAGGCAGATAATAAACCTCACGAAAGTGACTTCTTATTTTAATAATGCTGTCCAAAACCGCTCGTTGCATTGTTGTTGCTAACCAGTGACTTTCTGCTCAATGCAATCTACTAAAGTACGCATAACATAATTAAATGATGTTCATTTGTTACAAATATACGGATGATTTTTTGTTACATTGAAAAAAAAGACTTCGGTTTGGCAAGTAACTTCAATCTGCTGCTAAAATCAAACTCGATTGCAACCAATATAAACACAAATTTGTATGGATTTGACAGTTTGAATACGCAGTTTATGGGCATAGTTAGTAAGGAAATTTCTCCTGTTGCATTGAAAATATTTTTTAATACACACAGCGCAGGATCAATATGGATTCTTCCGTAACTATGAGAGATAGAAAAATATGTTCATAGGAACAATTCCATCGATTTAAAAAAAAATATATAAATAGATTTTTATTAAACTCATAAGCGAACCTGTAATCGAACGCGGTCATTATATTTCTAGTCATCGCCAGGATCACTGCGTCAAAATTAGCCAAAATCGTTTGATGATCGTTATTTCCTTTATTTGTAAAAGATGATTTTGGCTATTTTGCGCTTCGATATATCTGACGCTGACTGTACTCATCAATCTGATCAATGACTTGACAGAGAAATATCGATTATCATGTTTATACAAGTATATACTGTTTACAAACATAATGCTATTTAAATTTAGAGAATATGATTATTATTAGAGACAAAGTTTTATAGCAACAATCAATCTTCTAAATATATATAACTCAAATGTGGCTACCAACGCACAGCCCAAACCACTGGACGGATCGGGCTGAAATTTGGCATGCAGGTAGATGTTATGACGTAGGCATCCGCTAAGAAAGGATTATTCGAATTTCCACCCTTAAGAGGGTGAAATGGGTGGTTGAATTATTTTCCCATAGGCCACGCCGCGGCCGAAGCTGCGGGCAGAAGCTCGTTTGGCAATAAAATAACAAGTTTTTTTCAAAATGCACGAAAATTCATGCCCTAGCCGAATACGAGTTCTTTGAAAAACCTATTTATTCAGTTTTTCTAATCTCTGAAATCGACATTTTTTCTAAGCACATATTTTGCCAACTCGTACAGTTTTAGGGATTTACTGATTACATTGTAAATATAATATGTATATGATTTAAATCGTATAATAAATATGATATAAATCTTTCATTCATTCTACAATTACATTATTTCCCAAAATGGTGCGTTATTCTTTTATTGACACGATTTCCTAATTTTGTCATAATTCATAACTTGCAAAAACTAATCTATATTCTGTAATATTAAATATTCACCCTTTTCACTACACCATATACAACAGATTTACGACTGGTATCAATGAATGTACCTTGAATAGAGTTATCGATAGATTAAACTGTAATAGCGATAATGCTCGGGTAACATTCATATATGTTGATACGATAATCGACGCGAGGTTTCTTTGCTTTTATTGTGGCTGTGTATATACCAATCGAAATATTCTATCTAAGATAGGCCATTAGCTACCAACTTCAGAAAAATTAAAATATTCAATGACTGGAATGAAAAATAAAACTACCCTATTTTAAGATAATAATAAAACTTAATAGTAATAACATGCAATTTTATTTATCATACAACATAAATAATATATCTGTTTTTTTTTTATATTTCTATAAGGTTATAAAAATGTTATTAATACTTTTACTTTATAAAGATTTAATAATATTAATTATAAAATATAAAAATAATGATTCTGACATAGAGGTATTATTACTAGATAGTAATATTTCTGATTCTACTGATTCTAATTTTATATCTTAGCCTCGGGAACCCGGTGTTTTGGAAACATTAACAGCCTTATTAATAAACATGAACTAGCTTTAGACTAGTTACACCATCTTTTTTTTCTTTCGGTCCAGCTAAATATTCCAGTAGCAAAAAAGGACAAAAGCTGAAGTAACTAATCCGAGACTAATACCCGTTTATTAATAAGGCTGTTAATGATTAGCTTACTAAACATAAACTCCACTTCTATCAGTAAATCTAAAACATTTTACAATACTTTCTGTGTGCATTATGACTAATATTAATTTACAACTAGTTCAATAATCTATTTCTTTAAACATTTTAAATACTTGTACCATAATTTTAGGATTTGGTATAAGTTTTTTAAACTGCCTATTCTGTCTTGCTTTTGACCGTGTATAATATTTGATTTGTTTGGTGTATCAAGTAGAGGGCACTCACAAACACTGCATTTGCCCTGAAACAAGTATAAATTATTTAAAACCAAGGTAACACTAATGTTATGGGGGACTATCTGATATATGTAGGTGTTAAGAATTATACCGCTGGCCTTGCTACAAACAAGATATATATATTTATGCAATTTAAATTACACTAATATTATAAAGGCGAAAGTTTTTATGTATGTGTGTATGTGTGTATGTTTGTTACTTCTTCACGCTCAAACGGCTGAATGGATTTGGATGAAATTCGGTACCAAGATAGCTTATGCACTGGATTAACATATAGGCTACATTTTATCCCGGAAAAGTGAAATTTTCCCGTGGGATGAGCAAATAATAAAACACTATTTATCCGCGGATGAAATCGCGGGGCGCAACTAGTGAATTAATAAATGTACAAATTGCGATCTAATTTTCACTTGTTGACAACGTGAGACACTGTCAAAAACACTTCTCTATGGTGAAAAATTAAAATTCTATTTTTGCATGCTTTTACTGAAAACTTATTTGGTTTTGGTAAAATACATGCCCTCACTTTGGCTCCAAAGGTACGAAGTGTATTTAAATGGCCCCATAAGCTATTATAATCCTAATTATGTGTGGAAGACTCCCCATATTCTATCATTATAAATAAAACACTTTTCACTGTAGTATAACTCCATAATTGTATATATTTGAAGTGAACGTTTTCCCATGTTACTTAGCATATAAAATCATAAAGTGTTTTATAGTGGAACCTTAAACACATAATTCAATGTTTAATAAACAGGATGTGCAAGCAATTGAAAATGGTGTACTTACTGCCCTTCCTTGAAGTATTCTTTCAAAGTGTTGGAGAATCTCTTGGAATATTTGACAAACTCTCGCTTTCTCTGCTCAAGTACCTGCTTGCCGGGCCCCGGAGTATATGTAGACACTTCATTCACTGCATCTAGCAGTTTCTTGATGGCCGAAGCGATTTCCCTGTAAATAAACAGTTTTTCAGGTAAGTACCAATAACACTGGTTCGATAAGTCTTACATTCATATCATAACTTACACAATAGTTCTCTTAAATAAAAGCTAAATTAATGTAATTTTAATTAAAAGATCAATTACCTTATAAAAATTTTGTGATTCTCTAAGCCAAATTATGGTACTTGAATAAACATATTGTTACAAAAAACTGGCTTGGTTGTCATACCATGCACATTGCATGAAACTACTGAATTCTATTTCACTCACACAGCAATGTCAAAAGTATAAAGGACATATGACAGCAATAATAATTATATAAATAATAAATATATAATAATGTGCTCTTTTCAGAACATATTTTTTAATTGGGCATGTATTGCATTCATAAAGATACTACACACAACAAAATACAAGATGCAGTAGAGACTAGGCCAGCTCAATGGCTTGGTGAACATGAAAAACAAAATTGAATTGAATTAAATACCCACTTGATAGTTTCAAGGAATGTTTTCCTGTCAGTTATCTCATCAGGTATACGGCTCAAAATCTTTTTCAAAGCAGAAGATTTCTTGTTAAGTTCTTGGAAAGCCTCTTCGCTCCTATTCAGTCGAAGATCAGCACCTGTAATACAGTTCAATCATAATAAAGACATAAACCATGTTATTTGCATAACTGAGTTAATGGATAAAATCACCTTGATGCAGTATAGATTTTGAGAAAAATATAGATAATAATGCCTAATGATCACATACATGGATCCTGAACCCTAACTAGGATTCCCTGTGTCTAGGGACCCAGGAATGACAATGACCATGGTCCAGATAAATGAATTGAGTTTGTAATGACTTCAAGATTACAATCTGGTTTCATATTATTTATTTATTACATTGAGTGTATTTTCTACCAAATAATCTTCATGGGTCTGCTAAAACTAATTCAACTAAAAGTACTTGCCGATATTACAGGGTATTATGTAATTATTAATGAGTAAATCTGCAAGTACTTGCAGATTTTGAATATTTATGACTCAATTATGCATAGTCAAAACATTATGGTTTTATCAGGTGTATGCCACCTTACCACATTTTAATTCCTTACCCAGTTAAAGCACAAAAACTCATGTCTGAGTAAAAAAATAGGAATAGATTAGTTTACATCATTGTATCTTATTGATGCAAACTTTCACCACTGCTAAAATGAATATGTCAATGTTATTCCACAACATGACCTTGAATGCAAGGTTGGTTGTTCATTACAATAAAAACTTTAGATACTAGAAATTGTCTTCTTGTATATGGATGAAGAAATAAACCATATAAACACCCCTTACATTCTGCTTCAGTAAGTGTACCCTGAAGCCGTAACAGGCTCTCATTCATATTGACAGGTATATCAGCCCGGCGCATGATGCCAGCCACTAAATCATAGTTAAGCCCAGGGACAGAAGCTTCCGCCTTTGTGAGAGCTGCTCGTAACGTCTGGGATGCACCCAAATCATATTTTTCTAGCTGAAAATGTTACAAATTAATTAAAAAGGTGACAGACAACCTTTACTGACAAATACCTTAATAACAGATTACACATAATATATTATGCTAACGACCTGAACGTAACAATTTGAGGATGATGTTTGTTTGCTTAATGGGTTGAATGATGATGAAAGCACAGACATTTTTGTTACTTTGTACTTTCCAAAACCTAGCCATACTAGACTATATCTATATATTTCTTTAGTGAAACGATAGATACCAAATCTTATGAAAAATTTACATTTTCTCATAAAATCGATCATTGAAAAATGGGTCTGCGACTATAGCAAAGAATGAGGGACTGAGGGTTAATATCGAGTAGCTAGCAGACAATTTCATACAATCTTACCTGGGTTAGAACGGGACGTATGAGAACTGGCAAAACTAATGAAGTTACAGGTAGTTCATCACCCATTGTCATCGTGGTGAGGAATAATCAAATCAAATATTATCAATTATAAGTGTAGAAAATTACAAACTACAAAAACTATTATTCATTTACTAAAGAACCACAGACTATATTCTTAGCGTAACATTATATACTCTAAGTTTTATAATTGCCTATTATATAATCTGTGATATAAAACAGAGGGTAGAAGAAGTACCTACGATACCTACATACACCAAGAAGGTTATATCCTCAAGATTTTTGTGTATTTCCTTAAAAATACAATATTGGAGTCTTCACAAATCGAGAGTAGGCAGATATTAATAGCCTTACGCTTGCCTAGGTAGAAATCTAGCGTATTACATTCTAGACCGCATCGTCACCTATTAATCGGCGAGATAGTGGTAAAACCTTAACTTATAAAATCATAAGATAAAAAGAAGAAAAAAAGTCTTTATCAACAAATCTTGACGAAGCCTTGGTATATACACAGGTTCTAAAGAGAAATTAAATAGGGATTATTTTTTTCACATGATAACACTTTTAACCAGAATTAAAAGAGGTCTCATGTGGGAGATTTGGCGGGAAAACAAAAAGAACGCATCACCGCATTGTATTTCAAAAATTTGTGTTAAATTCAGTGTTAGTGCATGAAATTGGTGGCATTTTATTCGTTAAGTGCTGGATTACATGATGACTTGATGACTTGGACTGTGACTTGACTTGACACATAATTATATATTAATTAACTTGAAAAATTATCAATTACGTGACACTGGCTAAATACACAAAGGTGTGGAGCCAAACCAAAAATAAAAGTCTCATGTGCGGCCACAGAATGGACTTGCCTTTAGAAATATGTGTCTTGTCTCTACGTACCTAGTCTGTGGTCTTGTCTTAGGGTTTAGGGTTGGTAACACTGGTTATGCCCAGTGCTACCAACCCTACTGTTTTAACCTAGGACGATGAATCAATGGACAGTGTATTCAAAAAACGCGTGAAAAAGCGCGGGAAACCTCTGAACTTGGCGGGCGTGATTTTGTTAGGAAATAAAATAAAATTTGTATTTAACTGTAAATAGTGATCAGTAGGCCTATCATGAATCTCTGTTGCGAACAGTAACTTGATGCTGATCGATTGGAACTGAAACTAGTAGCAGTCAAGAGTATGGGATCACGTAGCGCTTAAATCATCGATTACAATGTGTTTTTATCGATAGCTTACAATGTGAAGTTGCAGCTAACTCGACCGCGTTAAAAAGCTAGATTATAATAGGAAACATGTTTAACTTGGTATACATTTCTATATGGCTGTATTGTGCGGCTTTTTTGTCTATGGTTTTATTCGAAACAATAAAGGTCAACTTCAACTCTTGGTTAATGGCCTTTATGGTAACCATAATTTAGCCAATGTCAACAGTGAACACAGATATATTGGGTTATCTGTGACAGTAAATGTCATTTTTTTATTATGTTTGGCTCCACACCTCCGTGTATTTAGCCAGTGTCAAGTAATTGATAATTTATCAAGTTAATGATATTTCACGCAAATATATGTCAAGTCACAGTCGAAGTCATCAAGTCAAGTCATAGTCTAATCAAAGTCACACTCCTAGTAAAGTGGTGGCCACTTTACTTGAAGCTTCTATGGAGTTTTGGAAACAACGCGAAAAGAAACGTTTCACCATCATTATACCATTTTCTCACACTCACGCCTGTAATCCAGCACTTAACGAATAGGATGCCACCAATTTTATGCACTAACACTGATAATAACACAAGTTTTGGAAAATAATACAATGCCGTGACGCAATCTTTTTCGCGTTCCCGCTCTAACTCCCGAGTAAATGTCATTAGGAATGCCCAAAAAAGTGTTCTGTATCGATATATCGCATTATAACTTTATCGAAATCGTTTGAATCGATACGTGATGTTAATGCTTCCCTTTGTATAGATATATCGGACCGCATCGGTATCGCATGCTTTTCTATCGATATGCAAATACTGCCCTCCTAAAGATATGCATAAATGCTTATTTTATAACTTATTCGATTTTATCGAATTTTTGTTTATAATACCGGCTCTATAATTATTATTGTCATATCCACTGATATAATTGCAGCATACATAAATAAGATACAGCCTAATCCGCAAAATAGGTGTATGTGTATGTTTATCCTAATTAAATTTATAAAATACTGAAGCAACACACAGTTTATACATGGATATTTCATCATAACTAGTAAAGGAGCTATTTGCTATAATATACGCATCGTTTATGAAAGCTCTCTTAAGCAATCGCTGAGAATGCGTTGGTTATGCTTAGTAATTGAATGAAACATATTTTATGTATACTAATCAAAATAAGTTTTGGGGGTTATTTTAATATAAATAAAATTAAATAGATAAATTGTGCTCCAACATAATAAAGTGAACATTTTTTTAACATCATATAAAGTTAAAATGTTTTGAATATATTGATTAGTTTAGGCGTGACAGCAAAAAGAAAATAAAAAACTTTAGGCGCGTTTTTCTCAAAACTCGCCAACAGGCGCATGCGTTGGTTATGCTTAGGAGGGCAGAATAAGCGTACATCAATGCAAAGGGGTAACCTTTGAATGTTTTTCAATAGTTTATTAAATAGGAATCTGAGGAATCTGATTTAAAACAACCTTCGAACCAGTTAGGTCATCGCGTTCAGTATAGTCCGAATGTTGTTATTTTTTGTAGTAGGTAGTGATAAGTATTGGTTATTATTCTGTGTCGCGTTCTCTTAAACTAAAGTAAAGAGGTACTCTTCTTATAAAGAGGTAATGAAAAAGACGGAAATATGTTAATTTCGTTTAGCTTTAGAGTATGCGACACAGAATCGACACCACTGTGGTATTTAGTTGAAAGAATAAAGGCAATATGCCGGTTTAAAAAAAAGTAAGCGTTACTAGCGGCGCCATTGTAATTATATGAATTTGAACTTGTAGCTTCAACTTAAACGAAATGAAATAGGAAAAGACAATAATAAACTTTCATTGATAATATTTGACTGTATTACAAAGTCTAAAGATATAGGTATTTAAATATTTAATCGAAATTTCTAAACAAGAGTCGGGTGTTCTTGTTCTATAAACATTTTTGTTAACGATATCTTTTATTACGAATAACAATATATTCAATGGCGGCACTGTTTATCATCATTTTGTCACGATGAACAAGAATTTTTAAACTATAAACTGTAAAACATTGTTATAGTTTGATGCGATACGTTAATGTTATATTTTTATACGAATACGATATATCGAACATATCGTATGGCCCGAATATAGTATTAAATATCGACATATCGTATAGTGCTGTATCGATATTACGATATATCGTATCGGGCATCCCTAAATGTTATTACGTTCATGAAAAATTAGCTGAGTTTTTTTTGGCTGGAAAGCGAAAAAGATTGCGTCACCACATTGTATTATTTTACTAAACTTGTGTTATTTTCAGTGTTAGTGCATAAATTTGGTGGCATTCTATTCGTTAAGTGCTGGATTACAGGCGTGAGTGTGGGAAAATGGTATAATGATGGTGAAACGTTTCTTTTCGTGTTGTTTCCAAAACTCCATAGAAGCTTCAAGTAAAGTTGCCACCACTTCACTAGGAGTATGACTTTGACTAGACTATGACTTGACTTGATGACTTCGACTGTGACTTGACACAATCATATTTGCGTGAAATATCATTAGCTTGATAAATTATCAATTACTTGACACTGGCTAAATACACAAAAGTGTGGAGCCAAAACATTTAAAAAAAATTAGCTGATGAATTGCCGCGAAGTGAAGTGGTGTATATATTTACTAATATTTAGAGTTTATTACTAAATTAACATTGTTTATAGGTAAATACGTGCAATTGCGGTGTTAAAACACTAAAAGAATCTCTTGTATGTATTGGAGACATTGATGAAATCGTCGTCTAATTTTAGAGTTGAAGTTGAATCAGTGAATTGTTGTGTTATATCGAGCAGCTAGTTCTTAAAGCGTGGTAGACTTTGTTTCGCCCCTAAAATGCTTGTGGCGAAGGGGCCAAAAGAACTCCCGACCAGTGGAAACGGGTAATTTACTTTTTTTCTCTATGTACTTGTTTGAAATGTAAACAATATGCATGAACATCACAACTCGATAATCATAATATTACAGCAATGAACATATCTGCCATTTATTTTACACAACTGCTATGTACTGAACCTTAATTAACAGTCTTTCAATCCGTAATGAATATTCAACCGCTAGTAATCAATGGTGTGGCTATGGATTATTTAGTGTGTAATTTAAAACTCAAATGTATCCAAATACCGATTTATTGATATTGCATTAAAAAGTCAATGTTTTCCCAAGGATTTAAAGTTCAAACTATATGCATACTTACAGGTTCATAGGTTCAGCCATCTAGTCATGTGAGCATAGTTGTATAGCTTTATGGATTATTCATGTAATATTGTGCTACATATCATATGAATAATTTTGTTAATTATTGTACAGAATAGAAATTTTTATTTCAGTAACATCGGCTGAGCCATCCTACGTCCATCAAGCATGCAGTACCGTTTCAAGTTCTGGAGATTAATCTCCAGTACCCCATTGGAAGGTAACGAAAATCAATTGTGTTATTCATATTATAAAGCAGCTGCAAAACAAAACCAAAAAGTTGAAGCTTGTGGCTGAATTACATGTTTTATCAGCAATAATCAACATCTACCTATTTTCTACATGTACTAAGTAGCCTGTCGGCATGTATAGGTAATGTGTAACTTCTCAATACTTCTAAACATCTTGATGATAATGATGCAATTTTCTATTGTATGGCGGTTTTGGTGTAGGTTATCAAGTTCATAAACATCAATATAAATCATCATTATAGTTAACTATCTGACTAATATAACATAATTGTCCACCCAAAGATTGCTTTAGATTGATTGATATAGGAGTGATCACTTTTAGTAGTAAGGCCCACTGAAAGTGTGCTGCTATAGTACTCTCATGTAAATTTTAATGTTGATTTATGCAATAACGAGTTACTCTGTTTAATATGTAATTGTATTTCAGGTACATCAGCACAGCTGGGCGTGGAGAATAGGCATTCTGCATTGTACCTGATTGCTAGCACCGGTAGTGGGAATGAGAAATTCTTTTTTCAAACTCATTTATTATAAGCTTGCTGTATTTCATATTAAGCACATTGTAATTTTATATACTTAGAACAATAAATAAATAAATAAAAAGTAGTTATATCAAAAAAGTATAACATTTTGATAAGACTTTTATTTATTTTCATTTAAACTATCTACATGCCAAATAACATCAAGTTCTGTTGAGCCATTTATTATTATATATTTATTATATAATAATTATATATTTATAATTAATAGTAACAAATAGATTAGAGTTACTTTCAAATGTACAATAAATATAAATAAGTATATTTTATGTACATTATATTTGACTGGCCCGATAGCTCGATTGGTAGTAACCCTGGCTTCTGAACTGTGGGTTGTGGATTCAATTGCCACCCAGGACAAACATTTGTGTAATGAACACATAAAAGTGTAATTCTAACTATGAGTATTTTATTCAATCTTGTCTTGCCGCCTATTATCTCTACCAGCAATGCTCTGTCATCCGCGTTTCGGATGTTGTCTTGATTTATTGTAAATTATAATCTGACACGCTGCAGTGCCTACAATTTGCTCCACACAAACTTCAATTGGGCTCCTGTCGTGGGCATCACCACCATAGGATGAATCAATGTGGAGGACATCAAGGCGCATTTCACAAATCTGAAAGACAAATGTATGTTATATTATTGTCATATAAAATATAATTCGACAAAAACATAATAGTTATAATTTATTTTTTTGAGACCTAATAAATATTTTTGAAAGCGACATAGATTGCATACTTACTCGGGCATTATATGATCCCTTCTTTTCCACTGAGAAAATGCTTTATATTTTAGGTGGATTTCCAGGGAGTCCAATGTTGATTGGTATATATTATGAAGGTGAGAGGTACCTACGCCTCGCTGGTAGGAGCCATGCCCACAAAACGCCAAACCCGCCAGGATCTACAATTTAGTAACATGATTAGATTACTATATAATTTGGAACGAAACGAAATTTACTTCATTAAATTTGTAGTGTACTGTAGTGTAGTGACACACATTAGGTACATAGGTATTTCAATTTATGGTCATGAATCTAAAAAAAAAAACTTAAGTACTTAGTTACCTATGTACCTATATATTTGAATTTTCGGTCAATCATTTAGCTGTTGGGGTTGTTTATTTTTGTTGCCCCTGTTAATCTATCTATGTACGAGTATTATAAATTCTCTACTATAATTAATTGCCATTAAATTTTTATAACCTTACTTTGAGTTCTTCTTGTTCATCTTCTTGATCTATGTAGGAGATGTGTAGCTGCTGGAAGGCAATTTTCGATAGCGAAACTAACGGACAAACTCATTTTAGGATAGCAAAATGAGTTGGATGTTGGGTTTTTTTTTCAATGGGTTGCTGCTATGCCTTCATGTTCGTCTCGTCAGTTTCAGCTGTCTTTTGCGACGATTTTCTTCCGCATTTGCCAACAAAAGTGCCCGCAACATTTCTACCTGAAATACAACAACACTTAATGTTGAGTTATACCGACAAAATATATTTTTCATAACTATGGTGACAAGCTTCCGCACATAAATTACCACACATTATTATCGGTACGTTTTACTTATATGTAGGTAGGTACTTACTTATTTCGTGGGTAATTCACGGGTTGAAGATGCTTAATTTTCAGAATAAGGCACAAAAATCAAATTCAAGTACTAAAAGTAAGAAAAGTTAAGTACTACTCTATATAAGAAACAACCTTTACCCTGTTTCTATGAAAATCGCAATTATTGTTGTCATTTTGTTTCAAAACGCAATTCGTAATCGCAATTTGGCCATGTCGATAAAAATTTTTACGTCAAAAGCTTTAGCAGTTACAATGGATCTTTTGCTGACCTTCATTGCAAAAAATGTCGTGCATGTTCAAAAAACTATGATTGTAACACATTTCATATTGAAACTGATCGAAATCAAAGATACATAATCGACCAGCAGATAAGTATTATTGTAGTATAATTTAAATATTTTTCTGTGTGTATATCTTACTAGTGTACAGTAAACTTCGGTAAGTCTTTTTCTTGGTTTTTATCATGGACGAACCTCCCGATCCGGGCGGCACGGCCCCCCCGGCTGGCTGTTACGTTACGATTCCAAATCAATCGAATGATGATAACGGGTCTGTAATTAGTGATAGTATGGATATTGAAGTTCCAATGTCAACTCGTATTGTTGACCCTCAGAATTATGCGAGCGGTATCAAACGAAAGAGGAAAAACAATGCAAACACAAAAGTAAGCGATAGTCAATCTTCTGCTAGCGATGCACTGGTTGATGATCAACTCGCCATTTCTCCAACTGTAGATAAGCGTACTGAGAATATTAAAAACAACCATAACTCTAATGAGAGCTCACCAAGTTTCATCCCAATAGGGAGAACTCAATATGATGCTACTGACCCTGCTCCGTATATAGTTCATGTACAAAGAGACCAATCATCTTCTAATGACGGCTCCACACTCCACCCCATAACATTCGGTAAATTCCTTAAGAAACACTATATTAAAAATATCATAAACGGCAGTGTGAAGCGCATAGGACGAAATAGAATAACTTTGTCATTCTCTAGTCATAATGATGCAAATTCGTTCATCAATCACAACAGTTTAGCTGGTGACAAGTTGAAGGCATTTATACCAACATTTACCATTACGCGCATGGGACTAGTTCGTGGTGTTCCTACCGAGTGGTCTCCGGAAGAAATTATCGATAGTGTAAGCGTTCCCTCAGGATGTGGTAAAATACTAAAAGTACGTCGTCTGAATTACAAAGTGAATATTGGTGGTTCACCAACATGGAAACCGTCGCAAACTGTAGTTATCACTTTTGATGGTAAAACCCTGCCAAAACGAATTTACATTTGTTACAATGCGCTCGCTGTAGAGTTATACACTTTCCCGACTATTCAATGCTTTAGCTGTTGTAGATTTGGTCACACAAAATCTCAATGTCGCTCAAAGCCCAGATGCTTTAAATGCGGACAAGAACATACCGGAGACACTTGTAATAGGGAAGAAGATTGTGCTACCTGCTGCCTCTGTTCTGGCCTTCACTATGCTACTAACAAATCATGTCCTGAATTCGTTCGTGAAAAGAGTATTAAGTTGTCCATGGCTGAGAACTGTATATCTTATGCTGAAGCATTTAAGCTTCACCCACCCATTGGGAAATCCTACGCTGAGGTCCTATCGTCTGCAAAACCAACACCAGTAGAAAAACCTATTTTGATAGCATCTCAGTCACCTACTAGAACATCATACAAAAAAACCGTTATCTCTAAACCTAGATCCCCGTACAATGCTCCTAAGGGATACGATCGTGTAGCACATCAAGAATTAATTAAAGATTATAATGCGCCTTCTGGTTCTAATGGTTGTGCTTACCCTAAGCTTAGCCTTAGTGACCAAGAACAACTTTCTCAACAAACTTTAACTGAAATTATAGCTACCTTGAGTGAAACTTTAACTCAAAATAATATTCTGTTACCGTCCAACGTTGCCCCCATTCTAGAAGCTCTTAAAAAACGCCCTCGTGGTGACCAATCCGAAATGAATACATTTCGGACCTCCACTGGACAACCTATCACAGATTGTCCAGTGGAACTGCCGCAGCGCAGTTAGTAAGAAAAGTGACATAATTTTTTTGATTAATAAATTTAATCCATTTATCATTGCTCTGGCAGAGACATGGCTTAAGCCTAACTCTGCTTTTAAAATTAGTAATTATTTCTGTCTCAGAGAAGACAGAGATGATGGGTATGGTGGTGTTGCCTTACTCATCAAATCTTCCTATTCATTCACTTCTTTATCCTTTCCTTCACATAATAGTAATTTTTCAATAGTTGGCGCAATAGTGGAAAGGATATGTTTTATATCACTGTACATACCGCATCCCTCTTCAATTATATTACAAGAAATTAACGACATTCTTTCTAACCTTCCTAAACCTTTCTTGATTCTGGGCGATTTTAATTGCCAACATCAGTCTTGGGGAAGTTCAATGTCTAATTCGTATGGAAATGAATTGCTTGGTATAATTGATAGTCAAAACTTATGTTTATTAAATAATGGGGCCCCAACACGCAGAACCAATCCTAATGAAGGTTTAAGTGCAATCGATTTATCGATTTGTACTCCAAACCTTGCAATAAAATTACAATGGAACATACTACCACACACATATGGGAGTGATCATTTCCCAATAATTATTAATCTACCTGACCTCAAAAAATACCCGCAAAAGCAAAAGCCACGCTTGAAATATAGATTAGCTAATGCAGATTGGACCACGTATAGTACTTTAATAGAAGATAAAATTGCATCCCTACCACAACCTACAACATTTAACGAAAATGTATGTGCTGAAGAGCTAACTAAGACAATAACAGCAGTAGCAAATGCAACTTTTCCACTTAAAAATGCTGTTCTTGATAAGATATCTTCCCCTCCTTGGTGGGACAGAGAATGCTCTGATGCTATGAAGAGAAGAAATCAGGCGGAAGAGGACTATAATAGTAATATGACAGCCGATAATTATGAACACTTAGAGGTCACCCTTGCTGATACAAAGAAGTTACTCAAACAGAAAAGATTCTCTGGTTGGATGAGATATTGTGCATCAATATCTCCTACTACTCCATCTTCAATAGTTTGGCAAAATATTAGGAGATTCAAATCAGCATTCAGCAGTTCGACATATACTCTCCCTCACCAAATGTCCGATTCATATTTGGATCATCTAGCACCTCCTTATGTTCCGCGAGAAGAGCTAACTATTTCACTAACGTCGATAGCTATTGCTGACCAATCTGGCCTTAACTCTCCTTTCACATATGATGAACTAAAAGGTATTTTGTTAAATTGTTCTAAAGACTCCGCGCCTGGTGAGGACGGGCTCCCATATTCATTTTATAAACATCTTGGAGACGCCGCTTTGTACTATGTATTAGATATGATAAACACTATTATGATCTCAGGAAATATCCCCTCATCCTGGAAATCGCAAATCATTCTTCCTATCTTAAAACCTAGTAAAGCTCCTGGTGAGGTCTCTTCTTACCGTCCTATCGTTTTGTCAAATGTTATTTCTAAAATTGCTGAACTATTGATCAAGAACCGTCTAGAGTGGTATTTAGAGACTAACGATTTGCTGGCTAGCACTCAATATGGCTTTAGAAGAGGTAGGAGTGCCTTAGATAGTATAAGTATTGTTGTCACGGATATTCGTCTTGCCTTATCTCACAATGAATCAGTAATTGCCACATTCTTAGATATAAAATCTGCATACGACAGCGTTCTTCTTCCTATCTTAAAAACCAAACTACATAAAATACACGTGCCTGATATGCTTTCAAATTTTATCATAAATATGTTAAGTGGAAGGTCAATCAAACTGGACTTTACTAATAACTTTAGGATTCTGTGGAAAGGGCTTCCACAGGGATCGGTATTAAGTCCTCTACTCTATAACATTTACACTCATGATTTGGAATATACCGTAAAAACCCCTGTTAAAATATTGCAGTACGCTGATGACTTACTTTTATACAGTATGGATCGTTTTATAAATAACGCATGTGATCAGGTTACACTATCTTTAACCTACCTTAAAACCTGGTTTGACAACCATGGATTGGAGCTATCTGTTGGAAAAAGTGTTGCTGTTCTGTTTTCAAGACTTCGCAACCCACCTGCTATTCATATTGGTTACAACGGATTACAAATCCCTCAAAAGAATGAAGCAAAATTTTTGGGATTAGTCCTAGATTCTAAACTTACTGGAATTCCTCACTGTGATTATATAGCATCCAAATGCGAGCGAAGAATTAACATGCTAAGATGTCTCTCAGGTGTTTGGTGGGGTGCGCATCCTCTGTCTCTTAAGTTGGTTTACAACGCTTTAATAAGAAGTGTCATAGACTATGGAAGCTTCCTGTTAGAGCCTTGTAGAGTAGCTGCAATTAGGAAATTGGATGCAATTCAATCGAAGGCCCTAAGAATCATATCCGGTGCTATGAAATCAAGTCCCATAAATGCCTTACAAATTGAGTGTGCTGAACCTCCATTCCACATAAGACGTCAATATTTATCAGACCGTTTCTTTTTCCGCGCTGTACAGTTTTTGGAACATCCCCTCTGTTGACTACAGACCTTCAGGACAAGTGCAACCTACCTTTTTATATAATCTTTTAAATAAAGCTTGGCGTCCGTACGTCACCTTTAAAACAACAACAGTTCTATACAGCTTCGACTGACGTACGGGCGCCTCATAATATTAATTTTATTATTTTTCATTTGCACCTACTTTCCGCCTCTTCGTGACCGCATCCTCATCGCATCGTCTACAAATTTCCTTCGAGCCGGATCGATCATCACGGAAGAGTTAATTAAATGTTTGTTACTCCACCGCCGCACCGCCATTTTGCCGATAGCACCAAAATGGAAACACGTAGCACCAGGAGGAATCAACTGGAAAGTCAAGCAATGAAAGTATCTGCGCCACAGGTACAACCCGAGGTATTAGAACCACAAAAACCAAATGATTCGATTTCCACTACCAAACTTTTCGAAAAAACTTTAAATTTGAAATTGTCGATAAGCCAAAATTCTCAACGTTTTGATAAATCTAGAGAAGCTCAACGGAGGCGTTTAGAGTTAGAAGCCGCTGAAGCTCAGGCCAATATAGACAGAGAGCTTATCGCAAAGCGACTTGCCGCTAAACTAGCAGATTTGGAAAGTCGATCAGCTAAAAGTCATCGCAGATCCAAGAGATCTGAAGTCAGTTCAGCAGCAAAAGTGCCGCAGTGGCTTGAAAATAGTCATGCATCCGAGCAGCAAAACGATAATGACGTAGAGATTGAGATCACAAACTCAAACATCGAGTCATGCAAACTCAGTGCACGAAAACTCTGTGAACTAAAACTACCTACTCAAAAATTGACAGATATTGACATTCGGAATTATGAACACATCAATCAATTGAAAAATTTATTGCCGTGTGTTGAAAATGTAAAAGGTTGTCAAAATCTTGTCAAAGAGGGCGGTCGCTTTGGCAATCTTTTAATTGAAAAATATCTTATTTATAGTGTATTTTGTGTAAAATATTAGTGTAAAACGTATGTAGATAAAGTTTGTTACATTATTTATTGGTAAGTTCTTGTAAATTCGCATATTTTCATTTCTTTTACATAGTGTCGTGATATATAAAAAAAAAATTTAAAAAAATGAAGTTATGTTCGGTGAAAGAAACCGAACCGATTTTGAGTCGACCGGGGAAAGTGGTTCCCACCTACTAAATCACGAACAAGTTATATTAAAAAGGAAAAGTAAGGAGGATGCTCACGGATAGAGCCAACGGCTTCACACCGGACCTTTGGTTTCAAGGACCGTCCTGGTGGTGCACTCACCGTGCCGCCTGCCCTACCTAACTTGGTCAGCTAGTTTGCTTAGGACTGTCAATTGGTGGAGAAAGTGAAACTAAAGTGAATTTAGTACAACTCAATATTTACTCAAAAAACACACAAGTAGAAATATCTTATGCAAAACAAAAGTCTACAAAAATAGTAATAACACTAGGCCGCAGTTAAAGTCTGTAAACCTAATATGATAACGCTAATCCCGGGACGCTCACTGACGACTAACGGGGAGAAATTAAAAAAACGCACGGGGGGCGTACAAAGTTCACATCGGAAATTAAGAAAATGACACGCTCACTCAATCACGGCGGAGGTGTCGTTTCGCGGGAGCCAGCCGTCGCTGGACTACCACCGCGATACAAAAAATAAATCTTCAACACGAAGGAAAATATGTGGCCATCTTGGTTAGGCCACCAGTCGACGTCGTCACGGGCGGATATGAGCGATCCGTCCTGTCGCTCCCCACACCCGGGGCTCTTGACGCGACTTCGTAAAAAATGAGCCAGCAGCTACTCCTGCGCCATGCCGACCGTAGGAACGGCGGCCTCAAAGAAAACCCTCAGCGCACATCCATGTGGGTGCGGTTTTTTTAAAAGGTGCGCAGGAGCGGCGAACGCGTGCACTCCGTGGGCGCGCGCCTCGCTGACTGTCGTGGCGATTGGTTCGCGGCACGATTCTGCTGGGCGCGGTCCGCGCTTATCGCGTCTTCTCGCCTCCACGTAATATGGCTATCTCTCTCATATATACAATCAATAACCTATATTTATTAACTATTTTAATCTTATTTAATTACAAGTACATTACAAAACTAAGAGGATTTTTCTGATCATTTATATACAAATACGTCCAAGAATGGTTCAGTAATTGTTGTGATATTTGGTTGGAAAAACCGACAAGAAGCTAATGATAACAAGTATGTACTTTTGGTAAATTACAAGTCCCACAGACTACTACGAGTATGAAATGTGATTACTGAATCGTTATTAAGCTGTTTCTGATAAATGTTTGCCAGTAGGACCCGTACTTTAAACAAACGAAAACATGACTGTCAGGTTCCTTGTCCAAAATAGTTGCATCAAAATCTTATAGAAATACTTTAAATCATTTTGTAATTCATCAGCCTTGGGAAACCTTAAGGTACCTAGTAAGTATTTATTCTACTATCCAAATGATAGGGCTAATGGTAAAGCTATAATTAAGAATAATTGTTTTTCATATCACAAAGTGCCTGGCCTTCTTAATGCGGGAGCAGAGTAGTACAAAAACGTTGCTATTGCAAAAGTGTCAGGAGAAACTGACTATAATTAATAGAAAAAGTAGCTACACGCTACAATACCCCCTTTTTTGCAAAAGCGGATAACGTAAGTTATCGCGACACAGACGTCCAACTCACTGAAAAAAAAATTTTTTTATGGCAGTTGCTAAGCGGTTGTGAGTAGATTACGAGCAGGCAAAAACAACATACATACTCCAATCAAAAAAAAAAAATTTGAGGAAAAAAAAAATTTTTTCCAAAAATTTTCGATTCCTACTTACCCTCACTCACTCTATTTTATGTTGGTATACCTTTAACTATTTCAAACCCTATCATACATCTCCTTAATCATGCTCTTCTCATATTCATCATTCTTACACATCATCATCATCATCATCATCATCACGACATACATACCATTGCCTCGTATATGTAGCCATCATACTCCAAATATGCATTAATGCTGGAATTGTGTTCTATGAATTTTAATGAAAATTCACATTAAAGTACTGAAACTTTGCCTTAAAAAATTTATGGTTATAGGAAAAAGGTAAGAATACAAACTCATGTTTCTAAAAAAGTAAAGAAATCGAGCGATTCTTGTTTTGTAGGACTAACCTTACAATGACGTGGTTGTTTCTTGTATTCGGTAATTCAATAATATTAATAACTGGTTTCCAACTGTTGGAAAAAAAAAGGAATATTTTTATCCACAAAAATTAATGTTGAATAATTATTGTGCTACTATTAAAATTGCTTTAAATATGATACCATCATAAGCAATAAACATGTGACATGTAGGATGAATTATCCCAGATTATGAAAAATCAGGTACATCCTCCTAATACTAATAAGTAGTGTCAACTTAATATATGCAAAATATAAGACATTATTATAAATAGGACCAAAATGTTGTCCTCCTAGACTTTGCTTTCTAAACAACCACAAAGAATAGGGATCTGCATGTGTGAATGTATATCATAAACAAATACCTAGTATTACTTCAATTGTAATACTGATAAAAAATAGTAACATATTATGGGTTTAGATAACACACCAAATAATCCAATAAAATCAGTTGAGTAAGCCTTCAGTACCGCTTATCAACATTTACTTCTTATAAAATAGGGTTCATCTTAGATGACACCACATCATTACCTCAAAATAAACTTCATTTTTGAAATTACTCAAAAACTAGAAGTCCAAAATAAAAAATAAAAATTGTTCTAGGTTCACCTAAATATGCAGGTACTAAAACATTTTTGAAAATTTGAAAAATATCAACTTTAATTTTTTCATGTCACTTCGGTGGGAATGAAAAATTATGAAAAAAATTCAAGAAAAATATTACTTAGTGAGAGTGCCATGCTTTATTATATCTTTAACATGGTACTTTCCAGAGCTACTAGATTTAAGATCTTGCAAGATATAAACAACATCAGACAATTTTTGCAATATTTTACACTTCACAAATCGTGGTGCTAGTTTACTAGAAAAGGAGTTAATGGGGTTGGGGTTGTGGCTTCGATGTTGGTTTCGAACAATTTAGGCAAGAAGTGAGTATGACGTCACGCATACCACACTTAAAACATACTGGTCCAGGAATGTTTTGACATGCCCGATAATGGTGTCCATTACATTTACATTTTAAACAGACAACAGCATTATTTTGTGTTGTAGTGCTAACAATGTTCAATCTAGGTTTAGGTTGCCTATTAAAGTTATTTGAAGTTTGAGTATTAAAATTTCTATAATTTTGATTTTTTATCTGTTGAAAAGATGTATTATAATTTGACACAGGTTTTGTGGTATTACTGTTTAATAAACCTGAATATGCCTCATAGTTTTTACTAAGTGAAATCAAATGTTCAAATGAAGTTACTGTGTTGTTCGCTAACAGCTGAGCATACACAGGCAATAAATTGTGTTTAACAATTTCAAGGAGTGAATCTTCTGGAATAGGTCGAGCTAACCTGTTATTTAAATCTTTAATGTCAATGATAAAACTCAAAACTGATTGACCAGTTTTTTGTTTGGTATCCCTTACTGTTTTTTCTGTTGTATAGTCATAGTCTATTGACTGGAAATTTTGTCTAAAAGTTTGGCATAAACCTTGCCATGTATGAATGGTATGCCTAATGGATCTGTAAAACTTGAGAGCTGTACCATGGAGTAGTTCAGAAAAACCTCTCAACACAATCACACTATCAATATCTCGAGCAATTCTCACCTCTTCTACTTGATTCAAAAAATCATTTATACAGGTATCACCAGAATACTTCAAGTTCCATGACTTTAAAGATTGACTGCTATTGTAAATATTATAAACCACTGAAGGAATTAAAGGCTTAGGTGCCCCATTATCAAAATCATTATAAAGTGTTGAATTTTTATCAATGCGGGGTGGAGTAAAATTCTTATCATAAGGTTTTCCAACACTGGGCTGTAAATTATGCACGGTAGTATAAGTCAAACTAGTACCGGGTTGCAGCTGTTGTAGCTGACCTGGGGTCATGTTTATGTTTGGCCGTCGCGGGTTCGTATTGACAAACAAGTTATCCGCGAGGTTTGAACGAATAAAATCATCAGAGGTTGTGACTGGTAATGACTCAGGCACAATAGTCTGTGGAACAGTACTCACCGAAGTAGTAGGTGGAAGTGGCTCGTCTAAACTCATTAAACTGTCCATCATATCACCACAATTCAGAACTGTAAATAATAAATGTAAATTATAACAATGTATTTACCTACTGTGAAAATATTACACAGAATATCAAAAAATTAGTATCCAATATACTTAATTCCACTTTTATACCAATATCCATAGCAAATTAACTGTACTAGCAGGGCAGTAAGCTAAAAATACACAAAAATAATTTGTTCGGGCGCCACTGTCGTGATACAAAAAAAAAATAAAAAAAAATTGGTGCAAAGTGAAACTAAAGTTGGTCGAGATACAAATCAATGTTTTCTCAAAAAAACACACAAGTAGAAATATCTTATGCAAAACAAAAGTCTACAAAAATAGTAATAACACTAGGCCGCAGTTAAAGTCTGTAAACCTAATATGATAACGCTAATCCCGGGACGCTCACTGACGACTAACGGGGAGAAATTAAAAAAACGCACGGGGGGCGTACAAAGTTCACATCGGAAATTAAGAAAATGACACGCTCACTCAATCACGGCGGAGGTGTCGTTTCGCGGGAGCCAGCCGTCGCTGGACTACCACCGCGATACAAAAAATAAATCTTCAACACGAAGGAAAATATGTGGCCATCTTGGTTAGGCCACCAGTCGACGTCGTCACGGGCGGATATGAGCGATCCGTCCTGTCGCTCCCCACACCCGGGGCTCTTGACGCGACTTCGTAAAAAATGAGCCAGCAGCTACTCCTGCGCCATGCCGACCGTAGGAACGGCGGCCTCAAAGAAAACCCTCAGCGCACATCCATGTGGGTGCGGTTTTTTTAAAAGGTGCGCAGGAGCGGCGAACGCGTGCACTCCGTGGGCGCGCGCCTCGCTGACTGTCGTGGCGATTGGTTCGCGGCACGATTCTGCTGGGCGCGGTCCGCGCTTATCGCGTCTTCTCGCCTCCACGTAATATGGCTATCTCTCTCATATATACAATCAATAACCTATATTTATTAACTATTTTAATCTTATTTAATTACAAGTACATTACAAAACTAAGAGGATTTTTCTGATCATTTATATACAAATACGTCCAAGAATGGTTCAGTAATTGTTGTGATATTTGGTTGGAAAAACCGACAAGAAGCTAATGATAACAAGTATGTACTTTTGGTAAATTACAAGTCCCACAGACTACTACGAGTATGAAATGTGATTACTGAATCGTTATTAAGCTGTTTCTGATAAATGTTTGCCAGTAGGACCCGTACTTTAAACAAACGAAAACATGACTGTCAGGTTCCTTGTCCAAAATAGTTGCATCAAAATCTTATAGAAATACTTTAAATCATTTTGTAATTCATCAGCCTTGGGAAACCTTAAGGTACCTAGTAAGTATTTATTCTACTATCCAAATGATAGGGCTAATGGTAAAGCTATAATTAAGAATAATTGTTTTTCATATCACAAAGTGCCTGGCCTTCTTAATGCGGGAGCAGAGTAGTACAAAAACGTTGCTATTGCAAAAGTGTCAGGAGAAACTGACTATAATTAATAGAAAAAGTAGCTACACGCTACAATACCCCCTTTTTTGCTTTCTTGCATAAAAATTTTTTTTTTTCAGTGAGTTGGACGTCTGTGTCGCGATAACTTACGTTATCCGCTTTTGCAAAAAAGGGGGTATTGTAGCGTGTAGCTACTTTTTCTATTAATTATAGTCAGTTTCTCCTGACACTTTTGCAATAGCAACGTTTTTGTACTACTCTGCTCCCGCATTAAGAAGGCCAGGCACTTTGTGATATGAAAAACAATTATTCTTAATTATAGCTTTACCATTAGCCCTATCATTTGGATAGTAGAATAAATACTTACTAGGTACCTTAAGGTTTCCCAAGGCTGATGAATTACAAAATGATTTAAAGTATTTCTATAAGATTTTGATGCAACTATTTTGGACAAGGAACCTGACAGTCATGTTTTCGTTTGTTTAAAGTACGGGTCCTACTGACAAACATTTATCAGAAACAGCTTAATAACGATTCAGTAATCACATTTCATACTCGTAGTAGTCTGTGGGACTTGTAATTTACCAAAAGTACATACTTGTTATCATTAGCTTCTTGTCGGTTTTTCCAACCAAATATCACAACAATTACTGAACCATTCTTGGACGTATTTGTATATAAATGATCAGAAAAATCCTCTTAGTTTTGTAATGTACTTGTAATTAAATAAGATTAAAATAGTTAATAAATATAGGTTATTGATTGTATATATGAGAGAGATAGCCATATTACGTGGAGGCGAGAAGACGCGATAAGCGCGGACCGCGCCCAGCAGAATCGTGCCGCGAACCAATCGCCACGACAGTCAGCGAGGCGCGCGCCCACGGAGTGCACGCGTTCGCCGCTCCTGCGCACCTTTTAAAAAACCGCACCCACATGGATGTGCGCTGAGGGTTTTCTTTGAGGCCGCCGTTCCTACGGTCGGCATGGCGCAGGAGTAGCTGCTGGCTAATTTTTTACGAAGTCGCGTCAAGAGCCCCGGGTGTGGGGAGCGACAGGACGGATCGCTCATATCCGCCCGTGACGACGTCGACTGGTGGCCTAACCAAGATGGCCACATATTTTCCTTCGTGTTGAAGATTTATTTTTTGTATCGCGGTGGTAGTCCAGCGACGGCTGGCTCCCGCGAAACGACACCTCCGCCGTGATTGAGTGAGCGTGTCATTTTCTTAATTTCCGATGTGAACTTTGTACGCCCCCCGTGCGTTTTTTTAATTTCTCCCCGTTAGTCGTCAGTGAGCGTCCCGGGATTAGCGTTATCATATTAGGTTTACAGACTTTAACTGCGGCCTAGTGTTATTACTATTTTTGTAGACTTTTGTTTTGCATAAGATATTTCTATTTGTGTGTTTTTTTGAGTAAATGTTGAGTTGTACTAAATTCACTTTAGTTTCACTTTCTCCACCAATTGACAGTCCCAAGCAAACTAGCTGACCAAGTTAGGTAGGGCAGGCGGCACGGTGAGTGCACCACCAGGACGGTCCTTGAAACCAAAGGTCCGGTGTGAAGCCGTTGCCTCTATCCGTGAGCATCCTCCTTACTTTTCCTTTTTAATATAACTTGTTCGTGATTTAGTAGGTGGGAACCACTTTCCCCGGTCGACTCAAAATCGGTTCGGTTCCTTCGCCGAACATAACTTCATTTTTTTATTATTTTTTTTTATATCACGACAATAGTCTTCATTTGTTTTATCCTGTTTACTTTTGGGGTTGATGGAAACGGATTCTAGGGGCGGTTGGCCCCCTGATAATAGTCAACCAACTCAAAATGACATCATCTTCGCAGATAGCTGTTCTATTCCCTCGCCGGTAGAATTTGTTTCTATCGCGTCGGACTCTTCAGATGTTGTGGAACGTTCCCTCCAGCAGGGTTCCTTCACTACTATTAAACGAAAAAAACATTCGAAAAAACATTTAAAAAAGAGCAAAGATGAAAAACCATCGCAGGATTCTATCATACCCTTGGGTCAGGTTGTGTCATCATTGAACTCTAATCATGATTCACAACTTACTGATTCTCTTGCCTCTCCGTCTGCTACGGTATCGCAGACGCCAGCTATACCTCCTTACATCCCTTCAGGTAGGCAGATTTATAAGTCTACAGATAAAGGTCCTTTTGTCGTGCATGTCCAAAAAATTGAGCCCTCTCCAACTTCTGGCACCGTCTTACATCCAGTAAATTTTGGTCGGTTCCTAGCAAAAAATCAAATCCGTAATATAATAGATGGTAGCGTTCAGAGAATTGGGCGCAATAGAATTTCTTTGACATTCACTGATGCAAACTCTGCCAACAATTTTGTGGCAAATGATATCATTAAGGACAATGATTACAAAGCATTCATCCCTTCATTTAGCACCATTCGTTTGGGCCTTGTTAAAGGTATCCCAATTGAATGGTCAGAAGATGAAATTATAGAAAGCATTAATGTTCCTATTGATGGTTGCCCAATAATAAAAGTACGCCGATTAAACTATAAAGTAGTCATTGATGGGGTTCCTGTTTTCAAACCATCTCAGTCGTGTGTTCTTTCTTTTGATGGTCAAATTCTTCCTCCACGGGTATTTATGTGTTTCAATTCTCTTGTTGTTGAACGATACTATTACCCTACTGTTCAGTGTTTCCAGTGCTGCCGATTTGGTCACACAAAAAACAGCTGTAGGTCAAAGCCACGTTGCTATAAGTGTGGAGAAGGCCACACTGGTGACTCCTGTGATGTTGAAGAAGGCACTTCCCCCTGTTTATCTTGTTCAGGTCTTCACTACTCCACAAGTAAGAATTGTCCTGAATTCAGTAGACAAAAGCAAATAAAGATCACAATGGCAGAAAAAAATATGTCCTATCCTGAAGCCTCTAAATTGCATTCACCCATAAGAGGCAAAAGTTATAGTGACGCAGCTAAAACATCCTATGCCAATGCTACCGCTGTTCCTTTATCCTCTTCCAATAAATCTCCTAGTTCAGCCTCTCAGTCTTATAGAAAAACAATCTTCCTCAAACCTAGAGCTCCCCCATTACAAAGACAAGGCTATGATCGTTCTGCTCATCAGGCTATAATTAATAATCCAGCTATACCTAGTAATAATGGTGTTGCTTTTAATCATCCCAATACTGACCCTTCTCCATCCTCTAGTAGCATTTTGGAGCTTATTCAAGCTCTCACTAGGCTACTTAACTCTCCTGCTTTTGTACCGTCCAACGCTGCCCATAATCCTTCCACTTCTATATTACAATCCCTCCATGATGGCGCCCTCTCTAGGGCTGCAATGGAATTGTCAAAGTCTTAACAGTAAAAAATCTGACCTATTGTATATTATTAATAAATATGATCCATCTATTATTGCCATCTCTGAGACTTGGCTTAAGCCTGGTTCCTTTTTTAAGGTCCCTCGGTATCTTTGTTTCAGAGATGACAAAGCTGATGGGTATGGTGGCTCTGCCATACTTGTCAGAAACTCTGTAAATAATCATCTTGTAAATATCCCTTCTGCCTCCGTTGTTGACAATCTTTCGATAGTTGCAGTTAGATTAAAAAACATAACGTTTATTTCACTATATATCCCCAGACCTTCATTTGATATATTAAATAAAATTCTTCATATCTTATCGCAAATGCAAGGTCCGTTTATCATAATGGGTGATTTTAATATTCATCATCCTGCCTGGGGGTGTCAGGCTTCAGATCCTCTTGCTAGTTACGTATTTAACATTATGGATAGTTTAGGGTTGTGTTTACTGAATACTGGTTCTCCCACGCGTCGTACAAAGCCGAATGAACGAGTTAGTGCCATTGACCTGACCATGGTGTCAGCAAGTCTAGCTCCATCAATGTCCTGGAAAACTTTATCTTCTTCCTTTGGTAGTGATCATTTCCCAATTCTATTTGACCTTCCTTTTTCTAAAATACAGCCACCTCCATTCAAACCGTTGTTAGAATATAATCTTAAAAGTAATACTCATTCTGATGAATGGTCAAAATTTTCATCATTCCTTGAACAATCTGCTTCTGAACTTCCTGTAATTTTTCCTGATTTTTTAGGCAATTGTCTTAGAGCATTAATAAATTGTATTCATTCTGCTGCTAAACACTCATTTCCTGCAAAGGTACAAAATTTAAAGCACAGATCTCCTCCATGGTGGGATCAAGACTGTAGGGCTGCTGTCGCAGATAGATTAAGTGCTGAAAACATATATTGTCAGAACATGACAAATGATAATTATGACAATTTAATCATAACTATGTCTAACACTAAACAAATTCTTCACTCCAAAAAGTCAGAGGGGTGGCAAAGTTTCTGCTCTACCATTTCTCCTAATGTCTGCTCCTCTTTTGTGTGGAATTCAATCCGAAAGTTCCGTGGTTCATATAGAGAACCATCCCCTCCATTCCCTAGTTGTGAGAGTTGGTTTGAACAATTTATGGATAGATTGGCTCCCCCCTTTGTCCCTAATTTTATCAATACTATGACTTCCAGTTCTTCTGTAAATGATCCAAGTTTTAGTCCTTTCTCGATGCGAGAATTACGCCTTGTTCTATCTTCTCTTAAAGACTCTTCTCCCGGTCCAGATGGAATCCCATATTCTTTTTTGGTTAACGCTGGAGAAAAAATTTTGAGTTATTACCTGCAAATGGTAAATATGATGTTAGATTTAGGATTTGTTCCAGCTGAAATGAAAACCCAAATAATTGTTCCAGTTTTAAAGCCTGGAAAAGACCCTGAAAAATCTGATAGCTATCGCCCAATAGCCATGTCTTCTGTTCTAATAAAGATTGTAGAACATCTCATAAAAAATCGACTTGAATGGTTAATTGAATTTAATAATATTTTGCCTGAATCACAATATGGTTTTCGAAAAGGTAGAGGTACTTTGGATAGTTTATCCATTTTTGTCACTGATATTAGACTCTCTTTTTCTAGAAATGAGTCCATTGTAGCTGCATTCCTTGATATATGCTCTGCCTATGATAACGTCATTCTTTCAATCCTCAAAAATAAAATGGAACAACTGTGTCTTCCAAGGAAAATGATTAACTTCATAATTAATCTTTTTTTGGATCGTACTGCTCAACTTAGAATTAATGGTGAGATAAAATGTTCCAGATCGGTAAATAAGGGTCTGCCTCAAGGGTCTGTATTAAGCCCTCTTCTCTTTAATCTTTATACTTATGACTTAAACAAGTCTGTCTCACCCTATTGTAGATTACTTCAATATGCAGATGATCTCGTTTTATATATGGCAGATTGTAATATAGTAAGTGCTGCACACAATTTATCTCAAGCTCTTGACTCATTAAATGTTTGGCTAGGTCATAATGGCCTGGATATAGCTCCATCAAAGAGTTCCATTGTTATCTTTACAAGAAAACGGTTGAAACCGAGACTTAACATATTTCTTAATAATACCAGGATTCCTATTGAAAATGAAAAAAAATTTTTAGGCCTTATTTTAGACAGTAAATTGAACTTTACTTCGCATATTAACTATATTTCAGTTAAATGCGAAAAAAATCTCAATATTTTAAGATGTTTGGCTGGTGTTTGGTGGGGTGCTCACCCCTATTATCTAAAATTTCTCTACAATGCCATTATTCGTGGTGTTATAGATTATGCCTCGTTCCTTTATGAACCTGCTTCTAAAAGAAGTCTTAATGCATTGGACTTGATTCAAGCAAGAGCGTTACGAATTATCATAGGAGCAATGAAGTCTACCCCTAAAAATGCTATGCAAGTAGAGTGTGATGATCCTCCTTTGGATTTAAGACGTCAATATTTATCAGATATGTTTTTATTCCGTTTGTTTCAGTTTTCTTCACATCCTCTTTTCCCAAAATTACAGCTTTTGTTTAATTATATGTCGTTACCTTATTGGATTCATAAAAAGACTCCTTGTTTAGTTATTAGTTACTCAAAAATTATAAGCTTTAGATACACTACCCATAGAACTCCTAAGCTACCTGTATTTGAATTTAACTTCCAAACAATATTATGTCAACCCTCTTTACACCTTAATTTAGATTTGTTGAAAGGGGACACCTTTGCAAACAAACATTTTCTTAGGATTAGAGATAATTCTTGGCTTGGCTGGCATAACATTTTCACGGATGCTTCTAAGGTATCCCAAAATGGATGTGTTGGCGTTGGCTTGTTTCACCAAAATTATAATATAGTTCAAAAGATCAAGTGCCCCCCTGAAACATCAGTTTTTGTTGGTGAGTGCAGGGGCATTATGGAAGCCATCAACTATATTTTGTTGTTTAAATTAAATAAAACGGTAATATTCTCGGATTCACTGAGTGCACTTCAAGCTTTCAACAGTAACCCTTTTAAAGCAGGCTCCAAGAACTGGATTATATTTAAATGTAAAGAACTTCTGTTGAGATGCTTCGATTTAGGTTATTCTGTACACATAGCTTGGATTCCTAGTCATAGCAATATTTCTGGCAATGAAAAGGCAGACAAGATTGCCAAACAAGCAATTGTCTGTGGTGATAAAGTTCCTTTTAAAAATTATCCCCAAGATCTTTTGCTTCTTCCTATCCATGACTTAAAATCTAGATGGCTGAAAAGGTGGTCGGTAACTAGTAGACGGACAGGATCAAATTTTGCTAAATATCAACCTCACATTCAAACTAAACCCTGGTTCTTTAAGTTTAAATGCAATAGGAAAATCTGTTCCATAATATCTAGACTGAGATTTGGCCATTGTTGTTCTGGTGTTCACCTGAAGAAACTTAGAATAAGAGATTCATCTATCTGTGAGTGTGGTATGGATGAAGCTGATCTGAATCACATTTTCTTTTCTTGTCCCAAATTTGATCATAGTTCATTATTCAATTTGTTACTTCATTATAAATTTCCATTCCCAGTTCACATAGACAATATTTTGTGTAATATAGACTCTATTTCCATTGATATATTATCATCTTTTATTACTGAAAATAATATTAAACTGTAGTCGTTATCATTTAACACATTTATTTAATAATGTTCATTCTTATGTTATGATTAGTATTATTTAATTACCTATGTTTTTCTCATGTAATATTAGGTCTTTACCTATGAAATTGCCGTTTTGTTTGAAAAAAGTTAAAGTATTTTTTTTTCGAACTTATTTATTTCTTTTATTCAAAGTAATCACCCCTGCAATCAATGCATCTTTGCCAACGCTGTGGCAGTTTATGGATGCCCTTCTTGAAAAAATCAGCAGGACGGGAGACAACAAACTCTTCAAAGGCGTTTTGTACTACCTCTCGGGAATTGAATTTTTTTCCCGCTAAAAAGTTGTCCAAATTTTGGAAAAAGTAATAGTCGGTAGGCGCAAGATCTGGTGAGTATGGCGGATGAGGGAGAGCTTTCAAACCCAACTCATGCAGCTCAGAGACGGTCTGTTGTGCAGTATGGGGTCGCGCGTTGTCGTGAAGTAGCAGTGGAGACGACCGATTGACCAAAGCTGGTTTCAGACGTGCTAGTTTCGCCATCATTGTGGTCAGTTCTTCAATGTACACATCTGCAGTAATGCTCTCGCCGTTTTTTAAAAAGCTATGATGAATCACACCAGCACTAGACCACCAAACTGTGACCATCACCTTTCTAGGGGTCATTTTTCGTTTTGCACATTGCTTTGGTACCGAACCAGGATCTAACCAACTTGCTGAGCGCTTTCGACTGTCAAAAAGAATCCATTTTTCGTCGCACGTAACAATTCGGTTCAAAATTCCTTCATTTCTGTGCCTGTTAAGCAGCGCAAGGCAAGTCTCGACGCGTACGTTGCGCTGGCGATCGTTAAGTTCGTGGGGCACCCATCTATCAAGCTTTTTTATCTTGCCAATCTGTCGCAAATGGACCAATATTGTTTTGATGCTAACATCAAAAGCTGCTGCCAGCTCAGCTGTAGATTGAGATTCATCAGCTTCCACAATCGCCTTTAATTCATCATTGTTGACCAAAGTTTCCGGACGACCACGAGGTTCATTTTTCAAGTTAAAATTCCCAGAACGGAACCGAGCAAACCAATAACGGGTTGTACGTTCGTTTGTACAGTTCTCTCCGTAAACGTCGTTGATGTTACGTGTCGTTTGTGCCGCGTTGGTGCCACGACGGAACTCATATTCCATAATTACACGAAATTTCAAAGTATCCATTATGAGGAAAAATGTTGAAATGTAATGAAAATACAACGCTAATCAATAAACAAAAGACTTATATTGTAAATAGAATGTCATATTTTTAAAACAAAATTAATTTGAATTTAGAATTCATAGCCAATCAAAACTTTTTTTTGTTTGAAAAAGTCTGTACTGCAATACGGCAATTTCATAGGTAAAGACCTATTATAATGTAATGTAGCGTAGTTTGTAGTTATAGGATATTTTTCTTTTGTTTCAGATACTCATAATTCAAAATTCCGTATTTGATTCTCTTTTGACATGATGCTGGCAAAAATGTAAAAACAATTGCCATAAAAAAAAAAAAAAAAAAAAAAAAAAATGTAAAACCAAAATTATTGATCGGACAGGACAAATACCATTTAATTGCGCCAATAAAAACTATCGTTCGGAACAAAAATGAACCGTGCGCAACGTTAACACCATTAGAATGGTGCATCCGTGGCGTCTGCCCAGCACGACGTCATACCGATAATTGTTCATGGGAATGCTCAACGACGACAGCATCAGCGTTACAGCGCCCTAAGTTGGCGCACAGCGAGCCGCACCGCGCCTGCATTGTTGCAACAGCTCACGCTTCAAGAGCTACGCACACAGACGCACGCGAGCTATGCACTTATTCACCGTATGATGCTACACAGTTGAAGATTTCAGTGGTACAGCGCCCTTCCTTGGCGCACAGCGAGCCGCACCGAGCCTGCATTGTTGCAACAGCTCACGCTTCAAGAGCTACGCACACAGACGCACGCGAGCTCAGCACCAATATGCTACACAAATCTATACTCACCTATGCACATACTAGTTGGTGGTGGTTCATTCAAGACCATGCGATATACACGGAACTCCGAAACGAAAAGATGCACGAATTAGTGAAAAGATCATGCGTCGGCTTACCATGGAAGGATAAAAACGCTCAGATGGCAGGTTCCCATTGTAATTCCATCCGCCGGCAGCAGAAGGTTGAAGACAGAAATAAGAAAACATCTAGCATTTCGAAATATGATTCTACATACCATAAACCAGTTCGAGTATACCGTTTGTTTAACCATGATTATACTCGCAAACTTCAACTACATAAAGATTATAAAATACTAGTTTTTGATGGAGGTGGCGATTTCAGCCCAACCTACAGGTACAGGTGAATAAAAGCTCACAGCACCTAACTACACGGCTGGCACTTGTCCTAAACCAGTAGAGTATCCCTGATACTGGGATACTGGGCGGAGTGTTGAGTACAGACCTTCAGGACAAGTGCAACCTACCTTTTTATATATTCTTTTAAATAAAGCTTGGCGTCCGTACGTCACCTTTAAAACAACAACAGTTCCATACAGCTTCGACTGACGTACGGGCGCCTCATAATATTAATTTATTATTTTTCATTCATTGCACCTACTTTCCGCCTCTTCGTGACCGCATCCTCATCGCATCGTCTACACCCTCATTTATAAATTGTTTTTGTTATCAGAGCTCACTGTTACTTGTCCCTACTGGAAATTCAAATCGAATCCGTGTCTCATTAATAGCATCAGTAAATTTAAATCCTTGTCAGCTCCAACTCATCGTTCTAAGAAGTTACCTCTTTTTAATATCAGCTATGAATCATTGATTTTTTCACCTAAAACCCATTTAAACTTAAACATTGCTAAAGGTGACTTTAACGCTAATACAGTATTTAACTCTATCATAGATGATAAGTGGCCTGGATGGCACCACATATATTGTGACGCCTCCAAACATGATGATATCCAGAATGTTGGAGTAGGAGTTTACCATCGAGAGTATAACGTAGTCCAAAAAATTAAATTGCCTCCAGAATCCTCAACATTCACTGGTGAATGCTACGGAATTTTAAAATCCTTGAATTATATTTTACTAACAAAACTGAAGAAAACGCTTATCATATCGGACTCCATGAGTGCTCTTCAAGCCTTGGATAGGTTTCCATTTAAATCAAAAGTGCAGATACCTATAATTATTGACATTAAAGAAAAATTGTATAAATGCGCTCAAAGCGGCTATTCTGTTACATTCATCTGGGTACCTAGCCATAGCGGTATAAAAGGAAATGAGAGAGCAGATCGGATCGCAAATGAAGCAGTGGTGTGTGGAGATTTGTATCCTTACGTTAATTATTGCCATGACTTGGCTACCTTGTCCAAGTTTTATCTTCAGGGTTCCTGGAATGAAGCTTGGGCAAAAAGCGCTTTATCTAAAGGCAAATACTACTTTTCTCTTCAGCCTCAAATCACTTTAAAACCTTGGTTTGCTAAAATAGAACTTGGTAAGATGGCCACCTCAGTTCTGATTAAGTTACGACTGGGACATGTTTGTACCCCAGCCCATCTTGCCAGATTCAATATTATAAACAGTCCAGAATGTGGATGTGGTTATGCAATTGCTGACGTTAATCACATCCTACTTGCTTGCCCCATGTATGATTATTCCTCTTTTTATGAAACACTGTTGTCATTGGATATTTCACTACCCATCAATGTTCCTTTCCTTCTTTGTTCTAGAAATCCTTCAATTTATAAAGCAATATCTGATTTATTGCTTTTAAATAATATAAAACTGTAACATAGTATTTCGATAAAGTAATTCTACTTGTATTATATATAACTATGTAAATATTTTATTGTATATTTGTTATTGCACCTTTTTATATAGCTAAGTAGGTGATTTTATTAATACCTACTATAACTTGTCTGATCTTAATGCTATACGTAAATTGTTAGACTTATTTAAGCGTTAATAGTCCGAACCCAAGTTTCCCCGTTTTTGACGAAAGTAAAAATTAATAATTAATAACAAATCACAAAAATAAGTTAACTAAATACCGAACACAAAAACAAGATACAAGAGTCAATAAGAAACGAAGAAAAGAAAAGCAACTTGAAAACTGGCACAATACACAAACCGTGTCATGGCCATAAAAGAGAAAAAAAAAAAAAAAACAAAAAAACGCGTGGCCTTTTTCTGTTGGTGTGAGTATCTAAAACTGCATTAGTGTGCGTGAGTAGGGAAGTGACCCCTATTACACAATGTGTCGATATATACTAAACCTAACCAAACAATCTTGCAGAAAATAATAGAATGAAGGGATTTTCTAAGTAAGTACTTTATTACACATGCAAAGCAGTAATTATTTTAATAACTTAGGCCGCCGCAAATATTCAGTATCCTGATTTATTAATTACCGTTTCTAATTTATGATATCAATTCTATATAGAGGCCGCTGTTTTTTGTTCAAGAGCACCAGAGTTTTTTTATTTCTCTGAAAATTTCTCAAGGTTTACTTCAATTTTGGTTAAAACGGTCACATCACTTGTCGTTTCCGAGATCCGTTGGGGTATCGTGATCATTATTTTCTGGTGTCGAATTTTTCTGGGGGTTACGTGTTCCTTCTCTGTACACCTCATACACGGTTTTGAGACTTCTGAGACCTGAAACCAATTGTGTCAATTATTCATCGGTCCGTGAGTTAGTTGATGTTTTTTTTCTATGTGTATATCTACCTATGGAAAAAACCAGCTTACTAGCAAAACTCACATATTGGAAAGATGAGCTCGGCCAGTGGGTAATATTTAACAATAATTAGCATGGCAATACTGTTTGTCTATATTTGACCGAGGTAGTGTTAGATTATGACACTATATCAGCAAAAATGTAAGCTGTCGCTCGACAATCGACAGCATGAGAGCGACAGCTTACATAGCGTATCGTACCATCTTTTTTTACAGTCATATTTCTAATCTAGAGGTACAGATCTGTGTTAATACTAAATCTGTATAATCTGTGTATATTATCAACCTGTATAATTTTATTGTTTAGAATGTTTTATGATAACCGATTTTATGAGCTAATGAAACCTATGTAGACTATTATATTATATTATACGCTACGCTTCAACCATGATTATGTCAAAAATTTTAGAAAATAGTATTAGGTGCCTATTTTTATATTAGCAGATTGTAGTTTTGTTTATTAGATTAGCACTTTGATCTAAATCCATTCGAACACTTTTAGGAAAGAGATCTTCTACTTTTTAATCTCACCAAAATCAAAGTAATATTGTGCAAGTATATGAGATTTACAAATATCGATAAAGTCTAATGCGCCGTGTGGGTGCATCACTATTTGAGAGGCGTAAAATAACCCATCCCAATAATATCAATTAAAGCTTTAAATCTCCAAGTAATTATCACAACATGGTAATAATATGATGCCAAAAATGTATATCCTTAATGTGAAATGCATATTTATTTCGAAACTTCGAAATGTAACTTAATATTAGCCAGTAAACACTTACGTGTGAAATGATGATTCTGAATTCCTTATTTCTCCTTTTGTTGTTTTTGATGAACAAAACACAGCGCAACACGACATAGTTTCACTATAGGACACAATATTTAATCCTTATAACAATATATCACTATATTTTCACTTTTATTTGCTCTCGCGATTCAATGTCGTCACCTGCTATTCTGTCACAACTTTACACGCGGTGCAAGGTTGCCGTTCATACTATCGCTCTCTCGCATACTCTATGCGACGATTCGTGTATTAGACAGAGGTAGGAGACAATATGTATACACGACGGACGCGGAATGGCAACGCCGCATGGCGCCGTCCATTCTGATTCATCTTCCTAGTTGACAGTCATATTTTTATGCACGGGGAATTGGTTACTCAGTTCTGTGATTATATATAACAATTTATGTGAGTCTAGGTGGGCGATGACGTAGCTCGATTGCGACAGTTAGAAACACATATGAATTTGACAGTTTGAATACGCAGCTTATGTGCATAGTTAGTATGGAAATTTCTCTTGCATTGCAAACAAAGTGGTAACTAATAAAAGTAGATTTTTTAAATTATACAAAGAAAGTATGAAATCTGCCTTTATTTACTTAACCTACTGTTTTCTCCTGTTTTTTTATTGGTAAGCTGCTGCTTTTTAGTTTCTTGCGGTTGGCAGCACCGGGTGCATAGTATTCTTCTGTGGAGTGTGGTATTCTGTGACCGGGTGTGACGGACGTCAAACTGGCATTAATGTCAAAATTGTATTTTCATATTTTGTGAAGAATAGTCAGATTAATATATGTAGCGAGCTAATTGAATTATCCTAATCAGAATGGCTAAAAACACTTCGAGTTCTGCTTTTAGAAAAATAGACATTGACCAATATAATGAAGACAATTTTAGAGATGATGAAGCTGAACATTCTGTGCCTACTGGACCTGACGAAGGCGATGTCTGCGGTTTGCTGAATCAATATCCTTTTAAATTTTACGTACATACATAATTTTTCTGGTATTCTCGTAACCTTGTTAAATACGTACTGAGCTAATTGTTTTTATTTATTCGTGAAAATACCAGAAAGTATTGTTCAAAACTATTCTTGTACAATATCTGATCTGACTCATTCTTGTTAAGGCGTAGGGTAGCAAAATAAGGCGGTCAAAATCCGTCAATCTGAATGTTGTAGACTATAATATCAATTTTAGCGTCCCCACTTCGCACGGGTATTTTATGTATATATCTGTTATAAATTAAGATATAAACTATCCTATCTTCCTAGCTGGATAAATCATTATTTCAAATTCTTCTATATTAATAGTAAAATTGGTTAATGCGATTTTTTTAAGAGTTAGTGTTTTTTTTATCTGGCTAAATTTATTTGTCTTGTATTGCTGAACATCAGAAATAAATTAAATATATTAATTGTATGATTATATTAAATTCAAAGCTCTATATGCCCTATTTTGGCTAAGAAACATGGCTAAAATCACCTTGTTTGACACACACTTTGCCTTAAATGACAGCTACAAGCTATGATCATTGGATATAGGTAAATAGATGATTTTGTGATCTAATAATATCCATAACACACAATACAGGAAGATATATTGATGCACTTCACCTCGTTTTGAGCAATGCTCCTTTGGGATCTTCAAATCAACAAGAGAAAGTAAGTGTTTTTAGATACAGGGCTGATCTTTCAATTGCAGAATAATTAATGGTTAGTGATTCTCTTAGTCAAAACTTTTTAACCTTGGAATAAAAATATTATGTATTTATTCATACTGTTGGAAGATCAGCCCAAACATGTTATATAATTGTAACAGCCTATCCTACTGATACACACCACACTCCTGTTATACTGCTATATTTATTTGATATCATGTTTTTTATGTTAAGAAGTGATGCAACAAGCTATCCATTTACCTGATGTTAAGCAACATGCCTGCCTAAAGTTCAGTAGTGCACTGTGCATGTCATCCTGAGACATCAGCACTGTCTAGATTACTAGACTGTGAGATCAGGTCATAAAGTCTCATCTGCCCAGTAATTTCACTAGCTACAGTGCCATTCAAACCGGAAAACAGTAGTACTTCTGTACTATATCAGGAAATAAACAATCCCTGAATCTGGTACTCTTATTTTGTTCTTTGACTCACACTTGTGTATGACGATTCACAGTTCTTCGGTTTATTGAATGTATGATGTTCTTCACAGATTAATCTAACTGTCAGTGTCAATATCACGTTTCCGTTGCCTTTAAGGTGATCATTTATTTCCTTGTAAAAATGTCTACTTACATAACTTAGCATTTACGACAGATTCTCTAAAAAATGCAAAAATCATATAGTAGAAAGTACAATGTTATGCTAATTTTTATATAATTATTGTATTATTCTTTTTCAGGACAATGCTTTGGCACTCACACTTAAAGTATTACTGGCAATCAAGTCTGGACAAATTGAAGAGGCAGTTGGGAGTCTGTCTTTGGATGATATTGACATCCTCATGAAATATATCTACAGAGGTTTTGAGTACCCATCTGAGGGCTCAAGTGGACATCTGCTACTTTGGCATGAGAAGGCATTCAATATAGCAGGCTCGGGGTCCATAGTCAGAGTGCTTTCAGATCGAATGAAAGTCTAGTGTATTTGTAAAATTATATCATCATTCATGAATATATGCTTTATTAACACCACACTTGGTTTTATGTCAATCCCAGACAATATGTTGAATAATCTCAAAACCAGTACCTGTGTCAATCAACTATTATTATTACTTCGTTAACAGTAGATGAAACTGTAAGTATGGAATATTCGAGTCATTCGTGCAGTGGTGACCATAAACTGGAAAACGCAGCGTAGGACGGCCCCCACTAGGAAAAAACTAATTTATGTAAGAGTTTTAAGTAAAATTTACTGAACAATATGTGACTCAGTGTCAAACCCTATTTTCATATAAAAGAGGAGGGGATGTCAGGTAGGTAGGTGAGGAAACTAATGGGGTGTTAGATTAATGATGATTTGAATGAATCACATTCTTTGTAACAATTTTTGTTTTTTCACGCATCAGTGATCATGAGGAATGGTAACTTGGCAGATAGGACACAAGGTAGATTTATCCATTTAATTTGAACTACTGCGTAATTGGAAAGTGATGTGGCGTCCTTCTATTGGCTCACCGCCTACCTACCCGCTAAAAAGGAAATTTAGTTTACGATACCTACATAGCCCGGAGGTGGGGGGTTCGATTCCCGCGGCAGGACAAGCATTTGTTGAAAAAAAAAATAGCGCACATACTTGTTCTGAGTTTGGGTGTTGAGATTTTTGTGATTTTTTATTTCATCGGCATCAGTGTTGTAATAATATTTGGGTTCGGGCCTGAAAAATAAAAATACGAGATGATATCGATAACTCAATAAGTTGGTAGTGACGAACATCGCCCTGCTCTACATCTATGGGTTGAGGACTCAAGTCCTGCTATGAGTTAGAGCTTTGGCGAAGGATGACGAAATCATAGCACTAGCTTAGTAACCATTATCACCCACATTCTAGCTATATTCAAGTATTTGGGCACAGAAAAAATGCACAAATACTTGTTCTGAGTCTGGGTGTTGTGGGACCATGGTCCTCGTAGTTCCTGGGTCCCTAGACACAGGGAATCCTAATTAGGGTCCAGGATCTATGTATGTGATCGTTGGGCGTTATTATTATTATTAAAAATAAAAACATCTACAATTCACTAGGTCCACGTAGAACGTAGTATTAACATTATCTTCTACTATTGTGTGTATTTTTATGTAGGTGGTGTTCGTAAAAATGTATACACACTTGTGTCATTGGCTTATATTAAAGTACTTATTAGAATTAATTTTAAGCAATGAAAATGAACGTTTAGTGCAATAATTACAGACCCATATCTATCCTAACAGCTGTATCTAAAGTTTTTGAAAAAATCATTAATAAGCGCTTAGTGAAATTCTTAAATGAGAACAACATCCTCTCGGAAAATCAGTTTGGCTTCAGACGCGGTAAGTCCACAGAGGACGCTGTATTGGAACTCTCAGACACAGTTATCAAAAATATTGATAAAAAGTTAAAGACTATTGGTATCTCTCTAGACCTTTCCAAAGCTTTTGACACTGTTTCTATCCCTATTCTTCTCTCCAAACTAGAACACATTGGTATAAGAGGCATTGTTCATGATTTGTTCCGCAGCTACCTTAACAATCGCACACAACAAGTATCGATAGACGGTGTCAAAAGTACTGATGCACAGCTCTCCTTTGGGGTCCCTCAGGGTAGTGTTTTGGGGCCTACGTTGTTCTTAATTTACGTAAATAGTTTATGTAACCTGCCACTTCCAAACTGTAAACTAATAGCTTATGCTGATGATACAGCGCTTCTCATTCATGGCCACAGGTGGTCCGAAGTGCGTGAGTTTTCTGAAAACGCATTACGAATTGTAATGTCGTGGTTATGCTCAAATCTTTTAACCCTCAACCTTTCTAAAACCAATTTTATTGCTTTTGCGCCTAATATATCCGGTCAACCACCTATTTCATTTAATATACGTGCTCACCTGTGTGCTACTAACGCTAATTCCACTAATTGTAACTGCACGATAATAGAACGTTCCTATTTAACTAAATACTTGGGTGTGGTGATTGATAGCGCAATGGCTTGGAAGCATCATATTACATCTATTGTGTCCAGAGTACGAAAACTAATTTTTGTTTTTAAAAACTTACGATCAGTGGTTGATTTCCAATATCTAAGAACTGTTTATTTTGCCCTAGCTCAATCCGTCATGTCATACTGCATCACTTCCTGGGGTGGCTCCGGAAAATCCCATATGATATGTTTGGAAAAAGCACAAAGAGCCGTACTCAAAGTACTCTCCAACAAGCCCCTTCGTTTTCCCACCAGTGAACTTTACTCGCTATGCCAAGTCCTAACTATTATACAACTTTTTATTCTGCAAACCGTATTAAGAAAACATGCTCACCTGAAATATAATCCTAACCTTACTAAAACTAAACGCAGATCGGACATAGTATGTGCCACAGAAAAAAGACGGACGGCAATAGCGAGTCGGCATTACCTAGACTAAACAGACAATTAAATATTTATTCCTTAATGTTGTATAATTGCAAGCTAAAATGTGTCGAATGGCTTCAAACTTTATCATACCAAGATACTGAAGACCTCTTGATGGTTGTGAAATAAGACTTACTATCACAACACACCACACACCACTCACCACTCACCACTCACCACTCACCACTCACCACACACCACTCACCACTCACCACTCACCACTCACCACACACCACACACCACACGCCAATCACCATACGTTCACATTCTTCTCATTTGTTTGCCTATTTCCCGTACTTGAATCGTAAAATAACTTTTTTTATATCCCTACCTAGCATTTATTAATTTAAGTTTTCTCAAATGTTATCTTTGTTTAAAACTTTATATTTGTTACCTACATTGTTTTTTAGTTTGGAACTTTACTGTCCTTTTTACGGAGGAGGGCGTTGACATCTGCGACACAGTCTCGTACTTCTGCAGGTGTCATCGATTCTCATTTTCTTTTAAGTGTAATTGTTTTTGGTTCCTAATAAAATACTTATTAATACTTAATAATTGGTCATAATATAATAATATGTGTGGACATCTCAAACAACGCCATCTAGCCCCAAACTAAGCAAAGCTTGTACTATGGAAACCAGATAACTGATACAATACTTAGATACTATTTGTTTGTAAATACATACATAGAATACAATATAACACCCAGACACAGAACAAACACCTATGTTCATCACACAAATGTTTGTCCAGGGTGGGAATCGAATCCACAGCCCCTTGGTCCCACAACACCCAAACTCAGAATAATATTTGCGCTCTTTTTCTGTCCACAAATACTTGTCCTGCCGCGGGATTCACGCCCGCCGCCTCCGGGTTATGAGCCGACCTTCTCAACCACCACTACAAACGGTGAGAGGCTGCCTGTGTGTAGTTTTATTAAAAGTGTAGACAAGAGGATTACACCTTACTGAAATAAAAGGAAGAAGATAAGTTCCTAAAGCTTCTTTAAAGTGGGCTGCTTGAACTAGGTGGGTAGGTAGGTATATACCGGGTGCGAGATGGCTGGACTGCAACCGCGACCCCTTCTCGCCCCGGTACGGTGGAAGATGGCTTTTTTTTGTTCGAGTCCCACATCCCGCCTGCCACCACCCCCGTGGTGGCAGGGAAGTGCGAGGGCATTTCCCCCCCCCCCCCAAAAAAAGGGAGGTAGGTACTATACACAAAAGCTGAGCTCGTAAAAGAATATAGCAATACGTATCTTTACGCGGCTAGTAGAGTGATATAAATGCATGAATATGTGTAGACATTTCACATAGCGCCATCTATAATTGATAGTATATATACTTTTGATTATATACTTTATTTTTATTTTATTTATTTATTTCGCAAAATCCACAGATCTTAAGGTAAGATATAGTTTCGCTTAATAGGTTCTAGAACTTACATCCAATTACGGATTTACTTTATTTTATAAAATTCCATATAAGAAATAGAGAGTAGAAAGTACAAACTTAATAGGTTACATTGACAAGAAGGAAATGGAAGATGTAGGTAATAACTTAATTAACATACTGATACATAATAACACACGCTACTATACAATATCTAACAGACTAAAAATTTATTTAAAATTAAATTAAGCAGTGAAATATGTCACCAGAGGTAAAACGCTTAAACTCTTGCGTTCGTCAGATAACAGAGTTTTCATAGTAGTTAGTAAGTGCATGCGGGACAGAACAAAGTTGTGTGCCTTGTGCGATATGTTGGGGCACGGGGCACGGGGCATGGGGATTTTTTGTTTGTAAAACATACATATAATACGATATAACATCCAGACAGAAAACAAAAATCGATGTTCATCACACAAATGTTTGTCTTGGATGGGAATTGATCTCACAACCTACAGTTCAGAAGGCAGGTACTACTCACTGAGTTATAGGTCAGTCATATGCAGATCCCCACTTCTTATAAATCGAATAATTTTATTCTTTGTTAAGATGGCAATATTTGGTGTGTATACGATCAGTGGCGTACAGTAAAGAGTTTATCTATCTATCTATCTATCTCTACCTATTGTACATCTATGATCTTACTTAGGTACATAATAAACTTTATTAGGAAGTACGAAGTTAAGAACATTAAAATTGGTACTGAGGAGCTTGTGATACCTAAAATAAAAATATGAAAAGTATATGTGATCTCCCAGTACAACAATTTAATTACGATAGATAGACAACTAAAGCAGTTGTTATGTGCAATGTTTTTTTGCATAATATATGTTATTAATTAAATATGCATAAGGCACAACGAATAAGCATTGCAATTCAAGGGGCAATGCTGCCAGCATGTTGGGTACGCTACCTACCGGTAGTGGGCTGTAGCATTTGGACTGTCTATAGGTCAATTCGGCCAGTATATAGTCCAAATGTATTTTTTTTTGTAGTAATAAGGTACAGGAGCCAATGAAGGCCCACTTAATTTCAAAACCTCGTGAAATCTTGCAGATAAATAAAGTATAGAAAAAACATAATGGAAGTTGAAATAATAATAATTAAAACACACTTGCATTATTGTCTATGGTACTAGTAGCATAAACCCGCGAAATTTAAAATGTTTCGTTTAATCATAACTGTATTTTTTTTAAAGTGGGCTATCCTAGGAGCCGGGCCATCTTCGGCGACACTACCTTAGTGGTAGTAGGTAGTTTTTAGTATTAGTTATTAAATCATTGTAGTATTTGTAAAATAAAGGCAATTTGCCGTGTTAAAAAATGTTGTTTTTTTATATCATCCCTTCCTTTTCCCCCTCTTTCTTTTCTGAAATTGTGTGTGAAATTTTCTGAAACTCTATTTTTATTTATTTATTATGTTGACATATTAATAATGATACGCTATTGCCACTTTTTTTGTTAGATATATAAAAACATTCTGAAAACTTAAATTTGCTTTATTTACTTGTATTTTTACCTAAGTTTTCCAAAAATTGAATAATAAAATAAAATAAACAAAATAGATACTTACTGTGTATAGCTAAGCTATTTATCTTTTGGGAGTTCCATATAGGCAGGATATCTCATCGCTAAGCTGATATGTTCCAATACAGATAAAAATAACCTTCATACAATTCAACGCCCTAATTGCGCTACAAGACCTTTTTACCTATTTGTCATTGAGGTGTTCCGGATCTTCAAAGCCCATGGTTTGATCAACTGACAACAACCAAGTACTTTTACAGTTATGGACTGTTATTTCAAACAATAGGTACCTTCGAGTTTCGTCCGTAAGGTTTCTGCAAAGTTCATGATTAGGTGGGTCAGTTGAGCAATTCCTTAGGAATTCCTAAAGCAATTCCTTAGAAATACGTAATGTGAAAAAGCATTTCACGAAGAGTTTCTGTGATCGACCGAGCTTTTACCTATATACTTACTTCTTCATGAGATCCTCACACACATATGGGACCTGCCAAGTATAGTTGACAGAATAATAAAGGATCTAAAATCAGTACACAAATGGCGGAGATATCGCATACCACGCTAATCTAGATAGCATAGAACACACAGAACATCTAGGCAGTATTCTAGACAGTAGGTTTTTATAATGATGTTCCTTTCTCCTCGCATACATGGCGGTTAATAAGCGCTGAGTGACTGTGTAAGACTGTGTTACCAACCATTCCGACGGCTACTGAAGAAAGTAATCGGTTCACTTCAAAAAGCCCGTCTCTCGAATCTAGAGAGAATGTACCTTATAAAAGCCACCAGATATATTTGTTCGATAGTTTTTCAACTGCGCCGTAGGTAGACGCACATTCAAGCACGATAATGGAAGTACCGGTTAGTAGTGCTCGACCACCTTTTGCGTGATTTTATTTCCTTTTTTGTCGCGATACTGCGCTGAGTGCAACTTGATCTTTTTTACAAACTTACATAATTCGTTGCATAATACTTCCTGTTGTTCGAGTAAATCGCGACCGGAACAAATAGTGCAATACAATAGTGTTACGTTAAGAATATGACCTACATCCTGCATCTCTTTGGTTTACTATAACTATTTTGTTTCAGAAATTGATTGTTTTACTTTGCTGCGCCTACTACAGCTTCGCATCTCACCACTCTCATACAATACCAGTGGAAGGATATGAAACCGAACTGCAAGATCTCGGAGAACATGTGGCCCATCACGACACTCCAGTCAAAGTGATTAAAATCACAAAAACGATCGCTGTTAAAGTACCGGTGCCATATCCAGTTAAGATAATACAAAAGGTGCCGTATCCGGTCCACATCGTCAAGCCTTATCCAGTTCCTGTACCTCATATCGTGAAAGCACCCCAGAAACATGCGCACGAAGCCGTCGGCGCCGAAGGCCTTCACCAGAGCGGCGGTGGGCACCAGGACCAATCTTACCACGTCCAAGAACCTTCCAGTCAAGATTCGCCTAGCAATGAACATTCTTTTTTACCTTCCCAAGAAGATTCATATAATGGTGGGGGACTGAGCCACAACATTGAATTTTACGCCGAAGAAAATCCATCTTATGAAGGATCCTCCGGGAACTCATATGAATCTCCTTCGCACACCATCTACGGAAGCTCCGGAATTCCAAATGGGGAATCGTATGAATCTAAAGTGTACGATCAAGCGATACAATCGTTTCTCAATAAAAATAATCCCAGTGGCGCTAACAGTTTTCACGGTTATCGTTAGTAAAACACCGTTCAATAAGTTAAAATGAATCGGTTGTTACTGAATCTTACGTACAACTAAAAAAAATCTTTTGGGTTATGTTGCGGGATTTGATAGCTGTTACCATTGTTACTAGATGTGTAATTAGGTAAATTTGTTGTGTAAATATGTAGGTAAGTATTATTAATAAAACAAAAACAAAACAATAAGTAATATTCTTTTAATTTACTAATAATATAGTTATTTAATAGGTCAATATGAATAAAACATAAAAAATAATAACGGTACAATCACATTACAACACCAACTTGCCTACGTCCACAACAAAACCAAATTCGTTATGATGACGACGATACTTATTATATAACTATGAAAATTATTCCCATATTAATATTTCGTTTTCTGAGACTTACTTATATCTCACAGGTCAGAGAAAAACAAACGCTTACTCACGTATAGGTATAGGTGCTCGTTCCATTCTCTCGTGCCAAAGGATACCACAATAAATCTTATCTTAAAATAATATGTTATATCAATTATATCGGTCGCAGCCACGGTACCTGCATTCATTATATATAGATATGTAATGTGCATTACATATGGGGAAGACTTTAAAACAATGTTGAAAAAAGACTTGAGACACTTTTGACAGCTAGGCGCTTTAAGCGGCCGCCCTCCCGCCCGGTGACGCTGTAAAGGTCGGCAGAAACCAACAGCAATAGCTCGTTAAAAAAAAAATCATGTTCGCCAGACGATATGGGGTCATTGCGACTCTAAATTTGAAGTCATTTTAAAATAGGCGATTTGTTCGAAAAAAAAACCGCAAAGTTAAAAGGAAGTACCCACTAGTTTTATTCGCTTCTTTTCCTTTTCGTATTGTTTATCACATTACAATACAACAAACATTAATTTACAGACCTACATCTACAAAACAACACTAAAACTAAATGTGCCGGTTGCGACCAAAAAAAGCAGCGCCATTTATCTTTTTTTTTACAGCTGCTAAGTTCGCACTTATCCCTCTATGACACACCTACTGCAATGTATTTGGGTATGTCACAGAGGAATAAATGCGAGCTTAGGAGCTGATAAACTTTAGTGCAGATGGGCATAACTCTCATTTTTCATCGGTTGGTAAACTAATGTAGTAACTAATAATACCTAAGTCCTTAAAGAGATCTCACTAACTCAATCCGAGCCTCCCTATGGACCTAATACCTACCTACGTATAACCTAAAAATTTTGCTTCTACATGTGACACTTATTCCCGTAAGAATTTCAAAATGACGCTCAGTAGTCAATCGGTGATCGGTCCTGATTTCATTCATAGAATGATCAATTGATTTTGTTGACCTCAGCTCCGACTCATGATAGAACATCGCTGTATAAGTCTAAACACAAATATCATCTAATATTCACAAAATTTTACTTTACAAAATAAGTAGGTAAAAGTAATATCTATTTGTACACAGGATTATTTTTAATTATTTTTTTTGTATGGCTCCACACTTGTGTATTTAGCCAGTGTCAAGTAATTGGTAATTTCTCGAGTTAATTAATATACAATGTATATAGTATGTCAAGTCACAGTCCAAGTCATCAAGTCAAGTCATAGTCTAGTCTAGTCAAGTCATACTCCTAGTAAAGTGGTGGCAACTTTACCAGAAGCTTCTATGGAGTTTTGGAAACAACACGAAAAGAAACGTTTCACCATCATTATACCACTTTCCCGCACTCATGCCTGTAATCCAGCATTTAACGAATAAAATGCCACCAATTTTATGCACTAACACTGAAAAAAGTTTTGGAAAATAATACAATGCGGTGACACGATCTTTTTCGTTTTCCCGCCAAAAACTCTTATTTCTAATTCACCTAAACATAACTCATATCAGTAATATAAACAACTTAAGTACCACAGCTTCAAAAATTATAGGTATTTTGCAATTTCTGTTTTTTTATTTTGATGCTATTACAGTTTATTTGCAGTATAGGTAGTACTTACCAATAAAACAATCATAATTGTGGTTCAATGTAACAAAATACTTAACCAACACGCAAAAAGAGGAAATTACAGTTTTTTCAACCTACTTCAAGTAGTTCCGTTCTCAATGCGGTTGCATTTATTTTAAATCTTTGCTACCTCATTACCCTTGCTTATCAAACGATTTGGAAAATTATTTTATTTTAAAGGATATCTATACTTTCAGATTGGTCCCAAATTGTATCAAACACAATCAAATCAAAATAAATTTTAAAGGGATTTACTTAACAAACTACTTTAATAATTTTAACCAGAACTTAAAGCTTACAACAATAAAAATGTTTGTTTAAATTATAGTATATGAGTTACCTATGACCTATATACAGGGAATCCTAGTTAGGGTCGAGGATCTATGTATGTGATCGTTGGGCGTTATTATTATTATTATAATATACACACCGGCACAATTAGCGGAACACAAAAAAAGCAGTAGAACATCGTCATTGGGATTTGAACGAATGGCAGCAGGTTCTCTTTACTGATGAGTGCAGAGTTCTTTTAAAACAGATCGATAGGAGACAGCGAATATGGAGACGCAAAGGAGAACGCCACATACAGTCTAATTTTGAACACACAATGGCTTATGGTGGCGGCTCGATTATGGTTTGGGGAGGAATATGTTTGGGAGCGTGCACAGAGTTAGTGATAGTCACAGGAGGGACCATGACAGCAGATCGATACATCAGAGACATTTTAGAAGAACATGTTGTACCATTTGCCCCATTTATTGTTGACGACTTTATTCTAATGCAAGATAATGCTCGTGCTCATAGTGCACAATCGGTACAGGCATATCTGAGCCACGTAGGTATACCGGTGATGCAGTGGCCAGCAAATTCCCCCGATATGAATCCTATAGAGCATGTCTGGGACTTGCTAAAAAGAAGGGTTAAATCCAGAATGCCACCCCCCAACAATCTGAATGAACTTGGAAACGCATTACTTGAGGAGTGGGAGCGGTTGCCTCAAGAAATCATCGATAACATAATCTGTAGCATGCCCAGACGAATGGAAACCGTAATCAGAGCAAGAGGGGGAAACACTCGTTATTAATTTTGCTTTAATTTTATTGTCATCAAATCATTTAATGCTTACTTTTTTTTATTTTTTATGATGGTTCATAATCATCTAAAAATTTCACTTATTTCAAATTTCTTTATTTTTCAATAAAAAATAACGAAGACTTTTCAAAGTCGTTGTTAAAAGATGTTAATCAATTTGTTATTTTGTGTCTAATTACATTTTCGTCAAATATATGCGTTATTATCTCATAGTCTCACTTTTTTTTCTGTTCTGCTAATTGTGCCGGTGTGTGTGTGTAAGGTTTGATATAAAAATAACCCTGTATATAAAATAATAATAGGTAGGCAACGAAGTTATTTCCCAAACGCAATTTAAAGATAGTTCTCTTTAAGTACTTAATTAAAATAAAACTGGAATTAGATTTTATCACATCGACATTACTTCATACGTTTGTGACAGCGCCGCCGATTTAAATAATTCTATTTGTTGTAAAAGCGTAAATCTATTTCATAATCAAAACATGAATTATAAAAGTATTAAAAATATTGAACAATATGCTTGATGATATCTTATCGTATCATTGATCTTGTAAAAACTAAAATGGACTTAACGCTAGCCTGGGGCGTTTTCCGTGCATGGAGGACAGGGAGTGCAGTGGCGCGCTGGTAGCGTGGGTTTCGTCCTCGGGCTTCTCGTCCTCGTCCGAAACGTACATACACATCAGGTCAGACGCCACCGATGCAGTGTCACAGTGACTGGAATGGAACATTAAGCAATATTTGAAAATACATATCATTAAAAAAAGCTCAAATGCTTGTGCTGAGTCTGGGTGTTGTGGGACCATGGTCCTCGTAGTTGCTGGGCCCTTAGATACAGGGAATCCTAGTTAGGGTCCAGGATCTATGTATGTGATCGTTGGGCGTTATTATTATTATTAATTGTAAGGTAATGAGGCACAGAAATGTGCCATTTAGGAAGATGCGCCCCACTCTATCTTACTATGTTTTTTTTTTGTTTTTGTTTTGGCTCCACACTTTTGTGTATTTAGCCAGTGTCAAGTAATTAATTTCTCAAGTTAATTAATATTTTATACATATATGTGTCAAGTCAAGTCACAGTCCAAGTCATCAAGTCAAGTCATAGCCTAGTCTATTCAAGTCATACTCCTAGTAAAGTGGTGGCAACTTTACCAGAAGCTTCTATGTAGTTTTGGAAACAACGCGAAAAGAAACGAGTCACCATCATTATACCACTTTCCCACACTCATTTAGGGAAAACGAAAAAGATTGCGTCGCCACGCATTGTATTATTTTCAAAAACTTGTGTTATTTCAGTGTTAGTGCATAAAATTGGTGGCATTTTATTCGTTAAGTGCTGGATTTCAGGCATGAGTGTGGGAAAGTGGTATAATGATGGTGAATCGTTTCTTTTCGTATTGTTTCCAAAACTACATAGAAGCTTCTGGTAAAGTTGCCACATATAATCAAAAAAAGGTTATGTAACATTGGTGTTATTTCCCACCGTCACCTCTACTCTACACCTATTTTAATTTCATTGTAGGTATGTGTATACCTATGTCTGTATGTGTATATGAATGAAGTATGCAAATTAGGAACCATGGTACTTTAGTGAAAACTTTGGCAATGATTAAGCTAGTATCGACTCTTTTTTTCGACTTTAATTATATGGCTTTGTTATACGCTCTGCTGCTAAATTTAGGCCTTCTACATACTTACAGTTATACAAATCCTTGATTCGCTCTCAACTTGAATATGCTGTGTCTGTTTGGAATCCATATTATACTAAATATATTGTAGCCATTGAACGTGTTCAGAAAAAATTCTTGCGCTGTATGCATTATAAGTGTTTTCATAATCATTTATCTTATGAACAACTGTTACATAAATATAAGCTCTTAAAACTTGAATCTAGACGAATACAACTTGAAACAATGTTACTTTATGACCTTTGCCATAACAGATATGATTGTATACCTCTTGTAAATAAAATATGTTATAGAATACCTACTAGAACTCACTGCCGTAAACCTTCTCAATTGTTCGCAACCTTCCGTTGCCGCACTAACGCCGGTAAGCGATCTCCACTTTACCGTCTGGTACAACAATAGAAAAATTTAACACAATAGATATTGCGGCAACGAGGCCTAGTATATTCAAAAATAAAATTGTAGAATTATTAGCGTAGCACTACCACCTATCGCATCATACACCTATTTTAATATAATTTTGACACTCTGTGGTAAACGGTGCTGGTATCAAACGCTTTGTTCTGTCCGACTGTTTAATGAATGACAGACGTACATCCGTTGGACCAGAGAGTAGATTTTTTTGTGCGTTGGGCACAGATTTATGCCCGTATTACGCACAGTTGTGAACCTGTGCTCAACATGAGATTTCATTCAATAATTAATTACTAAGTATATGAATGAAATCTCTACTTGAGCACCAATCGATAACTGAGCATTGTTCTGTAATACGGGTCTTAGATATATTGAAGGTGTATTTTTTTCGGCGTACATAATTATAGTTACAATTAAAATATTTAAAAAAATGACTTAAACGGCCAAACCGCAGGAAGCAACTATTGATAAAGCTACTACCCGGCCCAGCCGGCGGTTTCATCTGGCAATCCTTTGTGTGTTGCGTCTGATGTAACAGAAAGCTTTAAAAGAGCAAGTTACCTATCGTTACAAAACTGTAAGTCGGCGATGGTATCTTCGTTGGTCGGCAGCAGTTTTGACGTCTCATCATGCTTGTCCAGATCATCACAAGCCGCCATCACCGTGCTCGAGGGCACAGCGATACTCCGAAGCCTAAGAAAATTATTTATTTTGTGCTTATACACAAATCCAAACTAATGTATCTACTTAATTAACTCTTGGACTGATGCTCATCTGTACTAAAGTCTATTAAAATACAACTTAGCTAAGTAACACTTTCCCCCAGGATCTCGTATACGTTTGTTAAATTCATGTCAACTTGGCAGACCAACTACTGAACGGTCATTGGTTACTTATTGATCAACTGCTGTCTTAACCAATGAGCGTATAGTATTTGGCATGTTGACTTGACACATATTTGACAAACGTAACGAGAAACCGAAGGCTAGGGAGACAAGTGCGATCTTAGGAACTGTCGAACATTAGTACAGACAAGCATAAGAGAAGATATAATATTATGTAGCAGTCGGATTTTATTAATCCACCGTATTAGGTACATGCCCTAGCTGTTTAAAAACAGACGTTTGATATTAGGGGCCATCCATTACGTCACATGTTAAGGGGGAGGGAAGGGGGGTCTACGATGTGTGACAAAAGGGTCTCAAATGTTGTGACATCACATTTTTTCAAAATATCTAAGTATTACAACACTAAATTTTTAATTTCATAAATTTCTATCACAAATGTGACCAGTTGTGACAAGGATGGGGGGGAGAGGAGTCAAAAAATCATGAAATTCATTTGACTTATTTTATGGATAAGTTAAAGGGGCCATCCTCTTTAACTCGTCACACGGTTCACAAAAAAATAAGTAAAAAAATGATTAAATAATAATTTTAAATATCTATTTTACCAATATTGTTAATTTATGTTTTAATAAAATATAATTTTTTAGGCACTTATTTAGGCACTCGAACTATTGGAGTCTACGCTACTTTCATCCCCTCCATCCCTATCAAGTATATTTTTATGTTATAAAACCAATTTACCTGGGTAAGTTTTGACTTAGATTTATCACTTGAGATTTTTGAACAACTTTCAACCAGTTGTGATTATTTATTTCATCGGCATCAGTGTTGTAATAATATTTGGGTTCGGGCCTGAAAAATAAAAATACGACATGATATCGATAACTCAATAAATTGGTAGTGACGAACATCGCCCTGCTCTACATCTATGGGTTGAGGACTCAAGTCCTGCTATGAGTTAGAGCTTTGGCGAAGGATGATGAAATCATAGCACTAGCTTAGTAACCATTATCACCCACATTCTGCACAAATACTTGTTCTGAGTCTGAGTGTTGTGGGACATGGTCCTCGTAGTTCCTAGGTCCCTAGACACAGGGAATCCTAGTTATAGGGTCCAGGATCTATGTATGTGATCGTTGGGCGTTATTATTATTATAAATATCACCCTCGAATTGAGAATTTGTTGGCAAACATTTAGACCTACCCATGTGCTTGGCAACAGATTCTCAATTGAACCCTGTTAGTTTCGGCAGCCTCACTTGAGAATCGATTCTCAATCCAGACCTACATTCGCTCGTAATATGGTCACATCGCCATATTATGGCCGAATTTATTGAACAAATGTAAAAGTGGTCAAATACCTAGCTAAAAAAAAATCAAGTGCATTTCATGTATTGTGAGGCCAGGCGAAAGAAATATGAAAAACTCCCCATAAGTTCTAACTTTAGGTACGGTGCGCAATATTTGGAGTCACTATTGTGTTGAAATTAGAAAACAAGCGGATATAAGTAATGATGAATGAATAAGGATACTACTTGTCCTAAAGTCCTACTGTCTACTCTGTGCAGTTCTCATGCTAGCACAAGTCCAGAAGTCATCAGATCTTAAAATTTCTGTTACCCTTTTTTATAGGTATCTGTTAACTTATTCAAAATAGACGCTATTAAATTAAATATTATGTTCTATCGCTACTGAAAAGTAAACCAGAGAGAAAGCAATAGAAATGACGCATTTTTATTGCCACATAAATGAAAATAAACAGACATACAGTCCTACATATATCTGGGTCGGTATCTATATAGTGTTTTTCTGCAATCTTGGAGAATTTTATTAGAATAGGCACTTACTTCTGCGTAAAGTTAACCATTGTATTGAAATGCTTTTGCTTATGAACTTGGTAGCAGTTGTCTGGTTCCATGGGAAAGTCTCGATGCATTTCGCTATATATCAAACCCTCCTGACCCGGCTTGGCTGCGCTGGTCTGCGCGAACTGATTCACGGAGAATTTTAGTTTTGCTGCAAATATAACAAATAAATACTATATTATCATCTGTGAAGTGTAGGTATAACAAATTTTCCTTATAATTTGGCAATCAGCAAATATAATTCGTATAGTTATGTAAATTGGCACAGTTATTATTTGAGGTGTCCTGATTAATACATTAAAATCCCCAGAGGCAAAGAAAGAGCCGAGGTAAGGGAAGGAGATTGAATGTTATTTTTGGAGTTATATGGTCATATCTCGAAAACCTTTAGGATTACTTTACTTCTACGAAAATAAACATAAAATTTGCCACAAATAAAGTTGTATTATATGGATGTTTAGTATATACATCAGGCCATCTCAAATAATAGCTGTACCAATTTTTAATATTACACGTTTTATTGCGGCTGTTTTTATTAACTTATTTAAATAGTACCTAGACGGAACAAAATATTTTACTACAATACTACAAGAACGCATAGTTATGAAAAAAAATGTTATGGCAACGAGAATTTGTTTATAACAAAAAAAATTATAGTAGGTACCGTTCAGATTGTAAGTAGAACCATGCCTTTCTAGTTAAACTCAATCTAGTAAAATATACCAGACGAATGGCAATTATTACAAACACTAGTGATGTCTACAATTTATTTCTAAATTATTACAATCCATAATTTATAAATACAATACGCATCGTAACGTTTATTACGTTATTGTTTTCGGAACGCACCGATTAGTACACCTGACGAGAGGGGTGCGGTGCGGCAAGAAGAGCGAAGGGTACTTAGATGTTGGTTAGTTTGAATTTTTGCAATTTTTTCCACATTAGTTATAATACTGTTCTGTGGTGGTTTGTGACTTCGTGTTTGCTGTTAGTCACCTACTGTATACCTTGCAGAAATGGCTACTAGATATGACCTACGAAGAAAGTGAACAAATTTTGCAGATAGACAAATAGATTAATGTTATTGTTATTGTATATTATATTATATTATGCTATATATTTATGTATTATATATCTAGATTACATTTTAAAAAATATGTACATTATTATTAGATACACTTATGCTTTGGGTTATTTTACTATAATTGTTAATTCTTCTTAACTCAAAAACAATACATGCCTATCATTGTTCTTATCGTTTAAGTATTCGGTTCCTTTCATTAATTTTATATAATTCTTTACAATCATTCATACACCACTTACATTCATCTATACCCAGTCCTTACAATCACTAATACAGCTCTTATAATCATTCACACTTACAGCTTTTACAATCACTCATACAGTCCTTATGTTAACAAATGTTTGTAAAACTGGCCTCCACAACACAGGGAATCCTAGTGTGGAGCCCAGGGCTCGAATAATAATATCTACTGTCAACTAAATTCATGACTTTGTACTTGATTAATTCACATACCTACTTAAGTAAGATGATATTGTTATTGTTGCTATTGTTTGCTGAAATAGATCTTTATTTCAGTATTAGTTGCTGCATTTCTACTATAGCCTGTGATAATTACTTTTTTTTATTGTATCAAATGAAGAGTAAGACTAAGTAATGTACGTGTTAAGATATTATGCGTTTAAATCCTTAAATTATTACATAGTTGTTTTTAATAATAATAATATATATTTAATTCAACTCGATTTTTATTGTGTTCTAATCCCTATTTCCATAAAGTGAAAGCATTGTAAGGTAGGAAAATATACAGGGAACCCTAATAGTGTACTATGGATTATAGATTGTTATAGATATATATTCAATGAAAATAGTTCCATCTTAGCCAGGCAGTGGCAGCACAAGTGCGATGCCGTATTCTGACGGCAAGAGCGGCCTCTATTACTATATGTAGAAAAGTACTCTGTGCTGTTGGTTTCGGCACGGTGTTGACTTAAGTGAGAGAAGATATGTTTTAATATAAAACAAACAATAAGACGAGCTTTATAAAAACTGGAAACAAAAAAATATCTGCGATCTTTTAAAAAGAAATATAAGGGATCGCCTTAAATTAAACACTGACATGATTGAAAAGTGTAATTGGTTGATTGTAAATGGAACGAAGTATTCATCTAATATGGCATTAACCGTAGATGTTGTAGGTACTACTAATGGTGGACTAGTAGAAAATATTTTTATAAACAATGTGATAATTTTTGAAGTGAGTGTTTATGAGGCTTTGTATTTTGATGAAAGATTATATTGTTATATGGTTAAGGATACTGATTATAATAGGTCTTTACCTATGAAATTGCCGTATTGCAGTACAGACTTTTTCAAACAAAAAAAAGTTTTGATTGGCTATGAATTCTAAATTCAAATTAATTTTGTTTTAAAAATATTACATTCTATTTACAATATAAGTCTTTTGTTTATTGATTAGCGCTGTATTTTCATTACATTTCAACATTTTTCCTCATAATGGATACTTTGAAATTTCGTGTAATTATGGAATATGAGTTCCGTCGTGGCACCAACGCGGCACAAACGACCGTAACATCAACGACGTTTACGGAGAGAACTGTACAAACGAACGTACAACCCGTTATTGGTTTGCTCGGTTCCGTTCTGGGAATTTTGACTTAAAAAATGAACCTCGTGGTCGTCCGGAAACTTTGGTCAACAATGATGAATTAAAGGCGATTGTGGAAGCTGATGAATCTCAATCTACAGCTGAGCGGGCAGCAGCTTTTGATGTTAGCATCAAAACAATATTGGTCCATTTGCGACAGATTGGCAAGATAAAAAAGCTTGATAGATGGGTGCCCCACGAACTTAACGATCTCCAGCGCAACGTACGCGTCGAGACTTGCCTTGCGATGCTTAACAGGCACAGAAATGAAGGAATTTTGAACCGAATTGTTACGTGCGACGAAAAATGGATTCTTTTTGACAATCGAAAGCGCTCAGCAAGTTGGTTAGATCCTGGTTCGGTACCAAAGCAATGTGCAAAACGAAAAATGACCCCTAGAAAGGTGATGGTCACAGTTTGGTGGTCTAGTGCTGGTGTGATTCATCATAGCTTTTTATAAAACGGCGATAGCATTACTGCAGATGTGTACATTGAAGAACTGACCACAATGATGGCGAAACTCGCACGTCTGCAACCAGCTTTGGTCAATCGGTCGTCTCCACTGCTACTTCACGACAACGCGCGACCCCATACTGCACAACAGACCGTCTCTAAGCTGTATGAGTTGGGTTTGGAAGCTCTCCCTCATCCGCCATACTCACCAGATCTTGCGCCTACCGACTATTACTTTTTCCAAAATTTGGACAACATTTTAGCGGGAAAAAAATTCAATTCCCGAGAGGCAGTACAAAACGCCTTTGAAGAGTTTGTTGTCTCCTGTCCTGCTGATTTTTTCAAGAAGGGCATCCATAAACTGCCACAGCGTTGGCAAAGATGCATTGATTGCAGGGGTGATTACTTTGAAAAAAAGAAATAAATAAGTTCGAAAAAAAAAATACTTTAACTTTTTTCAAACAAAACGGCAATTTCATAGGTAAAGACCTAATATATGATATAGGTATACTTATGATAGTCTTTAAAGTCATGTTCCAAATTCATTGTCTATTAGTCGTGATGCTAATACCAAATATGTGATTGTAAGATATCCATTGTAATTTATATACATAATTCTTAGTTCTCTGTGTACCCTGTTACCACTGATCAGTTCACACACACTAGAGATATTTTCGGGCGATTCCGATACAAAATTTTGATTTTTTCATATTTTCTAATGGTACCTATTATGGATTTTCCCAATTTTTTAAGCTTCTAAGCTTTGCCCTGTATTAAAGCGAGCAAAATGAAAAAAAAATTACTGATCTAGCAGCTTTTGAGTTTTAGCGATACCAACGAACAGCAACTAATTTTTATATATTATAGATAAGTTATTAATAATCAATAAGAAAACTTGTTGCCTTATAGGCTTGCCAACTAATGGCATTAATTTTTAAAGTTATTCGTGCTTTGGTACCCATCTCGACAGCCAAATAATGCCAACAATTTACAATAATATTGCAGGCCTGTGCTGCACTGCATAATAAACCATAATATCACGTCACTTGACATTTTTCGAAAAAATCGGATAATTTTAGATATTTTATTTTAAATTCTCATGAGTGTGATTCCTTTTAAATGAATATATTCCCGACTGTTACTCACAAATAGTATGTAGATTTCTCGACCAGGTTTCGAGCATATCCGATGTTCTTCCTCAGGAGGTGAGTTTGCGCGGCGGCGGTGATACCGCCGCGATCTCGCTGCGGATATGTTCGAAACCTGGGCGAGAAATCGACATACTATTCGTGAGTAACAGTCGGGAATATATTCATTTAAAAAGTCGGATAACGTAAATGAGACTCAATGATGAAAGAAATCAAGGACCGTTTATAGGACGAAACGCACTCACTTGTATCAATAGGCGATATTTTTCCAGCGATCTTGTACAAAAAATCAGCCGTCCAGAAATGTGGAATACGAATAAGAAGCTTCCCAGAGTCAACTGGCATGTAAAAACCAAGTTTATGCAACAACTGTAAAAACTTCAGGTCCTTGCAAATACTTGCTTGCTGGCAGTTCCATGGAACTAATGGCACAGACTGTCCGATAACTGAAAAATAAAAGTTAAAACGGTTTATAATAATGGGTTTATACAGCTTCACATGCACACCTTACCACCTAATAAATAGTAGGTAAATAGTTATGTTGACGTATATTTGAGGTTTCCATCTCACGGGATTATTTCCGTTTTAACATCACAAAATCGTATATGCCGTAAAAAATCCATATTAAACCACTAAACTACTTGTAACTTCGTTGTTCAACCCACAATTTTTACAAACATAACATATTACATACGGTCGGAAAAAATTAATACTAAGCTTATTTTTGTTTTAGATTGTCTGGAAGAGATCGCTTTAAGCGATAAGACCGCCCACTGTGTCACTTAATTCTTAAGTTTGTGCCTGTAAATTGTTCCTACAATGTGGTGTTTCAATAAAGAGTTTTATCTATCTATTTTAGTTGACGTTATGTATTACGTTAAATCCACTTTTGCCCGTCTGTACTAAAATGTGACAGCTTCTGAGTTTGCACTTATATCCCCCCGGTTTCTCGTACGTTTGTCAAAATGAGCGTACAATAGGTTTTCGGCAAGTTGACTTGAGACATCAACAATACTGTACGCTCATTGGTTGAGTCAGCTGATGATGAACAGGCAACCTATGAGCATTCAGTATATGGTCTGCCAAGTTGACACGAATTTAAAAAGCGTATATGAAAACTCAGGGAAAGTGCTGCTTAGCTAAGTTGTATTTTAATTGATTTTAGTACAGACGGACATATATAGGTCAATAGGTAAGCCTTCATTAAGCAAATAAATGCATTCGTAGGTAGGTACCTACTTTAAATATTACCTACCTATTAGTACCTACTTTATATCTACTATATTGACCTCCATGTAGCATATGCCCATGGGACGCCCTGTACAATATTACTACCATAGGTAAATGGATATAATATGATAAGTGTACTCACCTAAAGCGTGGTATGATATAGGTGACAATACAGGCAAATTATCTTCTTTCTTTTTGAATACCTCAAAGTGCAATAGTTTTGAATCATCAACCACAGATTCCTCAAGTTTTTTCTTTTCCAGATATATTTTGGCGTGACATGTCTCAAGCAAAACTTTTTGTACCCAATCGAGGAACTTAGAATTGCCGTCTTGCGCAATTTGCTGACATAGCTTAGAAATTTCTTCATCTCGCTTATCTTTTTGCAGAGTGTTCGTCTTCCTTCCGATCATAAATTCTTCAAACTTGCTCTTGTTTATAATGTTCTGTTTGAACAGTTGTCTGATGATCGACTCTCTAGATAAAACGTTACCATCTTCTTTTAACAGCTTGATGATTTCTCCTATAACATCGGGCTTCATGTTGCACTGCAGATACATCCAGCTGAGAGACGAAACTGCATCTTCCGTCCATCTGTAACAAAGAAGTTATTTAATAACGAGTGTTGCGTTCTCTGGGGTTTGAGCTAGGTGATTTAAGTGAAAGAAACGAAAATTTAGGGCTGTTCTCAGAATTTATTCGTGGGTGAAATCCCATCATTTAGTTCAAATTGGTAGTTACAAACAAAAATATAACAAGAGTTCTTTATGCCACATATTCGACATTTATTAAGTAACCATAGGTAAGTACTTCGGTATGTAAATGCTAAAAATAATGAACGAGAACATACGTATTATTCGATGTATTACTGGTGCTGCTTTTGATCGTCTTTCTTTGGTAGTCTGTCTGGTTGCTTTCCTGAGGTTGGTGCTCTGGAGTAACATCAACATCTTTCGACGCTTGAGGGACACTAACACCTTCATAGTTCTCACATTCGAGATGGAAGTCTTCGAAACGTTGCAAACTGTGTGGCTTCCTAATAAATGAGTTTATTGCGTACTCCACGAGGTCGGTCCAATCCTGAAATATTTATTACTTTGCATTCTTTGTATGTTTTCTTTTTCTTTGCGGTAGGGTTCCGAAATGACATAGCGATGGTTTAGCGTTGTAAACATTAGTTATTACACACCGTCCACCTCCTGAGACCACCTGGGTGAACCGTAGAAATGTACCTAGAGGTCTGAAAATTCATTCAGGTCTAAACATTGGAGTAGAAACACCGAGCGAGTGTGGCCGTGATATTATTTATTCTGTGCTTACTTAGACTAACCCGTGTGAGAATTTTCTCGCCAACCCGAGGGCTTCTTAGTTCTTAGTATTCACCGAGTTCATTATTATAACCTACCTACAACACTTGATGATGATGACGGAGGTGATGATTATGATGATGGTGATGATGATGATGATGATGATGATAATGATGATGATGATAACGACGATGATGGTAATAATATCCGCAAGGAATGAGATGACAAAGTACCTACTTAGTGTTCTAAAAAGTTTATATGTCATGCTAATGAAATGAGCATTGGCAACTTACATCACAGAGTTTGAACTCGGATTTCCATATAGAAATGAACGTTTTCATTATCTTCGGCTGGAACAGCGTTTTCAAGCTGTCGAGTTCCCCGCTCACGTGATGCATTATAGTGAATATACAGTCGTTCACAAACACACCGTTGCTATAGAAATCTTTAAGCAGCAGCCCATATTGTTGCATTACCTTGGGAGTAGCGAACCTGAATATTTGTCTAATGTTACGAACGATAGCTTTGATCTCGCATGCAAGAATTCTTCACACATCATTATAAAGTATGTCTTTGAAGAGGACTCACGACTAGACGAGTCATGGTGATCCTTCAATCATGAAGGATTGCGGAGAGAGAGAGAGAGATAGATAGAAAACGAGAGAGAGAGAGAGAGAGACAGAGAGAGAGAGAGGGAGAGGCAACTGGAATTTCCCTGAAATATTAGTGACTGTGGCTCATTCGAGTTTCAAACCGAAGCAGGTTCAGATTCCAATCGGCACTGCACCGATGACTCTTCAAGCTATATCCTGAGTTTGCACTCGCTCTTACAATGGTGACGAAAAATATCGTGAGGAAACCGAATGTTAAAGATTCACAAAAATTCGAGGATGTGTTTCATCCCTTAGAGGATCCACCAATCCACATTTGGTCAACATCGAGGATTGTGCCTACATGATGCATGTGAGAGAAGGGCCGTGTCCCAGCACTGTTGATTGTTTGATTGATGATTTAATCGGATATAATCACTTATTATACTTATAATTACTACACATAGTTTCCTAGTGAGAGTCCAGGATCTATGTATGTGATGGTTGGGCGTTAGTATTATTATTATTATCATTTCATCACATATTATACCTACATATAATACAAAGTATGCTTACTGTCTTAGATGGTCAACCATACTGGCGGAGCCGTTGTACTCAGGCAACTTCATAACATTATCCAGGAATATCAACAGTATATGATTTGTTACAATGAGGTCCTGAAATAAAATATAATACATTATAGTGCAAGTATTCTATGTTGATAATTACACTCGATAATGATCAATGCGCACGTGTTTCATAACTTTTTTTGTTTGTATTTAGAACATAACTTGGGGTTATTTGATAAAATTAATTATTTACTGAAGAGGGACTGACTGAATTATTTATTTATTTATTTAAATATGTAAAATAACATTTGACATCCTCTGTGATGTGCGTGGTTCAGCAGGTCAGCTCATAACCAGGAGGCGACGGGTTCGATTCCCGCGATAGCACAAGTATTTGTTGTGTATCTGGGTGTTGTGGGACCATGGTCCTTAGCATCCAGGATCTATGTATGTGATCATTGGGCGTTATTTTTTTATTTATATACTGTATTATCCGGTTCAATTAAGAATTCTTCGTCGACATACATATTACGTGCAAATGTGATGAATAACATGTTATGGTATTGTACAGTTACGTAGTAACAATATAAAGCCGTATATATTCAATATGACATAATATTATATATAATAAAGAGTACTACAATATCAAGCAGCATTTACTCGCAGCCGCAACTTAATGGTTTTCATTATAAATACAAAACGCTTTTTGAGCAGAGTAAAATGTAAACGTCAAATAATTCATATCGAAGTTCAAATCAATTAAATTCGATATGGCTTCACAAGTTTCAAGAATCAATACGCAAAAACGTCAGACAGAAATGGATTTATGAGTAGGTGGTGGTCCAACAATAAAGTGTTACGTAGTAGGTAATCATTGTGAGTTCAAATCAATTAAATTCGATATGGCTTCACAAGTTTCAAGAATCAATACGCAAAAACATGAGACTAAAATGGATTTATGCGTAGATGTTGGTTCCACAACAAAGTGTTACGCAGTAGGTACTCATTGCGTATAAAATACAGTACACATATGTGTAGTACGTACTTACAGTGGTAGGTTATCGAGGTAACATTATAGACATCTGCTGTACACCGTATATTAACGTCGTAAATATATAGTTTTATGTAAAAATCATACCTGCAAGTACTGTTTAGTGTGATATTTAGGATCGAAATGACGTAGAAGAAACAGCAGTAGTGATCGAAGTTCTTCAGTTTCCGACATTTTGATTTGTAGCTTCATAAGGATCTCTTTGTCGTTTTTACTCATATGGGCTTGTTTTTTGTAGACTTCTATGGCTTGTACAAATTCACGGATCGAAGTTACAACCTGCAAATATTTCGTAGTTTAGCCAATATAATAAAATTAAAAATATTATATAACTCTGAACAACTTACGATAGATACGCATTTAAAGGGTCCCCTTAAATAGTTTTAAAATTAAAATGTTTGCGTAATTGATGCCCATTGACACAAAAAATTACTTTAGGCAATTGAAGCGTTTGTCAATACTACTACGGTATTGACAGCAAATTATGAAAAAAATTGATTGGCTGCAATGAATGCATCGTGGATTAACGGTCAAGTCAATGATAATAAATGACAATTGTTTACTTTATTCTTGAACGCGCTCTCAAATACGGCGATATGCCTGAACACGACCTCGACGAATATTCCGCCGGATTAACTCCAATAATATCTTAAAGGAATTCAGGTTTTTCTAAGATTTTTTTATAACCCTCCGGCTCCTTTTCTTTTTTCTTTTTTAGTTCTTCTTCTTTTTAGTTCTTTACGAATTAAACCGACATCTTAATTTGTACCTCTCATTTGCAACGTCTGGTTCTTTTATTTATTTTTCTTAATAGAGGCCGCAAGAGTTATTGCCAAAAATTCCATATCTGCTTTTAAAATCATTAAACAACTCTATTTTCCGTATTGAAGTTCTAAAACGACTGAAGCATGCGCGAATTATACGACTTCAGTTGAAGCTTGCTTGTCATTTGAAACAACCAATCACGTAAACATTGCAATGATTATTTCGAGAACCTCTAAAAGGTATTTTCTTCCGAATTCAAAGACGTAAAGTCTTAATTTTCTTATAAGTATGTTACTATGTTGATACAGACTTTACCTTGATTACAGTTTTATTATAAGTATGTATAGTGATATAGATACCTACAGAGGTCATGACTCAATGTCTAGAATGGCAGAAGACTAGGAACTCACCAGATGAAGCCTCCTAGCAGTGGGAACCAAGTCGTTGCTATCCAGCTTGATGGCGAGCTGGAACTGTTCGCACAAGTTCACTCCCTCGGCGGTGAGATACGACACTATTTCGAAAGACAGCACAGACCTCACACGCTCCAAATCTAGCTCAATTTGAGCCGCAAACTTCAAAAAATACGTCACGAGCCAAAAGAAGTGCGATGTATCAATATCGAATTGGGAATTGGTGATAATCTTTTTGTGGAGCATATGCACCAAAGAATTGTAACCTTTCAGAAGGAAATCCACAGTAAATTCTTTCAAAACGTTCGATATATCATTATCGGTCGGTGTTTTATGTGTGAGCCCTTTGACGTTGATGCTGCAAGAATCACAAATTACCTATTTTAAAACTACTCCTTGAATTGTAAAGTGCTAGAAACCTAGGACAATACTTACATGTTTGATTTTCCTCTTTTAACGATCTTTTTTCTTTTACGGTCTTGAAGCGTAGTCCCGCAGCGAATTTTATAGTTAGGCTTCTGTTTGAGATTGTGCGGTTTTTGGTGCACCGGTTTATTCGTGGGCACATCATCTTCATTACTAGACGTCGACAATGATTCTTGGTTTCCTATTTGAGTTGCATAGCCACAATCTGAATTATCAGAGAATACCTTCTTTACGCCTTTGTCTTTGGCTTGACTCGGATCGCTTTGTTCTGAATTTATACGGCTGATTCCAGATGCAGTAGTGTCCTAAGTACAAACATAGTATAGGTCTTACCTATATTGATACAATTATCCGATATATCCGATATCTTGTAATATGATGCAAATATATCTCAAGAATGTCACAAAAAAATACTTACTCAGGTGAATCATACACACAGAAAGAGAGAGAGAGAAAGCAGATAAAAATTAATTTAAAATTTACAAATTGTTATTAAAGTATATTATATTATAAATATGCCTACATTGTCAAATTTCATAGAGGCATCTACGTCGATTTTAGCGGAATTATAGTTTTCCGCGTCGTTAACCTGATCCTGGGGCGCAAAGCCCTGGCTAACACACTGCCCGTCATTGCTATCGGAGGAGGCCGCCCATTCGTTAACTGAGTCAGACTCATCACTGCTCCTGGCCTCTGACGTCGAGGGCGACGTCAGCATTGATGAAGAATCCTCGCTACCTGGATTTCCAATACAAATTTTAGCTTTGAAACGAAACAAGCAAATTTTATATAGAAAATTGAAGCCCTTGGGTTTAAAAATTTTGCAAGTTACCTCTTCCATCCTTTAGAGACGTATTACTTTCATTGTCCTCGGAACTTTCAGACAATGAAGTCTCAAGCCACACATTGAGTAGTTTATGGAGTGTAACAAAATGTTGGTCTTTGTATAGTAAGGCAATAAATTGGACCATCGCCACTCCCCAATATAACTGAAAAGGAAAGAAATACAAAACACACATCTCGCCTGACTCCATATGGCGTTGTGTTAGAAATAGGCTTCGCCAGAATGGCCGTCGATAATGATTACGAAACCCTTCTCCTCGGCCGGCATGTGAATTTTCTGCGACCACCACTTTATGACACATGACCAAGAAACACGAAGCTAGGTAATATTAATATTATCAGCAAAGTGAAAAACTAGTAGCTAGTTAGAACCACAAGCTCGAAAAGTGAAGCCCATATAAGCTGCCCAAAACCAAGACCCCGCATGTCAGGACTTTTATATTATGTAATACGTTTTTGTTTCCACTCAGCACTAACATTGAAAGCTGAAACCAAACTTTGATGATATTTGGTGTATAGATAATTAATTATAAGTAAGCTAAGTAGTTTCCCTAAGTTCTTAGCTTAAATAGGTTAGGTTACTCATAATTAATTATTAATAATATTAGTAGTTACTTACCTACTAGAATACTTTTTGTAAGTACCGAATAATGGTCCTTGAAATATTGTGTAAAATGAGGAGCACTTTTCATTCACAATTCATTCTTTAAAATGGTAGAGTAACAAAAAATTACTCACCGCATCCGGAATCACCATTAACTTAATAAGAACTTTATCAATACTTTGGCTGAAAATATTCCAAATAATCTGATTTTGCACTTTGTAGGAAGACCCCGTGAAGGCCGGGGATTGAACATTATTGTATTCTGGTATGTGCAAAATGTTTCGAAGCAACAATAGGCTATTGTTGATATTTGAACATTGTTCTGGCAGCAACTTTGCGTTTTGATCAGAGCCTATGTTTTTCTTTAGAAAATCAATAACGACTCTAGTCGCTCGATAATCCGTAAATGCATTTTTCGTTGATGAAAGCAAACTGTTAATTTCAAATAAGGTATGACGACCAAAATCACTTTTTGCTATAACCTCTACGGAGAATAAACATTCGGTTGGAGTTGTTAAATTTACAAAAATTCTCGTTAACAACTCGATCGTTTTGTCATCCTTAGTGTGTATGAGTAGAGGTATGAGATCCTTTTTAATGTTTTGTCCAAAGCCAATGCTTTTGCGATAAGTCCGCAAATATTTATTTTCGTTTAGAATATTGTGTAAAATACACTCCAGGGCAGCTGCAATATAAAACAAAAGTGCTTCAAAATTACACGAAAATCAAGAAGTAAGTACCGTGGAAAAATACGTCAAAATAAACTTAAAAATCTAAAACCTGAGTATGACCTTATAAGTAACAATATTCTAAATTAGAAAGATGTATATTTGTTATTTATATATTAGATATGTGTACAGCGCTATCACTTTGATCTGCATGTTTATTTATCTGTATATGGATATGGTTCATTTTCATAAGTTCCTAATTGTGATCATATAAACTGTGACCATATTGCATAGAAGATATTTGAAGAAAAAAAAAACATTTTATTAAAAGGATGATTGATATGATTTTATGTCTCAAAACTATTAATTTTAAAATTTTGGTCTTTGTTGATCCCACGGGAAAATTTATTTAGGGAGATAAAATCTAGCCTATATGTTAAACCAGTGTCTAAGCTATCTTGGTACCAAATTTCACCCAAATCAATTCAGCCGTTTGAGCGTGAAGGAGTAACAAACATACACACATACACACAAACACACATACATACAAACTTGCCTTTATTATATTAGTGTGATAGTGTGATAATAACATACCGTTGCATTTTTCATTCACGTGATATCCATCTGCATGTACACATCCAAGGTTGCTAACTGTACTATGGAACTGCGGGCTTCGAAGTACCCATTCCATAATTATCTGTAACAACATAAAAGTTTTCAATTATATCTGCGAAGTGGCGTACCTATAGACATGGCGTTCGTTAGTCGGCAAGTATGACTGGGATATTTCAATATCTCAAAAATAGGTATTGAAAACTTATTTGAAATGCTACAGCGTCAATACAACATTACTAGTCAAATAAAGTTATTAATAACTACATAATATGTATGCCTACCAACTGTGAAAGTTAAATACTTTTTATAACTTCAGCTTCAACAGACTAAATACGTCCAACGACCTCAATAAACTGATACGAATGAACCAGAGGCAATCTCAGCCAAACCTAGCCCCCTTGACAAGTTTAGTCGCCCAGGGAGACTCCCTTTTGCTCCCACCCTCCCTCCCGTCACGTGCCTCGGGCCATACTATGTACGTATATAGGTATTACTATATAGACATCGTGAGCTCGAATGTCCATGAAATTTATATGGAGCAGTCAGTTTGGTATCTATATTTTTATGGTTCGGTACCCATTTTATCCCACAAAGTTAATTTAGACACAAGGCGCGATAGGCAAACAAGCCTTGATTGGCTTATTGCAGGTAACGACGAATACTTACATTCAATACTACTAGGAACGGCCGTCTCTACCCGAATGTGCAAGACGCGCAGTTAATACTTTTGAATTATATCTCTATGGAATTAGAGTCTATATTTAGATTTATTTGTATCATTAGTTTTTTTTTTTTTTAGTTTTATTTGTATCAGTTATCTTGTTCCAACAATACAAACTTTGCTTAGTTTGGGGCTAGATGGCATTGTGTGTTATGTCCACACATATTATTATTATTTATATTTACCTATAATTGCAAATATCATTGTATGAGTTCCGCCTGAAAATCAGTTATTAAAGGTTACACGTTGACCTTAATCTGACCTAATGTGTCGGGACGCTAAGTGATCACGGAACTCCACACCTTTGTGTATTTAATTAATATTATATCATATATATATATAATATATATATATATATATATATACGTGCATTTACTTTAGACTCTTTTAAATTAGGAATGAAATTTCTCCTGTTGCATCAATCAAAGTTCCGTGATTCCCAACTAGTGTAACATAACAAGAAAATATCTAATATTTCCTTTCTTTCTTTCTTTAAAAAAGTTAGTTCTGGTTTCCCACGTCTTACACGTATAGTATCAGTTCTATATTATTTTTAGAGTGAGTTACTTATACAACTGCTGGGTTGTTATTTTCACGCTCTACTCTACTCACGTTTTCTAATCAAAAAACGGGACCAGTGCAATTGATACAGTTTCGTTTAGTTTGTGCATACATTTTACTATGTGCTTTAAATTTTCATATTCTTATTCCAGTTTTTTGGAAATAAACATTTATCACTATAATTTTCAGTACGGCACTCTCTGTGCGTGAGTTCTAATCACACATGGACATGGCCCTAGTTTTAAAGTACCTGTGTATTTGTAGTTACAACATTACAAATAAAGAATAGAATTCATTTGAAGAAAATAAGGATAAAGGAAGCCGAGAGTGTGATGATCAACATAGCACACTTGTATCATAATGTACCTATTTAAGTACTATTTTCTGCAAAATGCTGACAATGGCAAAAAAATTAGGTAGGCACTTATCTTAAAAAAGTAGTAGTAAAGTAGTAGAGTAATAGTAGTAGTAGTGAATGTTTATTTTTTGGTAAATTCTTTTTCATAACACTTGTTGACGACAGACCTTCAAGTACAAGTATAGATCTACCTACCTTTTTCATAACACTTGTTGACGACAGACCTTCAAGTACAAGTATAGATCTACCTACCTTTTTCATAACACTTGTTGACGACAGACCTTCAAGTACAAGTATAGATCTACCTACCTTTTTCATAACACTTGTTGACGACAGACCTTCAAGTACAAGTATAGATCTACCTACCTTTTTTATAAGTATATATTCTTTTAAATAAAGCTTGGCGTCCATCTACGTCACCTTTAAAAAGTAAAAGTTCGTAATAGCTTCGACTGACGTACGGGCATAATATTAATTTATTTAATTCTTTCATGCGTTTACTTTCCGCTTATTCGTTACCGTATCCTCATATCACGTTTCTATAGACGTAAAAGACAAGGCATTACGCCCCAAGAGGCTCAAAGCTTTTATAAAACTTTCAAGGGGTATAATATTGTGGTTTGAATTCAGAATGATAAAATTCGTATGAAACCCACAGGCTATTTGACTGTTATTAAAAATGAACAAATAAATACTATTTTCATAAAGTAACCTAAAAATGAATGTAATAATTGAAAAAATAATTAAAATCGGTAAATAAATCACAGAGTAGTACGCCTTTAAAGTTGGCATCGCCCTTTCTTGCAAAACCACAATCGTGTGAAGCTTCCTCATAGCTATAACTATGAAGTTTTACTAGTGACGTCACATGTCCAAGAAATTGTATGTAGAGGTACGTACCACAGCTTAGTAATAAGTTACTGTGAGTACTAGTAACTGACGTCACTGCGTGTTTGAGCTGTCTCTTTCTATACCTTTATTTTAAAATGCCTGTAACTTAGTAATTTTTTGAGATATTTAATTTTTGTTTTCACGAATGTCTAGTTTTAGAGGTATATAATTTATTTATGCAATAAAAATGTAACAGTTAAGTAGCCTATTGTGTAGCACACCTACTCGTAGATGTACGGACATCATAAAGAGAGTTTAATCATAAACCAACAGCACATAGAAAAGAAAAGAAAAAAGCGCGTTTGTATCGAATGTAAAACAAAAGACGATATTTGCTATTATTTTAAAATTTCTTTCTTCTAAGTTTAGTATGTACTATTGACTAGACTAGACTATGACTTAACCTGATGACTGGGACTGTGACTTGACTTGCTTGATACATAATATAAATAATGTTGTGTCAAGCAAGTTAACTTGAGAAATTATCAATTACTTGACTCTGGCTAAATACACAAAAGTGTGGAGCCAAAAAAAAGGTAGAATTGTACTTTTTGTACAATCCTACCATGATAATACAAATTAAGTAAGTAGGTACATTACCCACAAAGAGTTTGTATGTGGCTAAAACACTTACTTGCACACTACATAATTAAACACTTTCTTGAATAAATAAATTGTACCTGCCTCCTTAGTTTATATTTAATATCATCAAATTATTCACATTAACATGTTTTAAATGTTAGAAAATTATTATGTTCTTTCCCATGGCTATGTCTCTGCTAATGTATTGGTATTTGTAGTCTGTGTCTTACTCGTTGATTGTCATATAGTCTGTGTTCACAATTGATTCTTTCTCTTTCCTGTGCAAATGTTAATCGCAACACCGTATAATATTAATTAATTAATCTATTATAATCGTCCTATAAAATAGTGTATATCGGTTTTGTTATAGTGCGTATAATTAAATCGATTGCTCCATATTTGCTACAAGTTTTATTTCAGCTACCCAAACTGCTACTCTGTAATTAGAACGACAGATTGGTCGAACAGGTTATGGGTTCCAGCAACCATACATGAAGAAGAAAAGACAAGAAGTCGTTTGTAAAATCAGAAGCCTTGAGAATTCTAATTGTTGTTGGGTGCAGCAATAAACTTAATCTGCAAAAATGTCGCAAAGCGACGGGAGCGGCGCACGTGGCGTAACGCCGGTAACATGGCAGCCGGCGAACAATAATATGTCTAATCATCACAATTTTGAGCGGCTTACTGGTATAGCTAATTATACGTCGTGGAAGTTTATAATGAAGATGTTATTGGTGTTGGATGGTTTGTGGGGATGCGTGGATGGCACTGATGTTGATCCTGTACGGGATCAGAAAGCCCTTGCTCGTATATGTATGAGCCTCGTACCTTCTTTGTATCAACATGTGAGAGAGGCGACTACAGCCAGGGCAGCATGGGATATGTTAGCCAAAATTTTTGAAGATAAGGGCTTGTATCGCCGTGTCTTACTATCGCGACAACTTCATAGAATGGAGTTCAGCCAATTTGATTCCATGACAGACTATATTAATGGGGTAATGACCCTAGTCCATCAGCTGGCCGACATAGGCAAACTCATTGAAGATGCAGAAGTTGCAGAGATTCTTTTAAGTGGCCTACCAGCTGAGTATGATATTCTGGTATCTAATCTGGAGACAGCGTGTATAAGTAGCAACTTAACTACAGAGTTAGTACGTACTCGTCTACTTCAAGAAGAGTTTCGAAAAATTAATGGCGGAGAGTCACAAAATAATGCTGCTTATGTATCTAAACATAAAATAATTTGTCACTATTGCAAGAAACCAGGCCATATAAAATCAAAGTGTTTCAAGTTAAAGCGTGATAAGAAGAGTGAAAATTCTGAAAAGACTTTCGTTACTAGTGCTGTAGCATTATCGGTAAAATCAAGTGACTGGATCGTTGATAGTGGTTGTACTGCTCATATGACTAATTCTAAACAATTTTTAATGGACTATAAACCTAATAAGAGTGAGGTATGTATAGCTAATAATGATAAATTGTCATGCTGTGGCTCTGGAAAAGTGAAATTGGTGTTAGGTAATGATAGTACTGTGGCTGAAACTATGCTCGTGCCAGATTTATCCACTAATCTTTTGTCTGTTAGTAGACTTACTAAAGAAGATAATACTGTGGTGTTCGACAAGCAGGGGTGTCATATTTATAAAAATTGTCAAGTATTGGGGGATAGCAAGGGACATGCTTCTAATGTTAATGGTATCTATAAGTTAGATAGGGTTGTCAACAGGATCTTGCAAGTGGAGCATTCTAACCCATCCCTAACTATGGTGCAGGGTGGAGAGAGTGCAATGGTCGCAGCAGTGCCGGCATCTGTCTGGCATAAGAGACTTGGGCATTTGAGCTATGGAGGTATGTGTACTCTGCGGAAGGTTAATGATATTTCATTTCAGGACAGTGAGAATAATGAACTTGAATTAAAAAATTGCATAGCATGTCTTGAGGGGAAGCAGGTAGCTAAACCATTCCCTTCAGAGGCAAAGCGTGCAACCCAACCGCTAGAGTTAGTGCACTCCGATGTCTGCGGGCCCATGAATAGCTGCAGTTGGGGCGGCGCTAGATACTTGTTGACGTTTACCGATGACTACAGCAGGAAGAGCTGGGGATACCTACTACGTTATAAATCCGAGGTAATGTCCACTTTTGTACAGTTTAAGACTCTTGTAGAGAAACAATCTGGCTATCCGTTGAAGTGTCTCAGGTCTGATGATGGGGGCGAGTATTGTAATGATAAGTTTGCGATATACTTGAAAGGTGAGGGTATTGTCCATCAAGTGACTGTTCCCTACAGCCCTCAACAAAATGGTGTATCAGAGAGGCTTAATAGAACTCTGATGGAAAAGGCACGGTGCATGCTGCAGGAGTCTGGTCTCTGCCAGCGCTTTTGGGGAGAGGCGGTAATGACCGCACTGTATTTAAAGAATAGGTGCCCCTCTGTTGCTGTGGCAGGATCTTTGCCTGAAGAGGTATGGACTGGTTCTAAAGTTGAACTTGGTCACCTGCGCGTGTTTGGTTGTGTTGCCTATGCACTAGTACCTGAGCAGAAGCGAAAGAAACTTGATGCTAAGTCCAAGAAATGTATTTTCGTTGGTTATAGTGACACTACAAAAGGATATAGGCTAGTCGACCCTTTGGTACCCCACAAGATAATTTTTGCCAGGAATGTAGCATTTTTAGAGAATGAATTTTTAAAGACTGATGAAAATAAAATTAATAGTTATAAGTTTTATCAATATGACTGTTTACCTAGTCTAAATGACCAGTCAAATAATAATACATTGAATAATAATATGGACAGTAATGGAATAAATAATAATGAGATTGATAATACTATTTCAAATGATAATGTGAATAATTTATCCATGAATGAAAATATATTATGTGATGACAGTTTTTCTAATCGAAATGTAACTGTGGTTTCAGCTCCTGAGTCGGAGTATGCAACTGGTGATGAAGCAATGAGCCTGGGGAGTCCGGTTCTTGCTACTGGAGGTAGCACCACATCCTCGCAGTCTGATGGGTGGTCTCCTAGAGGGGAAGCTGTGACTAGTCCTGAGAGGTCAGTGACCGTTGCTGAGCGACCTGTAAGGAGCACCCGTGGTAGGCAACCAGCCAGGTATGAGGATTATGACATGTCCTTGTTAGTTCAGGGTCAATCTGATCCTATAACATATGGAGAAGCTATTTCTTCATCGAGCGGTGCAGAATGGCAAGCTGCCATGCAAAAAGAGTATGATGCTCTCATCAAAAACGGTGTATGGAAGCTTGTTGATCGACCGAGGGGTCGCAACGTTGTAAAGTGTAAATGGGTTTATAAAACCAAGCATGGTAACACAGGTAAGGATAAATATAGAGCGAGTTTAGTGGCGCGCGGTTTTTCACAAAAACAAGGGGTAGATTATGATGACACATTCTCGCCAGTCGTACGCCACAGTACGATGAGAATTTTATTTGCTTTAGCTAATGACTTACATATGAACATAGAGCATTTAGATGTAGAGACTGCCTTTTTAAATAGCGAACTGAATGAGCATATTTTCATGGAACAGCCTGAAGGGTTTAACACTGATAAAGATAAAGTATGTTTATTGATGAAAAGTATCTATGGCTTGAAACAAGCAAGTAGAATGTGGAACTTAAAGGTGCATCAATTATTGTCAAAAAATGGCTTTTCACAAAGCAAGTGTGAACCCTGTGTTTATGTTAAGAAATGTAATATTACAAAATGTTTAACTATAATTGCATTGTATGTCGATGACTTTTATTTATTTAGCAATAGTTCATCCATGAAAAATTAATTGATAACTTTGTTAGAGCGAGAGGTTCATGTTAAATACTTGGGCACACTTAAGACATGTTTAGGTATTAATGTGAATCATGATAAAGTTAAAGGTGTATTAACGTTAGATCAAACTGAATACATTAAGACATTGTTATCACGATTTAATATGCAAAACTGCAAGCCAGTATCAACTCCTATGGTTTTAGGCACTAAATTAAGCAAGCCTGAAGATAATTGTTTTGATGATGATTTGTATAAATATAGAGAATTATTAGGATGTTTGATGTACTTATCTGTATGTACCCGACCAGATATTAGTTTTGCTTGCAGTCAGCTAAGTCAGTTCACTCATGGTTATGATCAGTCTCATTGGCTTGCGGCTAAGCGGATATTACGGTATTTAGCAGGAACATTAAATTATAAACTATGTTTTTATAGAACTTGTAATTTAAATTTGACTGCTTATACAGACGCTGATTGGGCCAACGATATAGTAGACAGAAGATCTTACACTGGGTTTGTGATAAAGTTAGGTAACAATACAATAAATTGGGAATCACGTAAGCAGAAAAGTATCGCTTTAAGTAGTACTGAAAGTGAATATTTAGCAATAAGCGATGTTTGTAAAGATCTATGTTTTATAAAGAATTTTATATCAGAAATGTTGGATAAGAAATTTAATGTTATGATATATAATGATAATCAAAGTGCCCACAAATTACTGGAGGCTAAGGAATACTGTCATAAAAGGACCAAGCATATAGACTTAAGGTATCATTATGTAAAGGATTTGATACAAAAAGGGTTTGCTAATGTAGTATATATGCCAACTGAACAAATGATAGCCGATGTGCTCACTAAGCCATTAAGTTCAGTAAAACATGCACAATTTACTAAAGAGATTAATGTAAAACCACATTAGGGCTGAGCAATGTTAATAATTTGACTTTGATTTTATTTAGTGGTTTGATAATTGTGTTATGTTTGTTTTATATAATTGCATGGTATAAATATGAATCATTGTTGTAAATATTTTGTTAAATTATAGTGACCATGTGAAGAAAATAATAAGGGGAAGTGTTAGAAAATTATTATGTTCTTTCCCATGGCTATGTCTCTGCTAATGTATTGGTATTTGTAGTCTGTGTCTTACTCGTTGATTGTCATATAGTCTGTGTTCACAATTGATTCTTTCTCTTTCCTGTGCAAATGTTAATCGCAACACCGTATAATATTAATTAATTAATCTATTATAATCGTCCTATAAAATAGTGTATATCGGTTTTGTTATAGTGCGTATAATTAAATCGATTGCTCCATATTTGCTACAAGTTTTATTTCAGCTACCCAAACTGCTACTCTGTAATTAGAACGACAGATTGGTCGAACATTAAATACGAAAATATTTATTCACTTTATTATTCAGTACTGCTATGCGCGCCACTTTTAACAAAAGTTAGTAATACAAGTTTGTTTTATTTTCGTTTTTTTTCCTCGCAGATGTGATGATACCTCTTTCTCGCGCTTCGAGTGCAATGATCAACTTAGTACATTTGTATCATAATGTACTATTTAATTACAGTGTGATTATTTTAACCGTAGAGCCGATCCTCATGTGATACGGGAAAACTTTCTTAGGAACCTGTCTTAATAACTAGGCAGCAAAATGTTTTCACACATAATGAGTAAATGATGCCTTCGGATTTCTTCAATACGTCTCGGTGAAAAATAAACAAATGTATATTGAAAAGTTACGGAGTTATGTGTAATAATAACATAATCCAATACAATGTACTACGTTAAACATTTCTAGCAACGAAGATAAAGCATACACTCTTTATCCTGTCAAAGGGAAGGGAGATGGAACAAGCAGAAAGGATGGGGTGGGTGGAACGAAGGGAGGCAGTCAAAAAAGTAGTATAGGTACCTACATAAAAAATGTTGACAAATAAACATCTGATTACAAACCTCGCTCCTTAATGAGACTTCAAAATCCAATGCAAAATACACAATATATCTATATCTATATTATTTCATCTTTCACAGCTGATTCTGTACACAGGAGTCACAGGAGACATATAGTATTTACAAAAGGCAATTTTTTATAGAAACACTCCTTCAACTTAAGAATTGCCTGGATGCTTGAATAATTTAATGATTAGTTAACACATTCAAAAACACTTTCTGTTCTACGTTCATAATAAATGCTTCAACACGTGAACCCAAACCAAACAAGCTGTCCGTCATTCGCGAGAGTAGGTCACGCTCACGCGCGCAAGTCGCGTGTACTCGACACGTGCGCTGCGAGCTCGGCAGTCGGCTTGTCAACTCGTCACCGAGCGAGCACGCGGATGGGGGGAGAAAAGAGGGCGTGGGTGGCTTCACGTTATCTTGGCTGTTTTATTAGTTTACTAGGTTTAGGCTGCAACTAGCGGCTTAGCACGCGCGAAATGTAATACTGCAAGTCACCGCTTATTAGTAGTAGTAGTAGTAGTAAACTTTAGCCTACTAAAGTCCTACTCTACGAACTGCGAACGGAGACCTCACGAGCATATTAATGTCTTTGCATTAATGTTTTTGCAACTGTGTTCAGTCTGTGCAAAAGACGCCAACTGCTGAACACAGGCCTTACAAATATCCTACCACATAAAACGGTTTGCCATAATCACCACAGGCTGCTTGGTGATCGCAGATCTTAATGTACCGATGAGAATGCTGCTGCCCATTCTCTGGATATACCCTTTATATCATCTTGACACCCTCTTGACCGACTTTGCTCATATTAAAACTTGTTTAAAATCGAGTACCCAGTTTTCCTCCTAAATATTATTATAATTGGTCGCTTGCGACTTACAAGTATGCAGGTGGAGCAAATGAAATATTTCCAAGCATGGTGTTTTCCATGTTTCCAAATGAATCTACTGAATACGGTATCAGGAATCATAATAATAAATTAATAAAATGTGAAGAAAATGTGGCTTGGGGATCGCAGAAGAATTGAATGTACCGGGTTAAAGAAGAATGCTGCTGCCCATACCCTGGATATCCCTTTAGTCGGCTCTTATTATATAGCGCCCAAGAGAAAAACGGGGTTGTCCTATTCGAAAACCGCCGGGACCACAAGGCATGTAACACAGAATACTATTTGGCATGTAATGTTTAATTTTTTGTTTAATAAATTTGTTTCCGCATCATCAAAACTGCGAAGCCAAAAGGATTTGATGTAGTCAAAAGGACTGTTTGGCAGCAAAAAAATATGCATATTTAATTATGCTCCAATCATTTCAAGCCTAATGAGTCTGATAATTGTGGTGTTGTAATGAAATCAGAGTCTGAGGTCCGTACTACAGAACGATGCTCAGTCATCGACTTTATGAATGAAATCTCTGCTTGAGCACCGATCGATGACCGAGCATCGTTTTGTAATACGGACCTTTGTGTGAGTGAGTGTGTTGGCTAATTGATTTTATTTACTCCTTTAATAAAGCTTGAATTTTTCTATAATTTATAATATATAATATGGGATCTGTGTATATAATATCAAGAAGATAGAAAATACAACTAATGATGTACAATACAACTAATAATAATTGAGTTTTGGTGGGAAAACGAAAAAGATCGTTTTACCGCATCGTATTATTTTCCAAAACTTGTGTTAGTTTTCAGTGTTAGTACATAAATTTGGTGGAATTTTATTCGTTGAGCGCTAGATTACAGGCATGAGTGTGGGAAAGTGGTATAATGATGGTGAACGTTTCTATTCGTGTTGTTTCCAAAACTCCATAGAAGCATCTGGTAAAGTTTCCATCACTTTTACTAATATGACTTAACTGAACTAGACTATAACTTGACTTGATGACTTGATTTGACACATATATTTGATTAATTTGAAAAATTATCAATTACTTGACACTGGCTAAATACACAAAAGTGTAGAGCCAAAAAAATGTAGTAACTAATAATAGTTTTTTTTTCATTGTGGCAAATGTCATTTTGACATTTCTGCAAATTGACAATACTATGATTTTGTTCCAGATAGTCTAGAATATTCTGTTGATGTTCCTTGAGCGTTACATAGTCTTTCTATACTAGTAGTGTTGTGTTGACACAAAGATATTTATATTTTACTCAAAAATGTTAAACAATGAAGATGTAAAATCTTTGTTTCACTATTTGAGTTTGTCATAGATTAAGTCTCTACTTAACAGTACTCTTACTGTGGGAGTTATTTTAGCTTAGATCACTTTATGAACAAAATCTCTGCTTGAGTACCGATCGATGACTGAGCATCGTTCTGTAATACGGACCTAGGTATTTTAGAATGTTTCGAGCTTAGATTATATAATAAACCATATTGGTTATCAAAGGTAGTTATATACTCTTTGAAGATCAGCCTGTCACTTGTCAGTGAGTTCACAAATCACAATTATACTCTACCAAAGAGCATATGTATCCTCTACTTGGTCTGTGTGAGCATATAACCACTACGTTACTCTACGGTTAGTTCTGTGAGAATACCGTATTTTCTAGGTTGTTTTATAGAATTTAAAATGTTATTAAATTTTTTTAGGGCATAATTCTGTGAATTTAAAGTAGAAAAAAGTCAATTTATTTATCGTCCACAATCTTTATTTATCAATCAACTACATACTAATAGTGTTCATTTTTACCTTCCACCAAATAGTGTTGTAGTAATCTTCTCATTGCCTAACCGAAAATGACGAATAAGTTCCGAGAATTCGATAAAAATTCTTCTGATGATGATAGTGAAATGTCTAGTGACGACTCAAATGATGGAAATCTTTCTGATATGGGTAAGCTCTACCAGCATACTCAACACCGTAGAAGCCAAAATAGAATATGAAGCTACCAGTATAATATATATAATGGCAAAGGCTTAAGCTGCTCATCTGTTGTGTTATTTTTGTTTGAATGAACCTGAGTTTGACCGCATGCCACAATGCAGCTGAAGGGTACTTTCTGTACCTGTGAAACATTTTGTTTTTTTTTGGATGGGCTGATGCTGTTAGTCTTTGCCGACCTTTACAGCGTTACGAGGCGGGGTTGCAAATCTTATCTACCTATTTCATAGTATTATATGTTAGACTGAGGAGGCTCAAGACATAGTCTCCGGGGATGGTTTGTCTCAATACTCTCACTCAGTATGTTACAATGTGTTCTATTCAATTATTTCAATGCAACCAATGAATAGAACCTGCCACCTTATGCCAACCTGCTCAACCACCACACCACAGAGGCTGTCCAATTAACCAGATTGACATATTTTGCTCTTTATTTAAAACATCCTCCATCATCATCCATCCTGAATTCTGCTCAGTTTGCTTATGGATAGAATACTATTTATATGAGTTACTGCTGATCCACATTTATATAACATGTTTCAGACAACAATGATGAAACCATGAGTGACAAAGTTACTGAAGAAACACAAAACACAGATGAAATAACCAAAGCAGAAGAAACTGTTCATGATGATGACGATGAAGTAGTAAAAGCAATAATTGCTGAGCAAAATAAGCCTCGTGATCATCCACCAGCCATTATATGCGATGATTTCATAGTAGATATTAGCCTACATCCATCTAGAAATTTGATAGCTCTTGCTAACATTATGGGAGATATTTTGTTGTATGAGTACACAAATGATGAAACAAAACTTTCTAAGACATTTGAGTTACACTTAAAAGCATGCAGGCAGGTTGAATTTAATGATGATGGTACTACTATGTTTTCAACTGCAAAGGTAGTTTCTCCATTTATTTATTGTCATTTTGTGATTACTAAGAATAATGTTCTCGACTTCTCGGTAATCACAAAATGATATTCATTCTTCTTAACCCATTCCAGGATAAAGTAATTATGGCAACAGATGTTGAAACGGGAAAGTTAAAAAACTGCTTTGAAAATGCTCATGAAGAACCTATATATCGAATGATATGTTTAAATAATGAAAAGATTGCAACTGGTAATACAATGATTTGCATAATATTTACCTATTTAATAACTTTCACAGTTATAAAATTATGTGTTTAAGTACCTATGTGATTTTATAACTTTAAAATAATATGGTCATTTTCAGGTGATGATGGTGGTACTGTAAAGCTGTGGGATATGAGGAAACCAGATCCAATTTTAAGTATAAAGATAGGAGAAGAATATGTGTCTGATATGATCACAAATGATGCTCAAAAGTATTTGGTCTGTGCTGGGGGAGATGGCACCCTTACTTCAATAGATCTTAAAGGAAGGTATAAAACTCAAATCACACTAATATTAAGTTCATAATGATAGGCCGCATCGTCTTTTTCCATGAAGTGACCCTGTCGAATTGACTATTCTGTAATTCAAAAAATGTGTAGTTTACAGGCTAACAAGTTTTAGGAGGATTCCTAATAATAGTAATAAGTAAATACCTACTTATGAAATTGCCGTTCTGCAGTACTGGCCATTTTAAACCCAAATATTTTTTATTGATAAGTCAATTCAAAATAAGCAATTTGTTTATTGATAAGCGTTATGTTTACATAGAATTTGAATCTTTTTCGCCATCATGGATAAGTTAAAAATTCGAGTAATTATGGAGCAATTATCGAGTAAATATGAGTACCGTCGTGGCAGCAACGCAGCATAAGCGACACGCACCATCATGCGTTCACGGAGCAAACACTACAAACTACCTGTCATGTCACTGCCGTTCTGGAAATTTCGACCTATAAAATGAACCCCGTGGTCGCCCGAAAACCGATCGACAATGACGAATTAAAGGCAATTAAAGTTAGATGATACTTAATCGCAGAATTAGCAGCAGCTTTCTATGTTAGCATCAAAAAACAATATTGGTCCATTTGTGTCGAATTGGAATTGTGTTTGTGTTGTGTGCCTGTTGAGCAGTGCAAGGCAATGCTAACGAACAAAAACGAAAGAATTTTGATCCGCATTGTTACCTGCGACGAAAAATGGATTCTGTTTGACAATTGCAAGCACTCAGCAAGTTGGTTAGATCCTGATTTACCAGCTACCTTACAGCAACAATACCTTAACTAAACAAAAAATTAGAAAAGTGATGGTCATTCTTTGGTGGTGGACGCCGCCGGTATGATTCTTCACGGTTTCTCAAACAGGGTGAGGGTTACTGCAAATGTGTAATATAGAGAACTGAAAACAATGATGGAAAAGCTCGAACGTCTCCAACAAGCTCGTCTCCGCTGCTTCTGGACGACAACGCGCGACCTCATACAGCGCAGCTGTCGCACGGTCCCCAAGTTACAACACCCAAGCTTGGAAGCTCTCCGTGATCCCCCGTTCTCCCCAACCTTGCGCCTACTCCTACAGACTTCTTTTTACAGAATTTGGATGACTTCTTGGCGGGAAAAAATTTAACACCACAGAGGCAGTACAAAATGCCTTTGAAGAATTTCTTGCGTACCATCCAACTGATTTTTTCAAGGTTTGAAATAAAGAAATAAGAAATAATTATATAAAAGAAATACAGTAACTTTGGCATAAAAAACGGCAGTTTCATAGGTTAATATATAATATGTTATTTAAAAAAAATAATGATTACTTGGTCATAAAATTAAATAGTGTCAATCGATAGGATAAATTACAAGGAATATATTCCGAAAATGTGCGTAAAACTAACACTTTCCGAGTTACAATGGTTTTAAATTTTTAATTCCATAATGCTTTTTTGTGTGTATTTTATTTTTTATGTGTCTACTTTCTATATTATGAATCCTGAGTATGAAATATTATTATTATAAACTTAACAATAATATTATGTGCTATGAGTGCAATACACGAAGGACCAAATCAATGCATACCCCTGGCGGGAAAAAACCCTAAATATTGATGTTTGGTAACATTAAAAAAATTACTCATATATGAATCATTTCCTTAAGAAATTAACTGCATTCAAAGATTTTTAAATAAAAATACATTACCTTGGTTACGGAGTAAGAGAAATAAAATCGAACATTTGTCTATGCGTAATTTTTTATGGAAAACCATAGTCCACTTAAAAATGATATTGTTTATGAAAGCACGATTATAGAGTTTTGAAGTGGTATCATAAATAACTAGTTAGAAAGAGTACCTTTTTGCATCAGTCACCTGTGCACTATAAATAAATGCGAGTTTTATTATGTACTGTGCCAGATTTGTTAGTGTAAAATTAAAATTTAGTTTGTAATCTGTTTGTTTTCAGTAAAATTTATACCACATCAGAAGAATATGAATCCGAATTGACTTGCATGGGGCTGTTCAGATCAGATTCGAAATTACTTGTTGGATCGTCAAAAGGAAAACTGTATTTATTTAATTGGAAAGAATTTGGCTATCACAGTGATGAATATATTGGACAAAAACATTCAATTCAGTGTATGGTCCCAATTACACAAAACATAGTTGTGACATCAGGAGAAGATGGGATTCTAAGAGCTGCACACATGTTTCCGCAGCGCCAACTTGGCATTGTTGGCCAACATACATTACCTGTTGAATGCCTTGATATCAGCCATGATGGACAGTACATAGCATCATGTTCTCATGATAATGACGTTAAATTCTGGAACATTTCTTACTTTGAGTCCATTGATGACATCATAGATGTTAACAAGAAACAAAATAAGAAAAAAGATTTGTCCAACAATCTTCCATCAAGCAGTGTAAAAAATGCATCTGATTTTTTTTCAGGATTGCTTTAATTTACTATTTTACTAAAAGCTACCAAAACATATTTAAAAATAAAATAAGCACCTACTTACTTCTCTTTATACTTCTTATATCCCGATAATCGAATAAGTATATGCCTTACCTTGAAAATACTAAAAAAACGTAAAACCTTACATAATCACTAAAAACAATTTTTTTATTTTATTTTTATAAATTGAAGTATTACCTACTTATTAATGCATCTTTGCAGTAGCAATTAATTGATGCAGTTTTTAAATTAAACAAAGGGCTTTATCGCCATTTACGATTATGCTGCCCTGGATGGTGGTTAATGATTTTCTTGAAGAAGTCATCTGAAGAAAACAACTTCCTTAAAGTCGTTATGGTGAAAAATTCGGATTTCTCGACCATTCCTTGTTTCGTCGCCACGTCTAGGAATTTTCCTTTACTCGTTTCAAGCTGTATTCAACTCTGCCAACTCGTCCGACGCACGAGTACAATGAATAACAAAATAATCGTGCGCGCTTTTGGTTGCCTTTTATCATACCGTTATCATTACATCATTTAGCTATACATAACACAAAATATTATTTAAAATCTACTTCTGTAAGAACTTTGTTTAGGCACTGAAGTGAATCATTCTCAACGGGGGCGATTGGCACAACAAATAAGAGTGAACGTCATCGGCCCCCAGTAGGAGCGGTTTAATGCGTATTATGTTGGGCGTGTGGTCACGGTCTGCCTCCACCAGGCCACCTTCCAAGCGTGGTGATTATGGTAACCTATCAGGGATAGCAACAAAATAGCTAATGTGACGAATGGCCCTATACAAAAATGTACCCCAGAGTAACCTTCTGCTCTGGGGTATTTTATTTGGGGGACTTACAGCTATAATTACAAATTAAACTAAGAGCCAATTGTTAGGATGTTAGCAATTAAAAGCCTTATAGGTAGGTACAGCAATAGGTGCAATTATACTAAGAAACCTTTCGGGAGCTTAAACTGGGGGGAATTAAAAATAATACATTACAACAGAAAAAGCAGATCTTTAAGAATTGTTCTACACTTATCATTGAAAAAAATATTTTTTACCTAAAGTACGTAAGGTACTTACATAATTGACACCATAAATATAAATTTCGAGGGTATATATAACATAAGCAGTCCACGTTGTGAGCATTGCACCTAATTTAAGCGGACCTGCACCTAATTAGGGAAAGTGCCTACCGTTATTGGACCTGTTTACATCCGATTGGTCTAGCGGTATGACTTGACAGCTAGCAAATGTAATAATAATAATAATACGAAATAATGCTGTCCACGCCTAGACCAATAGTTCAGATTAATATTTGAAATGTGTACTTAGTTCATCCAACACTTCCGTAGATTTCCGGTGGTTTTAAATTACAACAACGATACTAAAAGATGGTAATCCAAATCTCAATGCGTGATTCATAGGTTCACTATTTTGGTTTAATCCCAGTAGATCCAAGAGCCAGGTGGATCTACGATTGATCTAGTGAGACTTTATCTATTAAGATCCTGGATCTAGTGAGATAGGACGCTCATGTGAATGAATTGTTAACACATTACATTTTGCCTTATATTTATTTTTTCTTCAAAATTTTGCAACCCGCTTCTTGTGTCGTGAATTTAATTAAGTCTTTGTATACCTACTTATAGAAAGTATCTAAGTAACCATATAAGCAGATTATTTATTACAGATCCTCATGTTTCACTTTCTTGCGGTATGGAAATGACCAAAATTCAGATGGCAAACCTTTGACATCTCTTTCTCGTTTTACAAAAGCTGTGTATGATGAAACGCAATTCCCTATAAAATAATTTGCCTGCCCCAATATGGCTAAATCTAAATGTGGATCAGAAACAGGTAATTTTCTTATTTCAATTTTTTGTGGTTGAAGTGCAATCTTAAGTTCATCCACCATATGATTGGAATCAGATGCAACAAAAACATACTTTATATCTTCAAGTTTCTTGACTGCTCGCTTTATTTGCCTGAAAAAAAAAGACAGGTTTATTAATTTTACGTATTTTTAGAGTTCCGTACACATAGCATAGTTGAAGAAATGTCATGGATATATAGCGCGCGTCGCCAGGCACATGCTCATTTAGTCATGCGGCAGCATATTTCTCATAAGTTGTGCGCGTATAGAGCTATTAAATTTTCAAACACGCACAATGTAGGGAAGCTAGGGAACCTACAGAGCACTTTTGTTACTTATTTTATCAGTATATTATTTAAATGATAATTTGATTACTAGCTGATCCACCCCGGCTTCGCATGATGTCAGCGCGGCATGTTTTTCATTAAAATTATATTGATATATAAGTATCATTAGCTTGTTGAGTATATTGCGACTTATACACTCCCTCCAAAATCGCCGAATTCACCTAGCAGTTGTGCTCGGTTGTCACCCTTGAACCGTCGCAAAGGCAGGTTCTGCGCACACGATATATGCGTACTCGGCCCGTTTGAAGTGATATTATCGTAGCACTACTTATACGTTTTAAAATACCCATAAAACCATTTGATGTGTTGGTGCACCAAAATATAGAATAAATCTGAACAGCGGTTGGTTCCGTACCCGTTTTAAAAAAGTGGAACCCTTACAGGACTTCCACGTCTATTCCTAAGACCCTTTTTCTTAGCCGAGCTGAAATTGAAATCAAATGCACGTTCATAGGCTCGTATTACAAAACTATATGCTGAATCGTCGATTGATGCTCAAGTAATGATATCATTCATTATTTGATCATTATGTGAATGAAATCTCGTCTTGAACAGAGATTTTCGAAGGGCGCGTCTCGGCTGTCTGCCGTCAACGAATTCAGAATGGACGTGGAAGAAGCACTTTTGCTTGTGGATTGTATATCGAAAGTTAAAGCGTCGCAGAAAGAGACTGAAGATGGAAGGGATGAGTTGTGACGTTTACCCATCTCAACCGGCGCGGAACAACAAACATTTTACAAAGATTTATGAGTTATTTATCTGTTCCTAAAAATTTTTTTAAATCCATTCCATGATAAACAAATTGTTTTCCTGCAAAACTGAGTTCTTACTTGAAAACTCGTAAGTTGCGGTTTCAAACCATATTTAGGAGTAGTATTTACGCTTTCTCCTGCCTAAAAAATTATAACTATGTTGCTATTAGTTTAACCACACTTGACATTCCGCTAGAGGCGCTGTGCTGGATTTCATATACATACCTCGATAGCGAGTACAGTAATATTAAAAAACTAGACGCTTAATAGACGTACAGTTACAATTATCTGAAGTGGAGTGGATCGCGCAACCTAGCCATAGTACTAGCTTAGTTTGGGACTAAATGGCGTCATTGGAACTAAAATCGCGAGGGGCGACCTACTGTATATAAATACTCACTTAATTACTTCTACTGGTTGAGGGAAGCACATCGATGACGTCAAAGGTCCTCTTTCATTTTTGTAGCCAACACATTGAGGGGCCGCAAATAACATGGGGCTATCTGGCACATGTCGACAAGCCTTCACCCAGTCTTGTCCATTTCTGAGGTGAATTCCTATAAAACCACCACCACTTATATTCTTCTTTATAAACATACTGGACTTGTTTATAATTTCATTGTTCCATGATAAGTATCTCTGTAATATTGTATTTTCTTTTTGTACAGGAAAACTGGCTGGAGCACCTAAAATGTACGAAAAAAATTATTTTCTTTTTGTACAAGAAAACCGGCTGCAACACCTAAAATAAAAAATAAAATAGGAACATGTCGGATCATGATCATGATACATTTAGTTTTGTAGCCGTCATTTACAAATTAATAAAATATTATGCGGTTTTCCAAGGTCAGTCGAAAAGTTACAAAAGTAAGAAGTTAGTATTTACCTATATATATACTATATACTAATATCTATCTATCAAGCATGCCCCATCGTAGACCACGTCATTGTTTAAAATCAGGCCGCAGGCTACAGTGCTCAAATGTTTGGCGCAGAACCTGAAAACCTACCTAACACGTTCACAAATACGTAATTATACATATCTATTGTTCCTACCCAGGGAATAGAATACCTTTACTTTTCTTTAATAGTTCTAAGGATAGTTGTGTTACTTTTGTCATAAATGTTAATAGTTAATGGTAGGTAGGTACTACTGACATAACGGCGAGACCCCTTTGGGCTAGAAAAAAAACCTGACGATATTAACTCCTATTTTTCGCCACCATGGGGTCACCATGTATCTAACACCTACTTTTTGATTCTTCTTGAGGAGCCGAAAAACTCTTATCTGGTGTAAGCTGCAGGGATTCTTGTAGGTTATATTCCTGGGTCTGAACAATCCTAAACCTTAATTGTTGTGCCAAGTTGCCCCACTAATGACCGATTAAGTGTGGATCGTTGGGAATAATCGTCCATGTCAGGTGAAAATCGTACTTAGTTCTAATTTTGGGTCCACTTTTTATTTTTATCATACACCTGTACTTCTGCCATATCTATCTATATATCTTCCCAATCGTCGAATCTGTGATGTTATGAATATGTTCAGCACCGAACAATTGTACATGAGTACGTACATCCGGACAGATGAAAGCAAATTTCGCCAATCAAAACAGAGACTTTCGCTCAAACCGTTCCCGCGATCAATTAGCTTGGACAGACAGGCGGATAAACCTAGCTTACTTATAAGTAAGCTAGGTTTATCCGCCTGTCTGAAGGGTATACCCTTCTGCACTAAAAGCACTTACTAGGCTTACTGGCCCGATAGCTCAGTTGGTAGTAACCCTGCCTTCTGAACTGTGGGTTGTGGGTTCGATTCCCACCCAGGACAAACATTTGTGTGATGAACATAGGTGTTTGTTCTGTGTCTGGGTGTTATATTGTATTCTATGTATGTATTTACAAACAAAAAGTATCTAAGTATTGTATCAGTTATCTGGTTCCCATAGTACAAGCTTTGCTTAGTTTGGGGCTAGATACGCTAGCTAAAAATATGTGTGGACATCTCACACACGCTTTGTGTGAGATGTCCACACATATTTTTATTATTATTATATAACTCACCTGTAAAAGCTAGTACAGGCCATCTCTTTGTAGGATAGTTTTGTTTCCATTTGTCCATCATTGCATCATTGCGAGCATCATAATTCAAAGGCCCATAGAATTCAGAACTTACAAAGTTTATGTCAAATGTGTCCCAGAAGGGTCCAAACGGGTTACCAGATTTGGCATTGCAACTTCTTTCTATTTCACCGGTTCTTTGAGTATAGCAAAATGAAACCCTTTTATATTCAGGCCAAATAGAAGGTGCTATATCATTCATAAAGTTTTCCATAGTAATGACTTTGTGATATTCTTTCAATACTTCTATGTCAAAATATGTATCAAAAGGTACTTGAATGGATTTAGGTTCTCCATATCTGTATTCAACCCAAGGAGGAAGTATCAAAGTTCTATTTATACTCTTGCTGAATGCCAACACACCTAAAAAATGATCTGCTTGATTTCCAAACCTACCTGGAAAAAAATTTTTGTTTAGGTACTTAGGTTGTATGTTGTATTATATTAAACACACGTAATCTATATATGTAAAAATGAATCCCTATTTCTCTTGGTCGTCGCATGACGCGTGAACGGATAGAACATTTTCGTTAATTCTTTTTTGTCTTTATTATTGTCAGGAAAAGGTTCTTATGAAATAAAAAAATAAGAAAGAAAACTAACCACGCGGGTAAAACCGCGGGGCGCAACTATTAACATATAAATAAGTATTGATTTATTTGAAAACGGAATACTAGGTATTGACATTTAGATGTAAACTAATAATAATAATATACATTATATAAGAGATCTATTGCGGTAGGCATCAAATACCGCCACCTCGCTGTGAAGGTGGACTGTAAGAAAAGGCAACGTTTTTTAGCCAATCCAGCTGGGATTTGGTTGGCGGGGTAACTGTAAGGTCGCATGTTCATTCACTTAGAACCTTTCTCAAGCAAAATTGTGGCGAAGTGTTGCTAACGGTGGATGTTGAAAACGCTTTCAATAGGCTATTTGACTACTATATTTTTATTACATACATAAATAATATACCTCAAAAAATAGATAACTGTGAAAACAAAACTTGAATATCTCAAAAAATGACTAAGATACAGGCATTTTAAAATACAGAAATAGAAGAGACAACTCAAACACGCAGTGACGTCAGTTACCAGTCCTCACAGTAACTAATTACTAAGCTGTGGTAGCTCTACATACAATCTTTTTGGCATGTGACGTCACAAGCCATGCCTTCATAGTAGCTGTGAGGAAGCTCAACACGATCTCTGTTTTGCGAGAAAGGGACAGGCGATGAAACTTTAAAAGCGTACTACTCCGTGATTAATTTACCGATTTTACTTATTTTTACAATGATTACATTCATTTTTAACCTACTTCATGAAAATAATATTTACTTGTTCATTTTTAATAGTAGTCAAACAGCCTATTCTGTCGACAGAGCCGCTCTTTTGATACAAGTCAAGGATAAAGTTCTGGAACTATATAAATTCCTTTATCAATGTTATGACAATCTAACAAAATTAAACTAAAGGTGTGCTGCTTTTGTACGACAACGCGCCCGTCCACAAGAGCCGCGTTGCGTTGGCTGCCCTTCATAAGGTGTCCACCTTCGATATTTTAAATCACCCACCCTACTACACCTACAGCCCAGACCTGGCCCCGAGTGATTATTACCTGTTTCCAAAAATGAAAAAAGAGCTGCGGGGTAAACAATTTACCATCGATGATGAAGTCAAGGAGGCAGCTTCGGCGTATTTTGAAGACAAAGAGAAAACATTTTTTATGAGGGTATAAATAAATTAATTGAAAGATCTGAAAAATGTATTCGTCTTGCAGGTGAATATATTGAAAAGGAAAAATAATAGTTTTTTTTATTTCCACCCCTTATCCCGCATTCCACAGACTTAAAAGCGCCCCCTCGTAGCACAGAAAAATCTTTTGTCTGTCTGTCTTCCCGATACACACGTTAGGTAGTGGTTAGGTAGTGTAGCCAGTAGTTAGTTAGGACTGGTCCGGTGATCCGGCTGCGCTATCGAGCCGATATTTACTATGGCTGATATAGGATCGTTCGTGCTGGCGATCATTGAGTTCGTGGGGTACTCATTTGTCAAGCTTTTTTACCTTGCCGACTTGACGGAAATGTGCCAATAATGTTTAAATGTTAACGTCGAAACTGAATTCAATGGTAGATTGAGTATCATCAGCTTCCACAATCGCCCAACATATACCAATAAATATTATTCTGCCGTCATAAGGAAAAAAGACGTTTTTGCGTATTTTTATAAATGGAGAAAAAAAATGTTTTGTGTTGAATAGTTTAAAAAGATGAAAAGGCACTTCTACGCAGAACCGTCTTTTTTCAATAGCAGTAGCCAGAAACGTCATTTCAACGTATGAACTTAGTACATATTTTCTATATAAATTTGACGCTTCTACTTAGATGTGTTTTTTCAACGTAGTATTCATCAGAAATGTCTTTTTTGTTAGTAAACATACTGTTATACCGCAGATGCGTCTTTTTGGACAATGCGAAAATTAGGGTTCTGGTTGGTTTTCAGAAATAAAAAAAATATTAGCCGATTCGTCTTTTTTTGCTGATCCAGAATATATATCCAACTCATTTTTGACCAATATGTCAGATGCGCCTTTTTTCCTTATGATGGCAGTATTAATAACTTATATGTTGCTCTCCATACATTGAAAACCGTTTTAGTCGAATAACTCCTAAACTATACTATAACTCCAATCTCATAGCAACTTCATAGAAAATTACAAATCAAGACCAGGGGGTGATCAAGAAACTTTGACTGCAATGCAACAGGAGAAATTTTCATACTAACTATGCACATAAACTGCGTATTCAAACTATCAAATCCATACATTTTTTGTTTCTATGGGTTAAAGCGTATTGTATTGTATTGTGTATATGTGCATAGTTATTATAGACATTTTCAAATTCGGAATGAAATTTCTCCTGTTGCATTGCAAAGTTCCGTGATCACCCCCCTGGTCTGTGGAACATAATATCCTGAAAATCAAGGAAGAATTTTAAATGTCAGTTCAGCCACATAGTCTTCTAAATTTACTATTAAAAAAGCATTAACTTATCAAGTCGGGTAATTGAAAATGTAGAGTAACAAACCGCATTTTGAGTTTTTATTATGAACTAGCTTCTGCCCGCAGCTTCGCCCGCGGCGTGGCCTATGGGAAAATAATGCAACCACCCATTTCACCTTGTTAAGGGTGGAATTTCGAAAAGTCCTTTCTTAGCGGATGCCTATGTCATAACATCTACCAGCATGCCAAATTTCAGCCCGATCCGTCCAGTGGTTTGGGCTGTGTGTTGATAGATCACTATGTCAGTCAGTCAGTCAGGCACCTTTCAGTTATATATATTTAGATAAATGCTCTTATTTGTTTGAATATAAGTTTCATTTGGATAGCCACAAATTCACATTTCTCTAGAATCAACAAGTAAGCACATAATAAAAATTATTTTTCCAATGCTTAATTAAATCACTTTACAATTTAATGATTACAACATAGAATTCAACACTAAAATATGAAGTGTAAAAATAAAAGAATTTATTTAGGATGAAGTGTTTACATTTTTTTAAAAGATATATCAATGGGTTTCATTTTTATTTTTTTTGTACACCCAGCACACTTACCAAGTTTTGCCAAGGTTAGATGATATGATGACCTGCATGCCAGTACCAAAGCTACTAATATTCATACATACATTCAGACAGGTGGAAGTAAATTTTGCCTTAATGTATAATTCATTTGTTATGTGGCAAATTTCTATTGCTTGATAGATAAAAAGGCAGTGAACAACTGTTAATGACTAAAATAGGGTTAAAGAAAAAAAATCTGCTTGCCTTACTTTAGAGGTATCTTCTATCATTAATTGAAACTAGAGGCACTCCAAAGTTTTTTATTTTATGAAATTTGCCCATTTTTCCTATTCATTATCAGAAATAGTGGGTAGGCAGTTAAACATTGTTTGATCTTAGATTGAGTTAGTTGTAGGTAATAACTTAAGCCCTTGATAAATCAACCGAAAATATATTTATAGGTGCATAGGTAGATATCATATCTTTTAAATTGTGTAGCTCAACAATCGATCAATGTGTGGTAATATTCAACCAAATAGTTCAGCCGTTTTGGCTTCAAAACAAACAAACCTGATTTATCAAAGAAAACTGTGCTGGGTTGTAATGCCATGAAACGAAAATGGAAAATATTTCACTTAGAATCACGAATCCTATAAAAAACGAATTTTATAGGATCTGAGCTTAGCACTTGCAAGCTAATTATATATTATTATTATACATAGGTTATTATTGTTATAAAATATGAAAACCAGTAACTTCATGCCAGTGACAAAATAAAGATGCAATAGGTTTTTATATAAATTATGTACCACTTATTGGGTCGATTCATGCCTAATATCAGAATTTACCGACATACCTACTTACTTTACTTACCCATGCATGGGCAATAAGCGACATATCCTTCTTCTTGGCCATACGCAAATAAAAATCTAAACAACAATGCCGAAATTACAAATCTCATTTTTCCTCAGATATGTAGGTACATACCTACCTATTTCCTTATAGCTTTTACTCTAATAAACAATACATAATTTGACGATTATTCTTTTTTCGTTTTTGGTTTGGCTCCACACTTTTGTGTATTTAGCCAGTGTCAAGTAATTGATAATTTTTCAAGTTAATTAATATATTACATACTTATGTGTCAAGTCAAGTACCAGCCCAAGTTATCAAGTCAAGTCTAATCAAGTCATACAAAATGATTATTTGTTTAATATGTAAATTAATAAGTTATTAAATATATAAATATGCCAACATGTTTTCTATTCCATCAAAATCATAACTTTTTAGCATTTAATCAAAAGTTATTTTTAAATTTGTTATTGCTAGTTTTTTAATATTATGTATTTTAAGTGTTTGAATTAATTTATTGTGGATCTGTGGAACAACTACAGTAAACTGCTTCTGTGCAAATCTAGTTTTCACCCATTGTACGGAAACTCGATCAACTCTTTTGGAAGATATAGGTAGAATTGGTACTATTGTCTTATGAAAACGTCGAAGTCCCTCGTATATAAATAGATTCCGTACAGTTAACACATTTGCTTTTTCATATACTGCCGAAGTAGGATGTCGGAAGGGTAGGTAAAGTAGCACTTTTAAGACCGCGCGTTGAGCGCGTTCCACAGTGATTATGTGAGTTTTTGCAGCACGTCCCCATGCACATATGCAGTACAGTACCTAATGAGGCACTCAAATAGAGCTTTATACATTTGAATAATCAGTTCAGAATCCGTTATAGTCCTATGCGATTTAAATACATACTTGATTAATATGGATGCTCCAGTTCAGTTGTTCATCTATGTGTACTCCAAGATACTTGTACTACTTAATGTACAACTCGTGAAAGAACCTCGCATGTACTGGCGAGAAGTACTACGGTTGCATGGAAAAGTGTTTATTTTTAAATCATTAGATGTAGGGCCACCCACTTTAGTTAAGCTGAAGCACATATATTTAGTTTTGGCGGTGTTCAGTGAATAAAGACTATTCTCTAACCATTTCGTAACCACAGAGAGACACATCTCAGCCCGTTCTGTCATCCTCTACCAGGTCCGATCATGAAGCATCAAGACCGTGTCATCCCCAAACATTAATAAATCCAAACTGGGTAGTACAGCATAGGTCGTTTGTATAAATTAGAAAAAGCGTAGTTCCTAGTGTACTACCCTGAGGAACGCCATATGTACACGAAGTACTCTTGCTGTCATGATCCTCAACGGTGCTCAGCGTTCTACCGGAAAGATAGTCTGAAAACCAATTCCATGCTAACCCTTTGATGCCAACATTTTCCATCCTCATCAGCAAAATGGGTATCGAAACGGTGTGATAGGCTTTCTGAAGGTCCAGAATCGACTGCATACCCTCATTATTTTAGTTATTGGCTCTTCTTAAAATTTCTTCTGTGGATTCAAAGTTGGTGCAGTTGCCACTGGCTAAGTTTTATTTCAATGCATGATAATAAGATTGCATCACAGCACACACAACAGTTCGTGTTACAAGTTTTTACCGAGTATTTGAATTAGTAAGATTGATCTTACTAAATATTATTTCATAATCTGCATTTGCATGTCGAAGCACGGAACAATTACACTGGCTGACTGGCGGCTGGCTGGCTGGCTGAGTTTTTTATAGGTATTTATTGATTATAACCTGTCAAATCAAAAATTATCATATTTCTGCGTACGATCATTATAATACATAGATACTTTTTATTTGTAAATATATATGACGGCGGCAACGTCCAGTTATAAACTCTATGCACAGCAATCGAGCACCGTAATTTACCCTGTGGTGGCATTAAATTTATTACAGTGGCAGCACCGGCAACTGTCATGGCGCCCCTACCTGTCTGGCTATATAAAGGGATCGATTGGTGCGCCACGGATCATTCTTGTTCCAGACACGGCGCGGTGTGGACATGCTGAAGGCCTATAGTCATATAGGTTGCAACCTACCCACAACACGTTCCTGCTTACATATACATAGAACAAAAAACATAATATTATTTAATAAACATAAAACAATAAAAAGGGAACTTAATCAAACAAACCACTACCAGTAGGCAACGTGCCCATTATGCTGGCAGCATTGCCACGTTGAATGGCAATGCTCAATCTTTGGCCGAAGTAGAGGCCAGCATTTTGGTCACGCGTGGCTTCAACCAGACGTTTTGAAAGGTCTTTAAAAATTTGGTGAGTACTCGGTCCCCAAGGCACCAGTGTCTCAACTGCAAAAGGCGCAAATATAAAACCGCTATCAAGATTACTATATTTGCGCCTTTTTAGCTGCTCAGCAGAATTCGCCGCCGCGCCAGCCTTAACTTGTGTTCCAGGAAGATGTGACGGCGCAAGGGTGTCAACACATGTAGCGTCCCACACCAAAGGCCGCCCCAACTTCCAAGGAATTAAAGTCATTCCGTCGGGTCTTTTACCATCGTCCCTAACGAGGCCATTAGGCTCCAAAATAGCGGCGCAGTTGGCGCTAGTAAAAGCCCTACGAATGATATCGTTCAGACTAGCGTGGCGAGGAATCCTCCCGGCACTGCGGACGCAGGAAAGGCCATGGTGACCGAGCTGGTCGACAGTACTGCCACACTGGCAGCGGTGTGGAGCACAGCACGATGCGCCCAAGCGGAGAGATGCTGCAGTTCTAAAAGATGACGAATCCATCAATGTGCCAGTATTACGTGATGGGAGAGCTTGCAGCCACAAACCTGATTCCCACTTTGCAGTGGCTAAGAGGCGGGCACGATCTGCGAAGCTTGAGCACGTATGGACAAGTTGATTCCGTACTTGCTCGCAGAGCGGCCCGTCCCAGAGCCTCTGTGAGGTAAGAGATTTAGGGACCTCTGTGTTAGGGCAGGCTAACAACCACGCGTTCCTGGCCTCGTCAAAAAAGGTAATTTCTATATTATCTAATGATGCAGCAAGAATTTTGAGGGTCAAATTTTGAGTACTATGTACTGAGGACAGAAACGCAGGAAGAGCAACACCAGAGATCGACCGGATACCAAGGCCTCCCATTCGTACAGGAAGTGAAGCCTGTAACCACTCTCGATCATGTAAATTTATGTTCAAAATTGTTTCCAAAGTGCTCTTTACGATGTTGTCTAATCTGTGAAGAAGATCCGTATGTTTCCAGAGCTGACAACATCGTAAGATATACGTAAATTTTGGGACAAACAGACAATATCGAATTATGGTAAAAGCCATGTGGGTGTTAATTTTGGATAAACGTTCCGAGCATTGTTCAAAATTTTGAATTTTCTCTTCAAAAAAAAGAGGGAAAGATTCATCGAGAACAGGAGAACCCAGTAAACGAAGTGAATACTTATCTATAATTTTTATATTTGGGGCCAAACAATTAAATTTTTGAAGTACCAAATCTTTTGCGGGAATGTCGTCTGAAACAAAAAGTTCACATTTTGAAAAATTTAGCTCAAGGCCGATCGCTCGGAATTCGCCAACTAAATAAATTAGGTCGTCATATACAGTAGATACGTCGCCACCCAAAGTCCCATCATCCAAGTACCAAACATTAAGCTTGGATTGCAGGCGTTGGATAATGGGATGAATCGCGAGACTGAAAATTGCTGGACCGAGCGGATCGCCTTGTTGACAGCCGACCGCTGAAAGAATTTCGTTGCCATTATAAGTTAATTTTGTTGAAGTACCATAGCATTGCCAAATAAAGTTGTACAAATTTGGAATTTTGTCTTTCACTTGCGTTAACAAAGCTCCCCTGTCCACGGAATTGAACGCGTTTTTTACATCCACCTTCAGAAGCACTTCTCCACAGCTGTTACTCAGGAATGTTCGTGTAGAATGGACGGCGGCTTCGCAACCGCCGGGCGAACCAAAACCTTGCACAGGTTGAAAAATATTTGCCAAATGTGGCGCTGTCTTCTTACAGCAGATCTTGGCTGCGAGTCGGCGAAATGTCATTCCGACTGCTATGGGTCTAATGCCACCGTCCTTTTTTTTTAAAGCACATAAATTTGCACCGTAGAGTATATCAATGATGTCACCGTTTACTTTCCCAGAAAGCATCAGGTTAATTAAGGCCGTCAGGTCCCTCAGAAGGGCTTCACTGGTTTCTCCGCTTCCGCCACTCAAAAGATCCTTTAAATGTTGCGGCGAGAGGGCATCTAAACCTCCAGCGGAGCCACTCTGAAAAGAAGTAACGGCAGTAGATACGTCTATGGCTGACACTTCTACGGTGACATCAGACTCCAACGGTGCATCTGGAAGTTGGAGATTAGCTAAAGGAGGTGGATGCTTTCCCTCTAAAATTGAGAGGGTTTCAGGTGTGTCTGGTGCTAATGTGTCGCTGGAAAAGAGAATTCTGGCGGCGCCTTTTATATCCCCGTCACTAAGCTTGCTTTCTACGATTTTGTAGCAAACAGACTCGGAACAGGTTATTAATTTTTTTGAATTTTGGTGTTGGTCCGAATTATAATTTGAAAATAAAAGTGGTTCTTCCAGTGTACTGTACTTTACACAGTTCTCCTTCACTCTAGCTGTTAGAGATTTTCTATTGGAAGGATCTCTTCTGACATAAAGTACAGCATACGGGAAGTATAACAGATGTTCCCAGCAACGTACGATCATTGAATATGGATTATAATTTTAAATATGGAATGAATATGGAGGATTATTTGTACGACAGTTATCGTACAAAATCCTACCCTGATTATATCAGCCATTTTGCCAGAGTCAAAGAGAATAGTAATATCATTAACAAAGAGTATAATAATTAATAACTGACCTATAGGGCCACTATTATAACTCACGCAAAACTTTATGAGCTCTCGGAAGTTAGGCCCGAGAGTTGAGTGCATTGTAAAAGCGTGTGAAGTATCTACTCTAAGAAAGATTGTCTTTGATGCGGTTGTTAGGCATTGCCATGGTTACGTGTTGCTTTTTGCTTGTACTCCCAACATGGTCGTTATATTATAAAGTATCTTTATAAAGCCTCGCTTTTTATTAAACCAGCTGGTAGTTTTCTGTGCACTGCGTTAGGCGTCTTTCCATCCACTGACGCACAGGTTATGGGCCTACTGCCACACCTTCTTTTTGCATAATGGAGTCAACGAATTTTTCGGTCGGTGCCACGAATGTACTACGTCTAGAAGGGTCACAAAATTGGAATATTTGGAAGTTCCAAGTAAGAATAATTTTGAACAGCTTGGGATTGTTAGAGGTTACATGCGGGACTATAAAGAAGCCAAAGGAAAATGACACCACACTTACAAAATGGTTAGAAAAAGATGCTAAAGCTCAATCAGTATTAGTAACTCGTATGTCAGAGAGCGTTATGGTACACGTAGTTAATTGTAACTCGGCATGCGAAATTTGGAGCAAACTACATAGCGTCTATGAGTTGAAATCAACAGCTAGCATTCATATGCTTCAGCAAAAATTCTTTAGTTACGAATATGCAGGAGGCACGATGGCTGAACATATTTCAAAACTACAAGATATACGTAGCAAGTTACTAGAGCTGGGACAGAATATTGATGATAAAATGCTGTTGACGAAAATTTTGATGTCATTACCAGAAGAGTTTAAACATTTTGTGAGTGCTTGGGAATCAGTCGATGAACAAAAACAAAACATAAATGACCTGACAGCTAGATTACTGATGGAAGAGGAAAGACTGAGCAACAGGAAAGATACAACAGTACAGTCAGGGTCGGCAGCTTTTACAGCTAAGGAGAGAAATAACTACAGAAAGAATTCTAGCCGAAGTGAACAACAAAATAATAATGAGAGTTTGTGTTATTTTTGCAAGAAACCTGGACATTATATACGGCAATGCAAGTTCAGAATAAACAAGGAGCAGTCGAAGAGTAATAATGCTTTCTTGGCTAATGCATTCATCGGTTCGTGTAAGAGCGACGACTGGGTAATGGATAGTGGAGCTACCGAACATATTTGTAAGAACAAGGACTGGTTTTTAAATTACGTTGAATTTGATGTACCTAGACTTATTACTTTAGGTGATGGTAAGACTATTTCAGCTAAAGGTCACGGAAATATTGAGGTAGAAGCGCATAATGGTAAGAACTGGAATAAAACATCATTGAATAACGTATTGTATGTGCCAGAAATTAAATTTAACTTGTTTTCAGTTTCATGTGCTTTAGATAGGAACTACATACTGATGTCCAACAACAACAAATGTTATTTCATGAAACAGGGTGGCTCAGTTGCAGCATATGCAGTGAGGGAAGGTAAACTGTTTAACATGAGGTTCAGGTTAGTAAGTAAACCTACTGCTTTTGTAGGGGTCAAAGCCACAACACTGAAAGATTGGCATGAGGTGCTCGCGCATCAACATTTCAGTCATGTGCGTAAATTACTGGACTCTCAAAACATCAAGTATACTGATGGTAAGAATAATATTTGTGTAGACTGTATTAAGGGCAAGCAGCATAAGTTCCCGTTCGAAAGAAGTTCAACTAAAACTAGTAGACCACTTGAACTTGTTCATATTGACCTGTGTGGTCCAATGGAGGAAAAATCCTTAGGGGGAGCTCGCTATTATTTGTTGATTAAAGATGATTACTCACATTACAGAACTGTTTACTTCGTAAAAGAAAAAGTTGAGGTTTGTCAAAAAGTGCGTAATTTTATAGCATTAGCGGAGAATGAGACTGGACAGACCGTGAGCAAAATACGAACAGACGGAGGGACTGAGTTTTTGAAGTAAAAAAAATATTTTGAGGAGAAAGGTATAAAACATGAAACTACGGTAAGTTATACACCACAACAGAATGGTAAAATTGAGAGAGAGATGCGAACAGTTACAGAAGCAGCAAGGACGATGCTCCAGGCAACATCTTTATCGAAACATTTTTGGGCTGAGGCTGTTGCGAATGCTGTATATGTGCTTAACCGTACTGGTACAAGCACAGTGGAGGGAATGTCACCATTCCAAGTATGGACTGGTAAGGAATTTAAAGGATTATCTCAATTGAAGGTGTTTGGTAGTGAGTGCTATGTACATGTACCTGATCAATTACGTAGGAAATGGGATGCCAAAGGAGAGCTTGGATTATTTATGGGATACGGAGATAGTACTAAAGGTTACAGAGTATACCTAAAACAGAAAAAAATCGTAGTCATCAAAAAAGATATTATATTCACGGGAAAGGAGAAGATTAACGAGTTAGTAAATCAGAAAGGTGATTTTACAGTTACCATGAATCAAGAAATAGAAGATATTATTCGTGAAATAATAGGAGAGGGAAATAATACGGAAAATGAAATTGAAAATATTATACCTGAAGCTGTAGTAGATAGTATAGAAGAAGAAATAGATGATTATGAAAGTGCAAAAAGTACTGATACAGAAAGTCAAGAAGAAGAACTGGGGAGAGGAAAAAGGATACGAAAGGTTCCAGAAAAGTTCAAAGATTATCTGTTACTTACATATGAAGAAGCAATGAGATCGCACGAGAAAAATAAATGGAAACAAGCAATTGATGAAGAAATGATGTCAATACGCGAAAATCATGTATGGGAATTGGTTGATAAAGAGGAAGCTAAAGGTCATAAAATACTAACGAACAGATGGGTTTTTCGTATAAAAGATAATGGAACGTATAAAGCTCGTTTAGTTGCGAGAGGAAATGAACAGCGCGACATAGATTATGAAGAAATATTTAGTCCAGTAGCAAGTATGTCAGCTATTAGAACGTTATTTGCGATAGCTGCGGCGAAAAATTATAAAATAATGACTTTTGATGTTAAAACTGCATTTCTTCATGGAGAACTGAAAGAAAATGAAATTATGTATATAAAATTACCATTAGGTTTAAGTATGGGAGATGACAGTAATAATATTTGTAAGCTGAAGAAGTCTTTATATGGATTAAGACAATCGCCCAGAAGATGGAATGAAAAATTTCTCATAACTATGAAAGAGCTTGGGTTTGTGCAAACCAGAAATGAACCTTGTGTTTTCAAGAATGTAGAATCATCAGTCATACTAGCAATATATGTTGATGATGGATTGATGATAGGTGAGAAAAGTGCAGAAATTAAAAAGATATTGGAAGAATTAAATTGTAGATTTGAGATCAAAATTTGTTTAGAACCAAAAACATATTTGGGTATGGAAATTGTACAAAAGACTGAAGGGATATATTTGACTCAAACTGCGTATACAAAGTCTATATTGGAAAAGTATAACATGCAGTCTTGCAAGCCTGTCGAAATACCTTGCTTAGCAGACAACATGGAAGAAACACAATATAGGAAAGAATCAAAGTTTCCTTACAGAGAGGCTGTGGGAAGTCTATTATATTTGACTAGGACAAGACCAGACATAGCATATGCTGTAGGTATTGCTGCCAGAAATATGGAAGAGCCGGAGCAGTGGCATATTACGGCTGTTAAAAGGATTTTTAAGTATTTAGCTGGAACTTTGAACGAGGGTTTGTTTTACAAACCAACTGACGATATATGTCTTATGTCATATAGTGATTCTGATTACGCAGGAGATCTCAAGACTAGGAGGAGTACATCGGGGTACTTAATCACACTTAGTGATGGACCAATTTCGTGGGCCTCAAGAAGACAACCTATAGTGGCTTTGTCTTCTACAGAAGCTGAATTTATCTCAGCAGCAGATTGTTGTAAAGAACCAATATTTTTAAAATCGCTGTTGTTGGACCTCAATATTGAAGTGAATGTTGTGTTAAAAGTAGATAATCAAAGTGCCATTCAGTTAATTAAAACGGGAGTTTTTAACAAACGTTCGAAGCATATTGATGTTAGATTTCATTACATTCACGAGTTATATCTTAACGAAGATTTTATTATTGAGTTTTGTCCAACTGCCATGCAAATTGCGGATGTGTTTACGAAACCGTTGTCTAAAAATAAGTTTGAGTTTCATAAAAATAAAATCGTAAGGGAAGTACATGACTATAGTAGGTATGCTGATAAAGTGAGTCGTTGACATTATGTCATATAGAGGATTGTTTAATAAATGACAGGTCAACCAAGTTATGTCAAAGATGTCTTGTAGATATGTCAAAGAGATGTTAAGTTATTTTGTAAATCTCTTTGTAACGTAGGAAGCTGCCTACCTAATAATTAGGAGTTGATTAAGTTGTTTAGTTTATATTAGGTCTTTACCTATGAAATTGCCGTTTTGTTTGAAAAAAGTTAAAGTATTTTTTTTTCGAACTTATTTATTTTTTTTATTCAAAGTAATCACCCCTGCAATCAATGCATCTTTGCCAACGCTGTGGCAGTTTATGGATGCCCTTCTTGAAAAAATCAGCAGGACGGGAAACAACAAACTCTTCAAAGGCGTTTAGTACTGCCTCTCGGGAATTGAATTTTTTTCCCGCTAAAAAGTTGTCCAAATTTTGGAAAAAGTAATAGTCGGTAGGCGCAAGATCTGGTGAGTATGGCGGATGAGGGAGAGCTTCCAAACCCAACTCATGCAGCTTAGAGACGGTCTGTTGTGCAGTATGGGGTCGCGCGTTGTCGTGAAGTAGCAGTGGAGACGACCGATTGACCAAAGCTGGTTGCAGACGTGGGAGTTTCGCCATCATTTTGGTCAGTTCTTCAATGTACACATCTGCAGTAATGCTCTCGCCGTTTTGTAAAAAGCTATGATGAATCACACCAGCACTAGACTACCAAACTGTGACCATCACCTTTCTAGGGGTCATTTTTCGTTTTGCACATTGCTTTGGTACCGAACCAGGATCTAACCAACTTGCTGAGCGCTTTCGATTATTAAAAAGAATCCATTTTTCGTCGCACGTAACAATTCTGTTCAAAATTCCTTCATTTCTGTGCCTGTTAAGCAGCGCAAGGCAAGTCTCGACGCGTACGTTGCGCTGGCGATCGTTAAGTTCGTGGGGCACCTATCTATCAAGCTTTTTTATCTTCCCAATCTGTCGCAAATGGACCAATATTGTTTTGATGCTAACATCAAAAGCTGCTGCCAGCTCAGCTGTAGATTGAGATTCATCAGCTTCCACAATCGCCTTTAATTAATCATTGTTGACCAAAGTTTCCGGACGACCATGAAGTTCATTTTTCATGTCAAAATTCCCAGAACGGAACCGAGCAAACCAATAACGGGTTGTACGTTCGTTTGTACAGTTCTCTCCGTAAACGTCGTTGATGTTACGTGTCGTTTGTGCCGCGTTGGTGCCACGACGGAACTCATATTCCATAATTACACGAAATTTCAAAGTATGCATTATGAGGAAAAATGTTGAAATGTAATGAAAATACAACGCTAATCAATAAACAAAAGACTTATATTGTAAATAGAATGTCATATTTTTAAAACAAAATTAATTTGAATTTAGAATTCATAGCCAATCAAAACTTTTTTTTTGTTTGAAAAAGTCTGTACTGCAATACGGCAATTTCATAGGTAAAGACCTATTATTAATTTGTGAAATTAGGAGAGGGTGTGAAGTATCTACTCTAAGAAAGATTGTCTTTGATGCGGTTGTTAGGCATTGCCATGGTTACGTGTTGCTTTTTGCTTGTACTCCCGACATGGTCGTTATATTATAAAGTATCTTTATAAAGCCTCGCTTTTTATTAAACCAGCTGGTAGTTTTCTGTGCACTGCGTTAGGCGTCTTTCCATCCACTGACGCACAAAGCGGCCATACAATAACTATAATATACGTACTGAGCAGCCATCCGTCGCATCAGCCACGAACTGCACAGAGCTCATAAAGTTTTGAGCGAGCATATATGTCTTTTTTTTGTTTTGGTTTTGGCTCCACACTTTTGTGTATTTAGCCAGTGTCGAGTAATTGATAATTTCTCGAGTTAATTAATATATAATGTATATAGTATGTCAAGTCTTGACTTGACATACTATATATTACTATGACTGACTATGACTTGTCATAGTCTAGTCTAGTCAAGTCATACTCCTAGTCCTAGTAAAGTGGTGGAAACTTTACCAGAAGCTCTATGGAGTTTCGAAATAAAACGAAAAGAAACGTTTCACCATCATTATACCACTTTCACACACCAAGCCTGTAATCCAACACTTAACGAATAAAATGCCACCAATTTTATGCACTAACACAAGTTTTGGAAAATAATACAATGCGGTGACAGAGAGTTTTGGCGGGAAAGCGAAAAAGATTGCGTCGCCGCATCGTATTATTTTCCAAAACTTGTGTTATTTTCAGTGTTAGTGTATAAAATTGGTGGCATTTTATTCGTTAAGTGCTGGATTACAGGCATGAGTGTAGGAAAATAGTATAATGATTGTGAAACGTTTCTTTTCGTGTTGTTTCCAAAACTCCATAGAAGCTTCAAGTAAAGTTGCCACCACTTTACTAGGAGTATGATTTTGACTAGACTGACTTGACTGTGACTTGACTTGATGACTTCGACTGTGACTTGACACATATTTGCGTGAAATATCGATAACTTGATAAATTATCAATTACTTGACACTGGCTAAATACACAAAGGTGTGGAGCCAAATCCAAAAAAAAAAAAAAAAAAAAAAAAAAAAAATGCGGTGACACGATCTTTTTCGTTTTCCCGCCAAAAAAACTCGACCTAAGCCTTATGACATTGACATAAAAATATATATTATCTTTTTTTTTCTTTTATGGCCATGACACGGTTTGAGTATTGTGCCAGTTTTCAAGTTGCTTTTCTTTTCTTCGTTTCTTATTGACTTTTGTATCTTGTTTTTGTGTTCGATATTTAGTTTACTTATTTTTTTTTGTTTTGTTAAATTTTATATTACTTTCGTAAAAATGGGGAAACTTGGGTTCGGATTATAAACGTTTAAATAAATCTAACAATTTACGTATAGATTAAGATCAGACAAGTTATAGTAGGTATTAATAAAATCACCTACTTAGCTATTTAAAAAGGTGTGAAATAACATACAGACAAAAAAATATTTACATAGGTATATATAACATAAGTAAAATTACTTTATCGAAATACTATGTTACAGTTTTATATTATTTAAAAGCAATAAATCAGATATTGCTTTATAAATTGAAGGAAATATATTATCAATAAGTATAATAACTGCTTACTAACCAGAGTATGTTTTTACCTTTTATTTTTTTATGGCCACTGTATTTTTGACATTTCTGCCAGTTTTACATCAAAATAAACGAAAAAAATGACTTACATATGTAACCGAAATATTGAAAACAATATGATCAGCAAAGTTAAAATATATAGGTCTTTACCTATGAAATTGCCGTTTTGTTTGAAAAAAGTTAAAGTATTTTTTTTTCGAACTTATTTATTTCTTTTATTCAAAGTAATCACCCCTGCAATCAATGCATCTTTGCCAACGCTGTGGCAGTTTATGGATGCCCTTCTTGAAAAAATCAGCAGGACGGGAGACAACAAACTCTTCAAAGGCGTTTTGTACTGCCTCTCGGGAATTGAATTTTTTTCCCGCTAAAAAGTTGTCCAAATTTTGGAAAAAGTAATAGTCGGTAGGCGCAAGATCTGGTGAGTATGGCGGATGAGGGAGAGCTTCCAAACCCAACTCATGCAGCTTAGAGACGGTCTGTTGTGCAGTATGGGGTCGCGCGTTGTCGTGAAGTAGCAGTGGAGACGACCGATTGACCAAAGCTGGTTGCAGACGTGCGAGTTTCGCCATCATTGTGGTCAGTTCTTCAATGGACACATCTGCAGTAATGCTCTCGCCGTTTTGTAAAAAGCTATGATGAATCACACCAGCACTAGAACACCAAACTGTGACCATTACCTTTCTAGGGGTCATTTTTCGTTTTGCACATTGCTTTGGTACCGAACCAGGATCTAACCAGCTTGCTGAGCGCTTTCGATTGTCAAAAAGAATCCATTTTTCGTCGCACGTAACAATTCGGTTCAAAATTCCTTCATTTCTGTGCCTGTTAAGCAGCGCAAGGCAAGTCTCGACGCGTACGTTGCGCTGGCGATCGTTAAGTTCGTGGGGCACCCATCTATCAAGCTTTTTTATCTTGCCAATCTGCCGCAAATGGGCCAATATTGTTTTGGTGCTAACATCAAAAGCTGCTGCCAGCTCAGCTGTAGATTGAGATTCATCAGCTTCCACAATCGCCTTTAATTCATCATTGTTGACCAAAGTTGCCGGACGACCACGAGGTTCATTTTTCAAGTCAAAATTCCCAGAACCCAATCAAGCAAACCAATAACGGGTTGTACGTTCATTTGTACAGTTCTCTCCGTAAACGTCGTTGATGTTACGTGTCGTTTGTGCCGCGTTGGTGCCACGACGGAACTCATATTCCATAATTACACGAAATTTCAAAGTATCCATTATGAGGAAAAATGTTGAAATGTAATGAAAATACAAAGTTAATCAATAAAAAAAAGACTTATATTGTAAATAGAATGTCATATTTTTAAAACAAAATTAATTTGAATTTAGAATTCATAGCCAATCAAAATTTTTTTTTGTTTGAAAATGTCTGTACTGCAATACGGCAATTTCATAGGTAAAGACCTATTATATACATACTAGAAAAAACGTCAAATGAAGACAAATTGAAAAAAGAATTTACTGTGCTTTTGACCACACGACAAGACTAAAGTAAAACTTCTTTAGTTCAGCTCCATCGATCGGCCGGTATAACTTCGTTTAATGTTAATGTCGCTATGTCATCTTACCGGAGATACCAATATAATAATACAAACTTTTAACTTTATTAAGTTGACAATGGAGATCTACGTGAACCAACTTCCGTTCACCTCGCATTCACCAGCTTACTCCCCAAGTGAAGCGGGCGTAAAATTTTTTACTTCAAAAACTATATTAATTCAGGTGATACAATCGACTTTATTAGCTACAAACATTATTGCCCATACTGTTGTTGTTACCATAATGTTGTTGGTGGTGTTCGCCATTTAAGTCCAGTGGGACATTTTAGTAATTTGGCCCTTTCTCCCCACTGCAAAGTAGAATTCTGGATGTACCTAACATCCAGATTTGCATAGTGGCGATAAAGAGAATACTTTTCGATAATTACCTTTCTCCCCACTGTCAAATAAAATATATTCCATGATGGGACTGAGCTGGTGGGAAGAAAGGGAACAACCGGCACGGGAGCTTAGATTTTGTAATGTTGCTTGTTGTCAGTTTTCCCGATCTCGCGTCGTCACGACGACGACGTGCTGCCCGAAAAACTTCTGCTTGCTTAAGTGACCCCCGCATCAGCTGCGATAAAGTAGGATTGTCTGCTCATTTCTTTGTTTTGTTCTCACACCCCCTATATTATGAATTGGTACCAATGGCTCCCAATGGGACGGTTTCGCCTACATTAAAAACTTGTACTTCAGTCGGTATACTTCATATACTTTGAATACTATGGTATACTTATCCCCCAGTTGTAGTGGAGGTTTGGTCTAAAGCAAGATGAAGAACCAGGAAACCAGAACCGAAGACTTATGATAAACAACAAAGGTAAAAACGATTCTGACAATGGCAAGAAAATATGATATTTCCACTTCCACATTTATTCTAAGTGGGAGTGGGACAGTTATTAATACACTTATCGCTTAAAATAAAGTATCATTAGCTTCATTTGTAAACTTGAAGTACGACGAGTTACCTCCTGCTCAAGAGGTGAACCGAAAACATCTTCCGTTTACAGTTTTGTCAATCAATCAAGATTCAAATATTTTGTATCCTTATAGAACCTGTAATATTTGTGTAATGAACTTTGATGTCTCTCTGTCTGTGTGTTATATTGCATTCTATAAATGTATTTACACAGAAACTATCTTAAGTGTTGTACCAAGTATGGCATATCTGGTTCCCACAGTACAAGCTTTACTTAGTTTGGGGCTAGATGGTGGTGTGCGCAATGTGTACATTTATTTATTTATTTATTATTATCATCTTTTTCTCACAAGAAAGCACGTTTTTAATATCTATTTGGGTACCTAAAGCATGAAGTATTTATATAATTAAATTTCATCCTCAGAACTATTTCTGACTGGCCCGTTAGCTCAGTTGGTAGTATCCCTGCCTTCTGAACTGTGGGTTGTGGGTTCGATTCCCACCCAGGACAAACATTTGTGTGATGAACATCGATGTTTGTTATGTGTCTGGGTGTTATATTGTATTCTATGTATGTATTTACAAACAAAAAGTATCTAAGTATTGTATCAGTTATCAGGTTCCCATAGTACAAGCTTTGCTTAGTTTGGGGCTAGATGGCGCTGTGTGTAATGTCCACACATATTTATTTATTTATTTGGCTTGGATGACATTTTTTCCAGTTATTTTGATATAAATACCAAACTGCTAAGTGAACTAAGGTGGACCATAGGAAAAAATAAATACTGTGAAACACCCTGTTACCTTGAGGTGAACCATGTGGAAGAAAAACCTCAGGCAATACCCAAAATTTACCATCAGACCAACCAGAAATTTGGAAATTTGAAACCCCTTCTTTATTTGAAGTCTATTGGAGAGAAGTTCCACAGTTAATGAAACCTCCATCAACTGAGCATAGTTCAATAATACAGGGCTACATGTTATTTTATCTACATCATAATAAAATTAATAGCAGAGCATGGTGCAGTGCTCATTAAGAAGACGCTACATGAGGACATACCTTATCTTTATTGTTTTGATTGCATCTTTATCTTTATTGTTTTGGTTTTCTTTAAGGTGCAGGAATAAACTAAAATATCTCAAAATTTTTAAGTATATTTATGCTTTAACAGCGTACACTCTGGGTGGGAAGAGAGATTTCTTTCTTATCTCTTTAGGCGTCTTGATTTTAGCTTCGTGTTTGGTGAGAGCCTTACGCATAGCACGGGTCTTCTTTGTTCTCAAATCTAAGGGCTTGTACTTCTTGTTTTTGTAATGATTCCGTAAGTTAACCTTCATTGTTTGGTGGTACACAATATATACACGAGCAATGGCTTTTCTTACTACCCGTCTGGAATGGAAATGTTATATTATTATTAGTACCTAAATCTCTGAGTAACAACAAATTGAACTATATCAAATAAGACTTATATAAATTTGACATGTAATGCCAAGTCAAGTACATAGGTCATTACAACCCACAGTACACAAGTGTGTAATATTACACACAGGCACAAAATGAAATGAATAAATGAAATCTATCAATATAAAGATTATTAATATATATACAAAATATATAAATATAATCTATTATCATAATTAGGTACACAAAATGCACACACAATTCTTGTAATGAAATCAGAAAACCTACTACTACCAGGTCCAGAGATGTAGCAGAATGCCATAATAGGCCCTAACGCACTGGAGTTCTTTAGACCTATTATGGCACTTGCTGTCCTGTCAACCATTTTGTTTCCTGGCATATCATAAAGTTCAAGTTTTTCGAATTTCATAAAATATTTAGATGGTATCCTTAGTTATGCTGCTAGTAGTACTGTACTAGATATAAATTTCTACTATACTTACAAAAAATTAATCCTTGTACACATTAACCCACTTACTAATAACGATTGTGTAGCAGGACAATTATTATTTTGCATTTTGTTTGTCTTAGCAAAAATAAAACATGAGAAAACACTGAGCTATTCAACCATTATGTAAAGTTTATCATTAAGGGGCTAGTATCTAATGTAACTCTGCTAAAATTACACACTACCCCACTTTAAAATAACCACTGCACTATCTTACCACCAAAAATGAGACTTAGTGCAGTTACGATTAAAAAAAAATTTCTCATAAGAATTTACAAATTCACTTACAAAGAAATGTAATTTAATATTTAAACTAAAAACCGGTGAGCTCCAGGTTAGGTAGCTACAGTAAACTTATCAGGTAATGGTGATACTATTCTTAATTATATTTAATTGCTTAGAAACTACATGTATTATGTCTCCGCAGTACAGACTGGTGATTCGTGAAGTAATTACACATTTTAAGAACATACTTACATTTTGGACAACTTTGATGCAACACCACCAGTGACTTTAGCAACTCGGAGGTTAGTCAACTCCGTTTTTAACTCTTCAAGCTGTTTGAAGAGTTCTTTTTTATCTTTGTTTCGCAACTCGGAGCACTTGACCTTCCCCTAGAACGTTAAGATATGGACAACATGTTAGTACGGTGTCTACTCACCTTTTAACACAGTACAACCTAACCTAAACAAAGGTTGGACATTAATTATATTTTCACTGAATAACATATCACATTAAACGCGGTTTTCATATTGGGTATATATCACGTGAATGAAGGTGAAAACCTTTATTTTCACAGTATCAAACACAAAATTCATCAGTATCCAGACACTTCACCGATTTAATATAACGAGAACTGATGTGTTTACAAAAATATGTTTCGCACGTTATGTATTCAGCCAAATAGCGAATCTTGCTACAAAAACTTTACGTTAAAAAAATGTGATTTTATTGAAATAAGTTGATTTATTTTACAATTATTAACACATACCATTTTGAAAACGTTCAATCCAGATTGTTCACAGACCACATAAAGGACGTTTACACAGACTCAGTGTTGGAATAGGATAGATCAGTGTTGCCAACCCCAAGTTACTAAAAAACAACAGCTACCAATAAAAAAACAATAGAAAACAGTATGTCAAGTAAATAATGGCATATTTCATACTTTTCACGTATAATTAAAAAAATTACCTACTTTTATTAGTTACCAGGGAAGTGAAACGAAACTTTGATTACAATGCAACAGGAGAAATGTGAATACTAACTATGCACATAAAGGGCCATCCATAAAAAACGTGACACGTTAAGGGGGAGGGAGGGGGTCGGCGAAATGTGACATTGTGTGACAAGGGGCGGGGAGGGTTCCTAAATTTAGTGACATCATTCATTCATTCATCATCAGCTTATATTAGTCCACTGCTGGACATAAGCCTCTCCCAAGGCACGCCACTGAGCCCGGTCTTCGGCTCTATTTTTCCAGGTACTGCCAGCTACCTTGCGTATGTCATCGCTCCACCTTGCCACAGGTCGTCCTACACTACGTCTGCCGATTCGCGGTCTCCACTCCAGGACACGTCGACCCCAACGGTTATCGGTTCTTCGGCAGATACGACCAGCCCATTGCCACTTCAGCTTGCCAATTCGCTGAGCTATGTCGGTAACTTTAGTTCTCTGGCGAATGACTTCGTTTCGGATTCGATCCCACAGAGAGACCCCTAACTCACAATGCAATGGTATGTGTGACATCACATTTTTTCAAAATAATAGGTCTTTACCTATGAAATTGCCGTATTGCAGTACAGACTTTTTCAAACAAAAAAAAGTTTTGATTGGCTATGAATTCTAAATTCAAATTAATTTTGTTTTAAAAATATGACATTCTATTTACAATATAAGTCTTTTGTTTATTGATTAGCGTTGTATTTTCATTACATTTCAACATTTTTCCTCATAATGGATACTTTGAAATTTCGTGTAATTATGGAATATGAGTTCCGTCGTGGCACCAACGCGGCACAAACGACACGTAACATCAACGACGTTTACGGAGAGAACTGTACAAACGAACGTACAACCCGTTATTGGTTTGCTCGGTTCCGTTCTGGGAATTTTGACTTGAAAAATGAACCTCGTGGTCGTCCGGAAACTTTGGTCAACAATGATAAATTAAAGGCGATTGTGGAAGCTGATGAATCTCAATCTACAGCTGAGCTGGTAGCAGCTTTTGATGTTAGCATCAAAACAATATTGGTCCATTTGCGACAGATTGGCAAGATAAAAAAGCTTGATAGATGGGTGCCCCACGAACTTAACGATCGCCAGCGCAACGTACGCGTCGAGACTTGCCTTGCGCTGCTTAACAGGCACAGAAATGAAGGAATTTTGAACCGAATTTTGACGTGCGACGAAAAATGGATTCTTTTTGACAATCGAAAGCGCTCAGCAAGTTGGTTAGATCCTGGTTCGGTACCAAAGCAATGTGCAAAACGAAAAATGACCCCTAGAAAGGTGATGGTCACAGTTTGGTGGTCTAGTGCTGGTGTGATTCATCATAGCTTTTTACAAAATGGCGAGAGCATTACTGCAGATGTGTACATTGAAGAACTGACCACAATGATGGCGAAACTCGTACGTCTGCAACCAGCTTTGGTCAATCGGTCGTCTCCACTGCTACTTCACGACAACGCGCGACCCCGTACTGCACAACAGACCGTCTCTAAGCTGCATGAGTTGGGTTTGGAAGCTCTCCCTCATCCGCCATACTCACCAGATCTTGCGCCTACCGACTATTACTTTTTTCAAAATTTGGACAACTTTTTAGTGGGAAAAAAATTCAATTCCCGAGAGGCAGTACAAAACGCCTTTGAAGAGTTTGTTGTCTCCCGTCCTGCTGAATTTTTCAAGAAGGGCATCCATAAACTGCCACAGCGTTGGCAAAGATGCATTGATTGCTGGGGTGATTACTTTGAATAAAAGAAATAAATAAGTTCGAAAAAAAAATACTTTAACTTTTTTCAAAAAAAACGGCAATTTCATAGGTAAAATTTTAAGTATTACAACACAAAACTATCACACTAATATTATAAAGGCGAAAGTTCGTATGTGTGTGTATGTGTGTATGTTTGTTACTCCTTCACGCTCAAACGGCTGAACGGATTTGGATGAAATTTTGTACCAAGATAGCTTATACACTGGATTAACATATAGGCTACATTTTATCCCGGAAAAATGAATGAATGTCCCGTGGGACGAGCAAACAATTAAAATACTTTTTATCCGCGGGTGAAACCGCGGGGCGCAACTAGATAATTACATAAATTTCTATATTCAAAATTGCAAAATATGTGACATCACACTAGATAGGGTCTCACAAATGTGACCAGCTGTGACAAGGACGGGGGAGGGATAAAAAATCATAAAATTAAGTTGACTTATGGATGGCCCCTAAACTGCGTACTGAAACTGTCAGATCATCAAATTCATACAAATTTGTGTCTCAATATAATCTATATATTGCTATAGAGTTAGGTGATCGCCCAGCTGGAAAAATACCAGTTTCATACGATAATTTCTCGGAGTATTACAATGGTGTCAAATCTGTTGGCACAAACTAGACTAAATTAAACTAAAATTAGGTTTAGTCTTGTCAAACGACATTCGCTAATCAGACAACGATGGACTATACTAAAATTTAGATTGACAGCACTAAAATTGTTTTAGAACTCACAATCAACCAATCAATCAACACAAACAACAAACACAATCAACTAATTAATTAGACTAATTAATGGCAGCACTGACGAAACGCGGCGCCACCTAGCAGAAAAAAGCGTGCCTTCCAATCCAACCAAACTCACTACTGTGACGTACTGTCCTATCTGTACTATACTTTATCATCAGGGTTGGATTTTGTACAATAATTATCGTATTTGTACGATATTTTGGCATAATGTACGATATACTATCCTGTTTTAATTATCGTACGCAAATATACGATAATTTCTGAGTTGACTAGTTATGTCCAATAAATAAATTTAAAAAGCATTGAATTGTCTAGTGCTTCCACATGCAAATGCAGATTGTGCAAGATTATTTAGTAAAATCAACCTTACCAAGTCGGAATCGAAACTTGGAACAGACTTGTAACACGAAATGTAGATGCAATCTTATTTTCATGCGATGAAATAAAACTTAGCAAAAGTGGCAACTGCACTATTTCGAACCTAACATTGGTTCGAAATAGTGCAATAGAAGAGCCAATGATAAAAATAATTACGATATGCAGTTCATTGAACAAGTTGTACTTATAACGAACGAATTAAATGTTTCATAATAATTTATGTTTTATAAATAAATAAACCTTTATTTTCCTTGGTCATCGCATCACGCGCGAACGGATGGTGCATATTCGCTAATTCTTTTATGGTTGTATTTTTTATTGTCAGCAGAAGGTTCTTATGACAGAAAAAATTAAGAAAGTTAGGGATTATTAGAAAATTTTCACCACGTCGGTGAAACCACGGGGTGCAGCTAGTAATTTATACTTATAAGTTAATTGATAATCTAAAGTTGTTTAATTGATAATTAAATTGTGTCGTCCATATTTTTTTAGTTTCTTTAATTATTATTTCTATACATTATACATTCTATACATACTGCGAGAGATTATGGTATTATATTGGTGTTTTTCCAAGATGTACGATCTTTTTTTACAAATTCTATATTTTTGAACGAAACGTACAATATTTTATTATCTATCCAATTCCAACCCAACACTGTTTATAATATTTTATAATTTGTGGCACATTAGAACACCATGAGCTCTCAAGTTAACTTTAATGATGAACAATGCTGCATTAACTACGAGAAGTCCCTAGAATATTGGGCTGAAATCCCGCCGACTGTTGATGGCGTACTCGGTGGCTTCGGTTATATATCGGAAGTGGATATAGATGGCTCTAATCGATTTCTTAAATCACTGTTTGCTTTAAAAATACCTCCTGCATCCGACGTAGCTATTGACTGTGGAGCCGGCATAGGAAGAATAACGAAAGAGCTTCTATCGCTACATTTTTCTCAAGTAGACGTTGTGGAACCAGATGAAAAGTTTTTAAACTCAATCAGAGACTATGTTGGTGAAAATAGCTCTAAAGTGTGCAATCTGTATAAAGTCGGTTTACAAGAGTTTGTACCAGTTAGAAAATATGATGTTATTTGGAATCAATGGGTGTTGGGATATTTGACTGATGCAGATTTACTCGCCTTTCTCAATAGGTGCAAGTAAGTAGATAGTTTTAAAAAGACTGAAACCCGCTTTCCTGGAAACTATGTATTGGCTATTATAAGAGTATAACTGGATCAACAAAACTCAGGTGATGAGAAATTTCAATGTCTGGCAAATTAAAATTCATTTCTAATGTATTTAGAAATAATAACATGGAAACAAATGAGAACATTGTCTTAAATATTCCAAACTTCATTGTAAGTAATTATATAAAACAATGGAAATAAAAATTGCCCTTGCTTATTCTGCTTCATTATTCTAAAATTTGCAACAGATTTAAAAAATATAATTTAAAATCTTGTTTTGCCCTCTTGAAGATCTAGTTGTGAATTATTTACCTATACTTATAATAAAACTGTAACGGATCAATTCTGTACAAAGAAGGCCAGTTACTTAACTCACTTTAATTAATGCTTTTGTCTGTCTGTATCTTCAATCTTTGATTCTTTGTGCTTCTTTCATTCTTTTTTGTTAGAAAGGAGGTATTTCAAAGCTTGGCCAATAAATATTTGAAGGTTATCAGTTTAGTAGTTCAGAAATTACAGACATCCAACCCAGTAACTATTAGGTCCAAAGATAACTTCATGGTGTAAGAGAGATCTACGTAGCTGTGTATACCTACATGATGTGATCAAACATCATTGGTAACGAAAATGAAGCCACTCCTTATCTAGAGTTAGGGCATAAAACTTGACTAATCCAAAGTGAAAGCCGGGTTGGGTCAGCTAGTTTCTGAACATACTCTTATCTAAGAGGTTTTTGCGTGGGAAATATGGACAGGACAGGATGTTTTTGTAGTTTGAGTCTAGATTATGTTGAACATAGGCTGAACTGCTGAACTTGACTTCCTTTATGTAGTAAGAAACAGGCGCATGAGAGTTATTGAAGAAATAGAGGTAGAACCGTGGTGTACTTGAAGCAGTAAATAAAATACAAATGTTAGGTTATGGTGAAACCTAATTTAATGTTTATGGAATAATTTGTAAAGGACTTTGAATTACAATTGGGATTTGAACCTGCATCTGTCAGTCCCTAAAGCCGGAACATGCTTTACTTAAGCTACCGTGATTCACTGTTTACAGGATAATTTGGAATTTTGGACATGAGATCACTCTCATGTCCAAATTTGTCCTTCACCCTTTACTACCAGCTTACAGGGTTGGTAGCGCCATCTATTGAGAGATTCTTGAGAATCATCCCAACCAGCATGGCCAACTTACATCAGCACCAATGCTATACCACAAAAAGATAACAGTTCCTAAATCAATATTTATGATTTTTGTAGCAATATCACCTGTTTAGCATAATCAACAAACAAATCTGTTAAGGAAATTTTTTTAAACATGCAGACTGAATATACATAGTTTGTTACTTACAGATAATATTAACATTTTATTTTTCAGAAAAGCGCTAAATGAAAATGGCATAATTGTGATCAAGGAAAATGTTACATCAACTGGTAAACCAGAAACTGATGAAATAGATTCATCTGTTACTAGATCTTTGAAACAATTCCTTAGAATATTTAAAGAATGCAATTTGAAGAGAATCAAACAGTGTAAACAAACAAATTTTCCAAATGGTATATACCCAGTATATATGTTCGCACTCATACCAGAACCAGACCCTGAGAGTACAAAACCCATTAGAGAATGCCTAGACAATGACCAATGATAATCAAGAAATAGAGTAAGTTTGTTTGATTTCAATAAAAGTTTATTACCTATTGAAATACTTAATTGGTGTTGTTTATTATAAGTATCTTAAGGATAAATGGCAGCTCTTGATCTACGACTTATTCCGAGCAGTCGCAAAAACTTGACATCGTCTTTGAGAATCTTACCTATGTTGGCCTCGCGAGGGGCTGAAGAGGAAAAGGTTTCAGGAGAATGGCTTTTTTAATATAGGTTTTGGTTAGGTTATCACGACGATCAAATTCCATAATTACCTACTCGAAGTTTAACGTATCATGATAACGAAAAAAATTCAAACGTGATGAAAATATAACACTAATCAATAAACAAATGACTAATTTTGAAAAACGTATTTCATGATTTTAAAATAAAATTTATTATAATTTGAATTCGGAACCAAACAAAAAATATTTTAATTTGAAATGACCAGTAACGCAGAACGGCAATTTCATATGTAAAAGACCTATTACTTGACAGAAACTTTCGGTAGATACTCAATTATAACAAGAATTTAAAATATCAGCAAAATCAGTCCAAAAGTCTGTCATGTTTCTTAATTCTAACTTTTCAACCGATGTAAAAAAGGCAGAGGTTCTCAATTCGTTCGATTTTTTTTTGTTTCCTTTTCAGTGTTTCCGTCATTTATAAACCGATTTGGTTTTTTTTATATTTATTAGATGCATATACAAGTAAGTAGGTACTTGTGAATGAGATATTATGGTCTGTGACTTAGATAATCGAGCTATTTCCAGATACTAAGAAGGACGCGGGTTCTGGTGGTACTACTAATAATTATTAGATACTTGTTCAGATTAGAGGAAATATAATTAACTGTGGATATAGTTACATAAGTGCCTACCTACTTGGTACTTACTTTTATGATTACTCATAAAAGTATTGTAAGTACCAAGTAGATCAAGTAGTAAATCATCATGATCTTAACGTCAAATTATTTTTCGCAAGTCGGCAGCAATACGTACAAAGAAGTACTAACATAATTATTTTTGCTAAGGCCTATAAACCATCTGCCGACAATTTGGCGAAATTGTGGTGAAATTTGTTGGTGGTGTGTGAATATTTGGTTTTTATTATAATATTGTTTTGTTATTTGTTTGTTAATAGTGTTCTTACGCTAAATGCTTTCATTAAGAAGTAACTAAACGCTTACTTTATATTAATATGTATTAATATTTCGAATGTGTGATTCGATAATAAAGTGCAGTGATGGAAAAATGTGAAGTAATGGCGGTGATTCTTGCACTGGTTTGTAACTACTTATGTATTTGTAAAGATGCATTATGGTTTCTTATTTCTCTATTTTTCGTATAGTTGTTCTAAAATATGTTTACTACCGGCCAATAGTTAATTTTTAGTTGATTAATTTATTATAGACAAGCACACTAACGTAAGTTCACAAATCGTAAGAATAATTTAGACAAATTGTACTTACATAAAAACTTAAATAAATTTAGCAGTGGCTACACACTAATAAATAATATCATAGAGGATGTGTCGATGTGGGGGACCTAATATCCTAAACACAGGTTAACTTAGTTAGGAGTTAGTGCTCAGACATTTATACCTACTCGAATTATGTTATACCACTAATAGTGTATCAATTCATACTGTCATCTATAGGTGAGCCAAGTTACACCTACATCTATAAACTGTTAAAGTTTCAAAAGTACACAGTTTTAATATCGAAAAATATAAATCCAAGTTTTTTTTTTAAGTATGTATATTTAATGTAGCTCTAAATTTCTTCAAATTGCTACGATGTTTGAGTAGGTGGTCACCTATTTTTATTTTCCGAAAATAAATATCATTTCATTTCCGCAGAAGCCATTAACTAAGATTCAATTCAATTCAACATTAAACTTCAGCCTTTCAAAAACTTTAGAAGCTTTACCATAGTCTTTTGTGAGCTTTACTATTTTAACTGACGACTAACGATTGGCCCGAGTATTGTATCAGTAATCTGGTTCCCATAGCACAAGCTTTGCTTAGATTGGGGCTAGGTGGCGCTGTGTGAGATGTCCACACATATTATTATTAAACTAGAAACTATGTTCATGAAATAAAAAAACAATTAAAATGTATAGGTAGGTGTTGTATGAAGTAAAAGCAATAAGAAGTACTTAATCAATTTATTGTTATAAATATTACAATTATTATTGTTATCATAGCTTATTTACTACAGCAAGTGACTACATACAACTATACATACAATTATACTATGTAGGTAAGTAATTGCCCACTATATTCATGAGCTCACTCTTAGATAATTTACTTGTCTACATAATTAAAGTGTTATTTTTTTCGTTAGTATGCATAAATGTGTTTAGATTTTAGACAGGTACATATGCCAATGCTCAATACGTAATGCCAAGGGTTGTCGCACATATATCAACGAAAACAGGTCGGCATCGTCTGGCTGATTCTAAGTCGTCGGTTGCCACTAGCTCCGTTTCCACCAGTCACATGGTGACGAATAGGAAATAACGCAAAAAACCGACAGTTAGTTTCAGACACTATATTTCACCCAGTCGAAAGTTCTGAGACAACAACCATAAAATTAAATAGTCGAATTGAGATCCTCCTCCGTTTTTGAAGTCGGTTAAATCCCCCCCCCCCCTCATACATTGCCAATGATGAGGGCTAGGACGAAAAAGTTCTCAGTTATTCTCAGGTGGGAAGAAAATAGCCTCATTTCTACGACCTGGCCGCGCCGCGCCGCCCGCCTTCAAGCAAGTTGCAACCAACGCAACGCAACGGGAGGCGCGTAATTGGGGCGACTTATCACCTCAGCAAGTCTCGGGCGTCGCGTCCGAGGCTATGGCCCAATCCATGCCCCAGGGTCTATGACTATTGTCCATTCTGTACAAAAGACCACAGTACAGTATAGCGTAGTGTTTGTATTCTCTTGGCAGTCCAGTAGGTATACAGTGTCTCTGTAAGTATCTACGACGTAACTGTGCGTGACACGACGAAATAATTATAACACGTAGGCACTGATCTAATTCTAAGTACCTACTGTAAAAAATATAACGAAGTATACATTCAATGTATTCTATGCCGCAACGTAATCCACATTATTATATCTATTAGGTATATAGGTACCTAAGTACCTCTACTTACCTTATAATTGTATTATTAAGTATCGAGTTACCTAACAATTACATACCTACGTATTTACTTATTCTAGACATCGTAACGGCGTATAGGAGATGTATTGATTTTGAAATTATTGACTTTGATATAGTTTCTTACGTATTCGCGGTCATTTTCTGTTAAAATAGACCAGCTCTCTAGATCTACTAGCACTTCCAGATTGATACAGCTTTGAATGATCCGATCTACAGATGTCATAGTCAACAAATCGGACTTCATTATTCTCAATTCCTTTAAATACAATAATGGATTTTTATCTAAAACTTTGAATATAAAATCGTCTGTTAGCAGAACAGCCGTCCCGATATGAATAAACTCTATATTCAAACAATTCGTAAGCAAGAAAGACAACTGTTCCTCAGTACAAGCTGATATAAAAGTTAGTCTCTTTAAATTTCTAAATGGCATAATTTCTAGTTTTTTCGTATACAGTGAAGTATGTGTTATTAAAGTACAATTATATAAAGTTAAACTTTGCAAAAACGGGCATATTTGACTGATGTACATCAACGCATTTAAATCTATTTGATCGACGTGCTCAAGATGCAAATGTACTAAGTTAGATCCTTTTACTTGTAAAACTTGCTTTACTTGGTCGGCATAAAATTCGCAAGATAATAATTTCAATTCACGCAAATCCTGGAGGCCTATAAGGACCATTAAATCGCTCTGCAAAGTGTTGTGGAAAACCGTCATATTTTGTATAAGTGGACACATTTGAACAGCTAATTGCAGTTGGTTAGAAGTTGCATAACGGCTTACGTAACTTTTTAATTTGAACTGCTTGTCTTCATAAGAAACATCAATGTATTCTAAAACTTTCCCTATTTCATCACATCTACCAATATCTTCGATATTTTTACAAGACAGGAGTAATTTCACAAACCCCTCTAAAGTTACAAAAGTCCTGTAAAGCTGGACACTCCTCAAATGTTTTAATTGTGTTAATATGTCGACACTGTCATTTGTAATGCATTTAGAACAGGATACATCTAGCTTTTCTAACAATTTGCAGCTTTTTGTTAAACATCTTAAAATATTATCTGTACAGTCATAATTAATGAACAAATATTTAAGACTGTGTAATTCATTAAGCGAATAAATGATGGCGCTTTCCATATCTGCTGTTTTCCATCCTCCTGAAAGCGAACCCAAATTGAGATGAACTAAACCGGTAAGCATATACAATTTGGAATAAAATGTTGACCGTAATATTTTTGGCAAACTGTCTATCGATACAACGGTTACATTCTTGGTGAATAATGTTTCTACCATCCGCACGATTACATTCATGCGGCTAACAAATTCTCCCATGCTGCCTCTGAATCCATGTGATTGTTTGGTTTTTGCTAAGAGTTCGGGCAATGCTCTTATCGTTTCTGTTACCAATAAATCATGTAACATCCATGGCATATTATAATGTAAGTAGTTCCGAATGAGATCAATTTGTTTTGAGAGTAATAATTGAGCTTTTGTTGTGTCCCGTTTATTTAGTGATGCTATTGGATTCATCAAATTTTCTGCTTGTAATGCCACCCAATCTCCGAGTTTGACCAACGCCAAATTTTCAAGCTTCCTTGGCTTCTTGTATCTTGTCATCATTTTTTATAACCCTGCAATAACAGAGATTATGGATAAACACTAAAATTTTGATGCATTTGCAAAAAAAATCCTAACCTCTTTTTCTCTAAAGCTATAATAGAGTTGACCGATACCACGGCTGCTATGGGATCATCCGGGTCGCTCAAGACGGGTCTCTAGCGGCGACGACGGGGTGGCGAGTCTGTCGTGTCTGTAGAGTACTTTTTACATTCTAGGCGTGACATATAATTAGTATGTGCTTTGATAGAACAAACAGCATGACAAAAAAAAAGTGCGAGACTATCATGAAAATTCGTAAATATTGTTTTCCGCCCACAATTTTCACTGTAAGTAAGTAGGTATCTAAGTTTTTCCTGGAGCATTATAGAAGGAACTTTAACTAGAACCAATTTAGATCAGGAAAGCATTACAAAAATATCTTAATTTCAAGAGTGCTTCTCAACTCGTGAAAACGACGCAACGCAAGTTGTCTTTGCTTTGACTTCGGCTCGGATCTTTTTTTACAGATTCTAAAGTAAAAACGTAGGAACTTGTTTGCAATAATTAGGCTTGTTTTGCCCGAGTTAAGTACAATTAATAATTATCGTGCATAATAACATAATACCTACCTGATTGATGTTGCTTGCTGGGTATTTATAGGCAAGGTCCAAAGTTATTAGTTTGATTGGGTGCTTTTTAGCGGGACGTCTGCCTTACCCAAATAGAATATGATTAGGTTTTATGTGGAGTTTTAAAATTTCGAAAATGTCCCATTACTCGAAAGTTGTGAGACTTACTAGGTACCTACTTCTTTGGATCGCCGTAGGTTGGCTTGAGGTTTATCTTTTCAATACGCCACAACCTGTACGTCTATTTACTGGTCTGATCTTAGAGACAAGACATGACCAGACAAACAGAATTGCTTTCGATATTATTGTAGTATACCCATTATAGAACCTATGTATACCGGTGTTATTACCTTGTTATTTTATTTTTTCTTAATAAAAACTTTTAGTTCTTTGTCCCCACGTACCTACTTAGGTATATGGCTTCGTATAGTCGTGTTCACTATAGAGTTGAGTATGATATATTCTGTCGCCGTGGGCAAAAATCAATACTTACGAAGGGAAAAGGCGGGACGGACGTCGATTGAGCATCAACGTTGTTATTTGGTAATTAATTATGTACAAGCCTTGCCTTGCTACACCCACATTCTTGCGTCATATCACCTGTTCTTTCAGACTAGAAAGCTGGACATAATGACTGCCCCAATAGCTCAGTTGGCTGACCCTGCCTTCTGAACTGGGGGTTGTGGGTTCGATTCCCACCCAGGAAAAACATTTGTGTGATGAACATAAGTTTTTGTTCTGTGTTTGGGCGTTATATTCTATTCTATGTACCTATGTATTTACAAACAAAAAGTATCGAAGTATTGTATCAGTTATCTGATTTTCCCGTAGTTTTTACTATGGGAAAACCACCTGATAATGCTTTGCTTAGTTTGGGGCTAAATGGCGTTGTGTGAAATGTCCACACATATTAGTATTATTATTTCTTTTTTTTAATGCTATTGAATGACGTAACGAGCTAGTCGTTCACCCGATGTTAAGTGTCACGGATGCCCATAACAGCTGCAGTGCCACTCGGAAATCTAAAATATAAATATAAAGTTTTGTGCGACACATGCACTGTGCACATCATCCTGAGACATCAGCGCTGTCTAGCATTATAAGAATAAATAGATTTTGAGATCAGTCATAAAGTTACATTTCCTTTTTTTAAATTTATTATTAATATGTTGTGAGTCCGATGACCCTACATCGAATGTTTGATGTCCCTGTGATTACTCTATCGATAAATTCCATTTATTAATTGACGATGGTTGTTACTGATGAGTAAGCAATATGTCTTAACTATTGTGAACAGGATTTATTAGTTTTTGGATAGGTGTTATATTATTATTTTTGTATATCACAAGTAGGTACTACTTATCAGGTATTTTATTTATTAAAGTTTTTTGTTTATATAAATAAGTAAAATAGAAGCGAAAAATTACGTTATATTACTACATAGGTACTAGTCTTGTAGTCTTACTCACTATCACAGAATTGAATTCATCATACCTATCTCACTCTAAGTGAATAATATACTTAGGTATACCTACCGGTGAAGCATCTCGGGAGGAACAATCCAGATTCAGCAGTAGGTACCTACCTAGTTGTTCTTACATACCTTAGTTTATTTTTGTGTCATGAAAGCAAAATAAACATGTTGGTATTTAGGTATCTATAGTTAAGTAGGTACCTAGATATCTGTTAAAATCAACTTATTCACTTACTGTTGTTTTCCAACCGCTTTATCGGCTAAATTCATTGACCAGCAGTGCGTTACCAAACCATAATCACATTTAACACGTAATTTCTTGCAATGGTTGCTGAAAACAGGAAAGTAAAAACCCAGATATAAGCTGTCCACATCTGCGCGTGCGCCGCGCGGCGAGATTATATTTAGCTCAAAATACTATTGGACGTAGGTACGTAGGTAACGAAATCAGTTTTTGACCGACTGCGGCGAATTGAAAAAGAGAGTTATGATTTTATCAATCCAGCCAGCCCCAGTGCGCAATAATTAAGAATTAGTAACAACGGCCATAATTATGTGAGCCAAACATATTTTTTTACATGGGTAACATGTGTTAATTTTACGATAAGCCGAAGATGACACCAAATTATAACTGTGAAACAAAGGCCCCTGGTACACCCCGTTATCTTGAGGTACATCGAAGGAAGAAAAATTTCCCGTTACTCTATACCTACCTACCAGCTACGAGATTACGTAACTTGATTGCAACCAATAGAAACACAATGTATGGATTTGACAGTTTCAAAGCGCTGTTTTTGTGCATAGTTACTATGGATATTTTCTAATTAGAGATTAGAGCTCAATAGTTGCCATATCTCGGCAAGATTTCGGTTTAACTTCACCGAATGAAGCGAAAAATTTCAGTCATAATTATTATATGTTCAAAAAAAAAACGTGCGTTTGACCTGTCTGAAACGAAAAATCATTAATGACGTGTAAATACGAATGAAACCGATATCGATATTCGGTTTATATAAGATAGAAACACGAAACAATGGTCATTCATTGGACGTTGATCAATTGATGGGTGGCATTTGTTTCTATCAGTGTCTCAAGGCTTCTCCACTTTGGGTCAACGTATGACATCGAAACATGCTAAATTGGCCACTAAAACGTAAAAAGTATTGTAAAACATCACTATAGACTTTGAATTATTTAAATTCATTTAATTTGAATTTGTTTTCGGGCGCTAATAGGTACCTACAACTGTTAGTTTTGTGCACTTCACCTTGGACCTTGAACCCGCGATATAGGTAAATACATTGCCCATGAGAAAAACACGTGTTTAATTAGTTTAGTTTTACCATGGAATAAAATAATCGATACTAACTTTAAGACTTAAGTAGTGATGAGCAAATGAGCACTATAATATATGGGATAGTTTTAAACAATCGTGTTTGTTTTTATTAACGTTACAAGTTAATCGAACCAAAGGAATACAGTATTCCATACAAACTTTCAAACTCTATTGCACAATGTGCAATCTCCTAGGGGTAGTTATGAAAAAATTAAGGAATATATAGGTATGTGTTTCATTTCAACGAAAGCAGAAATAAAACGCGACAGTTTCGGTAACTTATTGTAAAATTATTCCTTCTAGTTTATTCCTAAATAGTTTAAACTCTTGGGAAAAAAGTAGGATGTAGTTAATTCCTACTGCAAATTATACATAATTTACAGTAGGAATTAATCACAACCAATGCGTATACGGCCTATGCATCCTACTTTTCCCCAAAAGTTTAAACTATCTCCATATCAAATTTCATCAAGATCGTTTTAGTTGTAGGTAAACCAATAAAACAGACAGACGAGTTATACCTTCACATTTATTCATACCTATTTAGCTAACATTGTTTTATTGTTACGTATTTCTTATCAGTTGTGTGTCACGAATAAATGTTTTTCTTTCTTTCTTTTCTTTAACACCTGACTGTTGAAAAAATCTCGCTCTAAAACGTAAGAAACAAGAAAATAGGTAGTATTCTCATCTGAAATTGTTATATAAAATCTGTTCAATATTTTTATAAATAATAATAATATGTGTGGACACCTCACACAACGCCATCTAGCCCCAAACTAAGCAAATCTTGTATTATGGGAACCAGATAACTGATACAATACTTAGATACTTTTTGTTTGTAAATACATACATAGAATACAATATAACACCCAGACACAATAAACATCGATGTTCATCACTCAAATGTTTGTCCTTGGTGGGAATCGAACCACCAACCCACAGTTCAGAAGGCAGGGTTACAACCAACTAAGCTATCGGGCCAGTCAAATAATAATAAATATTATATGTATAATAAATATTTAATACATATGAAACAGACAGTTCGGACTGTTGATTGATTCCACTAGTGGGAGTGGGACCAATAGGATTTTCAAGTTACTCGTGTCTACGGATAAACACTGAACTGGGATTTGTGAATACGGTCATCTCCTAGACTCAGGCTGGTTTTCATTGAAAACGGTTCAGCCGTTTTGTCGAGAAATCCACACAAACGAAGTAACTTTTGGATTGCTTACTTAACATTTGTGGCGGTTTTGCCTTGTGGGAGAAACTGTCCCACATTTATATATTGCAATCAAATGCAGATATGGACTTCCGGATTATCAGGAATACACTCAATAATGTTCGATTCACTTTTATTCACTGTTTACAACAACGATTTAACAAACAGAGAGTTTAAAAATCATAAATTATAATATTTTTAGCACGAAATGAGAACTACAATTGTTACGACGAATGATATCTTGTTTTGTGGGTATGCCGTGTTTCTCACTACTCCCGAGCTCGTTCCGTAGCAGCGGCAAAGCGATCGCTTCCGTAGAGTATATATTGTCTTCGAAGGCGCGGTAAGTTTACATGTCGTTCGAATATTATTTAGTACATTTTATTATTTCAATTGATTTTTGATTTTTGTTTTTCTGTTTCAGGTTCTGCAGTACGGCACGCCACATGACCCCCTTCCAGAGGCCGTCTTACGGACGATAATAATCTGGGAATACAACTCTTCTTCCCGATCGTGTTCTGTAGTCCTTTGTTTCAGGCGGTCTTTTCTGGTCAAGGGGAATGTTTTTTGGTGGTGTAGCAGAAGGTAAGTTTTCAGATGGATATGTCTTCATTCCATATTTTTCTGTTGGAGCGTCATCGAGAATGTATGCTGGTTTTATTCTGTCGACTGATACGGTAAGTGCTTTATCCTTTACCATTATTTTAAAAACTTTCTCTTTTCTTTCTAGAACTCTATGCGGTCCAGAATATGCTGGTTGCAGTGGTCGACGATAAGCATCTTCTCTAAGGAAAACGTGAGTGGCAGTTTGAAGATCTTTAAATACAAATATAGACTTCTTGCAGTGTCTTGACGCTGGTTGTGGCTCGATGGTGCGTGTATGCTGTCTGAGCCGTGCAGAAAAGTCAGTGACGTCAGTCGTTGTATTTGTACTGGGACTAAAGATCTCGCCCGGTAGTCTCAGCGTTTCGCCGTATAAGAGTTCAGCGGACGAAGCTTGTAGGTCATCTTTATAAGCGCAGCGTATGCCTAGCAATACTAAAGGAAGGGTCTCAGTCCAGTTCTCGTTTCCGTGGCATGTTATCGCGGCTTTTAACTGGCGGTGAAACCTTTCTACTAACCCATTGCAAGCTGGATTGTAAGCTGTTGTGCTCTTATGCTTGAATCCTGCTATTTCTGATAGGTATTTGAATAGCGCGGATTGAAATTGTGTACCTCTGTCTGTTACAATATCTGCGGGGCATCCAAAACGAGCAATCCACCCAGATAATAATGCTTTTGCAACTGTCTCTGATGTAATGTCAGTGATTGGTATTGCCTCGGGCCATCTTGTAAATCGGTCGACTGCTGTTAGACAATATTTAAATCCGTGAGATATTGGCAAAGGTCCGACAAGATCTATGTGCACATGTAAAAATCTGGCACGTGGTAATTTGAATGTGCCCACAGGTGAAGAGACATGCCTTGTTATCTTCGATCGTTGGCACGCAGAGCAACTTTTAGCCCACTCTCGGCAATCTTTGCGTATGCTTGGCCATACATAGCGCTGGCACACCAGTTTTGCAGTCGCATTAGCGCCGGGATGGCTGAGTGAGTGTAGGGTTTCAAACACTCGACGTCGCAACTCTCCGGGTACGTACGGTCGAGGTATGTCTGTAGTTTGGTCGCAAAGCAGTTTGACTTTTGTACCAGGTATCAATGTGTTTGTCAGTTTCAAAGAAGTTCCACCATTGAGTAGATCGTTCAGTTCCGTATCTGTTTCTTGTGCCTTCGCTAATGTTGTCAGATCTATGGGTTGAGCTATTTCCTCAATCCTACTCAGTGTATCAGCGACAATGTTCTCTTTTCCTGATATATGTTTTATGTCTGTGGTAAATTGCGAAATAAAATCTAGGTGTCTAAACTGTCTACGGCTACACTTCTCTTTCCTCTGATCAAATGCGAAGCACAGTGGCTTATGATCCGTGAAGACTGTGAAATGTCTTGCTTCCAACATATGGCGAAAGTATCGTATGGATTCGTATATAGCCAGTAATTCGCGATCATAGGGGGAGTATTTCTGTTGCGTGGGACTGAGTTTTCTAGAGAAGAAAGCAAGTGGTTGCCATGCGCCATCTTTATATTGTTGCAGAGCTGCTCCTAACGCCACATCAGAGGCATCTGTGACTAGTGCTAATCTTGCCTCCAGGTCTGGAAATGCTAGAAGTGCTGCTTGACATAAGCTTTCTTTGCAACTTTCGAACGCTTTTAAGGTGTCACCAGAGATGTCGACTGGATGTGATCCTTTTACTGATCCAGTCAAGAGTGCATGGAGAGGTGCCTGGAATTTTGCTGCGTCAGGTATAAATCTTCGGTAAAAGTTGATCATCCCCAGGAAACGCCGTAACTCTCTGACGTTTTTTGGTGGGGGGAAGTTGCATATAGCTTCTACCTTTGAGATCAGTGGTTTCACGCCTTCAGCAGAGACTGTATATCCCATGAAAGTTACTTCTGGAACGCCGAAAATGCATTTGGAAGTGTTTATGACCATGTTGTATTCCTTCAGTCTAGAGAACAGTTGGCGCAGGTGGTCTTCGTGACTTTTTTGATCAGGAGAGTAGATTAAAAAGTCATCCAAATAGGGATAGCAGAAATCGTCGAGACCACGGGTCATTTCGTCAACGAAACGTTGAAACGTTTGCCCCGCATTTCTAAGTCCAAAGTTCATAAAAGGGTATTCGAATAATCCGAAGGGTGTTGCTATCGCCGTCTTACATATATCTTCCTCCGCTACCTGTATTTGGTTATATGCTTTTACTAAATCGATTGTTGAGAATACTCGACAGCCTGACACGTTGTGAGAAAAGTCATGAATGTGGCGTATCGGGTATCGATCAGGTATCGTCCGGGCGTTCAGCATACGGTAGTCTCCGCATGGTCGCCATCCATTCTCTTTCTTTGGAGCGAGGTGTAGTGGAGACGACCAAGGGCTATCAGAGGGCCTTACTGTCCCATTTTTAAGCATGGCGTCGAATTCCTGTTTGGCAATTTTTAGCTTGTCAGGTGCGAGCCGTCGGGGATTACAATGAACTGGAGGTCCCGGTGTTGTTTTGATGTGATGGACTGTATTGTGCTCTGAGATGCGTGTTGTTCCAGATGGACGCGTAATTTCTGGGAATTCTCGCAAAATTTTCAAGTATTGGGATTCTCCTGCCATTGTCTTCACTGAAGAAATTGTGACAGAAGAAGTTACTGTAGCTGCTGGCGTTGTAAGGGTAGTAGTGTTGTCTATAAGTCGCTGGTTTCGGACGTCTATCATCAAGTTGTAGTATGATAAGAAATCGACGCCGATGATTGGCTTCGTGACATCTGCTACTATAAATCGCCAGGGGAACTCTCGGCGCAATCCCAAGTTGAGCACCATGTGCGCGTATCCGTAGGTTGCTATATTGGTACCATTTGCTGCGAACAATGTGTAGTCCGTTTTAGGTCGACTTCGTCTGAGAGCAGTTTTCGGAAAGACGCAGAGGTCGCTGCCGGTGTCAACGAGAAACTGTGTCTTGGTCGTGCGGTCGGTGACAAAGAGGCGACCTGGTGAATTGGGGCAATCGTCCGTCGCCATCAGCGACCGCCCTGAGAGTTTTCCGCCGTAAAATTGCAAGGTTTGACGCACTTCGTTGCTTTGGGCCCAAATTTACTGTGGTACCAGCATGTCGGGAATCGTCTATAGTTAGACTGCGATCGAGTCATGCTGCGGTTGCGCTGATTGTCACGAGTATGTGAACGTGATCTACGACCTCCTTGTGTAGACAGGGCTTCCACTTTCTTGGTGAGTTCAGCGATTTGTTTTGACATTTGGTCCAAAACTGAGCCGGGTGAAAATGAAGCAGTGGCCACTTGTGGTGTTGACGAGACAATATCCATTACCGCATCAGCTAAATCAGCTAGACTATTTAGGTCAGAACGTGGTTGCGATGCGAGAGTCGTCTGTACGTGAGTAGGTAGTCGGCTGGTCCAAATTGTCTTGAGAAATTCCTCTGGTACTTCCGAGCCGGCTAAATGACGCAGATGACGTAGAAACTGTGATGGTCGTCTATCTCCTAGCTCCTCGTGAGTGAGTAGCTGCTTCACTTCCTTTTCCCTTGATTGTGATAGGCGTTTTATGAGTTCTGTTTTCAACTTTTCGTAGCTAGAGCCGGTAGGTGGTGCGACTATTATGTCTTTAACTTCTGCTGCATAACGATGGTCAAGTTGTGAAATGACATAATAAAATTTTGTCTTGTCATCCGTGATTCTTGACAGTAAAAAGTGTCCTTCTACCTGGGCGAACCATACCGCGGGCTCATCTGGCCAAAACGGAGGTAATCGGACCCCAACTCTGAAGACGTCGGTTGGCTCCATGTAAACCGACGGTGACTCATGTTGTGAATTTTCTTCCGGTTTAGACATAATAATTTTATTATTTAGTGTACTTGCGATTGTCCAAGAGCTCCTTTGAAGTGTCCAATATTGAAGGGTCACCAGATGTGGGAGAAACTGTCCCACATTTATATATTGCAATCAAATGCAGATATGGACTTCCGGATTATCAGGAATACACTCAATAATGTTCGATTCACTTTTATTCACTGTTTACAACAACGATTTAACAAACAGAGAGTTTAAAAATCATAAATTATAATATTTTTAGCACGAAATGAGAACTACAATTGTTACGACGAATGATATCTTGTTTTGTGGGTATGCCGTGTTTCTCACTACTCCCGAGCTCGTTCCGTAGCAGCGGCAAAGCGATCGCTTCCGTAGAGTATATATTGTCTTCGAAGGCGCGGTAAGTTTACATGTCGTTCGAATATTATTTAGTACATTTTATTATTTCAATTGATTTTTGATTTTTGTTTTTCTGTTTCAGGTTCTGCAGTACGGCACGCCACAGCCTATTCACAGATCCTATGAAAAAAAGGACAGTGTGCCTATTGGTACCTACATTACGGACCCTACACGAAACCCTACACGTGCGTAACAGAAACTTAAATAAAAACCGGCTCGGTACCCACTTCAAATAGAAAACTAAAAGAAGCATTACAAACGGAAGCAAACGGCATTAAAATTCATCGTGTTTTCAGATCAACTCTTATACATACAGGTCCGTATTTCAGAACGATGCTCAGTCATCGATCGGTGCTCAAGGAGAGATTTCATTCACTAATTGGTCACTTTATGAATGAATTATCTGCTGAGCACCGATCGATGGCTAAGCATCATTCTGTAATACGGACCACAGACAGTCAAAACATCGTTTATTATTAATGCGAAAAATTTCATCTTCACATCGCAATAGCTCAACGGATGTCAATGAAATTTGGAATGGAGAAAGCTTCCACTAGATTCACAGTACTCGTGGGATACATTTGAAACCGCGCGTCTATTTAGTTTTACTTAATTATCCCTAACTCCAGGCAATGTAATGCTATGGAAAAATATGAAATAAATTCAGGTACAAAAATATAGGTTTTGGAATCCAAAAACCCAGTTTTTAAGATGTTTCCTTTCGGTTAGTTAAAGTTGTAGCTAACTTTTCTGAATTACTACTCGTGTTTTCAAAAAAGGCCCGACGGACGGTGCAATCTTATAGCCGTCTGTCGTGTGGTCCGGTGGCGTACCCTTAATAAAACAAAATAGGATTCCCCCATATTTTTATTATATCAATAAATAGGTAACATAACAATAATCTGTGTATAAATAAACAATAGAAATATTAAAGCATTGCATTTCTTTCATTGCTTTTCTAGCACGAAAACTAATACTAATTTGTGTATTTAAAATGCACGAGAGCAATAATTATTACAATTATTTTTTTCGTACTAGTTTCTACTAGTACCAATTTATCACTTTATCTTATTTATTAATATATTTTAACTTATTAAATTATACCTAATATGCATATAGTACAAAAATAGCGTATTGTCTTACATCAAGCTATTGTGTTAAGAAAAACAAATACCAGTGCCTTACTGACATTACATTAAGTCACGGTTTAGGCCCTTGTGTACAGTCTAGCTATAATATGGCCTAACAACATACAGTTAACTCTATTTTAACCAATCAAATAAGACACATCACTCGACGATCACATAGTAAAGCACCAGCAGCCATGCAAATCTATATTTAATTGCCTTAGCGGCTTATAATTACTTGGGGCAAGTTCTTATTATTGTAAAATCGCGGCGCTCGTTATTGTAAATACTAGGTACCTCACTTTATTAATGGACACTTGGCCAGATGTAGGTAAGGCATAGTTTACAAAAAGATAGTAAACTAATCAACACAGTCAAAATGTGAAAGATACCAAGACTAGAAACATCCAGCAAATCAATCACAATAGCTCGAATTGTCTTTCTTAGCAAAATATGAGCTTATAATTAATAATTGATTGTGTGTGTATATAAACGAGTATAAAATTGGTATACGGGACAGAGCGTGTTCTAGGAACGTTTCTGAGCCCATTTCATGTCGTCAGCTCGCGGTTTGCAGCCGGTTAATGCTTCGATTACAGTCTCAAGCACGGACCAGAAGCGGAGTTTCTCCAGCGGCCAGTTGAGCCAGCCGGTGGTGATGCAGAAGTAAGTCTCGTGCGGCGCTACGTGATGGATGCGGTGGTGGCGGCGCGGCAGCACCACGTGCCACTCCTGCAGCCACACCACCCACGGCGGCAGCCCGAAGTACGTGTGCGACCACTTGTGGATCTAAATTAACATGTTGTGCTCTATGAATTATGAACTTATTTAATCGTTGTCGATTTTATTATACACATACGTGGAATAAAATAACTAGATTGGAATAAACACTGAATCGATAATAGTACCTCTTATTACGTCGTATAAGATCGGGACAATAATGCAAAGCGATCACGATATCCTTTTAAAATAGGACAACTATAGTAACGAGCCAACGAGTGAAACTCATACCCTAAGGATTCCTCGTACACATCTGCTTGCCTAAATATAATAATGGAGAATAACCGACCATAGATAATCATGTATACTTCATAATCATTATATTTGAAATATATTACTTCTTTTTCTCAAATTTGAATTTTGACACGTAATTTTCTAGGATTAGTCATGTTACTCTGTCGTATTCATTAAGAGACGGCTCCAATGGTGGAATATCCAACAAATACGACCAAGAAGGTCTCTTTCTGGATACGACGGAGTAATTTCGATCATCCTAGAAAATTACGTCTGGAATATGTAGTTTACTACCTATCCGATGTAGTCAGGCCGTTCTTATAATACAAAAAAATGTTGAGAACTCTAATTAATAATCAATCAATCAATAATTTGTTTGCTAGGATACATCCATAAATCAAATAACATTTCAGGTTTTAGGCAATGCCAGTTACTGTCTCACTGTATCCAGCCCGCAAGCAAGAGAGTGTGGATTTCATACATGTAATTTTATAAATTTAGAAGTTGTAAGGTTGTAAAGGATTCAGACGGACACACAAACATACAGACATGATGAACTTTAGGTTTCCTTCAGTAGTACTACGGAGCCCTAAAGAGGGTCATCAAAATAGGTTGGTTTCTAATTGGTGGATATTATGTCACATTAGTCAAATCTCTCTCACGTCAAATTAGGTCTTACCTGATTAGTCATTGCCACGAAGATACAACACAAATACCAATACGCGATCCAGTGGAATTGTTCCGTGATGTGTTCATCGTTGTAAGTGGACAATTGCCACACGATCCGCGCTAGAACAGGAATGGTGATAGCGAAATTGTCGCCGTTCGTCTCGACGAAATCGTGGCGCGTGATCGACGTGGGATCGATGTGGTGTTCGCGGAATGGACGTATGAAGTTCTGCAAATTTTTATTTAGATAAATTATATTATAATTATTGCTCCAAACCGCAACTACTAGATGAGAACAGATACACATAATATTACATGCTTCGTGTAATAAATCTAAAGACAAAATGCGTTTCATACAAATTTGTACGGATTTGACAGTTTCAAGACGCAGATTATGTGCATAGTTAGTATGGAAATTTCTCCTGTTGCATTGCAATCAAAGTTTCGTGATCACCCTCCTGATCACAACTTAAAACTGTAATACATATAAATATGTATAAGTAGGTATATCAAACCAAATTGATTTAAAAATTATTTGGACTCATTTCGTTTATTTCAATCCAATTGTGTTAGCTTACTTAGTACCAATGTACTTAGATACTTTTTCGATCTTATCCTTTATCAGTTTATCATAAATTGTTACATGTAAGTAGTTTAAAGTATGAATAATTTAACAGGAAAAAGTAGAGCTGATATCATGTATTACTAATTTATGATAACTGACGCATGGGTACTACATACAGGCTTGTATAGCGATTATGAAACTCGCCACTAGTGACGATGGTAGGTGGTAATGAACAACAGTTAGTTTACCTTGCCTATAAGAAGTAGGTCTACCGCTCCCCAAGTATCAGCAGCCCAGTGCACTACTCCAGACGCAAAGTCAGCTGTCAAGACCCCTGCTATTGCAGCTAAAAAGAGTGAAGCATCCGCCCGAACGTGCCTGGCCATGAGAATCCCAGCACTCACACATAATGTGCAACAAAGAACCACGCAAACCAACTCTTGTAGTCTCTTGCCTGCCAAACAAATATTAGTTTTCATATTTTTTATCATATTATTTTCTATTGAAGTAAAACTTCTTTACGCACACTTGACTTGGGGAGTAAGCTGGTGAATGCGTGACGAGGTGAACGGAAGTTGGAAGTTGTTGGTTAACGTAGATCTCTATTGTCAACATAACATAGTCAAAAATTACTTAAAATTTGTATTATTATGTTGGTATGTCCGTTTAACTAATGACAATTTACGATTGTCGAGATGGCGACATTAACATTAAACAAAGCAAAAACACAGTTACACTGGCCGACAGATGAAGCTAAAGATGTTTTACTTCAGTCGTGTGGTCTAAAGCACACTCGTTTTTTGTTATTCCTCATGGAATTACTATGAGGAATAAATTGAATAACTTCCTCATAATTTTACCATTGTTAATTGTTTTCTAACGCATGAATAATTTAAAAATTCTTTTATAAAAATTACCTTGGTGCAACCCTTACCCGTTAGTTTAATTTTTTTTTTACTTATAAAGAAGTACATCTACTAGTAACGCAATTAATATTTTCAGAATGTCTGTATTTAGCCCGGTTAGAGTTTTATTATATGTATAGAGTAAATATATTTTTTTATGATACGAAATGACATGACGAGCTAGTCGCTCACCTGATGTTAAGCTAGCACGACTGCCCATATCAGTTGCAGTGACACTTGAAACTCAAAAGTATAGTTTCGCGTGACACTGCACTGCGCACGTCATTCTGAGACATCAGCACAGTCTAGCAATAAGATTACTAGACTGTGAGATTAGGTCATAAAGTCTCATTTGCCCAGTAATTTCACTAGCTACAGTGCCCTTCAAACCGGAACACAGTAGTGCTTGCGCACTACTGCTTGGCGGCAGAATAACTGGCAAAGCGGCGGTACCTACCTAGACGAACTTTGCAGAAAAGTCCTACCACCTAGTAAAATGCCAACGTTTAGTGCCAGTGCTATGACTTGAGGAAATGTAAATTCACATAACTTCATCACATTTGTTTCAAGGCCCTCAATACAATCAAATTTAAAAAATATAAATATTTTTTGTAAACTTGCTATTGCAATTTGGACTCAACTCAAACTATAGGTCAGGAGATACAGCTAGTTAAAGATGGTTTTTTTTCCCAACAAATGAAAATTTTGCAGGAAAGTCATTTTCCAAAACACGCGCCGGCTAAAGATATGGTCCTAAAGAAAACTCATTTGTGGAAATTATATTAACATTTAAAGGAAGCATTCCGATGTTGACGACCAGGGCGACTGATCGCGACTGCGGCGGGTGACACTCGACTCTGGTCGCCTGTCGCCTGGCGACCAGTTGCATTTCGATTCTTCCCGCAGTATTCATTTGTGACTGTGTTCTATTGCGTACGATATGTTGTAATGTTGGACAATTTATCCGCAACTAAGAAATGAGTTATTCAGCAGTTATTCCAGGATGGAGAAGGTGATATTATTATGCTTATGCAATCGGAAAAAAGGATGGAGGTTGACTCAATTTTTACATCGCATGAAGAGATTGCTTTCAAAGTTCATAAAAGGACATATTAATTAAAGAATTTCTCTTATTGTGATTAAGTCGCGGCGCGGTGCGCACTGCTCCCGGAGCAACCGTGTCATGCGCTCGCTGCGCGTGGCCGACGGCCAACTTGAGTTGCACGAGGGGGTCGCTTTCGCTTGCCGTCGGCGCCACAGAATATATAATAGTACTACTCGGTGCTTCATATTAATTGGATTGGATTCAAGTACGTAGGAGACTGTCGCCAGAGCTCAGTCCAGCAGTCGTATAAACTTCTTTTGAATCTTCTCTACCGATTGCATGCCTCAAACACTAAACAATAGCATTGCTTTCCAACCTATTCCTAACGAAAGTATTATGAAAAGCCTTGTAAGTAGGTATGCTATTGAGGTGTCTCGATTGTCTTATTAAAAATTCGAGGTTTCGGGACGACTGTGCACATAGTTTGTCAATGTGTAATGGGAAAGAGACGATATCTTTTATTACGCCCAAATCTCTTACATAACATAATTACTCTTAGAATACCACAATACATACAATAGTAATAGTGCTTGGAGGCACTAACCCTTTCCTCCTCTGCTGAGCTTATTATAATTTGCTGGATGACTATAGAATAATATTTTTAGAGCCGATTTATACCTTCAATTTATTTCTAAGTCAACTCACTAACGGTATAAGTGTAACTTTGAAAGTGTTTATCTTGGAAATGTGACGTTTACGAAATTTTTGTATAACGCAAATCTTGTTTGTATTATTATCTACTTTGATTAATACAACTCTTATAGGTGGCTGCTATTTAGAAGAAAAAACAAGATGGCAGACAGTATGTACATACCAGGCTTCATACAAAATTATTCAAACGCCTTTAATAATAAAAGATAAGATAAGATCTAGGTGATCATGGAACTTTATTGCAAAAAATAGAACAACCAATTTTTATGGATTTCTATAGATGATTTTTATTTCAATACATAATCTATGTACATAATTACTATGGAAATTTAAAAATCAGGAATGAAATTTCTCATATCACATTGCAATCAAAGTTTCGTGGTCACCCCACAGGTCCCCTTGTCAATTTGAATTGGATTGTGTAAGAATTTTTTTTAAATTACTAAATAAGGAGGTAGTTTTCAATTCTTTTTTTGTTTGTTTGCTCAGAACCCCATCATTTATAAGCAGATTTAGAAAACTCAGGTATATAACAGTAACAGTATAACAGGTATCAATTCAATCATCATGTATGTAGTTTGGTTTTAATAAAATAAAATTGGATAGAATATATCATCCAAGTAAACAAAATTATGTATTTTGCTTGTGACTTGTGACTTTGTGGTGTATACTTAAAGAATAATTATGTTTCTTTATCTTCAAAGCAACATACCATTACAAATGAAAAGTATACCTGCAGGCTCCAATATCAGATGAATAATGTTTTTTTAATTTAATCATGAATATTTCTGTTAATTATGGACCTATTTGGATGATACATTTTTTATTCATTTTTTAAATTTTGTGTTAGCTTTGTATAAACTAGCATGATGACAGGAAATGAATCGGTTATTGTTTTTTCATTGAGAACTAGCTGACCCGGCAAATTTTGTACCGTCTAACATTCAATAAATGTTGTGTTACAGATTAGCTGAAATTGCTTTAGTTAAAATTCTGCTATTTAGGATGGAGACAAATACAATAAATTTAAAACCATGAAAATCGGTCCAGCTATTCTTGAGTTATGTTTCAGCAAACCCAACTTTTCAATATATAAATTAGTAGTGAGTAGCTATTTATGGACATACCTAGTGGTAAACTGACCTATTCATGTGCTTTAAGAGACCCTACTTTTCAGTATGAAACTGAAGGTGTGTAAAATCATGTCAAGCAGTTTTTTTAATATTATTATTTATTACTTATGTAACTTTTATAGCCACTTATGTAGTTCATTTATAATGGTACAAGCAAAAGACGCCGTAATCTTATCAGACAAGCTGTGTGATTGATAGATCTAGCAAAAAAGTTTTATATTTCGTTAATAGTTAAATACATACCAGGACTGTATAGTTCTGCAAGTTCTTGCGCTCCACGATGGCGCGGACCCCAGCGCGGCTGTTTCCCAACTATACTCGGTAGTTGAGTGTTTGCGTTAGGATCGTCCTCCGACATGGAATGCTCAAGGATCTGGCGTTCGGTTTTAACCGGTGCTAATAATGTCGTTGCCATACTGCTAGCGTACTCGAAACGGTCGCAAGTTATTCCATTCATGCCATCCCTTTTAGCACAAGGAGGTATTGGTAGAGGCAAAGCCATGATTTGTTTTTATATGCAAATTTGAAGAAAATAATGCTGAAATCAGGAGTCATGAAAACTATCAAAACAAATTACACGTTATTTATTTCTTTGGTTTGTTATTGAGTTTTATTTACATAATGATACTTCAGAACATTTTAGCACAGGCCAAGGAGAGGACACTCACTGCGTATATTTTAGTTTAATCATTTAGCACCCATGATGTATCAATATTATCAATCACAATCACAGACCAAGTAGAAGATACTTGTATGATCACAATCAAAGAGTATAATAACTGTCTTAGACAATCACCCCTATTTTAGTGATGCATAATCAGTACGGACGTTAAAAATAATCGATTTGTTAAATTAATTGATTGTTATTATTTTTATTTATTATTATTATTTTTTATTTTTGAGTTAAGGTCAACTGACAGCCTGAATTTTTGTTAACATTAACGTTGACAAAAATGAATTGAAAAAAGGCCTTGGCTTGTATTTACTATGTAGTTTTGCAAAACAGATTGTTGTTTTAGTTATTATCGACTTAGTAATTTTATTATTATTGAAGCAAAGAGGTTTAGCTTTAGGTAGATTAATCTCATTACATGGTGATTGTATGTCAGGTGGGTTTGAATTTATGAGAATGAACTTCTAAGATTTAGGAGTTAAATGTTTTTTCTTAAGTTGTTTTGTGTCTAAAGTTTAAATTTATCAGTTCCAGTGAATTTTGTAATGTTTTAGAAGAAAGCTCTTTGGTTAATAGTTAATAATATATATATATATATGTGAAAATATGTGTTTCCTTGCAAAATCTGCGATTGATTATGGTACACTCTGCTACATAAATTAGTGTACAAGCACATGAGGAAGTGCAATACATTAAGAAGGATCCAGAATCACAACAATTATTATGTACAAAAAAATTCAACTCTTCCAAGAGTCAGAAAAAACTTGATTATTTTGTATTTAATCGAAGTGTTTAACGATCGATTTTATTTACATAATATCGATTATAATGTAATCGATTTTTCTCCCCACAAGTCCATCTCTAATTATGCGAGAAGATCAGTGTTGCCGTTCAATAAAATGAAAAATGCTAGAAATCTGAGAAATTCCGCTAAATATGGGAAAATACATTGTCTTTAAGATCCGCTCTTAGAGAATTTACCAATGCCAACTCTAAGGTCCGTCATAAAGTGATCAATTAGTGAATAAAATCTCTGCTTGAGCATTATTCTGTAATACGGACCTAAATGCTTGAAGTAAATGTGTTACCTATATGAGCACCACGCACTCACGAAGGTGTTCCACGATCCACGGGTAAGAAAGCCTTCGAAAGTATAATGGGGCAAGTATTGTTGAGAAATTCTTACTAATATAATAAGTAAAAATATATGTCTTAACCCTTGACCTAATATGTGTACATGATACACATATCATATAAAGAGGATGCCATTATAAAATAACGTTACACAGTTTTGTGATAATATTCAAATGTTGAGTGTGTTCCAGAGATACAAAGCATTTAGAACTTCTTGATGAAATCACAGATAGAGTACTTGCAAAGATTAATGATTTCTGATATGGTAGAATATAGGTAGTCTAGAGTTTTGGCGGGAAAACGAAAAAGATCGCGTCACCGCATTGTACTATTTTCCAAAACCTGGGTTATTTTCAGTGTTAGTGTATAAAATTGGTGGCATTTTATTCGTTTAGTGCTGGATTACAGGCATGAGTGTGGGAAAGTGGTTTAATGTTGGTGAAACGTTTCTTTTTGTGATGTTTCCAAAACTCCATAGAAGCTTTTAACGGTGTAGTCACCGTTAAAGGTCCTCAGGTTTAACGTTGATACCAGTTTGGTGTTGTTGTAGGTAGGTATAACGAGGACGTTAATAAAACTCGATTTGAAGTGTAACAGTAGAACTAGCGTATCGGAATATATTTATTAAAGAATAATGCCTATATTTATACAAAGGTTAACCTAGGATTGTCCAATAAGTAAATAAGATTATAAAATTACACCAATTGTTTCACGTCATTAATTAACCAATGAGATAACGTTCTAGTGTTTACATTGCGTGTGTTGTTAAGTTCCCGGCGGTTATGCTATCCCGTTCCCTCCTAGGACAGGTGAGCATGGCGCGCTGCTTCTCTTAAATATAGGTGGCATCGAGCTCTCTCTATCATAACGTCGGGGGCAACGAACTGTGCGGTCGTCTCTGCGTAAAGTTAACGGTGTTCTGTACTGGTGCTGATTGATGGTGTTCGGAGCTGCGATGAGGTGCTGGTAATACGATTAATATTCGCTCTTTTCAGAGCGAATATTTATCCCAATTGGAACCGCCCTTTTCAGGGCGACAGTTTCTCTGGCGATAATCTTCATTGTTTCATGTGACAAATAAACAATCAGATTCAGGCTTCAATAAATGAATTAATTAATTAACTTGAAAAATTAACAATTACTTGACACTGGCTAAATACACATAAGTGTGGAGCTAAACCAAAAAAATACCTAGTCTGTTTTTATATATTCTTTGGTAGTGCGTAGTGATTAAATACCTAATAATATTCTGTGTTATATACTCTTTGCTCTTTGCAAAGAGCATATAACACAGAATACTATTACTTCTCTTCTTGGCATATAACCACTACGTTTGGCTCTTTGGTTAAATGAAGGAATCTAATATTTTAGAGCAAAACAGTTTTTACGGTAAAAGGTATAGGATATAGGACAGTTAATTAAACCAGTAATTTGTTGTGTAAACCATGAAAGAAAGCAAGGAAAAAACTATGTCGGGGAGTACTAGTTCGGTACTCTCTAATGATTATGTAGACGCTTTTAGTTCTATCAATGAGCGACCGGTGGATGATATATCACTTGAGTTCTTCTACAAACCACATACTATTACCCTTCTCGCTGTGTCTATAGCCTCAGTTATCTACACAGCATTCGTAAGGTATTAAATCTCATTACGTTGCTTTTACTTACTAATCTTTATTCATATAACCATACATTTTAGTAATGATGTAACTTAGTGTAACTCAACTCTATTGACTGACCCGATAGCTCAGTTTGTAGTATCCTGCCTTCTGAAATATAGGTTGTGGGTTCTATTCCCACCCAGGACAAACATTTATTGTGATAAACATCTAAGTTTTTTGTGTCTGGGTGTTAAATTGTATTCTATGTATGTATTTACAAACAAAAAAGTATATAAGTATTGTATCAATTATCTGGTTCCCATAGTACAAGCTTTGCTTAATTTGGGAATAGATGGCGCTGTGTGAAATGTCCATCAATATATATATATATATATTCATAAGTGACTCCTGTGTACAATATAAACACTCAACAATCATATAAGATAGACCCTGGACTTTTACTAGGATTCCGTTTCTGGGGACCTAGGAAGAGATCCATGGTCCCACAACACCCAGACTCACAAAGTCAAAGTCAAAAGATTTATTACAAATAGGCTAATTTTAGCACTTTTACAAGTCAAAATTATATAAGGTACTTAAAATTAAGTTATTTCACTAAGCATATAAAATTACAAAGTGCTTATTGTCAAATAATATAGCAAGCCCATTACAATATATGAGTTTGAAAAAAAAGCAGTTCTCTTTCTCACTACTGGTGCAAGCAATCCGGCACAATGCAGAGTTGAAAACTTTGATCCGAAGCTTCGATTACAACTGTAAAGAAGAAGCTACAAGAAACTTTACAGTGATGTATTTTTTTTAGTCTTCTTTCTACTGTACAAGCACAACAAGTACAATTAAACTGTGGCAAGTTCATAACCTGCAGGTGGCCCTCCTCCAGGTTATGAGCCAACCTGCTCAACCACCACACCATAGAGGCTGTAGATGCAGATAGATTTATTTATTTTATTTACAGTTGTTAAATAGATCATTGTTCATGTGACTGGCCTAAACCATCATATTTATTCATATATTATATCATATATGAAATTAGCTACAATATTCTAACTCAATAAATATCTTATGTTATACATAATTTTAATGAGTTAGACACATATATATATATATATATATATATATATATATATATTCTAATTTTGATTTCATTTCTTTTGTTACTTATTTTAAATTAGGGGAAGTCAAGAAATTTATTCATTTTTGTTCTCTTTAGGGACAGGGCGAAAGGATAGTTGTTTTTTCTCTCTTGGACCGCACCAGTGTGGCATATGAAATTTGAAGTTCTACAGTGTAATTCTCACTTATACCATGATTAATAATAATATTTACCAACTATTTTTTATATGATATATATATATTTATATAGGCATTGTGTTTATGAAGTTATAGTTATATATATAACTAATATCACTATAACTTCATAAACACAATGCCTGTTTTTATAAATGTACACTAGCATATTGTACATTCATTAAGATCATATTCATTAAGATGGGAAGTGTAAATACTCTATTATAATTAATTTTTATTTCAGAGATGAATCAACTATTCAGGATAATATATGGTCAGGGATATGTTGTGTGATTTTCTTTTTTCTCATAGTATCGGTTCTCACATTTCCCAATGGACCATTCACAAGACCACACCCTGCTGTCTGGAGAATTGTATTTGGAATGTCGGTGTTGTACCTGCTAGCTCTATTGTTCCTACTATTTCAAAGCTATTCAACAGTTTACGAAATCATGTACTGGATTGATCCAAATTTACGGAACTTCCACATTGACATGGATAAGGTATATTTTTTAAATATTGAAATTTTACTTACTTATTCACTGTGGTAAATAAAATAGGTAGAAGATAGGAAAGTAAATCTTAATACTTTTTCCAGGAATATGCAGTTAATTGCTCAGATATAAGTTTTGCAAAAGTTTGGTCCCATGTGGATGTGTTCGCATGGGGACACTTTTTAGGGTGGATGTATAAGGCCATACTCTTCAGACATGCAGGTTTATTATGGGCCATCTCCATCATGTGGGAAATAACTGAAATAGCATTTGCTCACTTACTTCCTAACTTCTTGGAATGTTGGTGGGATTCTGTCATTCTAGATGTTTTGGTTTGTAATGGATTAGGAATTTGGTGTGGGCTAAAGATTTGTAAAGTACTAGAGATGAGGGAATATAAATGGGTCAGTATAAGGTAAGCGCAGTAGCTGTAGATGTACTTACATTTTATTTAAAGTATAAATATACATACATAAATAAAATTTACCAATACCTTTATTGAGTGTAAAGCCTATATTACAGTCGTCAAAGTCATGATTTAATTCACGAATCGATAATTGTGTGAATGAAATGTCGTCTTGAGCATTGATTCACGTTGTGTTTAATACAGGCGTATAACATTCATAAACTTGTTAGGTTGGATTATGTAAAAACGAGCTTATTAATGAGATATTTACCATCTAATTTATTTGTTCCGAGTTGCCGATATTTCGGTGCTGTCGCCAGCATGCAATGGTCACGGTCAAACTGAAGAACTTGCGTGGGATGTATGGATAGCCTTATATTTGCTTGGATAAATGAAACAAATAAATTGCATGGTAAATATACATTAAATAAACAATTATTTTTGAATATGAAAAAGAAACTAAAATGCTAAAATGTTTTCGTTTTTGTAGGGATATATCTTCAACTACAGGGAAAATAAAAAGGGCAATTTTGCAATTTACCCCTGTTCAGTGGACTCCAGTGCGGTGGCTGGACCCCACCAGCCCATACATGAGGTTCTGTGCTTTGAGCCAACTAGTTGTTTTCTGGCAAATATCTGAGTTGAACACATTCTTTCTGAAGCATATATTTGAAATGCCTCCATCGCATCCGTTAGTTATTGCACGTCTTTGTCTGATCGGGGTTATTGTCGCCCCATCTGTAAGGTATAACATTTTAAAAGTATTCCATTTCTAAAAGCAAATAATGTGCACACAACACAAGCTACCCAATTTATTTATTTTCAGACAATACTACACCTATGTGACTGATCCGAACTGCAAGCGAGTAGGTACTCAGTGTTGGGTATATGGTGCCATAATGGTGACTGAGTCAATGCTTTGTATCAAGAATGGCAAGCAACTATTTGGTCAAGCTCAAGTATGCAATGTCATTGTATGGCTAGTCATACAAATACTAGTCTCTGTTAGTTGTGTGTATGGAGTTGTGCTGCATCAAAGGTATTTCAAGGTGAGTAATTAAAATCCACTTACTTATTCTTAAATAATTAATTTAGTTCTACTAAGTATTTATTTTTTCAATAACACATAGGTACTTGTTTTATTTTACAATGCCAAATGAGATTAGGTAGGTACTTAAAATTAAGTTATTGTACTGAGCATATAAAATTACAATGTGCTTACGTTGATGTTTTAAAACCTGGGGATGACTGTAAAACAATATTTTCACAGTTTTGTATCTTCAATTTAGTTCTACATCATTTACTGGTGTCGCCACCAGTCTAAATTTGAAATTATCTTGGAAGCATGATGCTGGAAGAGATTTTATCTTACACATACCTCGTTCATATTATTAGTGTCAGCTATTGAGCATATCAAATTTATTTTTATTAGTGGCACATTTCAAGAAATAGCAATATGGACAGGTAGGTATGCCAAAATATTCAAAGCTTTATGCATGCATTATTTTTTACAGCCACAAAAGAACGTCGGCCTAGAAAGTCCTAAAAAAGATGACTGAAGTAAGTGGTATGTATTTTCTGCTTTTAAAGATTATGTTATATTTTGGAAGAACCTTTTGGTTCCACCTTTATTTATTTATTTATTTATTAATCTAAGATTCACAGCAAGTAAAAAGCAGTTATAAAAACACTATGTTGTCTTTATGTGTGTAAACGCGCATTTTCACTGAGAAAACTGAATGTATTAGGTTCGAACTGGTAAGCTAATATTGCCTGTATTGCAAAAAAAAACGTGGCCTTATTCTAGCACTAGCTGCTGCTCGCGGTGTCGCACGCGTACACTCCAGTGCACTTCGATAAAAAGTATTTATGTCCTTCCCCAGGATTAATTTAAACTATTCACGATGATGATGATAATAATAAATTATGTGATCGTTGGGCGTTATTATTAATAATTATAATAATAACGCCCAATTATCACATACGTAGATCCTGGACCCTAACTAGAATTCCCTGCGTCTAGAGACCCAGGAACTACGAGGACCATGGTCCCACAACACCCAGACTCAGAACAAGTATTTGCGCTTTTTTTTCTGTGCACAAACACTTGTCCTGCCGCGGGAATCGAACCCGCCGCCTCCAAACTATGAGCCGACCTGTTCAACCACCACACCACAGAGCCTAACAAAAATTATTTTTTATGTAATAGAGAAGATATTATTAGATTTATTAGATCTACTAGTTTTAACACTACATGTCGTTTTATTAAATATATTTTATTACTTACAGGTACAGTGATTATTCTTGTGAAGAGGAGTGTGATGTGTGTACAATAAGACGCAAATCCCTCTGACCCTGACTTACTTGTAATGGTGTGTGGATGTTTTCGTTATTCGAATATAGATGAAGTCATTACCAGTGTTTGTAGTCCTACAAAATATTTCACTTGAAGAAACCATCCGCGTAGATAGTTGCGTCGCCTTTGATATTAAAATGTGCAGGTAAAATGGATTTAGCTTTAGGTATAGTACAGAGCAAACAAGTTGAAGTCCTGCGATGTTTATGATTTATATACATTTTAGCTGCTGCGCAGGACACGTGGAGCTAGGGCACCACTTGTTTGCCTCTTACTATTTACTCGAATCACCTATACCGCGATCGCGCGTTTGGCTAACTTAAATCTTAGTACTTCTGTAACTCGTAAGGTGATCCTATTTAGATAAGTTATATTCCGTTAGGTACAATTGTAATCTGCAGTTTCAAGTTGCAGAACTTGCAGTCAGTTTTGCTGTAGATATCATTCTGATTTCTGTTGAATAATTCTTATTTCGATTTAGTTTTCGTCGCCTCGTCTAAATTTGGAGACGGTTAAAATTTTATTCCTATTTGTATCCTGGGCATATGACGAGGAGACAGAGATAAAATCGACTGCTAAGCTATCAAAAAGAAAACTGTGGCGCTAGACGTCTGCCATCTTAAACAACTATTAAGATAATTAGGATTATTCCAAACGGCCAACACTAGTAGCGGTTGCTACACAGTTTTTTCTCATATTATCACACGGTTGTAAACAGGAGTCAAGCCGGTTGGGCCTACACTAAAAAGCACGTTTTCGGGTTTTATTCCCTTTAACGCTGTTTGTAACTGCTATTAGTTATTCTGTGACAACTCCATAAATGCGTTGATACCCCGTGACACCACCCGTATAAAGTAGCGCGGTAAAAGTTGGAGCAGATTGCCGTTAATTCTTTATATCTAGTCTTTTAATCAAATTTAATGTCATTTTTATGATAGGTATATGCATGGGGTGGACTATTTGTAAGGGCCAATCTTTCAATTATAATGTTGTTGTAGTTAGTATGTACTTCTAAGAATTTTTTTATTATTTGACTATTGAAGGTCGGCTCTTACAGGTACCCCAGTATAGGTATTAATATACTTACTTATATCTCTGTGTGAAATGGCTTTTTATCTCCCCTCAGTTATTCCACTGATTGTAAAAACTGATTTAACATTAATGAATATCAAATTCCATTTGTATTACTTAGGTATTGTTTTGTTAAGCTCTTACAAAAACTTTGTGCGTTCCTTACCTATTAGTTATTGGAAAAATACTACCTCATAATATGGGCCATTTTCATACCTAACAAATCATAAAATCATAACAAACAACTTTGGTTCTTCGAGAATTATCCATATGTAAATGATGTTCGTAATGTACCAAAAAAAGATGTTTGAGTATACTGTATGGCAGGGGTGGCCAACTTGAAGTATGCGGTCTAGAATTCTACATTATAATTCAAAATAAACCTAGCGATCTATCGCCGTCATTAATGCGGATATGAAAATAACACCCAAGGTCTTGTGCTGACTCTACCTAGGAATAGAAATGCCAGCACTTTTTTTTCATTGTTACATAACTACAATACAATACAAACATTCTTTATTGTACACCAGAAGAAAAAAACAGTTACAGATGAGGAAACTTAAAGCTATAGTACAATGGGCGGACTTATCGCTAAAAGCAATCTCTTCCAGTCAACCTTTGGATGGAAATAATTGTTAGAGAGATAGAGGTCGGTGCCCGGTACAGCGATCACCGCCGCCGTTTCTATCCCTATTAAGTCCCGCTTATTGAAGAGCGAGTGTGACTCAGCGGTAGACTTTGCAATTTCCAAACATACGCGCGAAACGCCCTGGTTATGAGCAAAATTTGCTCTTACAACGGTGAAGAACATTGTAAGGAAATCATAAATGGGCAGAATTCAAGAACACGTATCATCAACTCCTACTTAGCTGGTGTGTTGGTTTATGCAATGCCTCAGCCTGTGGAAGGTCCATGCCCCAGCAGTGGGAAAGTATTGGGCTGATGACGATTGTCCGGACTCCGTCAAATGGTCATGTTACATCAACAGAAATGCATATCCGGTGTAATGTAATGTAAGTTCTTTGTCTAAGTACTTGTAAGTGTAATAATTTACTTACCAACCTCCTTGTGTTGTTCAGAAACGCAAGGCATTGATTTTGTGTTTTCGATGTCTTATAATACCATAACCAATGTGGTATAGTTGGCCCTACCTGCCACATGAATTGTCATACAGATTTTTATTAAACTGCCAACATATAATTTGTAAGTACCTTACGACATTACCGTACCAAAGACCAGTGTCAAACCATCTAAAGGAACAAACACAGTAGGTAGATTTTTAGTATAATGGCTGTGACATACAAAAGGATTAATTGACGTGATGGGTGACTCTAAAAACTAGTCCATTCAATCTTGTGTCGTTTACGCTGTTTTATTTACTTACTTACTTAGTACTAAATAAGTGTATTGTTTGCTCAATAGCTTACATAAATTACTTGTTAGAATATGTGATACCTACTTAGATTATGTAAATTTTCTCTTTCAATACGGGTTTTCTCTTTGTCCCATTTAATATCTTTATCAGAGGCACCTGTATTAAGTAATCGCGGGTCCGACAGAAGACAAGTCGCGCCGCTTAGCCTCCGTATATCGACTTCTGATATTGGACAAAGTAAAAACCAGAGCTTGGGCGAAAAGTAAACCAAATATGTAGGAGCATTTAGACTTATACAATGTAATTGTAAATACCCATAAGTAGTTTAGATGAAGTGAGATCTTGTCAGGCTTGACATGTAAATACCTCTTAAATCTTAATGTGTGTCTCGATTTTAGGTTAAATGAAGATAAAGTAATTCGTGTTACAAATAATGTCTACGTTGTTTCTCTATCTAGGTACTCCTCTTTTGCGACTCGTGAGTGCAAATAATAGGTAGTTTATTTTTCAATGCTCATCGTCTATGATGAACTTAGGCCTCTATAAAACGTTCATGGCCATCGGCCAAACCTGCGCATAAAATACGCGAAAGCGACCGCGAAGCGGGAGCGTTTACGACGCGAACCACTAGTCGTGCACACCTGCGCGGCTACAACGCAAACCGTGTACATTTCGGATCACAAGACGCATGCGTCCCGCGCTATGACGACGTCGCGCACGTGTGCAAGGCGCCCTGCGCCGCGTGAAATGCTTCCCGCTTTGCAGTCGCTATTTGGCGAGCAGGTTGGGCCGAAGCTTTAATTGTAATAGCGCTCTTGAGTCTTATTAATTAGGTCTGCAACTGAATATCGATAAAGGCAGCTCGCGGAAAACCGATCTCGATATTTTTATCGGTAGCATTCGTTTTCCTGACATCGAGGGCTTACAATGTACCTATGAAAACGTTATTTGAACCAACAATGTAATAGTCCATATAGGATAACAGTTTTAATGGGTAACTACAATGTTATACTATACTCATTTATTTTCGAAAATATGCCACGTGATGTCGCTCTAACTCCACAGCTGCATACTTTGTGTTAACGTTGCGTTAATATGTATTATTCCATAAAGACTTGCTTAGCAAAGATCATAATATAAAAAGCATATTCTGTTAACTATTTAAATTACTTGTGTAATAAATTATTTGTTAGAATGGGAGACTTTTATTGAGTTATAAAAAAAAAATTAAGGTTCAACCTAGCGCTAAACAAAAAAATATGCATGTAAAACTAAAGATTATGTAATTTTATTAAATGAAGGGTTTTATTAATATAAAACCCTTCATTTAATAAAATATGACAATATAGAAACAAAAATAATTACTATGCTAAAAACAAACTACTTACACGTTTGTAACTTTTTAATTCAAACGATTATAATAATAATAATTATTAATTAATTATAATTATATTATAACACTATTTTACACAAACTAATTACAAAACTAGCGATATACAGATTAGGTATATTTATAAGGATATGCTAATGCTATGGCGGCATAAACAATAAAATAATGATTATAACAAAACAACTAAAAGTATCAGCAATACATCAATATATCAAATTACCTGCCATTGCTTCTGGCTAAAACAGAGTGGACATTCACGATGCCCATAAGTAATAATATATTGTATATTTTCTTCATTTCATAAGTTTATGTTTTTATACTTCAATGAGTTGACCAGAACAGCAGCTACACGGATAAAAGTCGTTAAATTTGATTGACTTTTGGGGATCTATTAAAGAGTTTGTTTTTAGTTTTGATAGTAAATTCATTACTTTTTGTATGTCCTCATGTTTTGTTTCAGCCTGGAAGTATGCGGACAGCTCTTTGTCCTCAGCAAATCTCGTAAGAATTCCAGTAAGCTCATCTAGTTGACTTTGCAGCCTGGTACATTCTAACTGGAACATTTTCATCTGTGTACTTCTCTCTTCATCTCGTTTTTTCAGCAAGCACCGTTGCTGTTGGTACAGCGCTACATATTCGCAAATTGTATCAGTTTCGTTTTGTAGCTGCGTAATTATATGCTCTAGCCGGTGTTTCTCGTCAGATAAATCTGCAACTTCATCCATTATTTTAAGAAAACGCTCTTGCAGTTTGACCATGGCATCACCTTTAGGAATTCCTGTACTTTCTTCAATGTTTTTGCACAGAGTAGCAACATGTCCGTGACACTCAGTATGGCTTGAAACCACGTTTGTGTTACTTGTTTCATCATTTGCGTCACTTGATTCGTTTTCATTGTTCTCGATTACTTGGTGATCAGAATTACCATCCAAATTCTTAAGATGTTTTGCAATCTCGTTATATTTTTCTTGAATAATACGGTAGCTTGTTTGAAGCCTAATCATTTCTTCATCTTTAGCCTTCAATGTTTTTTGCATGTCAGTCGCCTTTTCATCAATTTCTGCTAATTTTATAGTTAGTTCTCTGTTGAGAAATTTCTCAGCAGTTAATTTCTCTGTTAGTTCCAATTTGTCTTTAGTCTGTAACATGAAGTGTATTAATAAAACCCCTTTAATCAAAAACAATCAACCAACCGACACCATGACAGATTTAAAACGGAAAGATTATAGACGGAAACTTTTAGTACGTAACCATATCTAATATCTCCTACAATTAATCGCGAGTGCTTGGTTACAAGACTAGTTATTAGATCAAGTACCCAAGAAGTATGTTAATAACAGTAATCCGATTAAAGTATAAGCTTCGAGATTTCGTGCGTAGGCAGTATCACGCGACGCCTTTGCCGTGACGTTTAACATCAGGCGAAAGACTAGCTCGTCGCGTCATTCATTTACAACTTTACATTTAAATAGTCGTGATTTATACATATAAAAAAGATTCAGCGACTTTCGGTAATTCATTCGTTTTTTGCTATGAAATTTTATTACAGCTACAGGAAATTCATGTTAAAAAACTGTAATTAAGTACATAACTGGTAGAAAATAATAATAAAGCTAATATTTTTTCTCAAACTCTTAGTAGTATTTACTTACCATTTTAACGAATGCATCTTCTAAACCCTGTATGTCCTGTTTCAACTTCTTGTTCTGTTCTGTGGCTCTTTGTGCTGCTATTTTGTCACTGGTTATGTCTGCATTTAGCTTTAACAAGCTGACATTTTCACTGTGTTCTTGAGAATCTAGTTCTTTTGATTGTAATAGATTATCTACTTCTGCTTTACTTTCCGCATACAGTTTTTGCAATTCTTCATACTTGTAACTTAAATCTTGTAAACTTTTCTATAAAATAATTAAATTGGTTCCATTAGTAAATTTTCTCTAACCAAATAAAAATAATGCCTAAAAGCGGCCAAGTTACAAAACTTGTGCGCGCCGCACTAGGTGGCCGACGACCTGGAGGGTGATCACGAAACTTTGATTGAAACTCTATTGCAACAAATAGAAACACATATTTGTATGGATTTAACAGTTTTAATACGCAGTTTATGTGCATAGTTAGTTGGAAATTGCTCCTGTTGCATTGCAATCAAAGTTTCGTGATCCACCCCCCTTATCAGAAACGCGGGGAGACGAGCAGCCGCTCAAAGTGGCGCTTTATGGGGGAGAACTAAGTTCAGAGTGGACGTCTATAGGCTGAAGATGATAAATACTTTATGCAGCTCATGTTAAAGTTAGCAAAGATAAATAGACTTGGACACTTAAAAACCTTAAATGAAATGTTTGAAAAGTACTTAAAGACGCGATCCTATTATTCAAGTCTCGCATGCAAGTATGACATTTGTGTACAATATGCTTGCATTAGAAATGATGATGTTCAACCACCATAGAAAAAAAGTAGAACATCATGGGTAGAAGATGTGCTGCAAGCAGCACCAACCGGTGCTGCTTGCAGAGTCATTTGTAAGATAATAATATATTACCGATTTAATATAACAAGAGGCTGTACAAGTTCAAACTATTTGCATGCAAGTAACTTTCCCAATGCAATCGCGACTAAAATAATGCCATGACGTTATGAATGTCATGGCATTATTCTATGCGCGATTCGCGATTCGTTGGTCATCCAAACGCTACCCTCTGACAGAATATTAATGGGGCAGAATAGTGAGATTTTTAGAAAAAATGAAAAATTATTAATACCTAGCATAGTATTATATTATCTGTGGTAATACTAAAACCAGGTCACACTTGAGGTATGAAAACTAAGCACTTTTCTTGTGTTGTAGCTAGTCACTATTTAAGTACAGACTGTGAAGTGAAATTCTGTTTGGCTTCTGTGCTAAGACTGACATACTTGCACTTATTATTTTTTTTTTTTTAGGTTGTCTAATACTCTTCAATAAATCTAATAATTATGTATTCTATATATGTTTTTACACATTTGAACACATGTATACTCCACAGCAAGTAAATAAATACACATTTACCTAATCAAGTATGTTTCTTAGACCCACTTGCCTGTTCCATCTCAACACTGGGTTGGTTGATCAAATAACTAACCCAGGCTGAGTTTTATCCTGCTTGGTAAAAAAGTATCCACTATAGTAAGTATGTCCATTATATTTTTAAGTTCAACTGGAAGACATATTTGAAATTTTGTTTTATTGTGATATTGAACAATGGCAGTAATGTTTAACATGCCATTTTTTTTTATGTTAGTGAATGATGTGACAAGCTAGTCGTTCACCTGATGTTAAGCGACATGGCAGCCCATAACAGAACACTGTCACTCGGAACTCCAAAATATAGTTTCATGTGACACTGCACTGCGCACATCATCCTGAGACATCACCCCAAACTAAGCAAAACTTGTAACAAAACCAGATAACTGATAGAATTTCTTAAATTAAATTCTCTGTTTCTAAATACATACATATGATACAATATAAAACCCAGACACAAAACAAATTGTGACAAAATATTTATCACACAAATGTTTGTCCTGGATGGGTATCGAACCCACAACCCACAGTTCCGTAGGCAGGGTACTACCAACTGAGCTATCCTGACAATGTGCAAGAGGGCTTTAGTCAATTTATCTGTACAATGTTACCTGAGCTTTATCCAAGTTAGCTTGCATCTTATCAACAGCTGAAGTATCAATGGTACTTTTTTGTTGAATAACTACATTTTCATTTTGTTTATAATTTTGTAATCGTATTTCCATATCGCTGATTTGTTCAATAAGACTGTTCTCTCTATTTGACAAATTTAGTATTTCTTTGCTTAATTCTTCATTTTTCTTGGTAACTTGCTTCAATTGACTATTCAAGTCAGCCACATAATGTTCACAGTGGTTATTTAGTTGTTGATAATCCTTTATTTGTATTTTTAACTGTTGTTCTAAGTTTGATACTTTTTGTAGGAGAGCTTCATTTTCAGACTTCAAAGAACTTGTTTTTTCTTCAGACACATGAGAGTGTACTCCACTTGTCAGCTGCTGCAACTGAAGCTGTGTAGCATCAAGCTGGCTCTGAATATTAGTTAACTGGTTATGTAATGAATCATTTTCAGCTTCTTTGGCAGTTAAAATTGATTTAGTGAATTCTAGTTGTTCATGCAAGTTACTGTTTTGGTCTAAGAGTGCCAATTTTTGATTACTCATTTCTTTCAAAGTCATATCTTGTAATATTAGCTGTTCTGTTGCAGCATTGTATTTATTATTTACATTTTTCAAATCATTTTCTAAGTTATTTACTTTCTGACATGAAGCAGAGTAATTTTGTGTAGTTACTGACAGATTATTTTCAAGATCCATCATCTTTGTTTGTAGGCTGTTTATTTGTAGTTCAAGATTTCTTTTATTTGATATGAGCATTTCAGTTGCATTGACATCTGCATCAGAGTGATAACAATTTGAAACAGTTTCAATCTTGTTTGAATCCAATGTCTGTTGGTTTGAGTTATAATCAATATCTTCCGATTGAGTTACTGCATTGGTTTGTTCATTATCTGCTTTAGGTATTAGAGTGTTCTGCTGATAATTAGAATCCAGCAAGTAGCTTGAACTGTTTATGTCTGAATAGGAAGTGTTTTCATGGTGTTTCTTTTCTTGATGATCTTTTAACTGAAAATAAATTAATAAATATGATAACTCTAGTCTATATTATTGCTTGTTCTTGTGTCTATATTAAAATTTCAGATGCCACACACTATTTGTAAGTCACAGTGAGAACAGTCTGTAATATATAAATTTAAAAATGGTGGTTTTTTGACTGCAGAAACAACTTGGATTGCAATGTTTAAAATTATAACAATATTGAGTGGCATTCTCTCATGTGAAATGACGTGTCCATTCCTAAATGGAAATAGATAAGTACTAATTCCTATGAATTACAGTAGTAAATTCTAGGAATATTATGCTGTACGTAGATTAAAAGCTTTAGCATGGATAGTATTTCTTAACAGGGTGTCATTATGTTAACCACACTAAATATTATACCTAGCCTAAGAATGAGTGATGTGGCGAGTTCAAGGGCAAGTACCTATAAAACTTTAGGAAAATTCATGAAGCTATTTAAATCAAGCACAAGATAAACCCGATCAGTGTTGTTCTAAAGATATTGGTAGACAAGCGAGCCTATTAAAACTGCAAAATAGCCGCTGACTCCAACGGAACTTATCATAACATTGAATACGAAAGATAACCTTTTTTCTAGCTAAGGCTAGTTTTGCAGCCCGTGCATCCATTTTCAGTAATGATTAAAACACTTCTAGATTAACACACGGGAAATAATAATAATTAATGCATTCCTTGATTACTAAATTCACTAAATTGGTACCATGGTACTCTCGGTATGAAAACAATTATTTTTTTGTTTTTAGGGATATTCCGATACTAGTAAATATGAGTAAGTACTCGATTTCATATAGATACTCGTATCGAATCGAACCAAAGAGCTTATATAAAGTAGGCTGATTATATTGGAAAATCCATTGCGAACGAACAAATGCTTTGAAGGGAATGTATGAATGAAAAATAAGTGCGAGTAGGTAGGTAAACTTTTAGGATTTACTGTTAACTAAGTAGTTGTAATTTTGATTAAATGCTTAATGTTTTTTTTTTTTTTTTTTTTTTAACTAATAACTACAGTCTATAACACATAATGGATGATCTATTGTGATTTAAGCTTGGATAAAAGTATAGTTTAATAAAAATAAATCTATCGATACTTTTAGGGTACTCATATGAGTAGTATCGAATCAGGATTCAAGTACTACTCATATAAGTAGTTATCGATACTTTGGTGGTATCGCCTAAACTTAGGCCCATATTACAGAACTATGCTCAGTCGTAAATCTCTGCTCAAGATGAAATTTCGTTCACAATATCAATCGGTGCTCAAGCAGGGATTTCATTCATAAAAAGATCAATTAGGTCCGTATTATAGAACGATGCTCATTCATCGATCGGTGCTCAAGCAGAGATTTCATTCACTAATTGATCACTTTATTAATAAAATCTCTGCTTGAGCACCGATCGATGACTGAGCATCGTTCTGTAATACGGACCAAATCACAGATCAGTAATATGCTAATATGTAGTTAGTTAAATAAAATGAAATGAAACCAGTGCTGCCAGACAAAAAGTATGTAGCGTATGTATTAACAATAATAACAATAATGCTTGTTATTGCTCGAACCGTATCCTCTAGTAAAGGTAGTGGAGCATTCCAAAGAGCATAATATGTAGAGCATTCCGAGACACGCATCACACAGCGTTTACGTTGATAACTTTCGTACCGATTCAAGTATCACGCTCATGCAGATAGGGATTCGGAACGACCGATATCAAGCTTATAAATAAGACTTAAAGCTGCAACAGTAATATAGTGAATATGCGCACTTTGGTTGCAACTTCAAAATGTTTAAAACCAAATCATTCTTTGGGCATATACCACAAATTATAAGTATATATAACCTGAAATTCCTTATAAGCCATGGTTTTCTAAATACAAAGCAACAGATAAAATAACTACCTTAACAATTTGTCGGCTTCGGCTAAATCATGCCTATCCCAGTGTTTCTGGCCAAACTTAGGAATAAGGAATGTGGTTTGCACGAGGGAGATATGGACCATTATATATTCTTCAGCTGCCCAACAGGACAGTTTAATCTTTATCTGTACCGCATGTTATCTCAGTACCAATTCACAACTAAGCGCAATTCTGAAATGTCTAATAAAACCCCACAAATTGAAGTTATTGATCTGCAACTCTGCACCAATAACTTCAATTTGCCCTGCAGCTGAGTAGGAATCGAACCAAGTTGTTTGAAAGTCGCACTGGCTACCCACTACGGCTGAGCCACACTCGCTCTACCTACACGTAAAGTAGCTTTAAGATTGAGACATGAACTATAAGGAAAAAACAAGGATGTATGAGTTCTATTTTATTTAAGATTTGTCACATTGTTTCCTATAATACATTTCATTACTACAACACTGCAGAATAAAAAAAAACATTGTAATAAATAATTTATCACATTCAGTGTCCGACTTAAATAATAAAATTTATCAAAATAAAAAGTGAATAGTAACAGGCATCATACTAAAGTAATGTTTCCTTAGGTACTACACATCTACATTATAATAGCTTAATAATACGATCAATAAGTATGTACTAAAAATAAAACTAATTAAAACAGGAGAATAACGAGATCTATAAAAGAATTCAAGATGGGGTAATTCATGATGATGAAAACGTAATCCGCATTAGACTGAAAATATTTTAAAGTAAAAGTGTTCAGAAAGTCGAGGAGAATAATACTTATTTACTTACTTTTTTGTTCTCACTAGAGCTCTTAAATTATGATAGACAATAATAATTATGATGTATTTACTTGTGAATATTATAAAACTTAGCTTTGATTTGATTAAGGCAGACATACATTTCCTTAAAAAATAAAAGACAAGGAAACAAATTAAGGGCCGACCTTTAATAATCATCAGATAATTCTCGTATTATAAGATTGATAGTTTAATAAACCATTAAGATCAAACCTGCAGTTGAAAGATCGGCCCTGCGCATACAAACGTCCAACTAAAATAAAATATGCATGTTGTTGGAGCCTGAATCACACTTGAGGAGCGAGACAGACTCTCTAATAATATAGGCGAATCAAAACTAATTAATGTTTCGTAAATAAATTTGTGTAGCCTAATAAATGCTAACGTTAACGTTAACCCCTTGGTTAACTCACCACATCGCACGGTATATTATTACTGATCATAAGACTCACAAGCTTTCATTAATTAGATTTGGAAAAATACGTTGCAACATATTTTCGCCCCCTCATAATTGAAAATAAAAATAATAGAAGGGTGAAATATTATGCTGGCTTGTTATCGAGCGTGAACAACACAAATTAAGTGAGACGGACCGATTGGTGGAGGTGGCGTTTGGACACTCATGTTCATATCAAACCGCACAAGACCCGTGTTGCAGAAATACAGTTTTGGATTGGTGCTAAGACGAGATTTCATTCACAAAATTTTTATCGATTTACGACTGATCGTCGCTCCGTAATAGTGCGTAGGATGAGATAGCCGTAGGCATTTGTTTCTTTGTAACCACATTGACCTCTCAGCTCATTTTTTACGCGAGTAGGCGCTAGACTGTAGCCAACAGTGGTGCTCTTTTAATTGTTTATTTTTATTATGCAAATTAGTGGCATCCACACTCCTCTAATAATTTTTAATTATTTTTGTTGTCATAAATAAAATTGATCGTGCGAGCACTAGTAGTAAAAATAAAATATGTAGTGTTGAAATATACATCATGTAAAAAAGTGTATGTGTAGTGTAAAAATAATATGGATTAATATTGATATAAATTCTAAATTGCTAATTCGTAAAGAATAAGAGTGTTAGTGTGAAATTTAGTAATAAATAATATAATTATTTATTACTAAATTTTGGATTTATGGTACATGCATCCAACAATGTCAAATGATTATAATCCTGGTTTTTTGTTTACATTTATATTGATTTTTCATTCATGAGAAATGTAGGATGTTATTTATTTATTAGCACATTTGAAGCCCTTGACACCACTAAAACTCGCCTGGGTTGTCCCAAGCGTGCCATGTCAGAAGGTCTATTAAAGCTGCCTCGCCAAAAACCGTTCATTTACAATATGTATTAAAATTATTCAAAAAGATAAAAATCAAAAGAACCACAATATGTATTGCAACTTTCAAAATGCTATGCATGATTGTAATTTCTACATATTTGTTCATGCATTTCTATTATCATTGATACATTTACATGAGTGAAATGATGAAACTAGTAAAAAGCAACTAATGATGCATAGAAGATTGGTACATAATTTGGGTTACCAAGTTTATAAGAGTTCTGGATGTATATATTTACATAAAACATTTGTATGGTAATGAGTTACCTTAATTTTAAATATCTAGTTATGCTGGCCAATTTTGAGGTATATCACACTTGCTAAAATATCATCATACCTGCTATAACTACATCGGAAACTCTGGCTATCATTTGGTTAATTCGGCGTCTGGTTAATTCACTTGTCCTTTTTTAGTTTCTAGAAACATATCCTTTGACAGTAATCTTGCATAATTTTTGCAATGAGAGTAGGTATTACACTCAGAGCTGTCTATGGTCTGAATACAATAAGTAGAACGAGTTCTTCAGTCAGAATCCAAAGCAATATAGTGCTGCAATCTTAATTAATATTATCTGTAGAATGTCGCCCTGCGCTTGATCTTAACTCTCGCCGCGGACCCGTCAGCATTTCTTCTGAAGATTTCCTGATTTTTTTCTTACTTCCTCTACGAGCATTGTCAGCAGTAGCATCACCGGTATTATTTTCATCCATGTTTGCAGTTCCATCTTTATTTTCTGCATCAGCTTTGTTTGTTAAATCTACCGTATGTAGATGTTCCTCACCAATCTGAGGACGTAGTTCTCCGTGTTCATCGTTAGGTCCCGACATATGAGTTTTTTCCTCTCTATCAATGGTCAAATTAGAAGGCATTGATGATGAGGCCAGATCTGTTGGTGTTAATTTCGATACATTATTATCAAAATCACTTGCTTTCATTCCAGTTTTTATAACTGTTGAAGGTGCAATTAAATCTTCAAGATCCATTTCACCAGTGTTAGATGAATGATCGGGTTGTTTTTCAATATTCGAAATCATATCAGATGCAGTATCCTTTACTTTTTTAGTAGGATTCATTTCTGTTGAGTGCAAGGCCAAATTTTCTGGTTCACATGCCATTTCTTCATGCGTTCTTTTATGTGTCAAAGAAATGGCAGAAGCTCCTTCATCAGATGTAAGTGTTCTTGCAATGTAATCAGAAGAACTTCTGCTTAGTTTGTCATATGAATCTTTATCTGCATCTTTTATTTTTTTAATTTCATTTGAGCTGACAAGACTAGCACTTAGGGCACCTGATGCCATTTGTTCTAGCAGCATTTTACTTATATCTATATCTTTTTTATCACCTTTCAACAACTTTTCTTGCACGGCGGCAAACTCTGGAGGGACTTGCGATCGTAGTGGGTCATATGGCATTTTCTTTTTATCTGTTTTAGATAAATCAGTTGCAGTTGCTTCGTGACTCTCTACCTCACGAGATCTTTTATCTGCTCTAAGCATTGAATCATAATTCAATGCTTGTTTTGAAAGAGATTCTAGCAAATATGGGTCTGGAGGTAAATGAATCTGCGGCATTTGACTTGACTGTTGACGGTCAGATACTTTTTGCTGGCGAGAAGAGGAAGAGCTCACAACAGTTGAAGACCGAGGAGTGGACGTTTTTGTAGATGTGCGGGCGGAACTGTGCGAGCCCTGAACCGATGACCCTGAACTAGCAGTAATGTTTCCACCCAGAAGACCTAAAGCATCATAGGTAGATGATACACCAGAATGCATACCAAAAGGATTTAAACCACTCAATCCTAATTGAGGATACAGCATATTTGGATTTGGAAATACAAATGGAAACTGTGAATTTGTTGATTTTGAAGTTGAGGGGTTTCCAGTTTCAGTTGGTTTTCTAGATTTTGTTTTATCTGCAGCTATATTAGCGCCTCCCAAACTACTCATGTCAAGGGATGAAAACCCAGGCAAGCCCAAGCCTGCTAAATTTGCAAATATATTTCCTCCAGCAATGTTTCCTAACAAGTTTGGCATACTACTGAATGTATTCAAAAGAGGATTGTTTTTAGGATCAAAACTACTTAAACTGGATAGCAATTTTGGATCAAATGTGTTTAATTTTGGGTCAAATCCGGTTAAATTTGACAGTGTCGCAGCTAGAGTTTTCGGATCGAATGCACTCAAACTAGATAGACTGGCCAGCAAGGCAGGATTCAATCCAGACAAACTTTGATTTAGATGAGAACTCGAACTCAACACGTTTGATGATGACGAATCAAGCGTGGGGGGTCGACCCTTTTTACGTTCGCTCATGGGTTGACCGGTAGGCTGCATAGGAGAATGCCGTTGAGTACGCACATCTTGAGGGAGCTTAACATGTTCTTTTATGCCTTCGGTCCACTTGGAATCAATGTCGTACATAGGATTCTCGGCTATCCATTGTGCCAAGTGCTTCAGTTGCGGCGCTTTGTGTCCGACCAGACGTTTGCCTGTAACTCGGTGCACCACGGGCACGTGTTCATCGGGAGACAAGCGCGGCGTCACACTCCGCCGTCTCGAATCTACGTTTGCCTGCTCTGCTAACCATTTATTTACTTTCGCTTCATGAGAGTAAGACTTCAATGGGGTCATAGAAGAGGGCTTTTGACTCTTAGTTTGCTCCAAGGATTGTTGCAAGAAGGATGATAATTCTTTCGATGAAGCTTGAGGTGAAGGTACGTTGGTGACTGTCACCGAAAACGGTTTTTGAAGAGGAGGTCCCAAGGATGACGAGGTTGATGGAACCGCGGGGGTCACTGTTACATCCGGTAATATGGTCGAACTCCTACTTCGGGGCGGTTCCGGAGCAGCACTCATGCTGAGAGGTCTGGCTTTTGCGGCCGACAAACCGAGAACTATCTCATCCAGTTTCTTTCTTTTCTTCTCTTTTCCAACGATTTGTTCTGGGGCCGGCTGTAAAAATAAAACAGACATCATAAATCTACATTTTATACACAATCATCATGGAATTAGCATGGAATCGGATTGCTAAATCCTAAAGAGCACCATTCCATGCCGAATCGCTGTCGCGTTACTTGTTTATATGATCATACGGAATATTAGGGGCAGCAAACCTACTAAACCAAAATCGGACGAGAAAATATATAATTTTAAAACTTAATAAATAAATGTTTGAACTCACAACATTCTTTCTCTTCATGAGCTTGGAGAGGGTGTCGTCAAGCTTGCCCTTGGCGGCGGCGGCGGCGGGCGGCGTGCGGCGCCCCACCGAGAAGTCCTGCGCCTCACTGAGGTCGAGCGGCGCCGACAAATCGACGGGCGCAGAGGCTGGGGGAGGCGCAGCGGCGGACGGGCGCTGGTGCGCGGGCGGCGGCCCGGCCTCCGCGTCTGGCGCAGCCGCTGCCGCCGCGCCTGAGTGCGCCGCCGCCGGGGAAGAGAGCAGCGCGTGCAGCTTGGCGCGGTCGGTCTCCACGTCGATGGCGATGTGCCGCTTCTGTGGCTGCGGCTCCGGCGCCGCGGCGGCGGCTGCGGCGGGCGCGGGCGCGGGCCACTCGCGGTTCTGCACCGCGTGCGCGATGTGGTGCAGCCGCGTCTCGAGTGCGCGCTCCGAGAACCAGCGGTCCGGGCCGAGCGCCTCGTCCACCCGCCCCAGCTTGGCGAGCGACTCCAGCTCGGAGAGCGCGTCGGTGTCATCCTCGTCGCGCTCGCACGCGCCCGACGTCCGCTTGGACCGCCGCAGCCCCGTGCGCGCCTCACCCGCCTCCGAGTGCGTGCTGGCGTCCTCCGAGTCGGAAGACGCCCTCTGAGATTCGTGTTTGCCGCCGCCCCTGCCTCCCGCGTGCCACTTGCGAGCGCAGTCCGCAAACGGCAGTTTCGGGTCGCAAAATATCTTGTTGTAAGTGTCGCCCAGGCCGTGCCTAAAAATATAATACGACGCTTTCGATTCACGTTTATTTGATAGCTAATAATTTTCAAGCTGCTGCAGTAAAAATGTTTTTTTTATTGTTAATATCAATATTGTCACTTACTTGCAGACCCCCAGAATTAAAAGTTTATCGTGTCTGGCCGGCTGCCACCACGCGGGCGTGTCCGGCGACCGCTCGCAGAGCGCCAGCCGCGCGTCCAGCGACTGGTGAGGCGCTACCTCCTCGCGCAGGACACGTAGAAGATCAATCCTTTACAAAATAAACACATACAAAAACATGATTTATTATCTCACTTCCACCATTATACCAAGTACTAGTCTACTATTATTTATTTATTTCTTGGACAACAAACAGTCTAAAACATCGACCCATAATACAAAATTTGTTGTCAAACAAGCCTTAACAGTTTTCACAAATAGAACAAGACTACATTCCAGTTAATGCAAATAATTAAAATAAACAATTACCATTGAAAAATTTACCAATTAAATAGTGCAATTATAACGCTGAAATTATATCCATATAAGTAAATACCAATCATGTAAGTACTGTTGAAATAGATGTAGAGCTCTTTTCTTTAGAGTTACGCGTTATAAGAAACGTGTAAGTGGGAGAGTACCTTTCCAAGGTAGCGATCGCCCGCTCCTCGCCGATGGGCTCCGCCTTGAGGTCGGCGCGCGTGGGCAGCTCCGCCTCGCCGACGGAGAGGCCGCACTGGCGCTTGCACATGGCCATGAACGCCTTCAGGTAGTCGGTGAGCGCGTCGTCGGACTTAGCGTCGAGGCGCGCGAGCGTGCGGAAGCGGCCCCAGCGCAAGCTCTTGGTGGCGGGGTCGAACTCGACGCCGTACGAGGCGACGGTCCGCCGGAACGCCTCCTCGTCGGCGCGCGTCCACCGCCACGCGGACACCTCGTCGCGCGCCAGCTGGTCCATGCGCTCGCGACGCTCCATCTTCTGGACGAAATTCTCACTTAATAATCGCTAGAGGGCATCCATTAATTACGTGAGGCGTTTGGGGGAGGAGGTCTAGCCATATCTCACGACGCAAAGGGGATGAGGGCTATCAATATGGGGGTGAAACATCGTCAAAATTTTGTCACTCGTAAAAAAACTGATAAAATAATATATCACATATTTTTGAGTCACCAGTGCATTATTCCAGTCCACTAGAATAGACCAATTTAATAACTGTTATGCCTAAGTTCGCACTTATCCCTCTATGGGTTGTGGGTTCGATTCCCACCCAGGACAAACATTTGTGTGATGAACATCGAAGTTTATTCTGTGTTTTTATATTGTATTCTATGTATTTATTTACAAACAAAAATTATCTAAGTATTTTATCTGTTATCTGGTTCCTATAGTACAAGCTTTGCTTAGTTTGGGGCTAGATGGCGTTATGTGAGATGTCCACATCTACTACTACTACTATCTACTATATAAAAATAAGTCGGGTTTTCCTTCCTGACACTATAACTCCAGAACGCACGAACCGATTTCCACGGTTTTGCATTCGTTGGAAAGGTCTCGGGCTCCGTGAGGTTTATAGCAAAGAAAATTCAGGAAAAACCAACATTTTAAGTAGATGGCGCCGGTGCGTGATACATTGTTTTTCGTATATTATAAATTTTTTAATAAATAAACGTCCACCCGTGCGAAGCCGGGACGGGCCGCTAGTATTATTATATTATTAATGACTTACCTATAGCAACGTATTTGGGTATATCCAAGAGAGACAAGTGCGAACTAAAGATTTTTAGTAAAGATGGGAATTACAAAATAAAGTGCTAGTTTGATGGTGAACGCACCTTAGCCTTCTGCTGCATCTTGAGCTCCTCCCGCTTGTAGTTCCGCTGGTAGGCGGTGATGAGCCGGCGCAGGCGCGTGTTGAGGTCCTGCATGGAGGGCCACAGGCCGCCGCCGCCGGGGGCGTCGTCCTCGGGGCGCGGCGAGGCGGCCGGCGAGGTCGCGCCCGCGCCGCTCGACACGTCGTCCGTGCAGTCCTCATCGCCCGCGGTGCTGCCGCGCACCTTCCTCTCCTCGCTCCTACACAAAATCATCACATTCAACCCCGGGTTTCTCGTACGTTGGTCAAACTCATGTCAACTTAACACACCCAAATACTGTAGTCATTGGTCAACACTATGAGCATAAACTACGATCGTTCAGTATTTAGTGTGTTGACATGAGTTACTGTTGTAGTAAGGGGCAGTAGTGTATGATTTCTGCATTAAATGAATAGCTCTTAAGTTCGCGCTTATCTTTCTAGGACTAGGACGTACCCAAATGCGTCGCAGTATGTACGTCATAGATGGATAAGGGCGAACTTAAGAACTGTCAAACTTACATGCAGGGCATAAAACTGACGACTATTGTAGTATGGTAGTCTAAAATCAGTCCCATATTACGCAACGAAAACGTTACGAAAACATGTATGATTGTAGCTATAAAAAGTAAATTTGACCAGACTAAATAAAAAAATAAAGTAAATAAAAACCTAAACAAAGGTCTTTATAAAACTCTTTAAAATATTCTTTTGGTATCTCAGACAAGCAAGACAATCAAATTATTTATTAAAATTGTTTAATAGGATCCTATTGTTAGTCTTCACGATCGCCATATGGAATCACAAAACAGTTTCATTTATCGTAACTTCAGTAAATATTATTTGCGGTAGGCGAGAGTTACCTGCACTAGCCGTTGAAGCTACAGCGTATTTCCATTACTCTATAGATTCTATGGTATAAAACAAAACATGCTTTAGATAGCCATACGCTCATTCTACGTCAACAAAAAACTAGATACGAAATGTAATAAACTAGGGTCTGCCTTCTTCATTTCACCTTCTTAAGGGTAGAATTTTGGAAAACCCTTTCTTAGTGGATACCTACACTTTACAAAGAACACACCTTCCAAATTCCAAGTCTCTAGGACCAGTGGTTTAGGCTATGCGTTGATATATAAGTCAGTCAGGACTTTGGATTTTATATGTATAGATTATGTTATGAAATCCTAATTTACTTTAAATAATTTGGTAATTCTAAAACTATCCTTATATGTCAATTAAGGAGGCAGCATCTCTTTTAAGACTTTCGAATTAGATTTAGTAAGACTTAACACAATATATTTATAGGCAGTGTGTTGATACATAAGTCAGTCAGTCAGTCAGGGCTTTGAATTTTATATGTACTGATTGCTTACTTGATGTCGGTGCATTCGGCATCATCCGGCGGTCCCAGTTTATCGACGAAGCACAGTTGTGGGTCAGAGCGCATGGCGAGGTAGTTCTCGTAGCCGTGCACGTAGGTCCCGACCAGCAGCGACACGTCGCACTCGCTGTCCCACCACAGCCGCGGCGGCGTGCTGTCCACGCCTCGCGGCACGCGCATGCCCAACGAGCTATAACACCAAAACCCCCTTATTTACTGCAGTAAAACTCCTTTACGCACGCTTGGGGAGTAAGCTGGTGAATGTGAGGCGAACGGAAGTTGAAGTTAGTTCACGTAGATCTCCATTGTCAACATAACAAAGTTAAAAAAAAACATGTTGGTATGTCCGGTAATATGACAATTTACAATTTTCAAGATGGCTAAAGTTATACCGGCCGATAGACGGAGCTAAGAAAAGTTTAACTTCTACGTCGTGTGGTCAAGCACACTCTTTTTTTTTTACAGGTGACACTGGCACCATTTTTTATTAAATTATATTAAGAATACGTTTTACCACATTTCTCATGTTAAGTGACAACGTAACTATTATTCAACGAAAAATTGTTGTAATTACATATAACTGAATTTACTTATAGGTAATAATTTTTTTGTATGGAAAAACTGAGAGATAAAATAGTTTCTTAGTTTACAAATAATTAGTAAACTAAAGCGGATCAGGTAGATTAATATACCTTGCGTGTGTCCCATTTTCAATTTGAGAAGCATAGTCTCCGATCACTTCATGTTTGATATAATACATCATCCGAACTCTTAGCAAAACTCTGAAAATTACAATGTATTCGTTAAATTATATCAACTCATCAGTAGTAGGGAGAAGCTGTTATAGTACAGCACATAAACACACAATCACTTTACTACACTTACTTGTTGGCATGCCTATATAAATGCTTCTTATAACTGCTTTCCAAATATGCTTCACAGTCATACTTTTCAGCTGAGCTCCAATGATTCGAATCTTCCCATTTCTGAATATCGGAAATTTTGGGAACATCCTTGGGCCTATTTTTCTTTTTAGCATTTCTGCCTCGAGGCACAGGATTATGCAGACCACTGTGATTTCTTGATATTGTCACTTCACCATTCTCGCAAGGTTCGATTAAGTCCCAAATGAAGTTTCTAATTTTTTCATCGCCTTTGTAGTGACGCAAGCAAAACAGAACCTGTCAAAATTGTACAAGCTTTATTCATCATTCTACTTGTCGATTTTACTACTGAACATCTACTTGTTATATCAGTAATAGCTGTTAAACTCAGTGAAAGTCTTAAACTTCCTCGGTATTAGCATGGCTAGTCATCATAAAAGACAAGAAAAAATCATTAAATGTACATAGCAATAATAATTCGAATCATTCAATCAATTATTTTTAATTCTATGAAAAGTGCAGTCACGCGACGCAGGATAACACGGGCAATGCTGAATTGGTGGTTGCCAGACACTTACAATAATACGAGCGCAGTCTTCTATTACGGGAATAGTCCAGCCTTTCCTTAGTTGATTCTTATCGACCGTCTCTTCCCATCTAGCCCATCTGTGAAAAACATTATGTTTTTAGAGTAGAAATAAAAATAAAAATGAACATTGCAACTCAGTAGTATTAGTATTTTTATCACGTCAAATACTATAAAAAAAAATTGGATACCTGTCATAGGTTATTCCTTTATTTGTCCTAAGAGAAGTTTGAAAAGTTTCTTCTTAGCAATTTCTTCCAACAGGAAAACCCAGGGTTTTAATATTTCAATGGTGTCGATTCTGTGTCGCATTCTCTAAAGCTAAACGAAATTAACATATTTCCGACTTTTTCATTTCCACTTTATGAGATTATAAGAGTACTTTATATACTTTATATAGCCATACTTTAAGTTTACTTTAGTTTTAGAGAATGCGACACAGAATCGACACCAATGAATACAACAATTTAAACAAAAAAAAAACTTACGACATATCACCAAAGGGGGAAAATTCCTTGTATGCAACACATATAATAAAATCATAGTCCATGTTAATAATTAATAACCACAGAAATCAAAGTTTTGTGTAAATTACACTAAACTTATTGCGTAATTATATAAATCGTATTTAAAGGTATTTTTTAGCTGGATGGAATCAGGGACATATAATGCGTATCGGTGTCACGCATACATTGCACGTTTCGTTTTGTCATTGACCACATAAACCTACACATGGTTTAGGTGAAATATTAACTCACCCAAATGTTAATAGTCCTCGTTCTATTTTAAAGCACTCCGATCGAGTCCAAGACCCGTAGACAACTTCCTCATCAATGGGAATTCCTTCATGTCGAGGTATGTAATCATCACTTGCATATTTCCTGCCTTTTTTACCAAATTTATCTTTTTTGCGCTTGCTACGTAAACTTATTCCTGTGAAAGGTAATGAAAGTTTAAGATATTAGCATTATTAATTGTAAATAACAAAATGTTGGTATTTCGAGTCCCATGGTGGAATCAAATCGCACCATTGCACATTTAACGAAATGTTACCTATAGAAGACTTCGTATTACTAGATTTGTGTTGGACTTTTCTGCAATATTCGTATACCTAGGTGCCACCGCTTTGCCAGTGTGTTCCGGTTCGAAGGGCACTGTAGCTAGTAAATTACTGGGCAAATCAGACTTTATGGTCATAAAGCCATAAATATTGCAGAAAAGTCCAACACAAATCTAGTAATACGAAGTCTTCTATAGGTAACATTTCGTTAAGTGTGCAATGGTGCGATGTGATCGCCTGTGCGGTCATAGTAGGTCACTAGGCGATCACTGAACTTGATTGCAACCGTAGTGCAGTCGCAGTCGCAGAGCGCGCATTCACGAAGGGCGCTGTAGTTATTGCTAAACGTAGAGTAGGCGTCAGTGAAATAAAAGATATGGACACGTCAAATTTACAAATGTAGACATTACACACACTCCCTCTCCTTTCGACACAAAAAGGGCGTAAAAACTCGTGCGACCAGACTGATTTAGCTAATATAATATATAGACATATAAAAACATACCATCTTCATCCTCATCAGAATCAGGAGTCACTTCCATGTCAGACATTTCCATTGGTCCATCATCATGTCCGTACCGTTTGATCATTGTTCGCTTTCTAGGCTCCGTAACTATAAGATCTTCATCCTCTTTCTTCTCGGTAGTATCGATTTCAGCTTTTTTTGCCCACTTGTTCCAGAAATCAGGATCTCGTATATCAATATCTGACCTTTGATTGTTTGCAGCAAAGCTAGCCTTAGAAAACGTAGAGCCTTTCTCTGACTCCATTTGTATGACTTGTGTTCTCCTAGCCAAGATCATTTCAATATCTTCTTCACAGAATTGATCTCCGGCATTATCTTCGTCCATTACCGCACCATAAGCACCTTTCTTAAGTAAATCTTCTATTTCTTTTTTTGACAGTTGTTTTAACCCCGTTTCTTTCCCTTGCGTTGTATTCATACTTTGCAAAATAGCCTTGTCGAGTCCTAATTTCAAAGATGCTTTATCAAACATTTCTCGTTCATAAGTATTACGGCATATCAATCTATATATTTTGACCATTTTTTGTTGGCCAATACGGTGGCATCGCGCTTGGGCTTGTAAATCGTTTTGTGGATTCCAATCACTATCGTATATTATAACGGTATCCGCTGCAGTTAAGTTGATTCCCAAACCACCTGCCTTTGTGCATAGTAAAAACACAAAGCGATCTGAATCTGGTTTTGAAAATCTGTCAATTGCTTCTTGTCTCAAATTACCTCTTATGCGTCCATCAATTCGCTCGAATGGATATTTTCTAAACAAAAGGTAATCTTCCAGTATGTCTAGGCACCGTACCATCTGGCTGAAAATTAAAACACGGTGTCCGCCGGCTTTTAACTTTGGAAGTAGTTTGTCTACTAGGACCATTTTCCCCGAAGATTGAATAAGAGCCTTGTAATAGGCCTCTTTGTCTTCGCCATAAGATTGTTTATAATCGAATTGTATTTGATCCTCTGCACCATTCAGTAAATAAGGATGGATACAGCATTTTCTGAGTTCCATCATTGTATTCATCAAATTTGGAATATTAGCAGCAGATGCAGTTCCCTTTTGTAGAAAACTAAAATTCCTTTCTAGAATAGCTCTGTAATACTTTTTCTGTATGTTAGTAAGTTCCACTTCTATGATTGTTTCCTCTTTCGGTGCTAAAGTTTTTTCAACATCTTCTTTTAAACGACGTAACATCATGGGCTTCAGAAGTGCTTGCAATTTGACTACTTCGGATTCTGATTTTAGTTGACCAAATTCATTCAAAAATGCGTCACTGCTAGCAAACTGCGACGGTTCCAAAAAGTTGAGCAAAGAAAACAGTTCATTGACGTTGTTTTGCAAAGGAGTCCCAGACAAAAGAACTCGGTGTTCTAAATGAAGCTGACGCAAACCTTCCAATAACTTACAGTTACGATTTTTTAATCTATGAGCTTCGTCAATTACACAGATCCTCCAATTAAATGATTTCAATTCTTGAAAATCTGTCACTATGATTTCAAAAGTTGTGATGAGTACATTGAACTTTGTAATATCTTTGATTGATTCACCGTGTTCATTTTTGTAATAAAATTCATACTCCTGAAGCATACTTTTGCTTAGCTGAGAGCCATGATAGACTACAACATTCATATCTGTCCACCCTTCGAACTCTCTTTGCCAATTCGGAATAGTTGACAGTGGAGCTATAATAAGAAATGGACCTCTAACACCATACTCCCACACAGAATTTACAAATGTAAGACTTTGAATAGTTTTGCCGAGTCCCATCTCATCTGCTAAAATGCAATTACGATTATTATGCCATGAAAATAACAACCAATTTAATCCTTCAAGTTGATAAGGTCTCAATGTATTTCCACCTTTGTATAAAGGGGACTCTTTTAACTGTACCCATTGATCAGCTGAAGGCTTTCTTTTGTACTTCCATTTTTCTTTGGGAGGGATTTCACTGAATACTTTGTATTGCTCGATCTTATCAACATCTATGTCCTCTTCTAGTTCCCATGTACTATCTTCATATTGTAAACTCTTCCACTTGACCAAATAATGTTTTACGACGCTGTTATTAGCAGGGTCTTCGTTTTCAGACATATCTAATATTCGTTCTACTTCAATATAATCAGGATTAAAAGGTTCATCATCCAATAGTTCAAATATATTCATTTGTTGGGCTTGTTTTTGTTTAAACCGTTTTATTTTTGAGAATATTCTTTTATCACCTTTGTAAAGTTCTTCTTCGGTTTTCCATTCACAGTGTAAGTATGAAAAATTTCTATATTTGACAAAATACTCTTCCACGTCTACTATAACAGGTTTTATGTCTGATAATTCACCATCTTTATCAGTTTCAGGCGTAGGTTCCTGTTTTCGCATATCTTCTGCGTCTTTTTCGGGTTTCTCGCTTAATGTTTCTTTTTCATCTGTATGATTTATATCCTGCATAGGCGTTGCAAGTGCTTGCGAGGTGGACTCTGTTTCTTCAGGCGGATTTCCTGTTGATGTTGTTTCAATTGGTTCTTCCTTGGGTAAATTTTCCGTTGGTTTTGGTTCGACTTTCATTTCTCTTTTCCCCATACGTGCAGCTAATACATGATGAACAATCATCGAGTCCTCATCAGTCGTATTTACATATAGGTAATTTGGTTTTGGCGTTCCCTCTGGCCTAACTATGTCCACTTTCATTTCAGTATCAAGTTCTTCAACTTTTTTCTCTTTTTCAACTTTGGGCGCAGCCATAGTAAACTCTTCGTCTGATAAACGTAACATCACATCGTCTGTATATTTTTTGCGTAGTGTATTCCTAGCTGATCGTCGTTTCAAACTGTCATCGCCTTCAGGGGGTGGTGAAGGCGGAGGCGTTGACATCAAATCGTCTGGTTCGCCATCAGAATCTGGAACGATACCGCCACGTTTTTTCCTTCTTCCACCCAAAGATTTCTTCAACGAGATTTTTTTACAGCTGCCACTGGCTGATCCTCTTTTTTTTCCCGGTCTTTTTTTGGGTGTTAGGGAATCTGTATCATCATCTTCTAGCTCTCTTTTTGCTTCAGCTTCTTCCAACAAATCTTTAATAGCTATTTTCGAAACGGGGATATCATCAAAATCAGTGACATTAGAATCTTCCAAAGAATGTTCAGATATATTCTTTGATAAATCTGCACTAAAATTGGTCAACGATCCTTCAGCCTTTAATTCTTTTTCATGCTCTACAAAATCATAACAAGTTGTAGTATCGGCTTGAATTTCAGAAGCTTCTTTTTTGGGTCCTCTTTTTTTTCTTGGTGCATTTGGATCTTTGGGTTCACGCTTTTTACGTTCTTTTACAGGTTTGTCTCCTACAGGTTTTGGTTCTTTGGGAGTTCGAGGTTTTCTTTCTTTATTCTTTCGTGGGCCTCGTTTTCCCTTAACTTTTCCTCCATTAAGATCGTCCACAGACAAAGCACTACTGTCTAAGTTTGTAATATCTTCGTTTAATTCTAAGTCAATTTCTGAAGTATTCTGCAAACCAGTGCCTGCTGTCACACAATCTTCTGAAACTGGCAACTGATCAAGAGGTTGAACTACATTTTTCTCTTTTTTTGCTCTGGGTTTTCTGGGTTTGGACGGTCCTTTTCCTCGCCCTCGTCCAGTTGTGCTTGTGACTTGGGGACTTTCTACCATTTTAGAACCGTACACTGGATTTTGTAATATACAATTAGAACCCCCATTGCATTTATCATTTGTCTCGTGTTGTTGCAATAACGCCAGTCTTTCTTGTAGAGATCTTACTTTTTCTTGGTTTTCATTTGATGGCGGTAGACAATATATGTCTTGTATTTGCTGCTGTAACGCTATTCTCTCCTGGTGATGAGAAGTTGTATACACACTTGGCATATTTGGATGTGGCATAGGAGAACATCCCATCATCATCATAGTCGGATTTAATGTATGTGGTATGTTAGGAATCATGTTTGGACTAGATGGCAAACCAGGATGTAAGTTTTGAACACTCATAGGTACTCCACCAGGAACTGGACCAGAAGGATTATTAGGTGCTGGATTTGGTTGACCAACTGGCAGGCTAACAGGTGTAGCAGGAACCATAGTTGGTGGTACATTGCCTACTATAGAAGGCATTGCAGTTGGCATGCAACTAATATTACTTTGAGGACTTTGCACTGAGACACTTGATGAAACAGTGTTAGTGATTCCGGGGTGCGGTATTTTATGGTTGTGTTGTAAGTTCGGCTGCAAGTTAGGAACTGTTTGTGATCCAGGTGAACCTTGAAAAGTAGCAGGATTGCTTATTGTATTATTTTGCATTGGTGAAGGCACATTTTGTGTGATGGTAGGCGAAATACCTGGTGGTACAACATTTGTGACACTAGGATTAGGCATACTATTGTTTTGAAATGGTTGGCTCCTGTTGACATTTCCGGGACTCATGGTTTCAAACCGAGACGTATTGTTCGACGGGAGAGGCTGACTCGTTGGTAATTGAGATTTATCAACAGAAGTCGCATTTGATGTCACTGGTGGCAATGATGTAGATTGATTTGTTTGTTCCGTTGCATTAGAAATTTCAGTTTTATCAACATCGTAAGTAGCAATCGATTTTTTTTCGATCGAAGATAAAGTATCTTCCGTTTTTATAGTTATTGGTTCTTGAACTAAAATCTCACTAGGCTGTATTTCAGGTGTTTTCTTTTCTAGGTTTTCTGTCGGTGGTCCTGATGGTTGCAAATTGGACAACGACATTACCAAAGCTGGCGCGTTATTCGTAACAAGGCTTTCTTTTGGTGCATTAGTCGGATTAGTCGGTTGTATAAATGCATGGGATACCATATTAAGATTATCAGATTTTTCGATTTCATTGCTCATCTTTTCAAGTCCTTTTGGTTCTGAATTTAATGTCATAGGTAAACTTTTTGGTACTTCTATTTTAATTACAGGCGCTGCTATTACAGGTTCCTTTGGTTTAGCAGTTTGCTCACTATTTTCTAAAGATGCAATCGTACTACTAACAGGCGCAGAAAGTTTGTTTGGAATCCATTGCGACGGTGAAGATACGACATGACCCATAGCCGGCGATGCCGGGTTACGTTGGTATGAATATTCTGCACCCGCAGGAACCACCATTTGCTCCAAAGCCTGAAGCGTGTTCTGGGAGGTAAACGATGGCGGCACCGGACTTGCACCAGATGTGGCCGGAGGCGGTACTAAGTTTCTTGATCCTCCATGAGGAGAAGCGCTAGGTCCTTTAATGGGAGACATAACAGGTCTAGGTGACAACTGTGACTGCGCCTGTTGTCGCGGTGATATCTGTGCCCTAGGCGACATTTGAGGAGATAGTTGAGGAAACGGCGGTCGATATTGAGGACTTCCCTCCATTCCCGCTGGCTTCACTTCTCTGTACTGGCTTGATACGTTAACATCAAGAGGATGTTGAATCTGATGCGGTTGATAATTCATTGCGACTGAGTGATGTGCTGTCGCGTATGGCATTTGAGTAGGTACTGAATGCGAGGGCGCCACTGACGAAGGTGGCACAGGCGATTGGCGAGGAACGTGGTGTAACGGAGGCGCCCCTGCGTGATGGAGATGTACATTTGGATGGCTTTGAATCCCAGAACCAATTCCACCAGGATGGCTTGGCATGTTTTGGTGAGATTGATGTTGAGATATCGCGCCATGGCCTTGTTGCCCATGAGGGAGCCCATACTGATGTGGATTAACATCTAGTTGTTGATGATAAGTAGGATGTTGATTGATTCTGGATGCACCAGGTGGATGCATTTGTGTGTAATTTGGATAGTTCTGAAAAAGCAATGAAATACATAATAATTATATATATATGTCTATTATATAAATACCATAATAACCATCATAATTTTATTTGAACATACACTACTTATGCATGTTTATAATGTAATTTTATTAAAAGGAAATTATAAATACTTTGAAACACAAACATATCAATTTTCCATCTTAAAATAATATTAAGCTTACTTGTTGCTGTCCATATATTTGCTGACTTGAAGGCTGTGAAAAATGAGGTTGCCTTGGGAGGTATGGTGCATTCTGTGACTGTAATGCTATTCCGCCTCCCTGAAATAAAAACAAATATTTTGTATTAATGGAAATATATTCTTTTGTGCTTGGTGTTTAATTCAGTATAATATTATAAAACTATTATGAAAAGTTCACCTGCTGTGGGGGATACTGGTGTATTTTTTGTTGGTGTTCATATGAATGTCTGTAGCTGGGTGCGACAGGCGCATATCTGTTAGAGCCTGGGGGCCACCCTCCCATATCTCCAAGACCTGTAAGTTTCATACTATAGATCTCTAGAAAATATAAAACACGTCATACTAAAATTAACTCCATTATCAAAGACAATTGTCATTTCACAGTGGGCACGCCACATCGCACTCGGAACTGTCTACTGATAGGGATGGAAGTGTCTCGAGTAGCGATCACAAACCGGAAGACGCAGCGTAAGCCGGCCGTCTTCGGTGAACTGCCAAATTAACTTTGGTAATATTAGTAAAAGAAAATCTAGGGGCACTGAATTATTACGTTAAGGCTTTGACGCCGCAGTTGTGGGACTTATCTCGTGAAACAGGTGTTCTACTGAAACTAGGTGACCAGGAAATAGTGTTGAACACAAATCCAGACGACGTCGAGTGCAAAATGAATTTTGCAAGTACTTTTGTCTAATAATTAAAATATTGTTTTGTATTTTTCCGTTTTTATGTCTAAACTAATAAGCATCACAATTAGTATGTGCCCCTTTGGTCTGTCAAAAGATGTATGTCATTTAATTATAAGTACAGTGCAAATAGATACAACTTGCATGGCTCCGAAAATGAAATCATCTTCATCACTTTCCTCGTTTTTATTATCCAAAAAGATTATAGAAGTTATAAGCTGTTAATGATTCAAACGGACAGACATGACGAACTTATAATGCATAATGATCATGGGTTCTTTGTACTAAAGAAACCTAAAAGAACCATATAATGAAAAATTCATTATACCATACAGAGCTCTACCTTTGGACTAGACTACACTATTTTCTGGGACACATTGTATCTTAATTTATATTTCTCAGACGAACCTGGTTGGTCCGGAACGCTGTACATAGGTTCTGGTCCTGGGTGATAGCCTGGATAGTGAGAAGGGTGTACGTGATGTGGTGGATGAAGCGGTGCATGCGGCGGCTGGGGCACCCGCGGCCGAGGAGGGTAGGCCCCATACTCGTGATACTCCGGCGCAGGCGGGCCGGCTCCGGGATTTGGCACAGGTTGAGTGTTACTGCTTAGCCCACTAGGAGGGCCCCCAAATGGGGCCAATTTCTGAATTGATCCTTCTTGTGCCACATTGTTCTGACTATACTGCTGCCTGTAACTGCAACATTATAGAAAAAGTCACCCCGTCGTCGCCGCCCGAGACACGTCTTGAGCGACCCGGATGATCCTATAGCAGCCGTAGTATCGGCTGCGCTAGGATCACCGGACCAGTCTAGCCCTTCTGGCTCAGGTACCGCTTTCGGCACCGGTATAGGATACCAGCGTAACACAATCAGACACCGACCCCGCCGGCGAGGTCGACGTACCCCCCGTAGGTTAGCTAGAACGGTCGCGACTTTCAATAGGGTCCACTCTTCCAGTGGACGTAGTCTTCTCGATCCTCTTATCCCGGCAACGGCCCAAGCCGAGGCTCGCACCCCAGGGGTGCCCTTGAGCTAGTTGCCTCCCACTTTTGACGGCTGGGCGCCCTAAGCGCCCGCCCTCTCGCCCGGTGACGCTGTAAAGGTCGATAGAGACCAACAGCATTAACTCGTTCAAAAAAAAAAAAAAAAACATTATAGAAAAAACTTACTGTAGCAAATTACAAAATTCTTTTACTGAAATATATAGATATTTTTGGGTCCCTCCACTTGGATCCACAGCTCAGCTCCAAATGTGGATCGGCTGATACTTTTATAAGTTCAGACTTATAGTTTGTTTTTAAGTTTTTACGATATGCTGCTGCTGGAATAACATGCGCACCGCGACATATCATACGATCAAATCGAGAAAAACGTTAAATATACTTGAATCCCGTAAATTGCCACATCACATTGTTCTCGAGAAGATACTCGTCACTGAAATATATAGATATTTTTGGGTCCCTCCACTTGGATCCACAGCTCAGCTCCAAATGTGGATCGGCTGATACTTTTATAAGTTCAAACTTATAGTTTGTTTTTAAGTTTTTACGATATGCTGCTGCTGGCATAACATGCGCACCGCGACATATCATACGATCAAATCGAGAAAAACGTTATTTATACTTGAATCCCGTAAATTGTTCATCCACATCACATTGTTCTCGAGAAGATACTCGTCGCGATTTCACTTAATTGTCAACTAGAAAAACGGATGATGTACCTTTTCAAAAACAAACCAAGTTTTAATTTGTTCGCTTGGCCAAATATTACGCGATTTTTTTTTAAATTTATTATTAGTCTTTAGGGATTCATATTAATTAAATTTTCAAAAAATTGGCCTGAAATTACATTGTATTGTTTGGCGCAGCCCGCACTTGCGTCTTTTTTGAAAATATAAAGTATCCCAAATGTTATTCAGAAAAATTTGCTATAACCACACAAGTTTCATTGAAATCCGTCTAATTTATACAGCGTGATGCGTGTTTACAGGGACAGTTAAAATATAAAAGTAAAAAATATAAATGTTTTTTATTTCTATATTGACAAAGAAGTGCAAACAAAATAGGCAATCAAATTTTTCAAAAAATACTCTATGTTGATAGATTATTATCGCAAAAGTCGAAGTGGTCACCTGTTGTCAGTCGCATCTTTATTCTCTCCGGCCACTCCCGACGCCGAGCCGCCGGCGAAACTGTCTGATCCGCCAAGATCAGTGAGTCCTTCCAACATTCCGCTGCCATCATCACCAAATAAATTATATGAGTCCATCACTCAATTAAGAGTGACTAATTATTATTTTCCGATCAATGAAAGTCAAGCGAACATGTATTAAGCCCATTTTAATCTGTAACAAACAATTATTCGTTGATTTGCATTTCCAAAATTTTAGATTAACAATTATGTTATGTGTGTATACACAAATTCAATAATCCAAAGTTTGTCTAGGTCGTACCTACCACCGCTTAGCAAACAGTAGTGTGCAACTGCTTTTAGTTTGAAGGGTACTGTAGTTAATGATGTGCTGGGCATGGTATATTATGATACTTTCTGATAATTGATCTTACAGTTTAGAAATCATATTACTGGACTATGCTGATGTCTTATGATGACTTGTACAATGTCAAGCATAACTTAATAATTACCACTATCTCTGCAAACCTTTCCTTCTAATAAGTAAAATAAGAAATTATTCAGTCAATGCAGTTTGCTTAGTAATTTCATTTTATTTTTACAATCCCCGTAACGTATTACAAAAAAGGCTCACGAGAAATAGATAGAAAATTCTTTATTACACAAACAACAATAAAAGGTACATAGGTGAACTTAATGCTATACAGAATTATCTTCCAGTTAACCCTGGTGTATTGTGGAAGGCTTAATGGGCGGAAACATGAATTTGGACACAAGACCACTTGACAAAAATATTTTGGCACATTTCTTTAATTTGTTCTTGTTGGACTGGATTTAAATTAATACTTCCCGTATTTATTCCTATAGCTTAAACAGGAATAGCTCAACAGCAAGCAGTACGTTATAAAATAATAATTATGTTGTTTATCTTATTGATCAACAATGCTCCACTCACAACAATGCTGAGCACATCCAATTACAAAAACAACTGTTAATAAAATAAACACACAAATGAAATTATTAGTCAAATCAATCTTATTGGTTAAACTTAGGTAAGGTTAACGCATTTTTAATACAGAATCCATAAAGATGTTCGAACAAAATCAACATACAACCGATAATAATGCGCGCGCAATTTTTTACGTTAGTAAATAAATCTCGATTATACGCTTCAAATTTCAGCTATTTGAAATTTAAGCTCCCTAAATCTTAATGAAATGACTGACATAAAAACGCATGGTGAAGCCAGCGTAAATACTTCAATAGTTTATAAATAAGAAATCCCACTATAATGAATGGTACAGTCCATAACAATATAATATATATAATATGTGTGGACATCTCACACAACGCCATTTAGCCCCAAACTAACCAAAGCTTGTGCTATGGGAACCAGATAACTGATACAATACTTAGATACTTTTTTGTTTGTAAATACATACATAGAATACAATATCACACCCAGACACAGAACAAACACCTATGTTCATCACACAAATGTTTGTCCTGAGTGGGAATCGAACCCACAAAAGGCAGAAGGCAGGGCTACTACCAACTGAGCTATCGGGCCAGTCAGCGCCAAAACTTTGCCCGTTTTTAAATACATCTAGATAAAACACATCATATTTCAGGTTTATTCAAAATTAGAGCTCCCATCATCATCCGCCTACCCTTATCCCATTTAAATGACGTCGGTGCGGCATGTTTTTCTCTTCAGCTCATTTCTGTCAGACGTCGTCTCAACATTCACTCCCTTAGCACCCATTTATATATATATATTTTAATATTCTATACTATTACTTCTCAACTTTACCGTCACCGGTGCCACTTTGAGGCTACCCCTTACGTACTAATATTTTATTTTAACCATTCTCGTTACACCACACATCCTTTTCAACATTCTCATTTCGGCCGCATGCAGTCTTCTTTCATCCACACCTTTTGTTGCCCAACACTCCGATCCATACAATAAGACAGGTCTAATCATGGTTTTGTAGATTTTCCCTTTAAATTTAAGGGGCAACGCTATCTAGGGTGATATGCTTGCGAAGTAAGGGACTTAAGTGAGGGACTGCCAAAGTCACAGAACAAATGCTCTGTTTTGGTCCTGCTGATCTTTAAACCTACGTTCTCCAGTTTCTCCTGCCATTTTCCCAGCCTGCTACCTCAAGCTCATCGTGGCAGACAAGTACAATGTCGTCTGCAAACAAGATGCACCTGGGTGCTTCCTCCTGTTAGCGCATCTATTAACAGAAGGAACAAATAAGGGCTCAATGTCGATCCCTGGTGCAAGCCCAAAGCCACACTGAACTTGTCGGTCTCACCAGCTGTGTACCGGACAAACGTACATACTTGCCCTGTCATACATCAATTCTACATACTTCCCAGGCACTCTTTTTCTTCTTTTAAGGTCCACCACAGAACTTCACGAGGTGCCCTGTCATATGCTTTTTCGAGATCAAGGAACACTATGTGCAAGATTTTGTGTGCACTTCTGTATTTTTCACACAGTTGGCGAAGTGCAAATATGGCATCTGTTGTCCCACGCCCAGGCATGAAACCAAACTGAGTCTGGGTTATTTCACTTTCTTGTCTTTCTTTTCGCTATCACCTGCTCCCACACCTTTATACAACGTGATGTGAGCTTAATTCCCCCGATAATTGTTGCAACTTTGTAAATAACCCTTATTGGGCATCGGCGAACTGTTGCAACATTCATCCGGGATCGCCTCATGTTATAATTTGTTAAGAATTGAGTCAGCCACACCCATCTATCTGGCTTTATAATTTCCATACCTCTGCTGGTATTCCATCTGGTCCCGTAACTTGTCCATTTTTCTTACTTCATCTATATCCACTTCTTTTACTATCCCCATATTTTCTGATACACTTTCTAATATTCCATTCCTCGCATTCTCTTCATTCAGTAGTTTTCTATCTCTTTGATTTCTCCATTGTTTGTCACTACTTTTCCTCCATCATCTGTTATATATTTCACATGCCTTATATCTCGACCATTATTTTCTTTCTTTTGCAATTTTATGAAGCTGCTTTTGTCTTTGCAGGGTAACTAGAGATTACCTTGCTTTTATTACGATTTTCATATTCGTACTGTTCGTAGGTTTTGTACTGTTCTTCCTTTCTCCATCTTGTATGTTAACACTCTGCCATTCTTTAAACGCATTCTTCCTCTCTTAAACAATTTTCTGAACATTTTCATCCCACCACCATTTCCTTTTCCTTATGACTCTTTTTGCCGCAGCAGGATAAGTATTTGTGCACAGAAAAAAAGGAGTCTGGTTGTTCTGGGACCATGGTTCTGGTCCCTGGATCCTTAGACACAGGCAATCCTAGTTAGGGTTCAATATCTAAGTATGAGATTGTTGGGCGTTATTGTTATTATTCACCGAGTTGCTTTCCAAATACTCCATTTTTATCTTTCTAATCACCGGTTTCCTGAATTCTTCCACATATACATTCTTTTCTATCAAATGCCATCTTAGTTTTGGTCAGAGCTTTAATTTACTTGCAGTTACTTCTGTATTAAATTTTATTTCTTCTACCAGAATTTTGTGTTGAGGAATTACTTCTTCACCTGGTAACACCTTGCAGTCGGACACAATTTTGTTTCCTCCTGAGGGAGTAATGTATGAGGTACATTATGCATTATAAATCTGCATAATGTACCTAATACATGGCCACTTTTTAGAGGTTGGTTAAAATTTAAATTTGATTTTATAGACCATGGTACAAGAAAAAAATCATAACAATACTCAACCAATCAAACAAAACTAATGCATAGGCAGGATATGTGTTAAAATAGGTTAACAAATAATCCATAAGAAGCTTAAAGATAATTTATTTCTTACATAAGATAGATATAGGTATTCTTAATTAATTACTTAGTTAATATTGACCTGAAAAGTACAAACTAATAATTATAATTTAATTTAAAATAGGTTAATCTTGTTTCAATAGCAGCATTACAGTCTTCTTGAAGATTCTTCATCTGGTGTTTGTATGTTGTTGCTTGAGTAACTAAGGGGAAAAGCTATACGCTTATGACAATATAACAACATATAGCGATACAACTTTTCCCGTTTAGTTAAACAGCCTCTGTTAAGTGCTTCAGCAGCTTCTATTATGTTGCTTGCCAGTGTAGTAACTAAATTGTTACTGTCTTCAGCAGATCCCTGCTTATTTTAAATCTCCATATTTGAATCTATAGTGTGGTGCAAAATAATAGGACCTTAGGGTACTTATTTAATGTTTTTCTCAGGAAATATTGGGTTTATTTTGAAGAAAGAAAATGTGAGTCGATTTGTTCATTTGTATTACTTTCACATCAAAACAACTTAACCACTTACCAAGATCTACATATGGTAGTGCTATTCAAACTTAATGGTAGCTGTGAAGTCGGTGCAAGATACTATGCAGTCATAAAAATTAGATGTGCGAAATTAAAGTGGTAAGCGCAGCATGTCAGGAATTGCAGCACATTTCACAGCCACCATTAAGTTTGAATCACACTCTACTATCATTGTATAAAATTAAGAGTTCCTACTGGTAAATTATGAGTGAAATCATATATCATCTTTAATCTTTATTTATGCAGTACTTTAGTACTGCTTACTTTTTGTGTATATTTTGACAAGTGTAACAAAGTGTTCTTCTATTCTATAACAATAATTATGTGAAATGTAGTTGTTTGTTTTTGTTAGTTTGTGTTTGTGCTTATACACAAATCATGATTTTTAAAATGATATTGTACATACAGAGTGCTTAACCTACTAAGATCATGATAGAGTACTTTGTATCCGGGAAAATTAACAGGTTTCATGGGAAACCAGGAAAATACGAGTGAAACCATAGGGCACTTCTAGTTACCCATGATGAAAATATACCAGAATTTCAAATAAAGTAACCATTCTGCCATATATATAAGTATTCATTGAGGTATAAAAGAGAAAGTAGTTAGATAATTACTTACATTACTAGCAGTTATTAAAATGTTTAATATGAAACACCAAATCATTTTAAAACTAAATGTATCATAACTAATATAAATGTACTGTTTTTATTATTTAGTCTAAAGTAAAATAAGTTCACAAAGCGCTAAGCGATGTCTTGGTTGAAGAACGGAAAAGAAAAGCACCGAAATTGTAGAGATAGCAAAGAAATGGTGTCACAATCAATACAAATTATAAACATTTGCTGTATTAAGTTAATATTCTGTCAATTTAAAAGGATAAAGATCATACAGGTAATGAAATAGCAGTATTACAAATCGGCAAACGTAAAATTAACATACTTACTAATAACGCCACACACAAAGTAGTTCACAAAATGGATACCATACTCCAGTTATCTCGGTCCATCAAATTTTATTTAAACTTGTGACTATGTAAATTGATTACTTTGATAACGTATTAACAACTTTTCATCGATCACTTTATTGAGATTCGGTGCTGTAAGTAAGTTAAATTATTCGCATATTACCAAACTATCAAATAGTACGAGCTACGCAATCACACTCCGTCCATTTTGTTTCAGAAATCAAATGATTTTTTTACTTTATTTATTTTTTACTTTAGTCAGTGTTGCCAGATCACAGAACAATATTACTTGTGCGGTGCGCCACATGCTAGGCATACAAAGGCATGAATGAGCCATCATTGGGCGATCACATTTTGGATTGTAAGACTTTTCTATAGTAGCCTAAGCAAAATATATACAGTCCAACAAGCATAAGTCAGCATTTCAACACAACACATTTCGTGTAAATTATATCGATTATTAACTTTCATTTTACTGAATTGTTTGACAAATTAAAATCATTTTCATTTTATATTATTCATTCATGACGACATAGGAATAGGATGACATAATAGATGACAAGGGGCTTAGACCCTCCCTGCCACGACCGGTTAGCTGAGTAGCTAGGGAGTCCCCATTATTGACTTTATTTGCTTGAAACATCTTCGACATCAATAAATTAGTGGTTTGGAACAATAGATTTACCTAAGGTTTGCTTGAACTCAGTTCAAATTAACAATATGTATAATCAGTGGCCCCATAGCCACGCGACTTATTATACTTCTTCATTTTAGTGTGTAGCTGTATACTATATCCCCTTCGCGCAGACATGAGACGGAGCTAACATCAGTCTATTCTTTTCTCTGTCTACGGCAGTCACCATCAAGAATTGAAGATATAACCTTCTTGGTCACCCATAGTAGCCAACGTATTCGAAGCCTGTGGCTGTGGCATAGTCTGTAGTATGTACAAAACAATAGCTCTAGCCGAACTAAAATAGCATTAGTTTAGCATTCTATTTTCAAAACGTCATTCTTTTTTTTTTTGGCTCTACACTTTTGTGTATTTAGCCAGTGTCAAGTAATAATTTTTTCAAGTTATTTTATATTATACATAATGTATGTTGTATGTGTCAAGTCAAGTCACAGTCCAAGTCATCAAGTCAAGTCATAGTCAAGTCAAGTTATACTCCTAGTAAAGTGGTGGCAGCTTTACCAGAAGCTTCTATGGAGTTTTGGAAACAACACGAAAAGAAACGTTTCACCATCATTATACCACTTTCCCACACTCATGCCTGTAATCCAGCACTTAACGAATAAAATTCCACCAATTTTATACACTAACACTGAAAATAACACAAGTTTTGGAAAATAATACAATGCGGTGACACGATCTTTTTCGTTTTCCCGCCAAAAACTCAACGTCATTCTTATATATAAATAAATATTAACATAACTAACTAACTACTACCTAACTTTAAACCACACGACTTTATATATATATATACTAGCGGCCCGCCCCGGCTTCGCACGGGTATTTAATATATGGTTTAGGAGTCCATTGAGGACAAACATTGTGACACGAGATTTATATATATATATATATATATATGTGTTGGAGCAAGGAGTTGTGACTGCACATATGATATGTAACCTCATGTCTGTCAGGCATACTGGTTGGTTGGCTTTTTAAATGCAGATTTAAAAAGACAATAGTTTGTTTGGAATCTGAGAAAATTTTCAGTGTTAGAATGAAAATATAACTAATTCGATTAACTTCATGAATACCTAAAGAAATATTGTTCCCAATAGTTCCATAATAATGTTGTAATGAATTTTCATTTATAAAGATTGTTTATATCTATCACTGTGTTTTAAGTATCTAACTACCTTGGAAACTTTATGAGTAACTCTCTCAACAGTAGAGTTATTGTTAGGCCAAGAAGTGAGCTTCAACAAAGGTTATGGGACCAACATGAAAATGAATGGAAATAGAGAACAACATTCAACAGAAACCGTGAGTAAACATGACATAATGAGCTCGGCATCAATTGAAAAGCTAGATGGTGCTAGTAACTACAGCTCATGGAAGTTTGTGATGGAACTATGCTTGATACATGATGATCTATGGGAGTATACATATACTACACCCACTGATGAGATAGGCAAAAAGAGAGACCAAAAAGCAAGAGCAAAAATTTGTTTAATGGTGAAACCGGAGTGCCTTATTCATGTACGTCAATCAAGAACAGCCAAGGAGGCTTGGCAAGCTTTAGAGAAAGCTTATGAAGATAAGGGGCTGAATAATCGCTGCAGATTGCTATCAAAGCTAGTTAGTCTTAAACTAGAGCAGTTCACGACTATAAGAGAATATATTACGGCATTGATGACAACCGCACAGAAGTTGTGTGATCTCGGAAAGGAGATAGATGACGAATTATTAGCTGCCCTAATGCTTCAAGGGTTAACGGATAATTTTCAACCTATGAGATTGGCAATTGAAAATTCGAATATAGAGCTTACTACGGATTATGTTAAAACAAAACTGTACCAAATGGAAGATACACATACAGCTACAAATAGCACAAATGGGAATAGTCACGCGCTACTATCAAAGAACAAGAATACTACTGTTAAACAAAAACAACAGAAGAAGTTGAAATGTTTTATTTGCAATGGACCGCATAAAGCTAGAGATTGTCCAGATAATCGAAGCAGGAAGACAAATGAAGGCTCTTCAGCTGTGGCGATGGCGACATCAACTTCTACAACTTCGTGGATAGTAGATTCTGGCGCTTCAAATCATATGACTGCAAAGCGTGAATGGTTGCATGATCTGAAGAAGTATGAAAGGGGAGTGACTATAACGTGTGCGAATGGAGAAAGGCTGGAAGGTGTTGCGAGTGGAACAGTGGTGAGTAAAAAACTAATATTACGATCAATGCGATGTATGTTCCTGGGTTAGCTTCAAACTTACTAAGCGTTAGTGCACTCACTAAGAAAGATCCTAATGTTTTGTTTTATAAAGGAGGTTTTGACATAATAAAGAGTGGTAATTGCAAAATACTTGGTGATCCTTTACTTACAGGTGTAGAGGAGAAAGGTGTGTACAAATTAAAACAAAGTTTGGAGCACACAGCGGTGGCGACTGCTATCAGTGGAGAGATGGAATTATGGCACAAAAGGATGGGTCACCTAGGCGTACGTAACTTAAAACTATTACGCGCTCGTATGGCGACAGGGGTAAGTTTTTCTAACAGTTCTACTACACTAGAGTGCGTAGCTTGTCTGAAAGGAAAACAAACCAGACAACCATTCAAGCAAAGCAGTACAGCTAGCAGAGCAGACAATGTACTTGAGCTAGTACATACGGATGTCTGCGGGCCAATGAATGTAGAGTCATTCAGTGGATTAAAATATTTGATTACGTTTATTGACGATTTTACGCGAAAAACCTTCGTATATTTTCTTAAATGTAAAAGTGAAGTATTTAATAAGTTTGAAGAGTTCAAGAATTTTGCGGAATTACAGACTGGACGGAAGTTAAAAGCAATCCGGTCAGATAATGGCAAAGAATATGTAAATACTCGAATGAAGGATTTCATGAAGAAGTTTGGAATCAAGCATCAGTTAACTGTGGAGTATACACCTGAACAAAATGGTGTAGCGGAACGGGCTAACAGAACGATCGTTGAAAAGGCTAGGTGCATGATCCAAGAAGCTGGATTGAGCAATAAGCTTTGGGCAGAAGCTGTGAAGACGGCTGTTTATCTGAAGAACAGATCACCAACGAAAGTTGTTAGAAATAAAACTCCTGAAGAAGGTTGGACTGGAAAGAAACAAAACCTGAAGTTTGTCAGAGTGTTTGGGTGCAGAGCTTTCATGCATATCCCTAATCAAAAGCGCACCAAGTGGGATCCAAAGAGCAAAGAGTTGCTTCATATTGGATACTGTGAAGACTCTAAAGCTTATCGTTTGTTTGATCCAGAAACCAAGATGGTTCACAAAGCAAGAGATGTTGTTTTCTTTGAAAACAAATTTCATTTCGTTGAGAGAAGTTCAGATATAAGAAGAAATGAGGTTCCTCTTAAATTTGAACAGGAAGAGCTGTCAATTGTACGAACTAGCAATAGGACAGAAAATACAGAGAATGAAATTGAATTTCAAGAACAAAATGAGTTTCAAACTGAAACTGAAACTGAAGAAGAATCTCTAGTACACAATAAGACTGTGAGAGACATCACTATTGATCATTTTCGTCAAGATGAAGGATCTGAAAATAATGAATCAGAAAGTTGTGATGATTGGGAATCTCTTGATGAGAGGGACGAAGAGGTTCAGCAACCAGAACAAACTGAAGAAGTACTGCGACCAGAACCAGAGCTTCGTATGGAAAGAAGATATCCATTAAGAGAGAAAAGCTAGAGAATTTCCGGATCATATCACATACCAAGCACTTGAAAGTGATCTTCCACTCACAGTGAATGAAGCTTTATCAAGCAGTGATAAAGACAAATGGAGAAAAGCAATTGAGGAGGAGTTAGATGCTCTTAGGAAAAATAATACGTGGATACTGGTCAAACCACCAGCTCGCCCTTACAACGTCGTTGATTCAAAATGGATATTTCGAATCAAAGAAGAGGTGGGTAATAGGTACAAGGCTCGCCTGGTAGCAAGAGGATATAGTCAAAGAAGAGGTATTGATTATCATGAGACTTTCGCACCAGTCGTGAGACATAGTTCCCTCAGAACTTTAATAGCACTTGCTGCTAATCTGGATCTTCAAATCGATCAGATGGATGTAAAGACAGCATTTCTAAATGGAAATTTGGATGAAGTTGTATACATGAAACAGCCAGATGGATTTGAGCAGAAAGGCAAAGAAGACTATGTGTGTCTTCTGAAGAAGTCCCTTTATGGACTGAAGCAGGCTCCAAGAAGTTGGAATAAAAAGTTAGATGAGGAACTGCGGAAGCTCAACTTTACAAGATCAATCAATGAACCTTGTGTCTACACGAGAACTAAAGGAAAGAACATAATAATCCTTGCAGTGTATGTAGATGACATTCTGTTATTTTGGAATAATGTAGCAGAAATGAAGCTAGTGAAGAAAGAGCTTATGTCAAAATTCGAAATGAAGGATCTTGGTAGAGCAGAACTGATGCTGGGAATACAAATAAAACAAGAGAAGGAAAGCATCAGTATAAATCAAGAAAAATATATAGAGAAACTGCTTAGAGACTTTGGCATGGCAGATGCTAAGACAGTTTCAACACCTGCAGTTACTGGACAAAGGCTAGAGAAGCCTCCACCAGAACACAAGTCAAGAGATGACTTACCATACAGAGGGTTGATAGGTTCGCTCATGTATCTTGCCGTGTGCACTCGTCCAGACATTGCGCATGCAGTTAACAGTTTGAGTCAGTTTAACAGTTGCTATGATGAGTCTCATTGGATTGCAGCGAAACGAGTGCTTCGTTATCTAAAGGGGACTAAAAGTCATGGAATAAAATATCTGAAAGGATGCAAACGATCTCCTGAAGGATATGCAGATGCAGATCACGCTGGAGAATTTGATAGAAGATCATACTCTGGTTCGGTCTTCCTATTTCAAGGTGGCTCAATTAGCTGGGAGAGCAAGAAACAGAGAACCATAGCTCTAAGTACATCGGAGGCTGAATATGTTTCACTATCAGAAGCTGTTAGAGAAGCAATATTTCTGCGAAGATTTATAGCAGAAGTATCTAATGAATGGGGCTGTAAATTGGATGAAGCCATGACCATCTACTCTGATAGTCAGTCTGCCATCGCTATGGCAAAGAACCCAGTACACCACCAACGTACTAAGCATGTAGATGTTAGGTATCACTTTGTGCGTGAGGCCATTGCAAATAATCAGGTGATACTGAAGTATAAGGAAACAGCATGCATGGTTGCAGATGGTTTAACAAAACCACTTCCAAGAGGGAAGTTCGAGTGGTGTGTGAGAGGTATGGGTATGAGTGTTTAGGTAGCATGAAAGGTATGTGAATGGACATGAGTTTAAGGAGGAGTGTTGGAGCAAAGAGTTGTGACTGCACATATGATATGTAACCTCATGTCTGTCAGGCATACTGGTTGGTTGGCTTTTTAAATGCAGATTTAAAAAGACAATAGTTTGTTTGGAATCTGAGAAAATTTTCAGTGTTAGAATGAAAATATAACTAATTCGATTAACTTCATGAATACCTAAAGAAATATTGTTCCCAATAGTTCCATAATGATGTTGTAATGAATTTTCATTTATAAAGATTGTTTATATCTATCACTGTGTTTTAAGTATCTAACTACCTTGGAAACTTTATGAGTAACTCTCTCAACAGTAGAGTTATTGTTAGGCCAAGAAGTGAGCTTCAACAATATAACTATAACTTTCTTAATTTAGCTCAATCTATCAAGCGGTATGAAAGTAAAGAAGTTTTACTTCAGTCTTGTGGTCTAAAGCACACTCGTTTTTTGTCCAAGCAGTAAACTTCTTGTTGAAGTCACACTTTGACGTTGTAAGCGAAAACAAGAATGCTTTGCTCTACTTGGTCTGTGATAGTATCCTCTACTTGGTCTGTGCTTTGTACGTTTAGGGCAGCGCGACTGGTTCACGACCATAGTAGTTAATTGTTTTTTCTTTACTCTGTGACTTCATTGATTGTTCATTCATTTCATTCATTCATTACAACTACCGATTAACTTGTGCGAATGTTGTTTTCTTTTATAAACTCTGATTATTTTTATAATAATAGCTACCGCGTATATTAGCTCTAATGATGAAACTCGTAGACCAAGTTGTACGTAGTTTCAAAGTCGCAAAGGTGTTTCGAGAAAACACGGACAAAATAAACAGTATAGACTTTTCACCCAGCGGAGAAACATTGATATCGTGCAGTGAAGATGATCAAATCGTTATATATGATTGTGAAAAGGGATCCCAAGTAATAACAGTAAACAGCAAAAAGTATGGAGTGGATTTAATACACTTCACTCATGCCAAGAATACTGCCATTCACAGTTCTACTAAGGTTGACGATACCATACGATACCTGTCACTTCACGATAATAAGTACATCAGATATTTCCCCGGGCACTCGAAAAAAGTTGTAACTCTATGTCTATCACCCGTGGAAGACACATTTTTGTCAGGCTCCCTAGACAAAACTCTACGCTTGTGGGATCTACGGTCACCCAACTGTCAAGGACTTATGCACTTGTCAGGCAGACCTGTAGCAGCATATGACCCTGAAGGGCTTATCTTTGCTGCAGGCGTTAATTCGGAAAGTATCAAACTCTACGATTTACGTTCATTTGATAAAGGTCCTTTTGTGACATTTAAATTGAACCAAGAGAAGGAATGTGACTGGACGGGGTTGAAATTTTCCCGTGATGGTAAAACTATGCTGATAAGCACAAATGGCTCGATTATAAGATTAGTGGATGCTTACCATGGCACACCTCTTCAAACATTCACAGGCCACCTGAATAACAAAGGAATTCCTATTGAAGCATCTTTCAGTCCAGATTCACAATACATATTCAGTGGCTCAACCGATGGGAGAGTCCATGTCTGGAATGCTGACACTGGTTACAAAGTTTGTGTTCTCAATGGAGATCACCCTGCTCCCATACAGTGTGTTCAGTTCAACCCTAAGTTCATGATGCTAGCATCAGCATGTACAAATATGGCATTTTGGTTACCTACAGTTGATGATATTTAAGTACTATTTTGGTACAATTATACGAACAATAAGTTTTTCTTGATTTAGGATTACGGACAATCATCAGACTGAAAGTTATTTCAGGTCTGAAAATGTATTTATCTACAAGCAAGTCTAGTGTTGTAGGTATTGATCAAATCAGATCAATTACATTTTGAAGTTGAATTGAGGATTCCTGAATGCTACCTCTTGAAATAAATTCAATGTAACATCATAATTGTTTAGATTTAATAAATGAGGGGTATGGTACATTAGCTTTTACATAAAATTTAAATATAGTTGGTTACTAATTGTATATTCCTATGGTCATAGTTATCTAATTAAGTAACCATTTATAAAATAGCAGATTTCAACTTCTTAAGTTTCCAATAATTGAAAACATTAGGGTACATACTTAGTTTTCAGCACTAGATTATTAATTTGTTTGCAATAATTAGGTTTGTACACCTTCATACAAATTACTGTAAGTACCCCTTAACCTTATAATTATGAATTGATGAATATTTAAGTGTATACCATTCCTTATAACACTATATGAAGATTTCTATGTGGAGTTCTCTGCTTTGTGAAGGGTGGTTTCTTTGCTATGGTGTCAGATACTAATGCTATTCCTTACAAATACAAATCAAGTGTTAAAAATTTTGCATATAACACAATACTTAACTTCATTAAGATTAGCGTAATAGCATAATCATACCAAAAACATGTTTGTCAGTTGAGTATTGTTGGCAGAGAATTCATTAAATTAAGTTGTATATCAAAGCGTTCATATAAGTATTGTGGTAATGTCATTAATTTAACTTTTTAGTAATAAATAATACAATTCCATTTTGACTTCATTTTTATAAACAGTTTGTGTACAGAAATTAAATGTAAGGGTTTTTAAATATGTATTATGCTATGACAATTGATTATTAATATCATTACTACTTAATAATATATTAAACAGATATCCAATAAATAAGATGACAAGGGTCAAGTAAAACTCACATCCATCAGTATTTACTTGCCCAATATCTATCCATACATGTATTAGTGTCGTCACAGGATAAGCAATAGTACTAGCACAAAATGATCTATACTATCAACACAACAAGGTTAAAAATTACTTAGCACATAGATTAATTTGCAATAAATTAAAAGTGAGAAGATAAGGCAGGCTGCTACCTCAGATGTGTCATCATGTTCAATGCAAATAATCAGACTGGCATTTATGTAGCATATATAACATGGACCGTGTCTCACGGAGTAATCAACAACGCTGGCCAAGTGCGTGTTGGTGGATGGATGACACATCATGTCTTCAAGTTTAGTTATTCTTGAACATGCTGGTTTCCATTCTACATGTCCCTTGGTTGATGTTATACAACATTATTTTTTTACCTTTACGCTTCCCGTCATTATGATCGATAATATCCGTATATATATACAAATACTCTGTGGTATTAATTTCGTCGCGCTAACAGGCCTTTTCGAATTAACGTAAGTGCGACTGATATTTCGTGTGTCGTCACCAGGGTTGGATTCAGAATCTCAAAAAAATGTACGTTGAATATTAAAATATACTATTTGTCCAAAATTATACCACGTTTGAGGTTACATGTTTTTTTTATATCGTATATGTTTCGACTATCGGCGTTTTTTTTTAGTTTTGTATATATTAATATTGCATTCGTATATTAGTGATATATAGTGATATTTCGTTTTAATCAGTTAGGGCAAAAATATTCACGAAATCTTAGGGAAAATCAACTAATCAGTTCAATCAAGTAGACGACTAATGCGTCTATCGGAATTCATCCTTAGCAATCGACACAATAATGTATCAGTATACAATGGGAAAGCGTATCTGTACTGCAACTGTTCAGTTCAGTCAAGGTTTGTCTACATAGTAATCCAAAAAATTGCCACCAATTAACATGAAATCGTCTTTCTAGCACTCATAATTCATGAAATAAAATTCTCTGTCAGAATGGCTGGGATAGTAAAGCATCACGAGAGGAACCCCCATATACCTCACTGTTGCCTGTTACCGTACATACAGAAATTCCCGATATTGTAAAGTAAATATTACAATGTTAAAGGGTTCACTGTTAATACAAGTCGGTCAACCTGAAGATAAAATTATGGTATTTTCGCGTAGTATAGTGGCATTACGATACTACATACTACACACTATGAAATAATGGTACAAATAATTATAACACGAAATCCAAACCTGGTCCTCACGTGTCACTGATGATATGACCGACGACATTTTGCGATTACACCGTCATACTCCAAAAAAATCGCCTTGAGCGACTAAAAAAGCACAAATACTGTATATGGTGAGTAATGATTAAAAACTGAAGCAAGTAATTCAAAATTAAGGAATGCAATTTTTATTGTATAAAATAAGGCTCTCTTTAGTTCAATACTTTTATTTAATGAAGGAAATACTAATCTCTGCCTCCCGTGATGGTCGTTACATTACATAAAATACATAGCTAAATGGATAGCTACAAAAGCAAAAACTGTTAACCATTTGAATTTCCCGCTTTGAATAAATCCATTGCAAAGCAGGAAATTCAAAATGTTTTATCCCTATTTATCGATCTTATAGGAAGATTGAATGTCGTGACGTACTACGTACGACGAATTCTAAGTATTGGCTTAATACAAAACGATGACGATTACTCTCGACAGGCCTCTTAAATAAGAAGTACAATTAAGTAGGTATATTCAGTATATTAATTAGGGTCCGTATTGCAGAACCATGCTCAGTGATCGATTCATGCTCAAGTAGGGATTTCATTCACTATTTTGTCGTTTTGTGAATGAAATCTCATCTTGAGCAGAGATTCACGACTGAGCGTCGTTCTGTAATACGAGTCCTAGTTATTTATTTACCTTGGCTAAACTATATATAACTACTTTTTTTTTTGTAAAAAGTGGTGATCTGCCAACATTGTCAGTGGAAAATAGAACTTCATGGACTTAATAAATACTATACTGAAAACTACAAAAAAGACATACGAAATTTGGCTCCACACTTTTGTGTATTTAGCCAGTGTCAAGTAATTGATAGTTTAAGTTAATGATATTTCACGCAAATGTGTGTCAAGTCATAGTCGAAGTCATCAAGTCAAGTCATAGTCTAGTCAAAGTCATACTCCTAGTAAAGTGGTGGCAACTTTACTTGAAGCTTCTATGGAGTTTTGGAAGCAACACGAAAAGAAACGTTTCACCATCATTATACCATTTTCCCACACTCACGCCTGTAATCCAGCACTTAACGAATAGAATGCCACCAATTTTATGCACTAACACTGAAAATAACACAAGTTTTAAAATAATACAATGCGGTGACGCAATCTTTTTCGCGTTCCCGCCAAAACTCCAAACTTTATTTGTTTCATAACCATAACTTATTAAAATTTGCCGTTGCACTGCTCGGAGAAAAGATAATGTAATACCTTAACAGCCTTATTAATAAACACGAACTAGCTTTAGACTAGTTACACCATCTTTTGTCTCTTTCGATCCAGCTAAATATTCCAGTAGCAAAAAAAGGACAAAAGCTGAAGTATCTAATCCGAGACTAAGGTCCGTATTAATAATAATGAAATATCTGCTTGAGCATCGATCGATGACTGAGCATCGTTGAAATTGCCAGCAATTTTATACACTAAGGTCCGTATTACAGAACGATGCTCAGTCATCGATCGGTGCTCAAGCAGAGATTTCATTCATAAAGTGATCAATTAGTGAATTAAATCTCTGCTTGAGCACCGACCGATGACTGAGCATCGTTCTTTAGTACGGACCTAACACTGAAAATAACACAAGTTTTGGAAAATAATACAATGCGGTGACTCGATCTTTTTCGTTTTCTCGCCAAAACTCCAACATAATAATATTACTGATTATAATTTATCAGTTCCCAACGTAGCACTTACAATGCTAGATTTGGGACATTTTCGTAAAATAAAAATTAAATATAGCACTCACAGCAGCTAGAAACTAAATCTTGTATCAAATAGCAATAGTGCTGAACTTTTTCTGGTTACCCGTAGAACAAAACGCATTCATCTATCTTATTCTAACATGATAATCATATCATTGTCTTGTATATAATTGAGTGATGCCGAACGGTGTAAGTTTGAAGTTTTGAACATACACAGGTAGACATGAACAGCCTTATTAATAAACGGGTATTTGTCTCGGATTAGTTACTTCAGCTTTTGTCCTTTTTTGCTACTGGAATATTTAGCTGGATCGAAAGAGACAAAAGATGGTGTAACTAGTCTAAAGCTAGTTCGTGTTTATAAGGCTAGAAGAGATTATTCTTTGAAAAAAAGCAATAAGAAAGAAACATATGTACTCGTTTAAATTTAAAGGTCATCTGAAAGTGACCAATCTTCCAATCAACTTCAACTTCAACTCTTGTTTCGTGGCTTTTGTGGAGGTGCCACCACAATTTCGCCAATGTCACGTTTTTCCTGATAGACCATCAAACGAAGGAGGCTGTTCGGTGTAGGATAGGTATTGGCCAGTGTAATGGAGATTAATCACCGGTGTTCTTCCCCTTTTTCCACTTTGTCTAAGCCAAAACCAGTCTATACTATCTAGAAAACACAGAAAACACACACACAAACAATATATAAAATATTTACAGTAGTATAATAAGTGTAATACATACATGTTTTGTTATGTTATATTTACAATCTAATTTTGTTAACTCTAATATATTTACACAATAGTTTTATAAATGTGGTAAAAGCAAGGGAGAGTAGGCATTTAAAGGAGGTAGGAAGAGGGATGTCAGGAGGGATAATGTCATACAGAGAAATCTGTGTTCTTGGGCAGCTGAAGAATATATGGTCCACATCTCCCTCGTCCAAACCACATTCGCAGACAGAGTGATCCCTTATCCTAAGTTTGGCCAGAAACACTGGGGTACAGGCATGATTTAGACGAAGCCGACAAATTGTTGAGGTGGTTACTTTATCTGCTGATTTGTATTTAGAAAACCATGGCTTGGTAGGAATTTCGGGCTGTATATCACCGTAAAACTTACCTTTTACGGTCCTAGAAATCATCCAAACTTTGGTCCATGCTTTAAACATAATTGATTTTAAAGTAGTACAAACGTCATGGGAGTAGGTTTCGGGATGATCAAGGGAACCAGTTTGGGCTGCATTTTTCGCACAAGAGTCTGCTGATTCATTGCCTAGTATACCAGAGTGGCCTGGTATCCAGACTAAAATAATCTCAATGCCTAATCTTTGACATTGTAATAGGCAGTCTCTAATTTTTAAAATAATTGGAAATCTAGATTTTGATCGGAAAGGGTTTGAGTCAATGGCTTGGAGGCAGCTTTTACTATCCGAAAATATAATGGCCTTGTTCACATTATGGGATTTCACAAAATTAATAGCTTCTAGAATAGCTAAGGCTTCTCCAGTGAACACAGATGTAGCTGATGAGCATTTATAACTCAGCACTATTCTGGTAGAAGGTATCCAAACTGCTGCACCCACTGAGCTGTCATTATTGATCTTAGAAGCGTCTGTGTATATTGTAATCCAGTCTTTAAACTCATTGTAAATTTTGTTGGTGAATATTCTATTAGCTTCTATTGTGTTCTTATCAATCCCGAAATCTAAAATGATGTTAGGCTTTAGCACCAAAGCATCATAGGGTGTACAGTAAAGAGGAGTTATGGGTGATTGGAAAAGAGGGTTGGGGAGACGGGTAAATTTTAAATAGCTACGCAGGAGGCAAGGGAGGTTGTCATATGAGTGATTACCATGTGCATCATACAACGCTGACAATTGGTCTAATTTTTGGAGAAGGGGATGCTCTGAATTTTGGGCCAGTTTAACAAAGAATCGGTTGGACAGATATTGCCTACGCAGTGAGAGAGGGGGTTCACCACATTCAACTTGCATGGCGTTGATAGGGGACGATTTCATTGCTCCGAGGATTATACGCAGGCATTTGAATTGTATTTTATCAATCTTTTGTAGTCCAGATTTGTTAGAGGGGTCCAAAAGGAACATGGCATAATCCATATGACTGCGAATTATAGCGTTGTAGAGCAATCTTTGAGTACAAGGGTGTGCACCCCACCAGACACCAGATAAGGAACGGAGGATGTTGATGTTTTTTTCACATTTCTGTGCAACATAGTCGGTGTGTGCTATTCCAGAAAGTTTGCAGTCTAACCAGACTCCTAAAAATTTGACTGCATTTGTTTGGGGAATAGGTTCATCATTGACGCTAATAAGCACTGTTGGCACTAGTCTCTTTCTGGTGAACACCACAACACTACTTTTTGAAGCTGATAAAGACAGCCCATGGTTAAGGAGCCAATTGGAAAGGTACTGAAGAGCAGAGGACAACCGACTGACAGCTTCTTCAAGAGACTGATGGGGAACATAAAGAGCCAGGTCATCTGCATATTGCAAGATGTGGCAAAAAGATTCTACTGTCTGTTCTAAATCATAGGTGTACAAGCTGTACAGTAAAGGACTAAGAACTGATCCTTGGGGTAGTCCCTTCCAGACAGTCCTGGGAGAGAGGAGTTCGCCTTGGCTTTTAATTGTTATAGTTCTTTCCATAAATAAGTTGCATACAAACCGGACCAACTTCTCAGGGATGTTCAGCTGAATAAGTTTATTCCTGAGCACCGGAAGTAGGACACTGTCGTACGCTGAGGCAATATCTAGAAATATGCCTATAAGATACTCTTTTTTTAAAAATGAAGTTCTTATATCAGTTGTAAGGATGCTGAGGCTATCAATGGTACTCATATTTTTCCTAAATCCATACTGAGATTTTGCCAATAGGTTTTTGCTTTCAACGAACCACTCTAGACGGTGTTTTATCATATGTTCTGTGACTTTAGCTAACACTGACGACAAGGCTATTGGTCTATAACTGTTGGGATCAGAAGGGTTTTTGCCATTTTTCAGAATAGGTATTACCACTTGGGTCTTCCATGAATCAGGAATTAGGCCATTATCAAAAAAGTTGTTGACTAGTTTCAGGTAATATTGCTTACTGGTATCAGAGGCATTCTTTAAAAATGAGTACGGAATTCCATCTGACCCAGGAGATGAATCTTTTAGTCCATCCAGTGCCAGTTGTAATTCGGAAAATGAGAAAGAGGAGTCAAAATTATTTAGGTTTGGAAGCGGGATTGGGAGGGATGGAAAGGAGTTTATATACGGAACAGAAGGAGGAGACATTTTATCAGAAAATGCTTCCAGCCACGATGAAGGATCATTGACTGTGATGTTGACTGTGCTACATGCCCCTCTATATCGTTTTATTTGCTTCCATACAAGAGAAGAAGGTGTTCTGGGAGATAAATTTTCACAATATAGTGACCACCCCTGCTTTTTTTTTTTAGATAGAAGTCAAATAGCCTTGGCTGCATTCTTTTTGTACTCAACAAAATTTTCTTCCGTCATTGCAATGTTGTAGTTAGCTTCAGATTCTTTTCTTAGTCTGATGGCTTCAGTACATTCAGAGTCCCACCAAGGGGTAGATACCTGTGCTACATGCCCCTCTATATCGTTTTATTTGATGACTGTGCTACATGCCCCTCTATATCGTTTTATTTGCTTCCATACAAGAGAAGAAGGTGTTCTGGGAGATAAATTTTCACAATATAGTGACCACCCCTGCTTTTTTTTTTTAGATAGAAGTCAAATAGCCTTGGCTGCATTCTTTTTGTACTCAACAAAATTTTCTTCCGTCATTGCAATGTTGTAGTTAGCTTCAGATTCTTTTCTTAGTCTGATGGCTTCAGTACATTCAGAGTCCCACCAAGGGGTAGATACTTTAAAATGAAAAGGATTCTTTAATGGAAAATTTTCATCAGCACTAGCAATTATGGCTTCTACAAATTTAGAGTAGGAATCAAAAAAGTTGTAATCATTAGAAGAATCATTCGCTAATCTGATGTCAAGGGAAGAGGAGTAGGTTGACCAGTCAGTATCATTAGATAATCTGTACTTAAGAGTGGGACAAAATTTACGAGCCGGAGTAACACTGTTATGTATTGTTATGACAATAGGGAAATGATCACTGCCAAATGAGCTGGACAGCACATTCCAAGAAAGAACAGAAGCCAGGGAAGGAGAACATATGGTGAGGTCTACGGCACTATTAGGATTTTGGGAGGGAAGAACTCTTCGAGTAGGGGATCCATTGTTAATGATGCAAAGGTTAGCTTCATCAATTATTTCTAACAGGGCCAGAGCAAACGAATCATTATGGCCAGATCCCCATGACCGGTGATGAGCATTGAAATCACCCATTAAAATGATGGGGGGAGGAACTGAGGATAATACATATAAAATATCAGGGATTAAAGATGGATGTGGATGTGGAATGTAAGCAGAGAGAAATGTAATATTAAAAGCCTGTACAGCCACAATATTAATGTCAGGAGAGATAGGAGGGAGAGGAATGTGGGAAAAGGGAATGGAGCGAGTAGCGAGTAGTGCGCTACCGGCATACCCGTCAGCCCTGTCATCCCGTAGGCATGAGTAACCTGGAACTCGAAACTGAGATCCAGGCACTAACCATGTCTCCGAGATGGCAATGACTGACGGGTGGAACTTGTTAATTAAGTAAAGAAGCTCATGCTTCTTTCGACGGATGGATTTGGTGTTCCATTGCAGAATGGAGACTTGGTCCATGATTACCGGTTAAGGAGAAGATTTGCGTAAGTTTCTGGGCAACGTGTGACGGTAAGTTGGTGTTATTACGGGAAATTATGCTTATGATCATTGTGAGTAAAATTTCTAGAAGGTTGTCATCGTGGGATGATGACGTCGCATCTGACTGTTGGGAAAGAAGAGCGTACCCATTAGGGAGGGTTGAAGGTTCATTAGCAACAATGGCCTGGTGAGCTTGTCTATCATATGATTTTCCCAATGTTGCCCTACTGCGGGGGACAAATATTGTTTTTCTGGTTTTTGGGTAGGATTGGAGAGGTTGAGAGGGTTGGACCGGTTGGTTGGGTTGGGACGGAAGGTAAGATGATTGAGATGGGATGCTTAGGGCTTCTTGTACTACTTCAGCGTAGGGTCTCTGAACCTTGGTGAATTGTAAAGATGCTTCTTCATAGGACATGTTTTCTTGTGACATCAGAAGTTTGATGGATTTCTGTCGTCCCTGCTCAGGGCAATCTCTGCTAGTGGCGAAATGCTGACCCAAACAGTGAAGACAAGTGGCTTGGCTGGGGATGACTTCACAAGAGTCACCTGTGTGTGGCTGAGCACAACGGAAACATCTAGCTTTTGATCGGCATTGAGCCTTTACATGTCCAAATCTGCAGCAATTCTGGCACTGAATAGTGGGGAATTGGTATATCTCAACTGGCAAAGATGTGTGATAGGAGAATACCCTTTGAGGTAGAATTTGGCCCTGAAAAGTAATCACTACCGTTTGGGTTGGAATCCATGAAGTTTTCCCCTCATCCAAAGACTTTCTATTTAGGCGGCGAGCTTTAAGGACTTCCCCGCACCCATTGGGAAGGATCAGCGATTCAACGAATTCGTCCATAGACATGTCTACGGGAACCTGGCGAACAATACCCATTTTGGTAATATTGTAAGTTGGTATTGTACCCTCATATTTGCCTGTTTCGAGAATTGAGTTGTCTATGAAGTTGTTTGCATCTACAGCCGTCTTAAATTCAACAGAAATTTTATTTCTGCCCACTTTTTTAACACCATCAGGGCAGATGTTAGCCACTTTGTTTCTGAATAAAAATTGGCCAAATTTAATTGGGTGAATAGTGGTGCCTGCGGATGGGTCTGGTTCCGACCGTGAGACGTGGATGATAAAGGGTCCTTTATCTAAAGCTCCATACGATTTAATACCTATGACAAGGCGTGGATGTACATAAATAATTTGGATTGATGCTACCGCCATATCTTTGTTGATAATAGTTTTTTTCGCACTGCTGATATTAGCATCTGAATCGGTTTCCAGACGACGCTTGGTTACGTTAGAAACAGAATTCATGTTAACATCCGGAATTATAGCGTCAGGAGGGTCAGGAGGAGCAGGCAGCGGGGGATCCATGTTGGATTCCCCTAAGGTTTTAGTAAGACGAACAACTATGTTAAAACACACTACTTACTCACCAGTTTAACAAAAACCACCACCTTTTAGTAAAAAACACCAATGATTCTATTTAAAACTTAAACTTTGCAAAAATATTACGCGAAATTCTCGCTTATACGTGTGCTGGCTAGCAGGTGCGACGGCGAAAAAAAAACAATCTTCCAATCAATCTAGCTCAATTTGATGTCATTTAGCACCTTCTGTGATATAGAAGTGTTGGCAGCTCTGGGAGTACTCCACAGACCAAGTAGAGGATACTATCGTGTACATATTTGTGTACTCGTCCGTGGCCCTCTATTTTGTGGGGTTGTTGTGTCAAGCAAGACGTCAAGATTGTAATAGTATTCTGTGAGTCGTGTGGTCAAAGTTCGATTTGCATTTATGAAAGTTTTAAAGTTTTTCTTTGAAACTTTTTGTTGTGCGTTCAGTGCTTTTCTTTAGGATAAGTTTAGGACATTTGCGCTTTGGTTTTGTGACTAACTTAAACTGTGTGTAAGTACGAAACTATAATAGGTACTTAGTGATATGAAGTTAAAAAAATATTATTTAAATTTAGATTTTTTTATACCTATCCCCAGAATTCGCCTTGTTTAAGTATTGACTTTATTCTTTATCATATCATACGTTATTATAATATCACCAAGTATAAACTATAGATAACGGCTTAGTTATTGAAAAATCCTTGTGTCCTTATTAGTGAGACATATCAAGAAATATATGAGAAATTGTCATGAATGTTTCATAGTATGCCTATACAATACATCTACCTTATCGTACCTTGAAAAGTTACAATAATGTTGATTTTCTATGTCATTAATAATCATTGTAATAATAATCTTTAAGTAGAAGGTAGAATGCTAGAATGGATGCCAGTGACAATAATAATAACACCCACAATCACATACATAGATCCTGGGAGGATTCCCTGTATCTAGGGACCTAGGAACTATGAGCACCATGGTCCCAAAACACCCAGAAATAGAACAAGTATTTGAACATTTTTCTGTGCAGAAATACTTGTTCTGCCATGGGATTTGAACCCAATGCCTGTAGGTTATGAGCCGACCTGCTCAACCACCAAACCAGGGTATTGATACAGTAATGGTCAGTATAGTAAAATAAATAGGAATCAAACTTAAATTCCCACTTACTGTTTTACTAGAATAAAATGAGATGTGGGTATATAATTCTTTATGTAGGTTACTATTATCTATTTACTACATTTATTAAATACCTCAATCTGTTAAGTTTAGGATTAACATAAACTTACATCTCTCCTAAGGTTTACCACTGAGCCCAGTATACATCATTTCTCTTCCAATGGCTGCCAGCTTACTTGGCATAACTTGGTTGCTTTATTTACATAGTTAGCGGTCCATTCAAGTAATGTCTGCCCCATTGGAGGTCAGTTCAGTGGCAAACAATTATGGCCAGCATTTCCATTTCCTTATTCTGTGGTCCTTATGTTGGTTACCTTCATTCTCTGTCAGATCACCTCATAATAATAATAGGTTAGGTGTGGTATTTCATATCTGGTATTTTTTCAGCAGCATTCAGAAATGTTGCAGGTTAGGTTCTTGATGCTATATAAAGCAATAACCACTGCCACTTAAAAATCCTTTCATGATAATTATGTATATCTATATCCTCTAGCATGTTTTGGTTTTCCAGGCCATCATTCATACCTGTGTTGATAATTTCAAACATCTCTTGCTTTGGGTAGCAATATACATAAAAACTTTTATAATAATGAATATAATAATGCCATAGTAATGGTCACACTAGTAATAGTTAATTGACCATTACTAGAACCATAGGTGATTAACATATTGATTAACAAAATGTATTGAATGTAAGGATGTGGTAAATAAGAAAAGGAAACCCAGGGTAGTAACTACTTACAATAGGGTGAATTCTGTGTTACATACAATACTGATTCAGATGTACCAGTGATGAACACCCTAGCTTAGTCAAGATTAAGAATTAGTGAAATAAAATGGTTACCTATATGCATAGACTTGTGACAAATTGTGCCAATATGTTCTTACTCATCTTAATGTGGGTACCTATATATATATATTTTAATAATTTCGTCGAGGGGTAGTAGAAAGCCCCATTGAAAGTTACATCAAATTGAAAACCAAAAAAAAAAAAACGAGTGTGCTTTAGACCACACGACTGAAGTAAAACTTTATCTATCGGCCAGTATAACTTTGTTTTAAGTAAAACTTGTTTGACTTAGGGAGTAAGCTGGTGAATGCGAGACGAACGGAAGTTGAAGTTATATATATCCACTGTCAAAATAACAAAGTTTTTTTATTTCATTATTATATTGGTATGTCCGGTAAAATGAAAATTTACAATCCCTCCCTGCCTTCCACAATGCGGTGTTTTCATGCCGGAAATACGCATACGTCAGAAGGAAGTACTAAAAACATTACGCAGTCTAGACGTGAACAAAGCCAGTGGTCCCGATGGTATACCTGCAATTGTACTTAAGAGCTGTGCACCCGAGTTGTCTCCCATTCTAACACGCCTATTTCGCCTCTCTCTAGACACCGGAATAGTCCCTATGAGTTGGAAGCTAGCCAACGTACAACCTGTACCTAAGAAGGGCAGTCGTGCTGATCCTGCCAACTATCGACCCATCTCAATTACCTCCATTCTCTGTAAGAGTATGGAGCGTATAATTAACAACAAGCTCTTGGCATACCTTGAAGACAATGATCTCCTCAGTGACCGGCAATATGGATTTCGCCGAAACCGGTCCACTGGGGATCTTCTCGCGTATGCCACTCACATATTGAGCGAAGCCTTAGAGATGCATGGAGAGGCACTTGCTGTATCTCTAGACGTCTCTAAGGCATTTGATCGGGTCTGGCACGACGGTCTTCTGAATAAGCTTCCATCTTACGGACTACCTGCTGGTTTGTGCACTTGGATATCAGACTTTTTGAGGGAACGATCGTTTAGAGTAGTTCTTGATGGCTGCTCTTCCGATCAATTAGCTATTAATGCTGGTGTACCTCAGGGGTCAGTTCTTTCAGCAACACTATTCTTACTCCACATCAATGATCTGCTAAAGCCCGGTACCTTTGGGTATGCAGATGATAGTACTGTTGTTGAAAGATACACATCCAGTGCCCGAGCCAGTGGTGACGACGTCCGGATTGAGAGAGAGGCTATGGTTGAGCGCATGAACCTGGCTTTGAAAGCCGTGTCCGATTGGGGCGATGCTAACTTGGTTAGGTTCAATGCTGCAAAAACACAGGCGTGTTTATTCACTGCTAAAAAGAGCCCACTCCATCTGGCTCCTTCATTCCGTGGTGTATCTGTAAGTTTAGGAAACCATCTTGAGCTTTTGGGTGTTGATCTTACGTCAAACCTAAACTTTGGATCCTACATCGAGTCCAAAGCCAAAGTAGCTTCAAAAAAACTCGGCATATTGTCCAAGGTAAGGCGGTACTTCACACCTGGACAGCTTCTAAATCTGTATCAAGCACAAGTCCGATCGTGTATGGAGTACTGCTGCCACCTGTGGGACGGGTCTGCCAAGTACCAGCTTGAGGCTCTGGACTCGATCGAACGGCGTGCCAAAAGGCTCATTGACGACGACACTTTGGTTGGTGAAAGGCTCCAGAGCCTTGCACATCGACGTAAGGTGGCAAGTCTGTCGGTTTTTTACAGATTACACCACGGTGAATGAGCTCAAGAACTGCATGATCTAATTCTCCCATCACCATTCCACTACCGGACTACTAGACGCTCGGCTAAGCGCCATCCTTTTGTGGTCGAAATACCACCCATTCGTACCAAGCGATTTGACTCAACGTTCTTAATTAGAACGGCTAAGGAATGGAATGCCCTGCCAGCGTCTGTGTTTCCGGCGAAATATGACCCGGGCGTGTTCAAGAGAAGAGTGAATAGGTATTTACTTGGCTAGCATGCTACACCTTCGATCGCATCGTCACTTCCCATCAGGTGAGAGCGTGGTCAAATGCTAGACAAGTTTGAAGTAAAAAAAAAAAAAAAAAAAAAAAAATTGTCAAAATAGAAATCTTAAATTTTTTGCCAATAAAGGAAAAAATGGGGTGTCCTAGAAAAGAATCCGAAAATGGCGGTTGTGAATTTTGAAGTTTTTTTCTATAACCCGTGTATTCTTATAATAATATTACATGTACAAAATACTGTCTCAGTCTTTGTCTTTTTAAGTTGTATCTATGTAAAGTACCTCCCACTTACGTACCTACTTATTAATAAATATAATTTTGTTGCAGATTTATAAAATAATACAATAAAATAAGGTATTAAACAATGTTTCGTGGGATTAAAAAACTAGTAAGTTTAAAATTTATAACCTAACCGGACGCCTCATGTATATTTTTTGGAGTTCCGTAGTAGGGCTACTAAAACGAACCTTTAATGGTCTAGTTATGTTTTATCCTTTACAAGTAAATAAGTGTATGTATTTATGAACAAATCTGGTTTAGATATACCTAAATCTTAATATTTGTAGTTCATTTCCTCCTTATTTTATATTTTGAACAATAGGTAGGTAGAATACTATTTCACTGCACCACATTGTGTGGGATCGTTCGTGGTGTACTGCATGTGGACCTTGGAGTGTGGAGCCGGTCGGGTATAAATAATAATAATATTTGTGGACATTTCACACAACGCCATCTAGCCTAACTAAAGCAGACAAAACAAACAAACTAAGCAAAGCTTGGGAACCAGATAACGTAATATTATGTAATAACTAAATATATATAACTGAAAGTTGACTGACTGATTGATTGACTGACTGACATTGTGATCTATCAACGCACAGCCCAAACCACTGAACGGATCGGGCTGAAATTTTGCATGCAGGTAGATGTTGTGACGTAGGCATCCGCTAAGAAAGGATTTTTCGAAATTCCACCCTTGAGAGGGTGAAATGGGTGGTTGAATTATATTTCCATATGCCCCACGGGCGAAGCTACGGGCAGAAGCTCGTATGATATAATACTTAGATACTTTTTGTTTGTAAATACATACATAGAATACAATATAACACCTAGACACAGAACAAACACCTATGGTCATCACACAAATGTTAGTCCTGGGTGGGAATCGAACCCACAACCCACAGCTCAAAAGGCAGGGTTGTTACCAACTGAGCTATCGAACTAGTCAAAATAAATTGGTCTATTGAAATCTCGTGAGAGTAATATTGTTCTGTGATCGTTATATGTTTCTTAAAGATCGGTATATAGCGTTTATATGCCCGGAGGGCAAAAGTAGCCCCGTAGAAGAAGAGTAGAAAGTAGCATTAAAGGCCTATTCTACTTTGCTAGATCCAGTCGTCTAAATCAGTGTAGTGCATAAATGCAATGTCAGTTAGATTCCTTAATTTAGAAAAAGTACGTTTGAAAAATTCTTGGATTTTGCACCACGATGATGTGCTTTCGCACAAAGCCATCATTGTGAACGAATTTTTTACTAAAAACTCGACAAATACCATCGATCAACCACCTTATTCACCAGCGCCTTCTTTCTGTTTCTTAAACTTAAATTACCGCTTCGTGGCACCCGTTTTCATTCGGTAGAAGACATAAAGAATTCATAGCGTGAAAACTAAATTCCAGAAAATGCGTGTAAAAATGTTTTGATGATTGGATTTTGTTGGCGTAAGCGTTGGTATTTCTGCAGGAAATGAAAGCGATATAATAAATTTCGACCTAACATTTTGTGTATTATTGATCTTTTTCCGGCACTTTCTTGGCAGAGTAGTATATGGAGATTTTATTCATATAATTTTACCAACTTCTAACAAATGAATGAATAGGTCATAGTATAAATTACTATTAACATTAGAAAATAGCATAGATAAAATATTAATTTTTTGGTGCCTATCATGCCTATGTATTAGAAGTTCAACCTAACATAAACACTACGCAACCCTATACCTACTTAACACGACTACATGCTTTAAATGCGTTATTTTCACTTAAGTATAGCAAAAGGTACTAAATTATACAACATTTTAAACCAATGATGAAATAAGGTATATACTTGCTTTGAGAGTAGTGTTGACTGTATTTTGATTCTATAATTGAAAAAGTTTTTAGTAAAATAGCAAAAAAGCTTGTCTAAGACGTATACTTTTTTGTAAATAGGCGTTATGATCATCTCCTTTATTCTAGAGCGGATATAAACATCTCCTGCAACCGCACCTCAATACCTATCAGTTGTCTTGTAACTACACAATGGCTAAAACTAATACGAATATCCAAAATCTCCCAAGACTGCCAGTGCCCAAACTTGAGGAGACGCTACAGAAATATCTTAGAACCGTGAAACCACATTTAACTAATGAAGAATTTACTGTTACCTCGAACCTCGTAAAGGAGTTTGTGGCTAAAGGTGGTGTGGGACAAAAATTACAGGTAAGTGAAAGCCAATGAAAGATCAAAAAGTTGTAATTATATGCCCACTTGAAATAAAAACACATAAAACAATATTAAGTAGGTACCTAGGTTAGGTGGTATGTATACTGCGGAATTTTCTAAAATGAATTAAGTTTCACCCTTTTTATTCATAAACTAATATTTTTTGTCTCGTATTTTCTCTCCTTCTTTCTTTCACATATATAGCATAGATTATTTATCTTATAAGTAAAGCTTTTACGATGAAAACAACAACTACTGTCAAAAGTTGTGAAACTACAAAGGTAATTTTAGTGCCTTTTTGAGAGGATGAGGCTTTTTTCAGTGAAAACATTAGTATTGTGTGCGTACAGGCAGCTAAAAAAAAGAGGGTTTATTTGATCACCTGTCCTAGGGTTTGCTGGAGAAACGAGCTGAGAAACATTTGAACTGGCTGGAGGAGTGGTGGCTCAACACGGCTTATTTGGAGTATCGAGACCCTGTCGTGGTTTACTCCAGTCCGGGACTAGTATTCCCGTTTCGTGACTTCAAGAACCAAAACGAACAACTGAAATATGCAGCGAAAACATTGTTAGCAGCACTTGATTACAAAAGTTTGATAGACAAGTAAGTAAAACTAAATACTTTTTAACTGCCTTTTTTTGTTTAAATTAATTTAAAAATGTAAGCTTTGTGCAATAAAGATATGTCTAGGTACTCCATTTTTGCAAGTATATTTTGTGCGTTATCAACATCTTTAAAATTCATACTTCCCATTGATAGAACCTTGAAAAATAGTTAAATTTCTATTCCCAGGTCATATTGGTGCCAACTTTGTCTTATGACCACACCTTGTATGAAAGAAAACCTGCAAAATATATAAGTCATAAGTATGTCGAGTACTTGATTACTCCATTATTAGGGTATTTGTAATTAGGAGGTCGGTACTGCTGGAATCCACAGGACTACTACGCTAGAATATGAATGTTATTTTGTTGTTTTGTTATGGGTCAGCGCAGCGCAAACTGATGGAGTGAGGGCAAAGGAACAATTTAATTTGAACCTTATGTATTTGTTTCTCCATACGCTGAACCCAGTGAAACCGCGTATGGCGCTTCCAGTAAAACAAAGTCAAGTTCCTTTAAGTATTTGTTGGTTTCAGCGATAAAATTCCCATTGAAATGATGGGCAAAGCTCAATTGGATATGGCACAATACAAAAAGATCTTTGGAACATGTAGATTGCCTGGCGTTAAGCGAGACGTTTTATCTTTCAACAGCGATAGTAAACATGTCACTGTTATGCATAATAATCATGTAAGTATAGAAGTAAATGGAATATTGGTACAAAGTAGATGAGAAAATGTTAGAATAATGTATAGTTAAATAATTAATTGTATAAGGCATACGTAAGTGTATCTATTAAGCATATTATATCTACTTATCGTTAATATACAATGACAATCGCCCTTTATTTCTACCCTTATTATTACGATAGCCATTTACCTAATCTGATGTGGCACCACTCCATGGTTAGATTGGCCACTCAGTGATGCCGTAGTATACTACGGGGTGATCGTGGTACTTTTTGATGCAACGTGAGAAATTTCATTCCTAATTTGAATATTCTTTTAGTAGCTATGCAAATAAGCTACACTATAAAACTTTCAATTCAATACAAATATCTATTTATATTTGTCGCAATCAAGTTCCGTGTGGTCGCTTAGCTGGTGTCGATTCTGTGTCGCAAGAGTATACGAGAATATTTTCTTTAAATTTAATTCAGCTCTAAATTACGCGTTGCGAAACAGAATCGACGTAACATCAGTGCTTGGAGATACTTTTAACTTGAGACTCGAGCACTAGAAAATGTTATATCATCGTTAGATTCCTTCACGGATTAAACTAATTGCAGGATTAGAAGAAATGATGAAAGATGCTTTTAAAAAATAATAATGGTTCAGCTAATATTATATTTATATATGTAAGTAGTATGATCATCGAAGATGCTTGACAGATCCGTTAGAGTAGCTTGCCACCGACTGAGTTTCGTATTATTATTTCGCAATAATATTGATACTACGCAAACATCATGATTCACGACCTCCAAGGCGACCAATTGCGGGATTGCGAGTCCTTCTAGTCTTATAAGCCTTTTAATTTCCAGATATTCCATCTAGATCTTTGGGGAGAGGACAATGTAGTTCTCAACGAAGATCAAATTGTTCAACAACTTGAAGCAGTAATCAAACATTCGGACAGTCGTACAAATGAATCCATAGGAATACTTACTTCGGAGAACCGCGATAATTGGGCGAAAGCTTATAACATTCTTATTCAAGGTAACGAATCTCTGGTAAGTATAATAAATATAATGGTAGTAGGTGTAAGAAGGTTACAGATCAATAAGAACGTAGATACTTCATTATATTTATTGGTAAAGTAATAAGGTTAATTTGACTATTCCGGACCTGCTATAGGATAATCAGAACATTGGGCATTCTGAAAAAAAAAGTTTGATTCACATAATTTCTAGAGTGCTGAGGTATATTATCCCTCTTACGAGTACCACTACATAACTAGCTAGGAATAGCTACTTAAAACTCAATACAGAGAGACAAAACACAAAATAACTATTCCTCCGCTAAACAATGTTTATTAGTAAGGTGGTAAATGTTTGTGTTATAGTAAAGATTATATATTTCTTTCCTGTCACTCTCACTGTCAAAGTTTGTGGTATTAGGTCTTTACCTATGAAATTGCCGTTTTGTTTGGTCGCGCGTTGTCGTGAAGTAGCAGTGGAGACGACCGACTGACCAAAGCTGGTTGCAGACGTGCGAGTTTCGCCATCATTGTGGTCAGTTCTTCAATGTACACATCTGCAGTAATGCTCTCGCCGTTTTGTAAAAAGCTATGATGAATCACACCAGCACTAGACCACCAAACTATGACCATCACCTTTCTAGGGGTCATTTTTCGTTTTGCACATTGCTTTGGTACCGAACCAGGATCTAACCAACTTGCTGAGCGCTTTCGATTGTCAAAAAGAATCCATTTTTCGTCGCACGTAACAATTCGGTTCAAAATTCCTTAATTTCTGTGCCTGTTAAGCAGCGCAAGGCAAGTCTTGACGCGTACGTTGCGCTGGCGATCGTTAAGTTCGTGGGGCACCCATCTATCAAGCTTTTTTATCTTGCCAATCTGTCGCAAATGGACCAATATTGTTTTGATGCTAACATCAAAAGCTGCTGCCAGCTCAGCTGTAGATTGAGATTCACCAGCTTCCACAATCGCCTTTAATTCATCATTGTTGACCAAGGTTTCCGGACGACCACGAGGTTCATTTTTCAAGTCAACATTCCCAGAACGGAACCGAGCAAACCAATAACGGGTTGTACGTTCGTTTGTACAGTTCTCTCCGTAAACGTCGTTGATGTTACGTGTCGTTTGTGCCGCGTTGGTGCCACGATGGAACTCATATTCCATAATTACACGAAATTTCAAAGTATCCATTATGAGGAAAAATGTTGAAATGTAATGAAAATACAACGCTAATCAATAAACAAAAGACTTATATTGTAAATAGAATGTCATATTTTTAAAACAAAATTAATTTGAATTTAGAATTCATAGCCAATCAAAACTTTTTTTTGTTTGAAAAAGTCTGTACTGCAATACGGCAATTTCATAGGTAAAGACCTATTATATTTTTGGTAAGGAACTAGGGAATGGGCACGTTTTCTGATCATTATCTTTCGCCCCTTTTCTTTTCTCGCTCACAGTGTGATTGTTTGGTTTCGTAGAGGCTTTACTCTTTAGCGTTGATTCATGATTTACCAGCGGCACCTGTAGTTTGAGTTTAAATTTCAGATCGTGTAAATAAAGAATCCCTTGCGGATATAGAACGCAGTCTAGCGATCCTTTGCTTGGACTCTGCGGCGGGCTTGCAAGCTCGCCCCGACGCTAACGCTCGCCGGAACATTGCGGGTGCGCAGACCATACACGGCGGCGGGTCCGCTAGCAATGGAGCCAACCGCTGGTTCGACAAGACTATTCAGGTGACGCACTCCGACTGGATACCGACCGGCAAATATAAGTTGGCGCGGATATGGCGCCACCTTTCACATACTTAGGTCCGTATTACAGAACGATGTTCACTCATCGATCGGTGCTCAAGCAGAGATTTCATTCAATAATTGATAACTTTATGAATGAAATCTCTGCTTGAGTAGTGATCGATGACTGAGCATCGTCCTGTAATACGGACCTAATTGTTAATTTAAGCTGAGTTCATGCAAAATTTAGATAAAACGATTGCAAACCTCGTAATTTATTTACGTCAAAGATAATAATAATAAATAATAATAATGACGCCCAACGATCACATACACAGATCTTGGACCCTAACTAAGATTCCCTATGTCTAGGGACCCAGGAACTACGAGGACCATGGTCCCACAACACCCAGACTCAGAACAAGTATTTGCGCTTTTTTTTCTGTGCTCAAAAACTTCTCCTGCCGCGGGAATCGAAACCGCCGTCTACGGTTTATGAGCCGACCTGCTCAACCACCACACCTTGTCAAGTATTGAGTGTTCTAAAAATAGAGGATTGTTTATTTTCGAGAAAACAAGCTTCTTATTTAAGACTTTCCAACTTTGTCGTGGCATTTAAACTTTTTCCTAGTATTATTATTTATATTATCTCTTTCACCCTGTATAGTGGATACGAAAGTTGTGTATTTTTCTTTTAGTTCATTGTGGGTGCGGACGGAGTGACCGGCCTCACTTACGAGCACTCTCCCGCAGAAGGGCAGCCTATAGCCGTCATGACTGATTACATTATCAACTACATGTGAGTGTACACTTATCGACAAATTTTAACTAGAATTGTTGCTTTTATTTCATATTTGTAGACCCATGCTCGTTCAAACGGATTGTATCTATAAACACTATAACAATTATGATATCTTTTCCGATATCTGTAATGTTTGCCATTACTAGTGCGGGGACATCTCACGTACCTAAAACTGCTCTGCTAGTGTTGTAACTAGTACCGCTAACATTAGGAATCAGTCGATTTGTTTTATCAATATGCAGGTCAATGTTTTGTGTGGGTATGTATTCCATCTAAAAATTCGAAGAATATAGGGCAGAGCGCTCCAGGAGACATTTGATCATAATTTTTTTTTAATATTATTTAAGAGAAGCGATGCTGTCGAAAAATATACAGCCCACTTTTTACGAATGTACCTATAAAATATTCATGTCACCATCAATAAGTGTTATTCTGAGAAGTGGGTAATGTTAATAATTTTGAATTTGGCCATCTAAATATAAATAAGTTCAAAATTAATCTATCTGTTGTTATGTATGATGTGTGTATTTTTAATATGTATTTCGGATTTATTTTACACCAATATTTCATATAGCAAACGGTTACCTTACGGTTACACTATATAAAGCTGACAAAACCACCTACTTCCTGACACTTACTAAAGATTTTATTGTTTTTTAAGTGATCAAGGCAAAGCTGGAAAGGGAGGTTCTGCAAAACCAAAAGAACCGGTACATTTAAAATTCAATGTGAATGCCGAGGTTCAAGGCTTGATTAAAAATGCTGCCAGCAATCTGGACAAGTAAGTTTAACTTTAGCTTAATGTAAGGCTACCTACTGACATTTAATTATTATTTCAGGGAATAACTATTAAGTATTACCATGGAACAAATAAGGATTAACACTATTTTCTTAGTCTATTGGCATTCCTCTCTTTATTTGTTCCATGGTATTACTAATTTACCTCCGTACTATAATGTCGCTATCGTAAAGTTCCTTAAAAATTCTGGGACGCGGTTCTAGGAAAGTTGAGATTTATAATCGGATAATGCCCATACTGTTTTATAGTTTTTGCTCGAGATTTTAATTGACTACGATACTAAATTCCAGACGACAAGGAGAACCCTTATTTGTTTTGTATCTAAACCGATATTCATAACGTTTAGGTACTCGTGTACCTAATGGACATTTTATTCCGCGAAGTGCGAAAAAAAATCTAATAGGCTACCTATCTACTTCCTGTATATGTTCGGTAAATACTCGCAGTAATGTACAAAAATACGCAACAAACTTCGTGTTGTAGTTGAAATAGAAATCAAATTACAAAATCAATATATAGTAGAATGTTGATCCAAGCCACATCGGCTTAGGGTAAAATTACATAGATAGTTGAAAAAAGATTATTCCTACTATTTTGGACTGACCCAATAGCTTAGTTGGTAGTATCCCTGCCTTCTGAACTATGGGTTGTGGGTTCGATTCTCACCCAGGACAAACATTTTGTGTGATGAACATAGGTGTTTGTTCTGTGTCTGGGTGTTATATTTTATTCTATGTATGTATTTACAAACAAAAAAGTATCTAAGTACCTATATTGTATCAGTTATCTTGGTTCCCATAATACAAGCTTTGCTTAGTTTGGGGCTAGATAGCGTTGTGTACGGTGTCCACGCATATTATTATTATTTTCATTTTCAGGTTAGTCGGCAATTTAGAACTTAATTGCTTCCAATATGATAAATATGGAAAAAACTTTATCAAATCACAAAAACTGAGTCCTGATAGCTACTTACAAATGGCGATGCAGTTGGCTTTTTACAGGTAAAATATTTTATAACTTTAATGACAAAAATCAAATTAAGTATAAAATAAAAATAAAATTAAAAAGTACCTGACCTAGTGTAAAATGTACTAATTGAACAGATTGCACAATGCACCGGGCGCTCATTACGAATCAGCCGCTACCAGAATGTACGTCGGAGGGCGGACGGAGACTGTACGGTCCTGTTCCATTGAATCTATAGAATTTGCAAAGGCCATGCTCAGCTCTCAGGCATCTAATAAAGAAAGGCTAGTGGCCTTGCAAAAGGCCATAAAAGGACATAAAGACTACACTGTTCAGGTATGCTTTTTTTTATAAAACACTAGAAGTGCCAGATGAGATCAGACTCGGTCTTAAGCGAAAGTGTAGAAGAAAATTTGATGCAATTTGTGTCATCGTGCATCCACCAAGCCGAAGTTGGCCAGCGCCAGCGTGTTGATTTATGGCCTACACTTTTCCTGTAATAAGATGCCTGTGTAATATTCATAATATGTTTGAAATCTCTCACTGACTGATCACACTTAGGCATTGTAGCGAACCCTAATGTGATCTTCTTCTTGTAGAGATATGAGATATGCGTGAGATTCTGCATGTAAGTTTCTCCGAATACATGCTACCATGCCAAGGTCGGAGTTCACCACTTTAAATGCCTTTTGTATCTTAGAACTGTCATTAACCGATTTTGAATTTATTTTTATTTGAATCTATATACATTCAGATTACCCATAGAAATTTGGTTAAAATCGGTTCAGTAGTTTGCTCTAAAATATACGTATGATTTTATCATCCAAGCATGTCTCAGTATGACTACTATAGTATTTTGTAATGTGGTATGACATTATGGCGGATGAAGTCGGTTTAATCTCCTATAATTTTTATTGTATTTGTCATGAACAGGCGCTCCAAGGGCTCGGCGTGGACAGACATCTCCTCGGGCTGAAGTTGACTGCGATTGAAAATGGAATAGAACTGCCAAAGCTTTATTCGGATCCTGGATACACAAAGAGTGCACACATGAGAATTTCTACTAGTCAGGTAATTATCATAAATATTATTTCTTGTTTTCTTGCTATAGTTCACCCGCCACTTATCATAGAGGGAGGGAGCCATAACCACCACACTTTGCAGGGGGATTGGTGATTTTTAATGTACCGAGCAGAATGGTGTTGTCCATTCCCTGCATATTCCCTTATGACACTTAGGTCCTGGACCCTAACTAGGATTCCCTGTATGTAGAGATTCAGAAACTACGAGGTCCAGTGTACTACAACACCCAGACTCAGAACATAATTTGCTTTTTTCCCTGTTGCGAGAATCGAACTAGGTTTGAGCCGACCTGCTCAACCAATACTACCAGAGGCTGTAACTTTGATGTTGCATAAAGTATTTCTGTATTGTATTCAGCGACTGATCAAGAGTTCTGACCGCCCTAGGCTAATTATGAGGACGCGCCCCCGCCAGGTGTATGTGTTACGGTCGGCCTAAAAAGTTGTCCTTTAATCTGCACGGCATTCAATCTTAGGGCGGCAAACCGTATTATAGCTGACCGTACATAAAGGCACTTCACGCATTATACGACCAAAATCAAGACCACCGACCGAATCGAGTGACAAGTCTGTGTTTGTTAAGCGAGCTTTTTTTTAATTTCTAAATTTATTGTTAAAATCAGGGAGTGTTAAGTTTTTTTAGTTCACAGCGCATTAGTTTTAGTGTTTTGTCTCGGTCTAGTTGAAATATGTAGGGTAGGTGCAATAATGCTAGATTAATGGTGCATGCTAAAGACGATGTCAGCGCGCCCCCTCGATCCTCGCGCCCTAGGCTGCAGCCTAATTAGCCTAAGGGTTAATCAGGCCCTGATTGTATTGTCACCGTTCCAGGTAGCGTGCAAGTGCGACGGGTTCATGTGTTACGGGCCGCTGGTGGGCGACGGGTACGCGACGTGCTACAACCCGCGCGACGAGGACGTCAACTTCGCGACCTCCGCGTTCGTCGCACACCCCGACACCTGCACGCACAAGTACCGCGCCTCGCTCGAGCTATCACTGCAGGACATGCACGACCTCCTACTCAAGAATGTCGCCTCCAAACTGTAAACTGCGGGCGCATGCAACTCGTATCGGGCATATTTTTTCCAAAATCTAATTTATGTGTCTTTGTTGCGAATCCAAGTATCTTCGGATAAAGCAAACTATATTGTCTTGCTAAGCGCGCTGAACATCTTCGGTTTTTCAAGTTGAAACAGGGAACGTAAGAGTAGATACAATAATTAAGTCCAATTTTATTGATGAATATGAATGAATGAATTATTTATTATATGTGTATGATATTTTATGTATTTATTCTTTTTATGTATATAATCACTTTGTTTAATATTTTTATTTTATTTTTTCTTTTACAAATACTACTCATACAAATTTTGATGCACGCCTACATCCCTCTTTCTCAAACTACGAGTGGATGACTGGTAGAAAATGCTTTAGCATTAAGTCCTCCGTTTGTACTGTTTTTTAGTGCAATAAAGAATTATAATAATAATATGTAGCCAAAGCAGTGTCACCAATCACAGCCCAGAACATTTAAAAAATGTTCTGGGCTGTGATTGGTGATGTGTTTTTATGAACAATGAGAACACGTCTCAACTGATGTCTCATAATACAAGCTTTCAATTTTATAAAATTATATTATGTGTAGTAACTTGAACTGTTGGTGCAACGGCAAAGCCGCTTCTTTCGGTCTCGTGATAAGAAATGCGAGCAATAAGTCGTTCTTAATATAAGGAATAAAAATAAATACAGATCGGAAGAGATTAGGATCAGATTGAACGTTTTTAGAATCGTCTCAATTTGTGACAGGAGTCAAGACTTATGTGATTAGAAATTTTTACGATTATCTAAAGGCTTATTATTTAGGTGGTGGAACTATACGTATTATTACTATTATGTATTAAGGAATTGCCTGTTTTATACACATGTTTTTTATTCAATAAAAATCTATTTCTATACCTCAATTCGTTTTGTATTTGAATGCATTGCAATACGGCCGATATACTTTTACAAATTTTATATATATGTATTTCTAGGGCCCATCCACGCTCACCACGTGACACGAAGCTGCGCGACTTCACCAGCTAATTTCAAAGCAATAAGAAACATCATGTTTATTATCTACTACTACATAACACGGTACGATACAGCTAACATTCACATATAATCAACACTGACATGTGGATAGGCCACTGGTAAATTATATAAAAGTAGTCTGAACAAAGAGTTAAAAAAGGTGCATGGGTGCCTACAATAAGGATTAAAATATAACATTTGTCTAATAATATAACAAATTCTTAGTGACGGTATAATTTTAAGAATAAGAAACCCATAAGCAGATATAAAATGATGTGTTTACGCATCACTATTTAAAATTATATTTGTGATGATTCTGTTGTGCAAAATCTTAAACGATTATAAATCTAAGTTGATAAATTCTATAAATCTTTATGTTGCTCGTCTTACCAGTGGGATGACTTTGTGGGTCATTCATAGTGGAATTAGCATAACATGGAGCGTTATAGTCTTGGACTTTAGACCATATTTTCTAAAATTCTCAAATTTAGGATTTTGTACAACTAAATCAACACTATTTATTACACTAAAACCTTATCCATTATGATACATCCTTGATTCTTTACGTGGAATGTACACTATACATTACATAAATAGATATTACATAAATTATGTCAAACAAAATAATATAATTTAAGTTAGATTTAATACTTATAGAATAGTTCTTAATGATTATGTATGATGTGGGAGTAATACGCAACGGCTAGCAGGCGCAGTGGTCGCGGGAGGCCGGCGGCGCGGCCAGCGGGCGGCCCGGAGACGCGGGCTTGTGTTGCACTCCCGATTCAGCCGCGTTTAGATCCAGCCGCCCATCCTGGATGCTTTGATAGATCTTTTTGGCAGTCTCCAGGAAAGCTTCTTCCACATTTTGACCCCTGCAATAACATGCTGTGAAAATGATGGCAACCGGCAGGACATACTGAAGTTGCAGCAGCGGTGGCCTAGATAGTTTTTAACAGAATTCTTTTCTTCGCCTTTTCAATGAGCTTTTACTATTAAGTCATTTTTTACAATCTATATTTCCATTAATACTCACGTTTTAGCACTAGCTTCCACAAACATTAATCCATTCTCATCAGCAAACTGTTTGGCTTCTTCATAGGTAACATCTCTTTGGCCATCCAGATCTGATTTGTTTCCAATTAAAAATATCACAGTACTGGGGTTTGTTAAGTTACGGGTGTCTGTTAACCAGCTGCTGAGGTGGTTGTATGTGGATCTGAAAATTTTACATTATATGGAAATCCTGGGAACTTAACTGACAACATTTCTATATAACATTTGTATTTTAATTTGTTTTTCTTAAAGATTATTGTGATATGACATACACATTTCTTATTTTACCATTCTAAGCTATATTTTCCGAGAAAACTGAGATTGACATGATAATTATTAATAAATAATTTACGAAAAAAGGGCAACAGCAAGAATTTACATAAAAACGTTGATATATTCTGTTAAAGTTAATTGAGGAGGCAAGAACTCACAACCAAAATATTGCACAGCTTGAATTTTTTAAATTATATTGTAGACAATACCCATTTTTGTAATATTAATAGGAGTTTGGCTAAGATATACATATAAAAAACAAAGTTGTGTTAGTTACACCACATATAACAAAATTTTTATGATTCTAGTGTTTTTGGATTTATCTCGTCTGGAATAGGATAATAAGTTATAAAATTAATGCCAGTAAAAAACATATTAACCACCCAAGCATTCATCTTGTTAGATGGAAAGAAGTTTGCAGCGTCAGCTATAAATATTTTACTTGTACCAAAATATAAAAAAAAATTAATCAGCATCTCAATATCCCGAAATAGTTTTCGAATTTTGGTACCTACTTTGTTAAAAATGGAAAAGGACTAATAGTTTAGTGTACTTGATTGAACCATGCGGTATTATTCCTATTGGTCCCACTTTACATAATTTTTTGAAGAAAATGAATCATTTAAGTTTACATAATTAAGACAACTTCAATAAACATTCCACTTGTTGTTCCACTCTGTGTCTGTAATTATTTTCAAATTGTCACTACTTATAAACTTTTTCCTTCATTTATTTGGTAATGCCATTTATATTCACTGACTTTTTCTATCACTGTAGCAAGAAATTAAATAGACACTTTGTTCCTGTCACAAATATAATGCACATTATGTGTTTATGTTATACTTACCTTCTTGTAATATCATAAACCATAAGAGCTCCAGCTGCACCTCTGTAGTATGATCTAGTCACAGCTCTGAATCGCTCCTGTCCTGCTGTATCCCAAATTTGTAGTTTGATCTTCTGGCCTGCTACTTCAATGATACGGGTTCCAAATTCAACACCAATAGTGTGGGGACAATCAGCCATAACTGCACCAATTTAATTAAAATGGATTAGAGTGATTTCCATTTCATAAAGCTACTTTACAGACAATAATATAACTCATAACTCACACATTAAATACACATAATGTATTTTCAAACATTAAAACTCAAATACACATTAATATTGGAGGCATTCTAGTTTCATCTGCAATTTATTTGTTCTCCTGCAGGAAATCTCAATTTTCCAGTATTCCAGGCAAAGTTGATCTTAATAGCATTAGAAATCTGTTTGCAATTCAAACCATTCAGTGTCAAAGCCAGACAAAAAAGAAACATATCAAAAAACTATTTTTTTTCCTATGCTTAAAGACAACAGATAAATTAATATTATATATAATTGAACATGAATGTGTACTCATAGTAAAATCATGAAAAGGTAGTTCATAACACAAAGAACAATGTATAAGGGATGGGAAATATTTTGAGAGTTCTCATGACATATTCTTCTGTGAATTTTTGTAGTTATACACCTATACTACTACATTACACTCCCACAAAAGACTAATGAATACTTACATTTTTTATCAGTAAACTGATGTAATAAGCATGATTTTCCCACACCCATGTCACCAATTATAATATATTTAAAAATATAAGAGTAGTTGTATGGACCCGAAGTCATCTTGAACACTGAAAAATATAAACTGTTGTTAACAAACTATCGAAATATGACAATGGCTTTGTTACATAGGTATGCAGTAAGTATGTATATGTACACAGCACATACACTCAACAGATTTTAGGGAGTTATTAAATGTGTTTTGTTTTGCTACACTTGTATTATTCTAGTAAAATAATGTCGTAAGGACCTACAAACTTTTGAGTTTAGAAAAATGAAATGTTAATTGCATTGAATACAAATAAACGGTACAATTCACAACAAAAACCAATAGACACCTCCAACATGCATGAGTCACCATCACTCCATTGATTTTTATGCGATAGGTAACATACAAAATGAATTGATTCTTAATAAGTGTTTTGAGTTAGCTGTTTGAAAAAATGTCGAGATACAGAATGGGAGACGGAACATTCGTGTTCGTGTCCATAAACTGTTTATATGCAGTATTAGGCAAAGTTACGTTTCCAATCGTAATATCTTTTTCGATGTAAACTGTTTCATGAGTTTAATAATAGTGTATATTTACCACTTGATTATTAAATGATTAACAAGATAAAATTCTGTTTTTCTGTGAAATATTTTAACACTTTCCTGCGTTTCTCAAAATAATTCTTCATGAAACGATTGAAACGTCATTCATGTCGCGGTCCATTTCACGTGATGCCAAAATACGTAACGTTGAATTTCTTTCTTCCAGTGTGCGGTGACCTTGAAATTGAGACGTAAATTGGAACGTATAAATAAAGGTAATTTTACACAATGAAACGAAATAAAAATGACTTGCCAAACTCACGAAAGAAAATTACGAAAGATTATATGGTATGGTCTCATGACTTAAGCCTGTCCAATTAAGTAAATATCGTTGATATGATAAGAAACGAAACGAATAAAAATAATATAGGCTCTAATTCAACACTTTTTTTGACCCCTGTTACACAATGTATCGATATATACTAAACCTAACCAAACAGTCTTGCAGAAAATAATAGGACGAAAGGATTTTCTAAGTAAGTACTTTATTACACATGCAAAGCAGTGATGATTTTAATAACTTGACACTGGCTAAATACACAAAAGTGTGTAGCCAAAACATAAAAAAAACGACCATGGTGGACGCATAACTTAACATGTGGAGTTGAAAAGCGCGGGAAACGTCGAAATAGGCGGTTTTCATTGAAAATTATTTTTTATTTTCTAACGGTCTAAGAATCAGCAGAGTGTCTTCGTGTAAATAATATTTGTAGTTAGTGTATATATTTTATTTATAATTGATTAATCAACACAAACTCGGTAGGTTTTAAATTTTTTTCTATGAACGAGCCGCCCGACTTGGCGGCTCCGGGGGGCATGGTACCCCCGGCTACTAATTTTGTGGTGATTTCCACAAATAATACAGTCTACAGCGAGTCCGGTATGGATACGGATGGCTCTAGTTCCCAGCGCACTGGCCGTAAAAGAAGCCGCTTACACAAAATTTGCAAAAACTGTAATATGAAGAAAAGGAAGCATGCTAAAGCGGTAGACGGTAAAACAGGCTGTCTCTGCGTAGATACTGAAGTAAGTGATATCGCTACTGTAACTGCTACTGTCGACACCGAACCGATAGATAAGCCTACAATTATTCCTTCATGTTCTAATAGTGGTCCCGGTCCTCAAAGTTTCACTTCCGTAGCTAGAACCAAGTATGAACAATCTGATGCTGCTCCCTTTATTATTCATGTACAGCGTGAAACAAAATTGCCTGATGATGGTGCTACCCTACATCCAGTCACATTTGGTAAGTTCCTAAAAAGAAACTCATTCCAAGGTATTATCGATGGATCTGTTAAAAAAATAGGCAGAAATAGAATATCACTTGCGTACTCAGACTTTAGTAATGCCAATTTATTCATTGGTGTGGAAAGATTTTAAAGGTGCGAAGAATAAACTTTAAGACGGTAGTAGAAGGCTCGCCTGTGTGGAAACCAACGCAGAGCATTGTAATAACATTTGATGGACAAATTCTTCCTAAAAGAATTTTCATGTACATGTGCACTCTTTACCGGTTGAGTTATATACGTACCCCACTATCCAATGTTTCAATTGCTGCCGTTTCGGACATACTAAACTACAGTGCCGTTCAAAACCTAAGTGTTACAAGTGTGGCAATGAACATACTGGTGACAGCTGTAATGTTGAAGAGGAAAACATATCATGTTGTTTGTGCTCAGGAGCACACTTTGCGATAAGTAAGTCATGTCCTGAATTCACTCGACAAAAACAGATTAAGGTATCTATGGCAGAAAACAGTATCTCATATGGGGAAGCATCTAAGTTATTCCCGCCTGTATCAAAATCTTATGCTGACGTTGTTAGCTCTGCGGGTAGTGCCCCTTCGGCACGTCCTGGCATTCCTAGCTCTCTAAATTCTTTTGCAGAACGACCATCATATAATTCGTATAAAAAAACCGTCTATACAAACCGCCGCCCAGCCTCTAAGCCAGTAAAAGGTTACGACCGAGCAGAGCACGAAAAGATTGTTAATGAATATAGTATTCCTACACCTCGAGATGGTTGCGCTCTCAGCTCGCGACCTAATAATCCATTATTGATGTCTACCTCAGACATCATACAAATTCTTATTGATACCCTTACCCAGTCGAATATTTCCTTACCGTCCAACGTTGCCCCTATAATTGATATGTTTAAATCTACTAAAGCCATTAAAAATGGCGGTCTTTCTTCAGAAAGTCATACAATGGAACTGCAGAAGCGCAGTTCCTAAGAAAAGTGAAATAATTCACTTAATAAACAAGTACGATACTTGTTTATTTGCACTTTCGGAGACCTGGCTAAAACCAGGCTCCATCTTTAAAATCCACGGATTTTCTTGCATAAGGGATGATAGATCTGATGGGTATGGCGGTGCTGCCTTACTTATTAGAAATAGCATTCCTTTTTCTCCTTTTTCTCTTCCAGTATTTAATGAGTTTTCCGTGGTAGCAGCACAAATAAATAACATTTGTGTTGTTTCTATTTATGTCCCTTCTCCTTCTTCCTCAGTCTTTCAAGATCTTGGCATTATGTTCTCTCTTCTTCCTAGACCTTTTTTAGTACTTGGAGATTTTAATTCTCATCACATTTCGTGATAGAAGATCCCCTTCTATCTCTACTTATTGTGGTGAACTCCTATTAGACTTATTAGATACACATAACCTTTGCGTAATGAATTCTGGATCGCCTACTCGACGCACGGCTCCTTCTGAAAACATAAGTGCTATTGATCTATCAATATGTACCCCTAACTTAGCGTCATCCCTAACATGGCACACTTTAGCATCCACTTTTGGAAGTGATCATTTCCCGATTATTATTTCCTTTCCCCATAAGAGTACTCGTACTCCTCCCCGACAGCAACGACTTAAATATAACCTTAACAATGACAAACTATAAATTCAAACTATCTGTTGAACAGAAAGTTATGAATTTAAGGAATTTTTCAGATCACGTAATAACAAATTGTTCTGATACTTTTACCAATATACTAACGCAAGCAGCGAATGAAACGTTTCCCCTTAAAAAAGCAATGACTTGCTTAATCCCCTTGTGGCATTCTTTAATTTTTACTTTGCTACTGTGCCGCGGCGCGCGCATTCACGCCGGCGCAGTAGTGCTTGCTTGTTTATAGTAGACAGTTAGTTGTCAGAAAAATTAAAAGACATCGACACGCAAAATTATAACTGATTTTTATTTATTATATTTATGTGGCTACCACGGCCACATTGGTGACCCTCTCAATACAGAACACGGCACGGAGGAACAATTACTACCGTAAACCTGTGAAATCTTTGCGAAACGATGTCGAAAAAGTCTGAAAATTCTGGTGTCGCCGGTTCACAAGAAAAGACACCATCCGATATTTCTCGCGTCGGAGTACGACTTCCACCATTTTGGCCGGAAGAACCAGCGGTATGGTTCGCTCAAATTGAAGGAAGTTTTGCACTATCGGGAATACGTGACGATGATACAAAATATTATTACGTCAGCGCCCAACTTGAGCACCGTTACGCCGCGGAAGTGAAAGACATTTTGGTGAACCCTCCATCGTCAGGTAAATATGAGAAGCTTAAAACCGAGCTTATCAAGAGGTTGTCAGCATCGCGTGAGAAAGAGATCACCCAGCTGCTGATGCATGAAGAGCTTGGAGATAGACGTCCGTCCACGTTCCTGCGACACCTGCAGCACCTGGCAGGTCCGAACATACCTGATGATTTCATAAAGACAGTATGGACGAGCCGCTTACCTGGTAACATTCAGATTGTAGTAGCATCGCAGCCAGAGTCATCGCTCATAGCACTAGCAGACCTGGCAGACAAGGTGCATGATCTCGTGCCACCCGTCTCTCAAGTGGCCTCCACCAGTGCAGTTCCGGATACAATAATGGACAAGCTTACCAATGCCACACCCTCTCCGCCTTGGTGGGACCGAGAATGTACTGAAGCTGTTAATAAAAGAAAAGATGCTGAGCATCAGTACAACAATGACATGTCGGATGAGAATTTTGAAATATTGTCTGATATTGATAAAGACACACGTAGATTATTAAAGGACAAAAAATTTGAAGGTTGGAAAAAATACTGCCTTTCTATTTCCCCTGCCATTAACCCATCCATTGTGTGGCGTAACATCAGGAGGTTTAGAAACGGTGTTAGTGACGTTCCCTTTTCATCCTTACCTCCAAATTTAAACAATAGTTTTTTAAATCGATTAGCGCCTTCTACAGTTCCAGAAGAAAGTCATTTTATGTTATTGGTTCCTTCTACAGACACTCAAAATCACTCTACTCTAAATTCTATCTTCACATTGCAAGAATTACAAGGTGTTTTATCTACTGTAAAAGACTCTGCTCCAGGTGAAGATGGTATACCTTATTCATTTTTGTCGAACCTCAGTGAAACATCCTTGTTATATTATTTAGGTATAATTAACAACGTAATGATTTCAGGAAAACTTCCTCCTTCTTGGAAATCGCAATTAATTCTCCCTATTCTTAAACCGGGTAAAGCCTCAGATGATGTTGCATCATATCGCCCCATAGCTTTATCTTCTGTGATAGTAAAAGTGGCGGAGAATTTAGTAAAAAACCGTTTGGAATGGCTTATTGAAAACCGTGGTATATTATCTGAGACTCAGTTTGGTTTTAGAAAGGGTCGGAGTACGTTGGATAGTGTGGGTACACTAGTAACAGACATTCGGATCGCATTTTCTCGTAATGAGTCCCTCATTGCCGTATTTTTAGATTTAGAATCAGCGTATGATAACGTTCTTCTAGATGTCCTTAAATCGAAACTTCAAAAGCTTGAAGTTCCACATTTTCTCTCAAGATTAATTTTTAACCTTCTTTCGGGAAGATCAATAAAACTAGATCAAGCACGGGATGAGTGCCGACTCGTGTGGAATGGACTTCCACAAGGATCGGTGCTCAGCCCTATATTATTTAATATATATGCGCACGATTTGGAATCATCTCTTCAGGGTTCATCTAATATCTTACAATATGCTGATGACTTAGTACTTTATTCTAAGGGACAATGTGTTTATAAAATTCGTGATAGCCTTTCCAAATCACTGAATTATTTAAAGAGCTGGCTGTCCAAAAATGGTTTGAACGCCTCGGCGCTCAAAAGTTCACTGGTTCTCTTTACTCGACAACGTGTTCCCCCTCCTATAACGATATGCTTTAATAACCATGCCATCCCAACCAAAAATCGGGTCAAATTTTTGGGAATAATTTTGGATTCAAGACTTACAGGCGTTCCACATTGTGAATATCTTGTGGAAAAGTGCGAAAGACTACTTAATATATTGAGATGTCTATCGGGCGTTTGGTGGGGTGCACATCCTTTTTCTTTGAAGCTTCTCTATAACGCTTTAATACGAAGTGTTCTCGATTATGGGACTTTCTTATTGGAGCCTTGTAGTGTGACCGCTCTAAGAAAATTGGATGCTATCCAATTAAAGGCCCTGAGAATAATCGCTGGAGCTATGAGGTCTAGTCCTATTAATGCACTACAAGTAGAATGTAATGAGCCCCCTCTTCATATAAGGAGACAGTTTCTTTCAGACCGCTTGTTTTTCCGCGTTTTACAATTTTCTAAAAGCCTTTTAATTACTAAACTCTATGACCTTGCAAATCTTGTTGAATCATCGTCATATTGGAATCATAAAACTCTCCCATGCTTAGTGAAAAGTTACTTGAAATATAAAACTTTAAATTCTCCAACACACAGATCCCCGATCATAGACTTATTTAAATGTGAATATGAAGCTTTGATAGAAATGCCAACCGTTATTCTTAACTTAAATATCGATAGATCTAATTCCAACTCTCATTTTAATTCCATTGTAGCAGAAAAGTGGCCTAGTTATAATCATTTATATACAGATGCATCTAAACATTCAACAGGCGATTGTGTAGGTGTAGGAGTATACCACCCACAGTACAAAATAGTTCAGAAGATTAAATGTCCTCCTGAGACGACAGTATTTACTGCTGAATGTCTTGGCATTGTTAAGGCTCTAGAATATATTCTACTTTTTAAGCTTAGTAATAACCTAATTATCAGTGATTCTATGAGTGCCTTACAAGCTCTGTTGAAATATCCATTCAGATCAAAACCGTATTTTCCACTGATAGCAGAAGCCAGAAGTAGATTACGTGCATGCTCTTTGAAAGGGTTTTCAGTCACATTTATTTGGGTACCTAGCCATTGTGGCATCAAGGGCAATGAAAAAGCCGATATACTTGCTAATGAGGCTGTGACGTATGGAGACCATTACCCCTTTAAAAATTTTGCTCATGACTTGATTGCTCTTCCCAGACAGTATCTTCAGGACTCCTGGAATAGAGTCTGGGCAGAAAGTAGTCAAGTAAAAGGAAAACACTACTGCAATATTCAACCAAAGATCCCTTTAAAACCTTGGTTTGTTAAGATTTGGAAAAATCGCTACTACAGTTTTGATTAGAATGCGCTTAGGGCATACCACTTGTCCAGCTCACCTTGCAAGGTTTCATACTGTTGATAACCCGCAATGTGAATGTGGACATGACTTTGGGGACCTGGACCATATATTTTTCGCTTGTCCTAAATATGACCATGCTTCCTTTTACCGTTGTTTAATATCCCTCCGTGTGCCTCTTCCTACCAATATAAATTCTATCCTTCATACTATCAATCCTAACATTTATAATTTACTATCTGATTTTATTTATAGTAACAATATTAAATTGTAAATACATAATAATATGTTCTTAGTTATTTTTTCGAACAATTGTATATATTCATCTACTGATCCTACTTATAATTTTATAAGTACATTTAGTCTCTCCCTGATCCTATGATTGAATTGCATAAAACTTAATATTCGCGGATACGTTTCCCCACTTTTTATTGTTTTAAAAATACTATCTACTAAATAAAAGCATTTCAACACCACGCCTTAATAATCCAAGAAGTAAAACGCAAGAGCATAACATTTGAAGACTCAAGAACACGACTCTGGCAAATGCACAAGACGTGCGGCGCCATTCATTCCTCGAAAGGGGAAAGAAAAATAAAAATTAAAAAAAAACATGTGGAGTTTTGGCGGGAAAATGAAAAAATCACGTCACCGCATCGTATTATTTACGAAAAAAAGTGTTATTTTCAATGTTAGTTTATAAAATTGGTGGCGTTTTATTCGTTAAGTGCTGAATTACAGGCATGAGTGTGGGAAACTGGTATAATCATATAATGATGGTGAAACGTTTATTTTCGTGTTGTTTCCAAAACTCCATAGAAGCTTCTAGTAAAATTGTCGCCATGAGAGTGAGTATGACTAGACTAGACTATGACTTTTTTAAACATGGCAAATTGCCTTTATTTTATGACTTGACTTTTGACTTCAGAAATTATTAAATACTTGACACTGGCTAAATACACAAGAGTGTGTAGCCAAAACAAAAAAAAACTTGTGTAGCTACAATCAGGGTTTTTATATTATTTTACCATTATTGCTTAGTGTGTAGTATGTAGTATCGTAATGCCACTATGCTACGCGAAAATACCATAATTTTATCTTCAGGTTGACCGACTTGTATTAACAGTGAACCCATTAACTTTTTAATATTTACCTTACAATATCTGTAATTTCTTATTCTTATCGATAATCGAAACATATACGATATAAAAAAACAGGAAACCTCAAACGTGGTATAATTTTGGACTAATAGTATTATTTTATTTTCATCGTACAATATTTCTTTGAGGTTCTGAATCCAGCCCTGGCTATAAGCATACATATTACTAATCTGTGGCTGCAAGTCTTGTGACTTATATCAAAATCTAACTGTCAAGTGTCATATGAATTGCGTTTGCTATTGTGATGATAATTTATTATTTATTTTTCTGTGAAACACGTATATTCAAACAATACTATTCTATAAATTCTGCGGTGTGCACAACTTAACTTTAGAACATTAAAATGGCTGGACAAAATGAAAACCTACAAGGCCCGGGTGAAAATGATAAAAACGGGACAATACCTGTAAACCAAACTGAGGAAGAAAATGTTATTGAAGGTGATGCACAATTAATATATTTATTGTACATGCCAGTAGGTACTAAGTATTATATTTAAGCATTTGCAATACAGATTTTTTAAATCTACAGAGTATGATGTGCTGGACTCAAAACTTGATGAATTGAATTCAGCTTTGGACTATCTGGAGCAGAAAAATGACGATATTCAAGAGAAACTAAAGGAGCTATTACAGTCTAACATCAGCATAAGGCAACAGCTACGCAGTGAAAATGATGTAGAAACAGAACAAAACAACTAATTTGGTCTTCAATCCTAGACAATAAATAATTTGCGATTTTTCTTTATTCATTTATTCACGCTTATATCAGCTGTGATGATTAAATTGAAGGCGTAGTTTTTATTTGAGTAAATTATTTCTATAGTTTAGCAAGTTTTTCTTTACATACAGAAAATCATTTTAGTTTATAATATTTTAGCTTGAATAGCATTGTACAAAGTTGAAATTTCCATTGTATTAAAATTAATCTGTAATAGGAATCGTTACAGTATAGTATAATTATAAAAATTAAAGGAACTTATTTTTTAATGTTACAGAGGTTACTAAACGAAATCTGCAATTTTCAGAACTTTTGGTAGTTACAGAGAACTTAACTCTGAAAGTTTTGAGCCATTAGTCATTAATTATCCCCAAGTCTGAAGTTACTAAAATAAGTATAATAACTATACTAAAAACTAACAATATAATTGAGTAGCTTGGTTGTTGGTGTGAATAGTTGGTAGACTAAAGTTGGAGTCTGTTTAAAAGTACCAAGAGGACTAAATTGTCTATGCCCTATTTTAATCCACTTGGCTAGCAAATGGCATAAAACAAGGGAAGACAATCTTGTCTATCAGTTGTATCACACAAATAGCTAGTAGGTTAAATTATCTCTGCAATAAGTAATAGTATTAGCATACCCATGCTAGGGTAGCTACAGCCAAACCAATATGGCTGTTTTAATTTTTAGTCTCATGACTCATAATAACTTTACAAACACAATCCCACTTCCAAAACACTAATATTATAGTTTAGATTTATGATAATCATATATTTTTGTTTGAGAATGAGTCCACTTCGTCTTTGTCATGAGACTTACGTATAAATAATATAGTTTAATGAATACAAGAAATAACAAAATGCACAACAAACCATTTAATCAAAATCAAATTAACACATCACACACATGGATGTTGTTCATGTTATTATTCTGCTAGTGGTGAAATTCAATTAAAATTTTACCATAATTTATGATGGACTAAATTCAAATCTCTAATCAACATTTTAATGGTGTCCTTTCTTCACGAAACGAAGGCCACAATATCCACATGAGTGATCTCCAGGCTTATCCTGAAAATAAATAAAAAAAAATTAGAAAAAATAGCTTTACAGTACATAAATACAATAGTGACATTACCAAATTAATGTAAACCCTGGGATGGCCTTCTGGACCACTGCCTCCATCACACCACACAACTCGTTCTGTCACTTCTTTAGGGGGCACTGCAGCTACTAGTTTCACCGCCCAGTTGGGATTAACCTGTTTTGGAGAGTTCATGAAGCGTGCCAGCCTGTAATCATCATGATCCCATTTCTAAAACATAACAATAGCCCAGTTGGGATTAACCTGTTTTGGAGAGTTCATGAAGCGTGCCAGTCTGTAATCGTCATGATCCCATTTCTAAAACATAATATAAGAGACTTTGTACAAATAAAAATGTTTTTCATTTTGGAACGACTAAACGTTTAATTAAAATAAATTGACAAGCATAACTTTTTTATGGACTCGCATAAACTGAAATAAATCGATTACGTAAGTTTAGTAATGCTAATGAGTCAAGGCGTATGGTAAATATTATCGAATGTCATGAAATTTATAAGCAGTTGTACTCCAGTTGTATATAAACAGGCGACAAATGTAAATGAAACAGACTTGGCCCGTGTGTGTGATCACATCTTCTGGACGACTAGCCATGGAACGATTCAAAACATTCAGAATATTTTTCAGTAAACCAATTTTCACAGGAGAACATCTCGCAATAAATAATGAATTGTTTAGCATCATTGATAAATTTCTATAGTACGGTATTATGGAGCAATAAATAATTAATTGGAAGCTGAAAAATCACGAATTGCAAATCAATAATCCTGAATAGAAAATTAGAAACAGTTTGGCTTGGTTTAAGAAAAATGTAATATGTCATCTTAATGTCAATGTCACGTCACATCCCATTCTGAAATTATTCAGTACGAATATATGTCAAAGTCAGTTTGACAGTATAGCTTTTTGTGGCTGTTATAGCTCTAAGCGTTAGGCGTATTTAGCAAGGAGCAATATCAAACCATTAGTTTCCTAAGAGTTTTCTCGTATCTCTTATTGTTTCCGATTTCTTAATAATAACCCAGTTAAAATAAACATACTGTATATTTAATTATTTATGTATGCCCATGTATTTAGGTATATTGTGATATGTATTTAGTATTTATATACCCATATCCTATATTTAGAGGATTTGTTTTATGTATCTACCTATGAATCAAAAAGCTATTCTGTGTATTTTTAATTATTATATCTTCAGTTCAAACTAATTGGTTATGCAAACCCCGTCCTTTACCACTTCATTATAATTCTATCCATCGCAAGCTAGCCTGGAAGAGATTGCTTTTATCGATAACGTCACCCATTGTTACCGTATTTGTATTATATTAATTTAAATGTGTATCTATCTATCTATATCTAAATACAGTGGCGTAGCTAGGCGTGAGCGAAGTGGGCCCTCGTCAAGTGGCCTTTTTAAATGAGATGCCTCCAGACTCAAAATCCCCGTTTATTTTTCCCCGTAAGAAGTTTTTCTAAGTTAAAAATGAAGGAACAGTTTGAAGCAGGACCGACTGTCTGCTTTAGTAATACTCTCAATCGAAGCAGATTTAGCTGCCAAAATCAATTACAAATCCTGACGAGAGGACTTCTGTAAAGAAAAAAGCCGAAAAACATTAATTTTGAAACGGAAGAATAGGGGTCGCTGATGCGACTTCGCCCACGTCTATACAGGGAGTAACAAAAACCCTGTTAAATAAATGAAGTATGTGTACAGATCATTACAAGTAGTCATATAAAAATGTCTAACAATACCTAAGTTATACGTATCTGAAGTTACACGCAGTATCTAAACACAAAAAAATAATACCATTTCCCAAAAATGTTTATGACACAAGCCGTGCCTATTTTTAATTTGAGTTTGAACAAACGCGGAACCGACAAACGGGGGCCGCCTTTGTCGGCTCTTTTGTAGGATGCCGCTCCTGCACCTGTGTGCCTACGGGGAAATGGGGTGCGCGGGCGGCGCGGCATCACTCGGCATAGGTGCGGCGCGGCCCGCGGCTTACACTCAGTCGCACGTGCTCTCTCATGCTATTTAGTCGTTTCCAGTTTGATCGTCGCGAATTTAGTGTCGAGTGTGATGTCGTATTCTAACGACGAATACTACAATATGTTAATGTGCCTTGGTAGAAGCATTTGTGTGATGTGTTTTTGAAAGCTCTTTTAAGAGCTAAAAATGATGTACCTATCTTGTTTCTTAACAATACAAAATCACACGTGAATTCGATTGTTTAGCCTTTGCTTGACGTAAAATGATTAGAATATGTCAGTGCGGCAGAACGGCACGCAGCACTCGTGTGCTTACCACTATTGGTCAAAGAGACCTTTTACGTCATTAAGTTACGGTCTCGCAATCCTACAACGTTGTGGTATGTGGTATAGGGCACATAAACGTATGGAAAACGCATAAGAAGTAATCTGTGGAATGGCCTCTAGTTCCGTCGCAGTAGGTATGCGCGGTGACTTAGCGTAGCATGGCGGGTGGTGCGGGGTGCGGGCAACAGGCAGCAGGCTGCGTCGGTGGTGCAAGTACCTATGTTGTCAATATCTGAGGTCGTAAACATTTTTAGTAACGGCATAAAAGGTATTAATAAAAAGCACACGTAAGTTTTGTATGTCTCGTATTTAAATAGAACTAGTATTACTACAACCTTGAGTTGACACTGGATACGCAGCTCGCGGATATAACAGGGTTTTTGTTACACCCTGTATAAGTCCACGCTACGCCACTGTCTACATAGCTCTGCATTGTGGAGGCCGGCTGTACCTCGCACCATGAAATTGCCGCAAGGTTGATATTGGATAACTGTTACAATTTTCAAGATATTGAAATAACGATTTCATTATATTAGGTCTTTACCTATGAAATTGCCGTTTTGTTTGAAAAAAGTTAAAGTATTTTTTTTTCGAACTTATTTATTTCTTTTATTCAAAGTAATCACCCCTGCAATCAATGCATCTTTGCCAACGCTATTGCAGTTTATGGATGCCCTTCTTGAAAAAATCAGCAGGACGGGAGACAACAAACTCTTCAAAGGCGTTTTGTACTGCCTCTCGGGAATTGAATTTTTTTCCCACTAAAAAGTTGTCCAAATTTTGGAAAAGTAATAGTCGGTAGGCGCAAGATCTGGTGAGTATGGTGGATGAGGGAGAGCTTCCAAACCCAATTCATGCAGCTTAGAGACGGTCTGTTGTGCAGTATGGGGTCGCGCGTTGTCGTGAAGTAGCAGTGGAGACGACCGATTGACCAAAGCTGGTTGCAGACGTGCGAGTTTCGCCATCATTGTGGTCAGTTCTTCAATGTACACATCTGCAGTAATGCTCTCGCCGTTTTGTAAAAAGCTATGATGAATCACACCAGCACTAGACCACCAAACTGTGACCATCACCTTTCTAGGGGTCTTTTTTCGTTTTGCACATTGCTTTGGTGCCGAACCAGGATCTAACCAACTTGCTGAGCGCTTTCGATTGTCAAAAAGAATCCATTTTTCGTCGCACGTAACAATTCGGTTCAAAATTCCTTCATTTCTGTGCCTGTTAAGCAGCGCAAGGCAAGTTTCGACGCGTACGTTGCGCTGGCGATCGTTAAGTTCGTGGGGCACCCATCTATCAAGCTTTTTTATCTTGCCAATCTGTCGCAAATGGACCAATATTGTTTTGATGCTAACATCAAAAGTTGCTGCCAGCTCAGCTGTAGATTAAGATTCATCAGCTTCCACAATCGCCTTTAATTCATAATTGTTGACCAAAGTTTCCGGACGACCACGACGTTCATTTTTTAAGTCAAAATTCCCAGAACGGAACCGAGCAAACCATTAACGGGTTGTACGTTCGTTTGTACAGTTCTCTCCGTAAACGTCGTTGATGTTACGTGTCGTTTGTGCCGCGTTGGTGCCACGACGGAACTCATATTCCATAATTACACGAAATTTCAAAGTATCCATTATGAGGAAAAATGTTGAAATGTAATGAAAATACAACGCTAATCAATAAACAAAAGACTTATATTGTAAATAGAATGTCATATTTTTAAAACAAAATTAATTTGAATTTAGAATTCATAGCCAATCAAAACTTTTTTTTTGTTTGAAAAAGTCTGTACTGCATTACGGCAATTTCATAGGTAAAGACCTATTATTTATTACTGTTAATTGTATTTTATTGTTTTCTAAGCCATAAAAAAATAACGAAAATTATTGAGTTAACTTACGTTTTTAAAAATGACTTGTTTTGGGCAACACGCACTTGGCAGATTTTGCAAACATAAAGTATCTTGAATGCTATAATATTATAGAAACTGACGTGAGCAGTACTCATAACTACAACTATTACACGGCTAAAACTCAAGAGATATAGTCGCCGCCGCGCGTACTCCTTGAGGATGGGCATCTTTATTGCCCGAACACCGGTCGAGTTATTCGACTATATCTCGTGAGTTTTAGCCGTGTAATAGTTGTAGTTATCTTGAATGCTGTTGTTTGTTTTCAAATACGAGCCAGCTTTAGATAAACACTTACGCTTATTTACGATAAAGATCAATGAATTTGTGGTAGAAATCCGGTCCGTTAGGGATCCCGCGCACTAGGCAGCCTGGCTGCGGTAGCCAGAATATTTGAGCAGCCAATCAACGACTAGTCTAGATCCTTTCGTCGAGCGATATGGACGTGGAAGAACTTATAATTATTGCTTATCTATCTCGTAAAATACGCAAAACAAAGAAAAAATATTGGATTTATCCTCTTTTTCTAGAAAGACACTCAAAAAGCTTATTCCAAACCTATTTCAAAGATGTTCCGCGCATTCCCAGACGGCTTTCAATTTCCCGCATAAATTTCTCTGTATCGAAAGTCATCTTTTGAAAAGGTTCGGAACGCAAAATATGTCTGGCTGCTACAACTAGTGCGCGGAGACTGACCGCAGCCACATACATTCTCCTACACACGTTCTGGCTGCGCCAGCCGGCTGCCGTGCAAACAGGCGCGTTGTTGGCTGCCGCAGCCGAGAATTTGTGGTTGCCTAGTGCACGGGCTCCTATACAACGTCATATGTTTTACTGGCTGCCGCAGCCTGGCAACGCAGCCAAGCTGCCTAGTGCGCGGGGTCCCTTAAAACAACCAAATAAATCAAACACATATATACTATAGGCAGTTTACTATTTTACTTTCTAAAAAAAATAATAGGCTTCTTTTGTTACGCAATAAAATAATAAAATCTCGAGAAAATTCATAAATATAAAAATTCCTAGATAACATAGGTGTATAACATTTAATTATATTTATTAGGTGATACAGGTATCTTCGGTGATCTAAGTATTGTGTGGAATTGTACATAATTTGACGAAAACCATGGCCACCATCAAGGATATAGTAGAAATACTATGTGACGGCATAAAACTATTAGAACGAGATCCTCAAAGACTTAGCATGGCCGTGAAAAAGCTTTTTTTAAAGCATAATTACGCAGTTCTATTATGTATTTTAAGACATAATGTACATACATTCTTTGTTTTGTTAATAGTTTAATACTTATTTGGCGGGTAACACCCGGCATGATAACAAATAGATAGCTACCCTTCATGGGTACATAATTACATATATTGCACAATATAATACTGTAATCAGTGCGGACCTTCTGGCGTGAATTATTTTATCAAGCCATTTGCAGTTTGAATCTAAATTATGCACTTTCGGCGCGTAATCTACGACATACTATAAGCTACGGTACATGCAATGTTCCAAATATGACAGACCAATCAAAAGCAGGTTACTAACAACTCCATTAGTAAACAGTGAGGTCATTATTAAAGCAATCATTATCTGTGCCTTTTCCCGTTGAAGAGTCGGTTGATCCATATAGCTCGACCGTAAGCCCATTCGTGCTTCTGAAATTGTATAATCAAAAAGTTATAGATAGTTATTATTTAGAACTCTACGCATAAATAATAATCTGTCATTGTATAAAATAAGAAAGTTCATGTGAAGATGTTGCAAAACTTTTAACGATGTACAATTGTTTCTTTATTTTGCCACAGATAATACAATACTTTACAAGAATTTTAGCCAACAGGGACAAGGTCACTCGGTATTCTTTTCCTTTGTTTGTTGTAAATTGATGTCCAAAAAAGTAGTATCCTTGTATTGTATTAGTTTTATGAAATGTTTTTTTTTTACCTCTTGGAACCGTTAATGTCTGCGTCTCCAGAGAAGCTGTCAGAGTCATCGTTCAGGGACGTTTGGGAATCTACGACACAATACAAAAAAATTAGAATGTTTATTGACTATATTTTGTAAGACCAAGTTTTATGTAAATGTTAGACCGACCTTGCTGTTATTGTGAAATAATAACTCATGGAAATAATAAATCCGACCATCGAATTTTTTCTTGCTTCCATAACATTGGTTGAAAGAGTAAATTAAATTATCAGTCGGCATGGAATAATTAATAATAAATATTTGTAGACATTTCACACAGCGCCATCTAACTCTAAACTAAGCAGAGCTCGTACTATGAGAACCGTATAACTGATAGAATACTTAGATATTTTTTGTTTGTTGTTAATACATGAATGCAATATGCAATAATGCAATATAACACCCAGACACGGAACAAATATCGATGTTTATCACAGAAATGTTTGTCCTGGGTGGGAAAAATCTTCCCCTTTTTGAAGTCTCTAATTTGTTGAACCACACAACAATTACTGAGTACAAGTATAGAAGATTCAGTCCGAGAACTTATATAGCAAGTTCAGCTTACACAGTGCTTCAAGCTTACTCTAAACAGTTGCCTCTCGTTCTATTGCTATAGCGCTGCTCTTCTGACGCGTTACTAAAGCGCGGAGTGTGCCGGTCTAGTTGCACACGTAACTTGATTGCAACCAATAAAAACACAAATTTGTATGGACTTGACAGTTTCAATATACAGCTTATGTTCATAGTTACTATAGAAATTTTCAATTTCGGAATGAAATTTCTCCTGTTGTATTGCAATCAAATATCCGTGTGATTGAAGATGAAGAAGGAGTGTTCAGAAGAAGTAAGGTGTGTGTAGTGTTACCGGAGGTGGCAAGTCGATGCGTGGTGATTAGTACGGACTTGACAGTATCAATACACAGCTTATGTGAATTGAAACTTTCTAACTGTTGAACTATAGAAATTTTCAATTTTGGAATGAAATATCTCCGGTTGTATTGCAATCAAAGTTCCGTGATGACCCCTCGGAACGAGTGAGGCGTGTGCAGTGTTACCGGAGGTGGCGAGGCGGTGCGTGGTGAGGTACTCGGCGGAGAGGTACGGCGGCAGGTCGTCGGGCGCGTCGCCCGCGCCGCCCTCGCCGAGCGTCTCCACCACGGACAGCCACTGGCCGTTGTGGCACCGGAACCGCTCCACCTGACACGACCACGATACCAACAACGATCAACACGCAGCTACGCCTTGTAAGTAACAACTTGTTTCTAACAAGGCGTAGCTGCGTGTGCACAAAATGTTTGAACACTTAAAACAGATAGATAAACTCTTAATTGTACACAAAATAAAAATAAAGATTACAAAAAATATTAACGTGTGTGCTTTTAGATCTTTAGATTAGCTTTAGATTTAGATCATACGACTGAAGTTAAACTTCTTTAGCTCCATCTATCAGCTGGTATAACTTTGTTTAATGTTAATGTCGCCGCATCTAACCAATTGTAAATTATCATTTTTACCAGACATATCAAAATAATAATAACAAACTTGAAAATGTGTATTATTATTTTGATTTTGGGTATGTGAGACTCGAACCCACTAACCAAATTATTCTGCCGCCAAGCAGTAGTGCCTGCAGCACTACTTTGTTCCAGTTTGAAGGGCACTGTAGCTAGTGAAATTACTGGGTAAATGAGACTTTATGATCTGATCTCACAGTCGTGTATTATTATATTATATGTCGTATATTATTATATATTTTATTACTAGACTGTGCTGATGTCTCAGGATGATGTGCGCAGTACAGTGTCGCGCGAAGCTTTATTTAGTAATTTATTTATTTGCCAATAAGTAAATAACAGTCTTATGCCAGTGTAGTTTATATATATGGGGTTCAAGTGACACTGTTCTGTTTTGGGCGGTCGTGTTGCTTAACATCAGGTGAACGACTAGCTCGTCACAGTATTCACTAACATAAATAAAAAAGTCATGTACTGCTCGGTCATTATTTATTTAATAATGGTGATGTATGGTTTACCTTTATTCTCGCCGCCCAATCGTTCTTCATTTGTGAAATGATGTCGAGGCACAGGTCGCACATATTTCTTATTTCCTCATTCTTGTCTTGCATCAAGTCGATTAGGTAAGCTGGAGCTTCTGTAAGTGAAATCAAAGAGTAAATAATAAATTAAAATGATGACTATCAAATGTTTTTAGGAGAAGTTTTTACAATTGTATTACAGGAAAAGGCTCAGTCATCGATCGGCGCTAAAGTCGCGATTTTAATAACAAGTTGATCATTATGTGAACGAAATTTCGCCTTGAACACCGATGCACAACGAGCCTAAATTTTGTGGATTTGTGCAGATTACATGACCAAAGTAAGCAATTGGGCAATTTATTGTCACATTGTATTAATCTAACATAGACTGTCAGTTTTTTCTACCGACACACTGAAATGAACCTAATATAACAAACGCAAAGCGTAAAAAACCGGCTTAGGTTATATGGTTTTCTCATGGCTACCACTGGCAGAATCATCAAAATCGGTTCAACCTGTCGAAAGTGCAAAAGGTAATAAAACATTTAAAAAAACAGCTGAATTGAGAACCATATCTTTTTGAAGACGGTTAAAAAATGATTTTACAGCAATCGATCGTCGGTCATATGCCTGCTACCAGCATCCCCGCAGCTTTGTTGTTGTAATGCGTAGTGTTACTTTTTTTTGTTTTGGCTCCACACTTTTGTGGATTTAGCCAGTGTCAAGTAATTGATAATTTCTTTTTTGACTAGACACATAATATATATAAATGTTAGTTAATATTATATATATTATGTGTCAAGTCAAGTCACAGTCCAAGTCATCAAGTTAAGTCATAGTCTTGTCTAGTCAAGTCATACTCCTAGTAAAGGAAATTTTACCAGAAGCTTCTATGGAGTTATGGAAACAACACGAAAAGAAACGTTTCACCATCATTATACCATGTGGGAAAGCCCACAACTCATGCCTGTAATCCAGCGAAAAACGAAACGAATAAAATGCAACCGATTTTATGCAAAACACTGAAAATAACTTTATAATACAATGCGGCGACGCGTTTTTTTTTTAATTTTTCCGCCAAAAACTTGTGTTATCATTTAAGGAGTCCACTATCTGCCTGCGAAAGTAGTTACCAGTTTGCGAGACGAGATGGTCCGCTGCGTCGGGGTGTGCCAGCATCTGGCGGAAGGCGTACACAGTCTGCAGCACGTGGTCGTCGTCGGCCTGGCGCAGCCGCAGCAGCGCCACGAGCGCGGCGGCCCCGCCCGCGGCGGCCAGCGCGCCCGCGCCGCGCGCCGCGCCGCACACGGCGCCGCACGCCACCACGCCCTCCAGCGACAGCGCCGGGTCCGCCGTGCTCTCTGCAGGCACAACATCTTCTATATTTTAAGAAGTTTTTTTTTTTTTTTGTTTTGGTATGGCTCCACACTTTTGTGTATTTAGCCAGTGTCAAGTAATTGATAATTTTTCGAGTTAAGTAACATATAGGTATGTCAAGTCAAGTCAAGACACAGTCCAAGTCATCAAGTCAAGTCATAGTCTAGTCAAGTCATACTCCTTGTAAAGTGGTGGCCACTTTACCAGAAGCTTCTACGGAGTTTTGGAAACAACACGAAAAGATACGTTTCACCTTCCTTATACCACTTTCCCACACTCATGCCTGTAATCCAGCACTTAACGAATAAAATGCCACCAATTTTATGCACTAACACTGAAAATAACACAAGTTTTGGAAAATAATACAATGCGGTGACACGATCTTTTTTGTTTTCCCGCCAAAACTCATTTTAAGAAGTTAAGTATTATAATTGAAGGGGTGAGAATAAAAAGGATTTAACTGATTTTTTTGACCAAATGACTAATGGGTATCGTTGGATTCAGCGTGAAATTATCTTCAATAATACATACTCAAAATACCGAAATGAGGCTTAAATCTCGAGATTTTGAGTCTAAAAATGGTTTATCTGTCACAGGAATACATAAAAACATCACTTTATTTCTTTTATTATATTATATTTTTACAGTAATTGTATGAATTAGTACTATATTTAGTAATTTTAAATAGAAATAAAACATTTTCAAGCAACTGAAACTTACATAAACCTTTTCTATTACCTTATAAGCACTCTACATAAAAATGACGCCGTTGACGTTTAAAGTCAATTTTCTCGAAACTGTCAATTTGTCAGTTAAATCCTTTTTATTCTCAACCCTTCAATTATGATTATGTCCTTTATATGAACGAAATAGTTATGTGCACCCCGTCCTTTACCACTTCGTCAAATTCTCTCCATCCAAAGGTTGCCTGGAAGAGATCGCTTTTAGCGATAAGGTCGCCCATTGTTACACTTTATATAATTGATTTGTGTTTTTCTTTGTATTTTTTATTATTTGGTGTGTACAATAAAGAGTTCATCTAACATCGCACTTCCAATACGGGCTGCTATAGTCTGCTATTTTAAGGATCCTTACATATTATAGACGATTATTGAAGTAAAACTTCTTTACGCATGCGCGACTTGGACAGTAAGCTGTTGAATGCGAGGCGAGAGGAAGTTCAAACGTTCACATGGATCTTCATTGCAAACACTACAAAGTTAAAAATTACTTAAAATTTGTATTGTTATGTTGGTATGACCGGTAAAATGACAATTTACGATTGTCAAGATGGCGACATTAACATCAAACAAAGTTATACCGGCCGATAGATAGAGCTAAAGAAGTTTTACTTAAATTCAGTCGTGTGGTCTAAAGCACACGCGCATCTTTATTGGTAAGGCTGTAAAAGTGCAACGTCGTGTTTGTGAATATAGAAGGCATCTTAGAAATGTTCCGTTGTCGGCGTAGTCTTATTTGCGGAGTGAGATAAATTAGTGTCAGTTAACGATTCATGCAGGATTCGTGAGTGGCCGCCATTTTGAAGAAAAAACAAGATGGCGGTCTGTATGCCGAAATCTTCAAAGCCCTTTATGAATGTCACAGCTAGATACTATACTTCTGATATGAAGTTGTCATAAATGAAAAGCATCACGAATCTCAATGGTGTGTATGGCAATTGAATGTGATATTATTTAAATAAGCAGATATTGGATATTGGACCTTATGTCACATTAACAGAAAGAAGTTACGAAAAATACAGAAATGACCACAGCTGCCACTTTGAGGCAAGTGTTAGTCATCTTACCCGGGTCCAATATCTTCATGATAAAAGGTATCAAGTTGTATCTCTCCACCACAGCTGCGATGTCTATGTTATTGTTGAAGTCTAGTATGTTACTGAGAGTTCCCAAACACTCCACCAGGAACTCATCAGATGTGTCGCCACTGGTTACGACACCAGCAATGTCACCCACAAATTCCTGGAAAAAAGTAAAATAAGTATATAATTACAAAAAAACCTCATAACCAGTCAAAACTAATATTGACCAATTTTTAATAGGCATGTCAATGAAAATTAGATTATCTGTTTTATTTTGGGTAATAGTGCTTTTGACAGAGCCATGAAAGTAAGTACAACGACAAGCTAAGTGTCCTCACTTTACTTCTCTCTTCTCTTCTCTCTCTCTCTCTCTCTCTCTCTCTCTCTCTCTCTCTATCTCTCTTTTGTAGTCTCCTTACACTCCTTTGTAAGGTTACCGGAGACTACAATACCGGTAATTATTTTTGATACCTAAGTAATAAATTGTAAGTTAAGTTAATAATAGTAAGTAATATAAGTCAGTTGTTTGTCTATGAAGAACTCATTGACTGAGTAGTAATATAAGTACACAAAACAAATTACAATCAGTGACATATACAGTTCCGGATTAAGCAAGCGACACCGCGGAGGCAGTCATTGTAATTAAAGACTGCGTCTTCAGTCTGATGATGAATAGGTATCACACTGGATACATACCACGAAGAGCGGCTTGTTCTGCGTATGCTGGCTGAGGTTGCGCACGAGCTGCATGAGCTCCGTGTTCCGGTGTCGGAAGGCCCGCGCCAGCAGGTCCCGCAGGCGGCCCTCGGCGGCCATCTGGTGCGCGGCGCGCGGACACGCCGCGAGGCTCACGCACAGCGCCAGCAGCACGTCGGTGGAGCCCGCGCCGCCGCCCGCCGCCGCGGGCCCGCCCACGTTCAGTAGCAACATGTCTGTTAGCTGTACCACACAATATATTATAGTACATGTCGCTGATTTTATCGCCTACCTATTCACGGCAAGGCGCCTATCACACTGCACCTTGCCATGAAAATATAAAAATAATGTTCGTAACACCGCTATTTTTATTTCATAAATTTCTAAGTTAAAATTACAAAATATGTAACATCACATCATCATCATCGGAAGGGTCAAAAAATTATGGAATTCAATTTATGGATGGCCCCATATGTGTTAGGTAAACTCTAGTGTAATTATACCACGCGGTAATTAATGCACGTCTGCTAATTAGGACGCACCATACATTGAAGTGAGCTGTCAAACTTTAGTGTAGATCCCTATGTCTGCATTATTATAATATTGTTGCGATTTTATCTAACAATAGTCAGTCACCAGTTTACCGTTAAATATGAAGAGTCATGAATTTAGTAAATACATAAAATAACTAGTCAGTATACTATTTGCGTGCGTATTCTAATCTTTACCTAGTGCAATATAATGTCCGTGAATTAACACAAATTTACGGACTCACACAAAGAAAACTAATATTAAATCAACAACCCGGGGTCTGTGCGTACACGCGGCTCGAACGCTATAAATAAAAAACTTGAGAGGTGTCAAGGGACACCCGGACGGAACGAAGTTCCTTTTATTTATTATGTACAAAAAACCTGTATACACTCAACAAAAATAATCGTCGCGACACCACACTGTAGAAAGATGAAATGAAAATAACTGGCTTGCTTTCTGAGAGAGAGAGAGAGAGAGAGAGAGAGGGGAGAGAGAGAGAGAGAGAGAGAGAGAGAGAGAGAGAGAGAGAGATGGGTGAATTTGTACCTTTGTATTTATATGAATATGGTGGTGAGCGAGATCGAATCAAAACATAATTAGGTATACACATACCCCAACATAGCTGATTAATGATAATTAGTGAGTTTCCATTATTGGCATCCATATACAGCATTATTGTAAATATCTGTACCAGCCCCTATTAAATTGTGAATTATTAAAGCTAGAATGGTTTGGGTAGATGCTGGGAGAAGATTATACAACAGGGTGTTACACAAATGTCCAATGCTTGTAAATAATTCTCAAATAATTACAATTTAGGTCTAAAATATAATTCCAGAGTCTTCTTGGTGGACAAGTATTTGTGCACAGAAAAAAAAGCGCAAATACTTTTTCTGAGTCTGGGTGTTGTGGGACCATGGTCCTGGTAGTTCCTGGGTCCCTAGACAGGAAATCCTAGTTAGGGTAGAAGATCTGTATGGATCTGTATGTGATCGTTGGGCGTTATCATTATTATAATTATTCTTCTTCTTACCAACTTAACACAGTCAGATTGGGTAAACATCAGCTTTACTCTGTCATCCAGACTCAAGTGGTACAGAATTTTCATAGCCAGATTAATATGCTTGTCGTCACCTTAAAAATATTAATTATGTATTTAGTATAATTTTTAAAATAGGTATTTTTTTTACATGCTAATGAATGAATAAAAAGCGAGCACATACTGGGCCCTGCAGTCAAAACTGGTTGGAAAATAGCTTAAAGGCATGCTTGTAAGAAGGGATAAAGAAGATTACATCTACTGCCAGAGTGGGCCCTATGGAAAGTCTATAGCTAACCTACGTAGCCGCCGCGGCTTGCGATAGTAACTGATTCCCAGAAGGACATCGAATATGTCCAATACCTGGTCGGAGTAATTTCGACTTTTTAATTGACGTGAGTTTAGCCGTTATTTATCTTACAAACAGGCTTCAAAATGGTCGAGATTAGTACCTACTAAACTTCACCATTTTGAAGTCATCTGACTGCAATAAAAATGATTAGGTCAGGCCAGAGCTATAGATAATCTCAACTAAGTAAATATTTAAAAACCAAATAATAATATCACTTACTTGTGAATTGAATAAATTTTGGCAAGAGACCAATTTTAATCATTTTGTTTCGCAATTTGGTATCAAAACTTAAATTAAAAAATAACTTCAAAGTAACATTCACTAGATCGGCATTAGATGAATCTAGTAAAGGTGCCAATTTTTCAATAACCCCTTTTGAAGCCATGCTATTTTTATTTTCTACAAAAATAGAGAGTTTCTGTAGAAATGAAACAATAAGAATCAGCAAATCTATGTTTGAATGCCTCTCCATTGCACCAATGAGAAGTCCAACTATATCTTTTCTGTGCATTTTTTCCTCAACTTTCACATTATCTGCTATATTCAGCAGCATATAGAAAGCTACCCGAAGCAGCTGCTCTTGCCTTTTTGACAATGTCTTAAGTTTTCTTTTCATTTGCTCTTCATCATTCTTTGACAAGCATTCATCAGTAGCACTGCACAGATCCTCATGGTAACTGGATACAATAGACCTAGACTTCTGCATAGTCACATCAGCCACAGCCCAGGTTCCTGATTTTGGACGCCTCTTAGGTTCTGGAATTCGGCTTTTTGGTAATTCATTCTGAAAATAAATTCAAAGCTCACAAGGGTAAAAACAGCTCACCATATTTCAATTAGTTGCTTTTCACCATATTACAATTAGTTTAGGTAATTTTTTAAATACCTTATCAGGAGTAAGGACTGGTTTCTTGCCTTCCACCTTTTCCTTCCACTGATCATACCTCTTCAATTCATAATCAATGACATCCATGCACAATGACCCAATTTTGTATTGTATAATAACTGGGTGAAATTCATTATAGGTAGAGAAACAAAAGAATGTATATACAATGTTAGTGCTCAACTCAATACTTCTTTTCCATTCTTCTCGGAGAACGCGGGATAAAGCACTCAGTAATGCTTCTGTAAGTAAAATATAAACTCTGTATATATGTTGATAAAAAAGAAAAATATGAGACCAAAAGTATACAAAATAAACAGAATAAATATAGGTATCACATAAGTTTTTTAATTATTACCATTTCGTGCCAGTTCTAGCAAGTTATCCGGGTTTCTCGCTAATTGGAGGATTAGTGCTGAGCCCTTAATTTTTTCAGGAATTTCATCATATAAGAGCTCAACATAATCATCAACACTGTTCAGCACTGCTACAGGAACACTCTCCACAGGACTCATGATAAATATTTTACACTATAATCCTAAAAATTGTAAAGTGTAGGTACATAGATATAAAAACATTTTTGCTGTTAAACATACTAGCTTTGTTTTCTTCCATATAATTACTTTAGCAAAAAAAACTGTGTATCAGCAGCTTTTTAGTTCAAAGTTGGTAATGTTGGTATGGATATTTGTGATGGATAGTGAGTTTTATCACCAATAGGTTTCTTACCAAGTTAATATTATTAATTAAGAAAATGTCAAAAGTTTGTCATTAGCCACATATAAATCAAAGAAGTTTTGAAGTGAAAAAAGGTATCACTTCTCAACTCTTTCACTTTAAGCTGATAGATAGCCCCAAGCACAGTTCCACTATTTTTGATGTCACTTAATCCATGCCTAGAAAACCCTATACTTGAATGTAGCGAAATTATGACGAAGAGAGAATAAGTATGATTACTTGAAGATTTGGGCATGATTCATAGGGTATGCATTAGGTTTATTAAATTTCTACAATATTATTTCTCATCACAGATCCTACTTTTAACTTAAGTATGTCAACTGATTCCCCCATTTACTCTCGTCTTACTTAACATCAGTAAATCATCATTGCATTGGTGAATAAACTTCAAGGTCTGCTAAAATAACAATCACATTCATTACACCCACATTCTGTGGCAATACTACCTTTCATTGGTGATGTAGGATGGGTCAGGAAAGTAAGGAGCTTGATATCTTAATTTTTGGGCTATTGTGGCGTGCAATATGCCACCGTTCTGAAGCATTCGCTACAATTACAAATCTACAAATTCTACAATTGACGCATTATTATCTTTATATTAGTAGTTCTAATTATCATTCAATGCAATTTTAGAGTTTATCAAATATATTTTTAGACACTTACATTTGTAGTACCAACTACTGAAGTTAGTTTAACAATTAAAATAATTGAAAACACTAAATCCTGAGAAATAAGCACGAAGAAAACTAATTTCAATTTGTCGAAAATACAAAATAGGCATGTAATGTAAATCAACCATTCTTGTAACCCACCAATCAATTGAATCGATAGTTCACTTACAACTTACTGTCACTGTCTCTATCAAAGGTTATTTTGACAGTGTCAACTTGAAAAATAGCAAGGGAAAAGTTCCCAAATGCTGCCAGCATTCTGGACAATTTTTCCTCCATCAACGGGTTATTATTTTTTTTTTTAGTTTTATCTATTTTAAGTTTTTAGATATAGTTTAGTTTTCAGGTCTAGATTAGTATTATGTTTATATTTAATAATAATAGTCATTAGTGTCTTTATACTTTCAACCAACTAAATACTACAAAAATCTAATACTAAAGACTACCTACTAAAAAAAAAATGTGTACAGAGTATATACATTGTGGCCAATCTCTATCTTGAACACAGATTAGGTAGAGATACTTCGTATCTTGAAGAAAGTAGGCAAAGTGACCTTAGGTCTGTATTACAGAACGATGCTCAGTCATCGGTCGGTACTTAAGCAGAGATTTCATTCACTAATTGATCACTTTATGAATGAAATCTCTGCTTGAGCACCGATCGATGACTGAGCATAGTTCTGTAATACGGACCTTAGCAACGCACATGACCAAGAAGGCTACATCCTTAATTCTTGATGAGCACATAACGCACTATTGATTTTTTTTTATTTTGTGTATACCCTTATGTGTATTATAATCACTAGGTTACAGAAAAAAACAATAATAAATGTAGATTTTTTTTCTTTATGACATTGTCTATGATGTGCTACAACAGAGCTAACAGATTTTTCAAGACAATTTTGTGAACACAATTCAAGTCTGGAAATCAATGAAATGGACATAAGTTTTACCGTTTTAACTAAATAATTTCATAAAACATACAGTTTTATTTCTCTGGAAAGTTGTTTCGTATATTTGGTAATAGATTGATATCTGCATGAACGAAAGTTATTAGTGCGATAAATGACGATGCAGTGTTATTTGTCTGATTCCTTTCAGTGAGATAAGAGCTACGATAATGAGATAATTTACAGGATTTATATACTTCGGATCTCACAAGACGTAAGTTTATATATTTATAAATTCTGAACTTATACCTACATCCTGACTCTTGATTATATCTGACTCATCACCGTTGCATTCATCACGTTGCGTTGAGATGTAGTTCTGTCCCAGTTCATTAGTCTACATTATCACTCCGCTTCTAATCTACTTGTAAACACGTCATAAAATTATCCTTCCCAACAAATTTGAACTACCAATGTCAGGAAAATAAATCAATATAACAATATTGCAATGTTTGCAATGATGTAATTTACTAATTTGCTAAATGTTAATTATTTTACTAGTTGCCAAATATTATAATTGGGGTTGGTAATATAACTGTATGTTGTATTTGTGTGTATGTATTTATAACTGTTACTGTTATAATGTGCATTCTCAAGCTGACCATGTATTATCATGTAGTTACCTAAAATTCATAGAAACCAATAATTGTATGACTAAACTTACAGCCCATCAAAATTGTAAAACTAAGAAGAACATGATTTACCAATGATGGGCTCTTCATTGTGTTGTGATTTACCTATACAAGGATCTTAAAATATTATGGACATCATTAGGGAACACATACTTTATACAATAAACATGAATTAAAATCTTGAATATTCTATCTTTATAGATAATTAAATTCACAGTACTGATAACATGCAAGCAACAGCTAAATATATTGGTTCCAACATGAATGACATTTGAGATAAAGGATACATAAGAAGGATATTATTATCCTTGAAGAATTGGCTCAACTCTGTATTGCAATATATTTATATATTGGATTTATCATTTAATGCCTACATGCAGTAGGCAATATTTGACTTAGAACTTTTGACTAGTCTCATTAATATCTCTTTTATATACATAAATGAATGTGTAAATCTTATATATAAAAATGAATCTCTATTTCCCTTGGTCACAGCATCATGCATGAATGGATGGAACATTTTTGTAAATTCTTTTTGTGTTTATTATTGTTCTAAGGTTCTTATGAAAGAAATAAACTAAGAAAGTTAGAAAATTTTCAATATGCGGGTGAAACCGCGGAGTGCAGCTAGTACATACTAAACTGTTTAATAATTTAGGAAAAAATGCTAGTTCATAATATTATACTTTAACAAAGGGAACATAGCCATATGCTTTAGTATAATTTTTGAAAAGTATATCTTTACTCTAAAGCTATGGTTTGATGAAGGAATATTTTTTTATTAATATTATAGGGAGTACACGCCACGGCCCCTTATGTTGTAAATACTTGCGCTGCACATTATAATATATGATTATATTCCCTTTTAGCTATGTATCTATAATATGGTAATGGGATCACCCTTCCTGCTGTTTTATCTCCATTTTGCTCTATTTTCTAGCAAGTACTCTTCATGTCTTTCATTGTCTTTAAATGATATTATAATTTGTAATGAAAATTAATATAATATAGGTAATTAACTTGTTATGTACTAACAATATGTAACTAAAATATATTTATAAAATATGGGTTCTGTACTTATAACTAAAGAAAATAATTAATATTACCCTTATAATAATGTTAAATTTTTTTCAGGTGTCATATTACCTATTGTTATTATGCCTTAATATGAATTGATATAAATAAATCATTATGACTGAAAACATACAGAACCTCACAGCACCCATCTCTCTTGCAACATATCATCAACTTAGCCTCACAGGTATGTTCACTACCTTACATTCTTTAAGTTATTTGAGCCCAGGAATAACTAATGTAATGTTATCAATATTTTTCATGTTTTAGTTGAATCTGCAAATATAAAAAATTCAGGATTGTTCAAACCTAACCCCTACTTACAAGTGGTCATAGATGAGAAAATATCGAGACGAACTGAAGTAATCAGGAACACTCTACATCCAAAATGGAAGGAAGACCTCACAGTGCTGGTGACTCCTCAGTCACAGCTCATGTTCCGTCTCGCTGACTACCATAGCTTTAGGAAAGACAATATTATTGGAGAGAAAAAAGTTAATCTATTGAAAATCCTACTATATTTTAATGGCAAATGTGAAAATGTGGAATTGTCGATTGGTGAGTAAACTTGTTGTTAACTATAACTTTGTTGAAATTCATCAATCATAATAATAATCAGTTCATATTATTCATAATAATTATTTCTACAAAATGTGTATTGTATGTTTCTTAGATTTGATGAAGGCTGTATCCCAAGAAAATTCCTCCAGTTCAACCTCCGAAGTGAAATCAGCTGAATTAGTGATATTACTTGATGGCCTGAGAATTGATCCCTCTGTCTTGAGTCAATCTCGGGACTTGCTCGGAGAAGCTAGTAATGCACACACTCCACTCAGTGATGGTATTCGTGCTAGGATTCGGATGCGTAATAATCCGGAAGCTTTAAGATCTATGCTGAGGTCACAAAGAGAATTGAGAGTGAGTATTATAACAGTTTATTCATAACACCCACCTAAGCCATAATGCATGTGAAACAGGCTTGGACCACTCTCAAGCTTGCCTATGTAAACCTAAAACAACAAATATAAAACTAATAAAAACTAAATAAAAATACCTATGGTAGGGCCTTTGGAATTACTATTATGGAGAAATTGTGATGGGAAAACACTGCAAGTCCAAGCACAGTCATTTACAATGCAAAAGATTGTGTGTTTGTATATGATAATTATGTATACTGTATGTATGTTGTTAGTGTGAATAGATGTCACATAATATGATATTTTATATCCCAGATATTTTGTGGTCTTCTGTAATAGTGATAGTGCTATAGCTAGTGATGGATAATTTTTACGTATTTGTAGATTATTACGTAAATGTAGACTCTGTAACATACCCAAATGCACTGCAGTAGGTATGTCATAGAGGAATAAGTGCGAACTTAGAAGCTGTTAAACTTTTAGTGCAGACAGGCATTAGATGGAATAGATTTTAAACTGCAAACCTCAAAGGCGTGGGTAGTTCCTGGCGGGAGAAATGCTCAAAACACCCTAAACGGGACGTAATTGCAAGGCCTTACGTCAGAATATGTTTGAAGATATTCAGAATAGGCATCGTTTTGTTTAGCCGCCGCCCGGTCCCCCGCCCATGAGTAACGGCGTGGGTGCCGCCGCGGCGGCCGGCGGCGCGGAGGCGGGTCCCTCGCACCAGGAGGCGACGCATGCGCCGGCCGAGGCCGCGCCGCCACCCGCCGCCGGAGCCCCCGCCTCCGCGACCGCCACCGCCGCCTTCCCCAACGCCGAGGAACCGTTGCCGGCTGGATGGGAGATGAGATACGATGTCTATGGAAGACGGTGAGTTGTTCTCGCACGTTGTTACATACCTAGAAGCCTTATCCTTATTTTAAAAAGTACTTCTTATATTATATACAGGGTGTAACAAAAACCCTGTTATATCCGCGAGCTGCGTATCCAGTGTCAACTCAAGGTTGTAGTAATACTAGTTCTATTTAAATACGAGACATACAAAACTTACGTGTGCTTTTTATTAATACCTTTTATGCCGTTACTAAAAATGTTTACGACCTCAGATATTGACAACATAGGTACTTGCACCACCGACGCAGCCTGCTGCCTGTTGCCCGCACCCCGCACCGCCCGCCATGCTACGCTAAGTCACCGCGCATACCTACTGCGACGGAACTAGAGGCCATTCCACAGATTACTTCTTATGCGTTTTCCATACGTTTATGTGCCCTATACCACATACCACAACGTTGTAGGATTGCGAGACCGTAACTTAATGACGTAAAAGGTCTCTTTGACCAATAGTGGTAAGCACACAAGTGCTGCGTGCCGTTCTGCCGCACTGACATATTCTAATCATTTTACGTCAAGCAAAGGCTAAACAATCGAATTCACGTGTGATTTTGTATTGTTAAGAAACAAGATAGGTACATCATTTTTAGCTCTTAAAAGAGCTTTCAAAAACACATCACACAAATGCTTCTACCAAGGCACATTAACATATTGTAGTATTCGTCGTTAGAATACGACATCACACTCGACACTAAATTCGCGACGATCAAACTGGAAACGACTAAATTGCATGAGAGAGCACGTGCGACTGAGTGTAAGCCGCGGGCCGCGCCGCGCCCCTGCCGAGTGATGCCGCGCCGCCCGCGCACCCCATTTCCCCGTAGGCACACAGGTGCAGGAGCGGCATCCTACAAAAGAGCCGACAAAGGCGGCCCCCGTTTGTCGGTTCCGCGTTTGCTCTTCCCTTAGTTACTTAGCTATTTAAAAATAGGCACGGCTTGTGTCATAAACATTTTTGGGAAATGGTATTATTTTTTTGTGTTTAGATACTGCGTGTAACTTCAGATACGTATAACTTAGGTATTGTTAGACATTTTTATATGACTACTTGTAATGATCTGTACACATACTTCATTTATTTAACAGGGTTTTTGTTACTCCCTGTATAATTATTGTGAAAGTTTATGTGTGCAGATTATTAAGTATTTATAGGAACCACAATACGTGTTTGTTTGTGACCACGCAGAAATAAATGGGAGAACCAATTTCGATGTTTGGTACAGCACTAGCTTTTGCCCGCGGCTTCGCTCGCGTGGCCTATAGGAAACGAACATTTTTTAAATAGATAATTCAATTACCCATTTTACCCTCTTCGGGGTGGAATTTCGAAAAACCCTTTCTTAGTGGATACCTACACTTTACAAAGAACACACCCTAAAAATTCTAGGACAAGCGGCTTAGGCTGTGCGTTGATATATAAGTCAGTCAGTCAGGACTTTGAATTTTATATGCATAGATGTTTGACTTTAGGGCCTGGCTAATCTATTAATTTTACGGGCGCGGTATAGATGGTATAATGCGGTGCAGGTATTACGTGGACCACAACACGCGGTCGACGTCGTGGGAGCGGCCGCAGCCGCTGCCCGCCGGGTGGGAGGTGAGGCGCGACGCGCGCGGCCGCGTCTACTACGTGGACCACAACACACGCACCACCACGTGGCAGCGGCCCGACACGGAGCGGCTTGCCCGCTTCCAGCACTGGCGCGGCGAGCGGCGGCACGTGGTCGCGCAGGGCAACCAGCGCTTCCTCTACCCGCACCCGCAGCCGCCGCACCTGCCCGACGCGGACCACCACCCGCCGCCCGCCGCGCAAGCGCCGCCACCGCCGCCACCATCAGGTATGTACCTAATCCATCCACTCGTATAGGAAAAAAAGAAGAACGACAAGATGTATAATCACACAACCATTACATTACAATAGAGGAGACAAATAGTTTAAGGTATACTGTTAGAACAATATAGGAATCGTCATAAATATATGCAATAAATATTGCACGGAATGACAGTCGTTAAACATCATTATTATCATTATTTTAATTTTGATTTATATTATATAAAGTCAAATAGTGCGAAATAAAAGATGGCCTTTTTGTGATGTCATTTGTAAGTAAACATGAAACTTTTAACTATTCAAGACAAATCAAAGTTTTCAGGTTATCTAAATTCTACTTTTTTAGTGGGTAAAGCAGATGCTAAATAATTACAAAAAATAAAATAAATTAATAAAAGAAATGTTATTGTAACAAGTAATGAATACAAACACAAAACGTTGCTAACGTTGAATTGAAACTTAGTGTCTTCTACAGTAATTTCACCACAATTTCGCCAATACCATGTACTAGATAGACCATAAAACAACGGAAATTGTATGATAATTGAAGGGGTGAGAACAAAAAGGGTGTATCTGATTTTTTTCTCAAAATGACTTATGGGTATCGTTGGATTCAGCGTGAAATTATCTACAATAATACATTCACAAAATACCAAAATGAGGCTTAAATCTCGAGATTTTGAGTCTAAAAACGGTTTATCTGTCACATGAATACAGTTCGCTTAGCATAAAAACATTATTATATTTATTTTATTATATTATATTTTCACAGTAATTGTATGAATTAGTACTATATTTAGTATTTTAAATTAGAATTAATACATTTTCAAGCAACTGAAACTTATAAACCTTTTCTATTACCTTATTAGCACTCTACATTAAAATGAAGCCGTTGAAGTTTAAAGTCAATTTTCTCGAAACTATCAATTTTACAGTTAAACCTTTTTTATTCTCAACCCTTCAATTGCCATGCAACCCAGTTGGACTTTAAATAAAAAGCAGTTTTAGTTCTGCTTTTACTGTAGAAGTAGTAAATGCCTTCTCTTATGATGATATCAAAGGATGATGTGATCTGTGAATGTACTAATATTATAGAGCCGACATTGTCTCCATCGCAATTCACCAGTTCCTAATTACTATTTTGTATAGTTTCTAAGAAAAGCTACAGCGATAAACAGACAGTGATCTTAGGTTCACGTGTTTTCTTTATTTGTTAGAGTAAAAAAAAATTACAAAGTGCTAACACAAATATAAAAAGACCACCTTGATAAATAGTTTTTACATTTTCAGGCACTTGATTATGTTGTTATCTATTGTAACAGAAACAATCTTATCTTCCTAATTCGTTTTTGCTGACGTTGTTTTGATATACCTACATCTGCTATTTGAACTAAGCCATGCCTTTTTATTTACTAGCTCTCTAACAAATGGCCAGTTTTATGGCGTAACAATATTTTATAAAACATTCACACCGTGACGCGTAATCCAGAGTACGAAACATTCTTCGCAGATGTTTCTAATTACTTATGAGGATTATAATTAGTAGAGACTCCTCTGCAAAGTTAATGCAAATTCAATTTTAAATAGACTCTTCCACAATACATACATATTGAATTGTTAGTGGTAGCCTATATTATATTGTGTTCAAACATAAATTTAGTAGGTACAATGACAATTTACATAAACCGTTATCTTATAATTGAGCAGTCATCAGTCAGTACAAACGTTATGTACATGTCCTATTACTTTAGAATGCGTTATATATTGTGTCCAATAAGATGAATAAAATCGAGACTTTGTTTAATCCATTTTTTTTAAATCGATTAGTGTTATCGTTGTATAGAAACAAGAGCCAACAGATATATTACTATTACTGTTTGGTTGAAGGTCAGGCAGGCGGAAAGATAAAGGCCGCTGCCTACGTCACGCCTAGATCTCATTAAACAAGTTAGTATTACGGTTCAGCGAATTATGCAACGCAAGAACAACTTATGTGACCTTTAACGAAGGGAACGTTAAGACAAAGTCGAAGCTCGAAGACGAGGTCGCCATTTTAGGCTTGGTAACATTATTATTCCAAAAGTAATAATTATTAATCTGTAAAACAATTTTATATTTAACTAGCTACGCCTCGCGGTTTCACCACGTAATGAAAACTTGATAATTTCTCGCTCAACTTTCTTAATATTTTTCTTTTATAAGTACCTTCTCCTGTCATTAATAAACAAAACAAATAAAGAATTAGAGAAAATGTTCCATCCGATCACGCGTGATTGCGTGATGCGATGACCAAGGGAAATAGAGATTCATTTTTATAGTGTCGTATGTCTCTATACACGCACGACTGCTGATATTGTTGGCGTGAGGAAAACTTGTTAGAAGCCGTTTTGTTGTTGAGCTCTTACAGCCTTATTAATAAACTGGTATTAGTCTCGGATTAGTTACTTCAGCTTTTGTCCTTTTTTTGCTACTGGAATATTTAGCTTGATCGAAAGAGACAAAAGATGGTGTAACTAGTCTAAAGCTAGTTCGTGTTTATTAATAAGGCTGATAAAGTTATGCACAAGCTATATATACCATTTTACGACGAAACAAATCATATGAAAAAATCTAGACGTAAAATGTTATGAGTATTATTACCAATGCTATAACTTTAAGGATGCCTTAAATGCTAGTCACAGGTATATTACATTTTACAATTTCTAATTATGACTTATAAAATTACTGCATTATCCCTAATTTTGTATGCTTTTCCTCAAATATGTCAGTCCATAAAGTACACATAATATTAGGTCTTTACATATGAAATTGCCGTTTTGTTTGAAAAAAGTTAGAGTATTTTTTTTTCGAACTTATTTATTTCTTTTATTCAAAGTAATCACCCCTGCAATCAATGCATCTTTGCCAACGCTGTGGCAGTTTATGGATGCCCTTCTTGAAAAAATCAGCAGGACGGGAGACAACAAACTCTTCAAAGGCGTTTTGTACTGCCTCTCGGGAATTGAATTTTTTTCACGCTAAAAAGTTGTCCAAATTTTGGAAAAAGTAATAGTCGGTAGGCGCAAGATCTGGTGAGTATGGCGGATGAGGGAGAGCTTCCAAACCCAACTCATGCAGCTTAGAGACGGTCTGTTGTGCAGTATGGGGTCGCGCGTTGTCGTGAAGTAGCAGTGGAGACGACCGATTGACCAAAGCTGGTTGCAGACGTGCGAGTTTCGCCATCATTGTGGTCAGTTTTTCAATGTACACATTTGCAGTAATGCTCTCGCCGTTTTGTAAAAAGCTATGATGAATCACACCAGCACTAGACCACCAAACTGTGACCATCACCTTTCTAGGGGTCATTTTTCGTTTTGCACATTGCTTTGGTACCGAACCAGGATCTAACCAACTTGCTGAACGCTTTCGATTGTCAAAAAGAATCCATTTTTCGTCGCACGTAACAATTCGGTTCAAAATTCCTTCATTTCTGTGCCTGTTAAGCAGCGCAAGGCAAGTCTCGACGCGTACGTTGCGCTGGCGATCGTTAAGTTCGTGGGGCACCCATCTATCAAGCTTTTTTATCTTGCCAATCTGTCGCAAATGGACCAATATTGTTTTGATGCTAACATCAAAAGCTGCTGCCAGCTCAGCTGTAGATTGAGATTCATCAGCTTCCACAATCGCCTTTAATTCATCATTGTTGACCAAAGTTTCCGGACGACCACGAGGTTCATTTTTCAAGTCAAGTCAATTCCCAGAACGGAACCGAGCAAACCAATAACGGGTTGTACGTTCGTTTGTACAGTTCTCTCCGTAAACGTCGTTGATGTTACGTGTCGTTTGTGCCGCGTTGGTGCCACGACGGAACTCATATTCCATAATTACACGAAATTTCAAAGTATCCATTATGAGGAAAAATGTTGAAATGTAATGAAAATACAACGGTAATCAATAAACAAAAGACTTATATTGTAAATAGAATGTCATATTTTTAAAACAAAATTAATTTGAATTTAGAATTCATAGCCAATCAAAACTTTTTTTTGTTTGAAAAAGTCTGTACTGCAATGCGGCAATTTCATAGGTAAAGACCTATTATAATATATCATATTATTTAACAATGTTGTCGCCTGAACTAAGTAAAATGGTGGTTATTAGCCTATTAACAAATTATTTGACATGACTGACTTTGCAGCAGGTGGCAGCGCATCGAGCAGTAGCACGGCAACCGTATTGGCCAGTGCGGCGACGGCGGCGGCGGCGGGGGCTGGGGCGGGAGCGGGGACGGGGGCGGGAGCGGGGACGGGGGCAGGAGCGGGAGCAGACGATGCTTTGGGTGCACTACCAGCAGGCTGGGAGCGTCGCGTGCAGCCTGACGGACGCGTCTACTACGTCAACCACAAGAACCGCACCACGCAGTGGGAGGACCCGCGCACTCAGGTATTACGCACGCCATCGGAACAGTGGTTCTGACGAAGTCTACAGAATATTCCATGACCATGATCCTCGGTACTTCCTAGGTCTCTAAATGCAGGAAATCCTAGTTAGGGTCCAGAATCTATGTATGCGATCCTTGGGCGTTATTGATGTAAAACTTCTTTATGCACACTTGACTTGGGGAGTAAGCTGGTGAATGCGAGGCGAACGGAAGTTGAAGTTGGTTCACGTAAATCTTCATTGTCAACATAAAAAAGTAAAAAAATTGTTAATTATGTTGGTATGTCCCTTAAAATGGTAAAATTACAATTGTCAAGATAGCGAAATTAACGTTAAACAAAGCAAAAACAAAGTTATACCGGGTGATAGATGGAGCTAAACTGAAGAAGTTTTGCTTCAATCGTGTGGTGTAAAGCACACTCGTTATTTTTTTTATTATTTACTCACTAGCATGATGATGTTGAAAGTGTGAAAGCCGATACCCCGACACACTTTAGTTTATGACAGTAGTAGAAATGTCTGCCTCTTTTCCAGTGTTGCAGGTTTTTTAATTGTGCGCATATTTAATCAAATGGGTTCTGACGAAAAGAAATGTTTACTCCTAGTAGAAATCTAAAGTTATTTCAGCTGTCTTTATCCCACCCCTGCCTCCAATATGTAACTGAAATCAATTAATTTGTTGTAACACAGTTTATTCTAAATCAGAGGGCAGGGTAGTAACTTTTTATTTGTGTTATGTACTTTGAAAAATTAAGAAAGTGTTGCATGACCCGATAGCTCAGCTGGTAGTATCCTTGCTTTCTGAAATGTGAGTTGTGGGTTCGATTCCCACCCAGGACAAACATTTGTGTGGTGAACATCATGTTTGTTCTATGTCTGCGTGTTATATTGTCAGTTATCTGGTTCCCATAGTATGTGCCAGCCTTGCTTAGTTTGGGGTTAGATGGCTCTGTGTGAAAGGTCCATGCATATTTATATATTTATATTTGTTTTCATTTTATACGAAATCACTCCTTGCAAAAAACTAAGCTTACTCTGTGCACAAATTACTTGAGAAATTAAAAGTGCTCCAATTATTTTATGCTTTAATTTCAGGGTCAAGAAGTGAGCGCGTTAGAGGAGGCCCTCCCGCCCGGCTGGGAGATCCGGTTCACCGAAGAAGGCACGCGGTACTTCGTAGACCACAATACGCGCACTACCACATTCCAAGACCCTCGGCCTGGAGCGCCCAAGGGGCCCCAGGGCGCTTACGGAGTGCCACGGGCTTACGAGCGATCCTTCAGATGGAAGCTTAGTCAATTTAGGTACCTGTGCCAGAGTAACGCTCTGCCGAGTCATATCAAAATAACCCTCTCGAGACAGACTCTGTTCGAGGATTCCTATCATCAGGTAAGTTTTTTAATTTTTTTTTTGTGATTTTATAGCAATATCTCACAGCTAGCAAATAGTTGGCGAAACTAAGTGCCTACTTAGTTATAAAGGTATCTATAACACTGCACTTTTGTGTATTTTCAGATAATGAGGCTACCCGCATACGAATTGCGCAGAAGATTATATATCATATTCCGTGGAGAGGAGGGGTTAGATTACGGTGGCGTGAGTCGGGAATGGTTCTTCTTATTGTCACACGAAGTCCTGAACCCAATGTACTGCCTGTTTGAGTACGCAAACAAAAATAACTACAGCTTGCAAATAAATCCGGCCAGCTACGTTAATCCGGACCATTTACTATACTTTAAGTTCATCGGAAGGTTCATTGCGATGGCGTTGTATCACGGACGGTTTATTTACTCAGGATTCACGATGCCCTTCTACAAGAGAATGTTGAACAAGAAGCTTACAATGAAAGACATAGAGTCGATAGATCCGGAGTTTTACAACTCGCTCGTGTGGATCAAGGATAATAATATAGACGAGTGTGGCCTTGAGATGTGGTTTAGCGTCGACTTCGAGGTACTAGGGCAAGTGATACACCACGAACTGAAGCCGGCCGGCGATAAGGAGCGGGTCACTGAAGTAAGATTCATTGAATTATTTATCAATATATAGTACGTAAATTACGGCATCAAACTTTTATAATTATATAATATTTTTTTTCAGACAAATAAAGAGCAATATTTACAATTAGTTACGCAATGGCGTATGACGAGAGGAATTGAAGAACAAACATCTGCTTTTCTAGATGGATTTAATGAGGTAAACATAATGTTGCTCTATATTGTTGACTATTTAATGGCTGGGCGCCTTAATTGCCTGCCGGGAGGGCAGGCGCTTAAAGCCAGTGACGCTGTAAGGTCGGTAGAGTCCAAAAGCAAATGTTAATGTCACTATTCCATTCCACTATTCCTACACCCAAGTCAAGCGTGTAAAAGTGTAAAGAAGATTTACTTCAAAAAAATTGTAGACTACAAAGTAAAAAAAAAAAATATTTTTGCGGAACACCGTGTTTGTGTTTTAGAGGATAGTTCTGTCCTAGAGCAGTATAATTTGTGTGTGTCTATCATCCGTAGGCTTGTTAAATATATTCACCAGGCCATACGATCCCACTGCTGGGACATTATCTTTCCCTACCATGCTAGCCAAGTGGGGGTTGGTGGATGTCTTCCACTTTTGTTGTAAGTCAGAGTACATATTCCACACATGACTTGTCACTGTCATATAATAACGGCCGGCCTTTGCGCATTTTTTTTTTATGTTTTGGCTCCACACTTTTGTGTATTTAGCCAGTGTCAAGTAATTGATAATTTATCAAGTTAATGATATTTCACGCAAATATGTGTCAAGTCACAGTCGAAGTCATCAAGTCAAGTCATAGTCTAGTCGAAGTCATACTCCTAGTAAAGTAGAGGCAACTTTACTTGAAGCTTCTATGGAGTTTTGGAAACAACACGAAAAGAAACGTTTCACCATCATTATACCATTTTCCCACACTCACGCCTGTAATCCAGCACTTAACGAATAGAATGCCACGAATTTTATGCACTAACACTGAAAATAACACAAGTTTTGGAACATAATACAATGCGGTGACGCAATCTTTTTCGCGGTCCTGCCAAAACTCCCTTTACGCATTTAATGTACTTCCACAAGTTTAAACATGGAACCTTAAAAATTAGTATGAAAATCTACGATCAGTTATTTAACTAGATTTATGTAACAATAATTATAACCATTTTGAGTTATTAAACATCATAAACAATTTTTTTCCTGTCAACAAAATCAGGTGTTGTTTACACATTGTACTTTTTGTTCAATTTCAAGGCGTACGATAGGCTTCGTGCGGTATGGAGAGTCCATTGTTACATACAAAAATAAGTTTATCATTACTTGGATGCTCTAACTCTCGCTTAGCATAGCTAGGGAAGTGCTAGCTACATACATGATTTCGTGTGTCAATACCTAAAATTACCGTGGCTTGTTATTATGATGGTGGTGAGTTTTGGCGGGAAGGCGAAAAAGATCGCGTCGCCGTATTGTATTATTTTCCAAAACTTGTGTTATTTTCAGTGTTAGTGCATAAAATTGGTGGCATTCTATTCGTTAAGTGCTGGATTACAGGCGTGAGTGTGGGAAAATGGTATAATGATGGTGAAACGTCTCTTTTCGCGTTGTTTCCAAAACTCCATAGAAGCTTCAAGTAAAGTTGCCACCACTTTACTAGGAGTATGACTTTGACTAGACTATGACTTGACTTGATGAATATCATTAACTTGATAAATTATCAATTACTTGTCACTGGCTAAATACACAAAAGTGTGGAGCCAAAACATAAAAAAAAAATGGTGGTTTCGTCAGGTGGTGCCGCTCGAGTGGCTGAAGTACTTCGACGAGCGCGAGCTGGAGTTGATGCTGTGCGGCATGCAGGAGGTGGACGTGGAGGACTGGCAGCGGAACACAATCTACCGACACTACACGCGGACGAGCAAACAAGTGCTCTGGTTCTGGCAGGTACGCCAACATTAAACCACGACTCACTGCCACCGTGGAATTCTCAATTAGGCAGTAATCTTAAAGTGAGGCCCATGATTCATGGCAAAGCGCTCCTGATCCTGTCAGTAACTTGCGCAAGCAGCGTTGAGTACCGTGAAGTGATCCACCTGTAGCATCATGCGACATAGACAACGGGGGAGTCTATGGTCCGTATTACAGAACGATGCTCAGTCATCGATCGGAGCTCAAGCAGAGATTTCATCCATAAAGTAATCAATTAGTGAATGAAATTTCTGCTTGAGCACCGATCAATGACTGAGCATCGGTCTGTAATAAGGACCTTAGAAGCTTATATATACACTATCGGTGTCGATTTTGTGTCGCATTCTCTAAAACTAAAGTAAACTTAGTAAGTATGGCGGTACTCTTCTGATAAAAGGGAAATGAAAAAGTCGGAAATATGTTAATTTCCTTTAGCTTTAGATTATGCTACACAGAATCGACACCAATGTATCCTCTTCTTTCTAGAACTCGATAAATTTTATTTTATTAATAAATTAACTAAAATCATCCTTTCTTTCAGCACTTATTAAAATGCACTTTTTATTTTTAGAGTTATATTTTATCCTAGAACTTATATCAGGATGTTGAGAAACCACCCTAAATAAATAGACTTGCTACTACGCAATAAACGCTGCATAGCGTTGCGAGCTTTCACAGTATAAAATCGTACTGAATCGATTTTGATGAAATTTCTATAGGATTGACTAATCAAAAAGCACCCCCACCCTTCCCTAACCTCTAATGTTTACCCTTCCAAGGAATATTTTGTACTTACAATAGCTTCTTCTTTTTTATTTTACCTACAATCTATTACTACTATAAATAATACGTCATTTTAAAAGGATTCAGACAGACAGACATGACGAACTTATAACCGTATTATATAATTGTTGTACTACGGGACCCTAAATATATTACTTTTTACTATGTCATGCTCAATCATTTCATATGTAAAACAAATGAACAAACAATCGGCTATGGATCATAAAATTCAGCTTTTCTATTACAGTTTGTTCGGCAAATGGACAACGAGAAGCGAGCAAGACTGCTCCAGTTCGTGACAGGCACGTGCCGTGTGCCCGTAGGTGGCTTTGCAGAATTGATGGGTTCCAATGGACCGCAACGTTTTTGCATAGAGAAAGTACGTTATGGTTCTTATTTCCTTTTTTGTTCAATCACTCACTATTTAAGCAGAATAATCAATAGCATATTGATGCTATTGATTATTGTGTCTATTGAGACACAGACCAATATAATCCTTGATGACGCCTTCGGGTCATGTCTTTGATGGTGCTCTCAGTCCATAGTCAAAATTATGTAATATTATTGCCTAAGCTTTTGTATGAAAAAAGGGTATGTTGAAAATGAAGTCCAGATGGAAATACATTTTTAGACTTAATTATTATTATTTATGACTCGTTAATATTATTCATTACTTAAACAGAACTTCAATTTTAATCTACTATATAATGCACATCGCGTGACGTCACGGATCGTCGTTCTATTTGTACGAAATCCTTAGTTACGTATAGTTCCGTTACTGGGGCTGGATTCCATATAAATATTTTACTATACCTATTTACTCGATAGCGTGTATATATTTGAATAAACTTGTACTAGAGGTACTTATACTGTAACTCCTTAGATAATTATCTAACAATTAATTTTGTTGCTGGCCGAATTCGGACGTGCATGACCCAACTGGTTAAATACTTGGTTTCATCCAAAGTTGCTTTGTAACATTTTAAAAATGTTGTTAAACCTATGTTTTGCTTCAGGTTGGCAAGGACACTTGGTTGCCTCGATCGCACACTTGCTTCAACAGACTCGATTTACCGCCTTATAAGAGTTACGAACAATTGTGTGAGAAATTAAATTATGCTATCGAAGAAACCGAAGGATTTGGACAAGAATGAGTAAGATTGTTTCTACTATTAGCGTTAGTAAAATATTGTAAATTATTACTATCTATCACATATTATTGCACCACCTCACCCCCGAGGATTTGTTCACCAATAGAATTGGTGCTGTTATTATGTAATAAAGACCAACCAAATAATTATATTATTCATATTTTGTAATATTAAACACCTTATTATTTTGTAGATATCATTAGTAAACTATGTCAGTTGTTTAAGATGTATTTGTTTGAATTATATTTAATGAAAATTATGTTTATAAAGTTGAATTAAATAATTTTGAAATGGTACTTATTTTGTTTTTGATGTTATTTAAATAGTTGACCATTGAGTAATTTTCTAATAAAAAAAATGGCAACAGTAGTAGGCTCAGCAGTCAGTGCTCCCTGCGAGTAATTTTGTTCTGCAGTTAGCACTGATTCTACGCAGAGCTGACTTTCAGAATAGCACTGTTCTCAAGCATACATGTTAGCAGAGTTTAATAGTTTGCGGGTTGGGTAAGTTAACTTACTTCATCAGTAGAAAGTATCATTTTTAGTAAAAAACATATTTGATCTGAAAATTAAGAAACGCTGCAAACTGCGTGCTGTACGCGCCTTATGGACATTCCAATTAAAATATATAGAAGGGTAGGCGAACCGGAGGCATTCAGCCCCTCACTGTTCTCCTAATATGAATCACAGCTTTAAGATGAAATCCTTAAGAGGACCGTCCTGGTATTTGAAAATGTAATTGCTGTCGCTCTGCAAAACCTTTTATCATGGGGTCAATCGTTAGGATTATAATCTATGCCTATACGTTTATTTAAACTATGTTTTGTATTCTATGTACTTTTCTTCGTTATACAAAAAATTCGTCACTTGATGTGGCTATGACTACGAAGACATTGTGAAAACTTCTTTGTTATATGCAAAAAGTTCGTCCTTTATAATAGGTCTTTACCTATGAAATTGCCGTATTGCAGTACAGACTTTTTCAAACAAAAAAAAGTTTTGATTGGCTATGAATTCTAAATTCAAATTAATTTTGTTTTAAAAATATGACATTCTATTTACAATATAAGTCTTTTGTTTATTGATTAGCGTTGTATTTTCATTACATTTCAACATTTTTCCTCATAATGGATACTTTGAAATTTCGTGTAATTATGGAATATGAGTTCCGTCGTGGCACCAACGCGGCACAAACGACGCGTAACATCAACGACGTTTACGGAGAGAACTGTACAAACGAACGTACAACCCGTTATTGGTTTGCTCGGTTCCGTTCTGGGAATTTTGACTTGAAAAATGAACCTCGTGGTCGTCCCGAAACTTTGGTCAACAATGATGAATTAAAGGCGATTGTGGAAGCTGATGAATCTCAATCTACAGCTGAGCTGGCAGCAGCTTTTGATGTTAGCATCAAAACAATACTGGTCCATTTGCGACAGATTGGCAACATAAAAAAGCTTGATAGATGGGTGCCCCACGAACTTAACGATCGCTAGCGCAACGTACGCGTCGAAACTTGCCTTGCGCTGCTTAACAGGCACAGAAATGAAGGAATTTTGAACCGAATTGTTACGTGCGACGAAAAATGGATTCTTTTTGACAATCGAAAGCGCTCAGCAAGTTGGTTAGATCCTGGTTCGGTACCAAAGCAATGTGCAAAACGAAAAACGACCCCTAGAAAGGTGATGGTCACAGTTTCGTGGTCTAGTGCTGGTGTGATTCATCATAGCTTTTTACAAAACGGCGAGAGCATTACTGCAGATGTGTACATTGAAGAACTGACCACAATGATGGCGAAACTCGCACGTCTGCAACCAGCTTTGGTCAATCGGTCGTCTCCACTGCTACTTCACGACAACGCGCGACCCCATACTGCACAACAGACCGTCTCTAAGCTGCATGAGTTGGGTTTGGAAGCTCTCCCTCATCCGCCATACTCACCAGATCTTGCGCCTACCGACTATTACTTTTTCCAAAATTTGGACAACTTTTTAGCAGGAAAAAAATTCAATTCCCGAGAGGCAGTACAAAACGCCTTTGAAGAGTTTGTTGTCTCCCGTCCTGCTGATTTTTTCAAGGGCATCCATAAACTGCCACAGCGTTGTCAAAGATGCATTGATTGCAGGGGTGATTACTTTGAATGAAAGAAATAAAGTTCGAAAAAAAAATACTTTAACTTTTTTCAAACAAAACGGCAATTTCATAGGTAAAGACCTAATATATAAAGACGAGCTTCTGCCCGCAGCGTGGCCATGGAAAAATAATTCAAGCACCCATTTCACCCTCTTAAGGGTGGAGTTTCGAAATCCTTTCGCGAATCGAACCCGCCGCCTCCGGGTTCTGAGCCGACCTGCTAAACCCACACCACAGAGGCTGTCAGTCATCGAATAGTAGATAGTTATACAAGGGGCTAAAATGACCCATTAGTACTTACATAACAAAGATGAAATAAAAAAACATTAAAAAGAAGTAATGAATATTATTAATAAATAAAATATTTGATGCGTGTGAAGCGCAACTTATAATTCCATCATTGTACACTTAGGTAAAATTAAGATAACCGTAAATTAGCGAAGTCTTCCGCAATATTGATAGCTTTTTTAAGACAGTCTGGTTTGTTTCCCGAAGCTTGAGCAGATTCGGCCTTGCCGCCGCCTTTGCCTCCAATAATTGAAACAACTGACTGAACCCAATCCGATGCTAGCAATCCTTTTTCATTGGCGATTTTTGGAACTGCAGCAAGACAAAATATTTTATTAGTATCTTCATCTACAGAAAAAAACATTGCTGCTGTGTTAGGACACAGCTGCTTAACCTGTTTCAAGGCACCATCTAAGGCTTTTGTGTTACTGAAAGCCTTCAATTCCGCAACAATTATTTTAGAGTCCTTGTTCTGAAGACATATTTCTTTAGCTCTTTCAGTTACTTTCGTAATGTTAGCGGCCTTTGCAGTTCTTTCTTTATCATCGAGTTGTTTTTTCAAATTCTTCAACATGTTTCGCAATTCTTCTTTCTTCCAATATGAAATTTGAGCATGAGATATTTCATTTGTTAGGTCAACTATTTTCTTCACTGTTTCTTTTTGATTTATATTATCACCTTGATCTTTAATAAAACAAGCGATGTCATTGACCTCATTTTCCAAGAGACTTAGCTTATTTAAAGCTTTGATAGCTTCTGGACCGGTAAGAGCGACGATTCTTCTAATGCCTTTAGCAATGCCTTCCTCACTAACTATGACGTATTCACCGATATGACCGGTGCGATGCAAATGAGAACCACCGCAAAATTCAACGGAAGTTTCAAAACCATTAGGACCATCAGGATTCTTTTCTAATTCTTCAACAGGGATTCCCACAGATACTACACGCACTGGATCTGGGTACTGCTCATCAAACATAGCTCTTAAACCTTTGATTTTCTTGGCATCACTCAAGCTGGTGTGTTTGGCATAGACAGTTTTATTATCATTTATAATATCTTTGATTTGATCTTCAGCATCCTTTATTTGACATATAGTCATTGGTCCCTTATTGGTAAAATCAAATCTTAGCCGATCGGGCATGACAAGAGATCCACGTTGATCTGATTCGCTTCCAAGCACTTTTCTCAGAACATTATTTAAAACATGAGTACCAGTATGGTTGTTCATAATAAGCCGCCTTCTTTCAGTATCAATGTGCAACGATAATGTATCGCCAACTTTCAGACTTCCTTCTACTTTCCCAATATGGAGTACATACCCTCCCTTAACTTGCACATTTTTAACTGTGAACTCCACATTTTCGTCATCTATTTTTACCATATATCCTTCATCAAAAATCTGACCACCTTGTTCGGCATAAAAGCTGGATTGGTTTAATATTATGCCACACTCTTGGCCAGAAGTAACTTCATTGACAAATTCTTTATTTCTCCTTAGGGCCACAATGGTTCCATTACAAGGATTAAAGTTGTAGACTGCATCTTTATCAGTGGATGATGGAGTATAGTTATACTTAGGAGAATCATCAGTCACACGAATTCTTTGATCCTGTAAGTAAGTAATGGCATGAATGTCTAATGCCAGCAGATCTTCTTGCCCTGCAGCTTTGCCTTGGGATATCAACTGAGATTCTTTTCTTGCCTTTTCATAGCATTCCATATCAATATTCAGACCTTTTTCTTCGCACATCAGTTGTGTCAAATCAATAGGAAACCCATAGGTATCATAAAGTCGCCATGCGACATCACCAGGAATAGTTTTGGAATCATTAAGTTTTTCTATTGTTCTATTAAGTAAGCCTCTTCCTCGTGACAGTGTCTTTAAAAATTGAATTTCCTCTTCATTAATAGTTTGAATAATTGATTCAGGATCTTTGGTAATCTCTGGAAACACATCTCCCAGTATTTCTACAACAGCATGGACCAAAGTACCAAAGAATCCAGGCTTGCCATTCAGTTTTTCTGATGCATATCTCACAGCTCTACGTAAGATTCTCCTAAGGACGTATCCTCTTCCAGTGTTATCTGGGCATCCACCATCAGACAATGCAATTGTCAATGTTCTGGCATGATCAGCCAATACCCTATATGCCATATCAATCCCATCAACATCTTCAACTCCAACTTTCCCAGAGTAGGGTCGTGCACCAGTTCCAATTTCAATTGCCTTAAACAGGGGCATAAATAAATCAGTGTCGTAGTTAGCTCTTTTGTTTTGGATTACTGACACCAACCTTTCCAGACCCAAGCCACAATCAATATGCTTTTTTGGCAAGCTTTTCAAGGATCCATCACTTTCTCTATTGAACTGAATGAACACTAAATTCCATATTTCTAAAACATCTGGATCATCCATGTTAACAAGATGAGCAGCATCACGGCCACCAATACGATCAAAATGCAATTCAGAGCAAGGCCCACAAGGGCCCGTTTCTCCCATTTCCCAAAAATTATCCTTCATACTCCCTGGAAGGATATGGGACTCTGGAAGACCTAATTTCAACCAGATGTTCTTACATTCTAAATCAGGTTCAAGACCCGACTTAGAATCACCTCCAAAATAAGTAACATATAGTCTATCACCTGGCAACTTCAATACTTCAGTAAGAAGTTCCCAAGACCAAGTGCATATTTCATTTTTAAAATAATCACCGAATGACCAATTTCCCATCATTTCAAAGAATGTATGATGATAGACATCTTTTCCGACATCATCTAAGTCATTATGCTTGCCTCCAGCTCTAATACATTTCTGAGTATTTACTGCTCTTACATATTGTGCCATATCCGAATTTGGATCAACAGACCCCAGAAAAATCGGTTTAAATTGATTCATGCCTGCATTTGTAAAGAGTAAGGTTGGATCATCCAAAGGGATGGTTGATGAAGAGTGGACATACTTATGATCTTTACTTTTGAAGAAATCAATGAATGCTTGTCTAATATCCTTTGCTGTCATCGAAGAATCCATTTTTGTGGAGTAAACCTGAAACAATTTTAAAATGATTGAACAAATACAAATAATTAAATATCTAACAAACTTAGTTATGTCAAAACATGGGTTGGTAACCTTTTCAACCAACTTCAAAGGCAGAGGTTCTCAACTAGATTTCTTTTAACTCAGTTTGTTCTCTGCCATTTATAAACCAAATGAAATTATTAACATGGGAGCAGGATACATATAGAATCAGAACAGGAGCAGGGTAGCGGTACTAGTGATAACTGTTGTAACTCTCTCAGCATACAAAGGATGGATGTGACATATTAGTAGTATCATGAGTATATTACACACTATACACCTTATACAGCGCAATTTAATTTCATCCCCAAGTCCATATGATTAGTACTTAGTTTTTTGTAGAGTTAGCCAAATGTGGTGGGTGTGTAGATCTAAGAAAATACAAGTTCGTGTAAAAGTAGATATGTGTTAAAAAATTATTTAATCATTGAATTTGTTGATTTTACCATTTCCCAAAATTTTGATGCTTTATCCCTAAAACATTTTTTCATGCCAACTTGTTTGATTGTTTATGGCCTGAGATGTATCTACTCAAGGCACTTTTAGATCCCACAGTACTAAAATAATAAGTTCTTAATGCTTGAAAAATTAAGACTAAAAAACAATGTGTATATTTAACATATTATATTATTTGCGGTTTAAGGTTGATTTGGATTAAATATAAATGATGGTATCTATAGTGTGTACTAAAATCTTTAAAATAAAATTATTATGCAAGGATAGTGAAAACAACTAATTGTTTTATAGTTTTGTGCAACTTTATTTCATCCAACGTAGCTCATTTCACTTGGCTAAAAATTGAATGGTGTTCAGGGCTGTGAGTATATACTCGCTATTAGTGCTCTAAGTAATATTTAAAGCACTAACAGCCATTTAATTTTTCTGACCTAATTTAGGTCAGCCCTGTCTTTCAAATTTTATGGGTGTTCTGTATAATTACTTTTAATTTTTAGGATTTTTCATGACATATGATAGTAAACTTGGGCATGAAAGGTGGATTAGATGCAGCTACAAATTACAATGCAAATAGGCAAATAATGCATCATAGAAAAATGTACAGTATTAAGTAGGTATATATGATAATGCAGATTTCAAGTGATTGGTCATAGTCATACCTATTCTTTGGACCTAAATCACAAATCTAATCCTATGTTTTGTGCCTCTAATCTGAGACACGACTACAACAGCGAAAGAGGTTACCATATGGTTACTCTACTAATTTTGAAAAAAAAGAATGGAGCCAAAATAAATTAATCAAAAGTAGAAATAATTTAAACCAAACTAATATCATCACAATAATAATAGAAAATAGAGTTACTTACTCTTCAGAAACCACCAGGGACAAAATTGCAACTCCACAAGTGCACAAAATAACCAAAGAGTATGTACTATGTAACGCTAAGCTAAGAAAATAACACAACCGGCCAGCACAGCAGCCACAGATTAGGTAGACATACAGAGCAGCACTCAACTGCAGGCAATATTAATTCAATAGTTATTAGCAGCTCTGTGATGCCAGTAACTATTGAATTTTTCCCCAAGATAATTTAAAATGTCCCTAAAAACCCCTAGAACGTTCTTAAAACTTTTATATTGCGTGTGTACAAACGCAGTTTTCCCCTCTGTTTACCTTTTGGATCTCGAATTCTGAACACTAGTATAGCAAATGACATTGGAGAAATTGTGGTGATTTCGCCGAAGCCTTTAGCAACAATACATAATTTTTTTTTGTTTGGTTTTGGTTCCACACTTTTGTGTATTTAGCCAGTGTCAAGTAATTGATAATATCTCAAGTTAATTAATAACATAATGTGTCAAGTCAAGTCACAGTCCAAGCCCACTGGCTAAATACACAAAAGTGTGTTTCATTCACCGCAAGTAATTGATAATATAGCAAGTTAATGATATTTCACGTAAATAATGTGTCAGGTCATAGTCGAAATCATCAAGTCAAGTCATAGTCTAGTCTAGTCAAGTCATACTCCTAGTAATGTGGTGGCAACTTTACCAGAAGCTTCTATGGAGTTTTGGAAACAACACGAAAAAAAAACGTTTCACCAACATTATACCACTTTCCCACTCTCATGCTTGTAATCCAGCACTTAACGAATAAAATGCCACCAATTTTATGCACTAACACTGAAAATAACATAAGTTTTGGAAAAGAATATAATGCGGTAACGTGATCTTTTTCGTTTTCCCGCCAAAACTCCTAAGTCAAAGTCAAAGTCAAAAGATTTATTGCAAATAGGCTAATTTTAGCACTTTTACAAGTCAAAATTATATTAGGTACTTACTAATTTTTTTATAGGATCTGTGACTGTATACTCGCCGCGCACGAATTTTCTGTATTGTTGTCAGATAAAAGTTTGCTATTGCTTATTGTGTGAAAGTGTTGGGCTAAATATAGGCTACTTAGCTCAAAATATTAGGTAAATTAGGCTATGTACTTTTCAAAAATGCTATGCCTATGCTATGCCTTTTTCTTGTGTGGGAAACTGGTATAATCATGGTGAAACGTTTATTTTCGTGTTGTTTCCAAAACTCCATAGAAGCTTCTAGTAAAATTGTCGCCATGAGAGTATGACTTGACTAGACTAGGACTTTTTTAAACACGGCAAATTGCCTTTATTTTATGACTTGACTTTTTACTTCAGAAATTATTAAATACTTGACACTGGCTAAATACACAAGAGTGTAGGGCCAAAACAAAAAAAACTTGTTAGCTACAAGCAGGGTTGGATTTCATAGTATAATTATACTATTTGTACCATTATTTCAAAGTGTGTAGTATGTAGTATCGTAACGCCACTATACTACGCAAAAATACCATAATTTTATCTTCAGGTTGACCGACTTGTATTAACAGTGAACCCATTAACTTTTTAATATTTACCTTACAATAGCGGGAATTTCTAACTTGATTTTCCTTATGATTTCGTGAATATTTGTCATTAAAACGAAATATCACTAAGGATACACGCAAAAACTAAAAAAAAAAAACTTTAATATCGATAATCGAAACATATACCTATGATATAAAAAAAAATCAGGAAACCTCACGTGGTGTAATTTTGGACAAATAGTATAATTTTATTTTCAACGTACAATATTTGTTGAGGTTCTGAATCCAGCCCTGCTCGGTAGGCAAAATTAGGCGAATTGAGTTATGATATTTGGCAACATTGTAATCAAAGAGCATATAACCACTACGTTTTACTTGTAATCGAATTATGTTCAATAATACTTGTACGAGTTTTGGCGGGAAAACGAAAAAGACCGCGTCACCGCATTGTATTATTGTCCAAAACTTTTGTTAATTTCAGTGTTAGTGCAAAAAATTGGTGACATTTTATTCGTTTGGTGAAACGTTTATTTTCGTGTTCTTTATAAAACTCAACAGAAGCTTCTAGTAAAGTTGCACCACTTTACTAGGAGTATGACTTGACTTGATGACTTGGACTGTGACTTGACTTGACACAAATATACATAATATTAGGTCTTTACCTATGAAACTGCCGTTTTGTTTGAAAAAAGTTAAAGTATTTTTTTTTCGAACTTATTTATTTCTTTTATTCAAAGTAATCACCCCTGCAATCAATGCATCTTTGCCAACGCTGTGGCAGGTTATGGATGCCCTTCTTGAAAAAATCAGCAGGACGGGAGACAACAAACTCTTCAAAGGCGTTTTGTACTGCCTCTCGGGAATTGAATTTTTTTCCCGCTAAAAAGTTGTCCAAATTTTGGAAAACGTAATAGTCGGTAGGCGCAAGATCTGGTGAGTATGGCGGATGAGGGAGAGCTTCCAAACCCAACTCATGCAGCTTAGAGACGGTCTGTTGTGCAGTATGGGGTCGCGCGTTGTCGTGAAGTAGCAGTGGAGACGACCGATTGACCAAAGCTGGTTGCAGACGTGCGAGTTTCGCCATCATTGTGGTCAGTTCTTCAATGTACACATCTGCAGTAATGCTCTCGCCGTTTTGTAAAAAGCTATGATGAATCACACCAGCACTAGACCACCAAACTGTGACCATCACCTTTTTAGGGGTCATTTTTCGTTTTGCACATGGCTTTGGTACCGAACCAGGATCTAACCAACTTGCTGAGCGCTTTCGATTGTCAAAAAGAATCCATTTTTTGTCGCACGTAACAATTTGGTTCAAAATTCCTTCATTTCTGTGCCTGTTAAGCAGCGCAAGGCAAGTCTCGACGCGTACGTTGCGCTGGCGATCGTTAAGTTCGTGGGGCACCCATCTATCAAGCTTTTTTATCTTGCCAATCTGTCGCAAATGGGCCAATATTGTTTTGATGCTAACATCAAAAGCTGCTGCCAGCTCAGCTGTAGATTGAGATTCATCAGCATCCACAATCGCCTTTAATTCATCATTGTTGACCAAAGTTTCCGGACGACCACGAGGTTCATTTTTCAAGTCAAAATTCCCAAAACGGAACCGAGCAAACCAATAACGGGTTTTACGTTCGTTTGTACAGTTCTCTCCGTAAACGTCGTTGATGTTACGTGTCGTTTGTGCCGCGTTGGTGCCACGACGGAACTCATATTCCATAATTACACGAAATTTCAAAGTATCCATTATGAGGAAAAATGTTGAAATGTAATGAAAATACAACGCTAATCAATAAACAAAAGACTTATATTGTAAATAGAATGTCATATTTTTAAAACAAAATTAATTTGAATTTAGAATTCATAGCCAATCAAAACTTTTTTTTGTTTGAAAAAGTCTGTACTGCAATACGGCAATTTCATAGGTAAAGACCTATTATTAATTAACTTGAGAAATTATCAATTACTTGACACTGGCTAAATACACAAAAGTGTGGAGCCTAAACTAATACAAAAAAAAAAATACTTGAACATTTATGTAATTCGATTTGGAGATATTGAAAATAAAAACAAACAAGGCGTGCTATGGCTGGAACTATTTTTAACTTTGCTATGGCTTTTAAATTGCCAAGACATCAAACAGTGAACAGAATCTGGAGTAATTTCAGACAATCCAGTTCATTGTCTGCAAATGATAATGAAACCGGTCACAATGCTTTGGAAAAGGTCAATGTGGATTTATCACATGTTACTCCTAATTTTCATCCATCATTTAATATAGCAGCTTATGTCAATAGATCAGAAACTTTGCAAAGCCTATTAAATTTAAAGGTAAATTTAAGTAAAATTGAAAAGATGACACATATTGTAGAAAAATTTCTTAGGCTAGATTTTGAAAAAGACATGAAAGATCACATAATTTTTTTAAATGATTACGTTGACATGGATAATATTGGAGAGTACATTACGAAAACTCCAATGATATTCTATGAAGATTTAGAAAATCTTAAAGTAAGGATAAATTACCTAATCTCCAAAGGTTTTCAAGACAGCCAAATACAGAGAATTATCAGTCAAAATCCATATTGGTTGATGTTTAGGTAAGTATAAATGAACCTATCTATAGATAGATATAATAGATTATATATCTTATGTATCTATTGAAACATTTAAAAAAAGTAGAGAATGCATAAGTTCAATTTTACAGCACAGTACGAATTGACAGAAGACTTGGCTACTTTCAAGAATGTTTCGATTTAACTGGGTTAGAAGTGAGGTACTTAGCTTGTAGGAAACCAACACTGATCACTTATAATCTTCATCACATCAAAACTAACATGTTTACCATTAAAGAAGAAATGGGATTTGAGAGTAATGAGATAAAAGCTATGCTTCTGAACAAACCTAAGATCTGGATGCTAAGTAAGTTGTTACCTATGTTAAGACTGTTTATTCTAATTTCAATACTTAAGACTTGAAATTAATATATCTTGATAAATTTTTGTTTCAGATCAAAGAGCTTTGTTGGAAAGATTTAACTATGTACACAATGTTATGAAAATAACTCACAAAACTATTTCAAATAATCCTGAAGTATTGTTGTCCCGACTTTATAGGATAAAACAAAGACACATGTTCTTAGAAAAGCTTGGAAGAGCACAGTATGACCCAAAGAAAGAAAATTACATTCCAATAACAGCTTTAATAAAAGACACAGATGTAGAGTTTTGTAAACTATATGCCAAATATCATGTTGATGATTTAAACCTGTTCTTAAAAACATTGTAAATATTTATAGCAAAACATTCATATATAAAACTATCCACTTTTACCTAAGAGACTTTTGTTATGGAATGCATTTAATGAATGGTATAAAAATGCATCAAGAATTCCAGCCACAGTAAAAACACCACCAATGATTGCACATATGTTTGTTACCAAATGTCCAAATGACCTGAAAACAAAAATTGAGTACATAACTTTAGGAGTACAGTGAGTTTCATTGTTTTTTCAATAGATGAGTATAATTAAAGATTTTTTTTATTATTTTTTTAATTTTAATTTTTTTATGTTAATGAATGGTCATAACATCAGACAAGCTAGTCGTTTGCCTGATGTTAAGTGACACGGCTGCCCATATCAGTTGCAGTGTCACTCGGAACTCCAAAGTATAGTTTCGCGTGACACTGCACTGTGCACGTCATCCTGAGACATAATTATTACTAGACTGGTGATGTCTCAGGATAATGTAGGTAGATACAGATAGACACTAGGTAGTTTAATTACTGGGCAAACTATGACTTGATCTAATTTCAGTCTTCGGTTTACACACATGGTTAATTATGTCCCACATGTGCGAATAAAGCGATTTGCCTCCACGTATCCTCCACTTCATAATGCGAACAGCCAAAGAGTGGAACGTTTTACCGGCGTCCGTATTTCTCGAAAACTGCAACCTTACAATCTTCAAGCCGAGAGTGAACAGGTATATTCTAAACAATCGTGTTATATCCAAGACCGCATTGTCATCAAACAATAAAAAAGTTGGAGATAGAAAGAGCTCCATTTTGCAGTGAATATGCACACTTGGGTCTTACCAACATTAAACATGACTAGATTGGCATTGCTTCACTCGGAGACCGCCAGCAAGGTCAAGTTTCTGCAACCAGCCATGGCTTCTCGGAGAGTTTGAATGTGCTCTCCTCCGGCTCGTGCGCGTCATATATGTATATCTCTGAGCCGTGTTGTCGTCTGCGTACCCAAGGATCCCGACTTTCAACAAATCGTTGATGGGCAGCAGGAAAAGGGTTGCAGAAAGAACTGACCCTTGAGGGACCCCGGCATTGAATGCCAATTGACCGGACGGAGCAGCCGTCAACGACTACCCGTACGATTGGTCTCTCAGCAAGTCTCATATCCATATACATAAGCCAGAGGGCAAGCCGTGACACGAAAGTTTGCTGACTAGGCTAGGTCAACCCCTTTGCGACATCCAGAAAAACAGTGCTTCACCATACTTCTCAATGGCTTCGCTTCAGTTATGCATGGCATATGCTAAAAACCATTTTAGCCCAGTTTCGGCGAAATCCGTATTGCCGGTCACTGAGGAGATCATTCGCTTCTAGGTATGCCAGAGAATAGACGTGACTGATAGGTCGGTAGTTTGAATGTTCAGCAAAGGTAATTTTTTTGGTTTTTGCATCCATAATTTAGGCACATGACCGGTCTCTAACAAAAGGCGGAACAGGCGTGTTAATACATGCAATAGCTGGTGCATATGTCTTTAGGACTATTGCTAGTATCCAGGTGCAGATGGCGTAGTGCTGTGGCGGATGTGAATTTCCGGCATTGTAGCCTCGGTTCGAGGTAGACATGGGGCACCAGCAGCATCTAAACGAGAATTTTCCGAGAAGAGTTTGGGAAATTTGTTCGCTTTTTCTTATGCGGTGTGTTAGTGACCCGTCAGGTTTCTGTAGTGGAGGCAGAAATAGGTGGCAGAAGTTCGCTTCGACTGACTTGACCAGGGACCGAAACTTGCATGATATTGTGTTCTAGTTCTAAGACATAGTTGGGATACGCCAGGTACGCTGCGTCAGCTCGACGTCTGATCTGCGTTTACATGAGAAAAAACAAGTGCGGTTTTACAGTCTCGAGGTGATGTTGGACCGAATTGATATTAGAACGCTAGCCCCGGATGTTAGAGAAATGCACTTGAAGCGAGAGGAAGAGCGTGCACCACTCGGGTTGCCATATGTAGGGCCTCAAGGGTAAAGTTACGAATGCGAGGACACCAACCCCAAAATTAAATTTCGATTTTATTTACCTTTCTTTCTCTGTGTACTTCACCATAAGTGGTGATAATTCATAACTGAAGAAAGCTCCTGGCATTCCAGATTCAGAATTTATATTGGAAATTGATTTTTGATGTCTTGTTACTGAAAACTGGTTCGTGTGAAGAACTGTATTATCCAGATTTACATAAACTGTAGGAACAATTTTCAAATAATATTGAAACATTACAGCACCTGAAATGAAATGATATCTTTTAAAAATGGGGTCAAACCGATTTCAACCTCCTCAATTTCATACTGCGTCATAGTTGGATGACATATTATTTCCAGTTTATCATCATCATCAACATAGCGCACCTTTAATAATAAAGTGAATCAAGTCAAAAAATTGGGATTCACCGATTTTGTAGTAAAACGATTTCTATGCTCCTAAAGAATAGGTACAGTTTAACAGCCGCTGCATTCACGGCTGTACGAGCGAAATAAAGGAACGTTCGTCTCTTTTTGATTGACTCGTCGATCCCTTCCGAAATCACAAAACGAACCAATTAGAAATGCTCCAGCAGTGATCAAACTGAGACGTGTGCTTGAGTGGAATAATTCAAAATAAATCATTTTATCAATTATTCTTTTTTTTTCTAAAATTTTCATTCAATGGTAAACAGCATTATATATTAAAACACCTTGTTTCATACTATGTTTTTACTAACAAAATGCATTAAATACTAGTGATGCATTTGTTGCAATATTTTTTTACATAAAGGTTGTACTAATAAGTATTGTGTCATGAAGTATGATTAAAACTTGACGAAATTTTTAATCAAAAAAAGATCTACATCACAAAAAATGTTTAATTTTTATTTCAAACCTCAATATTTTAGTAAATATTAATAATTCTAATTATTTTGAAGTCCATTTATGTCCCACCATCATTTTGACAAAACTTTAAAGACATTTTACTTTTTAAAGTGCTCCAAAAATCGAAATATTCGCTGAAACATAGTCAGCGGTAGACTTGTGAAACTTTAAACGTGATTTCCCAACAATCATGAATTTTGAGTTGATTCACTTTATTTTTAAAGGTGCGATAGGCCTCCCCCATAGAGACCAAATTCTTACAAATTTAATATCTACGGCTACGCTCTATATGCTAAAATCACAGATAGAGATAAAAGAATCGACGGACTAAATAGTGGGTTCCATTCGCATCCAATTATATACCATTGTCGAATAAAAAAAGTTTCGAAATTTCATCCACAACAATAAATAATTATAACCAAAGAATCGATAATGTAACCTTGGTCCATAACGTTCAATTGCGATTGGAACGTGAGAAAACTTAAAAACGCTCTAAAGTGATCACAAGCTACGTAATTTTCAAAAATAATGCTATATCAGTTCGACTGAAATCCGCCATAACTAAAAGGATGAAATGGTTAGCGCAAAAGCATACATTTTGAAAGCATCTACTCTTAGAGTTTTGGCGGGAAAATGAAAAAGATCGAGTCACCGCATTGTCTTATTTTCCAAAACTTGTTTGTTTTTCAGTGTTAGTGTATAAAATTGGTGGCATTTTAATCGTTAAGTGCTGGATTACAAGCATAATGAGTGTGGGAAAGTGATATTTATTTTATTATGTTTTGGCTCCACACCTCCGTGTATTTAGCCAGTGTCAAATAATTGATAATTTAGCAAGTTAATGATATTTCACGCAAATATGTGTCAATTCACAGACGAAGTCATCAAGTCAAGTCATAGTCTAGTCAAAGTCACACTCCTACTAAAGTGGTGGCAACTTTACTTGGAGCTTCTATGGAGTTTTGGAAACAACACGAAAAGAAACGCTTCACCATCATTATACCATTTTCCCACACTCACGCCTGTAATCTAGCACTTAACGAATAGAATGCCACCAATTTTATGCACTAACACTGAAAATAACACAAGTTTTGGAAAATAATATAATGCGGTGACGCAATCTTTTTCGCTTTCCCGCCAAAACTAGAAACGTTTCTTTTCGTGTTGTTTCCAAAACTCCATAGAAGCTTCTGGTAAAGTTTTTTTTGTATGTTTTGGCTCTATACTTTTGTGTATTTAGCCAGTGTCAAGTAATTGATAATTTTTCAAGTTAATGATATTTACACAAATATGTGTCATCTGAAGTCATCAAGTCAAGTCATAGTCAAAGTCATACTCCTAGTAAAGTGGTGGCAGCTTTACTTGAAGTATCTATGAAGATTTGGAAACAACACGAATAGAAACGTTTCACCATCATTATACCATTTTCCCACACTCACGCCTGTAATCCAGCACTTTACGAATAAAATGCCACCAATTTTATGCACCAACACTGAAAATAACACAAGTTATGGAAAATAATAAAATGCGGCGACGCGATCTTTTTCGTTTTCCCGCCAAAACTCCTCTGGTAAAGTTGCTACCGCTTTACTATTTGACTTGACTAGACTATGACTTGACTTGATGACTTGGATTGTGACTTGACACACATGCATGTATAATATGAAATATTACTTGACACTTGGCTCCACACTATTGTGTACACTATTTACACAAGTGTGGAGCCAAAAAAAAAAAAAGCATCTTATCTACTGTCACTTGTCTGTCATCTGTCAATTAGGCTTACAAGTCAGAGGTGTCACGCTTTATTACCATTTCGCTCGAGTATTTTTCGAAATATTGGAATTTGGATCGGTCACCGGCAAATATAATTGCTAATAAGTATTAAACCAGTACGCTTTTCCAGATTGCCATAAAATAATCTACAAAATGCCTGTCCCCGGCGGCATGTACCAGAGCCAAGGCCCTACCTGTTTTGACAAAATGAAGATGGGATTTATGATCGGTTTTTGTGTTGGGATGGCTAGTGGTGGTCTTTTCGGCGGTTTCACGGCTCTCAGGTTAGCAGACCTATTAATTCAATTTGTTATAATGATGTGACAAACTAACTTAAATGTTACGGTTGCCCATACTATACCCAGCAAATTTCACTACCTACAGTGGCTTTCAAACTGAAACAGTAGTGCTTGAACACTACTGCTTGCCAGCGGAATACCTGGCATAGAGGTGGTTATGATGTGTGCTATACGAAAAGCAATTCTGATGAAAGCAAGATACAGTGAAGCCTGGATAAGTGAAAAACCTCTATTATTGAGAATCCCAATGAGGTCCTGGCACTTTTTCATCTAATTACCTCTGTTGATGGGACTTTTCGTATCTGATGAAATGAGATTAGATTTCTAGGATTTTTTGATGTTTAGCTCTATAATTAGGACTCTGTAGTTCAATTCCCTCTATAAGTGAGACATTTTATCATGTTGGCACAGGTATCATGCTTGTTTGAATTTCTTTTGCATATCCTTTGCCAGTACTATCTCAGGTTTTGACCGACAAATAAGGGAATAAAAGTGTACAACATGTTCAAACCTAAATACGTTATTAGTGTCTAAAAAATGAAAGCTTCTATCAGATTATGATTATGAAAAGTCATATGAACAACTGTGTATGGGGAACAAGATACCAAAGTCAATCCTGTTTAGGATTGTTCAAAACAACGAGAGATAATTCAGTCCCAGTGTCTTGATGGAAAAGGAAAACTAAAACAAATAACATCATTTTGACATCCATAAGTGGGGGTCTCTGTAAATGAGACGATGATAATTTTTAAACTTGTCTAATTGGTTAAGTAAAAGCCTTTTTAAATGGTACAATGCTCAATGGCTCAAAGGGGGACAACAATATTACAATGAGACCAATGGTCTCTTGAGATCCCAATTAACCAGGTCTCATTGTAATATTGTTGTCCCCCTTTCACTGCTTGTCTAAAAAGGAAGTATCATAGCAACCATTCTGCTCTTTTCCATTCACATCTTATTAGTAAGTTGGTCTAGTAAAATTTTGTGTTAGGTAGTTAAAACACTAATCATGCATAATGGCTTGTTGCAGGTATGGTGCAAGAGGAAGGGAATTGGTTCACTCTGTTGGAAAAGTGATGCTTCAGGGAGGAGGGACATTTGGTACATTTATGGCAATAGGTACCGGAATACGTTGTTAAGTTTAGATGGATCTGCATAATTTACAGTTTTGTACATAGTTTCCATTGACTTTCTCAAACAATAATTGTTTAGTTCATTTGAATTAGTTAATATTAAATATGGTTAAACATTTTTGGGTTTAGTTAACAAATTACCCTAAGTTATGACTGGAAGTAATTCACAGTAGGTACAGGTAGTTGCTCTGAGTTTAGTTACAACTTCTATTGCTATTTTTTTCATGACTTAACAGTGGCACAACTGCATTACACTACCAGTAGTGTCAAGGGGAATTGATATTCCCTTAGCACTACCCAAGTACCTAAGGGAAATATTTTATCCCAATGACACAACCAAATGATACCAGTACTGCTAAGGGGAGCTGATATTCCCCTAAGCATTACCTGTTGTGCCAAAGGGAAGTTTCCTTCCCACTGACACAACTAGATCTTGTCACATGTAAGCAAAGACATATTTTCTAATGAAGTACCAGGTTAGTATCAATCAAGAAGAGGTTCAGGCTTCATTACACTATTACTTATTTTATTAGGCTGTTATATAATAAATAAAGAGAAATAATTTTTTATCCATGTGAGCATAACCACTGGTGTAGTTATAAAATCATATTTTTTTTCCCCTTCAGGCTATTTTGCTATTTAATTAATATATATAGTATGGCATTTTATTTTTCTAGACTACCATAAAGTTATAATAATGATAATGCTCAATGATCACATAGATCCTGGATAATTACTAGGATTCTGTGTTTAGGGACTCAAGAACTACAAGACCATGGTCCCACAGCACCCAGGCTCAGAAACAATACTTGCACTTTTTTGGAGTGCAAATACTTATTCGCCACAAGAATCGAACCTGCCATGTCTGGGTTAGGAGTTGACCTGCTCAACCACCACACCACAGAGGCTGTCAAGTTATACCGCTATGTGTAGTTTGGGGTTTTGAATAATTACCTTCTTTGGCAAGTCCAGTAATTCCATCCAGTGGGGCAGTGTTGGCACTCTTGATGTCAGTCCCAAATGACAAATGTTTAATTATGTGAGTTGTATTGAAAACTGATGATGAATATGGTTGGACATCATGTACATGCACATGGTTTATTGTGAAGCTCTTGCCGGGAGCTATGTGAAAACTGCCACCAACCTGAATAACAGTAGAATAAAATTAATACATACTTATAAATGATATCTGTGACATAGTAGGTGTGATAAATTTTACTCATAAATGAAGTAGAAATGTTACTTTTTACTTTACTATAGATCAAGACACTCGTGTACATTTATATGCTTTGTATGGAAGATTAATTTTATCAGCTGATTCTTTGTCAAGGAGAGTATGCTAATATATATACAATACATATATTAGCATATTTTAATCTATAATATATATATGTATTTTTATATTTATACCATAATTATGTACTTACACGATTTACTTCCATATACCCATATATTTGGCAGCCTTCTTTTAGTGCTAAATTAGTTCTTTCAATTGACTCATCATTCTTACATTGCTCTATGGTGGCTAAATCAGGTATAGCCCATCTCCTTAGTCTATAAGCTTCTTTAACTTCTTCACATGTATTGCAACATCTGTAAGAAAATAACAGAGCCCAACTCTGATCAGCCTTGTTGCTTAGCTTATCTAAGGGTTATCACTATATCAACTAGATTTTGGACACTATTCATTATTGATTATGCAGAAAATAACTTACTGAGATTCATTCAATGCAGCCCCATAGCAACTGCCACAAGTAACCATTGCAATATTTGTGTTATTCTCTTTCACCTTTGAATAAAACAATTAAATATTATTCTTAACATACAAACAGAAACTCAAAAAAATGCTTATTTATCTGAAGGTATGTACTGTTGTAGATGTGGCGATTTCATGTTTCTTTGGTTCTTCAATAGGGTTTCCACTTAAATCCAGCCTTCGCTTATGTATACTATGATCCATTTGTAGGTGTTGTTCACCAGATGAATCCATTGCATCTAATACTAAATCTGTAAAATAAACTGCTTGTAAATTTTATAAGCTTAGAATTTTGGAACTCTTTGAAACCTTTAAAAACAAATTAATAAGTGAAATTTGGCCAAAAATATCAGTAGCCTTACTAAATAGGACTACTGGACCTTTCTTTATTTATTTTAGCAAAACTTTGGACATACCTTTAAATATAATAATCTAGTACCTACATAGGTGTAACTTATATTTTGGTAACTTACAGTCGCATGATATCGAAGGCACAGTAATATCTAGATTAATGCGTAATTTATGGCCTCGGGATGTATCCACAAATAGCTCTTCAGATATATTTGGAGACATGTATGTATGAAGTTCCGAGAGAAAAAGTAGAAGCATGATAATACCACCAACCACAGTTACTGAAATTTATTAGTGTTTATAGTAATTTTTAACGTTCTCATCGCAAGTTAAATGCATTTTTAAATCACGAAGAACTTACTTGCTGCCCCGGTAGCGGTTTTCACCCGAAAATCTTCTAAAGTTTTAGCATATGCGTCTAATTGTTTGAACTTATCAATAAGAGGCGAAGACATTTTTTACAATATATATGTTTTGTAAATATTAATTGAATTGAACCTCTTTGTAAATGCTCGTATATACTATTAATTTATATAATTAGCTATTTAAATCAGATCTTGAATGAACTGAAAATAAAACGCCGGGCCACGCACTCTCCAGATAAATGTGTTTTATTATGATGACACTTCACGTCTCGTAAAATACCCAGTATGTAACGCACGCCCGGCAATGTGCCTAACAAATCCATGTACCGTACGAAATGATGTTCAGTCTGTAATGCCAATTTGCAATCCGGGGGGATTGTCCCCCTCACTCCATTTCTTCACCCCCTTTGGTCCCCAAGGAAGATACGTGGTATCCTCTATCGTCTCCTTAGTCTGTGAGGTTGTAGTATTATTCTCTACTTGGTCTGTGGTAGTATTTCCTCTGTCTGTAGCGTAGTACTCTAAGGTCTGTAGTCTGTGTCTTCGGTGTCTGTGATAATCTTCCAATCGCCATTTCGTTTTATTTTTCATTGTTTATGTTTACATGAAATAAATAATAAATGTGACCAATATTTGCGTCGAATCCATTCATAGTATTGTAGAAATCACAAATTGACCGCTGAATACATGGATAAATTACTTCTAGAAGAATATTAATGGTTAAGGTAAGTCCCTAGTCTAACAAGTTCGATCAAGTGCATACCACTGTAGATGCTATTTATGTAATCAGTCACTAAATATAATAAAAAAGAAGAAGGCAAGGTACTTGTGGGTATGATAGGCATTATTCTAGTTTTAAAACTTGGCCTATTTTGACCCAAGATAATAATTTTAGGAGAAGTTAATAGGTTATCTAGATACCTACCTAACATGGTATTTTAATATTTTCAGGCTAAGAAATGCATGTCTTCAGCAAATACTACCTACCTACTGCTGCTATCATGCGCTACTTGACTTCATATATTTGTAAGTAGAAATTTTAAGTGCTGACATACAATATTTTTGTCTAGGAACACCAGGCGTGTTAGGAGCTCTTTCATTCTGGCTCTACATCTATCTACATTTATGTAAGTCATGACTGACTGGTTACAATCAATGCAGATAGCCTAGATCACAATGCTGGCTGGAAACATGTTTGAAGTGTGCGTTCCTATGTTTTATGGTGTAGTGTTGTACTAAGAAAGGGTATTACAGTACATTATTTTGACTGGCCCGTTAGCTCAGTTGGTAGTATCCCTGCCTTCTGAACTGCAGGTTGTGGGTTCGATTCCCACCCAAGACAAACATTTGTGTGATGAGCATCAATGTTTGTTCTGTGTCTGGGTGTTATATTGTAAAGTATATAAAAGTATCTAAGTATTGTATCAGTTATCTGGTTACCATAATACAAGCTTTGCTTAGTTTGGAGCTAGATGGCGCTGTGTGAAATGTCCACAGATGCTTATTTATTTATTTATTCAACCCAAGAGGGTGTCAACAGTCAAGTAGGGTGAAAATGTGATTCTACTTAGCCTAATATGATAAATAAGTTTGATAAAATAGAAGTTCTTTCTTCTTTACAACTATGGTGCGAGCAACCCGGCACAGAACATAATCTGATCTGGAGAGAAACAAGAAACTGTTCAGTATTCTAATGTGTAATTTGAATGTTTATTACATTAAGAATCTTAGCCAACCTTGTCTCTGATATCTTACATATTCTACTTAGTTACTGAAAAAAACTGATCACAAAAATAATTGTACCACCAATTTTCTTTGTAGAAGACAAAATGTTAACCTTATTAAAATAATTACAGTGTGTTACGTACACTACTACCTACTACTATTACTAGCACATTTTCTAATGTTATATTACATTAACAGCCTCTGTGGTATGGTGGTTGAACAGGTCGGCTCATAACCCGGAAACGGCGGGCTCGATTCCCGCGACAGGATAAGTATTTGTGCACAGAAAAAAAAGCGCAAATATGTGTTATGAGTCTGAGTGTTGTGGGACCGTGGTCCTCGTAGTTCCTGGGTCCCTAAACATAGGGAATCCTGGTTAGGATCCAGGAAATGTATGTGATCGTTGGGCGGTATTATTATTTTTTATCATAGAATAGGCAAGGTTCTTAAATTACACAGCTTTGTCCGTTTTTATCTGTGGTGCTATCTCGAATTCTAGTACCATTTTCTTTTTCAGCTTTATTTATATCCAATAAAATGGGGAGCCAATATGCCTGAGACTTAAAACCACATCTGAAAAAATTGTCGCTGCTGAAAATGCAAAGGAAGACTATTTATATGGTTATTTGAAATATTAAACGCAAACATATCATTTTCTAGTTTCAGTTCCGATTCCCTGTAGGTCTATATCTGTATCATGCAAAATGTACGCATCTATAGCTAGCATATACCTATACGTATGAATATTAGTATAATATATAGAAGTAGGTATCTATAGTTTCATACTATACTAGGTACATATATATACGTATATAGTAGACACAGCTGTCATCTTCTAAGTTTGCAACGATACATTGCTGATGTATGACACATTATCATCTGATACGAAGTATCTCTACCTAATCTGTGATGTAACGCTGAAACACTACGCTGTCGCATATGTAGAAAAGTACTCTGTGGTCGGTAAAATGCAAAGAGCATATAACCACTACGTTTTAGTGAAATGTCTAAAAGCCAATCCAATCCAAATCTGACAAGTGCCAACAGTCGACCACGGTTCTGTCACGTTGACACTTTTTTGTTTGTTTATTAGCTCCACACTTTTGTGTATTTAGCCAGTGTCAAGTAATTGATGATTTATCATGTTAATGATATTTCACGCAGATATGTGTCAAGTCACAGTCCAAGTCATCAAGTTAAGTCAAGTCAGTGGCATTTTATTTGTTAAGTGCTGGATTACAGGCATCAGTGTGAGAAAGTGGTATAATGATGATGAAACATTTCTTTTCGTGTTGTTTCGAAAACTCCATAGAGGCTTCTGGTAAAGTTGCCACCACTTTACTAGGAGTATGAATTGACTAGACTAGACTAGATTATGACTTGACTTGATGACTTGGACTGTGACTGGACTAGAATTAAATCGAGAAATTACCAATTACTTGACACTAAATACACAAACGTGTGGAGCCAAACTAAAAAAAAGAACGAGTGTGCTTTACAAGCAAGGCCACACGACTGAAATAAAATTTCTTTAGCTCCATCTATCGGCCGGTATAACTTTGTTTTATTTTGATTAATGTTAATATCGCCATTTTGACAATAATTATTATTGTGAATTGTCATTTTGCCGAATATACCAACATAATAATCCAAATTTTTAACTTTGCTATGTTGACAATGAAGATCTACGCTAACCAAATAAGTTAAATAAGTTTTACTTCAAAAAACAGTGTAATGTATATATTATACGTTAAAAGGGGGCTATTGTAAGAGGGTTGTAGCAGACTTCTATCGACATTTCATTTCATTCAATCGACATTTTACCAGACCAACATAATTTTAATCGGAAGGTTTTCAAAATTTCGTTTTTTTTTATCTATGTTTGCCTATAGATTATAGGTATATTTATATATTTAGCTTATTTTGATGTGAAACTGGTAGACACGCATGTCAAAAAGACAGTTGCCACAAAAATAGAAAGAAATTGGCAATCTGACATAAATATGACATAAAAGTACATAGGGGAACTGAAGGCATTACGCGGGGGCGAGTTGGCTGGACTGCAGTCGCGACCCTTTCTCGCCCCGGTACGGCGGACGAGGGCTCACGGGGGGGTTTTAGTGGGTTCGAGTCCCACATACCCCCTGCCACCACGGGGGGGGGGGGAAGTGCGAGGGCATTCTCACTCACGGTCAATATTTGCAAGACTGTCATACGGGCCTACAGATTTTGAGCGCAGTGTAGTTTTTTCAATATTTTGATGTAACGACATTATTCTGAAAGCTTGGAACTTCCCATGACGCTATTGGCCCACTCAAAACGCGCAACCAGGGTCTGTTATCTTGTATAGCAGAGTTTTTGCGGTTGCACACATCAATCTTTTATGTGTTTGTTGCTAAAGTATACCACTCCAAAAAATACGTTGCACGTAAAAATTAATACACTGGCCACCCCAAACTCCAACGTTACTTAAGACAATTATTATACTCTTTGGTTACATACACTTTGAAAGTCAGTATCAAGTCAAAGAAAAGAAGAGTTTTGGCGGGAAAGCGAAAAAGATTGCGTCGCCGCATCGTATTATTTTCCAAAACTTGCGTTATTTTCAGTGTTAGTGTATAAAATTGGTGGCATTTTATTCGTTAAGTGCTGGATTACAGGCATGAGTGTAGGAAAATAGTATAATGATGGTGAAACGTTTCTTTTCGTGTTGTTTCCAAAACTCCATAGAAGCTTCAAGTAAAGTTGCCACCACTTTACTAGGAGTATGATTTTGACTAGACTGACTTGACTGTGACTTGACTTGATGACTTCGACTGTGACTTGACACATATTTGCGTGAAATATCGATAACTTGATAAATTATCAATTACTTGACACTGGCTAAATACACAAAGGTGTGGAGCCAAATCCTAAAAAAAAAAAGAAAAGAAAAAGTTTAACAGGTTTTTGGCGGGAACGCGAAAAAGATCGCGTCGCCACGCCGCATTATATTATTTTCCAAAACTTTTGTTATTTTCAGTGTTAGTGCATAAAATTGGTGGCATTCTATTCGTTAAGTGTTGGATTACAGGCGTGAGTGTGGGAAAATGGTATAATGATGGTGAAACGTTTCCTTTCGTGTTGTTTCCAAAACTCCATAGAAGCTTCAAGTAAAGTTGCCACCACTTTACTAGGAGTATGACTTTGACTAGACTATGACTTGACTTGATGACTTCGACTGTGACTTGACACATATTTGCGTGAAATATCATTAGCTTGATAAATTATCAATTACTTGACACTGGCTAAATACACAAAAGTGTGGAGCTAAAACATTTAAAAAAAAAAGTCCCTTTACAGCTGCTTCCGCATCACAGACCACTTATGAGAGTGTTCCGCATATGTATACAAAATAACAAAGTCCTTATACAGCCGCTTAAAATAATTTATTTTTGTTGTATGTATCGCAAACTTTAAAGCACTTACCTATTTAAGTATATTATACAATTTGACAAGGCCTAGAATAGCTGCAAAAGCTATATATACTGTAACATTGAGATTATTTTTTTTTTAAGATTTGGCTCCACACTTTTGTGTATTTAGTCAGTGTCAAGTTATTGATAATTTATCAAGTTATCGATATTTCACGCAAATATGTGTCAAGTCACAGTCGAAGTCATCAAGTCAAGCCATAGTCAAGTCAGTCTAGTCAAAGTCATACTCCTAGTAAAGTGGTGGCAACTTTACTGGAAGCTTCTATGGAGTTTTGGAAACAACACGAAAAGAAACGTTTCACCATCATTATACCATTTTCCCACACTCACGCCTGTAATCCAGCACTTAACGAATAAAATGCCACCAATTTTATGCACTAACACTGAAAATAACATAAGTTTTGGAAAATAATACAATGCGGCGACGCGATCTTTTTCGTTTTCCCGCCAAAACTCAATCATTGAGATTATTCTCTTGTGTTCCTATGGAAATAAACAAATGAATACTGAATACACCGACCTGCACTTGGCCAGAGTGATATATTATGGCCTATACTCTTTCCTTGTGAGAAAAAGGTCTCAGCAGTGGGAACGTATTGGACCGATGAAGATAGTCTCGATAGATCAACACATTCTAATCTCGTTTCTATCACAAATGTCATTTATTATTTAATCTAATTTTTTTTTTCAAGATAGACAAGTAGTAAAAGCCAAGTAGAGGATAGTAAGACCATTCTGAAACTGGGGTCAGTTGCCTGACCGTGAGTTTTTACCGATTAAATATTCATTAGAGTTCCCACTGGGGCGTGCGATTTATACAACGAAATTTGATATTTCGTCCTTTAATTTAATTATGTTTTTTGATTTATACAATGTAACTTTTTGTCATTTAATGCAACAAAACGTACTGTACCTAAGTATCTCTATATATTAGTGTATGCAACAAATCCAGAAACCTTAAACCCTACTTACCTACATGTTTTTTTATAGGAAACGCAAGATGATATTCGATCATTAGGTAATTATTTAATTAGTTTTCTGAAAGCGCACTGAAAACTGAATAACATTATTTATAACTACAACTATTACACGGCTAACACTCACGAGATACAGTCGATTAACTCGACCGGTGTTCGGGCAATATAGATGGGCATGGGCATGTTATTCGACTGTATCTCGTGAGTGTTAGCAAGAACATCATTATTTTTACGACACAGTCGAATTTTACAGTCGAATAACTGTATCTCGTGAGTTTTCGCCGTGTAATAGTAATAGTTGTAGTTATGAGTACTACTCACGTCAGTTTCTATAATATTATATCATTATTTTTCTCAAAACTTAGGTACCCGGTAAGTTTTGAGAAAAATAATGATGTTCTTGAACAAGGTAGGTATGTTAATATTATAGGATGTTAGGTAGGGCTGGATTTTGATTAATTGCAAGACTGCAATGAATAGTACGGCAGTTGAATTTATGTTTTTATTGTCGTAAGTAATAACCTTATTTACTACATAGGTATACAACATGAACTTTACCTATTTTTGTAGGCAAACAAGAATGTGATGTTATAGACCACCTCGTTGTAAAGGCAGTGCTCCAGTGTTCGTAGATCAAGTGAGTCTTGTCTTTATTTTAAAAATCTGTTGATGAAACTATTAAGGTGTCAAAAAGTAACGCAGGCATGATTTGTAATAACTTACATCATTACTAATTCTAATGACAATCCTGCCACACATTCATAATAATTGAAGATTTTATTATTAATAACATTATTGAGTATTATTTACATGTGTACAGTCTTTTAATTTAACTTAAAGAGATCACTTCTTAACATTGAAACCTTCTCCCGTAGGATCTAATATCCAAGGGTAGTTGTTTGGGCACTCCATGCATGTAAAGAGACGAAGAGTCTCTCCTGGCAACTCCCGAGTTGTCAATGGGCAGGCATTTGGCAATGAACAGAAGGGTTGACCTTTAACATCACATTTGTCTTGTTTCCAGTCCGCGAAATCTCTGAGGGCAGACAACTCAGTAGGCTTCTGCATCCATTGGATTACTTGAATTAACGAAGTGAAGTATACATCGTTTTTCTCCAACATTTCTTCAATGAATTTGATAAGCTCGTCTCTGAACTCTTTCTTGGATTTAAGCCATGAGGCGTGGAAGTGAAGACCGAGAGGAGCGCGGTTGGTAGAGTAGTGGCGGTTGAAGTTGTGGCGAAGCAGACGCGCGAATTGATCTCCGGTTTGGATATTGGAGCAAGAATCTACCACGTGACAACCTGGCAAAGATTCGTCGAAAGTTGGATCATCTCTTCTGTCCAGTTCATTCATGACCATCTCCCAAACTGGGTGGCTTCGGGACGGGCAGTTGTGAGCATTGCCGTTGCACTTGTGTGGCATTCTGAAGTACAGAGTGTAGGGCCAGATTGGGACGCGACTGAGTGGCGCTGTTATGGAAGCGTCATACACAAAGTATTGATCAGCCATCATTTCGAATTGCTTGTTTCCACCAACACGCAAGTAAGGGGCGCGCAGTCCAATGATTGAAGAGTCAGTAATGTTAGCAAAACGCTCTACGATAAGGCGGGCGCCACCCATCTCCGCTAACCAGTCGTCATAGCTGCCACTAGTCCAGTATGATGGGTCATCTTTGTGGGTTATTGAGAAAACTCCAATTTCGTGACCTTTGCGATGTAGTTCTTGAATGGCCGCATAATTTGAGTATTTGTGAGACACGAAGAAAGTACCACGGACTTGGCATCCATTGGGGTTGTGACGATTTCCATTGAATATCTGTTCGTACAAATCAATATTATCAACATTCACAGCGCCGTTGAATGTGATGGTGATCATTTGAGGGACCTGGTTTGGTTCGATTCCTCCGGGTATGCGGGTGCCGTCAGCGGAGCAGAAACAGTCAGGGAGTATGCACTGGTTGGGGTCGCAGTCTGGGGCTCTGTTGGGGTCCACGTCGACAGCTGCAAAGTAGAGGATTAGTTAACCATCTAGTCAAAACTGTCCAGTAACACTAATCAAAAACTAAGGTGAGTACTTGTATACATTTTTTTCTGATCATATTTATAATTTTATTACATAAGCCAAAACCAAAATTCTAAGTGATTGGTACTTACTGCAAGCATTTTCATCGGATTCATCTTTGCAGTCAGGTTTACCGTTACAAAACAGTTCTTTCTCGATACAGTCTCCACTGCCGCAGGCTAATTTTCCTTCTGGGCAAATAGGCTCATCTGTTTTCAAAATGGGCAAAATTTTTCTCGGTTCTGAAAAATAAAAGTATGTATAAGATACAACTACCGCGATTTGATAAATGAAAGATGAATTGTCATGTGTCTGTTTGTTGAATACTTTTCTCTGAAATGACTGTACTTAATTTATTCTAATCCTAATGAAAACTATTATTCCTCCTATGCAGGCGACTGGCTTTTCTTCTTATTTTATTTACGTAAACTTATCATTGTGGCTGTGTTGAAAGGGGTAATAAGAATAGAGAAGAAAGACTCGGCTAAGCATGAGCGAATGATTATATAGGTAGGTAGTGATAGAAATTAATTTAAATAACAAAATAAGTAACAAGTATGTACTTAATGTAAAAGTAAGATATTGCCAATGTGACAGAGAGCAGGGATTAATTCAATTAATTAGTTGAACGATAAGAAAGTAGAAGATGCTATTTGTAATTGAATTAATTTATTAAGATTATTGTAATGGAAATGGAAGAATTGTCATTGGATTTAATACATAACGAATACAATATTTTATTTACACAATTATATTACTTAACTGGAATAACATAGTAGACATAGGTAAGTAAGTAGTAGAATTTACATAATAATACAATTGGTTTAGAATACTCATATTAAGTACCTAATTGCATCTGTTATTGATCAAAGTGTACAATGGTATTCCAATTATAGAAGTAGAGTAAGTAAGTATAGCTAATATACCTACACTTATGTAACATATATATTATTATTATTATTATATAATCACTAAAAGTAAAGCTCTTCGTGTATAATACATAAACCCAATGATGTGAAAGATGCGGTTTATACGAATATATTAGTAGATTTTATTGCTAAAATTACTTATTAGGGATTAGTTAGTATTACTATTATTATTTACTAGTGCTAGAGAAGTTAGCAGTGTATTTAATGGTAATGAAGCTGAAGCGTAAGAGAGTTAGTTAAGGATTATTCAAGAAGAAGTGAGAATGTATTTGTGTTTTGTTTTTTTACTTTTTATCAGTTTATTTATTACGTTGTTTTAAATTTATAAATTATGTTTAAACTTATTTATTGTTCGTTGTTAATAGCTCTATCATAAAATGTCTTCTTATGTAGGTACACGCTGTTATTGATAATTGAGCGAGTAGTTTTGTAGCCGTATTCCTTTATTATTATTTTAATATTACTTTATTTTGTATATGTTTACACCAGAAACAACGGACTAAAGTGTTTTAGAAACTTTCCAATTATTTGAGAGTCGATTGTAAAATTGAAAACGGGTTAAGTTTATTGTAGAAAATTTTTGTTTAACGTAGGCAATAAACAGCCCTGTACAGCTTTCTATCTAAAAAGTTCCGGTTGAGTCAATATTTCATGTAATATGTGGCTATCGATTAATGGCTATCGATAATTATTAAACTTTTTTTTGTTATTTCATACAAATCAAATGTACCAACTTGATACCTAAATATTTATTAGACTATTAGATTTCTTATATTTGAGACCTGTACTTCTACTGTAGTCTCATTGCATTGTCGAATGAGTTTTGCAGGAATCGATTGGTGTTTATGTATATTGTTTAGCAGTATCCGATGTTAATGCGCGAGACAGCCGGCGCTGGCCGAGGCAAGAGGCCGGTGCCGCTTCTCCATCCGGGGCCTCATGCAATACTCGTAAAATAGTCTACAGTGCGACGCGGCCCCTTCACCCAAGCTTCATTGCTCTCTACGCGACAATAGCTTCTGTTTCGGAACTTACTCTCGAGTTTGTCACAGTTGTTCACTTTACCCTTCCAGTCGCAGGTTTGTTTATCGAGATCGAAAGCCAGTCCAGACGGGCAAGTGATCTGTTTAAGACCTGACCTAGTGCACCTGCATTAACAAGAAATGTGGAATTAAAATAAATGATTATGAAGAGGAAGTGGGCATTCGGAAGGCTAGCAGGTCTCAGTTTCCGATATCAGACGGAACCGGCTCCTAGACGGAAGCGTAGCCCCCCGCACGTCCATTTCCTCGATCGGACGGAACTTACTTTCTACTTTATCGCAATTCTTAACATTTGTTTTCCAGTCACAAGTTTGTCTGTCGATATCGAAGGCGAGACCGCCGGGGCAGCGCACGGAGGCGAGCCTCGTTACACCGTTCTCAGCGCCCTGGTCGCACCTGTACACAGCGAGCGAGCTTAGCTTATATCTTATGTAGGTACAGCTTGGGAATAAGAATCTTTGTCTTTTATAATTATCCAATTACTATACGAACATCATTGATAGTACAGATACCCAATGAAAACTTACAAAGCTTAGATATTAACAAAGCTCAGCTATTCCAGTTCGTTGGTGTCCGTTGTAAATAGGTTTAGGTAAACCGGCGCACGCCTATTTACAGTTATTTATAAATATAACGTAAAGTCAAAGTCAAAATATTTATTGCAAATAAGCTATTTTTAGCACTTTTACAAGTCAAAATTATATTAGGTACTTATATACACCATAATATAACGTATAAATAACTGTAAATAAGTCTATACATTATTATAGAGACTTATCTGCAAATTTTTTTTCATCGTAATGCTTTTGTCGTCTGTTTATCTGCTTTAATAGTATTACTTAGTTTGTTTAAACCTAGACGCGTCGAATGCACTGTTTTGATTCATGAATTCAGCTCGCCGACGTCCCTCTAACAACAGATGCCTACCTAATTATTAAGAAAATCTCGAATTATTACAATGTCGCAACATTATACATAGTGTCACTTAACTAGATAATATTTCTTAGTTGGACAATTTCATAAAAGATGTAAACGTGGCAACTAACCACAGAAACATGACGTCTAACATTCAAGGCACGTCGGTGACCGTTCTGTTCTCAGACTGGAATATCAAGTCACTGCCCACTGCATACCAAGTACCTACATCGCACAAGCCTATAAATAAATCAAACGACAAAGAACGTCACCTCGCTGGAAACTGTATCGAGAGATACCTAAATAAAAACTGGACGTATAAAAAACATCTATTCTTACCAGAGACCAGCTTCAAGTAGGTAGGTACCTAGAAATAGCAATTACTGAAATTGATAAAAATCAGCTGTAATAACATTCACCATAGAGTCGGCCTTGTGAGCTTTCAGTTACGACAAAACGAGAAACTCGTTTGACTACCCAACTGAGTAGTTTACTCTAAGGCTCTAATGGAAACGTGACAATATTACGATAACAGCAATGTTGTATAAGTTTTGCAATCTAGCCATGGGTAGTGGTTGATGGCATTAGATAAGTAATAAGTATTTAAATTATCTTACGATATGATTAGAGTTATTGGTAGTTTATAATGAAATTTACTGCGGCAACCGGGTCAGCTTACCTGACGACATCACGGCAGTCTCCCTCGGTGGTCAGCCGGAAGTACTCATCAGCGGGACGGCTTTCGCACAGCTGCTCTGCGTTCACATCATCACTTTGCCCTTCGTCGTCTTGTCGTTTGACTCGAATTTCACCATTCACTGTAGGAAACAGAACGATATTTTTATGTTGTCTAGCTAGTTACATAAGCTTAAGATCGATGGTCACGTTTTAATTAATATTCACATGCGACGAGAAGTCAATCACCTATCTGATTTGGGCGTAAAAAACGCGGTACATGAAGAACATGCTTATTAGGTAACGCGGCTCAGCGTAAGCAGAGATTGCAACACCGCGCCTTGAAGAATGTAGTAAGGCACTGGCCGTTTCGTAGCTCAACCTAGTGTGTAATGTCGAGTGCATTTAATTGCACACGAGTATATAGATAACTACAGTTTTTATACATACATTGTTCTTTGCGAAAGTCTTGAGAATATAAATTGGTACAAATGTAAGTAGGTAGGCAGTAAGATTATAGAGAACATGGAACCGTGATGTAATAATACATAGATATCAGAAAGCTGTTATCGAGATTATTAAATCGAAGCGAAGCTGCATTCCGAGACCGACTCGAAGACGGCATTGAAAGTTAAAACGTTGCTGGAAAGAAATCGAGGTCAAGTGAGTAAACTACAGCCACGTCAACAGAACGACGGACGATGGCGGTGGCGGCAGCACGGCGCGGGCCGGGGCTTAGCTTCACAACAATAAAGAGTTGCGCCATACTTAGTAATTACTTAACCAAAAATTAAAATTAAGTTTAGTTAATTGATCAAAATTATATTCATAAAACGTTTTAAAAAAGCGCTGGATCAATATTCTAAAGGCAGCTTAATTATTGTTATTTAAAAATCTTTAAGAGATTACAATTAAGTAAATAACTTAACCGGTATAAGGTTTTTACGAAAAGTGAAGAGTGAGTGAGTAGGTACAACAAATAATGTAAAAATCAGAAAGCTCTCGTTAAAATCACTTCAACGTTGTAAAACTACATACTAAAATAAATGAATATCAATCAAAACAAATATTAAGGCAGGTTTAAGCTTTTATCAATTTTTTTAAATATATATATCGGTTGAACAATTCCTTTCTATACATTTAAAAATAACTTATAAGGGAGGTCATGTAATCGCATATGATATTCAATATATAAGTAAGTATTCATGAATATTGGGAATAAATATGAGTAATGGATACATTTACGATAAGCCTGCAAGTGTAGTGTACATAAGTGCGATTACTCACCGAGTAAGGCGAGCAGCAATATACTGAGACACAGACACGCTTGTCGAGCCATGGCGCTCGGCGAGGACTGGCTGCTTTGACGCGCGCCCTCAACGAAGTGCAAGAAGTTTCCACTGCCCCTCTTCACCTAAGTATTTGTATTTATATAACCAGCCAGTTCGAACTCGGCACACCGCTCCGAGACACCGTTCGTCCTATAGCCGCAACACCTTCGCACGATATAAACGCATGCACCCTCTTCACAGCTTTTAAAAGCGCACCTGGTCGTTACTGAAAACAATGTACACAAATGATAATGGGCCTCAATTGCGTTTAATAAATCACCGTAAATATAGATAACTTTCTATCCTATTTTTTTACTGAGATAAACAACACGAGGCGTATCGTAAAATTTAGTTTTATGCGCAATATACGTAAATTATTAGTCAATCATCAATTATATAATTATTGTGGTATTATCGTTACTAACGTATCGCCTAATTCTTGAAAATCTTTTCACAATAACGTCTAAGTATTCGTTAAGTCATACAGGTGTTTGAGGAAAAGCACAAAAACGCAACTGTACAATGAAAGTAGGTAGGTATTAGATTTGCTGAATTTCTTTTTGCAAAATAACTCTCAGTCAGGTATTGTTATCTTCTTCTGAAAATACTCGTATGCAAGACAAAACAATGTTTGGAATACAAAGAGTTATTGAGATAAGAGATAACTTACTTTTGGAACCTGAATTTTGGCCGAAAGATTAGGTACCTATATACTACATAATGTTCTGGGGTTCTGGTGGTATAGATTGCAAAAACCATTATTATATATGTAAGTTTTTAAATGAATCGTTATATATAGCATAGGCTCTATGTAATAGGGCGAATTCAGTGTATGTAGATGTTCAATAAAGTATTATTGTATTGTATTGTAGTCTTTAGTACAGTCTATTATAGGATTTTTTAGCTTTATTATTATAAATTTAAATGATTATTTCTTTAAAATTAAATTAAAGAAAAATTGGTATTGTAAAAGTACACATATTTAGTAAGTATTATGATGATGCACAATCGATAAATGTGTCCTAAGTCAGCTCACAGGGCATAACCACGGGTAGAGATAGAGGAGAGCAATCCTATTCTATATTAATATAATATCCTTTAAACGGTCTTATTATTAACAAACCAGCTGTACGGGATAGAACAAATTCTTCAAAAACATTTTGTGTTAAAAAAAATCCCGCCAAGAAGATTCAAAATTCTGGAAATAGTAAAGTCTGTAGGTGCAAGGTCTGGGGAGTGCGGTGGATGACGGCGATGTTTCAACCTCAGCTCTCGTAACTAGGACACCATCTGCTGTGCAGTATGAAGTTGCACGTTGTGACGCAGGAGGAGCGGAGGTGAGAGATTGACCAAAGCTGGTCGGAGACGTGCGAGATTCTCCATCATTGTGTTCAGTACTTCACATTACACATATGTTGACAGCCTTTGTGGTGTGGTGGTTGAGCAAATTGGCTCATAACCTAGAGGTGGTGGGTTCAATTCCCGCGATAGGACAAGTATTTGTGCACAGAAAAAAAAGCGCAAATACTTTTGCCGTGTCTGGGTGTTGTAGGACCAGGTCCTCATAGTTCCTGCGTCCCTAGATACAGGAAGTCCTAGTTAGGGTCCAGAATCTATGTATGCGATCGTTGGGCGTTATTATTATTATCTGCGGTAATGTTCATCCCGTTTGGTAAGAAGCTGTGATGAATCCCACCGGCGCTAGACTACCAAACAGTGACCATTACTTTTCTAGGGGTACAGTTCAGTTTTCAGATGACCACAGGTTCATTTTCAGGTCGAAATCCAGAATGGAAGCGGACAGACCAATAACAGGTGGTGTATTCGTTTGTAGTGTTCACTAATAATGCTGATGATGTTGATGCTGCGTGCCGCTTGTATCATACTATTCATACTCCATAATTACCCGAATTTATAACGTATCCGTGATGACGAAAAAGATTCAATTGCGATGTAAACGTAAAGCCAATCAATAAACTAATGACTAACATGAAAGAAAAAATCCAATAAAATTAATTCGAAATTAAAATATTTAGCCAAAAAAATATATGTTGATTTGAAATTGCCTAAATATTTCCTTTGAATTGATAAAGGCGTATTATTAGCAGGTGAAATAAATTCTTAAAATGATTTAGTTGGTTCCAGCTAAGGGAGGACACATCTTTTTTACATACTGGCCCAGTGAGACTCACTTTCGATTAACGATCGAACCTGTTTATATAAAATATGTCAATGTCAAATAAAGGTGGAAAGAGGATCATAATTATAATATATGAATTTACATAATTGGAATAATAAAGTATAGGTATTATAATGTAATGTCCCTTAGTAGGTACTTACATACATTTTATGCTATTGTGTTTATCACGTTTAACGTTAAACGTTAGGACAAACCGGCGCGGAGGACACGTGCATGCTGTTTTCTACACACTTTACTGATGATGGTTTGTTCCAACCTTGACATACAAAAATAGATATAAAACTATAGAGGATCTGATCCTCCTTCTTTTATTGTTATAATTGGTAAAAAATTGCGTATGTGCCTGTAATGTTGGTATTTCGCTTTTATGCTAGGTAGGTATGATAAAACTGTTAATTATTAAGAAACTATCTATGCGTTTCAAAATAGCTACTAAATGGGAGCTTCTGTGAAAATGTCAATATATTCAAGAGGTCGTTTATATTATGTGTATATTTAAATTATAATCTAGCTTTGCCGGTGGTGGTACTGTCTTATTTGTCAAAAGTCAAGGTTACACGAGTACTAACGATTACTTGACGTCACCATAAATGATTCTAGGAATTTATGGAACTATAATATTATTCATTTTGTTGGTTAAGTATTTTTGTTTAGTTTCATGTTTTACGTAAAAACAATATTTTAAGGGATTTTATTTTTCAACTGGCAGTATAGGTACTTGGTACCGCTAAAAATTAATTTCATCATGGTACTATAATGAATTTGATTTCAAACACACTTATTCTGGTGAGCTGGAAAGCGTGGATTCAAAGCCCGCTGGTCGCAAATTATGAATGATATGATATTGAAAAGTGAAAATCAAGGTACTTGTATCCAAATCCCTTAAATAATTCCAACCTCACGAACAAATAACATATAACATACGTATAAAAACTGAATAATAAACTATTATGGTACAGTTTCTTATTACTTCCTACTATGTTGAAAAACATGTAAATTGTATCTGAATTAGAAGTTCATAGACACACGGTTATATAACTTGACAGCTTTCTACTAATAACTGTGCTCTGATTTTCAACAAATCTTAAAAAACATAATTTGCGTATGCCATTTTTTTTCTTTATATTTTATTGCAACTGTACTACAAACTAACTTGCTTGTATATACGAGTACGTAGCTAGTAGTAAGGTAATGGGTTAAAATTTAAATATGAAGACTACTGTGAAATTAAAGATTTGTATATTGTGCACTAGCTGTTGATATGTATAGTTGGCCTTGTGGCCATATCCGGGTCTTAAACGTTATGTAACAACGGTGAGGAACGAGCTCTACACGACGTCGACACAGTGGTCAACGTTGGTGGACGGCTGCGGCGTGCGCGGCGCCCGCGCGCCCGCGCCATCACCCGTACCTTACTCGTACCCGTACCATACAACCTCTTCACCGTTGACCGGTCATCGCTATTTTACATAAAGTACCTACATGTTCCACGAATCGGTCCCAAGGTGAATCCGGTTTTAATTTCTGCCCAAACACGAACGATAACAAGATTTGGTGTGGTGTTTCAAGTTGTACTTTTGTGGATGGTCGTAGGTAATGTTCACCGAATGATAAAAAAAATTTGAATCACTTACTATTGTAATACGTAACATATTTTTAAGTAAATGAAATTCCCTAAATAGTACTAAGTGCAATAAGGTATTTGATTATGTATTACCGATATACTGTATACACTCATTTATTTATTATGACGCAGTATTACTATTGGTTTTGGACCAGTCTATCGATTTGCACTTTCAAATGATGTGTTATATATACATTGCATAACATTCGAAGATTTAGCATTTGAACGGTCGGTGTCAGAGCCGCATGCCGATATTAGTAATTATCATGTGATCAATACGTGCACATTTAACCTAAATCGAAGACCCTTTTACTTTAATTACCAATGCATTGGACTATTGCTTAACAAGCTGCATACGTCGCGCAATGAATTGTGTCCCGTCACACCTTGAGAAGTCTAAGTTTTAATAAGTCACTGCCTACTACGAGCTTATGTTGCAAGTTATTAGTCTTTAGTATATTTTTTGTTCGTGAATCATCTTGACGTATTTAGCTGTAAATAATTACAATGGCATTACGCATACCTTTATTTCATTCGGTTGTGAGTAAGAAACACGATCTTTCATAAGATGCACGGAGGGTTCGCCGCCGAACCGGGCCGGGCCGGGGGCGCACCGACACGCTGCCGAGGCAAGTAGGCGCGCGCGAGTCAAGGATTCTTCAAGATATTTCCTTTCACTTGCGACAATGCATACTTAGCCACTATACGTATATTTCGTATATATACGTATTTACCTATACCTTTGGCGACAATTCCACAATGGTTTCTTGGAGACTAATAAATTAATACCATTCTATTTATAGCATAATAAACAGGTATAGTACTCTCAAGCTCAACGGGTTATACCTACTTATAGAAGATTAGCGAGTTAGGATGTAATTCTATATTGTCTATTTACATTTTATATTATAAAACTGTTTTATGCAGTTATATTTCTTGCAAATTGTAGAGATTTACTTCATACTACGTCAGTAATAGAGCCTAAAGTGTCTGTTATATTACATTTATTTTTATGACGAGGGCACACAAGATAGATAGATACCTATTCCACCTACGTGATTATATAGAATAGATTAACAGAACAAAACTGAGATGCATTAACTTTTTATCAAAGGAACAGTCTGATTTGTGGGAACTATTTCAAATATTCTTTGTTTTACTGATCGTGGGTATGAGTTTACATAATCCACACGATTGCATTCTAAAATTGTATGTTCACAGTAGCAAACAAACAAAAAGTACGTTTCACAAGTATCTAAAACCTACTTAAAATACTGAATACTATGCTTTTAAAATCTTACACAATTAAAAATTTCTATAGAATATTCTTTGTTTTTAGCGGCGGCCTCATTCGTAAATAGCTGTATCGTATTTTCCTCGTGCAGTTTTTGCGTTCAGGATATTATTTTAGCTTTGAACATTAGTTAACAAAAGCTTAGGCTACAATAAATACCTAGGTAACGAAGTGATAATATTCATAGATATATTACAACTTATACTAGCATTTGAAGTTTAAGAATAAAAATACTGTTAATGAAGTAAATCTACATTGCCTACCAGCCATTGTCCAAATGCTCCAGCCAGCGTACTCAGCATGCTACCAGCGTATTTTACCAGTGTAATTACAATGTTAATAAATGCCAAACAACCAACAATACAATCAGTACACTTAAGTTATAACAAGGATGCGTAAAACATTTGGAAATGTTCTGTTCAGTAGCATAAAAATAAAAAAAATGTTGATGTATTGATTTCATCGACGAAGACCGTGACGTTAGGCAAATGTAATTGACATCTCAATAAGTGTTAACGAAAAGCGCGGTGCCACGAGTGGTCGGCGGCGTGCTGGATAAACACTTTCACTGCTTTCTCTGACGCAGGCTGCATTGCGCTTCTTCATACTGCCATAGCTAATATCTACGCTGAGCGCAGCTCCACTCTCTATTTATTTAGATAGCGCTAACAATACAATTGTTTTTCATTGTCCTTATTCTTCGGGTCGATAAACGCCTTGCGTTGCAAAACAAAATGGAAAGTTTGTTATGGCTTTGAGGATACAACGTACGTACATGGTCGGAGGTGATGATGTGCAATGCAACCCACCTACAAGATGTCAGGGAGATTAAAGTGTTGGCGCCCCGCACCCGCCGTCTATTGTTCACCGGCTCGCTTGTCTTGTCATACGAGTACACACGTACCTACTCATGCATACCGCTGGAATGTGTCATTTCATTACTCATGCAGGAGAACATGTCCTGAATGGTTCAGTTCAGTTCACGGATCAGGCAGAGCAGCTTTTGGATCACAGATATTTTCAAAGATATATAAGATAAAGATACTATCACATCACACTAATATTATAAAGGCGAAAGTTTGTATGTGTGTATGTTAGTAACTCTTTGGCACTCAAATGACTGGATGGATTTGGATGAAATTTGGTACCAAGATAGCTTATTTACGAGACTAAGACACACACACGCATTTTATCTCGGAAAAGTGAAATTTTCCCGTGGGGTGAGTAAATGATTAAGATACTTTTTATCTGCGGGTGAAACCGCGGGGTGCAGCTAGTTTTAAATTAGAAAATTAATCTAAAAATATTTTTTATATGTAGGTACAATTCAGACGTAAAAAGACAATCAGTTGAATTTAGCGCAGATGCAACTTAATGAAGTATTTAATTTTTAGAGGAAGCTGAGAGCATGATGCTATGAAAAAAGCTCATGTATTCACAACTTTAATATGAAATACCACATTACAAACAGGTGAAATAAACTAAGTCCGTGTTCAGTTTACAAAGTGTCTGAACCACACGACTTGCTAGACACAACCGGGAAGTAACGGAGGAGCTTTTCAATGTCTCAATTAACGGCCATAAAAGTAGAATAACTTAGGTGTACCGTATAACGCAAGAAGTAATATAAGGAAGTGACATTAGTTTTTAATGTTTTCCAATATTTTAAAAAATATATTTAGTAGATTTGCAACAAAGCAATAGCAATGTATAGATAAGTTTATAATATTCGACAAAATCTTGGAACTGACAGTAAGGAAAATACTTCACCGGTTTTAGTTCAGCGCCATTGATGTGAGTGTCTAAACATAGCTAAATATACACTTACACCTACCGTGGTCAGTAACCCTCTAAACATATTTTGTTCTTTTTTGTTTGCATGTGATCTTTCGAAACTCTGTTAGTGTTTGTGAGAAGGACCGTTGGGGAAAAAATTTACAGCAATAAATTATTAATTTTATTTTCTAAGATACAACATTTAAATTTACTCGGTAGTTGAATTTGTCAACTGTACAAAAACTTTCCGCTTGAGGCTAATGACTCTAAACCTGGCCCGATGAGCAAACACCCATGTTCGGGCACCAACCAGCCTGATTGATTGTTATCATTTCAAATACAGTCAAGCGATTGAGACTCCACATACACGTGAAATAATATATCATTTTGGATCTAAAGTATTTTTCAAAGAGGTCAAGTGCCTTTATTTTTTACACTAATTACTGCAGTACTAAATATTACTATCTACACTACATACTACAAAAAACTACTCGCACTGATTACTATGCAGTGGGTAGCGTACCCAGCATATTGGCAGCGTCGTCCCATTGAATTACAAAGCTAATACCAATTTATCCACACCAGGAACATATTATATAAAGGACTTAATATATTTTAGGCAGTATTCAATGGCAACAATTTTTATTGTTTGGCTCCCATACATTAGACTTCAACGCGCGCGGGACTTAGTGCGTAGCGGAGCAATGGCTACGCGTAGTCGTAGCAATTTTTTCAAGTCAAAAAATCAGAACATGTCTTCATTTCAGGGTGCCCTATTACTAAAAGGAACAATTACAACTTTGGCATGGCTTCTGTTTCTATGTCTATATCTGTTTGTCCTCCTGAATCCTGTACATATGCATTACAGTATGAAATTATGCTCAAAGACATTATTAACAATCTTTTAGAATCATCGAACATAATCTTCCCAAAACTGACAAAATTGGCTTCATATGTCCTGATGTATATGTATGGGTCAATATCTATACAAAACTAAAAGTGGTCGGCCTACTACTTTTGGTTTTTATCATTCTTCGCTCTAATATTATAAAGGTGAAAGTGTGTATGTGTGTATGTTTGTTACTCCTTCACGCTCAAACGAATGAATGAATTAAGATGAAATTCGGTACCAAGATAGCTTACAAACTGGATTAACATATAGGCTACATTTTATCCCGAAAAAGTGACTTTTTCCGTGGGCTGAGCAAATAATTAAAATACCTTTTGTCCGCGTGTGAAACCGCGGGGCGCAACTAGTTTGTTTTATAAATAAATATATACAGATTTTACACTTTCAAAGTTTTTATTGTCATTGATCATGTTTGATTGGAAGAGAAACTTTTTTCTCCAAAAAAGGAAAAAGTTTGCTTCTGTATATATACCAGCCAATTTCTATAATACTCGGCAGAGGTATTCGATGCTCATTTCTAAACAAGAATTTCAAATATGAGCAAAACTCGTCAAGAGGTTGTCAAGATATAAGGTCACGAAATCGTTTGTACTTGTGGGGTGCACCATCAGGCGAGTTGGTGGTCAAACGTTTACAGGTAACAAACTATTACAGGTAAAAAGTCAAGTTAAGTCGCATCACCTTCAACCGAAATTGAATTTTATCGCACTAACAATTTAAAGTACGAGTATGTCTCTATCCAAAACCAATTCTACTAAAATTATCAATGCAAAAAGAAATAGGTGGGTATTGAAGAATTGGTGTCTATTATGTATGTATGTAGTATACACATGTGTGTAGATATGTATGTATGTATGTTTGTTATTAGCGCGCTAAATTAACCTCTAAATGAATTTTTTTGGCAATTGGTGTTTAGGTACTTCAGGTCACCGAGTAACATATAGGATACTAATGCCAGATAAAATAAATTGTATGACCAGTTCCTGTGTGATAAATATTCAACGATCAAACGATCTTACCATGATACCATGTTAGCGTGTTGATTCTCGCAATTTATTTTTGTTTGCATCTAGTAAAACATAAACGAATAATTTGTGAATAACGAATATTAAAGAAACGAATCATTTGTTTATTGAATTTTTCGCGATTGATTCAGGTTATATAGTCGATTGATTTTTTTTCTCCTATCAGTGTTTTATTTTTTTGTATTTTATATGTATTTAACTTATTTAAAACTACTAAATTCCAGATTTATCAAAGATATTTCAGCAGTGGTTGCCGCCTTGGAAGTCTGGAAGATTAAACCACACGAAGACTACGTACACCACAGTGCAGTGACCATTTAAACATCAATTTTTATATTATTTCCAATTCATGTAAATAACATGCCTACTGCCTATATATAAAACTTTAAAAAAATTCGTATTCTCTTTACTGTTTTTATTACATTTGTATTAGTTTTAACAAACCATTAAAGCATTTGTAGTCATGTCACGATTTTAGAAGCAAAAACTTTAAAAGCATCCCACTTATATTCACTCAAGGGCAGTGCTTCAATAGGTTAAATAACATTTAAATGCGAAATCCAATCTTCTTTGATGAGTCTATTTATATTGACAATAAGTAAAAATGATGTTTTGTTCCTGACACGCGACGATTATAGAAACATGACTAAAACATGGATATTTTTATATAAGACGTTGATTTCTAATTTCTATTGATAAGGTCGATCATTGTACAGTATCTTTACCATTTAAGCACTATAAAGAAAAATTAATTATGCTATTAATATACTAAAATAATATGCCGGTTTTATTTTGTGAAATAACTTATAATACACAAATACATGATTTGAGTTTTTTTTTAGTTCTAGGTATGTATTTTATGTATTCATGTTTTGCGGCAAGTAATAAAAGCTTTTGTGTTTGCTGGATTATTATTAGTTTGTCTAGTTCACCTTGCTTGACTCAATTAGAAAATAATATATTATGTACATAGAATCAATAAATATATTTATTACAACGTGTTGAGTAAATATTATCCTTTTTAAACAATATAATCATACCTATAAATTGATTTTTAGTATATTAGAGATAATATGAGGAAAAATATATGGTTTTACTATAGTAATTTTAATTCAATTTTTTACTCTGGTCTTTCGTTTTAAAGAAATTTTTTTTACAGTTTTTTACCAGCCATTATATTATTTGTGGCGGTGAAGTGGGATTTGATTCTTCAGATTTAAAGCCTAACCTTTTTATATTATACTTTATATTAAAGTGAAGCGTGGTCTGTTCATTTTTGTGGCTTTTAGATGAATCGATCTACCGATTTCAATGAAAAAACAAAATGCTTATACTGCCGAAACTTTTTTGTCCCGGATAATTATATTCTTATAGGAAAACTGGTAAGTATTGTTCCAATGAGGTGCGTGTGTTATAGATATTCTTTTTGAAAGGAGCTTTAGATGTTGATTGGATTGCGGAATAAATAAACGCAGAGCAATTTTTATATTTTGTATTTTTTAATTTAAAAACAGACTTACATTAGAAAATCACATAAAACATAAAACAGGCCTATTAAATATTTATGTGAATCTATATTACATACAGTAGGGTAGGTACTTAGACTACGAGCGGGATTGTAACCCGGTACACGCTTCCATTACAGGATAACATATTCACAGCTAGTTGTCATTCCTAGAACATCGTTTATTTCTTCACTGACTTTAAATATGTTGTCCGTGCAATTACTCTACCGAAATTATTATAATTAGGATATAATAATTTTGGTCATCCATTAATTATAGCGCTGAGGCGCGAGATCATGGCTCTGTTAATAGTGGCCGTCGCCCGTGGGGTCATTGAGCCAGGGGTAGTTGACAGGGCACCTCAGACACGTCTGCAGGTTGATGGTCTCCCCGGGAACCTCCTTGGACGTGAGCTTGCATGAGTGCGGCACCCAGCAGGCAGGGTTGCCTTCAACCGCGCACTTCTCCCTCCAGGGCTCGAAGTTCTTGGCCTCAGTGATTGTTCTCGGGTTTTGGACCCACTGAATAACTTGAGTCATGGTCACGAAATATACGTCGTTATGGCTTTGGAGAACTTCATCGATCCAGTATAAGAAAGCTTCCAAAAATTCGGGATTGTTCTTCAACCAAGCTGCATGGAAGTAAAGACCAAGTGGGGCACGGTTTTGGTCGTAGTGTCTGTCAAAATTGTGGTTGAGGAAGTTGTAGAACTGATCTCCAGTCAGAATGTTAGAGCACGAGTCAACCATGGCGCAACCGGGTAGGTACTCATCGTTGGTGGGATCTTCACGACGGTCGAGCTCATTCATTACCATTTCCCAAACTGCGTGGCTCCTGGTGGGGCAGCTTTGAAGGTTTCCGTGGCAGCGGTGAGGCATCCTAAAGTACATGGTGTAGGGCCATAGAGGTGGGTTAGAGAGGGGTGCCGTAATAGTGCTGTCGTACAAGAAAGCCTGCTCTTCCATCATGGTGAACTGGTTGTTACCACCGACACGCAGGTAAGGAGCGCGAACGCCCACCACGCTGTTATCTGTGATGTTAGCGAACTTCTCGATGATGACTCTCATACCAGCCATTTCCTTACCCCAGTCATCCACAGTAGCGTTACTCCAGAACCGCTCATCATCATTATGCCTAGGGGTGAAAATTAAAATTAGGAAAATAATTGCACATCTACTTAACACAAACTTTTTTTTCAACCATAATAATACTTACGTGATGGAGTGGACGGCGATCTCGTGACCTTTCCTGTGTGTCTCATGAACGGCAGAATAGTTGCTGTACTTGTGAGAAACAAAGAATGTAGCCTTGATGTCGCATCCGTTTGGATTCTTTCGCTTTCCGTTGAAAATTTCCTTGTATAACTCAATATTGTTGTTGTTGATGGCGTCATCGAAAGTAATGGTGATCATCTGGGGCACGTCTCTGGCTGGCAAGTCTCCAGGAATTACGGTGCCATCTTCAGAGCAGAAGCAGTCTGGCAGAACACATTGCGACGAGTCGCATGGTGGAGCCCTATTGGGGTCGTTGTCGATATCTGCGACAAGGATATAAATTAATATCATTATTGTGATCTATTTACGTTCAAAATGAATAAATAAATTTTACATTGCATGAATGTTGTGTGCTTAATATCATGATTATGTTAAGATATATGGGCTTTGATCGGAAACGATAAGCGGAGACACGTGCGGCCGCAGAGGCGTATGTATCTCAGGCGGGGCGTGACTCGGAACCTGTGTGGGTACTTTCGCTTGGACAAATCACTGCCACAGCCGACAGATACAAGCGGGATTTCACTTTTGATTCAGTAACATAATATATTATAAACTCTACATATATTTACAATTAATACATACATAGTGCATATCTACATATGTGCTTTGATATATTTTTTGTGTTAATAAGTATGATTAATAATGATTAATTACATCTGAACATTACTTTTAGGCAAAGTATTTTCTTATTTTCCTGTAACCCAATACTATTATTATAATTCTGTAATGACGTGGCGTACAAGTTTTATATATATTGCGTTCAGTTCGGGGCCTTCGCCTCTGGTGAATGGAATTTTGTATCCTTGTCATGTACGTAATTACAATTCAAAGTGTCTTCGAATAGCGACGGAGGGAATTGTATTGTAAATATTTAATGTAGAGTTATTCCAGGCATAACGACTAGCTGTGTACGATGCAGCAGACATGTTTATTTGAAAGTTTCCAACCACATACTGAAAGCAAGTTTATTGTACCGTGGTTGATTCATTCGTTCAATATTATTGACTATGCGTCGTTATTAATCAGACAAGTTGTTTAAGCCCGATGTTCACACTTACTTATAATACACTATACACGGTTTTAAATCCATCTGCACTTAAGTTTGATAGCTTCTAAGATTGCACATATCTCTCCATTACGTACCTTCTGCAATACATTTGAGTACGTCCTAGAGAGATAAAAGTGAACTTAAGAGCTGTTAAATATTAGTGCAGACGGGCATTAAAATAGCACACTTATAATATATATATATATTGATATGTTTTTTTAAAATAGGTAAAATTAGACTGACAGTTTGATGAATCATTCGTCACGCCTCGCGCAACATTTAGGTATTACATAAAAGGTGTATTGGTCAAGGAATAGGATGTGAAGCAGTAAAAGTAAACTTACCGCAGGAGTTTTCATCAGATCCGTCAGCGCAATCCTTTTCACTGTTGCAGAAGAGGCCTCTTTCGATGCAGGTAGAATCACCGCAAGCCAGGAAACCATCTTGGCAGAGCGGTTCCTCAGTGTATAGCAGAGGCTTGACTTTGCGTTCTTTGTTCTTTAGCTTGCAGTTCTTGACCGCATCTTTCCAGTCACAAGTCTGTTTCTCGATGTCGAAGAACAAACCGGCTGGACAACGGATGGCTTGAATACCCTGTTACCAAACATGCACAGTTATAAAATTGCTGTTGATTCTATGTTGCGAAATGTTAATGCATAGTCTTAAAAGGAAAATAAACCCTAGTAAAATACTAACCGATACGTTCAAAATTAGCTGTATGCGTTCCATTTTATAGCTAAATAGCTCAATTTTTATTGATGAAACTGCCAAATTCACAGCTAGTTTTTTATGAAATACGTAGAATACCTCTTTTACACTCTATTTTAAAATAGATACCGTTATATTTTTTATAATATATGTGCAGGCGCTCACTTAAACGCTATAATATTTCTGTGAATTCATAAATGCATGAATCATTGTTGAGAACTGTACTTTGTTTAATAAGTTCCTGGTACCAGTAGACGTGATTACGTTCTAGACATTGAATTTATGTAAATGCCGTTTTTTTTGATTTTACGATATATATATATATAATGTGTATTTTAGTGCGCTGAAGCTAATTTGATACCTATCTATTTAGCATACTATACGTACAACTTTACGAATCCAGTCTACAAAGAGCAAGGCAACTATTTAAAAGTAACAAGCGATCAAACAACTTGACAAGGACAAGGACATATATATTAATTTAAATTGAACATCTTTTATTAAAATAAGAATGAGGCATCCAATAATTTTGAAGTAGGTACCTACAAAGTTAAACAATAGACTTACACAGATATACAGATAACAAATAGTACCTAATATAAATGTGAATTTTTAAAATTAAATAGCCCATGTAACGTCTGGTTGAACTTGAATGAAATATGACAGTTAAATAGTCTAGCTAGATCTAGGAACATAGGAAAATAAACTACAAAGTTGACGCAGCCAAAGCCACTGGGCGCAGCTATAATTATCAATATTCCAAGAATAACCGTTTTTACAATTATTCTTTTAATAATTTTTAATAACTGCAACATGACAAGTTTTACTGTATAATAACCGACACGAGAAAAACATCTAATATCAATATATGTTTTAACCTCGTTAAAAATACACTACGTAATCTTGAAAGTAGCGTAAACTTAATGAAAAAATGTGACATTAACCTGAATTTTGTAGTACTCCATGAATTGATTGATATTTTAAGATAAGTAACTAGATCACCTACATGGTGCATAGCATTGATCCCGTTAAGGTCATGTTTACTGGAGAGAGTGCAGGCGAGTAGCACATGCCTGCAGGTACGAGTCCGAGTACTCACCGAGGCGGTGCACTGGATGACGTCACGACAGTTGTCGCCTTCGCCAGCCACCAGGCGGAACCATTCGCCAGCGTCCTTGTCCTTGCATAGCTCAGTCTCCAAGCTGTCGTCTTTCTTCGCCGTATCGTCCGCCTGCCGCCGCCATCGCGATCGGTGCTCATCAGCAACAGCTGCACCAAATATATCAATCGTTATGTTTTGTTTATGGCACATCATTGCTTTTAAGATGAAGAAGCTACCTGAGGACCTACTACGCGTGCTAAAATTATAAAATCAGAAGTATTTACGTATTAAACTATCTGTCTTGATGACTATACCTTATTATATAGTTATCATAAAAAGTAGATTTAGAACTTTACATGGATCATGTTAGATTATTGTTAAATATTTACAGTTTTTTTTACATTAGAATCAAATGTCATTTGGGAGCATACAAGTATCTAAATATCAAAGGTTGTATGAGCGCTGAGCGCTCGTGACATTTGACTTGCTTCAAAATGTCAGCGCTTGGGCAAGCGACAAGGACGACTCTTTCTATGTCTTCCATCTATACAAAATTGTACATTATGCATGGCATTTGATTTGTGCGGCGATTAGATTGACGAAATCATTATAATTCAAAAAGGTTACGGAAAAGTTGTTTTCCTTGAATCATCGCTATGTTCCAGGAAATTTAATGAATGATATGCCTATCTCTGTGTAATTCAGCCTAGTCAGTTATATTTACCTAAAATATTAAAAAAAGTCGATGCGATATAATTATGTTGAAACTTAGCAATATTACTTCATCATCATCATTTTCAGCCTGTTGTTCTATGTCACTTGTTGTGTACATATTGCGGCTGTAAGTTGTAAGTGCTGTCAGTTTTGCTTATTAAATATTTCTCGCTTTGGCAATATTGGTTAAATATGCAATAAAAACATGTAGGATCTAATAACCGGTATGTGCACCGCTATGTGCTCGTCAAGCGGTGCATGTACGTAACATGAGGAAACCGACCTCTCTATTTATTATCTAACGAAGTTGCGTTGCGACTGTGATCTCGAATACATCTAGTGGTTGCTGACGACGAGCACTAAGATTATAATTGATGGTTCAAAGGTGAAAGATATTTTATTGGTAAAAGTTAGCAACTTTTCGTCAGATGTTCTTTTAAAATAATATAACACTCAAATTTTTGTAATAGTTTTAGTCAAAGTCTTATAGCACATGTGAGTATTGTTAAAGGTATCCGGTGATGAAAATTTCCAACTGCTTACGACAGGGTTAAGTCAGCGCTAGAAATCTTTGAACAATTGAACTAGGTTAGGCATTAACAAATACGCAATCGCGAACTCGATTCATACACAGCTGTGGTATGTTTATGTGCACGGTACACACTATTCATTGTCTTTTTATCATTTTGTTCGTTACATGATTTGTTTTTACTTGACTTATTTATACTTGTAGTAGTAGTTAAGTAGATACTTCAAAGAACAACGTAGCTTTTATTTTTAATATGTATAATTAGAATAAGTACTAAAGGTGATTATGTAAATAAAGTTTATGTTTCAAGACAACTTTGTCAACCGGTAACTTATATATCTTTAGTATTAATTAGGTAAGTATTATAGTAAAATAAAGTTTTATTGTAATAATTGACCACATAAACGAAGCATATATTAGCATGTTATACATCTATTTTAATGGATAATTTGCTATCACAAACCAATAATAAAAATAACTTGTTCTATTTGACCCGGATCTAACCAGCACATGTTGAAACTAAGCATGAACTCTTCTTTTTCATTGTAAATAAGATTTTTTTTCATTAATTTAGTTTTGAAATTTTACTATTTTATAATGTATATATCAATAAACATTTTGGTTTATTTTTAAATATCCCCATCAAGTACGATCCACTAATGAAGTTTCTATAATTTTGGACAAAAATCTCAAACCTGCTATTCTATAAGACATCAGTTTCCAATTCCCGGTGCAGGAAATTTGTAAACCAACCAATAAAAGCGTCGTAGATCCGTAGCGCAGACAGTAGCACCGAGCGCGTTGATATCTTTTATACGGGACACGCCACTACTGAATTTATTTATAATTTTATTATACTATCTATAATTATAAGTTTAAAAAATATTATATTTTTTTAATAAGTTGGTTATTATATATTTATTTATTTGTTATTATTTATTTGAATTATATATATATATATATTTATTATATATTAAATTATATAGTGTGCCTGTACATATTAATGTTTCGGATGAACTAATTTTTTATGTACTAAAATATTATATTTTATAGTTCAAAATATAACAAGTGTCAAAATAAAAATTAAAAATTGTTGTACGTGTAGGCCTAAACTTTCTGACTTGTCTAGTCGAATCTTTAACTTTTAACAGATTAATTTGATTCCATATGATATTCATGTACCGGTATAAAGTTACATCTTTTTAATAATTTGTAAGTACGCTCTACTGAAATACCAAGTATACATAACTCGTAATAATATTTAAAACGTATTTTCAGAAATTTTTAATTATTTACTATCCTGACAGTATTGCCACAGGCGGGGTGAACTTGTAAACTGTTGTTTATTACAAACAATTGAAACGTTATTGTGATAAGACTAAAAGTAAAAAAATAAAATGAGTAAAAGTTTTGGGGTTAGCTATTTGTTACAAATTATTTTGTAACACTCAGATATTACCTAAAAAATGTGTTATTTTTGTTTACATAGTCGAATATTATGTAAGTATACTTATGCCGTGACAGTAATAAATAGCCAAAATATTTTATATTTCAATGTTTATTTTACCTATTTATTACAACAAATATAAAAGTAGATAGGCTGAATAAATAAAATTAAAAACTGTTTTGCATCGTTTAAGCGTTTCTAATCGATTAACCTTGACATGCAATTTTCTCAAATATGATGTTAAGTAATTTATGTTTCTAGTTACTAGTAACACAAAACAAATGAAAGTGTTTATCCTGAAACAAAAGGTTTGAAGATCATTGTTCTCTATTACGTATATGCACAACAGTTGTTGTATCACTTTGTATTCTGCAATTAGCACAACTAGAAGAATGTTTGATGGTCAATATTGGGAACGCCTAGGTATGCAGGTAGCTGCGGCCGTCGACCGTATGCGTTGCTCGAATATCAACACTTGACTTGTCGACCTTATGAATATTTAGTACAACGGCTCTACTTTCCATCTACAGTGGCACTCCCTTTAAAATGAGTATTTTCTGATAACGACAGAATGCCGTTTCCGTACACGGAAGTAGGTGCTACTCACCTTGGAAATGTTATTTTGCCATCGATTAAACTTGTATGGCTTTTAAAACAGAATAAATGACAATATTTAGAACTTTCTGTTCGCGTTGCAAATGCTACCGTTAAACTATTTTTGCACTTGTAAGTTGAGTATCTAACAAGTACATAAAAATTAAAGTCTAATCAAAAACACTATCAGACGAGGTAGAAATACGTTAGTATTTTTATAATGCTAACAGCTTAGCGTTGGCATTAAAGTTACTCAGAGCACCATATAGTCTACTACGCTTACGAATAAAGCAGTTATAAAGAAGGTACTAAACCAGTTTTAGTTAATGCCTAAGTTTTTTCCATAATACAAAATAAGTGTTTGCATAATTATATCTCCGTTAAATTCCTTTAATTTATCCCTGTCATGATTACAAGTCTTTATGGTGACAAGTGTATTGACATACTACCCTTGTTACATAAATAAAAGAAAACAAGATTGAAAATACATGCAATCGTTGCAAACATTGCAAAACTATCAGCAATATTGCGTGCGAGACTCACGCAAGGCTCCATTTACACTTGACCATTGATACCACGTGATTATATTCTCACCAAATTATTCATGGGTAGATACTATTAATGATACAACTGGTGAATTATGAAAATTACAAAACAACCTCTAAAATACCCGACTTTAAAATATACATAAATAAGCCTATAGTATTATTATTTAATGATATATATAAATACTACATACTACAGTATTATATCATATCAGTATCATTAAATAGGAATACTATAGGCTTATTTATCTATATTTTAAAGTTGGGTATTTTAGAGGAACATAATTAGATATAATATTATCTAGAAAATATAATTATAATAAAATATGTAATTATATTTTCTATTTTCTTTTCTACTTTCATTTATAAAAATACTAGCTGATCCATCCACCTTTATCCGTCTCTCTTCTAACTTAACTTTGAGAAGATAGAGAGTGGCCTCATCTTCGTTGAAAGGAATGTTTTATCGTAGCGTATGGATCACGTAGGTACGAGTACATAATAAATATACCTGCATGGAAGATGACCGTATTATCTCACATTATGAAATCAACACGCGGATCAAGTTATATAAGTACTGTTTTATAAATAAATATAAAAATTCTTCCCTAAATATTACACCGTTATTCCTTCCGCACTTGGTAGTTTAGTAATCTAAATGTTATTCTGAAAAATTTGGTATAACCATACCAAATTGTATTGAAGTGCATCCAGTAGTTTCAACGTGATGCGTGTTCAAAAGACAGACAAACAGAGGAAACCAATAAAAACGCTATTACTTCTATATCGACAAATAAGTGTACTGCAATCAAAATTTACAAGTAACTTTCGATGTATAGATTTAGTCCATGCAATATGATGATATTCCTCAATAGATTATTATAACTCTACCTTTTTTTCTCCCTAATATTTAAGATGTTTGCGAAAAATTTATTTATTAGGTAGACATTGAATAAGTAAACGATAACGGCTAAAGGCTATGATGGTGATTTCTATACTTTTCATCAGGTGGGAAGTTATTCTTGTATAAAAAAAATTTAAGGATATAATATAACACTGTTATTAAAATCATTTAGTTTATCAAATATAAACTAAATGGTATATACATACAATAATAAGACCTACTTATACAAATATAAGACTTATTATTGTGATTTTCAATAATAAGTAGTTCAAGACCAAAATCAGATAAAGCACTTCAATTTAAATTTAAATACATAAGTTTAATGAGCCTCATTATCTCAATAGATTTTATTATTTAATAATATAATGTTTACCAAAAGGAATTTCAAGGTCATCCATTGGATTACGGACTGATTTTGAAAAGTTATATACTAATATCAATTGCTATTTTTAGAGTAGTCTAAAGCAATATGCATCTCTTGAGCGGGAAGACAGGTAAATTGTGGAAGAAGCCATCAAAAGAGGTTTTCTTATAACAGCATTTAAATAGTAAATATCATTAACGATAAAAGCCTTATAAAATGTATTTTTAGTCATATTTTTTCGTTTATTCAATTTACGTTGTGTATTACATTTGTCTTATATTAATACTGATCTTCTCAATAAATTATGTTATTAAAGTATTCTAGATTTACGTAGAGAAAATAGACATTATAAAGATCTTTATTTTAACTTTGAAAAAAAGGTCCATTTACTTATATTTAACCAGTCGAACCTTGACTTTTGCATAACAATAAAATTTTATTAACAATCACAAGCTTCACCGACGTCCATTCGGCCGGAACCCCTCGAATTAATATTATAATGAATGAATATGAAACTATCCAAGACTACTCAGATTTTCGACTACCACCATCAAAAAAGCGCAGCTTGGTGGCGTATGTCGTGTCAGTCTAGCCGCTCAGGCCGGCCGCTCGTAAGCCCTAGGTGACTGACGTCACGAGCGCAGACAGCGCAACACGGAACGAATGTGAAAGTTCTCTGTAGCCTCAGTCCGCAACCGCAGCAGGTGCTAATCAATTGTGTCACTAAAAGTATACCTATTACAAAAGCCGTCACAATTAATTATCACGGCCTTTATTCACTTTTGCTTTTGTTGAATAATGCCAATGATGGCAATCAAGGATTAGTTCAACTGAATTAGTCACTTATTTTCTATGATATAAAACAAGTTTTCAAGTTGATTTAACATATCATAATGATGAAATGAAGAAGTAAAAGAAAAGCATTACTAAAATCAAAAATGTAAGTCAAAAATAAATATAGATAATAAAAGAACACTTGATCACACGATCACACTGTCACTCGGTGGGGCTTGAAGTTAATTCAGGCAAAGCAGCCACTATCCTTGAAACGTTTAAGTCGATGCATGTTGATATCCTTTGGTCTGCGGTTGCAAGGCGATCTTGCCAGGCTGCATTCATTTGTTAACTCTCGGAGACAGTCTATCTCGCGACGGTCAAACGGAATCAACTTCACTGTTCACTGTATGCGACACTCGTTGCAATCACTGAATAATTTTAGAATGAGCGGATGTGACGTCGCGTGACCCGTGACGTCGCGAGATGGACGGCGCCTAGAGGCGAAATATAAAGGTTAGGACTCACCGCAAGCGAACAAGAGACACGCGGCCAGAGTAGCGACACGGGCGTAGCGCGCCATGACGGGATCACAACAGGTCGTTGCGCGGCCGTCGAGCGGTTAAATAGTGGCCTCAATCTGCGCCCCGCCCGCCCCGCTCGCCCACTGTGCTTGCACCTCTGCCGACACCCTTCGCACTCATCAGCTGTGAATCACCTGCATCTCCATCTCTTCCACTACTACCACTCTTCTTCCCATCCCCACTTCGTGTGTCGATCACTACACCCATTTATTTAAATTCATTCTCGAAATTCTGAAGACCACCAGTGTATACAAAAACATTTTTCACAGTGCTTTAATGAGAACCTGGGTACCTAATTATTAGTAAAGTAGATTCACTGAAAAACACGTAAATGCTGTAATTGATCCCTGCTAATATAATGTTTTCTATCCTAGAGGAGGCGGGCCATGATGAATTATGCACGCTCGAGCTTAACATTTTTTTCCATATCAGCCTATCTCATTTTTTTCCTTTTCTACTTCAATTAGCCTTAGTAGCATAAAAATGTAGATTTTTTTTTTGTATTTTAAGGAATGATGTGACGAGCTAGCCGTTCGCCTGATGTTAAACGACACGGCTGCCCATATCAGTTGCAGTGTCACTCGGAACTCTAAAGTATAGAGTTTCGCGTGACACTGCACTGCGCACGTCATCCAGAGACATCAGCACAATCTAGTAATAAGATTACTAAACTGTGAGATTAGATCATAAAGTCTCATTTGCCCAGTAATTTCACTAGCTACAGTGCCCTTCAAACCGGAACACAGCAGTGCTTGCGCACTACTGCTTGGCGGCAGAATAACTGGCAAAGCGGTGGTACCTACCTAGACGAACTTTGCAATAGAGTCCTGCCACCTAGTAAAGTAAACACAGTTATGCATAACTTATATAATATTATCCTTTCTCTAGTGTTACTTCGGTAAAATTGATAAACAAACTACCTATAAATATGGCTGAGAGTTAACGATTCTAGGTATATTTATAAAATATAAATTTTGGATTAAATATTGGAAAACCTACCTTGGTCCAACATTTGCTGCGTAGGATTAGGAAACCAGAAAAAACCTATAATCAAATAAATAAACAACTACACAGATTCACAAAAAACACATCGAAACACGCTACTCTGTGTTTTGTGCTACAGAACTTAAATACTTAGGTATTATTAATCTACCTATCTTTATCGAAGAGCTTTGAAATTTTGGCATACTTATTGACCGCCATCTTGATTTTTCTTCAAAATTGCCACTCATAATACCTATATTATTCAATAGCTAATACTAACACGAATGAGGTTCGTATGAGATAAAATCTTCTCCAGCGTCACGTTTCGAAGGTGTATGCGTTCTAAGTTACACTGGTGGCGCCACCAGGAAGTTGAATCAGTACTAAATTATAAATAGCTTTGGTAATATTTATATAATAAGGTAATGAATTCCCCCGTAAACCGAAAATAATTGTACTTCCAGAAAATAATTGTACTTCCAGAAAATAATCAAACAGCTTAAAAATGGGAATGAAATACTACAGTTAACTGGATTTAAGAAAATAACGAACTAACAACCGATGCGGAAGAAAATTCCTCGAGTCGCGACCACAAACCGAAAGACTCAGCGTAGGCTGGTCCCCACTGGGCCTTTTAGAAGTAGTTAAGGCCTGTATTACAAAATTACGCTCAGTCGTGAATCATTGCTCAAGAAGAGATTTCATTCACAAAATGGTCAAAAAGTCAATGAAGTCTCTTCTTAAGCATTAATCGTTGGCTGAGCATAATACTGCAATGGCCCATATTTAAAGACCAAAAGTAGATAAATTTTCAATTTTCCCAAAATTTTAAATGTTTGAATATAAAAATAAATCACTGAATTTACATAACGCTTAAAAGATAGCCTAAAGCCTGTTTAAACATACCCTAAAAGGGTGTGGTCTACAAACCAGTCATCCTATATAATACTAGCCGACCCATAATTAATTTTTCACCCTAACACTGTTCAAGCGAAGAGAGAGGTAAAAAGAAAATAGATAGGGGAAAAGGATGAATGGATGGGACGGTGTAAGGAGGCAGGTGCCACCGCCCTACCTTCGTCCCATCCCATTCATGCTTTTCCCCTATTTTTTCCCTCTCGCTTCTCTCTTCTCTTTGACAGAATAAAGATTGGTTTTATCTTCCTTGCTAGCAATATTTTAGCGTGGCGTATGGATCACGTTACGTAGGTACATAATATATCTGCATTGAGCCCGACCTGATTGATTACACCGCGCGGATTAAATAATATAAGCGTCATTTTTCAAGTAACTGATTAATTCTTTATTACTTCATACATGTTTATGCATGAAGTAAACAAAGTACCTTGAATGTTATTTAAAAAATTTGCTATAATGAAAACTCATTATACATTTCTTTCCAGTAGTGTCAGTGTGATAGTTGTTCAAAGGGACCACTGACTCCAGAAAATTAAAAAAAAATGTATTCTACTGGCAGATTTAGCCCAGTTACTGTTTTATTAGTTACCTATGTATAGATAATGAGTAGTATATATATATAGATATAATAAGGTCCAGTGGGGTAAATAAAACATACTTTATTTCTGATTGTACACAAACAGTTCTAGCATATTAATAGTCAAAAGCTTGTCACAGGATAAAAGGTCGTCAGGTCTGAGCTTGGGACCTACTACTAGGCACAATAAATAACACCATTTAATGGCTAATTTTGAGCTGTAGTGAGTAATTTATTTTACGATAGTATACAACCAGGGTACAAATAAAAGATGAGGTCCATACAAAGCCGATTTATTGCAATGGCGGGTCAACGCTAGGCCCTGTGCCAATTTTCTAAATTAAACGAAAACATTCGATCGCCTTATAAAACTAGCGGAGACAAACGCTTGCGCGATGCAGGAATTAGTTGTCGCGGAGTAGCGCCATCTAGTCTCATTTCCAATAACTAAAACGCTACTCTGCACGACGCGAACCAATTATACTTATACATTCCGCCCACCAAGGACAAATTCATCTTGTCCTTTTACACGCTCCGCCCACCGTGAACACACGTGTATTAACCATAGAATCAAAACAAACTTTGTCCTTAGTCAGTTGAAATTTTTTAACCCAAAAACATTGACAATAATTCAAACAAAAACAAGTGGACTGTATTAACATAACCTATAACAAATAAAACTTAACTAAAATTTTAGTACAGAAATTTAAACGGCTACCGGAAGTACACACAATTTTGAAGTTGGCCGTTTAAAAACCGAATTTTTTGTACGCAATGTGACTACGCGTGTTACATTATCCGTTCCTGGATGTTTAGCAACCACCCGACCAAGAAGCCATCTACAAGGAGGTAAGTCATTTTCCTTTATTAAAACTACGTCTCCAATTTTAGGTTCAGGGGTTTGGTAAGACCATCTATAGCGATGCAGAAACCTTGACAAATATTCCTGAGACCAACGTCTCCAAAATTCTTGCAACATTTTTTGAGTTAACTGCCACCTACGTAAACTGGTAACGTTTGAAGTCTCAAAGTTATGGTCAGCAGCAGTGACAAGCGGCTCACCAACTAGGAAATGCCCTGGCGTTAACACATCGACTGCATCAGACTCGGAGTCGAGCCGCGACAGTGGTCTTGAATTTAGGCAAGCCTCAATCTGCACTAAAACGGTTGACAATTCCTCGTATGTCAACGTGGATTCCCCTATCACTTTTTTCAAGTGGAACTTTGTGGACTTTATTCCTGCCTCCCACAGCCCCCCAAAATTAGGCGAGTGGGGAGGAATAAAATGCCACGTCGTTCCATTAGAAGCTAACGATTTAACTATTTCTTCTGGCAGACCCGAGTTCTCCGAAGCGATCAAATTTCATAACTCACGGGATGCCCCGACGAAATTGGTGCCATTGTCACTCCAGATATCAGTGCAATGGCCGCGACGAGCAACAAACCTTTTAAAGGCAGTCAGAAAACCAGGAGTTGTTAAGTCACTGACCACTTCAATGTGCATAGCTCTCGTAACCATGCACACGAACAGACAAATGTAGCCCTTGTACGCGTGGTGACCCCGGCCTCTTGTTGTCCGTATGTTTATTGGGCCGGCATAGTCAACACCGCTACATTTGAATGCTCTAGTAGGTGTAACACGAGCAGCTGGTAGCTGTCCCATCAGTTGACTAGATGACACTGCGCTTTGTCTAATGCACTTGATACATTTGCGTATGTGTCCCTTCACTAGCGATTTTGAACCCAGGATGTAGTATTTATAACTCAAATAAGTCAACATGAGCTGGATGCCCCCATGAAGTGTTTTTGAATGAGCATCAGCTATAACCAAATCCGTGAATGTTGACTTCTTTGGCAGCAATATTGGGTGTTTAACGCCTTCACTCGGTGGTGACCTATCCAAGCGTCCCCCAACACGCAACACACCCTTCACATCAAGAAAGGGATTCAAGGACTTCAGAGGACCTTTAATTCGTGCAAGATTGCCATCTCTTCTAATGACAACTAACTCTTCCTTGAACTGTTCCTCTTGACATTGTTTGACACAACATTCCAATGACTCCATCAACTCCATTGAGGAAAGGTAATTTGGAAAAGTCTTTTTACCAACTGGTTTCAGAAACCGTCTGCAATACGCTACTACTCTGACCAACTTCGTGAGTGACGAGTATCGGTTCCAGATGGGTACCTCTGGTACTGCAACATGAACCTTGATTTCCTCAAGCTGGGTTTCAACGATCGGTTTGCTGTACGGAACAACCTCACGCCGTAAGAACTCCGGACCATTAAACCACATCGTATTATTGAGCAGCTCTGCAGGTGTTATGCCTCTCGATGCGCAATCCGCAGAATTTTGTCCCGAAGATACGTGCGCCCACTGACTCGTATCTAAAGTAGTCAATATTTCGGACACCCGGTTAGCGACAAACGTTTGCCAGCGATTCGGGTGACTGTTGATCCAAGCCAGGACCACAGTTGAATCCGTCCATGCCCGAATATTTGACTTAGATATTCCTAGAATCTCTGCCACTTCTACTAGCAATCTGGTGACCAAGACTGCTCCACACAATTCCAATCTAGGAATGGAAACTTGTTTAATTGGCGCGACTTTGGTCTTAGCTGTGACCAAAGTTACATGTACACTTCCCTGGTTATCAATCCTTCGCAGGTACACCGCAGCCGAATACGCCATCTTCGATGCATCAGAGAACCCGTGTAGTTCCACGAGAGAATCCTGCACATTTGTTTCAAGCCATCTTGGTATGCGTATCTGCGTTAACATCGATAATTCTTCGCGGTAAGTAATCCATTCATCTAGTAATTTTCCTGTCACTTCCTCATCCCATTCCAGCCCAGTTATCCAGAGCTTCTGAATTATCATTTTTGCTTTTATCACACAGGGTGCCGCCCACCCTAGTGGATCGTACAAGCGCGCTATTTCAGAAATAATTTTTCTTTTTGTTTCAGGTCCAGATGCCGGAGCCAGAGTCACCGAGTACCGGAATTCATCGCTTCTTCTATCCCAGGTAAGTCCTAGTAACTTGACTATTTCATCCTCTCTCAGCCTGAGCTTTTCTTGCACGCTATCCTTTGCTTTAATTGCTTCCAAAAGTTCATCGCTGTTACTCATCCATTTTTGTAATTGAAACCCTCCTTTTTTCAGCAAACTATTCACTTGTTCATAAATAATAATTCCTTCCTTTACAGAGTCGCATCCCGTAAGCAGATCATCCATATAAAATTCGTTAAGAACCTTTTCAGCAGCCACTGGATACCCTTCTCCTTCATCGTGTGCTACTTGTTGCAGACTCTTCACCGCGAGATACGGAGCCGCAGCCGTACCGAAGGTAACTCTAAGTAGTCTGTAATCTCCTGCTTTTGCTTCTGCGCTTTCCTTCCATAACAATCGCTGATAATTGACATCTTCTTCCGACACCTTCACTTGACAATACATTTTAATGACATCAGCTGCTAAACATATGAAATGTCTTCTCCAACGCATCAGCAAATGCCTTAACTCAGGCTGTAGTGTAGGACCTGTCATAAGTGTATCATTTAATGACACCCCATTTATGTATTTACAGGACGCATCATACACTACCCGGACCTGCGTCGTCTCCTTGTCATTTCTCACAACTGGATGGTGAGGTATGTATACCGCTTCAGAATTAATCCTTTCTGTTTCAGGAATCTTCTCCATGAATCCCAAATGTAAGTATTCTTTAATAACATTCTGATATTTCTCTTTCAGATTTTCATCCTTCTTGAATCTCGTGTATAGCCCATTCAGTCTTTTTTCAGCTACAGATCTGGAGTCACCAGCCACACATTCCGGTCTATCCACTTTAAAGGGAAGCTTCACGACATACCTTCCATCGGCATCTCGTCGTGTAGTTTCAGCGTAAATCCGTTCACAAGAAACTTCCTCTTCATTCATCATCTTTTTGTGTGGCTTAGGATCAGCTTCCATTTCCCAAAATCTTTTTAGTAGCTCATTATCCTCGACGCACACATGCATCGCAACAATATTTGGTGATAAAGACTGTAACCGTTGGCACGTTCCTGACAAAACCCATCCCAATGATGGGGCTTGTGCCAAAGGATATCCTTGAGGACCTTTTCTAATGCCCTCTTGGAGTATTTGTTCGTAAACCTCCGCACCTAACAGCACATCAATTCTACTCGGTGTGTGGTATTGTGGGTCAGCTAAACAAATGTTGTCCAGCCAAGTAACTTCTTCCAACTTCGTGTTTGGAAGGAGCGTCGTTATCGATTTAAGAACGTACGCTTGAACCGTAATTACTACGTTGTAATCAATCCTAGAGTGTAGTCTAAGTTCCACCATAGACTTGGCAAGGGTCGTTTTATTTCCTTCCAGGCCTGATACTACTCCTCTTACTGGATGTTTCTTAATACCTAAGTATTGGACAGTTGCTTCTGAGACGAAGGATGCTTGTGAACCTTGGTCCAGCAATGCCCTGACATATTGGTTCTTACCCTTTGACGACTCTGCCAGCACAATAGCTGTCGCCAACAATACCTGACGCTTTATCGGCAGTTGACCGAAACACGAGACCACTGCCGCCGCTTCTACCGCACTGGAGTTTGCCACTGATTTACCAGCAGATGAGCCACCCATACCTACTCCAGACGTTGAAACGCCAGTATTTGAACTTTGTGGATTACCAACTCCACCTGAACCATTTGGATGAAGCAACGAATGGTGCTTCGCCTTACACACCCGACAAGTTGACTTACTCGGACAGAATCTAGCCGCGTGATTGCTACCCAAGCAGTTGAAACATAACCTTTTGTTAAAAACAAACTCTCGTCGTGTGTTTACATCGTCTTTACTGAATTTCTTACAAGTAAAGAGCTTGTGATCTTCACTACAATATTCGCATAGTACATTAGCGACATGTAACACCTTATGCCTAATTGGATGTGGATGGCTTTGAGTAGAATTCGAGGCTCTGGGTTTCAAAGTAGGTTCTATTGACTCGAGAGCTCTAAATCTTGATTCTAAAAATTCTTGAAATTGAGTAAATTTAGGCAGTTCATCTAAGTTCCCCGCAGAGACTCTCAATTCCCACTGCTTGCGCGTTTCCATATCCAATTTGTTCGCTACTATATGTATTACAATAACATCCCATGTTTTGACATCAACCCCTATATTCTTTAAACCATGTAAGCAGTCTGCTGTAGTATCAGCCAACTCTTTAAGTGCTAGAGCTGATTCGGAACTAGCGCTCTTTTGACCTAGAAGCCGTTTTAGAATACAGTTGGCTAAATAATTTTTATTGTTGTATCTTGTCTCTAATTGGTTCCAACATACAATATAATTTGCGGCGGTAATAGGCAATTGTCGTATGAGCTGTTCTGCCTCACCAGTCAGCAGACTCTTTAAATAGTGGAGACGTTGCACGTCATCCAACGAGGGGTTAGAGTGGATAAGAGAAACAAACAAGTCTCTAAAAGAAATCCACTCTGAATACTTCCCAGAGAATGGAGGTATAGTAATTTTTGGTAACTTTAACGATGTACTAGAACTAGGACTACAACCAGTTTGAGTAACATTTTTTGAAACTGCAGAAAACATCGACTGAGACTTCATTAATTCACATTTATAATTTATATAAGCCTCTTCTGCTAGTTCATAAAGATTTTCCTTAACATAGGGAGTCTCTTGGAGCTTCTCCCAATCATCTGAGCCATCGATGATATCTTGATGTATTTTAAGAAATCTACTCCACAAATTGTCCAATATAGTAAGCCTTGTCTCTACATAAGGCCCTGTTATCCGATCTCTAGGTGATTTTTTAAACGTACTATGAGCTCTAATAATTTTATCTAGAGCATCTTTCTGTGCATTTAACTTAGCTGCCATATTGGAAATTTGCGTTTTATTACAATGTTCAACTCTACAATTATATAATATGAAGTCACCAAAATATTACAAGTTGAAGAATTATCGAAATATTTTACAAGTCCAAAATAATCCGAAAAATTTTACAAGTGTTTGGAAAATTGACACTTAGCAAATTTGAAATTTGGGCATAGGTTCCCCGTCTCAACCAAAATCGCGAAATTATTCTAAGTCCTAAATTAATCTTACAAATTGCAAAGTTATTTTACTCTAATACTTAAAGTCCATATTAGCTTGATTTTACTGCATTCACTTACGTTAATTTCTTCAATATATTAAATTCAATATTCACACCAATAATAATTTCAATGTACTCACGATTATAAACCGACTCACACTTGACCGTTTTTATCCTGACGTCACTAGGAACTCCTCACTCTTGTTGTCTCCTCTTGAGTCTTGTTAACTCCTTTTGACTCCGTGCTAGCTCCCAGCTCCGTCTGCAATACTTTCCTCTCGCCTCTTCTTACCCAGGGCTTCCTCAGGCAACCGGGGTTTAACCCCGATGCCAAACCTCGAGTTGATCAGTAATGATCACAGATGATCAGGCTTGATCACTGTTAATCAGTGTTGATCCACTCAAATTGTTCGCCCCGAACAGCGACCCACTGCCCAAAGGTGCGAAGCGTAATCGCGTCACGTGGACTTCGACTACTGAGCTAAGATTGGCTCAAAACATCCGGCGACGATGGACCAAAACATGTACAACCAGGGTACAAATAAAAGATGAGGTCCATACAAAGCCGATTTATTGCAATGGCGGGTCAACGCTAGGCCCTGTGCCAATTTTCTAAATTAAACGAAAACATTCGATCGCCTTATAAAACTAGCGGAGACAAACGCTTGCGCGATGCAGGAATTAGTTGTCGCGGAGTAGCGCCATCTAGTCTCATTTCCAATAACTAAAACGCTACTCTGCACGACGCGAACCAATTATACTTATACAGATAGGTTGGTTCACTTACCCCTTTCGTTTCACTGTACCTCATTTATTACCTATCTGATGATTTAAATTTTTTGTGTTATTGTATTGTATTTACTTTATAAAGCTGTTTATAAAGTAACTTTTGTACATACGGAGAGATTTTTAGAGCCAGCTTTTACATAATTGTTGTATGTATATGGCGCTGGATTAAATAAGTTTTGAGTAGGTACTGAGTGGCCCGGCAACTGTTATGGACAGCCGTGATGCTTAATATCAAGCGAACGATTAGCCGACACGATATTCATTTACATTTTTTTAAAGTTACACAATCTATCTGTTATTCGCATTTAAACACCTGAAAGTTGAATGCAGTGTCATGTCATCACCACACCACTCTTCTATTGCGTGTCATTCCACTCTGCTCTGTGAACTGCGGTATTTCCAAAATAACTCTAATTTCAATAGCTCCAAATATGTCGCTAAATCTAAATCAAAATAGATTGGTGCTATTTCTCTATAAAATTATTCATATTATCTGCAAAATTTTGCGATTGCTTATTATATTATTACGTTATTTGAAGATTTTGGGACGACGACGAAACTGGCTACTTACTAACTACTGAATATAAATAAAAATAAATCTCAATGGGATGGTAATGTCTTTACAATACACAAAAACAATAAAATATTAAAACTCTGGTTTCATTTTATACCACATAATATGAAACAGAGTATATAGATATATATTTAGGGAAATAAAAAAAAACCAGCAATACTTCTCAGATATTGCTTTATTTAGTAAAATTATAGCCAAGAGAATATCAACCTCCACAGTGTTTGAGCTAAAACATGTATAAAATTATCAATAGTCACAAATCACAGGAAAGTCCATTGTTACACTAGAGAGAGAAAAATAAAATCTTCTATACATAATAAATATACTAAACACGCATTACGGAGATAATATCACCACTGAAACCCTACAATCAATATCTAAGTTAGATTTTCAATCCTATCCAATGAAAACTATTTGGTACTATGAATCTAAATGAAATCTACATACATAAGTATTGTCCTATCATAGATGGATACTTTCCTTTATCATGAAAGTACACGTTAGGCTAAGAAGAATTCTAGGCAACTTATGCGTATAAGCGCAGTTCCTAGTGAGTTCTACTCGTACATTACTCAATTCTTAAATAAAAAACATTAAACTTAAATGCGATTAATACATGACGCTGGATATAAATACTGATAGTACCTAACAACACTTCCGGACTACTTACTATATTAAATAATTCTAAGATTATCTAACGTGTAGGTAAGACATAGGAAATTTAGATATATGTTTAATTTGAAAAAGTTGCCATACCAGCTTTGAAATAAACGTCATTGATTCTAATGAATACCTACCTACGCGTTTAACAACCGATATCACAATATATAAAGTCACTTATTATTAGACATTCAGCGATGAAGCAACTATAGATTTGCCATAAAAGTTATGTAACTGATACTTGGCAACCTATCTTGTACAATGCGCTTGTGCATCTTACTAGAAAAATTAGATGTTTACCTCTCTATATAAACATGGTTTTTTATTCACTAAATCGAAATGTTTAAATTCATGACTCTGCTGTTGTAATGTAATAATCATATACAATAATATAGTTGTTTTTATTTTGTCACAATTTGGGCCTAGAACAGGCACAATTTGAGACAAAATTCAAGAATTTTCTTGTAGTGCTTCAACCATGGATAGAACAGGCCTCCATTGTGACAAAATTCAACTTTACTATCTTATAATATGGCACAAATAAAACAATAGAAACATGCACATTAAACCATGTTACATTCAATTCAATCTAGCAACACTAAGTGCAGATTTCAAACGTTGCCCTTGGCATAATATATACCTATAGATTCTACAGTACCTACACATACATTATACAGCAGATAAAAATACCATCTCCCAACGGAGATTGGCATGACATTTGAAACACACCCGCTGTGATTGGTTTCTTGAGATGTCATTCAATGTGATTGAAAATTATGATATTAGGGTAAGGTACCTTGAATTGTGAACTCTAAACTATGCGAGAACTGTGATTTTTAAACTCACAGCTTTGGAATAATACTTGTATTACAGAACGGATAAAAGTGTAGTTACTGAACATTATCGAACACCTGTTTTCTAATTATTATCCTTAAATAACAATTAAGCAGTAATTATAAAGTTCCGCGATTACACCATTCAATTATTCTTAAGTGATAATTAATTCAATTAGTATAACTACGACATGGGAAAATCTTAAGAAATTCTAGGTTCAGAATTTTAGGTATATACTTAGATAAGAATCGGTACATAGGAAGTAAACTGTTTCGAAGAAAAAGCTCTTGAAGTTCAGGTACAAAGAGAATATTATGAAATTTCGCGATAAGATTTCTCTACTAAATTGTAACATTGAGTACCTATTACATTTTATTCATTAAATTATCTTTAAAATACTTATCCATATAATTACTTAACTATTTTAAAACATCAATCCATGTACAGTAGTAATGTGTCACTATGATATCAACATAAATGAACAAAGTTGCTGCTGTACAATACCATTTTACATGCTTAATTTAATTTAATGGAATGCAGTACACTGTAGTGGTGATCTAACCAGTGTCACGTTGATGCGTAATACATATCTACGTCTATTTGGGCCATTGCTGGACTACATAAAACATATAGATATAGTTTGTAGTTTGAATTTGATCAGCAATCGACAGTAATGGGAATTGATCTAAAGGTAAAGGCACTGCTGAAGGGTGATCTTGGTTCAACCTTATTGATTTTATTAACGCTAATTGATTTTGTTCATTCTAATACTCTACTTTTGGTGAAGCTCAATATTAATGTAACTACTAATGATCAACATACATTTAAGCTCATGGTTTGCCTGTAGTAAACCGCAAAAATAAGAAGAACATACAAAGCCTCAATCAGCGCTAGTGTATGGACTAAAAATAGTTATTGAAGAACGCAATTGAATTATTGAAGAATTGCAAGAATGAATTGAATTCTTGAATTGCGGCTTTTTTATAACGCTGCATTATAGATTTCTTATTTATTGTTAACCAATATTACTCTGTCCCAAATAAGACGGGCTAAAAAATACATAAAAAACCTTAATATAAATCGAAACTAAAGGTTGCGTTGACTTGATGTAACACGCATTTATCTCCAGATGCATTTAAAATTTTTGATAATAGGATTAATAGGTATATCGTTCACTACGGTACAACATCACAATAGCATTTACTCGCCAGCACCTCCAAATTCTACGTTATTAACATAACGACATATCGAGACAAATATTATCATAATATACTTACTTGAACATTATCAAAAAATACGCTTTATGATTCTCACACAACACGTTCTTGTAACTTCAGTAGAATGTAGACAGAAGCTTTTTTTGCGAAAGAATTGTTGTAAAATACGTCAAAATTTCATTGACCGTAACATCATAGTCGTGTATCGTGCATAGCCGATTGAATTCGTCACGTTATATAAATGAGGAGGCTTAACTTAAAGGTCAAACTTAACTTAATACCATAACGTCATTTGAGTGATGACGTTGATGGCGGAAGAAGTATGATCTACGTGGTGGCTTTTCTGTCAATAAAATAAGCGGTAAATTTGTTTCCTATAATCAGTGCGTCGAACTTTTTCAACTCTTTTGTTTATCTGCCAATATAAAAAAGGCTAAGGATACGTGATACAATACCTATATTTAATGCGATTGCGAATACATAGATTTTTGGTTTTATGTATATTTTTTGGCGGATAAAAGACTAAATTGTGATGAAATTTTAAGATCTTTTCGCTACGGCACCTGGCTGAACTAGATCGTTGTGAAATCTTACCACTATTTTATTTATCAGCGGGTGTAGTACTATAACTTTTCCTAGTTTTGATAGAGATGAGGAAGATTGAATATTATGGATATCCGTTAAACTTTCATTAAAAGAGGTAGAGATAATGATTTTAATAGATAAAGTCTAGATGACAATGAGATGAAGAATATGATGAAATTTGAGTAGAAACGTATAGTAAGTTTATGGTAAAAGTGGTTTATCAGGTCCCGTCTCCTCGAGTTTGTCAACAGATGGAGCACCGTTGATGAGCAGTGCGTCAGCCACATCCGGTTCCTGCACAGCCTCCAACGCTGAAGCCTGCAAGATTACCATAACATGTTAATCATGGAAAATAATAAATAATGTGTCGAGAGTTTGTTAATTTTTTCCTATTTTTAAACGGACAGACAATTGGCTGTTCGTAGAATGTCTACGAACAGGCAACTGGAGAATCTACGTAATCGTTTATTGTTTTGTCTAATAGGCAGTTACTGAAAGATTAGTTTTTCTTCTAACAAATTGTTGACTTTTACATAACGAAAAAACTGTACAAGCTTCTGTTTGTTCGACATTTTTTTAAACCTTTGCATATTTTACCCATAAAAATAAAATATTACAGTTTATAATAGTCGCATCTTTTAATCGATAGGCGAAAGTTTCAAATTTAAGACCTGTGGGGGTGATTACCGAAATTTGATTGCAATTCAACATGAGAAATTTCATTACTGATTTGAAAATGTACATAGTGATTATGCACATGAACTGCGTATTCAAACTGTTAAATCCATAAAAACTTTTGTTTCAACTTGTTGCAATCAAGTTATATGATCACCTAACTGAACACATTTGTGGTGCAATGCTCAGAAATAGCGCCAAGCAACGATACGCTATCACATTTTTTATTGGACTGAAAAGTATCCATACAGGTCAAAATTTAATGTTTTTGACGGCCTAATTGAAGGGGTGAGAACAAAAAGGGTTTAACTGATTTTTTTCACAAAATGACTTATCGGTATCGTTGGATTCAGCGGGAAATTATCTACAATAATACATTCTCAAAATACCAAAACGGAGCATAAAAATTGAGATTTTGAGTCTAAAAACGGTTTATCTGTCACAGGAATACAGTTCGCTTAGCATAAAAACATTATTATAATTATTTTATTAAATTATATTTTTACAGTAATTGTATGAATCATTACTATATTTAGTATTTTAAAATAGAATTAATACATCTTCAAGCAACTGAAACGTACATAAACCTTTTCTATTACCTTATAAGCACTCTCAAAATGAAGCCGTTGAAGTTTAAAGTCAATTTTCTCGAAACTATCAATTTGACAGTTAAACCCTTTTTATTCTCAACCCTTCAATTATAAAATCAAGGCGATATTTATCGTGACTTTCGGAAACGCGCTCCGAAACTCTATCCAGAATGTTTTATCACCCATATCATGACGGTTATTTTGTACAATCATATCTAGCCAAAACTTTTTATATTTCAATATAAGACATTTTATCGATGCGGGGAAGTGAAACAAAATTGTGTAGCTAAATATCAAAGGTGAATACTAGAAATTTATAAACAACTAGTTGCGCTCCGCGGTTTCACCCGCGGATAAAAAGTATTTTAATTATTTAATTATTTACTCATCCCAAGGAAAAATTTCACTTTTCCGGGATAAAATGTAGCCTATATGTTAATCTAGTGTATAAGCTATCTTGGTACCGAATTTTATCCAAATCTATTTAGCCGTTTGAGCGTGAAGGAGTAACAAACATACAAATATACACATGCAAACATTCGCCTTTATAATATTAGTGAGAAGTTTTCCCACCAACTACTTCCTTTACAAATTTTGTATCTTTCATCTGTACCTAACTACTCGTACATTTCAATACAATATTTATAGTAAGAAAGTCCCATTTACACGCACAGCGAATTGTAAAAAGTACACTTCTAAATTACAATGAATCATTCATTACTCGATATACGACGCCATTAACATTTCTATCATCTGACAATACACAGCTGTTTAGAAAATCTACCGGTTCTATTAGGTAGATACTTAATCACCGTATGGTAATTACAACAGAAATAGTGCTGCTTTGTTATTATGTTGAAAGTTCATATAATGATCATATAATGAATAAGCACATATTCCTTGAATAGTTAAAATATCAACCACCTTACTAATCTTGCTTTGTGCTGATTGGTGATCGAAGTTATGATAGTATATAATATATATAGTATATAATAGAACAAAATTATCATCGGCATACGGCTACTCTTCCCTTTTCCTAGGGTCTTGTAATAGGCCTTTCTGATCAAATCAGTATAAAAAAGCTGCTTCATAGATTTGCCTATTTTACGACTGGCTGTTTCAACCAGCCTCGATAATCATAGTTGGTGGAAGGACCCCACCAGCCTCTTTTGTCTTGGGTATTTGGTGTAGAAGGAACTCTGAGGTTTTCTCTTAGGCTGCTATCATGACAGTAATGACAATTAGATACCAGTACTGCATGCATATGAAAATTTACCTACACATAAGATTAGTATTTAGACGAACTCTCATTAAAAATAAATGATCATACGGCCAGGTTTACCTTCACGACAAAATAATTTATTACAGCACGTTTATAGTGTTTCACTCGCATTTCCGGAATGTGACCGGTTACATAAATATATGCGTTTCTGTGATAGTAAATGTATAATAAATTATTTATAGAAGCTAAAAAAATGGTAGTGGATGAATGATGATATTTTAGTTGGGCCTTATCATATTACTTTAAAATATTCTTTGGCTCGAGGTATGTTTGACTTTTCTTCGTATATAACACAATTTTGTTTGCATTCCTCTACGTAGCTTCCTAAACCCGTATAAGTTTTTATAAACAACTCATTCAGTACCAATAATAACTATTTATCATTTTAAATTTATTAGGATTTAACCTTGAGAAGGGGTTGGAAGTGAAAGCACTCTCAAGTTGTATTCATACAATAATCGTATTGAAGTCGTATGGATGTATAAACTAATACAGTCATTAGGTAAATTATACTTAATATGATAATTAAATTAACCCCAAATTTTAACACGATATGAATCATCTCGAGGAATTCTGTAGGTCCTATGCATAGTGAGTTTGACGAAGATGCCAGAGCAGGCTACGAGGCCATGCCCAACATTAGGACGTGGGCTTGTCCTAGTAGACTGTTCAGGAATCAACGCTTCTTGGGCTCTCTGATGTATTTTCTTCAGTTTTGAGGTCTTCTTTCTTCTGGTATTTATTGTAAGCCGGTGTTACGTCAGATGCTATAAGAAATTCATGTATCTAACAATTAATTTTAAAAAACCCCGACATTCCCTTAATCAGCTAAACAAGAGCTGATAATCTTCAAACGGCTGAACCAATTTTCTTGAATCTAAGAACACCATCCAAAAAGTTATAAAAATCGTTTCATCCATTTACAGAGCTACGATGTCACACTGAGATACACAGGTACGCACGTTAAGCTTACAATGCAGTGTCCTGTTTAACCTTATTTTTACAATACGTACCTATTGTAAATTAGAAATATATAACAATTATTTGTATTATAGAAAATACAACCAAAAAGTTATAAACGGCTCTCGTACTATTTCACATTTATTACGGGATTAAAATATACTTATAGAAAACTACTTCAACAATATAATATGCACATGCCCTTCATCCTCATGGGTATAACCTGGGTCTTTTTAAGTCAAGAGTGAATGGGCATCTCATGGGCAAGCGTGCTCCACCTTAGACAACTTCATCACTTATCATCAGGTGAGTTGTTGTCAAACGCATGCCCATTTTATCATAAAAAGAATGTATTATGACCATTTGCAAAACATATTGACCGTAACCTCCAAAGGTTGAATTTTTAGACTAAGTGCAACACGTCAATTATGGCAACGTTATAGGCTAAACATTTTATTAATATATTTATTAATAAAATGTTTAGTTTCGGAAAAGTAAAGATTTATTTACTGTTTTAGCAGCACTCGTTTCATACAAATTTGAGTTTTTTAATACACAATAGTAGACACGTATCCCGTCTAAAAAATACGGTAGAGGCTTATGTGATTTTTAACTGTCAACTTTAATGTCATTTCACATTAAACAACGACTTCTCGCATGGCTTATTTCCGAGAATTAGCCTAAATTTGTGCAAGACTTAAGTAATTTTACAAATAACTAAAAGCTTTTAAAATCAAATTCTAATTGAAAAACTGATTATTTAAAATAGTAAAAGGTTCAAACTAGCTTACGAGCCACCTGATGGGAAGCGTTCACGCAGCCTATAGACATCTGCAACACTGGAGGTGTCACTAATACGTTGCTTACCCTGTAAACACTTTTTAAAAGTCTTTTATGTCGTAGCTTTGCAGAAAAACCACTGGATGCACATTCCATAAACGATAAAATGATGATTCGATAGCAATGCTACAGTTACTAACCATCGATTGGCCTGGCTGCCGCGGCGAAGCACGCTTGCCCTGCAGGTAATATGTCATGAGCTGACCCTTGCCCTTCACGGCAACCAGCCCGCGCTGCTCGAAGAAGTATCCGAACTCCTCGAGGATGTGACACGTCTCCTCAGTCACCTGTTATTGAAACGACACATGATTACTCAAAGTATGATGTCAAACGACAAACGTTTTGTCGTTCTAAGATTCGTACATATTACAGAACGACGACGCTCAGTCCTCAGTCAAAATCTTGATTTGAATACCCATTACGACTTGGTTGAAACAGACCGGCGTGGTAGGCCGGCCTGGTGGTGTTAATTTTAGTATGTTTTTTTTAACCTTTAGCGTTGTTTTAGAATACGGGGTTGCGTCGATATCAAGTGGAAAAGATTTTTGATTTTTTTCACTAACACTGCATAAATGCATCAAAACAAAAAAATGTGCTTTTGTTATATTTGCAAAACTATATGATATCATATCATATTTCATACATTTATCAGTGGTCATATCATTTATTTGTAGTTCATAAACATGAAAACTAATTTAAAAGTAATAAAATAAAATAATGTGTAAATTATTAAGTTATTTTAAAGATCCAATAAAGTATTTAGACACAATTAAGGTACAATAATATTGCTTTACGTTTAAGGTACTTTAATAATATTCAGCCTCGCATTGTTATTTTCCGCTTATTCAAAACAAGAACCAGTTGTTGCACCCATGCACAAAACGGTTGAACCACTTCATCAAGATGTCAACCTACCCGTAAACTTGCCAGTGCCCTCTATTCTACAATGACAACATCTATACTTCATGTAAAGTTATCTATTATTACGCGTTGACTCGAATGAAATCGTGCGCCTTTATAATTCCCGTCTTGTCCGCAATATTATTCGCACTAGACGTGCGGTGCGCGGTGAGACGCAATGGATGTCTTGAACTATGAGGTGAATGACTTTTGTCTGTGTATAGTGAGTGTGTAGTCACAAATCCATTTTGTACACAAGTATTCAAAAGATATCACGACAACAAAACGATAAATAGGGTAGGATATAGTAGTAAAATTTAAGTCTATATAAAGATTTTCCTTTGGTTACGCAACACTAGATTCAATGTGGCGGATTTTAAAAACTTACCACATCTTTAATAGTGCTTCCAATGAACTTAGATTTATCAAGGCAAAAATTGTTAAATTCTAACCCTATCTCAGAAGATTGTAAACAAACGCGGATGAAACCGGCGTGCCTCTAGTCAGTCATATTAGACATGGCAATGAAACTTTATCCAAGTTATATTTCCTCTAAGAACATCACACCTATCACGTTGAATGTTTAAATCGTTTCTTGCACAACACTGTTTAATATGCTTCATGCTACTTATTACGTTACCAAACTTAACGCACTGAACTCTATTACCATCTTCCTCTACTTGAAAAGCTATTGATGTGCAAAGTTAATCTGTTATGACATACATTCACTCACTAATGACTATTAATAGTCTAGTGGTAAATATAATACAGTGTACATAACATTCTGAAATGTTAAAATTACTGAGGAAATATTTTGACTTAAGACGCATCACAATGAGTTTTGTCAGATGCATCTGAAGTATAAGTGAAGTCATAATAAGCTGCACCCTGCGTCTGGTAGATGGATATCTAATGCGGATATGTATATAGAGTATAATCTAAGAATAATGGTTTTCTTTAAAACAGTCTCGGTTTCTAGGTAAAACGAAATTTTATCGACTATACATTTTTATAAATACGGATTATCGATAGTTGATCATTTCATTTATTATATCTATTACAAAATGTTCAAAACTGAATTTATATATTACAATCTGGGGTCATCAATTTAAATCCAGGCCTGTCTTTCTTGAAATATTTTACAGTTCTAACCGCATTATCAAATCACAGAATAACGCCAGGGAAATAATTTTATCAAAGCAACACTTATTACTTTTTCTAATATGCAGCCATGTATGTCGAAATGTTTTAATGTTAATGGTATTTACTGAATCGCTCGTAGAACTGACAACCGATTGGGAAGAAAGGTTCTCGAGCGGCGACCACGAACTGGAAGACGCAGCTTAGACCGGCCTCCACTGGGTAGACTGGTAGGGTATATGCTTAGTACAACAACTTAATTTTAAGTACTTAATATAATTTTGACTTGTAAAAGAGCTAACAATAGCCTATTTGCAATATTTTTTGACTTTGACTTTATATATACACGGTGGCGTTTAATTCACTCTTTTCCTTAAATGTATGTACTCAGACCATGCTATAGAATATTCGTACAAGGTCCAATTTAAAATAAAAAGATTTTATTTTAGTGCCTTTTAAAATAACTGCATGACAGCCGAAATGTCTATTTAACGGTACACACACGCGGGCACCAGATGAGTGCTTTGTAAATGTTTCGTAGGCAATAAAACACCTACTTTGTTCAATGTCACAAGGCTTGTCTTTAGAATTTAAATTTGATAATACCTAGATTAATGTTTTATTTCACAAGTACTTTTTTAAATTAATTATATGGGAGCATTCTATAGCATGGATTGAATACATACATTAAAAGAAAAGAACGAATTAAATTCCACCTTGTATATAGCACGAAATATAATAGAATGAGACGTCGACTTCGTTCTCACTTATATGCATCTAGCTATTATCTTAGTGCTCTCAAATCTAGAAGTGATCTTGACGATTTCTACAGAAATTCATAAATGAGGCTTCCGTGCACTGATTTTGATGACGTAACCCATGTGGCAGTGACGGATCTATCTTTGAGTCTCAATACGCAATGCAAAGTGGTTGAACAACGCTCATTGATAGATTTAACTTTGGTTATAAAGTATATTTATATTACTAAAAATTGTCATATTGTCGTCTGTCACTTATTATTGTCTCATTTATTTAGAGCCCAAGAGCCCAATAATAGATCCGTTGGGACCTAACCAGATATCATTATGCGGCTATACCATGCGCCAACGGCACCCGCGGTGGTGGGCTCAAGCTTAACCACATTTGCAATACAATTGGTGAAAACACTGCTTGTTGAAGTAAAACTTCTTTTCTTTTCTCCATTAGTGAGAAAGTGAACTGTAATGGTAAACATATATTGCAATGGGCTTGCTATGTATTATTTGACAATAAGCACTTTGTAATTTTACATGCTTAATGAAATAACTTAATTTTAAGTAAGTACCTAATATAATTTTGACTTGTAAAAGTGCTAAAAATTGCCTATTTGCAAAAAATCTTTAGACTTTGACTTTACGCAGGTTTGACTTGAGAAGTAAGCTGGTGAATGCAAGGCGAACGGAAGTTGAAGTTGGTTCACGTAGATCTCCATTGTCAACATAACATATCTAAAAATTTGTATGTTGTATGTCTTGTTTCTGTATGTCCGGTAAAATGAAAATTTACAATTGTCAAGTTGGCGACATTAGCATTAAACAAAGCAAAAACAAAGTTATACCGGCCGATAGATGGAGCTAAACTAAAAAAGTTTTACTTCAGTCGTGTGGCAGCAAAAAGCACAGCGTTTTTTCCACTATCATTCTTACCTGTATGCATCCAGCTTTTCCAGTGCTCTCCATTCTAGAAGCGACATTGACGGTATTCCCCCAGATATCATAGTGCGGCTTCCGTGCACCGATGACCCCCGCGGTGATGGGTCCGTGGTTGACTCCCATGCGCAGTACAAAGTGGTTGAACGATTGTTCGTTGATCGCAGCGAGTACGCGCTGCAACTCGAGCGCGAATTCTACAAGGTTGCCGAGATGCGCCCACCGGATTAATGTGCCGTCAGATGGCTGTAAAAGAAAACTTATACTTAAGTATGTAAATAGGAATTTTATGGAGAGACCCAACCCATCACTATGGAAAATAAAAACATGTTTATTCATTAATCATTTTGGTTTTTAGTGCAACGTTGCTGCGACGTATCGAAAATCGGAAAATCTTTGCATATTTTCTAACACCACAGCAATCATAACATTTCTCTTTTCTCTCTTGTCTATGTAAAATATGCTTAACACTTTTAATATACGGATATTTGAAATTACTTTTATTACTGTAAATGTTTTCAACTTACCTGCATCTGTCGCGTGGGGTTTAGGCCTGATGCAGCCATGTATGTGGAACTAATTGTTTTAATTTTAATGATATCTTTACTGAATTTTGAATCTTCCAGCAACTGAAACGAAATCAAGTTATTTTATAAGAATAATTTTATTAAAAATTTGGGGGGATGTATCGACCATTTTTCACAAGGTCAGGCAAAGGAATGTAACCATGATAAATACGTACCAAATCAAAATCTGATATTACTTCGTTGAGGAAACGTAAACATTCTAGGCCTTGATTATTGACTGTTTCTTCCGAGTAGAATTCTGTAAAAGATCAGATAGGACGATTATCTATAGCACTGTAACTAGAAAATAGCCTATAAGTAAACAAATATATATTTATCTTCATAATTAATAATAAGCTAAACTAATAAATTAAAAATAATTTAACAAAAAGCACGGAGCCAGGAGTCTGCTAATGTCGCTAGAAAAAAATGAATGAATATAATAAATTTACTGTTTCCCAAGATATTATTTGGCGGACTAAACTGCCTCTAGCTAGGGAGTAAAGTTTAAAGTTTTAGTTTTATCTATCTACAGCCTGCAAAATTAATACAGGGTTGCCAACTCCATATCACAGATGGGTGCTAAATGACATCTTAAATTGTGCTAAAATTTATATAAATTTACAAAAATGGTACTAATTTTATTAGAAACAAATAAAACTCGTTGATGTTAAAAAAGCAAAACATAGAGGTTTAACAATTATTTGAACTACATCCAGTCATTTTCACTATCATCTGTCTCTACTTCTGTGTTTCCTTTACGTATTTACACAAACACACTCTTTCCTTTACTGAGTGCTTATATCCTTACTAACTTATATCTAATCCGAGCTACTACTTTCTTGCGAAAAATAAAAATATCACGGTGATATGACCTGTAAAGTTGGGCATGGAGGCGAACAGCACGCCGACCTCCGCGTAGCTCTGGCTGTAGAGGTCGCGGTGGTGGCGGTGCGCGCCCATGAAGTGTCGCGCCACGTGCGGCGGCAGCACGTTGTATACCAGCGCCTGTCGACACCACAACCGTGCTACCTATTCCATATCTTGATATAACCCTATACTAAAATCTTTTTGCAGTAAACTATTCTAAGGATCACACATTTAATGTTTATCATCATCATCATGAACAGCCTGAAGACTTCCACTACTAAACATAGGCCTACGCAGTAGATCGCCATTTTACCGGCTGCTTGCATCCTGCATCCGTCGGCTCCTTGCAGTTTTGACGAAATCGTCAGTCCATCTAGTGAGAGATAAACCTCTCGTCGCGTCTTCCGATTGGCGTTCGCCACTCGAGAACCTTTCCTCCCCATCGGTTGGTTCTATGAGCGTAGTGGCCTGCCTATTGCCATTTCGACTTGCTAATTCTAAGAGCTATATGGGTCACTTTAGTTTAATGTTCACTGTCAATTTATCAATCGTAGTCTAATCAAATGTCTCTAGAAATATGACTTGAATCCAAAAGTAGGAAACTCGTAAACCGAAATCACGCAGTACAATAATTTTATGAAATGCTAAAGTTTTGACGTATATGGTAATTATATAAGCATTTACTACATATTGATAAGTCAAATTACAGATGAAAAACAGGAGCAAGCAGAGATTAAAAAAAAACAATAATTATGTATTTTTAAGGGAAATCTACCATGTTATAATTCAATTGCCATCCCACTATGGTTACGCACCTGGTTCCTCCTGCGAATCTCTCCGGCTTGCTCTGCTTGCTGCCGCATGCGCTCCCCGCGCGAGTGTCGAGCTCGGTCCAATGATTCCAGCTGGTAAGATGATGAAACAGTTTACAAAAGTATCTAAAAGTACGTTTTTATGTTTTGGTATAATTTACATATTGCTATACGTCGTTTTTAAATTTTTTATAATTACCTCTGTGCTATATCTAGATAAACCGTATTTAAGTTATTTACGAGACTCTTCGATCGCAACTGCATTGTGCTTAGCTGGTTTAACTTAGTATGTAGAATGAATATAACGTTACTATTACAAGTTTATAAAGCCTCGATAACTTTTTATGAATTAGTTTATACGAATCTTCATCTTTTCGAACCAGGTCGAATACTTTGTTAACTTTCTATATTATTTGTTTGGCGTGCAGCTAATGTGAATGAAATGCCAATCAATACCACTCAATTTGGCGTGACTTATCAATTAATTATGTAATGTGAGCATTCTATCTGGCGAGCTGTATGTCTATAACCACGAATGAACTAGATAATTGAATGCTCTACTTGAGTGCATTCGACAGGAGGGCCCGCGCCTTCTCTTTAATATATTTACTATTTAAATTGTATCGTACGTAGCGTCAGTCCTCGTATAACACGCGTAAACTACGGATGTATACGTAAACAAACATGTTATTTATGCTATTTATAGCTTTACATGATTCGCACGCGAGAAGCGGGATTACCGCATTCGCACGTAACTCTCGCTCTCGTATCACGACACCCAAAACCGATTTAACAGTCACGGTATCTACAGTTCTCATGACATTAGGGTCGAGAGACGGAAGTGTGATATTGATTTGCACGCAACATTGTGCCGAAAAATTGCATAGTTTTTCGTGTAGTACCTACGTATTTTATGCACAGGACCTTTCATCATACAAATATCGAGGTAATAGACTTTTATTATTAAATGGAAATGTATTTAAATGAAATAGATGCGAATACAAACAGACTGTAATACGAAAAATAAAATGTACATAAGATACATATTGATTTTCATCTTCTTTTGTCGTCGCAATGATTTTTGGCAGTGTGAATTAGGTTTCTATTGTACTGTGTGTGTTTCATAAGATCTCTCTGAATATACCTTCATCTTATTTTATATACATTAGTTTAGTGTACTACCATTAGTTAATAAATGAATGATAACAATTACTCACATATCTATCGAACACCATGATTACCAGCGCAATAAAGCACAACATCAAGATATGCCGTCCACGGTGGATTTGTGCCCTGAAAATTACAAATTTGATTTGATTATCAATCTAGTAACACTTTATTACATCTGTACGTGCCCGTGGATATGGAACCGGATGGAATGGATTTTTCGGGATTAAAAGTAATTTTCATGCAAATGATAAGTAGTAATCTAACTAACTTATAGTTAAGTCATACCAGGTTAGGCTAGATTACGTACTTATATACACACATAACAGAACATTCGCAGCAAGATGGAACGGAAGATTAATTTATTTCGCGGAATAAAAATGATGTGCCCCATTATATAAGATTAAATAAAAAGTAAATAGAATACGACCATTTTGCTTCAGGCGTTCTTTTAATAATACTTAGTGAGAAGTAGGATAGGTACGATAAAAGGAAGTAGGATTCACTACCAACAACCTTCCTTACAATTTTAATTTAGTACAAATCTGTAGAAATACAAAAAAACACATGAATAGCCAAATATTAGGTCTTTACCTATGAAATTGCCGTTTTGTTTGAAAAAAGTTAAAGTATTTTTTTTTCGAACTTATTTATTTCTTTTATTCAAAGTAATCACCCCTGCAATCAATGCATCTTTGCCAACGCTGTGGCAGTTTATGGATGCCCTTCTTGAAAAAATCAGCAGGACGGGAGACAACAAACTCTTCAAAGGCGTTTTGTACTGCCTCTCGGGAATTGAATTTTTTTCCCGCTAAAAAGTTGTCCAAATTTTGGAAAAAGTAATAGTCGGTAGGCGCAAGATCTGGTGAGTATGGCGGATGAGAGAGAGCTTCCAAACCCAACTCATGCAGCTTAGAGACGGTCTGTTGTGCAGTATGGGGTCGCGCGTTGTCGTGAAGTAGCAGTGGAGACGACCGATTGACCAAAGCTGGTTGCAGACGTGCGAGTTTCGCTATCATTGTGGTCAATTCTTCAATGTACACATCTGCAGTAATGCTCTCGCCGTTTTGTAAAAAGCTATGATGAATCACACCAGCACTAGACCACCAAACTGTGACCATCACCTTTCTAGGGGTCATTTTTGGTTTTGCACATTGCTTTGGTACCGAACCAGGATCTAACCAACTTGCTGAGCGTTTTCGATTGTCAAAAAGAATCCATTTTTCGTCACACGTAACAATTCGGTTCAAAATTCCTTTATTTCTGTGCCTGTTAAGCAGCGCAAGGCAAGTCTCGACGCGTACGTTGCGCTGGCGATCGTTAAGTTCGTGGGTTCTGGATCTTTAAGTTATCAAGCTTTTTTATCTTGCCAATCTGTCGCAAATGAACCAATATTGTTTTGATGCTAACATCAAAAGCTGCTGCCAGCTCAGCTGTAGATTGAGATTCATCAGCTTCCACAATCGCCTTTAATTCATCATTGTTGACCAAAGTTTCCGGACGACCACGAGGTTCATTTTTCAAGTCAAAATTCCCAGAACGGAACCGAGCAAACCAATAACGGGTTGTACGTTCGTTTGTACAGTTCTCTCCGTAAACGTCGTTGATGTTACGTGTCGTTTGTGCCGCGTTGGTGCCACGACGGAACTCATATTCCATAATTACACGAAATTTCAAAGTATCCATTATGAGGAAAAATGTTGAAATGTAATGAAAATACAACGCTAATCAATAAACAAAAGACTTATATTGTAAATAGAATGTCATATTTTTAAAACAAAATTAATTTGAATTTAGAATTCATAGCCAATCAAAATTTTTTTTTGTTTGAAAAGTCTGTACTGCAATACGGCAATTTCATAGGTAAAGACCTATTATTACAAATATTCAAAATATATGAGGAATAGCGATTAACTTGACCAGAAGCACGGAGTGCTATATAAATGGCAGGAAACACGTGTATGTGTGCCAGCATCAGAATAAAAATAAAATAACTAATAGGAAACAAAACGAAAATGAGTTCTTAGCCACTGGGCATGCATATCATAGCTTAGCTGGTAGAGCATCTAATCCGGTGAGTTGGAAAGCGCGAGTTCGTATCCCCTGGTTGCAAAAAATTTTGGAAACTATATCATTATAACTTCCTCCTAGATTTAAAATCGAAAACTACAAATAAAATTGATAATAATAATAACCCCCAACGATCACACACATAGATCCTGGACCCTAACTAGGATTCCGTGTCTTGGAACCCAGGAGCTACAAGGACCATGGCCCACAACACCCAGATGCGCTTTTTTTTCTGTACAAATACTTGTCCTACCGCGGGAATCGAACCCGCTGCCTCCGGACTATGAGCCGACCTGCTCAACCACCATACCACAGAAGACTGTTTGTTTTATAATTCAGGATAATCTGTACGTATTGTAGTTATACTTACAGCAAGTCGACAATCTCTTGATCATACTCCATTGTGGAGTTATCGTGTATCATATATGGGTCTTTGTCGAGTGAGGGCCGTGGTGTCAGGAGCACGGGGTGCAGCATGGCGGGGAGGGCATTCGCTAACGTCACAAGTACCAGGATTCCAATCCGCTGCAGGCAGGTGGACGGTGCCACCCACAGCACGCAGCAGACTGTATATACTGCCAGCTAGTAATAACAACACAACTTTAACAAACAAACAAATACCATACTAATACATTATTAATGTCCACAGGTATTTGTTTGTTGTGTATGTGTGTTGTAATGTCACATTATACACAGCGCCATATAGCCTTGTTAGCCTTAGTTTGGCTAAGCAAAGCTTGCACGATAAACTAGATAATATAAAACTTTTTGTTTGTAATATACATACATAGAATACAATAATTACACCCGGACTAGAACTATCATTTATTCTGTACCCGGACACAGAATAAACACATATGTTCCTCACACAAATGTTTGTCTGAGTGGGAAACGAACCCACAACCTAGAGTTTAGAAGGCAGAGCTACTACCAACTGAACTATCAAGCCAGCCAGACATTAGTACCTATATTTGACCACATAATAAGAGACTAATTAAAATGCCCATAAACTACAAAGAAAATGAATGCCTATAAACTGCAAAGAAAAATGCGTATTCAAAAAGATTTATTCATATAAGTTATCGTTTGACATATTTTTACTTTCTTTTGCGTATTTCTATTATTGTGTAAATGTAGTTCTTGTCATTAATTTTTTATGTAAGTAGCTCATCTTGGAGCTAATGCTGTGTTTACTCTCCAATTCTAAATGTTTAGAAACGATTATATTTTTCAGAAATCTTAAAGAATACAAAATGTAAAAAATCTATTATTCAGTAGAACAAAACATTAGAAAGACGGAAGGAAAACTTTATCAGACATAATATTTTTGCCTGCGATACAAATACATAATTTATAATAAAGTGTATATATTAAAAATATCTTTCTTGGTGATATTCATCTGACCACGTTTGCGAGCCGTATCATTTATAAAAACATTTGGTGACACGATTAGGATCATATGTATCCGTTCCAGAATGATGTGGAATTATTTAAGGTAGGCAAGCCTTTTCATTTCCACTGTGGTTTTGCATCAATCACCACCTACTTTTACTTGCTCTTAAATTCATAGCAATTTAGGTTTAAAATAGTTATTACGATGACGTTCATACGTAATGACCGTAGATGCAATAAAAAATGTACCCATTGACCCAACCAATCAAATAAACTAGAGCATGGCCTTCCCAAACAAATAAAACGTCCATATTCTGAGTATAGTCCATACTTATACCACAGGGAAAATGTAAAAAGTGCAGGCAACTTATTCACCGAATTTCATGCTGACTCAGGTCTGATAAATTATATTGTCCCCGATCTCTCCGGTGAACTGTTCGGTTGCGACAGAATAAATTAAATATAATGATGTAACAGCCGCGTCTAGCCAAAACTTTAGTGCTTATATTCGCATGTTTCTGCTAATTCAATGTGAATCCTTATGTGTATATTTAACATAGGCAGGTAGGTATGTATTGGGTATATTTCGGAAACTTTCTATACTCGACTTGTTTATTGTCAAAGTTAGTTACCTAGTCATTGCTCTAGAGTTGCTAGTTTTTATATGCGGTTAACTAATGCATTTTTTGTAAGTTAATCATTTGTCAAAGTTATATTAAGTACGTACCTACCTAACAAGTACTAAAGGTGTTAGGAATTATCTCAAATACTAAACACTTTAGTAGGTACACATCAGTTTTGAGTGTAATGTAATTTTATAAAATTGTGTCTCCATCCATGAGGTTATTACTGAAAACAACGCACTTAATAAATCGGGCTTAGAAATAAAGACACAGCAAAATCTACCTATCAGACAGATGTCTATTTCGGCTTTTTATTTGTTTGTAATTTACCAAGTAGTATGTGAAAGTGCAAAGGTGATCTTGAGAAGAGCCAGTCCCAATGAGGTTACAGACACATAAATACTTGCCACATAGGGTTTGGCATCGTACACAGAATACCACAGTATGAATAGACTATAGATATGCTATTAAAGTCTCATTGATTGTTCTTAAATGTCTGTGTCATACTTGTGCAAGTGTGAGGTGTGACTGCACCTGCATAGCTCACAATACGTCGATCGTTAGTTATTTAGCATATTGGTTATTTATTAAAATCCCCTAAAATAAAAATAATAAATAATAAAATCAAATGATGCTCTCTATTTAGCCCCAAGACTATGTATTGCCATTCAACGGGGCAATGCCGCCAGAATTTTGGGCACGTTGCCTACTGGTAGCGGCTTCTTAGATTAAGTTTTGCTTCTGCATAGTTTTCAATTTTTATTTTTAGCAAATCTTTATTGAATTACAATTTTAATAAATATTAAAATCACCTGACATTAAAAAATAGTACGTTATGTTACTAGTGTACTATATGCTGATCATCACTCTTGAGGTGGTATTATGCGCGCGAGCATCACAATTTAATAAGGTATCTATTACACGCATGTGACGATTAAGTGGAATCCGATAGTACAGTGATATCAATGAAATTTGCCGTTAAGATGATAAAAAATGTTATGGCGCAGCCATCCAAGACACTTCAGAGCGGCAATGTTTCATTGCCATCCCTGTACCTACGTTTGTTGCCATTTAGGAGTCTTTTTATTTAAATCTATAAATGGAGAGAGAAATTCTATCGCAGTCACCATTATTGTAAATATTTTGAATATTTCTGGAATACCTACATGGGTACATAATTAATGGTAGTTAACAATTTACAACGCTTCTAGTTTTCTGTCTCGTTTTCTTTTATTCGCTTGTGAAATTTCACGTCAGCGAGAAGTAAACAGGACATTTTAAGCATTGGTTAAGTTTAACCGATGCTTACCTATAAGTAAGGCTCTATGTGTAAAAATAAAGTGTGGTTTACATGGTAATAATAGGATGGATGTATGCAACGACGCGCCCCGCTATGTGAGATGGCGTCATCGCGCAGCCCATCTTGCAGCTTGTTTTCGTATTCACCGCACATAAACTGGAAACAAAATTGAGCAATGTTATGAAATGATTTATTATTGTGTGAATGGTGCTTTATACGTTAATTAATACGTTCATCTGATGAATCAAATAATGACAGTACTTAGATGAACTTGTATGTAGTTGGGCTTTCGGCATATCTGTTTCAAGGATCTAGAGTGGGTCATATATATCGACCAGTATAGTATAGTTTATCTTACCAGGGGTATTGTGCTGGTTGTTGTAAATACTCCCAAGTTGAACATGTTAAACTGGGCTCTCCTTTTGGGGTCGACGTATTTTTGCTGTAAATAAGAAAATTCATTTAATAATAAAAGTTGTATTGTCATTGGAATTGCTGCCCGGAAATCAACATCCATCGTTTCATACTAAGTACTAGTTTGTTTAACAATGGGAAAAATAAGTTTTTTTGAATGATAAAGATCTTAAGTAATAATTGTAATTTTCATCCTTAGATTTGAGAATCTTTATATTATCTATTTTATCCCATGTTGACATTATGCATTAATTATATTATTTGTTTATAAAGGATTGTAAATATGAAACGACGAATTCTGAGAAAGGTTGTATGTCACGACGACGGAAATAGAGATACCACTGTGTTACTTTTAAGACCACAAATTATTGTTTGACCTATTTCACAAGCAAATAAAGTAATTGATTGATTGATTGATTGAGGTTTGCTAACTTATTCAACTTTTTATCTACGTAAATAGACTTTGATACCGAATCAAATAAAGATAAAAAAGGAAACATAAAACAAAGTGAATTATGGCTCTTTCCTAGATTTTGGGAACCAGCAGTTTTCTTACTAAATAATTTAAGAACAGGATACTAAATACTCTTTAGCCATATACAGGTTATGACTCTTACAAGTTATCATGTGCGATATTGATACATTTCACTCTCTACTAAATAATAATTTCTAGGATGAGTGGAAAAACCCCAATTCAAAATGAAAATCCTATCCTATCTTTTAACTTTAACATGTGAAAGTTCACCGCAGGAAATTTTTCGGAATTTAAGTGAAGGATAATCAATCTATACAGAATTCTGACAATACTTCATTTATGACTGTAAAGTTTCTTGTAGCTTCTTCTTTACAGTTGTAATCGACGCTTCGGACCGGAGTTTTCTGTTCTGCATTGTGCCGGATTGCTTGCATCAGTAGTGAGAAAGAAACCTGCTTTTTATTCTCAAACTCATATATTGTAATGGGCTTGCTATATATTATTTGACAATAAGCACTTTGTAATTTTATATGCTTAGTGAAATAGCTTAATTTTAAGTACCTACTATAATTTTGACTTGTAAAAGTGCTTGTAAATTAGGCTATTTGCAATAAATCTTTTGACTTTTTTAAATATTTAAAAAATTAACACGTGATCTCGTTATTATTTATTATATATTATTATTATTATTCGTGACAATATTAGCCATCTCGCATCGCGGTAGGCCTTTCGGGCCTGAGCGCCAGTGGATGGGAAACTTTACACCTCGGTTACCCACCAGACGTTTGGGGTCATGTAAGCGCGGCGGAGAGTCCCCTCTCTTAAGCCCGGCTGAAATATCTACTAGATAGTTAGGTATCAAGAAGGCTGACGATAGCCGCGTGTATATGGCGGTTGGTGCTGATATACCTAAATAATAATTATTAAATATTGGTCGGGCGGGCTAGAATCCATGCGGTAGGTGTGTGTATGCTTGTTGGAAGATTTTTCTCTGGCATGGTATTATTATATTGACAGCCTCGGTGGTGTGGTGGTTGAGCAGGTCGGCTCATAACCCGGAGATGGCGGGTTCGATTCCCGCGGCAGGACAAGTATTTGTGCACAGAAAAAAAACGCAAATACTTGTTCTGAGTCTGGGTGTTGTGGGACCATGGTCCTAGTAGTTCCTGTGCCCCTAGGTACAGGGAATCCTAGTTAGGGTCCAGGAGTTATGTGATCGTTGGGCGTTATTATTATTATTACATCTTGTCAGTGTCAGCAGCGGCGGAATATCTGATATGGCTTTTAAACCTGACTCAGCCCTATGGCTTACAGACCCTACCCTTCAGGTCCGAACGCTTACCTTAGCTAGAGTCAGCCTGTAGGTCACGTAGAATAGGATGCAAGAGACGCCCGCCTCCACCACAAAGCTTGCGTACGCGAGGTGCGTGGCTAAGGAGACCGGCAGCGCGAAGGCAGCTAGCACCAGTACAGGCGCTAGAAGGAACAGAGGCGGCACCAGGACGCCCGTAGGGCACGGGTCACTGCGCTTCACGTATGACTCTTCAGCGTCGGTAGAATTAAACATTAGGCACATGTTCGTACCATCTGCCAGTTCCCTTAAGAAAATAATATTTTTTTAATTGCATTCATTCATTTTAACACAACTGAAATGAACAGCATAAGAAGAAGAAGGGACAAGCAAGCAACGCATCATCAAAATGCTGGCCTCTACTTAGGCCAAAGATGGAGCATTGCCATTCAACGTGGTAATGCTGCCAGTGTATTGGGCATGTTGCCTACTGGTAGTGGTTTGTTAGATTAAGTTTTTTTATTGCTTTGTGTTTTATTTACATATTACTTAATAATCATTTTATAATTATTGCCTGTAAGAAAAAATGCGAAGGTTTCATAGAGTCATCAAAATAAGCCCCATAGTGAAAAATAGTTTCATGGACTTCGTACAAGTTAAAAATAATTATAATGCTGTCCTCGTCTAAAGTCGACGGCTAGGTAACGGTTGTAATTAGTTGTCATAAAATGCATGGATTTCAGAACAATGAAACAAGCAACATAATAACTGGGCACGTACCTATATGACAATATCTAACTCTATGAGTATCAGATCTACTTATGCAAGGTATTAAATACCAGTCATTATTGTCATTCACTCGTTCATTCCGTATACCTACCACGTAATATGTCATAAATAAAATGCCTAACTATTTCATAACAAATAGCACGGCGGATTATAGATTTCTCTTACTATCCGCGCCAGAGCATTAAAGTTCAAACGGGTTTTTAAAGTTCAACGAAGAAATCGGAACTTTTATCTGAACTTTAGCCTTTCTAGATTAAGACTTTGAGTAATTGTTAGTGTTTCCAATTATTAATTCTTATATAATTAAAAGTGAGTGTCTAGGTGCATCTATTTCCTGGGTAGAACCACTGACTAAAAATCGACAAGTTCGACAAAATCGACTAGTTGACAGTTGTGCTACTACAGTAAGAAATGACCTTAGTATATCCCATAAATGTAGGTATTAAAACAATTAGTAGGATTATAGGCTGTATAAAGAAGGTTTAACATTCTACCATTCTATATATACTCGTACGATCAAGGTCATTTGTTGAATAGACAGCAAAAGTGAATATTCGAGTTATAAAGTAACAGATAAAGTCCACGTAGCTATACCTTTATAGCTAGAAATCAGCGAGGTATGCTAATGAGGGAACTCGTTTCAATTCGGGCGAGCCGCTGATCCACATTGGTAATTAACCAACGCAATTTACAATTCTAAGAAAAAGGAATTTCTGAACGATATATTCATAATAGATATTTGCTTGTCAATACCTACTTTGTTAGGTATTCATCATAAATATTTAACGTCACGGTTACTGCGACAAGCCTGCTAAATTAGCTGGTAAGTACTTGGCGACACTGAACTGCGAGGTCACTAAATAAAAATAATCATAAACTCAACACTTATTTAATGACTTCTGTGGCAGTTTTACAACTTCGCCGATGTCGTGTATTACGATGTTACCATAAATATTATAAGGAAGAGATTTTTTCGGTAATAAAAAAAAATCATATCTTTTGATATCATTCTGGACGCATATTACTTACTTGTCGTCATCCCTGTTGACGAGCTCTTCTACCAACATGTTGTGTATTTTGGTCTCTTCATTGTCTTCTTTCTCGCCTTCGGGTGACAGAACCTACGGATGTTTACGAAGCTTTTCTATTTGTTACTGATAAGCAAACAACTTGTATGATACCTCTTAATGAATGCAAATGGCAACACGGCTCTAGGCAAATACAATCGAGGAATGAATAAATGCAAGAGCCCTGTTGTTAGATTGAAATTCTAGTTCAACCTGAAATGGTTTTAGATGAATCAGAACAATTGAATGCGAATTTAAGGCAAGCAAATTAATTCGAAGTACGCTCCAAGCTCATTCGCCATCTCTTTCTCATCAAAGGAATTATCGGTAATCTGTAAAATGGAAAGCTTGGAGGAATGTAATAAAAACAAAATGCAATTGCATGATATTGTCAGGGAATGCGCGCGTACAGTAAAAGGCTTTCAATTAATCAAATGATACCTACCAAATTCTAATGGAAAGATTGATTTCTCTTCAGCATATTAATTTAGAGGCAATGTGAAAGCACCTTACCTAGCTAGGCACCAATGTAAACACGTCGAGGAGTAACATAAATTGGGTTGATATTACGATGGCAGCTAACTAGATGTAGATAGCTGGAGCCTAGTGACCTAGTGCCCTATTTATGTAAGCTGGTCGCGGGTGGGTGGAGGATGGGGCAGGCGTGCAGTAGTGCACTTACCGAGTCTTCGTCGTCGTCCCGCAAGTCAGAGAGGGTATCATCCCCCTCGCCCTCCGGCGCGCTCTTGTCGTCGCCCCCCCACTGCACACAAAAACAATACTCTAACAAACGCTACAATTAATACTGTGAAAATTCAGAACATCATCATTTCTTTACGAGATTTTATCGAACCTTTTTTGTCTTATGATTCAAAAATAATGGTTACAAATGAAAAAATAGCAAGACGAGGTATTTAATTACGGATATAGGTCAATGGCTCTTCCATGATATTCCGTCTTGTGTTGTGGATGACGCCAGCGTAGTGATAATATTTTCTTTGGATGACGCCTGATAATTTTTCAGTACATGTATATTCTAAACTTGATTGCATACATATTACATACCAATTGACTACATACCTACTAGTAAGCAAATTAGTCAAGTTAGTGAATAAACAAAGGTTAAGTTTAAAGGTTAAAATTAAGTGAAATAATAAGTCTAATTACCGGTTTGAGCACTCGCACAATGAAGTAAGTTTTAATGCCAGCTTGTCGCAGCATCTCTTCACGTTTCTCACCGTAAGCAGGTTCTACTTCAAACTCGTCTTTTAGGAAGCCAAGAGTTACTTCAGAAACATGGACACGGCTAAAAAAACATTTTTCATACGATAAAAACAAAAACACACGAGAATTTCACCTGGATAGCGAAATGTTATGAGATATTGAGCTCGAAAGCGCAAAATCACATAAATCGGAACCAACGTCACTAATATCCATAAAAGATAGACTCGTATTAAAAACCAATTTTTTATATTATTGTAGCTTCATGATAATGGAGAGTTTCTGGCTCTTTTCACGGGCTAGTATTCCTACCTACATCCCATCAACAAAAAGTGAAATCTACCGATTTCAATTTCCGTGGTTGGCTTTGCTGTAATGTAATCAGCATAATATCGGAGGGGACTTCTGATACTTCTAATATTAAACATAATAAAACTCAATAAATACAATACAATAAATAATACATAAATTAACACAATAAAACAATCAAAAAATTCCTTCATTAAATTATGTGTGCATTGCTATGTTTGAACGAAAACTTTTTTTAGCACATGCTTAACTTTTGACTGACCCAGCCATTCCACTGCTTTCCATTTTGTTAGCCAGCTCCACATCCCTGGAGTAGACGTCGAACTGCCATTGCCGTTGACCGAGCACTCCCGCCAACACTGCCCCGGTGTGGATGCCCACGCGCATGTCCACGGGCGAGTTAGTGGTCTGCTGCACATATCTAAAATTAAAATTATCAGTTTTATCTAAATAATGTATGCCTTATATCTGTTTTTTATTAAAACTTACATTGTTTGACATAGCATGATAGTGGAATATTCAGTTTTTAGTTTTACAGATCTAAATTAATAAATTATCAGTTATATATCTACCCTTACAAATATCTAAACTAGTTTGTTCTCTGACGAGTACCTTTCACAATAATCTACTGTACCCGTAAACAGTTGTATTTTATGCGTTGTATCGCTCAAACAATAAGGCTCAACAAATGCCAGCCACACTCAAGTTTTCCTAAATCATGCCTAGGTTTTGACTCGATAAACAAATTCATCAATCTTACAAATAAACATGTCTATTATATATTAGAATTATTTATGAAATGCTTGAATTGAAGAATAATACAATAACAAACCTATATCGTATTTATAAGTGGCTGTGACCGGAAAGAGGAAATACTATATTGTTTCGCTCTCTATAGAAAAAAAATCAAGTGAACCTAGTAAACGAAACATAATAGTGACTATATAGTTTCTGTTAGAAAATTATTATGTTCTTTCGCATGGCTATGTCTCTGTTAATGTACTGGTCTTTGTAGTCTGTGTCTTGCTTGTTGATTGTCATATAGTCTGTGTACACAATTGTTTCCTTCTCTTTCCTGTGCAAATGTTAATCGCAACACCGTATAATATTAATTAATTCATCTATTATAATCGTCCTATAAAACTGTGCATATCGGTTTTGTTATTGTGTGTATAATTAAAGCGATTGCTCCATATTTGCTACAAGTTTTATTTCAGCTGCTCAACCTGCAACTCTGTAATTAGAACGACCGATTGGTCGAACAGTTTCAACTGTTTGATTACCGCTTTCTTGTTAACTACTTATATTATAACTCTGTTCGCTGAAAATATCTAATATGGGGCGCTCTCTCTTGCACAATTGTATGAATGTGAAAAGGTCCGCGCTAGCATCGTGATAGTTGTGATTGGCCGGTAGGTGTTACCATACTTTTAAAATATTAGGCTGTGCATAAGCACTCGTTACATTAAACTTAAATGATTCTAAACTTTTTAGACTCGAAAAAAGCTGGGTTAAATTGTTCAGGGTTCGTAATAAAAAACGGAAGTATTATTATAAAATTTTTCACTTTTTCATTCAGTTGAGTTTGAATTACAAATAATAAAATATTATTAAATAGTTTTTATTTCGTTTTATTTCTTCAAGTCTATAAAAAGTTAAAATTTTTCAAAAACATTAAGATAGATCATTGCTGCCTTTTCGTGATTGGGTTTGCCGATGGTTCAAGATATATACCAAGTCAAGAGGTAAAAAGGAATCAGTCCCTTGAGCAACACGGATAAAGAGTAGGTACCAAACGACACGTCCGTACCGTACAAGAGCCAGATAAGCCTGAAGTTTACTTGTAACGTGCACGAGGCTTATGTTTTTACCTGCTACTAATGACGTGCACTCCCCCTTACTTATTTCCCTATTAAACATCGTCAGCGGACTGAGTATCATTTATTTTAAATATATACAAACCCAATAAAAACAGTTAAATTACACCATGATTTGCTAAATTCATAGTAACATGATCGTGAAACTTTAGGAACTACATAAACTTTCTAGTTAGGTATATATACCTACGTATCACTTCATTGTTAAGCATCATATAACGACTCGGAGTATTTAGCAATTGTTAAAAAAAGGATAAGTACAGAGATAACTTAGTATTAACTCACTTGATGGCTTTAACCATTGACAACCCCATGTGTACACAAAGGACTGCATGATCCGGCCGCTCCACGGGCGCTCCACTGATACAGTAATAACAGTCGCCCAAAATTTTTATCCGCAACTGTTGATACTTCTGTTGAGTAATAACATATTATTATTTAACTTGAAAAGCCAAACGAATAAACAGGAAGAAATTTATTATAATATGTGTGTGTTTACCTCGGCCAGCCGGTCGAAGCGAGCAAACAACTCGTTTAATATGGCGACGAGATCTTGCGCGGAGTAAGTGGACGAAATTGCCGTAAAGCCCACTATGTCAGCGTATAGGATACTATAAGAACAAAATTATTATGCTATAATGATTAACACCTACTAATTAACTTAAAAATTTATTCGCAGTTTAAACCTCACCTCACGTTTTCGTGTCGAGACATATAAATTTTCTTGAACTGTGTGTCGATAAGACCGAGGTCTTGGCGCATTTCTACAGCAACATGTTCAGGTAGTACTGATAGTAATAACCGCTCCTAAAATATTAAAATAACAATGAATTTACATACCCACGTGCAAGCAAATCTCAAAATGTTATTTTGCACAGTATACCTGCTCTTTGCTTTGTTGTTCAATTGTAAGCTTATCACGTAAACTTCTTTTTGTTTCTTGAAAAGCACGTCGTTGTTGGTTCTCGTTTATCACAAACGCTGTTCCGCCTAGCAGGGTGGCTGAGATCAATATTGAACCGTTTGCCAGTTGCTGTAGATGATACATTAACTCATAAACTTCTATAATTATAAGTCTAAAAGCAAATCTATTGTCAATAATTATTAACTAAACCTACCTGATAAACAAAATCTTCAGGTAATCTGCTTTCTGAACTCGATGCATTGTAATATTGCACCAACAGATAAGCAGTAAACGATATTGAGCTATAAATGATCAATAATAAACAACGGAAGGGTAAGACGGCAAGCGTGAAGTACTGCAGTACGACCGCCCATCCCAGGAGTTCGTTGTAAGAGTCGCCAAGTCTGCGAGAGGCGCTCACCAGAAGCTGCGCCCACAACAGGAGCCACGTCACGTGGCTAATGACGGTCCGCGTTGGTCGAACAAAAGCATACAATGCTGCTAGCGTCAGATTGGCCAGTAGAGCTATTATCACGGACGAGTAGGCGAAGAACAGATCTCGTTCTCCAGGCACGAGCGCAGCGAACGCCTGTATTATTACACCGATCGCTAGGAAGCGTGGAACGGCTCTTTGCTTTTGCCGTTTTGTGTATTCTAAATACAGTTTTTCTTCTTGTCGGAGTGAAAAGCCCCATGGCGGCACGAGCCAATAACGGAAACGATATGTCACTTTTGGCGCGTTATTCGGCAACTCCATTGTTTTAGCGATATTTCGTTTCAGACACGTTTTGACACAGCGTTTTATGAATTATTATTGCTACCCATATTGCTGTTGATATGTTTAATGGCACTTTTATCACTCGGTTTCGATGAAGCTTCAACACATTATGTTTTCTAAAGTAAAGTAAAATACTAAAACGAATGAGTACATTACTTACTACATTTCAAACTTTAATTTTTATTTAATTCTATAAACAGAGCCTGGTTTTTATATTTGATGTGTATAGCTGACAAATGAATCACAGGCGTTTAGTGATGGGAGGATCTCTATAAAGGTCTACTTTATAATTTATATTTTAACTGTATAATGGCAGTAGTGTTAAAAAAGAGCTCTATTATTAAGCCAATAAAACATCATTTAACTAGAAAACAAGTAGATACATACAAAGATTGATAGCTTACTACAGAGGATTATATTTTGTTTATACCAGAGATTGTTATACCATATAGTTATAGTAGGTATGGCAACACACGTCATAGACATCATCAAGCGGAGACTTTCCGTTAAGCGAGACAGCCTGATCGAGGACGCCTGTGTAATGAATAAATTACACGCTGAAACATTGTCCCCATATCCATTCATTAACTGGGCCGTCTAAAGACAAACGGAACGCGCTTGTGGTTTTGTTTAGACTCTTTTCAATATTGACAAGCGACAACCGTGAAGCTTGTTTCTCGTATGTAATTTGTTTCAACATTTAGGTACATAAGGATTTCTGTGGTAGGTACCTAAAAAACCTTCAAAATAAATACAATAGCAACAGATTTTCAGAAACTAAAATTCATGAAGCTCAGCATTGATCGTGTCGTTTATCGTTGTCTTACTTGGCTATATTGAACGCCTGGAAAATAACGAGGCAGATGAATTTTGCGCATCCACTGGAAAATAGGTTTCTACTAGCTTCCTTCCTTTTTTGAAGCGAAGCGAAAAGGTTTGCAGCCTTATTTTCATCTCTCAGATTGGATGGTAGATTTATTTAGCTCTGCAAATGATGGTGATATTATTTATTTTATTGAAAGAGCTGGGTAGATTTTAGCTTTCTCATAGGCACTAGGTTACAAGTACTCACGTACTTGTAGTCCCTGTGTCATTTACATATTTTGTTTTACAAGATTACATTATATTCGTAACTCTTACTTATTTATACCACTCTACAGTTATACTATTAGATTAACTTTATTACTATAGGTACTTCTACGTCCCATCCAGCTGATTTCTTAAAGAAGGGCATCAATAAGCTGCCACTGCTTTGGCAAAGATGCATCGATTGCATCGGTGATACTAGGTTTAATAAAAAAAAGAAAAAAATATTTAATCTTAATTCATAAAAAACGGATATTTTATAGGTAAAGACCGATATTAGTCCAAGAAGCTATTTGAAAACTAAGACTAAAATTATTATTTCCAAATGTGACATCGCTTTTGAGACTTTTTCTGTTGCTTTTATAAAATCTAAATGAACCACTGAAGTAAACAAGATTAATCTTAATTCCAGTTTCCACTTCATTAGATATTCATAAAAATTGTAGGTATAGTTGTAATAATCTCCGCAAACGAGTAAGGTATAGTCTTTTCCTATCTCTAAATCTCTAACAATAAATTCTGCATATCTGTTGGAAGAAAATCGATTTGTAGTCACGTTGCGTACTTATACAAAATAATTTGGATTGATAATTTGATCTTATTATTTTATGGAGTATTTTAAAAATCAGCCTTTGAAGGGTGTAGTTGTGCTAATTTTGTATGAATATATATTATGTCCTGATTTGATTTCACACTCAAAGTATATTTTCTGCACAGCAAATAATGAAAATCACTCCTTATGGGGGGAGTCGTTAATATTTTGTATGCAAACATGAACCAAAAAATATCGTGATATTCAAACGGCTTAAAAAAAATTGAATTAATAGCTAAAACACTGTCGATCAAGCCACCTTTCAAACAATAAAGGAATAGTTAAATTGATTTTTTACTGCTAAGCTATAACACCCATCTGTTGATCGGGGGGTGAAAAGACAAGTTGATACAGTGTGGCGTAAGATCTTTTTTTTTCTAAACTCATCGCCTACAACGTTAACTATCTCATCTTATCTATACTTATAATGAGATTGACTTTATTACGAAAATTTTTATGGAGACATTTTTTTTACCTCTATTGTTGAGGATGAAACCAAAACTGTAATTGTTTGCCTGTCTTTATCTTCGGCCTAAGCAATGTTAAATGAATTCAAATTAAACTTGATTTCAGTTCATAGTTCGAGATAGAACACTGGTATCATATTATTTTAAAATGAAATTCAGCACGGTCCCTTGAGTGAGTGGAAATGTGTTTTTAGTTGTAATTTTTTGACGCGTAGTCCGATTTCATTTATTCTTTTTTCTCGTTAGAAGGCAGGTACTTTCAAGGCTGTCCTATAAATATTCAAAATCATCGGTTTTGTAGTTCAATACTTACATATATCACTACCCTCAGTATTAAGTCCAAATAAAATGAAACCTGGAACTTACAAGTATCTTTGAACGTAAGGGTCATCTTAAGCTGGCGTGCGCACTATATCGTGTAGGCTTAATGGATAGGGTTGTTAAAGGTTAGGCCATTCTAATGAGTCAAATATTACCGAAAGATTACAAAGTTATTTAATTTAATCCTTGTGGTGATTGCATGGTGTGTATACGAGTTCGCAGTTCCAAACTATAGGTAGATATAACTGGGTACCTCCGTGACTTGACAAGACATGATAAAACATCGTCGGCAATGTAAATGAAGCCACGCCGTATACCTCCACTCTTGTATTAGGAAAGGGAGAAGGAAGCTTGCCTCTATTTGCCTTTTCATCCTTCATCCATTTCCCCTAAATTTTTATCTCTCCTTTCTCTCTTCCCTTGGGCAGGGTTTGAGCGTAAAGCTAATTAAGTCAGGACGAATCAGCTAGTTAGTATTATATTATTCGTGGACATTTTACACAACGCCATCTAGTCCCAAACTAAGCAAAGCTTGTACTTACTATAGAAACCAGGTAACTGATAGAATACATAAATACTTTTTGTTTTTAAATATATACATAGAATACAATATAACACCCAGACACAGAACAACCGCCTATCGTTCATCACACAAATGTTGGTTCTGAGTGGGAATTGAAGCCACAACAGAACCTCAGCAGGCAGAGCCACTACCAACTGAGCTATCAGGCCAGTCCAGTGTGCTCTTCATTTTAACGTAAATAACGTAATATATCCTTTACTAAAAGTTGTTAAACCTGGTTAAACGAACTTCAATCGCCTTAATTTAATTCTAAAAAATACTTGGATGATAGGTAAACTATTATTGTATTTTTTCATATATTTTTAATAAAGCCAAACTGATTTTGATGAAATTTCTATGAAACCAATCTGAAAGAGGTATATGCTTTTTATCAAAAACATAATTTAGAGAATCGGTTTATAAATTCCGGAGAACCCACATTTAAAAAAAACATACGAACGAATTGAGAACCTTCTGTTTTTTAAAGTAGATGGAAAGAACTTAATTTAAAAAAATCTAAATGTGTAATTATAAAGGTAAAATATCAAATTAATATTGGTAGGTATCTTAAGTAACATGCAACGTAACTTAATGTATCGATTTTACAGTGCGCACACTTCTCTAGAGCGGAGCTAATTGCTTGTATCATTTCCTTGTCAGCCGACGGTCGCCGGATGCTGATGGAGTGTTTCCTCAATTTCAGATGACGTTGACGTACACATTTCTATACCCACGGAACTGTTTTGAAGGTTATATGGATCGGCATTTCGATCCGATTGATGATGATCATAAAGACGCTATGTCAGCCGAGCCGAGTCATAAATTGTGTCCTGAGTTAAAGTGCACCACGACGAGGTCGAGTTATAAAGCAAATATTCTCTATTTTAAATTATATATTTTTTTATAATTATTTATTTATATGTTTTAAATTTATTTATTTCATACTTTATGCACAAAAAATGTACAAAGGAGGAATTAATACTTTATGCACAAAAAATGTACAAAGGAGGAGTTAATGCTAACAGCATTTTCTACCAGTCAACTAAGGCGTGCAGAGAAACAATTAGATTATAGGCGTGCGCATAAGGAAATGAGCAAAATTTTGAACATTATATAAAATTAAAAGAAAACGATAACAACAAAATAACTATTAAGGTACAAATAAAGATATTTTTACAAATATGTAAATTTAGTTAATTAAAAAATATTAAATAAATAATATTATTTAAATAATAATTTTAATTTCAAAATTACTACGACTATGAATGGAATGACTATGATTAAAAAAGAAATGACACTGATTTGGATGTACCTAATTTTGCAAATGCCCTGATTTTAAGTAGCGGATGTAATCGCACTGTATCTTCATAATGTCATTCACCTTTGTGTTTAGACCACAGATTAGAGAAAACTCAAACTCTGATAGACGTTGTTGCTTCTTACATCATACATGAATTCCTAATTTAATGTAATAAACGGGATATATTGAAGTGGCATGGTGCATAATATTCCACAATAAAATAATAAAGTCTATTTACAAAAACGAACACATTTAAATAACTAAATATAACCCGTAAACTGTATTTACCTAAGGCCAGAAAATCATCGGTCCTACATTGCATTATCAAACAAATAAACGTACCTAAATCTATATCTTGCTGTTCTTTACATTTCACGTTTCAATGTCAAGAAATATTTATTCATGGCATGTTCCGCTCGAACAAATAATTTTCAGTTCATAACAAAATAGTGAAGCTATTTGGCATTAACCGTTGCTATATTTACCTACTTTGTAGTCATTTATTTCGACTCGACTCCTCGTACACTTCGTGGTTTACAAAATATTCGTAACAAAACTGTAACCAACATGAGTACCTAACTAAGCATAACACAGTGTGTATACAGTCATAATATATTATGTAGGTTAAAATGTTAATTGGAGCAAAATTATGATTATGTACCTACTACCCATAAATGTAGTGTCATCCCGCGTCGCAGTTACAAGGCTGAAAATGTGCACAATGCTGAAGTGGATGTAAACGGCCCATACTGCAGGTACAACTTATGTCCGAGATGAAATATACAAAGCAGCAAGACGTGATATATCTCGATGCAAATGATGTTTTATTGGCGAAGGTAATAAAAAAAAATTGTTTTTGTACTAGGCACATGAAGCGAATAGAGCTCTTATATTAAAGTTGCAATAGGATCATTAAGCGCGGGGAGTGCATTATTGTTTTTGTATACTTAATATTACTATAATAATGTATGAAATTTTATGACAGGCAATAACTATTTCATGGCAATTGTGATTCACGCCAAGGCTGTCTCATTCGTTTCGTTAATGTTATTAGATTTCCCGCCTAAATAATGTACCGATGATGTAAGCAATCTCTGTAAAAGTCTTACTATTGACCCGTATATAAATATTTGAACCACAAAGAATCGCCGTCGGGATGAGATCGAGAGGATGGGGTTTAGCGGATTATGGAAAGAGAGAAATATCGGGTGAGGAGTCGGGTACAGGTGAATCGTATTATAGGGAGATATTGAGCGAGTGGGTGCGAGCACAGGGCGCGGGTGCGGGCGGGCGCCGGGCGCGGGTGTGGCGAGGCGCGAGGGCGGTGCGCGCACGTGCCCGCGTGCGACTGCCGCGCGGCCGGCGCGCCGCGCCGCCGCCGCCAGCCGCCCGCCCGCCCGGCCAGCGCCGCGCGCCGCCGCCCTAGCCACATACACTCACTACACATTGATTCCCGTATTTTGAGAACACTATTTTGTACTCTTCCATTGTCTACAGACGTCAAACTATAATCCCATGATTTTAAAATGTTTTGTGATTGTAATTAAAATTTAATGTTCATGATTTATTTCCTTGTTCATTGTTCTCTTTGTTCTAATTGTATATTTACACAATTTATCACTCTGTGGATGGTGTTATTTTTAACGACTTTCAATAAGTTAAGATTGGATAGACTTGACCTACACCGCCATCGCGCCGCAGAGGCTCGTAGAGACTACATCGACAGCTCGTCTCATAAGAGGCCGAATTGATTCTGTCCATTTTCATAATGTTAACCTCTAAGGTCGATAAATTTCAGTATTATTTGAATTGTAGACATGAGTAGTTAATATAAAATTGTAATTATAAAAAATGTATTAGTCACTCTACAATTTTATTTGGATAATAACGTATTTTCGCGTAGATTTAACGTGGCGTGTGGAATGAATTATAATTTTATAATATAAGGGTCGCGCCCAGCAATTTCGAGAAGTATAAAACCAAGTAGAGCGTCTGATATTTTATTAAAATGAAATCATGAAAATGTTGGTCGTGTTTAAATCTTGGTATAACTAAACGTCTATACTTTCTGAATAATACATGTCAGACTATCTTCTCGCTGTGGATGAAAATAATATTAAAATAGGTATAATAGGTACGCCCTACACCTACACCTATGGGTACCTATAAATTATATATTTATATATATTCCATTCTATTTTAATAAATATTTGAATGCTTAGTAATTCAATACTTACGTCATCTGTTTAACGTTTTATGACTTGACCCGGAAATTCATAATGTTTGCATTTTTTTGCATTATGATCTGTATGTATGTGACAATCGCGAGCAGAAGAAATTATGCTTTAAACCATTTATATATTTAACTAGCTTCTGCCCGCGTGGCCTATAGGAAACGAAGAAGAAATTTTTTCATAGATAATTCAACCACACATTTCACCCTCTTAAGGGTGGAATTTCGAAAAACCCTTTCTTAGTGGATACCTACATTTTACAAAGAACACACCCTCCAAATTTCAAGACACTAGGACCAGCGGCTTACGCTGTGCGTTGATATATAAGTCAGTCAGTCAGGACTTTGAATTTTATATGTATAGATTAATTGTACCACCCTCAATGGTCATAGTGTCTCATGTCTCTATATCCAGCGGTTGTCTGGAAGATATCGCTCACAGCGATAAGACCGCCCATTGTACCTATCTTATTACGTGATTGTGATTTCTACATGTTTATTATTGGGGTCAATAAAGAGTTTTGTATTGTATTGTACTGTATAAAATAAAAACATATCAATTAATTATTTATAAAATCAGTGGCATTTAAGAAATAAAATAATTATTAATAATACCGATTGCTGGTTATCAAGTCAAACTTTGCATATTGATTGTCGGTGAAAAACATTATTTGATCGTTCCAAATTTTATCTCCTATAAAAATGAGAAATTAAAATAAATGTATGAATAACGTGAACTATTATTGTTATTTAACCATACATGTGGTAGTTATATTCAATAATTTTGTAGATAACTTTAGGTTTCACACCTTCCCCATACCTTGCCTATGCTTTATTGCCTTCATTTATATACCTACCTCCTCTAGAATGTGTCAAACACGTACGTGACCAATTTTCTGCAAGATAAAAATGAGATAGTTCGTTATTTAATACGTTTACGTTCTGTCCTGGTAACTCCACCATTAGGCACTTTTCTCTCCACATGATACTAACTTGTATTGCAATATTCACAAAAGGAATTTGTGATATCCCGTTTTATTACATTTCCACATAGATCAAATGAGAGGATTTCTAGGATACGAGTATATAGTATTAGCTAGCGTTAGAATGGTTTGTTGCCTCGGGCTTCTGAAATTGAATATATATTCAAGAATTGCTATCGATTTCTTAGTAAATTTTAATAACAATTTCCTAAATATCTGCTATCTATGATAAGTTGTGAGAAATTAGAATGGCTGGTTTCCACTTTTTTTAACATAAAGGGCACAGTATTCTGGAAGCATGAAGGTATTACCAATAACTGCTATCTATTTGCTAGTTTCACGAATTAGTTTCAGCTTTTTATCTACATGGGTAAAAAAAAAGATTGGAAATTTAAAGATGAAGTTCCTGAATAAATCATAAAGGCAACAGTTTTAACACTACATCGCCATAAATCTTTAATTATGACTGCAGGCGTTCAATAATTATTTCGATGCGACTATTTACATTCAAGGGTGCATAATATAATTCTAATTAAGTCAGTTGTTTTCTCAACATTATGAAATACAATACGCACCCCATTTACACTTGAAATACCGACTAGTGCATGCCAAGTGCAGGCTAGTGCTAAATATCTTCCCGGCTGCTGTCACAGAATAAATAATAACTATTCCTAGTACTGTACTAGTAGTTATTCTGTGCTAAAACTTCGCGACCTAAATAGTAGATTGTTAAAGAAGGGGATATAATGACCCATTATATACGAGGTGTTTAAATAAATAAAGAATTAAATAGAAAATGAGTTGTAATGGGTTTTTAGCGCCGTGTGCTACACTCTATTTTTCACGTGTACATCGCATCATTGAGTTCGTAGGGCACCCATTCAAACTTTTTAACTTTGCCAATTTGACGCAAATGAACCAATATTGTTTTGATCACAGAATACCATTACTTGGTTTTAATGCCAACGTCGAAAGCTGCTGAATTATCAGACATAGAATGAGTATCATCTCAATCTATGGCCACCCTTACAAAATCGCCTTTGATACATCCTTGTCGACCAAATGATGTGTGAAATGTCAGTGCTTTTTACTTATATAATGATTGTCGATACAAATTGGACACGTCTCACACAAAAATAACAAAATATATACGATACGTGTCTCATGAATGATGGAAGTCAATGGAAGAATAACGACTGTTTCGATTTGGCAACACTTAGTTCATTGTAGTATCGTCGTAATGTCGTTTTTGGAGTTTAGGCGGGAAAAGAAAAAAAGGACGCGTGTCCGCATTGTATTATTTTCCAAAACTTGTGTTATTTTCAGTGTTAGTGCATAAATTTGGTGGCATTTTATTCGTTAAGTGCTGGATTACATGCATGAGTGTGGGAAAGTGGTATAATGATAGTGAAACGTTTCTTTTCGTGTAGTTTCCAAAACTCCATAGAAGCTTCTGGTAAAGTTGCCACCACTTTACTAGGAGTATGACTTGACTTGACTAGATTATGACTTGGACTATGACTTGACACATATATACATTAATTAACTTGAAAAATTATCAATTACTTGACACTGACTAAATAAACAAAAGTGTGGAGCTATACAAAAAAAAAATGTCGTTTTTTTTTCTTTTTACATGTCATTAATGTCATAATAGTATGCACAGAACACTATTTCTACTTCCGAGCAAGAAAGAGATGCGTAATATCTCCATCTAGTTTGTGAGAGAATCTCTCATCCTATTGTAAAGATAAAACGGGTCTATTCGCGCACAAAAATTATCAAAATATAATTTTGATAATTTTCTCTCATCCTCTCCTTGGACTCTTTTATTTTTAGTGGTTCCTAACCTAAACATTAAAACATGTCATTTAAACAAATTTTTATCAAAATCCGATTTGACTAACCGACCACCGAACTGAGGCCAATAAATTTAGTAACGTGGTATGTATTTAATTTATTTGTATACAGTACATATACCTACGAGAATATGAGATGAATAATATAGGCACAAAAACTATTTATTTACTATCACACGATAGTATGAACGTCGCAGTTTATTCGGAAGAAAAGTTGCTCGCTCACTCATCTATCTTTTATTGCACTGACGGCCTGGAGACTGGCCTGATAGCTCAGTTGAAAGTACTTAACCCTGGCTTCTGAACTGTAGGTTATGGTTTGGATTCCCAACCAAGACAAACATTTGTGTGATGAACATTGATGTTTGTTCTCTATCTAGGTGTTATATTGTATTTTATGTAGGTATTTACAAACAAAAAAATATCTTAGTATTGTATCAGTTATCTGGTTCCCATAGTACAAGCTCTGCTTAGTTTGGGGCTAGATGGCGTTGTGTGAAATGGCCACAAATATATTTTATACATATACTATTTATGTATACTATAACTACCTACCTACATATGATTATTTAACTCTTACCTACATACATTTTGCAGGGCAGAGCAACCTAAAGGAATCATGGACACTGTTTATATGAAACCTGTAGAACCTCATGTATTCAAGGCTATCAAGGATTTGGATATTGCAACTCTGATGAAATGCTCACCAGAAGAAATCAGACCAATAATCCCATGTCTGGTTCGAATGGCTCTGATATCTCCACTGGACATAACTAATTATTGTGCCGAAGCTAAAAAAGATGTACTTACACTGTTAGCTGGCATAGACTTGGTCAATTTCATAGTTTCCCTTCTGTCAATTGAATTTCATTCTCTAGAAGTTGACTTGAAAAAAGAACAGCAAACAAGGTTTGTTTTAATATTCATAAACTTTATCAATAAAGATTATCTATGTATTTCTCCAGAGGTCACAATTATCTCCATGCCAAATTTCATCCATATCACCTCAACTGTTTTGTAAAAAAGGAAAAAATGCATAAATGTACTTTAATTAGCATGGATGACTAATTTCACTTTCTATTCTACAACTTTTTTAAATTTGATTTTTCACTGAGTTTAAGTGTTTATTTACTTTACAGGCAGAAGAATGGTTCCCAATGCACAGACTCCTTTTTAGTACCAAACATAATCAATGGCATAGCTACAGACTTTGAGCAGTCAGACTCTACAAGGAGAGTTCGACTGGTCTTATCGGAGCTATTGCTGATGCAAGCTCAATTAGTAGAATACAATCAGAACAAGAATTCCAGCACAGACTTTTCTGTCAAGCCATCAGAACTTTTTGACAATGATGTTTACTTAGAAGAAGTAACCGATGTGATATGCATAAGCCTTGCAGAACTTCCTAACCTTTTAAACCTCTGTGAGATAGTTGAAGTACTGCTGTATGTAAATAAAGGACCTCTCATAATATCTTGGATTGTCGCTAATATGCCAGATACATTGCAGGAGGGTATGTAAATGAATGCAATTTATTTTACAAAAAACAATATTATTTAATAAACATAAAACAATAAAAAGGGAACTTAATCAAACAAACCACTACCAGTAGGCAACGTGCCCATTATGCTTATTATTTATTATTTACTTATTATTTACCCATTATGCAATTTATGTGTGTTTTACAAAATAGTGCTTGGTTGTTGGTTGGTGCTCAAACAAGATTCCATTCACAAAATAATCAATTTGTGAATGAAATCTCTATTTAGCATCAATGAACAACAGTATCATTCTATTATAATTGAAGGGGTGAGAAAAAAAGGGGTTTAACTGATTTTTTTCACAAAATGACTTATGGGTATCGTTGGATTCAGTATGAAATTATGTACAATAATACATTCTCAAAATACCGAAATGAGGCTTGAATCTCGAGATTTTGAGTCTAAAAACGGTTAATCTGTCACAGGAATACAGTTCGTTTAGCATAAAAACATTATTATATTATATTTTTACAGTAATTGTATGAATTAGTACTATATTTAGTATTTTAAGATAGAATTAAAACATTTTCAAGTAACTGAAACTTACATAAAACTTTTCTGTTACCTTATAAGCAGTCTACATTAAAATGACGTCATTGAAGTTTAAAGTCAATTTTCTCGAAACTATCAATTTGACAGTTAAACCCTTTTTATTCTCAACCCTTCAATTATGGACCTTACCGATAGATTTTCAATTTATATCTTCTCCAACTTTATAAAATTTTTATAACTCAATCTTACAGTTGCAGAATCTCTAGTTGTTAATGCTGAAAGAAGTGAGGAAGGTGGCATTAGAGCTAAGACTTTAGCAACCTTGTGTGATGCATGCCCTTATATTGCTGCATCGGTTAGAGCCAAAGCTGCTGCAGTTTCTCGCTTACCAAGTTTAGTGATCACACTTACTTTGACACATCATCAAGAAGATCTGGTAACATATTTTAATTTTACATAATTATGTAGTTGGATACTTTTCAAATCATTTAAAATAGAATTTGTTTTAGGTGCCCTTTATGTCTGGACTGTTACTGGGATCAGATCAAACTACAAGAGGGTGGTTTGCAACATTTTTAAGAAATGCTCACAAGAGAGGCAAAGGCGATGGACATACTGCACTTACCATGTTACGCCAGGAACTTTTAAAGAGATTGAGAGATTCTACTGCTGGGGTCAATGCTTCTGCTTTACTCCGATTGTACTGTGCACTAAGAGGGATAGCAGGAATCAAGTTTCAAGATGATGAAGTAGCAGGTCTACTTAGACTTGTCACACAGAAGCCACCACCTACACCTGCTGGAGTCAGATTTGTCTCTTTAAGTCTCTGCATGATCCTGGCTTGTCCTTCGCTAATGAGTATGTATTCCAATTTAAACTTCATTTTGTAATCTTCTTTTACATTAATTTGGTGCACAAAAGCTACCCTACCTACCATTAAACCTTTACTTAATTACAACTTTTATTTAATTTCAGCTGCACCGGAACATGAAAAGAAAGCTATTGAATGGGTGCAATGGCTTGTCAAAGAGGAAGCCTATTTTGAAAGGTAATGCAATCATTTTACATTTTAATGAATTCACATTTTGGATTGGAATGTGAAAACTTTCTATATTTTTCCAGTACTTCTGGTGTAACAGCGTCCTTTGGAGAAATGCTGTTACTGATCGCAATCCACTTCCATTCTGGTCAACTGGCGGCTGTGGGCGAGCTCGTTTGCGCAACCCTTGGAATGCGCGTGCCCGTCCGGCCTAATGGACTCGCGCGCATAAAGCAAGCTTTCACTCAGGAAATATTTACAGAACAGGTAGCAAATTATTTACAATACATATTACAATATATTTATAATATTGGAGGACATTTTTAAGACTTCCTGCACCGTTTTTTCACTCTTTTTCGGGATACAAATAACGTGTTATTAAACTACCTAAAATATCTCTATGAGGATAAACCAAAACCCATTTGTGTTTCAGGGCTATTTGTTTTACTTGTAATATAAACTGGTCTATCTGTGTCGGTAATGAAAACAACCCTTGTCCTAAATGTAATCTAAATAGAACTGCTTTAATGTAAAAGCCTCGCAAAATATTAGACAATTCTTGTCACGATATATATATATATAGCCATACTAATATTTAAAGCAATTATTAGTAAAACTCATTTGTTCATTTTGTCTCAGGTTGTAACATCCCATGCAGTAAAAGTGCCAGTAACTGTAAACCTCAACAGCAACATACCCGGTTACCTGCCTGTTCACTGCATTCACCAACTCTTGAAATCTCGAGCATTCTCTAAACACAAAGTCCCTATCAAAAACTGGATCTACAAACAAATCTGTAACTGCACAGCTCCCCTTCATCCAGTAATGCCAGCTCTAGTTGAAGTATATGTAAATTCGATTCTCGTAATCAACAACAAAGGCACCATTGAATATATTAACAAACCCATATTGGAAGAAGAAATAAGAAGAGTATTCAGAAACTCTATATTTGGTGCAAACTTTGATATCAAGAAAAAACCTGAATTTAGTCCAATGGAAATAGATAATGAACCTGCGATCGAAATCGCCATCGAAAAACCAACGTTAGCTTCTCAACTGCTTCTTATTTATTATCTTCTGCTTTACGAAGATGTAAGGCTAGCTAATACAGCTACTCTCTTGGCAAATGGAAAAAAAGTAAAAAGTTACTCAGCTGCATTTTTGTCAGAGCTTCCAATCAAGTATTTGCTACATCAAGCTCAAAAAGATCAAATGAGTTATGGAGGACTCTTCAGTCCTTTACTTAAACTACTTGCGACTCATTTCCCTCAATTGTCTCTTGTGGATGATTGGATGGATGATCAAGTATTTGGAGATTCTACTCGACATGTTAGTGAAGTCAGTCTCTCGGAAACTGCTATAAATGATGCTTTCCAATGCATCGAAGAAAACCCATACAAGACCGGCAAAATATTGAAAGCTATGCTTACGAAAAATCCTACTGATATTTGGCCATTTGCAGAAATATTTGTAAAGTATTTCAAAAGTGTGCTTGGAGACCAAGTCCCGCGTCATATTCAGGAGTTGTATCGCGAAGTGTGGTTACGACTCAACACTGTTCTGCCTCGCTGTCTATGGATAATGACTATAAACGCCTTGCTGGACATCAGTGGCAATAACAAAATAACAATCACACAAGAGAATGTTCTAGTAGACCCTCTGCAAGTGTTACGATGCGACATAAGAGTATTCAGATGTGGACCAATTCTGAAGATTATTCTTAGAATTTTGGAAGCTAGTTTGGCAGCTTCTAGGAGTCAACTGAGCCGCCATTTACTAGATAAACCACTTCTCGAGAAAAGTGGACAGTTGACATCAGATTCTGAAAGAGAAGAACTGAAAAACGCTTTGGTTGCTGCACAAGAGAGTGCTGCCTTACAAATTCTATTGGAAGCTTGTTTAGAAACACCTGATGACCAATCGAAACCAGAATTAATGTGGTCGTTAAGAGAAGTTAGAAGTGTTATATGTTCTTTCCTTCATCAAATATTCATATCAGAGCCTTCATTAGCTAAGCTTGTCCACTTCCAAGGTTATCCCAGGGAGCTGCTACCAATTACGGTACAAGGAATACCATCAATGCACATTTGTTTGGATTTCATACCCGAACTTTTAAGTCAAGCATCTCTAGAGAAGCAAATCTTTGCTGTAGATCTTGTATCACACTTGTCTATTCAATATGCATTACCAAAAGCCATGTCTATAGCGAGGTTATGTGTGAATACACTGTCAACCCTTTTATCTGTTTTGCCAAGCGACTTACGTTTAGAACTGTTTCAACCGGTTCTGAAGTCTCTCGTGAGGATATGTACAGCATTCCCATCGTTGTTGGAAGATATAACGTCGTTATTGCTACAGCTTGGCAGAATTTGCGAGTCGCAAGCATCACTGGGGCATTTCTGGAATGATACCAATATATTGGGAGAAGGAGCTTATGTTCCATCAGATGTACAACCAGAAACTAAAGTGCTAGTTGCTGAAGTATTGTGTCGAGATATCAAAAAAACAATGTCAGAAATTGTGGAGAAAGCTCTTCTCAACGATAAGTTATATTAAGTTGTTAAGAAAAGTATATAGGCGTATTAAATATGAATATTATAACATAAGTACATACCTGCTGCTGTTTTTATTTATATCACTAATGAAAACCACAGCGCTCCCTCCGCTTTTAACATAGGGACTTGGATAAATAAATAAAAAATGCTTACAAAAGTATGTTTAGCGTTTTTATATAACTTTTAAAACATAATAAGTAACGTCTTTGAAGGCTCTACTGGATTCTGTAGTTCTAACTGTCTGTACATCCATGCACATTGATTCCTCGAAGCTTGATTTCCTAAATCATTGTAAAGCTGTGCCTGAAAATAAGGAAATGCATATCAATACATAAGAATGTCCATTATTTTACTATTGATATGGTACATATTGTGAGCTGAGGTTGCCTTCGTGTCAGTCAGGCCAGGTGTCAAAATTTTCTTAGGACTTCAATTAACCTAACCATTCTAACATTTTTTCATAGAAAAATAAAATTTAAAATTTAAATTTTAAGTTTAAATTTTATAATAGTTACCTGCAAATACCACGTCTGCATTAACCTATCATGCGCGCCGACTCTGGAGAAGTTCTTTTTGACCGTCTCAAGCGATTCACAACACGACTGCAAAATTTGTGTGCGCGCATCGCCACTAGCAGGGGCTGTCGCAACTCGGCACTTTGCGTAAAGTAATAAGGCTGAAAAAATAACATTTCCAAATCAAATATAAGATGTATACAAATAACAAAATTACACCTCAACTGTGACTCCAAATCGGTATGCTTATGCAGTATCCATATTTAATTATACCTCTTGCCATATCGTAAGCGCTGCCGTGAGCCATTATAGAAGGCAACGCCTTCCTAACAAGCTGAAGAGCGTTCTTCGCGCAACCCATACTCAACTGCACATTGGCTATATGCATCTCTGCCGTAGTTGCCAAATAGTGCAAATGATATTTCCGCCCTAACGATAGCGCTTCGTTCAACACCATGATATTCGTCGATTGAATATCACTGAAAGTGTGCTGAACTTGCGACATCAGTATCATAGCTTTAATTCTTAGCGTCATGTAATGCAGGCTGTCATCCTCAGAGTTGCAATAATCAAGGATATCGTGGAGTGCCTCCAGAGATTCCGTCGCATCGCCTTTGCGGAAGTACATTTCCGCTTTCAGAAGTTGACTCTCCCATCTGTCGGATGACGCTAGCTGTTTGATGCTCTGTTCGGCTTCTTCCCATTTTCCTGGTTTTAAAAGAGAATTTAGGTTATAAGAAGCAACCACACTGCCTATGTTTAGAATAAAAAATAAGAAAGTAGAATCAAAATAAGAATACAAATCAAGCCATTTTGTTCAGTGATCAGAAGTATCCAATCTACACTTCACAGGTCCGTATTACAGAACGATGCTCAGTCATCGATCGGTGCTCAAGCAGAGATTTCATTCACTAATTTCTTTATGAATAAAATCTCTGCTTGAGCACCGATCAATGACTGAGCATCGTTCTGTAATACGGACCTTACTCTCACTTAAATTACGTTTTTTGAAATGTTAATACGTATATAACTTAGGAAAGATTAGCACCACCGGGCCCTGGGGTGCGAGCCTCAGTTTGGACCGTTGCCGGGATAAGAGGATCGAGAAGACTACTACCACTGGAAGAGTGGATCCAATGGAAAGAGGCACTGCATGGTAGCTTCGTGGTTGGTATCTGCGGCGATGTCATGAAGACCTAACGGGTGACTGCAGATAGGTGCATCCTACCAAACCTGCGACTCGGAGTGGGGTCCCGCACCCTGAGATACAAGTTAATTCTTAGTTCGGCGACGTCACTTTCGGAAAGCGGATGTGTGCATGTCTATCTGCAGTCTCTTGTTCTCTTGCTCAATTTATACCTGCTGTATATATTATTGCCTACTAGTGCGTTGGCCCTGTCTATAACATTGACAGATATTAATATTTTTCTGAAATAAAAACTTGATAGATTGATTGATTGAAATACCTGCTCGCAGCGCGCGCTCGGCGTGGCAGCGCACGGCGAGGGCGCGCGCGCGCGGGTGCGGCAGGCGCGCGGCGAGCGCGGCGGCGGCGGCGCCGGCCCCGCGCCACGCCGCCACCGCCGCCGCGCCCGCGCCCGCCACCACGCACGCCTCCGTCCAGTGCCACGCCGTGCCGCTACCCACGCTGCACTCTGCACACATAAACAACTTTGTCTACGGATTTCTGAAGCTCTCGGAAGTTAGAAAGATCGGCGGATGACTGCGCAGTACGCATATTATAGTCAAAGTCAAAAGATTTTATTACAAATATTTTTAGCACTTTTACAAGTCAAGATTATATTAGGTAGGTACTTAAAATTAGGTTATACTAATTATAATAATAAATAATAATAACGAACACATACATAGATCCTGGACCCTAACTAGGATTCTACACCGAGACTCAGAACAAGTATTTGCGCTTTTTTTTTCTTTGTACAAATACTTGTCCTGCCGCGGGATTCGAACCGTACACTAAGTTTGTACTAAGCATATAAAATTACAAAGTGCTTGTTGTCAAATATATAGCAATCCCAATAGGTACGATATGTGAGTTTGAAAAAAAAGAAGTTCTCTTTCTCACTACTGGTGCGAGCAATCCGGCACAATGCAGAACAGAAAACTCCGATCCGAAAGCTTTGATTACACCCGTAAAGAAGAAGCCACAAGAAACTTTACTTAAGACAGGATATACGGAAAAGGTATTGATAAAACTATTCTGACGAAAGCAAGGATACGTTGTTTTCTAATTCCAGTATGTCTAACTCAGGAGCCCGCAATAGAAATGTATGCTCTTTTCAGATCTTTTTATTGGTTAGGGCTTCCGATTAAAAACGAATAAAGTGAATACCTCAGTTGATTTTGTGTTATTTTTGTATTTTATAGTGCTTACTCTCAACAGTCAGAAGTTCATCTGTTACTGTAATAAAATGGCGTAAAAACTACAATTAAAATTATTCAGTAGCGAGGTGACATGCCCTATTAAAACCTAAAAGTGAGTAATTTTCGTTATATCTAACAGTGGACGCCTTTGTTTACTAAAGCTGAATTTGTGGACATTCCACACAGCGCCATCTAGTCCCAAATTAAGCAAAGCTGTACTATGGGATTCAGATATCTGATAGAATACTTAAATATACTCTTTGTTTGTAAATAGGTACAGAGTACGATTATAACACCCAGACACAGAACAATCATTGATATTCATAGAATAGAATAGAATAAAAAACGTTTATTTATAGCCAACATGAGGTACAGTTTTAACCTTAAGATATTCAAATACTCGTAAGGTTTTAAACACTTATAGGTCAAAAATTTTTGTGATGAACATAGGTGTTTGTTCTGTGTCTGGGTGTTATATTTTATTATATGTATGTATTTACAAACAAAAAAGTATTTAAGTATTGTATAAGTTATCTGGTTCCCATAATACGAGCTTTGCTTAGTTTGGGGCTAGATGGCGTTGTGTGAGATGTCCAACACATATTATTATTATATTATATTATTATACATTAAAATAAGTACTTATGGCTATAAAAAGGTCACAGCTCGGCATCAGCAGCAGCAAATGTTAGTCTCGGGGTGGAAATCGAACCCACAACCTTCAGTTCAGAAGGCAGGCTTACTACCAACTGAGCTATCAGGCCAATCAATATTGATATAAGCTTACTGGTGTTTAAATTGAGCAGCAGTTGACAGGTGACCGAAGCCATTTCAGTCTTGCCGTACAGCGACCACAGCGCCGCGGTGTTAGCCAGGCCGGACATCGTGAGGTCGGTCATAGAATGCAGGTAGTTCAGCGAGTCACCCTTTGTTATTATCTGGAAATGACTAAACATGAGTTACGCATCGCACAAAAAAGTTGTTGAAGCGGAAGCCCGTAGGTAATAAATAAATATGTATGGATGTTTCAAACAGCGTAACCTTTTTATGTTAAGTAATGACGTGACGTGCTATTCGTTCGCCTGATGTTAAGCTACACAGCTGCCCATATCAGTTGCATTGTCAGAACTCTAAAGTATACAGTTTCGCGTGCTGTCACACGCGTGCATCAGCTGTCCAGTCTCTAGTGTAGATTACTAGACTGTCAGATTAGGTCATAAAGCTTCATTTTCCTAGTAATTTCACTAGCTACAGTGCCCTGTAAGCCGGAACACAGTAGTGCTTGCTTAGTGTACTGCTTGGCGGCAGTATAACTGGCAAAGCGGTGGTAACTACCTAAACGAACTTTGCAGGAAAGTCCTAACACCTAGTATCTAGCCTTAAACTAAGTAAACTTTGTACTATTAACTAAAATAACGTAGTGTTTCTCAGCTGATGCTGCATGCTTTTGCATTCTGCTGATGACGCAGAATGCAAAAGCGACAATCTAAATATATTCTTTCAAAATAGAATAGAAGAAAATCTACATGCTAAGCGCGCTCTAACGGCGCCAGTTACTAACGTGCTGACGCTCGCGAAAGGCGCCGCGGCCTGCGTTAGTAACCGACTTCCAGAAGAGGGACATCGAATATGTCCGAAACCTGGTCGGAGAAATTTCGACTTTTTAACTGACGTGAGTTTAGCCATTATTTTACAACTAGCTTCTGCCTGCGGCTTCTAACAAGTGGTCTATAGTAGAAAGAAATTTTTAATAAATAATTCAACCACCCATTGCACCCTCTTAGGGGTGGAATTTAGAAAAACCCTTTCTTAGTGGATACACTTTACAAAGAACACGCCCTCCAAATTGTAAGACTCTAGGACCAGCGGTTTACGCTGTGCGTTGATATATAAGTCAGTGTCAGTCAGGACTTTGAATTTTATGTGTACCTATAGATTATACCTAATTTAGTATAATAGTAATATAATAGGACCTATAACCTATGAAATTGCCGTATTGCAGTACAGACTTTTTCAAACCAAAAAAAAGTTTTGATTGGCTATGAATTCTAAATTCAAATTAATTTTGTTTTAAAAATATGACATTCTATTTACAATATAAGTCTTTTGTTTATTGATTAGCGTTGTATTTTCATTACATTTCAACATTTTTCCTTATAATGGATACTTTGAAATTTCGTGTAATTATGGAATATGAGTTCCGTCGTGGCACCAACGCGGCACAAACGACACGTAACATCAACGACGTTTACGGAGAGAACTGTACAAACGAACGTACAACCCGTTATTGGTTTGCTCGGTTCCGTTCTGGAAATTTTGACTTGAAAAATGAACCTCGTGGTCGTCCGGAAACTTTGGTCAACAATGATGAATTAAAGGCGATTGTGGAAGCTGATAAATCTCAATCTACAGCTGAGCTGGCAGCAGCTTTTGATGTTAGCATCAAAACAATATTGGTCCATTTGCGACAGATTGGCAAGATAAAAAAGCTTAATAGATGGTGCCCTACGAACTTAACGATCGCCAGCGCAACGTACGCGTCGAGACTTGCCTTGCGCTGCTTAACAGGCACAGAAATGAAGGAATTTTGAACCGAATTGTTACGTGCGACGAAAAATGGATTCTTTTTGACAATCGAAAGCGCTCAGCAAGTTGGTTAGATCCTGGTTCGGTACCAAAGCAATGTGCAAAACGAAAAATGACCCCTAGAAAGGTGATGGTCACAGTTTGGTGGTTTAGTGCTGGTGTGATTCATAGCTTTTTACAAAACGGCGAGAGCATTACTGCAGATGTGTACATTGAAGAACTGACCACAATGATGGCGAAACTCGCACGTCTGCAACCAGCTTTGGTCAATCGGTCGTCTCCACTGCTACTTCACGACAACGCGCGACCCCATACTGCACAACAGACCGTCTCTAAGCTGCATGAGTTGGGTTTGGAAGCTCTCCCTCATCCGCCATACTCACCAGATCTTGCTCCTACCGACTATTACTTTTTCCAAAATTTGGACAACTTTTTAGCGGGAAAAAAATTCAATTCCCGACAGGCAGTACAAAACGCCTCTGAAGAGTTTGTTGTCTCCCGTCCTGCTGATTTTTTCAAGAAGGGCATCCATAAACTGCCACAGCGTTGGCAAAGATGCATTGATTGCAGGGGTTACTTTGAATAAAAGAAATAAATAAGTTCGAAAAAAAATACTTTAACTTTTTTCAAACAAAACGGCAATTTCATAGGTAAAGACCTATATTATCAGGATTATATTACTATCTATACTTTTTGACAGCAATGGCTTAGGTGGGTTGCCAAGGTTGATCATTAAGTGAGTGAAATTAGAGAGTAAAGTTTGTTTCAAAGAGGTTGATATATAACTCAGTTAATCGGTCAGGAGGTTTGAATTTTATATGTACAGAAATGTGTCCATACTCACGATAGTTTTCAAACTAAAAGTATGTGTGATACTCTAAAGTATAGAGTATGACACGGCGCGGCGTGGTGCGTGACGCAGCACTCCTGGGCGCGGGTGTTACCTGGAAGACGAGCCTGGGCTTGGCGCCGTTGACGGCGGTGTGTTGCGCGAGGAGCTGCGCGGCGGCGGCGGCGTGGCGCGGCGCGCGCGCGGCGGGGCGCGCCAGCAGCGCGGCGCGGCGCGCGCGCCCGCCCGCCCGCGCGCCCCACGCCGCCGCCGCGCTCACGCACGCCGCGTCGCCCGCCTCCTGCCCGCGCGACACCGCCTCGCGCACCGCTTCCATCGCCACGGAGCTGCATCACATACCATTTTCTTAGTAAGTAATTTTAAGTCACATGTTTTGTCGGGAGTTTTGGCAAGATCGCGTCGCCGCATTGTTTTATTTTCCAAAACTTGTGTTACTTTCAGTGTTAGTGCATAAAATTGTCATAGATAGCATTAAAATCTGCTATCTATGATAAGTTCTGGGAGTTTTGACGGAAAAACGAAAAAGATCGTGTCACCGCATTGTATTAAAGCGAAGTTAGATACACTTTTGTTGTAATAGAAGGAGGTCCATGGGTTTGCTGAATTAATGATATGCCGATTGACTTTGTATACGATATATTAATTAAAAAGATATTTACAAAAACCAAATGCGGAAAATAAAATTTTCTCTAATGTCAAGTCTATATCAACAACATTCGTTGCCCCTAGCAACTAGCTGGAAAGTTTATCTATGAGATTGGTATAGAAACTTTTTCGTGGGCCAGCACGCCACATCACCCCCCTCCAGAGACCGTCCTACGGGCGATAATATTCTGGAAAACGCACTGTTCGTCCTGATCGAGTGGTGGTCACTGGAGCGTCTCGGGTCTCGGGTGCTGCCACGACGGGAGAATGGTCCAACTCACGAAGTATGTAGGCAGGTTTAATGCGGTCGACTGATACAGTGACTTCTTTGCCTTTTATGCGGAGCTTAAAAACTTTATCCCCTCGTTCTATCACCTCATGCGGGCCTGTGTAAGCTGCTTGAAAAGATGGATGCGAGGTGTCATCTCTTAGAAAGACGTGGGATGCTGTTGCTAAATCTTTGAAAATGAATATGGAGCGGTTATTCCCATGGTGAGAAGTTGGTAATGGCAACAAATTTTTGGCGAATGTGCGCAGTCTTTCAGTGTATACTGTCAAGTCCTCTGTGCCATCAGCCGATTGACAAAAAATGTCCCCTGGGAGTCGTAGTGTCTCTCCATATACGAGCTCAGCTGGAGTCGCTTGTAAGTCTTCCTTAAATGCCGCCCGGATTCCCAGTAGTACAAGTGGAAGTGTTTCAAGCCAGCTTCTGGTCGCATGACATGTAATGGCGGCTTTAAGCTGTCTGTGGAATCTTTCGACGAGTCCATTGCATGCTGGATGGTAGGCTGTAGTTCGTCTGCGTTGAAATCCGATGATGTGGGACAGATGCTTAAAAAGTTCTGATTCAAACTGTCGACCACGATCAGTGACGATATCTTCAGGGCAGCCGAATCTGGATATCCATCCGTGAACTAAAGCTTTTGCCACTGTTTCAGCTGTTATCTCCTGTAATGGTATAGCCTCGGGCCATCGTGTGAAGCGATCTACACATGTGAGACAGTAACGATACCCTTGTGAGAGAGGTAAAGGTCCGATCAAATCTATGTGGATTTTCATGAATCTGGCTCGAGGTAAGCTGAATGATGCTAACGGAGATGAGACATGACGTGTTATTTTTGATCGTTGGCATGCTAGGCAGGAACGAGTCCACTCTCTACAATCTTTTCGCATACATACATAGCGTTCCGATATTAGTTTCGTCGTCGCATTTGTGCCAGGGTGGCTAAAAGAATGCAAGTTTTCGAACACTTGCCGTCGCATGTCTTTGGTCACATAAGGTCTGGCCACATTGCTGCTCTTGTCACAATAGATTTCTGTGTGAGATCCAGGCAGTTTGATTTTTGTCAAGCGCAGAGAAGTATCGCTATCCAAAAGTTGTTCTAGTTCAGGATCTGTGCTTTGTGCTTGAGCAAGCTTGGATAGATCGATGGGCTGAGTAATCTCTTCGATGCGTGATAAACTGTCAGCCACAACGTTATCCTTTCCTGAAATATGCCTGATATCTGTGGAAAACTGTGAAATAAAATCCAGATGTCTGAACTGTCTTGGTGAGCACTTTTCTTTTCGTGAATGAAATGCGAAAGTTATGGGCTTATGGTCAGTATAAATAATGAAATCTCTCGCCTCCACCATGTGACGAAAGTATTTTATTGCTTCGTAGATGGCGAGAAGTTCCCTATCGTAAGGCGAGTATTTCTGTTGACATGGTGAAAACTTTCGAGAGAAAAATGCTAAAGGTTCCCACGTGCCGTCTTTATGCTGTTGTAAAGCTGCGCCCATTGCTGTGTCTGAAGCATCAGTGACTATAGCGAGCTTCGCTTGGCAGTCTGGATGAGCGAGTAGTGCTGCTTGGCAGAGACTTTCCTTGCAGGTGATGAATGCTTTAGTAGCTTCTTCTGATAAATGCACGGGATGTGAACCTTTAACTGATCCTGTGAGCAGTGCATTCAGAGGCGCTTGATGCCGCGCTGCGTCAGGAATAAACCTTCTGTAAAAGTTCACCATTCCTAGGAATCTTCGCAGTTCTCTGACGGTTTTTGGTGGTGGGTAATTCGCAACCGCTTCTACCTTTGATGGTAACGGCTTAGTGCCAGCTGCTGAGATGCTGTGTCCTAAAAACGTTACCTCTGATACACCGAATATGCACTTGTTCGTGTTGATTACCATGCCGTATTCCTTGAGTCTGTTGAAGAGCAGATGAAGGTGCTTCTTGTGTGATTCCTGATCAGGTGAGAAGATCAAAAAATCGTCCAGAAACGGGAAGCAGAACTCCTCAAGGCCCCTAAGCATCTCGTCCACAAATCGTTGAAACGTTTGACTGGCATTACGTAGTCCGAACGTCATGAACGGAAATTCGTATAAACCAAACGGCGTCGTGATTGCGGTCTTCGGAATATCCTCAGGGCAGACAGGAATTTGATTATAAGCTTTTACGAGATCGATAACCGAGTATACTTGACAGCCGGAGAGACAATGTGCAAAGTCATGTATGTGTCGAATGGGATAGCTGTCTGGTACGGTTCTAGCGTTGAGCATTCTGTAGTCACCGCATGGACGCCAGCCGTTATCTTTTTTAGGCGCAAGATGAAGTGGTGATGACCATGGTGACTTTGAAGGTCTGGCTGTTCCGTTCTTCAACATATCTGCAAATTCGTCTTTTGCAATTTTTAATTTATCCGGTGCTAGTCTTCGTGGTGTGCTGCTTATTGGCGGCCCTGCAGTAGTTTGTATATGATGCATGGTATTATGCTTCGGAACACGGTGGACACCGGAAGGTCTAGTAATCTCAGGGTATTCGCTTAGTATGTTATGATATACGGAATTTCCAGAAATAACTTTTACCGATGAAATGTTCCCAGTTGACTGTGCAGGTGAAGCTGGGGACGTAAGGCTTGTAGTGTTGTCGATTAAACGTTGATTTCGACAATCCACGATGAGGTTGTAAAATGATAAAAAATCTACACCTATTATGGCCTTTGTAACGTCCGCTACGATGAATCGCCAAGTAAAGTCACGGCGCAAGCCTAGGTTCAGCACTAAATGAGCGTAGCCGTAAGTAGAAATGGGTGTACCGTTTGCCGCACACAGCTCATAATTTGTTTTCTCACGACGTTCCTTGAGTGCCGATCGGGGGAAGACACATACGTCACTGCCAGTATCGATGAGAAACTGCATCTTCGTAGCGCCGTCCGTGACAAATAGGCGACCGGAAGTTTGGCAATCGGTCGTCGCCATTACCGACTGCTGTTCGCGTTTCCCGCATGGTAGTCGCATGGTTTTACGCACTTACTTGCTTCATTGCCGAACTTACTATGATACCAGCACACAGGAAATTTTCTATAGTTCGACTGTGATCGTGTGGAGCTAGAACGTCCGCGCGTTTTCTTGTTTGAACGATTCGGTGCACGTGAATGCCGGTTCACCTGCGCAGTTAGAGCTTGCACTTGTTTGGTAAGTTCAGCAATCTGTTGGTTCATGGCGTCTAAAGAGCTTCCTGGCATGACACTTGATGTTGATGCTACGTGCGCTGTAGGCGAAACAACGTCATGGATGCGGTCAGCGAGATCTGCGAGCGCTTCCAGTGAAGACATCATCTGCGAAGCGATTATCGTTTGCGTGCTACTTGGTAGGCGACTGGTCCATATAGTACGTAGAAAATCTTCGGGAACTCCAGGTCCAGCCAAATGTTGCAAATGTCTTAGAAACTGAGATGGCTTACGGTCTCCAAGTTCTGCGTGCATAAGTAATTGCTTGACCTTCTTTTCTCGTGACGCGGACAGTCGTTTGATAAGTTCCGACTTCAATTTTTCATACCTGTTGGTGTCGGGCGGGTTGATGATTATATCTTCCACCTCAGAAGCATACTGCGGGTCTAGTTGGCCGATAACGTAGAAAAACTTCGTATTGTCCGTAGTAATGTTCGATATCGCGAATTGGCCCTCAATCTGCGCGAACCAAATGGCCGGCTTTTCAGGCCAAAACGGCGGAATGCGCACGCCCACACGACAAATATCTTCGTTCTTATCGGTTGAGAGCGACATCTTTATGTGAATCAGTATCAGAATTATCGCAATCAGCAACAAAATCAAAATCACACACATTTACTGCAAACGTGGACTTTCGGTTCAAAACAGGTCACCAGTAAAGCGAAATTAGATACACTTTTGTTGTAATAGAAGGAGGTCCATGGGTTTGCTGAATTAATGATATGCCGATTGACTTTGTATACGATATATTAATTAAAAAGATATTTACAAAAACCAAATGCGGAAAATAAAATTTTCTCTAATGTCAAGTCTATATCAACAACATTCGTTGCCCCTAGCAACTAGCTGGAAAGTTTATCTATGAGATTGGTATAGAAACTTTTTCGTGGGCCAGCACGCCACAGTATTATTTACCAAAACTTGTGTTATTTTCAGTGTTAGTGCACAAAATTGGTGGCATTTTATTTGTTAAATGCTGGATTACAGGAATGAGTGTGGGAAAGTGGTATAATGATGGAGAAACGTTTCTTTTCGTGTTGTTTCCAAAACTACTTAAAAGCTTCTGGTAAAGTTGCCACCACTTTACTAGTAGTATGACTAGACTAGACTATGACTTAACTTGATGACTTGAACTGTGACTTGACACTATATAATATTAATTAACTTGAGAAATTATCAATTACTTGACACTGGCTAAATACACAAAAGTGTGGAGCCAAAACAAAAAAAAACATGTTTTGTCCATATAGGCTATGGTGACCACTTCCCATCAGGTGGACCGTATGCTTGTTTGCTCCCTTTAACATAAAAAAAAAATTAAAACTTGGTAGTTGAGAGGTCTGTTGTCGACAGACTTGCTTTTTTTATCGTAGTGCGCGCTTTTAGCTAGCCTAAATAAAAAGTCGTAACCGTTTTAACTAATCTACGGGGTGTATTATACAGCACGGGCTAAACTTTATGAGCTCTCGAAAGTTAGACCCGAGTACCAAACTGCGCATGGTACAGTAGAGTGCATTGTAAAAGCGGCCATTACAATAACTATAATATGCGTACTGCGCAGCCATCCGCGCTAACTTCCGAGAGCTCAGAAAGTTTTGCGCGAGCTATACGTCGCTAGGGGGGTCGGTATCTGATCGTTACGCTGGAATCATATACAGGTGTCAAAAACGGTAGCTAAGCCAGAAGGGCTGGAGTGGTCCGAAGATCCAAGCGCAGGCGACACTGTGGCAGCGATAAGATCGTCCGAATCGCCTAAAACGTGTCTCAGAAGGGAATTAATTGATCGCGGCGTGTGCGGAAAATACAGTCACAACGCGTGCTCAGCTTAACATGCTTTTTAAGCTATTCTATTTTACATGTCATTTTATTAAACTTACTTATGACCAAACTGAGTGTGCATAGCCGCTCGGTTAAGCGCGGCATAGCGGAATGTTTTGTTCTTCTCGTTTCCCACGCCACTGTTTCCGCCAACATTGAAGACTGACCGGTCAAAGCAGTTGTACAACGAATCTTGAGCGCCGCAAAACTCCTTCATACGGATGCAGTTCAGGAAACTAAGGAAATGCTGGTAATGTACAATTGAAAATTTAGTACAAAAAATAATAGAAAAATTCCGATTATACCAGTTTTACATAAGTTTTAATACTAGGTTTTTTTTTCAACTTAACTAAACCCTCAACTGTTAATGATAGTGAAGATAAGTTTAAGAAAACCCAATTTAACCAGATTTTTTTAAATATAAAACCGCATTTATTACCATTCGCCCGAATAAGGTCTAGAGCAAACATGCTCCACACACACACCCTAAAATAAAAAACACCCTCACAACCTGAGAGATAAAGGCGTAACAACTTGTAACATCCCTCATTTTTAAACGTCGAGGATTAAAAAGCAGTAAACATGGATTATGCACTCAGAGATATTATAAAGTACAGTGTATGGAATGATCAATAACTTACAACATCTGGATACTCAGGAATATCATTCATAATTTGTATGATGTTTTTTTGCAACTGTTTGGGTGGTAAAGCTTTCTTTTCATTAATCTGAAGCAAATTTGCCTGTTGCGCTGTAAATAGTTCAGCTTGCTTTCTGGACCATTGGCATTCTTCAAAATTGCTGAAAAAAACAAATATAATAATAATATCATGTAAGGACATTTCACACAGCGCCATCTAGCCCCAAACTAAGCCAAACTTTGTACTATGCGAACTAGATAACTGATGGAATACTTAGATGCTTTTTGTATGTAAATAAGTAGATAGAATACAATATAACACCCAGATAGAATAAACATTGATGTTCATCACACAAATGTTAGTCCTGGGTGGGAATGGAACTCACAACCCACATTCGGAAGGCAGGTTTAATACTAACTGAGCTATCAGGCCAGTCTATAATCCACCACAGGCCAAGTGTGAGTTGGTAGCTGACACCTTTATTCGAATTTAGTTCTTGACCAAACCGGTTTTAACAATATTTGAAAAATAGGATTGGTATTGTGGTAGCGGTTGGTAGCTTCCACCCTTTCTCATGATGTTTTTCTTCACCATTGAGTGCAAATTCCACGCACAACTTTAAACTTAATGGTCCACACCAAGGCTAATGCCGACCGGGAAATGAACCAGGGTGCGTTGTCGGTTTCAAAGTCACACGGGCACACTGAGCCACACTCGCCTTTATACAATTAAGTAGATATCTAATAATATCTTACTTGTCTCGGTCAACGATATTAATTCTCATTGATAGCTCCAAAGGTTTAGATTCATCGTGGGCTACAGGTAAAGTAGATGTTGTAGCCATCTGCGGCTCCATGTGATTTAATTTCTGCAAGAACACATTCATATTATAATTTATAGACTACGAGCTTCTGCCCGCAGCTTCACCCGCGGCGTGGCCTATGGGACAATAATTCAACCATCCATTTCACCCTCTTAAGGATGCCTACGTCATAACATCTACTAAATTTCAGCCCGATCTATCCAGTGGCTTGGGCTGTGCGTTGATAGATCACTATGTCAGTCAAATGAATCTCCATTTCCCTTGGTCATCGCATCATTATTATAATACTAGCTTCCGCCCACGGCATTACTTATTTATGTAATAAATATCGGCATTTATCGGTACACACCAATGAAAGTTAAAGATATTTGGCATGCGGCGCTTCAAAATTAAACCATCACGAATTATAAAAAATGGATTCTTTGTGAAAAAACACCAGTTTTCATCTGTCTGAACCGAACTTAAGTGCGAAGTTACCGATGGGAGCCGGGAACTAAAATTATACGTGTGTTAGTGTACTGTATATGTACTGTAAGTTTGGTGGTGTGCGGTGAAGTGGCATTTGTTTTTGGGAAATATAATATTTATGTTACCACCCATGTATTTAATCAAACGTAGATATTGTAATTAATTACAGATAAGACATAGTTTCTTTTTTATCTTAAAGGGAGCAAACAAGCATACGGCCCACCTGATGGGAAGTGGTCACCGTAGCCTATGGACATCTGTAACACCGGAGGAGGCGTCACCAACGCATTGCTTACCCTGTAGGACTCTTTTAACCCTCCTTTTAAAGTACTCCATTTCGTAACTTGTTGGAAAGACCGCTGGCGGGAGCTCCAGATTTTGCAGGTACGTATTTGTACACAGAAAAAAAAAACGCAAATACTTGTACTAAGTCTGAAGGTTGTAGGACCATGGTGTTCGTAGTTTCTGGGTCCGTAGACACAGGGAATCCTAGTTAGGGTCCAGGATCTATGTATGTGATTGTTGGGTGTTGTTGTTATTATTATTTCCAGTCGGTAAATAGAAAAACAACTTTTTGAAAAAAAAAAAAGTGGTGTTCATTCCAGTGCTGAACGAACACTACTTTTTATTTCCCGATAGTACCATATCTAGTACAAAAATGGATTTCAGTGATGACATAGATTTATTAAATGTTTTGATTACATCTTTTGAGTTAACTATAAAGCTTGGAAATACCTCTTTGCTCAATGATCTCATCATTAGGCCCGGTCTACCTCTTTGATAGTATATGCAGAATGACTTGTACAATGATACCACTTGCACGAATGTCAATTTATCTAAATGGAGCAGTATTCTTCTTAGGTACAGTCCTGAAATAATAATAAAAATTGCAAGTGCAAAGGAAAAAAAACACACAAGCTTATTAGTACTACATTGTGCTAGAACTACTGCTTGGTATGCTTCTTCAATTCTGTTAATGCTACTAACATTACAGAAGACAATAGTAAAGATAGCCTATGTGGTGTGATGGTGGTTGAGTAAGCTGGCTCATAGCCCGGAGGCGGCGGATCTATTCCCGCAACAGGACAAATATTTGTGTACAAGGAAAAAAGCGGCAAATCCTAGATATTACGAGTTTAATAAAATTGTATGTTTATGACAAAATGTTCAAAATATAAATGTCCACCCGTGCGAAGCCCGGACGGGCCGCTAGTAAATATATATATATATACTTATGACGGCGGCTACGTCCAGTTATAAACTCTATGCGCAGCGGGCAGTACCGTAATTTACCCTATGGTGGCATTTAAATTTATTACAGTGGCAACATCGGCAACTATAATTGCTCCCCCAACCATCTGGCTATAAAAAAGGGACCGCTGTGTACTACGGATCATTCTTGTTCCAGACACGGCCCGGTGCGTACGCTGAAGGCCTATAGTTATATAGGTTGCAACCTACGCAAAACCCGTTTCTGCCTTCATATATATATACAAAATTTAATAAATACGAAATTTATGCGTATTATTTATTTATTTGTTTGTTTTCACTGGCTACCTTACCATACTATCCTACCGATCTTACAATTAATATTGTAAATAGGTAAGTTTGGATGTGTATGGTATGTATGAATGTTTATAATAGGACATTAATGGTTTTCTTTTTCCTTTGCAGTTAGATGTTTTAATCCTTAAGAAAAATTAGGTATATTGAAAAAAGATCCCCATTACTTGTATTTAGAAAAAAGGCCAAAACGCAACATTATAACTGCTAAGAAAAAAGCCCTTAATGTCCGATCATTTTTCCCCAATCTGTATACCCACAATATCTTACCTAGGACACTGTATCTAGCAATCACACACGGATTAGTTTCACTCTGCTCAATCATCAGTTTTTCCACAGTAGAAGTCACACAATCCACAAGTGCACTAATGCCATTTACGTAAATGTTCTGAAGACGCACACAAAAGTTTTGCAAGTGCACACTAAGTAAATTAAAGCGACCATCAGTGAGTAAAGCTTCCAACTCCTTGAACTCCATATCCGGGCACTGAAATATAAAGAGTGAATATTAAATCTTTGAATAACAATTTAAATATGGAGTTCAAATATCTAGTATTGCTAGCGTTTGCCAGCAGCTCCGAATGCTGGACTACATGAATAAAATATCGCTTCACTCATTGTAGCACTTATATTACGATGACTAACAAACTTTGGCCTAGACCATTATTTTTAATAGAATCTTCAGGGTATACACATATAGACATAGACAATGATATTATTTTTAAGAAAAAAATCGTAATTTTATAATTTATTTCTTCATAAGTTATAATCAAAAACTTCATATTGTTATGGTTCTGAGTTACTGAATTGTCTAAATGATGAATATTATTATAATATTATATTATTATTATAACTAAAATATTATTTTTAAGTACGATTCAGCTACTTAATAAACATATTGTGTATTTAATGATTGAGTATTATTATCCATTCTCGTAACGATCATCCATTTTCGTAACCATAGCTTCTTTTTCAGATGACATAAATTTCTTCATCCACTTCTTCTAAAATATCCTTAGCAATAAGCTTTATTAACTGATTCACTTCATTGCATTGTAGCCTGTTCATCTTACACAACACTTGTGTACTGTACTCAATCGTAATGCAAATGATTTTTGGCAGTCGACTAAATTACTGTAGTCTGAACAAGGCTTATCCATTGTATATGTTGGGGTTGAAACTGCGGATCACCCTAACATTTAATAGATTTTTATTAGCTTGGTTACAGTTTTACAGTGGTTATGATGGTTTACAATAGAAAAAAATAATTGTTTTAAGTTATTTAAGTTTAGTCAAGTTTAATTAAGTGTTTTCTATTACCTGAATAAGTTTCAAAGCCAGCATACAAAAATCTTTTCTATACTTAGGAGACACAGCAAAATCAACCATCTTCTTGGCTGCAAAAATTATATTTTATTATTAATATTAAAAGTTACAATGCCCACATGTATTATATGTAAAATAAATACTACTTTTAGTAGCTGTCAATAATAAATAGATATTTATGCACATTTTACACAGCAACATCTAGCCAAATAAGCAAACCTTGTACTATGGGACCCAGAGATATAACTGATACAAACTTACTTTAACATACTTATGTACTTTTTTGTTCATAAATACATACTTGGAATACAATATAACACCCATACACAGAGTAAATATATATTAATATTATATTAATATATAATAATATTGATGTTCATCACACAAAAGTTTGTCCAGGGTGGGAATCGAACCCACGACCTACATTCCAAAGGCAGGGTTACTACCAACTGAGCCAGTCATGGGCCAGTCATCATAATACATATAACAAATATTACACAGGCAGTGTCAAAATAATGGACCTAAAAAGTAGAACATACATACTTTTTAGGTCCATCTTTTTCAGTTAGAAGATTAGATTTTTATATTCATGATTAGAATATATACATAAAACCAAAAATAAAAAATGTAGGTAGCTAAGTATATATTAACAAATAAAATTATGAGACAATTTTGTGTGTGTTGTGTGTATTAATTTGCACAAAGCCACTCTCATCTTACACGTCCGTCGCAGCGCCGGTGCCGCTGTTGTTACAGTGCAGCCATTTTAAAGCAGCCAAGTGTATGTGTGGTGTTGTGTTAAAGAGGAGGAGACTGAGTCGTGCATAAGATGTAATTAGAGAAGAGAATGATTATGAGTATATTAATATTATGCCTATACACGGCCCCCATTGGGGCTGGTTGGCACATCAATTAAGAATTAGTTATTTACATTATATGTAATGTTAAGTGTACCCCAGTATTTACTTAGCTTTCATTTTTATCACATCTGAATGTGAAAATCATTTGTATCATTATTATAATAGTTATATTATAGGTACATACGCACCTTCAATTTTCAATAAGCCGTACTCCCTGATGAATGCTACTACTGCTATTTTATGAGGAGTAATATTTTCCACATTGCCTTTTATGTTTATTAATTTCACGAAATCGAAGTTTTCATTACCTAAATCCATTCTATTTGAAAACAAACCACATGAAATAATTAATAATATAAATATAAACAACTAAATAGCTTATGTATATTATAGCCGTACCTACACAAACTAGATAGAGATACTACGTACCTAAAGTATCTCTACCTTATCTGTGCTATACACAAAGAGCTTATCATAGAGTAACTTATTATAGAGTCATCAGCTTTACCGCCGATCAGCGCCATCTCGTGAAACCGGAAGAAATCACATTGTTCTATATCTATAACTACACTACCCATACGTGCTTGTATATACGTCTTTTATAATTTAATTTTAATTGTAATATTTTAAACTAAAATAGGCATAAATAAAACAACACATCTAATTACTTTAATATTTATTTACATTTAATATAAATTATAAAACAGGTACATTTTTAAAAAGACGGGAATTTTTACAACTTCATATAATTATTTAATCAACAACTTACATACCATAACGCACCTACGTTTTTTTGCTTCACAGGTGGTCCCATAAAGGTTTTATCAAAAACATTTTAGTGCTTTTCAAAACATGAACTCGAGAAATACTTTTTAGATTGCCACCCGGTGTGATTCTTAACCCGGCCCGGCCGACTGACAGTTAGCCATGATGCTGCCGCTATGTCAACCTACGTTCCGTTCCTCCCAGTTTCTGCATAATTAAATGAATTTACTATGTATTAAAGGAAACAAATTTGTCGCTAACGCCATCTAGTGATATAGGAAACTACTAAAGAGAGCTAATCGGCCTCCATAGAAAACGTCAAAGTATAGAAGTGAAAAGACCCTGGAGCTTATAGCCACTACGTTTTACCTATACCCAATTACCCATTACCCACCCACAGACACAGAATACTATTACTTCGCTCACAGACTAAGTAGAGGATACTATGTATCCTATACCTGCTAGGACTATAAATCAGAATGGACAGAGCGTATTCAAAAAATGCGTGACCATTTTCTGTTGGTGTATCTAAAACTGCATTAGTGTGCGTGAATAGGGATGTGACCCCTATTACACAATGTATCCATATATATATATACTAAACCTAACCAAACAGTCTTGCAGAAAATTATAGGACGAAAGGATTTTCTAAGTACTTTATTACACATGCAAAATCTTCATTAATTAACAATGAGCAGTAATGATTTTAATTACTTAGGCCGCTGCAAATATTCAGTATCCTGTTTTATTAATTACTGCTTCTAATTTATGACATCAATTCTATATAGAGGCCACTGTTTTTTGTTAGGGAGCACCAGTGTTTTTTATTTCTCTGAAAATTTGTCAAGGTTTACTTCAACTTTGGTTAAAACGGTACCTTCATATCACTTGTCGTTTCCGAGATCCGTTGGGGTACTACATCGTGATCATTATTTTTTGGTGTAGAATTTTTCTGGGGGTTACGTGTTCCATCTCTCTACACCTCATACATTATTTTGATCCACCACTTCTGAGAGCTGAAATCAATTCTGTCAATTAGTCATCGGTCAGTAAGATAATGGGTGTTTTTTTCCTATATGTATCTACCCATGGAAAAAAACCAGCTTCCTAGCAAAACTCACATATTGGAAAGATGAACTTGGTCAGTGGGTAAATTTTAACAATAATTTGCATAGTAATACTGTTTGTCTGTATTTGACCCAGGTAGTGTCAGATTATGACACTGGGTCAACAAAAATGGATTCAGGCTTCGATAAATGTTAGATTGAGTGTGTCTTGTTTACTTTTGGTATCCTGGTAATCCTGGTAACGGTTTTGAGGTACATGTGGTTCTCTTGGTATCCCGGTAATCTGGTAATTGTTTTGAGGTATGTATGTGCAGAAGGTAACTGTTGCGACGCAGGCGCTACACCATCATTATACCACTTTCCCACACTGATGCCTGTAGTCCAGCACTTGACGAATAAAACACCACCAATTTTATGCACTAACATTGAAAATAACACAAGTTTTGGAAAATAATACAATGCCTTGAAGCGATCTTCCCCACTAGCGAGTTTTCCCACCAAAACTCCATTATATACAGAGTGACAAGAAAAATCGTGCTATACCCGTTAAGGGCGGCTGGAGTACCCATAATTTCTGACTTATTTCACTATGAAACACCCTAACATAAACATAACCTTTTTCGAGACATTCGACTTTTAATTTTTTTATTGAAAATTGCCGATTTTTAGTCCACAAAATTTAATTATGTTTATTTTGTTTGGAGGCGAGTTGGCTGGACTGCAGTCGCAACCCCTTCTCGCTCCCTCTACAATGGACGAGGGCTCACGGGGGGGTTTTAGTGGGTTCGAGTCACACGTACCCCCCTGCTACCACACCCGTGGTGGCAGGGCAGTGCGAGGGCATTTCCCCCCCTCAAAAAAAAAGATGTTTCATAGTTAAATAAGTCAGAAATTATGGGTACTCCACGCCCTTAACGGATCTAGCACGACTTTTCCTGTAACCCTGTGTAGCTATAGTGGAAAATCTGCCCTCTTCTTTGCATCTATATATTCACGATTTACGACACATACTTAGTAGTCTGCGGTATGACACCGTGACCATCTGGCATAAACATAGAGTATGTCTCGATCTACGGATACGAAATACTCTCCTTGTCTAATGTCTTGAATAGGAGTCCTTCGTCTGTGGTTTTATATACAATTTAGAGAAGAGTACACAAGTGATTTCAATTTTTGGGTTTCACGAAAATGGTATTAAAAGGTGCAATAATGTCATAATTTTGACCCAGAAAAGATCAAACACCAACATCCATGTTATTTTGGTGTAAATTAATTTATAAGCCATCTCGAAAATGGAAAGATTATGGATTACATTCACGACAGTGTTGTATTGTTTTGTGATCACTGAAACTTCTCGTGTTACTGTTTATCAAGGAGATTCATTGCCTCACCATGGCCGATGCGAACCGATAACGATTGAATTTTGCCAAGGGATAAGATATAATCAAACAATTTTCCCAAATATACTCAATCATGCTAAGCAGGAAGATGCTGGTCCTGAAGTTCACCAGTTTACTCCCTTGATCAAGAGTAACTGTTCACCTGATCTTAAGTTTTTCCTATGCTCCGTTTATGCACCAGTTTGCACTATATTGGATGAAGCAATACCTCCCTGTCGGCATTTATGTGAATCGGCAAGACAGAATTGTGATAAGCTAATGATCAATTATGGATTCCAATGGCCAGAGCACTTGGAGTGTTCAAAATTTCCTGTGGTAACTGGGGACAATGTAATTTGTGTAGGTGATAATAACATAACTCATGAGTCTCGAAAACACACTGAAACAAAGCTTCCAAAAGTACATTTCAAATCACACATTGAAAAAGACCCTACTAAACTGCAGGGTGCTAAAGATTTTGGATTTGTGTGTCCAGTACAATTCAAAGTTCCTAAAAGCTTAGATTTGGAGTACTCACTAAAAGTAGGTGATAAAATAGAATATGATTGTGGAGCACCATGCAATGGCATGTTTTTCAGTCAACATGAAAAGAATTTCTCTAGGCTGTGGATTGGTATCTGGGCAACACTTTGTGCTCTGAGTTGCTTGTTTACTGTTTTGACCTTTCTGATAGACACAGATAGATTTAGGTATCCAGAGAGACCCATCATATTTTTATCAGTTTGCTACTTGATGGTAGCTGCAGCATATGTGATGGGTTGGAGTGCTGGAGATAGCATAAGCTGCCAAGGACCTTTCCACTCTGCCATAAGCGGAGCAACTTTGCCCAATATATTTGTGATTACTCAAGGCACAAAGCATGAGCCATGCACAATCCTTTTCATGGTGGTGTATTTCTTCAGTATGGCCTCAAGTATTTGGTGGGTGGTGTTGACCCTCACATGGTTTTTAGCAGCAGGATTGAAATGGGGTCATGAAGCTATTGAGGCAAACTCACAATATTTCCATTTAGCAGCTTGGGCTGTACCTGCTATCAAAACTATTTCAATATTGGCTATGGGGAAAGTTGATGGTAAGTGTAAGTTTTTCTTAGTATGTTCATAAGTTTTGCCTTAAAAGCATAATTTTTAATACTTTTTGAAGTTTGTTGAAAAAATATGATAAATAAACATCAGAAACTTTTGTACTAAATTAAAAACTGGTGCTTTGTATGGGTAAAGATTTATTTTACATCAATATCCATATGTATACTAATAGGCATGACAACAGTATCAAAATTTGGTTGATTTAATGTCTTTAGGGTAAAATATATATTAAGTAAATTTAAAATACTGGATTAGATTTACTAAAAAAACTAAGATTACTTAGATTTTCAATAAAATAAAACATTAAAATACTGCAATCGCCCATTTTGACTGAGACACCAATCACAGCGCAGTAAGAGAGAGAAAACTGAGAAGGAAGCATTTTGTACAGTGAAGCGCAAGATTTGCCCAGAGCATAAAGAAATATTATTATATTACTTATATTATATATTATTCTTGTTTGGAACATGTACAACACTTTGTTGGGCATTCTTATTGATGTGTTTTACACTGCGGTACTGCACACCACTTGTAAACTTTGGCATTCATTTTATTCACACGAATTAATTTAATATTTTGTTTACTTTCTTCGCTACGCGTAGACTCGATGACATGTTTACCTAGGCGTGACGTCTGATCCGACGCCATGACACCTGCGAGCTGTTTTCACGCCGTATTTAAAAAACATTATGAAAATGGCTTTAATCTCCGTTAAACTTAAGTTTATTGCTGAAATAAAGGCTTTTTCGTAAATAGTAAATGTATACCCACATTACGGAAGAGGATTTCAAAATATTTCGTCACGCCTATTATATAGTATGTACTATAAATTAAGTATTCCATCTGTTTATACACCAATCTTGGCAAAATTTAGTACAGCTATAGTTTTAACTATAGAGAACACAACATAATTTTTTATTGTGATTAAAACTATAATAATAATAACACCCAATGATACATACATGCATCCTATATGTCTATTAACTGTAGTCTATGGTCCGTATTACAGAACAATGCTCAGTCATAAATCGGTGCTCAAGCAGAGATTTCATTCACTAATTGATCACTTTATGAATGAAATCTCTGCTTGAGCACCGATCAATGACTGAGCATCCTTCTGTAATACAGACCTATGTGTGTGAAACTGCAAGCATAAGCTAGTAGGTAATATTAAATGATATCCTCTTAAAAACCTTTGATCTAATCTTATTACATTTATTTAAATCATCATTAATGCCTTATCAACATAATATATAAATGAAAATATAATAATAAATGTGTATTTGCATTAGTATTGTATGTTATTAGCACTACAGAATAGAATAGGATAGAAAAACTCTTTATTGCGTATACCAACATAAAATAAAACTAAGCATTACATTACTATAATAGGTAGCACAATGGGCATCCTTATCACTAACAGTATTGTTACTATTACAATTAAAAAGTGAAAAAAAAATTAATAATTAATTAATTAATAATTAAATAATTATTATATCATATAGTTTTAATTATTGTATAATTTTTATTTCCAGGTGATATACTATCAGGTGTATGCTATGTGGGGCTATGGGATGCTGAAGCTCTAAGAGGATTTGTACTGGCTCCACTATGTGTCTATTTGGTCCTTGGAACAATATTCTTGTTGGCTGGCTTTGTATCACTATTCCGGATTAGAACTGTCATGAAACATGATGGCACCAAAACAGACAAGCTAGAAAAACTCATGATACGCATTGGTGTATTTGGAGTACTATACACAGTGCCAGCATTAATAGTTATTGCATGTCTCTTTTATGAACAGGCAAATTTTGAGGACTGGATGGTTACTTGGCATCGTGACATGTGCTCCACACCACAGTATTCAGTTCCTTGCCCCTTCACTCGAAGAGAAACTGATAAACCCAAATTTGAAATGTTTATGATAAAGTACCTTATGACAATGATTGTTGGCATCACTTCTAGTTTCTGGATTTGGTCTGGTAAAACTTTAGTTTCATGGCGTCAATTCTTTGATCGAATAAAAGGTAGGAGGGTTGAAGCCTATGTATGATAAATGGAGTTTATTTATATTTTTATGAATCAAATCATGTTGTCAAATGTGTATTAATAATTCAGCATTAATTAGACCATTTTACAATGGCCAATCAATTTATTATGTATTATTTTAGGCTGCTGTGCTATTTAGGCACACTACTTTTAAGTGAATTAATGCTCTCCTTCTGTATCTCTTGGAAATTGAATGAAGTTCCAGATAAGGCTGATTCTTGTAAATACTTAAGTTTGTTTTATACACAATTTATGTAGTTCATCCTCCTTATACTTTTTTTACTTTACTTAGATTGTAATTAGTTTTTAAGGATAAATATTAATTAAATAAATTTGTATTTTCAATTTGTATAAAGTATAGTTTTATTTGAATATTTTATTTACCTGTTCATTTCAATAGGAATAATAACAAAAATAAAAACCTTTATTACAAAGTAGAATAGAACAAAATAAAAATCTTAATTTGAAATTATTGTTATCAACCATATTATAATTCATTAGATTAATTTTCTGGGTATAGCTTGTGCAAAACTTTGCGAGCTCTTGGGAGTTAGGGCTGAGCAGTACCTTCAGTAAAAACAGTTACTCTATGATCTGTGTTAACTTCCGAGAGCTCATAAAGTTTTACGAGAGCTATAGCTCCCAAAGCATACAATAATATGGATCCTATTTTTCAAAATATTTCATCCAATGGCAATGAAAAAAGAAACCAGTTAGGCATCACAGTCCCAATTACATGGAGTTTATTGATTGTACCATCATATTTTCAGACTGATGGAACTTGCAATCAATTATAGATAAATATGCATTCCTTGTGGTTATAATTCAGTCAGTTCCCTCCTATATTTATACTGCTCTGGCAACAAGAGACCAGGAGAAGGAAAACTAGCTTCTTACTTGTATAAGCAGGCAAGGTACTTATGATTGGGTTAAGTATGCTACACACCATAGAGACTGACTACCTACATGTCAGAGATATAGAGAGAGAATTTATATACTCCACTGCAGGGTGCAGCTAGTTCTAGAAAGGGATTCATTATAATATTTGTGAACCCTATGCACAACCCAAGAGTGTTGGACTGTTGACTTCTGATTAATACGGTTAGTAACATATTTTACACGCCAATAGTAAGAAAAAAGGTGATGTGTTTAACTTAACTTTTAATCCAAGATTAGATTAAATCACATAGTTTATATAAAATAAAATAATTAAACATATGATTAACTACATCTAGGGACCCAGCATATGCTAGGAAAGTGAAGAGAAAATGTATATAGAACCTATATTCTATATACACTTTCTTTCCTCTCTTAAACAACAGTAATTCAGATAAATTATTAAAGATAGTAAAGCTTAAGCTCTAGTATATTTTCCCCAGATATGTAGCATGAACACAGATGCAATGAACAGAAGAGACATCACCAACACTGGAACTGGGCCACTGAAAGGGAAAAACATAACTTGTTTATTCATAGTACAGGCAGAGAAAAGTAGAAATATCTTTGGGTACCATAAAATTGTTTTTCAAGTTTCAATCTGAAGAACATTGACAGCTAACTATGGTATACTAGTTGAACCCCGCGGTTTCACCCGCAGATAAAAACTATTTTAATTTCCTCATCCCATAGGAAAATTTCCCTTTTCTGGGATAAAATGTAGCCTATATGTTAATCTAGTGTATAAGCTATCTTGATACCGAATTTAATCAAAATCCATTAAGCCGTTTGAGCGTGAAGGAGTAACAAACATATACACTTTCTTTTACAAACTTTCCCCTTTATAATATTAGTGTGATATCCATCTATTACAAAAAGACTTAGTTACTTACACTTTAACACCAGGAGAATCATCAGTGTAGAATCGCCACATTCCACCCGATCCGGCTCCAGTGCTCCGATTCCTTGCTGCAGTGGTTGTTGTCGTAGATTTCCTTTGACGAACGGTGCCGCCACTGGCAGAGCGTGGAGCCGAAGACGCCTTGCTTGGCGATCGGCTGCCCGATCCTACGGATGTGGCGCTTGGTGAAGCTGGCTGGAGAATGCAAGTACTCAATTAACATTTACTATTAAGCAATTTTTATATACACTGTTAACGAGCAGTTAATTTCTTAATCTCACCATGTTGAAAGTAAACTTTTCTTATACAAAACAATTCTAAGTTTTCACAAACAGATTCAACTTCTTACATTTACTTCAAGAAATGAGTAAAAGTAAAATGAAATCCTCAATTCAAGTGTTGGGTTGGCCTGCAACGCGTACAAATTCACTTGACAGCTTGACACGTAGTCTTTCAATGTTGCAATGTTTAAAAAATTATCTTTTTTTTGTTAATGTTTTGGCTCCACACTTTTGTGTATTTAGCCAGTGTCAAGTAATTGATAATTTATCAAGTTAATGATATTTCACGCAAATATGTGTCGTCATAGTCGAAGTCATCCAGTAAAGTCATAGTCAAGTCATAGTCTAGTCAAAGTCATACTCCTAGTAAAGTGATGGCAACTTTACTTGAAGCTTCAATTGAGTTTTGGACACAACACGAAAAGAAACGATTCACCATCATTATACCATTTTACAACACTCACGCCTGTAATCCAGCACTTAACGAATCGAATGCCACCAATTTTATGCACTAACACTGAAAATAACACAAGGTTTGGAAAATAATACAATGAGGTGACACAATCTTTTTCGCGTTCCCGCCAAAAAAAAAAAAAATTATCTTAGCCGTAGACCGTGTGAATAGGGCAAATTCTGTGCCGTAGACCTTTGATTTTCAGGCCCCTATAACAGAAATATGCTCAGTAATGAATCTATGCTCAAGACTAGATTTCATTCGAAAATTATTAATTTATGATTAAAAATTTGAAGAAACTTGTACGCAAATTATAAAGCATAGCACTTGAAGTCTCATGAACATGACAATGGCAAATGCACGACACGTGCGGCGCCATCCATTCCTCAATGGGAAAAAAATAAAAAAAGGTCATTACATAGTACATATGTCGTGGCTTTAAACTTCGAGCAATAAAAAGCAATATCGAAATGTAAAAGAAAACAGGCTGATTCATAGACAAAAAAACACACTCTGCTTGAGACTCGATTCAAATCTACATTTAGGTAAGTAGAGGTCAAGCACTATTCTTTAATAGGAACGATAGCTGAGCATAGATTCTATTATCAAGTAATGATTACGTGATTGTAGTTCAAACGTCACTTGAGGCACGTTCTATAATACGACATTACAGAACGATGCTCAGTCATCGATTGCTGCTCAAGCAGAGATGTCATTCACTAATTGACCACTTTATGAATGAAATCTCTGTTTGAGGCTCGTATTATAGAACGTGCCTCAAGTGACGTTTGATCTACAATCACATAATCATTACTTGAGAATAGAATCTATGCTCAGCTATCGTTCTTATTATAGAACAGTGCTTGAGCGCTACTTACCTGAATGTAGATTTGAATCGAGCCTCAGGCAGAGTGTGTTTTTTGTCTATGAATCAGCCTGTTTTCATTTACGTTTCGATATTTTTAACAACTCCGTTCCACGTAACGCATAGTCAAGGTGTTAGTCATCGCTCATAGAAATAGAAAGAGATCTTAAAAACACACATTTTAATAATAAAAAAAGAAACATTAAAGAGTAACAGATCCTATAAAACGATTTGAAATAAAGAAATATGCTTTTAGGATCAACTTTTGTGTTTTTGTAATATTTTACTTTATTGTACAAAAAGTTTTATATAACTACAACGGAACGTAAAAATAAAAATGTCGATCCTCACCTCACAGCTGTTTCCGTAGTATCATCTACTTGGTTTGTGGCTATTTCGTTGAGGTTTTAATTATTTGTATAAAATTATGTTTTGACTTTCAACTTTAACCCTGTGGTTCTCTTTATGGGTTTTGGTACTGGTAACCACCATTTTTCCAATGTAATTTACCAGATTCGACACATGCTATTGAAAAATAATTTATGTTGAATTAGTCTCTCTCATATAATAGTCAGTATTAATCACACGGCATGGAGCGGAAAAGTAGTAGTACAATAGAGCTACAAAAATGTAACAAACAATGGTCTAATGCAATGAAATCATTACTCAAGCGTGGTCGCGACCATACTTGGGAAATCAGAGATTAAATCTGTGCTTGAGTATCGATTACCGTCTGAGTGACTTTCTGTAATAAGAAAATACTCAGGTGAACCATGATCAGATCTGATCACTGTATTGCGACTCAAACACTGTTCTATAATAAAATCTCAACTCAAATCTACTCTCAGGTCGAGATTTAAGACTGAGCACTGTTCTATAATACGAGCCTATATGTCCATACTTTTCCTTGTTTGCTCACTTCACTTTGACATTGAAATATGTAAACAAAATGGCGGGTGTAGTGTTGCCAGTATAAATAATACACACGATCAAGTTAGTTCTATACTACTACGTATTCGTTGAAAACTATGAAGAACTACGCAAATCGTACATCCGATTCCGGACATACGAAAGCAAAAGTCACGAGTTGAAACCAGACGAGCAATGGATGAGTGCTTATTTATGAAAATTCAATTTTACAGTATCTTTTTTTATTTCAAACTATCGATTTTCTTTTAAAATACCGATTTTTTCAGGTGATTTTTGTCGTATCCTTTTTTACGGTTGGCAGCACCGTATTTTGTGACCACATTTTCCAAAACTTATGTTATTTTCAGTGTTAGTGCATAAAATTGGTTTTGGAAACACACTCTCAACACATATAATAGAAGCTTCTGGTAAAGTTGCCACCACTTTACTAGGAGTATGACTTGACTAGACTAGACTATGACTTAACTTGATGACTTGGACTGGGACTTGACTTGACACTATATAATATTAATGAACTTGAGAAATTATCAATTACTTGACACTGGCTAAATACACAAAAGTGTGGAGCCATAAATTAAAAAAAAAATTATTTAACCTCAATTAAATTATTAAATACAATATATTTTTCTATAGTGTTACGCTAGTAGGAAGGCAGGCTGTGGTTAGTAGAGTACATACAGTGGGTATGTTTATTAAGTTCTACAGTGCTTCTTGTAGATTCTACTCTGTAATTGTTAAAAGTAAAAAAATGAACATGGAAAAATGTTACTTCAGATATGTGGAACAGGAACAAAAGATAGATATTTCCTTCCTTTTTAAAGTTAAAGAGTCTGTAAGACAATTTAATTTTAGCCGAAAATCTACTGAACCCGTAGAAATATTATATACAAGGATTGAAACCAACATTAAAAAGATTATTAATAAAGTGAATAAGAAAAATAAAAATTCAGAAAGTTTGGATATTGAAATTAAATTATATCATTCCGACAACCCTGTTCAAGCTGAGTGTACATGTAAAGATCTCTTCACATTAAAAGGTCCTGTAAAATTAAAAATATATGACACTGTGTATGAGGCTGTCTTTAATGCTCCATGGGTTCTAAGCATCAGTTTGCCACAGAGTATACTAGCTGGTTTTCCAGTCTATCCAGAGCATTTCCAAACTCAATATGCTGATAAAACACAGTCAATTTACAACTGGTACAGAGGATTAGCTATAAATGTAAAAGGAAATTCTATAAGCAGTGAAAATATTAAATGGGAATTAGTAGGAAATAACTTTATCTATACTCCAAAATCACAGGATGTTGGTATGAAATTGAAACTTGAATGTACACCAGGCAAGTATACATACTTAATATAAATAATGTCATAATTTTGTATATTGATAGTTAAGTTAGTTACCTTTACAGGATGGTCAGAAGGTTATGAATACCACACCATAATATTCTTGATAGGTCTATTTGAAATAAAATTGCATATCCAAGCTGTTTGACTATCCAGTCTAACAAATTGAAACACTCATCTAAACAGTGAGTTTGTTGGGACAGTTGAGGCAATGTTCTGATGATGGATAAATGAACAACTAAAAACCTAACTAACATGAAATTTTATACACTTTTATATAATATTGTAAGCAAGCACCAAGGAATTGAATACTATTAAAACCTTTTTTAGTGAAACTTTGTGAAACTTTTTTTGGTGCTTTGTATGTTACCAAGCTAAACTTTGTTCATATAATAGGTGAAAGAAAATAAGGGTTGGCTTACAAAATTCAATACCTGATTTTAATGAGTGTGAGAGTAAGGGTATTTTACGAGTTAAAGTTAAGCTTTTAGCATTAGCATTTTTGAATCTATAAAACATTTTTTGTATAAAATATTATTGTCACAGGTGATGGATCCAATCTAGGTCCTGCAGTTGAAATAATATCCAAGAATACAATTGAAGCTGGGCCTGGCACTTGCCCCTTTGAAACTAGGCACATTTTCACCACCACCAAACTTAAAGAAAAAAGGTATTACTTGATGATATTTTGATAATATGATACTGGTATTAAGCTAGCTATTATTATTATTATTATTCTTTATAAATATTTCTGTTCCAGTTTTCGCTGTGTTTCATATAACATACTTGCAGATCTATACTGTGACTCAGATTATACAAGAACAGTTCTTCACCCTTACTGCCCACCTTATGCATTACATATTGACTACAGAAAACAACTCATAATGAAGGAATTGTTAGGTAAATAAGTGACTCGTATCTGCAATTTTTAAATAAATAATATGTATGGCATCATAAGTATGGTATAATAAGGCTGCTCTGTCACTAACTGTGGATGTCGTAAGAGCTAACTAAGGAAACACCTACCTACTATGCTAAATACCCAGAAATAAGTAACATGGCAATTATTCAACTAACAGAGATTACCAAGATGGGCCAGTTAGCCAGCTATACCAATATTTTTCAGCAGCGCCATAAATACATGCTGCACCCTTACCTGGTGGGATAAGGGTAGGCGGATGTTGTAATTATTTACGGTGTGCATTATATTTAACTTAAATTAATAACTTTATTTCAATTCTAGGTTATCATGCTGATATAATTTGCCTACAAGAAGTAGATGCTAAAATATTCAATCACTGTCTAAGTCCATTTTTAAAGATAGAAGGATTAGATGGCTTATTTTATAAGAAGGGTAAAGAAGTTGCTGAAGGGCTGGCATGTTTTTACAGAAGTGACAGGTTTAGGTATGTAATTTGAAAACAAACAAGAGACTGTATTTATTGATCCATTTCAATTATTAATACATAGATAAATTTTTTTTTTGCAGAGAAATTGGAGAAGATAGCATTGTTTTATCTCAAGTGTTAAAAAGTGAACCTTACGTTGAGAGTATATGGAATAAAATTAAAGACAATGCCCCCTTAGTGCAACGTGTGCTAGATAGGTCAACAGTAGCAAGTGCAACTTTCCTTCAATCTGTTGATAATACCAAGGAAATTATTATTGTTGGTAACACACATTTGTATTTCCATCCTGATGCAGACCATATTAGGCTACTTCAAGGTGGAATTGTTATATATTGGTTGATGGATTTAAGAAAAAAATTACAAAATCAGGTAAAAACGCACAACTTGTCTGCATAATTTGTAACAAATAAATAATAAAATATAAAGTTACTTATATAGGTACAGGTGTTGATGCCGAACTGAAAAGTAAATCCCTAAAATGATATCTAATATTTTAATGTCCATTTGTCTGCTGTGTGTCACAAAAGTTTTTTTTAAATCAGAAAATACTTTCTATAACAACACGTGACTAACTGGATCCACATGTGGCAGGCGATCCAACGCGTTTCGATCGCGCCTGGCAAGAGCAAAGCATAAAGAGAAAGGATTGTGCTGGTCCGGATATATTACTATTATCACACATTTTTTGAAATTGATAAAACTTAACTAACCTTAAAGCATTGTGGGATGAAGATATTTTAATGCAGTTTAGTTTTAGAGAATGCAAGGAATTATGACAAAGCTGCAATCAACAGTTTAGAGAAAATAAGAACTGTTTAATAAAAAATTCTGACAATTAACTAGACTAGGCGCTAGCATGATATAGCGTTTTGTCTGATTATGTTTTTATTATGTATGCCATTAATTTGCAATAGCAATAGGAGTACAATTGAGTTTTGGCGGGAAAACGAAAAAGATCGCGTCGCCGCAATGCACTATTTTCCAAAACTTGTGTTATTTTCAGTGTTAGTGCATAGAATTGGTGGCATTTTATTCGTTAAGTGCAAAAAATAGGAGTACAATTAAAAGTATACTGTCGTACGAATAACATTCAAAAGTGATTCGATTGGAAATTATTAAGGGAAAAATGTTGAAATAAAAAGTCGCATGGAATCATGTCGATAGGTAAATACTGAATAGAAAATCAAAGAAACTGGACTCCAAGCATGGTAAAGCATTTTTTTATTCCGTTGTGATGGACCTGTCCCATTTGTTTTATAAAAAATAAAGAGTTTAAAAGAGTACGCGCGGCGGCGGTGGCGGCTCGGCGCTGAAGAGTCAGCGCCACGTCAGTTTCTATAATATAGCTTTAAAGAGCACTTGTATTGTTAATTGACATTATTTACTACCAGATTAAGATCTGTCTATTTTTGTCCTCTTTTAGCATCCAAATCAAAGGATTTCTTTAATACTTTGCGGAGACTTCAATAGTGTTCCATCATGTGGGATTTACCAGTTGTATACCACTGGAGTTGCACCAAGTGATTTGCCTGATTGGAACTCTAGTAAGTACTTACTCTAATTTTGCCCATGAAATGTAAGTACCTACATGTCGTAGAAGTAGGTCTATATCTTTTTCTTCTCTGTTAAATATACTTATATTATAGGTAATCGTTATTACTCTTTTTGTACCTACATCCCACACATAACTATCCACATGCTAAGAATATTTTCGCTAATCATCTTTCAAACTGTATTTTAGCTACATTGATATTCAAAACTATAGCAGAAGTGCATTTCGCCCTTCACGTAATTCGGGCATTATCACATTATTTGTGCTACTAAATTTCTTTTGATTTTCAGATGTAAATGAAGCAGTTCAGAATTTAAGTCTTAGTCAAGATATAGCATTAGGAAGTGCTTGTGGAACCCCAGAATACACCAACTTTACTGATGGTTTTGCGGATTGCCTTGATTACATATATTACGATAAATCAAATTTAACTGTGGAACAGGTAATATACCAAATTATTTCCTTTTGCTCTGGGGGGTGATCACGAAACTTTAATTGCAATGCAACAGGAGAACTTCTCACACTAACTATGCACATAAGCTGCATATTCAAACTGTCAAATCCATACAAATTTGTGTTTCTATCTGTTGCAATCGAGTTACGTGATGACCCAGCTGGTCCCATCCCATTACTTAATATTATGTAATGAACATTTTGACAGCTTATATAATCTTTAGAGAATGTGACACATAATCAACACCTCTCTATCTTGATTTGACTTGACTGGCCCGATAGCTCAGTTGGTAGTAACCCTACCTTCTGAACTGCAGATTGTGGGTTTGATTCCCACCCATGACAAATAGTTGTCATGTTCATTATTATATCAGTTATCTGGTTCACAAGCTTAGCTTAGTTTGGGACTAGATGGCGCTATGTGCAATGTCCGCCAATATTTTTATGTATTTATCTGTCTGTGTAATAAGCCTTACATTATTTTTTCTACAGGTGGTTCCCTTTCCAAGTGTGGAAGAACTAAAGCTGCACACTGCTTTGCCTAGTATTGTTTTTCCATCTGATCATATAGCTCTTATTTCAGATTTGAGATTTATTTAACATGCATTGGTAATATGTAGCCTATTGTAGGTATTAATCTAGTAAACAAATAATAGAGTAACCATGCTGATGCCTACCTGATATAGTAATATTAAATGATAGCCTCTGTGGTGTGGTGGTCGAGCAGGTGCTAATATCCCGAAGGCGGCAAGTTCGATTCCCGCGACAGGACAAGTATTTATGCACAGAAAAAAAAGTGCAAATACTTGTTCTGAGTCTTGAGTGTTGTGGGACCATGGTCCTCGTAGTTCCAGGGTCCCTAGACACAGGGAATCCTAGTTAGGGTCCAGGATCTATGTATGTGATCGTTGGGCGTTACTATTATTATTATTAGATAGGCATTAGCCCATGCTAATACATAGTAGCATTGTACCATACAAGCTCCCTCCTTCTTCCATGTAGGTAAGTTTATTTATAAATAAACATCTAATAAATACCTGGGGACATTAGACAATATCCATGTAGATACTAGTTAGGTCCCTATTGTTATTTGATATATGTATATTATTATGAATGAGAATGATCAATTTAAGTTTGCAGTTAGGTACTTTCATTATAAGTAAATAAGTTCTTTTGACAGTGGATGTTTGTACTTTTTACTTAGTTTTCGATGCTGTAAATGGGGTTGCCGTAAATTTCGTTACTTGCGACATATTTCATAACTAAACACGTTTTTGCTAGTGTCCGGCCGAAACTGGTTTTTCAGCCGAAACCGAAATCGAACTTTCGGCCTTGCTTTCATTTACGGCCGAAACTTATTGTAATTATTTAAAATTACGATTATTTACTGAAATTTACTGTTCTTTTAATATTTATTTGCATATATGCATGGTGTGGCGAAATTAGTGGTCCAACGTGAAGGTGAGATACTCTGTGTATTCAAATAACAGGAATTTAAATAATTTTTAAGAAGGTGTCTCTAAATAATTAAACTCGAATACGTTACGAATTTGATTACAATTTCAACAAATGACACAATTTTAATATCTTTTTTTTAATAGCTGCTGAATATGTGTGCCATCAGACCCAAATACTCTATCATCCTGAGACATCAACACAATCTAGTAACAAGATTACTAGACTGTGAGATCAGGTCATAGTCTCATTTGCCCAGTAATTTGACAAGCTACAGTGCCCTTTAACACAGTAGTGCTTGCGCACTATTGCTTGGCGGATACTGATATACTCAGATACTGCAAAATATTCTAGGCCTTAATAAAAGTATTATTATTGCTTTTTAAGTTTTCTGAATGAATTTTTATAAATGTAAAAGATTACAAAATCATGTCTACTAGATGGTAGAACTTTTTTACAAAGTTCGCTTTCCCAATTAATCTTCCGCCAAGCAGTAGTGCGCAAGCACTGCTGTGTTCAGGTTTGAAGGGCACTGTAGCTAATGAAATTACTGGGTAAATGTTGTTTTGTAAAAAAACTTCGTAATGTTTAATTGTTTAATATCAGTTACTTAATCGTTTTAATAAAAAATAATTTAAAAAAAAGGATATAGCACGTAATTCACCAACAGTAACATATATTAAATATGCATGCCAATCCAAGTCAAAGTAAATCTAATATGACCACTTTTATTAGTCGTTTAAAAATAAAACCCAACAAAATAATAATAATAATTCAATAATAATAAGTTACATAATTTAATGAGAATAAAACGAATTACTAATAAAAACAAAATAAATACTTGTCAAATCACTCAATCGCAAACCCTCAATTCACGATTAAATGGACAGCGGCGAGCAGGCACGAGTTAGCTTCGAAGTTTACCGAACGACGCACGAAAATTTACGAATACTGGCGGGGCCGAAAGGTTCGGCTATATTGCGGCTGAAACCGAAACTAAAGCCGAAACTAGATTTTTTGGCCGAAACTGACTGAAACTGAAAGTTCGGTCGGTCACTAGTATTTGCCATCTTGGCGATTTCATTCCTCTAAAAACCTACTATTAAATATTTTATCGATTTAGGGCTTTTTTAAATGTTACAAAAATAAATAGTTGAACCAAAATGTAATTGTAAATAAAGAATTGTCATTTTACAGTTATACTTACTTCAATAAAAGTAAGTACTTTTATTTATTCTCCTGCACCTGCCTCCTGCTGAAACCGAAACTAAAGCCGAAACTAGATTTTTTGGCCGAAACTGACTGAAACTGAAAGTTCGGTCGGTCACTAGTATTTGCCATCTTGGCGATTTCATTCCTCTAAAAACCTACTATTAAATATTTTATCGATTTAGGGCTTTTTTAAATGTTACAAAAATAAATAGTTGAACCAAAATGTAATTGTAAATAAAGAATTGTCATTTTACAGTTATACTTCAATAAAAGTAAGTACTTTTATTTATTCTCCTGCACCTGCCACATGTTAGCCATTAGCCACACTTTTCGTATAGACCATAGATTAATGTATTTACTGGCGTATAGACTGTCTTCATTTTTAACCGGACGTTTGTAAACATTTATAAACTATTTCATTAGAGATGCTTTGTAAACTTGGTTGGTCTAATAACGTCTCAGCAAGGATCATCAATTAGAAAAGTACTTTGTCTTCAATAGCGATCACTTAACTTGATTGCAACCAATAGAAACATTGTATGGATTAGACAGTTTTAATAGAAAGAAAATACTATTATTCTACGACTACAGTCGGGGGCGGGGGGGATTTAATGTGATCTTTAAAGCACGGTGGCGCTCTCTTGCAAATACCACATGGCGTAGCGGTCACCCATCAAAGTAGCCAAAGTAGCGACTGCAGTTATTTACTTTACTAACGTTGTTTAACTTTACCGATCGGTTAGGACCAGGGTTTTTTTCACTTCTATACTTTGACGTTTTCTATGGAGGCCGATTAGCTCTCTTTAGTAGTTTCCTATATCACTAGATGGCGTTAGCGACAAATTTGTTTCCTTTAATACATAGTAAATTCATTTAATTATGCAGAAACTGGGAGGAACGAAACGTAGGTTGACATAGCGGCAGCATCACGGCTAACTTTCAGTCTGTCATTCATTTGCAATCTAAAAAGTATTTCTCGAGTTCATGTTTTGAAAAGCACTAAAATGTTTTTGATAAAACCTTTATGGGACCACCTGTGAAGCAAAAAAACTTAGGTGCCTTATAGTATGTAAGTTGTTGATTACATAATTATATAAAGTTGTAAAAATTCCCGTCTTTTTTAAAATGTACCTGTTTTTATAATTTATATTAAATGTAAATATATATTAAAGTAATTAGATGTGTTGTTTTATTTATGCCTATTTTAGTTCAAAATATTACAATAAAAATTAAATTATAAAAGACGTATATACCAGCACGTATAGGTAGTGTAGTTATAGATATAGAACAATGTGATTTCTTCCGGTTTCACGAGATGGCGCTGATCGGCGATAAAGCTGATGACTCTTTAATAACTCTTAGTTATTAAAGACACTCTATGGTTAGGAACGACTAGTCGTGTTTCGATATCAGCGCTAGTTTTAGCACTATTCTTGTGTAAGATTCATTCTTTTAAATCCAGTCTGTGGTGTGACGTCTATCAAATTACTATTAGGTTGGTATGAGTCAAACTTGTAATTTTTATACAAGGTCGTATGGACGGATCGTATTCGAAAAATGCGTGTCCTTTTTCTGTTGGTGTGAGTATCTAGATCTGCATTAGTGTGCGTGAGTAGGGAAGTGACCACAGTTAAGTTTGTATCGATATATACTAAACCTAACCAAACAGTGCTGCAGAAAATGATAAAATCCTAACACTTTTTTCTACAAATGCTAATGCATAATTCATTGTATAATGAATTATTAGTGTGGAACTAGTTAGTATTTACAAGTTGTATGCGATACAAAACCTAAACCTACAAATATATACGAATATTTTAAAATTGTATTATCGCACCAATGACCTTTAGTATTCATTTGTTATGAAAAAAAAATATGGCACTATTTTCTACGACTGCGTTCTTTATTATTTGATAAATTCTTAGTTTGAAACGGGTAAGTGTTTATGATTTCTATATGATACAAAACCTAAATCTACAAATATATATATATATATTTTAAAATTGCATTATTGCACTTATGACCTTGAATTAGTATTCATTTGTTATTAAAAAAAATGACAGTTTTCTACAACAGCGCTCTTTATTATAATAATAATGAATTCTTAGTTTTTTTTTCTTTAGTTTCTTGGTTTAAGCTAGTAGGTATTTACAAATCCATAATCAGATCAGCTCAAAATCTTGGGTTATGACCCTAAAAGCGGTGTTATAAGAGCCACTTTACAAATAACTATTATGATTTTTTATTTATCAACCTTGATAATTTTATTTTTTAGAATGTTCTATGATAACCAATGTTATAAGCTTCAACAGTGAACACTACAACCATAATTATGTCAGAAATTTTAGAAAATAGGCATAGGGTAGGGAAAGGTTAAGGTTGCACTTTGATCTAAATCCATTCAGCCACTTTTAGTGAAAGAGATATTCTACTGTTACTCTCAGTAAAATCAAATTAATTTTGTGCAATTGTATGAGATTTACGAATATCGACAAAGTCTAATGGGCAGTGTGGGTACATCACTAATCGAGAGGCGTAAAATAGCCCATCCCAATATCATCAATTAAAGCTTTAAGTGTTCAAGTAATTGTCACAACATGGTAATTATATAATGCCAAAAATGTATATCCTTAATGTGAAATGCATATTTACTTTGAAACTTCGATATTTAACATAATAATAGCCAGTAAACACTTACGTGTGAAATTATGTTTCTGAATTCCTTATTTCTCCTTTTTTTTTGTTTTTGATGAACAAAACACAGCGCAACACGACATATTTTCACTATAGGACACAATATTTAGTCCTAATAACAATATATCACTATATTTTCACTTTTGTTTGCTCTCGCGATTCAATGTTCTCACCTGCTATTATGTCACAAAATTACACGCGGTGCGAGGTTGCCGTTCATACTATCGCTTTCTCGCATACTCTATACGACGATTCGTGTATTAGACAGAGATACGAGACAATATGTATACACGACGGATGCGGAGCGGCAACGCCGCATGGCGCCGTCCATTATGATCCTACGACCATGGGTTACATACTCTTTTGTCTGTGATCTCCACCACAGGGGAAATAATTGACGTATCTCGTATCCGTATGACGCGTATACACCAAAGCAAAGTACTCACTCTTGCTCGGTGATCTCTAGCTCTAGCCTTCTAGTTTAGTTAATCTGTGGCTGGGTAACTGTGCTATAGTATTCTGTGGTAACTGGGTGTCCGAAAAAGAAAAACTCATTTTTGCTCGTTTTGTTTGTCCTATTTGCTTATATTGTAATTTAAAATAATGTTTAAAATGTATTGTAGTCGAAATTCATCCTTTATTGCTAAAAATTATTTGGTTAATGTTTTTCTCGGTAAGTGATCTAGCGTTATTTTACGTTGATGTTTGGCTTTGTCTATGAAGGCTCTTTGTTTGTGAAGAAAACATAATAATTAATTTATTATATACCTTGCTTCGTATTGTACGTAGTTTCTTTGTGGTCTATAGTGCTTAAACATACCTTCGGTAATATTATCCTACATCATTATTTGTCGAATACATCAGCTGATGTGTCTACACATTAATACAAAATTCATTATACTTACCACTGCCATGTATGTAGCCGTACCCAAGTACGTGGTTTTAATTTTATTTGTATAAAAGTAATATTAGCGTTTTTTTTCATTCACATTTTTATTGGGTTTCTTTTATTACCAGGCAAATCTCTTCCCATAATTCAAGATTTACACATTACAATGGCCAGAAAATTTCCTCAAGCTGCTGCTCTGAAGCTTCCAACAAATGTTGTTGACATAAATGCCTCAGAAATGGGAAGATTTTCACCACTTAGAGAACGCGATATATCTGGCCCTGTAATAAACTCTTATTATAAAAAACAAGGGAGTATGACTAAAATTGATATAACCATGCAAGTTGATCCTCATATCAACAAGTATGACTGCCGTGGAGCAGTTAATTTGTCTTCTTCGATGCAGAGCAATGTTCCAAGCCCTTTTACTGGAAATCACAGTCATCTTAGTATGCCAGGCTCTCAGTGGGGGCAAGGATACAAATACTTGTCTGATCATTTGCATAGTGCTCACTACTTGACATTAAGAAATGAGTACAATGGAAGAATGTTAGGGCAAGGTATGAAATATTAATGCATTGGTTTGGTTTTATGTTTACATGCTTATTTAACTGTTTGATATAATTTTTACGAATTCAATTTATCTTATAAGCACCATTTCAATCTAAAATTTCCTCCTCATAAAAAAAATCATATTTTAAAATTAACTTCATTTTATTCATGATTTATAAATTAATATTGTATTAGAAGTAAATGTGTAGGTAAAAATATATTTCATAACTGTAGGTACCTATCCATGCTTCATGGCTAACAAGCCATTTGTTTATCAGCTTTTTTCATGCTTATCATTTGTTTTATTCGTGTCACAGTATGATAAGTTCATCAGAATATAATACTCATTTGACTGCCTCTCAGAGTTTGTCCCTGCCAATATTCTAAATTGCTATTTTATGTGCATTACTGATTGTTCTTGTTATTGGTTATATTTAATAAAACATATTTTTACCATTTTTTAAAAGCATAGCTGTTGGAACAAGAAATATGAGTACAGAACAAAGACCTGAAAGGAGTAGTAATGAGGCTCCTGAGGCAAAAATCGCCTTGAGCACAAAAGAAAAATTAAAAAAGGCTGTCAAAGAGTATGGTTCAACAGTAATAGTATTTCATGTCACCATATCCCTGATTTCACTTGGCAGTTGTTACCTTCTTGTATCTAGGTATGTTTAACAATCATTATATTATTTATTTATTGTCATTTATTACTGGGCTACCAAAGGTAACTAACACAAAATATTTCAAGGTTGATTATTGTATGTAAAAAAAATAGCAGTCTATTATTCCATTGAAAAGTCTATTGAGTGTTAATAGTTGTGTATATTTTTCAGCGGCGTTGACCTAGTGGCTGTATTGAAATATTTGAATATTGGAGAGGGTGTCATTTCCAAGGCCATTGGCTCGAATGCAGGCACATTTGTAGTTGCTTATGCAGTGCACAAAATCTTTGCACCAGTAAGGATGGCCATAACATTAACAGCAACACCTTTTATTGTAAGATATTTAAGAAATATTGGATTTTTAAAAGTTGGTGTAAGTACAGGTGGTGGGAAATAAAGTTGAAACTAAATAAACATGATTTTTATTATCTGTTGCCTTTTTTGTTATTTATTGCCTTGGTGTAAGATCTCTTCAACATTGTCTATAGCCTGTCAAGTGGGTTCCTTGACCTTTCGCCATGTCGAGGGGATCTCCGTACAAGAAACGTGTTATGAATGGTAACTAACACATTATACCTACATGCAAACCTATAGCCTCAGACTTGGTATGATTATAGTGCAAAATATGTGTATGGAATCCTCTGTACGACAGGACAACTTGGCTTGCTTCACAGATAATATAACATTATATATATGTCTATATACGGTATGGTATGTATACATTTATGTACTTCGCTCCAATAATCATTACTTATTTACCGGTAACTGCGCCATCTATATCTCGCGAGTAGAAGCTCTTGTAGCTCTGCCTAGTTCTCTCACAACTCGCAAGCATCGTGTCGAAAATTCAGGGGTAGAACTCCAAGAGAAGTCAAAAGAAAGAGTAAGCTGCTGTTGATGTCTGACTATTCAGTTGGACACGTAGATCGTAAAGGCACTATCTACTCTGTGCAGGCACGTAGCCAGGCCACCTAGTGACGTGAACGTTGATGTAATGATAATAACAAATATGGAAGACAAAACGAAGTAAGTCACTTGCTCGTTAACTCGTAAACCAGTTGTAACTAATATAGTACTTACACCTACATTACTGTCATTTTTACATAGAACAGTTTGGTTTCTAGCTCGTAGTTTTACATAACTAATTAGTATCTATAACCAAGCAGTTTTATGAGGACACAACCACACCAGCAAACGCGCTATGATTCCCTGATTTATAATTAACACCACACGTTTTATGGTAATGTATCATTGTATGCAAACTGATAACCGAAGCAAGTAGGGTAAGGTTCATTTAGAGTGACTTCAAGATACAAAAGACGTCAATAACACTATTGACGAGATAAGATGTCAAATGTTCTTTGTTGTTATTCATGCATAATACTAAGTTACATTTGTAGTTTACTAGTATTTACTGCAGGCTACTGATTAGTAGACGTATTTAGCTATAGTTTGTGTCAGAAAATTAATAAATAATGGGTAGAACTAGCGTAATTTGTGCAAATATAATATTATTATTTTTATCGATGAGTGTGTCTGACAGGTATGTACCAGCCTATTTATTTTAAATTTCGGTAATCATCGGTATAGTAGTTACATAAACTTCAGCTTACTCGTGGGGTATTGCGCAAACACTAAATACCTACTTAGGCTTCGTCACCTACACAAGTCAAAAGCTTATTTTATCACATATTCGTTATTCAAATTTCAGTCTTTTAAGGTCACAGATCCTAGAACTTTATAGGATCTGTGTTTAAGGTAGGTATATAATCATTTCAATTTTATTCTATCCATTCTGATATTAGGTATATTTCGAGGCTTGTTCTCTGTCTGGGTGTTATATTGTATTGTATTCTATTTATGTAACAAAAAAAATAGCAAACAAAAAAGTATATAAGTATTATATCAGTTATCTGGTTCCCATAGTACAAGCTTTGCTTAGTTTGGGGCTAGATGGCGCTATGTGAATTGTCCACACATTGTAATTACCTTAACTTCATCTTAGGTAATTCGTATCTCAGAGTCTCAAGATACAGGCTATCGCCTAGTTTGAGCCTCGCAGCAAATTATGTTTAGACGGTAAATAATAAAATGTGGTGTGATTGCTACTTAACTATAAGGTTGAAGTAAATAAAGGATACTTTTTTACTTTGGAAAATTGAGCGTCTTGCGATCGCAGGTAGATAATTCGCTCGAGGGTAAAGCCGTGACTAATAAAGTTTGGTTTTTCCAGCAACGACGCCGATTCAGATGTGAAATATTTGTTTGACTTCACTAAGAACGACGATGTGGACGTGTGGACGGAGCAATCTGACACTGTACGCGATGTTGGGATGTCTAAAGCAGTGATCGCTATTCACAAGAATACCGTTTTTAGAAGAGCAATATTCTTCGCTCTACTGAATCCTCAACTCAACGGCGCTGGGTTCGCAGGAGTACGAGCAATAAAGCCGTATAACCTTACAGGATACACGACACTACAAATACAATGTAGAGGTCAAGGACAATATAACGGTTTCAAAATATCCTTTAGACATAAGAATTTGAATGATGAGCCGAATTACTCATTTGAACAGTACTTCTTGGTAATGAATTCAATTATTTAGGTTCATATGCGCGTATATAACAACAAAAAGTATTATCTAAGCCATAAGCTAAGTGGTACCTACGGACTTGGTACTCGTATTTAGGACAGGCCTATGGTCACATATCTTCTAGTGCCCAGAGGTTTTAGCCATAGCAGCACAATGATAGTAAGACTACAGAGATTTATCTTGATTTCATCTCTTCCAACACCAAACTTTCTGTAATGAGCGTCACCTCATAACAACACTACAAAGCTGTAGATTAAGACTGTCTCTCACCCAACCCTTGCTGCTGAACTAAAACATGTACAAGTACTTACTGCTGAAATTAAAGACAGTTGAAATGAAGTAAAATTATGTCAAACTATTTATTTCTTTTCAGGCCCCAAGAGATGAGTTCGCGATATGTAATTTGAAATTTTCGGAATTCAAGGCTTTTTATCGCGGCAAAAGAGTGAATAACAATGAAACTCTCGATTTATCGCAAGTAACTAGCTTGGGAATTCAAATGTATGGTGGCGTTTATCAACCGGTGAAACAGAAAGGTCCTGCTACTCTAGAAATAGATTGGATAAGAGCAACTAAGTCCTAAGAAATATAAAATTAAAATATAATTTAGTATGTATTTTTTGGTATTTTATATGAAAACGGTGCGAAATAGAAATATGTAGTGCCCCTTTATCGGAAGAGTATCTCCATACTTGTTTAGTTTAAGCTTTATGGAACGCGATACAGAACCAATATATATTTTCTTATGTCGAGTCTGTTACCCTGCTCGACTTGTCACGGAAACTGCCGCTTTGAACTTAAGTTAGGCGCTCCAAATGAGTCACGCAAGGGCCTACGCTGGAACAGCGAAACTAGAGTACAAAACGAATGACGTGACGAGCTAGTCGTTCGTCTGAGGTTAAGCGTCAAGGCTGTCCATAACAGCTAGCAGTATCACTTGGAACTCGTAAAGTTTCACACCACACTGCACTACGCTGCACGAGAAATCACACAGTAGACTTTGATAAAGTCCTACAACTTTTGGATGTGTAGGTAAGTTAGAACTCGATCAACCTAAATTTCGCAGAAAAATAATTAAGTATCAAAGGGGGCCGTTGGGAACAATCCAATATTTGTAAAAATGTTGACGACAATAAATACATTTTCCCAACCAGCCCCAGCGGATGGTTTGAGTGGGGCTCATTGAGGATAATTCGTTTTTTCATGACGGTAATGCAATTAACAATTACAATTACATTTAACAATTTTTCTATTGTCATGCTAGGTAATATCAGTCGCCATATTATTATTTCACCGTTGTTTGAGAAAATATGCTGCTGAGCAACTATCCTTCCTCACACATAAATATCACAACATAAACATCAGAGCGACAGTTTTGATATATTACATCACTGTACAAACCGCTTTCAACTTTGTTATGTACAAAAACCAGGTTGACTGTTAGGTAATGTTTCATAGCATTAAGTCCTTGTAAATTATTTTGTGCTAAAGTATAAATAAATATAAATAGTCAACATAGCGTAGTAGGTAAGAATTATGTACATACCTGTAACCTACTCAACCATAGACATGAATATATACTCTGTGAACGTGAATAAAAGATATAAAATAAGTATACCTATAACAATTTTATTTATTATCTAATTATAGAGAGATACTAGATATATAATAAAATAACACAGTATACACTCAAGTTCATTATGATCGACTTATAAAATGCTTCCATTCCCATTTGTACAATTATCGTTGTCTGGTAGGCAATAGTAAGGTGAGAGCCGTCATCGCGTCAGGGAACAGGGAATGGTAGTTGACGAGAGGCACGTAGGCGGCTGTGATGACGCGGCCTGCGAACCAGCGCCCGTGAAGCGAGTTGACTGATGCGACCGCGGTCGCTATCGTCGGACACTTGCAGTACACGTTCCCTTGAGGAGATGCTTTGTCCACGTAAACATGCAACACTCCGCCGTGTTTATTGCACTCGCTGATGACATCGTCCCTGATTTCGATGTCCCAACTTGGATTTGATTCACTGTGAACAAATATTATGATGTAATTACAAACCTAACAATGATAATGTTGGCGCTTATGCAGAAGATATCTTATATCTATTCTCGAGAAAGCGTTTGACTAATACACGATCGCGTGATCGTAATCTATATATATCGTCGGACACGTCAAAAACATTTTGTTGCGTTTTCATTGGTTAAACGCTTTCTAGGTATGTCGATTTCTACAGCTCTTACACCCGTGCAGGGCAATAGTTTCGAACTATCCAGGCGAATACAGCTTGGATGGGCTGCGTTTGGAAAACTGGCCGACTCTTCTGACTCTTTATTTTAATACCCGCCTCTCTAACCATTGTGTTCTGCCCACTATGACATACGGCGCCGAGGGTCACTCACACATTAGTGTGAATGTGTGGACAAAATTAGAGCTGAGAGGCATGGAGCGCTCCATGCTCGGAATAAAGACCCCGAGTCGCAACGTTAAGGTGAAGAAACTGAGACTTTGGAACCACAGAAGCGCAACTAGGGGAGCTAGGTAGGACACATGGTATAGATAATGACAGAGTCATTGCCGAGGCAAAGTAATCGAAGTGTAGGTCGTCCAGAAGCGAGTCAAACCACACCACTTGAGTGAGTGAGGTTAAATGCTAGATTAGTCCGACATAAAAAAGGGTTGTACTAAGTTATTAGAAATATCGCGGGTCGAACATGGCACAGGACCGAAACGCGCGTTTTCATGTACAAAAGGTGGCCTATAAGGATGGCTAAACAGACATCATATAACTAAAGCGAAGTTCGATACACTTTTGTTGTAATAGAAGGAGGTCCATAGGTTTGCTGAATTAATGATATGCCGATTGACTTTGTATAAGATATATTAATTAAAAAGATATTTACAAAAACCAAAATGCGGAAAATAAAATTTTCTCTAATGTGAAGTCTATATCAACAACATTCGTTGCCCCTAGCAACTAGCTGGAAAGTTTATCTATGAGATTGGTATAGAAACTTTTTCGTGGGCCAGCACGCCACATCACCCCCCTCCAGAGACCGTCCTACGGGCGATAATATTCTGGAAAACGCACTGTTCGGCCTGATCGAGTGGTGGTCACTGGAGCGTCTCGGGTCTCAGGTGCTGCCACGGCGGGAGAATGGTCCAACTCACGAAGTATGTAGGCAGGTTTAATGCGGTCGACTGATACAGTGACTTCTTTGCCTTTTATGCGGAGCTTGAAAACTTTATCCCCTCGTTTTATCACCTCATGTGGGCCTGTATAAGCTGCTTGAAAAGATGGGTGCGAGGTGTCATCTCTTAGAAAGACGTGGGATGCTGTTGCTAAATCTTTGAAAATGAATATGGAGCGGTTATTCCCATGGTGAGAAGTTGGTAATGGCAACAAATTTTTGGCGAATATGCGTAATCTTTCAGTGTATACTGTCAAGTCCTCTGTGCCATCAGCCGATTGACAAAAAATGTCCCCTGGGAGTCGTAGTGTCTCTCCATATACGAGCTCAGCTGGAGTCGCTTGTAAGTCTTCCTTAAATGCCGCCCGGATTCCCAGTAGTACAAGTGGAAGTGTTTCAAGCCAGCTGCTGGTCGCATGACATGTAATAGCGGCTTTAAGCTGTCTGTGGAATCTTTCGACAAGTCCATTGCATGCTGGATGGTAGGCTGTAGTTCGTCTGCGTTGAAATCCGATGATGTGGGACAGATGCTTAAAAAGTTCTGATTCAAACTGTCGACCACGATCAGTGACGATATCTTCAGGGCAGCCGAATCTGGATATCCATCCGTGAACTAAAGCTTTTGCCACTGTTTCAGCTGTTATCTCCTGTAATGGTATAGCCTCGGGCCATCGTGTGAAGCGATCTACACATGTGAGACAGTAACGATACCCTTGTGAGAGAGGTAAAGGTCCGATCAAATCTATGTGGATTTTCATGAATCTGGCTCGAGGTAAGCTGAATGATGCTAACGGAGATGAGACATGACGTGTTATTTTTGATCGTTGGCATGCTAGGCAGGAACGAGTCCACTCTCTACAATCTTTTCGCATACTAGGCCATACATAGCGTTCCGATATTAGTTTCATCGTCGCATTTATGCCAGGGTGGCTAAAAGAATGCAAGTTTTCGAACACTTGCCGTCGCATGTCTTTGGTCACATAAGGTCTGGCCACATTGCTGCTCTTGTCACAATAGATTTCTGTGTGAGATCCAGGCAGTTTGATTTTTGTCAAGCGCAGAGAAGTATCGCTATCCAAAAGTTGTTCTAGTTCAGGATCTGTGCTTTGTGCTTGAGCAAGCTTGGATAGATCGATGGGCTGAGTAATCTCTTCGATGCGTGATAAACTGTCAGCCACAACGTTATCCTTTCCTGAAATATGCCTGATATCTGTAGAAAACTGTGAAATAAAATCCAGATGTCTGAACTGTCTTGGTGAGCACTTTTCTTTTCGTGAATGAAATGCGAAAGTTATGGGCTTATGGTCAGTGTAAATAATAAAGGCTCTCGCCTCCACCATGTGACGAAAGTATTTTATTGCTTCGTAGATGGCGAGAAGTTCCCTGTCATAAGGCGAGTATTTCTGTTGACATGGCGAAAGTTTTCGAGAGAAAAATGCTAAAGGTTCCCACAGGCCGTCTCTATGCTGTTGTAAAGCTGCGCCCATTGCTGTGTCTGAAGCATCAGTGACTATAGCGAGCTTCGCTTGGCAGTCTGGATGAGCGAGTAGTGCTGCTTGGCAGAGACTTTCCTTGCAGGTGATGAATGCTTTAGTAGCTTCTTCTGATAAATGCACGGGATGTGAACCTTTAACTGATCCTGTGAGCAGTGCATTCAGAGGCGCTTGATGCCGCGCTGCGTCAGGAATAAACCTTCTGTAAAAGTTCACCATTCCTAGGAATCTTCGCAGTTCTCTAACGGTTTTCGGTGGAGGGTAATTCGCAACTGCTTCTACCTTCGATGGTAACGGCTTAGTGCCAGCTGCTGAGATGCTGTGTCCTAAAAACGTTACCTCTGATACACCGAATATGCACTTGTTCGTGTTGATAACCATGCCGTATTCCTTTAGTCTGTTGAAGAGCAGATGAAGGTGCTTCTTGTGTGATTCTTGATCAGGTGAGAAGATCAAAAAATCGTCCAGAAACGGGAAGCAGAACTCTTCAAGGCCCCTAAGCATCTCGTCCACAAATCGTTGAAACGTTTGGCTGGCATTACGTAGTCCGAACGTCATGAACGGAAATTCGTATAAACCAAACGGCGTCGTGATTGCGGTCTTTGGAATATCATCAGGGCAGACAGGAATTTGATTATACGCTTTTACGAGATCAATAACCGAGTATACTTGACAGCCGGAGAGACAATGTGCAAAGTCATGTATGTGCCGAATGGGATAGCTGTCTGGTACGGTTCTAGCGTTGAGCATTCTGTAGTCACCGCATGGACGCCAGCCGTTATCTTTTTTAGGCGCAAGATGAAGTGGTGATGACCATGGTGACTTTGAAGGTCTGGCTGTTCCGTTCTTCAACATATCTGCAAATTCGTCTTTTGCAATTTTTAATTTATCCGGTGCTAGTCTTCGTGGTGTGCTGCTTATTGGCGGTCCTGCAGTAGTCTGTATATGATGCATGGTATTATGCTTCGGAACACGGTGGACACCGGAAGGTCGAGTAATCTCAGGGTATTCGCTTAGTATGTTATGATATACGGAATTTCCAGAAATAACTTTTACCGATGAAATGTTCCCAGTTGACTGTGCAGGTGAAGCTGGGGACGTAAGGCTTGTAGTGTTGTCGATTAAACGTTGATTTCGACAATCCACGATGAGGTTGTAAAATGATAAAAAATCCACACCTATTATGGCCTTGGTAACGTCCGCTACGATGAATCGCCAAGTAAAGTCACGGCGCAAGCCTAGGTTCAGCACTAAATGAGCGTAGCCGTAAGTAGAAATGGGTGTACCGTTTGCCGCACACAGCTCATAATTTGTTGTCTCACGACGTTCCTTGAGTGCTGATCGGGGGAAGACACATACGTCACTGCCAGTATCGATGAGAAACTGCATCTTCGTAGCGCCGTCCGTGACAAATAGGCGACCGGAAGTTTGGCAATCGGTCGTCGCCATTACCGACTGCTGTTCGCGTTTCCCGCATGGTATTCGCATGGTTTTACGCATTTACTTGCTTCATTGCCGAACTTACTATGATACCAGCACACAGGAAATTTTCTATAGTTCGACTGTGATCGTGTGGAGCTAGAACGACCGCGCGTTTTCTTGTTTGAACGATTCGGTGCACGTGAATGCCGGTTCACCTGCGCAGTTAGAGCTTGCACTTGTTTGGTAAGTTCAGCAATCTGTTGGTTCATGGCTTCTAAAGAGCTTCCTGGTATGGCACTTGATGTTGATGCTACGTGCGCTGTAGGCGAAACAACGTCATGGATGCGGTCAGCGAGATCTGCGAGCGCTTCCAGCGAAGACGTCATCTGCGAAGCGATTATCGTTTGCGTGCTACTTGGTAGGCGACTGGTCCATATAGTACGTAGAAAATCTTCGGGAACTCCAGGTCCAGCCAAATGTTGCAAATGTCTTAGAAACTGAGATGGCTTACGGTCTCCAAGTTCTGCGTGCATAAGTAATTGCTTGACCTTCTTTTCTCGTGACGCGGACAGTCGTTTGATAAGTTCCGACTTCAATTTTTCATACCTGTTGGTGTCGGGCGGGTTGATGATTATATCTTCCACCTCAGAAGCATACTGCGGGTCTAGTTGGCCGATAACGTAGAAAAACTTCGTATTGTCCGTAGTAATGTTCGATATCGCGAATTGGCCCTCAATCTGCGCGAACCAAATGGCCGGCTTTTCAGGCCAAAACGGCGGAATGCGCACGCCCACACGACAAATATCTTCGTTCTTATCGGTTGAGAGCGACATCTTTATGTGAATCAGTATCAGAATTATCGCAATCAGCAACAAAATCAAAATCACACACATTTACTGCAAACGTGGACTTTCGGTTCAAAACAGGTCACCAGTAAAGCGAAGTTCGATACACTTTTGTTGTAATAGAAGGAGGTCCATAGGTTTGCTGAATTAATGATATGCCGATTGACTTTGTATAAGATATATTAATTAAAAAGATATTTACAAAAACCAAAATGCGGAAAATAAAATTTTCTCTAATGTGAAGTCTATATCAACAACATTCGTTGCCCCTAGCAACTAGCTGGAAAGTTTATCTATGAGATTGGTATAGAAACTTTTTCGTGGGCCAGCACGCCACATAACAATTAACATTTTAAGTCGAGACCTTAGCTATCAAACACCGAAAACTCCATCCATCCAATCTGTCTAGTAGATTGAGGCAACCGGAAGTAACAAATAAGCAAAATACTTACGAAATTGGATCAAACATGTTGTTGAGCATGAAACACTGAGTGGCGATAGGTGGCGCTACTTGTGGCTGAGGTGGCACTACTGTCGATCCAGATCCCATCAATACTGACGCAGCTGCTGGAGGTATCTGAAACCAATTAGTTGGATATAGAAATCAATAAATCTCTTTTATGATAAGTATGCACCTACAATATTGCAGCATTAGAATACAACCCGAAGATAAAAACTGGGACTACAGTTAAGACTTCTTACTATGTCGTTATGTGTCAACTTGCCCATCCACCAGGATGTGTAACTCTTTACCAGACTATAGGAGGATATTTCAGGAAAGCATACTCCATATAATATTATAAATTCAAAAGTAGCATCTGTTTCTTAATTCTTCACAAGTAAACTAATCTTGTATTTTACATGGAGACACTAGTTTGAATCAGTACATAGGATATTCTTTATGCGATAAACTGTAGTCAACCCATGTAAAGCAACCAATTGTCCAGTACCTGTAGTCCAGTGCCCTCTGCAAGCTTGAACATGAGCTGAAGCCTTCCAGTGGCGCCTAAGTCGACGCCCGCGCGGTCCAACTCATCAGCGTCAAACCTAGAGCTTGATCCGCCATCTGTGCGTTCTGTCACATTGCCTACTTTCATTGGACGTCCGGCAAGCTCAAATCCGTTAAGTTGTTCCATTGCTTTCTTAGCATCCGGAGCATGATGGAACTGAAATGAAAAAAATACAATAAGTATACACTCTCTATCTATACTCTGTGAGTGTTTTTATTTTTTAGGTTTTGAATGATTTGATGAGCTATTCGTTCATCTGATGTTATGTGATATGACCACCCATTACAAAAGTGTCACTAGGAACTTTAAAATAACTGGCAAAGCAGTGGTGTCTACCTAGACGAACTTTGCAAAAAAGTCCTACAACCTAATAAAATAACAATAAAATAAATATAGTTAATTGTTTCAACACCAAAATTCGTACCGTAAGGAATCCATATCCTTTACTCTTCCCTGTGTCAGGGTCAGTCATGAGTTGGATTTGGTCAATCTTTCCAAATGGCTCAAAGATCCCTCTTAACATGTCCTCTGTGATATTGAAATGTAATGAGCCAACATACAGTCTTGTGGGTCCATTGCTGGCCTTAGGTGCTAAATTAGGTAGTGTGTTTCCCACTCGATTTTTTTCTGCCTGTGTGTGTTGGACTATTATAGGAATACCAAGCAGTTTCTGTCCTGTTAATCCTAAAGCCTGAAATTGGAAAAGTTTATGTTAGCACCAATTTTAGACATATAATTCAAACTGATACAATTCAATTAAAACAGCAATTGAAAACTTACCAGTGGTACTGATTCTGCATCCTTGAACTCAATGTAAGCTATTCCCTTAAATCTTCTAGTTTTATTGCATGTAATAAGCCTAACATCTCTAACTTTGCCAACAGATGAAAAGAATTCTTCCAGATCTTTTGCTCTAATCCGCTGTGATAATTGCATGCAGAAGACTGTACGTAGATCTCTCTCTTCAGGAGGCAGATCTTCCAATTTACCTTCAAGGCCTCTTGATTTGGAACGGTATGGTTCTTTAATATCCTGGTCTTCAATTTTGTCCAGTCGCGGCGGTCTACTACGTTCTCGCTCACGACTGCGTTCCTTGTCCTTGCTACGTCTTTTATCCTTGTCTCTTTCGCGTTCTTTCTCACTTCTGTCTCGTTCGCGATCTTTTTCCCCTCGATCGCGATCTTTGTCCCCCCGATCGCGATCTTTATCACCCCGATCTCGATCTTTGTCCCCTCGATCTCGATCTTTGTCACCTCGATCTCGATCTTTGTCCCCCCGATCCCGATCCCTTATCCCTCGATCACGATCCTTATCCCCACGATCGCGATTCTTTTCTCCGCGATCGCGGTCTCTGTGGTTGCGATCCTTATCTCTATCCCTTTCCCGGTCTCGATCTCTGTCCTTCCGATCCTTATCACGGTCTCGATCACGCTCCCCTTTGTCTTTCTTGTCATCTCGGTCCCTTGAATGTAGCAAATCCCTGTCTCTTGATCTTCTTCTGTCTCTTGACCGGCTGCGTCTAAAAAGATTTAGGATTCTTTAATTTATTACTTGACTAGTAATGTTCACACACAATATCAGTATTTGAAAAATTAGTAAAATGTAATTAATTTCGAAAAAAAAAAACAAATTAGGAAAGTTTGCTGCCTCAGTATAATGAAAACTAAGGAATTAGGATTTTCACATTACAATATCCAATTAAGTCTAATTCGGCCCGAGATTCGTTGTACATGAGTGTACTTGTAGCTATTTCTCATAGTTTCTGATTAAAACATCCACGCCCACTTGAAAAAATGAGCGCTTGTCACTTATCTGCGTGCCTTACGAAACAGTGGGTAACGAAGTTGTATGAGTAAAGAAATAATTAATTTATAAGTTTTTACCTTCGCCCGCTATCGCGGTCTTTGTCTTTGTGCTTATCAGAATACTTGTCCGAGCGATGCTTTGAAGAGGACGTGATATCCTGTCACACAAAGCACAAGGTAGAAGCAGCGCCACAGCAACACACGCCGAGTGAATAAATAAAAATGCATTAGTTCAATTATAACAACAATTATTACGCACATCTGTGTTATTTCAACAATGGCACGATCAGTCAGTCATGTCACAGGTGAGATAGCACATATGTGTTAGGTTTTGGCGTCGCCTATGTTACTGAAGACCGATGTTCATCCGAGTCATGGTGGTCAGTTTTGTAGCACCTGTCCACACTTACCGTTGTTAAAACCACTGACAAAGGATGCACACAGCGCTAACATCACACAGGGATACTTCTGCAAAAGATTTACGACCCATCAGAGCATGGTCTTTTTTCAAAAATACCAGACTATAAGCATTTAATTATTTCTTTATGAAAATGAATTTATCTTTGTTAAAATTGAAAATATTTAATTAATAAAATGTAAAAAATAGTTAAGTATATTATAGTAGTTGATACCTCTCTGTTTGTTCAGGTCGGTGAAGTATGCTGGACTATTACCACAAAGTTCTATAAATACAAGAAATGATTCTCCAATGTAATTTTGTTTTATGTTTGAAATACTGTTCAAATATGTTTCAACAGTTCCATTTTCATTGTTTAATGTAGTAGTTAATAAACATGAAAATGACTTACAGTTTTATTTATTTCTGTGTTATTGGGTCTCCTTTGAATACTAATATCAAGTTAAAACATCTTTGAACAAGTATTATAACAGAAGTTTTCATAAACATAATAGAACACAGCACAACTAAAGTATCATAGTTATGGTAGTACCTACCTAATGAAATGAATGATGAATGATATTAGTATATCATATTGATAGGTGAATTGCTTGAACCTAAGATAACTTGGCTGATATACTTTCTTTTAATTTATGTCACAGAAGCATAAGTTTTTAAACTGATAACTTTTGTGCCTTCTGTATTAAAGTTTGACATCTCCTATGTTCAAACTTTTTCTCCTATGACAATGCATTTGAGTATGTTACAAAGGAATCAGTGACAACTTAGAGGCTGTCAAACTTCACAGTTGGGCATTATTGTACTCATTAATTAATCTAACTCCTAAAACACCAATAATTAGAGGCAAATATTAACATTATTATGACTTCTTTACTGAGCTCAGTCTCATAGTTTCTGGTTGCAATTTATTATTTATAAATTAGTCATGTAAAAAGTTAAAGTTTGTATTTTAAATTTAACTATCTCTGATCATGGTGGTTACAACCTACATACACAGACATGGTACTTTGTATAGAATAATCTAAATAGTTCATTTTTAATCTGTGTAGTTAAAAAAAATCAAAATAATGTTGTATAAAAATTAAGTTCTTTTAAATTTTTAGCACAATATATATAACTAAATTATAGTAATTACACAGAAAAACTATAACAAATTTTAAACTTACCGATTTGTTGTAGGGGGCTTCAAGCATAGCCTCAACATCTAAATCTTCGGCCATATTCTAGAACAATGAAAAATTGATGAGAACTTACATGGTGCCCAGTAGTGAAGCTCTAGCAGAGTGCACCATGTGACCTACACCTATTACTTATTCTGTGCCTGCACTGACACAATATCATCTTGGCCCAGATTAACTTATTTACCAGCAAGAACCTACATACCACTACACAGAATGCTGGGTCACCATTTCATTGCCCGGAATCCAGAAAAGGAGGCCATAGGCTTTAGATGTGTCCAGACAAATTAACCAGTGTCTAGCCTGTCTGGCTTTTATATTTGATCCATTATGTGGTCAATTCCCCTCCATCTGTCTGTCTAGCCTTTTATGTAGACTTCATAACATAGTTGATTAATTTTTCATATAATGTTTAAGTAATGAATAAAGGAGACTGATTCATACAACTGTAAGTATTGATATTTCATTACAAAGATTTTCTGTTCAAATAAGCAGTTGCAACATCGTTTTTACATGCATCAATCGGAGACCAAGCAGTCTTCAAGCATAGTACTGTCGTACAGGCCTTAGTGATAATCTTGAGAACGAAATCTCACCTTGGGCACCATTCGACGATTGACCGTGTATTTCTAAATACTATGATTTTATAAAGTTTTCCTAATATTATTTTTAGCAACGCATGGTTTTAATCATTTATGACAAGATAGGTGGCATCTTGTACAAATGTACACGCACAAACAATTATGCTTCTATCGGTTATTATGAAATAGAACACCGACCAAGAAGTAGATACCAAATAAATTATGAAAATGAATCGACTTACACGATGGTTTTGGTAATATTTGCGACTTTACTTCATTATTATCAAGTCTCCTACAAAATGGCGTGCCGCCTTTCTCGTCGTTCACATTAAGGGTTAAATGGCGTCGAAAAATAGCTTTTGCTTTACATACCTGTTTTAGCAGCGTCTATAATGGTATATATAAATTAATTTCTGAAAACCTTAAGCTATATTGAAGGATTTTTCTTGTTTTCCAATACAATTTCCTTGATTAGCAATCCAACACGCAACGAGAGAAAAAACGAAAATTATAAAATGGCGGCGTGAAATCCCGAATGAAATGATATGAATGAATGAACAGTGGTCTTTTTTTTTAATGTTTTGGCTCCACACTTTTGTGTATTTAGCCAGTGTCAAGTAATTGATAATTTTTCAAGTTCATGATATTTACGCAAATATGTGTCAAGTCACAGTCGAAGTCATCAAGTCAAGTCATAGTCTAGTCAAAGTCATACTCCTAGTAAAGTAGTGGCAACTTTACTTGAAGCTTCTATGGAGTTTTGGAACAACATGAAAAGAAACGTTTCACCATCATTATACCACTTTCCCACACTCATGCCTGTAATCCAGCACTTAACGAATAAAATGCCACCAACTTTATGCACTAATACTGAAAAACACAAGTTTTTGAAAATAATACAATGCGGCGACGCGATCTTTTTCGTTTCCCCGCCAAAAACTCGAACAGTGGTCTTGACCGTCAAAGTGCGAAATCGGTAGAGTTGCCCTCTAAAATCGGTATATGTATATCAATCAATGTCTATATATACAAAATGTAATAAGGAATCAAATTGTTTTCTTTATAGTTACCTTAGGTCAATAGGCTCCATTTGTTCCCGGAAAAGTGAAACGTTCCCGTAGGATAAACAAATAGTTAAAATACTTTTTATCCGCGGGTGAAACCGCGGGGCGCACCAAGTAATTAATAAGTTATACTAATATATTTGTGTAAAACGAAAATTTACAATGAAATAAATATTATTCATTTCATTGCAACATCGATGCTAACGTCGCGTCGATGTCGTTGAATGATAAATCGATGTTATGTGAACATCGACGTCATCGTTACATCCCTATATGGTAGTTAGTACCCTAGGGCCTAGATTATATGATTTAGGACGATCTGTGAAATTGTGGATTTAGGAGAATCTGTGGAATTGTGGAATTAGGATATTTTTTCTCTGTATTGTGGTTTTTGTTTTATCCTAGGACGATACTTTTTATCCCTACGTAATTTAATTACCATAAATAAGCCCATGTTGTTATATTGCATATTGAGTTACTTAACGTCAGCATTTGTAACAAATAAAGGAAATTAGCACTACCCACCTAGTCCAAAATGACAACAGCAGCAAGGCCCACGTTTGACCCTGCCAGAGGTGGCACAGGGCGAGGAGAAAAAGACCTCAGCGCTATATCCCGCCAATATTCTAGTAGAGACCTTCCTGGTCACACAAAGCTTAAGTACAGGTATGCAAAAGTATTCCAATACTATCTAATTACCTGGGTGGAATTCAAACTACTTTTATCCTCTTTGGTTTATTTACAGAGAGCAAGGGCAGGGCACTACCGATGAATTACGCACTCGCGACTTTCGTAAAGAATTAGACGACAGAGAAAAAGAAGGTAAAAGCTCAAGCACTAGGCGACAGAATGACCTGCCAGTGAAGAGAGCTAAGATTGATCAAGTACCTGCAGCAAGCTTAGATGCAGATGACCCACTAGAGGGAGACTCATCAGACTCTGACGACTCTGATGATGACACTGCAGCACTGTTAGCTGAGCTAAACAAAATAAAAAAAGAACGGGCTATTGAACAAGCTAAAAAGGTAAAATAACAATATTCATACACAATGGGAGTACTAAACTTACTTTAGGTTTCTGCAATATTTATTGTCATGTAAACAGAAGCTTCTAAACAGAAGAACACTGCTTTATAAGAACTCTTGGGAAAAACTTTTATTATGGTTTAAATGGATATGGAATGTTGGTACATACATCACTCCTATCTTATGTATTTGTTGCAAAACCTTGTGCTTTTCCATACACAAGATATTTTTTTTGCTTCAATTCATTACAATCATTAAGCCACATGTAATACTTACCCTTATGATACATCAGGTGGCGCAAAGGTGATGTAAAATTTCTACAAGTTGATGGTATTGAGTGATGTAAAATTATAATGCAAAATAGAAATCATCAGTGAATTCATAAATAATATAAAATAATATTTTATGAATTTGGAACATTACTAGGTATCAGGATTTACGTCATAGTTAGGTAGGTATGTGGGGACATATAAATAAACACGGTTTAGGAATAATGTGGTCTTTGCATTATTAATCAATCAGCAATTTTTTAAAATAATTTAATACTTAATTAATTGTTCTTGATTTATGATATCTTTTAAATTTAAGATTCATTCTTTTTAGTTTCTCTTTTTATGTCCATTATTTTTCTGCCTGAGTTAGAGGCATCTGAAATGAAACATCGTAATTATACATAATATATCTAAATGATTAGATAAAAATATGCAATGCTAACCATAAGTCAATCTATCTCATATATCTATATCTAACTATTTTGTGTATATTTATATTGATTTTGTACTTGTGTTAATGTCTATATTATTTATCACACTTTGTGTGTCATTTGTTGCTCATGTGGGACTCACACCTTAGGATTTCATCCCTAAGATATACAATTAACCCTACAAATATACAAAGTATTTTTTCCATTAGTGCTTTGCAAATTACGTCAAATGCAATAAAATAAAATAAACTTATATGTGGATGCACCTTTATTCAGCACTTTATAGCACAAAAAATGATATTACAGAGTGGTATAATGTCATTTTTTCGCTACCATATCATAAAGAAAATTGATAATAAATCGATAAATAAACTCTCACTCTCTTAAAAATCACACAGCTTATTAAAGGGTGCGCAATACCAATAACATATATTCATTGCCAAATTATCAGTCATTAATATTAATTATAATATGAAATTAAGAAAAATGCAAATACAATAATTTAACTCTGAAGCAAAATTTACATCCACCTGGCAGAAATATGGCCACAAATGTCATATAGACCATGGAAATAGTTGAGTGTTGCGAATTTCAGATTTTTGTATACCTGTTGTTTTTACTGCAAAATGCAGATAAGTTACGCAATAAAAGTACCGCAAAAAATGACTGTCATTTATGATAATGTATGAAATTTAATGTTTATATCTTTCTGCGTTTTTTTTAATGAAAATTCCATCATTTTTTGTAGAAAAATTTCATACAACTCCAAGTTTATGAATCTATTCAAATATCAGCCACTATAATATAGTGGCCGTCGTTTACCAATTTTCAGGGAATACAATGCTGTTACCCCTACAGAAGTGGATTTGTGTTTGTTATGAAAGTTTCGTAATCACACACACACAAACATTAAATAATTTTCCAAGTTTATGAACTTATTCATGTATATTTAGTGGCCATGGTTCACCAATTTTTCAGGGCATACAATGCTTTGATTTTGAATTGTATGTTAAGTATTTTAGTTTTTTAAAGTAGCGTAGGGTCAGGGTATGCAAAATGTGGCAAATACCATTATAACACAATTAACCCTTTGAATTCCTATGGTAAATATAACAAAGGATTGTATAATGTTTGGAGGTCATTAGTCAGTGAATGTGTTAATTAGCAATTTATAGCTTGAGGGTATATTATAATACACTATATTATAATAATTGTAAATTTACAGGATGCAGAAAAAAAACAAGAAGAAGAACGAATTAGAATGGAGAATATACTGTCTGGAAATCCATTGTTAAATTATTCAGCAGCAGGACAGAAGAATGACTTGAAGGTATAATAGTGTTGTTTTTTGTCTTGTATATACTTATTATAAGAGGTTTTCTTTCTTCTTTATAATATCAGTTTAAATGTATAGCTTGCGCAAAGCTTTATGAGCTCTCGGAAGAAAGGCCCGAGTACCAAACTGCGCATGGTACAGTAGAGTGCATTGTAAAAGCGGCCATACAATAACTATAATATGCGTACTGCACAGCCATCCGCGCTAACTTCCGAGAGCTCAGAAAGTTCTGTGCGAGCTATACTATACAGCCCAAATACTTCAGCCTGATTCAAACTACTGGCGGCTGTGAAGTCGGCGCGAAACGTTGTGCAATAGCAAAACTTGGGTATGCCCGGGCAGCGAAAAGCGTTGAGCGCGGCGTGCAGCACACTTGACAACCGCTATTAAGTTTGAATGCTACTCTACCAGTTGGTATCACACCTAACATGCTAACAGCATTGCTTGGCTTCAGCATACACGTGATTGACATCCTTATACATTTTTAGGTTAAAAGAAGATGGGATGATGATGTTGTTTTCAAGAACTGTGCACGTTCCGAACCTGAGAAGAAACCAAACACATTCATCAATGACTCACTGAGGTCTGAATTTCACAAGAAGTTTATGGAGAAATATGTCAAGTAGCTGGACAATAATGAAACATTAGTTATAATAATTTTTGAGAGTCAGCACTTCAAACACTGGGTAAATAGACATAACATAACATCGGGTTAGATGCATCGGCAGCGCCCCTGGTGTTGCATGTGTATATTATAAGCAACAATAACCTACCATCAGGTGCGCCAACAGTTTGCCTGTCCAATAATAAAATTATATTATGTAATTCCAATAGTAGTCGTTTTTTTCCTTTCGCCGTTGATGGTAGTAAAAGAAAGCATCCGGAATTTAGGTTCAACTTAATTTCAATTTATTTTTTAAGTGCTAAGATTGTTTATGTAATTTTATATTACATGTATACACATAATAAAACTGTAGCTGGGTTAAATTTGTAAGTACATGGGATTTTATTATCATTTTTAATTGCGGTTGGTATGTATACTTATTTTACACCAATATAAAAGTAGATACTTAACCTAAAACACAAATATATTTTGGCATTTTTAAATTTTGGTAAGAATCGTAAAAAATATTTTAATACCAAATACATATACCATACCAAATTACAAAGCATACCAACCATACCAAATTTCAAGGCGGCCGGCCTTTATAGTGCAGAAGGGTGATCACGGGACTTTGACAGCAATGCAAAAAAGAAATTTCATTTCTGAGTTGAAAATTTCCATAGTAACTATGCACATAAACTACGTTTTTTAAACTGTCAAATCTATACAAATTTCCGTTTTTATCGGTTGCAATAAAGTTACGTGATCACCTAGCAGAACTAATATGTACTAACTTTTTTGTAATTGATGTACAAAAGTTTCATAATAATGTATGTATAAGTAAATGTAATATTGTAAATGTGGACAAATAAAAAAAAAGGTACTAACTTAACCTTGCTACGTACGATAGAATATTTATAATATATACATATAATATAATGTAATGTAAACACCGGGACCCGGGTCGCTAAGGAGCGGGTAAGGTAAGCAACAGCAAAAATTTGATTATTTACAAAATTGAAACTACTATTTATCCTGTCGAAGAGAAGAGGGAACGGCGAAGGTAAAGAAAGAATCGTTCGGATCATCTTCATCACATCTATTCAAACTTTTCCCCTACCTTCTCTTTTCCTTTCTTGTTCCCTTTCACGGGTTAGTGCGTAAAGTAACAAACGTAAAGCGTAAAAAAATCGACTTCAGACAAATATGATTTCATTGTCAGAACTGGACCAAATTGAAATGGGACTACACGGGAAGCACCAGCTTTCAAATAAAAAAAATATCGTCAAAATAGGTGCACCTAGTCGAAAGTTATCGAGGTAGCAAACATATAAAAAAGTCCTTTTTCTACATAATTCAGTTAATAATTAGTTAACCCGTGCAAAGCCGGTGCGGATCAGCTGGTTTGTATATAAGTAAAATAATTTTAAGCACTCGTTTATGCATACATGGTGTCGATTCTGTGTCGCATACTCTAAAGCTAAACGAAATTAACATATTTCCGTCTTTTTCATTTCCCCTTTATCAGAAGAGTATCGCCATACTTTAAGTTTACTTTAGTTTTAGAGAATGCGACACAGAATCGACACCAATGTAACATTACTCCGTTTCTGTTTAGCACACTAATATATAAAATAATTAAGATTTAGGTAAGAAAATAATTTTGGAGATGACTTTCATTGACTCGTAATAAATTACTTTAATTAAGAGCAGAAGTTGAGAAATTAAAATGATTAAAATTTCTTATGTAAATAAATTGTGTGATTTTTTAGTATATTTTATTTTGTTTAATTTAAAAAGGTTACTTCCATAATCTCTTTATCACTCCCGATTTATGTAACGGTTGGAAAGATTTTTTTGCACAAAAACATTAATTTTGAATGTATTACACTCTTGACCGCGTAAAACATCGGTTAGCTTGTTAAGAAAACTGTCATAAATAAATAATAGCATACTTATGATGCGTTGCTCCATTATGATTTAGCCAGGCGCATCAAAATTTATAGCAATCATCTGGTTTTACTCCAATTATGCTTTAGAACTCCAGATTATGCCTCCTCCACGGCACTAGTACATCAACGTAATACCTACTTTAGTACGACTTAATTAAGTACATAATTACGTAATAATCTATTTAAAATGTAAGCTAGTGCAATTTGTATTAAAATTATTTGAAAGCAATCGTAGCGTGGTACTGACTCTGACATCGTACATCTCAATTATTAATGCCAATGGTCATTATGAAACTTTGCTTCTTTGTACTATCTGGCATCTTAATTGTTTATCCGTTGAATTCAATTGCATAATTTTACGTGGCTTGCGGAGAGTCCGAGGCGCGTCCGGCCAATGCAGACTGCAGTTCAATGTTTTCGTTATTGAAACAAATGATGTGTGAAGGCGATAGAGGGGAGGAATGTGGCGGCGCGGCGCCGGCGGCGGTCTACCTTGAGTGGGCAGGTCGGCGGGCGAGCGCGCCTCGCCTCGCCGCCACAGACTCCAGTGGACGCTCTCGCGGCGAACATGGCAGGCACGCGAGCTGCGTGGTTGTGCGCGTGCACATTGTTTACTGTCGCGGCGGAGGCCGTGCTCTCCGGGCTGTACATCGACAACGGGCTGGACCAGACTGTGATCCACCACTCGATGACACGGCACGAGCGGCTGGTGGTCGAGCACGAGATCCTAGAGCTGCTCGGGCTGGGCGAGCGACCGCGGCGGTCGGGCGCGCCGCCGCTGGACCGTTCGGCGCCCAGCTTCCTCATGGACGTCTACAAGCAGCTCGCGGAGGAGCACGAGCAGGCGCGCCCAACGAGGAGCTCCGAGATGGCACTCACGGGAGACGAGCAGCAGGCCATCGATGAGAGCGATCTCATCATGACCTTTCAGGCCAAAAGTTGGTATTACCATTTGTTTACTATATAATTTGTTCTGGTTGTTTACATTATAGATAGGGGTACCTCGATGTTTACACCTCGAGCTTTATGATTTAAAATACGTTTCTTATGTGCATACGTACTACACTACACGCCACACACAAATGATAATTCCTCTCGATATTGTTTACTTTATGCATTAGTTGGTATCCAGTTATTATTTATACTTCTGATAAACGCGACTTCCCTTGTAAAGTCTTGCACTAAATTAATACGAGAATAAGCCCCTGAGCACGAAATTCCGTAGGATCGGACCGCCGCTGTTATAGTTAATTTTATTTTACCTCTATCTAAGTATTACAAAAACAAAATATTATACACATATCAAAATAGAAATATATTTTCGTTTGTGTGGAACTTTCTACTAGATTATTCTATATTAGTACGTAGATCATATTCTCGCATCTATTCGAAAGGAAGAGTTTTATCAATGCAGATGGATCTCTGGATTTCTGGATCAAATGTATTGAATACGAACATTGACGTACAGACCTATGTATTTTGTACTATGTTAAGATAATGTTAAGCTCATAAGCTGTTTGTTTTCCAAGCAATATATAAAATAGGTACCTACGTTATAATAAGCTATTAACTATATCTAAGGTAACCTACTTATTTGGGCAAACAAAACTAAAGAAATCTACGTTTAAAAATAAAAGTGATAATACTATTGATGTACCACAACATAATGTACCAGTATCATACGATGCATCATAGAATCTTACTTTGGAATTTGTGTTGAGGTTCTTAGTGCCGGCAGGTAGGTGGTCGACTGATGAGTCACTGGCAGTGGCCCCTTCATTATGTTGCCGGCATACCACACGGATGAGGACCACTAATAAATCCGGCGCAGTGGGTGATTATGCATTATAGAAAAACCAAATACTTTCTATTTCTTGAGACCTTCCGTAGGTAATATTACGTAGATATTCTCTGGCACAGAATACTATTACTCCTAGTTCTCTGGGGCAACCCATTCTCTGCTTGTAGTTAGTGACTTAAGCTTATCAATTTTTTAAGTTATGGTCACAGACAGCATCATGTAAATAGGGCGAATTCTGTGCTTATTACCTATTTTCTAAGGAATATATATTAAGTACTGTGCCCATACTAGAATTTTATACTTAGCTTTTCGCAATTGTTATGGATTGGGTTATACCTACATAGAAATATAACGCTATAAGTTATTCCTCTAAGGGGTTATAATACTTTGTAGCGGATTTATCGCGTATATTTTACACTGATTGTAAAGTGTATTAAGTACTGACCTGAATGACGATGACATTGACGTTTTGAATCCTTTGCAGCGCGCGGACTACACTGTTTTGTTTATTTCTGTGCCGAGGAAGGATGTAGCTATTTCGTCTAGATTCTAGAAAATAGCCGACTAGATAACAGTTGTCTAACGTGAAACAAAATACAAAGCAAATATACATATCCGTTACTAGTGTTTTAAAGCAATGTCTAAAAAAGAACTAGAATTTAAGTAGTAAGTAGTTTTTAAGCCTATAGTAAATATCTAATAAGCTATGGGTACAGAACACATAGTAGATACCACGTAGTTGTTATTAGGTATCAGCTCTCGATGAACATAAATTATTCTTATGTCCCTATTTTCATATTATTTATTAATATATATAACTTTCGGACTATATAAAATGAAGAAATATTAAATGCACCTATAGTACTTAAAGTTCGCTTTTGTATTGTGTTATTAGATAATATGTAATATTATGTTAATTTGTGGATACACTGATGGATACAATTAGGTATTAGGTGGGTATGGGTGTACAATGATAGATAAACAAGCGTCCTCTTTGAACGCTTCAATAGAGACTATTTCTGGGTTTCTGCACAATCAGTTCGAGGAAAAAGTGAATGAGCCGAGTTGCGGGTTACATAAAATACATAGATATTGTTATTTGAGGCACACATATACCTACTTAGTTAATTTTAGCGTTTTAGGGCCGATTCAAACCGAGATAGCTGCGGCTGGTCGGTGGCGGTGACTGTGTAAAGGGATCTTTATTTACATATACCTACCTAAAAACTATACTACTACTACATATACTTAAGTAACGGAGGGTTAACTTTCCCTCTTTTGGGGAAAATAAACCTCCAATCGCCGACTACTAAATAATTCTATGTACCTAATTGCAGATCTGGCATACTCTTTACCAAGATATTTATCAATATTAGTTTTAAAAAAACAACCTGTACGTACCAACATACATATAATATTGGGTGTTATATTGTATTCTAAGTATGTATTAACCATAGACTTTGTATCAATAGGGCAAATTCTGTGGTTATTAACCATGGTGGTATTAACAAACAAAAATAAAAAAATATATATGGACCAATTCTAACAGTTATCTGGGGCCTTACCGCGTAAGTTTGGTGGAGATCGTAATCGTGTTCTCTCTTACTCGCACTCGTGGACTTGTTAATTAGCGCGTGCAGGATGGCAGGCGAGGCCGATTCCCAGTACGGTTACGCGGTAGGGGTGCTGGTTTCCATAGCACAAGCTATGCTTAGTTTGGGGCTAAATGGCGCTGTGTGAAATGTCCACAAATATTTATATTTTTTTATTTATATTATACACCCGGATAGAGGAATATTGCTAGTGGTTGCAGACTACGAAGTTTGCTTACTATAATCTAGTAAAAATAAATATATTGTTGTGTGGTTACTAGCGCCACAGACCGCACGGCGTATAGATACATATTTACTCGTACATATAGGTACATTTATAACTCTTTAATAATTTGATATATATAACTCAAAGGTGACTGACTGACTGACACACATAGCGATCTATCAACGCACAGCCCAAACCACTGGACGGATCGGGCTGAAATTTGGCATGCAGGTAGATGTTATGACGTAGGCATCCGCTAAGAAAGGATTTTTCGAAATTCCATCCTTAAGAGGGTGAAATGGGTGGGTGAATTATTTTACCATAGGCCACGCCGCGGGCGAAGTTGCGGGCAGAAGCTCGTAATTGATATGACGCATCTTTATTAAGATTATGCTAATTAATTTTGAATACTTAATCAATAAGTATCTGTTACACACACCTGCTTCGGTGTCATGTTACAGTAGCTGGATGACTGCTCACCTGTGCGCGGTAACATTTTACATTCAAACAGTTTATTCAAGTTGACATAGGATTAAAATTAAATAAGAACCACCATAATACTCTATTGCGTAGAATTATTGAAGTGAAAACTTCTTTAGGCACGTTGAGCACTTTTTGGGTGAACAAAAAGCGTTAAACTCGCGTCATCGTCACAGCACCCTTCCCATTTATACATAATATATAAAGTTCAAAGTTCTGACTGACTTATATATCAACGCACAGCCTAAACCGCTGGTCCTATGCGGCCTTATTAATAAACGGGTATTAGTCTCGGATTAGTTACTTTTGTCCTTTTTTTGCTACTGGAATATTTATCTGGATCGAAAGAGACAAAAGATGGTGTAACTAGTCTAAAGCTAGTTCGTGTCTATTAATAAGGCTATATATGAGACTTGAAATTTGGAGGATGTGTTCTTTGTAAAATGTAGGTATCCACTAAGAAAGGGTTTTTCGAAATTTCACCCCTAAGAGGGTGAAGTGAGTGGTTGAATTATTTAAGAAAGATTTCATATAAAGATCAATGTTAATTAATTTGATAAATAAAAATGTTATAAGGTAAGTAGGTAAGGTACAAATAGATAAAATATATTTATTCAAGAATATGTTTTTTTTTTTATGTTCTGTTATTGAATGATGTGACGAGCTAGTCGTTCACCTGATGTTAAGCGCTATGGCCGCCCATAACAGAACAGTGTCACTTGGAACCCTAAAACATAGAGTTTCAAGCGATACTGCACTGCGCACATCATCCTGAGTAATAAGATTACTCGACTGTGAGATCAGATCATAAAGTCTCAATTGCCCAGTAATTTCACTAGCTACAATGTGTACTTTTGTAGCTGCATAAAAAGTTAGTAAAATAATTAAAGTATTATCCGGGTAAATCAAAATTCTTCGTCTTCATACTTGCAGTTAGATCAAACTTAATTTAATCGGGATATTATATTAATAAATCACATGTGCGATAATGTAAAGTAAATGGCCCTCGTGTATGTATAATATAATAACTTGAATTATGAAGCTAAAAACGGTATAATAAGATCCACATTACGAGCACAGGATTCACCCTATTTACCTAAGTTAGTATGGTTACGAGCAAGTGTGGTGAAAATAGTATTATATTGTGTGTACTAGTTGAGATTGGTAACTCTATTATCCCTTACAAATAATAAATAGATAGTGGAGCACTAAACGTAATCCCAATGAAAGTATTGATAATAAAGCTGTCAGGAATAATTACATACCTACTCCTTATGTATCCACGGTAGAGCACCAACCTACCTAAGCTATGGTATGTTGGTATTTAATTAGTAACGTTTAATCTGTTATTATGAGGGTTTGATCTATGATACGTAAGTATCCTCTACTTGGTCTGTGGATCAAGTCAAAGTTAAAGTGAAAAGATTTTATTGCAAATAGGCTATTTTTAGCACTTTTACAAGTCAAATGATCCATGTACTAAAAGATGATAGGTATACATTTAGCTATTACATTTTGTTAAAGCTGTTTTGTGTTATTTACACTATCTTTCCGCTTAGCCTTTACCTTAACAAAAGCGTGTGCGAGAAATTAATGTAGGCAGGCAGAGTTTCTAATCCAATCACAACGAGACAGTCGTTACAAAAATGAGAGTAGAACGAGCCCGAATCTAGTCATGGGCATACTGGCACTGATTCTAATAAGCTTACAAGTTGTGAATACGTTTCCAGGACATCACCTAGGCGCTTTACGGCATGGCCATGGCAGGCACGTGTGGTTCGAAGTGGCGGGAACCCCGGGAGACGCGTCAGCACTGCTCACTGCCGAACTTAGGCTGCACCAGGCACCGACCCCTAGTAACGACCCCACCAGTTTGTACACTGTTGTAGCCCATCGGGTACTTAGTGTCGATAATACAGGGTGAGTAAACCTGGCTAGGAGACGTCACAAGCTGTACTGAAATGACAAGATGAGATTATGGTAGTTTTGTTGCCAAAATTATGCCCCGTTTGATTTACATTTGTAAGCTAGTATACAAATTTAGGCTAGGGAGGCGACTTTCGGCTATAATTGTTATTTAACGTTTAACGAAATCTTGTGGTCAAGGTCCAATGCTACATATCCAAGGACTTAGTAAAAAATAAGATTTCTGAAGTAAAGCTTCTATATGCACGCTTGAGTTGGGCTGGCGAGGCGAACGGAAGTCGAAAGTTATTAGTTAACGTAGATTTTCATTGTCAACATAACAAAGTTAAACATTTGAATAATTATGTTGGTATGTCCGGTAAAATGACAATTTACAATTGTCAAGAAGGCGACATTAACATTAAACAAAGCAAAAACAAAGTTATACCAGCCGATAGATGGAGCTAAGCTAAAGAATTTTTACTTCAGTGGTGTGGTCTAAAGCACATTCGTTTTTATTTACTTACAAAAAACCTTAAATTTATTTAAATTACCCTTTTTTATGTCAGATGCAGTCACGGACTTAATATTTAAAAAAAACTTATAGTCACTGACATGAAAATGGGACAACTAATACGTCAGCTTAAAAAATGGGGTATGTGGGACTCGAACCCACTAAACCCCCCGTGATTCGTTTGCCGCCGGGATGGGGCGAGATGGTGTCGCGATTGCATTAAACATCTCGCCCCAGCGGTAAGCCCTTCTGGGCCTCTGCGCCAGTGGGTGGGTAACCCTCCACCTCAGTTACCCACCAGACGTGTGGGGCCATGTAAAAATAATATAACACCTAATCTAACCTTAATTCCATTACTTCTTATAGGAGTTTGCAACTGGAACGAGTGGCGGCAGTGAACACGAGCGCTGGTTCCGAAGGCTGGCTGGAGCTGAATGTGACGACCGCGCTGGCTGCATGGCTCACCTCCCCCGCCGACAACCGAGGCTTCTTCATAACTATGCATCCTCACTCGCAGCCTGGTGAGCATCATGTCATTAAACGCCATGTCGATTAATCACTGGATATCTGCGATACCGGAATAATAAATAAATAAACAAATAACGCCTAACGATCGCATACATAGATCCTAGACCCTAACTAGGATTCCCGGTGACCCAGGAACTACGAGGACCATGGTCCCACAACACCCAGACTCAGAACAAGTATTTGCGCTTTTTTCTTCTGTGCACAAATACTAATCCAGCCGCGGAAATCGAACCCACCGCCTCCGGGCTATGAGCCGACCTGCCCAACCACCACACCACAGAGGCTGTCTAAATTGTCAAGAAATTTTCAAGATCTTTAAATGCATATAATGAAAAAGACAACATTTTTTTTTAAATACTGGTCGTCTACAGCTGTTGGGTAGGTAATAAAATTGGTAAAATTATTTGCATGACCGAGACCGTGATTTTTTATCTATGAAATTACCATTTTTTCGAACTGGAGGTAAGTACTTTGATCTGTGTGTGTTGAGCAAATATACAAGTAAATCCCCCAGAGGATCTGAGGAAAAAAACTCCAATTGAATCCCCTAAATGATCAAGTTAGGGGAGTCAAGTGGACGGAGACAAATTATCTAGGTGAGCCTGAATTAAAACAAATTCTAAGAGGAATTTCCAAAGTGATTGAAATTTTATTTTGTAATTTGGCCATTTTATTAATCGAAAAGAAATCTCGTGTAATAGGTTTTTAACACGAGTTCACGAAATATCACTGTGTCTTGTTATTAGACTATTCTGATATCTCAGATATCATATATATATCACCAGTATAGGCGGCAGTGACGCTTAGCATCAGACAAAGGAGTAGCATGTGTGGTCATTCGTTCAAATAAAAGGAAATGGTAACAACAACACAAATGTGATATTTTTTGTGTAGAACGAAATGTAAAACCCGAAGAAATCGGTCTTGAAGAACCCAGAGGTGTCGTCGTCGAAGCCAAACAGCCATTTCTGGTGGCATTTTTCAAGAGTGGGCCCAAACTGGGGACTTCTGACGCCGGCGCGAGAAGGAAAAGAGAAGCGAGGCGGTGGCGGTCGCATGGGTACTCCGAGAATTACCTGAGGAATCCTCTTACAGGTAAAGGTACAATTAACAGATAATACTTTAATACGTTACAGAAAAAGAAAGAGTAAGTGTATTATCGCAGGATAAGAAATGCATTAGTAGTACGTCTAGTGATACAGATCTCTATAGACCACGGTGAACTGTTCCCATCGAGAAGGGCGTATGCTCGTTTGCTACCTATAGTATAAAAAGAGCAATCCAATGATTTTCATTAGTTATTCGGCGCTATAGAGAGGCGAATCTAAGTAATTTTGTATACTTAATGTATTGCATTTTAGTTTGTAAGGTATTTATATGGGCCCTATAGAATAGCGTTTAGCTGGGTCATTTATAGTCCGAACGGCCAAGGAATGGAATGCTCTTCCAACAACAGTGTTTCCTCCTGGGTATAACCTGGGTCTTTTTAAGTCAAGAGTGAATGGGCATCTCATAGGCAAGCGTGCTCCACCTTAGACAATTTCGTCAATTACCATCAGGTGAGTTGTTGTCAAACGCATGCCCAATTTACCATTAAATTTTTTTTCAGATTTTTTATGTGTAATTTAAATAAAGATTTATTTATCTATAAAAAATTTTCGTACCTAGACTTATCACTCCAATCGATTGGTTGAAATAGATACGCAAGGTTATTATTTAGTGTTTTATTTCTTGCAGATACATCTCACTGGACTACACGAAGTTGTGAAATACAGACGCTCTACGTCAGTTTCAAAGATTTAGAGTGGCAGGTCAGGATACTACCTAATTTATATATAATAGTTTACAAGTTTTTTTTTTTCACAATTTTGGCTAGGTGGTATTATTTTGGTCTAGCATTTGTCAAAAGTCAAAGTCAAAGGTCTGAGTGGAAGTTACGATGCGATCGAAGGTAAAGCATGCTAGCCAAGTACACACAAGAACAAGTTTTTTAAGTAAATATTTCGAAAGTGGAAATGTACATACATACATACATTACTTCAATACTTCACACTTTATACGCGTAGTAGCTTCAAATAAACACGGTTCTGACTCAGCCAAAAAAAAGACAACAAATATACAAAATCTACTTACCTACAAACGTTAACCAAATTGACAGCGAGACCATGCATTTTTTTTCGTTGTGTATATTCAGTTGTTTTAGGAAAATCTAAGTTTTAACTAAATCGAGTTCTACATGCCTACTGAGAAGGTTGTTCAGCCGGATTCCATGAGACTAAATATTATATTATTTTGTTTCACCCAATTTTTTTGGTCTACTTATAGGACTGGATTATAGCTCCCGATGGCTACGGCGCATTCTATTGCAGTGGAGAGTGCAACTTCCCGCTGAACGCACACAAGAACGCTACCAATCACGCCATAGTTCAGACACTGGTGCATCTACTCAATCCCACGAAGGTTTGTACTTACCTACCAACTAGAAAAACGTTTAACGTTGTGTTTTGAGTAAGAGAAGCACAATGAACTAATTCGTATACTTGCTTAATTAACACTAAACTAAAACAAAAAAGACCAGTGTGCTTTAGACAACACGACTGTAGTTAAACTTCTTTAGCACCATCTACATAGTGGTTGGTATAATTTTGTTATTGCTTTATTTAATGCTAATGTCGCCATCTTGACAATATTTTTTGTGAATTATCATTTTACTGGACATACCAACATAATAATACAAATTTTAAGTAATTTTAACTTTATTATTTTTACAATGAATATCTACCTCAACCAACAACTTTCAACTTCCGTTCGCCTCGTCACGTATTCACCAGCTTTAAGCTGGTGAAACCTCTGCACCTCTGCACGCTTTTCTTGGGTGGTATTACCATTGCGTGCGTAAAGATGTTTTACTTCAAAAACAAAACAAGCGACTGCATAGCAATAGATTTATAACCTAAAACTATGCGCCCGACACGGCGAAGATTACAGGTAATTGGATGATACTGGATTACTGCAATAATAATGGCAACTAACCTAGAATTACACGATCGCCCGTGGTGGTGCTCATCACGGTGTATGGTGGGGACAACGAAAGCTAGAATGAGGATACAATCATTTATTTTTATTCGGGCTGGAACCTTGACATTATTAGCACTGGTTTACTAATGTTTGCTTTGTTCCCTGTGATCACGCCACCCTATTTAATCAGCTAGCCAAGGGACCTCCCTTTACGGTTATCTACATACATTTGTTGTATTGTATGCAGTAGAGATGAATCGAGACTTGGATGGGGCCCACATACGGAACATGTGAAGCTTCGTAAATTTTTAAAATAAAGCCCAGAAGTACTAATATTTATATTTCATGTGAAGGAGTAGAACCTCGTAATATGAATAAAACTCACATCTAAATATATATAGTAATAATAATAATAATAATAATATGTGTGGACATCTCACACAACGCCATCTAGCCCCAAACTAAGCAAAGCTTGTGCTATGGGAACCAGATAACTGATACAATACTTAGATACTTTTTTGTTTGTAAATACATACATAGAATACAATATGACACCCAGACACAGAACAAACACCTATGTTCAATCACACAAATGTTTGTCCTGAGTGGGAATCGAACCCACAACCCACAGTTCAGAAGGCAGGGCTACTACCAACTGAGCTATCGGGCCAGTCTCAGTATAACTCAAAGGTGACTGACTGTCTGATTGACTGACATAGTGATCTATCAACGCACAGCCCAAACCACTGGACGGATCGGGCTGAAATTTGGCATGCAGGTAGATGTTATGACGTAGGCTAAGAAAGGATTTTTCGAAATTCCACCCTTAAGAGGGTGAAATGGGTGGTTGAATTATTTTTCCACGCCGCGGGCGAAGCTGCGGGCAGGAGCTCGTTATTATTATAAAGTGCAAAATACTAGGTACTAAGTGGTTGGTCTTTTCTGCAAAGTTCGTTTAGGTACCACCGCTTTGCCAGATATTCTGGCGTTAAGCAGTAGTGCGCAAGCACTAGTAATTTTATTACTGAATTTTGTTGATGTCTATCTTTTAAATGTCATTTTCCCCAAATAAAACCAGGCACTAATTTTTTTAAGCGATATTTTTTTTGTTACTGAATGATGTGAACTCGTTCGTTCACGTGATTTTAATTGTCACGGTTCGCCATAACAGTTACAGTGCCACTCGTAACTCAAAAATATAAAATTTCTAATGACACTGCACTGTGCACGTCTTCCTGAGACATCAGCACAGTCTAGAAATAAGATAGATAGATAGATAGGATAAACTCTTTATTGAAACACCACATCTTAAATAAATAAAAAAGTGAACAAACTTAACCAAAGTGTAACAATGGGCGGTCTTATCGTTCAGAACAATCTCTACCAGATAACCTTACTAGACTGTGAGATCAGAGAGGTGATAACGGAATTGGTTGCAATGCAGGAGCACTTTCATTCCTAATATGAACATTTTAATAGTAACTATGCACATAAACAACGAATAGAAACTGTCAAATCTATAGAAATTGGTGTTTTTATCGGTTGCATTCACGTTTCGTGATCGCCTAGCAGGTCATAAAGTCGCATTTGCTTAAACACTGTTTTAGTGTGTTTTCGCCCCGTACGATGATACATGAATAAGCCGGGATTTTATTTTTAAATATATTTTCAGGTACCCAAGCCGTCCTGCGCGCCCATCAAACTGTCTCCGATATCCGTTCTCTATTACACAGATGACTCCAACGTGATCCTTCGCAAGTACAAGAACATGGTGGTAAAGAGTTGCGGGTGCCATTAGTTATTTAGAAATGTAGAATAATCATCACAAAACTACCTAGTCTTACAATCCTGCCTTGAAACTTTGGTCTCTTTATAGGCCCTGTGTCACAATAAACCGTTTGTATTAGTTACTGGGTACCTACAGTACATTTGTATTTTTTTTATGCCTCTATTGGTGTACACTTTACTAAAATTACAAAAATTGTTGGTTTGGCTACGGTATATCTATAACTTGAGCCATTAATGGAACGATTCTGAAGTAAGCAGAAAAAATAAGGTTTTCGTGGTCACCATTTGAAACACCTCAAATGTGTAGTGAGAGTGAGAAAAAAATACAAGATGTAATTTCTTTTGAAAACGTTTCTCTATTAGTGCGGGTTATAGTGTATTTCCAAAACCTATACATTAGTCAACTGAAATAAGTATAGTTCATATTATTATTTTATGTACCATATTAAAGAGCAGGGCTTTAAAAAAAGGAGCTTAAGTATACCATCATTTGGTTAAGTGTATAATATAAGTTGACCAACTTACAAAAAATTGAGCCATATTTTTAAAAGAACAAAATAATATCCCAGTGTTTATGATATTTTGAATACTGGTAAGTACTGTAAAAAATGCTCGACAAACAACTTGCACGGAAATATAAACTTTGGTTAAATTTGATTAATGCTTAAAATGCCGTCTCGTTTTTGCTTGTGATATTTTATGTCAGCAAGAAGTTGACAGGATATTTTACATTAATTTAACTAACATTAGTACGGCTGATAGAATAGAATACAGTAATGTGAACGAAACATTGGCGCTCCAAAGTTAGGCTTTGCGCGCGTGCAATCATCATCATGTTTTTCGTCCTAATTACCTAAGTATCTAATTTGAACAGCTTCTTACTACACACACACAGCTTTAATTTTTAGTTTCCACTGCTAATAAGCAATTGTATATCCATTTAATATGTTCATATATTTGCATCTCTCAATGATGTCGTATCGAATTGTGTTATTTTGTTCTAATGCTTATTATGTCTCACGAGTTAATTCACGCGAATTAGTTCAGTAGATTTACATATTGTAGGTAGCTGCGACCGTGCATACCGAGCCTCCACATAAATCGAGAGAATCAACCCGCTTACTTAATAATAATGAAGGGGTGAGAACAAAAAGGGTTTAACTGATTTTTGTTACAAATTGACTTATGGGTATCGTTGGATTCAGCGTGAAATTATCTACAATAATACATTCTCAACATACCGAAATGAGGAATACAGTTCTTTTAGCATAAAAACATTATTATATTTTTACAGTAATTGTATGAATTAGTACTATATTTAGTATTTTAAAATAGAATTAAAACATTTTCAAGCAACTGAAACTTACATAAACCTTTTGTATTACATTATAAGTACTCTACATTAAAATGACGCCGTTGAAGTTTAAAGTCAATTTTCTCGAAACTATTAATTTGACAGTTAAACCCTTTTTATTCTGAACCCTTCAATTGTGATCGAAGTTCGTTAGATCATTAATAATAAATACTATTTACTTAAATGAAACATTTATTTGCTAGAATAAAAATACAAAATGAGATCTTAAATTAATGTAAGTAGATAAATGCAAAAAAAGAAAACAAGGAAATGCGACACCAGTGGCTAAAGTCCTGTATAATGTTAGATTTATAAGTAGGTAAGTATAATAATTATTTCTATAAAATATATCGCCATAATTGTAATAGTCTTGTAAGATTTTGTAAGAATATAATTTTATAATAAATTTAATTGAGTTTTTATTAAAGATTGGTTTTTTACTAGCCAATATAATATTATAGGTTACCTTACATTAGAATATTAGGTTAGTACTACAATTATTTTTTATATTATCTGTTAGGGTGTCGTTGTCATATTGTCGAAGAAATAAAGGTCTAACATGCCAACTATAGTAGATATAGTATTGCCACAAAGCCAGTACATAATAGGCACTGTTGGACTTGGTAACAAGGTCCGTTCGTTCATCCACCTTTCAGAAAGCTCTTTCTCCCAAAGAATAGCTTAATCTTGTATAGCTTAGCTTAGCAATAACTTTAGGTAATAGTAGTACTAGACTAGGGTACACATCAGTATGTTATTTTGTGCGTACAATCGGGTCTAATAAGGATAACCATAATGAAACGTGCATTATTAGTAATTCCATTTTCTGTGCGCTGTTTTGACTGGTGTCGACCATTCATAAACATTTTAATATTATAATTCTGTACGCGTGTATGTCAATGAACTCTTAAATTGCCGATTTTAATATTTTTTGTATGCTTTCGATAGTAAGATTACTTTTTTTTTTTTGAGGGGGGGAAATGCCCTCGCACTTCCCTGCCACCACAGGGGTGGTGGTAGGGGGTATGACTCGAACCCACTAAAACCCCCCCGTGAGCCCTCGTCCGCCGTACCGGGGCGAGAAGGGGTCGCGACTGCAGTCCAGCCAACTCGCCCCCGGCGGCAGGCCCTTTCGGGCCTCTCCGCGCCAATGGATGGGTGACCTTGCTCACCAAGGAGGAGGTGCGCGTAACGCCTCCTCCTCCCTCCCGCTCGTCTGCGCCGGAGCGGGTCAGCTCCCGCGGCCTCCTCTCTGACCCGCTCCGCGGTCTCCTTCTGCTCCACCACGTACTCGCAGAAGGAGACCACCGCCTGCCACGATCTCTCGCTGTCAAGCATGGCTCTCACCACGCTCGGCAGCGAGAGATCCTGGCCTAATAGTAAGATTACCTATGCTAAGCCGCGGTGGATCAGTTATATAGTATTATCGGTACACAGGACCATTATTTTTTGCTCCATTAGATTCATTACGAAGCTATTGGAATGATAAATCATTATTATCCATATTCCTATCGCAGGATGCGGCAAGCCAATGTCTAATCTGTAACGAAATACTATATTCTAAACTAGAGGTACCCCCCCCACGGCTTCAACCGCAATTTACCCGTTTTTCCACGGGATTTCTAGTTATCTGCCATGTTTAATCTATGTTGGTGCAGTACCTAAAGCTATCTATGCTGTTTTCAAACCACAGTTCAGCCGCGTCGACGTGAAAGCCAAAACATTAAAGTTATTTGAAATATTAAAAATTAGGTAAGTATGTAAGTAGTAATCTATTATTTAAGAATTTTAATGTTTTCCGCATAAGCTTTGTGGGATGTGAACTGTGTGTGTGACACGGTTATCCATAATAACACGTGAGTAAAACCGAGGGCAAACATAATTTCTTTAGTGGTTGTAGGTAACGCAAATAATAGTAAATATATTTCTGTTCGTCACAGACTTGAGATTTTTTTCGCAATGGTTTTTATAGCACATCCTCCATAGCAAGCTCCTTCCAGCGGCACGGCGGTGCCATATAATTAGGGTTAGTGGTAGGGACTTTCGTTGATTGACATTGTAAATCATTACAATCTAACTCTTATGCTTGTACTTATGATTTGATAACAGTTATTTTCGTTTTCTTATCTATCATTGATTCATAGATAAAATACATATGTGTATTTATTTACATTGAAATTCTACGTAAAATAGTATCAGGCAATCGTTTCATATTTTTATCAGTCGCGATACTCGCGATATGTGTGAATCAACGCCTTTGTACGAATTCAACGCGAGTCTCGAGAAGCGCACGACGAAGTGGTTGTGTTTTCTAATAGCGTCTCGTACGGAGAATTATTTATACTGAATGTATTTTTTAAATAAATTATCGCGTGATAATTCATAGATCGTTTTATCGTTATTCTGAAGCTGTAGGTACCGCTAGTCCTTGGTGCTTACATGGTTGTGCGTTACTGTTACTAATACGAATACGTACATTCAGTGTTAAGAAGTGACTATGTATCGACGTTAATAAGATCAAAAGTTTGGTTTGAGAAGTCGCATGGAGGCACAGGAAGTGAGGACACAGGCTCAAGGTTGTAGCAGCCTCCGCGTGGAGCAGCGTCACCCCGCAGGAGCCCGCCGGCAGCCGCCCCTTCGCCAGCCGGCATCACTCTGCCGACGCCGCCGGCCTGTAGCGCACGCACGCCACTATACCAAATAAACATGCTCACGAACATCGAGTTCGACACCCACCACCTGTTGTATTAGAACCGCCTCACTTGCCGAACGTTTCGTAAATATTTAAACATGTGGCTGCTCATGATTATTGGTGCATACTTTTGTGCAAGTGGCCGTGGTGATGCGGGTGGCGAGATGCCGGCTTTTCACAAGTGTTGTCAGAAAAATCAGGGACTTATAAGAGTGATTGATGCTGAAGATGGTGAACGCTATGAGTGCTTGGATCGCGAGAGTGTCGAAAGTAATTATAGTATTTCAAAATCTCCGTTGGTAGTCGGCGATTTAGTGCCAGTGGAGTATGGAAATTCCAACCAGACATCATGTAAACTGGACTTAGTCCAACTAACTTCAGAAGAACCGGATATTATACTGTCGACTTCCAGCGATAACTGCTACGATAGGTTGATGCTAGAAATAAATAACGGTACGGTTCGTCCCGACGTTTCAAAAATTGTTACACTTTCCTGCACATCCAACACGACCGATCAGGTACCTGACACGAAACTTACCTTAGGTAACATTCGAAAGTGTTGTCCAAAAGGACATAGTTATGACACAGTGTCTCATTTGTGTATCAGAGATTCAAAAGCGACCAGTGAAGAATCGTTACTGAAAAAACTGGGTGTGAACAGTAGCCTCATCTATGAGGTGGAAACTGGTTTACATTGTAAACCTGCCCAGTTTGCGGTAGAGTTGAGCGAGGAGTTTTATTCTTTGGTAGTGGAAGGTAGCACGTTGACAGTTTTGAAAAAGGATGGTGGAGGCGGAGGTCGTGCGTTTGAAGGCGAGTGGTGCGTGGAGCAGGAGTACCGGCGGCCGGGGCTGGTGGCGCGCGCTTGCTCGCAGAACTGCACCGCGTACGGAGCCTTCTGCGTAAGAAAGTGCTGCCCCGTCGGACAGCACTACAAGACGCGCCGCTGCGGGAGCCCTATCAGTGATTGTGTATCCGACGATGATGAGAACATACCCTTCAACATCAATAAGTACCTGGATCCTTTGAAAAATGATGATATAGGAGGTAAGAGTGACCTAATATACGTATTAGAGTTACGTAGGTACCTACTACCTAGAGGGAAAATGTTAGCCCTATTCTTTGATATAAGTAATGTGTAAAATGTTGGTCCAATGTCGAATATTGAAATAGACTCCCATTACAGGTTCAGAGAAAAGGAACATACTTTTTCCCAACCAATGCCATGTATCATTCAGGTCGATTCTTTGTCGCATTCTCTAAAGAAAAACTAATCTCAAAGTAAAGCGGTATCTATTCTTCTAGTGTAACACCACTCTCTATTATCTAAACTATTATTATTGTATAGTGGAAATGAATAGACGGATATTTTTTATTTCGTTTCTAACTGATAGAGATTGCTATTCCGAACCGACCACTCCGACCAGTATAGTAGAATAATATAAAAGGACAATAATGAATGACAGTCATAATTATAATTTTAGACCTTTTTTATTACCAAGTAGTCGGGCTATGCTTAGTATATTTAGGGTCCCGTAGGCGTACAGGTAAATAATAATAATAACGCACAACGACCACATACATAGATCCTGGACCTTAACTAGGATTCCTGGTGTTTAGGGACTTAGGAACTACAATGACCATGGTCCCACAACACCCTGACACAGAACAAGTTTTGCGCTTTTTTTTCTGTGCACCAATACTTGTCCTGCCGTGGGGATCGAACCCGCCACCTCCAGGTTATGAGCCGACCTACTCAACCACCACACCACAGAAGCTGTCTATCAATAAAAAACGTTCAAGACTTATTTGTACTTACAATATTAACATTTCGATAATTGACCTTAAAATAAAGGTCAATAATCTTTGAACTAAGTAAGATAGTCTTAAGAATTTACACAACAGTTTTCTCCGCTTATCTTAAAATGTTATTTCATTTTATTTGAAAAGAAAACCCACTTAATATGTATGACAATTACGGTGATTTCATTCTTTCAAAATTTTAAATTAGCTGTGTTCTACTTCATCTAAGTTATTCAATGATCTCCATCATAACTGACATAACATGACTACATATGATGGGGAACCCATGGAAATATTTTTTCATCCCTAATTTACATAAATGATGCATTTTAAAAACAGCTTGATATAACAAAATATTATTTATATCTATTAAAATCTTGGTTCTCTACTCAAACAAACATTTAGCAAATAGTCACGTATGTAGGAACTCACATCACACATCACTCACATCACTGTAAAGGATTCAAACCATATTCAGACGGATAGACATACATACGGACGGACATGACGAACTTATAAGGGTTCCTTGCAATACTACAGAACCCTAAAAATGTGGTTTTATAGAAATATAACGGAACCCTCTATTAGAAGTTGTATACGATTCTTGACTTTTTATTTATTGTACCACTTTTTTACTTTATCTAATTAGCAGGCTACAGGCATGTAAAGCAGTGGGCCCACAAGTTAAAAAGTTGAATAGCAAAAATGGATTAGCTTTTGGATTTAATGATGGAATTGGATTAAATCAGGAATTATAGGTAGGTAATGGGTATCATTACGCAAGTAAGGCAAGATATTGGTACTGTGTACATGATTAAGTATACATATTATCTAAAAAAATTACAAATGCGTTATGTTTAAGACCGAACAAGTGACTACAAAAAGGTGCATCTATTCAAACTTGACTCGGAGTGGGGTCCGCTAGTTACTTCTTAGTTGGGTATGACTTAACTTTTAAGAAGCGGGTTGCGAGGATATGACGCAGTTTTATATCTTACCTTACATTGCCTTGGCCCTACCGTATAAATAAATAAAATAAAAAATATAATAATAAGATATTTCACAAAATGGAAAATTTACGTTATTGGCATAAATATAATAAATAAATATTTGTGGACATTTTACACAGCGCCATCTAGCCCCAAACTTAGCAAAGCTTGTATTATGGGAACCAGATAACTGATACAATAATTAGATACTTTTTGTTTGTAAATACATACATAGAATACAATATAACACCCAGATACAGAACAAACACCTATGTTCATTACACAAATGTTTGTCCTGGATGGGAATCGAACCCACAACCCACAGTTCAGAAGGCAGGCTTACTACCAACTGAGCTATCGGGCCAGTCAAATATAGTTTAATTATACTTATTCCTATATTAATTTTTCTATGCAAAGACTACTTACACTACACTTAGCGGTAAAAGCCTCCTCCAATAGCATCCATGATTCTCTTTGTCTGGCCTTACCTATAACTTTCTAATATTTTTCCGCAAATAAAAACAAAACTTGATTGATTGATTGAGCTGTTAGTATGTACTGACTCCAATACAAATGGCATAATATTGTCAAAAGAACAAAGTAAAAAAGTAAAGTAATATTGTGTAAAGTATTAACACGCAATTTCATTGTTTTTACCAGATATCTTAGGTATCAGATCGTACCTGCGCTGCCCCGCAGGCAAGGTTGTGCTGAATCACACCTTGCAACGCGATAATCACGAGCTGGACAAGTACGGCAACCTGCACTCGACTCTGGTCGCCAACGACGAGTACTGCTTCGAGGCGTTCGACAACAGACATTGCGACTCCGGAGACATTTACGTCACCGCAGCTATCTGCTTTATCAAGGAGCCACAAACCAAGAACTTCAAAATATCTTTTTGGGTAAGTGCCTTTTTTTTTGAGGGGGGAAATGCCCTCGCACTTCCCTGCCACTACGGGGGTGGTGGCAGGGGGTATGTGGGACTCGAACCCACTAAAACCCCCCGTGATCCGACCGCCGCCGGGATGGGGCGAGATGGAGACGCACTGCATTAACCATCTCGCCCCGGTTTGGGTAAGTGCCTACTTCAACCAATATGTCGGAGTATGCTCCTTGATCGAATACGCGATTATTAGTCTTTTGATTTGGGTTCAATATATTCAATTATTTTAAGTTCCTAGGTATAGTTTAGTTTTTTAAGTCTAGTTTAGTTTTGTATTAACGATTCCAAATACTTATATTAATACATAATAATCAATAACTAATTGATTACATACATGTTTCGAGGCAAGTAATCAGGCTCAAAATATAACGGTATAGATAACTGAATTTTGTCACTATTTATTTATTTCACACCGAATGTAAAAGCTTAAATTGTGCTAACTTCATAGAAGAAGCATTTTAAAGAGCCATAATAGAAGCATTCGAGAAAAAAAGAAAATGAGAATTTTTTTTATGATTATAATGTAATTAGGTGCAGTGGCATAGGGCTAGACGGGGCAGTGCCCCGTGGTCCCCAAGCTTAGGGGGCCCCTCGAGCTCTGACTTACAAACTATAAATTGAACTAGTCAAAATGTCTCCCACATTCGGAATATGGAGTACGTCAAATTAGGAACACGACGAATACGGAACCAACGATTTAAAAAAGTTTAGTTGGGGCTCTAGCTAGTTTTTTGCCCCAGGGCCTTTGGTTACCTAGCTACGCTACTAATCACACTAATATTATAAAGGCGAAAGTTTGTGTGTGTGTATGTTTGTTACTCCTTCATGCTCAAACGGCTGAATGGATTTGGATGAAATTCGGTATCAAGATAGCTTATACACTGGATTCACATTTAGGCTATATTGTATCCCGGAAAAGTGATATGTTCCCGTGGAATGAGAAAATAATTAAAATACTTCTTATCCGCGGGTGAAACCGCGGGACGCAACTAGTTAGATATAATACCAATACAAGTAAGTATATATTATAATCATATTCTTATTGTTCATAAAATCCGCCCATATTCTGTATTCTAGAGATGACGACGTTTGTTCAACGAAATGTTTACACTTTCGCGTGACGTTGGCGTAGGGTTCATTTAATATTTTTTATCAGTAACGAACTTGTTTATATTTTGGCAGTTTACTTTAACTAAGAGTCTATCTATCAACGCAAATGGGATTTAAAAATAAACCTTACCAAGAAATCAGATACATTAGAGAGTTGTTAATGTGGATCTAAAAATGTGAAGTGATTTAAATAGCATTCCATGAATACCAAAATTTAATCGATTTAAGTAGGTACTTATTATTATGTAGTTATGTTCGTTTATCATGAATCTGACAGTCTAGGAAATCTGCAAATAATGGCACAATGGACCCATTCAGGAATAAGTAGCCGTAGGAATACTTTAGATTTGCACACAAGTGAGTTTCACGTCAGATCCCGTTGAACCAATGTGGATGAAAATTTTCACATCGTTAACTAATAATAAATAAATAAAATATAAATAACTATTTATGAACATTTCACACAACGCAATCCAGTAAGACTAAAAAAGCTTGTACTATGGGAACCATATAACTGATACGATACTTAGATACTTTTGTTTGTGTATACATATACATAGAATACAGTGTATAACACCCAGACACAGAACAAACATCGACGTTCATCACACAAATGAAGTATGTCCTTCAAATAGCTTTGAGGAGCCGAAGTATAACATTTTTCTACAACTTATATATAAAAATAGACTTTCCGATATTAGAATTTTTACAGGAATCAGTTCATTAATTTAAGCACGTGTATGAAAAACGACGAAGCGTTACGTTACGTTAGGTAACAAACAGAACAATAAATCAGAACCACAGTAATGTTAGACTTCTTGTTACTTTATTTTGGTTTTATTTAAAGTCGATTGCTGCCGGACTAGGTCAGTAGGTTTGATTATGTAAGTATATTTGCGAATATATTCCGTTTCGACTAAAAGTTTTATAGTTTTTATTCTAACCAGAGTGATGATGAATGTTTTATTTATGAGATGAAGTGTTCATAGGTATATTTCTTAATTAATCACAGATTAGGTAAAAGTTACTACGTTGTGAACTACTATAGATTGTAATGCTGTGGCAAAATTTTCGGATGTAACGAATTTTATCAACATTGCAAATGAACATCGTTAATATAAAAAAAATGGTTTAAATATTTGTATAAGTTACATGAAGTGGTTGTACTGGCGAGTCTCCTAGAATTTCTTGTGCCAGAGTCCAATGAACCGTCCCACAATGTGCAGAGTCATAAAAGGTTCAGTATTTGTAGATAGATAGATAAAAATACTTTATTGTACAAGAACAAAACAAGAACATAGATGAACTTAATGCTAATTAGCATTTTCTTCCAGTTTACCTTTGTGTGGCGAGGAAACGAGTAGTATTGCTGGTTGAAAAAGTAAAGAGGAAAATTACACAAACAAACCTAAAAAATATGAAGGGGTTTAGATTTGAAGATTTAAATAATAATACATAATATATACAATATTTAACATAATTTATTTATACATATTAAAATATATACCCAGCTTGACCAAAAATAAAATGAAGACAATTCAAAAATTCAATTTTTTTTTATAAGTTCTAAATTGACAAGTACCTAATAACTATTTATCCCTAGGTCCAGTATTAAAACGTCCACGTCACAAGCTTTAGGTATACCTATAGATATATATTCATAGGTACAATGTACTTGTAGTACTAGTATAGTATTACATTATCCGTGTCTGTATAGATGCCAGGCTTATAGAGGAACTTTAAAAATGGAATCTTTTTCATTGATACTGTAACCAAGTTGCGGATACAACTCTTGAGAAAAAGCTAACTGGCAAAAGCTTTTATAGAAATTGTAAATCATTACATTATGTCCAATAAATCATAAAATGTTCGTATCTATATCTACAATTTCTTTTACTATGAACAACATAATGATATAAATTTATCATGATACTGTCGTAAAACGATTTGATGGCGCTCTAGGATAATGGAAATGAGTACTTATTCGTAATCACACCAAAGCTCAATGGTGTACCTACGTATGAATGAGTCATGCGCAAGTGATGTCTGTGTGCATACGCGTCTGGTTTATGTTTACTAGAACTTGGCTGGCGGATTTTGTGTATGACGATCTTTGTACCAATACTGGCTCTATACTGGCTCTGGCCATTTAATGATTAAATTAACCCTAGTTTTTAACTACTTACGTTGGTTGTTACTTAATTGAAAAAAGAAACTCTTTAATATGCGGACTCTGGTATAAACCGTTCAATTATTTCAAAAAGATAACAATTTGATTTCTCTAAATAATATTAATAACGTAATTTTAATCAGGCTTCTAATGAAATACTATTTATCGAAAATTCCTGACGGGTCCTAATGATACTCGCAAGCAAAGTTATTGATTTCGTGTCTATGTAAAGACTTGGTATAAATATAATAATAATAATAATTATTAATAATAATAATGCCCAACAATTACATGGATAGATCTGGACCCCTATGATAAACTTATTTTTATTTATGTAAGTGATATACTTACTTAAGTTTATCATTAATGGACTCTCATTAACGCACAAAGTCTTTCGATCTGAAATAAAATAAAAAGCCTATTAGTTAAAAATAAATAACACCTGTTATTGTTGATGACATTCAACAAGATCATTTGCTTAATTTCTTTAAAATAACTCAAAATGGTTACAATATAATTTAATAAAGTTAATTGCGTATTTTCATTATTATTTTTGAGGTTCCGTGTTTGAACTTTAGCTGGCGATATACGTTTTACGGGTTGCGGATATGTTTATTATCTTACCCTAAGATATAGTGCGATAGCAAAGAAAACACCAACATTACAACTACAATAAAACTATATACTTAATTAGTGGTTGAAAAAAATCCCTGGTTATATAGTGTCCATGATGATGTGCCTATATCTGTGTGAGATAGGGTAGTTTTTCGCTACATTTATCCTGATGTTAAGACTCATGGTTAATTAGGTATTAATGTATGTAAAATGTATGAACGATCGCTAACAAGGTTCTATTTTAACAGCTGATCAGCATATCGAGTGTCTGTCTGGCGTTAACGTTGATCGTCTACTGCTCGCTGCCGGAGCTTCGAAATCTCCACGGAAAGACCCTCATCTGCCATGTTAGCATGATGCTGCTGGCATTCATCTGCTTGGCGCGAGTGCAGTACAGCTATCTGCCAAATAGGAAGATTTGCACTGCACTAGGTAAAATTATCATTTTATTCTATGAACTTTGTTCTTTTGTTAAATTTAATTAATTAAGTTTTAACAGATTAGCAGTTTCCTTTTTCTAGATACTTTTCTAGGTATTTTTTTTTACTTTCGACAGAAACCCAAATTTTAACTGACAAGTTATCATTGATAACTGTAATATAAACGGTTTGGTTCAAATTTGTGGGTATTATAGTATGAAACATACATAAAACAATATAAATACAAAAGTTTAACGCCCAATAATAATAGTTATTATGTAGCGACACACTATAGGCACCGCCTGTATCGTGGAGACCCGGATATGATTAACGAAAATATAAGCAACCTCAGCTGTCAATTAGTACCTACAATAATAAATATACACATATCAGAATTCGTCCTATTTACATCTATGACATATTTATACTCGTAACAAAACAAATACACAATCACAATTTTAGGGAAACACTATTTTGTAAGTGTATGACATGACGCTATAACGGTTACAGTGCCCTCATTGCTCTTAAAACTGGAATACTACTACTAATACTAATAGTGCTTGCATACTACTGCTTGGCGGCAGAATATCTGTCAAAGTTATTGGTGGTAGGCAGATTAAGACACTAAAAGAAAAAATATTTTATTTATTCTTTATGCAATTTCTTACTAGATGGTAAGACTTTTCTGATGCAAGAGTTTATCTAGGTAGGTACTGAGGTACCAGAAAAGTCCCACCATCTAGTAAGAAATTGCATCACACTAATATTATAAAGGCGAAAGTTTGTATGTTTGTTTCTCCTTCACGCTCATTCTACCGAATGGATTTGGATGAAATTCGGTACCAAGACAGCTTATACACTGGATTAAAATATAGGCTACATTTTATCCCGGAAAAATGAAATGTTCCCGTGGGATGAGCAAATAATTAAAATACTTTTTATCCGCGGGTAAAACCGCGGGGCGCAACTAGTAAGGAATAAATAAAACCTTTTTTGTTTTAATTATTCTAGTGTATTTCTAAGAGAACCTATCGAATAAATTTAATATATTTTCAGTTTATTCATAACTTTATGTTAATGAACACTTTTGAACCCAGAGTTTCGTTTGACGGATAGGGAAATTTTTAAGGGTATTGTAAAAAATGTGTAAATAAATGTATTAGTAATTAATTTTTTTTGTAGAAACAAGTTTGGGGAAGCTTATAAATTGTACGCTCTTAGATTGCTGAGGAAAAAAAGAAACGTCTTTAGTATAATAATGTATTCGCTAGCGTTAGGTATAGCACACAGCTTTATTTGTACACACATTCTATATGTGGATATCTGCGTGGCTTTTCGGCATAAATAACTACAAAGCGTTTAAGCCTTTCTGCTTCTATCAAAACGCTCTTCTGCAGATGCGGCACAGTCCATGTACACTGACTCGAGTCTCAGCCTTGCCACATCCAGAAATTGTCTCATGATTTTTCTGGTCTAGTTTCTTTTTCTGATATATTAGCTGTTTATCATAATTCAAACTTTAAAGCGAGAATATTGTATATTTGCCACTGCAGTAGACAATCATTGTGTTATCACTTTACAATAAAACCAAACATTTAGATTAAGATATAGATTATCTAGAAGCAACAAGAGCCATCAGTACACAATATTATCGAAGATAATGTTCAGGAATCGATCTTAGCACGCAATTTATCATCAATGCGTCAACGCGTGAGGGCGGAGGCGAGATAATTTGAGAACAAAAGAAGTGCTGCGGAGCGTAGCGGACCGGTGTTCATCAGTTATCGCTTATTATTTCACAGGGTACGGGATCTACTTCGGATTCATAGCGGCGTTCGCCTGGCTCAACGTCATGTGTCTCGACATATGGTGGACATTTGGGTGAGTTACGCTTAACACAAACATTCTGAACGGTTACAGTGCAAGTGTGTGAATCGCATTATGTGAAGCATTGCTCACCCATAAAACCTTGCTACTAGATAGCTTTGATTTGTAAATCACAGAACTTGTAACTGTTAAAGTATCAAAACTACACCGATGCTCCACGGTACGAATCCTGCTCTGCCCCGCATCAGTAACTTCTTACGTTAGGTGACTTTACACGGGCAAGAAGCGGGAATATGCACTCGCAGGAAACACCGTGAGGCAATAGGTATGTTCAAAAATCGCAAAAGTCGAGTATAAAATGATAGTGTTATTCAATGCTACCACAACCTGCACTTGGCTATAATCTCTCACTGTGAGACAAACCTCGTTGTTCGAGCAGTAGGAACGTATGCGCTGATGTGATATCATTTATTACTAACTAACCGCCTTCGCACGGGCTATTTAGTTTTACGTCCTAACCTCCTAGTCCTGTCCTTTGGACAGAAAGGAAGAAAAAAGGTAGAGAGAAAAAGATGCAAAGGTTCTATTGAATTCATTCAGTGGTTCCGGTGTGATGCTCAGGCAAGATAAAAACAGACAGATAGACAAAAAAGTGTAATGAAAAAACTTAGTTTTGGCTTCAGCAATAATATTACAAGAGTGCACCCCAAAAAAAAAATGAAAATATCTTTTATGTCTCTTTAGAAGACATAATGCTTAGCACTAATACAGAAAACGTTTATTATACAAAAACACTTCCATCACCGAATATATACCTACTGTTGTTTCTATAACACAGATGACTGAATAGACTTTGAGAAATAAAATATTTCTGATGCTTATACATATTTGCCTGCCTACGTAGGCGCTCCATTCACGTGAGAACTGGTAAAATACGTTTGCTCATATTTTCGTTTATATACGCCCAACTCTTTAATCTTCACTTGTCTGCACAATTTGTTTATGTAAATGTATGCGAAGACCATATCTTCCGGCTTATTGAGAAATCACTCTCTTTTTCGGCGGAAAGAGGGTGTATTTTCGGAGTTCATTTTATTTTTAAGTAAATTCGTCGTAGTATCTCTTGATTTATGTCGTAGAGCTGCTGTAGAGGGTATTTATCCGGCAACCTACACGGACGGGAATCTGTAGAGTCTTAATAGTCAGATACGAAACCGGGGTTTTTTCATTTATAATGGGCATGAGTAAGATTTCTAAATTAGTGAACCTAAATAGTGGTATCCGTGGTTCCTGGTTTACAAAGCACATGCAACTCCTTGAGTTATTAACGTAGGTCTCGTCATCGCATATCGTAGCCGCTAATATCAAACCATCTTGGGATTTTCTTCAAAATGTGTGTCGTACGAGTCTGAACAAATGTTTACTTCACATTGAAATGTTTACATATCGGCTCTTTAACATTTACACATTGCGAAAACGACCGGATTAAATTATTGATATAAGTTAAAAGGCAAATAACACGTTGCCTATGTATTTCACAGTGATCTAATCTTTACAATAAAATGATATAAGTACCTGATATTATACCTTCGTATATTGGTTGTCTGGGAATGGATATCGACCAGTTGTGTGTGTTTTAATTATTTACTACAAAATTAGCGACTATCTACAGCCTACGCTATGATGAAGCTAGTAGTTTGCACAGAAACAATGACGGTAATATATAGGCACTTTAGGATAATTAGGTAACTATTATATCAAAACAATGAATTGCTTTTTTATTGCTTTTATTGATTGAACGTGACTGCGCATACTGCTAATAATCTGAAGTGGGAACCTTCAACGTATTATAATTAATATTTATAATAGCATACGCCCGTCCGCCTTCAAAATCCGCCCAAATAAGTAGTTACGACACGGTAAATAAGCAACCAGACCAAACCAAAAAGATAGATAAAATTTAAGATTATTATATGATATAAAATTTGAGAGTAGATTGTTATACAAGAGGCTAAAATGACCCATTATATGCCTACGAGGTATTTTTTTTTGTTAGTGAATGATGTGACGAGCTAGTCGTTCGCCTGGTGTTAAGCGCCACGGCCGCTCATAACAGTGTAGTTAGAGTAGAGTTTTACTCCCGAGCTTTAGCGAGGGAAAATTATTTATTTCCTTTCTCTTCCTTTTGAAATTCTTCATTCTTACTAAATGATGACATTTTCATTGTGTTAAATAAATTACGGTCAACAACTCAATTTGATATTAGAGGAAAATTATTCGCGCTAATGCCATTTTTTATTTTTATTTCTTCTGTAGCCGCAACGCAATCAACCAAAGAGATCATCGAATTTAGAGCCATTTGCAAAAATAAAATGTTATTTTTTTGAAACAGTCGAGTTTTTATTTATGATTCTATTTATGAATAAGTACTTTTCCTTTTTTGTTGCTGATAAAAGGCAAAAATACTTTAGCTTTTATGTCGGAGAATGACGGACTTGTTCAGCAAGACGAGTGAAAAGATAATTAAGTACTGAAAACAACTCGTTTTACATGCGCGCAAGCAAATATAAAATTAATAGGTAAGTGATTTTGAAAACATCGATTTATGTTAATCACCATAAAACATTTTACGGGTAGTAGTTACTTTAATGTTATGTACAAAAAATAAAACTAATAATTGTATATAATTACAACCCAATTATACAACAGAATATATACATACTTTACCTAATTTCTAACGATTTTGATAAAACGATATTATTTCTAGAAATATTTTGTTAAAGTAGATACTTTTCAGCGTCAATAATTTAAATAGATAAATGGGTGGTAAATAAAAATTACAGTTGATTGTGTACTAAAGAGGTGCTCCACGATGTAACCGGCAAGTTACCCGTTTTCCTACGGGATAATTTAATTATCCGGGATAAAAATACCGTATATTCATCTCAAAATCTGAAATGAATCTAAATTAAAAGATAAAACTCAAATCTAAATCGGGAACCGACAATGACACAAAAAAACAAATAAACAAACGAACTCATTCAAACAAACAAAAGTTTTATATTGATAAGTAGATAAGGACCTATTAAAATATTGCCCATACAGATGTGCGGTTTGAGAGAGGTTCACCTTCGTTCCCAAAACCTGTTGACCTCGAAAGAAACAAGGCGTCGGCGGCGACTACGGCCATCCCGATTAGTTTTCCGAACTAATTTCTGTGTTCCATCGTTTGTTCACGTATTTATCTTTGCAAACAATAATATATTGTTAGACCAAAATTGTTTGAAGTCTTTGTCTGTTTCCATTCTAGTAGTGACTCACATGTTTGCTATATTTATTTGTAAGTTTTCTATTTACAATATTTTCTGAGAGCTCTATATCCGTAATCAATTAAAGCTCTTCTTGCACTTTAGTTTTTCGTTTAGGTAAGTATTATTATTAAATTAAAATTATGTTTTGTATCATAAATTTTCTTCCTCATAATATTAAATTATTGTAATAATTAATATTTTTATTATGAGAATGAAATACTTTTTCAAGCCCTAATTTTTCCTTTCTAGAAATATTTTCCAGTACCTTAAAAAGTACTTGTATGTGGGAATTTGTGCAATACATATTGCCCACCAGTGGCTTGTTTGTGCCATGCATAGGTACATAATACCGCCCAACATAATAATAACAACAATAATAATAATAACGCCCAACGATCACATATATAGATCCTGGACCCTAACTAGGGTTCCCTGTGTCTAGGGACCCAGAAACTACAAGGACCATGGTCCCACAATACCCAGACATAGAACAAGTATTTACGCTTTTTTTTCTGTGCACAAATAATTGTAACAAATAGTGTAATTGTCCTGCCTCGGGAATCGAACCGGCTGCTTCGGGTTATGAGCCGTGCTCAACCACCACACCACAGAGGCTGTCAGATACATATTATTTATCAGTGGGGATTTATGGAATGAACCATATTTTACGGTTTGGGACTATGAATTGATTGGATATATATAACCATTATAAAAACTCTAAAGTTGATGTTTTTGTATACATCGTTATAGGTGACTATTTTTTGCTGTGACGCTGTTTTAATTTGTTTCATGTTATCGAAATACTAAAAACGTACAGCAACTTCTCATTTCAAAATATTGAATAAAAAACAACCATTTATGAATTTTGAACACATAAGTAGATGACCAAATTTGCATCGTAAAGGACGGATGGCCTTCATGGTCAATTACACACAGTAACACCCAATATTTTGGCAACATTCTAGTTATGTTTTGATGGAGTAAATTGCTAACTATAACTTATTTTATTGTCCAAATTAGCGTCTAATGTGTGAACTAATTTGATGTCCAAAATTGGATTGAAAAGGTCGAAACGTGGTCATTTCAATTAGGACGTTGTTAATGAAAATAGACAAGTTAAAAAACTCACTTACGTGCACAGTATTACGGGCGAGGCTCTAATTAGACACGTCATCGTATGAGAGAACCACGGAACATCGAAATATTAACAAAAACCAGACCGGCTAAAAATAAGATGTACAGTTCGCGTGCAGTTTTTTTTTTGGAAATTGTATCCGCTGTTGTAATCCTTGCCTAAAGAAATCTATTGTCGTTGAGATCACCACAAAATGGCTGTTTTGATTCGACAGTTTAGTTAATAAGTAAATATTGGTGTCGATTTTGTGTCGCATTCTCTAAAACTAAAGTAAACTTAAAGTATGGCAGTACTCTTCTGATAAAGGGGAAATGAAAAAGACGGAAATATGTTAATTTAGTTAAGCTTTAGAGAATGCGGCACAGAATCGACAAATCGGTTAGTGTAGGTAGTTGTTAGCATTTGTGTGATTTTGTGTGATGTTGACCTGTACCTACGAAACGAACACTATCTATTTTATTTTTTAGACAGCCTATGTGGTGTAGTGGTTGAGCAGGTCAGTTCATAACCCGGAGGCGGCGGGTTCGATTTCCGCGGCAGGACAAGTATTTGAGCACAGGAAAAAAAGCGCAAATACTTGTTCTGAGCCTGGGTGTTGTGGAACCGTGTTTGTAGTTCCTGGGTCCCTAGATACAAGGAATCATATTTAGGGTCCAGAATCTATGTATGTGATCGTCGAGCGTTATTATTTATTTATTGAAATATGTATTACAAAATAAGCATGCATTATTATGTAACAATGCATGCTTATTTTGTTTTACGTACTTTAATATTATGTAATAAGTACTCCAATTTGACGATAATGGTATAAAGTTTATATTAAAACGTATTGTAAATGTTGTAAATGTTAACATAAATGTGCTGCACTGTTTACAATTTCGTTAAAGTACCTTCTCATACACGATTACACAATTAGGCGGTTGCTCACTTTGGAAACTGATCCTCATAGCGTTATCGTTTTCACACCACTTGACTGTCGAAAGCTTTATTTGTGCTTAACGATAGCTAGGTGTAATCTGTCGGATATATTAATACTGAGGTTTATCCGTTTATCCAAACCATTAGTGGAACACCCCCGTGACTGGGCGACGTAATGGGAAGCAGTAAAATCCAATAAAGGCGCCATATAGGGGGACATTGTTTTGGGCGTTCGACGTCATCATGGCGGCAGAGGCTGTAAAACATAACAGCTTAATTATACATCAATTAATTGTATTGCAAACTATTTTAACGAACCACTGCATTAATGTAGGTACATTTATACACCGGTGTGAAGTTAGCGGCCTAAAGTTAGCGGCCCAAGATAACCCGACCAAAATGAAAAGTCACGAATTCTAACAAAATCTTTCGATCGGGCTTTGTTGAGCCTATCAGATGAGTATCATTCGTGAACTCAAGGAATTTCAGAGACGAGAAAATAAATAAAAAACTGTAAAAAATCTTGGTGCTCACGATGAAATTCACACACTAGTATGAAAAGTCGGCGTGTGCCGCCAAATCGAAATCGGCAATCAAGAGTGCTGTACTAGGTCCGTCATATCATAAAAGATTTGTAACCTCCAGGAACTTCAGAGACGAGAAAATAAATAAAAACTTTGAAAAATCTTGGTGCTCACAACGAAATTCAGACACTTTAGTATGAAAAGTCGGCGTGTGCCGCCAAATCGAAATCGGCAATCAAGAGTGCTGTACTAGGTCCTTCATATCATAAAAGTTTTGTAACCTCCAGGAACTTCAGAGACGAGAAAATAAATAAAAACTTTGAAAAATCTTGGTGCTCACAACGAAATTCAGACACTTTAGTATGATAAGTCGGCGTGTGCCGCCAAATCGAAATCGGCAATCAAGAGTGCTGTACTAGGTCCTTCATATCATAAAAGTTTTGTAACCTCCAGGAACTTCAGAGAAGAGAAAATAAATAAAAACTTTGAAAAATCTTGGTGCTCACAACGAAATTCAGAAACTTTAGTATGAAAAGTCGGCGTGTGCCGCCAAATCGAAATCGGCAATCAAGAGTGCTGTACTAGGTCCTTCATATCATAAAAGTTTTGTAACCTCCAGGAACTTCAGAGACGAGAAAATAAATAAAAACTTTGAAAAATCTTGGTGCTCACAACGAAATTCAGACACTTTAGTATGAAAAGTCGGCGTGTGCCGCCAAATCGAAATCGGCAATCAAGAGTGCTGTACTAGGTCCGTCATATCATAAAAGATTTAAAACCTCCAGGAACTTCAGAGACGAGAAAATAAATAAAAACTTTGAAAAATCTTGGTGCTCACAACGAAATTCAGACACTTTAGTATGAAAAGTCGGCGTGTGCCGCCAAATCGAAATCGGCAATCAAGAGTGCTGTACTAGGTCCTTCATATCATAAAAGTTTTGTAACCCCCAGGAACTTCAGAGACGAGAAAATAAATAAAAACTTTGAAAAATCTTGGTGCTCACAACGAAATTCAGACACTTTAGTATGAAAAGTCGGCGTGTGCCGCCAAATCGAAATCAGCAATCAAGAGTGCTATACTAGGTCCGTCATATCATGAATGATTTAAAACCTCCAGGAACTTCAGAGACGAGAAAATAAATAAAAACTTTGAAAAATCTTGGTGCTCACAACGAAATTCAGAAACTTTAGTATGAAAAGTCGGCGTGTGCCGCCAAATCGAAATCGGCAATCGAGAGTGCTGTACTAGGTCCTTCATATCATAAAAGTTTTGTAACCTCCAGGAACTTCAGAGACGAAGAAATAAATAAAAACTTTGAAAATCTTGGTGCTCACAACGAAATTCAGACACTTTAGTATGAAAAGTCGGCGTGTGCCGCCAAATCGAAATCGGCAATCAAGAGTGCTGTACTAGGTCCGTCATATCATAAAATATTTAAAACCTCCAGGAACTTCAGAGACGCGAAAATAAATGAAAAACTTTGAAAAATCTTGGTGCTCACAACGAAATTCAGACACTTTAGTATGAAAAGTCGGCGTGTGCCGCCAAATCGAAATCGGCAATCGAGAGTGCTGTACTAGGTCCTTCATATCATAAAAGTCTTGTAACCTCCAGAAACTTCACAGACGAGAAAATAAATAAAACTTTGAAAAATCTTGGTGCTCACAACGAAATTCAGACACTTTAGTATGAAAAGTCGGCGTGTGCCGCCAAATCGAAATCGGCAATCAAGAGTGCTGTACTAGGTCCTTCATATCATAAAAGTTTTGTAACCTCCAGGAACTTCAGAGAAGAGAAAATAAATAAAAACTTTGAAAAATCTTGGTGCTCACAACGAAATTCAGAAACTTTAGTATGAAAAGTCGGCGTGTGCCGCCAAATCGAAATCGGCAATCAAGAGTGCTGTACTAGGTCCTTCATATCATAAAAGTTTTGTAACCTCCAGGAACTTCAGAGACGAGAAAATAAATAAAAACTTTGAAAAATCTTGGTGCTCACAACGAAATTCAGACACTTTAGTATGAAAAGTCGGCGTGTGCCGCCAAATCGAAATCAGCAATCAAGAGTGCTATACTAGGTCCGTCATATCATGAATGATTTAAAACCTCCAGGAACTTCAGAGACGAGAAAATAAATAAAAACTTTGAAAAATCTTGGTGCTCACAACGAAATTCAGAAACTTTAGTATGAAAAGTCGGCGTGTGCCGCCAAATCGAAATCGGCAATCAAGAGTGCTGTACTAGGTCCTTCATATCATAAAAGTTTTGTAACCTCCAGGAACTTCAGAGACGAGAAAATAAATAAAAACTTTGAAAAATCTTGGTGCTCACAACGAAATTCAGACACTTTAGTATGAAAAGTCGGCGTGTGCCGCCAAATCGAAATCGGCAATCAAGAGTGCTGTACTAAGTCCGTCATATCATAAAAGATTTCAAACCTCCAGGAACTTCAGAGACGAGAAAATAAATAAAAACTTTGAAAAATCTTGGTGCTCACAACGAAATTCAGACACTTTAGTATGAAAAGTCGGCGTGTGCCGCCAAATCGAAATCGGCAATCAAGAGTGCTGTACTAGGTCCTTCATATCATAAAAGTTTTGTAACCTCCAGGAACTTCAGAGACGAGAAAATAAATAAAAACTTTGAAAAATCTTGGTGCTCACAACGAAATTCAGACACTTTAGTATGAAAAGTCGGCGTGTGCCGCCAAATCGAAATCGGCAATCAAGAGTGCTGTACTAGGTCCTTCATATCATAAAAGTTTTGTAACCTCCAGGAACTTCAGAGACGAGAAAATAAATAAAAACTTTGAAAAATCTTGGTGCTCACAACGAAATTCAGACACTTTAGTATGAAAAGTCGGCGTGTGCCGCCAAATCGAAATCAGCAATCAAGAGTGCTATACTAGGTCCGTCATATCATGAATGATTTAAAACCTCCAGGAACTTCAGAGACGAGAAAATAAATAAAAACTTTGAAAAATCTTGGTGCTCACAACGAAATTCAGAAACTTTAGTATGAAAAGTCGGCGTGTGCCGCCAAATCGAAATCGGCAATCAAGAGTGCTGTACTAGGTCCTTCATATCATAAAAGTTTTGTAACCTCCAGGAACTTCAGAGACGAGAAAATAAATAAAAACTTTGAAAAATCTTGGTGCTCACAACGAAATTCAGACACTTTAGTATGAAAAGTCGGCGTGTGCCGCCAAATCGAAATCGGCAATCAAGAGTGCTATACTAGGTCCGTCATATCATGAATGATTTAAAACCTCCAGGAACTTCAGAGACGAGAAAATAAATAAAAACTGAAAAATCTTGGTGCCAACAATGAAATTCAGACTAGTACAGCACTCTTGATTGCCGATTTCGATTTGGCGGCACACGCCGACTTTTCATACTAAAGTGTCTGAATTTCGTTGTGAGCACCAAGATTTTTCAAAGTTTGTATTTATTTTCTCGTCTCTGAAGTTCCTGGAGGTTTTAAATCTTTAATGATATGACGGACCTAGTACAGCACTCTTGATAGCCGATTTCGATTTGGCGGCACACGCCGACTTTTCATACTAAAGTGTCTGAATTTTCGTTGTGAGCACCAAGATTTTTCAAAGTTTTTATTTATTTTCTCGTCTCTGAAGTTCCTGGAGGTTTTAAATCTTTAATGATATGACGGACCTAGTACAGCACTCTTGATAGCCGATTTCGATTTGGCGGCACACGCCGACTTTTCATACTAAAGTGTCTGAATTTCGTTGTGAGCACCAAGATTTTTCAAAGTTTTTATTTATTTTCTCGTCTCTGAAGTTCCTGGAGGTTTTAAATCTTTTATGATATGACGGACCTAGTACAGCACTCTTGATTGCCGATTTCGATTTGGCGGCACACTGTCGTGATACAACAAAAAAATTTAAAAAATGAAGTTATGTTCGGCGAAGGAACCGAACCGATTTTGAGTCGACCGGGGAAAGTGGTTCCCACCTACCAAATCACGAACAAGTTATATTAAAAAGGAAAAGTAAGGAGGATGCTCACGGATAGAGCCAACGGCTTCACACCGGACCTTTGGTTTCAAGGGCCGTCCTGGTGGTGCACTCACCGTGCCGCCTGCCCTACCTAACTTGGTCAGCTAGTTTGCTTGGGACTGTCAATTGGTGGAGAAAGTGAAACTAAAGTGAATTTAGTACAACTCAATATTTACTCAAAAAACACACAAGTAGAAATATCTTATGCAAAACAAGTCTACAAAAATAGTAATAACACTAGGCCGCAGTTAAAGTCTGTAAACCTAATATGATAACGCTAATCCCGGGACGCTCACTGACGACTAACGGGGAGAAATTTAAAAAAACGCACGGGGGGCGCAAAAAGTTCACATCGGAAATTAAGGAAATGACACGCTCACTGAATCACGGCGGAGGTGTCGTTTCGCGGGAGCCAGCCGTCGCTGGACTACCACCGCGAAACAAAAAATAAATCTTCAACACGGAGGAAAATATGTGGCCATCTTGGTTAGGCCACCAGTCGACGTCGTCACGGGCGGATATGGGCGATCCGTCCTGTCGCTCCCCACACCCGGGGCTCTTGACGCGACTTCGTAAAAAATGAGCCAGCAGCTACTCCTGCGCCATGCGGACCGTAGGAACGGCGGCCTCAAAGAAAACCCTCAGCGCACATCCATGTGGGTGCGGTTTTTTTAAAAGGTGCGCAGGAGCGGCGAACGCGCGCACTCCGTGGGCGCGCGCCTCGCTGACTGTCGTGGCGATTGGTTCGCGGCACGATTCTGCTGGGCGCGGTCCGCGCTTATCGCGTCTTCTCGCCTCCACGTAATATGGCTATCTCTCTCATATATACAATCAATAACCTATATTTATTAACTATTTTAATCTTATTTAATTACAAGTACATTACAAAACTAAGAAGATTTTTCTGATCATTTATATACAAATACGTCCAAGAATGGTTCAGTAATTGTTGTGATATTTGGTTGGAAAAAACCGACAAGAAGCTAATGATAACAAGTATGTACTTTTGGTAAATTACAAGTCCCACAGACTACTACGAGTATGAAATGTGATTACTGAATCGTTATTAAGCTGTTTCTGATAAATGTTTGTCAGTAGGACCCGTACTTTAAACAAACGAAAACATGACTGTCAGGTTCCTTGTCCAAAATAGTTGCATCAAAATCTTATAGAAATACTTTAAATCATTTTGTAATTCATCATCCTTGGGAAACCTTAAGGTACCTAGTAAGTATTTATTCTACTATCCAAATGATAGGGCTAATGGTAAAGCTATAATTAAGAATAATTGTTTTTCATATCACAAAGTGCCTGGCCTTCTTAATGCGGGAGCAGAGTAGTACAAAAACGTTGCTATTGCAAAAGTGTCAGGAGAAACTGACTATAATTAATGAAAAAGTAGCTACACGCTACAATACCCCCTTTTTTGCAAAAGCGGATAACGTAAGTTATCGCGACACAGACGTCCAACTCACTGAAAAAAAAATTTTTTCTATGGCAGTTGCTAAGTGGTTGTGAGTAGATTACGAGCAGGCAAAAACAACATACATACTCCAATCAAAAAAAAATTTGAGGAAAAAAAAATTTTTTCCAAAAATTTTCGATTCCTACTTACCCTCACTCACTCTATTTTATGTTGGTATACCTTTAACTATTTCAAACCCTATCATACATCTCCTTAATCATGCTCTTCTCATATTCATCATTCTTACACATCATCATCATCATCATGACATACATACCATTGCCTCGTATATGTAGCCATCATACTCCAAATATGCATTAATGCTGGAATTGTGTTCTATGAACTTTAATGAAAATTCACATTAAAGTACTGAAACTTTGCCTTAAAAAATGTATGGTTATAGGAAAAAGGTAAGAATACAAACTCATGTTTCTAAAAAAGTAAAGAAATCGAGCGATTCTTGTTTTGTAGGACTAACCTTACAATGACGTGGTTGTGTCTTGTATTCGGTAAGTCACGTACATGTAGAAGCACTATTACAAGATGTTAAGAAATAATATTAATAACTAGTTTCCAACTGTTGGAAAAAAATAGGGATATTTTTATCCACAAAAATTAATGTTGAATAATTATTGTGCTACTATAAAAATTGCTTTAAATATGATACCATCATAAGCAATGAACATGTGACATGTAGGATGAATTATCCCAGATTATGAAAAATCAGGTACATCCTCCTAATACTAATAAGTAGTGTCAACTTAATATATGCAAAATATAAGACATTATTATAAATAGGACCAAAATGTTGTCCTCCTAGACTTTGCTTTCTAAACAACCACAAAGAATAGGGATCTGCATGTGTGAATGTATATCATAAACAAATACCTAGTATTACTTCAATTGTAATACTGATAAAAAATAGTAACATATTATGGGTTTAGATAACACACCGAATAATCCAATAAAATCAGTTGAGTAAGCCTTCAGTACCGCTTATCAACATTTACTTCTTATAAAATAGGGTTCATCTTAGATGACACCACATCATTACCTCAAAATAAACTTCATTTTTGAAATTACTCAAAAACTAGAAGTCCAAAATAAAAAATAAAAATTGTTCTAGGTTCACCTAAATATGCAGGTACTAAAACATTTTTGAAAATTTGAAAAATATCAACTTTAATTTTTTCATGTCACTTCGGTGGGAATGAAAAATTATGAAAAAAATTCAAGAAAAATATTACTTAGTGAGAGTGCCATGCTTTATTATATCTTTAACATGGTACTTTCCAGAGCTACTAGATTTAAGATCTTGCAAGATATAAACAACATCAGACAATTTTTGCAATATTTTACACTTCACAAATCGTGGTGCTAGTTTACTAGAAAAGGAGTTAATGGGGTTGGGGTTGTGGCTTCGATGTTGGTTTCGAACAATTTAGGCAAGAAGTGAGTATGACGTCACGCATACCACACTTAAAACATACTGGTCCAGGAATGTTTTGACATGCCCGATAATGGTGTCCATTACATTTACATTTTAAACAGACAACAGCATTATTTTGTGTTGTAGTGCTAACAATGTTCAATCTAGGTTTAGGTTGCCTATTAAAGTTATTTGAAGTTTGAGTATTAAAATTTCTATAATTTTGATTTTTTATCTGTTGAAAAGATGTATTATAATTTGACACAGGTTTTGTGGTATTACTGTTTAATAAACCTGAATATGCCTCATAGTTTTTACTAAGTGAAATCAAATGTTCAAATGAAGTTACTGTGTTGTTCGCTAACAGCTGAGCATACACAGGCAATAAATTGTGTTTAACAATTTCAAGGAGTGAATCTTCTGGAATAGGTCGAGCTAACCTGTTATTTAAATCTTTAATGTCAATGATAAAACTCAAAACTGATTGACCAGTTTTTTGTTTGGTATCCCTTACTGTTTTTTCTGTTGTATAGTCATAGTCTATTGACTGGAAATTTTGTCTAAAAGTTTGGCATAAACCTTGCCATGTATGAATGGTATGCCTAATGGATCTGTAAAACTTGAGAGCTGTACCATGGAGTAGTTCAGAAAAACCTCTCAACACAATCACACTATCAATATCTCGAGCAATTCTCACCTCTTCTACTTGATTCAAAAAATCATTTATACAGGTATCACCAGAATACTTCAAGTTCCATGACTTTAAAAATTGACTGCTATTGTAAACATTATAAACCACTGAAGGAATTAAAGGCTTAGGTGCCCCATTATCAAAATCATTATAAAGTGTTGAATTTTTATCAATGCGGGGTGGAGTAAAATTCTTATCATAAGGTTTTCCAACACTGGGCTGTAAATTATGCACGCTAGTATAAGTCAAACTAGTACCGGGTTGCAGCTGTTGTAGCTGACCTGGGGTCATGTTTATGTTTGGCCGTCGCGGGTTCGTATTGACAAACAAGTTATCCGCGAGGTTTGAACGAATAAAATCATCAGAGGTTGTGACTGGTAATGACTCAGGCACAATAGTCTGTGGAACAGTACTCACCGAAGTAGTAGGTGGAAGTGGCTCGTCTAAACTCATTAAACTGTCCATCATATCACCACAATTCAGAACTGTAAATAATAAATGTAAATTATAACAATGTATTTACCTACTGTGAAAATATTACACAGAATACTAAAAAATTAGTATCCAATATACTTAATTCCACTTTTATACCAATATCCATAGCAAATTAACTGTACTAGCAGGGCAGTAAGCTAAAAATACACAAAAATAATTTGTTCGGGCGCCACTGTCGTGATACAAAAAAAAAATTGGTGCAAAGTGAAACTAAAGTTGGTCGAGATACAAATCAATGTTTTCTCAAAAAAACACACAAATAGAAATATCTTATGCAAAACAAAAGTCTACAAAAATAGTAATAACACTAGGCCGCAGTTAAAGTCTGTAAACCTAATATGATAACGCTAATCCCGGGACGCTCACTGACGACTAACGGGGATAAATTAAAAAAACGCACGGGGGGCGTACAAAGTTCACATCGGAAATTAAGAAAATGACACGCTCACTCAATCACGGCGGAGGTGTCGTTTCGCGGGAGCCAGCCGTCGCTGGACTACCACCGCGAAACAAAAAATAAATCTTCAACACGAAGGAAAATATGTGGCCATCTTGGTTATGCCACCAGTCGACGTCGTCACGGGCGGATATGGGCGATCCGTCCTGTCGCTCCCCACACCCGGGGCTCTTGACGCGACTTCGTAAAAATGAGCCAGCAGCTACTCCTGCGCCATGCCGACCGTAGGAACGGCGGCCTCAAAGAAAACCCTCAGCGCACATCCATGTGGGTGCGGTTTTTTTAAAAGGTGCGCAGGAGCGGCGAACGCGCGCACTCCGTGGGCGCGCGCCTCGCTGACTGTCGTGGCGATTGGTTCGCGGCACGATTCTGCTGGGCGCGGTCCGCGCTTATCGCGTCTTCTCGCCTCCACGTAATATGGCTATCTCTCTCATATATACAATCAATAACCTATATTTATTAACTATTTTAATCTTATTTAATTACAAGTACATTACAAAACTAAGAAGATTTTTCTGATCATTTATATACAAATACGTCCAAGAATGGTTCAGTAATTGTTGTGATATTTGGTTGGAAAAAACCGACAAGAAGCTAATGATAACAAGTATGTACTTTTGGTAAATTACAAGTCCCACAGACTACTACGAGTATGAAATGTGATTACTGAATCGTTATTAAGCTGTTTCTGATAAATGTTTGTCAGTAGGACCCGTACTTTAAACAAACGAAAACATGACTGTCAGGTTCCTTGTCCAAAATAGTTGCATCAAAATCTTATAGAAATACTTTAAATCATTTTGTAATTCATCATCCTTGGGAAACCTTAAGGTACCTAGTAAGTATTTATTCTACTATCCAAATGATAGGGCTAATGGTAAAGCTATAATTAAGAATAATTGTTTTTCATATCACAAAGTGCCTGGCCTTCTTAATGCGGGAGCAGAGTAGTACAAAAACGTTGCTATTGCAAAAGTGTCAGGAGAAACTGACTATAATTAATGAAAAAGTAGCTACACGCTACAACACGCCGACTTTTCATACTAAAGTGTCTGAATTTCGTTGTGAGCACCAAGATTTTTCAAAGTTTTTATTTATTTTCTCGTCTCTGAAGTTCCTGGAGGTTACAAAACTTTTATGATATGAAGGACCTAGTACAGCACTCTTGATTGCCGATTTCGATTTGGCTGCACACGCCGACTTTTCATACTAAAGTGTCTGAATTTCGTTGTGAGCACCAAGATTTTTCAAAGTTTTTATTTATTTTCTCGTCTCTGAAGTTCCTGGAGGTTTTAACTCTTTTATGATATGACGGACCTAGTACAGCACTCTTGATTGCCGATTTCGATTTGGCGGCACACGCCGACTTTTCATACTAAAGTGTCTGAATTTCGTTGTGAGCACCAAGATTTTTCAAAGTTTTTATTTATTTTCTCGTCTCTGAAGTTCCTGGAGGTTACAAAACTTTTATGATATGAAGGACCTAGTACAGCACTCTTGATTGCCGATTTCGATTTGGCGGCACACGCCGACTTTTCATACTAAAGTGTCTGAATTTCGTTGTGAGCACCAAGATTTTTCAAAGTTTTTATTTATTTTCTCGTCTCTGAAGTTCCTGGAGGTTTGAAATCTTTTATGATATGACGGACTTAGTACAGCACTCTTGATTGCCGATTTCGATTTGGCGGCACACGCCGACTTTTCATACTAAAGTGTCTGAATTTCGTTGTGAGCACCAAGATTTTTCAAAGTTTTTATTTATTTTCTCGTCTCTGAAGTTCCTGGAGGTTACAAAACTTTTATGATATGAAGGACCTAGTACAGCACTCTTGATTGCCGATTTCGATTTGGCGGCACACGCCGACTTTTCATACTAAAGTTTCTGAATTTCGTTGTGAGCACCAAGATTTTTCAAAGTTTTTATTTATTTTCTCGTCTCTGAAGTTCCTGGAGGTTTTAAATCATTCATGATATGACGGACCTAGTATAGCACTCTTGATTGCTGATTTCGATTTGGCGGCACACGCCGACTTTTCATACTAAAGTGTCTGAATTTCGTTGTGAGCACCAAGATTTTTCAAAGTTTTTATTTATTTTCTCGTCTCTGAAGTTCCTGGAGGTTTTAAATCTTTTATGATATGACGGACCTAGTACAGCACTCTTGATTGCCGATTTCGATTTGGCGGCACACGCCGACTTTTCATACTAAAGTGTCTGAATTTCGTTGTGAGCACCAAGATTTTTCAAAGTTTTTATTTATTTTCTCGTCTCTGAAGTTCCTGGAGGTTACAAAACTTTTATGATATGAAGGACCTAGTACAGCACTCTTGATTGCCGATTTCGATTTGGCTGCACACGCCGACTTTTCATACTAAAGTGTCTGAATTTCGTTGTGAGCACCAAGATTTTTCAAAGTTTTTATTTATTTTCTCGTCTCTGAAGTTCCTGGAGGTTTTAACTCTTTTATGATATGACGGACCTAGTACAGCACTCTTGATTGCCGATTTCGATTTGGCGGCACACGCCGACTTTTCATACTAAAGTGTCTGAATTTCGTTGTGAGCACCAAGATTTTTCAAAGTTTTTATTTATTTTCTCGTCTCTGAAGTTCCTGGAGGTTACAAAACTTTTATGATATGAAGGACCTAGTACAGCACTCTTGATTGCCGATTTCGATTTGGCGGCACACGCCGACTTTTCATACTAAAGTGTCTGAATTTCGTTGTGAGCACCAAGATTTTTCAAAGTTTTTATTTATTTTCTCGTCTCTGAAGTTCCTGGAGGTTTGAAATCTTTTATGATATGACGGACTTAGTACAGCACTCTTGATTGCCGATTTCGATTTGGCGGCACACGCCGACTTTTCATACTAAAGTGTCTGAATTTCGTTGTGAGCACCAAGATTTTTCAAAGTTTTTATTTATTTTCTCGTCTCTGAAGTTCCTGGAGGTTACAAAACTTTTATGATATGAAGGACCTAGTACAGCACTCTTGATTGCCGATTTCGATTTGGCGGCACACGCCGACTTTTCATACTAAAGTTTCTGAATTTCGTTGTGAGCACCAAGATTTTTCAAAGTTTTTATTTATTTTCTCGTCTCTGAAGTTCCTGGAGGTTTTAAATCATTCATGATATGACGGACCTAGTATAGCACTCTTGATTGCTGATTTCGATTTGGCGGCACACGCCGACTTTTCATACTAAAGTGTCTGAATTTCGTTGTGAGCACCAAGATTTTTCAAAGTTTTTATTTATTTTCTCGTCTCTGAAGTTCCTGGAGGTTTGAAATCTTTTATGATATGACGGACTTAGTACAGCACTCTTGATTGCCGATTTCGATTTGGCGGCACACGCCGACTTTTCATACTAAAGTGTCTGAATTTCGTTGTGAGCACCAAGATTTTTCAAAGTTTTATTTATTTTCTCGTCTGTGAAGTTCCTGGAGGTTACAAGTTTTTTATGATATGAAGGACCTAGTACAGCACTCTCGATTGCCGATTTCGATTTGGCGGCACACGCCGACTTTTCATACTAAAGTTTCTGAATTTCGTTGTGAGCACCAAGATTTTTCAAAGTTTTTATTTATTTTCTCTTCTCTGAAGTTCCTGGAGGTTACAAAACTTTTATGATATGAAGGACCTAGTACAGCACTCTTGATTGCCGATTTCGATTTGGCGGCACACGCCGACTTATCATACTAAAGTGTCTGAATTTCGTTGTGAGCACCAAGATTTTTCAAAGTTTTTATTTATTTTCTCGTCTCTGAAGTTCCTGTAGGTTACAAAACTTTTATGATATGAAGGACCTAGTACAGCACTCTTGATTGCCGATTTCGATTTGGCGGCACACGCCGACTTTTCATACTAAAGTGTCTGAATTTCGTTGTGAGCACCAAGATTTTTCAAAGTTTTTATTTATTTTCTCGTCTCTGAAGTTCCTGGAGGTTACAAATCTTTTATGATATGACGGACCTAGTACAGCACTCTTGATTGCCGATTTCGATTTGGCGGCACACGCCGACTTTTCATACTACAGTGTCTGAATTTCATCGTGATCACCAAGATTTTTTACAGTTTTTTATTTATTTTCTCGTCTCTGAAATTCCTGGAGTTCACGAATGATACTCAACTTCACACCGGTCATTTATACTGAATAATATTGATATGAAATATATTGAATATACCTGGATAATATTTTTACATTTAAATGACTTAATTTTGTGTTTATCCTAATTACCTAAAACAAAGTTACGGATGAATTTCAATTTTGCAAATTTTCTCCTGTATTTGTGTATTTCTGAAAGATACAAGTAAGTAACTACCTAATTACCTAGTAATTTTCATTTGCGATGAATGCCATTTGACTAATATAGTAAAGATAGAAGTCATGTAATCTAAATCGAAATCTTACCGAGAAACACCCATCATTTGCAACCTTTCAGAGAAAATACGCGGTTACAGTTATTAATGTGTTATTGTGCTAATAACCTAAAATACGTCAGGTATGTTGTCTGTGTAGAATAGATATCATGATAATGTATATATGGGCAGGAAAAATATGAGTTATTTTTGGTTTATTATTACAGTCAGTCTAAATAGGTGATTATTGTGGTTGGTAAGTTTTCTAAGCCATTAGTTTCGAGGGATAATGACGTCAGCAGGAAAATATTGACTTCGAAAAAAAAGCTATTCGATTTTATTTGGGTCTACTTTAGGTCTACAACTCAATAATGCGAGGATGCATATGTTGGAGCTCATCATTGACGGCATGTATTGTGGTGATAAATCACAAGTTCTTTTTATGTGATATCATTTATCCAGTACATTGTATATTATTTATTCTAAGGCCGCGTCTCCGTCGCGCGTGCTGGTACAACAGGCACTAACCACCACCACACCACACCACCATCTACCAGCTGTTGTTGAAAGTGCAGGTGGGGTAAAAGGGAAACAAACTGTAATCTGATGGCTTAGTGAGAGATTCGGTGATAAACACCCACACGTCTGTAGCTCGTTGTCAAGTCACGAACAATTAAGCGACAAAAATATAAAGTCCAATACATGCGTTTATTTATTTATTTAAAGGAAATCCAACAGCTTATCTTAACAAAATATACATCAATTTAACCGTAGAAACCCAATTACAGGTTCTCACGAATAGATAAATATATAGTTAGAATTGTGTCAACACTGGAGCATAACGAAGACTGGATAATGTTATTTTCACAGGTCCATGCGCTCAGTCCAGCCCATGCGCAAGGCCAGCGCCGAGCGGCGCCGGTTCCTCTGGTACTCGTTATACGCGTGGAGCATTACCATCGTTATGACACTCACTATGTTCCTGCTCGATATGTACCCAGTCGCGAGATTCCTCGACGCGAACGTTGGCAGCGATATGTGCTGGTTTGGATCAGGTAACATTGTTATTTTAAACTGTATCACGTTTTCTCTGCCGTCCATAATAAGCCTACGTATACTCTAATACTCATCTCTTTATAATGTCAAAACTGAATTTTTGTAACCAATAGCTTGCAGCAGCTTTAATCAGGTTGCCAGTTTTCATATAGCTCAACACTGATTTTTGCTTTACACCATTATGAAATTCTGATATATTTTGGTGATTAACTTTTCCATGTAAAAATTGAATGTGATAGTCATCTATCATAACAAAACTGAAGCTGTAAAAGCGCATGTTTCGTCTATCAGTTAGTTTCATCTGTTTACTCGAAATTTTAAATTTTATAAACTATATATACCTAGTACGAAAAGTTCTCCGAGTTTCGCGTCATATACAAAATTTTACGGAAACCCTCAATTCCTTGCAGTTCTTGTTAATAAAACCACTAAAAACAATACAATAAGCATGTCCTATCTACCTATAGTAAAAGCCGTCACTAGATCTTTGTTTGGTTATGCCTAACTACAACATTCGGAACTAAATTCCTAGAAAACATGACACTTATTTCCTTTTATCAGATCTTAGAACTAAATGAAGAACGGATTGATACTAAGAATGTATTTTTTCCAGCATTATGTCAATAAGTAAGAACGACGTAAGAGACGTTGATACAAGGCAAAATACGTCATACCATAATAGAAAGCTTTGAATTTATTGATATAACGTACTTACAAAACTACGTCATGAATTATTACGTCGTCCTAATTGCCAAATATTGGTCATCAAAAATTAATTCGATTCCAGTCATTGACTCCCCTTTGTTTATTTAAAAAAGATTATGAATATATATAGGTATGTAGATAATAAGGTTCCAAATAGCGAGTGTGGCTTAGCGGTAGCCCATGCGGCTTTCAAACCGACGCACGCATGTTGCATAGACTTTTCAAGCTCCGTACGGAATTCAAGCTATGTTAAGAATCGAAAAAATCGAAAACGAGTTATTATCGATGGCCAAATGTGGGCTATAAGCCCTTGGGTTATGGCATATACGTACGTATGCTTTGATGGAGGCTTGTGTCCCAGTAGTGAGAACTCACCTTTATCTGGCTGATTGGAAGCTATCACAGGCAATTTCTTCATTTTTCCGTTAGAACTTTTAATTTAACGGGAAAAACGTATATTCTTTGATTCTAGTGATATAAGCAACCCGCGTGCACAATTTCATCCAAATCGGTAGAGCTGTTTTGGCGTGAAATCTAGACACAACTAATACACAGACAACGTTTTACTTTTTATACTAGTAGGGGTTGTTCAGTTTAATATCGAGGGAATGTTTTGTATAAACGGAGGTATGGAGGTATCTATGCAGAAACTTCTACCTACGTATTGTATAAAATTTCCAGCCCAAAACTCGACTACAGACTGGCCTCACTACGTATTCTTCGTGATTCCCATGGGCCTGGGCACTTGCATGAACTTCGTGCTATTCATGATGACGGCACGACACTGCGCCAGGGTGAAGTCAGAGGTGCATCGACTGCAAGCGGGCTCTGTGGGCGACCGCGCCAAGAAACGATTTCGCGTTGACAGAGCCAAGTGAGTACCTATTCTTATTTTTCTAACCTTTCAACTTATATTGCTAGAACTGCTAGTTATCTATTGAATATTTTATTGTGGATCGAGTATGAATTTAGCCAAGCTATTACTATTAAAACTCTTTGGACAATGTACATCCAGCATCCAGGTACTTCCCCGGTTATATTTTTAACATAATTATTATTAGTACGTGTTTTTCAGAACGTATTATTGTTGTATCATGATTCATTAATCAATATCTTATACGCTTGCTATCTTGATTGCCAGTTATAGCTAGTGGTAAATATATTGGCAGCTCATTCTAAAATAACGTTCTGTAGTATAATACTTTATGAATCACCTTTATTGTACATGTTTTAAAGGTTAAACTATTTTCGTTAACTTTTGAAGGTCTTGTAACAATGGTTTCAATTAGATAGGTCAAGTGTTTTGAGGAAAATATTATTAGAGATGTTAAAACAAAACATATTATAGTGCACAGGGTCAATTAAGGGAACCACCCTTAATATTTTTTGAAAGGATTATAAAGTAAATAAAATTAGGTATAACAAGCAACTTCTGGATACATTTTCAAGGATATTCTAAAAACCAAGTTCTCAATATGCCAGTTTTATGATAGGTGGACGTAGGACGATTTAGGATACACTTATTTATCAATGTTGTGAAAGTCGGTATTCCAGTAAATTTGTTATTTCAATAAATTTTAACATATTCATACAATATAATGGAATTCAAAGAACTTGACTGTCTCCATTGGTGTTTTCCATCACGCAACATTATTATCAAATAACCGATATAAAAGGGACTATGGGGAATTCGAGCCATATCTAAAATAACAGGAAAAGGTGATAAGTACTTTATTATGTAATTGTCGACTATCTATTGTATGTGTTGAAAGGTAGATATAATGATAAATATATAGTAGTAAGTGGGTATATTCACAATAAAAAGATTTGAATGCGATAGTGCTTTGTGAAAAATAAAGAAATCATCAAAGAAAGCTACCGATAGTTTGAAGGGCATTTGTCATACGCTCAGATACGTTCACCTATATTATAATACGTAATAAAAAAATTAATATAGTGGAGTGACGATTATTTTCTAGATAACGTTTTTAATTAATGGGCAAATAAACATAGATACTTCATTTGATTAACACATATTTATTTATTTCGGTTTCCAATTGACAATATAATATATATTATATATAATTATACTATTTAAAATAACATTGCTTACTAGACATACATTTGCATTAAATTTTTAAAGGAAACTCAACATGCAAATTTTATTATTAAATAGTTTCAGTTATATTAATTATTAAATGGTTATAAGATTTTTTCATTTCAGTATTTGTTTTTGTGTTATCATCATCACTGTCACCCTGAAGAGGCCTACTGCTGAACATAGGCTTCCCCCACCAGAGCACCACTTTGAGCAGCTGGGTGCCTCCTGCATGCATCGGCTTACCGTGGTTTTGACTAGTAACTTGATTGTAATTTTTAAACTGCTAAACTAATCATAAGAATGTGTCCATTAACACATTTCTTAATGTCTCTATGAAGGGGAAGACACTTTGTTCATGAGTCTTTTTGAGTAACACTCACTATGCTATGGTCAATATCACTATCACTACTATTTGATTGTAACTAATCGACACACAAAAATGTATCGAATTGACAGTTTCGCTACGCAGTTTATGTGCAGAGTTAATATGGAAATTTTCAAATTTGGAAATAAATCTCTCCTGTTGCATTGCAATCAAAGTTCCGAGATCACCTCCCAGATCATCGGTCCACCTAGTAGAGGCCCGGCCTACACTACGTTTTCCGTTTCATGTTCACCACTCGAGAACCTTTCTTCTCCATCGGCTTTTTTGTATAACCTTCATATATGCCAAAGTTTAAAGTTTTAGTTAAGTAAAGTCAAAGTTAAGTAAAGTTAAAGTCAAAAAATTCATTGCAAATAGGCTATTTTTAGCACTTTTACAAGTCAAAATTATATAAGGTACTTAAAATTAAGTTATTTTACTAAGCATATAAAATTACAAAGTGCTTATTGTCAAATAATATATAGCAAGCCCATTACAATATATGAGTTTGAAAAAAAGCAGTTCTCTTTCTCACTATTGGTGCAAGCAATCCGGCACAATGCAGAACAGACAACTCCGATCCGAAGCTTCAGTTACAACTGTAAAGGAGAGACTTTACAGTGATGTATTTTTTTTAAAGTACTATATATGTAGGCAGATGACGATTATTCCTAGTTGTTATTGTCTACTTAATCAATCTAATTAAGGTTTTTACAGGGTTATGACGCCGAGTATCGTAGTCTTCACTATATTTAAAATTACCTTCAGCTGTTTCTGAGAAAGTGTCTCACAGACAGACGGGCAAAAAAGTGGTCATGTGGTTTTACGAAGTGTGCAAAAAACCTTATAATGCTATCTGGTTATACCTACAACACAGAATAAAGTGTCATTTCCGTTCTGATTACGTGATTTTTTATCCGTATTGTAATTAGCCAACAAAAATACGTCCTTCGTGTTCTTAAATTCTCAATACGCCATGTAGTGTTTCCGTTTTAATAGGTGTCATAACTTTTTTCCGATTTGGCGTGTTAATTTAAATTGGAATGGTTAACTTTATAGATACGTGTTAACCGGCAAGCTGTGGGTGGTGATGGGAGCAGGCTGGGTGTCTGAACTAGCATCAACGCTGGCCATGCACCCTGTCTGGTTGTGGTCTATCGTGGACCTCTTCAACGAGCTGCAAGGAGTGTTCATTTTCCTCATCCTAGTGTTCAAGCCGAAGCTCTACTACCTCATCCGAAAACGACTCGGTAAGGGAATTTGGGTTTCATTCCGTGAGAGTACTCTCCACCTTGTTGCTGATATCTTAGACAGAGCACCTTGACATGGTGTTGTAGGTTAGAGTTAAGACATTACTTAGGAAGTCTATATTGAAAATTACAAAGCTATGATTTTCTACAGAAACTTTATAAATTAGAATCAATGTAACTAATATATTATACTATATTGTATAACCTGTGATTTATATTTTTAATATAGATACCTACTTATAACTATCATTAAATATTATTTATTACGTTTTAGTCATTTTGTATACATAGCAGTTGGTAGGTATCTAATAATTTTCATTATCTAAAGCTGCAGAGATTTTTGTTAAGTCTACAAAACTAATTTGGTTTGGGTTTGGTTCATCCATTGACGTATGCAGTAGTTGATTGCGCATAAAGTTAAATCAAACGTCGATAACGTGTCACTGATAGGTACTCTATCTATCGAATTTGTGGTCGTCACTGATAAGCACCTCAGCTCAGCTATTTTTGAATAAACGGCATCAAGTGTCATTATAATACGAGATTACTCATATTTTTTTCATGATTGTTTTAATAATATAGAGAGATGTGAATATCATGGCTTCAGTATCAGTATCATAGTTAGTATATGATACCTACTGGTATTAGAATGATTATTTCTGAAATCTCCACTGCTTTAAACGATGTAGATTTAGAGAGTAAAGTCCATTTTATTTACCAGTATAGACGCTAGAAAGGAGTCAGTGAGGGTTTCCGGTGTAATCTTATAAAATTCATGTTATGTGAAGCAAGCCCTGCCATAGTATAATATGTCATTATTTTTCGATTCGTAGTACTCTTTATTGCCTGACTCACTTACAATGACAATATGATGAATTAATAAACAATCAATCAACAAGTGTTACTTCCTATGTATTTTTGTATAGAGAATGAATTTTGTTTTTCAGGTTGTTCAAGGATACCATTAGATTCAAGTATATACTAGAAGTATTCCATTTTGTTATCTGTTTCTATTCTATACAACGCTACTTTTAACGTAGCTCTTCAGAGTGATCGGTTCAGGAACCCGCTTTATTAACTCACTAAAACTCTACTTCATTTAACTAAGTAATTAAATGTCTGAAACACATCAATTGCAAATAAATACATATCTACGCAACCTGTTTATTAAATGTATGTGCTTATAAATAGTAGCAGATACACTTTGCTTAGATAGCAGAGTTAAATGACCACCCTTTAGCGGATTAATACAAATCGATTTTATTATGAACTTAAGTAGACCGGTTTATTTTGAGTTTACTTTTATAGATAAAATCTAAATAGTTAAAACAAATAAAGTTAAGAGGATGCCTAATATTTACAAATATTATTGGCGGCGGTACCGCCGCGCGTACTTCTTGAGGATGGGCATCTATATTGCCCGAATATCGGGCGAGTTATTCGACTGTATCTCGTGAGTGTTAGCCGTGTACTAGTTATAGTTATGAAGGCTACTCACGTCAGTTTCTATAATATTATATAAAATAATTGTTTTTCTTGTGGTCATAGCTTCCCAGTAGTTTGTACGTGTCGTAGACATAGCTTTTCCGCTGTCGCATTATTTAAGACATGCATCCTTAATATTGATGTAGGCTTGATGTAATAATAGCTTGCATGATAACTATTCTATGTCTTGTTGATACGAAAGGCATTATCTAATAACACTAATATGAACAGGATTGGAGAAGCCGGACGCGCAGAAACAAGCTTCCTCTGCTAGGACGTCTTCCACCTTCCTCTCCCGGACAATCAGCTCCGACGAGCGCGCCACCATGCGGATCTCTCAGGGCAATAACATAAAGCTACCGTAACTTCACAGTAATCATACATAGATAGCATGTTTTAACGCTCTTAATGAAAATAATGTTAGTTTAACACTAGTTCTTGTCCTAATCAAATCGTTTTCGAGATCCTTATATTATTCAGAAATATGACAGTTATATATTAAATTTTTCTGAATCCAATCAACCTATGATTTTAGTTAGTTCCTAAAATCGATATAAGTAGTACCTAAGTTTTAAATACGTTATACGTTTTCTGTGTATAATGAGGATCTCTAAAGCGATTATTTTTCCGCCTTATTCGTTCCGTAGTGCCAACTTCAGATCACGCCCAGACCATACCTTCAGGAAGGCGTAAAGTCTGGCACTATAAGGCGGCAGACTGGGACGGATTGCGAGAGTTTTATGCTTCTTATCCTTGGGGGCAGTTGTGCTTCACTTCAGATAGTATTGACGTGTGTGCTGACTCCATTGCTGATGTCGTGCTGCAGGGTATGGAATGTTTTATTCCTAGCTCCTGGGTACGCATTGGTGGCCGGAGTCGTCCCTGGTACGATAAATCGTGTGCTATCGCATCTCGCCACAAAAACGCAGCCCATACATCTTGGACTGAAGCACACCTACGTCAGGACCCCAATACAGCCGTGCTGAAAAAGAAGCTTAACGCTGCCTTCAGATCAAGCAAGAGAGTTATGGCTAGGGCCAAAGCAGTCCACATTGGCAAAATTGGGGACCGGTTAGCAAGCTTCCCTTCGGGAAGCCGTGCCTTTTGGTCGCTTGCTAAAGCTGCTGAAGGCAATTTTTGTCAACCCTCATTACCAGCATTACGTAGGTCGGGTGACACTCTGGCTCATAGTGCAAAGGAAAAGGCTGACATTCTGAGCAGTTTCTTTGCTTCTAGCTCGACCCTTGACGATGGAGGCGCCACACCGCCTATTCTTCTGCGATGTGGGAGTTCCATGCCAGAAGTACGTTTCACTCAGAAATTGGTACGGAAGGAACTCATGTCTCTTGATGTGCATAAATCAAGTGGGCCAGATGGCATTCCGGCTATCGTCTTAAAAACCTGCGCTCCGGAATTGACTCCAGTCTTAACGCGCCTCTTTCTACTTTCATATTCAACTGGAAGTGTGCCATCTTCGTGGAAGGTTGCCTTAGTCCACCCGATCCCTAAGAAAGGGGACAGATCAGACTGTACTAACTACAGACCTATAGCTGTTACCTCTCTGCTCTGTAAGGTGATGGAGCGTGTAATCAATACCCAGCTCTTAGGTTACCTTGAAGATCACCAGCTTATCAGTGACCGTCAATACGGTTTTCGTCACGGTCGATCAGCTGGTGACCTCCTGGTATACCTTACTCACCGCTGGGCCGAAGCCGTGGAGAGCAGAGGGGAGGCTCTGGCAGTCAGTCTTGATATTGCCAAAGCTTTTGATCGGGTTTGGCATAGGGCACTGTTATCGAAACTTCCATCTTACGGCCTTTCCGAGGGGCTATGTGCATGGGTCGCCAGCTTTCTCTCCAACCGGAGAATTAAGGTTGTTCTTGAGGGCTCCTGCTCCGAGAGTATGCCTATCAATGCTGGCGTCCCTCAGGGATCTGTGCTTTCACCAACGCTGTTTATTCTGCATATAAATGACATGTTGCAATCTAGCAACATGCATTGCTATGCGGACGATAGCACTGGTGATGCACAATATGCCGGTCATGCAAATACCCCTCACGAAAAAGTTGTAGAAAGTAGGAACAAGCTTGTGTCTGAAGTTGAAGCTTCCCTTGAACAGGTTTCAGATTGGGGGAAACTGAATTTAGTTCAATTCAACCCAGCTAAGACACAAGTTTGCGCATTCACCGCTAAAAAAGCTCCATTTGTTATGGCTCCCAAATTTCAGAATGCTCCCCTCATGGTTTCAGACAGTATTGGGATCTTGGGTGTTGACATTTCTGCCAATGTACAGTTCCGCTCTCACATTGCGGGCAAGGCTAAACTTGCTTCTAAGAAACTTGGCGTGCTCAATAAGGCGAAGCGGTACTTCACACCGAGCCAAAGACTTGTGCTTTACAAAGCACAAGTCCGACCTCACGTGGAGTACTGCTCTCACCTCTGGAACGGAGCACCCAAGTACCAAGTCCAGCCTCTTGACTCGATACAGCGTAGAGCTATCAGAATTGTCGACAGTCCCAAGATCACTGAGCGCCTGGAACCACTCAATATTCGTAGGGATATTGGATCTTTATGTATATTTTACCGCCTTTACAATGGGGAGTGTTCTGAAGAGCTATTCAACCTGATTCCGGCATCGCGTTTCTTCCATCGCACCTCTCGCCACCGCAAAAAAGCTCATCCACACATTATTGAGTCATGGAAATCGCATACGACTCGATTTATGCGTTCTTTCTTGCCGTACACCTGCAAAATGTGGAATGAGCTCCCGCCAGCGGTCTTTCCAACGAGTTACAACATAGAGTTCTTTAAAAGGAGGGTTAAAAGAGTCCTACAGGGTAAGCAATGCATCGGTGACACCTCCTCCGGTGTTACAGATGTCCATAGGCTACGGTGACCACTTCCCATCAGGTGGGCCGTACGCTTGTTTGCTCCCTTTAACATAAAAAAAAAAAAAAAAAAAAAAAAAAAAATTTTTTCATAATGCTTACATAATTCGTATATTTTAAGAGTTAAACTTTCGACTGGTCTAGTCATAGAATATAATTATATACGATTGCTTATATGCTTTATAATATAATTTTTGTATTTTAGTGACTTATGAATATTTTTATAGTTGAGTAGTTATGCTATTAATATAAAAAAAATGGTACAGTTCATTAAGTTAAGTATTTGCATTAAAATTGTTTCATTCCACAATTTTTCTTATATATTATAGGTCTGTACATAACGCTTACGTAGTTATTTAAATGGAAAAATATAATGCACCTATGACAGAGAAGGTATTAACAGACTTTCATTAAATGTGATCAAATTTTATAAGTTACCTTAAACTTTTGGTAACTCTATATAATCACAAATATAAAAACATCTAACCTGAGTTGGTATTTTTTACATCTAAAAGCCATATAGAGCTTGCAATAAATATTTATATATCTGTAATATGATAGTATGAAGTTATAGATTCTGGAAAAGACCATAAGCGGGGACACAGTAAACTTTAATTTACAATAGTGCCAGAACTATTGTAAATTAAGGTTTACAGTTATACAAAGATATGAACTCGATACTCGAATTTCGTTCGAAATAATTTAAAATATAGGTTCTTATTGTATTACTCAATCATCCAGTAAAAACAATAAACGCCGGCTTGCGGCGTTATGGTGCGCGAGGCCGCGCTGTGGTCACACTTTCAGATTTCTCACACACTTAGCACATTCACTTAACTAAGGTTTTCTGTATAATGTTTTGACAGCCTTTGTGGTGTGATGATTGAGTAGGTTGGCTCACAGCCTGGAGGTGGCGGGTTCGATTTCCGCGCTATGACCAGTATTTGTGCATAGACAAGAAGGCATGATCGTCGTAGTTCCTGGGTCCTTAGATACAGGGGATCGTAGTTAAGGTCCAGGATCTATGTATGTGATAGTTGGGCGTTATTTTTATTATTATTATAAATTTATTGGTATTTTCTGGATTTTCTTTTTTATACGTTAGATTTGACAACAAATTATCATATCCTTGAGTGTTATCACTATTCAACCAGTCACGCAGTACAGTGCATCATTTACTTTTTTGGCCTAAAAGTTAGAAGCAATTGACTTAGTTAATCATTAATTAATCTGCATTACTTTTCCGATATTGACTAATTATAGTCACGTTCTAGAATGTTTTACTGCCGCCTAAATAGTTAATATTATGTCAATTGTGTAGCACCTGTTTTTATTTTTGTTTATAAAGTTTTAAGGAGTAAAATTCCGAGAGATAATATTTTATAAAACATTTTCGTTTAGTTATATAATACGAGCCTAAAATCACAAATTATTATTATTACTAATACTAATGTAACTATTTTACGTAACAACAGTTTTCATAGAAAACGTAAATTAGAGTTTAATTTGACATAGACATAAATTAGAAATATTGTCTAAGGATTTAAACGAGCTACATGAGCTTCGCTACTTGTACTATTATTTATTCTGTGGCCTAGCTACAGCAGGCGTAGGTATGTATAATTGATCTCACAACATCGCCTACCATGGCAATCACAACCCCAAAACTTATTTTTTCATCGTTGATTAATCTATTTGATTCCATACGTATAATTATGATAGTCATCTCCTTGCATACAAACTGTTACTATAATAATAACACATATGTAATTTAAATCTATTACACAAATTAATAGTATTTAAAAAAAAACAGATTATACTAAGTACATTCTACATAATGTACTACCTAGGTGATATAACTAGGTATTTAGATTATAGTTTATGATTTAATTGTTCTGTAGAAAGTGCTTTAAGATGATTGATAGAACCAGGCGTGACTTTGCGGAAGTTCATCTTAAATACAAAATGTAATAAGAATATCTACTTAGTGTGATTCCGCTAAAAACTTTTTAGAGTTTTTATAGCGGAATCACATTATATATTTCGTATAGAAAATGTTTTGTAAAACATACTTATGTGTATTATAGTATTACTTAAACTGGTATGTAGGAAAAATGCTAAAACCTCTCTCTACATTAAAAGCAATTCATACCAAACAACAGTTGTTACATTACTAGCTTCATTAGTAAGCTCAAAATCACGCTACAAGCTTTGGAGAGAGCTATACTCGAGGTTTCCTTGCGAGACAAGATTCAAAATGAGGAGATGCGCAAGAGAACGAATGTTACCGATATAGCTCTTAAAATTTGCAAGTTGAAATGGCTGTGGGTAGGACACATTGGATACAAAGGAGCGAGTATAGGCGCGTGGTGATGGAACCGTAAGAAGTAGCGTAGGCTGGTCCGCCATTGGACCGACGACCTGGTCAAAACTGTCGATGGATGCACGAGGAAAGCCGCCGCAACTGTTGTTCTACGATATTTCATAGCTCTGTATCTCGTAGTATAAATGAAATAGCAACAACATATAAACTCACGCGAGAGTCGCGCTTCGTAGCGTCGTAGTCACAGGCGTTAAATTCGAGAAGAGAGTATACAGTATACACCCTTGTTATTACAAAAGGGGCTATCGTTTATTTAACCCTTGAATGTTATCCGATTCATGATATCAGACCCATGTTTTTTATGGTGTCTACACTATGTAAAACTATGCTCGTACAACAATCCTTAATTCATAATCGAAAAAGAAATCGCAATATTTTTACTAAAATATAGCTAGGATTTATATGCGTCAAAATTATAACGAAGTAAAGTAGTTGTAATTAGAATAAAACATATATTATCAAAAAAGTCACGGGCATAGATTATAATCTATTCAGATGAATGAAGCCAAAAAACAAAAGGTTTGCTAAGATTTAGAGGGTGAAAACCATTTCCCCCCGCTGTAGGTAAATTGTAAACTGTAGGTAAATTCACTCACGGGCTCTATTATCTGCAGATAGCAGAGCGACGTCAATAACATTTCAGGATGATCCTCATAACACCTATTTAATGTAGCGTAATCGTATTAAATGTAAGTTTACTTCAAAATATTAAATTGTAGTGACAATAAAAGCGCACGCTGCACACATGTAGTTCTTTGATTTAACGAACAGGTACGATGGGATTGACGCTTGTAAGCCTATATAGGTCATAAAACTAAAATAGATTTAAAAAAGGTACTTACATTTATATCGATTGATCGAAATCATTTTTAATATTGAAAAGAAAATAATATGTAGTAGTTAGTTGTAGCTCAATAGCTCCATTTCTAATACGAACTACTGAAGTTATCTATAAGAGGTTGTTAGCAGTTTTCCAATAACCTCCCGTACTTATAATTTATTATGACATCTTATGAATCTGTCATTCATCATTTATTGTTTGTTATAATTATGTAGATGATTTGAAGACAAAATGTTTTAATTATAATTAAGTATATTGCTTACCTATATTAAAATTATCTTCATTCCATTTGTTATTTTATTACAATTAGTGTTGACATATACATAAAAATAAAAAATACACATAAAAGAAAACTTATCCCTCACTTGGTTGTCTGGCAAGACACTTTTCTCGGAAATGGCCTAGAATATAATACCTACATAAAACAAGACAAGATGGTTTCGGTAGGTCTTATTTGCTACCAAGTAAACTTTTCCTGAAGTAAAAATGTAAAACATGAATAATAACTAAAGTAAAAATAACAATGTTAACCATGTTATTAGAAACATTAATTTACTTGATATTTTTTTATATTTTTAGCTGAATGGATTTGGGTGAAATTCGGTACCAAGATAGCTTATACACTGGATTAACATATAGGCTACATTTTATCCCGGAAAAGTGAAATTTTCCCGTGGGATGAGCTAATAATTAAAATTCTTTTTATCCGCGGGTGAACCCGCGGGGCGTAACTAGTTAATCATGAATAACAAACAAGGGCTTGATAAACAAATAAAATCATTTTATATTTATCGCAGCTAAAACTCCCACCTGCGATAAATATAGTATACTGGGTTTTTTATTAATCAATAATTTAGTTATTTTTATCGGATGTTACCTACTAACTTATGCAATACGTAAACGTTCATGAATACATTTCAAAAAGAAGGACACAAAATTCGTTTAGTTCTGCAATAATTCATAATATGGTTTCTATTTCAGTTTTTTGTAATTGTGTAGCTTTTACGAAGATAAGAAAATGCACACAACTGTAAGTCTCCGCTGGAAAACGGGTAAACTGCAGGGTTTTATACGCCATACATTTACAACTTACGGTTTAAAATGCTCATAAGTTTAGTTCAATAGATCGTAGAGAAGCACAGAGAATCACGGTGAGCGCAGTAGTCTCCCGCGGAGCAGCAGTGTCAGCGTCACCTCGCCAGAAGAGCCGCTAGTCGCTAGTCCACTACGATACTCGGCAGCCGTCACTCCGCCAACACGGGCCCGAGAGCACGCCCGTATACACCTAATAAAAATACTCACGGATATCGGCATCCACTACCAACACTGTGTGGTCGTTATGCATATTTCCTGAACGTTTTGTTACTACTTCAACATGTGGCTCCTCATGATTATTGGTGCATTGTGTGGAAGTACTAATGGTGATGCCTTTAGCGAGGTGCCGATTTTTTATAAGTGTTGTCAGAAAAATCAGGTATTTATAAGAGTGATTGAAGATGTCAATAACAGTGAATCCTATGAGTGCTTAGATCGCGAAAGTATCGAAACGTATTACAATATTTCAAAATCTCCGTTGATAGTCGGTGATTCAGTTCCAGTAAAGTATGGAAATCCCAACCAAACATTATACGAGCCGCTCACTACAGAACAAATGGATATTAGATCATCCACGGAAAATTGCTACGATAGGGTGGTTCTTGACATAACCAACGGAATGATTAGTTCTGAAATTCCAGAAATGGTTGAGATACCTTCCTTAAACAACACGACAGATACGAAACATTTTACCTTAGGTTACATTCAAAAGTGTTGTCCAAAAGGGCATAGTTATGATACAGTATACCATTCGTGTAAGAAAGACTCGAAAGCGATGAGTGAAGAATTGTTACTCAATCGACTGAAAGTGAACAGCAGCCTCATCTATGAGGTTGAAACTGTTTTGCACTGTAAGCCTGATCAGTTTGCTGTGGAATTTAGCGATGAGTTTAATTCCTTGGAGGTGAAGGGTAGCATGTTGACAGTTTTGAAAAAGGGCAGTGGGGGTGGTGGTGATGCGTTTGAAGGCGAGTGGTGCGTGGAGCAGGAGTACCGGCGGCCGGGGCTGGTGGCGCGCGCTTGCTCGCAGGACTGCACCGCGTACGGAGCCTTCTGCGTAAGAAAGTGCTGCCCCGTCGGACAGCACTACAAGACGCGCCGCTGCGGGAGCCCTATCAGTGATTGTGTATCCGACGATGAAAATACACCCTTGGGCATTTACAAGTACATGAATCCTTTGAAAAACGATGGTATAGGAGGTAAGACTGGTCTATAATAATATATACATTATTATGAATCTACATTAATATAATACAATATATAATTTGTATAATATGTAACTGACCAAGTGGAGTGAGATCAGTATAATGCTTTGGGCGAATCAGCATTTGTGTGTTTTAGTTTTGTAGTGTCCGATAAGTAGACCACTGACCCGGTATACCTTCAAAAAACCAAGATCTGTAGGTGAAAGGGTAAGTAGTACTTAGCTTAGAAGTTTTTAACCATCTTGGCCCGTTTTAGAAGTAGGTAAGTGATTACACAAAAATCTAATTAAGTAACTAAATTTTTATCTCTAGTTTTGTTTGGTCGGGACAAATAAAAAGGCATTTCTTAGGGTTCCAAAACAAAACGGTTAAAAAGGAACCCTTACCTATTTAATTATAATAATTAGCAGAACCGCCTGAGCTTCACAGATTAATTCATACTTAATTTTATGCCCTACCTTTGTCAAAAGTAAGAAGGAAAGGTGAGAGAAGAAGATAGGAGTAAAGAAAGGATGAATGAGACGATGAAGGGAGAGGCACATCTCGAATTTTTTGATAATTTGATATGTCTGATTCCTCACGTTGTCGTGCTTCACCGGCCGTGTGATCGCTGTGGCGTGAGTTTTAGACCACTCTACCTCTTCCCGTGGTATAGTAAGCCAGTTAAGGCCAGAGAATAGTTAGCAATATTCTCTTCGATACATTAAAATCTAATACATCTTAGACTCCACCACATGGTCACTTACCATCAAGTGAGATAAGTGGTCATAAGCAACCAGTATAAAACAATAAAAAACATACTGTATTTACCAAGCCGCCTGCCAGGCGTGGTGATTACGAAAAACCACTATGATAAGCGTCCAAAGTGGCTTTTTTTCAAAAGGTTTCGTTTGTATGAAAGTCGTAGGACTCTACTGAGTCACACTCACCTGCAAGTAGCGTAAATTTTTCACGCTGACAAAAAATTTAGTTGATTGCAATGAATTTTTATATATTTTTAAGCGACTTCACAAAGGAAGATTGTTCTCAGTCAATTCAGCTGTATATTTCTAGTGTAGTTTTTGACAAAAACTTTCTAATAGATGCATTGCAATTTGATTATTAAGTTGGAGATTAGGAATAAGGAATGGAACAACAACCTAAAAATGATCCAAATGCGGGCTAAACTACGCTTAGTAGTGTCAGACTCGTACTTGACCATTTCATTTCGGGTACCTAATTCAACAACTTACCTCAATAACACTATCTTGACATGTTTATGTCAAGATAGTGTTATTGAGTGACTTACTTATTACTTATAAAATTAAACTGTAACTAAGGAAAGGCCTGGAAAAACATCACCTTACCTTAATAAACTCACTCACCCTATTAGAAAGAAATCCTACTAATAATGTTATGCCAAATCGAATGCTAATAGAGTCCGCTTTTATCTAACCGATGTGTACCTATAACAGTGAAAAGGTATTCATTAGCTTACCTTCAGTAAACTATGCTATACCTTGTCTATGTTGCCCGATAAGCGTAAATAGTACCTGTAATTGTGATTTCGTTACCAGATATCATAGGCATAGGATCACGCCTAGTCTGCAAAACAGGAAAAGAAGTGCTGAACCACACCATAAAAAGTGACTATCAGACTGTGGACAAGTATGGCAAACTGCACTGGAACGACATTACCTATGATCAGTACTGCTTAGAGGTGTTCGACAACAGACATTGCAACCCAGGGGACATTTACGTCACTGCAATTATCTGCTTTATTCCGGAGCAAGCCAATGAACAGTTCAAAACATCCTTTTGGGTAAGTGCTCCCATACTTTAATCTCTATAGATTATATAGACTATCTACTGTCTATACCGTATGTTCGAGCGCGGCGCGAAAGGATCAACAAGCCAAAAATCCCCGGAATATGAAAGCCTTATTTCGAGACACCAAAGGGTTTCTCTTACTCCAAAAAAATGCTCCAGTAATAAATATGCATTTGAAAAATCAACATAATTGCTACGAACAAAACACCACCACGAGCTAACTTTTCTAGTAACGCTATCTAGTTGAAACAGGCTTAAATAAATTTTCAATCATCTTAACTACGACTCAACGCCGTACTGCTTGATCCGTTTTATAATACACTTTTATTATTTTTGTTATGTGTGTGACTAATGAGAATCATAACTTGTTAATGCATCGTCGGCTTTATAATAGGGGGAAGTAGGAAACTAGATGCAAAACTTTGAACCTAAGAACTAACTCCGAATTCTTTTCAAGGCATTGTTAGCTATTGTGAAGTTACTGGGTAGTGGGTATAATAAGAGACTGATCACACAGTGCTCATTTTTGAGGATAATTCTGCGCAGGATTCTATAGTTTAGAGTTTTGAGAAGCATTGAATTGAAGCTGTTATGGGCAGGTGTGATGCTTCATACAAGGAGAACGGTTAGCTTGACAAGTCATACGCTTACATAGGTCCATTAAAAATTCAAGATCTTCATTTGTACTTTTATATACAACGAAACGGAAATCGAACCCGGATTTATTTCTGAAATTACAGTCGTAAAAGATTTTATTGCTGTAAATAATAAACATGCTGTTGCAGCACGAGCAGAGTGGAAGGGCGTGTTTTCACGAAATGTCCTAGATATATTTAAATACGGCATTCGATTCTATTAATTTAGCGGGTCCGGTCATTTGTTTACATTTTATTTTTATGCTGTAGTAATAAAAATACCATTACGGTCAACTTTGTGTGGCCGGTATGGAGCAATATTATCGTAATTATTTGGTTTTCTCTTTTCTTCTCTCTTTTTTTTTCTCTGGTGTGATGCTTTTTGAGATATAATGGTATTAGGGTCGAGCTATAGTGAAGGTGCTAGTTAATCATGTATGATTTTCATTATCACGTATATACGTACCCGTAAGGCGGTTATCACACGACACCGCGCGCCGCCGCGGTTTGCGGAGCCAGTTAAGCCGATTTTGATGAGCCGCGCGGTGAGGTGGTTTACGCGCCTGTCTACGCGGATGGATTTCGGCAACTGCGGCGAACTTTTCGGCATGAAATACATTTTTTAACTGTAGCATCCTTCTCCCACAATGTTCCGCGCGGATACGCGGCGCCCCGTATGTGACGCGCCGCCCGTCCGCGCGGCGGGGCGGTGGCGGCGAGAAAACCGCTCGAACGCGCGGTCGGGCGGTGTATGTGTGTTAAGCATTAACGGATTACTAAGAGACCAGTGGAAAGTGAAATCCGTCTCACCACCTGCCGCGGCGGTGCGCGGTGCCGTATGATAAGCGCCTAACACCTTTTAATCTTTTGCGTTGGAACACATATTGTAAAGATAAAATGGGTCTATTCGCGTACAAAAAAGTCAAAATTATGTTTTGTACGCAAATAGACCCGTTTTATCTTTACAATACTTATATACGTTACGTAACTAATTATTTATGCTACCGGCTACCGTGCCATTTGTATGCAATGTTTTTTCGTTTGCTAATTATAAAGTGTAACAGCTGATCAGCATATCAAGTGTCTGTCTGGCGTTGACGTTGATCGTCTACTGCTCGCTGCCGAAGCTTTGGAACCTGCATGGGAAGACCGTCATCTGCCATGCTAGCATGATGCTGCTGGCATACACCTGCTTGGCGCGAGCTCAGTATGGTCATGTGCCGGATACGAAGATTTGCACCACACTAGGTAACATTCTTTATTTTATTTTGATATTATTGCTATCGCCCGCATCTCGCGTAATGTTAGTAATACCAACAGCCTGAAGACGTCCACTGCTGAACATAGGCCTCCACCATAGGAAAAACTACTTTGAGTGGTTACCTCTTACTCCTTACTTGGATACCTCTTGCATAAATCGGCTCCCCGCAGTTTTTACCAGGTTATCGGTGACTATGATAGATTACAGTGGTAATGACAAACAAAGAACATAATATTCTATAATATAGTGAGATAGGTAATTACAATTAACTGCCAAAAATTACTAGAAAGCTTATTTGGAAGTAATTTAAGTAAATAACAGACAACTATCGTGGAAGTTGATCGTTTTGTATAAATATTTGGGCATGTAGGTATAGTTGAATTTATAAATAAGCGGTGTTGGGAGATTTCTTAAAATAACAGCTTGCGCACCGAGTTAATGTAGTATTGATGCTAAAAAAAAACAGTCTTGAAGAATAATCATCTTCACGTAAAGATGTTTAGTTTGGATAGACTATCATTTACTTGTGTCGGCTTCGTGGAGGATCGTCTCTGTCACATGAATACACATACTCCTACGTTATTTGTGCTCCTTTAAAAGAGAGGGTAACGTGGCGAAAAATATAATACAAATTAAAAAAAAAAAATTATACCTAAACCGACATATTCTTCTTGCTAAAGTTAATGTTCTATAGAAAACTAAAAAAAAAACAACCAAAACGAAGCCATACACTACAACCTCCGTGTCGCGTATACATATTAAAATAGGGAAAATTACGTAGGTTACCTAGCCTGACCTGACCTAATCCACCTCTGAACAGGAAATCATGGCTACTGAACAAACAGGAAAATTATATCACAACGAGCTTCTGCCCGCAGCTTCGCCCGCGGCGTGGCCTATGGTAAAATAATTCAACCACCCATTTCACCTTCTTAAGGGTGGAATTTCGAAAAATCCCTTCTTAGCGGATGCCTAAGTCATAATATCTACCTGCATGCAAAATTTCAGCCCGATCCATCCAGTGGTTTGGGCTGTGCGTTGATAGGTCACTATGTCAGTCAGTCAATCCGTCAGTCACCTTTGAGTTATATATATTTAGATACAAGATAGATTTGCTGACCATAATGCCATACCGTTGTAAAAATTAGAGTAGGCATACTTAGCACATAATTATTAAATTTAATTTAGGTATTTTATAGTTTTCGGTTTTCGTTCGAAGAACACCATCGAACATACGCTAGCTAATTGACTATCTGGCTGTCTGGCGGTGATAGGCCTTTTTACTGCGCTAAGATAGGTTTTTGATTACTAGCTTATTTGCCTGGCTTCGCATGAGTTCATTTTATCATTCATTATCATATATTTTCAAACAATATTAAATATACAGTTTAGCCCAGTTAGTTTGATTATAATACTTGTATCTATATAAATAGGACTTTGTCCTTGCCTCAGTGGCATGGTGAAATAAAATGAGAAGACAAAAAAAACTTGATGGTTTAAAAATAAGTAAAATCGGCAAATAGATGGCAGAGTATAACGCCTTCAAAGTTTCTGCAGGGATCCTCATATCATCTATTGTTCCCGTTCTCGTTAAACAGAGGTCGTGTGGTGGTACCTCACACCTAATCTCACCTAATATGAATTTTATGATTTGTGACGTCATACAAAATATTGTAAGTAAAGCTACCATAGAGGTACCACCACAGATAACTATTATATACTGTACCTATTGTACCCATTATATATCGGCACCGATGACGCGACGGTGTATACAGTTTAATATCACTCAATTTCACAGGGTACGGGATCTACTTCGGGTTCATAGCGGCGTTCGCCTGGCTCAACGTCATGTGCTTCGACATCTGGTGTACATTTAGGTGAGTTTCGCCCAAAAAAAATTTGTAGAAAATAATGAAAACCGATGACTTTGTGTCTATAATTTCAAAAGTCTATGTTGTATTGTGTAGGTATTTATATCTAATAGGTCACCTGTCTGCACACGTAAATGTATGAGCAATGCAACTTTAAAAAGAAGTGGTTCCGCTATGAAGTCTCTAATGAAAATGTTTTTGTGAAAGCTTTTAGTGTTATAGGGCAGACAGTACTCACACAGTATAAACCCTGTTTTTGGCTAAGTACTAATTCGACCTTAGACTCAATAGGCGCCAAAGCTTAAGTAACCGAGTTCGCATAATAGCGAGGCACATTTCATCTAATACCACGTATACACTCGGCCTCTGCCAATGCTCGCGGCAAGTGAGCAAGAGAAATGAATGAAAAAAATGAAAACACCTCACTCGCGCTCACACTGCCATTCTTTGACTTTCGTGCGAAAATGGACAATGGATGAAGCGCCGGGCAGTGGCGGCATGAGCAGTGACAGTTCGAGTGACCTGCTTACATACACGTCCTACCCTCTTCTGTGGCCAAAATGGCTGAGTGTAAACGTGGCATACTCATACTGTCTATAAACCTGCGCACTACCTTGCTCACTGGCATGGAAGTGATGCTTGTTGCTGAATCGAATATGAAGGGTTACAAAATCATTACGATGCGCCTTGTCAGATAAGGTATTTATTCTATGTCCGCATCTTCATCGCGCGTATAGCTAGGTACAACACGCGCATAAAACTAGCTGATGATGAATATACGCTCACAGGGAAAACAAGTCTTTTTAATTTTTGTAATTCTATCTGATGTATTGCTTGATGAGGAATTCGGGATTGAGCACCTACGTTACACGTCTCCAGCTCCTTCACTACTCATGATTTAGTTCTGAGTGACCAAATATTTAACCTATAATACCTACCTCAATTTGTTCACTGGATGACATTATCATTTCCACAGCTCTATGAGTAAGACTAGCTCCAAGCGCCGGCGATTTTTCTATTATTCGTTATATGCATGGGGCATCGCCATCGCCATGACGTTCACTATGTCGCTGCTCGACATGTATCCAGTCACAAAGTTCCTCGACGCGAATATCGGCAGCATCAGGTGCTGGTTTAATACTGGTAATTATACTGTTACTTTACTTTTTTTCACTTCTTGGTAACGAAAGACTTAAAGAATATTAGTACGATACTACGTTATTGCATACAAATTTTCTTTTATTGCCATATACAAGATATACTTTGGAAAACACGAAGAGCTTACTCGTTCTTATCTCTGGCCAGGGTCTCAAGTGTCAATACCGAACAGCTCAAATATTAATAAATATTTACTAGGTGGTAGGACTTTTCTGCAAAGTTCGTCTAGGTAGGTACCACCGCTTTGCCAGTTATTCTGCCGCCAAGCAGTAGTGCGCAAGCACTACTGTGTTCCGGTTTGAAGGGCACTGTAGCTAGTGAAATTACTGGGCAAATGAGACTTTATGACCTAATCTCACAGTTTTGTAATCTTATTACCAGACTGTGCTGTCTCAGAATGACGTGCGCAGTGCAGTGTTACGCGAAACCATAATTTAGTGTTTCAAGTGGCACTGCAACTGATATGGGCAGTCGTGTCGCTTAACATCAGGCGGACGGCTTGCTCGTCATGTCATTTCGTAACATAAAAAAAAATGCAACTTAGTTATTTATTAGAATATACTGTTTGCGCGTTTCAGCTGCTCACCGTGGAAAAATATGACATAATTGCCTGCCTTGCCTTGTCCAAAATCTTTCAAATTTTACAACCATCAAGGGAACTGTACATGGGAGGAAACTTTTAACATTATGAAAAGCTGCGAAATAGATATGGTTGTCTTACACGCACTTGAATTTTTTTAAAGTTTACTTGGCTAATATATTGATAGGAGTTATGACGTAAACCTCAGAATGAATACCCAGATGGTATATAATTTCCAGAGAACTCGACTATAAACTGGCCTCACTACATATTCTTCGTGATTCCCATGGGCCTGGGCACTTGCACGAACTTCATGTTGTTCATGATGACGGCACGACACTGCACCAGGGTGAAGTCAGAGTTGCATCGACTGCAAGCGGACTCTGTGGGCGACCGCGCCAAGAAACGGTTTCGCGTTGACAGAGCCAAGTGAGTGAGTGAGTGGAGGAACAGTAAACAGCTACAGCATCACAAATCATTACAGATATAATACACAAACTTAATAGTAATGCAGTCCACCAATCTATTCGCAGATAACTTACAATAATAATAATAATAATCAGTAATCCTGACAGTACATAGTGGTAGTGAATAATTTTTCATTTAATATAATGAACTCGGAGATTATTTTACTTAACATTATTGTAATAGCCCAATGAATTATTTTTTTTTAAAACCCTGTCTGGTTACTACAAAATCTATCTAAATATATATAGCTCAAAGGTGACTGACTTATTGACTGACTGACATGGTGATCTATCCACGCACAGCCCAAACCACTGGACGGATCGGGCTGAAATTTTGCATGCAGGTAGATGTTATGACGTAGGCATCCACTAAGAAAGAATTTTTCGGAACTCCACCCTTAAGAGCGTGAAATGGGTGGTTGAATTATTTTCCCATAGGCCACGCCGCGGGCGAAGCTGCGGGCAGAAGCTCTTAATTTATGAAATATTTTGTAGTAATTGTAATTGATTTTGTTGTTTTTATCACATTAAATAAATAAATATTTGAAGTAAGAAAAAACTAAATGCCGCTCACTAAAAAGAAAACTCTTTTTAGTGAGCGGCATTTAGCTTTTTCTTACTTCAAATATTTATTTATCCTATGCCTATGTGAGGCCTATATTTTGCTAATATTTCTATGAAAATGATGATCACAGTGTGGTATACATATTCATTTTCTTTTAGTTACGTGTTAACCGGTAAGCTGTGGGTCGTAATGGGAGCAGGCTGGATATTCGAGGTGGCTGCCACGTTGATCATACGCCCTGTTTGGCTGTGGTCCATCATGGGCATCTTTAACGAATTGCAAGGAGTGTTCATTTTTCTCATATTAGTGTTCAAGCCGAATGTTTACCGCCTCATCCGAAAACGACTCGGTGAGTAATTTTTTTTAAAACGATTAATATTTTTACATGAATATCCAAGATATCATGTATATATATTTTTTTTTTATGTTGGTGAATGATGTGACGAGCTAGTCGTTCACCTGATGTTAAGGGACACGGCTGCCCATAACAGAACAGCGTCACTTGGAACTCCAAATATAAAGTTTCGCGTGACACTGCACTGCGCACATCATCCTGAAACATCAGCACAGTCTGGTAATACGATTACTCGACTGTGAGATCCAGATCATAAAGTCTCATTTGCCCAGTAATTTCACTAGCTACAGTGCCCTTCAAACCGGATCACAGTAGTGCTTGCACACTACTGTTTGGCGGCAGAATAACTGGCCTATATATGTATATAGGATAGGAAATTCAGTGAAATACTCAATTTTAAAATACTCAAATTACCAATTTATCTGGTTTGTAGCCTTTTAAAAATACCATTGCCTAGAAACATAGCTTCGCAAATAAATTTACACATATTTGTGTACCAGAATTTGCATCTCCAAATGGTATTTTGACACTAACCACTATTTTATTGGCTAGATGAGATATTATCTAATCGCACTGATATGAACAGGGATGGAGAAGCTGGATCGTAAAAACAAGTCTCAACTTACTATGGAAGAACGTCTTCCGCCTTCTTCTTTCGGACAGTCAGTTACGACGAGCGCGCCGTCATGTGGATCTCTCTTAGACGAATCAACCACCCAAGGGATCTGCCCTTCAAAACTGCCGTAAATTTACAAAAATACATTTACTCAGCTTATTTTAACTTATAGGGAGAGTGTAATAATAAGTAAAATGATGTATTAAAATCCCTTTGTAATACAATATAAGTGAAACGTCTGTTTGTTCGTTTCTTTGTACTGCTTTCACTTTAAAATGGTTGGCTGGATTTTATTGCAATGTTGCACACAGATCATTGCAGACAGCAGATATCATTTCAACCCCAGAAGAATAATTCATACGAGAAACGGATAAGTTGCGTGTGAAACCGCCGGGCACCTCTAGTTATAATCATAACTCAAATCAGTAAATTATGTGAAATAAAGATTTATGTTATTACGTATTACATTGTTACTTAAGTACTTATCTTTTAATATATTTAAATGAATCTCTATGTTCCTTGGTCATCGCATCACGGGTAAACGGATAGAAAATTTTCGCTAATTCTTTTTTATTGTGTTTATTATTTTTGCGAGAAGATTCTTATGAAACAAAAAGTTAGGAAAGTATGGAAAATTTTCATCATGTGAATGAAACCGCAGGGTAAAGCTTGTCTAAAATAAAAAAGACAGTCTGAATCTTATAAATATTTTATTGCTTTATAAGGATTTCATTTATCTATAATATTATTATTTGTATTGTGTCTTTTTTCCTCAAAAATATATATACGACCGTTTAATAAAAATTTAATTTGAACCTGAAAATTGGTCCCGTATACTCACTGGAATGATTATGTGCGTTAAAGCTTATTTACAAATGAATCAAAAAAATAAAACGTACGTACATAATACCAAGTACTTGATTCTATACGTGCGCCTCTAATAACACTTTTAAAGTGAATTAATATTCCATAGATATACAGACTAAGTACTTAAATTTAGTGTTAAAAATGAGCAATATACATGCCAGTTTAATCTTAACGTAACATTAAGTAGTTTGTACCAAATCACAATAACGATATCTAAGTTGATACTTAAATCTAGTAATAGGCTATAAATAGAAACAATACTGATCAATTACATTTCCCTGTACCCGGCAAGAAAAATGGGACAACGAAAAAGAAAAAATAGAGACTGTGGCGTCATCGATATTTCAAAGTGAGTAAATAACAAAATCATAATTGATTTATATTATAGGCACTTGACCAAAAATATCATTGTTATTATAATTTTCGTCGTGCTATCGCTCTTGCCATGCAGGCACAGACTTATAATTATAAATATATAATAAAACTAGGTACTACAAATACATTTTTAATAACATTTGCATGTTATCCTTGTAACAATAATTCTTATAAAAATATAAATAATCGAAAGCGAGGTTTTTCTAAGCGATCGAATTTTATGTATACTTTTATCACACAGTTACACTATCTAATTAGTAAACATTTTTATACTAGGTACATTTATTTTGTGAAATGGAGCTCTGTTTGAATGAACTCTGCTTGTCTGAATATCAAGTTTTCTGTATTAATTTGAAGAAATATACACGATTATCTCTACCTTTCTTTCTTTCTTCTCGTGCTAGAAAATTGGTTAGCCCGGTGTCAGAATTCTTAGACCACCCAAAAGCTTTGTTGATAACTTGATACTGTATGGAAACTAGTAACCTTTTTACTAAAACTGTGAGTGCTTTAAATCTAAAATACAAAATGACACAGGGATATCAAGTCAATTATAGCTATTATAATTATCTAGTATCAATTCGATTTGCTTTACATCTTTTCTAGTGATAATATTTAAATTTTTGTTTTTAGAGTGTACAGACTAAACCGGTGCAGGATGTAACAGAGCTACGAAATAATAAATTCAACTAATTTCTCGTGCTGTTTTGTTTTGCATAGTGTGTGTTAGTTCGCTATGAGGTTTCCTTGTGGTTGGGTTGCACGGTGATGGGCGCGGGCGTGCTGTAGGCCTGTGGTGCGACGGGCGAGTCTGGCGGCGACGGCACCTCGGCCTCCGCGTCGCGCTCTGGCGTCTCCTCCTCATCGATGATCGAGATGTCACGGATCGATGGCCGGTGTGATCGGCGCCAGCCTGCAAAAACACATCGAATTAGCGAAATGAAAACAAACCCCACAATCATATCTTGCATAGGCAACACTTCAATTGTACTACAAAGATACGATCTCATATATGTTTGTAAAAAAAAAAACAAAGAAAAATCTCACACCTCAACAATAAACATCGGCCATCACAATATGAGCTCATTGCTGTAAATGTAAACATACATACCATCCTTATACGGATAAGGAAGGTTAAAGTGTATCTCGCGTTGTTTAATATAATTTACTGAACATTACATTTTTGAGTCAGTCTCGAAAATGAATAAGATCGTCGCAGCTGTCTGCGCGGCAGTTTTAGTCATAGCATTGCAAAGTGAAAAGTGTTCCTCTTTGGATTATAATTCAATAGACGGTGACTATGTGAAAAACTATATAAATGACGAAGAATATTCCGAGTTTGAGATCCCAGACAGTTATGAAATAAAAAGTGACCAAAATACACCAAATTATCCAGTCTTTGAAAAATTATTTAGAAGTAATGAAAAAAAAGATGTATTTGTCAAAACTGGAGAAGAAATTAACAGAAGAGTTGTGAGGCAAGCTTATCAAGGTCAAGCACCATTATATCCACATTTACCGTCAGGACCACCATACGGATTGGCACCGTACCCTAACTACAATAATCAAAATCCATCGAACAATCCACAGTGGCAGAATTCTTATAACAATAATAACCTATCTCAGCCAGGCTATTCTTCTCAAGCAAACGGATACCAACATAATCATAACAATCCTTACGGAACTAATGTTCAATTCCCGTACAATAACACTCAACCATCCTATTCTAATTTCAATAGTTACAAGCCCAGTAACTTAACGTATAATAACTCTTCAGGACCTTATGGGCAGAACCTTCAACCCAATTCTTGGCAGCCCGGTTTCCCACCTAATAATGGTCACACCCCGTCTCGATACAATCCACCTCATGGTAACTATCCTTCTTACAACAACAGCTCATCCAATTCTTACCCTGGATTTAAACCCGCTAACACTTACAATAACTCAAGTTCTAGACCTCCGTACTCCCAACCTGGGCAATTTCAAAACAATTCTTATTCTGGGTATTCACCGCAAATACCAGGCTATAGACCTGGACCTGTTAATACGGCTGGCTCATATCCCTATACACCCAATGTCAATCCTCAGTACTATCCCGGCCAAAGTCAACTGAATAATACACGCCATCCACAAATAGGTCCTGGTAATAAGCATCCCGTAGTGTATGACGAGTCTACTAAAAGACCGGGGCAAAATCCTTATGGCAGTTATAATGCTACAAACTGGCCTGGCAACTTTTTAAATAATACACAAGGAAGACCACCCTACAACTCTCAAAATGGTCAAAATCCTCAGTATTTTAATGGATCACCAGGATATGGACCTCAAAACTCTACTAACTCTTATAATACTCCAACTTTTGGTCAATATCCATCAAACACTTACCCGGGAAGTTGGTCTGGTTCTGCTACATTTAACCTTGCTAATGGGTACAACCCAAGCATACCGAACAAACCTCCGTATAATAATCAAAGACCTCCAACTTTTGGTCAATATCCGTCAAATAGTTACCCGGGAGATTCATCAGGTTCTGCCACATTTAACCTTGCTAATGAATATAACCCAAGCATACCGAACAAACCTCCATATGGTAGTGCAACACCATATGGTAACGCACCATACGGCAGCATAACACCTCAAAACCAGTTCCAATATCCAAACGGAACCCTACACGATCCAACTAGAGTTTCTCCTCAACACTTTAATTCCTATTAAAATTGAATATTGTATTGAAAACTATGTAATACATCATTTTTCTAATTAAATGTTTTATCTCCTAAACGTATTAGTTTTTTACTTGACCTTGCTTATCGATATTCTTGTTTACATTAACTGTTTGGTACATTGGATTATTTGTAATGTTTATGTATAGAACAAACACGTAGTAGGTTTTTGGAGTCGTATATTCGTATAGTCGTGTATCGTATATATATCAATATAAATATATATATATATATATATATATAATATCAATATATCAGACTGCATCCTTTATTGTACTATACACTAAAGATGGAGCAGGAGTGTTATGTGACGCTGCGTCATTGACCTCAATCTGTCCGACATTTCCAATGTATACCTATACCTACATAATACAATTGCTCTCCGATAAAAGTAATATAAAAAGTGGCTGATGTTGACATCCTTGCACATATAAAATGGATGTTCTTACCTTCCAACACTGGAGGTTTGGTAGTCCTGGACAGCAGCTTGGGTCCGGTGAGTGTGATGACGATAGCTCCCAGCGGGGCGGTGACGACGATGGACAGGATACAGATGGTGATGATGGTTTCTGCGTACGCTACGCGAACAAGGTCAGGACCATCTTCGCCAGCTGCATTGCGGACCTCGTCCAGGGCGACCGGGGCTAAGGCAGCCTGAAGAATAAATACATGCATTTATCATGCAGTAGGTGTCAGGGGAATTTTTTATTCTAAGGAAACTTTCATTGTTAAAATTTATTTAAAAAAACCTGCATAGCATCAAAATAGATTGTTGCAAAATTTAGTAGGTACTATTATGTATATATTCTATGCGTATGGGTATTAATTTGCGCTATAATTAGTGACAAATAAAATTCTCGATGAGGACTGAAATGTTGAAGGTGTTGTTAATTTGCATCCATTGTACCTCATGCCACGCAGAACATATTTTAGACTAACCTTTATTTATCTGTGGACGTTTCACACAGCGCCATCTAGCCCCAAAGTAAGCAAAGCTTGTACTTTGGGAACCAGATAACTAATACAATTCTTAGATACCTTTTTTGTAAATACATAAACAGAATACAATATGACACCCAGACACAGAACACAAACACAAATGTTTGTCCTGGGTGGGAATCGAACCCACAACCTGCAGTTCAGAAGGCTGGGATACTGCCAATTGAGCTAACGGGTCAGTCATCATCTTTATTATATATTATTTATTATATAGATATTCATTAAAGTATCTAAGTGAGTAATGCGATGAGCTAATCATTCACCTTAGGTTAAACGTCACGGGTGCCTCTTACAGTTGCAGTACGTATCACTACTCTAAATTATAAAGACCTGCGTGAAACTGCACTGCGCACGTCATCCTAAGACTTCAGTACAATATATATAGTACCTATATTAATTACAATTGAATAAGTAAAGACCTAGTAACTTCCTAGGTTTTATTTACTAGTAGTAAAATACGATATTTACGAAGTATGAAGTTGATAATGTTCCAGTCTGTATTTACCTGTACTGTCGCTTTGGCCATCCACGCGAGGCCGACGAAGATTTTCTCCTTCATGTTGAGGTTGCTCCTTACTGCGCAGGCGCTGGTGAGCATCGCGCGCAGAATCATGCCCGTCAACAGTATTCCGCCGCCTATTAGGACCATCCGTGGGGCTAGATCTGCAATCTGGAATATTAAGACAACTTATGAATTGGAGTCTTATTCACTCGTGCTTATGGTTACGTTGTGGAGGCTTGAATAATTAAAATATTTAGAAAATTTCAACAAGTCCCATTTCTATCGGATTTTCCGCAGGTTGATTTCTCAAAAGTTCCCTTAAATTTCCCTTGTGATCACTAGTCATAATGTAAACGAAGTCATAGTAGATACGTCCTTAATTTTTATTTTATATATATTTTAACTTTTAATACTGTCTGGTGTCATATGCGACCCGCCAATCGTTATAATAAGCATGTAAGGAAACTGCGTCCATAATTTTATTGCAATGACGTTAATCATGTTACTGTGTGTGTGTGTAATAAATATAAATACTTCACATCACATCACACTAAAGGCGAAATTTTGTATGTGTGTATGTTTGTTACTCCTTCACGCTCAAACGGCTGAATGGATTTGGATGAAATTTGGTACCAAGATAGCTTATATACTGCATTAACATATAGGCTACAATTTATCCCGCAAAACTGAAATTTTCTTGTGGGATGATTAAATAATTAAAATACTTTTTATCCGCGGGTGAAACAGCGGGGCGCAACTAATAAATAAAATTGCGCCTTTACCTGGTACAATGACGTGATGAATGTAGACAAGTCAAGATAGCCTTTTAATCAGAATAAAATTAATAAATTTAATAAGGACTAATAATTATACAGAGACTCAAAAATAATTAGCTTACTGTGAGATCAGATCATTAAGTCTCAATTGCCCAGTGATTTCACTAGCTACAATGCCCTTTAAACCGGAACACAGTAGTGCTGGCGAACTACAGCTTGGCGGCAGAGTAACTTGCAAAGCGGTGGTGCCAACCTAGACGAACTATCCAGAAAAAACCTACCACCTAGTAAAGTGTAGTTGGTACTAAAAGGCGTTGATTTATTAGTAGTTGTTATTAATAAGTTGATAGAGATACAAGTCTACTCACAACAACTTGCGCTCCTGTGACCGCAAACAGCATGGGTTCAAAGAACATCCAGAATATTTCGAAGGCGGTCGCCACAGGGTTGTCCTCCAACTCCCATCCCAGGTCGGTCCAGTTTTTGCATGCGACGAACCCGAATGCTATAACTGCTAGGGGACCTAAAATATAAAATTAAACCACGTAAAAACCACGTAAAATTATAAATATATTTTTTAAATCGCGAACCTCACTCTCTAAATATTAGGGTTCCGTACTCAAAAGGTAAAAACGGGATCTTGTTACTGAGCCTCCGGTCTCTGTATGTCTGTCCAACCTATAAGCGCGGATGTATCCCGTGGCGTGACTAAGTAAGCAAATGCTCTGGGGCAAAAAATTAAGTAGGGCCCCAACTAAATACTACCTAAATATTAGCATATTACCTATTGAGTTGCCATATTCAATAGGTAATTAATTGAATAATCAAATAATTAAATGATTGAAAATATTATATTATTAAATTTTAACGTTAGGTATATCTATTATGTAATTGAAATCAATAAATTTATTTTTTGATCGCACTCAGTTGCAAGCGCCCTTACAGGGTTCATGTACCTACTAAACTAGTTGTTAAGACTTGACATAATATATAAATTGTACATGAATGCAAATAAATGAAATTGAATAAATTATTTAAAATTGTTTATTCCGTATTTTTTGTGTTCCAAATTCGTCGTACTCCAGAGTTTATTCCGAATAGGGACAATTTCACTAGTTCAATTAATCACAAATTGAACTAAGTCAGAGTCCGAGGGGCCCCTGATATTGGGGCCACTGCCCCATCTAGCTCTCCGGTAGCTACGCCACTGGCTGTATCTCATGAACCCTAACTAACTAATTAGTCGGGTGAAATGTTCACAGAATATGCGCTATCACGGCGGATTAATCAATATATAACAAATAACCAATAAAAATCACAAATCGTTGCTTCAACTTGCAAATAGACCAATGACAAAGAATATTTAAAAATCCTTACAACCAATGAAAAGCATCAAAGCAAAGTGATTACATTTTCTTTACATTGAAGTAGAAAACGCGAACCCAAATTTCCGCCGGTTGTGCTACACGACATTATTATTATATTAAAAAGTTCTCTTACCAGCGCCGCCCCAGCCGATCTCTTCGGAGCCAAGCACCGACATCAGGCCACCAGCCAGTAACAACAACACTCGTAGTGGCACCAAGAAGGCGTCGTTTCGTTCAGGAACGAACTTCACTAAGTAACCGCACAGGACACCGAACGCGATGCCACCGATAACACTCAGGGGACCCTAAAAATAAATAAATTTAATATAATGTATTATCTATCAAAAATCATAGTTGCTAGTAAAACTTCTAATACATGCTTGACTGATCCTATAGCTCATTTGGTAGTAGACCTGCCTACTGAACTGTAGATTGTGGGTTCAATTTCCACCAAGGATAAACATTTGTGTGATTAACATAGTTCGATGTTATATTTTATGCTAAGTAGGTATTTACAAACAAAAATTATCGATGCATTCTATCAGTACAAGTTTGCTTAATTTGGGGCTAGATGGCGTTGTTTGCAATGTACAAACATAAATTTAAAAAAAAACGAGTCTGCTTTAGACCTCACGATTGAAGTAAAACTTCTTTAGTTTAGCTCTATCTATCGACCGGTATAACTTTGTTTTTGCTTTGTGTAATGTCGCCAATTTGACATTTTGTAAATTTTAATTTTCCCGGATATACCAACATTATAATATACATTTTTACTTTTGTTATGTTGACAATGGAGATCTAGTTAACCAACAACTTTCAACTTCCGTTCGCCTCGTCAGCTTACTCCCCAAGCGTGCGTAAAGAAGTTTATAAGATATAGATATAAGAAAGCTGGATAAGACGTAGCACAGGTGTAGGGACGAGGAGAACAAAAATAAATAAATTATTTAAATGGAATTTTTTTAACGAATGTAGGGACGAGGAGAACAAAAATAAATAAATTATTTAAACGGAATTTTCACCAATGTATATTTTTAAGTATTTTTACAAGCAATAATATTCTTATTGAAGTTTGACACAATTTTAAAGAATAATTTTAAATATCTTGATTACATATCTAGTTAAAAGAAGCTTTATATGTAATGACATAAAAGTTTCTACTACATATCCTCCCTTAATCAAGGTAATTTAAAATATCAGAACAAGTATAGTATCAAAAACAAAACTAATAAAGTAAATACATATTATGAATAATAAATCAAGTAACACCCATACTCTTCAAACATCTGAGATGTTTTATAGGACCCAGAGGTTTGGTGAGAACATCTGCTGGTAATTTATCAGTGGGCATATAATTTAAATGTATTACCTTATTGTTAACCTTTTCTCTAATAAAATGAAACTTCACGTCTATATGCTTAGTTCTATTGTGGTGAACTGGATTTAGCGCAAGTTTCTGTGCACTCTGGCTATCAGAGAAAATATCAACTTTTGGACACTTACCTGTTATTTCAGATATAAAACGTTTCAGGAAACATGCTTCTTTAGCGGCTGAACTTAAAGCCATATATTCAGCTTCTGCCGAAGATAACGCAACGGTAGGCTGTTTCCGTGATTCCCATGATATTGGCCCACCTGCGAGTTCAAAGTAAAAACCAGTTACCGAACAACGTGATTCCGGGCAGTTTGCAAAATCTGAATCCGAAAATCCTCGCAGTGTATCATCTTTCACTTTCCTGTAAGATATACCAACATCTTTTGTAGCGCTCAAGTATCGAAGACACCGTTTAGCAGCATTCCAGTGTGTCAAATCACTTCTAGTGTTAAATTGACTCAAATAGCTAACTGTATAAGCTATATCTGGTCTCGTATTAACAGCCAGAAACATAAGAGATCCAATCAGAGCCTGATATGGATAGGTAGACTCACCTGTACCAGGTTCAAGTTTCTTCTGTGCAAGAGGCGTTGAAACCGCTTTGCAATCTTGCATATTAAATTTCTTTAATAGCTCCTGGATATAACTTCGTTGGGATATTTTAATAGTATTTTCTTCACAAGAAATATTTATTCCCGTAAAGTAAGTAATAATCCCTAAATCTTTGATAGAAAAACATTTTTCAAATTGGCATTTAAAGTCATCAAATGTCACGTCATTTTTATACAATATGACAAGGTCATCAACATAAACTGCCAGTATCAAAGAGTTATTATCCGAAAAGTTTTTGATATAAACACAAGATTCGGAAGGAGTTTGGACGAATCCCATGGCAGACAAAGTTTGCTGTAATTTTATATTCCACGCTCTAGATGCCTGTTTAAGACCATACAAAGATTTTTTTAATAAACAAACTTTGTTGTCTTCGCCATCTCGAACAAAACCTATGGGCTGTACCATGTACACTTCCTCTTCCAAATCGCCGTTTAAAAATGCCGTGTCGACATCCATATGTCGAACTTTATAGTCACCCTGAACCGCTAGGGCTAGTAGGGTTCGCAACGACGAGTTGCGTACAACTGGAGAAAAAGTTTCGTAGTAATCTATACCTTCTACTTGAGTAAACCCCTTAGCTACTAGTCTAGCTTTGTATTTTACTACGTTACCGTCAGCATCTCGTTTCAGTTTGTAAACCCATTTGCAAGGTATGCAGGATTTGTGACTTGGTTTATCCACCAAATTCCACGTTTCCTTTTTGAGTAAGGAATTGTACTCTTCTTTCATTGCAGAAATCCACTTATCTTTGTCATCTCTTGAAATAGCTTCGTGATAAGTTTTCGGATCATTGCATAAAACATCGTTGCCAAGAATACTATACGAATAATAATCAGGAGGTTTACGTACTCGGTGGGGATATCTTCTATCAGAACTATCAACATTTTCATCAATGGATCCATTTGAGGGAATCACAGACTGATGAAACTGTTCACCTGAGCGTGCTAACTCCTGTTCTTCACCAGCAACATCTTCATCGGCATCCACAAAGTCATCACTCTGGTCTTCCAAAATTATGTCAATATCTTCGGAAGAAGGAGAATCTCCCGATGATGAAGTCTGTGATAGCAAATTAACAACATTAGAGCTAACAACACTAACAGGGCTATTTTTTAGTCCTACGAAATTATTTTCAAAGAAAGTAACATCCCGTGACTTGAGTAACCTCTTTGGACTTTCCGCATCACGGAAATAATAACTCCTTGGATCATCTGAATATCCAACAAATATGTGTTCCGTGGCTTTCATGTCCAACTTAGTTCTCTGACATGAAGGTACATGAACTAAAGCTCTACATCCAAAAACCTTTAGATGAGACAGGTCAGGTTTAGTATTATACCACATTTCATATGGTGTTTTACCATTAAGTGCTCGATGAGGGGACCGGTTCTTTAAGTAGACACTGGTCTCTACAGCATCCTGCCAATATGCCTTAGACAATGAGCCATGCGACAGCAGAGAACGAGCCTTCTCTACAATACTACGATTGCATCGTTCACTTACTCCATTTTGTTGAGGGCTATACGGTACCGTCGTCTGATGATGAATTCCTTGAGAATCCAAATAATCTGTCAACTCCTTATTGACGTATTCAGTACCATTATCGGAACGTAAAACTTTAATTTTCGCGTTAGTTTGTCTCTCAACGAGAGATTGGAAAGCGCAAAACTTTGACTTCACTTCTGTTTTAGAAGCCATAAAATAAATAAATATCAAACGTGTATAATCGTCTACAAAAATAATAAAGTATTTATTACCTTTGAACGAAGTTGTCGACATAGGTCCACATACATCTGTGTGAACTAACTCGAGTGCTGATGTAGCTTTCTTATACTTCAACCTTTTAAATGGTTTCCTCGCTTGTTTACCTTCTATGCAAGGTATGCATGGTTCTGTATCAACCTCCATAAACTCAACGCCAGTAGCTAGACCTTTTCTCAATAGATCCATACCTATACGGCAAATATGTCCTAGTCGCCTATGCCAAAGTTGATACTTTGTCAGTTCAGAATGCACATTGAAAGCTGAAACATTTTGCGGCAACTTAACTGAACAATCTAAATTATACAGTCCACCACAAAAAGAACCGTGCAAAATAGCATTACCCGTAAGAGATACATCATTCGATTTATAAAAATTACAACCATCTTTATCAAAAATAATTGAAAAACCTTTTTCAACAACTTTCTTTACCGAAAGTAAATTACAGTTCAAACCTGGAACATGAACGGCATTAGATATTTTATTTACCTCAGAATCAGTATTTACAAATACCTCACCAATACCCACAGCTGGCAACTTCTCGCCGTTAGCAACGGTTATTGTTCCACCTTCAATCGGCCGGTAACTTCCAAACCATTTGGCATTCGAAGTCATGTGCACAGTTGCTCCAGAGTCTATGATCCACTTGTCACAAGTCTGATTACTTGGTGCAGATAAAGCCAATTCATTTAAATTTTTCGTCGTTATAAATAGTTCCGTATCAGTGACATTCATTCCCGTTTCCGCAACACAGTTTGCCTTCTTCTTGTCCTTCTTGAGGGGACAATCTGGACTTTTATGTCCAGGTCGACGGCATCTATAGCATATTATAGGCCTTTTATGCGAAGAACGTAGCGCAGCCACATCATTTTGAGCCTCTCTAGTCATTTCGCTCAATAACTTAGTCTTCACTAACTCAGAAGTCACTTCAATATTGCTATGTTCGAGGGCCATAATAAGAGGTTCATATCTGGCCGATAAGCCACCCAGAATTATCGCAGCAAGTGAGCTATCCTCTATATTTTTACCAATATCGGCAAGATCTTGAGCGGTCGTCATAATCGCAGTAATGTAAGATTCTAAATCTGAAAAATCTGATAGAGAATATCTATACAACCTTCGCTCCAACGACAATTTCCGACCTAATCCTCGATCTTCATATGCTCTTTGCAATGCATCCCAAGCCTCTTTTGTTGTACTTGCTGTACGTACGTGTGTAATAGCAGCACCGTCCACAGTCAGGCATATTTTTGAAAGAGCCTTTTGGTCACTACGTACACGAACTTCATAAGGAGTTTTATCACTATCTGCGTAGCCATTTACAGCACACCACAACTCCTCATGTATCAACAGCATCCTCATTTTAAATTTCCAGCATGTGTAGCCATCTCGACTGCTTAACATCGGAATTCCTTGGAAATTTGTTCCTCCCGCCATCAGTATCTTGTTTTAAATAAGATATAAATATAAAATGCTGATAACGAATGTAGGGACGAGGAGAACAAAAATAAATAAATTATTTAAATGGAATTTTTTTAACGAATGTAGGGACGAGGAGAACAAAAATAAATAAATTATTTAAACGGAATTTTCACCAATGTATATTTTTAAGTATTTTTACAAGCAATAATATTCTTATTGAAGTTTGACACAATTTTAAAGAATAATTTTAAATATCTTGATTACATATCTAGTTAAAAGAAGCTTTATATGTAATGACATAAAAGTTTCTACTACAACAGGGTTCAGGACAGTTTCAGCTTCGTTATATTAAGATATCACAAATCCCTTATAACAATTTTAGCCGTTTATTTTGATAACAGCGAATAAAAGAAAAGAAATCAGACAAGTGCAGGACAGTGCCCACAAGGTCTCTGCGATGTTGTCTTGTGTAAGCCTGTGTAAGCCTGTGTAAGCCTGTGTAAGCCTGTGTAAGCCTGTGTAAGCATTGTACCGATGGTCCTTTTTTGTTTTTATTCATAGCAAATCACACTAATATTATAAAGGCGAAAGTTTGTATGTGTGTATGTGAGTTTGTGTGTATGTGTGTGTGTTTGTTACTTCTTCATGCTCAAACGGCCGAATAGATTTGGATGAAATTCGGTACTAAGATAGCTTATACACTAGGTTAACATATAGGCTACATTTTATCCCAGGAAAAGTGAAATTTTCCCGAGGGATGAGTAAATAATTAAAATACTTTTTATCCGCGGGTAAAACTGCAAGGCGCAACTAGTAAGACAATACGTTTGGTCACCAACCAACGTCAAATTTCCATACTTACCTATATTTTTAGCCATACACATTACATACTTAAATTGTTTATTGCAAAAAAGCAAAATCACTGTTACTATTGACTAAACTTTGACTTACCTGAATAATGTTCGCGGTAAGGGAAGAGCTGGAGAACATGATGGACGAAACGATGCCAAACACGGCGACACTAGCGGCGTCGTCTACCCCGGATACTGCTAGCACAAGGGTCGGGATCCCCTTAGAGACTCCGTAGCCCTTCTCTCGGAGGCGGAACAGGCACGGCACGATCACAGCTGGGGACACCGCCGCTACTATTGACCCTAAGAGGAAAGCTGAAAAAAAAAACGCTAGATGTATTTTCTAAACGAGTTTCTGCCCGCAGCTTCGCCCGTGGCGTGGACTATGGAAAAATTCAACCCCCCATTTCACCCTCTTAAGGGAAGAATTTCGAAATATCCTTTCTTAGTGGATGCCTACGTCATAACATCTACCCGCATGCCAAATTTCAGCCCGATACGTCCAGTGGTTTGGGCTGTGCGTTGATAGATCACTATGTCAGTCAGTCACCTTTGAGTTATATACATTTAGATATCCCATCAAGGATAATCATCATAATCATGACCTACCCATCCACTCATGGATTTTGTAGAATCTAAATACTACAATAATATAATATAACATCACTAAATACTACAAAAAATAAATTGGATTATATGCATTTGTACCAAACTGTTTCAAGTTTATATTGTTGTTAGAAAAATAAAAATACAAATTTGTTACAGTAGTCATTACTACAGTACATTAAATTATTACATTAATACAGTAAACACAGCAAAAATCTGTTTTTATATTTCCGTAAAATATAGCATACCTACTCGAAAGCGGCACAATTGATTTGCGTTTCTTTACTAAATCAACTTTTTAGCCACAATACTCAAGGTAATTAAAAAAATGTGCAAGAAAATTACCTACAAACCTCCAAAAACAGCGATATCAGAGCCGAATGCCCATTCGACACTGTCATGGCATAATGTAAAGTATGGACAATTTACTATCTACTTATGACTTTATGATCTGATCTCACAGTCGAGTAATCTTATTACCAGACTGTGCTGATGTCTCAGGATGATGTGCGCAGTGCAGTGTTGCTCGAAACTCTATTTTGGGGTTCCAATTGACACTGTTCTGTTATGGGCAGCCGTGGCGCTTAACATCAGGTGAACGGCTAGCTCGTCAAATCATTCAGTAACATAAAAAAAAACTTTCAAGTCGGTGTTGAATAAATGATTTCTATTCTACTAGTATTCGTAGTAGCTACATCGTATTTATACAAACATTTGGTTACCAGATCTATGACCAGTACAAATACGAAAATACGCAGTTGGCAAACAATATTATACATGCATGAATGAGAAAGGAACTATAGAGAACGATAAAGGCTGTGAGTGTGTATGATTGTTAACGGCAGTGCCATGAAAAATCATTGCAAATTGTTAATATTAAATTCGATTTGCTAAATAATTTTTATCCGCATAATCAAATTAACGAGTTTATAAATTATTTTACACAAGACTTTATAACTTTATAGGAAAAAATTGTTTTGTTTGACCAGTGGCCTGTTTCTTCAAGTACCTAAAAGTTTCGTTATTTCGCTTATGCAATGTTTTCTGTTTCTCCGATTGAATAAATAATAATTAGTTGATAAAGCAACATTGTATTGCATTAGCAACGCATGCAACAGTTCAACTTCCTGTTATTGTATACATTTTAGATTCCCTTAAATCCATACATTGTTTATTTTAAAAACTAAAATTCGAAATATATGTTAGACCGCGACACTAAAAACCTCAAAGAACACTCTCGATCAATAGTTAGTATCTTTTAAACAAAAAATCGGTTTATCCGTTTGGGAGATACGGAGACACGCGCTAAACTTATACACCCTATGTTTGCGCCGGGGGTTAAAATCACACATTAGAAAGTTGATGATTTTATTGTATCAGTTATCTGGTTCCCATAGAATAAGTTTTGCTTGGTTTGGAGCTAGGCATTGGGTGAAATTTTAAAAATATTTACTTATTTTTATTTTATTTTTACTTGTGGCGTTTGGAACGCGATAAAGTTTCCAACACATTCACCCCCACAAAATTGAATTAACTACGTTTCTAAAACATAGGACTTTTGAAATGTATTTCCCAAACTTACCCCAACTCCAGGGCAATCCCAGAAAATAGTACGCCAGAACAGCACAGCACACGCACTCGAAGGTCCAGGGTATCAGCGCCAGTTTGATAACAGTGAGGAAATATTTCTTCATCGCTACAGGGTCTAAGTCGAGGCCAGCACGTGTGAGGATTATTGTTAACGCTATTTTTCTGTAAAAGTGGGAAATGGTATGGTCATAAATCTTGACTATAAAAGACCTTCGCAGGCTGAAATTTTTTCTTTCCCTTTAATTTTTCCTTTTTTATTAGCCAGGCAAAAGATTAACTGGAATAAAATGTTACTTAACTCTAAGTTCTTCTATGTAATAGAGTGTGTCTGTTCTAGTCCTATTTATTTATATATTGATCTACAACCTTAAGTCAATTTTCTAGGTAATTGGTGAATGGAAATAGGGAAGCGCTTTTGATCACGCATGAATGATTAACGAATCGGTCCAAAAATTAAGATTTTTGTCAGTTTTATTGCATTTAATATTAAATGAAAAGGTCAAAATTATAAACTAAATAAAAAATATTTTTATTAATTTAAACTATGGGTATCTGAAAAGGTTCCTGAGATAAAGGGTTTTGGCAATACAATAAATAAAGTTTGGTTTCTCAGGAAACGCTTACCTGATATAAGAAGTGACTTTTTGATAGTCACTGTCAAAATTGACGAATCCAACATTTTTCAGCACTATTCCTACTATTAACATCCCGATGAGTCCGGGCAAGGTGGTGATTTTTGTCATGAGCCAGCCTCCGAAATATGCCGCGATTGTGAGGGCGGCCAGGGTGAAAAGCTGCCCACCAGGGGCTGCGGTTTCTCCCATGACTATCCATATAATCACCCATACGAGTATACCTGAAAGGAAATTTTTATTTTAACAAGCTTCGTAATATTATCTATTATATAGCAAAGTGTGTTTGTCGTTAAGCCACATTATTTATCAAATTCATTTAGCTATTGGAATGATGAGTATTTCATTTCAACTATATTTATCTTATAGAAATTTTATAATTATAATATTAGTGTGACTACGTAACCTAATTTGGTTGAAATTTTTTATAACTTCACGTATTTTTCAAAATAAAAATATTAAAAGTGCACTATAGAAGCTTTATGATTTCTACCAGTATCGTCTCTATTTAGCTTACCTTTAGAGACTAATTTACTATCAGACTAATTTTTATGTACGAAAAATATTAAATCACGATTGGAATATGAACCCGCATCCATTCATCCATAAACCCGGGATATGCTTTACATAAACTGCCGTGACGAATGATCTCATGTTCTTTATCTTTTACCCCTTTCACAACATACGGGGTTCCGATCGTGATTCAAAATTTACTTTACATTAAAAACATTGTGCAATAGTGGTAGTACGCCCTTGTCTAACATAATCAATAGTATTCATATTATCCTATATTACAGTACATATTATAATAGTTGCATTTATACGTGACGAGGAGTGACCTACTCTACTTATCTATCCTTCGTGTCAAAACAAATATCGATGGAGAAATTATAATTGGACCATTTGGTCCTTATTTAATGTAATGGAACATATTCCTACTAACTTACTTTCCTAATTCCATACTTAATCTTAATAATAGGTCTTTACCTATGAAATTGCCGTATTGCAGTGCAGACTTTTTCAAACAAAAAAAAGTTTTGATTGGCTATGAATTCTAAATTCAAATTAATTTTGTTTTAAAAATATGACATTCTATTTACAATATAAGTCTTTTGTTTATTGATTAGCGTTGTATTTTCATTACATTTCAACATTTTTCCTCATAATGGATACTTTGAAATTTCGTGTAATTATGGAATATGAGTTCCGTCGTGCACCAACGCGGCACAAACGACACGTAACATCAATGACGTTTAGATCCTGTCATGATCCATCCATCAAGTTGGTTAGATCCTGGTTCGGTACCAAAGCAATGTGCAAAACGAAAAATGACCCCTAGAAAGGTGATGGTCACAGTTTGGTGGTCTAGTGCTGGTGTGATTCATCATAGCTTTTTACAAAACGGCGAGAGCATTACTGCAGATGTGTACATTGAAGAACTGACCACAATGATGGCGAAACTCGCACGTCTGCAACCAGCTTTGGTCAATTGGTCGTCTCCACTGCTACGACACGACAACGCGCGACCCCATACTGCACAACAGACCGTCTCTAAGCTGCATGAGTTGGGTTTGGAAGCTCTCCCTCATCCGCCATACTCACCAGATCTTGCGCCTACCGACTATTACTTTTTCCAAAATTTGGACAACTCTTTAGCGGGAAAAAAATGCAATTCCCGAGAGGCAGTACAAAACGCCTTTGAAGAGTTTGTTGTCTCCCGTCCTGCTGATTTTTTCAAGAAGGGCATCCATAAACTGCCACAGCGTTGGCAAAGATGCATTGATTGCAGGGGTGATTACTTTGAATAAAAGAAATGAATAAGTTCGAAAAAAAATACTTTAACTTTTTTCAAACAAAACGGCAATTTCATAGGTAAAGACCTAATATATAAAAATAAATCTCTATTTCCCTTGGTCATCGCATCAAGCGTGAATGGATAGAACATTTTCGCTACTTTTTTTATTGTTTTTATTATTTTTAGGAGAAGATTCTTATGAAAGAAAAAGGAAAAAAGTATGGAAAATTTTTACCATGCGGGTGAAACCGCGAGGCACGGGTATAATATATCGCACCTTTAATAATAAAGTGAATCAAGTCAAAAAATAGGGATTCGCCGATTTTGTAGTAAAACGATTTCTATGCTCCTAAAGAATAGGTACAGTTTAACAGCCGCTGCATTCACGGCTATACGAGCGAAATAAAGGAACGTTCGTCTCTTTTTGATTGACTTGTCGATCCCTTCCGAAATTACAAAACGAACCAATTAGAAATGCTCCAGCAGTGATCAAACTGAGACGTGTGCTTGAGTGGAATAATTCAAAATAAATCATTTTATCAATTTTTCTTTTTTTTTCTAAAATTTTCATTTAATGGTAAACAGCATTATATATTAAAACACCTTGTTTCATACTATGTTTTTACTAACAAAATGCATTAAATACTAGTGATGCATTTGTTGCAATATTTTTTTAAATAAAGACTGTACTAATAAGTATTGTGTCATGAAGCATGATTAAAACTTGACGAAATTTTTAATCAAAAAAAGATCTGCATCACAAAAAATGTTTAATTTTTATTTCAAACCTCAATATTTTAGTAAATATTAATAATTCTAATTATTTTGAAGTCCATTTATGTCCCAGCATCATTTTGACAAAACTTTATAGACATTTTACTTTTTAAAGTGCTCCAAAAATCGAAATATTCGCTGAAACATAGTCAGCGGTAGACTTGTGAAACTTTAAACGTGATTTCCCAACAATCACGAATTTTGACTTGATTCACTTTATTTTTAAAGGTGCGATATAACGAGCTTCTACCCGCAGCTTCGCCCGCGGCGTGGTCTATGGGAAAATAATTCAACTACCCATTTCACCCTATTAAAGGTGGAATTTCGAAAAATCTTTTCTTAGTGGATGCCTACGTCATAACATCTACCTGCATGCCAAATTCCAGCCCGATCCGTCCAGTGGTTTGTGCTATAGTGTATGTCAGTCAGTCACCTTTAAGTTACATATATTTAGATTGAAATAAAATATATAAAATTGAAACTTGGCTTATTTATTTTTGTGGTTTAATGCCAAGACGGCTGAACTGATTTGGATGGAATTCGCACACAGACTGCTAATATTAACGAGACCTTTATTGATATAATTTTTGTCCTGGAAAATAAAAAGTTTATGTGGGAGAATAGGAAATTCGCAGGTGCATCCGCGCAGCGCCTCTAAAAGAATATAGATTTTCGACACTTTACTCATAATTACGACGAAGCACTATTTTAGATTATTCAAAGTGCACAATAGCTAAAAATTATTTTTTGGTAAAAACAATTACGTCTGAAAGCTACCAAAGATTTTAAGGAAACTCGTTTAGAAAGTTTTAGTACTACTATAACACATAAATTGATTATTTTATCTACCTATGCTGTATACTCGTAATATTTATTACAACTATAACATTAAAATCTACTTTCTCCATCCACTGAAAGTAGTCTTATTTAAATAATGTTGGTACTTGGTGCATATATGACAATTGAGCAATAAACTGATTAATAATCCTACATATAATATCAACAGATACTATAACATGTAAATAAAAGGTTTACGATTCCCTAATGATAGTTTATTTGTATGGCTTTACGCCAAAATAGCGGAACAAATTTGGTTTTAGTTTTGTTCACATTGCTAATAGTTTCCAGATCAACATAGAATACTTTATATCCCGGAATATTAATAGTTCCACCGGAAAAACGGATGAAACCGTGGGGTACTCCAATAAAATGTGTAAAAATAAGTCTAAGACGAATTTAGAATATTATATTAAAATTTTCTTTAAGAGATAGTAAATCCAACTGCTGTAACATCTATGTCAACTTTGACCTAGTGTAGTCGTTTATGTGACCCAGTTTAAATGTTGATTCACAAATCCCTAGAACTGACCCATTGATGGATATTTGTTAAATTAATTCCTAAGCTGTAGATCCTTCAGAGTTATTGAACTGCAGAAGTGAAAATGTGTGAAGATGTCAACCGTGAAAAATCAGCACAGTGTACTCACCAATGAGGAGCACCGAAAGGGTTTGTGCAAAATGTCGGTATGAAGGGCACAGTGGGTACGGGCATACTTTTTGCCAGTTCGGTGGCTCCCAAGATGGAATTCCGGATTCTTCTTGATGACACTTCTGACAACACGCGTACCACCAAGACCTATCAAATAGTTTCTCTTTCAACATGGTTTTATATACTAACTTAAGCACACCTTGATAAAAGTTAATCACTAAAACAAACTACTAACTTAAGCACCCGTTGATTTAAATCATTTTCAGTTAACAGAAAAAGTCCTATGATCAACATTTTACACATAAAAAAATAACGTACCTCTCGATGTGTTCGCTTTGATGAGATAGAGCTTTCTTAGAATATACCGAAGATGTAGTTGAGTATTTCTTGAACCTGCCTTCGATGTGTCCCTGCCGATCTGAAGCACAAGAATGAGAAATGTGAGGAAAATGTACCGATACCGGCAATCGATTCATTCGCACCGTGTGAAATAACAGATGTCTTCATATATGCCACGGCTGGCCCGTGGATGCCACCTGTTCATTTCATAAAAAGCACTAGTTATTATTATAATTATCTTCCTTCAACCGTGTCGATTTTACGTTTTAATTCATATAAATATACAAATTAAACCATAATGTTATGATTGCAGTAAATACTTTGTTCAACAAAGTAAAAGTCAAAACCAAAAAAATTACTGGAAGCTATTTAAAAATTAAAATTTACCTACAAATAAATGTATAACTTAAGCAAATAAAATCAGAAAGTGCTTAATGTATAAATATTAGTATAAATATTATACTCAAAACGTCAGTGAAACATTTTTAAAAATTACTCGTTGATATCCCCGTCCCGTATCCAAAGGGAGCCAGCGATACACTATTGCTAAATACATTATTATTTAGGTATGTCCTGCGTTTACTGTACGTTTATGCCAAAATGTTTAGTAAATAAATGTCCACCCGCAATACTAACACTATGATAGCAATATTTCACAACGAGTTTGAAAAAAAATGAAGTTCTCTATTCTACTGATGCAAGTAATTTGGCACGAAAAGAAAACTCCGATCCGATCTGTAAAGACAATAAACTTTACAAGAAACTACTAAAGCAAATGAGTCGATAAGATAAAACTATTTCAGATAATTAGTAGCATGGAACAAATAAGGAATCCTCCTTTATTTGTTCTATGTTAGTAGGTAAATTAGTGCAAAATTATATTAAGGGATTTTTGGAAATGGTTTGAAAAGCCTATCCATACATCTATATAAGTTTGACGGTCCACATACAAGAATGGAAGAAATAGATTTTACGAGGCATAAAATGGTTGTCGCAATTGATGTCATACATATTCAATGGCAGAATCATGAGTCATTATTTAGGAAAACAGGCATATGTGTATTTTGATAAGGGTTCTCTATGAGCTCTCTGGTTACTAAGCCATGAACTTTTCCATTTGCACCCCGCAGAGGCTTATTGGTAAGTACTACCTACTTATCTACTCTGGAATTAAGTTAGGTACAAAGAAAGCTATATTAAATCACCGATGATAAAAAATAATTTATTTTTCCAAGAGATTTTTGAGGTACTGCGCATGGAAGAAAGGTTATAGGTTCAATGCACTAGAAATGTTTTAAAATGATTTTTTGCAAGCTTCATTACTACTGCATCATAATTTTTTTCTTTTAACTTACTTTAGTTAATCACAGCTGGATCATTGCTCAGACGAGTTATTGATTTTTAAGTCACGATATTTTCATTAGGATATTTATTAATCCTCTACAAATAGTTACATAAGCCCATACATTCTGTACATGGTTCAGTGAACCATCACATAAAAAATTACTTAAAATATATATATTATTAACCTTATATGTATTGCAAGAATCAAATTTCATTCATGTTAAAATCAATTGGTTGTCCGGAAGAGATCGCTTTTAGCGATAAGACCGCTCATTGTAATCTACTTATAAGCTTTCCTGTTTTTTATTTGGTAATCTTGGTGTCAATAAAGAGTTTATCTATCTATATATCTATCCATTAAATAGTTCTAAAGCCAACACTAGTTATCGTTGATATACAAAGGTTCTAAACGCATTAATATCTCGCATTGTGTGGCATAGTCATACAATACAAGTGCCGCGGTAGACATTTCGCTCGGAGAATATTAATAATGCATTGTCTTTATGTATTGTGGATGAGCGGAAAAATATGTCCTTTAGGGATTCGGCTTACCCCAGGAAGAGTCCATTTCTGACGCCATGGCATTGTGAAGGTTGCTCTTGCGCCGGGATGGCCCCTCCGCTTGGGCTGATATGCGGCCATTCCTGGAGGAAAAAACCTTTCGTTACGATGAGTAAATTTAAACAATATTCTTCTATTCTTCTATATGTTTTTAACACGCTATTTAATGCCAAGCAATAGAAAATCCATTGTCATGGTGACCGAGGCGAATGGCAGTTGAAGTATTAAATTAATTTTATTTTTTACTAATAATAATAATAATAACACTCAACAATCACATACATAGATCCTGGACCCTAACTAGGATTGCCTGTGTTAAGGGACCCAGAAACTACGAGGAACTACACCCAGACTTAAAACAAATTTTTGCGCTTTTTTTCTGTGCAGAAATACTTGTCCTGCCACGGGAATCGAAACCCAACGTCTCTGGGTTATGAGCCTACCTGCTCAACCACCACACCACAGAGGCTATCATCACGCTAATAAACGTTAATTAATCCAAATCAATTTCCTATTATATGCATGTAAGGCCTTTCTGTGTTTAATGAAGTGTCTTTTCCGTTAAAACTTTCGATTTCAATGTTACCACCCGGTAGCTGATGTTATAAAAATATCTTGTAAATCGAGACTATCCAGTTTTTAAAATAAACTTCGTTTTTACAGTTTTTGCACCGAACATGTTTTGGCTTTGCAATAATTTGCGTAGGCAATTACTGCAATGAAATGATTGAGAAAATATTTTTCATTGAAACAGTCCGCAATGATTGTCGTCTCAAGGGTAGGTAGAACTGTAAGCTATTTCTATTGAACCGTGATCATGTGACTACCTAGTAAGGTTGCATGGTATGCTGTCCATATTTGTAGGTAGGTAGGCACCTATGAGACAGGCTTAGCTTAGGATTTTACCTGTCAAATATGGCGAGTCACAATATGATTGTATAACAATATTTTTGTGGCCTGGCTGAGGTTTAAGTTATATGTGAAACGGTAAAATCATGACAAAGTAGCCTACACTTTGCACGTTAAAAAAATTGTAAAAATGTCTAACATGTTGTCTATTCAATAAAAGTTTAGTGTAGTCGTTTTGGTTTAATAATTATTAAGTAAGTAATTATTTTATAGGCTTTTAAACAAATGTTCCTATAGTGTCAAAGAGTATGTAACACGTAATAACAAATGTAAATGTGGCAAAAAAAATATTTTTTAATATTTGCACGCTTGCTTGGAGGCTGAATGCTATGAATCTACTATTTACTATGTGAGCTTGTACCCAAATTAATAGTGTATTCTTGCAAATAAACAAATGTTTGATTTGATTTGATTTAATACATATAATTAAGGGGCAATTATTCAATGACTAGATAAAGGTGATACAACCAATATTATGGACTGATCAACACTAAAAACTTTATTTTATCAGTCATTAATTTTTGAGTTACAGTGATTAATGTTATCTTATTTTTAAATACCCTCGCGTAAATTTAATACATTTTACATTTTAGAGTTCCGAGTGACACTGCAACTGTCATGGGTGGCCGTGTCACTAAACATCGGTGGGGGGGGGGGGGGGGGGGGGGGGGTGTAGTATAGGAAACGGCAATTTGACATAAAAGTAGGAACTTATTTGTTAAGATAGAGTTTGACCACAAAATCAATGATAAGCTCTTTTTTGAAAGTTCAGTGCGACGTGATGCAACAAAATAATCAGATAAAAAGAAATTAATGTAAATAGGAAACAAAACGTAGAAATACTTGAACTGAATACAGTTTAACTAAGTTGTTTGGTTTTCCCAAAATAAAATCGTGCAATGACCCCCCAAAAAAATTACTTTGTCAACGTAGTGCTTTAAATTTTCAGTGACTAGCTGCGCACCGCGGTTTCAACCGCGTGGTGATGGTGATGATTTTTTCTTTCATAAGAACCTTCTCCTGACAATAATAAACATGATAAAATAAAAAATATCTAAAATATTCCATTAATGATATACACATCATATTAAAAAATTAACTGGTGCATGTATTTAAAATACCAGTCTGGCTATTTAATTCATAATATATACAGGCATATGCCTATTTCACTCAATTCACTAAAACCTGCAAAATTGCAACCCAGCCCCAAGCATAAGTAGTTTGACATCAAATATGATCTGCAATTTTCAACTTTAAACAAAGCCCTTAGAGATAATCTCAAATACATGAAAGTTGTCCTTAGGTCCGTATTACAGAACGATGCTTAGTCATTGATCGGTGCTCAAGCAGAGATTTCATTCAGTAATTGATCACTTTATGAATGAAATCTCTGCTTGAGCATCGATCGATGACTGAGCATCGTTCTATAATACGGACCTTAAACTCCTAAATAAAAGTTTTTCATGTCGCTTCTCTTAGCGCGGAACTTGCTATAAATATCAGAGAACCTATGTAAGTACTGTTAATTGAATCAGTTAACCAGCCCAGCGCAAGGTAAGCGCCTTGCAAAGGTTTTATTGACGGATAACTTTGTTATATTCTAGGTCAATGTTTTGTCGTATCCTACGACCAATGCTTGGTATACATGCTACATGCATCAAACTAATACTATAAAGGCGAAAGTTTGTATGTGTGTTTATGTGTATGTGTATGTCTGTATGTTACTCCTCCACGCTCAAACAGCTGGATGAATTTGGATGAAATTCGGTACCAAGATAGCTTATACACTGGATTAACATATGGGCTACATTTTATCCCGGAAAAGTGAAATTCTCCCATGGGATGAGCAAGTAATTGAAATACTTTTTATCCGCGGGTAAAACCGCGGGGCGCAACTAGTCAAAAATATACCTGAAATTCTTCATAATGCACATGATGGTTTGGGGAATGTACCTTCTAATAAATGTCGTAATAATATTACCTAAAAGTTTAAAAGTAGAAAAAAAATTGAGTACCTATAAAATGAAAATGTAACCTACTAATATAATAAATGCGAAAGTTTGTGAGTATGAATGTATGTTTGTTACTCTTCCAAGCAAAACCTACTGAACAGATTTGAATGAAATTTGTAACACACATAGCTTATAACCTGGATTAACATATAGAATACATTTTATCTCGATAGTATTTTCCTGTGGGACAATTATCGAACACAACGAGGGCGACACCGCGGGTGTTTTACGCAAAAACTACTGAACAGATTAGGATCAAATTTTGGAAATCAGAGAGTTCATAATCTGGATTAACACATAGGATACTTTCATCCCGATAGTATGCTTCCGTGGGCATGGCTTCTTTTTATCCACGGGTGAAACAACGGGGCGCAGCTAGTATTGAATAAAATCACAACCTGGAATTTGTATAGATCGTTCCAACACCACAGCAGTGATCTTTAAAAAACAATGTTTCAGAGTAATCAACTATCTATTCAAATCATTGCGTCCGCAAAAACATGGTTTTGTGTTTGTTTTATGTGACACGAACTATTATGCATGCCCATGTTTGCGGTTGGTGCAAAAACGGTGACGGATATTCTTGTAATTTGTCAAGTGAAACCTTAGCCGAATTTAACGAGTGAATCTAGTCACGTGGTTGGGTCACCTTTCGAGACAATGCCTTTATATGATAGTTTGATCCATAAATTTGGGTCGTTAAGTGGGAGCAGTGCGTGGCCGGTTGCTAGACACAATGATCACGGTCTCGGTCACTGAGTCAATTGTCCTTTAGTAATTCAGGAATTTTGGGTACATTCCATTAACCTATTACATTTATATTATTAGACGAGTTGCGCTCTGCAGTATTATCCACGTAGGCTTCTTCATACAATATTTAATTTTCTAAAAGACCCCATTAGGGGTTGAATTTACAAAGACCATTCATTATAAATGGCATTTACGAAAAGGAAACATTCTCTAATTGTAAACACTCACTAAGTCTGCCAGTTGGGACTTCTCATTTACATACAGTTATTATAATTATCATGTAGGTATATGAAGATATAATTCCCAACAATGTAAGACTTTCTGCTAATTTGGGAAACGAATAAGTGTGAAATAGTGAATAGTGTTATTATGTCTTACGACGTGTGTATCTCTGTCTGTCTCAGAGGCATCATGACTCCCAAACGGAAGATCTGATTAAGATTTATCTTTTGATGTTTGAAGCGTGACTGGATTGAGTACTTCGAGAAAATCTGTTCAGCTCTGTCCTAGCTAATGAAGGGAATAATATATATTTTTTAATATCCAACAAAATTACTATATATTAAACGAAGCAGATGCCCTAATGGGACTGAATATATGTAGGTAACAAATATATATATAAGTGTAACTAATAGTACAAAAATTGTAATTTTTATATATCTATATACCATTGCTGAGAAGGTCGACTAATATTCCCGATAAATTATTAAATATGTACTTCAGTATGTAAGTCAGAAAGGAAATATTATTTTAAATATTTACGATTTGCTATAATGAAGGTAACCAGCCGATAAGCTGGTGTTAGTAGCACATGCGTAGGTTATATAAGAAGCAATTACTAATAATAACTTGAGAAAATGTTACGGTGAAATAATTTTATATAGCAACAACACTTTGAAAATTGTTTATAAATGTTGAGTAAACAGGAAATGTTCTACACGTGGGAACGAAAACTGAAGCGTAGGTCAGTGCGAATATCAACGCAACGAATAACGACGTAACTAATCTATACATCACTATGTGTTTTGCGGTGCATTTTTCACGTTCAATTGATACAGTGAAGTGAATAATGCAAAAATCGTTAATAATATAATTCAAAATAAAAATCGTTAAAAATAGTAAAAAATTCAATAGTTTCACAATTACAGGCTTAGCACGTTATTTATTTAGTACAACAGTTTCAGTTATAAAACCAAGGTTGTCCTTACCGTGTCTGTCCTTATAACAGTTTCGTTATAAAGTATAACACCGGCGGCGTTTGTAAAAAGGTTTTGTAATACGAAAGTAGACGAAGATAAAACTAACTTTATCACAAAAAAATTGCGTTAAAGTCAACTCGTGTTTAATATAAAAGGCTATGGAATAACACATTTATGCCAGCATACGATTTAAAATTATTGTATATTACTCATAAGCTATAATTTTAATGTGGTACTGTTTGTTTTCCCAAATAAAGTAAAAAAAAAAAAAAAATGTTGATATTTTATACAATCAATTTATTAATATCGAAGTACAGATAAGTAATAACTCACCAATGCCGGTTTAGTGCGTCTGTTTCTAGAGATGAATCTGAAGGCAAGTAGCTGTCGTAGTGACAACTGAGGCTGCTGTGAGACATCCTACATGGCACTCAGTGAGTCTTGTTCACTAAACTAGGATCAGCGTGCGAATATGCGGAGTGGTAGTCGCGGGGGCATGCCGCTTGGTTCAGCACGCTCCACACCTATGCCGCGGCGAATGTGCATCTTACAAGAGAAGGTTCGGCTGCGAGTGAGTCGCCCGCCTCGCCTCACCCCGGGCACGTGACTGCCTCCGTACGTTCAGTTTCGCCGGCCGGCAGACCGGTCATTGGCCGGAATACGAACTTTTTTTTAAAGCGTAAGATTAGGTTCTCTGCCATAGAAATGTTTAACCATCGCCCGGGGGTACTGGTTACGCGAAGACGTCTGACAGAATGGTTGTATAGCTGCGCGGCGTCGCGGCCGTGTTTATTAATTCGCGTTTCAAAATCCCAAACAGCGTTCGCATAACAACTGCGCCCGCGCTCCGATCCTTCCACACGCATCGATTCAATATGTGGAGCCGCGATTAAAAACACACGAGTGATACGTCCCATGTGGTTTTATGTATCGTCTGTAAACGATAGGCCACTGTGTCGACAATAAGGGGAACTGATTGTTTAGATTAACATCGCCTAGGTTGCCTTTGTCCATCGATTAAACTGTTCCCGAGCTGAGTATTCTTTGTAAACAGTTTTGATGAAACGCCTTACTTGTAAATCAGAAATTGTTCTTGTATTATTTGAAATTATGTCTTTTTGCTATAATAATATGTTATGAAGCTCTAACCTTAAAGAACTTATGTTATAGTAGTAGTAAGTAGGTATATATAACAAAACGTAATAAATATATGTGCTTTCATAATACGCGCCTAGAATAACGTTATTTTTTATTTAGTCACTTTATTAGGTTTGTGGATACTTAAACCCTGAGTTATGTTGATTAGTTTCATGATGAATGTTTACTAGTGAAACGAATTGCACCTCGAAATGCTTTTGTTATCACGTCTTGTTTACAACCGAACACTGGCCTTTGCTCAATGCCTGTACATAAAATAACATCATTTGTTCAGTTTTTGTAAACTGTTTCGTTACTACCTATTTCGTGCATTTGTCACATTATTATAAAGAACGTGGTAGATAATATTATAACAATATATATGTATACCTACGTAAATCACTAAAGGCTACCTCCCTTTGTTCCTTTGTCACTATCTTTCGTCCGTGAGGTCAGTGAGTTCTGCAGATATTAAAATAAGCGTTACACCTAGGTACAATACCTAATATTATTTTATAGGTATTTGAATCAATATTCATCCTTATTTTTTTTAAAATTAAAATTCAACTATTCAATAGATTGTCTTGTTCTGCAAAAAAGCCTTAGTAACGTAAGTTAATTTTTTTTACTTTGGACTTAAGCCAGACAAATTCCGTACAAAAAATAGTCGTGTACCTTGAGCCGTGGAGCATTGTACTCTAAGCTGCCTGCAAAATGACTCATTACCAGAAGACGATCCAATAGATCAAAGATTCTTCGATAAGAACCTCTAAGGTACAGCCAAGAACAAAAGCTTCATAACCAAATCAGTTTAAATTTACCAATCTACTAACTTTCTTTATGGAATTTAGTTAGTTACACATAGCCTGTACCGAACAATTTATGTGTATTATATATATATATATATATATGTGTGTATCAACATGTATACGAACTAGTATCGTTTTGTATTTGTAGGTTCCTCTGGTTGAGAAACAAAACGTTTTCAGAAAAATAACGGTGCATGGCGGTACGAGTAGTCACTTAAGTATAATAAAGCATTCGCTACAACCATTGACATTCCAAAGAGGATTCAGAGTGTGAAGTAGGCAATTATTATAAATATATTTATTTAAAAAGATTTTCTGATATTACAATATACTTGAAAAATACGCTGAATTGGCCCAAAATACATACAGAAATCAACGAATAAGATAGAAATATTCTGACATAAAGACATTCATTTAAATACGCGTATATAGAAACCGAAACGTCTTATGTATATTATAGGAAGTCGTTAAAAATCTTTGCTACTGTTAGAAAGGCAGAAAGAAAGAAAAATATTTATCCAACATTCACTTACAAAAATAAAATAAAATTTACTTTTTAAATAAATTGATTTTTTTTAGAGAATACAATTAAATATAAACAGTACCTAGTTAAGAGTATTTAATAAGAGAAATAAAAGAGTAGATAATAGCACGGAAGCAGTGGTGTTGAAAAGGGCTTAACTCAGCATTCATGCCGGTGTAATCGACACCTGGCGCTGATATTCAGTTAAGCCCTAGCAATGTAGCCATCGCATAAATGACGCTAGATTAAACAGTTAGCACAGCAAGAACTAACAAGGTATCATCCACCCGAGCACAAATTCCTAGAATGATAAGACTGCCTTCCGAGAGATGTCTTAACGCATAATTAGGCGAGCAGAATAGATTATGTCTAAGCATTATTAATGATCCATGCTTTATAATGACTTGCTAGATTGAAGGTAGATACGAACTTTAGTAGAAGTAGTAGTACGTAGTATTATAGTAGTGGCCGCCGTGCGAGACTGGGACCAAAGCCCACTACATCGAAGGTGGCAATCCTTTCACGTACTCATCACCTAAGATACACAGGTGTCTTAGGCTGTTTAGTTTAAGTTAGTTTTATTAGAGTACCTAAGTTTGGATTTTTTATCTGGTAATAAACTCAAACTCATTTCATTATTATGTTATGTATTCTATGCTTTAAGAATAAGTATTTATTAGAGCTTAAAACCTCTAAATATAGCCAATGTAAAAAATGTTGTTCTTCTTTTGATTTTCTCATGTATCTTAGATTTTCTTGTCAATATTAATACTTGCAACGTGTTTCATTCAACGTAATTAATGTAAGGAATAATTTAAAGGGTTATAAATACTTATTTTTTTACGCGCATTTAGTTTTAATTACCATAGCCATGATAATTTTTTTATTTTTATAGATCAAAGAAATATGAAGTGAAGTATGACTGAATAAAATAATTTTATTTAGAATTATGTTTTGGATCAAACTATTTATAAAAAAAAATGTAACAGATAAATATATTTGAAAAAGGTTTAAATAGAGAAAGAAAATAGTAGGAGTGTATATTATACCTTAGATTTAAAAAAATATTCTTTAGTTTTGTAGAAACTACAACTAAAGCTTAACTATGTCTATATTTATTTAATTATTTATTAATATTTAATAAAAATTAAACTACATATAATCAGACTATCAGACTAATATTATAAAGGCGAAAGTTTGAATGTGTGTATGTGTGTTTGTGTGGATGTGTGTATGTTTGTTACTTCTTCACGCTCAAACGGCTGAATGGATTTGGATAAAATTCGGTACCAAGATAGCTTACACACTAGATTAACATATAGGCTACATTTTATCCCGGAAAAGTGAAATTTTCAATTAAATAAATTTGAATTATTTTGAGTAAATTTTTAAATAATCATAATACTTTTTAACCGCGGGGCGCAACTAGTACTATTATAAAAATATCAAAAGCTCAGAAGACCACTGGTCTCTATTATTTTAATAATATCTTTACTGTACGTGGGTACCTACTCTATAAATACTTACAGCTACCTCTGTAGATATAATTTTAATGTTGTTATTGTAAGTTTTGTGCCATTGTTGTTATTGTAAGTTGACTGGCCCGATAGCTCAGTTGGTAGTATCCCTGCCTTCTGAACTGCAGGTCGTGGGTTCGATTCCCACCCAGGACAAACATTTGTGTGATGAACATCGATGTTTGTTCTGTGTCTGGGTGTTTATATTGTATTCTATGTATGTATTTACAAACAAAAAAGTATCTAAGTATTGTATCAGTTATCTGGTTCCCATAGTACAAGCTTTGCTTAGTTTGGGGCTAGATGGCGCTGTGTGAAATGTCCACACATATTTATTTATTTATTTTATTTATTGTTTTTATTTTTATTTGTCTCCCATTACATATTCAATTTTCAACGTTTCTAACTTAAGTGAGTGAAGTGATGAATAATACACATTCTGCGTACCTTAGGTATTTCTTTGCAAATTTTTCTATTGAAGTATACCAATAAGGTATTTTCGAAACGTACACACGTGCTATTTTCATCAAGTAATATTTAACTTTAGTATGTGATAGAAACAATGAGGGACATTATAGGGGTTTTACTAGGTGGTAGGACTTTATTGCAAAGTTCGTCTAGGTAGGTACCACCGCTTTGCCAGTTATTCTGCCGCCAAGCAGTAGTGCGCAATCACTGCTGTGTTCCGGTTTGAAGGGCACTGTAGCTAGTGAAATTACTGGGCAAATGAGACTATGATCTGATCTCACAGTTTAGTAATCTTATTCTAGTAATAAGATTACTAAACTGTGAGATCTAACTAATGAGACTAGCTAATGTTACCTACAACACAATCTAGATTGTGCTGATGTCTCTGGATGACGTGCGCAGTGCAGTGTCGCGCGAACCTCTATACTTTAGAGTTCCGAGTGACACTGCAGCTGATATGGGCAGCCGTGTCGTTTAACATCAGGCGAACGGCTAGCTCGTCACGTCATTCCTTAACATAAAAAAAAAAATATACTATAGATAGACATTGTCATGTAAACGTTAGCGAGTACACAAAACACTTCGCATGGTAACTTGTTTGCAGTCCCGTTCACCATGCATTCTTTTGCATGCTTATGTCATAGTAACTTTTATTTAATCTGTGTAAGTAAGTGCATTGTTAAAGGCATTTTGGTAGGTAAGGCTTGATTTTAGTTACCCACGAGATGTACAGTTTGCCAGTAGGTATAAATAAATGTGTACACATTTCACACAGCGCCATCTAGCCCCAAACTAAACAGAGCTTTTCTATGGAAACCAGATAACTGGTAAAATACTTAGATACTTTTTGTTTGTCAATACATACATAAAATACAATATAACACTGAGACACAAAACAAACATCGATGTTCATCACACAGATGTTTGTCCTGGGTGGGAATCGAACCCGAAACTCACAGTTTACCAACTGAGCTATGGGGCCAGTTATAAGTATAGTAGGTATTATAAGACATTAATATTTTATAATCTATTTGAAATGCAGTTTTATCCAGCCTTAAATATTAATATTTTCTTCGACATGTAATATGATAGCATATTAATATATATTATGATATTCTTATGCGCCAATATAACATGTGACAAAGCTGTTCAATAAAATAATAATTCATAATTTATTAGCCAATTAGAAATCAGTAGCCGTTTCATATGGAATAACTATAACAATAACAATCATTGAGCTCAAAAGCACGTGATCACACACACAGGCGCAAAATATGTCTTAATAAAGTTGTTTCAATGTATGTATTTATTTGTAGATGTATCAATGAAGCCAGCGTGCATGACCTATTATATTAGTCAGAGTCGATGTAATTTAAGGGTCTTGCGAAACTGGTCGTAAGTACCTTTCACAAAGTCACGTGAAGATAAAGTACCAACAGTGCGAGCTGCCTTTAGTGATTCATTATCAAGTGAAAGGTATGATGTTACTTAAAAAGAGGTTTCGGTGTATGTATGACTGTTGTAATTATAAACAAAACGTGTTGAATGAACGATTTTAAGTTTTGTATCCAATATGAGCTTAATTTATTTAGGTAGCAGCTGATTTCTGGAATTTGTAATTTAAAAAAAACCAAGCAATCTAACCCGTTAATAGGTATAAAAATCATAATCAAGGTATTAAATTTATTGTACAGGAAAGATTTGAATCACAAGTGGGCTGTAGAGATTGAAATTAGGTACAAATGACATTTTTTTTTTACACCTCACCTCACATCTAGCCCCAAACTAAGCAAAGCTTGTATGGCCTGTATGAAATATGACCTGATCTCACATGGATGGATGGATGCGGGTTCAAATCCAGCTTGTCATTTTTTTTTTACAATAAATTTCTATTGATATTACGCTAAGCAAGCGTTACTGCTATAAGTTATAAATCTTTATAAACCATTTATCAATATTAGAGTACTGAGTTTGGAAAAAGCTATTTATTTTACTTATTATTTAAATTACTAATATAGTTTTTATTACACACTAGAAGAGCAATATAACGTAAACTTAAGTGAATGTGGTTCAGAGGTTATAGTGCTATTTTCACTCGGTGATACAATGGTGAAGGGAAACATGGTGTTTTGAGTCACTAAGTTAAGGGAACTTCATTCACTATGTGTGTTATCGCCTATACTGTCTTTGTGAGATAAGGCTCTACTCCCAAGCGTTGGAACGTTTGACTAATTAATTTTATTCATTATACTTATGTAAGTAGGTATATTATATTATTTTGATATAATTAAGTATATTATGCGTAATATATATATATATATATATATATATGTATAAATATTTTATTATTATTATTATATACATAGACGTTTTTATTCTAATATCAATTTGTACTGCACCGCTACCATTTCTTTTCTTGCACATCCAGGTTGACTGGTAGATAATGCTTCATAGCATTAAGTCCTCCTTGTACATTATTTTGTGCTAAAGTATAAATAAATAAATTAATGAACATAGCAACATAAGTTACATTAAAAGCTTCTCTAACTTACTCAGCAATAAAAAAAACACATTTTTTTTTGGTAAACAAGTTACTGAAACTTTAAACATAGATAAGAGCTGATAAAGAACAATGGATGTTTGAACTATATATATAATTATTTATCATAATAAATAACTCTGCCCAGTCGTTTCATAAACACGTCTCGTAGATGTAATTTGATTTGCATGTGACGTTCTTTTTATATCTGGATAAAAATATTCTTTATGACTTTTATGAGGCACCCTGTGGCTATTTCTATGTTTACCAGTTTTTCCACCAAATTTCCAATTTTATGCGTTAAAAAGTAGGCAATTTCAATAAACTTTTGGTAAAAGTTATTTTTTGTGCCCTTAAAAGTATGTTTATTTAAATCACTTATACTTATATGCTAGCAGCTAAACATCATATTTGACTTTAGAAACAAAGATATAGAGACATCTATTTTTGACTAATTATGAGGCATAACACTCTACCTACCTCTCTAGTATAGAGCAAGCCAAGTCTTCTTCTCGTGTAAGCAAGTGGTCAAGCTTGGTGTGAGAATTTTTATTCACCCAAAGTTTTCTAACTTGGCTAAATTGACGCTTAAGTCCTTTGATATAAAATTCTAATATAGTGAGAGAGAAACGATCTCAAAAAAAAAGCTAATACGAATTCCGGTCGAGGACAACATGAAGTGAACTGGCAAAATTGGGTCCGAAGCAAGTTCGAAACTTGGCTTAACGACTATTGTCTTACAATAACAGCCGGTCATACAACAACAGTAAGTCAGAATTATGAGTTTCTATGAACTCACCTAAAATGTAAAATTATGTTATTATACATTTTGGTAGCCGTAAATATGGAAAAAATAAGTTGCTTAAAAATATTCATGAATATTGTTGTAGCTAATGTTACCTACTGAATAAATATCAATTTTTAATTAATTTGCTACATATAAATTGACATGTTCAACTTACAATGGACGATTTGTAATAAAAATAATCTTTTCTTAAACATGCGCGATTAAAATGAGTTCCGATGGTTCTGAAAGTGAAAATGAAATGGACTGCACTCCACCATATTTAAGATCGGAAGCTAAATTAGCCATGGAAAACCTGCTTCCAGCGATTTAATTTAATGTATAAAGTAAAATTAAATGTAAATTAAATGAGATTAATAAATGAAATTAAATGTATTATGTAAAATTGCTTAATACATTTAATTTCATTTATTGCGGCTTGCGGCTCGGCCTTCAAACTCATACTCGACCTGCAATTGCCTATTTCGCTGCCTTTGTAATGTACTATTAATCTTTTAACTGCAACAGCTTTACCAGTTTGTACCTCGTACTTAGCCGTAAAGCAGCAGCAACATCATTGTTTAACCGCCCCCAGGCGGTGGATTTAATATGACACCTACATTTTAAAACACTTTTCTTCTAAAATTTTAATATATTGTTAGACTTAATAATTTAATAATATGACGTTTTAAACTACAAATTTTATCCCCGAAAATTATGTCCACGTTGATAAAACCGCGGTTAATATTTCAATTAGTTATATCACAACCCAATGCATTGCTATTGCAGTAACACTAGGTAATAGTGTCTACCTACCACGGAATAACACTGAATATCATAGTGGTATGGTGGCTCGTTTGCATAAGGACCACTGCGTTGTTTGAGAAAAAGTTAGCTCTATACATGCTCAATATTACAGCAATGTATGTTGTAATATCGTTTGCTGCATAACTAAATCAGTATATTTATGGGTGATGACGAGCGTTACTATTAAACATGGCATGTAATTTTTATACACTGCTCTGTGGTAGCAAAGATAGGCCATTCAGTTCCAAATATAGACAGACCAGAAGTTCATGAAATGTAGAATTTATCACTACATAGTATAAAACAAAGTCAGTTTCTCTGTCCCTATGTATGCTTAAATCTTTACAACTACGCAACGGATTTTGATGCGGTTTTTTTAACAGATAGAGTGTTTGAAGAGGAAGGTTTATATATATAATAACATTCATTAAATAGTGGAGAAATTTTTGAGTGAAAACTGTTGTTTTTGAGGTTTCTAATGTGATGTCGTAAATAATTAGGTACATTTTTTCCGCTTACATTGCAAACGCAGGCTGATCCCTACGAGATTTATCAAAATAATATACTAAGTATTGTACATATTAAAAAGGTCTACAGAAAACTCCGCCATGGTTTTTTTATATGTCTATCTCTTATGGATATCCCATAATAACATTTTTAAGAATTTTATTACTCTAAATTTAACGCGTGCGGGCCACGGGCAGTAATGAATAAATCAAAACTACTGGATCGATTTTAATCATTTTTTCAGTGAATGACATAGACTATATATTTTATACATGTGCGAAGCCGGAGCGGGCCGCTAGTAAACAATAATTTTTAAATCCTATGATTTATACAACGCTCAAGTATTATAGCTAAAGGAAAAAATTCAGGCGTTAAGGTTGCCTCGTTTAACACTGCCGATGCCGTGAATTCATAGTATTGAGTTCTTTTTTAGATAACTCAAGAGAGTAATAAACTTGGCACATTATAATAATAAATAATAATAACAACGCCCAACGATAATATACATAGATCCTGGACCCTAACTAGGATTCTCTGTCTACCCAGGAACTACGAGGACCATGGTCCCACCACAACACCACCAAGACTCAGAACAAGTATTTGCGCTTTTTTCTGTGCACAAATACTTATCCTGCCGCGAGAATCAAACCCGCTGCCTCCAGGTTATGAGCCGACCTACTTAACCACCACACCACAGAGGCAGTCAATTCCACATTACAATTCAATTCTATATTCGTTCTATATGGACATAGATTTATGATATATATTTATTGATATTAGATATCAATAAATTATTTTTTCTTAATAGGTGGTTCTACTAGGTGGTAGGACTTTGTTGCAAAGTTCGTCTAGGTAGGTACCACCGCTTTGCCAGTTATTCTGCCGCCAAGCAGTAGTGCGCAAGCACTACTGTGTTCCGATTTGAAGGGCACTGTAGCTAGTGAAATTACTGGGCAATTGAGACTTTATGATCTGATCTCACAGTCGAGTAATCTTATTACCAGACTGTGCTGATGTCTCAGGATGATGTGCGCAGTGCAGTGTTGCTCGAAACTATTTTGGGGTTCCGATTGACACTGTTCTGTTATGGGCAGCCGTGGCGCTTAACATCAGGTGAACGGCTAGCTCGTCAAATCATTCAGTAACATAAAAAAAAAAAAAAAAAAAAATAGGTACATTATCAATTGCAACTTAATATTATTACATATAAAATGATTTTTTACACTGCTTAAGTAGCTGAACCGATTTGGATGAATATTTTCACGCATTATATTACCGGGATCAATGGGTATTTTTATGGGACTACTTTATATGGGGAACACTTAATTATTTGAGTTAACAAGCGACAGTTGACTTGGGCTGCTTCGATGTCGGGGCTGTGGTGTCAATGGCCAGAGACAAATATATCATATAAATATGCATAGGTAATAATTTCAATTGCTGGAAAAACCAATAATAATCACCGAAATAATAGGCGAAATTGTTTTGCACATTCAATCAACCTACATTAGTTTTGCCTTATAAAAGACATCAACGCATGCGTTTGCGCAGAAGGCATACTCGCATAGTGGTATGTTTTAATAATGTAGTAGTAGAAGATAAAATGAAAGGTCTGAGCAAAATTATGGTGACATGAAAGTGGAAGGTACACATAGTTTGCGACAGACGCATATACAAAAATTTTAAAATCAAAATCTAGCTCGAATCGTGCAAGCTACATTAGAATAGAAAACGAGTAAACTGTGACTAAAACGGTTTCGGCGACCACTATTTACTATAAACATTTGTTAAACAATGTTCTTTGTGCTTTAAGGCTCTGTTCAGGGCTGTTAACATATTTGTGATTCACTGAAAATTATTGATTGAAATCATAATAATACTCTAGTATATTAAACCAAGTTTATAGCTCCATAGTAAAACATATTATTCTGATAATTTACGGATGTGTCAGCGTTTTATTGTTTACCTTATAACATGTCCGGGTAATAAAGGTTTCGTTACTGTACTAGGTACATGTAAACTCATTTTTGAACTTAATATCCTACGCGACAACAATAGCTTTACTGGTTAGAGGTCAGAACTATGTAATAGGTAACATAAACAAAATATGTCAGAAACTGTAATAAAATTATAACGCATGCAAAATTAAAGGCCATACGAAATTAATTTTTTTAAATGGTAATGAATGATGTGACGAGCTATTCATTCGTTAGATGTTAAGCGTCACGGATGCCTATGACAGTTGTCAGTGTCACTCGGAACTCTAAAATGCAATTTCGCGTGACGCTGCACTATACGCACGTCATCCCGAGACATCAACACAGTCTAATAATAAGATAAAAAAATTATGAGATCAAGACATAAAGAATATTCACCCTATAATTTCTAGCTAGCTAGATTTGAAAGTAAACGAAAAAAATTAGAATAACCTTCATTTTTCGAAAAACGTACGTATATTTATCATGCATACACCGGATGTTGTTTTGCATCTCTTTCATATTTGAAGGGTTCATTGTAATGCATACACTGAATCACATAATAATATAATTTAAATTTCACATTTAATTAGTCGTCGAATATTTAATGAACCATTTTTGTGATTAAACGCAAATAGTCCCCACGCGTGAAACGGGATGATTTGACAATTTTCACAAGACCTATCTTGTTTTAAATTTTGTTTTATAAAGTATATTTAAGGCATCTATTTTTTATTGATTCTTGTTTTATAAGTGTAGATCAACCTTTGTAAATATTTCGGGGATGCAAATCGACATCCAGTATATAATTAAATTATGTTATTATTAAATTATTAATAAGTAATTATATAAAAAAAAATTGTTGGTACGTACCTATCGGAAGGCAGGTTTTCCCGATCTTTGCTGGACTCATCGGCCATGATGGAGACTTTTCTTTTTCCGTCTGTATTGGAGACTAAAGAGGTTGATCGGGAAGAGGGGGCTTGTGGAAGTGAGAGCGTGGCTTGCGTAGGCGCAGGCCTCGTCTCTGTACTCTCGGGCGGCTGATTCTTCAGATCACTAAGGTCAAAAGGGTATTCCTTGATTGCTGTCATTCGGACACTCGTTTTTCGAACCTGAAAATAATAGAAAAATTGTTTCTTTTAAAGAAGTTTGACATAACATATGAAGATGTCTACACTCTCTATACGCATAGTAATTAAAGTAAATCTTTTGCAATGGAAGATTTTAATGGAGGTTTGTATTTAACATAATGAATTATAATTTGGACATATTTTACAACAAAACGCTAAAAAATATGTAAGTAGCTTTTTAAATCGGTAGTTATTAGTGACATTTGTCACAGATTTCTCCGTTTATTTACCATTAAAAACTGAAACACTGATTAAACTAGAAGTGTTTTAAAAACTGCAATTATTTTTTCGAACGCCCATTGAATATTGAAAATTTGTTATGCAGGTACTGGTTAAATCCTGTCTATGTGCAGAAGTGGAACACCCTCTATGAAGAACTTTCCACCACCGGATATATATATAAGTTTGAAACGTCCGTCTTATCTCTGACTTAGTGTACAACTAAATTGGTCTTCACAGTGGATCCAGCACGACGCCTTCAACTTAACACGTATGTCCTAACTAATGTTAGCTTAATATGATGCTCTCGAGGACATACTGAAAATACGTAGACTTACGTTTGAACTTAATAAGACTTCACCAAATTTTTTGGGTTTCGTAATATGGGTATCAATTAATTGATAAATTGGAAAGGCTTTGTTTGTGCAAGAATTTATATAAGTTACATACAATGTTAGTTGTAAAGCAAACTATGTATTTCGAGATACATTTTTTTTTATAATAGTGTATACAAGGATCAATAAAGTCCTAAAGCCTGTAAGGTACTTGGATGAACCAATTTGTCCAAAGTAGAGTAAGATTATTTTGAGCAGTGCCTTTTTGAAAATATGCCCATAGCCGTATAATTCTTATAAGAGAAACAACGAAGGAAGGATTTTTATATTTTATATTTTATTATATCAATTAGCAACTCAACTATGAATATTTTTTGATGATGGGTAACGTGATCTTATCTGATAAAGAAAAACTTATTAGTAAGAATAATTTTTTATCAATTAGTATAGTTGCAATTGCCAAATAAAGCAGTGTTCGGTCAAATTATGTCTAGACGATATGGTGCCTGCTCTAATAATTGTATTTTTGAAGAATTCAGTACATAATCTACATAGCACAAGCGTAATTGCACAAAAAAGTTATGTTCGCTCCAAAATTGCAGTTATTCCTTGATGCCAGAATATAATTATTGGTTCTCGATGAGAGGAAGATGTATAATTTGCTATGGATTTAGACGATTTTCTCATAGTAATCCCGATTTTTATGCAACGTATAAACTGATTCCAAATTTGAATTTCTCAATTAAAAGGTAGACATGCGTACAAGTTTTTAAAGTAATCTATCTGCTAATGTAATGTACTAACTTACTTGTGAAGTCTGAATTTAAAAAAAAAAATCATAATCACCAGGATTTGATTCCATCTCCCATTTTCAGGTACTGTTAGTTTTATGGCTAACAATTCACTGTGAAGTCAACATTAAATAATTTTAAACGTTTATTTATTTATAAAGTAGAGCACTCCATACTTTCAAAATTGTATTTTAAATTGTAGCTATTTCTATTTCTGAAATGGTACACTTTTATCCCGTCTAAACAAGAGTGATTCGATATCTAGTGATCCTACTATCACCCCTTAACCACAATCTTGTTAAGGGGTGATATTTTTTGGGTAGGGTTATTGAAACACTCTTGTATAGACGGGATAAAAGTGTACTATTTTGGAAACATGTTTCGCGGAATAATGTATTATGGGTCATTTTAGGCAGTTGAATAACAATCTACTATTAAAGTTTACTGCTAATAAAATAATTTATTACATTCCTTTGCAGCATTAAACAATAGGACATTAGCTTAATATACTGCCATGTGTAATTTCCATGTTAGCGCATTCTTCGCTACATAGGTAAAACAAAGATAATTGTGCTTACTCACAAGAAACAAATTATTGGTGTAAATAGTCCGAATATTGACAGTAGTTGGCTGCGGTCACCCGCGGGGTATTTATTTGCTTAAGTGGTCTCATCACAATCACATGACTGTTCACGAGGAGAGGACCACGAGTTCCCAATAATTATTATGAACGTATGCGCCGGCAGCAGACACGCTTATCGCATCATGACAATTAAATAGATTGCTCACCCAATCGTTGTAGTGACGTTCTATTTGTTATGAGATCTTAATTAATAGGTAAAGGACAACGGCCCTTGGAACGTGATTCTTAATCGTGGCCCTTTGGAGGATGAAGATCTATGTCGGGAGCTTTAATTAAAAAGTCTATAGAGACGTGCTGCCCGTAGTATTTGTATCAGTTTCATGTTTTATTGTCATTGTTACTGAAGTATTCATCTCCCGTTATATTGACAGAGCAAGGGCGAAGCACGAACGAAGCATTTTAACCAAGTTTCAGTTTGGGCAAAAATGATTTCGTACGTCCGACGGAAACCAGTGGCTTTCCTCTGCTGGTAGCATTTCTCAATCGGTTCTCTTGTAATTTTGTGAGAAGGTTCGGTAATTATATGGACATTATTTGTAGATTCAGTTTTTGGTATATTTAAAAATGGCTAAGTCATAGAGCTTGATAATGTAAAAATAGTTGTTCAGTTATAAGCTATGCAAAGACTCGCGAGGTCTCCAGCTCACAGTACCTCCAGTTCATTGGTATTTAATTAAAAAAACCATTGCATATTGCATTGTATTATTTTGTACAAGACTCTATATGATTGAAAGAAAATACATAATCCACGAACCAATTTTGGAACGGTTTAAAGACCGATTCAAACTCTAATCTATTATTAATATATTAGACGAACTGCTTCTATAAATTGATAAAGATACGTGTAAATTGCATATTAATTTTATGGTGTTGACAGTAATTCGATTTACAGTTCAGTATTTTTAGTGTCATAATTTAAAAAGGTCCAAGCAAGCAAGAATGGAAAAAAGAAGTTATGTTAAGAAATGACTATTGAGCTAGTCGTTCGCCTGATGTCAGGTAACTCGGCTGCCCATATCAGTTGCAGTGTCACCAAGTGCTATACTCTAAAGTGGAGTTTCGATAATAGAGAGATTAATTAAATAATTATAATTTTAATAAAGTTTCGCGTGACACTGCACTGCGCACGTCATCCTGAGTCATCAACACAGTTTAGTACTAGGATTACTACATAGTACAATAACAACATGAGTAATAAGATTACTAGACTGTGAGACTAGGTCATAAAGTCTCATTTGTCTAATAATTTCACTCGTGTGTGCAGTGCCTTTCATGAAACACAGAAATGCTTGCGCACTACTGCTTGGCGGCTGAATAACTGGCAAAGCGGTGGTGAAGACGAAAATTTCAAAAAGTTGTACCACTTAGTGAGTGTACATGTATTACTGAAAAGCGTTGTAACCAGCGATCGCACTGGCATCTCTAGTGGCTGGGAACCTATTTAACTACCGTAAATTCTGATTAAAAGTATAATATATCATACATTGTTGTTGCAAAATGACACATTAAAGAAACAGTTTAACTAAGGTTACCACTGACTTATCTTTGTTTATTTGTTACCATAGTACAATGGTTAACATTTATAGCGATATTGAATAAGAAGTTACCTAGTTTTGTCGGCAATTATTCACTTGATTTTTTTTCCAATGCAATTTTATTATTTTTTACGACTGGCCCGCTATCTCAGCTGGTAGTAACCCTGCCTTCTGAACTGCAGGTCGTGGGTTCGATTCCCACCCAGGACAAAAATGTATCTAATGAACATCGATGTTTTTTCTATGTCTGGATGTTATATTGTTCTTAGTATGTATTTACAAACAAAAAAGTTATATATTATCAACTTCACTCTCTTATTGCGCATCAACTAATTTCCAAAAAAAGAGTTGTTTAAGAGTTGTTGAGTGAGATTTCTGGACTAATTTACGTTTTTTGTTCGGTTTAATAGTATTCATTTTATCTTGATATACTATTAAACCATATTACTCCCATGACTATATCGATTTTAGCAACAATAACTTAGAAACAAAGCCCAATTATTTCAGCGTCTAAAACTCTTTTGTCCAAACGAGTCATGCGAGTAAGAAAATACATTCATGATTAGTTCATTTCCATTCATTTGCATGAATTCGTTATGAATAAGAAGCAATAAATATATTGAATTATTACAATGTGGCGCTAATTTCTTTCAGGAGCAGCGATAGAGCTTAGCGCCGGATGGTTTATATTATATAGATAGACATTGTAATGTACATGATCTTATGCTAAAAGATATAGTCACGACCGAAGATGTGACTACAATAACACAAACATTGATCAAGGTACATTTACACAAGGATATGTAATAGTTGTTCGGACAACACTATAATGAGGGGTCTAAACGGAGAAAATGATTTTTAGGATAACTGTAAACTATATGTAAACAGATGCGATGTAACAACCTTCAATGATCCATAACTCAAGGTCTTATTTATTACTTCTTTACAGTATGTCACTGGCTATACAAATGTGTTGTTGCTATGTGAGGATTGATCTATGCATGTTTATATAAATTATAACAAACAATATATAAAAATAAAGCCAAGAAATTGGGATATTACATACACTAAGCACAATTTTACATAAAATGAAACAAAATAAGGTATCAGTTTTCGGTACTTCCTGTAAATTGGTCCATCATCATCATAAAAAAATAAGAGTTTAAATATATTTTTTTTTAATTTCGGTCCGCTATTGATATCGATGAAAATACATAAAAATATATAAAGATGAACATAGAAGCCTGTTTTAATGTTTAAAATCAGTTCTTTAGTAAAATCATAAAACGGTATGCGGTATACAAAGTGGTTGATTGTTAGACCTTGCAGGGTTTGAACAGGTCTAGACTATCTTTTACAGCCTAGACTTAGAATCTTTTAAGCGTAACATTAACTCAGAGATTTATTATTATTATCGGGTTATTTAAAATTTCTTCAAAGTTGAAAAATTATTCAGTTTTGGACCTTATATCATTGATTTTTGAAAGTGCTGGATTTTAATTGCATTGAAGCCCCAACGAGTTTCCTGACGCTAAATATAATAATGATTAATCACGAAATCATCCACGTAGGTTCTTGGATCACAATCAACGTTAAGCCATAAAGTGAGAGTTAGATCAAACAAGTAGTGATATATCAATTTTTATCTATTAATGGACCCCAACGAACAAATTCTACCGTATGACTTCAAATTGAACAAAAAGTAGAGTAAGCGACAACTGATTTTCTTGATGACAATAAAATATAATTTTTGTTTTATTTTTTCTTGTATAAGAACTCAAAGCAGATTTCATATTCTTCATAATTTCAGTTAGTGTAGATTTCCATGTAATTTTTAAGATTCCATGTTTGAACTTTAGTCGGAAGTACATCTTTTCACAGTTTACGGCGGATATATCTAAGGTTTACAAACTAAAATCATACTCATAACTCAGCATCATGTAAATAGGGCAAATTCTGTGACATAAATAAATTTATTCATATTTAGTTGTTAGTAGTATTTCTTTTAAAGTTCAACACAATTTCTTTACTGACCATTACGATGGACGCGAAGCAGCTGTTCTCAAAACTCACTATACTATAATTGGGTATGCGCACTTTACGCGTTGATTGTAATTAATAAGTCATTCGGCTTGATAAATAAAGGCGTCCAGTCTTCGGGTGTACGATGACACTACTACGTGTCATAGTCACGGCTCTCCACTTGACCGATGCATTGCCTTGCCTAACACCAACAATGTCAATTGGTACACAATTGATGCCTAATAGAATCTACATTGTCACTATACATTCGCAAATCTATGGTAATTGGTAACTATCTAATAAGTATTTATTGGATTTATTAACTGAATGAAATTTTAATACCAATTTATCTTAGAATAAATACTTATTGTATCGACTTTTATTATATAGAATAATAATCTTTATTTAAATATTCACATACGTTTAAGGCTTGCTCTTCATATTTTAATGTCTTTCAATAGTTAATTAGGAAAGTCTATTCCTTTTCTGCTCATTTCTGTAAAATGTATATTTTGTTATTTTATTTTAATTTCCAATGTTTATTTGCGTTCCACTTATTATTTATTTTCTTATGTTCGTTTTCTCATTATGGACTCTGTTATTTATTATTATACAAATTACATTTGCTCCAACAAAAATATTGATGAAATGGAAAGTACTTTAAATTTGATGAGTATAATAAGTTGCAAGAATAATAATAGTTAGCTCTCTAATATTGCACTTTTTTGGTGCATTAATTAAGAAACAACTTTATGAAGCAAACAAATACGAAGAATATTATATTTTGTTAAAAGATAATTATCAAAAAATACTTATGATTATTTTCTATTTTTTAAAACCGCTTTTATTTATGGTTGTGTTATTAAATATTTTTAAGGTCTGTGAGCACGAAACTGACACTTCTCTATGCTCGTTGGTTAGTGATGGTTATCAAGCATTGTATTTTCCTGTGTATTTAATATTCTTGCTCCGTTTAGACGAGACTTAAATGTATTTAATACAAGTGACCGTCAACATATTCAAGGCGTTACATTTAATAAGACAAGGTGTATGACACTGATTTATGATTACACTTTGACAATTGTAACGTTCCTAATTATCCTACCTACAATATCTACAGGTGTAGTAAGTAAATGAGAACAACCAGGAAGTTAACAATGGATTATAATTAAAAAAAGAAAAAGGAGGTTACAAATAATTAATTAGCACATGTAATTTTAACAGATGTAATAAATTAGAAGGCAGTTATAAATAAATTATATAATATTGAAATAAGTAACTTATTTAAAACTAATAATTATTAAGTCAGTACGAATCGTTACACAATCTACCACATGCAGAACCCTTTGATCCCGATAGATAATTTGTACAAAAAGAAAAAAGAACGTTGAAACTCCACAGAACCACTTTACACTTGTATGGGGACTGTCAAATTGTTGATAATGATAACGAAAATATTTTGACTAAACTTCGTATCTTCGGGGTTGTGTACTCATTTTAAAACAAGAAACCTTTTTATGATAATTTTTTTTCTATCTGTCTATATTAAGACATAGACATGTTATTATTATATTAAGACCATTTTTCTCAAGAACGGCTGAAGGCGTTAAGAGAAAATCGACATGAAACTCTCAAGTCCACAGTCTTAAAATTACACCTAAAATTAACCTTCTATCTCAATGTAACCCCATTCTACAGAATGGACCAAATTAAAGGTTTCTTCTTATATTTTCATGCATCGTCAAATCTATCAGGTAACTTCATAACCTTGAAAACATAAAGGTTTTACAGTACTTGCTAATAAAGGAATAAATCAAAAACCATTAATTTCTATTCACTTGACAAAGTCAATTCAGGATATATTTTCACACGAATCGAAATGAAACTTGTTGAAAAACTGACTGAGTAACATCAATCACAACACACCCATTTATAATAATGAAAACCTTAATTATATTTAATAAGAACTATATTTTTTTTTGTAAATGGTGAAGTGCGAGTCGTTTGAAATGATAACTGAAATTCAGTAATTAAAGTGTTAAATTTAACTGGGCCAAAAAAATTTAGTACCTAAACTCGCAATTTACCCGTTTTACGACAGGAGCTCTCAATTTTCCGGGGCAAAAGTCCTTTGCTTACCCTAGTAATATAAGCCACCCGTTTGCAAACTTTCATTCAAATCGCTTATGCCATTTGGGCGTGTAAGCCACATAAATTAACGAAACTGCAATGGTCAAATGCTTACCCTAAGATAAATTAAAAAAAAAAACGAGTACACATAACACACAATATAGTAGCTTGAACAGCAATTGCAGCATTAGAAATTGGTGTTGGAATTTAGGTAGTATTCGAAATATTTTAAATTTAGATCTTACTTACATTTTACGTAATTGTAGGTACTATATTACTACATGTCTATGTAATGGCATATATCTAAGCAGATAATACATCCCATGTATATTCAATGTTGCAAAATTTTCCAGTGGTAATTGAGTAAGATATATTTAAATTATATTCATAATATACAAATGATTATACTATTGCTATTTCCATGATTGAATTGTTTACTGAAGTTAGATTAGATCATCTTTGCACAGATTGTCTGTTACCCGTTGAAATGATATCTGGTAGAGTCTTATATAATCTGTGCAGATAGTAAGTAGCTTATATTTTCATTATCCACCATATCATAATGTATTTTTTAGATTTTATTCCTCTAATTGATGCTTAAATTTAGTAGGAATTGGTTATCAAAATCGTCAATAATTCAATCCCAATAATTTATTGTTGATTTTGCTTATATATCACTACGGAATTATCGTAATATACATTTTCACGACACGCCATCGCCACTGTTACAGTATTTATGTGTAAAACATTAAATTACCAATTAAAACACTTAATCAGAAAGTACTAATAAACATTAAGTAGTCATTATCACTGTCGCAACGTGTTGATACAAATAAAAGGACACGTACCGTCCGCGAATGAAGAGCTTGCAGCAAAACTTCACCATCAAACTCACTACGTCCACCAACTGTCACCAATTTGTCAAATACTTCGATATATAGTAGAGAATATCGTAAAACAAATCCAAGATACTGAGAAACAATAAATGACACAATAAACGTTTGATCCGAGCTTGTCGATACCCGTGATATCAGACCGCTCGACAGGTAAGTGTGGAGACGGCTCTCGAGTCACGAGGCTGAGTGGATACCTTCAGATAAGGGATAAGGACGAGATGAGATGTGCGCGGGTGGACGGCGACGGACTGCCGCGCCGGCGACGCTGGCTCTCGCCGCCTCTACGTGCTTGCTCCGACAAAGGGCACGTTTCCACCGCTTCAGCGACCTTATTTTTTCATGAGCACGTGGTTTGTATACATTTGTTCACCGTTCACACCTCCTTATGAACAACCAGTACTGAACATAAATAAAACGTTATCGATGACGCTGTTTATATGACACAAAAAAGGAGTTTTCTTTGTTCCACTAATTATCGCGTTGGAGTTAATTCTGACAGACCACGAGACGATCTTATGGTTACCGCGGTCGAAAAACGCGTCGAAGGCTCGGGAGCCGCTTCAGCGCAACTGGTACATTTCATTCGTTTCCATCGGATTTATACAAGTCACGTGTAAACAATAAAAGATGAATACTTATTAGGGATCGATTCCTTGCAGCCGTGATGTCGTTTGTCGTTGCGTCAGACGCAGACTTGCGTCTCGCTATTATCTAGAGCGGGTGCGGGTCACTAACATGCATAATTTTGTTATTTAATACCACTTTAAGATATTATTACTTACACCATTTCTGCTTCCAAACACCACAGGCTACATGACTATTAAAGTTCACGACTATTTTAAAAACAAAGTTGATTATAATAGCCAATAACAATGATACAGTGTATAGGTCCTGCCACTGTGCAAGTGTGGGCACAAAATAACGTATTTCACATTTCAGTGGTGTCAAAACAATCGCCCAGAGTTATCTGTTCATTACCAATTCATAGCTCAAATGAGGCTTGTCAAACGCAACTAATGTATTTTTAAATAACAAGTTAGGAAAAAGCAGTGTCACATGTTTCGCTATATACAGTCTCACTGTTAACACAATGGCCGTGGTCACATGTGTAGATTCAAAGACGCGTCAAAATACATTTACTTAAAACAATACATTTTTAAATAGATTGTGTAACTCTACACTTTGTTCATAAAGTTCGCAAATCAGAATGCAAAAGTGTCACACCAAAGGATTCGGGACTGACCAGTTGACTGTTTTTATGATGACACGTTGAACAGGTGCTATTTTTTGTTTTATTTAAATTACTAAGCCGGTGATAAAATATCTGGTTAATACTTCTAAATGGCGCTACCAGATGCTGAGTCCTTTGTATGTACGCCGCATACGTAGGTACGAAACGGGGTACTATAAAAAGGAAAATAATCTTACAGAAATATTTTAACGTCACTTTCAAATAGAACCAATGATTAATGATTACTTTTACAATTTGATTAGCTTTTGTATTTTATTTATGTTTTATTCATGTCTATTGTAGCCACAGTAAATAATTTTTGTATTGTATTGTATATTTTTTGTGAAGCCAACAGACTTACGACATTTGGAATTAGAAGCAGCAGTAAAAATTAGAAATTCCCTTTCGCTTGTCACATTTTTTATTACCATTAAGCATTATACTTACGAGTACTTATGCTATACTTTGCACCATGCTGCAAAATCATACATATAACATAAATTACATATACCCACATTATCAAAAATATTTGAGAATTAATAGGCTTTCACTAAAATATTTTATCATAGGAGGTTTATGTAAGTAATAAAATTGTTGTATCGCGGGTTATAATTCTACTAGCAATGGATGAGTAGATGTAAACAACGTTAATTAGTTTAATTATTATTCCTCCGGTTTGCAAGAATATCAAGATTACCCTCAAAACATGTCATGTGATCCTCTGAATGTTTAATTCAAGGATATTATAGTTAAGTAGGTACAGGTTAGGTGACAGGTAAGTAGGTAAATAACTATTATGAGACAAGTTGTCGAACAAGCTGTGCAATAATATAATTGAAATGCCAATACATCCATTAAAAAATATAAAAATAAGATTTATATACTATTACATAAATAAATACTATTAAATATGTATTTTTGTTTTGTGATTGTTTAAAACTGTACTCATTAGTAAAATTCACTGTAAAAGAAAATCAATGATTAGGAAAATTGTTAGTAGTAAAAATATTAACTACATAAAAATTGTTATTTCACGATCACAAAGTTCAGCATGTTTTTAAGATAGTTTAATAAATAAAAAAAACTGTTATTAGAAAAAGAAAAAACAAATATTTTTCGTATTTCAGATTCACATGATAGTTTTTGATCCTATTATTTGCATATTGCCTACCATTATTATAGAGCTCGAAAAAACAAATGAAGATCGGATTGCCGCTTTTTTTTGTATTGCTCCACACTTTTGTGTATTTAGCCAGTGTCACGTAATTGATAATTTATAATGATAATTTATAAAGTCTGGAGTTTTGGCGGGGAAACGAAAAAGATCCCATCATCGCATTGAATTATTTTCCGAAACTTGTTTTATTTTCAGTGTTAGTGCATAAAATTTATGGTAGGTATTTTATTCGTTAAGTGCTGGATTACAGACATGAGTGTGGGAAAATGGTATAATGATGGTAGAATGTTTCCTTTGGTGTTGTTTCCAAAACTCCATAGAAGCTTCAAGTAAAGTTGCCACCACTTTACTAGGAGTAAGACTTTGACTAGACTATGACTTGCCTTAATGACTTCGACTATGACTTGACACATATTTGCGTGAAATATCATTAACTTGATAAATTATCAATTACTTGACACTGCCTAAATATACAAAAGTGTGGAGCCAAAACATAATAAAAAAAAATGTTAATGTCACCATTTTGACAATTGAAGGGGTGAGAATAAAAAGGAATTAACTGATTTTTTTGACAAAATGACTTATGGTATCGTTGGATTCAGCGTGAAATTATCTTCAATAATACATTCTCAAAATACCGAAATGAGGCTTGAATCTCGAGATTTTGAGTCTAAAAATGGTTTATCTGTCACAGGAATACAGTTTGCTTGGCATAAAAACATTACTATATTTATTTTATTATATTATATTTTTACAGTAATTGTATGAATTAGTACTATATTTAGTAATTTTAAATAGAATTAAAACATTTTCAAGCAACTGAAACTTACATAAACCTTTTCTATTACCTTATAAGCACTCTACATTAAAATGTATTATTTAATTAATATAAAAATAAATAATTAAATTAACTTTATGTTACTTCAATTTTACATCACGCTGTAATTGAGTGGCTGTAGAGAAAGTTGGAGCATGGTTCAATAGAAAAGTGAAAATAGATTTTTGTAAAATAATTTTACAGCTATCATTTGAGGACGAGTCTCTCTACGGCAGTAAAGTATTACTTTCAGCCCGCTCCTCCTATTTTTCCCAGTATAAGTAGTGAAAAATAAATTTTCATTCGTCTTTTATTAGAAGATTAACGAACGTGCTACGAATGATAAATGGAACAATGTGATGGAAATGTCTGGTACATGTGAGTGAAGGGTGAAACTTAATTTTTGATAGTAGAGAAAGAGAAAGGAGAGTCAACGGTCGGCAGACATTTTGAACATCAAGATTTTTTATTGAAACCTGAAATCTTAAAACATTGAGCCAAATTTGTCTCTTTCACACAAAACAATACGAGGCTCGCAATTTACTTTTCTAATCTTTTATATAGACGATTGAACGCTGAAATATTATTACCTCACCTATCTTAATCTATTTAAAGTCATTGATTTAAAATCGGTCGCCCATAAGATTAAAGGATTACAACAATGGACCAAATCACGCCATAAAATTACGTCAAGTATTTTATTGAAATTTATGCTTCTCGAGTTTTATCAAAGATAAGATTCATATAATAATTATGATACTTAGAAGAGAAATACCAAAATTACATTTCTGATAGGTAGGTTATATGTAGAACCAGGAATTCTCAGTGTTTCCTTTTGTTTAGCAAATTATTATTGTATATGTTGTCCATATAACGTTGCGAATGCTCGCAAATTAAAATGCAAACAAATGAAGTGAGGTATTATTGAAAGCGATTAGCAAAATTAACAGATCATTGCTGAGCAATGGTACCCAATAGTTTACATAATTTACAACATTTATTATTAGCTAGTACAAGAAAAGTATATATATTATTGATGTATGCTTTATATTTGGCAAATAATATGACTGAATTATCTTCTATACATATAAAATTCAAAGTCCTGACTGACTGACTGACTTATATATCAACGCAGAGCCTAAGCCGCTGGTCCTAGAGACTTGAAATTTGGAGGGCGTGTTCTTTGTAAAATGTAGATATCCACTAAGAAAGAGTTTTTCGAAATGCCACCCCTAAAAGGGTGAAATTAGTGGTTGAATTGTATCAATGAAAAATATTCTTCTTCGTTTCTATATACCGCGTTATAGGCCACGCGAGCGAAGCCGCGGGCAGAAGCTAGTACGATATGTGACATGGTGTCTCCTCTGTGATGTGGTGGTTGAGTGGGTTGGCCCTGTACCCGGTGAGTGCGGATTGGATACCCCGATATGACATTTATTCGGATACAGAAAAAGCTTAATTAATTGTATTAAGTACGAGGTTGTTCATAGTTAACGGGGTCATAAATACAGGGAATCCTAGATAGGGCTGAGGATGTAATGTGATCGTTGGGCGTTATTTATTATAAAAAAATGTGCGGGGCAGTCTTTTGGGAGAGCCAATAAAAGTGAAAACTAAGTAACTTAATAGTTCATGGGAAGCGTGCGGTGACGATGACGCGAGTTTTACGCTTTTTGTTCACCCAAAAAGTACACATATACACAGTATACATAGCTCTTGGAAAGCGTTCGGTGACGATGACGCGAGTTCCAGGATTTTCCTCACCCAAAAAGTGCTCAACGCGCCTAAAGAAGTTATCACTTCAAAAATCTATTGAAATTGTCATTTAATAATATGGTAACGAATCACGTGACGGGATAGTTGTCTGCACAATGTCAAGTGAACTTAATGGTTTTCTATCGCTTTTTAGCGATAAATCTGCTAATGTCATGTAATGATATTCTATACGGTTATGTCATGTCAAAGTCTTATTTTGTCAGTCAAAATGCAACAGTAAAATGGTGGATATTTTACTGAAGGCTAAATAGTGGATATGGTAGCGGCGTTGTCTATAATTGTATGTTTTTGACAGATGACAGACTAAAACAGATGAAAACAATCGCAATTTACTATTTAATTTGCGATTAGATCGATGACCTAGTGTTCAGAGTGGTTTCTATTAGACTTGATGAATTTGTATTTTGTCTATGAATACACGACCGCCGAATAGTATATGTATATATATAATGTGTACCTACAAATAGTAGGTACATTTCGAACAGTGTAGACAAACGAAATAAATAAAAAAGAACAGAGGCAGCGCCCTAAGGTAATCTTATTATTTTACTGCAACAATATCTTGAAGTGGTAGTCACATGCTTATCACGTCATGTGATTAAACTACATGCCGTTTATCTTCATTGTTTCAAATGGTAATATTTTTTGAAGTAATAATTCTTTACGCACGCTTGACTTGGGGAGTAAGCTGGTGAATGCGAGGCGAACGGAAGTTAAATTGGTTCACGTAGATCTCCATTGTCAAAATAACAATGTTAATAATAATGACTATTTACAATTGTCAAGGTGACATTAACATTAAACAAAGCAAAAGCAAGTTATACCAGCCGATAGATGGAGCTAAACTAAAGTGTTCAATTCATGGTTCCATGGGAAAAATATTCATATATTTATATATATGACTCCTCCTCCTGTACCCAGCAAAAAGTATGTTAGTTTTTCCACAGACCAAGTAGAGGATACTAGTTTTTCTCTGCATTTCACTTGACTTCCAATTTTTACATAGAAAAAAGGTTGATGTTAATTTTATAAAATAAAGATGGCCGATGAAGATGGTTAAGAATGGTGGTGAAGGGGAGCACGCTACAAGCTATACCCATATTTTTATTTAATACCGCACAACATAACGAGACCTCAAGAGGATTATGTAGTTAAAATGTGTATACTTATTGGTAATACTTATATTTTTGATAAAACAAAAGCCCTGCGTAAATTCTTGAAAAACAGAAAGTAATCGAGCCAGTCTCCAATAATAATAACGCGCAACGATCACATACATAGGTCCTGGACCCTCATTAGGATTCCCTATAACCCAGGAACTACAAGGACCATGGTCCCACAACACCCAGACTCAGAATAAGTATTTGCGCTATTTTTTAACCTGTGCACAAATACTTGTTCTCCGGGCTATGAGCCTACCTGCCCAACCTGTCAATAAATCACTTTTCCTCTGTGACATACCCGAATGCATTGCAGTGTGCGAACTTAAGAGCTGTTAAACTTTAGTACAGACGGATATAAGAGTACTAGAATTATCAGACGTCACTAAAAACTTTTCCGATTTACGTAAGCAATTATATAATTCCTACTATGTAACTTAATTGATTGTTGTAATTATTCACTTAATTTGATTTTTTGTCAATCACACTATCACACTAATATTATAAAGCCGAAAGTTTGTATGTGTGTATGTTTGTTACTCCTTTACGCTCAAACGGCTGAATAGATTTGGATGAAATTCGGTACCAAGGTATCTTATACACTGGATTAACATATAGGCTATATTTTGAAGTGAAAAAGTGAAACGTTCCCTTGGGATGAGCAAATAATTAAAATTCTTTTTATCCGCGGGTGAAACTGCGGGGCGCAACTAGTGTTTTTATAATTTTAATCGATTTCCAACACATCTAACCATATATGAAAATAGAAAAATATATTAAATTGCAAATATTTTACTAGAAAATATTGCAAAATTGCATAAAAATGCAATCTGTTGCAGTCGACAGCCAATCACGTTTCATTCCGGTTTTACGGTCTGCCTAGTTAAATTTATTAGCTGGATCCATTAAACTTTCCTTATATATTTGAGCGTTTTCCATATTTATTAAGGATAACTACATGTTAGAACTGACTGCTAAAAATACGAAGCCTCAGTATTAGCAATTAATGTTCAATCGGAAGGTTTAGATAGATAAAAGTATACAGATTATTTTTTTAAGGTAAAGAAAAATTTTGACTTATGAACGAGATTTGAACTCGCATACACCAGTTCCTAAAGCCAGGACAAGTGAATTTATCTTTCATCTTTTAGAACAAAATTACGAAGCTATAATTTTTTTTTTACGAAGAATCCAGTAAGTTTTAACTGTTAGGGTCAGTGATGGCTAAAGAAACTAAATTCTATGAGGAATGATGATAAAGACTTTGAGAGTGTGCAGAGTATTAGCACTGAGCAGTTTGTTTTTAGCCTTTCGTTTCTCATCATAGACTTATGCCTGTTTGTACTAAAGTTCGACAAGTCCTTAGTTCGTATTTATACGCAGCTTCTCCCGCGGCGTGGCCTATGAGAAAATAATTCAACCACCCATTTCACCCTCTTAAGGGTGGAACTTCGAAAAATCCTATCTTAGCGGATGCCTACGTCATAACGTCTACCTGCATGCCAAATTTCAGCCTGATCCGTCCTGGCTGTGCGTTGATCGATCGCTATGTCAGTCAGTCACCTTTGAGTTATATTTATTTAGATGTCATACAATATAATGCAATGCAATACAATAAAATATTACTTTATTGAACACCAAATAATACATAACAATGCATCAAAGAAATGTAGAACAAAAGGCGGCCTTATCGCTTTAAGCGACTTCTTTCTGGCTACCTACTGCAGTACATATGGTAGCTGACAAAGTTTATGACATAGAAATCGAGGAAAAATTCCGGTGTCCATTTTCTACGAGTAAAGTACATTACAAATTGCATCACCATATCGATTGTACGTAGAAAAATATACATAAATGTAGTTGATCGAAAGGTATAAGCACTGAACTAAAGTAGCCATTTCATGTTATGCGTAGATCTGATTTCTATTCCGTTATACTCAGACACCTCGCATCTCATCCATTACTAGTTTGCTAAATACATGAATTATACAGCCCTGCGACATAACTTTCATTTCCACCTGTTTACATTGCGTTATATCTTTAGCGGCAAGATTATTCAAGTTACTGACAATGTCCGACAGAAAAATTACTGTTACGTTATTAATTAATTAAATAAAAAAATATATTAACATTGTAACTGACTGGAATACCATTCTACGCGTAATATTTCTATAGCATTGAAAGAAAGAAAGGAAAAACATTTATTGAAGATATCATACGACATTACGTTTTTACAAATATAATAATAATAATATGTGTGGACATCTCACACAACGCCATCTAGCCCCAAACTAAGCAAAGCTTGTGCTATGGGAACCAGATAACTGATACAATACTTAGATACTTTTTTTTTGTAAATACATACGTAGAATACAATATGACACCCAGACACAGAACAAACACCTATGTTCATCACACAAATGTTTGTTCTGAGTGGGAATTGAACCCACAACCCACAGTTCAGAAGGCAGGGCTACTACCAACTGAGCTATCGGGCCAGTAAATAGGCATTTATGCAAGACAAACCACACAAAAAGAGAGAAAATAAGGAGGAAAAGACACACAGAAAGAGAGGTCACTCAGCATGCAATTAAGGTCGTAAGACTTTACTGATTTTCAGTCGGAAGCCATATTCATTGCAACTAACCAAATTTACCGAATACCTCTTCAGACTATTTTTTTTAAGTTGTCCTTTAGTTCTTATATTCATTTGTGTGGACTGTGGAAGCACTTTTTATGTATGTTCATAATTATAAATAAAGCTAAAATAGGTAGGCGGTTGACACTCCACTGATCCACTTTACTAGCCTGGAATGATTTGTGGGGCTCAACAATCTTTCTGAGGGCACGTAAGATACTAACTAATATAATTTTTTTAAATTTTAAGTTGTCTATTTGATCGCATGTTAGATAGCTATATGTGAAAACACACACTTTTTAAGGTATGTTAATAATTAGAAGTAGATCAAGCTAAAATAGATTCTCCACCAATCCACTATAACAGCCTGGAAAGATTATGGCCCCACACTCTATCTGAGGGCGTCGTAAGATGGCCTAACTCCCAGCAGTTAGAACGTAATCACTGTTAATGGCGATGATATTTTCTTGACTATTTGTATTAAAAGGTGCTGTGTACTGTTACTTACAAATATTTGAGCACTGTTTAGCTAATCACATTTGCACAACAATATGTTTAATGTCTCTAATCACGGGACCCACACATATTTGATAAATATTATACTTTACAGGATAAAGCTGGTAATATAAATTGTGGTGTTTATAGATATCTAGCTGCGCCTTGCGGTTTTACCCTCGGATAAAAGTATCCTATGTATCAAAACAGTATAAAAGCTATATCTATTCCAAATTTCACCTAAATCCGACCTGCCGATATGTTGTTTAGAGGTAACAAACATTCACATACACACACTCACATACACATACTCACACACACACACACACACGTACACATGCACGCACGCACGCACGCACGCACACACACAATTTCTCATTTATATGTTATAGTGAGCAGGATGTTCATGCTAAATAATTAAACTAAGTATTATTGTAGCTAATTTAAATAACAAATGAACATTGCCCAGTAATAAAAGGGCTAACAAAAACCGAGAATATACCCGCCAACCCGCACTTGACCAGCGTGGTGGACTATTGCCTATGCTCAGCCGTTTGTGTTAAATCCATAAATTGATCGAAATAAACCAGGAAGTAATGTTACATTTTGCTTAAAAATTAGGGGTCCCTTAATACGTAAGTACAGTTTGCATACTGGAAACTTAAAACTACTACTACTACTCAACTAGTAAAATGATTTCAGTTACTAGTTAATTGTAATTTAGCATACAAAGACCGTGATCGTGACAAGTCGATAATGCTAATTTAATCATCGATTGGTAATAGATCAGTTTTGAGCTCGTTATGTTGCTGTAGTTTATTACTATCAGAATAAATAAATGTTAATAAGTTAAACTACCGGTATTTCCATAAAATGTACCCATCGTTTCAAGTAGTGCGGATCGTTTAGATTATACGGCGGTCGATAATCTCCATTTGTCACGATCTCGATAAATGTGATAATAGAATCACATGGTTCCACGTCAAAGTCAACCTCTAAGCTGTTTTGTTACTCGCCAAACACTCAAGTGTAGTCACTTAAATCCTGTTTCACGCTTAGTTGGTACATCTTTGATTTATCTTTATCATTTATTAGAGACTATTAATGACGTCAGGTTATCTAATGGGCGCACAGGGTTTATGTCTCAGTAGTTGACCACTACATACTGTCATTGACTGAAACATCTGTATCAATACGAACAGTAGATATACCACGCCGAACAAAAATTACGACGCATTATTAAGCTGTGAATCAACAATGTGAGATTTACGTTTAACAAAATTTCCGATTCGATTGCCTGAATCAATTAATTCAGTATTTAAAATATATGTATGATAATTATTATAACTTCCTACTGAAATTTTCAGTGTAAAGGCAACAATAACAAGAAATTTATAGTTTTGATCCCACACAAGTGTCAGCGTGATCTTTAATTGAATGCTTCGGACCGAGAGACTGAAAATTAACGTTTAGTGAAGTCTGAACAAAACATACAAAAAAATGAAAACAAAGGAATTATCAAATGTAAAGTAAGTAAAATGGTGGGAAGCTTACCGCTGTGGCTGAGCGAGAAGTCCTTCCGGTATGTCCCGTGGCTTGCAGGTGCAGCTTAACAGCGTCGACCCCAGACCGCTTGGTGCGTTCTCGGATTACAGCACCACTAGCTCCGTTCGACGCCTGTCTCTTTGATCCTCGGATTTCTTGTTTGGCCCCTCGATTCTCCGTCTTCGTTGCCTTCCGTCCGTCTTGCTTAGATCCCCGTACCTCCTTCGTGCGTTTATCGCGCTTCTTCATTTTTACCTAATCGCACATCTTATCGCCTCTTCTCGAGTACAAGTCTTACACGGTTTTCGTCTGTAAAATATCCCCTATCGGAAGTATAGCCAGTCACTGTCAGATAAGATATTTACATCGAAGGTGAAAGATGGACGATAAAAAATGGTACAGAAATCAGCTGCCTGAGTACGTGACTACGAAGGTCTTTGTGTTAGCACCTCTTTGTGAGCACGTAGGTGCCTTGAACTGGTGTTGTTTGGCGCGGTTTAATAGGTTTCTTTCAGGATTTACACAAAAAGTTAGCACTGGCTGGCACTGTTGTTGCGGTAGTGTGAGTGCGTAGCGTGCTTGCCCCGGGTGGACTGGCGCCGGGCGCCGCGCCGCGCGCTGCGTGCGCGCCCGCTACATGCCGCTACCGCACCTTAATTGACGGGATCTCATTCCACTACTCAATGAGACGTTGTCTCAATATCATTAACACTAATGTGAATTGCATCCATTAGAGAAACATTAGGCCACGAGGGTGTTGTTTACTACACGCCTAATATTATTTACCAATCAGTACCTATACGATCCCGAATTTTCTTTAGATTGCACTGAATACTTCAATATCGCACTGTATGTATTATTTGCGTAGCGTTTAGTTCTTAGTAATAGTCTTTATTGAGTGGCGTCTATGAATTTATGGGTTCAAAAGTGGATGACTGAAGCTGATGATAATGATCATTATATGTATTATTTTCAGGGTAAGCAATTAATTACTGGCACGTCTAGTGTTAGAGTTATCTATAGAGTGCGCTAACCTCTTCCCATACTTATATGACAGCCACCCAAGTTCAAAATAAATATTTTAATTAATTACTTTTTCAAGATACCACCTAAATAAATATATTTGAAACTTGAAATCTTTAATTTTCGTTGTAAAGAATTCAGACAGAGAAACATGACGAACTTATGAGACTTCCTTGTAATATACTATGAAGCCCTATGATGTTATTAAAGTACGTGCCAACTGGTAAATTTTGTTTTTTTTCGTTTCTATTTTACTGGTAAACATCATACCAATAAGTTAAGGAAAGCTTTGTATTCGAAAGTATTTAAAATTTTTTTACTTTTATAGAGACATGTTTGTATTAATATTTTCTTACGAATTTAATTGATTTAGGTAACTTCAGAGAGTTTAGGCGATAAAGAAGCTGAGTCCGGAAAGTCTATAAAACATTTATAATATGACTTTATTACCTCAGCAAAAGGGGTGATAAATCTTGCACTGACTTCTCGCATAAGTTTGTGTGTATTGCATTACCAGTACTACATTTGCACTCGTAGTAGGCAAAACAAGGGAAAAAATCGAAACTATTAACAGAGAGCCATCTGGCAGAATAATGCGGAACTACGAGATTTTATATGGCAGTTAGTTTTCACTGTGACTGTCGCTAAGAAAACGTGGTTCTTTGTAGTTTTTGGTTCCGGAAAATTCTCATAGATGGCGCTGTAATAAAAATAGAATATAATGGAGTAATCACGGAACTTTGGTTGCAATAAACCAATAGAAATTTCATTTCTTATATGATAATTTTCATAGTAAACTGGCGACTTGAAAAATCTTTGATTGCAGTTATTATTATTTCTTTGGAGTAAAACTTGCTTCAATACCTATTTAGGGTAATTTTCGTTCTAGGGGCAATGGCACCCTGTATAGGGTGGTAATAATACAGGACTTAGGGTTGGCCCTATAGTACTTTTCAATATGCTAACATTTAAATCTAAATTCCTTATTCATAAACGCTACATGAGCTACAGTGTTATATAGATGTGATGATTTTATGCCAGAAAGTATATTTTCATACTATCATTTATATCACAAAAAGAAAAAACATCAAAAACTTTAGCTCAGCCTCAGGATACAGGAACACTTTCAAAACAAATGAAAACTACAAAAAGTAGAACATACCTATCATTACTATAGTACCTAACAAAAAGGTAAAGACTTTCCGTGTTAAGCCACTGTAAGACGATGAAACTTGCCAAACCTTTTGTCTTTTGTTTCATTTTGAATTGCGGTTGAATACCAATACAATTAAAAAAACAAGCAAAAAAAAAAACAGAGGCGGTTTTTTCTTATTCCAGCATTTGAACATGAATAACAGTGACGGCAAAAAGATTAACGAATTATGGTGGCATAATAAGGAAAAGATAAACAACTCCTTACAACTGCATTTATTTAATAACTATAATTAAATATTTTCTATTATTCAACAGTTGTCATAAATAGTTGAGTCGAAAATTGTACACAAAATTGATATCTTGGCACAGGTACCGTTGATAAATAATGCATAGCTAAAGAGGGAGAGAATCGGTCTTAGCATCGTAAAACCACAGAATAGATAATAATAGATATTGTTGTCCTTCTCAGCTGACTTCCCACGGTGCGTGATACTGCGCACGACTTCACGCACGGCCGATGACCACGGACGACCACGCACCACACACAAGGCTCTTTAAACGGCGCGTATCAGTCTGTCTGAGATTTGAAGCCATTTGTTTATTCCAAAATGAATAGTATACAAGAACGTCACGAAGTTACCGGTTCGCCACGGATCGGACGCACTGCACTGGACGTGACTGCTCTACTACGGACGATACTCTTCCTATGGTGCGTCGGTGCGGGCTAACCTACTAACTTCCAACTGCGCATCGTGGGAAGCCAGCCACGGATCACCAGGGCGACAAAACGTTGCATCATGTACTGAGAGAAATTACGCTCTACAAAGCCGACACTAGCTGATTTTTTTTTACCTGTGTACCTGTACTAGATATTACTCGTAAATACGAAGTTTGTCATCTTCGTTACACTATTTGAGATTGTATTACAGTAAAGCACCTTAAAGTCAATACAATTTTCAATAATTATTAAAGTAATTAGTCGTATTTATTAAAGAATTGTGGATGTATGCATTATACGTTCACAAAGCGCTACGTTACACAGCATTAATAATGCTACATCTGGGGAGTGATCACGAAAATTTGATTGTAATGCAACATGAGAAATTTCCAACTATGCACATAAACTGCGTATTGAAACTGTCAAATGCATCCAAATTTGTGTTTCTAAATGTTGTAATCGAGTTACGTGATCACCACAGACCAAGTAGAGGATACTATGTATCAGACAGGAATCTTAGAACAGCCAATAAACGACGTATCACAACCCACATGACATTTCTTTTTTTTTTTAATTTACCTGCACTCTATATTGGCTTATGCCATAAATAGTATTACGCTCCGTGGCAGAAAAAAAATGCCTTTTAAATACATCCTATATATTATGTAATTATTATAATTACTATAATAATGAAAGGTTCAATAAAAAATAAAACGAATGTGATTTTATTTGTTATATTTTTCGGAATGAAAATTTATAAAACAGGTCACCAATAGCGAGCGGAAAATTTGTTTAAATGAATGGCAACTCGGATCATTGTTTCGAAAACTATACACTCTCATCTGCCCTGAAAAAAATTCCCCAGGATCGGAATTAAAGTATCGTGGATGTAATACTTAATATCCCTTTTTTGGAAAAAATGCCATATGCGCAAAAGGTTCTTTAACATGGTGATAAAATTATTTTGCGAAGGCACCATGGACTATTTACCCGTTTTATATATGAATCTCATTTCTTCCAAATTTTTGATGGCGTTCTTCCAAAATTGATCGTGTAGCGACGTTCTTGTAAACGCTTGTTGTAGTGGTTTTCTTTGGTTACTCTTTTTAGTGTAGCCTCAATACAAGAATCAAAGCAACAGCTGTCTTCCCAGTATCGATTAGTGATGGGCTCAATTTTTCTCCGTTGTTGTAGCAAGCTACAAAATAAATATATATTTTTTATTAATGTTTAGTGACTATCTGTAAAACTTACAAAAAAAGTCAAAAATGTTAAAGTAAGTAAGAATTCAACCAGTTAGCAAATAGTAGAACACTTAAAATAAACACTTATTCACCTGAATAAGTGTTTATTTGCATACAGTCTTTAAAGCACCTGCTTTAGTTAGTAATCGCATGAAATTGGTGTACTTACTTTAACACTTAGTACATAGTAGGAAATATAACATAGGCTTATGTTCAGCGGTGGACATCTTCAGTCTCTTGGTGATGATGATGACATAGTAATGTAATATAATGTGTTTGTAGGCAATAATCGTTGAAAAATGCGATCCGTACGCGAGTGTGTACGTCCAGACAGATAAAAGCAAAGGCGAGTTGAAGCAGACTTTCGCTCACTTTGTAACAATAACAGTGAATGTAAATAATCGTTATGTACATAAAACAAAAAATACTTGCCAGAATCATCGTGTGCTGGTGCTGCAGAATCTCAGCAGTAAACAAGGTGGGATACGCAGATACGTGCAGGCGATCTTTGGTAGTAGCAATTTTTTGAAATGTTTGTCGCAAACAAAACGTTTGCGTAAGTTTTGCGAACTTAGCTCATTTAATTTAGGACAATTAATTTTTTGTAACCAATTTTTCTGTCTGCTGACTGCTCTCATGTTTTGCAAAGATATGAAATTTAATATTTTGCCCGTTTGCTTTCACAATTCAGAGCGCAGCAATGGTTCCGCATGGTAATGGGCACAAACTAATACAATAAACGGTCGATCATTCAATTATATAAACAAATTCCTTTTTTATTTTAATTAAACCATTAGACCACGATGTAACAAACAATACAATCACAGACTACTTTGTTATGAATCAAAACGTAGTGGTTATATGCTCTTTGATGAATCAGTCATAGTGAATGAACTAAAGTCAGAGCACAATATTTCATGTTTGTTCATTGTTCATCTATCTCGTTCTAGTTGTTCACTTTCTATTTGTTAGGCCTTGTCTATGGACAAAAGAACGGGCTAGATCTTCTCTATGAAGATTCAGAGCAGTGGTGATCACCCAGCTGATCGGTAGGCAGTTGACAGGCTCAAAAATCAGTTGACAGCACCAATTCCTGTTGACTGGTTTTTGAGATTTAACATTTATACACAGAACGTGTAAGGAGGACTTAACACTAACAGCATTTTCTACCAGTTAACCAAGACGTGCAGAAAAAATAATTAGATTAGGCGTGCACATAAAGAAATAAACATATGCTTACATTATATAGTATTTATTTTTTAGGTTTGTTTATTATTTGTGTATAATTATTTTGCATTATATTGTGGACTAAATTTAACTACCATGTATCAATTTATAATTTATTTTTACGTTCTTTTGATTTACCTGCTTACCAAAGCTCAATACTCTAAGCTATAGATTTCCCTCCCATGCAAAGGTTGTCTGGAAGAAATCGCTCTAAGCGCTAAGACCGCCTATTATACAAGTATAAATTAATTTAGTTTATCTTTTTGTGAATTTCTTATCTTGCGGTGTACAATAAAGAGTTGATCTATCTAATTATGGCTATTTATTATCAAGAAGCTTTTCGCAAACTAAATCCAACACACATTTCTTATGCGTGTTTAGTATTCAACAAACGAGCGTAGTAGTATTAGTTTTCTAGGCCAGCCTAGAATAAGTAATCTAATACATTATTTACCATAATACAGATTACGACCATTATCGGTGAGATCCATTTAATAATTTCCATGAATTTTCACGATCTGGTTTCTACAAATACAATAATGTTTTCTGTGAAATTCTCCAATTCATACAATTTTCGTTTTAGTGTTTTCATATTATTCAGTTTGTATAGCTCGCTTTAGAAGTTTTATGAGTTAATTCTACTGCGAAGTATAACTATAGGTTGAGAATTCCTTGTTTTGTAATTAAGCTTAGTTTAAATACATGTTACAGAAAATTGTCAAATCACTTATATCACTCGTGTCTTCATAAATTTACAATGAGAGTTTTGCCAAACAAATTCTGCTCACTCTGCCAATTTGCTTTAAAAGTTTCATATAAGAGGTTGATAGTAGTCGAACAAGTTTAAGACTTTATGTGCTCCTTCATAAACTTGGGTAAACTATGTCGAGTATTTTAATATTTTTACGAGAAGCAAACTCAGTTTATGGACGTCTTAAAATTGTTTTAGAGATTCGAGGTGCTGTAAAACGTTTTCAGTTGACGGAACTTTGACTTCTTTAGTTAATCTCCGTTGCTGTTGTTTGTTGAAAAGCTGTTTCCTATGTTGTAGTTTATTGTGCAGAATTTTTGATAGTATCATAACAAGGTGTTCAAAGTATAATCCAATTACGATCAAATAGCAGCTGTATAATTATAAAAGTTCCATTACATTTTTTAGGCAATTTTGATACATAAATCGGTGCTAAACATTTTATTACGCCTTTCCATCAGTTTCAGAACGCTTTGACCTACTGTTTCCATATGTTTTGTCCTTAATTAGGATTGGACCTAAACACTTGGAGAGTACAAAAGCTAGAGGTGTAGTGACTAGAATCTCTTGCACGGTGAGCACGACAAAGTCTTCTGCGTATCGTATTTCTTGTGTTGTTCCTCCGCGTAATAGTAAAATGTTGAGAACGGTGGGGCACAGAACCGCCTGGAATCATAAAAGTTATTTACATAATCTTCGAAAAAAACATTTCTTCGATAAGCTTTTTTTATTAGCCGAATGAAATAGGTAATTTAAATGTTTTCAGCTACTACGAAAGTACCTGAGTATACGAGTACCTCATAGATGGAACCAAGAATTACATACTCAATTGGATGGAACCCTAACAACATTGAATAACTTTTTATCTCGTATATCATCTACGTCCACAAAAATACATCTGAAACAAATGAATCGAGGGAAATAAAAGGTTAGGACTCAACTTGAACTTCTTTTTGAGGATAAGTGATTTAAAAATCTGTGTACATAAAATAATAACACATGAAAAGCTGGGGCCAGGGCTCTTATTTCATAAAATAAAAAATAATATCAAAACGCAACCTTTTAAGGTCTTACCAGTATTTTTTCTGGATAACATTTCGTCATACTATCAAACTCCACATTATTTTCTTTCCATTCTCTATCAGCCTTGGAAACTTCTTAGTTAGAAATTGCTGATGCAGCTCTTTCCTCTGACAATATTGGTTATGTGAAACTTATCCAATGCATAGAAAAAATTGAGCGTTGCTATCCCCATAGTCTAACCTTATTAAGTTTTGTTCGCAATGTTGGCCTTGTTTTGCCTAGTTTGGCTAAGTTTACCAGCGTTAAACATTATCATAGAGTTGAGATCTTCGTATTGAAGTTTACAGATTAGAAAGGAAAACTTCTAACTAGAATATTTAGTCTGTTACAAAGATAAGACTATCGAGTCTATGATTCTTGCTTAAAAGAATCTAAGAGCATAAAGAATTGTAACATTATAGTTTGTAAGAAATGAGATTATTTATTACTAATTATTTATTTCTTGGTTAAAACTATGAATTAAATTCTATCTCCGTACTTATGCATAATAATAATAATGACGCCCAACGATCACATACATAGATCCCGGATCCTAGCTAGGTTTCCCTGTATCTAGGTACCCAGGAACTACAAGGACCATGGTTTCACGACAGCCAGACTCAGAACCTGTATTTGTACTTTTTTTTTGGTGGTGGGTCAGAGAATCCGCCATCTCCGGGTTTGAACCGACCTGTTCAACCACCACGCCACAGATGCTGTCAAAATGAAGGTATAATTTGACCTCTTTTTCATATTTGTATAATCAATCATTGTTCTGCATAGATCCTTAGTAAGTTTTCCCATGGAAGAAAAAACGCGTAGATAATGATGTTTCAAAGTGTCCAGTCAAGTTTTTTAAGCCAAGCATGCTTCTGTTTGTTCTTACCTCGACTATAGACTTGGTCGACCAGATGGTGCAGATGAAAGCCTTCTCCTTGCTCTGCAAGTTCCAGCACATGAGGGACGCTGCTCCAAGTCTCACTGTCAAACATATCACTAGAATGCCACACCCGTACAGTAGCGTGTTAGGCATTGAGTCATTTATCTGTAAGTTTAAAACATTGACCGAAATTAAAACCTACATTTATGTCGTACTAGCTGTACCTCACAGTTTCACCCGTGTAAACAATTTTTTTAAAGATCTATGTCACTCCTCTGATATGTAAAATATCAAGTTTATCCCTTGCTTGGTTGTTGCGTGAAGAAAAGACAAGCCGTCAATCAACTCTTCAACTTCGCATTTATGACTGTTCCGAGGTTGTACGCAATTAGAAATAAAGTGATTGATATTCCCGATATTTAAATGTTATATAGTGTCAAAAATTGTATAAAAAAAACATATAAATGTACCTCCTGTATCGATTTTCTTAACAAAAAAAAAGTAAGTAATATATTTTAAAAAAAGCACGCACCCAGATGCCTGAGGCACTTTGTAGTTCCTTTGAAAAAGATTTTGTGTGGTAGGGGAATAAAAGTGAAACCGCGAGGCGCATCTATTTCACTATAAGCGTCTGTAATTATTTTTTCACAAAAGTATAGCTATCCTGCAAAAATGTAACAATGTCTATTACACACAACATTTCCCTTTCGTTTGTTTAAAAGTGTAGCTTATACGATAAAAGTAATAATCGAGAATGCGGTTTTCACTCTGGGCAGGAATGTGGGGCGGCGTGATTGCATGCATTTATTAAATCGCTACTGCAATTAAAAAGTAATAACCCCTTTGTGTTTATTGGCATTACTTTGTCATCAATATTTTAGATTGGTAGTATTATAGATATAAATAACTAGTTGCGCCCCGCGGTCTTAGCCGCGAATAAAAAGTATTTTAACTATTTGCTCATCCCACGGGATAATTTCACTTTTCCGGGACAAAATGTAGCTTATATGTTAATCCAGTGTATAACCTATCTTGGTACCTAATTTCATTCAAATCCATTCAGCCGTTTGAGCGTGAAGGAGTAACAAACATACACACATACACACAAACACACATACAAACTTTTGCCTTTATAATATTAGTGTGATTAAATAACAGATGAACATAAATGAAATGGAAAATGGACATTTCACACAGCGCCATCTAGCCCCAAACTAAGCAAAGCTTGTACGATAGGAACCAGATAACTGATACAATACTTAGATACTTTTTGTTTGTAGATACATTGTATATGTATGTAACATAGACATTACATATAACATCCAGACACCAACAAACACCAATGTTCATCACACAAATATTTGTCCTGGGTGGAAATCGAACCCCTTATAGGCAAGCGTGTTACATCCTAGATCGCATCGTCACTTATCATCCATCAGGTGCGATAGTGGTCAAACGCGAACCTATCAAACAATAAAAAAAAACACAATCCACAGTTCAGAAAGCAGGGCTGCCGCTTATTCATTCATACATACTCAGTACAAAACATTCAAAAAGTATTTATATATGGTAAGTGTTGAGTTAATTATAATATTGACAGCCTCTGTGGTGTGGTGGTTGAACACAACGGTTTTTTTTGTTTTTAGTTTGGCTCCACACTTTTGTGTATTTAGCCAATGTCAAGTAATTGATAATTTTTCAAGTTAAAAGGTATTAGATATAGTGTAAAGTCAAGTCACAGTCCAAGTCATCAAGTCAAGTCATAATCTAGTCTAGTCTAGTCAAGTCATACTCCTAGTAAAGTGGTGGCAACTTTACCAGAAGCTTCTATGGAGTTTTGGAAACAACACGAAAAGAAACGTTTCACCATCATTATACCACTTCCCCATACTCATGCCTGTAATTCAGCACTTAACGAATAAAATGCCACCAATTTTATGCACTAACACTGAAAATAACACAAGTTTTGGAAAATAATACAATGCGGTGACGCAATCTTTTTCGTTTTCCCGCCAAAACTTCCAAAAGTAGGTTTAAATTGCCGTGACAGGACAAGTATTTGTACGCAGAAAAAAGCGCAAATATTTTGTTCTGTGTCTGGGTAGCACCATGGTCCTCGAAGGTCTTGGGTCCCTAGACACAGGGAATCCTATTAAGGGGTCAGGGATCTATGTATGTGATCGTTGGGCGTTATTATTATTATTAAGTATTATTTACAGATTTATATAATTATAATAATACACCTTAATAAAGTAATACGTAAAGAATTATAGGATAATGATAATAATTTTAATTTGCGTAAACAAGTCAAAGTATATAATTATGAAAATCTTCTTTACAGGTTTATTCCAAGTTTTTGTTTCTAAGGTAGTGTCGCCGAAGATGGCCCGGCTCCTAGGATAGCCCACTTTAAAAAAATACAGTTATGATTAAACGAAACATTTTAAATTTCGCGGGTTTATGCTACTAGTACCATAGACAATAATGCAAGTGTGTTTTAATTATTATTATTACAACTTCCATTATGTTTTTTCTATACTTTATTTATCTGCAAGATTTCACGAGGTTTTGAAATTAAGTGGGCCTTCATTGGCTCCTGTACCTTATTGTATCGAAGCTTTTCATCAATAATAATAGAGGAAATACCGATTTTTTGGAAACTCATACATTGTATAATAGCTAATACGTAATATTTATAGATTTATATAATTATAATAATACACCCTAATATAACGTAATACGTAAAGATTTATAGAATAATGATAATAATTTTTATTTGCGTAAATTAGTAAAAAAGTATATAATTCTGAAAATCGTCTTTACAGGTTACCAGGAAATACCGATTTTTGGAAACTCATACATTGTATAATAGCTAATACGTAACCTTTTTGTCATAGAACGTTGACTTTTGACTGGCCTCATAGCTCAGTTGGTAGATGCTTAACATTTTGAACTGTAGGTTGTGGGTTCTATTCCCACCCAGGACAAACATTTGTGTGATGAACATTGACGTTTGTTCTGTGTCTAGGGGTTATATTTTATAGGATGTATGTATTTACAAAAAAAAGTGTCAAAATTAAAAAGTAATTAAAAAGTATTGTATCAGTTATGGTGCCTATAGTACAAGCTTGGCTTAGTTTGGGGCTAGATGGCGCTGTGTGAAATATCCACTAATATTTATTAATTTATTTATTAAGTTTAGCAGTGTGTATCTTCTATGTGTATTTTGCTGTGCAATAAAATATTCTTCTATTCTAGTCTAGTGGGTTCGACACCACCCAGGACAGGCAAATCTTGTCTGATGAACATCAATTTTTCTGTGTCTGGGCGCTACATTGTATTATTAGTAAGTACTTATGTATATACAAAAAAGTATATAACTGTCAGTTATCTGGTTTCGGTTTACATTGTGTTATAAGAACTTATGTATTTACAAAAAAAGAACGTATACAACTATCAACTATCTGGTTTCAAAAGCTTTATTAAGTTAAAGGTTAGACGGCGCTGTATGAAATGTCCGCAAATAGGCATGTATTTATTTTTATAATACTATAAAAATTAAATGCATAAGTTGGTGCACTTTATTACCTATTTTGTTTCAGAGCGGACTGATGTTGGTAATAATCTTGAATAGTTATGGACGGTGACTTACCACAAAGAATGTGCCAGTGTAGGCGAACAACGCAGGTTCACAAGCTGACCACATAACTCGGTACGCGGTAGAAGCTGGGTTATTGTTTAGAACCCAACCAGTTTTCGCCCAGTACCTCGCAGCTGTTGCATTACATGCCAGCACGGCTACTCCAGCTGAAAAATTATGAAAACAATATTAGTAAACATCACCTTAAGCATTGCGGAAACTTTATTATTAGAGGTTTTACCCCCAAATTACCCGTTTTATCTTTTAAATCACAATTATCCCGGAAAAGTGCCTTGTGGTGATCTAAGTGATGGCATTGCAATCCAAATAAGTTTAAGCCGTTTTGATCAACAATCAACAAATACAATTTGACTTTTATATACTGACTCGAGGCAGCTTCTACAATCTTTAATACCCAATTTGACACCCTTATGGGTTAAATTTTAAGCCACCCTTTCTAAGTAGACCCTACACCATATCAAGTCTATGTCTGCTAGTCAGTCAGTCACTGAGGACCGCTCACCTTTTATTAATATATAGATAGATTCAATTACATAACTAATAAAAATAGTGTCATTTTTCGACCAGATTTTAAGCATATCAAACTCGCCTCAACCCACCTACTAAGGAAAAGTATCGGATATGCCCAAAACCTGGTCGAGAATTCCACACTCCATTCGTGAGAAAATTAATCACACTCAAGTTTAATACTATAATTTATAAGAAAGTATTATCCTTACAAACATTTTGGTCATAAGCTACAGAATAATATATGTGTATTCTTGGCATGATTTATTTACAATAGAATAACTCCCATTCTATACACGTTTAGCATTAAGCTTTTAGACAGAGAAAAAAGCACAAAAGCTATCGTGAAATCCACTTAGTGTCTTTTGTCCGATACACAACCCATTTTCAAGTCATACTCTTATTAGAATAGTATTTTATAAAAGAGCATAAAGCTTTGTAAAGACCTAAATACTACAATAATAAAGGCCGTAACTTTTCTTGGAAATAGTAGGTAAGTTTTCGAGGTTAAAGATACTCATGGTTAGATTTAAACCATAAAAAATAGCGGTAAACATCCCAGTTTTAATATTCCTCAATTCAGTGAGCATTTGTGTAGTTGACTCCATTCCAGTGTATTGTAGCCATCGACGTCATTTGTTGATTTATATTTAAAAAATGGCTCACAGAAAGTGTACTTAAGTGTTGTGATCTTGTACTGATTTCATAGCTGAAGCAATCTCAACTTCAACTATAGATAAGATTATTTTCACGTGATTGTGGTAGTATACGATTAATTAGACTTCCAAAAATATAAAGGTAATATTGAACTTAGAGATAAGATTTATACCGCAGACTGCGTGAGAAATGCCTTTGTTTGCTTTAGATATAAGTAGATATATGATGAAGAGAAGTGTTTTGTATAATGTAGCTAGTATTTGTGCACGGAAAATAGGCGCAAATATTTGTTCTCTGACAGACACTGGAACTACTTGGGGTCCAGGATATGTATGTGATCATTGGTCGTTGTTATTATTATTATTATTATGAATGCAGCTGAATCTTACAACTAGCATGTTACTCAGACTTACGTCATAACGTTATGTACTGCGTGACTGGCTGACCAGTGAATATATTAAGGGTTAGTAGTAAACAACAAAAAAATGGCGGCTATACTAAATGTTGACAGCTTCTAAGTTCGCACTTATCTCCCTAGCTCCCGGTGTCTCGTACGTTTGTTAAACTTGTGTTGAGTCCACATGCATATCGTACGTTCATTGGTTAAGACAGCCTAAGATAAACAGGCAACCAATGAGCGTCCTTCATTTGGTCTGCCAAGTTGACACGAATTTAACAAAAGTATACGGAAACCCGGGTGAAAGTATTGTTTAGCTAAATTGTGTTATAATAGAATTTAGTACACACGAGCATTAATGTACCTACGAAGCTATCAAAATAGGATGAATGAATAATTAAATAAATAAATGTACACTTTTCCTCAAATAAAAGCTTGTACCTCACATTTTTTAGGCTGTGATTATATTTCACAACTTTACGGAGAAAATATTTTGAGTGTGATAAACTATTTTTTTGTGCAATTAAAACCATCATATTGCTAATACATTTAAATATATTCGGTTTAATCACAAAAGATTTAAACAAGCCTTAACATAAACTGGTGTTTTGTATTGTTAAATACACGTTTGACGTCTGTCCGAGCCTGTTTATGTATTTGTGGTAATAACTGTTATGTTGTGTTATTTTTTACAAACTGCCAGTTATACGGTATATAAAAATGTTCTTCTTTATAACACGTCGGTGAGCACGAGAGGTCATGTGCATATAGCAGCCTATTATTGGTGCATCATTGGCTTAAAGAAGGAGCATGGAAAACGGTTCCCTGTTCACATTTTAACAAGCTAGAATAAAAACAAAAACAGCAAACGTATGAACCTCTTAAGTAATAAGGAAAAGCGTTGTTTTTTGAAAATATTTAAATATTCGTTTTCTTTTGTTTTTGAACGAACAATAACCTATTAATTAGCAAAGGATTTTAACGCGACTTAAAAAATGGAGCCATCCGTATTTTTATTTTTTGCAAGTATAACTACTTATGTAAATTTATGTAAGATATCTTATATTTGTTATACTATTGAGTGTACAGGGTGGTCTCATTTATTAATCATGTATTTATCAACGTATTGTTATAATAAAATGCAAGATATAAATTTAAACTCAATGAATTAAAGGAAAAAATGCATCACAAATTGGTTCTTTAGAAATCGTCAGGGAATAAATAGCTCTTATTGTGGGCTTAACCGATTCTCATTTTCGGCTGTAGCTTAATTTTTATTGTTAAAATAATTTTATTGTCATTAAAAATATTTACTTAATTAATTCATTGTATTGTATTTAACAGTCATTTCCTGTAATGACTGTTAAATCTATAAAGCTACTATCCCATTAATTATTAAATATTGAAATTAACGCGAACAAAGACTCTCTTTAATTACTACTTAATTACTTTTATTGTAGATTAATAATAACGGTGTACGTAAAATAGAAGAAGGAAGTGGTAAAATACCTAATTTAACTTACCAGTTCCACCCCAGCCAACGTACGAAGTGGCAAAACTGGCGAAAAGTCCACCGATCACTACGAAAAGAACTCTCAGTTCGACAACATAAGTGTCCTTCGTGCTTGGCACCAGACCGGCGATGGTGCCCCACGTGATGCCTAAGGCAACACCCACGAACAACGAAGCGAAGGCCTGGAACACACGTTACAGTAACGATCAAAACATTTTTTATCTATAATACCATATAATTGTTAAAGACAGTTAATCATCTATACTAATATTATAAAGAGGAAAGGTTTGTATGTAAGTTCGAATTAACTTAACGACTAAATACTACTGTACTGTACTGTATACGACAAAAAGTACTGGACCGATTTTAAAAATTCTTTCACCATTAGAATGCTACACTATTACTGATTAATATGGGCTATTTTAATTGCAAGAAAAAAAGCATCCCTACTAAAGCTACAATAATGTTATTTTTTTTTTTAAATGTTTTGGCTCCACACCTACGTGTATTTAGCCAGTGTCAAGTAATTGATAATTTATCAAGTTAATCATATTTCACGCAAATATGTGTCATGTCACAGTCGAAGTCATCAAGTCGTCATAGTCAAGTCATAGTCTAGTCAAAGTTATACTCCTAGTAAAGTGGTGGCAACTTTACTTGAAGCTTCTATGGAGTTTTGGAAACAACACGAAAAGAAACGTTTCACCATCATTATACCATTTTCCCACACTCACGCCTGTAATCCAGCACTTAAAGAATAGAATGCCACCAATTTTATGCAGTAACACTGAAAATAACACAAGTTTCGGAAAATAATAAAATGCGGTGACGCAATCTTTTCGCGTTCCCGCCAAAACTCCCTACAATAATGTTACTCAAGGTTTAAAAAAATGAAAAAATAAATGTCCACCCGTGCGAAGCCGGGACGGGCCGCTAGTAAATAATATTATGGTAAGAGATATAAGTTTTTCCTTAAAAAAAGCTTTTCTAGTAAATGAAGAAGCTTTTAAAGTTCTAGCTTATTAGTTTCTTATATTCGTTACGTAAATGAAACTATATTTTTGTTATATGAGTACACACACACAAAACAAAATTAACAATTCAATGTTTAAGAAAAATCGACAATCCTATATACAACAATTCATCCAAGTTCAAAGTACAACACCACATCATATAATTTAAATTATAATGAATATTACATTGGTTATGTTAATGAATGGCGTAACAACCAAGTCGTTCGAAAGACCCGATGTTAAGCGACACGGCCGCCCGTAACAGTTGCAGCGTCACTCTGAACTCTGATGTAAAGTTTTGTGTGACACTGCACTGTGCTCGTCATCCTGAGACATCAGCACAGTCTACTAATAAGATTAATAGACTAACTAATAACACAAACCGTAACACATTAGTGTTTGCACACTGCGTGGTGGCAGAATAACCGGTAAAGCGATGGAACCTAGACGAACTTTGCAGGAAAGTCCTAACCTAGTAGTAGTATAATTTGCCCATTCATCAGATAGCGTGCACTATCAAAAAGGCTAATAACATTACGAAAATATCGAGCCACCTACATTCAATAATTAATGGAGCTTGTACACATTCATAGAAAAAATCATAGCTCTGCTTTTTGTCGGTCTTTTTCACAAACTAACGGCGGATAGAATATAGTCATTCATTCTTTATTATATTTTTCTTCGCTACAAATTAGTTCACGCTTGCAAAGCTGCAGTGTTGTTATAAAATTGAGTAAAATTGCTTTTGCAACGCTACGAGAAACAGAAGCAATTTGTAATAAAATTATTACTATTGTTATAAACGTTAATTTATCAATACAAATGTAGTCTCTACCTACTAATACATAGAGGCGCGTTACATATATGATAATTAAATTTCCCCCACGCGTACCTTCGGTGTACCGTAATTTCGAATCATAATGGGACCTTTGATGTGTTCAACTTATAATAACGGTAATGGGAATAGCCTGACGAGGTGACAAGTGAAAAGTGTCGTAATTAAAGATTTTGAATGTAATTTAACTTTATGGTACTGATTTTTTGTCCTTATTACGGGTGTCCCGAAACTCAACGTCAAGTAGGCACGGGGCAAGAGAGAGAGGGAAAGAGGCGAGAGAGAGAGATAGAGAGAGATATATAGAGAGATAGAGAGAGATAGAGAGAGATAGATAGACAGAGAGATAGAGATAGAGGTATAGAGAGAGGTAGAGAGACAGAGAGAGAGATAGATAGAGAGAGATAGAGAGAAATAAAGATAGAGAGATAGAGTGAGATAGATAGAGATAGAGAGATAGAGAGACATATAGAGAGAGAGGTAGAGAGAGGTAGAGAGAGATAGAGAGAGATAGAGTGATAGAGAGAGATAGAGAGATAGATAGAGAGAGAAGAGGGATACCGGGTAAATTAAAGATACCATTCCGGAAAATCGACACAACGATCATATTTTTGGGTGTTATGGCTTCAAATTTCACTATTTTCTTTGGTGTAGGCAGTGTAGTTGGTAGTGTTGTTTTGGAAACCGGCTCCCAAGTGAGGTTGTCGCGACAAACTAATCTTAACTAAGCAGAAATCAACCAAGTGGAAAATTCTCTACGATTATGATTTACCATGGTTTGAAGACACCGTTTTTCTTTGGCTAACATTCAAGCTCGTTTATATAACAGTACCGACTTTCAACTGACCTGATGTTACTTTATATCGCACTAAGCTAGCTAGTAAGCCTAGATTTGTGTTTACTCACCCTAAAGTATTTGTAAGTGTCAGTGTCGCTCGGATCACTAAGGAGAAAGCTGACCAGGACTCCGTACATCCCGACGCTAAGGGCAGTATCAGTACCACCCGCGGTAACCACAAACTGAGGCCAGTTCCGCGTCCGTCTGGGGCTCATTCCTACTCGTATCACATTAGGCATCACAACAGGACCTGACATTGAGGCATAAAAAGTGCCCAGGATCATCCCTAAAAACAAAGATGTAGTTCTATAGTATGTGTAATTGTGTATATACGAGAACTTATATAGTTCTTATATAGTTCACATAACAAATTACAGCCTTACTTATAAACGTTAGACAAAAAACTACCCTAAAATATCTAGTCAATTTCTCGTTGACGTGAAATGTCACGAGCGAAAACGAGACAGGAAATTTTAAGCATTGATTATTAACAAACTAATAAATAAGGCACCCAAAGCTTATAATTTTAACCATAAAACGGAATCGGAATCGGCAGTAAAAACTGTGATAAAAACTTATCCACGCTAGAGCTAGTTATTCTCTAGCTAGAATATGGTTATGAAAATAGTTTTCATCAATAATTAAGAATTATAATTTTACAAGTCTAGAGTGTGTAGCATAAGCAACCTATATATTGAACAAAACGGGCAACGTTACACTTTATATTTTAATATGGAAGTAGGATTATATCGGATGCTGATATAAAAACAATTCAAGCTTTACAATAAACCGTTTTTGATTGAAGAGGAGTATTTCAATGAATGGCAATGGAGTATTTCAATGAAGTGTTGAGAATAAAAAAGGTTTAACTGTCAAATTGATAGTTTCAAGAAAATTGACTTTAAACTTCAACGGCTTCATTTTAATGTAGAGTGCTTATTCATTCATTTATTTTAAGATAATAGAAAAGGTTTATGTAAGTTTCAGTTCCTTGAAAATGTATTAATTCTATTTTAAATACAAAATATAGTACTAATCGTACAATTACTGTAAAAATGTAATATAATATAATAAATATAATGTTTTTATGCTAAGCGAACTGTATTCCTGTGTCAGATAAAACGTTTTTAGACTGACAATCTCGAGATTTAAGCCTCATTTCGGTATTTTGAGAATGTATTATTGTAGATAATTTCAAGCTGAATCCAACGATACCAAGTCATTTTGTGAAAAAAATCAGATAAACCGTTTTTGTTCTCGCCCCTTCAATTGTGATTTAACGAAGCTCAGTAAATGACTACATTTTAATAAATGATACAGGCGCTGCAAACAAAGCGGGTGCCAATTATCCGTATGCGGTTGTTTTGATGGAGTATACTTTTATTAAAGCTGTGTTTGTTTGATGCCTTCAAATAAATACAGAACCAAGATAATTAAGATTTGTAAACCAAAACAATCCCTGTACCTTTTGCTTACTTAATTTTAAACTGTAAATCCTATAACTGTGCCTCTAAAAACTGCTGACCATTAGTAGTAGTTAAAGTCGCTTTATTTTCAATTGTATGTTTTATTTATTTGTAATACCACATTGGAGGCCAATGAAATAAGCAATAGTCTGCTAGTAATAGCATGAGTAGTTGTAACTGTCTAGTAATTTATTTTTATTTATTTATTCTAAAACAATATAATTTTAACAACATAATACAACAATATAATAATATAATTCAAAACAATATAATAATTGTAACAACATAAATTATTAAATATAACAAAAACCATTAATTAGTTCCTGCCTACCAGCAAATTTCGATAAAAGCGTAGTGGCCCTTTACAATTGTCTAATTATGCTTAGCACAGTACCTTACTTAATATACTAAGTATTTTGATAATAATAATAACTAGATAATTACAACTACTACTATAACAGACTATCTTGTAATAAAGGCTTATTATTTTGCAAGTAAATCAAGTAGGTTGGTCATGCACATCACCAACACGGCAAAAAAACGTTAGTACCCACTCATATTAGTACAGCCAGCAAAAAGAACAACAGCTCATCTACACTACACATCTACACGCTTCCGAAAAGTTTTTCGCTTTGATGCTTTGTGGGAAATCGGGGCCCGTAATTACAGGTGTGCCAGAAACCCACACTCGCCTTGTTACTGTCCACTCGGGGAAACTACTCAGGCCTACTTTTTGAATATAAACTGTGAACCATGTTATCGTTTTATCAAATTGTAAAATAGATTTTAGTGTCGCTTTTGTGTAGTTTATGTTATACGCTGACTGTTAAAAAAAAACAGTTAATTTTCTTGTACAAAATGTCTTAGCCATAATGCATTTATATGAATAGTAACTAACATACCTAAATAAACTAGGGAATGGTTACCGATGACACGCCACTCGTAAGTATAATTTGTGCACATCAAAATTGAAAGCACAGGACAGTCTCCGTCATTTAAAACTACGAGTTTTTAATCTGCCTACAATATAAATGGAACACGACCTAAGTTTCATTTTTTTATGTTACGAAATGTCATGACGAGCTAGTCGCTCGCCTGATGTTAAGCGACACGACTTCCCATATCAGTTGCAGTGACACTTGAAACTAGTTTCGCAATGCACTGCATGACTGCATTGCGCACGTCATTCTGAGGCACCAGCACAGTTTAGGAATAAGATTCCTAGACTGTGAGATAAGGTCATAAAGTCTCATTTGTCCAGTAACTTCACTAGCTACAATGCCCTTCAACCCTCCATGCTACAATAATTGCTATGCTCTACGTTGTTATATTCATGGGACACTTGAATTTTCTTTATTGCCACCTCTCGTTTCCACTTTATGTTAATTGTCAAAAAAGCATTCAAATCTTTTGATAGTTTACTCACAGCAGAATTTATTGGATTGGTTTCATACCGCGCGCAGTATTCTAGTCCTTTATGTTTGTCGCTTGTGACACATTTGACAAGCGTCACTTCACCTTAGCTTCGTCACTTACCATCAAGTGAGGCAAACGCAAGCCCATTTTATAAAAAAAAAAAAAAATGTTTTTATTACCAGGTGCTCGAGCTTTATTCCGCTTTATCGGGTTCATACTGTTATGTTAATATGCAGATGATATAATTATTATAATGGGACTGTCTTCTATGCGCCTGGGCCTCGTGTGTTCGTCACGAAATTCGAACGTACGACACTTGCTCTATCATGGCGCGTGCGTCATCTTTTTTCATACCCTGTGGTATTAGCGAATGATGTCGTTGTTTCAGATTTTTTTATGTTAAGGAATGACTGAATACTGTTGTTTTTATTAATAATTTAAGTGTCAATCCTATTCTGAATTAATTCTGATTAGGTCATTATGGCATTTTAAATGTTATCTATTACAATTAGATACATATTTTGTAGCAAGTCTAGCGTATTATATACGCTATGCTGAAAATTGTGTACGCGAAAGGATAAGGTAACAGCAAAAAATAATTGAAAAAAAAATACGCACCCCAAATCCAAGGATGTCCTAAAAAGAAATGCATGCATGTTGCTAGGGTTACCACCTCCGCAATCCAAGGCACCGCTCCTAAAGCTGCTATCTGCCCCCAGTTTTCTTTCATGTAATTAGTATCCCACACCAAAGAACCCTTTCCCAAAATAATCACTGGATATATTTTCCTACGGAAACAAAGAAACATAAATGTTTAATCAGCTAATTTGTCTAGTGATAGTGTGCAAACCACATAAACAGTAGCGGAAAGGTATTGTTTGAGTTTGTTCATCAGTAATACTAATAAGGCATTTAAATACACAGAAGGATTTAAGTATCCAAACAATGCAGAATACAGTTACGAGGCTTAGTTATTTTAATTATCTAAAATTTGTGTAAAAGTAAATGCATGAACACCAAACAAATTACCCTTATTCGCCTGGTAAGTTTACTCCTCAAGTCAAGCGTGCGTAAAGAAGTTTTACTTCTAAACAAATATAATTAAAACATAACTTACCTTAAAAACATGTCTATATCAATGAAATCTCGCATGTCAAGGTAGCCTAAGTTCCTAGCTAATATTCCCGTTAGTAGGGCTGCCAGCAATGGAGGTAGGCTTGTCATAGACTGCAGTGCTAGTCCGCTTGTCCATGCTACTACTGCGATTATCGCTATTCGGAACCACAGCCCGCCCCACCTCCAGTTATCGCCCCACGCGAACCACAGGATACCCCATAGTGACAACCCTGAAAAAAATTATAAAATTCAAACTCAAAAGATTTATTGCAAATAGGCTATTTTTAGCACTTTTACAAGTCAAAATTATATTAGGTACTTAAAATTAAGTTATTATACTAAGCATATAGAAGTACAAAGTGCTTATTGTCAAATATTACATAGCAAGCCCATTACAATATATGAGTTTGAAAAAAAAAGATCTCTTTCACAGCACTGGTGATGATATCGCACGACAGCCCTGTATAAAATATTTGGGTAGGATGATAGAATGTAAAAGTCTTTAAACCTCGACCACGGCAAAATAACTCAATGCTTTTTTGTATCATTTGATTCACCGGTGGCCTCACATTCCGTGTTTTATTTTTTCATGTGACTGCATGCAATTCGAAAACGTGCAAAAACTGAGCTAGCTAAATAAACGGTAAAAATATTCTTTTTACGTTAAAGTTTATAGGATAAACACGTAAAAATAATAGCCACAGTCCTTATTTATAAAAATGTCAACGGGTTCTGCGACAATAGCGGCTTGCGAAAGGGGCTCACGAAACTATCGGGCCTGCTCAGGCTTGTCCCACTTTTAGAAAAAGGCCTTATTTTCCAACCTATACTTTATATAAATATACGTGTCCATTCTTGTCAACCTAATTTATAGGTTCGGTAATATAATATCACAGATTTTCTGATAAGTAAACTGAAATTTATAAAAATAAAAAACGTACGTACTATAATGGTTGGCACAGTGATCTTTTTTGAAGTGAAATTTAGAAAAACTATTCAAAAAAATTAAACCGACTTTGCTTATGAGTGCCTATTTGTGATTTTAAAGTCGGTTTTTTAAATATTTTTTTTTCTTTTTTTAGTTATTGTTACTTAATTTAGGTAAATATGCAAGATTTCAGCTCAATCGGAAACCGGGAAGTGGATTCTAAGATGAGATTAGATTAGATTATTAGTTAGTTAATTTGATTTTACTCAATTCTCATGGGATTCCATCATCAGATCCTGACAATGGTAATGGGACTACCTCAGGAGTATACCCTTTCAAACTAAAAAATATTTTTTTACATCGTTTCACAATTGCCTAAAATAGCCTAAAATATCGTTGAAAATACACAAAAAATACATACAGACGAACATAGTACTTCCTCTTTTTTCGAAGACGGTTAAAAATGAGCCGTGAGCATTATAATGCTATTACACATTGTTATGACAATCCAACGTGAACCAAAAAAAATTAAATAAAAATAGCAGTGCTTGCTACCCATTTGCAGTTTAAGTATAAACATGTTCTCATTTCTTACCTAAAATAATTAAAACGACGTAGTGGATGAATATTGGGGCTACTGTTGTGTACCACGATTTGTTCTTAGCATCCTTATCACCATTTTTTTTCTCTCGATTGGACGTATATTCAGGTGCTCTGCAATAATAAAATAACGTTTATTTTTTCCAGTACAACATGCCATGCCATATCACGTGTTTTCTTTTCTTATCGATTTCATAACTGCATACTCGATTCATAAGAAAATTTCTCTAAACGAATTATAAAATCTGATCTAGATCTTTTGATTCATTTGGAAATAGTTTTCTTGAGATGGTTCCATATTAATTATTATAATAACTTAGATTGAGTAACTTCTTAACAAAATTTAAGTGTCGTTGAAAAGTTTGAGTTTAATCTTTGCATCACACTTATGTTAAAACTCAACCATATGTACAGAGTACTGTTAAAACAAAGATTTAGTTGTTGCTCACAAATTGTTTTTCATACTGCTTTCTCGAATGCACACTCTCACTATTAGATTATCTTCTTCGTTCATTGCCCCTTTTAAAACGAAGCGAGATTATATAGATACTAAGGGGTTTTAGTAATTGTGTATATTTTACGCAAATCACGGTTGCAACCTTCCCTGTACGTTCATTGCTTTCTCAGTACTCACGTTTGTAGTTCTTCGCTGCCGGCTAAGTGGACGCCTTTATCGATTGCAGGCGCTACCTTATCTGGAATATTTAGTTATGAATATAATTCGTTTGCAAAACAAGCAAATTGTTTACTGAAATTGCCGAAGTTGTGCGTGACTAATTACCTTACATCTGCACATCAGCATATAATCTGCACATTTTAAACGCAATTTAGTCCATTTGTATGATTTGACGCTACCATAAATTAACATATATATAACATGTAACTATATTTCTATCGTAATTTATATTTTGTTGTTTGATAGGCTTGCGTTTGACCACTATCACACTATCGCTGATTACCATCTGAGATAGTTTACACACTTGTCTAGAAGTTACCCTGTTCACTCTGGATTTAAAAAACTAAGATTATGGTTTTCGGGAAATACGGACGCCAGTAAAGCGTTCCACTTTTTGGCTATATGCATCATGAACGTAGAGGCAAATCGACCTAAATATTGACCACAAACCGATGGCGTTTTTCGTACATCTGGTTGTCCAATGGGAACTCCAATGCGCACTCCCCAAAATGCACTTGATAAAATACCGATAAGCTGGCAAATTTGCGTCTATAGTCGAGGCTCTGTAGTCGGGCCTCCTAGCACTTTTTTCGGTAGAGTAAGACTTCTAGGCCAATAAATTCAAAACGTTTCCTAGATCCAAAAATAGTATAAAAGGCTTAAGTTTAACTCCTAAAATACCCCCTAAACTTATCCCACCATTATAATCAAGTACCGGGCGTGTAAAGCCAAACCTCACTTATTATTTTAGGGCATGCCGTATATGTTCTTCAGTCAACGTAAATCTTTATTCCTTGTAGAATGCTGATTCTAGCCTTACCTACTCATACCTTTACTATAGGGTTGCGTTCCTATAATAATCAAAGCTGTAATACGAAAATTAAAATAACGAACCCTGCCTTTCTTCTTTTCAGAGACTTTTCCACTAAACTGTCCTGTGGATACATTTTCACGTAAATCTCTAGGTTGTATTTCAGACATTATAGTTCACTTCAAGGGGTATGTAAACAATGTGGTTCACTTTAAACTGTTGATGATTTCAACGTTAAGAATTTAGTAAAAACACATGGCGATTACGGTATTGGATGATAACATAATATTTTTTGTAATGAAAAATATCCGGAGCGTAATACTTTTTTGAATAACCAAAATGTCATTTTTTTATTGAAATTGTGACATTTAACAGAAAGAAGTTCAGATTTTACTTCTTTGTAATCAAGGTTGTAAATAAATATATTGTACTCTAAGTCTATGCAAAGAGACCTCACCCTAGCTGACAGCCTACTTTAAGGTTTAAGAAAAGCTGTTGCTAAACTTTACGGGTACAAACTACTTTAGAAAGCTTTATTTCCATCGACCGGCACAGACTTAAAAATACCTTTAAAACCTGGTAGAAAAAAACATTCCATCGTTGAAAAGTTGAAATGTTTTCAAGAATCCTGAACTAAAGTATAGAGGAAAAAACATGCATTTATAACATTGGGCGCTAACATTTAATTTTATGCATAAGGCTATGTATATTTTCTTAATTTTGAGATATTTCCCTTTATATTCTATTTGAAAGCCTCTGTGGTGTAGAGGTTGAGCAGGTCGGCTCATTACTCAGAGGTGACGGGTTCGATTCCCGTGGCAGCACAATCTTTGTGAACAGAAAAAAAGCACACATACTTGTTCTGTCTTGGTGTTGTAGGACCCACATACAGGGAATATAGAACTTGTAAATATTTTATTTAGTATTGGTACTCGTATCTATGCCAATTATAAAAAAAACCTCCAGTAAAATTATTTATGAATAAAAAGTATTACCTAACGGTGTACTATTTTGTAGTTAAATTTAACGGACAAAATGTAAGTTGACTACACGGTCAATGAGTCAAACACAGGTCAAGGCAGTTGTTATTTATTACTGAAGTATGTCGCACAAGAAGAACATTGATTAAAAGGCGCATGCAACGTTAATAAGCAAATTTTCACTGTCTATTTATAGCCGATGAATACAGACAGGAGTAGTAATTGAGAATTATTATTGGCCATACATGGAATCACGGAGCACGTTGTCTTGATTTGAATCGTTTTACTGCGCCGGTTTCATCCGCATGGACCAATTTTTATAAAAGAAAGACCAATTAATAGGTTATGTTACTATTTGCCTTAAATTAGTTATACAAAATAATCACAATTAGAATTGACCTTAACTAAAGCTAACAAGCTAGATACGGCAGGATAGCACGCGATTCAGTTAGAAATGTAGATGACAAACAGCCATGGAATCAGAGTTACTTTTGTATTTAATTTAAATATAGCTTAACACCAAACTAAACTAGACTTTAAAAACCAACTATCTATCGACTTCAAATTTAAAATAGATAAAACTAAAGAAAAAACCAATTGCATTTATGATATTAATATTTAATAGTATTATTCATTAGGAAGAAGATAATATTAGGTACCATAATGACAGTAGTCTTCTTGTTTTGCTTTTTTTGCTAACTACACTTTTATTTGAACTACTATAAAAAAAATGTGAGTATATAAACGTTTAAAATAGGTTGATATTTTTATAGGTTATTATTTTATTATACCTTTACTCTTAGTTAGTATTAATTTTAAAACAATCTCGATGAATCATTTTAAATTATGATATTCATAAAACATAGAATAATTCTGTGTTTAGTTTTATAAACTGTGCATTTCAGAGTCCCAAGATACAGGCTTCGTGCTTAGTTTGGGGCTCATAGTTAAGTATAGTTTGAAGGAAATGTATATTTTTACACTGTGTTTAACAAATTGTAACATATAATTATTATCTTATCTTATCTTATTTTACAAGAAACCTAAAATTAACTTTATAACAAACAGAAAATGAATAAACTAAATCATTAAACTGTGTTATCATTGTCAAGAAATCTTGTATACCTAAATATCAAATACAAGGTTTTCGTGATTTAGCATGGCCAATTTATTTTTTGTGTTGGAAAGGATACTTACTGTAAAGAAAATAATGTCAATGAAACAATATAAAAATTCAACTCACTGTTAAGCATTTTGTGTAAGGAACAAGCACACTTCGACCACTGCGTCCAAGATCACTGACAAATCTAATAAAACTCCACAAGCTGGAGAGTTAGTGACAAACTATCATAAAGATCTGACCATGTTACGCGTTGTTTAAGGGATAATATTCGTCGCACAGGCACTAACATATGAGCCACCAACTATGTCAAACACACGTCTCGTGAGCTCGGTATATAATTGTTCACTTGATACTACTATAGATCCCAGAATTTCTATAGGCACATTCATATTAGTGGGAAAGCAAAAAGGTCATAAGGACAAAAAACCTCCGCATTGCCAACAGATAATTTTAAGTGCCAAATTTTTTTTTTAACACGGCAAATTGCCTTTATTTTCTAAATACTACAACGAATTAATAACTAATACTAAAAACTACCTAGTGCCAAATTAATATATTTATCTTTTCATTTTATATTAAAAGCGTGGATGACGGTACAGCCCGATATTATATGACTAATTAGTGGCGTATTAGGTATACGAGATGCTCATGACGTGAAGATATCACGGGATTTTATCTCGAGCGTCTAATTTTCGACAGCTTTAATTGTGTGTTATGGTTCAACCAAGAGTGCAAATAAATAAGCATTTTCGTACAAAACGGTGGATTATTTTTCCCACAACAGTATGAAACTATTATTATTAATTTACAAACTATGAATCCATATTGTATTAATCTTCCCGTTGGTGCCGTGAGAGTCGGCTAAGGGATATACTAAGAAAGAGCAACGGCATTCTCCTCGGTAGAAATCTTCTGCGATTACCAAGCCACGCCAAGATTATTATATCAAACCTCCACGATAGGTGTCAAAAGTTATGTTTTATGGGGGAACCCTTTGTTCTGCAGTGGACTTTTTCCGACTGTTGATAATGATTATGATATTTATCTATATATGACTAAACTTGATAGAGCGAATTAACGTGGGGTAATTAGCGGTAATAAAAAGGACTGCTATAAAACTTGAGCTAATACGCACGTATATATCAGGAGAAGGCATCTATTAGATAATTTACATCCATTTATTGTCAGATCACAGATATATCATGGCTGTATGTAACAGTCCATTGATTTTTTTTCTAGATGTAAGGATCCTAAGCAATACGATACTAAATAAAAATAAAATGAGAATACAATTGCGTGTTGGATATTATAATTTGAATACTTATTATAACATATTTTTACAGCTCTATTTAGCTAAAACTAAAATTTTACCTAATAAAAATAATATGCTTAAATAATTGATATACGTAAAAACTACAAAAACAATTGCACAATGAATTTGCACGTAAAAGAAGGCCCAAATGCTTTGACAATTTTATTTTTAGCATTAGAATGGAATGTGTTCAGCTTTATTGGGGACGATTGGCTTCGCTAATTAAATGTGGTCAAGACTTAAATGACTCGTTTCATTCCCCACCTCTTTCTTTTGTGTTTAGTTTATTAAGTACGAAAGAAAGAGTAGATCCCTCATTATAAAATATTCTCTTCACAAAGCATCTGTTGGGACATATAAGAATTATCTAGAGCTGGGTTGCTTTGAGATCCTACTAAAATTAATATATAAAGCGCTTTAGCAAAATTTGTGTTTATTATAATAGCTGTCTACATTTCTATTTGAATATTGGTAATTTTTACTAGTAAATCAAATAATTAGCATTTCTCTCTAACACTTACTTAGTTTTAAAAATGTGATTTAAGAAAGTATAATTGATGCTACTAGCAATACAACAATATTCATGATGGTAATATTGACCGTAAAGTTGTGTCACTTATGCCCGTTTGTACTAAAGTTTCACAGCTCCTAAGTTCACACTTATATCCCTAGCTTTCTCGTACGTTTATCAAACTCGTGAGTCAACATGCCAAATACGCTGGTAACCAACGAGCGTTCAAAAGTTAGTCTGCCAAGTAGACACGAATTTAACAAACGGGAAAATGTTGCTTAGCTAATATTTATTTAAATAGATGGACATTAGTAACCTTGTGCTATTAATGGTACTACTGGCATAAATAAATATTTCTTGTTCCATGAACATCTATTCAATGTAACAGTAGGTGTTCGTATGAATTTTTTCTTTACTTCTTTAATTATTATATATTAGATTTTGTCACTTTTGAAGTAAAACTTCTTTACGCACGCTTGACTGGTGGAGTAAGCTGGTAAATACGTGACGATGCGAACGGAAATTGAAAGTTCTTGGTTCACGTAGATCTCCATTGTCAACATAACACAAACATTTTGTCCGGTAAAATTACAATTTACAATTATCAAGATGGCGACATTAACATCAAACAAAGCAAAAACAAAGTTATACCGGCCAATAGATGGAGTTAAAGAAGTTTTACTTTTTTAATTTGCCTGTCATAATGAAATTATTCTATTGGGAGGTATGTGACGTGGTTCAGTGTTTGAAATATTAATATTTTATGGCGAGCTCCGAGTGCTGGTTCTTCTGGTCACTAAATGACTTGGTGACAGGGTGTGAGTGCTGTAGAATCCTGAAAAGATATGTAAAGCTGGTTTTAAAATGAATTCTACCAAAAATATCAAACAGTTTCAATTGCTTTTTTTCTTTATTCAATAAAGTTTTTACTGAATGATAATTCCTATGTAAAAATTAATGATTTAATTGTTAATTTCCTACTATGGTCGCTTAGAAATCAAATTAGGAGGAAAATTATCATAAAGGTCAATACCGTTAGGTATAACTGTTGTATTCACTTTATAGGTACCATTTAAGAGTAACACAGTATAATGGTTTAATAATAATAATAATAATTCTTTATTTTGGACACGAGATCCATATTACCACAAAAAAATTAAATCGAAATATGCATAATACATATAAATAAAAAACAACTAAATTAAATGTTTAAGCTATAGCTAGGTATAGGTATAGCTTTGACCTGCAGCTGCGCTTGCACTGACAGCCTTAACGTTTTTATGTGACAAAACTTATGAGATAAACCAGATTCTAGAATCTATTGTTTTTGAGTAACCTTTTATTACTTAATTACTAGATGGTAGGACTTTACTGCAAAGTTCGTCTAGGTAGGTACCTCCGCTTTGCCAGTTATTCTGCCGCCAAACAGTAGTGTGCAAGCACTACTGTGTTTCAATTTGAAGGGCTAGTGAAATTACTGGGCAATTGAGACTTTATAATCTGTTCTCACAGCAGAGTAATCTTATCACCAGACTGTGCTGATGTCTCAGGATGATGTGCGCAGTGCAGTATCACGCGAAACTTTTATGTTTTAAAGACACTGTTCTGTTATAGGTAGCCGTGTCGCTTAACATCAGATGAACGACTAGCTCGTCACATTATTCATTAACACAAAAAACCTATAAAAAAAATAGATTTCCCACATTATTAATTTTGACCGTTTACTTGTTTTTCATTTTGCTTGTTTTGTTTTTGCTAATATCATGTTTTGTCCGAAACCACACCCTTTTTTTTAACAGTTCTTGGGTTCTTAAAACAGAAATTTATAATTAAGTAACAGTAATTAATATCTTTACTTTTTAAATGACAAAATGCTGTTTGAATGTTAACATATAATAATTAAGATGTTGTGCTTCTAAGATACTGGCTACAAATAACTCAATATAAAAAAAGACTCATTAATTATTATTGTTGGTAACGGTAATTCTGTATTTGAAAACTAAAATATTAGACAAGTTTAAAAAGCCACAGCATTAGATTTACTCCCAGAGAATGAGCAATTGCGAGAACTATTATGAAAAGAATACTTTTTGATACTCTACCTGCTGGTTCGACTCTAGATTCCTGAGAGAGTAAAAGAGGTCCTAAACTAGTGGTCAGCGTTGATCCTAATGTAGACGTTATTAGTATAGCAATAACGATGATATTGGAATGTTGCTTCGCTATCGCCTTGTCTTGATGGCTTGCGTCTCTCCACAGGGAGTCTGTAGCGACTCGGACGAGCACTGCCTGAAATCATAATGATTTGTTGCGGTTTCACTTGTATTTGATTTTGAAACAAACCAAGTTATGCTATATTCCAACTCGGCAAGATCGGAACACGGCAAACAATGTTAAACGGTAAAAGTGTGTTAGGATTAATTAATTTTAATTTATTTTAGAATGAATGTATTGTTTGACAGCCTCTGTGGTGTGGTGGATGAGCAGGCGGGTTCGATTCGTTATTATTATTATTAAAGAAATATATTTAAGCTCTGTTTTATCCCAATTACTTTATTTTTATTGTCATAAAAACATATCCTAGGTTGTATGAATATAATAATAAGTTTTACGGCAGTCTTGTCTAGTCATACAATTAGTCACAAAAACTGATATTTACATAAAAACACTGTGTTAAAAAAACTAGGAAAAGGAAGTGTGTACGGCTATGATTACGTTATTGATACAGTTTTAAAAAAAAGATTGCAGAGTTAAAAAAATACTATATACATATGTATATAATTCGAAAAAGGAATGACGAATTCATACCTACATACTATTCCACTAGGTCATAGTATAGTCAGCATAGTGAAATGTTTGGATAAAATTTTGTATTTGGGATACGATTTGTCAGAGCTAAGTCTAGTTATCATAAAAATTGAGACCGGCAGGATATCTTAAACCTTTTTAAAGAAAAAGCTAGTTAAAGGAAAGAATGGCCAGCGGGAAAAACTCATTCTGGAGAGTGAGGTATTGTTCAATAGCAACCTGGAGGAATGCACATACAGTGCGCGATATGAAGGTAACTAGTGAACTGTGGTATAGGACGTCTAAAGGCTTTTTCTATTGATGATGTAAGCACAAATACTAACCTAAATTAAACATAATATTTCATGTCCTATTATGTGCTACTGTACTTAATGTATATGAAACACCTTAAACACCTACACTAATACAACCTACACTAAATATTACCAAACATTGCATCTTGTACCAAGCTGTGGAATTGTTTAATAAATTGTCACAAGATATTAAAGAAGTAGTCTACAAGCCTATATACTACATAAAGTATAGGACAAGTATTTGTGCACAGAAAAAAAGCGTAAATATTTGTTCTGAGTCTGGGTGTTGTGAGACCATGGTTCTCGTAGTTCCTGTGTCCCTAGACACAGAGAATCCTTGTTAGGGTTCAGGATCTATGTATGTGATCGTTAGGCATTATTATCAGTATTAATATTATTATCTATTACTTGTATAGTTGTGTATAGTAACTTCGGCTTTGTGACAAACTAATAAGATTGTCAGAGTCAGCACTCATTCAAGATGATGTAAATTTTCCACACGAAAACAACCATCAAATGAATTGACGGCTCTTCAAAACGATATGCTTTGACCTCCGATTGACCGAGAATCGATTAACGTCCCGCTACCATATCGATATATGCTCATGTCGCTGCGCATCAAATCCGGAAAGCATATCAGAATGTCGAAATACCGAATATTGCATTTGGATATAGATAGCGAAAGAGCTTGCAACGGTTCATCAAAAGTTGAACTATAATTCAATATTTCTTGCATCGATTCATTTGCAACTTGCTTGTCACAAAAAAGGGGTTAATAAATGCAAATCGCTAAAATAGCGATAGGTGCGCAACACACGATGATACCTAAAATACTTGTTTACTATATCCAGGTTTTAAACGTGGGATGGGCCTGTCACACGAATTAGAGAGAGAAGAAGAGAAAAAATGAAACCAAGGACATAATCACACTAATATTACAAAGGCGAAAGTTTGTATGTATGTATGTTTGTTACTACTTCACGCTCAAACGGCTGAATGGATTTGAATGAAATTCGATACCAAGATAGCTTATACACTGAATTAACATATAGGCTACATTTTATCCCGCAAAATGAAATGTTCCCGTGGGATGAGCAAATAACTAAAATACTTTTTATCCACGGGTAAAACCGCAGGGCGCAACTAGTTTTTCATAAAAACTTTAATGACTCCAGCTCTAAGTCTATTCCATGGACATGCACCATGCATTTAGGTGCTTATTATTATTTGTTGGCAGATATCGGATCATGACGTTAAATCAATTGGTTGTCTACTATTTTTATTGTATTTACACAAATATTGAAAAAAAAAAAAACCTAAAGAAATAAGTTGGTCGAAAGAGACATATCTGGGTGCAAGTGCATTTTTCCCCAAAATTATATTTTATTTCTACGTCAACCAGTTTCGTAATATACGATAAAAAATTAAGACGTGACAGTAATTTTGGTCGAAAATTGATATTGCTAGCGTTAATCTACATTTTTATTAGGCTTGTTAAATTCACGTAGCTTAGAAATGTTACATTTAAACTTGTTAATAAAGGTGCGGTACGAGTAAGGTAGAGGTTCTCCGCACTCAAGTTTTAATCTACTAAACTTGCAATGTAACTTCATCATATGAAATATTTTAGTTATGTAAGAGGACCAGGGTTGCGAGACAAGGTCATAAGTCAGTCAGTTAGTAGGTAAGTGCCTTTTACCAAGACCATTTGTTGTTTAGTGGTTTTGCCCTTCAGGTACCTACATAAATTCTGCCCCTTCCTATTAAATTATGTTTTAACTATTCTATCTTTGTTTAAGTATCTTCCAACACTAGGTTTCATTATGTGTATTTTAGCCAGTAATATATATATATATATATATATAAAGTTTAATATTAAATTTGTAAGTTAATATTAAGTAAGATTATTATCATATTAGTGAAAAAAGCAGTTTTATCGTAACCGATATTCTAATGCGTAAAATAAATGGGCGCATAAGACTCCAAATAAATAATGCTTATAAAGTGACAAAAAAAATATAGTTTGCCAAAACTGTATTATAAAAAATAGTATTAGCTAACCGCTATACTGAATCCTAAAAAGTCCTCATCAACAAAGCCTGAAAGATATTAAACTTTAATAAAAACAAGCTCTCTTTAAGATAGCTAATAGTGGAGGAAGGCGCTTCAAAGTGAATTAAACTAGAGTAGGTTGGTGAACTGTCGGTCTAGTTTTGCTCGTTAATGAAAAGATCACTTTAAAGTTGAATTAGCGGCGGCACTGGCGTCGACAGAAGCCACTCAGCCAACCCAAAGCTGCTGCATTTTCCATCACGTTTCACTATGATTAATAAACGTTCATGTAACGACCGTTTAACAATCAAATATTTACTTACCAATTTCTCAAACTACTTTTTAACAACTTTGATCATAAATTACACGCTATATCTAAATATAATTATTTTTACCTTGAATATTTTGATAAATGTGACCTACAATAATGGGAAAGCAGTTCAAGGTTGTACTCGTATCATTGCGGTCACATGGCGAATGATGTATTATGACTTGTGACGTTACAGTACGGAAGTATTTGTACAGGTAGATTGTAAAATAATGTTGGCTTATGGAGCCCGAAGAGCGATAAAGTATTTTGACAGTTACGGAGGTTGTTCGAATAGTTGCGCCAAAGTTGAAGGGGCTACATAATAGGGCAAGTCTGAGCAGAAAATGATTTGCAGTGAAATGGCGTTTGCCTTATCGGGATCGGTGAAAACTTTTGGCACGAGAAGGTGGACGATGGAATGTACCTAATTGGCAGTTACATTAATGCAGGTTCATTTATCTAAGCCGATATAGCTCGTTTGAGAACAGGGAATGCCTTTTTAAATTATGTGTGGAATTTGCACTCGCTATTACAACGCGATACGCCATACTACGTGATCCATTTCTTTTTTTTCTATGTGATATTCTCAAAAGTTTTATAAAAAGTAAGCGCAGATTTTTTAAAATATTTATTTTCGCTATGAATATTTATTGGGTATAAATAATAAAGGTATTTAAGAGGTAGCAGAACCCTCAAAACGTGAGTTTCACATGCTCTCATATTATTAGTTTTGTTATTCTATTTTTTTTTAAAGTTAATATTCAGTTTAAATACCGTTTCTCTTATTCTTAGGAATTTTATGTCTGTACGGAGCGGACAGTCCGTGTGATCAGTGGCGCGTGAAAGCCGTCCCGCGCACGTAACGGACGAAGGGCGACAGAAGTGGACAATAGTCCATTACATTTATACTCAGAATAAAAGAATAGAACTAAAACGTTTACACATTATATAAGGCATACTAAATAGCAATATTTATATATATATCACCCCATTCGCAGGCACCATTTAGTAGCGTAGGTAGACTCTACTGCTACATTATAGTTTGACTAGTGTATTCGACATCGCTTAGGGCTCATCTATACGAAATACTTAGTCATTATTTTAAAATTAACTAGCAAAAGGAAATGATTTTAAAGAATAAAATAAATTACTTAGTTTATTATGCTTTGTCAAGTAATTTTGTGTGAGACTTTTTTATTAAGCTTCGTCAAGTCTTGTAAGGCTATAAAATGTATCGTATCGTAATATTGTTGAAAGCACGCTCTTTCCGAAGTAAATATCCATATCTATATCTATCCATCCATATATCTATCCATATCGATACTCTTTGAGACATTCAAGAAAACGTAGCGAATGTGAAAGGACACATTCTTTTTTAGATCGTTTACCAAGGTTGTGCCTACATACACCTCTCCTAGACGTCTGTAGACAGCGTTGAAATTTCGCAGCAGTAATATCTATAAACTGTAGTATGGAGAAACTAAGATTCCATATAAATGTAATTAATTAAATAGTCCGTAATTTGAAAAATGGGAATGATGGGGATAGCCCCATCATTCAAATTACGGACTATTTTTTAAGTGACAGTTTTGGAAAAACTCACGTTCCTATCTATAGGAAGTGTACCATTATGGGTCAGGGGTTTTAATTCAACTATTTTTGATTACGTGAGCCTATTTTGTGTCAAAGGTAAAAGAAAAGATGGCCTCGGATAAAGCACACATTGAAACCAAGATTTACTATGAACGTTGAATTTATATATCTATTTATTTAAAACTTTATGCACATAAAAAATTACAAAAGAGGACTTAATGCTAACAGCATTTTCTACTAGTCAACCAAGGGGAGCAGAGAAACATTTTGATTAGGCGTGCATATATGGAAAAGAGTATAATTTTGAATTTAGTAGTTAGTAGGGTACTAGTTTCATAGATTTAGCATACCTCGACTATAGCCTTAGGTATCCAAGTGACGGCGATGAATATACTCTCCCTGACGGACACGTCGTTAGCCAGTGCCACCAGAAATGCAGCCAGTAGTCGGAAGATCAGTGCCGAAAACACACACCCGACTATCAAACTGAACTCTTTCAGTGTCATTTCTGATACCTGTGTAGGAAAAAGGTAATATTTCAGTTCAATGAAGCTTATAAAGGGTTGAATTCAATACCTGGCATGTAGCGGAAAATTATAATACTTAACACGAGTAGACTACAGAAACACAATATACAATTTTTTAAGTGTCATTGGCCATTATACGTCTCCGAAAACTATATATAAATAAATATATATATATATTATACCGAGTGCACACATTTAAGAAAAAGAGCGAATTAAATTCCACCATGTATATTGTATTATATACCATATTATACAATATATAATAAATACAATATATTGTATATAAAATGGTAAAAAATGTTTTTTTTTTGTATTTAGTGCCTCCTAAAATAACTGCATGACAGCCAAAATGTCTATTTAGAGGTATACACAGCGCGGGCACCAGCTGAGTGCTTTGTAAATGTTTCGTAGGCAATAAAACACCTGCTTTGATCAATGCCGCAAGGCTTTTCTTTAGAATTTAATTTCATAATACCTAGATTTAAGTTTTATTTCATAAGTATTTTTTTATTTAATTATATGGGAGCGTTCTATAGCATGGACTATAGAAAATTCTAATTTTTAAGGTAGTTTTCCAAGGAGTAAAACCAGTTTATTTGATGCGTTGTGTGTTGTTTAAAGATTACCAATAGATAACTCGCTTAAACTCATTTTAATAATCAGTAAATCAACATATAATTTAACTTTTACTGACCAGGTACTTAAAATTTACACTGCAAATTAGTAACTCAAACAATTGTATGAGCTACGCAAATATTTAAGGTAAATGATACTATTTACGAAGACCAAATGCGTAATTGGAAGACACACATTTCGGTCAAATATGTAGTATGCCAGCCACAAGTAGCTTATCTTTAGGCTGTGTGAAAAATCGCTCACAAAACGCTGGCTTAGGCTACAACTATTATATATATATATATATATAACTTTTTTTCACGGCAAATTGCCTTTATTTTATAAATACTACAATGATATAATAACTAATACTAAACACTACCTACTACTACTACTACAAAAAAATTGGACTGTATACTTGCCGCGATGACCTATAGACAGTCCAAATGCGCCAGCCCACTACCAGTAGGTAGCGTACCCAACATGCTGGCAGCATTGCCCCGTTGCAATGCTTATTCGTTGTGCCAAATAAGTGCCAGTATGTATAATTATTATATATTTATTAAACTCATTTAAAAAAGGACCGCAGTAGTATCGATCACTTCAGTGAATTCCTCCCCTTGAATTGAGGCCAAAGAAATAGCGATCACAATTTGTAAAACTTTATAATCGTTGTTTCTCATTTTCAGAATGATAGTGGGAAATTGCCATATGGTTCAAAAGTTCACTCCCGTATCAATTATATCGACAAATAAACTATTTTAACAAAAATAAAAACACGTATTTTTATAAGATAATATAAATATATTTTTTTAATTAACATTCCACCTAATGTACGATAACAGAGCTGGACGCTACCAAACATAATGGATGTATGCAAGAGTGGACTATTTACAAATTGAAAAGAGTATTTTAACAATCAAGCAGAAATCGTTCCTCACATACTTTCGACCGAGCATTCATATACCTAACAATGAATTTCAACTCGGGGCTTACCTGAAAAAGGCTTTCGGGTTTTGAGTGGGGCTTTTGAGAAAAATATTGTCTTTCATAAAATATTGACATGACGATAAAAAACACAAAAGCTGGGGTATTTATTTTATGTTCACAAATTGCTCGTATAGACATTTAGGTAAGCCGCGCTCGTCGTTAGGACATTGCAGATTTTCATTTAGAGGTCAAAGTTCATCGCTTTCTACAAAGTCTACTAACCTCCATGTAGTACCCACTTAGCGTGAAAAGCATGGGTTCGAAGATTCGCCAAAGCAGCTTGAAAACTTCCGAGACAGGGTTGTTGTTGATGGGCCAGTCACGGTGAGACCACCTCGTGGCCGCCGTGCCAGCACAGATCATGATGGCTACACCAGCTGAAAGGTAACCTAAAATGAACTTTGAACGAAGATACTAATCTTGGCCTCATAACTAGACTGAACTGTGGGCTGTAGTTTCGTTTCCCACCCAGGACAAACATTTGTGTGATGAACATAGGTGATTGTTCTGGGTCTGAGTGTTATATTGTATTTTATGTATGTACTATTACAAGCAAAAAGTATCTAAGTATTGTATCAGTTATCCGGTTCCCATAATACAAGCTTTGCTTAGTTTGGGGCTAGATGGCGTTGTGTGAGATGTTCACACACATTATTATTATATTCTGGATATATCACAGCTAGTAGTACTACAGCAGACTATCTTGTAATAGCAAGCAAAGCTTGTACTATATGAACAGTACAAGTTTTGCTTAGTTTGGAGTTAGGTGGCGTTGTGTGAGATGTCTACATATATATATATATGCCCACCACATGTTAAAAGAAAAAAAACTTCCAACTTGAAAGGCAAGAAAATTGAGTCAAAGTCAAGGACTAGTCAAAGCCTCTCTATAAAAATTTATCGCTATACTTAATGCCTTCCATTTGGTAGATTACTCTTTTTACAGCTGATTAGTTTTATTTTTACAATAGAACATTGTTTTACTAATTACATAAACTATTAAAACCGAAGAGCTGTTCCATTGAGTAGGCAATTGAAATGAGACAGACATCTTGTTGATTGAAAGTAATTGAAACGAAGGTTAGGAAAAACGCCATTAATTAATTTCACGACAACTAAACATTTGGCACTATTTACTATAAAGGTGACGAGGGGTTTGTGAATAATGTGGGGCTGGTATGAATAGTGATACACCATTTTAACATCGTATATATTAAATACATTGTACCTATAAACCTTACGTTTCTTGCATTTGCTAAATTATACATTCATTGAAGAGGGCAAGAAACTGGAAAATAATTTGTATGAGATCATCGTTAAAAATTGCCTAATTTATTATTGGAGCAGACTAACTGTTCTAAGTGTAGGAACCAATAGTTTTATATTATATATTTCAATATTTATTTTATTTTCTTGCCTAATATAATGACTTTTACTATTTTTATTATTTAATCTAACAGTCAATAAGTCAATAGTCATTTATTCATTGACATTCATTATTTGACAGCTTCTGTGGTGTGGTGGTTGAGCAAGTCGGCTCATTACCCGGAGGCGGCGGGTTCGATTCCCGCGACAGGACAAGTATTTGTGAACAGAAAAAAAGCACAAATACTTGTTCTGAGTTTGGGTGTTGTAGGATCATGGTCCTCGTAGTTCCTGGGTCCCTAGACAGGGAATCCTAGTTATGTGATCGTTGGGCGTTATTATTATTATTATAGCTTCGTCTGGGGCGTTTGTGTGGGTGTATGCGGCGTGGAAAAGGACGCGTTAGACGAGGTGATTTCATAATTTTCACAAGACTTAACTTGTGTTTTAAATGAGGGTCGCGTACACGTATGGTTTTATACTATTGGGTTTTATTCTTAATTCTTTTTTTTTGTTCTATAGAAACAGTACTGTAAGGATTTGTTTTGTATTAAGAAGGGTTACTTTGATTACACTTATTATATACTTACAATAAAACTGTAACCGTAGTACTACTTCATATTCTGTGCTGTAACTAAGGAAAAGTGTGTAACTGAAGAAAAATTTCCTTAGTGTCCTTAGTCCGTTGGCCGGATGACTGGTGTGTCGTATGATAAATATGTTTGTAAAAGGGAAAATCAAAAAGTAAGGATGAAAGGATGGGAGAGGAAACAGATGGAAAAAGTGTAAAGAATAGGCAAACAAAATAGGACGGTGGAAAGGGGCAGAGGGGATTAAGGCTAGAATATTAATTAGCCCTTGCGAAGCGGCTCAGCTAGTATAACACTACGATTTAAAGCGCTAACACAAACCAAGCTTGTTTTTTTTGGCGGCAAAACGATACAGATGGCATCACCGCATTGTATTATTTTCCAAAACATGTGTTAGTTCTGAAACTCATGCCTGTAATCCAGCACTTCACGTAAAATGCCACCAATTTTATGCATAAACATCAGTGTTTATAGTGCTGGATTACAGGCATGAGTGTAGGAAAGTGGTATATGATGATGGTAAATCGTTTCTTTTCGTGTCGTTTCCAAAACATCATAAAAGCTTCTGGTCAAATTGCCACCACTTTACTAGGAGATGATTTTCACTTGACTATGACTTGACGACTTGGACTGTGACTTGACTCAATTTCACTCAAATTCAGTTATCCTATTTAAAGATAACCTACTCTAATAATAATCGTGTACATAATATTAAGCTCTAGAGAGCTTACTACAAGGTTTGGTATTCTAGTTGGGTCCTTAAAACAGCTCATTCATTGTTACAATCTATTTATTAATTATTGTCAGATCGTTGGATTCCAGAATAATTGATTTCATTTCTATTTTGTTAGAGTGAACGAATGAAGTTACTTTGGTCGGCGCCACAAGTCTTTGGATCAAAGTTACAAAACTTCTGAAGCGGTTTTGTGAAGCGGTTGTGATGCAAAGGCGTTACGATTTCTTGTATTGAAGATATTTATCTTTATCACAACAACATTCTCATTATATAGAATTTAGACCCAATTGAATAAGAAAACGTAACTATTAAAAAACTGTTACATTACTCAGGCTAATTGATATAGTAGAATGCTGCATAATATAAAGAAAGCAATGAATTAAAAAAAGTATTTTTGCACCTCATCATTTTTTAAATTATATAGTATATACACAGCTATTTGTAAAAAAGTGAAAATACGCAATCATCACTTAGCTTTCAACTAAGAAGCTATAAATATTTGTAAATATAGTTTGCGAAAAAGCAAACAGATTAAAATTATGCATCTTGATTTTGATCTGGTTTATTTATAAATATCATAAATTTTTTTTAATGGTAAAATGGGCATGCGTTTGACAACAACTCACCTGATGGTAAGTGATGAAGTTGTCTAAGGTGGAGCACGCTTGCCCATGAGAAAATATAGTAATAATAATAACGCCCAATTGTTACTATCCTGAATCTTAACTAAGATTCCCTGTGTCTAGGGACCCAGGTACTACAAGGACTATAGTCCCACAACACCAAGACTCAGAACAAGTATTTGCGGTATTTTTCTGTACAAAAATATTTGTCCTGTCGTGGGAATCGAACCCGCCGCCTCCGAGGTATGAGCCCACCACACCACAGAGACTGAATATGTGGTATACTGTACTGTACTGAGTAACTAGGTTTTCTTATTGATGTTTGGAAGTTTTATCTCGCTAAGTCAACGTCGGCTGCGACACATAAATTCTCGTAAAAGGTTTGTTAATCTCAAGGAAAATATTGGAACTAAATCATAGTTTGCCAAAATCTAGACAATGCGTCGCATTTTTCAGCAATAAATAAAACAAACCAAAAAGTAGGCTAAAGTGGTCATTTATTAAAAGCAATTGAAATCGCCAATACTCGACTTCGGGGAGGTACTCCCCGGAGTCGAGCATTTTGGATGAGCAGCAGATTTTATTTGTTTTGTTCGGTTTTTATTTGTTTAGAGTTTCTTGTAGACCAAATCGTCGACTTGTAAATTTGAAATGAATATTTCTCTCAAAGCCTTCTGATACCTAAAGTATACACATTACTTAACTGAAGTATGTTTTAAACTTGACCGTGACTAGAATGGGTCCTTGAGAATATTAAAAAATATACCTTTCAGTTATATTTTTCAAGTAATAGGCATGTGAGATCTTCGATGTTACAGATTATTCTTTATACTTACAGACTCCACCCCAGCCGGCAAACCCTCCAGCATACATCAGAAAAATTCCTCCCGTGAAGATCAGTAAACTTCTTATAGTTGATGCATAAATATCATTGTGATCGGGAACGTAGTCGCATAGTACTCCCCACATTACTCCAAGGACAATGCCGACTGGTATAGCCAAAACTCCCTGTGAAATGGTAGAATATAATTTAATTTGTGCATGAATAGGTTAACATTAAAAGTAAAACTGTATGATTGTATTACTTGGTGACACCAAAGATAATAAACCACTCGAAATGGATGGTGACGAGGTGGAATTTGACATTGATGACAAAGAAAACCACAGTATTAATGCCTCAAATAAATAAATTATGTAAGGAAAGGAATCAAATATAATAGTGAAGTTATTTCGAAGAGAGCTTAGTTCCGCATTATTATTTCGTTAATTGAAAAGTTTCAGCCTTCAATATCTTTGATGACAGCGAAATGTACTTTCTGGAAAACAATGAATTGTGATAGGAAATTGTAGAGCCAAAAGGATTAATCCGGCATAAAATATCATACTTTTCTTTTATCATCATCATCATCGTAATTGTGTAATCTATTAAATAATATCTATCATGTATTTACATAGGTATTAAGCATACATACATCTGTTCTATTATGTCCGACAAATCATAATTATTACACAAATAGTATGCTAAACGTCTGATCAGATTAGGATATTCTACTATATTACTTTAAATTACATTCGTGGTAATTGACAAAATAACACTGATTTTAAAAAATAGTTAACATGCTTTCTGGGAATAAACGTAAAGATATAAAATTAATATACCTATATTATTAAGTAGGTTATCAAACCAAGTTATCATGACAGAAAAAATCTTCGTAATTATCATCTTAACCGGTCCTAGTCTATTGTTTCATTCTTTTATTTTATTTTATGTTTTTGTGATTAATAGTTTCTTTATAAGTAATATTGTCATTAATAATTAAATTGTAATTGCCTATAAATGCCAATAATTAACTACACATTTTTATAATCGATGTAAAAATGTTTCACAATATATTGTATTAGTAATATTTACCTCCTTACCATCTCTAGATTGCAGTATTAAAATCTGTATCAAATCGCAGACTTTTCTACTCCACAATCTAGCGTACAGATGTAATCCATAGAACCTAATATGTAAGTTATGTTCATATAAAATATTAAATGTGAATAAATAAAGAAAGAAAGAAAAAACTAAAATTGGTGTACGAATAGCTCTTCTTGCAGTGGTTTGACGTGTACTTATATTAATATGCTGAGTATCTACTGCACCTTAGCAATCTTGCAAGGAAGCGATGCCGGATAGAATATGGCACTATTAATGACTCCGAACATTCCTTCTGTAAAAGTTGTATCTAGGCCTCCAGCGTTTGCCACTAAGAGCCCAATTTGATTCTTGACTCCCAATCCTCGAGCATTTAAAGCCATTGCTGTCGGCGCCACCACAGCTGGTGACACCGACGCTATTATAGCTCCTAAATGCAAACCTGCAAAAATTCAAAATCGTTCCAGCAAACAGCCAAAAGTCATGGAGTAAGCAAATATTCCATTAAAAAAGGTTACGAAATTTACGGAGTTTTAATTATGAAGAGCTTACGTAGCAAAAACGTTTAGGAGTTTTCTACAAAAAATCCTTACCCCAATACCACGGGTAATCGAACAGTATGTGGGCAAAGAAAGCCGTAGACAAACACTCCACGACCCACGGCAGGGTAGCCAGGGAGAAAACTTTTACCGCATTATGTTTTATGTACTCCCAGTTCCAACCGAGTGGGCCTCTCGTCAATATAATTACGGGGTAAATTCTCCTGTAAAGAAGTAAATAAAACATTTAGGTAGGTACTCAATTAGTCACGGTATTTTTATTTTTAACCAACCACTCTAGTAGTATTGAACATGAATGTAGATTGTTATACAAGGGGCTAAAATGACTCATTCTTTACGAGGTAGTTCTACTAGAGTAAATAGAAACCGAGTACAATGGATTTTTAGCGTCGTGTGTTACACTCAACTTCTCACTATGATTGCGTGAAAATAAATATCTACTTATACTTAGTTGTTCCTAACATTGAATGTGTGATATTGTACTTCAAAAGGTTAAAACTATATTTTTTTTTGGAAAGTTCATCAAAATAGTTAAGAAAAACTTCTCCCGTAAGCGAATCCACCCTTTTTTCCTGTTCTCCACTTTAATTATTATAATGTAAATCTTTCGTAAGTAGGTATTATATAAATGCCTTGTGACTTTGACGGTAACAGATTGAAAATTATTACTTTTCTTTTCTCTTCCATATGCAATTCTCCATTCTCACTAGATGATGATATTTTCAATGTTGTAAAATAAATCACGGTCACGAACCCAATTTGTAATTAGAGAAAAATTCTAAATTTTAAAATCTCTTTCGCGCCAATGCCATTATATCAAAGAGGTGGCCGCTTTTAGTTAAATTTTAAAATGTTAAATGTTCTTTTATGGAACATTAATAAGTCGAGTCTTTATTTTTATGATTATAGTACTTATGAATAAAGATTTTCGTTTATAAACGCTCATTAGTAACAGACAAAAATAAAAATAAGCTTTACCCCCTAGGGGTTAACATATGGTACGCTACAATGACGGACTTTTTGAGCAACAGTAGTGAAAATGATAAAAAATATTATCGATAATATCAGACGCTCGTTTTCCCGAACGAGAAGGTGTATAGACGTGGCACAGAGTAATTAATTTGATAGCTTTTACGAGCCATCAAACCGAGAGTAGATGACCTATTACCATTAACGAAATTAAAAGATCACACCCTTACCTAAGTGGTATGCTGAGCACCTACACATGGCGAAAAAGCTTGTTGCTTCACTGATGATACTTTTATAATTAATTGATTAATAAAACATGTAATAAATATATACGATGTCACTGTGCGGTTTTTGGTAATATTATATAGGTGACTAACTACATGAACGACACGACTGGTATGACGTTATATTAATAAATTGCCTTTATTTTCTAAATACTACAATGGTATAATAACTAATACTAAACACTACCTATTACTACTACAAAATAAAAAAGAAACATTTGGACTATATACTGGTCGCGATGACCTATAGACAGTCCAAATGCTCCAGCCCACTACCAGTCGGTAGCGTATCCAACATGCTGGCAGCATTGCCCCGTTGAATTGCAATGCTTATATTAATTAGATTAGAAAAGACAATGCGTTTGTAGATCTATTATTCTTTCACGCCTCCAAGAATTGACGTGATATATTGATCATAAATATATATACGTCTATGGGGTGATCATGAAACTTTAATTACAATGCAACAAGAAAAATTTCATTCCTGATTAGAAAATTTCCGTAGTAACTATGTACATAAACTACGCATTGAATACATAGAAAATTCTGTTTCTATTTGTTGCAATTAAGTTTCATAATCGCCTAGCTGGACTTTTTATCGAGGCGAGGTGATACGTACGCGATGTGTACCTATACTTCGGTCAATGTCGTCGAGTAGTCAACTAAATGTGGGATCAACAGGGATCAACTAAACTACGCTACTAATGAATTAGTATGTCGATGTATACTCGTTGTATTTTCATATTTATATACTGATGTTGAATAAAGTATGTAGTAACGTCACTCCATCAAAAAGTCAAATATATTTAATTTGACATGTTACTTTGAAGCGGATATTAACATTAAAAGAACCTTTAACATATAAAGTACCCAGAATGTTAATAAAGATTCATTTTCGATAAAGAAGATAAACGCGTATTTCCGCAACATCCCTACCTGTTACGCGTAAATAAACAGGGACATACCTCAAATGAAAATCTATTACATCCGCAACAGGATTTTGTAAGAAATTCGTTGGACCGAAATTTCTATACAGCGCCCCTATTAACGTCATCCCCACTACGGGGTTGATTGTGGTATATCTCTCCAGCGTGTGACCGAAGATATAACCGGCTATAACTATCCCACTCATGTTGAATATGTATCCACCGGGTTGCACTGTATCGCTGAAAAGAAACCATGACGTGCCCCATAGTGACAGACCTGAAAAATAACCACTTATTAAGATACTTTTACGAAGATTTATAATAGCCTCTGTAGCGTGGTTGAGCATGTTGGCTCGTAATCTGGAGGTGTTGGGTTTGATTCCCGCGACAGGACAAGTATTTGGACACAGGAAAAAGTGCAAATACTTGTTCTGAGACTGGGTGTTGAGGGGCCATGGTCATAGACAAACAAGACGTAGTCCGCGGTTTCACCCGCGTTTTAGCGCAAAAACGCGGTCAATCCGCGGTCAATATATTTGACTCATTTTGGGGTTACATTTTGAAACACCCTATCTTGGTACAACCCTTTGTCATTAAAAGAAGACCACCCTCTAAATAACAAACCTCTACGTCTAACAGTTTTTGTTGCATTTTGCTGTGATCTACGCACATTGTCTATCAGACCGTTACGTCAGTAACTCAGTCAAAGCTTTTGAAGTAAAACTTTTTTGCGCACGCTTGACTTGGGGAGTAAGCTGGAATACGAGGCGAACGGAAATGGAAGTTGTTTCACATCCATTGTCAACATAACAAAGTTAAGCATTTGTATTATTATGTTGGTATGTCCGGTAAAATGACAATTTACAACTGTCAAGATGGCGACATTAACATTAAACAAAGCAAAGCAAAGTTATACCGGCTGATAGATGGAGCTAAACTAAAAAAGTTTTACTTCAAACGAGTGCTCTAAAGCACACTCGTTTTTTTTTATTAGTATAGATAAGTAGATATAAGAGAAGCATATTATAAATGATTTTCATCGGATTTCGTAAAATAAAACAGTTACAAAAACATAAAAAAGTAATTATAGTAGGATAATTTTTGTAGCTATTCTATACAACTTTATATAATGCCATTGTAAAAAAAATTATATTTAAATATGCACATAACACACTTTTTTCATAAATGCTGGATAAGCTAGTTTTGTAAAAAAAGGTCTTCGTTTCGCACATCACAGGACTCCTCAGCGAAAAGTAGACAAATCATTGTAAATCGTTAGTTCTTCTAATCCATTTCTCCATCCATACATACACGTATCGCTCAAATTCAAATAAACGAATCTATAACAATTCAAGATTCACTCTATAAAATAGACGTCATTGCAAGGCTTTAGCAGCCGCATTGCAGGCATGACATCGTATCAACGTTTTAACGCAAAATATAAATAATTAATGAATGGAGATGGAGAAGGAGATGTAAGTACAGTCAGCTTCAGAGTAACTTAGTCACACAACTAAAACCATTAAACGTGACTAAGCTGATACTTTATTAATGTTTTTCATTATTTTCCTAATTTTCAATATTAATATATTGATATATTGATATATTGAATGATATATGAATTTGATTTATTACACAATTAGTTATTTTATGACATACAAAGTACTAGAATTGTGTATAAAGTTCATATCATATCGTAATCATAATATCTGCATTTAACTATAAATTGTGTAGGTAATAGGTTAGTAGTTTCATTAATTGTTATATCTCCTTTGCTTCTTACTACAACTCTATTGTTCTTAATCGATTTGTTATTAAAGCCAATGTTCGCTCACCGCATATCAAGACCCCAATGTATTGTCTCAGTTCAGAAACAGATGGAATAATTTCTAACAGTGTGCCACATAGTTTATTTGATCTGTTCTTGTCTTCACATTGAGTTCTGCACAGAAAGGAATAGTATATTTTAATTGATTTCACGTTTGGCACGTTGGTCACGAAGATGCATTAGATACAAAATAAATTTATACTTACTCACGTTTTTGAGGGACCGACGTCTAAAGAGGTAAAATTGTCTCCTATAGACTTTTTATCTGAAACAGACCAAAACTTATATATTTAAAAAAGAACCTTGACAGTATATACATATAGTGCAAGTTGCTAGTTTTTATCAATATGAGTCGTAATATCTATCTAGTTTAATGGTAATGACCAGTTATTACAGTCATAAATAATTTATAAGTATGAATACGTACGACAACAAAACAGTTTGTTTCAGTAAAAAATATCAGTTAAACCTACATAAACTGTTTCATAACACGAAAATTCACGACCATTTTTACTAGAAAGAAAATGGCTTAAATTCAATTTAAAACCAATAAACATATTTATGCAAAGGTACTCGTAAGATATGCGTTAATAATTGGTATTGCGATGAAAAGTGAAAGTGAAAAAGTATAATATGTAAAAATAAATTCTCGTACGTTTTACGATAAACGAGGTTAAATTACGTGCGTGATCATTTACATACAAATCGTCAATTTTGTCACTTATAATATTTACAAACTTGTTGGTGTTGACCAAACCGTTAACCGGTACTGGTAATACAGATATTTATTATGACCTACTCTGTTCTATCCGCATAGACAATGATTTACACCGTTAAAGCTATCCCACAGGAGCAACAACGTTACCTATGTATATATTTTTAAGATTCACATTGGCATGAATATGTCCAGTACACATACAACTTATCGCAGTTTTAATTAATCCATATTGGTGTATTTTTTACAGAAGAATAAAATGTACGCTACGTGATTTATATATACAATATCAACGCGGGTGTTTTTATAATTAATTTAATTATTATTATTCTCAAGCAGCTAGCTAGTGACCTCTGACCATTAGAAAACAATGTGCGTTTCTTTTTAATTGCTGAATAAAAAAGCATAAATCAATTATTATAAAACAACATTAGATTAGAAACAATTCGGTTGCTTCAAGTTAGCACTAATCTTATTCTAAACTCAAACTAATGTCATTGAAAAAATACTTCACGGTTATCGAACAATTTGTTTTATTAAACTCACCAATTTCAGAATTACCGTTTGACATTGTATTCTTCAAAACACTAAATGAACGCGTTCGTTTATATAACGACAAACAAAGCGAAAGTTGACCGAAGTAAACACTGTATTTATATATAGAACAAACGCCACTGGTCAATCCAGCTGAAAAACGTTTACAAGCCCGTGCGATCTCGTATGGCGTCCTTATAATATACAATTCGTCGCATGCGCACTACGATCAATTGCTACAATAGATGTGGCATTAATTAACAACTGAACGTCGATATGTGTTTATGGAAGAAATGTAATTTTGCATACAATTGATGCAGTTTGAAAATATGCGAGTGAGAATTGTTCAACACGGAACAAGTGAGCGGACGTTTGGTCGCTGGGGCTACCCCGCCTCACATGTACTCGTAGAGCAGAGACTCGTTCGGTAACGTCACAGGCGGCGCTGTTTTTACTTCGGGCTACAGTTAATTATACGAGGATGGAAGTTTTAGGTGACCGTTCTACTAGTGCTAATGCATTTGGCATTTTTATTAGTGAATTTCCAATTAATTGTTGGGCAGATTATTTTCAAAGCGTCCTGGTCACAGAGCAAGAAAATACGAACGTAATTTCTCATCTGCTCTGTGGTTCCAGTGAAGTTGAAAACTGTCAATGATGAAAGTAATAAAAGGCTGGACCTTGATTGAGTGAGACCTTGAGTATCGTAACGTAATGTAGGAATTGTTGTGATAAAAAAATTTTCGTGCTAGTCAAATTAAACTTAAATTAAAACATTTATATATCATGATAAAAAGTTTTGCCTTAAATTTTATTAATGAAAAAACAGTATCATCTATATTATTGAGTATTCAAAATAAAATAATAAATAAACAATATTTACGTATTAAACACCGGAAAAAAATATACGTCGCAGTTGAGTTTTGTAACATTCGTATAGTCGTAGAGCAAACTTGGCACTTATTCAATGGGAAAGTTTTATTTTAAATCTCATAACTTACTAGCAGTTTTAGTACCTATGACATTGGTATAGATATTAAATGTATTTTTTACTTTTTTTTATTATTTTAAACTTGTCTAGCATTTGATCACGCTGTCATCTGATGGGAAGTGACGATGTGGTTGAAGGTGTAGCATGCTAGCTAAGTAAAAGTATTTGCTCTTTTTATGTCTTTTTAGTTTCTTTGGACTTAATATTTGAACAAATATTAATAAAAATTACGAGTAACATTAATCTAAAATAACTGCCTAGAAAAAACTGGACCGCACTTTAAATTTCTTAGCTGGGCTTTTAATCGATTGGCTTCTCCATAAAAATTATAATCAATACCAAAGCATCATACAGAATTCTAAAATATACTGAATCATGCTAAAATATATATTAATGCCTATACTATGACATGGCTCCAACCCTATCCGATAAAAAGGAATGATAAATATTTCCCGTGAAGCATATTCTGCCCTATTCAACTTCGGAAGCTGTTTAGTTCACACAAAACATTCTATTAACGCAGAGCGTTGAACGTTGATAGCAGCTTAATGTCCGTGCGAGGCAAAAAGGAGATATCTTTGCACAGTGCAACATGTAAACTATCTTCGTTATTGTGCTACAAAAGGAAGTCATTCCGGTGGTAAACAATAATGCACGGTCGGAAACGTCTTTCACGCTAGGCCGGCCTCAGTGGAGTTGGCAAACGTTGAGCCTCTAAAGAGCGGGCAATTTGCGCGGTAACACCACCCGGATACTAGCTGCTCATTAACTATGAACGCCGTCATCAAGACTCTTCTTCAGCAGAAAAAACGGCGTTTAACAGTAGCACTCTCCTCGTATAAACTGCGGCGGGGCGCTTTTGAGCGCCCACCGCTACAAAGTGCATATAAATTGCGCTCTAAAATTGAAACAGAGATATGAAAGAAGGTAGCTTTTGAAAGACATCCATGGGCATACTAATCTGAAATCTAAAGGTGTTTCAAATAAAGTGCATGAATAGACCCCAGATAATTTTGGATGGGCTTCCAGTAGTATTAAAATACTTAGCCATTAATTTCCGACCGACGAAATTATCTCTGAACACAAAACTTCAGCATGCAGAACCAAGTGCCGGTTCTTATTGACTAGTAACAAAACAAGAGTATTTGATATGTACTGGCATTATTATTGTTTACCGTTCGTGGAAAATATTTGCAATTTTGCCCAAATTATAAATTAAGGAAGTTCTCTGCTATGTCTCACTAACCCACTAGGTGTCAAGATTCCTCCAGTTTCTGTGGTGTGGTGGTTGAGCAGGTTAGCTCATAACCAGAAGGTGGCGGGTTCGATTCCCGCGACAGGACAAGTATTTGTGCACAGAAAAAAAGCGCAACTATTTATTCTTTGTCTGGGTGTTGTGGGACGTGAGTCCTCGTAATTCCTGGATCCATAGTTACATGGAATTTTAGTTAAGGTCCAGAATTTATGTATGTGATCGTTGGGCGTTATTATTATTCCTGAGCATGCTACGGCAAAAATCCTTTTGAGGGCTTATATCCACATAACCCGTACGTTTTAAAGCTTTTATATCTTTTTCATTCTACGACAACACGTTGGCTTCAGAAAAAACATCAATTTTCTAATCAATCACACATACTCACAATCACAATCATAAATATTAACAATAACAGAACTAATAACATTATTAATAACATTCTTCAATTTACTTCGAACAATTTCTTTGCTGTATTTGTAAAGAGATTGGGCTCTTGAGACAAGAGTGGCATATCATCATAAAATATTCTGATTTATCAAAGAGCTCGCAACTATTCCTTGAATACCATTTACACAGACCAAATGAATGAGCCATTGATTTAGAACACATGAATTACTCCAGTGTCAGTCGTCTTCAGACACGATCTTTGACGAATAATGTTCCACTGGTTTGGTTGAGTTCGTGATTGGGAATTTATCTATTATTGCGAATAATAAAATGTATGTTAGCATTTCACATTATTTTATCGTATTTTAAACTCTACCAGTTGAAAGTGTGCTTGAATATGTATAACGTTGTCACTTGAAAATTTGGGTCTAAATAAGAAGAACAAAACTTGGGGAAACCCATAAAAACTAGATTACCCGTGCAAAGCCGGGAGAGTCACCTAATAGTCAACAAAAAACTTACCATCAATTAAACATCTATAAAATCAAAATAATAACAAATATAATTTTTATAGTTATGCTATAGTACCTACAACCTATTTTTGTTCAACATTTTAATAATAATTGTAATAGTGTAGTTTCTAATATATTGGAATATAGAAACATTTAATTATTGAGCCTATGTACCACTCCTGTAGTTTATTAATTTATTTATGCACAAAAATATTACGAACGTAGCAACATAATATGATATTTCATTAAAACATAGTCACTTACCAGCTTTTTACTTTATGCAGAGCTCACTTAGAGTTTGTTACCATGCAGGCCTAGATTCGAGGAGGAAGATGTCATCGATAAAGAAAAGAATTGAAAGTTTATAAATTTAACGGGTTGGTATTTCACGGAACTTCAATACCAGCCACTTGTTCTTGAATCGCAAGAATTCCAGTTATGGTTAGTTATGTAAAAACAATTGGGAATAATATCAACATAGTAAGGTAGCAACTACTAGGTGGTAGGACTTTTCTGCAAAGTTCGTCTAGGTAGGTACCACCGCTTTTCCAGTTATTCTGCCGCCAAACAGTAGTGCTTGCGCACTACTGTGTTCCGGTTTGAAGGGCATTGTGGCTAGTGAAATTACTGGGCAATTAAGACTTTATTTTATGATCTCACAGTCAAGTAATCTTATTACCAGGCTGTGCTGATGTCTCAGGATGATGTGCGCAGTGCAGTGTCACACGAAACTTTATATTTTGTAGTTACGAGTAACACTGTTCTGTTATGGGCGGCCGTGTCACTTAACATTAGGTGAACGACTAGCTCGTCACATCATTCACTAACATAAAAAAGGTAGCAAAGATCCTGTCGACAGTAGCTCATTTTAATGCTTAATTGAATGTTAAAATATTTTGACATCAACAAAAGCTGTTTACATTTAAGCTCTACGATTGTCCCGTATAAAGAGTTCACCGGCTGTTGCTTGTCGGCGTGCCCAAAAAGAAAGTGAAATTAAGCATAAAATGGGGTCCCCTTTTATTCCGCTGACTTAACGAATACAAAATGTCGAGAGGGAATAATCAGGCCTATTTACATTTTGCTTAGGCCCACCTGACGCCAGCCGGGAAGCAACCGGCTACGCTCCGTCTCGTGTAGCTATCATACTACCCAAAGTAAATATTTTAATTGAGTTGGTTTTATTATTAAAACTTTTACTCATAGCTTAGTATGGCGCAATTAAAACGGCAAGCGTTTTAAAGACCAACTTTAACCAACAGTAAACATAGGCCTAAAAATTTTAAATTACTAGGTACCTACTTAATAAGATAATAATTTAATTTATAATAATTAGATACAAGTAACTTAATAAATATAATATTTTCTTCTATTGGTGTTTAAATAATATATGGAAAGTCAAGTACCATAAGATAGTAAATTTCTTTATTAAAAAACTACATACTAAATTATTTATTATCACTATTAATTAAACATTAACACAATCAGAACAAAACACGTTATCATGGGCGATCTCTTCCAGACAATCTTTCATGAAAAGGATAACGCAAAAGCATATGGACGGTAGCTTTCATATACATACACATATTTTCATACATTTGAGATACTAAACATACATAAAATACTTAAGTATAAAATACAATCAATTATAATGACATTTTAAATGTAAAAACCAGATGAAATTCATAATGATACTACCAATAAAGTCCAATAAAATTAAATAGCAGAAAGTTTTGTAGCGTTCAGTATAAAATAAAACTCGACTACACAAGAATAACGGAGACAGGTAGAAAGCATAGCTTGATAGATTATACCTACACGAAGAGTTAAACAGTGAAAGAGAGCCGCAATATATCAGGCATTGTTTCATACGTTCAGGTATCGAAGAGGTCCGGGTAGTGGGTAGACCACGTAGTGGAAGATATACTGTAAACAATCGCATTGTTGTTTACAATGAATGGTACTAGCGCGGGTAGCATGAACTTAGTATACTTTTACAGCCTTATTAATAAACGGGTATTAGTCTCGGATTAGTTACTTCAGCTTTTGTCCTTGTTTTGCTACTGGAATATTTAGCTGAATCGAAAGAGACAAAAGATGGTGTAACTAGTCTAAAGCTAGTTCGTGTTAATAATAAGGCTGTTAAGGTCTTAGGTAATATTAATATTCGTAATTCCATATTGGATGGCAATGGCAGATTTTATACAAAAATTAATTAAAATAATCTCTTGAAAAAGAATTTTGAGTCAGTCATTTTTCAGCGGATGACGTCATAAACCTTTTTTTTTGTTGCGTTGTGATTGGTCAGACGCTTTCTGGAGAAAAGAGATGTAACTATTTTTATATATCATACTACCCATACTGCACACAATACGTAGTTTTTCTAGTCCATCCAACATAAGTTCGATTGTTCTTTTGTTTAATAAAGCATTTGTGGTATCAATTGAATATGCATAAATTTATATACATAGATAAAAGCGGGCAAAACTATAGAGCGGGCAAACACAATGCCTCTGAAAATATAGTTTGTTATAAAAAGTGAACTTTCTGAACACATGCTTTGACTTTAGACTGACGTGTACAGACTTATTTTTTAGAAAAAAGTATTAGGTAGGTTTATATATACGTTTATATATAGTACGTGTAAGTGTTACTGCAAATATACAAAAAAAAATACTGAGTGATTTTCAAGAGTTTTTTTTTTAAATAAGCTTTAATATTTAATCTGCCAACCAATATGGAGTTACGAATCATACCTATTACTTAACACCTTTAAAGGTAAACTAAACAATACTATGAACACTATGCTTTTCGCAAGTATAGGTAACTTCTAAGTTTATTTGTAAATTCTGGTGGAGGCTCCCAAGTCAACTGCCTAGAACAACCTAAGTTAGACTTAGTACCTCTTTATAACAAAGTGCTCACGTGAATTTAGCGACTGCTCTTAACAACTTCCTCCAACTGGTAGGTATAACAATTGAAACACGAGGCAGCCAGCAGATCAGTTTATTAGTTCCATCCTCGGTCTATCCTCAGGGTTAGGTACAACCAGGACCAAAAGGGTATCAATAGTAACCTTAAAGGTCGCCAACACATCATCAGCGTCCCTGGTGTGGCAGATGTCCATTAACGACATTGGCCAATTACCATATAATAGGTGGTATAATATGGTATGGTAGTATAATCATCAAGCCTCCCGTCCAAACTTCCCAGTTCTACGACAAATCCTTTACAGTGCAAGCTGTTCGTCTGTGGAATGCTCTTCCTACAGAAATCAGACACGCTAAGTCCCAGGCCATATTTAAAGATATGGTGCACAAATATTATCTGTCATGTTAACTGCTGCTATCTAGTATTATATTATAACTTTTTCTTGCTTTTGTAATAAATATGTATTAGTTTATTTTATTATAAAATATGTAAATATTAGGATGTATTTATATTTATTTTTACCAAGTTATAGGCAATAGTTTATTTTTATCTGTATTTCTTTTTATTGTTTTAGACCGCCGTGTATTATCTTTTGATACTTTCCATCCAAAGGTTGTCTGGAAGAGATCGCTATTAGCGATAAGATCGCCCATTGTTGCACTAGTATGTAAGATTTAATAATTCCTGTATTGTATGAATTTCGTTGGTGAGACAATAGAGAGTTATCTATCTATCTATCTATCTATCTATAATTACTGATGCTTGTTGGCCTCTCATAATATAAAATCTAAAACGAAACACACTATCAGTTTTAGTAGAGTAGTAAAAGATTGAAAAGAAAAATTAAACAAACACAAACTACGCTCTCGTTAGTATTGTCACTTAATGAATATTATGAATAGCTTATAACGGTGGTGCATAGAAAAGGTACATTATAGTGTTAAATGCCGGACAGTTTAAAGTAATTAGTACAATTCAAATCTATAAATGAAATTCATACAAAAGGCAGTTAGTGACTGAGGGCCGCATTAATTTAATAAATTTGGCTCGGCAGACAATTCAAATACGGTTCGACAGAGATTATCGGACATTTAATATTCTCATCAAGAACTTTGTTGAACGATTTTAATAATATGTTTGTTTTCAAACAGAAGATTTATAAATTTTCTTTATATATTGTAAATAAAAATATCTTGGTCATTAATTCAGTACGTTCACCAATATATTATTTCAGTTTTCTAACAAAAAGTATCTTAAGTCTAAACTTCAGCCAATAAGTTTATTCTCATACATAATCGTAGTTACATTTTTTTTTTCAAGAATTTACGTTTATTTGTTTAGTTTTCTAGTAGTTTTAGATTTTATTTTACATTATAAATAAAAAAAGTGTTCAACTTGTTCTTTAACTTATGCACAATAGAATAAAAATATGCTAATCTAAGTAACTAACTTCTCTATCCCATTTATGGTAGAAAGTAAACTCAAAATCAGTAAAGGTTAATAACAAACAACAAAAATCTGTTAAAACATAATTAACTAAATAAAAGAATAGAATATAATAGAACGACATTTTTATTCATTACTTGGATTTGAATCGACAAGCAGAGGTGCAAGATCCTATAAGCTTAGCACAATCTAAAATTGCGAGTATGTACTGCATGGGATGAATTGGTAAAGCGAAATTACGCGAGGCTCACGTCCGTAGTCAGAACAATTTATGGGCGGCCTGAACTGACAGACGGACCCTCGTAAACTTCCAGTAGTCTCCAGACTTTGAAGCAGACTTGCCTAATTGTGTCTTACGGTCTCCCAAGCGTTCCAACTCACAATGATATTTGATTTGAGTTTATACACAAACATAATGATGTTACATGTTTGAAGTCACGCCACATTTTTATGATTTGAAAATAAATAAAACGGTATTCCAAAGAACTAAAATCAAAGACATAGAAAAAGTTATGGATTCAAAAATGAGAGTTGAATAAAAAAGCAATCTGTGCGACCAGACGGAATAAATTATGGAAAAAAAGCAGAAAGAGTCATGTCTCTACATTGGATATTTACATAATAGAAGTAAAAAAGAAAAATGTAATGGAATACTTTCAATTGAACATTTAGAAACACTTCAATATTCTTGGTTGAAACTATCAAATGAGCTTCATACGATACCAATTTGAACAAAGTTAAATATATATATAGTTTGAAACAAATAATTTATATACTTACTTTTCCTACACGTTGATAAAAAGAAAGTCATAAAATTTCTTTAGCTTAACTAACTATTAACTACACTATTGTCTCACCTTTTACTTTTTTCTTTTTGACGACAGCCTCTGTGGTGTTGTGGATGAGCTGGTCGGTTCATAGCCCGGAGGCGGCGCTTTCGATTCCCGCGGCAGGAAAAGTATTTGTGCACAGGAAAAAAGCGCAAATACTTGTTGAGTCTGGGTGTTGTGGGACCATGATCCTCGTAGTTCCTGGGTCCCTCGACACAGGGAATCCTAGTTAGGGTCCAGGATCTTTGTATGTGATCCTTGGGCGTTATTATTAGTATTATTATTTTTGAAGATAATCTTGAATATATACTATAGTTACTTACAAGATTACATTTTTTACACCTCACTCAGTAGGTGTAGAAGTGAACACTGCATCACGTGTTGCCAGGATTAAGCCTGCAGGCGGGCTTTGCTAGGAGATTTCTTGGAAAACCATTAATTTTGTTCAGCGCCTTACAACTTACACCAGACGCTAAGATACCGCTTCACTTTAAGTACAGAGCAAAAAGAATTTTACTAAGCGCCCGTGCTATAACTTTACATGATTAAATTAATATAATCATCAAAATACAAAATAGGTAACTGTGATAATGTTCATTGAAACTTCAATCTCTACTGTCTTTATATCTCTATACAGACTAAGTAGGTAGGTATATAGGTATTCGTTCAGGTACTTTGTGGTATTTTTTAATAATAACAATGGTGACGATCTAGTCGTTCGCCTTGTGTTAAGCATCATGGTCGCCCATAACAGTTTTAGTGCCATTAAAAACCTTAAATATATATTATAGTACCACGGTTCCACGTAACACGTGCTGTACTACGTGCTCATCCTGAGACATCAGCACAGTCTATCTATACACTAAAAAAATCTAGACTGTAATTTTATAGCTAGACACGCTAGCTCGGATCATAAAATCTCATTTACCCAGTAATGTCACTAACTACAGTGCCCTTCTAACTGGAATACAGAAGTGCTTGCACACAGTAGTGTGTGTTGTTAGTAGTAGAGCTTGGTATCACTCCTTATTCTCTATCGTTCCTTATTCTTCGTTTTCTTATTTATGTGTAAGTTCGTATTATTAAAGTAATGCACACAAGTACGATGTGGGACAGTTTTTGAAATAGGTGTAAAATGCCACAGTAGTCTATACATATGAAATTCAAAGTTCAGCTGGAACATGCGTCAAGCTTGTGAACGGGTGTTGCTTGCGGAAGCTGGTTTGCTCGATGGTGTACGCACAATTAGAAATAAGTACTTATGTTTACGTGTTATTGGCTGTATTGTCCTCCCTGTATTACATATATGTTCATGTTAATAATAGGCTTAATTAATAAATATAAAAATAATCTAACAAAAAGCACGGACCCAGGTGTCTGTGGAAATGCAGTATAAAAAAAAAAAACTTAAAGTCCTGACTGACTGACTGACTTATATATGAACGCACAGCCTAAGTCGCTGGTCATAGAGACTTAAAATTTGGAGGGAGTGTTCTTTGTAAAATGTAGGTATCCACTAAGAAAGGGTTTTCGAAATTCCACCCCTAAGAGGGTGAAATGGATGGTCGAATTATCTTGAAAAATTTTCTTCTTCGTTTCCTATAGGCCACGCAGGCGAAGCCGCGGGCAGAAGCTAGTGTTCTATACAATCGCAAAAAAGTGAATGTCAAATGTACTGTTTACATAATCACGTTTTTGTCTAGCCAGATTGATAGCCAATATAGCGGTGAACCCGAGATATTGACGGTATGTACATATTGTAAACAGCTTGAAAGCTCGCTTGGAGCTCACTGTATTCCGAAGGAATTTAATTTTTCCCTCGAGGCGGGAGCAACTCGGATCTTCAATTCACGACACATTCAATTGGATCTAGCCATTGAATACTGATTTCTTGACCACTCATATCATAAATACCACACCCTACCCTATAGGTAATCACATCACATCACACTAATATTATAAAGGCGAAAGTTTGTATGTGTGTTTGTGTGTATGTGTGTATGTTTGTTACTCCTTCACGCTCAAACAGCGGAATGGATTTGGATGAAATTATACACTGGATTAACATATAGGCTACATTTTATCCCGGAAAAGTGAAAGAGCAAATAATTAAAATACTTTTTATCCGCTGATAAAACCACGGGGCGACACTAGTTATATCTAAATGTAGAATAATATAAAATTTTTCACCCGTTGATGTTGTAAAGGTCTGTAACGAACAACGGCATTAGCCCGTTCAAAAAAAAAGACAAATAAACGATATAAGGATTTTACTTACTTAGACGAGCCCACGGATTTACACGCTTGGGAAAATATTCAAAACAAAAAATGTATTCTACTATGTATACCAATAGGTATTGAAAGTATTTATTTATATATGTTTATAACATATTATGGCCAACTTGTAAACGAACGCTTTGCAGAACTTAGCCACTGTTTTGAATTCCTCTATTTATAGCATATATGCTATGAATATAATAGAAAAATATAAAATCCATTATATATATATTTATATATATAGCTTGGAATGTAATGGGTTAGGATCACATTTGCCAGATTAGTTTTCAACGCTACAATTCGAAATTTTTGAACTTGTAAATCAAATATTTTGATTACTGTGTTGATGGCTCAGGATGACGTGCGCAGTGCCGTGTCACGTGAAACTTTACATTAGAGTAGAGTTTCGAGTGACCTTGGAACATTAGGTGAATAACTAGTTCGTCACGTCATACATTAACATTTTTTTTTATATATATACACCTCCGTGTATTTAGCCAGTGTCAAGTAAGTGATAATTTATCAAGTTAATGATATTTCACGCAAATATGTGTCAAGTCACAGTTAAAGTCGTCAAGTCATAGTCAAGTCATAGTCAAGTCATAGTCAAGTCATAGTCAAGTCATAGTCAAGTCATAGTCAAGTCATAGTCAAGTCATAGTCAAGTCATAGTCAAGTCATAGTCAAGTCATAGTCAAGTCATAGTCAAGTCATAGTCAAGTCATAGTCAAGTCATAGTCAAGTCATAGTCAAGTCATAGTCAAGTCATAGTCAAGTCATAGTCAAGTCATAGTCAAGTCATAGTCAAGTCATAGTCAAGTCATAGTCAAGTCATAGTCAAGTCATAGTCAAGTCATAGTCAAGTCATAGTCAAGTCATAGTCAAGTCATAGTCAAGTCATAGTCAAGTCATAGTCAAGTCATAGTCAAGTCATAGTCAAGTCATAGTCAAGTCATAGTCAAGTCATAGTCAAGTCATAGTCAAGTCATAGTCAAGTCATAGTCAAGTCATAGTCAAGTCATAGTCAAGTCATAGTCAAGTCATAGTCAAGTCATAGTCAAGTCATAGTCAAGTCATAGTCAAGTCATAGTCAAGTCATTGTCAAGTCATAGTCAAGTCATAGTCAAGTCATAGTCAAGTCATAGTCAAGTCATAGTCAAGTCATAGTCAAGTCATAGTCAAGTCATAGTCAAGTCATAGTCAAGTCATAGTCAAGTCATAGTCAAGTCATAGTCTAGTCAAAGTCATACTCCTAGTAAAGCGGTGGCAACTTTACTTGAAGCTTCTATGAAGTTTTGGAAACAACACGAAAAGAAACGTTTCACCATCATTATACCATTTTCCCACACTCACGCTTGTAATCCAGCACTTAACGAATAAAATGCCACCAATTTTATGCACTAACACTGAAAATAACACAAGTTTTGGAAAATAATACAACGACACAAAACACTACACAAATCAACTACTTCATACAATAACTGTCGAAAGGGAGTTTTGGCGGGAAAGCGAAAAAGATCGCGTCGCCGCGTTGTATTATTTTCCAAAACTTGTGTTATTTTCAGTGTTAGTGCATAAAATTGGTGGCATTTTATTAGTTAAGTGCTGAATTATAGGCATGAGTGTGGGAAAGTGGTATAATGATGGTGAAACGTTTCTTTTCGTGTTGTTTTCAAAACTCCATAGAAGCTTCTGGTAAAGTTGCCACGACTTTACTAGGAGTATGACTTGACTAGACTAGACTATGACTTAACTTGATAACTTGGACTGTGACTTGACTTGACTTGACACATTATATGATATTAATAACTTAAGATATTATCAATTACTTGACACTGACTAAATACACAAAAGTGTGGAGCCAAAACCTACAAAAAAAAATAAACTGTCGAAATGAAGTGAAGACCTATTCAAATGAAGACCAATTCAACCATCTTTTGTTTTTTTTTAAAATGAGGATGGATGTACATCGTCTTTTAAAAAAAAACAAATGAAAACCAGGAGACCATAAATACTGAGGAGATTGATTACTACGGTACTTTGATTATCGACTAGATAATCTTAAAGTTAGGGTTGTAATAGATAAGTATGGATGTAAGTATGTATAAGTCAAAGCCAAAGTCAAAGTCAAAAGATTTATTGCAAATAGGCTATTTTTAGCACTTTTGCAAGTCAAAATTATGTTAGGTACCTATTTAAAATTAAATTATTGTACTAAGCATATAGAACTACAAATTGCTGGTTGTCAAATATTACATAGCCGCAATATAATCAATGTATTATAAATACCAATATTACATATAAATATTATATTGTCTGTGGTTTATTTCTATTATTGCTCTTATTGTTGTTGCATTTTAATGAACTTGTGTGTTTTGTTGTGTGTGATGTGTGGTTGCGAACACCTATGCATGGTTACGTTCAGGAACCGTTTGAAGTTGAATGTAAACCGCATTTGGGCATTATCAAAGTCATATGATTATACATAGCCTGGTTTATTTCATTTTCAATAGTTAATGATACTCTAGTTACTTCCACATGCACGATTTCAACTTGTGTTAACCGCAGGCAACATTGTGAATATTGACACTCAGTCGGATGAATGAGCATTTAGTATCTATTCAACGAATATTAAAATGAAATTATAATTCATAAGTCCACTTTACATAAGCGTGATTTAAATTGCGATTCCATTTAAATTAATACTTCAAACCCAGTTCAAAAGCTGTTTGGCAAACAATAGCTGGAAAAAACGATAAATTCTAAATCTCTCATTACTTCAAAGCTAAAGAAAATATATAGTAATATCAATATAGCTAATTATGTATGTATCATGCGAATGTAGGTACGCCAAAGGATGAACAAATAAAACAAAAGCGTTTCATTTTATCTTTAAAACCCTAAATTTATTTTATTCCGTCAATAGAAAAACCTCAAACGCATGCTTATTTTGTATTATAAAATCTTAGTTTTCGGTGGATTTAAATTTTAAAATAAGTATATAAGTATCTATACTTGTCATAGTTCCAAATGTTCCTACTATTGTAAAGTCCAAAAAATTATAACCAAAGTTGAGGATACAAACATTTTGATAATAGGTCTTTACCTATGAAATTGCCGTATTGCAGTACAGACTTTTTCAAACAAAAAAATTTTTGATTGGCTATGAATTCTAAATTCAAATTAATTTTGTTTTAAAAATATGACATTCTATTTACAATATAAGTCTTTTGTTTATTGATTAGCGATGTATTTTCATTACATTTCAACATTTTTCCTCATAATGGATACTTTGAAATTTCGTGTAATTATGGAATATGAGTTCCGTCGTGGCACCAACGCGGCACAAACGACACGTAACATCAACGACGTTTACGGAGAGAACTCTACAAACGAACGTACAACCCGTTATTGGTTTGCTCGGTTCCGTTCTGGGAATTTTGACTTGAAAAATGAACCTCGTGGTCGTCCGGAAACTTTGGTCAACAATGATGAATTAAATTTGGCGATTGTGGAAGCTGATGAATCTCAATCTACAGCTGAGCTGGCAGCAGCTTTTGATGTTAGCATCAAAACAATATTGGTCCATTTGCGACAGATTGGCAAGATAAAAAAGCTTGATAGATGGGTGCCCCACGAACTTAACGATCGCCAGCGCAACGTACGCGTCGAGACTTGCCTTGCGCTGCTTAACAGGCACAGAAATGAAGGAATTTTGAACCGAATTGTTACGTGCGACGAAAAATGGATTCTTTTTGACAATCGAAAGCGCTCAGCAAGTTGGTTAGATCCTGGTTCGGTACCAAAGCAATGTGCAAAACGAAAAACGACCCCTAGAAAGGTGATGGTCACAGTTTGGTGGTCTAGTGCTGGTGTGATTCATCATAGCTTTTTACAAAACGGCGAGAGCATTACTGCAGATGTGTACATTGAAGAACTGACCACAATGATGGCGAAACTCGCACGTCTGCAACCAGCTTTGGTCAATCGGTCGTCTCCACTGCTACTTCACGACAACGCGTGACCCCATACTGCACAACAGACCGTCTCTAAGCTGCATGAGTTGGGTTTAGAAGCTCTCCCTCATCCGCCATACTCACCAGATTTTGCGCCTACTGACTATTACTTTTTCCAAAATTTGGACAACTTTTTAGCGGGAAAAAAATTCAATTCCCGAGAGGCAGTACAAAACGCCTTTGAAGAGTTTGTTGTCTCCCGTCCTGCTGATTTTTTCAAGAAGGGCATCCATAAACTGCCACAGCGTTGGCAAAGATGCATTGATTGCAGGGGTGATTACTTTGAATAAAAGAAATAAATAAGTTCGAAAAAAAAATACTTTAACTTTTTTCAAACAAAACGGCAATTTCATAGGTAAAGACCTAATATAATCAATTGTTTTTCTCTAATTTGTTTGGTATTGTAATTATATTCTTTGTTGTACCTTACAGTCACAAGAAAATATAAAAATAATAATTTATAAAGAAGAAAGAAAATATCAATTAAGATTTAAAACGGCTTGAGTTAAATAATTAAACTTATTCTTATTCTTAACTAATTTGTCGAAGTCCTTTATAAATACGCTGGATCTAAACATATAATATATCAAATTCATAAATTTCACAGTACCTAGTATTTATTAAAAACGTATTTATTCATAATACACGCTCCTGGGTTTTACTTAATGAATTGATTAATTTTCTCGAAAAACGAATATTTTTAAAATCAATGTGTACCGGAAAATATATAATCAAAACCGGAAAATATAATCAAAACCGAAACATGAAACTTTTTACATGTTTACTGAAATAAATAGTAGATTATGTTGGTAACAGTTACATTTTTGATAAAATTAAACAGGGGCACGTTACTGCGATGTAAGTGTGATGTGTGCAAACTTTTATCCAAGATGGCCCAGCTCACATACTTCAGTACTTGTTAGGAGGTACTATTATTAATTTTTCTAAAGAAGAAAAGTGCTGCTTTCTTTTCGCTATATTACAGCTATGCAAGAATTCTTTAGCATCTGCCTAAGAAGAAAACGCTATTTTTATCTTTCAGCATATCATACCAACGCAAGCACGTTTTCTCAGCTGCAAGTATTACGGTACGGTACTTCATACGATGGCAAGATTCTAAAACAACACAGGGTAAGAGCAAACAGGGAAGCCGACGCCGACTTCAGACTAAGTAAATCCACTCCAGGCTCTACCCGTGTGATGAGCGTTTCAAAACCTTGCTATTCACGATGCTTTCTACCATAGTAAAAGACATGTGGTTCATATTATAATATAATCGATATATTTCGAACGATGAATCGTACCTATATAGCTTGCGATAAGGTACAAGTGTCTTCAGCCCGAAAGGGCCTGCCGCCGGGGGCGAGTTGGCTGGACTGCAGTCGCGACCCCTTCTCGCCCCGGTACGGCGGACGAGGGCTCACGGGGGGTTTTAGTGGGTTCGAGTCCCACATACCCCTTGCCACCACACCCGTGGTGGTAAGGAAGTGCGATGGCATTTCCCCCCCTCAAAAAAAAAGGTACAAGTGTCCACAGAGTTATTTAATTACGTCACTTATTCCATAGATTTAATGACTTGCAGTTTATACCGTGGACTTGAAAAATAAAACATTTTTTTAAAAATGTTGTGGGTTCCGTATGAAAATAAAGGCCTTAAAATTCACTAAATTATTATTAAATATGCTTTTGACCCTCATTAATATACCGCGATGCGATTTGACTACAAAGGTAAGTCGCTGCTTATATATGTACAATTGAGCACCTTTAATTAGCATGAAATTAACAACTTAAGTTACCGGGATTGTGGACACGTTGCCAGTTTCAAGTTGAAGACAAACAACTCTACAGTGTTCCTATGGAATTATTTATTAGATCGCTGGAGCACCACACCCTTTAAGGAATTACCTGCCGTAGAATAATACAATAGAATAATCGATGATCGTGATCATTTTTAGGGAGGAATAATAAGCAAACTGTCCTTGTAAGATTTTGTAGTATAAGCGCTAAGTCAAAGTCAAAAGATTTGTTGCAAATAGGCTAATTTTAGCACTTTTACAAGTCAAAATTATATTAGGTACTTAAAATTAAGTTATTTCACTAAGCATATAAAATTACAAAGTGCTTATTGTCAAATAATATATAGCAAGCCCATTACAATATATGAGTTTGAAAAAAAAGCAGTTCTCTTTCTCACTACTGGTGCAAGCAATCCGGCACAATGCAGAATTGAAAACTTTGATCCAAAGCTTTGATTACAACTGTAAAGAAGAAGCTACAGGAAACTTTACAGTGATGTATTTTTTTTCTTTCTACTGTCTTTTACAATGTATATAATTCATTACAGTTGAGATAATGAATATGTTACAAAAGTAACCACCACGTCACACCGGTGCAAGAAAAATACCGTGATTATCTTAATAAACTTTACAAATAGAAACTAAATTTATAGATAGGAATAGGCAATAGGCAAAGTACCTAAGATTTCATACCGTTAAGCTTGGGATATTCAGGCCAAGCTTTTTGTCCACACATAATCATTTATTGTGTAATAGGGTTTTTTCATTAAGTTTGACTATATGAATAATTTAAATTTACGCACAGTTTAGTGTAAACTAATATGGAGAAAAAAAAGAAACTACTTTTAACTCGTGGAGTGTCAGAGGATCGCATAACCCATACCATACATACCCAAACATGGTTTTATGATTATTAAGTGCGCCTGGCATAGATCAAGTATTGAATAACCGAAAGATTAACTACTTCTATTAGACTGATGAATGTTAATGGTGTGAAATCTGCTAGAACTACAGTTTAGTGGCAAGAACTCTGCTACTTAATTGCATTTATAGTCAGTATTCAAGTTACGTTTTGTGTGGAGGCAAACAAAATAAAAAACCTTTTCATCTATTACGTTAGTACGTAATATCTATTCTGAGCTTTGATGTCGGTGTTGTCATTACTTTACCTATGGTTAGTCAGTCTTCATAGCTTTACCTACGTTAGATAGCACGCAGGAAGGACAAGCTTCATGAACCGTCAGCAGTTCGTAGCAAACACTGAAATTAGGTTATGCAAATTGAATGGATTGAGTTACGGCTGCTGTGGCCAAAAATGCCACAGATAAAAAGACAATTTTCTAAGAGCGTTTGATTACCTCACTCATATTAGCGGAAAAATCTTTTAGACAGAATTTGCGTAAATATTTTGCTGGGTTTATTTTCGTTATATTCCACCCCAATGTAAGCATAAATAAATCTACCTATTGGCTAGTATATGAGTAAACAGATGTGATAGTATAATTTCACAGAAACCAGACTAAATAGCCAATATATAATAATAACTAGCCAGTATAAATAAAAATAATTGGAACGTAACGTCGCATGGTTTTACCCGTAACTCATCAGTTTTCCCGCAATACCTCTACATTTTCCGCGGGGTAAAAAGTATTTTACCTATGTAGATTAATAAAATAAAGAATCTATTTGCAAATTTCAACCAAATCACTGCAGTCATTTTGGCATGCAATTCAGATAAACGAACAAACAAATATACCAACAATAAGACAAGGTTCCGCTTTTGTGTATTAGTACTATTATGCCAGTCAGTACCAAAGTTTGACTTCTCGTAAGTACGTACTTATCCCTCTATGGTATATCTATTTGCAATACATTTGGGCATATCACCGAAGAATATGTGTGAAATTAGGAGCTATAAAACTTTAGTACTTACGTGTTTTAGTTAGATACTTGTCATAAATTTATTCATGTTTCCTATTTTTTAAAGTTAAGTGACTTGTTTTATTTTTTTCTGGTTGGCAAGACTGACTGCGCATGATTGGATGAGAGGGTGAGTTCGGCGGTTGAGCAGAAAAAGCTATCAGTCTCAGTTTTTGGCTTGCTAGTGAAAAGTTACAATGTAAATTGAAGGAGTAATAAACAAAAGCTAAGCGTTGTTCCTGGTTTTACTTACAACATACATAAATAGGCAAAAACTAATATTTATATAAAGTACTTTGACGATTATTATTGACTCTTGGCTGGAGTATTTGGACTGTCAATAAATCATCTTGGCTAGTATATGGTCCAAATGATTTTTATTTTGTAGTAGATAATGTAGGAGTATTTAGTATTAGGTTTAAAGAAATGTATTCTCAAATAAGACAAAAAAGTCACTTCCATGAGATCATAGTTAGATTTAAAATAATCAACACAAGTACATTCATCGTCACCTTAAACAATGTAGGTGGTTATATCATTGTTGTATTTAGATAGTTAAAGAAATAGGCAATTTGTCCTTTAAAAAAAGCTTGATGATTTATTATAGGTGATTTGTTTTAAATGAAATAAAAAATTTCGTGAATTGTAAAGTAAGTAAAATAGTTACGCCATTTTTTTTTAAATTTTCCAGTATTATAGAATAATATGTAATTGGCAGCTACTGTCCGCAGCTTCACACGCGTAGACTACATTATGGTGTAAACAAATATCCTGACATTTCCTAGGGCTCAAACGATCTACATGCCAAACTACATCAATCTGTTCGCCCATTCAGCCATGAAAATGTATGAAAGAGACAAAAAGTCCGACAGAGTTACTCAACAAATTTATTATATAAGCCAATATGAAAGCATAGCATTTAGTAACAAGGTATCTGAAAATACATATACTACACAGCTTCGTTACATTACGTCACGCAAAAGGGTTTTTCCGGCATGTTCATAAATTTTAAAGCACTTGCTTGTGTATTTAATTACGAAACACTTAGGCGCGCAGGTACTTTACATTGTAAACGGACAGGACACGACCCTCGGCCGTGCTCGGCCCAAATCGTCCGTCAGACGAGCAGCCAACAGACAATAAATCCGTGATAATGAAATCTGTGCTTCATAAAAGTTTCTTTTTTCTGTATTTATTGAACTTATTCACACATGCGATTGTGCTGCTCAGTAGGCAAATCACGAAAACTTAAATAAATCAAGAATGCTAACCTTAAAAACTGTGATTAAATTATTTCTAAAAGTTTACAGCTTCCTTACATTGGGCAAATTTGATTTTAGAGTTGAATTCGATATTGCGTTAAGTTTGCGTTTACAAAAGTTAACCACATGTGATAATCAGCTATTCGTAATTGATACGCTGAATACCTAATTAAAACCGTTTGTTATCAATAGCTCCTTAGTTCTTTTGAAGGCACTTCTGCGAGCATTCCGTCACTAACAGTTTCTATACAAAATTGAGACTACCAATTCCCAGTAACTGATTCAGCAGTGCTTTTTTAAAACGTACACCAAATAATTTCGCGAACGCGAACTTAATTTTCACTCTGAAGATCTAAATATTTTAAACCGAATTAAGTGCCTGATGGATTTGTTCACGTTTCTCTCACAGTTTGTTAGTTTAAAAAACCCAGGCGTAGTTCAGTGAAAAGAGGAACTAAATTATTTGCAAGCACCGCGGAACCGTTCAAACAACACTAATTAAATGAACGGAGACTAAGAAACTTTACTGTTGTTTTAAACGTTTCAAGTCATTGGATTAAAGATCCTAGAGCCTGGAAGGCTAAAGTTATAATGGAAAGCTCCCTCTATATTCATTATAGTATTTGCTGATGCTGATGATGATCGACTGGCCCGAGGCTACTGGTTACTACCGTTCTGTTAGTAGTAGCCTTGCCTGCTGAACTGTGGGTGGTGGGTTCGATTCCCACCCAGGATAAACTTTTGTGTGATGAAAATAGGTTAATATAGGTTGTTTGTTCTGTACCTGGGTGTTGCCCCCACATATTATATTGTGTTCTGTGTATGTAATTACAAACAAAAAACACTAAGATCAGATTCTATCAGATATATATAAAATACCTTTGAGTAGATAAAACGGGTTGTTCTCAAAGTACTCCAAGAAATAGTTTCAAAATACTCCACGAAAAAAACATCAAAATAATGAATAATAATTTTGGTTTCAAACTGCTCCACGGCATTCTCAAAGTACTTCACGTAACCGGTTTCGTGAAATTGAATAAGCCATACATTCATTCTCAAACAACTCCACGCAATTTTTATTAAATTTATGATCATTGTTCTTATGTTTCATTTTACTCCAAAAAGGTGCCGTACAGTCAGGTGCAAAAATTCTAGGTATTACTTGTAATAAAGCTGTGTGTTAACTATGAGGAGAAGTTTAAATAAAATACAGAGTACTTGATTAGCAATATTTTTTATTATTAAATATAATAATACTAATAATTAAAAATAAGTATTTATAACATGCCAAAATCAACGAGATAATTAAAAATGAAACCTTAAAAATCAAACAATACGAGGAAAACAATTAAAAAACATGAAAACTTTCAAACCTAACATACAACATAAAATCAGCCAGTATCAATCAAGTATTTTATTTCCACAGCCGTGGTTTTTTTGCCGTAAATGTTGTTTAATCGTTTGTACCACCATCCTACCATGTTAGTAGTTCTGTGACGTTCTCCTTCGCAATTCCATAAATGTATCTGAAAAGACTTACTCTCGAGCCAGGTGAAAACAAAATAGTTATTGAATTCAGTGACAGGTTTACTTGTAGGGGATTCTTCCATTATTACCAACCAACCATCTTCAACGAATTCAATTGGAAGATGAGCTAAAGCACCACATTTAGCCACGTGCTGATTTTCTTCTTTACTGTTTTGCTCTTGAGATTAGCCGTTGCTTAGTTAATACATACGTCTTTTACAATATTGCCGAAAATTATAAGAACTGCAGCTGTGCATGTTTCTTCTATGTAAATGTAAGATGGATGGAATTAACTTATATTTTTGTTATTCAGCATAATTTTAATTACAGAGCTATTACTTACGTGACTGACTGTACCCCTCAATATTTCATGGAGCAAAATGAAACCTTTTTTATTCAAATGTAATTTCTCTATTGTTTTCGATGGAGCAGTTTGAGAATTGGATATCCGAGTACTTTGACAATGGTCCAGATGGCCGTGGAGTAAAATGAAACAGAAAAATTGTATTTTAAAATAAATTATTTATAATAATAATTCTGTGGAGTATTATGAGAACTAATGTATGAGATTCTTATCTTTCATAAACAAAAGAATGGAGTACTTTGGAAATAAGCCGATAAAACAAATATAAATAAAAGACCTATGACATATTACACCAAAAGGAATAAATGACGTAATAATGTATGTGATTCGTAATTTTTCTTAAGTATCTTACCCATTATAACAATAGTATAGATAGCGTGCTTAGAACTAAAAAAGTGAAAATATTGAATTAGTGAGATTTTACAATAGGTATATATGTACAAGAATAAAAATGGTCGTTTCGCTATTTTTATTCTTGTAGGTTTAGCAGTTCTTTGATTTTTTTTAGCAACATTTTATTTAATTAAAAATTATACTTGGTGCCTTCACTAACATTACTGCTCTTGAATTTATACATCTAGTCCACATAAATAGAAGTTGAAAAATAACTAAATTCAACTGTAAATAGCTATATTCAAATTTTACTTGAACCGGTCTGGGCACCGAACAACATTAAAGCAATTTTAGATAGCATTAAGTGGTTAGAGACAAGTGCTTTGAACATCGTAGATAAATGTTCTACGTACACTGTGGCGGAGAGCTCTCTACGCAGTTAGTAGGTACTTGTTCACTAACATCGCTCATAGACAGCCTGCTCATAATTGTTGTTGTAATGCTACGCCAGACCCGTAGTCAGGAATACAGTTTGAGGGTATACTTGTTAGTTCCTCCTACTGCGATCAGCATCATAAATTTTGAAGTAAATCATTCTGAATGAATCATGTAAGCATGTAAAGCAAATTGATGATGTAGATGCGTGTGGCGAGATGGTGAATGCTACTGCGACCCCATCTCGCCCCATCCTGGCAGCCGACGGATCACGGGGGGTTTTAGTGGGGTTCGGTCCCACACAGACCCTGCCATCACACCCGTGGAGACAGATGATGCGAGGGCGTTTCCCCCCTCAAAAAAGGTGCATGTAAGTGGGGCACGAGGGGTATACTAATCCTAATCATCATTTATTTTATCTTAGTATACACAAGTGGGCATGTTTCATAATTTATTTTTAATTAGAATACAATCCACATAAATAAGACAATATGCTGAAAAAACACAAATAAATTATGAATAAAAATACAATATGTTAAATGTGTGAATTTAATAAAAAATACTATCATCGTTTATTAATTGGCATGGATAGTTACTATCTAGTATCAGGGTAAACTTGTAGATACATATTAATTAAATTCCTCCGTGAAACCCCAACATTTTTGTCTAATGTTATAATGCTGTTATGTACTTATGGTACTCCATAAGATATATAATTAAAAAGCCCGCACCAACTCTACATAAATCAACCCACTCCCCCATTGAACATGGTTCTTGGCTCCGGTCCTGACTCTATAAATAATAGAAGCGTGACTGTACTTGTGAAACTTATTTTGCGTTTATCTTCATTGATTCAGAGAATCGACATCTTATAGTATTAATACTTATCCACTAAAGACAATAGAAATTGCAAATTTGTGGGTAACACTGTCATCTTCTTCTTTTTCTTTGTCTCATGTAGAGTAGTAGTCATTCTGTCATGTGAGGCGTCATTTAAATGTTCGAAATAACATGATTTTCAACACTACAAGTGTATCGACGTACTAGCAGTTTACTTCACATTTCGATACTCACATAAAGGTAGATCTGTATGCGAAAATTTATTTACATGAGAGAACTATATCAGCCTGAAATTAAATGCCAACTACTAGCGTGGGGGAAGGAAAAAATATATGAATGCAAGGAATAATGGTTCTTACTTTATTTGCTGCTCTCATATGTTACGCTGAAATATTTGTCTATAAAATAGTCGGGGCTCGCAGAATGCTAAGTGCTGTGCAAACGGGTGGCTAGGCACAGATTGTGATATAATTTATAACGTTGTGCTACTTTGAAGAGTGTTATTCTTTAATTTGAGTTCGGAATACTTTTAATATGACGTGGCGTGTTCCACCAAGTTAGTTTACGTATTTCTTTTCATAACTTTTATTATCATTTTTAATAATTAAATAAATCAGCTTGGATTCAAAATAAAGCCTGCCGTTACTGTAGTATAAGTTATGCAAATAAGCACATTATTTTATAACACAAAATCTAAAAAATATTTGAATCATAATATTTGGTTATATTTAGGTACGTGCAGTTGAAACCGCGGGTTTCAGTCTTCCGAGTTATTTGGACTGTAGGTTGTCTGTCAGTCAGTCACGCAGGATAAAGTATTTTATAACAATATACTATAAATCATATTGTAAAGATAAAACGGGTCTATTCGCGCACAAAAATTATCAAAACATAATTTTAACTAACCTCGACGTTTCGACCAAGTTACATTGGCCGTGGTCACGAGGGGACTGGAGTAGCGGGTGTCAGCATCGTGTATGTATATGTGTATGTATCAATATAGACCATTATTCGATGACACATGCAAAGCAAAAAATATTTGTATAAATAAAATTTAATTAAAGATTACACCACGGTGAATGCGCTCAAGAACTGCATGATCTCATTCTCCCATCACCATTCCACTACCGGACTACTAGACGCTCGGCTAAGCGCCATCCTTTCGTGGTCGAAATACCACCCATTCGTACCAAGCAATTTGACTCAACGTTCTTAATTAGAACGGCTAAGGAATGGAATGCCCTGCCAGCGTCTGTGTTTCCGGCAAAATATGACCCGGCCGTGTTCAAGAGAAGAGTGAATAGGTATTTACTTGGCTAGCATGCTACACCTTCGATCGCATCGTCACTTCCCATCAGGTGTGGTCAAATGCAAGACAAGTTCGAAGTAAAAAAAAATAATTTAAGATATTTATGTGACTATTTGACATAGTATCCGTAGAGTAGTCAAATAAACAAGTGCGCCGACACAAGCTGTCAAGCGAGACTTTAATACGGCTAAATCTAGCATATAACTAGTTTCAAACATGGCATAACTGCACCGGTACTTGAGTTATCATACAAAGTGTGTCACATACGGTACAGTTTGTTGCTCCTTTGCCGTCGTAGTTGGTCTAGATAGTATAAGCAATACTTTGACTTGATCACTGTAATGACATTAGTTTAGGAAGCTGCTACAGGTATAAAGTGACTATAGTAAAACTATAACGTATGGTAATCTGACAAGCAATAAACACAGAAAACATTAACGTTGGCTCTTTTTTCACTTTCACGTACTTTTATAGAGTAGTACCTACTTCAAACAGTGTAATCTATTATGGTAGGCACAACCATGCATACGTGCCAGGGCAGACTATAAATCAACGTCAAAAAATGAATTTGCGCCGTTTTTGCGATGAATATTAATGAAATTTTATATGCCAGAGTATTATTCTTTGTAATAATGATAATAGAAGCTGTCACATATAAAAGGCCCATATGACCAAAAACTTAATGGTTATTTTGTATTTCCAGTCCTTACAAAATTATGCATTTTATACACTAAAGTACAGGTATGAGATTCCTAGCTAAGGTGATAATTTAAACTTATTTAAGTCACCGATAATATAATACTATAGTATCTGAGTATAGTATATATATAGTAGGTATATAGAAATATCTCATACAACGGAACGAGACCATTTTTTTGAACGGGCTAAATGAAGCTATGAGAGCCAAAGCGGCCTAAACTGCATTTTTAATGTACATAGAATACAATATAATAAAAGTATTATAATAAAGGTGATGAGCCATTTTCTCACTTCTTCTTTCAACCTATTTTAATCCCTATTTTCAGAGGCCTTTTATTGGTGGATTTATTTATTGCGCTATAGCTTTTACCATTTAGAGCAATCTCCAATAAAAAGATGAGAATTGAAAAAAAAAAAATGCAGTTAGGCCACTTTGGCTCTCATGACCTCAGATATGATGGTCTCTACCGATTTTTACAGCGTCTCCGGGCGGTTTACAGCGTCACCGGGCGGGGAATGTGAACATCATAACTCGGGCTTTTTAGCGGGTTATTTTTTTGTGCAGCATAGCTGCTATAGATGTCGCTAGCAGCGTGGTAAACAGCAAGATGAGCAAGCGACATCTATTGCGTATACTGTCATACAACCCATACAAGAGTTTCTTGTATTATAAATACATCGCACATACCTTAACAGTCAAGAAACAGCAATTTCTTTTTGACTAAAACTTCAAAAATTACAGTACAGTCAGTATCTACATTTTCTTTGATTTAAACTATTTTTATTTCTAGTAAATTAGAGGAAAAACATGTTAATTGTTGAAGAGTTTTATTTTGATTGACTAATAGAAATAGAACGTCATTCTTTTTAAATAATCTAAACATTACTTGACAATTTTAAACAATTTATTTAAAAAAATACAAAATTAAATCAAAATTTAATTATAAAAACAAAATTTAAAAGAATTACAAAAATTACACAAACGCGATTTGTTAACAAACTAATATGACGGGACGATGCTTCCTCGACGGTGGTTCGCAGCGGAAAGAGGGCGGCCGCGCGCTTGCGCCGCCTTTTATACCCTCCGTGGTCGTGTGATATTCTCATCTCCTACACGGCCTTTCCTGACAGGAGGCCGTCCTCGGACTCCCTTAGTTCATAAGTTCGGCTTCCAGCAACGGCATAGAGGCTCCTTGGTTCGGCTGCGCGTCAGGCGGGGCACGGTTAGGCGCTTCGTAAGCCACACACGTGTCTGAAGCGCTGGCACGTCGCTCGGCAGGTTTCTGCATGCCAGAAGTGCTGGGCTGCTGTTCGTCGCTTGCAGAAAACATCGAAGCCCTGGATACCGGCTCGTCGGCTAGCGGCGGTGGCTCGGCAGCGGCAGCTGTAGGCTCCTGTTCCTCTAAATCTGCTTCTGCACAGCACATAAAGAAAAGCGCACCCATTTGTATACTCACATACAAATTGGTGACATATTAAGCACACACAAAACAAGATCGAGAAAAGAAGCACTACGTGACGCGTATCTCGACCACAGGTTAGTCAGAGGCACTTCGTGAAGCGTAACTCAACCATATATAAAACACACACATCAAGGGCATGTTTTATCCACAGCGGTTAGAGGCACTACGTGACGCATAACCGAACTTGTGTTTCCAGGAATTAGAAGCACTACGTGAAGCTTATTCCAACACAAGTACAGGGATTAGAAGCACTACGTGAAGCTTATCCCAACACAAGTACAGGGATTAGAAGCACTACGTGAAGCTTATCCCAACACAAGTACAGGGATTAGAAGCACTACGTGAAGCTTATCCCAACACAAGTACAGGGATTAGAAGCATTACGTGAAGCTTATCCCAACACAAGTACAGGGATTAGAAGCACTACGTGAAGCTTATCCCAACACAAGTACAGGGATTAGAAGCACTACGTGAAGCTTATCCCAACACAAGTACAGGGATTAGAAGCACTACGTGAAGCTTATCCCACCACAGTTACAGGGATTAGAAGCATTACGTGAAGCTTATCCCCACAACTGCGACACTCACCATCAAAGTAAGCAGCACACACATCAGGAGTCCACTCCCCTCGCCATGGGATAATGTACTCCGCTGCCGCTTGTGTCGACTTACCGTAGGAGCGCGCCAGTAGTTGTAATTCGTACCTTCCATGCGGTAGGGCCTTCGTTACTTGGTACGGGCCACGCATGCCAGAGTCCAGCTTCCTTGTCGACTGTGACGACTTGTTCACGAACACAAAGTCGCCGACGACCCTTGTTGACAAAAGCGTCTTGGAGTTGCTGGTCAGCGTCTAGTAGTGTGGACGCCCTATTATTCATCACCGCATCTTAACGGTATACCTTTGCGAGTTCTGTTTCGAATTAATAACCGGGGATGTACCGTCTAAAGTAACAAAAACTGACTAAGTACCATGGCCTTAAAAATGTCTAACCTTGGCACTCACGTGTTAACAAAAGCTTCTACCTTATGCTCGCTCGGTCTCACCTGACCAATAGTAATCATTTGACCTTAGTACTCTACTTCAGTTGTAAGAAATTTACATTTCTTAGGGTTGATGGAAAATCCTGCCTCAGTCAGAGTCTTTAGAATCACTATACTCGCGTTTTCGCTTGTTTTGTTGAACATAACCTTTGCGAAAAACACCACGAGCTCGAACGGGTGTAATCTCATCAGGTTTCACATAAATAGACAGAAAACTCATTAAATTCATAGCAGCTGCGCGAATTTGAGGATCAGTAACAACTATCGCTACAATGAACTCGTCACTCTAATCGTTAACAATGCGTAACGTAACAACAAACGTTTAGCGTATTCTACATACGTGGGGTAGTTATCGGAATCAGTTTTCATAACATCAAATAAAATGTTCGTGATATCTACTCGTATAGGGCACAATGTTTGAATTTGCGCTTGAAATTTTACCAACTATGGTCATTATTATCCCATTCGTATAGCCATGACCTCGCGTCACCTTCTAGACAATTACCTATACGCGCTAAACACTCACTGTCATCCCATCTATTTAGTTTGCGCACATGATCAATTTTACTACACAACGAATCAAAATTATACAAAGACAGTTCGAAATGCGACATAAATACATGGTTCGATCTTACCGGCATGGCATCATAGCATTAACGAGCTTTTCGGTTACTTCACTTATAACCATATCCGCGGTGGGCGGAAGCGTGCTTGAACACGGCACGGACAGGTCCAGACTTGCAGGGTACGACTCGGCGCTCGACGGCGCAGTCAGCGGGCAGACGGCTCGCACGACGCGGCTGGCGTGCCGGAGCATCCGGTGCTGGCGCCGACATGGCGCGCGAAGTACTCGCAACAACACTTGCACTGCGTGTCCTGGAATCTTCCAAAACACCTAAGCGGCTTATGAAAGTTTGAATCTGGGCTTCTAAACCAGGAATAGACGTTCGATCTCGTTTACGACTTTTACGTTTACTAGTCTCAGACATAGCTACAAAAATGTTAAGCGGAAAATCTTTAAAATCACAACAGCAAAAGCAAAGCAATATTTGAAATCAAAATAACCAAGTCAGAATTGAGTTAGATCCCACTATGTTTCCAAAGGAACGAATCGCATATACAATACGGTCGGTCCCCGTAACGTTCACCGCTGTCGACGGTGCCCCGCTGTCCTCTCGTTCCGGCATCACAGGAGCGTGCTGCCCAGGCGGCGGGTGGGCCTCCGAGGTTGCCGCGGTGGCAACCACAGCATCAGGCAGCCGTGGCGGGTGATGAACTGCAACACCGGGTGGAAGTGGCGCCAACCGTACTGGCGATAGCGTCGGCGTCCAGCGTTGCGTTGGCACCATGGGAGGCGTCCGTGGCGATGCTCGGCGAGAGCTCCACCGCCTCGTTGCTCGCCGAGTGCTTCGATGCGGTGAAGGGGACGCCAAGTGCCGTGACGGCGGCGATGTTCGGCCGTGCCACGAAGTGTATCGCTCAGACGACCGTGCTGGTCGCGCCGCAGACCGTTCTTCTAACACCGCCAGCCTGGCTAGCATCGCCTCCATTTCGCGCCTAAACCCACCGTCTGGTGTACGATCTCGGTACCTACTTTGTCGTCGCGCATGACTATCACGACTACGACGGCGATCGCGGCCCGACATTATAAAAGAAGCAAAAGTAAAGTGGGCACTTAAAGTGGTAGGATAGAATCACGTGGAATACGCAGATCCTATCCCACTTCTGAACTTGACAATTTTGAACAATTTATTTAAAAAAAATACAAAATTAAATCAAAATTTAATTATAAAAACAAAATTTAAAAGAATTACAAAAATTACACAAACGCGATTTGTTAACAAACTAATATGACGGGACGATGCTTCCTCGACGGTGGTTCGCAGCGGAAAGAGGGCGGCCGCGCGCTTGCGCCGCCTTTTATACCCTCCGTGGTCGTGTGATATTCTCATCTCCTACAATATATAAAAAGAGATTTAATTGAAACATGCGAAAATAGTTTCATACTTATTTAAAAAGAATGACGTCTATTTCTATTAGTCAATCAAAATAAAACTCTTCAACAATTAACATGTTTTTCCTCTAATTTACTAGAAATAACAACTATTAATGCCTTTATAGAATTTATAGATTTACTTATATAAATAAACTAAAATAAATATATAAATATTTGAGGATATTTCACACGGTGCCTTCTAGCCTCAAACTAAACAAAGCTTGTACTATGGGAACCAGATAACTGATATAATACTTAGATACTTTTTTTGTGTGTACATACATACAAAGAATACAATATAACACCCAGACACAGAATAAACACCTACGTTCATCACACAAATGTTTGTCCTGGGAGGGAATCGAACCAACAACCTACAGTTTAGAAGCCAGAGCTACTGCCAACTGAGCTATCAGGCCAGTCCCCCACCTAACCTAACTTACATAAAAACTATTTCAACTGTATGTAAATTTCGTCTGATAGTTAGTTCAGTGACATAAGCAAATATAATCCATTATTAACGCCCACTTCCTTAGAAAACTTACCTATAGTCCAGTCTCTGAACAAATAGGTACAGGAGATGAAATGGATCCGTAGGTGGTTATATCTACATATACCAACGTATATTATTCTGCACTCCACTCAGCCATTCCTGAAATCTCTTTTCTGTGTAAATAGTTCTGGAGTGTTCAAAGAGTTTGCGTAGCGTATTTATGTAAATAGGAGTATCTATTCATCTCTCATTCTGTCCTTTCGAAGTAGGTATCGTCGGGAGGGTAATACATAAAAATTGCGTATACAGAAATCTTTGGATATACAATACAATTCGGACTTAGATTTAGTCCAATATACCATGGCATACTAAGAATAATTTTTAGTTTTATCAACGGAAAGTGCTTCTTTACTCTGTTATTTTATTTATTTTGCAAAATCCACAGCCCTTAATTAACAAAGTTTATAATTTACATTTACAAACCTGCAGCCAAAATTGGATTTACATTCTATGTTTGAATAAAAAATTATAGGACAGTCACTAGAAAGACAAAATAAAGACACAACAGTAAATTCCCTTTTTATATGACGGTTATTTCCTAAATCATGTAGTCTTTATACTTAAGTAAAAAAATATACTACATCTTGCGGATGCTGGTTTCTGAGGCCGAGCATCACAGAGTAGATAATTAATTTGGTCATATAATGACAAGTCTAGCACGATGTTGAGTTGATGGTTAGTGCTCATGCACTAACCATCAACTCAACATAGAGTCCAAAGTCAACAAAGAGTACAAATATAAGAAAGTGACTTATGGTCAACCATAAGTCACTTTCTTATATTTGTACTCTTACAGCCTTATTAACAAACAGGTATTAGTCTCGGATTAGTTACTTCAGCTTTTGTCCTTTTTTTGCTACTGGAATATTTAGCTGGATCGAAAGAGACAAAAGATGGTGTAACTAGTCTAAAGCTAGTTCGTGTTTATTAATAAGGCTGTTAGAGATTACACTAATTACAGAGTATTAGTTGCCGGAGGTACAAACGTATATACTTAAACAAAAACTAAAAATAAACTTTTCCAGCAACTAACTTGAGATCGTGACTGTTTGTAGCAACGTGCGCTACGATTATGGTACATTCGCAAAGTAAATCCTATCGCTTGAATTCATGTAGTCGGCACCGAGCGAACGACGTTACCGATCGGTCCCGGACTCTCCGGGCAATGCTGAGCAATTCGCAAAGATGTTTCCAGATATCTTCAATAGTGCTTGCTTGCGCAGTGAATCACGTAGAGCTCTAGATTCAAGCTTTAGGAACTTGGATCTTATATTGTTCATGTATCTAATTTTATTTTACACTAGTTGCGCCCCGCGGTTTCATCCGCTGATAATAAGTATGTTTATTTGCTCATCCCACGACAAAATTTCACTTTTCCGGGATAAAATGTAGCCTATATGTTAAACCAATGTATAAGATAACTTGGCACCGAATTTCATCCAAATATATTCAGCCGTTTGAGCGTAAAGAAGTAACAAACATACACACACACACATACAAAATTTCGCTTTTATAATATTAGTGCAATACATAGAACGTGTGTCCTAACTGGGTTGCTCGGCACATTACTTTTATGGTATTTTTACATCTTCTCAAATATAATATAATCTATTAATAACGTATTAACTTACCTACATAATATAAATTTGTCTTTGTTATTATTTAATTTGTACAACGGAATCTATTCTGTGTAATAAATATGTAGTAAATTTTTAACACTGTTTAATTAAAACTAGTTACGTTCCATGGCTTTAGCCGCAGATTTAAATTATCTATATTAATCCAGCTTATAAGCTATTGGCGTTCCAAATTTCATACAAATTTATTTAGAAGTTACGGAGCTTAATGGTAGCAAACATTCATATGTACACACAAACCTTCGCATTTATGATAGTAGGATTGAAATATTTCATCTCTTACATCAGGTTGTTGTTTACCCATAAAATTAGTACCCATAGTAGAGCACATTGTTCTATGCCTAAGTAAGTCAATATACGGAGCTTCCGCCACTGGCACTTTCTACAGGAAAACTTCTGCTTTTCCTTGATAAGCGCCTATGATTGAATTATGTCGTCTTCCGGAGCAAATAGATAAAGCTATGCGATGTCATGCTGTGAAAATACCAGCTGAAACATGTAAGACAATAACGTAGCAAATGTTGCATTTGAGTCCTGGCTCGACAGGCTTCGAAAAGTAGTTTATACCTGTTTCTCGAAGCCACTAAAAGGCTTTTTGCTTAGCTAACTTTAGCAATTACACTTAAGCCGTTAGGGCAGAATTCATTTTATGAATAACTTTTGTAATGGCCCAGAGTATAAACTGTAAGTTATTCGGCAAGTTCTATGAATATTTAAGATAAACTGTGAGTACTTTGGAAATTAACTAATTGAGAAGATAGGCCTTCTTGGTAATTTAACTCATTTACAACTAACTAAAAAAAAGGGGAGGTTCTCAATTCGCTTGTAAGTTTTTTTTTAATATTTGTTACCTCAAAACTCTATCATTAATGAATTGGAAATCTTTTTTTTATTTCAAACGATATTTATTTAGATTGGTTCCATAGAAATCGATTCAGTAGTTTGGATTTTAAATTAAAATAACTAGAAATAAAAATGTTATCCAAAATCTACTCTTTTTTTAAAGATATCAAGCAGGTAATCAGCTCTGTCGCATCTTTTAATATTGTATATAATGTCCTAAATGTTCTCCTGAGTCACTTCTAAGTATTCTCTTAGCTCTTTGCTCTTTCATAGGTCATCGGTCAATCCCACTGGCGCGTGGTGGTTCTGGTCACTCGTTTCTAACTCAGTTTATCTATAACTTGCGCTCGGTCTACACATTATCGAATAACGGATTAAGGTCTAGAAAGAGGGACTCAATTACTTACCTCTCGCTTACGCAGTAAATAAATAAATTTCTGATTAGTTTCCAATTGAAATGCAAAACAGATACTCAAATGAACGTAATAAAATAATGGAGAAGCTTAACATCTTAATCGGCTCATAGCCTGGAGGCAGCGGGTTTGATTCCCGCGGCAGGACAAGTATTTATCTACTGAAAAAAATTCTTAATCTATGTCTGGGTGTTGTGGTCACGGTCCTCGTAGTTCCTAGGTCCCTAGACACAGTGAATCCTAGTTATGATCCAGGACCTATGTATGTGATCGTTGGGCGTTATTATAATTATTTCATGCAAGTTGTTAAATAAACAGTCATCTATGTGTTATGATAACTGTACGGAGGTAATATACTTCAGGGCACAATTTTTTCTCCTAAGTAATCATGAGACTAATCTTAAAATTAATTTGTATAGGAAAAAATTTAATCATGAACGGAATTTGAACCCACATCCATCCGACCCTAAATCCGGGACATGCTTTATTTAAGCTACCGTGATAAGTAATCTCATGTCCAAATTCATCCTCCACCTTTTATAATCAACTTACGAGGTTCCAATTTTTTCTTTACATTTTATTTTTATTGATTAGTGTAAGCAGAATTTTAAAATTTCGATTTATTTTACATTAATTATTTTTTACAATTACCAATATTGTAATAGGCGGCTTCTCTGCTTTTGGAAAACTTACTTGTTTATCTTGTTTTTTTTTTACTTTGGTATCCTAATAGTATCGTGGTCTTAGATAGAGCGTGCTTACCTAGAAGAGACCAGTTCAGTCTAATCTTAAAATTATCAAATAATAATTATTTGTTTTTATAAATTAGGGTGTACGTTATATTTCACAGTTTTATTTCACCTATTTATATTTATTGAAGTAAAACTTCTTTACGTATGCTTTGGCTTGAGGGGTGAAACTAGTTGAATGCGAGCAGAACGGAAGTTGAAATTGGTTAGTAGATCATTATTGTCAAAACAGCAAATTTAAAAAAATTACAATTATGTTGGTATGTCCAGTAAAATGACAATTCACAATCGACAAGATGTCGATATTACATTAAACAAAGCTAAAACGAAGTTATACCGGCCAATAGATGGAGATAGACTAAAGATTTACTTCAGTCGTGTGGTCTAAAACACACTGTTTTTATATATTTTTATTCAATTTAGCAGATAATTGAAATCAATTAATAACTGTTATCTGCTTAAATTGAATATTCAAGTGACGTATAATCACTTCTCAAAAGTTTATTAGTTCAACAATGATTATCTAAAATAAACGGGCTGATAGCTGGAATAGAACAAAGCAATTGTGTTGCCATAACGCTTCAGCAATCCAATTGTTGTACCTAAAACTGTAATTGGAGTTAGTGTATAACAATTGCTCTAGCTGGGTATATTTGTTACACTAATTTACTAGGTGCTGTAACTGAAAAAATATTAAGTCATTTGAAATTATATATACGACTATAGAAGAACATCCTGGTATTTGAAAATGTTATTGCCATCGCTTTATTATCTTTGTGTGTGAAATAGCCTGTGAGTGAATTTACTATTTTAGCATTTCGGGGGAAAATGGTTTTAATCCTCTAAATCTTAATAATATCTTGTGTTATTGGGGTCAATCGTTTGAATAGATTATAATCAACGCTTGTAAATTTTGGTTTTTTCAACAAAAAAAAAAATCTGACTACAGTAACTTTTCTTCGTTAAGATTATGACGCAAAACATTCGTTACTATACGTGGCTATATATAACTAAGAAGATATTGCGAAAACTCAAAAAGGAAGACGATCGAAAATGATTTTTCAGTGCGCAGACAACATATAAAAAAATAATTGAAATCAGATTACATTTAGGGTTAAATTAGAATACAAACATTGGCGCTTTTTGTATGGACAAGAGGAAGGTATACTCTCTTCTTTTAAATAAAAATGGAAGAAAGTGTAGTTGATAGCTGGAATTAATGAAAATTAATCTTTGTGATATAATTTGGCCGCATAAGAGGCATTCCGCGAAATTATTTAGCGTGTTGTTATTATTATTAGTTTTTTCACCACAATTTCCTAATTTCTCATGAAAACTCGTAATTTTTCACTATAAATGTATCGATCAGCTCATAACCGTTTTGTTGTAAAAGCCTTGCAAACAGGTAGCGTTTTACTTTTATATAATTATGTAAGTATATGAGCTTACATAAAACACCATTTTTGATTTAACTATCTCAAATTTAAAGGTTCATTAAAACAGCTTTCATTGCTCTTATATATTGTTAATACCTTAATATATCTCTTACAATATGCGAAATGGAATAGGAATGTTTTTATTATAACAGATTTATGAGATTTATGCGCGCCGAAATTGGTCTCAGACTGTGCACTTTAATGCTTACGACAATTTCACCTTAAGAATTTAATTTTGGTGTAATATTTTTGCTCTTATTAGAAGGAACGTCTCTTTACAATGCAGTGAGAGAAACCTAATAGGGAAACTGGAAAAAAGTGTCTTTGCTTAAAAGACATTGCCTTGTGAAACTACGAGTATTTCTTATAATTTTTGATTTAATCTAACAGCCTAACAAATACAATTAATATCATATATTTTTTACTAGCTAACCCTGGTCGACATTAGACGAGCTAATTTTAAAACGGTATGCCTTTAGACCGTTTTTACTAACCAGTCGAACATTGGCGTTACCATAACAATTGATTAACAATTAAAAGCAATGATAACGTCCATCGTCCGATATGCCTTAAATAAAATTAATGTTTATAATTGTGCTCTTCTACTCTGAAAATTTACATGATTTAGGTACTTTAGGTAGGCTTTATTCATTCATCGCTCTGTGTACCTAATACTGTAAATATAGTTTTTTTCTTTCTAGTCTACTATATTTATTTTTTAACCGATGATAAAACATAATCAGTCTAACAAAATCTACTGACAACAATTCATTAGGCAAAGCGGTATTTTGTTCACTTGAAATCATAGATCATATTTACGCTAACACATCAAAAAGCTAATATATACACTACCTATATATATACCACCTATATACCTTATAGATCAGTGAAAAGCGTGAGCACATAGTAGTGCTCTTGGCATGACAATTTTCTCAGGGCGTCGACTCTTGAATTAAACCGTCGTCAGATTGCAGTCTCGGTAGAAATTCAACTTTTTTTACCTTTATTTTTCAAATCTCATTTCAAGCCGCTAGAAGCTTTTTCACTTTGTGAAAAAATTAACTAGTTATGTTTAATCTTCCATCGTAAAGTAGCAGAATAGTTTAAAATTAAGCTTCAAAGAGAATCAGCTTATAAACTGGAACGTTTTTTAAAGTATGTACCATCGGGCATCGGGTCTAAATGTTAATCTGAAATAAAATCTCAAGTGATTTCGAAGAGTGCGTCTTGTTTACAAACAGCATTCGGTACCTCGGTATCGAAAAGAGGTAATACCACGAAGGGGAGCAATACAAACGGTTTTCAAGGGCCATTTCGGCAGATAATACAATTTGTTACAAGTCGTTTGCTCGTTTGCTTTTATTATTAGTGGCTATTAAGGAGGCCGTAGCTCTTTGCCGCACGTGGATGGAAGCGATTTCAGAGAGAGTGAGGCGGCGCGCACTCCTCGACATCTGGTTATTTAAATTGCGTATTTAAGCTAATTGGCGTCATTACGACGCCGCTATTGAAAGAGTGCCTCAAAATGAATTGTAATTTAATTTTATGTCTGAAATAAGAGTTAAATCGAAGTAAATTTTGTTCGCGCTGCTGATCACGCGTTTAAGTTCGAATTTATTTAACGCAATAATTTTCACTGATTCGATTCATTGGTACTGAAAACCATTTTGTAGATTGGAAAACAATTTTTGGCTCTTTGTAAAGTTCTTTCGGGATGTCTGTTAAAAATTTTAAAGGTCTATCTACTACCTATATGATAAATTAATTTACAGAACTTTATTGTAAGCCTGCTAAGTGCCTACTTTAAATATTTTATTAATAGTTAAAGATAAACTGAAATGTACACAACAAGATTGAAGTACTGAAGATGAACGAAAATAATAGATTTTAATAAGTATTTTTATATGAGCTGCGTCTGCAAAAAGACCGCGCAATTTCATATTGGAGTGGCCATTACTCGCGCCGCCTGCGAAAAGAAACGCTCGCAATTGCATTGAAAATGTCGCTTTTAATTTTTCAAAATGCAAAGCGTGAATTCGCATTTGTGGCGGTACGATAACTACCCCCCTAAAAGCTCCAGCGACGAGGCCGCGTGCTTTGTTACTAATACAAAGCGCTCGCTCACATCAGACGGGTTTGAAAAAACTTTGTCTCATCGGAGTTCCCTGACATTCACAGATGCATCTCCTTTGCCATAGGAATAGGTTGTTATACTGCACTGCTGTCCCGGTATATAAGACCAGCGCGGTTCGATCTCGGCACTCGCTTTCATTACTACATTCATCTCAATTTGTACGGCGCATTTCTATTACGTGGCGATGCGGCAAGGTGGAAACTTCAACACTGCGACGCCCGCGAGCCTGCTCCTATATGCCCCTTGATATATTAGGGACCGCCACACGACGACTCCGTAATATTACTATGATTTATCCCCACGTCGTAGACAATCCTACACCAGAAGATGTGTTGTCGACGAGCGACGCAGCGAGTACCGTTAGATTAATATTACGCCGCTAATATTGGACGTGTACTTTTTCTTCTTTTCCCGTATCATTTATTACGTCCGCTCGAATAGTAATGGAATATCGATAGTCCCTACTTGCAACCTTCGTATTTGACTATTCGTTGATTAAAAAGGGAACAAATACGAAGCAAGATGTATCTGGGTATTGTGTTTTTATTCGACGTCTCCAGATTAAAAACTGGGACGGGCACAATGAGAGGCTCAGCACAGCGGCGAGAATTTACGAGGGTGGATGACGTCACAATGCGAGTGTGACGCTTGGTTACTGGCTCGCAAGTCGCAGGTTAGTTAGAGCGCATCGGTGGAGTGCACTGACATGTACAAAGTAACTATTAGGAAAAGTTTTTTTTTGTACGCAATACCTATCTGTACTGTATATATATATCTTTGTCTATATTTATACATCGTCACATAATGCAAACATGTAGTACATACGAGTATGCAATTTCCACTAGGTACAGTTAAAGTTTATTTTATGCGTTGAGTATTAATGCAAATGTAACTCTTATTTTACACTTTTTGCTTTTCCTTTAAAAAGTAGTTGGTACTTCTTGTAATATTTAAATATTTCAGTTAAAATTGCGCATAAAACAAAATGTTGAGGTTGGGCTTTCAACGGAAGAAAAATGTAAATTCCTACTCTCGCATTCTCTATGGAAAACTTTAATTAATTTAAATGCGGGAAATGGGAATACTTTTAAGTGAAGAGTCTGTCATTAAAAAGGTGTCGTCGCCGTCGTAGGATTCCCGCAAATTATTTCATAGATTCTTTAGCTACTTATTTACCGCCCGCGCCGTCCGTGACTTTTATCTCGCTAAGAGTCAGCTTCCTAAAAAATGCTGAATATTATCCTGAAAGCGACGACGTGATATCAATTTTTACGGGAAAGTTTTATTTATACTTGATTTATAATGACATAAAGGCATTAGTTTGATGAAATACGATCTGTGTAGAAACAAAAATTAAAAAAAACGGACTTTAAAATCACAAATAGGCAACAAAAGCAAAAATAAATAAATATAATTATCATAAGTGCTACCCACTCATCTATTTGAAGCCGGTGTCAGCAAAGTCTAATAGGTAGTAGATAGATTACTACATACAAGTATCTACCTACTTACTATATACATAGTATCTATATACTACCTACTCGGCTTGGCTGGCACCGACTTCAAATAGTGATAGATGAGTGGGTAGTGCTGATAATAATTATATTAATTAATTTTTCGCTCATGAGTGCCTATTTGTGGTTTTGAAAACGGTTCAATTTTTTTTTTTTTTAATACTTTTCAGTTATTGTTATTAAATGTAGATAATTTCAGCTCAATCGGACACCGAGAAGTGAATCAAAATTGACTTCTAATTTAAAAAAAATATTACATTGTTAGTTAGTTGCTCCTCAATTTTCTTAAGATCCCACAATCAGATCTTGACTTGCTATAATAATAATAATATAATAATAATAATAATAATAATATTGATTGTGGGATGGTGATAATGGAATCACCTCAGGAGTATGTATACTCTTTCAAACTAAAAAAATATCTTTTTATATCCGTTCACATTTGGCAAATATATCAATAAACATACAAAAAAATACATACAGAGGAGCATAGTACCTCCTCCTTTTTGGTTAAAAAAGAGATTATATATTCTTATGGAAATAATAGTAAATTAACATTTTATTCAGTTACTACGAACTAAACCAAAAAAATAAGCACAACATTCAACATAAAGATTTTACAACCGAAACCGTTTTTCCAACCAACCAACATAGCATTTTTGAATGAAAATAATATAAATTGTAATACACCAAAAAAACACCAGAAAAATAAAAAACCTCGAGCACTTTTTTCAACTTTTTTTACTACAAAATTGTTGCTCTTATACCAAATATCGTAAATTATGTAGATTTAGTTTACGTAGTTAAATAAAAACACTTCAAAGAGAGTTTGTAAGACGCAGTAATAAAATAAAAGAAAATTATAAAACAGCTTTCAGGCTATTTCACGACGATAAGGGTACATGCGAGACTCGTAATGCATAAAATGTGGTAATTTAAACAATATTTGGAAACATTGCGTCGACGCCGTAAGACGCGGTTAAATGGCGACTAACGGCCGCTAAATCCTGGTCGAATGGACTTCAATAAAAGTGTCTCATCTCAAGTTGATGCCACCCCTGTTATTACCCACCCGTAACCTCCAAAAAACTGGGACACGCGCGCGGTGGAAATGAATAAAGTTTATCTTATATACCAACTATTAAGAGTTCATGTATACTTACTTAGCTTAGTATGAGAAAGAAAAAATATCTTGCCTTGAAGAAGCAAAAGTGGCATAGGTAAGCTAAAATAGTAATAAAATAAAAATAATCTTAGCTAAACTAGTGATCTTTTATTGCGCCCTTACTCATTACTTGCTAGTAAATTTTAGTAATATGTTTATTGCTAGATTCTCCCCGTGGTTTCGCCCATAATTTTTCTATTAACTGTTAAATTTCCGTGATGAAAATAGGTATCCTATGCTGATTGGGTGGTTGTGTGTTGCTGGTTCGTCCGTTCGTTGATACTCGTTGATGGTCGTTGATATACACACAAACAAATAGAGATAATGCATTCACGCTGACTAAAAATTTCCTTCTTGCGGCGCGCGGCGGCGCGGCGGTGCGGCATCGTGTGTCGGGTTGTCTTCTTCCCTCAAATATGGTCGAGGAAGGCGATGGCTGGCACATGCGTTAAGCTCGCAGGACGGGCGCTGCTTGCGAGAGCTGGTCTGCTCGTGGTGTATACGCAAATAGAAATAAAGTAATTAATATTTCCGATATATATATATAAATGTGTCCCTTCTGTATTGATTTTATTAAAAAATTATAATACAACAAACAAATATGTAAGTAGTATATTAAGAAAAGAGCACGAGAGTCTTTGTAAAGCAGCATTAAAAAAATAGAGATAACATATCATTGTTATATTTAACCAGAGAGTAGAGATAAAATAAGTTTTCATTTATAAGTAATAATAATGTAATAACAATTACAGCATCTGTGGTGTTATGGTGGAGGAGGTCGGCTCGTAACCCAGAGGTGGCCGGTTCGATTCCCGCATCAGGACAAAAAGGGCAAGTACTTGTTCTACTACAAAAAAAGCAAAAGGTTGTTCTGAGTCTGGGCGTTGCGGGACCATGCTCCTCGTAGTTTCTGGGTCCCTAGATATAGAGTATCCTTGTTAGGGTCCAGAATCTATGTATGTGATCGTTGAAAAACAAAAGTTTCCATAAGCTATATTGTCAGAAAGCCGCAAGTCTTCGTTATATAGAAAAATAGTAATTTTTTTAACAAGAGAACGTTGTTTATTTTTGCTTCTGAATCCTTATGTGTGAAACAAAAAACTTTGGTCCCGAGTGGCACATACAAATTTGAAATTTGATTTGAAATTGTTTTTTTTTACCATTTCATTTCATATCAGTTCAATGTTTAATTTAAAAATAAAACTAAAGCGTTTATTAATCGTGTCCGAACGTGTTCTTTCTAGAGAACTTCTTTTCAACCAATTAGTATTTACTTTACTATTACTAGTGCCTACTAAGCTTTTCTGAAGTCTAAGTTTTCAATTTAAGTTTTTACTTGTTCCTATCACTGGCTGTTTTCGTAGCTAAGAAGAGAAAGAGACAGAGCAAAATGAAGGTCAAAATATATATAAGTCAAAATATATTAATTATTTGTAATCAGGTTTTTGTAAACGAACGTGAATATGTTCCGTTAGTATTATATTCTCTGTGGTAATTGAATTATATGTACTAACCAAAACTTGAAAATGATCGAATGCAAGCTGTGTAGGGATCATAGTCTATTTTAATTAGGCTAGACCTCTTGATTTTGGTGTTTTAATAAGAGTTTTTTATAAATATTAATATAACCTAAGGCTGGTTAAATACGCTAGTCGCGTGGATAACATTAAAAAACTACTTTTCCTCATGCAGTCAGCAAAATACGATTTTGTTTGCATACTGTTTTCTCACAGCAAAAGATGCCTCCTGTTCGAGCTGCTGAGGTAGAACATTTTATACCCGTTACGCCTCACGTCTTCGTTGCCATAGTGCTCAACTGTAATATTATATATACCGCTTGACCCCCAATACCAGCCCTGGACACCAACTAATTCGCTACCTTTATAACGATATCATCTTCCTTCGTCATCATTCCAGCTTTCCCTGTTTTCGTAGTCATCGAATCAAATATTGACCATTCATAATTTAGATTCAAATTCAAGTTTACAAAATTAGTCGCATTATCATTTTCCATACATTTTTTATACTACAACTTACATTGAAGCGTAAAGTACTCTCCTCACTGATGTTAAAAAAAAAAACAATTTTTGTGACAGTTCAAGTTTGAACAAATTTATTATTTGTACCCTTCAGCTATTTTCAGGCTTACTACAATCTAAATTATTACTAATAACTACCAATTGTTAACAAACATACTGCCTTCCCGAAAACTTTAGTTTTATTTTTATCTGTTCGTGCATTTTCCCATTAATTACTTCGTGTTCCGGTGAGTGTCCTCCCCTTATAGAGCTGCTGGGAATATAGATTGGGGGGACGTCCGGAACACGTTGAAACACTCAAGAGTTTGTCACAAATTTCACATACTGTCAAACAATATTGTTGTGGCAGCAAGCTAACATTGCAAACCCTAGTCCATCTTATTTACGAAGAGGCCGCCACACTTGACTTGCGTTGACTCCGAGCGCTCAAGTTCTGCATTTCGTTCCCAAGTTAGCGCAATTTGTGTTGTGCACGTCTGCATATTTCATAGCTCGCGTTTCTTTGTTAACTTTATTTGTGATATATTTTAAGTTAGTGAAGACGCTGTTTACTGTAAAAGCAACTTTCTTACTGATGCACACCTCACTGTCGATAGTTTTTTTAAATGTAAGCGAAAAACAAGCAAAATCATTAAAATCCATTCCAAAATGTTTTTGTGGCGATTGTTTAGAGAATTTTTTTTAAGCTAACCATGGTTATGTTTTAACCAATGAAGTAAATGATGACAGTGACACCAAACTAAGCCTGGATTGGCAACTGATTGTCAAGTAAATCTGTCAAAAGTAGGTGTTATTAGTAAACGAACGCAATTGACCTATCTGTTAAAACAGTTGCATAAAAATCCACAGTATTATTTCTATTTATTGTAGGCTCATTTCAATTCATGCTACGTACGCAGCAAAACCAATTGTAGCCAATATCGTTGCAGGTTCGACACGGGTACCTGTGTCGCATGCTCCACGCTCTCCACACTGCATGGGTCTGGCGCGGCGCCCGTAACTTTAGAGATGACTGCATACGTAACTATAATGCTACTATTTTAGTATTATAGGACATGTTAAAGTTACCCATCACAGATAATGTATACAAAGTCCGTGGATAAATCCATCAATGCAATGGGGAGACTAACTTACGTATAATATTATAGTGTATAATGTTGCCGTATCGTATAACATAATAATGTAAGACCTGTGTTTATTTGTAACAGCGTCGACCTTAGTCTTTATAACTCTAATATTCGCGTTGATACTGTATAGTTGTTACTACATTTATCGTAGTTTCTGGTTTTTGGTGTTTCAAAAACCAAACTATTAAGATAAATGTAAGAAACATACAGGTTTTTTTTTCTATTTATTTTAAACAGAGTTTATTCTTAAATAATATGCCACCTTTATATCTAATCAGATTATTTAATTTATTATAATTATTTTAACTAATTAATTAAATCTAATTTTAACGGCTGCTTGGTACAGATCGTAATTTTTTGACATCGTCAGATTCTGGTTGAGCTAATATCTGGTGACAGCCTCCAACCTGCCAGAAAACGTGGTCAGCTGGTAAAATTATGTAAACAAAAATAGAGAAATAAGCGGCGTGGATTCATCTCTAAATGCAACAAAGTTGGCGACACGACCTACTCCCACCTATGTCCTGCCAACTTGCACCGACTCCGGATGCGCCCTGCCTGATTTATAATCCGATATCCGGAATTCCGGACAGATCCGACTACCATCTCTAGAAACTCTTGATATAAATATTCGGCACGGACTCCGCGAGTGAACTGGGGCACATTTGTTCTCGCGTGGTCAAGTCGCTAATGGCCGCGAGAAATAAATGTTCTGCTGCAGATGCTGCTACGATCCTATAGTGTGCCTTTATGCATTCTCCGAACGCGATACTCAATATATTACAAGCCGAAGTGTTTACTGTGTTCTTACTTTGGTATTTTAGAAATCTTTTCAAATGCTGTTATCTGTGTGTTACCACGGTCCTCGTAGTTTCTGGGGTCTCTAGATACAGAAAATCCTAGCTAGGGTACAGGATCCATGTATTTCATGATCATTGGGCGTTATTATTATTATTATTCTTATAAATGGTGTATAATGAAAAATTATCCGTTTTAATAAAATTTTCCTAAGGATTCCAAATTTATGAACAGGATTTGAATAGCATATTACAAAACTGCAAAAGAGGAACCACGGAGATAGACGGTGCTCCCTCAATCTCGAACAATGCACGAGCGTGTTGAGAACTTAGAAAATAACTTTTTAATTTAATCGTAACTTCGAATCTTAATGAACGGTCTCGATTCTTTGAGAGTGCAGTCTAAAGCCACGGTCTCTTTTTTATATGAAATTTTCCAATGACCCCTGTGGAATTAAAAAGGATTCACTTTGTAGTGCAGCAGTGGAGTGAGATCAGATAAGTGCTTCTCGCCTGTGATCATTTATTAGTTTAATTAATCACCTACTCGTGTTTCTTAAGAGACTCTTATTTTAAGTGTATTAAGGATGCAAATTTCCTCATTTTATATTTTTGGCGTCGTATATTTTCATGTTGAAAGTGAGACACGTATAGATAATTAAAGTGCATATGGATGAAGGACTTCATTTGTTGCATCTTTATTTTCAATATGCAAAGCTTTGATGTTAAATGTCTAATGAAATTATGAAATTATATCTTTATGTAGCGATTTAATAAAAAATGTTTTATGGTATAAAATTTCTTGGAATTTACCGTAATATTGTATAATAGTAGTATAATTAGGGATTCGATCGAGTCGAATGAAAGTGACTATAAGGATTAAAAAACCATACGTTACTCATCAAAAGTCTTTTGGTTGTTGAAATTCCGTATAACATTTTTGACGTCAGAATAAGAGACCGGAAAAGAGTAAAGGCAAAGCTTTGACACTAACGGCCCTCTAAATTCTCTTTGAAGAGAGTAAAACCTTTTATTATAAAGTATTCGACATTTTTGTCAAATTCCTTGTTGTGGTATTTTATAAGTAAAAATATTTACACTATTTTGAAATACCGCTTCAGTTATTGAGATATGCATAGACAAGCATTTTTGAAACCTACATACTTATACACTGAAAAGAAAACTAATCATAATACTATGAAGCCTATGACTTGTTTATCTTTGTAATTTCTAACTTGTGATTTGGCCGAACCTCTATTTTATCTTTAGATCACATCTCTACAACAAAACATAATTAGTATTGATTTGTTCGTAAACGATTGCTTACGGTAAACAAAGGGGAGTAATTGGTACATGGTAGGGCGACATCCGCTCCAATGTGTTCTGATAAACACGAATTGCCACAGGTGGATCCAAACACTCGCGGTTTAGAAGTTGAAGATGAGTTAAGCCAACATGTCTACTCACTTATTTAATTTAGTTATTTAATGCAAATAATGTTAGTATTAAGTGGATAGGTACATAAATGGATATAGTATTTAATCCAATTAACGTTCCTTACGTTAAGCGCACTACAGTCGTACACTTTACGTAATACATCCTCCTTAAATACTATATTGTATGTGTCCTTAAATATAATAAAAAACTTGTTCATCTATTGATATGCAAAACAAAACATTCGACTGGTTAACTAGTTAGGCGACTCGTGGCCTAATTCGTTTAATGAGACAATTATATTCATGGAAATTTACAGGACTTCCAGCAATCGCCATCAACACGGCGTCACTTCTCCACGAGATGCCGTATTCGTTTGCGTAAATTCTTGAACTCAAAATCTCGTGAACACTCATACATATCATCTTATTTCAGTTAAAGAAACAGAGTCAGTCCGCCAATATTTTAGCTTACAAAGTATCTCCAAAAAAACACAGATTTTTATAGCGCTTTACAAATCTTTTGATTTATGTTAACTACTTTGGTTAAGTAATTTAGGTTTATGAGTAAAACGTATAATGCATTAGACTGTGAACATCATTCGTACAAAAATTCAATACAAATACAACCTGTACTATGTAATCTCATTTACGAGAGACAAACAACATATGTTATTATATCATTTCTACCTTTACACCGCTGTGATAACAATCCTTTGAATTTGTAACAAATTCTCTCATTCTCTTTGCGTAACAGAAATAATTTTATTCGGAATTGTTTTAAAGTTTAATCCTTGTTTTGTTTCTCTTGGAAAGTTATTCAGCGTGCGACTGACAATTAGCGATAGGTAACTTTCAAAATTTTTAACATAAACAAACCTGCAATTCACCAATTTTCTCGCGGGTATTCTAATTTACCGGGTTAAAAGCTACCCTTTCGTAAAAACTCACTTACAAACTACTTTTTATCTTGGTAATGTACGCAACTAGTTCCTGACTATACCTATATATACATAATTAAGCTGAGATAATTTAACTTCCGTTTGTGGTGATCAAATCTCTCCTCATTACTCCCCCAGCAGTCATTGAGCAGTGTTAACAAAACACCTAACAAAACAGCAACGAATCAACAATCTCCAACGAGAGCCCGAGGTAATTGTTACGTAGGTATTTAGGAAAATACCCATTAAAGCTCGGCAGAGAAAAAAAGAGGGCTTACTTTTAATCAACACTCTTCATTGTTTTAATCAGCTCAGTAATCACAGTGTCTGAAACCGCCACAGGCGGGGATTGTTTAGATTGACTTTCTAAACTAATTATCTAGTAGGCCAGACCTTAATGATCCATTGATTGTGAGCCTTCATTTACATTGAACACAACGTCTGCAGTTCATGTTCCTGTGTAGTTTTTGGAGGTAAGAAAATATACTTTAGGAACGTTTACTTGAGAACCTTAGCTTCGGTCACAGAATACATAATTACCTACTACCTTCTACATTAAAGTGTTCTATAAATGCTTCAAACGTATTAGATTGGTACAATAAGGGACTAATAAGTTGAACACTGACGATACACCTGACCATGACATAGAATAAATAATAATAATAATAGTTACGTAATAATAAATCTAGTTACGTAACCTTGGTCAGTGGTGGTTTGTGATTTGTGGGTGTCTCGTGGCATGGTCGGCGGGGGTTCTGATAAAAAATTACAAAACATTCCTAGTTATGGCATTTAGGAATATTTTATAAGATAGATATTTCCCAAAATGCTGAACCTATCGGGTTAGTATTTTAAGATGATTTGGATGCTTTGGGTTACTATTATGGGAAATATCTATCATCCGATAGTTCTCTTGACACACCCTACCTTCTGAGCTGTAGGTTGTGGGTTCAATTCCCGCTCAGTACAACATTTGTGTGATGAACATCGATGTCAGTTCTATGTCTGGGTGTTATATTGTATTCTATATATATATATATATATATTTACATACAAAAAGTATATAATTAAGCTATCCGTTATCTGGTTCCCATAGTATAAGCTTTACTTATATTAGTTTGGGGCTAAATGGCGCTGAGTGAAATGTCCACAAATATTTATTTATTTGTTGATTTATTTTAAATATTCCAAAATTTACACACAAAGCATATCAATATTTTTTTTTTCCTGGTACTAGTACAGCTTGCCGCAGGTAAATAAGTTTGATAGACATATTCTTTGAATTTTTGGTCATTCATGTTTTCAAAAAGGATTAAATATATTTTCCAAATTATTACAAAGCTGTATAATTACCCTTAAATCATAATTGAAAGTGTAAACCGTGGCAAGTAGGTACCCAACCCACAAACGTAGCGGACACTTTACTAAAAGCTTTGACATTAATTGAAAAACTTTTCTGAGTCGACCAGTTTAAACGTTGTTTAAAAATAAGTTTGCTGGTCCAGACAAATCCATTCCTTGCTAATTTGTAGCAGTGAAACGTTGTCTATTGGTTTGTCAGGATTTCAATTCAAACGGCAAAACTGGTTTTAATGAAAATTTTCAGACAGATAGCTTACACTACTGAGACCAATGTTAATAACTTTTTGTCCCAGAATACAAAATTCCAGCCGGAAAAAATGAGAGTGTAACTACGAGGCGCTACTGGTTTTGAATCAATTTATTACCTATGTATAATTATGTCGTAACGTAGCTTTATATTAGTAGATATACGAGTATATATCATAGGAATGTAAGATTACATTATAAGAAAAGCTACTAGAAAAAATAAAATAAATAAATAACGACCAACGATTACACATATAGATCCTGGAACTACGAGTACCATGGTCCCATAATACCCAGACTCAGAACAAGTTTTTGCACTTTTTTCTCGTGCATAAATACTTGTTCTGCCGCGGAAATCGAACCCACCGCCTCCGGGCTATGCTAAACCACCACACCACAGAGGCTGTCACATAATTATGTATAATTTGAGAATAAACAAAATCTTAAATACACAGTTCGTTAAAAATTATGCAAATCCTTGTAAATATACGAATTTCTTAACGTAAAAGTTATAGCAGTATTATCCAAGTAATATAATTTATATTGATGGGTCCAATAAGCAATCTCTGGTGAAGCCTCTCATATCTAGGTATAGTTATGAGAGAATCGCAATCTTGTTAATTCGTGATTGACTTAGATATCGAGTGAGTGCAGAGCACTTGGCAAGTTTGATAATAATAGGTCTTTACCCATACAATTGCCATTCTGCAGTACTGGCCATTTCATATATTTTATTATCTAATTCTTATATCATTTTTTTTTTAAATCATGGACCGTTTAGTGATTTAGTGGCCTAGCGTCGATGTGATTCATCACACTTTTTTACCTAACGGGATAAGCATTACTGCAGATGTATAATGTGACGAACTAAATACAATGATAAGGAAGCTAGCACGTCTCCAATTAGCTTTAGTCAATAGCTCATCTCCACTGCTCCTGTGAGGTCTCCAAGTTACAAGAGCTGGGGTCGGAAGCTCTTCGTCTTTCATCATACTCACCAGACCTTGCGCTTATAGACTACTACTTTTTCCAGAATTTGGATAACATTTTGGGAGAAAAAGTGGTTTTATATAGGCGTATCTTTAAGTTTTCACTTCTGCTTTTTCATTTCACAAAAGGGTTTTAAAGCTTATGCACTGTTCATTGTAGGTTGAACACCTTCACAACGAGTATGAAGTCCCCTTGTTGTATAAGCTATGTTAAAAGAATAAGCATACCGCTTACAATAATGAATCAAAATAAACTGTGTGTTATGCGCCTTACTTTGCATGTTAATGAAAGTTGGTAGATAGGTCTCCTAAGCGATGTAGTTTATATGATAAAAGCGAAATGGTAGTTAAGGTGGTCTGAAAGACTCACGTGTTACTTTTGCTTCTTTTTTTAATAACTTACATCCATTTCATCTTCGGCGGCAATCACACCGTAATTTTGCTAATGTTAAGTAAATTTCTTCTTCTCTTCGTTTAATAGCTTTCTATCGCTTTTTAAGGGGTAATGGTATTCTGTGCTTTTTAGTGATAATTCTTCCCATGTCAAGTAAGGAATTTTCGTACGGTTAAGTCATGTCAAAGTCACAGACCAAGTAGAGGATGTATGTCAAAGTCATGTAAATTTCATATCAGCAGAGCGTTTTTTTTTTTGTTTTGTTTTGGCTCCACACTTTTGTGTATTTAGCCAGTGTCAAGTAATTGATAATATCTCAAGTTAATTAATATCATATAATGTGTCAAGTCAAGTCAAGTCACAGTCCAAGTCATAGTCTAGTCAAGTCATACTCCTAGTAAAATGGTGGCAACTTTACCAGAAGCTTCTATGGAGTTATGGAAACAACACGAAAAGAAACGTTTCACCATCATTATACCACTTTCCCACACTCATGCCTGTAATTCAGCACTTAACGAATAAAAAGCCACCAATTTTTTTAATTTTGTTTTATTGTTGGATAGGTTTGCGTTTGACCACTATCGCACCTGATGGTAAGTAACGATGCGGTCTAGGATGTAGCACGCTTGCCTAAAAGATACCTGTTCACTCTCGATTTGAAGACTCCAAGGTTGTAGTTATCGGGAAACACGGACGCCGGTAAAGCGTTGCACTCTTTGGGTGTTCGCATGATAAATGTGGAGCCAAATCGCTTTGTTCGCACATGGGGGATATTGACTATGTAACGGTGGCGTTTTTTCCTACATCTGGTTGTTCGATGGTGGAAAGGTGAATTCTATGCACTAACACTGAAAATAACGCAAGTTTTGGAAAATAATACAATGCGGCGAGGCGATCATTTTCGGTTTCCCGCCAAAATTCTAGAAGAGCGTTCTTCAACTTCAACTCTTGTTTAATGGCCTTTATGGCGAGGTCACAACAATTTTGTCAATGTCACATAATGATAGCACATCTAACGAAGATTCTTCGTTTGATGTGAATTGAGATTCTTGCCACTGTCAAATGAATAAAAATTATATTGTCTTGTTATGTCACGTCAAAATCACAAATTTCAATCTTGAACACTTGTTATTGCTCGAAACTTGAACATAACATAAAAAGGAATGGTTTTTAAACTTGGAATCATTTGCCAACATGCATGCATATTCAAGAACATTTAACGATTCATCCTATTTGCACATTAGAATTCAAAAATTTACGAAGTTGTAAAAAGTAATTACTTATTTACAACCGCCATTTTCGGTTTCTCATCAAAACTTTCATGCTAGTTTTTTTAAAGTTCACTTAAGTGTATATTAAAATTATATCTTTATTTTATAGCATTTTATACAGTAGTTAGTATCAATTAAATTTCTAGTGAACTTAAAAAGAGCTATTCGCAATAAGTTGCGAATAGCGTAGTGTAGCAGTAGTATTATATATTAAGTATAAGTCATTATTGCGCCAACGTTCTATTCAAATTTAATACTTTATACAGAATTCTACGTCTATTTTATTTAATGCACATAATAAAGGCTTTTCTTCTTCATCATGGTCGTAATTTAATTATAACAAATTACTAGCTACTAATTATAATGACGCATATTGCGGTGTTTATCGCTGCTCAAGGGTGTCGCTATAATTTCTTATTAATGCCGCAGGGCTGCCTCCCTCTAGGGTGGTTACTTTATTTTATGCCCCCATAAAAGTGACCGTTTCTATCATAACGATCTTGCGGGTGACACGTCATTATCGCTTGCAAATATGACACTTTTTTATTATTAACTAGTTGCGCCCCGCGGTTTTACCCGCGGATAAAAAGTATTTCAATTACTTGCTCATCCCATGGGAGATTAATTTTTCCGGGATAAAATGTAGCCCATATGTTAATCCAGTGTATAAGCTATCTTGGTACCGAATTTCATCCAAATCCATCCAGCTGTTTGAGCGTGAAGGAGTAATAAACATACACATATACACACAAACACACGTACAAACTATCGCCTTTATAATATTAGTGTGATTAGTGTGATAACTAGCTGTCCCGCCCCGGCTTCGCACGGGTTAATTAATTTTACTTCATAATTCCTCTACTAGAGGTAACGGGAGGGGGGAGGGGGCTACCTCTCTCTCTCTCTCATTTGCCCTTTCTCTATGCTTTTCTCCACCTTCTCTCATTATTTTTACTTCATCCTGAGTTAGTACGAGTAAGTACGGTGCGGAAGTCCTTATGGAAACCGGAAAGTTGGTCAAAATTGACTTGAGATTTTATTACATTGTTAATTAGTTAGTTTGACTTGATAATAATGGGACCACATCAGGCCCTTTCGAACTAAAAAAGATTTTTTAAATCGGTTTACAATCGGCGAAAATATCGATGAATATGCCAAAAAAAACATAAATACGAACATAGTACCACCTCTTTATCTCTTTATCTTTTTAGGAAATCGGTTTAAAACCACTATGTACTCTTACGTATCCTTTGAAGAAAGAGGTTAGTTAATCTTTAGCCTCTTGTTTATTATTAAACACACGTTGTCGGCTTATATATTTATTTAGTTGACAATAATATTCAGTGTACATACATCCTGATCAATTTTCGTCAAGATTTGTTAAAAAATGCGACCTGAACTTGAGTACTTACATCCGGACAGATGAAAGCACTTTATTCGTTCGATCAAAAATCACAACAAGAAGTTTTCATTCTTACCCGCAGCTTTTGCGTTAGGATTTTCCAAGTGAAAGATGATAATTTTCCTACCCCACACCTATTTACAATTCAAAAGCAGATTTGTCATTGTGACTTGGCGCAAAGCGTAAATAACTTAATTTAATTTTTTAACTTCTTCTGAAGTCCGCCCCCGAAGCGTTGCCGGAGTCTTTCTCATCACGATTTTCTTCTAAATACAATAAAGACTATTTTTGTAACATCCCAAAAGACTTTATTGGACGGTTAAAATTATTTGAAAGCGTATCTCAATTCCCGGGATAGGTAGGCATCGCAGTTTATACTTTTCTTTCTAAGATTCAGTGTTATGGTAAAGAGAAAGTAAATGTTTTCTTAACGCTGAACTTTTCTATATACTAAGCCTTGAATATTTTTTACTTACGTTTGCCATTTATATTATATTTCATTAATAGCAGGATTGAGTAGTTAAACAAAATTATTTGAGAAAATATTTATATAAAAAAGCCATATACATCATTATGGATAAAATCACACCTCTTATCTTCAAATTCTTCTTATGATCTTCCTGATTTGCGAAATTGGAACTGAAATATATAAAAGAAATGTTTGCCATTTCCGATGTCTTTGAGTCAAGAATTTTGAAGTGGCCGTCACCATTAGTGTTACGGATCTCGGCTGCTTGGAATTTGTAATGAGTTGATTACATAATGAGAGTCATTTGTGAATTGTATTGGTTTTAATTGGTTCACATAAATTGTATTATTATTTTATTAATATATTTAAATCAGTTGAAGATAAATGCCTTGTTCGGAATTTACTTTTTAGGCTTGCTGATTCTGCGAGTCTTTATTTTGGTTCAATCTTCTTTACGTATTGTAACACTAAATACACATTAAACGAAAATTTAAATCAAAGAACGTTTACTATATAGATAATTATATATAGGTAAAAACATTGTTTCTATGAAAAATTTATATCTTCGGGTACTGTTGGGTGTATAAAGTGTGAAGCAAATAAAAATTATCTAGAACTTTCCTGTTAACAATGTACGTTCATAAAAGATTTTACGATATTCATGAAATAGTTCAACCGTGATAACGTGACAAAGCCGAATCATGAGTCCCGTGCAAGCCAACGAGTCAGACTATGAGAGTAAATAAGTTAATATTAGATTTGCGGGAATATAACAGTCTGGAAAAACATCGTTTTATTTGAGCATGTTCGAGGGAACCCGCATACTGCAAATAAAGCCGGCGTGTCGGTGGCGGGCAGTCTTCTGTCACCGCAAATTGGATTGACTCCGGTGAAGCAGAAACGTACATCGAGGTGCATTTAGGGCCACGGCGAGATACTGGAAAAATGTTCTGATACTTCTACATTACGTACTCAGACTGGAAGGACAGTAAAGTACCTTTATTCTTTAACAAATTAAATACTACAATAATATAACGACTACTAAACTGCTAATTACAATACCTACTTTAAAACCACCATTTGGACTATATATACTAGATAGTCCAAGCCAGTAGGTACCTATTCAGCATTGCCCCATTGAATGGTAATGCTGATTCGTTGTGCCATATAGGTGCCAGCATTTTCATCACGCGTTGCATCGACCAGGCGCTCTGATAAACTTTGTAAAACGCTATGAGCTCCCGCTCCCCACGGATCCCAGGTTTCAACACCAAACGGCTCAAATATGTAACTGCTACCGAGGTTGCTATATTAATAGACGGAGCGCTCACATCTGTACATATTATAGAAAGTGAAGCTGAAAAAGCAATGCAATTACACAAAATTTTACCATTGTCTAGCAGTGATAAGAAATAATATTTCATGTGCACGCTTCTCATTTAAAAAATTAAGCTTAAAGATGTGGGCATTACTGTGATTTTGTGTTTATATATTATTAAATTTTCGTTTGAAAACTATCGTGAGTATGACACATTTTGTAATATATATAACGGCTAAAACTCACGTCAATTAAAAGTTGAAATTACTCCGACCAGGTTTCGGACATATTCGATGCCCTTCTTCTGGGAGCCAGTTACTAACGCAAGCCGTATAGTAGTAGATAAAAAATATATTTTGGTTGATTCAAAGAGTGTAACTTATAATAATAATAATAATAACGCCCAACGATCACATACATATATATTTTATTTTAAAACATAACTTACTAAGAATTTAGATGAACACAAATGTTTGGATTCTTTGCCTTCAAACTAGTAATGTTTATTCAAGACCAAAGCAACATTTTATGTAAATACTCGTAGTAGCGCTAGTTACGTTTGCGAGTATCCACTTACGAGCGGTGGCCAGGACGCTGGAATTCAAACAAATCGCTGTGAGATCCCAGCTAAAGCAGGCAAAGCTGAGTAAATTGTCGACATAAAACGTTATGAGAAAACGCCTTAACCACACAAGACTGCCTTCAATCTCTTGTTGTCGTATTTTGCATCTGAAGTATACGGCACTAAAGTTCTTGGGACCGAGTTACTTGTATTGTCTGCCGAAAATGACCTTTCCTCTCGGTTGTACTAGTAAGAGAGTCCCAAATCCATAGACTATTTCTATAGAATTTATTTCCCTTAGTTCGTATAAAATGAACTCGCTTAAATAAGCTAACTAAATAATAATAAGTTTGAAATTTAAAATGAGCTCATGTGATTTAACGTATATCTATAGAAAATGCATAAATTTCGTAGATATTTTAATAGGAACACAGGTCGACAAGTGGAAATCACACTTGGCCCATTTTCATGTAACTAAGTAGGCCCTATGCCCGCATAAGACAGGTAGGGTACCTGTCTTCCCGCCGGCACTTTCTTTTATTCGAAAGATGTACGTTCAACATCCCCCGAGTAAAGGACTATCTTACAAAACAAACTGCATTAATTTCACGTACAATTACTCTAATTCTAATTCTAATTATGGAGGATGAAGTCCAGTGTCCAGTGTAGATAGCACATTATTGATATGGCGTAGACTTGTCCCTACAAAATGCTACGCTGCTACTACGCAACGTCTACGATCTGCAGTTTTCTTTTGTTTTTAATAAACAAATAATTTAACATAAAACTCCAGATCATTCGACATCCATAATAATTATTGTCTTTGTTAGAGCAAATATGACGCAATTACATACATCACTGATGCTAAAAAGTGATCCAAAAATGTATACAATGCCGTCCTAGTTATCATACGTAATGTGAACTTTATGAATTCGAAAAGGATATTTAAATTTGGTTGGATTCCAAGTGAAATCCTTGCCAACGTTCTTTCGAAGCAATTTATGAGTTCCCAAAGACATGGGACTAAGCGTTGAAGAAATGGCGAGGAGTGCCTTCAGGCGCAATACCCTATCGATTTTCGAGTGAATTTCAAAAGTATTTGAACTTTGGCAGCTTTGTTGAGTATGCAAACATTATTCACATGAATCGTTAAAATAACATCACAATATGGTTACAAAAATTTCTTTTGAAATTGATTATTCATGCAAATATTTGGCAGAGATCTATAGTTTTTTAAACATAAATATCACGTACATATGTCCATAAAATAATGGAAAAATATTTTCCACAGTGTATTTAGCATCCCATCAGGTGAGAGCGTGGTCAAATGCAAGACAAGTTTCAAGAAAAAAAAAAAAAAAAAAAAAAAAAAAAAAGCATGACAACAAAAGAATTATACACTTATTATGTAATACTATTATAGGATACAATAAAAATCGTTTATTCAACACTGGCTTTCAACAGGTAATAGATACTAATCCGTACATAATATGACATGACAGAACAGTAATTGAACTGGGCGTTCGGACGCTCAGTATGTTGCTGGATGTTAAAACATTTAGCGCTGGTTTTCAGCCTAGACTGAATAGTAACAAAGCGAGTATTCTCAGATAACTGGTAATTTTTTCCCTGGTCCTACTGCTAAGAAAATTACGATTTTGACAGCCTCTGTGTTGTGGTGGTTGTGCAGGTTGGTTCATAACCCAGAGGTGGCGGATTCGATTCCCGCGACAGGACAAGTATTTGTGCACGGAAAAAAAGCGTAAATACTTGTTCTGAATCTGTTGTCACGGTTCTCGTAGTTCCTGCGTCCCTAGATACAGTGAATCCTAGTTAGGGTCCAGGATCTATGTATATGATCGTTGGGCGTTATTATTAATATTATTATTATTATAGTCCTCGTAATCCTACTACTCGAGACACCGGAAGAGCATACGGCAACGGTGGATTAATACAGTGGTCGCAGAGCGCTTTCTTGTAACAGAATAAAATATAACTATAGCTTATTATAGTTTATAGTCACAAGGCATTGTAGGGCTGAAGAGTAAAGTATCCATCTCCGCTGTGGAGAATTATGTTGCAATTCGCGAAGGTTAGAGCAGGGCTGGCTCAGCCTCTGAACAAACAGGCTTGTCGGCGGTCGGCTGAATATTCATCTGTATCAATCAAGTTGTGTACACGTACTGGTGGCTATGAGACAGTCTGCCGACGCGAAGTTACGACTGTTCCTTTAGTTAACAACTCGTTTCTCCAATAAATCTTAGTTACAGATACGATCTAAACTTGTAGTTCGTCAACGCACTGCCACCGGGGTGTGAGGGTTAGAGAACAAATGAAATTATAATGTTTTGTTCAAAGGTCTTCTAAAATAAAAGGGGTTCTTATTTTGATCAATGAATATTTCAGTGTATTTGGCAATAATATTAACGTCGTGAAGTTTGGTGATACACTGCGAAAGTAGAAAAGTAAAAGTTCAGATAGAGTTCAAATACACAAAGACTTTTCAATAAGGTATAAATTATTTCAGCATGGGTTTTATTAAAAAGTGGTCTAAGTTAACCGAAGGGATTTTGAATACCTATTCACCTGTTTGTGTGAGAGGATTGCAAGTTTATAATACTCAATCTTTTGTAGGTCTATGACAAAAATATAAAAAGCTTAGACAGTTTAGTAAAGATACAAGTATAACGTCGAATATTTAGAAAACTGAATCAGCTAATAATAAATCTCAATGCTAAGCTTCGAGTTCATCGTATACTTCGTTTTCTTGTGACTATATCTTCGTGTGCAGAGCTATAAACTTCCTAAGTTGGACACTAAGCTCTCAAGCAGTCGAACTCTTCTGAACCCTTTCGCTGCAATTGCAAATTTATTAAAATATATTCTTCTATATATAGTTTAGAGCTACGATGCCACAGACCGGCACATAAATACACAGATACGCTAAGCTTATAATATTAAATAAATAAATAAATAATATGTGTGGACATCTCACACAACGCCATCTAGCCCTAAACTAAGCAAAGCTTGTACTATGGGAACCAGATAACTGATACAATACTTAGATACTTTTTTGTTTGTAAATACATACATAGAATACAATATAACACCCAGACACAGAACAAACACCTATGTTCATCATACAAATGTTTGTTCTGGGTGGGAATCGAACCCACGACCCACAGTTCAGAAGGCAGGGTTACTACCAACTGAGGTATCGAGCCAGACCCTATTCCTCTGGTATTGGGGGATATAAAACATAAGCTATGTAAGTATGTAAAATTGTATTATCATAGGGTAGGCACGCATTTTTTTATATTTTTTGACGTTTAAAACGGCGTCATTTAGCCCCAAACTAAGCAAAGCTCTTACTATGGGAATCAGATAAAAGAGGGTAGGAAAAGGTTGAGAAAAAGAGAAGTGTCGAACAAATCGAATCTAGTAAAAGTACTAGTACGACTCTATATAAATCCTCTCCGTCCAAAGGTTGTCTGGAAGAGATTGTTTTTAGCGATAAGGTCGCCCATTGTTCCCCACTAGTGGTGATTCATTGTATTATTTGAAAATATTGTTATTGGTGAACAAAAATTTCAAATAACCACCCAGTTTTACCCTCTTAGGGGTGGAATTTCGAAAAACCCTTTCTTAGTGGACGCTTAGTTATTGTTTCATTATCTGCTTTTAAAGATAAAATAGGTTTTGCATACATTGATCCAAATAGCAAACCACATAATACCTGAAACATCTATACACAAGTTACTATTCCCATTCCATAACCATTGTAATAAATTGTAGAACGCAGACTTAATAATAGGAAAAGGATTTTTTAATAATATTTGAATCAAGCTCCATTCTTGTGCAATATTATCGTAAAATGCAAGGCGCATATTATCATAAAAGCATGCAACGTGAGCGTTCTCTTTAGCATTAAATTGCTCATGTAAAAGCTTCAATAAAGCATAATCCTGATGGCGACGGCGAGCGGTCGGCGCGGACCGAACGTGCAAGAATGTTTGCATTTTATTCCTAGAAAATTAAGATTCGCAAAGCGGCATCCCGCCTGCTCACATGCCGGATAATCTCCATCCGCTCTAAATAACCAAAGCAATATGTCACATCACACATGCCGCTGTTTTCAAACTGAGCTCGTAATTAACAACTTTATTTACTACCACGGTCCGTCCTCAGATGAGTCAGAAACAATAGACAATCTCATTTCGGAATGGTTTCAAACTCTGGTTATTCAATATTTTGTATTATTTGTACGGGATTTACTCACGTTTAAAATTGGCCGGACTATCCGACTATAGTTTCAACTGCATTTGGCAGCCTTCCTCAAGGTGAAATCTCAAGGTGGTCCAAATGCAGTTGAAACTATAGTCGGATAGTCAGGCCAATTTTAAACGTGAGTAAATCCCGTACGAATAATACAAAATGTGTGAAAACCACGTTAGTTTCCATAATAAAATCTGGTTATTCAAATTTGGGAATGCAGTCATATCTCTTGTTTCACGTGACAGTACTTAGGCAAAACTTGCAATTTGTTTGAAATGCTTTGTGAGATTCATTGAAAAGAATCCGAAAATGGCGGTTGAATATAGTGATTTAAGTCGATGAAATGTAGTACATATAAAAAATTATTCATAATAAAAATAATTAATCTTATGCTCCACACTCCAGTACATAATAATCAGGTAAGGATTAAGATTTTGTTTATTATTGCGATGTATAAACGTTACGAAACTTAACTCATTCTCAGGAGTACCCCTCTACTTAATGCTAAATTGTTCTCTCACCAGGAATATTAATAAGCTATCACCTCTATCTTAATTACCGAACAGAATTATTTACTTTGTAACTACTCCCACCAGCGGTTAACATTCTGAGCTGCGTCAATTTCGGGTCCTTACACCACTTTTGATATGCTAAAGGTTATATTTGCATAATAAACAAGTGAGTGTTGCAGAGATAAAATTAAGCTCACGCAAACCTGTACGGTAATTTTTTTGGTGAAATTCAAAGTCAAAGTCAAAAGATTTATTACAAATAGGCTATTTTTACAAGTACAAATTATTTTAGGTACGTTGGTATCCTATATATATATGGTTGATTGGTTGGTAGGTATATTAAGTTATTTAACTATGCATATAACATTACAAAGTGTTTATTGTCAAATAACAATTAAAATAATATTTGCCATAAGATTAAGCTTTTATGAGATACTGAGAGATTTTTATTGAAGCTTATTGCCGTGTTGGCAATTACTCGTATAATCTGCATAGGATAGATTAAATTAGATGGTGAATAATGTGACGGAAAATTTATATCAGGTGAGACAAAGGTCAAAATGTTTCGCATATATCCAATTAAAAAAACCTTAACTCCTCCATAAGCGGATGGGTCAACTTTGACGACTTTTTTGTGTGCTTTCGAGTAGGTCTCTGGATGGTTTAGATAACCCGTAGGAAGCCGAGGCGGGTTATACAGTTATACAGTAAATATATAAAATTGACGTAAAAATATATTTAGCAATAAAATACAATGTTTCGGTATCTCTGCAGTTTTATTATGGCGCTTAGAAATTGTGATTTATAGAGAAAGCCGTACCATGCTTTGCGTTTAATATCCTGAAGATATAAAATATGGATATGGATTTCACGCAAAAGAAGATAAATGAGCTTTGTTTTTGATCTATTTACCAGCTACGGTGTTCCATCCAACCTTATCAAAGTAGTTACTGAATAAATGTGTACCATTATAGATAGATAGATAAACTCCTTATTGTATGTGTACACAATTGATAACATATATAACATACATATAACATTAATAACGAGGTATCCACTAAGAAAGGGTTTTTCAAAATTCCACCACTAAGAGGGTAAAACTGGGTGGTTGAATTATCTGTAAAAAAAACTTCTTCGTTTCCTATAGGCCACGCTGGCGAAGCCGCGGGCAGAAGCTAGTTACTATATGTCGATTGAACGGCGTGCCAAAAGGTTAATTGACGACGACACTTTGATTGGTGAAAGGCTCCAGAGCCTTGCACATCGACGTAAGGTGGCAAGTCTGTCGGTCTTTTACAGATTACACCACGGTGAATGCGCTCAAGAACTGCATGATCTCATTCTCCCATCACCATTCCACTACCGGACTACTAGACGCTCGGCTAAGCGCCATCCTTTCGTGGTCGAAATACCACCCATTCGTACTAAGCGATTTGACTCAACGTTCTTAATTAGAACGGCTAAAGAATGGAATGCCCTGCCAGCGTCTGTGTTTCCGGCGAAATATGACCCGGGCGTGTTCAAAAGAAGAGTGAATAGGTATTTACTTGGCATTATTATTAGCATGCTACACCTTCGATCGCATCGTTACTTCCCATCAGGTGAGAGCGTGGTCAAATGCTAGACAAATTTCAAGTAAAAAAAAATATGTATCCAAAACATTATTTACCCTAAATGATTAATTATACTCGTAAATCAATAACTTAGAAATAGAGAAATTCTGTCGTCTGTTTTTACTAACGAAAATATACCAAACTCGTTAAATTTACCCAAACCACAAAGAGAAACCAATACCCGACATAATTACGAGAAGCATTTACTTCTACACGCATGGTTTTCGAATGCTACTTATTACTTTCCACTTGATTGGATTTTCGCTACGGTGTAACCTACCTTGTTTAGCTCCCTGAGGTAATTCACTGGCTTACACGACAAGTAACTTGGGTATTTGGGTACCTACCGAAAAAAGGTCAAATACCCCAATCAGTTACTTCAGTTAACGTTAATGAAATTACACCCAAGTTTTACCTTAGATTGATTATAATGGAATTATTGAGTTGTTCTATTGCTCAGCTAACTCTATTAGTTGACGAGTTGGCAAGTATAAGCTTGTACAGGCAATATATTTATTATGTATGTTTATCTGAAGTTACAATTGAAGGGGTGAGAACAAAAAGGGTTTAACTGATTTTTTTTCACAAAATAACTTATGGGTATCGTCGGATTCAGCGTGAAATTATCTACAATAATACATTCACAAAATACCGAAATGAGGCTTAAATCTCGAGATTTTGAGTCTAAAAACGATTTATCTGTCACAGGAATACAGTTCGCGTAGCATAAAAACATTATTATATTTATTTTATTATAATATATTTTTACAGTAATTGTATGAATTAGTACTATATTTAGTATTTTAAAATATAATAAATGCATTTTCAAGCAACTGAAACTTACATAAACCTTTTCTATTACCTTATAAGCACTCTACATTAAAATGAGGCTGTTGAAGTTTAAGGTCAATTTTCACGAAACTATCAATTTGACAGTTAAACCCTTTTTATTCTCAACCTTTCAATTGTTGTGGCTGTGTTCTGGTGTAATGTTGCTCTGCGTATTCATTAATTCGTGTGCATATCAATTATTACTTCGAAAATGTTTATTTTGATACTTGATTTATGTATAAACTTGTTTGAACAGACAGTAAACGTTTTTATCTAATTGAATCCCGTAAATGGCACAGACCGAGCACGTAACTCAAGATCCGCTCGTTACAGAACTCCGATGGGTTTTCTTTGAGGACAGTAGACCAAATCAATAGAACACACGTGCCACCAAAGTTTCTACGTAAATTAGAGAGCAAGCGATTTGGTTAAGTCCCTCTACTCAGACCCGCCTAGTTAGCGTCGCCGCCACTTTGCGATGAGATACGAGTACGTTAATGGGTCGCCTTGAGTAATCGAGCGGCTGTCTGTTTGCTACTTTGCAAAGTTTTAAATGTGAAATTAATATCGCGTATAAGTGAATGACTCTTAACATTAGACTTTACGCGGTGGTATTAAGAAATATATTGGCGTGTAAAATCTGTATCTGGATTGGGGTATCATCTTGAATTTTCGTTGAAAACTTATTGCGGACCAAAGTGCAATAATTCATCGAACTTTAAACTTACCACTAAATCATGTAACTTATCATCGTCTAAAATGTATCATGCTAAACAGAGGTTTTACCAATTTCATTTCACAGATTATTGATAGATAAACTCTTTATTGTACACACCAAATCATAAAAAATACAAAGAAAAAAAAACAATCAATTATATAAAGTGTAACAATGGGCGATCTTATCGCTAAAAGCGATCTCTTCCAGGCAACCTTTGGATGGAGAGACTTTGACGAAGTGGTAAAGGATTTCTATCAGGAAAAATTATCTTCATTATTATATAAGTCAACATGAATATAGGGGCATTCAGTACCTATATACGTGACTGTGGTGTACTACGAATGAAAATTGATGACGAGTAACAAACGCAAATCATAATAAACCGTCTTCAGAATTATATGGTTTTCTCATAGATAGCATTATTAGAACTGAACCAAATTAAAATGGAACCACTCGGGTGGCACCAGCTTTCAAATAAAAAAAGAATCATCGAAATCAGTTCACCCAGTCGAAACTTCTGAGATAGCAAACACACACTCGAATTGAGCACTTCTCCTTTTTTGGAGTCGATTATAAACATAGGGACAGTAAAAACCGCGAAATAGTAAAACATCAATGCAAAAACAACAAATTGTTTTTTTTATTATTAATTAGTAGTACTTTTAAAAGCGTCAAAGGAGAACATTTTTTCTTATGATGTCACAGACGGACAGCACGTGAAAACCTAATATACCGCTATATGGCCAAGTATAATAAAGATGGGTGGTGCAGAAGATACATATTGTTGAGTAAATAAAAGTCTCTCCTGGGGGGTGATCACGAAACATTGATTGCAATGCAACAGGAGGAATTTCCATACTAACTATGCACATAAACTGCGTATTCAAACTGTCAAATCCATACAAATTTGTGTTTCTATTGATTGCAATCGAGTTATGTGATCGCCAGCTGGGCATTTGCTTAGTGCTGTAATGTAGTATGTAGGTTTGAAACTTTAATGGTTAATTCACTTTTATCATAGTTTCATCAATTTCAGCCAATTTATAATCCATCGGAAATTTACATTTACAAAATTGAGATGTTTCTCTGTCACTCCGTCTCCTTTATTCTAAATGTAGATGAACGAGATAGAAAATGTAGATTTTGAATTGGAAGCTTTCCGATAGATTATTAATCGGAGTACATACTATTGACTCTAGCTCTAATATATATTGAATGAAGATACAAAATATCACACAAAATCATAAAGACACGACTCACGTCAGCACTAAAATGTCTACTAAAGGTGAAGCGAGTATGAACTGCTTCGAAATTATGTGACAAAATAACTAAAGAATGTTTCGTGTATATTCTTGTCATGTAATATTTTGTGTATACAGTTTATGTAAGACTACAATCTCTCGGGAAGCTCATAAAGAATTGCACGGTGCTTATCCCACTCCTCGGGACACCAAGCGTCCATACCACAAGTGAAATTCAGGTGTGGAATTTCGCCGGGTTTCTTGTCCTACGTCAAATATTAAATTCCCCAGCCGCCATATTAATATTCAAACACTTTTCTCGGTCGATGATAAAAATTCTTTCTTTGAAAGTCATTTGAGGTGATTGCTCAAAGCCATTCATTCAAGGATGCCTTTAGAATCCAACATATCTCAACTCTTTACGGTCTGAATGCTTCAGATTGTTCCCTTAATTGAAATTGCCTTTATATCTAACACCCTTTGCCTAATTGCATTACCAATCCGTAGTATATCTTGTTTATCACTCACTTACGCTGATGTCGGTAATGGGATTGTTTGTCTAGTTCAAGCCGAGAAAGGTCGAATACTATTAAATCGATATTTATAGTCACAGACTTTGCTTTGAAAATGCTAGGTAGACTATCATTGTGGTGAGAACGTCTGGGTATAATGTATTTTATTTATAATCTAAACCACTATAGCCTAGTTCTTGTTAGTAAATAAACGTATATATTTTTCATGGTGTCCTCAGTTATTTTCACTGTTCAACCCTGTGATTGAACACAATTAATACTGACTCAGTATTAATTGTGTCAACAAAATTGCTGAAACAATAATGGATTTTTATGAAGATGCAATGAAATGTATATCTCTGGCTAAGAAAAAATTGGAGTGCAGGTGCTCCAATCACCCCCACTATATAAACCATGACAAAAATAGAGAACAAAGGACGTCATTTTTATTCATAAATCTAAAGACCCTATTTCTATAGTAGATCGAGCCTGAACCGTACCGTCGATAGTGCTGGAGCCAAGGAACCGAATAATAAAGATTTATTACCGATTGATTTCACGTTGATATTTCCTTATTTGAATTTTTACATGCCTGATTTATAAATCGGTTTGTGGCCAAAATCTATCATTGTTTAAACCCAAATACTCTGAAAATTAGTGTCCAATTCGTTATCTAGGTTTCTTTGTACGTATTTTATTTTTGTATTCATAATTCAGGTGGCTTAGTGATCGCAGAAGATTGTAGTTATTTGATAAAAATGCTGCTGTGCATTCCCTAGATAGTCCTTTCGCCAACTCTTACGTCATCTCTAAGACAACATGGCTTAGAATAAAAGAGTATTTCGTTGATAATCTGCAATCTACACTCCATATTGAGCTTGGGAAGTAAGTAGTTTTTGATTTAGTGTCGAAGTTTGAATACAAAAACAGCGCGATCCGACATTCCGACACCATTTATTTCTCACTTCTCTTTCGTCTTTTCTTTTTGTCATCGATAAAGGGGCACAGAAAAAGTTCAAGTCGTGCATTAGCGTGTTTTGAGACGTGACTTGGGATAGAAACATTTTCTCTCATCACACTTGGACGCTATTTTTTGAGCCAAAGTTATTCTACTATACGATAGAAACCCTTACAAACTGCACTAGATCCACAGCCACAATAGCGCGTAAAAACATTGAACTTTGTATGATTTCTGTTTTTCATAACGGAATACTTACTAAAGAGTAGGTCGCGTTCGCAGTGCATCTCTATATTTAGCGCTCTTTCATCTAGAGATGAGATTAGTGGCGCCGTCTGCGCGGTCACGTAGACGTCGTGTCGAGTGTCAGCGAGTAGCGTGTGCAGGCACAAGGGTGGATCAAGGTGTAACTCCTATAGAAAATGAAGTAACCTATAGTTATTTAAAGCGACATTACAGTTGTTCTGAGAGTTTCAGTACCTACTGGTAGCTACGATTATCAAAAATGGTTTCCGTCAACTGACTAGCAGAACTTGATCTGGTAGGCGATCATATAACTGGTTGAAATCATCAACCAATGGAAACGCATAAATGAATGAAATCAATAGTTTCAATACGCAGCTTATGTGCATAGTTACTATGGAATTTTCGAATTCGGAATGATTTTTCTCCTGTCGCATACCCCTGGGTAGTAACCAAGCACATTAACTGCGCATTGAACCTGCCAAACCCATAGAAGTATTTGTATCTATTGGTTGCAATCAAGTTATGTGATCGCCTAGTTAGCGTTCAAGTGTTTTCGTCGCGACCGGAGCGGCGGGTGTAAAGAGTGTTTTCGTATTCAAATATATACTATCATATCATATCAATATATATTATCATATCCTGTGCATATAATAAATTATTTTCAATAATATAGTCTGAAGTAATTATCCGACAAACATATTTTTACGGAGGTTTTCATACAAGCTGTATTTAAAAGACTCCAAAATGGCGTCATAAAATTATTCCACCGATGAATGGGAACTTTCAATAGTTACGCATTCATCCATTACATTATTACATTATTACATTGCTAAGTAAAAAATCTTAACAGTCAGATAGACGAATAATAAAAAAAGGAATTAATGGATTCCTTTGCTCATTTTATTGTTCGTATCACTTTATACGCAGATTACAAGTTTTACAAAAACTAAAAGTTTGCTAAAACTTGTAATCTGCGCATAAAGTGCCTTGCTCCCTGGTCCTAGTTCCACCCTGTTTAACGCTACGCCTTAGGCACCTCGGGTTATGCCACTGCACGCGCCGTCGCTCCGTCACCGCTGTTGCGTCCTCGAACGATATCCACATTGTACAATATTAAGTTGTCGATAGATTTTCTCCTGACTTGAAAATAAACATAGACAGCTTAAGCACATTTAAACAAGCTTTAAACTAGTGTTTAACTGCTATTTTGTATTGGTAAACACACGTTTGACGTCTGTCTAAGCCTTGTTTATTTATTTGTGGTAACATGATTAGACGTCGGAGAGACTTGTTTAAATAATATACATTTAAATAGTATTGAATAGTATACATTTTCAAAGAGCCTATTTTATTTGTGTTAGTTAATAACCATAAAAGCCATATATGTTATAGACGTTAATAAAGTGCTTAAATTGCTCCGTACCGTTTTTGATCTCTCGTAAATCGCCACGTCATTGAGAACTTGGCAGAATATTTTAAGCATTATTAAGCTTGACTAACTATAAAGTAAGTTTATTAGATGTGTATGTAAAAAAAAATAAGATGATAAATCCGACTTCAATCTCCTCAATTTTATACTGAGAAATACTTGGATGATATTATCATCTATGTATTTTTCCAAGTTATTGTAATTTATAGACCAAACTACTAAACCGATTTTGATGAAATTTATATAGAACCATCTGAAAGTATATCCTTTCAAATTAAAAAATAATATTATAAATCAGTGAATGTAAAGTAAATGACGGAAATTTGAGATAACACACATATTAAAATAAAAAAGAATAAAATTAAATTGATAATTTCCTCTATTTTGGAGTCGGTTGAAAATAATATATTCTTTAAGTTACAATATTTTCAAATTTGACTGCACCAGCGGCAAGGACTCGTTGCTGTTTTATTAATTTCTTAAAAAAAAAGTTTTTCTTTTCTTTTATTTGTTTCATTTATTTTGTAACTAAATATAAATCTCGTTTAAATGTCCAAAACTTCAGAGATGCAATAATACGCGTTGATTTAATTGATAGAATCAGGCGTGAATTTGCGGAAGTTCATCTTAAATACAAAATGAAATAAGATTAGGTTTTTACCGAAATCACACTAGATATTCTTATTTCAATTTGTACGCGTTGATTTGCCAATCCAGCATCCTCTTTTCAATGATTAGAACATTAGCACTAAAAGTGTGAGTTGTAGAGTTGTAGAGTGGCTTCAGATACCGCTACAATTTAACTGTCGTGCAAATTGGCCTCATCAATTTTGGTAAATGACCGACCGCGATCAAATTGTCGCAAAATATGCATCACTAGTACATTTCATCTTCATTTTATTGGCAATCCAGCGGAGGGTGGTAATTTTATCTTATTATCTCGTACGTTTCAGTAGCTTACACCCCGCGCTCCGAGTACTGTTTCAACATTTAAAATGAGTTAATTTTACTTTTACTCTCAGTGGTATCGTTCACTAACCGTCGGTGTTCTACGCCTCAAACTTCAATATTAAAATTTACAGGTATATTAAGTGAAGTTCTTCTCGAAATATGTGAGTCCTTTATGAATAGCAACACTGTCGCAAAAAAGAAAAGAAGAAAAGTTTATATCCAAATCTTCTGTCTACTTTAAGAAATGAGAACGTTGTTGGCCTAAAAGACGTACGTATTTTCTTGCAGTACTTTGGTTACGGTTTGGTTTTGGTTTGGTTATGTTTACTGAAACAAATTGTGAGAACTTATATTACGCTTCTTAATTCTACACATGAGTCTAAGGAAACAAATATTTTATGCTCCATTTAGCTTAACACGTCCGGCTAAGGTACAATTTCACGTCTACCATTCACTTACGAGCCTAGTATATTTGCGCATCTTTTTAAGTTTACGAGCGCGCAGTTTGCGTCCTACTATAAACACGGTCTTTTTATGTGTAAGTTACAGCTTCCCAACTATACATGACAGTTCGTAATTTTATTGGAGTGGGCTCTTTGTTTCGGTGACTTCTAATTTATATTATGGATTATGAAAATTTGAGTTCTACTTCTACCCCTTCATAAAACAAATCACATCAATCATCGAATCACAAACTCGTAAAAGTAGCGCAGAGTTGTTCATTGCTTGGTTTGTTTGAAAACTTTGAAGCGGAGAAAGACATCCCTACTAATTTAGGATTATTTGACTGTACGACAATGGGTATTGTCTATCTTCAAATGGGTAAGGCCCGTGACTGGGACAATAGGCTCATTTATTCCTTCCCTTAGGCGTAGACACAAACTACGGCTATAAGATTAACGGGTTGAACACAACGAAATAATTACTATGCATTCTTGTAATCATTGTTTGTACTTTGGAAACAAAACCAAATTGTTGGAAAAATCAACGTCTCACTTTTCCCGGCGCGGCTTATATAAATATTGGGATCCGTTTTGGGCAGCATTAACGGAATTCACGTGTATATCCAATTATTTTACGATTAAATCACATTTATAACATACAGAAGCGCCCCTTGGTTTTACCTAATATTTACCCATCCTCAGACGGAACTTTACATTTTTCGGAAGAAAGTATATCGTAATGTATCTCGATAGTTTTAATTAGCAATCTATATGCATTAAAAATAAACAATAACTAATAATTACCCAAATTATTCAAGGACTTGACGAGTTCAAGATATGATCTTTAAAACCTTAAATTTTTTTAATTTAAATGCCTTGGAACCAAAGCACTTTGTTTCAAACTAGAATATATTTCAGATATGAAATTGAACGGACGACGGATATATATCCAATTGGGATTCATAAAACGCACCTCTCCCGAAGCTCTTGGAGTTCCTTCCATCATTTCAGAATACCCTTGTCACTTCCATTACGTTTGCCAATGTGGGCGGTCGTTCAGACCGTCCTTCATTTACCATAGTTATATGGCGTTCTCATATCCTAAGTGTCTTGTACTTCAACCTTGACGAATTTGGAAGCTCTATTTGAGCGTAATACCTCCGCAGGTAGGTTGTGAACGGCAAGAAAATGTACTAACAAAACAATTACTCTGTTTTAATTTACCTACGTAATATGAAACCTTCATTAAAATAGGCATACGACACATTCAGCTGTAGGAGTTCTATTTGCGTCAAATTGGCAAGGTAAAGCTTGACAAATGGATGCCCCACGAACTCAATGACAGTCAACATGAAGTATGCGTCGAGACGTGTCTTGCACTACTCAACAGGCACAAAAACGAAAGAATTTTGATTCGCTTCGTGACCGTTGACGGAAAATTGATTTTGTTTGACAATCGCAAACGCTCAGCAAGTTGATTGGATCCTGCTTCGGTACCTAAACAACAACCTAAACGAAAGATTACCCCTAGAAAAATGATGGTCATGGTTTGGTGGTCTAGCGCCGGTGTGATTCATCACACCTTTTTACCAAACGGGATGAGCGTTACTGCAGATGTGTACTGTAAAGAACTGAACACAATGATGGAGAAGCTCGCACGTCTCCAACCAGCTTTGTTCAACAGCTCGTCTCTGCTGCTCCTGTACCTTATGACCTTGAACTGCTCAGCAGACGGTCTTCAAGTTGAAGAAATAAGAGCTGGGGTTGGAAGCTAGACGTCATCTTCCATACTCACCGGACCTTGCGCCTTCAGACCTTCACTTTTTCCAGATTTTTGATAACTTCTACATGAAAAAAATTCAATAATCGAGAGGCAGTACTAAATACCTGCCTGCCAATAAACTGCCACAGCGTTGGCAAAGATACATCGATTGAATGGGTGATTTAAATAATAGAAATAAAAACCGAAGACAAAAGGCTATACTGGTATTAGTTATTTACACCTCTCTAATCTACTTCGAAGAGTGAGCTTTAGTTTCCGTAGTACATACTACAAAGCACCTTTGTAATTTCGTTTGTCCGTCGTCCGTCTATCCGATCTACTCCTCTACAGCTTAATGTCTTTTATCAATAGATAGTTTATTGTGTAATATCTACTCAGTGGGATCTTTGACTCGTGATCCTGCCAATTATGTACTACCGGACTCGTGGTCCCAATATACTAAAAAGTCATGGCTCGCTGTCCCACTATATATTAGATTCACCAGTCATGTGTACAATGCAGACCAAGATTTCGTTATTGCTATTAGTGGAACTTAGTAGTTGGACCACGTATCTAATGGTAATGGGACCATGAGTCCGGTTGTGTATAATTAGTAAGGCTACGAATAAAAAATCTTCAGTGCTAATCTCCGTGTTGCTCTCTCTCAGTGCTTATCCAGACAAAAATTCAACACATACTTCCTTACAGTCCTGGAAGTATACGTGTCGCCTCTCAGTCTGCCGAGAACGTTCCCAAATGGCGAAAGCTTTTATAACTTCAGCGGTACACACACATACACAAATAAAACACAAAGACAATAAATTAATGCGAGTCACTATAAAGCAGCCACTAAGCCTCGCCCAGATTAAGTAGGACTCCGAACAAACCACTGCGAATTTAGGCATAAAACCCGCTTTGTATTGAAATGAGATCGCATTTACCATAGTAATAAGTAAATATTAACCTTTATGTTTACTTAATACACTCTTATCCTTTATCCAAAACAAGGTTTCAAATAGAATAAATTTTAGCATAGAAAGTACGCATAAAAAATGCGCATGGATTTCCTTCGTAGCTTTGGAAGTATTGTAGTTTTTGAGATATCTTGATAAATCAGGCAGTAGTACCTATTTCAATTTTATATAAATACATATATGATTTAGAAACAAAGAAAATCTTCGCCGGAAAAGTACCACTCATCGTCACGACAATTGCGAAGTCACTTTCCGAAGCACACTTCCGGCCCATCAATCCGAATTGTGGCGCAAAAATGTCACGTAAGAAATTGGATTTTAAATGATTTGTTATTGTCAAAACCGAGTAATGGGGAAAACGCCACGCATCAGATCGAAAACCACGCTCGTGGAGTATACATTCATCCATACAATCGTAAGCCCACAACAACGGAGTTATCTTGTTATGCGCATTATGAAAACGATCCCATTTTAGCAGGTAACCGTCAGAAAATCAATTTTGCGTGATACATAGATACCAAGACATTCCGCTTATTCGGGAATGAAAGTTATTTCAGATACAATTTGCTGTGGGCTGACGAGGGTCGACAAGTGTGTAAAACAATTTGCCATGCGAGTTAATTTCTTGCAGTGGCGCAACCCTAAGAGTCTTATATTGCCGTGATGAACTTTTGCAACGTAACACGGTCTGACGGTTATATTTACCGATTTTGTTTTTGCGCCTTAAAGGAACTAGTAACTTTAAACTAACTTTTTATTACATGAAAGTCCCATGTAAATATCTTGACTAAATTAAATATAGTTAGTTTCTTCTGCAATAATATTCTATCATTGTCCCAGATAGTGAAAGAAAATCCAATTTACATAATGAAACTCGATATTAATTTTATACGCACAATCTAATTAGAAATCAGCATGCATAGTTGTTTAATAATACATATCTAATTCTATAAAACATAGCACAATTATAATTATAATTTATTTTCCATACTCATTTTTGTTATAATTGTAGCATATGTAGTAAAAATTAAATGTCGAACAGATTTTTTTTTTCTTATTATTATTAGGTATTTCACAATTTTATAGAAAAGTGGCTGCGCCGTGTTTGCACGTGTATAATAAAAAGAGTATTTTACTTGTATAATTACATAACCACTGCAGCGTAAAGACAGAATAACCACACACACGCAACCATATGCATATATAATATTCAAAGTCAAAAGATTTATTGCAAATAGGCTATTTTTTGACCGGTGTGAACTTGGCAGCCAAAAGTTAGCAGCCAATAATCCGGTCAATTTTTTAACTACTGAAATATTCATGTATTGATACTGAAACACCAAGATTTATGTGCAGGCTGTCACGCAAGCACTAATTATGATACCGGATTAGAAGTGATTTACCCCACGAGCGTCGTGGAGAATATCTTCCATAATATTTAGTAAAAGTTATTGAAACGCTTTTCACCCCAGATACACCTGTAATCCCCTGAAATTTGAAAATATTTTTATTGAATTGAAAAGCCTACAAAAGTACCTTTACTATGAGTATGGTGAAAACGTGGCTTTGAAATGATTTATGCATTCAATAATCGATCAAACTATAAAAATCAAAAATATCCCGAAATTTTTGGCTGTTGAAGATTTTCAGTGTGTGAAACGCTGAAGTTTTAGCATATAGTTACTGAAACATCTTGACCATTCTATAGGCTATAATACCAGTACTATGTTATGCCGGCTTCGAAAAGATTAAAACGGCGTCTTCCATAATATTAAGTAAAAACTTATTCAAACGCTTTTCGCCCCAGTACAACCTGTAATCCCCTGAAATTTGAAAATATTTTTATTGAATTAAAAAGCCTACAAAAGTACCTTTACTATGAGTATAGTGAAAAGGTGGCTTTGAAACGATTTATGCATTCAATAATCGATCAAACAATGAAAAATCACAAATAACCCGAATTTTTTTGGCTGCTGAAGATTTTCAGTGTGTGAAACGCTGAATTTGTAGCATATAACTACTGAAACATCTAGAACTATGTACAGGCTATCATACCAGACCTATGATATGCCGGCTTCGAAACGATTGAACCCACCAGCGTCTTCCATAATATTGAGAAACATTTTTTCAAACGCTTTTCGCCCAAGTACAACCTGTAATCCCCTGAAATTTGAAAATATTTTTATTGAATTGCAAAGCCTACAAAAGTACCTTTACTATGAGTATAGTGAAAAGGTGGCTTTGAAACGATTTACGCATTCAATAATCGATCAAACTATGAAAAATCACAAAAAACCCGAATTTTTTTGGCTGCTGAAGATTTTCAGTGTGTGAAACGCTGAATTTGTAGCATATAACTACTGAAACATCTGGCACTATGTACAGGCTATCGTACCAGAACTATGTTATGCCGGCTTCAAAACGATTACACCCACCAGCGTCTTTCATAAAATCGAGAAACATATTTTTCAAACACTTTTCGCCCCAGTACAACCTGTAATCCCCTGAAATTTGAAAATATTTTTAATGAATTGAAAAGCCTACAAAAGTACCTTTACTATGAATATAGTGAAAAGGTGGCTTTGAAACGATTTATGCATTCAATAATCGATCAAACTATGAAAAATCACAAATAACCCGAATTTTTTTGGCTGCTGAAGATTTTCAGTGTGTGAAACCCTGAATTTGTAGCATATAACTACTGAAACATCTAGAACTTTGTAAAGGCTATCATACCAGAACTATGTTATGCCGGCTTCGAAACGATTGAACCCACCAGCGTCTTCCATAAAATTGAGAAACATTTTTTTCGAACACTTTTCGCCCCAGTACAACCTGTAATCCCCTGAAATTTGAAAATATTTTTATTGAATTGAAAAGCCTACAAAAGTACCTTTACTATGAGTATGGTGAAAACGTGGCTTTGAAATGATTTATGCATTCAATAATCGATCAAACTATAAAAATCAAAAATATCCCGAAATTTTTGGCTGTTGAAGATTTTCAGTGTGTGAAACGCTGAAGTTTTAGCATATAGTTACTGAAACATCTTGACCATTCTATAGGCTATAATACCAGTACTATGTTATGCCGGCTTCGAAAAGATTAAAACGGCGTCTTCCATAATATTAAGTAAAAACTTATTCAAACGCTTTTCGCCCCAGTACAACCTGTAATCCCCTGAAATTTGAAAATATTTTTATTGAATTAAAAAGCCTACAAATATATCTTTACTATGAGTATAGTGAAAAGGTGGCTTTGAAACGATTTATGCATTCAATAATCGATCAAACAATGAAAAATCACAAATAACCCGAATTTTTTTGGCTGCTGAAGATTTTCAGTGTGTGAAACGCTGAATTTGTAGCATATAACTACTGAAACATCTAGAACTATGTACAGGCTATCATACCAGAACTATGTTATGCCGGCTTCGAAACGATTGAACCCACCAGCGTCTTCCATAATATTGAGAAACATTTTTTCAAACGCTTTTCGCCCAAGTACAACCTGTAATCCCCTGAAATTTGAAAATATTTTTATTGAATTGCAAAGCCTACAAAAGTACCTTTACTATGAGTATAGTGAAAAGGTGGCTTTGAAACGATTTACGCATTCAATAATCGATCAAACTATGAAAAATCACAAATAACCCGAATTTTTTTGGCTGCTGAAGATTTTCAGTGTGTGAAACGCTGAATTTGTAGCATATAACTACTCAAACATCTGGCACTATGTACAGGCTATCGTACCAGAACTATGTTATGCCGGCTTCAAAACGATTACACCCACCAGCGTCTTTCATAAAATCGAGAAACATATTTTTCAAACACTTTTCGCCCCAGTACAACCTGTAATCCCCTGAAATTTGAAAATATTTTTAATGAATTGAAAAGCCTACAAAAGTACCTTTACTATGAGTATAGTGAAAAGGTGGCTTTGAAACGATTTATGCATTCAATAATCGATCAAACTATGAAAAATCACAAATAACCCGAATTTTTTTGGCTGCTGAAGATTTTCAGTGTGTGAAACCCTGAATTTGTAGCATATAACTACTGAAACATCTAGAACTTTGTAAAGGCTATCATACCAGAACTATGTTATGCCGGCTTCGAAACGATTGAACCCGCCAGCGTCTTCCATAAAATTGAGAAACATTTTTTTCGAACACTTTTCGCCCCAGTACAACCTGTAATCCCCTGAAATTTGAAAATATTTTTATTGAAATGAAAAGCCTACAAAAGTACCTTTACTATGAGTATGGTGAAACGTGGCTTTGAAATGATTTATGCATTCAATAATCGATCAAACTATAAAAATCAAAAATATCCCGAAATTTTTGGCTGTTGAAGATTTTCAGTGTGTGAAACGCTGAAGTTTTAGCATATAGTTACTGAAACATCTTGACCATTCTATAGGCTATAATACCAGTACTATGTTATGCCGGCTTCGAAAAGATTAAAACGGCGTCTTCCATAATATTAAGTAAAAACTTATTCAAACGCTTTTCGCCCTAGTACAACCTGTAATCCCCTGAAATTTGAAAATATTTTTATTGAATTAAAAAGACTACAAATATATCTTTACTATGAGTATAGTGAAAAGGTGGCTTTGAAACGATTTATGCATTCAATAATCGATCAAACTATGAAAAATCACAAATAACCCGAATTTTTTTGGCTGCTGAAGATTTTCAGTGTGTGAAACGCTGAATTTGTAGCATATAACTACTGAAACATCTAGAACTATGTACAGGCTATCATACCAGAACTATGTTATGCCGGCTTCGAAACGATTGAACCCACCAGCGTCTTCCATAATATTGAGAAACATTTTTTCAAACGCTTTTCGCCCTAGTACAACCTGTAATCCCCTGAAATTTGAAAATATTTTTATTGAATTGCAAAGCCTACAAAAGTACCTTTACTATGAGTATAGTGAAAAGGTGGCTTTGAAACGATTTATGCATTCAATAATCGCTCAAATTATGAAAAGTAAAAAATATCCCGAATTTTTTTGGCTGCTGAACATTTTCAGTGTGTGAACGCTGAGTTTGTAGCATATAACTACTGAAACATCTAGAACTATGTACAGGCTATCATACCAGAACTATGTTATGCCGGCTTCGAAACGATTGAACCCACCAGCGTCTTCCATAATATTGAGAAACATTTTTTCAAACGCTTTTCGCCCTAGTACAACCTGTAATCCCCTGAAATTTGAAACTATTTTTATTGAATTGCAAAGCTTAAAAAAGTACCTTTACTATGAGTATAGTGAAAAGGTGGCTTTGAAACGATTTATGCATTCAATAATCGATCAAACTATGAAAAATCACAAATAACCCGATTTTTTTTGGCTGCTGAAGATTTTCAGTGTGTGAAACGCTGAATTTGTAGCATATAACTACTGAAACATCTAGAACTATGTACAGGCTATCATACCAGAACTATGTTATGCCGGCTTCGAAACGATTGAACCCACCAGCGTCTTCCATAATATTGAGAAACATTTTTTCAAACGCTTTTCGCCCTAGTACAACCTGTAATCCCCTGAAATTTGAAAATATTTTTATTGAATTGAAAAGCCTACAAATATATCTTTACTATGAGTATAGTGAAAAGGTGGCTTTGAAACGATTTATGCATTCAATAATCGATCAAACTATGAAAAATCACAAATAACCCGAATTTTTTTGGCTGCTGAAGATTTTCAGTGTGTGAAACGCTGAATTTGTAGCATATAACTACTGAAACATCTGGCACTATGTACAGGCTATCATACCAGAACTATGTTATGCCGGCTTCAAAACGATTACACCCACCAGCGTCTTTCATAAAATCGAGAAACATATTTTTAAAACACTTTTCGCCCCAGTACAACCTGTAATCCCCTGAAATTTGAAAATATTTTTATTGAATTGAAAAGCCTACAAAAGTACCTTTACTATGAGTATAGTGAAAAGGTGGCTTTGAAACGATTTATGCATTCAATTATCGATCAAACTATGAAAAATCACAAATAACCCGAATTTTTTTGGCTGCTGAAGATTTTCAGTGTGTGAAACGCTGAATTTGTAGCATATAACTACTGAAACATCTAGAACTTTGTAAAGGCTATCATACCAGAACTATGTTATGCCGGCTTCGAAACGATTGAACCCACCAGCGTCTTCCATAAAATTGAGAAACATTTTTTTCGAACACTTTTCGCCCCAGTACAACCTGTAATCCCCTGAAATTTGAAAATATTTTTATTGAATTGAAAAGCCTACAAAAGTACCTTTACTATGAGTATGGTGAAAACGTGGCTTTGAAATGATTTATGCATTCAATAATCGATCAAACTATAAAAATCAAAAATATCCCGAAATTTTTGGCTGTTGAAGATTTTCAGTGTGTGAAACGCTGAAGTTTTAGCATATAGTTACTGAAACATCTTGACCATTCTATAGGCTATAATACCAGTACTATGTTATGCCGGCTTCGAAAAGATTAAAACGGCGTCTTCCATAATATTAAGTAAAAACTTATTCAAACGCTTTTCGCCCCAGTACAACCTGTAATCCCCTGAAATTTGAAAATATTTTTATTGAATTAAAAAGCCTACAAATATATCTTTACTATGAGTATAGTGAAAAGGTGGCTTTGAAACGATTTATGCATTCAATAATCGATCAAACAATGAAAAATCACAAATAACCCGAATTTTTTTGGCTGCTGAAGATTTTCAGTGTGTGAAACGCTGAATTTGTAGCATATAACTACTGAAACATCTAGAACTATGTACAGGCTATCATACCAGAACTATGTTATGCCGGCTTCGAAACGATTGAACCCACCAGCGTCTTCCATAATATTGAGAAACATTTTTTCAAACGCTTTTCGCCCAAGTACAACCTGTAATCCCCTGAAATTTGAAAATATTTTTATTGAATTGCAAAGCCTACAAAAGTACCTTTACTATGAGTATAGTGAAAAGGTGGCTTTGAAACGATTTACGCATTCAATAATCGATCAAACTATGAAAAATCACAAATAACCCGAATTTTTTTGGCTGCTGAAGATTTTCAGTGTGTGAAACGCTGAATTTGTAGCATATAACTACTCAAACATCTGGCACTATGTACAGGCTATCGTACCAGAACTATGTTATGCCGGCTTCAAAACGATTACACCCACCAGCGTCTTTCATAAAATCGAGAAACATATTTTTCAAACACTTTTCGCCCCAGTACAACCTGTAATCCCCTGAAATTTGAAAATATTTTTAATGAATTGAAAAGCCTACAAAAGTACCTTTACTATGAATATAGTGAAAAGGTGGCTTTGAAACGATTTATGCATTCAATAATCGATCAAACTATGAAAAATCACAAATAACCCGAATTTTTTTGGCTGCTGAAGATTTTCAGTGTGTGAAACCCTGAATTTGTAGCATATAACTACTGAAACATCTAGAACTTTGTAAAGGCTATCATACCAGAACTATGTTATGCCGGCTTCGAAACGATTGAACCCGCCAGCGTCTTCCATAAAATTGAGAAACATTTTTTTCGAACACTTTTCGCCCCAGTACAACCTGTAATCCCCTGAAATTTGAAAATATTTTTATTGAAATGAAAAGCCTACAAAAGTACCTTTACTATGAGTATGGTGAAACGTGGCTTTGAAATGATTTATGCATTCAATAATCGATCAAACTATAAAAATCAAAAATATCCCGAAATTTTTGGCTGTTGAAGATTTTCAGTGTGTGAAACGCTGAAGTTTTAGCATATAGTTACTGAAACATCTTGACCATTCTATAGGCTATAATACCAGTACTATGTTATGCCGGCTTCGAAAAGATTAAAACGGCGTCTTCCATAATATTAAGTAAAAACTTATTCAAACGCTTTTCGCCCTAGTACAACCTGTAATCCCCTGAAATTTGAAAATATTTTTATTGAATTAAAAAGACTACAAATATATCTTTACTATGAGTATAGTGAAAAGGTGGCTTTGAAACGATTTATGCATTCAATAATCGATCAAACTATGAAAAATCACAAATAACCCGAATTTTTTTGGCTGCTGAAGATTTTCAGTGTGTGAAACGCTGAATTTGTAGCATATAACTACTGAAACATCTAGAACTATGTACAGGCTATCATACCAGAACTATGTTATGCCGGCTTCGAAACGATTGAACCCACCAGCGTCTTCCATAATATTGAGAAACATTTTTTCAAACGCTTTTCGCCCTAGTACAACCTGTAATCCCCTGAAATTTGAAAATATTTTTATTGAATTGCAAAGCCTACAAAAGTACCTTTACTATGAGTATAGTGAAAAGGTGGCTTTGAAACGATTTATGCATTCAATAATCGCTCAAATTATGAAAAGTAAAAAATATCCCGAATTTTTTTGGCTGCTGAACATTTTCAGTGTGTGAACGCTGAGTTTGTAGCATATAACTACTGAAACATCTAGAACTATGTACAGGCTATCATACCAGAACTATGTTATGCCGGCTTCGAAACGATTGAACCCACCAGCGTCTTCCATAATATTGAGAAACATTTTTTCAAACGCTTTTCGCCCTAGTACAACCTGTAATCCCCTGAAATTTGAAACTATTTTTATTGAATTGCAAAGCTTAAAAAAGTACCTTTACTATGAGTATAGTGAAAAGGTGGCTTTGAAACGATTTATGCATTCAATAATCGATCAAACTATGAAAAATCACAAATAACCCGATTTTTTTTGGCTGCTGAAGATTTTCAGTGTGTGAAACGCTGAATTTGTAGCATATAACTACTGAAACATCTAGAACTATGTACAGGCTATCATACCAGAACTATGTTATGCCGGCTTCGAAACGATTGAACCCACCAGCGTCTTCCATAATATTGAGAAACATTTTTTCAAACGCTTTTCGCCCTAGTACAACCTGTAATCCCCTGAAATTTGAAAATATTTTTATTGAATTGAAAAGCCTACAAATATATCTTTACTATGAGTATAGTGAAAAGGTGGCTTTGAAACGATTTATGCATTCAATAATCGATCAAACTATGAAAAATCACAAATAACCCGAATTTTTTTGGCTGCTGAAGATTTTCAGTGTGTGAAACGCTGAATTTGTAGCATATAACTACTGTAACATCTGGCACTATGTACAGGCTATCATACCAGAACTATGTTATGCCGGCTTCAAAACGATTACACCCACCAGCGTCTTTCATAAAATCGAGAAACATATTTTTAAAACACTTTTCGCCCCAGTACAACCTGTAATCCCCTGAAATTTGAAAATATTTTTATTGAATTGAAAAGCCTACAAAAGTACCTTTACTATGAGTATAGTGAAAAGGTGGCTTTGAAACGATTTATGCATTCAATTATCGATCAAACTATGAAAAATCACAAATAACCCGAATTTTTTTGGCTGCTGAAGATTTTCAGTGTGTGAAACGCTGAATTTGTAGCATATAACTACTGAAACATCTAGAACTTTGTAAAGGCTATCATACCAGAACTATGTTATGCCGGCTTCGAAACGATTGAACCCACCAGCGTCTTCCATAAAATTGAGAAACATTTTTTCAAACACTTTTCGCCCCAGTACAACCTGTAATCCCCTGAAATTTGAAAATATTTTTATTGAATTGAAAAGCCTACAAAAGTACCTTTACTATGAGTATAGTGAAAAGGTGGCTTTGAAACGATTTATGCATTCAATAATCGATCAAACTATGAAAAATCACAAATAACCCGAATTTTTTTGGCTGGGCGAAAAGCGTTTGAAAAAATGTTTCTCAATGTTATGGAAGACGCTGGTGGGTTCAATCGTTTCGAAGCCGGCATAACATAGTTTTGGTATGATAGCCTGTACATATTTCTAGATGTTTCAGTAGTTATATACTACAAATTCAGCGTTTCACACACTGAAAATCTTCAGCAGCCAAAATAATTCGGGTTATTTGTGATTTTTCATAGTTTGATCGATTATTGAATGCATAAATCGTTTGAAAGCCACCTTTCCACTATACTGATAGTAAAGGTACTTTTGTAGGCTTTTCAATTCAATAAAAATATTTTCAAATTTCAGGGGATTACAGGTTGTACTGGGGCGAAAAGTGTTTGAAAAATATGTTTCTCGATTTTATGAAAGACGCTGGTGGGTGTAATCGTTTTGAAGCCGGCATAACATAGTTCTGGTATGATAGCCTGTACATAGTGCCAGATGTTACAGTAGTTATATGCTACAAATTCAGCGTTTCACACACTGAAAATCTTCAGCAGCCAAAAAAATTCGGGTTATTTGTGATTTTTCATAGTTTGATCGATTATTGAATGCATAAATCGTTTCAAAGCCACCTTTTCACTATACTCATAGTAAAGATATATTTGTAGGCTTTTCAATTCAATAAAAATATTTTCAAATTTCAGGGGATTACAGGTTGTACTTGGGCGAAAAGTGTTTGAAAAAAATGTTTCTCGATTTTATGGAAGACGCTGGTGGGTGTAATCTTTTCGAAGCCGGCATAACATAGTTCTGGTATGATAGCCTGTACATAGTGCCAGATGTTACAGTAGTTATATGCTACAAATTCAGCGTTTCACACACTGAAAATGTTCAGCAGCCAAAAAAATTCGGGATATTTTTTACTTTTCATAGTTTGAGCGATTATTGAATGCATAAATCGTTTCAAAGCCACCTTTTCACTATACTCATAGTAAAGGTACTTTTGTAGGCTTTTCAATTCAATAAAAATATTTTCAAATTTCAGGGGATTACAGGTTGTACTGGGGCGAAAAGTGTTTGAAAAATATGTTTCTCGATTTTATGAAAGACGCTGGTGGGTGTAATCTTTTCGAAGCCGGCATAACATAGTTCTGGTACGATAGCCTGTACATAGTGCCAGATGTTACAGTAGTTATATGCTACAAATTCAGCGTTTCACACACTGAAAATGTTCAGCAGCCAAAAAAATTCGGGTTATTTGTGATTTTTCATAGTTTGATCGATTATTGAATGCATAAATCGTTTCAAAGCCACCTTTTCACTATACTCATAGTAAAGGTACTTTGGTAGGCTTTTCAATTCAATAAAAATATTTTCAAATTTCAGGGGATTACAGGTTGTACTGGGGCGAAAAGTGTTTGAAAAATATGTTTCTCGATTTTATGAAAGACGCTGGTGGGTGTAATCGTTTTGAAGCCGGCATAACATAGTTCTGGTATGATAGCCTGTACATAGTGCCAGATGTTTCAGTAGTTATATGCTACAAATTCAGCGTTTCACACACTGAAAATCTTCAGCAGCCAAAAAAATTCGGGTTATTTGTGATTTTTCATAGTTTGATCGATTATTGAATGCATAAATCGTTTCAAAGCCACCTTTTCACTATACTCATAGTAAAGATATATTTGTAGGCTTTTCCATTCAATAAAAATATTTTCAAATTTCAGGGGATTACAGGTTGTACTGGGGCGAAAAGTGTTTGAAAAATATGTTTCTCGATTTTATGAAAGACGCTGGTGGGTGTAATCGTTTTGAAGCCGGCATAACATAGTTCTGGTACGATAGCCTGTACATAGTGCCAGATGTTTCAGTAGTTATATGCTACAAATTCAGCGTTTCACACACTGAAAATCTTCAGCAGCCAAAAAAATTCGGGTTATTTGTGATTTTTCATAGTTTGATCGATTATTGAATGCATAAATCGTTTCAAAGCCACCTTTTCACTATACTCATAGTAAAGATATATTTGTAGGCTTTTCAATTCAATAAAAATATTTTCAAATTTCAGGGGATTACAGGTTGTACTTGGGCGAAAAGTGTTTGAAAAAAATGTTTCTCGATTTTATGGAAGACGCTGGTGGGTGTAATCTTTTCGAAGCCGGCATAACATAGTTCTGGTATGATAGCCTGTACATAGTGCCAGATGTTACAGTAGTTATATGCTACAAATTCAGCGTTTCACACACTGAAAATGTTCAGCAGCCAAAAAAATTCGGGATATTTTTTACTTTTCATAATTTGAGCGATTATTGAATGCATAAATTGTTTCAAAGCCACCTTTTCACTATACTCATAGTAAAGGTACTTTTGTAGGCTTTTCAATTCAATAAAAATATTTTCAAATTTCAGGGGATTACAGGTTGTACTTGGGCGAAAAGTGTTTGAAAAAAATGTTTCTCGATTTTATGAAAGACGCTGGTGGGTGTAATCTTTTCGAAGCCGGCATAACATAGTTCTGGTACGATAGCCTGTACATAGTGCCAGATGTTACAGTAGTTATATGCTACAAATTCAGCGTTTCACACACTGAAAATGTTCAGCAGCCAAAAAAATTCGGGTTATTTGTGATTTTTCATAGTTTGATCGATTATTGAATGCATAAATCGTTTCAAAGCCACCTTTTCACTATACTCATAGTAAAGGTACTTTTGTAGGCTTTTCAATTCAATAAAAATATTTTCAAATTTCAGGGGATTACAGGTTGTACTTAGGCGAAAAGTGTTTGAAAAAAATGTTTCTCGATTTTATGGAAGACGCTGGTGGGTTCAATCGTTGCGAAGCCGGCATAACATAGTTCTGGTATGATAGCTTGTACATAGTGCCAGATGTTACAGTAGTTATATGCTACAAATTCAGCGTTTCACACCTGAAAATCTTCAGCAGCCAAAAAAATTCGGGTTATTTGTGATTTTTCATAGTTTGATCGATTATTGAATGCATAAATCGTTTCAAAGCCACCTTTTCACTATACTCATAGTAAAGATATATTTGTAGGCTTTTCAATTCAATAAAAATATTTTCAAATTTCAGGGGCTTACAGGTTGTACTTGGGCGAAAAGTGTTTGAAAAAAATGTTTGTCGATTTTATGGAAGACGCTGGTGGGTGTAATCTTTTCGAAGCCGGCATAACATAGTTCTGGTATGATAGCCTGTACATAGTGCCAGATGTTACAGTAGTTATATGCTACAAATTCAGCGTTTCACACACTGAAAATGTTCAGCAGCCAAAAAAATTCGGGATATTTTTTACTTTTCATAATTTGAGCGATTATTGAATGCATAAATCGTTTCAAAGCCACCTTTTCACTATACTCATAGTAAAGGTACTTTTGTAGGCTTTTCAATTCAATAAAAATATTTTCAAATTTCAGGGGATTACAGGTTGTACTGGGGCGAAAAGTGTTTGAAAAATATGTTTCTCGATTTTATGAAAGACGCTGGTGGGTGTAATCGTTTTGAAGCCGGCATAACATAGTTCTGGTACGATAGCCTGTACATAGTGCCAGATGTTTCAGTAGTTATATGCTACAAATTCAGCGTTTCACACACTGAAAATCTTCAGCAGCCAAAAAAATTCGGGTTATTTGTGATTTTTCATAGTTTGATCGATTATTGAATGCATAAATCGTTTCAAAGCCACCTTTTCACTATACTCATAGTAAAGATATATTTGTAGGCTTTTCAATTCAATAAAAATATTTTCAAATTTCAGGGGATTACAGGTTGTACTTGGGCGAAAAGTGTTTGAAAAAAATGTTTCTCGATTTTATGGAAGACGCTGGTGGGTGTAATCTTTTCGAAGCCGGCATAACATAGTTCTGGTATGATAGCCTGTACATAGTGCCAGATGTTACAGTAGTTATATGCTACAAATTCAGCGTTTCACACACTGAAAATGTTCAGCAGCCAAAAAAATTCGGGATATTTTTTACTTTTCATAATTTGAGCGATTATTGAATGCATAAATCGTTTCAAAGCCACCTTTTCACTATACTCATAGTAAAGGTACTTTTGTAGGCTTTTCAATTCAATAAAAATATTTTCAAATTTCAGGGGATTACAGGTTGTACTGGGGCGAAAAGTGTTTGAAAAATATGTTTCTCGATTTTATGAAAGACGCTGGTGGGTGTAATCGTTTTGAAGCCGGCATAACATAGTTCTGGTTTGATAGCCTGTACATAGTGCCAGATGTTTCAGTAGTTATATGCTACAAATTCAGCGTTTCACACACTAAAAATCTTCAGCAGCCAAAAAAATTCGGGTTATTTGTGATTTTTCATAGTTTGATCGATTATTGAATGCATAAATCGTTTCAAAGCCACCTTTTCACTATACTCATAGTAAAGGTACTTTTGTAGGCTTTTCAATTCAATAAAAATATTTTAAAATTTCAGGGGATTACAGGTTGTACTTGGGCGAAAAGCGTTTGAATAAGTTTTTACTAAATATTATGGAAGACGCCGGTTTAATCTTTTCGAAGCCGGCATAACATAGTACTGGTATTATAGCCTATAGAATGGTCAAGATGTTTCAGTAACTATATGCTAAAACTTCAGCGTTTCACACACTGAAAATCTTCAACAGCCAAAAATTTCGAGATATTTTTGATTTTTCATAGTTTGATCGATTATTTGAATGCATAAATCGTTTCAAAGCCACGTTTTCACCATACTCATAGTAAAGGTACTTTTGTAGGCTTTTCATTTCAATAAAAATATTTTCAAATTTCAGGGGATTACAGGTGTATCTGGGGTGAAAAGCGTTTCAATAAGTTTTTACTAAATATTATGGAAGATATTCTCCACGACGCTCGTGGGGTAAATCACTTCTAATCCGGCATCATAATTAGTGCTTGCGTGACAGCCTGCACATAAATCTTGGTGTTTCAGTATCAATACATGAATATTTCAGTAGTTAAAAAATTGACCGTCTTAATTTGGTCGGATTATTGGCTGCTAACTTTTGGCTGCCAAGTTCACACCGGTTATTTTTTGCACTTTAACAAGTCAAAATTATATTATTGTTTGTACCTAAAATTAAGTTATTTAACAAGTATAAAATTAAAGTTAACCACCACGTCACACCGGTGCAAGAAGAATACTGATATAATCTTAAAAAACATTACAAATAAATTAGGTGTATATATTCAAGCTCTTCCTTTCAAACGCTAAGATTTGCCGCTGAGCGAGAGATGCCCGCATGATGTTGCTGGCAGTGCTTACTTGACAGACTGATAAGGGGTCGCTCACACTCGACTGAGCTTCATGGAGCGGCTAATACTGCATAATGATACGAATATTCTCAGCTAGAATGAAGGATTCATTTGCACATAATTCATCACTATATGAATTTTACGGATGGATTTTTATACAAAACTGTTCATTTATATTATTTACGCAATGAAAAACTTTGAGTTTTATGCAAAAACGAGCTTCTGCTCGCAGCTTCGCCCGCGGCGTGGCCTATGGGAAAATAATTCAACCACCCATTTCACCCCTTTAAGGGTGGAATTTCGAAAAATCCTTTCTTAGCGGATACCTAAGTCATAACATAAACATAACATAACAGTGGTTTGGGCTGTGCGTTGATAGATCACAATGTCCTTTGAGTTATATATATTTAGAAGAAGAAGAAGAAAGATAGTAATTTAAATAGACATTTAGTTGTTATAAATGGCCTAATAAATAGTTTACTGCAGTTCTTTGAAATATTTTATAGAAATCAGTTATTCAATTATACTGTCGACGGGTCATCAATAAAAAATTAAGATGCACTAGAAACTTTTCAATATTAGCAAAAATGATATTAAAACAAATAACAAAAAAAAAATTGTTTTTATCAAACAATTTGGAGTTAGTATCTATCTGGAGTTAGTTCACAAACTGTGACTTTCCCATTAATAGGTATTTTTTAGTTATAGTCACAGGTAGTAAGAGAAACAATGACTTATTTATTTATTTAATACTTTATGCACATAAAAAGTACAAAGGAGGACTTAATGCTAACAGCATTTTCTACCAGTCAACCAAGGCGTGCAGAGAAACAATTTGATTAGGCGTGCATATGAGGAAATGAGCATAATTTTGAACATTCATTTTCATCAAATAAATTAAAATAAAACTATAACAACGATACAACTATTAAGGTATAAAAATACATATTTTACAAATTTAATAAAATACAAATATTAATGAATACTACAATATAGATAATATATACATAATTAAATAAAATACAAACTACATAATAACAAATAATTCTATGTTCTGCTAGTTCAAGTTTAGAGACTTTTTAGCAAATGTTCCTTTACCTGGCGTTTGAAATTGTCCTTGACGTTGTACCTCTGGATCTTATCTGGTAACGAGTTCCAGAGATGAACCGCTATAGGTTATAGGTTAGCCATAATTTTAAGTAATAAAGTGGTATGTCTAAAAGTAAAGCTTTAAGTTCTGTCCCATGTTGTAAATTAAAGTATATAACGTAACACAAACAAAATAGTCTTTAGTTGGTGAACCAATTAATTGGATGAGTTCTCATGAATAAACTTGAGACTTCTTTAATAAATTGTAAGTGCTCTATTTCATAGCTTCTAAGATTATTTTAAATTAAGTAGGTATATCAAACTTAAGGGCTGCTCACTTACCAATCCTATGCAAGAGCTTGAGAAGTTGAGTGCTATTTTATCTCTTATATCTGGAAGATTTCGTTTATCATTACGCATGAGAAGTACAAGCAAAAGTAACACAAATCACATATACATGAGTATTGAGACGAGTAATTAACTCGTGCACATGCTACCTGTACTACATTCGGCATTAATTACATTATTAAGTTAGAAACAAACTCCCTCACTTTGTCCAAATTGCAGTGACTATAAATCAGAGTAGTTCGTTCCCATTAGAGCGTACTGCTGCGAACTTCCCCGGCTTGTTGTATAGCGAGTGGTGCAAAAGCTTAATAAACAAGAAGGAGAGCAAACATGTCAAATAGCAAACAATAGTTCACTTGTGTCAATTGAATGCTGTTTATGGACTTAAGAGTAAAATTGAAGGGTTGAGAATAAAAAGGGTTTAACTGTCAAATTGATAGTTTCGAGAAAATTGACTTCAAACTTCAACGGCGTCATTTTAATGTAGAGTACTTATAAGGTAATAGAAAAGGTTTATGTAAGTTTCAGTTGCTTGAAAATGTGTATGTAATTCTATTTTAAAATACTAAATATAGTACTAATTCATACAATTACTGTAATATAATATAATAAAATAAATATAATAATGTTTTTATGCTAAGCGAACTGTATTCTTCTGACAGATAAACGGTTTTTAGACTCAAAATCTCGAGATTTAAGCTTCATTTTGGTATTTTGAGAATGTATTATTGTAGATAATTTCACGCTGAATCCAACGATACCCATAAGTCATTTTGTGAAAAAAAATCAGTTAAACCTTTTTTGTTCTCACCCCTTCAATTGTGTATCAATTATTTCTCTGGATGCGCTGCATGCGCAGTTTTTAAACTAAGAAGTTTTTAAGGACTTTGAAAATGGTTACAAAATGTCGTATAACTAAATTGCCTGTTGTTCTGTTATAGGCGGCCTTGTCTCTTAACATCGGGTTACCATCGGGACCAGCTCCTCACATCATACACTAACATATTTTTTTAAATGCAGCTATTTAAAGCTATTTATATTGGTAGCTATAATTTTTTAAATTGACGAATCAGATAATAATTTATTTATTTAACTGATGATTTTCAACATATGCCACCAACGATCAAGCAATGAAAAGTACGTTCTATAGGTAACATTAACAGCTCGGTGATAACGGTGATTCCTGTGACGTACATTATCTTAAGCACCTCTAAGTGTTGGATGAATTTAGCAACTTTAAGGTGGGTACCGGTACGTGCCCTGGCCATTGGAGGAGTTTTATTGCAATTGCAATTTATTTATACAGTACGTTTAATTATTAGCTATATGTAGAGTGACTAAAAATAAAATGGCGCAAAAGAAGATGCTAGATAGTGACTATTCATCGGAATAGAACGAGTTACATGTCATATTAGTTATTTTATATATAGGTCTTTACCTATGAAATTGCCGTTTTGTTTGAAAAAAGTTAAAGTATTTTTTTTTCGAAGTTATTTATTTCTTTTATTCAAAATAATCACCCCTGCAATCAATGCATCTTTGCCAACGCTGTGGCAGTTTATGGATGCCCTTCTTGAAAAAATCAGCAGGACGGGAGATAACAAACTCTTGAAAGGCGTTTTGTACTGCCTCTCGGGAATTGAATTTTTTTCCCGCTAAAAAGTTGTCCAAATTTTGGAAAAAGTAATAGTCGGTAGGCGCAAGATCTGGTGAGTATGGCGGATGAGGGAGAGCTTCCAAACCCAACTCATGCAGCTTAGAGACGGTCTGTTGTGCAGTAAGGGGTCGCGCGTTGTCGTGAAGTAGCAGTGGAGACGACCGATTGACCAAAGCTGGTTGCAGACGTGCGAGTTTCACCATCATTGTGGTCAGTTTTTCAATGTACACATCTGCAGTAATGCTCTCGCCGTTTTGTAAAAAGCTATGATGAATCACACCAGCACTAGACCACCAAACTGTGACCATCACCTTTCTAGGGGTCATTTTTCGTTTTGCACATTGCTTTGGTACCGAAACAGGATCTAACCAACTTGCTGAGCGCTTTCGATTGTCAAAAAGAATCCATTTTTCGTCGCACGTAACAATTCGGTTCAAAATTCCTTCATTTCTGTGCCTGTTAAGCAGCGCAACGCAATTCTCGACGCGTACGTTGCGCTGGCGATCGTTAAGTTCGTGGGGCACCCATCTATCAAGCTTTTTTATCTTGCCAATCTGTCGCAAATGGACCAATATTGTTTTGATGCTAACATCAAAAGCTGCTGCCAGCTCAGCTGTAGATTGAGATTCATCAGCTTCCACAATCGCCTTTAATTCATCATTGTTGACCAAAGTTTCCGGACGACCACGAGGTTCATTTATCAAGTCAAAATTCCCAGAACGGAACCGAGCAAACCAATAACGGGTTGTACGTTCGTTTGTATAGTTCTCTCCGTAAACGTCGTTGATGTTACGTGTCGTTTGTGCCGCGTTGGTGCCACGACGGAACTCATATTCCATAATTACACGAAATTTCAAAGTATCCATTATGAGGAAAAATGTTGAAATGTAATGAAAATACAACGCTAATCAATAAACAAAAGACTTATATTGTAAATAGAATGTCATATTTTTAAAACAAAATTAATTTGAATTTAGAATTCATAGCCAATCAAAACTTTTTTTTGTTTGAAAAAGTCTGTACTGCAAAACGGCAATTTCATAGGTAAAGACCTAATACATAATTACCATAAATACCATGGAAGAGATCAATTTAAGCGATAAGACCGCCGATTGAGTCACATAATTTTTTTTTGGGCTTGTAAATTGTTTCGGTAATGTGGTGTTTCAATAAAGAGTTTCATCTATCTATCTATGTTTACACTAACTTTATGTTATTATATGAATTTATTATTGTAACAACGAACTGAATAAGACGCCAAAGTGTGAACACTGTTTGCGGAGCGCGCCAAGATCCTTTGATGTGTGAACAGAAAACAGAGACTATTCGGTTGGCTGGTCAGCGTTGGCGCCAACTACCAAGTACATGCCAACTCATTGACTATAAGCCAACTACACATACCGCCAAGTAGGTCTCTACACGCTGGCCCAACATACTGGGCCAGCACCTTGCCTCAATGTGTACAGTGGCCTAAACAGCTAAGTAGGCCAACGTTTACGAAACAACGGAATTTTTTTATCAATGCGACCCGCGTAGAAAGTAATGGATGGATTTTATGAGCCATTCTCCGCATCAAAATCATCTTCAGCCCTTATCTTTACCTCAAACTACTTGGCCATTTTTTGGGATCTCAAGCACGGGTAATTTCCTTACAACGATGTCCTTGTCTATAAAAACCTAAGGATATTTTTATGTTAGAGAAAATGCTCTATATAATGTTACATAAGCGTTGTCCAGTTTGTTACAAAATATAATCACAGTATTAGTAAAATACAATACGCCGCTCCGATACACAGCCTCCGTGGTGTGGTGGTTGAGCGGGTCAGTTTATAACCCGGAGGCGGCGGGTTCAATTCCCGCGGTAGGAGAAGTATATGTGCACAGGGAAAAAGCGCAAATACTTGTTCTGAGTTTGGGTGTTGTAGGGCCATAGTCCTCGTAGTTTCTGGGTCCCTAGATACAGGAAATCCTAGTTAGTATCCAGGATCTATGTATATAATCGTTGAGCGTTGTTCTTATTAATGACATTATAATAGATTTACCTGTTACCTACATATATTACCAATTACAGAAGTTCTTTGAAGGTAGCACTTGCGTTGGATGAATATAGGCTTATAGGCTTCCCAAAAACATACATCATTATCTTCAAATTATTATAACAATTATTAGCTAAATATTATTGAATCTCTTTCTAAATATACAATAATTATGTTAGACAGACAACTTGTAGACGTTCGTAGCGACAATAATTAATATTCCTAGGTAAGTAGGTATATTTGTGTCTATAGAATCTAGTAAGAAATTATCAACATATGACAAGTTATCGACTTTCAAGTTTCCTAATCTATGTTAGCGGAGTAGTTAACTATGTTAAAATAGAGATTTGTACGAGTATGTATATACAGTGCTGTACAAGCCGTGATTGAATTTATCAAATAATAACAGTCCGCCATTATAATCCCGCAGATTGCTTTCAAACTCGCTAATCCTATCCAACTATGTTCTATCATAAATAACAAACAAAACGGATTAGCGTCCGTTGAAACCCCGCTCTAATGTAACTCCAAAATAAGATCTAGATATAGAAATATATTTGTATATGGACTGACTGGCTGAACGGCGAATATTAACTAGATTAACGTTCAAAATAAGTAAAAAAAACTACTAGGTGGTAGGACTTTTCTGCAAAGCTCGTCTAGGTAGGTACCACCGCCTTGCCAGTTATTCTGCCGCCAAGCCGTAGTGTGCAAGCACTACTGTGTTTCGGTTTGAAGGGCACTGTAGCTCGTGAAATTACTTGGTAATTGAACTTCATGATCTGATCTCACTGTCGAGTAATCTTATTACCAGACTGTGCCGATATCTCAGGATGATGTGCGCAGTGCAGTATCACGCGGAACTTTATTTTTTAGTTCCGAATGACACTGTTCTGTTATGAGTGGCCGTGTCGCTTAACATCAGGTGAACGACTAGCTCGTCACATCATTCATTAACGTAAAAAAATATATATAGGTGTTTACTATCTGACCTAATTATTTAGTATGAACAATAAGTATGGTCACCAGCACTGCAGACACACACAGCAAGAGGCAGGAGAACGCGGGCTCGCTTCGTTGTCAGTTACGCAATGTAATAACACTTTCAGAGTCTTAACACATTCATTTAACTAAGATTTCCTTTGTAGCTTATTGATATTAACTTGATTCAACTTTTTTACACGTTACGTTTGACCTTACATTATCAAATCCATTCAATTAAATACGTACCTACTCGGATTCATCCAAAACCGACATAATATATAGTTTTTGCATACTGAAAATTAGTTGATTATTAGTTTGAAATTAATATTATTAGAATACTATATTGATTGTAAACCTTAACCATATGCGGTGTATGTAGTAATAGCATAAAACAAATAATACATTTTTTACATCACTCTTCGCTTTTAGCAGCAAAGACTCTAACTTTGAGCTACCGTGACCACCGCGCTATATTGTACAGAAAACTCAGTCAGGGGCGAGTTGGCTGGACTGCAGTCGCGACCCCTTCTCGCTCCCAGTACGGCGGACGAAGGCTCACGGGGGGTTTTAGTGGGTTCGAGTCCCACATACCCCCTGCAACCACCCCCGTGGTGGTGGAGAAGTGCGAGCGCATTTCCCTCCCCCCTCTCAAAAAAAAGGTAAACGTAGTTTTATGTATTTTTTTAACCACCGTACATCACTCATCCTTTTACATACTGTTTTCATTTCATCATAACGTTTCCTACGCTTCATATTACCTTGTGTTTAAATAATGCTTAGTTAAACCTCTACGCTGCAGAAACGTTATTCCTAAAATCCTCATTACCATTAAGATTCCGCATCCTGCAAATGCAAATGTCGGTTTCATATACATTTACTTTGGGTAAGAGTTTCACTCAGGGACAATGATTTTGCGGTTAATATTGACCATAAACATTCCATAGGTTGGCAGCGCGCCTTCGTGATCCCGCTGATGTGTTTACGCACCACGAATTATATGGAGCTTGTTTACATTTTAATGAAACGCGTGGGCCTGTAAATTTTGTGTTTATACTCACACTCGCAACAGAACTCGCAGTTCTCTTCACTGAGCAAAGCACTTATTAAAGCTACGACTGGAGCGAGTGTCGCCATAATTAAATACGAATACTCTTTCGAGGTAGAGATGTCGTTTATTAAAACCTCTCAAACGTCACGTTGATAGTATAAAAGGCGAAGCACAAATAATTTGTCTGAGTAAATGTTGATTGTCGTTACACGCAACATTCATGGAATTACTCTTCGCATAATGTCAGCATAAAGAGACGATACCATTCGTAACGTATGGTAATAATGTTACAAACATGGTCTACTTTGTAATAACAAACAGGTAAGTACGTAATATGAGAAGGTACAATTAATCTGGCTTGAGACAGCTCGCGCACGTCAAACTTTGAATCACATCAAACATCAGGAAACTTCGTAAGAATACGATTAAATGGAAAACCCACAAAGCGAGAGTGTTCTTAAATCACTAAGATTAATTTTCCGCGCACATAATTTATATCAGCGAACCAGGACGCGAGCCGACGAGACCATGAGGCAATTTACAAACTCGAAAATCGCGGAAGTTCGTTAATTATTCGTCGGGAGCAGGCTCTGGCGCTCCGGGACTCACGGTTATTGACAATTAAGACAAGGCCCGGACCGTTCTCGCGCCTTATTGCGCCGCTTGTGGTCGCCGCCCGTACTTCGCCGGTCCAATGCTTACTATTCAATAAACTACCGAGAAGAAAAGATTTACGAAGGATCCACGATGATTTCCGCTACCCTATCCGGCGGTAGTCATTGACCTTCAGTTTTACATACAAGTAGCATTATAAGAATTTATAGGTGCCAAATGTCTGCATAAAACAACACCCTCATGAGGATTCTGTCCGAATTTGTCTACGAATATTCAGGTAAGATATAGGGGTTTTATACAAAATATGCTTATTTTTTTACTAGATTTTATATGATTGTTTATTTTGATAACATCTGCTTCATTAGACGATTATCTTGCCTACCAAAAAGTGCAATAAAGTATGACAAAACAATTTACAAATTATTTTTTACGTAAAGGAATAATTCGAATCATGAGAGGACCTTAAGGACGGCAGGTCGAAACAGCTTCCGTGACAACTGATCTTATGTCCAAATTAAAACAGTTTACATACCAAAAAAAATGCTATAAGCTAAAACCATAACTTCAAAATCCCAATAAAATTTTGCGTATGTTAAAAAAGATGCATTTATAAAGCGCAGAGCATATGCATTTACAATGCTTCTACGGCAAAGCTGTTAAGAATGAGAATACTCAAGTAAATAACGCAGCTTCTTGGAAGATACCCTTCAAAAGTAGGCCATGTATCGTATTATGGGGGCACCACTCTGTATTCATATCGAATCTGGGACAGCAGCAAGCCAAAATGGCGAATATAAAAATGAGTTAAGTGATAGTAAACGACGAAGATGCTCGGGATCGGATATTATAACTTTCCTTTCTAATAGATTCTAAAAAAGAAACTTAAGGAGACTCGCTTTATTTAGAACCTTCATAAAAGTTTACGAACTTCAGTCATTTGATAGCAAATTCAAACATTTTTTATGATACGCTAATATTGCATTTTATAATTATAAAAAGCTATCACAATTTCAATGAATTAATTTCTACGACATTGGATCAATATACTTAACTTGTATATAATTATTTGTACAATAAATACAATTGAAAACATAATGTTATTATATAATTAATGGAAATAAAAGATATTACAATGTACTTTTATCCAATACTCATTAATTAAAACCATCCACTAAAGATTACAAACCTGTACTTTTACTGGATTTCAAAACTGTAATAGCGAAAGTCATATAATTTTTAACGTCACATAAACCAATACTTATACGTTCTTTGCTGTTGAAAGCGATAAAATGAAAGGGAACAATTTCGTAAGGAGTGAGCTGGAATCAAATACGATAGGAAACGCCAGTTGGGGTTTTATTACACAATTGACAAGTGAAATTGATGCCAATAAAAAGTTCGCAAAAGGCCGCTTTTTATGAGCTAAAATAACAATTTTTTATGCATATCTTCAGATATGCATAAGAAATCGCTCGATTCGTATGCATAAGGATGCATGCGAATCGAGCTTACTTTCTATAATATCATGACAAAAACTTTATTTCGCACACTAAATAATAAAATATTCTTTATTTATTATAATTAATCGCTGCAAGGAAGACTACTGTGACTAACTTTAAAAAATGCTGGTAATTGAATGGAATAAAAATGGTTTGAATTAATATCGAACGGTGTCAAGTCCATCATTAATCAAGACACCTACATACTATTCGTATAGCCCGATCATTTTGAAGTTTTTTTTTTTCATATCATAAATCTTTATTTATCATAATATCTTTTTTTATTAGAGAAAACGAGAACAATCTTGTCAATGCATTGTATTATTTTCCAAAACTTGTGTTATTTTCAGTGTTTTAGTGCATAAAATTAGTGGCGTTTTATTCGTTAAGTGCTGTACAGGCACGAGTATGGGAAAGTGGTATAATGATGTTGAAACGTTTATTTTCGTGTTGTTTTCAAAACTCCATAGAAGCTTCTGGTAAAGTGGCCACCACTTTACTAGGAGTGTGACTTGACTAGACTAGACCATGACTTGACTTGATGACTTGGACTGTGAGTTGGCTTGACTTAACACATAATTATATATAGGTATTACCTAACTCGGGAAATTATCAATTACTTGACACTGGCTAAATACACGAAAGTGTGGAGCCATACCAAAACAAAAAAAAACAACTAATTTGAATGGGTATTTCATAATTATTCGGTTATATAGTAAATGTATCCTAAATAGTATCACTTATTCGCGTAGCAATACTGTTCAGATTAATGTATAATTTAGTCAATACTAGTATGTAATCACTATTGGATATTATAATTAGAGCAATTTGACTGTATTGGAACAGTAATAAACCATTAGACTGATGTCGAACATGGTCTGGCGTCTCAGAGTACCGATATAGTGGTCAGGTTGGTCTCACTGGCATTATCCCACAGAATATGTTATAGTACTATATATACTATGACAGTAATTTGGATTTTGGAACATAGATGCAGTAAATAATATAAATTCTATCAAACAAACATAGAGTCGTTGAAAAGAATCCGAAAATGGCGGTTGTGAATTTTGAATTATTTTTCTTAACCCATGTATTTTTGAATTTTAATGTGTAATAAGGGTGGATTATTATCCGTTAAGTGTTCGTGAACGTGCACGAGTGTTAACAAATGGTTCCAAGTTTTAAAACCATACCATTTCGTTTTCTCTTCAAGGCTCCCTAGAGCCGTCAGTAAAATATCCACCATTTTACTGTGGCATTTTAACTGACAAAATAAGACTTTGACATGACATAACCGCACAAAATTCTTCACTTGACATTGGCAGAATTATCGCTAAAAAGCGATAGCAGGTTATTAAACGAAGAGAAGAAACAAACATAATACGATACGTATTGATTAGCATTTTTTAGTTTTTATAAACCTTCGAGCAGCTTTTTCACAGCGATATAATCTTCAGGGGTTTACTGAAGTAAACTTGATCTGGATCCCGCACTATTCCATTTTCTAGATCACTTAATATGGCTCACTTTTGAATGGCCACAGAGAGGTTCGCACATTCACGTTCACAATTTTTGTATAAGATATTCCTATTAAAATTTTGGTTAATTATCTATACTTATTTTATATATGAGGCCATGAGAGCCAAAGTGGCCTAACTGCATTTTTAAATACCTTTATTATATTGTATTCTATGTGCATTATAATAAAGGGAGGATTCATTTTCTCACTTATTCTTTCACCCTATTTTAATCCCTATTTATGGGAAGCCTTTTATTGATGGATTTATTTATAGCGCTATAGCTTTTACCATTTAGAGCAGACTCCAATAAAAATGTGAAAATAGAAAAAAATGCAGTTAGGCCACTTTGGCTCTCATGGCCTCATATGTCATCTGATTCATCTGTGCTGGGACACCTAGGAAGTGACGTAGAAGGCTCGTGCAGAAACAATGTCCAGCACACGTGCATACTAATCCGAGAACATATTCATATTACGTGATAAAACTATCATTTGTTCCAAATGTCTTAGTATTACTATTAGATAGTTTCAGGATGACTATTAAACGTTATTACAAGTGGTCAAAAACATTAATAATAAAAATATGAGTTAGAAATATTGAACTCCTAAGACAAAAAAAGAAATGATTTGATTACCTATTTTTTATATCATCAGGCTGAGCAACATAAAGCTGTCTCAGGATGACGTGCGCAGTGCGCTGTCACACGAAACTTTATTTTAGGGTTTCGAGTGATACTGCAATCTGTTATGGGCAGCCGTGACTCTTAACATCAGGCGAACGACTAGCTCGTCACGTCATTCTTCAAATTATTAATTATTGCGTCTTATAAAAATTATTAATTATATTATTGCGTCAATTATTCAGTTTTCTAGGGCCCTCAATATTATTCTGTAGCTGTATTTAGACTGATGCTTTTAATGTAGGTACATTAAAAGCATCAGTCTAAATACAGTTACAGTATATTAGATACAATGGTTGAGATGTGCACAAAGAGTGCAAAAGCAGATTCTATATTTATAACATTAAATTTTTTATTAATTCAAACGTAACAAAATAGAGTTCGGCTGAAATCTCAAAATAAACCCGACATCTTTTATTGTGTTTAAGTAAACATCTAAGTTAATACTTTTATGTACAAACAGACTTGGCCTTACAACTTCCAAGATGTTGGATAGCCTCTCAGGGGATGGTAGAAAAACGACCCGAGGGAGGGTACCCTTCTCTTCGTTTCATTGTAACTTAGAATCTCTTGGTTGCCTTAGATCGAATTATATTTTCAAGCACTTTAAGGGGCTTTGCTGAAAATTAATCGAAGCTTAACCCCTGAGCTCTTGGTTTTAACGATAATGATAATCGGGATGATTTTACATTTGGCATTTAAAGCTGCACAGCTAACCTTCGTTTTGTAGGTCAAAATTGGCATTGTGTTGCATTGAATATTGTATATATTGATTTTTTTTTCGAGTCACGTATGTATTGCGATTTATAAGAACCACGTTTGTAGTACAAACTTCAAAAATGAAGTGTGTTCGGACCTCGTTTTAGAAGAAAAAGAAGATATGTGTTATGTCAATTAGGAAATTGTCATGAGAAAATATACACATGTTCGGGTCCCAAATCCCTTTTTAAATTAATAAAATTAAAACATCAAAAAAACGATAAAATAAAAGTGTATATATTTTCTCATGACAATGCTTATGTCCAATGGAGACCGAGCCACTTACCAATACGGCCTAAGTGAAACTAATCGTTATCTAGAGACGTGAAGTTTCCACATATATGCGCAATAAATGTCAACTATTTATAATAAACGCGACCGTTAGCTACAAATACTTGGGGAAGTTAAATGGGCGGAAAATGGACTGCACGCGCGGACTGCAAAGAATTAGCGGAGTCTCACAATGCTTAACGACATAAATGTGTTTTGCTGTGTAAATCATTCTAGAAAGAAGTATGCGAATACATCAAAAGCGTCTCGTGTAAGCTCTGAAATAAAAGTGAGTGTTTGAGGAGGCGTAAATTATATAACACGAGTGCAAGCTACCCGCCGCTCAGCCTCAGCCCGTCTAGCCTTTCTTAGTTATATACACAGGCTCATTTGCGCTCCAGAATTGCTCTTTATGAATGCTCTCTCATACGACTGTTCTATATGGAGGAATTAAAACTAATTAGCACAGCATTCCGTTTGAATGCACGCAATATGTATTTTCATGTTTCACAAATTTCACGAACGACAAATTTTGCGTAAATCCATAAGCCGATTTGGGCGAAAAACATTTTCATTTCAATCTTAGAGAAAACGAAGAAAAATAACCAGATCAAATATAAAAATTTTCACGTAAGCAAATATTTGTATGTGCCTGGCGTTAAGATCCCGATCCACGTTGGCGTAATCATGTTTGCAGCTAACTGAGTCGAGAGTCGGAAATGCGTGATATCGGGGCAAGATTCCATGGAGGCGTGAGATAGTTTGCGAAATATATAAAATACCAGAACCTTCTCACGATCACTCTAACTGGATATTTAACGTTAATCTCTCTAGAAATACTGTTCTGGAATTGGTCAATATTCTCACAGATAACTTCATTGCTTATCGTTACATTGATAAGAAATCATGATATGAAAATACAAAGCTATCTTTGTATTCTCATATCGTGATTTCTTATCGTAGCGTAATCATAGCGTTCAACCTCTGCATACGTTAGAAACGGCTAACCAAATCAGAATAAAATAATGGAAATAAAAATGTTTTAGTTTTTCACCTGGGTTGGGATGCATATTTAATTATAAAGATAAATAATTCGTTAACATCCAGTCAGAGCCGGCGACTGGTAAAATCGCTTTACGAGTGTGGGAGCGTGGGAGCGCGGATGAATGCCCGAGGGCAGAGAGCGAGGCTTGGGCGGCCAACGGGTGGTGGCGAAGCGCGAGGCGGCGATGCCCGCGCTGATACCGCGCGCCACACCGCCGCCGCCGGATGCCGCCATCGCGCAAACAAATTGGATGCTTAAAATTCAATTTGAAGGTTTCGCGGTCCGGTTCATTCGCTCGCCCCGTTCGTTACAAGCTGGACTCAGTCACATATCCGAATGGTAACGCAATTATTTGGCCGTAACTCGGGTATGTTTAAATGTTTATCGCTGCTGGCTGGCGCACTGCTTGTTTACGGAAGTTGCTTTATTTGCATAGCGGTAGGTTGTGAAATTTAAAATTTGATAACGTCGCTCTTGTTGCTGTGATTGTACCAGAGATTTCTCAATTCATCTGTGCGTGACATTTTAAACAATGGATTTGCTGTTTTACGTTGAATAAAAAAATATCTTTTATAACATTTGTGATAATGTAGAATGATTAGTAACTTACTTTTTCAGCAGCAACATAATAAAGTTAAACAAAACTGGCTTAGTGGGAGTCGGACGCTTCTATCGTGAGTCCAATACGCACTCGCTGGTTTTTTGTAATTTTTTTTTTGTTCTACACCACTATCTATACTATTACTAGTATAGTATACTACTACTATAGTCACATCAAATTTGAGGCGTGTGTGTAGTGCCGTTTTTGAAATATGCAATAAATATGAAATATATAAATTCGTTAATAAACACGTTTTTTTTATGGATGCTCATATTTTTTCACATATTCTGTGAAAATTTCAACCAGCTACCTATTATGGCTCGTAAGATACAGCCTCTAATAGATTGGACAGACAGACAACGAAGGCTTATTAGTAATTAGTGATAAGGTCCTGTTTTTATAATTTGGGTGGAACCTATAGGGAACTTTTACGGAACCCTAAAAACTAAAACTCGACTCAATTTTCGTTATAGTAAAATAATATCTTAAATAAATTCGGCGTATCCTATGTCATAGCTTATGCTCAATTAAACAAATAACATTTATAAAAGAACGTTAAAGGTTCATTGTTTTTGCAGGCATCAGGGGAAAAAGAAAAACCTATATTAATAGGTTACACCTCTGGGCTCTTAAAACATTTAACAGAAGTGAAATCCGCTTTCTCTAGAAGAAAGTTTCAAAACAATCCAAAACGAGCTCTCCAAATAAAGCGGGGATTGTGGTAGGTATTGTACCGAGAAGAATTATTTAAAGTTGAAATTACTACCCACTAGCAAAAGTTTTCTCTCCTCAGCTCACAGAACTTTTACGAATAAATTTAAGTTTCTCCGAGCTGAAAATTGGTAAGTATTTCTATGGATTTAAAGAACAAATAAATTAATTGAAATGCAAAGTAGGATAATATAATATTTGTAGTCTAATAGCGAATTCTATTATCTAAGTAACTCCAGTATAGCTGTTGAAAAGTTATGTTGTCTATCTCGTTTTGTATTTATGGCAGGGATGAAGTTAAGTCTAAGCAAACGTCCGTTGCTTCAATACTGTCTGTAACTTTTCTAATCCTCTATTCTTCGGTAAACTTTTCTAATATGGGCAACATAACAAGCTTACATGCGCACCTAATCCGATAACATCGCCCCGCTTTCAAGACTGCACAAACTCGTGAGATTAACTAATTTATTTGCTTTTATCATTTTAGATGCCTTAATCCTGTATAAGTTAATTAATGTTATAGGAGATATACTATATGTACTTTTGTGCCAGAACGGGATTAGGTTACTAGAAGGGGATTGCGTTTTATGACTGTATACCTATTTTTTTTCATAATGAGTTAATTAAACTAACTTCAAACGCCTGAATTTCATAGTGAGAAATTATTGGATGATATTATTTTATTTATTACAGTTATTTTGATTTAAAAACCTTACTACTAAACCAATTTCGAAGAATTTTCCATAGAATCTATCTAAAAATGTTCCTTATCAAATGAAAAATAATTTTAAATCGTTTTATAAATGATGGTGTTTTGCGATAACATACATAAGACAAAAATGCAATCGAATAGAGAACCTCCTTATTTTTGAAGACTGTTAAAAATAGCTAATAATCCTATAGTGAGCAGTAAAAACGAATCCATAACACAATTTTGTAGTAACTACTATAAATTAAATCAAATCTTTGTTTCAACCAAGGCGTGTTTCAAAATGTATTGTGCATTTAAACCTAACAAAGCAACCTTTCCATCACACACTACACGTACCATTCAATTTGTTAATCTGATTTATTTAGACCCGCACTGAATGAATCGCTCTTTTGTTTAATTTCAAAATGTGTTCGAATGTGTAAATAGCACAAATTGACCGCTGAAATTTAAAACATACCCTCGTCTCGGTGTCTTCCGGGCTTATTCGCAAAGTAACTGAATGAGCTAAATGAATTATCACAGCGTACTACCACTAAAGGGAATCAGCACTTTCACTGAACTTCCTTCCTGTGGCATGTTTCCCTCTCTTTTCATTTCTCAGTTCAATTTATTATTAATCCTCGCGAATTTACTTAAAAGCAAGCCGCGCGTGATTTAAGCTCCTCCGAAATGCTTACGCTTTTCAGTAGCCAGAGTTAAGCAGATAAAATTAGCTGCTTATGTAATTATTTTGATCCATATTACGTAAATCTTGTGAAGTGAATGTTTTATGCAGCGAATTTTCTCAAGAACCCTCCTCGTAAAATACTTTAATCAAACTAAAGCAATGGTAATTTATTCCTTGGTTGAGTAGGTACTAGAAATGCAAAAAAGGCATTTCATACTGTATTGTTTTTGTTACATGGTAAATAGATTGACACACAGCCTCTGTGGTGTGGTGGTTGAGCAGGTCGGCTCATAACCTGGAAGCGGCGGGCTCAATTCTCACGGCAGAACAAGCACAGAAAAAAAGTGAAATTATTACTTCTGTATCTGGGTGTTCTGGGATTGTGGTCTTCGTAGTTTCTAGGTCACCTAGACACAAGGAATCCTTTTTAAGGTCCAGAATCTATCTATCTGATCATTGACGGTAATCATTATATTATTATAATATCTATGGATAATTTATCAGCACAATATATCTTTACAAATACTTCACAGTTCCTACTAACAATAAGTGTTACTATTTAATTTTATTTTTCGATAAATTAAACAAAACAATTAATTTTCAATTATTTATTTGACACCATATTATGCGCTCCATTTTAAACACCAAATTGTAACAAAATGTTGATTTCTAAGGAACTGGATCAATTCTTACAGTCGTTATAATTCAAATTCAAATATAATAATTATGATAATTATACATTCATCATCAACAACATAATTTTTGTCAAAACAGTAATAGATTTGTAATAACGTAATACTGTAAGACCAAAAATTTCTTAGACCCAAAAACTTAATACTTATCTAACACAGTTTTAAAATGGTTCTTGATCACAACAAATGAAAAGCACGGAATTTTGTTAATAAGTATTTCTTTAAAAGACCAGTAAAGTAGACTTCAATAACAATAAAAAAGTTCATTTTGATCCTGCTCTACTACTCTTTAGAACTTTACTTATTAAGAACATCCAATTTGATAGATTCTACCGTCTGTACCTTACTGTACAGACGTCCCCCACAGTCCACGTGTTCGTAAATTATAGTAATAGTAATTTTGATTTCATATCTTTATCAATTTTGATATCATCATTATTATTGGCATCAATGTGTTTCTCGCTCTGACTGTTCGTCACTCTCCCACATTTAACTTTGTATGTTGGGTTTTAAATTGCTTTTAAACAATTACCTTCTTATTTAGCCATCAGCGGTGAATAATAAATTTGTAAGTAATTAAATTGAACTGAATCTTAGTTAGTGGCTTCTGCGGTGATTTCACCTCAATTTTGCCAAAATAACAATATGTTTCATACGTCGTTATATACCATTGGTATTTTTTAATCGTCTTATTTATATAAACTAGAACCAACATTGATACTAATTTATAAGTTTTTAACTTCAGATTTTTATAACAAAAGTTGAATTACTCTACGAGTACAAAATCAATTCCAATGTTTCATAGAAATAACAAACATACTTGTTAATATAAATATCAACAGAATAATTAATTTCTAACAATTTTATAAACTAATATATTAATATTTAAACATTTTGTCACAAGATGGAAGATCGCATAAGTATTAAGACATATTTAATCACTCATCATTAGTAATCATCAATTCCTGTGAAGATAAAAATATGGGCGAGTATACACATGAACGAACAACTGAAGTTTAATCATAATAAAACGGAGCCATTAGTATAGCTGTAAGCGAAAAACAAAAATAAATTTACTGTTAACTTATATATATTAGAGCTACTTACATGAGTTGGAAGCATGACTATAGAACAGATGCAAATGTGTTTCTGTTTTAATACGGAAAATAAAGACTTTAGTTCAAATTCATGACTGCAGGTGTACCCGATCGCTTTACCCTGATTACCATTTTGATAGATTTCGGATTAAAAACCAACAGAAGCATGTGCTACTCGTCCATTTAGTAGTTATTTCTCAATATTTACTTATCAAAAACTACTCAAAATCAATACACTTCACTTAAAAGTAACTTTACAAAAAATTACAACGTACGTACACGATTTTTCAAACAATAGTTTCCTTTTTTACTTAAGCAATAAGTATCTGAAACACTTCGTTTGATATCTTTATTATGTACAACTAACTTGGGTTTTTTAGTCTTTTGTCACTATTTTATTGTTTTATTCACACTAATTATTCATATACACCTACACGAATATATTCACAAGAAACTACGATTCCTTCACAAGTTCACACTTAGGTACCCGAAAAGGGATGTAAAAGAATGATAAAGTTTCGAACAGAAAATTACTTATGCTAAACTTTCTAATTTCAAGGTAGGCCAAAAGTTTTAGGATAAAAAACACAATTTGTATCACAAAGATCCCTCCCGGTGCCCTCGAAATGTTTCGCTCGGTAAATTTAAACAGCAAAATCGATCGTCGATCACAATCCACCGTTCACGGTCCACGTCCGCTTAATATTTCGCTCGTACGTCTCCAATCTTGCGGCAAATAGAGCGGAAAACGAAGACGGCAAGGCGGCATTACGGCCACCACCACAAATAAGGCATGAGTCACGTCGGCCACAGTTCATTTTCGCACACACTCACAACGCTCATATTTACACAAAGACTTAGCGCGTCTACTCTATTTACACCGACCACTAAGAATTACAATTTAGTCCGTTTATTAACGACAACCTCGGCGTCGTCTTCAATTAACCCTCATACGGATATCTCTTGGATCTGGACTCGCTTCTTCATGATGCCAGGCGGCGCGGGGGTGGAGGGTGCGGGGGGTACACGCGCGGCGCCGCCCGGTTCCGGGTCGACGGCAGCGGGCGGCTCAGGCGCACCCTCGGGGCCGAACTTCACCTGCGTGGAACTATCCTGCGTGGCGCGCGGTTCGAATGTGCTCGTGCGGCCCACACTCGCACCCGCGCAATCACTCCCGCCTGCATCCACCTGCTGGATATCCGGCTTCTGTGTGTCGATGCACACTACGCTGCCCGCTTCGATAGCACTGCCCACACTTACATCCGGCATAGAGCTTCGCGCCGCTCGGTGCTTCTCGTCATAACAACTATACTCCCCGAACGTCGGCTCCCCGCACTCGGACAAAGTTCTCAAGTCGTACTTAGACCCGCCACGAGGCACATGCGCGGACTTGCACTCGAAACCAAAACCCTTGCCATCAAACGCGCGGATCTCGTAATCGAGTTTTCCGTCGTAATTGTCCGAGGAAGAGGAGCTCCCAGCCTCTGCCAGGTCATCCTTAGAGCGACGTGGCCGGGAGCCGCGCTGGTGATAGATGCCGGCAAATATCAGCACGTTCAGCAGAAGGAGGAAGCAGCCAACCGCTATCGTCACCGTCAGCGCTGCTGTATAGGACTGGTAGTGGGAGGAAGCAAGGCGGCGCAAGAGAGCGTCGTCTGGATGCGAGGGGGTGCTCGTGCTATTAGGAGGACACTCGGTAGAGGGCGCCGCAGGAACGGGCGCGGGGCGCGGGGGTGCCGCACGTGGGGGCGACGGGCTGCGGGGAGGGTCCATGGCTACCACGTGTGGGACGTGCGCACGGGATGTTGACTGTGGACGGACCGCACCTATTTAGTAGAGACAATAAATTAGTAATGGGACAATGGCACTTTCACTCCCAACAGAATATCAAATCAAAAGCAATAGTTTCTGTTAATTTTTACATTGGTAATCTTCTTTGTCATTGGTTGCATTTGGGTATAATATTACCTATCTGTCAAGGGTCTAAGTTAACTCACCCTCATAATAGTTAGCATTGTCGTCCTGAAAGTGGTGATGCCTCATGGCGGCATCAGGCAGCTCTGAGCCAGGCCGGTGTAGTTGCGGGATGAGTGACAGCCACAGCGACATCTTGTGGCCGCGGTAGTGACTGCGCATCTCCGGCTTGCCACCTGCGACCTCACAATTGAAACAAACGACACAAACTAACCCCCAGCTACTGACCCGCCCGAAACTTTAAATGAAACCCTCAGACTATTAAACAACACACGTAGATCAGTAGAACTAAGGTAGTAGACCTGTCTATATTTATAAAGCCACCTGAGCAATACCAAAGGAAAATGATATTCGACGTTCGTTTTGTCGGAAAATATAAATAAGTTTCGGTAACTATACGTCCATAAAATAATCAAAGTAAAAGTAGACTTGGCGCAGAATAGTTTTATTTTAATATTTATATATAAGCGCATAGATTTTATGATTCACATAAGTTGCTTAAATGCTTGTACTACTTTATGATTTGTATAATATAATTTTATGCTCTTTAGATACTCTACGTGTGCCGTCTAATCTGCTACGTTTAGTCTGAGAGGGATCCTTGTACGCGTAATTAGGTATTTACTTTAGCAGTTTACCCTAATTAACTGTAAATAGTAAGTCTTCTAAATAAAGATACATTACGCACATAATTGAGTATTAGTTTCCAGCGTTATACGCTCGCTCACGTGTATAGTGAAGGGTTATAACGGAGTCCGTTTATTACACCCCTGGCGGGTGGAAGTGTTTGTATAGGGGGTGAATGTGCGGAAAAACTGTATGAATGTAAATATACGCACTGATTTCCATATAGAGTTGGTTGATAGTGTCGTAGGTGTCCCAGTAGGGCGTCTGGTCCGGGCCGAGTCGTGCGGCATCGCCGAGCAGCGGGCTGGGCGGCGGCGTGGCTGAAGGGTCGTTTGGATTCCTGTCGAACTTACTATGCTTAAGCACTGTTTTAAGCTTTTACGGTTGGTTACAGTGTTTGACTGGCCTGATAGCTCAGTTGGTAGTAGCTCTGTCTTCTGAACTGAAGGTTGTGGGTTCGATTCCCACTCAGGAGAAACATTTGTGTAATGAATGTAGGTGTTTGTTCTGTGTCTGGGTATTATATTGTATTCTATGTATGTATTTATTTACAATCAAAGTCAAAGTATGTCAGTATTATATAAGTTCTGTTTCCATTCCATACAAGCTTTGGTTAGTTTTAAACTAGATGGCGTTGTGTGAAATGTCCACACATACTTAATTTTAAAAAAAGTGTTTGATATCTATGGTAAATATGATGTCATTTTTAGGTAGACAGTAGGCATTATGAGAATATTTATTTATTCCGTATTATTACTTATTAATACTCGTTGCGGTCAATTTTTTTCAATATGTATATTTATACTTTATACCATTTCCTACATTTATTGCAAGTCCAACAAAAATTTCAAAGGTATTACAATAATGTCACCGTTTCTTTCCAAATTATTAATTAAGGCTTGCATTTCATCATCATAATAATAATGGTAGTATAAAATTCATTTGTGCATCGAGTAATGTTTATGCTTGAATCATCAGGTAGGTAAATGAAAATGGGGCTTATGATATATAAAACCGTAAACACAAATCACTTTATTTCATATTTCAGCCTATTTAGGTACCTAAGTATACTTTACCAGTCTGTATAAGGTCTTTGCGTTTGGTTTTTACTGTAAGCTTTTTGTGTATCTAAATAAATAAATAAATTTATTATTAAAATTCTCATGTGATTAACTTTCGTGAGTAAAAGTCGTAAATATTAATTTAAAATGTATAAGGTCAATCTAAAAGCCTAATATTAAAATTGTTTTGTACATAATACTTAGAATGAAGAAAGAACATTTAGATTGAAGAAAGAGTATGTAGGTACTTATTGAAGTCTATTTAAAAATTCGCAATTTAGCTTTCCATATTGTAACAAAAAGGCAATCTGGAAAGCTCTAAACGAAAAGAAAAAATTACTATTTAGATGAAAAGGTCTATGATAAATCATATCAACCGAGAAAGAGTTCTATAGGTTTCATAAAACCTCCCGCGTAACATTATTGATTGTGACAGAACTGATTGCGACTTGTTGAAGACCCATTCCAAAAGTTACCTATTATGAGCAACTAAGCGAATCAACGGGGAATAGCAGACACTAAAACGGGGAAACTTTTGTTTTATAGGGTCTTTTACAGGCCGTTAAGGTGCTTATTTTCCTCCAAACGCTCCAAAAAACAGATTACACAGAAACCTTTATTGTTAGTGTTCTTAACAAATTGAATTCGAAATACGAAACAAGTATCATGGAGTACGAGATGAATCCACCGAAATAAACAGTTTCCAAATCCAAACCTAATTTACCTTGAAGATTACATTCTGTTTAAAAACTTTCTTTACGAACCATTACCTACGTCTTCGTATCTACTTTTGTCTATCGACTGTTACTTTTACTCAATGAAGTGGCACAATCTCGTCCTAAAGATCGTAACTAAGTCCTACTAGCCATCACAGATAACATATGAACAAAAGAAAACTTTCGCTACCGATAATAAACCGAAACTAGAACGAATTGATGGCCATTTGGTTTCAACTAAGATTGCTTTCCGTTATAAATTATAACGGTTAACTTATTCTATTCTTTTTGCAAAAAGGCAAGGCTATTAAATCAATGTGAGATTTGTTCAGCTATTCGGTTTGCAGGCTTCAATAGCGAGAGAAAAGATATTTGATATTTATTTTATCGTAGTAACGTTTTCATCCAATAATAACATGGATTAATGATTACCGGCGGGCATATTAATATTTTTTCAATCCTTGAACTTTAAATCAGGCAGTTCAAGTCAGAATAAAACTTACAGATGAAATTTGCGGCGAGACCAATAATTTATCATCCCACGCAGTTAAAGTTATTATAGCCGTTGCCTACGTTATAAGAAAAATCTAGTTGATAAAATATGCATTTGACAGTTGTAGTATGTAGAGTAGTTAATCATAGTTACGCACGAACTTACCCATATTTGACGAAGTTAGCTACGTAATGTATGCAAAGCTTGGAGACCCGCTGTTCTTGTTGCGTGAAGTTCTGCTGGTGGTGTGTCAGTGATAAAGGAACCCCGAGGTAGTATGGTAACTCTTCTCCATGTACTGAACCTGGCCGCTGTACATGATAAAATGTATTAGGCTAGTGAATTGTCTTGAAGATATTCAACGGTCCTAAACTAAAACAGTGTAATGTAAATACGGTTTATGAATAAATAACCTATTATTCCAATTCGAAGATAAAAAAATATTGTAATCTACTTTAACAATTAGCTCGCGGCTCCACTGTAATTGCCCTTTGTGTTGTTGTTTTTAAGTATTTCTGAATTCAATATTTCGAGAAATCTTTGTATGCCTTCGCAAAATTTATGATACTTATAATTTAGAATTGTAACTCATTAAATTCTTATATAAAAAACAGACTCAAATCCTACATGTGATTCAATTCTCATCCCATTGTTTCTAACAGTGGATATAGACTACGTTTACCCATTACATCGTAGTCTGTAGTATTAATTACCTGATTGATTAATCGCTTCAGCCACTTCCTTACTCAGTGCTAATAATGATTTACTGCCCGCTCGTGAGTGAAACGGCAATTACGAGTAAATCCGCATGATTTCTGTTGAGGACTTTTTTGAAGAGGGAGCATCCTTAAGCTTTTTAACTTTTATAAAGCAATTGGTTATTAGATTTTGCACACATTAAAAAAATTATGTGGATAAGAGTATGATTCAGTCAAAAAGCTTTGTACACAAATTACGTAGTTTCAAGGAAAAGTAGTTTTAAAATTAACATTGAGAATAAATAATACATGATATAGCTTAAAATATAGTTCTCATGATGGTGTTTCAGTGATAAAGTAGTATGGCAACTCTGTTCCGGGAACTGAGCTTGGCCGCCGTACAAACGTATTAGGCATATATAGATTGTATAAGATAATAAATCTATTGATTATTTAATAAAAATAAACATTCCTTTGTGTAAATTTGTACTACATACTTTTACGTTTACGAAAATGTGTACAGAACGTAATTCTCATAATCAAAGGTAACTATCAAAGTTCACTTTTCAAAATGATATATTAATTGGGAATTCGTTCCATACAACAACTTACATAAACCTTACTTCATTTGATGCAATCATTATTCACATTTACTTGTATACTTACAATCCTACTACTAGTGCCTTTTAATCGTACCTGTGGATAGTCCTTTTCTTGCGATAAATGATGAAAATGTGTGAAATAAGTGGTACCCCCTCGCAAAGCGTGAAGGTATCCCAGTCTTATTAGAGGTGCGGCCGTCCGACCATCGCTTAGTACCTGAACAAAAAGATTTTAATAACGCTATAAGTAAATATTTCATCACAAAACTGGAGTTAGGAGTTTTATGCTGTAAAACACAAATGACAGCGATGCGTCAATAAAATTCACTATTTTCTAGCTTAAATAATCAAGTAAGTAATACTAATATAACATGAGCATGATGAATGGCCGATTCTAGTTATGATATGCTTATAACATACTATTGAGGCTAAACTTGCATCATAAATTGTAAAATATTTACATATTTAACTGACTTCAAAAACGAAGGAGCTTCTATGTTCAACTGCGTGTATTTTTATAATTTCAGTTTTAATCAACGATGATAGTATTCAGACTGAAATCAACTGCCAATTTCTAGTTATAATGAAAAAAACAACATCCTTTTAATAAAAGGTATTAAACTTTATTAATTGTATATTGAGAAGTACTTGTCTATCTCGGTCCAGCAAGTATTAGAGAAATGCGCGAATAAACATAAAAAATCCATGAATCAAACATAGAAACTTCACATATTATTTAAAGTTAAAAAAAAAACTCAAAAAAATAATTATGGGCAAATACGTGAAGGAGAGATGAGGTGAACTCTCGAGAAGACAGCGACTGTGACCATGAGACACAATAGGAATCTTTATGGATATATTTGTTCACTTTCATTTTGCTATCAATCATATCACCAGTTCTATATTTTAGTTGTGAAACATACATATAAATATACGTATCAAGTTTCCCGTGTTCATTGTTAATTGAAACAATAAGATAAGCAAACATCACAAATTGGGTGTCAGCGTTAATATAAATTGAATGTTTGGATATAACTATAAACTTTGTAGTGTTTGCGTCTGAAATAATTGCCACCTGAGCCTACACATGGTTACAGAGGATCACCGAGCACGGTGTTCAATGTGTGAGCTTAAATATGGCATGTGCCAAAGCTCTGATGTTACTTTAGCAATCATACATAAGAGTATAACTAGGGTTTGGGTCCTGGGACATCTCGTGTCTCGAAATCTCGGGACTTTTCGTAAATTCAGCTGTATTAAGTCCCGGGACCTTCGTGGCGAGACTCGACAAGAGACAGGATTGTCAAAATTGTCATGTAATCATTATTATCTGCAAATACTTAATATAATATAATTAATTATAATACTTCAATAGGTGGTAGGACTTTGTTGCAAAGTTCGTCTAGGTAGGTACCACCGCTTTGCCAGTTATTCTGCCGCCAAGCAGTAGTGTGCAAGCACTACTATGTTCCGGTTTGAAGGGCACTGTAGCTAGTGAAATTACTGGGCAATCGAGTCTTTATGATCTGATCTCACAGTCGAGTAATCTTATTACCAGACTGTGCTGATGTCTCAGGATGATGTGCGCAGTGCAGTGTCGCTTGTAACTCTATGTTTTGTGCGACCGTGGCGCTTAACATCAGGTGAACGGCTAGCTCGTCACATCATTCAATAATATAAAAAAAAAATTGCAGGAGTTTAAAGTAATTACGTAGTAGACCAAGTGGTCTACTACGTAATTACTGAGCACACAACAGAGGATGGACTTACTAAAAGGGCAATCACAAAGAGTAAATTCATTACTGGGAGTATTACCCAGCGAAGATCTAAAATGCCTAAAAACGAGACTGATAGATAGAAAATCATCTTGATTTTTACAATACCTTTTTTTAATACGTCTCACCAAAAACTAACTCAAATTCTTAAAAAAGGCTTATCCGTCGTAATAAAAAAACTTGTTTGTCTCAAATTCCCGGGACTTCAAGACTTGTAGTATTGTAGGCTGTGTCGTGTCCCGGGACTTTGAAACTGTCTGGAATTCCCAAACAATAAGTATGACTAAAAGAGCTCTTCTACAGGTAATCCATTTCCCACACTAACGCCTGTAATCCAGCACTTAACGAATATAATGCTACCAATTTTATGCACTAACACTGAAAATAACAGAAGTTTTGGAAAATAATACAATGCGGTGACGCAATCTTTTTCGCGTTCCCGCCAAAACTGAATAAAGTTTTATCTATCTTTATATCCATAATTCTAAAAATTACACCATAGAAAATGTAGATTTACGATTATTTTCATATTAGCTCATATATTATCCACGTAATTAAAAAGGCGTATCTGGTGAATCTCATTAATTACAATAATAGCACACCCGGAAAAGGACGAATAATGATTATAATCGTTTAAGTAAGGGCTCTTCAATTGATAGCCCTCCACGGGCGAAATTGTTACGGCTGTAGGTGTAACGTTACTATAATCAAAATGGCCCAAATCTGTATAGATAAGAACACCTTCATCTCTAATAAAAACGTCCTAATTTTCCGCGATTCAAGTGTTTTGTAATAAAGCCTTTCGGCGTAGGCGTGTATTCAGTGTGCGGGCGTCATTAACTTCCTTTGTGACGAGGCCGAGGCTGCGAGTCGAGTGCTATTCCACTCGATAGCTAAATTGAGATCGCCAGATACGAGCTTAGGAACTTTCGACTCAGCAACGTCACTATCAACGTATATTGATACTAATGAACAAGTCTAATTAATATAATATTAGTAAGTATAGTAAGCTAATATAAGTATTTACTATTAGTTTGACAGCCTCTGTAGTGTGGTGGTTGAGCAGGTTGGCTCATAACCCAGATATGGCGAGTTCGATTCCCGCGACAGGTCAAGTATTTGTCCACAGAAAAAAAGCGCAAATACTTGTTCTGTGTCTGGGTGTTGTGGGACCATGGTCCTCATAGCTCCGGGGTCCTTAGATACAGAGAATACTAGTTAGTATAGTATAGCTAGGTTTAATTACCTCTGTTACTAATAACAGGATGACATTACTGCTATGCTTTAGTTAAGAGCATTTAGCGAGTGTGGCTCAGTGGTAGACCGTGCGACTTTCAAATCAACGTACCCTGGTTCGGAGCTCGCTTGGTCCTGCACCAATGACTTTAAAGAATTTTCAATCGCTCTTAAAATGGTGAAGGAAAACACCGTGAAGAAACCTAAACGTGACGAAAGTTCGAGAACATGTATTGTCTACCAACCCGCACTTGGCCAGCATAGTAGATTAATTTGTGACTTACAACAATCTCTCCCTGAGAGAGGAGGCATATGCTTCAGCAGAGGGAACGTATTGGTTAATGACACTATAAATGAATTCAGTTTTAATGACAGTTGCATAATTTTGCCAACCATAAGTAACTGTTCTACTAAATACCATATAATAGAGTAACCAATAAAATATAATAGGCTTTCAGCAGTCCATGTGATTACATTCACTCTCATTTGGCAAAACGATAAATAATTAGTTAGCTAACTTTTAATAGGCAAACACAAATCCCACATGAAACAAAACAGGGAACAAAACCGCAATTCATATCAAACAGGCGCGCACTGTTCGCCATTTGCATAAATGAAAATATACACAGACGCGAACAACTCCGTGTACGGTTAACTTCTAAATTATGTAATTACAGTAGGGAGAAGTCATTACTTTTGTCTATACTGTTACCTCGAGAGTCGCGTCGCGGACGCTGAGAGGATTCTGCACAGGTTTATCCCAGTCTGTGTACTCGTTCTTCAGAGTCGAGTAGATTTCGTTCAAGTGGTAGTAATACGCGTTCCGGACGAAAGTACGGAGGATCCGATCTCTCCGGCTCTCGTTGAATCCGAACTCCAAATCTTGCGCGTTGAACTCCAGGTAAGACTCTGCAATCAACGAAACTCACTTCATTTGCATGTACTTTGCATCTTCCTATTCATATTATTGTGAACGCTAACGCTTTTTGTTGTTTGACTAAGCGGCGTACAAGGAAAAACTTGATAATATAAAATATAGAAAAAAAATGGAATTAATAGCTCACTTCACGAAGGCCGTAAATCCACATATAATTGGATAGGACAGGCCCCGCCGTAAAGCATTATGATAATCAGGCGTTCCTCGAATAATACCGAATAATAACAGATATTTTTAGGGATATTATTCTCTGCAATATTTATTTTATAATGCAATAATTTTCTTCCATGGTATTCACTAAGCTAGTATGATTGATAACACTCAGACACAGAACCAGAATTTATGCTTTTGTTCTGTGCACAAATACTTGACCTGCCGCGGGAATCGAACCTACCGCCTCCGAGTTATGAGCCAACCTCCTCAACTCTAAAAATAAATTATGACTAGCTTGAACAATCTCGATCGTGCCACCGTTTCGGACAAAAAAGAATAACCAAAATTGATTCATCCTATAAGTAGAGCTACGATGTCACAGACAGACACATCTTCACACATAAAGAGATTTACAGATATACACGATAAACTTAAAACACCTCTTGATTTGGTCAGGAGTTAAAAATAAATAGAATTAATTACTTTTCTAAGCACATTTCTAAGCCAACTGTGGGCGCAACACTATTTAAACTTTTAAATTCACTTGTAATGTAAATGTAGACATAAATGATTAAAATTACGAATTATTTATATTTATTATGAATATTTATTTATATTATGATTGTTATATAGTACATATATATAGTACAATATAATTATTGTACTTACAATGATGACATAACAACCATAAGTACGTAAATAAATAAACAAATAAAAAAAAATAAGTTTTAGTTTTATCTAAAATCACATTATTCAAGAGAAGGTCTATATTCACTGGCCTTTAATACTTACAATCGCAATAAAATATCTCCTAACATTTTATTCAATTTATTTTATTTTATTTTCTTCGGAAAACTAACAGCTAAATATAATACAATATATATACTTATGGTAAATAAGTACGTAATATACTTATGGCTAATTAAACATTATGATAATACCTATATAGGTATTATACTAATATACTTATTACTTACCTGTAGTTGTTAATCCAAAAAGTAACTCTCTATGCGCAAAGTCTGCCAGCTCGTGGCCAGCCGCGTTGGCCACCGCGGCCGCACCCGCGCCCAGTCTAGAGCTGTCCGTCGGAGGCGGCGCCTGTGAAGAAGGCTTATTTTTTTATAGAATACAAAAGACAAAAATGACTTCAACTTTTAATTGTTCTTGGCATGAATGCTTTTACTTGAAGATATCATAAAGATTTTTTTATTGCAACGCTGCTAAGATGTCTTGACAAAAAATTTAAAGTTATTCATAACACCAAATTTCAGAGCAAGAAAACATCAATTTTCTCATCAAGCTCCGCACATAAGAGAACTTTGACCAAGTCATCTTTCAAAGAAAGAATTTATCAAAATCGGTTTATCAATTTGGAGAGAAAAATAGAGAAGCTTTTTTTTCTGTTTAAATTCACTAAAAATATCTACTGTAAACGTTAGTATACTTTCGTTTTATGAAGTAAATGTAGCAAAGCTTAAGAAGTTTACTTTTGTAGTAAGCTACAAAAACTATTCCCTAAGCGCCAAGTTTCCAAACTCATACTACCTAACTACCTACCACACCCGTTCCCGTTCAGAATGCAGTAATGTTATTGAAAATCGAGTCGTATTGCGTTGCAATAAATCTATCATTTTGCTATTAGGTTGCCTTCGATAATTTGTAATCGTAATTGTATAAACAATTCATGGCATCATAAGGAAAATTTATTTTGTTAGTTACCGATCTCGTCTCTGTAAAGATATTTATACTGTATAGGTGCGTACTTAAAACGTCGTATTTTAAGGTCGTACTTTAAGGAAGCCTTCAAGGGATTCAGCATCAAAGGGCTTAAATTCTCTGCACACACAAATTCATCCTATAATGTTAAGATTTTCACATATTCGTGAATTCATAACTGCGAGAAACGTTTCCGCTTTAAAAACGATTATCATGTACCAAAAAATTAATTAACTTCGCACCTCCGTCGTTAGAGACAGGTCTAGACTTCCGAGACGGAGATTTGGATGGAGAAAACTTTTTGGAAAGGTAATTTCCGTTTTCGTTGCGATTCCCCTTTTCATGTTCAAAGCTAGGAAATAGAATTTGTTAATTGATGGAATTAAACCTATTACGTGAAGCCCGGAGAGTTAAACAAATTAGATTCATGAGCGTTACAAAAGCGAAGACGACCACGTTAACGATAATTTGCCCATTTTGTCTTGTATACTTTCCTGCTTCTGTTAGGTTAAGTTTTTTTTTGTCTTGAGTACTTTGCTGCCACGTTTATGTTTCTCTGAGTTCTTTGTTAAGGAATTTCATAGAGTATTCAAATTGCGCAAAGACAGAAAAATGCAGAGATAGCAATTGATTTGTGGCTGCTTGAAGTTTCCCCCTGACACGAGAAGGAAGAACAATTTTATTTCCTAAATTCAAGAGCAAACAGTATCAAAAATAGATAGATAGATAAACACTTTATTGTACACACCAAATATTAACAAAACTGCAAAGAATACAGCGATTTACAAGAAGTGGGGAACAAGGGGCGCCCTTATCGCTAAAATCGATCTTTTTCAGGTAACCTTTGGATTAAGAGGATTCATCAAAGTCGTAAAAGACGGATAAAAATATCAAGTGTTCTATGAAAATAAATAAAAGCTAAAAGCCAGGTATAAATTACTTTATGAATGCAATTTATAATAATCAGTAGTCTATTGTAGTAGTATATTGCGTCTCTATATATCATTCATTCATATCATTGATAAAATACTTCTTTAAGTACTTTATTATTATATTACTTCATCATTATTTTGATGACTTAATAAAATAAAATTGATAAAAAAGAAAAAAAATATAAAATAGAATTGATAAAATTGAACTCTCTGATATATAATTTAGTTATTCATGCTTATTTTACGTTTTCGAAATGGTCTTGTATAAAAAAAAATAGAAAATCGGTAAGCTTTATACACCCTCTTAAGATATACTCTCCCTCGTTATACATTTATTGCTCCAAATTTATCAAAGAGCAACTATAGTGCAAATCCAATTTTAAAATTATTACGTGCGTAAATTCAAACACCACTACGGTCAATTTATTAAAACCGTAATAAATCCCATAATAAATCAGTTTGAACCAGAAGCATTCTCGTAAAACCCTACGGTTATGGAAATGGGAGTTTCAGCTAACCCCAAAATTAGACGGACAAGAGAGTTGTCCATTATATCACCCCTACATAAGCGCGTCATCTGGCAGGGTAAACAGGAAAACTAATATACCATCCCTTTTTTTCCAAATAAGAAAATTTTTGTTCAAAGCTCATAATAAAATGTAACTTCCCGTTGGTTTATGCAAACAACATTAAATTATCTGGCATCAATCAGTAGGCTCTAAAATGGATCCAGTGTTTTGCTTTGATCTTTAGGGTATACTTTGGAAATAAACCCTCATAAAATCTGAGCTCAATATAAAGGCTAGGGTAGGTAATTTGATTTCTCCAAATATTTTATAAATATTTTTATTAGTATATTACCAAGCAATTATATTTTTAATAGGTCAATAGACAAACATACTAATAAGCGGTGGTATATTGGAGTATACCACGGTGCATGATTGCCTATAATATAGAAAGTTAGGATTTTAAATATAAGTAAAAGATTTTCTTTTATATTTTAATCGATTTTAGTTTATTGACTGCAATATAAAGTACCTGCCTAGATACAACTTACTAAACTACTACTAACTAGAAAAAAACTTGAGAGATATCCCCGGGACACCCGGATAGAACGAAGTTCCTTTCGATTAATTAGTGAAGGAATTGTAATGTAATTTTTTTAAGTTATAATAATTTTTTTTTTATTATTAACAAATATAACCTAAACAGAAAGAATATTAATATAATATGAATGCGAAATAGAAAGACGAAACGAAAATAACTGGCTTGCTTTCTATGAGAAAGAGAGAGAGACAGACAGAGAAACACGCGCACGCCACACGGCTTCAAAAAGTGTCGTTACCACTTTTGGTCTTAATTTTTTCCATCTAGCCCTTGTTCGCAACACGCGATAAGTAACCTCGTTCCAATAAATAACAACACAAACCAAAAGTATTTAGAATAATTTTATTCTCTATATCGACTGAAATGTCAAGTTTGGCAATGCAATGCACCACATGCAGTTTGCCACATACTGCACAATTTATGTACATATAGTAAATACTGCCAGTAAGCGCGATCTCATAACTTTCCAGAAATGCTAATTTTGTTCTCAAGTTGCGCTCCACACCCAATGTCTCCGGGGACGAGTCATAAATGTGGAACCGAAACAAGTGCAGCGTTGAAGCGGACGATGCGACGTCGCAGACAAAAAGTTAGTGACTTATATAATGTTAAAATGAAATCGAGCAGAGTTTTACAGCAGTTTGCCAATTTCTCTGTGCAATGCACCGTGAACTCTGTTATCTAAAGTAGCTCGCGTAAGATTTTCTCTTAACAAGGTTTTTAAAATAGTTTTAGTAAAATTAGTAAGGGAGTTTTGGGCGGGAAAACGAAAACGATCGCGTTGCCCATAACCATTATTAGGGTTACGTTTCTCGTGAGAGAATGTGGAAGTGGCGAGAATAATAGAATATGTAAATATTAGAGAATAAAAGATAAAATATAAAACAACCTGGTATATGCTGTAAAGTTTTATATTCAAGTGACATACCAAAAGGCAGGTATCAAAAGGACATAGAACATAAATTATTTGAATTTAAATACTATACGAAAAAGGCTTTATTTTCCAAAACTTGTGTTATTTTTAGTGTTAGTACATAAAATTGGTGGAATTTTATTTGCTAAGTGCTGGATTACAGGCATGTGTGTGGAAAAGTGGTATAATGATGGTGAAACGTGAAATAAAATAAATAACTTGAAAAATTATCAATTACTTGACACTGGCTAAATAGACACGAGAGTGTGGAGCCAAAACAAAAAAATATAATTAGAAAGGTTGAAATAGTTTCTAAATATCCCACTAGATGACGTGAATATTAAATTTAGCTCGGCTGTAGCCATGCTATGAAGCAGGTCCGACTAGTGGCGACTAGGACGATGAATCAGAATTGATTTGAAAGAATTGATTCATCGTCCTAGAGTAGCGAGGTCTACTACTTGGTCTGAGTGATCGTAGACAAAAACTCAACGTCTCATTTTTCTCACAACAAACCTGACAACGTTGTCAACTTATTTATAAAAGCCTGCTTTTATGCTTATTTTTTAAAACGGCTTATTACAATGACGGCCGTTTTAAAGACCATTGCTACCTTATATAACAAAAATCTACATGAACACCATAATGAATACGTTCCGTAGCGCGTAGCATCTCCAACTTTATAATATTTATAGATTGGTCAACTATTGTAAGTTCGATTAGTGATTGCACTATAAATCCTAAAGGTACGTAGGACAGGCCTGATATCTTTTTAGAGAATACCTGCTAATGATTTGCGTACCTTTATAAAAAGAATTCCATTCTATTTAATAATTAACCTCCGCTGATTTAATATATAATGAAACCGTAAAAGGAAAATTTCGAAACTTAAAATAGCCGCTAATGGAATGAATTTTATATTAGATCAATGAAAGAAAAAGAAAAGTTACATTTCATAAAGCGTTAGATAACTTTGAGTGCGGAAAAATTGTAAGTGCCGCTTAATAGAAACATATAAAATTATTAATAAGCAAATTAAATGCTAGAGAAAGTATGTGTTAGTTAGCGCAAATTAAATAAAAATGAATCACGAGAACTTCATACATAACCAAAAAGCTGTCTACTGACCAAAATCGTCAGACAATTAATTTAATTCACAATTTTAAGCTTGACCTTTGTTAAGGTTAAGCTAAAAATATGGCTGAAGATGGTGCTATGAATATCTGTATAAAATTTGTCTCGTGAGACTGCCGTAATCTTTCTTCTCCTTCTTATATACATATACTCAAAGGTGACTGACTGATTGACTGACTGACATAGTGATCTATCAACGCACAGCCCAAACCACTGGACGGATCGGGCTGAAATTTGGCATGCAGGTAGATGTTATGACGTAGGCATCCGCTAAGAAAATATTTTTCGAAATACTACCCTTAAGAGGGTGAAATGGATGGTTGAATTATTTTCTCATAGGCCACGCCGCGGGCGAAGCTGCGGGCAGAAGCTCGTTCATTATAAGTGCTTGACTGCATATTCTTTACTTAAGGATCGCAGTTAGTCATACAAGCATCAGAAAATGCCCTAACCACAACTTTCGCTTCTATCAATAGCTTAAGCTCTTGGATGTATCATTAATACGTCCATGCTCAAGCTTCACGCTTGGCAACTGCTTAATGATCTCAACCGGATATTCACTACGTTAGACCTAAACAAACATGCGAAGTTAAATAAAATCGTGCAATTAATCACTCTCATTTGGTCAACGCAATGTAATTAACCTACTTTCACTTGACCTTACAAATTTAGTTTAAATTACACCCATGATTTTGCAAGATTTTACCATGGACTCCATGCTGGACAGCTGAATAGGCTTATGAAATCATTTTTGAGCAAGCTGAAACATCGATGTTTCGTTTGCGCTCACTCGGACAATAAATAAATAAGCACATATTTGCTTTGAGTGGGTGAGCAGTTGTGGTTTATAAATACTACAATTTAAATAGAACCGACTACAATACCAAAAGTATTTCTAGTTCAAAGCGGCAATACAATTTTGATTTGGGTTTTTGGACATGTTTTTGTAATCCTAGGTTCCTCAGATACAAGGGTTTAAGTCTATTTGATCGTTAGATGCTATTTATCTACAGAAATGTAGAAATAAAACGCAGCAATAACAACAGACAGCTCTTGACTACGACAACGGTTCTAAATCCGGTAAACGTTGTGGGCTTACTTAGAGACCTAGAGACGTATTGTACGTATCGTAATTGCTATAATATAAGTAGCTTCGTTTAGATACACAATTACTAAAAATACGTCACAATGTAAAAACAAGTGACAGTCCGATGAAATAAACTGTATTCTAAAGCTAAAGTTTTTTTTTTTCTAATGTAATTACTTTTTAAATATTGTTTATGTAAATAATCAGTATCGGAAACTGATATAGACACTGTATATAACATTAAAGAATTACGATGCATAGCAGTCTTGCCTGCTTGGCGTAATCCACAGTACATAATGTAAAATGAATTATTTGAATCACGACCGGGCTTTGATCTCACATCTACCGTCCCTTAAATACGTCTTATTATCATTACAAGATCATGCATTTATCTGGGTAGGACGACCAAATTAATGGATTGAAAATTTGTGAGTTCAATTCCCGCTCTTGATTCCAATTATTTCAGCTACAGCTATGACAAACTAGTCATACTAACTCTCACATCTCACTTTGAATGATCTATCCAGCTAGTGTTGTTACTACAAATCGCTCGTGTACGGGCGTCGTGTTCACGTGAAAGATCTATGTCCACCAAATCGCATAGCCACTAGGAACATGGACGGACAAAGGAGCGATTTTTTTTATAGAACCGCATCTGAATTCGTAAGTAGACTTAAGGCGTTAGCGAGTATTAACCACAAATGCAAAAATAGCTTACAGTGATTGAAATCATAGTCATAACAGCTTCCAAATCCAAAAGTTTTTGTTCTAATACACTAAAAGACGAGGTGAATTTTTTAACTTAACGTCGTAACTACCGATTAACTAAATTGCTATATTCTCAAACGGTTAACAAAGTCCAGTCGCGTAGAGAGAAAACCCTTTCAGCGCAAATATGTGTATTTAACATGGTGAACGTTATACGTTAAATCAATATTTAGCGTGTAACGTTATTCACCATTCGATTCATATTCAGCAATAAAAATTACACTAACTAACTTGTTAATTTTTTGCTAAGCGACTTTCATCTAGGTTAGGTTACACCTAGGTATTGCGAGTAATAATCGAGTCAAATGGATTCTTGTCGCGATGTTTTTTTGAATGTCGTAATATAGTAGATATGTCCGAATACAACTCACCGAGGAGGGGTTGACGATGACGGTGCCGTCGACAAACGGAGCAAAGCCGGGAAGAAATCGTGGTGGATCGAGACGCACAGCGAGCAGTTCAGCGAGGGGCTTATTTCGTAGGCATGGCGCCAGGTCATCCTCTACCAAATTCCCATGGCATCCAGTTTGTTCTGCCACCTGCCACATTAACATATGTACTAGTGAAATACATAACCTTAAGACAAAGGTAAGATTTCGTAAAATCAAACTTAAATAACTGTATGATATCAACGCCAGTTGTTAAAAAATCTCGACAAACCTTTTTGCGCTTTGTTCAAACGTTAAGGTAAAAATTCTACTTGCAGAAAGCTACGTCTACAATTGTTTGATAGATTTTATATAGAAGAATATGTTCTAAATATATTTATTATATTAGGTTTATTCTAGAGCCCTTCACTTCAGAACGGCATTATGATCTGAATGAGCAACCATCCAGAAGCATGAAAAATGTTACTAAGCTCGTTATCTGCTAGAAGACTTAGAAAGTAAAGACAAATCACTACTAAGATAATTTTGACACAACAACAGTCAGCAGTCGACATCTTAATACTAGACTGTGCTGATGTCTCTGAATAACATGCGCAGTGCAGTGTCATGCGTCACTCTATACTTTAGAGTTCCGAGTGACACTGCAACTGATATGGGCAGCCGTGTCACTTAACATCAGGTGAACGGATTGCTCGTCACATCATTACTTAACATAAAAAGAAAAAAAAAAACAATCTTTCCAAAATACTTCCTTATATGCAAATATAAATTAACGATTCTATACATGGCCATATTTTTCGGAAATAACGTTGTTAAGATCATAACGATCCACATTTATTCACAAAAAGTGCGTCTGTCATTCTATAAATTCCAATTTGTTCCGCGATGGCAGTAATTTTTGGTATCCTCCCTCGGCGCTTGAAGGTTACGTTCAATATTCATAAATGTAAAGTCACCTTTCTTTTTATCGTGAGTGGTTCCCTCTGTAGCGCCCAAGAGCTGAGTCCCGACCCGCTTAACAAGATGACGCGCTTCAGTAGTTCTGAAACAGATAACCTAATTTAATTTCGTCATTTCGAACCAGGATCACGGACGATAATGAAATCTCGCCTGAAGAAAACATTTATCCACAGCTTCTCTTATAATGGAAGTTCAGATCCTCAAGTGTGACGTTGGCCCTATTTTTAAATTACGTTTGAGAAAGCCTACCTCTTGTGCATGTCTGATGTGACCCTTTTAATCGTATTAAGTGACGGAGGATCCGAGGACGGTGACGGAAAATAATGAAATCTGCCGTAGCCGGCATAATTACGGACAATACCAGCCCCTCGCCGCAGTACATTTATCAACCAGTAAATGGTCTTCATTCGAAACAGCTCATTCAGTACACTCGCATTTTAACTGACATTATTTGACTATGGGGTGAACATTAAACGTATAAGAACAACAAAACGCTATACAGTTTGGCACAGCAGAATCTGTAACGAGTTTCCTTACTGGTCCATTGTTTTCCAAGCCTGCCTCATATACATAAGTAGTGAACGGAAGCGGTGGGACCGCGGTCTTGTTCATGTTTGCGGCCGCCAGTTAATTAAAAGATATTTTTAATTAATTTCATTGGCCGTTAAGATTTATGTTTTGTGTTTGCTTCCACGCGTAGTGGAATGATAAATTGGGTTTTGTAATGAAATGAATACGATTTGATTACAATGCGGTCACGGAAATAATTTGAGCTATGTTTATGTTTAGCGTTACCTATTTTAAAACTAATTGTACTATCGGTATTTTTACTTTGTATTATACTTTGATTTCAATCCGTATGTAGGCTTGTGTATTACAGGCAAGACAGAAACTGAGACAGTCAGCAAATGGATTGGCCAACTTGGTGCTACCAGTCGTTACCTCTCTGAGTCACTACTCGCATTAGCAGGCTACCTCTTGAGCATCCTATGTAAGCTGACCTATTAACACCAGGCTTTTATCAAATGACTTCACCTGAAGCGATGACGCTTGAGTTAATATTCGAGTCACAAGTTTTCACTGCGATATAATAATTTAATCAATATCATAATTATATGATATTGATTTGATTATCATAATTTCAAAGATTTTCATGTTTAAGAATCATTTTCTTTGAACAATGCTTTGAAATTTTCTCCAGTGTTAAGCATTAATCAGTATGAACAATATACTTACCTCTGGCGACAGGTGAGACGGCCAGAAAGTTGGCTAATGCGGCACCCGTGCCGTGGCCCATGATCGTCACCCTCTCTGGATCACCCCCGAATGCGGGCAGATTTTCCCGCAGCCAATGTAGCCCCGCCACTAGGTCCATTAGACCAAAGTTACCCTGCGCCGACCCCTTATTACCAGTCTTTAAAAAACCTGACGACAAAATCAATAATAAATTCGCAGTTTTCTACTAACTTACTCTGCTAACTAGACATATAAACTAAATAATTCGTTTAAAATAAAATAAAAACCACATCAAAGGATCGGAATCCTAACTAGGATTCCTTGTATGTACCATGATCCTCAGTAGTTAGTCTCTGGTCGCACCACACACAGACTCAGAACAAGTATTTGTGCTTCTATTCTGTTAAAAAAAAATCCTGTTGCGGGAATCGAATCTGCCACCTCCGGGCTATGAGTGGACCTACTCAACCACATCACCACAGAGGCTGTTTTAAATATATATTCTCTATTTGTTCTTACATTTACTTTATGGTGTAAATTCAAGCATCGTTCTTAATGGGTAAGCAAGATGTCAGTGGAAGCACTGAGAGACTTACAAATTTATACGTATAGTACCGATAACTACTTACTACCAGACCAACCAAATAATAAATATCATCTCAATCAATGCTTACAAGTATGATATAATATCAACAAAGCTTGGATGTTCCTGTTGATTCATATCACGTATATATTTAAGCCGTATAATGTTGTTAAAAAAAACCTTGACAAACATTCTAGCCCTTTGTTAAAACGTTAAGGTAAAAGTTCCACTTACAGAAAGCTTCTATTGTAAACACGAGGTAACAAGTTATTATAAGTTAGAGCTTAGAAAACTTCGGCGAACAAACATAATATGACAGAGGAGCTCAAGTTTTCCTAGAATCTTGCTTAACGTTCCGCCGTCTTTGTGGACAAGAAAACTCGTTCTAAGCCGGACTTTACTAACCCACATAAACTTTACATATATTTTATCAGATAGGCTCAACGATTCGTAAAATATGTCCTGGTTGGTAAGAGTCATCTGTTTGTTCCAGAAAGTGAGCCTATCTTCAATATACGGAGCTACTGTCGTATAGCTACTGAATATCAAAAGTAAGGTAATATTGTCAGAACCGCAATAATTTCAATCAGTCGTAATGCGGGTCTATTTCACCGAAACAATGGTCGGAGAGGCGAGCTACTCGTACAGGTAATAAAAGCCCGGAACTGACAGATGGAAGATTGAAAATGACTCGCTATCAATACCATCCAACTCCAGGCTGTTGAGCATTATTCTGATCTGCAGAATTCTGAGCTGCTGCAGATTTGATAGATATAATATACAAATGAATGAATTATATATTATTATTATAGAATTTATTGACTTTATCAAATGAATTAACAATAACTAAACGAAACTAGACCTAAAAAACTAAACTATATCTAAGACCTCAAAATAAATTAAAACTAAAAATTTAAAATGAAAAATAAGTAAATAAATAAATATTATTATTATATTAATATTAATAGCAGAAAAGTCCTACCAAATATATTAGTATAAGTAGTGCTTATTATTGAAATATTACATTATACAATCTATTGACATTACACAGAGTCTTAGAACCAAGTATTACAGTGGAAAGTTTTATCGCTTAAAGCGATCTCTTCCAGTTAACCCAGATAAATTCTAGGTACATTGTGTCTTAACATTTAGAATAGTGAAGTAACCATTATAATATACAGATTTTTACTCTGAACAAATGTAATTACAAGTTTTGAGAAAACTAGCAAATATTAGGACGCTTTGGCAAAGTTGCAATTGCAACCCGAGCATCAGCTACTTAAGCAAAGTTGCATAAAGTTCAACTATTTGAACAAGTATCTAGTTTTCTCAAGAAACGAGCGTTTCAGCTAACAAGAATCAATACCGCATCAACCCGTCTCTCAGCGAAATAAATTATATTGAGGAAAATGTTCTGCACAAAATTTTGTTGCTGAATTTATTTATTTTTACGGCCGGCGTAATTTTCTTTTTATTGTTACTGTGAACAATGAATAAAACTCTCTAAGGACTGTCACGACTGAACGTAACGTATTTACAATCGATGAAATGCTATACTGGGTTTGAGGACCGATGGCAACACGACAGGCACATTGCGCTCTTTACATCAGTACATTTATAAGAATACTAAAATCCAAACAACATTGTTAAATGGTTACCAATCAGAAACAAATAAACTTGCAGATGATAATAGACATTGTGTTCATATACTCATTAGTTTTGTTTGAATATTTATCGTACTAGTATTAGTTAATTAAGTGTATCTTTATATCTATTTATCTATCTATCTATCTAGAAAAGGGTACTCGCCAAATGTATGCTAAAAGGCACCAGGGTTTTAATTTGCATGCATGTAAGAACTATTTTTCAACGCCGGAACGAAAGAATTTTGTATTGTTCACATCACAGTTTATAACAAAATTTTGATTATATCTACAATAAACCTAGCAATGCAACAGTATTCAGATTACAGTACAAAACAATATTATACTGCCCCTATGGTATGGTGGTTGAGCAGGTTGGCTCATAACCCGGAGGTAGCGGGTTCGATTGCCACGACAGGACAAGGATTAGTGTATAGAAAAAAAAACAACGCAAATACTTGTTCTGAGGCTGGGCGTTGTGGGACCATGGTCCTCATAGTGCCTGGGTCCTTAGACACGGTATCCCAGTTAGGGTCCAGTATCTGTGTATGTGATCGTTGGGCGTTATAATTATTCACTTTAGTATACATTATAACTCCCCCCCTCTCTTAAGGAGGAGACCTATGTTTAGGAGTGGACGCAAAACCGTTGATGATGTAAAACTTACCCAATACACCTAACCTAAAGTTGATAGTGACAACGAGGATGTTCCCGTGCGCCGCTAGTGTCGTGCCGTCGTACGCGTTGCCAGAGCTCCACTCGTACGACTCTCCGTGCACGAATACGAGGCACGGAAGGCCCGTGCTACCGCTTTCGCTTTCGCCACCTGTCACAAATAAATCGTATTAAGCGCATTGTTACGCATAAATAAAAGAAAAAGTAATTACTATCTACACGTCTATGAAATTGGCTCCTAGTTTTACACCTTTGTAAAATTAGGAGCCGATTTCATACACGTTTCAACCGCATATGTTAAATAAGAAATATAATAAATGGATTGTTGATCGAAATTATTACATTCTTTAAGAAATTAAACACTAAATTCTCGGCTTTCTTTCTTTTTTTCCTTTGTTTCTTTTATATATCAAATATATCATCCATTTTAAATTAATATTTTTAATGTACAAAACATAGTAAAAACTTATACAAACCCAGCTAGCTCTTAAAATAGAGCTCAAAGACAGACATTAAACAAAATTAAAAATAACCATAACCATAATGAAGTGATTCGTAAAGTGCAAAAAATACACAGAACTTTTATCTATGATGTAAATAAAAAGGGAAGGTACAATATCAGCTTCTAAAATTGATCCACTTTAATTTAGTATAATTTTTCGCTAGAGAGAAAGAGTTACATATACAAGTGGCCCAAAACTTGAGTTTAGTCAAGCGATGGTGGTGGGAAATTTTGTTTTATTTTCCTGGTCCTAGTATGATTCCCATCCCATCTCATCTTTTGCCTGTTTGGCGTTAAATTTCGGGATAGCCTGTATAACTATTATACTTACACAAAAGAAAAAACAAAAAAACACGAAAGTTCAGGTATTTTCTTTTCTCAACAATTCCTTTTCGCCAAATGCAAGATCTGGAAGTATTTTCCTTACTGCGTGAGGATGTGCCTTTATCTCATTTTAGTTACATATACTCGTATACATATACTATATATGCACTGTACGCGTTATTTTATCAAATACTTTAAATTACTAATTGTGCAGTTTATAAATCTGCTTCACTATTTAGAACAAGAAAAGATCACATTTTATTATCACATTTACACTAGTACGTCGCGAAGCTTCTTTCTTCGAGCGTCTTCATATCGTTTCAATAGGGCCGATGTAGTTTGCTCTTGAATTGTGGATCAGGGGTGCCTCCGCCTCACTTCCGCACTGCTTGCAGGGGGCATAATGCACTGCAATGCACTACGGAATTGAGGCTTTGGCACCCATTGCTTTTCACTTCCTGTGAAGCGTCTTGGCTTTTGCTAGTGACAGTGCTTCTCTTTTCCATGAAACAGTAAATTATAAATTATATCTATCAACATGTGATCCAGAGTAGGAGCGGCTAATTATATGAAATGTATACTGGCTATTATTATACACAGTTATTGTATTGTAATTATTCGCGAAGATCCAACATGATTTTAATCAAAATTTTATTTCAATAAGAACTTTATCATTACATCGAAATATATTATTTCATGACTTAAAAGGATGTCAAAATATGTTTGGTAATGACGTGGGAAACCAGAAAACAGAGCTAATCATTCTTCAATTTTTTTTACCATAATCTAAACTTTTAAATAGATGTAACATTAAATACATTTTTTTGCTGTCGCGTAATACTTTGTTTCGTAAGGAAACTAGTTTCATTCATACTACGTACAAAGTATAAAATATTACGCTACAAAGATAAAATTAACTAATGTTATTGTATTTATGTGGTAACCTGATTTTAGGCAGCAATACAAAGTGGTAAACATGAATTACGTAATATTTCTACGCTTATTTCTAATAAGGTTTCTAATAATAAGGGAAAATATTGCGTAGCACGTCTACGACATATGCTACGAGCCTATGAATTATCGTAACAGTCGTGGTAGTGGGAGAGTAAAACATAACAGTTAAGGCCAGCGTAGGCATGCGCAGCCCTAATAATTAGCAAGCCCCAAATTTACAAGGAAAATAATCATCATAAACATGAAAACATACTATTTCTAAAAAAAAAAGGTTATTTTGATAATTATGTAATTATCAAAAATACCAATTTTTTTACAGTCGGATAATATTTTTATTCTGAGTTTACATAACTAATCAATGACAGTTAAAAGGTTGGCCCTAAGACTCATTTATTGAAAGATAAATGATACCTAGTATCAAAAATATCACATTGAGAACAAAAGTATACATATGATTTATTCAGGTTTTACTTAGCTACAATGAAAAATTACACCATATAGATTGTCCATCTCTTAAAACGAATATTTCTGGAAAATACCACTTCTATCAAACAGACTTTTAAATTGACAATGCAAATCTTTAGCAATAAAATTTGCTAAAGCTTTGCTTTATAGAGTTCTTACATTATTTTCCAAAGTCAACTATATATTACAAATATATATATAAACATATATTCAAAAGTAAATTTCGATTTCAAGAAGTACATATTATTTATAACAAACATATCTTCTTCTGTCTTCAAGCACTAATCTGTCATTAAAATCCAGTTCTTAAATATGTTCTAACCATTAACCTACGTTATCACTTAAAATCAGGCAGCATGTTGGTAAATCTTTATGTACTTAAAACGTTAGAAAGAGAAGATAAAAAGCTTAATAATGTACCGCAAATGTGAGCAAAGAAGCACATATTTTAAGGGCCTTATACACCGGTCTGCGAATTAACGTGCATAAATCATGGAATAACCGCCTGCAAGGATTAACGAGTCGGCAGGCTGGCCTCGCTCGCCGCAACAGGCGCTTCTTTATATTAATATCATCTTTTTTGTATTAAAGGCATAAAGCTATAGGTATACAGTAGAATATATATACTACAAAACAAGTTTAGTTAGCTATTATGGTACTAAAAACCATATGTGAAAGGGTAAAAGTTATTTACTTTTCTTATTATTTTTCTTCGCAGAACAAAAATGAATGGAAAAAGTTTTTCCGCAGCTACAGTTTTTACCACTAATGTTGTATTATATCAGCATAAGATACAATTTCCTAGCAAAAACTACGGTTTACTATACTAATAATTAACACAAAGTTAATAAAACACTCTTTTATACTGATCAATAATAATTTAAGGTTATAGAAACTAAATATATTTGTATAATCTGCAATAGTATGTATGGAAATATTCCAAAAATACAATGATCTTAATTATTATTATTTATTTGACAATAAGCACTTTGTAATTTTATATGCTTAGTGAAATAACTTAATTTTAAGTACCTAATATAATTTTGACTTGTAAAAATGCTAAAATTAGCCTATTTGCAATAAATCTTTTGGTTTTGAATTATTAAAATAACGACCGCATCTATGTAGATAATCAATAATATCTACAGTTGAGAATACAAGAAGTTACAAAAACCCTGTAAGAAACATACAAAAGTCAAAGGAGGCAACCAAATCACAGGGTCACAGTCGTTTATGAGGCTATAATCTGTCGTAGGTACTGAAACGCTGTTAAATAAAAATTTTCAACCAGTATGATATTACCGTTGGTAGTTCGACAAGCTTTCAAGTTATATGTAACTGTCATTTATTTTATTGAAGCCTTCTAAAGTATGATAGATTCCTAATACAAATCTCACCGTTGACAGGCACATAGAGGTTGACATAAAGGCAGTCCTCGCTCTGGTTGGCGAGCACGGGCAGAAGGCGCTCGAGCTGCCTGATACGCGCGCGTGGGTGCATCAGTAGAGCGTCCTCGCGCGGCGCGGCAGCCGGCGGCGCTTGCGGGCACGACGCCCCTGGCGCGTCGGCCAGCCGCGTCGTACGCCACTGTGACGGCGTCACCGGTGGCATATATCTGTTGCATCAGTACCTAATTTAAAGTAATCATTCTGGAAATATGCTCTATCTATATATAGCTCTATTTTGGACATCATCACCACCAGCTTGTCCTTGTCCACTAGTTGACGTAGAACTAATCTCACGTCATTGAGCTTAGTTTTTAACTCACTGCATTCAGTTTTAGCCGCTTTGTGTAAATTTTAACTCCACACTGCTACGGAATACCCAAACAATACGTTTAACTAAAATATCCATTATTCTAATAATTATGTATAAAAAATGTGAATAAATCAGACTTTTGATTAATGCTTGTAATAACTAATTATAGACAATATGATACATAAATTCAGCATATATTAATTTTTTTGGTAAATAATGACATAGCTTTTTGATTTTTCAGTTGAATGGTCATATACAACATTTTTTCGCTATAGTGATATTATAGCTTCAGAAAATTGAAGAAGATAAACAAATAAAATGTATTTTTAATACCATAATATTTCAATCATAAGCTATTTTTCCAGGGCTTCTAATTAAACCTTTATGAATCAATTGCAAGAACTCACCTAAGGCTACCTAAAGGTGGTGTCGCATACGGCACGCCGAGGTAGGCTTCGACTTGCGGGTGCGAGTGCACGACGATCCCGCGCAATGGACCGTACTTCGTTCGCACGACGCGGGTGCTGTACTTGTGGGAAGAGAGCGCGGCCGCGCAGCAGACGAGCCACGCGAGCAGCGCGGCGCGGTCTGCGCGCATCACGCGCGGGACGCGAGCGCACGCGCGGGCGACGCGCCGCCGGCTACGCGCGCGCCGCGGCGCATCACGCACCCCGCCCGCACACGCGCCGCCCCACGCGCCACACGCTCATCTCGACGTGCCCTTCTCGCGTACCCGTGCCCACTGTCAACAGCTTGTTATTCCTAACCATACTTTATCAAAGGATAATAATTACGATCATAGAACGGACTCGTTCTAGATGTATTTCTGCGTATGCGTGGATTATTAGTTACTACGCATTAAGATGCGTCGTGCTATCGTGACCGTTAATTTGTCCTTTCATTTATTCATCTCTTTTTTTATTTTTCTAATGCTCATTTATACCTCAATATTATTATCATCGTTGCAAATGTTTCTAAAAGTTAAACAGCTTACCCAAATCATTGCTCTGATGTGGAGTTGAACTGCTCCTCAAAGTCGATCATTGGATTGCCCTGCAACAATAATAAACATACTATTATAATTGTTTTCAAATAGTAGATACATTATAGTTGATCAGCCAGGTTTATTTTCGCTGAGTGTATAATTAAATTTTAGTTTAGACAACAATTTAAATCAAACTGGATAACAGAGAGAGGCGGACAATGGAGTTAGTAGCGGAAAATGTTTACTAAACAGACCTTACCCGACGTCAGTAATTTAATGTAACACAAACACGACAACAACGTCTTCTGGACAAAATTCACTATCTTGTTCTAATCTTTTGAAAAGCAAAACGAAGCAAGCCTCGCAGATGTTTATTTCCCTTGTATTTATGAAGAAAGCTATAAATACTGATTACCAGAGCAATTAGATAAAGCATTGCCTTCGTTGAACTGAGCTTCGTTGTTCAACGTAAGGCCATACTTTATGTTTTCTACCTTACAACAAAGTTAACAAAGTGAATAAACAGCCAAACGCTTACTCAAAGATAGGAAAATAAAAAGTTTCCGGAACCGGTGGAAGTGTAGAATGTAATGAATTGAAAAGTTCGTATAATTTTTCCTTTTTTTTTAGATCTATCTATCGGCCCTATACAGAAATTGGCACTTTGAATAATTAAAGTAGTTTACGCCCTTTGGCCCACCATCTTAACTAATCATATCCAGCTGCAAAAATGTATTTAGTTTTGTATAACAACAGTTAGTCTTAACAATTTACAGTTGTTAAACATAATTTTAAAATAGACGTATTTCTTCAGGTAGCAGACTATATTCTGTTGATCATAAATCTTCCGCATAGTGCCATCACACTAATATTATAAAAGCGAAAGTTTGTATGTGTGTATGTTTGTTACCCCTTCATGCTCAAACGGCTGAATGGATTTGGATGAAATTCAAAATGATACAAAGATAGCTTATAAGCTGTCTTAACATATAAGCTACATTTTATCCCGGAAAAGTGAAATGTTCCTGTGGGATGAGTAAATAATTAAAACACTTTTTATCCGCGGATGTAACCGCAACTAGTAATAATATAAATTTTCGTGACTATGAATAATAAATAGAATCACTAAAAATAAATAACTGCTATAGCTCTACTTTATGTTGCAGTTTGCCAATTACCAGATCGTTTGTAGGTGACAAAAGGTGACATTTAAAGCTGGCCAGTTGCGCAAGCGACCTATCAAAAGCAGCGAGGGTACTGAGCTAGATTGTCCATCAATCATCCGCGTGACATGCAGAAGCTTTGTGCCCGTCCCGCATTTTGTTGCAGACACCGATACCCTCGTATTTTTGACCTCTAATAAAATATTTCAATGAAACGTTATGTAAATGCTACCATAAAAGTATTACGGTGGCGTTGCTGTAATTGATTTACGTGATAAAGCAAAACTATGGTGGCTTTATAGGGAGTCGTTATTTTGGCATGATATAATAGTCTCCATATTATTATACAGCGATTATTTAAATGAGAAAATGTCTACTTAAATAGAAAGAGTGAGTACGCTTACTTCTTAGTTAAATATACTACAACTGTGGTGAAAGTGTTGGTTCATTTAATGTCATTTGTTTTTGATTTTGATGTTCTGCTACTTATTATTATGTAGCGATATTGTAGCGAGCTTTTATGAAAATTTAAATTTAAATAAAGTATCATCATAATAAATATTTTAATATTCCTTCCTTCCTTACCAACTTCCTCTTTTTTATGCTCTGTACTGATGCACATGGCTAGTTATTGTTTATTATTTAGATTTAACAAAAACACAAGAACTAGAAACACTTGAGCCCAGGCACGTGGAAATTCTCACAAAGGAAATGATTCGAGTTTGCGCTGCAGGAATTAATGGCGGATAAAACAGCAGGCTAGAATATCCGGAACAAACTAGACCTTACGCAACTGTACTAGTTCAAACGAGCATAAAACCGCCGGTATAATTAGAACTTTACCAGTAAAATTACAAAGAACACTTTTGCGGCAACAATGTTTAATTTCATAATTCCACGAAAAAATTATAAGAAATATCTCTTTTACATAAATGTTTTCAGAGATTTCAACCCTTAGTATCATAAAACCAAATAATGAAAGTTATTATTAACGTGAAAATACCTTTTTTCTAACAATAAAATTACTTCAAAAGAAGCTAAAATTTCATGTTTAAAACAGTTTTTTCTTCATAGAATTGCTTCCATTAAATCTGTGAATTTATTGGCGTTTTTATAACCTATCAAGTTTGTAGACAACTCCATTACTGTAATAGGCAATTTTAGAGACTAAACGAGCTGAAACACTTATTGGAAATCTGATATTCTATGTTATTAACGAATACAGCGGAGTTTTAAAGTCTTTCTGCAATGTTAGCATCAATCTGTGGGGGACTCGCCTAATCTTTTTAAGCGTGATCGAGCTTCGTTGTCACAAGTTGTTCAAGATAACATGCCGCCGGCACCTATAATTTTCACTTGACTCTGCCTGTGATCGATCGGTTATGCTCACTGAACCGCAACCCTATATACAATATATGCAAATACATGCTGATACTTTATACATAAAATTTTAGAATTTCGTTAGTTTATTTTTTACAAAATGTGTGTACCCTTTTGTCAACGAGATAACTAGTACCTAAATATATTATATGTTCCTCGCTAGATAAATAGGTGCATTTTCAACGTGGCCTGCTAGTCATTTACGTGATGTTAAGCGACACGGTCGCCCATAGCAATTGCAGTGTCAGTCGCAACTGTACTCTAATAAAAAGTTTTCCGTGACACTGCACTACGCACGTCATCCTGAGACATCAGCAGTCCAGTCCAGACAAGATTACAAGACTGAGATCAAATCATAAGGTCTCATTTCCCAGTAATTTTACTAGCAGTGCCCTTCAAACCTGAACGCCAAGCAGTAGTATTTCTATACTACTGCTTGGCGGCAGAATATCTGGCGAAGCCGTGATACTTACCCAAACGCACTTTGCAGAAAACTTCTACCACTTAGTAATATTTAAGCAACCTTAAAGTAATTCGTATAATTACATACATTAGGAGCTCATTGTCATTATTCAGTAACATAATGGCCTGACGGGTGTTCAACACACATATAATTGGTGCCCCAATTTATTTAGAAAAGTTTTAATGTCTCCCGAATGTGCGAAGTTGGATTACTTAACTCGTGTAGCTTACACAGGTAGGTGTTCACAGTGTTAATGAATTTATGTTTCAGGAAATTTATTTCATGTAACAAATTAATTGACAAATACATAAAGTGCCCGCATTCAGGGCCACGTGCCGCCTTGGTTTCATTACGAACCGGCAACACTTTGTAATCAATTAAATTAATGAGTAAAACATTATAGAAGCACGAAGGGTCGCTTAAATTAAAATTCAGTGAACAGTCATGATACTTTCCAGTTCAATATCGGTTACAATAAGTTGCTGTTCAGCTGAAGAGAGCTTAGCGGTCGTAAAAGTGAAATTTAAAATGCAATTTACGTGGAAGTTTGGGGTAAAAAAATCCAATTAAATGGAATAGAGCGTGCCAAGTCGAGTAACGATGGTGGAACGAGCTCGGGACCAGCAGGACCGGGACCGGACAAGTGGCGAATTGGCGTCATCAATCACGAGGCAGCCGTCCGCCGCAGAGCTTTAATGGGCGCACGCTCGTCTTCCAGCCGCTCGACACGCTTCTCTGATCAACTCCACATCGATTAAACGCTGCAGGGAATTTTCAGACTAATCTGGTTTACTATCAAGCGATATTGCGGTTAATCGAGCCAGGCGTCAAGCTCGTAGCGTAATATTAACCCTGCGACGTGCCTCTACTATCGGTTACCGATAAACCATACCATGCTAGTTTTATTTATGTACGACTATAATATACAACACGTTAAATAATTTAATAATTTATGTTAATAATTTATTCAATTCAAATTAATAGATTGACTTGCAGATTCAGTAATTAAAGTGATTTAGATTAGAAACTGAAATGGCTGTCTGTAAAACGAACGAATACAATCTTTGAAAAATCTACAAGAATTTTATGGAGCATTTGCATAGCAAATACTAATGAAAATTCAAAGCGTCTCCTCGGTTTAAGTTTAACTGTCGCCGCCTCTTAATGGACACCAGCTCGCTAAATCTGAGCGGCTTTAAGCCTTGCCGCAACATCCAAATTGGTTACTCCTTGTCGTTAGCTTATCTCTACGGGTATATACGTTCCATTTGAGATGGCTGTAGTAATAAATGATGTGCGTAGATGTCATGTGTCATGTGTATGGTAAATTGCTAAGTAGCGCTAGGAAAGATAAGACACAGTTTCGAACTCCCAATAGTATTTATCTGCTATTTCTTAAATGCTCTATTATGGGAATTAACATATTAAAATAGAATTGGGTCGTGTAGGAACAAAATCACAGTCGCCATTTTTCCGTAGTATCTTTTAGGTTGAGTTAAGAAATAATGTAAATTTTTAATATAGAATAACTTTATTTGTTCAGGAACAAGCAACAAAGTGAAAGTTAATTAATTTGCAAGTTTGTTACGAAAGTATTTTACAAAAATCTTTAATAAATTAAGGTACCCTTCCGCCATTGCTTAAATTTCTATAATAAGTACTTATATTACAAGAGTTTCTTGAAATAGGTTTCCCGAATGAACAAGCCATTAATCAAATCTCATAACGTCAGAACCATTTATATTCGACTGTGCCACTTCCACATCCTATTATAATATTTTATTTTACGCCTCAAAATTCATTTTTATTACTGTATGTTTCCTACGTGATTTTTCTTTGTGAAATAATAAAATTTAGGTATGATATTAGATGTTAATATTAGTATAGATATCTGAAAATTTTAAACATGAAATCATAAACGAAAATGTCACAAAAATTATAAAAATGTGTAATAAATCAAACCCTAAGTGAAAAACAATACAAGACAATACCAAAAATTGTTTATTGTACACCAGAAAATAAAACAGTTACAGATGATGAAACTTAAAGCTATAGTACAATGGGCGAACTTATCGCTTAAATCGATCTCTTCCAGTCATTCTTTGGATGGAATGAATTACTGGAAAGATAGTGGTCGGTGGTGTAAAAAAATTAGGTAAAATTGAGAAATGATAATTAATAAAAATAAAATATATTATAGATACGTATAATAACAATAAATTAAATATTACTGATTCATATATTCTGGATAATATATAATTATAAATACATGCATAATAATAATATGTAAATTTTACAAACGTTCATAACGTACATAACAACGAATTAAAATGAATGAAACTACTAATGAAAGGTAAAATCTTTTGACTCTGGTTTTAAATATAGCCAATGACTGAGCCAACCTACTGCAAAACCTACTAGACACACCTATATAATTGTAGGTAGGTATGCCCACACATACATCGCAATAAAAAGGGCATGATCCGCGTATGGCCATAACATTTACATGACGTTATGTTAACATTGGCTTTTCCAGTGGTTGTCCCATAAAGGTAGGGCGGTCGATATCGGCTGTCGAGTCGAGTGGCTTGTGAGAAGAAATGTGAGGCTATTTGCGCTGCCCCTCAAGCGCCCTGCGGCAGCGACCCACCGAGTAAACTAGATTAACTCGCCGACCTCGTCTTCCAGTCCTTACGTCACAAATCGAACTTTTATACAATTTTCTAAAATAGCTGCTAACTTTGAGTAACAACATACTAGACAACTTTAGATTGTTCGTTGTCGTTGTTCTCCAATCTTTGCAATCTTTGCTTCGCTCGGGGCAAATGCATTTTCTACGACGGCTAAACTTAAGACACACAGTAACTCAACTACGAATAAAACATTGAAATGTAAGTCATAAATGCAAATACATCACATTTTACAAAATACAAAATTCTCTATGGTTACTGGTACGTCAGTGTTGCGTAAATGTTTTCATCCAATTATGTAATAAGTATGTCAAAGTCAAAAGATTTATTGCAAACATGCTATTTTTAGCACTTTTACAATAAACAAACAAAAGTACAAAAGTATCAACACGAAACAACATATTATTCTTTTGCGTAGATAAATAGAACTAAACTGAATAATCTTATGACATTAAATCATTAAGTACTTTACTAACTATAGGTATTTCATCGTTTTAATAACATCACACTAATATTATAAAGGTGAAAGTTTGTGTGTATGTTTGTTACTCCTTCACGTTCAACCGGCTCAATGGATTTGGATGAAATTCGGTACCAAGATAGCTTATATACTGGATTAACATATAGACTACATTTTATCCCGGAAAAGTAAAATTTTCCCGTGGGACGAGCAAATAAATAAAATACGTTTTATCTGCGGGTGAAACCGCTGGGCGCAACTAGTTGAAAATTTTACATATTAGACTAGTCTAATAGTCTATAAAATTTTCGTATTTGTAACAAAACTCCTCCGAAACGGCTTGACTGATTTTTATGGAATTTTGTGTAGTAGGTCTGAGAATAGGAAGTAAACAATTTTCATCATAACCATCACCGATTTTCACCATCACGCGGATAAAACCATAGGGCGCAGCTAGTAAATAAAAATAATCGAGAACAATTTTTTTTTTACAATTTAATGCGAATATAAAAAATATCAATTTATTTAATTAAAACAAATCTTTTACCTCTGAAATTGCCGTTTTTATGAAATAAGTTCCGGATGCAATTGATGCATCTTTGCCAAAGCAGCGGCAGTGTATTGATGCCCTTCTTGAAGAAGTCAGCTGGACGAGAGGTACAAATTCATTAATTAGTTCTACTAGAGGGACTAAATAAGTATTTAACCCGAGGTAAAAGCTGTGCTTTGCATTACGAATACAAGGAAAGAAAAAATAAAAATATGAATAAGCTAAAAAAATGTGAATACAAATCTCTGCTATACGGAAGTATAAACAAAACTCTGCAACTCAAAAAACAAATGAAGATTGGATTGCCGCTTTCTCGCCTATTTCGTTTTTTTTCTTTGGCCTGGCAGCTCAGCCGTTCAGCCATTATTTTTCATTTTGTTATTTTGCCCAAATCTATGTTATTTCAAAAGAAATAGTTGAAATAAAATTATAATTAAGTCATTTAAAAATACATAATCTTTATTAACTTTATGTTATTTCAATTTTACATCGCGCTGTAAATGAGTGGCTGTAGAGAAAGTTGAAACATGGTTCTATAGAAATTTGAAAAAAAGAACTAGTTTCTTTTATAATTTGACAGCTGTCAGTTGAGAATAATTCGCCCTAGAACGCCCCTACTGAAAATCATTACTCTTTTTTTTGTTTTGGTTTTGGCTCCACACCAAAAAGTATTACTTTCAACCTGCTCCTCAGGCAATTTCAGCCTTACTTTCCCAGTATGAGTATTGAATAGGCATTTTGTATTGCCTCGGGGTATTGATTATTTTTCCCGCCAAGAAGTTGTCCATTTCTGGAAAAAGTAGAAGAAATAGGCGCAAGATCTAATGAGTACAACGGAAGTGAAAGAGCGTCCAACCCCAGCTCTTGTAACTTGAAGACCGTTTGCTGTGCAGTATGAGGTACCGTAATGTCGTTCAGGAGCAACGGAGACGAGCAATTGTCTAAAGCTGGTTAGGGACGTGCGAGTTTCTCCATCATTGTGTTCAATTCTTCACAGTATACAACTGCAGTAATACTCATTCCGTTTGGTAAGAAACTGTGATGAATTACACCAATGCTATACCACCAAACTGTGACCATCACTTTTCTAGGGGTATGTTTTCGTTTAGGGTATTGCTTAGGTGCTGAACCAGGATTCAACCAACTTGCTGAGCGCTTGCGATTGTCAAACAGAATCCATTTATCGTCGCAGGTAACAATGCGGTTCAAAATTCCTTCGTTTGGCCAGCATTGCAGAACAGCAATATCATAAGTAAATACCTATTTTACTGCAAATTGTTTGGACTTTAATAATAATTGGACTTTACTGCAAAGTTCGTCTAGGTAGGTACCACCGCTTTGCCAGTTCTTCTGCCGCCAAGCAGTAGTGCGCAAGCACGGCTGTGTTCCGGTTTGAAGGGCACTGTAGCTAGTGAAATTACTGGGCAAATGAGACTTTATGATCTGATCTCACAATTTAGTAATCTTATTACTAGATTGTGCTGATGTCTCTGGATGACGTGCGCAGTGCAGTGTCACGCGAACCTCTATACTTTAGAGTTCCGAGTGACACTGCAGCTGATATGGGCAGCCGTGTCGTTTAACATCAGGCGAACGGCTAGCTCGTCACATCATTCATTAACATTAAAAAAAAAAAAAAAAAAATATTATTATTATTTCAGCGAAGCCTTGTTATATTGCTAAATAATTTCAAACGTGGTTTACATCAATTATGAGTAGTTTTAATTCAACGTAAGTTATTCGTGCCACAAGGGGTGAGGTTATAGGTAGGTACTTATATAAGCAACCTAAAAGTTTGAGTGATCAAAGCCTTGTGGGTAGGTTACTATACCAAAATAATTTAGTAACCTCGAAAATAGCAACCTGTAACTATGTGACGAACTTTCCTTCCATGGAGTGAAGTGGAAAGCAAGGCGATCTAGTCGATATGTGTGTGGTAGCTTATCTAGTTGTCAAATAGTAGATACTTTACCAAGAGAGCAAGCAACTATTTGACGTAGACGCGGTTTTTTTTTTTTTTTTTCGTTTTTCCAAAGCGGAGCGAAGGATTCTAAAGTTGTTCAAATTACATTTAATTACTGTAGCTTAAAATAGTGTTGCTCCCGAGATAGACACTCTACTTTTTATCACCCTCCTATGTACAATAAGTAGGTGAAAGCAACGTATTTGTATAAATTATTTAGCGTTCGATCACATTTTAGCATACTTTTGTTCTCAAACACTATTTAACTAAGACGCGTTAATTTTTCATAAAGCTAAGTAAAATTCAAATTTTATTTAAAAAGTCCGAATGAGTTTCGCGCTCTTTTTGGACGAACTTTGATTTTATTGTTTTGCGTGCGGTTCATTAGTTTAAGGTTTATTAGTTTCATAGTATATTATCTGTTATTTATCATACAGCCAGTTCATAATAATTATGTACTTATCACACGATGTTTGGATTGATCTCTTTGGCGATTGGAACTTTTACTAACAATTTCCGCATTCAAAATTCTAATCATTTTTAGACCCTAGAGATCAACGAGTAATTTATTACCTTGTTTACGAATAAAAACCAGCTCTTATCGAAATTTTAGTAATAATAATCTTATTCAATACGCTTTGCAAATGAGATTAAAACAGTCCATAGGCCTCTAATGTAAAATGCTGAAAATGAAACCCAAACAGGATTAGCAACTAAGTTAACAAACAATGGCTCGTTTTTTCATTTGAAAAAGGAATCCATTTCGCAAATCCCAAGTAGTTGTTACATTTGCGGAGCAGAGGCGCTAAGCCACAAACTCTCAAGTACACGTAAAATCAATTTAACAAAGCTACCCTGAGCCGCGCTGACCCTACAGGTTTATAGACAAAATGTCTACTTTAAACTTTAGCCTTAAAATAGAAAAGTAATACTAAGGTGATTCCCAAACCCAGATACAAAAGCAAAAAGTCAACAAAAATTATTTATGAAATAAAAAAACACGCCTTAGTATTCTACAGAAAAAAATGCAAGTATTCCTTTAAATTTAGAGTACATAAAGGGCTTGCGTATCAGACGTAGTAAAAGTTTTTCGTCTTGATCACTGCTCGAGAATAAAATGAGCGGAGAGTCAACCGGTATGATGTGATTTCATATTACTTTCTTGAGTTTTCTTTTCATTTTGAGCGCGCCGTCCTTATTGCTTTTCTAGTCACTTTGACGTACTTATTTTGTTTACTAAGCACTGGGAGTATACTTTTCGAAAACAAAACTGAAAAGTGTTTGCTTCACTACTTAATAATTGTATTTATTTAACCCGTGTGGCTGTAACATTCCTAATTATCCTACCTACAATATCTACAGGTGTAGCAAGTAAATGAGAACAATCAGGAATTTAACAAAAGATTATAATTAAAAAAAGGAAAAGGAGGTTACAATTAATTAATTAGATCTAACAAGGAAGATGAGCCAGATGAGAAAACCCCGGGTCGGGGTAGGGGTTACTGTCGTGACGCAAAAGGCGTTGCGCAACCGTTTCGACACACTGGCCTTGAAATTCCAGCGCACGGCGTCCCCGGTGTGGCAGGTCAACAAAGCGAGATAGGTGCTCCCGGAACGTGAGGGGTCCGCCGGGCTCTCGGGACCAGGTGCGGCTACCGGCGAATTCTTCGGCAGTGGGTCAGTCCGGGCCAGGCAGGACGAATAGCATCTGCGGCTAGTTGTGCGGTTGAACCCCAATTTGGGGTAAAAACACAACACAGATTTTATCAAAATCGAAATTAAGTTTCGCAAAATTCAAAGGCCGTGAGTGGCGCGGCGTAGCAAAATGGCGATAGGTGTAGATCGCGGTATCGGCGGGCGTAGTGTCCACCTCAAGGGCCGCCAGCCATTCGTTTTAGCACTCGGCCGAGCGCGGTCCGTTGGCTGAGGCAGCCCCCGCGCCTCATGTCACCCTGCGGTACTAGCTCATTGGTCAGAACGCGCGACTGCGAAATACCGGTTGCGTTCACGCAGAGTGTTGAGTTTGGAGAATTTGATCTAGCAGAGGTTCGTATTATAACGTTAAAACAGATGTAATAAATTAAAAGGATAAAGAAATTATATTGTTACAAAATACTTCACTTCGGGAGCTGATGCAAGCGGCGTAGTATATATACGAGCGACGGAGAAGGCTCGGGCTCACTTTTCGGGCAACGCTCAGAGGCGACGGACGTTTTATAAAATCACGCTATTAATTATTGTCGGTTCTTAGTAAATCTTAATAAATATTCTTAACTTGATTGTAAACTTATTTTTTTAAAACTAAAACCACTTAGGATTTCCAACATCAGAAGTGGGATCTAACTCAATTCTGACTTGGTTATCTTGATTTCAAATATTGTTTTGATTTTGCTGTTGTGATTTTAAAGATTTTCCGCTTAACATATTTGTAGCTATGTCTGAGACTAGTAAACGTAAAAGTCGTAAGCGAAATCGATCGTCTATGCCTGGTTTAGAAGCCCAGCTTCAAACTTTATAAGCTGCTTAGGTGTTTTGGAAGATTCCAGGACACGCAGTGCATGTGTTGTTTGAGTACATCGCGCGCCATGTCGGCGCCTGCACCGGATGCTCCGGCACGCCAGCCGCGTCGTGCGAGCCGTCTGCCCGCTGACTGCGCCGTCGAGCGCCGAGTCGTACCCTGCAAGTCTGGACCTGCCCGTGCCGTGTACAAGCACGCCTCCGCCCACCGCGGATATGGTTATATGTGAAGTAACCGAAAACCTCATTAATGCTATGATGCCATGCCGGTAAGATCGAACCATGTATATATGTCGAATTTCGATCTGTCTTTGCATGATTTTGATTCGTTGTGTAGTCAAATTGATCATGTGCGCTAACTAAATAGATGAGATTACAGTGAGTGTTAAACGCGTATAGGTAATTGTCTAAAAGGTGACGCGAGGTCATGGCTATACGATTGGGTTTGTAATGATCGTAGTTGGCCAAATTTCAAGTGTGAATTTAAGGCATTGTGCCCTATACGAGTAGATATCGCGAACTTTTTATTTAATGTTATGAAAACTGATTCCGATAACTACCCCACGTATGCAGAATACGCTAGACGTTTGTTGTTACGTTACGCATTGTTAACGATTTGAGTGACGAGTTCATTGTAGCGATAGTTACACGCTGGTGTTACTGATCCTCAAATTCGCGCAGCTGCTATGAATTTAGTGAGTTTTCTGTCCATTTATGTGAAACCTGATGAGATTACACCCGTTCGAGCTCGTGGTGTTTTTCGCAAAGGTTATGTTCAACAAAACAAGCGAAAACGCGAGTATAGTGATTCTAAAGACTCTGACTGAGGCAGGATTTTCCATCAACGTTAAGAAATGTGAATTTCTTACAACTGAAATAGATTACTAGGGTCAAATGATTACTAATGGTCAGGTGAGACCGAGCGAGCATAAGGTACAAGCTTCTGTTACACGTAAGTGCCAAATAATGTCTAAAGAGGTTAGACATTTTTTATGCTACTAAGTTAGTTTTTGTTACTTTAGACTGTACATCCTCGGTTATTCATTCAAAACAGAACTCGCAATGGTGTACCGTTAAGATGCGGTGACGAATAATACTGCGTCCACATTACCTGACGCTGACCAGTAACTCCAAGACGCTTATGTCAACAAGGGTCGTCAGCAGTCACAAACCTTCACCGTTGGCAATTTTGTGTTCGTGAACAGGTCGTCACAATCTACGGGAAAGCTGGACTCTGGCATGCGGGGGCCCTACAAGGTCCTGCATGTGCTACCACCCACCGCTGTAGCTCGAAACTTCTCGGCGGGTCTTATGGCAAGACAACGCAAGCGGCCGCCGATCACACGGTGTTTTGGCGGGGCGAATGGACGCTGGACGCTTGTTCTGCGTTCTCCACTGCGGATATCTGTCTCACCAATGTGACTCAGCGACGACTGCACTTTGTGTGGCGTCGTTTGCAATGTGTGATCATTTCGCACAGTTGCCTTCTCTCTATTTGCAATGTGTGAGGTGGCCTATGCCTCTTCATGCAGTTGCCTTTAGCAATATGTGACGAGATTATTCTCTCCACATAGTTGCCGTTTTTGCAATGTATGACGTGATTTGTGAGTGCCATGTCATACAGTTGCCGTTTTTGCAAAGTATGACGTTATTTATGAATGTTATCTTATACAGTTACCGTTTTTGCAATGTGTGACGTGGTTTGTGAGTGCCATGTCATACAGTTGCCGTTTTTGCAAAGTATGACGTTATTTATGAATGTTATCTTATACAGTTACCGTTTTTGCAATGTGTGACGTGGTTTGTGAGTGCCATGTCATACAGTGGCCGTTTTTGCAATGTATGACGAGGTTTGTGAGTGCCATGTCATACAGTTGCCGTTTTTGAAATGTATGACGTTATTTGTGAGTGTTATGTCATACAGTTGCCGTGTTTTCAATGTACGACGTGTTTTGTGAGTATCATATCATACAGTTGCCGTTTTTGCAATGTATGACGTGGTTTGTGAGTGCCATGTCATACAGTTGCCGTTTATGCTATTTATGACGTGATTTGTGAGTATTACATCATACAGTTGCCGTTTTTGTAATGTTTGACGTGATTTGTGAGTGTCACGTCATACGGTTGCCGTTTCTGCAATGTATGATGTGGTTTATGAATGTTATCCCATACAGTTGCCGTTTTCTATTACAATGTGTGGCGAAGTTTAGAAGTCCGGAATTCTGAAATTCGCAATACATTTATTTTTCTTTATTTTCTATGCTAAAGTACTAAAGTACTTTCTTACATGCGGTTGGAACCTTACTTTTTCTTACAAATTTTCATAAAATTAGTATGCGAGACCTGTGTTGGTTGTACTTGAGTGCACGCTTGTGCTTCTAACACAGTTGTTTTGCAGTCTCCGTTTTCAATGTTTATTACAAGTACCTGTTGAATTTCTCTAAATTGAAATTTCTTTGAATTGAGCAACAGCTTCATTTTAATTTTGAAATGGTTTCAGTTACCAACGTTATGCCTGTACATCGGGTCCTAAAATCATGTTTTGTTGTGTTATAGAAGAAGACACAACGGCCGAGGTCGACGACAATGTGCCGCTTGAAGATGAAGCAGCTGTTGAGGACAACACGCAAGCAGGAACGGCCGTGTTACAAAATACTTCACTTCGGGAGCTGATGCAAGCGGCGTAGTATATATACGAGCGACGGAGAAGGCTCGGGCTCACTTTTCGGGCAACGCTCAGAGGCGACGGACGTTTTATAAAATCACGCTATTAATTATTGTCGGTTCTTAGTAAATCTTAATAAATATTCTTAACTTGATTGTAAACTTACTTTTTTTAAAAAACTAAAACCACTTAGGATTTCCAACAATATAATATTGGAATAAGTAACTTATTTAAAACTAATAATTATTAAGTCAGTACGAATCGTTACATACCCCCCCTTTTAGGTTAGGATTTTTCCTGGGAAAAATCCACGCTACTAATTAGGTTAGTTTGAAATCTTTGACATGCCATGTTCCAAGTTACGACCTGTCATGTCTTCAAGATCGTAAACAAGTTTCGATTTCTTAGACGTTATGCGACATTTTATAAATTTGGGGGCCAGTTTTTTACAAAACCTATTATTTTTGTCGCTCTGGTAGAACGTACGTTTCCAGACAATGTCACCTACGTTAAAGTCAACATTCTTACGGCGTAAATTGTAGTTGGTACTATTACGAGAATGTGCCTTAATGAGGGAAAGCTGTACTTTGTCAAAAATTTTTTGCAGTGCACCCAAGTTTTCAGCATAGCTATCACGAGGAGCAAACACTATTTGATTCTCCAGATCCATATCAACGTAATGAGACCCATCGCTTGGTAGTTCACGCCCAAATACCAGAAATGATGGAGTGAAACCAGTGACCTCGTTGACAGCGCTGTTTAAAGCAAATTGGATTTTGGGAATATTAGTATCCCAAGATCTATGGTCATTCTCAATGAACGTGGAAACAGCGGTCATTATGGTCTTATTGTACCGTTCTACCGTGTTTATCTGAGGTGTATATAGTGGGGTATAGTAAACGTTTGGAATGCTGTAGTGAGCAAATAAATCACGCATTATATTGCTTGTGAATTGTTTGCCATTGTCCATTATTACAGTACTTGGAATACCATGTACAAGAAAAACACTTTCTTCCAAGATTTTGCATATGATGTCCGATGTAGCTCGTCTGATAGGAAAAAGTAAGCAGTATTTAGAAAAGCAGCAAGTTATGACTAGTAGATACGTGTTCTGTTTTCTAGTTGCTGGCAGTACGCCGACCAGATCAACGCTTATCATTTGAAATGGACGGCAGCAATCTTTGGGCCTACCCATTGTCCCTAGAGTAGCGTGATTCGGGTGTTTGTAGGCGAGGCAAGTTTCGCAACTTGTGACGAAATTTATGACATCTTTGTGTAGATTTGGCCAGAAATATTTTAAGCAAAGGCGTTTGTTTGTCTTAAAAATGCCAAAGTGTCCAGCTGTTGGCTCCGAGTGGTTTTGAGCGATAAGATCCTGACGATACTCCCTCGGAATTACCTCTTTCCATTCAAATTCTCTTGTAAGTGGGTTGAGTGACTTCATGTAACGGTAGAGCTTATCATTTGAAACGCGGTAGTTCAAGAAGGACGTAGGTGAGCTTTGGCATCCGTTAAATATGTTTAAGTACCATACGTCGTTGGTCTTTGGTGTAGCGGTATTCGGTAATGCGTCAATAGCTACGACAGGAACAGAACGGCTTAAACTATCTGGTACTACATTTTCAGTACCTTTTCTATGCTTTATTTCAAAATTATATGCAGAGAGTCGCACGCCCCATCGGGCCAGTCGCCCAGATGGGTTATTTAAATTTAGGAACCACTTAAGAGATGAGTGGTCAGTGTAGATGGTGAACTTGAGTCCGTTTTCTAAGTAGCAACGCCAGTGCTCGATAGCTATCAGCACGGCTAACGCCTCGCGTTCAGTGGCACTATAGTTACGCTCTGGGTGAGATAAGGATTTGCTCATGTACGCTATAACCTTTTCCTGCCCATCCAGTGTTTGAGTTAGCACGGCGCCAATCCCATAGTCACTTGCATCGGTATGAACTTCAAAGGGTTTGGAATAGTCTGGACAGGAAAGAATAGGTGCAGACACAAGGCACTTCTTAAGTTCCTTAAATGCCTTGTCAGCTTCGGGAGACCAAGTAAAGGGTGGGGCAGTTTTGCCTTGGGACGTTAGTTTATTCAAGGGATATGATAAACTACTAAAGTTAGGGATGAACCGACGATACCAAGACGCGGTCCCTAGAAATCGGCGAACCTCTTTGCGGTTAGTGGGAGTGGGATATTTTAATATAGACTCGACTTTTTCAGGGTCCGCATGTAGACCGTTAGAGTCTACGATATATCCGAGATATTTAAGTTGTGACCTAAAAAATTGACTTTTCTCATAATTGATCGTGAGATTGGCCATCTTCAGTTTTTCCAGAACACGCATCAGAAGTGTGATATGCTGTTCAAAGCTATCAGACACAATAATGACGTCATCAATGAACACGAAGACTCTGTGTTCAAACTCAGGCCCGTAAAATAAGGTATCTACTAGTCTTTGCTGGGTAGCAGGTGCGTTAGTGAGCCCAAAGGGCATAGATTTGAATTGAAAAGTACCACGGGTGGGAATATAGAAGGCGGTCTTCTGCCGGTCTTCTTCTCGAATTAAAATTTGCCAGAAGCTCTTAGAAAGGTCTACACTTGATAGGTACTTTGAGTCGCGTAAGTTGTCAAGAATTTCTGACATGTAAGCCAACTGTACGCATCTTTTTTAGTAATGGCATTCAATTTTCTGGGTCAACAGGACCGGAGACGACCACGGGCTTTCACAGGGTTCAACAATATCTTCTTTCAACATATCGTCCAGTTGTTCGACAAGGAGACGCTGTTTTACGGGTGACATTCTGTAATACCTTTGGCGAATCGGAGCAGCATCTCCAGTGTCAATAGTATGCGTTGTTAGAGAGGTACGTCCTAGCCCACGCTTTTCGTAGGAAATGTCATGGAACTGTGATATAATGTTATCAGCAACTAATTTTTGTCCTTTCGGTAAGTGGTCGTAGGAACATATAAGGTCAGGTATTGTATCTTCCATATCAGTCGTAGAGACCTTGGCTTCTTTATAGAAAGCTATGCGGTCCAGATTTCTAGGTAGTAACCCGAATATTCGCCAAAAATCCATTCCTAGTATTAATTCATGTGTCACATTAGGAACTACGTATGCTTGAAGAGTGTGTGTCTGCCCTTGAAACGCTATTGGGAGATGAATAATTCCAAGAGAATCAAGTTTTTCACCACCCGCGGCAACGAACCGAGTGCCGTCACCAGTCTCTAGCTGAAAACCTGCCCTGCGTAGATTATCATGACATCCGTTACCTAAAATAGTTGCTGACGAACCGGTGTCTAGGAGTCCAGTAAAAGGAATTTCTTTGACGGTAATGGAAACATAAAGCCTAGACCTATTAGTGTTGCAATTGTTATCGTGGATTGACGAGACAGCGTTCAATGTAGAAAATTTAGAAATAAAACTCAACCATTGATTCCACTCAATTAAACTAGTCTTATTTATATTTAACGGTTTTATAATACTGTCTTGACAATCCTGCGATATTAGTTTTTTGGCTTTGTGACACCCGAGTTATTGCAGTTTGGGCATTCCAAGGAGCGAACACCTTTTTTTCCGCATTTGAAACAAATAAGGAAACGCTCCTCCTTGCACGATCTAAGGGAATGCCCATCCGTTCTGCACCTAGGGCAGTAAAATCGTCTAGATTGATTCGACGGACCAGCAGCCAAAACAGCCACATCGATATTCTGGCCTAGGTTTGAATCAGAGTCTTCAGTAAGGCAGTTAACATTAGGTTTACTTTTAGTATACAAGTTGACGTGAGAATTTGAATAATAGTTTTTATTGCTATTATGGTAGGCGTCTTGTCGGAACTTATTTGACGAGGTATTATAACTAGAGGTGGTTTGTTTATACGCAAATTCAGGGGCTAGTGTAGAGCACGTTACTCTAGGAGGTTCCTGAAAGTGTGAGAACCGGGACTGGACACTTTCAAAATTCTTACACAGTGACTTAAGTGCATCGATGCTCTGTATCCCAGGCAAGGCGGCCAATGAGCTAGCGTAACAAGGCCGGATGTTGTGGAGTAAAATTTCTAGCTGTTCATCCTCCGGCAAGGGTTTGCTAAGGCGAGAAAACATTCCATGCATAATAGCTAGATAGATGGTGATATTTTCACTCGCCCCTTGAGTGCGTGACCGAATTTCAGCGGAAAGTCTATAATCATAGTCACTACTGCTGAAATCTTCCTTTAGCAACATGCAAAGTGCCTGCCAAGTTTGTGCTCTATCCTTATTGCATCTGTACCAATGTAAAGCGTCGTCGGTAAAAATTTCAAATGCAAAAGACATCAATTTTTCGTGAGAAATTCTTCTAGATAGTACGAATTCTTCCACTTTTTGAATAAAAGAGCGCACGCATGACTTACCTGAAAATTTTAATTTAGCGATGTCTGCGGTTAAGCTACGCTTGCAAGTAACAGCGACGGCCATAGTCTCAGGGGTAGTTTCCGTAGTCGCGGAGGTGGAAGCTTTTGGCTGTGATTGTACCGCTGGAGGTTTAAGAGTACTAAGCTCCTTATACTGTGCATTGAGGCTAGAGGCGCATACTTTATGCACGTCCGCAATGTCAGCAGCAATATTAATTCTATTTAGCCGATGGTAAATGTGGTTAAGTAGGTTTTCCACCCTAATTAATAGATTCTTATCAAATTTAGTTTTAAGAGCAGCGAGGTTACCCTGGGATTTTATCAGAGATTCCTTAACACCCTTTATATCATCAGATGGTTCGAGATAAGATTCCAGGATGTCTTCTGATGGCAAAAGTTGGGACAGCTTCACTATTTGTTTTCGAAGATCATGTACAGATTCACCTGAAGCCCCACGTTGGGCGCCATTGTAACATTCCTAATTATCCTACCTACAATATCTACAGGTGTAGCAAGTAAATGAGAACAATCAGGAATTTAACAAAAGATTATAATTAAAAAAAGGAAAAGGAGGTTACAATTAATTAATTAGATCTAACAAGGAAGATGAGCCAGATGAGAAAACCCCGGGTCGGGGTAGGGGTTACTGTCGTGACGCAAAAGGCGTTGCGCAACCGTTTCGACACACTGGCCTTGAAATTCCAGCGCACGGCGTCCCCGGTGTGGCAGGTCAACAAAGCGAGATAGGTGCTCCCGGAACGTGAGGGGTCCGCCGGGCTCTCGGGACCAGGTGCGGCTACCGGCGAATTCTTCGGCAGTGGGTCAGTCCGGGCCAGGCAGGACGAATAGCATCTGCGGCTAGTTGTGCGGTTGAACCCCAATTTGGGGTAAAAACACAACACAGATTTTATCAAAATCGAAATTAAGTTTCGCAAAATTCAAAGGCCGTGAGTGGCGCGGCGTAGCAAAATGGCGATAGGTGTAGATCGCGGTATCGGCGGGCGTAGTGTCCACCTCAAGGGCCGCCAGCCATTCGTTTTAGCACTCGGCCGAGCGCGGTCCGTTGGCTGAGGCAGCCCCCGCGCCTCATGTCACCCTGCGGTACTAGCTCATTGGTCAGAACGCGCGACTGCGAAATACCGGTTGCGTTCACGCAGAGTGTTGAGTTTGGAGAATTTGATCTAGCAGAGGTTCGTATTATAACGTTAAAACAGATGTAATAAATTAAAAGGATAAAGAAATTATATAATATTGGAATAAGTAACTTATTTAAAACTAATAATTATTAAGTCAGTACGAATCGTTACATGGCGTTATTATCATTTTTATTGATTATTGGTACGTTTTGTTTTTTGTTTATTTTGTATATATATATATATAGTCTAGTCTACTTAGTCTACTTAGACTAGACTATGACTTGACTTTATAACTTAGACTTGACACATAACTGCGTGACATATAATTAATTTGAGAAATTTCTTGATACTGGCAAAATACACAAAAGTGTGGATCCAAAATAAACAAACAACAAAACGTACCAATAATCAACAAAATTGAAAGTCATACTCCTAGTAAATTGGTGGCAACTTTACTAGTAGCTTCTCTGGAGTTTTAGAAACAACACGAAAAGAAACGTTTTACCATCATCATATACCACTTTCCCACACTCACGCCTGTAATCCAGCACTTAACGAATAAAATTATACTAATGTTATCCACTAACACTGAAACTAACACAAGTTTTCACAAAATCACTTTCACTTTCATTACGGCACACAAAATTAACGAAATAATTATTTAGCATAACGTCACACACGATTTGTACATTTTCTACAAACTTACTCAATTTAATTTTATATTTGCAAAATTAAACTTTGAGATCCATATTAAATTCATATAACTTCCTATTAATAAAAAGTTCCGGAAATAAGCGACCGTTCGTCCGGTCGGTCCTCGTAATGGAAAAACTATTACCTCCCGCTTCCAGGAACAATAGAATAAAAACTCTGCTCCTCAGGTCTTCCGATCGGAATGACTGCGGAAATCGATGTTTAAGCACGTCATACGATTTGTTCCACAAATTGTGACCATTACGGCCTACCAATGACGTGAATGTAGAAACTTTTTATCTAGATTCCACATAAGTTTCTGTTTTATTGTAGATTGTTGGATCGACACGAATATTTATATGAAAACTTTTTAGTGTCTTTTAGTTTTATCAAAGTCAGTATATTTGTAGTAAACTTAGCAGTACTTTTTTGTTCTAAAAACATTAACTAAATTATAATATTTGAATTATATAATACTAAAGCTTTTGCCTCGATATAGAATTACGTTTTGTATCTGTAGATCCGTGCCAATCAATATAAAATATACATCCTACACTATAAAAGAAGTAATGGGATTTTATTTTAAAAAAGGAATATATTAATATCTTCTTTTAATTTCACAATATTTTACTTCCATCATTATTTTCAATAAAGATTTATTTAAACCAGACTATAGAAAAAAAAATTTTGTCGTTGGTCTGAGGTGGACAGATAGTTTGTATGCTAAGCAAGTAGAATCAAAATGACTTGCATGACTTTGAGCTAAATTAAACCATTTTTAAATCAGTTCCTTCTTAGCCGTATTTATTTTTACGTTTTCATTGGTATTTTTATTTCTAGGCGGCTTGATGAATCAGTTTTTTAAACCGGATTCTTCAAAAGCTTCGAACCATTCTTCAAAAGCTGCCAACCCCAAGAAACTAAAAAACAACAGCTCACCAATAAAAAAAACAGGAGGAAACCGTAGGTCAAGTAAATAAAGGCAGATTTCATACTTTCCTCGTATAATTAAAAAAAGATCCTACTTTTATTAGTTGCAAAGCAACAGGAGAAATTTCCATACTAATATACAACACACGTTAAGAGGGAGGGAGGGGTCGGCGAAGTGTGACATTGTGTGACAACGGGTACCTAATTTTTTTCATCTGCGTATTCAGAGTTCAGACTGTGAAATTCACACAACTTTGTGTTTCTACTGGTTGCAATCCAGTTACGTGACGGCCAGCTGAACTCATATACATTGTTATATTATAATATTGATCACAGAACTGAGATTTCCCCGTGCATAAAAATATGGCTGTTAATCACAGTTTGTGGTCAGGGAATTCCCTCGAATCCCACCATCTAGTGTCATTGCGTTTTATTACTTAGCGGTTATCAAAAAATATTCGCATGGTGTAATATAGCGCTGAATATATAATGGCGCTGAATGCTAATTGAAAAACAGTAAAAAATAGGAATAAAACAGAAAACAGGGGCATCAATAAGAAAACAGCAAATCTACTGTTAAAACAGTAGGGTTAGTAACACTGCTTCGAACAAAATACATTGGTTTTAATATAGGTCTTTACCTATGAAATTGCCGTTTTGTTTGAAAAAAGTTAAAGTATTTTTTTTTCGAACTTATTTATTTCTTTTATTCAAAGTAATCAACCCTGCAATCAATGCATCTTTGCCAACGCTGTGGCAGTTTATGGATGCCTTTCTTGAAAAATCAGCAGGACGGGAGACAACAAACTCTTCAAAGGTGTTTTGTACTGCCTCTCGGGAATTGAATTTTTTTCCCGCTAAAAAGTTGTCCAAATTTTGGAAAAAGTAATAGTCGGTCGGCGCAAGATCTGGTGAGTATGGCGGATGAAGGAGAGCTTCCAAACCCAACTCATGCAGCTTAGAGACGGTCTGTTGTGCAGTATGGGGTCGCGCGTTGTCGTGAAGTAGCAGTGGAGGCGACCGATTGACCAAAGCTGGTTGCAGACGTGCGAGTTTCGCCATCATTGTGGTCAGTTCTTCAATGTACACATCTGCAGTAATGCTCTCGCTGTTTTGTAAAAAGCTATGATGAATCACACCAGCACTAGACCACCAAACTGTGACCATCACCTTTCTAGGGGTCATTTTTCGTTTTGCACATTGCTTTGGTACCGAACCAGGATCTAACCAACTTGTTGAGCGCTTTCGATTGTCGAAAAGAATCCATTTTTCGTCGCACGTAACAATTCGGTTCAAAATTCCTTCATTTCTGTGCCTGTTAAGCAGCGCAAGGCAAGTCTCGACGCGTACGTTGCGCTGGCGATCGTTAAGTTCGTGGGGCACCCATCTATCAAGCTTTTTATCTTGCCAATCTGTCGCAAATGGACCAATATTGTTTTGATGCTAACATCAAAAGCTGCTGCCAGCTCAGCTGTAGATTGAGATTCATCAGCTTCCACAATCGCCTTTAATTCATCATTGTTGACTAAAGTTTCCGGACGACCACGAGGTTCATTTTTCAAGTCAAAATTCCCAGAACGGAACCGAGCAAACCAATAACGGGTTGTACGTTCGTTTGTACAGTTCTCTCCGTAAACGTCGTTGATGTTACGTGTCGTTTGTGCCGCGTTGGTGCCACGACGGAACTCATATTCCATAATTACACGAAATTTCAAAGTATCCATTATGAGAAAAAATGTTGAAATGTAATGAAAATACAACGCTAATCAATAAACAAAAGACTTATATTGTAAATAGAATGTCATATTTTTAAAACCAAATTAATTTGAATTTAGAATTCATAGCCAATCAAAACTTTTTTTTGTTTGAAAATGTCTGTACTGCAATACGGCAATTTCATAGGTAAAGACCTATTATTTGTAGTTAAAGTTGTAGATAAACTCTACTTGTACTTCGGAGAAAATGCTAAGACATTTCAGAGGCATTCTAGAGTCTAAAAATGTCTCAGAGGCGCTACACACTTGATCGAGACGGCATTACTGACTGGCCTGTGAAATATCCACAAATATATATTTATTTATTTATCGTAGCACCCGGGTGGCCAAATTGAATACAATTGTGGGGATTAATCTTCAAGAACATGTCTTAGGGGCACTACATATTTGCGGACTAGCAACAGTAGAGCCGGGGACGGCAAAATTGATACTGATATCATAAGTGTAGATGAAATATTCGGGAAACAAAGACGTCCAACACGCTAACGGACCCTTTCGGCACTAACCGAATTAAATAAACTTTTTTTTATCTTAACGAATGATGTGACGAGCTAGTCGTTCACCTGATGTTCAGCGACAGGGCCGCCCATAACAGAAAAGTGTCACTCGGAACTCAAAAATATAAAGTTTCGCGCGACACCTCACTGCGCACATCATCCTGAGAAATCAGCACAGTCTGGTAATAAGATTACACGACTGTGAGCTCAAATCATAAAGTCTTAATTGCCCAGTAATTTCACTAGCATCAGTGCCCTTCAAACCAGAACAGAGTAGTGCTTGTGTACTACTTCTTGATGGCAGAATAACTGGCAAAGCGGTGATAATTCTAGACGAACTTTGCAGAAAAGTCCTACCACCTAGTAAACATTACCTTGACGTTCAACAAACACTTTCGAATCGAATGTACCGGTCACTTATACGTGTAGCGCTCCTAACAACGTGGGCTACCACTAACCTACAGATAATAAAGGAAGATTAAACCAAAATATAAAAGCCATAGATTATAACAAAGGGAACCTTTGTCTATCCAATTAGACCGCAAAGTATAGCAGCAGGGCTCAGTAACAAAAACATTCCGTATTTATCTTATTCTTGTGAATAACAGATGCTCAGGCCCTCACAACGTCATTTGTCAGTGTCGCCTCTGTCTAATCAGACCTACGTACATTTGTCATGACAGTCTTTTTATAACAAACCGGCGTGAAGATATCTTCAACCGCGGAAGGTATCGCAATTTTAGTGGCGAGAAATAAGAGATCTTTCGAAGAAAGTTACAGGAAAAATACTACGTAATAAATGTTTTAGGGTTGCCTTCTACATGGAGCTACAGCTATGTCAGAGCGTAACAATGTTACACCTAATTTAATCGTTCTAAAGATACATTGTAGCCAATTTAATATTTAGGGTATTTTTTCGGGATAGCGAATATTACTTTTGGGGCTTTATTGAACTTTGGAGAATTTAGACACTGTTTTGAATTAGTTCCTCAGCGTATGTGCGTATGTATCGCGAAAAAAATTAATCAAAATATATTTTAAAAGACCGTACAAATAACAAATTTTAAAGAATCGAGTGTGTTTTAGACAACATGACTGAAGTAAAACTTCTTTAATGCTGAAAAGATGCTGTTCTAACGTGGAAGCTAAAATAAGTATGTAACATAGGTATATACTCCACCAGACTTCCATTTATTGCATGTTATTTTACTTTTGATTTATATGTAAAGAATAAATCACGGAGAATAAACGCATTCAGAAATATTTGGATCCGTTTTACCGCTTTAAGCCAAGAAAGAGAGTTAATACCCATTTTTCAGACAACCCTCTATTTGTATAGTTGCTATATTATAAAAAGAAAATTATAACAATACTTTTTTTTTTACTTCAACCATGTCTAGCATTTGACCACGCTCTCACCTGATGGGAAGTGACGATGCAATCGAAGGTGTAGTAGCATGCTAGCCAAAAAATATATGGATTGAGCATCATACGAAAAATGGGCCATAGTTATTATTATTTTATTATAAAAAGGAAATCAAAAAACCAGAGTCATTCTAATTCCTATCTTTTCCTGATTAGCGGACTGATTCGACAAAATATTGACACTCTCCTCTAGCCCAGAAACGTTAGAACCGATTTTAATGAAATTTGGTTTGTTAGGTATGTAAGGTACATACATACTTTTTATCCCATAATAGTCTATACAGGTAAAGCCACAGGATATAACAAGTAAAATTATAAATGTGCCGATGTTTGTGTGATTGTACTGTGCTAATGCTGGAACTGCTAAATGGGTATTGTGTATAACATTAAACAAAGTAAAAACAAAGTCATACCGGCCGATAGATGGAGCTAAACTAAAGAAGTTTTACTTCAGTCGTGTGGTCTAAAACACACTCGTTATTTTATCTCAGTTCAATGCATGATACATCGTTAGATCTGTCTAACTACCAATATGACCACTGGGAAACACTTAAACATTATTCCCACTTGGGTAAAGCCGCAGGGCGCAGATAGTATTTACATAATAACCTTATCGTTACCGCTAAACATGCAACCTTGTACCTACTCCTATTATAATGCAAATTTAATGCGGGACCCTACATATCTTTAGCGGGCAAAGGACCTAGACAGGGTAACCACAGTTTGAATACAGTATGGAAAGTCTTATTTCCAGAATTCAAAATAAGATTGTTAAGTAAGTAATTTGTTACACTTTTTTACCACCAATTTATAAATTAGTAATCAAACATCTAGAAATTATTACATGATTCACATCACAAATGAGGTCCTCATTATTATTTAACTAACTGTGACCTATGGTTTTACCTGCGCGAAGATTGATCACACTATCTAACAAGAACCATTTCCCGGAATAAAGAGTACCCTAAGGATCTAATACTAATAGACTGGCCCGATAGCTCAGTTCGTAATAACCCTGACTTCTGAACTGTGGGTTATGGGTTCGATTCCCACCCAGGACAAACATTTGTGTGATTAACATAGGTGTTTGTTCTGTGTCTGGGTGTTATATTGTATTATATGTATGAACAAACAAAAAAAAAGTATCTAAGTATCATATCAGTTATCTGGTTCCCATAATACAAGCTTTGCTTAGTTTCGGGTTAGATGGCGTTGTGTGAGATGTCCACACATATTATTATTATTATATTATAATACATACGTTATATATACACAGCCTCTCACATAACACAAACTTTTGCATTTAATATGTATGAATTGGATTTAATTATTATCCCTACTGTTTCTATGTCAGTTGAGCACGAAACAAAAGACCAGATACCGCCCAATATTATGTAAATAGAAAATTACAGGACCCGCTTTAAACAGGTTTCCAATATACTATGAATGTACTTTATCTATTCATCTATACATATATCGTAGCTTCTGAAATAGATGAAATACCGAAATCGCTGACTGTCGTTACTGGTGGTAAAAATTGTTGAAAAATAAATAAATAAAAATATTTTTAGTACCCAATCTTAAAATAAGTATAAAATAACGCTAGCTAAATTACCGCGCATTTCAAGCAACAATAAATAACAACATTATTTGTTCGTTTAACATGATTAGCACAAAGGCGTAACTGAGCCAAAATCTTTGATTGATACACACATTAAATACACACACATTCCACGCAAACTATAGAAAAACTTTGAAGAAAAACTAAGGAACTTCTGGTCACATAGCTTTGTAACTTTGACGGTAACAGATATAAAATTATTTATTTTCTTTACTCTCCCATCTGCAATTTTTCATTCTCAGTTGATGACATTTTCACTGTCATAAAATAGATTATGGTGTAATTAGAGATAAATTCTAAAGATTTCACGCCAATGCCTTTTATTATTTCTTCTGTAGCGTGCACACAATCTACCATAAAAATTTACGACTTTAGTAGCATTTACAAAAATAAATTTTGAAACAGTACATGTCACGTCTATATTTATGATTACTTTACTTATATAATGACTAAATACTTTTTCGTTTTGTAGAGTCGTTGGTATCGTGCAATTTTTATTTTTATATTTGCATATTACCAGCGACCCTACATAACTTTAGCTCCTACAAGATAATATGCTATTTTATCTCTGCTTTGGTACGCTACAATGACAGAATTTTTAAGCAAGAGAAGTGAAACATAATTCAATAACCAAGAAAGCAATCAGAACAATTGTCAGAAGTTAACCACTAACAACATAATATTCTTGGCTGTAGAATAAACGATGCCATCCAAATAGCACAGCGCAATGTTGCCAGTTTTAGGGGTAATGCGTGTTAACTTAACTATTGGCAACTGCTGGGATTAGCTTGGCTCTGTTAAGCGAAATTACGAAACACTTAAAATGGGAATGCAAGACTTACTAAACAACGTTGACAATTTTAAAATTAAGATGGGCCTAAGTATAGGAATTCGTGCATCATACATACAAAACATATCAGATCAACATTGTTGTTATTTTGTAACTAAATTGACATGATAGCCTCTGCGGTGTGGTGGTTGAGCAGGGGCTCATAGCCCGGAGGCGGCGGGTTCGATTCCCACAGCATGACAAGTATTTGTGCACAGAAAAAAAAGCGCTAATACTTGTTATGAGTCTGGGTGTTGTAGGACCACGGCCCTCGTAGTTATTGGGTCCCTAGACACAGGGAATCCTAGTTAGATTCCAGGATCTATGTATGCGATCGTTGGGCGTTATTATTATTATTATATTTAATGTAAAAAGTTAAGTAATTTCTATTATAGGTGAAAATCTGATGATTAATGAGTTTAAAAAACTGTGATTTAGTATTGACTCATTTGTTTTTCATATTTACCTATTATGCTGGTATGCCAAAGAATAAAGTCTGATTTATTTGCTTCTTTTCGTAATATCGAATGCTTTCAGACTTGCTTTAGACATGAGTTTCAAATGTTAGTTGCCGCAACACAAACGTTGTTTGTGCAAAAGTAAAAGCTCTCAGACAAGTTATACTCGAATGTTTATCTCGAGTGTGTATGTATACACAACATAGCCTCAAGCATTCACTTAAACGAGCGCCTCGGGAAGAATTTTTATATTAGTCTACATGTGGCAAAACATACGTAAAAGTTAGATAATATGTGGTAAAGGACTTCTAATTTAATAACAAAATGTTCTCAAAAGCTAAATTTCTAGATCAATGAATTTGAAAACAGGAGAGGTTTTCGTATCGCTTTATATAATTAAAGTCTAATATACAAAAATGTTTAATATACGTGACACGTTTCATGTTAAAAGCCTTCACCACAAACTCAAAGTTCCAAACCCGCATCGGTTCCAAAAGTAAAAGCGGTGCGTTTGCTGAACTTTTTATTTATGTACAAACCTTATGTTCAGGCATACTAACCCACATATACCGATGTTTGTGCTATAAGAATTGAAGGGGGGGAGAACAAAAACGGTTTAACTGATTTTTTTCACAAATTTACTTATTGGTATCGTTGCCTTCAGCGTGAAATTATCTACAATAATACATTCTCAAAATACCGAAATGAGGCTTAAATCTCGAGATTGTCAGTCTAAAAACGGTTTATCTGACACAGGAATACAGTTCGCTTAGCATAAAAACATTATTATATTTATTATATTATATTATATTTTTACAGTAATTGTACGATCCAGTACTATATTTAGAATTTAAAATACAAGCAACGAACACTTACATAAATCTTTTCTATTACTTAATACGCACTCTACACTAAAATGAGGCCGTTGAAGTTAAAAGTCAATTTTCTCGAAACTACCATTTTGACAGTTAAACCCTTTTTATTCCCTTTTTTTACCCTTCAATTGTGAAGAAGAGCAAGTGCACGAGTTAATTATTAAAGTAAGAGTCTTGTCAGCAGTGTATGTACATTTGAAGCGTCTGTTGAGGCAACTTGATGTACTTAAACAGTCTTTTGTTCGCGTTGCGTCGTTTCCGTAAAGGCAATCAGAGGATTGTTCCTAACGCAAATGGCAGTTAGAAATGAGGGATGTTTCATAAAAACTAAATATGTTAAAAAAATTAGACATCTGTATTTAATCCAAGCTTGCTTGAGATTATATTTTTAACAGAATTCTAAAAAGGCTTGCTTTGAGTCTGGGTGTTGTGGGACCATGGTCCTCGTAGTTCCTGGGTCCCTAGATACAGGAAATCCTAGAGGGTTCAGGATCTATGCATGTGATCGTTGGGTTGGGGTTGATCGTTATTATTGGTTACTATTTTTATTATCGCGCGTTGCGAAAGGGGGCTAGACGAAAAGATTAAGACCAAAAGTTGTAACGATACTTTTTGAAGCCGTGTGGCGTGCGCGTGTTTATCTGTCTGTCTGTCTGTGTGTGTCTCTCTCTCTCTCTTTCTCTCATAGAAAGCAAGCCAGTTATTTTCGTTTCGTCTTTCTATTTCGCATTCATATATATGTCGGCAGAAGGGGTTCTGCGTAGGTTGCAACCAATATAACTATAAGCCTTCAGCATGTCCACACCGCGCCGTGTCTGGAACAAGAATGATCCGTAGTACACCGAGCGCTCCTTTTTTATAGCCAGACAGGTAGGGGCGCCATGACAGTTGCCGGTGCTGCCACTGTAATAAATTTAATGCCACCACGAGTAAATTACGGTGCTCGATCGCTGTGCATAGAGTTTATAACTGGACGTTGCCGCCGTCACGGCCATACTGACGTGCGTACGTCCTCGTACGCTTAGCTTCACTTTGTACCTGGTGAGGGACATAAGTATCAGTGTCATTGCTCGTTCATCCTGACAATTAAATTGAGTTAAACTTGGAGTCAAAGTCAAAAGATCAGTTTTCAATTTGATTAGTCAAAAGTATTTTAACCTTCCAGTCATCGTCAGGGGTAACCCTTCAGGACCATCAGTATACCTTCATTTATAAAAAATGAACCGGATAGTGCTAACCGGATATATATCCCTTTAACACCCAAAAATCATCATTACTACTCTCTTTATGGACCAATTCGTGCTAGACCGGATAAATATCCCTTTAGCAACCTACATTTTTTATGGACCAATTAGTGCTAGACCGGATAGATATCCCTTTAGCAATCTACATTTTTTATGGACCAATTAGTGCTAGACCGGATAGATATCCCTTTAGCAACCAAAATACATCATTCCTACATTTTTTTCTCCTCTAACGAATCATTACTTTTTCCCCATAACTTTTATTATCATTATTTTTTCACTGGTCCGGGTTAACCCTGCATGAAATTTGATATTAGTGTCACCCGCCGTCACGTTACCATATTTTCGGCGTTAATTGAAGAGTGATGTGTAAATGGGCAATCCCACTTCTGATGTCGGCAGAAACGGGTTCTGCGTAGGTTGCAACCTATATAACTATAGGCCTTCAGCATGTCCACACCGCGCCGTGTCTGGAACAAGAATGATCCGTAGTACACCGAGCGCTCCTTTTTTATAGCCAGACAGGTAGGGGCGCCATGACAGTTGCCGGAGCTGCCACTGTAATAAATTTAATGCCACCACAGAGTAAATTACGGTGCTCGATCGCTGTGCATAGAGTTTATAACTGGACGTTGCCGCCGTCATATATTAATATTCTTTCTATTTACATTATATTTGCTAAAAAAAAAATAAGGGATTTGGTTCCAAAAATATTATTATAACTTAAAAAAATTCAATTTTATTACAATTCCTTCACTAATTAATCGAAAGGAACTTCCTTCTATCCGGGTGTCCCTTGACACCTCTCAAGCTTAGTAATTATTATTATTTTTACGTTTTGATTTAAGTGGATGTTACGTAGAACATGGTAATATTTACTAAAGTATCCTATGGACGTAATGGTAGATACTTAAATTGTGAAGTCGACTTCATGTTTTAAACCATAAACCAGGCTCTAAATAGGCTATATATCTATAAATCATCTGAATCTAATACTAAATATTGTTCGCAACATGTTAGTTACGCATACTTTTTATGAAAACCTTTATCAATTCATCAATATGAGTATGATATCCAATGGAAAAAGGTTTATTCATTTTATTGTTTTAAACGTAACATACATTCAAAGCTACGGAAAGTTGCCCCCATTCGCGATTTACCGAACCATTAGATTTCACGTGGTATTTATACAGATTTCAACGTACGCGTGTTTTCACGTTCCGTCCACCGCCCATTTATCACATAATGCTGTTAACTGAAACAACCGCGATGCAGAAAAAAATACAAAATGACCAAACCCGACACCGCACCCAGTATCCGTTTCTACTAAAAGGCGATGAAAAGTTCCGCGCTTTTTTCATCAAGAGCAGTTTCTCTGTATCTATTATAGGTAAAGTTATATATTACACTGCAAAAAAAATCACTTTAGAATAGAAAAATTCAACTGACTCAAACTAGTTGCGATCGCGATCAAAAGGAAAAATCGACTTTAAACAGATTTCAATATTTTTAGTAATAATGTAAAAAAGAAATGAATTAAGCTTTATATAAGTTGTAGCAATGTCAAATCTATTTTATCAACCCATACTTCGTACTTTTGATGATATTATTCCTGTCAAATAATCGTTAATCATTAAAACAAAAACGAATTAAATATAGGTAAATGTACGTGTTCAACTAACCATGACGCTGAATTTCAAATTGATTAAAAAAAGGACTGATTGCTGGTTAGCTTTGACGATAGTAACAAAATAGATATCCGCCGTCCAACCCAAAAACCAAGTTCACATAGATCAAACCGAGATAAAAACCCTTCCAACCGGATTAATGGGAAACTCGGTCTCGGAAAATTTGTAACTAAATCGACCGACTGGCCGAACATTAATGAATATTTGGTGCAACTTGCAATAAGCTTCAAAGCTTGTAGTTGGGAGTTCTCGGTTATTGAAAATGTATATTGGATCCTTCCAATCCTTTATTGATTCAACCTAAATTTAATATTGACCAACATTTGAGCATTAATTGCTTATCACTTGTGGAGTCCGCGTTCCTTCAACAAAATCATTTGTATTCTCGCCACTATATTTTTGATCGCTAACTACATTGCTCTACTACGTTTCTTGTAAACTCACGTCAAATAATCGGCTTAAGTGTTTAATAAATAAAAACAATTTTTTACTTTGTAATCGAAAAATAAAAGCGGAGTCGCGGCGTTGACCGCCAAAAGAACGAGGAAACTGAGAGCGCGTTATAATCGCTTAATTCGATTAATCGGAAGTCGCCATTGTTTCCATTGTGCTCTGAGCTCGTGATATCTATGGAAAATAAAATCTGAGCGGTAATTACTACGTCCGTTATCCGTTGCGATACGGATGGGGCTGCCATTTGTAAAATCGCCGACTGTGGACAATGAGTGGACCCGAGCTTAAAATGCTTACATTTCAGTACTTTATACATTTCAGTACCGAATATGAAATTAAAACAGAAATGACCTGTCAAGATATCCCTTAGTGTTACGGTAATTCATGTCATGACGCATGGTGATTATATATGTATAAGTTTTCCACGCTGTCCGTTAATTCAATAAAGGAATACATTAGAAAATTGATGAAATATTATATTTCTTAAATATAGTATTTCTCATTGTTTAGACATTAACATTATTTATTTATTCTAAATACTTTACTACTATATTAAGTGTTATTTAACAAAGAAGAGACCCGTTATTTTCAAACGTTTGCTGGTTTTTCGTTAAAACAATCTTAACTACATAAATGATCGTGTAATCTTAGATCGTGTACGTTTTTTTAATAATCAGATATACTCTTAACAACCCAATAAAACAGTGCTCATATACCTCTAATCAATGCTTCAAAATAGTAAAATCATATGTTTTCCCGTTTTTACACCGTAGGTACTCTAAGATAATTATTGTAAATCAGCATAAGATTGAAATTGAATATATTGAAGTAAGTACCTATATTTTTGATATATGAATCTTACTATTGTATATACTCATACTATGTGGCTTCAGGAAAAATGCTGTGTATTACAAATACAATAGGATCACGACTACAAACGCGTTTATAGCTTCCCCGCAGACCCGTGTACCCCACATCTCACCCAGCGACCCTGCACGATCCATTATATTTTTATTACATGACAGACTGTAGTTTGAATCGATATGAGTTGTTAGATGTTACTTACATCATAACAAAAAAAATGTATTAAGATTTTTCCACCTCATGCAAATAAGTTCGAGATTTTTTATTTTATTTCTGGCATTAACGAGATTTGATATAAATCTACAAATTTTAGTATTAAAATTCTCATGAGTGTGATTCATTTTAAATTAATATATCCCCGGCTGTTACTCACGAATAGTATGTGTACCGCCGCGATCTCGCTGCGTGAACTCACCTCCTGAGGAAGAGCATCGGATATGCTCAAAACCTGGTCGAGAAATCGGCATACTATTCGTGAGTAACAGTCGGGGATATATTAATTTAAAATAAATCTACAAAGTTAATAATTGTTAAGATTTTATCAGTACTCGTCATGACTGTCAAGTAATTGCTTATTGATTATTATCAATAACTTTGTATAGATTGAGTGAGCGTGAATGCTTTCGTCAGTACAATGACAAGGTGGCTTCGATCGTTTAGCTACAAGACATCACTAAGCAGCTATCGTCCAATCAGAGACATTAATTTATCTCTGCGGACTGGATCTAAACGCCATTTACTCAGCAGCTACCTACTTTATATGCTGATTGGGTAATTTAACCGAAGCTTTTGCTAGCACAATGCTTTTTAGTGAACTGATTTAGAAAACTACTTAGCTTTTGTGATGAAAGTTTTGGAAACTACAGTGTTGTTGGGGTCGCATGTAAAGACACTGTAACAAGCTTTTCTCGCAGAAGTATAAAAAGGAGCAAATAAGTTAAGCTCTAAGATCAGTGTAATATACGATCCATAATGCACTTTTTCTCATAGCAAATTAGCGCTCTATTCATACAAGTGTTAACACTTTGAAAAGAGAAAACAATTAATTTTATTAGTGTTTTTCTAACTTTAACTTTAAAGGCCCACTTTGAGCGTAAAGAAAATACCTTTTGAGTTATGGCGGGAAAACGAAAAAGATTGCGTCACCACATTGTACTATTTTACAAAACTTGAAAAAAAAAATTGGGTTTTATAAAATTGGTGGCATTTTATTCGTTAAGTGCTGGATTACAGGCATGTGTATGGGAATGTGGTATAATTAAGAAAGAAAGATTTTTTTTCGTGTTGTTTCCAAAACTCCATAGAAGCTTCTGGTAAAGTTTCTACCACTTTACTAGGAGTTGACTTGACTAGACTACACTATGACTTGACTTGATGACTTAGGTTGTGACTTGACTTGACATACATGTATATATAATATTAAATATTAACTTGAGAAATTATCAATCACTTGACACTGCCTAAATACCCAATATTGTGTATAAGGACAAGCCAAAAAAAAACATGTTTGACATGTGTACAATAAAACTTTTTCAAACCACAAAAAAGGATACAAGTAACTTTCCTAATCCTGGTAGTGGCAACTAGTCAAACACAAAAGGCGGCTGAAGCTTATAGATAGTTTGAAGTCTTTGATGTTACTGGACACTAAAGCCTTTAGAGCTTTAAATAAACCTGGGTCAAAGGTGAAAAGGGTCGCAAACATCAAAGATAACTTGTTAAAAGATTTAACGAAACGACTACACAATACTTACGATGCAAAGTGGTTGTATTTCTTCAGCTAAAAATAAAGTCGCGTAATCGCCGCCGTACCCTTTAGGGTGAAACTTACAATAGCACATCGTTAGAAAAGAAACCGTTAGTGAGCAAAGTTACGAGTCCAAAATAGCAGCAATTTGTTCTTTAGCGTAGGATTTTTGTATTGGTAGCGCTAAAAATATTACAGTTTATGTTGCAATAATATTATGGATGTGTATTTAGATAGATGGATAGGTCAGCTATTCAATGCATACATAAGTAATAATTCAATCAAGCCGTTGTTGTAATACGGAAATTTACAACCTTAGAATTAAAATACAGAACGCTTAGTTTAAGTACATTGATGTGCCCCACGGTTTCACTTTCGGATTAAAAGTATCTTATGCGTTAATGCAGAGTATAAACTATCTCTATTCTAAATTTCATTGAAATCCGTACAGGTTTCGCGTTGCGAAGAGGGAACCAACACCCACACACAAACTAGCGCATTAATATATAATATGACGAGCTTCTGCCCGCAGCTTCGCCCGCGGCGTGACCTATGGGAAAATAATTCCACCACACACAAATTTTACCCTCTTAATTCTTTCTTAGTGGATGCCTACGTCATAACATCTACCTGCATGCCGAATTTCAGCCCGATCCATCCAGTAGTTTGGGCTGTGCGTTGTGATAGATCACTATTTTAGTCAGTCAATCAGTCACCTTTGAGTTAGATATATATTGAGATTGGTTAAAATAAAATTAATTTAAATTAATTCTTAGGTGAACAAAAATATTTTGGTTTAAAATGGCCAGTACTACAGAACGGCAACTTCAAAGTTAAAGACTTATATTATAAGAGTGATACAACAGGTGCAAAGCAATCTCTTCCGGGCCAACTTCTCGATGGAAAATAAATCTGTAGCAGTAATTTGAGTTTTTTGAAGTGAAAATTTCTTTAGGCGAGTTGAGCACTTTTTGAGTGAACAAAAATCATGGAACCTCGGGTCATCGTCACCGAACGCTTTCCATGAGCTATATGTATACTGTGTTTATATGTGTACTTTTGGGTGAACAAAAAGCGTGAAACTCGCGTCATCGTCACCGCACGCTTCCCATGAGCTACATGTCACAAGTTACTTAGTTTTCAGTTTTATCGGCACTCCCTAAAGAATGCCTCGCAATCATTACAACATAAAAGGTCCATGACGTCACAATCGGGTTTCCACGCTGAATGCAATGATGCACGGATTATTTCAGTTTACTGCTATACGTCGCTCACTGTTTATTTATGTGTAAATTGATTATTTGTCTCTGCAGATTCAATCCATTCAGCGTTATAAATATGAATCATTCTTTAATTGTGCTGCCATGACGTCACTTCTTACATTGCAGTCTAGTTTATTGAAAATTTGCCGTTTCGAACAAATTTGCACACGTGGATTCATTATGATAAAAGTAAACTGTGTTCTTCTACAGGGTATTTACTATCTTCATTGGTACTAAATTTCATCAGAAACATAACATGTTGTCATGAAAAATACAACAAATAGAGATTTTATATCATTGATAACTTTTGAAGTCAAACTATCAAAACTACCAGTATAATTGTATTACTATTTTTATTTAAATTGTTAGTTAAAACCGTCATAATATTCCTGAGTAATTCTAAGTTGATTATAAATTCTATGTATTACACTCCACGTGTACGGTAGAGAGGAGGAGGCTGCGGCTGCGAGAGGGCGCCGTGACTGATTGTTTTCATTAAAACCCTCGCGGTTATCCCTATGGGGCCACACCTGATCTATTCCTCCAGTGTTGCCTATAAACATCTTTAGCAAAATAATTTACATAGCAATTACCCAGAACGTTTAAAGACAAAAATCACCTAAATTATCGTCTGTAACTACTTTTATATATACTATGTCCTCCTATCTAGATAAATGTATTAAATAATAATAAGAGTCCACATATAAAAATAAACCAAATCTACAAATGTTTTTATGTAACGTTACATTAAAATGTCGTAAACAATTTCAAAACATCTTCGGGAGCTCTTTCAAAGTTTTACTCCCAACATTAATTCCCAGTTCGAATTTACAGCGGTAAAAAAAGAAACATTTCCCACACTTCTAGCGAGGTTTCCTCCAAGATATAGCTTTTCTTTTCTCCCTCGTAATAAGATTAAATTTTACTAATGAAACAGAAAATGAAAATTTCTTCAGCAGGAACGGAATTTTCTAAATAACTTTCTACCATTTTTCTCGCTAATGAATGAATTTTTTCATACTTCCTTTCCCATTTAACCGCCACGTCGTCTTCTACGCGAGTAATATCCAGCTTAATAAAAGTAAAGAACATTCGTAACACTCAACCGCCTATATTACTTATAGTTCAATTTACGTGCAAACAATACAGCTGTATGGAAACAGCATTATTGTCTCAGTGAAACATATGTTCGTGGAAAATTCGTACCGATTGATATGTGTGCCATGTTTCTACACTTCGCCACGAAATTAAATGTGGCTCACGTGACAGCATTTTTAACAAATGCAAATGTAGCGGTCCCTCAGGAGAGAAGACCTTCCCGCAGCTAAAAGTAACGACCTTTGCAAAGGGACGACGTCTCTGGAGATGTAATCGGAACCCGATTTGCAACGTCCAATTCGGGCTTGATCCGAAATCATTATCCGACACGAATAACGAGCCGTTCCAACACTTTAAGATCGGACGTGAAATTAGACCTTTTACTTCATTAGCGGATAGTAACATTTATTTTGCTAAAATCGCATTCTGGCAAAGCTTTTGGCTCACAGCGCCCTACTGAATTTTAATGGATTATATTAGCTGACTTCTTAATACAAGTTTGAAATGAATTTGTTCTGTGTCTACATTTGGAAAAGGATTCCCGTAATATATTTAGTGTTTTGTTGTTTCATTAACGGAGTAAAATTACTCTTTCTCAGAATAGAATCTTAGACAATCTCATCAACACTCGGAAGACGTATGAAACCAAACAATTCAAAACTCAAGGAAACAGAATGTTCATCACAATGAAAATTTGACGATTTTCTGACAGACGAACTATTGTAGTTACTTATTTTACGTTAACAAAATATTCTGTTGAAAATTCGGAATTCCCAGCATTCTCTTCATAAACTAGAAAAGAGCTGGTGATCTTCATATAGCTGAACAGATTTTCTTAAATTATATTACAAGAACATTCTCGATCAAGTCAATTTCAAACAAACAAAAAAGTAAAATCAAAATAAGTTCAGCCGTTTGGGAGTCGTACAACGCTAAAAGCAAATACATGACTATGTATATATGTGTGTATATAACTATGTAACTACAAATACACACATTAAACTCCTAAAACTCTTATTTGGTCGAGATTTAAAAATGAATCTTAAAAAAATATATACATAAAAAAATTAAGCTCTTATTATAGTCGCACACACTGAAGCTCTTGGCTTAGATAATGAAAAGAAACACTGAAATCAAAATACAATACAACACGATTCAGCTTACTTATTGAAGTTGTTTATACCCATGTGCGAAAAAAATACGAGCTGAAATTCCGTAATGAATTGAGGTCAGGAAGCTGGAACGGCAAATAATGGAGTGACGGAGAGAATGGCTTTGTACACGTATTTTCATACAATTGTTGATTTTCCTATTCATAAGAATGGATGGAGGAATTGAATTCGTTAGTGACTTTTCCTCCAGAGATCAATTATTTTAAGTACCTTACATGACACAATGTAAGTCGGCAGTAGATAGTACCTACCATTTGTTTTTCTTATAATAAAATTGGAACCATATCAATCGATCTATTCAAACTTCCTTATTTCTCACTACAAATTTTAAAAAATCAATCATTTTTTATTTCTTATGTTTAACGGCACCCTTTTAAGCGACTTATATAAAATAAGATTTTTTGACAGCATTTGATTTGGTTATTATTGGGGATCTTTAGAGGATAACAGTTTACAGATACCTACAAAGATCAATTGACCATTGATTTTGAATAATAAACAGCTCACGTTTCTCAATTAGGGCTAGTGTTGGAAATCCGAGTTTGACTGTTTGCTATTAATTGCACTCTCTTGTTTAAAGGAAATTATTTTTTTTATTTCGATATAATTTTAATTAGGCAGCTGATGCATTTGTACAACCAACTAGGTACACTACTAACTATATTATAACAATTGTAGATACAGCGTCATTGAATCACCGTGACATCATAGAAGTTAACACTGCGTCTTGAAGCGTATCAACTACATCTGTCACAATTGATATCACCTTTGACTATTCAAAGGTATTCAACGTTAAAGGATATCACTAACAACACCTTTAAAAATTTACGCATACATAGCTACGGTGGCAGGAACAAACAGATGCGTGCCACTATGCAGATATCGAAGAATCGGCGCCATTATTTAAGTGTCAAAAGTCAACAAAAAACAATTTTAAATTTTCTATTTTATGGTGGCAATAATCACTTTCTATCACCCTCATTTCTTTGTTTTAAGGTTATAGGTACAGCTATAGATTTTAAAGCCAATAACAAATATCCAATTTTAAGCCCGACATAAATTATTAGTACATTAACAAGTACAGTACGGATTTAGTACTTTAAGTATGACTATCTGGATGCACGCAAAAATTATACATCATAAAAATATTAAGAATAAGAATAGAATATTGCCACTGTTAACTAAGCTGGCACCTGCCACTCAAAATCTAATTCAATAAATTAAAATCTAAACGTCACTCGTAACAGTAATTAATAGCCTAAACTGAATTTAAGAACACGTTTACCGAATTAATAATTAATGAGGGCTGATGTACACGCTACAAGTACACAGGCGAGGCAATAAATTTCCGAGATACTATCTAAATTACCGGAAAATTTTAGCTCCAATCTCGTATTAACCTATTTTCCGAATCAAATGCTTAAATCTCCAAATAAATATTGTTTCCAGCGCTTAATGTAGGTTCGAGCTTTTGCAATAAATTTATAATTTATTTTATAATTTCTGTTAAATTGAACCATGGCATTAAAAGGAATTTTAACTATGAATATATGGCTGTGACACAAAAACACCAATTTTATTTATAGTAGAGGAAAAGCAACTCTAAAGCATAAAAACGTAAATCAACTTTTCCCAAGGTGCCGTCCTTAATTCTAAAAAAAGTTCCTGTTTCATTCAAGTCCATTCGGTTTCCTGGTCGAAATACTCACAAATCCACAAACACAAATGAATAAACAAAAAGTGCTGAAACTGTGAAATGTAGTTATTTTTACTACTGGCAATAAACATAGTAGACTCCACCAAAACGCCTATAAATTTTGATATTAGGAGCTGGGTTTACGAGTGTATTTCTGCAGACTTCTTTTATTAGGTACAATACCTACATAAATTATTAAATTTTTAGCGGCAGGACAGAACGAAATTACTCTGAATTTATGGTTGTCATTATTCGGTGGTCTTATTTAGAATTTGGAGTTGTGGTTTACTATGTGAGTTTTGGTAGATGCATATCAATGTTAGAGGTAGTTTTTAAAGAATAGGTAAACTGTTCTCCGGTTCATACTCATAAACCAAAATTACCTAACAATTTTTACCGCTGGTATAAGTAATGTCATTACAAATGTTGCCAGTTATTTCGAGAAATACAACTGGTTCAGTCAGATAAATAGAAAGCCAGTCACGTAACTACTTACGTACGTATAGTGAGAGAAACTGCAGGTGTCTCTAATTGATTGGCCGCGGGACAATTCTCAAACACTGAAAGCTGTATTCGGTCACTATCGTGGCTTAAAACCGTTGAAATCCCAACCTTTTGACTTCAATCGATCAACTGAATGCTCTCAATTCAACGCGACCTTTTGTTCAACAAGAGAGCTCTGAAACCAAATCCTTTTACCACTTTAGTGTAACTAACAACTATTTCACCATTTAAGCTTAGTGAGCAGTTTGGGAATATATATACACAAGTATTAACACAAAATATAATATATTCGACTGGACGTTTTACACCCTTGTTTTTACCTTACGTTGTTATTTTGTCATCCAGACGTGTTGTAGTTATATAAAACATGGATTTAAGTGTTATTATGCATGTACAGTCAGATAGCAGATAAACCTCTGCAAAGCTGATTTCTGAATTTCTTTTTCAAATAAGCTGTTTGTTACTTTTGGCCTGGTACTATATAAAGTAACAATAGAATAACCCTATAAACACAAAAGTTGCTTCAAGAATATAAGTCAAACAATACCTAGAACAGCAAAAATCTATTTTTTGTGCAAGCTACGACGCCTTTCTTTATGAATATGAGCGTTGTCTGATTATTCTTCGATCAGTTTTTTAAGATGCCTTTTGGTACAACATGCAAGTCAAAAAAGACAAAGTTCCAAACAATATTTTTGGTGTGGGGACGAAAATACGGGTTACTTTCATCTCTGCAATCGCTTGTTACTTTTGTACCGATGACAGATTTTGAAAATGTCAAAATAATTCAAAAACCAAATGCAGTATACACAAACCAATCAGTGTCTGAATTTTAAGAATACCTATTAAAAACAAAGTGAGGAGGATAACCGGCGATAAAATAAAAAATTAACTAAATAATAATAATATTAATTTAACTATAAAATGAAAAAACCAAAGATGAAAACATTAAAAAACTGGCTTTGCGTGGGAAATCGCATAAAAAAAACTGGGCGTTTCTATCTATAACTCTACTCTTTCTACTTCGTGCTTTAGTAAATGGTTTTCATGAAACTTTTTAAACTAATATTCAATATCAGACATTTACAATTAATAATTAATTTGACATGGACAGCCGCCTAGTCGAAAATAAGTTCAATAAGCTATCCGTCACAAACTAATTTTGTTAAATCTTCAAACAAGTGAAAAGTTGCCCTGGTTGCTTTGATTATAACTTTTTAGTTTTGGGAAGATAAAAGGGTCTCAGATATCGGAAAAACGTCAAGTTATTAGCTAAACTGTTACTTTGAATTACAAAAATTGACCTTTACTAGCCTATTCCAATGGCTTTCCAATGTATCGCCACACATTGTCCAAAAATGTGTATTCATAGCTCAATGTGCTTATGATATGGGGTTTAGCGACAAGTAATGGCATGGGCTATCATTATTTCTCTCTCTCTTTCTCTCTCATCGATACTCATACTTCATATAAAAAGTATATATGAGAAAACTAGTTTAAGAAGTTATATGTATTTACGAGCTTCTACCCGCAGCTTCGCCCGTGGCGTGGCCTATGAGAAAATAATTCAACCACCCATTTCACCCTCTTAAGAGTAGAATTTCGAAAAATCCTTTCTTAGCGAATGCCTACGTCATAACATCTGCCTGCAAGCCAAATTTCAGCCCGATCCGTCCAGTGGTTTGGGCTGTGCGTTGATAGGTCACTATGTCAGTCAGTCAAACAGTCAGTCACCTTTGAGTCATATATATTTATATATAGATAGAGATAGAGATAGATTTAAGTTATGCTCAAATTTGAAATTAAAAGTAATGTTTATTAAAATTTTTGGCTTTGATTTCCAGTTTTGTACGCACAACACAGATATGTATATGTATGTATGTATTGTGTATAATGTGTACATGTATGCATGTATTGATTTTAGTCTGAAGCTGAAACGTTATAGGTTTGTGTAATTCTGTTTATTTTCAAAAGTCAGCACTAAGTTTCAAAGAAACTCACAAATTCGGCTCATAGGCACATCTACGAGCTACAGGTCAGACGCCAACACATTGTTTCCTATACTACCCAAAAACTGTTCAAACATCAATGACCGTTCAGAGGCGTTATTCTATCAAATGAATATCTCTCCCCGCCCTACAGTAAACACTGGTGATAAGTCAAACAGACAATCTATAGAAAGCTTTTCAAACAAACATCGAAAAGGTCTTGTAATAGCGTCGATGGTAAATAAATAATTTGGTTTGTCTCGAACAATTGCCGCGCAACCCTGAGCTTTTTACTTCATATCTCCACATCCTTACTCTGTACTAACATTATCTTGTATAGAAGTGAAATATTATCTATTTGCTTATTTGTGTGGTTTTAAATCAAAAATACCTGAACTGACTTAGACACATTTTTATGCAAATATCTCTTACACTATTGAGATTACAATAGGAGTTTTTTTTTTGTTTATTAAATCTCAATTCATAAGTAATTTGTACCAGTATGTAACAAAAATTGTAACTGTGGCAATAAGAAAAACAAAATCTGTTTTATGTTTTTATGTCAATAAAAATTATTATTATTATATTATTTTATCATGTAGTATAAGAGTTTTCAAGGAAATACGGATAAATTGCAGGAGAAACTATTGTTATTATTATAGATTTTCATTTGAAATTCAAAAGAACATTTACCTTTTTTCTCGTTGTTTTCTAAATTTGTACGAAAATAAATTTCTACGCGTGGTCGGAAATGGAATTAATTAAAAATAAATAATTTAATACTCCACTAAATAATTAAACTATGGGATGACACTTCTTGTGAAACGAATGCCACATCAAACACCATCATTTTTATTGCTATGATGATATTACAAAAATTTCAAAACCAATTCATTTATTTTATTGCACCTTCTATGTCAGGGATCCAGTGTAATTTTGGCAGTATTGCCAGTTTACATGACACATAGTTACCTTCTGTCATAACATACCCTACTTATATCACCATAAATGACCCGAGGATAAGCATTACTCCGCCCAAATAGCCCGTGATGGCAGTATTCAAGCAGTTGTGTTGAAATGGAAAAGTGATTGATCTATGTTGATGTGAGATTTACTGTTTGTGTTTATTGTGCTACTTATTGCTTGCGTTTTAAAATTTGAATATTTTTATTCGTTTATTCTCTGAAGTTCATGACGTCATGGAATCATAGGTTTTGACGAAAAATCAGTCATTTAAGTCACACACTAACCCTAACCACATACTGAGTCAGGACCTGGGGCCTTACCACGTAAGTCTGGTCGAGATGGTAATCGTGTTTTCTCTTGCTCGCACTCGTAGACTTGTTAATTGGCGCGTGCAGAATGGCAGGCGAAGCCGATGTCCAGAACAGTTACGCGATAGGGGTGCTGGTCATGAAATCACACAACGTGACATTGTTAAGTTTTCAATATTATAATTAATTCGTATGTCTTTTATATTGTAGTGTAATAATTAATATAATAAATATTTGTGGACTTTTCACACAGCGCCATCTAGCCTCAAACTAAGCAAAGCTTGTACTATGGGGACCAGACAACCGATACAATACTTATATACTTTTTGTTTCTAAATTCATACATAGAATACAATATAAACACCCAGACACAGAACTAACATTGCTCATCACATAAATGTTTGTCCTGGGTGGAAATCGAACCCACAACCTGCAGTTCAGAAGGCAGGAACACTACCAACTGAGCTATTGGGCCAGTCAATAATGGTTGTATAATGTCCTGAATAAATGTTTTTCATTCTTTTTTCTTTCTATCAGTTGGAAAGCACTGGTTTTTGCAGTTTATCCATATTTATACTTCAAACTACTAAAAAATATTACACTACATATTTTTCATCGCACTTGCTCGTAAAGTCAGTATTATGAGTTTCTAGGGTCATTATCCAAGATATTATACATGCATGCTTTTTACTTTACATTGCCGCATTTGCGGTTAATTATGATACACTGATACAATTAGTTTGTATCTCATTGCAAGTTATATGTTTCAAGAAGAAAAACTCTTAATTTACCCAGATAATACAGTTTAAGTATTTTTTCTGCAAAGGGTTTATAAATGTAACCACAATAGTACACATTTTCTTGATTAAATAAATTGTATCTCTTTGGTACCTAACATTTTCATTTTATTCATTTACAATCAGTTGTATTTCAAATAATATTTCGCTATTTATAAAATATTAATTCCCTTTCTAAATATATTTGATACCAGCTGCTTGCCGATTTCGTTTGTGTTTCCAATTATTTTTTCTTGGAATCTGTGGTTCACGCGTTTGTACTACGGTTAGGTATATACTCTTTGGTGTGTATCTGAGCGTGCATTGCTGGCGCCTTGCCGGCGCGCGGTAAAAGAGACCTGTGTCATTTTTCACGAAAGATAACAACAATACAAGTCTGTTTCTTTCGTTCGCAAGTGTGATGAAAAACGCCGTATGAAACGCGTGTGCATTGATAATTACACTAATCTTAAAGACACCCAGGTAGTTTACAATATAAGTTTCAGGAAACATAAATTTTGATTTACTTTGAAAAATTTCCACTAAAACTATAACAATTCTCAATAATTACAATTACAATATATGCGCGCATTACTGACAAAATTCTAGTCAGGCAAATTTTACATATTGTTCACATTTAGGTGATTTATTACCCGCAATCATAACATACAATGTACAGTCGTGACGCCGGCATGTTATTGTATTAATGCACACCTATTACACTCTGTGGTGGCTTGTAGTTATCTTAATAGAATAAACAAAAACTCCACTCACATGAACATCATAAAACTTTATTAAATATCAGTGTCCCATTTTTTACACGTTTTCCTAGAGTATCTTTAAGATAGAATTGAATTTACAATCTAGCCATAGGTATTTGGCTAATAAGTAATATTAGTTTAACTTAAGCTGCTAAAAACCTAATTTCTAAGACTATGTCCATTAACACTAATCTTATTGTCTTTATTAAGGCAAAGACACTTTGTTCATGTGTTCTTTCCACGTTTATCATTGAATTTGTAACCATCATGTGAATATGTAAGTAAAATAGCATCTGCACGCGAAATTACATCACTATCCATTCGGCCGTCAAGTGCTTAGTGGTAACAAACCGACATACCATACATGCAAAATTACTTATTCATAAATGTAGTATAGTAATATTAGTATGACTCGTCATAAAACAAAACATTACATCATCGTTATACATCAAACTTACAATACCTATCTACTATAACTGCTTGGCAATCTTACAAACTGTAGAGTTGACTAATGACGCAGAATCCTTCGCCGCAGACGACTAGCCATTAATTACAGCAAGTTAAATTACTAAACTGGTGGACACCCGCTTGTAGCGCCAATTTCAAACTACGACTACTTCTAACCGGTGCTATTTGCTAAGAATATTACAAGCTCTTTATAAAGATGGCAGCTTTTAAACTGTTTTGGCTTTAAACGTTTGTTTACACTCTTATGCATTAGAATAGAAACAAGGATAAAGCTAATATAAAGAAATAAGTGTCCTTTTTGGTAATTAGGTTTTCAGTTCAATTTCGACGAAAATAGACAAAGGGATATTTGAGTCAATTTCCTGGTTTAGTGGATTCATATCAATCACCAGCTTAAATGCAAAGAAAGCATTCTTGCGATCGCTTTTGGAAAATATTTTATCTCAAAAATAATACTTACACGATACTATCTCATTATATATTAAAAAACCAGTTAATTAAAAGAGACTTGAAAATATACTATAGCATAGATAATTATTTAAATATATACAGCCTCCACAAATTACTTTATGTTATAAGCCATTAATACGGAATTCCAATAGGTAACACCAAATATTTGGCACGTGCAATTTTCAGCAAATATTCGAGTAGAGTCACGCAATGAATCTAGTAAATAACTGTGTAGGGGGAAATACATGATTTATAAGCGACGCCGAGAGGGTAATAAGCAGGAAAGCATCTCACATTCCACATGCACGCGCACACCTATACTTAACGCATACCTACTTCACTTAACGCCTTGGGAACGGGTGGAAAAACGAACGTAAAAATAACCTAGTTCATGGGGAAATATTTTCGTATTTATTTTGGTGACTACGTGCCTCTTTTCTCTAAACACACATCGATAGACACTTTGAACTATTCTTCCACTTGATTCAATATAGGAAGGGGATCGTGTACGATACAAGCCTTTGACAGCGCGTCAGGGCACGATATCAATCTGTGAGCATTGTTCTTTCAAATTGTGAATGCCTGTATAGAATAGAAATAACATTTATAGCTCTCGTGGCATTCTTAGGGCTTGTTTCGATAAATAAAGTTGTCTAACCGTAGATGGCCCGAATGTGGACACAGGTGAAAATCTATGAGTCCGACATGAAAGTGGTCTTAGATTTAAAAATGAAGAATAGCCACCCGCGGCTATGGGACAGCAAGCCATCGCTTTGCGATCGAGTGGATAATAACTGAGACAAATACGCTTTTTCAACATAAATTCATACAAGTGAATAGATCTATATTTTTAATTATTTATCTTTTTAATTACTCTTCCTTCTAAAATCTTTCTTGTAAAACAGGGTCTGAAACAAAACATATTGTTCCACAAAGCTATTAACGGCTTTCTGTGGGTACGTACCTCACTGCGATAACTTTAATATTTATTCATTTCTCGCAAAAGGTTCATCCCAAGGGAAAGTAAAATACAAATAAAGCTTACGTAATTATGCGCAACTCCTAAGAACCTTGGTTCTATTGTGTTCATAAAAAGTTTGAGAGAGCTCCCAAAACAATTAATAGCTATATTGAAGAACTCGAGTTCTTAGTTGGAAGGAACGTAGCGTAAGTTAATTACTTTTTATTGCACTTCCTCGAAAAACAGATTAATTATTCATTTAAAACGCGATACAGAAGCCGAGAAATGAGCACTCCCTTTGTAATTAGCTTGAACCCGCACATAAGCTTTCATTTGACAAAGTTTGTTGAAAATTATTCTAACGAAGTTTTAACGCTAATAAAAGCTTTAAAGTCACCGGCCACTCGGTGCAGCTTAGCACAAACATCTATCACAGAACTATAACACAACAGTTAGGAACATGGATTCCATCGGCTGTGTATTCAGTAAACTTAGGTTGTATCAACGCATTATCCTGCTGATGACGTTTGAGCCTCGTCTTCAAAGAATGAATTCGTAAATAAGTAGGAGTAATCCTTTTCTCTTCTTGCTACTTGACCAACACTTCCATTGATGTAGAGTAATAGCTTTACGTACATAACTTGTATATTATAAATGCTTGTCGCTCGGTACGATTTTACTTGGTGGTGGTCAAATACCTGCCACCACTTTCCACTCTAAAGTTAAGGATCTTTTACCAAGCACTTAACAGCCTGCCCTCGGCCTCACATGAGAGAGGTAGGTACCAAATACAAGCATAGCTTGGCGCTCAAGGGATATACTGAGAAACGGAATAAAAAAAATAAACTCGTATATTTCTGTACATTCTTAAAAGTTCATCAGTATCATTGATTCTTGTATAACTTTTTTAGGCGGTAGCAGCAGCGTCGTTTTGGTGAGTATTCAAAACCAAACCAACGGAAAGCATTTCCATGCTTAGAGTAGTTCCTAACTTCGCTAATGTACTGTGATCAGTTGTGTTGAGTGTATTTAGATGCCGCGGAAGGGCAATAGGTCAGGGAGTGCAAAGTTCAGGACTCTATTAGAGCTGTTGCCGCCGTACATTATTCATGCGCTTTCCGTGATGCGACTGTCAACCTGTTTGAAACGGCTGCCAAGTGTGCCTTGAATTCGGGTAGTGTCCCAAATACTATTAATAGTATTTACCATAAATATTTACTATAAAAAGGTACTTTTTTTTCAATAAATTTAAGGCCATATATGAAAAAATTAAGATGAAATAGTAAGAAGACCTGTAAGTTTTTAAAATGATTTCTCTAAATGCATACCAGCACAAAGTTGTCCGTGTTATTTTGAATGTGGACATTTGCACTTGTATGAATTACTTTAAGTTAAATCGATTACTACCAGCACCTTAACCATGGTACGATATATTTACGTCACCGAATCAATCCAGCTGAAATAGTTCTCCATTATTTCTAATTGTATGTGACAGCGTCTGTGGTATGGTGGTTGAGCAGGTTGACTCATAACCTGGAGATGCGAGTTCAATTCCCGCGACAGGACAATTATTTGTGCATGGAAAAAAACGGAAATACTTGTTTTGAGTCTGGGTGTTGCGGGACCATGGTCTTCGTAGTTCCTGGGTCCCTAGATAAATGGAATCATAGTTAGGGTACAGGATCTATGTATGTGATTGTTGGGCGTTACGGTGTATCATCATTGACATAATAAGTATATTACTTCTTTTGAATCGTGTTCATATTTGGAGTGTGAGAAGAGCAAGTTAAGCATGTGAATGGTAACTGCAGAAAGTAACCAGTGCCGCTACTAGCGCCGTCTATAATAAATGCATACGGAAATGCGCCTGTATCTGCTAGATAAACTATTGGTTTTGCATCAATTTTAATGTATGCATACAATATTCCTGTTATGCTGACTGACAAGCGGGCTGCTAGTCTGTCTATGACTGTCTATCATGATTATTACAGCTGTCAAACCGATTCAACTTCCTTGTCAGTGACGGGTGACATTTAAAACATAAAGATAAGGAGAAAGAAATCCTACTTCATAGCTGGTAATGTATCAAGAATTTTCCACGAGATAGCCAGTTATAAAACATTGCACTACATTGCATTTTTGCGGGAAGGTACAACCAGTAATACAAGATTTTTTTTTACTAGATAGCCTGTTATCACACTTAAGTATTCTAACGGGAATAAACGAATTCAATCCACGTATTTTTGTAGGGTAGTGAAATCATTCCATAGCCTTGATATTATTTACTAAAACTTGTGTTTTTTTTAAATTTAATGCGTTATAATAGTGGACTATAAACCGTTAAGTTTGTGAACCTGTACAAGTCAAAATTAAATTACACAGAACAAAGAATAGTAAACAAAGTAGAGTCATTTCGTGTTCTTTTTAAAAGTCTATAGAAGCATTCAGTGAAATGTCCACTGCTTGACATTTATGTGGTTTTAACTAGGTACTAGACTAAACTTGGTTTTGCCTTATACTTTGTTTTGATTTTTGTAATAACTCAGCTAAAAGCATATAAACATCATTCCAAGAAATCTAGCTGTGGTGCTCATTGCATATTAAACGCTTGCTGATAAAAAATTCAGAACGAAAAATTGTCTACATATTGTGTAGGAAGATGTAGGTCAATTGTAATGATAATGTACATAATTTGAAGGTAAGAAACAAGTAAGAAAAATAAACTAGTTTTTGCATGTGGTCTCAGCAGTCTCAATTCGCTCCCTCGTTACACATAGGTTTAAAATATGCATGTCTACGCGGCTTATTTTCCCGCGGTTTTTCTAATTTAACTTATTTAATAAACATGGTTAATTGATACATTTAATACAAAAGCACTAGTATGGTCGTTATTTATAAATAGTATTCGGAATTTTAAGCTATTAAATACAATAAATAAAAATCCCTTTATTATATCTGTAAAAAGCCATCAGTGCTTAATAAACCATAGTCACGAGTTCACCTACTAAAATTACTATTCAGTATAAAAAACTAAAGCTTAAATAAATAGAGTATAAACCCATTCCGCTACATAAGTACCAATGAATACGTAACTACACGTGCATTATTCAAAGTAATTAGCGGCGGTCCCTTTTTAGTAGCCCGTTAAGGAAACCGCGACCGCCAGGAATGGGCATAACTGTATTGCTTGTACCAAATTACGTGTAATATATTTTTAACGTAACAAAACATTATACGCCTGACTGAACTCAGAAAAAATATATTTGGTTGACTTTTTCTAACAAAACATATGCTACGACATTTCGTAGGCTATTCGTAGCAGTCGCGTAGGCGTCTACATAAATTCGTAGAGCTTCGTCCGCTCCGAATTTAGTTACGGTTATTACTGATTGAAATAATTTTCACTTTTATTGAGTTAGATGGGGCTTCTCTGAATGCTTGGTTGTAATGGATACACCCAATTTCCTCGTTTCTCTCAAGAACACGAACAGAAGTCTTACGAAGTCATGAAATGCGATCATAAATTTTTTGCGAACCCCAAGACCAGGGAAACGAAGTCGCAAAAATTCTTATCTTTATAGACACAATTTTAAGGTATTCGGATACCAAGCTGAGGTATTATATAGGCGAGCAAACCATAGGAAGAGTCAACATAAGTATATAAATACAAGCTCATCCACAGAGCAAGGATTTCATAATGGAGTTCCTTTTGTTGTCTTATTATTATCATTAAAGTACCTCTTCTGTTGTAGAGTCCTCTTTTGACTAATAACTTTTATGAGTCTGGGTCTTTGTTTTTACGTTTAATTCTATAAATTTGTTTATTTTAATTTAGTTACGGTATAAAGTTGACATAATCATGTTTGTAAAATAAAATATAGATTACAAAAATTAGCAAGTGGTAGGTTAGTTTTGAAGGTAATGGTTTGTGAATATCGCGTGAGTGTAAGAAGTCACCCCGTTAATCGGGTGACCTAAAAGAAATACAAATAAACAGTAGAGAGAAGCATGACTTGAATGAATAACTGCATAATATTCACGAGTAAACTGAACAAACTTCCGAAGTTTTTGCGCGCTCAGATATTACTTATACTTTATTCAATGCAAAATATCACTCCCGTGTACATTCTTGAGGTTGACAGGAGATTTAAACATTTACCTTTTTTCCTCCTTTGGAGTTGAATTTCAGAGTTGAACGTTACAGAATAGACCGTTATAAAATAATATATTTATGTTTGTTTATTGGCTTGATTCCGTAAAATGATTTATTCGCAAATAAAGCAGAAATTCCTAAAGCTTAGAGTCACGTCTTATTCATGAAATGTCCATTTTTTTTTAAATAATCACGTAACCTATTTTAAGTATTCTGATTTCGAATTGTTAAAAAAGCCTATTTGGTATAAATTATTTGACATTGCCGTTGGAATCTTCATTACCTAAAAAGTTTTTACTTACTCGAACGTATGTGAAAACCGAAAAAAGTTTTTATTTAATTTAGGTTTCTGTACTATTACCACTATTCATATTATTGCTATGAACAAGGCCCTAAATAGCTAAAGCTATATTTATACTACACTATTTATGGTCTTTTTATTTCTATAAAAATTCCTATTACATCTTTTTTTATTTATTTTAATCATTAACGATTTGACGTTTTACCGCAATTGCATGTAAAGTTTTTCAATGAATTATATTAATTTAGAGTTATTTCAAGTATTTTTACTGTTTTTTATTTATTTTTTATTCCTCAGCTGACTTGGACGCATACCCAACAATACACGCAGCATACGCAAAACAAGTAATTATTTAAAAAGGCCGTAAAGGGCAGGTTTCAAGATGAGCGACAAAGCCCGGGTCACACACGTCTGTTCCAAATTCTTTTACCTGTAATATTTCATCCTGTGAAGGTCTGCTTGTAAAATATCGCTGCATTTATTATTTTTAGGGACCCATGTTAAAAACTTTACGGGTATTTTGGGGTTCATATTTATTGCTTGCAAATTGGTACCCATAAATAATATATTGAATTTTTATTGATAATTTTATTGGTAATCATAATGACATTTAACAGGACGAATTTTTTTAATATGCCATAAAGATCATACAGAAAACTTGATTTTAAGCTTAGTTTGTGGGCCCTATTTTAGTTTAGTTGATTGTCGTTTTATCTTATGTTTTATGATCTATAGTTTATGAGTAGAAAGGCGTTAGAGTCATTGACAAGTGCTCAATGAGTTAGAAATATATAAATTCATTAAAACGCTCTATTTGATCATTGATCCACTAAATCCAATAAAGTTCGTAGTTGTAGCTGAAATGAATTCCCACTTCACACGTACATATTAGCGACTATTGTGGTGATTCGCGGCGGTGTCCGATTGTGAAATAGTACATGTGTCCTGGCTGGCTGCGGTCCTAATACGCTCACTGTTATCGCCCAACCCATTCATTATTCAGCTCCGAACGCCTGCGCCGATCGGATGAAAACCTACCTATTCGCATATTCCATTCATTCGCTCCTTTTGCCAATTCACTCTTTAACACCTTCTTACGGCTCGCTTCACGACCTGAATAAAATAACGTAGTGTAACCTCCCGGGAGAAGACTCAATGGCTGAACGGAGCGAATACGCGTACGATGTCTAAAAGCTGACTGGATTTGATTGTAGAAAGGTAATTAGGGACGCTATTGAACTCCCTTGAATAGCGGCCGTAATTTTATTACTAAGGTTTGGCGACACATAATAATTTGGTTAACTTTCGCTGTAGTAAGAAACTAGTCAACAGGACTTTTTTAGTAAGTCAAAACAGGAACGCACATATGGTGCTAGGAAACTTGAATATTGATAGCTCGTATGAAATATTCGGAGTTCACAAGTTTCTCCCTAGAAGGTCGAAATATACAGTGTCATTCCGCTAAGGTCGGTAAACGAATTTTTAAAATACCCGTTGGTCGCGACAGACGTGACGGGAATCACTGCATGCTCGCCTCGACGCGCTTTCTTTTGTTCGGAACATTTCTAAGATAGGTAGCTATCGGTAATTTTCATACAAAATTGAACCTCGGGGTGTCATCGAACGATTTATTCAGTGGACATGCTTTGACTCGTCTACAGATAAGAACGTTTGGACACTGATACCGAACTCTGATGAAAACTTCTTGCTCCCTAGAGCACTTTCTTTTTTGTTTTCCCAAAGTTGTAAAAAATAATGAGGTATTTTATGTCTCTCGCTGCTCCTATTGTTTATCATTTGAAGTGAGACTCCGAATAGATTATCTGTTCTTGACACGTATAGACTTAACATAATTAATGTTTCACCGAACGAAAATAATGTAGGCAGACTGGTCTCTAAATGTATTTTGCATACCGCAAAGACCTAATGTAAACCTGCATGCTACTTGATACGTTATCTAGAGGCATACTAAAGTGATAACAGACGATATTGTATAACGTTACATAAAATAAAATAATAAAAAATTGTTTTATTTAGTAAGACTCAAATGGTCTGTTTAATTTAACAGTTACCCGTACCTTACTTATTAGCGAGCTTACAAAACAAAATCACGTATATTATCAACATTAATATTTATTTTATTCTAAAAAATGTTACATTCGTGCTCATTTACTTTATGTTTATCTATATAAAATGCTTTGCATTGAACATTAATGTCGAATATAACCATAAATTAAATACCTACCAACTTTAATATTTTTTTAAATTCAAACTTTTCTAGCATTTGACCACGCTCTCGCCTGATGGGAAGTGACGATGCGATCGAAGGTGTAGCATGCTAGTCATGTATAGAATTAATTAATATAAAATAATAATAATTAATAATAAAATATTTAATTACAAAAACGACGTAGATAATGCGTATTCTTCACCATGAAAATTGCCAAATAAGTATTTATGTAATAGATCAATGAATTTAGGTTTCGACTAACTATTTTCATTAGATCCCGCAACATAGACATAGGTTGTTTAACCCTTATAACCGAGTAGATAATACAAACTAGCTATAGAAGTAGCCCTACCCGAGACCAAACCCAAGATATTTCAGGCAAGACATACGACATGGTCATAAATTTTCACGCAAATTTAAACCAAGACGTAATCCTAGACCGCACACTTACCAATATTTTCACTCTAAGATATTACGTACGTTATGTAGACACTGTTTTTTTTCTAGTGTAAGTAAATTCTTAGTTTGCCATCTATACGTTTAAGATAAGCAAAGTAATATCGTAATTGAAGCAACTAAATCCGATCTTAACAATGCTGAACATCTATTAGAGGACCAACTCTCTAAAACAAGGAAACTATAACCAAAATTAATAGTCATTATCCGATGGTTAATCAATTGAGTGAGATAATTACATCCTATGAGATCCAATGGCGCCTTTAAATAAATCATCGAAAGGTCAACGTAATCTCAGTGGGCAACGATAGATCTCAATGATAAATCGTCAGCTGATAAGAGGTTCGTTCGCAACGAGCCCCGGGAGAGCGGAGACAGTAATTAACGTTATACCGTTGCGTTCGACGGCACATGATATACGCAGTGTGCGTGCCGCGCCGCCCGCGTCGCCCACCGAGATAACGCACCCGCGACCCTTATCACTACACGCTCCTTACCGTTTGTCATAAATTTTATCACCCCGATGAGCGGACGCAAACGAAGACCTTTTTTTTCTCCTCCGTCGAGTTAACGATGCGTAAACTCGCGAGCAAGCTCCAGGCGTTTCTTTCTCGCAGTCACAAACACGATCACATCAGTAGATAACAAAACACTTTAATATTATAATTTTATGCGATACACTACACGTTTACTGTCGAGCATAAAATCTCTAAACCTCTCGTTTCGAACCCGCAAAAGTTTTCATTCAATAATGTTTACGTTGATGTAAATAAAGTGACCACTTTAAATAGTTTCATCCAATCAGTCAGGCTTTGCAATAAATACGGTGGAAACGTAAGTTAGGACAGTTCCAAAGCGATAACACTATAGCAATTCCTTTGAGCGAGGCGGTTTGAGGTTGTTCGAATGTTGTCGCGCGCTGAATGTCAAACGTTGCAGCAGGTGTGAGCGACGTCGTCGGCAGTCGCTCGGCTGGCGGCCGGCTGCGGACTGCGCGCGGGCGGGCCGGAGTGCGAGCGCCAGGCCGGCAGCGGATGGCCGCGCCGCCCGCGCACGCGCCCCGCCAGGATCGATACACCCCGCCCAAACCACCGCGCCACCCGCCGGGGCCGCACGCAGCCTCCACTCGTGCTACGTGCTACGTGCTACCTCTTTTTCCCACACAACCATGCCCTTATACCCTTTTTGATTCGTCGGTCATTTTTCTATACAGCAACTGACAAACTTTTGCAAACAGTACAAATATTTGCATACTTGTATAACTTTTAATATAATTTCGTGAATTGTAATAATTTTTCATTGGTTTATTTTGATTTTAATATTATATTGGCGTTTTCTTTTGTTAGGTATAACAGTTATTATTGTGTCAATGATAGATACCAATGATGAGGTCACGCAATTGGTTATATTTACAATATTTTTGATATAGTTGTCAATAAAATGTGCTTTCATACAGGTACTTATTACGAAAGTATATGGGCATATATTTATCTAAAAAATTGCCGTTTCTCTTATGAAATAAGTTATCGTACTTTTTTCTATATATTTTTACTATTTTTCAAAAATTATTAATCACTCGTGCAATCGATGCATCTTTGCCAACACAGTGGCAGTATATTGATGCTCTTCTTGAAGAAATCAGCCGGACGAGAGGCAACCAATTATTCAAAGGCATTTTGTACTGCCACTTAGGGGCTGAATTTTTTTCTTGCAAAGAAGTTCAAAGTTAAATCCGAATTCTGGAAAATGTAGAACTAGAGGTACAAGGTCTGGTGAGTACGGCAGATGACAGAGAGCTTTCAACCCTAACTCTTGTAATTTGGAGACCGTCTGCTGTGCAGTATGAGGTCGCCGTATCCTTGATGATGATAATGATTTTAATGCGATAGAAACATAACGCTAATCATGGAATAATTTGAAAAAAAAAATCCATTTTATAAAATTTAATTTTAAATTAGAATCCAAACCAAACAAGCCAAACAAAGAAAAATAAGCTAATAAGGCTAATAAGGTATTGGCCATTACCAATACTGCAGAACGACAATTTCATTGGTAAAAATACTTATTAGTTATTTATAGTACCTTATTTATAGTATTTATTAGTTATTTATAGTAGTTGCCTATTATTACCATACTACAACGTCTACCAACTACGTCCTTTCCCGTACTTTATTTAAGCGTACATTATATTTTGTCCGTAGTCTCCACTTCATACCCATTTCTTGAAGTTCACCTAGCCGAATGAAATAGCGCATTTCAATTCATTACTATTTTCTTTTATGGGCCTCAAGGGAGTCCATACGGTGACAATTTGCAGCAATCGAGTCGATATATTGCATAACATCTAACTTTCCTGTAAATATTGCTACGAACTTTACATTTGTAGCTAATAAATGTCAAAATGGAGTTTTGGCGGGAAAACGAAAAAGATCACGTCGCCGCATTGTGTTATTTTCCAAAACTTGTGTTATTTTCAGTGTTAGTGCATAAAATTGGTGGCATTTTATTCGTTAAGTGCTGGATTACAGGCATGAGTGTGGGAAAGTGGTATAATGACGGTTAAACGCTTCTTTTCGTGTTGTTTCCAAAACTCCATAGAAGCTTCTTGTTGCCACCACTTTATTAGTAGTATGACTTGACTAGACTAGACTATGACTTAACTTGATGACTTGGACTGTGACTTGACTTGGCACATTATATAATATAAATTAACATGAAAAAATATTAATTACTTGACACTGGCTAAATACACAAAAGTGTGGAGCCAAAACAAAAAAAATGTCAAAATGCGTAGAAGTGACATAATCAAAGTACAACATGTCACTCGCATCAATATAAAGACTAGATTATAGTTCCATTAGGTCGTTGAAAAGAGTCTGAAAACGGCGGTTGTGAATTGTGATGTTTTTCCATAACCTGTTTATTTTTTAATTTTAACGTTGATAAGGGTGGATTATTATCCGTTAATTGTTCGTGATTTGTCAACACTCATGCGAGAGTTGGCAAATGGTTCCAAATTTTAAAAACATGCCTTTTGGTTTCTCTTCAAGGCTTTCTATAGAGCCTTCAGTAAAATATCCATCATTTTTTTACCAGTCGAATATATATATATGAAAACATTCCAAATTAAATTAATAATAATTTATAAGTATATTAATTATGAGGATAAATTCTTTGTAATAAACATTCCTTAAAAATATGAAATGTTTGTTTTACTTTATAATGCACCAAAATAAAATAAACGTAAGAAAATATTTTCAAATACTACATTTCCTGATGAACAGTCCGCCTATTCATGTTACAGAAAAACGTGGAAGTGATGAGTTTCGGTTCAGTGTTAGCTCGAGCGTCACGCAAAAAGCAATGGATTTTGGATACAGTTATCAATGCTGTACACGAAGAGATTTAGAGGCGGGCGTGAAGCTACGCGAGATATCCAATACCGATAACAAAATCGTTGTTCTTTTCTTTTGGAAATCGATTCTAGACATCGAGTTTTGTTTTAGGTTTCTCGTGCCATTTCCAGAATGTTGCACATATTTTCTTAACTATACCTTTTCATCACTTACTTTTGACTAACTTACCCGAGAGTTAACTGTTGTAACAAACCGCTAATGAAGGCATATTTTATTTAATAATGATAATATGCCCAACAATAACATACATAGATCCTGAACCCTAACTATGATTTCCTGTATCTAGGGACCCAGGAACTACGAGGACCATGGTCCCACGACACCCAATCAGAAATTGCGCTTTTTTTCTGTGCACAAATACTGGTCCTGCTCGAAATCGAACCCGCCACCTACGGGTTATGACCTGATCTGCTCAACCACCACACCACAGAGGCTGTATTTAGAAGTTTGAAATTAATTTAATACTTATTAATTTTCAATGCCTTGAGTTCTTGTAGGGGATTAAATTTCTCTCTACTGCATTTTCCCTTTGATTTATCGTCTAAAATGGTCTTACTAATTTCATGTTGGAACAAAGGCTTAACAATTTTACTCCTGTAAGTTCTGTTCCTTCTAGCAATAATTTTAATTCATGTACCTATGCATAAGACTTACTGCTATAATGATGCGAACTGTACGATCAAACACTACAACCTACTGCAAGAGCTCTTTCTCTCTCCTCTTTTAATAAAAATACAACGTTATAATGTAAATATTATAATAATAGGTCTTTACCTATGAAATTGCCGTATTGCAGTACAGACTTTTTCAAACAAAAAAAAGTTTTGATTGGCTATGAATTCTAAATTCAAATTAATTTTGTTTTAAAAATATGACATTCTATTTACAATATAAGTCTTTTGTTTATTGATTAGCGTTGTATTTTCATTACATTTCAACATTTTTCCTCATAATGGATACTTTGAAATTTCGTGTAATTATGGAATATGAGTTCCGTCGTGGCACCAACGCGGCACAAACGACACGTAACATCAACGACATTTACGGAAAGAACTGTACAAACGAACGTACAACCCGTTATTGGTTTGCTCGGTTCCGTTCTGGGAATTTTGACTTGAAAAATGAACCTCGTGGTCGTCCGGAAACTTTGGTCAACAATGATGAATTAAAGGCGATTGTGGAAGCTGATGAATCTCAATCTAGAGCTGAGCTGGCAGCAGCTTTTGATGTTAGCATCAAAATAATATTGGTCCATTTGCGACAGATTGGCAAGATAAAAAAGCTTGATAGATGGGTGCCCCACGAACTTAACGATCGCCAGCGCAACGTACGCGTCGAGACTTGCCTTGCGCTGCTTAACAGGCACAGAAATGAAGGAATTTTGAACCGAATTGTTACGTGCGACGAAAAATGGATTCTTTTTGACAATCGAAAGCGCTCAGCAAGTTGGTTAGGTCCTGGTTCGGTACCAAAGCAATGTGCAAAACGAAAAATGACCCCTAGAAAGGTGATGGTCACAGTTTGGTGGTTTAGTGCTGGTGTGATTCATCATAGCTTTTTACAAAATGGCGAGAGCATTACTGCAGATGTGTACATTGAAGAACTGACCACAATGATGGCGAAACTCGCACGTCTGCAACCAGCTTTGGTCAATCGTTCGTCTCCACTGCTACTTCACGACAACGCGCGACCCCATACTGCACAACAGACCGTCTCTAAGCTGCATGAGTTGGGTTTGGAAGCTCTCCCTCATCCGCCATACTCACCAGATCTTGCGCCTACCGACTATTACTTTTTCCAAAATTCGGACAACTTTTTAGCGGGAAAAAAATTCAATTCCCGAGAGGCAGTACAAAACGCCATTGAAGAGTTTGTTGTCTCCCGTCCTGCTGATTTTTTCAAGAAGGACATCCATAGACTGCCACAGCGTTGGCAAAGATGCATTGATTGCAGGGGTGATTACTTTAAATAAAAGAAATAAATAAGTTCGAAAAAAAAATACTTTAACTTTTTTCAAACAAAACGGCAATTTCATAGGTAAAGACCATAATAATATTAACCTCGCCCAATATTATCTCATTCATAAATAAAAACGTATACTCTCCCATACACATAATATACAGTGTAAAAAAATTTAACTGTATATTATGTGTAATAATATTGTATACGTTTAGATGAGGTAACTTAATCATAGTTGAACGTCACGGCAAATCTCAATCAGGCCGCTCCCAAAGGTCGTCGGATTTACTGTTACGATCTACCGTTACACCCAGAAGTTTCATTAACTAGTCTGAGTTATAGGTATTAACAATAAATAGCTGTACATATCGGAACAGGGTACAAGCTGTAGCAGGAAGGATAGGCCCCATTAATGAATAAGGTACACGAAACCGACATTACATGAAACCAACTTCAGTCTGGCCCTATCAAACTACAAACTGTAAACTATTTATTTTGATAAAAACTTATAATTGTTTTGAAATTAATTGACACTTAAATATATCAAGTATAAGAGGTTTAATTGGGCCAATAAAACTATTGTATTTTTGGAGAAAGCCAAGAAACAAAATAATGCGCGTTGAAAAAATATTCAGATCTTCATTAGTTATGTAGTTCTTTATTATTTGTAAAAATATTTGTGGTGTTATTTATCCGATCCTGGGCATCGGGTGACGCAATTAGGTTTGATATTGCCCTTGTTACGAGAAAGTCAGAGAGTGCCGTAAAGGCGATCCGAATTTATTGCGCGCTCAATCAGTCTCCGATAACCATCCGATACACCGGCTCGCGGCAACGCTCAAAGAAATTCGTCTCACAAAGCTTCAAGCTTCGTGCCCCAGAGGATTCTTGCAACGTTAAACCAACTCCATCTAATCTTATTAATCGATCTTTACGGTTTTGTTTTAGTTCGCAACTAGCTTTTTGTGTTAAAGTTAGAGATCTTTTTTGGAGCTGTTGTTTAAGCATAAAGATTAAATTTTTGATCACATAATGATAGTTTATAAGAAGAATTTACATTATCTGAATATTTTAAGAACACAAAATGTCTTGTAAGCAGTTTTTAAAGTGAAATATTACTGAACATTTAACTAGCATGGATTACAGATCAACTTTTACACGATTTACTGCGTCACAAGTAGCATCATTGGTCAATATAGTCAGCATAATACAAAGCTGTCACGTACAACTAGAAAATTTATATGAATGGAGTGAGCGCGGTCAGCAGCAGAGAGGCGTCAACGACCCTCTAGTTGCTCGAACAAAAACCTAAACCAGAAAAAAGTTCCATTCAACTGCCTAAGGAGTACATAAAACGTGATGAAAAGACACCCACCCCAGCCACAGCAATATGAACACTGTTTTTCCTCGACTTCGATAAATCTTTTCATAGTCTTGTCTGATATTAAGTAGGCTCTTGAATGTTGACCCTTATTGTCAATAGAGACTCGAAGGTAGGAGATATTATGAATGTGATTTCAGGTCAAAATATTCTGGTTCATATTTAATATTCCATTGATTTTTTCGTTGAGTTATTTTTTCTTTATATATGTTCTTCTTAATCTCTACATAAATACTGATGTGAATGCTTTTTTTTGCTTTTCTTTGATTTGTTAATATAATGTAAATATACCATGCAGAGATTTAATATAGGTAGCCGTAGTCAACAAATATAGAAAAACTGAAACAGAGAACCTATCAACAGATACAGGGTATCTCTATCCATAGATAGAGATAGCTCGTATTTTTAGTTTATTGGGTTTAGTACAGAGCAGCACGCAATGCAAGGTTTTTCGATTGAGATTACGTCACATGTTTACTAAAAGTATGACTCAATTATTTTATGAAAAAATCTCTTTTACAAATGGCATAAAACATTCGGGCCACTTGTATTTTAACTTAACTTCTTTTATTTATCTTGCTTGCTCAAAACAATCAAACATTTTTTCAAAAGAATCAGTTACCGTACTATATATTTGGTAAATGTTTAAAAGCATTGTACTGTTTTTACAATATTTTAAAATATACCGGTAAAATTAGTTTCTCTAACACTACTGATAGGAATTAAGTGTTTTCTCAAAAATAAAATAAAGTTATATGATGTTTCATTGCTCAACCCGGAATATACATTTTAAAAATAATTAAAATTTGCTCAGGCGTGACAATAATATACTGAGCATGAGTAATGATCACCACGGGAGTAATTTCTCATACAGCTAAACAAAAACACCTGTTACCGTTATACTCAAACGAAAGGGTGCAATTATCATTTAATTTAGACACGCAATACACCAACCCAGTTGCTTTTATAATATGAAAAGGCATTAAACGTGTTCCATAACGAGCCACAACCTGGTAGATATTGAAAATCTGAAACAATAATACTCTTGATTTGTTTGAATACGCGTACAGTTTCATGATTTTACTACGCGAAATCACTGCTCTATTGCCATTACAAAGTGCTATCACATTTCTATAAAATCACAATAATAGTGTACGACATCTTTTAAAGATTTATTTCTGTACCACGGACGTCTGCATGTTTGAGATAACGAGACTGCTTGTACGTGGCATTCTTTAAAACTTTTTCAAAAATAATACCCTGTTTTTATTTTTAACATTTTCGTAATCTGTTTATAAAATAATCAAGAACGATTTGGTGTAAAATCTATACAAACAAACAATCAAACAGCTCACTTTTTATTTTTGTATTAGTAGAGATACAGGTACTTAAAGAGTTTAGTGGTATCGTATCATTTTAACATAGTTGATAAATTAAGACACTTTTTTTTTTTAAATAAATATAAATAAATAAATAAATATCTGTGGACATCTCACACAACGCCATCTAGCCCCAAACTAAGCAAAGCTTGTACTATGGGAACCAGATAACTGATACAATACTTAGATACTTTTTGTTTGTAAATACATACATAGACACAGACACAGAACAAACATCGATGTTCATCACACAAATGTTTGTCCTGGGTGGGAATCGAACCCACAACCCGCAGTTCAGAAGGCAGGGTCAATACCAACTGAGCTATCGGGCCAGTCAAAATAGTCCATCGATCGAAACACTAAAATAGTCCTATCGATGAAAATAAAATATGCTACTAATATTTTTAAAGGAAGTATATAAATAGTTGCATGCGGAAGGCATTACGCTCTGACCTTTTCCACCCACTCCATAGGTAAATACTTAACGGTTGACGCAGGTCGCTGAATGAGAACTATAGAGAAAGGGTAAATAAATACAAGTGTTGGAAATGCTAGAAAGTGCTCTCTTGTGGCGCTGGAATTACGATTTTCAGTGTTTGTGTGACGAAAATATCACCTGTAAGCACCTGCATCTATATTGCCTTACTACATATTTGATCACAAAGCCGACAGGGTTTTAAGGTAACCATTAATTTTTTAGGTCTACCAACAAGCTTCTAGTCTATGTTTTCGATACATTACTTCTTGGGTTTTAAATAAAAGTTTGATCTATATTAATAACTAGTTGCGCCCCACAGTTTCACCCGCGTAAAAAAGAATTTTAAGTATTTGCTCATCCCACGGAAACATTTCACTTTTGCGGGATAAAATGTAGCCTGTATGTTAATCCAGTATATAAGCTATCTTGGTGTCGAATTTCATTCTAATCCATTCAGCCGTTTGAGCGTGAAAGAGTAACAAACGTACACACATACATACATACAAACTTTCGCCTTAATAATATTAGTGTGATAATAATAATAACGTCATACGATCACATACACAGATCTTAGACCCTAACTAGGATTCCTTGTATCTAGATGCTACCTTAGCACCAAACTCAACGTCTTCAGTAGTCTCCCGATATATTGGTCTTAAGATTGATATGGACAAGACGAAAATCATGTCTGATTTTCCACCTATACCGATAATTGTTGGGAACTATACTCTCAACCTCACCTAGGACAGACTATCCAATTAGATAGGTCATATTTCTACAAAGAAGACGCACAAAGCTGAGTAGCATTTAAGAAGCTTCGACCTAAGTTTTCGCCCAAACTACTGAAGGTCTGATAACAAAGGTTTTATAATTGAAATTAGTGTGTGTTGCCAGTGATGATTATGTGTGACACTGAGGCGTGGTCTCTTACTGTTGGCCTTATTAGTAAGCTCAAAGTCGCGCAACGAGCTATGAATAGTACTATGATCGGTATTTCCCTCCGAGATAAGATCCGCAATGAGGAGATTCGTAGAACTAGGTGATAGGACTTTTCTGCAAAGTTCGTCTAGGTACCACCAGTTGCCAGTTATTCCCTCTGTCTAGAGACCCAGGAACTACGAATACCATGGTCCCACAACACCTAGACTCAGAATAAGTATATGAGCTTCCTTTTTTCTGTGCACAAATACTTATCCTGCCACGGGAGTCGAACCCGCCACTTCTGGGTTATGAGCTGATCTGCTCAACCACCACACCACAGAGGCTAAATAGGAATAATACTAAACTGATTCCAATAATTCACTTATGATATTTCTAGTCAACTACATATCCTTTATTCTCCTAATCTATTTTTCTAGTTACTAATACATGTCTTTCATCTTCAAATATTTCTGTAGATCATGATTACAAAACGCAATTTCATAACCCAAATCCTTTTCATGGGATATTGAAACAACCCCTTGCTTCTTACTGTTCTTTTGTGAAATTAAAAACCAGCCATTATGCCGGAGATCATTAAATTACTGAGGCGATTGTATCAATAAGAAGGAGGAATAAGTAAAAAGTATTTATGCAGCAGGTGTTTCGGTGAGCGGGTTTATTACCCACTTTTATTGCTTTTCCTTTTCTTATTCCATTCCTTCAGCGGAATAATATTTTGTGTTCGTATTCAACGTCATTTAAATTTCGACCATTCTACATTTACTTTTATATATACCGCTTTGGTCGACGTTCGAAACGTGAAGAAATCTAATATAACTGAAGCGATCGAAAACTTTTTATAATTTTCACGGATATAGTTTACTAGCTGCGCCCCATGGTTTTGCCCGCGGATATAAAGTAGCCCATGTGTTTATCCAACATATAAACTATCTACATTCCAAATTTCATCCAAATCGATCCAGCCGTTTGAGAATGAAAGGGCAACTAACTTCCATACATACAAATTTTCACGTTTATAGTATTATTAATTTTTAATAATGCCTTTACATACCAAAATCTAAAATCTAAATCAAATCATTACTACTGCTTTTACAATATCATTTGTATTGTTATGTTTTTAGCGGACTGTATATATTTTTAAAGGATGAAAGTTTGAATATCAAAAGGGAACTCTCAAAAAGGGAAAAGGAGTTGGGACTCACCGGGGTTGGTGTCGGCGTCGAATGCTGAGTTGTTGATGTCTTTCTCTTCTTTGGGGGCCCCCTGGTCACAGCATCACTATTTGTATGTATTTGGATGATATTCACAAATTATTACGATATGATAAGACACTAAATTGTGGTTAATGATTTTTCACACTGGGTTTTTTTTTAGAGGTATAGCGGAACTGAAGGAGTGAATGGAGGGAAGGAACGAACAGGAGGAATGAACAGAGCCGTACAGTCCAACACCCAATGACCCCTTAGGCGCGAAATTTAAAAATGTGTTTTGCTTTAACATTATCTTCCCCCCCGCTGGCGAATTGATGAGACAGTAAAGTCAAAGATTAAAAAATTTGTTCACAACAACCAATGCAGTTTGTTTTGATAAGTATAATAAGATGATGTACGAAGTTATAGATGATAGAAATGAATTGAATTGCAAAGTAATACACAACATAAAAAATTTACTTAATACAAAGGCATGTTATGATTATGAAACTAAAGTAAAAATTTATAAGTCATTCATCATTCATATCTGGTAGTGGGCACAACTTCACAAGTGGTCGTTTAAAAACACCTTGTGCAGTCCTGACCGTGGCAGAACGAGGAACACCATCGCGTCCGGGATACAATTCAATGATCCTACCAAAACGCCATCGTAGAGGGTGAGTATTTTCGTCTTTGATTATAACAAGTTGATCGATGCTTACTGGTGGTGAAGCTTTAGTCCACTTCAATCGTTGTGATAAAGTGGTAAGATACTCGCTATGCCACCGAGACCAAAAATCTTGGTGCATTTTTTGCAATAGTTGCCAACGCGTAAGTCGGTTCATTTTTGTGTTCGAATAATCTGGCGATGGTATTGCTGTGAGTGGTGCTAAAGTTAGAAAATGTCCTGGACTCAGTACTGATAGATCTGATGGATCTGTGCTCATTGGGGAAATTGGTCTAGAATTTAAAATTGACTCTACTTGAGTCAAAAGTGTGTTCAACTCCTCGTAGGTCAAGGTCTGAGTGCCGACAACGCGATACAAGTTGGTCTTAACGGATTTTACTCCCGCTTCCCACAGGCCTCCAAAATGAGGGGCTCCTGGTGGGTTGAATTTAAATTGTATGCGCTCTGTTTCACATGCTGTGCGCATTAGGTCTGCCAGTTGAGACTGTGCGCCTTTGAAATTGGAGCCACAATCGCTGTGAATAATGTTGCAACGGCCACGTCTTGCTATAAACCTGCGAAGGGCAGCTAAAAATGCTTCCGTTGATAAATCAGAAGCAAGCTCCAAATGAAGTGCTTTTGTTGCAAAGCATACAAACAAGCAGAGGTATGCCTTCACGGAACGTGCTCCGCGATAGCGTTGAAAAGTGATGTTAAACGGCCCGGCGTAGTCGCAACCTACTGTTTGAAATGCTTTGAGTTGAGTAATGCGATAACGCGGTAAGTCTGCCATTGCCGGTTGAAAATTATGTGGTTTTACTCGAAAGCAACGATAACACTTCGAAATAACTTGGCGAATGGCACGCTTAGGGGACAAAATCCAAAAATTTTGGAGCAGGAGATACTGCATTGTTTGTACACCGGGATGAAAATTTTCGTTGTGAGTACATTGAATGATAAGTTGGGTCAATCGATGCTTGCGAGGTAACAAAGCTGGATGTTTTGCTTCATAATTGAGGTCCGACTGAGAGAGCCTACCCCCCACGCGCAAAATGTGGTTCTGATCCAAAAATGGGTTAAGTTTCCTAAATGATTTCGATAAAACTCGGTTTGAACGCAAAATATTGATATCTTCACTAAATTCTGAATATTGAGTATGTTTTACAAGTACCATTAGGGTTTGATGAAGCTCTAGTTCGGTTAAGTGACCTGTACGCTTGTTCTTACGCAAGGCATCAATAAAACGAGTACAATATGATAAAATGCGTTGAATTTTTCTTAATGAGGAAAACTTTTCCAGTAAATGGTCGATTGGATGTATGTCAACTGTGTTAGTGATGTTCATAACACAGGCACGTCTTTCAGAATTCACCTCTAGATCTGAAGGATGAGTCATATCCAAATTCTTGGGCTCCTGAGGCCACTGTTCTTGATTCAAAGAAAGCCACTGAGGGCCTGTCCACCACTGTTCATGATTGATAAGCTCATCGGGTGTTAAACCACGACTTGCCGCATCCGCAGGATTTTGTTTACCTGGGACATGTTTCCAGACAGAATCTGGAAGCTTGCGCTGAATATTTGAAATGCGATTACCCACAAAAGCCTTGAAATTTGACGAGTTGGATTTGATCCACGACAACACTATCATGGAGTCAGTCCAGGTGTTAACACTCTCTATATTGAGAAATTTGCTGTAAATGTTAATGATATGTCGCATAAGATCCGCGAGCAATGAAGCGCCACACAACTCAAGCCGTGGTAGAGTTCTACGCTTGGTTGGGGAGACACGTGACCTCGCACAAATCAGGACCACCTGATGCTGATTATGCTGATTAGTAGACCGGAGGTAGACCGCAGCTGCAAATCCCGCCTCACTTGCGTCTGAAAATCCGTGAAGTTGATAGGAGACTGCGTCGTCGGATGTTATGCGCCGTGGGATTGCAAGTCGAGAAAGATGAGGCAACTGCTGACTATACTTCAACCAAATTAGATGGATGTCATCGGGTACAGGCTGGTCCCACGACGACCCAAGCAGCCACAAACGTTGAATGAGATGTTTCGCTAAAAAGGTTAATGGTGTTAAAAGGCCAATAGGGTCGTAAATGCGTGCCAGCTCGGAGAGCATGGTGCGTTTGGTACACTCACGATTGATTTGATTGACTTGGTAATTGAAAATGTCCTCTTGTGAATTCCAGGCCAGACCCAGCACCTTCACAAAGAGGCCGTCACTATCGAATGTTTGATTAAAGTTTGATACTGCTTTGTGGGCTTCAGGTATGTTCTGTAGTATAGCCCCATGATTACTGGACCACTTCCTGAGCTCAAAGCCTCCAGCTGCCATGATATCAATTAACTGTTGTTGTAGAGTAGTCGCCTCATCAATGTTTTGACAACCGGTGACAACATCATCAACATAAATATCCTGAAGCAACACTTGAGAGGCAGCTGGGTACGAGTCTCCCTCATCTTGAGCCAATTGATGTAAAACACGTATTGCTAAAAATGGTGCTGAAGACACACCAAATGTCACACGATTAAGCCTATATTCTTGAATAGGCTCATCAGGGGAACACCTAAATAAGATTCGTTGATAATCACGATGTTCCGTGGCGACACTGATCTGCCGGTACATTTGACGCACATCAGCAGTAAACACGACAGCATGGAGTCGAAAACGCAGTAGAATGTTCACTATATCAGCTTGAAGCTTAGCGCCCGTCAAAAGAGTGTCGTTTAAAGATATTCCCTTTTTGTCCTTCATTGAAGCATCGTAGACCACACGAAGGCTACGATCCGACTTTGTTACAGCGTGATGCGCAAGATAGAAACCAGAAGAGGACTGACACTCATCCGCAGGAACCTTCTCCATCTGTCCGGTTGATAAGTATTCCATGACATGTTGGTTGTATTGTTCATGAAATGCTGGTTTTGCCAAAAGACGTTTTTCCAGTTGCAAAAAGCGTCGCAGCGCAATTGGGTATGCTTCCTCAAATGTTGGTGGTGAAGAATCACGAAATGGTAGGTGGACAATGTATCGTCCATGCGTGTCACGTTTATGTGTTGATTGAAATATATCTTCACAGTGCATGTCTTCTGCTGAGTAGGATTGCTTGTTATCTCCGCTCGGTATGTTGTCCAATTCCCAAAACTTTTGAACAGCCACATCCAGGTTAGTGTCCATTGACACATGGTTGATTGATACAGGAGCGGAAAATGATGAACTTGTTAAAGTTTTTCCCATGAGAATGAATCCGAAGATTGTATTAATAGCTGTTGCGGCATGAGGTCCTCCATCAATTTTTCCTGGCAAAAGAATTTGTGGGAATATCTCTCCACCTATGAGGATATCCACAGGGCGGGAAGTATGATATTTCTCATCTGCTAGCTTTAAATTTGATAGGTGATCAAAGTTGTGAATGCTAACAGGATGGGTGGGCATGTCACCACAAATTTTTTCCAATGTCACTGCCTCTGTAGTAAATGATGGTTCCAGCTTTCCCACTGGTCTGATTTCTAGAAATACTTTGCTGGAAGAGCATGCAGGAGCTTCACCGATGCCTGACATAGGTGTTAAAATTTTATGTTGAGTCAGACCTAAGCGACGGGCACAAGCCTTGGTAATGATGTGACCCCCGGCCACCCCAGATCCCGTCCCCGCCGTCAGTGGGCAGCAGCGGCAGCAGTGGCAGTGTCAGCAGCGGCGGCAGTGTCAGCAGCGGCGGCAGTGTCAGCAGCGGCGGCAGTGCCAGCAACGGCAACGTGCCGCGCGCGGGCACTCGAGAGGTCCACAACAAGCTGGAGAAGAACCGGCGCGCGCACCTCAAGGAATGCTTCGAACTGCTCAAGCGGCAGCTGCCCTCCACCACGGATGACAAGAAGACCTCCAACCTCTCCATCCTGGGCTCCGCTATCAGATACATTCAGGTGCTGCGCCGCAAGGAGCGCGAGTGCGAGCACGAAATGGAGCGCCTGGCCCGCGAGAAGATCGCGGCGCAGCAGCGGCTGGCCGCCTTGAAGCGCGACGTGTCGCTGCGGCCGGCCGCGCGCCCGCCCGCTCTCGGTGCGTTCACCTCCGCCGTCGTATGCGCCCCTGATACCATCACGGACGACGCCGACATGGATGACCGTGTCAATGGGCATGTCTTAGGAATTAGTATCGCGTCATCGCCCCCGCAGTCCCCGCGGCCGCCGGGCCTGCACTCGCTGCCGCTGCAGCTGGCGCCGACCACCGCGCAGGCGGGCCGCCCCACGCTCACGCTCGCCGCGCTCGCTCCGCTCCCGCAGAACGGCGCGGTCGAGAACTGTGTCGTCACAAGCGCTCTGAACACTTTAGTGCATCCGGCTCGAAGGACCATGAAAATGTTATGTTTTTAGCGGACTGTATATATTTTTAAAGGATGAAAGTTTGAATATCAAAAGGGAACTCTCAAAAAGGGAAAAGGAGTTGGGACTCACCGGGGTTGGTGTCGGCGTCGAATGCTGAGTTGTTGATGTCTTTCTCTTCTTTGGGGGCCCCCTGGTCACAGCATCACTATTTGTATGTATTTGGATGATATTCACAAATTATTACGATATGATAAGACACTAAATTGTGGTTAATGATTTTTCACACTGGGTTTTTTTTTAGAGGTATAGCGGAACTGAAGGAGTGAATGGAGGGAAGGAACGAACAGGAGGAATGAACAGAGCCGTACAGTCCAACACCCAATGACCCCTTAGGCGCGAAATTTAAAAATGTGTTTTGCTTTAACATGTATTGATAAAAAATCATTTAAAATGTTGTATGTAATTTAGCTATCCAAACTACTTTATTTTTTGTTGTAATAAATAAAACAAACATATGATCATTTATTTTTATTATGCTTTTATTTTCTTATTGTAAATGTAAAGGAATGACTTCTTTTTGATAGAAAATCGGTTTCCAAACTCACAAATAACTTCTCCCATGATTAAGTTACAGAAGCAACAGACACGTAGCACAGCTTTCATTCAAAGGACTCTGTTGCAATAGGCATTTTTATAGCCACAATAGAGCCCTTCCGGCACACACATAAAGGGCAATAGCCGTGAAAGCTACGACGACAGACGAGCCCAGCTGATGCTGTGTTTTTTTTTTATGTTTTGGCTCCACACTCTTGTTTATTTAGCCAGTGTCAAGTAATTGATAATTTATCAAGTTAATGATATTTTACGTAAATATATGTCAAGTCACAGTCAAAGTCATCGTCTAGTCAAAGTCATACTCCTATTAAAGTGGTGGCAACTTTACTTGAAGCTTCTATGGAGTTTTAGAAACAACACGAAAAGAAACGTTTCACCATCATTATACCCTTTTCCCACACTCACGCCTGTAATCCAGCACTTAACGAATAGAATGCCACCAATTTTATGCACTAACACTGAAAATAACACAAGTTTTAGAAAATAATACAATGTGGTGACGCAATCTTTTTCGCTTTCCCGCCAAAACTCTCGATGCTGTGTTTTGCCTCACGATAAACAACACAAATACTGAAGTGATACTTACGTCAGTGTCACTGCAACAGTTAAGTTGTAATTATTTTCAACACAGACTTTTTTTAAAGGCTGAAACACTTTTATTACTTTAATTAACTACTACTACTAAATACTACTACTAGCTGCACACAACTCATAAAAAGGAAAAGAAGATGAGGACTATATTCTAGTCGCGATGAGTCCAAGCAAAAACAAAGTTATACCGGCCGATAGATGGAGCTAAACAAAAGAAGTTTGACTTCTGTCGTGTAGTCTAAAGCACACTCGGTTTTTTTAATGATAATTATAAATAATTATTACATATAATTGATTGATGTTTAATATCTTCAAGCTACGTATTCCCTTTTTATCTATTAATGGATAATAGATATTATATAATATCTATATTATAATATGAAAGATAGAATAGAACATTTTCACTTGACTGATTTTTTATTAAAAGGCCTACAATTTTTATGTGTAAGTAAAAACAATCAAGTGTGAATGTTCTATTCTATCTATCATATATAATATTTATCTGTATAATATCTATTATCCATTAATAGATAAAAGGGGAATATGTTGCTTGAAGATATTCAACATCAATCAATTAAATGTAATATAATGTTTGAAATAATAACTCAATAAATATACAATACAATACAATAATACTTTATTGAACACCAACTAATACATAATAACGCACCTTTAAAAACTTACAAAAAATGGTAGAACAAAGGGCGGCCTTATCACATTAAGCGATTTCTTCTAGGCTACCTTAGGATGGACAGGAATTAAAGGACCAAAATTGCGGTTGGTGTTGTTACCACTTACGTACTATAAACAACAATGTGATAACATAGGTATAATCACTTCAAATATAAAAACAATCAATATTAAACTAAATATGTGAAGTAAGTTATCTAAATAGCGAGGTATCGCCACTTCACCTAACGGATTGCAAAAGCTCATCCGAGGATACAAAGCATTTGACTGGAAAATGCCTATTCTAGTCTCCTAATACCCGACGGTGACAGATGTCTCCCACAATGCGTGCTCGTTTACGCATCCATGAATTTATTTCACACTGCCGCTGCGGATGAGCATGATTCATTTTTCAGTTAGTTTGAACAAAACGTGACGGTGTGTGATGGAATATTTTTCGAACGGAATCCCGGAAATTTGATCTATCTCTTTGCTGTTGCAATGTTTTGTGAACGCTTAATTTTCAAATAAGCTCATACAAGAATTAATTAGGTTAATTACATTAATTAAATACATTACCGTTAAAATACCCTGTAAAACAAGTGGTGTTTCAATTTTTTGAGGAAAATAGACTGAGGAGCACAATAAGCATCATAAGCTAGGCTTTTGTTTACTTCAAAATTGTACGTCAAGCTATGTAAGTGTCGTGGGCTTCATTACTTCTAAGTTTGTGTATTATATTTATCTGTAACAATTGTAATGTAGCTGTTTACTATCCCCAATAAATAAATAATATATTCATATAATGAACATTTTAAAACATCGAGTTCACCTCCTTCGTACCATATGCATATAGTGAATCTCAGACGTTGTTTTTATGGCGAAAACATTTGGCATAGAGATGTAAACATAGTTGGAACAAACGGCACCACGGCATCGCAGGAGAGTGGTACTCGAGCGATATTTGCCGCGTCCTCGAGTGCGCCGGTGTTTGCGAGGCAAATACTCCCTTACCCTACCTCCCCTCGGCTGCCTCACCTGCACGCTTGATGGTATCACCTGTCGCATCCGACTTATGCCAAAAAGCTCTACAACGCAAAAAACGGTCTCGCTAGGGTAGCGAGACCGTTTTTTGCGTTGTAGAGCTTTTTGGCATAAGTCGGATGCGACAGGTGATACCATAAGCATCATAAGCTAGGCTTTTGTTTACTTCAAAATTGTACGTCAAGCTATGTAAGTGTCGTGGGCTTCATTACTTCTAAGTTTGTGTATTATATTTATCTGTAACAATTGTAATGTAGCTGTTTACTATCCCCAATAAATAAATAATATTTTCATATAACATGAACATTTTAAAACATCGAGTTCACCTCCTTCGTACCATATGCATATAGTGAATCTCAGACGTTGTTTTTATGGCGAAAACATTTGGCATAGAGATGTAAACATAGTTGGAACAAACGGCACCACGGCATCGCAGGAGAGTGGTACTCGAGCGATATTTGCCACGTCCTCGAGTGCGCCGGTGTTTGCGAGGCAAATACTCCCTTACCCTACCTCCCCTCGGCTGCCTCACCTGCACGCTTGATGGTATCACCTGTCGCATCCGACTTATGCCAAAAAGCTCTACAACGCAAAAAACGGTCTCGCTAGGGTAGCGAGACCGTTTTTTGCGTTGTAGGTTGTTGTAGGGGCCTCCGATCCTTCATAACACTCACTTTCATTTTACAGAGATTTTGTTACTCAATTTTTGAATGCACGAATAAACTTTATTTAAGTATGATACGGGTCTCAAAACTTATTTATTTTAGCCGCATTGATATTTTGGTGAAGGAGGTTTTAATAGAATCTTTCATACTCATAAAGCCTTATGCTAATGTAAATCTAAATAAATTAATATAAAAAATATTAAAATTGTGCGGCCGCGCGCCGATGTATAAAAACTGCGTTTATTTTTGATCTTTAACACACTATATACTAATGTGCTACGTAGGCTGCAGGTGGATGATGCAGAAGAAAAACTAAGATGTTGTCTATGTTAAATTAATCTATATTTGCCGTTCAACCTTTACATGATGTATATATTTTACTAGCCGTATAATCTAAGGTGCATGGTGGAACCGGAGTAGTTATACAATGTAACTTAAACCTTATAATTAAAATGACACAAAATCAATGCGTCAGCGCATTGTTCAGCTAATACTGCTATGCGGCGGGTGATGCCATCCGGCAACGCAACAAGTGCATCAATAATCAAAACTTAACGCAACGCTAGGAAGTATGATAATAATAATCATTTTTCAATCTATCGTTTGATACTATATATATTTTATTCTATATTTCCATAGAACTTGTAGGTTGTATATGTTATTATGGGTATTAACCGGATAAGGTCACAAAATGATGTCTTCTAATGATCAGATTAAATCCAATAAAAACTATTGATAGATTCAAATGCAGCTTGATTGGCTGTGAATATTGTTCCGACCAATCAAGGAATGCTAGCTTTTAACCTATTGACAGTTTCTATCCAAAATCATTTATTGAATATAGCTGGTCTACAGCTGATTTTCAATTAAGTATTTAAGCAGTTCCCTTGTGAAACATGCACAAAGAAAATATAAGGTTTTAGGCAAAATTGATTGAACAAACAAAATGAAATGTCCTGTGCAGTCCACCCGAGCGCCTCTTATGAGCTTCCGTCCTTTTCAATTAAACTTTATTATTATAACATCTATATTACCTACGGGCAGGCGATAAGCAAAACAAGCTCTCCTTTTCATCCTTTAATAATCTTCCTGGAATTTCATAACATAAATTGATATAATTAATTGGCTTGGCTCTTGAGCTTGAATGAAAAATATGGTATATTTTTTAGAATACAATGGGGTTTACCTTCCGCAACTTAATGGGCTTGCGGAGCCTAATAATTTATTTTGCGTCGAAGTGAATCCATCACGTTACGTGTTTGAGCAGGAAATTAAATTAATCAAACAAAGATTGAACGCCTTTGTTGATAATGAGACCCGGAAACATAATATGATTACAGAGCAACGTATTATGTAAGCACATTATAAGACAAATTTACGAATTAAAGCAAGAATGTGGGAAATATAATACAATATTAGTGTCGATTCTGTGTCGCATTCTCTAAAACTAAAGTAAACTCAAAGTTTGGCGGCACGCTTCTGATAAAGGGGAAATGAAAAAACGGAAATACGTTAATTTCGTTTAGTTTTAGAGTATGCGACACAGAATCGACACAAATGTAGGTATAACATTTAATAAGTATTTTCATATGTGTGTTTTTTCTTTTCAAAGCAACTAAAATTTAAGCTTGCTCTAATATTACATGTCACTAGTCACTAGAAAAATCTTATCATGGTCTGTTTATAGGTCAATAATTGCTATTTTATATACCAAATTTATGGTTTTGAGTTAAAAAGGTATAATAATGATTTTTGCATCTATTTATAAACAGCACCATTTAATGCACATTTAGTACAAAAATATTAAAAAAAAAAAAAAACAAGTCAAATAGCCTACAACTAAATTGACAAGAAATCCAAACAACCCGATACTATCAATATGCCATTAAAAAGATGCTCATCATTCCATCCATCAGTAAACAATAAACATACTTGTACAATGCATCAGTCGAAGCCGATGAAGTATTTGTGATTCTGTTGTTTGTAAGCATGGGAAGAAAAATGTAAGCAAATATGAGATAAATAACTTTTCGTATACCAGAGATATACAGGTTGCAGGTTTGTATATGCATCTCACTTTGGTAAATTGATTGGTTATCTTGCTTTATTTACCAAACAGTTTGTTTAACTGACTCAATTGAATTCTTCTTTTAGAAGATAGGTATGTAAGCTATGCAAGGACAGTGATCTAAGTAGTGCTTTCGAATCAAATGACGTTAATTATACAGTCGCAAACTGAGACATCAGGATCTCAGTTATCCAACTTTCGGGTAACTATTAATGACCGTAATATATAAATAATTTAATCCTTTTTTTTAATTGATCTTCACTTTTTTATGGGTTATATGGATTTTCATTTCTGAAAAAAAAGACTAAATGACATTAATCATCCATTTATTCAATCTATGTTTATATAAAAATAATACTTTTAAAAATATTATAAATAAAGTACCTTAGCCTTAGTGCTCTAGCACTGCCAGCGGTTAAGGCTTTATTTTATTATAAGCTATTATTATTGGTAGAGCGATCGTGCCAAACGAGAGTTTTACAAATCACTAATACACAAACACACCTTTGGCAACGCATTCGGGTATGTCATAGAGGGATAAGTGTAAACTTATGAGCTGTCAAACTTTAGTGCAGACGGGCATAATAAATGAATGCTATTTAAACAGATCTTTTTTTTTTTCTCTAAAACTCTACAAATCTTTTCTTTACATCAGCGCCAGTCGAATAAGCAGCACCAGCGGTTTTTTCTACGAGCCATCAACACTTGGTTCCCGCTAAACTCTAAAGTCTCTTACAAGAATGATTATACGTGCTCACAAGAGCACTACGTCTGCACGAGGGCTGAGGAAACCGCTCCGACCGCTGACATTAATTCTTTACCTTCCTAAACATAAATTATGTTTCATTCTTTCGAAATCCACGGAACTCTTCGCTCCGACCGCGCAGTATAAATACAACAAAACACGCCATTACCACCATTTTAATATAGCGGCGTTTATTTTCCTTTTATTTCTGGATCTCAATTCGTTTGGCTGAAAGACAATGAAAGGAATGATTTAACTATGAATATTAATGAAGTAGGATTCGCACTCATTCCTCAGCTTTTACTGCGTATTAATATAATAGCCTCTCAATGCCAGGATATTCGATAAATCTTGCTAATTTATTACTTATTTTTGTGTTAGATGGCTGATATTAACATGATAATAAATAATGATAATTGAAATATCATTCATGTATTCGTTACTGAATAAAAGAAATAGGTAATTTTACAAATGACGGATATGACCATTTATGGCAATAAACAAATGAGAAGCGGTGTATAAGAAAAAAAAATAGTGTTAATCCGAACTTACACACTTTTCACCGCAATTCATTCAATCGATAGTTTATTACAAATGGTGGTACCAAACATAACGCAAGCTTAGCTGCAGGCAACCATCGTCATCGTCGTAGTTCATCACAAAAAACCTGTTTCACAAAGAGACACCAGCGAGGTGATCACGGAACTTTGATTGCAATGCAACAAGAGATATTTCATTTCTAAATTGAAATTTCCATAGTGACCGTTTTCAGCGTCTCTCGAATTTTTATAGTCTATGATAAAAAATACTGCGATTAAATACGTTTTAGTAGTACTCTCTATCACTGTCAATATATACAAATATAAACGTAAATAAATAAAAAATAAATAAATATTCGCATAATTTTTACTGCGAGAAAAAAGCCGTATTTTTCTTTTATTATTCATCATAATCCTAAACCAGTAAGAATGCGTCGAGTTTTGGCGGGAAAACGAGAAAGATCTTGCCGCCGCATTGTTTTCAAAACTTGTGTTATTTTCAGTGTTAGTGCATAAAATTGGTGGCGTTTTATTCGTTACTTGCTGGATTACAGGCATGACATGTGGCAAAGTGGTATAATGATGGTGAAACGTTTCTTTTCGTGTTGTTTCCAAAACTCAATAGAAGCTTCTGGTAAAGTTACCACCACTTTACTAAGAGTATGACTTGACTAGACTAGACTATGACAATATATATATGATATTTCATCATATCATTAACTTGAAAATTATCAATTACTTGACACTGGCTAAATACACAAAGTGTAGAGACAAAAAAAAAGAATGCGTCATACATACAAACCAGAAATACGGTAGATAACACGAAGCAGCAGCTTCAACAGTGACTATGCACATAAACTGCTATTAAAACTATCAAATTCATACAAATTTGTGTTTATATTGGTTACAATCAAGTCACGTGATCGCCTAGCAAATTTCAAGATTTTTTTTTAAATCATTACGGATTTGTATTGTATCGAAACACAACGAGAGCGCGGTAGCTATGGACGGAAGCTAGTATCAAAATAAAACGTAGCCTATGTAAAATGTAGCTCCTTTTTCACAGATTTTCTTTTACAAACAAACATACATACTTAAACACTTACCAATAAACGTTCGACAATCTTAACTGTTGTATAACATTTTCTGCCTCGTTTTTTCGCGTTACTTTTCAGGTTAGTAAAATATTGAAAGGTTATTTAATAGGATGAATAAGTTTACGCGGCGTTTATGAATGAAAAAGGAAGCTTATAATATAGGTATAATAAGCAAGCATAAGATGGAAACTAGTAGAGGTTTCTGAAAACAATCTTATGCAGTCGTAGCTTGTATCTAAATGTTTGCTACGCCAACAGTGCTACAAGCTACGTCGTAGCTGTGGGAACTGAGTTACATGAGTATTTATATATAGTGTATTTATATTTATAATAAAGGAATTTAGAAATTTAATATAAATCAGACGTTGGCTGTAAAGTTTATAGTTAATAGTTCTTTATTTATAACAATCTGTTACAGGCCAGACATCATCTGTGGTGTGATGGCTGAGCAGGTCGGCACATAACCCGGAAGCGGTGGGTTCGATTTCAGCGGCAGTATATGTGCACAGGAAAAAATGCAAATACTTGTTCTGTATCTGGGTATTATGGGACCACGGTCCTCGTACAAGAAATTCTAGTTAGGCTCCAGGATCTATGTATGTGATCGTTGGGTGTTATTATTATTATTGTTTCCGTACAACACTAAAATTGATAAGAGCTGTGGATTTAGTAAAGTATTGTTTTATTCATACTATTGAAGGAAAATTTCATTTTTCACAGCAGTGTTGATTCTGTTGTACAAAACCCATGGTACAATTTGTATGTACTAAAAAAATAGTTTACTTTATTTCCTTTTTTAACAAAAAAAATGTTGCTGCCCCTTTTATGTTAGATCAAAAATAAAGAACCGCGCACATATACGAGTATAAGTATAAGGTCCTAATAATTTGATAAGAGTAAAAACTGAACCAAAGGTGGCTAAAAATAAAAATACTGAATCCAAATTTAAATATATTTATATCTTATAATTTTCCTAAAAATGTTACTGTGTTTCATTATCTATAATTGCTATGAGAGCAGCAGCCAGCAGCTGTCTCATAGCGATCAATTCTCAAAACCACTCTATGTCCAATTCCATCTGTTTTTGTGAAATCGAAACTGTCCCCTACAAGTTATCCGATAATGTATGTAATACCCCTTCAAAATATATAATTCAGCAGGCACGTTTCGCTGACAGTAAACATGGTATATAACGTATTATGGTTGTATTAAATCCGAAGGCGTTGAGTCAGCGGCGCGTTTGATGGAATAATAAAGTAAGTTTTATAGTCCTTCTTCGTCCGTATAAATCTCGAAGATAGCCCGACGCAGATGCGTGCCCGGATAGGACAGTTGTTGACAGCATTACGATGATAATATCGCAGAGGACGCGTGGGGAGCCGAAAGCTCTTACACTTGTTTATTTATTCAAAATATTCAATAGTCAACGCAATTGTACTGTTTCTGATTTGTTACATATCTTGTACCATCAGTGACTGGCCTGAAAGCTCAGTTGGTAGTGGCTCTGCCTTCTGAACAGTAGGTTGTGGGTTCGATTCCCACAACAGAACAAACTTTTGTGTGATGAACATAGCTGTTTGTTCTGTGACTGGGTGTTATATTGTATTCTATGAATGTATTTACAAACAAAAAGTATCAATGTATTCTATCAGTTACCAGGTCCCCATAGTACAAGCATTGCTTAGTTTGCGACTAGATAGCGATGTGTGAAATGTCCACCAATATTTATTTATTTATCGGGATAATATTTACAGACAGCAACAAAGTTGGCTAACTTGTTACGCGCGCCGCCGTGTGACGTCACCACCGCATGCCGCGGCCGGCGTCGGCTGAGCAATGCGCCGACGTTGCATATGTGTCCTCTATCATTTTTACTTTATTATTAGAAATATATAGAGCACTCCGGTCCCGACCTTGGTACCGGAAGCCACCTAGATTTTAGGCATATTAGATTTATTAGTTCATGTAATATGTTAATTACATATTATAGATTATTTTAGTATACAATCCAACTTCAGTTTTATTCTGCATCCTCCGGCTGTAGCCTCCGTAACTAACTTATCTCAGAAGATAATTTAAATGACAAACAACCTTTATGATTTCGCTTTTAAGTTAATTTTATCATACAGTTTTACTTATTGTTGTCTGATTATTCTAAGAAAATAACTCACAACAGGTCATAGGTACAATTTTGAAACTGAGCAATAAATCATTTACATTACATATTTATATTAATTGAGCTTGAAACCACTCGCTGGCTGTGAATGACTTACCACTAATTTATAATTATGATTTTATCCGAGTTTTAGTACGAAACATAAACTACATCGAGTAATTTAGTATTATCGAGTTAGCTAATTATTTAGCGGTACACGTATAGTGACATGGGTTATACTGAGTTCTGGCACAATACCTCTAGTATTTCGTTTGCATTGTCACAATAACACTGCTTAGTTACACTAGGTTAGAAATAAAGCTAACAAAAAGCATAAATAAATTAAAAATAATTTGACATTACACAGCTAAACCTTGATTTTTCGTTGTCCATTCTATAATTTTTTTATACCGTAATAGGATTCAACAAAATAACATGAACACCGTTCATGTTTAATTCTGCGTCCACATCAATACAAAAGTGCGTTATGCGATGAACGCTGCCTTTTGTGCCAAATATTTTCACTGCAATTTCCACGTATTTGGAGTGCTTCCTTTCCGTTCGAAAAAATGGCTTGTCATTTTATGGAAATTTTATTCATTGTTTTTATTTGGTCTATAAATACGAGTAGTATTCATTTACATATTCAGGCTTGTACTGCGTATCCGCCTGAATAATAGCTTAAAAGCAAGGTGTACAATAAAAGTACCTTCACTGTTATATCGCCATGGTACAAAAACACTATCATATTCATATCGGCAATTAAAAATCACCAATAATTACTGGCCTGCTAGCTCAGTTGGTTCAATTCCCACCCAAGACAAACATTTGTGTGATGAACATAAGTGTCTGTTCTATGTCTGGGTGTTATATTGTATTCTATATGTATGTATTTATAAACAAAAAGTATCTAAGTATTGTATCAGTTATCTGGTTTCCATGGTACATGTTTTGCTTAGTTTGGGGCTAGATGGCGTTGGGTGAAATGTCTATAATATATATTTTATTATTAATTCAAAACTTTTCCGAAAGAAACCTCTAAGTGACACTACAATTAAATAACTCGACGTCGGAAAACATGAATTACCTATTAAAGCGGGACTAGTATTAAATGAAAGGATAAAATAAAGATAGTATCCGGTACCCAATAAAATCAGTTTAAAATGCAACATAGTGGGCACGATCTCTAACAGCAACATTTTGTAGCAGTAGTCGCACTCGCTCGGTCGCTGAGCTTCACAAACCTCATAAATCCGCCTCCCGAAGGTATCATCCAGATAAAAGTTTATTTATTGCACCGACTGATTTATGCACTGCATGTGTGTGACCCGACACGATTTTTTGCATTTAATTGCACTACTGTTTGCAGTTTTTGCCAAAACGAATAAACATTCATTTCAGTATAGACATAATAGGAATACTCGGCAGGAGCTGATGTATGAATGTATATATGAATAGAAATTGCATTGTACATTTTCTATCCAGAGAATTATATATTCTTCAAATGTTAAATGAAGATTTTATAATTAGCATTAAGTACCTACGACTAGCTACTACTAACTTAGATAGGTTTAATACTTAATGCTAGTAAATCTAAATCTATTTTACTCATTGCCTCACGTTCTAGCCAAGATCCGATACTTGACAATACATACCCATTCTCGTAGTTTTAATCAAGAAAATCGTTTTTCCCAACTTAATATCTTACTATTATTATTTATTAAACATTAGTTATGGTAAATATACTGACCTTATTACGTTTACTAAACTTTACTATGGCTTCATATTCACCATATACCCATCGAGCACTAATCCTGCTTGGCGCAAGGGAAATCACTAGAAAGGCTTTGCAAGAGTCGTCTTTGCTTGAGCTTATTTCATTCGAGCACGAACGCGCCAGTCTGAGGCGTCGTCGACGGCAACTCGACAAAGATCAAAGGAGACTACTTTTCGATTAAACGCCGTCGCATCTCATAATTTCCTGAATTTCAAACGCGCACGTTGTGCTACCTTAAATTTTTTCACTCCAAATTAAAATATTCAGTAACTTGTAGGTAATATGTTTAAATTTTTTAAAAGTTCTGTAATAATAACATGTTTGCCATTCACATTAACGTAGACCAGCTTTGTTCACTTTCCAGTGGTAATACGTTAAATACGTACCTTGAAACGCACTAAATTCTCGTCTATTTATTTTCTACACAATGAATGTTCACTGTCCCACTCATTTTACTGTAAATACCTACATAGTGGAATAAAAAGAGAAATATTAGAGACAGGCGTTTATAATGAACAGTTATTTTTAACACTGAACAACGAGTTATCGTTAAACCTTAGCGCGCGACGTCCAATTAATGTAAAACGAGAAGACATCTCTTATTACAACATAAATTTTGTCAGTGCTCCGCTTAATTGAATCACGACGAGCTTTGACTAAAGTAAACAAGTGGTGAGTAAATCGATTGATGCATTAATCAGCCAACAAATGAATGTTTCTGAGTAATAACCCGGTTAAATGTAATTAAAATTAATACGCAATCATGTCATACTGTTTTAATTAGAAAGGTTTGCAGCTCTCATGCATGCCGACAATATTATTTAATTATTATCAAATAGGTAAAACATCGGCATTATACAGTTACCTACCTATTCAAGTACATGTGAAAATACTAATCATATTGTATTCTTACGCAATAGGGCTTAAAAATGTAACAAAAATCCTTTTATTGCAACGGCTAAAAGGCAAAACGTTTTGACGCAGTATCTTTAGTAACCTTTTAGGGAGAATACGTCTATAATGATGTGTTAAGAGTCGTAAAACCAACTAATTGTTTTTTTTTACGCTTCACCTGTTGCGAGTTTCAATCCAGTGGCAGAACTTACTGTATTATTCAATGCACACGAGTATACTATATTGCAGTTGGTTCGCTACCTGAAACATTGCCAGCTTAGCCATTATTACCTTCTAAAATAAACATACCGATTCCCACAAGGTAAATTATGTTCTTTTCTGGTTGGGGTTCACCAACTTCATATTTATTATGTTATTTGTAATCTTGAGTACCTACCTAATAGATTTACTTTCTATAGCTGACTATAATGTAATGTTACTACTTTACTAGGTGGTAGGACTTTTCTGCAAAGTTCGTCTAGGTAGGTACCACCGCTTTGCCAGTTATTCTGCCGCCAAGCAGTAGTGTGCAAGCAGTATTGTGTTTCGGTTTGAAGGGCAATGTAGCTAGTAGTGTAGTAATGTAGTAGTAGTAGTAGTAGAAATTACTGGGCAAATGAGACTTTATGATCTGATCTCACAGTCGTGTAATCTTATTACCAGACTGTGTTGATGTCTCAGGATGATGTGCGCATTGCAGCAGTCATGCGAAACTTTACATGTTGGAGTTCCGAGTGACACTGTTCTGTTATGGGCGGCCGTGTCACTTAACATCAGGTGAACGACTAGCTCGTCACATCATTCAATAACATTAAAAAAAAAAAAAAAACAATGCAACATTTTATTTAAAAACTAAACGTATTCACTACTTTATTTGTCATGAACTTTATGGATAAAGTAATCCTATAAGTAGGTAGATATCTAAGACGGGTAAAAAGACTCTTATATATTTATGTACAATTAGGATCCCGGCCTTGGGCTGTTTTCGGAGTTACGTAAAATCTAAATCCATTTTACTTCGACAAAAGTAATGCTAAAACAAAATAATTGTCGAGTTCACTTAAAGTCTCCAAACGTTCACGTATGTATCGTAAGGGCTCTTGTTTTGATGTTTATGTCGCATTTTATTATTGCTCTGTTTCTTGAAGATGTAATCTAATTGTTTGCTTGACAAAAACTGGGTAAGGAATCCACAAGGTAGGTTCTCTCTTGCGGATCATTAAATTTCATTATGGACTTACCTCGTTCAAACTCTACGGATTGTTCGAATAACCGTAAAATACCTAAATGGGATCTTAATTGCGAATCAAATTATAGATGGGAATGTTTCCAAGACGTTTCTCTCATTTCAAGTAAAAGCTCAAAAGGGAATTAATAAAGGCTTGTAATGTAACTTAAAACAATATTAGCGAGTGAATTTGTTAAGCTGATTAACGTTATTTGCTTAATCGTTGAAACAATTTCTTTGTAACGTTTATTTTACTTGCCAATATATTAAAATGTAAAGAATTAATACTTAGTATTGTCTTCAATATTCTACACTTGAAAAAACACAACATCTTTCATAATTTTTTTAATTATTGTTACTTTTATACCATTATATCGGTTAATAATTTTTTATGACTTATTGGTCACTTCGGACAAAAAGAGATTCACATCGTTAGAGATTAATATCAACAATTGCAGTTATAATAGATATCATGCCAGATAATGAACCCAAAGAATAAAGAGAAATTTAAAAAAATTATATCTTTTCCCAGTAATTTTTGATTAATTGAGAGTTCAATGGGAGACATAACTTCAACCGCCTCTCCGTAGCGGCAAAATATCTTAACAAACGGAACTCCGAACCCGGAATCAATCCGTACCGACTTTTTTCATTTATTATCCACGTTGGAGGAAGCGGGGGAAACGAGAAAATGATTTGATCAATGATTGGAAACACTCTTTATATGAGCGTTATCAAGTGCGCAGATGGAGTATTCCTCGAATATTGCTTATTGGGCAATGATACCTACAGTCGCCGCAATGCCTACGGTATTGGATATGGGATTTGTTTGGCGATACGACAGTACAGAATAAATTTGTGGGTCGATGTCATGGAATCAGAGTAACAAATATAGCCACGTAGGTATATATGGCAAATACTGATAAAAAACTGTAGAAAACAACCAATGCATATTATTTCGAATCACACTAATATTATAAAGGCGAAAGTTTGTATGTGTGTATAATTGTTACTCCTTCACGCTCAAACAGCTGAATGAATTTGGATGAAATTTAGTACCAAGATAGCTTATACACTGGATTAACATATAGTTACATTTTATCTCGGAAAAGTGAAATGTTCCCGTGGAATGAACCAATAATTAAAGTACTTTTATCCGCGGGTGAAACCGCGGGGCGCAACTAGTCATAAATAAATGTACTTCTTTTTAATATAAATCAGCAGATTCGCATGGAGCATTGTGTACAATAATAACAATTATCTAAACATCATTCATCTGTACCTTAGCTCCGACATCGTGTATGAAATATTAACCAAGCAAATAATTACCAATCTACACATCCGTTAATAAGCAGCTATTTCCTTATTTGCCGGATCTATATCACCTCTTTGTAAATATGAGATGATAATAGATCGGCAGCGGCGGCAACCGCTCGCTCGGCACGAGAATATTTTTGATAAGATATTCTTGAGGCGATCGAGCGGCGACGGGCGACAACCTCGGTCATTACCGGCAAATGAACTCTTTGCTCACAAATGGTCCGACATTGTCCGCCAGTTGTATGCGAGATTCAGTACGGAGGCAACACCCGCATTTTTCTAGATTTATCTCGAACCGAAAATATTATCCTTTCTTATTCATTGATATATAATAAATGGTGCGGGTGAACTATCTTGAATCTGTTGCCTGACAGCTGCTGGCCCTCAATCCAATGAATAGTTTTATTTTATTAAGACAACTTTTTTTTCTGATATCAACTAAAGGAACATTTTAAGAACGTACCGAATGCAGGATATCTACGTAGACGTATCTACGTAGGCCTTCATGCCACGAAACAATTTTACTCCCTATTCTCTCCCTATGTGAAACATGTGTTGTGTGTGTTTGTATGTATGTGTGTGTATGAGTGTATATATATATGTGAGTGTGTATGAGTGTGTATATTAGGTCTTTACCTATGAAATTGCCGTTTTGTTTGAAAAAAGTTAAAGTATTTTTTTTTCGAACTTATTTATTTCTTTTATTCAAAGTAATACCCCCTGCAATCAATGCATCCTTGCCAACGCTGTGGCAGTTTATGGATGCCCTTCTTGAAAAAATCAGCAGGACGGGAGACAACAAACTCTTCAAAGGCGTTTTGTACTGCCTCTCGGGAATTGAATTTTTTTCCCGCTAAAAAGTTGTCAAAATTTTGGAAAAAGTAATAGTCGGTAGGCGCAAGATCTGGTGAGTATGGCGGATGAGGGAGAGCTTCCAAACCCAACTCATGCAGCTTAGAGACGGTCTGTTGTGCAGTATGGGGTCGCGCGTTGTCGTGAAGTAGCAGTGGAGACGACCGATTGACCAAAGCTGGTTGCAGACGTGCGAGTTTCGCCATCATTGTGGTCAGTTCTTCAATGTACACATCTGCAGTAATGCTCTCGCCGTTTTGTAAAAAGCTGTGATGAATCACACCAGCACTAGACCACCAAACTGTGACCATCACCTTTCTAGGGGTCATTTTTCGTTTTGCACATTGCTTTGGTACCGAACCAGGATCTAACCAACTTGCTGAGCGCTTTCGATTGTCAAAAAGAATCCATTTTTCGTCGCACGTAACAATTCGGTTCAAAATTCCTTCATTTCTGTGCCTGTTAAGCAGCGCAAGGCAAGTCTCGACGCGTACGTTGCGCTGGCGATCGTTAAGTTCGTGGAGCACCCATCTATCAAGCTTTTTTATCTTGCCAATCTGTCGCAAATGGACCAATATTGTTTTGATGCTAACATCAAAAGCTGCTGCCAGCTCAGCTGTAGATTGAGATTCATCAGCTTCCACAATCGCCTTTAATTCATCATTGTTGACCAAAGTTTCCGGACGACCACGAGGTTCATTTTTCAAGTCAAAATTCCCAGAACGGAACCGAGCAAACCAATAACGGGTTGTACGTTCGTTTGTACAGTTCTCTCCGTAAACGTCGTTGATGTTACGTGTCGTTTGTGCCGCGTTGGTGCCACGACGGAACTCATATTCCATAATTACACGAAATTTCAAAGTATCCATTATGAGGAAAAATGTTGAAATGTAATGAAAATACAACGCTAATCAATAAACAAAAGACTTATATTGTAAATAGAATGTCATATTTTTAAAACAAAATTAATTTGAATTTAGAATTCATAGCCAATCAAAACTTTTTTTTGTTTGAAAAAGTCTGTACTGCAATACGGCAATTTCATAGGTAAAGACCTATTATATGTGTGTGTGTGTATGTGTGTGTGTGTGTGTGTGTGTGTGTGTGTGTGTGTGTGTGTGTGTGTGTGTGTGTGATAAAATTATATGCGTTAATTACTTACAACCAAAATTAGCGTTGAATAAGTTTTATGTATTAGGTGCTTCTGATGGTGATTTTCTTTTTTAATAATTTTTATATTATATAAAAATTCTATACTTGCCCAAAGCCTTTACTTACGCTCACCGCGGTCGCTGGCCGGGAGGTGAAATGCGCGACGTGCACTCATTCGACCTTGCCACAAAATTGGGATCACGCGTATTTTCAAGGACGTATATCTGAATGTGGCTAATAGGGAAATGCTTTCAGTGTTCTCGGTTCTTGTCGCTTTTAACGGTATGTGTCGATCAGTACAATAATAAAATATAATCTGTGAAATAAACGTGTAGTATAATTGAAAATTAAAATAGTACTTCATAAATGTGCTGACAGACAGCTGCTGATGGTAACGAATTACTTTCATATAAATTATTAAACAGAATTAGATGGCATGCACAATTGAAACTAGAAATTCTCGGCACCCTTACTAAAAATGTGATCACAAATTCAATTATTATCTAGTGCTCTTTGAAAAGATATATAATAATCTTTTTCTTTTGCACTTTACAATATGCCCTCCAGCATTTCTTTGAGAGTGGTTTTTATATAAAATCTATTTCTATAACACCCTATAGGATCAGCATCGTTCTGTAGAAAGCAATTTTCGTTGTATGGCTTTTTCTCTTGAGCAATAGTAGTTTCCCTGTTTTGTTTTTAAGTAAGTGCCTATACAAGAATAACAGCACATAACCAGTAGTACTTAAGGATATTGGATTTGGGTCTATTGTTAGTATGTGCGATTATATTTATTTTTAACCTGCTTACACGTGTAATTCATGATAGAACTAATCTTTCCAATAAAGCTCTACAGGTACCTAATTAGGGTTCGATTTTCTCACAAAAGAACGCCAAAGAGATGTTTGTTATGTAGAAAGAATTGTAAATTATATACAATATAATATTATAGTTCATATTTATATATATATATATATATATCGTTGCTAAAATATACATGTAATATATAGAACTTATCGAAGTACATAACTATTATGCCTAATGATTACTATCAATCAAAGCATTTAAAGGTAACCTAACATGTTTTATTAACTTACCTTTATATTTTAGTCTACACAAAATAATTCCATGCAATTTATGCATGTTTATTTTTTGATGCACATGACGAATTCGTACGGAGCGCATACATAATAATTCAATTTCCATTTCAATACGTTGCATACTTGTTTTATAAACGGTTAGTGAAAAACAATAAAGTCTAATCATATAAAAATCTGAAATTTTCGGACATCTACTGAGCCGTAAACTCGCGCATATAAAGTTTAAAATGTTAATATATGTGAGTGATTTTAACACACGATTTATCTGCATAAGTTGACAATGAAAAAGCTATTATTACACTTCCAAAACGAAAGTCTTACACGGACTTAAGCTCTAGAAATATTAATTACGATACTGTAGTTATTGCAAGACAGGTAGATGTAGTAGATTAATTATCACCGTATAAGTAACAGAGTAGTGTAGGCATGATGCAACTGTTACAATGATTAAGTAATTATTGTGCTCGAGATATGATTTCGGCTATGATTTCCTTCATTTCTCGCGAGTCTTGTAAATTTTTATACACTGGTGCAACACACTGGCTTGTGACTCAGTATGTTCAACATCACACTAGTTCGATACCGTCTATAGTAATCTAATAATACTAATAATAACAATAATAATGCCCAACGATCACATACATAGATTCTGGGCTCTAACTAGGATTCTCTGTGACTAGGGACCCAGGAACTACAAGGAATAACACCCAGACTCAGAACAAGCATTTAGGTTTTTTTTCTGTGCACAAATACTAGTCCTACCACGGGAGTTGAACCCGCTGCCTGCGGGTCTTGAGACGACCTTCTTAACCACCACACCACAGAGGCTGTCAGATGTAGCTGGAGCTAATGGAGCTAAAATGTTTGGTACGCGTCTGGCTGCATGGTAATTTACCACATCGCTCAACGTACATTAAACACAAAATTGGTAACACCAGACACTAGTACCAACAATCACACTAATCACGCTATCACACTAATATTATAAAGGCGAAAGTTTGTATGTGCGTTTTTGTGTATGTTTGTTACTTCTTCACACTCAAACGGCTGAATGAATTTGGATGAAATTCGGTACTTATAAGATATATAAGATAGCTTATATACTAGTTTAACATATAGGCTACATTTTATCCCGGAAAAGTGAAATATTCCCGTGGGATGAGTAAATAATTAAAATACTTTTTAACCGCGTGTGAAACCGCGGGGCGCAACTAGTAATTAATTAAAGTTAAGTTAATTTCAGTTTAATTACGAATACGGGACATATGTATTTTTCCTAAACATGACGTCGTTAATAAGGTTTGTACAAAAGTGTGTGGAACGCCAAGTCAGTGGCATGTGGCTGGGAGTTTTGTTTGTCAACAGCTATGAATTCCCAAACATATTACACAATGCTATGTTGATGTGACATGTGTGTTGTGTGACATACCTTCGCGACTAAATTATTTGGCTAGAACGTCAGTAAACAAGAAGGGTCACCAATATCTCATGACATACATTTTTGGCTAAAATAGTATTTACGGAGGGAAAAGTGCGTTAGTTAAGTGAGGGTTGTTATACGTTTTTTATTTATATATGTAGTTTAGTTTTTTAGGTCTAGTTTAGTTTATTATTATGTTTATACGTAACAAAAATAAATAAGTATTTACGTAGATAAATTGAGTACGTGGGTGCTTACTCATGACCCAGATGGGCTGATTGACCTGTCAGCGATGAAAGATATACCTAAGTACAACACAGGTTGTCGACAAGGCCGCCCTTTTTCCTACCATTTTTTTGTAAGTTTTAAGGTGCATTTTTATGTATTAGTTGGTGTTCAATAAAGTATTATTGTATTGTATGTTCTCAGATAGATCTATTCATACATGGCGCTCTTCCCAATTTGTTCAGTGCTCATTTTGTTGCAAGTTCCTATTCCCGTTATCTAACAAACAACAATAGCTGCAGCAATCATTCCAATTAAACCAGTTCTGGTGTAGTCTGGACGCTCACAAAATTTGCATTCGTTAATCCCACAGCTAAATGTTTATAGCTCCACATTTACGTAATGTGCACAAATTGGTGCGATTCGTAATGTGTACGGTCCCCGCTGCGCAGTAGTCAGCGGTCAGTGCTTTAAAGTCGAATAAAGTTTTTGGACAGAGCTTACAACTGACTAATGTTTGCAAGTCCGAATATGCAACTATTTACATCAAATACGAATCGAGATGCACCACAAGTAAAAATATTAATATACGCGGTCCGATGAACTTAAAAAGCCCGGCCAAGTGCGAGTCGGACTCGCGCAACGAGTTCCGTTAAATTTTATTTTGTGATGTAACAAAAAATTTAAGATTTTCGAAATTTTTCCTTTATGTGTGCTATAAAACGTTGCTTCATGCCAAATTTCAAGATTCTAGGTCAAAAGTATCCATTAGGTTTTGATTCCCTTGCGAGTACTTGCGAGTTTCAAAATATGTGGCATTCATTGCTGTTTTTTTTTTTTGATTGCGTTGACAAATAATAATTGATTTTGTTACAGCTTAAAGGTACTAATAACTTAAGTATTTGATATGAATTTTAATTTGATACCTCTACGCGGTAATGAGGAAAGCTAAGTAGTTAAGTTTAAAATTATTAATAATATTTTTATTATATCATTCGACTAAAAATGTATGCTTTTCGCAATCTCCTTTTTATCTTTGCGATACGACGTTGCTTTGCACTAAATTTAAGGATTCTGAGTTCATGGGAAGTACCCAGTAGGTTTTGATTCCCTTGCGAATGTCGAAAATTTGCAGCATAAACGGCTGTATCTTTTGATTCCGTTGGCTTAGTAGCTTGATTTTTTTCACAGCTTTAAGGGTCTTAATAGACAGGCAAACAGACAACAAAGTGATCCTATAAGGGTTCCGTTTTTTCTTTTTGAGACACGGAACTCTAAAAATATACAAATCTGCTGAACCTTAATGACAACGAGAGTTCTTATATGACCATGCTATTTTAGTGTATATAAGCTCTAAATTAATTTTATCTATCTGGATTTCATCTGTATGTACTGTTAATTTATTTTTAGAGATTTAAATAATTAATCTTAGTAGCCCTATAAATTGAAAACCTATACCTTATTTATACTCACCTATTATAAAAGATAGTCATCGTCTTTAACTACCACAATAAGAGTTAGTTCGTTTAGTACCAATCAAATACACATACGTTGCGTCGTTTAAGAAGATTAGGTGGAGGTATAAACTACTCCCTATTATAGCTAAACGTATCCATTATAACTGTTGTTATACGCCAATTTTCCCGTAAGAGACAATCCGGAATTACGGTCCTTGTTATCGAAAATATCTACGGTTAATTGAAATGTTGTTTAATCGTACCCGCTAAGAACTATTAGAGAAATAAGCTGATAACGAAGTACCTTTAGCTGGATTAATGGACCAAAATAGAAAGTGGCACAGGGGAATAAAGCAGAGGTATTATTTTGAATCATCTAATATAATATGTGGAAACGTAATACTGAGGATATTACTTCTCTCTGTGCGAAAATCTCTTGTGCTCGTTTTTTAGTATTAATTACATATATTACATAACATAATTATTTAATTATGATTAGATAAGAAGACAAAGAGTTAAACCCGTGTCCCGCGATATATTCTATGTGGTACCTATAAAGATCAACTGAATAAATATCCATAGAGGGGAGTAATCGTCTGACTAACTTCTCGTCTAATCTATGTGGCTTTCTTAATCGGTGTTTTATTGTATTTACGTACCTATGTATTTACAAAAAAAAGTATCTATTTTATCAGTTATCTGGTTCAAATATCTGTGTAAAATATCCACAAATATTTATTTATTGAATGCAAATTGTATAAATATAACGTATATACGTCCCTAACATTGAATTGTAATAATTCCACTTATGCACAAAACCAGCTAGTTTTTTCATTCCCTGGTGAAATGAGTTCAAGATAATCTAACCCGTAGACTTTGACGTATGAAATTATAAAAAAAGCCCCAGGAATCAGAATTTTAAATGATAAATATAAATAATGCCATCTTATTAAATATCAATTTTTACTTAAAATACCTTCAGTCATTCCTGAGGAAAATGGTCTTAGCGGAGAGACATACACACTGGCATGGAACCTTAATGTACGGAAGGTTTATTAAACAAGGTTTTTTTCATTCACTCCAAATTAATCAAGACATAGTAAAGCGAAGGATTGTAAAGTTATATTTTTTTGTAAGTAACAGATAGAGATAAGTGTGTAGAGAAGCAATTTGTTTTCTAAATAGAATTACACTGTACTGCAGCCGCATATATTTTTCATCATTAGTGGTGGCGGCATGTCTCGTATATAGTCCGCGCGTGACGGGCATGCTATATAAGCTTCCATCGCGTATATTTATTGCGACCCGTGCCGATCTTATTTTAGTGTACCAATAAACCACAGAGAGGCACCAACTTGATCCACTGTGTACGATCTAGAACATTCTGCGGTTGCAAGTCGTGTCCTTCATTTGTGGTGGCGGCAAGTCCCATATAGCCCGCGCGTGACTCGCATCCCGCATCCCTCGCCGAATGCAGGATACCGTAGCCTTTATTAATAGCTCCTATTCTTCTAATATTGAACACGAAAGTACAAATAAAGCTAGGCAGTTAAGACAGACAGTTAAGCATATGATTATGTTGTTTATAATATATGCCATTCTAATATGAAATTATATTAGTCTAATACACACTTAAATTCTCTAAACACATCTGATCTTGCTTAAATATCTTTATTGAAAACCTCATCTCTGCAATATATTAAAGCTGTGTTTCCTAGATGATTTGCGTGTTTTCTGCAACTTGCTTCAATATAAAGGGTCGACGGGAAAATCTTGAGTGACGCAGGTCCGACAGCGGCGAACATATTTTTGTCATTCTGTGCTTTTGCATTAGACCGCAGACTTCACTGGGTTCTTTAAAAAGATTTACACAGACAAGATTTCTCTTTTGCATAGCCTGCAACATTCTCCGTTATTGAATTACCTGTCTACAAATATCCCTGTGTTTCAAAACGAGGCATTGTTTATTAAATTTCAGTGGTCTTTTGAAACGTGAAAGGCTACAAAGTTTCGAAAGTACACCGAAAGTTAAATTTTACTTTTACACATAAATGGAATTCAACATTTAGTAACTGTTTTTTTTAAATCTAAACAAATAACTTGACGTCAGTTATTTGCCTGAATTTAAGCGACACAACTGCTCAAAAATTGTTAACACAAAATTATAGACTTTTCCGTAAAACTGCGCTGTATCTATACGGGTTTTTCATGTCTAGCAGCGTTTGAGCACATTTCACCTGATGACTGTAGACTTGATATATATATGGCGGAAAGTGGCAACACGCTATGCCTGTATTGGGAGCTGGCAGTATTTATATATAAATGCTGTAAAGAATAAAGCCATTCTGAAGTTAAATTATATCATAACCAACGAGAAGATGTTCAACATAGATATAACACTGTCGCTGCAATCCGTTACATTTGCAGTCTAGAGCGAATCTAATTGATATTACAAAGGGACTCTGCTAAAGCAAGCATAATTTATTGCTGCTCAACGTAATTTATCCAATGTAGTTAACGTTACATTGACAAAGAAATTTCTGTTTTATGAAGGTTGGAACAAACTGGGGCAATAGCATTCCATATCACGCGGATTTGTAGCGACCACCTTTATGCAAAATTTGCAAATAAATCAATTTATGATGAAATTTGAACAATTCAGCCAAACATGGAACACTATATCTTAAACAGATCATGGCGATTTAATCCGTAAATTATCCGATTTTCCGCGGAAATTTATATTTTGCCTGGGTATAAATATATTATTTTGACCTCGGTAGTGTAAATCTGTGTTAAAAATTTCATGAAAACTGGTTCACATGTTGCGTGAGACCACGCAAACAAACGAACAATGTTGTATTTATATATTATAAGGCAGTAGTAATATTAAGTTATGACATTTTTTTTATATATGTGAAAATTTTACATAGAGCGATCTACTCCAAACTAAGCAAAGCTTGTTCTATGAGTACTAGATAACCGATAAATTACTTATATACATTGAAATTTCATTGTAAATTTATACATAGAATACAATATAAGGCCCAGACACAGAACAAAGATCGATGTTCATCACACGAATCGAGGGCAAACGCCCTGGGTGGAAATCGAACCCACAACCTGCAGTTCTGAAAGCAGGGTTACTACTAACTGAGCTTTGGGGTCATATATCAGTCATCAGCGAATATAATATAGTCTTATCCACGATAACGGCTGAAAGCTAAAAAAGACAGAACTAGACATTACAAACTTAAATTAAGTCTAACATCAAGTTGACTGAAACGGATCATTTTCCATAATAAATTCGACGCGAACAAAAGGAAAGTGAAAGGTCCCTCTCTCGCTCTTTGTCTGCCTAAAAAGGCTAAATCCTCACTCTGCTTTAAATATAAAACTCTGCAGCGAACAACTCTATTTTTAGCTAAGTCCACCGACGCTTTCAGCAAGTTTCATTATCTCATGTGTGGAAAATGGAAAGTTACAACAATTGTGAAAATTGTTCACTGTTTTCTCACTCTATGTGGCGTGTAATTTTCAAGCAAGCCCGTGGGTTTCGGACTTAATACGCCTATTCCAGCCAGTTTTCATCGTCTCATTCGTTATTCATGAGCCTCTATATTTCATATCGTATAAAATACTAGCGAATCACTGGAAAGGGATGAACCATTATAACGTGAAAATACTTTTGCATAGGCAAATGAGGTGTGTTTAATAATAATAACACCCAACGATCACATACATAGATCTTGGGCCCTAATTAGGATTCCTTTTATGTTATTCCGTTTATGTAAGTCTTCATAGCACCCAGGAACTACGAGGGCCATGGTCCTTCGATACCCAGACTCAGAACAATATTTGCACATTTTTTTGTGTCCAAATACTTGTCTTGCAGCTAAAATTGAACCCGCTGCCTCTGGGTTGACCTGCTCAACCATCACACCACAGAGGCTGTTGGGTGTGTTTAAGGTCGTCAAGTATGTATGTAGGTCTGTATATAAAAATTATGAAATATTTTTAAGTAGCTCAAATTAGTAGGTTTCTGTTTTATATTAATCTAAAGCCCGTACCACCGTCCAGTACCGTCCAGTAAGCTTAGTTAGTGAAAATCGTGAATATACGCATTAGTTGAGATATTTTGCGTAAGGTACATTTTAGACTGTTACTCACCAATGGTGTGTCGATTTCTCGACCAGGTTTCGAGCATATCCGATGCTCTTCCTCAGGAGATGAGTTTACACGGTGAGATCGCGGTGGTGACTATTTATTTATTTATTTGGTTCACCAACAGTTGATACACAGTTTCTATAACAATAATAAAGCTTAAAAATATTATCTATATGCACAACCAATTATAGGCAAACACAGCATGCAACTGTTGGTGGTAATCTCGCTGCATGAACTCGTATATTCGTGAGAAACATTCGGAATATATTAATTTAAAAGGAATCACACTTAAAAAAGTTCAATAATAAATTATCTTTTCGTATAAAGTGATATCACCCTAGATCTAAAACTATAAAATACAAATTTATAAATATAAGTACAAATAAAAATCAAATTTCTTAAAGTAAGTTTTTGTATAACTGATACGAGTAGCAAGGGTATATTCGCGACTCCTTCCATGTATTTTCCTCATAGATAGGCGACCCTTTAAAAGATTAGCTTCACAAATGGAAAAATTCCAAGTTCCATGCATTTGCCAAGCTATCTGAATGTACGGGTTTTAACTGATAAACCCACGTAACCGTACCCAGGGGTAATCTCGCCGTGAAGTGGCGACACCAGCGACCTCTAGGGATGACTTAGTGCCAGCTAGCATAACAAAATATTTCGAAAGCAATCTGGATACAAAGACATTTAATAGTAAATTGGGTTAACTACTAATATTTGACTGGCGCAATAGCTCAGTTGGTAGTAAACCCTGCCTTCTGGACTGTGGGTTGTGGGTTCGATCCCCACCCTGGACAAACATTTGTGTGATGAACATCGATGTTTGTTCTGTGTCTGGGTGTTATATTGTATTCTATGTATGTATTTACAAACAAAAAGTATCTAAGTATTGTATCAGTTATCTAGTTCCCATAGTACAAGCTTTGCTTAGTTTGGGACTAGATGGCGCTGTGTGAAATGTCCACTGATATTTATTTATTTATTAATATGCTATTTTCAAATTCGGTCTGCAGTGCACTCAATAATGCTTTCTAAGAAAGAAAGAGTCATAAAAATTCGAGATGACTATCACTATTGATGTCTGATAAATTTTAAAAATTGTGAATGTGAGTAAAGGTTTTTATATAATTTTATGCTATATTGATAGTTTTGGTAATGGTTTTTACTATGCCTGTCTGCAGTAAAGCTCCTACACTGATCCCTTTATGTACATACGAGAGTATAAATATAAGTACGAACTTAAGGACTGACAAACTTTAGTACGGATGGGAATAAGTGTCTTAATCTAAAATCTATGATTAATCAGTGGCAGAACCAATTATAACCTATATTAAACTATACCTACCATAAAACTGCGAAACAAGATGAAGTATATGTACGATATGACTGTTTGTTTGAGCTTCACAAAAGGGTCACTGTAAACAAAACTTTCATCATACCGAAATAGACACAGACAATAAAACGAAATGCCCAATATGAAAGTGACAACATTTATTACAAGTTACGGCGAGGTGAGGCGGGATCAGTCGATGGCTCCCAACTAAGTTACAGCCCGTGAGGGACTCCTCTAGCCTGGCCGTTTGTACAGATTTATATGACCACTTTAATTACAAAAATAAGGATTTGACTAAACGAGAGCGAAATAAAAGTTCCCGGAACGAAATAAAAAAATACTATACCTGGTCAAAACAGAATTTATTGTTTCTTAAAATATTCTCCGTTAGCGTAAATGCACTTTTTAACCGGCTTCCGAAAAGCCCCCTCCTTTTTGGAAGCCGGTACTATGTTTCTCTGAATTTTTTTTTGTGTATGTTGTACGATATTTTTGCTAATTGTAAACTGATTTAAAAAAATCTTTTTCATATAAATAAACCATTTTTGAAAACAATTATGCCATTCCTCCGACAGCCTCTTCTGGTATTTTTTACCAATGCTGGCCGCTTTACTGGTTCTTAATTTTTGGGAACAAAAATCTCATAAGGATGATGGCTAATCAAGCTGACACACCAAATTTGACGCCTTTTCGTTGAATCTGGTAAGCATGGCATTGCATCAAGAGACGTGTCCGTTTTTTGAGCCCAATGAAATTGGGTGAGATACACGGAGAGCACAGCTTTTTTACCCAAATGTTTTTGTAGAATTGATTGTATTTGTCACATACCCATACTTACACATATCAACAGCAACAAGACGTCTACTGCTAAACATAATCGTAGAAAATAGCACTACGAAAGTTTTTAGACTTACTCGTAAATCCATAGTAATGTAGCCATGCAATTTCTAAAATGACGCCACAATGTTTACATTGTTTTTAAACAAGCCACATTCAGATGAAACCTACTGTATTTTATAGCCAAAGAATTCCATTTTTAAATGCTGTAATGACTTTTTATATATCGTTTATTAAAATTACCACTTACGGAAATATATAGTCCGCACTATATAACAAAAAAGTACTATTCCTTCTCCTGTAGACCAGGTTAGCCTAGTCACAAACAATATAATATATACCATAACTATAGTAGTCTAGTCAACATTTTTAAGAAACTCAATGACTTCTGACATTGCTAAACGACCGTTGTCATAACAACAATCGAAACCGACGTCACTAAGTTAGCTCTTATATAAAAAGCGGTCACTTATGTCCAAGATTAAAGCAAACGAGGATGGCCTAGTTGAGCTTTACTATAATAGAATGATAAGTTCGTATTAACTTCATAGTTAATAACGAAAATTCATAGTGCGCTACCGCACATTTGATTTTTCGCTTTTTTATTATGTAATGAAAATAGTGAAATTGAGTTTATATAGCTAACACATAGTTAAGTTGGGATAAGCCTATAAAGCTTTACGTTGCCGTAAAAGTAAGCGTACTGGCTGTGAGGTCGCCCCAAAATGACATTTTGCGCGCCGAACAGACAACTAAATGAGATTTGTTAATAACAATCTCCTTAAATGTGATGGATGTAGATGGATGGATGTTATCTTTATCACTTTAAAAATAAGAGCGAAAATGGTTGATTGCTAATGTCCGAATTAGTTGAAACTGGTGACTGGCTAAGAGATGTAATCGTATTAGTCATGGTGTTTTTTTTAATCACCGTTTGATACCAGTGCCATCTAAGTCGATTCATGCAAGAAATTCACTGAATTCTCATATTCATACATAATTTATAATTAACAAATAGATATTAAATACCTTTTACGAATTCAATTTATTATTTCAACAGAAAAAGGACCAAAACGCTGTAGCTCTTGTTATCCTCAAAAGTACAATGTAGAGAATTTCTGTCGTCTGCCGCTAAATACAATTGGTGCGTTCCGGACGAGTTGCGCAGAACACTGGATTTAATACAGCGCTAGTTCCAATATCTTTCCACCACATAAAAGAGTATCGCAACCAAGCTAAATCTTTACGTCACCATTTGTTACGGCCAACACAGCTATATATCCATGTACAATGGGGAAAAACCGAAACTGCGATCCCTATTTACGATTAAGAATCAGAAGAGTAATTTGTGTTTCGTTTAATAAATAAACTATAGTATTCATTTCACTCATAGTCGATCCACCAAGTTCATTTAAATACGCCTGTTCTATAAACGCTTCAGGAGAGAGGATTTTGGGGGTCGTTATACAGAGCGCGAAGAGGCAATGACACGCGTGAATAATTTTATTTGCACCTACTATCTTACTCGTTTCTCATTGTCGAACATAGTGACATTTATGAATAGTGAACATTGAATTGCAATTTCATTACCTTTTGTTTTCATTTTCAAATCATCGATCTTTCTTTATTAGAATTAATTTCAATTATTTCCAACAAAAAAATAACCGGTACCATTCTCGTACTCAGATGTAAAACAAAACAAATGATCCATAATCTCAAAGTCCACTTAGAAACGTGAAGACCATAAAAGCCTTTTAACTCATAGGTCGAGATGACAATAATCGAGTTCGTGACCCTCAAGATTTTTCTTCAAGGAAAAATTGGTTCCAATACTCGTCACAGAGGTCAGTATGTTTCTGATTTCCATTTCATTTTATTATAACCCGGGTATAAACGGTATTGGAAAACTGTATTAGGTCGCCGAATCTATGAAGATATCGTGAATACATTGACTTGAATATAAAAAGTCCGCATATACTTAGCCGGGAATATATATGAGGCACGTTGAATATTACCAATAGAACCTTCGGTAGCTGGGCACCGAAGGTTCTATACCTACAAATAAGTATATATTAGTATACAAATGACCACCTTTTTTGAGCTACTCTCCAACAAATCGCATATACTGAACAACAATTCCGGGAAATCCTGTGTTATATGACGTACATTGATGGCATGTACGGCAATTTGTTATTTTGTAGCTTGTGTCATACACATCAATGTCAACAACATAGAAATGTAGGGCAAAAGGCAGTAGCATCGCACCAGTATATATGTCACATACAAACATATACTCACAAGCTACTGTGAGTGTATATCTCTTCACTTTCCTGGAAGCATTAGCGCGCTTCCAGTTTCGGGTTAGTTTAATCTCAAACAAGTAGATCGGGTTACTATACAAAGCCTTTTTTGTCCTTCCACTTTAATTTCTTTTACGCCCTTTCATAGTATTGACGTTACAGCGCCATGGATACTGATACAGATAACAATATACACATAAGTACTACAATGGATAACCGTGGCTGGTATAGTATATAAGTAAGTTAGATGGGTGCTCTTATAAGAGTTGTAATTTAATTTAAGTACACAGTAACATTAAAATAAACAGAATGTTTTGTAGATTAGTACTGGAACTGGAATGGAAAATTAGTTTACCGACTGAATTCGTTAAAGCAAATACAATTAAAATATTTAACTGGAAAAGTCAGAGACGTGGTTGAAATAAAGTTGTTTATACGAAACTTTTTTATTTTAAACATGCTGGGCAAATTTTTGATACCTAAAGGTTTAACAGCCCTCTCAGGTTGACAGCCTCTGTGGTGTGGTGGTTGACCAGTTCGGCTCATAATCCGGAGGTGGCGGGTTCGATTCCCGCGGCAGTATTTATGCACAGAAAAAAAAAGCTAAATTACTAGTTCTGAGTCTGGGTGTGGGACCATGGTCCTCGTAGTTCCTGGGTCCGTAGACACAGGGAATCCTAGTTAGGGTCCAGGATCTATGTATGTGATCGTTCGGCGTTAATATTATTATTATATTATTGTTACAATTAAACCATATTGTTAAATTATGATTATTTACACTTTTGTTTCGTTACACAGAAGATAATATTCTGAATTAAATATGTGAATTATATTAAATATTCAATAAATTAAAAAATAAGCGGTAAAATCGTGAAATTTGTGTAACAGAACTGGACAATTTAATAAGTGTTTTATCATTACACTGCGGATCTATAACCGGATTATTACAACAGATAAATATATGTTGGCATCTGCCAACTTACATATTAGACTCTTTGAATAATTAAACATATTTAAATTTAAGATAAAACGCACGCGTATAATATATAAATTTACTACGAGCGATAGATCAGCTAACAGCGGCACCGTACTTTCGGTGGGTGTGTCACTAAATTAATGTTTGAACTATTGTGTGTATAATTAGGGCACGATGGCTGGAATAAACACACACACTGTTCAAAAGCCTTATATAAAGTCATAGACTAAAATAAGCTGCGATACCATAGACCGACACACACACACACACACACACACACACACACACAAAAACACACACACACACACACACACACACACACACACACACACACACACACACACACACACACACACACACACACAAGAAAAAACTGTAAAATACAGTGTCCATCCTAACATCAGTAAACTATAAAAGAAGAATATATATATGTATGTAATTATAAAAAAACGAGTGTGCTTCAGACCACACGACTGAATTAAAACTTGAGTTAGTAAACTAGTTTCGCTCCATCTATCGGTTGGTAAAACTTTGTTTTTCTTTGTTTAATGGTAATGTCACCATCTTGACAATTGTAAATTGTCATTTTACCGGTAATACCAACATAATAATACAAATGTTTAACTTTGTTCGCCTCGTCTCATTTTACTCCTCAAGTCAAGCGTGCGTAAAGAAGTTTTACTTCAAAAACCAAACCACTAAAATATTCTCTCTATCATCGTAAATATACGCAGGCTAAATGATAATAAAGCAACACAAAGGTAAGGTATATAAACAAAATCTTAATGTGGGTAAGTAAATCCCTCAATACCATAAAACGGGAATATAATAACGTATTTGATATCATCATTACGCAGTAATGGCCATACTATACCCGTACACAGGCATAAATGTCCGTATTCGATTTGAAAATACTAATAACATAACAGGACATATCATCACAAACTTTGCTATAAAATATGGTCGTAAACAATAAATTGAACGAGTGTAATAACAAAAAGGCGTTGGATTATCGGCGTTCATTCTACTCTAGATGAGAATTGAGATGACTTTCAAGCGTTCAAGACTTAACTAAGAGCACCGACTACATGGAGGTACTCACCAAATTTACGACTATGGATGTACGGTTACAAATTTAAAGTCTAGACTTGACGCTTTTTTGTAATGAACATATTTTCATACTGACTTGGCGCTATAATTCACTGTAAACTAACAATGAACTAATAAGTTAAGAAATTATAACATGCTTTGTCATCTTAGATTACTGTTATCAAATGAGTTTTCTTTAATGTTTATACATTTTTTAATCAATGTTTTTAAAGTTTGTTGGTTGTTAATTGAAAAAGTATTTATGAATATATATGTACTGGTCTAGATCACAGATAAAAGAAAAATTTATTACTTTTTGGTGTGGATCATATTTTTAATAAAAATCAAATCCTGATTCTTTATAAAATATTTTCCTTTCTAAACTTCTGGTCGTAGCAATACATGACCAAAATGATGGCCTCTTCTTCGGCCAAAGATTGAGAATTGCCATTCAACGTGACAATGCTGCCAGCATATTGGGCACGTTGCCCACTCGTAGTAGTTTGTTAGATTGAGTTTTCATTTTATTATTTACCGTTTAATTTATCTGTTAAAATAAAAGTATTTAATAATACCTACTAATAGGAACTGTTAACACACAATCTCTTATACTATAACAAAAGTAGAACAGCAGTTACTGCTGTAGTAGAAAGGGGTAGGAAGTTTATACTTATACCATTATACACGATCATTTTAAAAAAGTTTTCATACTTTTGTATTACAATAAAATATCAAATTATAATAATAGGTTACACTAATAGTTTTATGAACTTAATAATTATGATATTATGATTGATATTTGGTAGAAGTAAGCTGTATATATTTCAGTGTTTTTCTAAATTGCGTATCATGAGAAACAGAGACACAGCTGAAAAATGCAGCTTTGTCAAGTTGTCTGTTACAAGTGCTACAGCGACTTCCTTAGTATCTCGTAGATATTGCTACGACAAAGCGTAGCGTAGACACTTGGTGCTACAACGTAGAATTTTCTCCTTTTCTGTTTTAAGAGTTCCGCGTCCAAACTTTAGGTTAATTCAACGGATTGGATTAAACAATTGACTGTGTAAAATCCTGGTTGACGTTTAGCCTGTGTATATGTCATTAGTCAGTAGACATTTGACTCATTCAAAAACTTTCGAGAATAAAAATGAAAGCATTTGTACATTTTAAATCAAGTTTATAATCTTTTTAAAAGCAAGCACGTTTGCGAATGTATAAATCAAACACAAAAAAAAAACATTATTTATTATTATTAATTTTATGAGCCTATTATGTTTCTTGACATTTGTAATGCAAAGAACCTTACTTATCAGGGTGTAATAAATAATAAACATTTAAGATACTTTGTGACGCTCGTAACTGAGACGGGTCGGACCAATTTTCAATAAACGATAAGTATCGCAAAGTGAAACGTCGTTATTCATTTTGGGGGCGTCATAGGCCGTAAAGTATGCAAAATACAGGTGAATTACTTCGGCGGCTTACTTCGTTAACTTCGAGCCATGAAGCCATTACCCGCGGCACATGGATAAAGGTAAACAAAAAGTCTCATAAACTGGAGGTGTGAAGGTCGTTTTCGTGTCATTCACCTTTTAAAATCTTTATACTTCTTAGAAATACTTCAATCATAAACGGGACGCTATATTTTATATTTTCTATTAAGATTTATGATTAATAGAATCACCGGGCGCTTAGCGTAATTAACAGATTAATTTGAAAATAAACTTTTTTTTATCACTCGGGGTCGAGTGTACTATGGTGGGGTGCGTTGGTGCACCGTAAGTAGTCCTACTTACGGTTAGATTGTTCAAAATAATAACTCCGATTACACGGTAGAAAGAAAAGGAACAGTTTATTGCACAAACCCACACAAGAAGAATAGAAGGAGTATTCAAGAATATGAAGTTAAGAGTCACAATAGAAACACAGACGAATAGTTCACAGGCACAAGAGATAAGCTAGGACTAGCAAAAACACAGAACATAAAACGAATAATAAAAACAAATATTTCGCGAGCAGTAGCGGGGCGCCGAGATGCGTGCGCTTCGCAGCAGAGGTGGGATCTCGACTGGCGGGCGGTAACATTCCAGCTAGCGGCCGGGCCGTGCGCGCGCGCTGTGTGTATATCTATACGTAGATATATTGGCCCAGCGATACTACGCGTATCGTCCGACTATGCTCGCCGATTAAATATAAATTAATGTTTAGTGTGATGAATGTATGAATTGTGAGTGTTATGTGTTATTATGTTTAGTAATATACTTAAATATGTAATAATATATATGTTATGTGTGGTGTAATAAATATATTAAATAAATTCATAAATGTAACGTGAATGTAATGTAGGTCGGCTACATCACTCCCTTCCAGAGACCGTGTCTACGGGCGATAGTAGTCCGGAAAGTGGACTTTCCTACCTGACCGTGTTGTGCGTACTGGGGGATTGTGTGGTGGTGGTTCAGGGGGATCAGAAGGATCCGTGTTACGTCGTGGTGGTGTGGCATCGTCGGACAGTAAGTAGGCTGGCTTAAGGCGGTCTATGCTAACTGTCACGTCCTTACCTTTGACGTAAATTTTGAACTGCTTAGCACCTCTCCTGAGTACTTCGTGTGGCCCTGTGTAAGCAGGCTGAAGTGAGCCACGCAACGCGTCTTCCCTAAGGAATACGTGGCTGCATGAGGCAAGATCTTTGTACACGAAGACTCTGTGCTTGGAGTGGTGCTGAGGTGGGACTGGTCGTACCTTCTCGGCAAAGGACTTCATACGGGCTGAGAAATCGGTGATGTCGGTGGTGTAGGTCGCAATGTTGTGGCCAAAAAATTCGCCAGGGAGACGAAGTGGCTCACCATACACCAGCTCAGCCGATGAAGTTTGGAGGTCTTCTTTGAAGGCACTCCTTATGCCGAGAAGAACGAGTGGTAGTGACTCAGTCCAGTTGGCGTCAGCATGGCAGGTTATTGCTGCTTTCAGCTGCCGGTGGAAGCGCTCAACCAAGCCGTTGCACTGCGGGTGGTATGCGGTCGTCCTGCGGTGATCGAAACCGATGGACTTGGACAGCTGCTGAAATAGCGCTGACTGAAATTGTCCTCCGCGGTCGGTTACGATCTCGGCAGGGCAGCCATAGCGGGATACCCAGCAGGATATGAACGCTTTGGCCACTGTTTCTGCGGTGACATCGGTAATAGGTACGACTTCCGGCCATCGCGTGAAGCGATCGACGGCTGTAAGGCAATACCGATAATCACCAGCAGGGGGCAATGGGCCGATCAGGTCTAAATGGACATGTTTGAATCGCGCTGAAGGTAAATCATGCGTACCTAAAGGTGACGCGACATGCCTGTTTACCTTCGTGCGCTGGCAAGTCAAACATGCCTTAGCCCATTCACGGCAGTTTTTGCGCATCAGTGGCCAAACGAAGCGTTTTGCAACGAGCATGGCTGTGGCGTTGGCACCAGGGTGGCTGAGTGAGTGGAGACAGTTGAATACCTGCCGACGCAACTCTTTGGGAACGAACGGCCTGGCAGTCGGTGTACTGACGTCGCAGTACATTTCAGTACGACTACCAGGTACGTTCATTTTGGTAAGGCGCAGTGAAGTTTCGCCTTGCAGGTGGTCAGCGAGCTCTGTGTCTGTGGCTTGGAGTCTGGCCATCACTTCAAGGTCGACCGGCATATGCAGTTCATCCACGCTGCGCGATAGCGCATCTGCGACAATGTTGTCTTTTCCAGAAATGTGCTGGATGTCCGTGGTGAACTGCGATATGAAGTCAAGGTGTCTATACTGACGCGGCGAACAGTTACTTTTCCGTTCGTGGAAAGCGTAACATATTGGCTTGTGGTCAGTATAGACTGTGAAGTGAGTGGCCTCTAGCATGTGGCGAAAGTAACGAATACTTTCGTAAATTGCAAGGAGTTCACGATCGTACGGTGAATACTTCGTTTGCGATGGGCTCAACTTGCGGGAGAAGAATGCTAGAGGCTGCCAGCCTCCATCCTTACGCTGCTGTAGGACTCCACCTATCGCCGTATCGGAGGCGTCAGTGATCAGTCCTAACTTGGCTTGCGTGTCAGGATGAGCCAAGAGAGCTGCATTGCAAAGGCTCTTTTTGCAATCTTCGAATGCCTGTAATGAATTTCCTTTAATGTCGACAGGGTGGCTCGCTTTGACCGATCCGGTCAGCAAGGCGTTAAGTGGGGCTTGGATTTGGGCGGCGTTGGGTAAAAATCGCCTATAAAAATTTATCATTCCCAAAAATCGCCTAAGCTCCCTTACCGTTTTCGGCAAAGCAAATTTGGAGATGGCTTCTACCTTGCTGTCCAGGGGTTTAGTGCCCTTTTCAGAGATTTGGTAGCCCAGAAACGTTACCTCAGAAGCGCCGAAGACGCATTTTGCGGTGTTGATGAGAACGCCGTAGTCTCTCATACGGGTGAAAAGTTGGCGCAAGTGGTCTTCGTGCTCCGCAGCGGACTTACTGCTAACCAAAAAATCGTCCAAATACGGGTAGCAGAAATCAAGGCCACGCGTCATTTCGTCGACAAATCTCTGAAAAGTTTGACCTGCGTTACGTAGACCAAACGTCATAAAAGGAAATTCATATAATCCGAATGGTGTGGTGATGGCCGTCTTAGGTATATCCTCCTCAGAAACGGGCAATTGGTTATAGGCTTTAACCAGGTCTATTACTGAGAAGAATTTACAGCCAGACAGACAGTGCGAAAAATCATGTATGTGACGAATCGGATACATGTCCGGTATGGTTCGGGCGTTAAGTTGTCTGTAATCACCACACGGACGCCAGCCGTTGTCCTTTTTCGATGCAAGGTGTAGTGGTGAGGCCCATTGACTGTCGGACGGACGGGCTGTCCCATTTGCTAACATAGCATCAAATTCTTGTTTTGCAATTTTAAGTTTTTCGGGGGCTAGCCGTCGCGGTGAACAAGAGACAGGTGGACCTGGTGTTGTGCGAATGTGGTGAGTAGTGTTGTGTTTGACGATACCCGGAGTACCAGCTGGGCGTGTTATCTCCGGATATTCGGACAAAATATCGTGATACTTACCACTTCCACCAGTCGAAATTTTTACACTCGAGACAAGACAATTTTTCTTACATATAGATGTTATTGTGCTGACATTGGTTAAGCTATCGACTAGTTGTTGTTTGCTAACGTCAACGATGAGCCGGTAAAATGAAAGAAAATCTACACCGATGATAGCTTTCGTGACGTCAGCAACAACAAAACGCCAAGGGAAATTACGGCGTAACCCTAGGTTTAAATTTAATTCTAGGTAGCCGTATGTGTCGATAGCCGTACCATTGGCAGCACACAATTGATATGTTGTTTTACAACGGCGCTCACGGAGAGCGGAAACGGGATATACACAAATATCACTGCCGGTGTCTATTAAAAATTCCGTTTTTGTTACGTGGTCCGTGATGAAGAGGCGACCCGTTGTATTGTGGCAGTCGTTAGTCGCCATTACTGACTGCCGGGAAAGTTTTCCGCCTTGAAGTCGCAGGGCTTGATACATTTGTTCGCCTTCGCCCCGTGCCGGCTGTGGTACCAGCAGATGGGGTACCTCCTGTGGCTGGACTGCGACCGGACTGATGAAGATCGGCTGCGCTGTCCTCGTCTTCGGTCACGTTCACGTTCACTGGGGCGCGGTCGGTTGACTTGGGTTGTGAGGGCACTCACTTGCCGGGTCAACTCGGCTACCTGGCGCGCCAGCTCGTCAATCGGTGAAGATGACGAGGTTGCTGCGACGTGCTGTGCTGGTGCTGCGATGTCGTGAATCCGGTCTGCGAGTTCAGCTAGTGCGTCCAGTGATAACGACGGCTGTGACGCGACAATAGGCTGCATTCCTACAGGTAGGCGACTCGTCCAGATCGTCTTCAGAAAATCCTGAGGTATCTCAGGTCCAGCTAGGTGTTGCAGGTGCCGCAGAAATTGAGAGGGCTTGCGATCACCGAGCTGCTCGTGCATCAGCAGCTGCTTCACCTTGTTCTCGCGAGATACCGATAATCGCTTTATCAGCTCCGTCTTAAGGCGATCGTAGTCAGGTGGGCCGATGAGGATGTCCTCAACTTCTGCTGCAGACGGCCTGTCCAATGTGGCCAAAATGTGGTAAAATTTGGTCGCGCCGTCAGTGATTCTCATTATTGCAAACTGACCTTCTACTTGCGCGAACCAAATTGCCGGTTTTTCTGGCCAAAACGGTGGAATCCGCATGGTCATAGCTGGTGCTGGCTGGATTTCACTATCCACGGAGTGCACCGCCATTTTGGCAGGCTTTCGGCGTCGCTTGGTTACGTGCGACGGCTGTGACTCAGCTGTGTCTGTAAAGTCCGAGTCGTTTTCGCTCGACATGACTCTGCACTTCTGTGTTCGTAAGAACGGTGGTCACCAGTATGGTGGGGTGCGTTGGTGCACCGTAAGTAGTCCTACTTACGGTTAGATTGTTCAAAATAATAACTCCGATTACACGGTAGAAAGAAAAGGAACAGTTTATTGCACAAACCCACACAAGAAGAATAGAAGGAGTATTCAAGAATATGAAGTTAAGAGTCACAATAGAAACACAGACGAATAGTTCACAGGCACAAGAGATAAGCTAGGACTAGCAAAAACACAGAACATAAAACGAATAATAAAAACAAATATTTCGCGAGCAGTAGCGGGGCGCCGAGATGCGTGCGCTTCGCAGCAGAGGTGGGATCTCGACTGGCGGGCGGTAACATTCCAGCTAGCGGCCGGGCCGTGCGCGCGCGCTGTGTGTATATCTATACGTAGATATATTGGCCCAGCGATACTACGCGTATCGTCCGACTATGCTCGCCGATTAAATATAAATTAATGTTTAGTGTGATGAATGTATGAATTGTGAGTGTTATGTGTTATTATGTTTAGTAATATACTTAAATATGTAATAATATATATGTTATGTGTGGTGTAATAAATATATTAAATAAATTCATAAATGTAACGTGAATGTAATGTAGGTCGGCTACATGTACCTATATATTTATAGATAGATAGAGAACTCTTTATTGTCTCACCAATGAAATACATAATCAGTAATAAATATAATATTTACGAACTAGTGTAACAAAGGGCGGTCTTATCGCTGACAGTGATCTCTTAAAGACAACCTTTAGATGGACAGTAACGGTAGAGAAGAATAAACGGCGGTCTAAAACAATTTATAGATAAAGTAAATACAGATAAATTAAAAACTATTATCTAACTTTGTAATATATATACCTAGATTCTAATACATATATATTTTATAAAAAATAAGCTAATATATAATACTTTAAAATGGAATGGAATACATAGTAGTAGTAAATAATAAATAGGAGCAATTAAAATTACATATAATATATATGCACCATATAAATATGCTTAGGGACTTAGCGTGTCTAATCAAATCAAAACTATTTATGTTAAATGAAATCGCAATTTTTTTTATTCATTTTAATCAGACAATAAGCCAAAAATGGAGTTTTGGCGGGAATGCGAAAAAGATTGCGTCACCGCATTGTATTATTTTCCAAAACTTGTGTTATTTTCAGTGTTAGTGCATAAAATTGGTGGCATTCTATTAGTTAAGTACTGGATTATAGGCGTGAGTGTGGGAAAATGGTATAATGATGGTGAAACGTTTATTTTCGTGTTGTTTCCAAAACTCCATAGAAGCTTCAAGTAAAGTTGCCACCACTTTACTAGGAGTATGACTTTGACTAGACTATGACTTGACTTAATGACTTCCACTGTGACTTGACACATATTTGCGTGAAATATTATTAACTTGATAAATTATTAATTACTTGACACTGGCTAAATACACAATAGTGTGGGGCCAAAACAAAAATAAAAAAGCCTAAAAATAAACAGGACCATATTTATAGATGTTTTATAGGAAAACGACTTAATTATTACGCGTGCAACTTCAGGAGTTTTCTGGTTGCGGTCGCGGCTCTCTGTACCGCCGGAATCCAACTCTTGTAGCCCAAAAAAAACTGTACTGGAAACTAGAACACGAAGGACTTGAAGTTCGTCGCCCTTGTTTGCTCATGAGTATATAAAGTTAATTTGATATTTATGATGTTAAAGCGGTCGGTGGCAAGTGGCGTAGGTTGTATCGTTTTAAGGACATAGTCGCGATCCGGGCTAAGCCGCCAGTTGGCCGCAGGCCATCGTGTGTCGGGCCTTTTTATTGCTTTTAAAACACAAATAAAATGTACGCTGAGCCTCCACTCTACTACGTCATATGAGAAATGGAATATATTAGGTAATATTTTATGAGTGTTTTGACACTCCTTTACGTTAAATGAAATACGCAACAGTGTTAAATTATTGTGTGTAATGTAAGTATAAATCCTATCAAAACATGAACGAAGTCTCTTGCCTAACTACAAGTTAATGCAGTGCGGGGTCGATATGTGCTCGAAATAGTTCGTGTAATTATTGCACAGTACGTGCTCTTCGGCAAGCTTAAAAGTACTTTGCTGGGCGCTCTCCGTACGCTTAAATAACCAAATAATTATATCAATTTCGTGATACTGGTTTACCATAATTATATAAAGTTAAATATACGAGATAGCAGTCTACGAATGTATATCACATAACTCACCGCATGAAGTTTGCCTAAGACGTAATCTACTTGTTCATTCAACTCGTTCACCTTAATCTTCAAAGTGCATAACTGGCCGTGAAAACCTCAACTTTACACCACGACTCTATGATCAAGCAAGAGATACTACAAGCAGGCTCTATTTCCTCGTATTGTTCTAGAAACAATTTCCTGATATGAAGCCCTTTGTTCCAACGCGATGCGAGCAACTGGCGGTGTGCCAGCTTCTCTACATGTTTCATATTTCACTGGATCAGCGCACCATAGAATGGATGATCTTATATTTCTTTAATTTTCTTTCGGCTACTGCATGCGTTGGATTTTGGCTGGACCAAGTAGCAACGCTTTCACAACAAAATACTATGTTCGAATTCACCGGCACGTGTGCCAGCTTTATTAAACGTTTCTCGATTCTCGTGCTCGTCCCCACTCATGTTTCACCCAGCAACCATGCCAAATACATTATATTCTATAATAAATCACTTCAACGCCATTTTATTTATCCACTGGCTGCCAATATTAGGGATTCAATATTTAACTATTGTGATACTTTGAAAGTTTCAATATATTTTATAAATTATCTTTCGCTGCCTAAGTGGTTGGTACTAATGCGTTAATTAGAAGAAGGTTTAATGTCGCTCAACTCACATAGCTTTTGCAAGTTTCTGGAAGATTTTTTTTTTTTGAGAAACCAACGCTCCTTTTAAGTATTAAGATATCGTATTTGCTCTAATAGTACGTTATTCTATTTACTATGTTATATAAAAGACTTTTTCGTATAGTATTTAAATTTAAAATAATTTATGTTCCATGTCCTTTTGATACCTGCCTTTTGTACGTCACTTTAATATATAAAAGTTTACAGCATATACCAGGTTGTTTTATATTTTATTTACATATTATATTATTCTCGCCACTTCCACATTCTCTCACGAGAAACGTAACCCTAATATAATAATATATTTGTTTTATGCATTAACGACTTTTATACAATTAAAAATACTGCAAATTCTGGTTCTGATTAGGCAACTATTGGAATGACATCAAGAAAGGCATCCTGGGGCTCGGGGCTTACACAGCCGTTACGAGACAAGGTTCTCGATACATACTCGATACAAATCAATGATGTAAAATAGAATCAAAAAACTAAATGAATTAAATAAACCTAACGGGAAACGTTCAACAACTATAACATCGTATCAATGCTCCCCAAAAACACATGTGTATATATCAAGCGGCTCAAACAAGATACAAAAGAGAAGTCAGATTTCAACAATCCTCCCCTCACATTACTACTTGACATTTATGTATTAGAACCCAGAGGCTACTGACAATGGTAAATCAAAACAGCTTTATTCGATGTAAATAGATTGGATTCGCTTTGAAGTTTCGCATGATAAATTGTGAGGAAACCAGAGATCGCCGCCAGTGTTGATTTCAAAGACTGAATAGGATAAGGATTGACAAACTAGTTGAGCTGGAGCTTCAAATTCATGCTACCACTGGTCTAATGGTCTCATATGACCAGCAGTAAATACCGGTTTATGAAGATGATGATAGATATTCTTGCGGTCCAAAATCTCTACAGTTGAAAAGCTTTGAAAGAAAGTACTTGCAAATGCAAAAACTTGGTAGGAATAGGTGGGTGGTAGAACTTTTCTGCAAAGTTTGTCTAGGTCGCTTTGCCAGTTATTCTGCCGTCAAGCAGTAGTGTGCAAAAACTAATGTGTTTACGATTTGAAGGGCACTGTAGCTAGTGAAATTAGGCACTGGGCAAATTAGACTTTATGATCTGATCTCACAGTCGAATAATCTTATTACCAGACTGTGCTGATGTCTCAGGATGATGTGCGCAGTGCAGTGTCGCGCAAAACTTTATATTTTGGAGTTCCGAGTCACACTGTTCTGGTATGGGCGGTCGTGTCACTTAATATCAAGTGAACGACTAGCCCGTCACATCATTTAGTAACATTAAAAAAAATAGATGTCACAAAAATATACTTATAAGTACAGTTATAGAGATAATGTTTTTCGATAATTTTGTACCATTTTTTTATGTTGTTCCGGTTTTATTTATGTCAGACAAGTATCATTTGAAGACATTTCTCCTAATATTTAGAGACAATATAGCCGAAGGAGACGCCTGAATTAGGAACACACCGTAAGTGCTGGGCGACAAAGCTCTTGAGCGTGGTAGCTAGCGACACGTGTAACTATAAAGTGCTCGACCACCACGCTATGGTGCCATCACTATATTTTCCTTTCCTTCGCAAGGTAATTTTTTTTCGTATGTTTAGTTTTATGTCTAGTTTAACTAAAGTTTAACTTAAGTTTTTTCGTAATAAATAATACTAATTAAGCAGTTACTTACTTGATTCATTGTCATTGAAAAGAACTAAAGAAAAATGAGTTCAATTTTTCACCCAAGTTTCCAGTAACATTGAAAATGGTCTGCTGAATATGAATTCAAAGCGTAATGTCGCCAGATGATTTAGCAGAAGTTCTCGCCAAGATGCAAGCACAGAGATAACACGTTGTAGTTCTCTCAGAAACTATAATTATATGTGTACCTATATGAAACTTTTTCATAACGAAAATTACAATTTCAATCGTAGAGGATTTCAAGTCTTAAAATGAGTAGGTAACATACCTACTCAAGTGAGTAGGTGACATACCTACTCACTCTACTCACTCATTGATCATAATAACAGTACAGTAAATAGTGTGCATCTTCATAATTGTGTGTAATAAAGGTATATACATTCTTAAAAGAGATTGCAGTAATTTTATCACTCACAAACCAAACTTAGTATTTTATTCTGTTACCACAACTTTTTCAATGTAGTTATATTCTAACTTAATTTACTTTTTTAATGTTAATGAATGAAGTGACAAATCCTTATCATAATCTTTTAAATATACAAAAATGAATCTCTATTTCCATTATTCAACGCGTCATGGGTGTCCGGATAGAAAATTTTCGCTAATTCTTATTTTATTGTGTTTATTATATTCAGGAGAAGGTTCTTATGAAAGAAAAAGTTAAGAAAGTATGGAAAATTTTCACCGCGTGGGTAAAACCCTGGGGCGCATCTAGTCAGCTACATAAATTGTATCGTATATAAAATATAAACACAGAATTTGCCTAACTTACATAGTCTATGAATATAAATTAAATAATTTAAACAATATAGATTTTCTCATTTATTTCATCTGGATTATGGTTTGTCTAGCTACATGGGTAATCAAGGCTGCTTTCAGCTAGCAGACATGCAATTAATGCTTTTTTTTAAATAATGCTAGGACCACTTAATTTAATTAATGCATTATTTTATTAAGAGATTGGTACCTACTAAACTTAATTATCTTTATATATAAAAATGAATCTTTATTTCTCTTGGTCATCGCATCACGCGTGAACGGATGGAACATTTTCGTAAATTCTTTTTTTGTTGTGTTTATTATTGTAGAAGGTTTTTATGACTTTATGAATGAAATCTCTGCTTGAGCACCGATCGATGACTGAGCGTCGTTCTGTAATACGGACGTAAGAAAGTTAGAAATTTTTTTTCGTGGGTGAAACCGTGGGGCGCCGCTAGTTTATCTAAAAAAAATCATAAAAATAATAAGTGTAGACAATAGATACATAAAGTAAAGTTTCATGTAGATATGTTAGTAGTTATGCATCAATTGAGAAAAAATATTCGTCATCTTCATTCAGTACCTGCTTCGTCCTTAATTGGATGGCCACCACTATATTTGGAGCTATTTGTATACTAATGTATTATTATTATTATGCAATAGTCCATGATATTATGTTATGTTGAACTACGTATAATCACACTAATATTATAAAGGCGAAAGTTTGTATGTGTGTATGTCTGTTTGTGTGTGCCTGTTTGTGTGTATTTGTGTATATTTGTTACTCTTTCACGCTCAAACGGCTGAATGTATTTGGATGAAATTCGGTACCAAGATAGCTTATACACTGGATTAATATATAGACTACATTTTATCCCGGAAAAGTGAAAGATTCCCGGTTAAATACTTTTTATCCGTGGGTGAAACCGTGGGGCGCAACTAGTAATACATATTTATGTAAATAAGGCTTATTAAAAAATTTATTACACAGACTTACTGCAAATTTCCCGTATTATATTACACTAGCTGAGACCGCGGTTTCAACCGTAGATAAAAAAGTAGCCTATGTGTAAATCCACTATATAAGCTATCTATATTCCAAATTTCATCTAAATCCAACCAGCCGTTTGAGCGTGAAAGAGTAACAAACATCTATACATACAAACTTTCGCAGAATTACAATCGGATAATAAAACATTATTAATATTTTCTATTTCTTCAAGGGCAGTATCAAGGTTCAATGACTCCCGCAGTACAACCGCACCCGAGAGCACTAACCTGCTTCGCCTTATCGTAACCATATTTCCCAAGATCTTACCGGGTAAGTCCCTAACTATCTGCCGAAGCAATTAAAGCTACGGTACGTACCGCCAGCTATGTAAATGTTTAACTTTGTCTTCTATTTCGAAAGTAAAGGGTGGTATAAAGGTGAATAAAGTTTCTCCCGCTTGAACTTGACATTACGGTTCGCTGCTCTGCGGTCCTTTTACTACGTCTTGTACCACGTTTCTGCATTTTATGTTTTTTGTGTTCGCGATATTCCTGAAGTTGAGAACTTTATCGCAAGAAATTAAAATTGTTTTTAGTAGGGAGATGTGAATTTATCACACTAATATTATAAAGGCGAAAGTTTGTATGTGTGTATATTTGTTACTCCTTCACGCTCAAACGGCTGTATGGATTTGGATGAAATTCGGTACCAAGATAGTTTATACACTGGATTAACATATAGGCTACATTTTATCCTGGAAAAGTGAAATGTTCCCGTGGGATGAGCAAATAATTAAAATACTATTTATCTGCGTGTGAACCGCGGGGCGCAACTAGTAACATCATAATTACAATATTAGTTGGATAGAATCGACGCTTCAAATAGGTAGCTGCCGTTTGGGGAATATCTCGATGAAAAGTTTCACCGAGATATATTTTGGGTATTTACTATATTCGTTCCAAGCGTCTCGGCTGCTCAATTATACTTTGAAACTACCTTGAATACCTAATTAGCCTAGCGAAACAACAATTATATCATATTACATACATTAATTACTACTAACGACTGAAATATTACCGCAACCACCTGTTCTATGGTTACTTACATTTTGAGATAAAGTCAAATTCTAAACGAAAATCTTACCGGTGTCGTCGAATAAAAACATATAAGTAGGTACCTATTATTAGATTGCAGAACTGACGCTACAATAAGAGATACCTAAATAATGTATGATTTGTGGGCAGGCTGTGGTGTTATTAGACGACTGATGCGGCCGCACATTGTTCGTGCTGGCAGGGCTGCGTGGCAGGAATTTGCGGGAAGCTTCATTTCCGCATAATATAAGCCTGCGGTCTCACCATTTCCTATCTACACTTGATAGCTCCTTTACGATGCTTCTTGCATCGATACGCCTATCTTGTATGACATACACAATAATTAAGGCAAGTAACCGATTTAGCATAACTTTGATGATATGAAGAAGATGAATAATATTAGACACGTCCCGCGAAATGTATGTGTTTAGTTAATTGTAGGTTACAGATATTTAAATTGTACATAAGTTTATGCGAAAGCTGCCGCGGCTTGCGTTAGTAACTGGTTCCCAGAAGAAGGATATCGAATATGTCCGAAACCTGGTCGGAGTAATTTCGACTTTAATTGACGTGAGTTTAGCCTTTATTTATCTTACAAAATAATTTATATTACATCCAATTTTTTTGAGCAAACTCACTGTAGTATAATAGGTCTTTACCTATGAAATTGCCGTATTGCAGTAAAGACTTTTCAAACAAAAAAAAGTTTTGCTTGGCTATGAATTCTAAATTCAAATTAATTTTGTTTTAAAAATATGACATTCTATTTACAATATAAGTCTTTTGTTTATTGATTAGCGTTGTATTTTCATTACATTTCAACATTTTTCCTCATAATGGATACTTTAAAATTTCGTGTAATTATGGAATATGAGTTCCGTCGTGGCACCAACGCGGCACAAACGACACGTAACATCAACGACGTTTACGGAGAGAACTGTACAAACGAACGTACAACCCGTTATTGATTTGCTCGGTTCCGTTCTGGGAATTTCGACTTGAAAAATGAACCTCGTGGTCGTCCGGAAACTTTGGTCAACAATGATGAATTAAAGGCGATTGTGGAAGCTGATGAATCTCAATCTACAGCTGAGCTGGCAGCAGCTTTTGATGTTAGCATCAAAACAATATTGGTCCATTTGCGACAGATTGGCAAGATAAAAAAGCTTGATAGATGGGTGCCCCACGAACTTAACGATCGCCAGCGCAACGTACGCGTCGAGACTTGCCTTGCGCTGCTTAACAGGCACCGAAATGAAGGAATTTTGAACCGAATTGTTACGTGCGACGAAAAATGGATTCTTTTTGACAATCGAAAGCGCTCAGCAAGTTGGTTAGGTCCTGGTTCGGTACCAAAGCAATGTGCAAAACGAAAAATGACCCCTAGAAAGGTGATGGTCACAGTTTGGTGGTCTAGTGCTGGTGTGATTCATCATAGCTTTTTACAAAACGGCGAGAGCATTACTGCAGATGTGTACATTGAAGAACTGACCACAATGATGGCGAAACTCGCACGTCTGCAACCAGCTTTGGTCAATCGGTCGTCTCCACTGCTACTTCACGACAACGTGCGACCCCATACTGCACAACAGACCGTCTCTAAGCTGCATGAGTTGGGTTTGGAAGCTCTCCCTCATCCGCCATACTCATCAGATCTTGCGCCTACCGACTATTACTTTTTCCATAATTTGGACAACTTTTTAGCGGGAAAAAAATTCAATTCCCGAGAGGCAGTACAAAACGCCTTTGAAGAGTTTGCTGTCTCCCGTCCTGCTGATTTTTTCAAGAAGGGCATCCATAAACTGCCACAGCGTTGGCAAAGATGCATTGATTGCAGGGGTGATTAGTTTGAATAAAAGAAATAAATAAGTTCGAAAAAAAAATACTTTAACTTTTTTCAAACAAAACGGCAATTTCATAGGTAAAGACCTAATATGATCAAATCACACATCAACAGCCGAAAAACGTTATTTTGTTGATCACGGGCCTCACCCATACAACAACAATTTGGACGCTTTTATCAATCGGGTTTGCCATAATCATCACGCTTAGCAGGTTTGGTGACTGCAGAAAATTTTAATGTACCTAGAAGTATTCCGCTGCCCAATTTTTTGATATTACAACGCTCTTACGAAAAGAAAGAGATGATATGGTCTTATTCTTACATCACTGCGACCAAACGATATCAGTGAACATTGACCGAATAAATCCGAAAAAAAGAACTTAGTATCACTATTTTACTTCTATACGCATTTTTCGCTTTTGCCCGGTGTAATGCCAAGGTAATATTATTTTTATCCAGATATTTTCATAGATATTGAAGAGTTTTTGTTATAAGCCCTTGAAAATTTATGCAAATATTATCATTTGGAATGTTTCAAAGAAGCAAAAATTTTGATGATTGTTTTAAGTTAGGGTTATATTGTTTTAAAGTTGGCGGCAATTTTTTGGCGATACGCAAGATTCCGAAGATTTTTTATCGCGTAAAAGGAGAAACTCTTAAAAGTAAGGAGTTGAAAAAACAACGTTGCTTCCACCAATCTAATCTGGATACGAATCTGTTTGCTTCAAGGCAAGCATTTATTTATCTAAAGTCTTGCGTAATAGGATTGTAGCGTAGTTGCTTTGGTTCAGTATCTAGATGTGCGTTTAGTGCAATACCAACAGCCTTGTAGATAAGGGGATCGATCCTCATTTACATCAGCAACTACAAGACTGCTCATGTGTCCTATCTTAAATAGCTTGATAGTGTTGAGTAAATCCTAATATCCTGTCATGTCTGTCCGTCTGTGTGGAAATACGTCTCGCAAAAACCACTGGATGCATTTAGATGCTCATTGCTGATTATTGGAATTTTATGTATTTTTGGAGTTCGAAGCAAGGTCTCAGTTAAAGTCACATACTATTCGGCTTATGCGCACACCTCTAAGATATGGAATGCGCTTCCACTACCGGTAATTCAATCTAGCATTTTTAACCATATTTTTAGGTAACAAGGCATACGTATTTGACGTTTTCCCGAAGTGGATTACCTGTTTACGTGGGTTTCTCGTAGCGGCACTCCGTGTTAACAATGTGGAAAATTGAAAATACCTTACTCTGTGTTGGAGGCAGTTCACTGTGAGGCTGATATTTGGCACCTCATATCTAAGCCTAAGTCACGATAGCGTAGCGCTCGATAACAGACGAGCTTACGAGCATCAAGGTATTTGTAAATAATGTACTCTAAACTTCACTAAATACGACACAATTAGTGGAGGTACAGCGTGTCGAACCTCTGCTGTGAAATACCGCCTTATATCTGAATAAAACTGCTTCTTATTCTCGACTCGTGGATAACGTATTATACTATTTTCACCAAATACCTCGAAATAACAATGATAATAACGCCCAATGATAACATACATAGATCCTTGGCCCTAACTAAGATTCCCTGTATCTAGAGACCCGGGAACGACGAGGACCATGGTCCCACAACACCCAAACTCAGAACAAGTATTTGCGTTGTTCGTTTTTTCTGTGCACAAATACTTGTCCTGTCGCGAGAATCGAAATAACTGAATGCTAGTAACAATTCAACACTTTGGTGGCAGAGAATTGACGGGAAGCAGGCGGCTGTAGGTAGCTGCGACGACTGGTCATAAAATATTTTTTTATCACTTTACCTACTTTTATTAATACCCAAGTCCATATCAGCACCGTATATGGCATGCTGTACCCCACCTTCTAGTAGGATAAGAGTAGGCGAGTGTTTACGTGTCGATCAATAATACAAGACTAATTATTATTGGTATAAATTACCATTCAAGCAGTTCAAAGATAATATCGCCCTTGTAACACAAGACTTGTAAGTTTGAAGAGGTGGGGTCTTGGGGAAACGAACACCGCAGAGCGCGAGACAATCTCGCCGATGGCTCATTCAATGCTGCAACGAACCGACTACGGAATTGAATTGGAAGCAAATGTGCCGTGCGAATACTGACACCGAATATAAACTGAACCACTCAACTGCTAGAGCCGCGATACCCACGCCAATCAATGAACAAATCGTTGTCGATTTCCAACGAGTACATTAGGATCTACAAAGAGAAAATTGAATGTTGATGATCTTAACATCTTAGCATTTACACCACAGTTAACTTTGTTTATTTCCACTCAGCGCTGAAACGGCTGAATGGGTTTTGATGTTATGTGCAGAACTACTATAAAGGTATGCTAAAATAACCATTGGCTTCTTAAAGCATGTAAAATCAGTTCACAGTAGTTGGGTCATTTAAACAAAACATTATAGTAATTTTAAAACTCGTTTTATTTTTTCCCGTTACCTACAATGTAATTTATAATCGATGAAACATTTCAGATTTTTAAACAGTAAATGGAGTGGAAAAAATACCATAAATGAAAATTAAAATATCCATTCGATAATTAATAAGTAGGTAAGTATGTACTTTCTTTAAAACGTGCATATTTTGTTTTATTTTTTTTTATAATTACTACAGCGTTACATTTATATTTATATTTTATGTATAGGTTACAATGTGGCCATAAGAGAACTATACAAGTGATGATATATAGATCTATAGTATTTTAAAATCTGTGCTAAGTATTGTGTGGAGTACGTTAAGTCAGAACGTAGGTATATACGTAGCTTCATTATTATTTTTTAGTTTTATTTATTTTATAATGCTTAAACTAAATAAATAATTTACATTCAATCAATCATTCCACTTTATTTCACAAAAGCTGATGCCGTTTATATAATGGAGTTGTGTAAGAGAAGGTATATGTCAGCGGAGCATGTTGGGGATAGGAACGTAATGAGCGGAGGGTGACGAAGGCGCCAGTCTTCTTGCTGACTCGGCAACAACAGGGTAATGTGCCAACCAACGCGCAGTTCACCACCGTGAGATTACCTGGGGTTGGGGAAAGAAAATAGGGTTGCAAAAGAAATAACTACCTATATAATTTTTATAGCTGGTACACTCGCGAAAGCTGCCGCGGCTTACGTTAGTAACTGGCTGGCTGGTCGGAGTAAATTCAATTTTTAATTGATGTGAGTTTAGCCGCTATTAATTTTACAAAATTATATATACCTATATTATATTTTAAACTTCGTGACATATGAAACAAAATCAAATCAAAGGTAGATTGGCATTCAAAGTAGCGTTCAATATAAGAGTGAGGCCTATATTCAGCAGCGGCCTATGATGATGTTGATGATGATGATGATGAAACGTAGCCTGCATTAGACCAAAGCATACGAACAACACATACAAACAATAGAAGCTTTAGCTATTTTAAAGTAGTCTATATAAATTTAATCTGTTTGCTTTTAAAGAAGATTTACGGGCCACGTGCCTTTATTCTTTAAGCTAACTAGGTACTACGTACCAACTATACCTACTATTAAATGCATTAAGAAAGAAAAAATATTTAAGATATTACCTACGGGGCATGACAACATTTATCATCTCCAGAATCCATTTTTGTTTGTACGAGTGTCAAATTATGTTTTCAACAAGATCAAGGTCGCTTTTTACGTGATGCTAGAATTTTCAGATTCTTTCCTTGAAAACGTCCTCCAATGCGTTAGTGGATTTCAGAGAAATAACGTTCCAGCCTCACGCCGCTTTGCAATGGGTTCTGTTCCATGCTATATGGCTCTGTAGTCAGATTGATGACGTGGCTTTGTTGTACAAACACGGTACGGCACCGTCATTACCTAATACGCACTTAATTTTGGAAATTTTCTTTAATAATTCTAAAAATTATACAACATTGAAACGAATAATTTAAAACTATGTTGTCTAACAGTGACACAATTTTCTATACGAAGAATCTGAGATATACTTAGTTTAAAAAGGTAGTATGTGCTCGCAAAACGTTAAATACATCAATTTGAAAACTCATGAACCTTTTCATTCCAGCACTGTACCACAACCGATGAGCGAGGAAAATGTGTAAACACAAAGTTTGCAAGATAAATTTCTTCCAATGACCATCTGCTACCGTCTACATGACGCGCTGCAGCTGCGCCAGTATACGTGACTTCGGGCCTGCCTCCTCTCTACTATACTCCACTATAACAGTCCACACTACATATTCAGTAGTCGATAGAAAGCATTTTTAGATAAATGTCATACAATTATTTAGAGAGTATATTGGCGTACCTACACATAACTGAAATTGTTTTGTGACATTGATTACCTAACATTTCATAAGACAGGTGACTTCCTATTTAAAAAGGTTCATGGTCAACTGACTTGAACATGGTAAGCAACAAATTGGTTCCAATCAAGGTGCCAATATATTTATTTTTATATATAATAATAATAATAATAACGCCCAGCCAACGATCATATACAAAGATCTTGGACCCTAACTAGGACCCCCTGTATAGTAATATAAATATATAGCATAGTAATAATATAATTCAAAATATTATTTATTTGCAACTTAATTTTCTATATACTACAATGATTTAATAACTAATACTAAAAACTACCTACTACTAACTACTACAAAAAACATTAGGACTACATACTGGCCGCGATGACGTATAGACAGTCCAAATGCTCCTGCCCACTACCAGTAGGTAGCGTACCCAACATGCTGGCAGCATAATAATATAATTAGACACATTTATTAATATGAGGTAACAATCATAATAGAAAATACTAACAACAGAATTGAGAAATACTCCTTTTTTTAATTCGGTTGAAAAACCGATGTTATTCTCGGGTAATGTTCTGTACCTATCGAGGACATTTTTCAAAGGTCTCGGCAACCACAACTCGCCTCCTCCTTGAGGTTAAGCACCTACTATAGAAATTCGTTTACAAGCTAAAAGCTTTCCATTTGTGGAGTGAAATGCCTTAGTACCTGCCTATTGAGCTAGATGCGCTCCTTCGTCCTTTATTTAACATGCGGCTGTGGAGTTACACATAGCAGGCAACGGTTAATATACCTCGTTATTAAAATGATAAATCACGCATTAATCCTTTCCTTACTAATATTATAAACGCGAAAGTTTGTATGTATGGATGTATGGATTAAGATGTTTGTAACTCTTTCACACAAAAACTACTGAATGGATTTCAATGAAACTTATTGGAATGCAGATAGTTTATACGATGAATTAACACATAGGATATTTTTTATCCAAAGGTGAAACTGCGGAACGCAACTAGTATTGAATAAAGAAGAATTAAGGACGAAAGGAACCTAAGAGAGGATTAAAAAATATTCAGTTCGTACAATACAACCTTTCGTGTAAGGTTCTATATCTATGGTAAGTATCTAGGTACTATAATATCTCTCAGGTTTGTCTCATAGAAATATTATCAAAATCAGTTCTGTAATTTGGTTTATAATTCAAAATAACTGGGAAAAAAACATTGATGCTGATATCATCCAAGTATTTCTCGGTGTAAAATGAAGGGGATTAAAATTTGAAGACGATTTCACCCCTCGTCTATAGGACATATTAAACCATAAACTGCGTTTTTTAGTCATTTTAGTCATTGATTTGACCACTATTCCACCAGATGGTATTAAATAACGACTTACTTAACGATCAATGCAAAAAAACTTGCCTAAAAGATAATACAGAAGCCATATGATAGGTGTTTCAAAATCTGCGGCATAAAGAAAATAAAACATTTTGATCAAATGATCGAATGTAAAACCACTGTAGTGTTCCTTCATAAACGGTATCGTTCCCACCGTGTACAGTCGCAGCCACAATAGCCCGGTAACCCAATGAGCGTCACATTTCCAGGAAATGAAATTATGCAACAGTGCAAAATGACGGCATGCGTTGGCATCCCGAACCGCAACTTGTCCGGAACTACTGATTTACTGCCTGTACATTTTAATTAAAAGCAAATTATAACCGCTGACGTCGATGTTTCCGCACTCATTTATTCTAGCTTCGTACTAAGAATGGACAAGTTTTAGGACATCCCTACTAAGGACTCCCTAGTGATGTTAAAGCATTACGCTACCTACTAACCTTCTTTTTTGGTACAAAATATAATCGAAACTATTTTATTCTACTTTCATAGGTTTTTTGGTATTCAAAGCTAAGTCTCACGCACGAGCCGAATCCCTCGTGACATCGACTGGTCCCTCAAAAAGTCGCTCTGGAAATATTTATACCTACTCCATTTCCCGGGCAAAAGCTTTTTATAAAATTCTACATGCACGAGTGAGAGTATCGATGTTTCTGAGCAGATAGGTTGGCACACCGCGGGCGAGCCACTCATCTCATATTCTACGTATCATCTACACCTAACAAAACCGCGCTCGACCGCACCAAAATATACGAGATTCATTCTTTATTTATTCATACAAAAACCGGTGGAATTTCATTATGAGAGCCGTGATAAATGATCGCGTATCAAAGGCAAGCAATTTATTAGGAAGAAAGTTGGGCAATTAGCGCTAAAAACACAAAAAGCAGACGTGAACAGAGCGCTATCGATTACATCAGCTATTTGAAAGTCCCATTAGCCGCAGCGGGCATGAGCTTCATGTTCCCGCAACTTCCCGCGACCGCGAGGTGCTGGCTCCGCGCAATTTATCTCCAATTTTTCCCCTCGAGAATAAACAATGCTTTCCTTTGACTTCAAAGCAGATAGATCTGTACCAATATATGTACTTATAATACTTGCATTTATCCTGAAAATCTAAAATTCAGTGATAGTTACCTCTACTTACCTACTTATTAATTAGGGTATAGGTACCTAGTAGGTACCTAGATAACTAATTATACATCGACACAGATCACATTACCCAGTAAGTACCCATTTATATTAAACTAACAAATAATTAACACCTATTTTCTTGCGAACATAAAGGAAAAAGTTATAACACATAATTTTTAAGATTACCACATTACCTGCTTAACTTACCCTTTCTCCATCCGCATAGGTGTCGTAACTTCCAATAAATTATTTCGGAGAATTTGCATAAATATCGAATTAACATTGTTCCGCTTCCAGCTGGAATCATTTTAATGAGGGAAGTGTCCCCGCTTTTCCCGTGGATCCTTTTTTATATTACTGCCTTGGCTGCTTATTACAGAATAAATTTTAAAGAAGTAGGCGACGAAATTAACTTCGGCACGAGGCATTTTAATTGTGAGCCGTAATTGATACTCAGAAATTTGGTTCGCGCCGTGACAAATCTTGGACGATTTTTTTACATTCATACATAGACTTTTGCATCACGTTCGAAAGATTTTATCAATATCTTTTTTTAGTTTGATTCTTAGTATTTTCTTTCGCTATTATTTCGTGTTGAATGTCAAATCAAATCAATTTTTATAGCTTTGGGTTACATGATTTCTAAAGTGGAATAACTTATAGGAAAACATACATTCCATAATTTATTAAGTCTAGTCCAACTTAAGTATTAAGTCCGTGAACCCTGTGCTATACATAAGCCGTACTAACACAGTTTATACCCTGGTACCGGCACTTCCAATTGTCATTATGTATAAAGATCATGGACACAAAAACAAAAGAAAATCTCTATCATCAATAATCTAATCAGGTACAGTTTCCAGATTATATAATAGTTTTTAATATAGTAAGTAATGCAAGTTACTGGTGTTGTGTTCCCGTAAAAGTTCTCCGAACCAAGCAATCTTCTCTGTCAGAGCAGCGAGTTCTTCCACTGTAGGTATCGTCAAGTACTTTGTGGTATCGTCACTACACATCACTAATGAACGAACCGATCAAACGCATCGGTTTTGATTTTGCTATAAGTCGGAAGAATTAAAGTAAACAATTCCATTTCTTCTTCCGACAAGCGAGAAACAGATTATTATTTAGTATATTATTTTGTTCTTCTAAAAATAATTGTGTCTTCAGTTGTCTATCACATTTTAGCACCAGTTTAACAATCTGTTACAGTAAAAATAAACATAAACATTTAAAACTAAACAAGTTTATTTTGCTGCTCTTGAAAGTAAACACGTAAAAATATGTTCACTTATAAGTACATATCAAATTATTGTAGATGTAACATTTATAATAAAAAATATAGCACCAAGGCACAATAGTTATTTTGACCTATTATATTACAATTTACAAGATTATATCCCAAAATGGCAAACATATTTAACAAGAATTCTGAAATTATACAAATTTTACTTTACACATGAAGGTAATACAATTATTATTAATATGACTTACAAATAAATGGCGACAGTATGACATGTATTATCTTGCACTATATATAACTCTTATAAAAATGAAATAAACTTATATGAATACTCTTATAACCCAGATTACAAGAACAAGTACATTTTTTAAACTTTCGAGACCTGAACTCATATTGTAAAGATAAAACGGGTCTATTCGCGCACAAAAATTATCCATACCAGTCCCCTCGTGACCACGGCCAATGTAACTTGGTCGAAACGTCGAGGTTAGTCAAAATTATGTTTTGATAATTTTAGTGCGCGAATAGACCCGTTTTATCTTTACAAAACAAGTAAATTGTTCATAAATTAAAAATACCCCGCGACGAATAGTAGTAAATCGTCAACTAGAAAAATGCTGATTGGTGATCTTCAAATTACTTACTTAGAGATTATCTTGAATCATAGCTAAGAACACTTTATCATTTCCACTGTTTTACTGACATTTTCATGATACATTCATTATCATCATATAATTTGATTTAATTTAATTTTAAAAGAATAAATCCCGTATATAAACAATTAGGGACGAAATAACACGTGCGTTGATGTCGGTTCATCTTATTCAACATTTCAATATTACAATTGAAACTTTTGAAACAAACATCATGTTACCATAGATTCTTCAATCCATACGGTACGAGACGCCCGAGGCCATAACCTTTAGCGCCTTAGTCATACTATGTTCCTCTCTTTCACTCAGTAAATTGGTTATAAACAACAACATTAATTTGCAAACACAAAAGGCCTTATTCATCAACGCTCTATAAACCTATCTATGATAGACATAACATAGATAACTTTTGGACACATAAAAAGCTTATAGGAAAAATAAAATGATTCACGTCAAATGTAACAAAGAGCGATTTTATCGCTTAAAGCGATCTCTTCCAGGCAACCTTTAGATAATTATATTACATGATCTATGAACTTCTCTGGTGAGAAAAACGCGTGAGAGCGAGACAACTTTTTTTTATTACTGATTAGCTTAGCGGCTTAACATTTTATGCTTACAATATTCTTAATTAAAAATTTACACAATAACAAACGTTTTGTATCCCTTCAAGACATCTCTGAATATATATAACTCAAAGGTGACTGACTGATCGACTGACTGACATAGTGATCTATCAACGCACAGCCCAAACCACTGGACGGATCGGGCTGAAATTTGGCATGCAGGTAGATGTTATGATGTAGGTATCCGCTAAGAAAGGATTTTTCGAAATTCCACCCTTAAGAGGGTGAAATGGGTGGTTGAATTATTTTGCCATAGGCCACGCCGCGGGCGAAGCTGCGGGCAAAAGCTCGTTAATAATAAAAAAGGGGGAAATAGGATATTGAGACTGCTGAGTCAACAGGGCGAGGGGTTATTATAATAACTTTGACTGCAGAACACTGCAAAGCAAAAAACGACATTTATTCTTAATTTGAAATGTTCCAATACACAAACTGAGTATTGGAACTGTGTGTGTTGTGTTTCTGTCGGTTGCGATCAGCTGGGCGATCACATAACCCAAATTTCCTACCCGATTGCAACAATTATAACCCGATTGCAACAGATAGGAACACAAATTTGTATGGATTTTGAAAGTTTGAATACGCAGTTTATGTGCATAGTTAGTATGGAAATGTCTCCTGTTGCATTGCAATCAACGTTTCGTGATCACCCAGGTTACGTAATGATCTAGCAGCTGTAGAACAAAAGGGTGTTGTCGGCTACACCCTTTTGTTATCATAAATACCGGTAAATAATGCACATCGAGCTAAAGAGGGAGATAATGAGACGACAAAGAAGGTGACACTAGCCAATCATCAAATCAAATCAAATATATATTCAATTTACAGAGATCTTAAAATTACATAATCTATACATATAAAACCGCCGCGGGCAAAAGCTAGTTAGACATAAGTTAATTTCAAACTGCATGCAAGCGTGCAAATAATAAATGTTATAGCACTCTATTTAAAGTTGAAAATCGCAGATCATATTTTGATGTCAAAATGTGTGTTATTTTACGGGTTTTTTTGAAGATTATGTGAAATATGGACATCAAATAAATATTCTATCTTGTCATTAATTGCTCTGGCTATTTAATTTGTTAAAATTACGCAAAAGCTCTTTTCTGTCGTGTAATAATTTCACTGCATGTAAAAATGCATTGACTTTAACAATCTTTTGTATCTAAAAATCTGTGACGTAGATGCACGACAAAAGAAGAATGTTACATGTTTTTGGATAATGATTTACAGCTTTTCAAAAATATATGTCCCTGAGTGACAGCAACGATACTAACAAGCTGAGACCGATCTCTTTATCGCGATGCACATTATTCACCACCGATACATATACCGTTAAAGGAAAAATTGGCACTGCTCGTAAAAACATGAAAGGGCGAGCGAGACGGGTGAACGTGCGTCACCTTGCAGCGCGGCACCTCCGTGCGTACTCCGGCGCGACTAGATGCAGCCACTGCGGCTGGATCACTGACAGTGTTACCATGTAGGACCGCTTGGTGTGAAGTAGCTCGGTGTAGAGGAGCGCGGGGGGGTGCGGGCGGAGTGCGTGCAGCACGCTAGCGGGGTGCGGGGCGGCCGCGACCCCCGCGCCTGTCACGTACCGCCCCGCGCCCTCCCCGCCGCGAGACCACGCGCAGTTCGTAAACAACCCGCTTAGTAAGCACTTCAACAGCTGCGAATGATAAAATGTATGATACAACCAAATTGAAAACTGTGCAATAGGCTATTTGATTACTATTAAAAATGAACAAATAAATCTATATTTATAAAAAAAAATCACGTTAGTTACACCACTTATAGCTCAAGAACGGCTACGGAACGGCGGACTAATATTTATGAAATTTGTGTTTTTGTATATTAGGTCTTTACCTATGAAATTGCCGTTTTGTTTGAAAAAAGTTAAAGTATTTTTTTTTCGAACTTATTTATTTCTTTTATTCAAAGTAATCACCCCTGCAATCAATGCATCTTTGCCAACGCTGTGGCAGTTTATGCATGCCCTTCTTGAAAAAATCAGCAGGACGGGAGACAACAAACTCTTCAAAGGCGTTTTGTACTGCCTCTCGGGAATTGAATTTTTTTCCCACTAAAAAGTTGTCCAAATTTTGGAAAAAGTAATAGTCGATAGGCGCAAGATCTGGTGAGTATGGTGGATGAGGCAGAGCTTCCAGACCCAACTCATGCAGCTTAGAGACGGTCTGTTGTGCAGTATGGGTCGCGCGTTGTCGTGAAGTAGCAGTGGAGACGACCGATTGACCAAAGCTGGTTGCAGACGTGCGAGTTTCGCCATCATTGTGGTCAGTTCTTCAATGTACACATCTGCAGTAATGCTCTCGCCGTTTTGTAAAAAGCTATGATGAATCACACCAGCACTAGACCACCAAACTGTGACCATCACCTTTCTAGGGGTCATTTTTCGTTTTGCACATTGCTTTGGTACCGAACCAGGATCTAACCAACTTGCTGAGCGCTTTCGATTGTCAAAAAGAATCCATTTTTCGTCGCACGTAACAATTCGGTTCAAAATTCCTTCATTTCTGTGCCTGTTAAGCAGCGCAAGGCAAGTCTCGACGCGTACGTTGCGCTGGCGATCGTTAAGTTCGTGGGGCACCCATCTATCAAGCTTTTTTATCTTGCCAATCTGTCGCAAATGGACCAATATTGTTTTGATGCTAACATCAAAAGCTGCTGCCAGCTCAGCTGTAGATTGAGATTCATCAGCTTCCACAATCGCCTTTAATTCATCATTGTTGACCAAAGTTTCCGGACGACCACGAGGTTCATTTTTCAAGTCAAAATTCCCAGAACGGAACCGAGCAAACCAATAAAGGGTTGTACGTTCGTTTGTACAGTTCTCTCCGTAAACGTCGTTGATGTTACGTGTCGTTTGTGCCGCGTTGGTGCCACGACGGAACTCATATTCCATAATTACACGAAATTTCAAAGTATCCATTATGAGGGAAAATGTTGAAATGTAATGAAAATAAAACGCTAATCAATAAACAAAAGACTTATATTGTAAATAGAATGTCATATTTTTAAAACAAAATTAATTTGAATTTAGAATTCATAGCCAATCAAAACTTTTTTTTGTTTGAAAAAGTCTGTACTGCAATACGGCAATTTCATAGGTAAAGACCTATTATATCTTCGTCCGGAATAGGAATACGTGTAGATAAGTAATCAAATTTATGTTAATCAATAAAAAAAAAATCTAAATCATTCATTGACTATTAGACGGAACGAAGTTCGCCGGATCAGTAGCTCGAATTATTTTCATAAAGTAGCTTAAAAATGAATGTAATCATTGAAAAAATAAGTAAGTGAAATCGGTAAACAAATCACAGAGTAGTACGCCTTTAAAGGTTCTGGAGGGGGCATTTCCTGTCCCTATCTTGCAAAACAGAGATCGAGTGAAGCTTCCTCATAGCTACTATGAAGTTTTGCTAGTGACGTCATATACCAAAGAAATTGTGTGTAAAGTTACCATACAGGTACAACAGCTTAGTAATGAGTTACAGTGAGAACTGGTAACTGACGTCACTGCGTGTTTGAGCTCTCTTTTTCTATTCCTGTATTTAAAATTGTATGTAAAGTTACCATACAGGTACCACAGCTTAGTAATGAGTTACAGTGAGGACTGGTAACTGACGTCACTGCGTGTTTGAGCTGTCTCTTTCTATTCCTGTATTTAAAATTGTATGTAAAGTTACCATACAGGTACCACAGCTTAGTAATGAGTTACAGGAGAACTGGTAACTGACGTCACTGCGTGTTTGAGCCGTCTCTTTCTATTCCTGTATTTAAAATTGTATGTAAAGTTACCATACAGGTACCACAGCTTAGTAATGAGTTACAGTGAGAACTGGTAACTGACGTTACTGCGTGTTTGAGCTGTCTCTTTCTATTCCTGTATTTAAAATTGTATGTAAAGTTACCATACAGGTACCACAGCTTAGTAATGAGTTACAGGAGAACTGGTAACTGACGTCACTGCGTGTTTGAGCCGTCTCTTTCTATTCCTGTATTTAAAATTGTATGTAAAGTTACCATACAGGTACCACAGCTTAGTAATGAGTTACAGTGAGAACTGGTAACTGACGTTACTGCGTGTTTGAGCTGTCTCTTTCTATTCCTGTATTTAAAATTGTATGTAAAGTTACCATACAGGTACCACAGCTTAATAATGAGTTACAGTGAGGACTGGTAACTGACGTCACTGCGTGTTTGAGCTGTCTCTATTCCTGTATTTAAAAGGCCTGTATCTTAGTCATTTTTGATATATTTAATTTTTGTTTTCATGATTGTCGATTTTTTAGGTTATAGGGAATAGTATTATTTATTAATGCAATAAAAATATAGCAGTCAAATAGCCTATTGCTTTCTCCATACAGACTAAATAGTAAGTTAAGCAGAGCTGCATCAATTGTCGGCAGGCATTACATATTTATAGAAACTCTCATTCCTTGTGGTGGGTAGATTAATCCTGTAATAGACAAGTAAGTTGATATTTTACCTGATCTGTAGCCATCCCGCAACTGGTAACATTCAAGTTTAATCTCTGACAAATCATGAGCAGTTGATGCCTAACATCAGATGCATAAGACAAATTCTTATGGTTTAGATAATTTTCTTTACACCATTGCTGAAAAATAAAACCATTAAAAATGCTAGCTTATTTATAATAATACTTTAACAGCCTTATTAATAAACGGGTATTAGTCTCGGGTTAGTTACTTCAGCTTTTGTCCTTTTTTTGCTACTGGAATATTTAGCTGGATCGAAAGAGATAAAAGATGGTGTAACTAATCTAAAGCTAGTTCGTGTTTATTAATAAGGCTGTAAGTGCAGATAATAAACTTATAAATGTTACCTTTTTCAAAGGCGCCTTGCAAAAAGCTTTGAAAACGTTAAGTAAAGTCAAATGGTCCCCTACAGGCGACACAAACTTTTGTTTGCATTTTATCGCTTCTTCCCTTTTATGTAACGGAGTATGGAATACATTCTCACTGGACAGCACTGCCACCAAACTTAGGGCCTGCATAAATTAACATTGATCAATAGAAATAGGACATGGTCTTACAGAAACTTTAAATTAATGACCGTTTGCACTAAAGTTTATTAAAATACAACTTATTTAAGCAACATTTTCCCTAGGTTCTCATACATTTGTTAAGTTCGTGTCAACTTGGCACACCAAATACTGAACGCTCATTGGCTGTCTGTTAATCATCGACGGCGATCAACCAATGAGCATACAGTATTTGGAGTATTGACACGAGTCAGTCAAACGTACGAGGAACGGGGGCTAGAGAAATAAGTGCGAACTTAAAAACTGTAATCTTTATTGCTGACAGGCATTTTAATAATATTTATAGTTAAATTACCTCTTCCAAGCAATGGAATTCAGGCGCACTTAAAAGAACCTTCGAGTACTTTGGGTCGATTGGAAATGCAGACATTTTCTTCCCCAACACTGTCAATTGTGGATTCATTTCACTATCGATTGCACCTGAAAAGATGAAATACTTGAATGATTAATTTTAGTAAATTGAGAGCGTCGTCGCCAAGCAGCAAAGTATGCTCCTTAGAAGAAACTTAGGAGTATCTGTAGTAACTACTTACCCAGGTCTTTCAATAAAGTGAGCGAGGCTCTGATGGAATCCGTAGGCGGAGCGTCGATGAGCGGAAAGGTACTGGGTTCGATGCCCGCCGCTATCAGTAGAAGAATAGTAGGAGCCAGTGGACATCTACAACAAAAAATCTATTTGGATCACAAACTTAGTAGACCAGAATTTTTATGCGCTCGACTGTTATTCGCGTTAAACTGGTACGAATTCTATGATCGGTCTTTTAGCATTCAGGCTGTCCGCCTCTGGAATGCACTACCTGTGACTATACGGAAGGCACCATCATTGTATACCTTTAAGGATCAAGTGAAGGAGTTTTACTTGTCTGGAGTTTTACGTCAAACGTTGGGTATTATTGGTTTCTGAATAAATATGTGTCACACTAATATTATAAAGGCGAAAGTTTGTATGTGTGTATGTGTGTTTGTGTGTATGTGTGATGTTTGTTACTCCTTCACGCTCAAACGGCTGAATGGATTTGAATGAAATTCGGTACCAAGATAGCTTATGCACTGGATTAACATATAGGCTGCATTTTATCCCGGAAAAGTGAAATTTTTCTGTGGGATGAGCAAATAATTAAAATACTTTTATCCGCGGGGCGTAACTAGTTAGCTATATAGTGACGGGCGTATGAGCCGTAGCGTCACTCACCGTACGATCTCCGGCGCGGCGTGTTGCGGGCGCTGCGCGAACTCCCGCGCCGAGTACAGGCGGTAGGCGGCGCCGGGCGACGTGCGGCCCGCGCGCCCGGCGCGCTGCCAGCCGGCCGCCTGCGCGCACGGCACCACGCGCAGGCGCTCCGCACCCGTCGCTGTGCACCACGTCCTACACACAACCAGGCAAACAACTTAGCAGACCCGTACTTGGGGTGGGAAGCTGGAAGTATAGGGCTAGGCTTGGATCAGTGCATCCTTATAACGTAACAAGTCAAAAGTTATTTAAAACAAAGTGTGTGCTTTAGACCACACAACTAAAGTAAAACTTCTTTAGCTTCATCACTCTTGCTCCTACAGTATAATAATACAATACTATTTATTTACTAGGTGGTAGGACTTTGTTGCAAAGTTCGTCTAGGTAGGTACCACCGCTTTGCCAGGTATTCTGCCGCCAAGCAGTAGTGTGCAAGCACTACTGTGTTCCGGTTTGAAGGGCACTGTAGCTAGTGAAATTACTGGGCAATTGAGACTTTATGATCTGATCTCACAGTCGAGTAATCTTATTACCAGACTGTGCTGATGTCTCAGGATGATGTGCGCAGTGCAGTGTCGCGTGAAACTGTTTTCCGATGACACTGTTCTGTTATGGGCGGCCGCGGCGCTTAACATCAGGTGAACGACTAGCTCGTCACATCATTCACTAATATAAAAATAATAATAATAATAATATAACACCCGATGATCACATACATAGATCCTGGACTAGGATTCCGTATCTAGGGACCCAGGAACTACGAGGAATCATGGTTCCACAACATCCAGACACAGAACAAGTATTTGCGCTTTTTTTCTGTGCACAAATACTTGTCCTTCCATGGGAATCGAACCGCCTCCGGGTTATGAGCCGACCTGCTCAACCACCACACCACAGAGGCTGTCAAGTAATATACGAAACGTCTCTTTCTGTCTATCTTCACGTATATAGAGTGAGAGATATATTTATATGAATATATCTCCCTCTAAACTTCCGTTTGCCTCACCATTACCTCCAAGTCAAGCGTAACTAATGAAGTTTTACTTCGATAAAGCGTAAGAGGGGTTGATTAGTAAGGTAATATAATTCTAAGTCTTACAGTCACAACACTATACGAGAATTTCTTTAGGCGCTTTGAGCATTTTTTGGGTGAACAAAAATCATGAAACTCGGGTCATCGTCGCCGAACGCTTTCTATGAGCTATATGTATACTGTGTATATATGTGTACTTTTTGGGTGAACAAAAAGCGTAAAACTCGCGTCATCGTCACCGAACGCTTTCCATGAGCTATATGTCAGTAACTTAGTTTTCACTGCTATCGGCAAAATAAATTTACACTAATATATAAAGGTGTGGAAGGATTATTCGTTTGATTGTTTTAATCACGGGAACTACCAAACAAATTCTTATAATTTCTCTGATATAAACCTACACTATTCTAAATTGTTACAGGTTATGTGCTAAAAAGAGTTATGTTCTATTATGATACTTGCTTCCGACCGCAGCTATGCTCGCACGTTGTAAGGTACGACGTACTGATACGAACTGATTTGGCTGGTGAAGCCTGAAAGACACATAGATAATTAAAAATGTTTAAGTATCGGAGTAACACTACTTTGCATACTACGGGACAGAAGCTAGTAAAATTTGACAGCTCCTAAGTTTGCCTTCCTTGCCTTAGGTTTCTCGTACATTTATCACAACTCGTGTCAAGTCAACATGCCAAATACTATACACTCATTGGTTGAGACAGCCGTTGATCAACAGGCAACCAATAAGCGTTCAGTATTTGGTCTGCCAAGATGAATTTAACAAATGTATACAATAACCCGGGGGAAAATGTTGCTTAGCTAAGTTGTATTTTAATAGACTTTAGTACACACGCGTACAAAACTACATAGTTTAATGAGATGGTAAATAAATTCCCGTTCTGATTCAAGTGATTTCATTTTGTTTACCTCATACTTCAACGCACCTTTCCTTAACAACGCCAGAGTCGATGACGCACTTGATCCGAGGTATCGTAACGGACGCCTCGGCTATATTCGTGGACAGCACTATCTTCCTTGTGCCGGGAGGTGTGTCCCTCCACACTTGCAACTGTTTAGCAGGTGGCAACCCTGCATATAGAGGACACACTCTGATCTCAGGCCCTGGTGCTTCCTGAAATGCGTGACGCTTAAGCTTATTTAAGCCAATAAATGAAAAACAATGCTTAGAGTTAACTATTGTCGACAAATAATTTAAGTTTTCACTTGTACAGAATGAAATGGCTGTACAAAGTTGTCAATAAGACATTGTCAAATACCATCTAACTCCACATTTAAAATCTCTCAATGGTAACCAGTTCAAACATGATCTCAAAGAGTGGTTGATAAGGTGCACTATAATATAAATGAATTCTTTGATAGTGTGTATGGGTAGAACAATAAAAGACAATGTTTTAAGTATGTAAATTATATGCCTAGGAATTTTTAAGCTTTGTATAGCATTTTAATATTGTAAATAAATACTTGGGTTTTATACTCATTTAGTTACTATAAGTGCTCTTTGCCCATTCCTATTGTCTATCCGGAAAGTATAATAATACTGTTTGGGACAATTTCTATAGCTTAAGACCTTTGCATGTATACAGTTTTTATACAATAAAGTAAATGATATTCTATTCTAAATTTCACAAAACAACTGATATTGGAAGGTAACTAAAAACTAACATGTCAGATTAACTTACTTTAGCAATTTGTTTTATGTTGTACATGACAGTTTCGATCTCTTCTTGGCCTGTCAGAAACACTAAGAAATCATGACTGTAAACAAAAAATAACATGGATTCATTGTAGCTTTAATTGATTTCAATATAAAAAAATAGTAGTAATAATTCTTTATAAAAATTCAATTGTGTATTACTTATAAATCATAGCCACCACCATTCGTCTGTGTAGGTACCACTGCTTTGCCAGATATTCTGCCGCCAAGCAGTTGTGTAGTGCGTTAGTTGTTTACATGCCATGTAAAATAAATAAAAGAGAAATATCAGAATTTTCACCAATATGTGAATAGAAACAAACATACTTAGCAGGTGTTGTAGCATGAAGCTGAAATATTGTGCACACAGCAGCATACTGGTAGTCATCATGAGTCATTTTTGAGTGGTAGATGGTCACTGGATGGGTGCGACCTTCTAAGTAGATGACTGGGCAATATTCAAAGTATTTCCTGAAAGAGTCTACATCCATTGTAGCAGACATTATTAGAACCTGAAAATAAGAAGTTTTATGTAAGCTGTGGAACTGATGAATAATAAGGGGTACTCTCTCTCTCTCTTTCTCTCTCTCTCTCTCTCTCTCTCTTTACAAGAATATTGAGATCCAAACAGGTTTTAAGCAACTTAAACATCAGTTAATTAATTAATTTAGAAAACTCAAGATCAGTCAGTATTTTTTTCCTAATAGTAATATAGTATAATAAATAATTACAAACATCTTGGTGTTATATTTTTTGATATGTTATTTTAAAAAAATAACACCTAGATGTTTGTAATTATTTATTATACTTTATTACTAAATAAAATAAACTAACAAAAGTAAATATATGTAGGCAATAGCTAAATTATTGGCATTATAAGATTGATTACTTCCAAGTTAAGTATACCTTCAAGGGATGTAACTTTTTGTCACTTCTTTCCTTCTGTGCCAATTTCACAATCCCAAAAAGTACATCGGTACTGACTGTCCGTTCATGTGCTTCATCTAGAATGATTATTGAATACTTTTTAAGCAATGGGTCTATGATTGCTTCTCGAAGTAACATTCCATCTGTGAGATACTTTACTTTAGTTCTGGGACTAGTGACATCTTCAAATCTGACGGAGTATCTGAAATATGCAGACAAAGGATAGTTTTAATAATGCATAGCAAAGTTTCACAAGCCATTCTTATGTCATTGGTATAGTTAAGCAACATTAGCTGCTTTCACTGCTTGGAAGGGTGACCTCTGAAAAAAGTGGTATTTACAAGTGAAGTTTCCTAGAGGGTGGATGTGTTAAGCCATTGGTCAATCTCGGATGTTGTAAGATCATAGTCATTAAGCCAAGTTAAAAACATTTGGGTGGTCTATAAATTCTGTCACCAGGGTTATGACAACTAGGGGAATAAGTAGAAGATAACACTGCTTTCAAATTCATTTTGTATTAACACTTGGTTCACCACTGATGATTTTGTAACTTATATGTTTACATCTATTTATTTGTTCACTTTTTACATCTAGATGGCTAACCAAACTTGATGAAATTTAGTATGGTGATAGTTGAACCCTGGGAATGGATATAGAATTGTGTGGAACCACTGATATTGGCTTGTTATATTAAAAAAACAAAGCATCACAGTTTTGCAGGTTTAACATGAGAATAAAAACATGTTTTAATCATATTTTAAGAAATAATTGATTTATGAGATAAGAACAGCCATATTTGTTGGATAGTAAATAATAACACTACTGTAGTATTTAACCTGAAGAATGCTTTAATTTACGTAAGAATGGATGAACAAATGAGTGTATATAACATTCCTCGAGTCTAGCCGTACCAATACAAAATAAGTTTACCCAACTATGGTCCCTATGTTGCAGCTCATTTCGACAGCCACTCTCATAGCTATAGTAATGGCAGCTACTCTCCGTGGTTGTGTCACAGCTATAGCCCCTACACCTTCAAGACGTTGCTCATGAATCAGTTGAGGAATTTGTGTTGTTTTACCACTCCCTGTTTCACCGATAACTATCATTGTGCTGTGTTTTCTGATTTCTTCTAGAAGTCTGTAAAATTTTAGTATGTTTAAATTAATTCACAATGTGCAAAATATACCATGTTTGTTAATGATAATGAATTAATATACAAACCTTCCCCTGACCATATAAACTGGCAACTGTTTTCTTGCTTCTAGGATAGTTTCTTGATTTGCTTGGATGGTATTCTCAAGTACATTATGTGAAGCATTCCCATTTGTCTCGCTTACAATCTGGGCACTAGTGTTGGAGAGTTTTAGCCTCTTTACATTTAGATTCACAGTATGTTTTTTTCTTTTCAAATTGCTCACTTTCTTCACTTCAAGCCCTCTTCCAATAGACGCATATTTTGAGTCCATTATTGAGGACTACTTTGCATGAGATCTAAGACTAAAGGTATTCTGTACTAATACTTTCAATGTTCTCTGTGGTTCATGTTGAAGACCACCACTCTTAAAGCTCACACCATTTAAGCTGAAATTTTGTTCAACCAACGTGCGCAAAGCAAAATAATATTGCTCACATTCCCCCATCAATTTTGCCTTTGCGTAATATTGGTCAGGAAATAACGGACAGATGTCCTAATAAAAATGTTCACTAATTCTTCTGCATTCTCTATCCAATATCTGAAAAGAAAGACGCTGTTGTTTGTCCTATTGATATGAAACTGGAACGGAAAAAAATGGGGCTTTCGAAGAATAAATTCGAATTGAATGGAATCTTAGTTAATGGTACGCAATTAAGAAATAATTCATTATCATTAATGTCCTCGAATGCCAAAAACACGAAAATAATAATAATTCATTACAAAAGCAACGTGCATCATGGAGTTGGCACGTGCAAAGATAATGCACAGACTAAGTAGAGGATACAGATAATGTACAAAGAATATAACTACTCTATAATGTAATAGTGGTTATATGCTCTTTGGTAATACCCAAAGAGTATGTAACGCTACGCCAAGAAGAGACGGAAATTCCTTATAGCTTTTTAAACCACAATCGAGTGGTTATTATACCAACCTCAGCTAATAGTATCCTCTACTTGGTCTGTGCTCAGCTAGGACTTAGCATGTAGATTCTATGCCATATTCATTCTATGCCAATCTGAAACAAGGTTTTTTTTTGTTTGGTTTTGGCTCCACACTTTTGTTTATTTAGCCAGTGTCAAGTAATTGATAATATCTCTTCTTCTTCTCTTCGTTTAATGGCCTGCTATTGCGTTTTAGCGATAATTCTGCTAATGTCAAGTGAGGAAATTTGTACGGTTATGTCATGTCAAAGTCTTATTTTGTCCGTAAAAAAGCCATAGTAAAATGGCTCTAGGAAGCCTTGAAAAAAAAAACGAAAAGGCATGGTTTTAAAACTTGGAACCATTTGCCAACACTAGTGCACGTTCACGAACACTTAACGAATAATAATCCACCCTTATTACACATTAAAATTCAAAAATACACGGGTAATGGAAAAAAGTGTCGCGACGTTTCGCGATGCCACAGAATCCATAGACAATGTTATTAAGTTGGCAGCACTGAGGGATTGGAAGGTCTGCTAATAGTATCCTCTACTTGGTCTGTGGTCTGCTACAGTAATAGTATTCTGTGATTCTCATATTCTGTGATTCTATGATATAAAATATAATTTTATTCTGATAAATAGTAAATTCCCTAGCCCTACAGAAGTGTAGCAAGATTTATACTTATACATAGACCTTAGATAGGGCGATTTCTGTGGATTTACATAAATAATACTTCAGTTGTGCATACACAAAATGGGCATTCAGAAAATAATTTTCAAGAGTTTCAGAAGCTCCAAGTATCTAATTTCTACTCGTTATTATTCGATGGATCAAAATCCAGCAACAAAAACATGGAAAATACTTACCAGGGACCTACCAATAAGCTTAGGGGGTAAACACGATAAGATATATCCAGAACATGCAGATGTTGTAATCATTGGTGGTGGTTTTATCGGTGCCGCTGCCGCATACTGGTTGAAGAGTAGAGCTGTTCACGGTCTTAACCTCGTGGTCTTTGAAAAAGACATCACCGTAAGTAGGTACACCTAATTTAAAAATAAATTGTCATGTGAAGAAATCACCCAACAATTTAAAATTATTATTTTAATATTACTATTTCAGTTTAAGGAAACCCAAAGAAATTTTTCATTAGGTACATTGACACAACACTATTCCTTAGAAGAAAACATTAGTTTGTCTCAATTTAGTGCTGACTTTATGAGAAACATCAAAGAGCATCTAGATCCAGAGGCAGATATTAACTACAAACCTACAGGATCTTTAGTGCTTGCAAGTGAGAGGTATGCAGACAAAATGGAAGCAAATTGTACAATTCTAAAGGAACTTGGTAATAGATTACATCTGATGTCAGCTGATGAAATAAAGGCTAGATTTCCTTGGATAAACACAAGTGATGTTAAACTTGGTAAGTTTTGTATAAAATTACAAAAATCATGAAAGAATGACTTCTAGGTGGTATTGCAATTATTGAAATCATTTAATTCAATAGCAGACATTATATCTGTTGCAATGAAAGAGAATCTTTCATTACAGACCAGTGGGAGATCACGGAACTTTGATTGCAATGCAATAGGCGAAATTTCAATCCTAATTTGAAAATTTTCATACTAAATATCCACATAAACTACGTATTTAAACTGTCAAATTCATACAATATTTTGTTTCTATTGGTTGCAATCAAGTTACATGATCGCCTAGCATATCATTTTCAATTAGATGGTAAAGCGCTGAATATATGAAAATAAGCAGTCTGGTTCTTTGTAGTCTAATGGAAAATGGTAAATGATATTATCCAAGTCACCAAATAAAACTTGGACCCATGGTATAAAACCCATTAGTGATTAAGGTCTAACTCTTATTTGCCTTGTTAGCTTTCAATAAAAGGCAAGAATAGTTCACATTGTCATCCCAGCACCAAATTTTAGCATGTTGGTTATAAAAGTCATCTCCATCATCATCATCATCATCATCATCATCATCATCATCATCATCATCATCCTATGATAGTTCACTGATGGACATAGGCCTCTCCCAAGGGCAATCCACTGAGCATGATCTTCATCTCTTTTGCAGTCATTACCAACCACCTTGTTGCTCAAGTCGCAGGGCGTCCTACACTATGGTTGCCGATTCTACGACACATCTGCCCTGCCCGTTTTTTACCTTGCTCAAATACTCATTTATTGGTAAACTAAGTTTGCAAGTCATTCATGTTTAAACATGAGTAGATACAAAATATAGAAAATAGAGTACACATGTTGTATGTAGTATGTAGCATTTAGGTAGTAAATAGATACTTGTAGATAGTATCTATCTACTACCTATTAGACTTTGCTGGCACTAACTTCAAATAGATGAGTGGGTAGCGCTTATAATAATTATATTATTTTTTGCTTATGAGTACCTGTTTGTGTTTTTGAAGTTAGTTTATTTTTTAATTCATATCGATTCTCATTTTTTTTTCATTTATATCCATTTAAATACTCTCATATGTTTCATTAGTTTTGTAAAGTTACATTTTTGTGATTTACCCATCTCATGCATTTCCCACTTTGCGGGATACAATTCAGAACAAAGCCATTTGTCAAGGAACAAAAGTCATTGACATAGCTCTCTCAGCGGATTAGTCAGCTGTAGTGGCAATGGGCTGGTCATGTCTGTCACAGAACCAACAATCGATGGAGCAAACATGGTCTAGAATTGGAGACCGTGAATCGGATAATGTAGTGTGGGATGTCTTGCAACTCAATGGAGCATTGTTATATGTTGGTAATGTGTGTGGTTACTTTTGTAATATATTCATTATCTCAACTGTAATGAATTATATGAATTATAAATATTGTTAAACACAGTAGAAAAATAATACATCACTGTAAAGTTTCTTGTAGCTTCTTCTTTACAGGTGTAATCGAATCTTCGGATCTGAGTTTTCTGTTCTGCATTGCGCCAGATTGCTTGCATCAGTAGTGAGAAGGAGAACTTCTGTTTTTTCAAACTCATATATTGTAATGGGCTTGCTATATAATATTTGACAATAAGCACTTTGTAATTATTTATGCTTAGTACAATAACTTAATTTCAAGTAAGTACCTAACATAATTTTGACTTGTAAAAGTGCTAAAAATAGCGTATTTGCAATAAATCTTTTGATTTTGACTTTGAATGACTGGAAAAGAAGAGCTGTAGATCATGCTCAGTGAATTACCGTGGGAGAGCATATATGTGCTCCAGTGGACTAATATAGGCTGATGTTGATGACAACTACACTTGTTTATGTATAAAGTTTCAATTTTGTGATTCAGCCATCTCCCTTCTCATTGAAATTTGATCACGCCAATATGTTACCGAATATCTTCGATCAAGAATTATAATAGTGGACTGTATAAAATGTATGGTACGCACAATCAAATAGGGCAAGGAGCAAGAGAAGACGGGACATGCAGCACATACCTCCAAGAGCACAGAGGAAGCTCCAGATCCTCCCGGGAACGGCGACCGCGGCGGGCCCGCCACACACACGAAAAAGTCCTGGTATCCAGAGTTCTCAAACACCATCAACAGCACAGTATTCGATTGCACTCGCGGAAGCGCGATTATTTGTGGGGAAAATTACAAAAGCACAATGCTTGACCGCGGTACAACAATTTATCGAATCGTCAGCACAATTCGCGCGGATGCGTCTACGGCCATCTTTTTTGGCAAGACATTCAAGACTGTATGCGTTTTCTGCAGTAGCCGCTAGAGGGCTACCCGGCGGTGCGGTAGTGTTTGCATGTTTGGGTGGGAAAATGGGATAAAGGAATGTACCATAATATCAATTTATTTATCGTTAATTTAAGTTAAATAACTTGGCGTTACCATTTCCACCCGCCCTTAAAGGGTCACCTTTAAAAAGACAACCATAAGGCGAGAAAATAATAGATCTATGACTCTAGGATAGAGCGCTTAATGCGCGCGGGGCGATATGTAAAGTCCGTAGAGTCACGGCGAAGCGGGAGTATATATTACAAATTTATAGATAAGCGGTGCGGTATAAATAAAATAATAATAATAATATAGCGGTAGATATATAAACTAACAACTAATTTGCGGGGCAAATAATTTACTGTTTTGGAAGAGGGCATAAGCGAACGACTGGGCGGAGGTAAGTTCCCTTGGCGGTTCTCACAGTCGTGACGCGTACGATTCCATCTTTAGAGGGATGAACTTTCTCTACAATCGCTAGCGGCCAGGCTAGGGGCGGTATGTTATCATGCATAACTACCACGACCGTACCCGGTGTGATAGGTGCGGAAGGAGTGTTCCATTTCTGCCTAACCTGCAAACCGTGTAGATACTCCATCCTCCAACGTTTCCAAAACGACTGAACTAACTTGTCCAGTAGCGAGTGCCTATGAAGCAGACTGACAGGGTCAGATTCGACATCAGGCGCGGGTAATGAGCTTAACGGAGCGGTATGTAAAAAATGACTTGGAGTAAGAGCTGAAGGCTCAGCGGGATCAGAGCTCAGTACTGTTAGCGGGCGCGAGTTGAGTAAGCACTCAATTTGAGCGAGAACAGTACAAAGCTCTTCGTACGAGAGAAGTTGCTGTCCTAAGACACGTAGAAATGATTTTACGGCTTTAACCATACTCTCCCAAGCGCCTCCAAAGTGAGGAGAGTTGGGACAGATGAAGCTCCACGTTATGCGATTCTCAGCGCACTCCTGCTCAAGCTTTGGATGGTACTCTTCCTTGAGAAATTTATATAAGTCGCGAAGGTACGAGGCAGCGCCTTTAAAATTGGTCGCATTGTCTGAGTGCAAGAATTGTACTGGACCCCGACGCGAGAGAAAACGCTTGAGCGCGGCGAGAAAGCTAGGAGTACTGAGATCTGTGGCGACTTCAATATGAACAGCACGAGTCGTAAGGCACGTGAATATACACAGGTAGGCCTTCTCACTGTGGACACCACGACGGCGCACAGGAGTATATGGCACTGGACCAGCATAGTCGCAGCCACAGTGGGTGAATGCCTTAACGACCTGACGAGTGCGGCTATCAGGTAAGTCAGCCATGAGCGGGTAAGTAGGACGCGGTTTTAGTCGAAAACAGGTATTACACATGTGGACTCTTTGTCTCACGATGCGGCGTGCGGATAGGATCCAGAACCTTTGGCGAAGCAACGACATTAATAGTTCTGGCCCGGCGTGTAAGTATTTTATATGATAATAGTCAATGATCATATTCACTACATGATCACTGCGCGGTAATATAGCTGGATGCATATGTGCATAGTCCAGCGCGGAGTTGACAAGGCGACCGCCTACGCGGATCAGACCGTTGTCAAGGAAAGGCCTCAATCGATTGAAGGCTGGCGAGCAAGATTTATTATTTTTAATATTAGAATATTCTTCTGCAAAGTGCTGGCTTTGCAGGGCGCGGAGAATTTTATTTTCAGCGAACTGAATATCATCGGCAGACACTGCAGTAGTGCTGCGGCGGGGCAATAACTTAGCAAACTTACAAACGTACACGGTTATACGAAGAAGCTTACTCCATGAGGAAGTGCGGAGAGCGAGTTCATATAAAGCGCAATGCTTTACAGGCGTACACACAGGGTGCGCGAGTACCTTTTGCTCAGGTATATCTGCAATAGACTGTCCGTCGAGGCTCTTAAGCGGCCACTCAGACGGACTTGAAGATGCCCACTGGGGCCCGTGGAGCCACAGAGGGTGCGAGATAAGCTTAAGTGGCGTAATGCCACGCGAAAGTATGTCAGCAGGGTTCTCAGTACCCGCGACATGATAAAAGTTGTCAGCTGGAATATTGTCCGTGACCTGAACAACGCGGTTTGCGACAAACGTTTGCCACCTGTGTGGCGAACTCTTAATCCAATATAGCGCGACTTTAGAGTCGATGAACGCGTAAATCTTGATTGGGAGGCTGCGAGAATAATTGTCGTGAACAGTACGAAGCAACTTTGACAATAAGACGGCTCCACAAAGCTCGAGACGAGCGATTGAAAGCGGCTTGGTAGGTGCGACTTTAGTCTTCGCGCACACCAGCTGGACCGTATTGCCAGTAGGGGCGCTCACGTGTAGGTACACTACAGCACCGTAAGCCTGGAGACTAGCATCAGAAAACCCCAATAGAGTGACGTCATAGTCTGCGGACACGCCTACGTGTCGCGGGATGCGTAAGTTATTGAGAGCCGGTAATTCGACGCAGAACTGATGCCACATCTTAATGATGTGCAGTGGCGGTGTATCGTCCCAATCGAGATTAAGCTGCCAAAGCTGTTTTATTAACATCTTGGCATACACAACTGTGGGGGCAACGAAACCCATTATATCCCACAAGCGGGCGACGGTGGACAAAATGGAGCGCTTAGTGCACTTCACTTCGGCGGGAGAAGTAATTTTAAAGTAGAATGTGTCATTATCTGTGGACCAGTGCAAGCCTAATATTTTATGTTGCACGGCCTTATCAAACTCCACCTCAGTAGGAAGTCTGTGAGAAGCGGGTAGATTATTTAAGACGGATCGACTGTTACTGTTCCATTTGACAAGTTCCCACTGTGCACCTTTAAATAGTTCAATCAGTTGCTGAGACGCTTGGACCGCTTCTCGTTCGCTAGGAAGCGAGAAGGCAAGGTCATCCATAAACAACGAAGTAGGCACAATGCTACTCGCGATCGGATAATTAGCGCCGTCATCGTCGACGAGCTGTCGAACCGTGCGCAGTGCATGGTATGGACTCGACGATAACCCAAAGCATACACGATTGAAGTGGTACAACACGAGAGGGTCTTGCGGGCGGAACCGGTACAAGAAGCACTGGTAACGACGGTCAGATTCGCGAACAACAATTTGCAGGAACTGCTGGCGACAGTCAGCGGTCATTGCGACTGCGTGTAAGCGGAAGTTCAAAATAATTTGAAATAAATCACCTTGCAAGTTCGGTCCTGCATACAGGATGTCATTCAGCGAACGTCGGGAGCGGCTGCTAGTCTTACTGCTAGCATCCAGCACCATGCGAAGTCGAGTGGATGTCTTGTCCTCGCGGACGACTCCATGATGCGGTATTACGTATATAGGAACGGGGTCATGACAATCGTACGGAGGCGCGGGGGCAATATAATCTTTAGCGAGGTATTCATTAATGACGTCATCATATGCCGACCTAAGTTTAGGTGAAGCTTCTAGCTTTCTTTCGAGGCACATGAATCTTTTACGAGCGGTATCGAAAGAATCTCCGAGAGAATAAACATCATCGTTAAATGGTAGGCCTACAACGTATCTACCAGTAACGGGATCGCGGGTCGTAGTCGATTTATAAAATTCTTCGCATTCAACATCGGAGGGATGATGAAAGGGCGGTGCGGAGGGAAGCTCTTCGAGCTCCCAGAATCGCCTGACTAATGAGTCAATAGCGGCAGGCTCTTGAGCGAGGCAACATGTCAAGGCCTGGTGGTTATGCAGTGTGGGTATCGTGGGCACGGAACCCATAATAACGTACCCTAACACCGTGCGTAAAGCAGGGGGCGCCGACGTGTCGCGAAGATCACGAACTACGCCGGGCAGAAGAAGATGCGGGAAGAGAGCGGCTCCAATCAGCGCATCGATTTTATTAGGTAAACCGAAACTCTCATCCGCGAGCGGTATTCCTGATAAGTGTGATAAGACGGAGGTGTCTACCACTGCGGTAGGTAATAAATCAGTAATTTGATCAACAACTAACGGCGAAATATTATAATTAATATTGTTGTCAAAGCGCGAATAAAATTTTAAATCAATTGAATTAGTTTTAATTATTTTCTCAGCTCCACCGAACCCCTTAACAATAGTACGTTCGGCATCCTGAAGCTGAATACCTAACAAATCACAGCACTCCTTTGTAATGAAGTGGCTTTGCGAAGCGGAGTCTAATAGCACGCGAATAACATGTCGCTCGCCTTTAGCATCATAAGCGACAACTTGCGCGGTTGATAATAAAATAGTAGATTGTTTATTACGCGCGGGCGCATCAGGTGTGCTGCAGTTATCTATAGATGCATACGTAGCACATAACGCAACGTCCGAGCGCGCGCTCGGGCCGAGGGGAGGCTGCGGCGGCTGCGCGGGAGGCGCGCGGCCGGCGCACAGTGGTCCCATTTTGAAAAAAGGTGGACTTAGGACCGAAAGTCGGAATTTCGGGCTGTTTTTTTTTTATAGAATAGGTCTTAACTATCCTAACAACATCTATTCTATAAAGAAAATCCGTAGGATGCATAGTTTTCGAGAAAAAAAATAATCTTTTTTTTCTTGTATGGAGAAAAACATACTTTATTATTTTTCTCAAGTTGGGTGAAATAGTGACGGCTTTTGTTGATATTTTATGAAAGCCCTAGTGGTATTGTATCCAGAAAAAAATAAAACCAATGCGGTCACCTGCGGCCGCGGGAATAATCAGATGTCAAAAATTGATTAATTTTTTTTGCGTATTTTGCAAACATTGTTCGTTTCTGGCCAATTATTTATGTATTTTAGGTTAGCGCTCCATACTTTAATTCGAACTATTATATAACATTTCAAAAAAGTTAATCAAAATCGAGTAATTTTTTTTTATAATTGCTGTTTTACTCATGAAATTGCACGCATACATGGTTAGTTCAAAATGCAAATCCTATATTACTCAGTATAATGTACAAAATAAACATGCACGTACCTAAAACGTAAAAAAAAAAAAAAAAAAAATATTTTAGTTTTTCGTTTATGCTTACTAAAAGTCACCGGTAATGGTTACCGACATTACTTACCTACCACTGGCGGGCATTATCTGCATAATCGATTTCTTGCTTTGTATTTTCAAAACTGGTTTTGCGACAGCATTTTCACAACCGCGGTTGTTGAATGCGAGGCAGGATATAAACAAACGAGTCACATCTGATACTAGCTGTGACTGGTCGCTAGCTGGTCGCTTTGTTCCTGACAAATCCTGACAACAGGATAACTCGTATATGCATGCAAGTAACTACCCCCTAAAAATAAAAGTGATATAGCTACATCAATAATAATTGGCGTATGTTATACACCAATAATGTTTGTTATTGGTGTGTTTTAATCTTTCTGTCATCTGTATACGTATGATTTTCTACCAGAAAAAATGACTCATTTGTTTGTGCAGATTCCTGATTACTTATTACACGTTACTTAGCTCCCATTGGCGGACTTTATCTATACAAACAAATGAGTCATTTTTGATAAATGGCTGTGATTGGTCGTTTACTATTACCTTGCTCTTGCACATAGTGACTAATGACCTATCTGTTATGGCGTATTAAATACAGAGCAATGTTAATTTAAATTGATTCATCGCTAACTGTGAAGTACTAAAAATTACTATTTTGAATTTGCAATGGCTGGCTTAGGCACATATTTTGATATGTTCTTGATTCTTAAAGATAGTGGAAATCTTAAGGATTACAATAAATTGTGTGAATTTATAGTTTCCAAAATACCATGTGAAATATCTGAAGATGACCATCAAACAATTAAGGAGTTTTGTCGGCTATTCACCAATCTTGTAACTAAGAAGTGGAAAGATGCAAGCAGAAACTTGAAGACATTTATGAATCGGGAAAACAACCGCAAGTGGTTAGAGACCAATATTAATTGGCCTACTTGCAATACGGTTGATCTTGTTACTACAATGAGAATGCCAGAGGACTTAGTTGAAGAGCCGGAATTACTGCCGGTTGCTATTCCATCTGTCTGCACTGCGGAAGCAGGTACCTCTACTGTAAAAGAAGTTAGAGTGCCCTTTGCCGATTTGGGCAACAAACAAAAGAAAAGACGTTCCAGTGTCTTTGTTAACGATAACTCTGAAGAAGAACTACAGTATTATTTTATTTCCAAGTTAAAAGAAAATGGAAAATATGCTTTAGCGAAGATTGTGGAATATCTGTGCGAGACTCCCGAAGTTGTATCAGATGTAACAAAACTCCTTTTCAAGGAAGAAAAAGTAGTCAGTATAGCAGAGGATACATCTTTGGCTTTGTACACAGCCCTTAGCCTATCCAAATGGCAATACTTATCCTTGAGAATGTTTCTGAAGGATGAAAATTGTTCAGCTGCCTTTCCGTCTTATCACAAGTTACTTGACGCTAAAAAGAGATGTTACCCATCTGAAGAACACGTGGAAGTAACGGAAATGGGAGCTCGCATAAGGTATTTATAAAATTATACTATATGTTGTTTTAAAATTTTTAAGCTTCATTAGCTTACTTTTATTAATTTATTTTATTTTTCAGGTTGCAAGGACTTCTTAACCACACAGTGGAAAGAATTTTGCTAGACTTAAGACCAATCACAAGTTCAACCAAAGAAGGACTGAAGTTGATATGGAAATGGGGCCTTGACGGAGCATCGTCACAGAGTAATTACAAACAAGTCTCAGCTCCTGAGTTTGACGATTCCTCTGTTGTATTGATCAGCATCGTCCCACTCCGACTAGTTGATGGGGGAGAAATGATTATTTGGGAAAACCCAAATCCTTGCTCACCACATTACTGTCGGCCAGTGAAATTCACGTTTACTTCAGAGACTGCGGAGTTCATAAAAGGGGAACACTTAGAAATGCAGCGCGAAATTACAAAATTGGTACCAACAAATTGTGGTGATGTGGAGATAGCCCACGAACTGCACATGACTATGATCGATGGGAAAGTGGCGAATATTATTGCAGATGTACCTTCATCAGCAACGTGCCCCATTTGCTTGGCGAAACCAAGTGAAATGAATAACTTGGAGCTTTTGGCCACGAGACCGCTTCGACAGGATTTGTACCAATATGGAATTTCATCGTTACATATGAAGATAAGATGTATGGAGTGTCTACTTCATATATCTTATAATATGGACTTCCAGCGCTGGAGTGCTCGTGGCGATCACAAGGAATTGAAGCAAGCAAAGAAAAATGCCACACAACAAGAGTTTCGGGAACAGACTGGAATACTCATCGATATTGTAAAACAGGTAATTTTTCCTTTAATTTGCTTCCTTTATATTATATACTCGTCTGTTTTTGTATGCCCTACTAACTTAATTTCTTCTTTGCAGGGCTTTGGAACAACTAACGATGGAAACACTGCAAGACGTTTTTTCCGAGATTATAAAAGATCATCGAGAATCACTGGAGTTGATGAAGATTTGTTACTCCGATTTTCTGTCATTCTGCAAGTTATATCTTCAGGAAAGAACGTCAATATTGCGAACTTCAGACGTTATTGCAAAGAAACAGCAGAACTGTATGTGCATCTCTATCCGTGGTACTACATGCCTGTTAGTGTCCACAAACTTCTGATGCACGGAGCAGATATTTGCAGTCATTTTTCAGTTCTGCCTATTGGTAAGTAATAATAGATCAAGACAAATGAAATATAAAGCAGTTAACTAACTGTAAATCTATAAACACTAAAATAATAGTTTCAATGTCAACTTCAACGTATAATTATAGCATATTTTTTATTATTTTTAGGGTCCTTGTCGGAGGAAGCTTCCGAGGCTCGTAATAAAGACTTCCGGAACGTAAGAGAGAAGAACACGAGAAAGACAGGAAGGATCCAAACAAACGAGGACATACTACACGGGCTTTTAATAAGTTCAGACCCCCACATATCATGGCTTAGACCAAAATTTTCAAAGCCTAATCATCTAGAGATGCTTCCTGAGGCAATTCAGTTGCTCGAAATAGACTCGGAGTGCGTATACGTGGAAGAAGAGTAGAAAATGAAAATATACCAGATCCAATGCTATAATTTTTTATTTATTTTATCCTTTAAAAAACTACATATAAAACAGCCCTTTTCAAGGCTACACATTTATCTTATGTTTCTGGTAGAAAATCATACGTACACAACTACATAAGATTAAAACACACACCAATAACAAACATTATTGGTGTATAACATACGCCAATTATTATTGATGAGCTATATCACTTTTATGTTTAGGGGGTAGTTACTTGCATGCATATACGAGTTATCCTGTTGTCAGGATTTGTCAGGAACAAAGCGACCAGCTAGCGACCAGTCATAGCTAGTATCAGATGTGACTCGTTTGTTTATATCCTGCCTCGCATTCAACAACCGCGGTTGTGAAAATGCTGTCGCAAAACCAGTTTTGAAAATACAAAGCAACAAATCGATTATGCAGATAATGCCCGCCAGTGGTAGGTAAGTAATGTCGGTAACCATTACCGGTGACTTTTAGTAAGCATAAACGAAAAACTAAAATATTTTTTTTTTTTTTTTTTACGTTTTAGGTACGTGCATGTTTATTTTGTACATTATACTGAGTAATATAGGATTTGCATTTTGAATTAACCATGTATGCGTGCATTTTCATGAATGAAACAGCAATTATAAAAAAAAAACTCGATTTTGATTAATTTTTTTGAAATGTTATATAATAGTTCGAATTAAAGTATGGAGCGCTAACCTAAAATACATAAATAATTGGCCAGAAACGAACAATGTTTGCAAAATACGCAAAAAAAATTAATCAATTTTTGACATCTGATTATTCCCGCGGCCGCAGGTGACCGCATTGGTTTTATTTTTTTCTGGATACAATACCACTAGGGCTTTCATAAAATATCAACAAAAGCCGTCACTATTTCACCCAACTTGAGAAAAATAATAAAGTATGTTTTTCTCCATACAAGAAAAAAAAGATTATTTTTTTTCTCGAAAACTATGCATCCTACGGATTTTCTTTATAGAATAGATGTTGTTAGGATAGTTAAGACCTATTCTATAAAAAAAAAACAGCCCGAAATTCCGACTTTCGGTCCTAAGTCCACCTTTTTTCAAAATGGGACCACTGTGCGGCGGCGATATCGCGCTGCACTGGCGCAGGGGTAAGCGGCGCGGGTCGCGATGCGGCTAGCGAAGGTTCGCGCCCTGTCTCCATACGTTTGAAGTGTAACATTGTGTGATGCCTTTGTTTACAAACGCGGCAATTAGAATTAGATGAGCAATTAGAAACTCTGTGTTTTAAACTGAGACAATTCACACATGCATTGTTATCCTTCACACAATTAAAACGTTCGTTAGGAGTCATTCTATTAAAATCAGAACATTTAAATAAATGTTGATGCGTTATATTAGTGCGGGTCAGCCGTGGTACTCAAGTAGGCTTGGTACTTCGGCGGCGGAGCGGTATTAGAACGGCGATTATTATTATTTTTACGAGTATTCAACGCGCCTGAGGTAGGCTGAGCTGGCTGAGTGCGTTCGAATACCTTGGCGCGGGCGGAAATAAAATCGACGAAATTGTCGAAAGTAGGTATTTTAGAACCACAACTCAACTCGAAAGCGCGAACAGTATCTGAGTCTATCTTTTTGAGCGCGATATGAAGTATAATTAAGTCAGTTAGATTATCTAATTTCAAATTCTTTAAAGCACGTACTGCACTAGTAAAGTTATCTGTAAATAAATCAAAGTTGGTCGCGGAGGCAGATTGTAAAGGTTTAAACTCAAACATTTGATTTAAATACGCGGAGGCGAGCATTCGCTGATCTTCATATTTATCAATCAGCGTTTGCAATAGAAGTTCATAATTCTCAGCGCAGGGAGATATACCTGCGCATGCAGACTGAGCCTTGCCTGTCAGCTTGCCTAATAGGTAATACAACTTTTCGTCGTCTGAGAGCGATGGATTATCGTGTACAGTAGACTTAAAACTGGCATAAAATAACGGCCATGAGCGTATGTCACCCGAAAAGTTCATCAGCTGAATTGGCGGCAGTGTAGGCCTAGCCTTATGCGGTGCGATACCATCTCGTGAATCCTGTATATTAGTACTCGGTTGCGAATAATGCAATTGAAGTCGTTTAATCCTGCTATACAAAGACTCGAAAGCTACGAGACTCTTATAGTCAGGTTTCGCGGAAGGATTCAATGATAAGGTGCGAGAATTATGGTTATCTAAATTCTTTTCGAATCTAAGACGTAAGGAATCGATTTGTGAAGAAGCGTCAAGGAAACTTTCCCTATCCGCGGCGTTCGAATGAATATTTAAAGATAGATCATAGATACTTTGTACTATTTCAAAGATAGCTTCACATTTAGCTTGCATGATGGCTAGTTGCGCATCCTGCTGTTCCTCAGTGGAGCTTTCGCTGTGTGAAGTAACCTTTTTTGGCGGCATTATGCAATACAAGTAAATAAAACTAGGTAAAATAAATTAGGTCAATAAAATGCGGCAAAATAAAGTAGGTAATATTCAAGTACTGCAAATGCGCAAGCGCAGGGCGTAGCGCGTGACTTCGTAACGCGGTAGGATTATATCGAGCGGTAAGGTCGAACGAGCCACAGCGGTGATTAAAATGAGATGAGGGTAGAAATATATTACAATGAATATTGCAATTTTAAAACTGATTATAGTATTAATTAGCGGGATAAATATATAATGTAATTTATGTAATACGTAGATAAATATTATATCTAGGCGGGAATTCACGTAACTCAATGTTACGGGCGGTTTTTCCTACGAAATAGGTGGGTGACGCAATGTCTACCCTACGCGGGTTATTATAGTAATATTCGCAATGAATACACTAAAAATCTCTTAATAGGGCCTATAAAAGTATCCTAATAAGGGCGGCTGGATGAATCTCGGTCGGAAAGAACCGAAAATTAAATCCGGTCGGAAGGACCACACACAAATGATCACGCCAATATGTTACCGAATATCTTCGATCAAGAATTATAATAGTGGACTGTATAAAATGTATGGTACGCACAATCAAATAGGGCAAGGAGCAAGAGAAGACGGGACATGCAGCACATACCTCCAAGAGCACAGAGGAAGCTCCAGATCCTCCCGGGAACGGCGACCGCGGCGGGCCCGCCACACACACGAAAAAGTCCTGGTATCCAGAGTTCTCAAACACCATCAACAGCACAGTATTCGATTGCACTCGCGGAAGCGCGATTATTTGTGGGGAAAATTACAAAAGCACAATGCTTGACCGCGGTACAACAATTTATCGAATCGTCAGCACAATTCGCGCGGATGCGTCTACGGCCATCTTTTTTGGCAAGACATTCAAGACTGTATGCGTTTTCTGCAGTAGCCGCTAGAGGGCTACCCGGCGGTGCGGTAGTGTTTGCATGTTTGGGTGGGAAAATGGGATAAAGGAATGTACCATAATATCAATTTATTTATCGTTAATTTAAGTTAAATAACTTGGCGTTACCAGAAATTGAAATAGCTTTATTATAATTAATTCATCATAACAAAGGTCTAAGACATTTTTCATGCGATCAAATTCCGGTTTTTTATTATTGGTTAGCTGACGCGTTCGTTGTCTGCCATACATAATGTTTGTCTATTGTGTATACTTCCGCGGATATAATTGAAAATAGCGAGTTTTTATAGATTTAATTTCCATAAGTATAGCTTAAAATATATTCGTAACTGTACTGCTCAGCTGATGTTGTGTATTATAGCTTTACCCTTTCATTTGACACCTCACACTTCATTAAAAAAAATCACGTTTTATCTCCGAATCCAGGCACTTTACAGGTAATACTTACGCCGACCGTTTTTAACATAGAATAACGTGTTTAACAACATACTAGAATTTCGTGCTGGTATCACAATGTGAATTATTCTGGCCTTTATTGAAGCTAACATTACATCCAAGTCTGGACTAGGTAATAATAATGTTTGGCCAAAATATGAGTAAGTAATAGGAAATAATATATTTTCCCAAACTTTCCTAGAACTTTCAACACCTGATAATTTCCAACAAAGAGCTGCAGTCTGCATTCAAAAAATATCACGTTTTGACTTGTTAAAAATACTTGCATGTAACTTGTTTGTTTTAAACATGATTTTTACAGGCTGTATTGGATATGAATCAGAAGGTACATTTAATGCATGGGAGCTGCATAAAGCATTCTTGAAAAAATCCTTAAACCTTGGAGCTGATTATGTAAATGCAGAAGTAACAGGTTTTGAGTTTGAAAACTTGCGGGATGTTCTCATGGAGGGAGTAGCTCCTGGTACTTACAAGAAAATGAATAAAGTCATCTACACCACTCCTGATGGCGAAGAGCATAAATTAAAGTTTGCTGCCTGTGTACTGACTGCAGGTGATCAATCAGGGCAGGTTGCAAAGCTCCTCAATGTGGGGGTTGGTGATGGGTTGCTATCAATACCTTTGCCTATTACAAAAAGGTAAATAATAAAAAGCAATATGTACAATATTTTATGACCGTGACCACCGGTTAAAATAGTATTATACACCAGTATTAACTGAGTCATAAATCTCATGGCAATATCATAAAAAGGAATCAATCAAATCCTCGTCGCCAGTAAAATAAAAAAGCAAATTGGGAGAGCATGCGTAATGGAACACCGAGGCCGCAACACAATTAATTTATTAACCGACTTCGATACAGATGGAGGTTCTCAAATCGCCCTTTTTAAAATGTTTCTTACCTCAGAACTTTCAATTGAACCCAGTGATGAATCTTTAATTTGAAAGCTGCTGCTTCCCGTTTATTCCCATTTCAATTTGGTCCAGTTCTGACAATGGCATCCATGAGAAAACCTTATGTCTGAAGTCGAAGTCGCTTTTTTACATGTTGCGTTTTTTTTTTAAATTTATTTCTATCTACCGCCTATACCCGGTGGAATTTAATTCGTTCTTTTCCTTTACTGTATGTATTCAGTCCATGCTATAGAACGCTCCCATATAAAAAAACGATACAAAAAAGTACTGAAATCTAGGTATTATCAAATTACTGCAAATTTAAATTCTAAAGAAAAGCCTTGCGACATTGAACAAAGCAGGTATTTTATTGCCTACGAAACATTTATAAAGCTCTCAGCCGGTGCCCGCGTGCGCAGATATTTTAGGAGTCACTAAAAACTAAAACAAAACCATTTTTATTAAACTGGACCTTGTACGAATATTCTATAGCATGGTCTAAGTACATACATTTAAGGAAAAGAGCGAATCAATTCGGCCGTGTATACATAATATCCCAGAAGTTTTCATTGTTAGATGTGTCTTCACTAGAGGACGGAAGTTACTGACATAACTCTGCGAATTAGCAAGATTTAGTAATAATAATCACATACCATAAGGGTGCAATACAATGACGCTTTTCGCATCCTTATGCGTAAACCGCGGTATTGCAGCGCGTCGGGAATGTTTGCCGATGCAAGGGTTCCAGACTTCTTTGCCGTCACTAGATCCAGAGCTGCCTCCTTTTGGGATGGGTTGAGAAATTCATCAAATAGTATAATGAAAGGGCTGGGGGAATACCTCCACAGCCCGATCTTCAAGCACTGGTTGACGATGCACCGGAGTGCGAACCGAAAATATCTAACGACTATTTGATATGTTTTATATCAATTTTAATTTAAAGACATATTTTTGGTATTATATTTTTAGCTTTTTATTTTGTATTTTTGTATTTTTAAGCACTATATGGGTTTTTTCACCTGAGATAAAGACATTTTATTTTATTATTATTTATTATTTACATACATAGATCCTGGACCCTAACTAGGATTCCCTGTGTCTAGGGACCCAGGAACTACGAGGGCCATGGTTCCACAACACCTAGACTCGGAACAAGTATTTGCGTTTTTTTTTTCTGTGCACAAATACTTGTCCTGCCGCGGGAATCGAACCCGCCGCTTATAACCACCACGCCACAGAGACTGTCAAGTACCTGTATGTTGGTTATATCAGTCGAAGAACCGACAACAATATATTATGAAATAAAAAATACTTATAGACATTCCTTAAAATTTTAAAGTCCAAGTGTTCGTAAAGATTTGATGTTTGTGGCACACTTCATGTGGACCCGGTATTAGTTTTAGGTCAAATGTAATGTTTGGTCTATTTGATTAATGTTTCACTGCATTTATTAACATTTACAGAGACTACAAAGTGTATTCTATAGAAGATAAAGCCCTTGAGACTGGGCTAGGCACTCCTATAGTAACAGACTCAAGTGGACTCTGGATCAAAAGGAATGGACTCGAAAACGACTTGTTATTTGGAATGATTCCTTCCTTTATGAATGACACTAAGGAAGCGCAAGATGAAGAATATTATAAAAATATAGTATTGCCATCATTATTAAATAGGTTGCCTAGCAGCGAAAATGCTAATGTGAGTTCTTCATACATATTATACAGATAATCTTTACTAATATTGTATATAAAAGTGTGGTCTGTTTGTGTTTATAAGGCTTTCACGCCCAAGCGACTGAATCGATTTAGATGAAACTTTGCATACAAGTTGCTTATACTGCCAGGATCAGCAAAGGGTAGGTACTTTTTATCACGGAAAATTTAGTTCCCGTATATTTAGTTACAGTATTGTGTTACTACCATAGTCGTTTTAATCTCAACTTGGGTTTATAAAGTATACAAAAATAAAAACGAGTGTGCTTTAGACCACACGAGTGCACGACTGAAGTAAAACTTCTTAGCTCCATCTATCGGCCGGTTAACTTTGTTTTTGCTTTGTTTAATGTTAATGTTAAAATTTTGACAATTGTAAATTTTCATTTTACCGGACATACCAACATAATAATAAAATTAAAATTATTTTGTTATGTTGAAAATGGAGATCTACGTGAACATCCAACTTTCAACTTCCGTTCGCCTCGATACGCATTGTACCAGCTAACTCCCCAAGTCAAGCGTAAAGAAGTTTTACTTCATAAAATCTAACATGTCATTCTCTATTCTAATTTTTATTATTTGTTTTGTAGATAAAATGTGTGAATACTGAAATGCATGACTGCAATACATATGACAACACAGGTGTGTTGGGAGTACATCCATATTATAACAATTTATACATAGCTACAGGATTTGGTAAAAATGGTAAGTGCGAAAAGTAAATTAATTTTATTTTAAAAGGAAAATTCAAATCAAGGGTGGGATTAATCTTTTGATTAGGATAATCAACACTGCTAATCATAAATTTATCGTGGCGTATTTATTTTTATGGATACCGTGAGCTCTCAGTTAAAATTTATTTTGGTCAATTATTTTATCGATGTAAGGATCATGAAACTGAGTTATTGACCAACTCAGTTTCATGATCCTTACATCGTTTGATTGTATTGGAAGAAAAAAATCGGAACAGTAGATGTTAAGTAGATTTAAAAATTCTCATGCCTAGCTCAAAGTAGGTACCTATATAACTGAATCACTGATTACCGATCACTTACACTCACTTCTCACACACCATATTGAATATACACCATTATTGAATATGCAAGTCATCAGTGACGTGAACGTCACTGATGACTTGCATATTCAATAAATGTTCCATAATTAAACAATAATTTTTATTACCCACATTTTTGCAATACCTCCATGCTGTTGCGATTTCTTTAAAGTTTAAAAAATAAGATTTTAAATGTCGTAAAGTGTAGCCCATGCCCGAAACCGCAGGCATCTGCTAGTTATGTCTAAAACTTGAAGAAGCTCGCAGTTTCAATCGTATTTTCACACGATTTTTAGCATCCCATTTGAACTGTAAGGGATGAATAAAAAAAATCCTTTCTCGAGTCATAATAGGAAGACACCCTCCAAATATTAAGTCTGTACGTCAAGCTGTTTGTGCTGTACAGTTGGTACATTGTTAGTTAGTCAATATTACAGGATTCGGAATTCGGATTCGACACATTGCCAGAAATGCAAAACGCCTATACCAAGTGATATGGCGCGAAAGTGAATGATTACTTACGAAAAATGCCAAACGCGTATGCGAAACGCGCAAATTGTTTAGTAAGATTTGGCGTTCTGCGATTATTAAACAATACTTTCGCAAAATGTCTAACGCGCACACCTAATGCCAAAAACATGATTTGGCGTTTTGCGATTGTGAAACGATACTTACGCAAAATGTAAAACGTACATAATGCCAACAACACGCGTCAAAAGCTATGCATAGGGTGAGTCTGGCCGAAAAGGAGCCATTGTACTTATCATTATGAAGAAATTTTACTATTATGCGACACAGAATCGACACCAATGTATTTGCTTTTTTGTACTAAAATAATTATAATTGCAGGATGTCAACATGCTCCAGGCATAGGAAGAGCTATTGCAGAGCTGATCATCGACAGCAGATATACCACCATTGACTTCACAAGATTTGCATTTGATAGATTTTTAACAAGTCAACCTCTAGTTGACTTTAACGTGTATTAAGAACCCATAGAATTAAAACACTAGTTGAACAAAGAGTTGTTTATTTTCTATGAAATAAATTAACATAATAACTACGCCTATGACAGTATTATTCCTATAAAATACCAGCTTGTAACTACAACCCTATGTTCGTGAATTTGAACTGAAAAGAGACGAACAATCTAGGCTAGATGTAGGTAATCGCAAAACATGTTCAATAAAATGTGTTCACTTGGAAATAGAGTGAATAAAACTTAGACAATGAACTTTTGTATGGATATTTTTAGTGGATGTGGATAAACTCAGTTAAGAGATGGTCTAGTAATCATATCTGTTTATTAAACAGTCCAAGTACACATGAAAAACTTTAGAACATTTTAAAGTAAGTTTAAAATAGTAGATTGTACACCAAGGGAGCAAAGAACTAATTTTAAGGCCAAAGATAAAACCAAGTAAAATTTGAATTTGAGTAAACAAAGGCGGATGGATTTCGCGCTTTTCTATTAGCTCTTTTCGAACAAAAATCATATAATTATTTAAACTGTGGAGGAGGTGTAGCAAATAGAGCACCACCTTGTTTAGATGCAGCACGAGATGGTGCAAATCCAAGCAGCTTCTGTATGTTTTGTCTGAAAACATTTAAAATTTTCTCATTTATTTATAACATACAAGTAATTATATTATTTTTTGATCCTATTTTTTTTCACTTATGCATAATTCTTTAGAAATGAAAGTACAATTATTATTATCTTTTCTCAGCCCATATTTTATAAACCATATCATATTTCTAAGACCCCTAGACTAACTTACTAACTTCCCCCGTCTCTCTATCCCTATACAGTAATAACTCTCACCTTATGCTCATTGTGCACAGAATGTACAAGAATATGAAGGAACAATCGGTATAGTCATCTCCAGGCAAGTTTCTATGGCTTAAACCTTGGATCCAGGAGATGGGGTAGAATGGTAGCTTAGCAACTACTCTGCCATCAAATCTGAAATTCACAATATTGAAGTACTTTACATTTTGATTAATCACTGTTAATGTTACAATTTTTACAGATAAGAAAAATACAGAATTCGTTAAATTTTTTTTATGTGGATGAGGTTGAGCTTTTCTGAATCCATAATCAAAGTAAGTATAAATATTCTGTGCATGTATTGTAATATTTGATTAATAAATATACATACATAATGTTAATAATACCACATAATTAATGAAATACTACTGCTACCATAATACCATAGCATGGATTATTTTGTACTGTAGGGATTAGGAACTATCGTCTGCCTAACTAGCCAAACAATTCTCTATCCCTACACACTCCCAATATCATAGATAAAAAATTATGCAGGCATAATCACAGATTACTAATTAAATGTACTCTATATTCTATCTTACTAATATTACATATGCGAAAGTTTGTTTGTATGTATTGATGTTTGTTACTTTTTCAAACTCAAACGGCTGGACGTATTTGGATGAATTTTGGAATATAGATAGCTTATATAGTGGACAAAATACATAGGCAATTTTTTTACCATGGGGCCTAGCTAGTATAATAATAGTTTTAATGATCTGGGTAAGTAGTTATTCAATTTAATATCCCAATAAATTTAATATATACTTACATGCTATTAAACATACTAAGAAGTGCTGTAAATGCAAATCCAATAGCAAACATAGACTTCATTTTCACTAGCGAAAGGTCTCTGTTATTGTTCTTGAGGCGTTCTTCTTCTCGTTCTATTTTCTTCTTGTGTTGTTTATCTAGTGAATCTCCATGGGCTTCTTTACGTTTTTCCACTACATGAAAAGAAATAATAGCATTAGTAAGATTAGATTGGTAATAAGTTGTGTTGAAACTACAGACGAGTTTAGATTCAATTTTCAGCGCAACTTTCCAACTTACTTATGAACTAAAATCGTTTGTTCACACGTGCGGCGAGTTTACGTTAGGGTACGGAAGACGCAAGAGGGCGTGAACTTGCACTTGGCTTGCCGAAAAAACAGAAGATTCTTAATTTTTAATTTACTACCAACTGATTTCCATAATGAATTCGTTCCGAAGCGCATACGATTTCGAGTTTATTATAAGTATAGATTATATCTGTCAAGTTTATACAATCAGGTAGAAACGCTATTGCTTACATTAAAAATAATGTTTGATTCACACAGCGAATTGCTTAGACCTTCTGTTGGCAACAGAACCAGACCGATACTCCATGTCAGTATCTTCACCTTTGAGAAGCTCTCTGGCCATTGTCTGGTGAAGTCGGTATCGACATACTGGCTGCCCGATCCTTGCCCAGAATGCTACCAGTGGGTATGGTAATACAAGTCAGCAGATGGATGAGATCACAGTATTTCTTCACATCTTATCCTTAGCAGTCCATGTGGTTCTCTTCTAGTAATTAATATTATTATTATTATTACTTTATTCCATTTTCTGATGTAGGTACTGGTACCTACATCAGAAAATGGAATAAACCAGTACCAGTATCCAGCAACGCTCGCCCATCGTTTGGAGCCGAATGTGAACGCGTTGAACTGCAGAATCATCAGGCTTACTTTGCATGGGCTGAAGTTCGACACCGCAAAGCAAAGGATATAAGAGGAGAGGCTTTAATAGGGCTGCCTAGTGTTGCAAAAAAGCTCTCAACGGGGCACCCTTTGATCACATAAGCTGAATGGGAACCGCTAAAGAAAATACTCCTTGTTTGCTAATCTTTTCACGGAAAATTCACGGCTGGATAAAAAAGGAGGAGGTTCCACATTTAACCGTTTTTTATATTTATTAATGTTACCTCAGAACTTTTGCCTGTGTGAACCTATTTTGATGATTCTCTTTTTTATTTTAATGCTGGTGCTTCCCGTGTGGTCCCATTTCAATTTGATCCAGTTCTGACAATGGCATGATCCTGCAGACATCAGCACAGTCTAGTAGTAACAAGTTTCCAGTAATAATATTACTAAACTAGGAGATTAGGTCATAGACTCTCATTTGTCCAGTAGTTACTGCTTGGTTGCAGAATAACTAGCAAAGTGGTGGTACCTACACCACTGCTTTGCCAGTTATTCTGCCTATACAAACTGCAGAAAAGTCCTACTACCTAGATTATGTGTGATGTGGTATGTGATTGTTTTACTCTTTCTTGATTGTACCACTCAATTTTGTCTGGGGAGGGGAGGAATAATACTCTTCATTTGTTCCTCTTCCATTGGCAATGGCGGGGTAAAGCTGGTTTGGAGAATGGGAATAACCCAAATAAACTTGGGAGCCATTTTCACACAACCATGATAAAACTGCAAATGTCTTTACGCTGTTGTTTATGGGCGATTCTCTGTAAACTCGTAAACGGCTGTCCTGACCAAGTAAAAATAAATAAATAAAGCATAGAAATACAATTTATGCCTCATATTATTAATTAAATGCTGGCCTTTATGGTGCTATTATATTTATAACAATAACCATTCTACTTTTTTTTCTAAAAAATATTGAACCTCTAAAAACACAGTCCCCTGGCTGTCCCTTTTCACAGATTCCCACTTTAGGATAATATTTAAAAAAAAAACTATGCATACTAAATAAATTTTGCAGTTCATATCTAAAAGTAGAATGATTAATTTATATTTATGTCACAAAACAAGGTCTATTATCTTATTTTTTAAATTTTATAATGTCATGTTAATGTTGTCCGAAGTTTTCTTAGACAGTCCCCTGTCAAAAATTTAAACGTAAAACAAAAGAAATCTGATATGTTTACCAACGTTTTTTAGCGTGATATTAAAGGCCACTAGTGTGAAGATACTAATATTTCCGAGAACAGCGCCCAGCCTCCATTTTTTTTAATGTCCAAGCGCAATTTATGTTGTGGGTACACGTGTTGATCGTTGCGACAGACAGTCCTCTGGTAAGTGATATTAATAATGTTAATAAGAATATATATTTATATAAACTGTCTATATATCTGTGATTTGTGTCCAAATTTTTCTGTAGCTTCGTATGGAATCATGTTTCAATAGTTTTGTAAATATTTTGAAACTAAACCAAAATACACAGTCCCCTGCCAACAGTCCCCTGCCTGGAAATATGAAAGAGGACTGTTCTATGTGCCAGGGGACTGTATATCTCATTAAATTGTTCATTTTTATAAGGTTTGTTTGCATAAATTCATTTACTCATAGAAGATTTATTCATATAAGAAACATGGGAACCTAAATAATGTGTTCCGGATTAACTTACTTCGTAATTACGTAAATTATGTTATAGGTTGATTGCACGAACTCAAGATGGCTCCTAATAAAAATTTATCGCAAAGAGAATTGTTGGAGAAAACTAAGATATCAACGTAGAAAAATGATTCTCTAAAGAGATGAGATGAAAGAAAAGGAGAGGTTAAATTATCAGAAAAAGGTTTGAGAAAATTGGTGAAAAATATGACAAAACGTGAGCACAGGGCTGCCTTAAAGACGTGAAAAGAATGCTGCACTGTATACCGATCCAAACAAAATAGACTGAACAGCGATACTAATACGTTTATGCATGAAAATACCCCACTATAGGATCCTAAAGTTGATACTCCTCCTTACAGACAGCCTACTCCAGTTCCAATTCAGCTTTCTGCAGCTCCAAGTCAATATATTAATTCACTACAAAGAAAAAGACAAGCCAAAACGAGAAGACAAAAATATAACAAAGAAAGAGATATAAAAGTCGCGGATTTACGGAAACAACTTGAGATATACAGTGTATTAATAGAAATGCTTTTGTATAACTCACAGCAACTTAGACCTGAAACTCTGAGCTCTATATGAAGCCTAAATTATGTCCTACAACAATTACCAGAAGCTGCTTGAAGACCTGTGTTGTAATCGGTACTACGAAGACTGTTTATCGAGAATCTGTTCTACTTGCAGCAATAAAAATCCCAAATATAATGAGTTTGACAACAGCAAACTGATTAAATATAAGATGTAAATTTCTGAGAGGCAAGAAATTCAAGATTTTAAGACTAAAATTACTCACATATTGTATTGGGCTTGCTATATAATATTTGACAATAAGCATTCAAAATTAAGTTATTTTACTAAGCACATAATTAAGTAATTTTATAAGCTTAGTACAACAACATAGTTTAAAGTACTTACCTAATATCATTTTGACTTGTAAAATGCTAAAAATAGCCTATTTGCACTAAAATCTATTGTGCTATAATTTTATTAATAGTACTTCACAAAAGACTGTATACAGAATATTAGAATTGATACTAGTAAATTATCTAAAGGTATATAATATACCAAATATATATATTTCGGGTACAAAATGTTTCTAGTACCAGTTTTGAATTAAAAAAAATATTCTGTTAGAAAAGATATGTTTTTGATTATGTTTTTTCTTAGGAAAATATTCGAATGTTATATATATAATTGTTTTATGTAAAAATGGTATAAAATAATAAATGATTCATACCAGTTATATGACTTACTTCTCAATAAAACAGTCCCCTGTTGCACCTAACAGTCCCCTGTCGCCATTTATCAGAAAACCTAAAATTACTTTAAAAGTATACATAAATTCAATTGGCCCTCGTGTGTACAAAAATTAACAGCTATTTTTCTAAGCTATACTATTAAAATTTTACGGATTTAACAAAAAAATATGCCAGGACAAAGTTTCTATGGGCCATTACGAGTTTACAGAGAATCGCCCTTATCAGATAAGGAGGCACTGAAAGTGTTTAGGAGGTACAGGAATCCTCAGTTCGTTTGCTTATGTATAGATGGTAATACTCACGTTTTTTACTTTGTCTTTCTACTTCCACTTTCAATTTTTGATATTTTTCTGTTCTGTAAACTAGTATCCATGTTAGACCTGAAACATATCTAGATAAATAAACAAAGTCATAATTAATGAAACCTTCCCCTGCCTATAATTCAAAACAAATAATGGCTAACAACTAAAATTGGTAAATAGATACACACACACCAGTATCTAATGTAAATATACTGGTTGTGTGTATGTATTCATTGAAGTTTCAATTTTCATATGCAAAACAAACTAACGGTACAGGTTAGGGGTATAAAGAAGAAGATTAGTAGTTTTATTACATGTAACAACTAGTTACAAATGGGGCCAGGGGCCTTAACCCCTGGACATGGTCGGTGGGTTGACCCTTCGCAATGAATATAGTTACTCTAACCCCCTGCAACATTGTCTAAGTTTGACCCATTTACAATATAGTATACGGGTGGTAGAATAGTTCGGTTATAACTTTTTCTATCAACTTCTACCGTAAAATTGACAAATATTTAGATGTTTCCGTGGGAAAATAATAACCTTCGCCTAAAAAAGCGGTGCATATAGAAATAAACACAATCAGCAACGAATCACTCCACATGTTTAAAATCTAAATACGATACGAACGAATCCAAAGAGTATCTAACGCTACGCTACGAATCTTGTTATTGCTTGCCTTGCTTATTTTTTGTATGGCTCCACCCTTTTATTTATTTAGCCAGTGTCAGTTAATTGATAATTTCTCGAGTTAATTAATGTATATATGTCAAATCAAGTCAAGTCACAGTCCAAGTCATCAAGTCAGGTCATTGTCTAGTCTAGTCAAGTCATACTCCTAGTAAAGTGGTGGGAACTTTACCAGAAGCTTCTATGAAGTTTTGGAAACTACGCGAAAATAAACGTTTCACCATCATTATACCACTTTCCCACACTCATGCCTGTAGTCCAGCATTTAACGAATGAAATTCCACCAATTTTATGCACCAACACTGAAAATAACACAAGTTCTGGAAAATAATAAAATGCGGCAACGCGATCTCTTTCGTTTTCCCGCCAAAACTGACCGATAAACTTCTGTCATTAGTTTTTGAAGTAAAACTTCTTTACGCACGCTTGACTTGGGGAGCAAACTGGTGAATGCGTAGCGAGGCGAACGGAAGTTGATTCACATATGTCTCCATTATCAACATTACAAAGGTAAAGTTGCCACCACTTTACTAGGAGTATGACTTGACTAGACTAGACTTTAACTGAACTTGATGACTTGGACTGTGACTTTACTTGACTTGACACATATATATTGTCTATAATATTAATTGAGAAATTAATTACTTGACACTGGCTAAATACACAAAAGTGTGGAGCCATAAGCAAAACTAAAAAAAACACTTCTGCAGCACTCCGCCGACGTCATATCCGTATAGCGCATATTTCTTACTTGTTGTCAGTGTTGCCGATTTTGCATTATATTTGATAAATTTAGCATTATTTTTAGCGTTTGACATATTAATTTAGCAGAATCAAACACTAGTAGAAACAATAGTTTAATTCCCATACAGAGGTACATTTTCGCGTTAAAGTTAACAAGTTTAATTTATATCCTCCTCCTTAAATTATATCCACGCTCCCGGCGGGTAAAGTAGCCCAGAGCAAACTCTGTGTGGGATTCCCGTCTTTCCTATCAGTCGTATTATATATCGCGGATATTGAATAAGTTTTCAACCAATTAAACTAGCCAAAAATACCAAGCAGCGCAATTGTTCAGCTCTACATTAAATGCCATCCTGTATGTAACGTTTGGCCTAAAGAGAGCAACCTGCTCTCCTACTCTCCTAATGCTCTCCTAAGGTGCTGCTACTCATAGGAGTACAGGATACACCTCATTGTCGCCACCTGAGATACGAGTACGGCTTGAGCGAACCAGATGATCCTATAGTAGCCATAATATCAGATACGCTAGGATCACCGGATTGACTGGTCCGGTGATCTCAGCGTCCAACCAGTCTAGCCATTTTGACTCATGTACCGCTTTTAGCGCCGGTATAGGATACCAGCGTAACAATCAGACACCAACCCCGCGCCGGTGAAGTCGACATACCTCCCGTAGGTTAGCTAGAATGGTCGCGACTTTCAATAGGGTCCACTTTTCCAGTGGACGTAGTCTTCTCGATCCTCTTATCCCGGCAACAGCCCAAGCCAAGGTCCCATGGGTGCCCTTGAGCTATTTGCCTCTCATTGCATCTCGCTTTTGGTGGCTGGGCACCTTATGCACCTGCCCTTTCACTCGGAGACGCTGGAAAGGTCGATAGAGACCAACAGCATTAGCTCGTTCAAAAAGAAAGGAGCTGTATTGGTACAAAAAATAGTTCCTTCTAGCTTTCTAGTTAACAATTAACAATTTCTTCTTCTGAAATTGACAAGGAAATAAGTAAATGAATAGTGTTGGATTTTCTTGGCATATGCAATGTACAGTTAGCATATTTTTGGCAATATGTAGCAGCATTCTAGCACATTTGGTAGTAGTTCAGCTGGCAGCATTGCCTGTTATTTACTCTTTGATTCTTTATTTCCTCCGCTCTCTTTCTCTCTCTTTCTCTCATTGTCCGCATCCGTACTCCGCCATTTTCTTTTCATTTCTGCTTTTGCCAGCCGCGTGTTCGGAAGTCTCCAAGCCAACATCACGTACCTGGCCTTGGCTTGAATATCCTGGAATTCACCTACAAATTTTTGAAGTGAATCAATTATTACATTATTATCAATATAAAAAAGCCATTACAGCTGAAAAAAGTCGAGGCGATTAGTTAGTAGAACGATTTCACAATCGTACAGGCTTAAAGATATTAAATCATATTGGTCACAATCAGTGATATTAGATATTAGATTTAAGACTGAAGGACTAATGAGTGTTTCTGATGCTACGAACTGTAATAATATTTAGTGTTTAATTGCTGTGCAAGAGTTAATAAATCACTCCTATCCACAATGAGACGCCATGTTGTATCAATGGCATAGGGCGCGGCCACCATTCTGCGCTCTAAAAACGTGTATTAATATTCGGATTTCTGTTATTATCATGGTAAGTTAATTTATTCATGTTCGTAGGATATTTTTTCGATTTCTAATAATATCTTCCTAATTTCATCAAGGTCATATTGTAGTCGTCCTGCTATATATATTTTGTATGCCTATTTTGTGTTCAATAATTCACGCATTCTTACCACTTACCGTAATGGGATCTAGCTAGCTGACAATAGATAACAAACTAAATGTATCATAATCCTATTATAGGTACCACTGTAGTGTAGACATAATCAGTCGGCCATTTTGTTATCACTGCGTCGTGAGTGTCGTGACGCGTGGCAAAGTCCGTGGCTTTTTTGTTCATTCGGTATTGCGGTCAAATGACTTAATTTCATCGTTTACTTAACGTATATAGCTACTGGTAGTTAAATAAAGTCTATCTGGAGTAGATACATATTCTGACAGATATAGAAATACTGTAATTATATTTTGTGTGATTTTGACTCCCTTAAAGTTTTTCAGCATCCGTGAGTTATCCATTAAAAATAATATTTTGCTTTAATTAACTTGTATTTATTATCAGTAGATTATGGGCCTTACTATAATCTCTTCTTAAATTATGTTAGTTATATTTTACTCAATACAAAAAATCTTGTGACTTATGCAACACCTACTTCATCATTTAATGTAGTCATTATGGTTTTTACACAGCATAATATTTAACCCTGCTAATCCACTAAGATTCAATGCAATCCAAGTAAATTTCTCACTGAAAAATCTTCGTTTGATTTGCTCTTTTTTTTTTTTTTTTTCCCCTTCCATCTTTCTATGTGATATTGGCAAAATTGTGGTAACCTCTCCACAAAGGCCATTTACATAGAGTTAAGTTGAAGTCATCAAACTTATTAGTCAAATAAGTGGGTTTAAAATAAGTAGCTATTAACCAGAATGGTAAAAGTAGATTGTATACTAGGTTACATATAAAGTTATTCTGTAATTATTTTCGACATCCAGTTTAGTTTATTTTTATCATATTGTGGCAAAATATTCTTCTTCATTTAACAGCTTGCTATAGCTGTGTGATGACACCACAAATGAATCTTGACAAACATAAATTAAACATATGGGACTAGTATTGGAGTACGTGACCACTAGCACCACATATGCTACTTGATGAAACAAAATTGTTTAGCCAAATCCTCAAAGGATTCCAGTTAATAATAGAGTGATTGCAGCACAATGAAAAGCAAATGAACTGTGACTGACTACATATCAGTGTTTTTCTCAAATGTATTGCAGGTGTTGTTAGATTAAACATTGATAGGATATAGCTGTCAAATACATGCTGCAAATAATAAAACATTCAATTTCCTACTGATTAGAGAAAAATCTATCGATATCTCAACATCAGTGTTGCAAGTTTTAAGTATTTTTGCATAATGTTTGAACCCACAATATATACAAAAATGTAACTAATAATAGTTTATAATAAATAATTTATAAAAATCCTTAATAATTGATTGATTATTTTACATCTGATGTATGCTGGTTAATGAGCAGTAATAGCGCTGGCGCAAATTTTGATGTTTATCTATTAAACTATCAAGGAGAGAATGTTGTACAGCCAACATAAATAGTTATGATAGTTAAGTATTTATAGAATGCAATATAGAATTTTAAAAAGTAGTAAATACTACTTATGAATGTGCATTAATAGTAAGACAATGAATTTGTTACAAAACTGACCCACAATATTCCCATACACAAAGTAATGCAGTCATACCATACTACTGTTACCAAAACTGTCTCCAATACCATGTAGTGAGAAATAAGTAATGCTAAAATGATACTTTGAAAACCCCTCAATGCACTCAGAATAAAGCAAAATTCATACAACGAAGAAAAGAGGTATTTTCTCTTCTCTAACCTATATTAATAGCAGTCAAAAATATATTTATCCCCTCTTTAATTGTATGGGAGCTTTAAAACCATAAATAATGATTATGATAGAGATGTCAAGTAACATTGTTGTTTTAAAAAATTATCTGCATGTGTTTGATTTGCTTAGGAAGTTATAAGGCTGTAAAGGGTTTAGTAGACAGTAAGACTTAACAAACTCATAGGTGCTTGTTGTAGCCTCATGTGCCAGAGCCCTTTATTGCGATTACAAGTAATAGAGTAAGATTGCGCGAGTTTAACATTGACTTGATTTTTCATCTTAATATGTTTGACTTGATAATTAAAATACATAAATGAATATGAAATACTCTAAATATGCAACAAAAAAGCATTGGTATATTATACTAAATTTAAACTATTTTTAATAAATTATGTAAATGGCATAAATATAAAATTATACAAAAAATCATAATAATAACCTACAGCTCAATTATTTACAATTTTTTTATTTCTGTTACTTAAAACAAGTCATTGGCAGTATTTGAATTTCGGTTCTCTTATTGCAAGTATCACCAGCAGCCGTAATTTATTATAATAATAAATAAAAAATTCTTTTACTGCTCTCAGGAATTTGAGAAAAGTGGTACTTATCAGACACATTTTTTGTTTTATTCTTAAATTATACATACAAAATTTGCACAATGGGTAGATTTAAGGTAAATGCAATAACCCAAAAAAATGCCAAAACTGCAATAACCTGAAATAAATGCCAATGTCCAGTAATTTATATCTACCTGCATACTAATTTATACTAGATTTCATTGCATGAGGGGCAGAACACTTTCCAGAGAAGAGATTAATGTAGATTTCCACAGCTCATGCTACCTGTGGTGAACCAACAAAGGTTCTTTAAGTTGTTTTTTTTTTTATTTTTGGTGTTAGATTTTTTTTTGTTTGGTTTTGGCTCCACACTTTTGTGTATTTAGCTAGTGTCAAGTAATTGATAAAATCTCAAGTTAATTAATATCATATAATGTATCAAGTCAAGTCACAGTCCAAGTCATCAAGTTAAGTCATAGTCTAGTCTAGTCAAGTCATACTCCTAGTAAAGTGGTGGCAACTTTACCAGAAGCTTCTATGGAGTTTTGGAAACAACATGAAAAGAAATGTTTCACCATCACTACACCACTTTCCCACACTCATGCCTGTAATTCAGCACTTAACGATTAAAATGCCACCAATTCTATGCACTAACACTAAAAATAACACAAGTTTTGGAAAATAATACAATGCGGCCACGCGATCTTTTTCGTTTCCCCGCCAAAACTCTGGTGTTAGATTTCTTTTTTTTCTTTCGGTGGGTTTGCATTTGACTACATCTCATTTGATGGTAAGTGACAAATTCAAATTAATTTATTGCTGTCACAGTCCAGGGAACCACGTGACCACGAAACTTTGATTGCAATGCAACGGCAAATTTCGATGATAACTATGTACATAAACTACATATTACAACTGGCAAATCCATACAAATTTGTGTTTCTTTCTGTTGCAATCTAGTTACGTGATCGCCCAGCAGGTCGTATTGTTACATTAAAATAGTTTCACCTGTAACATGCCATTGTATCATGCAACAGGCTGGGATGACTGGCTTGATTTTTATCCAACGAGGTCAAAGGTTGGAGCATTCTTACCCAGAATACAGATATATACAATACATCAAATTATTTTTTCAGTAATAATCAATGATTTTGTCATACAAAAACTCAATTTTTCAAAATTTTTATGTTCCCATTCAGTTGCGTAACTTTGTATGCACAATTCCAAATGTGGAAAATATATTTTCAAACAAAGCTGAAAATGCTTTCGCCTAAACAGTTGCTTCAATATATACATTTTTAGCCCACCAACTAAAATAAAAAGACTTGTTCAATCCTCAGGTGTACATAACATGACCATTTACATTTTTTGTTAGAATGGAACACAAAAAAGCTTTATCATTAACATTAAATAATAAGTTGGTTCTTAGTACATATTAGTTGAGTTACTAAAGCCATCACATATGACTTGTAATATAATGTCTAAGGTAAAGAGTAATTTCGGGGGACGCATGTTCACGTTAGGTATACATAATATTAATTAATACAAAAATAAGGATAAAATCTAGCTAAGTAAGTAGCTAATTCATTGCAAACTAACTGCTGCCTGTTGCTTCGCACGCGTGTACCAGTTTTTGCAATTAAAAGCACCCTATTTCTGTCCCCTAGGATTTAAAATATAACCATACCAAATTCAGCTGCTTGGCTGTGAAAAGGTAACAGACACAAGAGTTCTTTCGAATTTGTATGGATTTAAAATGATAAACGTTTAGGTTCTGTAGGAGCATTGAATTGTTTGTCTCTCAGCCTGTCGTGTCTAGACATAGATCATCAGAGGTGAAAAAATTACCTTTTTTATATTAAATTGCGAAAGTTTCAATTTAGACTTAGGTTAGGGGCTAAAGAAATGAAACGCACCCTTTGGCGTGGAATTTCCGTACTGTGTCCAGTAAACCTCTGGGTGATATGATTTTCTCTAAACTATGTTTTCGAAGTTTTTTTTATGGTAGTCATTGTACTAATATATCCTCACCATTATCCATTATTTTGTTCTTTAATAATAACTTGCAAAATACTCAATATAAAAATCTGATATTTATATACGAGTTTTCGAATCTCGAAATGGCTTTCAAATTTCACTACCTTGCAGAGAAGGAAATCATGCACCCAACTTCAATTTTGGCACCTTTATTGAGTCTAAGGTCAAATTAGCGGCAAAAATGCTAGGCATACTGTCTAAGGTGAGACACTACTTCACACCAGAACAGTTTTTAACTTGTATTTAGTTCAGTTGTGTGTAAAGTACTGCTCTCATCTGGGGGATGGTTGATGGGGAAGTAACAGCTGGAGGCCATGGAGAAGCGAGTCAAGAAGCTCATTGGTAATGATGCGACGGTTAAAGCGAGACTGCTAAGTCCTCGGTCTGGAATCACAAGATTTGATTGGACGACCACCATCGGACGATCATTGCCATCTCTTCCATCAGTTTTGCGTCCAATCCAAGCGTTTTGTGTTTTTATCGGTTGCATCAAGACCTTTGTAATTCGAACGGCTGAGGAGTGGAACTGTTTACCAGCGTCTGTTTCCGAATAGCTATAATATGGACTGGACGTTTTCAAGAGGGAGTGAACAGCTAGGCGATCTCGGATCTTCATTGCAACTGATAGAAACAAATATGTATGGATTCGGTTGTTTCAATACATAATTTATGTGCATAATTGCTATGGAAATGTAAAAATTAGGATTTAAATTCTTATGTTTCATTGCAATCGGTGATCACCACACAGGTTAAGGGTCTAAGCGAGCTGCAATCGTGGAGAAATTTGGTCAAACACAACCCTATAAAAGTTACGCAACCGACTGGAAATACAAAAGCTGTATTTTTCATGTTCAAATATTAAAATAAATTACATTAATATCAATACCACAAAGTGACATATGATTTATTTAAATACAAGTTGAGCCCTGAGGCCCCAATTCAGCATATAATAACTCCCAAAGTTTAATCCAAATTGGTTCAGTACTTGCGGAAATTAATAGCAACAGCGCACTACACACACACATACACACACACACACACTTTCGTATCACACATTCACATGGTAGGTACCTTAATTTTAATAATTACATATTAAGTAATTAACAAAGATATCAAGCGAAATGAGTTACTATGGCCTTATTGGGTATACTAGAAAAAAAAATCGAGCTCGTAACTCATTACATTATATTTATTATATTTTATTTTTTATTTTATTTATTATATTTTAACCAAATCTCTGGTTAAAATCTAGTTTTTTTTTTATCAATGTGTTGGTATTTCTAGCGTCATCAAAACATACTACTTACCTTATGTTATGGTACCTACTTTTCATTGACCTTGACTGTTGGCGCAAATGTAAACGAGTAAGCATTAATCTGAGTTTTGGCGGGAACGCGAAAAATATTGCGTCACCGCATTGTATTATTTTCCAAACCTTGTGTTATTTTCAGTGTTAGTGCATAAAATTGGTGGCATTCTATTCATTAAGTGCTACAGTGTAGTACAGGCGTGAGTGTGGGAAAATGGTATAATGATGGAGAAACGTTTCTTTTCGTGTTGTTTCCAAAACTATAGCAGCTTCAAGTAAAGTTGCCACCACTTTACTAGGAGTATGACTTTAACTAGACTATGACTTGACTTGATGACTTCGACTATGACTTGACACACATTTGCGTGAAATATCATTAACTTGATAAATTATCAATTACTTGACACTAGCTAAATACACAAAAGTGTGGAGCGAAAACTTAAAAAAAAAGCAAATCTAAAAACCGAATTTCTAATCATCTTATTAAGGCTTTCGCGAGGTTGCCCATGAATTTCTATTCTTAGGTGGAATATATGTGTCGGGTAATTACTTCACTGTGAATATTTATTGGGCAAGGCATATTCGCTCAGCTGAAGGTTACTTCCTTACACAAATGATAACCCTCAGCCACTAAGTTTATTAGTTACATGTCCGTCTTATTTTGATACTGGTAATACTCGTCTGCACTAAAGTTTGACAGGTCTATGTTCGCACTTATCTCTAGCACGTAGGACAGGAATTCGCTTTCCCAACCTGCGTAGTCTTTACTCACGTTGACACATGTTTGACTACGACGACCTAAACTTCACATTTATACTGCTCTCTCACGGGTGTGAGACATTGACGATTAAGAATAAGAACTATGGACTCTTACCCTGTTGTCTTTTTGAATACAAAACTGTGGAAATTATTAGCTGGACACCTTTTATAGCATATTATTTTATCTATTAACTCTAACAACGGTTCTTACGTAAAACTGTGATCTATATGGAATGGATGGGATAAAGGAAGGCAGGTGGTACCTGCCTCCCTTCGTCGTCCCATCCGTTTATCCTTTTTCTTTTCGCTTTCCTCTTGAGCAGGCTTAGGCCGTAAAACTAATTAACCCATGCGAAGCCGGGGTGGGTCAGTTAGTTATCAATAAAATAAAGATAATAATTGTTATTATTCTTTTGTTGCAGCCGCGTATTGATCCAATACAGTTGCTGAACTGCCTCAGCGTGCTCCTGTCGCCTAATGGAGGTATCAAGAGTAGAGACGAGGTTCAGAGACTTGCTAGGTAAGTTATAAAAGCTTAAGTTGGTTATGATATGCAATGTATCGGTTATAATTGGGTGGTGAAACTATTAATTTATGAAATTATTAATTTAATTTTTTTTATTGTCTAGTCATATTATATTATTGAAAATACTAATACTGGTTACCTATTAATAGTAAATAGTAATTCTTTTAACATTAGTTCTTTATCAGCCGGTAATCTTCAAAAGCATTTTAGTAGGTATATTCTTCTTATTCATAGCATAATTTCTTATGCCTTGGCGAAAGTAGATGTTATCACAGAAAATGTAATTTGTATTTTGACTTGTAGTAAAAATGTGTTTCGCGTAAACCTACGCTTCTATGTCTATAATTAACGGCTGTATAAAATACAAAAAAAACCGTGCAATGCAAAAGAAAGGGACAAATAAATAAAAATACGAGTTATATTCAATTCTTAAACCTCAACTATTCCATAAGCATTTCACTTATACAAAATCGAGTTTATTATTAAATGCAACATTTGATTTATTTCAATCTATTTTAAACTTATGTGTAAATGCGAAAATATGAGTCTTCATCATCATCATTATTTTAATATTGTGTCCCTTTCTAGAGAAACTCTTGGCTAAATATGTATTTCTTGCAAGAGCTTAGATGCCGTCTATACATCTTGTAAGAGGGCTTTCACGGTTGCGCATCTCTTATGGCAACGATTCATTTAGGGAGCTACTCTAATTTCACACCTAGCCGAGTGTCCCGTGGAGATGGCTCCACTGTCTAACATAGAAAGCTTCATAAACGGTTGTGTGTCTCTTATTTTGTGGACAGTATCATTCATGAGCATCCATTTTTCAACAATTGGCCACCATACGCTATCATTACACATTGGTTATTAAAAGGGTTTTAGCCACTATACCATTTTCCTATAGCATGTCCCAATGCAGCCCATCCAATCCAAATACTTTAATTTTGTATTGATGTTTTTTTTTTCTAATATGAATAATGTTTCAAGATTCACGAAGTCCGAATCAACCGGATCAAATACTTTCTACAACGAACTTTACGCCAACCTTAATAGTCATTTACACAGAGACTTGGTCTTACGCTTCCATTAATTGAGACGAAATAAATAAATAATAATTATTATTATAAGCTTCGTCTTGGAAATAACTCCGAAAGACATAGTTATTTATTATTGTTTGTTTGTTTAACTTCGCGTCAAAACGATTAACCGATTTTCGTGACGCTTAATAAATATCTTATGTTGATCTCGGTAGTATTAGGCTACCGAGGTCAACATAAGATATTTATCATCCCGGAAGGTTAAGTATTTCAGCTGGAAAACGAGTAAATAGTGGGTCAAATTGAGGAGCGCCCTTAGTTAAGCATAATATTGAATCTAAATAATCTGAAACGTCCCATTGTGACTATGTTTCTCAGCAAATAAAGAACTTTGATCTTTGTAATTCCATAAGATTAATAAACTTTGACAGGATATTCTGCAAAATAATGTATATTTTTTCTTTTGTTTCAGTTTAATGACAAAATTTTCAAAAAAATTGGTTTCTAAGTGCATCTATATACAGATATTGAAGTGCACAGAAACTGATTTACTAGGTTTGTTCATGGGGTCTGGTGGTTGGCTGTTGGTCCATATGTGGCTGACCGAAAGTATTGTCGCCAAAAACTGGCCCCTTGTTAAGGAATTACTAGAATTACTTCTACTATGCCCTGTAGATATAGAACGCTTGAAAACAAACAACTGTCCGAAACTCGTCAAAGAATTGTCGAAGGATGGAAATCATTTTGGTAAGAATCAGCATATTATTTAGTTTAAGATATCTGGAGGCTTAACACGATATTTTCTCGTGGACCTACAATTTTTTCCTAGTATACACGAAAATAATTGACTCGAAAGTGTTCATCCAAGAAATGTGATTCTTAAATATAAATTTCAAAAAAATATTTACTAGAAGTAAGAGTCATGGTCAAGAATTTGCGTGATTTGTAAATAGGGAAAACAATATATAATTCGAATCAATAAACATAATATTATATTAATTTATATTGTAATTATTTATCTTCGTAAAAAAAATTGGAGTCAAAACATTATCTTCGTTTATCAATTTCATAATCATTTTTTATTACTACAATATACAAATATTTACTTGAAATTAAACAATATACTCAAGAATAAAATTATTCTTGGATGAACAAGATGTGTTCAACAATCATTTGGGAATAGAAATGTGGTGTAAAGGTCATTAAAGGCTGAATTTTTCCCCTCATAATATTTTCATTTTATCATTACTTTTTAGCTGGAAGAACCTTAACGAATGTAAATAAATAATGATAGGACTACGAGAGCCTGGGCGTCCTGATGGTCCTGTCGAGGTATAATCCATTGTCGTTGTAGATATGTTTTAGGAACTGCTGGACTGTCATGTCGTTAATTAACCTTATAATGATTTAACCCCCATAATTGTATCACATTTTTTTATACTGCTCTCAATCCAATCATAGTAAGATCAGTTATCCCGTTTAAAAAAAACGTCTATTGTTAATTTAGAAAAATGGCATAAATGAAGATTTTCTAAAAACTAAGAGATTAAATCCCTTTTTTTGTTGTTTTAGCAATCAGAGCCCTGGCCACCAAGCTGGTGGAGCAGTGGTTGAAAACGGTCAAAGGCGAACAAGTTATACCCGTTCAATTTTCTGACCTTTGTAAACTTGTATCTGACGCTGACAATGAGCTAAATACTAATGACATATCTATAAAAACAGAACTTTCTGAAGTGAAATTGGAGAATCATATTAATGATTCGGAATATAAAGTTGTTGATGACCCTAGCGAGCCAACCGAACATAATGATACTATTACTGAAAAAGACGTGGCCGATACTAAGCCGGAAGATGCTGATAAGTTGCCAGTACTTAAAATTAGCCTAAAAGATGGGAAACAAGTTTTATCACAAGTTGAAGATAGTGAGAGTAAAAATTCGGAAGAATCTGATGCTGATGATAAAGAGCATAACAGAAGTAAAAGCAAAGATAAATCTAAAGAGAAAAGTAGTAGTGGCGGCAGCAGCGGAAGCAGCTCTAAGTCGAGTAGCTCTTCTAAACATTCAAGTAAACGACATTCTTCATCAAGCGATAAACATAAAAGTAGCCGCAAAAGTAGCAGTAGCAGTTCAAGTCGACACAGTAGTAAAGACGGGTCTAAAGATAAAGATAAACATTCATCTTCAAGTACTAAATCAAAAACTGACATTAAGTCTAGAAAATCTAGTGATAAATCGTCTTCATCTAGTAGTAAGTCTAAAGAAGAGCGAAGAACCTCCACTGAAAAAGAAAAGAGTAAAGATAATGGAAAAGAAGAAAAAAGTAAAGATAGTCTTCGAAAATCCGAAAAGCCGTCGGACGATAAACCAACACCACCTTCTATTCATAAATTGGGAAAAATTCCGAAATTGAGTGATATCAAAAAAGAAAAGCCGTCAATTTCAATAGAAGTTAGAAAACCAGATGAACCCAAACCGAAGACTGTTAAAACCTTTCATTCTAAATTTAGGAAGCACGGGTTGGAAGAGGAAGTTAAGCCACCACCGTCGCGGGCAACATTGTTAAACAAAAAACCTCCACCTATTGTACCGCCTCCTTCAGTGCCAATACCTAAAAGACCGTCTCCTGTTCACAATGAGACCCCTCCAGAAAAGAAGCCAAAAATTGTAGAACCCGTCGAAAAACCTGGGGCTATAAAATTAATTCCACCTAAACCTAAGCGTAAGTATTTGCCATTTTATCAAACACTTGATTTATTTTTAATATATTTTATGTTTTCAGGTTCTAACTGGCGTCTACTGCTTAATTCTTCAAGTGTTAACAGTAGTGTATTAGGTTGTGTTTTCGACATTGGTAAGTCAAATAAGTATACGAGTTCAAAAGTGTTAATTTCACTTGTTAAGTATTTATTGCAAATAAATGCTCGATTTCATATGAATCTTTCCGTTAAATAATGACCTAAATCTGTTAAAATAATTTGCTAGCGTGTCTGTCTACTAACGAAGTTACCAGAGCGCCCTCTTGGACCTAGGATGGAGGACCTACCGCGGCTTTCTGGGCATCGGGAGAAGCTTCACGTCAGAGCAACTAACTGTTCGTCTATTAGTGGTACAGAAGTAACGTAACTATTGCTATACAGAATGTATCTACTTATATATAATTTGTACACTAAAAAGCTATGTACTACGTCATACGTAACCCTACATGACGCAATTAGTTGATAAAAATTAAGTAAAAAATAAAAGTCTACAGGACATGTTCCTATATCTATCTCTATCGATAAATGCAGGAATGAGTTATATCTTGACTAGCTTCTCCAAATACGCATTAGAGCGGGTAGCAGCAATGAACGTGATGTCTTAGTTGGTCAATGAAATGCCATGTTGTATTGGTGTGGTACCGTTTAAATATATTAATAGTACAAGGTTTTACATACGTTTCATTAAATTTGTAGGAAGATACAACATGGGCGCGTGGGAGTTAACATAAAAATTTGCACGTTAGTGAATAAGTACTTTCACTTTTGTTATCGATACTACAGAATAATTAATAGCACTAAGCGATACCTAACATGCCCATGACGTATTGATAGTTAAATCTGGTTATTTTCATAATCTACCTACGTGCATTTCATTTTAATGATTTCCTCTTTTTAATATCATGTAAATATTGGGTTAAGATCATTATTGCTTTAAAAGAATTACTAAAAAGTATTTCAATCTAAACCAAGTACTAGGTTCTTTTTAAAATAAAGATAGCTTATCCTTTTACGATGAACAGTTTTAAAGCGGTTCAAAATTCCAGTCGCACCATTCTAGTCATAACAGCATAATAATTTTATTATAAACGGACGACAAGAATAAGACAAGATAGATAGATGGATTGTAAATATGTTACAATAAAGTCGTAATCACTATTTTCTGACTGCGTTGATATGAATACAGTTTTCTAACGCCTTCTAGTTTGGTGTCGGCTAATACAAAAGAGGCAATGCATGATTTTTTTTTATTTAGAGGTGCAGTTAATGATTTTCTAAAAAAATTACTTAGGTACTTGTCTGCGCCACAATTTCGTCATTATTGATGTATTAGATATCGGTTGCATGTGTGGTCTCTTATTTTGTAGGTGGTTAGCATTAGATATCATATTAGTCTACATTCCTATCCATTAGATTGTCTAGTAACATAAAAAGAGTACCTACTTACCTAAACTGTCTAACCGTACTAAGACTGTTTGCACATTGACCAGCTGGGATAGACTGCCACCCTGCTTACATAAATATTACGTGTAAAATTATATTCAATGTTCTATTCATCGAGGGAGCCCAAATTGAATGTTTTACATAGCTTGAAAATTTTTTTTTTTACTATTATAGCAAACTGGATGAATTATCCCGTTTGGCATCCTTTTGCAAAATGTAAAACCTCGTCGCTACCTGGGGATGTTACTCAATATGCTTACTTAGCTCTGCTAATAAATTCGGCAAAACATACGATTCACTAAGCAGGAAAACAGATCACTCTGTGCTGCGATTGATGATGTGGAATTGATGAATGAATATAATGAGCCAGTAATAGCTGATTGACAATGACAAGTGTTCTCATCGTTATACCAGGTGACATTATGACCTACCACTCCATGCAAGTGTTAACTATTTGCTGCTCGGTTAATAAGACTGGTAGGTTCTAGCACCGAGTAACTTTTGAACGCAAATCTTGATACCCATCGACTTTAGTAGACACTTCTTGCAGGTAGGGCCGGGAAATCCGGCCTAAAAGACTACCGCAAAAAAATTATAAAGCATCATACACAGGCGCGCCTTTAAAATGATGTGTGCCCGTGTATGAATCTCGCATTTGTATTGCGGTAATCGCCTAAATGAAATTGGTCCTACCTAGATACTAAAGTCATCGAGTATCGAGAGATTTGCGTAGTGAAGTGTACGAATGGCTTGAATTGCATATTAGGTAGCCCCTAAGGGCAACCTGTGTAATTGTGTATGCAAGAGAAACCAAAAAAATTTCAAGGGCTATTTTTTTGCCTATTCCGAACCCCATGTGAAGTGAAGGCTTGATCCTACGTTGAATGGTATGATGAATGTGATTAAATTAACACCATTATATTCTTTCGCTACTTAGTACATTTGACAGGCGTGTAAAACATTCAAATTAATCGACAAATATACACCCACGTGGTAGGGTTACACTGTTGGAATAGCCACAATTTTGTTTTTAGAAATGCCGTTATTAATAATCTTACAGGTAGGTAAAAAAAACCTGCATGGGCATTGGTCGTGGTCCACCTGCTCAATTCAGATACTACTACCTACTGGTAGGTATCTACTTCTGGGAAAAAATGCTAGTAGACTTACAAAAGATGACTTGAATATTATAAAAAACGTTAGTTATTATCTCAATTAAAAATGAGAAGAATGTTCTAATATCTGAACCTAAACAAATCATTTGATTGACACCAATAATATGTAATGTAGTTGCAGAAACTTCATGCTCCCCGCTGGTGGGACAAAGCTAGTGGTTAGGAAAGGAGATGCCACTTTCCTACCTGGATGGTTGGTGGTGTATCCTATGCATGGTGGGTGACACTACAGAGCGCATATCTATGCTCTAGCTACTACCAACATCTTATCCTCATTCGAGGCTCTAAAATCACCATTTGGACATTACATAAAGCTAAGATAATACCAGCTTTGATCAATGATTGAAGGAGAGCGCTAATATAGGTACATGCCTGCGATATGAAATACAAATGGTAGGAATAGATGGAATACATAATTTACTTTTATAAAATGAGGTAGAGCAAAGTGGTCGACAGTCTTTTCAACGCTTTCTACTACTAGTCTCTTCGTATTATTTACAATTGCATCTAAAGGTATAATATATCGCTGTCGTTCAACAATGAGCTGCATTATTTTACGGATTAGGGGCAAATTACGCACATGCAAAAGCGTGTTGTGTGTGTTAAATTAAAGTAAAAAGTAGGATTTACATGTCCAAAGTACTTCAAGAAATACCAAGGCAGCATAGATAGCAAAAAGCCTCGAAATGCACATGCATATAATGTATATGCATAATATGTATTGTACCTACTAGAGTAAATTATAGTTGAATCACTGCCCGTGAATCAACTGTTTGAGCAGTAGTTGAACCACGACCCCGTAACGCTATTATAATATTTATCCAACAAAAATAGACAAGCAGTATTACGGCTATTTTTGAATTGGCCGTGGTTTCACCTGCAATATTCTAGGGATAATTATACCCAATAGTAACCAATCTGTGTGCAAAAAATAAAAATTTTAGCTATCAATCGAACCTTCGGTTAAAACTAGTGTTGCACTACATATTTAAGTCATGCTAGAGGAACAACTCTCATGACATACGCTTAAATACTGTGTCAATCTGGCTAACCTGTTGCCTACATGAGGAGGAACAGGAGTCGCGTCACGTATACGCTAAAATACTGAGTGCAGTTTCAAGATGAATACAAGCTACTTTGAGAGTCCATATTTTCCACACTCGTATGTACCTGCACCCATACTCCTTATAAGAATAATTTTCGATTTGGATACTATACATAAAACTGATATAATATAATCCACATTATCACAACATTGTATGCGCACCGCCACCCTTAAAATCACGGAGGCAACTAAACATTATACCTCTGCTTAAAATACAAAAGTAATAATTATTTTAACCCTTAATTAAATGAATTTTAAGTAAAACTTCTTTACGCACGCTTGACTTGGGAAGTAAGCTGGTGAATGCGAGCCGAGAGCGTTACGGAAATAGATCGAGTGAAGCGAACGGAAGTTGAGAGGGAGATATAAGTTAGTGAAGATGAAAGAGAGAGAGTTACGTTTCGTATAGAAGTTTTACTTCGGTAGTATGGTCTAAAGCACACTCGTTTTTTATGAGTATTTTTAAGTAGCTTATTTAATTCAGACTAGTGGATAAATATTTCCCAGTATTTGATAATAAAGGGTTAATACCATTTCTTGGGCCCTAGTTTATAATCGCGAAAACATTTTTACTTGACCACCGAGGCACAGACTGAAGCTTATCTATAGGTCATTGTGTTTTCTCTTGTTATATTTGATTCCAGTAGTTTTCCCCACTAAAACAAGGTTTGTATCATACAAAAATCTCATCCGGCGTCACAATCCCATACACTTTTAAAGTTAAACCGGTGGCGCGGGCGCGGTACCTAAGGAGACTTAGACCTAAATTGAAGATATGAATTGACTTTAAAAATATTGTTTGACCGTCATCCAAGCCTTTAATTAGTAGTTGTAAGTTTTAAAAAGCTGTAACGTATAATAATAATGACGCCCAACGATCACATACATAGATCCTGGACCCTAATTAAGATTCCTTGTGTCTAGAGACGCAAGAAGTACGAAGACCACGATTCCCGCAACACCCAGACTCGGAACGAGTATTTGCGCTTTTTTTCACTGTCCTGCCGCGGGTGTCGAACCCGCCGCTTATAAGCCGAGTTATAAGCCGACCTGCTCAACCACCATACCACAGAGGCTGCCAAAATAAAACAATACTTTTAGTTAACTGCTGGTAACACCCCTATCTGCTTGTTGGCCTGACTTATGGACTTGGGTGAATAGAAAACAATATTTTTAAATCCAATCCATATCAACAATTCAGTAATATGTCAACTTACCGACGACGACGCTACCGATGTAACTTTGAAAGCATATAATAATCACGGAAACGTGATGCTGGAGATTGTCTCATACAAAACTTGTTCGCATTAATGTTAGCTATTGATTCATATAGATTTTATGAGCGGCCGCTATTTTAAAGAAAAAACAAGATGCTAAAACATTCAAAGTCCTTGTTCAGGTATTTTGTCGAGAAAACCTCACAAACAAATAAACAGCCAAACTTTCATTTGTATACATTATAGCGATAGGAATTAGTAAGGATTGATTCGGGTGGTTCCTATAATGGAACTATACACAATCGCTGTAACGGAGCACTAAAACCTAACTAGCTTTACCCTTTGGTACTAAAAGTTTTTAATTTAAAGCATTAATTCGGGCAGCAGAAACAAAGACAAAGCATTCATATCTTATAGTAAATAGGTCTAGGAGCTTCCCCGCCGCGCGAGCACTCGCATGTCGCATTGTGATATATCGGACACAACTTGCGATCCGCAGTAACATAACCCAATCCAATTACAGTTTTAATTAAATTCCGCTCTGCTAATGCACGCTGTTTGCTTGGCTATTTATGACCTTTCTCTGCTTGTAATATAACGTCAGAATTTGAAATTATTAGGTAGGTAGTTACGTGCGTAGTAATTATTTGCGGTACGGTACAGCGGATTAAAGATTACATAATGTGCCGTCCATCTCTTGACTCATTCACAGATACATTGCATGCACGCTTCATTTATATCCCATCAACATACCATCGGCATTCTTTAGTTCTTTCGGTTTAATTAATATCACAATAAAATATAGTACATAATATTCATGTCCATATATCGAAATGGTTTCGTTCGTCGTCACCGTTTCACACAATCGTTTATTGTCACCATCTCACAATATTGGCAATAATCCCTTTCATGGCCTGTGGTGAAAATACGACCATCTTGAACTATTTCAAGGTTTTGTCCCTATCACTTAATTTATAAATATCTCGCTAAAAAACAACGTAAATAGAAAGACGTCAAATATGTCCGAAACCTGTTAGGTGATCACGGAACGTTGATTGCATTGCGAGTATTGCGACAGAAGAAATTTCACTCCTAATTTTAATATTTTCGTAGTAACTATGTACATAAACTATGTATTGAAACTATCAAATCCATACAAAATTCTGTTTCTATTGGTTGCAATCAAGTTCCATGATCAGCAAGCTGGGGGGTGATCACGAAACTTTGCAATGCAACAGGTCAAATTTCGATACCAACTATGCACATAAACTGCGTATTTAAACTTAAATCCATACATTTTTATGTCTGAGTAATTTCGACTTTTAATTGACGCGAGTGGTAGCCGTTATTAATTTTTTTTATATAAATATGCTCGATATCTATTTACCGATTAAATATTGTGATAAATTTGTACCTAAGCATCGCGCTTTCCCTTTCCTTACCTATATAAGAGAATAAGCGAGTCAATCGAGTGAAATAGCGCCCTGAGGGTTCCGGTACTCCTATGTAGATGAAGTTACTCGACAAATATATTTTTGCGGCCCTTTGATACAAGTTACGTAAAAATTACTGCTATTTTCAGATTCAGATATTTTATTGTTTCCATGGTGTACATTCACATAGATTGTATGTAATTAAGTCAGTAACTTCTAGGTACACCAAGAAATAGAAATTCGTGGTTTTTAGAAATCTAAAAACCACGAATTCTCGTATTTGTACCATGTATTCTCATATTTCTCGTATTTGAAATGGAACGAGCAAGATGGTCGAAAAATCAAAATTTTTAGTCATAATATCATTGTGTATTTAAGATGGACTTACGCAAAGTCACGTCCGAGTATCTTATTTACCTATGTTGAAGTCTATTTAAAAACGTGCTCGGCTCGCTGTGACAAAATTTTGTCGACGTTTATATCATTTTTTCTCGTACTATCCTATTTGAAATAAATTATTTTACTTTAGAAGAGCTAAACAAAACAGTAGACAAAATTTTATCTTGGCGCACATATTATCAAAAATATATACGAGAATTTGAGTAATTCATAATAAGGTACCATTAATTCTACGCTTAGAGAATTAAAGTAGCCTGCCGTCGACAGGCAAGCTGAGTGGGTGTAGGCCTACGCTGCTGGGGCCTTGTTGGTCTAGGCAAAAATCCGGGACTGTCTTCAAGAAAACCCATCTTCAAAATCGGCTCTTTCTCAGTTGACACCATTGGCTTATCCAGATTATAATCAAGATAGGTACATATTGAGTAGCTACGAATAAATTCATTTATTTTCATTTCACATTTGGATTTCGTCGTCAGACTTGCAACACTTGTTTTGGGTACTGTTAGATTACATCCGAATGATCCGAGTAACACTTTCAATACAAAATATGAGTTTCAGTTTGTTAGTTGTAAACGTCTTGTTGTGAAGGAACCACGTTCCCGTAATTTTTTTATTTTTTTGGGGGATCTAAATTATCCTATGGTGGTTTCGTTTATGTTAAATATCTGTGTGCAGAATTTTATCCGAATTGATTCAGCCGTTTAGGCGTGAATGCCATTTATTATTAGGCTTACAGTGTATCCCCGTCTATCGCCGAAATAAGGTGCACACAACTACAATTACAACCACTAATATTATTTGATACATCGTTCGTTGGCCGCGGCCAGCGGCGGGTGTCTCATAGAATTTAATGTAGGTACAACTTAACTCGATACTAATATTGTGTAACGTCAACAGCATACAATAGCTAAGTCAAGGGGGTTGCACGATTTATTGAGAGCTACTTAGAGTAGTAAAATAACAAGGAAAATACTATAAAAGATTGGGTAAACGGGGCAGATATTTGAGGAGAGTAATAAACAAAAAAAATTGGTAAGGTTGATTATGGATGCCAAGCCCGAGCCTCTTATATATTTATGTAGGTAATAGAGACGCCCTGCGGATTCTACCTGACTTACTATTCCCACGGGAACTCGGAATAAGAAGTGGATCCCGTTAATAAGCAATTGTTGTGCAAATTTCATCCAAATTGGTTCAGCTATTTTGGTGTGAAAGCCACAAGCATACAGCATACCACGTTACATTTTATACACTTGTTATGTACCACATGTTACCTATAATAGATGCCTACCTTGATCAAAATCGTCAGCTACGGAGCTGATTGATCAATCATTGCGGCCGAGCCGCTTTTAACAACCGACTTCAAAAAAAGGAGGTTCTTAATTCGGTTATTTTAATTTTGTTACCTCCAATCTCCGTCATTCACACATAAGCCAATTCGAAAATTATTTATTTATTTATTTAATATCTACTTATTTTTGATTAGTCTCAGAAATTTCATCAAAATCGGTAATCAGTATTATGGTTTTTAAATCAAAATTAAAACGGGAAAAATATATAGATGATAATAACATTAAGTTATTTTTCAGTATGAAATTAAAGCGATTGAAATCGGCTTGATCCCTTTTTTTTAAAGGATTTTATTTTAACGTCTGCGGAAGCATGTGATCTAGTAATTCATAATGTATACAGTTTTACCGACCGGCAACGACTCGGCTATTCGTCTAAGGTACCGCTTATAATACCAAGTCGTATTACCTACCTATTTATTATATTCTGCGATAGAGGTCAAGTACAAAAGTAGGTACCTAATGCATTGTGTGAAAGCGATGTAGGACAGGGATAATGGGAATGAACAATTACGTACTAGGATGCTAATGCCTATTACAGATTTGAATCTTAACCAAATCTCGTTATAGGTATTTGTACATATCGAATATGAATGCCATCAGTCAAATTCCAAAAGTGTTTGGTGGGCCTACATATTCCCGAGGGGCCAATCATTTATTTTTCATTGCCACAGCATGTGCTTACGTAGCGCATGCTTTAATGTCTCTAATTTTAGTTGAGAATGAGAGTTGTTATTATTTTGAGTGACTCCTCCATCTGCAAATTGACTTTCGGTATTTTTCGGAACAGTGCAAAATGTATACAAGCTAAAGCATCGGGTGCGAAAGGTGTGCTATTACATATTTACTTGTAAAAATATGTACGAAAATGGGATTTTATTGGACTTCCTGTATCTCAATGCCTTTTTTTTTGAGGGGAAATGCCGTCGCACTTGGGGGTATGTGGGACTCGAACCCACTAAAACCGTGATCCGACCGCCGCCGGGATGGGGCGAGATGGAGATGCACTGCATTAACCATCTCGCCCCGGCGTACCTCAATGCCCAGAGCTAACAATGCGATTCCGTAACTACTTATGGTGTCCCAGGAAACTTGCACTAGCGAAGGTCTGTGGTCTGGAACACCTATCGAACCTGACCCCTATGTATGTTCCGTGGTTTTTTGTAGTTTTCGTGGTATGATTTTTGTTTTATTTTCATATTGTTTTCAAATTTTGGACGGCATAGCTATGAATTATAATGTGAAGTGATTCTTTGAGATTTTCTTCGTTAGTATTATGGCTAGCATGTGTCTCGTCTTTACAACTTTAAGCACCAAAATACTAACTAGTAGTAGCTCGGATTTTGATCACAAAAAAAAATTATTAAGAAAAATGTTTACTTGAATTAAACTTAAAAAAATTTATTAACACTGACTCAATAACTTCTTGATAATTTTTAAAACTTTATGGGTTCCTAAGCTCTCAGAATAATACAAAAAGTTGTTAATTAGTTACTTTATAGACCATTATTAGGCAAAAACTGCGTTTATAGCTGATTACGGTCGAACATAGTGAAATTCATTACCTACACATACATTTGTAAGACCATTGACGAAGTACGACATGGTTACCCCTAATTCGGATTGGGTCCCACGGGAGGCGAAGACGTGGGGCTCAACGGGAATAATTCCGCACTACTAGTAGTACTATATTCAGTACCGTGTACAGCGCGTTACGAGTATGTATCTATTTTTGAATAGTTATGGCTGTCTGTTGCAATTTAGGCGTTATCATGTTACCACGGCATAAATTATTATATGAGCAGTACCCACAAAAAAATAGGACGAGTCATTCAAATGTTTTTAGGTAGAGTAATAATAAGAGTTGTCGAGTTGCTACACGATGGTGGCGTGAGATATGAGCTGTGTCAGCTAGCGCTCGGTCACTAGCGGTTGCAATACTTGCAGCATGTAGCACTGGATCTTCTTTAATGAAATAAAGTACCATAATCATTCCATGAATAATATCCGCAACTGATCGAACAGGCTCTGTCATAGTGCGCTTCGTAGATTTGCGATACAAATGACTGTATAATGGTAATATTTACATAATATTTTAGGAAAAATATACTATAAATGTACTTGATAAAATAACTAATAACAAGTGTGAATCCAATGTATGAACCTCGTATACTTATTTGATTTTACCTTTAGTCTTATTTTTTATGTTTTTAGTAGCTGTAATTTTATGTGCCGTTAACGCGTCTGTGCCTACATTATAAAGGTTCAATTCTTTGTTACAGCGATGCTGCTCTTGGAGAGTGACATGTTTATGGATGCACTAAACGCATCAGCAACGAATAAAAAAGAACCCAAGAAAAGAAAACGACGGACTAGCGGCTCCAAAGATGGAAACGCACCAAATGATGGCTCACCGCCCCATACACCAACTATATTAAATAGTCCTAACAGTGAAAGCAAATCTGTACCACCTAGATTTTACCAAGATACTCTTGATACTGATGAAAATAAAGAAAAATCATCAGAAAAGAACTCTGATTCTAATGATAATACAGAAGCTGATACTGACAAAGCTGAAAAAGAAACTAAAATTATTGATATCCCAATCCCACATACCTTAACAGTCAATGGTATAAAAGGAATTTTATGCTACCATAAGAAGAAAGGGCCTAAAAAGAGTATTAAATGGAGACCTGATTCTGAATTAAAAGAAGTTCAATATTTTGAACTAGATGAGACTGAACGAGTTAATGTGACGAAGACCTTTACTGACATGAAGCATTTAGAAAGACTTCATGAAAGAGAAGCATTCCAAAAAGGAAGAAATCTCAGCAGCGAAGATATAATGGAGGAAAAGACCACTTGGAAACCGCTCATCCTATTAGATATAGAAGGACAAATACCAGTTGATTATGGGAAAAACAGTAAAGAGAGAGACATACAAGCTATACGACAAAAAGGGACATTGCAACCACTCTATTTTCATAAGTCTATGATACCTGACTCCGCGTTAGAACCAGAACCAGAAACTCATCCTTATGCCGAACCAGCAAATATACCACTCGAAGATGTTACCGGAAATCAAGATAACGTGAGTGATTTTAGAAATATGCCATGGCCTGAGCCTAAAGGCAATGCTCCTCCGGTTGTGACCATGAACATGCCGGCTATGTTCCCTAACAATATGATGCCAGTGCCTGCCGGTTTTCCGAATCCCCAGTTTCCCGGTGTGCCAGTGGTACCTGGTGTGCCTGGGTTTCAAGGGCCTAATATGCCTGGCCCTGACTGGCAAAATGGAATGCCTCCTCATATGATGAATGGTATGACTCCAGGCGCACTAGCTCCTGGTACTCTCCCTCCCGGAGCAATGCCGCCAGGTATGATGATGCCTAGTGAGGGCATGATGATGGGACCAGAAATGTTTGGAGCTCCCAATCCTATGTTTCCTATACCTCCTGAAGGATTTAACATGGCACAGAATATGTTCCCAATGGATTTCAATATGCCAGGACCCCAAGGACCGCCTGGGCCAGAAGGCTTCCCCGGTCAAGGGAACTTCCGTGGAGCGATGCGAGGACGCGGCACCGGTGGCCACTGGCGTGGCAAGGCTGCAGGGAACTGGGACAATAATCAAAGAGGCAGAGGGGGTAATAGAGGAAGCCGGAAAACTGTATGTATATACTTCCAGAGAAAAGGCTCCTGTAGGCAAGGTGACAATTGTTCATTTTTACACCCCGGAGTAAATGGCCCCTATTAAATTTAATGTTGTTAAATAATTAATATTGGTGTATAAAGTAGGCATAAGTAGGTAGGTACCTACCTACATAGTTAAATCACAATAAGATAACATTGACTGTTGTTTGAATTTAATGTAAGTAATATTAATGTAAAGTAAAATAAAATTAGTATATTTGAAAAGACTGCTATATGTAAATAGAACTATTACTAAGATGTATATAATGTAAAAAATACTGTTACCTATGTACCTACAAGTTTCCATAAAAAATGAAAATATTAAAGCTTTTTAAAAATAATGACATTATTTGATTTTCTATAGGTACTTAATACATGCTTTATCTACTAGATAACCCCGCCCCGGCTAAGCACGGGTTGATAAATTTTACGGACCTATTTTTACTTTTCCCCCTTTCACAACAATACAAATGATTATGATCCTCATCACCGGTAGTACGGTGCGGAAGCCCTTATCTAAAAATTCCTGTTTGAATAAGTAAATCGATTATTATGAAACAAACTTAAGAGCCTGCTCCTAAGAACTCCAAAGAAACAGCAAACGTCATCTAAATCCATTCTGCAATTTTTATACCTATTGATGAATCTTCATACATAAAAACACAATTGGTACTATAAAAAAACTTGTAACATTAGTAAGTACCTACCCTTATTAAGTAATTTTTTTCTTAATTATGAATGTATGGATTTAACCTTGGCGAGTTTTAATAAATTTACTGAAACGTACATTATATGTATGTACATTTTAATGCACATACAGTATTACATTATCTTTGGCACCTACATGTACATGCGTCGAAAGTATTATGATTCAAACTTAGAATCACACAAACTAGATAGAGATGAATGATGAATACACTCATCACAGATCCTATAAAAAAGTCAGATACCCCGCCCGGAACACGGGACTGACACCCGCAAAGCGGATACTAAAACAAAGCAGATACTACGTCGAGTCAGTACGCAACGAACCGCTGGGTGAGCGAGTACTGAACGACGCGTGAATCTCAGTGCTTAAAATATGCCGAATTGCGTGTTGAAACACTGTAAAAAAATTCCCAGAAAACAAGACGAAAAGATGGAATATTGTTTCACAATTAAGTTCAAGTAATTTAATTATTAGCTTGAATATTATTTTTCCGTGTGATATTTTACAATAGAAACACAAAATCTAAACGAGAATCGGTTAGTGTTGCCAGTCTACATTGAAATTATTTTACCTAGAAGTAAGGGTAAAATTTTAAGTTAATAAGGATTCGTGTGTATCTATTCTAAAAAATTACGAAATTAGATCTGGCCCATTGGCAACTCCAGTACCAGTTTTTCGCAATAGGTATTAGTAATGTTTGCTTCCGTTGGGTTGGAGTTTATTTATGATACCTACCTACGTTTGTTATGCCAGAAGACAATATTATAAGAAGTAGTTCAAAACAGCCAAAACATTTTAAAAAAAAGCAGAAAATGGACACGCATGTTTTGAATACAGTCCAGTCTGATTCATAAGTCCTAGTAAAAAATGGTGCATAGAGGTGCTACGTATCAGTCATGCGGTGATGCCACATCAGCTCTTAGAGCATAATTTGGCTCTTTTTCCACGTTGGCAGCTTTAAAAATTGTATATAGCTTTTTTTCTTTTTTTTTTTATGTTAAGCATTGACGTGACGAGCTAGCCGTTCGCCTGATGTTAAACGACACGGCTGCCCATATCAGCTGCAGTGTCACTAAGTATAGAGGTTCGCGTGACACTGCACTGCGCACGTCATCCTGAGACATCAGCACAATTTAGTAGGTAATAAGATCACTAAACTGTGAGATCAGATCATAAAGTCTCATTTGCCC